>OW121788.1:15000000-20000000 GCA_933228815.1 Machimus atricapillus
TATGTATTTTACAAATGAAAAAAGGAAATAAAAGTTAATAAATTCATAATTGTAATATTTTTATTGCAATTATTTAAATATGTACTATATTCACATTTTCTAAACTTTAAACAAGAAGAATTAATTCAGCTGGTTAAGTATCATAAATTAGGTTAAATAAGATAATCTAGAAATTCCAAAGCCCAGCATTGAATTATTTATAATTATGTAATTGAATTAATATAAAAATGCTCTTTGTTTTTCTATTTTATACATTAAATCAACGTTTACTTGCTTAAAGGAGTAAAATAACCCTCTCGGTGCGAAAACTACTATGGTATTTTTTTAGAAATATTACGAATTCTTTGGTATTACTCCAATTGTATGATTATAATAACTTGGGCGTACTGTAGCTCTCAGAGAAAATGCTTTCATTTAATAAGTATATATTTTCACTTTTTTAATCTTTGCTAACCTTCGGAAGCGTTCAAGAAATTGTGAACTTCTTTCAGCGATGGGACACATTTAAATATCGAATGCAATGCTCCACCTTTGCCTACTTTTATCCAACTCTCTCCCCATTTTATTTAGGGCCAGTCATAATACCAGAAAATTACATAATTTCGATCGTGATATAACGACTTTAGTGGTCAATGATATAATGTGACTAATAAAGCTCATCTCCTCTGTGGGAGCTGACGGTGCTTTTAAGACAAGATATTTGCATACACATCATGTTCCTAATCACAGTCTGGCACATATTTTTTTGTTGAAACTATAAGCATGAATGCCGAATTATGTTTATGGAAACACGGAAAGACCAGTGATGATGTCCATTTCCAATTAAAAACAAAAAAAACTATTTATGTTTACGTATGTATATTGAGAATGTGTTACAAATATCACACTTTTTATCGTTCATTAGTTTTCGATCAATTCAATTCTTGTACAAGTAAAACAAAAAGAGGTACCACGAGTCGTGTGATATTATAAAAAGATATTTTTCTTTATGTATCTTTTTTTTTAAAACATAAACTCGTATCATAAACATGGATGAATAAATTATAAACTCAAAACAATTTCGTTTAGATAAAGTCTTCACACTTAAGGCAATACTTTTCGAAATTTTAAATTTTATATGTATGTACATATCTAGACATTTAAAGTGGCAAATTCAGAATGGCGGACATTGTACTTTAAGATCATAAAAATTGTATCACGTGCCATTACTACAAAAACATAAGCATAAAAAAATATGTTTGTATAACTAATCAAACTAGTTTTCTTGGAGATTTTTGACAAAGATGTTAAAGACATTTCATTTCAACGGCTATAGGTATTTTAAGCTATTTGTTTTGGATCTTTTTTCATGAAATTGTTTTGCAACAAGAAGAATTTTAAAGGTTAAAAAGCAAAAGGGTTTCAATAATTATTGTTTACTTATATCCATATCTTTTTAAAAATAATAAAAGAGTTATATATTATATTATATATCTAAACGAAGGTTAGAGTATATTGAGTAATAATAAAAAAATTTTCACTACTTTAAAACTGAACATCTTTCGAATTAAATCATCGAAAAAGCTCCTCTAACCAAGGTCAATAAATTTTTTCCGAGGATTAGCTATAAATTTTCTAGTTAAAAAAAACGAACAAGTATGTATTTCTCAATATACATATGTATTATTTTACAACAAGAAAGAAAATATAAAAATATTAAAATATGCAATTTCAAGTTTAAAATTTTCGGTTTAAGAAAGCCTAATAAACTGAGAATTCAGAATTATTATTATTGATATTTACGAATTTGTTGGGCAAATATTTATATTTACATCTTATAGATCAAAAAAGCGATCTGTACTATTATTTGTTTAGTTTGAGCTGTGTAAGGAACCTTTTCACACCAGTTCTGAGCTTATTAGTTAGCACCATTTCTGTTAATTTACTTGTTGTCATTTAGTTACTTTTGTGATGTAAATCAAAACTTCACATGTTGTACAAGAATTTTCCTTTTATCTGGAAGAATACAAATAAAGTACCTACATAATTTAATTTTCTTTAAGTGGACCTTTAAAGAGAATAAGCACAATAACTCCCACTTAAGAGGCAAAAAACAGCACAAAAATATTTTTGAATGAGACTGCAATTAATTGAGATCATTGGCGACGAGACCATTAGCACAAATTCGCTAATAGAGACAAAAAAGTTGCTGTCTTCCGAATGGCTAAAAGGTGCCCATTGGATAGCATTTGTGCCCACTGGTGGAAGTAGCCATTTCACTGGGTTAGATAACGCATATAAAAATTCCAAAATAGGTCCAGACCGCATTTGAATTTCCCGGCGGCAGTTGAAAGAGGAAGATGCGTAGATCTCTGCACCATGCATTGTCGGTTATATAATTCTTGATCGTTATGACAAAATTTTGGAATATTAAGTCAAAACACTGCACATTTGTATGACATATAAAACCAGAGGGAATCGATCTCCGTCAATAGTATTTTTGGTGACTTGAAAGCAACAACATGAACGCAGTGTTTGGGCTTTTGGTACAATTGGATACAATCTTCTCGTTTTCTTCGTACGTAATTATTATTTCTTTTATTTCAGGTATGTCTTGCCGCAATGGCAGTTGCAGCTCCTCAAGGATATAATTACAATTCAAACCCGAGAGGCTACCTTCCACCAGCTCCGCCAGCTGCTATAGTTACAAAACACATCTACGTCCATTCAGCCCCCGAGGAGGAAGACGAAGGACCTTCAGAACCTATTAATCTTGGACCTCCGCACAAGCACTATCGCGTAATTTTCATCAAAGCCCCAGTGCAGCCCAACAAGAAACTTAACGTCATTCCTCCACAAAACGAAGAGAAGACGCTTATTTACGTTCTTAGCAAGAAAACGGATGAATCTGATATTCAAATTAATGCCCAAGTGCAACCGACAGAGCCAAGCAAACCAGAAGTCTTCTTTATCAAATATAAGACACAAGAAGAGGCACTGCATGCACAACATCAAATTCAAGGTAAGTTTCAAATAAACTCTCTTTGGGGAAGTGGTTCTATTAATTTTTTTTTAATTAGCTCAATACGATGCGTTGGGAGGCAGCACTCAGGTGTCCGACGAGGGCATTGCTCCTGTTCAATCAGTCATCGGATCCCTAGGACATAAAGGATCAAGTAGTTCGTCCCTGTCTGGACATAATTTGTTCGGTAATCACGGCTATCTACCGCCCCAGAAATAATGGAGAACTGCCTTTATTTAACTGATTAGTACAATATTTAGGATAATTATTGTTATCTATGTAGCTTTGTTGACTAGTTGTAGCCTTTTTATATTATGCTTGTTTTTGGAGCAAATAAAATTTAATTAAGAAAGTAAACATCAATACATTGACCAACCTTACAATGTTAGATTTTCATGTAATTAGAACATGTTATCTATTATACGAAGCTACTCCTGTATAATTTCAAATATTACATCTCATCATTAGATGTTACAAACGTGTTTTAGAAAATGTAAGTAGTTACGTGAGTTGAATTGGTAATAGTAGTCGAGTTAAAGACGTAAATTATTCGTCAATTCTTATTAAAATAAATCAAAGAGGAAATGAGTGTTTGCAACCCTTGAAAATAATCGACCAAAGTAAATTAATTATTTTTTAATATGACTTCAAAGAATAAGTTAGAATTCAAACACATAGTAATTGATTATACGTTAACAAACATTTTTCATTTTCTAAGTTCATTTTTAGAATTGAAAAAAAAATGAAATTATAAGTACATATATGATTCCTTGTAATATAATTGAAGTATATTTCAAGTCCATTACTAAGGAATTGATCATTATTAATTACTGATTACAATTCAATGGAACTGAAAACTATTTGAAGTGATATGATATTAATATTAAATAAAGCATGAGCACTCAATAATTCAATACTCACTCAGTTAAGAGTTGGAGCGGTTTATAAAAAGAAGAACTCTAATACATAATCGTAGCATTATCCAATATCTCCATAGAAAACAAGTTTTAATTACATACGTTTATAAACTTTCGTAATTTCATTAAAACATTTACGCAGAACAAAGATGTTTAGGAATCTTTATATTTTAGTTTTATTACTTTGATTAATTGATTAATTTGAAAATTACTCAGAAAGTTTGGTCAAAAAACTTGTAAGTCAGAAATTGTTGAAGTTAATATGTAGTTCGTGTACGATAATATAGGAAAATAGGTTTAAGAAAAAAGTCTTGATCTATATTACTAATTTATAATTAATTGATTGATTTATATTTTTTAATAAGGCATGGTTTGAAAGCATTCTGCTAAAATACCTATGTACATATAAATAGAATGAGATAAGGTAAAATATTATTGCTTTTTGTTTTTTAATTTAAGAAATTTAATTTTGGACCCGATAACAAACACCCAATATGAAAACCAACAAGAGAAATTCAATATTGAAGAAGTTTTTAGCAATGTTGGTGCAGAAATAAAATTCAAAAAGAGACAAATAATGAGTTGAGTGATAAACGGAATAAAAGCGTAATCTAGGAGAAAACCAGTATTTTGCAACTTTAAATATTTTGCTTAGCTGCACTGTGGCGGCAGCCACGAATGACGACAGAGCCAATGACCAAGAGTTTTTTTGTGATAGATATAGGCAGATAAAATTTTGTAAACCTTTTGTTCGCCTTTATTTATGACTAGTTAACACTACTATACTATTGTACGAAATATAATTCAGACTTTTATCTAGCAATATGCTAATGCAATTAGCAGCAGACTCACAGACGGGTGGAGTCACTTTCGAATCCGCCGTGGAAAAATTTACTTGAGGAAGATACTCAACTCTCACAAACAAAACAAATAAGTGAGACGTCTTAGATAGAGTAGGATCTTTCCACTAGTAAATTCGGATTATTTTCGATTTGGTACTTTAGAAGGATTCTGGGTAAAGTGCTGGTGAAGGTGGTATGTAGGAGTTGTCCAAAGAGTGTGAAGAAGCTCCTCCTCCTAGGGCATCGTATTGGGCTAAAAGAAATTTTAGTTAGTTTCTGGACCAATTGTTAGTACCGAAAACATTACCTTGAATTTGCTGTTGGGCTTGAGCGGCCTCTTCTGGAGTTTTGTAATTGAGAAAGAAAACTTCTGGATTCGTTTGAACAGTAGTTGGAGCGGGGTTTGGAGGAGGGAGATATTTATGCCCTTTTCGTTCTTGGTTTAGAACATAAATAACCGTCTTTTCTTCTTCGACGTGTTGTTGCTGTTCAAGGAACTGGTCCGTTTCTGGAGTAGGGCTCCTAATGAATATGACCCTATAGTGGGTTCGTGGTGGTGGGCCGTAACGATATCCTTGAGATGTGGTTCGGTTCTTCGACTGTGGAATGAAGTAGTGTTTTGATACCGATATCTCCGATGGCTGATTTGGTTTATAATTGTATGATTTTGGAAGATATGGGCTAGCTTCATTTGCACCTTTTATTTCTTCCAAATGAGTCGATAATTGTGAAGGATACGAAGGCTCTTGTTTTGGTGGAAGATATTTTTCTACTGGTGAATGAATTACAGGACGTGATGTAGTTGTTCGAGGCTGTGGTGGAAGATATTTAGGGTTTTGGGTTTGAACTGGTTCTGACGAAGCAGTAGGTGGAATATATAATTGAGAAGGAGCTGGAGCGTCGTAGTTGTAGCCTTGGCCTGATAATTCAGAAATAGGCATTCGTTCTAAAGTTGGTACATATCGAGATTCTTCTGGGGGGTTGTAGTCGTAACCTTGAAGGGGTTTTGCCGGAAGAGGTCGAGGAGAGTCGTAAAGCTGTGAGGGAGCTTCGTAGTTGTATCCTTGATTTGGGCGAACAGGACTAAGTGAATGAGGAGCATTATAAAGTTGTGAAGGTGCTTCATAGTTGTATCCTTGATTTGGAAGAGCAGGGTGCGATTGAGGAGCATCATAAAGTTGTGATGGTGCTTCATAGTTATATCCCCGATTTAAATTATTTGCTGATTCAGTAACAATAGATGGAGCATTGTATAGCCGTTGCGGTTGACTTATTTGTGGAGCATTGTAGTTGTACTCCTGGGTGTTTGTGACACCAACAGCAATGGCGCAAAACACCTAAAGAATAATCCACAACGATAATATATTTCATTTCGTAAAAAGAATATACGGAAACTTACAAGAAATACGCGCATTTTTACACAGTCGTTCACAGAGTTCCGGTATACAAGTACAACTAACTTAAAGCGAAATATATCTGATACTTTTATAGTGGCACCGCTTTTTGGTAAAAAAATAAGTGTGCAACAATTTCTCATTTTTGTTATAAGCCGCCCATGCAGCCGAAAATTACACAACTTAACTCCAAGCCGAAGCGCCTCGGCTTTTCTTAAAACCTAATCAATTTTTTGCAGTGTAAATGTTATTGTGTTTTTAATATGCGCTTAATCATATGCTGACGAACTAATCAGCCGAATTGATTGCTAAAATGCATACCATATACCAACCTGACCAACTATTTAAATCTTCATTCTGTTAACGATCTCTAGTGCGAAAAAAGAAAAGCCTAACGATTTCCTCAAAGTGTAAAAAACGTTGAAGCAAATTATATATTTAAATAAATTCATGCTGAGGAGTGAAGTTATTTCACTGAATGTTCGGAAAGTATTTGAGATGATATTAATCAAAACTGTCTTGTAAATGTGAAAATTTTAGCTAATTTGTTTAAAATATGCCAGAGAAATGCTTTTTTTTATTGTTGGCTTATACATGAAAATTCCTATTTCGGACTAATATGAACTCAGGTGTGAACTGCTGCATTGACCCAAAAGCATTTCATTATTTATTTTATTCAGGAATCAAATTCATACATTTTATAATAGGGCAATAACAATCAATTAAAATTATGCAGCTAGGTGTGGCGCTTTTAATGTAAATTCATTGAAATTTTACCGTGCTATATTACTTAAAAATGCAAAGAAAAACTCATTTTTACGACCAGTCAGCCTTACGTCGTTTTCAACAATTTTTATAATATCGTAAACCTTGTAGGGTTCTTTAGATAACATTTTAGTAATAAAGAAAAATGTTTGGCCGCACTTTGTAGCATATTTAAAAGATACATACCCCGAAAAATACGATTGTAAGATCAGCTTACAAATTTTTAGGTAACTGCCCTTTAAATAATGCTAAATATAAAATCTTTTAGTTGCAATGTGTCATAATGGACTTTTTCTTAATACTTATTGCTTAGTTCAGATAGCTATAAAAAGAGAATGTATATGTATATGTATTATGTGTGTATATAAAATATAATTTGATCCGTTATAACAGTTTGACATTCCCTGCAAACTGCATACCTTTGGGCGAAATATTTGAAAGGTATTTTTATCCAATCAATTAAGAGTTAAAAGATTTCTTAAATTTTATTTTCTTTTCCTAACAGCGTGCATCTTACCAAATTCAAGATAAGATTTCCTAACACCACCCAACTGATTTAACGACAAAAATAGTTTGCTGTGCCAATGCATTTGCATTTTTAAATTTGAATTGAAAACACAATTCGCTTATGGTTCGCATGGTAAGAAGTATCCAATACAATAATGTTTGAATTTTTAAGTCTTTGTCTTCTAGTTATTGTTTTTTTTTTACTATTAAGTACATTTATAAATGTTTTATTCAAATACTCTATCAATTTGAAATTTACTTTTAATTTATCGATTTCTAGCAGTGGTGCGTGAATTTATTTACAGAAGCCAGGAACTTTAATTTGAGAATTTTTCATAATTTTCGCCAAAACATAATCGGAATATAGAGAAAATCACGGCGGTAAATTATGGTACTTACTTTTTAAATTTTTAAGTTAAATATCTTGCAAAATACAAGTGATCAGCTAATTCTTGCCTATTTGCCTTCAAATGAACAAACTATCATTACAATCTGTGAGTAGACCTTAACATCAAGAAATTTCCAACATTTTTATAGTGGGTTAAAAAGAACCGGATAGCGATATACAGTTATCAAAAAATCAAAAAATGCGCGGAATAAATTCACACAACCAAAATAAATTAATACAAAAGATGGAAGCATAATTAATTCGGAGTCCACATTTAATAATAAATAGTATAAAAAATCTGATGCGGGAGACTGAAGTTTGTTCGGTAGGAAGAGAAATTATAATACATATATGTATATACAAACTCCATTTAGAGAATTGACGAATTAAAGTTGTGAATATTTAAAATTTTTTCGGAAACATTTTCCTATAACGTAAATATTATAAAGGTAGGTCAAAATAAATTAAGTTTTTACGCTATTTTGCTCTTAATGAACTTGAACTCAATACGACATAAGCAGTTAATATTCCTCAGAAGATGAATCATTAGTCGTCTTTAGAAAATCGCTTCTAAGACTTTGGACACTAAGAAAAAAAACCCATGAGGTTCTTGTTTTCAATTAAGTATATTTTAAATTTAAGGCATTATATTAATTAATTACTTCTAAGAATACATCTATTAGTTTTAGCAGTCCAAATTATGAATAATCAACAATTCTAAGCAAGTTTATTTAGGAAGTTCACATTGCGTGGCTTAACAATAAAGAGGAACTGATTGAGTGTGTAAGGACTGTCCAGCTTATCTTTGTTTTCGTACAGCCCTTGCACTGTGGCTGGTTCTACAGCACCTGCAAAAACTCACATAATTAAAATTAAAATTTAACTAGAAATAATGAAAATACCAGCTGTATTTGCAGGAATAACGAATGCTCTCTTTTCACTTTTAATAATTATCACATTTGTTTTGTTGAGCGACTGTTCGCTTATCGCTCCGGCATCAATTTCCCTAAAGGTTGTATGTCCTGGAAGGTCTTCTGGATGTAGAAAACTGCTTAAAAGACCGGCAGCATAAAGAGTTACATTGCCTTCCCCAGGATTGCTCGGATCCTTCTTTTCCTTTTCTTTAGAAGATTCGAACTTCGGGATCGGCGGTAGAGAACTCAACCGTCCGGGACCATTTGGAAGCGTTGCAGCTAAAGTCTGCATCAACTGTTTTAAAACTGAGCTTGGTAGTAGTGGTGGCAATGGCTTGATTGAATGTGTTTTAGGCGGAAGGGAATCTGCATTTAAAAATAATTCAATATTTGATAAATGTGTTGACAAATTTCAAACGACCTGTTCCTGACGCTGGAGCTGCATAAGAATCGACGGGTTTTGGACGTGAAATTTGAGGTAGTTGCTGAATACCTAAAGTGTGGTATCAGAAAATTATTCAAATTCAGGAATTCTAAGCAAATAAAAGGACCTGATGGAATGTGTTGTTCTTGGGGCAAAAAATTAGTGAGTTCTTGAGGTAGTGGTGGCACAAAATTGTTGTGATATGAAGGCGGATATCCAGCGAATCCTCCTCCAGCGGGGATGCCTTTCACTGAATAACGCGTGATCACAGAGACCACCCACAGTACCTTAAAAATAATAATTTTTTTGTTTTTATATATGTAATTGTGAGAACAATCAAAATTAAGAAGCTGTAATCAAAATCAACCGTACCAGAGCAACTCTCATTTGCACGCGTAGATATTATGGGAGACTAAACTAAAAAATTAAACAAAGTCCACTTTTATATAGAGGAATTGCCTATTTCGTTTAGCGTACCCTTGACACTCATAGAAACAACCGAACCGCAGCTCAATCATTATCCACCGCAATTTCATAACAAACGCTTCATTCGTTTATGAATAATTTGGAATCAACTAAAAAAATTGTTGCATTTTTATTACATTCCAATAAGGCGCTATTTAAAGAGTGGGGATTTCTCACCTTTAATTGTCCACAAACCGCCGCAATTTGGACTGATCTCGTAAATTGGAAGCCGCTTTGAAGTTGATAAATATTCGGTGAATTAATTGTTAATAGCAATTATTATTTTCAAATTTAGCAGTAGGTACACCTTCCTTCTGCAACCTGGCGCCTAAAAGAAGCCGCTAAAGCAAAAACTTTATTTGCATCTGCGTCCCCGAATTCGGGTCGTTGGCTAACTAAAACTTGAGGTCAAAATGCTCGCTGATGACTGCAGGTATGAACTAATAAATTTTGATACAAAGTACTTTGCACAATGTGTTTTGTTCGATTTTTGAAGCATTTCCCAATCAAATGCGCTCTGCAATCCAATTGCATAATTTCTCAGCAAGAATTCTTCATGTTTGAGGCTAATTAATTATTATCTTTAAACGCACATTTAAGCGCGTTGAAAGCTGCTGCACGATTGATTCTCCAGTAGTATTCGATAAAGAAAAGGTCGATTGAATTGAGAGGTATTTAAACGCTAACAGTGGTGAAAGACCGGCAAATCGTGATAATGAAATAGTAAATATACCTTTTTCAAGTTAAGATTTGTTTTGAGTAAAGGAAGTTCATTATTTATTCATTATCGACGACTGAAGAATATAAACGCTCCGGTGTCTTTAAATATATTTTCAAGAGCCCCGAGAAGAACTCCTCCTTTTATATATGTAAATTTTGAATATGTAAATGATCTCCACAGCTCCACCCACTTACATTGATAATGATCTTCGAAAGTTTCAGTTGACCTTGCGGTACGCAGTACTTTCCCTTTAACAGTTAATGATAAAGTTGAATGAATTTAACAATAAGATAGTCTAGACATCTTAGAAATTCATGTTTGATATTTGAAGTTTTAGATTTGTTTCATTAGTAGTTTAATTTAATTATTCCTATTTACCATTATGTTTTTTGTTTTTTTCAATTGCTGATATATTTCATTTACAATACTTATGTATATATACATATTTATTGCTTCTTAAGTGAAAGTTTAAATATATGTATGTACTATGTATCGTATAGAATTAATATTAATATGTTCTACATAGATTTTATACATATCTACACATTTGACTTATTTTTAGTAAAAACAAAAATCTATACTTTTGCATAGAAAAACAGACTTTGCGTTCTGTAATATGTATGTCATATCATCCATACATCAATACAATATTTAATCGACTTAGAAATTATAAACAGAATTAAAAATATCTCGCAATTATAAAATCTTTTACTTTCTGTCGAATGTAAATTTGTTGATGTAGAATGTAGATGCTATTTTTTAATATCTTGAAATTATTTCTACATATAGACAACTAAAATATTAAATAAAGATAATACAATTTTAAAGATACAACTACTACAAGAACACTTTCACTTATTTTGTTGTCTTGCACCGACACCAACGTTAAAATATGTAAATATGTTTATAAAATTCGCCGGGAGGTATGCAAACTCAGTTCATGCTAAAATATAAAAGTGATGAAACAAGCAGTATTAACTATATCAAGTGAAAACATTGATTAAATAAAAGCTACAGAGTACATATGCAGAATGAAGTAGAAAGTTGATTTAACCAATGAGAAAAGTCGCTAATTTAAAAGCGAATCATGTGCGGAACAAAAGAAAGAAGAGATTATTCTGACGTTGAACTTCGTACAGTAGGAATAAATTTACAATTTTGTTAGAGAAATTATTTTTTTAATTCCCTCCATGTTATTTTTGCAGAAGTGCATTTTGCATTATTCCCTTTACTACTTTAAAATGGAAGCTTTTATTGCTTCGACCTAGAAGTGGTCTCATTAAGAAGTAAATATATTTCCTTTCGTGAGCTTAGGAAGAAAATATTAATTTTTTAGATTATGCAGTTCGACTGGCACATTGTAAAAAATTAAACTGGAGTCTTGCGTTAATGATCCAATTCGTATAAGTCAAAAAAAATGTACCAAGGAATACAAAGTCAAAATAATTGCAAAATTAGAAAACACAAAAAATGTGCTGACATGTGATGTCTCGCCGATTGGATACAAAGATATGCACTTAATTGAAAATCTTTTTAACTTATCCGTCACTCAACTTCAATTGAGTAAAAAAAACCGGTAAATTGGCAATTATTTGTTGTTGCGAAAACGTCTTCTTCTTTCCTTTTTCTTATTCTGGCACATAGCTTCTTCAAATAAATCACAATAAACCAAAAGGGAAAGAGTTAAAAATTTTCAGAGAGTTGAGTTTCATAACCAGTTTTTAACTGAATCATATGGTGAGGCACTCACCTTTTATTCGGTTTCTTCCGTGTGTATGATTTCAGCTAAAGTGCAATAAAATCGCGAGGAGAATAAAACGACGAGACAGTGCAAGCCGCCAACCGTCTCGCGGGGACAGACAGACTTCCCACTGCCCAAAAACCTCCTTCTGCTATAAAAACGGCTTTTGTTCACCGCACCGGAGGCATTATAAACCACACTGCAGTTACCGGAATAAAAATGAAAGCGAAACTGGTGAGCAAGTTCTTAAAGACATAGTGAGTGAGTGCACTGAAAAGTCGGTTATTTCAGGTATTTGCACTTTGCTGGATTGCCCTCTTTAGCGTCGTTCTAGCTGAAGAAGAGACCAAAAAGGAGGTCGCTCCTGAAATTGTTTACATCCACTACAGCACCCCGGAAGAGGCCGAGTTAGCCCAGAAGCAAATATTAGGTAAATGTTATTTTTTTTAGTTCATTCTTGGCACTAATACTGCTTTTTAATCCTTAGCTCAATATGAAGCCCTTGGAAGCCGTGCCACAATCGTAACAGGAGAAGAAGCTGCCCAAGCTCTAGCCAAGGAGGAAGCTAAGCAGGCCTCCACCTCACCTGCTCCAACCACAACAAGCTCCACTGAGGAAAATCTGTCGAAAAGCAGCTAAAAACTCGAGTTTGTGCATCAACAGAGTGTATTTATATATATGAGTTTAATTTATTATATTTGACTAGTAACGAAAAAATTAAAAAATGTCTTTGTGAAAACTCTATTTATTTTAACCTATTTTGACAATAAATTTCGAGGCGAAGTATTGTGAAGTTAGGATATTTTTTAAAATTAATAAAATATTAAGAGCGGAAATTAGGAAGTCATCAAACAAAAGAGCCACAGTTATTGGCTTGACCTTAGCGACTTTTCTTTTAAAACACTTCCGCAAGTTGGAACATGGCCAGAAGAAAAAAAATGCTAATATCTTTCGAAATGAGACAAAAGGGAAATGGTTTGAAATATTAAGTAACTTAAAACCAATGTCCAATTTGAATTTCTAGAAAGATTTGATATCGTAAGAGGAGTGATGCTGCACAATCTTTTTTGGTTTAATGTTTCTTATTTTTAACCCATCAAGAATTCATTCTCGAATTGAAACGATTTTATTTTTAATAGATGTATTATTTAATCACTTGTTGCAGCCATACTGAAAGAAATTGAAAGTTTTACGCTATGATGACCCTGTTATTTTATTTATTAGATACATAGTCATTATCTTGTCGAAAGGTTAAAATAACTTTACAACAGTATAAGAAAGAACACCCAGTTAAACTTACAAAATGGTCATTTAAAATAATAATAATAATAGTAGTTGAGTAAAATTACCAAACACTTTTTAATACGTAATTGAACATTAAAAGAAATTGTTAGTGGTTGTCTTCTAGTGAAACTTTGCCTGAAAGCACATTTGGAATTGTTTTAGTTGCAGCACTAGAAACTGAATGCAATTTGGCAGGTGATTAAGAAGTTAAAACTTAATAACTACTATCTGAAAAAATTCTAAGTAGGTAAATCATTCCAAAAAAAATACTTTCTACTAAAATTAAGGTTAATCGTCGAGAAAGTCAGTTTTCCAGCTTATAAGCAATTCATTGATAGGCTTTGCCTATTATAAACAAGTCAGCCAAATGTCAGCTCATGATGGAATCCAACAAATGTCATTAAAAAGTAACAGCGTTTTGTGTTTGCCAACAACTTGGAAATATTTTATTCCAAACTTCCGCACTGTCTTCAAATTTCAGATTTACACAAGGACATTTTTACATATTACAAAATTCGTATTTAATGAATTATCACAAATTTACGCGCTTCACTAATTTCACTACAAAGCCAAATAACGGATATACTTACGAGAAACTTGCTCATGTTTTTCAATGAATTATTACGATTAAGTTACTACTTTTCAACAAGGCGTGCACTTAAAACTTAATGTAACCAAAGAACACTAAAATGGAAGTAGCCGTCAGTTGGGTTTTGACCTAACAGCAAAAACTATTTCTCAATCACCCCTCCCAATTTTGTAAATTATTGTAATGAATGAGAGACCTTGCGACCACATTGCGGGTAACTTATGACCCCTAACGAATTTTTAATGCACGCATAATGTGTAACACAGGTAGTAGCGAAAATACCGATTGATAACGGTAACTGATATTAAGCTTATTATGTAATAAAATCTTTTTTAATCATACCTTACCGAGCTATCGAACTAATAATACCATTCGGCATCTGCAAGGGCGTTACAAAAACCTTGGTGTCTACTGAAATGTTATGGCGGGAAGATTCAAGTGCAACAAACATTCAAAATTTATAAATATGTATGAGAGCAGAAAAGCGAATTGTCTTACCAATGGATCAGGCACATATCTTCGAGGTTGGTATTTGTTCACAACTGCTCATTTCCATATGAACTATTGTGTAGGTCAGAAGAAAATTTAACCATGTTACAAAAGAAGTACCCATCCTACCAAATCAATTTAGATGCAGATCTTGTGTTTACCTTTTTTCTGACATAGTCTAGCAGAAGCTCCCAACCAATTTAGATTGACTTTGTCTGTTTAGTCCAATCTGCGGTGCTAAAATGAAATATTTTGCGGTGAGTTCAGGTTCAATCAATTAACTTAGAATTAATTTGAATTATGATTATATACATAGTTGATCGCATTGTTAAGTGTGAGTGTTGTTGCATTCCCTGTTGAAGATCAAAGTGTCGTAGATTCAACAGAGGTCCCAAAGGATATTGGTGTTGAAACAACAGAACTACTATCGGAACCACGAGGCTTTCAAACTAGCAGTGATGAAACGATTGAAAATGAGGACCTTTTTCTTCCAGCCACTGCAACTCCAATATTTTTTCCAGAAAGTGAAGAAAATGTGAATATAAACGAAAATTCGTTTGTCCAAACAACAATTGCTCCAACAGTGCAGCCTAAAAATGATGACGTGATTATAAACAAGCAGTTCTTCGTACATTCAGCTCCTGAAGAATTTGATGTTGACGACTTTTTACCTACTTCTCCTAGGCCCAGTATTAGAGTTTACTTTATAGCCCTTCCGCCGACCGTCGTGGACGATATAAACAATTTGAAACCGAAACCGGAGGAAAGTAAGATCGTATTTGTGGTGAAGAAAAACAAGAAATCTCAACAGGAAGATGTTACAGATAGTAGCACAAATGGTAAAATATAAATATGTACTTTTATTATTTTTTTAGAGTAAAAAAATAATGCCTTAAATAATTTTTAATATTATGTTTTTCAGAGGACTGGAAAAATGAAATCAGTCGTGAGGAAATGGAATCTAAAAGTGAAGTTCTGCGAAACGAAACTAAAAGTCCATAATAAGCTGGTTATATAATAGTTTAAATTATTTTCATTTCATATTTATTGTATTGTAACATTTCCGATAAGTATTAAAGGTTTAATTTTTTTGTGTTATTCCTTTTTTAATCAAACTACATACATATATCCAGTGTAAACTCAGTTTTTTTGCATGAAAATCCTCTGAATTTTAAATTTATTTATTAGTACGAGTGGATTTGAAGACATGGTCTTTATTTTTCTCAAAAATTGTTCAAATGCGAAACTTTGGATTACATTCTTACGGTAAATGGTTCGTTATGCTGAAATTTCTCTTTTGATATTTTTCTACAAGTCGAAAAAAATGTTCTTATCAATGTGTTTCACTACTTTAACACTATGTTTAATAAATGATACAAAATTGGTAATCCATCCATGAAATTAAGTTTAGTTATTACTTTTTGTGCATGTTTTAACACCTTCACCCTTATATCAGTAAACAACTCATTGTATAATCAATATTTCTATGGGATCCAATTTTGTCTCTATAGTTACAGTTCGTAACCCAGTTGTCTTTAGAATTTGCAGTTAGTGATTACACAACGATGGCTGGGAAAGGTAAAAAGAAACGTAATAGTAATGATTCCGGTAGCAGTGGAAGTGGAGAAAAAAAGAAAGGAAAGAAAAAATCTGCAAAAGCTGGGAAAGGCTCTAAATTCCAGTGTGACATATTTAACGACGCGGCGATGGACAATGCTTATTATGTCTGCCATAATGTGCAAGTAAATTCAATGTATACTTTTAAAATTCAGTTAATTATTTCTCTACTTTTCATACAAAGGACATATTAAAATCTCGGGGTTTCCCTTGGCCTGAAGCTCAGAAGAAAAAGAAGAAGAAGTAAATTAAAAATGTGTTCATTAAGCCTATCGGAAAATATAAAACCTTCAAATAAATCTCTTTTGATGTATGCATTTTTAGCACGACTTTCCTACAGGTCATATACGTAAAGTATTAAATTGATTTAAATTACTTACTACTCAAATTGTAGTTTACCATATTGTAAATGAAGCTTTTCAAACATTAAAAAAATTAAAAAAAACTCATGTTTTTAATACATTTTACTACATATTAGTATATTAAGAATTCAGTTGAAAAAGTCGTTTCACAACCCTTTGTATTTTCAATTACAAAATTTAAACATGGTTGAGTTTTTAAGAGTTTAAAAGAAAATATTTTTATACTATTGCGGGAAACTACATAAATTACTAAAACAGTATGCAAATGAATGGGCATCATCAATGAATAATGCAATGCAATAGAGTAACGCAAAAGTTTACTGAACTTTAAAGTTATTTCTACGTTTTCCAGATGCAGATTTTAATTGTAGGTACATAGAAAATGTTAAATCAGTGTTGATGAAAAAATGTCGAAATAAAAATTCCTATAAATGCATACCTATGAGAGTGAATGTCTATTTTTTGTTTGAATGATTAAACATGATAACATAATATAATGTAACAGAACTAAATGTGGTACCCAAAATAACAAAAATAATTTTATTGCGTCAGTTCTCTGGAGAAATTTCTAGTAAGTTTTCTCTCCCGCACATTAGAGCATCAAAAGAAGATCACCGAATGATAGACTTTGTTTTATTTTTAGATATTTAACATCAACTGAATCCATGAATCGGATATATGTACATATGTGAAAAACTCCGAACATACATTTGAGAATCACTTTCCCACTTAGATCTCACCTCTAGAACGTGAATAAAAATATGTGACGCTTTCTGCACCCGGGGTAGTCTTAAAACGCGATTCTGTCGAACCAGTCTTGGTCAACCTGGAAAATCAGTGCTGTGCTAACTGGTGCTATTGAGTGGTGGCTAAACTAACGTTCAAACATTTCGGCATTTAACTGATCAGTTTTAAAATTAAATCAAGTGAAGATGGGAAAAACTCCAGCCATTGGAATTGATCTTGGCACGACTTACTCCTGTGTCGGTGTCTGGCAGCATGGAAAGGTGGAGATCATCGCTAACGACCAAGGAAATCGCACAACCCCAAGTTATGTTGCGTTCACAGACACCGAACGTCTTATCGGAGATGCTGCTAAGAATCAGGTGAAAGCCAGGTCTTGAACTCAGAATAATTCAAGTGTCCTTATGACCTACATAGTGCTCAAATTTTAATTTTTGCACTGGTGCTACTCCGCTAATATGGTGTCATTATTTGTGCATAATTTTTTAAAGCACCAGATATGCTTGGGAGACATATTTGGGCAGGTTGCTTCATAAATTTTATTTCACCTCTTGGTGTTCGGCTGACATGTGAACATGATGATTACTTCACATGTCGCTTCAATCCCCTGGATGACTTGAATTTCTCTCAGATTCAGCAAGTGTTACGCTGCATAATTCTTTATTTGGAAGTTGCATTCCATCCATACTTGGCGTTAAGGTAGAATCTATTTTTTAAAAGCAATTAATTGATTTGTCAGCAATGTGTATGAGATTTGAACAGATCGAAAAGTTACAACACAACATTGTTTGTATGAAACAAGTTGAATTGAATTGACATAAAGGCAATAAAAAGAATCTACCTTGGAAGCATAGTTCCATATCAGTAAATCACTGCAGATTTTCGCTCGTCGCTGCTTGACTGTTTTGAGTGATTTATATTTTGAGTGACACCAATCAGTTTGGCAAATGAATTAATTTTATTTGAACAGACATTTGAAAAAGCATTAGGGTTTTGAACTAACCTTAGTTGAGTATTGGAATATGATCATTAATTATATTATCTTGCTTTACTTCGTTTTTCTTCTGTTAACGAAAGTGCACAATATATGTATAAATTAAATAAAGTGAATTTTCTTAAAACGATGATCGCGATGTTTTCCAAATTGTTTGTTTTTTATTTTATTTTATCAAGATACAATGACATATTTTCCTTTTCTACTTCTTTACAAAACATATCAAATTAGTTTCGCAAGATTGCATCTATACGTGGACTGTGAAACCAACCGTAGTGATGCAGAACGAGAACGTAGGTGTGTCCCGCTTAAAATAGATTTGTTCGAATAGATTTAGAATGGTTCACAAACATTTATCATTTTGGATCCGAATAATTTTCATACTCTGATATTATTTTTAAATTGATGTTATATCTAAGATAGTATAATAAACGTTTTGGTGAATTTTTTTGAAAACTAAATTCTGCCTCGATCAGTAACAGCAAATTTAAAGTCAAATTTAGACGCATATCAAAAAAACATTCTTCTAGGATTAGTCAGTTTACAATACATTATAAATATTTAGATATCCCGATATAGATAATATCGCCAAATGAGCATGCTAATGTAGTGAAAAATAATAAATAACTACGCGCATTTTTTTAATAAAGAAATTTCACTCATTATAAATATAGTACTTACAATAAGAAATGCAAGAATATCCGTAATTAATTATGGTCGAATTTTGCTTTCTGCCTTTTATTTGATATGTGTTCGAAAAGAAATATTTTATTTTTAATTTTTCAAAAGAAATATTAAAACAATTTCATGTATGTATATTGAATAAAAATGTTTCCATTTTATATAAACGTTTCTAATTCAGCAATTTTTATTATCAGGTGGCAATGAATGCAAGAAACACTGTCTTTGACGCTAAGCGTTTAATCGGACGTAAATTCGATGATTCGAAAATCCAAGATGATATGAAGCATTGGCCTTTTAAAGTTGTAAATGATTGCGGAAAACCTAAAATTGAGATTGAATTTAAAGGAGAGGTTAAAAGGTTTGCCCCAGAAGAAATCAGTTCAATGGTTCTTACAAAGATGAAGGAAATCGCTGAAGTTTATTTAGGTGGAAAAGTTGCGGATGCTGTAATTACAGTCCCAGCATATTTCAACGATTCCCAGCGTCAAGCAACTAAAGACGCTGGTGCGATTGCCGGTCTAAATGTACTAAGGATCATAAATGAACCTACAGCTGCTGCCTTAGCCTATGGACTTGATAAAAACTTAAAAGGAGAAAAGAATGTGCTGATTTTCGATTTGGGCGGTGGTACTTTCGATGTATCAATTTTAACTATCGACGAGGGTTCGTTGTTTGAAGTAAAATCGACAGCCGGTGATACTCACTTAGGAGGCGAAGACTTTGATAATCGTTTGGTCAATCATTTCACCGAAGAGTTTAAGCGAAAGTACAAAAAGGATTTAAAAGGAAATGTTCGGGCTCTTCGTAGACTTCGCACTGCTTGCGAACGTGCAAAACGAACACTATCTTCAAGCACGGAAGCTTCTCTAGAAATCGACGCCCTGCATGAAGGCGTTGATTTTTATGCAAAAATTACAAGGGCTCGTTTTGAGGAGCTAAACATGGATCTTTTCAGATCGACTCTTCAACCAGTTGAAAGAGCTCTTGCTGATGCCAAACTGGACAAGGGGCAAATCCATGATGTTGTTCTTGTTGGTGGATCAACACGTATTCCAAAGATTCAGAAAATGTTGCAAGACTTTTTCTGTGGCAAACAATTAAATTTGTCCATAAATCCAGATGAAGCTGTTGCTTATGGAGCTGCTGTTCAAGCAGCAATTTTAATTGGAGATGGCAGTTCTCAAATTCAAGACGTTCTTCTTGTTGATGTAGCTCCACTATCTTTGGGAATAGAAACTGCCGGTGGAGTTATGACTAAACTTATTGAAAGGAACTCTAGAATTCCTTGCAAGCAGCAACAAACATTTACTACCTACAGCGATAATCAGAATGCTGTAACTATCCAAGTATTTGAGGGAGAACGTGCAATGACTAAGGACAACAATCTTCTGGGCACTTTCAATTTAACTGGAATTCCTCCAGCTCCTAGGGGTGTTCCAAAAATTGAAGTCACTTTTGATATGAATGCGGATGGAATTTTAAATGTATCTGCAAAAGATAGCAGCACTGGTCGTTCTGAGAAGATAACAATTACAAATGATAAAGGTCGACTTTCTAAGTCAGAAATTGATCAAATGTTGTCTGATGCGGAAAAATACAGAGAGGAAGATGAACGGCAACGGGAAAAAATTACGGCAAGGAACTCACTCGAAAGTTACATTTTTAGCTGCAAACAGGTATGAAATTGTTATTAAGAAAATTAAATTGTTTAACATAAAATTAAAATTTGACTATCTGCAGGCTGTTGAAGATGCTCCTGAAGGAAAACTATCGGATTCTGACAAATCGATTGTCCGTGATAAATGTTCAACAGAAATGTCATGGCTCGACTCAAACACTTTGGCTGAGAAAGAAGAATATGAAGATCATTTGAAGGATTGCCAAAAAGTTTGTGGGCCAATAATGGCTAAAATGCATGGAGCTGGACAAGGAGCACCAGGAAATGGAGGAGCTCAAGGTGGTGCAGGTCCACAGGGTGGAAAAGGCCCTACTGTAGAGGAAGTTGATTAAAATTGTTTTTAAAGTATTATTCAAGAATTTTAATTTAATATATATTTAATAAATGCTGTCGTGTTTGTTTTCCAAGGTTGTTTTTAATCAATATACTAAATTTATGATATGTTTTTAATTCCAATTCGTTTTCAATATATTTTTTAAATTAAAAGCACCTGGAAACTTTACTTTTTTTCGCTAACTGATTATCTTTTAATTAAAAAAGAAAAGTAGATTAGTTGAAGATCTTGCGAGTTTAGTGAAAAAGACTAACGAAACCTTTTTTAAACTACGTGATCTATTTAGTCTTTAGAGTGTAATTAATTATATTGGTAGATTGTAAATTAATTAAATGTATTATATATGTACTTGTACATGTACATAAAACATTACTTAGAACAGAGCACTCCCCTTCAAAATGCACCACACTTTGATATACATACAAACATTGATTTTTTTAGGTTCTGTAATAAATTTGCCATGGTTTTCCTTCTTTTTTGTCCAAATGAATGAACCTTTGAAAACAGGCACACGTAACTGAATTTGCATTTTCAATTAATTTTCAAGTAAAGTTCACCGGGTTGCCCTCGAAAATACCTACTGCATTTGTTTTCAGTCTGCTTCTTGCCGCGTTTCCGACTAGTTCAATTTCGTTAATTTTTCGGAATTTTGATAAGTGTTAAAAATAATTAAAAATGGGTGCTATGAGCAAAATAATTAGTACAAATGTAAAAGATGCAACTTGCGCCGCGATATTCCATCCAGGGCAAAGCTGCGTGGAAGGTTTTAAACAAAATTTAATTAATAGTATGCTAAGTAGCATGAAGTTTGCGGGACCGATGTCACTGGTGACGAGCGTGCTGATCATTATTAAAATTGTAACTATGTAACTACCCCTTGTTTTAGATATCTTTCTTAATGAAATTGAAACGCTGTAATAAAGAACTTGTATGGGATACTTTCGCCTATTTTATGGAATTTTCGATGGTGTTATATTTAGTAGGAAATACAATTACTGCAACAATATGCTTATTCAGGTGAGAAGTTTATATTAATTTAATTTTCTTTTGTTTAGTTAAAGAATTCTTTTGGCGAGCAAAAAAAATCTTCAAGTAAATTATACATATGTATTTTAATTGTACTTTTTGGAAATTCAGTATCTTCTTTTCATTTCTATTGTTATGTGCACATTCTCGATGTAAATACTGAAATTTACAATTTTAATAAGTTCTAAATAACATGCCATCACTCTGTGCTTGAATAACCTCTGCTCGTAAAATTACAATAGCAAAATTAAATGGTGATGCATTTTGGTTGTCCCCTCAACACATATTTTAATAATTGATTAATAATATTATAAATACTGTGATTTAGCATACACAACAGCAAATATTTGTTTTTCATATTGTGTTATGATTATTACATTCACCTGCATTATAATCTTAAATGTGTGGACTACAAAGCAAGGTTACTAAACTTATAAAATAAAATGCATACATTACTAAATATGACCAATGTCGCAGAATGAGTCTGCCCCGAGATATTTGTGTTTACGTTTTCGTAAAATTCGCCTATGTAGTTGAGGGACGAAAACTTCCAAATAAAGAAAAAAAGGATCACACAAAAGCGCTTTATTTAAGAACTATAGTAAGAGTAATTGTCAATGTACATATACATATGTGTTTTAAAAGCCTTACTGCAATAAAAAGAAACTCACAAATATACCGAAATTCGACTAATATAATAGAAGATATTTTGTTTTTTGTTTATTTCAGAAATATACAGGGAAGGTTCATAAAGCTCACAGCAGGATTTCTTCCTGCATTTCTGGCTGGATTTTGGGGAAACATTCTTTCAGAAAAATTGCATCGGTTTGTTAGTCTTTCTGTAACTCAAATTGTAAGCTGAAGCTTATGAATATTAATATTTCAAATCGCTTATATCCCACATTCTTCTCAGATGATTGAAGCTGCTATGAAAAATAAAACTAATCCACTAACTCGGATCTTAGGAGGTTCTAAGCTACTCCAAACTATTCTTTTCATGACGTGCAGTGCATGCGTACTGCGCGCAATCGAAAAACATAAATATAAAATGTTTTGGTTTGTGTCACCACCATCAAGTGGAGATTCCACAAATGACAAGAAAATAAATGGAAAATGCAAACATGAAGATATATGTATGAATTATGTTTTCAAGGGAGTAAGGCACTACTTCCTTTTGGCTTTCGCTTTGGAAAATATTAAAGTAGTACTTAGAAAGTTAAGAAGGATTAACTCTGTCTCAGCTTATATAAAAAGCCTCGATTGGAATGCTATTGCATTTCTTGTAAGTTACGTAGGCATATACAGGGTGGGTAATTGCTTTGTACTATATAAATTACTTTTTTCAGCAAATTTTTTTTTTAGTTAAGTTATTGCTTAATAAACAACTGGACACAATTAGACGATGAAGTCGTGCACCCCCTCTCTGCGTTCCTTGGTGGATTTTCTTACATTTTTTACGCAAAATCAATGATTTTAGCATATTCAGTGAGTTTGATGGGGGAAATTGGATGGAATGCCGTTAAAAAACGGAAAAACACATATCCAAATGCATTGCAGAAAATAATAAATTTGCCATATCACAAATTTTACTTTTCTGTCGTGGTGGGCTTTGTAGTACATCATTACATCTTCCACAATTGGATGGTGAGTCCAATTGCTGCAGAGTTTATAAATGGAGCAACGGCTAATAAGTAAGTATACTTAAGGGAATCCCACTTTGAAGGGCATAAAAAATTAATTTTTTTCAAAATACTGGTAGGTACATATACCTACATATACCCCCTTATTCAATGTAAAGTTTTCATCTTATTAAAACTACTTTTTGATTGCACTTAAGATACTAAAAGCTCTTACTTTTATCTAGAATCGAAGAAATATTTTCTTTAGTCACAAGTCAAATCTTAATTTTGAAATAATTAAGAGAACGATTAAGAACAACATTAGCTATAGCGAAAATTGTTACAAAATCGGTCTAATACTGATTAAGGTTGCTTTTTTATTTTTCAAATTGTTCTTATATTTTCTGTATTAAATTCGAAAAATGAAACAACTCAACCTAGAGTTTGTTTTATATAATCAAATAAAGGAATTTTATATTTCATCAAAATTAAAGTAACAAAATGTAGATCTGAAAAAATCGTGGAAAAAAATGCAATCCTTGTTTTCGAATTAACGTTGTTTGTTACATGTTCTTTGCGGTTGGCTCTTCATCGTGGTGTTCCCTCTTTAAAGTTATCAATTGCAAATATTTATTAACACGTTTAACCTATAGGGGCGAAATGTGTTTGGAGAACGCTGCTAAAGTTTTGTGGGAGTATCAAAATTCGAAATAGCGTTTTGTAAAAGCAATATGGTAATATGAATGTATATACATATTTTTCGATTTAGTAAATTACACAAATAAAATAAAAGGACATCACTTTTGCCAATTTTTTTACGTACTATAAACGTTTCTTTTTTCGTTTTCAAGGTGCTGCCGCAGTTTAAAGATAGTTTGTTTATCAAGAGCTGCAAAACGTTTTAAATATTAATATAAAATTGCTTTTAATGGATTTTAAAGACACTTTATTGCTGTTCCTATTTTTAGATATCCACCATTGCAGTTTTAATATCGTCGATTTTTCTATACATATATAAAATGCATTGGTTTATTCTCTATAGTCCGTAACAAATTTTTAATTCTTTCTTCTAGATAATTTAGAGGAACAGAATTCAGCGTTTTTGGTATGACTTTCATCTATAAAGGTTGAAAAGGTAAAAAATATTCGGAATACCTTGCGTTTTGGGTTGTCTGACGTAAGAAATAATATGCAAGATTTATTCTTTAAAACCCATTTGTGCAAAGCGATGGTGCGAATTATTTTTGATCTTGGATTGCTTTACGACGATAGAATTATCATAATCAAATATCTTTAAAAGGTATAAGCAAAAAGCGCTACTTCAAAGTTTTAATTCTAAAAGTTTTTTTATTCATGCATAGGTAAAAGAAAAATAACTTTTTTTTATATACTATATTCTACAATATTCATACATTTATTGCTACCCATCAGACGATCTAAAAATGTTTGCACCCTCGTAGTTTTCCACAAGCAAAGATTTATACCTTCTCAGTTGAACAAGCAAGTTTTCATTTTTTTCCGTTGCAGATAAAATTATAATCCTAGAAACGACTAAGAACGAAGGATTCGAACTGCTGAAACCTTTGACTAGATCGACTTTATCGCCAACTTCAAGCTGAAATTATAAGAGAACGCATAAAAATAATTTGTAGAAATTGTTATCCCGTCTTCTATTACCTGGACACTTTTTTTTGCTATTTTTTGGCCATTTACTCTGATTTTGCTTTCATAAAAGGCAACCTCTACTTTGCTGGAGTAAAAACGAATATTGATAAGTAAAGCTGATAGTCGTATATGGTTTAATACTCAATTGTCTTAGACATTAAAAATCGACTTCCTTTTTGAAAGTGTTTTGCTTTTTTTTTTAAATTAGACTCACTTAGTATAAATATAGTACTTACAATAAGAAATGCAACTAATATCCCTAATTAATTATGGTCGAATTGTGCTTTCTGCCTTTTGATATGTGTTCGAAAAGAAATATTTTATTTTTAATTTTTCAAAACAAATATTAAAACAATTTCATGTATGTATATTGAATAAAAATGTTTCCATTTTATATAAACGTTTCTAATTCAGCAATTTTTATTATCAGGTGGCAATGAATGCAAGAAACACTGTCTTTGACGCTAAGCGTTTGATCGGACGTAAATTCGATGATTCAAAAATCCAAGATGATATGAAGCATTGGCCTTTTAAAGTTGTAAATGATTGCGGGAAACCTAAAATTGAGATTGAATTTAAAGGAGAGGTTAAAAGGTTTGCCCCAGAAGAAATCAGTTCAATGGTTCTTACAAAGATGAAGGAAATCGCTGAAGTTTATTTAGGTGGAAAAGTTGCGGATGCTGTAATTACAGTCCCAGCATATTTCAACGATTCCCAGCGTCAAGCAACTAAAGACGCTGGTGCGATTGCCGGTCTAAATGTACTAAGGATCATAAATGAACCTACAGCTGCTGCATTAGCCTATGGACTTGATAAAAATTTAAAAGGAGAAAAGAATGTGCTGATTTTCGATTTGGGCGGTGGTACTTTCGATGTATCAATTTTAACTATCGACGAGGGTTCGTTGTTTGAAGTAAAATCGACAGCCGGTGATACTCACTTAGGAGGCGAAGACTTTGATAATCGTTTGGTCAATCATTTCACCGAAGAGTTTAAGCGAAAGTACAAAAAGGATTTAAAAGGAAATGTTCGGGCTCTTCGTAGACTTCGCACTGCTTGCGAACGTGCAAAACGAACACTATCTTCAAGCACGGAAGCTTCTCTAGAAATCGACGCCCTGCATGAAGGCGTTGATTTCTATGCAAAAATTACAAGGGCTCGTTTTGAGGAGCTAAACATGGATCTTTTCAGATCGACTCTTCAACCAGTTGAAAGAGCTCTTGCTGATGCCAAACTGGACAAGGGGCAAATCCATGATGTTGTTCTTGTTGGTGGATCAACACGTATTCCAAAGATTCAGAAAATGTTGCAAGACTTTTTCTGTGGCAAACAATTAAATTTGTCCATAAACCCAGATGAAGCTGTTGCTTATGGAGCCGCTGTTCAAGCAGCAATTTTAATTGGAGATGGCAGTTCTCAAATTCAAGACGTTCTTCTTGTTGATGTAGCTCCACTATCTTTGGGAATAGAAACTGCGGGTGGGGTTATGACTAAACTTATTGAAAGGAACTCTAGAATTCCTTGCAAGCAGCAACAAACATTTACAACCTACAGCGATAATCAGAATGCTGTAACTATCCAAGTATTTGAGGGAGAACGTGCAATGACTAAGGACAACAATCTTCTGGGCACTTTCAACTTAACTGGAATTCCTCCAGCTCCTAGGGGTGTTCCAAAAATTGAAGTCACTTTTGATATGAATGCGGATGGAATTTTAAATGTATCTGCAAAAGATAGCAGCACTGGTCGTTCTGAGAAGATAACAATTACAAATGATAAAGGTCGACTTTCTAAGTCTGAAATTGATCAAATGTTGTCTGATGCGGAAAAATACAGAGAGGAAGATGAACGGCAGCGGGAAAAAATTACGGCAAGGAACTCACTCGAAAGTTACATTTTTAGCTGCAAACAGGTATGAAATTGTTATTAAGAAAATTAAATTGTTTAACATAAAATTAAAATTTGACTATCTGCAGGCTGTTGAAGATGTTCCTGAAGGAAAACTATCGGATTCTGACAAATCGATTGTCCGTGATAAATGTTCAACAGAAATGTCATGGCTCGACTCAAATACTTTGGCTGAGAAAGAAGAATATGAAGATCATTTGAAGGATTGCCAAAAAGTTTGTGGGCCAATAATGGCTAAAATGCATGGAGCTGGACAAGGAGCACCAGGAAATGGAGGAGCTCAAGGTGGTGCAGGTCCACAGGGTGGAAAAGGCCCTACTGTAGAGGAAGTTGATTAAAATTGTTTTTAAAGTATTATTCAAGAATTTTAATTTAATATTTATTTAATAAATGCTGTCGTGTTTGTTTTCCAAGGTTGATTTTAATCAATATACCAAATTTATGAGTTTGTAATTCCAATTCGTTTTCAATATATTTTTTAAATTAAAAGCACCTGGAAACTTAACTTTTTTTCGCTAATTGATTATCTTTTAATTAAAAAAGAAAAGTAGATTAGTTGAAGATCTTCAAAATGCACCACACTTTGATATACAAACATTGATTTTTTTAGGTTCTGTAATAAATTTGCCATGGTTTTCCTTCTTTCCAAATGAATGAACCTTTGAAAACAGGCACACGTAACTGAATTTGCATTTTCAATTAATTTTCAAGTAAAGTTCACCGGGTTGCCCTCGAAAATACCTACTGCATTTGTTTTCAGTCTGCTTCTTGCCGCGTTTCCGACTAGTTCAATTTCGTTAATTTTTCGGAATTTTGATAAGTGTTAAAAATAATTAAAAATGGGTGCTATGAGCAAAATAATTAGTACAAATGTAAAAGATGCAACTTGCGCCGCGATATTCCATCCAGGGCAAAGCTGCGTGGAAGGTTTTAAACAGAATTTAATTAATAGTATGCTAAGTAGCATGAAGTTTGCGGGACCGATGTCACTGGTGACGAGCGTGCTGATCATTATTAAAATTGTAACTATGTAACTACCCCTTGTTTTAGATATCTTTCTTAATGAAATTGAAACGCTGTAATAAAGAACTTGTATGGGATACTTTCGCCTATTTTATGGAATTTTCGATGGTGTTATATTTAGTAGGAAATACAATTACTGCAACAATATGCTTATTCAGGTGAGAAGTTTATATTAATTTAATTTTCTTTTGTTTATTTATAGAATTCTTTTGGCTAGCAAAAAAAAACCCTCAAGTAAATTACATATTTTAATTGTACTTTTTGGAAATTCAGTATCTTCTTTTCATTTCTATTGTTATGTGCACATTCTCGATGAAAATACTGTAATTTACAATTTTAATAAGTTCTAAGTAACACGCCACCACTCTGTGCTTGAATGACCTCTGCTCGTAAAATTACAATAGCAAAATTAAATGCCGATGCATTTTGGTTGTCCCCTCAACACATATTTTAATAATTGATTAATAATATTATAAATACTGTGATTTAGCATACACAACAGCAAATATTTGTTTTTCATATTGTGTTCCGATTATTACATTCACCTGCATTATAATCTTAAATGTGTGGACTACAAAGCAAGGTTACTAAACTTATAAAATAAAATGCATACATTACTAAATATGACCAATGTCGCAGAATGAGTCTGCCCCGAGATATTTGTGTTTACGTTTTCGTAAAATTCGCCTATGTAGTTGAGGGACGAAAACTTCCAAATAAAGAAAAAAAGGATCACACAAAAGCGCTTTATTTAAGAACTAGTAAGAGTAATTGTCAATGTACATATACATATGTGTTTTAAAAGCCTTACTGCAATAAAAAGAAACTCACAAATATACCGAAATTCGACTAATATAATAGAAGATATTTTGTTTTTTGTTTATTTCAGAAATATACAGGGAAGGTTCATAAAGCTCACAGCAGGATTTCTTCCTGCATTTCTGGCTGGATTTTGGGGAAACATTCTTTCAGAAAAATTGCATCGGTTTGTTAGTCTTTCTGTAACTCAAATTGTAAGCTGAAGCTTATGAATATTAATATTTCAAATCGCTTATATCCCACATTCTTCTCAGATGATTGAAGCTGCTATGAAAAATAAAACTAATCCACTAACTCGGATCTTAGGAGGATCTAAGCTACTCCAGACTATTCTTTTCATGACGTGCAGTGCATGCGTACTGCGCGCAATCGAAAAACATAAATATAAAATGTTTTGGTTTGTGTCACCACCATCAAGTGGAGATTCCACAAATGACAAGAAAATAAATGGAAAATGCAAACATGAAGATATATGTATGAATTATGTTTTCAAGGGAATAAGGCACTACTTCCTTTTGGCTTTCGCTTTGGAAAACATTAAAGTAGTACTTAGAAAGTTAAGAAGGATTAACTCTGTCTCAGCTTATATAAAAAGTCTCGATTGGAATGCTATTGCATTTCTTGTAAGTTACGTAGGCATATACAGGGTGGGTAATTGCTTTGTACTACATATATAAATTACTTTTTTCAGCAAATTTTTTTTTAGTTAAGTTATTGCTTAATAAACAACTGGACACGATTAGACGATGAAGTCGTGCACCCCCTCTCTGCGTTCCTTGGTGGATTTTCTTACATTTTTTACGCAAAATCAATGATTTTAGCATATTCAGTGAGTTTGATGGGGGAAATTGGATGGAATGCCGTTAAAAAACGGAAAAACACATATCCAAATGCATTGCAGAAAATAATAAATTTGCCATATCACAAATTTTACTTTTCTGTCGTGGTGGGCTTTGTAGTACATCATTACATCTTCCACAATTGGATGGTGAGTCCAATTGCTGCAGAGTTTATAAATGGAGCAACGGCTAATAAGTAAGTATACTTAAGGGAATCCCACTTTGAAGGGCATAAAAAATTAATTTTTTTCAAAATAATGGTAGGTACATATACCTACATATACCCACTTATTCCATGTAAAAGTAAAGTTTTCATCTTATTAAAACTACTTTTTGATTGCACTTAAGATACTAAAAGCTCTTACTTTTATCTAGAATCGAAGAAATATTTTCTTTAGTCACAAGTCAAATCTTAATTTTGAAATAACTAAGAGAACGATTAAGAATAACATTAGCTATAGCGAAAATTGTTACAAAATCGGTCTAATACTGATTAAGGTTGCTTTTTTATTTTTCAAATTGTTCTTATATTTTCTGTATTAAATTCGAAAAATGAACAACTCAACCTAGAGTTTGTTTTATATAATCAAATAAAGGAATTTTATATTTCATCAAAATTAAAGTAACAAAATGTAGATCTGAAAAAATCGTGGAAAAAAATGCAATCCTTGTTTTCGAATTAACGTTGTTTGTTACATGTTCTTTGCGGTTGGCTCTTCATCGTGGTGTTCCCTTTTTAAAGTTATCAATTGCAAATATTTATTAATTCGTTTAACCTATAGGGGCGAAATGTGTTTGGAGAACGCTGCTAAAGTTTTGTGGGAGTATCAAAATTCGAAATAGTGTTTTGTAAAAACAATATGGTAATATGAATGTACATACATATTTTTCGATTTAGTAAATTACACAAATAAAATAAAAGGACATCACTTTTGCCAATTTTTTTACGTACTATAAAGGTTTCTTTTTTCGTTTTCAAGGTGCTGCCGCAGTTTAAAGAAAGTTTGTTTATCAAGAGCTGCAAAACGTTTTAAATATTAATATAAAATTGCTTTTAATGGATTTTAAAGACACTCTATTGCTGTTCCTATTTTTAGATATCCACCATTGCAGTTTTAATATCGTCGATTTTTCTATATAAATGTACATATATATAAAATGCATTGGTTTTTTATTCTCTATAGTCCGTAACAAATTTTTAATTCTTTCTTCTAGATAATTTAGAGGAACAGAATTCAGCGTTTTTGGTATGACTTTCATCTATAAGGGTTGAAAAGGTAAAAAATATTCGGAATACCTTGCATTTTGGGTTGTCTGACGTAAGAAATAATATGCATTTTTAAAAGATTTATTCTTTAAAACCCATTTGTGCAAAGCGATGGTGTGAATTATTTTTGATCTTGCATTGCTTTACGACGATAGAATGATCATAACCAAATATCTTTAAAAGGTAAAAGCAAAAACCACTTCAAAGTTTTAATTCAAAAAGTCTTTTTATTCATGCATAGGTAAAAGAAAAATAACTTTTTTTTATATACTATATTCTACAATATTCATACGTTTATTGCTACCCATCAGATGATCTAAAAATGTTTGCACCCTCGTAGTTTTCCACAAGCAAAGATTTATACCTTCTCAGTTGAACAAGCAAGTTTTCATTTTTTTCCGTTGCAGATAAAATTATAATCCTAGAAACGACTAAGAACGAAGGATTCGAACTGCTGAAACCTTTGACTAGATCAACTTCATCGCCAACTTCAAGCTGAAATTATAAGAGAACGCATAAAAATAATTTGTAGAAATTGTTATCCCGTCTTCTATTACCTGGACACTTTTTTTTGCTATTTTTTGGCCATTTACTCTGATTTTGCTTTCATAAAAGGCAACCTCTACTTTGCTAAAGTAAAAACGAATATTGATAAGTAAAGGACATCATCCGATTTTCATATATTTTTGGTCCAAATATGAAAGTGCCGGCCAGAAAAAAAAAATGTTATATTCTGGTAGAACTTGTCCATCCGAGCATTTATTATTATGGCACCAAAGCTGTAGGACCATTGCCCTGGGTTTTATATGAGTTTAAAAAATCTGTCTTTTCATGCATTTTCAATTAAATGATCTGACCTTTTTACACCTTTTAGTGCTGTTTTAACATTATTTTGTGCATCTATTGTACCTTAGAATATTCCTAAGCCCGTTTTTACATTGAGGTTGTTGTTAAAATTTAAGAAAAAAATATAGTTTATGTAATATTATGTTTTTTAAAAATTATCACTGTTTTACAGTTTTAGACGTAAACGTAATATTAATTACAATCTAAACAATTAAGTCGTCATCATCTGGTAAAACGCATTCCTTTCTTTTGGCTCAGCTTTAACCTTTTTTGGATCTATCATTCATTATCATTCAATTCCAGAAAAAATAAGCTCTGTCTTAACGATCACGTGGTATTTTAGTTAGAAAATCCCCAAAAAGTGATTTTCTATGTATAGAATCGGTATAGGTTAGAACCATTGGTGCTATTAATGTTCAAAATGTCATGTTACGGCAAAATATCACTTGTTTTTGCTATTTCATTGCGTCGAAAATGCATGAAAAGACAGATTTTTTAAACTCATATAAAACCCAGGGCAATAGTCCTACAGCTTTGGTGCCATAATAATAAATGCTCAGATGGACAAGCTCTACCAGAATATAAAATTTTTTTTTTCTGGCCGGCACTTTCATATTTGGACCAAAACGGATGATGTCCTTTGCTGATAGTCGTATATGGTTTAATACTCAATTGTCTTAGACATTAAAAATCGACTTCCTTTTTGAAAGTGTTTTGCTTTTTTTTAAAATTAGACTCACTTAGTATAAATATAGTACTTACAATAAGAAATGCAACTAATATCCCTAATTAATTATGGTCGAATTGTGCTTTCTGCCTTTTGATATGTGTTCGAAAAGAAATATTTTATTTTTAATTTTTCAAAACAAATATTAAAACAATTTCATGTATGTATATTGAATAAAAATGTTTCCATTTTATATAAACGTTTCTAATTCAGCAATTTTTATTATCAGGTGGCAATGAATGCAAGAAACACTGTCTTTGACGCTAAGCGTTTGATCGGACGTAAATTCGATGATTCAAAAATCCAAGATGATATGAAGCATTGGCCTTTTAAAGTTGTAAATGATTGCGGGAAACCTAAAATTGAGATTGAATTTAAAGGAGAGGTTAAAAGGTTTGCCCCTGAAGAAATCAGTTCAATGGTTCTTACAAAGATGAAGGAAATCGCTGAAGTTTATTTAGGTGGAAAAGTTGCGGATGCTGTAATTACAGTCCCAGCATATTTCAACGATTCCCAGCGTCAAGCAACTAAAGACGCTGGTGCGATTGCCGGTCTAAATGTACTAAGGATCATAAATGAACCTAGAGCTGCTGCATTAGCCTATGGACTTGATAAAAATTTAAAAGGAGAAAAGAATGTGCTGATTTTCGATTTGGGCGGTGGTACTTTCGATGTATCAATTTTAACTATCGACGAGGGTTCGTTGTTTGAAGTAAAGTCGACAGCCGGTGATACTCACTTAGGAGGCGAAGACTTTGATAATCGTTTGGTCAATCATTTCACCGAAGAGTTTAAGCGAAAGTACAAAAAGGATTTAAAAGGAAATGTTCGGGCTCTTCGTAGACTTCGCACTGCTTGCGAACGTGCAAAACGAACACTATCTTCAAGCACGGAAGCTTCTCTAGAAATCGACGCCCTGCATGAAGGCGTTGATTTCTATGCAAAAATTACTCGGGCTCGTTTTGAGGAGCTAAACATGGATCTTTTCAGATCGACTCTTCAACCAGTTGAAAGAGCTCTTGCTGATGCCAAACTAGATAAGGGGCAAATCCATGATGTTGTTCTTGTTGGTGGATCAACACGTATTCCAAAGATTCAGAAAATGTTGCAAGACTTTTTCTGTGGCAAACAATTAAATTTGTCCATAAATCCAGATGAAGCTGTTGCTTATGGAGCTGCTGTTCAAGCAGCAATTTTAATTGGAGATGGCAGTTCTCAAATTCAAGACGTTCTTCTTGTTGATGTAGCTCCACTATCTTTGGGAATAGAAACTGCCGGTGGAGTTATGACTAAACTTATTGAAAGGAACTCTAGAATTCCTTGCAAGCAGCAACAAACATTTACAACCTACAGCGATAATCAGAATGCTGTAACTATCCAAGTATTTGAGGGAGAACGTGCAATGACTAAAGACAACAATCTTCTGGGCACTTTCAATTTAACTGGAATTCCTCCAGCTCCTAGGGGTGTTCCAAAAATTGAAGTCACTTTTGATATGAATGCGGATGGAATTTTAAATGTATCTGCAAAAGATAGCAGCACTGGTCGTTCTGAGAAGATAACAATTACAAATGATAAAGGTCGACTTTCTAAGTCTGAAATTGATCAAATGTTGTCTGATGCGGAAAAATACAGAGAGGAAGATGAACGGCAGCGGGAAAAAATTACGGCAAGGAACTCACTCGAAAGTTACATTTTTAGCTGCAAACAGGTATGAAATTGTTATCAAGAAAATTAAATTGTTTAACATAAAATTAAAATTTGACTATCTGCAGGCTGTTGAAGATGTTCCTGAAGGAAAACTATCGGATTCTGACAAATCGATTGTCCGTGATAAATGTTCAACAGAAATGTCATGGCTCGACTCAAATACTTTGGCTGAGAAAGAAGAATATGAAGATCATTTGAAGGATTGCCAAAAAGTTTGTGGGCCAATAATGGCTAAAATGCATGGAGCTGGACAAGGAGCACCAGGAAATGGAGGAGCTCAAGGTGGTGCAGGTCCACAGGGTGGAAAAGGCCCTACTGTAGAGGAAGTTGATTAAAATTGTTTTTAAAGTATTATTCAAGAATTTTAATTTAATATATATTTAATAAATGCTGTCGTGTTTGTTTTCCAAGGTTGTTTTTAATCAATATACTAAATTTATGATATGTTTTTAATTCCAATTCGTTTTCAATATATTTTTTAAATTAAAAGCACCTGGAAACTTTACTTTTTTTCGCTAACTGATTATCTTTTAATTAAAAAAGAAAAGTAGATTAGTTGAAGATCTTCAAAATGCACCACACTTTGATATACAAACATTGATTTTTTTAGGTTCTGTAATAAATTTGCCATGGTTTTCCTTCTTTCCAAATGAATGAACCTTTGTAAACAGGCACACGTAACTGAATTTGCATTTTCAATTAATTTTCAAGTAAAGTTCACCGGGTTGCCCTCGAAAATACCTACTGCATTTGTTTTCAGTCTGCTTCTTGCCGCGTTTCCGACTAGTTCAATTTCGTTAATTTTTCGGAATTTTGATGTGTTAAAAATAATTAAAAATGGGTGCTATGAGCAAAATAATTAGTACAAATGTAAAAGATGCAACTTGCGCCGCGATATTCCATCCAGGGCAAAGCTGCGTGGAAGGTTTTAAACAGAATTTAATTAATAGTATGCTAAGTAGCATGAAGTTTGCGGGACCGATGTCACTGGTGACGAGCGTGCTGATCATTATTAAAATTGTAACTATGTAACTACCCCTTGTTTTAGATATCTTTCTTAATGAAATTGAAACGCTGTAATAAAGAACTTGTATGGGATACTTTCGCCTATTTTATGGAATTTTCGATGGTGTTATATTTAGTAGGAAATACAATTACTGCAACAATATGCTTATTCAGGTGAGAAGTTTATATTAATTTAATTTTCTTTTGTTTAGTTATAGTATTCTTTTGGCGAGCAAAAAAAATCTTCAAGTAAATTATACATATGTATTTTAATTGTACTTTTTGGAAATTCAGTATCTTCTTTTCATTTCTATTGTTATGTGCACATTCTCGATGTAAATACTGAAATTTACAATTTTAATAAGTTCTAAATAACATGCCACCACTCTGTGCTTGAATGACCTCTGCTCGTAAAATTACAATAGCAAAATTAAATGGTGATGCATTTTGGTTGTCCCCTCAACACATATTTTAATAATTGATTAATAATATTATAAATACTGTGATTTAGCATACACAACAGCAAATATTTGTTTTTCATATTGTGTTATGATTATTACATTCACTTGCATTATAATCTTAAATGTGGTAGACTACAAAGCAAGGTTACTAAACTTAAATAAAATAAAATGCATACATTACTAAATATGACCAATGTCGCAGAATGAGTCTGCCCCGAGATATTTGTGGTTACGTTTTCGTAAAATTCGACTATGTAGTTGAGGGACGAAAACTTCCAAATAAAGAAAAAAAGGATCACACAAAAGCGCTTTATTTAAGAACTAGTAAGAGTAATTGTCAATGTACATATACATATGTGTTTTAAAAGCCTTACTGCAATAAAAAGAAACTCACAAATATACCGAAATTCGACTAATATAATAGAAGATATTTTGTTTTTTGTTTATTTCAGAAATATACAGGGAAGGTTCATAATGCTCACAGTAGGATTTCTTCCTGCATTTCTGGCGGGATTTTGGGGAAACATTCTTTCAGAAAAATTGCATCGGTTTGTTAGTCTTTCTGTAACTCAAATTGTAAGCTGAAGCTTATGAATATTAATATTTCAAATCGCTTATATCCCACATTCTTCTCAGATGATTGAAGCTGCTATGAAAAATAAAACTAATCCACTAACTCGGATCTTAGGAGGTTCTAAGCTACTCCAAACTATTCTTTTCATGACGTGCAGTGCATGCGTACTGCGCGCAATTGAAAAACATAAATATAAAATGTTTTGGTTTGTGTCACCACCATCAAGTGGAGAATCCACAAATGACAAGAAAATAAATGGAAAATGCAAACATGAAGATATATGTATGAATTATGTTTTCAAGGGAATAAGGCACTACTTCCTTTTGGCTTTCGCTTTGGAAAATATTAAAGTAGTACTTAGAAAGTTAAGAAGGATTAACTCTGTCTCAGCTTATATAAAAAGCCTCGATTGGAATGCTATTGCATTTCTTGTAAGTTACGTAGGCATATACAGGGTGGGTAATTGCTTTGTACTATATAAATTACTTTTTTCAGCAAATTTTTTTTTAGTTAAGTTATTGCTTAATAAACAACTGGACACAATTAGACGATGAAGTCGTGCACCCCCTCTCTGCGTTCCTTGGTGGATTTTCTTACATTTTTTACGCAAAATCAATGATTTTAGCATATTCAGTGAGTTTGATGGGGGAAATTGGATGGAATGCCGTTAAAAAACGGAAAAACACATATCCAAATGCATTGCAGAAAATAATAAATTTGCCATATCACAAATTTTACTTTTCTGTCGTGGTGGGCTTTGTAGTACATCATTACATCTTCCACAATTGGATGGTGAGTCCAATTGCTGCAGAGTTTATAAATGGAGCAACGGCTAATAAGTAAGTATACTTAAGGGAATCCCACTTTGAAGGGCATAAAAAATTAATATTTTTCAAAATACTGGTAGGTACATATACCTACACATATACCCACTTATTCCATGTAAAAGTAAAGTTTTCATCTTATTAAAACTACTTTTTGATTGCACTTAAGATACTAAAAGCTCTTACTTTTATCTAGAATCGAAGAAATATTTTCTTTAGTCACAAGTCAAATCTTAATTTTGAAATAACTAAGAGAACGATTAAGAATAACATTAGCTATAGCGAAAATTGTTACAAAATCGGTCTAATACTGATTAAGGTTGCTTTTTTATTTTTCAAATTGTTCTTATATTTTCTGTATTAAATTCGAAAAATGAAACAACTCAACCTAGAGTTTGTTTTATATAATCAAATAAAGGAATTTTATATTTCATCAAAATTAAAGTAACAAAATGTAGATCTCAAAAAATCGTGGAAAAAAATGCAATCCTTGTTTTCGAATTAACGTTGTTTTTACATGTTCTTTGCGGTTGGCTCTTCATCGTGGTGTTCCCTCTTTAAAGTTATCAATTGCAAATATTTATTAACACGTTTAACCTATAGGGGCGAAATGTGTTTGGAGAACGCTGCTAAAGTTTTGTGGGAGTATCAAAATTCGAAATAGCGTTTTGTAAAAACAATATGGTAAATATGAATGTAAATACATATTTTTCGATTTAGTAAATTACACAAATAAAATAAAAGGACATCACTTTTGCCAATTTTTTTACGTACTATAAACGTTTCTTTTTTCGTTTTCAAGGTGCTGCCGCAGTTTAAAGAAAGTTTGTTTATCAAGAGCTGTAAAACGTTTTAAATATTAATATAAAATTGCTTTTAATGGATTTTAAAGACACTCTATTGCTGTTCCTATTTTTAGATATCCACCATTGCAGTTTTAATATCGTCGATTTTTCTATATAAATGTACATATATATAAAATGCATTGGTTTTTTATTCTCTATAGTCCGTAACAAATTTTTAATTCTTTCTTCTAGATAATTTAGAGGAACAGAATTCAGCGTTTTTGGTATGACTTTCATCTATAAGGGTTGAAAAGGTAAAAAATATTCGGAATACCTTGCATTTTGGGTTGTCTGACGTAAGAAATAATATGCATTTTTAAAAGATTTATTCTTTAAAACCCATTTGTGCAAAGCGATGGTGTGAATTATTTTTGATCTTGCATTGCTTTACGACGATAGAATGATCATAACCAAATATCTTTAAAAGGTAAAAGCAAAAACCACTTCAAAGTTTTAATTCAAAAAGTCTTTTTATTCATGCATAGGTAAAAGAAAAATAACTTTTTTTTATATACTATATTCTACAATATTCATACGTTTATTGCTACCCATCAGATGATCTAAAAATGTTTGCACCCTCGTAGTTTTCCACAAGCAAAGATTTATACCTTCTCAGTTGAACAAGCAAGTTTTCATTTTTTTCCGTTGCAGATAAAATTATAATCCTAGAAACGACTAAGAACGAAGGATTCGAACTGCTGAAACCTTTGACTAGATCAACTTCATCGCCAACTTCAAGCTGAAATTATAAGAGAACGCATAAAAATAATTTGTAGAAATTGTTATCCCGTCTTCTATTACCTGGACACTTTTTTTTGCTATTTTTTGGCCATTTACTCTGATTTTGCTTTCATAAAAGGCAACCTCTACTTTGCTAAAGTAAAAACGAATATTGATAAGTAAAGGACATCATCCGATTTTCATATATTTTTGGTCCAAATATGAAAGTGCCGGCCAGAAAAAAAAAATGTTATATTCTGGTAGAACTTGTCCATCCGAGCATTTATTATTATGGCACCAAAGCTGTAGGACCATTGCCCTGGGTTTTATATGAGTTTAAAAAATCTGTCTTTTCATGCATTTTCAATTAAATGATCTGACTTTTTACACCTTTTAGTGCTGTTTTAACATTATTTTGTGCATCTATTGTACCTTAGAATATTCCTAAGCCCGTTTTTACATTGAGGTTGTTGTTAAAATTTAAGAAAAAAATATAGTTTATGTAATATTATGTTTTTTAAAAATTATCATTGTTTTACACAGTTTTAGACGTAAACGTAATATTAATTACAATCTAAACAATTAAGTCGTCATCATCTGGTAAAACGTATTCCTTTCTTTTGGCTCAGCTTTAACCTTTTTTGGATCTATCATTCATTATCATTCAATTCCAGAAAAAATAAGCTCTGTCTTAACGATCACGTGGTATTTTAGTTAGAAAATCCCCAAAAAGTGATTTTCTATGTATAGAATCGGTATAGGTTAGAACCATTGGTGCTATTAATGTTCAAAATGTCATGTTACGGCAAAATATCACTTGTTTTTGCTATTTCATTGCGTCGAAAATGCATGAAAAGACAGATTTTTTAAACTCATATAAAACCCAGGGCAATAGTCCTACAGCTTTGGTGCCATAATAATAAATGCTCAGATGGACAAGCTCTACCAGAATATAAAATTTTTTTTTTCTGGCCGGCACTTTCATATTTGGACCAAAACGGATGATGTCCTTTGCTGATAGTCGTATATGGTTTAATACTCAATTGTCTTAGACATTAAAAATCGACTTCCTTTTTGAAAGTGTTTTGCTTTTTTTTAAAATTAGACTCACTTAGTATAAATATAGTACTTACAATAAGAAATGCAACTAATATCCCTAATTAATTATGGTCGAATTGTGCTTTCTGCCTTTTGATATGTGTTCGAAAAGAAATATTTTATTTTTAATTTTTCAAAACAAATATTAAAACAATTTCATGTATGTATATTGAATAAAAATGTTTCCATTTTATATAAACGTTTCTAATTCAGCAATTTTTATTATCAGGTGGCAATGAATGCAAGAAACACTGTCTTTGACGCTAAGCGTTTAATCGGACGTAAATTCGATGATTCAAAAATCCAAGATGATATGAAGCATTGGCCTTTTAAAGTTGTAAATGATTGCGGGAAACCTAAAATTGAGATTGAATTTAAAGGAGAGGTTAAAAGGTTTGCCCCAGAAGAAATCAGTTCAATGGTTCTTACAAAGATGAAGGAAATCGCTGAAGTTTATTTAGGTGGAAAAGTTGCGGATGCTGTAATTACAGTCCCAGCATATTTCAACGATTCCCAGCGTCAAGCAACTAAAGACGCTGGTGCGATTGCCGGTCTAAATGTACTAAGGATCATAAATGAACCTACAGCTGCTGCCTTAGCCTATGGACTTGATAAAAACTTAAAAGGAGAAAAGAATGTGCTGATTTTCGATTTGGGCGGTGGTACTTTCGATGTATCAATTTTAACTATCGACGAGGGTTCGTTGTTTGAAGTAAAGTCGACAGCCGGTGATACTCACTTAGGAGGCGAAGACTTTGATAATCGTTTGGTCAATCATTTCACCGAAGAGTTTAAGCGAAAATACAAAAAGGATTTAAAAGGAAATGTTCGGGCTCTTCGTAGATTTCGCGCTGCTTGCGAACGTGCAAAACGAACACTATCTTCAAGCACGGAAGCTTCTCTAGAAATCGACGCCCTGCATGAAGGCGTTGATTTCTATGCAAAAATTACTCGGGCTCGTTTTGAGGAGCTAAACATGGATCTTTTCAGATCGACTCTTCAACCAGTTGAAAGAGCTCTTGCTGATGCCAAACTAGATAAGGGGCAAATCCATGATGTTGTTCTTGTTGGTGGGTCAACACGTATTCCAAAGATTCAGAAAATGTTGCAAGACTTTTTCTGTGGGAAACAATTAAATTTGTCCATAAATCCAGATGAAGCTGTTGCTTATGGAGCTGCTGTTCAAGCAGCAATTTTAATTGGAGATGGCAGTTCTCAAATTCAAGACGTTCTTCTTGTTGATGTAGCTCCTCTATCTTTGGAAATAGAAACTGCCGGTGGAGTTATGACTAAACTTATTGAAAGGAACTCTAGAATTCCTTGCAAGCAGCAACAAACATTTACAACCTACAGCGATAATCAGAATGCTGTAACTATCCAAGTATTTGAGGGAGAACGTGCAATGACTAAAGACAACAATCTTCTGGGCACTTTCAATTTAACTGGAATTCCTCCAGCTCCTAGGGGTGTTCCAAAAATTGAAGTCACTTTTGATATGAATGCGGATGGAATTTTAAATGTATCTGCAAAAGATAGCAGCACTGGTCGTTCTGAGAAGATAACAATTACAAATGATAAAGGTCGACTTTCTAAGTCTGAAATTGAGCAAATGTTGTCTGATGCGGAAAAATACAGAGAGGAAGATGAACGGCAACGGGAAAAAATTACGGCAAGGAACTCACTCGAAAGTTACATTTTTAGCTGCAAACAGGTATGAAATTGTTATTAAGAAAATTAAATTGTTTAACATAAAATTAAAATTTGACTATCTGCAGGCTGTTGAAGATGTTCCTGAAGGAAAACTATCGGATTCTGACAAATCGATTGTCCGTGATAAATGTTCAACAGAAATGTCATGGCTCGACTCAAATACTTTGGCTGAGAAAGAAGAATATGAAGATCATTTGAAGGATTGCCAAAAAGTTTGTGGGCCAATAATGGCTAAAATGCATGGAGCTGGACAAGGAGCACCAGGAAATGGAGGAGCTCAAGGTGGTGCAGGTCCACAGGGTGGAAAAGGCCCTACTGTAGAGGAAGTTGATTAAAATTGTTTTTAAAGTATTATTCAAGAATTTTAATTTAATATATATTTAATAAATGCTGTCGTGTTTGTTTTCCAAGGTTGTTTTTAATCAATATACTAAATTTATGATATGTTTTTAATTCCAATTCGTTTTCAATATATTTTTTAAATTAAAAGCACCTGGAAACTTTACTTTTTTTCGCTAACTGATTATCTTTTAATTAAAAAAGAAAAGTAGATTAGTTGAAGATCTTCAAAATGCACCACACTTTGATATACAAACATTGATTTTTTTAGGTTCTGTAATAAATTTGCCATGGTTTTCCTTCTTTCCAAATGAATGAACCTTTGTAAACAGGCACACGTAACTGAATTTGCATTTTCAATTAATTTTCAAGTAAAGTTCACCGGGTTGCCCTCGAAAATACCTACTGCATTTGTTTTCAGTCTGCTTCTTGCCGCGTTTCCGACTAGTTCAATTTCGTTAATTTTTCGGAATTTTGATAAGTGTTAAAAATAATTAAAAATGGGTGCTATGAGCAAAATAATTAGTACAAATGTAAAAGATGCAACTTGCGCCGCGATATTCCATCCAGGGCAAAGCTGCGTGGAAGGTTTTAAACAGAGTTTAATTAATAGTATGCTAAGTAGCATGAAGTTTGCGGGAGCGATGTCACTGGTGACGAGCGTGCTGATCATTATTAAAATTGTAACTATGTAACTACCCCTTGTTTTAGATATCTTTCTTAATGAAATTGAAACGCTGTAATAAAGAACTTGTATGGGATACTTTCGCTTATTTTATGGAATTTTCGATGGCGTTATATTTAGTAGGAAATACAATTACTGCAACAATATGCTTATTCAGGTGAGAAGTTTATATTAATTTAATTTTCTTTTGTTTAGTTATAGAATTCTTTTGGCCAGCAAAAAAATCTTCAAGTAAATTATACATATTTTAATTGTACTTTTTGGAAATTCAGTATCTTCTTTTCATTTCTATTGTTATGTGCACATTCTCGATGAAAATACTGTAATTTACAATTTTAATAAGTTCTAAGTAACACGCCACCACTCTGTGCTTGAATGACCTCTGCTCGTAAAATTACAATAGCAAAATTAAATGCCGATGCATTTTGGTTGTCCCCTCAACACATATTTGAATAATTGATTAATAATATTATAAATACTGTGATTTAGCATACACAACAGCAAATATTTGTTTTTCAGATTGTGTTTCGATTATTACATTCACTTGCATTATAATCTTAAATGTGGTAGACTACAAAGCAAGGTTACTAAACTTAAATAAAATAAAATGCATACATTACTAAATATGACCAATGTCGCAGAATGAGTCTGCCCCGAGATATTTGTGTTTACGTTTTCGTAAAATTCGACTATGTAGTTGAGGGACGAAAACTTCCAAATAAACAAAAAAAGAAAAATCTAAAATTAATCTTTTAGATTTAGACTTATGAGGATCACACAAAAGAGCTTTATTTAAGAACTAGTAAGAGTAATTGTCAAGTCAATGTACATATATACATATGTGTTTTAAAAGCCTTACTGCAATAAAAAGAAACTCACAAATATACAGAAATTCGAGTATGTAATAGATATAATAGAATATATTTTATTTTTTGTTTATTTCAGAAATATACAGGGAAGGTTCATAAAGTTCACAGTAGGATTTCTTCCCGCATTTCGGGCTGGATTTTGGGGAAACATTCTTTCAGAAAAATTTCATCGGTTTATTAGTCTTTCTTTAACTCAAATTGTAAGCTGAAGCTTATGAATATTAATATTTCAAATCGCTTATATCCCACATTCTTCTCAGATGATTGAAGCTGCTATGAAAAATAAAACTAATCCACTAACTCGGATCTTAGGAGGTTCTAAGCTACTCCAGACTATTCTTTTCATGACGTGCAGTGCATGCGTACTGCGCGCAATCGAAAAACATAAATATAAAATGTTTTGGTTTGTGTCACCACCATCAAGTGGAGATTCCACAAATAAAAAGAAACTAAATGGAAAATGCAAACATGAAGATATATGTATGAATTATGTTTTCAAGGGAATAAGGCACTACTTCCTTTTGGCTTTCGCTTTGGAAAATGTTAAAGTAGTACTTAGAAAGTTAAGAAGGATTAACTCTGTCTCAGCTTATATAAAAAGCCTCGATTGGAATGCTATTGCATTTCTTGTAAGTTACGTAGGCATATACAGGGTGGGTAATTGCTTTGTACTATATAAATTACTTTTTTCAGCAAATTTTTTTTTTAGTTAAGTTATTGCTTAATAAACAACTGGACACAATTAGACGATGAAGTCGTGCACCCCCTCTCTGCGTTCCTTGGTGGATTTTCTTACATTTTTTACGCAAAATCAATGATTTTAGCATATTCAGTGAGTTTGATGGGGGAAATTGGATGGAATGCCGTTAAAAAACGGAAAAACACATATCCAAATGCATTGCAGAAAATAATAAATTTGCCATATCACAAATTTTACCTTTCTGTCGTGGTGGGCTTTATAGTACATCATTACATCTTCCACAATTGGATGCTGAGTCCAATTGCTGCGCAGTTTATAAATGGAGCAACGGCTAATAAGTAAGTATACTTAAGGGAATCCCACTTTGAAGGGCATAAAAAATTAATTTTTTTCAAAATAATGGTAGGTACATATACCTACATATACCCACTTATTCCATGTAAAAGTAAAGTTTTCATCTTATTAAAACTACTTTTTGATTGCACTTAAGATACTAAAAGCTCTTACTTTTATCTAGAATCGAAGAAATATTTTCTTTAGTCACAAGTCAAATCTTAATTTTGAAATAAGAGAACGATTAAGAATAACATTAGCTATAGCGAAAATTGTTACAAAATCGGTCTAATACTGATTAAGGTTGCTTTTTTATTTTTCAAATTCGCCATTCTTCACAAATTTGTTCTTATATTTTCTGTATTAAATTCGACAAAATGAAACAACTCAACTTAGAGTTTGTTTTATATAATCAAATAAAGAAATTTTATATTTCATCAAAATTAAAGTAACTATATGTACATAAATCTGAAAAAATCGTGGAAAAAATGCAGTCCTTGTTTTCGAATTATCGTTGTTTGTTACACGTTCTTTGCGGTTGGCTCTTCATCGTGGTGTTCCCTTTTTAAAGTTATCAATTGCAAATATTTATTAACACGTTTAACCTATAGGGGCGAAATGTGTTTGGAGAACGCTGCTAAAGTTTTGTGGGAGTATCAAAATTCGAAATAGTGTTTTGTAAAAACAATATATATGTATATATTTTTCGATTTAGTAAATTACTCAAATAAAATAAATGGACATTACTTTTGTCAATTTTTTTACATACTGTAAACTTTAAGTTTCTTTCTTTATTTTCAAGGTGCTACCTCAGTTTAAAGAATGTTTGTGTATCAAGAATTGCAAAATGTTCTAAAAAATTATATAAAATTGCTCTTAATGGATTCTAAAGACACTCTATCATGCATAGGTAAAAGAAAAATAACTTTTATTATATACATACTATATTCTACAAAATTTACATATGCGTTTCTTGCTACCCGTCGGAAGATCTAAAGACGTTTACACCTTCATAGTTTTCCACAAGCAAAGATTTATACCTTCTCAGTTGAACAAGCAAGTTTTCATTTTTTTCCGTTGCAGATAAAATTATAATCCTAGAAACGACTAAGAACGAAGGATTCGAACTGCTGAAACCTTTGACTAGATCGACTTCATCGCCAACTTCAAGCTGAAATTATAAGAGAACGCATAAAAATAATTTGTAGAAATTGTTATTCCGTCTTCTATTACCTGGACACTTTTTTTTGCTATTTTTTGGCCATTTACTCTGATTTTGCTTTCATAAAAGGCAACCTCTACTTTGCTGGAGTAAAAACGAATATTGATAAGTAAATTTAATAAATAAAAAGGCTTGTAGAAAACTAACTTCCTTGCTAATCCTAGGCCCGCTTTCACGATCAGGTCCGCTCTTAAGGAGTTTAGGTGTGCTCTAACTACTTTTGAATCGTGCTCATCTTTAAACTCGCTTTGGTCCTCGTCACTGTCTGAATCCTAAGTAAAAAATTTTAAATGTTAGGACACTATCGTTTAATAAGAAATGGCAAGAGGCTTAAAAATTAAATAAAATAAAACTTCAGGCCACAAACACTAACCTCGTCTTGCTTTGAAGATTTCCGTGAGTATTTGTTCCGAGTCTGCGATAGTCTCAAGAGTGCAGGTCTTAGACTTGGTTCACTCGCTAAATTTCTGTGGTACTCGTAGTTGATTTTGTTGAGTGTTGCAACCGTTCTGAGGGCAACGTTCGGCAGCCGCCGGAAGTGAGGTAAAAGCAACACTTTTGTGCTTAAATTAAACGCGGGAACGAACATTGCGGAACTAAATTTGCAAAAGATTTACCATTTGTTCGTAATGTCAAACCGGCTCTTTGACAACATTCTCTTTCCGAATTAGGAATACGAATTGTACGTAATTTTGATGACGAAATAATTCGTCTGGTTTGCAAATTTGATTAATTTTATTTGAATGATTTGGAGAAAAACTAAATAAATATTGGTTCATTTCCACGATAACTTCTACTGCTCCTACCTTTGTATTTGATAACCGCTGAATATGCAATATGCAAATATACAAACTACAATTTCTCGTAACTAGATTTCTATTAGGCAGCGAAAATACCGAGTCTATTTGATTTTCTGTAAAGTATCGCTGTTTTATCTTTCTTCAAGAATTCAGTTTCTGTAATAAGCTGCTGAATTTAGCGCTTGCTTTCTGTAGCTGAATTGATCAGTCGACTCTAGAAATTGAATTAATTCTTGAATAATAGGATTAAATATAAATTTTTGGTTTATCAGACCTTGTTCGGTTCGGTTTAAATTGAATCACGTCGTTTGGTCTTGTAGCTGCACAAGGGTTAATTTTTCAGAAGAGTATAAAGGAAAGAAGGCACTTGGAAAGTCTATTAACTGATTAAGGAATTTAAACAAGGCGCAAATGCGCAAATGGAAGTTTGATAGAAATCACATTATTTATTATTAATAGACATATTCAAAATTTTGCGTACATAGTTCTAATTATATCGGTTTATTGAGTTTAAATGTGAAGATGGTTTCTTCTATGGTATCCAATTTACACATTTGCACCAATTTTCATATTTATAAAAAAATAAATAAATAACTATAAATACATACACGCATATATTTTATTTATTAAATCAATTTATATAATTCCTGTGGTGTGGACCTACTTTTATACAATGAATTGGTCCTAATCAATGCATGGCACTTAATTGTACTGCCTAAGTATTAGAAAACGTTTCCCCCTATACTGCATAACTTATTGTACCTTATTTCTATAATCCTAAGATATAATATAAATAAAAAAAAAATTTGTAGAGGGATAATAAAAGGCTGCAAGGTGTTAAAATTTACAACATTAAACTTGATGCTTTTTCTCAAGAATTAAAGTACTTAAATCCTCAATTAGGTGATATTAAAGAGAATTTATTACCAAGTTATAAGATGTAATGTAATATGTATTACTGCTAAATCTGATCGATTTTATTATCGTAAATGTATTAAAGAATATAAAAGTAATTAATAAACAAATTTACTGATAGTCGCATATATGGTTTAATACTCAATTGTCTTAGACATTAAAAATCGACTTCCTTTTTGAAAGTGTTTTGCTTTTTTTTTTAAATTAGACTCAGTGGGAGAAAAAGTTCTCCGTAGGGTGGTAAAATGAACGAAACATACGATTCCAAGGATTTTCACCCTAATCGTTGAGCCGGGTTTTCTTTTCTAGAATGAATTTGCGCAGTTGTCGGTATTCTGATGGTCTTCGAATTTACATGTCATCCCAGTCGGAATTTGTTTGTTGATTTTAATCGCGTTATCAAAACCATCTGGTTGAAAAATACGTTACGTGCTTCAATAACAAACCACCCCCCACCAGAGGGTATCTTACGAATTGCCGCTGGCCGGATTTAGATTCGCATGTTATCAACCTTGGCGTTGTTGGTTCTCGTCGATAAAATAAATGCCCACTGTGAAAAAAGTGCGACTAGTAAATATTTTGATGATGTAAACAAATGTTTCTTGGATGCATCCTTCCGCGGACGGTGTGAGGAATGCAAATGACTTAAAGAAGCGTTCAAAGGACGTTCTCATTGTAGACATTTATAATTATAATTCCCCCGTGTGCAGTGCAGTAAATTTAGGTACTAAAGGGGGGTCTTTTCACTGATAGTGCACTATCGATTTTTCCCCAAGGCCAGTGGGTGGAGGTGTATTTAGTAAATTTAAAAGTGATTCGAGCAACATGGAAACATATCCCAATTTTGCCGCTTCGCTTGGTGGACCATAGGCAGTGACAGTCTGAATTTTGGATCGTTGTTGTGATGATTTACCTGAAAACGATGTCGATACAGTCGAAATGTAATCAGATACGAAGTAAACTTGACTCAGCATAGGGTTGAGTGGGGGTCGGAAAATTGGTAGCGCTTTTTCAGCAAAATACAAGCAAAAATGACAGAGGTGATGCTGACAAATGCCGCAGATCAACAAAACGACGAACTAAATTTCTCAACTTTCACCGACCTCTGTCGATTCTGTTCAATCAAAAGCGGTCCCGCCAAAATTCATCTGTTCGACAAGGAGGCAGAGCAGAGGAATCTTCTGTTTAAGATTAGATCCTTATTGCCTACGAATGTAAGATCTCTTAATCCTCACTCCGAGGGTCCCTGTATCCCGACCGCTCACTATCGAAATTCAAATTCATTTAGATCTCGAAAGACGACTATCTGCCAAAGAAGATATGCGAACGTTGCATCGGGAAGTTGGAGCAGCTTTTTGAGTGGAAAAACACCTGCGTTACGACCGAAAACGTGCTCAGGAACTACGCTGATTCTATGAGAGCCGTTACCGCCACGATTAATTTTCAGGTAATGCAGATGCAGGTGAGGTCATTTTCTGTACTAGAGTATGTTATAAAAATTTTAATTTAACCTTTCATCGGCACGGCACACTTATTTTAACCGGCTTTTGACTTTCTACCTTGGGATTCGAATTTTTTAATTATGCACATCCCTTTTTTAATTAGTAGGTATTCCAAGTTACCATTCCAAGTAATCAATTGTTCACCACAATTGAGAAGCAATCGAAAAGAAATTATTTTGGAGTTAGATGTCGATATCAGATTTTTAATTAGTGTATAATCCCATATAACTTAAACGAAATTTAAAGCTATAGGGATCAGGCAGAAGAGGTGCTACAGTCTTGAGATTTTTTCAGAAACAAGTAGTAGCAATAATTTTATAAAAGAAAATACGCAAAGTAGTAAAATTGACAATCCAAGAAAGTTGCGTCATCGTGGAAATCATATCAGACTTTTGCTTAAATTCTAGCACAAGAAGAAATTATTTCAATTTCTCGAAGTTCATTACCAAGTAAAATCTTTAAAACAAAGTTAACTAATTCACTTGTTCAATTTCGTTTGTCAGACTTTACTAGTTGAAAAGTATAATTACAAAATATTAAATCTGAAGAATCGTACCTAGAATAATTTTACTAATGAAGTGGGAACAATGGGTTCTTGATGATAACTCTAAGAAGTTATTTATAATTCTATCAGCTTAGATTCCTAGAGTATATTCGAAAAGGAATGTTGATTATAATTTTACATAGAAAACATAAATTATGTTATGAAATGTGAAAAAAATTGGGGAATGCATGAAAGAATTAATTACTTTTCTATAAATACATAAAAGAAAAATCCTAATTGAGCATATTAAAAAATATAAATAGTCGAAAAACTCTAATCCTGGCATCTGTACTTCAATTTTCTTAAGTGGGTAAATTTTCCCCTCATTTTGCGTCTAAGAAATTCTTGAATGGAAATTTTCTGTTTGTATACCTAATTTTAGAAACATTAATTATATGAAGTCGTATTAAAATGTTCTGATGTTTTTAGGGCTTTTATGAACGGAAATGCATGAAACTTTGTACAAGGATACTTCGATATAGATTTCAATATAAAAAATTAAAATTTATAAATTTCGTTTTTTTGGGGTACTTTCCCATGTACATAAGTACCTTTGTAGAAGGTTTGAACTTATTTTAAGAAGGGGTTTTTTGTAGAATAGAAAGTTTTGATATTTCTCATCTAGTTTCACTATGCGTGATCCGACACGCACATGGCATGTGTTTTATTTTTGAATGTTTTAAGAAACCGGTGTTTTTTGATTTTTAAAAGTATGTTAGATAAATAACGCGTCTAACAAATTTATCATATGATTTGTTTGATTTCCAAGATAATTTCCTGATAGAATGAATTCAAAATTTCGGCAATACTTATTAGTCATTAAAAATAGCATTGCTAAAAAAAATGTAATACAATGTTTTAGTTTTGATAGCTTTGTTGTTATTATTTTACATGCGTAGAGTCCGTTGATATCATAACACAAAGAGAGCTCGAAACATATGTATTTATATACTTATATTGATGAAAATTTAATAGCACAACATTAATAAATTGGATCTTTATTAGGACTGTTCCCAATTACGTAATAAAGCACTTTAGATAATAAATTACCTTTGATTTGTGAAATAAGTACCTTAAAAATGGTTTAGCTATTCGTTGCATGATCTTTTATGTGAAAGAATCCGTTTTCTTTTGAATCTTTCCGCATCATTTCCCCACACAGATGTAGAGCTCACACATACAGTGTATATTTGGAAAAACAAACGGACCAAATATTGATCCCATTCCACACATATTCCCCCCTCCTTTTGGGCAGAATGCGCACCGCAGTAATGAAATATCGTTTTACGCTTTGCATTTCCAAAATAAGGAATACTGCGTCCTTTTCGTCTGATTTCTCTGTTTGATGGGAATAATAATGCAACGTGACGCGACTACTGTAAAAATTCATGTTGTTAACATTTTTACATAAGCTGGATTAAGAGAACAAATCTGCTAGACTAGAGAAGCGTTCTAAAAGAAGCATATTCTACTGGTTAATTAGATAAGACGTATCTTTTTCGCAACAGTTTCAATCTGAAACGTTTTTCTATGGCCAGAAAGTTCATCATGTCCATGGGGATTTTGTTAAATTCCTTCGGTGAATTCTGGTGTGCATTAATAAACACTTTCACTTGCTCCTTCCCCTGTTCGATTGCACAATGTTCACATGTGCTTGTGGAGGGTGGCTGAGGGGTGTATGCTCCTTGCATGTGAGCCCGACCATTCGACGGGGCGCTCTTTTCTCTGCAGCATTACAAAAGCGGACATGCACAACACATTTGCAGTTATGCTGGGTATATTTTATGCTGGAACTCGACTCATACATAATGTCATAAAAAAGTATTTGTGTGTTTCTTTTAGAACTTAAATTCAGATTTCCTCCCTGAGAAGAGAAAGCATTTCACATTTCGTTTTAGCAAGATACTTTTTGAGAAGGACGTTTCATGCAGTGATTCCAAACTTTATGTCTTTCAAAAAAAATGTCATTTTAGTGACGAGTACCTCATTTATCAATCGTTTACTTATATGTAGTTTTGTATTATTTAGATCAGAAAAAAAAGTTTCGCTTACTTTTCATATGCGAGTAAAAAGCTTTGGTCCGTGTTTGAATTTCCAAACTATGTATATTATTTTACATTTAATATGGACTGTCCGAAACTTCTGTGGATTAACTGAATTAAAATCTTCAAATGGTACCTGTATTTTTAACATCCAAAAAATATTACTTGGAGTAGATGAGTATCTTCAAACGCTCTATTCGCGAAGAAATCTTAGTACATACATATATCTGTTGACTGGCACTTGTAATGCTATAATAAAACTTTGATTTCATCTAAACACAAGTAGACAATTAATCATTCATTAGCAAGATTACATGAATAAACACTTTCACGTTTCATCTAATTTAAATTTTTAATTAATTTACGCAGTCAAACTACGAACACTCTTTAATTAGATTTCTCCACATTTGCCAACTTGTATAAAAGATTTAATTGATTTATGAAATTTGATCTCGTTAGAGCGTACTGCTTTATATGGTTTTATTTAGAATCCCAAGTATATGTATAATATTTAAAAATTTATTCATTCAAATTGGTGCCTTGATCTCTGCGACTTCCCCTTAAAAATTCAGCTATTTATGAATATTAAATTGAAACCCAGGAAAAAAAATAAATAAATAACTTAAGCCATTTTCTGCTTGGTTTATTGTATAATGTTGCTTAAAATTTGTGGGTGTTTTTCTATTAATTAGAAAATCGATGTCACTGGCAAATTTTATGCATTCGCAGTTATTATTACTGAATTTTATATATTAAAAACGAAAACAGTTTTCTACTCTTGGCGCGAAATGCCTTTCAAACATGCGAAAAAACAGTTCCATATCGTGTCCCGCATTGCTACGTATCCTTTGTATTGTTTTAAGGTCTTAAATTATAAAAATTTCACACATATTTGTAACTTTTAAATTTAAAAAAAGTCGAATGATTTAGAACAGACTTTTTTTGCAAACATGTAAATATATATAACAGTCCCCTGTCATTTTATGAAATATATAAATATGTATATATAGTTCTTAAAATCCCATTATTGTTTTTAAAATGATCAAAATCTGTACTCAAAACAGTTTGTGTTTTTGTGTTTGTTTTTGTGCGTTTTATGCGTAATTACAAAAATTTACAATAATTATGCGTCAATTGAAATACATATGTATATGTATCTATGTACATTAACATGCAAAACTTGAGAAGCAGACATTTTTTATAATTATTTAATCGCTCGGTACGAGTTTAGCTTATTCGAGCGCTTTTTTCCGTTCGCTGCCGAGAGCATATTCAGCCATATGTTCAGCTATTACCTACCACGAATATACTAGTTACTGGCAGTGAATAGATTAAGCGTAGTAAAATTATAGATACTCATCCTTCAAAATGATATCAAACATATTATACAATAATAATCTACACGAGTGTTGAAAATAATAAAAATTGTTGTTTAGTTTAATTTACCATTTCATAAGATAAACTCTCAAACTGTTTCTGTTCCGGGGAAGCTAAAAGCTGGACTGAATTTGACCTAGGCAGCGAATGGGTTTAGATCTAACAAATGTTAAAGTTCTTGAAAATGGTAATCCCCTTATATAATTAATAATAGCATCGGGTTTAATACTTAAAAAAAAAAGAAAACGTTCTTTGAATAGAAATCTTTTTAAAGAAATATAAACAATGATTTCATCAAGGAAATCGACATTGAAAATAAATTGAGAATCGCTGTCATCAGACAAAAGCAAATTTTAAGGACATTTCCTCGTTTTCATCGATGTATCGTCGTCCTCTCGTAAAAATGCACCCCACATTCACCAGGAATCTTTCTCTTGGCTTTTTCCTTGTAGCTTTTATGTGTAACATAACTTCGATGAAGTCAAAACGTGGAAAATTTTTACGCATGTGTGCAATGAAAAATCGAAAAGTGGGGGAGGAAAAGCCCTCAGCCGCATATTTTGGTAAAAAGGGAAAAAACATGAAAACCATAAAAACAACAGCAGTGATTAAGGAGAGACAGCACTGGTGCCGAGGGGTGCATGATAAACAGGAAAACAGAGGAAAGCTCTCTCATTGGAAAATATTAAAGAGAAAATTCGCGTTGGGTTTTCATTGTTTGTCGGGAAATCGCTTCCTTAAATGGATTTTATTGACGTCCCCATTATTGTTGTCGAGCCGTCGAATCCAAGCCGTTCTAAGTAAGCGATCCTATTACTTTTCAAGAAAACCGACCCTCGAGCGGAGTTAGATAATCGAGAGTTTTCATTTTGGTTCGATTTAAAAACGTTTAATTATACATTTCGAGGAAACAATTTGAGATTTTTTTAGATTTAACATTGTTCGTTTTTGTGCGCTTGTCATGAGTTCTGAATTTCGTCTAGCTTTTAGTTACTACATACCAAAAAGTGGGAAGAGGTGTCGGTTGTAGATTTGTAAGAGCGCAGAGTAAGAAGGTGATAATAAAGGGAAAAGCCAAAACAGTGTCGAAGGGTTTGGTTTGTTTACAAATACTGCAAATGCTTGTCGATTGCGTGAAGGGTCCAACCAAAAATATCTTGTAAACAAATCAAAACTTTTCCATAAAACAAATATAACAGTGAGGAATTTTTCTTTGGCCTCGAGAGTGTAATAAAATGTGAAAAGTGTTAGGAGTAATTATAAAATTGCATATTAACTATTTGCGGTATGGTAATGAAATAAGCGTATTTAGAACGTAGTATTATCGTATTTGGTTTGTCTAGCGATAGTCAATGTGTGCTTTAAACAATTATACTTCATTGAGTAAGAAATACATTGACTTTAACATATTTACATTTGACTCATATGTTTCATAGAAATTGCAGAAAGATTTAATAATATTTATAAATCTTTTTAAATAAAATACTGCAGGATCAAATAAGTCCACTCATGAAAAGAAGCTTTGAAATTTAATATCGATGGAGGTATTAATCAAGTCTTCATTAATTTTAAATTTGTTTAAACAAAAAAGCAATCAATGATAAATATTTAAGAAGGAATTTCATCTATCAAATGAACAACATATTTTAAAACTGACTTTGAATTCCGAAAGTAAAAAGCATATTGCAACTGTTGCATTAATTATACTGATCATTTCGATGCAGTATGTATAGTTATGTACATGTGTGTATTTATATTAAAACTATATCCAAATATGGTTGTATACACGTAAATTAAATTAATGCTTAACAATTTGTTTTGTAATTAACCAAGTGGAATTCACAACACAATTCAGCGAAACATGTTTAGGTCAAGGGTTAGTATTTAGTATACACAAGAACTTCCCTGTATTTTAGTTTAATTGTATGAGCACCAATTTACTATATTTATAATTTTAATAATAATAAATTCAACTAATTGTTTTAAAACAGATATTGATCATATCATTTTAAGAAGAAGCTTTTCTGTTAATATATTTTTCAGGACGGTACTGTAAATATGGATAAAATGACGGTTGCACAAAAAAATGCATATTTAGAAGCCCACATGGCAGTCCAGCAACATATGGCTCAAGCCGCAGTGCAATATAAGCAGCAGCAAAGGAGCGATTCACAGCAAAACACTTCAAATCAAAATCAACAACAGCAGCAACAGCAACAGCAACAGCAGCAACAACAGCAGCAGCAGCAAGGACACTCGCAGCAAAATGCTCAGACCCAGAGTTCGCCGTCGAACGTAAATTCGAATCAACATTATGCTAGTACCATAAAAGTGCCTCAAATAAGCTCGTCTAGTTCGGGAGGAGCCGACAGCACCTTTACAGTGCCAGATGATGTCGGCATGGGTTTTGAAGGTGGTGTGAGAGTGCTCCAAAGTTTAGGCAGTTGGTCACCAGATATACCTTATAATGTACCGCGACCAAATCTGATACCATTCACAGAACCGTATGTAGAAGGTGGATCAATGCACCCAGCTAGCCGCTTGAAGGCGCTCCAGCAGGTTCAGCAGGCCTCATCTGGGACCCGCAAAAACAACACATCAAAGTGTAAGGGATGTTTTAAATTTTGCAAGTGGCATTTCGAACATTTACTATTTCAGCGACACATAAGGCGTTCGAATGTTCGGTGTGCGGCAAAGGACTCGCACGGAAAGACAAGTTGACAATACACATGCGGATTCATACGGGTGAAAAACCCTACATATGTGAAGTAAGCCTAACTTAAGAGGGTACACATTTTGACGGTAGAAAAAATTTATTTTTAACTTTGTATTAGATTTTATTCAATTATGAATTACAAAAGAAAATATTATTAACACATTCTCTGTCAATCATGAGTATATTCTCGGTTGGTAATAGCTGAATATGGTATCGGCAGCGAGTCGGTTAAAATTTGAAAAATATGTCTCGAAAAATCAAACTTGGGATTGAATTTTGAAAAGAAAAATTTATTATTTTTAGATCCGTCAAAGTGGTTTACTCCCTAAATTTATTTCAACAAAAATTTTATAACATAACTAATTTCCAGGTGTGTAACAAAGCATTTGCTAGGCGCGACAAGCTTGTGATACATATGAATAAATTTAAGCACGTTACACCAACTAATATAGCCCCACTTGGTAAACGTTTAAACAATTTAGTAAAGAAAAAGGAGCCCGAAGAGGACAGTAAACACTCAATAGAGCAACAATTGCAACAGCAGGCGGCAACACATAATATTGTGGTTGCGGGACAACAATCAACACACCCCCAGACAAGTGCCGCAATACCTGGAATTGTAATACCACACCATCACCAACAACAACTATCTTGGACATGCGAACTTTGTGGACGTATGTTTTCAACAAGAGAGGAATGGTCTCTGCACGCTAAAAGCCACCTAGAGGTAATTTAATGAAGTTGTGCTTATGCAGAAAAATTCATCATTATTATTTATTTTTTAGTATTGACATCAGGAAAGAATGGGTGGAGCTTCAATTAATAATTTAAATGAGAATAATACAAATGAAGGTCGTAATCGCAAGGATAAGATTGTAATTCACAATCAAATGGTTATAAATCCACCTCATCAGCAGCTGCAGCAACCGGAAACGCAAGCACCACCTCCACCGGCAGTTTTTAGTAGTCCTTCAGGACAACTTGGAAATCACCATCAACAGGTACGCTTCTAATATAGTTATATTAAAAATCAAATCAAATTTCAAAGACTGACAATATGATTTTTGCTTACTGTTAGAAAAAGGAAAAATATAAAATAGGGCGTTTCTTAAGGGGGTAAAACTAAGGGATGCTCATTATAGATTTTATTGAAAGTCTTAACGATATTTCTGCGTGGTACATACATATGTATAAACCCATCTTACACATACATATGTATGTTGCTCAACTTCCATTTCAAATGTGGAGCTCCGAGAATTTATTTAAAAAGACTATATATATTTTTCAGATTTCGCACATAACTGCAACACCCGCATCGTACTTTCAGCCACACTTAACGCAACCTTTAGTCACCTACAATACAGCTAATTATTGTGTGATATCCCGACCAAATATCGACATGAAACCCGATCTCATGCTGCACATTCGAGGGCAATTGTCCGATGGAAAAATTGCAACATCGAATGGGTCGTCCAATGAATCGGTCCTTAAATCATCGCATGTAGATCAAACCGGCGTTTGTACATAAAGATATTTGTGAACGAAAACATATTGAATTGGCTTTTCTACATAATCATGGCGATAATATTATTAATTGAAAATTTATAAAAAGAGAAAGAACAAATTTAAATCGTAATAGTAAAAGTGATGTAAATAGAAAGAAAAAAGAATTATAGATCCTATGATGGGAATTAAATTTTTGTTGTGTATTTTAATTTTGTGATGTTTTGTTAATTAGTTTTAAATTTAACAAAAAAAACAGAAAAAAAAATAACTTCCGAGTAGTTATGCAATTCAAATGCAAATAATTTTATTAATTACTATTTGTTACACTTCGATGTTTTGGTTAATTACTTATATTTTGTTTTATTAATTTATCCAAGACCTCGTCATAGACAGACTTAACGAATTTAAAAATCGCGTCGCTATATACGTAAGTTTTAAATGTGTAATTTTAAAGTTTTCCCGTAAACATATTTTCCAGAGAAATCAAAGTCTATTATCACTGGGCTTGGCGCAGGATAAAAGTAGGTAGAGCTTTACTATAGTCGCTTTAATTCAGTTTAAGGTACAAATAGAACACTTACATCAAAAGCTCCAAGGTTGAAAATTAATTAAGTTTGTCTATGACTTTGTTAACAACACTAACTCAAAAACATAAATATAATATAACATATCTAATGAAACTTATTGTATATTGATAAACCAGTGTTTTACTAAAGTAAGAAAATGAAGAAATAACCAATAATGTGCTATTTAAACTTGAATATAAAAATAATACTTTTGGTTAAAAGTAAGAATTTAATATCCATGTAGCTGTAAAGAATAAAAAAGCGAGCGTCTTTCTTATTGTAACAATTTATGAATGAAAAATAAAGAAGAAAAATTCTTGACTTTTGCTCCTTTATGTCTAATTTTAGAAAATTTATATTCAAATTAAAATTGTTGGTAATTTATTATTCTTCCTGCTTGATTGGAGCTTTCCAAAGGTTTTAGTTTAGAGTAAAGGCAGCGTAATAAACCAATTACTATTTTTTATTATGGTAATTTAATGGATGGTTCTGCACACACAAAAATCTTTAGAAATCCAAACAACTAGGCAAAACCATATACAAACATTTCAACATTAAAGAATTAAAAAAAATTCTCACGATCTCTGGGTAACTTTATTCTCATTGTTTAAATTTAAAATTCAATAGAAACTTGCCCCCAAATACGTTGGCTTTACCTTTAGTGAATTACCAAAATAAAAAGATTTTTTCTATAGTAAAACCGAAATAATGAGATTGCAATGATTTGGACATGTCATGTGAGCAGAGGACAATAACCCAGTCAAGATCACGACGACCACCAGCAGACCCGATCGAAGACACCAAAGAAGAACAAAATTAAAACAAATAGATGCAGTCGACGTTTTTAAATATAAATTGATGGAGACCAAGACGAAGAAGATTGGTGGAACTCCAATTATCATATGTTTTAGAGTTTTTGTTAATAGTGCATTATTTAACTTCAAATTATATATTTTTTTAATTGAAGTTAGATTTAAAAAAGATAATTTTTATCGTATGACCCAAATGTTCTAAATCTAAACGATTTCGAGGGTTTTAACCAAGATATTTGCGTAACTAGAGGTTGTTTTTAAAATCAATTTACATTAATTTATACCTTACGCCTAATTTACAATACTCTTTTGAAAGTTAAATTTTGTTTTGTATAATATTGGAATAATAGCAAAATATATACAATTTACTGTATCCAATGTAATTATAAATGATTTGAAATAAACCTGGCACTTAAATCATTTATTATAGTTGCGTGGCGGTCAGACAAACTCGTAAGTTAAATTTTTCTTGACTGACAATTCAATTATAAATGTAAATTTCAAGGTCAGAATTTTTAGGATTACGCTATATTAACAGCAAGTGATGTAATATCACTACGTATATTGATTTAGTAATTATTACCAACTGACATTATTCAATGATTGTAGCTTCTTTAAATATGTTCAAGTTCAAGTACATATAATAATTATCACGTCTACTACTGCAGGAATGATTTTATTAAATCAATTAATTTGTAGAATTTTGCATTTAGTTAAATCAATCAATACGTTTATGTTAATGGATTCCTTTAAGAGTCTTTATCAAGATTTTCTTTTATACCTCATCTAGTATTCTCTTTAAAATATGGTTTGAAATGCATTATTAACTTCTCAGGCTATAGTTTGGTTTATACAATACTTAGCATATCTTATAAATGTATTACTTGCAGACTCCACAGCTCAATCATACTCTTATTAAAAAATAAATTACTGATGATTACTGTTGAGCATTTCCAAACCAACGTGCTTGGAATTTGTCCATTCTCTTTTACATTTATTTCCCTTTCAAAAATATCCATAAGTTAAAGGATACGAACAATATTTATTTATTCTTTTACTTTGTGTTGTTTTTACCACATAATTTGCCTTAAAGAACTTTAAGTTTATTGACTTTCAATTTGAATATTTTTTTCCGAAAATTATTCCAAGCTACCACAATTTAAAACGTAACACCGAAAGAAAGAAGAAAAAATATAACAATTGAAGGTCATTTTCGTGGGTACATGAGGTTAAATGCCTTGCAGAAAACTTGTAGAATCATGACAAAACAGCAAAACTACTCAAAAGAAACAATGAAAAGAAGAAAATGAAAAATATATTGAAGTCTTTTATACACCACGTCCACGAGTTGCACAACCGTGCTTTGCATTAATAATTTTGAAATGTTCGTGATTGGTAATTATCAGATCAAAACGCCTAAATTTTACATGGCTAAAACATGAGTAGTATGTTTCCTGTTTATTATCCTATTATCTCATTATTGATTAGTAATATTCTAAAATATTTGCGGGTGACTATAAAGCGGTCGAAACAAAGGCGAATTTAAAACCCTGGGGGCGATTGACTAAAATTGAATCTATCAACTTTGTCTTTATTGATCCAAACTAATTTAATACGCCTAAAGTTTTTTCCTCCCGCAATCTCACATTGCAATTATAAGCTACTCTAATACACTTACACATACAGGCGAAACTAAGGAATTCGTTTTGTGAGAATTTTATTCAACGATTGCGTTACCTTTAGGTTCAATTACAATAGTCTTAAGACTCGAACTCAGTTACCTAACGGAAATAATCTCAGTCAATAAGAAATTTGAGCCAAACAACGAAAGCCAGGTGAATAAGTTTAAGACATGCGATAAATGATTGAAAGTAAAAGAAGGAAAAAATAAAAAAAAAAAATAATGATTGCTACGGATGTGGGACGATCGGTCATTCTTCTGACCCTGAAATTAGTAATCCATCATAATATTAGACAAAGATATTCAAATGGTGTTATTATTTATGTTTGTAAAGTATTAAATCCGATTTAAATTAGATCTGCGGACAGACAAGCAATTTTTTGAAATATTTGTATATATATTTTAGATTTATGAGAAGACAGAAGTTACGTCCTTTGTGCAATTCAGAGAATCTTCTTGGCTCAAGTCAAACAGGTTTCCAATTTAGTGCAAAAAATTAAAGGGTGAGACAGCAGTTTTTCTACCTGTCGGTATGCACTCTTTTCTCATGCAGATTAATCGTATTATGTCTTAATTACTGATCTACTGAAAAAAGAAACTTATAACGCTTTTATTCCTCTAATGATGAATCTCATAAGAAGAAAATTACTATACTAATTTGGAAATATTTTTTGAGAAGAAAGCAAGAGTTTTTGCCCTCACAAGAAACGTGTTCCCTGAGCTTGAAATTTTATGATTCACCTAATTTAACAAGATCGGTGAAGAAGATATTTTTATGATTAAACAATGCTCAGGTGCTCCATAAAATTTCACCGGTTACTTAAAAATATCAGCGATAAGCTTTGCAGCATCTGAAAGGGGTTAAATTTTAAATCCCAGAGCCGAAATGTGTTAACCGGAGAAAAGGCATAAAACTGAGTTCCAATCAGTTGCTAACTCAGTTGGTCTCCAGCCGCGTCTACGTAATCATCGGGGTTTAACGTTCTTTTGTGCACCAAACATAGTTAATTATGGCCATCCTCGCGGTAAGTGCACCTGGTAGTGAGTTTACCTCATTGCTTACATGTTCGGTTTCCTTAGCATAATTATTTACATAATTTACGATGCTCACGCTCGATTGCTGTGCGATAAATGTGATTAGTGCTATCCCATAAAATTGGTCATAGAAAACATACGAGTCAAAAGTTGGTTTTATTTGAAAGGAAACGTGGAAAGGAAGTTACTATAGTGGACAACTTTGTGAGCGGCAGTTTTGGTATCGAGTGCACTTTGTTAGGCTCAATTATAAACCGCAAAAGTGAAATTTCTTTCACTTTCCCCAAAGACCGGCTATTACTTTGTAATGGGAAGTTAACAAATATTTTATGCTATATGTTACTACATACACTACATACGGTCGAGGTTATGCTGATGTAAAACGATAAAAATAATTTCGTTGACAGCATAGATGCTTTTCGCTGATTGCAGGCATTTCTCTTCGAAAATTGCATGGCCATCAAAAGTGAAATTTCTTTAAAATTTTCCAAATAGAATTTACAGTGCATAAAAATTAAACCGTGACATAATGGATGCTTGGCTAATTTAAATTTAATTGATCTGCAACATTTTCGAGTTATAAAGCAACGAAAAGAGAAAAAATATGTGAAATATAAAGGAATGTTTTTTAAATTATTTAACATTGATTGCCTTTTACAAATTTAAAATCGTTGAACACGAATTTTTATAATTTTTTGTTCGCACGTATAGGCGTCAAAGATTAAGTTTTAGACAGTGGTCAAGGTTGAATGATACACGTGGATCTTAAACCGTTAACAGGCTTTTTTTTTGTCATTTTCAATAGACAAATCAAATCAGGTATTTCTGTTTTTTCGATGTGATTGATTTATCATTCGTCTGTTGAGATTTTATGTCAGTTATATTTTAAAAAAGTGTGTTTTGAAAATTGTTATATCGTTTCGTTTTCTCCAAAACTATTTTCCTAATGAAATAATTTTTAAAAAGGATTAAAACGATCCTCTGCGTATTTTTTCTCAGAAATTACTGATTTCGTTTATGTATCATGTGAAACTACGTTAACTTTTGGCAAGCAATTGCCCGTCTACAATTTGTAATAATATTCAGAAAAATGCGGAGAAGTATATAAATATAAATATCTTTTCCCTGAAGTCAGAAATTTTTTATTGGGCAAATCTAGACCCACAGATTTCTAAACCTAAGCTATTGAAATTTTAGACTTTCAGTTGATTTTAGACTAGACCGAGTTAAAATATCCCAAAAATAATTAAATTTACTTACTTAAAATTTTGAAAGTGGTATTATGGATTGTCGGCTTTTAGAACTAGTAATGCTTTCACCGTATCTTATTGAGGACTAATATTTCATTACTACATAGAAACTATATTAAAACGTTCGCCATTTTTTCGTAAGACCATACAAATTTTAAAACACTCAGTGCCGGGCTCAAATAAATTATATTAAGAAATAACATTTGAAATCTGTAAAGCTAAAGATCCTGAAACCATAGTCCTTGAAAAATTATCAGTAGAAGTCGTTGACAAATTATTTAATATTATAAAATACATTCTACTAGAATGGAAATTTGTTAACGAGCTTGAAATTGAAGATGCAAACAAAAAACTTGATTTTTCTTATTCATAATCCATTCAAAATGTTGTCCAATGAAAATATTAAGTAAAATTAACCGCCGAGAAATGTTCTTTTCAGTACTTTTATGCTCGTAGTTATCTTTTAGGTATTAAATCTGGGAAAAGTACTGGACATATTTTTAGTCCTGATTAAAATTGCCCAATTTGGAATTGATAAAGTACACATTTTTTTGGTATTTATTTGTAACCAAAACTGCTAAAATACTGTGAATAATTTTGTTTTTTAAAGATATTTTAATTTTAAAGTGGCGATGTCTCTAAAATCAAGGAGATATTAAATCATTAATTGAAACAACGAAACTAAATCAAAAATGCTATTAAAATTAAAAACTTTTGGAAAGTGAAAATGTATGCCATAGCAACATCAGGAATATTAATTGCTGGTATAATCAGATAATTCAACTAATTTAAAAACTTTTTATATCCATTCTAAGCAAGAAGCCAAAGCGATTAAGATAATCGTGAAAACTGTACAAAAAATATCAAAGGAAACGGCTGTAGTAAAAGCAGTTTTTTTATCGTGAGGTAGATTTTTTCTTCAAAGATGGTAAAATTTGCTAACCTTACGACTGTCTAATTTATTTTGAAGAACCTTTCTCATTTTAGTCAGTTCTGTAGATTTTTGCTTTTATTTACAAAAAAGAATATAATAAAAAACCATAGTGACTAATAAATTGGGACTGGACCGAATAAATTAGAATAATAAAAACTGGTAGTTTTTTGTGTTTTGGAGCTCGTCAACAGTGCAATTAGAATTTTATATGGGGTAGTTCTTAGAGCAGCAGGAATCTGAAGGCAAACAATATTTAATTTAAAAGGTCAAATATGAATCTGCATCTTGAATGAAATAATACATAGTAGGTCAGTTGACTAAAAAAAAAATTAGGTATTCAATACGGAAGTTATATTTTTGGAAGCCAAGTTCTAGTTTTTAAATAAATTTACGAGTTGTTCTATTGCAGTTTTTATGGATGTCATTTTGCGAATTGAATTAATTATTTTAGCTAGTATTTTCAGTAAACCTGACTTGGTTTTTATCCAAGACTTAATTAAAATAAGTTTACCTAATTCACACCTTTTAATACGTTTGAAATTATTTTGTACATATTTAGGAAGGACTGCTTCTGTTAGTCATGGCATCATCAATAAGTGCCCAATATTCGAGCAGGTATTTGAAAGCGGAGGGCCTCCCACAGATTATAATTGGCCACCGAAAAGAATATTTAGAGCCCCGTTTAGAAAATGTTTCATTTCGTCCACAAGGGCATCTGAGGGGTTTCAGGAAGGAAGAATCATCGCAGCTTGAAGACGTATTTTTTTCCTATTTTTATACTTAAAAAATTTCTATTAAAACTACCTTTTTAGGAAGTGAAACATTCTGGAATAGACGATGAAAATAACAGAGAATACACTGTTGGAGCACATTTCCAAGTCAGTACAAATTACCCCAATACGTCATCATATAAAAATGTGGTCAGGGAAGAAAAATACAAAGATTTACTTTCTGAAATTTATAATAAGAATAACAAACGGAATACGGCAAAAAAATCGCTGTTTAAGCCTTACATTCCTGAAATAGAAAACCGAGACCAACGCATTTTACTGAACTCAAGAGATTCCATTATATACGAACCCCTTAAAGGAATTGACCAGCATCCAAGAGATTTTAAGCCAAATTTCGAGCTTCAAGATGTCCCAAATTTATATCCTCTTCAAAAACAATTCCGAAAAGTTGCTTCAAGCGGGCAAATAGAAAAATTTTTTGAAGATCAACAAAAAATTTTAGATGAATCTCTGGAGCTGCAATTATTGAATGATCCTAATCCAGCTTCGAAGGGAAAATATCATCAGTTTCTAAAATCAAAAGATGACGAGCGAATTGAGAGAGAATATGAAGAAAATTTAAAGAAATCACCCACAATTATTGTCGATGAAAACATTTCAACAGCAGCCTTGCGCAATCCATTTCAAAAGAAGAAATTATACAAACAGCAGCAAAAAGGTTTGGGTAGTTATCGGACACCCAAATTCGGAGACGCGTACAAGTTTACCATTAATTACTGAATGGTTTTTGTTAAAACGTTATTTATTTTATGTTATAGGAAAAACAATACAAGCTTTTGTATCTTGTGAGTTTGTTTTTCTTTATTTTTAATTAATTTAACTAAATCGTAAATGAATTATTAAAAATTAAATTTTAAGATGCTTGACTTCATTCAATATTCAAGGATATTGTCATACATTATTTAGTTGCAATTATGCTTTTTAAAATGCAAAGTATCCATAGGAGTCGTAAATATTTTGAAGGTCAAAAGGCACTTTACAGCACCTCTAGATGCTTCAATGGAATATTGTCTGAAATTAGCTAGACACAATCCATTTTAAATATTCATTTAAGAATAAATTAGTTACACCTCTAAAGAGATTGGTGATACAATTAGCAGTCATGTTCAGCAGATTAGTGATGAACTTGAATGGTAAGCATACGAAGAAACAATATTTATCAATTTTTTATTTTATTAAAGTGGTATGAGTATGATTCAGCATTTATTTAAAGTATGTTTGCGTTTTTTGTTGAAGAAATATGGCGATCTGAAAACTTAATTCGCCATTCGTTCAGAGTTTTTGTTCTGTTTTCAAAGTGGACGATTTATTAATTTATTAAGAGACTTATAATGCGCCTAATTCAGCTGTCGTTAACCCTGATTTTAAGAGGATAACATGAAATAAAAAGAATAAACAGATTATTGATTTATTATTTTGTATGTGGTATGGGAATCATTAAAATAAATGACTTTCAGCGAAAATTGATAAAGGAAACGTGCGTCCCTTTAAATGCAAGTGTACAATTTTCATAGTTTCTCGTCAGTTTTAGGTTTCTTTAATTAGGAAGGTTTTGAGAAAAAAAATGGGTTTTATTATTTGTACAATATTTATTAATATAGTTTAGGTTTCGTTCTACAGCGCAAAAAATATTATAGTATTTGCTGAAAAGTATAAAATGAATGTTATTGGAAATAACAAGGAACTTAAAATATAAACTTATATTCATATTCAAAATGTTTTATTTAATGCACTTTAATGTAATTATTATTTTTACAGAAATATGTAGTTAATAAATTTGAATTATAACAATACATATCTAGAAATTTTCTGTTATACAAAAATTTTGGGTTTGCGGATTAAAAAATGAAGCCGAAACCGTTTCTTCCGTGGATGCAAACCCTCCTAAATTTAGCTAGTTTCGGTAAGGGTAATAATGACAAACGTTTCAAAATGTTTGCAATGGCTCGTAAGGTTTACTTTGTAGAGAAAGGAAGCATACATTTAAATTACTATTATTATTATTATACATGCATATGTCAAAGAAATATAAATATTGATTTTTAATCATTTAATTTCAATTAATAAAAAGCATTTGTTAGCGACATCTACACATCTGAAGTAAGAATTAAGATAAACACCTAAAACTTTCAAAGACGAAAGTGCTAGCAGAGATAACGGTGCTAGATTATCAGTCTGACAGTTGATTCTTAAATGTGATTCAAGAAATGTGAAATGTAATTTTTTATTTTCAATATTTGGCTTATGAATAAATAAAAATTGTGCTTGCTATGATATGCGTCTCTCACGTGGAATGTTTGTAAAGAGGTTTTAACCCGATTCTGGTATGTAGAGAAAAATATATTCAAACTTGTCAAGTGCGAGTGGAATTCGAACTTAAACTGGCATTTTCTGTACTATTTAATTTATTTATTAATGTCAATATGTTTGAGTTTGTTTGGAAAAGAATTAATCCTTTGTTAACATTATTCAAATTAAACAACTTACAATTTTTCATAAGATTGTTACGCCTATTTTAATTAGTAAAAATGGGACATAAGGTTCCTAATTTATTAATGTAACATTAATTTACAATATCCCAAAATACATACATCCCGCTTCGGGATAAAATTAAATTTTAAATACTTTAATAGGAATGCAAAAAATAAAAATAAAACAGTATTTATAATACATACGAAATCATTTATAATTCGAAATTATTTATTGCTACTTACAATATAAATCTTGGAATCGACGGGAAAATCTGAGTGATGTAAAATTAGCTTGGTTTACGTTTTCAATCATCCCGGAAATCTATTTTTACGTCGGCATGTTTGTTCAACTGTATTATTTATGAATATTAAACGTTTTTTGTTTTTTTTGTTATTTATTTTAAATGCCATGCGGGCGTCTAACTAAATTATATGATGATAGAAGAAAATAGCAAAGTCCTCTGATTTTCCGAGCTATGTATTCTATCTCCTACGGCCCCATATACTGTTTTGCAGATCTAAACCCTTATGCTCTAATTATATCCACTAAATTTGAAAGTGATGATTTCAAATCGATATGTTAATAAACTGGCCTATTTCAGTCTATATGACATAGTGGATGAATTTATGCAAAGGTGATGAGCACACGTACGATTTGGAGTCAGTTCAATAATAAAATTATTAGGTCACTAAATTTCAAATGCGTAGTAAGCAAGCAGATCGACGTACCTAAGTGACGGAAAGGAAATATTTAATAGTTTGGTCCTGTGATGTTAAAAGTGTTGATTGCTTGATTTCTGATATAAATTTCAATGATGTAGTGCGAGAAGCTCGAAAGCACTCGTGCAGAAGTGATCTATAAAGTAAGCAACTTTAGTGCCACTCGCTATTTCCGTTCTAGTTCAAGTATGATAATTAAACATTTAAATGACTGAAACTCACTTTAACATCCGGCAGTAAAGGAAATTAAATTGTAGTTTACAATGCGCCGAAGAAAAAAAACAAGACTTGGTGATATTGGGAAGATAATTAACTCTTTTTTGTAACTTAGTTCTTTGAGGGTTTATATTCACATATTGTAAAACATTTTCAAACGAGATTGTTGGGCCTAGAAAGTCTGGGCTCAGAGATTTTAAAATAAGTTTCATTATCGTTATTTCTGTGAAAAATTTGGGCAGTTTATGCCAGCGGTTTAAATTTCAAATAATGCATGAGGAAACAAGGGAATGAATACCTTTCGGTAGGAAGAGATTTATTAAATGCTGGATGTATTTATTTAATTTAACGACAGTGCCCTTTTAGTTTGGCAGTTGAAACGATTATGAAAAGCGGCCAATTAAGTATGCAGAATAGGTTGTGACACTCGAAAAAAAATGTTGGTATTTTTGTTTTAAATTAATCCGTGGTATTTCGAGAATATTCTAATCTTCATACAAATATGTATGTATATTATTGAGAAAGTGGAAACAAATAAACTTTAGTTTAAATTAGAGTAGTAAAATTCGTTTAATAAAAAAAAATCAATTTAAACGCAGCTTTTTGTATTTTTATATAATGGTTTCGTTGTTGTTCCGATTGTAGGATGGATGCAATAAAAGTTGTCTTTTACAATATTTGCGAAAAGACAATAAAAATTAAAGAGCTAAATCAATGCGCTTTTAATTTGACTGCTATTAATTAGAACTTATTTTAAACGTACATAATGTATGTTCTAAAGTGATATAAATTTTGCGTAAATAAATGCTAATGATCTCATGGTATGCTTCACTAATGTTATTTGCAAACTTGGATTAAAATGTGATTGTTATTTTATTTTAACAGTTCCTTTACCATCTCACCCTAAATTTAGCATTTCCGTTTTCATAGCATTCACCGAGTCATCTTGTTTTCGATGAATTTTTGGGCGTATTTCCTACCCAACTGTGGACAATTTATTACTTCAGATTCATTAAGCAGGAAGTGATTTTAGTTTTAATTTCATGCACGCACAGGTACAGGTAAATGATGGAATAAGTGTGTTAACCATAAATCCACCACGTAGAAATCGAAACTGGTTCAACAGCTCTTTGGTTGACTGCACAAAGGCATAATCGTTCGGCTGCTTGAAAATTTCCACGCAATCGAATTTACCAAGAAAATTTCGCTGTTAAAAAATTCCTCAAGAGCTGAAGAGGTGAACTGGTCAGCAGCTCCACCTCAATCACATGGAGGAGAAGTGCTTTTAGAAAATAAATTTACTGAATAATAGTTTCCCATTACCGCTGTTTAGAAATGATGCAAAGACGGTAAAGCGACTGGCAAACGCCGCCCGCACCGTGCAAAAGTGCATGGCGCTGACCTTGAAGAAGTTATGTAGAAGCCGGTCGCATTCTTTTCTTGTAAGACAGCTCTCACTATCTCAGTTAGTAACACGCAGTCGAAGGTTAGGAAATTGACTTAGGCGTGGGCTGCAACGAATTCTGATTGCTCAGTCTTCCCGGTCAGTTAGATTTAATTGAACTGTTGCTAATCGCTAAATAAGACAGTGAAAGGACGGGGATTTGTTGTGTAAGGTAACCAGGGCGGGGCCGTAAGATTTACCATGAGAAATATTTTCTTGCGTTTTTCCTTTATTTTTCAACATACGCTCAGCTGCATTCCTGAAAGTATTGTTGCAACAGCGATATCACAAAATACTTCGATAACTTAACTTAACTACTTTTATAACAATGATAGGTGAGCAGTCGAGATGATTTCATAAAAGTAAGGGTGTTCGAAGGGACGAATAGGGGGCGTTTATTTGACTTTATTGAAGCTGTAACTGAAACCGTCTGGCGTCCTGTTTAGAGACAGTTTTCCAGGAGGCTGGAATCGGTGTGGATTTGGGGTGGTATACTGTTGCTGAGGTGGATTGTAATTATTTTGTTGATGCTGGAAATTGTGGTTGTAATAAGCTGGTTGCTGGTATCCTTGGGTTGGGGCAGGTGCGGGGGGCTGATGGTATGCTGGTGCTGGTGCTGGTGCTGGTGCAGCTCTATGTCCCTGGTCATAACTCGGGTCGTTGTAGCGGGGATCATAGCTTCCGTCATCATTGTAATTATTGCCTTGATTATACGACTGAGGAGCTGGTGGTTGATATTGTGGCAGTGGTTGATATCCGGGTTGGGGGACTGGCTGAGGTGGGGCTGGAGGTGCAACTGGCAAGTGATCTCCAGATGCTTGGAATCTGCGTATAAAGAAAAAAACACAAAAACATTTCTCAGCAACGACGCAACTTTTATGATTTTCGTAAAGGTCTGACTGTCAATAAAGCAACTATGAGCATGAAATTGCCGGGAAAAAAAAAAGTTTATGAGAGGTCTGCTGAATATGTCGGTAAGACTTTGTTGAGCCAAGACGATAATTACATCAGGGCGTACTAAATTGTGAAAAGTCGCTTAATAACTTACCCATTCTTGCCAGCTGTGTAAGAAATAGTTCTTCTTTGGCCACTAGGATCAACGTAGCTATAACTTCCGTGTCTGGTGCCATCGGCATCCGTCTCTTCCTTGAAATTAGTTCCATCTTCCTGGTTGTAGGCGGCACCGAATTTTCCATCTCCGGAAAGATATCTTTGCTCGCTGATGATCGCGGCGGTTTGTGGATTTGGGTGGTAGTGTCCTTGTGCCACCACCATGGCCACAAGCATTGAGGAAATCACCTGCGAACAATAAATCCATTTACAACTCAATTTAAATCGATTTAATTAGATCCCACTCACAAATCGAAACATTTTTGTTATCTATAAAAATTTGTAAACTGCTGGCAGCTTGCTAGCCTTTACAAATTTTTTCCTTTTTTATATAAATAAAAAAGAAACCACAAAGGGTTTTGGGAATAGGAGTTAAAAATGGCTAGAGCAGGTACTTCCAGCAACCGGTGGAAGGAAGGAACTATTTTGGACTGTCTATCTGGGAATAAACGGTTCACTTTTATATGAATCGCGAAAACCTTGTAGATCCACTAACTGCGCTGGAGTGGCGACTAACTGCATAGGTACGGGATCTGTTATCTGCAAGAAAAAGAGAAAGGTAGGGAGAACCAGCAGCTGGCCGTCTTGACTGACTTTATTTACTAGTTGTTTTCGTTTCATTTACTTGCAATTCTTTGACTTTGAAGTAATTTCTCTTGGGCGGGTGATACATATGGTTCGAATTTCTTAATACTTATTCTGATTAGTTGTAGAATCGTGCACATTTTCATGCATGCAAAAAAGGCTATAATTAGAATTTTTTAAATTTTTAGGGAGCAGTTGCTCTAAAAGTCGTTTCTTACTAAATTGAAACTTTAGCGGAAGAAGGTTTCTTTCAAGATTTCGACATTTCGCTCCAGGCGAGAAATATGATCAAAGGATTGTTACAAATTTTGCATTACTTTGTCTATTCTAACCTTTACCAGATTATGGTCGTAGAATCTATCGGCACATTTTTAAACCTCTTTTTTTCTTCCGGATATTGTAACACGCCTCAGAATTATTAGAGCTTCAATTTAATTATGAAATTTAAAAAAATAAGATTACTAGGAACTTCATTAGATTGAATTGTTATTTAAACAAAATTCCGACATTTTTTTTATGTGCTAAGTGACTTTTAATTCAATTTTAATCAATATTCGTTATTTAAAACTTCTTAATTAATCAATATGATGTCAGTGTGTTCTATGTATTTGACTGACAGCACGTACGTGGAATTTTGTTATTATTTTTCCTGTTGAATTTTCAAATTGATTTTTATAAAAACGAAAAATTGTAATTACTAGCTTTTAAAATTGAATTTAAATACATTGTTAACTATAATAGAATTTTGCCTAATAATAAAAACTATTGTAAAGACATTTTACACATATTCATGAATTATTCACATGTACATGAATTATTTTTCAATCCTAGTAAAAGTCATTTATTTAACTTTAAAAGTTAGGTAAAAAAATATGATTGATGGATCCCATTGTCTTTATGTAAACAAAAAAAATCCACTAAAATATTGATTTGGTCAATATATAGGAGGCGTAATATGTATAATTTGACTATATGTATATGCACGACTTTTAATTAACTTTTCAAAGTACTAAAACAAAGCGAATATTCCGAAACGTGAACACCATAGTTCCTAATTTTGTTTTTTTTCGATAGGATCGCGATTATTCGGGTTTGTGTTTTCATTGACCTGGACTGCAGTCCATTTTAACGTATACATACAAATTTTTGATTGTATATATGCACTGGTGCAGACTTTTCAATAAGGGCTCAATTGAAAGGACGGCATCGCTCGAGTCACAGAGTGAACCCGAGTCAATTTATCTGTAGAAAAGGAGGCTATTACGGCAAGCATATGGACTTTAATCCTGCAAGCCACTGACTTATGGCGGTTGGCTTGGGATGTACTCACGGCGAATATCAAAATGTTGAAATCACAGCAGGGGACGATGAGTGCACACAGCCAGAGGCACCCTGTAAGGTTTTAGCATGTTTATATGTATTTAAAAGGATGGCCTGTGCAATGGCGGACAGATTACAATGAACACATGAGGATTATCTTCAATTTCCTGACAGCCGCTAAAGTAAAAAGGGAGATACAAAGGGGGTACCGATTTTTTGACAAACTATGTGTAGGCACATGCGGAAGAGACTTAAGAATACATTCTATTAGTGTTTTATATACTTATCTTTTTTTCTTGATAATGTAATAGCTTTTCTAGTTTATAGTAGAAATGGGGAAATACAAATCAAAATTAGTTTTATATATTTACTAAAATTATGTAAATCGATTTCTTCTATCTTTCCACATAGAATTATCTGACTAACTGACTTCTTTGAATCCTTCGATTATTCTGTTTCAACTTAAGATAAGAAAACATCTGGATTTTCACAGTGCCGAGTATGAAAAAAGGGCCAAGCTTCTGACAAAAGTGGTCGGCACGTCGTCGGATCACAAAGGTATACGCATGAATTACTTTAGAATCCTAATGGCAGATAATTGAGGTTATTTTCCCCTACAATCTATACCTACGAGTAATTTAAGCAAAACCTTAATTGTATTCTGTTTACTCTTTGACGTGCATTGCGTTACTACGGCATCCCATTCAGTACTAAGGATGAAGGGTTGTCTTGTGGCTGAAAGAATTATTGCTGTTTTTATTCAGTGTAATATGCTTTTTGACTAACGATGAATCCTAAATGGGAATACTTTCATTGAGTTTAACATGGTGGTAATGTCAGTTTTGACTTATCTATATAAATTTTCCTTATACTTGTTTTCGTTAACCAAACGAGAAAAGTTGTAATATAGAGTAGGATGGGACATTAAGAGCAATTTTATCAAAATCAACGCATATCAAATAGATTTAGTTTAAGATAATTGTATGAAAAAATATTCCAACAATTTTTCCTATTCAACTTTTCATGTAATTTAAGTTTCCTACTTTTTGCCTAACTAAAAAATATGTACCTACTGCTGTATTTTGCTATAATCAACGACTTTATCAGTGAAACGCGATTTGTTAGGTTTATTTTCTATAAGATTTCTCACGTGTACATATAATTTGCTTTCTAAAATATGATATGAATATTTATCTAAGTACCTCTAAAGTGCTACTACTCATGTGTGCCCCCCTGGTATAAAGTAGAGTTTTTAAGAATTATGGCAATTATTTGAAGCTTATTTTCTATTTCCAGGTAAAAAGAAATCGAAAACGATATTCCAGAGAATACGATTGGCATATGGAAATACTTCGGTACTTGCATTTACTGAATGTATGCAAATCCTTAAATCTTATTGATTGAAAGTTCTTCTTAAATGTACAGAAATAAATTTCTTGTTAAATGTACAGAAATATATTGTTATAAATTTGAAAAAAATGTTGTTAAGCTGACAATGCAATCATATGTTAAAAAATATCGGATTATTAGAAACATGTTTGCTACCTTAATAAAATTGATTTAAAAATGATCGATGAAAATTCTACGGTTGAATACCTATGTATATTATAACATAATGTGAATGCATGCACTAATCAAAGTGGTTTAGAAAATTTAAAATATATGAAAATCCACACTATTTGTTGAAACATAGGATTATAGACAACTGAGCAAAGCATCGATTTAGGATTTGGTTTTTGTATAGATAGGTATACGATATTATGTTATTTTTTACATAAATTCATTAGTATGTTATCAATGAACCTACTTATGAATTTCAAAACTCTGACCTGGTAGTTTCATTTTAAATTTGCGTCGAAAAGTATTTCATTCTGCGTATACTTTGCAAATTTTTGTAGAAAAGTTTTTCTTTCGCTTTTTCTAATTTAAATGCTTTTAATATTATCCAGATTGAAAAATCCCTTTTAAGTCACTTTCGTTTTAAGTGAATTTTCAGGAAATACTCACTGGTCGTATGTATATGTATACATATATATCTTAATCTGGACGATAATTGGTAATAGCTTGTTTAAATCAGATTCGTATGACGCTTTTATCGTATCCGGAAAAGGTCTCACCTACACTTAATTATTTCCTTTCAACTGCTCACATTTTCCCTCGAAATCCAGTTTGGTATAAGTAATCGGGTTATATACCTCAGAAGCTAAAAGTACATCACGATGACATTGATTTTGTTGAACTAGTTTATCTCGTTTTCAATTTAGTCGAACTCTCAATTACCCAGAGATTTTGCTTTTCAAAAGAAAATTAAAAGTAACATAATTCCGCCTCGTAATGGTCAGCGGGAAGCGGATAATGTAATTTCATAAAACACCACATACATCTATCTAGCAACCAACGCCTAAATTAATTTTAGCTTAGTGAAAATTTATAGGTATAAATTCCAAACTGGTGTAGCCACCTTAAGACAAGGTTAACATTTTGCATCGAACAAAACCGATTTCGATGCAGTTCCACCGCAGCCCGCTGTTGCTACCGTCCATTCATTGCACCTAAATGTTCAATAAGAAGGTTGATAAATGCAAGTGAACAATTTCAATGCCAGCTGGCTTAGTTTATACTAAAATGAAGAGTGTTTTTAGACATTTTTTCCAGTATTTAAATATCTTAAGTAAAATTGAGGAAAATATTTAATTTGAACTTGCATGTTTGAAGCGACAATAAGTTATGCAGGCTTGCTCTAAAATGGGACAATTTACTTCTTATTTATTTCTTATTAAATTATTATCCAATATTCTATGGATGTCTTGCATAGGTCTTAAATTATAAAATTTGTTCTAAATTCAAATTTTCTTAGCCTATATGTACAATGTATAAAAAGTTACTTACTTAGCTAAAAACTTTTCATCTGAATAAATCGATTTCTTCATTTTCGCTCTTTTTAAGAAAACTTCATGCAAATTGAATTGATCTATATAGAAAAAATAACTCGGTGCGATTAAATATAATAGACTGCAATCATTTAATATAAAAAGCTTGTCAATTATTATTTCTGACTTCACTTTCATACTGTTGGTAGACTTCCCCCGTATATCATTCATTAATCCTGAAATTCTGGATACAGATTCAAACAAGTCGACATCTGTATGCACTCTAATTATGGCTTGCCAAGGACTTTTAATGAAATTGCTCATTATTTGGTAACATTTAGTCCGTTCAGTTCTTATATTAAAAAAAAAGAAAATAATCTTGTTCATTGTAATGTAAAATGTGTGTGTGAGTGAAAGTTTATTAGCAGAACAAGAAGGAAAAAAAGACTTTTAGTTTTTAATTAAATTCAGTATTGTTTTAAAAAACATATGAAAACAGTGCTAGTAACACTAGGGATTTTTCAATATGTTTTTAAGGCATACTGCACACATGTAATTTCTCGATTGAAAATAAAATTTATTAATTAAAATTTTATATAAAATATTCGGAATAGGGTGTCCAGTCCACAGTAAAATTGCTGCTGTTCGGGCTTCAGAAGTGGAGAGTGTTGGAATGGGAAGCCAGGTGTGAAAGGAAAATAATTAATGCTTCGAACTACCCACCCATCACTCAAAACTTGGATGAAACTATGGAAACGGGGTGCAGAACAAATTTCTGAATGGGTAAAAGTGGTGTAGACTACCCCCGCACTCTGGATTCGCGTTAAGAGGTGCTAACCTCTTGGCTGCTTTTGAGAATAATTTAAGGAATTAATATAATTCCTCTGCATTTCAGAAATGAGAGGGAAACGCTGATTTCTCATCATTTGAAGATATTTCTGCATATAAAAATGTAGATTGCTTGTTCTTTAGTAAAAATTAATTTAATTTAGTTTATTGAGAATTCTATTTTTACAATGATATATGTACCTACAATAAGATTAGAATTTTTAAGTGCTAGGATTAAAATAAACCATATATACAAATTCAATATTTATGTCAACTCAAAATAATAACCTTTGCCACAAGAAATGGTCCATAATTAAAATAATTTTACTTTAGATTATCACTCCCATCCCCATAGCATTACAGATCTTTTTATTCTTTCAATAGAAATTTAGGTTACATTTTTTTTCTAAGGTGTATTATATTCGTCCGTGCCCTATTTGAAAATGTTTTGCAAATTCTATGCTCTACAAGAAAATTAAATCCTATTTAAATCTTAACACAGGAAAAGTACGGGATGATCCCTACCATTAAAAATCAAAAAGCCGTTTTCTTCGAATGCAACAAAACTGTGGCAAAAAGAAAACAGGTAGTTCGTCGGTGTATCTTAAAAGCAATGGTTTAGGATAAATCCTTCCTTTCTTATCTGCAGTTTGTGTCTAATTAAGTGAACATCCCAACAGCCGAAATTCTTTATGAAATCCAAATAATGCTTGTAGGAAGTCTAAATGAACATAAAGTTAAGTTATTTATTTTTGTAAAAATTAACGATCACCTTAATGAATTTAAAACTATTGTAGGTACAGCTGGGAGATCAATTCGAGAAGATTTTTTAAGAGTATTTTACCCAGCGTCGTTTGTATCCCACGATACTTAAGTTACGTGGATTGCTACATTTTAAGACACTTTATCCTGCATTTCTATTTCATGCGGGCAATCGAAAATGTGCCGAGGTTAAGTCTTCAAAATTTATTTACCTTTTGTCCTCATAGCTTTTCTTCAGCCACAAAATACACTTGAATGTAAGCATTTTTGTGATAAGTGTTTTCGCGCCTGCAGGAGGTCCCTCAATCAAAAACCTCAAGAAGAATGAGGTAAAATGATAGTACGGTAAAGTAGATCTTAAGGAATTTTCAACTGAGTGATTTTGAATAGAAACTGCGTTAAAAGAAAAGGATTCTCACTCTCTCTGTGTAGCAGTTTTATATAATTTTTTTTCTAAAAGTACTTAGAATAAAGTTACAGTAATAATCGCAAAAGGTACAAGGACTTTGTGGTTGTGCATCTGTCCTGGGAAAATTTGTTCTAGACTGTTGCAATTTTTGTATTTCATTATGCGCCCGTCAAATAAGTGTGTAGGGTTTTGCACCCTTTGCTCAATCAGTCATTGTGCAAATTTTCTGGGCGACGACTATTCATGTATCAAAATTTTTATCCAAAACTCAAGTGCTTGTTAATACGTGAATTTTCCGCCAGGATATCGGCACAATAGCCCCTTAAACATTGAAAGCAATTGTCGCCGTGCGCCTGATGTTGCTTATTAACCCCCCAAAACATTGAACAGGGGGATGCAATTCATTTTGAAAATTAATGAAACAATGAACGGATTGCTGCTTTACCACGACATAAATTCATTTTAAAGTAGAAAAGGGAGAAAATTTTCCTGTGGCCACTGAAGCTATGAAACAATGGTTACTTTTTGATGGATACATTCAAGTGGATCTTAATGTTTTGTTGGAGTCGTTTCGTTACATTTCGAGAGGTCTTCGCGGTCTTTATACCCAGCTTTAAGTTTGGTCCTTCCTCTCATTGCCCCGAAGAGCATGGGTACTTTATAAACAAAGGTGAACGCGAGGACTGAACGTGAGAAGTGTTTGTTGCTGCTTTAATTGACCGTCATCTGGCCTTTCTGAATAGGGTGATTACAGACGGTTCATGTTTGATGTGGGAATTTTATAGAAAATTCCTATTTTTATTTTTCCATCCATAGTCCTCAACTCTATTTATTCAATAGTTTATTGATTAACGTGCAATTGGGCAATTAATTGAGAAACTATGTTTTATCATATTTTGATTTCATATACATATTTGTGAAATATATGTATGTTCTTCATATTTACGTAAATTCAGAGAAATATATAATAATGCTTTTATCGAAGCTTCATTAAAATATTTATTTATGAAACTCATTAATAATGCCTCTGTTTACTTGAATTAATAGAGAACCAGTATTAATGTTATTCAAATTTTCTTATCAGTTATCACAAAATGTTTTACAACACTTTCAGAAGAATAATTATTTTCTGGGTGAGCTAAAAATACAACGCATGATATACATATTTAAAATTAAATTGGAAAGGTCAGAGTTCATATTCAACATATTGAGTTGAGTTATCGGAAAAATTTAATAAAAATTATCCCTCCATTGATGCCTGCAGAATAGTAAATTTCGTTTCAATGAACTATAATAATTGAAGGTTTCACCGTGCCGTGGGCGTGCACGCACATGTTGTATTAATAATTGAAACAATCGTAGCAGAAAAAATCAGGAAAAATGTACCTTATTAAGGAGAAATTATTTTGAAATGAATTATTATTTGTTGAAAGTTAAAGAGTTCAAAATTTTATTTTTTAAATTTTTTTTGCGTGCCGCATTTTTACTATTTATTACCTACACTATGTATACCTACTCCTTGCTTGGTCGTATATAGTACTAACCTTAAATAATGTTTGGCAGATTTCATCTTTAGTGACTTTTGTTTGTCTATTTTCAACATATTCATTATGTTTTCCTTAATTAATTACATTACTGCAAATATTTCTTCATTTTCCCGTTTCCTATTTAATGTTTGGAGTATCGTTTTTCGAAATTTTAATCTTGACCAAGATCCTAAAAATATTATAATTGAACGGCGGTTTTGCTTTAGCTCATTATCTAAGCAGAAAATATGACATAGGTACCTTACGTATATTTCGAGATAGAGGGTAATTAATGAATGATTATTTATACTTATTTGTTTACTACTTTGTAGCTACTAACCATATATTCAGCTATTTTCTTGGTTTGAGATGTTAACAGTAGCATGGTGGAGACACCAAACACAGTAATCGCCTTTTATGATTTCAAAATTATTTTTAATTCTATTGTTTAACAAAGTGCCAGTGGCCGGTTTGTAAAATTTGATTCAGTATTTTAACATTGATTTATATAATGAGTACGAGTACATTATCAAATTACATCATATTATTACTTTTCACGTATATGTTTTTATTTATAGCATAGATTTGTATAGGAATTCTAGGCAATAACTTGACACTTTTATGAACATAGTTGGGAAACAGAACTTTTCAGAAGTCAAGCAGTCAAGGAAAACAGAGAAAAATCACAAAAAAAAAACCTAACAACTACAAAAACATGGTATACCTTGATCATAAGCACCTTTAATGGTTCAGCCTGTTCTTTGCCTACCTATGAAGTGTATTCATGTGGACTGCAAAGCCAGTCCGTGGCGAAAGAAAAGAATATCTCAATTTTCGTCAGATGTACCTTTATCCTTCACAACAATAGTTAAAACGGCAACGGCATGATGGGGATTAACTCATACAGTGGAAAAAAGAGAGTCTATCAAATTTGCAGTAAATCGGTGAATAATGAAGACCATTAGGGCAGCCGTATTGAAGCATATCATACAAAGGGAATTTCAATCCTAATTTCAAGAATGAAGCGAACCGGACGCTTGTGAAAATATTGAGCTTATTTTCACTTTTACGCTCAAATGAAGATAGAAGTCAGAGAAAAGTGAACAAGGGAATTTGATTTTTTTGCTTATTGAAAACGGATTTGCTATCAGTGCGGATTTGGTTTTCCTGCATCAGCCTTATTTCACGGTTTCCTGGGAGACTACTTTATTTTGCTGGCAATGCACTCGAATTAAGAGTGAAGTACTTACTCAATTTGTTCAGTTTGTGTACGGAAAAAAATCAAAAATACACGATGAGAAGCCGAGTGATGCTTACATCTATCGATTAATAGCTTTATTCCAAGTGGTGACGGTTAAATACTTCGAGTTTGATGCACACGGCAAATACTCGTCCCTTCCCCTTCATCCCTTTTGAACACGCGAAATTTAATCCTCTCATTGAAAGCAGTTGAGGGCTCTTATGTAACTACGTAAACGCAGCGCAATACACTAAAAACCTAATCTTTTAGGCAAATGACAGTTTGGCATAGTAACTGAGGATGAAAGTAAAAGGGATGGGCCACAGCGTCACTCCTCCAGCATCGGTCCTGGATACATCAGCGCTGACCCTAATGCTCTTCTATAAAATGTCGCGTTCAAAGTTTCTCAAAGTCAGAAGACTTTGCTTTTGGTGAAAATCTTTTATAAATCAGAGTCGATGTTTTTTGAGGGTCGAGATTATTGGGTGTTTAAGAGCACTTGAAATTAATTGCGTCACAAAAAGTGACAGCATCTGCAGATGGAGGGGTAGATTATTTAAGAATTCCCAATTTGGTTATGTTCTTATAACATACCAACAAGTAAATCAATAAATGGGCGTATTCATTATTTTTTAAGTTTAAGAAATCTTAATTTTTATTTTTATATCACTTTTCGCACGAAACCTTGATTTTTTATTGAACCTTATATTAACCCAGAGGCAGTTTATTTAGATATAGGTATTCAGAAATATTTTGCTCATAAACCATTTCATAAAGAGCAGTCTATTTTAGTAAGGGCAGTGGACATCTCGTTGTTTTGAAAAATGTTAAACAAAAAAATAAATATGGGTTCTGTAGTTTTTGCAAGACAATTTGTATTATTCACAGATATGTTAAAAAATTTTAGTATCTAAAAATAGCGGACCACAAAACAACAGATTGTACAGTGAATTTGACTATAATTGAAGTTAGAAAATATTTAAATATTAGGGCTTTTGACAATGTGCTAGAAATTTAGTTCAACGGAATAACTTTCCGGTATTTTCAGATAAATTTACTTGAAATTGTTCTGCGTGTGTATAATATAAGATGATGGTTTAGTTGCATGAATAGTTCGATAAACTAGCTGACAGATATACAAAATCTGGAAACCTGTATGTCGGTTTTTCATGGTTTACATACTTCATCTCGAAAGAATTTTGTTTCCTAACAATTTTGAGCATGCACCCAAACAGTTTCGGTATGAGTATTCATTTAAGATATAATTTCATTTCATCAAACGTCTCTGCAATTAAATGAAAGTTCCCTTACAACACAGAAATGTTAGAAAATTATTGTGGTGGTAACATTAAACTTTAGTCTGTGATGAGGATGGGATATTGAGCTAAAGTGATAATTGAAAATTTTCAAGTGTCTTTAAGGAGAATACAGTAAAAGCTCCTTATTCGCGCTTCCTTCATTCGCGTTTTCACTATTCGCGGATTAAAAAAATGCGACCCAAATCCTATATTCGCGGCTAAAGATTTCTTTATTCGCGGATCTAATCGGTACATCGGTACATACATATTAATACAAATTAATAAAGAATGACGAAGAATCTGTGCAAATTCATACTTTGACTGCAAACATAGCCGAAATTGCGAATGGAATAGGACGATATGGGTTCGAACAGATAGAATCAAGTGACATTCAGGAGTTGCTTGAATTGCAAGATGAAGATTTGACTGAAACCGACTTGGAGGAAATGTTAAATTCACAGCCCATTGAAGAAGAGGCTTCAACAAGCACTGGAAACGTGACATTTCATTTGAAAAATCTTAGTGCAGGTTTAAGAATGGCAAATGAGCTTTGTGATTTCTTTATGAAAATTGATCCGTCTATGGAACGAAGTCTTATTTTTAAGAGGCAAATTGCTAATGCCACTGCTGAATATCAGTCTGAATTAAAGGAGCTTGTAAAAACTGCCAAGCAAGAAAAAATTGCAAAATTCTTTAAACCATTGCCTAAGCCTGAAGATAATAATTAATCAATATGGTCAAAAACTTCAATTAAATTGATTTTTTTATATATTTGTTTTTTATTTTGTCACCTAGGAACGTATCCCCTATAATCCCATATAAATTACCATTCCATATTCACGGTTTCTGTATTCGCGGCATATTTACGGAACGTATACCCCGCGAATAAAGAGCTTTTACTGTATTCACCCGATAAGAAAAAAAAGTTCTGTGTGATTTCAAGGAAATTTATTAACGTTTACATCACTTTGCGGTTTGGCAAATACTAAAGCAATTTGGATGGCGTGTTTTATACATATCCAAGAGATACTTTAAAAGATCTGTCCGTTTTCATTAAAGCGTTGTTTGTAAATCAGCTTTTGAAAGGTAATTTTGTATATTTAGGAGATTGCTTTTTAACTTGTTAATTTGTTTTTCATGTTTTGTGTCTTAGAAAAAAAACATTTTCATTTCGTTAAAGTTTTTACACACACACATTATTTGCCCATTCGGCTGCTGATATGTATTTACAAACGATTATTAATATTTTTTGAAATTGCAAATATTGTTTGCTAGCAACTTTTCTGGTGCTAAAACATGAAAACACATTCAATTATTCAATTATCTGCTTCTTTTAATATACGTTTTAGTGAAGAATAATTGTCCAAAAATACATGGCCATTTCAATAATGTGATAAATCTGTAAAAGAAATTGAGTTAGGATGTACGTGTTTATTGGCGATATTCAAAAAGAAGAAAAAACCTTTTATGATAATAACATTATATATTTTATATTTTAAATTTCCTATAATAACATTTTTATAAATTCGTAAAAGCATCGGTATTTCTTATTTCAAATATGCATTTACATTATGTGTCTTCAGTTCATGATCTACTACTTATATCTTTTATCACAGATATTTTTGTTGTGATTAAGTATTAAGCACAATTATACATTGTCTTATCACTAAATGAGATTTCAAATAAAATTCAATAAAATTTTCATTTTCACAGCATTCATATAAAACTTTGAAAATATATTAGCAATTTGAGTGTTTTTAGAAAACAATTCGAATGTGTTTTTTAAATTTTTGTTTTTGTTTGAAATTGAAGTAAAATCGATCTCTTTGGCTTAGAGATTTTCGATGAATATTGTTTTTTTTATATACATATATTGCGTATTGCTTCGATTTCGTTAAATTCTAACATTTTATAAAAACAAGCATTGTAAAACTCATTCTTTGCACCTTTCTTTATACATATCTGCAACTAATCTAACAATATTCACTTCACCGATTGTTTTTCTAAAAAATATTTCCTCTATGGTAAATCCAGAAATATTGTTCATGAAAAATAGGCACTGCATCAGACTTTGAAAACGCATAGGCTGTTCGGGATGTCTGCGTGCGACGTAATTTATGAGGCACACTTTAGCTTCTTCAAATCGAGCACTAATTTGTGCGACTTCTTGGACGGTTTTGCTTTCTGAAACTGATGAGCATGGACTATCACCAGCTGATTGAGTTGCATTTCCGTTTTCTTCGACAGTTCTCCTAAATAATGCAACTGCACGCATGCAGTCGTACTCATGGACATCTAGGGTCAAACGAGCCATTTGATTGAGAATTTCCTGGAAAGCCTGAATTTCGCGCAAAACTACTGGAATAAGTTCGCGGTTTGTCGTTTCATTTTCGTAGGCGTAAATTACGGCGCTTAAGTTTACGGGTGCGAGGTACTGTCCCAGTCCCAGGATTAAAAACTCCTTCCAGGAATCCTCCAGGAGTAGAAGGCGGTCTGATAATGGAAGATCCTTGAAGAACTGAGCACCGGCGACCCATTCAATATTGCGAAACAATTGCTCGGCTGCAATCTCCTTCATCTGATCGTCAGGGATAATTGGAAAAGTTGTTGGAAGGACGGAAGCAGGAAACATGTTGGCGTAGGCAGCGCCATGTCCCAGAAAACTATGACCGGATTGAGGAGTCCGTGGAATAGTGAGGTCCAAGCTGGTGCTTGGTAGTTGCACCGGTCGAATTGGCATCGAAGATAAAAGGGGGTTTAACATCAAGTCCGGGGGGAACGATTGTGGAACATCTCCCAGGACAGCTTCTTTATACAGGGCCATGTGTCTTCTAAGGGTAGACGTTCGAGGTCCCCGCTCATGCTGCACAGCGTCCTTGTTCATCCCAACTTCGAAGCACTTGCGCAATCTGCACGCCCGGCACTGATTCCTGTGGGCCTTGTCCACCAGACATTGTCCCGGCCTGGACGCCTTGCACACGTATTGCCTGTTGCGACGAATTGACCTCTTAAAGAACCCCGCACATCCATCGCAGGCGTAAATTCCATAGTGCTTCCCGGAGCTGTGATCCCGGCAAACTTTGCAGGGGACGTGGTATAAAATTCGGTCTGGAAAAGAGCAACAAAAGAAATCTCGGTTAGTCTTCTACTCTGATTACAGGACATGTTCCTTTAATATCTCAAGAACTTAGGGGGAGGGTTCCAGCGACTTGCTTAAGAAAATGTAGGCACTTCGCACTTCCCTTCATTTAACGACGTCGTACACGAGTCTACCTATAAATTATTTTATCGCGAAAAGGCTAGCGCTTGGAAATTATGGTTTTTGGGCGTCTTTTACTGCCGGAAATGAGCGCTTTACTTTACTTGTTGTGTGGTTTCTGCAGGGGGAATAATTTCGACCTGCATCGAATATATATCTTTATAGATTTCTTAAGATTGTGGACACATGTGGCGCTTCTTACGTGAAGTGGATGTCACTTTGTTAATTCTTTAATACAGACATTAACGTATAATTTTCGAATATATATTAAACTTCATCTCTCTACTATTTTTATTTATCTTTCACCAAAAATTAAGAGAGAAATATAAAACATGACACAGATTCACTCAGTTATTTTCATTTCGAAAACATCGATTTGTATTTAATTTAAGTATAATAGATTTAAATATTACGACGAATTCAATTAATTTATAAGTGCTTACATTAAATTGGTTATTAAATACGATTTTAAAATATATTTTATTACGTTAAATAATCGATCTCCTTTTGTAATATTCATAAAAAGCAAAAGCCGTTATAAGCAAATGATTTTATGAATGCTTAATTGTGCCTGATTTAGTTGTTTCGGAATATTATAATTGTAAAAGCACATTTGCAATTAAAAAATATTAATAATGAAGGCATTTACATCGGATTGGTGTTAAATTTTTCAAGAATAATGTAGGTACTGTAGATATTTATTACATTTTCCTGATAATTTGCGGACGATATAGCGGTTGTAGGATATAAAAACTTAATTATTAACGTAATTCATTATTAAAATTTATAATAAGAATTTTTCAATTGATCAGGATTTTTGTTTGAAAGAGCAACTTTTAAATTATAACAAATTAATCCTAAACCTTAAACACATTTTCCTATTGAAACAAGATTTTTTCAATATGGCGTAAGAAAACCTGATGAAATTAATTATCACATCGATTTTTTCTTGGCTGCGCTTTACGAGAGGATTACAATGCATTAAAGTGACTACACTTTCATAGAACATTCAAATATTTTGAACCTTTTTTTTGTAAAAACAAATTATAATTTTTCACTTTGTTAAAATTAAGTAAATTTAGATCACTTTCATGGGGAATTGTGTTACTAAGAAGAATTATTTTGTTTCTAAAATTACCGATGTCTAGATAAATATATTATGTATAAAAAGAAATTATTTTATGTTGTTATATTTGATGGAATATAGTATATCTATCTACTGTCCAAAATGGGGGTGCAAGTGGTGTATAAGATTTGTTTTATATAACAAATTAGTAGTAGGTACCTGAGCTATATTATATTATGCAAAATCTGTTCAACCTTTCTTCGACTTTTAGAAACGTGTTGGCTCATTTTATTTTTAAATAATTTGTCTCCGCCATCACTTAGATATGGAATTTATGAGAAAATATGTGATTTTACTGGTAGCTTAAAATCAAGAATAAATGAAATTTGTATAGCTGAGTCTAAGTTTTGGATTTTTGGATCTGTGGTAGTCGCATAATCGAAAAGGTGCTACTTTTTTTTGCTGAATAATTAATATAAATTTTGTTAAATAAAATATTTATCATATGTAGTAGATCTGGCAAAGCGAAGAATTTTGGGAAAATCTTTAATAACGTATTAAAATTGGTAGCATAGTAGGACAAATTTTGATATTTTTATAGAAGATATAAACATTTCTTTGTTTATGGTCCGATTATTAAAATAATATTCTAAAATACTTACTGGATTGCGTCGATGGGTGCATTTGGTTCGATCTGCTGCTATCCATACTATCTATTGATTTGTCGTTACTCATTGTTGCTAGTGATGAAGGTAATGAGAAAACACTTCAAATATATCACAGGTTATGCACTTTTCCAAACGGAAATGCTCACTATTTTTCTAATCCAAGGATTCACTGTTAATTTCACTAGGAGAAGGTATCAACCTCCAAAAATTAGCACTATTCAATGTTCCCTAATAATCCATATTTCACAAATTTCAGTATCGATCATAACTGCTCAAGTGCACAACGAGATTTGTCCCAAACACCCGGCAATGCACCCTATTTTATTCGCACCGAACTGGGCGTAGTGCTCGACGATCACCCCAACCCCCGATGAGTTTCGAGCAAATCCCATTGGCCGAAATCCGGGGACAAACATCCCTCGGGGTGTGGTTTGCCCTCGTAGTCGGAACCCATCAATTGCTCTAACGCAGGAGGCAAGAAGGCACCAAAGATCCTTTCAGCCGCAGTACCTTTTCAAGCCCTGTGCTCATTACTTTATGAAGTCAAACCATTTACGAACTGCATCTGTGTGCGTGTACTTGCCTGCTGAAAAGGACCAAGATTGGCTTTATAACCCTAGTTGAGAATTGATCTTCCTACGCTTGCAAAAATGAATTGAGCAATGCCCTCTTAATTTTTTCTGGGGTTTGTTTTTTAATACGCTAAACATCGTTGCTCAAGGGACTGCAGGCCTCCCACTCCTCTTTGCTTTACCTTACATATGCAGGGAAGTACGCAATTCTTGATTTCATTTTATGAGAATTTATGGAATTTTTATTTGAATACTTTTGCACCCCTTCAGACAATTATGTAATAATAAGAAATGCTTTGTGGAAGTACTTTTCCTTAAAAAAATTTAATGTTCTTGTCCAAAAATGCAAAAGATTCTGGTAAAAGATACCCTTCGATATATTAAGGTCTAACTAAAATTAGCAAGTTGTAATTTATATAAATACGCAAATCGAAAAAATGCTTTAAAAAATCTAATTTCTAAATGGTTTTTTCATAATTTTATATGTATGCTATATACAATATATACATACATATATGAGGCTGCGGTATTGAATATTATAAAAGGCCGCTACTCTTTGCGGCATTATGAATTATTTTAACAACAATTATCATAAAAAAATTATCATAGATACCATACCATGGGCATCTATACATTTTATTGACTTTGATTTGGATCTGACTTTTCAGCTTGTCGTTTGAATGCAAATGTACATCGTAGAAAAAATATTCTTCCGTTTTATTTAATTAATTAATAGATAGATAGATATTTCAAAAGATGATATATAAACAATATATACAATAAAAATACTAATAGGTAGAGCTGGAATCTGCCTAAGTTCTTTCACCTATGTTGGGCATTGTACATAGACTAGCAAATATAATTTTCTGTTGTAATATTGAACTATGTTACTTATTAAATTAATTGTCAAAAACATCGATGTTTTGAGTTTTAAATGGGATAAAATCTAAATATTGTACGTTAAATTCAGGGTTTGTTCCAAATTATTGTCTTTGTGAATAGTTAATAATTTTAATTCATTTGGGACCATTCGAGTTTTTAATTTTATAGTGATTGGAGTTTTACCAATTTTAAAACTACTTTTACTTGTTTGGGAATTTTTTAACATTTTCTTTCCAAAAATGTTCAACATTTATGTACATATTTATTTATTTATGTATTTAAATTATTTAAATCAGAATAAACACCAAAGACTCCGTTGAAATGTATAAAACAATAAACATTTTAAGAAGGTATATATGTATTACCTACATTTTTCGATGAAAAATAGAAATTGATTTCGCAAATTAGCTTTCAAGAGAAATAATGATATTTTGCATTTTACTAATTTTTGATTTTGTAAGATTTACTTCGCTTTTATGCGTGTAGTATTCTTAAAACATATAATTTCTTTTATTAGTTCGTTTACTGTGATTTATAATTTATTCCTTATTTAATTTTGAAATAGAGTGAGTGCGCTAATTTGCGTTAGAAACTTTGGTTCTATCTCTCAATTGTAAATATTGGTACATACTTTTAAAAATGGTTTTTTTTAACGCATTTAGTTAATTAAACTCTTGCAAATTTAATACTTAATTGAATTTTAAGATTTCCTTAAACCAATTTAAATTCTTCAAATAATCAAAAACCAGAAGCGTTATCAGACCGTTTCGACAAATTTCATACATGTACCATAAAAACAGTTTTTCAATACTTGTTTACCTATGTTCATTTTTAAAGGGTTTATGTGGAAGTAAATATATAAAAAAAATTAAATAATAAATCATGCCTTCCTCAAGATTAGTGAGACTACGCCAAAAAGGCAGTCAAAAAGTAAAACAAGAAGTTATTGCAATTAAATATTTTTTAGCTAAGGACTTTTGGGACTAATGACTTTCGTCGCATAATTTTTTTAAGAAGCATAGTATCTATAAAACTGCTTAATTTACTTAGAACGAATTGAGCTGGGTTTTCCCCAATATTAAGGACAAGTGGTACTACTGAAATATATGTACAAGTTTTAGGTGAATGGTGCCAGACGCCTGGCGTCAGTTTTATTAATGAAATTTTTCAAGATAATTGCATCTGGGAATTCCCAATCATTACTTGCATAATAAAAAGAATAACATCTGAAGACTGAGGAGGCCTCATATACATACAAACTTTCTCGTTTTACTTTTGTCTTACAACCAAAAAATGTAAAAGCGTTTGGCTATAAATACTAAAGGCTGAAAAGGGCTAGGTATACACAAAGTGCTTCTAATAGGCTATTTGTAAATGAATACCTGCTCGAAAGGCAACAAAGGTTTTGTCTTTTAAAAGGTGCAAACTGGGTTATTGCCGACGCAAAGTCATAAAACCTAATTTGGTGTTAAGCAAACCTTTTGTAGCTTTGTCTAAACATGATATTCTTTGATAAATTTTTCCTTCTTATATTAATATTACTACTTATTACATATTCAAGTAACGCTCAACTGAAATTAATTAAACTCAGGATATAATGTCTGAACGTGTAGATCTGTTAATTGCAGGAAGTGGATTGTTATTGGAGCCTCTTCACTTTCTTAAAGAATTTGTTCTCATAGGTCGCTCAACCTAGAATATTTCTTTATTATTGAAGGATATAGCGAAAAAAAAAATAAAAGGCGAAATGAGTTTATAACCGGCGGAAATCTCAGCTCGGGAATTCAAAAAGCCATGTACCTTCATATTACAAAGACGTTTCCTCATCGTTTCAAAGATTAAGCTGACGAACAACAGGCAAATGTCTTTTACCAAAACGGAAAGACACACCTCCCGGGCGTAGAAGTGTAATTTGATACTATGCGGATCGCAGTTCGTCACAATGGGGATAAAAAGTGATGAAGTCGTTTCATGTGACTATTATCAGTCAGTAGTTGTGCACTTTTAGAATTCGCAGTCTTGTTCTAAATCTTAAAAAAAAACTGAAACACGAAAAATGTACTTGAAATGTTTATTTGAAAGTAACCTGTTAATTGAATACCAACTTCATACATATATCAAATTGGGCATGATAACGCAATACGGTTTTGTGAATTTACGCAGATGAGAATACTTTGAAATTAACGTCCTGTGTAACGAAAATAAAGTGCCATATGACGCAGGGGTTGAATGTTATCGTCGGTCTTCCGCTTCTCATCCTCATTCCCGGTATCACCCGAACATGACAAATAAGCATTGCATGATTGCCTGCCGGGAATGGGAGCATCTCTCATTGAGGGCTTTTGTTCTTCCTGTTCGGCTTCCTGATGAATTTCGGGTGTAGCTATCCTCCCCCTACAATAAAAGGTGAGTTCCCACGGCAGGGAAAGGTGTAATGATTATTCCATAGCATCACCCTACATGAAGAAATTATATCACATTTAGCACTAACTATTCCACCATATGGCTCTATAGGTATCTGATGGAGCGTGGGAATCACAATGAGACGATGGTTCATTGGAATTCTTTGAAATTGACTAACTTTGCTCAAATATTTAGTTCAGTCTTCGAAACAAGTCTCTTGACATAAACACCGTTTTTTTTTTATCTCTTAAATATTTCTCTACTAAGGAAGTTTAGCACCTGCCGTACCTGATTACCTGCTGTCAGGATTTAACCTTACAATGGATTAAACGACCTCAATTTCTTAAGTCAATGGGACTCCTACCTCTAAATATTTATGTACACATAATCCGTTGCAAGTAAACTCAGGTTACTAGGATTTGGATAGAAAAAGTGCGCCTTTAGTCAACATTACCTGCTAATTATACTTTATTTTTAATCCGCTATTGTTCGAAGTATACAATTCTTTTTAAGAACTATTTCCTAAAGACAGAAGCATTTGAAATGCCTTAAAATAATATATACATATATGTTAAGGTTTAAAATTGAAATGAGATGTATAGAAATAATCTTTTGTGTTTAATCTATTACAAGCTCCATACATTCAATAAAGAATTATTATTTTTAATGGTAAGATGAAAACTTTAACTATTCTTTCTTAAGAGATTATTTCATATTTTTATAACTAATTAGCAGTTATACTTAGTTCAATTTGCTTAAATAAATTCATAATCAGTGTTTGATATAGCCTATGTCATAAAATTAAATATTTTCAATAATAATGATTCTTTTCAAAATGAAGTGAGATTGATTTAAGGTATATATTATCAAATTTCATTGAAGTGACAGACAACATTAATGTTAAATGTTCGCAATCGTATCGGAGTCGAATCGAAATACATTAAAATGACTCGACGTTGAAAATCGCAGAAGTTATAAAGCAGTATGAAAAGGATGTGATGAAAGCGCGGGCAAAAGGTGATTTCTAAAGATTATAAAAAGATGTGGATAAAATATTATAATGAAAAAATACCAGACACATGAACAAAAGGATATTTGATCATAGGCCGAAATCGGTATAATAATGCATGGAAAGCTTCCCACGAAGCCGTCATCTGATACGATCAAGATGCCATCGCGGCGTACTTAAAATTCGGTGCTGAAAAGTCCCTCATCCTAACATTATCAAAAGAAGGGAAAATGTTTGAATGAATGAAGGTTCGGATGAGGGCATCTCAGGAGCAGAAAAGATCTCCTTCAATAAAGAATAAGAACGCCTCCTTAAACAGTGTGTTTTATACATGTTCGCATATAACCACTAAGTTTTTGAGATTAATAAAGTAAAAAAAAAAAAATTATATCGACGCGCACAATATGAGGGAGGTAGGTGAAGGAAGCATCAGGTGGTATTTATCCCTTTGAAGTGTCTCCTTCCTCTGTAAGGAGGCCGGGTCTTTGTAATTTAATGCGCGGACCGAAGATGTGTAATCGAAGTTTGATTAAAGAGAAGTTTCGGGCTAAATTTCTTAAAGTGCGCTCAATTGCTCGTATTTCAGCCATTTCATATCAGGGGATAGTTTTTGCTGAGTAAGACATCGTGATCGCGTGTGAACAACTTCTAAACATTTTAATTACCAGTCTTGGCGCTAAGAGTGCGTTCACGTTCGTCATGCATACATCAAATTTATAGCCATATACACCCACAGCAATTCGCTGCGATAAGAAGGTGGGTCTTGCATATTTTTGATTAAATTATACGTTTTAAATAAGGCTAATTACGGGCTTAATGTATATCTCGACTAAATATCTCAAGAAAGTAAGAACACCACGTGAAACCGCGAATTTCATACTCATTTTTTGCTGTTCGCCACATATTCGAATATGTATAAGGAAAAATTTAAAAGGGAATTTTTATTGTGGCCTTGGTTCGCATCACAAAAAATCAATTGAACGAAGTAGTCAAAGTCTCCCGGTATGAATATATGTAAACTTGAAACCGGTTACGTTCACCTTGAACACTTTAAATTGTCTTATCCTGAAATGAATGTAAAAATAGTTGATCTAATTGACGCAGTCGAGCCGCGTGTCAATTTCAAATTGCGGAACTATGTGTGTATTTTTATCGTTAGTCTATTTTATTGATACAGCTTAAGGCCGCCTGTACAGAGCTGCTTAGAACAATAAAAAATAAAAAAATAAAATTGGCGACATAATCCAAACTTTAGTTGGAATTGTTCAGCAATTAAGCTCCCACAAGTCAACAGAATGACGGCTTGTTTGAGAACGATACAAAGCCTCTATAGTCGACTTTTGCGGGTATTGCACACCTCCCATAAAAAGGTGCGTAAGCGTATGACACCTTTTCTTTGAACAGAATTATCTTGATTTTATTTCACCGCTGTTCCTGTAATGCCCAATGTTCTTTAATTTACGTCAGCCAAAGGTGGAGTTATATTTAGCTTACTTCCCCGACAAGTTTTTCCATTCCTTTCTGAAAGGTGTTTAATCTTTCAGAGCCTCTTGGAGATAAGTGAAAATCTGATACTGGCCATTAAGTGAATATTTCGGTTATTTTGTCCTAAAAGATAGCCACTTTTTGGAGTTCTTTTGTCTTTGTTCTTTGTATTATTTTATATTTATTATCTCAATAAAAAACCTTTTTCTTGTTCTTACATATCTTCAAAATTTCAACAAAACAATGAAAACTCTGGAAGTTATAAACATTAAAAATAAATCACTGGAAAACTTCCCATTGTCCTTGATTTTGTATTTAATTAAAGCTTAAAAGTGCTCTTATTTAAAGTATGTATCTTTATATGATCATTATTATAAAAAATAAAATGTAGTAGTAGTGTCGCACTGGTCATATCATTTTTTAACTTATTAAAAAAAGTGTTTTAATCCAAATATTATTACCACATATTCTTGAATTTTTCAGTTTAAAAGCTTTATGGTTGCGGTAAATTGTTTTACTATATTCCAGGTACAAATACCCCAATTTTTAAACTAGTACAGTTGGTATGTAATCGAATAAAGGATACCTGAAACAGTCTAAGATATTTTCAAGGTGAAATGATCACAGAACATTTGGTGAGTATGACTGAAAATTTCAGCAGGACAATTACCATACAGCGAAAACGATCTAAGCCTTGAGAGACGATTTTGCTACGAGTAAAAGTTTGGTCATATTAAATATTGGAACAAGTCAAGTTTAGGACCTAACGGATTTTAATAAAACTTTTTATAAACATTCAGTTCCTCCTAAAAGTGATGAATATGCAAAAAATTTTCCACGGAAACGATTATTTTACGAGATATTACATTTTTAATTTTTCATATCGCAAGCCATACAAGCCTGCCATTTTTGCATATTTATCACTTTTTTTTCACTAATTTCACTAACTTTACTAATGTTCGTTAGGTTGCACTAAACTTGATTCGTCAAAAAACTTAAATGGAATTGATCAACAAAGAAAAAATTTAACTTTGTATAAGGAAAATTATCCCTTATACAAACAGTTTGTATAGGGAAAATTCTCCCTTAAAAAACAGTTTGTATAAGGAAAATTCTCCCTTAAAAAACAGTTTGTATAAGGAAAATTCTCCCTTAAAAAACAGTTTCTTCTAGGCTCAAATCCATTTAAGTTAGTGAGATTAGTGAAAAAAAAGTGATAAATATGCAAAAATGGCAGGCTTGTATGGCTTGCGATATGAAAAATTAAAAAAGTAATATCTCGTAAAATAATCGTTTCCGTGGAAGATTTTTTGCATATTCATCACTTTTAGGAGGAACTGAATGTTTATAAAAAGTTTTATTAAAATCCGTTAGGTTGTCCTAAACTTGACTTATGCCTAAATATTTTTTTTTCGGATAAAATAGTCTTCAATGTTTGGAACCATGCTGAAAAATTTGATGTTGCTCTCAAAATAGCATCAAAAATTACACGCTTAAGCGTGGGGGAAACAACGTGGGCAATTTTTCGTGGGCCTGAAAAAATATTTCTAGGACTTCTCAACAAACCAAAAGGAAAAGTCTCATGAAGTCGAAAGTAATTTTAAAAGTTATCTATATTGATCTGATAAGAACTACCACGTGAGGATTAATTAAAGATTTATGTATTCGTTATTTCGTGTTCTAAAACAAATTGTTTTCTTATCAATTCGAAAAACAGGGATATTCCTAAAGATATTTCGAATTATATTGAAATGAAAAAGAAAAACGTTTAATATAATTATTTAATTTAATTGAAATATGTATCTTTCATTCATATCTAGTTAAATACACTTAAATAATCAGTCAATGTTTTAAGTAACTAGAAACTGCTATTATCACAAAAAGAAGTTATCAATCTTGCTGTTACTAGTCGTGTTCATTTATAATTAATATTGAGATGACACCAGACGCATTTCTAGTTAATACTAGATACTAAAACATTTATTATACAAATATAATAAATCTCCAATAAAATTTATTTTCCCATTTATTTAATCTCATAACGCTAGAAACTTCTTCAAAGCTTCTTGTATAAGACTTGGATTTATATTCGAATCAGCCGTGTATCGAACTCCTCGAATACTGTCGTCGTTGTGGCTGACCACCCCGTACTCGCCGACTATAAAGCCATCTGAAGTCTTCTCCTCCACCCTGTATTTTCTAAAATTTCGACCCTCGACGACGTAGCCCACTTTCGCATCCTCAGTTGGATTGGCAGTTGGAGACACTTTCAATGGTTGAACCCCGTGAGCTCGGCCATTTGTCATCACACTAACCGACTCCTCAATCTCGTAGTTTTGCTCTGGGGTTGGAGTGTAAATTTCTTGAGGGTTGTGAGTTACTGTCGAATGTTGATTCGGTCTTGCCGTGACTAGATCTTCATGTTGCCTTTTGAGCCCTTCACCTGGTAGATTTTCACTGTACGGCCCCAGGTTTCCGTTCGTTCTTAATACCGACGGTGTTGATGGACGCGATCTTCTTCCTGCAGATAAATCAGGTTCTAATAGGCGTTTGTGGGATTCGGGGGAGTTAAGGAGGTCATAAGGAAGCTTATCAAGATTGGATATAATGCGGCGAGAAGGTTTTATACTAATAGGCTGCTGCGTAATACTTTCATGTGTCGTAGGACGCGGTGTGGTGGTTAGAGGTAATGGCCAATAAACTTTCGATGGTTCACCATACACTTTGGCTGGTTCTGAGTAAGTTTTAGCAGGTTCCGAATAAACCTTTGCTGGCTCCGAATAAATTTGAGCTGGTAAACCATGTTGTCGTTCAGGTTCGCCATACACCTTAGCTGGCTCCGAATATACTTTAGCTGGTTGTGAATAAAATTTTGCTGGTTCTCCATACATTTTTGCAGGTTCGGAATAAAATTTTGCTGGTTCTGAGTAGATTTTCTCTGGTTGACTATGTGATCTTTCCGTTGCGGGTTTCAGAACATCACTAACATTTCTTTTAACTTCTAAGAAACTCTCAAGGTCCTTCCACATACTTAAATCATCAACATTTTGTGTTAAAGAACTATAAGATACTGATCTTGGTTGGGAGTTACCATCCTTGGTATATCCTGCGTCATGGTAAATTACCGTCTGGAATGGTACCAGTTTGTCTTGTTGTTTTCTTTGCATCCGTCCAACTTCGCTCGCCATGTGTCGAGTTGATTGCGATATTGAACTCGGTGGAGCTACTACGCTATGTACATTCGATGATTCGCCATTCACAGAATCAGACAGACTCTCAGCAACAGGGTCAAATTCTTCGATGGAAAACTCGCTTTTATGCGATCTACTTATGAAATCTGGCTTCTTCATAAGATTTCGATCGTTGCTGTTTTCAAATGTATTTTTGGTCAACGTTGTTTTAACAGAATCATAGTAATTAAAGACATTGGGCTTATTTGCTTCTGTAACAGATCCTTTGTCTACAGTACTTGAAACGCTGACAGAGACATGAATGTTGTCTGATAATGTATGATTTGGAACAATATCTTTGTTAGTAGTAGAATAATTAGTATAATTAGGTGTCGTACTACTTTCATTAGATTTTAAGATATCTTCTAGGAACACGATTTTGCTGCCTGAGGTAATAAATTTTACTATTTGCTTCATTTCAATTTCCTCCTCATCAATTTTTCCACCATTTGTTTTCTTTTCCAGCCCGTTTGGAATATCTGAACCATCTGCAGCCATTTCTGTTACATTTTGTGATTTTATATTAACTATGTGCAAATCTATTTCCTTATGAGTTTGTGAATTATTTTTAAGATTTAATCCATAATTAGTAGACTCCTCAGCTAATAGTTCATCTTGATTTGAAACTTGTGCAGTAACATCGAGTGTATCCTCTTCATAATTTTTTCCATTGATAGTTGATGTAACTCGAATTTCGTCCAATTCGTAGCCCTCTAATTTATCTCCATTCCCCTTCTCTATGAATAAAGATAGGAACTCATTTCCATCTATTAAATCGCTCGACTGTGTTGATCGACTGACGATTGATGGGACTGATATTATCTGGAACGAGATGGGTATGTTGGTATAAATAAATATAATTTAAAGCATTAACACATTAAACATGGAAAATTATTGATCATTGTTGAACTAAGTCAGAATAAACTAGCATCGTCATCGATGTCTAGAAAATACAATTTAATTGGTTCAGTATTGTTTGAGTTCTAGGCAAACCGTGTTGAGTTGAGTTGTGTTAAAAGTAAATCGTATTTGTCTTTCAACTGACTATTTTTTAAATATGCCAAAATAAAAAAAAAATGTCATCAGATAAAATTTAAAATTTACCGGAAAAAGCGAGGTTAAAAATAAGGTGCATTAAAATCATTTACTTATATAATTTTCCTTAAAGTATATGACTTTTTGTAATGCGCTTCACCTCTAAAATGGCATTAGAACCTTAAATATTTCGACTTTGTCAGAAACATCTAAAACAACATTCTTTAAATTTTCGAAATATGAAAAGCAAAGTTGAATTTTTTGTATTAATTTTATGGATCGCAATGGCTTCTTAAGGAGGTTACCGGTTTATTATTGTCTTCTTTGAAACTTTTGCTTCAGGTCGAAAGATGCTCGTTAAAAAGCTATTTTGTGAATTGATAATGAAATCTAAAGCTAAAAATATAAATGTATCTGTGGCCTATCGTATCATTCTCAACGCAAGTGTGAGGCATTTATTATTTAATTCTTGATTCATAATGAGAGATTGCCAACAAACAACCAAGTGACCTTGAGCATTTCTGTAGAAAATACTTTCATATCCATTATAATCTATAGATTGATTGGCACAAGATCGGTACAAGATCGGAACAATAATTTTTGAGGAATTTTTTATCTACTTTAAATGTTTCAGTTGTTTTTTAGACATGATCGACATTTTTGAGGCAGATACTAAATTCTTTATTCGGCCTTTATTTTTAATGAGTCTGCTACGAATGATAATTTTTATATTATTTATTTCTAATATTTTTTATTTGTTGCTTTTGACTAGCTTGTTATAATCTTTAAGCATTCTTCCTATCGTTTTCTTCAAATTAATAAAAACAGCAAAAGAACGAAATATGTGGGTTATCTTAAAAGTTAAATCATCTAAACCAGCCAGGAAAATATGTACAGTTATATGTATATACTTTCCGGCGATAAAATTTGTATTGTGTTTTAGATATTTTTAATTTTACTTATACATATAGTAGGTACTTGCAATACAAGATTGGAATTCATTTTAATGCACCTTTCACCAGCATAATTCATACGTAATCTATGGAAGAAGAGTGAAACCTACTTCAAGGTAATACTAGTGCATAGAATAAAAATGTAAAACTGACGAAATAGCGCAAAAATTGATTAAAAAAACAAAAGAAGAAGGTCAATAAAAGTAAGATTTCACCAGTGCATACTGTAACTGAAAAATGTTAATAATGAATAATTTAAAAGTAGTATAAAGCACTTACCATAAAAAGTAGAGAAATAGAGAGAATCCTATCAAAATTAGCCATCCTTGATTGTTGTTTCAAATAGTTTTTCGCTCTCTTCAACCTTTGGACAGAACTCTTTGATCGAAAACTATTGTGCCTTACTCGGAACAAATGGTGGTCAATTTGCTATTTTGCATCTTAAAGGCAAGGAATTATTCACCATCTATTGTATTATACTATTGTTATATTTTATACAAATTCCGAATGTTTTGTGACACCTTTTTAGTGACATTATCGAATACTTGAGAGTTTATTGCACCTATGCGCTATGTGAAAAGACTCATTGCTGATACATGCGAAGTTCACAGTTTTGATCGAATAGATATTTTCGAGTTCTTATTTTTTTCATTTTTAGTAATTTTAAATTCTTTTAAGCTTTAATTAATTCACTAATCCGATGCTCTAAACCAAAAAGTCTATAGAGCAAAAGTCTTTATGTATTTCTTGTAAGCAATGTAAAAGCCTCTGCCACATTGTTAGAAAATATGAATTGTCTCTTGACTAAAGAAGATGGTCACGTATCTTAGCCGCACTTGTTTTTTTTTTATATAATATTTCGCTTCACTGCACTATGTTAGTTATAAATGATTTGCAAATATAATTTAACGCCAGTTATCAAACAAAAGCACAAAATTTTAGCAACGATATTGGCTATTTATTTTATTACAATAATAATTTCTTCCAAAAATACTTTTAATTCTTCGTCTGGCGCTGTTGCTTCAAACAAGATTGGTAAGTTGCACCTAACCTTTCGCGACTATGGTGGATAGCGAGCTTCCAACTGCCCAGAGGAATAAGTATGTAGACTTGCTTAAACTACTTTTTTAATTTCGCTCACTTTTTTACTTTAACTAGCAATGATGCTTGCTATATTTTCAGTGGAATGAAGGCGGAGAGCTGACCATAAAGCTGTAGTGAAGCAGCATATGAGACTGTGTTGACCAGAGTTTTATAACGTTTTTACCTTACTGGCATTCACGATATCAGCACTGAAAGTTCACTTTTGTGGTTTGATGGAGATAGCCTTGAAATGCCGAATCTTTTTCATTCACTTTGCGGTGCATTAAATTGCTTTTTATATATATATATACAGCGATGACCACATGCCCTTTGAATCTAAGAAGTTTATTGCAATTGTTCAGTTTGTGGTTACCAGCATTGAGCCCGGGATTGTGGGAACTGAGGTCTCCCTAGATCACTACTCATTTTGGTACACTCAGAAAGCACACATAAAAATCTTAAAGCGAATTCCTAAACCAAATCTTGTATCTTATTTCTCCAATCGAACTACTCTGAAATAATCCAACACTAAAAGACGACGGCTTTTACTTTTAAGCCCTTGTGTTTTGGCGGATGTTAATATGGTTTTATAAAATAAATAAATTTTCGCTTATATGATTTTTAATTCACTCAGATTGTTAGCGTGTTTCTGCTGTTCCTCTTTGTGCTTTTGCAATCCGAAGTCCGACAGAGAACAGAGACAAGCAAGTATTCTCTAACGCAGTCTGCGGTGCACTGAGGCGAGATCTGATAGTAAATTGCCATAAGAAAATCAAGACAGGTCTTAAGGTGTTTCGTATAAAAGTATGAAAGTTGAATTTACTCTACAAGTTCTTAGCTTAAGTTGCATTAGTATTGGCTGTAGACTACGATACTTACATATGCTTTTCGAAGGCGCATTCACCCAGAGGTGCAAAAAAATATCGCCATAGTTTTAAGTTAATAAATCATATCTTTCAAAGCTCCTTACATTAAAACTTTTACAGCAATGCATAATTTATAAATGAAAAAATTATACTTAATTTACCTTCAAACTTTCAGTCAATCCAAGTCCAGGAGAGCTCAAAATTAAGACACCTCAAAATACAAGTCTACCGGCTTTTCCTTGCTGGTCAGCGGCAAATTGCAGTATCATTTCGTTGACGACAGTATCAACAAATACGTCAGACTTTTGATTAACCTTTCCGCCATCTTGATCAAAGATACAAAAGACACTTGTGTAACTTCCCTTTCCTTTGATTTGTATCTGGTCGAGCAAAGGAGTTTAATCTTTCATCGTTGGCTTCAATTGTTCGTAAACAGTGTGATAACTTTCACAACAATCAGGCAAACTTGCATTTTTTCTTTCTACGTTGCAAGTCATTAAAAATGGTTGGACGGTTTATCCTAGTTTTCTATATTATTTTGCGTAAGATTGTGATGATGTACTACTGGTTAAAATGTCGAAATCTTACTTCCTTCACGTGCATATAAAAGTAATGTTCAAGCTCATTAAATTGATATTAAGCATGAATTGCCGTTACGCTGCATTAGAATTGCCCTAGACCTCAAAAACTATATTTTATGAAAGTTAAATAAGTTTTGGAATTTTAGTTACATAACTTTTTATATAATAAAATAAATAAAGCAACCAACCAATTGAACTTTGAGAAAGTCCGTTAGAACAGTTTTCGAGAATATTTAAAATGAATATTTTTAAAAATTTCATTAATATGTTATTGCAGGCAGCAATCAATATAGAAAAAAAATACAAAAATAAAAATCATTCCGACTCAATTTTGAGAAAATTTTTGCATTCGATTTTAAGAATATTTTTGATGTCAAATATGCTTAAATGAAATCAGTCAGCTGATTTCATACTTCACATTTTTATACCATCTTTTGACAAAATATCATATATGCTCATGCTCACTATTAAATTCTTTTAAATGGTTTTCTCAAAACAAATTGCGGTAGGTACGAGTGTTTAAATTAAATCAATTCCAGTAGCAAACACGAAAGAATTTTATATGAAATAACCATGTTAACATCCTGACGCCAACATTTTATTATTGTAATTATTTCTTTTTATTTTTGACCGTCCTTTTCTCAGTGTCAGGTTTCAGTTCTTACTACCTGGGTTTTTTTCATTTGGGTCTAATTAGTTTATGATCTCTCAATTTTAAATTATGTTGATTTTTAATGTGTGAAAAATAGTGTCGCCAGAGTAATAGTTTCATAATAATTTTCAAAACTAATTGCTGGTATTATTGAAGAAAAACTGGAGTATACATGTAAAAGGAGACTTCCAAGGTTTGATTCAAATTCATTGAAAAAATAGGATTATATAAATATAAAAAAAACCTTTCGGCGGCAGAAGGAAGAGGTAGATTTTAATGTGGTAAAAACCCAATTCCCTATCCCCGAATCACATTGCGAACATAGCTGAGTGAGATATTGCCATGGAGAATATGTTAGCCCCAATTTTAATTAAAATCGATTAAGATATATACGGTCTACATGGAAGTAAATTAAAATACTTATATAGCGAGGTGAAAGTCCCTCTCCCCTTCCTCCAACCCCGAAATTTGTTTAAAATGACCCAGCAATCGAGCCAATATATTTATGTAGGTACATACGAGTATATGCAAAGTTGGATCGAAATTCATTTAGAAATGAGGCTGTTATCGCGGTAACAAAATCATTTTTTAGAAACTGATTTAGCTCAGCCCTTTGAACGGTCTTCAACATTTTGATACACCAATTTGGAACTAAAAAAAAAAAAAAAAAAAAGATGAAATGACTGTGTGGAGACTTGTAACCAAAATGAATATAGTGATCGATAATAATGTCGTTCTGCATTTTAATGTTTACCATGTTATTTTTTATAAAGTAAAACATACATTCATTGATTTAAACTCCCAATTTCTCTTTGTGTTCACCCAACCGTGCTTATATGAGCTCTGTGCAACTTGAACAGTCCACGGTACTTACTTACTCAATCTCACAAGAAATAAACATTCTTTGAATTTTCCTGACGTGGTATAAACTGAATTGCACAACGGTTACTCAAGGTTATCGGGAAATTACAAGGAAGGCTTAGTTTTTAAACCACACCCGACGCAATTTCCACATACCAAGTTGAGAATAAATTTGAAAATGAACAGATACTGACTGCTTGCCATTCTAAAATATTGGTTTTTAAAATTTTTAGTCTCTTAACTCAAGGTATTAAGTTGTTTTACTGTAAATTAATAGTACTAATTTTATAATAAATTTTGTTGTTTTCGAAATGAAATTGAAAATAATATCGCAATGAAGGTTAACCGTTTCGCATTCACATTTTTGATAGCATAATCTTGTTTTTAACTTAATTTAGCACTATTGGCTAAACTATGAATTATAAAATTCCATAATCTACGGACGCTTGCGTCTAGTTATGTAAGAAAGCAGCAACGTCACGAAACTGAGGCAAAAAAATCTCAATTTGAAATAACGTAATATTTCGTTAGGGCGCAACTCACAAATTAACCCGAAGCATTATCGCGTGTGAAGTGGACCTTAACAATTGGAAATTGAAACGAGTGCACTTAGCAGTCGCTGCAAGAGAATCAAACGAGTGCGCAGCGGACAACAAAATTTTAGCATTACCTGGAAAATAAAGCATTTGTAATATGCCTAAGTAGTGCGCTCGGGCCCCCTTAATTCAGGTACTCCTGCCTTAAAGTCACTGGAGCGCCTTCTGTTCTCCGAGGTACGCCCCCTGCCCACTGTCTCAGAAGAGATATAAAAGCCGCAGACGACGTACTTCTCGGTAAAGTTGATGGCAAATAAGACTCGAGCAAGTGTAAACTAAATCTGGTTTAGCAGTGCTGCAGAGTGTGCCAAGTATAATTTTTTTGGCAATTATCTTCATTTAGAATTATTCAAATTAATAACGAAGACTTTTGACGTATTCTTAACACGATTCCTAATATAAAAATGAAACGTTTGGTGGTAAGATATTGAGCTGTTAGATTCCCAGGGGCAAGTGATTTCTAAATTTGTGTTTTCATTCCACCGCATCCATTCGAGGATATCTTCTGTTTTAATTAACTTTGCAGAATTGTTCCAATTTTAGGATATCAAATTAAGTTTTGTTTGTGCGGTTAATTTTGGCAAAGCTTTTACGTAATTTATATAACTTTGTGGGGTTGAGAGACACGCCTTAGTTCTCAGATGCAGGGTATAGTGTGGAAAATGATTCTACTTAAGTAGGCGGAGATTTATAATGCTTTATGGAAGTGAAAGTGAATTAGAACTGCTCCGATTTCAAGGACTATTCTCTGATTATGAATTAAACCTTTAAAATATTCAGCGCAGCTGCTTTAAATTATTTGTGCATTAGTAAGATTTAATGACTTGTCACTGGAAATATTATAAGTGAATTAAGTTCACTTTTCAAATTTAACTCTCAGTACGAATAATAGAATGGTTTTAACTAAAAGGAGTTTACACATTTACAGAGTTCACTAAGTCTCTTATCATTTCGTTTTTCTTTAGTGATTTTGAAATATTGTAACATGAAATTTTCATTTCAGGTAATGCTATTTTGCTTTCTGCCGGCAACAATTTTAGCTCAACGAGACTACACTACTCCAGTACCTATTCTTAAACAAATTAATCGTCACAATGAAGATGGTTCCTACAGCTACGGCTATGAAGGAGCTGATGGAAGTTTTAAAATAGAAACAAAATATCCGACAGGAGAGGTATATGGAAAATATGGTTATGTCGATGACTCTGGAAAATTACGTGAAGTTGAATATGGAGCCAGTAGACGAGGTTTTGAGCCGCAAGGTAAAAAAAAAAATCGAACTTCCTATTATTTTACAAAATTAAAAATAAAACAATTCTATTTCAGGAAATGATATAAATGTCCCACCGCCAACTCTTACGAACAATCATCCGTATCCTTTGGGTCCAAATGAACAGGACGATGGACAATACAGGGAGGATCCTAGTACTTATTACAAAAATGAAAAGTTTAATAGGCCGGTCCCTGCTAGTAACTTTCGATTAAACAACGTAGAACCTGCGCGACCTCGTTATAATCCACCTCCACCACCACCACCTCCAAGAGCTCCGGCAGCGGCACCTCAGCCTAGTTATTACAATCCACCACCCCCACAACCATATCAGCAGCCACAATATCAGCCATCATATCAACAAAATTATAACAATGTCAACGTTCCAAATTACCATCATCCTGCTGTTAAAAATATCGACATTTGGAGCGGCTCATATAGCATAGATTATAAACGATGATATTAGTGGATATAATAATTATACCAAAAATACCAAAAGTTTAAAGCTGCCATTATATTAAATTTTAAAGTCTTTTAGTCATTTTAACGGAAAAATAAATAATTCTACGAGTGATGATAGACAACTTTATGAAGGAGTATAATTATTATTTTTTATTTTGTATGGGGACCTAAAACTTTCCTTTTAAATTTATTTGCTAAATTCAAATTCCTTTTAAGACAACTTCCACTAAAGTTTAGTGAATACATTAAATTTTTTCTTAAAAAATATCCAACCATTCTCCTTCAAAGAATAAGCTCAGGAATTTGTTTTTATTATTAAAGCATGACCTTCGTTAAGGAATGTTGGATACACGTTCAAGGTTCAAATAATGTTCGCAATATTTTTTTAAAATTTTTAATTGAATTGAAAAGATTACCTGAAAATTTTAAAGTTGTTTAAAATTTAATATTCTGTTTTAAAAACGTACTTGTTGTGGTCATAGTTATATGTATGTGGAAATTAATTTCTGCATGAGAAGAACGTTAATAAAACTTATCTGAGACTACTGCTGACCATTTCTGTGTCACGGTTCACTTTTATGTTAAAGTAAATTTATATAAAAAAGATTAAATTTGGTTAGTTTATTTTCCATCAAAGGAGAAGTGAACCAGTGCATCCTTCACCGATGCGAAAAACGAAATAAATTATTTTAAGCCTTAAGTGCTGTTGCACTGTCCTTTGTTTGAGATAAACCCATATAGCGTATATTTTTTACTTTGTGCGTCTGCCTCATAAAACCTGCTTTATTTTATTAATTTGTAAGATCACATTTTTTGTTTATTGTCGCAATAATTTCGTTTTAACTCTGGTTGACCTCCAATTACTTCAGTGAGTGAAGTTGTGAGGTATGCATGCGTTGGACACACCGCTCTGCGTGCATTTCTTGAACGTGTATAGGACCTTGAAAACAGCAGGAATTTTATTTTTCTATTTGGCAACGTTGAGGTATTTTCACATTTTGCTCTTATTTACTTTGGATAGTGCCGAATAACAACCACACATGGCAACAGGAAGTGTAGCGTTGGTGCAATGATTGAAAGTTTAGCGCCTCAGGTGAGAAATTTTTTTTTTATGTAACTCCAAGTGCCTAGCTCAATAGATACGCATAATCAACTCATGAGGTCAATATGGTTTTATAAGTAAGTGCTCTGTAACTACATTTTGCCACATGAGTACGGTGCGCAATTTTGTCACCCATAATTAAAAAATTTACCAAAGTTTAAATTGCATCATTCGCTACGCTTATAGTGGTAATGGGGCTTGAATTTCCTTGTTGAATAACGCATACATAAACATGTATGCAAATGGGAAACCACAGCAGAAGTAAGGCAATTGATCCAATTACCTGGACCCCAATTTTATGATATGTGCTGGCGGTGCACGGTGCTCGGCTGGTGCATTTACCAACGTATGTTATGTGCCGCGACATTGCTGATTATGTTAACCTGTTGAAACACTTGCTAAATAATTAAAGAGTTAGTCATGGCTACATACATACCATGGAAATTATTATAATTTAATTTGTATAGTTTTGGAAAAAATTAAATTTTCATATTATATAGGTACTAATTGCCCTTTACACTTTCCAGTTCGATTATATAAAAGAACAATGGATTTTGATGAAAGTGAATGTTAAGATTGAAACATTAACAGTATTAACCGTGTGGGTTTGACTCTTAACTTATTTCGACATTTTAGACTGACGTGATCAAAAATTATTCCAAAAAAAAATTTAATAAATAATTTGAGCTGCTTTTATATACTCGTATGTATATTACATAAAAGTGTAACTGGGATTTTTAACAACATGTGCCATGTTTTTCATGTCACAAGGTTATTTTTGACTATAGGTACCAAAATTTAAAATTTTTTCTCAAATTCAAAAATGATGTTACAAATCGGACACTCCTAATTTAAATCTTTGATTGAACTTATAACAAGGTCTCAAAACTATCTGAAAGCAACTTTGTTATTTGAGGATAAAACTAGGCATTGGTTTTATCGACATGGAATAAAAGTTGGTTCCGGTCATTTCCCTCTCAGAATGTTGTTCGCATTCACAGGAAAAAGTAGTATACCTTGAAAACAAACGTTAGTGCAAGAAATTCAGCGATGGAAATCGGGTACACTGCATTCTTATAAAATGTGGGCAATCCCTTCTCGCGTGCACTACATTTAGTAAGTATAAAAACTTTTAAGAATAAAACTTGTAATTTAAGGAAATGCATCATCCGAACAAATTAATGTGAATGATGTTGAGGGCATTCTGCAAATGAAAGAGAATATGCAATTGAGTGTGTTTTAATTGAAATCCAACATTTATAAAATATATACTCTATTTCAGTGTATCAGTTACTGTCTTATGCTCTGCGGAACTGCCGTCTTTAAGACACAATCTACCGGCAGCTCCGCCACACCATGGTGAACCGCTCGACTGCAGAACTTTCACCGTCTCATTTCCACTGCATGCCTCGCACGCGTATCTGGTGGAAACAGATCTATGGTAAAACAGGAGGTTTGCGGTCGACGTATAAAAGCCCCCAAACCACCTCACGCCTGCTCAGTATTTTCGCAGACCTTTCCCTAGGTAAAGTGGTGGGTGGATTAATAATTGCTTCTTAAGAAGAGATCAAGGAATAAAAGAGCTGTAACTTGGCTATCACAGGCGGTCCTCAAAGATGAAGTTGGTACGTTCTAGTTGATAGCGGAGTTGATCGCTTCAAATATGACCACAAATTGTGTCAAACCCCTTTGAACGACACCAAACAAATATTTTCTTCTAAAGTGCTTTATTTAGGTATTTCTCAAGAAACGAAGAAACTCATAAGATCCTGATAGGCATTTCTTGATATTATCCAAATATCTGTTTTAATTTTGAACTAAAAAAGAAAAGAAAAAAAATAAAACTAATAAGTGAAGTGCTTAGGTATACTCTGAAAATTGCTTGCATTTTCAGTTTCATATTTTCAAGGTGAACATCTTGCAGTGAACGTAAGGAGAAGTTTTGCCTAAGAAGATAATGTTCTTACGAAAGTGAACAAACTGACCTTTCGCGAAATAATGTATATTATGTGTAAAGTGGCACGGAGGAACAGTAAAAGAAATCGTTTTAAATTCATGCGAATAAACGCATTCAATTGGATTACTTTGAGAGTGATTTTAATTTCATAAAGTGATATATAATTACTTTAAAAAATTTAAAATATATTAGTAAAACTACAAGTAGAGTACCTAAATATTATGTCATTAATTACTTTTGTCTATAAATATGGCGCGGCGTACCATAGTGTAAAAATTTTATGGAGTAAATTTATTTTGTGTTTATTATGCATCTTTGAATAAATTGAATATTGATAAAATAAATTCGTAAATCCCAGAAATATTCATATAAGCACTATATGTATATACAGAACTTCTATCAGAGAAAAGAAACGAATACGTTTTTAAATTCAATTATAACATAGAATTTGTGGGCGTGTAAACAGGATGTAAAGCTAGCAGGAACTATTTCATGACAATGTCTTGGCGTCTTAAAGACGGTGACAAACGTGACGAGAGTGCAGGTTCAAGTTGCTTGGGACCACCTAGTTCATATTCTCGGAAATTGCGTTCAGGAAATTAAAAAGGGTACTTGTGAAAGGAGCTCAGCTTCCGTCATCGATTGCGGCCGAAAAGCTGCAGCGATAAATCGAAACGTGACGCATCAAGAAAAGTTTGGTATTAGCTTTAAAGGGGTACATGAGATTAAATATTTTAGAAGCAAATAAGTTTATTACGCCACGATTCAGTCACATATTTTTTTACAAATTATATTGTACATTCGTACAGCCTATTTTTTTTTTTGAAATAATACCGACATATTATAATTTGTATTCATACTCGTTGGATTAACAATTAAGTCATCGCACACAATACTTAAGAATGGATACTGGATAGCCTTGCATGGATGAAAAAAAATTTTTCGAACGTGACCTTATGCCTCACATCCGGTACATCTTCATAATTAAGCCCAGATGCTGCAGCTGTGGTTTTTAAATTAATAATATTCCATTTAATTGGATTTGTGCAATTTTAATACAGTAAAACTTATTTTATTTCGTTTTCTTAAAAATCTTAAATCTTAACATACATATGTATACCATCTGATTTTCAGTTTAAAATAATTTTTTTTTTTAGATTATACTTACGCATTTTGGGCCGTTGATATTAATTTAAGCTGGTTCAATTCTAAGAGTTCATTAAGGAGATTTTATAGATCTTAATCCAATGTTGTCAAGAGAGAAAACTTATAGTAAAAGAATTAATATATGAACATAAAAAACTCGGTAACTTTTATATTAATTTTTTTTTAATTCAACACAAATACTTAACTTATCAGAAAATCCGGGATATGCGAGGTTTCTAATTCGTAGCATTTTGGATTCTAAACTTTTCTGCTGATAAACTTTTCTTCTGATAAACATTAAAGCTAATTAAGTATAGAATTTATTTTCAGTAAAGCACTTTTAAGAACTTTCATTTAATTTTGACTTCGTTATAAAATAACTCCCAATCTACATAATTGAAAAATGATAGTATACCATATTTTATAACTTCGAGTTTGATAGTAGCTGTTATCTTTGAGACCATTTGAATATTAGTTTGTAATATATATTCGGTTTGTTACCATAAACCAGGTACATATTACTAATTTATTCCTGCTGTTATTGCAGAGCAATTTAAATTGGACTTAATACGTGTTTATAATTATTAAAATAGCATTTTTTCTTAATTCCGAACAGATAGCCTTTATTTTCATTGCATTCGCGAGAACTGCGTTAACTCAAGACTACCAGGAATATGAGCCCGCACCCAGAGCAGCACCTGTTAGATTACGTCCAGGTAGTGGACCTGTAGACAATAGGCCAGCTCCTACACCAGTTCCAATATTAAAGCAAATTAATCGGTAGGTAAGGTGCCTAATTTGAGGAATTATATTTAATAACTTTATTAAATTTTAGACATAACGAAGATGGCTCCTACACCTACGGATATGAAGGAGCAGACGGATCGTTTAAAATTGAAACAAAACTCGCCACAGGAGAAGTGAAGGGAAAATATGGATACGTTGATGAAACAGGAAAAGTTCGAGTAGTTGAATACGGTGCAAATAAATACGGATTCCAGCCATCGGGCGAAGGTATTACTGTAGCACCACCCACACTGGTTGATGAAACCACAAATAAGGAAGGTATTTTACCTGAATACGAAGATGAACAACAGAGACCTTACGTAAGAAAATATTTGCAATTTTATAGAATTAAATATTTTCAAAAAATACTTTATTTTAATAGATTGCAAGAGTACCAAAACCACAATCCCGTCCTCCACCACCACCACCACGGCCAAGACCCCAGCCCCAATATGTGGACTATGATGAGCCAGCTCCTCCTCAGAGACCACAATATTCTTCGGGTGGTCCAGCCCCTCCTAGGCTGCAAATTCCTGGCGCACAACCATCTGGAGATGTTGTGTATTCCCCACAGCCTCGACCAGCCAGGCCAGACCCCGAATATACTCAAAGCCAGGTTAATTTCTTAAGTTTACACCTAAATATAAGCTAACAGACTTACTTATAATTGTATTTTAGACATTCAGTTTGGGTCCTGCACAGCATAACAACGTGAGAATTTCTAGACCCGTGTTTGCTGCACCTCCACAACCTTTGCGACCTGTTCAGGAGCCTTCTTACCAGCCAAGACCTGCTCCACAGCCGGTTGCTTATGCTCCACCATCTCAACCTCAAGGACGAAGTACTAGCGTCTTAGACCAATTAGCAAAGGATTACGCTCTTCCACAGGGCGGAGCGCAGCCCCTACATGATATTTCTTTCGGATATTATTAAAAAATAGACTAAAGATATGTATAGAAAGTCGTACTGATTTTAATCCATCTAGAAATAGAATATCATGCAACTGCTTTTCTTAAGTTGGTTGACTTCCTTATAGCTCTTTTCATGACTTACCTTTAATTTCTAAAGTAAGATTGTAAAAGTGATCCTTAAGGAGGGAGGAATAATACTCATTTTCATATACAAATCCAAAGCTCTAGCACAAAATTTTAAAAAAATAAACATGTTCGATATATTTAATTTGTAAACACAATCTTCATTATTCAGCTTGCTCCAGTGCTAAATAGTTACCAATTTTATATAAACCAGAGATTTCTCAATAATAAAACTTAGTGCGCTAAATGCTGTTGCCAATGTTCAAAATATTCTTTGCTTGACAGGTTCCTTAAAATTTTTGTAAAAATACAGTTAATCTTAATAAACACCGATTGTAAATATTTCAGAATAATTTATTTCAAATGTACAAAATACTGAACCCTTATCAGCTTTCAAATTAAAATCAATTCTTGTTTAAGAAACCATATCAAATTCCTGTAGTGTTAGAATTATTAATATTTCTCTTTCAATTTTAGACTGCTTTTATGCTAACTAAATTTAATTCTTAAAAGCTTTTTATAAATTAGTAAAACAAATTCAATTTAGTTCCGAATTTAACCCAGGGCCTAAAATAGCTCTGAAGATTTTTTTCACCATTTTATTTTTTATTATTCAAAGAACATCTTCATACGTAAAATCTTTGTCGATTGTAGAAGTTATTTTAAGGAACTCATCGCAAAATTAATGTATTACTTCGATTTCTTTGGAATTAGCTTACTCAAATTGTTTTTTTCCTATGGAATGAATACGTTTCTCCGCATAAAAAATCAAAGCAAACATTTTCTATGGTGCCATCCACTCTTCGCAGATGTAATTTAAGTCCAATTGTTTCAACATCCAGTGTTAAGTAAATAACTCTAGGTAGGTATTTATTTGCATTGAAAACATTTAAAGCAATTTCCTTATTTTCTAATTTTTTACCTGTGCTCCTTTATCCATTCGAGAATTTTCGATAGAGGAAACCCAAGTCCTAAAGCACAGGGATTTATTTTGTGTACGCGTTGCAACTTGAGAAACTTTTGATTAGACAAACAAGAACCTTTTAAAATCGTGCTTGGAATAAGATGAATTTGCAGCAGTTTTAATTCAGGTAAGCACACCACTTTGTCCTACGACTCTGAGCTTTTTCACAAGTTCGCTAAAGAGAGACTAAACGTATGCAAATATTGGGTAATTGAATGATTTGAGAAAATCAATATTTTTTCATTACCATTTTTATAGTAAAATTGTTAAAATGAGCTTAATAATTAAAGTAGCTAATTAAGTGAACCAGGTCGTTTAAATAAACTTGTGAAAAATTTGCTCCATCGGTAAAACTTATGATTAATATGAGATGCTGCTGTACAAATTTTATTATTTTTGAACAAAAAAGTTTAAAGTTTACCAAATGTTTATCTTTATGTTTTTTTTAACATTATTTTTGTTAAAAAACTTATGTTGGACTCATATATCAATTTTATTTGCCTCAATTAAAATGTCATATTTAGAAAGTATTATGCTTTCGTAATATTATTAGGTTTTAGAGTAACGAAAAAAATATATGTATACTTATAAAATATACCTAATCCCTTTTATAAAACTACTTAACTTTTTGTGCAGCAAATAGATTTTTTTTTAAAAACTCCATTAGCAATAATTACACGGGTTAACATTATACTTATTACAACAGAAAAAAGCATTGAATTTGATAACAGGTGACGAAAGAAAATTTTAAAATATAAGTTACTAATGTTTACTTCTTTATGCTATTGAATATTTACATAAAATGTTTAAAAGGGTGAAAGATGCAAAGCTCGCTCAAAGAAAGGACTTTTAATTTCGCGGGAAAATTGCTCTGAAAAATTTCGGAAATCTTCTATTATACAAAATAATACAGAATGCTAATGTTGAAAAATCTTGCTTATTATTGGCAGTGAAAAAGGTTGTTTGGGTTTTTGAAATTCAATATTTGACGACGTTTGATTATTATTGCATCGTCTGGATGTATGTAGGCCGTAGGGGAACCATTTTTGTGTATGAAAATAAATTCAAATGAAACATTTTTTTTTTGTTATTCTTTCTCTCCGTATTATTTGCAAAAACTTATCCACCAACAAAAACACTTAAGACCTAAGGATGGAAACATTCAGATGAAAAAGGCTTAATAGATAATAAATATTTACAAAACTTCACATATACATTACTTAGCTCGAGAACAAGACAACATTCGAGGAATATTTTAATGGCTTACAATAATCATTCTCGTTGGCAACATCTTCGTTTATTATAATGCTATTTAGCGATAACACAGTCTATTTGGGCGGCAATACTGATGTTAACATAATTTTATGAATGCTTGTCCGTTTTAACATGTCACAGGTTGACCAGAGAAATGCAGTTATTTAAGTGGCTTTCCTTACACCAACTATTGCTAATACACGAAAGTGCCACAGTCATTCCTTAAAAGTAGTGTCCTGAAAAGAGTTTAATCAAAATAACAACAAATTAATTTTCTGAAGGAAATAATGTAGGTTTTATGAATTTAAAGAAAATTTCTTGCTGGTCTTCACGACTTGCCTTTATAGGTATATTCGAAATTAAGATAGTAGGTAGAAATTTTATTTAAAGCGAAATTATGCAATCACTTGTGGAAGTTTAGAACTTTAAAGAATTGCAGCGTCTCCATTTGGAAAACGGCAAAACATCTACTTCCATGTAGTGAAAGAATAACTAAGGATTAAATAAAAATTTTGAAAACGTGTCCCATTTGAAGGAACTAAACCAACAACATTCGTAACTCTCCAGATGAAGATGATTGTACCAACAAGAAACTTCATAAATCTTAATCGAAAGTAGCAAAAATCTGCCCACTGAGCAAGTTATAAAAAACGAACTAATTTCTGTCGCAATTTAAGACTTTACCTTATTTATTTATTACCTCTAAAAACAACCACACAAACCCATTCGCGCTCACAAAGTACAATATTTCATTTTGTTGATGGAAAAGTCTGTCCGTGTATTGTAAAATGTAGTAGCTCTTGGTCGATCAGGGATTCTGTCGGGCTGTCCGTCCTTTAGTTCAGTAAAAGTCGGTTAAATTGCACCGGATCTCCAATTTGGAATCTCGGAGTTCTATAAATTTCAGGGGATTTTCTCTTTTCCGTATGTCGTATTGCGTGTTTATGACGATAATCGGATTTCATCTTGTAGGCGTGTAAGAAATTGTTGGACGTGTACGAAGGAACATATGGGGGAGCCAGGACACTGGGGTAATTTTGAGATGCTGCTGTATCAAGAGATACAAAAGATGGTCCATTGCTTGTGCCTTTATGGTTTTTAGTTGCTAATGCCGCAATAATTGGTGTTAAGGAATCATAACTCTGCTGACCGTAGCGAAAGTTTGGATGGCGTTTATTAGATTTATATTTTTGAGCCATCGAATTATAGACGTCCCAGGGAGGGGATTTGAACACATTCGGACCATTTTTCTCATAGGCGATTAAATTCTCTCCATCCGATACTAACGGACTTCCGAAGGCAGTTGTAAGCGTTTGACTTTGAGAAATTGTCTCAATTTGAAATGGCTTCAACTCACTGACGGGATGTTTGGGAATTGGATATTGCTTAAAAGGACGAACTGTTGTCGGTTTTTTGGTTGTTGTTGGCAATGGTTTCGCCTTTGTCAGCGGTAACAAATGTACAATTTCCTTAAGTGCTTCTGCGGCACTGTGAGCTTGCCGCGGGTCAAGTGGTCCGGAGTGTCCTGAGAGTCCTGTATTTTGGAGTAGAATACAAGTAGGTGTTTATGCATCAAAAAACCGATCTTTAAGAAAAACGATATCTATGATGAAAAGTTATTCAATGCTCACAAGGTTACAGTTGATGGCTTGAAAAAGGCTAAAGGCACCTGAAAGTTATTTTACATGAAAAGTACAAGAAAACTGGCCAAGTAGCCGACATAAAAAATATAGACCAAAAGTATAGAACAAACCCTAACAAGTTTGATCACTCTCATATTTATCGTAGAAATGTAATTACACTATGTTAATTGAAAATGACTGCCATAAAAGCTTAAGGTTGATAAACTGCTCAGAAAAAAATGTAAATTATAAGATTTAAAGCGATTATTTTTTAATTAAAACTCTAAAATTCAGGAAAACAATCGAATAACGATGACTTTGAAATTATAGAAGAAATTAAAAATGATTTGCATCGCATGCGGAGAATATTAATGAAGAAATTTCCGTGAGCTTTGTTAAAAAGATACTACAGGGGAATTGCAAAATTGTAATAGGCTTAAAAAAATGATACAGCCATTTAACGGGGAATGATACTAAATATTGAAAAATTTGGGTAACCATAAACTTTCATTATTTTATTACCCTCTTCGACTAAAAGAGAAATCGTATGATTCAGAACAAACCTATAGTAGCATGTTTCCTTTTATTTGAACATTATGGTAGTATGTAAAACATCGTCTGCTAATGCTATTATTTATTATATATTAATAGTAGGTACTCTACCTTGATAAGTTTTAAGTAAACAAAAATCCTTCTATAAATAAAGAATTGATCAAACATCAGGGAGTGCCAAATACTTCTGAGAAAGACTGTATTTTGCGAGTATTTTAATAGATAAGTAGCATACGTTAGTAAATATTAAACGAGTTAGACGAGATATCGTTTCGTTACATAACAGAAAAATTGTACAATCACAAAAAAAAAAGTTATGTTATGCACAGAGATCAATTGATAATGATCAAATGGTTATACGATACCTTGTAAAGTCAATATGAATGCAATGCAATTCATAAAGAACGAGCGAAAGTAAAAGTATTTTTGTTTGTTGAATTTTTCCCCAAATGATGCATTTTATCTGCGGTTTTGTTAAAATATTATTATATAGATTGTATTATTTACAGCAGATTAAAAAAAAATTCGATGAAATAGCTGTCAAGAAGAATTGAAATAAAAATATTAAAACAAAATGTACAAATTTAGGAAACAGAGAAAACCGAACACCTTTCACAAAATTGTTTTCGTAACAGTAGGTAGTTATAGTCAGTCGTAAACAGTACAAACAAATTATGAAGAAATATAGATACCTAAAATGTAGAAAGTCTAGAAAAGTTTCGAAAGCAGGAAGAACAATTGAAAAACAACGTAACTTCCTTATAAGGTGTGAACAACATATAGAGGCAGATGACATAAATGCAGTTTATCTACATATTAGTATGGAAATATACCAAAATGGGACTTACCTTCCAGAGGAAAACCATATTTTGAAGGCCACCCGGAAGGACCTTCAAAAGCTGCCGCCCCTGTGAAGTGGCCACCTCCACCAAATGCTCCTGGAGGTAGATATCCAGTGCTTCCGTACGAAGGTGCCTTCGATGGTGGCCCATAATTACCATGTCCAGAGGGAATTTCATATGTTGATATAGCTAGGAGAAAAACACGTTTATATTTTTAACAAGAAACAATTTAAAGAGAAAATTACTTTTCCCACAGCATTGAAATATGTGAGCTCAATCAAAAAAAGGAAATGTTATCGTTACTTTTTTGGGATCATAACTACCTATGAGGCTTACGCAACGAATGGGCTGTCTGCTTCGCATTATTAATTGCATAGAGCCCCATATCGGCTGGTGCGCAGTAAATGAGAAGTATAAAAAAAAAACATTACTTACTTTCACTATGAGCAGGAGCACTAATAACCGGATGACCTCCACTTCCTGATGATCCGCCGCTGAGACCAGACAATTTTCCAAGAAGTGGATGTCCTCCTCCTGAAGGGGGTCCGAGGTGGGCTGAACTTACAATCGCTTTTCCGACATCCGTCACCTTATCACCAGATACTGCAACAAGCTGCAAGACATTAGGGCAATGGATTAATTACGAACTTTTATTTCGTCATAAAAATTAAGTATACACCAATGGATTACATTTTTAATTCATTCTTAAATAATTGGTGAAATTATCTGTAAAAATCACCTTGGATTCGCTGAGTATTGAAATAACATAAGTTAAATTTTTCGAATATGTTTTTAAAACGAATCCTACCGAATTTATCTTAAAATTAATATATAATTGTATTAAAATTTGAAAAATGATACATGTGTTAATTGAACCTAAGGATACTATGGTCATCAATTTAAATAAATTTAATGTCCGTTAACATTTTTGACACAATTATAAAATCCTTTGCCTTTTTTTATTTTCTTAATTAAATGCTTAAAATATTTAAAAGGAAACTTTTAAACACGCAGCGAAATAGGGCAAAATAAATTGAAAAACGTATTACCTTTCCACCAGCAGCAAGCGCATATCCACTTCCTTTCAAAAGTTGTCCTTTGATTGCAGTCACTCCTCCAGTAATTGCTTTAACAGCTTGGAAAATTGTACTTAGAATAGACTTCTTTAGACTAAGCGGATCGAAACTGACTGAGTTTGCCTTAATAGAAAAAAACGTTAAAATTATAAATGTTATTTTTTTTTTTGTTATGTTATGGCAAAACAAGTTATTATCGTATGTTTTTTACCACAAATTTTAGTATTTATTTTTTATTTATTACTCAATAATTAAAATATGAAACTCGATAAAAATTACCCGCGCACAACTTGAAGCTTTCTAAATATTTTAAAACAATTTCGTAGTGACCTTGTTAAATAAACTAAGAAGTGCATATACAAAATCAAAATATTTTGGTGCCTTACATAAATAGTTACTTCGAATGATCGGCAATTGCTGAGTGAATGATCACCCGCGGTTTTATACATCCGTGTGAATCATTATCGGCGGATGTTGCGTTTACATAAGCAATTACAGATTACGGAAATTACTTGATATAAATCGAGAAGCAAGTAACGTTTCATCATACGTACGTATGCCATAATTAATAAGGTACCTTAAAAAAGTACTTACATGTTCACCGCCTACAGACTTGTAACCTCCGCTCCCACCGGAGCTGGCTGAAGCAAATGATGCTGATGCACGTCCAACACCACCCAAAACACTCTAATGGAAGAAATGAGAAGAATACAAATTATGTTTTTATTAAAAGACCTATTAAGTTCTCACCAAGTAGGTCAGATACCCAGTGTGATACGTACCGACTTTATGCTTTGAACTATGTCAAAACTTCCACCAGATCTTTTAGCGATCTGTGAATTTTCACTTTCTGCGTGGTCACTGTCGTCTACGATAATTGATTTGCCTTCGTCCACTTCTTCCACCACAGGGTGTGTATGACAAAGATACGGCAAAAGAACCAAAATACAGATGTAAAGGAACTAAATTTAATATGAAGAGGAAAAAGTTGTTTTAATTATTGTAATGTTTTTGAAAAAGAAAAAATATGGTTGTTGGGAGTGTTTATAAGACCATTTAATTGAAATGAAGTGAAAGATTTACTTGTTTTCAGAACTAAAGCATTTTTAATGATATAATACAAATAACTAACTGTAAAAATAATTTTACTTAAAAATACTTATTTTGGAATTAAGTTAGTGATCGATACCTATAATGTAGGCGCGCGACTATTGGAATAAATGTCTGTATCTAAAATATTAATTAAGATTTTCGAGCGTGACAACTACATAACATGTGGAATTTAATGAGAGTTAAATATTTCTCAAAACTTAAATAAACTTTAAGCTGCTCTATTTTCATACATAACCATTAGCTCGTTAGTTGCTCCAACTTTCCCTCAATTTAATAAATCCCATCGTTTTTACATTGCATATGGATATGACATAGCGTTAAACCGGATTCATTTAACCCTAAAATGATTGCATAAGAAAACTAGAAGTTGGTAAATCCATTTGACGATCTTTCCCAACATTCCGCTTTGATAAAAAAAAAAAAAAAATATATATATATTTCTATATCAAACTGATTCCTGTTTGCCTTCAAGCATAAATAAGTCCTATATTCGGTTAGTGGTGTATGTATGTAGACTACAAAAATAAAGTTTGCAATTAGCCTCATGCCCATTCGATCATTTCTAAAGTTAACTAGATATTTTTCCTTTTTCGATGCCCATTCCTACTTGGCTTTTTATGAGAGCTGACATATTTCTTTCTGCAGTTTTTGCAAACCGCATAGCAAGAAACGTAGCCCATGTACTTTCCATCGAGCATTTCACTTCGCCAATTGTACCAGCAATTGTACCTTGAACTTATCCGAAAATTTCTCAGTACTTTTATTGCAGTAGGGTTTTTTTTTTTGTTTTGGATAAAATCTTTCCGCAAACATGTGAATAATTTTTTTTGTTCACGCCAATTGAACGTACTAAAAAGTGAAATTAAATTTGGTAAAAGTACCCCGATAACCGAAAAAAAAAAACAATGAAAGGTGAAGCACCAATATTAGTCTCTTTGAAAGATCATCGGTGCTCCCTTCACTATTGCGTAACGTTGCCTGAATTATAATAAAAAAGTATAGAAGCAATGAGGTTCAATAATTTGATATGCCGCCGTCGCGGGATATCTATTTCACTTTTGTTTTCTTTGCAATGGGATAGTGCGCTATAAATAGCAGAAATGCTTTAAAGAAAGCTTCAAGTCCAGTAGTTGCGGTTTTTTTCTGAATAATAAAGAATTGCACATTCTACGTCAATTAGATGCCAAACGTTTAAAAATGCAATTGAATAGTTTCCGCCTTTGGCGACAAATCGAGGTCCGAATTGCATTCAACTTTGCATGGAATGGGAGGAGACACAACTCGACTTGCAACCGCAGAGCAGATTGCACCGAGCAACTTTCTCCGGGTGATGTTTGCGTAAAAGAAGAAACAAAATAAACGTTCGACGCTTGCCGGCTCAGTTCGTTCGCCGAAATATTCATGCGAGTCGGCATTTGCATTTTCATTAGATATACAAATAGACAACGTTTCTGGTGCTTTTTATATCCTGCATTAAAATAGCAAACTCGGAAGTAACATGTGAAAATGATATAAAATGCTTTTTTTTTTAACGTATATTTGCTTTTTAACTAATTTGTAACACGTGTAACTAGTAAAACCATCTTTGAAGAATTTATAGAAGCCGTTTATTAGACGAGTCACGTAATGCAGTTTAAGTCTTTTGTTTTGATATAAATTTCTACGATTTCAATTTGCATGAATATATAACTATTTCTCTTATTTTAGAAAACAAAAAAAACATTGATGCTAATTTTAATATATGCATGGTATCCCCAAAAATGACGTAAGTAAAAAAGTTAAACTAATAAAACTCTTAACCACGTCTCTCATAATTTTTGAGATTGCTCAAATTCAATAACAAAAATAAAATTTTGACGTGTTTGATTAAAGTATCACCACAAATCAAATGAAATTCAATAAATTGACTGAGTTTTGGGCCGAAAAGTATTGCCCGAAGCATTTTAGTAAAATTACAATCGATCTGAGCCTTTGGGTGTATAGTGGTGTAAAAATCCATTTAATATTTAAATTTAAAATAACCATAAGACCTCTACTTTTAAAATTTAATTAAATTATTAATATAATTATATATTAAATATTTAAAAAGGACATGCCAATAAATGTAGACGGTTTGAGATGATTTTGCAACGTGATTTATTCCTATAGAAATGTTGCTTATTTTATACCGATGTTCTACTTTCTGGGGAAAACCCTTGAAGCCAACCAAAATGAAATATTAAAATTTTTGGATAAAACTTGTTAGACTAATAATTTAGAACAGTTGTAGTAATATGAAGTACGTTCATTCATTATATGCTCTATAGTAGGTATTTAGGTAGGTTTATCTCATTGCACTAATGTCTAACTGATGGTACGGAATTAAACTATCCTATAACAAATTTCGTTAAGAGTTGTTCACTCAAGTTAGGAATTTCAAAACAAATTTAGATAGCCTAATTTTTTTCCAAATAACGGTTATGATTCACATGTGCCTACTTTCTTCATAAAAAAAACCCACACTTGACACTTTCTCATCCACTAGCAATCAATAAAAAAACAGACGATTGGTGTTTAATCACTAAAAATTTATCGAGTATACGTTACCTTCATTTTGGAGTAGAGTCTTTAGGGCGTCTATCTGATAAATACTATAAATTGCTACCTAGTAGCAATCTTAGAAGTTTGAAACAGTTCACTTAGCGTAATCTTTCCTTAGTTTTGTGGGCGACACGCTGTTTACTTTCGTTTAAATGGGCGGAAATCGCACGAACCACTCTCTTCGGTTAACAATCCGTTAAAGCTGCTCCTCCACGGCGGTCAAGTAAAAACTTTCTTCTTTCGATAGCAGCCACGCACAAAATGAAACGCGGAAAAAGCACAGCGAAAAACATAAACAAAATACGACCGAATCGCGCTTAACGTCTTTCTTATTAAGTTAAGATCACAGTGAGGAAGCGGGAAAAGAAAGATGAATCTGCGCGAACCGCTCAAAAATTTCTCCCTTGTAATGCGCACTAGCCGCTAGTTGAAAACCATATGTCGGATTGGAGATGGAGGATTTCGGTTTTAAACAAGATGACACAGCTGAGGTACAGGTGGTAAGACACCTGGCCATCCCCGTTCAAATACCGCGGCAAGGTCCCCACTTAGCGCCGCGACGGCACACTGTTAAATGTATGGGCAAAACCGATGTCGTTTTTTCTTAGAAGTGCTCAACTTGAACTTTCGTCGTCGCGGAGTTGCTGCATCGTCGACCTGGAGAAATGGTTCCTGATCGAATTGGTCCGATCGGCCGGTTTGCGTTACATCGAGCAGGAAGCAGCGCGCGGCCACTCGCAAGATAAAGTAAAGTAAGGGGTCCCAATCCAACATAGGTTTAATTTGCGATTACAGGAAGACAACCTCTACAAAATTTCCACTAGTGTTATGTCATGGTGTTTTTTCTGTGTTTTGTACTATCGTGGTTGCGTATTTTTTACAAGGATTAAGAGAAGCAAGCTTGCGAACACTATACTTACAAAAAATGATTGAAACGAATTCGCCAAATTAGTCATTATATATGTTATGATATGCATATGTAGTTCGAGCGCGAAATTCAAAGAAGAAACGTGATGGCTTAATATACATTTTAATAGGTACATATGTGTCGACACTAAACTTCTTTAAATCCGTTTACAATTTTTCTCTAAGTCTTTTCTTTTTATATAATTGCAACCTTCATTTGGTGACGTTTTTACTTTCCAATTAAATTTATTTTCACCTATGTATAGTTCACAAGTACGCATAATTGATGTGAATTTGATTTTTATTCTGAAATTTTGTATAATCATCTAAGAAAAAAGTAAGTTAAAATTAAATTAAAATTTTAAATGACCTTCGACACAAAAAAAAACCTATTTCAAATCAATCGGACCTTTTTGTCAAGTAGAAAATGAGCTGATGATCTCCAAACGCCTCAACAGATCTTCATAAATTATAGCTAAGAACCACCTCGATCACGTCAGCTTTCAAATAGAAAAAACCGCATCAAAATCCGTTCATTCGTTTGGGAGCTACGATGCCACAAATGCAGACGTTAAACTTATAACACCCCTCTTTTTGCTTCGGGGGTTAAAAAACGATTCATTTCTTTACTTATTTGATTCAAATTCCTATGTTTTTTCTGTTAAATCTAATTGCTATGCTATGTATTAGCTTGGATAACATTTGTTTAGTATTCTTTTTTTTCCCAATTTGATTAAAAAATAAAAAGGAAAAATTGAGCAAAATGGAACAAAATTGATCTTTTACTTTTGTCATCTTTCATTATATGTATTAAATAAATAAATAAATAAATTCCACCGTTTTTAACTTTTATTAATTATTTTTAAATGCTTTTGACATAAAATCGTAATTCAAAAGATGATTTATATCTTACTCATTTCATTTAGCATATCTTTTTATGTTTTTCGATCCACGCTTGTGTCCAAACATGTTGTCTTTGATAATTTCCTCAGGTATCCTAATGTCTGTGCTTTGATTTTTAAAAACGAATGATGTTATTAAAATAATTCAAAAATTATTTACCTGCGAAAAATGATGGAAACTTGTATGTGCTTGTATCTACATACATACTTTTAACAAATACTGATTTCTTTAACTGCAGAATAAATATCCATTGTCTAGTTGTATCCTTTTCCTATATTTCATAGAAAACAAACATCTATTAAGTAAGTATTCCAAATCATCGTGCCAATTACTATTGAATTCCTTTTTAATTCACTTTCCATAATGTTTTGATTAAATTTCTTTATCAAGGAATAGGAAATACCAATTTATATAGTCATTATTTCATTGTCCTACAAATTTGTGTGTTGAATTTTCGTAATTTTAAAAACATATTCAGCATCTATTAAAGCTCTATACTTTAATAATATTTAATTTCTCATTTCTTCTGTCGCGAAAAATAAATTTGGAGAGGAAACAATCACTTAATAAATGAAATATTTTTTATATTTTACTCTCACACCTTTAGGTGTAGCAAAATTATCTAATGTAATGTAGTTGGCGTCATATGTCTTTGTCAAGGCATGGAAAGAACGCTGTTAATTTAATAGAATTTTAAAATATTCCCACAGGAACATCCCGATCCCGTGCTTTTGTAGGAAAGTCCTGTATACAATTTTTTTTTAGTAGGCACATGTTTTATGGCTTCCTCTACAGAGAACTTAAGGATTCTTCGTCTTCCCTTTTTGTGTGATTCGTTGAGTGATGGCGATAATTTCAGAACATTTATCAATATGTTTTTACATATTTCGTTACGGAAGTTTTAGATAACAATAAATTGTAACGATAAAATGTCTGTTTCCTTTCACTTACCATTAAGTCATTTCTAATGCGGATAATTTTCGAGGTGCAATCTAAAATTGCGAGGATGCCGCATAAATGTAATAATTTCTTTTTTAGTAATTATACTTTTGTATATTTAACTCAGCAGTGGTGAGCCGTTTACGTAATTTTCAAAGAACGCACCAATCCGAAGAAGTGAAAGAGTGTGATTTATTATTCTACTTGCTAGATAAAAATCCTTTCTCTACATTACTGAAAGTGGGAAGACGTTTTTAACCATGTGGTAAGCGGTTGCGGGTGAGTTGAATGTAATTAGGCCGCGTAAATAAAGAATTACATTTTTTTTACCATAACTTTACAATCAATTCTTTACAATCTCCGCCTCTGGCTAGCGAGTAATTTATGGATGTTGGAAAAAAGTGTAACGATTTTGAAGCCAGTTTGACGTCATAACGGCTAAGATTAGAATGCCTAAAATTTTCCTTGGTGAATTGCGCCTAATCAGGGCGGGGATTGATGCCACAGGTAACATTTGAAACCCTCGACAGGGAGCAAAAAGAGGGTGGCCGAAAAAACTAAAAACCAATTGGAGTTCAATTGAAGAACTCTCATTTGCTGAAAAACAGCTCTTATAGCATCGCTGCGATAGTCGTGATCTTGTTTCAAGTGATCCGTCGCAATCGCCTCATTGACTTTCACTTACAAAAGGTTGAACGCACTTGTGCATAGCTATCGTTCTTCCGCTTAATAAATCCGATGCTCTTCCGCGTTAATTTCGGCTGCTCCCTGTCCTTTTACTCTAGAGTTATTCACCCAAAAATTGTCCATTGAGCAAATAATTAATTATATATTCCTCGTTTCGACACATCGAAACATAACGAGGATGGTTTTGCAGACTAGAAGCAAATTCGTACTAATGATTAGCGAAAAGGGAGTGCAGCCGCGAAACTGGTTCTAGCATCGATTCCAACGCTTTTTGCATTTCTTACGGCTTTCCTCGGGGTTAATGTGAACGACCGACTGCGCGGTCCCGTCCCTCCTCCTCGGACTCACTTTTCTCCGAGTGTTATTTACGTAATTTCTTGGGGAAACACTACACACTTACTGAACTTTTATTGTTAATTGAAGCTTTACACAAGGTGTAATTTGCGCCTCCCGAAACGATATAAAATTTGATTGAGCTTAACTGAACCGAAGATCTGTTGAGGTCGTCGTTTTGGTCAACAAAATAATAAAAGTTCCATTATTGGGCGGTTCGAATGGGTGGTACTTTTGGTGCAATGTCTGGCCGACATTGCAAAGAGATTTTGTTTGCAAAATTATGTAATTTCACTGGTCACTGTTTCAATCTATTTGTAATAGGTTAATACAAGAATAATATCTGCAGACATATTTAAAACGATTTGTGTATCAATATTAGCTTTTGAAGAAACAAAAATTTAAGTTTCCTGGTATAATTTCATTACTTATGTAAAATTAAATATTCAACCAATTACATTTCTTGTGTTATAACAATTGAGGAGCGTCGGAACAAAAACCGATAAATCCCTTTTTTTTTTTTTTGGGAAATTGTAAAAATATAGCCAAGCTCATTGAAAACAACCAATTGAGATCATTAAAAAAAAAGTGAAAATGGAATTTATAAGTTTTTGTTCCGACGCTCCTCAATTATAAAAGCAAATTAATTTAATTTTTCTAATTAAAAAAAAAAACTGTGTGCTAAGTTTCGTTTCTTTCATTGACTTTATGTTGCCATCACTTCATAGATGGCAAACCACTATTGTAAATATTGACCCATGTTAATAAAAGTTTGCATCCTCATAAAATGCAGTTGGCTAAAATATTTTCATCATGTTAAATTATGAAAGCATAAAAAAAAGGCATCTAATTTGACAATTTTATTTACTACCGTAATTGCAACATTACATACAGAGCACGCTAAAAATGAACTAACTCAGAGTTTAGTTCAGTTTTCGAGCAATTTCAAGACTCTAATAAAAAGATATTATGAAATGTTACAGTTGCCTGAGGATAAATTATTGGACCATCGCATCTTCACATTCTGAGGGATACATGAATAAGTATACCATAAAAAGCGACCATATCGTGCGCCATCAACCAGAATGTTAATTTCATAATTTGGAGTCTTTTCGCGATTTTCCTCTCATAATCCAGCCAACGTTTAAAGATGATGGTTGTGATGCGTTGAACCCAAAGATCATAACTCTAGCCTTAACCTCACAGAAATTTGGCATCATTTATAACTAAACAGACGGTGTGACAAAACTTTAATTGAGTCATTTAGCCTTGACTTCATGACCTCATGCAATGCAGTGTTAAAAAAAAAATATAATTCATTTAATGCAATTTACTAATGTACATACTAGTTGATGTATTTAAATGTAAGTAATTATAAATTTTAAATTTTCGTATAGTGATTCGTTGTACAACAATTTGAATAATTGAATGGTAGGCTAAGTCATTTGCATTTCTTAATTCTCTACTCTTGTGAAAGCAATTCTATTCCAGCTTCATAAAATTCTGGTAAAATAGTGATGTAAATATGACAACCTAAACATTTTAATTGAAAAAAAGAAAAAACATATCAGTCATTTGAAAGGAGTTTTCTGTGACGTCGGAGAATTTGTTCGCGGTTCCATAAAATTCATTTCAACATTTACAACGGAGAATTGTTTCTATTTACCTATATGCATGCATTTAAAACGCTTTTCTGTTATAAACTTTAAAATAAAACACAATTGCATGGAAAAGTATTTTCATTAAATTTTTTTCATTACAACATATTATATTGTAAAGATACTCTCAAAATTTTTTTACGTTCTTTAAAGTGTAGACAAAAATAATTGGTAGTTTAATGGGAAGCGTATGCCGCCAGAACTGCGAATATAATGTAATTTTGAGTTTTGAGATTTAAGCACTCAATCCTGGCTTAATTTTGATATTTTGATCTAATTAAGCGCATTTAATATCATGGCACTTCGTTAACCTTAGTTTAACTTTAATTTTGTTTTCAAGATTTTCCCCCGTTTTTTTGAGTACGCTTATAAAATTCCATGATTGCATATCCAAAGGAGATTTTAAAAGATTATTAAATGGTTTGAATCCTTACTAGGGACAACTTTAGGCTTTTACGGAAATCTTGTAAATCAATGTCGATAAGCTACTCATAAAATGCTATAATCATTGTGGTTGAAAATTAAATATCAAGGTCTAAATATGTTTACAGAATTATTAATTAATCAAGTATTTCAACCCAAAAACTTTCCCGTACAATACAAGTTGGTTATAAAAATATCATTTTGTCAATGATGTAATCGAACTAAAAAATTTTTCAGATGTTTTGATGAAGGTTTTATAAATAAACGTTCCATAAAAATTTTCCTCGTCTTCGTTCAACGCCAACCAGAGAGAAATAGCAGAAATTAAAGTTTACAACTTCAACGATACCATATGTATAAGTTTTCAAAACAAAAGCTATTATTAAAATTCAAGAATACTCTGAATGTAGGTATGCAAATTGTAAGCATTCAAGAGTGTGTTATGCACATTATTCACATTCTTTGATTGAAGCCTAATTGCAAGAAGGTATGTGCCTTTCCGGTTATTTTACCCTTGAATTTCTTGTTTTATATTGGAGCTACCACTCGTTATTATAATTCGGGATCTCTGGGTGAGCAAAGTGCGAAACTTTACATTAGTTAAAACTTAGTAAAACGGACTTTGTAAACGATTAACCAAACAACTCAAGAGACAGAGTTTCGGATTTTATTTAAGTAAATGCAAATGCGAATATTTTAGAAATTATATATATAATCCTTTTTGTTGTCGATATAATTTGTTTGTGGCAGAAATTGCACATTCATACAGCGAATTCTTAATTAAAGTGAACCGCTTTATGAAAATAACGACTTAATATTGTAGTAAACTGGAACATAATTCGTTTTTTTTTTGTGGTCTGCATAATTTCTTACTATTCCAACTTTACGTTCTGTAGTTACTTAAAGAAATTATTTGGTTAATATTAATATTAATAAAATATTAAATTAAATTAAGTGCACAAGTATAAGCTCAAATAGAATACAGGCCATAGAAAGCATAGGAAATAACTTTAGTGAATATATGAATATTAAAAATTTAAAAAATAAAATGTGTGTTATATTAATATTAATCCATTAGAAATGCTACAAAACTGTGTTTAATGCTATATGTGTGTGCATTCAATGTGCAGGCCTTTAAAGTATGATAAACGCTTAGTACGAATATGGTAACAAAGTTGTTTTTTATTTATATTAAAATACATCGCAATTTCGGTTACTTATAAATTTTCAATGTTTTAGTCTCTGAATTGACAAAAATGTAAACGAACAAAGCTTTAGTCTAAGGTTAAAACTAGTTTATTAAAGCATACTTTTAGAAGCTTGATTTATTTCAAGTTCGAAAACTGAAACGAAATTTAAAGAAATTCGAAAAGTAAGCTGATGGGCAATAGTAAATTATGTACATATGTATGTAGTTTAAGACTTTTTAATCTTGAATGCTTTCGGCGGAAATATGTACTTGGATTACAATCAACTGCTAAGAGGTGATGGTATCTTTGTAATGTATGTAAATATGTGCAGCTACATATAGTGCCGTCTTGGAAAACACTGCTCGCGACTTAAGCAATGGAAATGGACTTCGTTATATGAATGAACGTCTTTTGAAAACTTTCATAAAACAAAATCTGGTAACACCGCCATGATGAACTCTTTATACTTACAATTGATATGAAACTCAAAAAGCATTTCTAGTTAAATTAAAATCTCGTCTGCAAAAAGTTGTTGTCGAATACCTGAACTTGTACCTGAACACCTGTCGTTAGTAATTTCCACAAACAAAGTTCTCATGAGCTCGATGAGTTTGTATGTACTTTTGTATGCATAGGTGTTTTCTGGCAGAATTTTTTTTTATAGTATTATATATAAGACCCAGTTCTCTCTTAGGTGGTTTTTGGTTCGGATGGCGCAAGAAATATCTGCAGTAACAGTTTTTCAGAGAGGCTACAATTTCTTGAGAACCCATGAGAACCTGCAGTGTGGTTGTGCAGGTCCCAGTGAAGTGATCTTCAACTTGATTTTTAAAAGTGACCGCGATCGGTAGACGTTTGAAACTCCCTCGCACTCTCCAATTATCAAATTCGATTGTTGGTTGCACTGTGACCTCCGAGTGAACACGAGCGTCAGAGGTGTCCGATGGTTTTTTACTGTGAAGAGCAAACACGTTATCGCCTCACGACCGATCTGCGATAACTTGGAGGAGCAAGGTTCTCAGTGTTTCCGAACATCTTTTATAAATATTAATAAATTCGATCATTTTCTTTTGTTGATGTGAAGTTCGAATAGAGCATACTTATTTGCAATTATATTAACGACTAACCCAATTAAGTGACCGTGACTAGTAATAAAAGCAGTTGCTATAAAATGAATCCAGTGAATTTTTGGGTTTTATCACTGGTTTTTGCCGGATGCTTAATCCCTTTGGTAAGTGGGCCACTCGCGCACTTATACAACAAGTTTTAGTTAAAGTTCATAAGTCGTGAATTATATTTTTATATGTTTTTTTACTTAACCTTGAAGAAACCGCTATTAAAACAATAAAACAATAAAGAAACAAAAGGGTTGGCAGCTGTTTTCATAAGACAAAGATTCACATTTTAGATATTTGCGAAAAATTTTAAACATTTAGGTAGGGGAAATTTTGAGTTTAACAAATGAAATTCATTACTGATAGAATCTCAAATATTTGCGCAGCTTATAACATATGCTAGCTGAAAAAAAAATTATAAAAAATACAGAGAAACTTTGTGGAGAAGTTAAGTTCAGAATCGCAGTTAGTCTCTCTTTGTTAAATGCCCGTTCTCTAAAATTTTGTTAACTCTATAGTGACCACTGCTTGAACTTGACAAGATAAATTTCCGTTGAAATGATCACTATCAGCGACTTGTTTCTGGAATCTGCCTTACTGTTTACTCTGCTCATTAGTGCACTACTCGCAATTTATGTGAATTTTCTACATTATAATTAACGAGTTCTCCACACACGCTCATCACTGGGTGACCGTTTTACAGATGGCAATCGAAATTAATCAGAAAATAATTAAATTACTATTTTTAAAACTGCTAAACTCACAACACATTAAAAGCTGATTATATAGTATGTGCTATGTATGTAAATAATAACAAAACTTTTATTTTTCCTGTAGTATTTTGTTGGAAAGCCAACCGGTTGCTATAAATAAGTAAACAAATAACTGCTAAAGTTTTTGTATTGCTCTTTTTACCATTTTGTTAAATACTGTTACTAATAAAATATTCAGATCACTCTCGCCTTGTAATTCTTACTATATTGACATGAAAATTAAGTTAGATTTATTATACATATTTATAGAATGTAAAAACAGTTAAGAATTCCTTAAAGGAGATTGTTCGCTAGAACCACATTCATTTGCCATAATAATACATTTTTATATTGCACCTAAATAATTCAAATGTCGTTTATTTCACGGTGATTACCCGAATGGCAATGGCAGAAATTACATGCAATTTGCAAAAAAGTTCTAAATGATCAATCACCAGGTCGGATTATTAAACTACTTACATATAAAATTCAGACGTTAACGAAACTCATAGAACACAGAATCAATTAAAAGTCTATTTTAAAAATTACATTGTTAGGAGTTTTGTTTTTCTTTTTTGGAGAACTTATTCACATAACTTTATTCCATAGGAAATCATCAAATGGGTATTTTTAATTTCGATGAAACATGATAAGAATTTTCGTTTAAATGTTAAATACACTGAAACACTGAAAAATATAATAATTGACCCTATAATCATTTAGCCGAGTGTAACCGGGTACCTTAGTTAGTGTTTTTATAAATTCAAAGCAATATTTTTATCCGTGACTTAGTTATTATAAATTATTATAAATATTTGTTATTTTAGCTTAATGGCTACAGGAGTAGGCTAGACGACAATCCATCTTATGCATCTTCATACGCCCAAAGCAGAAGTTTTCCTAATGATGGAAGTGAAACCGATAGAACCGAACAGGAGTACACGGTTCGTAAATTTTTCAATTTGAACTAATTCGAATTAAAATATTACTGATTTTCACCCAGACGCCTGATGTGAATGCCCGGATTATGGATGTTTACTTTACGGGAGCACCACAGAACGCCGGGACAGAACAACAAGCTAACGTAAATATATACAAAATTCTCTAACTAGGTACTTTCTAATTGAAGTTAATGAACAGTAAAATATTTTCCATTATTTCAGCTGAGAGAGGGTCACAACCCTCTGAGCGGCCAACAAATGTTTCAAGGTCACCAACGGCAACAATCCCAACTGGGCCAAGACATGTTTTTTCCTGAAAGCTCCAGTGGGAGGTATGACGATGGCCTTATATTTAAAGTTCAAAGGAAAGATGGAAAATTAAATGTCGTTGTTAATGACACTATCATTTCACAACCTAGGCAAGAGGGAGAATTTGGAGTCGCTAACAGGGCTGGATCGCAAACGTCGTTGGGGCAATCTGTTTCCAACAAACAGCCATCTAGAGGTATGATATCATATTTATAATGTCATATTAAAGTCTTTTCCATACATTTTTACACGATGCAATTGTTACAAAAGTGGACATTGCGATAATTGGCAACTTCTCTTTTATCTAGACATAATTTTTCCGGATGATTCAGTACTCCGTTCTCCACAGAATAAAATCAAACCACGTTGTGCAGAGTCTGGAAAATTGTTTTGCACGGAAGTTGAAAATTACCCAGAGGAAATTATTGGAAACGCGCTTCGTACAGAAATAAATAAATTTGAGCAACTTTTTGGGGATGACGTGATTTCGCCAGCTTATCCGGATATTACACAAAGAATCGACTTGGAGCCGGGGGAGGAGACACTTTGCGTTAGTCAGTCGCGCATCATCTACCCAAAAGCCGGAGTGACAAAGGACAACGATTGGCAATTTATTGTTAACCACGAGAACTACACCCAGGGCATTAGGGTGGATGAATGCATGTAAGTACATATGAGCTCTTTCGACCATGGCTAAAAGCACAATTGCAAATTAATGTTTTCTTATCTCCGCTAACACAGAAATCTTAAGAAACCTTGCGCAATGACGAATAATTTCCCGTCGGATTATACGACAGAGTGCAAGCAGCAGTACACTCACCGGCACTTGGTCAGCATGAACGAAAAAGGCAAGGTAATAAAGGATCTATTTTCGTTTCCATCCTGCTGCATATGCGTCTTGAAACCAAGAGGCCGAGCCAAAAGAAGTACCTAAAATGATTTCACGTAGGATAATTTTTATTAGACGCAACCTTCATGCAATGGTGAAAATTTTTTCCAATTTCATTTGGAATTTTCTTTTACGGCCACAAATTTTTTGAGCTACATATTTAATTTTGTGTTTCGTAGCATACGAGATGTAATAATTATTTTCACCTCTTGTTAACCAGTGGAGAAATTTTAAAATTGTCGTCGCTTTGAATATTGTTACTTTGCTATATTCAGGAAAGGCCATTTTTGTTTAAATATTGTGATAACTATTTTAGACATAATAAAAAGATCACTTGAATACTTTTTGGTTTTATATTTTGCCAGTTTTATATTCGTGACATAAAATTCCATACACATAACACATTGTTTATATGTCAAATATATATAAATCACAAAATCTTGCACTATACTCTATATTCGGGCCTATAAACAATAGAGCAAATCACATTGAACTTATAACATTAACCCTGTCTCTTCGAAAAACTTTTGTCTGTAATATTCTGTTGATATACTTTATTATTGAATTTGAATTGCATGGTTTACAGTTAATAAAAATCAAAACAATTGATTCACATTACAGCACATTGAGTATTTGCTATGTTGAGGAGCTAAAATCTAAACAAAATCATGTTTTAATATCTAATACAAATTGCAAGTGAAGGGTTAATTGTTTTTCCTTTACGTTTTATTCTCCATACATACATTAAAGCATAAAATTGTTTTGCAAAAAACGAAACTGGAATATATAACAAAATTAATAAAGTGTACTTAAATTTAAAATTATATAAACCTATGAGAGCTTGCATAAAATACCGCAAAATCGACTACAGAATAAATTCAAGACAACTAAATTATTGATCAATTGCTTTGCTTGTTTATACAATTGCTTTGCTTACTGTATATAAAGAACGTACATAGATTAGGAAAATAAAAAAAAAATGTATTTGCCAGACTATTTGTTCTGGTTGCACCAGCTTCTTAAAAAATTAACTTTTTGTGATGATTAACTCTTTATCAGGTTTTATGCGGTAGTCAGTAATTTCAGGAATTTTTTGTAGTTTCTTGCATAAAATAATTTTTTAACTAAGGAAATCAAGGAAAGGAAAAGTTAATTATACGTCACTTTTATATATATGTATATTTACAGTGGACGTTATCTTTCATACTTTTATTAATTATACATCTGTTATACCTACATATATCTACCGTTTCATATCTACCATTTTAATAATTTATACAAAAATTTTTAATTTCTTTATCTACTAAGCAAGATGTTGTGTAAAATATTTGCAAATCATTTCACATATTTGCTGATGGAAAAAGCTCTAATTTTTTATTTTGGAATGATTTGCTAAAGACAATTTCTATGGCACTTTAAAAATGCACAAAGTTTCGCATTCGCAAAGAGTTCTCCGGTTTTCCGGTTTAGGTTGGTATCACCGTATCAGGGTTGTTTCTGCACACAAGTACTGCGCCTTTTAATGTATTTTAAAATTAAAATAATTCTGAAGAGAATAAATTGATAATCAAACCTGTGCTGAGGTCAACTTCGGCTTCCTTCGTGTGCTGATATACGTCGTGCATGTATTGGCTCGCTGCAAATTGAAAGTGTCTTCGGTTCCTTAAAATTATAAAAAAAGGTAAACTTTAGTGAATGTTATATTAAATATTATTCTAAAATGTCTATAAAAATCAACTATTAATATATTAAACCGTTGGAGTTCTTTGGGGTATTGTTTTTTTTTGTAAGAAAATAACTCACAAAAGTGCTATTTTTCAATTATGGGATACATTCCTACCTTGAATAAATACTCAAAAGAAATATTAGTGAAAATAGTTATGCTCTGTTTGTCACAATTAATGAAGATAAGGACAAGATTGTTGATGCATGCTGAGCTTTAGTGTTAATTATAATATATATATGTATATATAAGTATAAATATAAATGTGCATTAAATAAACGGTCCCATATTAATAGTAAAGTTATTAGTCATAGTTTTTTTGAGATTTTTGTCTCAAAACTGGTCTTCGAGATAGATATGTACATCTTTAGAGTCCCTTTTTTTTAATAATTCATTTATAACCAATAGTATGCGGCGTGAAAGAAGTTTAACATTTTATTATTTGATTGTATAGATGCTGAAGTTAAGTGCTTTTTCATATGATTGATTTACAACAACCCATTTCCATTCGTGTTTCCTTTAGGTACGAATGTAGGACCTTTCTAAGTTATGCCTGCTCATTACCTCAATGCTCGCCATTTGTTTTAATTAGGCCTCGCAGCTGTCAGAACGTAATTCTTGTCGACTACTACATTATTCAAATGCTCCTGTTGTTTGTCCCCTTTTAATTTTAAGCACCTACTGTCCTTAATTCTCCACCTTCGTTCCCTTTTATTTGGCTTTACCGACCAAGTCTCTTGAATTTTAATGACTCCCACAAATCGAAACTTAAGTATATTTTCATGCAGTGCTGTATGTCGGTGTTCTCTTGACAATCTGTAACGCATAAATTACAGGTGTAAGGTAAGTAAGAGAAATTCAGATTCCTCTTTAATTTCTTGTTCCATACCAGAGAGAAGGCGCTAAGTAAATTAAATAAAATTTGCGTGTTTAAATTAGTTATATGAGAGAAACAGGACACTTTTAAAACCACTAATACTTCTTAGAAATATACACAAATATATCTCCACAATATCACGTATTTTACTGAGTTCACGCAATACTTTAAGCTTTAAGATATGCTTGAAGGGACTTTCGTGTCAAAAGGTAAAAAAATATCATAAGCAAATCTACACTTGGAAACAACAATTTCCAACGCACATGCATCCAAATTACAATTTTTAGCTATCTACGCAACATGCAAAACGTACCCCCGCAGGGGTATACTCTACTTTATATTTAAAAAAGTGTCTATCATATTCCTGAAACTTTTATTTTTGTGTTCTCTGAATAAAATATTTACGACAGCACAACTGTCAGGTGAGATACATAGTGAAATGCGTACATAAATAGATATTGAAATATGAAGTGCAAATGATGAATAACATGCTCTCGAAGAACCCTAAATCCGCTTTTGGAGCACGTGACAGAAGGACTCGCATTGGAATTCTGCAAAGAATTTCCTTTCTGTCGAGGGTGCGAACATCGCTATCTATGTATGTACATATGTTGGCTGTTTTACTATGCCTCGGCCTCCCCTCTCCTTAAGCCGCAGAACAGTGTCATACTCATACACGATGACATGCTCTTATGACATGTAAGTAATTAGGCCTGAAGTCACGAAACTGTGTTTTAATTACAATTTGACACTCTCGTTTGGGGTTTTTGTAAACCCTTTAGCATTCACTATCAAATTTAAAAAAGAATCAGTGTCATACGTGAATTATTTTTGGAGTCAAAATTCATGAAAATGCTGAATTCAATTCAATAATTTAAATATTTAGACATTTTATTGAGTTGAGAAAAAAATATTTCACATTATAAAATTTCAAATTAAGTAGGTATGCTCACGATTTTAATTTTGATTTTGATCCAAAGATTTACTTTGCCAAAAGAGGGCATCAATTTTCCATCATTTCAATCAGTCTATTACAGATTTTGCCCCATAGTATGTACTTCAATATGTACCTCAGCATTATGTCGTGTGAAGGTAAAGGGATTATAAGTTTAATTAACTTTTTTGGAAATCTATAACTTATTCGGTTCAGATCACAAAGTTCTGTTGAAATGCATCCAATCGACAGAGTATACATATGTTTCTAATTTTACCCCGCTAGTGTCTCCCTTAAAAAAGAAAAACTTTGAGCTATAGCAATTCGGGAATAGATTTCAAAATGCATTAAAATTGCTATTAAAAAAATTATGTGGATCCTAATAAATCTTGACATTTATTTGTTTATATGTAAACCTAGAAATATGTATATCAGTACCTGAAGAATTATATCTCTTTTTCGAGGAATTTTAATTTTTGGTATGGTGCAGGGAGCGCATATAAACTTTTTCGTGCCCGTGTATATTTTACATATTTTGAAATTTGGACAAGATAAACCAAAAAGTATTAATTAAGAATTTCTACTAATTACATAAATTACCACTAAATCGCTTTTGTCTGTTATTCCTAAAACTTTAGTTACTTAATTGGAAAACTTGGAAAACATCGTACAAACTCTGGACTATTCATACAAATCACAAAAGTGACAACATTGCGAATGTGGCTATAAAATAATGAGGTTCCACGGAAATAAATTCCGCCACCGTGTAAACACTGGTTGCAGTAGATTATCTGCGAAAGAATGGGTTTTCCAGTATTATGTCAAGTACGGTACGATTAATGAATTAATCGTTAATTTAAGAGTTCCTACGGTATAGAGGAAAATCGTACGCTATTCGCAAGCTTTTCCATGTTATTGCCCATATTTTAATGGTGGAAATCGAAATCGTGGGAGAGGTCATTTTATTTCTATTAATTTATTACCAAAATTCCAACAATGCTGCTCTGTTAGATGTAGTATGAATTTCTTAAATATTCCTGGAAATTGTTGTAATTTTTTAGTATATTTTGTGCTCTACTAAAAAGAGTCGGTACTATTTTCGCGACCTGAAGATAGACAATATTTTTGCAAACTTTAAGGATATTTATAAAGTGGCAATTTCCATATTAGAATGTTGATTTGATTATACATATTGTACCTATATAAGTAGGCAATCGACCAACACGTTTCGCAGAAAAAGGAAAATTAATTAACTTTTTCCTTCGATTTACTACATGTACCAAATAATGTACAAATACAATGTACTTAAAGAGCAGGATTATTCCTGCCTGGAGGCCAGATTTAGTAAAATCCCGATTTACGCGATAGAATTTCGCACACACTTGGGTATTGTAAAACTAGCTTAACGTTAGTGAGGGACTCTCAGTCGTCTCGCGATTACGATCAACCCTCCTGGGTAAAGAATATTTCGTGTAAGCTGGTTGGTTTTATTAAACGACAACGAATGTTTCCAGGCTTGAATAATATTTTAAATTTTATAGATTATTTACAAGCTTACACCCCAGTTAGTGTTTTAGATATGTATGTATGTGTTTCTATGTTTATATCCTTGGAGAAATTAATTTGCCCATTTGGAAGATTGAATGGGAATGTAATGTTAGAGAAATCTTAGAGTACAATTAAAAATAATAGAAAAATTGTTTTTTCGTTTGTAGCTTACTATACTGAAGTGAGCAGAAGCAGTTATTGTTATTTTATTATATATACATAATATGTATAAGATACACTGAGAAACGTATCTATAAAGTTAAGCAGTTCAAGTAAGAGTTTTTGATGCAAAGGTTTTTGAAATTTGTTGTGAACCCTTGCGAAATTAATAGCATACTATTTAAAGCAATTAACGCAATAATAAACACTTTAAATATAACATTCAAAAAAGTTAATTTTAGATTCTACAAGTTTCTATTAATTTTATCACGATATTTTTTGGCTGTATAGTAATAATAAAAATTATTCGTGTATCTATATATCATTATATCAATCATTTAAAATGTTAATATTTTTTCCTACAATACCCTCAAGTTATTCTTTATATGGTGACAAAAATGTTTAGGTTTATTGATTAAAATTATAACTAGCCTCATATTTTCTGCAATGCTGGTAACTTTCCATATTCTTACTCTCATTATTATTGTCAGTTTCATTCATAGTATAGATAGACGTTTCTCTTTTATAGTCCAATAGAATTAGTCATGCAAACAAAACCAAGCAACAATCACAAGAGACAATCGATCAAAATCAATCCATAACTACAAAAAGCTACCATTTCAATAGTAGGACTACATAGAGTAGCACCTAATTTGAACTCTAGGCTTCCGTTTAAGAGCTCCATCATCAAAATTGTCGTTCATCTCACCAGTGTGCACGAAGCCATGTCCAGTGCTTCCGGCACGTCCGCGGGCACAGCTTCTGACGCACCAGGACCGGCGCAGCCCGGGGATGCCGTGGAGTACCTGAACGAATCCTCCGCGAAATCTGGCGTTCATGTAGCAATAGATCACCGGATTATAGCAACTATGCGACATTGCTAGCCAATGGAACGCTAGCCAAAAGTACGGCAAGGCTGGCCACTCGCTGTGGTCATCGTAGAGCATTAGCTGCAACAGATAAAATTATGTAATTAGAAAAATAGTATACGCAGAAAACGAGAATATCCATGATTTATAGCCCGCCGAATCCGATTAGATTCGAATCTGTTCACCTCTGTACAAACTCCGAAGTCCGAACTAACCGGATTACACATATTTTGCATAGGCACGCTACCAAACGGTGCTCACCCCCAGGAGTCCTTTCACATCCAATTTTGGCTCGAACGTGTAGGAGCCTATAGGTTTGGGAATGGCATGCAGAACAATACAACTTTCTTTTGATGATAAGCAAATTCGGAGAATTGAAGTTGTAGACCAGGAGAAAAGTTATATAACTTTCGTAACTTCAGATTTTTCTAATTAAATCGTTTGGTCTCTGAACCTGCCAAAAAGATTCAGCATTTTAATAACTTCGACGTGCGTCTGCTTGCCCTGCGGCTAGAAGTTTTACTTTTTGAGCTCTTTCATTGTTGCTAAGCTCTAGAAATATTTGTGGCGTAGGCTGCTCAATGAAAAAGTTATGTTGTTTCTTTTTTGGAAAAAGTCACCAAAAGCCATTAGATTAAGTTATTTTTAGATTTAGGGAGAGCATATAACATATTAGACAAAGATGATATAAGTTCTAAAGAAGAAGGTGGATGAAAGGTTGAATGTGGTCATACGGCATATTAGCCATTATTACGTACTTACAGAAAAGTTTTTTCTCAAGATTGAAATTAATGCTTTAATTAAGTTTTAAGAATTAACCGTTATTAGATTTAAATCAGTAAAATCAAATATTTCTCACTCAAATTTATATTTTATACTTGTGGCAAAACTCCCTTCAAGCTCGATAAACTTTGCCTTGTGTTTCTCCAATACAAAGTCTTTAAATTTAAAGAGACTAAATTTTAAATATTCTTCTGCATAAAGTTAAGACAGACTTGGAAAACACATAAATTTTTTGTTAAACAAACAAGTCTTAAGTATACCACAAATTTCTATAATACCTTTCAAAAAAGTGGGTAAGCTTGTAAACCACCACACTCAGATATTATTTCCTTGCTAAAAAAACAAAAAACACATTTACAATAAATAAATATATATATGTATATAACAAACTGACTAATCGTATGTAACCATACATTTTAATTTTTATAATGTTATGATTTCAGATTTGACTCATATCGTGATATTTAAGCATTCAACTTACCGCTAAGGTATTAAATGGCAGCCAGCATATTGTGAAGACTATAACTACTGTAACCATCATTTTTATCATCTGAAATAAAAGTAAATAATTTTAAATATATGTGTATTTCAAACTTTAAAAAAATAAATAGGTATTCGCATATTTAATATTTATGTTAAATGAATCTGCAGAGGCGTTTGCATGTAGGTACATATGTATATTAATTATTATTTCTGATTAATTTTTTAATATATGTTCTAATAATAAAATAGGGTATATTTTTAAAATCTGCGATTAATCGCTTTTCTCTTAGGTTAATAAATAATTTTTGAAGAATTGTGCAAATGTAGTACCTACCTATTTAATAAAATGTGTAAACGAAATCAATGTGTCTTTCATTCTCAAAGAGTTTTTTTATAACCCAACTGTGAGCATGCGTTAAATATTATGTAAACAAAACTTGTAGGAAAAATGCAAATCACCTCGGCCAATTTCTGCAAAACCTGACCACTAATACTTGCCTACCAGTTTCTACTGAAATGCAGTTAATAAATTGCGGCAATCACAGTTTTTTACATTGATATAAACTTCGGTCTCTCAAAGAATAACAATTTTAAGATTTATTAAATTTTTCTTATCGTGTATCTTACATATATTTAAATAAAAGCTTATTGCGAAGTACTAAGTAGATGCAATGAAGCACTAATCCAAGCTGGTTTTTATATTCGTGTTGCTGCTTAACCCAAAATTAAAACTTTTAAGGAGATTATTTTCATTTGTGGTAAATAAGAAAACTCTCTCCCAGGAGGGTGTTATCGCAACTCATTTGACAATTAAAATATTTCTATCCTAAGATTCCCAACTTCACCCTACTCGAGTTACTTCACACTTCTTTTCGACAAATGTCGTTTTCTTGTTCAGTGAACGAGTAAATCTTCTCATTGGCTCCTCTTTAGAAATATAAAAAAATAGGATTTTGTACCTATAAGGCGTGCGGTTATGCTAGAGTTACGCCAAAATTGAAAAGCGTTAAACTTTATCGTGGGAATCATGCTTTGAAAAAGAATGGAGGATCTTATTGGTCTCACTTACTTTATTGTTGGCCTTCCTAAAAAAATTCTTTATTGTTCGCAATTGACAGTAGAAAGCCTTTGAAGATTACTTCGAATTTCACAATGATGATGCAGTATTTGAAAATTATGAGGAAAATTCTGGGTGTTCAGTTAAATTTTGTAATAATTGAATAATTATTTTTAAATTTTCATAAATCTCACTCCCGCTTAATTCTCAAACAATGCTTTATTGAAATTGAAAATCCGTTTAACTAAGAACTAGTAAAGTTGAGTGCTTCTATTCTTCAATGATTTTCAATTCAATTCGATGTGTATCTCTGTGGAATCTCAGAACGGAGAGTTTAAGCACGGATTTATTTTCATACGCATACAAACTCTTCATTCTACTTCTCATTTTAGTCAAGTAATCTTTCTATTCTATTCCGGAAAATGAAAATCTTATATAAAATGATGGTCGAAAATTTAAAATTAAAAGAAATTTCAGGGTTACCACAAAATAAGGACTTTGTGGTCGCCAAACGTATGTAAAAATTATTTTTTGTGTTGATAAAACTTAAAGGTATGTATTTCATTTTACGATGCAGCACATGCTGTGTTGCGTTATAGAACTAATTTAAACGAATAAAACTATGCGTCGAAGTTTTGATAAGAACATACTGAAAGTAAAGTTTCTCTTATTAGGTTCACAATCATGTAAAAATGTGACAATTGTTTTTAAAAAACTGCCTTATTGTCATAAGAAGTTGTTAACGAGTCATAAATATATAAGTATGTATGCATGTGTACTATGAATTACACAATTTTTGTAAAATTACACTCCTAATAAGAAAATTATACTGACTTGAATTTGGTGTTAAGCCGTAGAGTTGTTGAATTTTCAGGAAACTCTCAAATAACTTCTTCCTTTGAATTCATCATATGTACATTAACATTAATTATCGCAATTAAATCCCTAATGCAAAGCTTTGAGTCAGAATGAACTATATTCTACGTATATCAACAGCGATTTAATTTGATGTCTTGTGTAATGCTGTTTGAGTTGAGTGAAATCAAGAAAGCTCATTAATTTTCCTTTCTTCCTTAAATCACCTTAAGTAAATGTGGTGATGGTGTTTATCAGTTTGGCTTCCATCACAAAAGATTTTTGCAGGAGAAATGGTTAATTGAAACCTTTTAATTTCAGTTTCAATTGGAATTTAATTAAGGCAAACTTCTTATTGTTCATCCAACCTGAAAGGCATGGAAAATCCTCTTCTGAAGTTATGTAATTGAGTTAGAAGAACAATTTAAAAGAGATTTTAATTTCGTAATTGGTTTTATTTGTTTTCATTGTCACTGTTGCGATTTTCCAGGAATTAAAAAAAATTATACTAATTTAATTTCTTGAGACCGCATAGGAACAAGTTCATATATTGTTTTATGTCAAATTTGGTCATTTTATTTCCAAAGCGTTGTATCCATTTTAATTTCTTTTTAATTATTTTAACTTCACAAATTGTTTGGTTTTATCTATATCTAGTCGAAATAATCGCGTTGTTATTATTGTTATTGATAAATGTAGTCGTTAATACATTCTAAATGTTCAAAAATATGCTAAGCCTTCCGCGTCATCAAAGGGTTATAAATAAATTCAAAACTCATCTCAACAGAGGGCTCTCAACTACGTAATATCAATGGATCATGTAATTGGCAAAGTTTAATATTTTTAATGTTAAAGTATGTATTACTCGAAAAACCAAGTGGCAAAATGGTAAAGTATTGTAAACATTATAATTCTATTTTTATTTTTATTTAAAAACAAAAATCATTTACATACAATGGACTGAAATTTAACTCCTGGAAGCAAATTCTTTATAAGATAGACCTATTAAAATCCATAACATGAAGTGCGAACTGTAATACCTGTAAATAAGAAATTTGCATAACACTGTCCAATTTGAGTCCTTCATGCATCTCGCCAACGGCTCAGAAACAAGTAACCGACGGTTCGTGATCGTGAAGAAAGTAAACGTGATGCCTTTGTCAATTTCACTTTCTGCAATTATTTTTAGGTGGTGATGTGTTATTGTCATATTACTCGCACTAAACGAGCAATACGAAGAGAAGCAGTACATAGTTCGCGAATGAAAGGAAAACTGATTTTCTTGGAGTGATTGTGGCAGTAACGTCATTCATTTACATTAGTTAGTACTAGACGCGTCCAGTCATTCGATAAGTCTATCTGCTTTCCAGATCTAACTTATACGACTGACCAAACTACCCGTTTAGGTATTCGGTGCGCAGTAAAACCTCTTGTTGGTTTGTTTTAAAGTTTCGTTACTCTTAATGGGTGTTATTAAAGGCGGAAATATTTTCCAAGCTATTGTATGAAGAAAAGAGAGATTTTTATGAAACTAAAAAAAAATTTATTATCTACAGGAAGTACCTACATTACATACTTAATGTAGGCAATGTGCAAATTCCGAAATATTACTAATGAATAAATTATTTCAATTTTTGTAGATGATCAATAAAACTTAGGTATATCATGTTTTTAGAATTTTTGTTTTATAATTATGGTATACTTGTAAAACACTCTCTTGACAGCTTAGAGCACAATTTTCTGATTTCAAATCTGCTGTTGAGTATTTTAAATTTTCAAATTAAAGAGTAGGATTATTAAATTTCTTATCTACGATTGGATAGGGTCACGAGAATAAATTTTGAACTAAACTCTTAACTTTCCAAAACTTTTCTTCATCATGGACTACTGCGCTATGTGCGAGTTAAACCCGCATTGTCAGCATATATCCAACGATGTTATCTTTAAAAAAAACACAAAATGTCCTGAAAATATGTATGTATACTGGTTTTACACGTCGAAAATCGATATCACCAAATATTAAATAGAAACAGAATAACATCTTCTGCTGCTGAGTAAGCCAAAATTGAATAGTGCAAAGCAATCATAAAAATTGCACATCCGTGAATGTTGTACTAAAATGCTTTTGGTCGGTGTAACTGCATGTGAAAGGCTTAAACAGTCGTTCGACAACTCTAGTTCCTTATTTCAAATTGCCAATCCTAAACAATTTTCCGGCATCGAAGGTACTCGGCTAATGGACTTTACTTGTCATTACGAATCAATCAGCACCATCATGATTGGATCATACAACCGTACGGTAGTCAGAAGCATCTTGGAAGTATTCCAAAAACTCTTGTTACTCAACTGGAATTTCTATGTTGTTCAGTAATTTCGAAGAGGAGATAATTATATAATAAGCTGAGAAATATGTACATATGTTAGTGAGTCGTTATTACTAATGTTATAGCTTTACAGAAACGAAATGTATAATATTAAAATCACGAAAATTATGTCAATACCCAGAAGTATACCTAAATTCGCGCTCATACAATTTTAGTATGTAGTATGCAGCATTAAGGAGCACATCTTTAATTCTCATTACTTTGACAGCATGCCAGGAGTGTGCAGGAAAACTTCATTGTAATTATTTTTATGTCTCTGTACACACGGCTTGAACACATAACATTGACTTTATACGCATGAAAAAGTTGAATAAATGCAGCGACCAACTTTTTAATCTTTTCAACGTTTTCCCGCGAGTCCAAATCTTAAATTGTTTTCGCTGTTTTTTTTTTTAATATAAGATAAGCTACTAGGTATTGAATTTAAGTAATTTAAAATACAGAAATATTGTAAATTAGCTGGCCAAAACCTTTACTAAATAACTAATTTTTTAATAACTAATGTTTTTTTTGGTCACTGACTGACTGAAAAAAAATAAAACAAAACAAAAATGTTAAGTGGTATTTTCCACAATTTATATATAAAACTAAAATTAATATATAAGAATTAGTATACATATGTACATGAAATTTAATTCTTGTAGATAACTGTTTATTATTGCTTAATTTATTAAAACACGTGTATAATAAACAGAAAAAATGCAGCAACTGGAAAAAGGTTCGTGTGAAGCAATTGTTATCGTTGTAATTCATAAATAACAAGATTTAATTAACACTTATATAATCGACCTAGAAATTCAATAACAAAGATCTTTTCGTCCTGTTCGTTACTGCATTTGCTATGCGTTTCTTTTATGAAATGTCATCTTCTACGGGTAATTGAAGAAAAATATAATTGGAATTGTTGACATTCGAATAAATAACCAAAATTCAATTGATACTTCCTGTTTGAAAAGTTGAAAAGCACTCAATGGCATTTGCATATTGTCGCATTTCACAAATTTCTTTTGTGGTGAAAAGTGGTAGGTAACAATTACATATTTTCAGAGGAGCTCCAATGTAAATTTATGGAATTTATACACACCTTAAATTAGCGAAAGATGAGTAAAAAGCTGTACAATTTAGTTCGTGAAGTTCACTAGACCAAAATGCTACCGAATATTCCTCCAAGAATCAAACGAAATTTCAGAGACGTTCGGAAAACGACAATAAAAACGGAAAGATGGATTGGAAAATCCAATTAAGAATTCAAATTAGTTTCCAAAAACTTCAAAGGTATTTGAGTGCAGTAAAATTTAGTTACAGCAAGGCTATCTGCGAGCAGCATTAGGTATACTCCTTTTAAGTGATCTCTAATTATTGATTTTCAAATCAATTCAGTTCAAAATCAAAGAGTTTCAAAAACCCAAAGTATTTGACTTAATTGATGGATCTAATTAAACTCAAATCTATTAGGGCAGCAATTAATTGGAACTAAAGGGGTGCAAGGTGGTTTGTTTTAAAGCAATAATAATTAATAAATTATGTGAACACGCATTCTTGTGCAAATGGAATTAAATTAATGGGAATATTCATTTAATCTTATAATAGGTCTTGTAAGTATAGAAAAATAGAAAAATGTAAAATGACATGAAAAGCAGAACAGTATCTAAAATAATTTCCTTAAACATACTTAAAACATTATTCAGTTTTTCTAATAATGAAAGCTCCTTTTAGTAAAAGCATTTGGGTTTTGTATACAATTAGCTTTGTCCAAAATTAAACAGCGTCAGAGTAAAGTTCTTCCATAATATGGTTCCTCATTACTTAGTCCAAACTCCGAAGCATACAAAATAAACCTTGCACAAGCAACGTTAAAATAACTTAATCGAAAGGCAGCCACTAATGTACATTATTTTGATTGCTTGTATAATACTCAATTATTTTAAAAGCTATCCAATTTAAACTCTATATTTCGCGCTTATTTCGCGAGGAGGAATAGATCCAGAATAAATGTGATTTTGTTAATTATACTATAATTTTTTCTCATATCACTCTCATGTCGTCGGAACTTTAGACGTAGCCAATATTATCCGCGTAAACAATTTTAGATGTGCACAATATTCCCCCGAAATTCCCAATCCGATACAATAAGTCAACATGGTTCGATTTAGACCAATTATTAAAAGTAATTCTGTTAGGCTTGCCATGCATAGAAGGATAGAAATTTTTGGCGTCGACTGGTAGGAAGACAAATTTTCAGAAGGCCAGGATTTTGATATTTTATTATCAAGAAACACTCAGGCTATGTTTACCCGATTGATGACTTTCGGGAGATAACCAATTAAGAGCTATTTGATTTCATTCTAAGTAAGTAGGTAGGTATGAAATGAATTTCAATTAAGCTATAGTACTATAGCTATATCACATGGAATTTCTGGAAGATAATTATATGGAAATTTATGGAGAACAGGCTTAGATTCGCAGTATGCCCATCGATGCATAACAAGTTCTATTGAACTTGTTTGTATTTTTGAAATTGTTTTACCCAATTCATAGATTATTCATGGCACCACATATTTTATCAGAACAAAAGGTATAGGGTTGGTTTACCCTTACATAATTATCCAATATATCATTTGTAACAAATTCAATATGAAATACTTTCTCTTGTATAAAAACAGGCCAGATTACTTCTTATCTATTTTGTGGTTTTATACAATTCCATAATAAACATGTATCGGTGAAAATTATAAAAAAACAAAAAAAAAAACACAGCATACATACATATGTATATCGTTTGTGGGCTTACCTACTACAAAAATCTAACAATTTTCCCTTTCGTGGGCGAGCTCCTTATTAGGGAATAATCAATCAGGTTGTCCAATTATTTCCGCCGACCACATGATATTCAACCGCTCAAAATCTCTTAATAACTGATTGTGCTGATACTTTTTTTTATGAAGAATTCATTACAAAAATGAAAGTTCACTGCCGCAATTGAAGTATATTCGCGTTGAAAGAAAAATTGCATTATCACGAGAAATTTGTTGGCTTTATTCGATTTAAGTTATTTCCCCTGTGAGTGTTTTGTGTATTCAATAAACGCAATTACGTTCGTTTTTGGGTACCTTGAGTCATGTGTCGGCTTTATTGTCCTCCACAAGCTCTGACTGAGTTCAAATTTAATCGCTCGAAGTCTAAGCCAAATTAGGTCTTATTGTGTTAGCCAAATTGCTATGCATACAAGGGAAGCTACTGACGTCATTTTCACGCAATTGAATCAAAGAAAGGAATGAATTAAACGACAGCTCATGGGAATCACTCCTCTAGCGACGGATGCCTTTGACTTCTATTCGAATAGGTCCTCTGAAGTCTACTCGACAATTCTTGGACCGTCTCACCAATTCTATAATGAATGGAATCTTATTTCTTACCTTGGCCAGCTATGCAAATATGTCAGTAGAGCAACTAGCTCTAGGTGATGGTAGAAATACAATAAAAAGAAAGGTAAGATAATAGGCAACCACCGCATAACTAAACTTACACCACAAGACTCGTTATGCGGAACTGACCTGCACTGTGCCATATAAATTAAAATGTAAATAGATGTGGCTAATTATCGCCTGCTCAATTCAGAGGTGTTAGTTCCAGATAATAGCGTTGAAGCGGCATTAAATTAGGTTTTATTATTGGTTCGTAATCATCGCCTTTCAGCAGCAGCATTAAACCCATCCGTCCCAAGGGCCTTTGTTCCACCTCAGTTGTCAGATTCCAAATAACCTTACGTTGTATGTTGTCTTACATCAAGAGTACAATTTCGCACATCTTGGTTTTGAGATGTTGTGAAAGTTATGTGGAATAGGTTACGCTTACGCAAGTTGGGATTTATCAGTTGTTTATTATTAATTGCTTCTTTTCCTTATAAATTACTATTTTGGGTTATCGGCATGCTAACTATTTTGCAAACATCTGAAACTTTCTTCTGTTTGCTTAATTTATAGACAGCCTAAGTAAAACACAATTAAGATCTGGTAATGGAATTGAATTAGTTTTTCAATTTTTACAAAATTCTTTTTCCAATAGTTTTTCTCACAAATCATTTATCAAAGTAAAACTTGTCCTTGACCCTGAATCCAAATTTTGATACTTGTTTTAGAATGTTTTTTTTTAGTCACTGACTAAAAGATTTGTAAATTGCATTATTAACCTTTAATTACATTAACAAAAAAATAAATAAATAAATTCCTGTGCAAAAAGTTTAACCATTTTATAGAGTATAAATAAAATGTATAGGTATGCATTTAAGTAGGTACAAAAATATTCTATTTTTCGATAGGTCAACCCTTTTTGTGAATAAAATATAATAAAATCAAATTTTAATTTTTTTCATTAGGTCTGTACCTATACATCTTTCAAATTATTCAGAATCTTTTAATGCATATAATTAAGGAAAAATTTACTTTAGATTATTTTCTAAGCTGGAAGGTTTTTTTCATAAATAAAAAAATAATAATAACTTAATCATTATTCATTACCTTAAATTTACATATAATAATGCTGCACCTAAGCTTCACTAAAAAGAAACGGTTTTATATAAAATGTAGTCCTTCCGATTACACCGAAAAGGGGTTTTGATCAATCACGATAGCAAGGTAATAAAATGTAAATGGATCTGAGTTCTAAAAAGCTTCCACCTCTAAACATCTCACAAAGGAGAAACGATGTGTATTGCCTATTTTGGGAACTGCTAAGAATGTATTTCCTCAGAGAATTCGGACAGCAAATTTATGGTTAAGAAGGTAATTAATTAATTTAACATCAAGTCACTGTGAAGGGATATTACCTTTAGCTCTTTAATGACATGTACTTTGGTTCCTGAAAAACTAAACTATATTTTCTTTCAACTATTTATGTATGTATGTATGTACGATACATATTATACAAATACAAATACATATTAAATCCCACAGCTAATACAACAATTGAGGAGTGAATTTTCATTATGAAGAAGGTCATTCTATAGAAATTTATTGGTACGCCCACCCAGACCAAACATCCGCCTTTATTCGCTTTTGTATTGTCTTGTTTTGTTTTGAAATGTAACATTTAATTCAGTTGGGAGTTTGCAGATAAAAATAAATTATAATTTTCATGTTTTCCTACTTATTTTATTCAAGTGAATATATTGGAACGCTCTTTCAACGAAGGATCATTAAAATATTATTTGATACGCAATTCAGAAATAAAGTTTACTAAGTGCCTTAGATATATTATTATTTCTGAATAAAAATCCAATGCGAAGTCAGCTTTTGGAGACAACCGAATTTTAAAGATCCATTGTTATATGTCCAAGAGAATATGAAATTTTATAAAGGTCTTGATAATTAGTGCGTCATAGTAATAGCCGTTAAAAGAATTTGAGCGCAGATTAGATTCCTTCCTTATTTTGAAAATAAAACTAATAATAAAATTTAATACTGGTTTCATGATAGCAACAAAATAAAAAATATACTAATTGAATTATGTATTTGCGAAAATTGGACTTTATTGTTATTAATCATTATTATACTCTGGCCACACATGTGGGAAAGAGAAAAACCCCGAATTCCATTCGCAATTAAATTGGTCCATCAGTATGACAGCATTGATCCGGTGGAATTCAGAAGACATAAGAAAATTACCTTAAGCAAGTTACGAATTACACAAGTTCACTTCACTTTCTTGAAAGTGAAATTAATTTCCCCGTCCGGACCACTCCATGGAACGCTAAAAAGCTCTTTGATGCCAGCGAAGACGCTGACCGCAAATCTGGCGGCGCCGTCGGATCGATAAAACTTTCTTTCCTTCCGGAAGGGAATCCACGAGCGGTCTGTGCGCTATTCTTTCTACTTATGGGCATTATGGGCGATTTGCAGATTCGCTTTTCTCTGCAAGATCACGAATTTTCTCAGTGCTGGCTCCTCATTCAGATGCAAGAAAATTGCGCCACATGGAGTAAAGAAAGGCCTTCGGGGCTTCTGCACATAGCACTATTACTGACTATGACTCGATTTTTCCCACTCGCGGAGCCCCAATGGGGCTCTGGGGGCCGAGTGTGCAGATTTCGAGATGAACAGAATTGATGGGGAGCCAAGGCACTCATGTACATTCCGATATGACTGCAGATAACATCGCTGGTAGTTGTATCGGACCATTGCATTTTCTTTCGACCCAAGGAGGTAATTTACCGTCTTCATAAGTCATCTCCTTATGGTTCCCATCGGCTAACATCGAGAAAGAGAGGTGAAAGTAAAACCAAGAGTTTCCCAACGTTCAGATGTCAGGGAGATGCTGGCCCAAAAGAAGATATTAGGCACTGAGGAAGAAATAAGAAAGATACAACTAAAGTCTACGAGTAGTCCATAGGAAACAATAATGAATGTTTCTTGGGCTTATTTATGCACAGTATCTTAGTACTATATCAACGGCGTTTTTTTCTTTTTACCATGCTTTATATATTAATACAATTTTCTTGAAAGTATTTACCCGTGACAATGAAAACTTCACCAATACGACGCCTCAAAAAAAAAAACAAAAGGGTGCAAGTGATGCAATTTTTATTTCGTGAAAGTGAAAAGAGAAGGAAAAAGTGAAACAGTCAAATTTTAGCGAAAGTGATGCTTTGTAAACGTATAGGTACCTACTTTAATTGGCACCTTCTTTTTAACATGTGGAAATTTGATTGATTACGAAATAAATGAGAAGATTCAATTGGCGATAATTTTATAACAACTTGGTAAAATTAAGTAGAATAGAAAGAGTAATTCTCTTCATTAATTTATGTTGCGGAAACACCATAGTTAACTCATATAAAGGTTAAATTATTTATCCTCTAGTGTACTTTCTGCAGTATAGTACTAGTAAGATGGTCATGTGGATATTTGATGTAGACTCTAATAATCCGAAAAATTGATTTGCATTCGATATGACTAATCCAGAGTTATTATTAGGCAAATTAGTGTCTTAAAGCGTCATATCCAACAAAAATACGATGCAAATGTTCTAAAATAATTATTTTCTTCAAATTAAGCTAATTATAACGAAATTTTATATGTTCTTTTTCTATAATTATTTATATTAATTTAAAAATCTTCGTATACTTATTAAAAAAGAGGCATTATCGCTGTTATATATCGGTTTTGTGGGTTTTATATATTGATATTAAATTTAATGCAAAGAAAATGCAATTATTATTTTGTCACCGTCATTTTTTATTGCAAAAAAATAAAAAAGTAATAATAATTCGTCACAGTTTACCTAAAACTAAGGGGGAAGTATATTTACAAAAGATGAGAGAAAAAGGACTAGCTAGCATGTCATTAGTTTAGTATGGTCCGGATTTGCCAGGTGGTCCATATGAGGTCGATGGTCCAGAAATACCACCACCTCCGATATCACCACCGATTCCAGTGCCTCCGTGTCCACCGCCGATTCCGCCCCCGAGTCCACCGCCAAGTCCTCCACCATGTCCTCCACCAATTCCTCCGCCAATGTCTCCACCGCCGATTCCTCCAAGTCCACCGCCAAGTCCTCCGCCAAGTCCTCCGCCAATTCCGCCGCCAATTCCTCCACCAATTCCTCCACCAATTCCTCCACCAATTCCTCCGCCACCTCCATCCTTTTGGGTCTTGTACTTGATGAAGTAAACTTCCGGTTTGCTGGGCTGCGTCGGGGCTGGAGTTGGGATAACAATGTCTGGCTGCTCTTCTGGTTTCTTAACCAAAACGTAGACCAATGTCTTCTCTTCGTTCTGTGGCTGAACTGGGATAATTGGTGCTTGGTAAGATGGAGGAGATGGGGCCTTAATGAAGATTATCTTGTAGTGCTTCTGAGCTTGGCCTATTGAAATTGGTCTCTGTGGTCGGATATCCTCCTGCTCTGGGGGCGGGACGTGGACGTAGATGTGTTTCTGGACCACTGCTGATCCACCTCCGAAACCACCACCACCACCGCCGCCGCCGCCGAATCCGGCACCACCACCGAATCCGGATCCTCCACCGAATCCGGTACCACCACCGAAACCGCCGCCAAGTCCTGTACCTAAAAAACAAACGATATTTATATTAATCCTTTGTGGAAAATGTCCTAAAAATGTTAAAATAATGTCCGAACAGTAGCACTTTTCAGAACAGTCCTTTGGGGTTAGGCTCGCCTTGTTATCATCGTCCATTTAATTTGGTCCACATTAAAATATAGATCCCAAAATATTTTTAAACAAAAATAATTCTTAAGAAAAAATAATGTCGAAAAATTTGTCTGATTAAGTTCGACAAATTGTTTGGATGAGACGAAAAAGGACGAAAACAAGTATCACCAGGAGTAAGTCACTTAATTCACTTGAAACTTTTATTTAAACACACACCTCCGAATCCTCCGCCACCGGAGCCTCCGCCAAATCCTCCGCCTAATCCAGATCCTCCGAATCCGCCGCCTCCGAAACCGCCTCCCCCGTGTCCTCCGCCGATACCTCCGCCAATGCCTCCACCTCCTCCATGTCCTCCACCAATGCCTCCCCCGATTCCGCCGCCACCACTGCCAGGACGATTATAAGAGTAACCGGCTTCAGGTCTGGCCGCGGCGAGGGCCAAACAGGAAAGAAGGACGAAAGCTCTCATCTTTTGTGAATGTCTTTTTTTAAAATTGTTTAGGTAACCAGTGAATATGTTCTGAATCGAGATGCGTTGTGTTGACTGACGATTCATCCAACCGAGTACTTCAATTTATATCAACAGAGGTTTTCAATACAATTGCAGGAAATTAAAAATTACCACCGGCCAAATTATGTGTATGACTTGCATCAATGGAGGTATACAGTTCCATGCAATGAGCCACAAACGGCCAAAAAATAAAAATAAATAAAAGCATAAAAAGAGCCGCAACATCATCAGTATAGAAGAAAATACAAACTCGAAAACGGGAGGAATCTCTACGAGGCGGCATTCACTTCGCGGCACCAACCACCTACCTTACAAAACCATCAGCGTGCCATCAGCCACCTTCTTGGAGGGGTTCCGGTTCGATCCGTCGCCGCCGCAACACACGTAAAAATAATGTGTCCGAAAGAAATGGTCATCCTCATTGCCAAGACGGTAGTCGGCACCAAGTGCGGGCCTCTAAGATGGAAAAATAAAAAAGAAGAAAAAAAAACCAAATCCGCGCACCGCGACAACGAAGAGGTCCTCTCCGTCTTCGCGGCTGCTGCAGGTAATCACATTCCCAAATGTACTTTCGGTTTCATTACCTGGCGTCTTGGATCACAATTCGCACACTATTGCGCGACTCGACGACCCAAGAAAGCTCCCCACGTCGAACAATAGGACGTGAATTTTAAGCCGCGTTCTGGACATGTCTACCGCATTAAAGACGGAGCTCGGCTCGATTCCGAGCCCTCACCAATCTTCGTCGACACGGCACACACAACACAAGCACTTTACTTTACTTAGATGAGTCCAGGTGGAACATCATCTTCAAATCTTCTTTGAAGCACCACCAGATCGACGGAAACCGCGGAAATTCTCTTCATTACAGCCGCGGAGTTCGCCGGTTGAGCCCCGCATCTTCGGCAGTCGAATTGCAGTGCGATGCCTGTGCAGGCCTGCGAGTTTTCATGTGCGCGCAGGTTTATCGAAGATCTCAGGTAGTTGCTACCTTTGCTACCAAGAAAAACACTAAAACGCTAAAACGTAAAAACGTAACAAACGCAAGAAAGCCGGAATGTTGAAAATCTCACCGGAATATGGGAAAATACTGTTCGCAATAAGACGACGACACACGTACGCACATAGCGTTGGAATGAATCTTCAAAGATAACAATTTTTCTCATTGTTCACTCGTTAATTGTTCAGTGATACAAAAGCGCATAAAGAAACTCGTTCGCTTTGAAGACGGACAGGCGATGGCAATGCAAATGTATATTTTGTAGCTAAAAGTCGGTTCCAGAATGTTGCGAAAGAGCAGTTTTTTTGTGACATAATTTTCGCATAAACCAGCTTTTCTAAATTTCAATGAAAGCGGCCAAAGTGCACCTTGAAAATTTTACTTTTATAACACAAGTTTATGATATTCATCACAAAACAAAAAACATAAGACGAATAAACGCATTCAAAAACTTGAACTATTGTAAATCAAGTTATATTTGAGAAGCGCAAAATTCATGCGAATGAATTAAACGAAATTCTAAAACGTTTAGTAAAACATTTTAAAAATCTTAATATGGTCAACAAAGAAGAACTTAAGTGTTTTGCCTAAAAAATACGTTATTTTATCAAAAACTAGTAAACCGGCTGCAGAGTGCCTTGGAACTATCACGTAACATATTTAGAGTTATCACCATTGATAAAACATTTACCTTCTCTAACACATTACATCAGTACTTAGTAAAACGGGTCTGTATTAATAAAAATGAGGTATCAGTTCATAAACAGAAATTCTATTCTAAGCTTGGATAATTAATTTAAATATATTTCCTCAATTTATTAGAGTCAAGTTGAATGAACTAATATTTCTAGCTCTAAGAATGTTTATCTTAAGATTGTTCTATTAACATGCTACGATTAATGAGATGAACACAAAAATATAACCGTTTCCTAATTAATTTTAACTTAACATAATAATAGTTAAAAATTTCTACAATACAAAAACAACCATTTCAAAATTACTCGAAATGCTTGGAAAGGGATAATCAATAGTATTGGACCTCAAATGAAAACGTTTTACAATTTCTAATCCAACTTATACTTATTTAAATATTTACGTTCATTCCGTACGAAAGACAAATTTTTAATGTATTTTTTACAGGAAGGTGTTTACAAGGGGGAGACAACTTACATTAATCAATGATTTAAAAATTTGAAAGACAACTAAACGGAATCTTGGGAACAGGCAGGTGTCAGTGAATCAGCGACATGTGCCCTTTTCAAGTTTTAGACACAATAGATTTTATTATTAATTTAGGCCAACAAAGCAACCCTTGATAAGTGTCACTACTTGAATTACCTTGCAATTTTAATAAGCTCTTAACTCTTACGTAAAATCCTTTTTTGAATTTATTCACAAAGTGGAATGAAGTAAAAAATAATAATAATAATACAGTTTAAGAAAAATTGTAGACTTAAATGAATTTCAAAAACTTCATAACGCTGATATCATTTTCGTTAGAACTAATTTGTTAATATTATGCAAAGTTGTAATTTTATACAAACATTTAATTAAAACTCATTCTAATTAGATTATTTTCGATTCTGGCATGGAAATTATTTCGTAATTAATTAGATACTATAGCATAGTATAGCATATTAGAATTAATATATGGAATATTTTTTGATAAGTCATAAAACTATAAAACCAGGCTATAATTAAAAATACTGAATAAGAATAATTGCATTATTAATATGCTTACATAAAATAATCTTAAACTAAAAATACCGGAATAGCACAATTAAAAGCTCCGAAACCATAATATGCAATTACAGCACGGATTATTAGTGCACTTAAAAGTTTAAAATATTCATCGCGCAATGAATCAACTTCCTTAAAAATTTTAACAACTTAAGCAAAAAGAAAAGAAATTTAAAATCTTTGTCGCCATACGAAAAACATCAAAGCGTAATCATAATGAAAAATTTGAATGAGAAACTGAAGTATTTTTGAATAACTTAAGTTTAAATGCTTTGAGATGAAATGCAGCACAATATTAAATATAAAGACAAATGACTTTTGTGTAGATATTGAAATGTCAAAATTGAACAATTATTTTGATATTTACAAGGCCTAACAAAAAATCATTGAAGTAATTCAGTATGCATTAAAAGCCATGCCTTGGGCCAAACCCCAATTTCATTGACTTTTTATTTAAATCAAATTTTCAAGTGACTTTAAGTTTTTAATTCATAGTGCTTTTTGGGTTAATCAATATAATCTTTCACGTATTATTTAGCACAGCCTTTCAAATAAATTTTTTCACTTAACTGTCAGCAGACAGACTGTAAATTATTTGCATGGAGGTTGAAATTATTGATAACGTAATTGTTACCACAATTAAAAAACTATTTGTTTTTTTTATTTCAGTACTACTTTAAATGGGTAATGTGAGTATAATTTAGTCACATATATTTCGCAAAATATGTTTTTTTTATTTTCTTAGTTAATCCTATTTTTCTTTAAGATGTTCCGTTTTATGAGGAAGATTTTTGAATTAGTTACAAACATAAAAATCCTTTAATAATTACACTGCGATAAATTAAAAAGACTCTATGTTTTATTTTGCAGAGACGAAATCTATATTAATTAAAAAATGCTTAGGATATTAGAGATCTGCTAAGATCTAAATAGTAGAAAATCTTTAAGGCAAATGACCCAAAGTCTTCGAATTACTAAGTCAAGGTGAAACCAATATAATCTGCAAACTAAATTCCCTAATGCTTCGAATATATCAAACTAAACCAAAATACATTTTTCGCATCAATCTAGGACTTAAGGGTATTCCTATTAGGGCAAAAGAAGTCGGAAAACTTTAACAAAACTGTTAAGACGACCATTACAAAAAGTTACACATCCCGGAAAGTACATATGTAAGTCAAAGAACGTGACAAATCATTGCTGTTTCTTATATAAATGAACATGGATGGCTATGTATGTTGCAATTTCAATAATTCAGCATTTTTTGGAATATATAAATATATAAAAATAATTCAGCTATGAATACAACATCCGGTCCATGCTCAAAATTAGATGTGTAATTTAGAGAGAAATTACTGTCGGAAACAGTTGGACACTTGACAAATTTCATCAAAGTTGGAGAAAGTCATAAAAACTTGTGTTTGCCATTATGATGCTAATTAACTAATAGCCATGTTAATGAACTGGGCATAATAGGTTCATAATTGCAGAAGTCTTTTATTGCCAATAAACGATATCAACATACGACATATGTATGTAAGTGCCTTCCGTCCTTGACACAAAAAAAGCGGTAAGTTAAAGGCAATTGAAAGCGAAAAGCATACGACAGACATAAGCATTTTATATATCGCACCTATCAGGTGTGCCAGCCACTGAATGTAATACAGGTACAAGGCGGAAAAGGGCTTGTAGAACAACTTCCCGCCGATAACGAGCGCTCTCGACGTCGCGACGGCATCCCATCTATGTGCTAACATTCCCACAGAATTTCTTACGACAAAAGCGTTATAGCGGGGGAATTAGGGTTTAGTTAGTAAAGTAAGGTAGATGTTCGGGAAGATGATGGAAGTTGCAATTGACGTCTACTATTCAGCAGCAGCATTCTCTTTTTGCTTATTTGTTAATTACTTTCCCTGTAAATAACAGGTTTCTCGCGATTACCTTTGATACCGCGTTCTGTTACGAATGGCCGTATACAAGTTACGGATGCAAGAGAAGGTGGGTTCGGTTCGGCCCATTCTATCGACTTTTTCCCTCTTTATACTGTTGTTGTTATTATATATTTTTTTTTCTTTTGGCAGAAGCCCATTCTCCGAGATTTATGATGGTAGGCCTGAGTTATATAACAGCGTCGAAGCAAAGATGATGAAGATGACTAAATAATTGAACCATTTCGTAGCACCGCAGGTGACGGGCAGTGAAGCTTTGTTTCAGTGGGAAACCAAAATCCAATAATTGTAATTGGTTTTATGGTGGAGGCGCTGAGCCATAAAGTAAACCTGACGGCAATCAGAGGCTATCTTGAAAGATATTAAACGAAATTAATGTCCACCAATTGACTGATTCTTTAATTGAAGAAGCTAGTTAACTTGTTAAATTGGAATTGCAATTCAAAATTCCGCTGCAATCAAGGGTTGAGCGATGGACCAGACCGATGATGTCGCAGCGAACGCGGTAGCAAACGTGCAGCGAGCAGGAAGCAGCACAATAGCGCAACCTGAAGATGACTGGCTTTTACTTTCGGATGTTCATCTTTCAGGTGGGTACGTCGCGGTCCCGCACAGCAACAAGAGCGACGACGAGGACCTTCTTCCACGCGGGCCGACAATGACAGACCGATTACACCAGCAGGAAGAGAATTGGTTACCTGAACAGGTACCATCATTTCCTACTCGCGAAACGAAGATCTAATAATTCACTGGAGATGTCCAGTCGAAGTAATTGGCAAGGAAACACTCAAGACTTTGGTATCGAGCGAGGTCAGCCAATTTGTCCCCCCGCACTGGCACCCATTCCATACGGTGAAAACTGCCGATGAGGGCAGGTAAAAGAAAGTAACCAAACTAACGATTAAGCCAGAGGTAGTTGAACCACCGTTTCCTCTTCTAAACATCTGCTCATGTTGGTATTTATTTTCTACTGAAAGTGTTTTCCTGTCGCCACAAATGTTGCCGCAGCAAGTATTTCGGGGGAAAAACTTTTAAATGAATTTCAAATTCAAGTAAACATGATAATGTTCTTGTAGAACTAATGTCAGCTCTTGGGACTAAGCATCCAATCTTCTAAATTAGATTATCTTGGGATTAAGTATCTCTCGGAAAATAATCACTGATCCAGAAGTTTTCTTCGAACCGTCAATGAAAAGTTAAGTTGAATCCAATGGGGAAATTAATTCGAGCTGAAGTTACTTAATTCAATTTTGTATAATACATAGTTCAATGAATTGGGAGCATTTAAAAATATCATCTGTTTGTAGGTTTTTAAAGATTAGATAATAAATAAATAAACCCGTAAAAATTTAAAGTACGCAGCACAATTTGTAAACATTATAAAGTTTGAACAAAATTAGTAGCCGTTAACCATAATTTAGAATAAAATTAATAGCTCAATTCAACTCAATAAATTTTCGCATTATTAATTTAATACATATATAAAATTTAGAATACATAGAATTATATAGTACAAGTTATAAAAACATTGATCAACTACATAAATATAAAATAAAATATAAATTAATTGGTCAAAGTAGGTACTCTACCTTTGACCTCAGTCGAAATCCGCGCCTGAAAGCTTTCAAAACTAATCCCCCACTAATTCACCCAATTTACCTCGCGAAATTTATTCGAAACTTGCTGCAGAAATGTACATAATATTTATGATAAATTTGCTAACAATTAAAGAGGATTTGAATTCGGTTTTTATGTATAGTTTTTGAGTTAACTGTATTTATATTACAAAGATATATATGTACATATACATACATATATACAAATAAACGACATCATAATATTATATTGACGCATGTCGACATGTGGTTAAATAAAAGTTCTATTTTGCATAATGCCAATTTTGCAATATTTTCTGCTGCAACATATGTAAAATCGTATGATGTCAGTTTATTCAGAACATATGTTCATATACCTAACATGAAAACGTTCGAAATATTATGCAAATAATGTTTATTAAAGCAATTCTAACCATCAGTTACATAACTATTCATCAAACATTCGAAATCTATAGAAGATAATATCAAAGCACCAAAGCATAAACAAAAGAAAATTAATAAGTTAGTCGAGCATGACATATTTCGCGACAAGTCTCTGTTGAGGTACGTACAACTTTAAACAGTAGCATAAGAGACTCATGAAATTTTTTGATTTAGTTATTGATATTCACATTCGTTGTTGATAGTCTTGTGCAGATAAAGTTTATGATTTTACATGGCTTATTTGATTTATGGTTTTGCGCAGGTAAGTTTAACATATAAATGGATTATACTCTTCATCGCGATAAATCCACTTGAAGAAATATGGGGACAAGGTGAAATCTTGAATATAACATTTTATTTTACGACAAAAATTATGAGTGGGTATTTGGAAGGATTCGTTTGTACATACATACATATAACGATAAGGACATTAATTGAATGCTATAGTGGATACCTGAGCTTTTTCGTCATTTTTTTGCCATGAATGAATGCAAAAATGTGTAAGTTTAGATTTAATTTTGCATAAGTTAAAATGGCGCAGATCTGAATTAAATCGGCAAATCATAAGGAGCAAATTTCGAGAATTGCATTAGCAAGGATAATTTGATAATTTAAACCATGGTAGCTGATTTTTAAAAGGTCTAGTCTAGAGTATCTACAATTCTTGTAAATAAAAAAGTAGATATATTAAATGAAATTCAATTATGTATTACTTCAGGAGAAAATGAGGTATTTTTCGCAAAATAGTATTTAATCTTACAATGTTTTACGGTACTATTGATTAATAAAATGTTTTCTCGTTTGGGTTTAACAAGTTTAGGTAGAGTACTTACTTAGGTAGGTACTAGGATGTGGATCTACAAAATACTTTGGTAGTATTTCTAGACCTCATAGAGTAAGAAAATCTTGTTAATTACACACATGAAACAGAAAAACTATGAATATTTTGAAGGGTTCATACTAACCGTGGAAAAAAGTGTAACGAGCTAACGCACGACATAACGCGGTTTGCATTCATTAGACTTAATAGAAACTGCAAAAACACCACCTGTGCTAGTTTGACTGCAGTTGGTCATGGCTTGATCCACTCATACTCTAATACATTTCAAAACGAAACGGGAGCAAATCAAAGTCTTCAATTAAATCAAAATAAATGGAAAGCCTTGTACTCGAAATTGATGAGTTCACAGCATCGGATGCTTTATGTTCTGGCTATACATGTCCCACGGCTGTTTGCGCACTAGTCTCTTGCATTGGTCTTCGATCAGGCATGCGTCTTAAAGGGAAATTTAGAGTCTGTCAGTGTCTGAAGATGAACACAAAGTGAAAGGTCGTTTTGCATTAATCAGCACCGGGCACCGCAAGCACCTATGCTATTTTGCTTAAGTATAGGAGCCTCTACAGGAGAGGAAAAACACAAAAAGAAGATTGCAGTTGTGCGCATCGCATACCAGTCAAAACTTGTTGTAATTTTCACGGGTCTACTTTTGCTTTGGGTACCTTACATGCATTTACTCTCAATGAAAACCGATGTTAGTCAGTGTTAAAAAGTAAAATCTTAAGTCGAACTGTTGGGAAAATACTGAAGATGGTTTGCGGACCAGATGACGATTATATGCATATTTCGCTTCTGCTTTATTACTTCAGTTATCGGCAGTAGCAATGAAAAATAATCTTCACTCAAGGGGAGAACTGGTGGTATTTTAATTGAACCAATTTTATGGTTCGTTGATTGCATAATCATGTGTGACGGATCTGCGTTACTGTATCATGAAAAGGTTAGTGCGAGCATGTTACACAAATTATTGCACAGTTAAAATTGTTATGCTTGAAAACGATATTTTACTTCTATTCAAATTTTTGTAGAAGACATTTTCCGATTAGCAAGGTATCTATTGAGCTATTCAAATATGCCAATGACTTTAAATTACCGCCAAAATTCGATTTCGTATGGCGTATTGAACATCACAAGTCCTATCTTTTTTTTCGATCCATTTCCAAAATATGATTTACAATACTTATTTACAGAAGCGTCGTCGCAATGAAAAAATTAAAACGAGTATTTTATTATCTGCAAAGTTCATTCAGGCACATGTAATTGACCTGAGGATGGTTATTGACTCTTGATCAAATTGATTTCCAACACAAACGGTCTGAGCAAATTAAGTTAAACATGAACAATTCGGAAACATTACACGAATACAGAATTGCGACAATTCATTTAAGGAGGAAGCATAAAAAGTTATGATAAAACATTATATATCATACTTAGCGATTCGTTTCATGTCGCAATAAATCTTTTGTTTCCCTGAACCCGATCTAAAAAAAATTATCTAAGGCAAAGAGTAGATCTCTGCTTTTACTTCATGAAAGTGCAAGTGGCTGATTACGTGTGAGGCGTACTAATCAAATAAAGTGGACAATTTAGTCCATATATCGCGGAACAGCAATTCACTGGTAAAAAACTCGGGAAGATGAATTGAATTAAGTGTGCAATGAATATAAATCGCATTCTGAATGTTTGGGTTTACCGGAGAAATGGAATACAAAGCTTTCAATTGGCGTCCGTATTTTCTTCTACAGCTGTGGAATTTCTTGTGCCGTTATTAGGCGTCTGGTTTGGTCTACTTTCCGACAGAAGCTTGAAAATCTTAAGGTAGAACATTAAATCGATAGTAATAAATTAAAATTTCCCTTAAAGTCTTTCCAACAACGAAGATTGTACGATGATTTATTTGAAATTTAAATTTTTAGCAAACATTACGCAAATTATGACTGAATTTCGCAATTACCGACACTGAATGATTTTGGGGGTGAAATAAAAACGAAAATCTTCTTTTGCATTCGAGACTAAATTTGCCTAACGTGTTAGCCTGGATATTCGAGCTTGACTCAACTCAATTGTATCGAATCCACGAAATATTACATTTCATATTTACATATTCTTTATCATACATATGCAATAAAATATCAATTTTAAAAAAGAGTCGTTCGATCGAATAATTTTGTGGGTTACCATGGTAACTGGCAAACAAAGTGCATTTAACAGTAAGAGGAAAGTGTGAATACAAAAATACTTCAGTACACATCAACAAACAGAATTAAGCTATTCATTTTGCAGACATTTGATAATATTCATAAGGTCTCTCACATCGAAAAATAATTAATTTGAAAAAAATGTCTCTTAATTGTGCATGACTAATTAATGCTTAACATTTGTGCAATCATTAATCAAGGACAAAGCCTTTGCTATACTAAAATAAAATTGGAACTAAGATTCATTAAGATTGTAGAAAAAAAATTAGTAATTTAAAGTTTAATAAAACCCGGATGCCTATAAATTTGCTTAGACAATGTTTACCTTTCTAATTTCAAGGGTCGAAGCTCGAAGCAATCTCACTCTAAATTAATGAGGCTCGCTGCCCCGAAAAAATGTCACAAATTCAACTTTCTGTTTAAGGTGATGAATGTTATTGTGGAGTATTGCTACTTATTGGTTTTGAAAAATTTTAAATCTCGGAGAAGTTTTAATATTAACTTAAGACTTTTATGCATAATCACAATAATTAGGGAACTATCCTAACCGAACAATAAAGTTAATGTTATTTATTAAAAAGACCGAAATTGAAGAAATCCCTATAATTCTGGTTTTCAAGGTTAGGTACATATCGATTTCCTCCCTATATAAGAATACTAATACCTAAATTCAATATAGCAAAATGTTGTAATGTTCAGATTGCTAAATTTAAAATGTTTTATGGATTATTAAAATAAACTTTATTTTTAGATATTACGTTTAACTTTAAATAATTGGTTTAATTATTTAGTTTGAGCCACTTTGAATTTTTAAAAGGCTTCATATTCTATACTTCGTAAGGTAATTTAAAAGAACTTTAATTAGGACGCGGAAGCATTACCGTCTTTAGAAAGTGCCGCCCACTTTCCTCCTAGACTAAGGAACGTAACGTGGTTTTAAATTAGAAACTGCTAAATATAACTCCATTGTGCATCCGTTCCGAAATTGCCGTCTTAAAGTTATACGCCTACACGTCGTCCTCTTAATTTATAAGATGGAACATTTTCGAAGCCCACAAATAAAACAGTTCACCAGCCCATCTTGGGTTCATGGCAAGAGCTTTTTAACCACTTTCTTCTTAATTTTTTCCCCCATAAGAGTCCACTTCTAGTGCCTGAAACAGTCAAATACAAATTATAATTCAGCCAATGTATTGCAGCGGCAAATTACGGATGGTTACGTAATTTGAAAAACACACTTAAGTGCGCTTGATCTTTACCCATCTCGGAGCAGGCGTTTCCCATAATAAATAAGGCCGCCTTTCCAAGACAGTCGGCGACGCACAGACGTCTCCAAAAGCCATGTTGACCATTTTTACAATTGTTGATAAACGGATTTTTGGTCAGCCTCTAGTATAAAGATCATCAGCTACTTTTTGATTAGGTGTTGGTTTGGAAAAATTACCAATTACACGCATATCAGTATAGCCCACACTCGGTGTGGCATAATGTGTCGACACGTAAATTAACAAGAAAAAATACTTTCCTAAATAATACCTATCTCACAGCAATTAAAAGGCTTAACGTTATGACTGTGGCTCTGGTATTTTATAGGGTAATTTTTCTACGTGCTCAAATAAATCTAACCTGGTTTTTGTGCTTGGTCAAGTCCACCGATTGAGAAATTTGTGCGTGTCGCAATAGCAAAAAACGATTTTATATTAGCAACTCCGCAAAGTTTGTAGGTGTAACCATCCTTTGGCACAAGCGTCGAGTACCTAAAGCCTACCTCACCGGAGCATTAATTTTTAGCTCAGGGACGTCCAGCTGCTCGACTTGTTGCGAAGATCTATGAGCACCTCTTCCTCGTGTCCACTCTCATTCAATTTTTTTCATTTAAAAGCTATGGGAACGGTTTTTTTTTCGTTAATTAACGTCATGCAATGATTTTTTCATTTGTCCGCTGTTCGCGAGGCGGTTTGAGTCTAACATTTTCGGGGATTCGAGCTGAAATGACACCACCACTGTTACGAAATGGGGCTTTGCAACAACTGCAGATGCTGCTGAGGCCGTGATTAATTGAATAGCTCAAAGGAAGAGTTGCTTTCCTAATCACTAAGAGATTTCTGTTGTTTGGCTGAAGCCATCGGAATGAAGATTTTTAATGTCGATAAGAACTGGAGGTAAGTAATCTCGGCTTCGCTTGAAACCGACAAAAGTCAGCTCTTTCGTTTTCTTTTCGCTCCATTTTCGCAAGAAAATGAAGAGATGCTTCTTACAAGACTTTCTCACCTTACACGCATTCCGAGGGCCGACACATCACTCAGGCATCAATCACAGAGCGACGCGATTCCTATATGTGTTTGCAATATCCCGAGAAATTTAGAAATATCCTAAAAATTTTATAAAACATACTCACTTTCATATCGTATCGTAGCAAAATACAAAACCATTAAGATATGTCTTTCAGTTAAAATTAACAATATTAATTTAAAAGTCAATGAAGCTGTTCTAAAATATAGGTACATATAGGATAATGTAGTGTTTTTGAATTGTCATTAGGTATAATTATTAAAATTAATAGTCAGTAAATATAGAAGTATAACTTCTTTAAATTCTTTAATAATAATTAATCAAACGATTAAAGCGTTTATAGGATTATGGCGAAACGTTTCACTTGCACCGTGGTTTCGTAACACCATACATATTTTTATATGTAATCATTTGAATGTATTTGCACTTATGAAACATTTACATTAAGCTAAATATTTTGATAAAAAATTGAAATATTTATATAGTAAATTTTTTTATAAATCCATTTGTACGAAATCAAAACATTAAGTAGGGTATTTTGCACACAATCGGCACCTCGCTGCGTCAAAGATATTTAATTGAATTCTTTAACATTTCGTCACGGTTGCTTCCATTAACTCGAGTCATCCATAAAAATTACAATGAAAACATAATTTATTGAAGCGACTTCTATCCGAGCATCTAAAAAGAGCTTTCTTACGCGTGGCAGCAAAAGACCCTCTATGATGGAATAAATATGTTCTTTACGCACCCCAAGCACGTATAGCAGCTAGACAGGTTCGCTTCACCTTTCTCCGTTTGCCTTTTATTAGATTTGTCACGCGAAAGGATGCAAATTTTAGTAGATTTTAGCCTATAGAGCTTTTAGCAGCATGTACATCACCTCCCCCACATAAAGGCACCATTTCCATTGCCCTAAAAGAATGGTTCTTGAACTATACAACAGGTTAAGTAATTTAGCCCCACCGAATATTCAATTAGTAGGTAAAAACGGAGCACCAGTAGTTGATAGCTTCTTGTAGGAGCTAAAAATTTGCATTTTATGATTCTACTTCATGTAATTTGTGTCTGCGAATAACTGCATTTTACAAACTCCAGCCCATTTCAAACGACTCTTCCGACATGACGTACAAGAGAGAATATTCAATTTTAATTGCAATTCTAATCGAATTTCTAATTTAACAATGTAGAAGGCGATGATACTCAATGTAAAAGTTTTGCAATTTAGCAGAAAACAAAGTTAAAAAATCCCATTATCTGCAAAATTTATAACTTATGCATATCTACTTCAATATATACATATTTCAGGTATACATCAATCAATTTATATTCATTAATCAATAAAAGTTTTAGGCATTTTTCTGAACATCACTTTTCCGCTTAAAAAATGGCTGAATTTTTAAAATTTAACATTTGTTTACTCAGGAGGTAAAAGAGAAGTGGAGAGTATACGAATAAAATATTGTCTTGTAGCCTGCCAAACCAAACAAATCCCTTGCGCTGCAAATTGCGTTTAAAACTGGCCATTAATATCACTCATATAATTTTTAACTACATTTAACATATTAGATATTAGCTATATATGTACAAATATTATTTCCCAAAACTATTTTTTTGTCGGTACACCATATCTCCCGTAATACTCCATCAAAACCAATGAGTGAACCATCATTTTGAAGATTACCTTCACCGCTAATGACGAAAAATAAAAAATAAAACTATTAAAAATTAACGTTTCTTTGAAAATTCGACAAAAGTTATTTTACAGGAGTGTAAAAAGCACTATTCTTCTAACCTCAATAATATTAAGGTAGCAAGCGTTTGTTGTCGTAATTTTTCATAAAAATTACAACAAACGCTTACTACATAATTTTTGCTAAAAATTGGTATATATTGATAATTTTAGATGATATAAAATATTCCCTAAATATAAAATATAAAAGAGAAAATTCGTTGTCCAAAGAAAATATGAAATCTGACTTGTTGATTGTAATATTAAATAAACTGTAAATCAACCTCTCAATCAAAAATCCGCAAAACATATTAGTGGAACCGAAATTTCATTTTTCATTTCCATTTATTACTTTCATTTACCACGTGTGTGATGTTTACTTTTTAAAGTCGTAATTCACAACCGCCGAAATTACCTCTGCCTTGTACGTGTCATATGATAGGATCGCAATTTCAACCCAAATAGTTTTTAAATTCGTAGCTACAAAGCGTATAGTTTTTTATCTGCATTTTCTAGCCAGGAAGTCTGATGACTTTTTTATTCTTTTTTACACTTATTAAACCTTTGCCCTCGAAGCTTTTCTTCATCAACCTTAATTTATACATTGTTTTGGTGTCTGCGAGGCGTCTGTGGAGTGTAAAGGATTAAGCTCTATTTCGCACAATCCATAAATTTATTCCTATCAAACGTCCACTTTTTGTCTCTATGAACTTGACTGTCTTATTTAGACGCTAACTACAATATCATACTGGAATGCTTAAGTATTTTCAAATTAAAGCATCGACTTTTTTTTAAATTAGATATATGTACATATGTACGTACATACATAAAAAACTTTGTCGATTAAATTAATTTATGTATCTAGGTAGATAAAAGTTATGTCTACAACACTATGATGGAAAAGAGTATACAATTGAAATGGATTATGGAAAAAACTGAACATAACTCTTTTTTTTTTAATTTTCCTTAAGAAGTTTGTCTGGTTCAAACTGTACGATTTTTGAATTTAATGTTAACTAGTAACCTATGAGATTTAAAACTAATTTTAATATCTGTCATTTCAACTCATTCGTTCAATAGATATTCTATTGACCAAACACTTATTCTTCATTTCAAAAATTTCGGGTACTGACAAATTTCGTGATGGTAATTTCTTTGACTACTACTTATCGGCATGACTTTGTACCGCCGTATACAAATCGCTACCGTTTTGTAGAAAAACAAGGACATAAAGATGACATCAAAAAAACTTGCGACTGCTCAAATTTGAAAACACCACCCTCCAAAGCGAAGAATGTCGGTTTAAAACAAGAATGGACAGGTATTGCTCCAATGGGCAAACTTATCGAACCCCGAATTATACCAGCGATTACAACAATTGAATCTCAAAAAGTTCATCCATGCCAACGAGATCAACCAAACCGATTCTTAAAAATTTTGGAAAATTGCTACCCGGACTTACACGAACGCCTTAAAGGTATGCCACAAGACGAATTGCAAAGAAGAACAGACACAGAAAGATTTCGCACAACTTACCAGGTGGACTATTGTCGCATGTCAGAATATCCTGAGGGCTTATATGCGAGTACGACTGAAAATAAACAGGGTGGTCCAGGTACGCTTAAACTCACTGATGGTTGCGATAATTTCCGGGAAGAAGTTAATGCTGCACTGGCAGAAAAACAACTTGACGATTGCGTTACAGGATATACGCCGCCAAAAGCAGCTGAAAAGCTCACTTTTGGCAGTAGCGGTAGTACTGGAGATAAAGGACACTGGGGCGTTTTCTTATGGGGGGCCAAAAAACCCGCCTCCACTGAGTATATGGACTCGATCAGCAAAACTGGCTGCATAATTTTGAAGAATAATATACATGATCACAGTAAGTGCAGAGGTGGGGTAAATTGCAGTCATCGCTTGGAGCATTCATGCTAAAATTTTGTTTTTCTATACTTCCAAAAAAAAAAATACATTGCTTTTTCAAAATTACAAACAATAAATTGGCTGATCGAAATTGTGTTTTTGTTTTCTTTGCCATGTCTATCAATTCCGAAGATGTTATTAGCAGGGAAGAAGGAAAATTATAATGGAAAAATCCACCTCGTTTGTTTTCGCGATAAAGAGCAATTTTCTCATCTCATATAGGTATACAATATTTTATTAGGTAATCATCAGCTTTAATTAACCGTTTTTAAAATAAGAAAAAAATATGAACAGGGATTTACTTATTGCTACATACATTCATAAATATATGGTATTTACTATATTTTATATAACGAACAGGAACAGCAGATTCTTAATTAATTGATATTTTGTAAAAAAAAACACTCAATACAAATGGCATTTTCATTTGGATTGTACGTTGTTCAGTTTTCGCGGTCATTTTCGTTTGATTTGTATTTAAAAAAACGGCGGATTTTACTAAGAAGATGTCGCTTTGTAAATATGTAAATATGTGTCTTGAAAACAATGGGAGGTTTACATTTTTTTCACAAATTTTCCCCTCATCGCTACTACAAAGTATCTATTTAAGAAACCGAAAAAACCTCAGAAATGATAGAATCCCTCTCATTTCTTACAAGTCACCCTACCGACTAACCATTACGAAAAAACTTTAAAAATTGCGTCTTTCTTAGCGTTAATGTAACGCTTTAAAAAATAACAAAAAAGAACTCTTCGCCTTCTGTAATTATCCTACCCATCTATTTTGTTCTTGCCAGAAGTAATTAAGAAAATTTTCTAAGAACTTTATCTCCCCTTTTCTTTAAGAAAAAAATGGCCATTTCACACGAGCAAAAATGTTATACTAACAGCCGACATTATTTTTTGGCATCAGCTCACCGTTCTCTGTTTTATTTTAACGTTGCTCTTTAAAGAAGGGAAACATTGATTTTGTCAATTCTCTAAGAAGATACAGGAAATACTTTAAGGGTATTAATCGGGAAACGATAGGCATGGAGTTACTTACCTTTCTTTTCGAACGTGCCATTCTTTGATCCCTGGAATTTTCGGCTTCACCTGGAGGACGTTTCCACCAAACAGCAATGGCTATCCTTGTGTAGGTGAACACCAAAACGGACAATGGTATCACAAATTGAAGAGTTAGCAAAGCTAGCGTATAATAGTAATTCTGCAAAGTTGAAGGCCATTCCTCGCGGCAAATATATCTAGAAATTACTGAAAAAATTAGAATGCGAGCAAACTAAGCCAAATTGATTTAATAGGATGAACGAATTTTACTGGAAGGTGCACAACTTTACTCGGAATGCATGACTGAAGTTATCTGATTCATCGAATTATTATATGCATATATCATATACAAAATTTATAACTTAAAATGTATTTATAGTAAGTTAGCACTAAATCCCAAATGAGCCTCATGCACTTTAACCCTGCTTCGAGCGACAGGTGACGACGATTCCTAAGTGGATTACTTCATGAGGGCAAAGTTAGGAAAATCGGCATAGAAACGTCAGCTAAGGCACTAAGAGGCAATTCAAGAAAAGTGTTTTCGGTTTGAAACTGAAAGACACCTAGTTCCCAAAATCCAAAAGTTGAAGTGATGAAGGTTTCCGAATGCCAAGTGACATTGATTTCTCATGAATATAGGTACCGGTATGCCTTTTTGTCTATCAAATTTAGAAAAAGATTTCTTTCAATTTATCCCTTTAAGTGTTTTCCCTACATTTGCAGACCCATCCATATATGTATGTATTTATGCTGAAGATCCCATGTGAGTAGTATCACTTACTTGGGTTTTTTTCGTTCTGGGAATAGCACATTTAATGAGGGTCACGAATGGAAAAGAGCTGGAAAAGGTTCATGAATATACGCAGCTCACACATGTGCAACGACCTTATCTACTTTATCAAAAAATGATTGAAAATAATAGATTTTGACTATACCTTTCCAAAAGTTTGACGATTCGGGATAATTGTAATTCGTGCGTAAGGACATGTAAACCTGTACTCACCTGTCACATTGCTCATGCCATCCCTCAGGTTGCTCCAGCGACGACACTATCGGAATGGGAAGAGCAGTCATTAACGCTATGAACCAAACAGCGGCTATTATGCATTTGGCATATCTGAAAAAAAGAATAGGTATGGAGTTGAAGTGAAAAGTTATAAATTAACTTTTTTAATTTAAAAATTCTTCAAACATTTTATTTTGTGTCAAGAACTGACAATGAAAAAGATTTGTGCTTGCTAGTATATAGCTTTTCTCTCTTTTCCATTAATACCAAAATAATGTAAAACTAAACTATACCTTAAGCCAACAAATAAACTTTTTCTTTTGTGAAGCCCCATGTATTAAATACACTTTTGATGGGTTATAAATATGTAGATACGATTTACCTGCACAATAAATATAGGTATATTATATAAATATTATTATATAAATTTGAAACAGTGATATCAAAAACTCAACTTCTCTAGTTTGTCCTTTTAATGACACACCCAACCCTCCTTGATTGCAATTACATAAGTTTTGATGGAACCAATTCAATAGAACTAGCAAAACAAACAATGCCTATTTATCAAAATTTGACTAATTTCAGCAAGCTAATTTATCTAATATCATGTTGAAGACGGATTTATACCGATATTATTAATGCATACGAAAAATTTGAGAACTAAAGATATATGTACAATCAATACTACCCCAACAATTAAGTAAATAAAAAACAAGTTTCTTAAAAATAATAAAAACATGAAGTTGCGTTAATAACGAACATAATACTTATCATAAATTGAACTAAAGACCAATAAATTTATTGATGTCATTCAGACACATGCCCTTAAAGGTTCATTAAAATTTTTTAAGTACAATGAAAAAATTAAGATTTCATGAACCATTGTATTGTATGGGACAATAGGGAGAAGAGGCGTAATAATGAAATTTTTATCGTACAGGTACAAATGAAGGTAATGCTCGTTCAGGCATGAGGCGCAACTCTCTGTTTGCTCACCCTCTGGACACAATCTCAGTCCCCAAATGGCAGCTGTTTATTATGAACGCAATTTTATGCCAGCAAAAGCAAGAGTTTTAAATCTCGTGGAATGAAGAAATTATTTCATTTTCCATCAAAACTTCTTGTTTTCTTTTCAAATTGCAAATTCTTGCAAGACTGCTGCCAAGAAGAAAATGTGAAAAATATTCAACACAAATGCTTGAGCATACTCACCACCGAGAGAAAGGAGGGAAAACAACCCCATTTGAAATAAATTCAAGATCAAGTGGCAATTTATAGTCAGTAATCCGAAGGTATTGGGGGTAGTTTAGTAGCAGTATGTCAATTAGGGAAGTGTAATAAGAGCATAAGAGCATCGATAATCACCACCACGTGCTTTCAGGTGCGATAATCCTACTTACCTTTTCGTGATCCTGGGCCTGAGTGGCCACATAATTGCAATGTACCTGTCCACGCTTATCGCCACCAGCGTGTAGGCGCTGACCAGCACAGAAACCGCCTGTGAATAATTAACGAGGTGGCAGAGAGTGGACCCAAAGGGCCAGTACCTCAAGATGAAGACGGACAGGAAGGAGAACGGCACGCAGAAAAGCGACATCAAAATATCGCCAACCGCGAGATTTGCTATAAAATAGTTTGTGACGGTCCTCATGCGCGGCGTTGAAGTCACGATATAGCAGACGATCCCATTGCCCACCAGCGCGAACAGGAACACCGGGATGTAAAGCAGATAGACGGCTGTCTTGAAATATACGCTAGAGAGCGGATCCTCGCTGGAGTCGTCCTCATCGCAGGATAATTCATTCCAGTCATAAACACCTGTTTGGTTGTTCTCGTAGTCCGGTAACTGTGTGCTCAGCTTCGTTGCGTTGGACAAGTGCGCAGAGTAACGAATCCATAGCGTGAAATTAGACCTAATTAAATTGCGGTGGTCGACATCTGATCCCATATCAAATTGAAAGCTTTGCGGTTAGCTGACGATTAAAATAAAATCAGTTCCGATAACATGTCCTTTTTTCTTCGCACCTCTTGTGAAAAATTTCCGTAAAAGCCCTCTAGCTTCTTTCGATGCGCATTAATATATTTATCGAATCTCTTTAAAGTATAAAGAAATCAATTTGGTAGGAGGAAACTGCTTTATGAACCATGACATCATTCTGGTGGTTATATTCCTCTGAAAAGAAAGAATATAGATTTTAAAAAATAGTAATTTCGGTTTATTACATAAAAAATCTAATAAACCTATCTAAAACTGTATTGTTGGGGACATCGTTTTATTTTTGCTGTAATACATATTTGCACTTATTTTGGATTTTTCATTTTGTAAACTTCAGAGATAAAAAGGGAACGACCTTTTTCGCACATTAGAAGTCATAAATCAAAAACTGTATGACTTAAATTTAAAACATAAATAATGTTTGAACATGTAAATAAAACCCTTTCATATAATACTTCACTCGACTGTGTCGCTTCACTTTCAAATTTGAACCCCCCATATTCAAAATAATGTAAGGGATTAGTCTTTTTAAAACATATTATATTTTTTTTCTCAAATAAGTGCCATATACGAGTACTTTTACTCGCATAAATGCTAAAGATACTTTTTCAGAGAACATTTAAAGCGGTTTACTGCAACATTTTATACCTTAAAAAATGGTAGCAGGGAAACATATTATCGCACCTCGTTTTTACCGTTTTTCCTTTTGGAGAAATAAGTTATGAACCCACAAAGTTGTTGTATTACTTGCAGCAGTTTATAACCTTCAATATGACAACAAATCATCAGCCCTTAAAATAAATATTTTGCATAACCATGGCCATCACTTTTCTACGAATTTGCCATGCAAATCAGGCGAAACAGACCTTCGTTGCCACAATCCTTTTCCATAGAAATAAGTACCTACATACTCGTACATACACATGTGCTTCCTTCCCATTTTACAGCACTTTGCTGGAGGAAAGGTTGGCAAAATTTTATGGCCTCACAGCCAGCTTTTGCGCCGCCGGATCTAAATAGCTTCAAAGGAGTTGCAAACTTTTCTGATATTCTTCTCGCTTACAAGTTGAAAAATATATTCACATATGGCCTCCTCTTGACGCTGATGTACGAAAATATTCCGAATAAATTTAGGAGTTCAGAAAAAGTGTATACTTGCTATAATTTCATTGTAATAAAAAAATATTCTGTCATTTATTGTGCGTGGGAACATTTCCAATTAGTCTACACGCAACAAACTTTAGCAGTATTAAAATATTTTTGTCTTGAAAAAGTTTGAAAAGTCTTTTCGTCCTCTCCCTTGCCCTTTGCCCTTTTTATGCAGATTCGTGATATTTCCAACTGCTGGCCTCTGAGATAAAGTTTGAGGAAGTTTTATCCGATTTGGAAGTGATGTGGAGTTCGACGCTCTTTGGTGCGTCTGCGAGCAATACAGTAAAAGCACGTAAAAGGTTCTCTTATCTTTTAATGAGAGAAGATAATTAATAACGTTTTTATTTAATGAACGAATGACTAATTGTTGGTGGATGACTATCTCCATCAACAAAGTTCTTATTGTCCGTTAATTATCTACTAATATTGCTTGAGAACTATCTCAAATTAATCAAATTAATTGAGATTCCGATTCCAATGCCTACATTCTTCGACCAGGATCGAGAATTTCAGCAGCCAACTCGGACTTTAGCAACTCTGCTTCAACTCTGAATTGAAAGGTAGCCTTTAAAGCTTTCTGGAAGGAAGTGACCAATATTTGTGGTAGTACACATCTGTTGATTTATTTATTGCGATTCTTTCTCATAAACCATAAATAACTTTTTCCTTTTCTATTTCATCGGGACATTTACAGTAGCAGAACCTGCCATTGTATTCGCCAATATAATATGTGATATTTTTATAGCAGATTTGAAAATATTACCAAATAAATTACAAAAAGCAATAAAAACGTACTATTTTCTTATTTATTTTATTATTTATATTGACGTGACAAAATTAATTAAATAAATAAATTGTAAAAATATATTATAAAATCTTCTAGTTTTGATGGGAGCATAACCACAAAACATTAGATTTATAGTCCTACTATTAAAGAGAACATCTTGTTCCATTCCAACCACATTTTCGGTTTACTTACAGAATAAGATATGTATATGTATCTAAGTTTTTGACTAATTATCAAACTAAAAAAAAACAAAAAGCACATGAGGAAATATATTGTTATATGTATTTCATTTTGAATATTAAAAATTGTAATACATCCAATATATTATGTACTTTGAATTAGGAAGGAACTTACAGAATAAATGCTGTATTAACGCACAGCAACAAATATGACATAGCACATTATGTAGTAATAAGTATGTATAAGTATGTGTAATTTCTATACCGAAAGATTTTGCGACCCGAGACATCAGAATTCGGGAAAGAACAAAGTATATGCAAGTATATGACTTCCAAATATTAATAACCGGAAGACAATTTGACCATGTGAGATATTGTGGCGAAGGTTAAAATTTACATATTACATTTACATGATACATGTATGCTGAGTACAGTTTATTTTTCTAAAGATGCCTCTTAAATTGAGGAAGCTTTTCCTACGGGATGTTTAGACATAATTTGAAAAGATAAGCAAATCAACGCAATGCCGCAATATTTGTGGAAATCCCTGCAGGTGCCGAAAACTTCTCTAAGCATAAAATATGAAAAGCCGTCTACCCTTGTGAGAAAACAGGGCAAGGCGCTCCAAATAGATACGTATTTATGTTTAAAATCATACTTTTCCTTTCCCCAGTGAATGTAAACCCTACAACTGAATATTTTCCGATGGACCTTTTCGATTAATATAAAAATTTAATATAGTAAAAGTCCACAGTTGATACTCCTTTGCGTGCCATTAAAAACCATTTGTAGTTGGACGATTCAACTCGTACTACGTAGTCCGATGTAGACGATGTAGTACCTACGTAAGGTCGATGTAGACTAAAATTCATAAAGTTTATTCCCTTGTCGAAATTTTAATATTTTTATCCGTACATTCATATTTGTGTTAAGCTATTCTTTCATTCATTCGAACTTATATATCATCCAACCAAATCTCATGGGCACTACCTAAAAATCCAACCAAATAAATTTGCCTAACAAATGGTCTGGAGAACTCGAAATTACTAGGTCTATACTGCCCGTACTTATTTTTCTTCCTTTTTATATTTTTTATATAAAGGAATGCAGAGAAGCAAAACCGAGCAAAAATAAAATGTTCGACCTCAATAAAGTAGAAAAGATTTTTTTTTTCTAAATTATGACATTACTTTTCTACACATTCTAATGACGTAGGGTATTTCTTAGAAGTCATGAAATTGCTCTAGTCCATCACCTGGATTTATGTAGGAGCATAAAAGATTTCCAAGGAAACATCACCAAATGAATTCTTTATTATGTACCATATTTAATTTTTATAGGAAATTGATGATATTTCCTCAGAACACGTAAATTGTAAATTACATACCAATGGAAGAAGCTATCTTACACTTACTTCAATTAACCGCACATTGCACGGAATCGATTAATTTGTGGATAGACGTTAAATCCCCTAAATAAATTGTATTCCTGTGTAGGTAAGTGAGGGTGGAATAAACAACCTCATTGCCTCAATACAAAGCCACGTGGCTTATCACAAGCTTAGTAGACGCACCCTCCCTACATACATTTGTTTAAGAATCATTCTTACGGAGAGATTACCAAGTTGTATCTTTAAATGCGGAAAATTACTTCCTCTTGTGTGGAGCTGCTATTTTCAAAACAATAGGAATTGGTACTTCTACTTTATTTTTTGTATCTGCAAAAGTCCAAAAGGCATAAAAGTAACGCATGATTGAATAAATCGAATAAGGATGTTTAGTAATGCTTTTTTTTTCTAAATTATGTTAAAATTAGACTTTATTTTGTACATAACATTTTTCTCTGTAAAATTCCTAGTTTTCGGGTCACAGAACGTCATTGTCAAAATACAAAAATTAAATGATGTTTAGAGAAATACATTTTTGCTCACATTTTATTTTTAAAAGCAATATTTCTTAGATATAGGGCGGTGAATGCCGAAACAATAAGATTCTCGAATATTCATCATAGATTATAGATTATAATATATTATTTTATTGAGATTTCCCACATACGTAAATATATATTCTGATCTTCTCTGAATTAAAATTTTATTTACATTTACGGCAAAATTTTTCTGTACATACATACCTACTATGTACATGCAAACCGAATAAAAAATATGGGTTTTGTTGTCTCATTTTTATCATATTATATGTACATAATAAAAAGTTAGCAATACGTAGTATAATAATTCAATACATGCGAAAATATTATATAGACGATTATGGAGCAATCTTAACATTTAATGAATTTCAAGACATTAAGTGAACGTCGTGTTCTTAATACGCACGCTATTGTTTGTTTTGCGTTAATATTTAAATCTTTTATAAATTTCAAACTACGTGACAATCAAAACGTTTCGGCTTATTAAGGATATTATTATAAGTTTCTTAAGTTTTAACCTGGGAAGTCGAAAATCTCTAGTTTGTCACGTAATTTTGGGATATAGGTACAGAACATATGAATTGGAGCTCTACAGCAAACGTTTAATTATGAAAATGGAAGTCAAGCCACCAACAAGTGGCCTACACTGCGAGATTTCCTTATCACTTTCTGAAGGTTCAAATCGATTATGTTCTCTCCCTTCAAGGAGCCAACTTTTTCAAGGCGTGAAATTGAATACCCTCATCGTCAAGTGAAATTCAAGGACATTTTCCCAGCATAAAGAGCGTAAATAGAGCTTATCATTAAGTAGGCATAGCATTGCAGGAACTCTTCAGCGGTAAATGCTTAATTGAAATTATCCCCATCTGGGCTTCAATATAATTTGCATTATCGTATTCCCCTTTAATCGCGGAGTATTTATTGGAAGAGAGAAAAAACAGGAGGAAATTTGATCTGTATATGTTTAACAAAAAGACATTATATAGGGTGCCCAAATTCTGCTCGCAGATACAAAGAATTTAGTGTTGAAACACAAAGTAGCATTTTCAACATTTTATTCTTTGAACTATGCATTTATCGTTATAAAAAAATATACTAATGATTAGTGAATAGTTCTTAACAAGAACTATATTTTTCAATCACGATAAGACCTGAAATTAAAAAAAAAAAAAAGCTACAATGACCCGGCTACTTACATATGTTTGAAGCATTCTCTCTCTTCATGCTCTCTGTGTTCATTTAAAAAATCAAATAAAGGCGAATAACTTTATTACAAATTTGGAAAAAAATAAATAATATACATAGTGGAGCAAATTCAAATTTTTTATCAGAAATCTACGCAATAATCTAAACTCAAGGAGCCCAGAACTCTAGAAGAGTCAAAAACCATTTGATTTGCATATTTTTGTAATTTTTAACACATGGTTCATAAAATGGATTATAGCTACATTAATGCTGTGAATATTTAAAACTTTACAATGTAAGAATCGACCTATCCCTGCCATTAATCTTTTTCTGTATCAGCACGTACCATCACCCTTATTTATGTTTAATCCACTATGAACATTCTACTTTAAAAAAAATTGTTGTAAAACACGTAACTCTTCATAAACAATATAATCAATACCACTTGTTGCTGTTGAGAACTTATTCGAAGTAATAGTGGTACCTTATTTAAATCACGTCAAATTTTCATAAATCTCTCATAAATTTTTGATCATAAATGTCCAACAGGTATTTGTTTTAAGTTTGCAAGATAGAAGTATGTATACGAAAAATAAATACTACAAAGTCACATTCCATTTGCGAATATCTAAAGAGCATATACTTTTAATAAAAATGTTGTTTCAAGTAAATTGCGACTGTGGGATCATCGGTTTTCGCATTAATCTTAATGAGGGCGTCGTCGTGCGACCTCATGCAAATTGAAATTTTAAATGCCTCTGGGTTCGTACAATTTTCACAATTTTCACAATTTTCACAATTTTCTAAAAATAAATGGAAAAAAAAGAGGCATCTATCAGAGGACAAGAAAATCTAGAGTGACAGAATTACTTCAATGAAGTGGAAGATATTCCTTGCGATGAAATTTAAATTGAAATGTAGCTCCGATTGGAGGTGTATAATCCTTGGGCGAAGACGTCCATCTAAATCCTACTTAGGAATCACTTTAACAAATCAAAATAAATTTTCAGAGACTTTCAACATATCTCGCATTGCCACTTTTCTTTCATCTTTCTTCTATTTAGATGACATTTTATGTAAATTTTTGAAACGTTTTTCAGAAATGGTTATCTCCCCGTAGAGAGTGGCCGAATTTAAAAGTCCATAGCATTGAATTGAATTAAATATAGATTACCTTGCTGTACTCATATAAGCGAAAGCATTATACTATGTCCATAAGCCTCGAGACTACAATAAATTTGTCAAGGTTGGTCGATAAAAACACGACGTGGTGGTGGGCTGTTTTAATGAAAATCAAACACAAACAATGTTTGTTTTGCTTTTTTATGAAAGTGTTTGAAAGCATGTCTCCAGAATATAAAATGCCAACAAGAATATTGTGAAGAATTCCATTCGCCCACAAGTGGCCCAATTTATGTGAAGTAACCGCACAGGAAAATACATTTGAAGAAAATAAATTACTTCTGCGTGTGACATTGGCCGCACTCAGGATGCAGAAAATCAGAAATCAAGGACAAAATGCTATGGGTTTTTCTGGAGTTAAAATCCACAATTTTGTATGGAATTGCGCAGTGATCTCTAAATCAAACAGCTTTATCCTTCCGCATCGATAAAATGCAAACAGTAATGGAACGGCAAGTTCTTTCATTAAGGAGCTCTCACGTTACCACAAAAGCAAACGCTTTTCATGAGAGGAGTTTCATTTTTCTGCAGTAGAATTGAACCAATATTGAAGACTGACCATTGTTTTTGAAGTATCTCTTTGTATATGTAAATATATACGCTAGTTTTACTCTTTTATTCCTTCCCGATTGTTTTAAATTCCTTTGACATATTTTGAACTAACAACAAAAAGAGGAGGAGGTTATCAATTTGTATACCTTCTAAAAAATGGCTTTAACAAAAATAGATGTTTTTACTAAATTTTCATTAGTTGGCATCCGCAAAGCAAGTTTCTTCTGGGAATAGCTCGCGACCTACTTCTAAAACATTGAGGTCCTAAAAACTTTTAGGCATAATTGTCTGCTTTATGTTAATTAGGAGTTTGTTTACTTATTTTATGCCTCGGAGGATACCAAAAGCTAAATATGTTATGATTTGGTCTGATTACGCTGCGTAACGAGCTTTACGTTGAGTACTTGCTAAACCCTCCAATTAAGCTACATACAACTAATAGGAAATACCTGCCTTTTTGAGAAAATGATTTTTGCTTTGAAGTTTCAGCTGTTGCTTAAACATAATTCGTTTAAGAAACAAATTTTATAAAAATTCATTTTGATTAATACAAATAGAATTAGGTACTTTTAATAATAATGTCTTAACATTGAACAATGTTAATTTATAAAATTTTATTGAGTACACTACAATTATGTCAAATTGTCTCTATACGAAATATGCTACGCGATTGCAGTACTGAAAAATTTTACCTCATTAGTAAGCAGATTTACAACTTTTCAGACATATTGCATACTTCGTCTAATTTTACCTTAGAAAATAAAGCTAACGTTACTTTCAAAATTAAAAGCCACTCTAAAAGTTATCTCTTTAGTACACATATATGTAACTATGTATATGTAACATACATATATCCAACAAAAGGTTTGATTTTTGAAAAAGTTCAATTTATAAAGGTTTGATGGTGTTGTTTGTATGCAATGTTTTACTACATATAATATAACAAAATTCACGAAACTTTTACTTCAAAGCCAAAATATTCATAGAGAATTTGTACAAAGCGGGTAAAATAGGGTTGGGCACATACTTGGATATTTTTTGACAATGAACAACAAAGAAAATTCCATGGAAGGCAAGCATTTGAAAAGAAAAATTAAATGACATAAAAACCCTTTTCAGAGACTAGAGTGCCTTAAAAATCGTTAACTAAGAGGTAAACCGTAAAGTTAATTGTATTTTATATCAAAAAACATTTTCACAGTTCCCAATTTATTTTCAATCGCCTACTTCCTGTGGGCATTGGTATTAAAAAATCTTGTGGCGAAAATTGTGTTATAATCTGCCATTCCTGTGGCACGGTTAACATAAATTGGAAAATATTTCGGGTGTAGGTTCGAATATTTTCATTATTTCCCATATTGCTTCTGTTGCTTGAAACCTTTGCCTTTAAGGCTGGGATTCTGTTGATAGGGTAAAATTAGGCGCATGTTTTAAAGTGTAGGCGGAATTTAAGCTGTGAACTCTACAATGAGATGCACCCATACAAAGTCAGTTAATTGAATACTAACAGGGTGAAAATTAGATGATAATTGGTATGTAAAGGTATGTATACATACATATATTGGAAATTGTAACTCTAGAGGATTGCCATGTTATGCCTACGTTGAGAGGTAAATTCAGTGAAATTGCATTCCTTCAATTATTTTGATAATTAGGAAAATGCTCATATTTGGTGGAATATATTGATTATGATTAAATAGGAAATGTTCTGGAATATTGTTTGCTTTCATTTACTGCCGGCAGCATTTTCTGAAAAAATTATTTTGTTCACATGTGTATTTCTTGTTTTGATATGAGTTTATTCTAAGTATATAATATGTATGTAATTAATAATAATAACATTTCATGAACAAGTCTCTGCTGGCATTAAAATTCCGCTGAGTCACATATTTTTTAACGTTGGATAATATCGAGTTAAGGAATTTTCGGTCAATAAACAGAAACAAATTACATACAACCCAGAAACCATATTCTAAACTTGTTGCCAGTGTCGTAAAATTTGCTTGTTTATTTTCTTTTACCCCAATCCCGTCTTTGAAAAACAAAGGTATGTATTATTCCCAAGGAATTCGTTTTCCCGGCCTCAAGAGAAAAATTTAACTCCGAAAACGACACTCTGCAATTGCTTCCTAAAAAAAGTATCTTTTGGCTTAGGATAACAAAGGATTTATTAAGCTCAGTCAGTTGCTTTTTTGAATCTCTAAAAGAAGGGACTGTGAAACTTCCATTGCCTTATTATTTCCAGTAAGCTTTCTTACACTATTACCATTTTTCGTCTTTTAGAATCAAATCCGAAACAGACAAAATAATACACTTACAGAAGCAATAGCACACTTCTTTTAATTACTCCCAGCTACGTCTTATAAAAGAAGACATCTTAACAAGTCGACGTGTCCGCAGTTTGCTTTTTGGGGCGAATAAAATTTTCAGACTTTAATTTGTTTAGGCTTAAGTACATAATATTATCTCCTCGGTAGTTACACTTCTCCGCGAGGGTTTTTCGCCCAAAAAAATTTAAACAAAAGAAGGGAGTCCTCGTGGTGACGTTAACTGTTTACATTGAGGTTTATTCTTAAAGAAATTGACCGAAAATCAATTAAAGCCAAGTCAACTAGAAGGAGATATTTTTTGTATAAAACTGGAGGACAACTTCACCTAATTGAATTCTCAACATTAGGGACAATACCACTTTTGGGATTATTTTTCTAAGCACCCCAAATTAAAGTAGGCACTTTTAAATTACAGTTTACGTGGTGTTTGGAGTTTTGAGGAAATTAGTCCATAACAAACATTTAAATATTTTTTGGTTATTAAGCATAACTAGAATTCTTTTCTAAGTTTTGTTCGAACCAATTCACCTTAAGTTGTGATATTGTTTTAAAGATTACATTTGAACAGATAATTGTATTTTAATTGCTGTTATACAGAAACATATTTATTAATTAGTAAAAGGAGTTGTGCCTGAAAACTTAAAGAATTAATGGAAAGAAACAAGAAAATAGACTTTCAAACGATTAACCCATTACAAATTAAAAAAAAAAAAAACAGACTATATACAAAAGTGGCGCCTGTTACTACAAAAAGTATTTTTAGAAAAATAAAACCATCACAGAGAAAAATTACAGGTGGGGCTGCCTGCACAGTATTTTCAATAAAATGGAAAGACGTTCTCGGAATTAAGAAGAACATTTTATAGCCGACTTTTAAAAAGACTTTTGAAACAATAAAATATTATAGTAATTAGAACAAAGGGAAATGGGCAGGTAATATTTATATTTATTTTATTTATTTTATTAATATGTGGGTGGTAACAAAGATATAACTCTTAGGGGAACTTACAGATCCTTTAACATCCACAGATTTATCTTGCGAGTGGTGACTTTATTGTTTATTATTATTATTGTCCATATACATATGTATAAAGTTAGATGCAAAATATATTACAGCACAGTTAAAATTAGCAATAATGTGTAGTTGAATAGTGAAATTCAAACTTAAAATAATTTTCTATTGCGATAAAAAATACTAATTGCCTTTTTTGGGGTATATTTTTCATAAAACGAAAAGAGCTACCTAGTTTCTAAATGTACATATCAAGTTAAAATCAAACTGTAATAATCTAACAGCAATTGTTCTTTAAAATTAATGCTAAATTTAAAATTTTCATCAGCAACATAATTTAACGAATAAGAATACCACAATAAATCAAATTAACAGAGTTTAGGTTTGAATTTTTTGTCTCTTCTTTTAAGCCGAAATCCCTTAGATTTTGACTATTGTAGTTGAAAAGATACAGATTAATCTATGGAAACATTTCTTTTATTTACGTTAGATGCCATCGCCGTATTCATTTCTAGCACACAAAAGTCTGAGGAAGGCAGTGATTGATAAAGGAGGAAATACCTTAGCTCAAAAGGTTCAAGCCGCAAGCCCTAAATCGAAAGAAAGAAAGGCCTATACCTACACCCGAAAGTTTTTCTTACTATCCGCAAAAGAATCCCTAGCATTATTTAGGGACGAATGAACTCAATTCACACCTTAATTTCCATTGTTAATCAAATACTGTTTTGGAAGATTAACACAACACCACACGTTGGCGATAGTGGAAGTAATCGAATAAAGTGCTATACATTGAAGTAGCAATTGTCTGCTTGTCTTAGCACCGTTCTGACGGCTTTTCTATTCATCATATAATTTAATTGAGAAAGTACACTACAAGGAAGTTAATGTCTATCGGCTTTTAATGGATTGACTATTGTGAATGCTTCAGAGATTTGACAAGCGGACTTGTTGACAATTACCATTAAATTCCTGGAGTTGTAGCTGCCTGGTAACCTTCATATCACAAAATCCATAGAGTTCCTGTAAGAAATGAAATGTTGCCTTAAATATTTAATTTAAAGCAACAAAGTTTTTTTGAATGATTTTATTATTACAACCAACTTACTCATTTTCCTAATAACCTTTAGATTATAAAAGAGTATACTAACGATTCTTGTCAGGGGAAAAAAATACAATAAGTAATTGGGATCCGAACTTAGTACCCACTCCCATCTATGTATGTACAACACAAAAGATGACTCCATTAAGCGCTTTAGATGTCGAGCGGCGATATTAAGGTCCTTCTGAAAACACTTCAGTTTACATATGAAATCTATCGGCTCATATAACACGATTAAAAGCACCAATTTCGCTTTCTGTTTAGACGAGAGAATTGCTTAAGTGCGAAACTTTAGTCGAGCAATCAATATTCAGGTATTTGGGATACTCAAACTTGTGAGAGGAATATAAATAAGAGGCAATGATTTCTAGTAACATGTCCTACCCTCCTGTAGTTTATCGTCGTTAAGGTTAATATTCCTTGCAATTATTACACTTCTCATATCTTCCACCGAATCGGATACCATTTCTACCTTTGAGAATATTAATGGAAGCAATAACATATGATGTCATGATTTGAATAGGAAGGGATTCAAAAGGCAAACTCATAAAATAGAATCGTTTAGTAGAGAGAAGTTGCGTTAATGGTCCCTGATGTTATTTAGATTTTATTTGCGTAGAGCATTTAATGAAGGAATAGAATGTTTTTTGTTGACACTCATCATGCATTTGTTTTAACTAAAAGACCAGATGACAAATCTAACTCGTCATTCGAATTGGAATATGTATGTATATATATATATATATATCATATATAATACATATATCAGTTATTTTAGAAATAAATAAAGGTTTATAAAAAATATAAAATATAATTTGTCTCATTGCATACAATTTGTTCATATAAATCAATACGCAGAGTAAAATTTCAAAATAAAAAATCATCTCAAAAACATACTCATTAATTAAGAACTAAAGGGCTTGTACAATAGGGTGCCAAACGTATATTCTATATGAATGTTTGCACAATATACATACATTTCACTTTCAATTAGCAAAAACCTGTAATATAAACTAAAAAACAAAGAAAGACAAGCAAAACCCGAATAACTCCTCAATTTAATCTGCCTGCGCGCGTGTCTCTATGTACTTAATATCAACAGTTTAAAAGATACTTTTTATTTTTAAAACACACGAAAATTGCTTTTCACTTAAATAGAATAGACTACCTAAATAGACTACCCGTATCTGTATAATATACTTTTCGCTTCTTAGAGAGTTCAAAAATATTGGCATTTTCATTTTGAATCGAATTTCCTGAATATTTTTAGCACAATAATTTTAACTTGAGGTTAACATGTTTTGGATATTTCTTTGTAAATTCTTGACGACGATGACAACGTGTCTATCTTTAAAATCCTCTCATTTTCGTAGCCCTTAAGCACATGCCTTTTTGCCTGAAGCAAAATCGGATTACTGAATTTTAGTAACAAAGAGCTGGAATAAGGCGAAATAATTTGTCCTTATCTCTAATTATATGTATGTACCTTTCAATAAAAGATAATTAATATCTAATACAGAAGTGTCGTTGTTGCAGTAAGAAATATATGGTTCTGATTTCTCACTGCTTGTAACTAGGCACTACAAAACATGTAATTTAAAGAATTTCATATACGAACTTAATGAACCTATTCATTTACCGCAGCCTTATTGTTAGTTATAGAGATTAATATGTTGCAGTCTCTAAAACTTCAATGAATTTTAACAGGATGTACATTTTTATATAATATCTCACATGCTGAGAATAGTATTTTATTATTAAAAGTTATGGCATAAAAGACGGTAAAGAGCGGTTATTAGCACCACGAGAGCATACACTTTTTTTTTTGTATTCAGAGGAATAAAGAGCAGCAACCTATTTTATATAACTTCTTTAAAGATTCATTGACTGTAGGAAAGTTTCTCTATAAAACTATTGTTCACTTTCACTTTCATAAGATTAAATCAAAAAAATTGAAGGTAAAGTAATACACAACGCAATTGATTTATTATTGAATTAATTACTTAAATAATTTAAATTTACGCTGCTTTATTACTTACTATGTGAGAAAATAGTTAAGATAATGAAAGGTCATATACTCATAATTGTTGAGACAAATATATATTATGTTCAATTGCAGAAATGATAGAAATCTGAAACTTTATCTTCGTCTTTAATTTAGCATCCTTTGTTAAATGCGGGTAATTTACCTCCCAACTTTCTTCTCAATTGGTGGGCATAAAGTATGTACTTGAAAATCCACCAAAATCTATACCTCTTGTGATTTATGCTGAAAAGTATTTAGATCGTGAGAATTTTAGCTCAATCACAGCTTAAATTTTGCATAAGTAGGTATGTACATAATGTACATATTGTATGTGATTTCAGCCACAATTTAATAAAATATATTATACTAAACATATATAATATTTTTTGATTGAAGCTTTGTTTTTGTATTATTTTCGATCGCTTGATAACGTAGCAAATAATTTTTAATCGATCGAAAAAATATTTCACAATCGTTTTATCCAATTTATTTAGCCGAAAAATGTTAAACTTTTTATCCAAAGTATTATTGAATATAAATAAGACAACAAATGAAATCATTGATTTTAGCTTAATGTATAGTGATTCATTTGGTATAAATTTCAAAAATAATCATTATTTTCGGTATTTGTGGTAACATTATAAATTATAAGTTTTTAAGTACCTAATAAGAACATTCAGGAATTATGCTTTGTGTTAAATTATTTTATTTACACATTCACAATTTAAAGAGATGTAAATAAAATTGCCAATTATCAATAAAATAATTTGTATTAACAAAATATTATATGTAGTTCTTCACAGTATTGGAATAACAGTTCGATAAAAAAATGGAAATTCCTACAAAAACAAAATATAGGATAATTACGAACAATAACAAAACACATAAAAAATGGAATACAAACGATAATTATACGAATACAATAAACCAACGCTAAAGATACAAAAGCTAATCGTATAAAAACAAATAAATCATATCTTTCACAACTAAAAATGACGACGACATACAAATTTCTCGCATCAGATCATCGGGGCATGGGTAGGTACTTTATTGATATAGAGACAACGAGCAAGACTTCAAAACAATACCAATAAACTAAATATACATATAGACAAAATATTGAGCCTCACAATAAGCACTTTTATAGTTTTATATCACACCCATCATGATGGATTAAAAAAATGTTTTTACTAAATTTAGTGGTTAGAACATTTCAAAATAATCATAATACTCAAAACCCAAATTCAGTCACTCAATTCAATTATTTATTACGTTCGGAAGAGCAGGAAAACTGTGTTAAGGAGATAAAGCAGTTATAACAAGTTTTTGCGAGCATTTTGTTTTTTTCACGGCCGTTGCGTAAAAGATTTATAAAGCAATTAACAGTTTAGGGGAAGGCGCTTCTCAAACCCTTTAAATTTTATATGAATATGAAGGATATAACAACGCGGTAATTTTAACTTTTGACAATCAACAAGAGTTTAAAATGCACGATAATTTATGCCCTGTCGTTATAAATAAAATAAAAAATTTAACGAAAATACGCAATTCCTTCAAAATACACCCTCTTGTTAGCACATAACCTTGTCACAGAATTGTTATGCAAAATAGATATACCTCAGGTTAATTTTGTGCTATTTTACGACCCGACATAAATTTTTAGATTTATGCGAATATAAATCTCAACCCTTTTTTGTTGGAATGTTATTTGAGTCGCTATAGACATTGTTCTTGAAATCAGCCATTATAGTTTAACCAAACAGCAGGTTGTATTAAAATATTGAGTCTATTGTCCAAAACATTCACAGAACCGTAGCTAACATTGTTCTTCCATTATCTGCTAAGACGATGAAATATGTATCTTAAAACCAAGTTAAAACATCCTTTTGTGAAATGAATCACACTTTGCTAATTTAATGAAACATAGATGACGTGATTTCATTTTGTTTGGTCGAAATCAAATGATAGCAGAGCTAATATCCCTAAAATAATATTCTGTTTACATTTTAGAATCTCTGACAAAATCCTTGACGAACAACTCTCGAGAAATAGGATTATAATTGTCAAGAAGCGTACAAGATGAAGGCTTGCGATCTTGACATCGGCCGTACCTTAGTAAATCAGAAGGGTAGCGCATCTCTTCACTTTCCAAATAAAAACATAACAAGCAAAATGAAAACATTTTCATGTTTTAGAATGGTATTTACTGAGTTGATAATGGATTCAATTTATCAATTTCATGTCCTGCTAAGCCTACAATGGTTTGACATTGATATGAAAAGTCATTCCTAATTAGAAATTTTCTTTTTAATCCCATTTATTAAGAATGTTATGATGGACCAGGGAATTGACGAAACCATAGAGGCATATATGTATGTACGTAGGTACACATTTCGAATTGCGCAACCACTTTGGGATTTAAAAGGATTTTTACCTTTGTCCCCAGCGGCTTTTTGGAAATGGCGATTACGTTTGTTGAGTAAAGATCTGCCTGTTGAATCCAAATTATTAATTTATATAGGAAAAAGACTTTGTTTTCTTTGGTACTTTATTTTTATCCTTCAATATTAAGAAACAGAAATGTCTAGAGGCCGTCTGTAAGTTGCTTTGTTCATATTAGAGGCAATTCTAATAAAATAAGCTTTATGAACGAAATCATTTCTGGCCGAAAATCTTCAGCTTTCAATACGCCGCATAAACAACAATATAAAGTTGAAGAAACACAGATGTCAATCATGTGTCGGGATTTAATAATTCAAGACGAGGTCGGACGAGAACGGTCAAAACATTAAGCTACCCGAACAGCTTATGTATTATTAAAAATGAAAAAGACAAAATGTAGTAGCTTTAATAAATTCCACATATTTTAATTGAATAAAGTTCTTCAAATATTTTACTAGTTTAATTAATAATTAATACCTGTTGAAAAACTATGGTGTGAAATCCGTGTCACAATAAATAGACTTCTACGGTTCAACGACTATATTCTTTTAAATTGTTTAAATTTCCTTAGCACTTAATCACAAACCACATAGAGTTAAACTCGACGAATATTGATTAGAAATAAAGCCACTTTAAACGGTGGATAAAAACTCAAAATCTACACCATTAACAACACAAAACCAAGAATGTAAAACTTGACCGTAGCATTATAATTCACTGCACAAAAGATAAGCTTAAAAACAAAAATTTTGCACACCAGAGCGTGGTATGCTTACTAAAATGAATTATTGTAATTTCTGAGAATTTTACAAGGGCTTTACATTATAAAAGAACTGCATAGTTTCCGCGACCTTCCGAAAGAGTTATGTTATACTTCGCGTTCAAAACTGCACTAGAATAATTCCGTCAAAAACACTCCGACGATGAACATTGCGACTTCTATACGTTCAGTGAGGAACTACTTGATAACAAAACCCGGAGCGAATCCTACACTCGGAAGCAAACATTACACTTAAATTGCGCAACTCCAAAATTTTAGGGGATGTTGGGGATGTTGTAGGAATTTTTCAATGAATGAACTTTGCTCCGCCGCCCGCGAGAGGAAGGGAGCCAACTACTGCTTTATGGAACCCATATAAACGAATCTTACGTTTAAAGCACGTGGTCGCTTCAACAGTGTTTACTATGGAGCCAAGGAGGATATTTAGTTCATTTTCACCTTTTAACCCCTTTTCAGACTGCAAGCGCAATATAAATTCTTGAAGGATGCTGAGCGATTCAGAGAACTGAAATATTTAGTAATTGCCTTGGCTGATTTGAAACATATTTTATTATATGAAATTGTGATGACATATTAAATTATACGAAATCCAAAAGCCAAACATATTCAAAAACAAGGGTTTCATATTAAAAAGTTGAAATTAGTAATTTAAGTTAAAATTGCGAATAAATTGTTCTATTTGTTGCCCACATTCACATATGCAAATTTATGTACATTGTATCGAATAGATCACAAAAGATGTATTTCAATGTATTCAATTTTTTCTACTTGTTCAAGAAATATATGAAAAGTTCTTACAATTAACAAAAATAAACACATAAATAACAAAAAATTTTTAGTTTTTTAAAACTTAAAAAAAGGAAGATTTTATGAGCAGCACACTAAAAAGTTAAAAAATCCAAAGGACTCGTTGAGACAAGTCAAACGAAACTCAATGGACTTATTGTTAAACATTGATAAATTCCATGTCTTAAATGTCCACCTCCCATTACCCACTTCCAATTATCATACAATTGCTCGAGGGTAGGTACATACCATATTATTGCATTATCAGCAGAATTTCATAAATTTGTCAAGTTTCAAATCGATGCGACAAATGGGTGGATAAAAATGGAGTTATAAGTTCTGACTGCAATATTAGGAAGTTAAAGGTCAAAGTAATAAAAGCGTTTCAAAAAACGGTCTTCCTGCTTTCAGCGTCGTTTCATATTTCCATTCCAACAAAAGGACGACGGAGTTTTATATTGAATAAAGATTCTAATTAAAATGGACAGCAAAATTCCCCACTACTCGGCGTCGGCCATGATCAGAGGTGAAAGAGTTCTGTGGTGTGGACTTCTTTCCGGTCCATTAACCATGTTAGGAATGATTGATAAAATTATTTTAGCCAACGACCATGGTAAAGCACATTCAAAGGCAGGTCACTGCATATTAAAATTTCAGAAAATTGTATTGCATGTCATTCTATTGCAGCAGAGGCCACATCCATTTAGCACTTTAATTAGAAGTACGCAAAAGTTTTAATGAATTTGTTTATTAAATGTCTTGTACCAGCGCTGCTGATTAGTTCTAATTTGTGAAACATGAAGTATAAGGTAGGTACATCAGATAATTCGTTTCAGAATATTGAGGAAACTTTGTGCAGAGAATAGCGTAGAAAAAGCAGACAGTGGAGAGCTCATATGTAGTTCGACTTATTATAAAATTAGTTTCAACCCTTAAATGCAGCAGCATAAAAAATTAGGCGAAAGTTCTCATGAAAGTAGAAAAGTCGCAAATAGTTAATTTCACCTATCTGTCTGTAACATACATATGTATGTAAGTACATCGTATTTATATGCGTACTACATTTAAAAGTTTATGCGATTTCCACCAAAAATGGTACTTGGGGGATTTCTCAGTTAATATACCTATAATACATAATATCAAAACTATTGCTCACCGGATTCTGATTTAATTACTTTTCCTGGGGGTTGGTTTAATTCATATCAATTTACAAGCTCTATGAATAGCAGAATCTCCTTATTTCAAGGAGGGAACATTAATTTCACGTCATCATTAATTAAGACACATTAATTGGTAATAACCTTGACTTCAAATCCAGTCAACATCTTCTATCCCATGAAATGCAGACGTAATACTCTAAAAACAAAGACGTGATAGCAAATTACGAAGGAAGTGCGGTTATCTCTTGAAAATCTCGAACGGTGTTCTCCTACGCAATCTGAAGATGCTTTTGTTGCTGTTACGAATTTCGTTTTATTGCACAAAAGCATTTCACATTTCAATGCTGTGACGACGATTTTCGGCGGTATATGTTTCTACTTCTTCTCGTCAGACTTCACTGCCAGTTTATTAACAACAAAAGCGCGAGTTCTTTGGTATGCAAATTAAACCGCGCGTAATTCAGGAAATAGTATGTTAACTGCTGAATGAGTGGATTATTTGACATGAAAGCACGAAGCGCGGCGATTTTACTTCTTTTCACCTTCGCCCCAAACCTGTAACCTACTTTCCTCAAGGTATTTATCTGAGGTCATCAGCCGGGGATGATTAAATCTTTGCAAAAGAAAAATGTTTTACGGAGTAATTTCGTAATAATTTCGAAGAGAGTAAAATTACAAGAAGTGTCGATTAAATTAATAAATAATCGTGCAATTCAATTCCTTTAAACTCACAATGAAAGAAAATGGAGTAATACAAATTATATTATAAAACTTGAGCCATGTTGTCTATGGTCATCATGGAAGGCTATACGAAACAACGGATGGAAAGAAAAATTTTAATGATATAAATCGAGTGAAACATGCCAAATATCTTTGCATTTCTGGTTTAAATTACCAAAATCTTGAAAACGAAACCAGATATCAAAATATTTTATTGATTTTCTTTTCTCATTTCACCCAAATCTGAAAACATTTCGAGTCAAATGTTGGCGCTCCGCAGGTAGTCGTAATTTTTCCGAAAATTTTTTTAAATTCATTAGAGCGCTTTTTTAGAATTTCAATTTACACAAACTCAAAATTTAAAAATAACATGACAACAAAGTATACAAAAAAATTAAAACAATTTATTTACAAAAAAACAGACTATTTACAGGGCCGCAGTAGAATGTCCAAACGCGACTAGAAAGATCACGCTTTCACTTTCACATTATCTTAAACGTAGAAGTACTACAAGAAAAATACTGTCTAGAACAATTCAACGTTCTTCTACTATAATTCGATTTCAATTAGTAGGGTCCAGATTTTCCAGGTGGTCCGTAGCTACCTGAGGGTCCACCTGCACCACCAGCACCAGATCCATGACCACCACCACCACCAGCGCCATGTCCATCAAAATCACCGCCATGTCCTCCGTCTAATCCAGATCCAGATCCAGCATCAATAATTCCGATATGACCACCGTCGCCTCCGCCACCAAGGTGGTCCCCAGCTCCACCCCCGATCCCTGAACCTCCACCAAGACCTCCGAGGTCACCGCCAATTCCTCCACCGATTCCTCCGCCGATTCCTCCGCCAATTCCACCCCCAATACCTCCGCCAATTCCGCCAGCTCCACCTGCACCACCTGCTCCACCCCCGTCGCGTCGGGTGTCATATTTGATGAAGTAGACCTCAGGTTTGCTTGGTTGAGTTGGAGCTGCTGCTGGGATGACGATGTCTGCGGGCTGCTCAGGTCGTTTAGCCAAGACGTAGATGAGGGTCTTCTCTTCGTTTTGTGGAATTGGTGGAATAATTGGAGCTTGCTGGGCAGGAGTAGATGGGGCCTTAATAAAGATGATTTTGTAGTGTTTCTGGGCTTGCTGAGGTGCATGAACGCGCTGTGGTCCTACAACGTCTTCAATGTCTGCTGGCGGAACATGAACATAGACATGTTTGTGGACAGACAAACCGCCGCCGCCACCAAATCCAGCACCTCCTCCAAAACCGCCACCACCACCGCCGCCAATGAAGCCACCAGCGCCTCCGCCAAATCCACCTCCAAAGCCTCCACCAAGTCCATCACCTAATCCTGAGAAACCTCCTCCATGTCCTCCGGAGATTAATCCACCACCACCTCCGCCTCCATGGCCACCACCAATGCCTCCGCCAATACCTCCTCCATGTCCAGATCCGAATCCTGCAAGCAGGAGAAAACGAATTTATCTCACTATAGCACTCTTTTAAAACGACGTAACCACCACCAAATAGCCATATCCATCGTCCTTACCAGTTCCGCCTCCACTGGAAATAAGTCCACCACCTAATCCACCGTGTCCTCCGGAGCCTGATGGGCCACTGTAGGAATATCCAGCCTCAGGACGAGCACTTGCCAGCGCAAGGCAAGAAATTAAAACGAAAGCTCGCATATCGCACCGTATCGAACTGCTTTTACCTTTTACCTCCGAAGTGATACAAACTGAACTGATAACCAGTGATCAATTCACCAACCAATTTATACTTGGACCCATTCCAGAACGAGCCGACATTGCCAAAAAAGTGAATTCGGTTTTCCCTATACACTCATTTTTGAGATGCAATGGACCTCATTTGCCAATACAACTTCAGGTGTGCCCGCCCGAAGGTGCCTCTACCCCCTTTTTTCCACCACACGCGCAAAACTTAATAAAGCGTATTCACGAAAAATAAAAAGTTTTTGTTTTTTTTTAATGTATCCCAAAAAGTATAAATAAATAAACACTCACTCGCGAGCACACGGATGAATCTCGCGGAGCCCCATGGACCATTGTATTTGGGGGGCCCTCGCGAAAAAAAGTACCCAGAGCCCCGTCTTCCGTCCACGTAAGAGACGTCCGGAAGGCGGACCCACCGGACAGGATTTACTGAACGGCTCCATTTCTTCTGGTTACGCAACATCTTTGTCATCCTAATTGGATCACCTCTCCCTTCGCTACCCAGCGAAGCATTAAGAGGTTCAACGCATAATTTTAGCACACTCATGCAACAGTGGCTCCGCGGCAGAGGAAAAGAGCCAAAATCTAAGACCGCGAGGGGTGCCTGCCAATATTCGCGAAGGCTTTTTTAGGCATTCATTAACACGACTCGACCTAGGTGATGGCTCCCCGGCAAACGATTTTGAGCCAGTTTTAATGAGCCCATAATGCCCCGAGTCCAATCTCTGAGAATACGAGCAAAATCCATGAAATATTGCCAGCGAAGCCATTTGGTGAAGTTGCCGGTGATGAAACAATTTCATAATGGGCAAATTAAAGTGAAGGAAATAATTAGCTTTTTCCAGGTGTGCCCCAGATGCAGCTCTGGGGGCCTCCTCTCTAAATTTCTTAGATGCGCACTAGAATGCGGTTTTGTGGCCGCAAACGGAAAGCAAAAGCGGAGGAGATTTATATCGCACGCAAAGTTTTTGCTTGCTCTTGTAGTTTTAAGGCACTCAAAGCTGCCAAGAAACGTTTCAATTAAGAAATATACCTTCAAAGCATCTTTAGCAGGCACGTTGCGAACTAATTAAAACCAAATAACCGAGATGAGTATTGCGTTATGACTTCTATTAAGATTGGGCGATAATTTGCTTAGTATACAAGGTCAAGTCTATTTTAAAATAAATCGTATTTTAATTAAAGGAAAACATATCAATGAGCCGTACGCTTGCTAAATTTAAAGGAAATGTACCTACTTATTATTTTTGTTTTTTGTTTTTTAAATAAAAAGGAGTACTTATTTACAAATAAATTCACACTAAATACTTTTATGAAGTCAATAAAAATACAAAACTCTTTACGATTTAATAAATTAACGATATCTCAATAAAAAGTTATTATACATTATAAATGGAGACTTAAACTTTTGAGACATATATTAAAGTAAAGTATCTATTCCATAAAACTTGAACGTAATTTTCTTTAAGTCAATTTTCCATGAGAAAGACTCTAGCAGCAGCTAAGAATCACAAATCCATTCAATTTAAAGATATTTTGCATTGCGTTTTTTAAGTCGTCTCATATTTTATGAAAATAGTTTTACATACATACATATATAGCTGCTTTATGGTTTTGATTTTTTTTTAAATCGTTATCTAAAATTGTTTAGTTTATTGCTATAAACCCTGTTTCCCCAATAAATTGACGTTCTGCGTAAAATATCCTATTAAAATTATTTATTAGTAGATACTTGTTCTGTTCTGTGGCATAAACTAACATTAAAACTGTTTATTATAGGGTAATAAAATGGGCATGACTAATTCAAATGAAATAAGAACATTTGTGAAATGTTTGTATAAACACATGTACATAATAACGTTTAAATAATCTCATTAGAAACCTTAAGATCTAGCGCGTATCTTAGTCAAAATAGTTTCTTCCATCAGATTGTTAAAAGAAGATTTGGCTGTTTTAAGATTGCTTTGCTTCTTTACATTTGCTTTTATTCATTTTTGTTCCTTTCAATAGATGTTTGCATCTGGTCGGGTTTTTGCAGTAAATTTATTTATTTATTCTAAAAATACTACGGCCCTTATCTTGTTATTTCTCACTTAAATGGACATTTTTTAAAGTTCATGCTTTCAATCGCCTATTTTCTTCCTATAAATAAAACAAATAAAGTTAAAAGCCTAATATCAACACTTACATCAATCTCACGTCAGCGTGAAATTGAAAATTGAAAGGTTAACTATATAGATTCGAAAGCAAAAGAGATGTCTTGGACTATTTCCGGAGAAAAATCTGTTAAGTTGGGAGGAAGAGCACAATTTTACGAGGAGTAGACATTTCTTCACGTTCCAATGTTGTCTCTCACTTCTTTAAATAAAAACATTAAAAATTAAAGTCGGTCCAAACTTCTTATTATTTGCTTTAAACATAAATATTAAAGGGCATCAAAACACAGGAAGAATGAAGTTAAAGTCATCATTAAAACAGTTGGATAATGTTTGAATTGTTTAATTTCGACAAAAGCATTCAATTTTATTCCCAAGTAAAAGAAATTAGTTGTAACAGAGAAATATTTAGATACATGTGACTGCGGCTTCTAGTAATTATTCTAGTCATTGAGAAAACCGAATTAAAAATTTTTCAAATGTAAAATGTATAATTTGAAACAATAGCTTACTGCTTAAATGAAAGAAAGATCTTTAACCCATTACATGAAAATAGGAAATGTCTTACGAAACTTTTCGGAAACTCCTCTTTCTTTCGAAAGCGGATTTACTTGTACATACCACAGTGAATGAAGGTTATAACTGGGGAATGCTCTTGAAAACTTGTTTAATATAAAAATATTTACGATTATAAAGAATTATATATTAAAAAAAAAAGTGTAATTTACCTAAGCCTTAAACTTTCATTCAATTTACGTTAAAAGTTTCTCTGATTTCGCAGTATTGTTGTAGTACATGTTATTAAAAAAAACACTTATTTTCAAAGAGATCTTATGTAGCATTATTAAATTATTTTACTAAGATTTTATTACAAACATCTAAACTGGATTACATATTGTTCTTACCTGGAGACTTAAAATTGAGTAATAACACATTTATTGTGATTTTTCACTTTAAAACTAGCAGATGGAAATAGAAATTTTCAATTGACTTCTGTTTTCAAACAAATAGGTAGGCTTGACAAATAAATATTATATGTATTATATAAAAACCCAAAAATCTTTAAAACATGTCGTAATATTCCGTGACATTGTCTTTTTTCCATAAACCTTATTTGATTCAGGAAATATAATCAAAATCATAACAAGCGGCCGCCCAATTTTCATTTGAGGATTCATAATCTATGCAAAAAATGCTATATTTTGCTATATCCTGTCACTCGTGCTTTTCAAATACTCGTGAGACTACCTATAAAAAAGCATCATAAGCTTCTGCAATTTATACAAATTTCGTAAATTCGCTGAGTGCGGTTTGAGTTGTTAAAACAATACTCTCTTATAAATGGTTATTATCTTAGGCCTTAATTAACAATCTTAACATTTATAACCATTGCGCGAATACATAGTTACCAATGAAATCTTGTATTTTGTTGGTATAGGTTACTCGTTGTAGCAATCACCATCACCGTGAAGAAAGTATCCAAAATATGTTTTTTATACGCTTACAGTAATCATCGTATCATACAGTGGCCTTTTAACATTTTGCGTGTTGTGCAAAACTGGTTAACTGAATGGGAGAACCCAGTGCGAATGCATTTCCAATTTAGCTGCACAGCTCCCGTCGAATGCAGTGGAAATGATGGGCATAAATGTCGGTAAGTATGACCACTGGACCTTTTACATCAATTAAGTTAAAAACGAGAGTGATCATCCCGTCACCTCAAACTGTAGGTGGTTTACACAGTTGTCCAAACGCTGTCTAACAATCGAAAGGGACAATTGTGGGAGATTAGAATGTGTTAAATCATCCGTGAATTGTCGACGTTGGGTTCACGCCTAAGTCGCCTATGAGGCACCTTAAAGAGGCAACCGCAATTGACTTGTCATAATAATTGCATCACTTTGCCGTTTTTCTGCGGTAATTGAAAGTGCCAAAGGAAGGAGAGGAGCCCACTGGACGCGATAGCCGCGAAGCTTCGAAAGTAAAAAGCAATGGTCGATTCGAGAGACGATCGCGGATCTTTCAGCAAGACATGGTCGCGGTAATCTTCTTACTTAACTGGCTCAGGTTTCGATCAGTTAAAAATATTTGGTCCGGGGATGAGGGGAGTCTTTGTGGGGTAATTGTTTTTTGGGGCATGTTCAAGATGTGGTTTTTGTAGTGCAGTAAAAGGTCACTCACTACAGCGATCTTGCCGTACAGCTCCTTTTCGGATGGCTTCTTCCACTGAATACATGCAGCTGCGGAGATTGGTCCAGAGATCTGGTCACTTGGCTGAATCTGGTAGCGATTATCTTTATCGATCGTCTTTCTGTATGAGTCAGATTGTCATTTCGAATTTTATTTTCCATCCACCGCTCGTTCGGCGATCCGCTGAAAGTTGGCGGACAGGTAACAGTGTTGAGGACTATAGTTGGATTATAATCGATGCGTGTAACAATTTTATAACACCCTGGCTTCAGATAAGCGCTTTTTTAATGAACGGAAAACATACACAGCCAATATTAAGCATTTGGTGCGGTAGAGCGCACTTTTCCGCTTTGAATCACGCTGTGATGAATAATCCTCGGGTCTCCGGTCACTTTGATTGCACTGTGCAAATAATGGAATTTGCTGCAAAATATCATCTCAAATTCGTGCTTTTCGATCGGACGGTTTTTGTGCAAAAAGTGAAAGGAGTCAGAGTTTAGTTAGTCGCGCGTGCACCGAACTGGTGATTTGCTTTGAATTGAATTGACTCTAAAGAAGACTGGCAGTAATAGCGAGTAAGAGTTCCAAGGTGAGTCGTATTATCCAAACGTAACATGAAATAGTTCATTTCATCGCTGGGACAGTTGGAGGCCAAGGTTTTATGTACTCATCAAATCAAAACACCTTTTAACTAAGGGAATAGGTACTTGTTTTTTAAATTTAAAGCTAGAGTAGATGTTAAAGCATATAACAATTTTTTTTATTAAAAAATTCACAATCACCTTTCCGAAGTAAAAGTCGCAAATTTTGTATAGCCCTTTCGATCTACAATATTTTACAGCGATAGATCGGTAAACTTCAATTACAGTTTGCGATTTTAAGATTGTAAAAAATTAGTATAAACATCACATACAAATTCGGGGTCATATTCCACAATTCTAAAAATATTCCTAGCATTAAAATTTTGCTTATAAGAACTACTACCCATCGCAAAAATAAGTTCCAGGACTGAAAAATATACTTAGGATAAAAAATGTCAGTAACATAATTAATTTCAATTCATCGAGAGAGAGAGAGAGAGAGAGAGAACACGACAGATGACTTTTTCCCGTTATATTTTACGTATACTTTTATTCAAACGTAAACTTATTAAACAAATTACCTTAACTTACACTACCTCATTTTTATTGAATCACTAGGAAACTACTTTAATTTACATTCAATTATTGAGGAGTCCCATCAAATCTAGAACTCACTTTCTTTCAACTGTTGTCAATGGACCATCTCAATTGAATATTAATAAAAGAGGTTTGTTAATGAATTAAAAAGACATGTTCAGCGACAACCTCTGTGGATTAAAGCGTTTTCTATAGCAAATGATTTTTTTATCATAACTTTAATTCAAAATTAAAGTAATTTCGATTCAATGTACCTAGTAGCCTTTTCTGTTGCAATAATAGTTTCAATTTGTATTCCAAAAAGAATCCTATATAACTCATTATTATCAATTTTTAATAGGCAAACCTATATGGTTATATTCATATTGTTAAATTTTAATAAGTTATATTTAATTGATACTGAAAAAGTCCCTCTAAAGTTGTTAATGTATTCGATAGTTTGTTTTCCATTATACCGTATAAACATTTTTTTAAAATTTTGAAACCTTTCCTTTGAACGATCGAATAAATAAAACTATAAACGTTTTTTTTTTGCGAATTACCTTTACCTCAAAGTGTTCAAAACATACTATTATATTTATTTCAATCTTTTTTACATCACTTGGTTCAAATGTTTATTTAAGTGTGAAGTTAATAGGTAGGCTTAACAAAATAACCGTTTTAATAGATAGTGACAAATCTCGAGATTTAATATATTTTGTACGAATTTAGAAGTAAAGTTAATTTAGGTGAAATTTTCTATGATTGCAAATTAGCTTTTGGCACCCTGTTGTAAAAATTAGTCCGTTACATTTTAATTAGTAATATGCCTATTAGGCGATGAAATAATTTCATTTGTCACTTATTAAGAATATAAATCATTTGGGAGGTAGCGGTTTCTACCTACAAATCCCTCAGTACCCACTAGATAGAGACCCAGGCACATTTCGACCTTTCAGAATTAATTGTGCAAAATATAAAGAAATTTTTATTTAACCCAATCTCACTCAATTTTCTTTTGAGTGTTTTTAAACTTCCCTCCAAGTATTGAGTCAATTATTCCGAGTGCTTTTAAATTTCCTTTGAATTTAGTGCCCCTCACCGAAGACATGCACCGGCCTCAACAAACTTGGAAAACTTTCGATTATCTTTGCGAATATGACACTACAGGGTGCCTCAATTAAGTTAGAAGAGCACCAGCTGTTTCAAGTGTTTGTTTCTCTTCTCAAGTGTTATTTTCCTATACCAAGAAGATTTAATAATCTTATCTGAGCCCCCGCCGGTTCGAGCTTAATCTTCTGAGTGTAATAAATGACCGGTGACTTGTTATTTTAAAACGCCCTGAATAAAATTATTAATCACAGTTTCCGTTGAGCCGGTGTTTAATAGACTTTGTTTGTCTGAGAGTTGAACATTTCAAATTTCGACCCTTGATAACGGAGATTGGATAGTCATCTCACCCGTACGCACCGTTTGAGTAAACTGTACTTGAGAAGGCTAGACTAGACATCTTAATAGTTTAATCAAGTGATTGCGACGAAATGGCAAACCCCAATCAAACAATTAAGTATACCCAAGTAAGTGAAAAAATATCTTCATACTGTCCATTTTTCACCTCCTAATACATAGGTACTATCCAAATTTTTGTAATTTAATATTTTCGAATCTTTAGCTATTTATAAACAATGAGTTCGTCGACGCCAAGTCGGGCAAAAAGTTCCCTACAATTAATCCAGCAACGGGTGAGAAAATTGCTGACGTCGCTGAGGGGGATAAGGCCGACGTAGATCTTGCTGTGGAGGCTGCACGGAACGCCTTCGGAAGGAAGGCGCCATGGAGGAAGATGTCCCCTGCCAAACGAGGAGATTTAATTTTAAAGTACTTACCTTATAATTCCAAAATTGTTGAAGGTAAGATATTTTATATCTCTCTTTAGGCTGGCTGAGCTGATTAAGCGAGACACAAACATCATTGCGAATTTGGAGTGCCTGGACAATGGCAAACCTTTCTCAGATGCCCTTCTAGACGTTCAATATTCCGTAGATACTTTAAAATATTACGCAGGCTTCTGTGATAAGTACTACGGCGAAACAATTCCAGTCTCAGGAGCAGGCACCCTGGTGACCATGACCAGGAAAGAGCCAATAGGTGTCGTTGGCCAGATTATCCCCTGGAACTATCCCCTTCTTATGTTGGCGTGGAAATGGGGTCCTGCCCTTGCCGCAGGTTTCTTACTTCAATTTTTTTCTGTCGATAGAAATTTTTGATAAAATCTTTCCCAAAAGGTTGCACAATAATTCTCAAACCTGCTGAACAAACGCCGCTATCTGCCCTTCACGTAGCCGCTTTGGCCAAGGAAGCAGGACTCCCAGCCGGAGTGGTCAACGTTGTGACTGGGTATGGTCCAACCGCAGGAGCCGCAATCTCGAGTCATCCCAACATCGATAAGGTCGCTTTCACAGGATCTGTCGAAGTTGGAAAGATCATAATGAAAGCAGCTGCTGATTCGAACCTCAAGCGAGTTTCTTTGGAACTCGGAGGAAAGAGCCCCCTCATCGTTTTTGACGATGCAAATGGTAAGACACATTTAACCTCTTTTTGATAGATTCGATAATCCGAAAATTTAGAGCACGGGTCCTTGTTTTAATTAAAATATCACTTTTAGCACTAATAGAGCTAACCTCAAACCAGAAAATTACAAAAAACGTAAATATACATAAGCCAATAAATTATAGTTGATGAGGCCGTCCAGATAGCGCATGACGCCATCTTTTCGAATCACGGTCAAAACTGCTGCGCTGGCAGCAGAACCTTTGTCCATGAAGACGTCTACGACGCTTTCGTAAAGAAGAGTGCAGAGCTGGCCAAGGCACGACGCGTAGGAAATCCATACGAAGAAGGAATCCAACAAGGACCCCAAGTCGATGAAGAAATGCAGAAGAAGGTGTTGGGCTACATCGAAAGCGGCGTCGCAGAAGGAGCTAAACTCCTTGCTGGTGGCAAGAAACCTGGTTCTGTGGGATATTTCGTGCAACCAACAGTCTTCTGCGATGTTACTGATAACATGAAAATAGCTAAGGAAGAAGTAAGTAAAATGAACGCTCTTGAAATTTTCAAATAATTAAAATAAAAAAAAATGTTTCTACAGATTTTTGGACCAGTACAATCTATTCTGAAGTTTAAAACCATTGATGAGGTCATTGAGCGTGCCAACAACACGACTTATGGACTGGCTTCAGGCATTGTTACCAAGGACATCAACAAGGCTCTTGTTTTGGCAGAAGCCTTGCAGGCCGGCTCGGTTTGGATCAATTGCTACGACGCAGTTGTACCACAAGCTCCGTTCGGAGGATATAAGATGTCCGGCATCGGTAGGGAACTCGGGAAAGATGGACTTGAGAACTACCTGGAGACGAAAACTATTACTATTTTACTTAAACAATAAAAGCATTCTGATTTTTTAACTATGTACAATATTTTGCTTAACCTGCATTAAAAGTTCTTTAATATAAAAATGGGTTTTATTTTTGACTCCTCCTACTTTCGTTTATCATATGCATAAAGTGCCAGATCATCCGTCCTTTTTTAAATAATTAGTTTTTCACACCTTTGACGAAAATAATGCAACATACAGAGCAATTCTCTGACACACCGATTTATTAAAAATTAATTATTTCAGAGCATTTATTGGTTGACGAAAGAATTTTTGAACGTAAATATTCTTAGAAATGATCGCTGTTTCAAAAGAGAACAGCAAATTATTAATTAATCAGTTTAAAAGCAATCTTCCTAGAAGACCTATCACAATTGTTGTCTTAAACACGATTATTCATTGGGTTTTCGGGGGACTTGTTCCACTCCTTCATAAGGATCTGTTTCCATTGGGTCATGCGTAATGTCGGATTCTCCTCGCGGATCCGAGACAAATTGGCGGTTTCAAAAGCTTTGAATGCAGCCTTCATTCGCTTCTCCGGATGCTTTTCATCTGCTTCATTTATGCTAAAAAGGTATTAATTTGATAATATTTGGATAAAAGTAATAAAAAATAGAGCTCACCTTAAAACAGCAATAGCTTCATCAACGTTGGTTGCGATAATCGTATCAGCCATAAATCGATTGAGATTTTCCTCCAAAGGAGCCTCCGTAATGATTTTGGGGGCAACCTTTGGTGCGTTGATCTGTTCAATATTCTTGTTGCGCTTCTCGACCTCTTGCAAAATTTGTTGTCTCGTTATTTTGTGGATCGGCTGCTTGGCCTGGGTCTTAATAGACGCAAGTTCTTGCTCTAGCAGAGCCTTTGCCTCAGCCTTTTTGCGAGCCTGTTCTGCTTTCTTTCGCTCCTCCTCCTCCTTTTGCTTCTTCTTTTTGGCCAATTGCCTATCGTCGTCTCGCCAGAGTTTATCTTCAGCATCTTTAGCTGCTTTTTCTTGAGCGGCTTTTTTAGCATCAGCTTTTCTTAGTCTGGCCTCTACGGCCTTCGTGTTCTCACCCATTTTCTTTGGCATTGTGCAAAGACCCCCTGCAAACAAAATTCAAAGCCATTCAAATTTAGCTTCCGTTCGTCTCTTAGAATGAATTCACGGATATTAATCGATTTTTTAAATTAAAAAGCTATTCTACTTTGCTAATAATTTATACATCCTCAAGAAATCAAAATTCTTTATTAACGAGCGGCCAAATCACAAATTCTTTTATAAAATAGAAAAAATTAGGAGACACGGACAAACAAACAAACAATAATATATAATATATAAAAAAGTTCGTGCACAAATGATGAAAGGAAGAACAAATAATTTTAAAATAAGAATGTTATAGTTGTATAGTATTTTATCTCTTTATACCCGCAGAATTGATTGTTTTTCATATAGGCAAATTAGAAAAGGTGTCTACATATTAAAATCATTTGTAAAAAACCACATCTATTCAGCTGGGAGTATTTAGTTAATATGCAACTATAAAACGAACAGAGTCCACGAAGTGAAAAATCTAAATTTTAGGACCTTCTTCTGGCAGCACGTAAAAAGATAAATACGTGGTCCAAGGAGAGGCCACATTAATGAGAACAGAAAGTAAATTTATCCTGAAATTCCCTTTGCCGTCTAATTTAATTTTTCTGTATTTATCGAGTGGACGTGTGAAATTTTGGCGCAGGTAGCTTCAAGTTTGTGACTGAGGACCACTGAACCCGTCTTGTGTACAAGCGCCTGACTAAATACATTAAATATAACTTAAAGAAGATTTCGAGAAGTTATGGAGGAGACAAAAACTACACATAAATCTCCAATTTTCTACCTTTTCACCGCGTCCCAACAAATAAGCTGATTTTCTCGACTGCGAAAACTGCGAACACTTTAAACGTCAAACAATGAACGAATCTTGCGCGTAGACGTCAAATTAAAAGGAATGATTTGTTTGCAGCGGCTCATAGTTCTATGGAAAGAATTAAATATTTTAAATTATTATCGTAATCGAAAATGTAATTAGTCTAGTAATTAATGTCAGCACAGCAAAGAAAATTTTAAAAGAAATAATTGGCTGTATTGTCTTTATATAAATTTTGAAACTATAGTTCCAGGGTGCAGGGCAGTCATTTTTTGACAATTCACTTTTAATTGACGTTTATAAACATTTCAAGTTCGTGTATTTATTCAGAAGTCACAGGATATGGATATTTTAAAAGCGGAAATAGCTAAGAAACGCAAATTGCTGGAGGATAAGAACCTAATTGTGAGTATAAAATAGATCGAGTACCAAATTGGCAGTATTTTAAATAAAATTCATCTTACAGGATCAGAAGAAAAAGTACTTTAAACGGGGTGACCTTCTGGCTCAGCAAGAGGAGGAAATTCTTAGAAAATATGGTAAAAAACAGGACGACATCGACAAAATAAATCTTGTGCAACACATCAACAAAGGTGAGTTCAATTAGGCGCTAATAAATCAAACATTTTCTGATGCTCACAATCTGCGCAGATCAATCCTCCGACATTCTAAATGACGACAAAAACATTCTTCCCAGGACCGAGGTAATTCGGCGCCTTCGAGAGCGCGGGGAGCCAATTCTACTGTTCGGCGAAACAGAGGTCGAAGCCTTCCGGAGGTTGCGACAATGCGAGATCTCGCAGCCCGAAATAAATCGAGGCTTCCGTAACGATTTCCAGGAGGCAATGGACCAAGTCGACCAGGCCTATTTGAACGAAATCCTTTCTTCCGTGACGCCCAATTCAAAATCGGAGAAGAAGGACGAGGACATGGAGCTCGAAACAACAGTTACGTACGATTCAATTCAGGAAATGGCCCAGGACGTCGGCAGAGGGAACAAAGATCACGACATGCAGGTCATTACAACACTGCTCAGATTCATCCTGAAGCTCTGGCATGATCAGTTGAACACGAGCGATGAAAAAATGACGACAAAACTGAAGATGGCTAGAGTAATTTATACGCAAACCCGCGAATACATGAAGCCCCTGTTCCGGAAATTGAAGCACAAGAGCATACCTGAGGATATCTTGGACAGTCTACGGGACATCACCAAGCATTTACTGAACAGGAATTATATTGCAGCTAGCGACGCCTACTTAGAAATGGCAATCGGGAATGCTCCCTGGCCAATTGGAGTCACTATGGTCGGTATCCACGCCCGTACTGGACGCGAAAAAATTTTCTCGAAGAACGTGGCCCATGTGATGAACGACGAAACACAGAGGAAATACATCCAGGGATTAAAGCGACTCATGACCAAGTGCCAGGAGTACTTTCCGACGGACCCATCACGGTGTGTGGAGTACGTGAGCAAAAAAGATGCGCCTAGTGAATAGTTAAAATACATTTTTGGAATAAAGCTTTTATTAGATTTTAAGTAAATCTATTGCTTGTCTTTTCGATGCCCTCTTATTTCTTACCCAACTCGGCGGACCGCTGTGATGACTTCTCCACAGCATTCATTAAAGTGGCTCTACATTTTAAAAATGAAGATATTTTCTAAAATTTTATTATCCCTAACTACCTCAAATTGCCTTTTTCCAACTCGTGCACTCCGACTATTGTAGCACCTCCCGGGGAGCACACCTGATCCCTAAGTACCGCAGGATGCTGCCCGGAGAGTATGACAGTTTTTGCGGCACCTAAAACTGTCTGGGCAGAAAATTGAATAGCCATTTGTCGTGGAACGCCCTGTTTAACAGCTCCGTCTGCCAGAGCTTCGATAATTGTGTAAACAAACGCGGGGCCACACCCCGAGACTCCAGTGACAGCATCGATCATCACTTCTGGAACTTGTTGGGCGATCCCCAGTGTGTTTAGCATTAGATGCACCTTCTCCAGGTCCTGCTGGGCCACATAAGATCCTGGAGTGTACACGGTGCAGCCCTCGCCCACCTGCATAGGTGTGTTGGGCATAGTCCGGATCATTTTAAGGCTTGGGATAAAGCTGAAGCTCTGCAAAGGTTCTTAAATTAGTCCTTGAGAAAAAAAAACGTGCTTTGAGAGGAGCACACTTTTTCTAATTTATAAAGATTAACTCCAGCTAAAACGGAGACGAACAGCTTGTCCTTGTCCCGGGGGGTTGGAGAGTACGTCGATTTCAAGCTCTGGCAGCAAGGTTCTAAAATATGTGGCTTCACGGAAATGAAGATTATGTCTGACTTCTCAATAACCTGAAGATAAAAGTAAAATTTTAATCAGCGTCGTCTGGTCAAGCCAAGGCAGGGGGGAGGAGGCGAGGGGCTACCTCGGCGTTATCGTCTGTGGCGGAGGCTCCGATGTTCCGCCACCGCTCCAAATTGTCCAGATTTGGCCCCGAAGCCATCACCTGTCCTGCCTTCACGATGCCACCGTTTATGAGTCCCGAACCGATGGCAAAGGCCATGTTCCCGCCTCCGATGAACCCGATTTTCTCGTCCAATTTAGCCATGCTCCTGACTTGACACCAGCGTCTTAACTCAAACGATTTCGAGCTATGCACTTCTCGGAGCTCCTCTCAGCGGCCGCCACTTGTTTACTTCCAAGTTGCAACGAGGCGAGATTAAAACACTTGCGATATTACGTAAAACTGTAGAACGCGCCCGAAGGTCAGCAGAGAAAACATGCACCCGGCACTCCTCAGGGAAGATGAAAACACTGCGCACTCTTCCCGGCGCCCCCTTCTTCAAGTGAAACCGCGCGGGGTGATTGATCTCACTTCGCTGCAGATTGCCGAATCTCCCGAAAGCAAACAAAATCTTGTCGGCGAACACCTGCCAACAAACTTCTTTCAAGAACAGCGAATCAAATCGATTCGAACTCAATTGCATTATCCACAAAGACATCATCAATCAGCTGTTTTAGAACTAAAGTAGAACATGGGGACTAGTTCCGGTGTACGGTCAAAAGTTATCAAGAAGAAGTGGCGGTACTTTCAAAAATCTTGTTAAATAAAAATTTACACAAACTCAATATTTAGCAACCAAATGAATTAAGATTAAACTTTGTTAAAATTTCAAATAAATCCATTTTCATAGTAGGCAATTTAAAAACGAAATTTAATATTTATAACGGAAATTGCAGCCTTCTCCGAATTACCTGTTGGGTTTGGAAAAAAATATTTTAGCAACAAATTTAGTCTAATGAGTATTTTAAAAGAATTATTTGACTTATTTATGTATAATGTAAGATTTTAAGAATACTCTCTTCATTTAATTTACATCAGTCGAATTACCTACATAAAATTAAATGATTTAGTTGTTTCCTCAGCGATTAATTGGTTTTGCCAATTTCTATAAAATTTAGAAAAAGATAGATTAATATTATTATATAGTCAGGTTTTCACAACGACTTATGTTTAGGGAAGTCTTGGTATTTTTAAATTAATCCACAATTGGGGAAAATACGGGTGAAGATATAAAAAAAAAATACACACAGACGAACATTGGAAGTTGGTTAAAAAGGGTCGACTAAAGAGACACCAAATAGAGATCTCCATTTACCTTGAAAGCAAACTGAATTCATTCAAACTAATAAATAATATTGAGCATTTTCAAGTCTATATCAACACTATGGACCCACAAAATTAAATTTCCGTCATATAGAGAATTTTCGACAAGCGATCCTGAAAGTCTCTGTGTGTTCATTTTTATCTGGGTTCAATTTTTTTAATTAAGAAATTTTAGATTATTTAATTTGAAGAATAATCGAAATATAGAAATTACAGCTTGCTATATTACGGAAAAAATTGAATATGTACTCTTTTAGCAATTGAGCAGACTATCAATAAGAACATTGAACATTACTGAACAAAAATTAAATTCACTTGTTAACTCTAGTAGCCATTATGAAAATGAAGAAGTAGCCTACGGCTTTTTATTATTTGAGTATTCTGAATATATTTGAAATAAAAATCAAATTTTTGTGAAATACAAAGTGAGAGGTTTTTACAAATTATTGCGCGATGACTGAAAGTGTAACATCAGAAAACTCCAAGAGAACAATAATAGTTGAAGAGGTACCGACAAAATTGAGAGTTGATGCTGAAGAACAAAATGCGGCGTGCGGTTCTAAAGAAGTACAATTTTGTGTTTTATTTTTATTTTAAAAGTTCATAATTTTAAAATTCCTAATAAGAAGGTTGATCTTGATGGTGCTCCCCAATTGAGAAAGAATCCAGGCATGTATGACTTGTTGGCGCATATTAAATGCAAAGTAAACGGCTTGGAAACTTTTTCTGAGGACGATGGCAAAGTGGAGTCAGTTATAAAGGTTAAGAAATTTTTTATTTTTATTTCTTTTAATCGAATTCAACATTTTCCATTCAGATTCAAAACTTCGACAGAGGCGATGAACCCACGATTTGAATGAATTACATATGTGATATGCTGATTTTCTAAAATTCAATACGAATTTTTCGTATAGTAAAATTTTAACATTCATGCCCTTTTGTTACTTTAGACGACTGTTTGCCAAAATTCTCAAAATTTATATTTCCGTGGAAAAGAAAAGAAACCATATATTAGATGATAAAATACGTTTTTCTAAATAATTTGCTCATATTTTACAAAAAATTGTCTCCATTCCGTAAACTGGGTTTTTCTTTAGTATGTAATTCACTTTGGGTCTTGTTTTATTGTTATTTATTGTTTACGCAATTCTCAATTTATTTCAAATGATATTAGGCTGCCTTAAGCTGAAAAAGCAAACATTTAAAATATGGCAGGTCATGCGTCGAAATTTCAGACAGGTATTCCTGTTGCAGCCCCAAATTCCACTTTAAATTCAATGTTATAAAAATAATTAATAGGATGAATAGAAATATTTAACGAAGTTACAAAACAACACTTTTACACATAATCATTAGAACTGATGATCTTACTCCTTTTTCATTAGTTGGGATCTGTGTTATTAGGAATTTTCTACGAGCACACCTCACTTCAAAAGTCTAATTAATTATTCTAATAAAAAATACAAAAAAATACTAAATTTATAGTATTAAAACAAACGGTTAAGAAAATTAATTATGAAAACTTCATTTTTAGAATTGTTATATGTAGTAAATGATAAATTTGCCATGGTTCATTTTAAAATGTTGAATTTGTATAGGCTGATTGGAGGAGTTTTATTTACAAAAATTAAAAAATCAATATTTTTTTTCGAAATATTACATTGTGGTGTAATTATGATTCAAAGTTCTTTCATAAATGACTTTATTTCTTGTAAATTAACATAAAAATTTTGTGTCAGAAAATTGTTTAAATTTTCGTTTGTGTGATCGTGTTGATAAGAGTAGAAATAAATATTTTAGCTAACCAGCAGTCTAGCGATTCGGGAGTCTAATTGGAAAAAAATTGGATGAGTGCTAACAAGGAAGAATCAGGGTCCGTGTGTGTTATAATTTTCGAATTAGACTCCCAAAAGCTGCGAATCCCCTTAAACTACAATAAATATAAAAACGTAAAAATAAATAAACTTAACCTAAAGCAGGACTAGCTGCTGGTACTTGATCGTGACTTCTCGGAATCCTCCTCGTCATCAAAGTCTGCATCGTCCCCAAAAAATAAAGACTCTATGCTTGCCTCTAATTTAGATTTTTTCCTTTCTGGCGGTCTTTCAGTCGTTGTTGTCGTAGATGTTGTTGAAATTGCTATTTCTGAATTGGTGGGCAATTTTTCAGGTTCTTCATCAGAAGAATCTTTCGTTTTATACCCAGGTGGGTAAATTGGTTTAAAGCCACCCTGCAGCTCCGGTTGGAAGCTCTGCGGATCAAACTTGTTGGTACTATCTTCTGTATCCTTAATCGGTCTGCCCACGTCCGCTCTGTCGATGTTGTTTTTTTCATAGATAGACCCATCGGTGGTTCCAGGGAATATCGACCACCCATTTGGTGAGTTAGTAACAGAGCTTAGACTCATGCTGGGGTAGAACGGCGCCATAAAATCCTTTTCGAAGTACTGACCCCGTGTGTCTAGCTCTTCGGTAATTGCAGCCTCTGTCTGGGTGTCTCTAATTTCTGGAATCACAGGACTAGCGAGATTTGGATGGGAGAATTTTTCGTAGGAGTATCCTGTGTTGTATTTGCTGGGCTCGGTAGGTGTGTACGCAATCGCGATCGGGATGTCTGTGTCTTGATAGATTTCTTGGTTTACACTAGATCCCCTGTTTACAACTCTCGGGGTCAACTCCGGGGTCGTTTCTCGATTAAATCGATCTCCTTGGTCACTGAATTCTGTTAACGCTGTTTCGGGCCTTTCTAGTGGGTAGGGAAAGTTGCTTTTATTTGGTAGTTGTGATTTACTTTTGACTGTTAAAATTGGCTCCTGAGGGTGATCGCGAATAACGGAAAAAGGTGTGTTTTGATAGTCGGCGCCAACGTCTCGATCGCCAGCTGGAGGTTGAGGTGGCTGTTCTCCTCTCTGTCCAACTACAATTGGATCCTCCAAGTCAGTTGGGTCGAACATGTCCATTTGGAGTGGTGACGATTTTACTGGGTATACAACATACACCGGTGACTGACCTGCATAGGGGTTAGTAATTTAAAAAGATTCATCTAATGTTGTTTCTTAGAAGTTACCACTATGCGCTGCAGGCGCAGGGGGCTCAGGATTGCCAATCGCTACTTCGGGCTGCGGTTTCTTTTGCGATTTAAGCATCTGCAACGTAACGACAGGTTCTAATTTTGGTAGTTCTGGCTCATTTTCCATAACTGGTTTCGGTGGATCTTCTACCATTAAATCTTCTTCTTCAAAAGCAGGTAATCGTTCAGGTTGGACTTCAACCTTTGGGATGTTGTAGCTATCACCACCGTTGAGAGGATGTCGTTCTATCCCGTAGTTCTCAACGTATCTCATGGGAGGTGGGGGTGGTGGACCCCTATGCATCTGTGGCTGTCGCTGCATATACACCCTATCGACAGGGTGCATTGGATGTGGGGGATGTGGAACCCGAAAAACTCTTCGATTAGCTTCAGAGGGATCGATATTTATTTTTGGACCATATCGATTTCCGATTGGGGTACGACGATGTGCGAATGGCGGTGGTAGGGATCTATTTGGGTAAGGGAGCTTCTGGTGGGTTATTCGGATATTACCCGGTTCTTTAGTATGCCCTGGATGGCCACTTGAAAGTTTTGCATTCGGCCGAAACTGTGGGAGAATATTAGGGAGTGGGCGCTCGGGGTTTGGACGGTGCAGACCTAAAAGGGGCTTCCGCGTAAACTCATTATAAAGATGAGCTGGTGAAGAAGTTATGTGAGGCCTAAGATGCTCCTCTGGTAGATGAGGTGGTGTTAAATCTTCAGGTAATTGTGGGAAGCTCTGAAAGAGAAATTAAAACAATTTTAAACAATAGTTGAAACTTAAATTAAACTAAGTACTCACAACTTGGTTATGATGATTGTGCTGATTCAAGCTGAGAATTTCATGCTTATCGGGCACTTTCACTTCATGAAGTGCTTCGTCTTTGAAAACTACATTAGATACGGGGCGATTCTCCTCAAGATTACCATCAACCTTCCACTGATTATCATTCTGTGGGAATGCCACCGGGTTCATTTGGACATGCGGAAGTGCTACTGGCTGAGCGTGCCCATTAACAACATCTGGATCTCCGCCAAAGTTTACAGAGCCACTTCCGATTATATCATTTGGGAATCGCACATTTGTCGTTGAAAGGGTCAACTCGTGCGTTCCGTGGTCATTGTCCACCGGACTTTCTTGACTGATTTTAATCGTCTGATAGTGGTCGTCATTAGACGAAATGTTGGGAACTGGCTGTTGTACTTGAGGTCGCATTGCTGCAGCAAGATCCTCATTAATTACCGTCCCGTACTGAATACGTTCACCATTTTGGAAAAGAGGCTCTTTCTCAACAGTTCCGACGTAGTGGTTGGTTCCAACTGCCTGCTGGGACCCTAGAACGAAAGACGCTGAATTCTGACCTGGCGAAATAACAATATTGTTCATAGATGGTGCTGGATGGTACTGCATTTGCATAACGTTCGGTTGTTGGACCTCATACCGAACGTAGTTATTTTCGTCCTCTTTTGAAGTATCTTGCATAATTCGTTCTGTTGTCGTACTAATCGAAATTGGAGTTGTAGGCGGGTTTGGACGATTAGAAACTTTCTCTAATTGATGCAATGTAAAAGGAGCCGGTTTTGCTGGTGAAAATGGTCGCATTAAATTTCCTTGTTTGTCCAATCCTTCGTTCGAAGGTTTGTAAGTCTCCTCATCGACTAAAGCGTGGAATAAATCAGCTAAAGACATCGTATTTGGCTCCTTTTTATCACCAACGACCTTATACACTTCCGCTGCGTCGAATGCCGAAAAGTTCGTAGGGCTAAAGTTTTCAATTGGTTTCGCACTTATTTTTTCAGTTGGCCTCATAGTTGTTGTTGTTGCTAAAATTTGAGTACTTTTAGTAACTACTGCAGTCGTAGTCAACGGAGTAGTTGAAGTTGTTTGGAGTTTTGCAGCAGTTGTGGTTGGTGCTATTGTAGTTTTAGGTACCAATTTTGTTGTTGTTGACGTACTTGTAGGCACAATTGTTGTAGTTATTTTTTCTGTTGTAATAATGCGCTGTGTTGTCGTCGGTAATTTTGTTGTAGAAGTCTTTTGAGAGGCTGTCGTAGTCGTTACTGAAGGTGCAGTTGCCTTGGGCATTTTTTGAGTAGGTGATGGTTTTGTAAAAGGCCTTTCTGTGGTCGTTATTTTTTTCGTTGGCACAAATTTATGTCTAGTAGTAGTTTTATCGGTAACAGCTTGCTGATTTGGTCTCCAAGTAGAAGACGACGCAATCGTTTTAGTCGGAGTAGGTTTTACCGGACTGCTGCTCTGCTTATGAAGAGTATAATACTTAGGAGTACTTGTAGTAGATGTCGTCGTTGTGTAATTTTTGTGGTTTGAAACATAGTTCTTATTATTCCCCTGATATTTTAAATTTGCATACGAACTTGATACCAATGGATAAACAAATTTAGATGATGAGTATTTGACGGGTAAATTTAAAAAGTCGTGAAAGTTTGGAGAAACACTACTCAGTACGGTTGATTTCTCTTTTGGGTCAACCACTTCGTTTACTTCTGGTTCTATTCCAGCTGGCTTTTTTGAGCTAAAATCTAATTTTCCTGAAACAGGATCCTTGTCTAAGTAGAATGGTTTGCCATCGTTAAAAATTTGTTTTGGCAGAACATAATTTGCAGAAATTAGTTCTTCCTCTTCTGAATTGTCTGCAGTTGTACTTTCTATGCTATGTGCACCTATACTGATAAGAATCAGTACAGCAAATACTGAGTACGTCTTCCAGTAATCCATATCTGAAAATAAGAAAAAATTTAATATTTTAAATATTGTTAGGTGATGAATATTTTAATTTGGTATTTGTCACCGAAAATAAGAAAAAATAAATAGTTAATTTTCTTTTAAGTTATATGTTAATTTTCATGACTAATGTAGAGTTAGAGAAAAAGAATTATAAACATTTTTGATATAATGTAGATACAGGAAATACTATTTAGTAAAATTTTAAACTTCAAATTATCAAAATATTGAAATAAGCTCTAAATATTACACAAGTAAGATAGCTTTACTAGATTGTTATTGAATTTTTATTGCAAAGATTATTGAATATCAAACGACGTGATTAAAGAAACAATTCATTTTTATGGAAAAATTGAGCGCTTCGTTACCTTTAAGTATTGTTTACATACTTAAATGAAAGCAATTTCAGAAACTGTAAATGTAAGTAATTGCCAAGGCATCGGAGGTTAACGAAATTTTCTATGCTACTGCACACAGAGGAAAAACGCAAAGTAATTTTTTTTTAATTTATAAAGAAGGTAACTTATTTACAAACTTTTCCCCTTGTCATTTCCCACTATTTGTTTCTTCTCAATTCATTTTTAACTCAAAGAAATGAAATTTACACGTTTGTATGTATTTTCTATCAATCCGTTGATCGTGAGGCCCAGAACTCTCGCTGGTACACGCATGATTTTAACAGACATTTTCCACCACCGATAAAACTTATAACTGCCAAACATGCAACTGATGGACATCACTTCCCTTGTACCATTTCGCGCAATATTAATTGCATTTCCCAGAAAGGAAGACATTGGACGATGCAACAAAGAAGTAATCAATCTAACTGGTCTCCGTGAAGCAGGCCAAGAACTTAACTATCTTTGGCCGGGGAAGCCAAGACGAGGAAGACTGCGATCGGGAAATAACCGGTCACTTTGAGATGTTCCAGAAATGGCTTGTAGTTTGGACGATAGTTATCATTCGTTCGTTTCTCCTCTTGCAAGGTAATGAGAATGGAAGTACTTAAAATGCATTACAATGCAATCTACACGATGCAGCCAACTGCAATTATTAATTAAGAGGGCTACGGTGCCCTTCGAATTACTCATCAAAAGGGTCACAAAAAATTGAAAGTCTTTAAAAATCGATAAGAGTTAGGTCGAAAATGAATCATTTTGGGGAAGACACCCACGTCATCTCCCGGAAGGAGTTTGTTTCACTTTCTTCGACCGATTCAGCTCGAGTCATCGATCGCTGATCGCGTAGGTATCGCTGCAAATGAAAGCCCTATTAAATGCAGATCGGCATCGGTCCATAATCACAGAAAAGAAAGAAACAACGTCTTTAGTGGGTCACAGATTCCACCTGGCTGAGGCAAATTGTTGATGAGTGCGATTAAAATTCTTTGAGCCTCCTTTGTCGACAAGATCCATCTTTTGGACGCGTTTGTCATCCATCTGCTCGTCGACATTAAATAAAAGAAAGTTGATAATGACATCTGCCTAAGCGTGCGATTTTCATTTTTTTATTTTTCAGCTCATATCAATGGACGATTTCTAGAAGAAGACGTATTACTTTCGGTTTTTACACGATGACTCGACGGGGTTTTTTGCGCATTAGTGAAATTGGTGGTGAGATTAATCGGTGAGATGATACCTGTGCCATCAAAACGGTGGCTTTGTCTGGAATATTAAATTAAGCCTCTGATGATTTACTAATGCTACTTGGTAGAAATTTATTTGAATTTGCATCCATCAATCTTTTGTCTTAAGTATATTCATCCCGACGATAATTTGGATTAATGGCACGTTTTTAAAATTCTCTGTAGTATAAATAACGCGGAGAAAATTTTTGTTTTTCTAATGATCATATTTGTAGTGATATTTATAGCCTTCGTTATAATAGCCAGGTCATTTAATTTGTTTATGCAGATTGAGATTGTCCTTAATATTGTATTTCAGATTATCTTTCAAATTAATTTCTAATAACAAAAAACGAAGTAAATTAAAACAAGCAAATTAAGGAACAAATCGAATTCAAAGGTTTTGTTTTACAATACTCATTGTCTAGTACTTAAGTTATTATTATTATGTAGCATCCTATTGAAAATTTTAATAATCTACCTTTGGAAGTTATATTTTATATACACATGTACATATGTACATATATTTTATACAATTAATAACGATTTTTATGTACGACAAATTTTGGATTTTTCAGATAGTGTGATTGGCGTTGTAGTTGCTTTCATTTGGGTATTGAATTTTCTATCTTGTCAATTTAAAAGAATGTAATAATTACCTGTTATAATATATGCATTTATTTCAAATTCTTGTTTTACACAAAAAATATTTCTTTTATCAGTACCCAATTTCATTCTTCTATTTTATTAATTTTTTAACTTAACTTAAAATCTCAAAAAATGTTCTAAGAACCTCAGAAAGACTAAATTCTTTAATATCTAAATCTGCTAATACTACAAACTAATTTAGATAACTGAATTATTGATTTAAGAAGTTTAAGTTTTAGAAAGCATTTCGATTGCAACAAAATATAAAAAGAAAAAATAAGGGAAAACGAAAGTGAATAAACAAAGAAAGTTCCGAATCACAAAATTTTAGGGAAGACCATTTCAAATCGAAGAAAATGGTGCCAGAAGTCAAAAATGCCTTTGTATTTATTAAACACATTATCAATGTCGCACCCAAGCCGAAAAATATGTAATTACACCTTTCGGGCAACGAATTCCAAAGTGTTTGCGCCTACATCGTGAAAGAGTAAGTGCGGCGTAATGAAAACAGTAAAGGCAGTGACACACTTATGCTCTGCGGGTAAGGAAGCGATACATTCATAACGCAGCATGAAGGCAAGACGCCGTCGAAAAACTTGAAACATAAAATTATCAAGTCACCGAAAACCGTGTCAGCAGAACAAATTCACTTGTTTTCACCTGTTGCGACCTCTCGAAGCAGTCGATTTGCTAGGATTAATCCCATTTTTGTTGGAGAAATTAAATCAAATTCTAGCAAAAGGCCAACCGGAGAAACTCTCGAGTTCGCCACCTATTAATAGTTTTGATTTTTAAAAAATACCTGTGGAATGTACCCGAGATGCAAAAGAATTGATTTCCCATTCCCATGCCGGCCCACTAGGGTTTTGCCTGGGGTCGAGCCTCGGCGGCGGAAAACTGTCTTTGGCGTCTTCTAAGATGCCAATTAACATTTGACCTCGATTGTATGCTGAGATCGCTTTCGATTGCATCTTAAATCACCTCCATATTGAACTTGTGTTTGCTCGTCACGGTCAGCGGTGGGGGGTGCTGCTGGATGCAGCGGTGGTAATGAACCGCCTCAGATTTGTCTGCATGTGGGGAGCAATTCTGGACATACGAAGAAAGTTGTCCTCCCACATTCCGCGATAATGTTTCAAGTTTTGTTTGCTTCCCGACGCACGGCGCAATGTTGAATCATATCGGGTTATGATGAGATGGTTGATTTTGCAACGTGATCCCATTTCAACTTCAATTTAATACAAGTTGTTGCAAATTGTTTAAAGTTAGCTGTAACTAAGTTAAAACACGCAAAACATCACTATGTTTTGTGCTATTAATCCATCTGCATAATGTGTCTTAAAAGATCATAGCGTGTTACTATATTCTTTGATCGGACAAACTATCCAAAAATTAATGATATTAAGTAAACGTATATAGGATAGATTCTTTTTATTTATTTACACAACCACCAAACGATATATCAAGTAATTATATCTGTAGTTTTGTAGTTTATTATTATTTTAAACTAAACTGTTGCGCTGGTACATAAAAGTTAAAACATATTCTTTTTCGGTTAATTTTAAATTTTTCTAAAGCATTACAATTATTAAACAAGGAAATAATTTTAATTGAAAATATGTATTTTCAGAGTTTTGAATTTAATTTGGAGATTTGGAAGTAATAAAAAGAGTAAATTTTCGCATAATATTCTATTCTAGAAAGGCTCCAACTTTTCTGTAAATTGCAGGAAACTCGAGTTTAGATTTATTTACACTGAGCCTGTTCGACGTACAACTTGTGGAAGTATTTTTATAGCTTTAAGTAATAAATTTTTTCTCTGACTTTATGAAAAGAGTTATACAGTTCTTTAGAAGTCAGTATTTCCTAAATTTTACACTGCAATAAAGTTTATACTGAGCTCTTTCTTAATTTTATACCGCATTTAAAAGAAAAAGGATTATATATGATTGTCGAATTAAAAAGAAATATTCTATTGATTTGTGAGTGATGAAGAACACATTTTTCTCAAAGATCAAATTAATATTCACATTTCTGAGTAGAGTGACGTCATATAATAAAAGCAAATTAATAAAGTCACCTTTATATCAGACATTAGAACCCCAGAAAATCTCAGTCCGATCCCCAAAATTTCTAAACGTGAAAACTATGGGGAGGTTAAAAGAAAAGACATTTTGAATAAAGAAAGTTGCGGGATAAGAAAATCAAAATAAAATAATATAAGACATCGGTTGCCATAAAAAACTATAAATATTTAAAATTTATATTTAAGGGTTGCTAAAAATCTACTGAAACAGTAGCATTAAAAAGCCAATAAGGAAAAGATATAAAGTTTACTTCTATAACAGTTGAGGATTGTTGAGTAAGAAATGAACAATTAGATTGCAATTGCCGTGAGGTAAACTCTTCACCGCCTTAATTGAAACTCGTCAATTGCGAGTGAGGTTTGCATGCCGAGGCTTTCTGCGTGTACATCTTAAAAAAGAACGACTAAATTTACCTGGAGGAACAGTTTTGTCGTATATACCCGCGGACCGTTAGTGTGGATTCTTTCAGTCCACTTCGTTCCAAGTTGGAATAGTCGCTTTATTTACACGGGCTACTGACCCAATATTCGCGACATGGAGCATTTTTTCATTTGTTAGCCGAAGCGAATTTCACGCTGTTTATGCTGATTACGACTGTGTTACCTGGCAGTGGCGGCGTCTTGAGCGGACCAATTGCGGGAAGAGACTAAAAAATCTTACGCAACCGGCGCGTAAGACTTAGATGACGCCAGTGGTGCTGATGGCTTACGCCGCAAGATTGTTAATTTGCGGCGGAGGCCGTCAGAATGCTTACGAAGGGAGCCACTGAGCCGAAGGTGATTTTGCACCTATAACAGCACAAAATAATAGAAAAACGCCTCGGATGCTCGGAGGCGAAGAAAAGAACTGACCAATTTATGGATCTGAGACCGCGGAATTGATTTAATCATTGCTGGTCAGTGGTCACTAAGCGGTGCCTGCAAAAAAAGTAAAAGCTTCTTCAGTAGCTTAAGTCTCAGCAGTTCGCTCGAGGAGTTATAATAAAAAGAAACTGTTTCTACCGGCTTTCCTCTGGCTGGCTGCCAGATTGGCTCCAAAGATTTCCCAACATTCCCAGCTGAGCATGTCGATCAGCCTCGCGATCTACGCACCTACCAAATTAATTATCGGCTAGCAGTAGAATTTAATTATTTATTTACTGGAGCCAACTCCAGCACCAGCATTTGGCCTAGAAACGATCCTCTGCCAAGGCAAGAGTGTAATAATTCATAAATTGCGCGAATATTGCTTCTTTCCTTCGGCGGCGGTCGGAAGTGGCGTTGCATGCCGTCGGTCTGCAGCACACCTGAGCCGATCTAGCGGCTGAGACCAGCGTCGAAGTGCACTCCTCCTCCTCCCCTTCGCATGCATGGCTGCATACCTGGCCAGGTTTATATATAGCAGATACCGTTAGGAGCCGTTGCTAAAACTTCTTATATAGGTCATAAAACTATTCGAAAAGGTAGCAAAAGTAAACTGAGATCAAGCGAGGGACTGGCCGCGACTGGTTCGAATGGCAAAAGTGATGAATTTGGCGACTTTACGCTTTGGGGACAAACACCTGAGATTTATGAGTGGAGCAATCTCTGGCGACGAAATCTATGTAAACTGAAGAAAGGTAGTCACGTGCTGTTCACGGTCCGATGGCAGTAAATTAGCCTAATCTTCCACTTCTCCACACAATGGGAGGAAGTTTCTATTTGCCCACGTTCCTTTGCTCACCTTAAGGTGCTGTAATTTTGTTAAGCAGTACTTGATTTAAAATCATTTATAGGGAAATTAAGCCAACGGCTTTTTAAGTGGGTGCATGAAGCCCTGACCCATTTTCAAGAGAGCATAAACCATTTTAACCATACTGATATGATAAACGAATTCGTAACAAAAATAAATATTGTCAACTGAACGCACCAATACTAAGTTTTGAATTCAGTCTGTCTTTACACTAGAACTACATTTAATTTAATAACAAAGTTAAATAATGCATTCAAGCAGTTATTTAATTAACTGTCCGACAAAAGAAAGAAAGATTAAAATTAAGTACATTTAAAAATGTTTTTTTCTTAAATTATTTTGTTACAGAAATTCTTTCTTTTTTACATATACATATTGACAAGACTTACTAATATTTAGTAAAATTTCCTTTACTTTAAATAACGACTCGACTTTTGCTTGCTTTTTATGCATATTGTAGTATTTCTTTGAGTACACACTTTCTATTTTATATAGGTACACCCAACAGAACTATATTTGTGTAAATGATTCATTAAAAAGGATATATGTATTACACAAATGCATCAAAAATTTGAAAAATACATTTAAATTACTAAGAACAAAGGAGGGATACAAAAACAAAAATTGCGATCTTTAGCGCCTATCCGAATCCAAGTCTATGTCTTCGTCTCGTTATAACATTCCTGACGACACAACGAGCTAAGAGCTCTGTTCAAATTCATATCTATGATGTGAATTTAGCTACGTAAATAGTAATAAAAATTCAGAAAATCAAATCAATTCAAGAATATTCCTGATCAGTCGGAGCATCTCCCCAAGTCTACCTGCCTCGAAGAAGTCCATGAACCGAATGAGGGATGAAGCCATCCGCTCCTCTGTTTATAGACTGGTCCTGATCAATCGGAGCATCTCCCCAAGTCTACCTGCCTCGAAGAAGTCCATGAACCGAATGAGGGATGAAGCCATCCGCTCCTCTATTTATACACTGGCCGCTGAGCTCCCTGCCGAGGGGGATGAGAGTCCGTATGCAAATTCAAATCTCCCGACACTCGGAGATGACCACGACAAATATTAAATAAAAACAGTTTAGATTGCTTAGCTTGATGAGGGAGTCAAGGCTTGCGTTGACTTCGTGAGACGGAATGAGAACTGTTATAACGAGACGAAGACGAAGACGTAGACTTGGATTCGGACAGGCCCTAAGTAATTATGTTTGAAATAAAAACTATTATATAATATAGGAAAATCAAATGTTATATACATATTGTTCACTGATTTTTGCTACAGTACGAAAATCAGGCTAACTGACAAAAATAATTTATCAAAATTATAAAACTAACTAAACTAAACAAATCAACTCCTGGGGAAACGAAAATGCTATCGCGATAGTCAAATGATCTACAAAAACTGAACAAAATTAGGCTTCTGAATTTATGTTCTCTAGTAAATAACTATGACATTTACGATAGATAATTTTGGGATCGCATAATTTATGGTTTTATTACATTATAATTTTTCAAATGTATTCAAATTTCAAACGAACCGTTTGCAGACCAACGTTACCGGCACAAGAAATCTGATACCTGGAAAATTGGCTTCAACGAAATGAAGATTTATTGACTTGCAGTTGATTTTATTACAAGGTGCGAATTTATAAGACCCAATTCGCATAAATTTATGGAGTTGGGTACTGGAGGACAACTGGACCAATAGCATTTAAGAGAAAGATTGATAGACTAGCTAAACGGCTTCAATAAATTTCAGAAGTATGTGTTGATTTGATAGTAATAAAATAAAATTAATGAATAAACAGTTCTAGAAAAACGAGCAAACAGAGGTGGAAAAAAAACGAAAGAGTTCAAATCAGCACCTATCTATGCGAGAGAGGTAAATGCAAGTTATGTACAAAAATCAAAAATATAATAGATTAAATTAAAAGATTAAACAACAAGTAATCTTCTGAATTTCACCCCATTCATTTGGTGTGTCTAAATTTACTGTCGCAGACTTTCAAAAATATCGTTCGGATCAATATCAAAGATTAAAAGAAGCTACTACAAAAAGAAATTATTCGTATTAAAAAATTATGTATTGTTCTCTGTTATGCAATTCTAAATGGTTGAAATGATACCTCATTTTGACGTAGTGCTCAAAGGTCTCATCGGCCTCTCAGGTTCTCACCAAAAAGTACAAAAATATAAGAATTATTGGAAAATAGAAATTAGAAAGAATAAAGATTAAAATAGGAAAAACTAATTAACTTTTATAAAAACTTCCTTAGTATTAAAAATCCAGTTTCAATATCGTCGATCTGTGAAACCAATGAGTGAATTGAAGAAGGTAAAATATTTTCAGTCGACAAATAAAATAATGAATTAAAGCAATGTGAGCGCTATATTTAATTAATCTTTTATAAAATTGATTAATTACTACAAAACGCAATCGCGTTTTGCATACGAAAATTCCGCTGGGCGCGAATGGTAAACGGCTGCAAAAAGTTCAAATTCTTACTTTCTTTGGTGCGTGCTCATTAATTAAATTATGCTCGTCTGCTCGTTTGCCTGGTTATTTAGAGAAGTTGTGACCCATTAATCAAATTGTCGAACGTTCGCATTTCATCGTTTCTTCACCGTTACCCAACGACATATACACACGTTAAGTGAATTGAGTGAAAATGCATATTAATTTATGAATTTTTAATAATTTCCTCCTGCCGTTTGACCCAGTTCAGTTTCAGCGAAAATATTCTTCCGAGAATACAAAGCAGCTGAGAAGGTGCATGCAACAGAAAGTGCCAATGGAAAACAAAAGACTGAGGCGACGAACCTGCTTTTAATCGTACTGCTCCCGTCTGACCTTAAAATTTCAAATTTCATGCAATTTTATCCCGTCAAGTCCACACTAATTCACTTTATTCACTTTTTTTTTTTTTGCACCGGAAATTATTTGTTACACTTTTCCTTTTAGTCAATAGCGTAAAAACTTATTTAAAAATTCAAAACTATTGAGGAGCAATAATGCCTCACTGGCCGGTCGTACTGAGGTGGTTTCTTCTCGCGACGTCTTTTCTTCGCATTTTTATGAAAAATGAAGGAAACGATGCCCGATCGCACCGATCGTTGTGTTTATCCAATTTTCTCTTTTCTTTAAAAAGAAATTTTTTTTCGCTTTAGTGGACAGTACGATTTGTCTTTCACTTAATTATGACATTGCCGAGGGGAGCACAAAACAACGCGACCACAGCTGGTCGACACTGAAACACGTCTGAGCGACTGGAATACCGCGGACTGAGTGGCCCCAACTCCTCGCCAGAAGAAGAAGCCGCCGAGTTTGCCTTCTTCAAAACGCGCCGGGGGTAAGGCAAATGAACTTCTTCAGCCGCTTAAGGGGACTTGGGGCAAAAAGTTGCGATGGAGGCTAGTTCCTGTCCGAGGCGCTTTTCTTCGACGGGTACTTGCACTGCGTTCAATTCGTTATGGGAAAATTTCCTTCAAGGTTATAACGCTCGAGTTGAACGATTCCGATGGCCGCTCAGACGAGTGACTAACCCAGGGAAACTTTCTTTTTCTTAAAAATTCGGTTTGTTTACCAGGGCGTTTGCACGGAGCTACATCTTTAAGGTTTGCATAATGGCAATAGTACGCGCCTACCGCTGGCCAATGCGAGGACTAATTACTAACCGACCATTCAAATAAAGTCATTGTCCGGGAATCGCTTGAGGCCATAAATCTTGTCCAGCAAATCATAAACAAACCATCGGCGGTAATTAACATCGGAAGTTTTTAGCTCGTAGAAAGTTTAATGCACATTCCTCTGAACCGCCCACGTTATGCTTCCGATGGCAGTTTACTTTAAGTATAATTATGTGTAATGACTTTAAATTTATATTAATTGGTAAATATTCATATATAAATATATACGAGTATAATCAGATTTTTTCTTTGTTAGAATGTCTCATAATTAGGGCACATATCCAGCAACATTTTGAGCCGCTTATGATTTAATACAAAATATAACAAATTAAACATTATTTCTAATTTAATATTGAGGAAAAAATTTACTTACTATCAGCGATGTGGACCATTACGACAGTAACATTCCTAAGTTATCTTATGTAAATCTGTAAAAAAAGGCAAAAAACAGAAACTACTCTAAAATCTATTTAAAAATTATACCTTTTACTGAAAAGTAAAACAGATGACTTCCTTTTCGTACCTTATCACAATACGAGTTATGATTTGAATGAGCCGACTTCGTCCAATGTCTCGCTTCTTTAATTTGCATTATCGCAATATTAACTAAAGCTCAACTAAAGAGTCAGCTTTCCTAATGTTTGCTAATAATACTATGTAGTAATCAGTGTATTTGATGAGTCTGCCTGAATAAATAAATAAATAAATAAATATTATTATATTATATAGATAATTTACAACAAATTTTCATAAATTATATACTATACTGAAATACAGTGTGTAGGTTATTTTTTAACACAATTACACTTTTGTCAGAAAAGTACCTGACCACTTTCGTTGAATTTTTTTATCACCATGAATATTTTTTGGTGCAATAGCGGGCGTTACGTCCAGAATATTTGTTTTAAATATCTCCAAACGAAATAACTTTGTTCTAATTTTTAAATTAACTATGCTTAAAGAGATTACAAGTTCGCCAGTTTATAGTTGTTTTAATTGAAAACAGGTGAGGAGTCTAGAGACTACGGCGTAGAAGACAAAAAAAAAAAACGCTACAATTTAGGAGTTTAGTTTAAAAAGGTTATAGTATTAATTTCCAATATAATTGTCATCTCTTCAAGTAGAAAAACACTTCTTACATTTCAACCAAATTTCATTGACTCTTCAAACCTCTTAGTTCTCCTAAATGTATGCTTACTAAAGAAATAATATAAGACATTGATGTGGTCAGTATTATCAGACTAGACTTTAAATTTATCATACTGCCTTTTATGAGTTTTAAAGATCGTTTTCAAGATCCGCCGCGCTACTTCAAATAATTTTCTGTGAAAGCCGCATACGAAAATTTTACCTTTTCAATTTCCGATTTCCTCAACTGAAGTCAATGCAGTAATTAACTCTTTTTATGATTGTTTTCTAATGCATATTAGTAATTACTACTACATTTTTTCATGACAAATTATGTTTTATAAAAAGTTTTCATAATTACTCTGCCATGGATTTAGAAATTCTATTATCGAGTTCCAAAATAAAAAAGAGTTTCGAAGTTTTTGAGTTTTAAATTTTTATTTAACAAGAGATAGAAAATTCTCAGCAGTTATCATTATTTTTTGTTACTTTAAGGAAGCAGGCACAAAAGAAACACACATCCGTTTATATAAATATAGTTGAATTTATTTACATTAGGTTTTTGGATTATCGTTTTAACAGTGTAGGGTTAAAACTACAAAATATCCTTTTTAATTTCAAACAGTACAACTGAATAACAACGAAAGGTGGTCTTCTTTTATCCATATCTTTTTTTTCGGATTTTTACTAAAAATTTCACTACTCAAGGATGATATACTCTTAAAATTAAAAAATGTTCTTCACTTTTAACTAATTTTGCACAAACATTGCAAGTAAGAGATTTCTTTCTATCTCTTATTTTTGGCATCTTAAAAAAATCGATCATTTCTGCTTTTCACTTCTGTCCAATATCATTTTAGAGAAAGATTAAAAATAAAATATTTTTTACTGCAGAGCAAATGATAAATACTAAAAGTACTTAAGGTAAATATAATGCACGTAGGTCGTGTTTAAAAAAAAATAAAAATTCCCTCTTGTGTTGAACAAACAACAGAGCACTGCATTTTCATAATTAATAAAATTATATGTACACTTTCTGTTAAAACTAAAATCTCTGTTTCATTATTTTAAGTAAATCGTAGGTAATTAAAAATTGTCAGGAGCATCGTGACGTGCTATCATTATAATCGATGTTCGGTTTAAGTTAAAATATTGACAAAAGTACGTCAGTAATTTTAACCAGCTGCCACGTCGTCCAAATATGGAAAAATTTGGCAGCAATATGCTTGATTAAAAATATTCAAGTTTTTATAATGTGATGAGTTTTTTTATCAGTTCGCATTAAATTTAAAAAAATTAAGTTATAGGTTGTATCGAACCTAAACCAAATTTTACAAAAGAACTATACACACAATTTAAACAATTACCTTGTTAATCGAGTAATTTTATTTGTAAGTGTTTATTCGAATCCAAATTTGAAAGTCAAGTCTTCTAATCCAATTAAAATGAAAGCAGTCGCCAAAATGTTCATGATGAAAATTTTTAATATCCTCAATTAACTTCGATTATTTTACATGAAATACTTTAATCAGCGTTTAAATAAATAATAATATAATTTTCCGAAAGCACAATAATTTCTTTTGAATTTCAATTAAGTTTTCTTTGGCACTTTAAGTTTAAGTTAAAATAAACACTATTGGATTTTCGATCCACATTTTTGTTTTAATAAAGACTTAGTAATGAATAATACGAAAATGAATTAAACCAAATTTTGCATTTCTATTAAATCGCGAATATTGGCGCTGTGATAATTCAGTAAAATCACTGAAGATGCTAATAACTTATTCAAAATATGAAAATTAGGGCTATTTAAATTAAGAAAAGAGTTATATCTTTTGTTGCAAATAAACAGAGTGCTGAACCTCATAGCTAGGCGGATCTTTAGAGAGTTATAAATAATTGTTGAATGTCTGCAGAATAACTAAAGCATATGTAGTAGTGAACTAGAAAACTTGTGCAGATATTCAATGCGTCGCATTTGCATAAACAGAGTATACATTGTTATACACTAAATAACGAAAGAAACTTATTCGCGTACAAAGAAAAGAGAACTGAAATTCTAACCAAAACCGGAAGGAAACAGAAAATAACCTAATATTGCAAAATTCCCCTAAAATCTCACTGGCAATTTAATTAAATGTCTTGTCCGTTCCTTTCACAATTTAATCGAACCATATGACATAGTCAGCTAAATGCTGACCAATTAACTTAGTGAACAAGTGCCAATTTATTAGGTACTTAAAATATAACGAACAACAATGATTGATGGGTTTTCTTTCAGTAAAACAGTACTTATTATATAATTACCCCAAAACAGGTAAGTCAATAGCAACTACATACATTTCATCATAAAAATATTTCTGGACGATTCAGTTTTACATCATAATATGCCTTTATTCTACAGAATAATTGATTAGATTGCTAAATATGTAATCCGCTGTCGCGCGTATCAATGTTATTTTTTTCCATTTTTATTGAAAATTGTATAATTCATTTACTTCTTTAAAATAGTTTACATTATTGTATAAAAATAATTGAGTACCATTCAAAATTAAGGCGTTTGACATTAAAATTACTTTCAGAGGACCTTTACTTGTATATATGTTAATTATGTCTGAAGATCATTTGACCGCTTCTCCGTACAAAATTGCTTTTAGTTGTTGATTAACTGAGAGTATTTACTTTTATTGTTTCATTACGTTTCAATGATTTTTTTTTACTTACAAAAATGTACTAAGCTCAATGTGGAACATTCTGCGGCTCCTGTAGCAATAAAGATATAAGATCTGATAAAATCTGATTTCGCACCTTCTGTAGTTTTGCCATAAAAAGACAAATATAATTTTAACTAAACGGTTAGCCATACTCTTGGATTTAACTAGTTATTTAAAATTTATTGACGGTGATATGTTGCTAGAGAGGTGCACTGTAAAATACTTTGTTGTCTGGCTCAGTCAGTCGAAAGTGAAATGGTAAATACTAAACAATAAACCTTTTAATCGTTTTGGCAAAATATAGAGGTTGTAATACTAGTACTAAAAAATGTTACTTTAAATTTAGGTAACACAAACTAGAAGAACTCATTTCTCAAACACGTTATTCAAAGTTAGTTATTTATTAAAATTAAAATTATTATATTTAAAAAGGAAATTTTATCAAAAACTCTTCGAAAGTTAGAGTTTAAATTATATTTTGAAAAACCATAAATTAACTAAATTAATTTTACTGAAAGGAAATTTTATGAGGACGAACGGAAAAAGTAGAAAATAGTGAGACATGGAGTAGAACAGTATGAAAATTCGATTATGATTAAAAATCCTGGCATTTTGATTTTCTTTATGAAACATCTATAAACTTCAATTTAATTGATTGAATAGGGAAAACAATTAGTTAGTACGAATTACTTTTTGAATAATGCATTTGAGAACATTTTTAAAAAAAAATAACAACTTGAAATTCACTTCACTGAACTTGGTCAGTCTAATGTTTTTTAAAGCTAGATGGTTGAATTATTATTGTTGACAAGGAACAATTTTTATTCGAATTGTCTTTAAACGCATATTTCCTGTAATTCAATGGAATCTGCGCCCTAAACGTCCTTAATTTTACACATATCTTGGTTATTTAGAAATATTTGATTCCGTGATAGCAAAACTTGAAAACTTTGAATTAACCATATTCATGTAAACATTTCCATGCACAATTTTATAAAAACTAGGATAAAGAAAAAAATTCAGTATATGTACATCGGAGAGATGTAAAAAAGCGAAACACAATATATAAAAAATAAGTAGTTTCAAGTTGATATTATATTACAACCTCTTATATAAAAAAAAAAAAAAACGATCTTTGGATGTTGCACACAATTTTTGCGGTTTTCCTCAAATTTTTCAAAATAAATGTTAATGTACAACAAACAAAGACAAATGTATGACTTACAAATATCTTAAGAGTTATAAAACATCTCCTCCTGGAGTTTAATGGTTCATTTGGCTATCTCCCCAATCACTCCGCCAGATGACAGGAGCATCAAAGGAGCTGTCCCGGAAGTACGCTCATAAATTAATTAGTGCTCGTTTAAAAATAGTCTGTATTTAACTTATCTCACCCTACTTTACAGTATAATACAATGCAGGTAATATATAGTTCCTCTCGGGGTCGCGCAATAAATAACTAAAGTAAAAGGAAGCTTTGATTTTATTCACAATATCGTTACTCTTTTTGGCCGCTCTGTTTCAGCTTATCGAAGATTTGTAGCTTGGATTTTACGGCACCGTCGCACACGATCAGCCGCTGCGGGGTGGGCTTCTTGTCCAGATCGAAGCAAAAGGCCTCGTAGTCACCCGTTGGATTGCGCTTGTAGTCGCTGAGACGCCGCGCATTTACGTCCCCAAAGGGCAATCCTGGATAGTCTGCTCGAAATCCAGGACCAAAGTATTCTGGAAATGCGCTACTTGAGGATGCACTAGCCGCAGCGGCCGCGGCTGCAGCAGCAGCAGACGCTGATGATACTCTGGTGCTACCGTTCAAGGTCGCTGCGGCCGTTGTCTTAAAAGGATCAGGTACTTGAAAGTTTTTTAGAGTTTGTCCTTTCCGCTCAAAGTACTCGACTATCTTGGCTATCTGCGCTGAACGCGTATTTGGGATGGAATTAAACGACCGATCGTCCCACAAAAGGGAATCAGACCCAGCGAGGCTGCTGATGTCGTCTGAGCTGTCCGTGTAGATTGACGAAGTCCGGTTCTTGCAGTACAACAACTGGTTCGCCAGATGACTCTTCTGAATCAATGAATTTATCTCGGAGTCAAGGGCTAATCGATTGATTAGACCCATGTCTATTGATGTTGCATCAGCATTGCTTAAATGGTGATGATGGTGATGGTGGTGGTGGCAGGTGTACCGCTTTTTTGAATCGGCCAATTCCAAGTCGTCCAGGCTCCTTAAGGAGCTGACGTTTGTTGATCCGGCATCATCAATGAGAAGCACACTTGAATCGTTCAAGGTCTGGTTCGACAGCTGATTTGTTGTGTAATAGCAACAGCGACACAGACTAGCCAACTTCTCATTAGATGTGTCCAAGTTAAGGTGCGTCTTCAGTTTGTCAACGCAATTGCACATATTGTTTGTTTTATAGGTGATAGTGTCTGAATCATCGTTGAAGCACGAGTAAAACCCGCTCTCTATGGAGTCTCTTCGGGTCAATGCCTTCAAGTTCTCTAGACAGCCGGGATCGGCTGGGTCACGCTTAGATTTTGAATTGATTTCGTTCTCCAGGTCTTCAGATGAGGCCCCCTCATTGCTAGAGTCCTCGTGCTTCACACTTTTGAACAACGGATGACTGAACAGTGAGTTAACCTTGTACTTTCGAACAGTCCCCGTGGACTTGAACAGTTCGATGTCAATCTTCGTTGGGACATTGTTCGACGTCGAATCGTCACTGCTCGATTCGGACTCTATAGTGGCCGTCGTCTTCTTGTACCCATCCACGTGTTTACCTTTAGCCCCAGACACGATATTCAGGTCTGTACTAAATTTTCGTGATATGGTCGGCGACGATGGTAAACTCTTGGGCTCATTGGATGACTTTGAATTTTTCTGGAGGGCGGCGAGCTCTTTAAAGAACGGTGCAGACATCTCAAAACATGAACTGAACAGGTCACCCACACCCGCAGCGTATGTCTTCGGGTTCGCCCCAAGAATCTTCTTGACGCCTCGGAGCTGGGCAAGAGCTGTGAATGGGTTCGACTTGACGCCGTTCTGATCTGTGCGCGTGGGCTTGTACTGGGGATCTTTCAGCAGCATCGTTTCAGCTACTTTACGCAACGTTAGATTAGTCGATATGGGGGACGCTGGCGTGGGAGTATTTGGGGCCTTTGGTCGGTTCATTTGATGACATCGCGCCTTATCGCTGGGTGTCGTGTGCGAGGGAAAATGAATTATATTCTCGCTGAGGGACCTTCTGTGCTGCATCTCGGCCTCCAGCAGTTTGGTGGCCCGCTTCACGCGCGTCTTGATTTTCTCTTCCGGTTCATTATCTGAACCATTGCACAGTTGAATGCATGTCGCGTCAACCGAATATCTTTTGCTCGTATTATTGTTTTGATAGAGCAAACTGTTGTTGTTCAAAATTTCGGTATTACTTGACGGTGGAGGTGTCGACTGCGTTTCTGAGTCGCTACCATTCGGACTAATGCTAATCTCCAACGAGCTCAGGGAATAAGAATTGTCGTACACTTTTTCGTAGAGAAAGTTTACTTTTTTAACAATATCGTTGAAGGTCGGTCGACTCTTCGCATCATACTAAAAATACAAATAGAAAGAAGACTGTTGAACAAAAATTCAATATTCAGGGTTAATCGTGATATACTTACAATACAACAATAAAAAGCCAGTCTTAAAAATACAGGAGGTGTGTCTGGAGGACATAGTTCAACAAGGGCTAAATAGTCTAAGCCAAAAGAATCAGTTCTGGGCAGTATATCAGGATCTGCCTCTATCCTTGCAATCAGTTCGCATAATATTATTCCAAAGGAGAACACGTCACTCGTCTGATCGTACCACAATCCCTTCAGGCATTCTGGACTCATCCAGTATGGAGACCCAACCGTGTCCAGGCGTGTTTTCCTAAATTATAAATTTATTAGAATTATTGTTCTCAACCAATACCAGTGCACTAAAGTAGTCTAAAATTCCGAAAACGCGAGAAGAAATTAATTTTCGAACAATGTGCTTTATATCCAAATGCATAGTACAATTTCTATTTTCGCAGTTCTATTCCGTATCATAATTACATATATTAAAATAGCACGTCAATTAAAGTTTATATTGATCTATGATAAATGTCTGCAAATAAAATACGACAATTTTTTCCTATACAACACATTTTTTTCTCCTTAGATTGTATCATGAAAAGTTACATAATTAAATTATATTCTACCCAAAACGCGTATTCTTGTTGAAAGGAACTTCGAGTGTAAGGTTGCTTGCAGTTTCCTTTTAGCATGAAACTTTCATGAGAAAGTAATTTGAATTATATGGATGACAAATTTCGTACTTCAATTAAATTTCTCTGATTTTTTCTTGACAACTTAAATTTCCTGACTTCTCCCAGTTTTGCAGAAAATGCTCGCAGTGTTGGATACATCTGTAGATGCATCCTTTTAGAGAACGCAAAACTAATCTTTGAAACTATTTTTTACCTAAGGGTTTAAATGCTGAAGTTAGAAGGGGATAAGTGATGAAGTCATAAGGATTAAGTTTTACTTATGTGTTCATGAGTTGTAGAGAGGATCATATTTTCTATTAAAAATAACAAGATGGATAATACTTTTACCACCCTCAGTTAGAAAGGTAATTACAAAAATGAATTCTGTATTTTCGTACTCTTGCTTGCTATTATTTAAATTAAAACTATTGTCACCCTTTTAATTCTAGGAAAAGAAAATAAGAAGACTAATTTACTTCAATGTCGTCCAAAACATGTGAAACGATATGAATTTTTTTTATCTGCAATAATCTAAAAAACCCCTTTCTTAACCGTTTGCGTAAATTCGTAATTATTTTTTATCGCGTTTTTAAGTTTTGGACTACTTGTACAGTGTAAAAATATACTCATACCCTTTTTTAGGGATTTTTGCAGCAAGTCCAAAATCACCTACAACGGCGTCCATTTCTCCATCAGGCAATTTCCTTATTAGGACATTCTGCGGACAATATTTATTTATAAGTTGCTAAATATATCCGCAAAATATTTAATAGATATTACCTTGCTCGTCAAATCCCTGTGAAATATGCCAGCATCGTGCACGTACTGCATTCCCCCAGCAATTCCAAGTGCCAGTCTTATTTTGAGGGCAGGAGTTAATACTTCTTCGTCGTTCGCGATTAGTTGCTCCAAGGAACCGCCGTTGATATACTCGGTGAGCGCGTGCAACTGGCCCTCTTGGACACACACGCCCATAAAACTGCAACGAAAAAATTCCATTTTAAGCTTCAACCTAAGTTAAGCCGCGCGGCAGTTAAAGATTAATAGACAGACATGCGCAAGGTGCTAATCGCGGAAACTTAATCCCTTCCGAAAGCATTTAATTGGATTTTCCAGTGTTTCTTGGGTCGAAAGCAAGATACTTGACCTGCATCCGCATCCTGAGGTAATTACCCCGAAACGGTTCCGCTAATTGCAATTAGTGGCCAATGTGTTTAATTGTGCCAGACGTAAATTAAATAATTACGTCGTCAAGACTTTATGTCTCGCACGGCCTCTCACTTTAACCGGAACACCGATTTAATTCCAGCAATTGTTTAATGAATTGGAAAATATACACAAATATTAACGGTGGTCATATGGAAAAATTGGGAAATTTTGCTTATTGCCCGTGACATTGCTAAAATTAATGAGCTACAGTTTTTGTGCTTCAAATTTGATCTCAGTTGTAATTTACACGGATTACATTATTACAGCACTGAAATGTAATTCAATTCGAAGAATTATTTGTGTAAGTTAACGACAAGTACTTTAGGGAAAGTGCTCATTATAATTGTATGACTTTATAAATAGAAATATGTGGGGGACGTTGTCATAGGATTTAAGTAAAACGTTAGGTAGGGAATGAAAAAATGATTGCTCGTTAAAAATGTTGTTAGCTGAAAATAATACCTACGTGCAATATCTAAACTTCCCTAAAGGGCGTAATTAAGAATGATTTTTTTATTACGGATTCTAAATGACATGAAAAGTACTCGGTTGCTAATTTAAACCGAAATTACACAAACTGTATTGAACCGTTCAAAAAATATTCTAATACGTATGTACATATTCCTCTAAAAACAAGTAATTAATCTATTAAAATACATTAAATCGTTAAATAAGATGATAACATATGTATATAAAGCGTATAAAGTTCCCTAAAAAAACTTTATGTTGTAACTTAAACACGTAAAGAATATGAGTACTACAGTCAAGTTCGATCTTTTTTCAAATATTAATTTCATGTTATATTTTTGAATCATGCTAATGGTGCCATGTAATGAGTTAATTAAGTATTATAAATTCTAACTCATTTAACTTTTTACAGATCAACTTGCAACATAGCAAATCGGCCTCTGCAGAACTAAGCAGAATCCTTGCTATGGGGCACACAGATGTTGCAATTATCCAGGAACCCTGGGTAATAAAAAATCGCATAATGGGCCTGGGGTCAGCTGGAGGCAAGATTCTGACCTGTACAGAGTCAGAAAAGCCGAGAGCTTGCATATGGGCGGCAAAGAGGCTAGATGTCACTCTGATCCAACAACACACGGGTAAGGATCAGGTGACTATCCTAACCACCTACACTACCACAAACGGCAACAAAACAGACCTGTTAATTGTGTCTTCCTATCTGCCATACGATTCACCTGCGCCTCCCCCGAGTGAGGAGCTCAAAGAGGTGGTAGATTTCAGCACTAGGAAGAAAATACCGATTATCATAGGGTGTGACGCAAACTCCCACCATATATGCTGGGGTAGCACGAACACTAACTTAAGAGGTCAAAATTTGTTTGACTTTATAATAGGCACGGACCTAAACATTCTAAATAATGGGCATGAGCCAACATTCATTAACTCGGTGAGAAGTGAGTCAATCGATATCACGTTATGCTCACCGAGCATGGTTGACCATGTCAAGGAATGGAAGGTTTCCAATGCGATTCTGACATCAGACCACAGGAGTTTATCACTCAAGTTAGAACAGCGTGATAACCCTCCCACTGGGCTTAGAAATCCTCGTAAATGTAACTGGGCAAAGTTCAGGGAATTACTGGATTCTAAGTTGGAGAATTGGGATCCCGCTCTAAGATGCGAAAGCGATATTGAAGAAGCGGTAAATAATTTAGGACAATCCCTAAATGACAGCTTCCAGACAGCCTGTCCACTAACCGTTCCCAAACCTGGTAACAAAAACGTTTGGTGGACTCGCAACTTAGAATCTTTGAGAAGAAGCGTACGGCGGCAGTTTAATCGTGCTAGGAATCTACGAACCGCAGAAGAAATAGCAAAATACAGATCTCTACAACAAGAGTACAAGAAAGAGATCAAAACTGCTAAAATAAAATCGTGGCAAAAATTTTGCAACGAAATAGAAGGCATCAGCGCATCAGCGAGGATCCACAAGATCTTAACTAAAGACAGAGTAGCGCAACTGGGGACGCTGCAATTACCAACAGGGGAGTACACAGAAAACAGTCTGGAAATAGGCGAACATCTGCTGGAAACCCACTTCCCAGGGTGCGCAAAAACACCAGCCACTTTCACCACAAACGATCAGTACAACCCGCGTGAAGCGGATTGGAACATCGCAAACACGATTGCTACGGCTGACAAAGTAAGGTGGGCGGTCAATTCCTTTTCGCCATATAAGAGTCCTGGCAAAGATGGAATATACCCAATCACCCTTCAAGAGGGACTAGAGGTGATCAGCCGAGTCCTTGTAAAGATTTACGCAGCCTCACTAGCCTTTCGTTATATACCGCGTAGCTGGAGAGATGCGAAAGTAACCTTTATTCCCAAACCGGGAAAAAGCAGCTATAAACTTGCAAAGTCATATCGTCCAATAACTTTAACCAGTTTCCTGTTAAAGACTTTGGAAAAGATAGTGGATCACTTTATTAGATCCACATGCTTAAGAAACTTCCCCCTTCACGAGAAGCAACATGCGTATCAAAAAGGGAAGTCAACTGAATCCGCCCTACATCAGGTAGTGGCATACACGGAAAAGGCCATGATGGAAGGGGAATATGCGCTAGGGGTCTTCGTAGACATAGAAGGTGCCTTCGACAACACCAGTTTCCAATCGATGGCAGCGGCCTTGAGAGAACATGGTGTTGATGAATCATTGACAGTCTGGGTCAACAATATGTTGGAAAGCAGAGTAATCTCGACCAAAGTAGGTAACTACGAAACGATAAGAGTAGTTAAGCAAGGCTGCCCCCAGGGTGGCATTCTATCCCCTTTGCTGTGGTGCATGGTCGTTGATGGCCTGATAGCAGAGCTGGAACGCACGAGCTGCTACACAGTGGCTTATGCGGACGATATTGCACTGCTGATCAGGGGGAAATTTCTCGACACCATCTGCGAACTACAGCAAAGGGCACTATTAGTAGTGGAAAGATGGTGCAGAGGCAACAACCTGTCTGTCAACCCAGATAAAGCATCTGCACTACTCTTCACTAAACGGAGAAAACTGGTGGGTATAAAACCTATCAGATTGTTCGAAAAGGAGTTAAAATTGTCCAAGACCGTTAAATATTTAGGTGTCACGGTCGACAACAAACTAAGCTGGAAGCCACATATAGATTACAAAACGAGTAAAGCTGTCGCTTCTCTGTGGCAATGCAGGCGGGCTTGTGGCTCCACATGGGGTCTGAATCCCAAAATTATTCACTGGATCTACACGGCCGTGATAAGACCTAGCTTTTGCTATGGAGCCATAGTTTGGTGGCACAGAGTGGAACTCAGTACCGCCCTACAAACAATAAGCAAAGTGCAAAGAACAGCATGTCTGGCAATAACAGGAGCCATGAGAACAACTCCTACTGCAGCACTAGAGGTTGCACTTTCTCTAACTCCTCTAGATATATTCATCAAACAGGAGGCGATGAAAACAGCGCTCCGTCTATTTTATAGTAAAAAATGGACGAAGACAAACATGACCAAGGGCCACTCCACAATTTGGCAGAGACTTCTGGAGGTCAATCCTAACCTCCAAATGGTCTCGGACTGGCAAATTCCGGAAGTGTCCCTGAACAAACGTTACACTATAGTATTCCCAAAAAGGGAAGAATGGAATGAAAACCTCATTCAAAGGCTGCCATTGGAGAACAAATCCATTTGGTATACAGATGGGTCTCTAAAGGACAAGTCGGCAGGCGTGGGAGTGTACGGAGAAACAGTGAACACGAGTATCTCCAGACCTCTCGGGTCCTATACCACAATCTTTCAAGCAGAGATTATGGGGATAGCTCTAAGCGCCTATGAGATCTGGGAAAGAGACATAAAACACAGTCATGTAATAATCTTCTCAGACAGTCAGGCCGCACTAAGAGCGCTGGACTCTTTCGTAACCAAATCCAAGTTAATTGGAGAATGCAAGGAAGCATTGCACAGGATAGCAGAAACGAATGATGTAATGCTAATCTGGGTGCCAGGACACAGTGATATCCTAGGCAACGAACGAGCCGACGAGCTGGCCAAACAAGGCTCATCAGTGCCAGTTATTGGTCCAGAACCTAGCCTGGGCCTTGCGCCCTCCTACACAACTCGTCTAATCGAGGAGTGGGCAAAGGCCGAACATAACCGGATATGGGCAGGAAGACTAGACTGTCAACAGTCGAAAGTCTTCATGAAGCAGTGCAACCACAAAATCACAAAGTGGCTACTAAACTGCAAGAAACAAGATCTAAGCCTTACAGTTAGTCTCTTAACAGGACACTGTAGGCTCAACAGGCACCTTTACAAGTTACGAAAGGTAGAATCACCTCTGTGTGAGTGCGGCCTCGAAGACGAAACGGCCATTCACTTCCTAAGTGAATGTCCTCGTCACTTCAGCGAAAGAAGAGCACTACTAGGCGCTAATATTATTGCGACAAACGAGTTGCAAAACATAACGTTGTCCGAAATGCTGAAGTTCGCTAAACGAACCAAACGTCTGGCGACTCACGAAGGACGACGACAATAAAACGGATGGCAGACTTCGCGAACGAGGCACGTACAATGGACCATACGGTCTGAGTACCGAGCTCTATGCTCAACCTCTCAAAATCTACATCTACAATTAAGTATTATAAAAAGCAAACATTTTACATATTGTTTTGCCAAAAGAGACACGATCTAGTTTCAAAATTTTAGCCATCAATCAAGCTATATTTTAATTTCTAAACTCAAAATAAAATTTCGTTTCACTTCATTTATTATTTTCGGCTAATAAATTTCTAGAAATTCAGTCTCTTCAAAAGGATGCCACAATACGTGACCACTTCGATAAAAACACAATTAATTAGCACCTCTAAAGATCTTGGCATGAATTACAGAGCGCCGAGTATACTCTGCCAATAAATCACCTGTACACTGTCAGCGGTGGCCCTCAAAATCATCACATTTTTCAGCAAGACAACGCTCCGAAAGATGTGGCAAGAACGTGTGATTGACTGCTCTGAAACAATATTGCAGAAAGTCGCGAATCATTCAACCCAATATGGAATATATGCAAATTTCGCCCCCATGCAGACAGGTGGCGAGTGCTGTTAAGCCGGACTCTTCTGAAATATTATTATGGTAATTGGCGCCGCACAATCAAAACAAACACCCAATATTTTCGCGTCATTTCGAAGTAACATAAACAAAGCGAAAGCTGAAAAAGTGCATAGTTTTTGTGCTTTTTCATGAATGATGGGATGCTTGTGTTCACCTTTTTGCACAGGTGCTGTCGGCGGGTGGATAATGGCATTATAATCTGCATTGATTCCGAGCTCAAATTCACCTGCATCACAGCCTCCGGTGGACCAGAAATGATGAAGAGGCCAATTTCAATGCAATTTGGAAGTTTTGCTTCTGCCAGTCTATGGCCATGGTGGTTCAATAATGCAAAATAAATGAAGAATTTTAATTGAGCGAGGTGGTTTTGTTATCAGCGCTTATCTTCCATTGACTCATTTTTCTTTTTCTTCGAATCGCCGTGTTAATGGGAAAGCTGGTTTTAGGTGATTTCAAGAACCTTGTTCCAATCAAAATGGATTGATGCAAAAACTTCGCGAAAGTGTTTGTTTTGAATGCCGATCAGTTGACGGGCACGGGGAAATGCCGGGCTAAATGACTTAATCATAGTTATGTGTATGTTTCTTGTTTCCTTTAAGTAAAACAACTTCGCATGACTAACTAACTTTAAATGAAAAGATTTATTACAGTCAATGTCAAGTCGCGCTTACACCGCAAAAGGTCGACAATATTTGTTATTCATTACAGGAAACATTTTCTGCGACTTAAAATAATAGTAAAGATTTCCGTTACAAATAATGTACGGATATGTTACATATATACATATTACATAAAATAAAAATAGACATGCGTGATCCATAATTCAAAACTTCATAGGTACTGTTAATACATTTGTTGCAAAGTGACATTCTTTTATATCCCCAAGATTTCTTCACTTATGAATAAATAATCTCAAAATTCTATGGAGAAATAATAAAAAAAAGTTCATTCTGCGAATGGAGAAAAAAAACAGAGTGTAAATACAAAATTGCGCTAATTTCCCTAGTTATATTGAAGTTGCATTGATCAGTAAAATATCTGCATATCCTCATAGTTATGACCGTTATAACGCAATTCGTCTCAAACATGTTGATATTAATAACAAATTGTAATCAGTTGGTTGCAGTCACAGTTTAGTTTTGTAAAACAACTACGACTACATTTCACTGGTTATTTTTTTACTGACATGCTACCTTAAAGTAGTGTCATTATTTAATGGCTTTTTAGCTTGCAACTGTTAATAATTGAATAGATTTGAATAGATTTTTTTGTCTCTTGGCTTGGAGATTTTAAAAATGGCTTCCTAACGATTTGAGCCCCTGTGTGGTCTCCATCAACCGCATGGAACCGGAAACAGTAGCAAAACAAGGCGAATTGATTAGGCAACGAATTGCGACGCCATTGCGATTTAATTGCATCTGACCGTTAAATACATCCATCTATAAAACAACAGCAGTTCGAAAAACAATAAGACTCACAAACAGACGACGTGCGCTCGGTTCTTCCTTCTTCCAGTTAAGTAATAATCGCTTAGCGATTTTCACATCCATGCCGACACCTTCGACGCGGAAGTCGCGAACACGCTCGCAAGAAGCTGTTCCGCAGGTGAATTCGACACGAACTTGTACTTCTGGTGCTGTGCGCCACTGCTATTAATAAATCGCGTAATTTTGCTGAAATGCCTGGAATTCTCAAAATTATGCAAAGTTATCGCACGGTACTTTCAGGTTTTCGATGAGACACCCAGTGGGAACGATGCCGGTCCCGACGCGGACGATTGTTTTCGTTTCATCAGCACCAGGCCTCAGCTTTGGCCGTGTTTTCTTACTCCCAGGTGAGGTGACCTGGTCGCGGCCAGACACTTGGTCATAAACATCTCATAAATTACACCTGCTTCTAACTGGGGCATTGTTGTTAAATTTGTATACGCTTCGATTTATTTATGAATCCTCGAGACATTTATCGATTCTAGAGCATGAGTCGAATTCAAATTGGGAATATTAAATAAGAATGATTCTCTCGGGCCTGACTTTAGGGTTTGATATACTTAAGACGTCTCAAGTAGTTAGGTACTTTACCTTCTTTATTAAAATTTATTGCTTTTCAAATAAAAATATGTAAATAAGTACTTCAAAGAAAATCTAAACAAACAAACATTTCACTTCAAAAAAATTACATACTCATTTTGTCATAGCGACCTAAAATCCAAGAAATAATAAAACTTCTTCAGTTTCCGGCATATCTACTTAGTGCTGTGATTTCACTATACATTTAACATTAGTTCAAATTCTAACAACATAAAGTTTTATAAGCAAACTAAACGTACCGAACACATGTACATAATACATATACCAAATTAAAAATATTAAATTTTAAACAAAACATTAATTTAATCAAAGTTGGTTTATTGATTATTGATTTATTTCAAAACTGAGGCGGGATATTGGTCTCTTAATTGTTCTGGTGACAACGAATCTAAAATAAATCATGAACTTTTTTTTTCTTAGTAGATCTTTTTAATACTAGCAGATTCGTATTCCTTAGGAACTTTTGCTGCTCTGCCAATCACCTTAAAAGGTATACCCCCCAAAAAGGGTGCTTCTTTGAGTTCAACAAATGGAAAAATATAGTACTTTTATTAATTTGTAATTTGTACTAATTAAAACCTTTCAATTAAGACATTTTTCTTTGAGATACCTTTTCAAACATTTTAAATGTTGAGTAATAATTGTTAAAGTTACTTTCTAAGAAATGCAGGATCATTTCTAATCAGAGTAAATATTGCAAATGTTTACTCAAATTCCATAATCAAGTAACAATAGAAGAGGTTAATAAACACTAATTAATTATCTGTTAACATATTTATCATTTAGCTTCAATATTTAGATTAAATATTTGCTCATTTATGAGAATTTTTGTCACCGCGAAAGTTACTGCAATTTTTAGCATCATCATTCTTTCGTAGGTATGTGCTGAATATGAAGAAGTTTACTGAATATTTGCACTCAAAAAAAAAACTTTAATGTGTTTTCATCACAGCGTAAAATGCTACTTACAATTAGCAAATTTTATGCTTGAACATTTTATGAAACCTGCTTGCACTTTACATCTCAACAGAAGCAATTTAGTAGAAAGCCATATAGCAAGTAGAAATTAGGCTGTGGCAGCAAATTGTGAAATGCAACAATCCGCCAATTATTAAAATGTTTTCAGCTGCAGTCGAGACAACATGTAATTTAGATTGGACCTAAAAGCTGCTTGCGTTGATTCCTTGGACGTGACTCCTACAAAACTTGTTTTGGCCATCTATCTCCGAATACTATCTTCTATGGGAAAGAGCAAAAAAAAAAAAATTGTTTAACGATCACGAGAAGTGAAATTCAGAGCTATTTTTCTTGCAGGCACAATGTTTCGCATAGGTTTCACGGTAGGTACGTAGATACTCTAATTCCACAATGTCTGGGATTGCTGCAGCTCTATCAATCGCTTCCCATCAATCCATCACCCATAACGACCGTATTGAGGATTTCTTGATTTCTGTGCACATGCAAACAAATCTCAGCCACCCTGAAAACGCCCGGATCTCGCGATCTATTCAATCTAGTTTAATTGTTGTGTTTTCCATCATCACAATCTCCGAGACACCACTAGAAATAAAGCGATTTGAATACTAATGATCCTCATCTCATCGGGAAAATCGGATTAATCTCGTCACTCGGAGCGCGTTAATTACCAAAGAAATGCGCAAATGCAGCTATAGCGACGTTTTCAAAACTGGTCTGAAATGGGAATGGTTGGCTTTTCCCCGTCATACAATCGATTCTCTCAGCGTGATATGTTTTCTTATCTGTCAACCGAGACACCATTTCTTTTTTTACAACCAACGAGATCCAACCCATTCACTGGCTCCAATTCACCTAATTCAGATTTTCATTAAAGTGGCGCGACGGCGGCTTGATGCTATCTTGCACAATATCTCTGAAGATGTTTACTCAAGTGTACCGAGATTTGAGTCATTTCTCGCTTTAAAATTATGACGCTGGAATGTCTATTGTAAGATGCTGTGATGTTGTACGAAGGAAAATATGAATAACCTTGACTGTTTGAACTTGACGCTAGCCGATGACTATGCGGCAAAAACCTTTAAATTGCTTCTCGAGGTTGTCCGGTTTGCATGATTATTCAATTACTTTACTTGAAAAACAACTTAAATACTGCTTGAACAGGGTGCACCTGTCTTTAAAACAATTTGTTATAAATAACTCTTCCCAAAAACTCAAACGTATTGTTCAGTTGATTTTATAAAAATAAACCGTGAACCTTCAATAATATAAAAGACGGATCGATTAATATTTAAGGCAAAATTTTAAAGTTATTTTTCTTTGTAGCTTAAGGTCTTAACGACTCAATTGCATATGACTGATCCACGCAGCTATAAAAAAACATGACTTGACTTGTGTAGTAAATTCGCTCGGTGCTTTGTCTTATGAGTTTACAAATAAAATTATGAAACGCGTTTATTTAACATTCCTGAGCTGATAACAAATTTATATTGATTCATAAAGTGAAAGACGAGAAACAAATTATAATATGATAAAACAAAAAGAACACCAACTAGAAGTGTCCGTTTCAAGAGCATTACATTACATTCCATATAAAAGTTATACTTTTAAAGAAATAATAAAAATTACATCCTGCAGCAGTAGGTGGGGAATAGAATAAATAGGGTCTACACAAAAAATCTCTTTAGCTCGTTGTTGCTTGTGGGAGGTGGACTCTTTCTTCTATGGCACAAGTGGAATGAAAAGATCTGGCTGTTTTAAAATTGTTTTGAATAGTTGGTTTGCTGAAACCTACCAATTTATGAATATTGTAAAAAATTTTTTTTCTGTTTTATGTTTTTTGGGTTTGATCGAACATACAAATTATACGAATTTTAAAATTTAAAGTTTGAACAAGGTTGATTTCAGGACGATCCAAATTTCAAATAAGTGCGAGATTAAATAGGTAGAATGTAATTTCCCTGACGGATTATATTGCAGCTAGTACAAAGTATTTACTTAAAGTCACGGCTGTCAGCTTAATTAATTGAGGCAAAATTACGAATCAAAAGCCTTTCCATAGTTTCCAATCAGCACAAAATGTTCAAGTCCATGGCGCTTGAGCGTTCTTGAAAGCAATCGCCGCTGCCGTCTCGAGCATTACAAACCGATTTACTTTTAATTACTCAGCTCATTGAAAGCGCAGGCTTGCGACAATCGGCACCTATAAATAACCGCCAGCCGAACATTCCGCGGAGCCACGAATGTCCCATCCATCGGCAATTCACTCATCAGCCGCGGAAGTCATTGAACTGTCTTCTTTCGCGCATATATTTTTGATGTATTTCCTAACGAGCCAAGATCACGTTCAATTGCACTTTTCGTTTTCGCGGAGCGCCAAGTCTCCTCGCGTCAGCGAAAAGAGTGGGACTTCGTGATTCAAGGGCTCCTCTGCGGACGGCGCCGCGGCGGACGGGACGTGCGGAGACACCGTCGACATTCAGCGCCATTTGCGGGCATGCATGAGAAAATGTTTAACAATAAAATTCGTTTCCGGCTTTGTTTGCTTCCACTGCACCAGATAAATAGTCTGGGAATTTGTCTTTGTCCTTGCCAAGGTGAAACCGCGAGGAGGCTCTCTCACACGTTTATTACCTGGCGCTGATTTTTCCCTCGAGGAGCGCGGATCATTGACGGACGGGATGAGCCTGTGACGGGCTCACCGCTGCCACTATATATGTAGTTAATTTGGCGCTGGCATTGTTCAATGTTCCCTAGAAATTTCTCTTTTCCGCGAAACCTCCTCTGACCGAACCACTCGAAATAAAGATGAAAGCGCCAGGAAGATTGCACCTACATCTCCTTTTGCTTTCCATCATACCCCGTGGACCGCGGCAGCCTCTGAAATCATTTCCGCAAACCGTCGCCGCTTACTGAAGGTTTTTACCTTTGGCGTGATTGTGATAAAACCGGCAGGTTGTCTTAATTGCGGAGGAAACCTGGAACTTTCCATTCATTGATAAAATGGCAGGTTTTGCCACCTGTGTCCACTTACGACTCCCTCCCTTAAGAAGCAGCTTCTTTCCTTCCGCAGCGCAGTCTCCAGATGAAAAAGTCGCGAACACCATAAACCGCATGCGTGAACGGCTCAAGAAGACGACGGATGCTGTGCTGGGCACGTCTGATGACTATCATTTCTTGGGTCGCGGGTGAATTTGAAAAGTGAAAAGCCCCTCGTAATAAAATATTCAAATGTGCTGTGTTTGGCTCGCATGATACCATAAATCACTTCCAAACGACGGACGAACCACCGACGACGCTGATTTTTGCTATTTTGTAATCGCCATGAGTCAAATGGTGGACGACCTCGGCTCGTTGGGACCGTCACGTGATGCAATTTTCACATTGTGGGTCAATAGCTTTTTAAGGAGACGCAGCACCTATCGTTAAGCTGAGCTGAAATTGTGATTTCTTTCGACAGATCTGAGCCTCCAGACTTTTCTCCAATTTCAGAAGCGAGTACAAATAATAAAAATCTACTCAGCGCGACAAGACTAATTTAGATATTGATTTATTTATTTGTTATGTCATGTAACAAAAATCAGAATGATAGCTTTTTATAAGCCTCAAGGAAATAAAAATGAAAAGCAAACAACACGACACCAAGGAGTATGACTTTTTAATGTTTCAAAGTTTCAAGAATACTAAAATATATAAAATGTTGTGTTCTTTTGTATTTCACAGTAATAACCGTCTACGAACACATTATGAACAAAATTTACGTCTGAACCACATTCAAAGACCTAGGTATGAATAAGCTGAGAGCTCGTGATTAATACTTTATGTCGGGGGTAGATTGAAATTAAGTTTCCCTCAAATAATATAACCACCATTTCTTCTATAGGTAGGTATTATAAAAAAAAATATTGGTGACCGAGTTGCAATTCGCGATATTTTTCATAAAATGTCTTAATCATGCTCTTTCTAAAAGAATCAACACTTCTACACTTTATTTATTTTGTATAAAAGACATTTTCACGAATGTCCTTTTCTTCCTTAAATTTCAAAAGTGTCAGAGCTTCAGGAAGTTAATGTAAGTATATGCCAAAAACTTTTAATAAAGAAATAAGAAGTTCCAAGAACAGCATACATTATCGCACTTTTCTCACGACATTTCACCTTACTCATAAAATTCTATGTGTCCTTGAGCTAAAAACTTCCTTAAATTGTATTTTATTCTCCGAAAGAGCCCATCTTCTTTTATGATACTAGAATAGTATTTATATTTTTGCTACAACCCAAGTAGAAAACAATAAGAAATAAAAAGTTATTATTAGAGTTTTACGCACGCTGCTTTAATGCTCCAATCAATACATACACTATAAGTTCGTGTAGACTGTAGAGCTTATTTCCTGTAAAAGTTTCCCAAGAACATAAAGCGTATCGTCGTAAAAGGAATACTTTTCTTCCTTGAAACAACAAATCAAACTTCCTGAAGGAGTTTTCGAACACAGGTTATTTTTATATGGTACTAACACACAATCTCCTATTTTCCGAAAGGTTATTTTGTTTCGAAGAAATATTGGCTGGGAAGTTGATTTTTGCTTTCAAATATAAAAAAAAAGCAATTTAGAAAACCGAAAAGGGGTATCAGATTTCACTTAAGTCATCATAAAGTAAAAACAAAATTCGAATTTATTAAATAAAAATATGTGAATTATGTGCATGCAACTTATCAGACGATTTCAAGGCTAAATGAAAGTAACGATTTTAGATAAAGCATAAATGGAATTTCTTGTCTGAATGATTTACTGTTTTTGTAAATTAATAGCACACAGTGAGCAGGCATGTGATACGCCACTTACCTCGATCAAATGACAATTGCCCGATGATCAGACAATTTTCTTAATATCAAATTAGCCGTCGCATTGGCATGTTTTCCCCTTTTCCTGATTGCGATAATAAGACCGTCGTCTTCCATGACGGAGCGAAATCCCCGGACGGCTATATTTAAATCAATAAGCGAGCCAAGAGCCGCCTCCAATTATTATTAGACCTACACCTGCATGTGATAAGATTACATAAAGTTGCGTGTTTCCTGCTGACTATGCCGAGAGCTGGATTTACAACGCAAATGGCCATGCGAACGCAATTAGACTCAGTACGTTCGTACGCACAAAATCCAGCGCTCCCAGCCGCCCTACGCATGTGGGAATGAATTCCGCGAAACGTCTGGGACCAGTCAGATTTTCCTGGTTGGCGTATAGTTGAGTAACGAACCAATGAAGCGAATCAGCTCCTCCTGCTCCCCCCCGCCGCGCCGTCTGAAAGGAGTCATGGGCGCTTATCAGATCCACCCGCACTCGACTCTGTGACATTAATTTTTTTTTATGATATTCTGCAGGTCACGTAATAACTCTTCGCCGACAGTCGAAAAATGGAAAATAAACGAATTCTTCCCCGGTGAGTTTTCCGTTGGCTCGCCTCCAATTTTTTTCGTAAATCGCGTGTAAGTCTCGCTTTTTCTCGACGGTGTATTTTCTTAATGCTCGAGTGATCTCATTTAGTAAATAAGAAAAACTGCATGAGGATTTATTTTTAATTTATTTATTGCGGACAGAATGTGTAAACTTGGATAAGAACTTATGGCAGAAACAGCCTTGTTGTGATTTAATTCACCTCAACTGAATTTTGGGAACGATATGGAAAATTCTCTATTGTATAGTGATAAAGTGATAAATGATGATTAAACCTTAATCCTCATATAGCTTAAGATAACCAGTTTTAAAGATATTAAAAAAGAGATAAAATTGAGAGTTAAAAAACGTTTAACATCCAAAGTTAATCGTGAGTCGTTAAATCCACTGATTAATAATTTATGAACGGTTTTTGATAATCAACACAAAACTATGTAGGTATAAGCAATTTGGCGGGAAAATATCACACAATAATGAATTTAATTTCAAATCAACTGAAAATTTACATATATTTCTGAATATACATACACTGTTTTATACAAAGTTTTAAATGCCTAATGAATTTTCAACTTTATAAATATAATACATATAAGTATATATTATATAAGTATTATTTTAAGAAGTTCAAAAAGTTTTAAATTTAAAACATATTTCCGAAAAATTAGGAACTCAGCGAAGAAAACAGTTTACGCTTCTCTCAAGACGACTTATCATAAAAAAAGTTTACGCGACCCACTTGGACTTCCTCAACAAGTTTTATTAAGTTCCTGGTTGCATTTTCCTACAAGGAAGAATCATCGTTCGCAATTCTCACCTGGTGGGGCACCTTAGAACGAAAAGAAACGGCTCATGGCAAAGGGAAGGAGCAAAATTAGAAATTACAGAAATCGATTAAATCCCATTCAATGAGCGCAGCGGAATGCACAAGAGCCGATTGAAGACGACGTCGATAGTCTTCGTTGTTGCTAATGAGGAAATTGAATTCTAGCCGTTCACAGTGCACACGGCTGCTGCTGATTAATTATATTGCACAATTCTTTTGTACCGAAAGACGTGCGGTTTTTGCTGTTCTCAATCAGTTAGCGAAGTGATGCCAACAGTTACTCATATCATAAGAAGGTATTTCTTAATAGCGCGATGCCTCGCATTTCTTAATCTTTTTCCTGTCGAACTGCCGCTGAGATGCAGTTTTAGGATTTTCCTCGACGGAAAGATGTCTTGATCCACCAGTAGCTGTCTGGCCTGAGTACTGTAGAATGCTTAAGATTACTTGTTATTAATTTTACGAAAGACGGTACTTTGTAATGGCACAGCTTCTCTAATTTCTACTTCTATTTAAATAGCTGTTCTGTTAGATAATAGCACTTTCATTCGCATCAACGTTATGCGATAAATTATGATTTATAACTAATAATACTTTATCTACACTGAGAAAAAAGTGCTGGTAAATTTAGCAAAACTTACGTGTTTCACTTTTCTATCAAAAAGGTAGTTTAATGCAATCAAAATTATGTTGGAGTATCAAAATGAACAAGCTACTTTTAATTTTAACCTGATTTCTTAAGTTGATTGTAACAGAGCTACTGCGGTTGTTTTGATAGTATGAGGACATTTTCTAAGACAATTTTAAATCCAAGTCGCTCGTCCGCCGACATCTGCACTCTCCGCGCTGCGCTAGAAGAAAGCCGATTTTCCGGTGCTATCAGAATTGATAGAAATTAGTTAGCTAGCTCCAGCGTTTTGCATTTACTGCTTTCCAAAAGAACCTTAAATCAAAACCAATCCAATAAAAACAATTTTAATATTCGAATTTTCGGTCACTGCGGGAAACTGCACAATTCTATATTTGCAATCATGTAGTTTACTCCCAAAGAAAAGAAAACAGCTCAGTAAACATGTTCCAAGTTTTATTTAAAGCAATTTATTCACACACAAAAATTGGGTGACACACTTCGTTAAACCGATAAAATTTCACAACAAAAACTGCAGGTGACGTGAACATATTTTCACGCAACAATAGCAATAAAAATTGTTTTCGTGACAAAAAGGCTCAACAGCTAACCATTGTGTATCTTAAGCGTTTTGCCGCACATTAAAGCGTGGGATTATTCCTCCCAAAACTAAGCTTATTCGGAACAATTTTACGGCAAAAATTTTCTCTGGCTACGACACTAACTTTTGATTTTTCATAAATTTCAAGCTGGCTTTATGTCAGGTTTTATTCGAGTCCAAGAAATAAATTACCACAAATATTCCTTTGAAATTAAAGTATTTAGTTGGAATTATTTTTAAATTTTCAATTTCTTGAGAAACTCAACTTTTCAGATAAAAAAATGCGGAAATTCGGTTTTTCCCCTGTGGAAAATAAGCCAAAAATGTTTTCTGCCGCTGTTAATGTCTATTTGGCAGCTTTACGCACATGCGGAGCAGGCAAAAACGCTGAAAATTATTTATTAAATTGTATACCGCATCGTCTGCAGCAATATGCGATACAGTGCGGCGAGAGGAGCCAATGCGAATTCAAGTGGTCTGGACTTAACTCATTCGTAAAATTTTCAAATGGCTTGACCTTCATGCAAAGGGGATATTTTCTGTTCTTGTCGCTGCCAGACTTCAAAGTTTAAATTAACATCCTGACATTTAGTAAACAAGGTTTGAGTTTGAGCCTGTTCCAATTAGGTTATTTCAGAAAAGGGACTCGCGTCAGTCAAGGGCTTAAAGTTAATTAAAGGTTCGAAGCGTTAGAGCAGAGTTACGCCTCCCCAACAAATTTAATTTTACCTTTGATGAACAATTTCCTCCCATCAAAACGACTAAAACTGTTGGGTAAATAGAAAACTAATTCCCCAACGGAAATTACACTGATTGTACAATTCATCTGAATAGTTGGCATTCCAAAATTGAATGCAAGATAATTTGAACAGGACAATTCCTTTCTCTTCTCAAATAGTTATGCATCCGACGACAACTTGAGTACACCCAAAATTGCTTAATTCACTTTCATCGTTACGTAAATGGAGCAGAAAATCAAATAAGAGCTGATTATTCGGAGGAAATCAATTTATTCAAATATCGGCCGTAAAAACATGACCAAGAGGTCAATAGAATTGCAAACGGCCAAGACGTGGGTGGAACTCTCAAGCCGCCCGGCGCGGTCCGGCAAATAAACGACAAGCTTTACATGATAAACAATTGAAAGTGCGACGCTGACGGGACCAATTTAAGACTTGTTCGCATCACTCACGTCACGTTGTTTGTAACGAGAAAAAATAATGTTTAAGTGAACTCCAAAGACATGCTAATTTGGGGCGAAAACAAGAATATCGCAATCAGCACGAAAAATCGTTCCTGAATAAGCTAAGAATTAAGAAGGCCTCCGCTGAGTTAATTTCGGCTTACACGTCGAGAAGCCGAAGGATGCCCGCCTGATGAAGATGAGGTCAAAGAATTCTGGTTTAACGAACTCGATCAATTTTTGTAGTTCGAAGAGATAAAAGTACGATGTACTTGGTGGTGAGCAGGATTACTGTGCAAATAAGTCTGATGGTTTTAATTCTGATTGATTGATTATTCGCGGTTGCAGCGGCTTTGTCACTTGCTCTACAATTCCATCCACTCTATTCATAAATTCATCGCGACAACTTCTAATAATAAAGAAAAATAAGAAGCAAACAGAAAACTAGTTACGAGGAGGAATTATAAAGGTCATTCCACTAAAATATGTATTTCAAGTAGATAAATATAATATAACCACCAAAATTGATAAGAAAATTAATATTGTCTACATGGTAACATTTGAGATATTATTTTACGTTTATTCGACATTTAATTTTTACTTATTTTTGATTTTAAAGCTTTATTGCTCAATAAAATAATGGAGCACGGCAACAGTTGAAGAATTCATTAAAAACCAAAAAAGGCAACGAAGTCCAATATACATATGTGCTATTCTCGATTATTTACCTAATTTACCTATATGTACTTCTGAAAAAAAAACTATCTAGTGTATAATAAAAAAGTCGAATAATTGCAACGATTTTTGTTTTTATGAAAAATGAAAATGGTACCCAAACTCTCCACTCAAAATTGATTCTTTAAAAGAAATACGCATGTATTATCCAATCAGTATGACCTTCAATAGCTGATACTTTCATTTTACTATGTAAACATTATTGTAACCGAGTTTTTATTAAGTGTGGAAACCCTCAAATTCCTGAAGACATTAACCTCGCAATAGTTCATCGACCGAATAATTAAAGTTCTCTTCTATGTGAGAGCCAGCAAACAAAATTTTCATAATTTTCTACCAAATTTCTTATCCTAAATTTCCATGATTTCTTTGCTTACGCAAAAACTAAAATGAGATTAAGATTTAAGAGATGCGGCCACAGAGTCCACCATCCGTCGCGATATCTCAACCAAGCCCCCCGTTCTCGCATCAAACAGGCAAAAATATCTCCTCTGACCCACTTCCGTCACATATGAGCGGGGACACAAAAGTATGCATTTTATCGGTGCCTAATTTTGAGGAAGTCGACGGTGGACATTCAAGAAATTTTCAAGAAGAAATATATCTCTTTTTTTCTGTGGGGGCCAATTAATTGCGGTGGTAAGCCAGCAATTTGTTTCATATTTTCTTCGGCGATATCTTTAAAAAATGAATGCGTCTTATTAATGCCGAAGATTTTCCTCTTCCATTTTTTGTTGGTGCTGCTTGCGTTCGTGCGTCTTCTCTTCTTCTCAAATAAATAAAAGAAAATAAACATGGTATACGCTGGTATCGACGAGCTTCAGTTCGAGATTGGAATGTAAACAATTTCGCAAAGATATCAGTATGTTGAGGACGAAGAGAAGAGAAGTGCAAATACGCACAATTTGTTGATATCATTTAACGACCTTTCTGTAATCTCTGCGAGCAAAGAAATGTTTGAAGAATTTCGAAAAATGTTAAATAATAAAATATTACACAAAACACTTGAAATTTCGAATTTGTTGTTGAATGTACTAAATGTAGAAGTACATACATAAATACATATACCTACATATTAAAATTTCGTCATTCCTAACATGTGATGTTTTGTGGAAACCGGATAATTCCTTTTGAACCATAGTACAGTATTTAACCATTTATTTTATTTAGAAATCTATAGATGTTTTGAAAATCTAAAAAGCTTTTAGAAAATTGTATTTGATGCAGCACTAAATCTGCGACGTTAAAATCGTTTACTTAATAATATTTGATAGACCTTTTCGGCTCCATAGACGTATTAATATTGTTAAACTTTTCATAGCCAAATAAATGTGGACGAATTAATGAAATTGCTATTTAAACATAAGAAATGTGTTAATTAGTAAGTACTTAGTTAACTAATAAGATTAACTTAAATTTAACATATTTGCGGAGAAATGTATAGTCACATCCAAGTCTAGGCAAAATAGTATTCGATAATTTATCAGATTCTTCTTCTATTCGTTACAAGAATCAGTTTATAATGCCCGATGCCTTAAATTCCCCAAGGTTATAAAAAATTAGGTATGTAGCTCGCAATAAAACAGAAGTTTGCAAATTAATCAAATCAAACTATCTGAATCTCTGTTTGTGTGACTAATGAATTAAAAACAAATTCCAAATTTAAATTTATGGCATGTTTGTGTGACATCTGAATAAATGATCATTTTGCGATCAGAATTTATTTAGAAGATTAAGAAAACTATGCCAAATTCACACTGCACCTTCCTTAGTCGAAAAAAAAAAATGCGAGCAAAAAATGGTATTCACTCCACAACATGACCATATAAAAAATGCTTTGCAAAGTTTTGATATCTTGCCGTCACCTAAAAAGGAATTCGCTCAACTTAGTCTTTGCTTGACCTGATTTACAGGCTTGATTAAAATTAAGTAATTCAAGAGATAAGGAGACCTATAAGGCGGATCTTAATGAGTTTTTCATCTCACGTCACGCTCATGTGACATAAATTGATTTTGCGTGAGTTTTGCAGAACATCGACGAATCGATTAATACCCAACACCTGCTGTTTTTAATTTTTAACTCAAGATTCTAATTTTTTTATAAATTGGAGAGTGACGCAAACAAGTGATTTGCTAGTTTCGATAAAAGAGGCGTTGATTTACCCATCCAAACTTTACAGTAAGCTACTGTTAGACTGATTATAATGGCCTTAAGATAATGACTTGGCTTTGGCGTCTTCATTAAATAGCAATTTATCCTCAGTTCCCTTCGCATCGTAAACAAAGCATTTGTTTGAATGATTTACACTTGTTCAACAAATTAACTTCATGCAATTAGCGCTATCTTCAGGTGTTAGGCCATAAGCTCATTTGCTAAGTTGAACAATTTTCACAAGATTCTTGTTGTGTTTCTTAGAAGGCCTTTTGCTCTTTACGTTCTGATTCACAAAATATGCATCGCGGTTCAATACTTCATAATTTTAGGATTAAAGAAGAGATAATTTTTGATTAGTTAATTCCTGATTTTAGTATGTTAGAGGAAATTCATAGTTTTAGTGACTATATGCTTTCAAGTTCTCCTGTTTTGGAAACGAAAACAGTTTTTCATCCTTGAAGCAGTCCATCAACATGAAATGTTTTTAAGAATGAAAAATTTAAATAAAACAATTTATGTTGTTACCAAATGCATTCAGGGTACACGGAGGTTATTAGGATATTAGCCTAAGTTTTACGAGGAAATCACGCCCCTTTAATTAAGAAATGTACCTTGCATATAAACCTAATGCGAACAGCAATGTCTTAATGCCCATAAAAGGGATTATATACCCTCTTGAATTATTCATGTTATGGACGTAGTCCTTATTATATTTTCAAATGAGTCATACATGTAAATATTTTGCACGAAAAGAGCTTATTTTAGAAAACGTAAAAAAAACAAACTAGGTGTACAAAGACGGCGCATAATTGGAATATTTTATTTAAAATTTACTGGTCAGCGCTACCTTGTACATGTCTTCTTCAGAACGTTGAAAAATTCATTAAAATATCCAAAAGTTACTAACAAACGGTGGATGTTTAAATTAATAAAACAAGATGCGAACAAATGGGAATCGCACTTATGTGAACAGCACGCAAGATGCGTTCTCAGAGCACCTTGAAATTGAAGTATTACCAAAAACAAATACAAACCTTAGTATATTTGGATGGGATAATTTATTAAGCAGTTGTACTTCTCGCAGCATATTTGGTCGGTTCGACCGCAATTGATTCATTTTCAATACCATAACTTGTCCAGTAGTTCGATGTGTCACCTGTAATGGGAGAAGAATAAAAGATTATAATTGCTCAATTGCATTGGGAAGGTCGATTTCTTTGAAAAAAATTACAAAAATAATCTGAATGAATAACATATTTTATTTCTAATAAAACATTGCAAGATTTATTAAGATCATATTAATTAATTTTTTTTGCATTCTTATTTAATCGATGTATGTACGTACTTATTTATAATATATGTAATACATACTTGTAGCTTAAAATTCTTGTTTCATGTTTATTAATCGATTAAACCGCTAATTTTAAAGAGATTTCTCAAAATACTCAATTAACAGTGACTATAAAACTAAATTAAAATCATAATGTTTGAAAAATTGACGAAAATAAACCTTAAAAATTGTTTGCAAATTTGAAAGGCTTGAAAATTCGAAAGCCAACAGCAATGCCATGCAACCGAAAATACTTCATTTACCAAAACATTAATTGATCAGTATCGATCAGCAATTAGCTAGAAATAGAATAGAAAGTTGAAAAGAGGAAAGTACAATTCTCCAATCCCAGTAGGACGACTACAATACACGGCATGGCAAAAGTCCCACTAAAAATATTCAAATGAGCCAAAACTGAACGAAAAGAAGAACAGCAAAGTACTACACCACGTTGCCGCCGCCTATTGAATTCCGATCACCTTGAAGTGATCGGCACAGTGATCTACATTCAACACCCTGTTGTATTTTCGTAGCTTCGAACTGCTTATATTCGTCAATAAGCGTTCAATGGCCGCTGATCGGATCGACTTACCTTTTACGCTTCGATGCGTATCGACCGATAAATTTAAAAAAAAAAAACTAGAGTAATAACAAAAACCAGAAACGGAATCAAACCAAATTTGCATTCATCGTGGGTTCAATTGTTTACAAATTATTTTCTGTTGAATTTCGTTTTTTTTTTCGCCTGGCTTCCCCATCGACCTTGACCAATCAAAGTAAATGGTTGACATAGAACTGATAGCGATGTCTTGGCATAGAATTCATTGCAAATTGTGTTCTACAAGATATACTCAAGAGCAGAGGTACTTTTTGAAACAGATGTAGAGCAGAGCCAATTGTTCAAAACAATTTCATTATGGTCAACTAATCGGAAATAATGCTAAGTAGAATTTATATGGTTGGACGATTAGGGAAAAATGCATTTTAACAATTGATTTTTTATGGCATTTGATTTTCTATTCACAATTATAAATTAGATATTAGTGTAATGCAAAATATAGTTCTAAATAATTAAACGATATAATGGATACTTCGGAGTCCCAGTTATATAATCTTGAAATTAAAGGTACAATATATTATATTATAGTGTTTGATTGAACAAATTATACGTTTCGACGCAGATCACATTTTCATCTAAACTGAATCGAAAAAGAGCCACGGAACATAAAGTACATGCACTAGTAATTACATGCTGCATTTAGAGTCTAAAAATTGGAGGCCCCCAAGGCTGAATTCTTGCACGAACAGAACATTACGGACCTCTGAAAGAAACGACACACCTGAAACACACCGGCCAAAAGATATGCCCAACTTTTACTCTCAGTCAACCAATTTTCTCTGGGTTAGGATACTTTGGCATTTGGCCGACTTAAAATGTTTTCAAAGTGATAAACAACCACCGGAACGCCTTGTTGTTCACAGATAGGAGTGAGTTATGCTGAGTGCAGGGAATCAATAAATTTCACAGGTCTTTACAAAACTGTTACTAGGGCCTACACCTACGTAGGGCCCCCTGTCCGTGCTGACACAACCCGCTTATAGCCCTCGGGCCGAGGTTTGGTGCGGGACGGTGCAGTTTTACATGCAACACAGAGGTGCAAGAATTGCATTTTTAGCTCTGGGAGAAATAAATTTTCTTTCCAAACACCACCCCACCCACATGTGCCCAGTGCTCTCGGTGTAATCACCCTGTGCCTGACGCAGCCCACACTTCACCGCACCCAAGACACTCGCCAAGAAGCCATAGTTCACTCGGGCGAGTGTGCTAAGCGCCGCGTCGTGCTAACTTTTCGTGTGGGCCGACGAAGACTAAGACAAGACAGGCGAGGAGCGAGCGAGGCCCAGATCTGGAGCAAGTGAAAATGCCACACGTGACCGGGTCTGTACACCCCACATTGCGGATAATTTGCGACTATTGAAACGAATTAAACAATTTAATTAGAGTTAATTCTAACTAATTCGCTTTTAAGCGCCACGCTAGACCGTTGTACCGGCGCGCGTACCACGCGTTGCAAACAAGGCGTATTTGGACGCAATCAATCCGCCTTTGCGTGGTCGGCGTCGGCTTATGTAAGTGATTCGACGCTTTTCTTTTTTGATGCATTTAATCCAGCCTGGAATGTGGTTTGACCTTTATTTTAAAACAATCGCATTATTCTTCATTTACTACAAGGTGTAAAGCTCTATTTATATGTTTAGAAATGTAAAAGATATGTTTCTTAATTATTTACTTACTTCCAAATGTTTACGTAAATATATCTTCTTACTTCTTACAATGAAGGATAAATCTGTCCTTGAACCCTCAAGTTCGTTTAACGATGCTAACAAATAACAATAGGAATGAATTTTTCAATGATTCGATTCACTGACTTGAAAATAATGATTTAAGTAAATGTAATCATTTCCTTCAGGGGCAATATTCCAAAACATTCAACTTTCTAGTTTTCTTTGTCAACAAGCACAATCCAAATTGTCCATAAATTCTATCAAATACCTCAGAAATATGATATTCATATTCTAGGAGAGTGTGGAAAATATTTTATCTTGGGAAAAAAGTCTTCGGAGAATAAATTATTTCTGAGAAAGAAGAAAATGGACAATCAAAAAATGCCTGGATTGATTTTTTTATGACATGATTATAGTTGGTTAACAAATCCTTCTACTAGGTCTTAAACTTTACTTTATTATCTTCATAAACATATGTAAGATTAAAGAAAATAAACTCTACTAGGTAAACACTATCCCCGATTAAAGCAAAAACTAATTTTTATGTTTATATTATGATATTATGTTCTATCAGTCTCTTGTAATATGTTTACTGGTGAAACCTTCGTATTGACATTTTCATCAAAACTGTTTCAGAGCGTTCCAATTAAGCTCAAACAACATAAAGGCAGTAATACTCTCCTTGTTTGAAAGTGGAAAAGCCAATCTCAAACAGTTTGCAGCAACAACAATGGTAATCTCGTTGCTTTCAAAATGTTTACAGTTGTAATTTCTCCGCAAATGCAAATGTTACTTTTACTTGCACTTTCTTGACCGGCCTCCACTTCCTAGTTATCGTAGCAAAGAATCAAATTCTTCCCGAACAACGCGCCTGTCGCGAATTTGAACCGCCCCGCACCACGCAGCAAAAGATTAAAGCAAAAAACCGAGCGCGAAACACCTCAAGAAAAAGACATCTATCGCGCAATTCAGGGTCAATGAATTTTTCAAAGTGCGCGAAGATTTCCACCGAATCTAGGACAAATACAGATTGAAACTCAATCGAAAACGGTAAGGCAAAATTTAATGAGAAAACTGGAGAAAATGTGCTAGTTTTCTTTCTCCTTCAATGAATATCAGATCTTTCTGGTCAGTTAATCTGGTCGGCGGCGGGCTGCCGGTGGGCCACTGCAGACAATTTGGAAGCAGAAAATATTACCAAAAATTATCTTTCCGCTAGACCTGACACTGCGCCGGCCAGCAAACAACGCTAAAAATACGACGGTCGGGCGAGAAAAGAATTCCAAACGCCTCCAACGCAACCGAACCTATTCGATTCCGGTAATTGGAAAAAAAATGTACTCATCGAAATCCAATTTTGAACGAAAATACCCACAGGTGGGTGGGTGGGTGGGTGGTATCGTCATTAAATGGATTTTCTCGATATTGCAAATCTGGGCCACCGGAGTGTGGACAGATGGAAAACGTCCCTTAATCACGGACCGAATGCTTTTAAGTGCATTTGCCAGCTTAGACCACAACCGGGGCTACCTCCTGCGAAACAGAGTTAAGCCGACCCGATGGACAGGTAATGAGCTTCCGCTTCCAGCCAAACTAAATTAACCCGCAGAAAGTGAAGTCATCGAATTAATTGCGAAAGTGAAGGCGAGTCCGCGTGCTGGACACGGTGGACGCCGGATTAAGTTGTCGTCGTTGCAGGTCCGGTGATAACAGCATAACAGGGAAAAGCACCAATTAGCGATTGCTAAAAGATCTGCGCCCCACCGGGCCAGAACGGGCCAATTACTGCCCTACGAACGCTCCTCTCACGGCGGTTATCTCTTTAATTGCGGGTCCGACCCCAGGCAACACACCGCTCGTTATCACATGGAAATGCGCGGAGTGAGGTAAGTCCAGAAAGCGGTGATTGAGTAATTGAACTGTGTGCGAGATTAGGAAAGGAATTGCGGAGTGCGCCGAAAACACGCGCTTTCCTCCGCGACCACTCACTTAGTAGTGCGAGAGATGTAAGAAAAGTTGTAAGAAAGGTACGAAGACGAAGCCACGCAAAAGGTGAAGTTAATGGATAGGCTGCTGCGCTGCGCAGGGCGCTCTGTTTAGGAAAAATCAGGTGAAATTCCAACTGCATAAATTGCGAGATTGTTTAAAACGTGTTTGGGCATTATTTAGGCGATTTTTGGACGCTTCACTTCGGCTTTCACCACTTAGATAGATACATATATGTAGGTACCTACTTATGATATTTAGGTATACCTACATATGTAGATAAAAACAGAAATAAGTTGGTGGGTTATATAAACAACGTAACCAACCAACAACGTTTATAAGGCATTTAAACAATCCACATAGTAATTTAATATTCAGCAGCGTCCCAATTATTAACAAGAGCGCACCTTGTACAAAAACGAGCATGGCTACTGGAAACTCCGCTCATTCATCAATCGCTAGTATAGTTCTATTCGAGTACCTATATCTAAACTTACTCGAATACTCATTAATATGAGTTCTCAGGCACACCCTATAACAGTAGTAACAACGAACAAAGTTAATAAACGAAATTCACTTCAGATAAAAATTCACTCATAATACTTTTAAGAGTTAAAATAATAATGTTTTGTGACTATGATTGTTAAAATGTACTAACGTATTTTAGCACTCATTTTTAACAACAAATATATCTGTATCATTAAAATATCTAAAAATAAATATCCTACTAAGTCTATCGAGGACTCACAAAAAGGAAAATGTCTCAACCTAGCTTAAATATTTACGCCAAACTGAAAATGAGTAATACAACATTAAAGCTTTTTATCATTTGTGATTTCCCTCTCTGAATTGTAATAAAAACAGCAAAAAAATGGAAAACAGCAAAAATACCTAAGATTTACTTAATCACATTTTAAAATGAATGTATTTTTATATCTTAAATTCTAGTCATGTTACTCTTGTCAACAACAGATCAAAAGAAAGCGTTTTCAAAAATTCAGAGAATTGAACGAAAACAAGTCTTAATTAATTGACATTGTTAATTATTTTGCACAAGTGCTTACATAGGGGAAACACCTTAATTATTTGCAATTCTTTCATACACAGCTTCGACACCACGTGCAGCTATTATAGAAGAATTTCAGTGAAAAACTTGTTTTTTTTTTCCTTATAAATTATAAACTTTATAATTTGACTGTAAAAAGCGAGGAGAAATTTTAAAAGTCGTTGTAAAACAGTAAAATTTATATTCGCATATGTAAGTTTTCCTTTTTAATTGCACATTAAAACGCAACAGGGCGATATTATCAGATTCATTATCACGACCCGTTGTTTATTGCATTGAATCAGTTTCCCCGAACTATAAAATCTCAAAGCGTAATTACTTTTACCCAATAATTGCAGAAAAGTGTAATAGTAAACTTGAAATAAGTAAAGTATAAAATTACTATCCGACATATTTCCTTATTGTTATCACAACTAAGTATATGTATATGTATATCAGTAAATTTACTTTGAAGTGAATTGTGGTCCTAAATCATCAATTAAATATTTAGCTATCTAGTTAAAAGAAACTTTCAACCTTATATGAAGAGGTACCTATACATAAATAAAGAAGGAAGTGGTCGCAAAGTAAATTTAGCAATTTATTCAAAACAAAGAGGATCTATTTGAAGCATTTTAAGTCCAATAACGTGAAATCGTTACAAAATGTAAATTTCCTAATAAAATTTTGTCTGTTACATTGCAAAACGTTGTTGAATAAAATACATTTTTGGACAAAATACAGATATGAGGCTCACGCAAAAACTTCGCGGCTATTATTATTATTAAGTTCGACTGCTATTATTATTATTAAGCATAAATCCATTTTTTTAATGTCCCATATATTTATTCAACTAGCTTTTGAGCCATAGCATTAAAACCTGCTTAAGAGCAACTCATATTTTAAATTTGCTCTAAAATTCCGTAACCCTATTGAAGTGTTGCTGCGTAACTGGTTCGTTAATTACAACCATTATCAGGTTCGTTACAATTAACGTTATTTGGATCACGAACAATGCTAATAAGTTTTCATTATGTCTCAAGAGATATAAAACCAGAGAGAAAGCATCAACTCATTGCTGGAATAGAAGACAAGTTAGCAGCTAGGCTAGTGCGTCTAGTAAAATGTGTTGGCGCTAAAAAGTGAATCCGTCGAATTTCTCCTTAAAAGGTTTCTCATTCGGGGACAGACAAGCGAATGGTATAGGCACTCATTCACCGAAAATCACTTTCTTCGAAAAGCTCATTATGTCCCTATTGTGATTCCTATCAGTGTGCAGTCGGAAAGGTTTTTGTAGTGCGTCTTATAGAAAATATATCCACAATTAACAGACATTGGCGTCGACTTCGACTACTGTCTCCGAAGAAGCCATAATTTCTGCACGGTTGCTGTTTGTCACACAAATCCGGAAATTCTCGCACGTACCGTTGCCGCCGAGCCGTTACAGTAACACACTACTGCCGGACAGAAAAGAAGAAGTCGTCAAAAGAAGACATTTTCTCGCTGAGCATTTCACTTTGTGGTGTCTTAAGAAAAACGCCAAGGATGAATGCCTACAAAGATTGATCTTTGGCCAACCGTCACCTGGCGACGAAGTTATGCAGTTCTTACGTAAAATACAAGAGACGCCGACACCGGGGCCCGATTAAACCCCGCTGAGTCGCGAATCTCAATTTGCCTTTTGATTGCTTATTTCCCTCACTTCCTAAACAAGGTGGCAATTTTGGATCACACATCGTCTTCGGCTCACCGGCCGATGATGTCTTCAAAGCAGTAGCAATAAAAACAGGCCAATCGGCTTTAACGAGCTTCGAAATTTCTAACAAGTTTACGACTCACTATGGGATCTCAGCAGGCGGTAGGCCGGCAATAGAGCAAGTTTTTTTTTTAAAAGAAAACTAACTAAGTCGCGGAAAAGCATAAATTTTTTAACAATTTCCAATAATAGACGTGTAAAAGACAAGGGATAAAATAAAGACCTACAGCAATTAATTGGACCTCAAACCCGGTCGGTTGAACTCTTTAATTAAAACATCAGGGGAGGTAGCACTGCTGGAGAAAAACGCAAAAAGCGACTTTTCGCTAACCAAGCCGTGATTAATTGCCAATACCGCAGAGAAAAACATCTTTACTTTAGTCCGTGTCCCTTGCTTTTTTATGTAACAATTTCTGGTCAACGTCCAATGAAATGGATAGGATTGCATCACGAGCCAAGTCGGCAAATTAATACTAAAATTTGTACCGGCACAGAGCGGCGACACCGCGAACGATACTACGCAATTCGTGAATGGACTCACGCGGAACAAGAAGTAAATCAGCCGTGAATTCCGCCGATTAGATGAAATTTGATGAAAGATAAAAATACACACGTTCACCGGCCACGAAGATGCTGCTTCGACCTGTCATTGAAACGCCTCCTTATGTAAGGAAGATGATGGAATAATTGCGGCCGACCCGGCCTATTACTAGCCCGCCGGAATTCAATATTCTATGAAGATGACCGATATTAGGTAACTTCACTAGCCCGATTCGCAAACCACGTATATCGAGGAGCAAATGCTTATTGTTCGGCATCCGGTTTCTTTTATTGTTTTGTAAACTCATAATACCCGGAAAAAAGATTGATTAAGCAAAAAAACAAATTGAGACGACAGAATGTTACATATCAATTATTTGTGAAATCGATTCTTAACATCGTTTTTTCATACGCAGTAGATATTCTTATATTTTTAGAACTAATTAAGAAAATTTAAATTCAAGCATACAAAGTAACTCTTTACCCACAGCAACTGTGCTATCCTATAACAGTTATAGAATAAGTTAATTACAAGGAAGTTAAAAAATTGTAGATCTTCAAAAACATTAATAAGTCTATTCATATAATAATATTCAACTTCTTATTTTAAAATAATGTTTAAGTATTGGATTGCATTGTAACCAAAGAATGCTATTTTATGATCTTCGATTATAAGCGGAAGATTTTGATATTTGGGATTCTCTTTCGGAACCTTGAAAAATTCAATGATTTTTGAGCATCTGAGACTATATTTTGATCCAATAACGTAGCAGTCTCTTCCTTGTTCGATTTTCTCAGATTTCACAAGAAAATCAAAAGTAATACAATTGAAACCTTTTTGTCGTTAATTTAATGTCTTTCATTCAGAATCAAACCACAAGTATTCAATTTTAGAAGAAAGTTCATAAAACATAAAACTGCAATGACCATTATGTTTATAATTTAATTTTCTTGCAAAATTTCTGTTTTACGTGAATCCCAAAGTAAATTTTATGATCCTCGCAACCGACGATAAACTTCTTCACGACTTTAAGCTGACAAATTGGTGAAATATTTAAATTAAACGAAAGCCAAAAATGTGCAGGTAGCGTAGCATGGTGCACTTAAAAAACTGCCAAGTCCAACGGACCACACGCGGCTACGCAACTGATTGCATTTTCGATAGAGCCGCTGTGATGGTCAATAAACTCGCCGCAATCAGAAGAAAGTCGCGGGTCGCACGCGGCGGTACTTTCGCGTGATAACAAAAAACCGAGTGGCACACTGCAATCGGTTCAGTTTTTTTGATATCATGTAATCGCCTGTTCGTCTATACTTAGGTGCAGTGTTCACGTGCACCGCCAGGTGAAAGATCTGGGTACATCGTGGCTGCTGCGACGGGCTTCGGCTGTATCAATCCGAACCTCGAGCGATATGCTCCGGTGGAGATTTTAATAAAAATGCCTCTCTACACATGGAGCATAAAGAGGCGTCCGTTCTTAATAGACAACGAACGAGCATAAATGCAACGAAGAAAGCGAAATTGCCGCTTTGCTGACTTAGGTTCGTTTGAAGATTTCTCCTTTTTTCTCAAAAACGTTTTCGTTATTAAGGACATTGGAAGTCGTTGGCTCTTTGAACTAAGTATTGCAGCGTCAAATGCAGCTGGATTAAGGTTAAACCTGCCCCATGAGGTGGCAAAACACCTTCAATTTATACGTCCCCCATTTACTTTCTTCTTTACGTTTTAACTTTGTGCTTATCTTTTTAGCTCGAAGGGTGTCACAGCCCTGCGGCTTTCAAACACATTTCTTGTGAGCCCTGCTTTTCGTGTTAAAGTCACGTTGATGGCTGATGTAACACCAATCGAGTGAATTAAACGGCTTCCATATAGCATCTTTTTACGTACGTGACAATTTTGAAAGTTAACCAGTTTTGGGTTTATTAATTTTTTTACGATTCAGCAAACGGACCAGCAATTTTAAATTTCACCATAAATTCTTTAACTTTTAAATATGTATTTTATACTGACAATCATTTTATCACTTGAGAGGAATCAAATCAGAGTATACTAACATAACGTATTCACTCCTCATAACTTTAGGCAATACTTTTTTAAAGGGTCTTACATAACTTTTGTAAGATTAAATCGATTTTAATAACATTTTTTTTAAATATGTTTATGAATAGGTACCTATCTTTTATTGAAGTAATTTAGGAAACTTTTAGAGATTCATAAAAGAAACGTTTTTGTTCCTTATAGTGTCCTGATGAACATAATATACAGTGACATTTTAAAATTGAACGTTACCACTGAATTCTCTATTTGGGTATTTCAAGGTCACTTATTTTATTTATTTTATCAAAATTTGGAAATTAAAGATAGCGGCGGATTCAATATGGCGACAATTTTCTAAAATTAATGGGGTTCCAATTAAAATCAAATCATTAGAACTTTCAAGTTCACTGTTCTTATATCTAAATGAATCTAATTCTAAAGCTGCACCGCCGGATACGAACGTACAGTGTAAAATTTTATGAACTAAATATAAATCAGAAATGCAAAAGTTCGAATAACGAACGCATTTGTCAATGAGCTCATTAGTTCTCAAAAGAAGCCGCAGGCGCCTTCATTGTTTTTCAAGTGGTGCTTCACATGAACGTGAATTTTTTTAAATTACGAATTCTTACTGTCTCTCAACGATTTTTATACCGCGATTACAAATCACGAGGTCGATAGCGCGCTCGGTATATTGCTATCATTCATCGACTGACATGAGTTTCTTATTAATCTCTTTTATAAAGATCGGGCGACAGAAAATTTATTTAATTTTTTTTTAATTCGGCTTTCTCTTATCACAAAATATACAAAAGGTAACACGTCTAAATGTGTGTGGTGCAGATATTGTGCCTAATTAGCAAATTTCGGTGATTTTAAGTTAAATAAAGTGGCGGAAATGATTTTTCCTTATTTCTCTTGTCATTAATTGGAGCTAAGCGTTTTTTTAATTTATTACTGCTCTTTTACTTTTTACGTAAACACTTTTTATACTCTTATTATGTGTTAGACAATATTTTTTTGCTTTTCCGTATTTGCTGACTCTATGAATAATTTATTTTTCTTGCTGACAGCTGGAGCGCTAAAAACACGTAATATATAGATAATCATAATGTACTCTATAGATACTTAGGTATCTCTACGCAATATCGTATTTTTTGGCAGTAGGTAGCACAAAGTCAAGGAATGAAAAATTGATAAGCCCAATAAAACGTTGGCTGTCCTTCCGTTTCGGAGGGTTTGGCACAATTGACTCTATTTTTATCTGGTGGTAAGGTAAACAAGCAAATCCCTTACTCCTAACACTCCCGCAGCACATCAATGCTTTGCAATTTTCCTCGAGATAAATATTTGCTCAAATATGCCCTTCCTTTCTTCCTGTCAGCCAGGAGCTTTATTCGTTCCCTATCGAATACTAAATAAGAAAACAGGGAGGTCACGGATATTAAAATTCCCAACTTGCGAAATTCGCAAAATAATTGTTTCCTGAAATTAACAGGGTGTTCCTTCTATCGATGAAATGGCAATAATTCCATATTTTCTACGTTATAAGATACAGTGATGTGCGAAACAATAGCAACTATATCAGTACAAAAACTTAATGTAGTTATTTTCGACATTTTATTAGCTGTACACGAAAAAAAATTATCCTGTGTTTTTCCTTTGATAAAACAATTAACAAAAATTTATTTTGCAAAAAACTAACAATTCAATTTAAATAAACAAATGTAAAACATAAGCAACTTCCACATATGCTAGTGTGCGAAACAAAAGCAACCTTTGAGTTGCGTCCTCAATACTTGGTATGATAGCCTTTATTTTTAATGACCTCAGCACACCTTCGTGGCATAGACGCTATTAAATTCTCAATAATAGACTGAGGTACGTTTTGCCATTCCTTTTGTAGTGTTTCCATAAGTTCTGTTTTTTTTCTAAAACGGTGTCCTCCGACTCGCCGTTTAAGGATCCCGAAGAGATTTTCAATGGGATTCAAGTCTGGTGATTGGGCCGGCCAATCAAGGACTTGAATCCCATTCTCATTAATCCAGTCTTTCACCAGCTTCGATGTATGCTTCGGGTCATTATCATGTTGAAACACCCACCGAAGCGGCATTTCCCATTCAGCATATGGTAACATATGCGTTTCCAAAATATTTTTATAAATAAAACGATCCATTATTCCTTTTATTTCAACAAAAGGACCCAAACCGTTAGCAGAAAAACAGGTCCACACCATTACACTACCTCCTCCATGCTTGGTTGTTACCTTGCAATATCGTGGATTGAGTCGCTCACCCTTGCGGCGTCGTACAGTAGTCATGCCGTCGGAATTTATTAAATTAAATTTGGACTCATCGCTGAACAGTACTGTTTTCCACTTGTCTAAGGACCAGTTCAAATGGTCTGAAGCAAATTTTAACCTGGAAATTTAATTTTATATGGAGAAACGTACCATAGCGTCAAACATACCTTTTTTGCAAGTGTTTTCTTGTAAGCAAAGGTTTTTTGGGCGGTCTGTAGCTTCTTAAATTATTTTCTAAGGCGCGTTTCCGAACAGTACTGTCATGTACGCTTAAATTTAAAGTATTTACAATTTCCTTGGATGTGATAAAGGGGTCCTTTTTAATTAACGCACAAATTCTCATATCGGTCCTTTGTGTAGTCTTCCGTGGTCGACCGCCCAAATGCAGCGTGCTAACATTTCCCGTTATTTTATATTTATTTACAAGTCGCGAAATTACAGATTTATTTATATTATACTTTTTGGCGAGTGAATACTGAGAATAGCCGCTCATGTATTCCTCAATAATTTTAATTTTGAAACTATCAGGGAACTTATTGCGCGCCATTATACTAATTTTAACTTTTAGTGATCTGCTTCAATTGACCGATCAGAAATTACTAAAATTGCCTTCACACAGTTGTGCAGGTGCAACACTTGTACCACCGTTAGAGTATTTTGAAAGAAAAGTCCGTTATCTGGAATTTTACCATTAGGTTGCTTTTGTTTCGCACACTAGCATATGTGGAAGTTTCTTATGTTTTACATTTATTTATTTAAATTGAATTGTTATTTTTTTGCAAAATAAATTTTTGTTAATTGTTTTATCAAAGGAAAAACACAGGATAATTTTTTTTTTTGTACAGCTAATAAAATGGCGAAAATAACTACATTAAGGTTTTGTACTGAAATAGTTGCTATTGTTTCGCACATCACTGTATGTACAGTACCTACATATATGAATGCTACATTTCTACAAAAAGTGAGTTTCATGAAATAGCTGATTTTTAGATTTATATTACTTTTGTGCACCTAAGTGAGGCCAGGAAATTAAAATAAACTGGTTAGGGTTTCTATGTGGACGACCCCGATGAATTTTTTTGTTTATAAAGAAAAAGTGAACATTTTAGTGAAAAACAAGTTAAATGTAGATAATTAACGCTAGGAAGTTTCCGTGACATTGAATTTGATTAAACTTTTAAATAAAGACATTGATTATTCAATGTATCAATTAAATCTTTGAATATGAATTGCGAAATTCTTTTAAAATTTATTTGCTTTTATCGGCTCTTACTTAATTAAAAAATTGTTAATTTTATGACCATGTGGCATTTATATTCGAAGCTTTTTTTTTCTAAAACATACAATAAAAGTAAAAATTCATTGCAAATCTAAAGAAAAGTATGCCTTTCCTGATGTTTCTCTGTTAATTAAAACACAAATTCACTTAATAAGTCTTCAAACAATATTGCAGCTGATATTTTAATCGAAATAGTGCTCTGATTAAGCGAGTGAAAATATCTTCAATAAACTTTATGCTGGAATCATTATGACCGAGAAATTGAGCTATAAATTATTAAAATGTCCTTAAAAATTCTTTTAAATATATCGCCTATAACGATTTAAGTTGCGGATACGATAAGAGCATTAAATATAATCTAAATATCTTGCTGACGTATGAATATTTTCGCCATAAAATCTAACACGGCAATAGAATTTATGGAATAAGAGCAACTTCAACGAGCCCTCCATTACACGCTAGGATAATGCAAAAAAAAATCCACCTGCTGTTAGACTCCAAGTAAAACAATAACTTAAAAGTGATAAGATAAAATATTTGCGCATACAAATGATAAGATTGTTCAATATTCTGAATAATATAAGCATATTGTTCACGATTTGTACTTCCCAACAAAAATCCAACCCAATTCTGTTGCGTCGGGGTCGAGGTAACAAAGCAATTATAAATGGAATTATCTCAGTACACAAACACGCGACTTATCTGCGAATTATTAAATCCGTCCAAAGTGTCGTGATAAAATTGTTGGAAATATGTTTGAATTACGACATGTTGCATTCTTGAAGTCAACGTCATGGTGGTAGTAGTCTACCAGTTGACGTGTCAAAATTTACTTTATATTACAAGTATGGGAATGCGTTTTATAGAAATGCGATATTTTGCAATCTGTTTTTAAAAACAGTCACAACCACTTTATAGACATCATAAAATTATACAGATACGTCAAGCATTAATTGAAATTTAAAGTTGTATTACTATAGGAAACTATGCATCAAATTACATTTTCCCAAATTAAAATTTAATATGATAGTTAAACCCTACAATTAAATTTAAACCAAATCGACTGGAACGTATTTTCCACTAAAACCCAAAAACCACGATACTTCTAAGGGTCTAAAACATTCGTGTCAAAATAAATAAGTAACTAGATATTGAATGATTTATTCGGAGGTTAATGCATAATCGTATACTATTTGAAGTTTAAAGTATCTTACAATTATAAATTTCCAACTTAAAATTAACAGGACGAGTAGAATTAAAATAAAAATAGGAAAAAAACTATCAGAAAAGGCAAGTACGCTTATGTCTTTATCTACTTAAAAGAGAGTGATGCATCCGCCAAAGCAAATGGCATTTATAAAGCAACACCCTTTTTAAGTTAAATCGGACAAATATTACAACTTAGTGCTTATACAAGGAATTAATTACTTCTTATAGCTTTACGTTTTGTCTATGAAGGAAAATGTTTGCTCCATAACTGCGCTTCTAGAGTCAAACTTAAACTGTCTCTGACCAAATATTGCAGAAAACGCAAAAAGAAGAGAAAAATTTATCATTTAAGAAAAAAGGAAGCAATTTAATGATGTAATACTTATACATACCTGAAAGGAATAAGAAATAATAATTTAGTTATTACTTTCTACACGAAGCGTTAAATTGAAATATAAACATTTATAATATGCAAATTTGTTTACACTTTAACGACTGCCCGCTCTTTCTAAAGTTTTGTTTTGTGGGCATTGCAAAGTATGTATACATATGTATATGTAAAATCAAGACAATAGCATGTGTTCTCAGTGAATAATGTACTTTTTATAGAAAAATTGAAAAATTAATTATGTATTACTAAAAATTACAAAGTTATCGCCATGTGACAAATGAAGCAGTTTTTAACAATGCAATATGGAAATTGAACAATCTTTGTAATACCGTGAATGATTATTTCAATTTTATAAAGTATCGTAGTTGATTATATGGCAATTACCTCAAACCTGATTATAATATAATAGAAAATACTCGAAAATTATAATTCAGTAATTAATAAATGTGACGAATTAGTGAACAGTAATTTTATTTTTAATATGTAAGTACCTAATTATAATTTTATCTGCAATCTTATACTATGTCAATGTATTGATACTGTTCAACTTCACCATTTTTGGGAACACAAAAATTCAACGTACCTGATAATTTTTAATTAACAGCATAATGCTGAACGGAAGAGAAGAAAATTTTATTCAAACCATTCAGGTCTTACTTCAATAAACGTCGAGTCCTTGATTTTTTTTCTCTGAGTCCAGCGAAAACAAACAATCAAAGCAATTACTAAGGCAATTAAAGCGTAATGTTTTTCAGAGTAGGGTTAAAAATCGTTTTAAAATACAAAACCCATCAAAAAGAGAATATTTAAAAGCCCACTCGTTTCGAGTGCATAAAACACATTTTTAAGAAATAAAAGGGGGTAATTTCAGTCGTTAATATTACGAACATATATTACCAGCGTGAAGCATATTGAAAATGTTCCCTTTTCGAAAAAAACATTAAGAGCACTTGTGGGGAAGGATCAGGAACAAAGGTGAAAGTCGGAGTGGGTTCGTAGTTCGTAGGGAGGAGGCTCTTTATATTAATTATTTTCAACTTTTAGTATAAAAAATTCCCTCTTAACGAATCAGATTTGGCACTTTTATGTAATGTACCTTAAGCTTAGAATATACAAACGACAAAAATATCTTTTACGAAACTTTTTGTGTGTTGAGATGGGCGAGCTTTTGATCAAAATGCATTATGTCAAGTGCAACACATGCAGTGCACCCTGCAGAATGCAATCGATGGGAAAATGCAAAGAATTTCCCATAGAATTGCATGTGCGGCGCGAACAAGAAAGGCGCCCGACGGTGTAGGACAGATAGAGCCAGAATGAAATGGGTGCCGAGCTCCATTCATTCGCCGAGTGTGTTCTGAATTTAAGAACCCCCCTACGGAATGATGGCACGAAGAAGAAAATAATAAAAGTGAGCTGAAAATTAGCGCACTGATAAAAAGTACTTTTGATTCAATGTAAATCGCCGGGAAAATGAATAGCACGATTGTGCCAAGGCGGCGCGGGGCTCGACGCTACTTCTTACGAGTCTCCTGATGCTCAAGAGCGGTTTCAATTATTCCCAGGGCAAGAAAATGTGCCAGTTTATCAGTGGAAATTGCAGAAAAATCGCAAATTGAGTGAATGAGTAATTGTTCATTGACACGTCATACATTACTATGAAAATAAACAGTCTGGCGAGGCCTTAGATTTAAATTTATGCCCGAAGCCCGTCTGGTCTGCAACCGCCCTGAAACCATGCCGAATGAAATATTGAATGAATATTCCAAGGTGCAGGTGTACGCACCCAAACCCACGGCACCCAGACGGATTGTGGGTGGGTGCAGATCCAATGAATTCTCTGAAATGCGACGGGGGATAAAGACGGGGGAGAGACTACTTCCTTCATTCTGAAAAGGCATTTACCGGAATTATAAGAAAATATTTTAAGACAAATATCGTCAAGTGTCTCTGGAGTTATTTTTTGTTAACATTCTTTACATTCCGTCTTACGAGTTTTCTCCACTTTATTTTTCAGCGCTGAGAGCCGCAGGAGAACGATAATGTGATTACCACTATAAAAATAAAAGTTAAAAAATATTCTATCACACTTATGTGTCTCAAGATAAGGAGACAGTAGAAATGGAGAATTTTATACAATACACGAAAGAATATAATTGCATGTGAATTTGCTTTTCACATACGTTTATTTATATGTATAGTATGAATTAATTCAAACGACAGACAAATATTTCATTGATTTTGTTATGGAATTCAAAAGTATGATTAAGCTTACTTACAACTGCTATGATATTAATTATGAACGCTAAATGGATGTATAATATATACTTTTCTAAACAAGAAAATATCTCGATCACACAACATTTTAATGTTTATAAACCGAAAAAGATAAGTTTTGTTTCAATATTCTTAGATTACAAAACATAGATAGGTACTTAAAGTTTACCTACTCATGAAAATTATTACATCTTTTCAAATTGATTTTAAATTTAAGATATGAATGTTTGTACTCAATTGTGAGTACATTTCTTTTCCAAAATAAAAAAAACAACAAACATAATACATATAAGAAAAGTTTGAAATGAATTTACGACCTTGCAACGAAATCTCTTGACCCCTACGACAAACCTATTTTAAGAAAGATAGGTACTGGTTATCAGGAGATCCGTTCTGAATGAAGCGTTGAACCTTAAGAAATTAAGTCGAAAATAGCACTCGGGTTTTACCATCTATAGTGGTATTTTTATTCCCATGTCCTTGCGCCCAGCCAATTAGTCGAAGTGGGGTCATCGTCAAGAAACGTCCATTTAGATAAGCACACGCATGCTCCTACCAACCAGGAACTGGAGCCAATTTACGTGCCGACGGTCGGCGTGCTTAGAACTTGATGAAATTGGGTGGAGTTCAATTTCCGAATGAAAGTCGGAGCACGTCCACCGGTCCACCCCGTCTAAGGCATGGCTTTGCGTCTTCGGCATGTTTGAGTGCAAATTAATTGCTTAAAATGAAAAGTAAAAAGGAAATCCGGAAGAGTTTCTTCTTTATTATTTTGGGGATCGCCGACGATGGTGGTGTTGTTTTTGCAGCGGTCTATTAGCGAGCGACATTTGTTTAAAATTTGAATGTCTTCTTAACGAGTGAGCGATATTAATCACTTCCGCCGGGCTCAGAACGTGCCTGCGCGACTCAACTTCTGTAGATTGGTCCGACCCGCACGAATGGGCCTTCAATCGCCCTCTTGAAGAGCTGCTGGACGCGACCATTAAAATCCCGCCGAATTGACGGAGCTGATTGACACTTTCGCCTGGCCTGAGCAATGAACCTCTTCCGTAATTGAACCCGAGTGCGAGTGGTCTCACTTGATGATGAAAGTTCAAATGATTAATATGTGACTCTGGCTGGGCCTCTATTGAAGACACTATCGGCGGGAATGATCTTGTCGCCTAGCCCCGCTGGAAATGGGAGCTTTTATGCTTCATTAAAATTGTCACAACACAACATTGTTGCTGCTGATAGAAACTAAGGTATTTTTTATAAGAATTATAAATTTAGAATTTGTAGATAACGATCGCTTTTTCATACATTTTTGTAATCATAATCAAGAGAGTTACTGAAATTTCCAGAAAGTTTCTTCCGAAGACGTTGACCAAAGGTACATACATTTGATTATTTATCATTGACTTTTTCTTCCCCGTGCCCCTAGTTTCTCAGCGTAGGAAATAAAAAAATGGCAATGAACCTTATCTAATTAAAATGCTAGTCGACATGTTTGCATAGAGATTGATACTTTTTATAGCAAAGCCTATAATTTTTTGTTTGGATGATTGCCTAAAGCTTATGTAGTTTTATATAATAAAATAAAAAATGTATACTACCGCCGTACTCAGAATATAATCAATTAATTCAAAACAATTTTTTGATATCAATAAAAAAAGCCTTTAATTTAAATAAAATAATAATTTAAATAAAATAAATAAATTAAAACCACCAAACAAAAGTAAATATATTCAAAGGATACACACACCTATTTTTGTAAAAATAAAACTATAAATTAAACCATACCTTGAATGAATTTCATATTCCATTAAAATAATAATACCTACGTCAATTGCAATTTTCCAGTGGATTATTTTCCCATAAAAGCAGAAATGTTTCCGATCTAGTAAAAATATAATGTCTGATCAAAATAAAAAGAGCAAAACCACATGAAATTTGAGTTGATTGCATTTTCCCACAATTTCGCTTCTATCATTACTCTGCGCAAATTGTCGGATGGGGAAGTTTTTTTTACATACATATTGCCTTCTAACAAAGATAATACCTGCATAAGTATATTGAAAATATCTTGAAATTAGAAACAATTATTAAAAACCACAGCCTTGACATTACATTTAGCGACGAGATGCGGTTTCACGGAGTTTTAGGGAATTTGAACAAAGGTCAAAAGTGAATGCGGAAAATACGCAAAGAAGTCAATTAAGTTGTGTGATTAGATTTAAATGATTTAAAGAAAAAATTTAATTCCTGCTCCTAATTAACTCTTAGTGGTAGCAAAATGTAAATTCTTTTAAGTGTCTCAAAAAAAAGGTAGTATCACCTGCAACATTTTATTGCATCGTGTGCCGCAAGGTGAAATTTGAGAGGAGAAACTGCAACTAGCTTGAGAAACTTGTGTTCATTTCGACCCTTGCCATTCTGCGCAATTGATGCAAATTTAAACAAAATTTGCTGGAAAAGAATACTTTCTTTCCTCTCTTGTTTTATCTTGCAAAATAAATTGTACGAAAACAGAAAAATCGCCAAATCAGAGCTAAATTGAGGCGAAGCAGTTTTCACGGCTGTCTCAATTAAGCAAGGGAAAAGCGCACTATGAGCCATTTCGCTGAGTGCATCACTTAAATCGGTGTCGCCTGCAATTTTACTGTGCTCTTCAGCCGCAATAAAGAGGACGTTATGGCTCAATTAATGTGATTCTTGGAAGATATGAGATCAGCTCCAAGGGCACTTGCCCACTGAGATAAGTCGTGATGACAACTTTTATTTTAGGAACCAAGGTGGACATTTTTGCACTCTTTGCGAAATGTAAGAAGAAGTCATAAACGTTGCCGTAAATTGCACCATCATATTGTTTGTTGAGAATTATATGTATACAACTGGTACCTGAAGATATTTTTCGTCAATTAATCTAAAGGTACGAATAACAAGGTCGACTGCCTCTATCAACAGAAATTGATTAATGAAAAAAAGTCCAATATAAAAACCTCATGTAATTTACACTTGTTTTCTCTAATAAACAATGAGCAAAGTTGAAAATCAACAAAAGCATACGAAAGGAGAAATTTTCACACAAAGTCCGTTCTTCTTAGCCTCTGGGAGTCCACGGGCCGAATAAATCCACATATACGCCTTCTTCCCGCATAAAGCCGCCAACCCGCGACTAGCCACAAAAGAAATTTTTATTTGCAATTAAAATGGAGAAGACACATGCAATCATTGTTCGGACCGATTCTGACAAATTAATTTGTAACGAGAGTAAAACTCGGTGCTTTTGTGCGGCGAGTAAATGAAACCACTGTTTTTTTCAATATAATTAATCGCCTTGGAGAAAAATCAAAGGTGAAAGAAATTTTTCTGCGAATTTCAGTTTTGAAAAATTACTTTCACTTTCTAAAACATTTTCCAAATGTTTGTCGATTCTTTTCCTGGCTAATTAAATGAAATGCGTCGATGGAAACGTTTACGAGTATTTCCTTCCGAATGATTTATAGCTTGGAAGCGAACAAAATAGATTCAAGTATTTCTCATTGTTACAAAATTCCTCGACGAGTTATTTATATTTTAACATAAAATTTATTCCTTTGATTTTAAGGAGTATAACACCCCGACATTATGGCCTACTCAAAATTTTCTAATTAAAAGTGTGATTAATGGTTTGTCGAGACAAAATTTCCATTATTTAATTATTATATTACTTATTTTTATTAAAATTTGTGATGAGCGACAACTTTCTACGTAGGTAAACACAATCGCTTTCGAGTTATATACTCAATTATGAACGTTGACTACGAAAGCAATTTTTAATATATTTAATATAAAACATTGATTCGCTTATACAGACACGTATAATATAATGAACTAGGCATAATAATAAATAAACTTACACTGAAAATATTTTTTATGGATTTGAAGGCAATAAAATAGTCATGATATACGTAATGTTTGTAATTTAGTAAAAGATTCTATATAGTTATAGTCCTGTTATCCCTAGGACCTATAGGATAAATAAGAAAATATAGTTTTATAATTCTAGCATCTGAAAGATGCCGAAAGGAATTCTCGCAGAATATAAGTTAAAAAGTTTGAGCTTACATCTTCTAAGCGAACTCAAATAAAATCGAAAATCCTGTCTTTCAATCTTCATTAGATTTATTTATATCTAACCTTGTAAGATTGACAAACACATACCATGAAAAAATCTATATTAGGAAAGACGATTTATCTTTGGATGGTAGTGAAATTTCATTAATGGTTAATAAATTGTAACCTAAGGATAAGCCTTTGTAACTCCATAGTTTTTAATATCTGGACACAATATTACTTACGATTTACGAAAGGTAAACATAAACATCAGTAAAATGTTTTATCGCTATAGGGAAAATATTTGCTAAACAATCAAACGAGGTGAGAAAATTCAGATAACAATCGAGTTATTATCTTGTTAAATCAATTTTTTTGCTAAAAACTTATGCGTGTTGTCAGTATTTTAATATTTTCTTCATCATCATCACGCATCTTACTCACATAAGCATCGAAATAAGAAAAAAATATTTCAAATTTTTCCCAATTGACCGAGCCGATCTGAGACACTCCCAATATTTCAAGGTTAATTTGTGGCAAATTAACTCATCTGTCGAATTCTGAAAGACGTCGTTTACACCTCAATAACAGACAGTCCGATTAGGTTAAACGGCCTCTTAATAGCTCCCCTTTATCAAACTCCGACGTGTTCGGCACGAATTTGCATTCAGCTTCCATAATTAACGGCTGTGACCGAAGGAGGTCGTTGCATAATGAAAATTTTGATTTTGACCTGCGACTAATTAGCATACAACATATAGCCTACCAAAAAAAAATTTTCAAGAGCCAGCATGTGGGCGATTCAATCTGTTGGTGAAGCGTCGAACTCGACCTTGAGTTGACTTCAAACGTGGTCTTAATTGACGCTAATTGAAGTTACTTAATAATTGCGGCACGAAAAAGACTTGAAAAGTCACGTGACCAGCTCCGGGGTATAACCCTTCTAAGTTTTATGCCCCTTTAAAAAATATGCAACATGCACAAAAGGGTAAAGGATGCTTGCCCTTCTATTTTTACCCTCCAGCAATTTGATGGTGGGTTAACCCCCACTTTGAAGTTCCATTACCGCGGATGAGTAGTTTAGTAACCCACGAGGGAGCTTTCAGCTGAAGAAGTTTCCCTTTCTACTTTTCTAGCGTTACTGCTGTAATTCCAGCGTCTCTATAAATTTTCTTTCTTTTTTTTTTCAATTTCCTGCTTTTTCCGCGTTTTTTCTCAAAAGCACCTTTTATTCCAACCAGCCAAAGGTTGCGGCTGCGCCAACCCATCCGACCCGTGGCAATTCAACCACCGTCGACCGAACGCGTTTGTTATTAGCCCCCAACTACAATTCGCCATTAATGGAATTTTTTAGTGCCTACACAGTCTGCACGCCGCGGAGCAGATGTTCCGCGATAGGAGTAATTTATGCATGTGGCGCGCGACTTTAATCCACACATCGCTGCCGCGGCCCAGTAAAAGGGTTAGGCTCAAAAGATACCTATAGATAGAAGATACATCGCCAAACAGCAGCTGGTGTACTGCATTCTTTTCGAAGGCACTGCCTGGCCACAGTGAAAGTGAAACATTTTGATTCAATTTATGGAGATGCCCCCAACTTGCTTAATCACTTCACGCCTGGCCGGACGTGCCATTAATCAAAAAATTTCCTAACATAATCTCAGCCACTGATAAAAAAAAACCGCGCTCTTTTTTTTATTTTTGGGAAACGAATAATTTTCTAGTGGGTGATTTGTCTCGTAATAATAATGACATATTGGGCATGTATCTTTAAGAAGCCGCCTCGCGACGGATTGTGGCGAATATTACGAGTCGGCTTCAATAGCCACTTGAGCTTATCTAATCAACCCTTTGTATTATTTGTATATTATCAGCGCAACCTATCTGGCCGCATGTGCAGCAACCTCGACGGATCTTTTGTCAAGTGTTGTGACAAAAAGAGCCGCAAATCGAGGGGTATTTATTGATTTGCTGCTCAAGGAACTACTGTGCGTTTATTATTTCTTTTTATTGTTTCGCTTAGCATCGGCAATGAAACAACTCTCAAGGCCGATGTTGTATTGCGTGCAACGTTTCGATCGATATTTTTGTTGCCTAGATTTAGGTAGTTTTAAGTATTCTTAAATTAATTGATCTGAAAGAAACGATACACGAGTTTTGCTTAAGTACGGCAATAGCGAACAACAGAATAGTATTTATATATTAATAAAAAGAAAGTCTATTTTATAAAATTAATACTTTCACTAAATCCGCTTAAATCTTGAAAGTATACCTATTCCAGTCCAGTTTTAAAAGTAAGGGGTATCAAATTCTAATTGTTCACCAAGTTATGTACAAAATTTAATTTTACATTAATGAACGTATTTATTTCATCCATTAATGTTTTACCCTTTGTAATAAGAGAAGCTGTAAAGTTTTTGGTATTTTGAAAAAGTTATTTTCAAGGTCGTCTAACAAGTAGGTACCTACTAAAGAAATGATAGATAAGGAAGAATTTGCTTTACTTTAAGCAATAAATGAATTTAAAATGGGTACTTGTATTTATATTTTTTTCACGAGACGTTTCTAACTTTTAACCACCAACATTCGTCGATTAAAATTTTGCTACAAATCAAAAGGAATAGAATTTCATGATTCACATACATATGTATGAAGTCCCAGGTTCATTGGCATGTAATTTTTACAAAAAATTAAGATATATTTTCTTGTTGAATTTTTAACAAAACATAAAACTATTATCCTTCAAAGCTAAGAAATAAGTTTTTTATGTTATTCTCAGGTTTCTGCTTTAGTGGCTGTTCTGCGCGTTTGTTTCGCGATATGCAAAAATCCAATTAGGAACTATCTCCTCCTAGCTGAGGTTGTCATCCTCGAAGTAATCTCTTCCAGGAAACCGAAGAAGTGCTCGACTCGACTCAGGGACGCTGAGCTGGCCTTAAGACTAGAGCCCCAACTAAGGACAATATCCTCAGCGAGTAATCACCTCTGATCTTACTCATGCAGCTTGACCGAATCGTCGAACAGCACCAGTCATCAAGTCACGTTTTTCCAATTCCCATCTGATTAGAGCGTTTCAGCGGCGATGTTTACTTTCAGTGTCACATGTTCGCGGGGGGGAGGTTGTGGCCTGTAAACAGCGACGACGGCACTTCACATTACCCAGTTCAAGTCAACGTAAACTCAGGCTGCACCGCAGCGAAAGGGTTAACTCCCGGCTCCGTTCAGTGGTTGGTTGTTTTATGAAATTGTCATCGGGCCGTCAACAAAAGTAATTACCCTTTTGCGCCGTAGTGCGAACGGATTAAGTTCAACGGCTGCTTCTAGATTTAGATCGAATCAGTTCATCGCGCGTCCCCTCCGCCCAAGGACAAGGGGTGCCTCCCCGCCACACTTCCGTCGACTCAACCAGAAAATGTGAACCGAACTGAGTCAGGTCAGGAATGAGTTGAACACTCAAAATCCAAAGTAGGTCTCTGCCGAAGGAAATGAGCCAGTGCGTGAGGGGAATTATTCTATAAATGGCCCCAACGTGCTTCCCGACGTGCTCTTGAGTCAGGTTTTTTTAAAGATAATAATAATGAAGCCATTTGTTGTGAACAAGGCCTTAACAGCTTTCAACGAGATAAAGGTTCTGAAAAAAAAATGTTCTAAAATTGATGAAGCGATAATCTTCGCAAATGGCAGCAGAAAGATGATGGACAGGTTCGCCAATTCTTTATAAAGATACCAAGAAACTTGATTTTAAAAAGTTTTTTTTGTTCTTTTTAGTTTGTTCTCAACCATAAATCGTTTTGTCAAGACGTGATAAATTTACATACTTTTTGCCCAAACTTTTAGTTAATACGCGTTAAAACCAGCTGAAAAATAAAAAAGAACAATCAACTTTATATTTTATTCAACCAAAAGTACTTCATGATATGGCATGGATGTCGATAACAAATTATTTATTACTCCTTTCCTTTCAAGAAGTTTTGTGACGTCCTTATCTGTACAAACTTTTTTTATTAATCCTTTTGAATTCTTAAAATGACCCTAAACTTATCAGAGCCGTGTTTAATTATGTTTATTTAATGAAGAACTCACAAATTACTCTAGTTATTGATTTTATGTTTTCTTGGTTTTGTAATAAAAAAAATTTCAAGTATGTAGGACGTAGGTAGGTATACTACATAATAACAGACTTTTAATTGGAAGTGGTAAAGAAAAATCTTTCTCTATAGAAGAAATATAATACAAAAATCAATAAAAAATATAAAGCTGTTTGACTCACAACTTCCATAGTCATATCAAAGAAATAGGTCAAAAAGCAACGACATTAGCCAATACGACGGCACTGAAACGTTTGCTAAGAAACCTTGACATCTTAGAAGGGTGGAAGCTGCAGAGAAAACATCTTTTTAGAAAAAAATACACCAAAGAAAAACAGCTGAAGTTTTTTCGTAGAAATACGAAATAGAAAGAGGTGAGGAAAACATTTCCCGGACGAAAAGCTTTTTTGCTTATCTCTGAAGCAATTTAGCATTACTCCTGTTCCTGTGATTTCCATAAAATAACGTACAATACTGAAGTGGATTATAGATAAGGAGTAATGGATTCGTGTTTACATCGAAAAATTAATAATTTCCAAAAAAAACAATCAAGAACGTTTCAGCTGTAATAAATATTGTAATAGAATTACGAAATAAATCAGTGAAGGGTTCAGAATAAAAAAAGATTCTTTACACTTTTATATGGATTTATTGAAACTATTGCAAAGTGCGTAGTCCTTATGGGAAATATAATTTCAATACTCAGATTTAGTTACTTCTATACTAATTGAAAACCGGTGACCCAATTTATTGACTGAGCATATATTTTATAAATTGGTATGTATATTTAAGATTTTTTAAAGGGAAAAACCAAATGCATTGCTATTATTATAGAATTGGGAAATTATAGCAGCAGTGCGGGTGTGAAGCCAAACAATAACAAAGTTTGTATTTCGGTAGCATCAGCTCTTCCAAAGTATCTTTAAACCACTTTGTTGGATCAGTGCCAAATACAAATTTTTTCTTTTTTCCTTTTTTTCAGAAAGTAATGAGTTAGTCACAGTCCCGCTGCGCCGGAGATATGAAAATAAATTAATTTGCGCTCCCTCACTCCTACGCCGCCCCAAGTGGGCTATCGATTAGTCACCAATTTCCTGCCGCGCGGCAAGAAGAAGGTAAGCCCACTTAGTGCCTTTCTTAATCAAAATTGTCTTGTCGCTCAAGAAGTAGCTGGCTTTTAGCCAGCCTCTAATTCGCCTACATCCGATTTCATATTTTATGTAATTGCCTGCACCACCGCAAAAGTCTCCAATCGCGAAGACTTTTGCTTTCGATGTCGTATATGAGAGATGATTTGCCATTCGATTGAATCAACCCCCAAATTCAATGCTGAGGCGATCAAGATGCCGTCAAGACGAACAATCCACGGCGCTAATAACATAAGAAGCACGAAACGTCTCGAAGGCCACTCAAAATATTTTGGAAGGCCGGATTTTGAGCCATCGCTATGGAAAATAGGAAAAATAGGGCGAAAGGGAGGAAATTTTCAGCATTTTTCCGAATCAATTTCTCTTGCTGCTTATTATGTGCGGCCTCGAGCTGCGGAGTCGCGGAAAAAGATTTTCTTTCGCTTTTTGGGTGAGGTAAAAGCAGAACGGAACAGAAGAACTCGACGGCGGCATAGTGCAATTGAATAGACGCCGCCGCCGCTGCATGCAAAAGTAGACAGTGCGAATCGGTGGCCTAGAAAATTGACCATCTTAAGCGCGGCGATAATTTGTTTGTCCAAGACAATACCAAGACGAGGAGGTCGTTCTCTTGAGGCTGGTGATTTGCGCTGCTCGGTTTGGTGGTTACCTCAGTGAGATACGGCAATGAATGACATCCCCAGTGGTCTCTGCTCGTAATAGTAACGAGAAGACAAAAGCAGCCGCAGAACGTAAAGAGCGTGAAAAGTCTTTAAGATGCCTCGTGTTTATGGAGGCAAAAAAGAAAAACGGTATACTAACCGGCGAATATAGACCCATTTCGTCGTGCACTTAGAATAGTTCCAGAACATGAGACTGAATTGTCGCAGTTATTCACGTAACGCCCCACCCGAATCGCAGTTATTGCTGGAAAACAACCGCTTTATAGCACATGCATTCTGCACTTTTCCATTTTAGAAATTTCTAAAATCTCGATAAATGCATTTAAATTGACAAAGAAAGAGCATTTTTCCATATTTAACTAAGGTCAATTTTAAGATGTTCATTTATTTATTTAGACATATTGACACTTCAGCGGAAAACTTCAGAAATTAATTTTATATTTACAAAATTTCCACGTTCGACGACCACCGGACATCCATATGTCTGATAGATAATACGAGCAATTTGTTCATTTCGACACTTTTGAATTTCTGTAAAATAGATCAACCTTTAATATCAACTACAATTTTGGGCCTATATGATTAGATCCGATTATCATTGATTACTTATTAATTTTCAACTTTAATTAAACAAATTTTAAATCGTTACCGTATACGTTGATATTTTTTAGATTTTATATAATTAGTTGATATAAATCATACGACTTGGAAAATGTTAGATTTTACACATGAAACAGACCTATATAACAAAACGGCATAAAGTAAAGTGACAACTAAAGAATTTTTATTAAAATTCTAAAACAAATAACATTAAAATTAATCGCATCCTTTAAGGGTATCTTATAAAAATAATATAACTAAACAACTTTTAGCATAACATTTTGTAGTTATAGTCATAGACCAAAAATATCTTGAATTAATCTCTTTTATATTTCCAATGTCGGCGAATTGTTTGAAATCGATGCACGGAAAAATGCTTTTATGGTTGATTTAAACTTGGGACTAAATTACGAGATAACGTGATTACCAAATATCAGAAAAAAAAATTAAATAAATAAATCCTTCCTACAGATTAAACTTTGAAATAAAAATGACAGGGTCGCTGCAATAAACATGTTTTTAAAATGTTAAATTAATTGATGATGCCTGTTGTTTTCACTCTAGCTCAGCTTAATCTAGAGTTTCTATACAAGATCAAGGACGTGGGATACAGCTTTTAACGAAATTGCTATCAACGCAGATGAGTGGGATCTTGTTGCAAAAATAAAAATTATATACGAAAATGAAAAATCTTTGCAGATTAAGCGTATAATCATTGTGCACTTGGAAGTGAAATATTTTCTGCTCAACATGTTACATCAGCAAATTTTGAATTTAAATCTTAATTTTGGAATTCAAGTAGGTATTTTATACGAACAACATTGGACGCAATTTATAAAATTGCCTGTTTTGTTTTTATTTTTACTTAAAGTTTGGAAATTTCAATGTTATTTATGGTACGTAGTGGGTAGTATTTTTATCTTTTCTTAACTTCAATATTTTTCTTATCGCACAGGAATTATGCAGCTTATTCGTTATTTACATATGAAATCAAATTAGCGTACCGTTCCAAAATGTCGTTATATCTAATCTACCATGAATTCGTGAAATTTATCGTTTTTAGCCATTTTTAGAATTGACAAAATCCAAGAGATCAACTTCTAACATTTTTCTTTTCTCAGCTAAATTTATAATAAATATAATATATAGAGTTTATTAAAAGTCCTGATTAAAGTAAGTATTGGTATCGTCATTGAATAACGCTTTTAATTATGGCATTCGTTAAAATCTATAAAATTAAGATCTCTATCTAAAATTGTTGGCCCAATTTAAAGAAAAATCGCCTGAATTTAACTTGAGTCTTCTACACTCGCCGCCTATATTTGCATTTCCTTTAACTTTGACTTTTAAGCAGTGGTCTCATACTTATGTCGCCACATATTAATGCAGTGCCCGCAAACTTTTGGATGCGCGCCAAATCGCCAAGAATCGATTGGAACTTTTCTAGTTTGCACTCTTTCCGGCACATGCCATCTTTAAGTGATTGCTCCTTAGGTGCTCTTTGGCAACATTGCCCCGCCGCTGCAAAGTCGCATATCAAAAACCGGCCTAGACTGCGATCGGCTAACTAACATGCGATTTTTCCATTTGCAACGAGACGACCGGCAGTCCGACCAGCAACAATAATTTATCGCACCTCATTTTTTCCTCCGTTTCATGCGGCAGGACAGGACCATCCGTCTCGAGCACCAAGAGGCGTCTTCGATGTGGTCGTCGGCTCCGCCACTGTCCTGTCCCTGCCCTACGTCTGGTAATTTTTAATAACCCTGCGACGTCGTCGTCGAACATCATCCATTCATTTCTGCCCGTTTAGAAATGCAAATGATGAACAATGAATATTAATTGTCGCGATATCTCGGTACACCGCGACAACAGTTGCTGGCATTGCTCCGTGCCAATGGTCTTCGTTTGTCTGCCGATCATCTCCGTCGCGGAATGCCGTCTAATCATCTCGTCGCCAGGTCGGTCGTCGTCTTGGCCACTCGGACGCACCGCGTTTTTATACATCTTTTGCAAAAACGTTACACCAGCAGCGACGATTTGGCTATTACGAAAGCGTTTAAGGTTTTCGCGATTTTTTTACTTCTTTTACGACAAGCAAACATCACATTCTTGTTTGGAGAGAAAGTTATGCTATATACCTCTGTCTACCTTTGCCCAAAAGTAATAACATAGTGTGACAGTCGTAACCGAGCGCAGTAAATGGCGCTGGGAAAAAAGTGAAACATTAAAAAATGCTAAGAAACTCTCAAAACTGAATTTGCGTTTTTTAACTTGAAAAACAATTAAATTTTGCACACTGACAACCCCTTTGCAGTTCATTCAATTACATACTGCATTTCTTATTTCGCATTTGGAACAGAACACAAGATAATTATTTGTAAGTCTAATACCGAAAAGAACTAAGTAAATTTTCTAATCATTATATAATAATAATAGTAATAGATTATGTATATACTATTTGAACAGACCCTAAATTTTACCCTTTCACTCATCCCAAATTGAAACTAAGTCAACATAATGATATTAAAACAATTTCGCAATATTTGTACTCTTCAGACTTCAGTTAAGTGGAAAATTTCAGTTATTTAAGCTTAGCCCGTCTTTTTGTACCATATTTCGAAGTAACTTAATTATTTTATCTTTTTACCAGAATGCATCTTATTATAAAAGTAAACAATGTAAACTGATATTTCTATTTATCAATTTTATATAGCAAATAACAACTATAACTACATAAAATAATTAAAGTTTTCTTCTCCAATCTTTATAAATTTTTGTTCAAATGAATTCTAAGAAAAGCAAAAACTTACCTTATAAACTTCAGAGAAAAATCCTGAACCGATTTTTTCCTTAATAAAATCATCCACTGAATAAAGGGCTGATACAGCAGTCTTCAATGCCCGGCATGATGGTCCGGTTACTAAACGATCCGAGGAGGGCCCCACGTATACTGGGGGCCCTGGACCACTGTGTTGACTTACACTCATTTATCAGCTGGTTTTACACCAAAGTTCCGACATCATCACGTCGTTTAAACGATAATTCAACTTAACACGTAACACTCGCTATTCAAAGGATTCAAATCGCATAGAGGATCTTTTCGATCCCAGTTTTATCAGTTAAATTCCAACAGTGCAGTAATTATACTAAACTAAAGAGAACAAAATAAGTTCAAGCTAGTTCACAACGTTGGCCCCATAGATCCACCTTCAGTCCAGAGAGAAACCTAGAGAAACCTGCGAAAACAGAAAAAAAATAAAATAAATAAGACAGTTTAAACAAATGAACCAACTTTCATTTGACCTTGCTTTGAACTATTTTTGGAGCCCTTTATCATTTATTTTTCAAATTTGCGATAACATGCGGCCGCCAAACGGAGCATAAACATCTCTAATGGATAATTATCGATTCTACCCTATTTTGTGGTTTAGTCGAAAAGCAATCAAACAGCTTAAAAAACTCGTTAAAACCGACAATTGCCGCAAATTATCGCTGAATTTTCAGTTCGCTTTCGTTTACTCAGCCTATTTGTTTGCTTATCAGCGGCGAGTTTAAAGAAGCCTCCAATTTCGGAATATCAGCGAACTCAAGGAATTACGTAAATAATCGTCAGAAGTATGCAGTTCTTTTCTGCAAAAATAAATAGTAGAAGCTTATCGACGTTATTCAAAAGTAAAAGTGCCTCCTGTAGAGATTGCTTCCGAAATGAAAGCGAAATTAAATATAGCGGGGTATGTAAGTCTTATCTAAATATTTAAAACCGGGAACATTCGCTTGATTTTCAGACTGTTTGAGAAATTAAACTAAAAATTCTTCCAGTATTTCCCTAAAGGGGTGATACCTAATTTGATTTTTCTTCCATCACTTTATCTGTGTTATTATGTTTTTTATTTTAAAGGTTTTGATTTTTTAAGCAAGCAATATATTCATCAGCGGTTAAATTATTTTAAATTAATTCGTTTTAACCCTCAGGTGAAGCACGGGATTCCGTAGACTCCGTACTCAATGATTCTTTAGAAGTAATTTTAATTTACAAAAGCTTCTTTCTGTAATACCTTGATTTTTTTTTTGATTTTTTTCTGTTTAATATTAAATATTTATATACAATAGCATTTTTCATAGTTATATTCATATTACAGAGCAGAAAATAAACCCATATAAAAATTATATGTCTCATTAGATTTTTCCAGCGATTTAAGCCTTGGAAACAAAAATATAGAAACCAAACTACATAATCATAGTACAACTTTTAAGATTTTATTTGTCGTTTGTACCGTTGATAATAAAAATTTTTGAGTAGTGTTTAAAATTGGTGCATTGCATAGCCAATTGCATATCGAAATTGAGGTGTGAAATTGCCGCAAGCCACGCATACCACGTTATCTTGTCTGCACTTAATCCATTTCCTCATTCCTCCCTCGAGGACAAAACAACCACCGACGAGCTCAGGAGCAGTCAAAGGGACAGTCGGTGGTGATTTTAAGGGTCAACAACCTACAAGCCTACGGCGACAAAGTAAACCTCCTCCGTTGAGATGAGCAATTGCCCGCTCCCCTAGCAAAGGGACTTTCCTCCGTTTCTTCCCGAATAGATGCAGAAGCCTCTCTATGGACCAAGTTTTCAGTAATCTGAACACCAATAACGTTCTAATTGAAGCTAAAAAAAAAAAAAAACGGGAGAAAAATCCGTGGGCTAGGCTCAGAGGAGCAGCAAACAGAAACAAACGGGCCATACGCGGCATTCCCAGGAACAAGGTTTCAGCGTTCCCTGAGGCGTAGGCGTTCTGGGAAATGCGGCGTCGTTTAACCGATACACAGCGAATCAAAACAATGATTCTGAAGAAATTCTATCAGGGAGTGGACAGGATGCTGAATTCGGGGTCTAATTTTAGCAGAAAAACATCTACTACCACCGGCTTTCGTCTTCCCTGAAAACGGGGACGCCGCTGTCACTTGGGTTGGGGGATTCAGGCCTCAGCGGCCTCCGTCAAAACAGCGTCCGCTCGGGTGACCAGCGCTATCCCAGCTCAAGTGGCCCGAGTTCAAAGGCGTTCAATGAATCCGTTAGGATGCTGCAGCAGGGATGCTGCGAGTCCCCCAAGAATTCGCCCCTTTTGGTGGGCGGGTGGCTCCGGTCGCATAGTTCCACTTTGCAGCAGAGTGGCGGCGGCCCCAAGGAACCCAAATAGATGTCGTTTTGTTTACCAAAATAAAAAATAGTTCAGAGCAAGAATGAAATCTGGCCAGGCAAAAGCGTAGAGAAACACAACCGCACGCACACACACTCTCACGTACTTCTCACGAATTCCTGCGACGCGATCCCGCTCGCACTTGCCGAGTAGCGGCTCTTGGAGGATGCCGTTGAAAACGACAGCAATACCCGTTCTTATTTTGATGTTATTTTTTATTTTATTCTTTTGTTGTTCCTGTCTCTCCCTCTCTTTCGGTTTAATTTAATTTTGACAGCGCCGACACAGGTCAGAGAGACATTTCCGAAGTTTTTCAAACACTTCCGACGGCGTTTCGCACAAAACCACTGCACCACTGAAAGGATATTTTTTCACAAAACACGGCTCCGATGGACAAGGAATGTCCCACAATTGACCGCTGAGGGCCGTGATTACCGCGTAAATAAAAAAAATGCCCCGGGGAGGAAAGTCAACACAAAACTGCACGGGGGCTAAGATCAAAATGAACGCGACGACGCCTGCAGACCGAACGACGGCAGAAAAGCGACTTAACGGAGATAGCTGCACACGTTCTACGGCGATGGCAGCCACTTCGATTCTCCTCTTTGCAGCTTTCCCGACGTTGCCTCCTCACTCCATGGTTTATCATGAATGCGGCACTGCCAGATAAGCACAGTTTTGTGTTACGCGATTTTACAGACTTTTAACGAACTGCAAGTTAAAGAAACAAAAATATAAACTAAACTGAAAGTCATTGGCAATTTGATACTTTTATTCAAGATAAATTACAAGTCTACTCAAAATCTAAATTTTAAATTAAGGCACCTGGGAAGCAGTAGTTACAATTATTTTTTTACTATAATTAATAAAAACCAAATGAACGAGGAATTCGACTCACTTAACTAATGACTAAAAATGCCAAGATGTTCTACAACGAACTGGTGCCAGATTTGAGATTGCCACTATCGTTTCTGTATTTGATTAAAGGTCCAAATTAACACTCCAAACTTTTAAAACAAAGGTCTGAAAAGACTTTAAAATGTACATATATGTATGTATCTCAAGAATTGCCGGCATATTAAATTTAATTTTAGAAGTTTGCTAACTGATCTTTACAAAATAAAAAAATAAATAAGTTTGCCTATTAAATTTAAAACTATAAAAACCTTAAGCTTAAAGCTAGCAATTAGATATTTAACGTGCCATCAAATTAAACGTATTGATGAACTTTAAAGTTATTTTTATTTTTTTGTTTTACTACTTTCCGGCCACGCATGAGTAAAGACATAGGTATCCCCTTTTATAATAAATCTTTCACAATACATGTACTTAACGTTGTGAAATAATAAATTCATAAAGTTAAAAATTCTCTCATTGAAAACTCCAACTTTTCATTACCCTTTCCATTCTCACTGTATCCTTTCAAGAGAAAATTTTAATCTACCCGAAATTGACGAAACCGCCAAATGTAAAAGGGTTATCTGTTCCTGAAAACACTTTCTTAACTTCCCAGCTGTTATGTCTATATCAAAGTCAAACAACTCGGCTAGCTCTTCGTTTAGCAGAAAGACGGAAATATTTAAAATATAAAATTATTTGGTAAGTGGATGGAAAATCAAATATCTAAATTATTCAGAATAAAAATTATGTAACTTTAACAAAGTGCTAAAACTGTTGAAATAATGTTAAAGTCTTCACAAAAATAAGGCAAAAATAGTAAAGGGGTATAGGCCCAAATAAAATTTCAACTTATTTTATTAGTTAACAACGCATCTCACTTCTTTTTGATATATTTTAGGTATTTCCTCGAGTCGAAATTGTCTTCGACTTCTTCCTGCACCAACATTTTCTTTTTCGGCTTTCGGGCTTCAATCCTCGCCTTCCGCTCAACTTCTGATAAAGTGCTTAAGTCAAGGGGAAGCTGAAATTATTGTTATTATTATAACTGTACCGTACCCCTACCAGATTCTCGTGATTAGTAAATATATTACCTTAATTATTTTCCTGGGCTCGTGGTGGCGGACGTTTATCGAAGACCCATCGGGAAGGACGACAACTGTGGGATAACTCCTGGCGTACACCGAGCGGTGAATTTTCGTAATTGCCGCTGTGGATGATGAAATGCCGCGTCTTGCTATGATTTGGCTAAACGGCAGTGACACAGTTAAAACTTTTTCCAACATTTTCGCCAAAATAACTCCGCACCGGCTGAGTGGAAATGTCAAAACCAAAGCTGACAATTATCATGTTGATAGGAACATGTATAGCAACATCTGCTCTTTTATGTTCTTTTCACCTCTTTTACGCCACAAGCGACATCTATTAAGAATTGATTATGCTTTGTGGAGGGTGTTTTGAAAATAAACGGCTGGTTAATAATTATTTTCGTGATAAATTTATTTGCCGAAAAAATACGAGTTTTAATATTGAAATAAATTATGAAAATAATGAAAAAGGTTTATTGAAGATTCTCTACCTGAGAAAAAATAACTTTTAACTGTTAAATGTTAACACCTAGGAAAAATCAACCAATAGTAAAATATAGCAATAATGTGCAATTCTTGAACAAAGCGGAATTCGATAAAACAAGTGATCATAAACAAACTGCTTTATTGACTTAATGAAGTTTTTATAGAATACGCCACAATAGAATGGAAAATTATAAGTTTAAAGATTTATTATTGCGGGATATTTAAAATTTAAATATTTGAAAAGGGGGCAATCTGAGGCAAGAGGTTTTTGCATATGTTATTAGGTGAGGGATATACGTTTTAAGAACAATTGAAACTTCACTGGTCTTTTTTGGTGCATATTTAATATAGATTGCTAATTCCACTTCAAGGTACTCGCTGATCGGTGAGAGAATCGCATTATTAAGCATCTTCATTCATTTCTTGTTGGAATTGCATCAAAATAATTATGTATGATGCAATAGTTGAAATCATCTGTGAATGACTATATGTAAATATAACAGAGATAAGCAAAAAGACGCACGCACCAACATATTTAAAGAGTGGTCAATGACGAAAAAACCACCTGCACTGCACTCCACTTTACTTCCATAAAGTTGGTAGAAGCAGCAGCCTGAAAGAAGCTCTACTTCTCTAGACCGATATCTCTGGATTGTGTTCCCCAAAAACACCTTATTTGTCTTCAATACCTTCAATTGCTCTCGATAATGCTAAAATGTACAAAAGGAGACAAACTCACCTGCAGTTTGAGATCATTTCCAACTTTAGCGGTGTAAACATTTTGAAAGATAAATGCAACGATCCACCAGCTACTTCCGATATTCCAATGCAAGTAAGTATCTCCATCTTTTGAAGTTACCATGCGAAGAAGTATATAAACTTGTATAGTGATGATAATGTTATTGTTCATAATATTTAAAAACTGGCCCAGCCCAAGGGCGTCGTTCAGATTGCACACGGTTTGCTTCAAACGGCTGTTGATATTCGTTAGTTTGCTGAACTGTTGTAGAGTCAAGTTGGATTTTGCTATGTCTTCGACAGCTTTCAAACGATGAATTATTATTTTACACATCGCACAATAGTGAAAGGTATTAAACAAAGGATAGCACTGACTGGCAATGTATATCGTTACCATATGAGGATGAAGGTAGTTATTCCTCATATATGTCAAATATATAACAATGCTCGTTGAGAACATTACAGTGAACGTTATCATACCCAATAGGACAAAATTGAAGATTCTGAGCTTCTTGTAGCTATTATAGTAATTGAAAAACTTCTTCATATCGTCGTCCAAAGACATCAATGAATCAAAAAGCTTCATATGAGCCCGCTTTTTAACTACTGAAGAAATTAACAATACCACATATGTTAATGCTGATATCCAGACTTGCACACGTTGTGACAGAAAAATAATTTTGTTGAAATGATAGGGCACATCTATATCCACAAGAATTTCTACAAGAACTCGTAAACAAATTACGAATAAAGAGGTTATTACAATCATAAAAATACCCATTAAGGCTGCGAAGTTATCGACAAATCTTGTAGCTATTTGAGTTCCATCTTTGGAAAATCGAAATGGCGCTAAACCGAAATAGTACAAAAATGCAATCGTAAGGAAATAAGCTTGTGGAAGATTCATTTATTTAGAATAAATGATGATTGGTGATTTGGTTATGGTATGGACAATCTAAAAGTGAGTTAACTTCTTGTAGCGAACTATTTGAAGACAACGTCGATAACGTACTGCCATTTTACCAAGCGTATGGTAATTTCATGATGGATTTAGTCTGATGCTATCTGTTACTTTGATTGAAAAAGCTGAAAGTAATTTATTTTTAATGTATCCTAATTACACACAGAGAGGATCAAGGTCACATTTTTTCTTCGCTAGAATTAACACTCAGAATGTTAATGCAGTGGATATGAAGATTGGCGTTCGGTTCACACAATCTGTGGCAAGGACACCGGCTACTCAGCCGATTCAGCCAGACTGAAGAGATCTGGACCCGATAAATGAATCCATTCGAATCAAAGCGAAAGGAGCTTTTTTTGGATAAAAATTCCTTTATAAAGTCCTCATGTCGGAGTTTCAGCGAGGGCTGAATGTGCAATTTTGTCTATACGACGAGAAACAGCAAAACTGGCTACTAGCCAAAGATGATTAAATCTTTTAAATTACATATTAAATTTTTAGTAAAGTAAATAAATGCATAATACATACATACATATGTATGTATATCATTTCACTCTGTTTAGAAGGCGAATATATTAAAGATCCTCTAAAAGTAATTTATGGGAGTATGTTACTGCCCTCAGTTACCTTGATTTAATGACTTTTACAAGAAAGCGATGATGGTAATTACTTAATACAAATTTATTTCGGCTTACTAACATTAAATCCAATTGTGCCTGGAATGCAGATAGATTTGATCAAAGGTCATATCGTAATTAACGTAAAGCAGAAACCAGTACTTTGGTTAATCACCATGATATCCTTAAACTTTCGCTTAACGAATATACTTCAGTCTTCAAGTAACTACAATCAAAATTACTTATTCGGTATGGAGCTCGTAGATGCTTTTTTCTTTTTGTTTAGAGGTTTATATTATTTCGGACTGATGCCATTTAAGTTTTCTGAAGATAAGTCGCAAACTATTACAAGATTGATCGATCATTTCGCTATAATAGTGAGTTTCTTTATTATCGCTACGGTCAGCTTGTTCGCGATTGCACTGCGAGCATTGGTGGAAACGGTTTTTGATACTAAAAGTCCAAGCCATTCCAGTGCAGTTATTTTAATGACGCATTGGTTGCAAGTCTATATTTCTGGTTTAGCTTATGCAGGAGTGATTATTCTTTCAAATGTTAAAAAACGATCGCATATGAAGCTCTACGAACTCTGGATATGTATAGATAAAGACATGATGAAGTTTTTCAACTTTGATCCTAACTACGGCAAGCTCAAAAAACATGTTAATTTTTTTGTGTTTAGCGTAAGCTTATACAACGCATTATTGTCATTTTCCCTTATTTGTTACATTACTTACATGAAAAATAATTATTTGGACAATCGCATGGTACCTATTTATGTTGTCAGTCAAACCTACCCTCAGTTTCAATGCGTGTACTACTGTTTCCTAACTTTTTATATAACCAGACGGCTCAAAACTCTTGAGGATCTAGCTAAGTCAGATTTGACTAACGAAGAGTTTAACAATCTCGTAAATATTAACCAGCGTTTGAGACAAATGGTCTACACCTTGAACGATGCGTTCGGATTGGGACAATTTCTTAATATTGTGAATAATAACATAATTATCACCCTACAAATTTTTATCGACTTTCACGTGCTAGCCTCAAAGGAAATGATGTCTTTTTATTTTCACTGGAGTATAGGTGCAACTTGGTGGCTCATGTTGTTTGTTGGACAAACTGTTTACACCGCCAAAGTGGGAAATGATCTGAAAGTTCAGGTATGATAGATTCAGATATGAGTTTAGTTTTTTCAATTCAACACTAAACACAATTACAGGTACTGAAGACAAATCAGGCAATACTAGAGAATAATGGACGACAAAAATTAGTAAACAAACACGTAGAACTTTTGCTGACTTGCTCGTTCAGCAAACTTTATGGGAATAAAGTTGAATGCACTGCAGGTGGATTTTTTGTCATCGATAACTCGTTAATTACTTTGGTAGGCATAAAAATAAATAGGGCATATGCTTGTTGATGTAAAAAATTTTATAATTATAGATGGTTTCTACAATTGTTTCATATCTAGTTATTCTGGTACAATTCCAACAAAGTGCAAATCAGTGATCACCAAAATAAATTTACTAAATATATTACATACTGTAGAATGAGAAACAGCAAAACTGGTTACTAGTTGAAGATGATTTAATTCATTAAATTGCATATTAAAACAAATTTTTCTTTAATAATCCAAAGGCATAAATGAAAATTTCTCTATTTTGATTGATTGATAAAGCGTACGTGTAGAGAACTTTCGAATGGCAAGAAAAAAAAACTATTTATAAAATACTGAATAAAAGATTTAATTATGCGATTTCGCTGTTTTCCTAAATCATCTTATTTCCTATGTATTTTAAAAGATTTAGAATAATTTCGAATTAAATAATTTTGCTGAAATACAACAATATACGGAATTTTTTTCTTAAATATCTGATTTTAGGGTTTATAATAGTTTCGCCATCTGCGTCACAGTTATTTTATTCTGAGACTATTAAGACAAAATGACTTTCGTACACGTATAGGTAATTATATACCCGCTACAAAGATATGTATTAAGATATTTGAAAAATAAAATTAAGGCTATCTCCTAACCCTATTTTTAGGATCATAATAAATAAATAAGACAAAAATTAATTTTTTAAGACTTGTCGGCAGCGATTGTCGGTTGTGTCTCGAAGTTGAAGGATGCCATTTTGGGAATCTTTTCTAATAAATTAATTTAATTTAATTTGTGTCTTATTTTTTCATTATTATCCTACAAGTAGGACAAAATAACCGTGTAACGATATTAGGTAGTCAAATTAAATCGTAAGTTTTGATAATTCTATCATTAGTCTTTTCACTGAACGACCATTTTGAGAATTTTTTTTTAACTTGAGGCATTTCATAATTTTATTAACGTTAAGAAAGGTAAAAATAGGCAAATACTGTTTTTTATAGTCAGTCGAGTTTTTTGGTTTTTTAAATTAACTTTTCTTCTTTAATTCTCATTGCTTGGTTGGCAGATTTTTACAGACGTAGGTGTGAAATATTTTTAAAAATTCAAAATAGAAAATCAGATTCCATAAGTAAGTAATTAAATATATTGTTTGAATCTGGTTAAAAGATGAATATTTTGGGGGCTCTCTAAAAGCAAGTTACCGGAGTATGTTAGCGACCTCAGTTACCTTGATTTAATGACTTTCACATGAAAGCGATGGTGGTAATTACTTAATACAAATTTATTTCGGCTTACTAACAGTAAATCCAATTGTATCTGGAAGGCAGATAGATTTGATCAAAAGTTATATCGTAATTAACTTAAAGCAGAAATCAGTACTTTGGTTAATCACCATGATATCCTTAAACTTTCGCTTAACGAGTATACTTCAGTCTTCGCGTAACTGCAATCCAAATTATGTACTTATTCGGTATGGAGCTCGCAGATGCTGTTTTCTTTGCGTTTAGAGCTTTATATTTTTTCGGATTGATGCCATTTCAGTTTTCTGAAAATAAGTCACAAATTATTACAAGATTTATCGATCATTTCGCAGTATTAGTGAGTTTCTTTATTATCGCTACGATCAGCTTATGCGGGATTGGACTGCGCGCATTGATGGAAACGGTTTTTGATACTAAAACTCCAAACCATACAAGTGAAGTTATTCGAATGGCGCAATGGATGCAAGTCTATATTTCTGGTTTAGCTTATGCAGGAGTGATTATTCTTTCAAATGTTAAAAAACGATCGCATATGAAGCTTTACGAACTGTGGATATCTCTAGATAAAGACATGATGAAGTTTTTCAAATTTGATCCTAACTACGGCAAGCTCAAAAATCATGTTAATTTTTTTGTGTTTAGCTTAAGCTTATACAACGCATTATTGTCATTTTCCCTTATTTGTTACATTACTTACATGAAAAATAATTATTTGGAAAATCGCATGCTACCTATTTATGCTGCCAGCCAGACCTACCCTCAGTTTCATTGCGTGTACTACTGTGTGCTAATTTTTTATATAACAAGACGTCTCAAAAGTGTCGAGGATCTGGCTAGGTCCAATATGGCTAAAGAAGAGTTTAACAAACTCGTACATATTAACCAGCGTTTGAGGCAAATTGTCTACACCTTAAACGATGCGTTCGGGCTAGGACAATTTCTGATTATTGTGAATAATAACCTAATTATCACTATACAAATTTTTATTGACTTACGCATGCTGACCTCAGAGGAAATGATATCTTCTTATCTTCACTGGAGTATAGGTGCAACTTGGTGGCTCATGTTGTTTATTGGACAAACTGTTTACACCGCCAAGGTGGGAAATGACCTGAAAGTTCAGGTATGATAGCTTCAGATATGAGTTCACATAGTTTTGTCAATTCAACACTAAACACAATAGGTACTGAAGACAAATCAGGCAATACTAGAGAACAGTGGACCACAAAAATTCGCAAACAAACACACAGAACTTATGCTAACTTGCTCATTCGGGAAACTTTATGGGAATAAAGTTGAATGCACTGCAGGTGGTTTTTTTGTCATCGATAACTCGTTAATTACTTTGGTAGGCATAAAAATAAATAAGATATGCTCGTTGATCTAAAAAATACTATAATTATAGATGGTTTCTACAATTGTTTCATATCTAGTTATTCTGGTACAATTCCAACAAAGTGCTAATCAGTGATCACCAAAATAAATTTACTAATTATATTACATACTGTAGAATGAGAAACAGCAAAACTGGTTACTATTCGAAGATGATTTAATTCATTGAATTGCATATTAAAATAAATTTTTCTTTAATAATCCAAAGGCATAAAAGCAAATTTCACGATTTTCCATTGATAAAGCGTACGTGTAGAGAACTTTCGAAGGAGGCTTCAAGCAAGAAAAAAAACTATTTATAAAATACTGAATAAAAGATTTAATTACGTGATTTCGCTGTTTTCCTAAATCATCTTATTTCCTATGTATTTTAAAAGATTTAGAATAATGTCAAATTAAATGATTTTGCTGAATACAACAATATACAGCATTTTTTTTCTTAAATAGTTGATTTTAGGGTTTATAATAGTTTCGCCATGTGCGTCACAGTTATTTATTCAGAGACTATTGACAAAATGAAAATATATAGCGCTGACTTTGGTACACGTATAGGTAATTATAAATAAGAGAAAAACTAATTTTTTAAGACTTGTCAGCAGTGATCATTGGTTGTGTCTCGAAATTGAAGTGAGCCATTTTGAGAATCTTTTCTAATATTATACTACAACTAAGACCAAATAACCGTGCAACGATATTAGGAAGTGAAATTAAATCGTAATTTTTGATAATTCATCATTAATCATTTAACTGAACGGTCACTTTGAGAATATTTTTTTTTAGCTTGATGCATTCTCTAATTTTATTAACCTTAGGAAAGGTAAAAATAGGCACATAACGTTTCTAGGTATCAAATGATAATTTAAGAGAATTTCTCCTCACCACCTTCACTTTTTGGGCCATCTTGTATAGTATATATTGTACATTATTATTTTATTTAGCATTATATTATTCGTGTTTCATCGCTTTTAATCTGCTACGAAACCCTATACAAGCATATCCTGTTATGATCTTGACCGCTTTTTAATTCTCATTGCTTGGTTGGTAGATTTTTACAACCGTAGGTGTGAAATATTTTTAAAAATTCAAAATAGATAATCAGATTTCATAACTAAGTAATTAAATATATTGTTTGAATTTGGTTAAAAGATTAATAATTTGGAGGCTCTCTAAAAGCAAGTTACCGGAGTATGTTAGCGACCTCAGTTACCTTGATTTAATGACTTTCACATGAAAGCGATGGTGGTAATTACTTAATACAAATTTATTTCGGCTTACTAACATTAAATCCAATTGTATCTGGAAGGCAGATAGATTTGATCAAAAGTTGTATCGTAATTAACTTAAACCAGAAATCAGTACTTTGGTTAATCACCATGATATCCTTAAACTTTCGCTTAACGAGTATACTTCAGTCTTCGCGTAACTGCAATCCAAATTACTTATTCGGTATGGAGTTCGCGGATGCGTTTTTCTTTTTCTTTAGAGGTTTATATTTTTTCGGACTGATGCCATTTAAGTTTTCTGAAGATAAGTCACAAATTATTACAAGATTTATCGATCATTTCGCAGTATTAGTGAGTTTCTTTATTATCGCTACGATCAGCTTATGCGGGATTGGACTGCGCGCATTGATGGAAACGGTTTTTGATACTAAAACTCCAAACCATACAAGTGAAGTTATTCGAATGGCGCAATGGATGCAAGTCTATATTTCTGGTTTAGCTTATGCAGGAGTGATTATTCTTTCAAATGTTAAAAAACGATCGCATATGAAGCTCTACGAGCTCTGGATATCTATAGATAAAGACATGATGAAGTTTTTCAACTTTGATCCTAACTATGACAAGATCAAAAAACATCTAAATTTTGTTATTTTTGGCTTGATTTCACACAACGCATTATTTTCATTTTCTTTTTTCGTGTACATTACGTACATGAAAAATAATTATTTGGACAATCGCATGCTGCCTATTTATGTCGCCAGTCAGACTTACCCTCAGTTTGAATGCTTGTACTACTGCGTGGTAATTTTTTATATAACCAGAAGGTTTAAAACTGTTGAGGATCTGGCTAAGTCCAACTTGACTAAAGAAGAGTTTAACAATCTCGTAAATATTAACCAGCGTTTAAGACAAATAGTGCACGGCTTAAACGAAACGCTCGGATTGGCACAATTTCTGATTATTGTGAATAATAACATAATTATCACTCTACAAATTTTTATCGACTTTCACATGCTAGCCTCAAAGGAAATGATATCTTCTTATCTTCACTTTAGTATAGGTTCAACTTGGTGGCTCATGTTGTTTATTGGGCAAACTGTTTACACCGCCAAAGTGGGAAATGATCTGAAAGTTCAGGTATGATAGATTCAGAAATGGATTTAATTTGTCAATTCAAAACTAAACACAATTACAGGTACGGAAGACAAGTCAGGCAATACTAGAGAATTGTGGACCACAAAAATTCGCAAACAAACACGTAGAACTTATGCTGACTTGCTCGTTCAGCAAACTTTATGGGAATAAAGTTGAATGTACTGCAGGTGGATTTTTTGTCATCGATAACTCATTAATAACTTTGGTAGGTACAAACATAAATAGGGCATATACTCATTGAAGTAAAAAATCATTTAATTATAGATGGTTTCTACAATTGCTTCATATCTAGTTATTCTGATACAATTCCAACAAAGTGCAAATCAGTGATCATTAAAATAAAATTATAAATTATTATTATACAACATTTTGACATTTTGTTAAAATTAAAAGTAGAATTTCCGAACTCCAAGAAATTCTTTCAGATCCTTCCGTTTTAGATCAAAGCTCCTGCAAAATTTCATTGGAATCGGTGAGATGACCCTATTCCTAACTTGTTTCAACTTATATTAAGCATCATCATTTACTTCTCCTCTATTATAAAAATTACGTTAAGTCCAGAAAATAATGATTACAAATGCTTGATTAGGGGATTAAGTTTAATTTGTATATTCTCGAAAAGATAGCATCAATCGAAAGTCATCACGCCAACATTAACGACCGAAAGAAATTGATATCCCCCAATTTAGTTAATCAACTTATACATTTTGATTGTAATTGTAATAAAAGTTTCTTTGGTGTGCCCCTCAGTTTAGAAGTTTCTTTCATTTACTAAACATGGAATTCGCCGAAGTTTATACAAAGCTATTTATTATATTACACTATTTTGGTTTAGCGCCATTTAAGTTTTCAAAAAATAAATTAAAAATGCAACATAAATTCATTCACTATTTTGCTGTGACATTGAGTTTTATCATTATTTGTGTTGTTACTTTACTCATGATTGCAATTCAACACTTAACTGAAACGTTTTTGGGTAAAAATAGTGAAGAAAAGATTGAGATAACTGGGATGACTTTAACTGGGCAAAATTTACATACGGGAATCGCAAGTTTTTGTTATGCAGGAATGATTATTTTGTCAGCAGTAAAGAAATCATCACACATGAAACTATTCAACACCTTGATGTCTTTCGACAGGGAAATTTTGGATTTCTTTCAGTATGACCTCAATTACAAAACTTTCAAGAGTCGGATTAGTATTATTTATAGGAGTGTATTCACTTATAATTTCACAATTTTAATATGCTCAGTAATTTACCTCACTAGTATGCAAACTTCAGTTATGAGTTATCGTGCAATGCTGGTACATTGTGCTAGTCAGACATATCCGCAAATTTATGTTTTTCACTACTGTGCAATGTGTTGTATGATCACTTATCGATTTAAAGCAGTTGAAAATCTGGCTAAAACAAGCCTAACGAGATCACAATTCGAAAACCTTGTAACAATCAACATGCGATTGAGACAGTGCGTGTATAGTTTAAATGACGCCCTGGGAATGGGACAATTTTTGAATATTATGAACACCAGCATAATTCTCACCGTGCAACTGTTTCTCATCTTATACACGATTTTCTCTCCTAATGGAGCTAACTACTTTCATTGGAATATTTGCAATGCTTGGTTCTTCCTCTTTATTATGATTCAAACTGTTTTCGTCGCCAAAGTGGGAGGTGAACTTAAAGATCAAGTGAGAATTTACGTAAGTATTTGTCCTTCATTACCTAATTAATTAATTATAGATACTCAGAACAAATAAAGCAATGTCTGAAAACACTGCCCAGCGATATCAGGGCAAAGAAATAGAACTTCTTTCAGGTTCTCCACTTGACAAACTTTATGGACATAAATTGGAGTGTTCTGCTGGAGGATTTTTTGTTATTGACTATTCTTTGATCATGATGGTGAGTAAAAGTTCTTCTACTTAATTTATCATTAAAGGTAACGTTTTTTTTAACTCAGATGATTTCAACAGTTACAACGTACTTAGTGATCCTATTGCAGTTTAATCAAGATGAAAACTAGTCCATAAATTCTATGGCAAGATAATTTGAAGAAGTTTAATTTTTTTAAACCGTCTACCGTACAAAAAGACAAAATAAAAACAAAATTACATAATAAGGTGATAAAATACTCTATAAAGTCATTTATATACATTTCATTTAATCATTGTTAATTTATTTTTCTTAGAATGTAATATGTTGTAATCCGTATTTAATGACATCAATTAACTATATTAAATAAATTGCGTGTTTAAAAATTGCAAGCTTAAAGGCGCATTTAAGACCTTTATAAAATACTCAATTAAGGGATTAATTTGCATTTCGATGAGGTAAATACAGATATTTCTTTGGATTGTTTTATAGATAGGTGTGTACTTTCAGCCAACAAAAACACACCGCTGATATAATGCGATAGTTCTAAATACTTTCTTAACCATTAAGACAAAGTAAAAAATATTAAGAGTATTTTCTTATTTTAATGTTCTAAAAAATAACTCTTACATTCTCCAGAAATGATATAAAAGTACCTTTATACGTTTATTATTTATATTTTTCTAAGAATATTCTTCCATTAATTTTAAAACAAAGAACAAAATAGTCTGTTAGATATACATATACATATGTATTTCTATTACCATTGATTCTATTTTTATTCAGCACTTAAATATCACTATTAAATCTCCCGAAGAGTAATATGTGTTCTTAATGTGGTTTGTCGATTTGTATGCTTGCATTTATGCACATATTAACATAATTTAAATACGAACTGCTGACGGCAGGTGATTACACTTCAACGTTGGAATTTTCTGCAGTGGGTTCATTCGTATTTCGATCCTCTTGATTATCACCAGGTATGGCTTCGTAGGGTTGAAGATGTCTGAAACAAATTAAACAAATTTTTTCTCATTTTGAAATTAATTTAATAAATTAAATTAATAATCTAAATTTCTGTAAGTTGCACAATTTATTGAAAAGGGAAAAACTTGCGAAACATCTGAAAGGTTTTTTATTTTATTTTTATAAGTAATAAATTTTTATTTTTTATTATAATACATAGTAAATGTTTTCTGAAATTTAATATTTATTTATTATTTTTACATGGCCCCCAAAAAATAGATAATAATAAAATCACATACAACTTTTATTCTAAATGATGGACTAAAATAACAATTCCGATGAGAATACCGAAAAATCATGGTCCGTCTTACTGCGTTAATATATTGCGAAATTATTGAAAAATTAATCTTTTTCTATTAGCCTCGTATCGATTTTTTATCAGCTCCGACGAGGAAAACTTATATAGTTATGTTTATTCTAATCAAAAAACGGAGGATAAAATTGAATTCTTTATCTTTCATGGACAGTGTCAGATTTTAGACTAAGCATTTTTACTTTTGATAAATTAAGAAATAATGTAAATATGTTATATATCTTTAATTTTCAATCCAACAATTCTAAAACGGTAATAATTCCCTGATGGTCATTCAAACAGATTACGTTAGAAGCAATCTATCTAAAATTCAATATGATTTCAAATCTCTCTTCATGCAGTTTTAAATAAACAAAGTCGCAGGAGTTCACCTTGCCGGAGCCATTAAAAAATGATGCAAAGTGAATTAGAAAAAAGAAAAGAATTTTCTGAAGACTCTCTTACATTTTAGATGAAAATTTATCCGTAATAATCTTCGTAACAAATCGACTTTTCTAATAAGGAAGGCTAGTGTTTCTTTAAAAAAAGCTGCGGTTTACAAAAACTATTGACCTTAGGAAAAAGCTTTTTCTATGGAACAAAAACTGTTTTTTTTTTACAGTCTGCATATCTCGAAAGGTTGCAACAGCATGTTAAAAAATACAATTTTATTAATTTTTAAATAAATCTTAATTTTTTCTATATAAAACTGAAACTAATTTTAGGTCGATTTAAATTCTTAAAAGCGATTTTTCAATTTTAAGTGCACTTTCATTAGTTTAAACCAGTGAATGTTCGTATATATGAAACAATTCGAAATCATGACAATATGTTCATAGGGTGCCTTATCAGTTAGAAATAAAGATTTTAAGATTCTTATATTTTGGGTTTGATGTCAAAACGAGCTAGGATGCGAAGGTTATTTTATTTATAAAATAACCTAAATTATAAATTTATTTCAGTAAAGAAAGGAATATTTAAAGAGCCCATTAAGAGTTCTTTGCATTTCCGCCTTTAGAATATGTTTTATGAGGTCATTTTAAATTGACACTAGAAAAAGGTTCTGTAAACTGAAATATAAAAGTTCTACAATACTGTTCTAAGCAATGTTTAAAAATAAATTCTTTTTCTGCTGATGTTTCCCTATTTCATTAGTAGGAAAATCCAAACTATTTAATCGAGTTAATTAAAACTAATTTATACACAAAAGCGAAATATTTGTAATTTTATTAGCTTGTACTGGGTTTTTGTAATAGCCACAATAAAAATAAATATAAAAAACAACAATGTTATAAAAAGTCTTTATTTAAATAAAACGAATAACTGTGTGCAATAATTTACAACAGTTTTAATAACATGTGTATTTACAAAATAATTAAAATAATACTTTCAGATGTTTCACAAAAATTGCCAAAAACAATTAACAACTAGAAGTTGGCTTAAGTTAGCTAGCTAAAGTAAAACGCCAGAGTGTTAAAAACGTTTATTTTCAAAACTTTTCAATTGATTTAATATCCTCGACGGTGGTTGCTTCCGAATCCGACAGTCCACGTGTATGCCTGCAAAAAAGGTTGCAAAAAGGAAGGAACGGGCGCAAAACGGATGAGCAATTAGTTTCGAATACCTTAGGTTTTATGTAAAAATTTCTTTTAATTTAGAAAATGCTTTCAATAAATAATTTTAAGCCTAATTATAGTGCAGTCCAATGACCAATATTGAAACTGTGTAATGGATTTTGACGTCTACAACACCTCAAGAAAATTCATCGGATTTTTACAAACGAGTTTTCATCGTACAATGCGATCTGATCAATTTCCTTGAGAACCAACAGGCCTGGGTATGGATTCATGCATTCTTAAAAAATTGCTTAGCGTTAACTCTTCCTTTCCACTATTAATTCCCCTCATGCATCATGCGATAATTTGCGATTCTATCTAGGGGTGATTTGGGGTAGTTATTGATCAACCAGTAATTTTTCGAGGTTAGAGGGGTTCGCTTTAAAATGCATTTCCGTTTTTTTATCGCTGAAATAAAGTAAACGTATTCTATATTAACGAAATTATGTTTTTGCTATTAAGCATTATTTGGCGAATTACTCACAGGTAGATATTTACAGGCGGCAAGAGATAACTTTTATGGGTCGGAAAACTACAAAACCCATCTGTTAAGTTATCGGAAGCTAGTTACATTCAGTTTTAATATTAAAATGAATAATAAGAAAGATTATATACACGGGTCTCTTTAAAAGTACACTAGTCAGAAATTAGTAACCATACGCCCAAATACTGCTTTGATCAAATAGAGATCAATAGAAAATAGTTTCAATAAACTTGCAAATGAGGACCCAAATTATATATAAGATTTGCGATCAATTTGAAACACATTAAATAAATTTTATGATTTTTGTACGAAAAATATTTACTAACAGTGTATGTAACTGTTCGTCTTTTGATTTCGTTTAGTGAGTATTTCTTTCAAGGCAGAAGCTGGCTAAATTAAGCAAAATTTCTTATTTTTTGTTGAACAAAAGTGTGGTGCCAAAGAGGGATGAAAACTACCTTTACGAAGTTGGCAACTACAGTTTGGAAGTTGGAGGAAATTTTTTAGTAAGAAATATAGACATTTATCAAGCTATATAAGACTTAAAAAAAATATAATCGATAATTCAAATAATCATCAAACAAAATTTTTGAAAATTTGGTTTTACATTTCTAAGTACATATTTTCAAAAATTGTTAGGATGTCATTTAAAATGCAATGTGTCTTATGACTTTCTTTTTGAAATCTGTAAAATGTATTAAATTATGATACTTATAATTTTAAAAAAGTGAGGGATTTAATTTGGAAGGGTTAAAGTGAAAATAAAATGAAAAACCAATCACAATATTCCGTAGAAAAAAAAACAATTTTGTGAAGTACACATAAAATTTAATCCTAAATGAGGTTTTATAAAATTTTAATAAATAGCATAAGAAATTTGCTGCCCAAAAAATGTGATATTAATGATTAGTTTTAAGTGGCCAACAGAATGAATTGCTGGTGTTGTGGAAATAGATATTAAAATTTAAAGTATTTATTCCAATTCTTTAATTTTTTATTACTGGTGCTCCCACTGTTGTATTTTGTTGTAGCATAAATTTTCCAATTTTGAACTTTTCGCCATTATCAAGTACTTCATTTCTCTAATTAATAGAATTTTACTGAATAATTATAGTGCGAATTATTAAATTTTGTAAAAAAAAAGTGTTAGTACATTCAAATTTTAAAAGTAGAGTTTTCTAATGTGATTATTTCACAATTTTAATCTTTGAAAGAACAGATAATTCGAACTTTTCGTTTCAGAAAAGCTACTTGAAGCCAAAAATAAGTACCAGATAAGAATGCCAGCCACACATTCTGTCTTTAAAAACACTTAACTCCAAAGTTATAGGCTACGAATGGTGCATTAAATGTCTCAAAATATGATAAGTGGAACAAGTAAACAAAATGTTAGCACATTTTGTAAAAGCCATTGAAAAGCAGCCAAAACCTATGCGGCAAAAGAAATTTCAAATTTTAAGCTCACCTATAGAAAACGTAGTGTTGCAGCATAAAGAATATATCAAAGCAGACCGAAAACAATCCCAACCCGAATTTAGTTGGATCGCCAAAAATGGAGTCCCAATCATCTAAAACAATTAAAAAATATGTAATTATATAACTCTTCAAACAACTGATTTTTGAGCAATCGAACCGTAGTTGTACGCATTTAATATCATTTGCAGCATGCTGAACGTGCCTCCCAGAAAATCTAAAAGAATATTTCCTATACTCCATCCTACGGTGCTTTTACGCCTGTAGTTCATCACAGCCTGCGAGAGTTAGAAAGTTAAATAACATGTTTATTAAAGTAAGTAATATTTTCTTACTTGTGGTATGTACTTAATTAAAGTTATTGCTAGCTTAATGTAACTGCAGTAGTACAAGAAGTCCAGCCATAGTATCACATGCACCGCAGCAAGACTTACGGACGTTATTATAACTATGAAAAAAAGTCCCAGAATTCCACGTGCAATGAATGATACTCGTTGATCGCCACGCTAAAACGATTAAGGAAAACAGAAAATAGAAAAGTTTAAATAATTATCATTTAAAGATACATATTTTTTGGTCACAAAATAAACGTTTTATTACACTTGATGGTCAGTGATTTATATAAGTAGTCACAAAATTATGTCAATAGACAAACAGCTACATCATTTATATAATTATAGTCATGTTTCGCTCCCTAATTTAAAAAATTGAAAACCAAAACGAGATAAAAGTTCTTTTCCAATTTATATTTAGTACGTTTACTTCTTGTTTGAATGTAATTTGTGAAACGTCACACCGTGGCGCCAAAAAAAAAATATTTGGGTGCTGAATGTTATATAACAGCCAACTGCTGTTTGACCAAACTTTTGAAGTCAAGGTCAAGTGTTACAAGGAAAATCATCCAAGCGTTCAGCTCGATATGCCCGAATAATCAAGCCATTTTAGTTAAACAAATCTCGAATGAGATGAATTTACGCAAAATTTTCTTTTAAGGGATCTTAATAACAGTATTAATTTCAATTGCCACTTACATTCCATTCGAAAAGGTTAATTAAAAAATTTATAGTATTTTCATGTCGGCCAAGAATTCAAAAAATATCAACTATGTACGTATGTATGTATGGATATGGAAGCAAAAATATTTCAATTTTTATGGAAAATTAAATGTTTTACAAAGTTGGAGGTAAAATTCACATTGAAACCATATGCTTTGTATTATCGTCATTGACGTACATAGATTTATTTGTCTATCACCTCCAGAGCAACGACCTTTCAATACACATTGCGTTTCATATTAAAACGGAAATTAAAAAAATATGAAAAGTTAAACTCACCTCATACAAGAAGCATTGAACAATAGTCACCAAAGTTGCCAAAGTAGCGTGAAGAGAGAAGAAAACGTCATTTGTAAGAACTGGATTAAGTCCTCGTGGATACCGCGTGGAATATTCTTGTTGAATTTGAGGTATCCAAAATAGACCAATATTAAATATGCTGTACAGCATAAATCCAACAATATTCAGTGACAAGAAATCAAAATTCAATCCAATTACACTTTTTCTACGAAAATTAGTCCATATCTGGGGATAGAACGAAACGGACCACGCAAAAAAGTACACCCATCCAATAATAATGGACAAATAATGCAGAATCCACGAATTTGCTATCGTTATTCGAAGAAATACATCTTGTGTTCTGGAATATTTTATGACATAAAAATAAGTTTCTGTTTATTGGTTCTTTACTTACATTGCAGCATCTTTGGGGATTGATTCTGCCGTGACTTGCAGGTGACCAGGCGCTAAGCCTCGAACAATAACATTCACTGGACTGCTCTTATCTGGCGGTAGATATATTTTCGACGGATCTAAACTTACTAAGTTTTGGTGCTGCTCGATGAAGGTCAAATTAACACGTTCGTCTAAGATCCCTCTGCATGGTATTCATTAATATTTTTATTTTTAATTTTTATAAAAAATGCCTACCGTATTTCTAGGGTAAAATTTGTTTCCTGACTAACAGCCAATGTGAGGTCACGAGGAAACACTGTGAGAGAGAAATTTCTTTGACCATATACAACACTAGGAACTGCAAAAGACAGAAAATTATATTATTTTTAAAATATTTTGAAACAAATAATCAATATTAACTTCATACAAACCTACTAAAACAGCTATCACTAGGGGAAGCACATTTGTACTAAAGTATGAGTTGCTCCAGGCCTTCATATTGACTTCTTTTGTTTAATCTAAAAATTGACAAATACATTTATCTTTAACAATTCTAGAGGACGCTTAAAAAATTAATTTCTTCGAGTGTTCACCAAAGTTTAGCAATAGTAGTTCCAAGTTTCATCACTTAATTTCAACTGTGTGTTTTTGTCGACTGACAGTCTTATTCTCTGAAAAGTTCGTGCAGCCCGGAAAAAAACATTTGTTCAAACAAACTGTGAGAGAAATTGCAAAATTTTATTTTTTGCTTTCGTGTTTTGTGCCATATTTTTTTCATTACCCCTGCTGAGATGTTCTTTTAATAAAAGCTGGGAACACAATCTAAGCAAATTCTGATTATATAAAGCAAATATTTAACAAAGGGAATTAAGTTGATTTCAATTCGAAGAATATTTCCCAGCTTGGTTGGAATTGGATAACCAAAAAATTACAAGTTTACAATATCAAAAGTTTTATTTGGATAGTAATGTGAGATAACAAGATTTTGAACTAAAAGAGCGACTTTCGTAAGTTGGGCCGTTGAGAACGTTTTTCAACTAATACGGGTATAAAAGAAAGTTAAAAACCCAAAACCAGATGTGTCCTCGAATTTTTTGTATATACCAAAAATTTCCTCTGATGGGGTGATCATGGTATAAAGGAAAAGCTTTTAAATATGAATATTGACTGTTCTAACAACAATTAAAACAAAATAAAGAAAATCAACATTTGCTGAATGGTAAAAAGGAAGAACATTTGAAGAGCAGAGTACGAAAAGGTAATATGTACTAATAGTTGCTTACATATTCAATTCTAAAAATGGCGGCATTAATAATAACTTACGAGGTAATTTTTAAAAAGTACTTATAATATTTAATATGAGAAATCCAAAAATACATAAAAGTTTATACCCGAATTTTTTAGTTAGCATTTCTTAGTGTGTTTTAGAAATTTCTGTCGAAAGGGTGTTTATTTAAGCTAGAAAATTATTGTGTTAAACTTCTCTCATATAACATCACTACGAAATTTTCCTAACTTATAGAAGTGTATTTTCATAATGTCTTGGTCTGTCTATAAAGAGAAATGTTTTGTTAATTAATTAATTTACTGCCAAAGTAAAAAATGCCTTATTTTTCCTGCTAAAGAATTTATAAAAATTGCAAAGGTGGGAAAGAAACTCAGTACGAAATCGAAATTGAATATTATTACCAAACCACTTAAGACACATTTCCCCTCACTTAACCATTGCACGATTCAACAACCTGGCAAACTAACGATTATTTCCTACCTGTCCGCTGACTTCACATTTGCATGAAATCGAGCGCTTTAATTCTCCGATGTGTGAAAATCTACAGAAACTTGTTTTCTATTGAAATCTATCAATGGTCGCACGCTATAAAATATGCAACAATTCTCGGATATCTGGTTGCCGAGTATAGAGCACTTGTTGCGGTTCTACTGCGCCCATTTCGAATAGAAATAAATATAGAAATCCATAACTTACAGTAGGTTCAACGTTCTACCCAAATAAACAAATCAAATCACACGTGGTGGAGAAATAAACCCTTTTGGGTTCGATTCAAAATATTCCTGGTAAGTCGGTGCGCAATTGACCAGGTAAGGCTACACCTCATAAAGCAAAGTAACCCAACCGTGAAACCCAACGACGACAGCTCCATAGAACATATTTCTGCCGAGCTGCGGAAGTGCATGTTTATGTTCAGTAGACAGCATAAAAGTTGTTGACCTAGTTCATGGAATGTATTGATTAGATGGGTCCGCCGGCCCTTAATTACAATTGATCGATAAATGGAGTGATTGCCTGGGCAAATATTTGTCGAACTGATTTGCTTGTGATTGTGGGACTTGAATAACTTTAATTTATTACCGCTCATTAGTAAACGCATCAAAGAAATCCCCATCTAACCACCTGTAAACAATAACATAAACTTCGTGAAATCGATGTAATCACCGTGAAATTGCCCTAATCACGTGAAGCGTTCCAAAAAGCGTGCGGCGTCGTCGCCCGAACGACGAGCTGTTGATAAGCAATTAGAACTGCCGCGTCCATTCCATAGTGACGATGGTTAGTTCAATTAAGTCTCAATTCAGAACTTGAACGGCCCTGTCCAGATCTTGATTTGCATGGAAATCTGAGACAGTCTCAGTCTCACTTTCCATTTCCATCATAAGCAGAAGGCGATGCGCAGCTTCATTCAATTGATGTAAAAGTGGTGGATCAAATTCACTTTGATAACTCGTTCGGCGTTACACGATGATAGTGAAATGCTATTAATTGCCACTTTGCGTTTTATTTTTAGATTGCGTTCTTTGCCACTAAATCATTAATTCTTCGCGGAATGCCGCGAGATGTTATTTTAAATTGATAAGAAGTGATACGGCAAAAAATCGTCATCGTTTGGCAAATGCGTTTTGCAATTTTTTAAGCGTCAACAATTTTTTTAAATAAATCGTAAAATTGAAAGCAATGGTCACGTGTTTTGCGTTCGTGTTACGGTATCACATTAAATTCATGCGTCGATTTTCAGCCTTTAATATCAATCACGTTTATTATAGTTTACGTAGATAGGGTGCAAAGTGAACAAACAGAAATATAGAATAAGAGTGATTTTTTCCAGAGAAACTACTCCTTGGAGATTCAATTTACTGATCGGAACAGAACATGAAGATTTTTATTAAAAAATTGAGCTGGTCTAACGATAAAAAAAGAAATATTCAAATCGTACAAAACCCTATTACATAAATACACAAACTGTCCTGACATGAATACTGGTGGTTTAACAAACAAAATTCCTAAATTACACGCCATTAAATATGTACATAAAAGACCAATTTATTTATTTACTTCTTTCAAAACAAATAATTTCATCACTTCATGCACATTAAACCTTTCTAGGACACTACTTTACTTTTAAGTATAATTATTTTTCGAACTTTAATCTCATTAATCTTTAATGCTTTTAAAAAGTCGGCTACTTTTGGAAACGATAGAATGATTAGAGAGTTTCAATTTGTGAAACGCCCAAGGTGAATGACTTTTTATTGTTAGAAGAAACCACAATGCGAAGCACGATTGTAGTGAACTTTACTACGGATAATTTAAGGTATTTATTAAGTATTAATCACCTTATTCTAAAATGCTTCGAATTCTTCCGTTCATTAACCAAATTCACATAACGTTTTTTAGCATGAAGCAGACAAAAAGTAATATCAGGTAAACGATAGAATTGTTTTAAAAAAAGTTTTAAAACGTGTGACTATCATAAGATTAGACGATTTTTAAGATATGGTGGCTATGTATGTATAGGGTTTTTTCCTGATATCAATTAATTTGAGGCAATCAGAACACTATAAAAAAATAATTTAGGGAACAATGTAAAAGAGTGGCGAGGGAATTCATCCTCTTGAAACTTACTTAACTTATTATCTACTAATTAACTAATGCAAACGCAACGAATTTTGTGAGGTGTGATGCTTAAGATAAATTCCAAACTTATGCAAGAAGTACATGAAAAATCGCCAATAGTGCTCAATTTATGATAAACGCATTTTTTGAAGATCATTAAGTGGGCGTAAGACATATAACATCCGCGCGGCAGTTATATGAATTTAGAATTTAAGAATGTTCTTTTTACACCGGATTGCTACAAAAACAATAAAACATGAGAGTAGACACATCCGACTTAAGCGAAGAGCTTTAAATTAACCTTAATAAGCAAAAGTTGAATGCCCTTCAACTAAAAATATGGGCTGACGTTGGAAATGATAAAAAATTAATTTGAAAAGTATAACAACATTTTTACTTCAAAATATAAATAAACCTTGCAATTAGTTCCAATCTAGCAAATAGGGTTTAATATTGATGACTATCATAATCGTTTATTTTTTAGTATTATACCTAGTTTAGTTCATAACAGAATTAATTTATAATAGGTAATATAGAAAACAATACAGCCACAACGTTATCGTACACGTTTTCGATATAATCTTTGCACTAAGCTACTTCAATTTTCTTATCTATTCATCTTTGGCAATAAAAATGACAATACACGACACTGTCGACAATAACTTATAAACGAGAAATTAAACTGTCCTGCAGCGTTAATTAAAACGATTAGAACAATACTTAAAGCCTCACACGAAGGATGCATTAAGATTTGAACTTTTTTAATAAATACTTGAAAAATTCTTATCTTTGCCACTGACGAAATATTCATTGTATTATTTATTTATGTGCTTCACTTTTTTCTTTTTATTATGAGTATACTACCTAAGAGTCTACAAGTGCACAATTTACGAATTAAAATGTTAAGTGATGCAATGATGCTCTTGACACAAAACATTTTTTCACTAGCCCCAGAACATAGCCCAGCTGTGTTGAGATGCGCTATCTTAATCTTTTGAAGATTTATCAAAATCGTATCATATTTTGTATTTTATGAAATTTTTGCAAGAACTTGGGAGTCTCGTAAATTGAGCCTAATGAAAATTCAGCAAAAACAAACACAGTTTTATCTAAGAATCTATTAGTTGTAATTAAACTCGCACGCAACTATGTTGATCAGTGAATGAATGAATTGTAGCTCTTTGCGTGCACTCGATTTTAAGTTCAATGGCGTGACCTTCAGCATTATAAAACTGTGAGCACCCAACGACAGAAAAGCCGATAAAAATAAATACATACAACAAATGCAGAAGAAAACGAAACAGCAGTTCATTGCTAGAAATTACCACCTTGAATAACTCGTTTTCGTTATAAGCATATAAACAAAGAGCCAAAATATTCTGACTGTGAATTTTGTAATTCATGCTGCATTTATACGCTTACTTTTAAACTCTTCGCATTTCACAAGTTATCAATCAGAGGAAGACAATTGAAATTTTTCAATCAAACAGAAAAATCCCCTAAAATATAAATTGTTTACTGCCTCCCATGTTCAGTTCAAATGCAAAACATGTAACTATTAAGATAAAGCTTTATGATAAATTTTTTATGTTTCGTGCCATAATGATTTCAAAAGAAAAAAAAACAGTATATCACTAGAAAAAAAAATTTTGTTTTGCAAACGAATCTGAATTTCAATAATAAATATTGCGTAATATGTTCACTGCACCCAAAGAAGATATCATAGCCAAAATGTTTCAGCTGGCTGATCTGCCGAATATTACACGATCAGTCGAATCTCGCCACTATTAATATTCAAATTTAAAAACGAGGTGAATGCTTCACAAAATTTGCTCTTTCCTAATGATTTGAGTATTCTTCAAAAGTTTTTCATACATTCATAATTTCTGGTGAAGATTAAAGAGCTTGATCACTACTGATCTTGTCGAGAAATTCCGGGAAGGAACATATCGTGATTCTACACTTTTTTAATTAATCAATTGATATACATTAAGTTTCCCCCACAAATTCCATATAAAAATGATATGACACTTTTCCTGCTGAGACACCGGCATGATTAGTTGATTTTTACAATTGCGTCATACTTTTGTCTGAACTCCAGCCAGTCAACTGGGCAAACCGGTGAATCACAATTTCATTTTCTTTGCAACGTCACCATTACCATTATCTTTATCTTTCACCTCCGTCCAGAGCAAGTTCTGAAACTGGTTCCGTCGACATTGAAATACCTGCACATGATCGTTTTTTGGACCACAGAATATGCTAATCTTTCACGATCGCACGCTATAACTGAAATTTCGTTGAAAAAAAATTCGTTATCAACTGGAGCGCGCCAACCTATCTATAGCATTGAAGAAATGAAGGTAATTTTTTACGCAAGCTTTAATGATAATTACATAGCACCAGATCTACAAAATTCGCACTGAACCGCCACCCCCTCATCCAGAGGGTGCTTATCAGAGCGGCATTAAAATAGATACGAGTGCGTCTATTATAATTATCAGTCCCTGTTATTACAGAAACATTTTACGCCTGATTACGTTGCCGGATTCGGGTCAATTGCAAAGGTGTCAACAAATTTGACTGATTATTTGGGCGCATTCACGCTACCCCAATCGAAGTGGTTGCATTTCCGCAAAAAAAAAATACGATTTGTAAACAAAAGATGGAATAATATTGCAATATGTGCAAAAATGTAAGAAATTCAACGGCAACACGTGTAGCTTCCGTTGTGTCGCATTTTGTATATGGTTTTGTTTAACAGGTTGTGGTTTTTCTCAGGTGTGCTCATAGCGACCATTTAACAACAATTTTCAAATAAAATATATTGCCGCAGATAACCGCAAACTATTATCATTGCGCGGCAATCTCGTGTCAGCCACGAAGGTGAATTGCAATATTAAAATTCCAGCTGGCGCGACATTAATACCAATCAATTGGTGTGGATGGTTTTATGATGGGTGTCGGATAAAAACAATGCTCGACTTGAGGAATGTGGGATAAAATTTTAAAAAAAATACATAAAAAATAATTGCGATTTGATATGCGTGGTAGTTGCAAACTGGTATCGAAAAACATAGCAAAACTTGTTTATTAAGTACTGGATACTATTATCCACTATTTTGTGTCATAGTTCCCTGAATTATAATTATTCTTTTCGGGTATACAATACTTTTGTAAAAATATACTAAAGTAGGCATATATAAAATATTACATTAATTAGAATAGTTAGTTATTAAAAATTGTTGTAGACTATTAATTCCTGGTATTTCCCTTGAAAAAATCTCGAATTTTTGTTCAAACAAATTCAACAATAATCGAAATGTTAAACTTTCATAATCATTTATTTACAAAAACCATAAATTTTTATACTCATACATATGTATGTATTTAAACTTGAAAATTAATTTTAGTGAAATAGACCCTGTTAATACTTAAAGGTCGCCATGTGAATTTAATTTTATTTCCATTCTAATTGTAAAATATTTATTGTTGCTCAGTGTACCCATAAATTAACATTAACTATAAATATGTTCATTAAAATTACTGTAATTTTGTAATAACTTTTATCACTCAAAGATTATTTAATGTATTTGTTTTTGAAAGAAAATAAGTTTCACATTTTAGGTTTACATCCATTTAACGAGCTTTTAAGAAAATTTTAGTTTCTCTTGTTAAATTTGCGAATGCACGTATTCTCATGAATAGAATAATTATGTATTAGTTATTAATTATATAACTTTTTGAATTACTCTTAGATAATTTTAGGTTTTTACTTAATTGATTTTATATTCATTTCTATTCAAATGTCGATAGTTATTCGTTACTTAAAATTTTAAAACTTTATATACCACAGTGATAGTAGATATTACTCGAAATTATTAATGAGCAATATCGAGTTATGTTGAGTAATAGCGAATAATCTCAAGTAATGCTGAGTAATTTCTAGTCATTTAAAAAAAAGTCTGGATCGAGTAATGCCAATTGATATTGCATAAGGCCAAATTTTTAATAATTGTAGATACTACTAATTCACTTTGCGTTCATTGCTTATAAATGTATTAAAAGTACAATAAAATTGAGATTTGGAATAACTTAGTCTATATACAAATATACATAAGTATAAATAACGATAGGAACTTCTCGAATATCAAAGGTAATTTGAAGATCATCATATGAACAGGACTTGGTAACAATAATTTAATTTAGTCTTCTTTGATACAAGTGCTTTGCATAGCTTGAAATGCACTCTATCTTATTTAAAACGTGCAATTTCAAAGATTTTATTTGCGGAGCTATTCTAGGCAGAAAAAGCATACAACCAACACCCTCGAAATAAGTCACTAAAACAAGCAGCACTCCAAAAATGTCTAATTAACGTAAAGAGGTAAGATAAGATAAAAGATTGTCATTTGTCTCCGGTTCCGTCGATTAAATGAAAAACACAAACGACAACAGAAAATTCGGGGAGCTCCATTCGACTCAAGCATGGGAAATTCTAGTGACATGATGACGTCGTTTAATCGGGTGATTCAAGAGCAGGTAGATAGCAGGTATCTAAAAGTTCGGCTCGCTTAAGGCGAGATAACCCGACCACGGAAGCGTCAGAGTTATATAAATAAAATCATATTCCTTTTACGTCCCCAGCATTCGGACGACGCTCTCTCTTCGGCCGTAAATGCATTAACGAAAGTGAAATCCGCTGAAGGAAATCGATAAAGCACCCAAAAATTCAAATATCCACCAAAAGTGGAATAAGAAAAGATTAAATAAAACTACCGCGACCATAGAATGCATTTAAAATTTATATCTTATCACCCTAATGCTTTAATAGTCCATTGTAATCGAAATCGCAAGAAAATCGAACTTAAAAGCGTTGTTAGAAGGGGCTCGGGTACTTTAACTTTAACTGCTTAACAATATTTAAGCGACCCACAAGTGAAGAGGCTACAAATTAGTTCCCAATCAAAAGCAATTTAATTTCGCTCTTGTCACATGGAGGTGGGGAGTGTGGCGGTTACTGAACTACTAGCGTGCCAGTAATAATTCTTGGAAAATCTACGATATGACTGACAAATTTTGTACGATGACCTTTAATAATTGAAACCGGCGGCACTCTTGGAATGTATATAGACATGGTATTTTGAAGTTTTTTTTTTTTGTTTGTTTCAAACCAATTATATTTTCGAAATACTCAACACTCGAAGAAATTAACTTTAAAACAAGAAAATGGTATGAAATTAAACGTGGCACTTACCTTGCTCCGGGGAATTACAAGATTCGCACATACAAAACAAAAGAACAAACAAAACACTGGAAATGTTGAAGGTGGACGCTTTTGATATAAATTTTCTTAACGATTCACTTTTTGTCCGTCGCTCATGAGTTGTTAGCCTAGAAATGCGCGCAAGAAGTTGACCTTAAATGCGTTTCCAAGTAGTCGAGTTCGGCGTTGACCATTTGATTCAAAAAAAAACGGGGTAGAAGTAGAACCGGGTGGAATGTGTTATTTTTTTAATATAAACGGCGCGAGCACCTTAGCGTTTAGCACTTTCGAAATTAGCTTAATAAAAATTTGCAAACAAAATATTGTCGTTGCAGAACAAAAAAAAAAGCACAACTGGAGAATCTAAAGATGTGAAAAATATAAGACTTGTGCTCGAGGCTGTTTGCTAACCCCTTCCTATCTGACTTAGTACGATGGAAGCTCTGCGACGACTGAAACTTAGCGAACTGGTGAATGTCGCAAGTGGCCTGCCTCTCCAAGAAGTCTTGCGATTGCGACCAGACCGATGCGTTATCACATCGCAGTTCCAAGACGCCATCGATTGCGCCGCGAATCTAAACTACAACTGCCGGCGATCGTGGTGACGACGACTCACGCCGCTGTGAATCTGAGCGATTTCGCAGAGAGGACAGCTTTAATTCGCTGATTATAATTAATTATTTATTTTTCTTGCTGCTGTTGTCGCCTTGATTAAGACCTGCACCGCACCAGACCACCTCGGAAATTCCGTGTAGTGCAGTTTTACGCTTATCGAGTACTATGTATACCAAACTGAATTTTCGAAAAAAAAATTCCGAATCGAATCTTCAGTTCATTTAACTATTAAATCAACATAATTTATTTGTGTAAAAAGCATAAGCATAATGCCACAACTTCTACATGGCACAGTACAGGCTTAAGACCTCATTTATAAGATTTAAATCGCATCACAAACTGTCGGCGAGGATCAATCCGAACCAACAAGAGTCAAGACAGACAGAAGACGAGATTCAAAAGACGACAAAAGCGTAACTTTCTTGCCCTTAATCAATGCAGACGAAGACGAAGTATCTTCTGGTCGTGTGATGCGATCGGTCGAAGATCAGTTTCAGTGGATGCTGCGAAGAGTAGGGCGTGCAGTTTGACTGACTATGAAACTACATAAAAACGTGATTGCCACTTTTTTGTGTTGCTTCCGCTGCTAATGGGACTCGACTTGGGCCCAGACATAAAATATGAGCTGATAAAACGGGCATGACTTGCAAATGAAGATGTGATTTTTCTCGATTTTTCTACACAACGATTTTAAATTTTGTCGTTTCGGTGGGAAAGTGTAGCATTTAACTGGATAATCATTATCACCTGCTTTCTTAATTTTTTTTTGTCCGAAATTTTAATATTAGGTAAAGGTTAAGAAAATTAGATGCATTTCAAGATTCAGTAGACAATGGGGTATACAAAAGGTTTTAAAAACGGCAAAATATAGCCTCTTTTGATTGTTGCGTAGATGTAATATCTCCAAACAAAATTTCCTCAAAAATGATTACGAATCATTACGAAATCATCACTTTGTAGTTTTATAAGCCATAGCGATGAAAGAGTAGCTAATCAAAAGCTAATATTACATAGCATTTTGCTTTGAAATATTTTATACTACTACTGCACACCCAAAACCAAAAACTGTTGTTATTTTGAACTCCAGATTTAATTAAAAACCAAATGAATTGTCGTAAGAGTGGACGGAACTCTTAATTTAATGAAAAATGGTCGCTGCACTGTTTACTACTTCAATTAATTTATAGCTGAAATTAACGAATTTGAATTATTGACGTAATTTAAACACATGTTGTTAAACAATCAATAGCTATAATGTTTTGTTTGAACTATAGTTGATTTAAACTCTGATTTTGACACAGAAAAAGTTCCAAACATAAGTAAAATGCTCTTATAAATTATAGTTGCCTTGCAATACTATACTTTTTAATTTATTATCTTCTATTATTAATGCAGTTTCGGAACCAGGGTTAAAAAATATTTATTAATAAATAGAAATTCACTTGAAAGTTTTTATAAGTGAATTTATCTACTTAATTCTCGATACGATATCGATCAAGAAAACCGACTTGGCCTCACTTTAACACAATAACTTTTATTGATAGGAACATCACGCAATGAGTTATTTCAGTTAAAAGAACTTAATTCGACCTGAATAAATCGTTTGGTATTGATGAGTAAAGTAAATAGCATTATGTATTTTTTATTTAGTGAATATTTTGAAGGACATTTTTAAAATGGAAATTCAAACAAAATATATTAGATAGAGACAAAAAGTCTTTCTGGTTTAACATAGCTAAACAAAATTGTTTCTCAGTTATGTAGCAGGTATTTTGAATTTAAAATTACGTTGCCAAGGGTATTTGTTGTTTAAATTATAGTTAAAATGGCCATTTATCGCATTAGTCAGAGGAATAATTTCGTTTCCTTAACACATCTATTTTACATTATTAGCATCCAGAAATTCTGCTTTTGTAAAAAAGGCCTTCAACATTTAAATTTTTACTAGATTTTAATTAATTGTACATTTTTTGTTTTCATTAGATTTTATAGTAGTTTTAGATCATTCTATAAATTATAATACCCCTGACACACCGCGGTGAAATTTAAAAAAATGCACACTAGTGCGTATTTTTATTGAATTCTTGAAGTTTTAGAATAATTTTAAAAGTTAAAGGGTGGACTGTTTAAATCTCTGCTATTGTTGCTCATACTTTGTCAAATATTTAAACTTAATTATGTATGTATGTATGTAAAACACTGTTTAACACAAAATTTAAAGTATAATATGTTTAACATTTCCATGTAGTTTCTTAAATTGAAAATTGCAAACGCCAATAATTTCTTCCCCTGCAATTTTGAACGAGAGTGTCATTTAACTCTTTCATCGGCAGTGACACCTTTCGTAAAACTATCGAAACTATCTGCCGTCTTTTTCCCGCGAACACAAGCGATCGAAATGGATTCCCAAACTCGGCGCAATCACTCCCCTTTTTCCATTAATAACTCCCGAGCGAACAAAACACTGCCAAAAAACGTAATTCCCTCATAAACTCAAGTGAATTCAGCATAAAATGTGACAAGCGCCACAGCTGTCATCATCCATTTACCTGTTGCGAGGAAGACAAAATGAATACTTAACAAAATCCTCCAGCTAAAAATTTCCGATTACTGCAATGCAATTGGAAACTGCATGCCTAAACCGTTTTACACCCACAAATTATTTAATGAAAATCACATCTCAAGACAATGTACACAAACTGCGGACGATTCAAAACACAACAAAAATAACACTGCAGCCCACTATCACTAGATATTTATGCGCAACTACTCGTTATCTCCACTAAATAGGGCGAATTGCTTTGCTTTTTGCTATCATTTTCGTTTTCACTTTAATTTAATAGAAGAAAATCCGCCCGAGTTCGCGAAGAATGCAAAACAAAGCCCGCATGCATGAAATGACACTGCCGTAACTCACAATCAAACCCAAACAAATGCACCAAAGATAAAAGAATACAGCGGTGGAATGTAATTTGGATCAAACATTTGTAAGGTATATTCAAAAAATTTTGTGTAACAAACTGGAGGGAAAATTCAAATTTAATCAACATCTTCAACCGGTCGGCCGTACCTCGACTGGGCGCTTGAATTGTTGGTGCACCTACCCCCGCCGCCAGAGTGCAATTTCATCATAATTGGATTGCACGCCTTCATGATTTCCCTCATTTTGTACTCGTACTCGTCCTTCTCGGCAGTCGTGTTCGCGTCCAGCCAATTTATTAATTCCCCGCACCTTCGAAGGACTAAACTTTTATCGCTTTCACTCAACCTGTCATCAGCCTGCTCCACGGCGCTCTTAACACTGTAAATATAACTTTCTAAAGTATTCCTTGCGGCAATTCTTTCCCTATGATGATCGTCCTCCGCCTTGAAGCGTTCCGCGTCGGCGAGCATCTTCTGAATTTCGGCCTGCGAAAGTCTGCCCTTGTCGTTTTTAATGGTGATATTTCTCACTTTTCCGGTGCTGTTCTCCTTGGCGTTCACGTAGAGAATTCCGTTTGCGTCCAAATCGAAGGTCACATGAATTTGGGGCACACCCCTTGGAGCAGGAGGAATTCCCGACAAATCGAACGTTCCGAGAAGATTGTTGTCTTGGGTCAGAGCGCGCTCACCCTCAAAAACCTGGATGGTGACTGCAGGCTGGTTGTCGGTGTAGGTCGAGAAGGTCTGGGCCTGTTTACAGGGTATGCGGGAATTTCGCTCGATCAGATTTGTCATCACCCCCCCAGCGGTTTCGATCCCCAGGGAAAGGGGTGTCACGTCCACCAGGAGAACATCTTGAATGTTGGAGCTCCTGTCCCCGCTGAGGATTGCCGCCTGAATGGCCGCTCCATAGGCAACTGCTTCGTCCGGATTGATTGAGAGATTGAGGCTCTTTCCAAAAAAGAAGTTCTGCAAAAGGCTTTGAACTTTTGGGATGCGGGTGGAGCCCCCCACCATGACAACGTCGTGTATCTGCTTCTTATCTAATTTTGCATCCCTCAGAGCCTTCTCGACGGGCTGCAAGGTCGACCTGAACAGATCAGAGCATAATTCCTCAAACCGAGCTCGGGTTATCTTCGAGTAAAAATCAATTCCATTTAATAAAGCATCCACTTCAATGCTGGCTTCAGTGCTAGAGGACAAAGTTCTTTTAGCCTTTTCGACAGCGGTTCTAAGACGACGTAGAGCTCGGGGGTTAGAGGACAGATCATAGGAATGTTTCCGCCTAAACTCATCGCTAAAATATTTAACAAGCCGATTGTCGAAGTCCTCACCGCCGAGGTGGGTGTCCCCAGCAGTCGCCTTTACTTCGAACAGTGATCCTTCGTCAATCGTTAATATCGACACATCGAAAGTTCCACCCCCTAGATCAAAAATCAAGACGTTCCTCTCGCCCGAAAGATTTTTGTCCAATCCATAGGCCAAGGCGGCTGCCGTGGGCTCATTGATGATCCTGAGGACATTCAACCCGGCGATGGCTCCAGCATCTTTAGTGGCCTGGCGCTGGGAATCGTTAAAGTATGCAGGCACTGTAATTACAGCGTCTGTTACATTGCACCCCAAATAAGCCTCAGCAATTTCCTTCATCTTGATCAATACCATTGAACTAATCTCCTCTGGGGCAAATTTCTTTTTCGAACCCTTAAATTCCACACAAATTTTCGGTTTGCCATCATCCTTAACGACTTTAAACGGCCAAAGTTTAATATCCTCCTGTATCTTTGGGTCATTATATTTCCTCCCGATCAATCTCTTTGCATCAAACACAGTATTTTTCGGATTCATAGCGACCTGATTCTTCGCAGCATCGCCTATAAGACGCTCGGAATCGGTGAAGGCAACATAACTAGGGGTAGTCCGGTTGCCCTGCTCATTTGCAATTATTTCAACTTTCCCGTGCTGGAAGACTCCTACACAGGAATAAGTAGTACCTAAATCAATTCCGATCGCTGGCATCGTTGATGTTTTTCTGCAGGAACTCTTATGCCAAAATTTTTTGGTAAACGTACAATTTTGAAGCAAATTAAAAATTTAATGAGAATTTTCGTGGCTAAAAGGTAGGCTGTCAAACCTTTTAGAAGCCTGCTTTAAGCGGAGAATATTCAAGAGTTCTGCAGCTGAGTGGTTTGCGAAAATTGTGCAAAATATTAGCGCTTCATTTAACAAAAGATGTACAATTTTAATTTTTACTTGTTTAAGATGATGTTGAAATCATATTTATGAAAAAGCCCTATTTTTTAGAGGGCAGCACGAAAAATCCAATATTTTTTAATTACATTAGACACGGCAAATTTCAATTCAGGGAATATTAAATAGTTTAATTTTATTTTAAGAATCAACAAAAAAATGATATATGTATTTACTTTTTAAACAAAAATGTATTCAGTCTTTTGAATTAACAAGTAAAAAATAGCGTAGGAACTTACAAAAATATTTCTTAAACATCTAGATTATAATTGGAAAATACTGGCAACGTCTTCAGTCGACTTCCTCAACTGTGGGGCCCGACCGTGCGCCGCCGAAGCCCCCCGTTTGCTGGCCACAGTTCGGGTTCATGTGGGGCTGGCCGCCTCCGTGGAGCTTCGTCATGACGGGCGTGCAGGCCCTGGTCAGCTCCTGCATCTTGTGCTCGAACTCCTCCTTCTCGGCGAGGGTGTTCTCATCCAGCCATCGCAGGGCGTCCCTGCAGAGCCCCAGGACCTTGTCCTTATCCGCCTGCGGGAGCTTGTCGCCGGCCTCTTCCGCGGCCTGCTTCACTCCAAAGATGTAGGCCTCGAGGCTGTTCCGCGCCGCGACCCGCTGGCGCTGCTTCTCGTCCTCTTCCGCGTACTGCTCGGCTTCGTTCACCATCCGCTCGATCTCGGCCTGGGACAGGCGCCCCTTGTCGTTTCGGATGGTGATGTTCTTCTGCTTCCCGGTGCTGTTGTCCTTCGCCGTCACATTCAGGATTCCGTTGGCGTCCAGGTCGAAAGTGACCTCGATCTGCGGGACTCCACGGGGCGCCGGCGGGATGCCCTCCAGGTTGAATGTTCCCAGCAAGTTATTGTCCTTGGTCATGGCGCGCTCGCCCTCAAACACCTGAATGGACACCGCGGGCTGGTTGTCCGCATAAGTGGTGAACGTCTTCGTCTGCTTGCACGGGATCCTCGCGTTCCTCTCGATCAGTTTCGTCATGACGCCGCCGGCCGTTTCTATGCCGAGCGACAGTGGGGCCACGTCGACCAGGAGCACGTCCTGGATCTTGGAGCTGGTGTCCCCGCTGAGGATCGCCGCTTGCACCGCTGCTCCGTAGGCCACAGCCTCGTCTGGGTTGATGGACAAATTCAGGGACTTTCCGCCGAAGAAGTTCTGGAGCAGGTTCTGGACCTTGGGGATGCGGGTGGAGCCTCCCACCAGCACGATGTCGTGTATCTGGCCCTTGTCCATCTTCGCGTCGTTCAGGGCCTTCTCCACCGGCTGCAGCGTGGCCCGGAATAAGTCCCCGCAGAGCTCCTCAAACCTGGCCCTAGTCACCCTCGTGTAGAAGTCGGCGCCTTCATAAAGAGCGTCTATTTCGATGGACGCCTCTGTGCTGGAGGACAAGGTGCGCTTGGCTCGCTCCGCAGCGGTCCTCAGGCGTCGCAGGGCTCTGGGGTTAGATCGCAGGTCCTTCTTGAATTTTCGCTTGAACTCGTCGGCCAGGTGATTTACCAGGCGGTTGTCGAAATCTTCGCCGCCCAGGTGAGTGTCGCCCGCCGTTGCTCGTACTTCGAACAGAGAGCCTTGGTCGATGGTGAGGATGGAAACGTCGAAAGTGCCGCCGCCCAGATCAAAAATTAAGACGTTCTTCTCGCCCGAAAGATTTTTGTCCAGTCCATAGGCCAAGGCGGCTGCGGTGGGCTCATTGATTATCCTGAGGACGTTCAGCCCGGCGATGGCCCCAGCGTCCTTGGTGGCCTGGCGCTGGGAGTCGTTGAAGTAGGCCGGGACTGTAATGACCGCGTCCGTGACTGTCTGGCCCAGGAAGGCCTCGGCGGTCTCCTTCATCTTCGTGAGGACCATCGAGCTGATCTCCTCGGGCGCAAACTTCTTGGTCTCGCCCTTGAACTCCACACTAATTTTCGGTTTGCCACAATCACTAACCACTTTGAAGGGCCAGTGCTTGATATCCTCCTGGATCTTGGGGTCGTCGAACTTCCGCCCGATCAGCCGCTTCGCGTCGAAGACCGTGTTCTTGGGGTTCATCGCGACCTGGTTCTTGGCGGCGTCCCCGATCAGCCGCTCGCTGTCCGTGAAGGCGACGTAGCTGGGGGTCGTCCTGTTGCCCTGGTCGTTCGCGATTATCTCCACCTTCCCGTGCTGGAAGACTCCCACACAGGAGTAGGTTGTTCCTAGATCGATTCCAACTGCAGGCATTTTGGTTTGATTTAACTTTTCACTTGAAAACACTTTGAAATTCACTTTGAATGCTTTTTAGCTTGTATTCACTTCGCTTGTTTCTCTTCAACTGACTGTTCGCGGCCAGAGTGCCGGTTTTTATACTCAGCAGCCAGAGCGGGGAAAGTTCCAGGCGGGTTCTGCAGAAGGTGGCAGAAGTTTACAGAATTTGCCAGACAGTGGGAGAAAATTCTGTTCTTTTCTCTTTTCTTGTTATATTGAGAGAATAACGTGCGTGTTCAGAGAGTGCCCGCCCTAAACGAGCTCTTGGAATGGGAACGGTGTTTTAACAGAATCACTCTCTGAGAGAAATTATTTTGTAGCTCGCTCTGTTGAAATGAAAGGGAGGGGGCTGGCTGCGCCGAATGAGCGGAGTAATTTCACTTTCTTTGCAATTTGTAGACAAGGGGAAGGGACAGCACAGCATCGTCATTCTCCTTTAGGAAGATTTTTTTCCAGAACCGTCTCGAAGGGCTAGAAAATTTGTTCGCGAACTTTCCGTTTCCAAAAAATGCCTCCCCCTAGGGCAGAGACTATGGGAACCTACGTTACAAAGACTGTTCACTCCTGCAATTTAGATTTTCACTTTTTGTGACCTTGGTCAAAGAATGTTCACTCTAATACTGCAACGCAGTTTACCTCCCCCAAGGCCACTATTCAGAAAAAAAAAATTTATCCATAAGACGAAAAGAGAGCTTCTTCCAGTTCCAAATTCGCATTTAAATTGCCTAATAAGCAAGAAGGACGGCAGCAGTCACAAATGCTGACAAACACTATGAAACAAGAGTTCACCTATTACTTTGCAGGCCGGAGGCAAATGCTTTTTCTTGTCATTGTGTTGGTGGCGATGCGCCCGTGCTTTTCGGATAGGAAAATGCCGGAATTCGAATGCCTGCCTCACACATTGAAGAGGTTCACATATAAGTTTGTTTACGTTTTTTCATCATGGGTTTTCCTTATGCGACGCGAAGGCGAATGCTAAATCAAATGCGATTGCACGGGTAATCCGGTTGCTTCAAAGGACAGGGTGATTTATTCTGATTGTGTTTTAAGGGAATTTCTTAATATGTAGTTTGTGAAATTACGAGTGTGATTTTTGGAATTATAATATTTTGTGGTGAAATTTAGAGTGGCATTAAAACTGATATTTTGGCATAAGAGACCAATTATAAAACAGGTTTACTTATTTATTTATGAACGTTTTCTTTCAGTTTTAAGTACACGGCAGTCGGCACCCTGTAGCTCTGTACCAATTTCTCTAAATTCCAAGCCCCGCCACTGCATTGTTTTTCTCGTTTCCACCACTATGCTTGAGCATGCTATCGACTTCTAGCAAAATCGTGGGGTTGGGAGGAATAACGGTACCAAGGTCACAAAAATCTTAATTGCAGGAGTGAACAGCCTTTGTAACGTAGGTTCCATAGTCTTTGACCGTGTTTAACAGAATCACTCTCTGAGAGAAATTATTTTTCAGCTCGCTCTGTTGAAATGAAAGGGAGGGGGCTGGCTACTGTGAATAAGCGGAGTAATTTCACTTTCTTTGCAATTTGTAAACAATGGGAAGGGACAGCATCATCATTCTCCTTTAGGAAGATTTTTTTCCAGAACCGTCTCGAAGGGCTAGAAAATTTGTTCGCGAACTTTCCGTTTCCAAAAAATGCCTCCCCCTAGCTAGGGCAAAGATTATCCAGAATAAGATGTGACACTCACGACGTATTCGCTAAAATTTTAGTGACCTTGCTACCGCCACCCAAGAATTGAGAATTTTGCGAGAAGTAGATATATAGTAATAAGAAAAGCTTATGCCAAGGGATAAAAAACTTCTCTGAGAGAATCAGGCCCACTTTGTACGCGCCCGCTGGAGCCACGCACAAACAATTTGCATGAAAATCGAAACTCCATATAAAAAAAGTGGTCACATTTATTTTCTATAGCGTAAGCGCTGTAGGTGAGCAGTGAGTGGTTGCCTACTTTTGCCTCGTTCGCTCTTATGGGAATTTACCTAAGGAATGGTAGGCAGTAGTGCTTTGCTGCCTTATCTAAGGCGAAATTATTTTCCCCAAGTTTTCGGAAATGCATATGGAATAGTGGTTTGGCTTAGTATAGAGAGTGTCGCATATCTTATTCTGAATAATCTTTGATGCCAAGGTCACTAAAATTTTGGCGAATACGTCATGAGTGTCGCATCTTATTCTGGATAATCTTTGCTTTGTACGCGCCCGCTGGAGCCACACACAATCAAAGCAAATTAACAATGCAATGAGAATTTTCGTGGCTAACTTGATAGCCTACCTTTTAGAAGCCTGGGGGCCTATTCCAGAACTCGACTCGATTGCGAACTCGAGTCGAGTTGGTTTGTCGACTCGATTTCATTTTCGTATTATGTAGCTCGATCGAGAGCAACCAAAAGTGTGGCCCTATGAAACATTGAAAATTTGCTTCAAATATGAAGTGCAGCAAACTTCACTGACCAAATTGACACTTTTTTTGATAAAAATAGGATGAAAACTAAAACAAATCGTTTTTTCAGTATATTGAATTGATAATAATTGAATTGAATTGAATTAAAAATAATGCAACGTGAAAAGTGCTCATAATATGGCTCAAATGAAATTCTAAATCCTTTGCTAGATTTATGGTATGAAATACAAAAATTCCATCTCTTACTAAACGGGGAAGTAGTTTTTCATGAACGTGCGCTAATTGTGATTTTCATTCACTACCAACTGTATGAAGCAAGATATCATAAGATATTTTCTTTTATGAATTTTTAATCTACAGAAAAAATCCTATAGAAACCATATATCACTTGTTTAGGGGCAAAATTATTGTAAACTAGTGTAATTAAATAGTTCCACAATCCAAACGCTACACTTTTAAGGATTAAATACTTAAAACTTATTCGAAAAACACTCACAGCACCACCGCACAAAGCACACTCGACTGCCATTTAGCTGTCGACGAAATCGTCGATCGACTGTCACTGAAATAAGCTCGATATCGAGTTACGGAATACCGATTTGCGCTTCTCGATGGGCAATTCGATCGAGTCGAGTTCTGGAATAGGCCCCCTGCTTTAAGCGGAGAATATTCAAGAGTTCTACAGCTGAGTGGTTTGCGAAAATTGTGCAATTAGCGCTTCATTAAAAAAAGTACGTATTTAAATTTTTACTTGTTTAAGATGATGTTGAAATCATATTTATGAAAACGCCCTATTGAATAGTTTAATTTTATTTTAAGAATCAACAAAAAAATAATATATTTACTTTTTAAACAAAAGTTTATTCAATCTTTCGAATTAACTAGTAAAAAATAGCGTAGGAACTTACAAAAATATTTCTTAAACATCTAGATTATAATTGGAAAATGCAACGTCTTTAGTCGACTTCCTCAACTGTGGGGCCCGACCCTGCGCCGCCGAAGCCCCCCGCCTGCTGACCACAGTTCGGGTTCATGTGGGGCTGGCCGCCTCCGTGGAGCTTCGTCATGAAGGGCGTGCAGGCCCTGGTCAGCTCCTGCATCTTGTGCTCGAACTCTTCCTTCTCGGCGAGGGTGTTCTCATCCAGCCATCGCAGGGCGTCCCTGCAGAGCCCCAGGACCTTGTCCTTATCTGCCTGCGGGAGCTTGTCGCCGGCATCTTCCGCGGCCTGCTTCACTCCAAAGATGTAGGCCTCAAGGCTGTTGCGCGCCGCAACCCGCTGGCGCTGCTTCTCGTCCTCCTCCGCGTACCGCTCGGCCTCGTTCACCATCCGCTCGATCTCGGCCTGGGACAGGCGCCCCTTGTCGTTTCGGATGGTGATGTTCTTCTGCTTCCCGGTGCTGTTGTCCTTCGCCGTCACATTCAGGATTCCGTTGGCGTCCAGGTCGAAAGTGACCTCGATCTGCGGGACTCCACGGGGCGCCGGCGGGATGCCCTCCAGGTTGAATGTTCCCAGCAAGTTATTGTCCTTGGTCATGGCGCGCTCGCCCTCAAACACCTGAATGGACACCGCGGGCTGGTTGTCCGCATAAGTGGTGAACGTCTTCGTCTGCTTGCACGGGATCCTCGCGTTCCTCTCGATCAGTTTCGTCATGACGCCGCCGGCCGTTTCTATGCCGAGCGACAGTGGGGCCACGTCGACCAGGAGCACGTCCTGGATCTTGGAGCTGGTGTCCCCGCTGAGGATCGCCGCTTGCACCGCTGCTCCGTAGGCCACAGCCTCGTCTGGGTTGATGGACAAATTCAGGGACTTTCCGCCGAAGAAGTTCTGGAGCAGGTTCTGGACCTTGGGGATGCGGGTGGAGCCTCCCACCAGCACGATGTCGTGTATCTGGCCCTTGTCCATCTTCGCGTCGTTCAGGGCCTTCTCCACCGGCTGCAGCGTGGCCCGGAATAAGTCCCCGCAGAGCTCCTCAAACCTGGCCCTAGTCACCCTCGTGTAGAAGTCGGCGCCTTCATAAAGAGCGTCTATTTCGATGGACGCCTCTGTGCTGGAGGACAAGGTGCGCTTGGCTCGCTCCGCAGCGGTCCTCAGGCGTCGCAGGGCTCTGGGGTTAGATCGCAGGTCCTTCTTGAATTTTCGCTTGAACTCGTCGGCCAGGTGATTTACCAGGCGGTTGTCGAAATCTTCGCCGCCCAGGTGAGTGTCGCCCGCCGTTGCTCGTACTTCGAACAGAGAGCCTTGGTCGATGGTGAGGATGGAAACGTCGAAAGTGCCGCCGCCCAGATCAAAAATTAAGACGTTCTTCTCGCCCGAAAGATTTTTGTCCAGTCCATAGGCCAAGGCGGCTGCGGTGGGCTCATTGATTATCCTGAGGACGTTCAGCCCGGCGATGGCCCCAGCGTCCTTGGTGGCCTGGCGCTGGGAGTCGTTGAAGTAGGCCGGGACTGTAATGACCGCGTCCGTGACTGTCTGGCCCAGGAAGGCCTCGGCGGTCTCCTTCATCTTCGTGAGGACCATCGAGCTGATCTCCTCGGGCGCAAACTTCTTGGTCTCGCCCTTGAACTCCACACTAATTTTCGGTTTGCCACAATCACTAACCACTTTGAAGGGCCAGTGCTTGATATCCTCCTGGATCTTGGGGTCGTCGAACTTCCGCCCGATCAGCCGCTTCGCGTCGAAGACCGTGTTCTTGGGGTTCATCGCGACCTGGTTCTTGGCGGCGTCCCCGATCAGCCGCTCGCTGTCCGTGAAGGCGACGTAGCTGGGGGTCGTCCTGTTGCCCTGGTCGTTCGCGATTATCTCCACCTTCCCGTGCTGGAAGACTCCCACACAGGAGTAGGTTGTTCCTAGATCGATTCCAACTGCAGGCATTTTGGTTTGATTTAACTTTTCACTTGAAAACACTTTGAAATTCACTTTGAATGCTTTTTAGCTTGTATTCACTTCGCTTGTTTCTCTTCAACTGACTGTTCGCGGCCAGAGTGCCGGTTTTTATACTCAGCAGCCAGAGCGGGGAAAGTTCCAGGCGGGTTCTGCAGAAGGTGGCAGAAGTTTACAGAATTTGCCAGACAGTGGGAGAAAATTCTGTTCTTTTCTCTTTTCTTGTTATATTGAGAGAATAACGTGCGTGTTCAGAGAGTGCCCGCCCTAAACGAGCTCTTGGAATGGGAACGGTGTTTTAACAGAATCACTCTCTGAGAGAAATTATTTTGTAGCTCGCTCTGTTGAAATGAAAGGGAGGGGGCTGGCTGCGCCGAATGAGCGGAGTAATTTCACTTTCTTTGCAATTTGTAGACAAGGGGAAGGGACAGCACAGCATCGTCATTCTCCTTTAGGAAGATTTTTTTCCAGAACCGTCTCGAAGGGCTAGAAAATTTGTTCGCGAACTTTCCGTTTCCAAAAAATGCCTCCCCCTAGGGCAGAGACTATGGGAACCTACGTTACAAAGACTGTTCACTCCTGCAATTTAGATTTTCACTTTTTGTGACCTTGGTCAAAGAATGTTCACTCTAATACTGCAACGCAGTTTACCTCCCCCAAGGCCACTATTCAGAAAAAAAAAATTTATCCATAAGACGAAAAGAGAGCTTCTTCCAGTTCCAAATTCGCATTTAAATTGCCTAATAAGCAAGAAGGACGGCAGCAGTCACAAATGCTGACAAACACTATGAAACAAGAGTTCACCTATTACTTTGCAGGCCGGAGGCAAATGCTTTTTCTTGTCATTGTGTTGGTGGCGATGCGCCCGTGCTTTTCGGATAGGAAAATGCCGGAATTCGAATGCCTGCCTCACACATTGAAGAGGTTCACATATAAGTTTGTTTACGTTTTTTCATCATGGGTTTTCCTTATGCGACGCGAAGGCGAATGCTAAATCAAATGCGATTGCACGGGTAATCCGGTTGCTTCAAAGGACAGGGTGATTTATTCTGATTGTGTTTTAAGGGAATTTCTTAATATGTAGTTTGTGAAATTACGAGTGTGATTTTTGGAATTATAATATTTTGTGGTGAAATTTAGAGTGGCATTAAAACTGATATTTTGGCATAAGAGACCAATTATAAAACAGGTTTACTTATTTATTTATGAACGTTTTCTTTCAGTTTTAAGTACACGGCAGTCGGCACCCTGTAGCTCTGTACCAATTTCTCTAAATTCCAAGCCCCGCCACTGCATTGTTTTTCTCGTTTCCACCACTATGCTTGAGCATGCTATCGACTTCTAGCAAAATCGTGGGGTTGGGAGGAATAACGGTACCAAGGTCACAAAAATCTTAATTGCAGGAGTGAACAGCCTTTGTAACGTAGGTTCCATAGTCTTTGACCGTGTTTAACAGAATCACTCTCTGAGAGAAATTATTTTTCAGCTCGCTCTGTTGAAATGAAAGGGAGGGGGCTGGCTACTGTGAATAAGCGGAGTAATTTCACTTTCTTTGCAATTTGTAAACAATGGGAAGGGACAGCATCATCATTCTCCTTTAGGAAGATTTTTTTCCAGAACCGTCTCGAAGGGCTAGAAAATTTGTTCGCGAACTTTCCGTTTCCAAAAAATGCCTCCCCCTAGCTAGGGCAAAGATTATCCAGAATAAGATGTGACACTCACGACGTATTCGCTAAAATTTTAGTGACCTTGCTACCGCCACCCAAGAATTGAGAATTTTGCGAGAAGTAGATATATAGTAATAAGAAAAGCTTATGCCAAGGGATAAAAAACTTCTCTGAGAGAATCAGGCCCACTTTGTACGCGCCCGCTGGAGCCACGCACAAACAATTTGCATGAAAATCGAAACTCCATATAAAAAAAGTGGTCACATTTATTTTCTATAGCGTAAGCGCTGTAGGTGAGCAGTGAGTGGTTGCCTACTTTTGCCTCGTTCGCTCTTATGGGAATTTACCTAAGGAATGGTAGGCAGTAGTGCTTTGCTGCCTTATCTAAGGCGAAATTATTTTCCCCAAGTTTTCGGAAATGCATATGGAATAGTGGTTTGGCTTAGTATAGAGAGTGTCGCATATCTTATTCTGAATAATCTTTGATGCCAAGGTCACTAAAATTTTGGCGAATACGTCATGAGTGTCGCATCTTATTCTGGATAATCTTTGCTTTGTACGCGCCCGCTGGAGCCACACACAATCAAAGCAAATTAACAATGCAATGAGAATTTTCGTGGCTAACTTGATAGCCTACCTTTTAGAAGCCTGGGGGCCTATTCCAGAACTCGACTCGATTGCGAACTCGAGTCGAGTTGGTTTGTCGACTCGATTTCATTTTCGTATTATGTAGCTCGATCGAGAGCAACCAAAAGTGTGGCCCTATGAAACATTGAAAATTTGCTTCAAATATGAAGTGCAGCAAACTTCACTGACCAAATTGACACTTTTTTTGATAAAAATAGGATGAAAACTAAAACAAATCGTTTTTTCAGTATATTGAATTGATAATAATTGAATTGAATTGAATTAAAAATAATGCAACGTGAAAAGTGCTCATAATATGGCTCAAATGAAATTCTAAATCCTTTGCTAGATTTATGGTATGAAATACAAAAATTCCATCTCTTACTAAACGGGGAAGTAGTTTTTCATGAACGTGCGCTAATTGTGATTTTCATTCACTACCAACTGTATGAAGCAAGATATCATAAGATATTTTCTTTTATGAATTTTTAATCTACAGAAAAAATCCTATAGAAACCATATATCACTTGTTTAGGGGCAAAATTATTGTAAACTAGTGTAATTAAATAGTTCCACAATCCAAACGCTACACTTTTAAGGATTAAATACTTAAAACTTATTCGAAAAACACTCACAGCACCACCGCACAAAGCACACTCGACTGCCATTTAGCTGTCGACGAAATCGTCGATCGACTGTCACTGAAATAAGCTCGATATCGAGTTACGGAATACCGATTTGCGCTTCTCGATGGGCAATTCGATCGAGTCGAGTTCTGGAATAGGCCCCCTGCTTTAAGCGGAGAATATTCAAGAGTTCTACAGCTGAGTGGTTTGCGAAAATTGTGCAATTAGCGCTTCATTAAAAAAAGTACGTATTTAAATTTTTACTTGTTTAAGATGATGTTGAAATCATATTTATGAAAACGCCCTATTGAATAGTTTAATTTTATTTTAAGAATCAACAAAAAAATAATATATTTACTTTTTAAACAAAAGTTTATTCAATCTTTCGAATTAACTAGTAAAAAATAGCGTAGGAACTTACAAAAATATTTCTTAAACATCTAGATTATAATTGGAAAATGCAACGTCTTTAGTCGACTTCCTCAACTGTGGGGCCCGACCCTGCGCCGCCGAAGCCCCCCGCCTGCTGACCACAGTTCGGGTTCATGTGGGGCTGGCCGCCTCCGTGGAGCTTCGTCATGAAGGGCGTGCAGGCCCTGGTCAGCTCCTGCATCTTGTGCTCGAACTCTTCCTTCTCGGCGAGGGTGTTCTCATCCAGCCATCGCAGGGCGTCCCTGCAGAGCCCCAGGACCTTGTCCTTATCTGCCTGCGGGAGCTTGTCGCCGGCATCTTCCGCGGCCTGCTTCACTCCAAAGATGTAGGCCTCAAGGCTGTTGCGCGCCGCAACCCGCTGGCGCTGCTTCTCGTCCTCCTCCGCGTACCGCTCGGCCTCGTTCACCATCCGCTCGATCTCGGCCTGGGACAGGCGCCCCTTGTCGTTTCGGATGGTGATGTTCTTCTGCTTCCCGGTGCTGTTGTCCTTCGCCGTCACATTCAGGATTCCGTTGGCGTCCAGGTCGAAAGTGACCTCGATCTGCGGGACCCCACGGGGCGCCGGCGGGATGCCCTCCAGGTTGAAAGTGCCCAGCAAATTGTTGTCCTTGGTCATGGCGCGCTCGCCCTCAAACACCTGAATGGACACCGCGGGCTGGTTGTCCGCGTAGGTGGTGAACGTCTTCGTCTGCTTGCACGGGATCCTCGCGTTCCTCTCGATCAGTTTCGTCATGACGCCGCCGGCCGTTTCTATGCCGAGCGACAGTGGGGCCACGTCGACTAGGAGCACGTCCTGGATCTTGGAGCTGGTGTCCCCGCTGAGGATCGCCGCTTGCACCGCTGCTCCGTAGGCCACAGCCTCATCTGGGTTGATGGACAAATTCAGGGACTTTCCGCCGAAGAAGTTCTGGAGCAGGTTCTGGACCTTGGGGATGCGGGTGGAGCCTCCCACCAGCACGATGTCGTGTATCTGGCCCTTGTCCATCTTGGCGTCGTTCAGGGCCTTCTCCACCGGCTGCAGCGTGGCCCGGAATAAGTCCCCGCAGAGTCCTCAAACCTGGCCCTGGTCACCTTCGAGTAGAAGTCGGCGCCTTCATAAAGAGCGTCTATTTCGATGGAGGCTTCCGTGCTGGAGGACAAGGTGCGCTTGGCTCGCTCCGCAGCGGTCCTCAGCCGTCTCAGGGCTCTGGGGTTAGATCGCAGGTCCTTCTTGAATTTTCGCTTGAACTCGTCGGCCAGGTGATTCACCAGGCGGTTGTCGAAATCTTCGCCGCCCAGGTGAGTGTCGCCCGCCGTCGATCGTACCTCGAATAGAGAGCCTTGGTCGATCGTGAGGATGGAGACGTCGAAAGTGCCGCCACCCAGATCAAAAATTAAGACGTTCTTCTCGCCCGAAAGATTTTTGTCCAGTCCATAGGCCAAGGCGGCTGCGGTGGGCTCATTGATTATCCTGAGGACGTTCAGCCCGGCGATGGCCCCAGCGTCCTTGGTGGCCTGGCGCTGGGAGTCGTTGAAGTAGGCCGGGACTGTTATGACCGCGTCCGTGACTGTCTGGCCCAGGAAGGCCTCGGCGGTCTCCTTCATCTTCGTGAGGACCATCGAGCTGATCTCCTCGGGCGCAAACTTCTTGGTCTCGCCCTTGAACTCCACACTAATTTTCGGTTTGCCGCAATCACTAACCACTTTGAAGGGCCAGTGCTTGATGTCCTCCTGGATCTTGGGGTCGTCGAACTTCCGCCCGATCAGCCGCTTCGCGTCGAAGACCGTGTTCTTGGGGTTCATCGCGACCTGGTTCTTGGCGGCGTCCCCGATCAGCCGCTCGCTGTCCGTGAAGGCGACGTAGCTCGGGGTCGTCCTGTTGCCCTGGTCGTTCGCGATTATCTCCACCTTCCCGTGCTGGAATACTCCCACACAGGAGTAGGTTGTTCCTAGATCGATTCCAACTGCAGGCATCTTGCTTTGATTTAACTTTTCACTTGAAAACACTTTGAAATTCACTTTGAATGCTTTTTAGCTTGTATTCACTTCGCTTGTTTCTCTTCAACTGACTGTTCGCGGCCAGAGCGCCGGTATTTATACTTAGCAGCCAGAGCGGGGAAAGTTCCAGGCGGGTTCTGTAGAAATTTACAGAATTTGCCAGACAGTGGGAGAAAGCTCTCTGTTCTTTTCTCTTTTTTTGTTATATTGAGAGAATAACGTGCGTGTTCAGAGAGTGCCCGCCCTAAACGAGCTCTTGGAAGGGGGAACGGTGTTTAACAGAATCACTCTGTGAGAGAAATTATTTTGTAGCTCGCTCTATTGAAATGAAAGGGAGGGAGCTGGCTGCTGTAGTGAGCGGAGTAATTTCACTTTCTTTGCAATTTGTAAACAAGGGGAAGAGACAGCATCGTCGTTCTTCTTTTAGGAAGATTTTTTTCCAGAACCGTCTCGAAGGGCTAGAAAATTTGTTCGCGAACTTTCCGTTTCCAAAAAATGCCTCCCCCTAGGGTTAGTAAGAATTATTTCAAGATGTTTCGTCAGCCTTTTTATTTCGATTTATTTGGAAATGCTTAGCACCGGACTGACAGGTAAACATAATTTGCGAGTACCTTCCGCGCAAGCACTTCTTAAATTTCTTATGAAGTAGAATACTCCAACAGGTTTTCAGGAAAAAATAAGGATTCAAAGCTAGAAAATGCGTAATTTAACCATTTTTAAAAATGTCTTCAGAAATAATTGAAAGTCGAAATAACAAAATTCAAAAGAAAGCTGTAGCTAGAAAATATGATTTACCTACCTAAACCCCGTTTAAGATCTAGTAGGCGACATTCTTTTATCAATTTGTTAACTTATTTCAATCTACTTCTTAATTTAGGATGAAATAAATATATGTATAAATCCATAATTTACCTATTTATAACCATATATGTATAATTAATAAACAGGAGACCCTGGAGAAAGACGTCAAAGCACTTTCAATGTACGAGATTGAGATGAACTAATTTATGAAAAGAATACCCTAAATAATAATTTGAATGAAATTTCCTCAGGTCTTTGCAAAGTTGTGATATCAGGAAATAACTTATCGTTAGACTTACGCCTCCTCATTTTGACGCAATGAAGTTACAAATGCCTTAAAACTTTAATTTGGCCACTATAATGTCACCTCTTTAATACAAGGACAAATCTTTAAATATTCCTCGTCTCCTAGAATCTGAGCCCTTCTTATTTTGAAATTTCGTATGGTATAGAAAATCATTATTATTTATTACCAATTTCCCAGTTCCAATAGCTCTATACCCGAGTGAGCTTAGAATCACCTGGTTCATCACCCTAAGGAAAAGAAAGTGGAAATCCTAAGACATCTTCAAAACCACAAATGATAGTAAGAGAAAGAGTCTAGCTGGTGACTGGAAAGGAATTTTACTTATGTAAAACGACATTTTATAGCGTTGATGATGATGGTGAAATTATTACATCAATCTTTCTCAAAAATTAACAAAATGTTCCAGACACTAGTAATTTTCATCCGTATTGGATTTAATATTAAACAATAATTTTATATTTCTTTAATACCTAAATATGTCTATCAAAAAACCTGTGATATCTACTCCCCTATTAAGAGTTACCTATTTGTTATTATAATTGTACAGATAAGATGATTGCTTGAAAGTTCGATAACTTTCTGGAACTTTCTAGAAGATTTGAGAAATTTCTCGAAAGTACGGTTATTTTTTCCGGGAAAATTTTTTGACTAATAATTTTTTCAATCTTACTAGAAAATCCCAGCAATGTTTTGGAAATTCGGTAACGTCCAAGCTTCCGGGAATATTCGGGAAAATTTTTGAACGTTTGCTAACTTTATTGAGCATTTTGAAAAATTCAAAATTTCTTCTCATTAATCGCTTTCTTTATATTTTTCTACCTCTTGAATTACGTTTTCGTCACATTCTCATTTGAAAAAATACTTTAGTTCAAATGTTCCAGAATATTTTTATGTTAGAATGGTCTAGAATGCACTGTTCCAGAAAACTCGAAGAAATTTTCGGAATATTCGAGAACTTTGCGTGAGTAGTGGGGTGGCTTCTGAGACTATGTATATACATATAGGGCGAAATACGACGGACATGCTATGGAGAAAATGATCTCGGATGATTACAAAATAATAATTAGAGCTGTTAAAAAACTAATTGGCGACCATGAAAGACGATTCAATGCCCCTCAAGTACATAAACGAAAAACCCAGCGAAGCGGGTGTTTGCAGCTAGTACTACATAATTGTTTTATAACTTTTGGTATATAAAAATTTGTTATTTTGAAATGTAGAACCTTGCTATTTCGTATGTTAAAAACTATTTGATAACCTTGGATGTTAATGTTAAAAGTGGGCATACGGAAACCAGTGGCACCACCACCACCAAAAACCCAGTCCTAGAAGCAGTTAAAAATTATTCGAATCGAACTTAAGGACTATGACTTTACTGTGAAATGCGACGTCTTCCGGAGGCAAATTAAAAATTAAAATTGAACTTTAATGCTGTTGTTGAAATCAAAATAAATATAGGGGATTTATGTAGAACCGTGTTAGAAAGAATAAAATATTCATTAGTCACTGGGAATTGTTTAACAAAAGAGCCGCGTTCTAAGGGCAGGCAATCTACATATACATACATATATTAATAGGCAAAGCCAAAAATTGTGATCCCTTTTTAAGCCCGGTATGCTGTTGCCAAGAAATTTCTTGGCCTATACAAAACCTATGTAAAAAAGCACTCAAGGAATGCTCAAGGAAAGTTTTTCCGTTCCGGTTGTCAAAGCGGTATGCTGTTCGCAAGGAAAAAACGTAGTTCTCCTATCAGGCGCTAGTGGCGCTGTATACCAAAAATTCAAATTTTCTTCAAGGAATATGTGTCCGAGTACATATTCCTTGAGGTAAAAGTGACAGTTCGTTTGTAGTGACAGTTTTTTTGAGTAATTTTGAATACGGGCATTTCAATATAGGTAAGTGGGATAGAATAGGGGCCAAGTATTTAAATAATTATCATTATTTTTCCGACATATGTTATTTCAAAATTTCTTGACCTACTGTCAAATTTCCCTCAAGGAATATGTGCTTATTTTCCTTGACCCCTTTTCTTGGCAACAGCATACCGGGCTTTAACCTACATATGTATTTCCCGTGCACGTATCTTAATGAAACATATATCAACCGAAAAGTATTTTTTCATAGATGTGCACAATATATGTTTTATTCAGGTACGTGCATAGGGAAAGGTGTGAAAGCCAGGTAAAGTTTTGCCTATATTCCTCAGGTAAAAAATCAAGTGCTGTGAGGAATAATTAGGTCTGTTCCCTTACTTGCAGGAATTATAATTCCTTATCAGAAAACTGCAGAAAGTCGTTCCTTAACTCGACTTCATGTTTAATTCTTGCTGACGTCACAACTTCCCCTCCTGCAGGAAAATTCAGAATTTTGCAGTAGGTCTGAGTTGCCTTAAATTTCCTGATTGTCAAATACAAATGCCAGTTGTGTAAATTTACGCGCGTTTTTCACTTTCTGAATGTCACTTTACTCATTTTTCAGGAATTTTTAGAAAGTCGTTCCCTAACTCCTACATATCAGCCCCCACCACATGAATAAGGAAAATGCAGAAAAATTTTATCTGCAGAAGTAAGGGAACAGACCTATTATTTTTTACTCTATTTGTCAAAATGAACTGACGAATAACAGGCCTACTTGACAATATAAAAGAAAATCGAACAAAGTTCGTAAGGTCGAATTTCGACCAGTAGGCGATATTAGTTTAAAGAAATTTACGATTCTCATTGTAAAATATGTACCTACTTGAATATTTTAATAAATCTTAACTTACTAATATCTTTACATTTATATTTGCGAAACAAAAGAATTTGAGAGATGTTTTTTTTTGTAAAAAATATTTCTGTTTTTGCAATAGACACGCACCATTTAGTGCAGTTAAGTTAATTTAATTTGTATACATATGTACATATGTAAAAATAATTAGATATAAGTTTTTTAAATTGAAATTAAAATTTAGAAAACCGAAACTGGCACTTTAAAAATCTAAAACTATTTTCCTATATCACTTTTCCACTTTTAAATGTAAAATTGAAAAATTTTTAAACTACCGAAATAAGAATATGGTAACAATTTGGCACCAAAGAAGAAAAAGAAAAATTATTCGTTGGAATTAAAAATACGACCATCGTAGATGCCTCCCTAAACTTTTTAAAATGATTTCTTCTTCTAGACTCCAAAAGCAATGAAAGATTTATATTTTGTATAAATAATAAAATATTTTATTCAGTCTTCTTTTAAATTAACAAATATAGCACAGCGCAGAAACTTAAACAATATTTACAAAGTAATGGAATTTAACTTAAAAGTCTAAATTAAAATTGGAAAATACTGGCAACGTCTTTAGTCGACTTCCTCAACTGTGGGGCCCGAGCGGGCGCCGCCGAAGCCCCCCGCCTGCTGGCCGCAGCTCGAGTTCATGTGGGGCTGGCCGCCCCCGTGGAGCTTCGTCATGAAGGGGGTGCAAGTTTTGGTCAGCTCCTGCATCTTGTGCTCGAACTCCTCCTTCTCGGCGAGGGTGTTGTTGTCCAGCCAGCGCAGGGCGTCGTTGCAGAGCCCCTGGAGCTTCTCCTTGTCCGCCTGCGGGAGCTTGTCGCCGGCCTCTTCCGCGGCCTGCTTCACGCCGAAGACGTAGGCCTCGAGGCTGTTCCGCGCCGCGATCCGCTGGCGCTGCTTCTCGTCCTCCTCCGCGTACCGCTCGGCCTCGTTCACCATCCGCTCGATCTCGGCCTGGGACAGGCGCCCCTTGTCGTTTCGGATGGTGATGTTCTTCTGCTTCCCGGTGCTGTTGTCCTTCGCCGCCACGTTCAGGATTCCGTTGGCGTCCAGGTCGAAAGTGACCTCGATCTGCGGGACCCCACGGGGCGCCGGCGGGATGCCCTCCAGGTTGAAAGTGCCCAGCAAATTGTTGTCCTTGGTCATGGCACGCTCGCCCTCAAACACCTGGATGGTCACCGCGGGCTGGTTGTCCGCGTAGGTGGTGAACGTCTTCGTCTGCTTGCACGGGATCCTCGCGTTCCTCTCGATCAGCTTCGTCATGACGCCGCCGGCCGTTTCTATGCCGAGCGACAGTGGGGCCACGTCGACCAGGAGCACGTCCTGGATCTTGGAGCTGGTGTCCCCGCTGAGGATCGCCGCTTGCACCGCTGCTCCGTAGGCCACAGCCTCGTCTGGGTTGATGGACAAATTCAGACTCTTTCCGCCGAAGAAGTTCTGGAGCATGTTCTGGACCTTGGGGATGCGGGTGGAGCCTCCCACCAGCACGATGTCGTGTATCTGGCCCTTGTCCATTTTTGCGTCGTTCAGGGCCTTCTCCACCGGCTGCAGCGTGGCCCGGAATAAGTCCCCGCAGAGCTCCTCAAACCTGGCCCTAGTCACCCTCGTGTAGAAGTCGGCGCCTTCATAAAGAGCGTCTATTTCGATGGACGCCTCTGTGCTGGAGGACAAGGTGCGCTTGGCTCGCTCCGCAGCGGTCCTCAGCCGTCGCAGGGCTCTCGGATTAGATCGCAAGTCCTTCTTGAATTTTCGCTTGAACTCGTCGGCCAGGTGATTCACCATGCGGTTGTCGAAGTCCTCACCGCCCAGGTGGGTGTCGCCTGCCGTCGCTCTTACTTCAAACAGGGAGCCTTCGTCGATGGTGAGGATGGAGACGTCGAAGGTTCCGCCGCCCAGATCAAAAATTAAGACGTTCTTCTCGCCCGAAAGATTTTTGTCCAGTCCATAGGCCAAGGCGGCTGCGGTGGGCTCGTTGATGATCCTGAGGACGTTCAGCCCGGCGATGGCCCCAGCATCCTTGGTGGCCTGGCGCTGGGAGTCGTTGAAGTAGGCCGGGACTGTAATCACTGCGTCTGTGACTGTCTGGCCCAGGAAGGCCTCGGCGGTCTCCTTCATCTTCGTGAGGACCATCGAGCTGATCTCCTCGGGCGCAAACTTCTTGGTCTCGCCCTTGAACTCCACACTTATTTTCGGTTTGCCGCAATCACTAACCACTTTGAAGGGCCAGTGCTTGATGTCCTCCTGGATCTTGGGGTCGTCGAATTTCCGCCCGATCAGCCGCTTCGCGTCGAAGACCGTGTTCTTGGGGTTCATCGCGACCTGGTTCTTGGCGGCGTCCCCGATCAGCCGCTCGCTGTCCGTGAAGGCGACGTAGCTCGGGGTCGTCCTGTTGCCCTGATCGTTCGCGATTATCTCCACCTTCCCGTGCTGGAAGACTCCCACACAGGAGTACGTTGTTCCTAGATCGATTCCAACTGCAGGCATTTTGGTTTGATTTAACTTTTCACTTGAAAACACTTCGAAATTCACTTTGAATGCTTTTTAGCTTGTATTCACTTTGCTTGTTTCTTTTCAACTGACTGTTCGCGGCCAGAGCGCCGGTATTTATACTTAGCAGCCAGAGCGGGGAATGTTCGAGGCGGGTTCTGTAGAAGTTTACAGAATGTTCCAGACACCGCAGGCAGAGAGATGTTTACAGCAGATGCAGCAAAATGTTAACGCTGCGCTCTGTTCTCTTTATGCCTCATCCTCTTTTGAAAACAAAAAGCCTTCGTTTCGCGGCGTAGTAGGCACAGCTGTTTCCATTCGAGCGGTATTTCGTTTTCTTTTGTTTGCGGAAAGGTCCGGGGGTCGGGGTGGGCTACTTTCCCGTTACAATTCGCCCTTATTTTTTCAGTTTCCAGAATTGTCACGCACTTTTGTTCCAGAACCTTCGGTTTCTGGTTGATTCTTGGTCCTCATTTAAAAAAAAATTTGTTTTCTTTTATTTTTAATTTAAAGAAATTCGTAAATGCAATTGAATCGAGCATTTGGCGTCTGTTGATCAATTCAATTACATCATTTACTAGTTGGACTGAAACAATTAGAAGAAAATCTGAATATTAAATTATATTTGCATGGTTTTAAAGCATAATTGTTTAAATGAATTTTTATGTTTGTTTTACTTTATAAAACAAGATTGTAAAATATGATTTCAGGTTTGATTACAAGAGTTATCTAAAAAATGCGCCAGGAATTCAATAATTAACCAAACCGAGTCTAACTCTACAATATTTAAAATCTCATTCTAAATTTTTACTGAATATTTTTCGATAGTTGGTATTTACTTTGGATTAAAAATTAAGTCGCAATGTTTGATTTAAGATTTATATTATTATACATCACAGAACAGGTAAAAATAAACACTCTTCTGGTGTGTAGAAGTTTTAATTACTTTATTTGATTTACCTCAATTTACATACATACATTATATAGCTGTTTTATAATGAGTCCTATCACAGTAATGTAATAATGTTTGCACCTCCGAAATATGTAGGGTTAGAATTTTCAGGTACTTGTATGGAAAATCAAATAAATAGATTGTCTGTCATGGATTTCGCGAAATCTCAAAAAATCTTGAGACTTTGGAGAGGTGTAAACATTTATCTAACTATTTTTCAAATGCTAAAATCAGATATAATTTGTGTGTAAATTTCGAGGCAAAGTTAGGGGAAAATCACAAAAAATGCTGCCTGAAATTCCTAAAGCGAGCAGAATGATGACTATTTATATTAAAAGTATGGACATTATAGTTTTAGTGAATTCACAGTAATATCTACAAGATAATGGAAACAACGCCAAAGTTACTAAACCAAATTCACATGGGGTGAAAGTCAATGAGAGGAAAATAATTCCCAGGTCGAAAATCTAAAAAACCTTCACGACAACTAAAATTTTATGCAAACTGGATGCATGAAGAAAATAATTAAACCGGCTTTTAATAATTTCCAATTAATCTACATATTTAAAGTTAATTCATAGGGTTTCTTTCAAGTGGCACTTATCGGAAGATAAACAAAAACATTCTTCGTTTTTCGGCAAACTTATTTATATCGCAGATAATTTTAGTTTCCCAAGTTCTTATTTTTCCATGGATAGTATTGATACATAAATATGTAAGTCTTATCCGTCCTTGACCCATAGAAGATAATTTTTTTAGCTAATGCGGCTGTGCCGATTAATGATAGCCTCTGGGAGGATTATTTGACATAAACAGCTGTGCTCAAAGTTTCTTCGTCTGAAGCGAATTTTTCGAGGTATGAAACAAAATCATTAAACTTCATTAACACAATACTCAAGAATTGCAAGCTGGATTTCGAATTGAGTGGACTAATCGTGGCTTCCCCGAGACGGAATAAGATAGAGCTGTGGCTGTGGCGGAGTCTCATATTATTTCTTCTTCATTAATAACGAGTGTGATAACTTTTTAATTTATTACTGATGCAGTAAAGTAAGCGTATGAATTTTCAAATCAATTGATTTTTTTAAATTAAATAATATGTGCATAAAAGATTTGTAAACGAATTATTCTTGAACCTTGACTACAACTTTCTTTAGAAGATATTAAGTATCTTACTTTAAATATTTAATTTGTAGTACACCGCCCTGGAAACTATTTTCATAAATAAACAAGAGACTTTAAGCTAAAAATAAATTACCAAAAATAAATCGATGAGACAGCAAAATTATGTCATCATCAGAAAATTCTAGAGCCAAAAATTTCGGCAAAACCATGAATGAAATTCTTCCCCTACTACATTTGTAGCAAGAGAACAGCAAAAGCTGCAAAGTGCAGAGCCAAAACAGAAGTTCGAAATTCTCTGAGTGCAATTCTGCTAACGAAGCCACGCCTCCTCTGCTTCTCTTATGTCGCTCATTGTTCCCCTCTGTCTAGAACATTCTGTAAACTTCTACAGAACCCGCCTCGAACTTTCCCCGCGCTGGCTGCTGAGTATAAATACCGCCGGTCCGGCCGCGAGTAGTCAGTTGAAAAGAAACAAGCAAAGTGAATACAAGCTAAAAAGCATTCAAAGTGAATTTTAAAGTGTTTTCAAGTGAAAAGTTAAATCAAACCAAAATGCCTGCAGTTGGAATCGATCTAGGAACAACCTACTCCTGTGTGGGAGTCTTCCAGCACGGGAAGGTGGAGATAATCGCGAACGACCAGGGCAACAGGACGACCCCGAGCTACGTCGCCTTCACGGACAGCGAGCGGCTGATCGGGGACGCCGCCAAGAACCAGGTCGCGATGAACCCCAAGAACACGGTCTTCGACGCGAAGCGGCTGATCGGGCGGAAGTTCGACGACCCCAAGATCCAGGAGGACATCAAGCACTGGCCCTTCAAAGTGGTTAGTGATTGTGGCAAACCGAAAATTAGTGTGGAGTTCAAGGGCGAGACCAAGAAGTTTGCGCCGGAGGAGATCAGCTCGATGGTCCTCACGAAGATGAAGGAGACCGCCGAGGCCTTCCTGGGCCAGACAGTCACGGATGCGGTGATTACAGTCCCGGCCTACTTCAACGACTCCCAGCGCCAGGCCACCAAGGATGCTGGGGCCATCGCCGGGCTGAACGTTCTCAGGATAATCAACGAGCCCACCGCAGCCGCCTTGGCTTATGGACTGGACAAAAATCTTTCGGGCGAAAAGAATGTCTTAATTTTTGATCTCGGCGGCGGAACCTTCGACGTCTCCATCCTCACCATCGACGAAGGCTCCCTGTTTGAAGTAAGAGCGACGGCCGGCGACACCCACCTGGGCGGTGAGGACTTCGACAATCGCATGGTGAATCACCTGGCCGACGAGTTCAAGCGAAAATTCAAGAAGGACTTGCGATCTAATCCGAGAGCCCTGCGACGACTGAGGACTGCTGCGGAGCGAGCCAAGCGCACCTTGTCCTCCAGCACAGAAGCCTCCATCGAAATAGACGCTCTTTATGAAGGCGCCGACTTCTACACGAAGGTGACTAGGGCCAGATTTGAGGAGCTCTGCGGGGACTTATTCCGGGCCACGCTGCAGCCGGTGGAGAAGGCCCTGAACGACGCAAAAATGGACAAGGGCCAGATACACGACATCGTGCTGGTGGGAGGCTCCACCCGCATCCCCAAGGTCCAGAACATGCTCCAGAATTTCTTCGGCGGAAAGAGTCTGAATTTGTCCATCAACCCAGACGAGGCTGTGGCCTACGGAGCAGCGGTGCAAGCGGCGATCCTCAGCGGGGACACCAGCTCCAAGATCCAGGACGTGCTCCTGGTCGACGTGGCCCCACTGTCGCTCGGCATAGAAACGGCCGGCGGCGTCATGACGAAGCTGATCGAGAGGAACGCGAGGATCCCGTGCAAGCAGACGAAGACGTTCACCACCTACGCGGACAACCAGCCCGCGGTGACCATCCAGGTGTTTGAGGGCGAGCGCGCCATGACCAAGGACAACAATTTGCTGGGCACTTTCAACCTGGAGGGCATCCCGCCGGCGCCCCGTGGGGTCCCGCAGATCGAGGTCACTTTCGACCTGGACGCCAACGGAATCCTGAACGTGGCGGCGAAGGACAACAGCACCGGGAAGCAGAAGAACATCACCATCCGAAACGACAAGGGGCGCCTGTCCCAGGCCGAGATCGAGCGGATGGTGAACGAGGCCGAGCGGTACGCGGAGGAGGACGAGAAGCAGCGCCAGCGGATCGCGGCGCGGAACAGCCTCGAGGCCTACGTCTTCGGCGTGAAGCAGGCCGCGGAGGAGGCCGGCGACAAGCTCCCGCAGGCGGACAAGGAGAAGCTCCTGGGGCTCTGCAGCGACGCCCTGCGCTGGCTGGACAACAACACCCTCGCCGAGAAGGAGGAGTTCGAGCACAAGATGCAGGAGCTGACCAAAACCTGCACCCCCTTCATGACGAAGCTCCACGGGGGCGGCCAGCCCCACATGAACTCGAGCTGCGGCCAGCAGGCGGGGGGCTTCGGCGGCGCCCGGTCGGGCCCCACAGTTGAGGAAGTCGACTAAAGACGTTGCCAGTATTTTCCAATTTTAATTTAGATTTTTAAGTTAAATTCCATTACTTTGTAAATATTGTTTTAGTTTCTGCGCTGTGTTATATTTGTTAATTTAAAAGAAGACTGAATAAAATATTTTTTTTATACAAAATATAAATCTTTTATTGCTTTTGAAATCAAGAAATTATCTTAAAAGGCTAAGGAAGTGGGCGAGGAGTTTGGAGGCGTGATTGGCTTATAAATACATATGTATGTACTAAGCAGCATAATTTTCTCTACGGCTTTGAAAATAATAGAAGAACGTCGTAAATATTCGAAAAAGGAAACACAATACCCAGTATGTAATTAGCATATTTTACATACTTGGTATTTTTAATGCAGTTTTAATTAGGTTTGGGTTCTATAAGGGGTCAGTTGAAATTTTTATGGCTCATAAATTCATATTATGTACTTTTATATACATATGTTTTTTTTTTAATTTTTGATCCAGATAAACTCTTGCACATTACAATAATTTTAAACTGGCAGAATTTCGTAAAACAAAGTTGACTTATGTAAATAAGTTCATATAAAAAATCGAATCCGAGTTGCCTATTATTGTGTAAAATTTGGCTAGCGAACTGCTTACATCTGAATGTGTACTAAATTTTGAAAAATGGATGACGAAAAGGTAATTGACCCTTTAAAATAAAATTCAGCTTATTAACTCTGTAAATTTTAGTTAAATTTAAATTTAAATGAAGTTTGGAGAGTGTGTAGGAAAATTCAGTCGGGGATATTTAAATATGGCTTCAATTTGTGGGATTATTTTAAGCGTGTCGATCCAAATAATAATGGCTTAATATCAGGTAAAATTTAAGAAAAACTATCATGATTATGATTATGAAATATTTTCTGATAATAGAGGCAAAGTTTGTGACTGTTTTGGGTCAACTTAAAAACATAATTGGACTTTCCGAGTTTGAAATACGTGAAGTGACGGATTATTTTCGACTACCGGATGGCCGGATCACTTACGATCAGTTCTGCAGTGTGGTTTGTGAAGAAGGTAATTTTAAGTTCAGTAGATTAAATATCTACGCGTAACTGTACTAAACTGAGTTTTTATATTCATTTTTGGTTCGACTCTGAATTCTTTTTAAGGACAAAACCATAGCAAAAATGCTGATTTGGTATCAGGCCTGGAATGGGACGATCCTATGCATGTAAATGTTGTCTCAAAACCGGAAGAAAGAAGACTTTGTGTGCTTCTTACTAAAATTGCACAATGTGTTCGCCTGAGGGACATTGTTTTAATGCCTTACTTCCAGGACTACGAATTGGTATACGTGCTTAAAGTGCATTAGACATTAAACGCAATACTTTTTTTTTTAGATAGCAAAAAGCGTAGGAACAGTGACGGTGGCACATTTCTCAAGAGTCCTTCATTTTCTGGGAATTATACTGTCTGAAGACGATTTCTTACTGCTTTTGAAGAGATATATGAAAAACTCATATACTGTTAATTACGTTGCTTTTATTAAACATGTTGAACTAATAGTCAAATATTTGGACGCACATCGAATAATGGATTACTCACAGGTTCGTTAAGGTTGAAAAGTTCATACTTAAAATTACTTAAACTAAGCTTAATTAAACTATATCATGACCTATAATTTTAGGACATAATTGAGAATTTCCCTGGCAGATTGATTGATGTCGCATTGCCTAAGTTACCACGCCCTGAAATTGGTAAAGTGCGAATATCGGAAGTATTCGGTTTAGAAACATCTTTCCATCCCTGCTTTAAGAAAAATCACGCTACAGAGAGATTAGCGAAACTTATGCTTATGATTAAGCGCCATGTGCATGAAAATCGTATTAGACTTCATGATTTTTTTGATGGCTTTGATTCACTTAAATGTGGGTATATAACGAAAAATCAATTCCTCCGATGTATGGATAGCATTGGTGTTTCGGGATTGCATCGCCTTTATTTAACTGAAGATGAGCTTGAGATAATTTGTAAGGCATATGAACATGAATTTGATAGTGATAGATTTGCTTGGAAGAAATTTGAGGATGAAATTGATACTGGTGAGTTTCAATGAGTGATTAACACAACATTTGGATTATGTTCCACGTATTTTTGGTTTATGTTTAAAAAGCAAAATCTAAAAAAATGTAAGGATTTTACTTGATTTAATTTAAGTTCGCAAAATGATTTTTTTTTATATCATTTAATTGCAATACATTTCACAAAACAGCAAACTTTGCTTCACTGCACATCTTAAGCTAAAAACAGACTGTCGAAATAAAAGAGCTCTTGAATGAAAACTAGTCAAAAGAGTTTTAAAAAATGTTTGTAAATACATACACAATTTCCAATTAAGCAACATCGAAATCGCAATAAAAGGCACTTCTTCGATGGGTTTAAATTTATACCTATTAATGAAAAATCTACAAATTGATTTTATTTCATAAGCCAGGCTTGAGCCAAGTTTAGTTTAGCTTGAGCTAAGCTTACTCTAGTTTAAGTTAAGCATATACATACATAACATCGCATTGTCCAAACCAAATAAATATCCTGATCTTTTCGAATAGTATTTACAACAAAGGAGTTGGAAAAGAAGCCATTCGAAATTGTGGCGTGTCCTCCTGAAGAAGTAAAAAACATGGAAAAGCCGGGTCATGAGAATTGGCAGGAACAAAGACCTGGCATCAGAGATTTGTGCGAAGAGGCTTTGCGTAAAATAACAATTAGAATAAAAAATAGGCGCATTTTTCTGCAGCAATTTTTCAAGGATTTTGATAAGTACCTTAAGCAGATGATTTATGAAAATTTTATTTTATTAAATATGTATTCAAAAGGCTTAATAACGGGCATGTAAGCAGAAGTCAAGCCAGGCAAGTAATTCTCACAAATGGTATTTTACTATCCAACGAGGAGTTTTATGCCCTTGAGCGGCGTTACAATGATGAAGTGGGATTTAATTACACGTGGTTCTTGGAGGAAGCGGATCCATTAGACTTTGCCATCCCTAAGGTGGAACTTTAAAAATTGTTAATATAAAATTGGAGAGTTAAAAATTTTTTTCTTTAACAGTTCCAATCGCAAGAAGAGCCTCAGCAGATTAAACATGATGAGAAGTGCTTACCTGCCAGACAACCCAACCAACAAGATGTGATACTTGCACTTGCGAAAGTTAAAAGACAAGCTGTTACAAAAAGAGTGAGAATTATCGATTTCTTGAAAATTTTTGATACTCATTGTCGAGAGTTTATTTCGCGAGCTGACTTTATTCGAGGCATCGACACAGCTAACATAAAGCTGAATTCGGATGAAGTTAATTTAATTTGTGATCTGTAAGTTTATTTAAAAATTTATTAATTCTGTGGTTACTATAAGATGATAAAATTCTCTTTATTACTTGTAGGTTCAAAGCTCCTCTTCGAAAAGACTGCATTAATTATAAACAGTTCTGCAAAGTCATCGAAGAAGTTTTCTATCAAGATTGTTTAGAACGAGCTCCGCTGATTGTACCACTGCAACATTTCCCTTGTACGGATTGTTTCGAATGTTTCTTAAACTTTGACGATCGCACTACCGTCTCGAAGGCTTTACAAAAACTGGCCAAAAAGCCAGACCAAATTTGTAATCTGAGCTCAATATTTGAGGATTATGATAGAGAAAAGTGCGGAACAATATCTCAGAATCAGTTCTTGCGGGCGTTGACGCTTCGAAATTTAATTCAGCTTATAGGAAGCAGAGAATTCGAGACGCTGTGCAAAGCATTTGGTGTAGAAAGAGGTCTTCGGATGGAAGTCGATTATCGAGCATTTATGAAAGTCCTTGATATTCTGTTCGCAAACAAACGTCCTTAGCTGTTATTATAAAATAGTAGTGTTTGTGTAGAATTATTGCAATATAATAGATTATATACACTAAATTCTTTTCTATTTGAGAAAATCTTAAGAGTTAGCACGAGGTAAGTAATGTTAGTAGATTTTAAGGTTGATTTAAAATAAAACTCAAAATAAGTCTTACATATTTTTTCCTAAGTCGCAACAACATGTCTAAAGAATCAATAACCAAATTTTTGATTTAGGGAAGTTATGCCATCACCAGTTTGGTTTTCAGGTGGGACCCATCCAGAATATTTTTCAGCATCCTCAAGCTCGACGGTGTCATCAATATCAACATTTTCCCGTATTTTTCCCCGTATTCTAATACGCGTTCTCTTTTTCTTAGCAGCTGAGGACTCATCTTTATTTTGATCTTCTTGCTGATCTTTATTTTCTGCGATATCCTGCTTTTCTAAATCTTCTTCTTGAGAAGCTGACTGTAATAGATTTGGGGGAATAAAAGCAGGTCCAAATATTCTCTTTGTATGAACAATCGAGTCATCTGTTTGGGGAATATTTTCTTGTGCTTCTAAGGAAGTGTTATTAATTTTCTCGGGAACGTCTTTTGGATTTTTTGAAGAGGCATCTGCTTTTGTAGCATCTGATGGTAAATTGGAGCCCTCTTCTTCTTCATTCTCCTCCACCTCCTCTTCATCCGATTTTAAATCCTTTTCAACAAATTTTGTTTTTGTCTCAGATCGCGGTAGGAGGAATTTTTTCTTATTTCTTTTACCAAATAGAGGAAGAAACGGCTTGCTTTTTGCTTCTATGCTTGGAGGTTTAATTGAAGGCAGCTCAACTGGTTTTGCAATTTGTATTAGTCGTTGCAGTTTTTGTTGTTCAGATTTAAGTCTTTGCTGCTCGACCTTTAAAACGAATGATTTTATGTTAGCAAATTGTAATTTAAATTGAAAAAAAAACTAGCTTACCCTCAATTTTCGAATATCAGTTTTATCGAAGTTCGAATCCTCTGATAAATTTGTCATAAAAGTGTCTAGGTCATCTTCCTCTGAGTCTAAGATTTCTTTAGATCGCTTCGAGAGCTCTTGATACTTCAAAATGTTCTCATCCACAGATGCTAGTTTCGTTATTATTTCTTGTTCTTGCTTGAGCTGACAAAATAAATGTTTTTGAAAAGTTACCTTATAACTATTCGGATTCTAGAAACCCCTTTCAGTGACTAAGGAACGCCTAAAGCTCCACAAGGAATATTTTTTTAATTTTAATCTAAATTTGTAGGGAGGTACGTTGATACTCAATTTTGTTCATTTAATTTAATCTTTAGTGTCTGACTACACAATCTATGTATTTATTTTGCAAGTTTTACATCCTCAAACCCCGCAAATTTAAGTCTTTGTCACATCATTCTTTCAATCTTCATTGAGTAGGGCCTAAGACAGTAAAATTGAAAATTTAGTTTAGTTGAATACTTACAATTAGTCAACCAGCACCTCTCACGGAATTCGCACATTTAACAATTAAATTGTAGCGCGAAGTTAACTCGGTACGGTATATTCATTTTATCTATTAAGTTTTTCGTAAGAGTGGTTTTTAAGAAATCTTTGGGGCAATCATAAGTAATTGTGGAAAATTAGATCGTGCTTTTTTTTTTAGAAAGAACCGAGCTCCCAAGTTGCGGACTATTGATTGATTAATTGATGCCTTTCGATTGATTTCGCTTTTCATCAGCTCTGTACATTTTGAGCAGAAGTTCTAAAGCCAAGTACTCATGTATGTATATAAATGTTTTGATAGTAAGCTTAGTAAATCTGTGTGACTTAAGAGGTTACATGTTTCCGATTCGAATTAGTGATGTCTGCTCTACTTGGTAGAATTGTTTTCAATTAACTTTGGACCACGACCACCTAAAAACAATCCAAAAATCTAGCTCCCCATAATCATTAACTTGCAATTTTTAATTATTTTAGAAAATATTTCTTTGTATTTTTAATGTCTTTTCGGAGGCAGAATTTATATTACAGGGTAGCTTGTGATCTGTATTTTTCATGTTTATTAAATTAGAATAGTTCTCCTTTAGATGCTCGATTCAAATTATCGACTTAAGCTCTGCGGCTGGTATTAGACTGATTAAGGACATTTAATTGGTGTTAATTAAAACCAGTGAAAGTTTCATCGAAAACATGCCACCAAAGCACAAAGGCTTCAAAAAGTATTTTTTTTGTAGGTATACGTACGAGCAATCAGAAAACTTTAATAAATGGGTTTTTCTTAGAATCCTTTTTGCACTGTAGTGAAAAACCTTGTGGCGGAATAATATGAAAGGAGTAAGAATTTTGAAATCCTCATTATTTTCTTACTCAATTTTTAATTTGTGGAGGCTTAATTTTGTAAATTTAAAAATATATATCTCGTATACTTGTAGATATCTTTGTCGTTTACCATTTTTAGAAATTTGACAATATTTTGGAGTTTAACAATACAACTTACGATTGCAAGAAAAATATTACATTTAAATTATATACGCTTTCTTAGCATAATCATTATATTTATTAATTTACTCACCAAATCATCATATGTAAGGGCAACCTTTTGTGAACCAGCTGCTTTGCGTTGCTTCTTCCTTTCGACATCGCCTGTTCGGTCCAAGAAGTCATCTTCATCGTCAGAATCTTTAGTTGGCCCCTTGCGTTTTAAGGGCTCTACAGGAAAGTTGAGAAGTTGTATTAAAAATTGAATTTGCAAGATTTCTTACCATGATGAGACTGCCGAAGTACTCCGTGTCTGTCCAACATCCGGCACGCTTCGAGGGCGCACTGAGCTACGCAATCTTTTTTCTTGCCTTTATGACAAACCTCGGCAACGAGAGGTTTGCCGTTTGTGTCATCGATTGGCAGTTCAACTCTGGAAAAATGCGGAAATTTGTAGGCTTGCGGTTTGGAACAGGAATTTGTTAACTTTAATTATTACCTGCAAACAAAGGTCCCAGCCGACATTTCATCCACGTTATATTCCAACTCGAGGCCCTCGCGCTCGAAGAACCCTCGAAGCGTCTTCTTAGGATCATCCAGAAATATTTCCTCGTTGTTTGTTGAAGCGTAGGGATTCACCGACAAATCGGTTTCCTCATCCGCGTCCTCAGCCATGCCCCAATTGATGCCTTCTTTCTCTCGGAGCTTTTCCTGCAATTCCGCTTCCTTTCGTTTATTTTCTTCCTGCTGAATCCTCAGCTCCTTGAGCTCTGTGACCGTCAGCTGGGACTCGGGCTCTTGATCGAATTCCGGTCCCTGTAGAATAAAGCTGCGGGTGCTGGCGCCCAATTTTATCATGTGGCCGACCTTAACTTGAATAAAAGTTTTCGGTGGAATTCTCATTTTATTGAGGAACGTTCCGTGGGTGCTCTCAATATCGTAGATGTACCATCCTTGGCCAAATTTTTCATCTTCCTTCGCGCCTTTTTCACTTTCCTCTAGTTTTTCTTGGTCCTTGTACTGGAGGACGGCGTGATACCGCGAAATTGTGGGATGCGCCATCACCACATCACAGTCGGGCAGCCTCCCAAAAATCCAGCAGCTCTTTTCCTGCAGGTTGTCTACTTTTTCAATGATTGTGCCCGATTTTAAGACCTCAAAGTGATAAACTAATTCCGGCGGAGGCTGCCGCGACCACTTCGGCTCTTTGTAAGGGCACGCCTGTTTCTTCTCCTTTTCCACATGCTCCACATGCTTTTCACTACTACAACCAGACTCTACTGCGGGTTTGGTTGCCTTTTGGGATTTTTGTAAAACGTTCGGAACCTTAAAAGAATCTTCAGACATCGCGGAAGACGAAAGTAAACAAGTCCGCGAAGTTGCTGTTAAATGTCACTTTTTAATATCACTTTTAGCACTCATCAGCGCCATCTGTGAGAAACATATGTGCCTCGATGAGTACGCCTTAAAGCATGCAACTCTAAATACATGTACATAGATAGTCCGTGTTATAAGAAATTTTTTAAAATTCTTTCAATTAAAATTGTATCAGTTAAAAAGTACTCCTACATGTAGTTGTACTAAATTTTCTATTTTTCTGGGTTTAAATTAATACGCTCTGTAATTTTCTTTATTTCATACAAATACGTGTTTTAACACAATATATCAAAAGCCGTTGACGACTTTAAAAGTATTTATATACATATAAACATAACAAAACATTCGAAATGTAACTGGAGAAATTGTTGAAATTATAATAATATGATGAAATAAATATCTGTTTTCTTCTGTACAAATCAAAAACAAAATTAAGTAATATATTAACTTGATGGTAAAATGGATCATTTGGTTGGTTGCGCTCTACCTTTCTGCACTTTGTGACCTTGATAAAATCTTTAAGAAATCAATTTTTGTAAGGTGAGCTAATTAGTTTGAGAGACTGATATTGAGTACTGAGTAGGTGCTTTTAATATATAATAACGAAACGTTCAAAAAGATATTTAGGAGGGGGCTGCGAATTTTTTTCAAGAATATAAAAAGTTTTCAATGAAAATTGAAATCTGCATTGTACTATTGGTAGTAGTTAAACGACAAAAACAAATCCTCTAAATAAACAAACATTTATCATTATCATATCAATTAAAATTTTTATTATTTCATATATGCACATACCTTTTACTAAATGGCGAAGTTTCTTTTTTTAGAATCTTTATATTATCGTTATATTAATTTTCTCCTCGACTACCTTAACAAGAGAAATTTTTTCTAATTTGTAGGTACGTAAATATTTTCACAGATTATAAAAGTAAATTAATTAGTGAAGGTTCTATATTTGTAAAAAGAATATGAGCTTTTGTTTGGCTAACAAATGATATAATAAAGGAACAGGAGAAGAGGTGGGCGAACTTGCCTCATCCCACCCACTGCACTACGTGAGTTGAGTAACTACACCTCCAAAAACTCATCAGATTTTGAACATTAGGGTGCTCCATTAGCATTCATGAATATTTGATTAATTGCATATTAAAATTGAAATATTGCTCGTTCGGGAATATTATGCATTAAGGGTGTGAGGATGTTCGGTCGACCACGCATTTGCAAGATAGATGTTGCTGTGTTTAAAATAGTGAATAAAAAGTAGAAGTTTTACTGGAGAGTCTGCTGTTATCGAAAAATAGCTGATTTCAGTGTAAAATCGCCCTCACTTGAGGGGGTGGAGAACAAAAGCTGCACTTCAGCAAGGATCGATCTTTGGGGCACTTGACTTTTAAACTATTTTTAGAACATTTGTTTTCACTGCTGCAGGTTTGTTGTGGTAGTAAACCGAATTGTGTAAATAGTCAGTATTTTTTTGACTAGCATCCGTAATTTTGCTGAAACGAGTTATTACTTAATCAATTAAAAGATAGTTTTTCTCTATGAAAGAGCTCCCGTCCACTGTTGAATTTAATTATTATAGTTTAAGTTTAGTTGAAGAGGCCGACCAGGAAGTGTTATAATTAAGTAACAATTAAAAATGCTAGTTTTTGGAGTTGTAACCGGAAAACCGGAAGAAAGTTGCCCGTGCGAGTTGCATTTTTGCTGTTTAGAAAAGGGCTCGTTTGTGACACTGCACATCGGGTCATTAAAGTTGAATCAGATGGTTACTCCTCCCGGAGCCGCGGCTCAATCGTGCGCAAGTATAAAAAATAAAAGGGCACTCGAAGGGCCCTTTGAGCTCTTGTTGCACACATAAATCATTTCGGGATGATTATTTTATCCTGTGCATGTCTCATCAAGCCGCTTGGCCAATCGGGATCTCCTGACGTCATTAAATTCAAATCAATATGCCCCTCTGAATGGGGATGATTCTCAGCCCCAAGTAAAGCTCCTCTGCCTCTACGGGGAGCATTCATTCTCTACATAAAAATCCTATTGAAGGAAACACACCTGAAAATGTTGAAGTGAAAGCTTCTGCCCTTCGCTGGTGAATGTAGTTGTTGAAGGACGAACTCCCACAATATCCGGACTGTTTCCAGTCGCTTATTAACCTCTGACTCTTGCAGATTCTCACAATTTATATCGCTCGCCCTTACAAAAGTACTATCACCAAAAGCTAAAGAGGGCAAAAGGAGTTTTCTTGTCTATCTATCCTCTCGGTTAATCCTGGAAACTATTTTTTTTTGAAGTTGCGATCCGTTTTTAAGTGGATATATCTATATAAACTTTTTTTTGAATCGGAGTTGTGAATTGGTTCTGTTGTATAAAATCGAGAAATCGATACCAATTACGAAAATGCACGAGTTCAAGAGGGTAGCAACGCAATAAATCTCACGCAACATCCGATAGAATTTTGGTTAATTATATCATTTACAAATATTTTTTCTGAATGCCGAATTCTCAATCCGTCGAGTGTAAAATAGATATAAAAGTTAAAAAAACTGTTTCGAGAGCACATGTGCGGGCTACGATTTAGAACAAGGAACAGTCCGTCTCAAAAGACGTCCTTACGTTGGGGCGATAGTTGTTTCGGGCGAAACTCACTTTTTAGCGAGTAAGGCGGTGTGACGCTCCAGACCCAACACCTGCCGTCCGCTATCATATCAAACATATCCTACATAATCTTGCTGCTTTTCGGGCTGATCAGATTTTTTTTTGACTTTAGTCGCGCAAAATGTGAGCAAGCTTCAGTTATTTCATTTTGAAGTTATAGTTGCTAGCAGAGTTCTTTCTGTACTAAAAAGAAAAAAACAAAAAAAAGAAGCACACAACCCCAGGGGGTTGCAATTTGCAAAACGTTATACAATATACTTGCGAGTTATATTTTTTACAGTGTTTTAAAATTTAGCAAAAGCTAAAAAATATTTATTGTTAAGAAAAGTTTTGTTGCTATATCAAAGAGGTCTATTTCGGCATTTCGGCAGCCGCGTGAAGTAAAAACGTAAGGACATGGATTTTGTTCACTGTTCTGACGAAAGCATAATGTCTGTGATGTGTTTTAACTTAGCAATGCTACGAGCTCTAACCTTTGAAAAGTGAGCTGTTGTTTGGACAACGTTCTTCATCCTGCGAAAGTCATAAAAATCGCAATTTCATTGATAATCATCAGTTTGGTTCTGGAATTTGGTAAGTTGAAACAACTTCTTCTAGGGTCCTAGTTTTCACCTACGGAAAATGTTTTTCACCATCACCACCTCTTACATAACCCTCCTATGTACAGTCGGCCAAAGCAGTTCATTGAACAGATAGCTTCGGACTTCTGAAGCTTTTCCTCTCCTGTGTCTTCAAAACGCCGCCGCATCCCTCCCGAAAGGGCAAAAAGGTCTCACGGACCTTATTCATATGTATTTACCTGAACCTTGCTCTGACGTCCTTTCAGCCAAGTGAATTTTTCAACTACATTAACCAGTTAAGTTCCAAGGACATTCTAAAAAATTAGTATAGTAGGTTTCATTTTGCAACCTTCAACTTAGAATTAAATGGATTTTGGATTAGTGTTTTCTATTAAATTTTGTATTAGAAGAAAGTAAAACGTAATGACTGTTGACAACTCATATTTACGAGAAAAATAGGCTAAAAGACTAAAACAACATTTTTGAAAATTTGTTATATTGGTAGTTACTCAAATGATTCTTTGACCCTTGGGTCTGAAAATGTAATTTTTCCGGAAGCTGTTTTCCACAAATGTGCGTTAATAGTAATCTTGATTTACTATTTGTTTTTGTGGGAAATTTCGTTTATAGAAAAAATTAAGCTAAGCACTTTCTTTAAGCTAAACAGCAAGCTCCCATAAAATTCTATTCGTTTTAAAATAATATTTAAGAGAGGATAAAACATGGCTTACTTTTAATACGTCTTCAGATTAATGCTAGAATACTAAATAATTTAAGAGTAAAAAGCATACATATATTCAGATGAAAACGATTTTTGTTTATAAATTTATGTTATCAGACCTTCGACTTGGTTTAGCTAGAAGACTAATTAACTCGAATATTATAAGTAAGTTAGCTATTATTAGATATAAGTATTGTGGTTGTACTAAATCAAGGATTTATAATTAGAAAGATCATATAGCTTTGTGAATTTCCAAATTTTTCGGCGGGAAAAAACAGTTATTATAGGTACTTAATATTTAGAACTAAAAAACACTGCTTTCCTAACATACAATAGAATATTTTACAATTTGTTATACATAATGTACCTTTTTTCTTTCAAAAGCCTTTGGCAATTTTTAACTTGGCCAAGTAAATACATGCTCAAGACATCTAGATAATTTTAGTCAAGACCATTTAAAATCGTTGATATATGGCTACGAGAGCTGCGAAGGTATTATTTACATTTCTTAACGTGCTCTGTGCGGTTGCCCAGGGTTCAATTCTTGAACCCATATTTTCTTCATAAATAACGATATACCGCTGGGGTTGAAAAATTGTAGCACTCAGCCTTAACTTATCTAGCTAGGCTGACGGTTTGCCAAATGAACGATCACCTTGGGCATTTATCGCAATATCTAAGGATATTTGAAGGTAAGCCTGTTTGAGCTCTGAAATTTCTAAGCGACAATTATTTACATATACAGTCTGGTAGAACAAATTATTTTATTTTAGTTACAATAAGATTGAGACACACGAAAACCACAACAATTTTTTTTTTCCTTTTTTGGTTTGGGCTCTTAAAGTGGCTGGTTAGCTGATTAATAAATTATTATTTTTAGTTTGTCCGTTTTTACACAAAATGGTCAGATAGTTTTATATCTCATAATCTCTTTGGCGTTGATACGAGGAACAAATAGTTTATGCTATACCGTTCTAAAACTGTGAATGACAAAAACTTCATCGTCTACCAAAAATTACATAAAGGAGTAAATTATGTTCTACTAATGGAACGTTCTTGTATCACACAGTGATTCGTATCAATTAATGTGCCATATGTAATTTGAATGAAAAATTAACCACCAACTTCTTTGTAATATCAAAATACAAAATATGTATTATAATCTTACTTTACTGAAACTCGTTTAGAAAAATTTTTAAATCCCATAAAATTATGTATGTAGAACTGATATAAAATTCAGGCACAAACATTTTATTGCCACAAATTCCATCTTAAAATACCCACATCAAAAGTACCAATTTTTATGTGAGACGCTTTTATTTCAATTTCCTATTTTTAGGATAAAAGTATAGCGAACACATTTAAAATGATAAAAATGTATTTTTGTTATTGAAGGAATTCTATACTGAATTCTTATATCCATGAGTTATTAAATAAAACAGACTTATTTCTCTGATAAGTTGTTAGAGAGATTACGCATACTATTTATGTTAATTAGACGTGCAAAAACCTTACACTGCCGCTCTAACTTGCAACTGACCTTTATTAGACAAACAGCGACAGGTAACCCAACTTTGCTTTTCATATCATATCATACCTGACCTTGAAAGCACATCATAAGATACATGTTAGAATATTCTTGCTGACGTGATACGTTTCGTGTTTACTTCTTTCAAAGGATATTTCACTTCCCTTCGATGGACGGCCTCCAGGACTAGGTTTATCCATTATCGTGTTAACTTATAGGTTTGGTTTTATGATTGAATTCCAAAGGAAATTGTCTCTCGATAAATTTGAATTGCGTTTAAAACCGGACGTAATGTAATGTATATTACTTCCTGTATCAGATGTTGAAGTTTTTTCCTGATTAAACTTACAATTTATGTCAATTAGTTGTGCAAAAACCTTATTTCAACACTCCCGTCCTAATTTGCAATTTGCCCTTTATTAGACAGACAGGTAACACAACTATGCTTTCTGCTCATACCTGACCTTGAAATCACATCATAAGATACATAGTTAGCATAGGTACTCTTGCTGACGCGAAATGATTCGTGTTTACTTCTATCAAAGGATATTTCACTTCCCTTCGCTTGTCGGCCTCCAGAACTTGGCTTATCCATTATCATGTTAATTTATAGGCTTGGGCTTATGATTGGAATTTCAAAGGAAATTGCCTGTCGATAATTTGAAATGCGTCCAAAACCGGACGACATTTTGCAGGATAATTTGAATTGCGTCCAAAGCCGGACGTAATGCATATTACTTCCTGTGCTGGATGCTGAAGTTTCGTCCTCAATTGCAGTCGTTTGGAAAATTGAGTAGATAAAGGAGGTGTGCGTCCAATCTCTGTGCATAAAATTTCAAGTAGAAATCGTACTCAGGTTCGATTGTTTTTATCATACATATGTATATACCAAAAATTCCAGAACGGCGGAAATAGAAAAGCGACATCATGATTAACATCGCAGGAGTTGTGAGCATTGTTCTGTTCTATCTTCTTATTTTGGGAGTTGGCATTTGGGCTGGGCGGAAGAAGGAGGAAGGTAACGACTCGGAGGAGGAGGTGATGCTGGCGGGACGATCGATCGGTCTGTTCGTGGGAATATTCACAATGACGGGTAAAATTGGGATAAATGCGTCGATTACTTGAGGCCACAAATTTTTCTTTATTACAGCGACGTGGGTTGGTGGAGGTTACATAAACGGCACGGCCGAAGCTATTTATACGTCTGGGCTGGTTTGGTGCCAAGCTCCTTTTGGCTACGCCCTCAGCTTGGTCTTTGGTGAGATCTATTAATTTTCGCTTTTTAGCAAATTTATATAACCATTCGTGAACAGGTGGAATTTTTTTCGCGAACCCCATGAGAAAGCAAGGCTACATTACGATGTTGGATCCGCTCCAGGACAGCTTTGGAGAACGCATGGGAGGACTCCTTTTCCTTCCTGCACTCTGTGGGGAAGTCTTTTGGGCCGCTGGAATTTTGGCAGCTCTAGGTAATGCATTCTGGAACAATTACCTTAAAATCGTACTATTAAATTCTGAATAATTTCCAACTCTTCAGGAGCCACATTATCTGTTATAATTGACATGGATCACCGCACCTCTGTTATACTCTCTTCATGTATTGCAGTTTTTTATACGCTTTTCGGAGGATTATATTCCGTAGCTTATACGGACGTTATTCAGTTGTTTTGCATTTTCATCGGTCTATGGCTGTGCATCCCATTTGCATGGACGAATGATCATGTCCAGAGCCTTTCATCAATGGACGTCGACTGGATTGGATCTGTTGCTCCGAACGAATACTGGTATTATATCGATTATGGTCTTCTTTTAGTTTTTGGAGGAATTCCATGGCAGGTATGTTCTAATTTTAAAAAAGTCAAAATAAAAACTAAATGTATGCAGTTAGAAGTTCCTCATTGCACAGTAAATTTTTCCGATATTGAATAGTTATAAGATTTTTGTAAGTGTTTGAAGAAAACAGTTTAAAAAATTTTTAAAACGAAAATAAACATAAATGCATTTATCGACAATGTTAAAAGTCAAACTCTAATAAAAATTGCTTCGCATGTATGTAGATATTTAATAATTATCGTCAGTGAAGAGAAGACTAATATAATAATAAATATATTTTTTTATTCCTAATAAATCTAAAATGTGTTTTTAATTATCACTTTGGAAATCATATTTAATTGCATGTGACTAATCAACATATTTCTACTACTTTATTTTATGCTCGAAAAAGTAAATATATGTATGTATACAGAGTACCTACAAGAATCATTTTTGATGTTATTTCTGCGACCAATAAACAAAAATAGTTTCGATTGAAAAGATATCTGCGCGTCAAGATTACAACTCCTCAAGTGATTCTCAAAATTCACATATAAAAAGCATGTATTCGTTTTTTATCGTAATATGGACCTTTTTTGAATCATCGTCGTCCTTTTTTAATTTTGTTATTTTATCCAAAATTTTGTTTGCAAATTTGTCCATTATATATTTTTAAATGCAAAAATAAGATAAACTTTTTTAATCCCTGATGGAAGTGTGGTCTTCCATTAAAGGTAAATCAAATGAATCAAAATTTCTTACTTTTTCAAGGTCTACTTTCAAAGAGTTTTGTCGAGTAAGACTGCTGGGCGAGCACAAATACTCTCATATGTTGCTGCCTTTGGTTGTATTCTAATGGCAATCCCACCGGTTCTAATTGGAGCGATAGCGAAAGCTACTCGTAAGTATCATAAACTATTTATTTTCTTAAAAATTATGTCTGAATCACATGAATATTTAACTATTTCAGCATGGAACGAAACTGACTACAAAGGTCCATACCCATTAACGCAAGACGAAACTAGCATGATATTGCCCATGGTCTTACAATACTTAACACCCGATTTTGTATCCTTTTTTGGTTTGGGAGCTGTTTCAGCAGCGGTCATGTCATCCGCAGATTCATCAGTCCTATCTGCTTCATCAATGTTTGCAAGAAATGTATATAAATTAATATTCAGACAAAATGCTTCAGAAATGGAAATAATTTGGGTGATGCGGGTATCTATTCTTGTCGTGGGTGTACTTTCAACGATAATGGCACTGACGATCCCATCAATTTACGGCCTATGGTAAATTAAAATTTTTAAAATATAGTAGTAAGAAATATATGACTTTCAAAATAATAGTTTATATAATGTATAATTAAAATATAATGGAACTTAATACGTTTTCATTTTACAGGTCGATGTGCTCTGATTTAGTGTATGTAATTCTGTTCCCCCAGGTAAATAAATTTATTTTATTTAATTATAGTGTGAAATTTGAACAACACATTTTCATAACGTTTTTGTTTTTCTTGCAGCTTTTAATGGTGGTACATTTTAAGAACTTTTGCAACACTTATGGCAGCTTAGCAGCTTACATTGTTGCATTTTTTGTCCGGCTCTCAGGAGGTGAACCCTTGTTGGGATTACCACCTTTAATTCACTACCCAGGGTACGATAGTGAGGGCGAACGCCAGCTGTTTCCTTTCCGAACTATGGCTATGATCCTTAGTTTGGTGACCCTAATTTTCGTATCGTGGTGGACAAAGTACTCGCTACTTCTAATTCTATTTCAATTTAATACAACAATGGTTTTCCACAGGATGATGTTCGAGTCAGGAAGACTAGCTCCTGGCTATGACTATTTTAGATGTGTGGTTAACATACCTGAAGATGTACAACGAGTGGGAGAACCATCAGAAGCTGGAGAGCAAGTAAATTTTTAATTATTTAGGGAAACCGAAAAATTTATTTATACATTAAAAACACTTCCAGATGTCTGTGATGGCTGGATCAATGGGACGAATGTATGGAGCAGCCACAATGGTTGGAAAAGACGAGAGAAATGGCCGAATAAATCCCGCTCTAGAGCCTGATGATGATTTACCAGTAGTTGAAGCACAAAAGAGCCTACAATTGAGTGGAGGCGGAGGCCAAGGCGCTGTTGTTCCTGGCACAGATCAAGGTCATACTGCCTTTTAATAAACCGCTTGCACGGAGTTGAACCCTTAGTGAAACATGAATTTATTTCTCTTTTCAAATTTTATACTCAGGTGTGAAATTTGGTCGCAAATAATCATCGGGTTGAATGTTGATACATCAACAGCAGATTTCTGTGTTATTTTGAAAGCGGGGCAAAATTAGTGCACAGTAGATTTTAAGTACACTGGTAGAGTAATATAATTGCAATAAAAAAAAACAAATTAGAACTGGTACAATTAGAGAAGATAACAAAAAATCAAGGAAACTACTGCAACTGAAACATATCATAAATTTACGACTTAGTGTATGTAATTGTTTTAAACTAAATGTATAGTGCAATTGTATTTGCATACAGTTTTTAAGGGCTGATCTGAACTAAGGATTGTTTGAAAGGGACTGTAGTCGTTTACTGCAAATTTTACTGAAGTTTTACTACGAGTATTTTAAGAACAAAGTTTCGATCTCTTTTTAAGCCCCGGTCATTTTATTTAAGCAGTTCAAAAGTATTCTTAACACATTAAAATTAATTTGTTGGTTTTGCATATTTTAATTTTGCTATTTATTAGAATATACAGAGAACTTGATCAAGTAACAATGTTCTCATAATAGAGACAGTGGATATTCTCATAAAATAGAATTTGTAATGAGCGGTTTTAGAGCGCGGCAACTAGTTCGCTTATAGTACGTATTTGGACTAATGATTTAGTTTAGATATGTAATTCGGCATGTATAGTTAGGCAAATTTGAGGAAAAGTGACTGCTTAGGCAGCATCGGTTTTGTAACATATAATAGCTTTATAGTTTAAACGAGCATGTGGAAAACAAAAAAATAGAAGATTAATGTATGAAATGAAACTCAAAAACTAAGAAGAAGAAGCATCTAAGAATAGTAGATGAAGTTTTCGAGAAGATTGAATATGAATCAAAAGCACGCTGCCTTATACAATAGATCCCGTAAAAAGTAAAATTTCGCAAAAAATACTGCTCTCATTGTTGTTGCGCTTGGCCAAACTAGTGTATTAAAATTGGTAAAACAAAAAATAAATATTTCTATATTTTAATATTAGATATGATGAATAATTTTATTTAAAAAAACGGAGTGGTGAAATATGAGGTAATTTTTTAATTGTTATCTACAATAAGAAATAACAGAATTTCACTTCATTTTTGTAGTGCAATCCTACGTTTTTCTTGCTAATTATTATAATTTTATAAATGAAGATCCAATAGCTTTGTAGAAAAAAATTACTGTAATTGACTTGGAAAGAAGAAATGTTTGTCAAGCGCAACTATGTACAAATAGTAAAAGGGTTGCAACTAGTTTAACAAGCCGCTTTCATTAAAATGTAGGAATGAATAATATTTTGTAATACTAAATAAAATATAAAAAATTTTTTGCATTAAAGTCACTAATAGAAATGCCGAAAAGTTGTCATTGATCGAGATATTTACACGAGGTACATACATAATGTACATAAATATCTTCGGTTTTTCATTTGGGCTCGAGAAAAAGGAAAATGAATATAATAAAAAGCAATCTCACTGTTAACAATGAATGATTCTGTACAAAGTGTGGATTGGATTTGATAGTAGATATATTTGCCACTATACGATATGCGATTTCTTCAAGATGGAGCTACTAAAATTGAAAATTTTATGCCAAACACAATATTTATTCATCACCTACGTGTTGTGATTTGACCCCATTTAAATTTTCGTTTAAGGTCGGGTTTCTACATGCCCTTCTTTAAACCTTCTGCAAATAATGAACTAACGCTAATATTTCCAAACTCATTCTTGAGGGGAACTTGCAGTTTTAGTGAATGGGAGCATTTTCAATTGAAATAATAATAATATTTTAATAATTTGCATTACGGCTTTATAAATCAATCATTGGAAATAATAAAGATCATTTACAAGTAGCTAAATAATTTAAACAAATTAGGAACTCCTTGAATTCGAATATATGTATCTACCACTCTATTTTTTGGTCATCTGTGCTGAAACAGTTTCCAATACTTTTTGAGGAGGTGGCATTCTAAGGAATTGAGATAACATTAAAAAATTTGAATTTTCAATATTTTTACTTATTTATTGTTATTTTCTCTCTTTTCCATATAATAGGAATAAAGCTGAAACCTCATTGTAAGTGTGCACTTACTACTTATTATTTTCGCTTCGAATTAAAACAGTTTGCTCAACCATTGAGGACAAAAAAAAACTTTTTACTATTAGCTTCCATTCATGAGTATTATAAAAATACGCGATTACATTTCAACATCGTGATCTTTTTGACTCAAAATAGCTTGAGATTTTATCTTTAGTAATTATCTAGAAATGCTTTTGTTGTTTTTAAAAATAAACGTTCATGATGGCTTGCGATGAATTTTAAAATTTGTAGTAAATGATTACAACGACCCTTCAAGATACTAAAATGTGCTTAACTAGAACTGATTGAAGTATATAGATACCTAAATATACGATGACGTAACCTAAATAACCCTATACAATAACGTAATATTAAGAGATGACAAGCAAGCGATACATATCAATTATTGTGACCTTCCACAACTAATGCGCTATACCAAAAAAACGAAAACATATCATTTTTGAAACATTATATGTATATGTAAATGAATGTATATTATATGAAAAAAAAAAATATATAAAACAGAAAAGACATAAATGAAATTTATTAGGTGTTAATTATTATATATATTTAAAAAAAAATGTATAAAGGGTGTGAAGAGAATCGGAGGTGGCTCAGGATCAATGTGTAATCCAATTCTTGGATATCGTTGCAGAATCTGCTTAAAGTGTTTTTGTGGATAACGGATTGTTGGAAAATTCTTGATGTTAAATGTTAAAAAACAGTATTTCATTGTTCTCTCTGTTTGTCAAATGGGGCTCAAATTCTGCACAAGAGAGCCTGATGTAGCTGGTAACATTATATGTACATTAAAATTATAATTTTCTTCTATAATTTCTTCGCTAATATACTTAATACATTTTACATAAAATTATTTTATGGTTAATGAATTATTGAACTAATAGTTCTAAACTTGAGGGGATTGCTCCATTTGTAAATTAATATACGTATATCGTTTTATGCTTTATTTCCCTATATTTATATAAGAAGTTGTAAAAATATGACATTATTTTTAAATTGTTATCAGTTAAATCAGGCTCTTCCGTTATTGTTTTTAGTTACAAGTAATAAATGTGAAAATTGATCTATAGTTTAAGTAAAATTGTGCAAATAACTATGAATTAAAAGTGGTTTCTTTGTTGACGAGAGATATGTTTGTGTATTATTTCAATTACTTCACGACAGAAATGTTAGTTTTGATTGATAATGCCATCAACAGTTTTTTTTTCATTTTAACCGGTCAAATGCAATTTTAACTCGCACTGACTCCCTAAATTTGGAAAAATCATTAAATTCTGGGACCATTCTAACTTTATGGTTGATAGTAAATTTGAAATGAACGATATGGAGTAAAAAATCTCTAAAATATGGAAATTTGTTTTGTAGATTTAAAGTCAGTAAACCTTGCATCTTGAATTTCAGCTGTTTGTAATGTAAACAGTAAAATCTTTTAAAAATTAGTAAAGTTAGAAAGTATTCGGAACTTTGTTTATTTTTTTCTTTAAATTTCAAAGTTATTCTTTGACGTGATACTTGTTTCGTTTCGTTGCCGTCGTTAACATACCTTTGTATATTTTTAAAAAATAAAGAGATAAAATAGCTGCAATTTGTGGAAGACAAGGAGGGATAAGGATCATCGATTGTAATTGGTTATACTTGAGAAAAGTATCTTTGAATATGAAACAACAGGATTTATCATTGGAGCATTTAATTTGCTTTTATTTCTTATTCTCTCGGAATCTTAAATTGGTAAAGTTATTTGCAGTATACAAAAGGAGGGACTTCTTTGAGAGCAATTGAGGTCCTTACTTTACTGTATCATTTACGTTAATTTAAAAGTCGTGTCGTGAGGACTCCTGCATTTCATGAAAGTTATAAGGCACTTATGTTGAGTTGTGTACTTAAACGAAAGCGTTTTTGTTTTGTTGTTTACTTTTAATAACTATATCCGCCATTTGAAGAGTAGCTTTGAGGAAGTGTGTCAGGAACCCCACTGCCATTGTAGCCCCCACCATTACCACCTCCTCCGTTACTGTACCCTCCGCCACCGTTACTTCCTCCCCCGTTGCTGTAACCTCCGTTACCCCCTCCGTTACTATAACCTCCGTTACCTCCTCCGTTACTATAACCTCCGTTACCCCCTCCGTTACCTCCTCCGTTACCTCCTCCGTTACTATAACCTCCATTACCTCCTCCGTTACTATAACCTCCATTACCTCCTCCGTTACTATATCCTCCACCGCCTCCGTTACTATATCCTCCGCCCCCGCCACCTCCTCCACCGTTACTGTATCCTCCTCCGCCATTGCCGCCACCGTTGCCATTTTGAGGTGCACCATAACTCGAGGAAGGTGGAGATGGAGCACCATAACTTGACGATGGAGCTGCTGGCGCTCCATAGCTAGAAGATGGAGCCGCTGGGGCTCCGTAGCTAGAAGATGGAGCCGCTGGGGCCCCGTAGCTAGAAGATGGAGCTGCTGGTGCACCATAACTCGATGATGGCGCCGCAGCTGCAGGAGCACCATAGCTTGAAGAAGGAGCAGAAGGAGCACCATAACTAGAAGAGGGTGCAGCAGGCGCTCCATAGCTAGAAGAAGGTGCTGCAGGAGCTCCATAACTTGAAGACGGGGCCGCAGGTGCACCATAACTTGAGGAAGGCGGTCCAGCCGCTGGAGCACCATAACTTGATGAAGGCGCTGATGGAGCTCCATAACTGGAAGAAGGGGCTGGTGCAGAAGGTGCGCCATAACTGCTGGAAGGAGGTGATGGTGCACCGTAACTTGATGAAGGTGCAGAAGGAGCCCCATAGCTGGATGATGGTGCAGAAGCAGCGGGCGCTCCATAAGTAGACGAGGGCTTACGACCATTGCCATTTCGATTTCCGTTTCGGTTTCCGTTTCCGTTTCCATTTCCATTTCGTGGAGCTCCGTAACTCGATGATGGTGCAGAAGGTCTTGAAGGAGCACCGTAGGATGAAGAAGGTTGAGAAGGAGCACCATAACTTGAAGATGGTTGAGAAGGTGCCGAAGCAGATGGTACTCCGTAACTAGTGGCAGGTGGACTGTAGCCACCACCACCACCACCACCACCGTTTCCTCCTCGCCCTCCTCCTCCTCCATTTCTAGGTGCACCGTAACTTGAAGAAGGTGCTGCAGGGGCCCCATAACTAGATGATGGCCTTGAACCACCTCCATTGCCGTTACCGTTCCGACTTGGAGCTCCGTAAGAAGATGAAGGTCGACTTGGTGCTCCATAACTGGAAGAAGGTTGGCTAGGAGCCCCATAACTTGAAGAAGGAGCACTTACAGAAGGTGCTCCATACGAAGATGATGGACGGCTAGGTCCAGAAGCGGGTGGGCTGTATGAACTTGGAGGTGATTTTCCATTGCCATTCGATGGCGGTAAATAACTGCTTGATGGAGCTGTTAAAAAATTTCATAATGAAGATTAACATTTTCATATAACGCTGTTAAGCTGACCTTCTCTCTTAACGATTTCTAGAGCAGTAGACAAATCCCAGCATAGCCATAACAATGGGATCACCTAAAATGCATATAATGATTAGGCTCAAAATTGCAAAATTTTCCCAAGACGCAAATTAGACTAACCTGGAGTGGTAGCAACCGCATCTCCTTAGCTCAAAGTCTGCAACAAAAGAGAAAAGTCTTTTGTTATTTAATGGGTTCAAAGAGATGCGGACTGTGGGAAAAAGTTGCGTAACGCGTCAGAAGCACGACCAGCCCGATGCACTCTTGCGCGAAATAAAAAAATTGCCTGCACCCAAACACTGGGCAGATGCAAGAGCCCAAGCCGATGATTGCATACATCACTACTGTTGGTGAAATTTAAATTTTCTATTGGCAGTAGTTGGAAAGCGAAAGTGGCGAGTGATGTGCAAGGTTTGAAACACTTCTCTTTTCGCGGAGAATGATGTAAAATGTTTTGAAGCGATAAAACCAGGCGAGCTTCCTCGTGAGGTGCTGGGCATCATTTCATTCATATTAACAATAGTAAGTAACATTTTCAAAAATTTCTGTTACGAATTTTGTGAGCGCATCCAAATGATATCCACTGTGCAGCCTTTGCCAACTTGATGTAGATACTCATAAAATAAAAACCGACTCGTAATTATTCTTCACCCAAAGTATTTAGCCACGGCTCTAAATCTCATCTAAATGGCAATAAGTCTTCCGAAAAAGACAAACTGCTAAGATTTTACCACAGTAATCAATTTTCTTCGAAGATTCGCTTTAGAAAGTTGCGCAAGCAACTTTCTACATTTTGGGCTTAAAAAAAAGCATAAGAATAAATCCACTTAGGTATAAGAAGTAATTTTATTTGACTAATAATTTAGAGGAATGGTAATATGTTATATATTGAAAATACGAATTATATGTTAAAAAATATATATTGGACGACTAAATTGGACCAGTAATAAAATGGAAACGATAAGAGATTTGTCTAATAGCTCAATAGATAAGTATTGGGATAGCAAAATAAACATGAGCAATTATTTAATTAGAATCGATATGTAAGAATTATTGGGTTAAGTAGTTGCATAACTACTGTAATAGAAAAGTCTTCGATAAATAAGGTATTTAGTATGCGTACTTCTAGAATATTTTCAGCACACATTCGGGTTCTAAATTGATACAAAAATTAATTGATAGTCGAACTACATTAACTTTTCTTTTATTTAGGTATTATAGTAAGTAAGAGAATTTTATCATCATTTATTGAAAATTTATTTAGTAAATAAAAGAATCTCAGACTTGTTTACCGAAAAGTTGGTTACTCTCAAATTAAAATCACGATTCAGAGAAAAATACATTATAATGTTTCACATCATTCGTTTTTAAAATTCTACGATTTTTGCTTTCATAAATCTGAATTTGATCTACGAGTTCAAAAAATAAATTCAGTTCAGTTATTATTATGAATCTTGACTTTTCACTGTGTTGACACAATTTAATATTTAAAAAAATTGTTTAATAATGACAGTAATATCAAAGTATAAAATATTAATCTCTTATTTTACGTGTGCTTGCTTAAATATTAGATAGTGATTATTTTTAGTAAATTGGCCATAGAAAAAATAAATATAAAAATACATATATTTATATTTCTATTATTATATTGATTACGAATGTTAGCACTAAAAGTTTAGAATAGCCTCTTGGTTCAGGAAAAGTTTTTAAGGACACACATTTCTATCTATTCCCTCTGTTAGCACTATCCACTTAGGGAAATTTTAGACAAAACTCATATTTATTCAAACCAAAGCTCAATTAAGGAGTTATGTCCTCCACAACTTTCAACTTATATTCAGCTATACTATCCTTTGTAAGCCTTTCAATATAAGGGAAGCAATAATTATGTAAATAAAACTTTTCAGTATCAGTATTATTATTAATTATATTCACAAAAAGATGCACTCACAGCACCACCAAATTCAAAGCAAATTCTAGTAGTTCCGAAATGTATCTTCCTTTAGGACACGAGTGCACCAAGCGTTAAAATGAGACTGAATAATTTACCGCTAAAAATCGTTGCTTTTATATGCAGATGGATTTTTCTAATTTCAGTACGGTGTCATAAGACTGCTAGTTATTACTTTTGCTCCTCTTACTACCAGAGTTTGCTTCTTGGATGTAAAAAAAAAAAAGATAATCAACTTGAAACAGAAAACGTCTCCAAATCTGGGGAGAGAGATAAGGCGATTAAGGAGCACTTATTACATGAGAGGTTGCAAAAAAATAAAACATGAAAAGTGAAGCAGAAGATCATCTAAACATACCTTCAGTTTGGGAAAATGTACCACTTCATTCAGATCTTTCGAAGATGTAAAGAAGAGTTGAATGAGGCAAAAGCTTGGAAGACAATTACCTCTGGGAAACGTCAAGTGCGAAAATACTTAGGTACGAAGCAAGTGAAGCAGTAGGCGATGAGGTGCTTTTCTCTTGGAAACCCACAGATTTTTTCTGTGAACTTTGATGATCTTAAGATGAACACTAGGTTAGTAGAAAGGGAAATTATTATGCGTACCGCTGCCTTGGAACGCAGTTTTAATTTCAGTTTCCTTGCTGTGCAAAATGTGTGAATGTTATTAAATTGCACTTAAAGCCACCTGTATTAAATTTTGACATTGGAGCAATTTGAATTTTTTTAAGAGACAGTTCACTTTGATACTTTAGATAATTAATGACTCTTGAGATGAGATATGTACCTACTAGTCCTGAAAATGAAAAGATTTTAATTTCCGAAATTAAATAATACTGCCAGTCTTGCACAGTTACAATAATAAGATTAATATGTATTAGTTAAAATAAACAGAAAGGCAAATCAGTTGGGTTAAGAACTTAATTCTTAAATATCAATCAACATGAATTTCCACAAAAGAAATTTCTCATAAAAGTAAAATACATTTAGCAGACAATAACTTCCTAGGAGAATTTTAAGATTTATGTAATTACATGTTAAATTAGTATCAATTAATCGCACCGTTAAATTAAAGATATGTCTGGTTTGATGCTATCGTGTAGAAGACGAATTTATGCATGTAATAATAGGAAGACGAGAGAAAAGAGTAATATTAAAAATAATTAGCGCTAATTTTAAAATAACTGAACATTATTTCTGAAGCAAGAAAACATATTTTTTAAGAAAAACTTCGGCTTTTTCTTTTTTCACTACGTATGTATTTAAGTAGTGAATTTGGTGCTAATTTCTAGTTTTAGTTAAAAATCTATTAATGAATCTAAATATTTAAAACTTATTTAAGTAAGTACATATGTATACATAGAAAATATTTTAATGAGCAATATTAAGAAAATTGTCATTAAAAATAGTCTTGTTTGTTTAGTAATGATATCACTTTTTCAGAAATCTGTGGATTTCTAATTTATGAGCTCTTCGAAACAGAAAATATTTTAACCTTTCATATAAACATCTAGTTTTATTGCTGTTCAATAAAAGCATAAATGTTTGTTTATATAAATAACTATGTAAAGAGCATTCTAGTAGTGAAAGGAAACGAAAAATCGGGTTACCTTAACATAAGTAAAGTGGGACAAGAGCAGAGTTTTATTAAGTTTCAAGTGGACAAGCAGTAGCGAATCCAATAATACATATAATTTAACGAAGACGCAGACTAAATATGGTTTGAAACATGTCATCAGTCCATATAAAAATAAAATAAAAAGGCATAAATTAAGTTTGAGGTCTCCTCATAGATATTGATGGAACCTTGTAACGAAGTACGTTCATTTCGAATTAAAGGTGATGACTATGCTCTAAATGTTTACTCTATAATTTTGAAAAGTGACAGTTTTTAGCATGTTTTGTTGAAAATTTCTTTTAGAGAATAAAACGGTGGAAATCTTTTTAACTTCCGATATTTACATAATTTAAAACGAAACTTAGAAATTTATTTGCATTAACATTTTATTGAAGAGTTAGATATAAAAAATAATATGTTAGGTACGGTCTATGAAGAACTATCCAATAGCTTGCCGTTTTATGATTCTATTTATTTAGTCGTAACTGCTTTATACTATAACTAAATAATGTCCGAAGAATTGCCGGGTATCTGTTACTTATGCAAGCGTAAATAAATCTATCTACAAAGGAATCTCAATAGTGCAATTGCCTGCATTGATGGCATAAATATAGCCAATGTGTCGTTAAAGGTACCATTAATTGTAAGGTAACAATTTTGTGTAACTGCGATGCATAAGAATAAAGGAAATTGCAGAAAATATTTGCTTGCTGCAACTACAATCTTAGTCTAGTTATCTGTTTGACATGCAAGCTCCTGAAGCAGTTCTCATAAAATTACTAAATAACTTAAATTGCACAAAGTGCTACAAATAAATCCAATCTGTCAAGATGTCTGGGTGCTTTTGTAACACAATACTGTAGCATCACATCGCAGTCTTCGCGACACATATCCCACATCACAATCTCGCATAGGGTCGCTCTGCTGTGTCTTCCAGAAAATATTTCCCGATGGTAGTTGCTAGTTAGCATAGTTTCCATCATTGCATCTTGCTTTAATTTGCCATTGTGTTCTTCGTATTTTGTGGACATCTGGGAAATCCGTAATGAACCTAATGTAAGCTGTGCCGTGTCACTTAATTTATCTCCTCCGCGTGCTTACAAAAACATTTTGCACTCTTACAGGTGAAAGCATTGATAGCAATCGGCAAATGGCTGTCCCAAAGCATCATGTTCAATTCATTGTCACGTCTTTATTCATTCTTCTTTTTAACGCCAGTTCCGTGTCTTCACATTCGTACACTTTGGAGAATATCATCTTCATTCAGACTTTGCGATGGAGGATTTTTCAACTCAGAATTGTTATCAGTGATGTAATCTTGGGCCCGTTCAGAGGTTTTACAAATTGCACACTTCCTGTATTTCGTACACAAAAACGCACCGATGATACATTTGAATACTATGTCTAAGACACTATCGTAAGTATTTTTCTGATCTTGTGTGAACTTTTTGTTTTGTTAATGAATTGTTCTTTTATCGCATTAACCATTAATCATATTCGCTCCAATTTAAATGTCAATAGTATCTTAACCATGGACTTATGCTAAAGTAAAATGAGTAACTTTTTGTATTATACATTTATTATGAGGTTTTTAGAGGCCCCATTGTAGATAATTTGTGCTCAACGTACTAAAACATCAGGTATCTTTAAAAGATCCTGAATCTGTATTTTAGTTTGGGAATAAAATTTGAAAAAAAAGAAGGTCGGTTTGAGGAAAAACTTCTAATCTGATTGTATGTACAAATGTTAATTTGCTGGAATATGTGAAAAGAATAGATGATTTCACACACTCACATTTTATTAAAGAAATTCGGAAGATGTACGTAAAGACCCTTTCTGTCAAATTCAATAGCTGCTATCTTATAGTTCTTGAAATAAAAAATTCGAATTGATAAAAACATATTTATATAGTTTCCCAAGAGCCGTCAAAAAACGTCACTCCCGAAAGATATTATGTTGGCCTTTGATTCTCTCTGTACATAATCAACTATACTATACCTAGCCTCTATTCAATCTCAATGCGAACAGCACAACTTGATGCACAAGGCCTAGTTACATTGCTCAAATTTTGACATTGATAGCATGAGAAGATAAAACATAATACTTGTAAAGATAAATCCGGACTCTTCCTTCTGCACATAGTGAGAATTACAATGTCCAGTAGGAGTATATAGTTGAAGTCCGCCTGAAGCACTAGATATTCGAGGTCAGACAACAATTGCGCATAGAAGTGCAAGATCTAGATGTTGCGAAAGCTTATCTATGATTTGTTGAAGAATCGCTAAGAGCTGAGACATCGGATTGCACAGCGACGTTTCTAATTTAGTCCATGTTTCAACCTTGGAACCAAAGCCGTGAGTGAAGACTGCTGGTTGAAATGAAGAGGAACAAAGATGAGACAGCCAACACAACCAAACTGCTTTGCTTATTATGCTACCGTCCGTCTGGTCTAACGATTTTTAGTCAGTTTTGAGGAGATTACGTATTAAACATTAGTATCGCTAAGAGATGTACGTTCATTACGTTTTCGTGACTCTTTTATCCAGCTTAGATGTGAGATCATGATATAACGTCTACGATAACTATGTTCTGTGATGGCGTTTACTTGAGGCCAATTGCACGAAAAATGCATGAATTTTATGCTCACATCATTACCTGCAAGATGCATCCACAGCCATGATCGTGTCGATAGGCCTGAATTTTGCCAATTCGTTTCTCAATAGCTAGAAAAAAACAATTTAACGCTATGTTAAGTTTGCATATCCTCAAGATGTACGTATTTCACAATTTTTCAACCTGGACATTGAATGTCTTTACATTTAGAAATTATATGCTATTGAAGGCGATTCAATTTGAGTCTCGATCAGGAAATGAATCATTAATCAAACTGATTGAATTTATATTACGCATGATAGAATCTTTTCCCAATTCTAATTAAAATTTAAAGGTCTCAATATTTAGTGCCGACCTCTAATTAACTTTTTAATAATTAAATTGCAGAAAACATGGCTTATTTGCTTTTCCTGGAAATTCCTCATTAAAAAGAGAATCCTTGAAGAAAAAATTAGTATTTTTGGTATCGTAAAAATATGTTTTGGAAGGCAAATGGACAAATATGTACATAATGTATAAGAAAAACTTGGGCCTGGCTGCCAATATTTTGAAGGTCAAAAATGATACCTAAAAATAAATGTTATAGTCAAACTCTTATAGTAGGTAATATAAGAATTTGTTATCTAATTCTAACCTGTAGTAAAATTACATAGGTACGTAATATTTTAAAAATTTAATTTTTCATGGATTCCCTAAATTGCTGTATAACCCTGCTCTTCAGTAGCTAATTGTAAAAATAAATATAATCGCAGTAAATAACGAGGTTCAGATAAAAAAACAAGAATTCTGCATAGGTGTAAAAGAAACATAGCGTGTTTCGCGTGTCATAAAGGTTAAAAGCCCTTTCGGTATAATTAATAAATTAAAAATCTATTTTGAGTAAGATGCGTACATATACTCAATGTGTTTATTAAAACTAATTACAAAAAATTTTATACGATTCCCAAGTCATGCAACCATTAAACAAATATTCTCTTAATTAATGTCGTCATTCCTCCTAGAATCATATATGATGGAAAATTCTCCTAAAAAGCTGTAATTCTTAATGAGAAATGGTGAAAAGCTTGTTAGAGTGTTCTTACCAACTTCCTCCAGTGAGGGGCATTGTTCTGAATGATGCTCTCCAAATTGTGGCAAATTTTCTGGAATCTCACGCAGGTCTCCAGGAACCACAGTTGGAAAACTTATTGATTCCAACAAAGCTTCGGCACACACCAGCTGACTTCAGATTCGACGTGGAAACTTACAATGCATGTAACTTAAAGAGTTCCGCCTCATTGTAAAAAAAAAATGTTGGCCACTCCCTCGCAGCCATATTTAATGTGCTGCGAAGAATTTTTTGATTGAATTTGATTTTGGAGGTCACTAAAATGTCATTGGGAGCAATACTTTTTACGAAAGGGGCTCATTGCGTTCCTCATTAATCAAATGATTGTTGAATTGTTCAGAGTGTTTCTCGTGGCGGGGATGGAACACAGAAAAGCCAGGCACAGCAGAAGCTACTTCCGTCTGAAGTCATTGATTTTTTTCTTTTTTTTTTTGCGCAAAACCAACTACACCATTAAAAGGTGAAGAGCCTCTCTTAAGAATCTAAAAATTGCCTTGGCCGCCACCGCGGATGGGCCCTCTTCAGATAAGATCTGAATTTTTAAGAAGCGCACTTATCCTTTGTGATTGCACCAACACAGAGGAAAAGAAGCATCCCTGCATCGGATTCCGATGACGTCAGGACAGGAGTGGAGAGGGGCAATTTGTTTACAGGAAGGACTATGATTCGATGGTAAGCCTACTTCTTGATATCCTGTAATTATGTCAATGGCATCCTATTAAACACCACTTTCTCACGCCAACTTGTCATTCATCCATTTCTAAGGTTTCTGCACGCAAATTAGTTATTTACTACGCATTTTTAGGACTGACTTTAACCTTTTTTAATTCGTGTCCAGCTTAATGACTTGTTCTAGTATTGTATTACACAATTCAAAAAGCCATTATTATATAAGGTCTTCGTCTTATAAATTTGTTGTGTTCCCTCGAAGAAATCAATTCAGTTAAATTTAAATCGTTTCTTATGTTGTGCTGGCCTATAAAAATAAATGAATTGTCATTGCTATACTCCTATCATTATCCTATTATTAACAAATACATTTTTTGCTTATTATTATTATCGTTTTTACTTTAAAGTTAAAAAGACTCAATAAAATATTATCACATCAATAAAGTATTATATCACGCCATAGAGAAAATTCTACTTGGTTCTACAATCTGGATTCCAATTTCCGATAAAAATCAAATAGGTGCAAATTGCAGGAAAATTGAAAGTAAGCTGAAGATAAAAATAACATCAAGCTCTCTGATGCATCCTGCTTTTGAATATCCTCCGTTCCGAAGAAACTTGAAATATGAACTTGGAATGCGGAATCGGAATCGGATATTAGAAAGATTTATCTATCTAGTTGCGACAGTGTATGGAAAATTTGCACATTGAAGACGTCTCTTTTGCAAAAATTGGAATTATGCAGTCCAACTGTACACCATTTTCGCACTTCAAAAAATTCAACGAAAACCAAATTGGCAGTATAAGTGGTATTACATTAATGTTAGTAAATTGGCCAATATCTGAGACGGAAATCATTACGCAATTGTAGAAATTGAAAATTCTAAAAAGATACTTTCTTTGAATTCAGTCAAAGAATTTTAATTTGCATTAAAAATCCTTTAAAACAAACAAACAAAAACTTAGAATGAAAGGTAAGAGATGTACAGAGATTAAATTCTTATCAATAAAACGTTTTGAAAACGTATTTATGAGTTAGAAACATTTTTGAAATCCACGATTTAGGATATTTTCAACTCTCTCTTAACCTGCACCTAAATGCTTTACAAGAACTAGAATAATGAAGAACAAAATAATTCTAGCTAATACTAATTTTACCATATTTTACAGAAAATATTCAAAAATATTCAATCGGTTTCCAGAACCGAGTATCTACATATATATCAAAGTACTTATGTACTAAATTATTATTATATATACTACAACAAAATAATGTTAACACTTATTGTACTTATATCTGCAAAATGTTTATCTCGTTTCTTTAATTAAGTCGGTGATAATTTGTGTACCTGGGAGATGGATGAATTCTCAAAGATGAACCCCTTTGTAAGACCCTTGAAGGTAAGAATAATTTATTTCAAACTCGAACTGCAGATGGACTACTCCAGACCAATGCGCTAACTATTAGGCGGACTATAAAATATTTATAAGAACTTTATCGAGTCTGCCTGAGCGCAAAAGCATAGATTTCCGGATTCATTTCGTTGGACTTCGTTACAAATCGATTTGTGAGAAATAGGCGATTATTTAGTGGCACACCAGGGAATTCAATAATCGTGTTGTGGGGTTCTACCTTTAGAAAAGTTCCTTTGGGGTACAACGTTAACTAAAAATCTTGCAAAATCCTCCCAAACAGATTGGCTTCCTTTTAGCTTAGTATGTGTTTGCTGGGCCTGGGCTAAAGTTATATATGGGGAAAAAATTTAAGCGAGAAGCGTTTCTTGAATGATTGCACCTCGCAGCAAGGAGATTATGGGACTGGAACAATGACGTCATTTGGTATTCCTCCAATTGAAGATGTTGGTTGGTTCATGCGCAAATTGGAGCTCCTTCCGGAGCTGAAGGGGAGCGCTCTTTACCGAACCTAAAGCATTCAGGAGCCAAGCAGATAGAAACTACCTTTGCTGCGATCAGGTCCACTGGTCGTGTCGGCTGTGTGGGATTTGTTAATAATTTATTAAAAAGCAAATATTGATTAATTTTTTCCGGAAACTCTTTGCCTCAAAGATATATTATTTCAAGAAACTCGTTATTTCGCTGTGTTCATAATTTTAGTTTCTCCTAGAAAATTTATCCCTGGTCAAGTGTAAAAAAGTTTTAAGTGCTTTCAGTGACCAAAAGTGGATTTCTTTAAATTACTCATTGAAAGCCGAAGTTGGATAGGAATTACCTCTTCCAATTAAAAAAAGTACGACGTGGCGTCTTCAGCGGGAAATAGTAGCGGAGGAGATTCCGCGTTGTTCTCAAAACTCGGAGGTTCCTTGTTCGGTGGTCAAAATTCTCCCCAACGAGTAGTCTCTAATATCCGCGGATTTTTATCAAACCGATTCAGTGGGGCTATCCCAGATACAGGTAAGTTTACTATCTAATATTTTACATTTTGCAAAACTATAATTTTATATAGTTGTGGGTTTGAACTGAACTGAATTAATTCCTTGACAATAGTTGAAAATTCTTTGGGCGTTGGGTAATTTTGGGTAAAACTGGATGCGAAGATATTAAATCTATAGCAAAACTTATTTTTATAACAGGATGAATTCTGTTTCGAAAAAAATGCACAGACAAACAAAATTAATATTGAATGTTATGTAATACATTGAATAAGCTTATTCAAATTTTATCCGTTAATAGCCGGGTCACACCCGCCATCTTGCCGAACTGAAAATTGCGAGTAAATCAAGTTTTTTTCTGAAGGAATTTTCTCGTAATCCTTTAGTCCTTTTCTGTTTGAATAAAAGAAGTTCATTTACAAAATGTTTTTCTTAATTAACATGTGTATATGGCTGGAGAAAAAGTGCACTTGCAAAACGGTTGGATAATGGAAGTGTTATTTTTACATTTATAGTTTAGTGCGCAGCTTCAATATTTCTCCATGTGCGTAGAGTTTTTATGAAAAGGAAAGAAAAATCCCCTTGGTAGATACGCAGGCTGTTCAAAATGCCCAAACTAGAAAAAGTAATAACTTAATTGTATACTTCCCACCTACGTGATAAAAAAACGTATCCATTGTGATTAGTAGAAATTGATTCTAAAAGAGTTCGATGGTTTCTAATTGCTTATCTTATGAAAACGTGCTAATTTTCGCATTGTAACTATAAGATCAACAATAACAAACGAAAAGAAAAATTAAAATTTTCGTCAAAAGAAAAATTTAAATTAAGAACACTTAAAGAATTTTTGGAAAGTAATACTTCTAACTACATACATATATAGAAGTCTATAAAATTGTACCTATATCTAACATACAGGAAACTCGTATATTTTATTTTATTATACCCCTAGATCAATAAAATTTGCACATTTTTCCGGAAATAAAAAACTCTTATTGAGAGGCTATCATGGAAGTAAATATGCACAATATGAAAGCTTTTAAATAATTGAAACAGGACAGAATGCAAAATAAATCGTGAATTAATTTAGGTAGGCACTGTTGAGAATTCACAAAACTCTCATAAAATTGCTGACCAGGTTCTGCCCTGACGACTCTCTGTTCGCATCGACCTATTTTTAGATTAAGCTTTGGGGCTTCGTTTCAAACATTTTATGTTAGAAAGAAAATATCCAAATTTTAGCATTATGTTAAATTGTAGTCACGCAAATTTATTTAAATAACTAGTAAAGGAAATGCGTGAGTTGGAAGCTAATCAATCACTTAAACTATTTCCGGTGACAAAGATACTTGTGTTTTATTCCGATACTGATTTCCTATAAACAGACATCGATTAATTAACTTGAACTAATGCCCAATAACTAATTATCAATGAATTTAATGGTAAAATTTTTAATACATAACAAATTATGGTTTCGTAATGAAAAATAAAGCGATCGATTCATGGATAAGTATAATCAATTAGCCATCAGTAATTAAATCAAAGTCTTGCAATTCGTAAATATAAAATAAAAGTCTTTTATACATCCCCACCCCAGGGACTTGAAACATCGCCCTATTACGATTAGCGAATATTCAATCTCATTATAATTAATCTGAAAACCAGACGAATTCAAATTTTCAGTGACTGTTCATTGGAGTGAAATGAAATCGTCCGTCTCCCGTAATACGACGGCGGCATTATCTCGCCAGTGAGTTCGATTCGCTAACCATTGGGTTCATAAACTTATAACACAGATAAGATCTTATCTGTGCTTATAATAAATTATGTTTGTATCTTTTCGGGACATTATCTACAGAGCATATCTTTTTTTCTTTAGCTCAGTCTTTCTTTTCAAGTTGGCGAAGAATTGATACCTAATCAGAAATTGTTCTAAAACAGGGGGGTGTTAAAAACTTCTAAAATTATTTTGTTGTTCAATTAATCCTTACAGACTTAAAGGATTAATAAAAAATTTAAATAAAATGCTTCCTATAAATTAAGATTTCCAAATACTTATGTATGGCTCGTGGCAGGCATTCGCTTTGAATATAAATGAGACAAGAACCCTTGAGTAAGCTCCACTGTTAAGTTTAACTGAAACTCACTGAAGTATTTGTTACTTGAAGCCAAGCAATTTCAGAAAATATTTCGGCTACCCGGATACATTAACGAGGAGGATGCTAAACACTTCGTCTACAATATCTAAAGTAATTTGATACTATTGAGCTTCAGGTAAGACAATTTCGGGCATCAAGTTTCGTTGACGTGATGTTCTTATTTTCAAGGAGGGGAAAATGAAGAGAGTAAAAACACGTCTTTAAAATGTGCACGGGTTTCAATTTCTTCTCCATAGATCGATAAGTGTAAAACATACTCACTGAGATAAGGGATTTAAGTATTAAAATGTAATCCTCCATCCCAGACTTATTCTATAATATTTTTTATGCTAAATCGGTTCAAAGATGAGTTCTATAACATTATTACGAGTATATTAGATCAGTTTTAGTTAAATATAAATTTTTGTTTTTCATTTTAACTTTCATCTTTCTTCGTCTTGATGTAGGTACTCAAAGGTTTTGTCCTTTTAAAAATTAGTGTTTATACTATAAGGCTTTTAGAATAGGCAGCATTTTAATACTATATGTAGATAATTGTGCGTTTTACCATTCGATTTTGAGAGAAAGAGATTTTAATTATTTCAAATAGATTTCTTTATTAAATTTTCTGCTTATGCGGAGATAATTAATATTTGAATAGGTATACTTTAAGGACTCTCATGAAAATTCAGTAACTTAAAAATAATAACTCCATAAATCTCATTGTATGCTGAATGTCAAATTTATTTATCTTGAAAATATTAAACCCAATATTATCTATATATAATTTAGAAGTAGACAAATAATACAATGTTTAAAATTGACTGTGGTGAGCTCAATAGTGTCCAGAGAATTTTGCGAGTGTAAAGAGTTAAAGTGGGTTAGTGGACTAACTCTTCGATTGCGAAAATGTTGGTTATTAACCAATCCACCCGGATCAACATTCCTCAACAAAACTTTTGTAGACAGTGCCAACTTAAATTGTTCTTCTCAAGGTAAAGTGATTCTCTGGCTAAGGTCTCGTTTAATTGAAAAGCCATTTACAGCCCCGTTGTTTTCGTTTCCTATTTGTCCTGACATAACGTCTTCCCTTCTTTACGGTTCTATTTACAAATTTGCTACTCTGACAATTTCATAGCTCATTTCTGAAGGAGTGGTGGCACGATGGTTCTTGGATCGATAAAGGTCCCTCTCATAGCCTAACCTTCTTTATATTTCTCAAGCCCTTGCAAAGTAGGTACAGAAGACCAAGCTATAAATACATACGAAAATTTTTTGAGTAAAGAGGCAGTAGACTGTACATCGCCGGTAGGCACATTTACATTTAATTTTAACCACTAACACAACAAAAATTTGGTCCCTCCGAAAATTAGTATACACAAGGAAAAACGAGCAAAGGGAAACAAAAGTGAAATTGGAAAAGGTAAGGAGGACTTTCCGCCACCTGACGTAAGACCGGCAGTTCAGGGCTGTATCCTGTATGTAGAACTTCTATGGAGCGACGGGTTCAGGCAACTTCACCCCCGACGTACTTCAAACGCCGTAGGGCTTTCGTTCCATCCAATTGCTGGGAAACCGTCTTACCCTCTTGGTTTACTGTTCAAATTTATTCCCCTCGCCCTTTGTTTTAAATTATTAATGTTGCATTTGCGTGAATATTTCATAATGTTATATTCTGACTGTTTTCCTCATAATTATTGATGGATAAAAGTCAGCATCTGTGGGGTTTTGTAAGCCATCAGATTTATGTTGATTCATCAAAAGTAATATATCTATACCTACTCATTTTTTATTAAACAATTGTTTATTAATGTATTTCTTTTGAATGCTTTTTCTTTGGAAATACTGGAACGCCATAGAAATCTTTACTTTAAAGTTACTAAAATGAAAGTCGTTCAATATTAACTAAACTATATAAATATGAAAAGTTTGTATGAATTTATTTCATGTAGAACAGTCTAGAAACACGCTCTTGAAATACGTGTTTCCCAATAAACTATAAGTAGGTGTTGCATGTTATTCATATTTTATAAATCATAGCTGGGAAAACAAACTCTCAAAAATTTTGAAAAATTGTTAAAATACCCTTTTTCTCACTATTTGATTCCTAGTTCGGAAATGTTTGATGTGCCTTTTTTTAGGGTTCCGTAGCCAAATGGCAAAAAACGGAACCCTTATGGATTCGACATGTCTGTCTGTCTGTCCGTTCGTATGTCACAGCCACTTTTTTCCGAAACTATAAGAACTATACTGTTGAAACTTGGTAAGTAGATGTATTCTGTGAACCGCATTAAGATTTTCACACAAAAATAGAAAAAAACAATAAATTTTGGGGGTTCCCCATACTTAGAACTGAAACTCAAAAATTTTTTTTCATCAAACCCATACGTGTGGGGTATCTATGGATAGGTCTTCAAAAATGATATTGAGGTTTCAAATATCATTTTTTTCTAAACTGAATAGTTTGCGCGAGAGACACTTCCAAAGTGGTAAAATGTGTGCCCCCCCCCCCCTGTAACTTCTAAAATAAGAGAATGATAAAACTAAAAAAAAATATATGATGTACATTACCATGCAAACTTCCACCGAAAATTGGTTTGAACGAGATCTAGTAAGTAGTTTTTTTTTAATATGTCGTAATGCTACGGAACCCTTCATGGGCGAGTCCGACTCGCACTTGGCCGCTTTTTTTATTATTTGAATCAATCCAACTAAAAATTTATATTTTATTCTTAAGAACAATTTTTCGACCTTAAATTAGTGTGAACTTTTTGAAGAGGAAGTAATTTCCGAATAATTATACTCCTGCTTGAATAAGGTGCAAAAAAAATCGATAGAGTATGTATAGAGCTATATAAAGTCCTTTTATAAAACCCCAGTACACAAATTAAATCCAAAGGATATTTCGTGCGTGACTGAGTTGTGAAAAGTTATTCCCCCTTGCATGTGAACCAAACATAAGGTTTATTTCTAACCTTCTTTGGACTTGAATACTTGAACGCGAGACCCATGCGAGCAAAAGGGAACTTACGGATAATAAACAGGCGCATAGGGCAAGCACCACTTCAGCCCCCGCCATCATATCAAGCAACATAAAAGCGTCGTGCCTGAACCCACCGATCTCCGTGCGCTCTTAAGAAACATTTTTTTTTCTTTTTTTTTTCATTATTAATTTTTGTGAGCGCACGCTGTTCAAGCAGGTGAATACGGTTCAAATTATCGGATACTTTACCGCGAAGGGGGACGAATGAATGGCATTGAAACAAAGGGAAGGTACCGTCTCTGCGGACGGATTAGTTAGGCTAATCCCTTTCCGATATAAACAGAGAAATTTTGCAATTTTCTTTCAATACCGCAACGAAGTAGGTGATGCCCTCCTTGTGGCGCAGGAAATTTCTTCCAATTCATTAGACGCCCCCTGAATAAGTTTGATGGTCGTCCGCAAGGTAAAACGTAAAACGTAAAACCCACCTTCTGAGAAAGAAGGCAGCGAGAATCAGTCGATAATGATAATCCCCACTTGTTATACGACTTATGAAGCCATAATAGAAACCAAAAATTGAACACCTCAGCGATATTTTAATCCTCACACTTTGCCCTCCTCAAAATGTAAATTGAAGTTCATCAGGTCTCCAAATATGTATTTAATGTGGGATTCCACTGGGACAATTTCAAGAAATTAATTTCTTCTTTTCGTAGGCTTCAATCGTTTCAATAACATTTCGAATTTGTGTCTTTATAATCGATAATTGGGTTAAAATGTAAAAATGTCATATTGTGGCAATCATTCAACATATTTTAAATAAATTGGAACAGATTGGACCTGTATAACTAACCCCTTTGATGTTTCATTAAAATAAGAGGATATTTTTATTAAAGTTAATTGATTACAACTGAACTAAATAATTGTTTTGAGTTTTAACATCAACATTTGTTTGGTATGCTCTGATACATTGCTTTTTCCGGCCCATTTGCAATACTATTTAAAAATTATATCCTTTGTAGAGATTTGAATGAGAGAAAAGTACCCAAGATTGTTTGATGCATTCCTTTGTAGAATTCATACTGGATTTCACTCATAGTACAAATCCAAATCAAATCGCAACGTTTCGTATAGAGTGATTATAGCAAAACTATGCAACCGGATTTAACAAATATGTCAACTGCATTGAATTTACTTAATCCACGAAAAGTTTAATATGCACATACGCTAAAGTTTTTTTGATTTGCCTTTAGTGAATTAATGCGGCGTATATAGGTTTTGGTGTTGAAATCGCCAAAAAATCCTACTGTAAGTTAAATTTTTTATGATTGAAATGTATGTCCGTAGAATAGACACAAAGGCAAATTTAAATAGATAGTAAATTTTGTGTTCATTTAAAAGAGGATAAAAAAAAATATATATGTTGCAATTCCGACGTCAAGACATCCTTTCCACCACAGAAACAACATTTCAATCATAAACAATTTAACTTACTTTATCACCCCGTGATTTTTTGAGAGTATCGTAAATATCGCGAAAAAATAAACTTTGATACGATTTAATTTCATATCAGTAACATCATATACGAAAAATACTAACGAAATATTGTTTCTGTGTTGTTAAAGGTTGTCTGAGCGGATGTGGATTGTCTAAGGACTTCCGGAAACTAATCGAAATGGACATAGAATAAAGCCTGGACATCAGGGATCCTTCAGAAACCACTAAAAATGCAGATCAAAAGAAGGGCAGCGGGATAACCACATTAACTATAACTTAACAAAAGTTTGTATTAATTTAGTTTTTTTTCGGTTAAGTTAGTTAATTTAATAAGCAAAGATGTCGTCATTTACTATCCCCGTAATTAATTTGGAAGTGAAGGAAGTTAAGGAAATAGTATGGGAAAAAATTCAAGAGCCCACGAACCAGAGGAAATTGATATTGGTGATAGTATCAATTGCCCTCCTCTTGGACAACATGCTTTATATGGTCATTGTGCCCATAATCCCAGACTATCTAAGATATATTGGCGCATGGGGTGAGGAGCCAACACCTGGACCACCGATAACAGTAGGAAATATAACAATTTATCCAACAATACAACCGAGAGATCATCATGGGCAAGATTCCGCAACAGGAGTGTTGTTCGCATCGAAAGCCATAGTTCAGCTGATGGTTAATCCGTTCTCAGGAGCTTTAATAGATAAAATTGGATACGATATTCCTATGATGATTGGTTTAATAATCATGTTCTTCTCCACTGCTGTCTTTGCGTGCGGAAGGAGCTATGGCGTCTTATTCTTTGCACGATCTCTTCAAGGAGCTGGCTCAGCGTTTGCAGATACATCGGGTTTGGCTATGATCGCTGATCGTTTTACAGAGGAATCGGAACGTTCTCAGGCTCTTGGCATTGCATTGGCATTTATAAGTTTTGGCTGTTTGGTAGCACCACCATTTGGAGGAGCATTATATCAGTTTGCTGGAAAAGAAGTTCCCTTCTTGATATTAGCTTTGATATGTCTAATTGATGGGTTAATGCTGCTTCTAGTAATGAAACCTCTTAAAGAACAGCTAATCCGAAGCAGAGAAGTCCATCAGCCAAGTATACCTATCTGGAAACTTTTGATGGACCCTTACATTGCAGTTTGTGCAGGAGCTTTAATGATGTCTAATGTTGCACTGGCCTTTTTAGAACCCACAATATCCCTTTGGATGGAAGACAACTTGACCACAGATAACTGGAAGATTGGTATGATATGGCTACCAGCATTTTTCCCCCACGTTTTTGGGGTTATATTAACAGTCAAAATGGCAAAACAGTACCCGCAGCATCAATGGTTAATGGCAGCTGGAGGACTAGCCCTTGAAGGTCTATGCTGCTTTATCATACCATTTTCATCATCCTATAAGGTTCTAATGATTCCGATTTGTGGTATTTGCTTTGGCATTGCTCTGATAGATACAGCGCTGTTGCCCACATTGGGTTATTTGGTTGATGTGCGATATGTCTCCGTCTACGGCAGTATTTACGCAATTGCAGACATATCATATTCTGTAGCTTACGCAGTAGGACCTATCATCGCTGGAGGCGTAGTCGAAGCAATTGGATTTACTGCACTTAATGTAGGAATAGCAATTTCAAATTTACTGTACGTTCCAGTCTTGGCGAAATTAAGATATATTTACGACTTTAAACCTTTCGAAAATGAGGCGAATATTTTAATGTCTGATCCTCCAAACAAGGAATATCAAACATACACGATGCACGATCAACAGCCTGTAGATGGAGAATTTAAGAATCACCTGGAATATGGAAAGTTCAAGCAAGAGTCTGAGGGGATGCAAGAAACAAATATTGACCAATCTCAAAATGGGTATGTGCAGCAATACGACAATTATGACCAACAAGATCAATATCAGCAACAATATCAACCTGGTTATCAAGAGCAAGGTGGTGTTTATCAACAGCAGCAAGGAGGACAACAAAATCAATCATATCAACGACAGTTGCCACAACAACCAGCCGCGAATCCATTCCGACATGGTGAACCAGGTCAGCAACAACAGCACCAACAATATCACCATCAACAACAGCAACAACAAGATTCATCAGGAGGAAGAGTTTCGAATCCATTTAGACAAGGCTTTTAAAATCTTGTCGTACCCAAAACTAATTTTAATTTACTTTTGTGTTTTCCTTTTCGAAAGGATATCCCTTCTACTTCGTTAGCAGTTACTGAAAACGTTATCGCTTTACAAATTATACACAAATTATACAAATCACCAAGGACTAGGAATATTTACATGAGTAAATCAATTTTATCCAAGGTCTCGTATTGTACAGATGATATTTGTTTACAGTATCTATTGGAAGGAGTATATACTTTGGGATAAAGAGTATTGAAGTATATCGAAAGTAAGTAATTACTTTTAAGTGTATAGTTAAACTGTTAATAGAGCACAAACGAGTCCGTTTTCAATTGCGTTGATAAGCCATAAAATAGATTTGTTGAAACAATGTGAATTGTCAGAACTTCGTTTTTATGAGTTCTTTTAAAAACATATCAAAGAGCTTGCTATTTAACAGAATCATGGAGTAATTCAAGAAGACTGAATAAGCAATTTGCGGCCCATGCAATTAGCATTTAATATATTCTTACTTAAGAACAGAAAATGATTTGAATTAACTCATTAAATTTTAGATAAACAAAGAAAAAATTTTAAAAAATTAAAGTTTTTACAATCAATTTCTTTTAGGTTAAGTTTGAACATTTGGAATGAATTTTAATCATAATAATTATTTACTTTACGTAATATGTATTTGGGTCATTCTTTGATTCTTTTTATTTGTAAGGCTTCCAAATTATCTGATAATTTACAATTTATACGTCTTTTCTTTACTATAAAACTAAAGCATAATACTATTCAAGTCGAGTGGTGAAGTAAAATCAAACGCTAACCTAACTTGACTTTCAATTGAACTCATTTTTAAATCAAATATTGAAGGAGTCAACGTAGTGTTCCATGGAGAATTATATTCAGTGCTTTTAAATTCGCAATTCAATCAATGTCCCTCCTCTGAACCATATTTGTTTTTTTCGAATCCCTTGAAGAAATTTGATTTACTTTACTGAAAGCTTTTTCAATATAAAAGTTTATTCTCTCTGCAATTGTATACAATGATAATGATTTATTCTCTGATTTGTGAAATACTTCGTAGATAGAATAAAATACGAATAGTAATAAATCTCATTAAAAAGAAATGAGTATCTAACGAATAAATATAAGTTGTGAAATTTTAAATACCCAAAGAATGACTCCACTTACGTATCCATATATGAAATATGTTGAAATTCAAGAAAATCCGTTCAAATTTTATATAAGTATGATAAATGTCTTGATTCAAGCATTCTGCGAACAATACTTATAAACAATTTACATTGAATATTAGAGATAATAAAAATTTAAAGAAAATGTAAATTCCAAAGTCTCAAACTAACAAACTAACATAAATTAAAAACAAAAACTTAGGCTGGGCTGAAAGGACTGTAGATATTAAATCATTAAAGCAACTAAAGAAAGAAAAAAATTTATCAAAAATTAATCATCATAAATGATACTTAAGGCTAAAGGAAACGTAAAATTCAAAGGATGAAAATCAAGTCTCAAATGAAGGTATAGGTATATATTGGGTTTGGTGTTAACTCGTCCTATATTTTTAAAGGAAATGTTTAAAATGCGAATATTATAAAATGAAATTTGGAAAGACGAAAAACTTTTCAAGAAACGAACACTTTCGAGAAAGCTTATACTTAAAAAATTCTTATATTGGAAGACTCAATGATTTTTCATGAAAACGGGTATGGATATGTTTCAAATTGAATATAAAATTTTGCGCAAACATGCACTACGTATGCTCGTAATTCCTAATCGTGGGAAATTTAGAATATGTGCATAATCGTATTTTGTTCAATAAAGCGGTAATCCAGATGGATATAAATTTTCAAATATCTGGAATTCTTATGCCGTTGTTATTAACTATCATACATTAATTAAACGTCGAATTATTAACTCTGAAGCAAATAATGAACAGTGATTTTTTTCACAATTACATACATAGATAGTTTTTATATGCTTTATAATTACAAAAGTGTTTTAACAGGTATATTTTTGCAAGTTGCGTATAAACGATTCTGAATAATAAGAATATGAAAATAAGAAAGTTAAAATGTTTGATCAAAAGTAAAAACACTAAACTCAATCTTGCTTTCAACGCAATTGAACACACAACTCCTTCATATCCCACAAATCAATTTGCTGTATACATATTTAGTATTTAAGAACTTAGGTATAAGTGATTGCCGTCAGGGACCACCCCTTTGGAAGCTGCATCAGTATCGCTTACATATCAAACAAGTTTGCACAAATATCCTTGGGTGCAGTGGAAGACGTGGGTGTGATCTGCGGTTGTCTTCAGTTTTTATGACTTTATTTGAATAGGTTTCCAGATAAACGTCATGCGAAAGTACTCGCTAAAAAATAATAATGAATACTTTTCACATGATTATATATCCTGGAACTACTTTAAACGTAGACCTTGACATATCTGCTTCATATTATCAAATATCTTGTTTATATTAGCTTTAAATCGTCAAGTAAATTGTATATATATATATTTTAAAAATACCTTATATTAGTAGATACTTATATTTCACATACATTATTTTCATCGTAATTTGTAGTAAGAAAAAAGAAATAAATGTAAAAAAGTGAAAAATGAACTAACTCTTTTGTCATATGTAACCATTGTCAAATGAACAATATGTAAATGTTCAACGAACGAAATTGCATGTAGAGTACAATTAAACTTTAATTAACTGATGAATGTTTTCCGTATACATAGATATGTCAAAAGTGCATATACATTCATTTTCACTTGATGGTTTGAAGCTGGATAAACAAAATATTTTATTAATGGAAAAGTAGATGTCAAGCTTAAGACACAACCAAGGTAACGATACATATCAGAACCATATGGTTCGCCTGTTATTACCAAAGTGATATTATACTATTATATACATTATTTATATGGAATTATGTGTTAGCTATACTTATAAATAAATATAGTCAGTAAGAAATTTTAAACTTTCACGAAGAATGTACAGTGAGCACAGCGGTATCGTGTCAATTTTAAATAGTCAACAGAACATATCAGTAAACGGCCATTTAACGTAAGTTCACTAACAAATCGCCTGTTGTGCGATTATTTAGCTTACATCTCATCTGTGACTTCATATAGATATTAATTTATATACATAATTTTATTTTACAATAATAAAATGCGGGACACGTCTCATGCTTTCTGAATCTTATTTTTATTTATTTTCGTATTGTAAAGCAGTTTTTTAAGTAAAAACCTTAAGTTTCAAATAAAAAACAGTTCTAATAACAAATTAAGATTGGTAGCAATGAATAAAATTATATTAATTATTAGTTTAAAGCAGAAGAAGGGAACAAATTCAAATAATTAAAAACATAAAAAAGGTAGGTACCCAAATGCTTTTCTGGACTAAAAACAAGATTAACAAGACACAAGTTAGTTAGACTTATATTACAATTTTTTAAATCGGATTATTAGAAGTAAAGAACTGCACAGTTCATTCATTTCCGTCTTGTCCGTTATTTATCAATATTTTTGTTATAATTTATTTACGACATCCGAATTTAACTCTAAACTTAAAAAATCATGGGATATTTTAACTTGTAAAAGAAGGATTATTAAATGAGCTCTTAATTTTCAAAATGGGTTGAATAAACATATTATGAAAAAAAGGGAATGATATTAAAAAATAAGTTAATATAATTCTTTTATCTATATACAATAACAAGACTGCAATTATTTAACGGCGTTTAACATATTTTCCTTGCAAAATCTGTTAAATATGTATGTATATTTATTTAAAAAACTGCTTTCAATCCTGCGTTTAGAAATACTTATGTAATAATTACAAAAAAAAAATGATTTTGTCCATTAGTTTACAATTAATTTTATACTTTGTAATGTAATTTAGCCAAAATTCATTATTATAAATATTGTAAATGAAAAACTTAGCACTGAATTCAAAACATAGAACTCATGAAAAATCTCCCATCAAAATGTATCAATTAAATTTATAAATGCTATTGGGAAATATGCAGAATTTTGATATATTCCCAATAGCAAAGCAAAATATATTTATATTTATTACATAAATTTGAAATATTTAGTGATATACAAATATTTATATCTAAAATATATAAAAGTACATATATTTAATATCTACAGAAAATGGTACTTTATTTGACATTTTAATATGTAAAAGAATTAAAACACATACGAACCAAAGCAATGTCCAGGTTATAAGTATATTTTAAAAATTTTAAAATATTACTTAATTAATAATTTAAATTATATGAATTTTTAGAACTAAGTGTAGAATCTTTTCGTAGAGTGACAGTCTACTCTTTAATTATACCTTTACATATGTTTAGTTTTTCTGCATTGCAATGTGTAAATTCATTAAAATCTGAGCAAAGTAGATGAAAGCAATACTTTTTTAATTGGAAAACATTTTGTATTATTCGAAGTAAAATTCATTGTCATTGTCATTCTTGTACCTAATGAATTATATCATTTGTTTTTAGTTATAATAAAATTATACTGTGCTATGTAAATTAAAAGGATTTGGTACAAGCATATTGTGAACAGAAAAATTAGAAAGTATAACCAAATTAATATGTTACTAAGAAATTTGAAATGAAACAAAATTAAAACTTGCTCAGATTATTCAAAAAATTTTAAATAGATAAATTAAACCTTTTTTAGTTGCAATCACAGTGGTAAAGGTTTTCACTTACCAATGATTTATACAAAATATCATGGAATGCATTGTGTGAGTGCCTGTGATATCGAAACAGTTTTGTTATAAATATTTATTCAAATATTGGTTAGAAAGAGGAACTGATCAATGTAACAGGCCAACGGCTTATCTGTGTTCATAAGTACATCTTTTTTTATGAAGATAATGTCATTAGAAAAAAAATCACGTAAAGCTAGGAAGGAATTATGACGTGAATGTCGATTATTGTGCTAGAAAGGTAAAAGTATGAATAAAGAATAAATCTGTTAGCTGTGAATAATAAGCAAAACTACAATTAATGAAAGAAAGTGAAAACTTGTTGTGAAAAACATTAAAAGTATGTTACCCGAAAGATATTAGTTAGATTGTAAAAAAATTGCCTCATTATTCAAAAATGTACATGGCTAACAATAAGAACGACCTACAAACAAAGAGAATCAAATACTGGATTTATGAATTATAAAAACATGCAATTGAAACTGGATATGGCTTGGAACAATTTTTATTATTTTGCTTTCAACGCGTAAAATTAAAATTCTAAACATTAAAAGTAAGGTTTAGAATAATGAATGTGAGAAAAAGCCCATTTTCATGTACACATTACATTATCTTCATAACTAGTATCTTCGAAGTATATGATACCATATATGATCTAAATATACAAAGTTACATTCCACAAAAACGTACCAAAACGGTACTCCATGTAAAAAACAGTGGATAATTTGCATCTCCGTCATAGTTAAGTCACAAATACTGATGTATGTATTTGCATTAGTGCCGGCAAAGTGTAATAAAAATCACAAGTATTATAACAAGTAGGGGTTATGAGAAGCAGAATTAAGATAAGTTAAAAAATGATAACAGATATGAATATGTATGTTCATATATGTATTCAAAATATATGAAATAAAAATATAAGGTAATCCTAATATAAATGGTAATATTTTTCAAAAACACTAAGTGTTAGTTTTCTTTCTACCGGACTGACAGAAGAAGGGTTATTAATTAACTTTTGTTCCTTTAATTATACTTCGAAAAAAACATTGTTTAGCAATGAAGACACAACAGTCGATATATATGTATGTATTTCAAAATTTGGGTTATATTGAATTTTAAAGAATTAGAAAAAGAACGGACGAAGTAAGTAATGCTTATTTAGGTAAAGTGTAAAATAGTTGATGTTATAACAAAAAAAATTCATGTAAAACCCTCTTGTTCTCTCACGACGCCTACTGCTATAGTTCTAAGCTCTGTAAATTATTTTATAAATAATATTAATTTCTAGCAAAAAAAAAAGAAGTTTGAAAATATCGGCACTTGACTAGCGACGATACAAGTTTAATTTAATAATTTAATCCGAAGTTTCTAGTAAACAACACGCGCTGATTAAAGTAGACTTTAATGTTATTTACTTTTGTTCGAATAAATGTTGAGATAAACTTCCTTCAAATAAGAAGTATACACTAACTGTAAAATGATCCCAATGTTATTACGATGTATGATACTGAAATATTAAACTATGATTGTTATCCGAATTTGATGCGCTTTTATTTTAACATCACCACTTGCCTCTGGATTTACATTTAAATTATGTATTTATATTATTTGATATCTATATTTGCTAAATATTAAGGAACTGGGAATTTTGACATTACTTTGGAGATTGTTTTCTTATTTCGCGGCTGGGACCATTTTTATGACCATGGAATGCCATTAATTGCATAAAAAATACAATACATATATGTACGTACAAGATAACATTAAAAGTAAAGACGATTCCTTGGGCTGCAAAGTATTTTCGTCATTATCTAATTATGTCATGAAAATTTCCGGTAAACGGCCCCTTCTCATAACAATTCGAAAATGGGAACGCTTTGTCAGCAACTCCAAATTCAATTGAGGAAAATCTATTTCTACATGAGGGAAATTTGGACATCTCACGCCGGAACTAGCGGAAGGCTCTTTGAATTATTGGGATAATCCTCTTCACCCATTGTGAGTACGTTCTTTTCAGGGGTAGTTGAAAAAAAGAAAATCAATACTTCCTTGACTGGCCTTAAGTCTATTTGAAAGGTGTCCTACAAAAGACTTCAGTTATAAAACTTTTTTCTACTTTGGAACTTTAAAAGGACAAAAGATTTTCTACACAATCTTACAGAAGGGGATGCATACAAGCAAGCACTAGGTGTACATTTTTGGTTAGGTAAAATAAATAATTCAACATTAAATTTTGAAAACAGTGACAGGGACCAAAATAGAGTAAATAATTTCAGAGATGATTTCGTATATATTTATATGTACTTACCTACATATGTGCTCCTATCAAATTTCATCCAACTTATATTATCCAACATTGTCGGCTCCGAGAGTTCGGGCAGGACCTGATAATCTTACCACTCCGTTTTCGCAATCGATATCAAAATACACGTACGTGAGTGTATTCTCTTTATCTAGGGTAGATTCATACATAGAGTGATCAAGTACCTTCCCTTCGTGCCTAGAACTAAAAGTAGATCCCACAACCCCCAAAATTCTCATCCTCTGTGGTTTTTTCTCGTCCCCTTTTCAACGAGGCCAATGTGAACTTCATCCATAAGCCCCGGCTTACAACACTTTTCCTACACCATTTATTGTTGCGGGTGTAACCTCACCCCCTGCAGTGCCTTCATTTAGCATCTACCCTATAGATCTGCGTTTGGGGGATATACCTACCCTATATTTTGTATCTATTGATATTTGTAGCAGGAATCCCTTTGTTTGGTTATGTTCACAGAAATTCGGTGGCTTCTTGTACAGGAGGACTCTAAATTGAGGGAAATTTGTAGGAAAAACTTTTTAATTGGCATATGGAAAAGTTCGTTTGTGTATTTTAGGTGAACATTAGGGTACCACCATAATACCTTTTCCTTGGAATTCGAATATGTCCAATTGCAATTGTTACGAATAACATCTTAAATTGATATAAGTATGTCACTTTGGTTTGTTTTCATTTAAGCATCCCGTTAATGTCAGTATTAGCGTCAATGTTACAATACTGAAAGACATTACATTAGTCGATTTGTTGGAGACCAATTTGATTTGAACAAAACTTGAACAACTTTTTTTTAACTTAATTTCTTACACAAACGCGTTCGACATTTCAAGATTCCTGACTTAACAAAGTAGAATCTAGCGATTAATATTTTCAATTTCTTACACTACAATAAGAATAAAATTAATCTAAGATCGCGGAAATTAGAACGCTTTGTAAGTGTAAATTTCAAGTATTAGGACAAGAGTACCTAAAGTACCTAAAGTATGTACTTAATTCACAATTCTTCTGGAGCAAATTATTCATCAGATGTAGGTATATGTATGTGTGTACTTTTTTTTCTAAATTTAACAAATCTTCTGTAAATGTATTATAATAGGATATTTTGAGTCCCTGCCAAAGATAATAATTAAGTTCTGCCGAAGTCTTACTCTTTTCTGGACAATTTGACATTAATTAGTAGGAGCGCGTGTTCCAATTACACAAAATGTTTAAATTTAGATCTAAGGCGGATTTTGAATAATTGTGTTATTCAGGATCCTAGAAACAAATCCTTCTTCATTAATTGCACAAAAGAAATGGTATTCAATTTCATCTGAAATTAAATAGACTGTTTTTGTGATAACGCTTTTGGTATACTTTTAGATCAATACAAAAAAAAAAACAGTAGAGGTACCTAAAAATCTCCATCAGACTTTCGTTCTCATTAAATTACCACGCTTTAAAAAATTTCAAACACTTTTGTAAGTGCATTTTATTGAATAATCCAATTCAGGTAACGAACGTTTGTTCACGGCAGTAACGAAAAGCAAACACTTTTCCCCCTTTCTGGATGTTTGGATATATTCAACCGGGGTTCGCATACAGACTGGTTCTATTCTATCTTCAAAGGGGAGTTATTTAACCATAGCGCCGTAGCACAGGATGATAAATTTTCCGGACACCAAACAACTGGGGGAACGCGTTCGAATACTACCGCATCCGATGTCACTTTTGGCAAGCGCACATCTTCATCCACCTCATCGTCGACATGCAAAAACTTCACCCGTTCTTCCCATTTAGGTTCAAAATTTTCAGCTTTAAAGCATTCCTTACGAAACTAGAGAACGATTCCATCTTAATTGCTTAATTTGACTTCCCATCAAAATTAGATTGTTAGCCTCATTGTAACATGACAAAAAGGGTCTGGAAATTGCGGGCACGTGACTTATTGTTAAATCATCCCTCGGCATTATTGGGCCCAAAAATAATAAATTGCATTAAATGGCATTGTTGTCAAAATTGCTTTATGGCTCTTAATAAGCCCCTCCTTAGGTACTTAGGAAAATGAATTTAACGAAACGAGCAAGGGATAGTGAAAACGATCAGGCACCTTCATAATATTGAATCGAGAACGGCATGCTCTTTTATTATTCATATTCATAGGTAAAATAATAATTGAAGTTTATGATATAATGAATAAAAGGAAAACTTTAGATAGTCATCTAAAAAATTATGAGTAAGTAAATACATAAACTTAAAATTCAGTATTATGTATACCTGCAAACTCCAACTAAAAACCCTATTGAATTGAAATATATCAAGTATATGTACATACATAGTATATGTATGTAGATCTGAAATTAACCTTGTAAGTAGAAGAAGACCAGCAAAACTTCTAAAACTTATAAAAATAGTACGTACACATATACATATGAATGTATGTTTTTTCTTTTTTGATTCGGTGTGTAATTCTGATTAATAAAACAATTTAAGTCATTTTTTTACTTGTCATTGACCCGACTAGAATTTTCTTTCGGCAGTCCTAATTACGAATGTGGGCCTAATGAGGAAACACTGGGGCAAACCAAAATGTGGAAAGCCTAACTATTACCTCATAAGGCCCCCATAAGGTCAGCCTAAATAAGGCACGCTTAAAAATGCGCTGTTAAGTATTCGGAAAGCCTAATTATTGCCTAATGAGGGCCCTATAGGGTTAGCCTAAATAAGGCAAGCCTAAAAAATGCCATATTAAATGTTTTTGTGGAAAGTTTGAGGCTCGCCTAAGTTAGGCGTAGCTTTGGAATTTGGAATTTGGTCCTAAGGAGGAAAACTGAACAAATGCCGAACTTCGATTATATATAATAATATACTTATATATAGTACATTATATTACTAGTTATATTATTTAAAAATGAAAGAATTAAAGTGAAAAATTTTAATGTAAATAAGAGAAATAAATATATAAATACTAGCTGACCCGACAGACGTTGTCCTGCCCTCAACTCCTCCTTCATCTACTCCCACGGAAACCCCCTCAACTCCTCCTTCATCTACTCCCACGGACACACCCACAACTCCTTCTTCATCTACTCCCACGGACACCCCCACAACTCCTCCTTCATCTACTCCCACGGACACCCCCTCAACTCCTCCTTCATCTACTCCCACGGACACCCCCACAATTCCTCCTTCATCTACTCCCACGGACACCCCCACAATTCCTCCTTCATCTACTCCCACGGACACCCCCACAATTCCTCCTTCATCTACTCCCACGGACACCCCCACAACTCCTCCTTCATCTACTCCCACGGACACCCCCTCAACTCCTCCTTCATCTACTCCCACGGACACCCCCACAACTCCTCCTTCATCTTCTCCTACGGACACCCCCTCAACTCCTCCTTCATCTACTCCCACGGACACCCCCACAACTCCTTCTTCATCTACTCCCACGGACACCCCCACAACTCCTCCTTCATCTACTCCCACGGACACCCCCTCAACTCCTCCTTCATCTACTCCCACGGACACCCCCTCAACTCCTCCTTCATCTACTCCCACGGGCACCCCCACAACTTCTCCTTCATCTTCTCCCACGGACACCCCTTCAACTCCTCCTTCATCTTCTCCCACGGCCACCTCCTCAACTCCTCCTTCATCTTCTCCCACGGATACCCCCACAACTCCTCCTTCACCTACTCCCACGGACACCCCCACAACTTCTCCTTCATCTTCTCCCACGGACACCCCCACAACTCCTTCTTCATCTTCTCCCACGGCCACCTCCTCAACTCCTCCTTCATCTTCTCCCACGGATACCCCCACAACTCCTCCTTCACCTACTCCCACGGACACCCCCACAACTCCTCCTTCATCTACTCCCACGGACACCCCCACAACTCCTCCTTCATCTTCTCCTACGGACACCCCCTCAACTCCTCCTTCATCTACTCCCACGGACACCCCCACTACTTCTCCTTCATCTTCTCCCACGGACACCCCCACAACTCCTTCTTCATCTTCTCCCACGGCCACCTCCTCAACTCCTCCTTCATCTACTCCCACGGACACCCCCACAACTTCTCCTTCATCTTCTCCCACGGACACCCCTTCAACTCCTCCTTCATCTTCTCCCACGGCCACCTCCTCAACTCCTCCTTCATCTTCTCCCACGGATACCCCCACAACTCCTCCTTCATCTACTCCCACGGACACCCCCACAACTTCTCCTTCATCTTCTCCCACGAACACCCCCACAACTCCTTCTTCATCTTCTCCCACGGCCACCTCCTCAACTCCTCCTTCATCTTCTCCCACGGATACCCCCACAACTCCTCCTTCACCTACTCCCACGGACACCCCCACAACTCCTCCTTCACCTACTCCCACGGACACCCCCACAACTCCTCCTTCATCTTCTCCTACGGACACCCCCTCAACTCCTCCTTCATCTACTCCCACGGACACCCCCACTACTTCTCCTTCATCTTCTCCCACGGACACCCCCTCAACTCCTCCTTCATCTTCTCCCACGGACAGCTCCTCAACTCCTCCTTCATCTACTCCCACGTACACCCCCACGGTGTAAAAAATGAAAAAAAGTGATTCTGCCCAAACAGGATTTGAAACCCGAACCGTTAGATTGAAAATCCAACGCTCTACCGAATCGACTGAGCTCGTTAACAGTTTTCTGAAATTTTCCAATTTTCCGCGCAATTTTCTTAATTTTTTCTGAATCTAAACCATCCAGGGCGCCACCCAAACGCATACAAAAAAATTCATTCAAATCGGTCCAGCCGTTTAGGAGGAGTTCAAAGACAACACACGTACAGTACAATTATATATATACAGATTTAAATTTTTAAATGTTTCAGGAAAATTTAATTATTACCTCAGAAGCACTCAAAAATGTTTCTTCAATATAATTCACACTTGGTTTTTCCCGAGGGAGCTTATAAGGAGCCGGCGAGATTTCGAGGGTTATCTTCTCACTCTTCTTAGCCTTTAGAAGATCATTTTTGGAATTAGGCAGAGTGCTAGGGGCTTGCTCCACCTCTGCCGCGGGTTGACCTGGCATTGCAGTACCGTCAGGATCGGCCCGACTTCACTATTCTCAATACAAAATTGTTAAGTTAGTTAAAATCAAGGATTATCCAGAATACTTATGTAAATTCCCCACCCAATGAGGTCTTCGTACTTAGGGCCCAATGAGGTCTTCCCATTTAGGGCCGAATGGGGACATGCGTTACTTTTGTGATTAGGGCCTAATGCGGTTTCCTCATTAGGCCCTAATGCGAAATTCGGCATGCCTAATTCGTTTGCCATTACTACCGAACTTTAAATTCTAGTCGGGGACTGAGCCAATGCAGTATAAAATTCATCAACTACTTCGCTAAATTACTACAAAATTAAAAAGTGTGGCATCTATCCTTAACTTAATGAAATAGCATAAAAGGAACTTTGAAATAAAATCTTGATTTTTAATTTCACAGCAAGAAACGCAAGGTGTTCCTATGACCGTTCCATTTGTATAATTGAACCCTAGAAGTACCAATTAAGTAAAGCAATATAATGAGACGGACTACTATTTTTGCTTTAAAAAGAAATAAGATCTGTCCAACTTACTGGACTAATTAATTTACGTCATCGTAATGTTTCCTTTCTTCTGCTTTCTTGTCTTATGTAAGAGTATACAGTTACCAGCGGCAACCAGCTATTTCGAAAATTAATTTTAAAACTATCTAGCTACAGGAAATGAGTTCATTTTTAACTGCTTTGTAATGGCTTTTAGAAGCTTAATATAAATTTTTTTTAATTAATGTGATTGCCAATGAAGAGTTAAATAAGTATCAATTATTTTAAAATGATTTTAAACGAATGGCAAGGTAAAAGTAATTGAAAAATAAGTATTCGTATTCAGAAATAAATATGAGAACAAATATAAGAAAACAAAAACCTGAATTACTTACTGAATTAATCTTCAAGTCACATAAAGTAGGTAGTTTGTTATTATGAAATAATGTTTAGGTATTATCTAAAAGAAATTTTACCATTTCCTGTTTATGTTTGACATGTTCAAACTTTTAAATGAAGGAATTTAAAAATTATGTTACAAAAGTTTTCATATACATATGTATGTACATAATATGTATATATTTAAGGTACTTAAAATATATAACGCTAAGCTACTTTACATAAAATTCTTATCCAAGTGCTAATATTTTCCTTCTAAAAGTTAATCGCATTTAAAACTTATCCCATTCGATTTAAAAAGGGCGCATTATTATAAAAACGAAAACAACTCGTCGTCGTCCGCAGTAACGAATATGTTTTTTATGAAAACAAGTCATAAAATGACTGCTGATCTATTTAAGCTCAGTTAAAGACACAACAAACGCAAAAAACGTGCTGATGAAATTAATCAACCGAAAAAGTATCCTCCGAACGACCAAGAAAATGAGGTTGTCTTCTCCTTGACAGAAGGCTCATGTAGAGTTAAACCCCTGAGCCCAATGAACGAGAAGAATTTAAATGGCAATAAATCCAAGTCATTTAATACCACCAAGTCATTGTTCTTGGGGTTTTTCGTTCAGCAGGGGGTGAACTAACGACGAGGTACTCCCCCTCTAACCTGACATCCTGAATTTTCCCTGTGATTGAGATGGAACCATATAAAACGTGCATAGAATGTTAACATATATCTATGTATATAGTGTTTTCGCATTTAAAGCACAAAGTAGGTGATTACATCTTGGGAAATAACCTCGTGGGTAAGATATACGATTAAATCAACACATCTATATTAAAGTAACTATTTCAAAATCAAACTCTATTGTAGTATACTTACTACTAGTTAGTTTTTTTCGCAAGAAAGTAAAGTTTTTCATAGTAACACATTAATACATAATAATTACAATAATATGTAGAACGAAGTTTAAAGCAAGAATATGTAATCTTTCATAAATTAAATTCATTAATAAAGGAAGCACAGATTTTTAAAGCCGTGGTGAGGGTGGAATTAATAATGATAGGAAAGGTAGTCGAACATCACATTTTCAAACTCAGCATGACCACCTTTGGGTACACTCCAACAACGTCTATCGTTAGACGGTAGGTATGGGATTTCAGGAATATTCTTGTCTCTCCAGGGGGTCTTTTGCATCTGACACGCTCTTTTTGATTTTCCCCATTTCACTGCAACATTTCGAAATGCCCTTTTACGCGACTACGGGGGGTAACGTTCTCATCAAAACTTCATGTATATGTATACCTGTGTATATACTACATATAATATAATGTGTGCATAAATTTATGTATAAGGTGCAGGGTGTTGTGTTTTCAGTTTTTAATTAATTCATTCGATTACGCATGTATATAGTAGTTGGATTTTTCCTCTAACTTACTGGAAACGTGCTGCATAATAATTTTTGCCTATTAATATCTCCCACGCTTTCTTCTTTCCCACAGGAAGACCCTATCGCTCGGTAGGGGTCTCCTGGATGCAATGAAGGTTAAAAGGACGTGAGACCCAAGCGCTTGGTAGGAGTCTCTCAGAACCAATAAAATATTTTAAATTACAAATATAAAATATAAAATTTAAAATGTATACTTATACATATATCCCGTAATTTAAAAGAAATTAATAAATTCACTTTTTAAAAAGAGAACGGAAGACCCAATCGCTTAGTAGGGGTCTTCCGGGCCCAACGAAGGTTCCCACAGGAAGACCCAATCGCTGGGTAGGGGTCTCCTGGATCCGATGAGGGTTGAGAGGACGAGAGACCCAATCGCTTGGTAGGAGTCTCTCGGAACCAATTAAATATTTAAATTTACAAATATAATATAAACAAATTTAAATGTACTCACATATCCTGAAATTTAAAAAAATTAATAAATTTACTTTAAAAAAAAAACAAACGGAAGACCCAATCGCTTCCGGAATCCACGGAGGAAAAAAGACGGAAGACCCAATCGCTTAGTAGGAGTCTTCCGAGCCCAATAAAAATATTTAATTTAAAAAAATAAACAAAATGTACTCACAGGCCAGCAACTCACCCAATTCGGGTTAAAGTCACCGTTGAGCTCCTGAAATTAAAGTAAAGTCACGTTAGTTAATGAACAAATAAACAAACATTTTTTCATAGTGTAAAATCATTTTAAATTTTTAAAGTTTCCTTTAAAAATGAATATTTAGTTTACGTACTATAGGAACTGAATTCAGCAACTAATCTTCCTTTAACTGAAGTTCCTGGTGTATACATATGTATAATGTTGCGTTTACTTTAGATCCTAAACAGGTAAAATGATTTTATTGAATTTCAAAAGTCAAAGAAAATTCATCAAGTACAATATCAAATTAATAAAATTTTACCATTACGATAGGTATCCCACCCATATTTATGTTGTATGTTTTTTACTAAACCTCTAGTAAAAAAGTTGCTAAGTGTTTTTAAAATTGATCTAAGTATTTTAATTAATATTGTCTAAATAAGAGTATTCTTCTTTCATAACTTATAACTGATTCTGTTTAATAAAATCAAGTTCGTGATAAAGAGAAAATTTATTGGACGAAACCATAAACGCAAGTGTGTTCGCTCTGATTATTCAGTGTTTAAATAAATGTAAATATGTACTTATTATTATGCAATTGGATAGTGTACTATTGTAAAACCCTAACATTACTTGGATAATTTTCTATTTGATCATTAAAATAAAATTAAAGTATAAGTTTCGCTACAAAACCGATTGTTATTTAAGGTATACATATACTATCAAGATTGGGATACGCCATAATCTCTATGAATTAATCCCGACGAAAAAATTGAGTTCTAAGTAGTATTAAAACAATAACTTACTGAGTGTAAAAAATATCCCGTCTTATTAAAATATCGCAAACTGGGTTATATTAAATAATTTATCCTGAATTCATGTCGAAGTTCAGAAGAGTTTTTCGTCAAACATAGTATACACATTTGTCTTTTTTTCGATATATAATGCTGCTAAAAGCGTGAAATGACTATTAATCTTCCTGAGTCTGCTGCTGTCCGCATCAAAATCCCCTGTTATCCCGTAACATAACACAATTACCTCGACTCGTACCCGAATTAGATGCTACCAGCCCGATACCAGCAAGATAAAATCGTAGCAAGCTGTGAGTGAGGGTGGAGGGTTGAGATCCCAAACACTCAAACGAGTGAACGACTGAAATGATTGCCCTGACACGAAATAGACGTTTCTTCAACTTCCCTACAGGAGCGAAATAGTAATTTTTTTTTTCTTGATCTTTACAGGGTGGAAAGATTCTATTCTCTCCCTCCCCAAGAAATGGCTCTCTACCACAGAGGGTACCGACGAATTCGGATTTCCAGAGGTAAGTCTACATTCTACCTATATGTATAGAATCAGAAACCCCAGGGTGTTCCCTGGCGTGTTTTATGGCTTTATCTTTAACATTGCCCAAAACTTTGGAGCATTTCTTTTACAGATTCAATATAAATTAGCTTCTTAAAGGCGTAGGGTGTTCTGCATTAAAATTCAAAATCCGTTTCTTGAAAATGTACATAAATGTGCCTATGAAGGGGGCTACGTATAGAATTCCTCTGGGATACCCAAAATGTTTCTGCAAATGCAAATGTTTGACACTAACACAATAAAAACCGATGGTAGTCCCTGGGGATAGCATCCTGTGCGCACTTGACTGTAGAATTTTTTTTTTTAAAGACTTTTCTACCATTGAGGGATCACCTTGTGTCCGGGCCGAAAAGGGAGGGTTACATTCATGAGGTAATTCCTCCCCTATAAACCTTCTTCCGTCTTCGTCTTAGTAAACAATCGAAAACAAAAGCGGTGTGTCTGCTTCCTCCCGCACCTTTGGCACATTATTTGCCCTTCTAATTAGGACAAATAGAATTATCTTTCTGTGTTATAATTCGGACTGAACACGCCGGCCAGTTGCTCAACATCTCCATGGACATTGTGGTGGTTGTCTACAGCGATCGATTTTCAAAATGTATCCCGCAGGGCACGAGTGCGCAGTCTGTGCACACCTATATAGTACATGAATGAGAACAGGTGAATTCGGGGGTGTATCACCATAGATGTATCTGGTAATTTCACCTGGACACGAACAGTTTGGAGGCAAACAGATATTTTTATACAGTTCGAAATTCTATACATTCATCATATGTGTTATAAGCCCCCAATTCCCCAAATTGAATTGCAAAGATAATTAAATCAATTTGCAACTTTTGATGGTTAGGCTCACTGTATTGGGGAAAGGCCAATAATTACAAAATTACAGCACGTTCGAATTGATTTTAAAATGGATATATGTACTTATAAGAATTTATTCAAAACAACTCCTTATTAGTAAGTGAAAAATAATTATATAATTTAGATTCAATTATGAGAAAAAATATTTAGAACTCTTAAACGAAAAATTTACTCATCATGAAACCTATTTAGGTAAATTTCTTTAAAAAAATTATATAAAACTAGTAACTGATTATAATTATCCAAATGTTGTAGTGTAATCGGAAACCTATCAATAAAAGAAAACTAGCTAAAGCAAATAATCATAAAAATTACGTAAATATTCTACATGCAAGTTTCATTTGTTTAAATAAAACATCTTATATGTACATATATGTATATTTTTTTGGAGATTTAACAAAAATATTAAGAGCAAAATTAATTTTTTTTTTATAATTACATATGGTTTCGGAGATATTAACGTTTGGATTCTTCAGGTTATTTTAGATCGCATATTACATATACATGTGCATATTTACATAAGTAGGTATTTTATTTATATCTTAAAACCATACGCTACACAATCTCAAAAATAAAAGAATGGGAACTGGGAATACCACAGACTACATATTAAGATATCACATTTTGGAAATTAACTTTATCTTAGTTTCACAATCATCTACATATTACTAGCCACATATGTAAGTATGTACAACAATTCGAAACGGATTAAAAGATTAAATTGTTTTTCCGTTGAAACTGCAAACTTTAGATAGCGAAAAAAGGGGCTATAAAACTAATTCATTATTGCATGATCATAATACCTATCACTTAATTTTGCCTTTTCCATATCTTGAAGCACTTACTATATCAGATGTGCAGATATCACTAAACTTATTAAGTGGTCGCTTTTTAGATGAGGTATACATTTTTCTTTGTGGTGAGGCGGCCTCTCTAGAGTTTTTTACTTTTCAATAATTAATTTATTATTAATATTTTACTTTATGTAATTTCTTACATTTTTCAGAAATTACCAAAAGTACCCGTTCCACCTCTTGACCAGACTATGGAAGAATACGTAAGAGTATTAACTCCAATTGTGACCACAGCGCAGTTGGAAAGAACAAAGACCTTAATTAAGCAGTTCACAGCAGTGGACGGCCTTGGACCTAGATTGCAGCAATATCTTCTTGATAAAAAAGAATCGGAAGACAATTGGGTTAGTATCCATTTTCACATCTGATTTACTGAAGATAAGAAGGAAAACGGAAATTCATTAAACAATAACGAATTATCATTAAATTAAATATCATTCGTTTTAAATGTTTTATAATTAAGTTTATTATTTACGTAAAATTTACATTTAGTACATCATATTTTCGAGTTTCCTAAAATGTTGATGGGGTATTGGTTGGTGGCTTGGGGGGATACGTTGGGCTTGCTGTTGGTGGAACAGTTGGTGGCGGAGTTGGTGGATGAGAAGGAACTGGAGTGGGTGGAGTTGGATATCCCGAAGTTGTGGGAGGATATGACGGCTCCGAAGGTACGTTCCGACGGTTAGTAAACAGAAAACGTGCAAATCGTTCCATACTTTCTTTTGGCACCGATAGGGGCAATATTTGCATTGGTGTCCGTGGCATTGGTAGTGGAGGTTCTTCCCAATCCGAAGGATTTACACAGGCCTGATGTTTAAAACTGAACCACAAATCATCTTCGCACTTCTCATGGACTGGTTCTCTGAATCCTTCGCATGTATAAAACGCCGTACTCTCGAAGTAATCTGGCCACAGTGTATTCAGCTCATCTTCAGTACAACTAGGCTCCAATGCTAAGCATGCTGCCACAATGGCAAAAATCACAAAAATTGTTCCTATACAAACGATAACACTTTACAAAACTTCAAACCTCAACAAATTTTACGCTTACCTTTCATATTACTTTAGTGAATTCAAAACCAGAACTAATCTTCCTAACCAGGAGACTCTTGTATTTATATGAATGCGAAATCTTTCGTTGATAATCAACATTCGGCAGCAATATATGTCATTTTCAAGAACTTGCACTTACCGTGAAGATCCCTTATCTACAGGAAATAATTGAAAGATATACTTCCAGTTAATGTTATTATTATACTCACAACAAAAAATGCCATTTAGTCAGTGCCTAAAATACATTAGGCTTGAGGGTTCTTCAAATGACGCTGGGTCAGATGAAATATCTAATCGATACTACAGTAAGCGCATTAAAAGCATTATCTTTGCGAATCGTATTGGTAGAGATTTAATTGTTTATGTGTACTCCCATTTCCAAAGTCATTCAATTCAAACGTACATCAAGTACATACAGATTACGCACAAACTTTTATCAGTCTATCACATTGAAGAAAAGAAAGAAAAGTGCTTTTTCTTGCAATTCCATTAAAAAAATATCATTGGCTTTTTCATAATTGAGTAGACATTCTTTCCGATTATAAAGATTACTTGGTTCGAACTTTATCTAACTTAATAAAAATTAACATTCAATAACATAGCTCATAGAATTTATAGCAGTGATAATTGATGATGAATTTTTCTATGAAATCCCACTAACGGTTTTATTTTCGTCATCGTTTATTTCTGTTGTGTTTTATTGGAAATTAGTCAATTAACATTAAATATATTTCGTGACTTAAATTATTATTATTATTTTTATTATAATATTATATATTGAGAAAAAATTAAATGAAAATTCATATAAGTGAAGAGAAAAACTTAGTAAGAGTAGATCAAAATTTTCAAATTATGTATATACATACCCTATCATGAAACTATGCAGCTTCGTAATTTAGTATTCCATTTGTGAAAAAATGTTAAAGGTCATACATTATATTTATTGCAGGCATATAACTACTGGTTAAACGATATGTACCTTGATGTAAGACTACCCCTGCCAATAAACTCAAATCCGGGAATGGTATTACCTCCTCAAAAATTCATGACAGTCCATGACGTTGCTCGTTTCACTGCGAGGGTAATTGAAGGGATAATGCAACATAAAGAAATGCTTGATAGGTAAGTTACATACACGGTCCATACATTTTTGAAAAGGAGGAGAATTTTTTCTTCGACAGTGGAAGTCTACCACTTGAAAGAGCAGCTTCCCGAGAAAAAAATCAACCTATGTGCATGGCCCAATATTATCGGCTCCTTGGATCCTGTCGACGTCCAGGACTTGAAAGAGATTCCCAATACCTGCCGGAACGGCGAGAAGATGAGCATATCATCGTTATCTGTCGAAGTCAAATGTATTGCATCCCACTTAAGGCTAAAGATCGTGGAAAACTCTCAGAAGATGAAGTGGCATCGCAGATATTATTTATTTTAAGTGATGCTCCATGTCTTCCAGCGAAACCACCGCCCATTGGGCTATTAAGTGCCCAGCCCAGAGACAAATGGGCCCAGGACAGGAACACTTTGTTGCTGGAAGAAGTAAACCAACGAAATATAGAGCTATTGGAGCAGGCCCTAATTGTGCTCTGCCTCGACGAGCCCATGACTAATCAGTTTAACGCAAGGGGCTTTAATGGGGCCAAACCGTGCGGACATTTCGCTGGGAATCGGGATGAAACTAACATGGCCCACCAAATGATTCATGGCGGTGGTAGTTCCTTTAATACGGCCAATAGATGGTTCGATAAAACAATGCAAATCATCGTTTGCACCGACGGTACCTGGGGCTTGTGCTACGAGCACTCCCCATCCGAGGGTATAGCTGTTGTCCAACTTTTAGAGAAAATTTTTGAGAAGGTTACTTCAATGACTCAGGACGAAGAAGGCGTGCCGCAACATCATCTCCCACCACCAGAACGACTCGAATGGGCCGTACCACCGGAAGTTTTTAGAAAATTTTCGGAGGCTACCAAAACCGTTGATAAGTATGTAAATAATATTGTAGACACCAGGTCAAAAACACACTTACATAAAATTCAATCATTTTTAAAAAAACATATCGCATTTTCAATGGTAAAACAAATACACAAATATAATTTTTAAGAACGGCGTCGGTTTGGTGTCCTTTTTGAAAAAAAAGCTATTAAGAAAAGCCTTTGATTGGCTGTTATTAATCAAACATAAATAGAAATTCATCGAAATTGCCTACAGTTTCATTAATCATAATTCTTATTGTATAGTGAACCTTCTGTAGTCAGAAACAATAAAAGAATGAACGTTGAAAGTGATTTCATGAATATAGCATTTTCTGGTTCTTGACCTCGTGTTTTCATTAACAATTTTCTAATATTCATTATACGTTAATATTAATACATTTCAGAATGATAGATAGTCTCGACTTTTACGTCTATCGTTACAAGAGCTATGGCAAATCTTTTATAAAATCATGCCAAGTAAGCCCAGATGTCTACATTCAACTTTCACTTCAACTGGCTTATTTCAAGTAAATTTATTCAATAATTTAAATATTTTTGATGACCCACATACAATTTTTGTTTATTAAGACTCTACGGATTTCTTGTGACTACTTATGAAAGTGCTTCAACGAGGCGTTTCCTCCTAGTAAGTACACATTAAGAGAAAATATCACAAAATATAAAAATTCTATTCTTTCTAATAAAATAAAATAAAATAAATTCAGGGACGCGTAGATTGCATAAGATCTGCAAGCTCCGAGGCATTAGAGTGGGCGAAAGCGATGTGTCAAGGTGAAGGACCAAAATTGGACGCAGAAAGTGACCGAGAAGATGAAGAGAAAAAGGATGATACGAGAAAAGTCAAGTTTAGCATCTACAGCGTAATTTTATAATAAACATTATAAAACAGAATCGGCAACAAATATTTTCATTTTGCAGAAAGATCGACTTCGCGAATTATTCCGTTGCGCTGTAGCGCGTCAAACGGAAGTTATGGTCCAAAATATCCTGGGACAAGGAATAGACATCCACCTTCTAGGCTTAAGAGAATCAAGTCGTGAAGTTACTGGCTCTGTTCATGACCTTTTTGCAGATGAGTCTTACAAAATTGCGAACTGTTTCCTTTTGTCCACCAGCCAGGTACTCCTTATTTAAATGGATCAGACACCTGCACATGCACCAACAATGTATGAAGCTAGATTGTACTCGCACCGTGCACCTTTTGGTGTTTCCCATTTTATACAACACTTTTATAGTTTACACCAGATTCAAAAATTTTGATTCACACATCTACATAAGCAGCGAAAACATAATACGTAAAAATTAAAAATATACTATCGGAGAATGGAACTAAATGAAGATTATTTAAAGGACGACCAAGGCCTTCAACAGGTAAATAACTGGATATCTTCAGTATTTCGTCTAAAATATTTGTTATATAAAGTAATATTTACTTTAAATATACATCAGTATAATTATTTAATTTTGAAATTATACTCAATATAATATTAACATAACAAAGTCATGAATAAAAGGTACTAAATTAAAAAATATCGCAACATTGATTAAAAAATAAGAAGATAAGAAATCATAAAAAACACAACATACCTCTTAAAGCCAACTAAAAAGAAGAAAATAAAAAACATTAAAATTCATTGCAACATACTGGAATTTAAAAAGGAAATTATAAGTTTTGTTAGCTGGTACAACTAAAAAAAAATCCTTTTAAACGTTCCTGAATAAAAGGTAAGTAGTCATTCAAAACTATTCAATGATGTATTTATAAATTCTAAGAGACTGCAAGTACTTAATATTGCCAATAAATTAAAACTTTTTGTTAACATCAATTTCTATCACATATGAACTTAAGCTTGCTTTTACTTTGCTCTCAAAGTACATACTGCGAAAATTATTTGGTAAACATTAGCAATTCTAGAAAATATGAAGCACTGATAATAAAACATAGTTATGAAAAAATATTTCTTATTAATTTAAGGCACAAAGCACCCCACTTTTGGCACCAAAACATAATTTAAATTAGTACACAATATTAAAGACTTAATCTCCCGTGTTTAGGTTGCATGCAGCACAGATAGCTTCATGGGTTACGGGCCAGTTACCCCTCGCGGCTACGGATGCTCTTACAACCCTCATGCGAACGAGATAGTCTTCTGCGTTTCAGCGTTTTACACTTGCGAGGACACCAGTGCGACACGTTACGCAAAGTCCCTTCAGGACTCACTCGACATGATGAAAGATTTGTTACAAACATAAGTTATGAGAAAACGCAAATAAAATGCACAACAAACTGTGGTTATAAAACGCTGGCATAGTAGTCAAAAATTTCAGTATAGAAACGATACATATCAAAAAATGCCTTTAAAGCAATTGTTAGATTAAATATATTAGAAAATATTTATTTCAGAAGCTATATCGAGAAATATATATATATATATATATATAAATGTTAGCCTTTTACAGTTTTACATATGTGTACAAGATTGTAGCATAATGTAACTGATCGCGATGCAATTCATAAAAATTAGACCATGTCACTTGCATGCATTCACTATAGTCAATTACCGTGTTATTGTGTTCACAAATTTACCTATATTTAGATTGATACTGAGTTATTGATTTATGTAACTGTTGTGTTTGTGGTACTATTTAATTATTATATCTTCAAAAAAAGAACTATGTATTAAATGTTGGAAAGTATAACAAATTACAAATATTAGGCAAAACTGAGTTAATGAAACAATATTTCTTGTTAATCAATAATGATATGGAATGGATTTATTTGAACTGTTATTAAATATCCTAATTATGTTGATAAATGTTACATTTATGAAAAAATTGTATAGAAAACTTTATTTTATGTAACTTTGTACAGATAAATAAAAACTTAGTAATGTTTTCGTTATAGACAGAAAAATATGTATACATTCATTGCAAGTTTTACGGCAAAACAAATTATATAATTATTGGATTGTTTTAAATATTGTATAACAACAAATTTTTATTTAATTAACAGTTTTTGTCTCATAATATGATGACTATGAGAGTTTGTTTTTAATTTTGGCACTCTGACTTAACCCATTACACTTTGTGTCACCCGTTCGAAGCGATTGATATTTTTCTTTTCACGTTACTTAAAGAAAATTCTATATTTAACTGTTTGGCTCAACTAGGAGCTTACTTCCTTCCTTTACAAGATATAAGGTAAAGCTGTACTAATAAAGTGCCAATGATATTTCATTATGCTGTAATTACAGGTGTCCAGTACACAGGGTTAATTAATTCCAAATGTTTTTGTCATATTTTCTTTACAATGCAAAACTTATCACTAGATTATAGTTCTAATAGAGATTAAGAAATGAATCAGTACATACCCATGCATACCAGTTGAGTGTAACATGTTAACATTATAAAGTAAATAAAACGTAACGCACCAATCGAAGGTCTTTATATTAAAATTTTTAACACTTGTAATTCACCATCTTTTACACTTTTTTATTTTTTTTATTTTGACTCGTTTCTTCTGCGCTAAGTCCATGATGTTTTGAAATTAAAAATACGCAGACTTTTTAGAAATAAGCTACTTGCTTTATAAGACCATGATTACACGATTCGCGGGAGCGCACGTTCTGCACGAAACGATAGACCGTTTTTCCGATTGTCACCTCACTTCAGTGACAAACCCTTGGAGGAACGAACAAAGATGGAGTGGAAGAACCGTTTAAAATTCCTTGTGCGTGAGCCAATCTTGTGCAACTGACTGTCAAATAATGAACGAGCGGGAAGTTTCGATTTGGAAAGTGCAGTGAGTAAGCGAACAAAAAGGTAATTTTGTGTTTGTTTTGTGTTTTATTTCCACTAAATGTGGGTTATAAGGTGTAATTTTTATGTTTTAATTTGTGAAACTAAGAAAAAATGCCTGATAAATGTTTTGTGCCTGGCTGCAAAAATGCGAAGATTTACAGGAACTCTGGGATTTCTTTTCTCAAGTAGGTATTTAAGAAAATTACACTTAGTGATTTCATTTAATAAAAATTGTGAAAATGATTCCATTTTATCGAAAAATTCATTCTAACCCGGCGGTTACACGAGTCAGTAGAGCTGACAATGACACTGACACTGACTCGTGTAAACGCGCACTGTCTGTCATTTTTTGCTGACCCGTCATTTGTGATCGGAAAATAATCTGGTCACTACTGACTAGACATTATCTGTCACCGGCACACATTATCTGTCACCGACGACATTTTTAACATGAACTGACGGTCAGTTGATCGAACACAACGAAATCGCTGTCAACAGATTTGACATTTTGAAATCAGTACTTTCCGTCAGCACTACTGACTCGTGTAACCGCCGGGTAAACGAAGTGGTTTTCCCTCCAGAAGAATTGTCAGATTTGGGTTAGTGATTGACAGCTCTATTACGTTTCTAGTGGTGCGTTTCGCGGAAAAATAGACCGGTGAAATGCGCATCCCCACGCAGAGCGTCACTTCCCCCCTCACCTATAAACTCGTTCCGCACCCGACGCGACGTAAGCATGCCTAGTCTCGCATCCCCCTTATACAAAATTTTCTTGATTTCTAAATTCGGAAATTCAAATTAAAATGTCCTAATAATTGTTTTTCTGAAATTTCTGTAAAATTGCATCATCTATTCACCCACTATCTAGAAAAAACATTTATAAAAGTGCATAAACGCTTTATAAATTAAAATTATAGATTCAAGAATACTACAAAAGTATTGAATGAAATTTATTAAAGTAAAATGCATTTTCATATTAAAATTATATATTTGCAGCATTCGTAAATAACAACAATGTTCTACTCTACAATATTAACCTTTAACAGAATTTTCATACACATCGACAAATGCAGTAATTTTGTGTAGAGTACCTGACCGCTTTCTTGAAATGAAACGTTCACAACCAAAAAAACAATTCCTATCAAATAAACACGTAAAATTCGTGAAAAGTAAAACAATTTATTATACTAAATTGGGAGTTAAAACGTCCTCTTACAAAAACCTTGCGTCCAAAAATAAAACTCTTAGGTGCAATCTGCTTACTGTACTAAAATCGCATATCAGGTACTATCACATTTACAAATGTTTTACTAAGCAGTTCTGCCGCCTAATTTTAATCGTCGCTATCGCTAATCGCAACTACATACATGTTACTCAAATATAACACTGATATACATATATATTTTAATATTCTTTTTTTTTATTTTATATAAATAAAATGCATTTTAACCCGTTTTATAAAAACTCCTCAGTAATGAAAGTTTCATTACAATTTCTTCCTTCGAAACGACCTGCGCCCTTGACGATTACTTTTATCATTGTTTACATCTTCTTCGAGCTGAACCTAGAAAAAAGATATTAGGTGAAGATTTATTTTTTTTCCGTAGTAACGTATGAAACTTACTTTGCAAAAATTGTGCTGCAGCAACTCATTTGCGGATCGTCTTATTTTTGCGTCATGTTGAAGACAAAGTTCCAAAAATTCATGACCTTCTTGAGAAATACTCTCAGGTATGTCAGGGGTTTCTCCCATTCCTACTTTAAACATTATTTGAAAGTTGGAATCAAACTGCCACCAAGGCCGCTATATAAATAAATTCATTTTTATCCATTCTTTCAAGCTTATTATTTAAAAAAAAAAATTCACCTTCCCCGATGCCATCTCAACAACAACACAGCCAATAGACCAGATATCTGCCGCTCTCCCATGACCATCACTATTTGTTTTGGTGAAGACTTCCGGTGCCATATAAGCTAAAACAGAATTAAAAGTAAAGATATAATTTCATACAAATTCTGTACGAACCTTGGGTGCCAACGTATCCTTGTAATTCGCCTGGAACAGTTGTATGCGCTTGAATTTTCACCGCTGAACCAAAATCTCCTAGCTTTAAACTATTACCACCATTAATTAGAAAAATATTTGCAGTCTTAACATCACGATGAACGATTCCATGTTTGTGTAACTCTGCTACACCTGAAAGCAGTTGAGCAGTATATCTGCGCGTTAAACCCTCATGAAGACCGCCAGATAATTCAACCAAAGATTCCAAAGTTCCTTCAGAACAAAGCTCCATAAAAATAAGGAGTTCTTCCTGGAATATTAATCTCCATAAAATTAGTTACTCACACTAACGTAAAACTACATACCCTGTGAATCTCAATGCCATTATATTTAACTAAATTGCGGTGATTGATTCCTTCTAAAATTTTAAGTTCTTCCGCGACCTTCTTTATTCCTCGCGTTTCTCCCGGCTGAATAGGAATTTCTTTCATAGCCATTAATTCACCAGTGGAGTTGTTTACAGCTGTGTATACTTTCCCAAAGCGACCTTGTCCTATCTGTTATTACAAAATTAAATATCATATTAAATAATTTCACTTTGAACCCATCAAATCAAAATCAAAACAATAAACAATTTGGAATCATCTCCCAACAGCAACAAACATAAATAAAAAAACCTACTTCTTGTAAACTGAGAGTTAAGTTTGTAAAATAATTGGTTACTTACGAAAAAAAAGATTTTCATATAAATCCGTTTCAAGTAAAACTAGTGTTTTTAGTAAAATTTATACTAATCGTTAATTAGCTGATATTAATCTTATGCGTGTTGCTGGTTGGCCTCCGTGTTATGCCAAAATGCTCATTTTCTTCCTTACCTTAATGCCTCGATGCCACCTAAAGTTAACGCTCCTAGCTCTGATCTGAACCTTGTCGGTGGAGTTTAGGGATCTAACTTGTCCTATTAAACTTCGCTCCCTTAACTTATTTTCGATTTCCATATCTAAACGGTTAACAGCATCTCGCACTCTAATTTGCCTTAGAGCAGGACTCTCAACCGAATTCATACTGGGCACAATAAGAGTAACTGTGTGTAAGCCATCCCTCTTCTGCTCGAAATCAGCTTCATCAACAGAAAGAGCAGTTGCACCACTTCGATCCTCCTTCAAGCTAAATTGAGGATGTAAAAATTTTTGCTGCGAATTGACAACAACACCAGCAGACATTGGAGTCCTTGTTGGAGTTCGTGATCTGCTAGTTGCAGGGGATGAAGATTTTCTTGTTCGCGGTGAGGCTTTCTTTTTGGTTTTCTCCGGTTCTGAAATTATCCCTATCACATGCGAAATGCAACAATCCATTTTAATCTTCAATTCATCAAATTGTTTATCGTCCAAATGTCGAGTTATTTGCGGATCACAAGCAAGAATTAAAAATTCTAAGCCTTGAGAAGCCCAACGCGGCCGAACACCTCTTCCACGTTCACAGCGCTCTGTAACAAACAGCATCCACATTTTTGCGAAAGTTATAATTCCCAAAGATAAATCAAAATCGCAATCCTCTTCCCTGCAGCTCATTATCTTTTGTTCGAACAGCCGTATCACATCTTTATTGTACTCAAAACCGAATTTATAGCCTTGATGTAGAATTTCCCTTGATCTCGATAGAACCGCTTGCTTATCCTGCTCGTCCATTTCAATCATATTTTTTACACAACATCGTTCTTGAACACGTTCAATAATTTTTGTTAATTTATTTCTAACATCAAGCACATCTTTTTGTAGCAATTTAAAAGCTTCCTTTACAGCAGGACATACAAAACCGCTTTCATGTGTCTTACTCAAATACTCTTCAAAATGTTCTCTATGAAAATCTGGCTGCTCAACATCTCTACAGAAAGTTTTTGCAAAAAACAAAACCTTTACTGAACGTTCTCGTTCAATAGTAAATAATGCTTGCGTTTCTCGGCATATGGTAAGAAGCTGCCATTTTTTAGCATCATGATGTAGTGAAGTGTCCTCAATTTGTTCGTCTAATTCGTGCGATCTATTAACTAAGCGATCACTAATACTTCGAAGAAGATTGCGTATAATCAGACTGCAGTTAAGCACATTAAAACCATTAGTAAGTAAAAGTTGAAAACTTAATTGAAACTTACCAAAATTTTTTTGCTGCTAATGTGTGCATTCTTGGTATCATTGGACTAACTAATTTCGTGAATACCCATTCTTTTTCCAATGCAGACTTTTGGTGAGTTTCAGGTGCTGCCACTAAAACCCATTGATCAACATAGTCCAAATAAAGCTTTTAAAAATAAATACAATTAAAACCAACCAAATCCAGAAGATATTCGGCACTTACCTCGAGCACTTTTTTAACTGTTGAATCAAATTGATCAAGAATTGTTAAATGTTGCTCAAGTTCAATCTTTTTGTCTGCCAAAGCTGTGTTAATATGTCGGCTATATCTTTCACGGTGAGTAAGCGCCAATGTAAGTCCTTCGCGTAATTCTTTCATTAATTGTTCAAGACTTAATGGATTAGGCTTAGCAGGTCTTGTTTCCAACCTCATTCTCAAAAATTCGTGAATAACCTCTAAAGGAATAACTGATAAAAAAATAAATGTTGGTATATAGGAGGGCAGTCCAAGTGATTTAGCTTCAGGACTCCAGAATCCGTATCTTTTCAATTCCTGCACCTGTTCTGGACTTATATTAAGCTCAAGATTCGGATCCTCTTCTTCTTCGAAGAGATCTGTTTCACCTTCCAATTCCTCGGTTCCAGGTTTCTCTAAAGAAATTTGCGCTTTACTTAATACGACATGATGAAGTTGATGAAGAAATGATAATGATTTTCCAAGACCACGAGATTTGAGGACATTTTCAATATATTTCCTATAGGAGGTTGGTTAAAATAATTAAGAGGGGAGATTCAAAATTTTTTACCTATACAAAGTCGTGGAACGCTGCACATTATCATACGTGATATGGGCTAGAGGTTCAACTTGAAAGAGATTAATATCATTGATACACTTGGTGTACTCGCCAACGGTTGGTCCAGCAGACTGATTACTCGCCAGAAGTTCCGGACAAATGGAACTAAAAAATTCAGATTAATATTTAATACCAATTCCTTTCATATTTATTTACTCAGTGCTACTGTTGCTTTCACTAGGACTTTGAGATTCTGACGCCCCTTCTAAATGAAACTGAACTTTTGGACCACTCCTTCTAGAAGATGACTCTACCGTATTATTTGCCGAATCATTATCTTGAGTTGAAGAAGCAGAACTTTCTGTTATAGAGGTCTGTACTGGCCACTGAAATTTTTCCCCTTGCAACCTAGATGATTAATTTAAATTGACCTAAATTCAACTACTGAATTTACTTATTATTACCTTGCCAATAATTTTCCAAGTATAATTAACTTCAGCCTATGATGCCTTGTTATGTTATACCACAAACACATTGCTTTAACGCGACCTACAAATTTCTCGCACTTATAAACTGGATGAAACGCTGCCATTGCTTGAGACGATGGGTACAAACTTTCTGCAGTTTCCAAACGCGTAAGCAATTCCTCAACTTCTTTAAGAGCCAGTGATTGCTGTTCATTACAATCCTTACAATACATTGACAAGCACCCGGCGCAATGAATCTGAGAAGCTGCGAATAAAAGAAAATAGCGGTATTCTAAACATATGTTAGACATATTTCAATTTCAATTAAGAAAATTTCGTAAGCAATAATCGTTAAACAGAGAACACGATTAAAAGTTATGACCAGCCTCCAAAAGTATGAAACAAATTAACTTAATAAGCTTTCGAAATTATTTTTTTAGCCTTTATTGGAATACAAGTTATCGGCTCTCAAAAGCGGCCGAAATTTTTCTAGTTGATATACCGCTTATTTGTGTATCGAGCTAATAATAATATAAATTTTGAATTATCGTTCAAAACAAATATAAGTAACATTGAATCTTCAAAATTTAAATACCACATTTAGCACACAAATAAAACTTTCAATAATTCTTACGCAAAAAATAATAAAGGCTAAAGCTCACCTGATCCTAATTTGTAGTTCTCAGAACAAGATTCTGGGCCTAGTCCACTATCTACACTTACACTGCTTGATTCACTTTTATACTTTGGCTGAAATCTAAAATAATCCTCGTGATAAATTCAAATAAAACCATAGTCACAAAAATAAAATACCTATAATTAAGAATCTGTTTGAGTAAATCTGGAACTTCTTGCCGGGCAGTAAACAAATATTTGTCCTGCTGCTCTAAAGTTCTATCGGCTTGCCAAGCTTGAAGTTCTAGCCAAATTAAGTCTTTTAATTCAGTCTGCCAGGTATAGTCCTCATGCGATATCTGCAACTTTAAAATTAATTATTTATATTCTCACTAATCTGTGTTGGAATTTCACCTGTTTCTCTTGCCTATCGATACTACCCAATTTTATTAAGTTTGCGAAAGTTTCATGAAATTGTTTACGACAAATGAGTTTTGGTGAGTCTGCAGCATCAAACTTGCACTGCATTTGGCAAAAAGACAAGGGGGGAGCTGAGGAACGACAACCAACCGGCCTGGAAGATACGCTCATATATCTGTTACATGATTCCACAAGCGTTGGCACTGATGTCCGTGAAATTTTCGTAATTGTGGATTCCTCAATGCGCTCATTACTTGTTACATAGCTGGAGACCTTTTTATAATTTGTTGCTGACGCTGTGCCCATCGAATGTTTTAAGTCGCGCTCCGATTCTCGCAAAAGGGCTTGTGCTCTTTTGTCGGTCCTTTTTGTTTCCTCATCAACGAACATTTGATTTAAAATTGCACAATCCATAGTATTTCTCCTTTGTACTCTAGATCTAGAAAGACGCGTCATTCCTTTTTTGTGCATATTATCCCTGAAATATTAAAATTATGTAATTAAAATTTGATTATAAATTTATTTCTAAGTTTTTACCCCCTTTGCTTTCGTTCCCAATCCCTATTCTTAATTTTAATACGAGTTCTTGGTGGAGTGTGACCATATTCTTCGAACTTTGCAACAAGCTCATCTGGTTGTATGTCATCATAGCCATAGCCAGATCCACTGTTATCGATATTTACTGATATTATAGACTTTGGTGGCGTTTTCACCCTGTATTCAACCCTGCAATAAATGAATACATTTTCTTCACTGAATCTAAAATTTATTATATTGTTACCGTCGATACATTGTTCTTAACAATTACTGCCGCACAGAGAAGCAACTTCCTAACTGTTTGCAGTCGGGAATCAAAAATCGAGTTATGCTAAAGTAATAGCACATCAATCATCGTGGGAACGCGGAAAGATAAAATTAATGTAATTCGGTTTGTATGTTTCGCTGATAACGCTTTGCGATACGAATCAAGTCGATCATTCCCTCTATCACCTATCTAAAGGGCAATCGACGAATTAATTATTGCATTTTTTGCCAAACACAGATAGAGTATTTAATATATTTATTTACATCTATTACTTCTACCATCAAGTATTAAAACTTGCAGAGAGAATATCTTTTATCTCGATATATCTTCAATAAGTGTCCGTCTGAACAGTATTAAGACATTGAATTTTGGACATGAGACTCACTTATAATTTACAAGATAAATTCTGAATACGGTATTTAAAAAGAAAAATAACATTATTAGAATTTGGTTGTGTTAAATAAAATAGACGAGCTTTTGTTTTAGATATTTATCCCTGAAAGATCTAGATATTGTAGCCGTTTCAGTCTCAGTAAACTAAATGTGGTATGTGTTTATTTTAACACAGTAATACTGAGATCTTGAGAAGTATCAGAATGTAATTTTTGTCCAGCACATTTTTCACTAAGTAAATATGTAAGTTAGGAAAAAACTAAAAACTTAAAAAGTTCTGTATATCTACTATCACGACTTTTGTATAGTTCTTTCTAAACTCTCAAGTAAAAGAATGGTGGGAGGGATATTAATGACTTTAATTAGAGGCTTCTGTTTTCCTTCTGTATCAAAGCAAAAGTGAAATTTCTTTTCCGTTAAATAAGCTCTCTCCAAGGAGACTAAGAAAGCCGGCAATTACCCGGCCTTACTAGCTGTGATATCCATTTATTGAATATTTTTTGTCATGTGGGTGCACGGCACGCACCCCATATGGCTTTTATTAGCGGATTAACTAAATAAAAATTTCAGAGAATTTACAATTCAAGTTGCGTAGGAATTATTTGGGCGGAACACTGAAAATGTAATTTCAGGTAAGTGCATATTCGAAATAGTTAAAGTAGATTTGTGGATTTGCAGAGTTCTAATCCGCGTAGGTTTCTTATCTTTCTTTAGTGCTTTATCGGCTTTGTACGAATTAAATTAAACTAAAACTCTTGCGAAAGCACCCCACAGATTTTGCACTATCACTTAATTTTGGGCGTTTTGCTGTTTGCACAATTCCGCCCGATGTCACCGAAGCTGCAAATCGCCCGAGATGGGAAGACAGATTTTACTTACCTAAGTTTTAAATGCGTCTAAATATAATTATGCGGCAAAATATATTCGGCGTACATTCCCGGGACGCTTGACTTAGGAGCTCGAAGGGAGAGGGGCTTCCTGCAAATTGAGTTCCGGTCTTCCGAAAGTCTCAAATATCCGCGGTTTAAGCACAAAACTGCGATCATGTTTATTGTGTCGGCTGCGAGTAAAATAAAAAGAAAAATGGGAAAAATCTCACCTTAAGTCGTCTTCATCCTCTCCGGAGCTGTAATTTATGGTGATCCCGAGACGTTTCTTCCACTCAGCATCTGCCATTTCGAAGCGGAGCACTTTTCCTGGATAGAATAAAACTTCCAGGTAAATTGAAGCGTTTACTACCTACAGAAAACGCAGATTTTCTAAACATATCACCCCGGATCAGGTGTTCACGACCATGTCTTGCGTTTGACAATTTCACGGTTGACAGCGGACTCGAGGGAAATTTTTTTCGGATGCCTGCTGTTATGCAATAAAATATTTCCCATTTCAAGTAGGGAACGCTGCCATGGGTTGTTGTCTTAGATATATGCATATGAATAAAAACATTAGCATTTTTCATTAAATTTCTTAAACGTTTGAAATGTGCATAAAACTGAGCCATCTGAGCCGAATTACAGATATGAAAACAACCAATGAAGCGCTTAACTTTATTTAAATATTTTAGCGCAGTAGTACACGTACACTGCGAATCGAAATTTCTCCAATTCAGCTTTTCGAATACTTTTCCTTTTCGAACATTTATTCGGTGTATTTAAAATTGAAAAAACAGCAGCCTTTTATTGCTCATTGTTCGCTTCCATTTAATTTCACAAATGCTATATTTGAAATTCAAATGAAAAGTAAGTAATTGTCAACGAAAAGCGAATTTCAGAGCTGTTTTTTCCTAAGACCCAAACCTTCGAAAATCAATTAGTAAGCTGAAAAGCATGGGGGATTTTACTTTTGAATAGTTGAGTTGGCACACGCCCTAAAGCTAAACTACACAAGTTGCCAAAAAAATTAATTTTCTATAGTATGTATTAACATTAGGGACACGAGAATTTTATATTTATTTTACCCATCCAAGGATCGAAATATCAAGGATCAAATAGTGAGCTTAAAAATTTTTATAAAAATGATAGATAAGCCGGTGAAAGTAAATATATTTTCACTTATTTAAATATAATTTTATCTATTTCTTCAGTTAAATCTTAAATGAAAGTTTAAATTACTGTACAACCAATTCAACTATTTGACCATAGTATAAGAATAAGGTTCTATTAAAAACCCTTACCTTTTTAACGAGTTTTCAAATATAGTAGTTAAGTAAGTATATTTATAAATTATACTTATAGATGGACACATATTGTATTCAGTTAAGTACACTGAGGACCTGAGCAAATTATTATTATTATTATAAATTACTATTATATATGTAATATTTGGGATACAAGCTATGACCTGCTAAAAGTATGACTATTTTTGAAATGCAATAATCGTAATTGAATGGCACTGTGAAAAATGTACTGTAAAGTAACATATTGCTTGTTATTTTATAAGTTTCTCTCAAATAATAAATAATTGTAGACCTGCAATTTTAGTTCAATCAACTACAAGGGCATATTAATATCACATTTATTTTAAACGATGCTTAACTATATACATATAATAAAATATGCGTTAATTTGAAAGACGCCTTCGAAATTGTAGTAGATACATGGACATTTTCTTTTAAAACAGAATGTCTTATTGAATTACTACAGATTTGAATTTTTAAATTTAAATTTTCAATAGTAGGTATATTAAATTACTTAAAAATTAACATTATAAAAACATGTCGCGCAAAAGAAGATATTGTCCAATATTAAAGCGAACTTATAAACAGGAGTTTACTGAGAAGGTTCAATAAAAACAAATTTCATAACAAGAATTCCGACATACAAAGTTGCATATGTACCTAATATACATAAAGTATTTTATTATTGTGAATATGCTGTAAGCTGCATTTATTGATTATGCACTTACTTAAAAGGCGTATCTGTTTAGCAATTCTAATTAATTACTTAAATAAATGAGTAGTCCCTTAGGGCGACAATTTTACATATTAAAAAATTTGAATGTAGAAACGATAACATAATTGAATTGAATTCCCATTTGAAAATAATAGATTTTCTCTTTTTTCCGGATTGTTCCTTCTACAGGAAAAGCTCTTTTTCCTGGATAATTATCACGTCCACTGTGAATGTAGAAAATGCCCTGCTCTGTGGGAGGAGCCGGGACTACGATTTCCCGAGGGTAAAACTCGGCCAATAAGGACTTCGGCTAATAATTTCTTCCAGCCAATCCCAGCGGCCGCAGCACCCTTCGCTGCCAGTCAAGTGGAAATATCGAAGAACAAAAACTAGTCCCGGGCGATTATTTAGCCACAGCCTGTGGGATCAGGAGTAGTTTACAGATTTGTAATCCAATCCACCTTGCGTACGACTTGCCTCACTTCTTGAAAGACGAGGATGTGATACCGCGCCGCCTGGGTCGGGCCTGCATCCGGAAGAAAAGGGGAAGTAGTCCCTGCACCCCCAGGGGATGAACTTAAACCATGCACAAATGAACGAAGATTAGTGGCCGCAAAGACAACAAGAAATTCTTCAAATTTGTTAAATATTCCGGTCAGTTGGTGTGCATCGTCCGGTGAACGCATTTTAATTATCCATGGAGTGCAATGTGTCGATCGCATCAGAGTAGTTAAACGGTCGTTAACTTTATTTAAGGAAGATTGTCTTAAGTACAACTCCGTTATAATGCAATCTCTTTTAAAAAATCCGGAAAACGGTGTATCCGAAATAAAAGTCGCGGGTGCCACTCTTTCGACAAAAAATCCGAATACTTCGAGTCATCGGCCGTCGTCTCCGCGACAATTTTTCGAAAAACTCTACGGCAATTTGGAAACTTCTTGTGCAGTTAATAAGAGTAAAGTTTCAAGTGAATATACTTCGCAAAGTAATTGGAGTATTTTCCCGATTTTTCCCGAGGATAGGTCGCATTAATTTATTTTTTTTTCATAACTAAAAAGTTAAACGAATTCTTGGTTCTAGGGTCCAAGAGGTGAACTCGATGTTTAACATGGTGCAACCTTGCTACAATGGATTTAACTTAAATAGCACTGCAAATCATTTGCATTATGCTGCAGACGGCAGAAAAACGTTTGGTCTAACGTCTTCCCCGGGTCTTCCGGTTGGCTTATCAGCATTTCGTAAGTAACAACTCACTTGTTCCATTATTGGCTTATTAATCTAAAATCATATGTATTTAAAATTTAATGCAATAGCAGTAGTAACAAAACAAGTCTGTTTACACTAGCACCCTATGCGTTTTTGGGAATTTTATATCTACATAAATGCTTGCTAAAATAAACAATAATTTTAAAAAATGTGTCTACTCTTCATCTTTTATATTTGTCGTTAATAATTGAAGCTGTATACGGGTCATAACAGTCTATTGTTTTTCTCCTATATAATAAAGCTGATGGCTTAATTTTAGACAGATATGTTTGTTGTGTCTTCACCAACGGTTAGTTTTTATGACTTTAAAAGTAAAAATTTAATATTTATAAAAAAATAATTAGTCCTGTACGAGTTTCATTAAAGAAGCATTCCCAATAACATAAAAAAGCGGAAATAATAACTCAATCATTAACAATAAAAATAATAAATAAATTTATTTATACTATAAAAGAATATATGTAAAATAAAGAAGATTAATTTATCTGCATTAATTAATAAAAAATAAATAAGAAGGATTAATCACATCCGCCTTAATTGGTGATACCGACCACCGAACGATTGAGCGCACTTATTATTGGCTTCCAGAAGAAAATTTTACATAAAGGAACCGCATTAATTATTATTACAAAAAAATAAGAAGGATTAATCACATCCGCGTTAAAGTATTTAACGCATTGGATAAGAGATATACCAAATTCGCATATATTTTTTTCATGAACGAAAGTTCTTCATCTGCTTGCAGTTTTGATGAACATACATATACATACGCCAGTTGTAATTTCCATTAAAAAAAACGTAATAATAATAATACCTATTAATAATAAATATGACGACTAATCACTTTATACCGCTCTTTATATTACATTTTTCCTGAGTAATAAAATTAATATTTGTTCAAAAGAAACAGCTTCTACATCCAGGTTTCGACAATTATTCGTGAATTGTAATAATTATTTCCTTTAATTTGCTGTTGAATTTTTAATTTTATTTTATGTGTAGGAGTTATTTATTATTTTTGTGTCAAAAAAGTAAAATCCAATAAACTACGTTTAGTTACCTAAACTCATGAAAGTAAATTGTGACGGATGTATGTACATATGTGGATTTTTCAAACATTATGTAAAAGGTATTAAGGACCACACCCAAACTTTAACAGGTTACTGTATCCTGTCTAACTAAGTGATAATAATAATAATGCACAAATCAGTGTTTTACAAATTATTTTAATAATAAAAATTATATTGTTTAATTTGTCTGAATCGTAATGAGCGTAACGATTCCTGTTGCAAATTTTGATTGGGTCTTTTAACTGCAGAGTTGCAACTTTTCATCAAAACTCGTACTTTAGACGTATCGCTCTCCTAGGCCGCTCAAATGTGAAGAAATACCATGATAAAAAAAATTCTAAAATGTTCTAATTTATTATCTCACTTGGCTGAGAGATGCCTGGGTAATCTAAAATTCGAAAATAAAAATTCGGTGATCTAAAAATTAAAAACTAATTAAAAAAAACTCAAATACAATTGTTTTTATGTCTTAAATCATGTTTTTATTTTCTTAAATCATTTATAATTTATGCATAATAATGTAATGTGCATACTAACGGCTGAATCAATTTCAAAGGAGTTTGTTTAGTTTAATTTGTTTAAAAGGTGGTATTTAAGAGGTGGTTCAAAGTTAGCACGGATTAGAGTTCGCCATATCCAATCGTATTTTAAGTACCCATTCGTGGGATATGCATTGGTTGTGAAAATTCTTGTAAAGTGTAGTTGTGATTTCTAAAACTAGATTTTGAAATTTATTAAAACTTTTTGATAAATCAGTGAGTCCAGGCTCTGGAACTAAAATCTAGCCCTGCATGTACACAGGTGTAATGATACATAAAAAGCCAGAAAACTAATTACGAACGCACATTTTTTAAGTAGTTTTTATAAAAAAAAGTTTTATTATCAAGGATATAGAAAAAACAGCATTTTTCAAGTAAATTACATTTTGTTGTTTCAATAGGGTACCCTTAACTTTTTTATCTTACACATGTTCCGGGCGAAACTCCTTTGATAAAACCATAACAAGCAATGTATCAAATTACAATATCCGACTAGTTGTGATTTCAAATTAGCGATCATTAAACAAATGTCGCCTTTCAGTCTGAGCGTCTTGCAAAAAAACAAGAAGAGCATGTGGCTGTTACCTGTTAGCATACTGCAAAAAGTATTGGTTTTTTACCAAACCGAAATGCAATGTAAGCGATATAAAGAGGAAGCCATCCAGTTAAACAGTCTGGATTATATGACAGTGAAAAAGTTGGCATTGGCAAAAAGGATTTACCACAACAAAGGTATGCATGCGAATAACCTCCGACCAGAATAATGAAAATAGGTATTTCCCCGTGGCTCGAGTATAAGTCGATTTTGTTACTTTCACGGTTAGCCAACTCCTCACTGTCGCCTTCAAAGCAAAATTTTTCCCCCGGATTGTGGGTGCTAGACGTCTCAAGCTAACGTGGACTTTGCGGCCCTACTTCCTTCATAATCTGCTTACTGTTTGGCAACACCATATGTTCGTGATAAAAAATTTCCGATTTTTTACGTTTGCGTGTAATAAAATAGTTGTGGGATAAATCATCCCCTTTCACGCGCTTGAGCAAAGAGGATGTCATACATCAATTAAATCGGTATAAACTCAAAGCAAGTTATCATCATCGTCATTATCGGGGGTGATTTAAACCACTCAAGGCTGCGTTTAATGCCAGCGATAAATGCTTGAATGCCCCTGTCTAAATTAAGCTACATATTGCATGGTACAATTAAAACCACCCTTGCGTTTACACCGTTGTCTAAATAAAAACGTGTAATAATCCACTTGAAAAGTGAGAAGATTTATTTCCTACGTAATTTCGTAACAATGGCATACATATGTACATATGTAGAATCTCAATCGAAAATATTAAAATATAACAGCGGCTTTTAACAGCGTTCCTTTATTCATTCAAAATTGGGATTTTCGGAGCCCAAAAACAGAATCTATGGATTTTGAATTTTATACCTCGACCGACAAATTTTATAAGGATATTAAAATTTTGTTAGGACAAAAGCTGGGAACGGGAAATCCTGCCGCTGCCGACATCCGATCACCACTTTTTGTATAATTGTTTTCAACTTGAGAAGATTAAATGATTGGGTATAAGTTTTTACCAGCAAACATTTTTATGATGTTCGCTAATTAATTGTAAATTTGTGATGATATTCGCTTTCATAATTTTAAAAAAACTTGAGTCATAAATAGATGACTAATAATAGCTTTCTAAATCATATTTTAAAATGGCTTCTTAAATTATTTTACAATAGGCCGTTTGCAGTTTATTATTAGTATGTAGTTGTAGTTGGGGATCAATTAGACGTCTGAATTACAAAACGTTTTCCCGACTACCGATTTTTTAATTTCCAAATAATAATTTGTTACCTACATATTATTCCAATAATTAAATTAAAACGAATTCAATGATTATACCTTACATGTGTTGCAACTTTCAGTACTTATACACAAAAAATTGTGTTTTTAAATATTTCGTACCTAAAAATAAAGACTTATGCTTTTTATATGCTCCTTTATGTTATTTATTAACACGATGTGAAAAACTTAAATTAAATTTTTTACTTATGTATATATTTTAAGCAATGCTTATTTAAAATTTTAATATAACAGTTGCTAGAAGACGAAGAAAAGAGGGACGACCAAGAAGACAGAGGACAACATTTAGTAGTGAACAGACACTAAGATTAGAAGTTGAGTTTCATCGCAATGAATACATCTCCAGGAGTCGGCGTTTCGAATTGGCAGAGTCTCTTCAATTAACGGAAACACAAATCAAAATTTGGTTTCAAAATAGACGCGCAAAAGACAAGAGAATTGAAAAAGCGCATATTGATCAGCAGTACAGGTAAATAGATTTTGGTTAGATTTTCATATAGTACAATTATTATTTAAGTTTTTAAGTTATATGGAAGTTTTGATACTACAATATTTTGTCTCTAATTTAAAAGGAACTTTGTTGTTGCAAATGGCCTTATGACTTCAGTATTAACACCAAGCAGTTACGTTCCCATCGTGGCAAACGCTCAGCAGTCGTATCATCCCCAAAGTACACCATTAAGAATGGCAGCCCCAACAATAAATGAGATGCCTCGAAGTGATATTAGAAATAGTAATATTTGTAGCATGTACAAGGGAAGCCAAATAAATTCGTGTTAATTATACTGGAAGTTAATTAATTCAATCCTTGTTTTGACCAATTTATTAAATCTATAATGAAATAAATAAACAGATATTGTTATCCAAATTCAAGTTTAATTTCCTACAAAATGCGGCAATTGTAGTTGCACGCAATCGTAAATAAAATGGGGATGAGAAAATAGCAGACGGATCTGTTGAACAATTTATCATCATAATGAAAAGCCCGTTCTTAATTCTTGCATGAATGGAAGTGAATAGAAAGCGGAAAAGTAATCAGCTTCTAAGGAAACTCAAGATATGAATGCGCGAAGAAAATTATTTGTGGTCCTCCCCGCAGTTTCAGACTGTATAAGTTTACACTTGTCTAAAAGAGGAGCTCCTGGAAAGTGTTGTCGAAACTTTCCCGAAGTTAAATTTATAAGTAGGCGGAGGGTGAATTACTCTGCTACTAGTTTAATAAGATTTTTGTTAGTAAATAATTCATTCATAAGCAAGCATACCCTTTGAAATGCCAATTGAGTTTAATTATATTAACATTTTCCTTTTGTTTTGCCGGAATTACAACAAACTTTCTAAGGCATTACAGTTTCCATACTTTGCATAAAACTTTATTAGTTTCTTTTCTTCATAATAACAGTTTCAATAAAGTCAACTAAGCTACATATATTGATAAGCGATTTATTTATGCGACACTATGTTATTACAGACATATAAGATTTTGTTTTCTTATAAAACATCTCAAATTAAATTTCTCGTATCATTAGTTTTAAAGTACTGATTAACTCCGCCTAATTGTTTTGGATTTCAAACTCACGAGAAAAGAATTGGATCGACGCCTCAAGCCTTTCCTTTTCAGCACTGTTCTATCTAATTCTGATATTATATTTTCAAAATCAATATTCTTACATTAAACAGGTTTTTGGAGGCTCCAACTAAACGTTCCTGTTTTTTGGCTTCCTATTGGTGTAGAAGTCGATTTTATAAAATGTTTCTTCTTAGATGACTGAATGAAATTTAGTCCTTCTTCTTAAAAAAATGTAAATGAATTAAACTGCATATTTGATTATCATAAAAATGAGTTGTTTCTAATTTAAAAACTAACGAATTTATATTCTACCGGTTCATGATGTTTTCCAATTGTCATTCGGACTGTACTTGATATTTTCGGACTTTCGGAAATGTGACATTGGATTGTCGGAATTTCATGAAGTAAACAAAGCAGCATGGTGGATTCTTTTGATACGACTCCTGGGTTTTGTCCCGATTGTGGCTCTATTTTTCCTGAGTTGTATAAAACAGGAAATGTAAAATGTTACAACTGCAAGGAGGAATTCCCACCAAGCAGTAAAATAATGGTAAAAATGTGATAAACTCATTAAATTACCATTGAACTAATTTTCAGTCTTTGGCAAAATGGAAGTTGAGTACACGATCCGCTTCAACACGTATGAGCCCGCTAAAAACAAGGTGAAGGAAGAAAATATCGCCGCAGAACCCGACGGACCTGAGGTGGAGCGAAAGTGTTCCAAGTGCGGTCACAACAAAATGTCCTACGCAACAGTCCAACTCCGGTCAGCTGATGAGGGCCAGACTGTGTTCTTCACTTGTCTCAAGTGCAAGTAAGAAGTGAACGATTTACCAAATTTTATGATAATTAATCGCTTGGTTTACAGGTTTAAGGAATCTGAGAACTCTTAGTGCCTTAGCTGTTCAGGGGAATTATAAATTACTTTAGCCTTGCATATGAACGTTGTTCCCGATTTTTGTACAAATGTAAAAAATAATAATTATTCATACGATGCGCTATAATTAAATCAGTTGAGGCCTTGTAAAATTTAAATTTTATTAAATATCTGAGAAGTACGAAATACGATTCAATAGAATTAACATATGAGGATATCGCTCACTGCAAGTAGAACGAAGCCTTAGTACCGTACAATTCGCCATCCACAGCGGAATAGTTCATTGGATCGCCGCCATTATCGAATTTCGTTCCACATTTCCCTGCTCACATTTCCTCTTTCATTTTGGGTGTACTCGTTGCCGGAGAGGTTGCGTGCGTTTAATACGGAAATAAAAAGTAATTTTTTTTGTAAACTTTTAGTGAATAATTTAGTAGTTGATAAGGTAAAAAGGAAAGTAACTACTTAATCCGTAAAAATGTCGACTGACTGTGAAAATCAAAACGGGGATTCCAATTTTAACATCAAGATTGAAAATGATGACGATGTAAGTACAGTAATCAGCTTCTTAAATTATCGTGATTATGTTAATTATTAAGTCCGGGAATAAATGTTTAAGCTTTAAATTTGCTCAGGCTTCTAATATATTTTTGATCATGAATCCCGCGGAAGAGTTTTGCAATTTCTGAAAGACGCAATTAAAATTCCCCATGTGACAATATGGCGGTAAAGAAAATGCCGGACGGCCATATTTTTTTTTATTTTTTTTTTTTTTATGAGTGACGCCGATCAATAACCTAAATCGCGCTTTCCTCTTGCAGGAAATTCGTGAACTGGAACATCTTAGGAAATTATTTATTGGAGGATTAGATTATCGCACTACAGACGAATCATTGAAGGCCCATTTCGAGAAATGGGGGAAAATCGTCGATGTGGTGGTAATGAAGGATCCAAAGACGAAAAGGTCTCGCGGCTTTGGCTTTATTACGTACTCCAGGGCGTACATGGTTGATAACGCTCAAAAAGCCCGCCCACACAAAGTTGACGGAAGGTATGTTTTAATTTGCATTGCTTTTTTCGTAGTTTAGTGTAATTATCGTAGAACTCTTTATACTTCAGTTTCCAATAATTCAGTAAAATTATGGTGGCACTTTATAAACCATTTTCTATAGTACCTAGATTTGGTTTTCTACATATATTTTATCACTTCATGAAAGTTGTTGAATATTTACATGTGTAGGTATAAATTAAATTCACAAATATCGCGGACAGTAAAAATTATATCACTTCCCGCCATTGAATAATGTTGAAGCCTGATTTGAGTTGATTAGCAAGTTATCGCGGTATTTATTGTGTACAAAAGGCTCATTTTTATTCACCAACTTTACAAATTTTTATCGAACTATGTATGTATTTCTTATCGTTTCGGAGTTTCCTGTGTTAAGCTAAAATTCTGCAATATGCAAACTAATGCAATAAAATAAAATTATACTCAAATATTTATTATTAAAAACAGCAGATTATCACATTTCGCATTTATTAAAACTTTGCATCATTTTGATATATAATTCAGCTTTAAAGCCGTCACATCTTGCTTAATTCTCTAGTTATAAATGATCTTATCTATAACATAATTATATCTTCGTTAATCAAATTCCTTTAACAGTCCCAGCTCCACACAATTGTTTTTATAAATTCGTGCGGCGTTTCATGACTGTAAGATAAAATGCTCTTATTTTATACTTACTATTGTTGCCTTATTTTTTAGTGATTTGGTGATGAAAAAGTATCAGCTACATTGTTTTAATAATTTTATTTACTAAATACTAATATTTTAATTGTGAGGTATAAAAAAATGAAAAGTAATTGTTGCCTAATCGTGCCTTTCAAAAGGGCTAGTAACAATAAAAGCATAATTTGATTAAATTACAAAAATTACCCAGTTGCTACTTATAAATGTGTATCATTGAAGTACAATAGCTTGAATGATTACACAGCAAGATATGTACATGGTGTTACCCACCCTTGCATTTTTTGCTGAACTTCGTTTCTGCGTGAAATTGAAAACTAAACAGCGGTCGGCCGGTCGGGGCATTTTAAAACGCATACACACGAATAAAAGCCGCAATTGAATTGTTTAAAGAACGATTTGCACTCAGATTAATTGAGCAGTTTCTCTGTATATTGTACAATTCGTGGGAGCGATAACACATATCATAAAATTTCTTCCTACATATTAAACATATTCATTCTTTGTTATTGAAACATAACACCAATTTACAATTACTGGATAACTTGGTATTTTTTCGAAGTTTAAAAAATGAAAGTAAGTTATTGAAAGGAAACCGGAAATATTAATTAAAGTGAAAAGGTTACTGAAATGAATTTGAGAATTCTACGAATTTTGTTAAGGGATTTTTATTTAAAAGTGGCTTCCGCCCTTTTTATCGCAGAAATGAAGATACGTATTCGCAATAAAGCATTAAATAAAATTCAAAGTTTCTACTTGGTTGGTGGATATCTTATTGTTAAAGTAAACATGTTTATTTTAGCATCAACACAGCTCCATGAATACTAACTCACAGGAATGAATATTGTGATTAGTTGGATATTATTGCTGTGAGAGTAATTGGAAAAGCCTAAGCTATGTTATGCGAATCTTCATCATATTCGATGTAACACGCAGCTTTTGCACAGTTTTTGTATTTATATATTGCTTCTTTTTAGTTTGAATAGTAAAGGATTTTATGTTAGGTATAAATAAATAAAGTTAAAAGTATCCCGCATGCGTTCGGAAGGTTAAATAAGAAAATGTTGAACATAAGACATCAATATCATTGTGAACCTTTTACCTCTTTTACAGAGTTGTAGAACCAAAAAGGGCTGTTCCAAGGCAAGACATCAATCGCCCGGATGCTGGCGCAACAGTCAAAAAGTTGTTCGTTGGAGGTTTGAAAGATGATCATGATGAAGACAGTCTTCGAGAATATTTCAACAAGTTTGGCAGTGTTCTTTCGGTTACAATTGTCACTGATAAGGAAACAGGCAAAAAACGAGGATTTGGCTTCGTTGAATTTGACGACTATGATCCTGTTGATAAGATTGTTTGTAAGTTTTAATTGCATATTTATTTTTAAATTTTTTTTTTAGTCACTTCCACAGTCCCAGCTCCGCACAAATAGATCCATAAATTCGTGCGGCGTTTCATGACTGTAAAATAAAATGCTCTTATTATACTGTTGTTGCCTTATTTTTTAGTAATTTGGCGATGGAAAAGTATCTGCCACAATTTTTTTTTTATATTATGATTTAGTAATATTATATTGAGTCGTATATTTTGAAAGTGGACTGAGTCCATTTTTGAAAAAGCTTTTCAATAATAATTAATAATTTAATATAATATTCTGTTTGCAAGTACAAAACAAATAATGGACTTAGGTCGCTTTTAAGCAAAGAAAGTTTAAATTATGTACAGCTATTATAAATGTTTTTTCTTATTTTATTTTTTTATAGTGCAAAAATCGCATACAATTAAAGGAAAATTACTTGATGTTAAGAAAGCTTTATCGAAACAAGAAATGGATCGTTCTAATCAAACTGGAGGTGGTGCACCTATGGGCAATCGTGGGCCGATGATGGGTGGAGGTGGAGGTGGCGGTCGCGGAGGACGTGATCGTGGTGGTAACCAAGGCGGTTGGAATAGAAACGCTGGCGGTGGTGATAACTGGGGCAGCAATAGCTTTGGTGGCGGCGGTTACAATCAGAATAGCGGCGGAGGAAACTGGAATAATCAGATGAATCCTTGGGATAATGGGCCCAACCAGGGTGGTTGGAATCAAAATGGTCCTGGCTTTGGTGGCCAAGGTGGACAGGGCGGAAATTGGAGTAATGATAACTTCGGCTGTGGATATCAGCAAGGATACAGTGGCGGTCCCGCAAGAAATACAAACTTTGGAACAAACAGAATGAACCCCTATGGTGGTGGCAGTGGAGGCGGCATGGGTGGCGGGAATTACGGTAAGGCTTCAACTGGTAAGAAATCTTTTTATATCTAATAACGTTTAAGCAAAATGCTTGTTTAATGAAAAATGTTTTGTATATGCGCACGGCACGCATTTCTCATTAAACGACTCTGTAACAAGTCTTATGATTTAGATAATGTTCTTTGGAGCTTGTACACAGCTCTCTGACACAACTAATTAAATGAAAATACTTTGATTAGTTGAAATTTCAACGCTGTAAGAGTAATGAGCAAAGCATTTAGCTATGTTATGCGAATCTTCAACATATTCGATGTAACACGCAGCTTTTCCACAGTTTTTTTTTTTTTATAGTCTAATTTAGATTTAATATACTTTATCCATCGCTAATCTTCACTTAACCGATACAGTAGAGATTATGTGTCAAGTGTGGTTTTGGAATAGCTATAATAGGAATTAGAGATTTGAGGGACACCTTTTTATTTCAGGTAACATGAGTCAAAGCGGTGGTTACGGAAATCAGGGTTATAATAGTGGCCCCGGGAATATGATGGGAGGCGGAGGCGGTAGGAGATATTGAGGTATGTTTTTTTATAAACATCAGTTATTAGGATAAACAATGCTAGTCGTTTAGCTAATTAGACATATTTAAAAAAAATACTAGCAAGGACATTATAGGACTTTTAGTTTTATTCATACTCGGTGGAAAAAATGCTATCAAGTATACCTAGCTGCTATTAGGTCTTTAAAGCATATTTAGGGTTACAGCATCTTTAGCCTTTGATATTTCAAACTTTTCGAGAAATTTTATACCCAGCGCTCTGCTTAGAACTCTTAAGATTTTCCACGGGAATATTAATTTATGAATTTTCGCTGTCTTGTTTCCGATCGGTATAGGAAATTTGAATAGTGTAATAATACATATAGCTCTCATTTAGGTAGAAAAATTTTTAAGCTGCTCTTTAGGAAGCCTCCTATAGATACAATTGGAAATGTTGCCATACATGAGTCGTTCATAAATTACGTAGTTCTCAGCTAAATTATATTGAAATTGAGTTATTAGAAGAATGAACAGACTGCTGCAACTTGTTTTAATTTAGTCAATTTTTCGTTATCCAAATTTTAGTGACGATATTTCATGCATTTTTATCGTATTTGGCGATATGAAATTAGGTTATTTAAGTTTTTCTCTGCAGAAATGTTGCGTGTGGACATCCTAGTTGAAGAAAAATTTTGTAATTTCGGCTTTTCTTGCCGTTCAACAAATTATTGTTTCAAATACTTGCTCTAGTTAAAATACAATTGCCTAAGCAAACTTTCCCTATTTCGCTTGAGGCTTGAATTTGAGTAAAATTAACAGATAGCGTTGCAGTTTTACCAAGATTTGTGGTTTTCATATAAAGTCTAAATTTTTGCATTTATTTCGACGTTAATTTTTCAAGATATACTTTATATGTACAATCATAATAGCTTACAAAAGAGCGACACTTAGGCTAGGTATAATTTAGTTGTAGATCTACTTTAAGGCAAGTGACCTCGGCCAATATATTTTCATAAAATTTCTTATAAGAGTCGCTATGAAAATTGTATAGGATGAAAAGTATACAGGAAATAGACTAGAAATTAAAGTTTTCCATTCAATTATTTCTAACTCAATCACTCTAAAACAAAATCTATTTAATAAAGAACTTACACGTTTACGAACAGCGCTCTTTTATAAGTGAGAAATTAAATTGAGTTACGTGCAAATTATAACTGTAAATACCAATCCTTGTAGCATTAGATTAAAAAATGATTCATGCAATCTCATGTACCAAAATATGATTGATTATATTTTCTAGAACATCTTTGTGTTTCACAAAAGTAGATTTCTTTTCTGATTTTATTATTACTTAGGTTAACTCAATTACTGTTTCGTAAGTCGAATCTTTCAAACGAATTAATTTAATAAATTATAAAATATTTTTCCGTGAACGTGTTGTTAGATATCCGTAATTTTTAACTTTGATTGAGTGTTATTGTCCTTTTGAACTTATTTTTAACTTGTGACGATTCTGTAGTCTTAAATAGATTCAAATTCCGTCGAAAATGGTACATTTGCAAAAAAAAAAAAAATTATTGTGACGGACTTGTAATTTCATTTAGTTACTATTAGTTCATACTTCTTTAATTTCCTCTTTCTTCTTTATACAAAATTTTCCTTCAATAAAGACAGGATTTGTATGGAGCTCTCAAAGCTCGAACAAATTTCACTGTTTTATTTCTAAGAAATGTTAAGGCTAGAATACTGTAATTACTCTTATTAAAAAAAAAAAAGAAAAGAGAAAGAACGGAATAACATTACCACCAAGTTTGAATAAAAATGCTAGTAATGTGTTACGTTTATTGAAAATTGCACTTTTTGAACTAATTTTGAATTTTTCCTTTACTTCTGATAATAGGTAAAGAACAAGGTCAGATACAAACATATGAGGATAGGCAGTCGAGAGAGATATATTGATAGTGCAGAGAACAAGAAAATTCACAAAGAAAAAGTACAGGAATATAAAAGAAAGCAGTCAAACAGAATATTCCCCTAAACCAACAGGATAAACCCAAACATAGAAAAGATAAGGATTATTTTAAAAATAGATAAATATTATACATAATATTAAACATTTTGACTAAGCTTAGCGTGTAATATTTTATCACCGTAATATTTTAAAATCGTGAAATATGATTTTGCAGCATTATAAATTCTCTAATGTAAGACGTTTCACAATAGACAGAATTATTTATGTGTTAGAAATTAAAATCGTCCATTTAAAATGAGGTATACATAAATGTATATTTGAAAACAAATGATTCAGTTAATTTCATTAAACAACTTTCCTTTAAAATAGCCTTTTAAATTGTTGCTTGTGTTAATTCAGGAAGGTGTAGTATTCGTAATATATTTTCTTGCTCTGGGCTGGTTCCTGGCAACAAATCGAGATTTGGACGACAGCAGTTTCTAGGATCTTAATATTAGGAGTCACAGTTGACTCTTGATTCCATTCCAAAATGAGTTAAGGTCAAAGCAATTAGTTTGCCGAAACGATGTGGTGATAATTTTCCAGAATTTAGAAGTAGAATAACACGAGAAAGCACAAGTGCAGCATTCGCATGCTGTGGTTGTTAAGAAAACTTCTGTTGTAATTCCTTTAGATAGCGAAAAAGTCACACACGTCGCATCTGAAAATATTCTGTTGGAGCTAGATGCATCTTCATGGTTATCATCATTTGCAATACGCAACTAAAAGTGAACATATTTCGCAAATATATGTGTCGCGTCACTCATTGCAATACGAGGTAGAATCCGAGAATAGTGAGAGAGAGAAAGAGAAAGAGAGAACTAATGCTTTAGACTAGAGCAGAGCAGCAGCAATCATCGCTGTAGAATAAAAAAATCAATTATAATCTCTTCAATTTTGGTATACCTTTTTTAATTTTAAACATTTTTTCTAAGATCACTTGGGTCACGAATGATTGACTGACAAATGACAACGAAAGTTGGCTCTCTTAAACTCACGCTCACTGTTCGGCGAAGTCGGTAAGTAGCGAAATAATTGAGCAGAAATCGACGCCGGTGGAATGGTAAGTCTTTTTGTTCTTCGTCGTGAAGACAAATATATGGTGTAAAGATTTCCAAGTTTTTTTTCTAGCATTAAAACTAAGTCAAGTTTTAGTGTATTCTTACTTTTTTTATTTTCAATAAATATTTTGACCAGAATTTTTAGTTTTATTCCCTTATCTTTTACATCTAGTTCAATGTTGTGCCGTTACCACGATGTGTTATACATTTTTATTCAGAGTGAAGATTAACATCGGCCAATCCTGAATTTTGTTTGAAAAGAAAACTGTAAGTTAAAATCTCTGCAATTGAAGGGTACTTGCCTATGAGAATGTCGCAAGAGTATCGGATGGTGGATGTTTTGAAAGAATGAAAACGAAGAAAAATATAACTAATGCATGAACCTACAGTGACTGCATTTGCAATTATTTTTTGCCAAAACACCTTGAGAAATTGTTCAATTTATAGAATAGTTGATGTAATTTTTTTGGTGTACAAGAAATTGTATAGAAAATTTGATTATTGAAAAGATAACGAATTCTACGGAAATACAAATAAGCTTCTATATAAACAAATTTTCTAAATCAGTTTAATCGAAAGAATTGGAAAGGATGTGTTTGAATTTGCAAGATTACATAAGAATGGTTTGCACTTAAATGTGAGCTTATTCGCGATGCACACGAGAATATTTTGGGTCCATTTTAAAGAAACGGATTTAAAATAAGCTCCGGAGTTTCCTTTTTAATTTGTTTATACGAACTCAAAAGAAAGCTTTCGAGAAAAATGCATTTAAAATTTTAGGAACATAAACAATGTATTTAGCGGGTCTTTAATTGGATGTAAATAAAAGTATGTATTTAAAGTTTTGTTCTAAAATCAAATAATTTTTCAAATTATCGAAAATACGATCGAGAACATACTAAAATTTTATAATGAAACAAAAGCGAGCGTTGAGAATTTAATGTTGAATGTTATTTGAAAATATTAGTGTAGTGAAAATAATTTTACAGGTAACTACATTAAAAAAAGGCAGTTTTAAAAACTGCATGACGGTAGGTTTGATTTATCAGCTATCAGGAGGATATCCTAAAGAATGGGGGTGTTGCCAAGGATTTAAATGATCGGTCGCCTGTTCCGCTGTATTTGTAGGCAGATAAAGTCGGGTCACGGCAACCTTTTGAAATTGTCCACTTTTTTTGAATAATTTGTTTACAAATCTCGTCAGTTTAACTTTTCATTTCGCATTTTAAAGTTGCGCACGGCCCATCTGGCGGCAGCGCTTGCATAAAGACTGAAATTTTGAGACAACTGGGGTTAATTTGACTACAGTCAGAATATTTGAATGAATGACTGCAGCGGATGCAGGACCCGATGAATTTTTGAGAACACCCTAATAATGTAATAAAACCTACGAGATGGCATTAATAATTTATTGATCTAAAGAAGGCATTTAGTATTCGTTACGTTTTCTTGCAGTATAGAGAACAATCGTATCTTCGTTCAGAGTAAGGATGAAAAGCAATGTAGATCACATTGCAAAGTAAATTTTTTTATTTGAAAAGGATTTGTTTGCAATTTGCATTAGATCGAACTATGCTTCAAATTATTTTAAATCTGTGGGCGAATAACTTTTGTTTTTTTATATGTATTTCTTTACAGTATTTCGTAGTAATAATTAATTGCAAGTCCATTAACAGGATCTTAATTTGCGTAAAATATCTCCAAGAAGATTTGTACTGTATTATTAAAACGACTAGTAGAAAAGTTGATTCCCGTTTGGGTATGTTCGTTAAATTAGCTCATCTTCTTCGGCATTGCTTTGGTGTAAACGTACCAACTGCACCTGCAAAAGGGTCTCATCCTCATAGATTTTTGTGGCAGTTCAGTGGACTAGCCCTTTTGTATGTTTTGGCAGCTTGTTCGGCCACTGCGCGAGTGAAAATTATGCAACTTTGTGTTTTCTACTTATCCGCATTTGTTAATAGTTGAAGAATAATAAATGAGAAAGTTTGCCAAAATCCGTATATTCGTCCGGACCTCTACTTAGTTACCGCTAGAGGCGAAAATTTTATTGACTGAAAATTCTAATTTGGATTAACATTTCTGCCGTTGTGTTCGTGATTTGACGAGGTGTCAGTTGTATAAGAAAGTACATTTTATTCAAAAAATTGATTCGAAGTCTGCTGGTGGTGGTGTGACAAATATGGATAAAAATTAACATGGCTGCCCGGGCTGGAACTAGTTTTTTCGTCTCCTTTGTTTAGTAGGGAATCGAAAATCAAAGGAGAATTTCGGCGGATCTGTGCACAAGATTGGGTCGTGTAGTGCGGCTTAAAATCTTTCGAGCCCCACAAAGACCCAATCGAAATTGTCTCGGTTGAACGCGGAGTGAACATATTCCTTCAGATACTTTCGATCTTCAAAAATGCCGAGTGCCTCATTCACCTCGTCCCGATCGTACGTAAGGAGATCGAGACGAAAAGGTAGCAATCGGATTGCGTTGCCATCTAGAGCCTCAGGTAAAAAAATGCACTTAAACGTAGAATAAAAAATGAAAAAAAACCCGAGCTGTGCAAGGCTTCTGCGGAGTGTGGGTGAAAGAGGGAGGTTGGATCAAACTTTTACTTTTTGCCAAGATGCAGTTAGGATGTGTTTTAACATTTTTCCAATTTTGCCTGTGTGATAATGGTGTGGTTTGAGGAGAGCAAACGTAATTGATTTTTCCCCACCGGAGGATATACGCCAACAACAGCCTTAAAAATAAGTCGGCTCCCCTCATCACCACTCGCCCTTCTGTTATGGTCTCCGACTCCCCAGCATAATTCTTTAAATTCGAATGACCTTTTGAGCGCAACAACAAGTTCGATCAGTTTTATTTTATCATATTGAACGCCAGGCCCGACCTGGAGTTGCCTGCTGCTGCTAGCCTCATTTTTGCAGGCCAACATCGGGGGCCCATTCCCATTTTTGTTTTCATTTTGCAGCCAAATCGAAACTTTATTGTTAATGCACTCTGCAAATCTTAAATTTTATTTTCTTCGGATCCAAGTAATTACCTTGCAGGCAAAAATGCGAATTGTGCGGTGTACCTTTGATGAGCTACGCATGGATTTTCTTTACTAAATTAATCTTCGATGTGTTAAATTACTGTTCCTGACGTGGGCTTCAGATATTGCATTTATGACTCAATTCAACTAACAGAAAGAAAAGTCGCACTAAGGTTTCTTGTAACTTTGTGAAAATACAAATTAATTAAATATATTCGCAATATATTTATACATTTTCACGAAATATTATTCCATTTAGAAAAACAATTCTTTTAAAATTAAAGCAGAACCGAATATTAACTACGGTTAGGTATCTTAGGTAGAATTGAAATTTATGCATCTTCGAAACCGAAAAATGTGTTTGATTATTCGAAATAAATCGTGCTTTAGCGTCAACGCCTGAGTTATGAAATTAATCCTAAATCAGCTGCAAGAGTTACTATTCTAATCAATATTTTCACAATGATTAAAGAACATGTTTGGATAGTGGAAGAAATTAAGAATATGTTAACATAGAAAAGGAAAAGGGGGGAGAAGGGCGTTACGGATTAAACTCTTAAATTTCAAGTTAAATCTTCAATTGAAAATGTAACCATATTAAATTTTAAACTAGGAACATCATTCATATGTATATCTACAAATCAGATTTCCATAAAAAAAAGGTTTTTTTTGTATAATTGGCTGCAGTTGGAAACACATGAAAAATCTGTTCCAAGTAAAATATGTATAAGTACTATACTACTTAAGTAAAATTTTTATTAGCTTGATTTAAATTTGAGAACCAATCAAATTTCAAACAACTTTAAAGAATTTGATTTAAGGTATTAAATTTAAGTTCGACGCTTCTTTTGACTGAACTATTTGGGGAACCAGTAAAGAACAGGGATTGGCCCCATTTTCCATGAAATTTTGCAGGTGCTTTGCCTTTGTTCTAAAACGGAGGGATCTGAACGAATTTTGCGACGCTCTACTAAACTTTTTAAAATATTCTCTCTCTAATATTTAGTACAGTGACGAATATACTCAATTAGTTGATAGGTAGTTAATTAATGCACTTTAATGCAATTTTGAGCATGTGTAAGTAAAAATGTTCACTTTTGCAAAAGGACAATATTGAAAAAATTGTTAATTTTTCGTTTTATTCATATTATCAGAGAAATATTACATAATAAAATACAGTTTTGTTTCCTAGGTTTAAAGTAATCCATAGTCCATCTCATAATAATAATTTTTGAGCATAAAATCTTTATCAAATTCTAGTAACTACCTTTATATTCAGTTACTGCTTCTTAGACTAACTAATCTCGCAATTAATCTAATTAACATTCTTATATTGTCTCGTGGGCACTTTGTTATATATCTCTGTTTTAGTGTATAGGTAGGTAGTGTATAAGGTCATAGGTTGTCACGAACTATCCACCTGCCCGCCTACTTTTCATAGGTCCCATTTTTCATCGACTTTTTTGTCTCATTTTGGTGTCATTTTAATATAAATTACGTTAACATATTGTCGTGCTTTTCATGTCAGCAGAAAAAGGTTCATAATACAATTTAAATGCGCGATTGATAGATTTTTCGTTTATGCTTTCTATAGAGCTCTGACAGAAAGAGGGCTTTTGAAACGAAATTGACAGGGTTTTGCTTGGGTTTTGCTTGGCCCTTTTGCGACAAAATTTACAGAAAACAAGCTGCCATCAAAAGTTTTTCTGTACATATTCTATTTTCTTTTGAATTTTTTATAGCCGTCGACGGAAAAGGAGTATTTTTTCCAAAATACCATAATCTCTTTTTTTAAGTCCTTTTTGCATAACAACTATACGGAAGTGATTGGTTTCGGAAGCTTACGAAAAAACTTCGGGTTCCTAGCAATCTAGCCCTGTTCATTAGTAAAAAAAAAGTTTATTTTATTTGCATAGTCCTAAATATTCGTTTTGTAGTTGTTTTTCTAAAAGCAGATTGAACGGTTTTATTTTAGCTAATTTTAATGTTGGGCAGAAAGAGCAGGATCATTCTTCTGTTTAAGCATAGCTCAGTAGCAATTGAAAAATATATTATTCTTGAAATTTGAACTGAAAAAATTTAATATATCCTTAGCAAATATTTTGGATCAAATAGGGCAAAACATGCCAACTCTTAACTTGGGTGCAGCACCATCCGGAGGGCCAAGTGTGACTGCTGCGACCGCATCAAGCTCTTCGAGTACTGTGAGCCCTCCCAGTGCATCAAATCCTATTGTTGCTAACGGCAGTGGTCCTAATAGTTCTTCCTCGATACAAAGCCCAAATTCCAGCAATAATCAGCCCAGTAGTAACAATTTGAACTCCACCAGCGGAAGTAATGCAGCCACAGCTAGTACAAGCTCATCATCATCACATTCTGGTAAGTGTAAAAATAGTATGAGATTAAGAGAAACGAAAGCCAAAATTATTATTATAGTAATTTCAGTTTCCATGTCGCCTAATTCATCGAACGTTGCTACGGCTTCCAATGTTAGTGGCTGCAGTCACCAATCTCCTTATGATTTGCGGAGGAAAATCCCAACAAATCATGACTCCTGGTGCAATGGAGCAGGAAACTCAACTAATCATCAGTACAGTTCAATAACTTGCGATGATAGCTGCTATATGCTTCCAGCTCGAAAGCGGCCTAGAAGGGTCTACACACCGGCAGCTGATGCATATGTACCTACAGCCGCACACTACTTACAGTATGAAATGCCTGACGAGGTGTTGTTGACTATTTTCTCATATCTGTTAGAACAAGACTTATGTCGATTATCCTTGGTATGCAAAAGGTTCAATACAATAGCTAACGATACTGAGTTATGGAAAAGGCTTTATCAGTCTGTGTATGAATACGACTTACCATTATTTAATCCAGAACCTTGCAAATTTTTATTCGTTAAACCTGAGGAATCCGAATATGCCAACCCCTGGAAAGAGAGCTTTCGACAACTTTATCGTGGTATACACGTGCGGCCGGGATACCAAGAAAAAAAATATAAGGGCAGAAATATTGTATATTTTAACACTATTCAAGGAGCTCTTGATTACCCGGATGATAGATGCAGTGTCGCTGTTAATCAGCCATCTACAAGCGCTGCAGCAAATATAATTTCCATTACAAATCATAGTAGCACGTCTTCTTCTTATGAAGAAAATCCTCCCCCTGAGAGTGGAGGGAGTCTTATATTTCTTCATGCTGGTCACTATCGCGGCGAATTTCTTTTCATCGATTCAGATGTCGCTCTGATTGGAGCTGCTCCTGGAAATGTTGCTGAATCTATAGTATTAGAACGTGAGTCTGGGTCGACTGTAATGTTTGTAGAAGGCGCAAAACACGCGTATGTTGGGTATATGACCCTAAAATTTTCTCCTGATGTTACATCCACGGTTTCACACCACAAGCACTATTGTCTCGAAGTGGGGGAAAATTGCAGCCCAACAATTGATCATTGTATTATTAGAAGCACCTCTGTCGGTAGGAGAGAATTTTTATTTTAAAATATTAAATAAATTAACATTCTTAAATTTTAGTTGGTGCTGCTGTTTGTGTGAGCGGGGTCGGGGCAAATCCGGTAATAAAGAACTGCGATATAAGTGACTGTGAAAATGTTGGATTGTATGTCACTGACTACGCCCAAGGAACTTATGAACAAAATGAGATTAGCCGTAATGCACTTGCTGGGATTTGGGTTAAGAATTTCGCAAGTCCCATTATGAGAGAAAATCACATTCATCACGGCCGTGATGTGGGAATTTTTACATTTGAAAATGGAATGGTAAGATGAACGATTAATAGATTAATTTTTTACTTATAAAATGCTTTTAGGGTTACTTCGAGAAAAACGATATTCACAATAATAGGATAGCAGGATTCGAAGTTAAAGCTGGGGCAAATCCAACCGTTGTAAAATGTGAGATTCATCACGGTCAAACTGGTGGGATATATGTTCACGAAAATGGATTAGGACAATTCATAGAGAATCGAATACATTCTAATAATTTCGCCGGTAGAGAGGAAAATTGTGATTTCAGGAACTTATTAAATATAGATTTATTTTTCAGGTGTGTGGATCACATCCAATAGCAATCCTACCATACGGAAAAATGAGATCTACAATGGACACCAGGGTGGTGTTTATATCTTTGGAGAAGGCAGAGGTTTAATCGAGCACAATAATATATATGGCAATGCCTTAGCAGGAATACAAATTCGTACAACAAGTGACCCAATCGTAAGGCACAATAAAATACACCACGGCCAGCATGGAGGCATATACGTTCATGAAAAGGGTCAGGGTCTAATTGAGGAGAACGAGGTGTATTCCAACACCTTAGCAGGAGTGTGGATAACAACCGGCAGTACTCCAGTATTGAGAAGAAATCGTATCCATTCTGGGAAACAGGTAATAATGCTCGTTAATTTTCCTCTGGGTTATATTTATAATTTTAATATTAAAGGTTGGAGTATACTTCTATGACAATGGTCACGGCAAATTGGAAGACAACGATATATTTAACCACCTTTATTCTGGTGTACAAATACGTACTGGAAGTAATCCTGTGATTCGAGGAAATAAAATTTGGGGAGGCCAAAATGGTGGCGTGTTGGTTTATAATGGCGGTCTGGGACTGCTGGAACAAAATGAGATTTTCGATAATGCAATGGCTGGTGTTTGGATAAAAACTGATTCAAATCCTACACTGAAACGTAATAAAATTTATGATGGCAGAGATGGTGGCATATGTATATTTAATGGAGGCAAGGGAATTTTGGAGGAGAATGATATATTTAGAAATACCCAAGCTGGAGTTCTCATATCCACTCAAAGTCATCCAATATTACGACGAAATCGAATTTTTGATGGGCTTGCCGCTGGAGTCGAAATTACAAATAATGCCACCGCAACATTAGAATTTAATCAAATATTCAGCAACAAATTTGGCGGTTTATGCTTAGCTAGTGGTGTACAACCAATAGTTAGGGGCAATAAAATCTTCAATAACCAGGATGAAGTTGAAAAAGCTGTATCTGGTGGCCAGTGTCTATACAAAATAAGTAGTTATACTTCGTTCCCAATGCATGACTTCTACCGATGTCAGACGTGCAATACTACAGACCGCAATGCTATTTGTGTAAATTGTATCAAAAATTGTCACGCTGGACATGATGTGGAATTCATCAGGCATGACAGGTGAGTTCTGATAATTTTGATTATTAGCCGTGACCAGTTGCTTTGAAAGTAGAATTGAATACATACTAATATTTGAAATTTCTCTAATGATAACTAAGTAAATTTCTATTGGGTGATAACGAACAAGTCAGATGTATTGAGTTTTGTCTTGAAGAACTAATTCATTTCATTCGTAGCATAGAACATCTTGTGATGTAATCCTAGATTGCTCTTTCCTTTTAACGAAATATCTGAACTTGTGAACAAAGTAAATTTATATTATTATAAACGGAAAATTATTTTTTTTAATTTTCAATTGCGATATATAATGTCAATTTGTTCGTCAGTTAGATATAAATCTGCTTTTTCTTCTGTTTAGCTGATTGAATTATTCTTTAATTTACTGATAAATACTCATTTGTGCTTTAAGCTATTAAATATTTTTGTTACTTAAAAAATCATCTTCTAATTGTGTAAATTTGAAGAGTGGTGTATTAATTAATTCCAAACACAAATTTGTATTGGTCCGTATTTTGCACGTTTTGAAAATTTAATTCATTGGGGTGCTGGTGTTTGCAACAAAAACTATTGCATTGTAGTATTATCTTAATATGCACTTTCTTCTTCATTTGTTACATCATCATTTGGTCACAAACTGATTATATAGGTTTGAAATATTTAAGTATACATGTTGTGCTTGTCTTTTTATTCAGGTTTTTCTGTGACTGTGGGGCTGGAACATTAACAAACCAATGCCAGCTTCAGGGCGAGCCCACGCAAGATACAGATACCCTATACGATTCTGCAGCTCCAATGGAGTCGCACACTTTAATGGTAAACTAGGGTCTTGTTGTTTTTATAATACTGTGTTAATAGGTGTTATATGATAACATTATAAACATAAATTTGAGAAATAACAAATTAACGCGTCTTGAGTAATTTCCCTGGTATTAAAATTGTTAAACTTATTTATATATAGCACTTAAACTAAGAACAATTGACATAAGCTAAGCTATACATTTCAGTAGATTTTACAGAATTATCTAAATGAGAATATATATTTCTTGTGAGTTTTTTTTTTTCACTTAATAAGTTAATAATAATAGCAAAATATTCTTTGTACGTTTTTATAGGCAATGTGTTTTTTCTTGGATTTGCTATGTGAGTAGTGTAACGTGTGATTCAGTATTGTGCAAGAAGGGTAGACTTAACGGTGCATTTATTTATTTCATCAGTTTATGTATTCAAATTGAACTCACATTTAGGACTTGACTCTATTTTTACGTTTATTTTATTTCTCGATTTATTTATTTCACTCAGTGAATAGCATATATATAGGGCCCAGAGTACTGTTAATGTTGTTTATTGAATACGTTTTGTTTTATAGAAACTAATGCGATAAGTATAATGGTGTAAATATTAACTATATATGCTGTAAATTACCTATAATAAAAAAAATGCAAAAATAATATGAGAACGAACTAAGTATACAATGTAACAGTTCGCACATCTTTCATTACACAATTTATTACAACGAATCGGGTGAAACAACGTAATCAAAACTCTCTTCCTTAAGTAGTTGCATATTTTGGTTTAAACGCGCGCTTTTACAGCAATCGACAGGCCTTATCAAAACAATAGTGAACTTTATTAATTTTTTTATTTAAAAGATGTTGTCTGCGTTTAACTTGCTGGAATGTGTCTACTTAATTAATTCTATTACATTTTTGGATTATAAAAACAAATATCAAACTACCATTTTGGAGTAATTACATTTTTGTGTTAAAGAGTCATGTGCAATTTATGCAAATAATGGGCCCTATCGTGGAACTCGAAAATGAAACGTGAGGTGTGAGATAGGTTTTAAAATGGCTTATAAACAAATTGTGCCAGTTCAAAAAGAAAAAAACCGTTTTTCAGTTCCATAAAAGGATGAAATAGAAAAGCATGACATCATTACATTATTGTATGCACACAAAATACTATTAGATGGTTATCTGTAAAGTTGTAGGGTTTCCTTCTTAACTAGAAATATATTCTTTAATTGGCTAGTCTGGAATCATAAATCAAAAATCTAGTGCGAATTGTGACTAAAAGTCTTACAAAGTTTGCAAATCTACTTATGAAGAAATGTAATACATACAGATTTTTTTTACAGTTTCTAAAATTTTTTTTGGTGTGGAGGAACTTAATTTAGCTAAACACATTATTTAGTTAAGTAAGTTTGATTAATTGCAATACTGAGATTTATTGACAATTTAGTCGCAATCTATGAGGATCCACATTTTTATCACAATCCAGAATTTATTTCCGATCTCTAGCCAGTAGATAATTTCATTAACAGATTTTTATTTCTTTGCTACAATTGTTGTATTTTGTTTCTGTGGTTGTTTTCGGTAGTATTTGAAACCAAAATATCTCGAAATAATAATGGTTGACTTTCATAAATTTGAATATTCGAATTGAACAAAAGAAATATACAACGAACAAAAAATATGCGTACATTTTATAAAATTAATTTCCTAAAAATCAGCTGTTTTTTACAATTCAGTATTCTTTGAAACACCAAAGCTTAAAAAATTCGCAATGAGAGCGTCCTTTCGGAAACGATAAATTCGGGACGAGTATTATATACAAGAAATCATGGAAAAATGTGTAAAAATAAATAATTAGGGTTAAATATTTTTTATTTTGGATGCATGCATGTTCGTTAATTAATTCCATATATTTTAATATTTCTTTTTTGACAAAACATCTTTACATCAGGGAAAATACGAAGAGAAGCTTTTATAATTGAGCTTAAAAAGATGCACGACTATAAAAATATTTTGTTTTTATTTATTAAATAACAACCTGAACATGTATAATCTTACGTTTCTTACATAAAATATCTGAAAATTGATAGTTTATTTTATAAACACTTTTCACATGATTTCTATATAAAAATAACACAATTGCAAAATGTTGGAAAAGAAGACGCACAAAGAATTATAAGCGCGTATTTAGGGAAGACGTAAGCTACTTCATAAACAAATCCAAATCTAAAATCTCACGCTATTTAGGTTGCGCTAATTGCTTATGTATTTTGATAAAAGAAGCAAAATTGTATAAAGTGCCAATAATATCAATTAAATCAAATTATCCAGTAACAGCTTAAATATTTATTATAATCTTTCACGGAGTTTTATTTATTGATTCTAAAATCTTCCTAGAATTAAGCTAATTTTTGTACTTGTATGTAACTTTATGTTTAAGATTTGCAAGTATTTTAAAAATAGTTGCAAAGTTTATTATAATATTATTATTTTATTTTGTATATTTTTATTGATTCGATTTTTTGAATTGATTAAAAATCAACATTTCCAATTGCAAGGAATCGACTTTTCATGGGTATGTTGTACTTCTGTTTCATGTTTACGTCGGTCTTCCCAGGATTATGGATTTAACGCCTGAGAGGCGAATGATTAGGCCGGTATTTTCACTATTACTCTAATTATAAATACTCACGGCTTTTTAATGTAGAACGTGTTTCTTATTTTTAAATGAAATTTAATACTCCGCGCAAAATGAGTGGGTCATTTTTGTACAAATAAATAAAATTAAATGCAGATTTGAAGCCCGTATTCATTAACGAATCTATCTATGCCTTGTGCGATTAAGATTATTTTCATTAATTGGCTTTAAATATATCTTTTTCTTGCGAAAGTAATCTAAGCCATCTTCTGGGTATAAACATTTAAATCGATATTATCGACATTTATCTGCGTCTGCTGAATAAATAAAAATTTCATTGAAGACTGAAATTAGACTGTTTAGTGAATGCCTTACTGGTAAAAAATAAGAATTCGTTCTATTTTATTGAAGCATTTAAAAGTTAGAGGTGAAATGGATGGATCTCGCGTCGAATTCTGAAAATACCGATTTAATTATGGTAAAGTTTTTGCTGCATCAGCATCGCGTCACAATGTATGATTGGTAAAATAATTGTGTGCAAAATGATGCGGGTTACAAAGTTCTATGGGGAATTTCAATATTTCAATATTAAATATTTGGCTAGTTCTGGCGACGAATCCACTGTTGGCAGCTCACATTAGAGAAGGGATTAATATTAGTATAAATTGAATAATCCAAATCTGTTTTCATTTTTTAACTTAAAAAATCTCTCGAAAAAGTTCTTCGGTCATCACAATAAAGCTTGGTATTACAAGATGATTTATTTTTATCGTTGCTACATTAGTAAAAATTTAAAATTTATCATTTAACATTTTTTTAAATTGGTTGTAGAACTTTATTTCATCGTTATATTAATAATATTTTATAAGTATCGTTTTAGGACTACAAGACTAAAAGAGCAGATCTGTAAAAGAAGTGTTAAAGCTCCCACTGGGGAAGTATTTTGTGGGAGTGAATATTATTTATGGACATATTAGTTCATTATTGTTTTTGTATTTAAAACATTTAAGTTCAATAACGATCTATCCAGTTCACGACGTTAAACGCAGAAGACTTCTAAGTTGACATTCCAGAAGTACGTTTTTTTAGAAGCACAAAGTCCCTAACATTGTAATTATTTGTATATGGAATTATCGTTTTAGAAAATAAGAAATGCAGATAACTAATTTAAAGTAGAAATAACTTTCGAGAATCCTTCGTGTTAAAAATGTATTTAATGAAGCAATGAAAAGTTTGCATGGTGTGTAGTGCAGGTGAGATATAAATGAGAGGTGGAGAGTGTATTTAAAATTTTGTTTTAGAAAAAAATAATTTTTCTTTGATTGTAAGAGGAGTATAAATTAAATTAAAATATATAAATTCTTACAGTAACTATGATACTATGTAATACTAGTTAATGAGAAAGAAGTAATAAATTTTATTAATGAAAGTTAAACTTTTTTGCCTAGCTTATGATTAAAATTTATTCTAGCTTCCTTTGCATTCCGTGTAATTTTCTTCTAATGATCTATCGTTCTATGTACGAGGTACCAGAGTTAACTCAAAATGAGTGATTTAAATGATTCCCTGTGCGAATTGGAATTGAAATGATGTTTTATAGAAATTTTTGAAATTTTATCCCCGGTTTCACAGTGCCGGTAAGCCTTAGCTCATGTTGCGCGTTCAAGCCAATAGAATAACTTTATTAAAAGTAAGCCTCTATATTTCATGGTTTCTTAGAAAATAAGCGGTGTCAGAAAGTGAGTTTGCTCTGGCTGTACTCTTTTTGTATTTCTCCTTAAATCCTAGAAGGTTTTTCTTTCTTTTGAATGACACGAAGGGTTGAGCTGAACGAACAGTTTTTTCACAGTGGGTGGTGATAATGCAATTTTTGTCGGTAATTCAAATTAAAGTTTTTTATTAAATTCGCTAAATTGTTTACAGAATGTTCCTTATTAATTCTTAATAGAATCCTTCTGTTGGACAGGCGGAGGTGAGCTCTAACTTGATTAAAATCGACTCTTTTATTTGCAACCAACACAGTTTGAATTCGCGCCAAATGAATGGGTTGTCATTTTTACCTTGTGGCCAACTTCGGCCTGGTAGTGAAACGGTAGTTCTCCGTGTTAAATGTCGAGTCGTTCGGGGTCGTTCGTCGTTGCTAGTTTTTCTCCGGTTTTTGTTATTTTTGCAGTTGAATTTATAAAATTTTTTGGTTTGAAATTGTTCTTCATTTGCCGTGCGACCGTTTTGTATTCGAGTGTGGGAAGATTTGCTGAACGTTCGTTCCGATTCCGATCAAATAATTTTTGTGGTTGTCCGCCGGAAACATAAAATGGCGGTTTTGTTAAGAAGTGAAAATTTGTATTTCGATGTTCTTTCATTTAATGGCCTGCAAGTTTACAGTGGACAGTTCTTGTGACAATTAAGTGAAAACCCAGCGAAAGACGGATAGGTTTAAACCCAGGAAGATGTTGAGGTAGGACACCTTTTCCATAAAATTGAATTAATTTTATTTCGCCTTCTTGCGACTTTCCTTGAATTTATGAAAGCCAAATTTTCTTTTGTTGTACTAATATTAATTCGAGCATTTTATTTTTTCTTTTCTTTGATATCACCTAAAAGAAAAATTACATTTATACGGTCCAATTTGTATAATTTTAGTGAGATATTAACTCTTTTTAAATTGGTCTACCTTATCTGAAATATACATATTTTATTTTTATTTTATTTCTCTCTAATTTTTACTTTATTTCTGTCTTTCAGGATCATCGCCATAAGAGTAAATGTGATTTTGTGATGTGTTTTGTGACGGCTAGTGAAAATTAAAATAGAAAATGTGAAAATAAAAGCCGTTAAGTGATGTGAGTTAAGTGTGAGTGAAAGTGTCGCAATTTTATTTAGCGACAAAAGGGCCTTTCAGAAATTAAAATGTGATTTATTCTTTAGGTGAAAGTGTGATATTTTCCAAGTGTTTTGTGCATGATACAGGATACACCGAGGAGAAGGCCGACGTTTACGAAAGATGGTAAGTCTATTTTTCTATTACAACTGTACTTTCATTTGTAGGTTCTCCGGTGCTCAAAGCGGAACCTAGTAGAATTTTGCTACTAATTTTAAGTAAATCCGCCGCGTTAGGGTTAGGGTACCCGCTATTAAAATGTTTGCTCTGGCGGTACTCTTTTTGTTTTCTTCCTTAAATCCCTAAAGGTCTTCCTGATTTTTAAATTAAAAATTTTAAACATATTTGATGTTACGTCTTCTGCGGCTTTGAAACTAAAACCAGAGCCAATTTATTTGTTACTAGCTGAGTAACGAGGTTTCTCTCGGTGTATTAAAAATGCTACTTATTAGTTAAATATTTCTAAAAATGCTTCAGCCAAATTTGGAAGTTTAGATATTGTAAGTATTATTAAAATCTATGATGTGGTATAGAACGCTTATAATTTTTTGAAATAATGTGAAAGTTGTTTTTCATTTTGGCGTGCCTTGAAACATATTGTACAGAAACTGGAAAAATTAGGTTTCAAATTGAAAACAAGAAACTGAAAGGACACTGACTTTTATTAACTAGTTAGTTTTATTCTTTTATTTCATCTAACCAATAGAATAACTTTATTAAAAGTAAGCCTCTATATTTCATGGTTTCTTACAAAATAAGCGGTGTCAGAAAGTGAGTTTGCTCTGGCTGTACTCTTTTTGTATTTCTCCTTAAATCCTAGAAGGTTTTTCTTTCTTTTGAATGACACGAAGGGTTGAGCTGAACGAACAGTTTTTTCAGAGTGGGTGGTGATAATGCAATTTTTGTCGGTAATTCAAATTAAAGTTTTTTTATTAAATTCGCTGAATTGTTTACAGAATGTTCCTTATTAATTCTTAATAGAATCCTTCTATTGGACAGGCGGAGGTGAGCTCTAACTTGATTAAAATCGACTCTTTTATTTGCAACCAACACAGTTTGAATTCGCGCCAAATGAATGGGTGGGTTGTCATTTTTACCTTGTGGCCAACTTCGGCCTGGTAGTGAAACGGTAGTCCTCCGTGTTAAACGTCGAGTCGTTCGGGGTCGTTCGTCGTTGCTAGTTTTTCTCCGGTTTTTGTTATTTTTGCAGTTGAATTTATAAAATTTTTTGGTTTGAAATTGTTCTTCATTTGCCGTGCGACCGCTTTGTATTCGAGTGTGGGAAGATTTGCTGAACGTTCGTTCCGATTCGATCAAATAATTTTGTGGTTTTCCGCCGGAAACATAAAATGGCGGTTTTGTTACGAAGTGAAAATTTGTATTTCGATGTTCTTTCATTTAATGGTCTGCAAGTTTACAGTGGACAGTTCTTGTGACAATTAAGTGAAAACCCAGCGAAAGACGGATAGTTTTAAACCCAGGAAGATGTTGAGGTAGGACACCTTTTCCATAAAATTGAATTAATTTTATTTCGCCTTCTTGCGACTTTCCTTGAATTTATGAAAGCCAAATTTTCTTCTGTTGTACTAATATTAATTCGAGCATTTTATTTTTTCTTTTCTTTGATATCACCTAAAAGAAAAATTACATTTATACGGTCCAATTTGTATAATTTTAGTGAGATATTAACTCTTTTTAAATTGGTCTACCTTATCTGGAATATACATATTTTATTTTTATTTTATTTCTCTCTAATTTTTATTTTATTTCTCTCTTTCAGGATCATCGCCATAAGAGTAAATGTGATTTTGTGATGTGTTTTGTGACGGCTAGTGAAAATTAAAATAGAAAATCTGAAAATAAACGCCGTTAAGTGATGTGAGTTAAGTGTGAGTGAAAGTGTCGCAATTTTATTTAGCGACAAAAGGGCCTTTTAGAAATTTAAATGTGATTTATTCTATAGGTGAAAGTGTGATGTTTTCCAAGTGTTTTGTGCATGATGCAGGATACACCGAGGAGGGGCCGACGCACGTTTACGAAAATGGTAAGTCTATTTTTCTATTACAACTAAGTACTTTCATTTGTAGGTTCTCCGGTGCTCAAAGCGGAACCTAGTGGAATTTTGCTACTAATTTTAAGCAAATCCGTTGCGTTAGGGTACCCGTGTTTAAAACGTTTGCCCTGGCGGTACTCTTTTGGTTTTCTTTCTTAAATCCCTGAAGGATTTCGTTTTTTTTAAAAAAAAATTTTTAAACATTATTTGGATTTATGTCCTATGCGGCTTTGAAGCTAGAACCAGAGCCAATTTATTTGTTATTAGCTGAGTGAGTAACACGGTTTCATTCGGTGTATCAAGAATGCTCACTTTTTCACAAACGCTTATAATTTTTTGAAATAATGTGAAAGTTATTTTTCATTTTGGCGTGTCTTGGAAAAATAAGGTTTCAAATTGAAAACAAGAAACTAAAAGGATTGTCTTTTATTAGTTAGTTTTATTCTTTTATTTCATCTAACTAGATGTAGGTAAATAAATTATTTACAGAAATTATATACAAAATTAAAACTATAGCTTAATGAAGGTGAACATCAGTGCGCTGCGAATAAAGCACCAGATGCAGAACTAGCATCGTGAATTGTTTAATAGAAACGGCTCTCTGAAGGACCTCTCCAGATTATGCAGCCGTTGTTCAAGGTCAGTCATCGAATTTCGAAAGCTGTTTCCCCTGGGTCGCATGAGAACTCGTGGGGATTGCTGGGTGAGGTCGTCCCTCACCCCGGAAAACGAATGTCGCATGCCGCGGCGGGAACGGTGACTTCGGAGACTTCTTCGAAACCCCCCACCATTGCCATTCTGCGCCGCCCCTGAGCTTGGGTGGAGTTTTTGGTGCGAGTGGTCGACTTCGTTGTTTTTCAATGAATCTTCATAGCTATCACTAAAAGATGCGATGTAGTGGGGGCATAAGAAATTGGTTACAGGTGAGACAGATTGGTGCTACTCACCTGCTGTCGCCACCGCAGCAAGGTTGAGAGTTTAATCGATTACAGGTACATTTTGATTTGCCTTCGCTGCGTCGTTCCCGCAGCATCCGAAGCAGATTCTCTGAGGGTGTTTCGCTTCGTTCATGGGTTATGAATCCAACACCCGAGTCATGCCCGCTAGAGTGGTGCGATTGAACTGATGTATCTTGGACTTGAGATCTTCAAGAAATTTACAAGAAAAAGAGGTAGAAGCCATGCGCGTTAAACGGCTGGAGGTAATTACTTACAGGTTGTTCGTTTGGATCTGATTGAATCTAAGGCATGCAGCATCATGGTCCAGTAACCCAAGATTGGTGTTGATCACCGACTTAGGCAGCGGCACGTCTATGTATTCCCGCGGTCGATCGCTGCAATATGAAATGTGGGATACCGTTAAATCAGGTATTATAAACAAATAGAAACGCGCCACTTACTCATAGTGCGAAAGTATCCCCTTAGTTGTCTTTATGGCGGGAAAGATCTGTGGCCGTTGATGGTGCACAAGGTCATCATGGTATGATCTCTTGGAGTCTGGACTGCTCGTTGTCGCCGTTGTGTTCTTGCTGTGGCCAGTTCCCAATGTGCTGGACACCCGGGCGATCGAGTAAGCCAGACCGGTCTCAGATGGCGGCAATGAGCGTCGTCTGTGGGAATGGAAGAAAAAGAAAAGTGCTGAAAATTAAAACGTCTCATTCGAGCACCTTTCGCTGATTCTTCAATTCTTCTTTTCTTGTTCTTACTCGCCGTTCAGTTATGACTACTATATTTAGAACTGTATAGAATTACGTGCAATAAATTTACCAATACAACTTAATTTTACCGTTATTTTAAATTGAAGTGCAATACAGTGTTTATTGGAACTGGAAAGTATATACAAGAATTACCGTACCTTGGAATCTTAAGATGTGAACGGGTGAGGAAATAGGAAAACACCTTTTTGAACAATTTTTATTTAAAACTTGCTTTTATTGATTCCGGTTCCAGTTCCGCTAAACATTTTGTATTATACACTTGTGTTATAGAAGTTAGGACAGCTGAGATTTCTTGGAGGAGGGTAGTAAGGCGTTGCAATTTACCGTTTATATCGTATGCAGATTACACACAGAGATGTAGCCAGTCCTCCGGCAAATACTATAACCGCTAGAATTATAGATACCAGTTCAGTTCCGCTCATAACCGCATTATGTGATTTAGGGTTGGAATGTGATCGATGTTTTCCTAGTTCGGATAGTTCCAAAATTTGGGTCGTTGGGGGCATTGAAAGATTCTTCATGTCCAATAGTGCCATTGCTCTGAAAGTTATTGTATAGGAAATTTTGACATAGACAATTTTACTGAAACTTACGCCTGTAGTTCCTCCATATCAACAATTGTATTAGCTTTCCGATCAACAGCATATATGTACGCATTAGTCCTGAATGAGCAAAACAAGGTTTCGTTACACAGTATTTTTTAAATTTAAAGTATGTAGTTACAAAGAAATTGTGTGGTAATAATTTATAAATTTCGTACCAGCAAACCAGCAAATAATTTTTAAAGTATTTATGTACATTACATGCATTCTAATTTATTCTTGGGAACGATTCTAGAGGCTTTGGAGTAATTTATAAAGTAGGCTTTTTAAGAAATTCAGAAATTTTAGCAGGTAAAGAATTATGAATAATGAGAAATGCTATTGCTTCAAAAGTGGAATTTTGTGTTTGAAAAAAAAAAATAATAATAAAATAAACTTACGCTGGTTCTAGGCCGCCGTTATGTGGTTCTAGTAGTCTGACTCGTACGTCCATTCCAGTGGCATTGCTTAAACCTTCAGTCAGCATGTCGACTTCCCTTTCAACTTCAATAGGTTTCCCAGCAATTACTAGTCTTACTTGCTTATTTTCATCCAAGACATAGACAAAAACATTTACAATACTGCTTTTCCCAGTGTCGTCCCCAGCTCGATCAGTTGCTTTAACGTCGAAGCCGTACACTCGTTGGTCTTCTCTTACCGGTCCTAGAACTCTAATTTTTCCAGTCCATTCATCGATTCCGAAAAGCCTAGAAGGCTCATTTAGCAGTTTGTATTTTATCTGTGCGTTAATACCAATGTCCATATCGGTCGCTTCAACTTGGGTTACTTCGAAACCAAAGTTTGCTTGATTTGGTATTACCGTGACAATAGGACGTCCGTTTCCTCTGAATATTGGAGAATTGTCGTTATCGTCCCCGACACGCACAACAACCCGTACCTCATTATCTTGAAGACCATGGATGCGATCACCTTCCACGGGGTAAGTCATTACCGGATATGCTCTGCTTTCACGAGTGACAAGGTCAGCTCTAACTTTAAGGCGGTAATAGTCTTTAACTTCCCTATCTAAGGATTCCAAAACTGACAGAGTACCATTTTTAGGATCAATGCTAAACATATAATATCCGTCTTCCTCAGGCTCTGGAAGCAAACTCCATTTGAACGTTTCTTTCAAAAGAGCCGAAGAAACGTTGATTTTTATAAGCTCCATCGGAGCTTTGTTATTTTCTATAATTTCCACCTCGTAGTATTTATGTGGAAAGATGTTTCCCATTTCTTCTTCTTCAATAACATGATCACCCTGCAGGTTGATTAGTAGCATGGCTGAAGATGATTTTGAAGGGCTGCCGAGGTCGGATGCAACAATTGTTAGATTAATGTGCTCATACCCATTGTAGCGATTGAATTTAGCTATTGTTGTAATGATACCATCTCGAGAATCTATCTCAAATAAGTGGGGCATTTTATGGTGTAATAAGGAGAACATGACTAAACCATTTCCATTTCCTGGATAGTCTTTATCAATAGCAGTTATTTGTTTCACAAAAGTGCCAGGTACTGTGTTACGGTTGAGATAAGCCTTGTAGATTGGAACTTTTGACATCATTTGAATTTTATTCATTACATCTTCTGTTACAAGTTTCCGTCCAGTTTCTTCTGATTCGTCAGTTTGTCCAGAAATGATAACATCATCATATCCGATAAATTCAGGAGGATTGTCGTTTACATCCAAAATATTAATTTCAACTTCAACTGATCCTGTCAGCCGGCGACCAGGTTCGGCATTATCAACTGCAATCACGAAAAATTCGTATTGTGCCTTAAGTTCACGATCAAGATCCCCATTGACCTTTAGAACTCCCGTTCTGGCTGATATCCTGAATGGAATTGGTTCACTGCTCTCTAGCTTATAAGTTATATTAGAGTTAACACCAAAATCTTCATCTGTAGCTTCAATTTGATCTATTGATTGATCGTAGTATACGCCCTCCTGTAAGTCAAAAGTATACCATGATTTCTTGAAGACAGGCGCGTGGTTATTGACGTCGATAACACTTAAAGTTATGCTAGTAATATCACTTAATCCACCAATATCTTTTGCTGTTATGTTTAAGGTAATTTTAGAATTTGCTTTCAGAGGATGATTTACTTTTATCTCCCCCGATAATCTATCAATTCCAAAAAATCGAATAGTTCGAGGTATCGATAAAGAGGCACTTGGGGGTGTTACAATTTCTTTTGTGATTTCATAAAATATTTGAGCATTTTTCTCGAGATCATCATCAGTTGCTGTTAATTTCAATACTGGCACACCGACCAAAACGTCCTCCATTATCGAAAAATGCGGTGGAGGTCTCAATGTCTTTGAATTCCTTACTCGAGATTTTCGATTATCACCCCGACGTTTTCTTGAAGGTTCTGTTTGATTAAATCCAGATAGTCTAGGTGTTCCGTGCATAAAAACATTCTCATTATTAACAGGATCTCTTTCCATACGCTCAACAAAATATATTTCCATATCATCTGAATACTGCAAGATTTCTATTCCAGAATCTTTAAATACAGCTATTTTTTCAAAAATTGGAGCGTTATCGTTTAGATCCGCAACCAAAATATTCAATTTTACTGAGGACATTAGTCCACCACTATCTTTCGCTACAAGATTTAAACTGTAAAGATTTTCTTGTTCTCTGTCCAACAGTTTGGTACCAATAAATTTTACGCGATAGTGTGGCGTTTTAGTTTGAGTGAAATTTTGGTTAAATAGTTGCATTGCAACAAAACTTTTTTCAATATCAAATCGCTCTTGAGAATCAAAGAGTGGAAGAGTTTTATTTTTAAATTCTACGTTGTCGTTTACTAATTCCACACTAAATATGTCTTTTCCTTCTCCTAAAATAGCAACAGTAAATTCTGCATTTTTTCCTAAATCAGCATCAAATGCTTTGATTGGTCGATTCACCATTACTTCAGTTCCAATCTTGCTGTTTTCGTATATAATTCCTGAATATCCTTCAGCATCAAACATGGGCGGATTATCGTTTACGTCGTCAACGTAAATGTTCACTTGGTAAATACCAGCTCCACTAACGAAGCCTTTGGAATATTCTGCAATTATAGTCAGTCTATATAAATCTCGGGTCTCCCTGTCTAAACCACTAAGGGTCATTAACGTCCCATCATCCATAATAGTAATTTTATTTATAACGTCTTGTTGATTGGCTATCAAAAATCGTAAACCGACTGGTTTATCTGATTTTCGACGATTTTCTCTAGGCGGATCGTCAGAAGTACTGTTATTTCTGATTATCTTTCTCTTACTCGAAAGAGTAGTTGATGATTCCAGCAGGTCTTCACCCACAAACAATTTTTTTGTGGATACATCTTTAACGCTTTTTGGCTTCCATGTAGACATCCGCCTAGTTGAAAACATTCCAAAGTTTCGAGCTGGAGGATTTGTAGAACTGATGTATGAACCATCTTCTATGAATGAAGGTGTAACGTATGAAATCGTTGTTGAGTCTTCTACAATTTCGCGACTTTTCCGCTTTTTGCTTTCCATGAATGAAGAAGCCGGAAAACTTGTTGAGTTTCGTCGAAATTTTGAATTGATATGCCTATTTTGACGAATATTGTCATCCTTACTGGATAAACCGACCAAATCTTTTAGGTGTGCTAATTTTTCCACACCTTTTCTTCCATTTTTATATAGCAGACGTCCAATTAGCGCTCCAGGAAGATTTTCTTTGATGTGAAACTCAATCGGATTCAAATTTGTTCCCCTTTAAAAGAGGATTGTTGGATTTAAGAGAAGTAAGTTCAATAAATATAGAAAGTTTTCAGAAAAAGACAGAATTTTTAATTCATTTAGAATAAAAATATCGATAGTGTACCTCATAAGAATTCCTCTTTCGTCATCAGGACTAACTATATGAATGGTCACATTAGTGACTAAAACATCTTCGCTATCTGCAACAACTCCTTCGTCAATTTCTATCACTTCGCCGCTTTCTGTTATTTGTTTCTGTGATTTTGAAGACCTTCGTATTATTCGCCCTCTTTGTTTGTTTGATAATTGCTGCAATTTTCTATTTAATTCATTGTTATTAAAATAAAATTTAATTACTTACAAAATTAGCAACTGCTTCAAAGTAATACACAATCCGATCAAAGTCGTCGAGATCCCTGATAACGGTCACGATTCCAGATCGTTCTTCAATAGCAAAAGGAACTCCCTCTGCGTATGAATGAAGTAAATCATACATCACTTCTCCATCTTCCTCATAGTCCAACGTTGTTTTCACCTGACCCACTGATGTTCCAACAGGTACATCAGCACCAACCCAAAATTCGTATGGCGCGCCAACAAAGTCAATGGTGTCTTCATCAATTTCTGCATGTACTTCAATCGTTACAACAGATAAGGAAAATCGTCGCTCAGATGGATTGGTTGGCTTTTTGGGAAAAAATAGATTGATTAACCATCTAGTTTGTCTAGTCAAAACAGATTCTCTTACTTGATCAGATGCTTCTACAAATAAAGCAATTCGTCCTTTCCTCAACGGTCCTGATACATGCAACGTTCCGGTTTGAGAATCCAGACGAAATGGTATGTAACCACTACCTTTAGGTCGTTGCAGGTCATACAGTATCATACCGTTTCGACCTTCGTCTGGATCTTTGGCTGCGACTTTACCAACCATAGTACCCACTGCTGCATTTACATTAACTTTAAATTCATACAGGTTTCCATTTTCGAATTGCGGAGTATTGTCGTTGGAGTCCAATAAAGTTATTTCGACTTGGACAGACCCAGCATCCTTAGGGCGGTCTGTGTCGTAGGGAGGAATACGTTCCACAGCCTGCACCACCATAGTAATAGCAGTTCGTGCTTCCCTATCTAATAATCCTTGATCCCGAACAGTTATCCAACCTGTGCGCGCGTCTATTAAAAATGCACCACTTGGGTTTTCTTTGTCCAAGTTGTAGAAAAACTCAGCATTTTCGCCTTGGTCTTTGTCTATTGCGTTTACTTGAAGTACACTAAAGCCGCTGGGTAAATTTTCAACAATTGAAATGTTGTACAGTTCTACTTCAAACTCTGGGGCGTTATCGTTTAAGTCCATAATTTCAATCTCCACACTAGACATATGAGTAAAAGGTTAAATTATACTCATTTTTAAATGGAATCATTTTTTATATACTTACCGAGCTAAAGCTCTTTTTAAAGGACTGTCCTGTTGTCTTGCTTCAATTTGCAGAACGAAGGTATTTCCCGGAAGACTTTCCTCCTCAAGATCAATTTCTTTTTCCAAAATTATTACCCCATTAATTGGGTTGACTCTAAAGAGACGTCGTTCATTGCCGGAGATTATGTCGTAAATTAGAGTTGCATTCAACGAGTCCTGGTCAAGGGCCATTATGGGTGGAGTAAAGTAAAGTGGCAGATGAATTGATTTTCCCTTAAGATAAAATAAAGCAATTAAAAATAGAAAAATTTGGTAAAATTTGAACTTACTGTCATTGGATAAAACTCATTTATTTTAGTTCTATAAACGCCTTCAGTAAATTTTGGTGGTAGATCGTCATGATCCTTAACAATAACTTTAAGTGACGTGTTGGACTGTTTCATGGGTGTTCCACGATCGCTTGCTATCACTGGTATCAAAAACTCTCGAATTCCATTGTCATAGTCCAAAGGACGTTTAAGTATAAGTAGAGGTCGATGCGGGCTCTCTAAAACAAAGTGTGGTCCTCCGGGGTATTGATCAGTTTGGCCTAGAGTTATTTGTACATCTGAATTTGGAGTGTTTGGCTTGTCTCGATCAAATGCTTCAATTCCTTGGTAAAGTATTGTGCCTGGCGGAGTTGATTCATCCACTTCAACTATGTATGGCTCGTGGAGAAATACAGGAGAATGATCGTTAACATCTTCGACGTAAACTGTAACCGACATATAGGCAGTCTACGGATTTGGAAATGTTGAAAAGAAAAATAATGCAAATATTTTATATTTTTACCTCTTCTTTCCTACCAGAACCACCAGTGCAAAATATTCGAAATTTAAGCAAATTGTGAGGAACATCACGATCCACTAGATCATCCAAAGATTTTTCCAAGATTATTTGTACTGAGGTCGAATTAATTTCTCTAATTCGAAAATACTTATGATCATTTGACCGTTCCATTCCCCTGATGGAAACGGACGTGCGGGGATAGGCGTGTAAATTGAGTATCTCTCTTCCTGGCAGGGTGTCTTCGCGCACCCGAATGAACCGCACGCCTTCAGCTTCTGTTGCTAGACCATCTTGAGTATGAAAGACGCAGGCTAAAAAGATAGAAAAGAAGAGATAATTATAATTCCGTAAATTACGATCACTTTGAAGAAGTATCGTGAATTCTGTCCTTCAATTAGCCGAAGAAAGTAATCAGAACTAGCGTTTTTTCATTTTACAAAAATACTTCCTCGTGAGTTTAGTGCCCTTTACTGGATCTTTTATGCATGTGTTTGATTGCATTTCCGATCCTACGTAATCTAAAACTAACGCAAAAAAAGTAGTCTTGCGGTTTCTCATAAATTCATTGAACTTTATCACAGTTGACTGTTGAGTAAGACGAACGCTTGGCGTTCAATCCATTTATTGTTTCTTTCTGTTGCATTGGAATTTAATATTGTATTATAATAAATAAACAATGATCAGAAATGGTTTATTGTACTATTTCTCATTTAAGTACCTTTTTGTTTGTATTTGTTACTTGGTTCGTAAATTTTTCTCTATTGAAAGAAAACCTTTTCTGTTTTTGAAATGCTTGTAATATAGGAAAACGAACCTAACTAACCTAGAGTTAGAAAGACAACATTATTGTTATATTATTCTTAGCAAGTTAACTTTAAAACATATTTTAAAATTTTAATATTAAAAGCGTATGTATACATGTACATATGTATATCTTTATTGATATATTTTTTTTATTTATGTGTAATTATAAGTTTTTCCCCAAGAAGGAAGTCTTCAGAGTATTGTAATTAATATGTATGATAGAAATTTTACTTTTTAAAACGCTAATAACCTATATTTGTACCATTACCACTATAATTTTTAGAGACACTTGGTATCATAGGTAATTATACATTAATGTATAGTCTAACGGTCAACGAACTCATCTTTCTAGGTGGAAAAATATTTTCAAATCATTATGTGAAATAGCAAAATCCTTGAGTTGAAGTTCGGTAACCTTCACCTTCCTCAAAGTAACAACACCTTTAGCAGAATGGAATGCTGTGGCGACTATTCAGGTATATCTAATGAGCGCTAGTCAACAGTAATTAAATTGCTTTTCCCCTGTTCGCGTGCTTTCTTGAACCATAACTGTGACGCTTTAAATAAAAGCTTAACTCAATACAAGCATTCGAAATTGGCTTTATTAATTTTTAAGCATTTTTCCTAAAATTAAAATTCGTTTACCCTCCATTATATAAATCACTTGGCGAAAAGTGAAATATCTTAACCATTTTAGCTATTATACAAATTGCTGTAAATTGTTATAGCAAATTATGAATGCTTGAACATCGTCACTGTGGGCACGATAAACAATTAATTGCATAAGGTAGGTTCGCGCCGTAATTTTATGCTTTTGTTGGGCTGTAAAGCCAACAGTGTGGTCATTAATGTCCGAAGAAAACAAAATAGTGGTTGGCCGACGTTTGGATCTTTTTACTAATTAAAAGAGACTCTCAATTAGAAAAGATATAGTGAAAGTGCGACAAGCGATCGCTCGACCCGTTTTTGTGCCGTTCTCTAACTTTTAGCATTAAAAGCAATTTCAAGACTGATATCTGATTTTTAATCACTTAGATACACTTCAGCTATAAATCGATCACTGACCCGATCACATAGGTCGCCGAAAACGCACAACGGATAATGTTAGGCTCCGTGAAAACGCTTTTCAGGAAACAAATGGGTTTGGTTCGATAATTCCTCATTGTTAAAAGTTTGGGTTAAGTATTGCGTGGTTTCGCGCATGCCACACCACAACAGAATCATCGAGTTTCGCCCAAAACGGCAAAATTTCTGATGGAAACATTTCTATCGTCTTTCTTTTGCGTTATAAGCACTTAAGATGTAATGTGCCTTTACTTACCGATGAGCGCGAATGTACCGTTTCATGAATATTAACCAAGTTTTGCTTTAATTAACCCAATACTGATTGCGATTTTGGACAAAGGTTAGTTAACTCGCTCGAACGGTAAGGTTCAAGATCAAGATCGACTTTAACTCTGATCTGTATCGAAGGTTGTTCGTGTGTCATTCACCGATTTAAATATTCATTGCTTATTTCGGTTCCTATCTTTTTAGCGTATGTCTAGCTTTAGTGCTGCATATACCAGTGATTATCTGGATCACGCACCAGAAGTCACCATTTTTCCTGAGAAGGAAGTAAAACGTGAGGGAAATTTATGTTTCTGCAGTTTCTATAGAGGCGGACTTGGCGTCATGGTGCCTACGTTCAACAATTATCAACAGTTCGCGATATGCCTCCTCTGATTTGCTCGGCCATGCTGCGCGGCGCTATGCTGAACTGAGCCGGCCGAACGTCTTGGTCTTTGTAATCACTTTCCATTGTTTTACGTAACCGCGTAAAATAATGCGTTTCCACCAGGAGCTCTCCTTACATTTTTGCTCAGAATTATCTATCTGTTGGTCATTAAACTGTTACCGGTGTGATTATTGGATAGTGTGGTGCTTAGCGCTCATTTAATTTCTAATTCCGTCTTCTTCAAGTGATTTTGCCAAGGTGAATGGATTCGAAAGCATAGAAACTATATATGGTCACATATATGTATGTGACAATTATTATTTTATTACTTTGTTTTTTTTTCTATGGTTTTGCGGCTAATACTAGAGGATATATGTTTTTGGTTTTGCTTGATATCTTCGAGTTACATACATGTAATAAGTGAAATCTATAATATGAATTTTTTTTATATATTAATTAAAGCATTGTATTCTTATGTAAACGCTAATTATAGATAATTCGGGTTCATATAAGGTTAATTGTCCAAAATTAAAATTGTTGAAACTAAAAATTATTTTTGATCCAAGGAATTCAATTACAGAAATTTAAAAAAAAAAATAGGTAAAAAAACTTTTTAAGTTAAACGGTTTTATGTTAAACATACATTGCAATGTTTAAGAAAAATGTACTAAAAACCAAAAAATAAAATAGATACAGTCGTGGGAATTATAAACATATGCATAGACTAGACTAAAATATAAAACCGTGGGGCACGTCAATTGTCTACAAATTATCGACTTAATGTGCGATAGAAGAATCGTTTAATTCGTCGTTAGGCAGTTGGCCCGCAGACGGTGAGGAATTTGTAGACAATTGACGTGCCCCACGGTTTTATATTTTAGTCTAGTCTATGCATATGTTTATAATTCCCACGACTGTATCTATTTTATTTTTTGGTTTTTAGTACATTTTTCTTAAACATTGCAATGTATGTTTAACATAAAACCGTTTAACTTAAAAAGTTTTTTTACCAATTTTTTTATTTTCTAGTTTTTAGTTTTTATTTCATCTAATATTTTTCATTCTATTTAGTGCCTCATTTTTACTAGTTTTCTTTCCTGTCAATTTGTTGGAGTTTTTATTTCATCTAATATTTTTCATTCTATTTAGTGCCTCATTTTTACTAGTTTTCTTTCCTGTCAATTTGTTGGAGTCTAACTCCTCAATACATACCTAATCCTTCCAAAGACTAAAAAATAATTAGATACCTAGATTTCAGTTTTAATGTATAGACTGTCTAAAAATTATATATTTAAACGGTAGCGGCGGCCATCTTAGATTTTTTTTACCATTTTGTTCCCACGAGTAATCGACATTTAAACGGTAGCGGCGGCCATCTTAGATTTCAATTTTGCATAGTAAATTGTATTCTACTTGTATAAAACCTAAGTTATCCGCCATTTTGTAGAGGCCGCCATCTTGGATTTTAATTTTATTTATATAGTACATTGTATTCTACTGGTTGAGCACTTGAGCACTTTCATTTGATACCCATATTGATGGGATTAATAAAATAATGAATAAACATAATTGTATTGTCACCAAAATCCAAAGTGTATACAAAATTTCAGATTAATCGGTCGACAGGAAGAGGGTGAAATTTGAATTACTAAATTTGACCCAAGAATAAAACAAACGGGGTGAGCTAAATAAAACCGTTTAATAAAAATTGAAAAAAAACGACGAAATTTAAAAATGAATTGTTCACTGCTTTATATCTGAATTTTGTAATTGTTGTATTACTTCATTACCGGTGCCGCAGAAATTGAATGCGAATGAGAAAACGTATACTTTGTCTGAAAACGATAAAAAGCGTTTCTTCTTATTATACAGTGTTGATGCACTTCAATGTTATGTAATTTAAAGGCAATATATCGAACCCGAAAATAAAGTGCCTTTCGAATTCGAAATAAAAAAAAAAATTTCGCGTTAATTTAAGAGTGTTAACAAATGTTTTCATTCTTAAATAAAAACTGTTTTAACTTTCAAAATGCGAAACAAATTTTTTCCTTGAGAGTATGTAATGTATATTCTTTAAGATTAACACTCCGTTGGTTTTTTGGTCATAGTATAGTAATCCTCATTAAATGTATTAGAATTGTTTTAAAAGCGCCTTAGAATGTTCTGCCTGAGCCTGACCTTAATCTAAGTAGGTATATGTATGCTACATATATATGTATATGTATCGCTAATTTATGTTGTAGGTATATAATTTAATAACGAGAAAATTTCTTTTCGCTAAAACTTTTAAAAAAATTTATAATAACGTTTTCCTGCCCGTCCACATATGTATGTATGTCATTCGTATTTTATATGTAAATTTCCAGTCCCCGTAGATATAATTATTTTAAATTAATGCATAAATAATTTATTCAATGTGTATACTCCCACACTCGCCATAACCCGGAATTTATAATTAGAGGTATCGATTGGGGTAATATTGCAAAACATTTTCACAACAATCGTCATTTTCAAGACAATCGTCCTAAAACCACTCCCCTTATTCGTAATATAAGGAACGGGGGAAAAACTGGAAAAAAATCAGTCAATTGCATGACGGGCCATTTGATCTGATCTAGTTGAATAGTCCCGACAGCTCTGGGAAAGAATCACCTTTCATGCAAAACGCACAAAAAAGAAAGAATCCAGTGGGAACATCTCAGCGGATTCTTCGTTTTCAATATGAAATATTTGCAGAGCCTTAGTGCCATTATTAGTGCGAAAAAACTCCCACAGGTAATTTATAGTGGAGCAGTGGAAAGCTGAACCAATCGTCGTTCTATGTTGCAAGTTGGAGCCCCCGATGGCATGCAAGTGCACCGCCGTAGAAAAAGAACGAACAGTCGAGCCGCCACTCTATAGCAAAAATTCAGATTAAATGCGCGTCTTATTTCGCTTGCTCCCTTTGATTAATTCAAGTCGATGAGTTCGTTCTCACCGTGCCGAGGAAGACAATAGCCCAATTGGGCGCACTGCAGGTCGTAGTTATGTGTTACGGTGGAAACTCAAGACACCGTGAAGAACAAAAGTTTTCCCAACCTCGTGACATAATGAACTTCTTGTATGGTAGCTAATTAATGGTCCGTCCGCGTGAGCTACCCATACCGCTCGGTGTCAATAGTCAGAAATATACCGCGGGCCGGTCTCTGACTGTGTCGAAACCATTCGACGCAAATTCCGCTAAGTTATAATATATATTTTTATTTTTTTCCAAAATTAGCAATAGTATCCAATATAAGTTTTAGGTTAAAACAAGTATGTATGGCATTCCGTTTGATAGGACTTTTTGTTAAATAATTCAAATTGGTTCGAAAAATTAACAACCTGCACACCGGAAATTACCAGGTGCAAATAGCTTACCATCAAAAGCAAATGTCGAAATCGGTGGCCACCGGAGCGCCCACCATACATCACATTTATTACATAGTGTGGCCGTGCAGATATGTATTAATTCATCGCTGACCAATTTATGCAACCCGAAGTTGGTTAATCTCTTCTTAAGACTGCAAAAATTACCAGATATATCGAAGCTTTAGGAAACCATCGTGAATCGTTTTTGTTTTGCTGCAAATCATTTTGCACAAGAGACCCAAAAGAAAAGGAATTTTTTTCGATAGTTACGAAACTTTGTGAATGCTATCAATCGAAGCCTAAGCTTTTTGTGGCTTATTGTTGGATAAGGTTGACTCTTCAACGCTTATTCACAAATAATAAATCAGGTAACGTTGTATATAAGTATGTACATAGGTAGGTACATGCGTATAAAACACAAATTAGCAAGCACACATAGTGTTCATATAATTATACTAAGATTTGTTTTTTTATATTAATTAAAGGAAGTTTTACTTATCAAGAAAATTTAATCTCATAAAAGAAGGCCCTTCCAATTTCGTTATTGTTGGTATTCAATCGAATCTTTGAAAATCATAACAAAATTAGGTCTGAGTTTCCTTTTAACCTTGCCGGTAATGGTGCTTGACTCACGATTAATGCGTTAATTTTTCAAAAATATGCTAAATACATATTTGGGAACGTTTAAAATTTAGAAAGAGGAACGTCCCGTGGTGTGCTAAACTCAGAACAATATTTAATCTATTTTGAGGGTATAAATCACTAACTGACTTTTTAAAAACTTTGACCTTTTGGTTTGGTCGGTTGAAACAATAATTGAGCAATAGAAATGTTTGTTAATTAAACATTAAGGCCTCAGCGAGTGATGCGTGAAAGTATTGACACATACTTTACAGTTTATCGTTAGGCTAGGCTATCTTAGAATTAATTAGCAGATGAACGACAGGAAATGGTGTTTATCGACTTGGAAATGCCAATAAATTATCAAATTGCACAATTTGAATAGATACATATTTTAAAAAATTTAGCTTCAGGTGAATATAATAAAGCATTTGTGAAAAAAATTGGAAATAGTTTGTGGATTACTGTATGTATACCTATTATGTATTAATCATAGCGCAAATATTTTTTTTTCACCGAAGTGATTAAAAGGAAACAATAAAAGAACAATTATTTAATTTAAAAAATCAGAATAGAAAATAGTTGTCTTAATAAATTATATATGACGTAATTTTAAGGATAAAACAAAGTGTAAATATTAAAGGAAAGTAAAAAGGTTGTAGAATTAAAAAAGTCATTCTAAACAAAACAATACCTCTACTATCAACAGAAGTGCCTTTCATTCATATCGATTATTTTTACTTTGCGTTGAGCTGAGTCTCGAACTTTCGAAAAATAGGCAATATATCAGGTTTAACGATAAAACTTCAGAGTAAAGATAACATCCCTTCGAGTTAAAAGGTTTAAAAGGCCAATACTTTCCATTAAATTGAAGTCAAACTAATCTCTTTAGGAGTGCTTATTAAAGTAGATAAGTAAAGCCATCTCTGATTAAGCACTATCTCTCTATCTGGTGAATAAATTGCATTCAATCGCAATTAACATTCTTCTGCAGTAAAAGTAAATGTGTAAAATTAAAGAAAATATTTACAATTATACACTTTCAAGATCAATGTACTTTACCATTGCATAAAAGCACTGCGTGACTAAAATTGGAACTTCTAATTTTATTCCGTTTCGAATCATCAAGACCAGTTTCCTTACGGTAGGTCAGGTTTAATTCAATCGATGAAAAAAGAAACAAAATCGTCGACCTTAACCGAGACTGCAGAAGACTCTTCTCTTCCTCGTATTTTCCATTTTTTCCTATAAAGTTAGTTCAAAATGAGTCGCAGTAAGATGAGCAACTATCGTTCCTCTTAGCTGTCTACATCTACCGTCTTCACCTGGAGCGACTAACGGACTCCCAGTACACCTGATATCTTTAAGATTTATACCGAAGGAGCGAGTACGTGGTCATGGCGATTTTCCATGGGTTCGTGATATTGCACGTCGTCGGAGCGCGCTAGGATTTGCGCGGTTTGGTGGCGGCGGGTGATATCGACTCGTCTCGATAATCCGGTTAGCCACTTGATAGGCATCAAACGCAATTTCACTTTGATATAACATCGATTGACCCCCTCGTTGATTCGCGATTGCAAGCGGAGTACGAGAGCAAAAGTAATGCACATCACGCACTTCGTGATTATTTCTTTTGCATCAAAAGGCGTCGTGGATTCATGGGGTTTTTTTTCTTTAATTTTATAAATAATTATGGGGCAATGCGGCATGAATTTATTTACACACTTAAGAAAATAGAAAAGACGAAAGCCACCGCTACCGTTGGTGGTAATTTATGGGAAAAGTAAAATGAAAAATGAAAAATGTAAGCCCGTCAACTTTTTGGAGTCAACCCAATTTTATTGGTTCAGTGCACTTCGACTGAGATTTTCTAAGATTCTGATCGTTGGTTTGCTCTGTCAAAATTTTCATTTATTGTAATTAGGTCTAAAATAAGAAGCGAAACTCTTGTGTACGGATAATAATTGTAGATACCAAACGCCTTCATAGAAAGCTGTAATCTTCTAGTATGATCATATGTACATACATATGTATTTAAAAAAATTAACTTTTGTAGGCAAAGATGTCTTGTTGTAGAACCATGGAAAAGTAATAAAAAGCTAGTTAAATTACAGTAAAAACTTGAAATAGACGCCTGCAATGCAACACTAGTTAAACAAGTTTACTCAGACTCCGGAAAATGTCATTCCAAGTTTTTTTTATAAAAGAAATAATTTTTTTCCTAAAAGTAAAATTCCCTGTGAATGCATCCTTCATTTTACACGTTTTAATTACTCTACTCCGTCTCTGAATAAACTTTTTAACAAAAACACAACGAATTCATATACAAATGGATTTAAGACGATTAAAATTATTTCTTATATACGGGATCGCTCATTTAATCCCAGTTTAAGAAAACTTTTAATTTAAACAAATAATGGAGAGGAATTAAACAGTATAAAGTTTCTTAAGCCGTCGATTTCCAATTAATTGGAATTTCTCGACTTGTTCCAGGAGTGAATGCTTCACCTGAATCTAATTTTGTAATCGGAAAAGGTAATTTGTATGTCAAAGAGGAAGAGCTTCAGAACTGATAGCAGATGAGTTTAATGTAAATTTTGCAATTCAATGCAACTTCAAACAGTGTTAGAACTCTTGTGGTTTTGAGACTTTACGTTGCGTATATTTCTGTGTACGTAAAGTAAAGTTATACGGAGAATATATGTAGGTACCTATATATGAAGATTAATTGAGAAAGTTTCGTATATCAAAAAACTGTTAATTTGAGCATTTGCGCAACAACAATTAAGCTGATATTGTATTTAAGAACTTAGCTATTGTAATCGATATCACAATTAAGCAATAAGATTTACTGGATGGAAAGTTAGACTGTTGAGAACAACCTTACTATACTGAAAAATTACTCTAAGTTTTTGAATTGAAAATTATTTGATAATTTTAAACTAAATTAAATACCGAAATTCTTCGAATTCCCCAAGACAATCGAAAAATATTTTTCGATTCTTTTCGTTGCAGGCTCTTATTAATATTCATATTTTTTATATGCGTGATGTACATAATTCTAACATCACAACAACGAATGAGGTGGCACAGTCGAGGTGTACTTAAGTAAAAATCAGGTAAAAAGAAATATACATAAACACATCTTTACCATACATATCTTTACGCTATTTATGCTTAAATCCACTGAACCGAACAACGATAAAAACATCTACACGAATCATTAATTTATACATATTTATCAAGTTAATATTTGATTTATTATTTAAATTTGTTATTGTTTGCTAATATACATATATATATTGTGTATAATAATAGCACGTAGATATACTGTCTTTTTTGGTGAATTTGTAAATGCGTTGCTATTTTAATGAGATTATTATTAATGCTCGTACCCATTTGTTTTCTTTCGCAAAAATGTGGTATAGTACCTATAACTAATTTTACCAACATAAAAAAAATAAATATTTCTAGAAACATTTGGAAGTTTTAAGCATGTTTTTTCACTATATATTTCCTTGATTTTAATGTAATGTACATACATATATTTATTTATTACAGACTCCTTGTCAAGGAGCCAAGCCAGGACTACTGGGCTTAATTAATGGTTGATCGAGATAATTAATTACCTTCAGCGAGATATGCACTGACTGCAATAAAAAATAAGAACATCCTGAGTGTGTCCTTTTCCATTTCCATGTTTTCTTCAAAAGTTTCGTTTTTGGGGTGTATCCATTTGGTGTTAAATATTGCACAGAAACTATAATTAAAATATATAAAAATTGCCCTAACTATCACATAGTCGAAAATGGTCGGTCACTCAATCACATCAGAATGAACTCGAAAAACTTTTCTCGTATTTTTAAATTTTTGTTTTAGAACACCCAACCGTGACCAGTTGACTTTCGACGTCTGAAGAGAATTAGTTTTATCCGATAAGGAGATCGCGCTAAAAATGCACTTGCAGAAGCGAACTCTTCACTAGTTGTTTTCCACACAACTTCCTCTATTGCAACAGTCAAACCCACTCTCACTGATCAATTTCACGGAAGGTTGACTTTATTCAGCAGCAAAGATGGAAGATTGGTGACGATGGCCTATTGAGATCAACACTTTGGTGCAAGATTGAATACTGTTGAAGAGAAAATGTTGGCAAAAGCCACTAACCAACATCCGTCGCGGTGAACAGGTGCGCCAAGACTGAGTAGCCATCCCGAAGAAGTTTTACCATTTTTCTTGCAGAAAGCAAACCAAGCACTCAAGGAAACCTATTCGACCAACTTGGATTTTGTGGCTTGATAGTTGAGTTGAAGCTAGTGCAAAGCCAGCGCCACCACCATTTCTTTACTTTCAGTTGTGGTTAGTTTTTCGCAAACTTTCCGGCTCTGTATCTTTCATTCAGAGCTTCTTTTGTTGCAAAGAAAACTGATAACGCCTTCGATCAGTAAATTTAGTACCTACTACGGTTAGACAATAAGTTTTAATTTTCAAAGTTCTGGGTCACTTTTCGTACTAACAGTAAGACCTTTTCTGTATAAAGTCGTTTGTAACGGAAACATGCGAAAAGCTCGTAAAATTAGTTCATGAGGTCTGTGAGGTAATGTATGCAGTTTTCCTGTAAAACTCTTAATTGATCTATTCCTGGCTTAGTGCTCTAGGCGCTCTAACCCGGTTTGGCAAGTTAGGAGATATGCATATTTAATTATAATTCCCGCAGAAACTGTAATTTGTTTTGACTTTTCCTTTTTCTTGCAAAGTTGCTCTGACCAATAGCTGAAAACGATTTCCCGAATACTTTTGGCTTCTCAGATCGTCAATCAGCTACTTTACTATTTGAAGTCGATGCTGTTTTGCATGCCTCTTGAGGACCGTTTCATTAGCTTAATTCTCCATGGGTTCCTATGAATGGAAATATGTATGTAAAACTTTATCTATGGCGGCATAATTTTTGGGTTGAGAAATCTGAACAGTGCATAGCGTATTTTGAAGCTGATTCAGAAGAGTAGGATTGATGTAGAGCAATTTCTTGCATAACATTATAATTGCCGAATGGAAATGGTTATAGGAGTAATATTCATATCTAGTGGGTTAGGTGCTATTTTGCAGTATTCACATCTCGCACCTATATGTAACATTCAGGAAGATATTTAATAAACGTTTTATGAGCAGAAATCCATTCGTTACCTCACTTCTTGTTCCTTGTATCATACATTGTTTGGTTGAATAGCGAACTCAAGGCCATTAGGTAATTAGACAACAGTAACGATATCTAAGTAAGTTGTAGGATTTTCTTCAAGACTGATTCAATTTTTCTAGTAAAGGATTTATATGTAGATGAAATTATAGCTATAGAAGCAAAATACGTTATGATTGAAAAGTTGAGAACATGAAGATTTCTTAAGGAACTCAGTTGATTTTTCTGTGGCTGAAATTCGTTTATGAAGCGAACTTAAATGAGTAACTATTAAAAGTTTTTAAACATAATTAATTTTAAACCTTATTACTGAGACTTCTTTCAAAACAAGATCTCAAAAATCTTCAATGTTTTTAACCTAGATTTTATATTTTGCAACCTCAAATTTCTGGTTTGTACCCATTCCAACATATGGTTTATAAAATCACGCAATCAATATTTAACTTATATGTTGTTTTCACCTTACGTAACAAAAGTCGAAAAGGCACTCATCCTCTCGCGAAAATTGAATTAAATTGAACAACTTTTCGGTTATCTCATAATCATATAGGTGTTAATTAGTTCTCACTAAAAAACCGTCTTCCATATCGAGATCAGATATATTAGACCTGCGATAAAACCTAAATGCACTTGGAATGACCGAATGCAGCAAGTTTTTACCGTAGGATAAAACTCGCGGCAATCATTTACCTGAGAAAAGACCTAATTAAGTGTCCACACAAAAATTTCATGAGTTGATTACGACAGAAAGTTTTGAGCCATAACTCAACGCGAGTTAACGCTTTTTGTTTCATCAACAAGTGGCTGGTTGCGGCGTGGAGTCAGCACCAGCAAACAGCGGCAGCAGCTCAGGTTAATTGTTCTAGGAACCTGTGCTGGTCACAAGCCAGGTGGATGGATAACCCCTTCCCCTCTCGGGAAGATGGCGAATTTCTTGCAAAATATATTTCATGAAGATTTTGCTCCATGCCCAGAATTATCGTGGATAGTGAGATACGTAACCGTAAAAGAGCTGTCGCATTTTGTAGGTCAATTCTACAGGTAAACGGATTGATGCAACAGTCATGTCCCGAAAGTGGAACTATCACCACTTGCCATTCACGAATTTTTGGCATTATGAAAGACATTTTTAAATAAAGATCAGAATAATGTGATAAAACTAAATTCCTTCTAAGAATTTCTGCATTTGTGTATTTTTCGAAAGTTCTAAAATGTTCGATATTCGCTTCGAAATAACATCCAAGTGTATTGCTAACATATTTGAATTTGTACAAGTTTATTCGATTATACCTACGTATAGTAGATATATTAATGATATACAATATGTATGTATTCAAAAAAAAATTGGAATATTTTTTTAGTCCTTTTGACCCACATAGTAAGTTGAAGTTATGAGTATAGGACATTAGGTATTTTAGAATTTCAAGGTCTCCACACACAGTTAGTTCTTCGCATTAAGTTCCTTTACTAAGATTTCAGATTAAATATCGAGAGTATATCTTTTGTATTAAAAGTTCTCTACAAAATATAAGAGATAAAAGTTTTGAAAATCTAGAATGATTACATCTTATTTTTAACTGAATCGCTAAATGGAATTATTTAAAGAGAGCTTTAATTGAAAGCTTGTTTATTAATTTAGCCATGCTCCGACTCCGACTCACTCTTTGATTCACCACGAGGTGAGTTCAATGGGAGCATAATTTTGAATGGCTTATGTTTCGTTCCAAGTAACATTCTCAAATTGCATATACCTGCGGCACTTGAACATATTTCTCTAAGCCTGTTGATATGTGAATACTTGAGTTGGTTTTTGTGATCTAAATTTATTTAGGTATGTAAAAATAAATTCGATACAAACAAAAGATCACAATATAAAGTATTCAATATTATTGCTTTTAAGTTTTTTTTTCCATTTTGAATAACCACTTACTTATCTATTCCATTTTTAATTGTTATGTCACCTCTTTTTTAAATTTTTATACATTATGTATAAGTATCATTCCAATTTTATATGAAAATCAGGCTTCAGACAATAAGTATTCGGACAATATTTCCAATTAATATTTTATTCTTCTTAGAGAATTATACGCTTCGGTTAAATGCTGCATTTTGAAATTGAATTAAAATGATTACTTGAGCTACCACTGCACTAATGAATGCCACCGTAAAGTCATTGCTCATGTTGAAGAGCCCAAAAACGTCAATGTTTTCTTTGAAGACAGAAACTTGAATAAGTAGCATGTCTACCTAAAAAATTAGAGAAAACGATTATATAAATAAGAATACAAAATGAAGATTATTAATCTTACACTTCTTTGTAATCTCTCATCAACGTCCTCATGAAAGATTTCAAAAAGATCTATATCAACTACAGATTCTCTTACACACAAATCAACTGCTAGTAGCAGCAATGTGATGTTACAAATTTCTGTTAAGCAAAAAATGAATCCAGAATAATAACCGCTCTCGTTATATGCTAATGCTAAGTAATTAAAAAAGAAAATTAGTACAATAGACGTGAATGAGCTAAACAACGATAAAAGTGTTTGAATTTGAAAAAAATGTTTGAATACTTTGACTGTATTTAAAATATTTGAATGAATTTCAGCAATTTTATCTATTTCTTCACTATAATCAGAAAATTTCTGAATTTTCAAGCTCTTAATTTCTTCGCTCGAAGCTACGTGTTTAATTTGTACAACAATTTTGTTCAAATGTTTCTTCAAATGTTCATACTGAACGCTAATTGATATAAAGCATAGAAAAGATATGTTATTAATGGACGAGAGTACTATCCACGTGTAAATAACTACACTCCAAGCTGCGTAAATCATTGCAGTGAACGTATTTCTCTTGCTAATTAAATACGGAATATCACTTGATATTTGGTAGGTACATATAGCCAATTTAGTAAGAAAAAGAAACAATGATTGGACTGAAAAAAAATTCACATCGTTTGTTACTCTGTAAATATCCTTAAAGTTTTCCAGGAAATTGTTTAAAACTTTAATAAGAGAACGACGTTTAAGTATTTGAATAACTAAAGACACTAATGCATTAATTGAAAGAATTGTATATTCTATAATATTTAGCAGTTCTATAAGAAGTTTGTCTTCACGATCACTGTATGTCCAAGTGAGAATCATATTTGCTGGAACCGATGTAAATAGCAAAAGAACACATAGTATCGTACAATAAATCGTTAAAAACTCTGAATATCGTAAAATTCCCTGTTTTCTATCATAAGAAAACGTTGCAAGGCCAATTAACTTGGAAAAGTAGAAGAAGGCTAGAATTATATAGCCAAAAGAAATGTTGACGCGATTAAACATTTTTTATGACTAAATTTTATTATTCTCTGTACGTGCTTTATCCGACCGACTACGGGATACAGCTTTCCTAATGCAATCGTTTTATTAAAAATTCTTTTCAATAATTAGTAGAACAAACAATTGATTCATTAGTTGATTGATTTATAAACAAATTTCTGTATTAAGTTATGAGACAGGAGAAGGTAGTCAATAAGACGCCTTTCCATTCTTCGTATATTAATTTAATTTAAGAAACGTACGTTCAAATACAGCAGGTGACTTTTAGAGATTGCAAACGATTTTTAAAATTATAGGGTATTTTTATATCAATGTTCTTACAAGATACAAATTAAACCGTATAAAATTAATGTGTCCAAACCGCCCAAATTCTTTTCCTCTTCTTTGCATAAAGACGGCGAAATATAACTAAAATTTTCCTAAATTTTCTATTTTTTGATGTAATTGTTATTAAGTATTATTCAGCTTTGACGCTCCTATCATAATACTCCTAAAGTTGCTGTTCAAGGACCATCGATCGATCGCATGGAGAAGGTTTTGGTGTGAAATATTTTTCTGTTGTTTCGAATAAATCTTCCGCAATAAATCAAGCAATTCTCAGAAGGACTTAAGGGAATAATGGCTGAAATCAAATAAAAATACATATGTATGTGTGTAAAATCGCAATGAGGAACAAAGCTTATATACATACATATATACATATATACATTATACATAAATATGTTTGGGAGATTGATTTTAATTAAATTCTTAATTCCTGAACTATGTACGATGTAAAATAAAGTTCATTTTGTAAGCAGGAAAATTTCACGTTCGATTTAACTTTTAATTTTTTTTTTTTTGAGAAGTTTTTCCAACATAACTATGTAGATGTTTCGTACCATATCCGAAAACTATGAGGGAGGGCTTAACCGGCACGAAGGGTGAAGTAAAAATATTTAGGAAGCAGAAGTGAATTTCGAAATTCATTGTGACCACTGAGCCATTAACTCGGACAAGATTACGCCCTGGCAGTAATTAACATAAGCATGGACGAGCTGGCGATCCATAGAGCAAAAGTTGGTAGAACGTAGAACTTAATTGCAGCAGCTCGCCTGACCGCCGCACAACAGATGGAATTTGATGTTCGTAAGAACGCGACTTTTCCACCCGCACTGCGGTACCTCTTGAGGGGCTCTTTTTAAGAGCAGACCCACAGCCTTCGGAGCTGATAAACGTGCCGCGGAAAACCTTAAGGGGATGGAACGAGATTACTTTAAGTACTTGGGCTCAAATTAAAGCAGAAGATTAAGGTAATACTTCCGTACTTTTCCATCTTTTATGGACATAGACCCATCTGAAGAAAATGTAGGTTTTCGTTGTTGTAAAAGTTGTTAGAGTGCTTATTGTTACGAATTGGAAACCATCTATAATTAACTTCAACACCATCCGAAAATTGTAATCTTTCATTTATAAAAATTGGCTACAAATATCGGTAGGCAATAACACTTGTCTGATTTTAATTAACAGAATGTGCTATTTAAGTGCAATTTGTAAATGTACATATATGTATATTACATACATATTCTAATTTTACAACTTTTCGAGATAACCTACATTTTTTTCAGTACTTATATAATAGTTCTGATTAGTTTTTCCTTTTTTCTTTCTTTTTTATATTTTGGACCCTAAATATGGTTAATTAATGTCGGAAAATTTAGGTTAGTTAATTTTCCTTGCAAAGAAGATTAATTTTAACTTTTTTAAAGGATCGGGGGAATTTTAGCATAATGAACAATAAAACAAGAGCAGGGGATTTTTGCTATGCTGAAAAAATTAATAATAAATTATTCGTTAATATACATAGTAAAAATTACAAAAACAAAAGTGCAACAAAATTTGACGACCATATATAGAGGCCGGCAAGAGGGTTTCGTCGAACTATAAGTGGACAAGTGAAAAAAGTTTGATACGATAAGGTTGATCTTATCAGTTGTAGGTATATATGAGCACATTTTGCAAACTATCATTTAGTTTTACTTGGTCTTTAGTCCTTTAAACTTATATTGTTATAATTATGGATCATACGGACGCGAATCTCTTAGGGAAAAACGAGCCCGAGATAGCTCCAAATGTTTTTCAAAGTTTATCTCGTACTCGTAGAAAGGTTCCGGTTCCTGAACCTGGTCCTTCAGGAAGTGTATCTCGTCGCAGAGTTTCAATTGCAGCATCTTCTGATACCTATGACACCGATAATTCTCATCTTGGAGTCGCCTTGATATTCAATCATAATTTTTTCGATGATCAATCTCAGCTGCCAGAAAATGAGGGGAACTGGGATCGACCGGGAACTGAATATGATTACGATCGATTGTGTCAAGTTCTAAAAGCCTATAGGTTTGATGTGCGTGCTTACGAGGATTTAACTTTTTCTCAAATAATTGGAATACTTGAAGCTGGTAATTAAAATAAAAGTAATTTCTGGGAGAATTCATTAGGACTAATTTGGGTTTTCTTTACTGCAGTTTCTAAGGAGGACCACAGTGACAATGATTGTTTGTTTGTTGCTGTAATGACGCACGGAACATCTGGAAGGCTTAGCGCTTTTAATAAAGATTACCCTGTGGAAACACTTTGGGAAATGTTTTTAGGCTCGACCTGCAAATCTCTTATCGGAAAGCCAAAATTGTTTTTTATCCAGGTAAGAAAACCATAGTTTTATCCGTTCACATTACTGTACATGTAGAAAATATATTTTCAATGTCATAATCGTTGTCCCTGTCCTTGATTTATTAATTTTATATACCAATACTGAATATCGGTAAACGTGACTTCGGGCTGAAATCCTATGGATGGAAATATCTCTCACTTGTTCCTTATCAAAGAAATTTATAGAGTGCTCATGTTTGACTATGTATTTTCTATTTTCTAACAAAGGGTGCATGGACTTTTGAAGCATTCCAATTTCACAACCAGACACAAGAGATGAGTAATTAAAGTGAATTCTTTGTTAGAAGTAGCAAGTGGACTACTTAAATTAATTTCATATAGATAGCTAAAAATAACATTTGTGTATTATAATCAAAAGTGTGCTCGTGTTTGAGTTTTGATTGTCGATTGTTTCACCTATTGATGTTGTGACTCATAGTTGCATTTGGGTAGGGAACTTTTAGACAGAATGTCTTCTGATAAGACTGCAAAATAGAAAAAAATGATTTCACGTTTAAAAAATACCTAGAATATGCATTATTGTTTTTGAAAAGCTTATTGTATTTTTGGTAATTCTTGGGAAACATGCTATGGGAATTTACTTCCCATAGGACGTGGGTTTTGAAATATCCCTTTTTTTTATTTTGTTTCTTCATTGCTGTAGATTGGTAGACCACGTTCAAATTCAAAATACTTTATATACAAATTTGATAAGTTTACTGATAAAAGAAAACAATTTAAATTTTCGTTTAAAATGGTTATTTTCTTTGAAAATTTATTTATGAATAGATTACATTAAAATTGAATTCTCAATCTTTTAATCAGGCATTCTAAAGAAACCACTTTTTTATAAGTTGATATTATAAAGAGATATGTTGGAAGGCTTTTCACACATATCAATTATTTTATTATTTCGGAATTCACAATGCTTATAATATGGCTGAATGCTACAATTATTATTAATGCATCTGCCACACAGTCCCAGAGTTTATAATAGACTAATCCTGTGAGTGTTTTACTATTAATTAGGTACTAGTTACCTAACTAATCCTACCTATTTAAGTATAATTCAATATATTGAAAGTAATTGGAAATGTTTCCTTACATTTATACAATTCATATGGTTTCTAACCATATGGTAAAATGTATATATTTGTTTAGCTTAGAATCGTTATTCAATAAAATTTTTCAAATAATTTCTAAAAAATTCTTTCTGTTTTATGTTGAAATATTCTAAAGCTAATTTTATTGCTGTGCTATGAATTATAAGTTGAAGATTTCTCAAACCAAAAATAAACTGTTTTTAATATACAAGTAACAGTCTCTAAGTTATAAATAAAATAAAAGATATCCATAAGCCCTCTTGTGTTTAACGTGAAGCTTTATTCTTTCTATTAATTTGGCCAAAATTATAAATTTCGAATAAACGTAAAGGTCGCAAATCATATAATAAGTACATATGTCATATACCAATCATAAAATATACCCTATACCAACAGTACATATATAAATATATTATTCAAGATATATCACCGAAGAAAATCATATGTATAGTGTAGATGTATCGTTAATCGTTTTTAGGTGGAAGTTTGATAGATAAGATAAGAAATGTTAACAGGTGCTCCAATATGAAATGTCTAGTGAGTGATCAGTTTCACTTGAAAGACTGTGCATTAAAGTTTAGTTTTATTAAAATGGATGAGACGGATGTTTCTCTCTTAAAAATCTTCAAAAAAGATCGCGAGGATAGTGAAATCCACCTCGAGACAGTGAAGAAGGAAAATAGAAAACAAAGTGTAGATAACGTGGACGGTCCGTTTGGTCCAAAATTCTCAATCCCATCTTATACCGATCTCTATGAAACTAATCATCCTAATCTTGGAGTGGCCCTAATTTTCAACCACAAAATAGTGGACGGCCAAGCACCCCGACAGGGCACGGACAGGGATAGAGATCGACTTCGTAAGACCTTTCTTGCCTTCGGGTTTGCTACCAGGACCTACGAAGATAAAACTTTTGAGGAGATCAATGACATTTTGGAAAGTGGTTGGGAATGAACATTTCTCATCGAATTGATTGGAGTGGTAATTTCGGTTCATTTTAGCTGCTAAAGAAGATCATACTCAAAATGATTGCTTGTGTGTCGCTGTGATGTCCCATGGAATGTCTGGAAAAGTATTTGCTAAAGACATGGCATATCCTGTCGAAAGACTTTGGAAGCCATTTTTAGGTACTGAGTGCAAAACCCTTATTAATAAGCCGAAAATTTTCTTTATTCAGGTAAGTGCGAGAATTGAATTGGAACTCTTCAGTTTTTAGAAAAGAGATAACGCTTTGGACAAGGCTTCGTCAAGACATGAGCACTTATAGGTCTTCGCTACTCTGCTGTAGTGTTGATAAATGTAGTGATAGATGTTTCCGGGTTTTATTGATATACTCGTACATAGATTTATATATGCGAATAAAGCTGTATTTAAATAGCCAAGCGTTTATCATATCTCTTCAAAGTTTTTGCAGTTTTTAGATAAAAGCGGGTTTTTATGGTTGTTGAAAATGTTGTTCGAAAAAACTAGTAATTGTTTAGTTATAATGAATGCACCTGAATAAGTGTACTTAATTAAAATATATGAGGTAAAAGAATATGTACTTTTTAATTTTGTTATTTAAGGGTTGGCAGTTTTCTAATTAATAAAATTAAATTACGTTTAGGAGAGAGCTACGACAAAGATTTCAGAGCGAAATATGTTTTATTATTATTATTATTATTATTATTTTAATCTTATTTTATTATTATTATTTTAATCTTTTATATTTAACCGCGGTACTAAAGAAAATGTTTCGTACGTCCAATTCGCCCATTCATCTTTATTAGACGACAGTGAGCTTAAATGCCAGCACAGTTTGAAAACTAATATTATTATTAGAAACTGGAAACTTTCGGTAGATATTTATATAATGGGTATTTCAGGCTTGCAGAGGTGAAAAATTCGACAGTGGTGTTCAATTTAGAGGCTATACAACAATGTCTAGAGATGCTACTGATTCGAGGGGTCAGCAAGTAACATACACAATTCCATCAACAGCTGATTTACTTGTAATGTATTCAACGTTTGATGGTATGTATGAAAAGTTATAAATATACATAGTTATATTTTATTACTAATATCTCAATATTACAGAAAGCTATTCATGGCGTAATCCAACAAATGGTTCATGGTTCATCCAGAGTCTTTGCGCTGAGCTGGAAAAAGCGCTTAAATCCACCGAGCCGACTGAACTGTTTAGATTACTTACAGCAGTATCACGCAGGGTTGCTTATGAATACCAGTCGAATGTTCCAAATAGAAGAGATATGGATGAAATGAAAGAAATGCCCAATTTTGTATCAACTTTAACAAAAATGTTTTACATTAGGCCAAAAAATGAATGAGAGAAATATTGAAAAAGGCAATGTTTAATTTATGTTTAATAAAATTACTTTTTTTTATTTCTTTTATAGAGTTTTATTATTCACCGAATTTGACTCATTAAGATATGTAAATTCCCTGACTTTTGGAATTTCTGAAAGTTAAATTAATAAATCGGATGAATTTGAAATTTTTACTAAATGGGTAGTATTGTTATTAATTTCAAATTTAAGTTCCTCAAAGTTACCGAAGTCCAAAAGTCGTGTAATTTTCTTTGGATTTACTAACTGAAGTGTTACGCGTACGACCTACAAGACCGGTTTTAAGACAACCTGAACCTATATTTTGTATTCACATTTGCATTCATTATTCAGATGCAATATTTCTCATATAAGTAATTCTAAAAAAATAAAACGAATTGTCATTGTTGGTAATACAAAGTTTACTTACACTCTTAATAATGACGACATTTTATTAGGTACAAGTGCAATGAAACTTATAAGTAACTGAAATTGTAAAATATTCCAGTCCATATCTGGTAATAATCGCGAGTCTCACAAAAATATTGTAAAAAGCTTATCTTTAGAGAATTAATTTCTCTATTAATTTTATAAATAACGTTTTCATCTACAGAAGTAATAAATAAGTAATACAGCCCAAAAACGAAACATTTGGAGAAAACACTCATTGAGGGGTTACTACAGATTTATTTTAAATTTGTAGAAAAATACAATATATGCAGCTTTTTTTAAAGCATTGTATAACGACCCTCCTTTTCAGGATGGTAAATTATGATTCCTACCCAAAATGCATGATTGGTCTCTTTTTTGCGAACCTTTGAGTGGGTTAAAACTTGATATTTTATTTATGTGGTGCTAAAAAGCAGTGTTTTGTCAAAGTAGACACAATAGATGGCATTTGACATGTTGGTCGTATTTCGGCATTTCCTTCAAAATATTTTTCAGTGGCAATGCAACGCTGTACGTTGAGCAGCAAATCAAAAAGTAGAATGCCATTATTATTTTTAGCCATTTCGAGTTCTTTGCAAAGTGTTTGAATGAACCAGGATCCTTCTTTTTCGTGACGAAGTGCACACTTTCCTTCATAGATGTATTATTCATTAATTTTGATAGTCTTTTAGTTTAGTAAAAAAAACCTTTATCCGAAGCAAACATCGTCAAGACATCGGCGGTTATCGGTATCTTTTGGGTTGAATTTTCCAATCCATCGTCCGTTTGATAGCCTTTTTGCAATACATGCCCTTCATCGGTTTGTTTTCCACGGCAAGTCTGTTGATGGAATTGTTGGGCATTTTAAACACATTCTTAAAAGTTGACTGTCGTCTACACTTACCTGAACAAAGAAGAGTTTTGGTTTCCCGGCGAGAGTTGCATTCTTCTTGGGGTAAAAATATTGATAAATGTCCTCAAGATCATACGTAAACCCGTCCGCGGATTCCAGTTTTTTCCCATCATCATTACCGTGTGCCATAATTACCATCAAGAAACAATTATATTTCGAGAAATCTTTCTCGGCTACTGGATATTTGCAATAATAAAAGAAAATATGTATGTAAAACGAAATTTAATTTTATCGGAAGGAAATCTTACATTCTTTTAACTGAATAAAAATATCAGTTCTTGTTAGATCATTGTTGGTAATCACTTCAAAACCATACTCTTCCAAAATGTTTTTAATTCTAGGACCGTCTATTTCTGCGCCCTTTCTACCCGTTACTTGGTTTATTATAAAAGCGACTCCCATTCGTTCATGATTGAACCTGTAATACTGCGGGGTACTAGCTGACTGCATGATGGTGACACTGTAGCGACCCAGAACTACCAAGGGACATTTTATAGTTCAGAAAATCCAATTCCTAAAAATACAATATGATTATAAGTTTATCTTATCGCGCCATGCACTTTAAAAAATTTAAAGTTATCTTAACTAACAGCTTTCTTAAATTGATATTGCTTATTGCACTATTTGAGTTCCTGCAAATATCTTAAGTGATACTATTTGATTCCTATAAATTGTGAATGAAAACTTTCATTCGCATTACTTCTAGAAAAACTATTTAAAGCTAATAATATTTTCAAAAATATGTTTAAACATTTTCAGAAAGCTTAAAATATTAAAAGATATACATATCAATTCAGGAAGTAGTACTATTTCTTATGTCCATTCTTCGTGGGAAAATCGGACAAATTGCCACTATCTGCACTGATATTAATATATGTATGTATGTATGTAATGCATATATAATAAAAAGAAATAAACTGTGAAGTGGGTAAAATAGTAATACTTTGAAGGATTCTGGGAAAACTACTTCTACAAACTCTTTTGAAGAAAACAATCATTCAGATATCGATTTTCAATCTGCAGATTTTAATTAACTATTTCGACACTAGTGGGTAAGTAAAATTAATTTTGTTAAAAATTCATGGATGAATCTTTCAATTTTTTCTTCGACGTAAAATTGATATAATAAATTGAATTTTATTGTGTAATAGCAATAGGGTAAAAAAAATACCTATTATAACAAAACAAAAAGCATAAACCCACTATTTATAATTAAGTATATAAATACTGACTCTATCGGTTTTTATATACCTACCTTACAAAAATAAGTAAATCTGTTATATGGGAGAGTGTTGTGATGAAATGGTGTTTTATTTTCAGGCCAAAGTTATAAAATGAAAATACAGTATTATATATCTAATTTTAATTTTAATATATATATGTAGAATTATAATAAAAGAAAGCTATTTAATTTTGCAATCCCGCCTACTGGATTAAGTCTTAAAATTTTTTTTGTGGCTTAACTTATCTCATTTAAATGGTGTTGTAGGTTTGTATAAAAATGCATTTTGCCTCATCACAATATTGAAAATATAAATTAAATATCTTAGAGGCTTCCAAAATGCACGACCAATTTAATTGTAGTTATAAAACAACGCTTAATTTATTTGAGTTGCTATTAGTTTTGTGTGATTGTTAATATTATGATCGTTCTCAACTTCTTCCAGAGGTAAAGAAGTTATTTCAGATCTATATTAAATAGAAAATAATGAGCCCAAAGCTAAAAACAGTTACGGGTTTAGAATCTTGAATATTTTATCATTAAACCTTTGAGCTTATTAAATCTGAGACCTTTGATTAGGCGATATTATGACTACATAGTTGTTTATTTTTATGAGAACATCAAGCACGTTGCAGGCGGTAAACCCATTGACGTAATTCAAATCGCGGTGGCGTGAAACTCCACTCCAAAACCATGGCCCAATGAAACAGTTTCGTTTCGAACTGTAGCCTTCCATATATGTAGGAATGTTTTATCTGTATTCTCCTCGTCAGTAATAGTGGCAAATAAATTTAAAAGTAACAGATGTCATTGGTTAGGCTGAATTAGTTTATGAAGAGATGGCTCATGATGAAGAAAATTTGAATTGCAAAATAAATTAGGCGTTAGAATGAAACATTTGGTATTTTTGTTTTATAAATTTTATTACCAAAAACTAAAATACATAACCTACAGTCGTATAATCAAATTTTATTCAAATAAAAATTGTTTCATACAAATTCATATAAAAAGATTAAATCCAGTAAAATTAAATGCAAAATACAAAAATTAAATACAATTATAGTGAATAAGACAAAAAAATATACATGAACAATAAAAATTTGTTTTTATAGTTCAGATATATAACAAATAGAATCATCAGGCCCTAGATATATTATACATGGCGAAAAGATTTTTCAATATACTTTTTGTTCTATTGTTGTTGAATTCAATATTGTTGAAAATAGAAAAGGCGGTGTTGGCGCATTTTTACTAGCATCTATCGCAATCATTACTAATCTAAATAGATCAATTAATTCCGTGTCCTTGGTTTTGTAAACCATGCGCTTCTCAAATGCTTTAAATAAGCAAATTTTGTTATCGCTGCAAGGCTTCCCTGTTTCAAAAATAATTATAATTAACAAAAATTTAAATTGTTCTTTTTATTAAACCGACAATTAAACTTAAGCGTTTTTAAAAGTTTTTATTTATTCTCTTTCAGATATCAATTTTTCCTGTGAACTAAGAAACCTTGATGAATTTATGCAGGCTTTCATTTGAGTACCTACTCACATAGACATTGTTTTTTTGACGAGATTCTATATCACCATTTGAATTTCGACAGGACTAGTTTGAGTTCCATTGGAATACACAGGGTGATTGATTACTTACCCGTCACTTTGTGCATGAATATTAGCACCCCTGGTTTATTTGGAAGTGGAATTTCAATATTTTCATGTTTGCAGTAATCCATACTTAAGGGATTTATGTAATCGTCACATTCTTCCAAAGCCTGAAATAAAAAGTTTAAAAAAATATCAATTGAAGTGAGACGGATGTTTGATTAACTCCTGGCAAACTTACTTGCAAAACGAACACTTTCGGTTTATTCCTTAGAGTTGGGCAGACCTTCTCCGTAAACGTGTCAAAAATTACACTGGAGCATATATTTTGGTCAAGCATTAATCGTTTTCCAAACATTTTGGCGAAAACGAAAACCCACAATGTTGATATTTGCGAAAAGTTTATATTGCGAACTATTTTTGGAAATTAAAAGATAATCTTTCAGTTATAACATTACATTACTGCAAACTATCTGTACCTTTGTTTAGTACAATCAATAAGTCGGTAACATCTGCAACTCCGAACAAATCCACATTTGGAAAACCATATTTTGGATTGTCAAGAAATTTCTGTAAGAAATCAGCGTCGTGATCACAAATTTTTATATTTTTGTCCTTGATAATTATAGCGTAGTTTGCCATTTCAATTTTCCGCAAAATAATACACAAAACTGAGCAAATGCATCGTTCTACACCTTTTTATAGAAACTGGAACTGGAGATAACAAATTTTGAAGTATCTTATCATATGTAATAGCAAATATTTAGTTAGATAGAGACAAGCTTTATGAATGCTTTTTTAATTTTGTAAAATTTCAGCTTGAGGTATGCAAATCACAGTAATATGGAAACATTGTTTAAATACTTTATATATATTTTTTATTCTTTCTAAAACTGATGGCATTTCTAAGATTTGTATTTAGTATCTAGAATTAGAGAGCAATAAAAATTTCTAATTACTCTCACGAATCAATACAAAAATGTGACTTGATTATATCAGAGATAAGAAAGAGTTATTTTATTGTTTAGAGTGCAGCAGTCAGAAGGGTGCAGCAGTTTATTTTCATCGTTATCTTATCTCAACTCAACTACTTACGAAAAGGGATTTTGCGAGTCCGAAAGAAATTTAATTTTGAAGCACACAGTGAAACAAATTAATTAAATGTTTATTAGACACGGATAAATAGGGTTGGATTATAAGAACATATGTAGTTTCGAAATAATAAGCTTTGGTGTTGACTCTGTAATTTCTACAAGTTTTAGCATTTTTGAGCAATTCTTTCGCTTAAGTGTTTTCATGTGTGTAAAACTATGTAGCCAATTTTGCAACGAATTTCGAAATAACTGCTCTTAACATTTCTTAGATGATATTTTTCACTCATAATCAAAAAAGGAAAAGAATAGTGCAAAAATATTGACGAAATTTTGGATTACTATTTGTCACTTGTTTTTCTAACAAAATAGGAGCAACGAATTCATTCACTTATTGTATTATTATTATATATTTATTCAAACTCAACCTCCCAGTAATATTTCCCAGACGGTACCCTGGAGGCGGGGAGCGGGGTTTTAGCCGCATTTCCCCGCTCCAAAAAAAAAAAAAAAAAGGTTTCACAAGTATGTATTACAATATATCACATACATATAGTGCTAAAATCCAAAATTCATTCAACTATTAAATATTACTGCTAGATATGCATAAGTAAAGACCTATAAAGGTAGCACCGCCAATGCAGCACAATCAAAAAATGAAATGGTAATAATTAGCACAACAAAAATTGCTAATTTATTACCACAATTAAAAATTTATTACCATTTATTTTTTAAAAAAAAATGAAGTTTGTGCTAGCTTGTAAGCAAGCTAGCACACATCGGTAATAAATTATAAAAAAGTGGTATTTATTCGCACAACATTTAGTGCTAATTTATTACTGCACTAATTGTTTTATTCAATAGTAATTAATCATGAATAATAATTAATAAAAAAAATTCATGACAAGTCAGCACAGCCATTCATTTTTTTTTTTTTTTTTTCAGTTCACCTCGAAGATCATTGTTTTATATTTTTGAGCTACAACATTGCTTCATAAAAATCATAGCAATAAAATTGTAAAAAATATGTTAGAGATAGGAAATACTGAATAGATTTTTTTTTTAAACTGTATGTTCGATATTTATTTTTGCAGTCCTTATTGTTTTAGCAGTGTCATTCACAAGCTTAATCATAATATCACCTCTAATTAAAGTTTGAACAATTGAAATACTGACAAACGTACTATTTATCACTATAATTTCGTTTCCATTCTTAACTTGCTCAACCCTTTTTATTTTGTGAGTCGAAATAATCAAAATGCTTAATTGTTGGCAAAAAATATCAAACTTTTGTCTAATTATAATTATATATTATAATTATATATTCCGTCCTAACAAAACCTGATGCGTCTACAACTTAGTTTGATTAAGTTTTTTAGGCCGTAATAAAATTAAAAGGAGTATTACTTTGAATCGCTCGTGACGCTCTAAAGTGGCAATTTCGAATTTGAGCTGAAATTAATAAATGCTATTTTACAACGTTATACATATAATAGTTATCGTTTCAACACAGATTGAACACTTGTCTGAAATTGACGATTGTTTATTATCAACTAGCTGAGCGCCAGTGCTTCGCATAGGCTTCAGCTTCGCTGCACTGTACTATTATTTTTCAAAGTTTTTATAAAACATATTGAAAAAGGTTAAAAATTTGGTTACATGAAGCAAAACCAATCCAAACATGAATTGATTGAATTGAAAAAAAAAAAAAAAAATGAATGGCTGTGCTGACTTGTCATGAATTTTTTTTATTAATTATTATTCATGATTAATTACTATTGAATAAAACAATTAGTGCAGTAATAAATTAGCACTAAATGTTGTGCGAATAAATACCACTTTTTTATAATTTATTACCGATGTGTGCTAGCTTGCTTACAAGCTAGCACAAACTTCATTTTTTTTTAAAAAATAAATGGTAATAAATTTTTAATTGTGGTAATAAATTAGCAATTTTTGTTGTGCTAATTATTACCATTTCATTTTTTGATTGTGCTGCATTGGCGGTGCTACCTTTATAGGTCTCATAAGTAAATAAATATATAAAAGCATATTATATTGCTTTTTGAGAAACATTTTACTAGAAAACCAATGATTCATTAAAAACTGAAATTTTATTGTTTTTTATTTCTCCCTTATCATAAAAAGTTCTTTTTGTCGTATTTATCGCTTCACGAAAACTACTTTCTTCTATGTGACACTCAAAAGTGCAAGGGTCACATTTTTAAGCTGTGTGCTGTTTCCTGATGGCAGTCAACCCTAAGTTCAAGTGTAAAAGAATGGATAACGTAAAATCTCTTGAAGAGTCTCGTTGTAAGTTGTAACGCATTCGAGCCATATTCATCATGTTACCATGCTTTTACCAACACACTAAATTTGCTCAGCGTAGTCATGGGAATACTTCTTTTTTTTTGAGAACAAATATCTGCATTGCTGGTTTCTAGGGAGGGTAACTACTTGTGGATAAGACTTAGCACTCAAAGCTGCCCTGGGGAGTATCTTAAGATTTTATGTACATTATATAAATATATATGTATATATATATACTTTCGTATCCGTGCAGTGAAATTTCCGCCTCCTAGAATATCCGGGGGTTGCGCCTGCGGGACGAATTTTTATTAAGGTTGATATTCGCGAAGACTCCAACTGGAGATATGTGCGGGAAGCACGTTGAAATGCTGTCCCGGGTGAAATTTATAATTTCTTTCACCCCGACGATATCCACGGAAGCAGTCGCTTTTAAGTGAGTGTCCCTGTTGTGGATTATTGTTTTCTGCATCTTAAAAAACGTTGTAAGTGAGTAGGTAAGGACGGAGCGTAGTTGGTTGCCTTTGTAAAAGTTTCTGAAAGTTCCTTTTTGTTGTACAGAATAGCCTGCGGCAAAGAGGCTGCATTCAAATATTTTAGGTGGATGTTTACACGATGCGCTTTTTTCTCTTTAGAAACTTCATAATTATCATCCGGAGAATACCTCTTCCGCATCGCACAAATGTAGGGAAGTAGGTATATATTTGACTTGAAATCAATACTCATTTTTGCAACTTTCAAATTTGCGGGTATTCTGTTCCTCTAGTCTGTATTTTTCCCTGTAGTCCGTGATAAATAACTCTGATATTGTCCTCTCGAAAATTACAATGGGATGACGTGAATAGCAATCGGACTATCCTCTAGCTCGTTTTCCAGAAGTCGTGTAACTTCTCGTTTCTGATTCTCCCATAGATTTGATAAAAAGCAATTTATGGTTACATTGTCATTCTGTGGGTAGATGGTGGTCATTTCGGTTCGAATTAATACCAGACAATGGCTTCCATTAGACCTGCAGGGAAATTACTTGAAACCACGCCGTCTCGTATATTTAAACCGTGACTTCCTGGAGAGAACAATTTTAGGATGGCGTAACTCATAATATTTGATATCGTGATTTTCATTCACAAGGACTTTTGAATCGCAATTAGTATTTACTTTATCTATTAGAAACCACGTTTTAAGGCATTACATAATAGTGAATTTATTGTTCAAAATGTATACCGACATTGCCATGCCATTGGTAATTCATAACTCTGAAATGTTTTAAGAGATTTTTTGAACTCCAGTTTTTAAATAGGATGTATACCTACAATAAAACTTCTTCTTTCTGTGCGGTATTGATCTTTCTATATAGGTATAATATAAGCTAAATTAATGTTTTGAAACTCAAATGATTATCTTAACATCTAGTGTTGATAACAAGAGCTCCTAAATTATTCATAGTTTGCATATTTCTAGCAACCGAGTAATGAACTATAAATTCTATAAAACTTGGCTAACTTCTGGGAAAGCGAGTAAAACTACCACAACAGCGACTATGACGAGGGCAAGGTTGGGGAGACTTTATTTAGTCCCTTCAAATTGCAAACTCTAAACACCGCGAAGACATCCCGCAGCATGAATATTCCACCCCTATTTAAATAGGGCAAAAAACCCTACCAGTTACCATAATTATCATAATCTGTCTCAGCGGCACTAAACAGAATCCTGAAAATCTGTTTTGCATCAAGTCCCACCTTTTCGGGCTCACTCTGTTCCGTAAACTGATTGAATTTGCATAAGCACGTTCGGAATTCATGGAACTCCCCAGAGGGGCGGTTCTGCTTTTTACTGATTTGAATGCCGACATGGAGACAACTGCGGCAATGGAGCCTCAAAGAACTTCACTTTTATTGCGTATTTTTTCTTTTTTTCCCCGAAGGCTTTCACCAGCCATCTGCGGGAATTGGCTTGTTCTACATGATTTTTGCTCTACTCAGATATTCACTCCACGAATCTTAACTACATCAAAGCAATCCAATTCGCGCAAAGGGATGTTACCGATGTCGCGACGTGCTTCTCAAAGATGTGTGACACAGGTGCGAGTCGAGCACACCCCTTTCTGAATAAATCAGCCACAACTTGTGAACCGCAAGTGTATGCCATTTTTTCAGATTATGGAGCCGCGGTTGGGACTAAGGTGGGCTCCGCCACCCCATTAGGCACTTACACCCGCGAGACAATTCAATTTGGTGAAGACGTCAACATCAATCGCGGGATGATGTTAAATATTTATAAGCCCATTGTCTAGAGTCGCGAATGTGCTTCATTGTAGTTCAAGCATCACGGGGGTTGGGATAATCCAATTTGAAAATTCTTCCCTTTACGGACAGGTCAAGGCGAACTTTTGTCTAAAGGTGTCGAACTCGTGCAAAAATTGTTTTTCTGTCGAGGACCACTTTAAATGCTTTATTGCCACCTTAAAGTGGCGGTCAATTACTATAACCCCATCCAGGTTATTCCCGGAAATGCAACCTACAATAATTTCACCTCCAATAATCCATGTTCCAAGGTTCGTTCGCTGACGAACTTAATTAAAACGACCGGGGCAAGCGTTTCAGTGTCGCTGAAGTGCATGTAACTCAATTATGCATTCTCATACACATAATTGGCTCGTCTGGAGTGCAATATCAAAGTGATGAGGTTTGTGTGCATATTTTAAATTAACTATTGATTTTAGCTCTGGCTTTAAGGCTAAATGAATCAACTGCAACGGCCGCAGCCGCAGCCCCAATTATAAATGTTTTTGCTCAGACCATCGCGGCGCGGCGTGGCGCGATGCTCGAGCACTAAACGCAAACGTTATCCTGAACTCAAAATCTATACAAGCGCTTCGCGGCTGCATAATGCGATTTAGCTCGCCATGGATGCTTTCAGGGCTGCGGTGAGATGTGCTATTGTAATTTGATCTATTGGAAGAGTGGCTTCATGGATTGAGTTCAAAATAGAAAAGAGCAGGTGTGTTGGAGCTTAAGTACAATCTTTTAAATTTGTATACCCGAACTCGTGGAAAACTTAGTTTATAATATTCCTAAGATTAGGTCAATCATACTCCACTTAATAAAAAACAATTGTGCCTACAATAGATGCACTTTAAAACAACAAAAATGAAAAAAAACGTTAAAGGAATTAAAGTAAAAACCTTGAAATTATAAAATAACACTTAAGCACTCATCTAGGTAGTGTTGCGCTTCCTAAGTTCGCTAATAAATGTTCATAAAAAAATTTAAAAACAGACAGTGTTTCAGTTTTTGATTCCACTGAAGTCAAACGAAGTTATTTTTGAGAAAATCGCTTGAAAGTAACATTTTTTAGGATTTCGTAGCAAAACAAGTTTCGCCATGTTCATCTGTCCGTCCGTCCGTCCGTATGTCTTAATATGTAATTATATCCGCTACAAATATATAATTGTATTATGAATGAATTATTGTATTATGATTGAAATAATAAATTAGATAGAATTTGCCACAATGCGTCTTATATATTCACTTTATATATATCTACTACTATATACATACATACCCACTCGCGGTGGGACTCATAAAGATAAGGTTTTTTTTTTAATATACTTGTAATTATTAAAAAAATTAATTATAGTTTTCAAAAAATGTGGTTAGTACTAAAAATACAATAATTGGAATAAAAAGTATGGAAAATATTATATTATACTTAGTCTTCAGAGTTCCTCGGATTTTTCCTACTAAAAGCAAAATTATTGTTCGTTTGTTATGAATTTTGTATTTGTAGGTATAAATATTAAAAATAGCTTTTAATATATTAAACTAAAACAAAGTCTGTATTTTAAATCGCAGTGGTACTACCAATAAATCTACCCATGACAAAGCCTTAGCATTCCGCTCACACAAAGAATTTCGAACTGAACTAACTTAGACGTCAGACCGAGCTATCTGAAATTATCAAATAAATTGGATAGAGTAGATTATCCCAAAAATTTCACATTGTTCATGTGGGGTTTCCAAAGAGGGCTGGTCTGGGCACCAGGTCTAACCGATAAACAGTGATTCCCATCGGTTCAAGGGTTTGGATAACTTTCCTCTATTATGCATCTTTCCATCAGAAAGAAATCCCAGTCCTTACCCAAGTTTTCCACTCTATCCAGTGTCCTTCCTCTGTACATACATTTTGTGAATGACATGAAAAGGGACGTGAAATGTTCGTGACAGTGATGCAAGGGAAAACAGGGACATGTTCGTTCCCAACGTCATGAAAATAAAGGAGGGATAAGTTTTGTACTTTTCCTTTTTCCTTTGCGGTTGGATATATGTTGCCATGAGATAAGGCCTAAAAGAAGTTTTAGTTGCACTTCAGCTTGTTGGCATTTGTTGTGGGGGCTATGAGGAGGCGGAGTCGAACCAAACCGCAAATCTTGTAAAATATAAGTTTTACTCGATTTCACTGCCGTGACTCGGTTCTTTCATGGCATCATTCAGGACTGCTTGAACAAATCCATGTTGGTGGTGCGACGTGTTTGGTTCAGAACCACTCTGCTTCAGTTTGAGCTGAAACAACGAGGATCGTTCCCTCTTATCTGATGACACCGGGACATTTCGGTGATTATTCAACCCTGTTAACTGCACATAATCGGATTTTGGAACTATACCAGCTAAAACATAGCTAAGCCGGAGCATGAACTGATTAATAGGGAACCGATAAGCCGAGCTGACTTCAGGTGTGTCGCAGCGTGCGTAGAGCTCCAGAAGCCTCTCATCCTCCTGGCCCGGAATGCATTGTCACCGGCTGGTGCATCCTTCTGCAGCGCACGTGAACCAGGGCACCATCGGTGGTATAGTGGTCTATTTTAGGATCGCTTTATTAGACCATTACTTTAATGCTGACGCATGCACATTTAACCACTAGACATATCCTGGGAGTGATTGCTGATGAGCAAGCACGATACTCGGGAAATATCAGATCATCCCACAAAGTACTCCGTGTACCCGTTCTGTCTACGAGGAAAATCATTTTCGGATGCATCTGATGGCTCCTGTTTAGTTTAAAACGAAATTGCAAACATTGCAAGGATAATATGCCTGCTTATGTTTTTGACTTGCGGTTAATTGGATTAATAGAGAAGAGAGCTAAATTTAATTTTAAATTAAACATGCTCTGTTCAGGTGATTAACTCTGATAAACTATTTTAGTTGGCTTTCCGTTCTTGAACAGTTGCCAGTTTTTGTAAAAGTTATTTTATAGAGTGTAGACTATTATTTTTATTATATTTATACCTAGCGCTTACTCGAGTACTTTTAAAATCTCTTATACAAGTACCTACAAAACCAAAGAATCTTTGAGTACTTGGTTAAAGAGTGTTCCGGTATTTGAGTTTGAGAGTACTGAAATATTTGAGTCCTGTAGAATTAGAATAAGCACACTTATTACATTTACAAAACTTTCAATGAAACTCTCAGGAAATTTCTTGAGTAGTTCATCTAAAGGTATTAAATGAGTTTTTATAAAAAAATAGATAAATAAATAATTACATCTTTTGATGATAATGACAAAACCCTGAAACTTGCAGGTTTAGGCTGTGTCTATTAATACACCCATTTTATGGTCGAAGCCAAAATACTTACATAGTTAATTCAATTTAAGCTAAATTACATTACAGGGTTAGTATTTTGTCCTTTTATGTTTTTGGCTTTCGAAGGTTTAATGTTCATATCGCGTAATAATCGCTTGCTATATTAAAATAACTTGTCTCAAAGACTACAGCAAGATTTTAGAGCTGATTAAACAATAATGTTAAAATTGAAGAAACAAAAAATTTTCGGTATATCAATAAAGGCAATCTTCAAATAAAAAGGTCATAGCCAAGAGCTTAATACTTCTTATAGTGTACACAGACGGAATATTCTGAAGGCGATAATCCCGAAACCTTTTCCTTCTGAGTTTGGCCAAGCATATCTTCTATTTACGTGAAAGATTTCCTTGTTTGTATATTGCCCAGAATTTTCCCCATAGGAAAAGAAAAGCCTTTTTCCTGTACGGATATTTTTTTCTTTTCACTGATGGTTTCATCCCTCACCTCCCAGAATTTTTTGCTTTTGACAGAAAGTGATATATCGGCTCAATAACCTCTTCCTTTTCGCCCACGGAATAAAGCCATCTTAATATAAATGTACCACCGAAATCAACCCTGGTGTATACCAGCACATTTTGTGTCTTCAGGCAGATTTACATGAGGGAAATGATGTGAAATTATGCGGAAGAAATTTTAAGATAAAGTGGAAATAGGTGAGGGTGAATACCTCGATTGTCACACATGGCAGGACGTGATGAGCTCACGACTTATCATAAATTTTCTGTTGGCTGGCTTCTGCCCTTTTTCATGCCTAGAGCGGCTAAGGTATGTACTGGGAAAAGAAGAGGTGCTGGCTCAGAATAAATACAGGTAATTGATTCTGACACCAGCCAGTCGGAGCTTATCTTTGCCTGCCTCTTTTATAAGATGTGACAATCAGGGATGAGGTGAGTGATTCTCATCGCAGCTACCATGGTTATGTTGTCTTTTATTGAAAGTAAATAATGAATTTTAGTTGAAAATGTCTTTCTTCATTTGGACTTATTGCTTTCAAATATTCTAAATTTTTATAAATTCTAGGTACAACCGTCCTATTACCGCAATTTAGTAAATTAATAATCTCACTCATATACATATGTATGTACATACATTAATGAAAAGGTTCCAAGATAAAATACAATTTTAGAAGATGCTTCCTATATCAAATCAAACTTTATTGGGGGAGGTTGCACATACCAAGAATGTTTATTATATTTTATTTTTTTCATTTTTCATATATTCGAAAAAATACCACAGCAATTTAAATCTAAAATTTAACATTTAAATCTCAAGAAGTCGTAGGAACTAAAACTTAAGATGTCGTATACTTAAATAATTACTGGAGAACTGTGGCTTTCAAACCCTACCAACTATATTTCAATTATGGATATTGTAATCATGAAAAAATAAATACATAATTTTCAATCTTAGCAGTACCTATATATTTAGTTTTTCTCTTTATGTTTTAAATATTGATACTGATTTTAGTAAACATTTTTTTAAATTCCCCTTATTCTTTTCATTACAGATGTGTGAAATTGGTCGGTAATGGTGAGTAGTTAGTTTCCTACTTTGTTATGTACCTAGAAGTATTTCAGATTGATTAAATGCTTTTTTACGTTTTAATGTAAGGTACCTGGCTCGAATATGGCCACCTTAACGTTTCGTATAGTTTTTTACATATATTTTATGGTATTAGGCTAAGCAACAGTACTTATTAGTAAAGTGCATCTATTTAGTGTTCAAACTACGAGGAAGATAAATAGCAAAAGTATTTACAATTGGAGTTAATTTTCTTTTTTTAAAAACAGGCAAAATGGCCATATTTCCGCCAGTGTATGTAAATATGGCCATATCTTTAGTTTATACTAATTTTTTTAAAATTCACTTTAATTATTAAATACATAAATAGTTTAAAAAAACTACACAGAAATATCAAATATGATTGTCAAGTATTAAGTTAATAATATTACATTAAGGTAATAATATTAAATAGTGAAATACAAGCTAAAATCTTACGTTCGATTTTTATGATCGCGACGCGTCGTTCCTTTGTTTTGGCATTTGTCCCGCTGTCGCAGGTGCGGTGGCAACGGTAAGCGCGTAGTTTTAGTGCCTACCGTCTCGCCGAACATTTTGCGACTTGTTCAGTTTGTTACGTCCTTTGAGATTAGAGATATATGCATGTGGCCATATTTCGCGGCTGGCCATATTCGACCCAGGTACCTTATATAAATTACTTTTAGAGTGGTATTATTGTAGTAGTTTGAAAAATATTTTTGTTTTAAAACAACACAAAGGCAGTTAGGCTTGGTGCGAAAATAATAACAGTAATACTTATTAAATATACATATTAAACCAAAAATAAAAATTAAAAAATAATTCTTAAATTTAAATAAGAAGGTTTTTAAAAAAATAAATACATACATATTTAGAAAATATATGTTTAAAATACATAAGGAGGATTGTAAGTTTGCCTTAACTGGATTAAAAATTCGCCTTATAAACAAGTGATCGATTTTGTAGGTATACCTACCTAGTAATTCCATTAAATTTTGAACTAGTACCATAATAACTAAATTTAATCTTTATGTTCAAATCTGAAATAACTTTAGCTCAGTTTTGATATGCCCTTACTAACGAGTGCATGTTTATAGTCATATATGCAAAAGAGCGCACAAACAGAAAGTTGATAATAGTGGATAATAGTGAATTGGTAGGTAAACGGATTATGCATGACATTTTTATGCAAAACGAGATATAAAATACCTTTTTGCTTTGTCCATTTCTTCCATGATATAAGCCAATCCGGTACAATCGATGCAATGCAATGCACCGGCATATCCCACGCCAATCCCATGCAAAAGAGATATTCGGCGTCATTACCATTTTTCATTTCCGATCAGAGTTCTGAATGGGCAAAATTTCCAAGGGTCGGAGGGAGACTAATGCCGCGGCAAATTTAATTGGCATCGAAGTAGTTCAAACTCCACCGGGCTGGGGCTCCGGGAACAGGACAACAGCCACTGGGGGCATGCATGGTGCGGAAGGTGGACTTGTTGCAGTTCCTGTGCACAAGATAAATCCTGACCTCATTGGTTTTACATAGATTTATGGGGAGCATTTTCACATTTTAGCCCCAGTTATTTGTTCCGGCCGAAATGCTTTGATTATCGTGCTAAGCCGCCGCATTAATTTCGCACTCGGATTAGGCGGAAGTACCCATTCGTCTCGTAATTCTAGTTTTAGTTAGTCTATGTGAAATTGGCTCTAACTAACGTCGGTCTCGGCAGATATCCGAAATATGTAATGGGACCCGAGATAAATAATTGAATTAGCATACCCAATTGCGTCCCGTGACTATTTACATGAGTGCCTCCGGAGAGATCTGGCGGTACCATGGAAGTAAATTTTTGTGCCGCAGGGATCAAGCAATCAACTTAGAGCCGAGGAGAACTTCCGTAATTGAATTTAGCATCGTTCGTACTCCGCCAAGATAAATGACAAACGAATGTGTTCCACGCACTAAATGGGCCGCCCTGGGGAGGGAGCTCCTCTGACTGAAAGCTACTCATTAATTATGCAAATAGCGCAGATGTTCGAGCGCCTGAATAAATGATCTGTTTAAAGCCCCTGAAAACAGGAACTCCCAGGGGGTGGCGCAGGTATTAGTGCGCGGGATTTGAGAAAAGTTTCGCGTAATCGGCGGCATGGGGCCCGTGGACTGGGGCTCTGAGCACATAGCAAATGGGCCCCATAGTAACAGCTCCGCAATGACCGCACCACAAGCCAACACCAAAGTCAACTGCAACAGTCATTCCTTAGTTTTTCCTGGACGCGTAACCCGCACAAGGACCCCGGCATCCAGACTTTCGGAATCCGCTCCAGGACCGAAACGTAAAAGGGAAAAACACCAGCCGTTTGCGGACAACATGACTGCACCATTCACAGATCCATAGAGGCGGCAACAGCGGAGCGCCAGGACCACTGGGGACATAAAAACTTTAATTGGAAGTCTTTCCTCCGACAACATGGACCCAGGGAGCAGCGCACCATAACCACCCGGCTCCAAGGTGAGCTTTAATGCAAAATTCCAGGGCCGTTTGTTTCCTGTAATCGCCCTGCGGTAATCGACATCATCCCTACGTCCTGTGAAAAGTGCTCCACATCCTGGCGCTGAACATTTTATTTCTGGTATTTTCCTTATGCCTGTGGCACCGGCGGATAAATTTAATGAGATTCTCCTACAGGTTTATTCGCGACCTTTTATCTACCACGCAAACTGTTGCTGGATCACGCTAAATTGGAATTTTAATATACTTTCGACCTACGTGGACCTGACGCGACCACCATATGTTAGCCAGCTCGGACGGGATGTTTTAAGGGAGACCTCCTAAAACTAATCCTATTTATGGCATCGTATATCTTCCTGCGCTTCGTTTGATATAGTCACGTCGTCCTACTACAAAATTATTTAGACCAACGCGAAAAATATAACGTGGACATGATGGTCTGCAGCACAATCAAATTTTGAATTAGTGAAGGAAACTTTGGTAGCCAGTCTTTTTATTATTCTTAATACCTACATTTTAATTTCAGGCATCATTTAATACATCATATAGCCACTTTTTATCTTATGCTAATATACAGAACAATTCCCATAGTGGCAAATGAAATAGGTTTTGTTTGGGTATACCGAAAATCAGAATAAAATTTCAATAACATCGATTTCTCATGGAACTTGTCTTAAGTTAATAATAATATCACATAATATGTTTTTCAAAAATTTAATTTACCTTAAATCTGTTTATTAAAATTTATTGTTTTAAATTTAAATGAATTAAAGAGGAAAGATGAAATAACTGACTAATAGGAACGAAACTTAATTATGATTGCACTGGTAGGTTTATTATCTGAATAATTTCCTAGAATTAAATAGATTTCCATATCCATTGAATATCAAATTTTAATACTGTATTTTACAATTTAGAGAGAATAAATGTAATTTGGCGGCCTATAATTGGCCAATTGCTGCTTGAGTTAATGTAGGTTATAGGTCAGATCAAATTATTCTGTTTGCACAAAGGACGCATGGAAAATCCGCTAATAAATTGTGAAATTAAGTCCTCAATAAATTATCCGCTTTTGGTAAATTTTGGCTATCGCTTTGACCTTTGTCCTGTTGGCGCCATAGTAAAGGGCTTCGGATAATCGAACTGAACGGGGCGGAGACGGCGGCGGCGGCGGCTACACAACAGCTTCCAATCAACTCGTTTCCAAATTGTCAACGATATCCCCAAAAATTTCTGACGTTGTCGGTTTGATCAAAGTATCCGCAAACAGCAACGTCCCCCCGTTCGCTCGAAATTAAAGACAAACATTTTCATGAAATTTAGCTATATTTCCCGATTCAGCCAGCCACCAGCAGCTAAAGATTTATTTGTTTAGAGGGTAGCCCGGTTTCCGGGATTTATGATTTGCACTCGAAAGCAATTCCTGGAAGCCCACAGGGTCTTCAGCTGTCAGTTTGGCGATGTCAAAATAAATGGCATCCTGTGGAGTTATGCCGTACGCATTAAATTTGTCGCTAATTACATTCAGAATGAGAAATTTATGGGCACCACTAAAAGATAAATATCAGAAGGGAAGTGGTCGGTCGCTACCCCTTTCAGGATTTATGGGCAACCCCCTGATGGTGTCCGCCGGATGAAAAGAATGGAGCCCTGGTGCTCCGTCGTGTCTCCGCCCCGACATCCGGTCCGGGCACGGGCCGGAGCAACTCCAACGGCAAAGATAATTTTAATTACGGGAAGACAAACAAAATTTATTCTTCCCTGAAGAGGGATCGCAGTGTATAATTGGCGCTGAGAAGTGATAGAATTCCACCGAAACTTGGTTGTCCTTCCCGGCGTGTCTCCGTCTATCTTAAATGCTTTTAGCTAAATTAAGAATTAAGTGCGATTCCCTGCTGCTTCTGCATAGATTTTAAATCTACTCATGCTTTTCTAAAGTCATTAAATGTAAAAGAGATTCCTTCATTCAATACGGAAATCCGCATACTAGTTATGATGATACGAAGTATTTTAACAACATAAGCGAAATGTTGCAATTGATTTACATTGTATATATCTACATGTGTCTACATGTGTATATAAGTATGTACATTATAACCTGCTTTAAGATATTATATACTCAAAGTAAATATAGAGTTGTATTACCATACCAAATCAATGCAAATGAAAGCGTTTGGTTTGCTACATTTGCAAATATCCTGGGGGATTTCCTTAAAATTGGCTAGAAATTGGCTGATGTTCCCTCTTGAAGCTCACAGAACTACTAAATTACACCCGAATTGTGAAATTTTAGTTTTAATAAAAGGACTTGAAGAAAACATATTACGAAAATATACGGCGGGTACAAACTTTTTAAACACCGATACCATAATGCAGGGTTATGATCATTACGACATCACGGTGTACACAAATTTACATTGAAAATGCAATAAAAGATCAATAGATTAGTGCAAACAATGTGCATTCAAATGCTTTCCTGTTTCAGTTTTGGCTTTTACCGAATAGTCACTTATCAATCGAGACGAGTGTGCAATTTATTAGCATACTAAATTTAATAGTTTTTAAGATAAGCAAAATTTTATTATGTATTATGTTTGTAGTAGAATGTGAACCAGCCAGGTGTAGTTCGCAAGATCCAGTTATAAAAATGATAATCTATATGGATGCATTTAATATAATACAATACATTGTGCAATCTTTTCCAATAATCTGAAAAATGGCCTTCTTTTGTTCGAAATCAGATAAGTAGCATATAGTCACCGTTCTTTTCCTGTTGTCCAAATCGCACGAGTGCAATTATTCCAGGCACATAGAAGCGGAATTTGCATAAAATTTTCTCCGGGCCAACTGCTGCTTGTCAAGATTTTATCACGGAAAGTCAACAGAAACCCTTTTTTGAGTCAACAAGACGTTACGACAAGTGCACTGGTATTTGAATACCAAAAATTTTTGGAAGAAGGGAATAACAAAATGTCATTGAAAAGGATCCTGACAGTCGAACAGGACAGATATGGGCAAGAGGAAAAATTTATTGATACAACTGCAGATGCTGAACACGGAAGGCTTGCAATGTGCATGTGATTTGCATTCCAGCAGAAATCCTATGATAAAGACATAGACGGTAGGAGCCCGATACACGAGTACCTCGAAAAGCGCATTCCACTCGAAACGGACGAGTCTGTTGATACTGCTGAGATGGTGAATATGTCGAAGATTTCGAACAACCGCTCATATGAATTTGCATCGGAAAATTCCTGTTCCCCCTAGGAGCTTAGGGTGAAATTCTTTAGGGGGAAAGTGTGATGTACGACCGTGTACTCCCAAAAAAAAAATTGGGCTCCTTTAGCTGTTTGGAGCGCAATCGTCGCCAAATTAAGGCCCACCCGCGCTTCTAACCTGACGAAATTAAAAACGTTTTTGCGATTCCATTTAATTTCATGACTCGTTAGTGCGGGACCATCTTGGAGAATTTACTGCCGTAAGACAAATTCTAGCCGAACGTGCCGTGCCTTTAGCAATTATATTCACAGGAAAGGGGATTCGAGTGCAGACAATGTAGCTCTTAAGTTTTCGGATCTTGAATACCTGCAATGCAGAAAGCAGACTGTTCCGGCGGGCACCTCTTCCAGAAATTTGTTAAGGGGAATTCGGCCCGGAGATAACTAGGACCGGGGGGAATAGTCAGAGTAGTCGGTGCCTAATGAATAGTGAAATCCATTGAGGCAAGGCACAGTGTTGCAAGGGCTTAAGTCGCTCGTGCGATAGTATAATTAATTTTGTACAAGGATTTTCCGAGCAAACTTAAATCGCTTTAGTTAAGACTCAGGCCAGGGATCTGCGACTGATCCCGAAGGTGGAAAAAAGGCATGTTGGCTTGCAGCTTGCTAGACAACCTCTGCAGTGAACTGTGTTAAATTCACATTTTCACCGAGCCACCACCTGCCAAATAGGCAAAGAAGATTTCGTACCTACTATTTAGGATTATTGAAAACGAAGGCGGATGCTATGCACTAAATACTGGGATTAATTAAGCATTTTTTTACAGACAATCGTTAAAAAAGAGGTGAACGCCTCTTTATAAATGACTTTAATGGTTAGAAAGTGTTGTAACATAATGTTTAAAAATTAATGTTAAATAAAATAAAAGGTTATTATTTAATTAGATCAAAAGATTAAAATAATGATCTATGTCTATAAAATATTAGTTATAACCTCTATAAAGAATGGCTTTTTATATGATAGCTCATTTGCCCTATTGAAGAAAAATATTGTTTCGGTATACCTACCGATTATAGTTTTCGATAAAAACTGCCCTAAAATTCAGTCAAACAGAGAGACGTTTTCCCAATTTTTGCATGGAACCATAAAAACTGTTTAAAATGTTTGATGATGGAAATCTCTTCTTATGGTATTATTTTTTTAAATTAATTACATGCAATAAAAAACCCTAGAAATTTTTAAAGACATTTGTTAAGTATGTAGTTTTTTTTAAATATAACTACCAACTTTTCAGAAACAAATTTAAAATTTTCAATATAAAAATAAGTGTAATCAAAGGTCACCCTCGCGGCATGTATGAATAAATTGCTTTTCTAAGAATGTTGATTAATCCAAAGTATTTCGAATTTTTTAAAATCAAGAGAACGTATGAAAACAGCATCCCAGAGGGAATTTAATTAAAATAAAAAACAGAAAGTTTTAAAAGCGAGCTTAGCAAGGTATTTTTATGTACTGCCGAGAAATGGGAATTTTGTTGGAAAAATGCGCTATTCGTGCTGACGGGCAACAGATTCAATAGTTGGAGTAAATGCAATTTCATGAGAGAGCACTTAGAGTTGCGACTCGAGTGTACTTGAACGGAAGCTGAATAGAATTCTTGGGATTCCTCGAGGACTTGAAAGCACTTTTACCCAAAAGTTAAATGGATATTCGAAGGTGGTTTATGAGCTTTCAAATATTTGATTTTGATGGGTATTTACAATCAGGTTGATGGAATACGGATATAAATATTCGGGAAGACTAAGATGACAAAGTGGCTAAGGTGAATTGTGTCCTTTCTTAAGTGGATTGTCGCACAGTGGTACTCTCTGCGGTTGTTAAAGGAAAGAAAGGTAGGGTCGCATTATCCTGCCTTATCTGATTTTATATTTCTATTCTAGAAACGAAAGGAGCCCTACTTCTATTCGTGCAAACGGGACGATTTAGGTACATAAATATATCCTACCGGTGGTAAAAAAAGCAAACACTACATTGTAAATCAAACTAGAAGGCTAATTTGGATATTTCCTGGAGAGTGATAAAAATTTTAGCGACATCACTGTAACGTATACAGTTGTCCTATGAATATGAATTTAGTTCAAAGGTCCAAAATGAAGGAAGCCATGAAATATATTCCAAAAATGCAGTAGAGCACATGCATTTCGCCACCCCACTTCCCCGGCTATAAAGATGATGATTGCGTCGCATAAAAAGCAATTCAACTTCATTTATGTCAAAGCCAGTCGTAGAAAAGCGGAGGAAATAAAGCAATTTCCTTCGCCAGTTTTTATCACGAAAAACTGTGATTTAATAATGCAGACGGCGGCTAGACGACCCGGATAAGATTGGATGTACGTTGAAATTGCTGGAATTTTCATACTTTGCATCTTGGGCAAAGGTTTGCTTTACAAAATCATCTTTTTTTAGTGACCCCCGTTTGCTGGTCGAAAGTTGCCTGTTAGTAAATTAAACAAATTCGGTTTTATTATTCAATTGTGCTTCAGTTTCACTTTGCTCTAGAGTAGCCACTTAAGTCTATTTCCTTGTCAGTTATGCACTCCATTTAATTACTTCGGATCTTCCAAGAGAATTTGTAAATAGGCAAAGACGATAGTTACTTTGCACGAAGATATACAGCCTTTATCCCAAGGCGAAGCTTCATAATCAAGTCAATTCCTTGTAATTGATACATTCGACGTGATTGGAATTTAGAGAAATGGCCAGATATTTGGATATATGCGATTTAATTTAATTGATTATTTTAGTCCTCTCTCAATAGTCAGCATATTCGTCAGAATATATTAAAATTAAGTTATAAATAATAATAATGTTTCATGCTGTCCATTATACGGTAGTTTTTTTAAACAAAATCGAGCAAAGAAGGAAAATACAAATTTATTTGATATCTATAGAAAGTAAATAAGGTATCTGTTCAATTTGGAAATGTTTGGTGGAAATATTTTCATATATGTTTTTAGCATAATTTCCCTGGGTGTACACTTGTTTTCTTTAAAAATGTCTTCTCTTCCTTCATATATGTATAAGTATATATGTACGTACATAGATGATGAATTTTAAAAGTATTTTTGATTTATATCCTCAAAGTGAGAGTATAGATAGCTTTAAATATTGTTTTTGAAGAGCAATAAATAAATTCCTAAAGAAAACTCCTCAAAATATGCTTTTTTTATGTGTCAAACATTTTTATCATTTATTGAATTCCTGATGAAAATAAACAAAAAGCCTCAGGGAAGAAACAAATCTTGTCAATATTAAGTTCAAATAAACTCCCCCAGCTAACGCGTACCCACCGTCATACATTTGGTTATTTCAGTACATGTGGTTATATGTGTGTGTGATGGGTAGGTACTTCATCCTGCAAATATTTTCTCTTTAACTTTTTATTCCACACAAAGTAAGGAAACGACAAAAATTTCCTTAAGGTGTATTTTTGACATATTATTTTGCCTGAAGCTTACATTTTGCTTTTTATATTGAAAAACATCGCGTTTATGATGTCACGTAAAAACGTTATTTCGAGATGAGATTACTTGAAAGGAATCTTTTCAATACAAGAAAATATTTTCGAAGAATACAGCGATACGAATGAAGGAGATTTTTGCAAATGTGTTTCATATTTTTCGCATTTTATGAATAAAATCTATTCGACACCTTCTAGTCATTGCTCTTTATGGAAGGATTGATATTCAGATATTTTGCATTTGAACATTTTTTATTTCTTTTGAAAATTCATAACTCTCTTTCAGGTCAATAGATATCGAAACTTACTATTGCTTGTATGAATATACGTATAGATATAATTTGCGAAGAATTTATAATAAATTATAAAAAAAGCAATAAAACCATTTGATTGTAAATTCAGATATAATTTATTTGAAAATGTTCAACGCCATGGAGATATCATTAAGTAACGACACCATGAATCTTTCTGATTGCAATGAACTGACCACAAGTAACTGGTTCTATCTACCTGCCTCAAACACGCAATCTTCGTCTAATGGTTTAAGGTGCATATTAAAACTGCTAATCATTAATCACAGCCAAGGCGTATAATAAGAGGCACAGATTATTCATCAGCTGCTCCAAAGGTGTTGAGTGCGTAAGATGAAGGAAGGTTCGATTAAGTCTTCAGGATTTTATCTCATAGTAACACTAAGGTGAATGCTTCATAAAAATCACGGCATGCGGTTAATATTGCATTTTGTAAAGGTAGACATGAAGATAATTTAATATAAATACTTTCAAAATAAAACAAAAATAATTATAAAAGGGAAGCGGTAGGTAAAGGAAACTATTTGTTATTTTCGAAGTTCACATATGTTTTATTGGTAGTTTTGTAATACATATGTAGTCAAAGTCTGACTCACATGTGAGTCCAGTCGAACTTAAGAAAATATGCATAAAATTACAAAACTTTGGACTAGGATGCAGAAGTTATCTTAAACTAAAGGAAGCAAATGTGTTAGAGTTTAATATATTTCATTTATTAAGGAATTTTTGTTGTAGTCGGTAGTTCCGATGTTCGTTTGCCGATTAGTTAAAACTAGTATCGCCCACTATTCGAAATGCGACCTTATACGAACATACTTCGATTTTCTATTATATCGTCTCCTGTTGTCGATATTCGACTAAACTTTTTCTTAGAAAGAATAAAACAAAATATCGCGTCAAATCAAAAACACAATATAGGTAAAACTTTACCTGGCTTTCACACCTTTCCTTATGCACGTACCTGAATAAAACATATATTCCGCACATCTATGTAAAAATACCTTTCGCTTGATATAAAAGTATGTACATATGTATGTACGTTTCATTAAAATACGTGCACGGGAAATAGGTTAAAAAAGGATCACAATTTTTGGCTTTGCCTATTAATATGTATGTACATATGTACATATATAAGATTTTTGTTAACTGAATATACAACCTGAGAATTTTTCTGTACAATCCCAAAAATATGAAACGAAGGCAGGTGTCGTAGTAAGTAGAGTTTAAAGTAATAAAATTATCTGTATAGGTACCTATATACATATGTATGTGAATTCCTACGTTTCTACACTTGCCTTACTTTAAGCAATCATTCGAAAATAGCCCTTTAATTTGCAAATGGAAGAAAGATATATAATTTATGCAAATACATTCCAAAGTGAAGGGACTGCGACATTTCTATCAGGTGAAGGCGTTCAGGAAGACATTTGGGCAAGAATGATCAGTTGTCTATTTCCGGAAGGTAGTCCTGGCCCATGTGCGTCTCAATCATCGCACATTTTTCAAAGGGCATATTTGCACGGCAATGACGGCGAAGTACATGAATCAAACTCCTTTCCGTAAGGATGCCCGAGCCCTTCGGTTTGTTCGACAGGAACGGAATTCAGCCGAACGGAAAGGTAAAAGGCAATTCATCAGGTCTGATATGTATATGTTGGGCCCGTACGTCTTATTGGCAGGATGTTAGCCGTATAAATTTATCTGACAGGAAATCAGGTTCATATTTCTATTAAGGTGGAGGACTCAATTTGCAAATGGATTTGTTCCGATATATGGAAATTTCTCTTTTTTCACTACACATGGGTGGACTTCGGGATTATGGAGGAAAATCGTCGAACTTGGATCAATAATACGAATATACTCGTAGGTATCGAGTCAATGCCTTACCGTCTATGATTTTGTTAGTTCTAATTACATCTACTTACCACGTCCGACAACTCTCGGGAGGGCGCAAAACTTGGCTGTAATTAGGAGCACTTCATTAATTAACTACAATTAGACTCATGAGAATTCTAGGGAGCTTCTTAAGAAGCCATCTTCCTTTTCCCATTGCCGTGAGCATACGGGCCGCTCTTACACCTCATTAAATCTCTAAAGGAAGATCGACCCGGCCCAGGTGCAGAGTCCTTCTGAAGCCTGCTCGGCACCCTTCACCTGGGTTTCAGGTGGCGCGGTGACGAGGATGGTGGAGTAGGAAATTGAGTAAAACTCGTTAGCAAACAACACCGGCGGTGATGAAATCAGAGCAAGTTATCTGGCGTCAGTCTGATCGATTCGACAGTTTTATATTAAATGATGATGGCTACAAATTTAAAGCTTCCTGACAAGTGCTCTCCGCTAAAAAGTGAAACTTTCAACTCTTTTCATCGGTTAGCAGGTAATTGTTTGTAAGGTAGGTATAAACGACAAAATTGTGCCGTAAATTGTAAAGGAGTAAGCGCAATGAGTGGCTTTATATTTCTTGTGTTTCTTTTGTTACGTAAAAACAACACCTGATATGATGGCTATGATTCCCTTCCCGATACACTCAAGATGATAACTCATGCAGATCGATAAGATATAACGACTTACGCTGTCAATACATCACTAAATGTTTATTAAAAGCTCACGTGCATTGCATTGTGAAAACCATGGGTTTATAATATACGAATTTAATTTTTATATACGAGTACATACAACAGAATTACGCCTACTGAAACCGTACAAGCTGTAAATTTGCTATTGTATCAAAAGTAGTAATAAACCAATTTAAACTAATTTATAATTTCGTATTATTTTTCTTATACCTACATAGGTAATTTTGATTATTAGAATTTACGCATCCGGTATTCGGAAGGTATGAATTTACATATATGTAAATATGCATTATTATATGTGTATGTATAACTAAAAACATTCTTTTAAATTTTTGCTGTATAGAATAGAAATCGAAGGAAATTTAACATTAATATATTTTCACCTTACATAAATTCTCCTGTTTCTGTGATTTATTAAAATTAAAATGTTGGAAATTTCTACATTAATTAAAATGTGTAATCACTATAGAAACGAGATATGTCTGTCCAAGTCTCCAACACAACAGGAAATATCGATCGCAGAGTTTATAGCAGTTAAATTAAATCTTTGAATAATAAATATTTACTGTCGAAGTGCAATATGATGAAAGTGCAATTTAGGTTTAGCTGACTCAATAAACGTTGATAACATGTTTGCGACTTGCGTGGTGATTAAGAATTAATGATGAATGCAGTGAGTTCTAGGACTTGATTAGAAGTCCGGAAATGATTTCTTACAAATGTTATGTTTGATTATGTATAAAGCGATAATATCTATACACTTAAGGCACAGACAAATAACCCAGATGTCCAGCGGCAATGCTGAAAAGTGATGCACACAAAAATGAGCTCTAGCGGCCGGAGCTTTGGCTCTAGCGGCTCCGGCAACGCATTCGCCGCCGCTACAGCGCAGCAACGCACTTCCTAGCGGCAATCAGCTAGCTAACGACGCATTCGAGATGGGGTGCGATGAAATGTGTATGAGAACGCCGCGCCGCCGCTACAAGCAGTGAGCCAGGCGCAGGCTGCCAGGCTCAGTGGAAATTCTAGGAAATGTACTTCGATGCCGTGATTGCGATTTCTGTTTATTTCATAATCTTCTGAATTGAGATTGAGCTATTTTCGCTGGTATTTTAAAAATTGGAATTGTTTTTGCTAGTTCAATATAACAATATTGTTTCTAGATAAAATGCTTACGAATATTACAAAATTGACTTAACGATTTTGGTTATTTTTAATTTTTAGTATACTTATTCATTTGCGATTTTTCTACTGCTGAATTTAAATTCTTAAAAATTATTGTAAGTAGATCAGTGTAATGCTGTAAAAAAAGTATATAGTCTAAATCTAAATTAATAAAATTCTTTTTGAAACATTTTGAAAAGGGATGAGAATAGCCAAGATATTTTACAGTTTCGACCAAAACGTCATTATTTGATAGTGATAGAAATTATGTATTCGTAACTGTCATCAGTATCAGCATCAAAAGTACTATTATAAGATTCCAAAGGAGGACCATTTCCATAATCCCTTAGAAATAAAGTAAGAAAAGTATTTGTTTTGACTATTTGTTTCCAATAAAACTACTATTAAGATGAAGACTACAAATTAATGTTGCCTTAAAAACAGAAACAATTCCGGACAATTAATTCTCTAATGCCTTCATCCAATTATCATATTTCTCCGTCCCTTGCTTTGGACAACGGAAAAATCGTCTTCCCGGAAACAAATCAGTAACCCTTGTTTGACAGCAGGGAGTTACACATTTTGCCTTTTCCCACGGCATTTTATTTGATATTTAAATAATCTAAAATCAAGTGCTTCAATGCCAATAATACAAAAACAAGTAACAAAAATCAAAGTAGAAAAATAAAAAAATAGCGTCAGAATGAAAATCCCAAGCAAACCGACCGTGTACGAAAGAATCATATGAATTCTTTCTCTCCCCTCCCCACACAACCCACAACCAGTAGTCGTGCGTGCGTTGATAAAATTGAGAACGCGGCGCTTTGCCTCTGAGAGAACTTGAACTGCTTGCCGCATGATACATGAACGTTGCGTTGTTGTGCATCGCAGCTGGCAAAGTTCAAAAAGCTCTTCTGTAGTTTATATTTCATTTCATACATCACGTTCGCTCGTAAGCATTGGACATCTGTATTGTCTGTGCTTAAGGGGATTCCTAATAGGTATACTTTCTTGATGAAATATTTTCTTTGCTAACATATAGATATGTACATGTTACATAAAGCTATCTCATAACACATTAAAAGCTTCTTCGAAATACGTCGCAATTTTACGAGAATTTAGAAAACAGACGAACGCTTTCCTGGAATACGAATTGAAAAATTTCTGAGTAACGAAAATTTCATAAAAGGGACTTCTGGTATAGATGGTATACCTACATACGTACATTATAGTTTTTGAACATTTTCCCGCTTGTACCTATTTTATTTTATTTATATAATTTAAAATTGAAAGCTATTAATATTTGCATCTTAATTAAGATCTTTACTACAAGCTTTTAATTGGTTTTTTCCAAAAAAACTTGCAACTTATTTCCTCTCAATTAAAGAATCCCATTCTACAATATGTACGTCTCTGACTTTGTACCATTTTCCTAGACCAAGCTATTTCCAGAAAAATAATTAAGCTGTCTGGCTTTGGATACATTTGTTCTTCCCTAGCATTAAAACATGTTGCAAAATTCCAAGGAATGTGGAAGATACACGGAATTACTTGACCAGAAAAGGACATGCGAAAAATTTCGGCCGAAAATTGTTTCTCATTCTTCAAAGCAGTTTTTATTATAGCAAATGAGGTCTGGAGAGAATCCCAACCACTACAAGGCTCTGTGAGTGACCTCACAAAAGCTGAGTTTCGTACAAAATACAGGGTGTGTTGCAATAAAATAAAATTAATCCCTGTCCAGAGCTACTGCACTAAGAACATTTTTCTAACTAACCACTTTACTGTGTATGTTTAATATGAGGCCATTTCAGGGTTATTAACGTCATAACTCAAACAAGCTCTGGGTCCGATACGGGGGTCTATGAATAAGAGTGCCACGGAGCCTACTGAGTGCGAATAAACGCGGTCTGGCATAAGTTCCCGAGTAGCACGTTAAGTACCATTTCACGCACCGAGCCTCAATTTGGCGAATTTACGACAGGCCTAAATCTATGCTGAGCCCAGCCGCCGTGAAGCAATGCTTCACCTGGAGGTTCAATTACATGCGCTTTTATGTTTGCCAACTGAGTCAAAAGGGAGCACCGGATCACGAGCACTCACCTACGCTCCAGGCCTTTTATGCGCGAAATGTTGACAGTCGAAGAATGGAAAGTGACCAGAGCTAGCCGAAGTGTTCGCCATTACGTCCCATTGTCCAACAACGGCCTGCATCTCGCGAAATTTAATCCAGCCGCGGTCCGCCGAAGAAGAGGTGCTGAATCAGAACTCCGTGAGATAATCAGACTCTTTAAATTGCATCGTATAAATTTCAAAGATGTCCAAGATAAAATGCCCCTCTCACTGGTCGACTACCACTCTAAAGTCAAAGAGTGAATTGACCAAGTGCTGTTGAGTCATTTGAATAATCTGTAGAAAAGCCATCCTTTTGTGCGGAATGCGTCATAATACCGACGAACAGACTTTCTATTTTAAATAGCCACGGTTCCATTATGTTTTCTACCTTAAAAATTGCTTCACCCAGGAAAGTTTAGTCGTGACTGCCGCTGAGGTACCTACAGACTGCAGTAAATAGTACAGACACTATAGTAACGTAACATTTTGGAATACGCACTTTGATAATATATAGCTTTTTATATAGTAGATATATACCTATATAAATATGTATATTTACAAGCTACTAGTTTACAGGATTTTAAGACCTCCTTAGTTTCGATAATATTTTATTCTTCCTGGCACACTATCCAAACAGCGTTTCATAACGATAATTGAGACAACATGTAAACATTTTTTTAAATAAATTGAGCTTTATGATTTTCGAATAACGTTATTAATAATGTTAAATAGTTTTCAGACACATGAAAACTCTTTTGCGGTATATTTTATCTCCTACATACATTTTGAGTTAGAAAATTATTAAAAATCCCAAAAACTCGAGCTCGTTATTTTAATGCTATTTAACGGTCCAGAATTTTTATACACGCAAATACAAAATGAATGTATGTACATATCTAACGTTCGTGTTAATTTCCGAAAAAAAACATATAGAATAAGAAACTTAAGAATTATACTTTGGGACAGACAGGCAGAAAAAGAAATTCTAAAAATATGACATTTTATGAACAAGTATAACTTACAAGTTTTATTATTATGTAGATAAATACATAAGTATATTTATTGCAAAATCGCTTAAGGAAACCATTAATTAGTGCAGCTATTAAAATCGGGTTATATTCGTAAAATAGAATTGATATGCACATGTCTTTGCGGTGATTGGTTGAATCGGAACATGATGTTAATATTAAATGGTTGGGGCAATTTTAACACCAACATACCACGGCAAATTAATTGCTTCCCTGTAATGCTATTATCTGGTAAAATGAAAATCGAATCCGCGCCTCCGGGCTAGAACACGACTGAATTCTCGAAATCACTGAAATACTGCCCGCATGCTCAGGAAATGCCTCGTTATAAAGGTGAATGTCACCCCCAGGGCGTACAACTCTGCATTTGCATGTCATGCATTGTTTGGCGCACAGCACAAGGAAATGTTCCCGTCGAATTAGCCAGATTTCTAAAAGATTTTGTTTCAGGGAAAAATGTTTGTGCTCCTTGCGATCTATGCGGCTTTGTTAACTAATGAGCCCTAGGCTGACATCTTTTAAAAATTTGCTTTGTCCTAAAGTGAGAAATGTGGAAATTTCGACGAAAGAAGTCAAAACTGGGATTACTTAGGGAAACGATTCTCAAAATTGCGGAAAACCTTCTTTGGACATAAAAACTTTCATTTTTATTTTGTTTTGAATTCTAAATTAACAATGTAAACATTTAATTTAATTAATTTTAAAATTAAAGTCAAAATTACACATTTATATGTCATAATATCGTATATTCGTAACAGAATTAGAGGACAATGAATAGCTTGAAATATATAAATTCCAGAGAATACTTTCTAATAATAGAAAAAAAGTAAATAATGGTTTTGAAATAATCGAACATATCAAAATCTTATTTTCCCTTGCTAGGCAAATTCATATTTAGCCAATTCCTGAAAATTGTTAACAAATATAATGTTGAGCACAGAATAAATTTTCAAGTCCTATTAACTCTAAAGCGTAAATCCTTCAGCCGACGACACGACGTACGGGGAAAACCAATTACTCTAGTAAGAGGTCTGCCGTTCTTAATTAGATTTGTTCTCCCCAGGTAAACAACATGGCATGACCATATTTATGGGAATGTGTATGTTTGGTGAAAATGAAACTCGAGCTGACATTCAATTTACCCAAGCCTTCTCAAAATAGGAAGCCAATTGTGTTGTTTTCTGCCCTTAGTTAATGTTTGAGACATTAATTAGAAAATAGGCAGTTGGTTTTTAATTTTGCACATAATAGTGTAGTAAACTGATTAACTACTGAATACATAATCATAACCATTCACTTGGAGTATTAATTTCGTTTTTGTAAATAACTGAAAAGAGTTGTTTTCAAAGCAATTTAATTACGAAGACAAAGTGTAATTGCTTTTTACTTAAGATATTGACGAAGAGATCGTTGAAATAACAAGAGAGATTCCCTGATTTTTTATTGTATTTAAAAACTTTTCTATAGGAAAAATTCGAAGAAAGTTTATGAAATTTTCTTTAGAAAGCGTGCCCGTGCTGAAGGCTCAAGTCGTTTCGTGCACTATTCCACGGAAATTACCTCCATTCTAATTACGAAACAATAAATCGGAGGATAGCTTTCCACTTTTGCATTCCTCTATAGCCGTAACTCGAACTCGACTCGGGACTCCCTATCTTGTAAAGTGTGGCAGAAGTACTTAAAAGTTCGTCTCCGTCCTCCCCTCGCCGTGATATACGTCTTGGAGACCTTCTTGCACAATCTTGGAAGGAGGTAACATCTGCGAGAAATTGCGAAACTTTTCGCTGTCATCGTCATGTCCTTGTTAACGTAGGTGGTGGCTTTGGGCTTGATATATTACGTGACCAACTTTATAGGTGCTGCACCTAGCAATTTTCTATGAAAGAGTTTCGGGAATGTAAGCGGTTTTACGGGCTTACGTTTTTACCGCCCTCTGAAAAAAGTAAACGTGTTCGAGGAGATCAGGACATTTTGATTCCTGTTTTCACCTCATGTAGGTGCTATTGAACCGAATCTTGAGACGTTTTAGTAATTGATGAAAAATTACAAGAATCTTAAATCGAGCATATCTTTCGTTGGTCCTTTTGCATTATGGTGTTAATACCGGCAAATTTGATCCTTGACTGAATCCGAAATTATTTATAATTTTATTTGTTAGAATATTATCTATTAATAGATTAGCAATTAGTGTAGCTTATTTTATTGTTTAATTATGTTAATAATTTGCTATCATGTTCTATGTGAATATAATTATTATAATAGGTACTTGTAATATCAAATTAATAACGTGGAAATCTTCACGTCACTCTTTCAATTACATTTTTTTTTTCGCAGTCATAACTTTAGTCTTATTCTTTGCTGCTTATCAGGAGCCTTATCTTAGTAGGTCAGCAGAACTATAGCCAACATCTATTATGATATAATAATGAGAATTGACTAAAACTAAGTATCTTAAATATATTTTCAGACAGACAAAGTGGCGCCACAAACAAACAAGGAGATTAGTGAATGTGTCACTTTGCGTAAATGCGAAAGTCATAAGTGATTCATACGCGTTTTCATTATTTATTGAAGAAAAATCAGTTCACTGAAAAATGATTCATACCTACAATTGGTTTTATGCACTTAGTTGTTTGTTTTTGACGGGTTCATGGTAGACGCTATTTTTAGAACACTTTCGATGGTACAGAGCTATCGTAAGTGGGATTTCGGAAAATAGCTGCAGATGAATTTCAAATTAATAACAAATGATACAAAATTAAGTAACAAAAGTTGGTTTATCTCTTCTAAGGAAGGTTATCGTAAAGTTTTTGTTTGTATTGTATTATTGATTTTAAATTTTTATTTTATCTATCTAGAATCTTAATTATTTTTACGAAAAGTTGCAGTTTATCCTCGTAATAGCTTGTGTGCTTAACCTACATACTTTAGTTAAAACTGTGATTTAATAAACTAAAAAAACAATCTGAGAAAGAAGTGGACTTAAGCAATTTTCCACAAGAGCCTTTAAGGTCAGCAGGAAGAGTTTGAAAATGTTCTTATTTGTGAGCAAGCTCTTCGGTTCTTCTTCCTGCTTAAAAGCAAATAGCTGTGTGTGTCAACAAAATTCCATCCGGCAGCTAATGAAACTAGAAGCCATTTTAGGGGATTTCGCAGAGGTCCATCTAGTCGCTAGCTCTTTAAACGCGCTATCACGAATCGACTATAAAAACGGAGGGGAGGGAGAAAAAAAAAAGTCTACATCGGTTTGGTCGAGTTTATGCCAACAAATCAGACCAGAGAAAACATCTCTTGAATTTCAATGATGAACGAAGTTGTCAACCCTTTGAATCAGTGCCATACATTCGTAAATATTTTAGTATTTCTGTCTTGAACAGTTTATACAGCTCCGAAGTACTTGTGCGGCACTTTCCCATGACTGATCCTTTCCAAAAAGGTGCTGTATCTACCTTGCTTGTGCCTGGGTGTATAAAAGAGATACTTGCTCATATTTTACTTGTTATACACAAGCTGAAATTGACGTCGCAATTATCCTGAAATGAGTAATGAAAATAAATTGGATTTGAGTCGTTCTGCGAAGAATTGCCGAAATTTTGGGAATGGTACGAACGTGTATAGAGTATGGACCTATCAATTTTAGGCTTTTATCTCGATGTTTTTGCAGAGTTTTTCCCTCATTCCCTAAGACCCTTATTCATGGAATTATGTAATTTTATTTACTAGTTATAGAAACTTTAAGTTGTTTAAAATAACCAGTCTAGTGCAAAAATGCTTAAAATCAGAAATAACTTCAATTCCAGACGCAATATTTACATTCCCTATAAATTGGATCACATACATATGTACATAACATAATGTACGCAATAGGCAGGTTGGGCTAGTTTGTAATTGATAAATTTACCCAATTTACGTATTCATCTGGAAATTTTCAAGTTATTTATTGTATGTGATGGTTCCTATTATTAGTCTTAAATTGTTATTTCAGGAAAAGGTCCAATTTTGATAAATTTATCAAATATGTTATTTCAAACAAAAATGGCCAGTAATTTTGGCAAATGCAACACTTGGAATTTAGATACCATTCAAAATGCATATGTATGTATAATTATTTAAAACGCCATATACATAGTAGCGGTGTCCGATTTTGTTAATTTAATATTCGTTCGATTTTCAACTTCGATTTTTTGTTCGGCATGGCTTAACTGGGAAAATAAATTGGCCTTAATTTGATCTGCTTTCGAAAAGCGAATAATTATCTGTCGCTTGTGAAAATTTTAATTAAATTTCTTTGCCCGAATGGGGCAATCAGCGATAAGTTTTGTTCTCGTTTTATTAACAATTAATAAATAGTATGACGGCAATATCCACACGGTGCGGGGGTGGTCACTGATGGTCGTGGTAAGTAATGTTTTCTCTCAGTTTTGTAAGAACGCAAAAACAGAGGACGTGCGATATCCGCAAATTAGCGCAGCGCCACGAGCACCGCACCAGCAGTTAGTGCGGTCGTATATCCTTCGCAGCTTAACAAAAACCGAAATGTGCTGCAGACAAATTAAATGAATTTCCTCGCGCAGTTGTTTTTAATGGCTCGGATTACCTGGCCGAATTTATCGCTGTTGGAGTTATGAAAATTAGCTTTTTAGGGCCGTCGAATGGGCGCTCGTTTGCCGAGTGCGCAAATGGAGTTCACGTATAAAAATCGGATGAAGGATGTTCTGTTTTGCCGCACCGGTTTGAAAATTTATTTGGCAAACAAACATGGTATCGTCTATATTTTTTGAATAATATTTGCAAACGAATGCACTTTTTGAAATTTGCTTAATGAACCCCAAATACTCCCACACAATGGGAAGGCTTAAAAAACTTTATGAAGTGCATTAATGGCTCAGTAAACTCGGTTGCACTATCAAAGGTGTGGGAGTCGCCTCCTCCCATGCAGCCCCATTATCCGGGGAATTTTAGCAAAAATGTTCGAACCTTAAAGTTTATCCTAATCTCCAAAGAGGGGCTCAGTCAACGCCACATACTTGCAAAGCTAAAGTTTTTTGTTGGCAAATTACTGAGGTATTTTGGTGGCTATTAACGCAATTTAGTCAGCCGCAGAAGCACTTTAGAAACCATAGAAAATTCGAACATTAGCTAAAATAATTACTTTGCGAAGAGGTCTGGGGATAATTTAGAAAAGGTCACTTAAGTAAATGGGGATTATCAACAAAAGGCCAGGCCAGGGCTAAGGAAGCGGCGAAAGTCAGTGTGGGGGAAGGGGCCGACCGGAAAACCAATTTCATAGAAGATTATTAAAGAGTTGGAACAGATCAAAGTTGAAGAAAACGCCCGGTCGACAAGGAAATGATGTTAATAAATGGAAGGGCGGGTTAGCTTTGAGTTTACGAAATTACCTTTATTGCGTATTATTTCATAAGGACGCCTAAAGTTCGTCGTTGAACGTTTTCCTAATTTGATTTAAAACAAATTTTCAAGGAAATTTAGAAACTTTGGTGAGATGCGTGGCAACAAAAGGCTGCTTTGGTAGGTGAAATACGAACAGATTAATTCATTTGCCTCCAAGTCTCAAGAAATAGTTTATTTAATGCAATATGCTCGACAAGTCATGCAAATGAAGGATGCTAAAGGTGCTCTGTTGTTCTAGGTTAGTTGAAGAAATACTTTTCTTGCAAAGTAACGAAGCAAATATGTTTCTAATTTTTAATATGTGCTTTGTAACATATTGAGGTACAGAATTATTGGTGGGTATACGTTTCTTCTTTAAAGGAAAGAAAATTTTATTTCTGTTTTGTAAAAATGTGAAAGATTAAGATACATACATAATATACATGTGTCAGATGACTATTGATATTTCGCTAACTTCGGGCTGCTACATATATAAGAGATGCAATTATAATAGTTTATGAATTAGTTAAAAATTTTATTATTTCTAGTTTTTCTGACTTTAACATGATCATACATATATACATATGTACCTACATACATATACTTAAATTCATCAGATTTCCTTAGTTGAAATTAAAAGTTTAATCTTGAATACTTTCACAATATAAAATATAATGAGTGTCATATTTATGCTTCCCATGTTGTCTCAATGTTTTTTTCAAACAAAATATTCTACCTAATATTAATTATAATATCCAGAGGAAATTTTTCCGCCTTCACACAAATATTAAACATATGTATTTCGGATAATTAAAAAGCTGTAGCTATAAAAGTGGAGTAACTCATCCAGTTGCATGAAAACATTTACAAATTAAAAAGCCATCAGAGGAAAGAATATTTTAAAATGACTGGTACATACATATGCCCGATCGCTAAAATACTTCCCTACATATTTTCTCATGGGCAATATTTTCCATAAATAAACAAAATGGAGGAAAGTACACGAAAAGGATACATTTCATCCGTAAATTGTATCCAATATTGATTTTCTTTATTACTTTAACGGTGGCCCTTTTTCCTGGCAAACATCATTAAAAAATTAACAGGAACTGCTGACAGGGCATTTCTCCTATGTCAACAGTTTTATTTTGATACGAACCAACTTTGTCTGTTGTGCTCTCGGGGGTAGTTACTCCAAGGCATCCGCTCTGGACGACTTAATAATTTATTTAAATTCAAAAATTGGCCATTGACAATATTTGACCCCTGTGTTTTCTCTGGGGACACCTTTTATGAAATATTAATGCGGCCATTTTCTTCGCAAAGGGAGCTACTTCGGAAAGTAAATTCAGGTTGAATGGCTTTTAGTGTTTCGGGTGAAAACACAAGATGAAATTCGGTGTGCACAATAAGGAAGAATTTCGGTCATTTAGAAGGAGATAACTATGCCAAGTGAGATTGCAGTGGAAGTGGAAGGAAATCATATTGCAACTATAAACCAAACATTTTTCCCCTAAATTTTCTTGAAATTGAAAATTAAATTACACAAATTATGGTTCAATTTTGTTCTACCTTTCAGAGAAATTCAATTTTTCACCTGATTCATTTATAATTGACACATCTGGGGTGTCGCCGTGTCGGTTCCAGTTCGCATTTCTATCCGACGCGACGCGACGTCGACGTTTTCTTTTTTGCAATGTCTAAGGGTTGACTGATTTCATTTCTATTATTAGCTCTGGTAATGAAAAGTTTCAGGAAATTTTGTTCCGACTGCCAAATTTTATTGAGGATACGCCCCGGAAATTACTTCTTCCTTTCCCCCTATTTGACATCCTCAATGGACTCACTTCCTTCGGAGCAGAGTTGCCTTGCTTTTTTGATAGGGAAAGCGAAAGCGCAGGAAATTCTTCACAGGCGGAGCATTATGGCCGATGTGAATTTAATGGATGACGAGTTTGGAAACGGAAACGAATAATCAACTGCTTTCGAACTTTAAAATTTATTACCCTATCTCTAGGGTGAGCTTTGTTGCAATCACTTCTAGATTTTACGAGACGTACAAAGTGCTTCAATTGTTTATAGAACTTATTAAATATCTTTTAAATAACGTTTTTTTTCCTTGTTTAGACGTAAGACAGACTTTTGTTCTGAATGCATTAAATGTCCTATGATGTAGGTATACATATTATTTATGGCGAATATTTAAAAAAGGATTTTAAAATAATAGTTATTTTTAAAAAAGGGTTCTAACTATTTTACCATCTATATATCTATACTGCAAGTTCGTCACCCGATCGCAATATATAATTATGGAAAAATATGCTTTTCATGTATGATTTTAATAATTGTATAATATTTTTAATTGGTCTAAATAACAACCCAATTATCAAAATCTATTTGATTTGAAACGATAAACAACCTACAAATGCAAGCTGCATTTTTTATGTATCTAGATCAAAAGTTAATTAAAATCATAAACCAATAGTCTTTTAAATTTCTTGAATTTAAGCTGTACGTTTCGTTTGAAGATAAAGGCAAATTCAGCTTTACACTCTCTTTAAAAATTAAAGAAAATTGAAGAAGCTTTAAGGTACCTAACTATAGTTAAATATTTCTCCTTGGATTATTAAGGCTCTACTGTAATTTATTTTTATTTAAACTTTCAATATACCTACAAGATTACAAAATGGCATAGTAATGTATATTTTGTTTGATTTTAATTTAATTAAGTAGGTACCAAGCAAACACTTTTTATGAGTAAATATTTTTAAATAGGTATACGTATTAAAATGAGGCGTCTTCCTAAGGCATACTAAATATTTGATTTTCCGTAACTTGAAGCATATTTGAATATTTGATGTTCTGCAACTTAAAGCATTTTGGAAATTGTTAAGCATCTCAGGAAGGTGTAGTAACCACTCCTCGTAAATAAACTTGATGCGTTAATACCAAGACGAAACTTGAGACTCCAGAATCCATTTAGAAAATTGGCGGTAAGCATAAAAATTTCAGTTCTCCCCAAGGAGAAATTTTCCGGAAAACAAGACGCCGCGCCGTACATTAGGAGTTCTTGTAATTAATTCTCTTCGCAAGAGCAGTGTTTATTTACGAAACCGTGATTAAACCTAAGAAAACGAAAAGACCCTTTTTGGTTAAATCAAGGGCGTGCAACCACCGAAAAATTTTTCTTTGGTGAAAATGATGGTCGCAGAGAATCGCGGTGTAAAATCCCACAGACACATCTGGACAAATTTTTTTCCATATTTTCCGAGAGAGTAGTCTTCTTTTTCTCGGTCTGGGATTTTGCATGAATAATTTATGCTGCATGAATAAATGCAACTTATCCAGAATCCCATGGAGACAGACAATTTATGCGACAGGACATTGCCACACTGTCACCGGGGTCGCCTCCGCGCGCCTCAGACTCTGCAGACGACGACGGACGGCACCGCAGTCCCTCTGACTGGTGATTGTTGCGTTTTATCGGGCAAATGTTGATTACTGGTTACAGCGCGAATAAGGCCCTTGTGCGGCGAAGACACAATTGGAGCTGGAATTAATAGAGGCTACCGGGGTAATGAAGCGGCTGATAAATAAGAGATTGGATTCGATTCGATTCGCTGCAAGGGCGCAGATATGTCGCCCTGCCTACACTCGAATGTCGATCAATACGACGCCCACATGCGGTGCTCTTACCCAGAGTCCTCATCGACAGTCGTTAAAATATCGATTAAATAAATTTTGTTACCTATAGGTACCTCCATCATTACGTTCATTCGATTGAGAAGAAATCTCAGTGGTGAACTTTCTGCGATAAAAGTGATTATTATGCAAACAGCAAAAGCGTTCATAAAGTAATCAATTTCGCTATAAAAATGAAGAGAAACGTTTTATAATTCCTCCAGCAAACAGACAGCCCTGGAGCAAGGAAACGAATATAGAATAAAATCCTTGAAAGCGTTGTCCTCTCGTCACATGGATTCTTTCTTAAGAAATAAATGAAAAAAATAAAATGTAAGGAAAAAGTAATTGTATCTACTTATCCCGAGGGCCTCAGACTGTTTATGCAAATCCTTGCCTAGCGAAGAAGTCCTGCAAACGTGGGAAGAATCACCTCGAGTGCTCCTGGATCCACCGCCGCCACTACTCTGTCCCAATCCCCATGTCTGAAGGTTCCCGACACTAAAAAAAAAATCTCCGACTTACAGGGTCTTTTGGGTTGTTGGACGCTAAAACTCATTTTGTCTCTTTGTCAACACGTCACAGGTCCGTGAAAAATTTGACTCTTTATAGAAAGACAACTTTTAAATTACAAAATATCTTCTGGTTGGCATCCTGAATTATTCTAGAGACCTTTTAGCCGATGACAAATTAACAATAATGGACCCTTTTCCGTAGCCCAGACTAGTCCTCCTATCTCTCCTGGTTCCGACAGCTTTTGCTCTTTATTGCGTTTGGGAAACGGACATTTAAATATTTTGTATGTTTATGGTTAAAACTAACTTGAGAATTTAACTTTTCGAATTTTTAAATGTCTGATTATATTCTTCTTATATTTCTCACTACCACCAAGGACCGTAAACAGAATGATTGAATTTTGATGTGGAATAAAACGTTAAAATAATGATTATAACTAATATATATTTTTGGGATTGAATTCATAGTGAATGGTTGATCTAATTGATAATTATTATTTTAAAATTATTTTCGTATGTTAAAGGACCCCGCAAATTTTAGGTATATGGAAATTGGGTTTCACCAAAGAAAGTATAACATGTTTATACGTTCTTTGGTTTCACTCAATGTTTCTGAAATTTTGGGAATAGATTCTTCAGAGCACGTGGATCAAAAGTCTCAATGGACTAAAAGCTCCAGAATGCCTATCATATATTTATCTATTTAAATGTATAAATTTTCATTTGGATCGGTAAGAAAAGTTTTTTCCCTATAATAATATAATCAGCGGTTGACGGAAAAGTGTTTGGTAATTTTCCTAAAGGAATTATTTCAGTGTTCTCTAACTCTTTTAATCCAGAGTGCCACTTCTTGTTAGAGCAGCATTTTGTCGTCTCGCCTGATATACTTGAATCTACAAAGCTAAGGCTAATGATCATCAGACAAATTAAGGGAAAAGAGAAAAACGGTGGCTTCTGCATTTCCATGAAGAAAAAGCACGCTGCTAAAAGAGTTAATTTATTTTGTTAGCCGCAAAAGTGCAGTCCATCATTAAATCCCTCGCAAATCAATAGATCCTGGAAAAATCCCTGGATTTGTTTGGTGCCAGGAACATGAGAAAGAAAAACAGAAGGATCTTGGTGGCGAGCTTAAATTGGAAAATTAATTTTCACTCCTTCTGGCTGCCATTTCGTATTTTTCTTCAGCTATTCGTCGCTGAGAAGTTCTCGGCGGCACACTGAACCTTATAAGAGGATTAGAACTAATGAAGCGCGGAATTAATTTAAGACAGCAGCGTCAGAAAGTTTATTTCTTCTCCTCCATTGTTGTGTTGCGGCGCTATTGCTAATCTCCTTCTGTTAATTATTTTCGGTATGAAACGTGTTTGCCTTCCAATTAGAGAATGTTTTGACGACATCGTTCGGTGTGTGCTCTACTTTTCGTTGTCAGGATCTTCGTGTGGCTTAGTGGCTTAGTTTGTTCACTTCAAGCAAATTGCTTGGAATGAATATCTTTAATTCTTCGATATTAGCTCTCTACGAAAATACATGTTGCTTAACGTTGCATTCGTTTATTCTTACTTTTTACGAAAAATTTGTTGAAAAAAGCAATTAACCTTTTTTTGCAAAAATATTTTCTTCGAATCCATAAACAACGTATTTTAATTATTTCTGAAAAAAGGCTAACTCAAATCCATAAAGTAGAAAACAATTACTTAAATTTGTAATAAAAGCGCTATTCCCACATATTTTTTAATTGTTTGATTCCTAAAATATTAAAACTTCGACAAAGCCAGGACCGGCAAAGAATTTTAGGTCTATTATACGATTCTAAAAATACGATATATTTAATAAATATAAACATAGATACATATTATCAATATTTCCTTTTTAACCTATTTTCATTAGTAGGCACATATGTAAGTACATTAAAAATTGCAATAAAAATAAATTGAACACATTATTACCTCCTGGAAAGAAATGAACAGGTAACACATTAGCTCCCAATTAAAGTGACATCGTCTTAGCGCTAATTTTCCCAATAAAAGTATAATCTAAGGCAATTTCTTAACACTTAAAGCGATTTGAACCTTTTCCCCAGACGCGCACTGGAAGCGAGGCAAAAAATTAAGTGCTAAAAACGAGCCCCAAATATGAAATGTTACGACTTTGGCCATTAGGAGCACGTGCTGGTCATTACTTACATTTCGCAAATAAAGACCACATGTCGCTCCTTTACAAGTTTCGCATCATCGAGCATTGTCTCACTTTTTCTTCCGGGGCCCGGATCGAAGCCACCTTTTGCCTCCGCCATCTGGCGGTTGTTCCAATATTGATTGTACGGCGTAATTTCGATATCCGCTAAAATGGCGATTTGCTACAACCTGAACAGCTATAACGTGAGCGGAAATCGAAAAAGAATCATTTGAATTTTCATTCTCGCGGAAATGTTGGCTATTATATTTCGATATTCAAGGCTCGTTGTATCTCCAATTAAAAGGGCTATTGATTTGGTAATTACGAGTTAAACGATTGTAGACCTTCCAGCTTCCGGGAAGGTTATCCTCATAAAGTGAGCCTCCATTTCAAAGGCTCAGGCTGGAGATAAATCCCCTTCATGAATTAAACTTTTGACGACTGGCATCCATCTTTAGGCTCCTTCACCGTCATGGCAATCATAGAAAAATGGGCTGACATTAGAGTCTATCAAAGGAGAAACGAGCTCCGCAGTCATTCCTTATCATCCTGAATTTTAATGAATATTTCCAGGGTGCTCGCATCTATTTTTCGGGGGTTAATCGAGCCTAAAATCCCTACACACTTCCAGCCAGTAATTGAGTTTTATTGTCACCCATAAAATTTCATTTCAATGTTTCACTTTTCAATGCTAAATTGTCTTCAAGGAAATTTAGATAGCTTTGGGCCTTTTGTTCTGCCGGAATGTAACCGCCATGGGGAGCGTTTCGTAATGCGTTCATTTGCGGAATGAAATGACCTTGACTGGTTTATTGCTGCACTCCGTGTTCATCAGAGTTAATGTGGGAGCTCTCGGGAAGAGGATCCTTCGAGGATTTCCTTACTTACAGTGGGAATATGATTTAAATTACTGTCAGCAATGCTCTGTTTATCGTTATATTGGGCGCTGGGAAGAGTCATTAAAATCTACATAAAGCCAACGTCGCCCCGCATATTCAAATTTTGGGGTCTTTATGCTTAGGGAGTTTATTTCATGGGGCAGGGGCCAATGAGTCCAAGAGACACGCCTTTCTGGAGTAGAATTTGAATATTCTCTATAGTTATGATTATTGCTTTGTTCATGAACTTATTCGGTTTATTAAGCAATTATTTTCATATCTTCTATGGCTATTATTATATCTCTATATTAGACAATAGGCACATTTGAATTAACTATTTCAGATATTTATGAACAGAAGAAACTGTTCTATAAAATCAAACAAACACTTCATTCAGTATATAATGGCACAAGCAAATTTAAGCAATAAAACCCCCAAAAAAAGGTTCCTTTTAGAGTTTCAATCTCAACTCAACTCCTGTCTAAATTCAAGATTGCTTATTTTTATTTCCTAACTTTAAAGCATCAATGTTTTTCTAGATGAAAGGGTCATACAAATTATTAAATTTATTTAATTGTTTTAAGAAATTAACAAATTGTGGCCATACATCACCCAAAAAGATAACATAAAAATAAATCGATTTTAGCAATAATAATTGCATTACTTTTCTTAATGCATTGCTTTAATAAATTAAGCTCTGTAAATCATATAATGTACATATGTATATATAGATTGTCCTCTTCTAATTCACTTAAAAATCTTTATTAACTTGCTCAAGTGATCTAATTCTTGGATTATTTATTATTATTATTGTTTCTATTTCCTCTACGAAATTTCAAGTATATATGCTCTTGTTATATATTTTTATTTAACTTTATTTACCTATTTATTATTTACTACAAATACAAAGAGAAATTCTAAGACCTGAAAATTTTAATCTACATAATCTCTAAGATTTCTTTATCGTTTGAACATGAGTCTGTTACTAATATTGTATTTTGTTACATTAGATATTGTATTTAGGCATTTCCTTCAATTTTGTCCAAAAAACTTATTTGACTGCAATGCGTTTATTCGATAACTGTAAATTCTTGGAATTCTGTAATATGGTTTTTATTTAAAAATGTTTGAAGTTTGCGAGTAATATCTTTAAATATGTATATATATTTTTCTTCTAAAAGTAAGCACAACTTGAAACAGCCATTGTTTGTAATCATAACGAGCACGTTCTAGCCATCAGTTATCCGCGAGTATAAAATCCACCTGCTATTACAGGCAGAAAAAATATTTCACATAGCAAATAGCCACAGCGTTTTCTAAAAATGTTATCTATGTTTCCTCTGTATACAGACTTTTAGCGTAAGTTATATCGCACTAAATTATTGTTTTTATGATCCAAGCGCAAAAATGAATTCATCCCCTTTAAGCATCCGTAGGGCGTGGGTTGTGGATGAGACCCTTACTGGCCACCGATTTAATGAACAATTCATATTCAGCTTGCCTCGATTGTTATGCGTGGGCGGGATTATGCTGAAGATGGAAAACACACGGATTTTATACATATATGTATCTTTCTTCAAAAAATCGCGACTTAGTCAAACAGGCGATGTATAGTCGAATTTTGCTATATTAATATTGTACTTTAAAACTCCTTTCATTACAATAGATACTCTTCGAAGAAATTTACTAATTCATTCCAAAAGTGAAATGCGTGCTTTTAGATCAAAGTGTGAAAACAAGTAGCATGACTTAATTTCGGGAATGAAACGAAAACTTTAACCCTACTAACGAAATGTAGCAAATAAAATATATGAGAAAGCAATAACATTAGAAAAGCCTTTGTGGCTGGCAAACAGACCCGAAATATGCAAATCAAAGGGAAAGGAAACCATTTTGATTGAAAATTTCTTATCCAACCCTTTTCCTTCAGGTTTCATTGAAACATTTGAGAAGGCTCCATTGCCGAAGATTACAACCGTTTCTGAGCCGAATTAGTTTTATGTTAATTAAGCTGATAGTAGTTCGAGGATCCCACTATTAGAGGATAGAGCAGCCGGCAACCAAGAACTTTGTCCCCTTTTAAAAATAGCCTAGTTTTTTGAAGTTCATTCAAAGGATTCTCTGTTAAGATATTCACATCCCGCTCACGACAGAGAAGTATATGACCAGAATTTGGCAGAGGAAATCAGGATGGTGTCAACTACCTCATCTCATCTAGAAGTAACTCTCATCCGTCCCGCTTCCTGTATACTATTCTGGAGTCGTAAAACAATCTGCGAGATTAAGACGACGGGGGCGTATTATATTCAAATCTAGCTAAGTAGCTCTCCTGGGGCATGGTGACCGGGATTAGAATATGTAAACTTTTCACTACATTCATTGGAATAAACACGTCACTCGCCTTTGAGCTGGCTCGAACAAGTCGACTAACTTTTGGCATAAATTTTATTTCGTGCGCAAATGCACATGGGGAACTTTCCGGAAAATGTATTCTGTCGGCTGGCGAATTTGCGTTTTAAATCGATATACTCTTAAGCCTTTGCGAGTAGAGGTCTCGACATTTTTGGATTATAAAATTTTATTGTGGAGACCATGCTATCACACTTCATTTAAAATGTGGCATAAACTTTTTCAGATTTAGCGACACAGGATTCTGAAATCGTTTTAATTATTTTGTGAGTTGTCGACTTACCATTATTATGTATGCTTCAAATGTATTATTAAGTAGCTGAACTCAAGCCTTTCATTTGAGTTGTTAAGTACCTTCATTTATTGTTCGTATAAAAAACCCTCAAATTCGACAAAACTGATTTTTTATACATAGATTTAAATAAGTCAATAGCAGGCAAAACATTTTCTCTCATTAATAACGCAGGCAAACGACAGCTTCGTCCTGGACAAGTGATATACATACATTACATAGTACCTATGTGTAGAGTTTATGAATTTTTCGCACATTGAAAATATTTAATCACATCACGTTTTTGAGAAAAGACATATACATACATAGGTACCTACCTACTTACATTTTGTTTATAGTTTTGGGAGATTAATGTACCTACCTACTTTAACAAATTTCGGAAACCCGTAGATATAATTTTCAAGAAATTATTGGAGACGTTAAATTGCTACTTACCTTTGTTATTATACCTCTTATAAAAAACGGCATGTAAAAATAAAAATATAATGTTTTTTTCCACAATTTATTGAACAAAATATCTAGTAGGTATATACCTATGTACTACACATACAAAACTGTATTGCAAAAATAAAAATCAGTTGTGAGATTAGATAACTCTGCTCTGACAAACTACTACAAAATACTTACATATCTGTTTATACGCATTATCGAGTAAAAAATTATATATGTATGTATGTGTTATCTAGGTACAGTCACACATTTATGTCAGTGACCTTGAACTATATACTTTCAGCAGCTAGTTTTTCAGTATTTTTATCTATATGCACTTAAAGGAAAGCGACATCATATATGCACTTTGAAAAAGAGCATTGTTCGAAGTGCTTCAAATTTATGGGAAGGTATCGATAAGTGAATACGTAATCTATAAATAGTGAATTCATTATCTATTTACGCAATAGAATTCGTAGAATCAAGTTTTAGTTACAATGCGCAAAGATTACGTGAGTTCGGTTGTTCCGGTTCTGTTTTATTATTACCTAAATAAAAATTGTCTTCAGTATATTTAATCTCATATCATAATCATATCAATATCTCATTATGTTTTCATTATATTGTACCTACATATACTTATGAGACACTTGCTGAAAAAGCAAGACATAAATTGAGCCAAATGATTTTAATTTAATACAAAAGGTAACCGAGATTGGCTTTTTCCCTAAACTATACATACCTACCTATTTTTCTAGAGCAGGGCACATTTGAAAATGTTTTTCTCAAAAATGTTCGTAATGGTATTGGGTAGGTAACGATATAAGTTTTGTATTATTCCTAATATTTATTGTTTTATTATTATTTCAGTTAAAAACGTATTAAGAAAATTCTACATGTAATCCTTAAACCTTAAATCCTTTCGTTAATCAAGAGATTTAAAATTAAATTAATATTGGTTTTGATTTTTTTTTACCAACCTCAACAATCCAATTAAGTTAATTTTTATTAAAATGAGACTACCACTAAAAAACACTTTAGACGTGAAGTGTATTCAAAGTGGTAGGTAATCAACATTATGAGGTTAAATTAAACTGCCACAGTGAATTTATTGCTTAACGAAGTGTTCTAAAAAAGATAATTTTTTATTGATTTCTAAGGCAAAGCTCTAAGATAAATCTTCATTTTTCCTTTTCTGAGCTGCTGAGTTCTTGGTTAATATCCACCTAAGCATAAATAAACTTTTCGCAAAGCAGCTTACACATTTCGAGTTCATCCAGAAGAGAAAAATGGAAAAAGCAAAACCCTCAGCGTACTTGCCACCCCCGTCCGGTCGTCGCGAAGTAAGTAAGTCTTAATGATTTTAAATGTTAGCTAAAAAAGGCAAAGTGCGTTATCCCCGGAGGTGAACATCTACATATTTGCGAGCTTCGAAACTCGGGTGGATTAATGCAAAAGCTGCTCCGCGGTGGGTGTCTCACCCAATTTCCATAAGTCCAACAAAAATACGAGGGATTAATGGTTGTCCCCTTGGAAATTTATTTATCTACCCCTGGGCGAAGTGAGCGAACTCGTTAAGACCCGCTGGTGGGGCAGATTCGCTTTGTGCCATTTCAGAGATAAAACGATTATTCAAATTCTGTTATGCCGAAATAAATATTTATGATAAGTGAAAGTTGCGAAAGGCACCACTGCTGCCGTAGCCGTCGCCGCCCTTAAGTCCATAATTTACAAACGGCACGACATCCAGATAAAAGCTCCATTTAATGCTGGTAATCTTTGTTCTTAGGTGCTTCCTGGCAGAGGCTTCAGACCTCTCCGGAGTTGATAAAAAGGCCTTTGGGTTTGCCCACAGTCCACCCAATCGTACAGAGTTGATGAGCACTCGGCTTTAAGCAATGCCGGGGCATCCTCGGAAACTCCCACTCCAGGCGCTCAGGCTCAGCTCGTCCTCGAGTTTTGATTTGCCTAATGGAGCCCACTGGACGTACCCGAAATGTAGACAAAATGCCCTTGAGTATCGCGAGTGCACTTAATTGGTGTAAACAACGAGGACCTGTCCTCAGGCTGTAGGGATGCAATCTCATTTTCTATTCATTGAGAATCAATTTTGGTATTATTTAGCAATTTGATGTCTCGTGGTCAAGGAAGCGCATAATTGAATACATGGTTATTAATTGAACCCATGTATTTCCAGATAATGTCTTTGTTTTCATCAGGTTAGCAAAGCTAACCAAAATTCGATATTCTGATATGTTTCAAACTATAGTAAATTAAACGGTTTTCAGTATATACACTTGATTTTAAATCTGTTATTAAAATAGAATTTCTATAAACAGATATAATGCGCAAACTTGGTCAGTTTAGTTAACCTATGTACATACATATGTATAAAATGGGAGTTGAAGAATAAGAAATTATATTATGATATCAAAGTTCACGAATTAAGAAGGACGGATTTAATCTAATACATTTTAATTGTGGACTCAAAGAAGCAAAAAAAGAATATTTAACAAAATTAGAAAATAACGAAAATAGATTTTTGGGGTCAATTCAATATGACAGGCCATTAATTTTAATTCTAATATTAAAATGACAAAACTGAAAATAATGGTACGAATTTCAAGTTGTAGTGCCAAACAATTTCCATCTCTGATATGATATAAGTATATGTATGTAAGCCCTAGTGTATAGTCTTCGAGTGAGAAAAGTATATCTTGAAATGAGTTATGAAAAAATATTTCAATAGTTTCCTTCATTACTTTTTTGTATTTCGTTAGGTGCTTCAATGCGTGCATATTTGATGATTTTTTTTTAAATCTTTGCAAACATTTAAGTTTAGCGATTTGCGTCGCGCCATCTACTTGACATAGTTTCTTCTGATCAACGTCGGATTCTGAAGATATTAAACCGATGCTATATTCCGACAATTAAGCAGTCGAGTAACTTTTTCCACCTATTAATCACGGGAAATGCGACAATTATCATGAATACAAATCCCCAGAGATAAGGGGCTGCGTCGGCGAAACTTTCGTCCATTAAAACTGACAATAATAAAGTTTCGCCCTCGGAGAACAAAAATAATTTGACATCGTCCCCCAACTAACCCTAAAACTATGGGGCCCCAGCCGCAGCGTCCGCAGAGTCTCATGAATTTTTTAGCAGTCTCCGAAAACAGTCTACGGATTAGTATTCCTTGGCCGTCCGCCTTAATTACAGACCGGCACAACCGCGCCAGCTCTTTAAGACCAAATGAGTTTAAAATAAATTTAAAGCGTGGATGAGCAGTCTGCAGATTTGAATGCGGGACACGAGTTTAATTCCCTGGTGGTTTCGCAGCCACGTAGTTCGTCCGTTTGGTTTATTCTCTGGTTTATGACTCCTGGCGTTCGCAGAAAGCCGTCATGGAAGGATGGAAGGATCAGGGTGAGTGGGTGGGACTAGGCGTCAGGCGTCTCAACCACCCCCCGCAACCTGCTGCTGTTGCTTGTTTCGGTGCACGTTCCGACTTTATTCAACTTTTATTTTTATTAAGAGCTCATAATCCTTTCGTAAGCATCTCCCTAGAAACCGCACTTTATAACGTGTGAAGTGGCTGCACGAGTCTAGCATAATGTACGGCTGGATGCATTTGTCGGACGAGGAGATAATTAACATTTTAAAGTTGCAAAAGCAGTTTCATCCCGCTGGAGACTGTGCAAGAAAATTGTGGGAAAAGAACACGGCGCTCTTTTATCAAGTAGTTCGTTAAGCTCGAGTCAATCTTTGATCAATAGTCGTTTTTTTCCCTAAAAGATTTTGACCTGAATGTAACCAAAATAGAACTCTGTGAGCCGTCCATATAATATTTAACCAAAGTTGTTTAAGGTAGAATCCATAATATCAGCTTTCAATTAAAATTTATTAACCCGTAAATTGAATTTTTTATATTTTTTAAGTACCTACCTACCTACCTAAAGGATAATGGAATAACTATTGTTTTTTTTAAATACAGTTTGATTTCCTAGTAGGTTATACATACCTCTTTTTAAATCCATATTTGTAATTCCATTTAATTATAAAGCTTTTAAATAAGTTGTGCGTGTTTAAATGCTTTTCGTTTTACTAAAAATAGCACTCATATCATTCTCTTTTTTATCATACATTTCTATTATTTCCATCAAAAATATTTATTTAATTATTACAGCAAAATTAACGATACACAATACTTTTGAAAAGTAATTAAAAACTATTTTGAATTCCAACGTAATATGTACAGGTACATATTTGTACAATTAATTTTATTACCTATTTATATGAAAAAGGTATTCACGAGATTATAATTAAATGGAATATACTCGTAGTTTGATACAAAGTTTTAGTTAAATTGCTTTAGGGAATTCATTTTAGAAACTATAAAACGTTTTAATATTCTTTCACTATACCTTCTACAAAATTAGTATCACTTTATGTACTTAATATGTACCATAAATGTGCAATAATAAAACAAAATGTTGAAGAAAACATTATTTGGGATAGAAGATGTTTTCTTTATCCCATTACCCGGGCTGAAAATACAATACAGTTTTAAAACTTTAATTTCACATTCTATTTTGTTTTGGTTTAAAACCGGCCACGATATTTTACATTTTAATGATTTTAAAAACTTATTAGTGCTAAATTACAATAACTTATTTTCCTTTTTACCCTTCACAAACTCTTTTCCGACGTAATTAAAAACGCTTCTCGAATTATACCTTGGGGTAAAATAAAAATTTCTTCATAGCTCCGCAGAGTGCAAGGTCTTCTAGAAGATCCAATTTGCGGAGGAGTATGTGAACTTTTAAATATTCATCAGCGCATCTTTAGCAAGGTTTTCCCTTGGAAGTAATGAGGTCAATAGCTGCAGTAATTAAGAGAGGGTAGAGCTATCATTAAATATTACAGGAATTCCCCACTTTTAACATAATTCTTGTAGAAATGTCTCTATTCCAGTTCCGGCAGCGAAAGTGTTCCAACCCTTTGAAGCACGGCACTCTTTTTGTTCGACACCACACTGGGGTTAGTTTTCCACCGCACAAAGGTTTGTGGGGGTGTAAGTGGTGTTGGCATCTGCGAAATTATCCAGTTTTTTGGGTCGAGTATCACACCATTTAAAATATTTATAAAATTTTGTTTTTCCCTCGATGAGAGGCGGTGAGGGCTTGGTTTTTAACTCCTTTAGCTCGGCATAATCGAGGTATGTTAATGATGCTCAAGCGAGTACATTATGCAGCCGCATTTCCCTACAAATTATTTTTGCATGTTTTTGCATAAAAGGGCACAAATCGATTACGATAATGCCACTTTGCGGTTGGTCTTGTAGCACAGGGTGTGCCATGCGTTTTGTGACTACGCTTCGTGTTCAATTGCAAAAAAAAAAAAATCGTAGCAGAGCCTTCCATTAAGTACTGCTTTTTAGTCATTACGTTGAGGAGATGCTGCGTGACTGTTTGCTGGTGAATTAGCACCCAGTCGTTGTCGTTTTGAAAATAAATCGGGCATATATCCTCGACGGAAATCGCCTGAAAATGGGCATTAAGTTGACTATGTGGCAGCGCCAGCAAAGTATCCCCATTACGCCGGGAATGATATTATCATTAAAAATACGATTGTCGAGCAGTACATCATAAAAGAAGGCTGCTGCGGCCCGTCCCCAGATGGATCCCCAATAAAAGCGGCAGTAACCCGGCTACGCCCTCGGTTGGCGAAGGACATTATGTCATAATTTAGTTCGTAAATCAGCAAGGGCGACGGAAGTGCTCGGTTTCGCAAAACAGTGCAAGATTGCCCTGGTTGACCGAACTACTTCTTCAAGTTTTTTGTCTGCCCCGGAAGGGATGCTAAAATACTGCGGGACTGTAAAAAGGGGCTATAGACCCAGGACCCGATTTATTGCGCCGCTTCCAGATATTTTTTATGGATGCGAACTTTATTCGTTTATGAGACATCTCTCCGGAGTTATCTTCCCGTCCCACTGTTTGGGACGCAAGTGGACAGAAAAATCGACGACACACTTAGGAAACGTTTCACCCGCTATGACAATTTGTAAATTCCCTCATGGGGCTCCATTAAGAAGCAGTTTGCTCAGCATTTCTGGAAGTTGTTTTGTATCTGAGCTGTTTTAAATCGCAATTTTAGCATCGAGTAAATCGAGGGCGCAACTTTATTTATGGACTAGAGAAAATAAATACTTATTGGTAAATAGCGCCGAGTCCATTTTTTATTGAAAATTTACTGGATTTCACTAATGCATATTATGCAATATATGATTATGTACTTTTAATACAATTCGTTAACTTCATTTTATGTAAGAAAATGCTACAGGGATGCGTTATATTGCAGTATCTAAAAAAGTCGATGTTTGTCCAGCTAATTTCGCTTTGGCGTAAATTTGTCAGTATCTTCAAACATAAAACGTTTATGAAAGGGCATGGTATAGGCTGTTTTGTTAACGAGCTATTGCAGGACATCCTATAAGTACTTTTATTTATTTTGTAAAAATATATACCTACACTTTTATTGCTTTGATTGTTTCACTATAAGATGCATATTATTACAATATTATATTTCCTTTAACTCTTTCACCGCAATGTTAACCACTAAGTCCCATTTAATTTAAATTACAAACTCAAATCATAATTAGATTATTGAAATGGACGATGAGTTATGAGTTCCCTATTTCGGTCTAAACAGTAATACCTATATGTAATTTCATTTGTTCTAAATAACGCTCTGTAATTATTATAATATGCATGTCTATATAAAAAACGTTATAATTATTTTATATTTTGTTTTAAATAGCAAAATAAGGCCCAAATCACACATTTTGTCATATGCTAAACAAATTGGCAATATTTAAAACGAGGCAAATATACACATAGGTAGGGTACGTATGTTTTTACACTAAATAAAAAATTATTTTAATAAACCTAAAGATATTTTAAGTCAGTCATATCTTCTGACTTTTTGCAAGGTGGACTTTTTTGGTTTCTTACGTTATATAAACAGAGTGATTTAAAAAACGTGTTGCAATATATTAGATATTAATTGATTGTCTGAAATCCCACTTTCACTCTTTACATATATATTTTAGATTGAAGTAGTTATTAATACCACAATTACTCAAATTACCCTTCCACTCATAGTAATTTCTTTTTGGAGATTCGATTACGAAGAGTAACTCAGCGATTTTGTAATTTGCCTTGTATTTGACCTGTTTTAAAACGCAATTTAATGTCGTCGAGTAAATCGAGGGAACAACTTTTTATGGGGAAGAAATAACTTGCTCCAATATTTTCTTGCTCTTCCAGGGACAATCGTTTGCGACGCACCACCGGACACGTTAAATCGTGTGTGGATTTCGCTGAGGGCAAACAACGTAACAATTCATTAGACGTCTCCAAGTATTTGCAGTCTAGACAAAGTGGATAATCCAGAGGCAATCGAAATCCTTTCAGGAGCCGAGGAAAGCATGACGCAGTGGAATCGGATTAATCGTTCGGCAACAAATCCGCAACCCATCCACCACCGCACCGCAGATGATGAGCTTCTTTGGGGACTTTTGTTCCGAAAGAATCTGCCTCAAGTCGCCTTCTTACTGCTCCCCGTCGCACTTCTTGGGGCACTTGTTCTATGTTGTTCTTATGGTTGACAAAGAAAAAATGTCCGCACGTCTGCAGAAATCATGAGTTGAATAAATTCTACAGAATACAACTCGAAAAAGTTCAGCTCTGAAGATAGAAAAGTTTTCCCTGCAAGAGAGCTGCGGAGATGACTTGCACCAAGGAAGCCAATCTCGACTGACACCTCTTGGAATGCTCCTCAAGACGCCCCGCCCCGGGGCCCCGCGACTGCAGAGTTCTTGCCCTATCGACAACACTCGGCTAGGGCGATAAATCTCCCTACTCAGATCGGTACATCAGATTTACTGTGTATACGTTCTATCTTCTATCAAGCGAGCGTTTTCGTGATGGAACTTCCCGAAAGATTCTATCTTTATTTCATGTCAAATGCCTCCTGGATGTGACTGGGATTCTATTTCGACTAAAATCAAGCTTAGGCTCCGAGCTGGAGCGGATTCCCCCAATTAAGTAAATTTCTGACGACGTGCGATGAATTGCTGCTTCTAAGATAGAACTATAATAAAAAGATTGCATTTTTGATGAGGGCTGAAATTGGTTCAGGCGCAGAATAATTCTAATTTTATTGCGAATTTCATGGTATCCGCATCTATAATAGATTACGTGATTATATAACACGCAGTTTCATAGATGATAAGCAGAATATCAATTCTTTTTGAAAGTATTATAAAAAGTAATTTTTCACCTCTTCTTAAAAAATTAACTGACGAATAACAGTCCTATGTATATGGTCCATTAAGGAGCGAATAGTTGCTTTTTTAGTCGCTCCAGAACAAAAGAAGATTTTGCGTAGATTTGATATGACGTTGAGTTGAGTAACCTACAGGAAAGATTTAAAATTCTTTAAAAATAGCATCAAATTTAATCCACCTTTAGATCAAATATTAATGTGATAAATGTTCAGTTAAAAATTCGAAGTTTTGTAATAAAAATTATAGCAATGATATTGTAGATCCAAATTTCAAAATCTTATTTTGGGGGACTATTACCTCAATGCAATATAAAATTAATTTCTATTGATCTGGATATATATGTATACCTATTCATATATTTATACAAAAAAACCATCTCATTTTTATTTATCGGATAGTTATGTTAAATAATGCGTACCCAAGCTGATTAATGTTATATCTTGGTCGAAAATGTAAAATTATTGTTGAAAATGATGAACAAACAATATTTTTACATTTGTGAAAGTGAAAATTCGAGGCCAACTGAAAGTGATAATGATGTGAATATAGCAAAGTTAGTACATATAGGTACCTATGTTTTGATGATATTTTCCAATTATGTATGTATTATTATCATTACATTATTAATCTGTTCTACCACGAATGGAATAGTATTCATATTTATATTTATGTACCTATATTATATAAATACATATTATTTATTAAAATTTTAAATCTTGCTTAGCATTATTTTACAGAGTTTCACTACCCTAAATTAAATTGACTACTCATGCACGGAATTAATTAATTCTTGCCATCTCCATTTAGAAAGTTAAACGCTGAACAGAATTGTAATAAAATTGATTTAACATCGATATATAATTTATTGGGGTTGCGCAATTTTCCCAATCACTTTTGAATTTCGGCTATATAATGGGAATCTTAACGATTCGTAGGGGGTCTAAACTGGACTCCAATATTGAGACATCTCCGTTTTCCCTGTTTAGATGAAACCACTCGACAAAGAACGTAAGTCGCATTTGGTTTCGGGTTTTTGCCACAGATCGGCGCATGAGTTACTGAAAGTGTCCTCGAACTTCAGCTGACTGCTGTCCACAGGCTCCCCATGGACGGCGCGTAATGCGGCCGACGACTGTTTATTTGATGTAGCTTCCAGGTGACAAATTAAAGGTAAACAAAACCGGTAAGCGAGCGTGAAAAGCCACCGCAGCCACATCAAAGCAAACAGAGGCGCCGGGACGCCGCCGCCGCCGCTTGTCTCTGCCTGGCCCGAGACCCGAGTGCTTGGCACGCAGTTGACAATGGCGGATTCGCGGCTGCCATCATGGCGGCGGCGGCGGCGGTCAGTATTTGCGAGCGCATTGTTTCGGGCTGATTGCATTCGGCCCCGCATTAAATAAGCGCCCCCCCGCTTAATTGTGCGTCAAAAACATACCGTGGCGCTCCGATGGCAAGAAGGAGCGCCCCATTGTTCCGCGCATTTTTCCAATCCTTTTGCCCGTTTGCTCGCGGTTTGGTTCCATCGAGGCGCACAAATCGCTTTCGATGGCTAAGTTAAGTGTTGAAATTTCAAAGCAAATATTGAACTGACCGATTCAAAAGAGATGCCCGTGGGATTTTACTCCTATTTGCAGATGTAGATTTCTGTAGCTCGCCAACAAAACGCTGCACTTAGAGCAGACTTTTTATTTGAAGAACAGAAAATTTCGAAGCAAAAACATTGGAAAAAATGCGGTTGGAACAAGCAAAGTGTTTACTGGATTAAAATGGAATTTGAATTTGACATCGAGTTCTGTCTTTGACTTACAAAAACGAATGAAGTTTAAGGGGTTACTGATGCTATTTTAAAATTTTGTTTTATATATTGGAGAGTAATCAAAAAGGTGATTATAACTACCTATTCACGAAAAAAATAACATAGGGATTTCTCTAAATTTCTTTTATAATTTTTAATATAGCATTCAAATCTATTTGTTTTTTTCTAACAATACTTCGTCCGAAAAGATTCAAAAGAAAACAATCAACTCCATACCATATAATATACCTACTTAGATATACAAATGATATGAAAGCGACTTTAACAAATATTCGACATTGACATTGTGGTGAGGTTTAATTTGTGAATTTTTTAATGTAATTTGTTATTTAAAAAAAAAAAACAATTTATCGAAACAAATATTTTTAGTTTTTACGACCGACTCTTTCTTAATTTATATTTAGCGAACGGTCTCTTCATATAAATTTAATGTCAATCGTTCAAATTAAATTAAATTACATACACTATTCGAAGTAATAATAAAGAATTAAGAAGCATTTTAAAACATTCTAATTTTGTTGAACACAGTTCTATTTTATTTTTGAAGAACCGTTCTTATATTTCATTTCTTTGGTTTTTGGTATATTATAGTTATCAAATGAATGTTAATGCTTTTTATATTCAAATCCCAATTTCATTTTACTATACTATTCATTTGTTTCAATAGTATAAGTATAGCTTAAAAAAATACAAGTCTACCGCTGCCACACCGTGAAAAGTTGTAGTATTACGATTTTTGAAGATCCCTTTAAATAACGTAACAATTTTATAATATAATTTTTTTTTCGGAAAATAGAAAAATTTATAAAATACATGTCCAGATTGTAAAGGACCACTAAACTGCAGAAAATGTTCCACAGCTCTCACTCCCGATGCTCGTTGGAAAGGAAGCATGCGGTTTTACATGATTTAAAATTGAGTTTCAACAGAGAACTCTTAACATCTCACTGGGGAACCTGTAATTCATCTGCGTTGCCCCGTGAGACAGCTACCGTTGATTTCTGTGCTCCTTATGCAAATAGCACTTTAATTTTGAAATTGTGCTGTCGCCACGAGACACATTTTTCAAAATGTCCTGACAGCCTGACGTGGCACAAAATGAGTTCGGGAAACATACTCCTGAGTGGTGGAAAACAAAGTGAAGAGTCCTTCTGCTTTTTTTCCTGAAAATATCTCTCCTCTGTGCCTCCTGTGCGGTGGTGTTCCACCTCACCTCGTCTTCTGTTTTGTTTTCTGCTTAATACTTTCAACTGCGGAAGGTTTATTTTTGTAAAGCTTTGGATTTGCATAATCAAAATGTGCGGGAGAGCATGAATAAAAGTTTTCTCCTTGTAAAAATTGTAGGTTGCCGGGCCCTTAAAGGAGATGAATGTCCCCGCAAAGATCCCGAATTTAAGGAGAGATTTCATCCCTTTGTTTCATTATCTCATAAAACTTCTCGAGGGTGCGCCCAGGAGGCACTGAGGACGTAAGGAGTCCTTGCACTCCTCTCGTGGTCCTGGAGCTCCTGCTGGATAATAAATCCATTAAGATTATGGATACTCTTGCGAGCATGTGAGAGCTTTTAAGTAATGAACTTCCTCCATACATCACGGCTGTGCCCTTGCAGTAGTTCATTTCGGGACCGTAAATGGAGCACGTTTTATAACAGCTCCCGCCCGGGGCCCCGGGCCCCAGCAGCTCCAGAGAGTGACTGCTCCGAGGATTTTAATTAAACGTGAAACGAAGCAGTCACCCGTGTAAGATGGTTTGATTTAGTGCAAGACCCAATTACTCTAATGCCGGGCAATGCTCACCGCACCTCCGATTTGATCTCGTCCTGGACAATCGCCGATAATTCTCAAACTTCTAAATTTGCAATGTAAAATGGCATTACTCGCGTCTGAGCGCATTCAATAATTACGCATTAAGTCCAGGTGCTCGCGATGCCACCAACAGTGCGCAAGTAAATTTATTCGCTACCATCAGTCAGCGGATGTCGGCCCGGAATCCGGCCGCTTCGGGCGTCCGCTGCTATACTGATTGGAACTATGGCAACTCAATTAAGCGCAATCAGTCATGGGGTGTTGACCAGAAACTTTCTACTCGAGTTAATTTGCATATATTAGTTCGCGGGTAACGGGCCGGGATATTTACATAAAACATCGCCATTACCTCTAATCTCCTAGAAACAATTTTGATGGATGCTCTTTTTGCCCGCAGCCGATGGCCGCGCGTTAGTCACATGTGACAAAATCAAGGAAGCATCTCATTTTTCCTCGCCATTTCAGTGAGACAAAATGCTCCGGAAAACTCCCTCCAAATTCATAGGACGTCTAAAAAGCTGACAACCAAGAGGAAACGTGTTGAAATTCCCAGAAGTATTCCCAAAAGCTTTTTCGGGTATGGGATAATTTAAAATACTATGTAGCTAGATATGTAACGCGTTTCCATAGAAATGAGTCTATATGATCATGTCTCATTTTTTGTAAATTTTGTTATCGTAATTTAAGTACAACCAAAGTAAATGTTTGTCTATGCCGTCTGCAGTATCCTATTGCAATTCATGTATCAGGAATTTGTTTAAGAAAAAAAAATAGGTCGTTTTGATAATACTAATGCATACATACATACATTTTGCGGAGTAAAAATTACGAACAGATGTTCTTCATCAAATTAAAAACCAAACATCTTTTAGTTAATATGTATCTATAATAAAATAAGATTACTTTATCTGATAAAATATTGAAGGGGAATATACAAAATCAAATGCAAAAATTTTTCAAGTGATTAAACACATTTTCAGTCTCAGTCGTGGTATCATTCGATAGTACATAGATATCAGATCAAAAAATTATTTTTCTTTTGAATATTTTATTTCAGTATTAAAGCTTTAAAGAAAGATATGTAATTTGGGTATTAGACTCAAAACGTTATACCTAAACTGTTTTTCTATAAATATGTATGTAGATCACCAAACTACTCATAGATTCAATTAAAACATAGTCTGAATGAATAAATGCTGCAAACAGAACAATTCATGTTAAGTAAGCCCATTAAATCAAAATGCATTTTGGCATAAAATATTATGCTATTGTTATGACACAAATATGTAGGCAACCATGCAAAGTTTTTCTTGGCTGAAAATACGCAGAGATGAAATTTCACATGAACGATATTAAGGAAAGATTTTCGAACATTAGCCATTCTGCTTCCGCTGACGTTCATCATGACGCCTTCAGGCTCCTATGGGAAAATCTTCATCGGGAAGCATCAGAAAAGGCGTTTCATATAGCCCTGTAATCTAGAGTGGTATGAGCACATGAAAATGCACGAAGTAAACAAAGAGATCCTGAGTATGAAATATGCATAAGGGCCAGAGTTGGGAAAGTTATTCACTCTCATCGCACCCATGAGTACTTGAACGTGCCCTGAATTTGAGGATTCATTACCACGGCTGAAGTATATGTAGATCCCAACTGACGAATCGATTTCTTATGTTAATTTTCTGCAGTAGAGCAGTAAATCAAAGATTCTTCTCACCAAACTGGCATAGATTAGCTGGTGCGAGAAATGAGACGAAATTACCTGGTTAGACAGAAAAGTTTTGGCCCACTTTACGAAGTTCGGGGAGCGAGGTATTGGAAGGAAATCCATCGCAGCCTCACCTGTAGAAGATATTGCCACAGGGATGAGTGTCTAAACCTTCGGGATATCTAAACAAATTCCGAACACTTTGTCGGCTCTATCCGGATCTTTCCCGCACCGCCGACATAAGCAACTTTTCATAATTCATCCACTCAAAAATCCCCGAAGCGCATTATTTAAGGTAGCTCAGGTAAAAACCTCCTGACTCCGATTTAGCTTTTGCTCCGCGTGCCGCATGAATAAGTTATTGCCCGAAACCTGCTCCACTCGGGCAATATAACTCTGAGCTAGCTTAAAACTTGAAAACTCCGGACAAACAAATCTGGCAAACTCCATCTGGGAGGAGCCCTTCAAACGTACTATTGATTGCGCCCTATGAGAATATTGGAGTGCTCCTGAATGAAAGGATTCTGTGAATTTGACTAGATATAAAGTGCCCAAGATTTAATTTTCGGTCGAAAAGTTAAATGCCAGCCCAGAGAACCATTTGGGATGCGGAGCAGTTCATTCGTGCGATTGTGTCATGCGAGCAGATCCTGCGCCTCCTTATGCTTATGACATATCAATTTATCGTCAAATGAACGTCGAGAAAACTTTTCTAATGTGGGCGGCTTCAAAATTTATCGCAAATATGCTACTGAGGGGTCCGAGCATGCTCCAGATGCGATTTCCTTTCCTGGATATGGGTGAATGCAATAAATCATTTCTGGATAAGCAAGCGTTTCATCCAGAACTAAAAATATCGCCAAATGTAACCCGTACCGAGAAATTGTTTCTCTCAGCTCCTTCGGGTAATTTATGGTCTGCGTATTTTATGGAAATCGAAAAGAGTACCTACGAGATTACATTCTTGTGAAATTTTGAAAAGATTTCTCTGTGGCTCGTATGAACACAACATGACATATCGATAAAACGAAAAACTCTCACTGCTTTAATTCTATAGTATGATGTTCTTGATTTTTCGAGTTTACGAATTCAAATTTCGATATACATATGTACATATGTATGTAGTAGCATAGATGGCATAAGAACTTCTTAGAAGTTCTTATGCCATCTATGGTAGTAGGTAGTTCTATTTTAGGCTTGTAATTTTGTCTAGCGCTCAATTGTTTTTTTAAAATTGCATATTTTAAACATCGAGTTGACAACAAAAAGATAATCATAAAAATGAACGTCGTATTTCGGGTTGAAAATATTGAGTTCGTATATTATTATTTTTTTAATTGGTATGACTACTCAAATACCAAAAGTGTGTTTAAACTAGACTAAAAATAAAGTGATAAAATGATTAATGATTTTTCGTTAATACGCGGACTTTTATATTTTTAAAATAAATCCTAACATATTTGTCTCGGAAATGGGAACCAATTGATTAAAAGACTTATTTAATTTTCGGGCAACTTCAGGAGAAGCTGAATTGCAATTATATTTATTTTCAACTCATAATCAAAACAAATAGGTATTGTAGATTATATATTTCGCAATTAATTTGTTTCGAATAAGTGGATTTTTGAAGCCATTGTCATTCCTCCTACTTTAAATAATTTAAAAAAGAAGTGTCAATCTCCCAGATTTAAAAGAACTTCGTCACGTTACCGAGTTAATTTAATTAAATCCAACCACAAATCTATTTTATCGACCAAATCTGGGCAAATCTTCGGATATTTGCACTTTTTCCATCTGTTTGAAAAAACAAAAGTGCGTTTTTTCGTTCGTTTTAAGGCGGCAATTTGTATCTGTCTGCGGCGCGGCCAATAAATTATTGGCGAAAGCCTCTTAATGACTCAAGTGTCAATAGCGCACATTTAGCGTGGAAGGGAAAAAACTGGAAGGATTACTCGAGGTCATTAATTATGAACGCGGGGTGACTATTTTTGGAGTCACTGGCGAATTTTCAGCACATGAGCCAGTTGGAATTTGTCGATAATCCGATTTTAGTCAATGATTTATGACACCGGACGAAGGTTGCTAGAGCAGCACCCACAAAATCCTGGAACACAATCCGAAGGACGAGACGTTGTTTACATAGCTATGCTACGCGCTGCGTGTGGAATGGGATAAGCAATTAGTTGAAATGTTGGTTTTTTTTTAGTTTCCCAACGATTTGTTAAGTAAACTTTTTATGGGAAATTCTTGATTAATTAATATTAAACCTTGCAAAGTAGGTGAAACTCAAAATAGGTATAACATTGTGTCTATTCATACGTAGGTAGGTATAATAGGTAGCCGGGTGATTTTCATTTAGTTGCTTGCAATTTTAATAACACTAAAATTGTAGTTTGCATACTTTTATATTTTGATATTTCTACTGCACTTTAAAACATGTGGGCAAAATTACTGTCTTAAAAGTGAGAGAAATTGAAGAATCTTTAAACCATAGTGGGAAAGTACTAAGATAGTAAGGGTAAGCACTCTTGCATCATGCTCTCATTCGAGTTATGACTTTCCAGTTGTCGCGGCTGATAAACCTAGCGTCACGTCACAAATAACTTCAAGAGGTTATTTCACCGCTTAGAACGGTTTATTCGCCAAAAATAAAAAAATAAGTATATGCCTTATGATTTAGAGATTTACACAACAAAGCGCAAATATTTTAAGATGTATTTGCTTAATATTTCCCTTTGTAAATTTGCACAACAAAACTGGAAACAAAGTTATAGCCCAGTCATATTAGGTAAAAAAAGGGGTCAACCTCGGAATGAAAGATAATAAGCTGTAAATTGGTATAAACCTTTGTTTTGTCGTTCTAAATGTTGTCTCAAAAGTCACAAATGCTATCGTGTCCGCGTTGTAAGTTATTCAAGGTCAAAGGTCACGAAAATCGGTTTTTCGCAATTCTTTCGTTTCCTTTGCGAAATACGTCATTTGAAGTTATTATGAATTTTGAAGATCATAAAATTGTCTATAATTTTCATTTGAAGCATTTTTTCATATCATGAACCATTCTCGAGATATAGCGCATCCTTATATATACAGGGTGTTTTGCTAAGGTCTGAACAGGGGTATGCCAATCGATTCTAAATGGTCTCCTGATCAACGTTTGTTCGGACACCGCCCCCTTAAAATCGATCCTTCCCCCCTAAAATCGCAATTGAAAATTTTGAGGGGTCAACCTAGAGAAAGTGCTTTATAAGTTCTTTCATAGACATCCTAGGATACTGGTTGATAACGCATTAGAAAGTTGGACCTTCAAGCTTTCCAACGATACCACCCACGACCCAATCCGTAAACAAACAAGCGGGGGAGACCCCGTCAAATTTCAAAAATGGCAATTTCAAAGCCCAAATTTGACCTTGACCCTTCATTCTGCCGGTTCTTTTGTATGCGCTATATCTCGAGAATGGTTGATGATATGAAAAAATGCTTCAAATGAAAATTATAGACAATTTTATGATCTTCAAAATTCATAATAACTTCAAATGACGTATTTCGCAAAGGAAACGAAAGAATTGCGAAAAACCGATTTTCGTGACCTTTGACCTTGAATAACTTACAACGCGGACACGATAGCATTTGTGACTTTTGAGACAACATTTCGAACGACAAAACAAAGGTTTATACCAATTTACAGCTTATTATCTTTCATTCCGAGGTGAAACCCCTAATATGACTGGGCTATTACCTACAATATGTAATAAAAGGAAATATATTTTTTATTATTAATTTTTTAAACTTTATTCTAGAATAAAAAATCTTCATATGTAGGTAGATATGTGCCTATGTATTAATATAAAAAGGAATCCATAGATGTAGTAGGTTATGTAGTTGAGCTATATACATATAAAGTTCATTTAATAGGAAGTAATAACCTCATATATGTATAATTAGCCCCACACATTTTGTAGAATTTTTATATACTGTTCTATGAACAATATATAATACAAAGTTTCGATTGAAGGCATATAAATAAGTATACACAGAAGTAAGTATATACTATACATATTTGGAACCAATTAATAAAATAATAAGCCAATTTTGTTCTGATTGTTCAAAGATCCAATATTGTTGCAGAAAAAAATTAAAATATACATTCCCATATTAATTAATCGTTTCGTTTTGAACACACATTTATTTTAACAAAGCAAGTTCAATACCTATGTTCTACCATGGTAAAAACGTCTAAAAAGTATTCTAAATTTATATATTTTTATGAATTAAAACTCTATAGTTTGTAATTATATGATACCTAAGAGCTCTCTAAAATTCTTTCTAAATCTAAAATGTCTCTAAAATTAACAGAAGTGGAGATTGCTCATTTTATGTCTATATAATGTAGGTAGCTATCAATTAGGAGGATATGAATTCAAAAAGCAGCTTTCTAAATGGTATCAATCTCAAGGTAATACTTGACATGTAATTCCTCATGAACTGCTCGATAACTTTTGATAATTGCTCAAATGACACCCCCGATAATTACTGACATGCATGCGCCCTCAAATGCAAATGCCAATAGCCAGCAATGATCGAACAGCCCCGAAGCATTAAATTTGTCGCAGCGGACTAGACAGACTTTAAAAAATTCCCATCTTTATGTAAGTCCTCAGATGGAGAGCTACCCTGAGTTATTGACTATAGATGAGATGATATTCAACTGCTCCGGAACGAGGGTAAAGGATGACATTTTCGTGCCCTGCAACTCATATGACTTTTCACATATTTTATGAGGGCTCCTTGGCAGCATGTGTTTCCTCGCGAAAATCAATTTTAGACCTTTTCTCATTCGGTGCCATTGGGCTGGTATCTGCTAGCAGATCCTTTCAGCGGAATTTTCATTTTGAGGCATTTCCAGTGCGGTTTGAAATGGGTCACGTAGCACTTTTATCGGTTGATTTCATCGCTGGAGCTCTTCGGTTTTTTTTGTCAGACAGCCCAGAAATTATACAGCTGCATTCGATTTATATTGTATAGCCTCAAATATGGAGATCAAGACCCCTTTCGAACAACTGCAGGATACACATTTTATTTATTTTAAATTACCATCTCTTCTCAATAACACGTTATATATCGGATTTTGGGAATTTTAAGAGTTTTCGTATGGTATCGGTCCTGAGATTTGAGGAGTACCTACTGTACTGGAGAAGAGTTCTTCAAACAGATTCCTAGCTTCAAATGGAGTTTGCCGACCGAATTATGTTCGCAGTAAAGCGAAGATGTCATTCTGGGAATATTTCGAGGAGTAGCACGCAACAGCTGCAAGGACATGTTTACCAGAGAAACTCAGAAAGGAGTAAGGCGAAACAGCTTGTTGGTAAAGTAATGCACCCCCGCTTCGCAGATGGAGGGGCCATCTATAGAACTTCAGTTTGTGCGCTTATAAGCTTAAAGTGAACAAACTTTAACAGAGTGTTTAATTATAAACTGAGCGGAAACTCCTCAAAATCTGAGGTGTATGCTGAATGTACACAAATCCTTCCTGCGGCACATATGAGTTCTGCAGATAAGAGCCCTATTTCGACTATGCCGGAGAAGCACTAGGTAAACAGATACTAGGACACCATTAACGCACAGTATTACTTAAGAAATCCTGAAACTATATCTTCCAGACACTTACAGCTCCTTCTGCTCCAGAGCTAAAATTGTATTAGATTACAATGGAAAACTTACACAAAACTTTGTTAATAAAAGCGATTTCCATAATTTATCATAACCGGAGCAAAACTTCTGTTGTATGAAGTCTGCAGCCCGGCCCGGTTTTAATGCACTTAGGACGACATACAGCAGCACATCTGACGCACGGATGCTGCCGGGATCTAGCGCGGAACCACGGCGGCGCGGCGGCGGCGCCCCGGGCCTCTAAGTTTTACGAATATACGGCTTAATTCGCCGAAATTTATGAAATTCAAGCACAATGTGCTCCGAATAAGTCAATTAGAGCCTTTATACTTGGGCCAACTCCAAGGAGCGGCGTTTCCCCCACGAGTGAGTTTTCGTTGCGAACTCGCGGGGTGTCGGCCTTCCCAATTCAACACTAAAACAAAAAGTGTGATAAGTTGGATCCTCTGACTCCCAAACACTAAATTTCATTCACGGTTGATGCAAGCGAGCAATTTCGCTTTTCGCGGTGTGTTCACAAAGCACTTCTAGATCTTCTCGTGGCCATAAATTTACAATGTAATGACGGAGAAGCAAAATATAGCAATATAGCAAAGCGAAAATACAACTTTTTGTATAAAATGATTTACTATTCGAGGATTTCCAATGAGTCCTAACCTCAAGGGATCAGGATAAATTCAATAAATTTCTTGGCTCTTTGACTATCCTTAACATAATGGAATTATGTGATTAATAATGGTTATATTGAAAGATTTGACAGATATAAGAGCTTGGGTTTTATCTTCGACTATAAACATATGTACATTTTTACAACATAAGTACCTATTGATTGTATAGGAAAGCATTCAAATTGCTAGGTTTTATTAAGAGAAGCACCAAAGGAATTTCGAAACCCCTTCACAATCAGTACTCTCTTTATCTGTTATCTGGAGTCCTCAGCCCAATGTATTAATAACCCGAGTAGAATCGGTTCAAAGAAGCTTTACTTGCTTGCTTTTTAAAAAATATAAAATATTAAGTAACACAGTTGCTTCTTATGAAACCCGCTGTAAACTCTTAGGATTATACAAATGCTTAATACTAAACGAACATATTTGCGTGCCTCCAAAGCAGGCCTGAAAAGTATTAAAACATTTTAGGTACTTAAAAACCCTCTGCTACTTCAATATCGAATTGAAATAGATAATAATTATGGATTTTGTTTATCCAGAAAAAATATATTACTCGAATAATAGGCAACTGGTCGAAACGAAAAGAGTATTTTCAAATCAAAGAATTTGCTTAAATGGACCATTATTTTTCTGCAATGTTTTCTTCCGATATGTGTTTATTTTGTCCATATTAAAAACTGATAAGATTTTAAATTTATATTTTATAAATCTCTCAAATAAAAAAAATCATAATGCATCAAATTGCTGAACACATACATATGTATTGTTGTGTTATTTTTATGCAAACTCAATGAATCAAGAACGAAAAATCTATGGCCAGAAATTACAAATTCGAAAAAAGTACCCCTTTCCCTTTTGGTTGCATAGGCAATCAACTCCCTTTCCTCTCCTGCCATCGTTCTTTCAAAGAAAATGAGGATGAGAAAAAGAACAATTCATGAGTGTGTGCCGATATGAAATTTTCATGAAGGACGCTTCGCGACGCATATATCTTGCACTTTGCAGCGAAATGCGTTTCAAAGTTTTGTTCAGCATGAACCTTTTTTATGCTTAGTTTTTCAATGATATTTGGGCACTTCTGAGCTTAAATGAATATTCCTACCATCATCATCACAGGTAAGATAAATTAATTTAAAAATTTAAATGACCGCCGACACGGAAAACCCCTATTTCAAATACGAATTGAGCTGATGATTCTCAAACGCCTGAACAGATCTTTATAAATTATAGCTAAGAACCATTTCGATCACGTCATCTTTCAAACAGAAAAAACCGCATAAAATCGGTCCATTCATTTGGGAGCTACGATGCCAAAACCAGAATCACAGATGCACACGTTAAACTTATAACACCCCTCTTTTTGCGCCGGGGGTAAAAAATCAGTAAGATGACCTCAAATTCAGTTTTATTCCTATTTAGTTTTTCTACTAAAGTCGCATATAATCTATTTTTGACTCCAGAAAAGTTGTGGGAACTGCAAATGATGTTGTATTATTAAAATTGCCAACCAACATATTGACGATTTCGCAGAGCTCAACAACGTGTTATTAATTAAATTATACGTTGACACGCAGTAAATAAGACGAGAAAGTTACGTTCATATGCCATATGGCTGTTTCTTTAACACATTTCAATTTCTCACGTTTTGAAAAATTTGCGCGATATCATTTTTCACAGCACGTTTGGTAGTTTATTTGAAATCTTCGATTCGGTTGGATCACAAAAGGGGAAACATGTAAGTTTACATTATTTTGCTTTTTGTTTTGTTTTTGTTCCTCGCTTAAAATTATTTTAAAATTAGGAACTCGGAAGGCATCGGTGATAATATATCGATTGGGTTCTTTCGACCATCTGCCAAAATATTCCAAATTTTCGGCTTGTGGCAAGATTGCAATCATCTAAACGTACGAAGAAGAAATATATCTGGGGCTCTGGTTTTACTTGTTTTTGGACTCGGATTAAGTACTTGTGGATTTTCAGGATATTTTAATTTGAAAATTAACGGAGATATGATTGATAAACAAAAGGCGTTAGTTCTAAGTTTTGGTTCAATTTTGTGCAATATTAAGCTTTATTCAATTTGGAACTCAGTTGGTGATATAAAGCGGTGTTTGGCATGGTTACAAACATTTTCGGGAAGCTTTAAAAATAAAGAGTTCATAAAACGTGCTTTGAGAAAATACCGGATTTTCTTCATAATCGGAATTACCACAATTACAGTAATTGAAATCATCTTTGTTTGTTTACCTGTAATGGAAAAAACCAGAGAGTTACCACTAACTACTAAAAATCCTGCCCAAATAGTGGATATACTAAAAAGTCCGACTTATGAGATATTCTACTTCTACCAAATAATTTCAGTGTCTACATTAGGAACTTGCATGTTGGCATTTGATACGGTAGTGAGTTTTTACGTAAATCTTTGCCTTAATTTTATTTCATTATTTATAGTTGTTTGGTGGTGTACTATTGTTAATTGCTGCATTTCTTAAGACCATGAATGCAGTTTTCGAGGAAACTTTTTTAAACGGATCCGAAAATAACCTGAGCGATAAGGAAAAAGAAAAAGTAATGGTTCAAATCATCGAATATTTCATTGAAACGACAAGGTATTTGCATATTATTATAAAGACCAAAGACATTTTTAATTTAAAAGGGAAACTTTTTTTCTCCATCACTTCGATTTGAGAAGAAACTTGCGAAAAAGACATGAATCAACAAAACTATAAATAAACTAAAAATTTTTTGTGTATTCATTATTTCATTAATTCATTAATTTTAAAAGTAATGCAATAACTGAAATCATTATTGATGACCGACATCAGAGACCAATCATTTTATTGGCATATAATAATAAATTAAATCAGTAAATTCAGAAGGATATTTAGGGCGTGTGCCAACTCAGCTATTCAAAAGTAAATTTGTATGGGAGATTGCTTTTCAGCTTACTAATTGATTTTCGAAGGTTTGGGTCTTTGGAAAAAACAGCTCTGAAATTTGCTTTTCGTTGACAATTACTTTTCATTTGAATTTCAAATATAGCATTCGTGAAATTAAATGGAAGTGAACAATGAGCAATAAAAGGCTGCTGTGTTTTGAATTTTAAATATACCGAAAAATGTTCGAAAAGGAAAAGTATTAGAAAAGTTGAATTGGCACACGCCCTAATTTTATTTTGCTGCTATATTGAAATTTGTTACGTCATTTATATACATACAATGGTGGTCCAAATAATAGGCACATTGATGAAAATTAAACAATTTATGCAAAAAAAATCGCAGAGTTTAACTGTTTGTACAGCATATCTGGCATCAAATACTTCATCTTGAGACGACGAATAAGAATAATCTACCATCAGAACCAAAAATGTTTGACTTGTTTATAGATCTTCTAAAGGACGGTGAAGTAGAATTATTTAGCAATCCTATTACTTTTGCCATAGTGCATAGAATTTCGCATCTAACCGTAATTTGATACCGAACAGTAAAAGTTTTGGCAACACTTCATATACATATTGTTCACATTATAATATATAAATCCATTAACCTCCTTGTACATGCTTACTCACATATAGGTATACATTTTACTTTTCTGAACACATGAAATTCTAGGATATTAAGTATTGCGAGTTCATGATTCTACGAGAAAAAACTACTAAAATGACGTGTAACTTGTCTATTACAAAAATGCAATTTAAATTTTCTTGCCTATTGCCTAGCCTGTTTATTCCACAAGTAAACAAGTTTTCTGTTCTCTGAAAATTTTATTAGAAAAAGAAAAATAAGATAATAAAGTCGTTTAACACAACAAGGACAAAACTGAAAATTTTCACTTTCATGAATAAACTATGAGTCTGTTACTGAGGTGAGCAAGCTCGTACAAGCGTAGTGTCATTACTAGAGTTTTTACTGTATAGTATCCAATATCCTCTACTGTTTTCAGTTTCGATTTTGACTCACGAAGACATTTTTAACCTAATTTAAGTTTGTCAATAATTCACATATCGGCTCCCTGTGGGTAATCTCACTTTGCATTTGTCATTTATTCGACTTAAAAATCCCAACGAACTTTTAATGACTATATGTATGTAATGTAGGTAATCAAAAATTTCTTACCTTTCATTAAACACAAGATTTGACAAATATCATAATACATATTTATTAAATTGCTGCGTGTCACTATGCATGGTATTGACAATGCAATGGTGTCCAAATCATGATATCGTTACCAGGAGCTCGTTCAAAAACTTAACTATAGTCCATAGTTAACTAAACTATGGTTAATATTTGTCGCTCAAAAACTGGGAGATTAACCACAACTTAACCACGAGCATAACTATTTGCCGTTCATAAACTACTTATAGTAAACTATGCCGTAGTTTAATTTTAACCATACTCCCTGAGTATATAGTAAGCGCATGGTTAACAAACACATTTAAACGTAAAAAAGAAGTAGTACTTCACTACCGTTCATTCAAATATGGGTGGTTAAGCTTAACTCTGTGGTTAAGTGGCTTTGATAAGCATAACTATGGCTAACCACGGGGTTAATTATATAGTTAAGTTTTCGAACGCGCTCCAGATGTGTATGCCATAGTAGTATGTATAACTGCACTTTCCAATAGCTGACGTTCAAAGTAGTGGATTTGAAGCACCCATGTTTTGCGAAGCACATTTTATTATTTTATTATTTGAGAAAGTGAAATTTTACATTTACACCTATTTTTTAGAATAATTGACTTTGTTAAGGATACATTCAGCATCGTGACCCTTAGCAGTCTGATTTTTAATATGATTTTCACTGGATTGGCTTTGTATTTGACAACTCTACTGCCATTCACTAGTGGATTATTCTGGTGCATGGGATTGACACTCTTGATTGAGCTTTTCCAACTCGGAATTTATTGTTTCTTTGGTGAGGCCATCGTTACACAGGTTAGAATATCTTTCAAGTTTTGTATGCAATTAACCAAAGAAATGTTCTATCTATCATTTACTATTTTTCTTTTAGAACGAAATATTTCGCCAGAATATTTACCAGTGTGATTGGTACCTATAACCAATCGCGATCCTTTAAAATAATGATTTTGCTGACACTACAAAGAACTGAGAATGATCCATTCATTACTTGCGGCAAATTAGTGCCCCTCTGTAATGCAACATTCGCCGAAGTGAGTATTGCTCAAAGTTTTTTTGTTCAATTTTGTGTACAAATGTTTTAAATATAAAATATGTATGTATGTAGATCAAATAGTTATTATCTGATATTGCTTATTTCAGATTCTCAAAATGGCCTATTCAATGTGTACGTTCCTTTATAGTTTTAGGTAATAATTTAATTTGATAACCATTTGCAACATTTGATGCTACATTGATAATTGTATATATGTATATGTATGTCTAAATTCATTTTATACGAACTCAATTAATCAAGAACGAAAAATCTATGGCCAGAAATTACAAATTCGAAAAAAGCGTCCTTTCCATTTCCGTTGCATAGGCGCACAATCAACTCCCTTTCCTCTCCTGCCATCGTTCTTTCAAAGAGAATGAAAATCAGAGCGAATCATGAATGTGTGACATATGAAATTTTCATGAAGGAGCTAAAACCTGATGGATGCCTTCAGCGAAATGCGTTCCAAATTTTTGTTAAGCATGAAAGATCTTTATGCTTAGTTTTTCTATGTCGTTCCCTGAACGAATTAATTCACCCAAGAGAGTTGGTGTATGTTCCTGTGTTATGGCTTTTCTGAAGTAATTACTGCATCGACTCGAGATTTTAATAAGTTTTTTGGTTTTGATTTGCCTAGAATTAAATTTAAAGATATTATAGTTACCTTAAGTACGAAAGATCAAGTGAGCTTAGTTAATATCTAATTAATTTTACCTAGTTTAGGCAAATAGATAGATTGTCATAGTCTGTAAGATCATTGTATCGGTAGACTTAAATAAATAAATACTTTTAGAAATTTTTGGAAACACATTAAAATGATTTGAGAAAATTAACAAGTTCAGCACTTTTAGTTATAAGTAGGTATATTAAAAATAAAGCACCACGCATTTACCTAAGTTGCTATTTAATTTCTAGCATCGTTTAAAATAAACTAAAACAAATAAGAAAGAAATTACTTTTGTGCTTTTATCACTTAGTACACATTACGAACCCAAATAGCATTAAAAAATTAGTGGAATATAGAATTTTGCATTGTATTTATATATTTTATAAAGCAAATTTTGAAAACGTGTTTATCTATTAATTCTTATAAAATGTTAAGGTGAAAATAGTTAATTAGTTCGTTCTTTCCTGGAATAATTTTAGTAAAAAAAATGTTTCCGAATTGGCTTCAGGCTCAACTTAATTTAAAAACAAAAATGAAAATAACAAAATATTTTTCATTATCTGAGTAAAATCAGTTCTGAAATACTCATGTGCCATTTCAGCACTAACTAAAAAACATATAATGAAAATACGATTCGCATCAAATAAATTAGCAATAAAATGCATTAAACTGCACCATCTGGAGCTCTGCCAAATGCGAGTCCCTTCTTGATTCATCTGAATCATTTGGGAAGAATGATGGGGCGCCCATCTAATTATAGACACATTAAAACATACAACCAGTGACAAATTAATTTGGAAATTTACTGCGGTCGTGCAAATCTCTCCATTAGCGTTGAAACATAAAATAATTCATCATATGGCTGAGAATGTAGACAAGTTTAATTTTTTGATCTTTTTAATTTGGTAGTCCCAGGAATTGAGAGAAAACTGAGTAAAGTTTAGTTGCCTTAAAATTAATTACGAATTGAATTTAACGCCTACAAAACTTATCAACTTCCGAAGCAATTTCGTTAGATCAAATCCTTAGAAGAGTTTTGAAACTCAATTCTCAGCAGGCAATTTCTTGAGAATAAATTGTCCTCAGAAACTTTTCTTATAAAACGTCTCCACGAATACATACTTTCAGTTGTAATTACCTCTTGCTTTCTGAAATTTCAACTCTTTTATTTTCTAAATTGGCTTCGTCCTTCTAATAAATTTTCGGAGTTAATTTCATTGCAGGTGCCCCAGAAACACCTTTTCTGATGAAATGCCTATGTCCCCGCTGTGCCGGGGAGACAACAAAAATTTCATTATATCACGCTCCAGCACCAGAGACAAATGGAGTTGCCCTTTTATTAAGGAATTTCAGAAAGCGAAAAACTCCCTCGCAAAACCCACCCCACTCCGCAGCCCTTTGAAATGGCTCTGAAATATTCTATGCCACTGGGAAATAATTTTCAAGTAATTAGCCCCGGGAGAGCTTAAGCGTTGTAAAATTCTCCAGAAAATTCTTAAACTGATTCGAGCCAGTATGGGTGACTGGTAATTAACTTAAAGTGAAGAAAAGCATTTGAGGAATGATCTCGGCATCTCTGATAGGAATTTATATGCAAATTCATGAACGGCATGCACTTTGGGCCCGGGGCAATTAAAGCCCTACGTTTGTGGTGGCTGCCGATTAAATTAGCTCCGCCCCGGCGCTCCAGGGAACTCCCAATGGTAATTGATGATGACTTCTTCCTCCAGTTAGGTGGTCTTCAATTTGTAAAAGGAGACTTTAATTGAAATAATAAAGTATAAATTTATGCCTGCTTAATCGGCCCTTAATCGAATAGTCATTAATCTCCTCCCCCGCAGTCACGCACCGAGTCGAGTCACACTCTGGCGGACGTGGTCGAACGGCCCGATAAATTTCTTCAAGGTTTTCTTCGTTTCGGTGGGCCGGGATCCAATTCTAGACCGACTCCGTCGTAATGGTTTATCTCACTTGATTAATTGATTAGGACAAACTTTCATTTATTTTCCCCGCCTAACTTTAGAAATTTACAGCTGGATCGAGTTACTGAACTTAATGGTGTCAGTGGGGAGACCTCGACTCTTCCAGGACGGCGAAAATAAAAGACTTGGCCATTTAATTTGTATGGAAATTAGGATAAAACTTGGGAAAAAAAAGTCCTTATCAATGGATCCAGTTGTAATAAATTCGTTAGACAGCTAAAAGTTTGGTTAATAAATCTTTTAACCTAAGCTCGTTTGCTTACGCTTTTATACTTGAAGAAAGCATTACTATTTATAAAGTTAGGTCAAGGTCAAATCATCGAAGCGAACAATTGCTTTTAATTTTTTGTCCTGTAAGCATAACTTAAGCCAAATTTACTTTTTAAAATAAAGCAAGTTAATTGGAACAAAAACATCAGCCAAATGCGGTCTATGCGCGTAGGCGAATAAATAGATTTTTAGATTGATCAATATGTATACGTATACATACATATATGTATATGGATCTAACGGTGATATGAAAAGTTTTGCTATTTTAATTATTTTTTAACCTTTATGCAAATCTGTTTATGATGGCTAAAACTGTATAAACTAAGACCACATTGTTCTGATATATGTATCTATGTATATATATTTTGAAAAGGTTCATGACTTTGCGTTGAGCTCTTTGCTTCAATTTATATATAGCTTCTTGAGCCTTAAAACCAAAATTTTAACCATTTCACATATAAGATAAAATGCGTGATATTTATATTTAATTTGTTAATTTCAAACATCTTTCATTTAAGGCGTTTACAAAATTTGCAAGTAATCGTTGTGGGAGTATTCAGACAATCTCGACAGCAAAATTTTAGTTTATCATCCCAGGTAGTAACAAACGATCATCAAATTTTTGTTTGCATATATTCGACATTTTTGACGATATATAAATGATTTCATACATGCTTTCATTATACCAAAATTATTGCATATAGTCTGTAATATCCTATCCTGGGTCAATAGACTTAAATAAATAAAGCAAAGTAATAATAAATAAAAAGGGCACAGTTCTTGATAAACATTTCCTCTTTTCTATTATTTCACCCTATGGTCGAGCCTCTGCCGGTGCGATTAATTGTCCACCATCAGCATTCAATTTCCGAGTAGATGGCCGTCGGGGCGACACAGCGCCGGGATATTACGTTCATTTGCAGCAAAAGGATTCCAATTTGTTTATTATTTGTCGCAATATATGCCGGCCGGCTACAAATGGTTGCACATAAATCCCTTTTTGTATCCGCACATGTCCAAACGAAGAAATACGACCGTCCCGGGGAAGTTATCACAGGACCACTGTGATATGAAGTCAGGTAATTTATCACCCCCGTCAGCCAGGCTGCCAATGTCATTATTTAGTGTCACAAAGGAAGATTTCATCAAATAAGTTCCGGATTAAGTCACTAGTGGCGAATTTGTCCTGACATCATGTTACAACCCCCAAGTATCCTTTGTTTTCATTCTTTCCGCCGGCCCGAGCCTCCGTCTGGCTGGCCCAGATTTCAGATTTTCTTGCGGGCATAGGGCTCCCGTGACACAAAAGGATGTTGACAAACGACGTGGCCAGTGTTCAGGAGATTTCCTCCGCTCTACGTCCGCTCATGTGACTAACATTATTTGACTGTGCAGGCATTTCGTTATTGATGGCTCAGCTCTTCCTAAGAAGGCCCCAGGCACAGAATTTCTGACGTATGAGCCTGCAGGGCTCCATAAGTTCAGGTCTGTGCTGTGGACACATGAGATAAACCGAGTTAATTATTTTAAGACCATCGGGGAGTCTTTGTGCGGCCCCACAATCAAATCTCCCATTGGCACAACTAGGTCTTAAAAGGGATCGCATTGTCGTTAAATTTTTGAGGAAAGCCCTTCAAAAGCATTCATGGCGGACCCCGTAATAACCACACCGTATAAAAGGCGCTCTGAGCGAGGATCTGAAGGATCTAGAGACAGTTGCAGACAAAAGGACTCGCTCCAGCAAAAACCTCCGAAGAAATTACTCACCCACCCTCGGAGGTATGGGGCCCTTTAATGCCATTAGCACTTACAAGAGCAGCTCTTTTCCACAAAGGGCGATGCAGAGGATTAAGCACAGTTAGTCATAAAATTAGGAAAATAACCTCACATTTCTTACTCGAGAAGGCTGCTAAATAGCACCACTAGCAACGAGCGATGTCACATTCGCAAGCAAATAAACGTACGGGCGGCTGATAAAGAGTTAGCTCATAATTAATTCGCCGAATTAGCGAGCAAACGGGATGTGTCAACAGCACCAGCACACTGTGACATAACATATTATGTGAGCAGCATCCGACTCCTTCGCCAGTTTCTGTTTTGTCAGAACGCTCCCTTTTGCCTATTAAAGTGCCCTTCACTTACATCTCATCGCATGACATCAAATATTTGTTAGCGAATATTTGCCTGCTTACTTACGTAGCAATATTCTGGTGCTGGTGATGAAAGATGCGATCCGACGTTTAATCGGCTCATCTGATGAATGCTCTTAATTGCGAATGACATAGAGCTTCTGTGGACTCTCTCTGGGCCTTTTATTTTATTCTTTTAAGTAAATTATGCAAACAATTACAGGGTCCTTTCAGCCTACCAACCATTTGTAACTTTGCTTGTTTGAGGATTAAGAATTTGCTCTTTTAGGCAGATATTGAACAAATGAAATCAAGTTACTATTTGCAAGTCTCTTCAAATAAAATTGAATGAATGCATATTTTAAAATTCAAATAGTAGTAATTAAAAAAAAAAAAGAAATCATTATCATTATCCCAAGGTATATTGATCTTTTTCGTAAGTTAATAACATATTCTATCTATGAGTTGATTATTTAATTAATCACCTTTAAAAAATATATCTGATATTTACTAACAAATATTAATGATATCTATCTATTGTTTATCCAGATTGATTCTTAAGAATCGTTTCGAGGGAATAATAAAGACACATTGATGAAATTAGTACAAATATACCATAATTAGTTTTGTGTTGAAGGATATGGAAGAAGTTGTAGTCGCTTCATGTAGCCTTAATTTGCAAACTTGATTGTGATACTGACATCTATAATCTATAAACAAAGTTTGATCGAACTCTCAACTCTCCACTTCCTTGAGCAATCTTCATTTTTATAAACAACTAAGAAATTAACCAAGCTTAATCGATACTAATTCAAAAATACTAGTGATATCGCTTCTAAACGCCCTTACTTATAAAAAACCAAAAATTGAAAAAGTAGACGTTAAAATGCAATAATTGTATTTATTTTATAATTCGAAATAGAATGAAGCAATTACAACAGAAAAGTACTTGAAATATTATTCCCTCGTTTAGAAGTGTTCAACAATTATATGTTGAATGTTCACCAGTTTTGTCGAATGCGTTCCCTTGAAATGAAATATTAAAAAGTTTCAAATGTTATTTCCGAGATTTTGATATGTGTTGGTGGTGTTAAAGTTTTATTAGGTCCCATAACCCCTAGAGGAGCTCCAGGAGATCGCAACAATCTTGTGCTGCTGTGAAATTGCCGTATCATCAAAACTTAAACAAATAGTCTGAGTAAATATGAACCCATTGAGATACCTACGCCCGGCCAAACATCCCGGGAGCAAAGGTTCTGTTGCTGGTGCTGAGCAAACTACGTAGGGTTATTTGTACCTATGTATCGGGCTTAAGTGGCAGACGAAAACCATTTCCACCTGCGGAGAGGTGTGCAAGGGTAAGTAACCCTCCGGAACCTGCAAAGTTGTTGTTGACACATCGAGTTTTCCGTTAATTTCCTGAATCACTCATTAGCCATTTTCTTGCTGGGGTGCTCAATTTGCGGAAATCTTCTGCTCAAAACGGATGAAATTTGCCATGCAGTTCATATGTCGGATGTAATACAAATTGGCGAAGAGCAGGAGGTTTCATGTGCAAAAAGATTCGTTTCCCTCTGAAGGGATTTTGGGGGATATTTTGTCTGCAGTTTTTGTTCTTGGAAAGGCTCAGACGGAGGATTACGGTCTTTCCAGCTCCGTGCACGCGAAAATGGCTTCTCACGCATTTGGAGCCCTTATAAAAATTTAAACCATTGTTTTACATGCATATTGTATGAGCAGTCAAGCCCAGCATGGTTATTGAAGGGATTTCTCACACGTTTTACCCAGAAGTTTAATCAAGACACTTTTAGGACTTGAAACATTTCGTGCCACAGCAACCCCGATCCGGGCTTTTGCTAACGAGCTGGCACAAATGATCCCGACAGCATGACTGAATGTCTTTGCATTGTTAAATCGGGAAAAATGTGAAAAATTTTATCGCCAAAGTGCCAGGAATATTAAGCGGAGGGGAGCCTTTATTGCGAAAATAGGTTAAGATCAGTAGATTACAAATGGAGTGAACTGCTTTGTGGATGCCGCGCACCCACCCGCCCTCGATTGAGCCCAAACACAATGCCTCCGACCATCCATCACCCGGTGTGACACACAAACAAAACCCCCCCCTTTCCGTCAGAAATGTTTACCTCGGCCCTATTAAAAGGAAGCTGCCGGGTGAGTGAGGGAAAAAAGTCAGGGGCGGGGCCGCAAGGCTCCCTGAACAGGGACAAAGGGCGGAAATCCGTGGAATGTTTTCCCTTGTACCATTTCCGAAATTGATTTCCTGACATCCAGCAAGTGCTTCACAAAAGAATTTCATTCGCGATAATGCCCCGACCTAAGAGCTGCTTAGGTATTTTTTTTTCCGGGGAACTTCAAGGGCCCCTCGTATAATTCCTCGTCTGGCCGCCGCATGTACGCGCCTCTTTTCGGCATTATTACTTTTTTTTTCACCGACGCCGATGGACTTTTCACTCGGTCGACAAAGCATGTGCTGATAAAGGAATACTGATCTTGATAGGTACTTGACCCACTGAGGAATTATTTCAAAATCACATCAATTGAACTTCCTTCGGGCGCGAGAGATTCTTTTGGGATTTGTAATGGGCTATTTGGAGAATGGGTGCTGATTGCCGGCTCTTATACTTAGAAGCTAAGTCCCTTGAGATGGTAAAGAGAGCTTATTTTGTTTTCTGTGCAGAAGAGGGTGCTTTTATCTAACTTAAACCTTAACCAAAACAAATTTTGAATCTGCTGCGAATATGATTTTCAACTAGACTTGACACTAGACACTACATAAAACTGAAAAATTGGTAGTTTTAGTATCGACTGAAAAGCAACTATTAGAGTAGATCACAAGAATAAACAATTTTCAATATTTTCTTTGAAATTAAAAATTGTATGTTCTGTTTTAATAGTTTTAATTAATTAAGATGCTAGTCTCCACTCACTGTGTTAATAGATTTAAATTATTAAAACGTATCGTTTATCATTGAAGCCAATTTAAAATTTGATATCTTCCTATGTAGTCGAAAATTCGTATCCAAAATTTATAAAAAACAAATCCAAGCACTTTCACGGTAAGTTGTTTAACAATCTTTTATTTTATAATTTTTGATATAATGTCAATATGGTTAATAAATCGGGTAAATATTATTGTTGATTGTAATATTTAATAAAACGCTCCGCTTTGGCTTAGAATAGTATTTATTAGCTTATTAGCTAGTGGTCATTTCTCGACTGACTGTGCTCAGATAGGTACTCGTACTAGGTTATACTCCAACTGTGATATATGACCTGTGATTTAGACTATTATTTAAGGCTGTTTTTAAATTATGTATACCTACATTTTGTAACTAAAGTTCAATGACATATGCTACATCTATAATATCACTTCTCCAGTTGAGCATGGTGCTTGCATAATTTCGCGAATAACTCTATTTTCATTATCACATTATTAATTAACCATACACACTCTAAAAACAACACAAAGTACTTAAAAGCGGTTAAGTAGATATAAAACACAATTTGAAAGGTAAGTAGTTTTTCACAGATGTTAATTGTTTCATAATTCCATGTGCAGCAGCCAAAGATAAAATTTTTCCAGCAGCATTATTTGGTCCCCAATAAATCTGTCTATTAAAAATTAATTCACATCCTGACTGAAAGGGCATTAATATCAGCAATAATGTGACAATTAATTTTTACTTTCTGCAAATATCAAAACAGAAAATATTAATGACTGTCAGTACGGCCGTATACATAGTATCAAATTATGCTATAACGTGGGGAGAAATTATGGCATTAATAAAAACGTGAAAATTTATTAATTTCATGCGTTCAGACAAACACTCCATATATGTATGCTTTTTATGCTGGCAGTTTTAAAACAAAGCAAACGCGATAGGTACAAAAACACCAATTTCGATGCGAATAACGTTGACTGGTTGCAGAAGCGAGCAATACCGATAATCAGTGGCATAAACGTATTCATTAAAGCCAATAAATGGAATTTTTATGTTTTTCATTCCCCAAAATATGGTCGAAAATTTCATGTTCTGCCGCCGATCTCTCATCGTCCATTTGCAAGTTAATACGCGAAGGGAAAGTTTTAATTGCATCTCGTATAAAAAGGACTTTTATTTGTGTGGATAAAGGAATTTAATATTTAATTAATGCTCTTAAAATCCGAAATACCGATTTCAAGCAAAAAATATGATTGCTATTTGAGTACGACATCGAATTCGTTTTATCCAATTTCGAGAAGATGGGTAAGTCTAAGTGCATACTTATTGAAATGGATCAAGTTGCCAAAATCAGTTTTAATCGCATAAAAATAAATTTGAGATGCTGATGCAGAGTACTTAATCTCTCCCCCATGATAAGCAATCCTGAGAGGATTAAAACGATTTAATTTTCTTAAGGATTACCTACAATCGCACATTTCCGACGCAAATGGAATTTTAATCAAATCATAAATGACTATATCCCTGCAATTCGAAAATAATTCGGAAAAAGGCAACGAATTGAATGGAAAAAGTTTAAAAGAGAGAACGGGAAAAATTCATTAAATTTGGAAGCAAAAGCTAGAAAATTAGCATTAAAATTGGCACTCTTCCTGCTGAAAGTTTCATGGATGGACGTGCCCGGAAATTAAATGAAAATTAGTAGAGCTTTGCTGGCCTGTTGTACTAATTATTTAACTGGAGTCTCAAACGCTTTGGTGGTTTTGTTACAATGAAGTTAACGTGAAAATATAAGGAAAAGTGTGTGTGCTTCCATCCTCTTTCGAACATGAATTTATTATAAGCATGCATATTGGAAAGCATGTCGTTAATGGCATTGCTTTTGAGCAAAGTTAAACTTATTAATTATTAGTAACGCAGGTATTACAAAATACGTAATTTGCTAGCCCTTGTAATAACCAGAAAGGTAGCAATCAGTAAGCTCATAAAACGATTATTATTATGCTTTTGTAGGTATTAAGCTTCTGTTAGCAAAATTTCCACTTACAGGAATCCAAAAATAAAGTTATATTTTCATTGTATGTACTTCGTAATTATACAAACTACTCGGGCTCTAGTAAATTACAAATTTTAATTAGTTTCCGTTTCAAGTAATTTTAGTTCAAAATACCAGAATGTTTATTCCAGGACCTAAACAAACCTGAAATTCTAGAAAGTCTTCGGAATATATGTATATTGACATTTTGTTTAAGTTAACTTGAATTCTAACAATACCTACTTATTCTCATATACTATCACATGTTTTACATGTTCTTCTAAGAGAATGCAAATATCGCAAATTGAGATTGGTCAAAATTTTAGTTGAATTTAACTTAATGCATGAGTGCTTCTTTAAATAAAATGACACATTATAAGTTGGATTATTAATTAATTTTGCAATATCAATTGTACGATATAATGTATTGCTGATAAAATTTATTGAATTTCTAACAAAACCAACCAGAATTTAACACTTTGTTGATAGTTCAATAATTGTGCCTAGATTTCAGATGAACTTTACTGGCAATAGTCCTGTCTTTCTTATTGTACTTTCTAATTTTATTTCCCAGAAAACTACTGATCTAAAATAGAAATGCAGGACGTAATTAGGTACGTTAGAATTCTATTGGTTACCTTTATACTAGATTTTGTACTGAATAGGAAATTCACTCTAGGTGAGGTTCACTGTATATGAGAATAATTTCTTAATAAATAGTTTATAATTTATTAACAGTTTTTAAATTAGTCAAACTTATTTACATGTATTTAATTATTATTCATAGTTTTTTCTTTCTTTTTATTAATTATATCTTTCATTTTTCTCCCTGAATATGTTTTATAAATGTATGAGCGTATATAATCTAATAGCTCCTATTGAAATTAACTTTTTATTCCTAACATCAAATAACTATACTTATTATTCAGATCAGATACATAACATTTTTAAGATTTTGTATCTAAGCTAATTTTCCCCAAGTTTGCTTTGAAGAGCTTAAACATAAATTTGATTTAAAATTAATTCAGCAGAGTAGAGAAATAGAACGTTCCCTAATAATCAAAGCTTAAATTGCTAATGAATGATTGTTTGACCTTATATGTAACCGAGTGTTTAACGTTTGGTTTGAACAAATACTTTTATCGCATTGTTGAATTTTCACATGTTTGAGTTAATTATATTCTTGACGTATATGTATAAGGCAAATTTCATGAAATATATATAATGCCGTGCGTCATATCCATATGTATGCTAATAAGTCTAATCCATCCAAATATATCAAAGGTCTCTCCCAGTTCATATTAATGTAATTATAAAGTCTTCCATCCTGTTTGGAAAGTGTAAAGTGGGGGCACCGAGAGTTACTCGGATAAAGGTCCGGTGTAATTGCATCACAAGTTAGTCTAATCCTGACCGGCCAATGACACCTGAATAACCTCCGGGTGCAACTGAGTGATGACGAACTATAAATTTCCGCCCGTAAAATACACGGAGCACCCTTCAAGGACAATTTTGCCTGATTTGTCGCAACTGAGTGATATCAAAATCTGATTAATTGCCGTCTGGGGGTTAATTGGATTTTCAAACACTGAACCGAAATGGTCGCCATTGCAAAATACGAGCAAACTCCTGTCTCAGTTGCCTGACCTGCCCCCGAACTAATTTATTTTGCATAGCGTCTATTTTTGCATAATTATGGGATGAGTCGAGACGTGAAATTTTTGGGTTTACACGATGATTTTGGATAAAAGCTCCTCTTGATGAAGTACCTACATATTATAATAGTTTTATATAGGTACTTTTTGGTATTGTTGCAAAATAAAAACCTCTTAGCTGCACCATCTCTTAATGTCTGGCAGGGGTTGGGGATGAAGATAAATCAGGTCTACAAGTATGTTAGACGCGGCGCCAAAAATTATTTGCTAGTGCAGATTTAACGTACCTTAACGAAAAATCCTGGCTGATTTACGTTAATTGTCCTAGGGATAGCATACATAAATTACAAAGTAATTAGCGAGACATTCCACATTCGAATTTCGGTAGGACGCACCATTCCCTGCTTAAATCCCAGGAATGAAAACTTGTGTCTTATGTGCTCCCGCCCACGACGCGACGGAGTCATCCGGGAGAGCTCAACAAGCACGTCAGGAGTCCCGGCTTTCCTCGTGATCCTTGCCAGCGACTTTTCCCGGCATATTAATTCGCAAGCAGTGCAAGCCTGGATTTTCCCCGACTAGAACGACGGGGCTCAAATGTCTTCGGGAAAGATTAGACGGAAATGAATTTTATTCGCAATCCCTGGCAAGGGCTCGGCGTACGCCTCCGCCTCCGCCTCCGACCATGATCTATTTCAGTTTCGCCGCAATTAATCACGACAACTGAAAGTTATAAATGAGTGCGGCGGCAGATACCTGCGAGGCCCCACGTGCGCGTCGGGGCGGAGCCCCAGTCTAAGGGTTGCTCTTATCGCCCTGGCAAAAGTGTTGACATGGAAAAATGCGTGAAAATTGTAAAATAGAAATGTTCGGATGACTGTAATTAACCTGGTGACATAAGGCTCTTATCAGATTTAAACTGCAATGTGCCACTTGCGACAAACGATTTTCATTTAATTTATTAAAATAGGGTCTACCAAATAACTGGGTTACCTACCTACTATAAAACTCCAAATTGTAACGAAGGCATACTTTACTTGGTAATGAGCACTTTAAATTTGTTCAACAGTTTGCAAAGAATTCTTTGAAAAGGAATTATGAAAGAGTAATTTAATTAAATACGAACTCAAATTTACTAATTAGTGCATCAGTCTGGTTCTGCAATTAAGACAAAGAAGCATTTTTTGAAGTTGTCTTGGTTCAGCAATTTTTGTTCGTAGATAGCTATAAATCGAAGTTATAAATTCTTTACTATGGAGTTACTATTTTTAAGATAACTATACACTGCTGAATCGAAAATAGTATGAGAGAAACAATAATTTGTTTCTTTAATATGTATGTTACATTGCGAGTTGTTTGGCCACAGTAATTTTTCAGATATTTCCCTTCGTAGGTATACATACGTAAGGTTGTATTACTTTATATACAATGTTATCAAAGTTTTCGTAAAATACAATGTTTCCCAAAAATGTTTTCAAAATACAAGAATAACCTCTCCACTATAGCGTTATTATGAGAATGTGCCAAAAACACATAACATTTATATTTCCAACAAATTAGTAGGTAACACGATTTTTGGCTTGCATGAATTTCAATAGCAATCCAAATAAAAATAACTCGTAAATAGCGGAAATTACATTTGAAAAATTGTCAATGGAAGATTTTCACAAAATGAGTTTATTATTACATATACCTAACATATGTATGTATATTTAGTCAAGCAAACAAATATATTTTAATGGCAACTTATGTTTACTCTTAACCAATTTGTATGCGGATTGCGCTAACATCTTAATTTTTAGAGCCACTACATGCCTTGGCAGAAATTTTGGTTTTTTTTTTTTTTATTATTATATGTAGGTATATGTTCGAAACTAACTTTTGCAGAAGCTGAAGAAACTCCCTTACTTCATCTCGACCGAAGTTATTTTCACACTGGATTGATGAATTTCTTAAAGTTCTGTGAAAGTTTAATGACTTTTTAAGTAGTTCCGTAGACCTTCGAAGCAAAAATATCGATTCTACCAGGCATGTTCTTTCGATCCTTCTTCGAACAAGTTTTAGCACGTAGTCACGTTTTGGTGATGTAAAACTTATTTCTGAATCCTCCTGATGGTCCCTGTTACATATAATTCAGGCGTGAGGCATGTAAAAACTGGTGCATTTCCAGGGGAACTATTGCTCTACAACTGCGTTAATTTTTAATGCCCTTAAAGTGCAAAAAGTTCGCTTGGTTAAAGGAACTGAGATAGGGCATAGTACAGACAAAAATATTTATATAAAATATTTTTAATTTACAATTTCTGTTACAAAAACTGTCGAAATAGTCCAGAATAGAACTCCATCCGGTTTTAAAAACGTTTAAATCGAATTTTGCTATTTTATCAAAGGTCAACTTTGTTGAACTAATTTCTTAAAGATTTTCGAAATGAAAAGTGACTTTATTTTAAAACCTAAAATATTATCTTTATATCCGACCGTTTATGTATTATCAATTTGTGCATTTCTTTTATTCAATTAAATGAAATTATTGCCTCTATGTAACGATATGATAATTCGAAAAAGAATCCCAAATTGGAGTTTTTTGCATAGTCTATCACCTTTTTTTCAACAACACTAGAAAAAGAAAAATTGTGTCCCCAAATGCACTCGAAAGGGTCTCAAATAGATCAATAAAGAATTGAAATTGCAAACGGAAAAATGAAATTTAATGCACCAATGCCGCCCATCGAGTTGTGTATACTTATGAAACATTTTGGTAGAAAAATCGGAATCGCTGGCACTTTCCCAGCATAATTTGGTGTCATTGGCCGCGGAAAAAATGTCCGATAGAAACTTTTGCGACATTATCTTGAACATTTGTTCCTCCTCCAGCTGGTCTTGTTCAATACTTCCACAGTGCATAATTCGCGACTATGCAATCAAAGGCACCGACCGGAAGCCACTCGAAGACACTTTCCAACAGTTTGCCTCTTTTTTCCTTTGGAAAAAAAACATTTTTTCAAGCTGTCAGCAGGACCAATTAATAGCGCCTAGAAGACAGTAAGTACCAAGGGCTGTAAAAGTCACCCGAACTACGTCCGAAAGTTCAAAAGTTTTTCGTTGGGTGACGATGCTTCTGAAAAGTTTCAGTTTTTTACTCCCGTCGATTCGTTCTCAAGATTATCACAAATACGGAGGCGGGTTTTCTTCGTTAAACAAAGACAATCGCCGGAGGAATTGTATCAACTTGAAAGTTTCAATTTTTCGCCATTTTTTTGCTCCTTTCCTAAATGAGGAAACTTTCTGTGGAAACTTGCGCGATGTTCTTAGGAACGTAATTGAACCCTTGCTACCTTGTAATATGGTTAGAACTAAGTGTAACAACACTTAAATTTGTAAGTGTGCTTTTAACGTGACCCTTTTCCATTTATGCAAAGCCGAGAGGGATCCAACGAGTTTTTTATTTCGACTTTATCTATTTTCTTCCACCCTCGGTTTAAGTGAGTTATGCTAGGAAAAGAAGAGCAAACTTTCCCTTTTTTAGAACTCTAGCAAATTACTCCAAAAGAATTCCGGTATAATACAATATGACGGGCAGCAGTTAAGGGGACGAGTAATATTTTGAATTGGTAACAAGAGAGTTTAAGTACACTTTTTGATATTCTTCTTAAAGAATTCCTTTTAGACTAAAGATGTTCTATAGCAAGGGTATATCACGACTATCAGAAGCTATTTCGGGACGGTATTTTATATTTTTTTTCTCAAGAATCTCAAAGTAAACTGCTGGTCTACGTTTAGTTGTTCAAAAGAAGATAAGAAAATAAATAAGATAGGTAGTTGAGAGTTTAAATTGTACAACAATCTGTTTTTAAACCATGAGCTCATCATTGGTAACTTTATTTAACAAAAAGTGGCTAATTTTAAAAATCTCAACTGTTGATCATTAAAATATGGAAATTCAAGGATTTTTAGTATTGTATTTAAAGAAAACAAAACATTTAAGACTTTATTTGAGAAAAAATCAAGATATCAAAAAATTTATAGGAATCCTAATATCAAATCAATTATTTATCCAAATGTTAATGTCTAATTTTATCATACTCTTCAATTAAATATTTATAATCAAATTTCTAAATCAAATGGTATTCGCGAAATTTTGCAATCTTAGAATTTGCATTCATCGGTGTCTGCTAAACAGAATTATTTGTTTAAAGGCAATTTAAAATTTATCACTATCTTATGGAAGTATGTACCTGTAGGTTTAATTTATATTCCCCTGGAGTATTTCCAATTTACTCACTTAAATCTGGCAAGTGACACCAATTTAAGCAGAAAAAGGTTTTAGTACTGCTCGGGGAATTAAAAGAGAAACGTGAGGCGGCGGAAAATCTTCCAAATCGCTTGAGAGTTACTACCTTTTCGGTTACTTGGCTGAGGTCGCGAAGGTAAAGTTAAGTCAGTTTCCGCATCAACTCCCCCCTCTTCGGGCGCTCCCGGAAACTTTCTAATTAGTTGGTCACAGTTTCCTCGGTAAAGTTTTGAGACAATGTAAAGTTCCGAGGGATTGTTTTTCTTCCAACAATTACTCGCCGCAGCGCCCGTCCAAAGTTTCTCCACTTTCTGACACGTTCAAATGATGCAGCTCGTATCTGACCAAGTCCCCGAGGGTGTGCATTTCGTGTTTACAGAGTCTTGAAAACTCCAGGAAAAAACGGCTGCAAAACTTGTCGTCAAGAGAAGGTCAATAAATGAATTGAGGTGAAAAACGTCCGAAGTAATTTTCGGAATAATTTGGTACTTCGATGAGGCTCTTCAACCGGACATAGCCCCCAAAGAATTTTAATTGTATGCCAGCCCATGCAAACGACCACACACAGCCCTTTTGACTGGCTCAAAATGGGCCTAAATGGGCTCTGGCATTTACAGCAATTAAAGGGCAGTTAATTACCATCAAAACCAGATGACAATTAAACCTGTCCTAGAATTCGACCTAATCATTACCACTTAACGACATGCTCAGAGGCGGAAATATTCATTGCGTCTACGAGTTCGTCTGGCAAACAACTCCATCAGCAAGCGACTATATGACGTCGTATGGCGATTACTTAATTGAAGGCACAAAATTAAGGGATTCCCTATGCTTCTATGTTTTCGCCGGCATTGCTGTTCCGATGGTATCTTGCTTTCCAAATTTCGAGTTCTAAACCATCTCACTGATTGGCTTGTTCCCCATTCCGGAATCAATTAAGAGAAATCTGTTCGACGACGGCAATTTCTATGCTCCAACTATTGTAGGGCATTTAGTTCGTTTTATTGCCCACGTAGCTAATGGTCAACATGAAGCTATCTTAATTACTTTAAGCAGCGCCTAGAGCGACTTCTGTCGTACACCCAATGGGAGTTATCTAATAGCAGTCATACAGAAGAAGAAATCAATTTCAGTTTTTCCCTTTCAATACATTTTCTTGTAACACTTCTTAACGATTTAATACTATCGTTGTTCCTTTTCAGTTTCTCTGTGTACTTAGATAGATTTAACTTCTTGCAGCTACGTAACTATAAAATTTTATTTCATTTGATATAGTTGGAGCTTCCAAAATTATACAAAATATGAAGGTTCGTAGTAAAATTCAACTAATCTTTAATAGTGACTTTTCAATTAAGTTGAGGTAGGTATACATATGTACATTAGGGTGTCCCAAAAAAATTAAAGTTTTTTTTTTTTAACGCATACCCTCTTAATTTGTTTGAATGATGTTGAAACAATTGTAAACCAAATTTGGTGTAGGTAGGATCACGATATCCCGTGCCGACTTGGATCGGAACTTGTCAATGATCCTATACAAAAAGATTTATCTGATTCGGACGAAAACATAATATCTTTGCAAGGAGATTTGCCAACTCAGATCGAGAGCACTCAACCCGAAAAAACGAAAATATCTATGCGGAAAGACTTCATCACTCCAAAATCAGTAGCGGCGCTAGACAGGTGCCAGTTAAGTATGAGAGATTCCGTGTATATTCTTGATATTGATTAATATTAAATAGTAATATGTTTTCGGTATACCTATTAGTGTTTTATTTACTAAACAAATTGGAACTTCTAGAAATCTTCTATACTAAACCCGGAACAAAAATGTATAGTTTATGTTTGGTATCAAGCCGGCACGGGTTGTCATGATCCAATCGCAATAATATTTATTATTTAAGCTAATAAGGCCATTTAGAAAAAAAATAGAGGGTATGCGATTTTATTTTCGAGAAAAAAAAAAACCTTATCTTTTGGGACACCCTAATGTACATAAATCAAAGTCAATAATGCCACTATGCAAATAAAATAGTTTTCGATTATTGCTTAATGTTGGTTTGGATGTGGGATATGTCGAATAAATAACAATATCCAAGGCCTAGACACGGATCAAATATATTCAATAGAGGTAGTAATTGGGGATTATATTCCCCAGAGAAAAGCTTAAAGACAAATACAATAGAAGATGTAATACTTAACATACCGATTACCGACATATAAAGGTATGTAAGTACTTCGAAATGGAAAATGTATTTACGTCCTCATTAAATAGCAGCAGTCGTTTGCATTGTGAATGTTTTTATAAATTTAAGCATCATCAGCATAAATAAGAATTTTTCAAAATGACAGAATATAATTAAGAATTTACTACTCTATTTAGCCTATAAAAGGATATTGTCTGGAAAATAAAATTATTATTGGTAAATAAAATTACATCATCATAGTGTTATCTTCCACAATTTTCTTTAAAATTAATCTTTTTAGAAAAAATTAAAACTAGAAGAATCAAATTTGTAGAACAGCCACACTTTTCTGATTAAGTTGAGCGATAGAGGAAGAAAACGATCAATTTTCGTGGTCATTTCTTCGTGACGTTCAAGTTCAGCTTCTCTCAAGAGATTGATGAGTTGCCTTTATAAAAATATAAAGCGAGCACCCCTGGCATCAATATCCCTATTCAAAGTGGATCCACATTTCTTCTGACGACAAGGCAAGCCATTCTAAGGACCTTTATGACGAGCTCCACTCGCACATCGTACTTAAGTTTTCCGTCGTAAAAAGCCCTTTTGCAGAGTGCACATTTGAAGAGGCGGTGCATCATCGCCATCGCGTCGTCCTCATTTCACTTTTATGAAGCAATTTCCTTTGGACAAATCTCCCTTCATTGGATACGGGCGGTAAGGGGATTCATTGACGCATAAGCTTGGAAATTTTATGAACCAATTTCAATGGGGAGATATGCAACTTGATATGGAATAGTTTTGAATATCAACTTTAAATAGGTTTCGATAGGAAAATGAGGAAATGTGCATTTGCAAGGATATCAATGAAGATTTGAACTCCTTGTATCTTCGTATCGGATCAAAAATGATTTAATCTTCAAAATACTCACTAAATTACCCACGTCTCGAATTTTAATGCAATTTCGGAATTTTGCGTGTAATTTCTCATTGATAAGACGACGACGAATATAATTTGCATATCGTCTGTACTGCCAACAGTCCTGCATATGCTGAGATGCTGCCATCACATGGAATTATGCAAATTAAATTGGGGAACTTAAAGCGTTATAAGCTTGAGAGAATTTCCCCCTCGTACGTCTACGCTAACTCAATTCCATTTTATTTTTTCCTCTGGAAAATTCCTCATGGTAATGCTGATTAGAGTACAGAAGGAGTTCAGACGCAAAGAGGGAAAATTGACGGTTTTACGAATGTAAGGGAACCTCTGGAATTATGCACATGTACATTAGATCATTTCGGGTATATGGCCATAGTAAAAGCGGAGCCCTTTTAAATCTAGTGTATAATATAACATTCAATGCAGCGTTCTCGGAGCCCAATAAATTATACGAGTCTTAAAGGACACCTCCAAGCACCAATCTTACGGCAGAGAACAAAACTGGGTTTTAATTGTTATTTGGTTAGGTAGTAATAGTGTATGCCCTTTATTGCCGTTTTTATATGGTATCTAGAAACATGTAACAATAACCTTTGTAAATTAATCTTGTAATACATGTTCCTTTAGAGAAGTTCTTGCGATAAGTTATTTGTAATTCTGCTCCTAATTAACTTGTCACTGTTTTGTTATTTATTATATTAATATGAGTTGTCAACGAAAGTTTTTTAAAGAGATTAAGAATGGAGCTAAATTTTCATTTTGTTACTTTAGCTGTTTTTTTCATCATCTCATCCAGATCAGATTTCGCAGCATATTTTGTATTGAATTGAAGTTTGCAAATATAATGACTCCTAACAAAACTTTTTACTTTTGTGAAAAGAGCATCAAAATATTCAATTTAACGCGAAATTCCAGATCCAGATCAGATCATCAAAAAAACACAGGTTTTGTAAGTACTTTTTCTTATTAAAATATGTAATTTGTACCTACTTCGTATAATTTGAATATTCAAGTGTTTTTTTCTAGTGAGTATAAAGTTCAATGAAATTTTACGATAATATCATAAATGCAAAATGTTCAACATAATTATTATATAAGTCGAATAAAGCTTGAGTTGAGTTGAGTTAGAAAAATATTATGGTTTTTTTACAATATTGGAACATATCAAACAAATGTTAGAACAAGAAGAAAAAATGTTAATAAATTTTTCTAATTTGCATGATGATGTACCTACATATGTAGGTACATATGTATTTGTATTTTTCAGTGTTCAATCCTTATTCTCTGAAACTCTTTTTCCGTAAAGTGAAATACTTGCGTACGCAGCAACTCAATCCTCAACCGACGATTTGTTTAGGATAAAATTGATCAATTTCCTCATTCCACCATTCAGCGAAAACAAGTTTCTTTTTACCTTAGTTATCATGTCGAACAGCAGGTGAAGGTGTTTTCATTTGCAGCCAGAGACCGACATGGCTCCAGCCAAGCTTTAATCGCTTTATGTAAATTATAGCCGCGGTTGAATCTTGTAAACAGAACTTGTTCGATCAGCAATTTAATTGGACCACCCGCAATAATGCACCACCTCGAGGCGTATTATTATGAGCGCGTCCTCCTCCCTTCTTGGTTTTTATTGAAATAGTCGGATCGCACTGAGCTCCGAAATCGGCCCAGAGGCCAAGGTTTACCTTGGCCGATTCTTTCAATTGATTTATGCCTGCCGGCAGGGCGACTGGTTTATTTCTTCATTTCGAAATTTATGGATCAGAAGGTCCTGCCCAAATTCGGCTCGAGTTACGTCTCATTCCCCGTGACTCCGGGCAGAAACAAAGGAGGTATCAAATGACCAGTTGCGTATGATTTATCGAACGATAGCTACCGACACCGACAATTCGCCTTTATTTATTTGATCGAATTTTGTTTTTGGGGGGAAATTAATTCTGAAACTGGAGGCCGATGTTATAGTTATATTTGCCCCCCGATGACTGCTCCGGTCTCCACCAGACAAATAAAGCTGTCCTCGCCCCGCATCCAGAATGTTATAGGCGCTCCACATTAATCCACTCCCGACAGTCTGGCAGTTCTGGTCCTAATTGAACAACCTGGTGACTGACAGGCCGTGCATTCCTAAAACGCACTATCACCGCGCTCGTGAGAAACCATCATCTGGGGCTAAAATAAGCGAGCTCCTCAGACTCTTTGGTCTCGTTCCCATCGGAGGCGAAAAAGGTGAAAAACATAAATTAACATGTGCCCGCGAGGTCCGCGGCACACATCCAGATGAAAGGGGAGCATTTGACTTTGCCGGATCACCGCTTCTCTCAAAGCGGCACTGCGAATTCCTTGCGTCTTAAGACGTTATCTTTCGTGACATTCACCAGCTCCCAAAATAGCCTCCCTCATAACAGTGACGAAATGGGCCAATCGGTGCGACGGTTCACCTAGGGCCTATCCGGCGGAGACGGCATCGGCGTTATGTGATGAAAGATTCACGTGAAGTAATTAGTAAGATACAAATTCCTCCTCGTCTTGTTCTTGGCGTGGGCAGATGTCTGCATGACGCTCCAGAAGCAGTAGATTGGAATTTTATGGTCAACAGATGATGCAGTAGGTTGAAGATTTCAAAGTTCAAAGTTTGGAGTCTTTTTATGGTTGACCCCATCAATTTATGATGTTAATCTTAAAATCTAAGCAATTTAGGAATATACATAAATTGTAATTTGTTTCACCAAATCTTCTACTGCTTTTGTAAGTACAATAATATGTATTACCTATCTCAGTTTTAACGCCTCACTTAATATTTTTCTGAATATGACATCCACTTTAAAGTAAATAAATACATACATATATCATAATTCTTTCCACCTGTGTAGCACAATAACTTGTTTTTATAGATATCATTATGAAAAGCAAAAATTACTGATATATCAACTTGTATTTTATAATTAAAATGGATAAGATATGTTGCAATGTTCATTCCTAATCTTTTTGATAAAAAGTCAACTATGCCTATAGCAATTTTCAAATACTGGTGTTAAAATAATGAATGGTTTAAAATTACATCAGTGTCTTCAAAACCGTAAACCCTACATAAAAATATAAAGTTAGGGTTTAACGGATTATGCACATATGTATATGTATATGCGAATGCTGAATCTCTTACATAGATATAAAAATTAAATAATATAGGTTCTGATATTTAGGTGATAGTCAATATGTAGAACCTACTGTCCGGAAATATATAAATTACCTTTTAACAGTTCATGTGCGGTTTAGTGTAATTCTAGTATTTTCATTATTATTTATTCTTTTTCAGAAATTATTCATCTCATGTTCTCATTGGTTTTTAATAAATTTACGTATCTAATTCATAATTGCTTAACTTAAACTAGTATGTAAACTTAGTTTAAACCTTAAACTATCCAATCAATTAGTTTTTTCATGTTTAATCTTTTACTTTTGTCTGTTCCGTCATAAGTTACTTAGAATTTTATAGAAGTAGAAGAACAGTCTTTGATCTACCATTTTTTTAAAAAAAAGGATGTAACTAATATAAACGAGATACATATGTATGTAGTGTGATAGAACAAATAGTCGATTCGCTCTTAGTTCAACCAGGGAAAGCTTTTATTTTCCAGAGAAGTATCGGCAGTCTAGTGACATCTGCGTCCTTCAGAACTAAATTTATTGGATACAGAGGAGAGGAACAACAAATGAACTTCTGTTTTGTAAATCCAAATAGAGCACAAAATCCAATTTGCTCCGGATGTAAGAAAAATCTAGGACGAGTGTTTTCGTCAATCTCCTGCGGAGGAGTGCAAATACCGGCGCAATAAATAACAATTCGATCAGAGCATTACTTAGTCGTTTCCATCGCTACGTAAGCTACGACGTCACTTGATTGAGTAACCTCCCGTCCATTGATATGTCAACTGCTTGTACTCCACGCCATCGATGCCATCGCGAACAACCCTTTTATATTTCTTTATTCCTACCCAGTCAGTCGTTGGAGGGAAGGAAGGGCCACTTGAATATCTGTTCGAGCGTTACTTTGTTGTGATGTTTTTCCCTACTGAGAAGTCTCCAGTCAGTGACAGTGTTCAAATTTATGATCACTTAAGGAGACGCCGGAGGTACCCACTGTCACGTATGTATATATCATCCGAGCGGGCTAAAGGGCCAGCCGAGAGGACTCCCGACGTGGAAGGGCTTCAAGGATCTTACAGAAACATTTGTTTTAAGCCGAAGGCACACCCCGCTCGAATGAAGGACTCTCGAGCGGCAATCGTCATTGGATTCGTTTCGGAAAATCTCATGTTGAGGAACTCCCTGAGAGCGACCAATTTAATAGGCTGAAAGGGAAGCCCTATGAATGATTTTATCCCGTGGGATTTTGCAAGTGGATCAAAAACCTTTCGGGGTTTTTTTCGTTAGAATTACTTTTACTCGAAATTCAAATTTATACTTATTTTTTATGTCTTTGCATGGTTTTTTCTCATAAGATTTTATGATACTCAATAAATTTCTATGAATTAAGATTGCTTATGTTCTACATTGCATACATATCTACATTATATTAAATTCATATGATTTTACATATATGTATAACATAAACGGGATAAAATCAAACAGAGAGTTTGTTACCAATCTCTACAATAATAACCAGTTACATAAGAGAACTCAATTTTTCTTTATCACACCAAATGAAGTGCAATTCTTAATGTGTGTGTGCCCCTTCACGAGGCAGCCACATCGGCATATATTGAGTTTGAGACCTTCTCGCGAATTTTGAATAAACTTTGTAAGAATGCCCGAGATGGCGAGATATGAAGTTTCAGGAATAAGTATTTTCGCTTGGCCTTTGAAGTTTTACTGGGTATATTAATTCCCCGTACCTTATACTATCTTCCTTAAACATTTCAGTTTCTCTCTACTGAGGAACTCATTCGTTGAGACTAAATGAAAATTTTATTCTTTCGAAAAATTTTATTAAGTCTAGATTGGCAAAATAATTGCTTAAATCTAAAATTCACAACTACCTGAATAACTTCTGAACTAATTCAGTGAATATCGCTGAATATAAAAATTGGTTGAAGGGATTGATGAGATTCTCTACCATTCCGAATAGTATACGCTTTGTAGTTTTACAGTTGGGGAGAAAGTAGTCAAAAGATGCTATTCACTATAGCAAAACAGTCAACGTAGTAATTCCACAAACGACAGGAATTTCAATTTGTATGAGAATGCGGAAGAAGGAACTAGTCGCTTTATAGTGTTCATTGCAGCGAAAGGGTTGTTATTGTTATTTTTTTCGCGAAAATTATGCTGGGATAAACTGTCTGCTTTTTAATTGCAGCGCAGAGCAGAATAGCGAACATTGTCTGCGTTTGCAGTGACATTGACACCGGCTGCTCGAGGTATTTGAAAAGCCATAGCCACTTTAGTTCGGAAGGCGCTCCTCCGGTCTCGTTGCTGGCAATGTGAAAATAATTGCACCTGAATTATGTGCAGCATCTGAACAGTTTCGCTTGCGATACATGAGAACAGTTCAACAATGCAGGACAAATTACATTTTCAATTGTAGCCCGGGAGAGGAGGGCAAATGGATCCCTCCGTGGAAGGTGCCTAATGGGCCGTACCCTGCACCGTGTGCACCTTCGGAAGGAGGGGTGCCTTCCAGATGGAATGTTTCTCTACTGAAAACTATCTCAGGTATGTGCATGGGTGCTAAGGTTGGATGGTATTTCAGGAAAAGGTGTCCCACTACACAAGACAAAATTGTTTCACTGGCAGCATAAGAAACGACTTGAAATTTATTAACTGCCTTCTCGAAGTGAAATTTAGCGAAAAACTGTCAATGCTCCGACGGAAGTTTTAAGAAAACACTTCACCGGGCGACAAAAACCATTTATTTCACGGAGACAATGTGCTGAATGTCTAATTATACCAAAACTTGTTCAACTCACGAAAAACGCTATTTGGGTAAGAGGCAGAAAAATAGGTATTATTGTTTCAAAAATCGATTTAACCAGACTCAGAGCATTGATGGTATGGAGCTTCGAGTTCTGTTAGAGTCCCAACTTCATTGGAAATCAGAAGAATATAATTGACGGTTACATTCAAAATAAATTTAAGTTTTTTCTTATCAAAACTAATCTTAAAAATATTTTAAATACGTTTTCCTTATTTGCTGCGGGCGGCGTAGATCAATGTTAAATTTTACGAAGATTTTCAAACGTTATACTTAGTAGACAACAAAACAAAAACAATAGATATTTTCAAAACTACGATAATTTACGAATAAATTGCTATCGTGCAAGTATTCAAATTTCTCCTTATGTAACCTCGTCGGCGGTATATTTTGAACACATTTTTGAAAGATTGAGTCAAGAATTTCGGACTATTTTTTAGTAATTCTTATCTTGGCAATTAAACAAATATCAGTTCTTTCTGAATGTGTGAAACGTTCCGAAAACACCGGCTACCACCAGCCGTGCTTTATTTATTCAGTCTTATCAGTATTGGGAATTGTGATAATTAGGAATGGAATTACAGATTTCGCAGCGTCTGCCCACCAACAAATGTATTGTAATATGTGAATACATGTTTTCAAAATATTTAGCTACTAAATTACTTTACCTATAGTGCAAGAATGTTCATTTATTGCTATAATAATAAGAGTAGAATTTAATTTTTGGGTTGCTAAACAACCTGTTTCTTTCATTACAATTTATTCAAATTTACCTTGATTATTTGCATTGTTTTAATATTTTCCCCATTGAGGAATCTTTCATTTTCTCTTTTGAAACCCAAAGTCACTGGCAGTGTCCCTCAAATTTTTCAGTAAAGGTTTCAGGACATAAATCTGCCAGATGACAGGACTAAAATGGATGAGATCTTAAAGAATTTCCAAATTACTCTGCAATATTTCCTTTCAGGGGTTGGAGCTCAGCGCAATTCAGAGTATTAGGAAAATACCTTTTTGCCGATAAAGAAAAATATCATTGAAACTTGCGAGGGCGGACGCTGGGAAACTTCGATAAGTTCTGTCCTCACAACGGGCGAAAGAAACCCGTGGAACCTAAAAAGACAATGGAAAGCGAATGAAAAGGACGGATGAAAAACTTGTGTAAAATTAAATCGATATCAGCTAACCATTAAATCTCGGCCAAGAGCTTCCCATTTCCTCCCTTTTGGCTCGCAAGGGAAGAGCCGGCTACAAATCATGGCCACAGATATGCCCGAGGATTGTCGTTGAGAATTGTGGAACAGGATGGTCTCGGCAGATAAAAGTCCAATAGGGAATCGCAAAGAAACTTTATTAAGCGTAAGTTTTCTCGGAGAGGTTTAAGTTTCCAGCAACGAGGAGACCTGCCATACCTCTTGGGACCACTGGGTCCCTTAAAAATTACATAATAGCGGATGCAGGGGATAATCAAGTGGGTTGCCGTCGATTTACTTGGCTCACCTACTCCCATCTTCCGATGGGTGATTGACCCATTTACCAAATGGGGTGGGGGATAAAACCGGGATTGATTGATTAAATTATTCTTGATTAAATGATGGATCGAGTCGTCATCCAATTATGAATTCTAAGTGCGCAATTACTGCAGGAATGTGAACGAGCTCGCTAATTGTGTTCCTGTTAAACGAACAGGGTTCAATTATTCCACTGCATCGGGTGATCGAAGGCTAATTTTCACTATGGAAATTAATTTTTTTGGTAAACATCATAACAATTATTTTATGATTTGAAAATTAATAAACCTATACCTACTAAGACTTTCCAAATAATATAAAAAAATAAAAAAATATTATGCAAACATTTTATATGTGTAATTTCTTTAAAAATTGACGATAGCTTATACAAAATTTCTTGATTCAACAATGTAGTCTCATTTTGTATATGCAAATTTGTTGAGCCTTGCATTATTTCAGTATCTTTGAGAGCCCTCTGACTAAGGTAAACTAAGAAATTCTTACAAAATATTGATAAGAAGCACAAAATCTGCAACATATTATTACCAGTTTTGTGTTTATAATATTGCTAATTATTCAGTTCCAAGTTTTAAGTTTTAAGCACATACCTACATATATGTACCTATATTTAACACTATAATCTACTACTATACTACTATAAAAACCTGATCATCGGCAATTATTTCTTTGACCAAATTTGAACCTTACCTACCCTTTTGATAATACATATGTATATTAATTCGGCGTTCGGAATAGAGTCCAAATAGATATCCTACATTACATCTGAATTTAAAACATTAAAAATATTTTTATTTAAAGAGTGATTTTTTTTAAATTTAAAATAGTTACCTATCCATTTGGAGTATTATGACTTTTTTCTCTTTAACCTGGATGCTTACTTTGTTTTTCATGTCTGAAAACACCGCAAATCCTGATTCTTTTGAAGAACATTGTTTTCTTCGGATTCAGACTATTCTTTAATAAGTATTCTAAGTTTTCCTTATTAATTCCACTAGATGAAACTCAATGAAAATTGTTCATCTAAAAAACGAGATAAATTTATTTTTGCATAATATACCTTCTTACTTGAAAACTCAATTTTAAAACAAGCAAAATATAAACTGACAAATTGTTAAGAAAATATCCTTCTTTCAATAATTTTCAAGTCAAAAGCCTTTTTGGCTGTGTTAATACATATTTTTTCCAACCGTATAGTAAGTTTTAAATTTTCTGAATAAATAAATATGTAAATTAGTGCAATTGAAGGCTTTTTGGAATAGCTTACTTCACCATCGCAGAAAGCACTTTGGACCTCATCCAAACATCAACATTGAGTCGAACAGGGTGCCAGGAAATTCCTGGCCGGGATTATTTTCGCAGGTTCGTCAACTTCAGCAACTAGAGTCCCGGCTTTGTCGGGATCATCGGGCTGGTTTCAATCGCGAGATAAAAATCCCTGCCAGGAGCGTGGCCGCAGTTTGCGAATGCAAAAGAAGTCGCCTCTTCACCCGGGCCGGGCGAGTGGGAAAAGCTGCGAACCTCCAGCAGACCCACTTCCAGCGGCAGGGTTTTACAGCACCCACGTCCATTGTTGGCCGCACAAACTCAATAAAGCGCTCCCTCCCCGGCAATAAATTTGATCCGGAAACCGCAGACAATAGTCGAGCAGAAACAGAGCAGCAACAGAAGCATCAAAGAAGCATTTCCCTTTTGGCGGAGGCTCCGACGGTCGAGGGCCGAAAGCCGAGAGCCTCCGCTGCCCGAGCGCGGGGCCCCGACACAACCGAAGCGGCAAGCACCAGCAACAAGTCACTGGCAGCAACTGGCGGATGGCAACGGAGCGGTTCTGGATTCTGGATCTGGTCGCTTCGCCCCAGGCCCGACACGACGGAGGCGACCGTCGTCGTCGCGTCGCTCTCGAGGCAGAGACGTTTTATTTTGGGATTTCTGGTTCCCCTCAGAATTTCCCGGCAGCAGCGTCGACTGCACCAGGTGTTTACATAACGAACAAATGAATTGTGGGCAAATTAATGGGAGAATTCACCCGCCCATCGCTTCGGCGCTCTTCCCCATTTCGCAAAAAGTACACAACTCTGCTCCTCTTGGGGGTTTAATAAAAGAGAGAAGTTTGCATGAAATTCGCAGCGACTTAGCGTTTGTTAGAAAAAAATCTTACCTTCTTCGAAAATACATGTCCAAGTCAAAGAATCTTTAACAAACCATATTCATTTAAAAACAAAATCATTTTCAAAACCAAATTTCCGTTAAAAAACTAGAGCGCCAAAGTATGCAGACACATCCATAGATAAAAAACATTAAAACTCAAACCAACGACTTTTAAGAAAGCATTTGAAGTTGAGAAATTATATTTAATCAAAATTAAAATAAACAATAATTTTTATATTTAAACCTTTAACTAAACATTTTTTTAGTATCGGAATTATAATCTCCTAAGTTGACGAGCAAGTTTCAAATTTCGGTTTCTAAACTTCATAATGTTAATTAATATTAATTTATAGCTTTACCTTCTGGACGCCTAAAATATTTTGTTTATATCCCTTGTTCAATAGTAATACATTTCAGTTTCAGTCAAAGATACTAAAATATCTAATAAAATTTTTATATCACGTTTTCATCCTACTCCAACTCTAAACGACTATTTATTTTTCTATCCTAAATTCACTCTGGTATCGAGGACTGTTTTTCCCTAATTTGTGATCTGTTTAAAACCAAACTTCAAATACATTTCTGTAATCGTCTGTTTGTTTGAAGGAGCTCCATAATATCGAGTAATTTTGAACTACTACTAGTACCTACCAACTTTAAAGAAATTTGAAATACTTTCGTAGTATACCAAAAGTAAGAAAATTCGTATTATGACCATTTCTCTAAATTTGTTCAAAAATCTCAGATATTGGGCTTGGAAGAAATGAAAACACGATAAATTCGTTTAAGAAAAGTTTTAATTAATTAAACGAGTTGTGATAGAAGTTTTCGACTTTTCGTATTTTTATATATACATTAGCTGAATCTCATCTTCATTTTTTTTAATAATTTGCCGTTCATATTTTAGAACCTGAAAAAATATGTTAAAATCAAAAATTGTTTGGATAAATCGTTCTTTCTTCTGGTGTTTGTTTGAATGTTTGCGAAATAAAAATAAGGCGATTAAGTTTGGGGCGCGAAACCTGCGAAATGCCCACTTAATCAACAATTATCAAAATGAACCAAAACCTCGACTCGCACGCACTCTGGCCTGGATGAACCCGTGAACCAAATGCGTGGAGTGGAGTTCGGAAATGAACCGAGGTCGAGAACGAGATCCACATCTCACGCACCGCAACGCAAGTGGCCACCGCGCATACCGCCGCCGTCGCAAGCACCCGTGGGCCGTGGATCCGGAGGTGGCATTGGAACTTGGGAGTCTTGCGGCTCGGCGTGACGACGGCGTTCTCAGTTACTCCGCGACTTGATCCCTGGTCGAACGGTGGCTCGTCCGCTTCTTCTGTGACGTTCCTAGCGCTGATGCGGCTGCAGTCCTCTTGGATAAATCCCAGTCCTGGACCCAGAGTCCCTTGTGCTTTGCGGCCTAAGCCCAACTCCCGACGAATTGCCGTGCTCCGCTGTGCGTAAAACCGGCGTGTGCCGCCGTGCTCCGGACCGAGTTCAACCGGCGCGGAGGAAGAAACCAGGATTAAAGTGATTTTGTTTTTCATATATTTTTTTTTTTTTATTAATTTCACGTGGGAATTGCGAGAACTCGCCGAGGATCTCGAGTGAAGTCGTGTCGCCACCTAGGCACGGGAATGTGCCGCCCTCGGAGCGCCAGGCCCGATCTCTGGATTGGATGATGTCGGGCGGGTGTTTGACTCGTGTTCGCGGTGCGATGTGTGAATTAAGTCAAAGTGTCCCAGAGTCCTTGGGAGGAGAATCGCGTAAATAAGTTTAATTAAGTAGACGAAGCGCGGCAGAATGGAGATTCAGGCGGAGCCGAGCAAAAACGAGAAGGGCCAGGGCCACCTCGAGAGTGGCAGTCCCGTCTCCTTTCTGAATCTGTTCTTTTATGTGATGTGCATCAGTTCCATGGGATTTTCCCTTTACGCCAACTTTCGGCAGACCCACGTCGAGGAGCGGTTCCGGCACCTCCGGCACCTTGACGACAGAATAGCGATGATGGAAACGAAGCTCCAGGGCTTCTCGAAGGCGGCGGCGGTGGCGGAGCCCTGCAAGCCCCCGGTGGATTACGAGCAGCTGGCCAGCTTCATGAGGAAGATCTCCCTACAGGTGGACGGCATCCGTCGGCTGCGGAGGGACGTCTCCCACTTGCAGATGACTCGCCGCCAGCGACAGGCCTCGGTCCAGTCGTCTCAGGAATGCGTCTGCCCTCCAGGTTCGCTCAACTCTTTTTTTCATTTTCATACTTTGCATAATTTAGAAGCTCCCTGCCTGTCCCACTTATAAAAAAATAGCCAACTACATATGTATGTATATCGTACATCGGTTTCGTTGCGAACATATCCTCAGAATTGCCAAAGAAGTGCAATTTCGTTGAATTGTTCCTGGAATGGTTCGCCCTTTTATTGCAAAACTTTTCTGGGATACTTTAAATATAGCCTCATTAACTATATAACACCCACAGTTAGCAAATTAACTGAGATTATACACCTTTGCATACTAAATACATCTAACGTATTAAGGTTGATTGCCAAATCGATTCCATGTTTACTGATCCTATTCAAGGTTTCCGCCCGAATCAACCACACCCACGCAATCTTTATAAATGAAGCTCAACATTTTTCATGAATTGAATTTTGTCGTTTTGTTAAGCATATCGTTTTCTGTACTTTGGTATGTGCTTTTTCTTTTGTAATCCCAAATTCCTCCAGGATTAAAAACACTTAGATATAAGGAGTATCAAACATGGGAATAATGACGTTATTTAACTGTGCTGTACTTAAAAACATATCAAATTATTTGGTTGAAAAATGGCTCATTTTGTTTTGTAATATTAATACTTGTTATTCTTCAATTGTTTTTCAAAAGTGAACCTACTTTCTAATTTGAGGAGAGTCTCCAAAATTGTGGCATTTACATTCTGTAACTAAAGCTGAAAAAACTGAATTTTTTAACTTCGCCAACTAGAGTTATGAAATCAAATGTCTATGTGTCTATTATAAATTACTGATATCTCTGTACCAACTTAAAATGCATACATAATACAAAAAATACAATAGAATAAAACAATAATACCCACATATATTTTCTCTTAGTATACTTACCTATAAATAGAGATTCTAAGATTTCTCAAATTATTCTAGCCTGTATTTTGTTATATTAATATTGTTTATATTTTCAAAAATATCTTAACTCTTTTCTTGAACCATGTGTAAAGAAATACAATATATCCAGAATTTTGGATTATGATTTCTTGTTTTTAAGGCAAGCTTTAAAGAAAAAAAATGGAAATGGAATCTTTTATTATATTCTTCAGCTAGCCCGAAAATGAGAACACTATCCGAACGCCCGACTTTATTACTCTAATTCCCGAGAAATTAGGTCGAGTGTAGCTTGATTTGGGCAACTTCCCGTCGTTTAGTTCAAGTCATGTCAAAGTCAAGTGCATATAAAATAAAATCTTGAGCTTAATGCTAAACCCATATTTTGGCATTTTTATAACGCCATTTAATCATAATCACCACAATAAATTCTGATAAATTATTGTATGTCATATGAAGAACACAATCTATTCTTCCCAACTCTAACAAACTATAACACTGGAATGTCGTGTGTACCATTTATATAGAAAATATTAAAAGTTTTTTAAATTTCGTTCTTACACATAATATTGTAAGTACGAATTGCGCTTTTGATAAACTTAAAAATATATCGGAAATGGAAGTCAAAACTTTCTATTTTAAATAAAGTGGGTATAATATGTCACAAACTACTTACATAAAAACTTAGGCGCAGTGAGTATTTTAACCGACTTTTCTTTAGTCACTTCTCGGGTTGCATTTTAGTGCTTTAAATCAGATGCTCCTTGACTTTCCAGGTGACCTGTTCAGGTTCCGTCTCAACGGAGCACCCCTTGAGCCCCTCGTGCGCCGCACTGACCTGGGGCGCATTTGGCAGCCGCCGCACGATCCTCGGCTGCGTCACGATCAGATATTTCAGGTAATTCCTTTGTGTCGAGGTAATGTCTCAATTCGATTTGATTTAAGTCGACTGCGAACCCGAGTTGCGTTCACGTGCATTCATTACGCCTTCCAGCCATTCCCTCTGGAATCACGCGATAAAGATCACCGCGAGGTCTCACGGAATTTCTGAGGCGCCAACTTGAGTATCAAACTGCTAGCGGAGACTAGATCCAGACTATCTCCTGCTCGAAATACCTGAAAACGACCGAAAGGTGTTGCCTAGCCCTGCGAGTGACTGCACTTTCAATGGGCGGCGGCGTAAAGCCCCCGAAGGGCCCCAACGGCCGTTTAAGTGCATTTTTATGGGCTGGGGGTGCCCAGGTGGGTGCAGGGCAACACCGTTTTTCTTCTTACCTTTATAGCTGCCTAAGAAGTGCTGATTTCATGTGGAAATCGCTTTTTGTTTTCTTTCCTCTTCGTTACGAGCAACGGCAGCAACCGCCGCCGCCCAAGGCACGAACGTAAATATTTTATTAGCTCATAATCGGCTCCAAACGCGCGAATTAGTGACGAAAGGTGCAGCCGCGGAAGACACTCCGCAGCGCTTTAGATTCGTTTTATTGACCCATCACAGGTGCCCTGGTCTGTCATTGAAATGAACGAAAGATACAATCGCCGGATGTGTTACAATGTTCGATAGACGGCAAACACCTTTTTTGAACTAACGTGAATTTGAACAAACACATTTTACATGAAGATAAATTAAGTGGCGTTCCTGAATAAAAATCGGATTAAGGCTTGGAGTGAAATATTTGACGCACCTACGGAATTTTAGATTCATTTCAATCTATTTCAACTCGGGAAGGGCTTACCTAAAAGTACTAAAATGCACTTTGGGTGTGTAAGAATTACAGAGATTTATTACTTAATATTCTTTATGCAATATATGAACTTCCATTATTCGTCAATACTAAAGGTTTTGCTATCAAAATTTGATTATAAATTTTCTTGACACTCATAGAGCTCAAGGGAATCTTTTGTAGGTACTCATTAAATTTTTTAACAAACGTTCAAAATTCTTGTGTCTTTATACCTTCAACTAAAATGAATTGCTTACCTATTTGTAATAAATACTTCAATGGCTTATACTATAGCATACTTTAAAAAACTTATCGATTTTGAGGAGAATTAGGACCAAACTAAAACTTTCCCTCGGTAAGATACACACAATTCGAAAACCTTAATTCCTCACAGAATAACGATCAATAAAATTTGTTATGGGATGCGGTAAAGAGCTTACTTCATTCAAAACATTGCGAAATTTGATATACTACCTATTGAAAATAAAATTCATAAAAAAAAGTTATTATACGTAGCGTTCATTAATTTCTTGAAACTATTGAGTAAATAGTCTGTAATTTTATCTGTTACTACATAAAAGCATAGGGCTAGGAAAATGAAGGGTATTTGCGTTTCCAAGTATCAAAATAAATATTTAATTATCCCTGCAGGGTATATGCACCGAAGAAATTCCTGTAATGAAACCTTGGAAACGCATACACTAGGAAATTCCACTTTATCGTAGATTTCATTCCCCAGGAAATCTACATTCTGAGTGATTCTTAAAAACCACTTCGAACTACTTCCTCTAATTAAATTCATTACCTCCTTAGGAGATAGAGGTTTCTGCGAAATATAGAGCTAAAACTATGAGAGTATGGAGGAAGTCAATTACCGAAAATGAACAAGTTAATTCGACACCATCGCTCTCTCCTGCGAAAGAATAGAACCAGCGAGACTTTCACATTCGTACTGAATGAGGCTGGCTCGTGCTCGAGTGCTTTTTACATACTCTCCACCAAAGAAAATAGTCTTATCTAATAAGTGGTAATTTCTAGAGTGCTTCTAAGTCGACTGGCAGAGTTCTTCCACTAAATGAGAGAGTTTTTGAGCCGCATCTTATTCCCACCACAGGCGAAGTCCGCAGACAGACTGAAGAACTTGTTCTGAGGGATGAGTCTGCCACTTAGCGTGCTAATATGTTGCTAGTTAAAAAGAGTGGCAATTTATTCATAGTAATATGTTTCCGCAATAGAACTCGTTGATATTACAAAAAAACATCATTAAATTATTCAAGAGGTTGGATCAGTTCGGGTTATATTCTCGTAAAAAAAATCCTTTTAAAACACAGGCAACGTCCAGATCCTTTTCCTTTTGAAATTTAAGCAAATTTAATTTTTTTCCATCATTTCCTTTTATGTTAGATGAAAACTTCACTTGCCGGTTTAGGAGAATCCGAGAGGGACTCCACTCGGATCGATTTCGGGCATAAACCTTTTCGCTCCTAGCTAAATAAGGCCTCTTTTGAATTACAAGTTAAGTTGGTGTCAGAAACCGTGAAAAGTTTACATAAATTTGTTAAGAAACATTCTTGAGAATTATTGAAAGTTTTGTGAAAAGAAAATAGAATTTTTTTAGGCTACTTACAACAGGTATACCGAAATACCCTACTTATACATTTTTTTATGTTTTTGAAGAAAATCCTTTATCAAACGAAGTAGCATATATGTAATTACATATTAACTGAATCACCTTTATTCAATTTGGATTTCGGCTTACAAAAACAGAAAAAACAAATAAAAGAATTTTCTTGCTTTTTACCATTGGTACGTTTTTTAAACTAAAGAGATGCGATGATAACTTTATCACCATCGCGTTCTTCTATATTTATCATGTTGACTAATATTAATTCGATTGAACTTCTTGTGAAGTAGAAATTGTTTGTGAAGGCGATGATTTTTGCTTTATTTAGTTCCAGCAGCTTCAATAAAATTTAAATAAGTCCTAAAAAGGGAGCCTACACTATGTAAAAACGATTCTTTTCTTAGTTATTTTAACAGTCGACTATTTCGATCCTCTGACCTTTTAAATTTTAGAACAGAAGGTTGTATTGGACGCATATCAAAATTATCCTTATCTGAAGGGATTTAAGGTTTATGACTCAAGCACATCTTTTATAAACCTAAGTTATTCTTCCCCATCATTTCTTCAATTTTGAAAATTTAATTAAAATTCTTATTCCGTTCTGAGCTTGGAAAAGATTCCAATGTGCCTCGTTTCGAGTTTGGATTAACGTAATCCATTGTTCGTAAAATGCTGCATTCATTCATTGTTTAAATTGCCTTTCACTTTTTCTCCAGGTAGAAAAATGAGCAATGACGCGATTACAGTATCAGAATGAGCCTGATTTCTTTTGCTCACCCAATTAAAATAAATGGACACAAACAAAAGACCATGAAACTGCAGTTTACTCTTCATTCTTCTTATAATTCCACCCTTCCACAATCTTTCTTGTTTCAATTCCTTGAATGGAACCGAAGTGGATAATTTTATCCAAGAAGTAAGATTTACAAATTTTGCTTGCGGAATGAATATTTAAAAACGCTAAATCCACCGTCTTATTAAAGCCGATTTTCTTTTGTATCATTTCCCTACTATAGGAATTGAAGACAACGGAACTGAACAGAGAAAATCAAAATGACTTAAGTCTTCCATCAATATCCCAAGGACAACAATTCAAAGAAATTGCAAAAGGGCTATTCTTTGCGCTGTCGACATTCTTATTTTTTTGTTCCTGTCCGCCTTTGATCTCTGCTGTTGAGTGAAATTCTTTTTGTTCCAGCTGACGTAATAATAAAATATTCGTAGGAAGACTTTTGTCTTGAAAATCAATAGGGTATCAGACATTTGACACAAACAAATTTATTTTTCCTCTGATATTCGAAGTACATATTTTCCCGAATACCTACACCTTTTGCTTAAAAACATACATATTTGATGCAAAATACCTGGCTGGAAATGTTTTATTCCCTTAACGAATGATAATGAAACAACTTGTTTCATTATCATTCGTTAAGGGAATAAAAACAACTAAGTTATTTGAGATTATTTAGATTAAATGATTTGTCTTCAAATTCACCATCTTCAAAAAATATTTACTGATTGCATGAAAGCATCTCAAATTGACACTTTTCTACTCAGAAACAAATTGGTGTGAATTAGTTTACCACGGAATATAATCTCCTTCCTGAAAATGCTTATTTTACACTTTCAGTTTTCTTGTGCTAATTTTCAACCGCAAGAAAATTTAACACCTATTCTTGTGGTTAGCAAAAGAATGCCATGGGGCGGTTTGCGTTGTGGTTTTCGTTGTGGTTTTCGTTATGGTTTTACATCGCGTGTGAGGCCTCAACACTAAATAGAAATAAGATATTTTAATTGTTTTAACCTAATTTCATGAAAATTTCATTATCAAAAATTAATCAGTTATCCAAAATTTTATAATGAATGAAGATTAGAGTCTTTTGAATTTAATCTTTGTAGATACTAGATAGTGCTTCATTAGTCGAAGCATCTCATACTTAGCCAAGATAAAAACTGCATTTTGAAGGTCTTTATTTGTTTAATAAAATTAATTTTAAACTAGGTACAATATTGTTGAGATTATCATACCTAATAGAGTTTTATGTGGGAAATATTTTTGATCCATCGACTATTTGTCAGTAAATATTGATTGATGTATTGTATGTACGTACTTTTAATGCGTGAAATAATTCTATAATAGACGTAAAAAATTCAATTGGATAACAATAAATCAAGTTTTATAATAACCTACCACATGATTAACATTAATTAAACCGCATGGCTAAAGGACCCTTTAGTAAAGGGTGTAATTACTTTCATCATTGTTTATTTTCGAGAGATAATATAAATACTATAAATGAAATGATTACCTAATTCGCTAATGAAACAACAAAGGGTTAAATACAACCTTATGTGATTGAGGAGAACACAATAAAATTATTTAGTGGAAATGTGTACACCTTTGACAGAGTTGTTAAAATAAACTAATTAACTCTTTGGCAAAGCATTTAAATGTGTTAAATGCGTTTAAATGGGAAAATTGGTTATTTCTTATTGCTCTTACATTTGTGATAATGTCGATTCAAATGAATTTACGAATTTGAGATATGCAAGTTTAGTATCAAAATAACAGTTTACCTTAAAATGGGGAGACATTCTTACATCCGAAATTCTTGAAATGAATTCAAGAAATTTATTCATGATTATTTATGTTTAATTATTTTTAGTCAAGGCAAAATGTGAAGTTGAAGCGAACTAGTTAAAAATAGGATGAAGTCAAGAAAGCTTAACACGTCTCAAGAGCAATTCACCCAAAGCACTTATCATAATGAGAATAGTCTGACCCACTTACACTCAAAGTTGTTGAACAAGTGCACTGGAAAGTTTAAGATCTTTAGAAGAAAACAAGTCTTATTGCTCAATTCCTAATACTTCTCAGTTTCATCAGCTTCAGAACATACATTCACGAGGGACCCGTTTTCGAAGTTTTGAAAACTTCGTCGATAGCATTATTCGCGTCGGAAATGTGTTTGCGTAATTTTACAAAGAACTCCTGGATTTGCACCTTCTGAGGCAGATTGCCACTACTGCGTTTCTGGGGTGAAATGGCATGTCGCTTATTTGAAAAGTCGTGAAGTGTAATTGACAGATTACCTGGGAGAAATTGATGAATTTTCTCTTCAATTCAAAGAAAGTATATAGGTACACTTAAGGGAAGATAAATTTAAATCCATTTAATTTTCAAGAGCGCCATTCTAACAGTCGTATTTAATTCAACACTAGTCAAGACTCAACACAGTAAAAATGTCTTATTTATAAGGACAGGCAATCGACATGCGCTACTATAATAGAGCCAATTCCTTTCTCATATTAATTTATGTATAAAATATTAGACAAAACTTATGGAAACCCAATTTTAATAAATTTAATAGAAAAGTAAATAATGATTGATTTCAGATTCAGTTACTTTTTAAAAAAATTGTTCAATTTTACACTTTAAGAAGTCAAAAAAACAGCGTTGAGCGTAGTAAGGAAACGCGATTCTATTTTATTTGATTATGAAACATTTTTTTAAGATGTGACTATTCTACTGAACGCATGGTCATTATTTAAATGTGTATACAAGCTTAGTAAATATTTAAAATAAGTAAAATATAAAAATGCAAGACTATCAAATTTATTTTAAAATCTATATCAAATGGTTCATTCCTTTAAAGTTTTATTGCTGTTTGAAACTTAATAAAAGTTTAATCTTTTCAAACCTTAATTTCCTGTGAAATTTGCAAATTTTCGAATGTAGAAGCATCGAAAGAAAATCCTTGAATAACTGCTTTTCCTGCAGTTCCACGGGGCACGAAATATTTACGATACACCCGCACAACCCGCAAAATTTACGGTTGAATCGCTGCAAAACGACATTTCCCACAAATCGATATCATCGCGGGGATTCAGAATTTCTTGAGGAAAAATGGGCCACGGGTCTTTTGAAAATTATTCATCGTTTTTCTCTCCTCTCCGCGCCAAATGGAATATATGCTTCATCTGGCCAGAATAAATTAAAATGCTCGCGAAATTTCCTCCCCCGTCCCGTGTCCCCTTGGTGCAATTGTTCGAATCGATGCATTTACACAGGCAATGGCAATATTTCCATGACTTCCCAATTTTCCCTCATCTAGGGATTTTTCCAGCTTTTCCGGAGCTCATTTATCGCACTTTGCAATGTAATTGATCACTTTGATATCATCGAATTTTTACTGCATCTGCAGCGGGATTTTCTTTTTATTGTTTTTATCGTCTTCTTTTCAACTTTTTCCATCCTTGTTGAGTTTAACGGTTGAAGCATAAATCTTTTATTCTGAGCACAGGAAAAATCATTTTATTTATCGTTAATTTGTTGACTTTGTCGGCGGTCAACGAGCTGTTGCAGTTTGATAAATTAATGTGCTGCAATCTATGAGATTTTGGTTTTAATGTAATCAGTAGTTTTTGCCATTTTTTGCATTCTATTGTGGCTTTGCAGGTAATTAATAAAACCTTTAATCCACAAAACGTGATGTATTTTATGTCCGAAAGTGTATGAAAGTTAATATGTGCGAGGGTTTTTACCTCGACGAAATAGTTTTTATTAAACATTTTTTACTTTACTTTCTTATGCAGCATGAGCTCAAATTTTTTAGTGTGCGGTTCAAATAAGCTTAAATTTCATATTAAATGCTACAAATTTTGTATTGAAATGTCTCTGTTTGTTTAAGCACACTCCAAGACTGCTTATAACTTAAATGTTGTTGTGGTCCGAATGAAAGAGTTGAAAAGTTTATACTAGTTTTTAAAGTAGACTCAGGTCGGCCCTATCCTTTAAGGGGTTAGTTAGGCTAGTTAAAGGTAAGAGTGGTTTTAATTTTAATATTTTTTATTTTAAAGTAAACGTCATGAGAATTTCAAAACAAAAATTGTAATTCGGTAGCAAGTTATCTGGTAGATTGATAAAGTTTTTTTTACAAATACATAGTGACTTGCTATTTGCTGAGACCAGAACTTCTTAGTGATGGTTTATCCAAGATCAATGCAAGAAAAAGAATTGTTAATTTAATAGTTTAACTAGTGCTTTATCGAAGCTTTGTTGTTTTCTTCAAATTGAACAAAGTGGCGAACTTTGAAAGTAAATATTCTATATTTTTAAGGGAAAAAGGCGCTTGTTTATTGTTTAAAAAAAAGTTTCGGTAAAAAAACCTTTTGATTAAGTTCTAGTTTTTATTGCCTAACATGCTGTAGGTATATGTAATGTAATTTGGGAAAGTGTAAATAAAATAGATTCTTTTAAAATCCTTACTAGCCCTAACATTAAAAAGCAATCCTTAAAACAGACTACAGAGATAAGATTTGTATATGTAATATTTCAGTAAAATGTGTATACATTAGTAATTAATTGGGTTACATTTTTTAAAAATCGATTTATTTCACCCTCCAGACTTTGTGTTATCCCCAAAAACACAAAGTTTCAAACTTCTTCCGTATTCAGGTTCAAACGTTAAGCACACCTGAAATTGGGTATCAAATAAATTTCCCCCCGGAAGAAAACAAAGTAATAATATTTCCCAAACAGTCTCCTCGGACACAATCGAAAAGTTCTAAAGGTGAAAAATGGGGGTGCCATTTTCTTCTATAGGGCTGCTCTTTGTCGCGGGGCCAGCTATAAAAACGGGCGCGATAAAAAATTCTTCATGATTCCAATTTGCGTCATCGGCATTATCGTGGGCGGCTGAGTGCCATAATCTATTAGGAAACAAGCGAATTCTATAAAATGTTTTTATTACTTCTCCGGCGGCGTGTAGAAGTCGTCGCGTCGGACGGCGGGACTCCTCCCGGTGGTGTCTCCGCTCTGGTGGAATAATTGGGACACCTTAAATACTGCGTCCCTTTGGTAAAATCGAGAGAAAACGCCCATTGCCAGGCGGAGGGTCGCAGGACCATCGAAAAAAAAAATTTTTTTATTTCAATGAAAAATGATAACGAGCAGCCATTGTGCGATATCATGGTCGCAGGCACGCCGAAGTCATTCACATCCAAGAAAAGAAAATTCGTTAACGATAAATTAAATTACACTTGATCGCTCTGAATTGGTGGTCGGGTCTCCTCCGAGGGTGATACACCCGGTCTCGGGAGCGTAAAGACGGACCACATTCAACAGAGTCCCCCCCGCTGGCGGCCGGGGCTCCGGGCCTTCGGCATTACTTAAGGAGGACACTGAGAACCAGTTTGACCGGAAAAGATGACAATTTACGTCTAATCCGTGGCTGTGGCCCATGAAACGAGGCCACAATTCTTTTTTATTGGGAGGGTTCCCTTATTGAGCCTTATCGGGGAGGTCTGGCCCGAAAGATAGTCGAACAAGGGTTGATAGCTTTTCGGGGCGAAACAGGCGTCGAATAGCCGCAAATCACGCCACGTGCGAATGCACAACATGGGGCTCCCGGCGCGGGCATAGTGTACAACCCCTGAAAATCCCGGCCAGGAGGACAGGTGTCAAATTCGAACAGTTTGGGACAGGGCTTCATTGCCCGCAAGCATGCCATTCGGGGGCGCAGTGCGGTTTCGGTGAAAGCGGGGCTATTTCCGCCGGGGCGGCCCCTCAACTGTAATCCATTAGCGCTCGTCATAAGCCCGCCGGAAATGGTTATAAAGTGGTTCAATTAGGCGAAACAAAGTGGTGAGTTCGCGCTAAACAGCTTGCGTGCCTCTAATTAATGTTCGATCAGACCTCGATGTGACGTAAGTTTAGCGAGTTGCTAAACAGGAGCCAGCGAAGGCAATGCGCCACAGGTGAGTCACGGCGAATCGCGTGGTTCTGAACTCTCCCCCACCCCCTATAAATAACTCCTTAAAGACGTTGCCAACTTTCGCCGAGCTAATGACTTACTCACATGCACGTCCAGCCAGGCGCCTCCGTCTCCCGCAGGAGCCTCATAGTCCCCCTCGTCACTAATGCCATTAGCATCGTTCTGATTACTTGCCAAACGCCCCAGGACTAGGACTTCGCCACAGGTGCGACGAATGAGGATCGGCACATGCTCCACCTCCGAGGACCGAGGGCATCGGTGTCCAATAAACTCGGATAGTCGCCACATTACCACGGGCCACCGGGGACCAGACGACGAAGCGAACGTCCGCAAAAGTTCCAAACCAGCAGTTGCCGGCCAAATTCGATTTGATGATTTCTGCTGAATCGGGGAATCCCCTTCCTTCCCGAACGGCCAGCTTTTCTTCCCGATATGTGCGCTAATACCTGCAGAAGCGCTGATTTATCCCCTCTGGTCCTCATGCAGATTTATAATTGTATCGATTCGGACACTCCCCAGTCGAGTTCAATTAGCCGCCGTAATCGAGTTCCACCCGATGGATCTAAAAGTCTAGTCACTCGGTTGGATGAACTTCCATTTTCAGGTATTTTTCTACTTTCGTTTCGATCGAAATTAAATTAAAAGTAGAACTACTGGTTTTTTTTGGGGGGAGTTGTAACAAACCACTCCGAACTGTAGTGAACTTTTCTGAGCGCATTTCCCTCAAGGATTTGAATAACAGAGACAATTGCGATGATACTTCAGATTCAGGTTTCCGCGTGCAGGAAGATGAATTGTTTGAACCAGATGGAAATATTATCATATTTCCCAGAGGAAATAAAATATCTGTTCAAAGTAAAACAGAAGAGCTTGCGTTTTATTTTTCAATTGCAAAGAAATATGAGGTTTACGATTATTGTAATAAATACATTATATATTAAATGGATAGTGCACCAAATAGGATGAAGATTTTTTGTTTTAACAAAGCGACCATCAAACTTGGGAATAACAGAGTCCTTTATTTAATTTTTATATATGCTGTAGGGTAGTCTTCCGTCAATAAGAGGCTAAAACGATAAGACGCGCTTCGCTTTCGTTTCCGAGAAAAATCGATTAAAAATTTTCAAAGTGGTCGAATAATTGCAGTTAAAAGGGCATAACGTGGCCTATCATGTTTTTTCTTATGCTCGCATTACTTCTATCTAATTTTTTTTAATACTTTAAACTTATTTTTCTCGAAAATCAAGGCGCGTCTTTCTTAAAAATATGTAGAATTATTTGTAAACCTTATCCACTATTTTTCTTTTAGACATACTACTCATATTTTCAACCTAGCTTTAATTAATAATATAATAGTAATATTTAATTTAAAGAGAACAAGAATTATATCAATTCAAGATTGAAGAAAAGGTATTTTATAAGAACGCGCTAGGGAGACTTTCTTTTGTCTTTGCTTTAAATACAAACAGAAAAAAAATCAGTTCCCTTTCTAATAGTGGGTGCTGCTGAGTTTTATAAATTCGTCATTTATTTTTCTGAAAACATATTCTGTAAAGAAGAATTGAAGAATCCTATTTCCTGATGTCCTCTCATATCATAAAATGCCTTTCGTGATGTTTGAAACAATGCCCGTCAAAATAATAAATACGACCATTATCGGTGAATCAGTCATCTGGAAGACAAATTTCCTCGCCCGACCTTTCGAGGAGCATTAAAACTTCTTTTTGAAACAAGCGCAGGCCGAATGGCTGACAACTTGACAATGTTTCCCCATTAATTTTATTTGTTTTGGCCCGTCCAAAAAGCGAAAATGAAAGCGTCCACGCCACGGTGCGGATGGTGTAGGACCTAAAAATAGCCATCCTCCTCGACTCTTTTCAGATTCGGCGATAGCCACAACAATTGATAGTCGCATTTTTTCACAGCCCATGAATATGCCGAAAACACGCAGAAGAGTGCGGATTGGGATAGAGGCGCCTCTATCGCAAATGGGGCCCCATTCACCGGGGCGGCTCAGAAAGCCAAACCGTGAAAGCACCAGTGCAGCGCTCCCAAAATAGCCCCCCGGTCGGACTTTTCAAAAGTTGCACCACTGGCGGAAAACAAAAAGCGGAAAAAGTCATAAATTGCTGCGGGTGCATTTGTTTGTACGCCGTAATTGCGGAAATTGGCTGGAGATCTCTGTTGAAAATTTCTAAGGAGCAGTCCAGGACTGCACTCGGACCCACCGGGTCCACCCGCCGGGGTGCAGCCATTTGGTTCTGATTAAACCGCTAATTAATGAAAGACTGCTGCCAGTGTATCTATTCTAATTAGTGCCCCGGAGTGCTTCGATTCTGAGGGAAATATGACGAGATAAGGCCCTGCATCTCCGGCCGATAGGTGAAACCGAAGGCGCCCGGGGCTGCGGTTTTGTGTGGATTAAATGGGTTTTCTTTGATGATTTCAGTTCAATGGATAGTCCGTCTATCTGTCTGCTGCAGTCGTAGTTTCGGGAAAACAGAATAATACACAAACGAAGCCTCTCCCGATGCATTTTGCCAGCGGAAGTTTAATTTAAATTCAAGAGATTACCGCGGGCATTCCATTGATTGAGGAGGACCAACGCCGGACGAACGCTGAGGTGTTTATCCAAGAACTTTTAAAATGTTTCTTTTACCTGCTCCTGATATTCTCAATTAATTCCATTTGATTAAATTAGAAAAAATAATCGAAAATAATTGATACACCTATACCGTAAAGTGGGGCTACTTGAGCACACTGTAAACCCGTTCATTCCTGTTCTCGCGCAAGACATACCTACTATAGCTTACTTTTTTGTTTAGTTATGATTCGTTTCTTTTTATTAAGGGTAGGTACCTACTCTGAGCCTAAAAATTGTGCGCACTTATACATACAAAAGAACTCCAGGGTCGAAACCCTACAGAAATTATAAAGTGGAAGACCTCGAAAAAGCTATGAAAGCAGTAAACGTTTTTAAGAAAAAAGACAATTTTGATAATTTTTTTTCCTATTCTTAATTAAATCAATAATTTTAATTACACAGATACATTCTAAGTACTACCACTTAGTTGCATTTTACGAGGGGAACTTGGTCATATCTAACATGCATATAATAAGAGCTTTATTCTCAAAAACATTTTGCTGTCCAAGAAGCCCCAAAGACCGGGCTACTTGAACACCAATTACAAATTTATATATTTTTTAAAGTGTGTGTGAGGTATTTTCAATATTTTATGCTAGCTTTTTAATGCTTAAGGTTATACATAGATCGGAACAATGGATGTTTTTCTATCGCCTTAGTTTTAATTTCGCACTCATTATTTCGAAAAATGTGCACAATAGGTGTCCTAATATAGATAGCCTCATTTTACGGTACCTACTATATATACATGTACATATAGTGTTGGATACTATCACATTGCAAACGTATTATTGAATGTCCAAACTTCTATTTATGTACATATATCCAAAATTCTAAATCGATATCTGAATAAAAACCTAAAAATAGCTCGTACCTGCAAAAAATCCATTAACGGTAAATTTCTTCTTATAGTATAATATACATATAACGTATGTGCCTATAATGTAAAAATAAACGAAAATTTGAACGGAAGCATCTAGTCAATTTAATCATTACACGAATGAGAAATTAAAATTTTAATCACTTAGAGTTTTGAACGTCAATATGTTTAATCTTCATTCTTGATTCGAATATAATATAGTATATCTACCTATTTCCGGAAATCTAAACGGACTTAAAAACAAGAACGTGTAAAATGAATACCCCTCGTTAGATGGAGATTTAAAAAGTATGAGACGAAAATACCGGATAAAATTGTCCACAAACATTAATTTCATTGCTATTCTAAAACTGAACTTGAAAAAGGAAAACAAAACAAAATTTCGGTATGAATTTCAGCTTGGGCAAAATGAATAGCAACTCGGATTTACCGGGAAGCAATCCAAAAATAGACTAAATAAAAGATTGCAAAAATACAAAAACATGAAAGGTTATTGAACCCTTCTATAGCGAGGGTCCGACAAGTACTGGAGCAATGTTTTTATTTTATGGTCTGATTGTTAAGGTTGATTCAATTTGATTAAAGTAGTCGTGAGAAGTCCAGATGGTTCTCAATTTCGGCCAAAGTATGCAACTATATACGAACTGAAGATTGGTAGCTTGTTATTGTTCGTGTTTATTTGGGGTTGGCTCAGAAATTTTCTGCTGTAATATAGTTTTCTTATAACGCAGCAATATAGGTACTTAATGATGTTTAACTAATGAATTACGTCTATATAAATTCTAATTACCTACATAATTCACTTTATAGATAGCAAATTTTGAACAATACATTGATTTTTGCAGCAAATGCCCCTTGCATACAAAAAGCTTAGTACCATGCTAATTTTCGCGTCCGTTAATGCGCAAGTGTTCATAAATCAAGTTAAAAGAGTTAACAAAAGGCAAAATGCGAAACAATGAAGTTAGCCATAAATCAAATTCTAAAGCATTAAGGCAATCAAAACGAACCACGAGTAGGACGAACTAGATTTAAATTGGCGTGGGGCACGCGATCGATTCGAAATTTATTGACCGCAGTTTAATGGCTGCAAATTTCACAGCTTGATAAGATTCATTCAAATCGAGGGTCATATGGGGCTCATGGCATTCATGTGTGACAAATGGCATGAGTTGTATCTATAAAGTCAAGAAAAAAAAATTTTTTCTTAAATTCTAATTTAAGTCGAAGGAAGTGGTCGGGGAACAAGCAAAATGCACGGAGAAGAAAAACAGCGAAAAGAAATGGTCTAACTTGTTCCATAAATCTTAAAGCCCAGCGCAAACAAGAGACTTCTCGGCGGAGTCGCCTTCTTATCGTACACGTGTACTGCAAGTCGTTTTCATTTTAAGGCCATCGCTGCTGTGAATATTAATTGACTTGTGAGGCACATAAATTTAAAGTTTTCTCATCTCTCCCGTGATATGCGTGAAAATGCTGTGCTTACTGCAAAAACTTGTTCCACACAGTTGGTGAAAATTGTTAATTAGAATTTGATTGTGCACGGATAATAACAGATGCCAATCATTAAAACTAATACTTAAATCACTTCTGAAAAGAATCTCCGAAAGATAAAAAATTCATATTATCCAATTAAAATTAACCTTCTTCGGATAATAATTTTAGTTTATGATCAATGCTGGATAAACACATTCGCGTAGAAACAAATAAATTTGGGTTCAGAGATTATTTAATTTTGGTTATTTCATTTCAACAACCTCAAAACCTTTCAGTTTTCATTTATAAAACTTCTTTAATGACCCAAAAGAGGAAAAAGTTGCGATGAGTAAAGTTTTCCTGCAGACTCGACTTGCCTTGAAATTATGTAGGTTTTAAAAACTTTCTAATGTTTTATAACTAAATGGGAGTGAAATATTTTTAGTTTCCATTTATCCTTTCAAATGAACTCTCCCATCACACTGAACTAAATTCACAGAGTTAGAGTATTTCTCTGAATTTTCAAGAATATCGCAAACAGCTCTGCAATTGTAACACAACTATTTATATGTATATAAAATGTTTCTTTTCAGAAGTATCACAGCCCAGAATTTTTCCACATAATCGACATCAAATAAATAAGTAGAAAATTTCTATCTAATGAACGGTTCTGATTTCTATAAATATAAAAATTATTTCTGCAACAATAAAAATAAGTCCAATTACGACATTTCCCTTACCTACTTTAAAAATAGCTTCCGAGTATTGTTAACCCAACAAATTTATCGATGAACTCCTACATGTATCAAGTAAATTGGAAAAATATCATAGCAATAAGAAAATTGAATCTGTATTGGAAGGAAAATGTGAAGCGAAGTGAAATGGTTTCTTGGAAATAATTTCGAATCTGAAATATAAAAATATATTATGGGTTTCAAAGCTTTGTTGCAAATAGGTCTTGAAGCCTTGCATTTACTATTCGTCATTATGTATAAGGTCGAAAATAATCTTTGCCACAGAAACAACTATAAAAATTTAAAATTTGGCACTCATTGCAAAACTGAACTAAGATATACAGCAAAGCGTGACTATCCCTTTAAAGTTCTTTGTATAAATTTTAAATGTAGGTACTTTCAAAGGGATATTTAACATAATTATGGATGACAATAAAGTGTCTAAAAAATCCATATTTTATACTCATTTGATTACACTACAGCTTGATACCTATACTACCATAAGGCTTAGTAAATAGTAATTTTATAGTTACATATTTATTTACATTTTATTCATAGAAAAGAAATTAATTTTGTTACGTAAAAGTTCTATTATTTTGAATTATACCTATAAAAAGAAACTTTCACATAGATAATAGAAATAATTTAATTTCGAGTCTTTTCTTTTACTTGTTCTGTGCTGTGAGATTTTTCTTCGTGCCAAATTTCATGATTATACATATGTATGTATGTCAACTTAATGAATATACTGAAAAGTAAATTATACGAGATATTTCAGAAAATGCGATTTTGAAAACCATTTACATCATAAGTCTTCAAATCAAATCATGTGAAGTTTTCGTCGTTATAAGTTTATTTACTACAATTCTTCATTCATTTGATTTGATACTACAAATCAATGAAATCTTCTCTTAAACCTTTATTATCCTAAAAAGTCTGCCCGAGGGGGGGCTTGGTCAAGAGACATGCACCAGAAGAGGGGTGCCATTTCATCAAGAAGCTCATTGAAAAATGTTTGCTTGATGTAAGCCCGTGACTACAGGAGCTTATTTGATGTTTTCATTTCAGTCACCCATAAATTTTCGGCCAGGATTAGCATAGTAAAGAGCAGTCGACCCCATCTTCGGGGCACTAAATTTCTGTGACAATGACAAAAATCTTGACATTAGCATGCCTGAGTCCCCCCATGGGTGACACGGCCAACTTTGGGGGGATCTATCTGCAGGGCCAGAGCAGGGCACACACCTCGTCCTCAAACAATGCTGAAAAAAGGCAGAAGAAAACGAGTTGGATTAGCGCCCTCATTCTAAAATTTACAGATTCCCAGCTCAGCGCTCTGTTACGAATAGTTTGCATGCGGAGCCCGGGGCGCCCGGGGGAGAATTTATGGCGCCCCATGACGCCGCTGTTGACAATTTTCAAGTTCTACACGCGCTCCGAACAAAAAAGAAACAACTCTAATTTATGTCGTTAATCGGCTTTTGGAGCCCTTCGGGAAATTCATTAAGACATCAACGGATTCGGTTTGTTTCAATTTTGAGGGGCCGCATCGCATCCACGTCTGTCTTAAGAGCAGATCGACTCGAAAGAAAATGCGTCGCCTCGTTTTGGAGACGTATTTTTTATTAATGAGATAACTATGTCGAGGACGGATAACATTTCCTGGGAGCTCTTCAAGAATTGATCGAATTTCGATAAGGGCACGGGGGTAATCGAAGGGGTAATCACTTCACTTTGATTATCTTATTTGGTCCTAATGGGGCTCGGGAGGTTCACGCTTGATTGAATTCATGAAATTCAGGGATTCATTACGCCGGAATGAAATTTTTCTGATATCAAAAGAAAGAGGAGGCCTCAACTCAACTCCAGCCGAAGGAGCCCTTACTAAATAGGACGTTTCCCTCGATGGAGAAGAAATCGATTCACGTGCTGGTTGCGCGAATTTCTAATTGCAGGAAAAGGAAACACAACAAAGGGAAGGAATTTTTCGAAAATGTGTCAAGAACCTTTTTATGGCGTAGGCGTCATCAGATACGAGATTTTCTTTTTTTTAACAAGCCATCGATCCAATTTCTCACACTTCACCAGGGCAACAAATAAAAATTTTCTAGCGTCTGCTTAGGGTGATATAATCTTTGAAATTCCGGGCAGATTAGTCCCTTTTTTGCTCAGTTCGCCTATGAAATTTGATCCATGACCTTACACCACCGGGAGACGTAACACGAACCGAGGTATACCTACAAAGCGACCTTTTACCTGCAATTTGATATCGCAATCACAAAGGAGTGAGTGGTGGCGACCGAAAAAATTCGACTTGAAATTCACTTCCAGGCGAAAATGAAGACGGGGGAAGAATTCGGGGCTAAAGGCCCAACCGTCGCTCTTTCTTTGTGATGTCCTCGTAGAACGCTAATGTAAACAGGTTCGGTCCTTTTATCTTCGGAGGAAGGTTTGTTTGGATACGATTTCACGCCGCATTTGTCATGGAAATTATCCGTGACACTTCAACCAAGTTTCCCAGTGTAATTATACACTATACGTGCGGCACCCGACTGGATGTGGTCGGGTCCACCTAGGACTCACGGAGCTGGTCATTGAGTGGGTTTTTTGTGCCATCGGATGGATTATTATGGTCGTTAATTCCCCCTGCCTGCAGGACGTAGTTATCCTTTCCGGGAAGTCGGCAAGGAAATTGCCTTTATGGGAGGGCTACACGTGAGCTCTAATTTCAATTTCTTTTATGGGTCCTGAAATTTTATGTTTATTTGTTAATTTCTTATAAGCTGGATTAGCTTTCAACTTAGCCTGAATAGCCAACCAGGGAAATACCTTTTTTCGGGTTGGGTCTCTCAGAAAATTCTTTTCTTTTGAATAGTTGTGAGAAAATAACATCTTGAATAGGTCTGTTTTTCTATATTAACAATACATGCCACCTTAGTGGAAAGATTTGTTCACTTAGATACGTACGTGATAATAAAAGATTATTTTTCCTTTTTTTTTTAAATTATTTCGTACAGTATCCCGCCATTAAATTATGACTAATGGCATTTATACAAAATTATTGTCATTTAATGTGTGCTGGTCACAACTTTATTGGTTTTCTCCTGAAAAAAAGACTATAATTTTATGAGTGTAGGTATTGGATATTACCTTCGTTCACAAATTGGAAAATCCCAATTTCCGGTTCTAAGACAATTTTTATGAAAGAAAACTAGAATTTCTTTAAATTTTCTAGTCGGCCATAATTTAATGGCGGGATACTGTATTAACTTCAAATCAAAAAAGCTGACTAAATAATGCAGAGCAACACCGATTTAAGTTTATTTTTACTAAACTAATTAGCTAGCTTCAGTTCATAAAAATAACAATAGTTTAAAATATCTATAGTTATACCATCATTGTGAGAACTTTATTATTTACTTACCTTCACTTGACTATAAAGGAGAATGTTATTTTCTATGGAATAAACTTCTACATAATTTTGTAATTTGGTAGCGTTTTTTTTTACATTTAAATGCAAGACCTAATAAAGCTACAAATAATAACAAAATTCGCATGCTTTTGCTATCAGTTTATTTAGGCAGTTGTAAACTCTTTGCGGCTTTATTCTGTAGGGATTTTTGTCTTTTAATTTAACTTCTCTGTAAAAGGAAAGTTCCACATAAGGAATCAATGTACGTTATACCGACATATGTATGTATAGGTATTCGAATTTGTTACAGTTCGGCTGTACCTACGTCACTACAACTAATGTATTGGCATAAATTGAGTTTGAGGCCTGTTCACGAATATATTTTGAAGAAATCAAATATTACAATATTGAAAATAGGCATTTAAGCTTATTTGGTTAAAATGTTAATTAGGCTTTTGTTTCGAAATTCTGACAAAATCTTGAAAAATATGCATGGTTGGATAATCCAAAATAATAATTTCATTTATTCCAAAGACTATTTTTCCTTAAAATAACAAAGTGAACCTTCCTTTTCATAATTTTCGACCAAACTTTCTAGAAATATGGCAAAACTATAGCTGTAATGAAATCGCTGTTAAAAATGTTAAATATCTCGCGAAGTACAGGAGACCGATAAAAACTTTTTGCATACCTTATCGTAACTTTTCATCTGAAATGAATGTTCTCAAAATGTTTCAACAAACTTAATTTGTTCCGCAATGTCGTTTAGATGTAAAACCTTAGCCACATATTCAGATTTCTTAGATTTAATATTTTACCACTAACTACTTAACGTATTCATTCTTGCAATATGCAAAAAAGTTAAACTTCAGTGAGGTATAAAGTGTTCATAATTCCGAGGATATGCTCTTCCTTCGTTCAAAACGGAGAAGTGTTTGTACGTCTCGCGGCGATGTTTCGAAGGCATAATTTGCTTGTTTTAATTAAACTGATGTAACTAAACCGCCGGAAGTTGTAGCAGTCCCCTCCGTGCGGATGTGGGGAAACAGATCCATTCACGTGGAAAACACGCTATCTGCCTTCGTCTTTAGCCCGGGGCATGCGATACAAAGATGCTCTGTATAGTCCCTCAAGTCCTGGCCCTTTGTGGACGAAGGGAGGAATCTTTCGCTAAATTCTAGCCCGAGGCACCCGATTATTTTTTCAAAGTCGGCACCGCCACTGCGCCCGTGACGCGCACGAAACTGAAATTGAAAACAAGCAAACGATCCGAAGCAGCCCATTGCTCCTTTTATCGAAGCTCGTCGCAGCAAAGGAAGCAGCCACCCAGACGACGTCGCGTCGCCGTCTCGTGTGTCATCCATCGCAAATGTTTGAGGAAAACCACCTGTTCTTGGGAGAAAGAGTCCGGCTCCTTGGCCCTGGTACAGCTCCGGAGGCTGCAGAAACAGAGGCCACGAGAACTGCGAGACGGCTGTCGGATTTCTCGGTGCAGAGGAACATGGCAGAGGTCGGCATTTACAGCACATTAGCGTCACTAAGTCCTTTGTAAACAGTCATTAATTTTAATGGAGAGTAACTTAAAAGGAATTTTTCGTAAAGAGGATGATACTGGTGCCATCGCCCCGGTACCAAAACAGCAAAACGCCAAGATTTTCGGAATTAATTCTATTTGCCAAAGTGCTTCACTCGCACTTCTTCAATGGATTTTGTCTGTACGCGCAGGGATTTTTAATTAATTTTAAATTAATCGGAAATGGGAACGAACCCCAAGAACTAGCTCCTCTTAAGTTTCTGCTGATACCAGCAAATTGATTTTAACTCTGATTTTATCCGAACGTCGCTAGATATCGTTGTCTTTTTTTTAAGGATTTTACCCACTCTTTCGTCTCATTCATTTTTCAGGAAATTTTTTATTCTTCTTACAAACTACCTTCTTCAAACTTTTGTAATAACATAAAATTACACGTTAATTATTGTTTAAGAATTTAAAATCTTATTGTCCGCAAAGATGACTTTAAAATATTTGTTAGATCTACATATACCTATGTACATACATATAATAAGCCGCCTTGAGGGTAATTAATGCATTTGCGGTTAGAGGGCACACAATTTCCTTAATTATGGAACTAAATAAGGAAATAGTGTGGCAAGAGATAATTACCTACTCATTCTACACTTAACCACTTACTTGAAATCATGTTAATTAATTTCTTTGGAGATTACTTTAGAAATTGAAAGGCGATAACTTGGAGAAAGTGTTATAAGATTTTAGTAACGTATAACCACAGAATATAAAAAAACATAAACATGATTTCTACAGTTCCAAAAATTTTAGAACAAATACGTATTGTGATTTTGAAGTAACAATGAACTATAAAAGCTTATTACATACTAGGTACTGAGATGTAAGTTCGCCCACCTGCTGTTTGAGTGAGAACTTGTTAAAATAGAAAAGATGTTGTCTTTTCATGGCGTTATGAAGAACAAAATATTATATTCACGAAAATTACTGGTTAGGAAGTAGACATCGTAATAAAGTGCATATGCCATCTTGTGGAAAATAATTAAATTATTTAAAAAAATACCGCTATATTAATGCATATGTGACCTGAAAGTTACACGGGCTCATAGAGAGTAATATTTATACTTAAAATGGATTAAAAACTAAAATCAATAGTACTTTAATACAATTTAAACATGAGCGAGTAAGAGTTACATATAGTATACTTACCTAACTATAAATATAAGTAGGTATATCTAATAAATTAAAAGAATTGATACAGTTTGTTATGTTCGCTACTTTGCATCTTGATCTATGCCCGGCAACGCACATTTATATACACATATTTTGAAAATCACTCTATTCTCACATTCAAACGGTTTATTATTGAGTACATTTTACTAAAATAAATAGTTTATTGATTGGCTACCAGACTTGGCGTATACATAAAATTATTTTAAGTTTTGGCAGCATCTCGAGAGTATCAATAAATTTCTCCCGGTAAGGGTCTCATAAAATAAGTGCACTAAATTCCATAGACATAGACATTAGAAACTATGGCTAACTTTAAGGGGGCAGAGTGCTAATTTATCGTCATTAATCAGTACCCCGGAGACTTAAACAAGAATCCGAGTCACTGGTTCGGCTGCCAAAACCCACTAATGGCCCCTATAAACCCTTTCTAAGAGAATCCCGGTGGCTTCATAGCAGTTATATTAATTGCAGCTGTTGATCATAATTTATAGCCGTTTGATTGAGAGATTATGGCCTGGACAGTGACAGCGAAGTGCCCGCTTACATTCGTGTCCTAATGACCATTAAAATCAAAAAATTCTTAATTTAGCGCCCGGCGGCCAGCATGCTGGTCGCACCAAAACAATGTCACAGTGGAGTTCCCGAATCCCGTGGCATCCCAGCGGGACGCGTTTCGAATAACATCTCATAACATTTTTGGAGAATCTTTTTAATTCGTCCACGGAGATGATCTGTGTTTGGACACTTTTTAAGAAGATTGTTTGGGACACTTCAGTAAATGTTGACTGCTTTAAAAAAATAATAAAAAAAAGGAGTGATAGAAAGATTAAGGAGGCAAGTTCAGGGAATCCGGGCTATTACCATTAAAGGAAAACAAATGTCCATTAGCATCCAGATGTTAATTAAAAAGGGCACCGAGTGCACGCATCATCTCATGCACGAGAAGAAGCCGGCACTTAAGACAGCCCACAGATCCGTCAAGATTTGGGCAGAGATTTCGTCCCCGCCCGCAAGGCTCTTAAGTGCCGATGGTGAGGAAGAAGCGCACTCAAACAAGAGAGCGATAATTAAAGTTATTTATGGATCCCGACGCTTAGCGATGTGATTAATGACGCTGGGCAGCGCCTCCCGATCGATTCGAAAACGAAAAACGTACTGATGGCGATTTCGACAGCTGATGCAAATAGATTCGGCGGCAAATAGAGCAGGGGGTTTGTCTACCGGAGGATTTAAAGCAGGTCTACCACAGGGCTAATTTTAGACATTGAAGCGAAAGTGAGGGCCGCAACCTTCAAATGGTGCATAGGCACTTATCGAGCTCGAAAGATCCGGTGAAGTTCCACTTCACGTAAATAATTTCACGCCGTTTAAGTCCCCGGATTAGACGTGCTTGCATGCGAGCCCTTCATTAGTTCCAATTAAGAAGCCACAATCAACTTAACGTGGTCATTGTGGGAGCGAAGGGCCAAATGACACGCTTGCCTTCTGCAGCATAATCGGATTAAGTTAATACGATTTCTGATGCAGCCTAACGACCCGAGCGACAAGAGCAGATTTAGCGCGAAACCAGTCTGTGCACTCTTCCTCAATCCTGCTCAATTGTTAATTCAATAAATTCTAAGACCAACTATGCGAACCAGACCCCGGCAAATTGGTGATGACAACAAACGTCTGGAAGTCGTCATCTCCACTCTCCGGCATTTTCATCCCGTGAATTGGATTCAGCTGACTGATGCATGCTTGTGAAGCGTTTAAAGGAAAATGAATATTGCCCCGACAGTCGTACTATCCTGGGACCTCGTTTCTCGGCTCCCCGGCTCTGTTGAGTTATTTTTCCAGACGGAAAAAGGGAAACGTGACTTAGGCACACCTACTTTTTAAAATTAGTTCGGGTTGTTTTAGGGCTTACTTTGACTTCTAAAAGATGAGAATATTAAAGAAGGGAATAAGTCACGCTTTGTAACTCCCATTCAGGCCTTGGTAAATTGAATTATTTATACTTTTTTTCTTTCACATAAGGATTTCATTACGAAAAGAGTTTTAACCCATTTATTTTAAACTAGCTTTCCCAGATCGGTATCCGTGTTGCAATCCATACTCTATACTATCTTCGTGGCAAAATGAAAATTAGTTAACATTTTCTCCCGTTTACGATGTTTTTGTAAAAAAATACACCGAGACTGAGTCTGGCTCAAGCTTAGTTTAAGTTTGTTCATCAAATTAATTTTTCTTCTTCGAAAAACCTTATTCTGTATAAATAAATTAATAGTAAAAAAAACAGTTTTAAAAACAAACTTTTGTTTAAATGCTCTAAAAACAACAAAATAAACTTTAAATTAAATTAAACCCATCAAGTTATTAGATTATAAAATTTATATAAAATCCGACAAACTGATTGCATTCATTATTTAGTATTGGATTAATATCAGTCAGGTTTTCACACCGACTTCAAAAGTCTATAAAAGTCTTGGTATTTAATGTTGAAAGTATAGTATCAGAGGACTTTTAATATAATTATTTTATACTTTTTAGAGCTTGGGATTTTTTGGAGTCGGTTCTATTTTTTTTTTAAATTTTTTTATTTCATTCTTTTTAGTGTAATATGTTTTAGTAAATTTTGTTTGGTCCGCCATTTTGAATCCTCGCAATCGGGCACCGAATGTACAACCAAGTACCAAAACCTTATCTGTGTATATATTTTGTTTGTTGTTGATTTTCTCAAAAAGCGCTAAATCAATTTCGATAAAATTTATATGGGACCACCTCTGAAGTATGACCTACCAAACAAAAAAAGAATCATCAAAATCGGTTCATAATTGGCGGAATTGTCGCGTAACGACATACAAAAAAAAAAAAAAAACATACAGTCGAATTGAGAACCCCCTCCGTTTTTTCGTCGGTTAAAAATAGATCGGTTGACAGTTCCATATTCCCAAAAGCTTACTTTTTTAAAAAATATTTCTTTAGTTATGTTCTTTCTGGTGCAGTATATGTACCTATAAGTTTAAACACTTTTATTTTGAAAATTCAGACTTTACCTTCAATTTAAAATTACTTAATAAATAAAATAAATTATAAAGATAATTTTTTCGGGTATTGTAAGTAAGCTGCACTTGTAATTTCAAAAAATATCGTTATAAATGAGTTATTCACAAAATATTTAACAACGGTTTAGAAAACTATAATTATTAATTCATTAAAACTTTGGAACTTATATTACTTCAAGATGACTATCGGCCTTATCGAACTGTATCAGTAGGATGGCGTAATTCAACAAACCACTTCCAAATATCGTCATAAACTCATTCCCTAATTCAAACAGCCCGTACATGCTGAGGCTGCTATTAGTTGATAATAAAACCGATTGCAGCTCCTCGACCTTAAAAAATGTAATTTCAAGTAACTTTTAAAAATAGAAAAAAAATCAAAAACTTACTTTTTGAAGCACTGTCATGGAAGTCATCTTTCCAAACTTAACTGGTAACTGTTTCCAGTACAGTGACCTCTTCTTCGCAGCTTCGATCGCTAGAACAATTGCAATCAAATTAGCCGCTTCCATAAAACACGCCCAGAAGCCAATAGAGACGTCAACGAATTTATCGAACTTTAAGTCAAGATAGTATATATAGAACGTTGAGAGAATTGAAGAAAAGGAGTTGTACAGCGACAGAAGAGTGTTCAATTTAAAATAGTCGTGTACTGACGCTAGTGTCTTACAAATGCTTGAATACGCCTTGATAATTTCCCCAAGGTTGGTTTCAAAATTAAACCTATTTAGAGCAGTATTGTCGCAGGATTTCAATTCATTGGCAAATTTATTCAAATGGTTTTCCAAATGGTCGTATTGCACGATAATCGTAAGTAGAGCAACAAAGTACATATCTCTAAATGCTCCGACTATCATCCACATGTAAGAAATCGCGCACCACGACCGCACTATGTACCCAGGGTATGAAAGAAAACTCGATATACAAATGATAAAATCGTTTACGCACGCAAAACCCGACACCGCAAACTTTACAAAAAGTATAATCAAATGTTTCCTTTCAAAAAATATCTGTCTTTGCGTTAACACCATCACAACTCTGCAGTCCTTGAAAACTTTCAAAAAAATCTCCTGAAATGTGCCCCTTTTAATTAGCTGCAGAGAAAAAGATAGAACACCGTTTACAGCTATAACAACATAATCCATAGAATTCATGAACTGTGCAAAAAAATGCCCCTCCTGGTCCTCAAAAAACACTGGAAAAATTATAACCGGGGAAACGACAAGTGGTAAAAAAATACAGATCACTTTTGCATAAAGGGCACCGAGGTATGAATCTTCAAATACCCCTGACTCTCTATCAAAACGGAAAGTAATGAGGCCAAGTGCGCGACAGTAGTTGAAAAATGAAATAAGTACCCGCGAAAATGCTGCATTCACGCGGTCCATCATTTCGCGGGATAGTTGCGGTAGACACTGCCACGGAAAAAATGTGTACAACCTAATTTGAAAATTGGGTCGATTAAGGGGCTAATTAACTAGAGGGCTTTTATTAATGAAGTGTAGAAATAGGGTTGCCACCTACACTACATAATTTATGCAACATGCTTAGTATTGAATTGTAGGCAGTGGCGGATTATCCTTTAGGCAAACTAGGCACGTGCCCATACGGGCGCGAGATTACAACACGCGCGGAAGTTTTTAAACGGAACTAAATTAAGTAACTAGGTACCCCCCACCGTGAGGTGCTGACTAGAGCTTTCCCATTATCTGAAATGAAAGAGCAACTCCTAAACTACAATTTCCATAAATATACTTATTTCAGTTCCATTCAAACTACGCCAACATCCGGGGAAAGTTTCAACATAGTTGGTAAAAATCATATTTGTAACATTTCGGTAGTCCAATTAATAAAGAAGCAGGAAATTGTAACAAATATTTAGAAAGGTTTATGTTTATTTTATAGTTGTTTAATATAACTTCTTGTAAAAAATTAAACGTATATTTATATTTTTCACTTCAAATTTTTGTATGCTAAATTAACTTTTAACCAGCGTTCAACAAATGCCAAAGGCCATGTAAGTAGTTATTCTCTTAAAACTATAGGTGCTAGACGGTTAAAAATGTTTTGCACGATATATTTACATAAAAATGAGCAATTGGGGATTTCGGGTATACCTACGTGCGTTGCGCTGCTTTTAATGACGCACAACTATTTAATATGAAATAACCAATGAAAATGCGAATTGTGAAAATGTATTAAACTTATCAAATGAATTTATACATCATTTTGGTTTTTATTTTGTTCACTGGTAGTCCAATACCCGCTTTACTTGAGAGACTTCATATCTTAACAGACAATACAAACTTTAAACCTTTTTAATGTCTGTTCAAAAGTGTTTAAAGTTTAAGTGTTATCTTATCTAAATAAATGCATTTTTATCATGTTAACATTACGCATATGTATCTATGTATGTACCTACCACGAAAAATATGCGCACAATGTGTACACTAAAACCGCATGAAAAACGTTCCAAATTAATTCATCACATTGTTTTTCATTACATAAAGAATGTCGATTCTTCTTGTGGTTCGGAAGATATAAAAAGAAACTCCTCCCTTAATTTGAATAAATTTCCCTCAAACATTTTTTAAGAAAAGTAAATTTTAAGCCAGCAAGTCAACAACTGAATCTTAATTAAGGCGATTGATGATTCACATTTAAAACTAAACGTGAATAAGCCCAATGTTAATGGAAATACATCTTTTTTGTTTTGCAACGCTTTTAACATTAATTAGCCGAAAAGATTCATTAATCGTCGTTTTGTCCACTTTTGTAACTCTCTTAATCCTCATCCCATGATTTAAGATTTCTCGTAGGATATATTTCTGCGAAGACCCATTCCCCAAAATGAAATATAGCGTTAATTACTGAGAATTACAACGTCAGATCTCTCAACACATTAAATTCGTTTTAAATGTTTCGCCAAACATTTGCAGATCGAGTGACAGGAAGGTCGCAAAATATTGTTCTAAATTAGCACCGTCTTCAGCCCACCCTCATCCTCAAGACATTGCCAAGAGTAGAAGCCGTAATTCCTCATCAAGGAATTCATTGAACTCGATTTAATCGTGGTTCAATCATTGATTATTTTATACTATTGCAAAAGTGAATTCATAAGCTCTGTATTTTAAGTTATGACTTTAATCTAGAAAATCCGAGAATAGTTAGCTGCCAAGCCGCGAAGACATGGCCACATGCCAGCAGAAAGGTCGTAAACTCAATTGTGGCCTGTCAGCCGCAATTTAGGAAGTGGCCGTAATTTTCCTAATTGTTGGACACTTTTTGTTTGAAACAACGGCGGACCGCTACAGCTATATCTCAATCTAGATCTAGATAATCGAAGCTTGAAGAAGGTGCATTAAGTTGTCACGGAAGAAAAATATCTGTCCCGAGGTCCTGAAGAGGGCGCTCAACCAAATTGGACAGGACCGTCTGACCCTGCGGTGATTTAGTAAGAGGCCTGTGCCTCAGTGGGCCATTTGACTGTTCTTCATCTTCCCGCAAAACATTTTCAAAGTGGAAAACAATGTCGTCATCGGGAAGATTTTGTCATTTAATGTCATCTCCTCCGGGAGATGAACGCGGCGACAAGGCCCCAGCCGGCGACGGCGGCGATGACGACGCAGCCCGTGGGCGATGTCTGCCTAATAGGAGAAAAGTGAAATGTTTAATTTTCATAGGTTCATTCAACGGCTTTAGCGACGCCATAAATTCGGATCCCGCCAGCACTGTTCTGGCGGGTGTTTTTTATGAATTTTCATTATTTTTCTCTCACTTCCCGCGAGCCCTCGGCCAGGCCCCAAGTCAAAGGCTGTCATTTTATTACAAAATTTTTGGGTGACTTATGGGCCGCTCGCCACCTCCCATTTGTTTTTTGGAACTCACATGAAATTAATGCAAACACGCGGACACGGCGACACGGTCTGGCTGACCGAAACAAGTGTTTTTCAATTTATGAATGTTTTTTGATCAGTGCAAGTTGTAGCACAAAGTGGCGTAGGTTGCTGATAAATTTGTTGGCGCTCTTTCTTTTTTAACGAGCATATTCTTGTCACTTCCTCGGCGTTATAATGATTTGTTAATATAAGAATTCAGAAAAGAATGCTGCATCTGTTACGACCATCCAAATTTACATAAGTTATATTCAGTAGCGTCTACTAAGAATTCTTGTAATAAAATGTTACATTCTCCTCATCTCTTGAGTATAATCACATAAAAATTGTATAGAATTTATGTTTTATTATAACGTATAACGTTACCATCAAGAATAGAACTCAAACGAAACTATTTCAGTCTCGAAAAATTATTAAACATTATAATCTTTAGTCTTGGTCTTGAGACATTTTTTATTTAATTGTTTGTCATATTTAATATGCCACGACCATAAATTTAGCGTTTTTATGTTAAAAATGCCGCAAACGATTTACAATTGGTAATAAAATAGGACTTAATAGTTTTACTATTGGATATAAAAGAAAACCCGAACAAAATAGATGGAATTATACCTACGAGTGCCCAGATTCAGGAATGCTAAATTTCTAAGATAAGCACTCCTCAAGAATTAAAAGATCATTCAAAATGCCCTACATAAGTCGCATAGATAGACGCCCATGATTAAAAATTCAATTGAGGCGGAATCCTATTTAACTTTACCTTATACCCGGAATAAAAGCAAAATAATTATTTACTATCAACTGTTGGAAACGGCTTCTGCAAAGAACTAATGAAATCGATAGGTTTCTTTTTATAGCTATCCCGATAGTAATTGTAGCAGACAGACAAAAACTACTTGGAATTACTTTGAAATGAGAATAGCCTTTTAAAAAACATGTAATAGAAAAACGGTTGGCGTCACTATCAATCAATTCGTGGAATATTTTTAAAACATCAGGGAAAAGTGGAGTGAATCGCCGGTTGGATTAACAAGGGAACAAAAACCTTTTATCTCTGTAGGTCTTTGGTCGATCGATTCCTTCGAAGCACAGTCCTCTTTTGAGTTTACATGTGAAGTAGATGTCTATCATTATTCCGGTGTACGTGCGAGGGTAAAAATCAGATTTCCACTCATACCCTCCTCGCATTGGTGCGGTCCGCTGTTTCTTTTAGTCGTGGTCAATTCAGCCGCAGTCCTGAATGAATGTAACTAATCTGGCTTTATGATGCAACACCCATCGATAAGGTTCGCAAAAACCCATTCACACTGACCGCATCGCATACGCAATACGATCTGTTGCGGCGTTTCATCGCAGCCCAGAGAAGAACGCTAAGGCTAAGCAGAACGTTTTTCAGGGCTTGTCCTTCCCTCCATAAATCCTTCATTAGGCGAACTCCCAGCTAAAAAAATCTGATGGCTTATCGCTTTGCAGGAGGCCCACAAATGACGCGCTTTTTCTTCCAATTTCAGGTCCACCTGGACCACCGGGCAAACGAGGCAAACGCGGCAAAAAGGGCGATCCCGGAGAGCCAGGAGCTGCGGTAAGTAAAACAACAAAATTATTTCAAATAAAATTGACTCAAAATCGCCAATTCACCGCTTTGTGGGCTAATCAATATTCATCGAATTTTTTTTTATATCGGCCCTTTCAATTTTTCTCACTTTTATTACTTTCATCATTTGCATTTTTCGACGATTCCCACTGTCGCTCCAGGCCCACTCGGGAGACATTCCGTCGTCCTGATTATTATTATTTTTAGGGTCGTGGAAATTTTCTGTATGCGTAAAGAATTTTTGGTGAATAATTATATTGATGGGTCGTATAACCGAATTAGTTTGCTCCAATAAGGCAGTACTTTTTGATGAAGCGGTTTGGGGCTTCAACATGGAAATTCGTTTCAACACTGACCTTGCGGCCTCCGACGACAACAGCAAACAAAATGGACTGATACTATTTATTTACTCGACTGTTCTTGAGCCCTATCACTAGTCACTATAAAAGAAAATAAAAGGAAATGAAACGTTAAATTAATTGAAGGGAATGGGCGCCATAAATTAGCCCCCCCGACTTCATACAGAGCCCTTCTTGACGGAGGCAGCCGCCGTATTAACCGCAGTAATGCCACTGATTAAGATTTTATTGCTTAGATTTACTCTTTTCTTATAGGCGCTGAGGGGCCAGAAGGGGGATCGCGGGATTATGGTAAGACTGCTGCCGCTGTAACGCTTTTCTCCTTTTGCTTCCCGTGCTAAACGGCTTACTTAACAGCAGTAGTTTGGCTCATTAACACTAGACTAATTGCGGTTTATGGAGGAGCTCATTTGCACCGCCAAGAACCCGCTGTTTAATTTGAATAAATTTTATTTTGTTCCGGTGGAGGATTAACTTTGTAAAAAACTAACAACCTAAAATGCTTTCGTTAATTTAATGGTTGCAGGCAAGAACAGAATCTTAAGATGATTTGTTATTGTGGCTTAAAAGATATCGTTTAAGCCCCCGTACAACAATAAGGGACGTGAAAGCTCATCTGTAGGAATTAAAAAGGTTTTTTGAAAATTTATTTCTGAGATATTACAAGCCTTCATATTTTTTAATTATTCCGATTATCTTTTATCGCTGATTATGATAAATTACATATGCATATGTATATGTATATGTATACGTAAAACTGTTCACATATCTTTCAAAGAACTAATTCTTAAAACCAAATAATGTCCTTTGTAATCCATCGAATGTGCCAACTCTTTTAGAGCAAATCGATTAAACTAAATAATCTATATGAAGTATTATTTTCTGTTGCAAGAGTGGTTTCCAAAATTATTAAAAATCATGGTCAACAAACTTAATGTTTGTTTTCTGAATATTTCCAAGTGACAGATTAGTTCAATGCTGAGGACTGTATTTTACCGATTTTTCGAAAAATCACTATAAATTTGAGATTTGCAATTGCAGTTTGTAGCGTGGTTTTAATGAAAGCCTGAATGCCAATTTATAGGATATCAACTACCTACAACATAAAAATTTATATGGTCTTTTATAATTATTCTTATTAAACATGTTTCTTTTGAAAAGCATTTTGAATTACCATTTCATAATCTACGAACAAAATTCTTTTGAAAGAATTTGTTTATTCCTCGGAAAAAAGTTTGTTTTGCCCAATTTTAGATAGCCTCTCGAAACATAACTCAAATGAAAACTTGATATGAATAATCCATTTCTGGAAAAAAGTATGATTTGGATATAAACTCTCCTTTGAGTGATGTTTCATTTCATTGAAGTTAAGAGAATTAATTTAATGCCAACATAAGAATGTTTGCAATTAGTTCGAACTCGTGAGAAATATCAATTACTAGGAAAGCAAAAAAAAATTTTTTTAGGATTATACGTGTACCTACAACAAAGAAATATTTTCTGAAAATTGAGGAATGTGTCTATTATACGAAAACCTCTAGCTTGTCATAATTAGTTAATTAGCTACTTTGGAGTAGCACTTTATTTTTTAAGATTAAAATTAAAAATAAGTATTCTTTCCAACAGAAAAATGTTTATAACTATTCAAAAGTCACCTCTTTTATAATACCTATTCAAAAGGTACCGCTTAAGAAAAAATAAGTTTTTGATTCTTTGGTGTCGATCGACACTATCCTGACAGGGTTAATACCAGAGCTTCTGTTAAACACTTCATGAATTGTTTAGATTTAAAAAAGTTTCAACAATAAAATTTTCTTACCAGTGGACATTTGTAATCTTCTTGAAGTTGTTCCTGACCGTAGCAACAACTGGAAACTATTCTTAACCCACGTAACCAGTCGTGACCTCGTTCGGGCCAAGTGAGCAACTTTAAGGGAGATAACAAAATGCGCTAGCAGCTGGTGCAGTGCAACGCAAAAAATATCTGAAAACTTTGCCGGCTGCAAAACTTAACCTGTTCCGCCCTTCTTCTCGTCCCTTTCGAGAAAGGCAAAAATAAACCCTTTCTGTTTGCTCGGTGGTCTCCATGCGGGCACTCGGTGGGTATTTTTATTAAAAAAGTTAATGCGAACCTGGGGTTTCTATTGTTCGAATTGAACGCGAATCTTCAGAAGTTTTTGAATGGGCTGCGTGGTCCCATGGACCAATAGAGGATTTCATAGCTCACACGGGAAAATGTCTATTGCCTCAAAAAATACTCTTAATTTTAGTAGAAAGTAGGTACTAACGCTTCATCAGCCACTAACCTTCCTGTCGCTGGGAATGTTATTAAAAAAATTTGCATTATTCAGTAAGAGTTGCTGTCCGCGCTGTACTGAATATAAATTTGGAAGGAAACACTTATTTGCGTCTTTGTTTCACATTTCCCCATAAATTCGGAAAATTTGACGTTAAATCTCACGGAGAACTTTCTTTTCCTTAGGGGCCAATAGGTCTGGACGGTCCCAAGGGCGAAGCGGTAAGTTTCCCGTAAAATTTCCTCGTCTACAGGAGTAGTGTTGAATTTTAATTTTATCCCATGTTGTAGGGGCGACCCGGAGATAAGGGCCAAAAAGGAGATGTTGGTCATCCGGGAATCGACGTCTTCCAGACAGTGAAGGTAAGATAGGAAAAACTTGATGAAAACTTCTACCCCGTCCTTGTCCTCCCCCCAGTCCTACTCTACTTTTCGAAAATTACTTTCCCTCATCGCTTCTAAATAAAATTCTCATCCCGGACAATCACCTTCCTTTTAAAGCCGTAATTATGCATAATTAAAACATTTTTTAAAAACAACACAAGCACTTAATGATACCGGACTTTGTCCACACCTTTTCTCTTTTCAATTTACACGAAGGGATTAAAGAGATCGGTAACTACGCTGCGCGGTGGCACTCTTGGTTACGCGGAAATTGTAGCCGTCAAGGTATTTGCTCCAAAATCATTTCACCTCCCGCTGTAGGTGATTCTTTCGACCTCTCCACTTTCTTTGTTTTCACTGGAATGAAAAGGGCAACTCCGCCCTTTTCCAAGTTTTGTAGCCTTAGTAGATGTTTGACTCCTTGTAGCTGCTGTTGTTCCATTTGTTGTTCTAGAGCTCATAAAATTTCTTAATATGCTGCGACCGGAGAAGAGTTTATTTCGTTTTATATCATCCCCGGTGCTCTGTACATTCGCAAATGCAGTTTTATGAGCGAAATAAAGCTTCAGTTTGTTTTTATTTTTCCTTCGTAGCGTAAATTTCCTTTGTTTATCAAAATGGCATGATGTAGATATGTGAGCTCTATCCACAAAGGTAGCTATCTTCAAAATAATTAAACTCCACCAAAACGAAATGTGAATAATGCGCACCCGTAAGATATATTTTTTGGTACTAATATCTGCTTTTATTATGGAAAGTTTTATATGCTTTTTATTAGGACAGTTCATTTTACTTAATTTAGACGTTTGAGTTATAGTAGTACAAACTTTATTTTGTTTAATAGTATATATCACGTAATCAAGTCGAAACTGTAAATTTGGTGGATGGAACAAATTAGAAAAACCAAAAAATAGTACAAACCAACAAATTACTTACGATTTGGAGAAACACTCAGCATCAAAAAGACCATAATTAAATGGTTTTTATGTCTCAGGGGTCGTTTGTAACTTAGGGTAAGGGTGCCTAATATGAGATAGTCGCCAAATATGAGATAGTTAGGTTTTGGCGAAACTAATCGCCGCAGCCATTTGGCGCTACTGTCGCTAGAAGCCACGTGGCAAAAGATCGAAACGTGTGTTAGTGCTTCCTAGTCCGAGGCGAAGTTAGGTTATGTACGCGCAGATTTTCACGAAACCCCAAAACCAAATTTTTGTCATCAAATTTTGCAAGGTATTTTACAACCGTATTAATTACACTAAATGATTTTAATTTACAGTCATTGTGTCAATTAAAACATGAATTTTACGATACATTTGCAGTTTTGTTGCATTTTCTTTACTAAAAAATAATAGGCAGCCATTTTGTTGAATATAGATGTTTCCCTAATATGAGACACACGGGGGCTCCTAAAATGAGAGGAGAAAAATTGGCTAAATGTCAAGGCTGTTTCAAGTGGGAGTCATGAGGATTGTGGAGAAGTAACGACAGATCGATTTTTGTATTATTTGTGTTTAAATATCTAAGATTTCGAATAAAAGTTTGATTATAATGAGTCTAATATAAATTATACCTATGTACGTTACATAAATATATTAAGTCGTTCTTAAACCTATTTATTTAGGAGTGTGATATTGTTAATTAGAGAATATAGCCAATAAAAAGTTTAATTTAAATTGATTTCTTTCTTTTTCTCTAAATCTCATATTAGCAACCCTCAGTATCTCATAATAGGAGACCATTTGCCTGAGACGTAATTTCTGACCTTTTTAATATTTTTTGATATAATAAAAAATGTATTATACTTAGAACTAAACGGTCTCTCATATATAAACTTTATTAAATACCCTATCGAATATTGCAATTTTCATAGTGATTAGTGCAATAATTTATGTTTTATGGCCAAAAATAAAAATGGTATCTCATATTAGGCACCCTTACCCTACCTATTTAACATATCTACTGAATAGACTACATACAACAACAATAGATCAATCAACTTTAGATGCTATCAAACCCCTAATTTGTACTTATATCACCGTCGATTACCTCTGCCATATCTTTATGCTAGCCGCCAATCATTTTAGCCTTTATTATATATCTAAATTCTTGAACCACAAACATAATTTTATAAAACAGGTGAGAATATTTCAGGCCACGAAATGTTTTATTTTAGTATATTACTATCAAAAAATTTTCGTTCGTCAGGTAAATTTATTGAATGTTGCCAAAATAACGACCAATATTCATAAAGTGCAGTTTCGTCTCTATCGTAATTAAATTGCACTAACAATTTCAAGCAAAAATTTATATAATCAACTCTATTAACATGACCTATTAAAAATCTGCATGATTTGACAACACTTAGAATTTTATTTTAATTATACTTAAGTTGAATTTTCTTCTTATTATTATTTTTTATAATTTTTTATTCTTTTGTTGTAAGGGATTACAAGAAGCTGGCGTAAATATATCAGCATCAACAGTAATCCAACTTAAGGTAAGAGGTAGTACTTAGTATTTTCGTATTAATTGAGTATCGCATGTAAACCAATTTAAATTGTGTTAAAACTTGTCGAGGTTATTGCTTTATTTGCAGTTTTAACTCCCCTAAAGGCAGCGCTGGAAACTGCTAGCTAGAGAACACGCAAAGTGATAGTTGGTAAATGTTTGCCTAAAAATTCAATAACTAAAACCCGCCACAGCCTTCAATTTCGGGATGTTGGTGTATAGTGTGTCTAAAAGTTCGGCAGTTTCATTGGGGTTTTATTGCCCTTTGATGCTCTTTAGTATTTCAGCGCCAGCCATTAGGGGCTGAAATTGCTCTATTTCCTTATTTGCATTGGTTTTAGCAACTTTTAACCATTCCGCGACCCTTGCACGCTTCCGTAGCAGTTTTAACCACTGATTGCTTTTTTATCGAACTGTTAGATGAATGCCGGGTACGATGGACGATTCAAAAGTTATTAAGCAATTAAATTACAGAACTTAAATGCGATTGTTATTAATTCAGGGCGAACCAGGAGAGCCTGGCCCGCCAGGACCACCGGGACCACCTGGTGTGGTTGGTACGCCTGGACACGACGGCGAAAAGGGGCCACCAGGTGAAACAGGACCAGCCGGGCCGCAGGGGCCACCAGGAGAACCCGGACCAATCGGACCACCCGGTGAAGTGGGTGCACCAGGTCCAAAGGTACGTACAAATTTCTCACAATTCAATTCGAATTTTCGTTAAGCGGATCGATTAATTACTGCTAAATGAGTAAACAAGTACTTTAGAGTGTTTACTTTTCCTTATTTTGTATTTTTGAAAAGGGTGAGAAAGGACACATCGGATACAAAGGGCGGAATGGACTGCCCGGATTGCCGGTACGTTCACTCCTCCCTTGGAGGATGTTTTTAAACGCTTTTCTGAGGAGACAGTATCTAATCTTCAAAATTTATCTCCCATCGTTGTTGTAGGGCAGACCGGGTCCGAAAGGCGAACGTGGATATTTTGGGAAGAAAGTAAGACACCATAGGCTCGCATTGCCAATGAACTTCAATTACTTTAATGGGTTCTTGGGTTCTTCCTCTGTACCACTTAACTCTTTGTAATGTTTCCTCGGTATAACTAATATTCTGAATTAACGTCTTTTGCAATTTAAATTTCAACTGTTGTATCTCGGCCCCTTTTGGGAAGAGAAACACCCCATCGACCCGATTCATTTATCATAATTCCCATCGTACATGCAACCAGTACATATAACCAGAGCTTGTTGAGGGTACTTACAGACCCTTTTAAAATTTATATGCCGCCCTAGGGGTGAGACCAGCACTTTGAACCTTCAATGAAAAACGATGTGTGGCACAGCAGGGCATTGTTAAAATTCAAATAATTCATAGTTTTTAAACGAAGCAGATAAAAGAATATTACGTCCCCTTTTTTCTAAAATACATTCAAGTAAAATTTGAACATAGTATAAAACCAAATAAATGTGTCCACAAAGTTGGTCTGGAGAAAGAAACAAATTCCTTTTTAAAATTTTTCGTTATCCAAAGGGATCAGCCGAATAGTATCCAGATTATCTAATGTCTATTTCACATTATAAGGTACTTGTATGTGATGGTGTTTCAAAGTCGACCACTTTAAGGCACTCCACCCTAATTGGCCCTCGTCTGGAGGGCATTCCTTTTAATTTTATAGCTCTTTTCAACTGTGTACGGACTAACCAGTTTACGGTCATTTCAACTGAATAACTGCCAACTCTGAGGTATTTTCAGCAGAAAAGGGTTGACTAGTTTCAGGGATCAACCTGAACGTATCACCTTCACATTTTCACGCACATGTAGGGCAGATGAAAATTTGAAAGCTTTCCCTGATGTAAATTTCTCTGGAGCTCCCCAGCTCGGGCACATTATCTGCACCGCCCCGAGGGGTCAGCTCACGTTTATCGAATTATATTAACCCCTCGTACAAAAGATATCCTTCAGCCAAAGTAGACTAACAGAAGAGCAATTGCAGTTTAAAGTTGCAGCCACATCGTTCGGGTCCTGATTAGATAAGAAGTTGCCCCGACACAAAGTAGAGGGCTGTCTCAATTAATCTGCCATTCATCTTGCTTTATTTATTTATAGGGTGACAAGGGAGACAAGGGCGACAGAGGATTGACGACGACCATTAAAGGTGATGAATTTCCAACTGGAATTATAGAGGGGCCGCCGGGACCACCTGGACCGCCTGGTAAGTGATAGTAAATGGCAGCTTCTGCGCTCAAACTGCTTTTTGGTTGCCCTGTTTATTTGTTTATTGCTACCACGTTAGGTAAGTCGTTCGACCGATGTATCAAGCTGTTTTCACATGTTATTGAGGGGTTTCCGGTATCCTTTCAAATTGACAGAGGTGAATTTATGCATAAACGCAGGGAGGATACAATTGAATTCATTACGGTTCAATTAAATTTACAACCCCCGTCCTACCACGCGGTTCATTACCGCAAAATGCTTTGAGGTTTCTTAAAACTAAGGACGATGCCGTTCATTTAATACATTAATACATTTACATTTTGGGTCCAGATTTTGGGACTGAAAATTTATTAGCATAACTTCAAAGCGTTACAGAAACATTCAATGGACCGTATGATTAAAAGTTTACAAATATCCTTACAAAAACAAAATTATTAATGAAACTTGTCTACAAAGAAGGAAAGCCCTAATTAATTTTATTAAACTTTACTTAAATGATTGTGTGTGTAACATGTAGTATATCACAGAGTATATAACAGAAATCGATATCTACTATATATGCTTAGTTCTACAGTTTGAAAGATGAAAATTGAAAATCAGAACTTTTTAATTATGCTTTGGAAAACATTGAGGCACATTTCTTTATTGTTTCTCAATAAAATAGATGTATAGTATAGATATGTTGAGTTATACGTGAATTAGTTTCAATTACATCTTATAAAAATAATAGGTACCTAATTATTTTATTATAAGAAAATAAAGATAGGCAAGCGAAAAAATCCTTTTCAAAAAAAATTACAAAAGAAAGTCCACAACCCTTTTGGTTATTAAAGGGAAAAAAAGATGTTATGTTAGTTTTCGAATGCCTTAAATGCTAAACTATACGTAATTATAACAGTTTTAGTTTGTTGGTTTTAATATAATGTTTTAAAATTTTTCATAGTAAAATAAAGAAGGTATTTATTTTTATAAATACAAACGTCCGGTATACCTTAAAAAACGCAATTTTTTTATAGTTTTGATCGTCAAATTCGTGTAGGTAGTCGTTTTTTACCGTATTTATCATTTTTTAGTTATCGACATAACTAATAATAATACTCTAGAAAGCTCTATAATAGAGTAATTTTTTTTATGATAAGTGAAGCAATTTAGAAAAATGTTGTTTCGAAAAAGATACATACATATGCGTATGCTATACCTACAGTTGACTAAGGTTTATTATTTGAAACAAACAAAACTAGCAATCTTAAAGACGTATGTTCCAAAACTCTAAAGTGACTTCACAGTATGTTTTGAAATACTTCCTCATTTTAGGTCCCGAGGGTCCTCCAGGTGCGAAAGGTGAGCAGGGACCGCAAGGGCCGCCAGGTCCGCAAGGTGAAAAGGGCCCGCGGGGTAAACGAGGAAAGAGGGTAAGTGACAACATTATTCGGCTTAAAATTGATTTTCTGTGTAATTTAATATCTAAACGCCACAAAGTACCCTTCTTCCCGGACCCGCCCAGCCTCTTCTGAAATGGGGCGAATTCAATTTGACAACGCAAACAAAGGAGGTTCTGGTCCAAGAGACCTATCGAAGAGCCCCCGCATGCCGCCCTCTCGGGAAGGCATTCCTTCAGCCTCAATTATCTGGGCCGGCTCCAGGTATCAAAGCTCCTTTGTTAAGTGTTTTATTGAAATGCCAATCCGGGGCTCCCGGAGTCTTGTTTATCAGAAGCAGGAGCTTTGAACACTGCCGGGATAAAGGCCACCGTTGGGCGGGAAAAGAATGCAGTATTTTATTTACGAAAAATTCAAAAAACCCGCTTACGGTGCCCGCGGTGCAAACGCTCAGACAATTGATCAAGTCCAATAAACTAAAAATCCTATCTATTCCCGTTTGGATTCTTCCCATCCCCGGATCAAGTTTGCATGTACTCGAGCATGACAGAAGCAGACTGAATTTGCGTTTTTCCGCTTGTCTCCATCATTTTTTAGGTCCCAGCCCCATGTCATACTACCCTCGAAAACCCCTTTCGCTTTGTTTTACATCCTGCCGGGTAGTAGCACACAGTCGTAGGGGTTGGCTTGTAGTTAGTTAGGCTAGATACTAACAGCACGAGCCGCAAGAGCACAACCTCAGATGCATGCCGCCCTTCGTCCTGGGCGGAGGCAGCATGGAACGCCTCAAGCATTCGTGTAGGTACTTGCACTAACACAGCCGCATGCGACCCACCGGGTCCTTTTATATCTGCAGGATTTCACTTTCCGGTCCTGGGGGTGGGAAAATGCACCCCTAGGCCCAAATGGAATAAGCGGGGCAAAAGCCCGTTTTTCGACTTCTTCGGTTTTTGGGTTAGCAAATAATTGAAAGTGCCGAATACGCTGGGAATCAGCTCAATAAAAGTTCTTCCTCGAATCGAATTGCAATTGATTTGCCTTTGTTCATAGTGTGAGCTCCCCTGCCGGGCAGAGCACTTTCACACAAGAGGCGGATCTAATTTGCATGAGGAGCAAAATCTGTCGGAATTCGACCGGGCGAATTATTTAACTTTGATCAAAATGCTTCCGAAGTCGACTACTACAACGTCTGGGGATGCATTCAGAGGATGAAAACCCGGAGCTGGACCTGGACGAGATCATCCCCCAATGTCCCATTACAATCGACCTGCACAGTCTCGGTTTTTGCTTGCTGCTCCCAACTTTGACCGCAACTAATTAAAGTGAGCTGCGGAGGCTGCGAAACCATCAAACACTGCAGCTTGCAGCTAGCAGCTAGCGAGCATGCACCAGCTTCACCACCAGACGACGACACTACAGCACATTGCACTTTTGGCTGAGATTGCACCCGCCGCGCGACATGCACATTTTCACCACCGCGGAATGTGTGTTTTTTTTTCCTTCTTTTTATCCCATTTTAACCCTTTTGTTTTTGTCCCCCTTTTTAGTTTTATTTTTGCTATTTTTTTAAAGTGGTCTGTTGCCGCCACCACAAAACCCAATGACGTACCCTTTTCAAGCGCACAACGAAACGGGCTTTGGTGATCTATGTTTTTTTGCAGTAGAGTCCTGTTTCCGTAGTTTATGGTGCTTTTCCTCACAGTCACGCTTTAAGTTTTAAGTAGCACTTAACACGCTTTTTTATGTAAGTATTATGATTTGCGTTATTAATTCGCTCCTAGAGCAGTGTTTCACCCACAAAACAAACGTAGTTTATGTGTATTTTGAGCCAGAATGAAATTCAAAACTTCCGACATAACTAGGACATCTGAGTATGAATAATGATGATAAAACCTTATATTAATAAGTTATAGTGAAAGACAAAAACTAATTTAGAATTTATTAAATATGGTAGTCCACAATCATCAGTAATTGACCTAAATTGCGTAATAATCATTTTTCCCTAAATTTACTTCGCTTTTTAACTTTACAAATTTTCAAATGTAGTCAAACGTAAAACATAATTTAGGGAAACAACATTACATAAGTTATTGGACACCACAAAATAATCTTACATCATTTTTCTTTATGGGTTTTGGTACTTTTAAAAATATTTTCGATTTACAATCAAATTTGACCGCTTAATAGTAATTGTTTAATTTATTTTTCGCTTCTTTATGCGTCTATCAAATTATGCTGAGAAAAATTAGAAAAATAAAGTCTTTAATTATATTTAAACAATTTTTAACTATTTTCACGTGCAAATATTCGTAAACACTATAACATGTTTGAAGACTGAATATCATTCTGGTTTATCTATCCTATGTATATGACCTTAAAATTTGAGACAAGTTTTTAACTACATAACACTTATAGATATTCGGTCAAGGAAAGGATGAGGACTATGAAGATCCAGCGGTAACCCTACTCAGAGGTCCTCCTGGTCCACCTGGTCAGGCAGGCAGAGATGGAAAAGATGGAAAAGATGGCCAAAAAGGTGATCGGGGTGAACCGGGCGAGCCAGGCTCATTAGGACCACGTGGTTTGGATGGTCTGCCAGGTGAACCGGGAATTGAAGGTCCCCCAGGATTACCTGGTTATCAAGGACCTCCAGGAGAAAAAGGAGATCGGGGAGATATCGGTCCTCCTGGCCTTATGGGTCCACCAGGTTTACCGGGTCCACCCGGTTATCCGGGGCCCAAAGGTGATAAGGGCGAACGAGGCGACTCGGTGAGTAATTAGATGTTTTAATATTTTTCCCCCAATTTTATCTAACTTGAATTCTCCCAGAAGTATAGGAAAATGAGGCGGAGACAGGACGAAGGTATGGCTGATGCGCCGCACACACCAACAATAGAATACGTAAGCTCCTTTTTTCTTATAATTTATTGTTGTTATTTACAAAGTAATAAAACCAAAATATTTCATCATTAACATAACTCAGATTCTAGAGGAGTTCATTTTTCTTTTACAAAATCCAAATTATCACCATCGACAACCGATTTTTCTGCAAAAATATACGCAAATAAAACTCGAAAACAAACATCCCCAATAAATTCCCTGCTGGGTGTGCACTATGGCAACAATTTTCTATTCAATGCTGGAGAAAGTACCACAGCACTTGTATGATATGATCATCAATTTATTTTTCCTGAACGTTTAAAAAGGAATATTTGAATTTTTCTGTTTCTGATTGCTATGAAATAAATATTGAACCTCACTCTTCCCTCAATATGGTATGGAATTCCTTCCTGGAAAGGGATTTATGTATAAAATGTACATACATGAAATTGAGACCAGGTGCGAGATTACCTTTATCAGACGGTGGTACGCGATTTAATCGAATTATAAATGCTGTAGAATAATGAGCAAGTAAACAATGTTTTCTCGTAAGTGTACCATAAAGTATCGAAATACTATTAAAAAGTTAGTTATTTTATCCACTATTAAGGCTAAAACCATCATATGTACATATGTACATATGTACATGACAGACACTTTCTGTAATATATAAATTTAAAATTACAAACACATTCTGAAATTTAATTACATTTCTTTATGAAAGGAAATAAAAGCATGCACCATGTCAAAAAATTGACATTTTGTCGCCTCGATTTTTTGCATACTCCCACAAAAGTTCGTTGCAAATTATAAAGAGACCATAAATTAAGGACATCTCCGAAGTAAAGTAAAATTTCCCTTATTTTCAGCACTCGTGTAGAGTTTTTACAGAAATTTGATGGAGATATTTTAATTTAATGTTTTTCCATAACTTTCACCAAAGATTGTGGGAGTATGGAGATATTGTGAAAGAAAATTATCACTTTACAGAATTTTAAAGTTAAATATTTTGATAAATATAAATGTGTTTGCATAGGTATCTGTGACCTTAAATATGGTAGACATTACTATGAATTGTGTCATAAAAATCCGTCGGGGGACGTGGATCTCACCGAGTTTAAGCTAAGATTTTTTTTACATACAAAAGTGAAATCAGACATGAACATATTTAGATTTAGACTGAGAAAACTTTTTGTATACAAACCGCATGTGCCACATTTAATCGGCTTTTGGGATTTGTATTGTTACTGAATATTTCGGTAGCTAATTTTAAAATAAAGTAAAAGGTGGCATGCATCTATAAGCAATTAACATCAGCGATCCAAAATAGTATGCTAAAAATATCTTCTCTCGAAAGAGAATAAAAAAGCAGGTACCTACCTGATACTTTCCTGATGCTATATGTATCGTTTAATTTCATTATTTTTTTGCATAAAAGGGACGATAGGTTATAATACACATACAATAAACCCAGATTAAAAATGTTTTTTGCACCTAAATTCCCACTTGTGTAAATCCTAGTGAATGGTATCCGGGTAAAAAACTCGATTTTTGCTTCAAAGTTTGTTTGGGAATCAATACATTCACGTAACAAGGCAATTAAAACACACCATCGCCTCGACCATCAGATTATTCCCAAATTATGTTTTATGCAACATTTCCAATTTTCATCAATAGAACCTTTGATAGGGACTAGTCGACCAGAAAGCCCAGAATGAAAAACATCACCTATTTTGCATACGAAAATTATTAGTTTTTCGCTAAAGTTCTAGCCCTGCTGTATGGATGTTTCGCTGCCGCCGCTGCTGGTGGACTCAATTAAAATTTCAATTTTGCGTTTATGGGGACGTAGAAAGCATTGCTCTGGTGGTGAACTAGCTTTAAAAGTGGAATGACTATCGCGGGGGGATCCGAATGGATGGACTCTCTGGCTGGCTCGGTTTTAATTAAATTGACTACGAAAGAGGAAAGAATGCAATGTTGTCGCTGAACCTTTGAACGAGTAGAGTAATTGTCGCAATTAGAAGCGGATGCGGGCCAGCCGTCGTGTGATGTAACAGATGCGCTACGTGAAGAATTTTTGTTAAATTTTCTAAAATTTTATGTCTACTCTTGTAATATCTAATCGTAATAATGCTCTCGTATCACAAATTATAATACGTCATAAACAAAATTCTTTTAATTCCTATAGCTTAAAAATACTTCCATTTTAATAATGGCTTTAGTTTTAGAATCGAATTTTCATTTTTGTCAATATGAGATTTGACTAAGCGTTTTCGGTTCATATGATGATTTCTTAGAAATACAAATAATTTATAAATCACATAAATTTAAATACATGTAGCTGTACCTATTGAAAGTTTATATTATAAAATTGCTGTTAAAAAAGCAGATAGAATCAACTTATACATCACATTCTGGGAAATTTAGTTCAATGAACTGAACGACTGCATATTACTTAATGAGAAAACAAATTTTTATCATTCCAGAGATATTTGTGCATTTTTTGTAAAATTTATTTTACCGTATTTTAAAAGAATGCTACTAATATGAAAGTCGAACTACGAGTATTTTTCGATAAAACACAATATGTATTATACATATATGTATTTCTATTGAATATTTCATATTATTAAATACCATCACAGCGGTGCTTTAATATCCAATCCGCTTTATTTTATTTTAACATCTCAGTAATTAAAATTTAAATCCAATGAGGGTATGTTTTTTAATTAAATGAAAGGCCTTTGAAATTTTTCTGGAAAATAAAAGGTATTTTCGATGCGCTCTATACATATATGTATTTTAATCCTAGAAGGAGCTTTGAAGTAGAATGAAACCTTTGAACATGTGAAGAAGGAGAAATTCGTCTATCAGTGTATTTAGGATTTCTGCAGAAAGCTGTATTAAATTAATTTTTATAGTTTTAAAATGTTGGTTATTCTGCAAAATAAAAAATTTTATAAAAAAAAGTCCTTAATTCGAGCAATCTTTCGGGTTTTCCAACTATTTTGTACGAAAAAAAGTTTTCAGGATACCTAAAGGATTACCCAAATATGCGTTTAAATATTCACAATATATTAAAAAAATATGTTTTTACATCTTTAAATCTCGCGTAAAATTAAAGCTGTTGAACAGTATGTGACAATTTATTCCGGTTAACACTCCTCCAGAATCAGTGATGAATCCTTTGTAACACGCTCATATTTAATTAAAAGAGGAACATAAAAATGAAATTAAATATTGCAGCTGTACGGCCCACCGGGTCCACCAGGTCCAATGGGTCCACCGGGGCATCCAGGTCTTCCAGGGGATCGTGGATTGGATGGTCGAAAGGGTGACCGGGTAAGTGCTATTTACATTGTTGAACACATTTCGAACATACTTTTTCCATCAATTCAGAGATTTCAGTCAATAAACTTTTATTAGGGCGACAAAGGACAAAAAGGGGATCAAGGTCCAATGGGATTACCTGTAAGTGAATTAAATTTTGTCACACTTTAACTATTTATCCTCACTCCCCTGAAGCAGTCTCGAGTAAAGCAATTTTCTTGTTTTTTTCTTCTCTCGTTTGTTCTAATCGCAACATTTAGGGTCCGATGGGCATACGTGGTGACTCTGGTCCGACGGGTCCAGTTGGAAAGCCTGGACATCCGGTAAGTGCGTAGCCACGACTACAATCGTGGAGTTTTTAGTTCGCCCCTGCCCCTCCTTTCTTTCCCCAAATCCGATTCCACTTTCAGCTGCGATAAAATGGGAAGCTGGCATCAAATCAAATCAAATTACCGACACTTGAACCGTAGCCGCATCTCTCTGCTTATTAATTTTTATTTGATCTGATTACGGTGAGAATCACTCCCGGCCACTGGAGCGGATCTTCCAGGGCAGCTGTTGCTACCACCAGTGTCCAGCTCCAGTTCCAGCTCCAGAGCGAATTTCGGGGACTCCCCGGCCCCCGAGACCCGGGCTCCGGCCTGCATATTCATTTGCGGCGCTCGTCTTGCTCCCGGTGCTAATCGGGGGCTCCGGTGTGGTCAGTCTGACCTCCAAGTAAACACCGTCTGCTGACCGCTGTTTTCTCTGATCCACTGCGGCCATTTATCACTTCGTGGACCACAGCCTCATGGGCCATGTTTACTTTTGCTAGTTATGCGATCACGGAAGGAAGAATAACGCTCTAATGGAACTTTTTTATGGACGGAAATTGTTTGTTAGGTGGCACCCACTAGCCGCACGTCAAATGCCGGCATATCTGCGAAACACTTTCTTCGCTTTTTTGCAAAATTAAGACAGAGGGAGTCGGATGCTGCGTGGTCCTTTAATTTCGGCCAGTTCAGAGGTTTATTACTTCTTAACGCTCCAGTGGCGCCGGCAAATCCCAAATCATCCCCGACGGCCAAGCTAATTTCGAGCGAGCCAATGCTCCAACATATTGCGCTGTGGCTCCGTTCGTTTCGCTACTAATTAATTTGCCGAACGGACGGAGGGAACTGAAATTCCGAGAAGTAATTTGTACATGAGCTTCTGTGTCTGCATAAAAGCTGAAAACCATGTTCACTTACTTCCCTGCGAATATGGCAGAAGTTAATTAAAATGTGCCCGCCCCGCCACGATGCGCCATCCGCGCGACTAAAAACAAAAAGGAAAAACCCCTCGCTTTTATGTCTGACTTTTGTGGTCCATTTCAAAAATGTACAACACAAAAACTTTTCCTATACGTAGGTGTCACTGAAAGGAATTTTGTAGCTCTTTTAAATAATTGTAAATTTTTATAAAATTTAATTTTCTGGAATTAGCACAGTTGCAATGCTGTGATATTTTACTGAATCAACATGTTGAAAAGATCCTTTGGAAGCCGGGAGTGCAACAGATTTTCCAATTGTACAATACTTTAAGAATCCTACTTTAAATTAAATATACTAAAGATAATACGAGTAGCATACATAAATAAATTTGGTATCGAATTTCGTTTTGAAAACACTCTGTCAAACGAGGGTATCTGCATATACCTATCTGCATTATGTAGGTACTAAATGGATAAAGAAAAAATAAAAACACGGAATCAAAATTTTGCACTAAATTGAATGACGCATACAAAATAATTAAGTTTTGGAATAAAAGGCATCAAATTGTGCCATCATAACCAAAATTTGAAATATGGAACTGAAAGTAGAATGAATATATTTATTTCTCGATTCATTCGAAAAATGTTTCAAAAGGATCATTTTTTATTTTAGAGTCAAAAAAATCAGTACCAGGAAAAACGATATTGGTGCAAATTGCAAAGAAAATTATATTATTTATTTCCATACACCTTCTAAAGTGTGCGCTTTTTTTCTAGCATATTCTAAATACAAAGTTCATTCGTTTGTAGATTCTGTCAATATTCCACTACAATTAATTTGCCAAAGCTGATTGTATGTATACCTACATACATAACATGAAAAATAGGTATTATTTTTTTGTTATTTCTTCTAGTACTACTCACTCTCCATAAATTGCCAAGGTACATATATTTTCGTAACAAACCACCTTACTAAGATTTAAAAACCATAAAAACAATGAACTTCAAACAAAAAGGAAAATATGGAAAAGGTGAATTCTGAGAAATTCCCATTTTATGAACTTTTTTATAAAACCTATAAAATTCCAAGCAGCAGATCCTTAAAGTAATTGAAAACAAATGGCTCTTAAAGTAATTGAAAACCTTAAAACCCACTCATACAATTAAATTTTCTGATGCCGTAGAAAATTACTAAATTAAGGAAAATTCCGCATCGAATCTTTCAAGAAGCATTGTTTGCATTCAAATCAACCCAATATTAATCCAATTTCTTCAATTTAATGTATGACTTAAGTTCATCCTATTTCTGGAGAGCGCATCTGCAGCGTTGAGCTCCTCTAAATGTCTGCTATTAAAATGTAAAATTAGAAAATTCCGACCCGGTTGAAGTTAATATTAATTACATTCCAAAACTACGCGTTAATTGACGGATTCTTCGAGTGGGATCCTAGTTTATAGCTATCCAATAATAGATCTTTATTACTTGACAAATGTCTAAATAGTTACATTATCAGAATCTATAGGTCATTAAAAGAAATATTTGACTAATAGTCCATAAACTTTGCTTCTTAAAAGTAGAAATGATTCTTTAAAAACTTGAAGATGTGTTTTTTATCTAGAGATAAATTTATAAGCCCTACCTTTTATCCTCCGCATACTTATCCTTGAAAATAACCCATTCGAATTTAAAAAGGCAAAAATCACCTGTCTAATTGTCAAACATTTGTGGGTTATAAGCTAACTATATTTTATTAAATGAATAAGAGCCTTTTTGAAGAACATTAATTACAAGCTTGTAAGTTTCACACTTTCTTTAATATAAGAAAACAAGTTACCTACGCAGTGTGGTGAAACCTCATTCATCTAGGCTCTTACACATTGAGTAATTTTTACTGTCAACATTTACATTTGAATATTTAAATTGCTTACTAATTTACATTAATCTTTCCCGAACAGGTATGGGCTTATTAACATGCACCCAGACAGTAACTGCTACTACCACTACCACTAGTTATTCTAGCAATTGATCTGTTGGGCAATTTGTGTGTTACATCAGAGAATGGTTTTCATCTTAAAGTAAAGACGTAATAATAATGAAAAATAAATTCGAAAAATTGTGTATAAAGAATATAAAGTCGAAATGCGTCGAATAAAATAAATGTAGTAAAAAAAAAAAACTTTCTCAAAATCTGTAATATACATATTAAAAAAACAAAAAACAAAAAAAAAGAAATTGGAAAAAGTGAACTAATGGATTGAATAAAAGGTGTATAAAATTTAAAGTGACTAACCTTAAAACTAATCGTCCATTACTTATCAAAATGAGTGGTATCTTTTTTAAAGTATTTCAAAGGCTATGATCAATATTTTACAATAAGAGAAATAAAACAAGAAAGTTTCAACAACTTATATTTGTTTAAAAAGTCAAAAAGAAAACATAAAGAAAGTATAGATTACAATTTTTAAAAAAACTACAGTGCAAAGCATATTTGAAATATAAATTTATAAAATTGCTTGGATTGGTAATATTGCATGAGACTAATAAATATTGCAAGTTGGTAACCTTTTGTACTCATATATGTATGTGTTTATTTTGTTTGCTTGTTTTGTTTCTTTTAAGACAATTATGGAAACCTATTTGCAAAATGATTAAGTTTTGTGTAAATCAATTTTCTAAGAATTCCGCGTAATTTTAATTTTTGCATAACTAAGTAATAAAAGCGCAAACTTAAAAAGAAAACACTAATTATTCCTTCGAATTTGGTTATTATATACTTTAGGTGTTTTAAATATCTTACTGAATCTGTCAATAAATTAACAAAAACGTGTATGCTTAAAAACAAAAATCGTTGGTCACGTTGCGAACAAAGCGCATTTACCTTTATTCCAAAGTATACATCAAAGGCATTTTTTCTCAAGACTACAAAAAATGCTGGATTTAATTTGTAATCGAAATTAACTTTTTTCTATAAGCAAAAATGCAAAAACATGTATTAATGAGAATAATTCTCCACACGTTTAAATCTATTCTTGCGTCGCTCTTAGATCCTTTCAGGCTTTTAGATACGTAACTGTCGCCAAGGATTATACACGAAAGAGATAATCCGATTTCATACAATTAACAACCATTTGCAGAAATTGCAATTAAAACAAGTTACGGGAATTAAAGGGAAGAAACCAGAAGTCCCGAAAGAGCAGTGGATGATGACGAAGCAAACTCTTTGCTAATATATTTTAAAGCGGCTGGCAATTGGTCCATGAAACAATTGCATTTCATCCAATTAGGCAGCGGAACGTTTCGAGCGACTGTAGCGCCCTGTTACGTAACTTTTATCTCAGAAAGCTGAGTTGGCTCCGGGCCCGTTTAAGGAGTTTTTACAAAGCGCCAGAGCAACAATTCATTGTTTAAGCTAGGAGCGAGGAGGACACCCCTGCCTCCGTTCCTTGCAGCGTTCTGTTGAGCTTTTCACAACACTTTTCAAATCTTTTCGAATCAATTCAACACTTTTCAACGTTTCCCGGCGTTCCTCCCCAGTGTTTTACGTTCCCAAAGTTGCTGAATAGTGAGTCGAGGTGTTTGTAGAGTTTCTTTTCAACTTTTTAACTCGGGTTAGTATATTACACATCCACACAGCTCTTAGACGTTCTTCAGCAATCTAGAACAGGAGAGGTGGGGGGAAGGAGTACTACTGTAGTACTACAACTCGGTGCAATTATTACGTTGCAGCAGCTTCTTCATTAAGCACTTCTTGCACTTGCAACTGAAGTGCATCTCCATTGTTTCTGCATTAACACTGTTCTGTCTTGTCCGGTTAAATGTTCGCTTTAAATCTGAATGCCTAGCTTAAAGTACGTACTTACGTTGAGCCATTATGCAACGTACTTAGCCTGCCACAACTCAACAAACAACAACAGTCTTAGGATAGGAGTATAAAAACCAGATTGCTTTCATCCCCTGTCCACCCATTTTTTTTTTTTATAATATAGTGAAGAATGCGTGCAGTTGCCCCGTATAAAGAAATTAAGACCATTTTTCAATCCACAATATAAACAAACACATTTGGAAATTTTTAATTATTTCCGCCTTTCTCTTCCCGGGCAGTTTTAAAAAGCCTCTGCTCGAATTGCCTTGTTGGTAAAAAGCCAATGACAAGCCTAATGACACAATTGGCATTCTCCCAGCCCATGGAAGTGCAGAAGAATCCTTCCAAAAGAGATATTTTAGCGATGCGCTTGAACATCAAATTAAATTCCCGAAAAAACCCGAAAAGGAATTTTTATGCACAATCAAATTTATCTCATTAGGGTTGACTTTGAATCACATAAATTTCTCGTGTTCAACGTTCTACGAAACTCTTAAGAATTCAGCATCAGAAACTGATAGTGCTTTGCTCTTTGAAGTGGATGTTCAACCCGAGAATGTTGTTGCTCAGAAAATCAAGGGACAAAGACCGCTTTGGTTTTTCCTGGTACTATGCATATAAGAGAGCGAGAGCTTTTATCTTCCTCAGCATCATTGGCTATATTTCGATTCATAACGATTACTGTAATCGTTATGTATTGATTTCGTTTTAATGAGACACGTTTAATGTGTCGAATCGAAAAAATTGATTGCGAGTGAATAAAAATAGCAGTCATACATTTGGTTTGTTTTTCTATTTCTACGTTGATTCCTTTCAGACAGGATTTTGCCACTTCCATTAAGAACTATGATAGAAATTGAAGAAATTCGCAAAATATCTAAAACAAGAATTGTCATACAAATCTCTATTTGTCTTTAATCATATATAAATATAAGTATGGAAGCATAAATCGAGTTTGGGGTCTTCTCACTAATGTTGATGAAATATTCTTATTATTCATTTCATTTGTAAATTAAATTTTTTAAGTATATAAGAAAATATCATTGAGACTTAAAATATTTCTTAGAAAAGTTCTATCTGTTTGTGTGTACAAATTTAGAACTTTATGAGGAAAAGTTTACTGCGCATTAAGTTCGATCAATATTCATGAAAAATGATTGGCGTGATTCTCAAATTTGTCGTGAACACAAAGGACAAAAGCTCGGCATTTCTCTTGCATTCTCCACTGCTACATGCAACCTTAATTGCGCAAAATTAATGCTCTTTAATTTTTCTTTTATTTGTACCGCATTTACTTTACTTGGAAATTTCAGAAAAAAAAATTCAATGAAAGGTTACCAATTATTACCACTGTAAAATTGAAAAGCTCAAAAGAAATCCCTATAGGAGTTTCAAAAGTATCAATGGCTCATGGTCTTAAGTCAAAGCTGATATCTAGAATGTTAAAAGCGGGCAAAAATTGTAAATGTAAATGTTTATATTAATTTTTGTAAAATAAAATAAAAACGTAGAGAAAAATGAGAACAAAGTGTTGAGAAAATATTTTTATAATTTACGAAAATACCAACAATGAATATTAACTTTGAAACGATATCCGGGACTGCAGGCTCCGGCGTCCTGCCCCTGTGTAAATAAACAGTCCCGGGCAAAGCCGACATTCTCCAGTAAATAAATGTACATGAATGTATACAAAATTACGAAATTAAGTGAACTAATTAGTTTTAATTAGTCTATTAATGTATTTGTATTGGATAATTAGGTTAGAATAACAAATGAAAAATAATGACGTGCATTGCATGTGGTTTTGCTTTTCTTCCTGTCGATTCATGCTCCAATATCCTTCCAAACCGCAGCCCGAACCGCTCCATTTTCCCGAATGCAATGAATGCAATTCTCGTCAGATCGAATCCACTTCTTGATCCTGTCCGAAGGATAGGTAGGACTACACCAGGTGGTGGTAATGTAATTAAAATGAGTGAACTGGTGCATGATGTTTGCTGGCTTTTCTGCTAATCACCATACGAAATTAATTCTAGAGTCGGAAAAGGTTTCCACCACGTGACGAAATGTAATTTGTTCTCATTGTTTCGGGGGCATTTGTGTCGCTAAATGCTTTCCTATTGGACTGGACGGTTTTCGATTGATACGGAAATTAAACGTGTAAAATATACATATTTCACGAAAAGTGCATGCGGTGCCCAGTGTTCGCCGACTGTACGCTTATTTAATTTCATTTTCTATTAGCCCGACTAATCTCAATGTTCGATGCATGGCATCCCTCCCATTTAACTAATTTTTCAAATATTTCATTTTAATGTCCTCGTTTGAATTCATGGCTGAAATTCTCGGATTTTATCGAAATATCCATTTTGTTATTTTGATTTAGGTATCAAATTAATTCGAATTATTTTGGTTGGGAATCAGCATTCGTAAAATATAATCCATCGAAAATCAAACAATATATTTTATTAAACTTGAGTTCTCGATAAAATATATATACACACCATATGATTGTATGTATACATACATACATTATAAGCAAAAGTTTTTCGATCGTAAATCATTTAATAACTCCTATTAATTCTGAAGCTACATATGTACTTATGTATGTATATATTACACAGCACTAAACGAAACCCAGACGAGTTTTACATTTATTTTACATGTAAGGTAATTAAAAATTAAATTAAAAAGTATATAACAGGTCAAATATCGATCACAATTGGTAAACTATGCAATACCAAACAAAAAAATGGGAATACCTCGTATTTATAACAGTCTGGTACACAGTATTTTTTGCTTTTTTTTAAAAAGTTATAATTCTCTCAAATTATGAATTATATCTGATTATTTTTACCAATAATTAAAGCAATCTTACTTATTTTTAAGGCCAATTACTTGGTCTAGCTTATCAATTGTAATCAATGAAATTCGTGTAGGGATAAAACAAATGAAATTGATTGTTGATTCTCGAATCTCGCGTCGTATCAAGTAAATTTTTAAGATGTAAGTTTTTAGTAGCAAACGAGACTCCAAAAGTTAAAAATTTGGCGATTTTGGGTAGAAGGTCTTTTTCTTTAAAATGATGCTTGAGTTTGATACTTTTTTTTTTAAATTAATATTTAAGAATGAAGCGAGATATTTTAAATCGAAACGGTTTTCAATTTTTAGTTAGAAGGTAGATGAAGAATGTGTAGAGTAAAAGGTACTATCATAAATAACTTCCTATATATACCTACATATGTATTATACAATATATTACCTTTTATGGTTACAGGTATTTACTTTATTGATATGACGTATTATAATATATTTTTGAATAATATAGAAACTTGGCTAATAATACCTTTATGACTTTGCTTTAGAAATGACGTAATCTGAACTGATTGATTTTACTGCAAAGGTCAATTTACATCGTACTAAACATAGCCTTTCAAATTCACATAATTAACTTCTCTAAGAACAATGGCCCCAAAATCCCACCATGAGAGCTGGAAAGTTCGTGGCAAATGGCAATAAACCCAGAAAGCGACTCCGCAAGGTCGATCCCATATCACAGGATTCATTCGCCGGCAATTGAAGGACTCAATTTCCCATTCAAAATTTCATTTCAACTCGGCAGTCGTTGCCAGATAAGCGTTCCCCGCAGACTCCCACTCATCCCCCGGGGTTGGATCACAATAACATCGGATCAGTCTTCGTGCGCGAGTAATGCGAGCTAAGTTGTGAAGCATTTTCAAGGCACCGGATAATTTCTCTGTTTATATCCTTCTCAGCGGTATGTAACCGACTGAATATCGAATTTTTCCACATCCTTTTTCGGTTATGCACGAGCATCCCTCGTTCACATAACGAACGATAAAATTCTAGCAAATTTAAAGCACCCCAAGCTAAAGGAATAGAAGGAAAATAAATTAAAGTAGCTGCGGGACGAGGTTTCTAATTTATTTAAGTAAGCATTCGGTTTCTGTGTTTCTAATTCCGTAGAAAACAGCAAAACTCCTCGAAGAAGGTTGTTGTCCATTATCTCAAGATGACACTGAAACCTCAAGGAGTTGGCCCACGTCGAGGAGAATCATTTAGATACAATGTGTATACCTCCTAGAATTGATGAAAAATTGAAAACCTACTTTAAATCAATTGATTTAGATTGAATTAGGTCACTTCTGTCCATTTTCCGTTCGAGTAAGTAGCCAGCAATTGCATCGGCAGGCCTGGATCCACTTTCCAACATTTCTGCACTCTATCGGATGCATGAAATTGCAACAACTAACTCAATCATCAGAATTAAATTACGGAGATTCAATTTAAGGCACTCCAATCCAACTTAACCTACGGGCAGAGTGAGGACTTTAATTAATTTTTTAAAAGTTTGACCATGTGCGGTTCATACCCATCCTCCCGCATACTACGCACACATTTCACATTTTATGCTCTTTTACAAGGTATGGTGTGGTGCGCGAAAGTTTTAATTAGCATTAATTATATTTCAAAAATGTGAAAAAAAGCAGTCAAAAACCGCTGCATATGTATGCTGATGTATCCCTGCTGTCCGCTTCCCCACTGCCACGGATCGAGGCATGTAAATTTACAAACTGATGAAATTTTTGTTCGCCAACCACCTTTTTTTCGGAGAACAATTTTACACAAATCAACTTTAAAGGCCGGTGTGAAGCGGAAAAGCAACAAATTGGTACGAGCAGAATTTTTCATTCAATTATTATTTTTTTAACACTAACGGAAATCTGCGCAAAAAGTTTAATTATTTTACATACCTATGCATTCATTACCATTGCGGATGCCTTAGATGGGCCATAAAGCCCTCATATTACATGACATGTGAATTAATTAGAAATTTCTTCATTAAATTTTTTAAGGATGAACATACATATGTACATATGAACATATTAAATATCTTTATTTCAGAAGTGCTTTTCATACTACATTGATAAAATTTTAATAACCCTCTTTGATATTTCAAAAAGTAATACTTATGTATATTCCTGGAATATTAATATTTCAATGAATACAAAAGAATGAGTGAATAACGCGCATGAATTATTTCATAGTGTTTATTACTAAATTTAAATGATTCCAACTGGTCCACAATTTTTATAGGCATTTTTTAAAAATAAATCAAAGTGGGAAAATTGAGTGCATAATCGTATAATAATCGTAATAACTATAGATTTAAGTTTTGTTCGTACAAAAATTACCAGTGAATTGGAATAGTGAATTTTAAATTGAAACTGCAGTCTTCCAGGAAGTATATTTTCACATAAATTTTTATGCAATTTAACAATTTTAAAAATAAATGAAATTTTAGCAATTTTTTTAATTACTTGTGCATATGGTGTGGTTAAGGATATTTTTTAACGAAGTTTGTTTTTTCCTTTCTTTATCACCATTAGTCTAATATTGATTTTATTCATCTCCGTGTAAATATTTCCGAAGAATAAGAAGTAAATATTACAATGTATTAGTACTTTTAATTTCTTGTTATGTAATTTTACTCTTTAGTAAAGTATACTTAATTCAATCGAACAGTACTTTTTATACCCTGAAGGTAAATCACTTGGTGAATATTTATGTACGTTTGCTAATAGCAATTTTAAATAATTACTGTTCATTTATTATTATACAATGTATTTTGAATTTAAAACGTTAAATGTTGGAAAACGCTTGTTGTTCTAAAATTTCTCAATTATCTTTTATAGTGTTTACGCAATATTTTATTTAAGTGTGTACGGTGCACATTATCGCGAGTTCATTTCATTATTTCCATCCATCAAATATTCGTAATCCACCGTACCGAAAATATTGAATAATTACTCATGACAAATTACTCACGCCATATCGCCTTAATCCATCCGTCAATAAAATTGCAATTAAATTTCATATTAAAGCGACTCAAGTCTCGGACTCAATGAAATTCTGAAATACGTCGATTAAGGAAGTCAGCCGAGGCAAACGTCTTACAAGCAGCGGGTGTCGGTTCGGTTGCTTTAACTACGCGCGTAGGTACCAACGGGCATTCACTTATTCAACAGACGTACGTAAAATATGCTCCTTGATTTCGAAGCGACATTACGTTAGCTTCTGCTGTGGAGACAATGCGGCCATTACTCTTCCCGGGCAGAAACAAAAACAGCAGGCGTGCAAAAATCATTCACCAATTCAGCATCGGTAGACATGATGAAAAATTCGCAGCATATTCAGCGTACGGCAACGGCCGTGAATTCTGCGTGGGCAACCATGAGAGTCGTCATCTGGACGGTAGACCACCAGTTTTCAGGGACCATTCATTTGGTAAATTATATCCTTTGCCAGGGAATAAATTTTAAGGGAAAAACTTTACATACACAGCACTCAGCGCGAGGAATCCGATGAGCTATTCGAAATGGAATTCAGAAAATACTTTGATTTCAATTTTGGAAAGTTGTTTTATGTCTGTCGGTTGTCCCTCGAACGTACGATTTGGTCTGGTCTGATACAGGCTGATGAGGCTTCGAACGCAGGCATATGTGACCTTTACTTGTGCAGGAATTGCTAAATCCTGACGCCATTATACAGATGGTGCATTCAAAACCAGGATGGCCGAAGTTGTTTTGTAATGATTTTGTTCCCATACGAATATTATCAACAGATTCAAAAGATTCTAGAAATTCAAGGAATTATACTACATTCCTACAGCCCTATTCCGGCATAGATGCGCATATAGGTACGCTCCCGGAAATATTCCTGAAATGGATTTTAGGGTAATTTCCTTGCGCTTTGTTTACGGAGATTCCCTCGGAATTATTATTCTCCTTTAAATGCTTGCTGCAGGCAGAATTAATTCGTATGCACTGATGCGAGGAATATTGTAGTAAAATTCCGGTTCTTATATGGGTACCTTCCTAAAATATGTTTAAGTGGAATGATGTCGGATGTTCCCTTGAAGATCGAATACCTTTGTTCTGAATATGCACAAATACATATCTGTATGTATGTTATATAGATAATATGAACATTTTCGAAATTTTCAACTGCCCCGAGTATGCTGTAAAATATGACAAAATGATTAAAACATGTTGAAAAGAGCATTTGGGCAATGGCAGCATTTAACCACATTTCAGTCAGTCATGTGATAGCCATGCCACACGTGTAGATGATATATTCATTAATTGTTTAATCAATTGTTTATGTAGGTATATGATTTATTAAATTTTTTTTTAGAAATGAAACAATTTAAACAGGAGGAAACGAATACTAAGTATTAATAAAATCAGCGTATAGAAGAAATCAAATAAACAATAGCAGTTCCGTTTACAAATCGATAAGTGCAATGTTTAAATTCCCATGGGTATACATAGTTAAATATTTTTCCCAACTGCTTAAAATGGACGCTAATTAGTCCGTATGTGTGCAAATAAGTTTAATTTACAAAATATATTCGTATACCCTTAAATTTGGTGGTATCTATTTATAAATATTTAGTTTTATCAGATTACCTAATAAATTATTATTCCGTAATTTATGTATGCTCCTGCCTATAATAATCTGCTTTACTGAACAATAAAATCATGTATGTAAATCATTTGTACATTTGCAGTAAATTTAACAGCCCTAAGCTTTGCGTAAGCTGCTTTATGCAATCGACGAAAAAAGTTAATTTTGGTATAACATACACCATCTAGGGAACTGCTTCTACTCGGCTTAGCATGAAAAATATTCCATTAATCGTCAATTTTACGATAAGTAATAAAAGTCCACCGATTTTCCAGGGAACACATATACCACCGAAAAAGTGAGCGTCCTCATGTTTCGCCGGGATAACCCATAGTAATGCACAAAAATACCCTGTTCGGAAAAAGGGCCATTAAAACCTGAGGAAAAAACCCGATTCCTACTTTAAAGTATCCAACACACTGGCGGTGGATGGTTGCTTCGACGAGCGAAATAATAATAATAATAATAAAAAAGGGGGGGTGTTCAGATGAAATTGAGGTTGGAGGTCAGCGTCGTACCAATTTGGTTTTACATTGCGACACCTTGTCCGCTTAATTCGAACATGTGCAATTAAAAGGTTGGTGTGGGTTCGTGTATCCATCAGCGTAATCCATTGCTTTTTAAGTATGTCAATTTGATGTGTTGTCAAGCTGGCTGGTTACATTTTCATTATTCGCGAAATTGGTTGTGGCTTCCCTGATGGTTAAGGGCATCCCCCAATATTGTTTGTGAACGTTAAATAATAAATGATGCCTTTATACCACCATCACGTCGTCCGAATTGGCCGCACATGACGGCACAGCAGGAGTTATTTAAAGTATTAAAGCACGGTTTTTATTATTCTGAATTATATTTATTCCCTTCGTTATAACCTGAGTCAAGCAGTTCAACTCTCCATCAAAAGTATGGCACTAATTGGCTAACAAGCTGAAAAGAAGAAACTTAAATGTTCTTATCTTATTTCCTATTGGAGCTTACAATTTGAGAAAATGAAAAGATAGAAACTCTAAACCTCTTTGCTTCATTACACCGTTTAACAACCTTCTTTTCATAAGAGAACTGAAAACTTACAGAGGAGATCAGATAATTATTTTTACCTTTTCTAAAACATCTGTTTGCACTGAAAAACACTTGACGCTGCATTTAAACTTCTCTTTGAAAATTGCACTGGCTACTCGATATGGATCAGAACGGAGTTTTTCTACTCCACGTAAATTTAATTAAACTTTTAAGGTTCAAATGATTTTAAGATATCTACAAAAGGAGCCCTGGCATACTTTGCACCGAGAAATTTTATAGGGACGGAATTAACAAGTGAACAATTTTCTCTCTGTTTTTAAAGACTATTTTGTAACATAAATTAAATTAGTAATATAATAATAAATTCTTCAAAATTGTTTCGTCTTTAGATTCGGTGAAAAATAATGAATCTATTCGCAAAATTTAGCATTAGCTGTTATGTTTTAAATAAAACCATAATACCTACATATAAACATGAAACGAATTTCTTGTAAAATATTAATATACTTATGTATAATGTATATATTTATAACAAAAATTTGACCCGTATTTTTTATTCTACAATTATTTTTCATTTATATACCCGTAGAGAGGAATTCGACTTAAAACAAAAAATTTGTCATCTTAGTAATATTTTTAAACTTTCTTTTGCTCACCTTCTCTTTCATTAAAGTTGTAGGTAAGACTCGTGTCGTGGTCTGTGAACATTTTTTAAAAATATCCTGATTTACCTCAACTGGATTTATATTGAGAAATGGGATTTTTGACCTGTGTGATTTACAGCGTAGGCTCATTAGTCGAGCGATTCAACGCCCAGCAAGGCGTGATCTACGCAGTCTTATCAGACTTGGATTACGCCGTTAAAATTTCATCCGCCTTGCGGGATGGCGAATAAATCAAATTAACGCAAGATCTTCCTGAAATTACTCAGACAAGATAAATTTGTCCCCGCATGAGGTGAAACAGGTAGGCTGACAGGAGGTCTATGCGATGCACCTGAGTCCAATTAAAGCCTACACGACACGGTTCCTTTCCGCAACGTTTTCCATCCGCTTTCATCATTATTACCTCATTTCCCCTGCGCCGTAGAGAGCCTTTTCCTCGGTAGATATCATATGCCAAGGTGTCAGAAAAGGTAAGATCCGACCAGCCCAAGTGTGTACTTCGTCTACTCGCGGGACAGCGAACGTCTTAAGTAGGAAGCGCTAAGTGTCTCTTAAGACTTTAATTTCTAGACGTTCGATAGATTGTGGACTCGCCTCGTCATCGAATTTTGTTTTTCTCTCGTCGTTTTTCCAGCGACAATTGCGCGCCTTATTGTGGACGTCAATTGCACGGATGGAATTTAATTACACTCAAAGGAGACAAGAAGACAGAGCTCATAAAAATGTTAAAGTCAAATTGCCTACCCACACAACCCCGTCTTACTATCTTAAGATTTTATGGAATTGAAATGAGTCTTGACGCGGACGAGGCTTTATTAATTTGTTTCGTTTGATCGACTGATGCAAATTTAATCGCTTCAAATTAGCAGCCAGTGAAGTGGGAGGATGATCGCAAAAGACCCATTGAGACAGTGCCAAGAGCTGCACATTTATTGTCAATTTGGCATCGGTTTAATGTCGGGGCATCAGGAAGAGAGTTTGGATCGCATGCATGAATTAAAGAAATGCATTCAATTTAATCGCACTCAATGGATAAAGTTTTAAATTAATTCTCCTGCAGAGAGATATTTTATGCCTGTCAGCATGTAACGCTCGCTTAATTGGTAATTGAATTCCGTACTAACATAGTTTATCCCTTTATTAAATCCTTTCCCTCACAATAACCTAAATATTCCTTTGAGGACATTCCTCTGCTCCTTCGTCGAGTTGCATTTCCATTTTCCATAGCCTGCATTTTATCAGTTTAATAGCAACTCTTTTCTGCTTTTGATAAATTAAAATCTCGTTTAAAATTTATTGTGTTATAAGATCTCTGTTAAAATGATAAGCTGAGGAAAATTATTATCCTTTTAAAATTGCTCTATTCTGCTGGTACCTGGGTAACTATACGTCATCGTCGTCTGATAGAATTTTATTCTCCTTTAGAAAACGTAATATGAATTATATCTTTTATATTTCAAGCTTGTTAAAGATTAAGATTTTATAATTACATACATTACTTGCAAAATATACTTTTACAATTTCACTTAAAAGATATTTGAGAGAAATTTCTTTGCAGTGGCACTTTTATTGTACCATCACTTATTTCTTAATCTTCCGAGCTCAAAATGGTACTCTAACTGTGATAACATTGTGGGACGGGGAGTTTTCAAGGTACTGCTGAGAAATATTTTTTTAAATTTAAATTTGGAAAAATTACTTTTACTTATTTTCAATTGAAGTGAATCTTGGTACCGCTAATTCTCTAAAAGTGGTTTGAACTTAATTCTAGGTTTTGCAATTGCGAAATAATTAATTCTTAAAAAGTGAAAGTGTTTGCTGCAAACAAGGATTCATGTTTGTATTATCTGTTGAAAACCGAATTTTTATTAACCTATTCCATTCATTTTTGCTAACATTGGATAAACCAATACCAGATAGATTCATATTTGCATCCGAAAATATTCATAAAATTTGTTGGTAAGAGTACCTCGGAACGATAAATGCAAAGAAAGTAAATCGATTCAGTTTTTGTTTGTCTTCCATGGAACCAAACCTCTCTATAACACTTTCAACGAAAACTCCATCCTTTCCAAACATTTAAAAATCAAATTAAAGTTGAAAAATACTAAAACCTGATGACAGAGCATTGCGATATGAAAAAGGTCCAGCAAATATACGAAAAAATAAACGAAAGAAGATCTTCTCGAGAAAAGAGACCCAGGTCACGTAATAATATAAACATTTGCCCTGAAATCAGTTCTGAAACTCTACTTGACTCCTGGCAAGTTCCACCCCAGCGTCACGAATTAATTCGACTAAAAACCTTATCAAGTTCTAAGAGGAACAAAAAGTTCAAGTACTTAACCCGGAGTGAGGAGCATGGGTGCAAAATGTCTGGGGGCACCGCAGACTGGGACTGCACATCTCCTGGGTTGCACTTTATCTTTTGCGCTGAGTTTTCCCCATTTATTCCAGATGATTTTCAACGACCTTCTTTGCCCCGGCCGACACAGGCAGCCGCACATGGGGCAAGGGGCGCTGGGGTGCTCCCCAATAACTTCATTTTTCCCTGACCCATATACCTGGCTAGAATTTTTCGCTGGGCCCACGTCTTTTTCAGATTTCCCAGATTTCCACCCTTTCGGTGCATCCCCTCTTGTGGGCAAATAGGAGCAGCTCCACACTCCGGGGGCCTCGTCATTTTCTTCATCCCTGATAAAATCGGGTAGATGAAGCCGGCTGAACCCGTGCTCGGATGCTAATCCTGGCCAGGATAAGCCCGGTCGGAGAAAACTTTTTCAATAAAAGTGTAAATATACTCCGATTCTAATCTTATGTGTTTTCCCCCTTTTTCATTTCACCTGCTGACACGATTCGTCTGCTCAAGAGCAGGTTGCCTCACTTCCTTCCACCTTTTCGGGAAGGTTATAAAATGATTCCATGGGCTGGATTTTAGCGGATTCGTGTACACGCGGCCGTACTCCACGAAACCCTGAAAATTAATGCACTATCCGAACGCATTGCTCTATCCGGCCTCTGTCTCATTAACATTTTAATTAAATTTTCAATTTTTCGCTGTTTTCCTTCAATTATTTTAATTTTTTTATCATTTCTTTCTGTTTATCAACAGGGTCCACCTGGTCTGGACGGAATGAAGGTAAGACGCCGTTTCGAGGGGATCGCGGGCACGTAGAGCCATCGATTTGTCTATGCCTGCGCCCCGCTAACTTCGGTGTTTCATTCAATTTTACCTAGAATTAATTTAATTTAAAAACAAAAATGGGGTAATTAAAATTCATAAAACGTTCAATACATGCAGGGCGCCCAGGGTGAGACTGGACATAAAGGGGAGCGAGGGGATCCCGGATTGCCGGTAAGTCTCCAGCCAGATCATGAGTTGAATTTTTAATTTTTTTTTTTTTTTTATTATTATTTTTCGTTTTTACGTTTTATATCCATCGAAAACAAGAGGAACTTAATTAAAACTCAATTCCAGGGCACAGACGGCATCCCGGGTTCTGAGGGACCTAGGGGTGAAAAGGGCTCCAAAGGTGACCCAGGACCGCCTGGCAAAAGGGGTCGCAAGGGGGACAGGGGTGACAAGGGGGAGCAAGGTGTTCCCGGCTTAGATGCTCCATGTCCCCTCGGCTCAGATGGTCTACCACTTCCGGGCTGCGGCTGGAGACCCCCGAAGGTATTGACGGTATCAACAGTAGTCCTCTGTTTCTGCCCCCATTTCCCTATTTGCATACGGCGGCCAATTGCGCGTGTAATCACCAGCTCTGTCCGCTTTTTTTCACGATTTGCCTGTTTCTTTTAATTAACTCCACTTCCAATGGGCTCTTTGTCGATTTATTCAAATTTCCTGCAAATTTTTTTTTTTTTAGTTATTTATTTTTTTTTGGTTCGCCATTCGGAGGGAAGCTTTACGCTCCTCGTTGTGCCAAAGTTTTTAATCTCTGCCCCACGGCGCCTTTCGAGCATAATTTATTTTAGTGCCTCGCCTACGAACGGATCGATGCCAGGCGCTAGAAGCACCCACCCACCATCCGATGGTTGCGGAAAAGCGACAAAACATTTGTTGGAATTTTCTTTTATTGTCTTCCGTGATCTTAGGCCAGCCGTTGTTCGACTACGCCAGGTGACACCGGTGACACCTTTGCAGGCTTGGTGGGCTCTCGAAGAAATTGCAAACGACATTTTCCTACTAACGATATTATGGCACTATGACAATTTCTAGTCTAACGGGCGACATATACATGCATAATTATGTATAACTCGCGTCTTATGCTTGCAACGGCTGGCCACTTCAATCGTGATAGTTGGTCTCAGCTGGTGCCATGGGAGGTCCTCGGGCCTCCTGGCTCTTTTAATGAATGGAATCATGTTTGCACTTAAACTGACCAAAACAGAAAAGTCAACACCCAAAAGGGAAGGAGTGAGTAATGCTAAGTTGGCCGAAGTCGTAACGATTAAATTTCATGGCTACGGGTATCGAATATTTTCCAGTGAAATTGTTATGACCTTCTTGGGCAAGGGGATAATTGCAACATTTTAATGGAAACTTCGCAATTTGTCGGCTCTGGGAAAATACATTTTATTTTAGTGATTGTGAAAGTTGCAAAACATTTTCCCGGAAACAAATTGCAGACATTGTGGATAAAATAGCAAAACAGAAGGCTCTGAACTCATTACCAAGTGTACCTATTTGATTTAAGTGGAAGGTCAGCAATATAGTAACAAATTCAAATCGCTTTTTCGCTTGGAGTGAAGTTTTGAGTTAAAAGTAAATCCAATTTGAATAAAATTTTGCAAGAGTATATTTCTAACCGTATAAAATAATACTGCAATCCCAAACAAATCTTGCATTATATAGCCATTCAACATCATTTCCTTTTCTTTATACTATTAAATGTATTAGTACAAATATGAACGTAAATCCGAAGTTTTTAATCACCAAAAGTTCATTATTTGGAAATTTACCTTAAGATGTCTTTAAAAAGTTCTATCTTAAAGATAAATAGCAAAATCAAAAATACTGTATCGTATAGTATGGACCCTTTATTTATCTAGAGTGTTCTAATTCAGGACTACATATGTTAAATTTTATGTACGTATTTTAAAACATCCTCGTTTTGGCGAATTTAACAAATTGTGCAAATTTTCTATTCCGATAATAATTAATGGCTATAACATTAACAATGTAATCTTCGTTATAAAACCTTTACCTCTTTAGAAGATCTTAATTTGAAAATATTGATATTTTTTGCTGTCTGCAATTTAAGACTAAATTAAATCCATGTTACATATACATTGTACATATTTATAATTGAGCTTACTTCCCCTTCGACAACCAGTCAATAAATTCAAAAAGCAAATAAAAAACCAAACTCCAAATAAATCCGAATTTTCATTAATTCGCTAAAATGATATTGAAGGCTCTAATCCAATATTTACATTTTTTATTATGAAAATAACTAGTTATTATCCACCCTTTTTTGTTATACATATGTACGTGTTTTGTTTCTCGTAAATGATAAAATTTGGTTCTACTACATGGGTACTTCCCCGATTTCCTGATGACAGTAATTAAGTCACAAGGCTCATAACCTGGGTAACCCAAATAAAAGAGACAAATAAATACGTAGTTGGCTTTATTATAGCTACCGGCCATTCTGGCGCCACGTGGAGCTTCAGCATACAAATTCTATGAAAAATTGGCAACTTCAGCAAATTTCACATGCGAGCGACGAGGAGTGCAATTTTTAATTACAAATGAAAAAATTCTTTGAAAGTAACGCATTCAAACTATAGTTTCCCTCCACCAGTGCATGTGCTGCATCGACCCGGATGTCAATGTAACAATTGGACATTGAAATTTTATTAAAAAAAAAAAAAATTTTCACTAAATCAACCGATGCAGCGAAAAATGTTCACATGAGTGAGCGGCAGCGAAATTTGAACCTAAAATTGAAAACTAAATTTAGATTAAAATTGGGCAGCAAATATTGATTTTATATTCCGACATTGTCTCTCGTCCTTAACTGCCTTTAGGAGCCTCACACAATTTCCAACTAATCACGCATATACTCTACTGCTAATGGTTTCAATAATTTGTATTTGTACTTTGATGACTAACAATATTAACAACACAATCCAGGAGCCAGTCATATCAACTCCCATTCACAAAGACTATCTGCCCGATGTGACCGGACCTGATAATGATAGTGAGTATGAGCACGAGGACGAGGAGGAGGACCCGAGCGATGTCGAAGAGGAGTACGATGATTACCAGGATAATTTGCATCATATTGATTAATGCCGAGATTCCATTAAAAAAAAACGTGATTTGCAAACAATGTGACACATTCCACGTAACCAAAGGCCAATATCAAAGAGAGCTTCCACCACTTGCTCCACTGTAGAATTGTTTTTGCACAACAAGCAGAGGTCCTTCTATTCATGGAGAGCCTCCCGCCAAACTTTTCAACTTTCGTAAATATGGCGCTGTAAATGCACTGCAGATATAAAAAACTACTTGGCCTAATTTTACTACCTCTACTAAAATACGTTCGATTTCTTATGGTACGAAGAGATTTCTGTGCAGCAGTATTTTTACTAACGCAGTAAATATAACAAAGGTTTTGTAGCACTTCTGTAGATTCATCAGTTTTTTTAAGTTTAGCTTTTAGTGTAGATAGTCAAACTGCAGCTGCTTTTAGCTAATATGTTAAATTTAACTGAATTATTAACAGATTGATATACATATGTATTCCAGATTTTAATGTATAATGTATGGGATTTCATTCAGCGATTCGTTTATCCAAAGTGCACTATTGTGTTTTACTGACAAGCACTCATATATTAAAAATTATAACTGGCAGATTTGCAATTTTAAGATTTAAATCCGGAAAGTATTAATTCCTAAATTCAACATATTAGCAAACAAAACAGTTTGAATATTTACTTAAATGAAAAGGTCCAATTTAAAAATAGGCAAAATGTATATAATATGTGACCCAAAATATATTTTTACAGGAAAAATTTCTAGACTGGCTGGGAGAACTTCAAAACTTAAGAAATTAAAGCAGCAACCTAGCGATATACATTTTAAACACAAATATCGAAACAGATTATCCCCTTTAGTCACCTTACTTAAACACTTGTAACATACAGAAGTCAACAAAATTACAAATGGTTCAACAATGATAATTAATTAATTAGAAGCACTTTTGGCAAAATATTAATATATTGTAATTTGTTTAATTTTGTAATAGGGAGTTACAATCGCTGTAGAATATATTCGCTTTCTATGTATCATAGTTACTTTATGAACTTAACTGATTTTAATAATCCTAGACAAGAGAAATTATCATCCCCTAAATATACAGATGTACACAAATAGAGTTTAAGATACATATATATTCCTAAAAACTCCTGTTTTCAAATTTAAAGTCGAATTGCAAGAACTAAAAACTTCTACTTTAACTATAAAACAAAGTTGAACGAGGTTGTTGTTTTATTTATAAGGTGATTTATTTATTTTAGAGTGCTAGTAGGTAATTATTTGTTTTTATATACATACATATATATCTGGTAAGTGCCTATTATACAATTTGTATATCTCTTACTCTTGGAGAACCAGTTCAATTGTTATAAGCAATTGTTATGTGCTGTAAAAAGGACCCAATGTTTCTATATTGTGTAATTTTATAAGGTCGTAGGAATGTAACGTCAAACAAATCTATTTGTATTAATAATTTATTTTTTAATGATATACCATAAGAATAAATTAGGTTGTACTCGAAAGTGTTTATTGATGTTGTTTTCCCTGAACTACTAAAACATAGAGCATTCATGAATAAAAAATCCACATTCTTTCTTCTAAAACATTAAAATCGTTTTACGTGCTTTTACTCTGAAACCTTAATCGACTTCTAGTTTCAATTATGTAAAAGCTATTCAAGTGTTTTTTTTTTATTATTATTGTAGTGTAATTATGGGATGGTGATATAGTTGAAAATATCAAGAGTTTAAGAGTAACTCTCGCACCTCTCAATAAAAAGCTAAAAAGTGTGACACAAAGTTTTTTGTGACTATCGTGAATAATAATTAAATGTAAACTGGCCTTGGTTTGATTCATTTTTCAGAATAAAACCTACTTTCTTAAACTCGTTTTTTGGTTAAAGATCTTTCTTATGGAAGAATTTTATTAGTTCTATGTAATTTTTATAAATTCTTCCTTAATGCAGATATTCTTGTACGGATTAAAAATTAAATACATTTCTAGAGAGGTGTTTTAATTGACTGTCACAAGCGATTTTCTCTGAAACTAGTTAACGTAAAAATTGGAAAATGCTGTCCCGCATCTTTATCATCATCGCTTAGAAAAATCTGAAAATAATAAGGACGTTAAGAACAAGGTGTAAATTGTACCAAAGTTATCAGGGTTGCAATATTCGAGTGCGATTTGAATTGTTATTTATTTTATGCATTTCCTTTTTTGTAATTTCTAAGTAAAATTTACATTCGCCCATGAATATGGAACAATTTTGTGAACTTATTCAGTTTCTACTGTAAAAGACAAAAATAAGATTTGGCTATTGGAACTGATGCTCAGTTAAGAAGGAATTACCCATAATTAAAATAAACATTTTCAAAAGGGTTGAAAAAAGTTTCTTTATTTAAGCAATTTCAATTTTTTCACATATTTGTGAACCACCTCCTTGGGATAGGGCTTCACGGCGATGCACGTCGGAATATTTTCCGGTTGCTCGATCCACACTTTGTGGGCGATTTCGTTTTCCGCCAGAGCGGCGCCGACCTTCAGCAGAGTGCCTTCATCGGGAGCCTGAAATGAAATTTGATTCGAGTACTTGCTAAGACGGCCGGCGTGCAAGAAGTGTTTACCTCCAGAACGACTTTGTGCATGCTGTCCAGACTCTGGAAATACGCCTGAGTGTCGGGATCTTCCCGGAAAATGTGCCCCACGGCGGTCGTAGCGTGGCAGCATTGCGCAATTATCGCTCCCAAGGGCCAATTAAGCACTTTTGATAAATCTCCCCGCACTATGACGTACTGCACCAAATTTGACATTTTCAGAGACACGCACCAGACTGTGGTCTACGTCGGAATGGAATGTGAGGTGAACTGAATTTTAGAATTTGAATTAAAATTGTATTATTTTTTAAAGTTGTTGTTTAATTTAGGGATTTTTCGTAATTAAAATCAGCTAATATAAGTGAAAAATGAGTTGTTTTTGGATGATTTTAAAGTATTTGAGATTTTTCATAGTTTTGGTCTAAAATCCCCTACCAACCCACCAGACTGAAAAGTCTCGTATATATGTGTGGGTGTCGTCGAAGAAATCCGTCATAACTCTGGCAGAGAGTTCGGGGGTAGTTTGCATCTGGCTCAAAAACATTTTTAATTTCGTTTTAGAACGTTTTAGTTGAAATTTCGCGATAATCTGTGGTGCTTCCCATAAATACTGAGGATCTCTAATTCCGGTGAAATAGCAAATTCAAGATAAAATTATTGAAAATGGCTGATAATCATGTGGATGACATGAAACATTGCTACGAAAATTTGATTGTTATCGACGTCGGCGCTAATTTAACAAATAAAAAGTACAGCCGTGACCTGGACTCAGTGATACAAAGGGCAAAGGATGCAGGTGGGTTGATTTATTTATCAATTTGAGATTATTAAAATCGGACAGTCCCCCATCGTGCTCTTGATAACAGCGGACATTAAGTCATCGGTTATTTTTAACCCACTCATTTCGTTTTGCCGTGACGTGAACTTCGCCTGTATTGCGTGCAAAATATTTAGCAAGACATTCCACGGAACAAGGTCAAGAAAATGCGGAGAAGCTCCTTTCCGCTGTCGTAAGACTTCTGCCAGGACAAAGAGCCCCACTGCCCGTAGAAAAACCGAAGGCCTCTTCGCAGACTCGTTGATCCAGGAGTGGCTCTCTGCCCATCAACGGAATTAGAAATTTTCCATAAAAGTCCAGAGCAAGGCCGACGTCGGAAGATTTCCGGCCGCCGCAGTTCGGCGCACACAGAAGATGAAGTCTTGCTGAGCTGGAGATGCGGTCGCAGGCATCTGCTGATATTTGATCTCCAGAGCCCGCATCTTTCAGTGGGCTGAGAAAAATTTAAATGGACTTATCGAGTGAAAGTAGTTTTCGTCAGCTGATGATGCATTGTTGCTCGTTTCTGGATCATTGGGCGGCTATCGATGCGCCCCAAAATGCACCTCATTTAAGAGCTTACAGCGGTTCTTACACGCATGCTAAAAATGCAACTCTTACGAAACCAATTCACACGCAAACCGAATTAAGCAATATTCCGAGGTGGCGCACCTCCACTTAAAGTCATTACACTCCAATTGGCTTTCGGTATGCAGAAGTAATTGGAAGCATTGTAAATCTTTTCCGTTTCCACCTTTCTCTTTACAGTTTTTTTTGTTTTCAAATACCGACATTAAGTTATTTCAAACCTCGTAATAAATCTTACAAAAAAAAAACCCAACACTAAACAATCCCATAATAAATTTATTTTCGCACAGGCGTCCAAAAAATCATGGTTCCAGGAACATCTGTTAAATCCAGCAAGGAGGCCCTGCGGCTGACACGAATCTATCCAGACATTATTTATTCCACAGCTGGAATTCATCCACATGATTCAAAATCAATTATCGAAGATCCAAGCAGCTGGCTTGAACTTGAATCGATAGCACAAGCGCCGGAGTGTGTTGCAATTGGTCCATGTGGCCTGGACTATCAGCGAGACTTCTCTGAGCCAGATGTACAAAAAGAAATTTTCGAGAAACAAATCTGTCTCGCTTGTAGTCTAGGGAAACCACTCCTTATACACGAGAGATCCGCCCAGGATGATGTTTTGGAAATATTACAAAAGTAAGTTAAATCTGGAAGTTTTCACTTAGATGGCTTTCTCTAAAAGTGGAGCACATCTTTGAGCAGGTATCCAAACATATCAGAAGTAATTATCAGAGGATTTATGGGAACCACAGAGGAGGCGTTGAAGTATCTTGAGAGGGGATATTATCTAGGATTAACAGGTTATTTATGCAAGGTTAGTGTGCCGCTTTTACAAACGATCAATTTTGCATTTTAATGCCTGAATGTCAAATTAACTAATTCTTTAGGGGATAATTTGACCTCAGAGAAAAGCGGAAATTTGTTCTTTTGTGGTTTCTAAAAAATTGGAAGTCATCTACAGTTTGTAAAATCAAGTTTATATTTTTCTTTTCGACATCTTTAAAGGCTTACACCTGACTATGTGGTATAAAAAAAATACAATTTTGTGGAGTTTCTGGAACAAAAACTGCAATTTTGGTGCAATTATTTCATTCGATAGCACAAAGCTAAGCTTTATTCTAGTACTTATATTACAAAAAATTTTAACAATTTTTGGGCTGTCGAGGTGTTCGTATTTTTAAGTTCATTTAACTAGCATTGTATCGCTTTAGCGACAGGAGGAAACATTTATGGGAAATTATTGTTTAACAAAACGAAAACAGTTTGAACAAAACTTTTATTAAAAGGAAATACATATACACATAAAAGAAGATCTTTCATCTTTACATAATTATGTTCTAAATAAGTATGCAAAATTCCAAGTTATTCGCATCATTGGTTTTGAAGTAACTGTTATCATCAGTTTAAAAAATTTAGATGTTTATAAAAACGGAAAATATTACAGATTCTGATTTCATTAAATCGATTAGGTGTAACCCCTTAATTAGAATTAGGACTTCTGCTTGCTAGTCCCCTCAGCATCAAATTATGCTTTAACTGGAGAAGAAAACAAAAGGCAAAATATTACCTAGTAAACAAAAATCTACAGTGTTACGTAAATATGATAAAAATGCTGATACGAATCATTATTCCTAGAGATCAAAATTTCTTTAAGTGGCACCGCTTTATGCTGCTATTGCCGAATAAATAACAAATAATTGAAGATCTAACTAAACTGATATAATAGAAAAATCATTTTAATTTAACTCATCTAAACTAAAGAAAGGAGGATCATTTTAATTTAAATCAACTATCTTCTTTGTGCTCGCAAATGCACTAAAAATCCATTTTTTAATTTAATAAAGGATAAATCTGATACAGGAGTGAGAAAACTTCTTGAAGACGGAACGTTGTCGCTGGACAAACTTCTAGTCGAAACGGACTCGCCCTTTATGTACCCCAACACAAGAGCTTCGAAGCTTCCACAGCACGTTAAGACTGGGATCACAGAGAGATCACTTTTATATTTACATAGGTGAGTGGCCCCACCACTGAGATTTAAAATAAAAAATTGTAAGCGGCTTCTTCGGTCGCAGGTATTGTACTTTCCAAAGAAACGAACCTTGCAGTCTGCCAGCTATTGTCGAGATGATCGCTGCATTTATGAAGAAGACCCCGGAGGAGGTCGCCCTCGCAACGGCCTTCAATGCACTGAAACTCTTCGGACTGTCTCAGTAACTACGACAATTATTTTAACTTTTATTATCGTATATTTTATTTTAATTTTAAGTTATATTTTTTTAAATGTTTTTGCTCCGCTATGACAATCAGTCAGTGCTTTAATTTGACTATTTTACAAGACACAGCTCGAGAGGGTGCCGTCCTTCGTCAAATATTCAGTCAAAGGCATGTAAAATTTGTTTCTGGCAGAAATGCAAGGATTTTATTTTTATATTTATTTTCGTTTAATACTTTTATTTTGTGATTTTGTAATTTGTATTTCATTTCGTAATATTCTATCAGCCCTGTTGGGATTATTAAATATCGCAACAGGAAAAAATAATGAATCAAAATTCCGTTTTGAACAATCAAGTGCTCCCATCAGTGATCTTATCGCTCTTTTAAAATTGTTTGTAAATTTATATAAAAGTTTAAAGTTATTTTAAATATTAACCGATGGCGCCATCGGAAACTAGTAATTTTATAAAAAATTCGAAAGAATTTAATTGTTGATATATTAAAACGTAGTTAGAATTGAATTATAAATAATAATTTGTAATTTCGTGGCCCAGAATTAATTCTCCCATTGAGCCCTTGTTTAAAGTAAAAGTAACATTAAGCGAATAATAAGAAAATAATAACTGCAGTTATATATGTAAATCCGTATTTTTGTAAGTGCCATACAAACAAATTTTAAAGCTTTTGCGAGGAATTTATATATCATAGAATTAAGGCAACGCTATACAGTTTGTACATCGATATTTGTATATTAATTTATATCGGTAGCTAGGACAAGCAATATTATTTAAAATAATACTGAAAGAAATGTGATCTACTATTATATGTAACGTCATCGAGTAGTTTATATTTATACCTTTTTTAGATCATCAAATAAATCATTGGTATTTTTAAATGTATCCTTAATTCAAGTCAGTGCGAAGATGCAACTTATAATAGTTGTATGTCACAGACACTTTTGATAGTTTAAAAACACATTTTTAAAAGACTATAACAAAAATGACGAGACAAGAGTCTACTAAATAGCGACCTCACGCAAAAACTGATGAATAAGAGAAAGTATCATACTTAATGACCTTTCTTAGTTGGCGGATTCGTTTTGAACAAAATTAGTGTTTTTTAACAATAATTCATGCTTATTATAAAAACACGTTTAGTCTAGTGTACATAATTGTTTTCCTAGATGTGTACCAGGAAAAACGAATTAATAGTAGCAGTCATAAGATTCGGAATTGACGTGCAGAATTAACCAGTTTCGTATAAATAGTAAAAGAGAAAAAAATTTAATTTAAACATTCCAACGGCGATGAAACTCTACGCAAATCGGAGGACATCTTCACTGACGTCAATGTTTCGATCTTCGACCTGATGATTAAAAAATTGGTAATTTGTCGGTAGATGGTCAGAACCTTTGTTCATGGGTTGGCTAAGAAAATCCTCGCGTGATTGACCATGAGACTGCAAGTATCTCAAAATAATGCTTTATTTAATTTTTGGGTCGTAATCCACTATATTCTGAAATTATTGGGATTTTAAAGTAAATTTGAATATAGACAGTTTGAGGGTCAACAATTCGAATTTTCATCTGTAGTCGATTAAATAAATATTTTCCAGAATGCCAAGATCATCCAAGAAATAAGAATATAGGCAAAAATACTGAAACTGGGTGCTGTTTTTGTTTATAAAAAAATACGAGATCAAAATTATCAAGAGTCTACTTATACAAAAGAGAATATACAGAAATAACAAAAAAATTTAAATAATTACGCAAATCGTTGTATATTATTCACGTCCTCGAACTTTTTTAAGTGATGCAAATTATCCCACCACGTTTTCAATCGATGCTTCAGAATAAGCTGGAACCAGGGTGTCAAGGGTGCGTCGAGATTTCTGATCTCGTCGTCTAGCTGTTTGCGTTTTATGAAGCGGACTTCGCTGACTTCGTTCGGATTTGGGTGAATATCGACGTTCTTCTGCAGGAACAGGATGTAGTCGATTTCATGCTCCCCCCAGATCCCATCACCGGGATTTTGATAGTGGATTCGGGTTAGATAGTGGAAGTTCTCTGGTCGTGCCTATAACCGCGGAATATTTGTAAGTAATTTTATGAAATGAGGCTGCATAAAGTAAGTACCTGGGCGGAGGGAATTCCCAGTTCGTAGTTGAGCCTCCGCTGGGCGGCTCGCCGAATTCCGATTGCGTTGGTCTCCTCTCGCTCGCCCTCGTGATCGTACAACGGGTGGCTGCAGCACGCATTCGTGTACATGTCGGGGAAAGTTACCTGGCCCATGTGAAATTCTTTTAGCAATTAAATCCAAGGTGAAATCGCTGATAGTTACCTTGTGAACTGACCTCCGCTGGAGGAGCATGTCGCCATCCGAATTAAACAAGAAAACGCTGAAGGCCCGGTGTAACTTCACTTTGCCAGCGGAGTCCACTCTGTGGCAACTGCGTTTTGAGGAGTATCCCGAGGGCACGTCGTTTTCGTCCACTAAAATGCACTGCTCGTTAAGGGCTCCTTCCTGCAGGCTGTCGTGCTGGGGAATAGGCGCCAAGGAGGAAAGACTCCTCACCTGGCAGGACGCCTTGCATTTAGTAACGAGATTTTTTCCAATTCTGATCATTTTTTTTAAAAATCTTTTACATCACACGGGATAAAAACGGTTGAAGCGCCACGAAGTTAACTGTTACAGCCTCTGTAAAGAAATGACTTAAAAATTAGCACTGAGTCAACGCAGCGCATTCCTCCACGTTCAAGAGGAGCGAACGGAATAACGAGAACGAGAAATTTATGATTTTACGAAAACTGAAGAAACCCCAAAGAGAACCCCACAAGAAAAACGACTAAAGAAACTTGCCTTCGTACGTCAGACTGTCAGAGGGAGAAAACTCCATAAACAAAGCGCAACAGCATTAAAAAATATTTGACATTTTCGTCGAAAAATTTCACACTCGCATGTTGTCACACTTGGGAATGATAAATGAAATTGTCAGCAAAACTGTCAAAATAGAGGGCTTATTGGTTGTTATTGGTGTCAGAAGAGTGAGGCTATCCAGGGACAATTTCATTAAATTACCTCAAAATTATGGTAAATTTACATTTTTACAGTGAACATTTTGAACTTTTTCACTCATTCCTCCAGATACGATTCATTCTAATTCAAAACCGCGCCGGTAAAACTCGACTTGCCAAGTGGTACATGAATTTTGATGATGACGAGAAACAAAAATTAATTGAAGAGGTTCATGCCGTGGTCACTGTCCGGGACGCAAAACACACAAATTTTGTTGAGGTAAGAAACCACCCCGAAAATGTGATGTATAAAAGAATTCTTACTGCAGCGCAAATCTCTTTTATCTTTTATTGATTTTTTCATTCATACGCCTCCTGAGATTTCCGGCTCAGATGATAAGCGAGGAAAATTTTCCTCCGCAAGAACTGAACTTTGTTTAGATTAAAAAAATTTATTTTCTTTCTTTAATTGTTTTTAATACATTAGGGAACATCAGTATTCGTACATCACGGTCTTTAATCGATATATCGAATTTAGGAGTTTTATGAAACATTTTAAAAATTAATATAAACTGACGCAAACTACTTACAAATTCATTCGTATACATATTTATTTTTTAAATAATAGGGCAAGACTAACGCCAGTTTTCTTCTTAGTTCAGAAATTTTAAAATAGTTTACCGACGGTACGCTGGACTGTATTTTTGCATATGCGTTGACGTGAACGACAATAACCTCTGCTACCTGGAGGCGATACATAATTTCGTTGAGGTCTTGAACGAATATTTCCACAACGTTTGCGAGCTCGATTTGGTCTTTAATTTCTACAAAGTGTACACAGTGGTGGATGAGATGTTTCTGGCTGGCGAGATCCGGGAAACATCGCAGACTAAAGTGCTAAAACAGCTTCTTACACTCAACTCTTTAGAATAAAATCAGGAAACGCCCAAAGAGCTACATTATTTGTCATCTGTTTTTTTTAACAGAACTTCATTCCTCCACGGTTGCAAGTAAGCCTGTTATTGATTTCTTTTTCCTTTTTTGTACTCTATTTTTCTTATCGTGTTTGTCCTGCATTTAATGCATGTTGGAGTTATTCGAAATATTATGTTTAAAGTGAAATTATTATATATATACATATGTAAATGAGGAGTAAAATAAAAATATTAAGTCGATATATCCATTTTCCCAAACAAACTCATTTATAATAGAAAAACTTCATTTGATTTCTTGAAACAATTTTATTCGTTAATAAACTCTTTAATGGCTAGAACAATGTGGGGTAATCTGGTCGCTTCGTACAATATAATCTTTCTATAGGGCGTCAGAGTTTCATCATCTTCCAGCCAATCCCCAGACATTCCCGAATCAGTTTCAGCCTGGACGGAATATTCAAAGCTGGCGATAGCCTCCTTGAGAATAACTTCCTCCTCAGGATTCGAATAGATGTCCTCTGATGGCTTATTATTTTTAGCCTCTTTTCTGTAAAACTTAATTATCATCAGATAATGGGTGAAATTATAATCCATCTTCTTATCGTTTGCACGTCGAATTTCTTTGTACAGATTCTCAAGTAAAGGCACGGATATTTGCGGTGGGATATTGATGAATCGTTCATTGAGAAGGAACCCAACAGGCCGGCTGCTGTTTCCGAGGATGTCTCTAAACTGAGCTGCTACAGAATCTTCTGCGTGGCTGGATGCTTTCTCGACGACGTACGTTCTGAGCTGCTTTATGCACTCCAAGTCCTTTTTGGATGTCATGTTGAGCACTGTGGTGATTCCGAAGATCATATTCGAATCGTACATATCCTCGTCATCGTCGTCGTCCTCCTCCTCGTCCACTTCGCTCTGTGTCACTACACTTCCGACATAGTTTTGCCCTTGAGGTTGAAATTTATGAGTGGGAATTCTACTTGGGAACTACAAAACTTTACCTACGATCTCCTCTGCCATTTGTGTTATATTTATGTGAGCTTTCAGGAATAACTGGTGCAGCAGCTGTTGAATCCCAGGCAGGTCTATGTCTATCGGGCTTCTTCCTTCAAAATCTACTTGGATTTCCTGTTAAGGATTTTGATTAAAGGGATAAAATAAAAATCTTGCTGAGGGTCCCTCTTACCTCGTTTCCCGTGCAGCGATTTGAATCGGAACCTTCACTGAACTCATCGTCGCTTGCTACTTCTTTATCCTCCATGGATTCGTCATCCTCTACGTTCTTCTTTTTAGGCGGGGCCATTGTTACTTTTTAAAATTGAAATTAACACAGCAGGCCGAGAAGCTAGCACATGTAGCGGTAGCAGTGACAGTAAAGTGACAGATCTTTCATATTAAAAATGCTCTTAAAAAATGCAGAAGATGGCGCGGCGCTGTCGAATAAATTAAAATCGTGTTCATTTCTGAAGATTGTTTAAAAAATGCTTGTAATTAATTCATCTTTATCTTTAGAGTTAATTAAAAGCGATAGGGAAAATTTTTATGAAAATTCTAGTTTTAATTTTCGAACTAATCCGAATATAGATGTCAGTGTCTCTGACATTTCCGAATTTTTTACCGTTCTGAAGCTTAAAAAGTGGAGGATGCATCCCGATTTATCGCCTCATTTACATACCCCAGAGTGCAATAAATTGATAGAAGATTTGAAATCGTGTCACGAAAACGTAAAAATTCTTGAATATATTTAAATTATAAAACATAGACGTAATTTCTTAAAAATTTTTCCAGAACCATTTCGCGAAGTTTCTTGGCAAGTGCAATAAAATCGACCAGCAAGTTGTTGACTGCCTGCGGCAGGAACGCAAAAATAACCAGGCGTTAAATAAGAAAAAAGCTTTGGAAAGACAGAAGCGTGTTCAAGAGAACATGAGATTGTTAAATCAACAGAAACAAGAAAACTAAAATGGACCAACTTGCGCCTTACTACTTTGAAGAAATTGAGGAGGTTATCGGCGGGAAGAGAGTCCCTCCCATAACTGAGGAATACGTCGAGAACTATCCATCCGTAGTCGATAGATTCTTTACGCGGTATTACTACAAAAAACCAAACTGCCCTGGGGAGGACTACTTGGTCCTTTTTCACTCAAATCGTGTCTGTTTGATCTGCCTGTCGCCAAATCATATCGCCCTCAAAAGAGGAGTCTCCCACGTTACCTTTGATATTGGGAATACTGATCGCAGTCAAAATCAGGTTAAAGGAAAGGGGAAGAAGGGAGGAATGATCCTACAGGAGGACTCAACTCTCGCCATAATCACGGACAAGGAAGGTGCTTCCTATAAAGTTCCCAGTTGCATACGCGGGAAGCTGATTGAGGTAAACGAACGAGTGAAGACTGCCCCCGATGTTTTGTCTGTTGAGGGTGAAGGGTATTTGGCCATTGTCCTCCCTAAACCGGAGAATTGTGATCAAATAAAATCAGCCCTGCTCACACAAGAAGTGTACCTGAGTGCGCCGTAGAACTTAATTCTTCATCAATCAGTTTTTAGTAGTGACAATAAACAAATTGGTTACAGGTTACAGCTAATTTTTTTATCATCTATTAATTTTATTGGTAAAGAGAATCTATAAAACTCTTAACCAAATTGGATACCCTAAGTTCTTTCTTTTTATTTCAGGCCAAATCTGCGATCTTCTCCGAAGTGCTTCAACCGTTCATGGGGTAAGTTCATAATTTAATTATTTTCGTTTTGCGATCACCAAAAAAAATATTTTCTATAAATTTATTAGAATTTTGTGGAAGAAAGTTGATTCAATACCGTTCAACAGCTACTTCTTTTATTTGAATTTTTTATAAATAAAGTATATAAGTTTGAAAATTACATAAAATACATGAAATGTTCCAATTTGCAAAAATTTAATATATATGTACATTTATATTTTGGAGTTTTATTACCATTCATAATGTTTGTGAAATCATTTGATTAGCTTTTTTCCATAATATTTCAAATGTCTCGGTACCTCGGTGTCCCGAGAGTTCTGAGTTTCAGGGAAAATAAACAGACCAATTCTATAAAAATTAGTCCGTTTCTCTCCCCAGGACGTTGTAGGTATGGCTACGTTAAAAATCTTTGATTTTTCGTTATAAGGTAAACCAAAGCGAAGAAATTTAGCCAGCAATCGAAGAGTAAATTTTTCGTTGGCCTTAACTTAAATACTTCTAATAATAAGTTCAAAATGCATCATTGATCTTTCTACGATTACTTTTATTTAAATAAATTTACTTCTAACGAATTGATTTAAGTATATTTAAACTCAGTACAAATTCGTATGCACAAAGCATTTACACAATGTTGCGTGTTTGTTTGAATAGACATCAACGAGAAGACGAACACAATTGCAGTTGATCATAATAAAATGGTAACATCAGTTCAATTAATATTAACTGATATGTCCCTACCTAACTAGCTTAGAAAGAAAGAGTAACTCCTTTACTTTGTGTCTCTAATAGTACCTTTATGTGTGTATCTTATATAACAAGACAAAACCTTGATGTTTAATCATCAGGAATTTTATTGTCTAAAGCAGGACAAACGAAGAAAGCTTATTGGAAATAAGAAAATAAACAGTACGATATACAAAAATAAAACGGAAAATAATCTCAGTAAATGCTTTATAAACAGATCGGTTAGAAAGGCTCAATTGAACCCGAAGATAAAAAGTATTGTTGACTTGTGTTTTTCACCTGATTAATCCACTATTATGCTTCGGTAAGGGAAAATAAAATAAGAAGCAATGAACGGATTAGCAAACGGGTGGGAGGTTTAATATAATCTAGTGTAAGCCTTGCGCTGTTTTAAAATCGATTCCAGTTAGTCGACTTAGTTTGAATTTAATGTAATATTTGCTTCGCGGTAATTGCAACAAAAGAAAAAGACTAAAAATCTCAACAATTTCGTAGCTCATATAATTTTGCTAAAAAGCCAACAATTAAAGGTCCTAATTTCGAAAAAAAAAATTCTTCACGTTATATTCGTAAAGTCAGTGTCTAGCCTAAATTGTCTCACTCTCATCATTTCGTAAAGTTAAATAAATCACACAGAATTTATCAATTTTATATGAAGTTTTTTTTTTTTTGGTTTGAGATATTTTGAAGAATTTGCGGCTTTTTTCTTTCGTTTTTGTTTTTGTTAAAAAGCTACTATGGGCCTGCCTGGAATTTTTCAACTTTTACTTTTATCATCTGAATCGATAGCAGTTAGAGCACTTTCAGCCATTTTCTTATATTTTCCAACGAGCTCTGGTAAATCGTAAGCAATAGCAACGTCCAATTTGTTAATCGGACAACCGCGGAAGTAGGTGCACGTTTCTGATAGCTTTTTGAATTCGTACAGAGGATTCAAACGGAAGAAGTCTCTATAGACCTCTGGGTCGGGCAGATCATAGCGTGAAATGTTAGTAAGGGTCGATAGGCCCTCATAAATGTGATAATTCTGTGGATTTTCGATAATTTCATCAGATATACGTTTCTTGTTACCGAACAGAGTCTTGTGATTGTAATACGTAGTCAAGTAGCAATCTACCATTTTTGCGTGATTTCGTACGCGAACCTGAAATGGAATAACAATTAATAGTGAAAAATGTTGATAAACTCAAATTAATCTTACTGCAAAACGACGCGCACTGGCGATTTTGTTCTCAATTCGCTTGTCAATAGCTCCACGAAAATCTCTCAAAAACGCACGTTCTTGGGCCTGGAGTAGACGAATTGGGGAGCTGGTTTCATAAGGATGAGACCACAGGGATGTGGTGTACATGACGGGGGGCTGAGCCGAAGACATCAATGGGGAGATATTCCAGATAAGAGCACTTTGTACACGAAGTAGTTCCTCTGGTTTGACGGTGTCAGCCTTGTTCAGAATAATACGCGTTTGATATTCACGTCCTTTTAATTGATCGAGAATAGCTTCCGTCTCTGGTCCAACGTCCAGCTTAGCTGGATCGTAGACCAAGAAGATTATATCTGCGCGATCAATAAACCATTGACAAGCATCATTGAACGGAAATAGACGGGAGACTTGTTTCCTTACTTCCAAAATTCCAGGAATTTCAACAATGTTTACCTAAAAACGAAGATAATTTATTAAACTTATTATGAAGCCAAAATAACTAGATTAGAAGCTTTACATAAAAGACCAGATATATATGTATATTTGCTAACAACTAATAGGTCAGTTAAATATTGCTGACAAATTTCTTTTGATCAAATTGAATATAAATCGATTTTTATAAGAAAAAGCTTCTTGTTCCTAAACAGATTTTCTGATTCATGTCTTGAACGAATATATGGTGTAAATATCCACAATCGGTAAAAGTGTACTTAAATTCTTTTCAAATGAAAAGGCTATTGGCCATTTCAAATTATTTTATAAAAGAATCCGCTCCATGATAATCTTTGTAAAGCAAGCGAATGCGTAATATCTTTTTTTAAAAATAAAAAAAAAATCAATATTTGCTACATGTGACGAATCCTTGGTGACTGGCACTGATCTAAAATCAATACATGTTTAGATGCAATCAATATTCACACAAATTTGCCATCTAATTAGATATTAACACGTATTAATTGAGTTTGATGCTGTGGCTGTTATGTAGACTGATCAGACCTCGCGTGTGTTTATATATAGCCCAAGAAATATCTAAAAATAATTTTAATTTCACACTAATGACGTCTTGCTCGGTTAGTGCACATAGTGGTAAGAGGGAAAGCGTCACGCGCTTCTCTTTATTTTAGCGACAAAATTTATTTTGCTTTTTTTCACATTTTGCATTTTCCATAAATGAGTTTTAATATTATTTATAGGCGAATATCTCGAAAACACACACTTACCTTCTCTAATAATTTATTAGGGAGCTTCAAGCCACGCAATCGGTCTTCTAGTCCTTGGCCAAATTTCTGTAGGCCGGAGAATGTCCAATCAGCTGCTAATTGTGTGCCATCTAAAACTTCTGTTTCGTTGCCGTACATTACTATGTTAAAGTAAGCCGGGGATGGTTCCGCTCCTTTTTTTATAATTCCAATTTCAATAAAGCAATCAAAATTATTGTATATGTATTTTAACAAATAGGATTACCTGATCGAAGTGAGTGCAAGGTGTATTCATTTTCAGTTAAGTAATTAATGATTGTTGATTTGCCACCACTCCATGGACCCATGAATAAAATTAGTGGTTTAGAGAAAATTTCTGGATCACTGAAGTGCCTGTTGCTGAGATCTCTGTATTTGTAAAGAGTTTCTAGAGGTTTAACAGCGTTTTCATAGATGCGTTTCAAGTCGCGTAAAATGATTTCAGCTACTCTGTCGATAGCTTTTTCTTTTTCCTCAAATTCATCATCAAGGTGAAGCAATTCATCGATATGCTTACGATCACGAAGATTTTCGGGGATATCAACTTCCTGCAAAAATTAAGTAAAATAAATATGAAGACTTATTTGAAAATATAGTTTTGACGGCATAATTACCAGAAGTAAGTCATCTTCAGGTTGTGATTCTTCCTCAGATTTTTCGTCATCTTCGCTGCCCTCTTCATCATCATCATTATCCTTACCATCTCCTTCTTCATCCTTTTCGTCGTCGTCATCATCATCTTCTTTAGTATCACCTTCTTGACTGTCGCCTTCATCCTCATTATTCTTAGCGCCTTCGGCTTCCCCATCTTCGGCACTTTCTTTATCATCAGCTTCATCTTCCTTTTCTTTTGATGGCTCATCGTCATCATCATCATCAGCAATGCTGCGCTTTCCTCGAGACTTAACTTCTTCTTCTTCCTCATCTTTCTCATCATCGTCATCCTTATCTTCCTCTGTTTTATTATCATGCTCATCGTCCTCGTCATCTTCGTCAGCTGCTTGTTCCTTAGATTTTTCTTCATCATCATCGTCATTGTCGTCATCAGCAGCTTCAGTCTCTTCTTTGCTGGCTTCAACTTCCTCAGTACCTGGTTCTTCTTCAGATTTTTCTTCTACATCCTTTTCTTCGTCATCGTCACCATCATCATCTTTATCGTCACCATCATTTTCGTCGTCATCCTTATCCTCTACTGATTCGGCGGGCTGATCATCTTGAGCTTCGCCGGATTCTTCATCAGTAGTAACAGTCTTACTTTCATCTTCTTGGCTTGCCCCCTCTTCATCGTCATCATCTTTTCCTTCGGCTTCCTCAGTTCCTTCATCGTCATCTTCACCAGATTTTGTCGCATCTTCCTTTTCTTCTGAAGCAGTGGTATCATCTTGATCATCTTCTTTATCTTCTTCGGATTTTCCGTCCTCATCTACTTTTTCTCCAGTTTCATCTTCCCCAGATTTGGTATCGTCAGCTTCATCATCGTCGACGTCTTCCTTGGCTTCTTCAGATTTACCATCATCTTCTTCAGTGTTTTGCTCATTATCATCGTCATCATCATCACCATCATCGGCTTGTTCAGATTCCTTTTCATCATCATCCTTTTCATCGGTGTCATTATCGGCCTCTTCTACAGTATCTTCTACGGTTTCGACAACAGCATCTTCTGTTGTGTCATCGTCATCATCAGCCTCACCTGTATTTTGCTCAGCTGATTCACCTTCACCGGCTTGCTCTCCACTTGCCACTTCTCCTCCGGTATCTTCCGTACTCGTTTCTTGCTCCTGACTATCTCCACCTGAATTCCATCGAGCTAAGTATCTTCGTCACTAATTTTTAGCTAATGCTAGACTTACCTGACTCCGCTGGCTCAGTCGTTTCACCTGTCTTCAGCTCATGGATTGCTTTTTCAATATAAGGTCGGCACTCGGATTCGGAGGGTCCAACATCCGCACTCACCTGCACGTCTGAAAGAATTCGATTGGCGATTAGTAAAGAGGACCAAACTGCCCTGTGGCACTGAGCCGCACGAGCTGATCGAAGCAGCGCGTCCTTGCCGTTTATTTCGTAGATATTACATATATATTTTTTGGCTGATTGCCCACATTTCACGAAATTTTTTGTATTGTGTATCTTTTCGCTTGCAGATTAATATTAAGTCATTCGTTCCACTTTTACGCAGCGCGCATATGAGAGTATGTGAAGCGGCTCCGAATATTTTTAATACATGTGTAGAACTCATGCTGAATTAGCAATATGACACTAGACTTTCGTAACTAAAATAAGTGGCCCTTGCAGCCAGGACTCTAGACAAATTTTTCCCATTAATCATCGAAAGTTATCTATCACTTGGTGGCCCACTATCGGCTCCACTTTAAGAATAAAACAAAATAAAAAAAAAAAAGTAAAAAATTAGATAAATCCAAAACGCCGGCATTCCTCGTATCTATAATTAAATATTACACATAGCTTCGCACAGTTTTTATGTTGCATAATTTTTCGTTATATAATACCCGGGGATCCTGCCGGTATCCTTTAAAATTTCACCATTTCACTTCACATTGGGGCACCTAAGGCTTAGTCTCAGCGAACGGGCGGCCAAAATTAGAAAGCGGGCAAGAGCGTGCTGATTGGACTCAGCTTAATTTGGTAAACGGACAGCGACGGAACCTACCCTGCAGGGAGAGGGCGAACATTGTGAGCCCCAAAAGGACCCATAAGGAAAGTCGTCCCATTGTCACTAAATCACTCCGTCACTCTTAACTAGTCTTAAATAAGTCAGCCAAGTAGTAGAATTTTCGTCGCGTTTATTGCACTAGAATTAAAAAATTAAAAGAAAAAAATTTTTTTTTAGGTATTTCTCGATATTTCACGAAGAAAATAATTCGCAGCTATGGACTCGCATAGCTGGAGCGTATTATTTTACTAGTTTGGATAAAATAAATTTCTCTAAAAGTATGAAAAATAAAAGTAAAAGAATTATAACTTTTCAGTCTCCCGTTGAAAATGTAGTTTTTATTTTTAAACGCGCCGTCGATCTCTCCCGGTCTAATCCCAATTCGTAACAGGGAAACCAATATTACCTTGTGACCGCGAAAAGTCGACGAAATCCGCTCTCTTGGGAGACGATAATAATAGAACAGAAAAGTTTTCTGCAGATGATTTCTGTGCTGTCGGAGGAGTTTGTGCCTTAAATTCGCTCATTGATACCTCAACAGATATTTGATTATGACGAGGCCGCATTACGTATGTGATCTGCGACCAAGAAGTCGCCCATAGTGTAAACATAATATTCCTCGCGATTTTTAATATTTTCGTGTTCATTTTAGAATTACAAGTGTTTCCTTTCTCATTATAATGATATCTTACTAAAAAGTCTGCTTCATATCAAATCTAGTCTTTAATTAGCTGAAACAGTGCGTGCGAATGAAAAATTCTCATTCACATATGCAATTTTAATATGATATTACAGTGATTAGCTTGCCAACATTTAACTCTATAGAATTTTCGGATTTTAAGCAACAGATTGTAATATAGAATATATAGATTTTCATTTCAGGTCGTGTGTGATTTTAAAAAAGTTCAATACATTTACCCGCTTTTTTAACTATGTTTCCTTTTTTTTATGGACGAAAAGATTTATGTTATCTTTGCATAGAATAATTTATAGTATTGTTGAATAATGAAAAGTAATTTGTAGAACTGTAATATCCATTTCAGGAACCGTAAAAGCGTACTGATTAATGTTCTATATAAAATTTAAAAAAATAAAAACAAGAATTTTATACGAGATAAAAAATGTAAAACCAATTATAAAATTATAAAATTAATGAATTCTTTGGGAAAATTTTTTGGATATTTATTTTAAATGAAACATAAACATCTTTCGTACCGATAAAATATCGCATCTCTCAATTTAAACAAAATTAAGATATATACATATACAATGTAAGTATATTTAAAACGTACTACGCTTATTTTTAATGAATATAACGTGAGTATAAAACTTTTAGTAGTAAACAACTATACAATGGATTGAAGTTGTAAATTTATGAAATTCGAAATATTTATCTAAATTTTTGTGATCTATAATTTGTTTAATTTCATAAAATCCCTTCTAAGTATTTTATAGAGAAAAGAAGATGTTAATACCAATTAAATCTTAAAATGTGACATACAATTTTCAAGAATAACGGCTCAACTTTATTAGTTTTATACGAAAGGTATTTTAAAAGATAAAAACAATGCGAGTGGTTTTTAGTTCTTTCGAGTGCATTAAGAACTAAGTTAAGTTAAAAGATAATTTGTTGTATTTTACTATTGTAGTTATTACTATTCTTAATTAAAAGTAGGGAAAATATATCATCAGTTTTATGGCACAACTGATCAAGCGAAAAAATTGTGATTTTCGGTTTTTCAATATCATTAAATCAATTTTTAAAAGACTTCCTGGCACAAACAAGTTCGGTATTTTGAGGGCCGTGGTGTCTAACATTATTCCAGAGCCAGAACCCTATAAATATCGAATTTCAATCTTGAACAGAGTTTTTTATATACCTAAAGATTAAGCTGCTCAAATTTTGAATTCATATCAGAGTTATGAATATTAAATAAAAGTGTGAAATTTTAAGATACCGCTAAGCAATTACATTTTTTTCCTCAAGATATCGACATAAGTTTTCGTTTTAAATTCCTTCAGGGCTCGACTGCGAATGCAGTCCATCCATTCGATTTTAAGTAAATTGCAAAGCAGGTGTAGCTTCTGAGTATATTGCTTGTAGCTCCCCACCAGCGGGAGAGCGATGCCAAAATTAAAGTTATGAAAACGACTGAGCACACTACCAAGATTGCGAAATACGCACAGTTAAGCCAAGAGGATGTGAACGTACATTAATTTTCATTGAAAAGAAAAATAATTTCTTTATTTTTAAATAGATTTTCAGGTGGGCACCAAAGAGCGATTTCAAGTGGTGCCCCAAAACCGATACCATCGAGCAAATAATTGCCACACGCAACAGAGTCTTGCCAAGTCCTTAACCTTTGACGTGCTCGAATCTTAAGAATGTTCCTCTTGAGCCTCTAGCGGCGGCGCTTGTCGCCAGCACCCTGTAAAAATCCCATTGGGACTGCTTGTAATTAATTTAAAAGACTGTTCCCCGATAGTTCACTAAAGATCACTGAATGTTCGATGGACGTCGTGCCAAAAGGGTATTTAGGGCGATTAATAGAATAAGATGATTATGGTGACTGATTTATTTATACAATTTTAGAAAGATGACGTTGGTATTGCACTTTCTGACACAATAGATGTCCTAACTTTTTAGCAGTCGGTACGATCGGAATCATTCGGCCAGACGCAGATATGCTTCGTGGTGTGGAAGACGGTTCCTCCTTGGCACTGTTGCTCCACAGGCTCCCCGTGGACACATCGGTAATACTATGGAGGATTTAGTTGAATTAATTCTCGATTAAGGTAATTAGAAACGCAAAGATCCTTACCTTGCTGCAGTCCTTGTGTGGGATGAAGTCGCTTCCGTTGCACTTCACGTTTCCTGGTACTGGTACTGATGGCTTTGAGGGCGCATTTGTTGCTGGCTTCTAAAATTAAATTGATTAAATTGCGCTGATAGTTCATTGTCAATAACGAATTCTTCGCATTGACGGGGCTTTATTTATTTTTGCTTCAAATTGCGTGAATAGTTTATCGGTTAAATTACCTGGGTTGGCGCCCGCGTTGGATCTACTGGTGGCTTCCTTGTAGGATTTGCTGGTTCAATAGCATTGTCCCTATCTGAAGGTGTAGATGGTGGCTTAGACCATTCTGGTTGTTCAGTGGCAACCCTTGTTGGTTCAGGAACCTTATAGTCGTTCATGCTGTAGTACAAAATTTTCATCAAAGGATTTTCTGGACCGCACAGTCCATGGAAATCATCCATATCAATAGCCCAGGTCATGGCTCCGGCGTAACCCTTCTGTTTGATGAAGTCCATCTTGATTTGCACAGATTTTGGATCTTCATAACCGACCCATTGATTTCCCTTGTAGGTGTATGGTACCTCTCCACCCTGATCCCATTCGATAGTCCATCCCTTAGTTTTGTCTTGAACTTCAGTGCAAATTTCGTAGTAAGCCAAAAATCCGGATGCATTTGTGTAAGGACCTGGTGCACCGCCATCAGCCTCTTTGTTAACGTATGTTCCAGGTTTGTAATTGTTGTTAGAGGCACTCAGTGTGAATGTACGACCGTAGAAAGGAATACCTACAACCAATTTATTTGCTGGGCAGCCCATGTCTTCCCAGAGGGCTAATCCATCCTCCTAAAAATTAAGATTTAAGTATGCTTTTTTAGACGGTTTTTAAAAGATGTAAACTTACGACATTGAGTTTTTCATAAGCATATTGGTCATGAGGTCTTTTATGGAGTGGACTGTGGACATCGGCGAAACCAGCCCAGTTACCTCTCAAATCGTAAGTCATGGCATGGATTGCATCCAACAATTCGCAAAGTTGTGGGACATGGTAACCCTCATTCAGCCTGAATTTAGCAACTGGTACAGCCATTGTAATTTCCCAGCCCTTGCCTTGCTCATCGAATTTCCTTCTGAGTTCTTCAACGAAGTAGAAGAACTTGTCCCTATCACCGAAGGTGCCACCACGGTCAGTTGCTCCAGGATATTCCCAATCCAAATCGAAACCATCAAAACCGTATTTGTGCATGAATGCAACAACGCTGTCGATGAAGGAAGTCCTCCTGCTCTTTTGGGAAACCATTTGGGAATATTTGCTGCCACCTTCAGCCCATCCACCAACGGCTATTTGAAGTTTCAAATGCGGGTAACTTTTTTTCAATTCGGTAAAGTTCTTGAAGCCACCTTGGGCGATATCATTCTGCAAAAAGAGATAAATATGTAATTTAATAATAAGCTCTGAAGACCTAGACAAATAGATTTTCTGGAGAATGGTGAGTTTCAGTACTATCGAAGGTAAGAAGTTATATTATAATAATTTTTTTCGAAAAGTTAATTCTTGACACCATTGGCTGTGACTGTAAAGGGTGATATAGGATTTTCTAGTTCCCTTAGATTTTGAAATAGCTTCTCTAAACTCTAAAACTTTTTTGTTTTACAAATTAGTTATAATATATAATGCCAACTATTATTTAGAGAAGAAACATTTGTAATTAAAGCATAGTTAGTTATAATATAACTATCAAAGTGTTTTACGTTATAGCGATGAAGTACGGAGATTTTCAATTGAAACAAAAACTCACCTCAGGATCAATAACCAAAACGCTCCAGCTCTTGTCATCAAGACCAATAAAGGAGTAAACCAAATGAGTACACAATTCAGCTGGGATATCTTTGATTTCATATCGTCCAACTCCTGGTCGGTAAATAGCCCAGTTGCTAAAATAGCAAACAATTCTTGCTGGTTGCTCTATTTAAAAGAAATAAATAAATAAATTTTTGAAATTTAATCATTTCAAATTTCTGCAGCATTTTTTTTACCTGCCAAACAAGCACCAGCCAACCCTAGTAGAAGAATTGGTATCACAGCTGCTAATTTACCTGGAAATCGAGAATATGTTCAGTAACTTATTGAAATTTGATAGCTAATAACATCTAGATGTAAATTAGAGTTAAATACAATAAATAATTTAAACGATACGCGTTGAAGGAGCTTGATGTAGATTTATTATTGTTGTCAAAATAGATTAGATGTTTGTTTATGCTTTCTGCGGTTTGAAGATGCGTAAGTTGAGCTCGAAGTGAAGTGATAATTTCTCATAAACAAAGAAATATTTTTCAGGTATGCGAACAACATAAGCATCTTTCAATTAAAAGTTTTTTATTTTACTTTAACATAAACTTTTACATACCTCAAATAGTATTAAGAATGCAGTGAAAATATTGAATTGAATATTTAATATTGAAATTTTGTGCCCAAACGGCTAAACTTATTAGAAACTTTGGAATGGTGTAAGTGTAATCAAACTAAAGCCAAAGATAATCACGAAATTTCTTGTAAGTTTACGGAGCAAACAATTACATATAAAACGAAACCCGAAATGGAGAACTTTAACAACATAAGTCTGAAGTGACAATAATTTGTAAATGCTAGTTTGACAAACACCGCACAACAAGAAAGGGATTAGACAAAAAAAAACTGTTTCATTAGTATGCTAAGAGATGCGGCAATAATTCAAGAACTGATTACTAATTTGCATGCTCTGCAGCACCAGGTAGTAGTAGTGTTTAGGTTTATTGAACTTGAAATTTGATACACGCACTATCCGAACCGAAGCAGGTAAAACTAATCAAAAGAACAATAACGAAAAGTATCACAATCTGAATAATAATTCACTTGAAACACAGGTGGTAGCCCGGTTGTTGAGATACTCACCCATCTTGCCTTGATGAATGAAATCTATCGATTGACACCCAATTAATGAAATCAAGTTTTTATATATGACCACGAACTACCAGCTTTCTTAGCTGGTAAAGATTTTATTGAAGAAATGCTTTCTCTTGATGTTCGGTTAGAACGTCACAAGGAAGAAATTTCTTCGAATTGCACCACTGCTGTAAGCCTCACTTACTGCCGTGAAGAGACAATGAGGCACCCGCTTTTATTCTCACGTACTTTGTGATTGTGAAGACTGAAGACGAACACTATTGATATTCGTGTCTCGAATTTCCCTGTCTAGCAATACTATGCTCCTTGTTTTTTAGTGACCATGATTGCACCTTTTTCTGTTTGTCTTGCACTTGAAGATATTTTGATGTACTTAAGAAATATGATTCATGTTGTTGATAACTTGCTGTAAATTTGAATTTTGTTACATACATGTTCAATAATTTTTCATATTTCCGCATCGATATAGAAAATGATAAAATGATAAAATTTGTTTTTCGGATATTAATACAGCGATTTTTAATTCAGTAGTTTATGTATAGTATACTTTTTCGATTTAGATCCAAAAATCTCTAAAAACTATTTATTGTACCAAAATTAAAAACTCATGCGGGCATAAGTGATTTAGTAACAATTTTCTTTTTCTTTTAAACACCTGTTGCTTCTTTAGAAGAGAATTTCATTTTTAAAGTACATTACTTAATTACATATTCCTTTTACTTTCAAGCAATGATTCCTAAAACTTGTACAATTTTGTCCAAGACACATCGAACAAGTATTTAATGTTAATTTCGTTAACATAGACTTTAATTCTTTAACTTGCCCAGAGTTAACATTATTAATTTTTTTGATGAATCACATTAAAAGTGATAGACACTAAAAAATCTTAAAAGAAAAATGCGATTAGTATAATGTCTTCAAAAAAGAAACACTTTGAAAAAAGTAATCGCTGTATTGACGATTTTTGATTATAGTTACATATTTGAATGAATAGGATATTAGAAACTAAGAATAAGATTTAATTTAAGTTTTAACAATACGGTATCCAAATTTTGCAAAGCGTTGTGTATTTCTTCAAAAAGCCTGGATACATACTGAGCCCTGAATATTCTATTATTTGAACTATAATTTATCCCTTATGATGTATAAACTTCATTAAACATTTAATATATGTATGTATGTATCCTTAATCCTGGGAAACTTTTCAGCTCGGTGGACGCAATCTTACTTTTATAAAATTTTCAGAAACTAATTTTTTGTATTTAAAGTCAAGAAGGATATAATGATTTAAAAAACCCACGAAATGAAGGGTAAGTAAAAAATTAGACCTGCTTATTATTATTATTATTATTTCGTAAATTTAAGAGGCGCGTAGTTTTAAATGAACAACGGTCGTCGCGGCGCAAATGAACACACCTCTCTGATGCACGCGTCGTAAACTCTTTTTCGTAAACATCAACAAAAACGCATATAAAGCTCTGACTTGTCTCCAGCTTGTTTTACTAAAAGAACAACTATTATTTCACTATTATGAATTTATCGTATCTGTGGTTCTTGTTGCGATTGCCAAAATAATAATGCTTAATCATCATACTGAATTTTATAGTCCATTTATTTATAACTTGATTTAACTTTACTTATTTGGCACTTTATTTTACGTTGCTATAACTCCATTATACTTTTCAGCAACGCCAGCTTTCCAACATTTTGTCATTTTAAATTAGTGCGTACAAATTGTTTGCAAATTATCTGACAAGAAGATTCACGAAGTTTTCTAAAATCGACGTATTTATGAATTTTACGATGCGTAATGAATTTTTCACGCTCACCTTTTTATTCGAATTTCTAGAAATTTTATAACTGAGTAATCAAAATTTTTATAAACACATACATATGTATGTTCTTCAGTTAATCATAAAGTTTTTCAATTATTTCCGTACTCTTAAAATTATAGCCCAATTAAGATGAGTATTAACAATTTCAATGGTTCTAAAATAAATTTAATTAACGGTAACTTTCAATGGAACAACCCGTTTGGTCACCAAAAAACTGTAAAGATCACTAAACCCAAAAGCGTTAACAATATGCTTTATGGCATGAAATTCAATCATCAAAAATGATTTTCTCAGAAAGATATTAATAAACCGGAACTTTAGCGAATCCACCCACAACATGGGTGTACATATAATCGAAAAGCCACAGGAGGGAGGTGAAGAAACAAAAAAAAAATACTCCTTAACATTTCCATAAACTATCAAAGTGGCGCCAAGATCAAGGGAAGAGGTGAACATACTCAGAAATTGGGTCGTTAACATGAAAAAAATGTATGAGGAGAAATGGGAAATAAAATTAAATCAAAATCACGGTATCTATAGTATTCCGGGCAATTAAGGTCTCGAGCATTCGGATCAAACTGGGAACTGGTTTGCGTGTCGTTTTAATTCTTGTCATCAGGTACACGTCGCATTTTGATAAGGAGGCCACAAAGCCGGAAGGTTCTTGAACCCCACCTGGTCAGAATTATTGTTTACGGTAATTTAATCTTAATTAGTAAAAATTTCGATATCATTCGATGTTTTTAGCATTTAATTGATAATAAGAACTTCTACTAAAGATAATTTGAGATTGAAAAGAAAGTACAACGCACCTAGAATATTTATGCGTTTCGATTTTATAATAAGAGAACTGGGAATCAAGATAAATATAGTCCACAGGTTGTATTTTTGGGTTTATAGGAAATTTGAAGTGTTTTTGTATGAGTTTTTTTGCCAACCAACGAAGAATCGCTTTTTACGTTTTTAAAAGAATTGAGGTGTGGTGCCACTTTTAATTTTATCTCCTTTCGCTTTATGCATTTTAGTTGGTATAAATTCACGTTTCAGTAGAGGATGGCTACTTGGCCTGACCTTATTTCGTTTATTTTCTCAACAGTAACAAGAAAATTTCTTCGAAATATTTACAATGGTCAAAGTGTTTACAGAAATTCATTAATTTTTCTGTTTTACAAATGAAGTAATCTCTCGATTAATTCGAGAATCGGTCAAAAATTACTCTCTTTGTTATATTGTAAATTGTAAGCCAATGCAAATATAAATTTCAAGCAAACTCTTTATTAAATATTTGCCACTAAGTGATCAAAAAGGATTCAATTAAGTAATTTAACAATTGATAGAGAATGATTAAAACTAATGTTTTCGCAGGTGTTAAAGCAATTAATTTTATATCATTAAAAATTTGTGTTTTAACTTATTAAGACATTTTTCTTAAAATAATTGATGTCAGTAATATCAGTTGGCCTGGAGACAGAAGTAATACATATATTAAATCTCAATAAGTTAGGCAAGCACCTGTTTCAATACCAAATGAAATGCATAGAGAAGAAAAGTAGTGACCTTGAATATTATTATTTTTCAATTATTTGAACAAGATCTCCTTTGATTAAAAAGAATAAAATAGTGGTTAATATGCAATACACAAATTAATAAAGAATCTTATAAAAATTGAGAGAATTAAAGGAAGTTGTGAGGAAACAACAGGAAATATGTAGTCGCTTTTAAAAAGAAAAAGAAAATGAAAATATGTAGTTTCATAATGAAGTACATAGTTCCATAACATTGAAATTTACGTAGATTCCAGCTCATCTGCTTTTTGAAAACACTTTGATACATCTGTGCTAATAGTCTGTGAAATAATCAATAATTCCCATCTGTTGGATAAGTTTCGCAGCATATTGTTCAACCAGAAGAAAACAGGGTACTCAAATTCAAATATTTAATCAATGTGGATACTCAAAACCTAAGAATTTTACAAATACAGGTGGGATGGTTGTTAATGCGGTCAATTTAATGAGCTTTGTAACAAGGTTTTTCAAAATGTTGATTATTTTTCCAGATGTTTGATAACAAACAAGAACAGAGCATCAACAAGTTGTTATAAACATAAATAATATATTATCATCAATATACAAAAACATAATTTGTACCTTTATTTTCAACATATTTTTATCTGCAGGCAAAACATCTTCGTGAATTAAAGAGCACACAAACTTTCTGTGTGTTTATGTTAGGTTTTAGAGCAAAAATAAGTGAATAAAATTTGTCAAGCGTTCAAGTGTTGTAACTGGTGCTGTAAGATTTTAAAATGATACAACTTTTATGAATCCCTAAAATCCTTGGGAACTGTTCGGCACGGCAAGAAAACTTACTGACTTGGTCCTGAATTGATAACATGCGGTCTAAGCAAAATATAAGGGATTTAAAGTATGAAGTAAGACTGAATTTTGGGGTTATTTTAATCTTTATTTTAGTCACAAACTTATATTTAAGACCTAATAAAAATTATCATCTGTGATTAATAAAAATAAGAACAACGTCAATATTCAATGCAGGCAGCAAAAAAAAAGCCCGTTTCAATCGGCAGAACTCCAACCCACGAATGGATCGGTCTGCAATGCCGGCGGTGAGCCTTGCTTTCAAACAGGCCTAAGTGTGCTGCTACAATATTCTATTCTAATTGCAGTTTTCCACTTTAGGTAAAATCAATAGTTGAGTGCGTTTTCGATGCCTTAAGTTTATTTTTTTGGTAACGAAATATCTACGAAAAGCAAAAATAAATGTAAAAAGGGCCATAAATATAAGAAAAATGTCGTCAGAACAAACTAAAGTGACTCGCTTTACTCGGCAGAATTCAAACCAACAACGAGTGGTGTTTGCCTGTGATCGAAAGGAGCGAATAATTCTTAGTTCCAAAAATTGTATAAATTCATGTTACTTTTGATTTCACGTAGTTTTTTCGCGCATAACTTCAAAATAATTCAGTTGGACTTTTTTACATGCGTTCTATCAACTCAACCTGTAACTTCGTATTGTTGTAAAAAAATTTAAAACTGACTTTTCATCCATTTTTAATTATCGTATTAATCTGAAATTTTACAAATAGGTACCTATATGCAATTCTGATGACAACACAATATAGTATACGTATAGATATCGTATATGTAATATCATTCTAAATACAATTTGGCAGACGTCTTCATGGTGGTGAATTACCTTTTGCTTATTCTTCACAACATCCTTGATATGAGTATCAAATAAAAGGGTTTAACTAAACAATTGCGATAAGCTAGGTGATGTCGGCCTTCCTTTTCTTGCATTTTTAGTGCGTCAGTTTTAAAAGTGTGTTTTTTAATGTTTTTGGTCCTAAAGATAAGAAAAAATTCGCTTGTGGCGACTTGGTATTGAATTGATGCGGTCTAAACAAAATATAAATATAAGGGAGTTGAAGTATACCTAAGATTGAATTTTGATGTTATTTTAATCACAAACTTTTTAAGACCTAATTAAAATTATCATCTATGATTAATAAAAATAAGAACAACGTCAATATGAAGCAGGCAGTAATAAAAAAGCTTTCAATCGGCAGAACTCGAACCCACGAATGGATCGATCTGCAATGCCGGCGGTGAGCCTTGCTTTCAAACTTCTTTTTTGCGGTGCTAAACAACTTCTTCAAATTAACGTCGACATTCGACGAAATTGCGGTAGTAATCCGTGAATTATATGAGAACAGTAAAAATAGAAACATGTATTTAAAGTTAGAAATAAAATATCGTGCTGTTGATTTTTTGAAACCCTATATGTATCTCGTGAACGGCTCTTCGCATTTTAATTCAAATAGGTGCTATCCTGTTTTACATTCTAAATTGCAATTTTCTACTTTAGGTAAATTCAATAGTTGAGTTCGTGTTCGATGCCTTGAGTTTATTTTTTTTGGTAACGAAATATGTATCTTCAGTTGGACTTTTTTACATGCGTTCTATCAACTCAAACTCTAACTTCGTATTGTTGTAAAAAAATTTAAAACTGACTTTTCATCCATTTTTACTTATCGTATTAATCTGAAATTTTACAAATAGGTACCTATATGCAATTCTGATGACAACACAATATAGTATACGTATAGATATCGTATATGTAATATCATTCTAAATACAATTTGGCGGACGCCTTCATGATGGTGTATTACCTTTTGCTTTTTCTTCGTAACCTCCTTGATATGGATATGAAATAAAAGGATTTGACTAAACAATTGCGATAAGCTAGGTGATGTCGACCTTCCTTTTCTTGCATTTTTAGTACGTCAGTTTTAAAAGTGTGTTCTTTAATGTTTTTGGTCCTAAAGATAAGAAAAAATTCGCTTGTGGCGACTTGGTATTGAATTGATGCGGTCTAAACAAAATATAAATATAAGGGAGTTGAAGTATACCTAAGATTGAATTTTGATGTTATTTTAATCACAAACTTTTTAAGACCTAATTAAAATTATCATCTATGATTAATAAAAATAAGAACAACGTCAATATGAAGCAGGCAGTAATAAAAAAGCTGTCAATCGGCAGAACTCGAACCCACGAATGGATCGATCTGCAATGCCGGCGGTGAGCCTTGCTTTCAAACTTCTTTCTTGCGGTGCTAAACAACTTCTTCAAATTAACGTCGACATTCGACGAAATTGCGGTACTAATCCGTGAATTATATGAGAACAGTAAAAAGAGAAACATGTATTTAAAGTTAGAAATAAAATATCGTGCTGTTGATTTTTTGAAATGCTATATGTATCTCATGAACGGCTCTTCGCATTTTAATTCAAATAGCCGCTATCCTGTTTTACATTCTAAATTGCAATTTTCTACTTTAGGTAAATTTAATAGTTGCGTTCGTGTTCGATACCTTGAGTTTATTTTTTTTGGTAACGAAATATCTACGAAAAGCAAAAATAAATGTAAAAAGGGGCATAAATTCATATAAGAAAAATGTCGTGAGAACAAAACCAAAGTGACTCGCTTTAAGGTGGATCCACACTGAGCCAACGAAAGCAAACGAAAGCGAACGAGTCCACGTTGGACCAGTGGTCCAGTTGGTCCAGTGTGGACCCACCTTAACTCGACAGAATTCAAACCCACAACGAATGGTGTTTGCCTGTGGACGAAAGGAGCGAATAATTCCTATGTATAGTTCCAAAAATTTTATAAATTCATATTACTTTTGATTTCACGTAGTTTTTGCGCGCATAACTTCAAAATAATTCAGTTGGACTTTTTTACATGCGTTCTATCAACTCAACCTGTATCTTCGTATTGTTGTAAAAAAATTTAAAACTAACTTTTCAACCATTTTTAATTATCGTATTAATCTGAAATTTTACAAATAAGGTATCTATATGCAATTCTGATGTCAAACAATATAGTATAGGTATATCGTATTCGTATATGTAATATCATTCTAAATACAATTTGGCAGACGTCTTCATGGTGGTGAATTACCTTTTGCTTATTCTTCACAACATCCTTGATATGAGTATCAAATAAAAGGGTTTGACTAAACAATTGCGATAAGCTAGGTGATGTCGGCCTTCCTTTTCTTGCATTTTTAGTGCGTCAGTTTTAAAAGTGTGTTCTTTAATGTTTTTGGTCCTAAAGATAAGAAAAAATTCGCTTGTGGCGACTTGGTATTGAATTGATGCGGTCTAAACAAAATATAAATATAAGGGAGTTGAAGTATACCTAAGATTGAATTTTGATGTTATTTTAATCACAAACTTTTTAAGACCTAATTAAAATTATCATCTATGATTAATAAAAATAAGAACAACGTCAATATGAAGCAGGCAGTAATAAAAAAGCTTTCAATCGGCAGAACTCGAACCCACGAATGGATCGATCTGCAATGCCGGCGGTGAGCCTTGCTTTCAAACTTCTTTTTTGCGGTGCTAAACAACTTCTTCAAATTAACGTCGACATTCGACGAAATTGCGGTAGTAATCCGTGAATTGTATGAGAACAGTAAAAATAGAAACATGTATTTAAAGTTAGAAATAAAATATCGTGCTGTTGATTTTTTGAAACCCTATATGTATCTCGTGAACGGCTCTTCGCATTTTAATTCAAATAGGTGCTATCCTGTTTTACATTCTAAATTGCAATTTTCTACTTTAGGTAAATTCAATAGTTGAGTTCATGTTCGATGCCTTGAGTTTATTTTTTTTGGTAACGAAATATGTATCTTCAGTTGGACTTTTTTACATGCGTTCTATCAACTCAAACTGTCACTTCGTATTGTTGTAAAAAAATTTAAAACTGACTTTTCATCCATTTTTACTTATCGTATTAATCTGAAATTTTACAAATAGGTACCTATATGCAATTCTGATGACAACACAATATAGTATACGTATAGATATCGTATATGTAATATCATTCTGAATACAATTTGGCGGACGCCTTCATGATGGTGTATTACCTTTTGCTTTTTCTTCGTAACCTCCTTGATATGGATATGAAATAAAAGGATTTGACTAAACAATTGCGATAAGCTAGGTGATGTCGACCTTCCTTTTCTTGCATTTTTAGTGCGTCAGTTTTAAAAGTAATGTTCTTTAATTTTGTTGGTTCTAAAGATAAGAAAGAATGCGCTTATGGCGACTTGGTATTGAATTGATAACATGTCTAAGCAAAATATAAATATAAGGGAGTTGAAGTACCTATGACTGAAATTTGATGTTATTTTAATCACAAACTTATATTTAAGACCTAATAAAAATTATCATCTGTGATTAATAAAAATTCAATATGAGAAGCAGTCAGTAATAATAAAAAAGCCCGTTTCAATCGGCAGAACTCGAACCCACGAATGGATCGGTCTGCAATGCTGGCGGTGAGCCTTGCATTCAAACTAGCTATTTTGCTATCGCTGGCAGAAGCCATAAAGTAGTAAACCATATGTTGAAATATAACTCATAGGAAAAAAAGTGATTCTGCCCGAACTCTGACTGAGCTCGTAAAAAGTTCTCTGATATTATCCAATTTTCTGCGCAATTTTCTTAATTTTTCTTTCTGCAAGCGCTTAAGCCTCCACCTACTCTTCTGGGAATATTTTCTTTCCATTTGTACCTTTAAATTCTAATAGTATACCAACTTTCAGAACTATGTTCGATCGTTTTTTTTTTTTTTTGAAAAAGCTTAACACTTTTAACCGCTCACCCGCGCTCTCCACCTCCAATGCGCCTTCTGCAAAATGGACTCAAGCTTTGACGACATCCTTGTAAACTTAAGAGACAAAAATCACGACTATGTTCGATCAGTACAGTTTTATTTTATGTAGCCAGCTCTCCGTCTAGTGCTGCTACACATTTCTATTCTAATTGCAATTTTCCACTTTAGGTAAAATCAATAGTTGAGTTCGTGATCGATGCCTTGAGTTTATTTTGTTGGTAACGAAATTTGTATCTACGAAAACAAAAATAAATGTAAAAAGGGCCATAAATATAAGAAAAATATCGTCAGAACAAACTAAAGTGACTCGCTTTACTCGGCAGAATTCAAAGCCACAACGAGTGGTGTTTGCCTGTGATCGAAAGGAGCGAATAATTCCGTTAATAATAGTGCGTCAGTTATAAAAGAATGTTTTGTTAATTTTTTAAAAATTATGTATTATTTATTAATCGAATTATTTTAACACGTTGAATGGAAAAATAAATTTTAGTCAAAAATGACAGAAATGATTTTATGAAAATTGTAGGAACATTACTAATAAGAATTTTTATCTAAAAGTTTCTTTCAATACGATTCGAAGAACGGTTTCAATGATCGGGCCCATTATTATTTCATGATATTCTATTCATATATGTATACATATTTAAAAATAATTAAATTGATTCATTAGGCTAACTAAAATTAGCAAATCGTCTGTTTGAGCAGATTTTCGGCTTGATATTTGTCGTTTAGCTCAAATTCTTTGATCCTAGCTGTATCATTTTAGATAAAAATGAATTGAAACAAATCTCTCTTTTTGTGAAGATATTAAATTAATATCTATCACCTTCGGTTCATATCAAAGAGACTGAGCTAAAGTCATAAAGCAATTTCTTCTTTTGCAATAGGCTTTCTCAGGCTTACCTTTGGAAATTCACTAGACATAAATGAGTAATATTTGGGAAATTAAGGGAAATCAAGAGCGACTGGATATTGATGAAATGTTAAGGGTTTAAATAATTACTAAATTAATTTTTTATTGATTTTATTGCAACTATTTCAGATCAACTCTTAGAATAACATTAAAATTATCGAGCTACGTATTTTGCTCAATTTGATATCAATATCTTACATCTAATGGTGTTTTAACGAATTTGTCTGCTGAGTTCTATAACTATTCATTTATAAATCAATTTTCTGTTACATACTTTGCTCTCTAGTGCTAAAACAATTCTTATTTTAAATTGCAACATAAAGTCGAACTGAATTAAAGAAATTTCGCATGAGAACCAGTCCTTAAAACTTAACGTTGAGCACCAATGAAATAAATACCTAATCCTAATATGGTCTTTAAAGAATCTGGTACTAAAAATAAAAAGAATTGACAATAAAAAGAATAAAATAAAACGAAACATGTTCACCTAATATTTACAATGTGATTCAAAATTATTCTTTTGTTGCATTTAGATATGATTTGTACACTTTTATGTGGCCGAGGGATTATCTCCCTGGGCGAACTTAAAATTTCAGTACTTTAATTATGCAATTATTGCATTTCCCCTCAAATCACTGACAAGTACGTTTGAATTGAAACTCTATGTCATATTTACACAACAATTCAAAACAGCGCTAATCGCAACTTGAAGTGTTAAACACCCTACGCTTATTAAAGCTACTCAATAAATGATATCCTCAACAGTTCCAATAAAAAACCACAAATTGACCAATGTCTTGTTGTGTTGATAATTTCTTATCAAATTGACTATGTCTAATTGAAAATTGTTCAAATTTCATATATTTTCCTCGTTTTTTGTTTGTTTTATTGTAGTATCTACAAATTCGTGTTCTGCCCCGAACCCTTTCGATAACAATCTCAGCATTATTTCAAAAACCCGGGAAATTAAGCAATATTTTTTTGGAAAAATTCAGGCCAATTTGGTTTGTCTTATTTACTTAGTTTACGCTGTAGACTACTAAAAATGATTACTTCTTGGATTTAACAGTCCTCGCATTAGCGTTATAAGTACACTATTTTTTTTTATTATTGTATTCGTTTCCCCATTAGTTAGTTGGTTATCGTGGCAATGAGATTGTTGATGATGAAGATGAGTTTAATATGCTTGCAGAAATACACGAAGCCCATGGATGGCGTATGATAATTTAATTTGGAGCTAACAATAAGTAACATTATGCGCACGAACATCGATCAATCTAAAGATTATGGTGAAGGAGTCATTTGAGAATGATATGCTTGCGATTATATGTACTCGTTTCTCTGGTCGAGCTAGTTTCATTGTTTTACTTATTCGAATTCTAGAATGATAGTGCCTAAGATACGAAGTTCCGATGATGATCTAATGTGACTACCTTTATTATCTTTTACTTGGTGACATTGGAAAATGGTCCATTCAAATTTTATCCAGTAGAGACATAATAGTCGGCAAATTAAATATTTTGAAATACATATAATAAAATTAATACTTTAAATGCTTTTAAATTTAAAATTTAATCTCTTCGAGTAATTCTTTGAAAATAAGAGAAGTATATGTATATTTATTTTTGATGTATATTGCATAAAATGTTCGAAATTGTAAAACTTGAACGATAGCTTCAAAGGACCATTCCAACAGAACCCTTTCAGAAATATTATAGATACTATCCTACCGAAACTATTGTCACACTTGAACTATCTGAATGAAATGGTGTTAATGATTTTCTCAACGTTATTAACAAGCTCTGTCCGATGTGTCTAAAGTGCTTTATGGAATACGACGTTAATTCACACCTGTACTCTCGCATTTCTAGTAAGGTAGTCTTTAGTAATTAATTTCCTAAAACGACAACAGTTATCAGTTAAAGCTACCAATAACTAGGAATATTTAATTAGTTCACCGTTGATATCAGTACAGCTAATGTTGGAAAACTTTTTTGTTTTAGTATGAACAAGATTTGTGCTCTAAGCTCAGAATACGAAAAGTTTGTTAAATTGTTTTACTTTTTTTTCTCTCTTTAAAAAATGAAATATGTTTTCTTTTATCAATTGGACGGATGAAATGAAAGTTACAAGTTACATAAAAATTACCAACAGTTATCAATGTATAGTGTGTTGGTAAAAGATACAAAACTTATTGGTAAAAATTAATGTTAGGCTAAAAGTTACATTATTGTTTCTTTAAGTAAAAAAATTGTCACGTTGCTGGTAAATTGGCAGTGGATCTGCGGGTGATGATCTGTCTTCCTCTGAGGTTGTTGAACTCATTTCAGCTATTTTTGATGGTAGTGCCGCCATTGCTTTCTCTACATTTTGGAAAAAATGTAACTTTTAATTTGTTTAAAATTTTGCTATGTAGTGCATTTTAGGATTTCACATCTAAACATAATAATAAGCTGATGATGGGTTCGGGAACTATATCTAAGCGCAGCTTGAACGCATTTTACTTACCGTGTTGTCTATATTGCTTTATTTAAATAGATTTTTTTTCAGTTTTTGAAAATATGCTTTCAAATTACTCGCGATTGACTTTCTAATTTTGTACAGTCTAATATTTTAATATTTTTGTGTAGTAAATTCTCTAAACTGTGTTCTTATTTTGGAATGATCTAATTAAACCATAAAGCGCTCTCTAAAAAAATCCTTTTTTTTCTACAGTGAACTTGAAAACGATAGGGATTTTTATCAAATAGTAAAGGGATTTATTTCTGAGAAAAATTAAAAATATCAATGTACAAATATTTAAGTTGTTGAATACTATAGGATAAAAAAGTTCAATCCCTTATATTTCCTTCTGCTGAAAAAAAATCCGCTTTTAGTATGTATGTGCACATATCCCCTCCACTAAAATTTTGGCTAAGCTCAGCACAAGAAGATTTTTGGTTTTCAATATGACGGATTACAAACGAAGAGCTAATATTAAAAAGATAAACTCTCACTTGTTTGATGCTATCAGAAACGCATTTCTTTAGTCGTACAATTAGAATCCCTTTACTAAACGATTGATCACTAATTTTTAAAAATATAAAATCGATACAAAGATTAAGGAAGTAAATGTACCCCTACGATGACTGCGAATAAAATTCCTAAGAAATAAATGATTTACATCATGGTTACACCTACGACGTTTATTTTATTTATATTATAACCATACCTTCCAAGGATAACAGTTATTCCTTTCCGATTTTAACCAACAGAATAGCTAAAATATGTTCCTTAATCTAAAATGAAAATAATGGAACTCTTGAACTGTGTAATTGATTCAATATTTGCTTTCTGTTCTAAAAGAAATCTAAAACTCTTCTAAGTTAAAGCTCCTAAACTACCTAAACTCCTCCAGTCCAGTTATATAAAATTTAATATCTAATGAACGCACATAAATATCATAAGAGCATATCCAGATTAACTTGAATGCTGTTATCCATGAAATTGAACATATGCCAAGAATAAAATGTGTTTTCAAGCAAAAATAAGAGTGCAACAATAAATCAGTACAAACCTTTGTATTATTAGAGAAATTATTATTTTTTTCTTTTAGGCAAAGCAGCTCCGCGCAAGCACAACAGAACAGCTCCGTTCACTACTTTGGATTAGACTGGCTAGGATTTCCTAAACACAAGAACAAACACAAGCAAAAAAATAATAGTCAAATAAAAATGTTTAACAAAAAGTATAAGACAAAATTTCGAACAAAATTTACATCCGAAAAAAAATTTTAACAATTTCGAGCAAAATGATAGATAATTATGTTTAAAAAAATTGTGATATGCGCGCAGTCAATGGCTTTCTATGAAAATGATATGATCGCAATATGAGGATGAATGAGTGATTTTCAGTGTTCATCTAAAATTGATAAATCTGTTAATTATCTATTTGAACAATCAGTAACAAAAATAGTTTAGAAAATATGTTTTATGTCTAGACAAAAATGATTCAATTTCGAAAACAAAACTTCGATTTCGTCACAAAAACAACATTCATCCAAGAGCTCACGAAAACCATAAATTTGACCTTTGGCTAATTTGCAACGACCGCTTACCTGCGACTATTTTACTCATTTGCATAACTTGCTGAGCAAGAATCTGGTTGAGCTGCAGCAGATGCTCCCTCTGCTTCTTTTCAGCATTTATTTTACTTGGAGGCACACTTACTGTATCCTAGAAGATTTAATATTTTATATAAATTACCAATTTTTTATACCACGTTTTAATTTACATTTGGAGTATTAATCGGGGCCTCGGACAGCATTTTTTTAATGGCCTCTACTTTTTCTTGCCGTCGCTTTTTCTCTTCTGGTGAAAGTTCGGGAGTCTGAAATAAAAAAATGTGGTATTATAAATTCAAATATGCAAGTCCAACTTGTCCTCACCTTTTCTGGAATATAACGTTCAGGTATTAGGATTTTACTGGGAGCAGCTAAGAGCTTATCGATAGTATTTTCCGAAATCTTTTCTCGATGTCCTAAGGCTGACCTTACAACATCGGGAGCATTTATTCTAGGTCTCAAAGCAACTTCCATATCAAGATCATCCCTTGCTCGCCAATTTGTATTCTAGAGAAATAATTTTATTCAGCTATTTATAAAAGACAAATTCCAAAACTAAAGTATCGGATATTAAATGAGCTTAGGTTTTAATTTAAAAATCGTATATTGTCTTCTTTTTTTTAATATATTTTACTTACATTGCAATTCATATCGTTCTCAGCTTGTATATTTTGCATGGCCTTAGCATTAACATTATTTGGTGCGGTGTAATGTCGTCGTTTCTCTTTAGGAACAGCTCGTTTGTGTTTGTGCGCTAAAGGAACTTTTTCCGTGTTATCTTCGGAAGCACTTCCTGACATTTCACTTATAATTTGTCTGGCTGCTTCACTCTGGAAAATTGGGCTGGTCAGACTCTGAATCGATTCGGTCTTAATTTTCAGCTTCGAGGAATTGTATTGTTCTTCATTCTGGGCATCCATATAGTGAGAAATACTCATTTTATCTTTAGATGCGCTATAATTGTTATATGCAGAAAGATTTGAGTTCTTATCGGACATTGACACTGGGTATGGATTTATGTTTATGTAATAGTCGTTATATCGCATTTGAATCGTAGGACTCGGTACCGGAGCATTGGGGTTGACGAAAGTTTGCGCCTTTAGTGGTTCCTGGGATTTCTTTTCCTTGTTCTGTTTAAATGGCTCAAAAGTTTCATTATAAGTTCGTGGAAGTGATTTAGAACGAGTGTACAAATCTTCCGGCAATTGGGCGTGTGTTTCTTCCTCCAATACTTGATCTAAATTTTGTATCGACATAGCAACATTTGCTGATCGCTCTCGGTCACGATGTCTTCTTTCAGATTCCCTTTTAACTATCCGAACTGTTTTAATTTCTTGTTTTTCTTGATTCGACAAATTTGCAAAACTGTTCTCAACAAAGTCTTCATCCATTCCACTACCTTCGTGTGTCTCAAAATCGACGTACCTCCCAGTTCGATTATTTTTACTGTCGTAGCCGCTAATTTTGCTTGAGGTCGAGCAATTCAGATTACTGCTGCTATTTGCTGATCCAGTGTCTACGTACAGTGGAATATTTAAATTTTCCATAGAAGCACCCCCAGTGTGATCAGTGCTGACCATAGAGTCTAGATCTGTTTCTGTCCAACAAGAACTGTGTTGTCGCTTTCTAATATGCGAAGATGAAGGAATTGCGGAAGAGTCCTTGCTTCCAATTTGTTGATATAAAGCATTTGAATTTTCAGTCAGTTGCCGCACAGCTTGACTGAGTTCCTGTCTCTGTCGCTGCATGTCTCCAACAAGTTGCTGAACCCGACGAAGCTCTGATTCTAAAAGTGCTGTAGTACTGCTAGCATACTGAATACTGTCGCCAGCTCCTTGATTTCCTCCCAACGCTCCTTGGGATCCTCGGGATCCTCTCGAAGCTTGCAATTTTTGACGCAATATCAGCAGTTCTTGTTCTAAACGGGCATTTCCTGCAACAGTCTGTTCTAGTTTCTGGAAAAAATATATAGATAAACTTTTCAATTACATTTTCATTCTTGCAGATGTTTTCGTTTTAACGATAAATGAACGGTGTGAGATAGACTAACTAAACACGTGATTAGAATGAATGGTGAATGGTTGTTAGTCAATAGGCAGTTTTTGAGCACCATTTATAGATGCAACGTAACCAAACAAAAAGCGTAAATAAGAAGGAAAGAACCAACGTCTACTAGGCACCTCGTCTACCTTTGAATTTTCCGCAAGGAGCTGGTGCACTCGCGACAGTTCTCTTTCAAGAACGTGCTGCTGCTTTTTAGCAGCTTCAAGTGCCATTGGGTGCCCGTTTGTGTCCTGTAGTCGTGCTCGCAATCCACCAAGGGCGCGCTCAAGATCTTCTTTATCACGCTGAAGATTTTGAAGCGTCCCAGACTCCTCTTGGAGCAGCTGATCCAACTGGTAAAGTTGTCGAACTTTTGACTATTTTTTGTTGTTAATGTGAGTTTTAAACTATTTGTGAACCAAAACGGAGGGTTACATTACCTGCAATTCTGTGTGATTCGGACTAAGACGATCCCAGTGTTTTTGCTCCTCCTGTAACAGTCTACGTTCTTGAACTTTTTGATTGAACTCAAGTCGATCCAGCGTGACAGACTCGGACTGGATATGTCTGCTATTCTCGTTGCTTCGGTATAACGAGCCCAATTTGACCATATTGTCGACTAGATTCACAAGAGGCTTGCTTTTTTCGTATTGCTTTTCTAATTCCATTAGATGTTGTTTCAGGTAGTTTAGCCTTTGGATATTTTCAGAACGTGATGGCCCTTCACTAGTGCGAATTCGGTTCTGTTAAAAATATATGAAAAATTAATATGACGACGACCGCAGAATTCCTGCAAAATAATCTAAATAGGACTAAGTGCATTGTGTTAGTAAACAAAGCTATGGATTTTTTTTTCCGCTAAAATTGTTATGTGTTAATATTAAAAAGCAAATCCTATGAATGCCGATTTGAAATTTAAGTACATATTTATATTTATTTTCATCTACTATTGAAAAGGTACCCAGCCCTAAATAAGATGATAATATATGTACCTAGTTTCCGTATGCAAAAAAAAAAAAAATTAAATATTATTTTCAATTGTCCTTCAATTAGATATATCCTAATTTGTTACTGCGAATTTTAAAAACGAATACAAATGTTAAGTAAAATGAAAAATAAAAAAAAAACTTATGAAGAGATTTATCGTAGGCGAATTTTACTTTTTAATTTTTTAATTTTCAAGAAATACATACATATTAAATCATTTTCGATTATATACTATACCTATTCTACGTCGAAAAAGGTATGGTGTGTAGTAGTTGATTTTGAAAGAAATTCTACAGTTAAACATACGTTTTTAAATTAATTAATTTAATTTTTTGTTTTTGCCACGATAAACTTCTTCGAAAACCATTTTCAAATCCATAAACTGAAAACGGACTATCGCCGTGTATTCGATTAGAACTTTACCAAAGTGGATATTTATTGAGGTCTAAAAACAAGATCATAACTCAGCATAGCTTTCAAGAGAAGAGGTATGTTTGCTGCATAAAAGTGTTTCTACGCTAATCTAATTTAAAAATTTCCTTATATTAAGAATCAATGCCCTTTTTTAATTTCTGCATATGTTAGGTATATTTAAATTTAAACTATACTATTTTTTGCAAGTAACATAAATGTAATGTACTGGTTATTTGTCTACACCTTTTTTCATGCAATGTTAGAATGATGTGCTCTACTAAAATATAAATTAATTATATGCGTTATTTGCGTTCTTTGTTAGCATCTAGCATCTAATTTTGGAAAAAAAATTGTGTAGTAAAATGACCTGCAATTCGTGTATTTCAGTGCAACATTGTTCAATGGCTCTGGCTGTTGTACTGTTCTGCCGTCTTAATTGTATCAACAATAAAACGAGCTCTTCATGTGTACGACTTAGAAGGTCTCCAGCAGACATGTCCAAATTCTGTGGAAAGTGTGTAGTTTGTTGTTGAAAATAAAAACAAAAACAAAAGGTGCTGTTTGTGTGTCTTTTAAGAAAGGAATTTAATACGAATTTAATAAATTTTATAAAAGGAGAAGGAACTCACCCTAATTTGTGAACTTGTTTCTCTCTCCAGTAGATCTATTTCTGCACGGCTTCCACTTTTTTTTAGAGGATAGTAGTTCTCCCTGTCGTAGTTGTTAAGAATATCTGCTCCTTCAGTCCGGTAATAATTTCGATCTATGGCGTGTTTGTTATCCAATGGAGTTGAACCGTACTGATTGTCAGTAGTTAGATCAACGGCTATTGTATCTGTTGGATCTGGCTTTACCGTCAGATTTACTTTTGGCAAATTACGAACATTACGAACAGATATGGATGCTGAAAAATATTATTTGTTATGTCCACATTACAATATTCTCTTTAAATATTTATTAATTTGATTTTGTGGTAAATGCGGTTGAATAAACTCATCAAATTTTCTTTTTTTTTGCTATTGAATTTAAATTTGCATCAAACGATAGGCATAGTGAAGTTTTAAACAAAACATTTTTTTTTTTGCATACAAATCAGCAAACCGAAATCTTTGAAATTAAAATTGTAAATAAAAATTAAACTACATAATTGGAAATTGCAAACACTCCAAAAGTTATCTACAATATGATATCGTAGGCTTTGTAAATTTAAAAAAAATTATAGCAACGATAAAGCATGAATATTTCGTTACATATGTGCATAGGTATGTATATGAAATATTCTAATTGACATGATAGAAAGTTTTGAACACTATAGAAAACCAATATCGATTAAAAAAACATACAATGCGACAATTTTGGCATCTGGTTATATTAAAAATAATTGGTGAAAAAGAAGTATTTTCATACATTTTCGTACATAATATTCAAATGTTTATTTCACTACAAACAAACCAATTTGTGCGAAATGTAAAGTTCTGCTGCGATTACAGAAAACGCATTAAATTTGTTGATCAGTGTTATTAATCAGTACCGGAGTTTTTTTATCGAAGGGTACAATTATTTTGATAAGGGAATTTAAATTTGGGTGGTAGAAGTGGAAAAGAAAAGGTGTGGCCTTCAATTTTTTCAGCAACAGTTTTGAAATCTGAATAAATTGGTTGCGAACATTATATGGCGATTTTCAATCTAAATTAAGATTGATCCACGCAAATTAACTATGCAAATAAGATTTCGGTTTACCTTAGCTCTTAAAGTTTTTTTATTCAGCAAAGATTGTTAGAACATTTTAGGGCTCATTTAAAAGCACTAAAAACTAAAAAAAAAAAAGTATTAAAAAAACGTATTCTTACCGCAAAAGTATAAAGGGTTAAAGAGTAAACATACCATGGATTATTTAGATTTTTGTCTTTTTTTATATATTTTTGATTTTATTTTGTGTTTTAAGGAACATGGTAAAGTTTTGTAAAATTTATCATGTGATCTGCAGTGCAATCTGATTGTGTATCCGCAGTGCTGGCTATGTGCTCACTATTTAAAGCCCCACTCCCGATATCATTATTTTTCTCATTTTTCGAAATACCTCCCGCGTTCTTCATCAATCCACTGGACATTGAATCCCATTGTCTAATTACTTCACGATCAATTTCAACTGACTTTCTAGAGTAATTGGACGCAGTGTCTTCTCGGAGTGTTTCATAAAGATCCGATTTATCATCAGCGGCCAATTGTACGTAAACATCATTATCATCTTTGAAATCATCAGTCGACGGAGCAGTTTTTGGTTTAATTGGCTCGCTCAGACGTGGTCTGTATGCTGATCTTAGTTGATGGGAAACAGTGTCGTTAACATAGGTAACATCTCTTGTGATTCTTGGCCGAGTCTGTTTCTCTTGTTCATAATCTTTAGAAATAAGTTCGGGAATAGTCACTGGTGGGGTGTGAGTCCCTAAAATTCTGTCTAGATCGTCTAGCGATCGAGCGTGTCTTTGGGACACCTTTCTAAGGCTCTCACGCCACAGGACATCTTCATCCCAAAGCTGCTCACCGGCACTTAAGTCTGAAAGTTTTGAATCGTTATTTGCATTGGCTCCACTGGCAATAGAGTCAACATTTGGAACTTTTGATGAAGGTGAGTAGTTAGTGATCTTAATGACTGGTGGAGTTAGTACGGTAGTGCTTGGTGCTTCCATCCCACTATTACCGCTTTGCTTCAAGTTTTTATAGCTAAGTTCTTTTGATACATTCTTCTCGATGTTTTGTCTAGTTTTATACAAGTTTTTACTATTTATAGTCTGATCCTTGTCAGTAGCGTTAATTATCTCTACAGAAAGAGATCGGTTACTTGAAAGGCCAGTTGTATTGTCGTTTAGTGGATTTTTCATGCTAATAGGATTTTGGATGTGTGATATACCCGTTCTGCGCAGATTAACGTCTCTTTGATTGTTTAAAGTTTGATTGAGTCCGATTGGAATGTCTCGGGTGACAAGATCGGAGTAGTAATAAGGTGCTGATTGATCCGACACATTGCTGTTGTTTCTACTATGGATTGGTGTATTTTGGGTAAGATCATATGCCGTACAGAAGCTCGTTTGATCCATGTCAATTGACGATATCGTCACACTTTTCGCAATTTCTACATTAAAATTCACATTCTCGATCGCATTTAGATCTTCCGATTCACATTGAGCGTCGTGAAGAGAGAGATTTTTCTCTTTTAATAGTGATGGTATTTTACATTCTTGATTTTGTATAGAGTTGGAATTTTTTCTTTCAGTTAAAGCAGCATCTAAATCGCTACCTATCTTCTGTATTGAATCTGTCGATGAAACGAAGTTTATATTTCCGTAAAAATGTTCATCACCTTCATTTCTAAATATCTCGGGTGGTTTTATGAAATTTGTGATTCCATCGTTAACCCACCTGCTATCTGAATTTTGGTAGAGATAAAGATCACTTGTCTGCAACCTACTGAGGTAAGAATCAAGATCTGTGTTTGTTAAAGTTTCTTCGAAATGCTCACTCATTGATTCTATTTCGCTAACTGATTCTTCAGAAAGTGGTCTTCTATTTCGTTGTCTTTCCAACTCAGAATCTGATCCTTGTCGGTGCCGAAATTCGACCGATTCAGTTTCACTACTATCTGTAACTTGCAATTTTTGAGGCAATGAACTATTCGATTGATAACGACTGCCAACAAAAGACGGTGAGTTATTTTTTAATTTATTATAAAGATCAAAATCTGAGGAAGTATTCGAACTATTGTCAGTATGGAAGCTATAGTTGGAGTCTGAAAGTGTTCTATCATCATGATTTTTAAGAATATTCGGCTTGAAATTGCGAAATTTTGTGAACTGGTCTGGCAAAGATAGGCGACTTGTCTTATGTCCTTCAGTTTTATTTAGATTCAACGATGAATTACTGGAGTGGATTTTCGGTATTTGATCAAAAGACAAATTAAGTTTGTCTTTTCTCTTCACGGTATCGTAATTTTCGGACGAAAAAATTTCTTCTGTATTAAGTTCGTCTAAAGGTGGAGGAGACGATGGAATTGGCGGAGGTGACACAATTTCGCTATCTGAGCTTTCGATACAATTTGTAAGAGGTGTCCCAGCACCCAAATAATATGAGGCAGGTCGAAAAGTATCAGATAAACTAAACCTGGACCGTGATCTCATTTTTACGCCTTCCACCTCCTTCGAAGATTCATCGTCAGCATCCGAACTTTCACTATTTAGAACTGTATTTTCGGATGCCTTTAAGATATCCGGAAGATCTTTTCGTTTTATTATTCGATCGGAAAGCTTTTTTACTTTCTTTTTGGATAAATCAGCTTTTTTAAATGTATTTTTCTTTAGAGTGGATTTGCCAGTTTCTTCAGGTTGTCTTTCTTCAATTTTAATTTGTCTATGTGAAAGTTCCATGTATACTGGTTCGGGATTGACTGGAGAGTCCGTAGAAACGCATACAATCTCATAATTTTCTTTGGTATCGTTTTCAATTCCTTTGGTCATTTCTACATAAGGGTTTTCTTCGCAGTCGGTAGGATCTAGTTTAACAATACTGTTGGTTGGACTCAGGACAGACTTTTTGGGTGTCATTGGTAAATAATGATTCTCTGAACCAACATTTGTTACGGACTCATTTTCATATAGGTTTTCATCTGATTGCAGTGTGTACGAGGGGCAAGTATTAGAATCGACTTCTTCAAGGGCTTCATCTAAGTCGTCATCAGTGTATTCACAATTTTCTTCATCTTCATCTTTTCGTTCCTTTTCAGACTCATTTACTTCTTCTATGTTTATTGCCATTGTTTGTTCATCAATTTTTTCATCAATCAGCAGATTAATATTAGCCTGTTCATTATTAGCCTCTTGATCTTTTTCGGGTTCACATTTCTTCACTTTTTTGTCTATTGTGGAACTATCGAAAGACTTTGCACTTAGAACTTTGATCTGTAAAGTTTTTTGCGTGTAAACGGGTACATATGATGTGTTTTCGAGCAGAGAGGTATTTGAATTATTTTTCACAATATCTGTTGGGGATTTTCTCTTAGAGGGGCTTGTTCTAACATTAATGCTTGTATCAATATCATTTGAGGAAGAGGGAGTTGGAGATGACCTTCCTGCCGGCGAGGACTCTGGCCCATCTGACGAAATTATAATTTACAAATGAGTTTCTTTCATAAATAAATAAAATGTTTTGCAATTAGCTAATTCCTATTGAAAGGCTGTGCCTTTATCTAAAATTTTACAAATAATGCTTAGAAGACCCAATAACCTGAACATCTTTGGAACTACTTAGGTAGAAGATCCCACAACCACTTTATCCAACTTATTTCTTACCTAAATATGTAAACAAAATTTGAAGACCCAACCATGAAAGTCATGTCATGCAACTCTGTTCGGATTTTATTTTGTTTATATAAGTGTACACAGAGTTTAATGTTTATTTCCAAATTCCATTAGTTGTTTTAATCAGAAAGTATGTTAAGAAACAATTGTGAGACTTTAAAAGCTGGTTGAGAAGAGCAAATGACTGATTTTTATATAATATTAGTATTAAAGGGAAGCCAACTGGAAATGTTTAGTCAACGGCTGTTTTTTTTAAAAAAAGTCATATTACTTTTTCAATAAACTAATACTGGTACGCTCGGCAGGAAGGCAATTAAATTTTGAGTTTTTTTAATATTACTTGTGGATACTAGCTATTTACAGCTAAGAGAGCAGAGAGATTGCACATACGAAAATTCGTATGTCTCTTGTTTCAGTATTTTCCTAAAAACACGAAAGTTATTTGAAATAAACTAATAAATTATAAGAATTATAATAAATGTACATTATCAACAGTTCAACTAATAGAAAATACTTTTTAGATTCATACAAATTTTCTATTCAAATAAAGCGCCCTTTATCCAAAAAAAAAAAAAACAATTACACGACTGTACCATATAATGCATTTCTATAACAAATTTAATTTATGCTTCGAAAGAAAAGTCTTTTAAAAATTAGAAAGGAGTGCAGTAATTTTTCTATCTCGGAGCCATAGTGACTTTGGAAATTGTTTTACTTTATTAAAACTTTTCGCTGTTTTTTTACTCTAAAACATAAAAAACACAGTAGCAGAAAATACTTTCATACATAGTTAATTTATTTCGATTTTTTTTCTTTGCAGATGTGGAAACGACACACATACTAATTTGAGAAGGTAAGTTAACTCAGCAGTTTCATTTTCGGTTTCGTTAAATTTTCCAATAAAAGAAGTTTGATTTAAAAATAATCTGATATTTTTAAAGGCGTAAAATTGAGCTTTAAGTTAGAAATACAATGCAAAATGTGTTCAATTTTATGTAATTGCACTCCATTATAACTACTTTATTTTGGACGCTCAGGATAAGATAGTAGACAGTTTTCCCTAAATGAGGATGTTTTTTAAAAAATGCATTTAATGGCCATCGATTGAAGTTCTAACGACCGTAGATAGTTAAAACAATGAGCATGCAAATTAGCTAAAATATTGAAACAAAATGTAAATTTCTGTGGTACATACCTTCGTCGTCGGAGGAGTAACTATTGTAGCCAGCATTCGCGTGCGTTTCCGACCTACTTCTTTGGATGCCATGAGTTGCAAGAAAGTTTGGCGTGCTAGCAACCTTGGTCATGGAAATGTTGCCCTGCTGCGCCCCCTTCCTCGTTAGAGGAGACTGCAGCATTCTTTGCTTCCATTCCAACAGCCGTTTCATGGACTCTTCCCGTTTCCGTTCTCCATCCTTAATGGCGTCCTCCTCCTTCCTTGGCAGACGGGCACTAGCCGATCTCAAGAACTGCTCACTTTGACTAGCCCGGTAATCTTTAGCATTATGGCGATTTGCTCGAGGCACACTGGAAACGGTTTGGGCAATGGGATCCGAAATAAGTTCATCCCTCTTACCGCCCTCAAATCCTGGCTCGTAGCTAATTGTGTTTGTGGTGCCCGCGTAAGGACCCACATCCTGGCTCTTGTAATTGGACAAAGTGTGAGCATGCTGATTCTGGGGGTTCTGCAAGTATAGAGCACTCTGTCGCATTTTTTCAGCATAGCTCGCCTCCGAGTAGTAAAAGCTATCCGGCGTTCTATTTATGTCCAAACTTGATTTAGGTCTGGGCGCTCTGACGGGGTCTGGCTTTATGTTGGCGGCCTCCGCTCTAGCTTCATACTCCAGAAAATCAGCTGAATGAGGTCGCATAATTCCCGAAGGCTGCATGGGTTTCGCTCGTAAGTTTACGTGCTGTGACGTCCCCTGCGGAAATGGTAAATTAAAAATATTTATATTGGTCACAGGAAAATGAGTTTTTATACCTCCAACTGACTGGGACCATATCTCGAGGGCATTGGGGGAACATGCTTATCATTATTGTATGTGGGTGGGCTCATCGGGCGCCTGTAGGCTCCAGCCTCGGCTGGATTCTGATGCATTTTGGCCTGGCCCAAATTGTAAATGTCCTCGTAATCAGAGAATATTCTATGCTGGCCGCTTTTTGACCGACCATATGCATCTGGGGTGCGACGCTCCACATTCGGGTAAGTCATTCCGGATCCTGGCACTAAGTGTTTCGGGTACTTCCTTTGATGGGCCCGCTGGACATAGAGTTCTCGTTCCCCGTAAATTTCGTTACCGACGTCATCGTTGAAACGTTGCGGTGCTCGAATTATGTGGTCCTCCAGCTCCATGGCTGGCGGATAATTGGCAGGAATATTCGATTGCGGGGGTGGTATATGATATGGAGATTTATGCTGGCTATAGACACCGCTAACCGTCATGTTTCGGTCGACGTTCATTTGCTGAAATTGGGCGGAGAGGGCGGCGTCCGAAGGACGCCCGTGCCTCACAGCAGACGTTACATTTCCTGTGCGGGTGTCATAAATCGCGTGGTGCTGACCCTTCTGCTGCATGGTGGACATCGGCCCCTGGACCCCTGCCTGCTGCCCCTGCCTCTGCTGACTAGATACATGGCGACGAGATTCAGTTGTTTCGCATCTGCAAAATGTATTCATTGCATTTTGGATGGATTAGCTTCTGCTGCATTGAAAGCAATTTATTAAAAGAACCCATGTAGAGGAGGAAGCGCCAGATTAATGCTATTGGCAAATTGCTGATTTCTACTCAGGATGCAATTACATCGGCTAATTAAGAGTAAAAATAACTGAACTGAACTAAAGTACTATTGTACTTATGTAGTTGATCTAAGATCCAAGCACAAGTGGTATGGGGTAACCTGTATATTTGTGAACGCGCATTTCTCGACTTCTAATCAATATTATTGTTTCAATCGATATGCTGAATAGTTTAAAAAGAAAATCTACTTTTCTTTTATTATTTACACTGATTTTATGTAGGTACATTATGTTTTTCTTGAGGAAAGTTCTATTGTTTAGGCTTTACATATTATTATTATTAACACTTACTAGCTAAGTGTTTTTAAGCACTCATATCCTTTTTTATTCAAACGTTCAAGAAAATTATTCTTATAATAAAATTACATAAAAAAAGTGCTTTGAAAATTAACAGTTTAAATATTATTATTATTGATATTAGCAACTAGTATCATTCGATAAATACATGGCATCTCGATATTTTATTAAAAATTGTTCAAGTTTTAACTTCAAAAGTTGGTATCTTTTTCTATAGGTATTCATGAAAGACGAATACGAAAGCATTATGAGTCATCCCTCTGTCTATATTTTCAAATTGTTTGTACTTTTCGAAGTTTCTGGGAAAACAAAAACTATTGCAACTATTTCATGGAACATTGCTACCTTACACAAACCTATGAAAATAAAACAAAACTTTAAAAAATCGAATTTTATGAATAAAAGATATAAAATAATATGTATTAAGAAAACTGTCTGGTGCCGCTTTCATGTTGCGATGTTTTCTGAAAAGCTACAGGTTTTCAAGAAATTCAAGAGAAAGAAGCAAATAAAGCTGAATGTCGTTATGATTTTTATAATAAATGGTCGTGAATTTAAGAACATTCACAGAATTATAAAGAAAACAGAGGAAAAATAACAAATTCTTATAAAACTCCACTCATATTTAGAGCGACTTTTTTTTTGTGTTAGAAGGACTAAATTAAGCTAAAGGCTCAATTTGAAACAAGACAAAAGTTTATTAACAATCTGCCGCCGGTGTGGCTGCCTCAAAAGGTTTCAAGAGTTTGAAGAAGATTAGAACAGCTTATGAGGTTTGAGGCAATGCTTTCTGTTATTTATGTATCTGTGGTTTCTGCAGGAATCACCTCTGAATAATGCTGATTAAATTTTTATATCAAAATTTCTTCTCTTGGCATTCGGAAATAGTAATTGATTTTGGGATATGATTTAGAAACTGTGAGCCTTGTTACAGAAAAAAATAGTATGTATCAGTTATTGCCGATTTTTCGATTCGACACGATTCTTATGAACTAAGAACACTTGATAATATGTATCTACAAAAAGTTTATTAACTTTATACTGTCTTCTGAAATTCCTAAATTATTTTGAAAATTATATCAAGCAAAATCAATTTGTTAAAGTTATGCTTAATCCAAAAGAATTGTTTTTGCTCAGTGATGCTCAAATTTCGATTTAAAAAGTAACTTTATTAAAATGTAGAAGAGTGAAATAATTTAATTCAGATTAATTTCTGATTCTAAAAGCTAAGTGCTCTAAAGTCTAAGTCGGCTTAACAATTTGTTATTACTTTATGTAATTAACAAATTGTAGGAGCACTTTCATATCATATTTGTAGTTAAATTTCTCTCACAGTGTAGTTTCAAGCATTTTTGGATGAGTGTTCCTAGTAAGGCTCTTGTAATCCTTATTATACATTTTGAAGATACGTATATGAAAGGATATGTCCACTTCTATAAGAAAGGAGCTTACAAGTTGTATCCCAAACAACATAGGGGAGGAGGTGGGAATTGCAGCTCTCAAATAAATGGTGTTATAAGCAATAGCCCCGGAAAATGCGTAAAAGCCCCGGTAAGAGGTAGAAGTGTGTGCAAACAACGAATTAATCCAGCGCTCCTCATCGAAAGCACCTAAAGAGGGGAATTACCTGTCAATGGAATTTTCAGGACTTGGCGAGGAGTATCCTCCGTCGTTCACCCGTTTTGGCTTTGGCGGAGCATTTGCATAGAGTGGCTGGTGGCCTCCGCCCCCACCGCTATCGGAGGCAGGTGTCACGGGTCCTTGGGGCACACTCAGCTTGCTCTGCTGGGACTGGAACGTATGAATCCCGGAATCGCTATTTTCTCCGCTCTGGTTCAAGGAGGAGACACTCGGCTGGGACGCCTGGTCCGATTCGCTGCTGCCCTGCATCATGGTGGCGGCTGTTAAGGACCTCACCCACTGGCACATTTGTTCAGCATTTTCAGCTGCCAGCCAGTAGGTCCTCATGTTTGTGTGCTCGCACTTAAAAGCGTACTTCCGGTAGATTTTGTCCTCCGGGGAGCAGGCGGCCACTTTATACGACGGAAGTAGGATCGATCCCAGAAGTTTCTCCTCCTCGGGTCCTTTGTAGTAATAGAGGCAGTATTCGGAGAGGACGAACCATCGCTTCCTCCAGACCTTGAGGCCCTCGGAGCCCTGCTTGTAGAGCCATCCCGACAGGGTTACGGGGGATGATGCTGGCCGCTTCGTCAGCGGTGACTTCAGCGCCGTCACATTCCCCGAACTTTTCTTCCTGTCGAGCGGCAGATGCGACGGGCTCTTTGGGTCCTCCGTTGGGGTTTTGGTCTTCCCGACGGCCCCAGATATTTGTGTCTGGCACGCCTGGTTCACGACATGCCCGGGATGATTCTGCTGGATGTACACGGGTCCCTGATCGCTCGGGGTGCCCGTCTCCAGCTTCTCCTGGTGGAGCCTCTGGTGGCCCTGGTCCTGACTCTGCTGGTAAACAGCCTGACCCTGGAGCTTGCTCGCCTGGACCAAGTGATGACTCTGGGACTGATCCTGGTGATAGTGCGGGCCCCGCAGGTCCATGTTATTTAACTTCACGGGTCCCGGAGCCGGCTGGCACTGACTGCTCAGGTTGAGGGTGGTGGGCGGGAGGTTCCTGTGGGGCGCCTGGCTGATGGGCTGCTGCCCCTGGGACTGCATCGAGGGCGACGAGATGAAGCTCTGGCTCTGGATGTGAAAGTGGGACTGCGGGATCGGGGGATTCAGCTGCTGTCGCAGGGCGAAGGTCCTCTGCTGGTGGGCCAGAGCCTCATTTTGGGTCTGGATCTGCTGCTGGATCTTGGCCTGCTGCAGCTGCTGGTATTGCTGCTGGAGGGCTGCGACGGGGTGCGGGTGGCTGTGGCTCATCGACACGGGGTAGTGGGTCCTCGCGGGGGCCATCTGGAAGCCCCTCTCCTGCGGGGACTGATAGAGCTGCTCCGGACCGTACTGCCCGATCTGCTGCTGCTGTTGGTACAGGCTCTGGCCGGACTTCCCGAAAATGTGCCCCTGGGGCGCCGTGCTGATAGGCGTCGACTGGGACCCGCTCGAGGGCGACTGGTGCTGCGGATTCTGGAGATTCATCTGAGGGTAGCTCGTGCTCATGCTGTGGTACTGCGATGGACTTTGGAAGACTGGCGAATGCGGTGGACGGTAATCTCCAGAACCTGGATGAAACGAGGATGGCACCTTCTTTTGTGGCATTGGCTGCGGCGCCAAATGTGAATTCGCTTGCTGAAGCTGCTGCAGTTTTTTGCTTTCCATTGTCGCTGTGAAGAGCGGGGGAGACTCCAGCCTAAAAATGAAAGTAAAAAATACTTCTTTATATTTGAAAAAAAACTATTGGTTTGCCGAAATACACAAAAAAAAAACTTCCTCGATTTAATCATATGCATATATTAAAAAGTTCCAAAGTACTCTACAAAAAATTTGGTTTAAAACATTTATTATTTTTTTTTCTACTAAACTGATACCAAAAGCAACTTTTCGCAAAATCTTCTAAATCTACGAAGCTATATGATTGACGAACATGATAAAATTATAATTATTAGTTACTGCGCTCAGGAAATAAGAAAAGCTACAACGAATGATTCCAATATGCTTTAAAGTGTATAAAACATTTCTACTGTTCATATTTTTATTATTTTTAAAAATTCTAAGATTTTCAAGTGCAATTATAGGTAGTATACAGAATATTATTTTACACCGTAGAAGCAGATACAATAATTTATAGTAATTGAATGTAGCCAAATCGACTGCATAGGGTATTAATTTAAATTAAATGAAAATTGAAAGAAACGTGATTCTAAATAATAAAAGTAAGTAGTTTTATAGAGATAACATCTGAAAGTAATTCATGTTATTAATCTAACAACGTATCAGGAATTCCACGAAAAGTTAGATGTAATTTTTAAATACCGTTGCTCGTACCTACATATGTACAGTATATAAATACGTTAAAAAATGCTTTAGAAATCAGTCTTATTCTGAGAGTGCATCATGAAGCAGTTAAACATTTTAATCTTTGTTTTTGCCATTTTGGCCCTACTTTTTTCAACATCAGTAGTCGGTCAAGAAGAATCCTCAACGACAGGACCACCGATAGTAGTTGATGGCGCAGCAAAGCCTCCAACAGGCCCCAAATTGACGCTGCCTCTACGTCCAATTCAAAATTCAGAGACGAACCAGAATTGAGAAATTTTATCCGGATAACTTGATTATTTCTGCATTAAAAGATTATTGAAATAATAAAAAGAACAATTGAGGTATAAATTTCGTTTTAATAAATGAATTACGCAATTTAATGGCTCACTGCACATGCTGATGGAGTATAAGTATGTATATCCAAATTGATTGAATAAATGGATTACTTTTGGATAGCTTCGAATAGAGGTTTTGGCATCATAAAAATTTATAATAGTGTGCAAAATTACACTTAATAATTATTAGGTGCAATTTTGCACACTATTATAAAAGTTTATGGTCCCAAAACCAAACCTAGCCAAAATTATAATTTATTGAGGGTGTAGATTTCATCAGAGGTCCATTCAAATTCAACATAATGTAATTCAATATAATCTACCATTTTTTATCCAATTAAATGAAAATCCTGAAATGCCCCAAAATCGTTAATTTTCCTGAACCTCAATTAAAGTTTTTCCTCAATTAAAATTTGAAATTGATATTATTGGTACGAAACGAATCTTTTTATTATACTTTTTTTTTATACCAAAAGCATATCTAACAAATTCAGAATGTACTTTTTGAAGAAATTGGAGTAATTATATTTTATACTATTTTGTTTTTCTACTAATAATAAAAATTCAATGAAATATTTGATAATTTTGGAAAAGGATATATTTTAATTAAGTTCGGTAGGTTGAACGCTGCTCGTGTTGGACAATTAAGAAAAAACCAAAATTTAATAAAAGTAAATATGATAAGTAGTTTATAGGTATTGAAAAAGTTTAATTCGGTTACTTTAACTTTAGACGTTTTTAATATAAGTAGTAAAACACTCAAATGATTTCTTCTATTTAGTAGCTGGGAAAAAAGATTTAAGTCAAATTTATTTGTATTTTTTGTGCCCTACCTCAAATGTTTTTCGTGCGAAATAATAAAATATCGGATAGTCACGCCACTATAAAAAGTAGTGAATGCAAAATCAAGAGCAATATGCGAAACAAAACGTTAATCAACTTATGCTTATTAGGTAACACCACTTACCAATCCCATAGTTGCCACAAACAGGTGAACATTTTGCAAGCACGAGCAGTTGGCGGAGATCGTGATAGTGAAAAATATATGTAAATTTGGTACAGGCAGTCGGCGTGTTTTAAAAATAGGCCTCAAATAGGTCGCTGTATATCTATCTACGAAACCACTAACATGAATTTTTATTTTATCTATCGGACTCAGTTCAGTCCGACGCTTTGCAATTTCACATTTTTGCGGCTTTAAATAGTTCGTCCAATTGCCTTCATTGCAAGTCGGCCAATAGCATCCTCACGGCAATAGCCACCAAATCATAAACGCACTTTATGTCGATGTTATTATGGCATTTTCCCAGCATCACAAATTATGTATGTAGGAATTTAAAATGTAATCTTTAATAAATGGACCTAAAATAAGACGTAGCAAGGAAATTAAAATTTTTAATAGCATTACTACTATTGGTATTATCACTTATTAAACGATGAGTGCTGGTTTGAAGAATAACGAAAAAAAATTTTTGCAGATTTATATGAATGTATATCTACTTTGCGATTATTGCTCTCAATCACAATACCTGAAAAGGTTATTTTACTGATGATAAATCCAAATACATATACTCAAATTTTCAAGTACAGGACGCTCACAGTCGAAGTTCGCTGAATAGCGATTAATTAGCAAATTGAAATTACTTGTCGGGCATGCTGTGTGCGCTATAAATTCACGGCAATAAAAGTGAGTTTTATCTAAATGCGATGCAGAATTGTGGGATATTGCTCTTTACCTCATTGAGATAAAAAAAATATCAAATGGAACAAGTAATTAAATCAACATTGGGGTAAAATAAATTACAAAATACATAATCAACTCTTTAAAATTAAAATCTATCTTCAATTAAATTGTATTCAGGTAATTTAATTTAATAAGAAAAAATAATCAAGTCTTGTATGAAATAAAAGTATAAATTAGAATTCATATTTGTGCCGCTAATTTTGAAAGTAGTTCAAGTTCACAATATCATAAGGTCGATTTGTCCATAAAGGAATATACATAGATTATGACATTTTGAATTTAGATGACTTTCACAATTAATGGCACATGTACATATGTACATGTACATATTAGCGGGGTTTGGAAAACCCACGGGATTTTTACGAGAAAGGGTAGCATAAATTTCAGGACATCCTGAATGACGAAAATCGGTTCATTAGAGTTTTTTATCACAAAATTAGACTATACAAAATCTAAAAATTTAAAAGTTGCGACCTTTCTATATATTAATGGGGTTCCATGAAAATAAAAAAAAGTGGTTTTCAGAGTCGCTAACTTCATATCTGCTATGAAAATTTGAAAGTGAAATATAGCAAATCCAAGATGGCATAAGTACCTAATATTTCCTCGATTTAAAATATAATATCATGAGAAAAGACATTGAAGTTTTTAGAGATGACTTATGGTTTCTCCGGAATTGAATTCCATAAAAATAGCACGAATTGTTTTATTACTATTACTTTTATTTCGCAATATGATTGGTACAAGTTAAAAATCTAAAATGTTTCAAGCTCCGCAGAAATTTTAGGAATGGAATTTTCAATATATTCCGGAAATGTAATGCCTGTACTTCGTAAAATTTTAAGGTAATGCTTTACTGCGATTTCCCTCCGAAAAGTGCTAAAACGAGCACTAAAATGGCAGCGGAAAAAGCTGGACGAGAGCTGGCGAGTGGAAATTCAAGGGAAAATCTTTCGACATGCCAGAGCCAGAGCAGAGGCACCAGTGGTTCAGATGATACCATCAGAAGGGCCAAATGCAAGGAGCAGGAAAAGTGTGATTCTCATAAAAAAAATGTAGTATTCTTGTCCACATTCCGTTTTTACTACGCATTCCAACTCAACTGGAGGGCTAAAAGAGCACCGAAATGGGGATGGAAAATTACATAAGTTTCAATTTTTCTCACTCCATATTGTCTTTACGTACTCTGCAACACCAAAAGTCTTTAAAAATTATTTAAGCGCGCAAAACTTTTATTGGAACTGGTAAAGTCCTGAATTTTTTCCTAAGAAAATCTGTTGGCCTAACGCCAGGTTATTCTCTATAGAATTTTTGCGGTTTTTATTTTCATTTCTTTTATTGAAAGAAATGTTCCGAAGTTATATTTCCTCTGATTGTCTTAGCTTCTTATCTAGGGCCATTGAATTGAAAGTTACCTGAGCTTTGAAACTTTTATAGTACCTACTATATTATTAAAAAGAATAAGTTCTTCGATAGATTCATGTTCATACTCCATTTAGTTGTCTCTATTGCTATTGATTTTTACCAACGCGAATCGTATACAGCAGTTAACTAAGATTAAATCTTAGGCTTTTAGTTTTACTCTGTTCTTGTTTAAAAATAAATTTATAGGTAGGTATTAAATATTCATAATTTTGGATTGAATTTAAGGAAACGAAAAAATAATCGATTTTTACGGTATGAATAGGTAGGTACTTTGTGCCGACACCGATGATATCAGACTTTTAGAAATACCAGTATTTCCTTATAGATATAATATTACTATCGGAAAGTTATACTTAGTTATAACTAAGTGATAACTACAAGATTAATTTTGATGAAATGTTGCATTTTTCTAGTTAAAGAACTCACTAATCAGTCAGTATTTATAGCACAAATCTTAAAGACGACTGAATGAAAGAATTTTTAAAATCTGTATACAATCCTGTAAGTACTAGCTCTTCATTATTCAGTTCTTGATTACAAATTCCTCCATTTATATTAGGACCACAACGAAGCTGGGACCAGTATTTAATTTACGAATAAACACAGCCTAATAATATAAACAAAACAAGCATTCCAAACAATTATTCTTAAGATCTGCTTGCTGCTCATGATGCAAATTGAAGTCGCCTCAATTAAATCGACTAACTTTTAGTGATTAATTTTCTTGAAAGAATCCTTGAATTTTATAACTTTAATTAAAACAAACATTTGAAGAAGCTTCCCAAGAATTTCTTAAGCGGTGCATATTTTGTCCACAATAATTATTAACATTATAAATTTTCTTAAATTTAAAACGAGAACCGTCAATTTTCGCAGATACTAAAATTATAGCAGCTCTCGTTACATTTTTAGAAGTATATTGTTGATTGTGGGTTTGTTCAAAGGCAGTTTCGTGTCTAATGAGAAATTCGGCACTGCTTTTTCCTTGCTTTGCTTTCTGAAATATACTTGTATTTCCCAAGTCGGCTTACATTTCTTTTATAAAAATTAATGAATGAATAAAGTACCAAAAATGTGTCACAATTATCCCTCCGTTCCGTTGTTACTCAGAATGTCAATATAAGTACATACAATCTGATTTCGACGTTTTCACTGCCTATTTATACCTCGTTAACTTGAAAATTTTCCTCGGTAATCAAGAATTGTTTCCATTTTTAGAATTTGTTTACTGAAATCATAATCGTCCGCCTTGTCAATTCGATATGACGGGTTCAAGAGTTGTATGCCCGCCGAGGATGATTGCCCTCTTTATGAGGATATTAAGACGTCCATATGCGGGCGACTAAGATACACACATAAAGTGAAATCGAAAATTTACTGCCCGCGAAATTATTTCAGAATGACCTTAATCCGGTGTTCGACAGCATTTGTCTGGAGTGTTTACATTTGCCGTTTTCGTCTAAACAATGCTATAAATTCTCATGTTATTTTTTTATTTGAATATAATGTAAACCAGCGATTTAGACGATTTCGCGAATTACTCGGTGCATAACAAGTGGCTGAATTGCGTGGCCTCAATTCTTTTGATCTTAGCGGTTGTGCTCCACTTGTTGCCAACTTAGCAGATTGTGACTGATTAGTTACACCGTCGGACCTTCACGGTCAAACATCAGTCTGATCGTTCTTCAAATATTAAACACCTGCCGCTGCTGTCCGACGTCAATCATTTTCATTTAAGTATAGCTTAAGATAGACGAAGATTTTTGCTTTGATTTAAATTTTATCAGATGTAGTACACAGCACAGACTTGAAAATTTCTACAAATAGAATTTGTATGTTCTAATCCAATCGATGATGGAGCAATCCAAAAGCATTAACTCCGGGTGGAGTGGTAGAACTCCTACTGATTAAAAGGAACGTATTGCAATTTGTTGCACTACACATAATTAATATCAGCATTTGGTAGTATATGCAAGTATAACTTATAACTATTAATTCCTCAAAAGAATACAACCAAGATTGCATGATTTTATTTCGACGTGACGTGACGTCAATATTAATGTACAGACCAGCGATTATGTTAGAGAGACGAGATAAGCAGCATGAAAATTAGATTAGAAAAGCAAAAAGCCCAAAGGAATACAAATGACAGTACTTTGTATATTGCAAACGGTCGTAAATAAAATTAAGGTCAGGTTGAGTTTCTTAACTAATCCTTTTGGAGAAGATAGATTAATGCAGGATTTTTATGAGACATTATCTCAAAGCAATTTATGTTTCAACTTAACAATATGCAAAACCTTTCTGTTTGTAATTTTATACCTTAAAATGGATTTCCTAATTATTTGGCCCATTGGGGATAGAGAAATTATTAAAACTAACCATCTTTAAAATTATATAAAACAAACACCTTATGGATATGATTTATTTTTCATGTTCCCACCAATCACGTTTCCAGTATCTACTTATTTAAATTTATATGAGTGAATTAAGCTATTTTCTTGTTTTTATCTAGCTTTGTAGTTAAACCGCCTAATGGTAAAAAGGGAGTACGGTTTACTTTACCCCATAACACGGTAAAATATGAATTATTTATTTTGTATGTCTATCTAATTATTTGTCTAAAATTAGAAAAATCAATTACAATTCATGAGTGATGGAACAACAAGAATGGTTAATTGCATTTTCGAAAAGCATACGACATAATACATGTTTCACGGTTAATATTTATTCCAATTACAATCTGTGCCGTTTTTCCAGTCGTAATTAATATATCGATAGAATAGAAGGGCTTAATGTTACGATTTAGTGATGATATGCAAATTAACCAAGTTAAAAAATTGAAATTTGTTTTGAAGTGAAAATTAGAATGTGTTTAAAAAGGAAAAGTATACCTTTAGGTTTTAAAAATACTTTTATTGAATCCACCTCAGTGACTTGGTATAATGGTATAGTATATTTAAAAAAGTATCACAAAATGACAAGGCGATAAGGCATAATAACCCTGACTCTTATTAATGTGTCTAGAAAATAAACGCAAGCAATTTAAGTTGTCCTTTAACATTGACGTAATAAGAGCTTTGTGTGGTTTAAGCTTCCAGGAAATACCACGTCAACCGCAGAGACAGCTTTTACTTTGTGAAAAAGGAAAGAAGCAAGCTATCAATAAAACGTGCGGTGTCGAGTAACAAAGTTTTTTCTCCCAAGCAATTTTCCGGGTAGAAAATAAGGTACATATAACTATGATCAATTCTAAATGCATCCATCCATTTCCTCTCCCCGGAATGTATCCTTGCCGTCTTCCCTGATCCCTGAACGTCTCCATTTACAGATATTTTAAACAGGAAGTCATCAAATTGCCTTTTCGTTCCACAGCCAATCGAGGGAAAGTATAGAGTGAGTCAATGCAATTTCCTTTCCAGACGATAGAACCAAGAAAAGAGCCGAGATCCTTCAATTTCGAAAAATGAATTTCAAGCAGGAAGCGGGCTCTTTTGCGAGCTATTTTCAGAGTACATTCGCAGCCCCAAGCTCAAATCACCGCCAGCACCTTGCGCCTGAAGAACATAATAATTGATTATTGAGGGTTTCACCTCCTGGCGTCCTTGCGTCCTCCAGTAAATTCAACTAATTTCGCGCGTCGAACGTTCAATATTTAGAGAAGAAATATTCCTGGTGTTTAAAGACCGTGGAGTGGAGAGGTATTGCGGGAGATTTGATTTTAGCTGCAAGTTCAACCGACAAATATTTAAGGTTAACTGCTGTTCCCACCTTCAGAAAAGGTGGCCGCATTAACGAATCTATTTCGAGGAATTCATTCAATGGAATGTCGTCGACATTGGCAAGAATGAGAACTAATTTTAGTTCGATCTCTCCGCCTTTCAGTCGTTTTGTGGACAAATAACTTTTAGACGAGTATCGCGTTTTTTGGGTGCGCCTATTTATGAGCAAATTCCAACGAATGTTTACTCCCAATACTTCGCGTGTATGATTTTTGGATTTCTTGTAATACACTCTTGAGAAGTAGCAAAAAATTTAAGTGTTCTTCTCTTATTTGCGCACAAGTGCCAAACAAACAATTTCTATCAAGAAGGGAAGATACCGCAAAACTTTACCAAGTTTTAATGCGCTCATTAATAACTTATTATCTTTAGTAGGTTCGCACGATATTCTTGGTTTATTATAATGATCCACCTGAACTCCTCAACCAATTACAACAGTTCCGTCCTTTTACCAAGTTTTTAACAATTCAATGACATCAAAGATAGCACGCAATTTAAGTCTTTTACAACTTCTTTAATTTGGAAGTGTGAACAGGGAGTTGTAGGTAATTTACAAAACAAAATGTAATTTACATATCGCAGAGTATCTTGGCGTGGCAAAGTAGGTCTACTACAGTTTCAATGATTAGACACAGGTCCCTTTCCTACGTAAATCCCTAATGACTTTATAATGAGCATTCAGTTCCCTCTGCTATTAATTTCCAATTAAAAAGTTTGATAAATTTGCTGCCCGTCCCCTGATGATTCGTTGATAATTTATAAAATAACTTTCACTAGGACATCAATCAAATTGCGGATTGTACAGAATTTCTTGAAAACGATATATGTACATATATATATATATCTGAATTAAGGTCAGCCTTGTAGCTACATAAAAAGCTATCTTTAGTCTGTGTACTTGGTCTTCAGTTAGAATGACTAGGATATGGTATTTTATTAGATCATATATTTCCATAAATTCATGTATAAAATTAGTGTCAAACGGTAATGTGACACACGCCACCACAGTCATACTCACTCAATTTTGTCTTTTTTAGATTTTTAATTTTAGTAGTTTAAGCTCATATTACTTTCGCAACTTTCTTAAAGTAAATACATATATAACATTTAAAGAAAAATCATCCATTCTAAAATAAACTAAACTCAATTACGAATTTATTAAAGTTTTTTCAACTAAATTCTAATTTGGTTAGACTAACATATTCATGTTAATTTAAAATTCATGATGCAATGCATTCATCATTCAAAAAAATCCAGTCCACTCTAAAGAATCAGAATGACTGAAGAAATGGGCAGAACTGCCGACATTAATAAATTACTCTACATCCTTCAAGACCTAAATCATAAAAAATATAATTCGTTACATGGAGAGAATCCTTATTCTGGAAACCTGTCTGCTTACATCACGATTATTTTTTCCCATCCGTATCCGTCGAGGCCTTATTCTCAAGATAATGAAAATTCATGTGAAGCTGTGGCTATTCAGTAAAACTATCGCTTTGGAGTGGATCCAACTTTTAAATTAAAATAAGAAATTCCAGAAATGTCCCAAATTTTTATATTTTGGCTCGTTTTCCCGGCAAAAATTGAAAGATATGCCCGCTTTCCGCGGGGGAAGTAGAAAACTTTTCAAAAACATTTTTAGATAAAGAGAAATGCATTTCATGCATTTTTGTTTATTTGCTCTGTGCAATGGCTCTTTATAAAAATCGTCAACATACCGAGTCGACAACAAAAACGCCCGTAAAGCATTCTCCGGATACAATATTAGTCCGGTCAACAGGATGTCGTACACAGCAACATCGAGTGCAGGTCTGGTCCCCCAGGCCTGTTTCAACAAAATTAATGATCCAAATCTAGAGGCTTTAATTGTGCTTGGGGGAAGGCTCCATTTTGTATCAATTGTGTCCATTGAATTGATCGGGCGGGGGGGCCATTGGCCCTAAAAATCATTACTCGTACCGGGGCTAAATAATGAGATTCCTCTCAAAATAGAATCGATGCGGGATTCACCCCTAAATATGAAATATCCTGTAATTGTGCTGAATCGAACCGCAAAACCAAATTGAACATTTGTGCAATTCTTTTCAACGTTTATCGGATTTGCGGCCCACATAGTTCAATTCAAATTTAATTATCTAAAACTATTCTCGGAACGCCTTCTCGGCTTCACTAGTTTTAAATCATAAAATAGAATAGTCGGTACAACACAATAAATTAAAACATATCGCTTGTATTTATCATTGAAGGATTGAGTTTCTGCAGGCAACTGTTTAATTTAGTGCTTCTATTTTTAACTTGAATTAATGCAAATAATTATTTCTTGAACAGGGATCGAATTTTCGCCAAACGAAACACGTTTTGATGAATGAATTTCATCTAAATAATCTCGTGTAATGTATCAATGTATGTAATAATGATCAAACCAAAAACATTAACAAGTTAAAAATATACCTAATAACCCAACAACTCGCCTGGAGCCGATTAGCTCATAAACAAGTTATTTTGATAGTAGGTATAAACGATGATATGAATCAGATCCCTGATTTATTTAATTTTTTGGTACTCACAACAAAACAGTATAAATGAGGAAAAGTAGCAAATACTAATTTGTATTTCGAAGTTATGTATGTACCTACATTTTTAGAAAGCACAATAGTTGGAAATTGGAATACAAAAGAAACATGAAACTATTGGGGAAGTAAAAAATAAAAAGGTGGACAATTGCGAAGGTTCTGTACATCTGTTATATTACCGTTCAACTGAGTTAGTAGCTATTTTATAATATTATCTATTAAAGAATCATAGAAAAAAAGTAAGAATAGGTAACACATAATAAGTCTATCATTTTGATTTAAATAAAAAGAAATTTCCTGATTTAAATAAAAAGAAATTTCCATATATCTGTTATTTTTGAAAGTTGTATGTATAAGCCCACTTTTTGTGAATTTATACCACATTAAAAAACAACTACGAAGAGGCGTTTTTCACTAATTTAACGCAATAATTCAAATTAATTTTGATACCACAGATCGATATGAAAATTGTTTATCATATTCATATGGCATCTTAATGCAATTATTTGTAATTATTGAATTTCCTATATTAAATTAATGGATGACGACAGGACTTCAATATTTATTGTATATTTTTTCGAAAAACAATGTTTAGGATAGGTTAATGATCTTTTCAAAAACCATCTGAGTTACTAATTGGGGAAAAGAGTTGACTTTTAATTTTCCTAAAAAGGAAAGAAATATTTGTTTACTTTGCATGCAGAGATAGATCGAGTTAAATTTGAAGTTATAGTACAGTAAATATAGCACGAAAAAATAGGGTTTCTTCGAAAAATTACCTACAGGAATTTGACTTGATAAATCGTTAGGGGGGCATAAAAAAAGCTTAACTCTAGATTTCCGTATTCCCCCCCCCCCCCCTGTTTTTGAGAAAATCCAAAAAATTTTGGAATGCGTTTTTCTCAGAATCTATGGGTTTTAGAGAAAAGTTTATTGAACAAAAAATGTTCAGGACATTGTTAACTACATTTTTTGTCATTGAAGCCAAGTCGTACGACTTAAATTACAAAAGATAGGTGGCGCTAAAGTATCAAAAAAGTGGTTTTTTGGCATTTTCATTAAGAATAAATAATTTTTTCATATTAATGTAAATGGGAAAGTTGTTCGTCTCAAAAATACCTACATTTTTTATTTAAACAATTTTTTTGTAAAACTTACCGTTCTCGAGCTGGAGCTTGCCAAAGTGTGAAAATTGTACTTTATGGCCGCGCTGAGTCGCGTATTCGATAACTTTGATTATGACTCAGCGCGGCCATAAAGTACAATTTTCACACTTTGGCAAGCTCCAGCTCGAGAACGGTAAGTTTTACAAAAAAATTGTTTAAATAAAAAATGTAGGTATTTTTGAGACGAACAACTTTCCCATTTACATTAATATGAAAAAATTATTTATTCTTAATGAAAATGCCAAAAAACCACTTTTTTGATACTTTAGCGCCACCTATCTTTTGTAATTTAAGTCGTACGACTTGGCTTCAATGACAAAAAATGTAGTTAACAATGTCCTGAACATTTTTTGTTCAATAAACTTTTCTCTAAAACCCATAGATTCTGAGAAAAACGCATTCCAAAATTTTTTGGATTTTCTCAAAAACAGGGGGGGGGGGGGGGAATACGGAAATCTAGAGTTAAGCTTTTTTTATGCCCCCCTAACGATTTATCAAGTCAAATTCCTGTAGGTAATTTTTCGAACCGTATTTGCTATATTTACTGTACTATTAGGAAGAATATGTATATGTATTAAAATTGTCTAGTCTAAGTCGTTTCATTAGAGTGTTTAAAAAGTAACTTCATGTTTAGTTCGTAAGGAAAATTTTAAAACCAAATTCATTCAAACCAGTACTCAAAAATTGATTTTTTTTTCTGTAGAGGCCTATAAAAAAATTTGCAAAATATGAAAGCAATCCGAATTTCAGCCTTAATTCCCGAGAAACACGGAAATGTTAAGTTCATTCACGTTTTTCGATCAATAGCTTCTGAACTCATTCCGTCACAAATCCTATTACACCCGGAACGGGCACTTTCAAGTGTTACGTCTTAGTTTCGGGCACTCCGGGAATTCGTCGTTTACGCCCGTTTATTGACCCAGTTCACGACGTTACGCTGCACCGCCATCAGTTCCTCGAAATCACTTGCACTAGTTTCGATCCGCGGAAGCACCGTTCGAGCGCACTTTGAACTTCACACTTTGGTGTCCTGCGGCTCACTGAGGACTACGAGCCATTGCACCTAGAGGTCCTGGTCTATCTGAGTCTGAGTGCACTGAGTGCAAGTCGCGATCCATACCGGATGCGTTTTTGTATGCACGTCCGTCCCCCGCACGCTCGCGATTTAGTTTCGAAAGACGAAAATTCTGTTGAAACTCCTTCGAAGGAGGAGCGGCGCGGCACCGGGCACCGGGCACCGGGAACCACAACAGCAGGACAGAGCCTGCATGAATATTTTATTATGTAATTACAGGTAACTTCTTGATTAAAGCGTATGCATAATGCAGGGGCGCGTCTTGCAGAACGCAGCTCATATTCATTCACTAGCAATTTCTGTCCCCATTCAGTACAGTGCCGAATGAGCGAGGATGGTAATTATTTTCGTTTGCTATGCAAATACGACTGTGCTTTTCGAGTCTTTGGATTTCTTTTAAAGCTTTAAGGCTCCTCTGGTGCCGAAGACGTAGAAAGCCGTTTAAGAAATGGGCGGGGATCATCGGTGTCCTGGCCGATGCTGCTGCACCGGCGGATACCCAAAAACTGCATGTTCAAACTTTGCATATAATCACTGAATTCGCACTGTGTAATTAAGGTAATTTCACGGATTGCAGAGACGCTTTAGTCGGGCCGACTGCAGTTACTAAACAAACAAACTTCTTACACTATCAGCGGGATTCGCCGAAGAAGCAGGCCCCCAATCGAGAGGCCAAAGTAAAGTTTCAAAATAATTCTGAGGTAGGGAAAACGGCAAACTAAAACAACTTCTCAATTTAACTGAAAAGTCGAACCGAACCTCACCGACCGATCAATGTTGAGGGAAAGTGAAAACTAAGAGCCTCAAAGATTTTTGTCGGCCGTTTTCTCGCCAGCATGAGCGACGGCGCAGAGTCGGTTTACAGATTTTCCCCAAAAACCTTAGGGAGCCTCTCAACAGCACGAAAGCTTCTTGTCGTCCCGAGGTGTTGCCACTGAGGAAAAACACGCCCGTGTGATCCAGACCGGAAGCTTTGGTAATTTTACGACTCATTAAGCACGTTAATTTCCGAAATTTTACATCCGCCCCACTAAAAAAACTCTTTAAAAAGAAAATTAAGCCGAAACCACACCCTACCTCAAAATTAGTTCCATAAAACACCCCATTTGTCTGGCAACACTCGGCAATTTTCCTGAGTGCTCTCGTCCGCTGAGCAGGTGAAAATTAACCTCAGCCCGAGGGAACTGCTCCCGTGTGCTCTGGATGAACAGGAGTCGTGCGTCCAGCGGCCAGTCCAAGCGCAGGTGCTTCTCGCCGCGACCAGAACGCTTTTTATTTTCCCACATGTGCGCCTATGTCGGCGGGACTCGTGAGGATGTTTTTGATTTTCCCACGGTAACTTTTCCCATTAATTTGGCCCAAAATTAATCTACGAGCATTATGCAGCCTGGAAGTAACCGTCTGAGCGGCAGAATTTGCCCGCTCTGTAGAATTTTCGACTTCCTACGTTGAATTTTTTGGGTTGAATAAGTCCCAAAAGTGCCTAATTAGGCAGTTTGTGGGATCGGTTGAAATTGGAGCAAATGTGCTATTTCATTGAATATGGGCTTTGTACCACACGCCCGGAGGTGATTTACAAGTGAATTTGTGGGAAAATCCAGCACACATGCCACTGAAGAGGGTTCTAGGCGGTTAATATTGCTTCAATTATGCGGGGTGGATTTACATCGGTGTTAATTAAAAAAAACCCACATACATACATACATATATTTATTATGTAATTATGGCATTTATGTATCTTAAACTACTTACGAAATTTTTTGAAAAATATATCAAGTTTTACCTTCCTTGCGATTATATTAGACTATACACTCGCGACACCTACTAAATTAGTTTCTATATTAATAGATTTTACAATTATCCGAAAAATTATTTTGAAAAACACATTCTTTATATATTCTTTTTTTTTTACTATGCAATTCAAATTTTTTCACAAAAATGTCAACTGATTCAGTCATGGGTCTATTTTTAAATAGAAGTTTTAGTAGAGTCAGTTTATGGAAACATTAAAAAAATAAACCTCAAAACAAAATTTTACGGAAACAATTACCAATTTTCTCTTCCATAAATAATGATTTGGACAAACTTCTTTCATTCGTAAAATTTTAATATGTACTCGTATATGTAATGTACGTGTAAAAACGTTTTTTCCTTGATTGCTCCTTTTCGTATAATTTATTTTTTTTAAATGTAAACCAAATTTATCATTTTAAATGAAAATTTAAACGCATAATTTCAAATTTCTATTGTTTTATTGTTTATCAGTAACTGACAAATCTTAAATTAAAAAACTATTTGAAAATGATATAAATAAATGATATAAATAAACACCTAATACCAGTTTCATTGAAATTTTCAACAAGTATACCACTATTTTGAATTCTATTTTCAAGGCTTTGTATCATATTTTCTTTGTTCCGATATAAAAGTTCATATATTATTCTTTTATAAAATCAAGGTTAAGCACTGATAAAGAATACTTATCACGAAGGTAATGGCAATCCCAAGTCATATACCTATATCAAAATTTTTCAAAGACGATGGATTTTTTTAAACATAAAATTCAGTTGAGTGACATAGATATTCTTATGTTTACATAGGGATGATCCGAATGCTAACGAAAATTTATCACTGACTTCCTTCTTCTTTAATCTAAAGCTTTTATCTTAGAAATGTTGAGAAGGCTTTAGCAGGAAATGTTGCCAACTAAACCTAGCTACGAGAATTCTTATTTGTTTTTGAGAATATGGTAAAAAAATATGGAATAATCTAAATCGGTTGGATTTAACTTAATCTGAAGAATTGCATAAAATATCCATTTTGGTTTTATCTTTCCTAGAAACAACTTTTTCGTATCGAATCTTTATTCAGTGATTTCAGGAAATAAAGCAATATTTGTTCTTTTAAAAAAATGAATGATTACATATAGTATATTTATATGTGAAAGTATAAATTGTATATGTTGCCTTTAAAGGTATCCCCAAAATCCAAATGTAAGAGGCATACTGAACGACATTTAAAGAGCTCTCTTAGAAAACCCAAAGCTTTCTTTGGCTCATGTTTCTCCTAAGTCAGAGGCTATGTAAAATACATATAACAAAAGTTCTCATATCCACATCAGGACTTTCCTTCGGGACTCCTTAATTAAATATTAACAGACATTTAATATGAGCAGCACTAAACGACTAATGGTTGGCTGCCATTTGACGAATACTGCACCATCTCTCATCTTTTCTTCTATTTCACGAAATTAAAAAATGAAGCAGTTTTGCTGTGCATGCGTACGAGTGATTCAACATTTGTTTGCATTACGTACCACAAGTGGAGTGAAGCCAACTCCAAACTTATTTCGGGCAACAAAGTTTCGGTTGTACTTTACAACGTCCAAGAAATTTAGCTTTCGGGACTCAGCTATAAGGAGGTTTTGCTACCTGAGTGCGTTATATCGATTATTTGAAGAACACACAGACATCATGTAAATTTCGGAAGTTAACAGACTGAAAATTTATTGAGTGTTAAGTGTTTTATAGCATCAAAGATCACTTAACGATTACTGGGTTTATGCGTATTTGATCACTTTCACATAAACAAAAAATATTGTACGATATTCATTTAATAGCAAATCAGTATTTATTGGGGAAAATTATTTCAGTTAATTTTATGAAGAGAGAATTAGATTATTTGAGAATTAAACCGCATTGTGGTTAAAATTGTTTCACTCGCACTTTCCATATAACACTAGGTAGACAGACAACTTGATCCCTTCCTCAATATTCCCACAAGTTACGTAACTTTTCCCATTAAATATGAATGAAATTTCAGAGATTCGGAAATTTTATATACATAATTATATGTGTAGATTCAGATTCAGATAATTTTATATGTATGTATTTAAAAGTATTATGCAAATATTTGATAAATACTTTGGTAAAACACTATTATTAAATTAAATAGGATAACACAAAATATCATAGCCATCATCTTTATTTATTAACTTGGGTAGTAGTTCTATAATTGTTGGAAAATATATTGTATATTACAACTACAGGCAGTACTTTCTCTGGGAATAAAAACTTTCTAGTTTTAATTAGAAAAGTATATAAAATTATAGAAATAGAAGATTGCAATTGATATTAATAATCAATAAACTAATATAAAAATTAAACAAGGATTATATATATTATAATGTTGTTTTCTAAGGAATATAATTATAATCTAACCGTTTACAAAAAGTATGTCGGTTCTTCAGCTGAGCAATAAAACTTACCTTTACAGAAAAAATTGCATTCCTTCCAGAAAGTCCATTCTGAAATCAAAAGAAGGGAGAATGAAAATAGTTGAAATTAAATTTTAATTCAAAAGGTTCTTTGATGGAACTTTGGACTTAAGAAAATCTCTCACATTTCTCAGAAAGATAAACGTGCGGAATGTCTTTTCCTACGAACCAAATAAACAAAAAATTAAGAAAATTTATCTAAAGGGACTTTCCCCGACTACGTAAACTTTAAAGAAGTCACGACTTTGACCCATTTTATAGCTGAAAAAAGGAAATTCTTCCAAGTACATATTCCACCACGCATAGTAATCAGAAGAAAGTGTGTGGATGTTGCAGTACCTGGAAGCCATCACCCGAATCATATCACGTAGAAAGGTGAATAATGTCTCATTCTGTTTAATTCAGTACGACAGTGGCATTCAAACACAAAAGAATTGTCACCCAATTGCTGGATGGTCGACATTTAAACAGCTTTCGTCACTCGTCCAGATGAGCCCATTAGTAACGATCTGTTGGGTTATTTATGGGTCGCCAGAAGCAATTTGCCAATTTGCTATTCTACGTGCGTTGTGTTTTTTTTTAAAGTTAATTTCAAGCTGCCAAATAAATAGCAATTATTTTGTTGTTGAAATAGAAATTTTGATTTCCGAATACAACAAAGTTCAGCAGTTGGATAACTAATAAATATGCGGTGATAGGATTGTTTATTGCATAAGAATTTTAAATTTTTTACATGTATTTTTTTATTTCTGTATAATATTATCATGGGGTAAATTGAAAAATTGACGAGTTCTTTGAAAATATCAAAATATATAACGATAGTTTAAGAAAACCAAGGGGCAATTGTTTTTTATGATAATGTGTCTGGATTTGGCTATATTTGTGGGGAAAAACATTTAAGTGCGATTGTTTTCAAATATTTCTAAACGATGACATATTTTCGTATTATTGCAAAAGATGTTTGTATTATATGTAAACATTTTTCAAAAATTTGTATACCACAATTCGTTCTCAGTAAATTATTATATGAAATGTGAAATTTAACAACAAAAATTAGTATAGGTCTTATATATACATACATATAATTATGAATTTTTATAGAGTTTAAAATGTGAATGCTCCCTTACATTTTTTATTACATAATTTACTTTTGGAATTTAACATTACAAATAGTCTACCGAACTTTAAACTGACTGAAATTACTCTCAGAAATGATTTTAAAAAAACAAAAAAAAAATTAAAGCATCAGCCAAAATATTTTATTCATAAGGTAAATTTCATATACATGAAGCCACGTACTTCATGTTAGTTTTCTTAGTAACGCACACAAATATTATATAAAAGGAATTCCAAACGACCAAATCTCATTATATGTTCTGCAGAAAATTCATACACAGGTTCAAAATAAATAAAACCCCCGAAAACCAACATTGTTCCGAAAACTTTCTGCGGTTGGGTTTATTAATACCGTCCCATTTGATGGTGAGGAAGCTTTCCGTGACGCAGCACGTATAATGTATACTATACATACATACATTATGTTTTTTGGCGGCTCAATTCATCTGGTTTTTGGGGAGAAAAAGTCTCCAGAAAGCGATCAATTAAGAACTAAATGGCTTCTGAATCATTTCACGACTGCGCTTTTTTCATCCTCCTCGGACTGTGTGTTCTGTTCTCGAGCCGAGATAATCTTAAACAAAAGAAATCTGGTCGAGAAAGCCGGCCATGCTCCATTAAGCACAGACCGATTCGTTCGTTAGCAGCAAGTGAAATAAACAATTTCTTTGGACATTATGAAAAGAAAAGATGAAGGAAAGAAATCGACCACTCTGGAGGTCGAAGAAAGGTTTCCAGATGGTGTCCGTAAAGAACATCATCAATACGATTTCGGTAACACTTATAGAAAAAGAAACATATTCGTCGCTGGTGGGGCAACAAAGGGCCTTTTTCACCTGACCTTTAAGACGGTAAATTAGGAACTTCACATCGAGTGTGAAATTGATTTGAGCACAACATTAAGCAGATTATTACTCATTTTGAGGGCTTTGACTGCTTTTCAATGGGTCACTTTTGTGTCCGGCACTGCATATTATCAACTCTAATCCTAACTTACTCTAAACCCCGCGTGATTTAGCATATGTAGCACTTGTTTACTTAGGCAATGGGACTGAATTGCTTTCTGAAAAGGTAATAGAATTTAAGTATCTAAGATAAATAGATGTGGTCAAGTGGGTGAAGCGAATTGAATTCGAAAAATGACAAAGACAGCGAGGTAGAGCGCCGGTACGAAGTATAGTGACAATTACTATTAATGGTCCATTAAAGTTTCGTCCGTAGAAAGTTTGTATGCCCTCAATGTCCAGCTCATGCTCTATCCGGTTGAAGTTTAACCCGAATAAATTTTCTTTTCATGAAAGACTTTCGCGCAGAAGGTACTATAGCAGAGATAAACACTGACTTTCTTATGATACTGAAGATTAATAAAAGATTTAAAGTAAAAACTATAATCTCAACTATTTAACTTGACATTTTCTGCATAGCTTCCGCTTATAAGACTATAGAACCTTTGAAGCTAAAAATTATGAAGTTTTTGTTCCTTGACATGTTAGGAAAATTAATTTTAATTTTTTATCCTTCTGAGAAACTTTACAGAAGAGCTTGGCGTTTTTACCCTTTTAACTTTATAATTTTTCTTTTAACAAAGTACAAAGTGGAGCTTAAATTTAAGAGGTAAATTACTTTACATCTAAATACAATTAATTAATTTTTTAAAAATTAAATTATCCTTATAGGAAAATTTGAACCACAATAAGCAACAACAACTTGAATTGTTTTCTTTAACAAAATATTTGAATTTGTAATGAAAACATTGTCTATATAATGACACTCTTTTAATTAATAACTTCTCTTGCCCATCAAGTATCAAGAGATTCTTTATTAAAATGTAGGTAAAGTGAAATATTTGAATTCATATACCGGCTGAAATAAATTATGATGTCTGTTTAATTCTACCCACATCTGCAAGCTACAAGTGTTATTTGAATAGCACATTAAATGCCCTTGTACTAATTTGCACCTATTCTTCGGGCCCCCATTCAAGCTTGCATCCTTTCACATTCGGTGCAAACGTTCTTAATTAAGAATTTATAATTATGCAATGCCAAAGACTCGCACTAAAACAAAACTGAACGAGTTCTACCTAGTTTTGAGGCTAGTTTGCCCCGGCTTTCAGACTTTCCCCGGTGCTGTGCATTCTCAAAACTCTCATCATTAAAAGTTTAAAATCAATTTCGCAGCCGTATCATGTTTATTTCAGCGACAAAGTGCACCCAGTTACAATATGCAAATTGGCGATACCACCGATCGCGATGCGGCGTGTATTCTCTCTAATTTCATTATCAGAAAATTCCTGGTAAAATTCAGGTCAAAAAGTGCACTACTAATATTACAGCATAAAATTTGTTTACCTTTCACCAGGGCTACTCACTATAGGGCGCTAATAAATCTGAAATTCGTTTATCTAAAAATACGGATGAGGCAGTAGCGGACTATAGCCAACTTTGACGGTGTCACGCGGAGCTATAGGTTTTACGAGGACAATAGCGATATTTAATATTCTCTTCAAAATATGCCTCTCAAATTTGTTTGCAGCCCTGTGACATGTATTCGCAGGGCTAATTGCATGTGCATAAATTTATCCCCCCATCTGTTCGACTTTATAATCCTTGCATGCTCCATTGCTGTCTTATAAATTTGCGATGAACTTCCAGAGACGACTTCCTTAGCCCTGCAAGATTCTGCACCAGCACTAGGGAATTCCTGCGGGAAAAGGCTAATTAGACGTATTGATTGCGGAGGATTTCCTGCAGAAGGCTTAATTAAAATTTATTTTGCATGGTGCAGCCATGAATGGATTGCCTTTCACTCGCCCTCAATTGATTTGACAATTGAACTCAGTTTTATCGGATCTTCGGTCGGATTTAAGGCATTAAGGAATTCAAGTGCTCTTCAAGCAATTGCAGCTATTGAAACTCAATTAAACTTATTGAAAATGCACTGATTGTTTTAGGATCACCATAATTGTCAAGACGGACCATCTGTGGAATGATTGCACTGTGCAATTAATAATTTCTTGAAATAGGCATAGAAACTTGAGCCTTGTTATATGTTATAAATATTGTAAATTATGAAATGAGGTTTAAAACATATTTTATGAATAAATACTATATGAGCTGAACTTTAAAAAAAACTCGTAAGATGTTTTACGAATATGTTAAACTTAAGACTAAAATTCAAAGATCATTAAATCATGAGTTTTCAGAATTTGGATGAGATATAATACGCATTTAAACATTTTTCTTTATAATAAAATCGGTGCCAGACATATCACTATAAGAAAAGAAACTAAATTCAATATTACTAACTTTTTTTCTCAGCAACGCATTCAGCTATTGCATGCGGTAAAAATACAAAATATTTACTACAGTATTTGTATTATTTTCTTTTATGCATACTTTCATGAATGAATATTGAAACTTCTGCAGAGCAAATACGTGAGCAAAATCTTTAGTACCATAAGCGCCAATCAGAAGAACGAAAAGTCCAAAACAGGAATTCCTTAGCTATTTTCTCACTGTACACAGACGCCTTGGACTATTTTTGTAAAATAAAAGAAGTTAACTAACCCAAGGAACTGTTAAAAGCTATAACAAATTAAGCTTAAAGATATCTGAATATTTATAGCAACTTTGCAAAGTTTCTCCATATTCTGAGCAACACTTCCACTTTCATGTCCAACTACTTAAGTGGCCACGTTTTATTCGCACCCAGCCTTGTATAATAATCAACAGGCAATTGTTGGCCAAAAGTGGCCTGCACTTCCAAATAGCCCTCCACTTAGTTCATTTTGTGAATAATTATGTCAACAAGTGAGCAGAGCTCGCCATAGAACAAAAATGAGGAACGTGACTTAGCAGCCGCGGCGGTGTTGGAGAGCGGCTTGTAAAAGAATTAAAAAAATATAGGAATGCGCTGCAAAACAATGACCATCACGTACGAAAACTACTTAACGTTCCCGGGCGTATGAAAGATTTCTGAGTAATATCCAACATGATCCAAGAGAAGTCTTAGTATAGTTGGTTTTTTCTTGTGAAAACAGAAAAAGGAATGAAGTTTTACAAAATAATACGACCCGAGTGTATTGGAACTGACCAAATCATTTTTCATTTATAAGCTTGTTCAAACATTATTACCTACTCTTTTTAGCTGGTTTTTCAGTGAAATTTTTGAATGAATCAGTTACGTGAGAGTACAATAGCATCAGTTGAAAACATTTTCTTCATAGGTAAATTTCTGACTGAATGCTTCTTTCTATAGGGCAGAAGAAAAACAAAGAAAAGAGGTAAATTTTTAATCTTCTATAATAGTAACGAAAAATTTATGTATGTCTACTTATGTATATTTTTCCTCTTTTTCAATAAAACTAATATCCAATGTGAACTTTAGTATCTATGGATATTGAATAACATGGCCTGACTGATTGACTGATTTATCAATACTGAGCCAAAATCGCTGAATCAATTAACTACATGAAATTTGGAAAGTAGTTTCTTTTGTGACGTAAACACCCCACTAAGAAAAGATTGTACGAAATTCTTCTAGGGGGGTAAAACTGGATCCCTTCATTTATAAAGATAATTCCATAAAAATTGGTAGGTATATTTTACTTTAAAATTAGAAATTAAAAAATATATACATATGTATTTAAGGATCTTTTAAAATTTATTCCTTAAGAAGGTATAGGAAATGAAACTTTGGATGGGAATTTCGTTATTTTTATAACAACTATTCATAATAAGTTGATTTCTTATTGCATTAAAGAACAACTTTTCGATGTCAAGAAAGAGACTAACAAAAGCACCAAATATTGTTGGGTTTTGAAATGGAGGACAAATTTTGTATTGGATGTAAATATTATTTCTTTCAAATTTGTGCAATAAAAGTTAATGAAATACACAATGTTGCTTGCACAAGATGAAAGAATAAATTTGTTTAAAAATGATATGAAAACCCTTTTAAAAATTTGCGGAAGTGCTGATACAGACATCTCTCAATGTGTGTACAACTGAAAAAGTTACCAAAGAATAAATCCCGTATAATCCGAGACTTCTATAGCACTGTTTCTCTGTAAGGCGGTATTTTGTAAAGCCCTCAAACCACTAAAAAGTTTACTCTAAAACGCATAGACGAAACATAAAGTTTATAAGAAAACTTCAGAAGTGCTTAACGTCGTCTAAGGAAATTTAAAAAAGTTAAAATGTTAAAAAATAGTAAGTAGACATGTCATGAGTTAATTCGTGATTTAATGCCCCAACGATGTTAACCGCTCACGAGTTAAACTCATGTTCAAATTTGCATTACTTATTACAATTATTCAAGCTCGAGTCGATTAGGAAACTATAATTATCATATTCATAATAATAATAATTTATAATAGCCGGTGGCATGCGGTAGCTTTCACGTAAAAATACCGATCAACCAATGTGTTAATTTAAAAGTGAGCATTCTAGAATAACAGATAAAACTTCAGTGGAACACTCTCGAAAAGTGCTTAGGAATGATAAAAAGTTATTGAATTCATATTAGTTATTAGTGTATAATAAAATACCATGTTTTCTTATTTCCTATAGAACCTACCCATTATTTTTGTACTAAGTAGTTCTTTGATTCATATAACCCGGCAAGTTTTAGGAACCTAATCCTCATGTTATATGAAATTATCTGTATCTGAAACTTTATATTTTATGCGTAGATAAGAAGTAATGTTAGTGTCATAAATTTTGATAGATAGTAGGTACTAATGTATGATGAAAAAATCGAATTGGAAGATGAATAGTAAAATGAAATAAAATATGTATACCTATATAAAAAATTGAATTTTACCAAAACGAGTGTTCAGTTCATATACAACTGATAATAAAGCATAAAATAAAGCCCGATTCGTTCCGCCCTAAAACACACCTTTGAGTGAAATATGCCTCTGAATAGGCCGAATAAATCTTAGACGATTTTGTATTTAGTGCCGAACCTCCGGAGCACCGCAATCAATCACAGCGCCGAACACAATCCTCAAGGATTTCTTGATCACTCCGTCGAGTTGGTTGCGGCGGTAGTTCTCATTAATTGCTATTCAAAACACGGTACCGCGTGGTTGGTTAATATTACTGAGTCGCTGTGGAGATTCACGGAATGATAAAATTACAGACAAATAGAAGTTTCACGAATGAAAAATAAACCCGCAAAACAATTGGCCGCAACAAGCGCGACTGAATCCGCATCCATTCGAGTGGACAATGCAAAATCTGCGTGAGCCACTCAAATCTGAAAAATTGCACCGCGGAATGAGGTGCGGTTTCAATAAGCCGCGGCACAAAAGATCCTTTCCCCGTGAATAGCTAATGAGGATCACCTGAGGCGCCTATGGGCGCATTCCCCGGGTTGGAAATTTTGCAAAAGGTAATTAGCATGGGGCCCTCTCGCGGTTCCGGCGACCATTTTAAAAGGAGAAAATCATGGATTCATGTGAGTTGTTGGGTCGCTGGTAAAAGTGCCCTCGAGTTATTAAACCCGCCTCGGACAAGTGCTGTGAAAGTGAGATTTGATCACGACGCCCGTTTTAAGTCAATAAATCAAAAACTACTCTCGCCAAACAACTTTCCTGGCAAGTGTTTTCTCCTTCGTCAATTAGGCAGAATTTTTCAAATGAAAATTCGATAAACATTCTGCGGCGGGGTGCTGTGCCGATGCGGCGAATGCCCGCGGTGCCGGGGTCCAGCACAGCTGCCGATAAGATGAATTTGATCACGTTTGCGGCGATCTGACGCGAACGTGCCTCCCAGCAGTTAACGCGGTCGTTGCATAAAACTATTAAATATCCGGCGGAACCCGCCCCGCGGTAAGAACCTCACATCGATTCGCAACGAGCTGCAAAACCTGCCCGTTTGCCCCCTGACCATTTTAACGAAAGTAATCCGGCTTCATGAGCAGGGTTTCACTTCGAAACTTGGGAGCGGAATAAAATAAAACGAATTTTATAGCGCTTTAAAAGGGCTCCATTGCACTTCCTGCGACTTTAAGAAGAGCAATATTTTACTGGACAATTTAACTCATTCGCATCTAACATACGACCCAAAGGACTCTTATTCGTTTTATCTTTAAGCAGGTTTATTAACCGATAAAACTTCATTCTCCTTTAGCTTTGAAGTAAAAGCGACAAATAGCTATACGTACATTAAAAGCAATTGACCAACGCCTTGCAGTTACTTCTCCTGTTATGAATTTATGCTGCAATTGTTCCCTAAAGTTTTTAAAGCGGGTATATTTTATTTTAAATATTCAGAAAGAGGACAACCGAGATATGTATGTAGATAATTGTAAAAGAGTGAAGACGATACTTAAAAAATGCGTTTTTCAAAAGTATTATGTATGTATATGAAGTAACTCGTGTTTAATTTTTTTAATTTGTGCTAAAGAAAATTTACCTATAGGCAAAAATATCATATAGAGACTTTTTTAAGGTTTTCTCAAAAAACAAAAAAAAATCTACAAAGAAAATCGATTTAAAAGTTTAATTTTTTCCTTTTATTCTTTTATAATTTATTTATTTATTTTAAAATAGCCGTACGCTTGAACAATACTTACATATGTGTTATGTTATATATTACATAAGTAAAATAAGATGGCTATCAACTAAATTTAAGCAAATGGTTTTTATTCAAAATGTTTTTCCTTTTTCTCAAATTACATTTTATCCAAAACTTTAGCGTGAAACATTATTATCTAAACGTTCCTTATAAAATAAATTAACTCATGTCTATTATTCATGAGCTTTTGCTTGCTCAGCTGGCGATAAAATCTTAAAATGGAATTTTTAATTTCATTTTTCTCCTCCATATAGCTCATGTCATATTATCATAAAATTAAATCGCCTTTTGCACGGCCCTTGCGTTAAATTCTTTGCAAAGAATAGAGAAAAATGTCTGATTTAATATCGTTTAACTAGGTCGTCTATTGTTAAATGATTCAAAAGAGTTCAGGCTATGACTGTGTCGGCAGAACCTTCAGCTTTTTATCATTTCTTGCGCTGAACCCTAGAGAGAGAGCTAGAAAATAACATAAATATTTCTGCAGCTAACTGTATACCTATTGCATAAATTGCACTTTCGTACAACAAGCTCTGTCAAAGCATCGCCATTGTAAGGATAATGAAGATTTTAAAGTAACTTCGTAATTCTAATAAGAAAGAATCTCGGGATTTCTGTAAACCTGCAAAAGACAGCGCTAGATATTGCGCTGTATTGTAAAGGAAGACAAATTGTGTGCACGTAATCCAACAAATGGTCGTTCGTTACCTGCAAACAAAGTCCTGCTCCGCAAGGAGAGATACTTTCCTTCGGCTAAATAGCTAAATAAAAAAAATATCGGTTAAGAAAGTGCACAAACGAGTCGTTAAACGCGCCAGAAATAATTTTCTCCCGTCGAAGTGAAGGTTTCATAGAGACGCTGGCGTCCTTTTCAAGAGGACAAGATCCCTTCGGGACAAGTTCAAGTTTCTCCTATGTTTATCCACTTGATATCCTTTTGTTATCAGTTTGTAGCAAATATACGACCACGTCCTTATGGCTCAATTTAGTTCACGCGACGGGGAGTTGAGATTGGATCTACATTTCGTCCTTGTTCAGGTATGAGCAGACTATCGAGTCGCTGAGAAGCGACAATAAGAGAGTCTCTAAAGGTCAACTTTTGTGGGCTTTTAATGGGCTTTTTCGAACCACCCTATTATTTGTCACCGTGAGTTCCACCACTATTTTTTGGTTCCACGAGAATCAGCTATTAATTACCCACCTGCGGAAGCGCTCTGTCTACCTAGTTATAGTAATTAGCATTAAATTCAAAAAGAAAGGAAAAGGTGGCTACCTCCCGCGAACAGAAAAAAGTAAAAGCGAAGGCAGTGCGTTCCTAAGCTCATATTTGCCAGACATCATTAATCAGATTAGATCTGGAGCAGCGCCTCTTGCGTCGCGGCGAAGACGAAGCGAAAAAGCGCCGGCATGACGATTTACTCCCAAGTGACACGCCGGGGAGGAATTAAGACGCGGCGGCGGCGGCGTTTAAGCGTTTTTTCTTTATGCCATCCGGCATTTTCCCACAGTTCCTCTGCCAGAATTGCATTTTAATTGTGCATGGCGTGACTGCTTCTTCTTGTGATTTCACACTCGGCTGAGTACCCGCCGCGGCTGCGATGTGATGTGATATAATAAAAATAATCGCCCGCTAAATCCGCTAATAAACCGGGTGGGATAAATATTTTTTGGTAATCAGAGCGGCAATGCACGCAGTCTTACCTTGACTATGGCCTAGTCAATTCTGGCCATGAAATCAGCAACGTTGGGTGTTCCATTACAGAGCGCGCCCAACGGTGGGTGAAAAGCGCGAAACGCATTATGTCACCACCCGCGAAAATTCTCATGCAACATAATACCTAGCAACAATAGTACGAATTTCGTTACACAACATAAAACTGTTCTCGGGATTGCAAACTCATTGCCTGTTGTAATGTCCAGGGCCAAAAAGGCGGGTTGTACTCGAAACTGCAGGGCAATCGAAAAGGAGGCTGAAATTCTACGCACTCGACAAACGAGGTTAATTAGAGCAATTTTAATGAAAACAAATTGAGCTTTTTATCCTATTAAAGCTGATTGTAACTACAACTCGAAAACGCTGGCACATTAACCATTATTGTTTCAAAAGCAAACATTAACAGAGTAACAATGATTTTTAACGTATCACACTTATTTAGTTTTGTATGATACATATATATGTATGTAGTACATACCTTACACAGTAGTACACATAATACATAATTACAAAAATCGATTAAAAGAATAAAAAGTAAAGCAAATGCAAAATTATATTTCGCATTATACGATAGATTGTGTAATTTTTATGCCTTGTTTCTTATTTAACAAGAAAAAGTACCCTACCAAATTCGGTTTAGAGTCCTAATGAAATTACAGAAAATTATGTTTTAAACTAGAGTCATTTCATAGCAATTCTAGAAGGGATACTAAAATAAAAAATTTCACGGATAGCTATTTCTTGAAACGCTTCGTTTAAATATGTATTTTCGATATTTAAAGTAAAAGTTATCTTCAATTTTAAATTAACCAAATCCAGAATAGGAGTGGTCACCGTGAAATAGTTACTTATTTTTGCAACTTATTCAATTAAAGGCCTCTAGATTTTATAATCCCAAATATATCTACATGAAATTGAAATATGTCTTTAAGTTGACAAAGTTTTGTTTGACGAACTCTTTATGATTCACAAAAATTCATTATCTGTATCTTTTCGCAGCATTACTAAATAGTACCGCATAACTTTTATAACTTCAAGTCTACCCGTAGTTCAACAAATTTTGTAGTTTCATTTCATCTAGAATAATTGTTTCTCACGTAAACTCAGCTCAGCATTTATCTGCAATTTCATAATCTGCAAAAAATTTCACAACCTCTTGAATTACGCTACGTGCCGCTACTTTGGAAACGAGTTGTTGTCCAGTTTCTTGGAAATACGCATAGCCAGTGACACCGCACCGCGGGGATATTATTGAATTTTATTAAAAATGTTCGCGATCAAGTTGTGCGTGCAATTTTATTCGTGAAAGTCGGCTCTGGCAAATGGTGAGATTTTAAAAGTTTAATGGATAAAGTATCCGAAATTTTAGGTACCTCCGATCGAAGGTCTGAATTTTGTCCAAATTTTATCCGTTTTTATCAGTCGCACAATAGACGCCCCTGAGCCCGAAAATTTACGTAATATCATTTCAAAGGTTAATGGCTGTTTTATGGGGGCCTCGCATTAATGTTGGGTTTGGTTTCAATCAAAAATAAATTTCGATGTGTAATCAAGACCATTGTAGGGTTAATGGTTAGACCAGTTAATGCAAAAATATTTTAAGTACATACTCCACTTTGAAGTGAACACAAAAATTATGTTTTAATAATAAAGCTTTAAATAATTTCAATTTAATTCAACAATCGAAAGTGTTATTACAGCGGAAATATTCAGCAAAGCCCCGGGCTGTTTTAAAATATGATTTCATTTGTAATTAAAATACAGTAAATAATCCCCTGGTTCAATAAAATCCTACATAAGTCCCACATGCACAGCTTACCTCAAAATATGAACATATTTTAAAATACATCACGAAAAATCCAATTACATCCTCACGATAATTAAAAATCGGCAATAAAAATTCAACCTCGAAACGACATTGCTCAAAAAAATATTGCAAAAAAATTTGTATTTGCATGCCTGGTCCGGGTTACATGAAATTTCATAAAAGTTTTTAAAATATTTCCAGCCGAACAATTTTTCGGCCATTGCGTACCACAAAGTGTAAAAAATGTATCCACAATCGAAAATTATTCACAGATTCTTCATATCTGCTGGAATGGGACAGTTATTATCTGTTTTATGTCTCATTGGTTTTTAAATGACATTAAGTAACACATATACATATAATGGCACTATTTTATTTCAAGTACCTACAATTCTAGGAATAACTTTGGTTTTTTTCATTCGGCACTCGGCAGACACATATGGTGTCTGGAACTCATACATATAATTTAGGTCATATGCAACACATGACCAAGCAGATGTAAGACGGATCACGCTATTTAAGAAAAAGATTTAGAAGCATATGATGACATTGATTTCCACCCGCGTCTTAAAGAAATTTGAGGAAACATTTAACATTTAACCTTAAGATGTATTTTGTGAGATATTATGAGGGGACTCAGATCAGATTACACCAAAAAAATGTGCAAACAAACTAAGACGTTTAAATTCAAAGGACGTTTTCATATATAGTGTGCAGATTACATAATTTAAAACAAAAAAATTTATAATGTAAGATAATTATGTTCAACGTCTTTGAGAGATACTTGGGAACTTTAATCTAAGTAAATACATGTGGAGACTGCATTTTCGCGGATTTAAATAGATAGTAGTCAATTGAAGAAATTGTACGTTTTAGTTTTTGATGCTTTAATTAATATTTGGTTTTCATCCCCCATTAATTGCGGAGAAATTAAAACTAGTCTAAAAAGCATTAATTCCTTTTAAACACATGCATATGGTTTTCAACATTCGCTCTTGAAATTCCAACAGTCGTTTAACATAGAAAAAAGCGAAAATTTAATTTTAAAATATTTTACACAATTATAAAATGTTAAAGAGTTGGAAAGTTCGAATTATGGTAGAATATCCAACATTAGAGCTAAGGATGTATATTTCGAAATTTTGCTTTTCTTATTAATTAAATAAAATCCAATATTTATGTCTATATCTATAGCCGAATCCTAAAATTTTCATTTTAATTAATTTAAATTACGTGAATTTCCAATAAAAACAATCAAAAGCTTATAATAATAATGAAAAAAGTAATTTTTTTGCTGTTTTTTATCAAAGAAAATTACCTAAATTTTTATTTAATCCGACCAAATATCTTGAATCATCGACGCCCACTCTAATATTGGAGTAGTTTTTTTAACATTAGAAAACTTTCGGTTTTTCTGCGATGACCTACGCACCAGGAATAAGCGTGCATCACTTATTTGAAAAAAAATAGTTTGGTTGAGGAAGTTGTTCAAATTAGGCAAACTTTTATTTTGCCTTAGACCTTTAATTCTCCCAGTGGATTAGCTTTTTACATGCGTGCTATAAAATTTCAATCAGAAGCAATTTAGTCTCTAGAGAGGTTTTTATAAAGCATAAAATGGGACTCGTTATTCGAATTAATGGACTCGCTCAGCACGCAAAAGAATAAGGGAACAGAGTTTTTTTTTTGCTTTTAACTAAAAACTTGCACTCGACCTCTAGACCCCCAACTACTCCTGCATTCAACTTAGTTTGCAAAACAGCGGTGAGCTAAGAGCTAATGAAACTCGCCATGCCATGTGCTTCTTAATGGCTGCTCGCAAGAGGAATTTCTTGCAACAGTCGCGCAATTTTGAGCAGGCGTGCTCAAGAGCTCCCCGGCTGCGTTATTATTATTAAAGGCGCTATCAAGGCTTTGTGGGCCAACACATAACTTGACTTGGTAACCAGCTGAACCCTTTTCAAGCCCCCCCTCCTGCGCCCGCAATAAATGGCCAATTTTCCTGACTATTTTAATTTAGCGCTAGAAAATAATTTCCATTAGAAGGCGTATTGATTTTTGCCTGTATCCTTACTGTGCACAATTTGTGTCACGTCAGACTGGCACATTCCGTGTTACGTAGTCTGGGCACACGTAGAGCTCGGGATAAAGTCCGGGTAGAGTCGGTTCGTGCAAAAAACAATACAAAAATGACTATGTCTTTCCACTGGTGGAAACTACTAGCGGAATGGTTTTTATTGTTGATCGAGCAGAAGCACACCCGTGATTATGTGTGTCACGTCACTTAGCGAGGAAAGCGTTCACGCAACGCCTTAAGCTTGCACAAAGGTTTCTTGACCTTAGCCACAGATACTTGGATCCGATGACCTACTTCGGATAACGTCTCGACGGTCGTGTTCGAGAAACCTAAACGTCTCTGCACAAATTCAAGAAATCTGCAATGTCCGCGCCAAGTTATTTGTTCGGCGTTCAAATTTTTATTTTCGGCTTCATCATGCCGATAACCAAAATTTTATGCTGACCGCGGTCATTTGTCAGCGGTCTTCGCAAACGTGATACGGGGCCGAGTCAAGTGAGCCTGAATACCTGCCAGAAAAAAGCAAACAGGTTGCATTTATGCTCGTGCAACATGAAAAGGGAAGACGCTGGAAATTAATAAGAATTATCATAACCAGAGACGTGCGCAAACGGCAATCGCACCAGCCTAGGTTCATTCCGGGTGTTTGGCGTTTTAATTTAAGGGGCTGCACGAGATCCCCATCTCGTTTATTATAATATAGTTGAAGTTGCTGGCCAGCTGCTCGCCGGAACAGGTAAACTTGCTCACGCACACGTGAGGTGAAAGTACATCTCACCTTTCGTTTCAGCTATTGAAGCAGCTACGTGAGCAGAAATCCCAGCATAAGATTAGTTCATAAATTGCGCCGTGCGCAGATCGAACATTTTGTTTTGCTTCGCTCAAACGAAAAGTGACTTCGGTGCGAACAAAACGCGAAACTGCGCGAAAGTATGCTCGCGATGGCACTTTTCATTTCACATTTTGCACCTGGTCTCGCCGCGCCGGTCAGTGGGCAGTGATCTTATTTTTCTAGAATATTGAAGAAGTCTTTTATTATTTAACGGGAATACTTTTTATTAACTCTTTTGTTTCTAGATCAGCTTCTTAAATATTCAGGAATTTCGTAAAGATGATTCGTGTGGAAAGCGGAAATGAAAAAAATTTTTGGGGTCTTTAGCAATACTTCTTCGTTCCAAAGTATTTCTAGGTTAGGGAATCAAAAAAAAAAATTCAATTCCAGTAGCAGCCGATAAATGCTCATAAAATAACTTAGAAAATTATAAATTGCATGAGAAAAGACATCCATATTCTATTGTTAAAGAGAAGGAGGACCATTAAGGTATAATCTCAGATAGTAGGGTAAGGGTGCCTAATATGAGATACCATTTTTATTTTTGGCCATAAAACATAAATTATTGCACTAATCACTATGAAAATTGCAATATTCGATAGGGTATTTAATGTAGTTTATATATGAGAGACCGTTTAGTTCTAAGTATAATACATTTTTTATTATATCAAAAAATATTAAAAAGTTCAAAAATTACGTCTCAGGCAAATGGTCTCCTATTATGAGATACTGAGGGTTGCTAATATGAGATTTACAGAAAAAAGAAAGAAATCAATTTAAATTAAACTTTTTATTGGCTATATTCTCTAATTAACAATATCATACTCCTAAATAAATAGGTTTAAGTACGACTTAATATATTTATGTAACGTACATAGGTATAATTTATATTAGACTCATTATAATCAAACTTTTATTCGAAATCTTAGATATTTAAACACAAATAATACAAAAATCGATTTGTCGTTACTTCTCCACAATCCTCATGACTCCCACTTGAAACAGCCTTGACATTTAGCCCATTTTTCTCCTCTCATTTTAGGAGCCCCCGTGTGTCTCATATTAGGAAAACATCTATATTCAACAAAATGGCTGCCTATTATTTCTTAGTAAAGAAAATGCAACAAAACTGCAAATGTATCGTAAAATTCATGTTTTAATTGACACAATGACGGTAAATTAAAATCATTTAGTGTAATTAATACGGCTGTAAAATACCTTGCAAAATTTGATGACAAAAATTTGGTTTTGGGGTTTCGTGAAAATCAGCGCGTACATAACCTAACTTCGCCCGGACTGGGAAGCACTAACACACGTTTCGATCTTTTGCCACGTGGCTTCTAGCGACAGTAGCGCCAAATGGCTGCGGCGATTAGTTTCGCCAAAACCTAACTATCTCATATTTGGCGACTATCTCATATTAGGCACCCTTACCCTACTGAAATCAATTTTAATATAGAGAGTTTTCCAATTTTTCGGAGAGTTTTAAATGTCAAAGGTCTTTCGGAATTACTGTTGATTTCAAGTCTATAATAATTAGAGTTTTAAAATCCAACTGAATTTCAATTTTCACTCTCAAAACAACAATAAAACCGAAGTACGTGAGTATTGAAACATTTCTATTAAATTGATTGGAATTCATAAGCCGTATTATAAGTGAAAACGGTTGCCTCTATAGGAAAAATACAGGTATGTGTATACTATGAAACTTTTTGGTTAAAGTTAAGATTTAAAAGTAAGATTAATAAAAATATAGAAGATAAGATGTAGTGTCTACTGCGAAGATGACACTGCTCAACGAATCCAATTATCCATAGGACAACACAATTCCTTGTCTCAAAGACAGATAGATTCAAATTTAAAGATTATATTTAGCTGCTCCACGCTTAAATGACCCGACCTTATGTCAACATCTTTGAGTAGCTTCCCAAGTGGGTATTAATTAAAAAATGCATAATTTATGAACTGCACAGAGGCGCTTGGGTGAGAACCACTAATGGAACAGAAGTCAGAAACCAACTTTGCAAAAGACAAAGTGTGTGAACGGAAAAAGGTGCTGAACTGCAGGCTTTTTCAGGGAAGTTTTCTTTTTTATTTTTCTCGATATTATCCCAGAACTCGATTGAAAGCGTCGACCAGGTAATTGGTTGCAATTATTCGCTTTTCCCAATCGCTGTAGAATAGAAGAGCAATCTTTCCCGACATTCACATCACACACAGTCGAGCCGCGGAAGCGATTTTCCCCATGGATCAATCATCTCAAATAGTTCTGCTGTTTTGAACAGATTTCGCTGAGAAAAGTTTGAAAATTGCTTGCTCGATTAACAAAGGTGTAGGGGAAAGTCATTTTGATTGCTATGTTTAATATTTTACAATTGGATGCTTTTTTATAAAAATCAACTTGCATCCTTCCCCATCCCATCAATCGCCAGGTGGAAGGATAGTCGACGCTCACCTGCGCAAATAACCCTGTTAAAATTCACCTGGCAGTCGTGCAGCAGACAATTGCGGCGAGCGCCATTGAGGATTTGATTTGTGTCTCATGGCAACTAAACATGCCTTCGAACGCTCTCATTAGACGAACCGGTGGAGAGGAAACGAATGCATTCAATGAAACAATTAATTGTTATCTTTTCATTAGGCATATGGCTTTTTACCCCCATCCCCGATCGGAATTTTACTCTCATTAATGGGAAAAAGTCTAGTTGATGTTAAGGTTCCAATTTCCAATGCGTAATATTTGTAAAGTAAAATGCACAATTCAGCTTTTATCGCTTACACTACAGGTATACATGTGTATTTTTATTATGATTTTACCATAACAAATTTAATTGCAATTATCAATTTACATCAGGCTCTAATTAAATCAACAAACGCAGCATTTGCTGGAAAATGAAGTAGGTATATTTAGCACCTCTCAGGTATTTTTCCGCAGGGCAGCATCAGTACGTAGCACGTTAATTGAATAGACCATAAAATTGAAAACGGGAAAATACAAATTCCAAAATTTTCCACGAATCAATTAACTAATAAATTTTAATAATTTTTATATTAAAGCATTAAAATGAACCATAGAAAATCCGAGATGGTACGAGCACAAATCGATTCGTGCATATGAAATGAGGTTCACCGGCACGAATATAACTAATTATCAGTTACAAAACTACTTTGGGAGATATTATAATTTAAAAAGGAAAAATAATGCAAATTACTATCCAAAATCGACCGTTAAAATGATTTTGTATTTTTTTTTTTTTAAGTGACAAAAAAACATCTTGCTTCCATAATATCTTCGAGATATTTTTGGTTGGGCGACACGCGCAGATAAGAATATAATTTCAGGGAAAAGTTTATAAATGCATAACATCAAGGGTCGTGTCGCTTGAATTAGCAATTATTGGTTCATTCAGCCAATATAATCAGCCAATTTCTAAGGTGGAGTTTTATCTTTTGCCCACTTTTCATTTTTTAATGAATGAATGAATGAATGAACACGAATTTTAGCAGGTTGTTTTCCCAGAATATTTATTAGGAACTTTTCAGATATTTTTAAAATCATAAATCTGCTATTGTTAGTATTGTTAGCATTATTTGCTAATTTTACCCTTTGGACCCCAAGTAGAAATTAGCACTAGTAATAGAACTTATAAAATTGTATGCAGTATACCTCTTATAATTTGCAACACGCATTGTTTTTTTTATCCTTTCAAAGATAGGAGTAGATAATAGCTACTGTTCATTTGGCTATAAAATATTGCTATCTAACTAATTGTAAGTCGAAAAAGATGAAGTGTTGTTGTTTAAAAAGCCCAGTGAATATGAATTTATAACCTTTTTATTAAATTATCGCCGTTTAATAAATATGTGTAACAGATCAGTATATTTAAAAAATTCTTTAACCACATCCTTTATCTAGGACTTAGTTGACCTATCCTGACCCTTAGCTCTGTAGATCTGAACTGGAAAAATGCCAAGGCAGGTCTAGAATAATTTTGAAAATTTTGTTTTGAGTGATTTCTAAGTTGTTTATTTTACCCTGATTATATATGTATATGTAGGTATGTACCTTAAACCTCCGTCTACTGCGGAACAAAAAAAAATCTATATCCTTTTTGATTAGAGCGTTGTGCAAAAAACCAAACGTAACTTGCATATTACGGTGGACTAAATCTATTAAGTTTTAAGTTTTTTAAATTTAAATTTGTAAGATTACTGTGAAATCGGTACACTAAATATATAAATGATGTAAGTATTTCAAGTTTCTAGGTCAGCAGAGGGATGAACCCTATAAGTTTTGATGATCAGTCACTAAGATAGTCTGTCAGTATGAAAGACCGTAATCTAAAACCTTGTTGAGATAAGGCGGCAGACTTAAGTACCTATTTTGTATTTATTTCAACTCGATACCTCTAGCTCTTCCTGAGAAAAAAGGTCTTGGCGGATAGACGGACAAGACAGTAGTTAATCCTAGAAAGGTTCAGTTTTTTTTTCAAATGGAAGATTGAACTTTAGGGACAATTTTAAAGTAAAGTAATCCATAAAACAGCAGCACAGAACCAGAGGTCTTTTCAAGGTCGATATGTTTTTAATTTTGAGAAAAACGTATACTATATAAGCATATATATATATATGTATTTAAAATCCTTTCTGCAGATATATACGATATGTAGACAACGTTTAGAAATACAACTTGAATTAAAATTCGTCTATTTGATTACGATGCACTCGATCATTGACCTCAAGAAAAGCAAAGCAGCGCAGCACAATCTGTTAAAACTCCTTTTTTTTTTTGTTGATACGCAAAGCCGTTTACGTCTAGTCGTTCTTGGCGCTCTTTTTCTTGAGGTTGCCTATTAATTAGACAAAAAGACGCTTGTGCAACAAATTTTCTAGCGATATTCTCGGCAGTTCGTCCAAAACCTGAGTATTTTGAGGTAAGTCATAAGTGAGCGCTTAACCAGCTTTAACATTTCACGCATTCCTTAAATGCCAGCGAAGGCAATTATGCAGCAACTCGGCAGTTAGTGCGCTTGCATTGCATCACAAGAAGCATAGTCAGAGTCACTCCAGAGGAGTTAGGAGATGGTTGCGCGGCGCCGGGGAGACGCCAGTTACTGACACACTCGCGCCGAGAGAATTATGGTTATTAAGTTGGATATTTTACCTGTTGATTCACTCCTGAAGTATGCGCGAGCCCGGCCCGATCATGGTAAAAATCCCATTTGGTTGCGCTCCTCCGTGCAAGTGTTAAAACCGTCCAAGAGCAGCACAACAGCAACAGGTCTGATGACGACGGCGATAACAGCAAAAGGTAAGAATAAGAAAAAAGGAACAAAAACTCCACTGTCTACGTGAACGGGCTGCTGAGAATGCCTTTTTCTTCCAAGGTGGTTGAGTCGTCGAATCTCCGCGGAGCCCCACAGCGCAAGCACTAAAACATGGTGACCTGCTGACACCGCTGAGATTTCTCGGCGTCTTAAAGATAAACTCGGGGGGTTATTATCCACTAAATGTTAGTAGAAATTGCATCGACGACACTACTTCTATAGTTGGCATGACGCAAGTGACCAGTTCGAAACCCGGATGCGCGGGGAAGAAAGGATCGCACTGGGTTCGGGTTCAAATTCTAGATTCAGGCAATTTCTGGGAACGCGCTGAGTCACACAACAGATCCAGCACTAAATTTTTAAACTCTATAGAGACACATCCGTAGAAATTTCACACTATACATGCACTATGCGGTGGCGGTTATCCCTCTAAAACTAAATAAACTAAAAGCAAAGCCACAGTGCACCTCTTCTGTAATTAGAATTTTGCTTAAAGTTAGGCAAAGAAGGCACTTTGTACTACCCGCGGCTCAAGGCACACGTCTTCAAGACTTTGCTGCACGAACAAAACTACTCAAGAAAACTTGTTTTGTTGAGTGCTTGGCCGCTTCGTTCGTTTCTTGTTTGATGGCTATGTTGCCCTGTGTGTATGATGCCACCGGAGTCCCAGAGCTCCGGAGAAGGAGGAGGAGGAGCGCCCCACCTGTCCCGGCTGTCGTCTCAGCGTCATACACGTTTGCAGCAGCCGCTCTGAAAAGTAAACATCACAGAAAAGCGGTCGTCGGTGAATCAAATCACCAGGACAAGGGAGGTGAGGTGGCAAAGGTACAAACAGCAGCAGCACCCACACCACCGCAGGTGACTATGCTCTCGCTCTATATTATGCTACGGTTTTATGCTGCGCTGCGACATCGTGCCACACACGGCGCGCGGTGTGATTCGGTTCCGAAGTGGTGCAGGGGGGGGCAGCTATTACCTGGTGCATGCCCTCCCTGCATATTCAGCCCGACCCGACGCCCAGTTCCAGTTCCTGGTTTCTTGCCGTGCCTCTTCCGGGGCAAAGGGTATCCAACTTGATTTTACCTTTTTTATCTATCCCCCCTCCCTGCTGTATATGAAAACTTAAAAAGAATCCCGTACAAAAACACCTCAGCACTATTTAAACTCAACCTCACCTGAGTCTCTCATACCTGGGCGCGGTGGTGTGTGCTGAACAGGTAAGCAGTAGCCGTTACGAAGTCGGTGAATTGAACATTTATGAAATATACATATATTATGAAAAAAGTAAGGTTGGCGTAGTGCCCTGGAGGTGCGTTGGAGTGGCAACGTGTCGTAGTGGACTTTATTGCACACCTGCGAATGAGCCAGTTGGACGTTTTTTACCTATGCTCCGTGGCTTGGCTTCGCTTTATAAGATCATTCGCCTCAGATTAGAACCACCTGTTCGGATTGGAAGTCCCCTTCTTCACTCGGCTGCGACCGAGGCAGCAAGTGTTGAGATACTTCTTAAGACCCAAAAACATTTCGAAAAGTTGGCTGGAACTAATCAGAAACATTTACTGAATTATGCTTCATTGCTTTAATATTTTATCGTGATCAGTTTGCATACTCTTTGGCGCAATTTTTACGATAAGGTGGTACAGCTGAATTACGAACAAAACTTTCCAAGGAATTCAGCTATAAGGTGTCGAGTTTTAAAAAAAATTTCAATAAACACGAAAACAGTTATCTTATTTACATTAACAACACTTATAATGTTGCTCATAAAGGACTTGCTCGACAAGATGCATAAACCTTCATTTTTTAAAAATTTTTAAAACATTCTAATTTACGAATTCAAAATCTCCGAAAAAGAAAATCTTATAAAATTAATCTGCTACAAATTTAGAAATTGAAAACAAAAAACATTAATTTCGTTGACCAGTGTAATTTTCCAAAGTTATTCTCATCATCCGCCAAGTTTTCGTCTCACTAGTGAATCAATTTTTTTTCTTTTCTTCTTTCAAATCAACGGAAATTTCACATTTCCTCCCAACGACAAAAATCTTTTCGCCCATCTGGACGAGAACTTCGCAACTACCGAAGTAATCAGAAGTCAGATGTTTTTATATCTTGTTGAGCATAACCTTTCTTTTTGGAATAAATTGTTTCAAAGTATTAAATTGTTGTTAGCTCTTCGGACGTCTTTTTCGTAAAAGTTACTTAGTTAGTTAAAAAAAAAAAAGCCAATTTAACCAACCATGAAAAAGGTGTTGATGGTTTGTTTGGGTGAGTACATACTTTCGAGAATAAGCGAATTGTTTGAATTTATTGAGCTCCGTCCGACCCAGGAAACATTTGCCGGTCCCCAATAGCTGAGGCTGTCTTTCAAGAAACAGTGAAGAAAGCCGGCGAGGAAAGCGACTGGGATGTGGACAGTGCGGCGATCGGGGACTGGCACGTGGGGAAGCCCCCCGACTGGAGGGCTCTGAAAATCATGAAGAACCACGGCCTGGACTACAAGAACTCCGCGAGGCAAATAGTCGAGGAGGACTTCGAGGCGTTCGACTTCATTTTCGGAATGGACCATTCGAATATCGTCGAACTCAAACAAATGGCCCCAAGAAACAGCAAGGCGAAAATTTTGCTCTTGGGAGATTTCGGACTCGATGAGTCAGACAAAATCATCAAGGACCCTTATTATGTAAGATTATAACAATTGCAACATAACTTGTAATTTGGCCATTCTACGCGCGTATTCTCAGCGTGAATTCAAATCGCAGGTTTTACTTAGAAGAGATAAAAAAAAGGAGAAATATCTACAAAAGTACTGTAGGTCGTATGCATGAACTTTCAGGATAGGTGTGAATTTAGGAGTGGAAGATTCACTGGCTTCCACTAAATTTGCACCTGTACAAATAATATAGGTATATTACTATATGTTTTCTTTACATTAAAAATCTATAAAAGAAAAATATTAGGCTTGAGGAGCACGGAAAATAATATTTTGAATAGTTTTAAAAATTCATTACAAAGTAACGCATTTTTGTAGGAGCTTGTAACGTAGTTCAAGTACAAGTATGAATCTTTATTATATAAAAATACAAAAGTATTTAAGAATTTCCAGAATTAGAATTTTACTTTTTTTCCGTTAACTGATTACTTCATAAAATTAACAGTGAATCTCTCAACTAGCGCAGGCTCATAAAAACTAGTTCCATAGAGCTGTGGAATGGTTGTATTTCATAATATTTAAATAAGAATTTGAGGCTTTTAGTATTTATTTCAATTTCAAAAAGAAATTTATAACTTGTTAAACCTGTTGGAACACTGTTGCGAGAATACACGCGTGCAATGGACCCATTGGCCCGAATGGTTTTTCCCCACTGTCTTCATCTTTCAGGACAGCCACGACAAAGGTTTCGAGAAGTGCTACCAGCAGTGTTCAGTTGCTTCTGCGGCGTTCTTGAAAGCGGTTAAAGAGAATCGTATCTAATTTGTGATTTCAAATATTTTGTACAATAAATAAACTAATTGACAACTTTGTAAATTGAACTTTTGCTTACATATTCCGTGAAAATAAATTTTTATTATAAAACTCGACTAGTCACGAGTTTGAGGTGCTATTTTAAGCTTTTTAGCAAAATGACAGAAGTGAAATTACCGCGAGATTTAAAAGTTCTTTTCGTTTGCATCGGTAAGTAAAAAATAATTATTATTGATACACTAGCCATGGACGAATTTTAATTAAAAAGCAGAAATTGTATAGACAAAACCTAGTTCCAATTATTGTAATTTCACCATCTTGCCTAATTTCAGTTCGAAAAACAGACAAAATCTAGTTCCAATTATGTATTGTAATTTCATAACCTTACCTAATTTCAGTGCGAATTTAATGTTTTGACTAACTTTAGGCTACTAGCATTTGTCCGAAAAGTTTTTGAGACGTGCCGTGAAGAAATTACGTTCTTACGAGTGTTAGCTAAAGGTTCTGGTTTTTATTGTTTCAGTGTTCATTCGGTTGAGTTTTATGATTTCATGACTATATTCTAAAATTTTAAATCAATACTTACTTTTTCGACTTTAAATATAGGTACTTAAATCTTTAAACCATTAAACAAATTTTATATGATATAAAATGGTGCTTCTTTTTCATTATCGTATATTTGATGACGAAAAACAAACTCTACTTACTGTTTATAAAATATTTTGATTTTACGAACACTCGATATTTACACGTCACAAATTAAAATTTTACTGCTTGAATGCGATGCTCCGGGGAAACCCGCAATTTCAAAAGTTACCTTTATACGACGGAATACCCAGACTATGAATCGATTTATCCACCGGACTAAAAAATTAGCATATTGCAACATATTACGTTTATTATCAGTAAAAAATCAAATCTTGCACAAAGAACTCTTAAGAATCAATACTTCGAAGAATTAAATTGTTAATTTTTTAATTTGTTGTTGCATGTGACGTCACTCGTTGAATTAATGGGCTTTCTAAGAAAGTAAAGCTTCTATAACTCATTCAAAATATGGTTTTTCTTAAAACTTTTACTCTGATGCATATTTGTATCTTTCTTTTTAAACGTAGAACCTGAAACTATTATGAAATAAAAATTCCATCAGCATTTCTTGCAATTTTCGCGTGATCAGTTTAAGCTGACACATAGGCCCAAACCAATTTCAAGACAAAACTCTTCTCACTCTATTCTCCATTCGTCAGAAAAAATAAAAACATTTACATAAATATTTCGCGAGGTTTTTGGAAAGATATTAATATTGTTAGATTTAGAATGTATTTGAATTTTAAGATTAGAATTTTGAAAATTTCAAAGTATATTTTAATTTAATTTATTTGTTAGGAAATTCATGCCGTTCTCCAATGGCTGAGGCGGTACTTAAAGGTATGATCAGTTCATTTGAAGATTTACACTGGGAAATCGATAGCGCCGCATTAAGGACTTGGAACGTTGGATATCCCCCAGAAGACCGATGTATTCAAGTCCTATCAGAAAATGGATTGATTAGCAATCACATCGGGCGAAAAGTAATTTTTATTAAAATTTACAAAAGCTAACAACCGAAAAGTAAAAATTTAAAACCTTTATTTAGATATGTCTTGACGATTTTAAGAAATTTGATGTCATTTTTGGAATGGACGATTTTAATATCAAAGAGCTCAAAGAATTAGCGCCGCCTGGTAGTAAAGCAAAGATCTTATATTTAGGGCAATATTGCGGAAATCCAAGGGACAAAATTATTGTGGATCCTTATTTTGTAAGAATAATATAATTTTTTCCAAATACGTCTCAAATTAATAGAAACTTTTTACAGGAAAATGGAATTCATGGATTTCGAAGAGCTTATGATCAAATACAAAAGAGTTGTGAGAATTTTGTAAAAGAACAACTTGGTGAAAATTAAAGTAATATAATTTTATTTTTCTATTTACTATGTATCACAATAATTAACGCCTGCCACGGAGGAGGTTTTCTAGTGGGTGCGAGCACCACACACCAGAGAGTCTAACACCCTGACGCATAAGGCATAAAAGTCATAAAAAACATTATTAAAAAATTTATTATTATTTATTGTTTATACAGCAACGCCAATAAATGTAAAATTGTCGGAGTGTTATACAGAGTTTTCTTTTATAATGTCTTCTAAAAACTGATCCCACAGTCTTTGCAGAATAATAGCCGCCTCAGTGCGCTCAGCTGGCGATAGTACTGAATATCTAAAAATAATGTTTTTTTTTAACAATTAAAAATGTTTAAAAAAAGACAAAAAAGAGTAACTCACTTTACGGAATCCCAAACAAGTTTTTTCAAACTCTTTAACCCATTTTTACTGCGGGTAAAACACATGAAGGCGTAGTAAAAATCGTACGACAATCCCTTGGCATTCCAGAAGCCTGGATCGTCATTAGAAATTACCAGAGGAATATTCTCCGAGATGTAAAACGCCGCTGGATGATTTCGTAAATCTAAAAGCAGGTGAAGAACTTGATTTGATATCGGATTTATCTCAATCGGGATGTTTCTCTTCTTAATTACGTTCCACATGACAGGGTGTTTCATAATAGCAAAACCATGTCCTATTCGTGTGGTGTTGAGAAGCAGGGCATCTAAAACATTTTCATCTACATCGGATCCATACCAATCTATGATTTTAAAAACAGTTGGGACTCAAATATTTTATTCAAAAATTCATTTGCAGTTACTTACTTGTTTCCCCTGCATGAAAAAAGAAATTTGTATCCCGTGGTAAAGTACCTAAGACAGGCAAAAATTCTCGAATCGGTTTGCCAAGATCTTCCTGTCCAACTAGATCAAATCCAATTATAAAATTTGGAAAGTGTTGACTAACATGTATAAAATAAAATTGAAGGAAAAATGTTTATTAGTAAACTGAGTATTTTTCATGACTCTTTCGTCCGACTAGTAGAATTGTTCTTCATAGCTTTGTCCTAAATTTAATATTTAGAAAAAATTCTATAACAAAATAAACTTACTGTAATTCTTTGTACATAGCAACTTTTTTCTTTAACTTTTCAATATCAACCCGTCTTGATGTGGAATAAATGGCTTTTGCTCCCAAAAAATTTTTATGATCCTTTTTAAAATCGTTAACAATTTCTTGTAAAATCCTAGCCATATCTACTGGTGAATATGTGTTCCCAAACTCATCATAGCCCTTAAATAAGAAAAATATAAATTAAACATTTACCATTTAATAATTAAAAACACCTACGGTTCCAAAAGATGTTCTAAACTCGATGTACATAACTCCGTCGTGGTACATTTCTTCAAGAACTCTTTGATGATATGCCCGAAACACTGGCAGGAATTGCAAAACACCGGAAATAGTTTCGAACATGTTTTCAAACTTTGTCCAAACACGCGCTATGTGATAATACTCAGCTGGAATTTTATATTTTTTTAAAATTTCTTAAATTTGTTAAATAACTTTAATTTAACTTACATTCAGGATTTTTAATGTGTAAATTAATTAATTTTTCGAGCTCCTTATCATAAGCTTTCCTGTCTCTCGCTCTACTTCTTTCCTCTGCTACTCTTTGGCACTTTTTATTGTTTAAATTATATTTTTGGAAAGTAAGCACGATGTTCCCGGTATCACTTTCGCATTTAAGAAGGCCTGGATAATAAGTAAGATTTTGTATTACCCATTCCGAGGATGCCATCGCTGTGTTATGACCGTGCAGGAGTGCTCCTTTTGGCATTCTTCTTATAAACTTGAAGACTTTACTTTTTTCTATCATATCCTTTGCTCTAAAGAAATGCAGTCCTGGAGCATAATTTGATGGATCTAGTAACCCATTTCTAATCTATGTTATAAAGGTTTGAAAAATTTTGAAAAAATATATGTATGTATATTTGAATATCCACATTACCTCTTCATTCCTAAACTTCCTCAAAATTTTCTCAACGAATTTTTCTTGAGGACTAAGAAGTATCTTTCCTCCTGCTGCCAAAAGTTCTTCAGCTTCAAGAACTGCATTACGTGCCGCTTGATAAGCTAGTTAAAAATAATTAAGAATAACTCTTCTCTTACATTTTTAACTTAAGTTAACTCACTTAATGGTTTTTGAAGGCAATAAGCGAAGTGTGTAAAATAAGTAAAAATAAAAACTAAAGATGTTCTCATTCTCTGCGCTGTGTTTTTGAGATTTGGACCAAGTCTGTTTTGAAAAAATTGGAATAAAAAGAATAAATGAGATATTGTGTTTTGTTAAGCTCACATGTCATTGACATAGGCTTAGAAATAATAATATGTACAAGTGTTCACTAATTTTTTTTACTCATTGTCATTTCATGACGTATTTTCCATCTTTTATGAATAGCACATTAACAAAACCATGGACTTTAGGAGATGGTTGAACCGATCATTTGTATAAACACTGAGCTTACGTACTTTTAATTGTGTCATTAATTATTATTGTTTCTCACAGGTGTTTAGCACTTAATGCTTTAACGTACTAATTCTTAATTTCATTTTTTATGAGTTATACACGACGAACATTAAAAACTATTCTACACACAACTAGATTGACTTCCTTCATTGGGAACCACTATTTATTTTTAAAAAATATCAATATTATACCAATTCATTCACCAATTTGTAATTTATTTTAATTATTTTTTAATGAAGAAATATTATGCGACCATTTTTTGACATGCTATTTAAACTCTGCATAATATAGACACGTAGCATTAATTTACTTTTAGATCGATTTAATATGAAATATTAAGTGATCTTAAGAAATGAATTATGTTTAGTTTTGAGTAGTTCTTAATTTTCAACTGAATCATGAAGACACGAAAGCAAGGTACGAAATTTTTTGTTTTATTGTCTAAAACTCTCAACTTGAAAAACAATAAGAAATAAAATTTATAAATTAATGAGATTTAATGGATCCGCAGTTTTCCAAAAAAGTTTAGTGCTATTGTACACAGCCATAAAATTAGCAACACCGTGCATTTTCAATTCATTTTTTCTTGAGATCATACATATTTCGAAAGAGTAAAATCAAGTAGTAAACTACTGTTATAGAGACTCCTTGTTATAGTGTTATGGCTCGGTACTGTAGGTACATAATATTCTTATTATGTTTATATCGAAAAATCGATTTCGAACAAATTGTAAACGGATAGTATCTATACATATGTAAATAGCGCACACCCAAAATTGAAAGAGGTGCTAACACAAATTAACACCTGAAATTTGTCGCTGCACACACATTTTTTGGTGAACAAATTTTTTTATTTTTTTTTTTACAATTTAGGGAATTCATATCCAGAGTAAATTATCGCCAAATGAGATGTTGTTGTGTATATTAATTTCACTTTCACTTAGCTGCACAGTGGTTAATCACTGTCCAGGCTATTCCACATCACCATCCCAGGTATGAAAAATGCCGAGAACTTTAGTGGTTGCAACACTAATTAATTAATTGAAAAAGCTACGAAAATTACGAAATTTACGAAAATTCCACTAATTACTACAAATAAGTAATTAAACACTTATATGTAAAATAATAAATGATTTAAATAAGTCCATTTCATACTAACTTAACTCGTCCATTCGTTCACAGCGGAGTTGGAGTCACACTAGAGGAGGAAAATAACTGCAGAAGTTTTCTTCTAGCCTCCATAAGCTCGAACCACTTAAGGAGGTAATTCTCGACTTAACAGCGTGTGACAAAATTATTAATGCAATCGAGGGTGTATTGAATCATAAGTTTATTCAAATTTAGCGTTGATAATAACTTTGTTACTTGGCGCAATGACGTAGCATAACGGTTTGATTGTTTTAAGATTCACGCTGAGGTGCCTAAAGCTCACTCGCGTCCGCTCCTATTGTTTTTCTTTTCAGATTTACGAGGTATGTAATTGGGAATTTTGCTGTGAACAAGGCCTTATGGACTGTTCAAACGTGTCGGCGAGTACTCTTTGCACTATTCTAAAAGATAGTCAAGATACTTATTACCGCGAAATTACACGCTTTAGTACAGCTTTGTTTGAAATTTCTATAGAACCTATTAAAACTTCGATAAACATCTTTTCTAGGATAATTACATCAAAAAAATTAATGCCTAATAGCTACGACTACGAGGGCTTGTTTATTTCCTTAACTTATTTTTCTTGCTATATTTAGTCAATGGACGTGGTGGTCTAAAACTTGTTGAAGCAACCATTTCACTCTGAATATACTCAGTACTCATCAAAAAGTTTTAAATTAAAGGGTCAACTTATATTTTATAGTAAAAGTTTTGAAAAGTAAATATTAAATATTTACATATGTATATGTATTGACAAAACTTTGGTTCTTTAATTCGAACCACCATAATTAATAAAATTTCATATATATTTTTGTATGTAGAAGAAGATACAATTTAATTGCCAACTACAGAAACAAAGAGAATTTCATCGCACAAAAATTATCTTAAATTATTTATTAAGAAATTTGCGTTAACAATATATCATACATTCCATTCACATTTGTGATAAACTATATTTATCGATGGAAGTTAATAACATAATCCAAAAATATATCCCATTTCTTTGTAAACAGCGTTTTGAGCTCTCTTCGTTCAGTGTTCGTTAAAACCGATAGTCTGAAAAAAAGGAGGTGTTAGATAAATAGTATATATAATATTATTCTAACTTTCATGAAAATTGTCAATTACATAAAAGTTAATTATAATAATTATCATACGCACTCGATCGAATTAAGTGCAAGTTTTTTTAGTGTCCTTAAATCGGCATCTGCAGACGCAAGACTCATGAATGCATAGTAAAAATCATAGCTCAATCCTTTCGCATTCCAAATTCCTGGATCGTCAGCAGATATAACAATTGGTAGATCAGAAGCGAAAAAATAACTGCCCGGATGGTTCCTTAAATCCCAAACAAGTCCAAGGACTTGATTGGAAATTGGATTAAGTTCAATTCCTATTCGTTTTTTCACAACTGCATCCCAAATATTTGGATGTTTTGGAAGAGCATATCCATGACCTATTCTTTTAGTATTTAATAAAATAGCATCGAGCATATTCCAGTCCGTCCTCCCATACCATTCTAGAGAAAGAACGGAAAATTCTTAAATCCTGAAATTATTGTTATTTAAATTGTTTACTTGTTTCTCCTGCATGAAAAAAGAATTTAGCGTCTCGAGGAAGTTGCATAAGTTCTTCTATAAATTTTTCGAGTGGATCTCCAATCTCTTCGTTTCCTATCAAATCAAAACCAATAACAAAGTGTTTTTTCTGAGCACTAAAATAAAAAATTATGAGGATAACATTTCATATAAGCATAATTTAAAAAATGTTACAAAACATCTACAAATTCGTTAACGTATTCTGCCATTTGTTTCTTGGTTGCTTTATTTCGCTTGGCAAAAATTACTTTCAATCCTAAAAAGTCTGGATGTGTCCTTCTAAAGTCATTTACAATTTTTTCAACTTCATCAGCTACATCGACCTTGCTGAAAGTCCTGTTCGTTCCATATAGCTAAATTTAATTGAAAAACTTAGTACAGGTTTTATTAATAACTTTTAACTTACCGACGATAAAGGCATTCTAATTTCCGCATATAAAACATTGTCCTCATAGAGTTCCTCCAGCATCCTTCTGTGGTAAGCCCGAAACACCGGCACATACTTGTAGAAGTCGTTCACGGTGTCGAATATTTGCTCGAACTGAGCCCAAATTTTATGAGGTTCAGATATAAAAGCTAAATTTGCTCAATTTAGATATAAATAAATATATAAATTTAGAATTGCATACCTTCGGGTCGAGCATTATACAAATTTATGTGCTTTTCGAGCTGCTTATCAAACTTTTCTTTATCCTTCGATCTCAGGCGTTCTATGCAAACACTTTTCAAAGGTGTAGCACACTTCGAAGAATTTCTAAATGTAAAAAGCAACACGCCACGACTATCAAAACACGTCAATACGTTGAATTGGTAAGTCAAATTTTTTATGATCCACCTTGACGATACCATTCCTGTGTTATGACCATGTAAAAACGATCCTTTTGGCATTTTTTGAATAATCCGGAAAATTTCACTTTGCCTTATCAATGGCTTTGCCTTAAAGAAGTGCATGCTTGGCGGATAATCATCAGGGTTTTTCTCACCTTTATATATCTAATCAATTAATTTTATACAATGTTTTTATAAAAATGCGAAAACAAAACTTATTACCTCATCTCTTTTTATAGACATCAAAATTTCATTTGCCTTTTGCTCCTTTGGTGTTAGGATGACTGATCCTCCTAAAGCAATTCGCATTTCCGACATTTTGATGCGATGTGAAATATCCGCATAGGCTATAACATTTTTAATTTTAATACTTTTTACTTAAATCGGTTTTTAAATTAATATTTTTACTGTAGTTGTACGACGGCTTTTCAGTGTACGCAGCGCGTGTATCGGAAGATGTCGAAATTGTAAGTACGACTAAAATTATGGCCAAAATTCTTATAGGAGACATTTTCAGCTGTAAATATATATGTATAATATAAAGTATTTGGAAAATAATTGATAGTTATAGCATAGCTTAATTGTCTTAATTGCTGAAGTACAAGTACAGTGTTTTTTTTTTTTAGTAAACCAAGGCATTTGATTATTTTTTTGTATTATGTATATCAAAAAATACTTATAAAAACCTGAAAAAATTTATGAGTGAAGTTAACATAGAAAAAAAATATAAATCCTTTTTAACTAAATAAAATAAATTACTCAAATTGAAGAATTTTTGGTAAAGTGTAAAGTTGAAGTTCATTAAGAACTCAAAGATACATATAGAACGAACAACGATGATACATATATTTTCTCTATTTACTTATCCTTTCCACATGTGGACAATTAAAAAATAAGCCGAAAAAAAGCGAAATTTGATGGCCTTTTGGCTTTTAATATTATTGAGCCCATCATCTCTAATTGGAATGATAGCACGTTCGCAACAAATTCACTGTTGATCATTTTGTCTCAATTCAATTTAACTCAATTCTGTCTGTCTTCGGAGTATGAAATCTGCTCAGCAAAACAATAATAACAAATAAAACATGTGCTCAAAAAGCGCATACTGACCGAAGGCAATTGGTTAAAGATGATTGTCATATTTTATTTGTAATATTATACGAAAGAGCAGTCGTAAGATTAAATAACACCCTCACTTTATGATCAAATATTTTATATTTATTATTTTAATTTAAAGATATACGTGCTCCAAATCCCTATTAGAAAGAGTGGAACCGATCTTCAACTTTAATTTATATATGTACAATTCATATAAAATTCTTTTTTACATTTCACCCCTATTGATGATCGAAATACATAGTTTACTCAGTAATTTTATGTGGAGCATATGAAGGCAAATATATAAACTTTTAGTACCTACATTTGTTTTATAAAATGTTTAAACATTTTCAAAAACACTACAATTCGAACCACAACATTGAGACATTTATTAAAAACTATGATTCACAAAACTGTAACAATTTATCACATTTTACAATAAAGTTGCGGGCACCTTCAATTCAGTTCCTAACTGAAAAATAACACAGTATAATTTTGTATCAAGAGCCACGACCTTGCACATAAAGCATAAAATTTACATTTTCAAAAACGAACTCACTGATTAAAAACTTCCCCTCTTAATCGAGGACTATTTTGTATAAAAACCCCACACACTTATTTTTCTATAACTTTTATAAAAATTATCTAAAAGCATTTGCTTGTAGTACCTTTTGCTGTGATGCTGCAATTTGTCTGCAAAATATCTTTTAATCGCGAAATTTTTCGCAAGATCGTCTACTTGGCGAAACGAATGTCCATAAGACAAACTTGGAACTACACACGGTGAATAGTGAATTAGCCTCTTCTTGTTCTAGTCGTGATCTTATCAAGTTCATTCCAATTGATCTCCAACGTCTCCTATTTATATACTCGTGCTGTGGTCTATTTGCATAGCCTCAGATGGTCGTTATGGAAAAGATGTGTAAACAGTGATATTTTCAATATGATCTGCAGGCTTGCAAACAGGTGTAGAAATAAATGGGTCACTCGCGGAATTTCATCTGCAAGTTATTAAGGTTCGATTTTTCTAACGCAGTTTGCAAATTGATTTGAAATATATCTTATACATTTTTTCAGTTGCTATCAATACTTTACTGAATAACTTGCTCATATTTAAACTTAACGAATTTTTATTATTATTATATTGAACGATATTTTACTTTGCCTTATTCAAAAGAAATTAAAAGCAGTGCATTTGATAGTGCAGGCTTACTATTTTAGGGGCTGCGAATCCGATTTTCAAATTGATCTTGCTTCTGTAATTTTATTAGGCGATAAACCGATTGTCAGACAACAGCAACAGCAACTTTTATTTTTGCTTTTTATATCAGGTAAAAAAGTTGATAACTCAATCAATTATTTATTTGGCTATTGTTTATCGAACATAATTCTTTTGTTGGAAGAATCACCCTTAGTCGTCAAGGTTTTTTTCCCATAGTATTTTTATTGGGTGCAAACCACCCATGAAGACATTTTGGCACTGGCCCAGGTGTTTTGAATTCGCATCGTCCAATCTCTTTCCAGGTTTTTGCGCACAAAACTAAAAGTCCAACTTTATTTTCTTCGAGATTTCCCCAGACTAGAGCTGATAGAACAATGCCATCATCCTCGGACTAAAAATGAATACATTTTTAGATTATTAAATGATTCTATTAAAATTCAATTATTTACCTTTGAGTGCGGTGAAGGAACAAATACAGGCTCGCTAGGATAGCAGTTGGTTTCACACCACGTTAACTTTGATTTCATGACAGTGTCAACTTTTATTAGCTGTTCTTCGGGTTAGTTAAATATTAATAAAATATTTATATTTGTTATATTTAAATAGTGACTCAGAACTAGGTACAAATAAAAATTGTAAATCATCATCAAAAACTTTTCAATAATATCCCCAGTTCTCACAAAAGATTGTGAACATTTTAACTTCTAAAAAAAGAAAAAAGTCTCATCAAGCGTTTTTAGATTTTGTAGTAAAAGATATTTAATTTTTCTAATGAAATTCTGGAAGGTACTTTACTATCTAAAATCTGTTGTTGTTTTCTTTTAGAGAAAAAGTAGGTACATTTCGAATCTTTCCAATTTTGTTCCATTACTTAAACAATTTTCAAGATAAATTTTTTTATTTGGAAATATTTTGGACAGTATTTTAACTTTTTATTCTAGGCAGACTGGACACACAGTCAAGAGATTACGATTTTCGAATTTATGCTTCGGTATTTTAAACGCTGAAAGTGTTGATGTATTTTTGAATTTTGAAAGTAATTAATTTTAATTAAATTCGAGAGAATGCGAAACAATCCACACATATATTTGTTCTGGGTACTATCGAAAAGTTTTAATTATAATTTACAAAATGATACCTCGTCCTTTATCATACTTTATGTAATGAAATGCTATACAAACCGTTCCAGGATTTTCCGCATCGACATCAGAACTGATAGCATAAAAGAACCTATACTTCCTCCCTGCAATTAAATCAGCAAATCATTTTGAGTCCCAGGGGCAGTATTAAGTTAATTAAATCCAGCAAACCTACCCACATAATTTTCGTAATTAATGCGCGGCGTTTCGCAACCCATGTCACAAAGTAGCTCTGGTTGCACGGCGACGCCCCCATCGTGCACTTTGAATGCTTTCGCGGTAGATCCGCGTAGAGAAACGAAATTTTTTTTTATTTCGATGCTACTGTGCGAATCTTTAAGATGCGAATTCGACAAATCTTGGTACTCTGACTGGGAATGCTTTACGTGGTGCTTTGATTGAAAGGAAGTCGGTAAAATACTTGTAAATGAGAATGATTTAATTAGCATCCTTTGGTCGGGAGTTGTATCAATTTTGAGTGGGAGGACGAATCGCAGGGGTCTGCCGCGAAACATTTCCGCGTAGGTCGCGTTATTTTGCATATTCATCATGCTCTCGATGTACATGCAATTTATCATGGATGGGTCCTTGTAGCAGCATATGTCGACCACTACGTGGTTCTCCTCTTCGTACTGATTAATTATGTGCAAATAGAAAAAACCCTCCGCCCGGAAGGTGTGCTTCAACTTCCCCGTTCTCCGGTCCATTAAATGGATTAAAGTGGGCTTGTTGTCGAACCACTTTAGGCTGGACGCCAACTTTTCGTTTGTTATCTGTGCTTTGAGATATTGCTTGATAGAGACACTTAGTGGTTGCTCCACGATTACAAAATAATTTTCTGTTATGCCTGGAACAAGGTTTAATCGTTTAAGATTTTTGGTCAGTTTGGAGGCTATATGTAGCTCAACTCACCAAAAGTGTGCATGTAGCCAGGATGAAACTTCCACCTGCAAGGAACCATTCCGACCAGGTGCGCCTCCTCGAACATGTGCTCTCCTCGCGGAAAGCAAATTATGTTGTAGGCGGGTCCTAATTTTGTAGCCGACATTCCCAAGTTGTAGACTGTTCCGTCTGACATCACATGAGGATGTGAAGTGTGGTTGATGATACCAACAAAATCGGAAACAATCACTCTACCTTCTGTCGCTAAAGTTTCGGGGTTTATTCTATAAAGAAAATAATTAGCCATAAGTAGATACACCATAATGAAAAATTGAATTATTAGAAAAATTCGAAATTAATAATAAATTATATTACAAATGTATCATACATATAGTATAATATTTTCCATTTTTTTTACCTGTGAATTACCGGGCTCTCAGTGAATGTGTAGTACTCATCTCCAAAAGGATAAACAGAAATCATGGAGTTATCCGACGTAGATAATCCTGGTTTAAACACTGAAGCTACGCTATTTGAATAAATAAATTATTTATCATTAAGAAGTATTCTTGACCTAAAATATTGGCATATTTTTCAATTAATATAACGTTTTTAAGAAAACTATAAAAGCTACATATGTATGTATGTATGAGGATGTGATCGAAACTATTTTCATTTAGTGTTGTAATATCGATTTTTAGGTATAAACTGAGAAAATTAAAAATAAAAATAGGAACTTACCGTTGGAAAATCGATTGGCATGGATCAGGTACCGCAGAAGTACCAAATTCAGTCATTACTATTCTTTGTGCGGCCATATTTCTCTTGTAAGTTTCAGTTTGGACAAATCTACATTGATAAGTCACTGTACCATTTTTAATACCAAATCTGTGCACTAAGGCCGAACTATCGAAAAGATGCTCAAATTGCATATCGCCGACCTTCAGGTTTCCAGGTCCATTTCTAAGGAGGCTGCCATCGATCCACGCGGGAATTGTGCCTTTCCAATTTTTCGTTTAATAAGAAAACTCAGGCGATAGAAAATGCAATATATTTTATTCAGTTTATACCTTTGACCGTGCCGTTTATTGGCTTAATTATTTCCTCTTTGCATGACCTTAGCCAAACACTTGAATCGCAATTTGGATAGCATTTGCCATCACCGTTGATACGAATACTTTCTGGGTCATGTGCGTCATGATCAAATTTGACCTATAATTATATTTAATATTGCTAAAAAACTTTTTACTTCTCTAGACATTGAACCTACTCCTACTACATAGGTACTACTATTAAATACTACTACAATAACATTTCTATTGTTAAAATAAAATAAACTATGTAGCTTCTTGTCCTTGTATTTGAAATCAAAGATATCTTATATTTCACTCCAGAATCTTTTTGGAAACCTGTTCAAACAGACAAATGAATGAAACGATTAAGTTTGCAAACAATGATACTTCGATAATTGGTAACCCCAGTGACGCAAATACGAGCATCTACCTTTAAAAAAATCGTTGAACAGCAAAGATCTTTTTTTACTTCCGCTAATTCGTTTAAGTTCGCCCAGCAATTGAATTTTCTTCACAAAACATCGACTTAAATGAACATCGTCTTCTGAAACCAGATGTTTTGCATTTTTTATACATAATCATTCTGACGATACTATTGAGAAAAAATCAATAATGTAATGCAGGTAATAAAAATAATAAATTCTTACTAATTTTTTTTTTAATGCAAATTTAGTAAAATTGCAGATGTTTAAGTTATAACTTCATTAGTTAAACAATGACGCTTCGTTTTGTATTACGGTACCGTGTTATGAAAATTCATGAACTAGTACTTGAGCTTTGTTTAAACCTTAAAACATAATAATTTCATACTATGAAATCAAATATTAGAGTCATAAAAACAAATCTGTAAGATATACAATATATATGTAATTTTTAGTGATTTCGATGCATATTAAAAACACTTATGTTTTTCCGATCTTATAGCGCGGTGGGTAATTTTTAGAATAGATCACGCAAGGATTAAGAGCATATTTTGTTACGATCACCGTATAAGCATTTGAAATATGATTCTTTCTTGTTAAACTCTGCAAAAGACACTTATACTATAAGTTTTTAAAAAACCGACATTTTTCGAGAAACTTTGGACATTTTGCTCAATAAAAACGTAAAAGAACACACCGCAAATAAATCTCTTAAAAATCCTCGAACTGAATTCTCCATTCGTAGAGTAATCCACTGAAGCGAAGGTTTTAATTTGAATTGAACGATTCTTCCAGTTTACCCTCACTAGCCACAATGAAGATTTAAGAACAACTAAAATTGTTGGTCAGTCGTCAAATCCACAGGGGTTCAACAGGTACTTGGAAATTGAGACGCCGACTTGAAAGGTTTCTTTCCTTCCAGTGGCACTGAATTTAATGGAAGTCCCACGCACCTCGCCAGACTTTTTCCTCCCCCGGCAGCGTTCGAACGAGGACAAGGCCTGACCTTGAATCCACTTTACTAAGCCAGGGTTGATTGGAGTGATCAATGGCATCACGGTCAGAGGAGCCCAGTCGCCCTGGGGATGTGAGTGGACTTCTCAAATTATTTGCGACAATCAAGTGCTAGAGGTCATTTAACAATTTAAGCCTCTTCCGGAACATATTGACATCTGTTTAAATTGCAATTGTCTTGGCTAATGGCTCTGAACCAGGAAGACGGCGTAATAGGGCTAATTTGGCCAGAGATGCAAACATTATGCAAAACTTGTTGAATGTAATTTACATTCCGACATGGCACGAGAACTTTGTTCGATTAATTTCAAGCTCAGGTGAAAGTCGGTCAGAAGTCCACTTTGAGAAATCAATACCCGATACCTTGCTTAACTAATAATAGAAATTAAGGTCTCGTCCTTTCAACAGGGTGGAAGTAGGAGATAATCGATTTATTTTTAGAGAAACACAGCAACATTTCATTTCATTATATACTTACTTACTTCCGCCCCCCTCTTCAGTTAATAGAAATTGATATTTTATAAGAAATAAGAAGCCTTAGCGCAGTGTCGGATTACAAAATATACAGGGAAGAATCGAAGAAGCGTTAAATTGCATCTAAATCGGGAAACGAAATTGATAAAATTATTTTTTACCTTTAAACTAAAATAATCACAAAATTTCATCTTTTCATGGCTTTCACTAATGAATCGCATTATAGAAAATAATTTAAGACGTATTCAATAAAAAATAGGCTTTAATGAAAAAAGTATATATATTTTGTTGTTAATAAAAGATAACAATAATTTCTATGGCATCGAAATGTGCAAACATTGTTATTGAATGCTTGAAAAAATGCAGGTTATCGTTCATAATAATACATTAAAATCAAATTATAGCTTAAAAAAGCTTAATTTGACGATTAGATCTGTAAACTATAAATTTTCAGATTAAAACAATAATCAACAAAATAAAAACACAAAGTTATAACAAAAATAAATATGGAATCCCAAGTCTGCTTTCAGTTCAAGCAGGAATTCGATCTCTCAGGTATGACATCAGCGCTTGTGTTCCTTTCTCCAATATTTGATGTCGTGGCTGGCGAAATTTGTTGCCAATTAATTCAAGACAACTGTAAGAAACACAGAACGAAATTAAAATGAATGTTTTAAGCCACGCTTATGATACTAAAAGCGATTCTAAATTACAAAGTCCGTCAACTTTATCAAATTCTAATTGTTTGTGATTTTTACAATTACTTTTTATAGTGATTTGATATTTTACAAAATTCTGCCTACTTTTATCTCACGCTAATTAAAACTTACCAGAATTAGAAAGAGTAGTAAGTAGTGATAATATGATATAATTTTAATTTTAAATTTTCTGCGATTTCATTATATATAAAAAAATAAAATAAAATAATATAGAATCAGATACTTACGTAATATTTTCTAGCTTTCCCAGAATAGGAGGAATATGGTCGATATCATTGTTGGATAAATCGAGTGTAGCAAGGCGTTTTAATTTTCCAAGCCCTTGCGGTGATGCATCAATCAAAGCAATTTGATTATCTCTAACTAAAAGCACCTCCAGACCCTCCACGTTGTAAACGCTTTTTGGAATTTCTTTAAATTTATTGTTTGAAATATTTAATTCGCGAAGTGTGTTCAAAAGGCCAATTTCCTCTGGTAAATCACTTAATAAGTTCTTTGAAAGATCAATTCGCCATATTCTGTTGAACTGCGATATGAAAGTTGGTACAGATCTAATCAAGTTTTGTGAGAACACAATTTCTGAAATGTTGTCCCGCAGATGGGCCATGCTAAATTAAAAAAAAAAAAATGAGTAACATGAATTAGAAAAATGCCAGGTTATTTTATACAATCTTTTGAACTGTTAATCATTTTATATGTACATATGTATGTATTTTGATAAAACTTTTCGAAGCACTTTATGTATTCTAAATTCCAAATATTGTCTACATTTCCTTTTAGTTTTCTTCTACATTGATCTTAATCGATTCGCGAATTTCTTCTATTAACAATATTAGTTTATTATCATTATTATTTATACAATTCAAATATATAAACTATGCAATTATTGAAGTGCTCTAAGAATCTGTTTTAATTTTTGATCACTTGGAGCTCAGCTGATTGGTATTGAATTCTCAATTTTGTTTAGTTAGCATGATTACACTTATTAAGTTCCAATATTTGAATTTTATCAAGTAATAATAATATGACCCCTAAATAGATATGATAACCGATTTTGTTAGAAATAGAATATATTCAAAAAGGACATACCCTTCAGGAAGAGTTGTGAATCGATTCTTGGACATATCGACAACGCAAACTTCCTCGTCTTTGGCCTTAAGAAAAACTTCATCTGGCACACTTACCAAGTTTTTCATATTAACTGTAAGACACCTGTTCATTCTCATCTTGTACCTGACAATAATACAAAACATTACTACCCAAGGTCCAACTTCATAAGACAAACATATTTACCTATCTGGGAAAACATCATCATCATTACCAATGGGCGCAGCGGATTTTTTCTCAACTTTTACATCCATTTGGGCACGATCACGAAGAGTTTTCAAAATTCTCGTGGTGCCGCACTGAATAACGTCGCGCCGAATCGATCGAATCGGATTTCCGTCCAACTGAAGGCTCACTAAATGCGCTAGCGTTGCAAGCGAATTGGGCAAACTGTTAATTGAATTATTAGATAAATCCAAGCGAATTAAGCTCTGTAGCATCGCAATTTCATCAGGTAGTTTTTCAATTTTATTATCCCGCAAATCTAAAATTTTAAGCTGGGGCAAATGCTCGCAAAAGTCATTCGGGATTTCCTGTAAAAAAACAAGGTTTGCTTTGATTTCAACGCGAATAAAATTAGGTGTCTTTGGAAATGCTCCCATCAAGTGAAATTTTGACAAAAATTAACTTTTCTGAAACGAAAACTCCCTTTTATCCATTTATCTTTTTCTAATTACCGGTTTTTGTGTATCTTCTACTTTTTTTTATTTAATTATTAATTTTTCTTATCTATTCTATTATATTAATTTCAATTACTTCACCCTGTTTATTCTGATAATTTGGATTAGTTATTCATTATTTTTTTTAAAAAATGCTATTTGAGTTTAGTTTTATCGAAATATGACCAACCCTCCAATTGTCGAATATCAAGGGAAGCTTTCTGGAAGGTGTACAAAAAACGAGCTCAATGGGAAATCTTTTCCAAAATAAAATAATAATATTAATGGAGTATCCGTATTTCGTTTACAGCTTACCTTAATGAAATTGTTGGAAATGTGAATTTCTTTCAGCGATTCGCAGCCCTCGAATTCAGGCAGTTTAGTAATATCATTGTGCTGAGCGTAGAGGCATTCCAGCTTCCGAAGACCACCCATCGGATTAGGCAGAGCTATCAGCTCATTATTCATGAGGTCCAATTTCTGCAGAGCTTTTGTAGGGTAATTAGAAAATGAGAATAGACAAAGGTCTAACAGATGTAAACTGACAAGACTTACAACGCATATTAACGAGGTCTTCAGGGAGTTGTTTAATTTTGTTGAAGGCACAGAGTAGTTGTGTTAATCGAACCAGGAATCCGATACCGCAGGGGAGAGTTGTTAATTTATTATATGATAGGTCCTTGTAGGGAAGCGCAATTAAAAGTTATTTGTAAGCACGCATGAAATAAAATATTCATTCCGGCACTTACCAACACCTCTAGCATGTAAAAATCGCTTACGCTGGGATTAATATCGTCTAGTTCATTATGTGACAAATTGAGATACTTTAGCTCGCGAAGTCTGAAAAACTCCTCTGGTAGTTGAGTTAGTTTGTTTCGACTTAAGTTAACTCTAAGTAACTTCTCTAGCTGCCCAATTTCTTTAGGGATAGATATTAGGGCGTTATCATGAAGCTGAAATGGGTTTCTTTATTACGAGAATGTGTTAATTGAACCAAAGCAGTCTTACGTCTAAGACGGTTAGATCATAAAGGTTACTTATATCACTAGGAATTGTTGTGAGCGTGTTTGAGCTTAGGTCAAGGTTACTTAACAGCTTCCGGTTCCACCAAGCCTCCTCCTCTTTTGTGCTGGTCAAATCTAAACTGACTTCCACCTCTTTTTCACCCTCATTAAGCTTCCACACTTTATCAGGCACTAAACATATGAAAAACGCATAATTTAATTAACATCGGATACATTCCTCACATATGCATAATAATTTTTCCCTTCCCCTTCAAGTATTCGTATCTCACCATAAATGCGACAGTACTTTCTTTTTACTTTGCGTGAACTCATGGAGAATTTCAATAAACGAAACAGAAACACACTTGAAGCACTAAATACGTTTGAAATCTAACCAGTCTGCTTGAAATCACAGAAAAACTGAATAGCGATTGATTTATGAAAAACGAATATATGATATTAGCTCTCTAGCCAGATGCCTAACGAGCCGTGAAATTGTTACATTGATTGCATGCTTGGCATGGCTCGCAGAAAAATTTTGCTTACGGATAAATGAAGTAATAAAAATTGTTCCGGAAAACAACAGATGTTGAGCAAACCTGTAGTTATACAGATTTCCCCCACTACGAATTAAAGTAAAATTGGCCTCCCAATCTAAATGCAAGGTTGGACTTCATATTTTTAAATTACATTCGTTTTACTTACAATAAAAGAAGTTTGAAGAAAATTTAAACTCCAAGATCTTCTCTTTATACTTTTAAAATGAATTTATACAAAAAATTCATTCTACATGATAAATTAAGTTTAGAAGGTGCGGTGATTATATGACTACTAATATTTTACATAATTCTATATACAGTGTCACTTTTCCCTAACTCATTTTAATCAATTATACAAATTCGAAGGAGGGACCAGGACCATGTTTTAAATCCCATCTGATATTTCATTTATCGTATATTTACATTTTTCAACTAAAAATAAACCTTGTGACATCAAAGTGAACGTTAGAACATTTTAAAAGTAGCGAATTTCAAATATAACAAAATATCCGTTTTGTCTTACTACGATTTTTTTTGTATTCCTGAACGATTTTCATTTTTTATTATTTTTCAGCCAGATAATTCGTAATTTATTTTTGTGGCAGTATCACTGAAGAGGTTAAAATTAGTTGTGGTTTAGAAATTATGCCGATTGTAAATCCAAAACTCGGCTTTTCGAACAAAACTCTAAATAGTACGCATTTCAATATTTATAATAATAATATTGTGGTCCTATATAACCGCGGTTGGCGTTAGAAAAAACAAATGTAATAACTACTAATCATACCACTTTAACATTTCAAATATTAATTTATTATGTAGTTTATTTCATAAAATTCTATATGTATTTAATTTATGTACAAATGTGCTCTTTTTTACTTTCCAATTCTGTCTCTTTTCAAATGCACATAGCAAAGTAAAATATTATGTTATCGTTGACAAAATTTAATTTAAAGTAGCTCTTTAAATAAACTTAAATTTCACTCTTTGAAAACATCAATCACACTGATTGATGTGTTTACTTTGTGTTCTATGAAGTAGAACTCTTGGCCTCTGATCTCACTTGAACTTGAGCACTATGATAGTTGAGAGTTACAAACTCATAAAGTAAAATAAAGTCGAACGGGAAAAACAATCATCGCTTTTGGTCTAGATTGAAATGCGAACCAAAGTCTGTTTGTTCAAACAAAACTAAGTAGATATAATTTTAACCTTCAACTAGTTTTAGGTTGTTTAAATTCTCTAGAAACTACTGCATGAAGAGTAAGCCACACCCTGCGATTAAATGAAATTATGCGAAACTACTGAAGCAATAATCTTCCAAATGCCATTATTAAAATGAAAGAAATTTGATTTATTTATAAGGAAGTTAAGCGCTGCATCCAAGAACCTCTCACCTGTGGCCAAGCCTCTTCCGGCCAAATTCAGCACGCCCGACTTCCGCACTTGCTTAATTAGGGCCGGTGTCATCAGTTTGTCGTCCTCCGACTTTCCTCGCTTGTGGAAAACCGGGTTAAGGTTCTTAAGATTTGGTCTGGTTCGTGTCGTCATCGCTGAGTAAATTTTTCCTAGTTGTAGTTTTTCGACAGGTGGCTCATTTCAAGCGAAGGCAGGAGCCTCTAGGGGCCGCCTGAAACATAAACAAAAATCAGCTGGTTTAGCGATTGCCTCTGATGCAATCGGGGGATTTTAGCAGAGGTTCTTAGGGCACACAACCTTATTAAAAATCTATAAATAAGATTGCGACAGTGCTGCACTATTGATTTTTTTCAAAAATTATGATAATAAAAAATTATGAAAAGGTAAAAAGAGGACCTTTTTTGAAAAATCTATGTCGTTTGCTTTCCGCGTTACGGGAATAAAATATCTTAAATAATTGGATATACTTTACATGTTCTTCGACTCTCTTGATTTTAAGAATAGTGCATATTTTCACCGATTATGTTTGTTTATTTTTATGCGCAATTTACCCGAGGAATGTTTATGTCAACTGACGTTTCCTTCTTCTTTATCAAAAAATTCAGCAGAATCGATCTGCAAAACTCCTTTTGAATTTTTATGCGATGAAAATCTTAACGAAAGCTTTTGAAATGCAAAAGCATAATTTTTAGCTAATTCTGGCCCCCTTTCAGCCAATTTAGGTGTTCAGCAAGGCTGGTTTTTGTCTTCGGAACGAAGTCGGTTTCGATTCTTAACCCCACCCACTACACGTGATTTGGTGTGGAATCGGCCGCCATTGCGTCGATCGGCTGCTAGCAGCTTCTTCATCGGCGGGTGGCGACAAGTCCCGCCATTTTGTAGTGAGCAGTGTGGCTGTGAAGATGTGAAAAATTTAGTTAAACGTTTTGTGGACGGAGAGTGTTTTAGAAATTGCTAAATTTAAAAGTACATTAATATTTATTTTATTTAATACATCATAAGAAAGCAATAAATTGCTCCCTTACTTATAGTTAAGCGCACTCGGGAACTTAGCCCATATGGTGCGTCCTAAGGCTAATACTATTCTATCAGAGTATGCTAAGCTTAAATTAAGTCTTATATGCTATTTATCCTAACAATTCATTATTTAATTAATCCTAACCATTCATTATTTAATTAAGTTTTTTTTTTTTTATTACTAGCGAAAATTGCGTGGTCCGTCCATCGATTGTAACAGCCTCCCTCTCGGAACCTACGCCAGGATTTGTGGATAATTTCCAGGCTTTGAACGGGTTTATCTTATAACAGCTGCGGGACAAGGTCCTGTATTTTTCCTTAATGGTAACTCCAGTGTCGTTTTGGACCTCATTCCTGTCGATGTCGTTGCGAAAACAATTTTCATGGCAGCACGAGAGAGCCTCAAACAGGTACTTCTGATTTGATTTTTTTGACTAACAATGGGTAAAAATTCCTGATCAATTACAATAAATTTTCAGAAGCACGAAAGTTCAGGTTGACAACTGCGTCTCTGGGAACTTAAATCCTCTACCTATGGCTAGTTTCATTAAGGGGTGAAAAGGGTCCGAGAGCCAAAAAAAGAGCATATTTTTGTGATTTGTTTTTTCACAGTCCTTTCATTATTAAAATTTTTAAAATATGTAACATTATTAAGCATCATATCAAGAATATTCTGCTAAATTTTCATAAGAAAATATTAAAAAATAAGTCCGTGTTAGTGGGGAGAACCGAGTCACCTAAAAATAAGTCGACATGCGGTAGGCAGGATAAATCACGACTGCTTCATCTGAAATCAAAAAACCAAAATGATTTCTTTAGTACATAAGTATACCTTGGATTTGAACGAAGGACTAAACAAAATATTCATTTTTGAATTTTTGGTAAAGGTGCAATCAAAAAACTCTGATTTTTACCGAAAATTGCTCCTTTTGTTTAATAAAAAAATAAGTAGTAATTGAAAAGAAAAAAAACATCCTTCGTTCAGATCCGAGTATATCGTATCTAAAAGAAGTGTTCAAATTTTTAGCGAAATCGGTCCAAAGGTTTTCGAGAAATTTTGTCTACGGACTTAAAAAAAAAGTTTTGAGAAAAACGCCATTGAATTTTTTTTTAAAAAAAAAGTTTTTTTTTCAATTTTTTTTAAAACTTAATCGTAGACAATATTCCTTATAAGTTGTAGTATCAGAATAAAAATTAAAAAATAAATTGATTTTTCGACCCTTTTCCCCCCTTAAGCACCTGAACACAACAATTTTACAATATCCTAACAAACAACCGCGCTTATCCTCGAATTTACGTGTCTCAAAATTAACTTTGTACACAAAGTTTGTTTTCCTGTTTTGCACCTTGCCAGCTGTTTTTATCGATTTTTGTTTAAAAATATTGGGATCGAAACCAAAACTGCTGCGTCAAGTAGAGAAAATAAAAAAATTGACTGTAGCGAATACGTTATATGTTTTAATATCGATTGTAATTAATCCATTTTTGCATTCCAGCTCGCTGGGGTACTACTAGACAGTGGAATTTCAAAAGTGATAACATAGAGGAGCTAATGAACAGCGCAAAAAGATTTGCTGATGGAGAAGACTTTTTCACGGATTTTCGCAAGGTCGACTGGTTTTCCTATAATAAAACTTCTCGTTTATGGTCTTAGAAGATATTCTCTTCTGGTTTAAATTACGCATATTAATTTGTAGAATACTTAAAGCATAGCTATATATTTTCAGATACCTTTTCATGGAATTAATTTTTTATGCAGTGCTTTTATTATTTATGGCTAAATGGTTCAAATGTTTTTAAGGTAAGTTTTAGAAATATAAGTTTCAGATATTTTTTTTAAATAAGAATATTTAAAAAAAATAAAAAATTAAACCATAAAAAATGCCATTTACTTACTCATAATAATTTATATTTAAGGGAGGTCATTAAACCTAAGAAAGAAATTAAAAATAAAGATAAATATGCGCTTTCTTTTAATAATGGCTTTAATTAATTCAATTTTGTTTGTAATAGAAACAAATGGAAGCGAAATGAAGAAACAATGCAACAAAAAAAAACTAAAAACATAACATTTAGGTGGATTTGTGTAGAAAAACAAGAAAAAAACGCTGTAATCGATTATTTTACTTTTCTTTTGTAAGAAATATTTTTTGCAATCTTATGTATTTAATAAATAAAAAAAATGTACAAATGTACAATGTAAAAAGGGTACAGATAACAAAATTTGGTACAATTTCACTTTTGATAGCATTTTTTGTTTTCCATGACACAGCAAGAAAGCGGATTTAAAATGTTTTTTTCTATTATAAATATTTAAATACTGAAAGAACAAGAAGAAAAAATATAAATTGAATAAATTTCATATTTTTACTTTACAGTTTTATGAGATAAATTTCCAAGGGCCACCGCGGTTGGCAATTTTGACTAAGAATTTGGTATTAAAAAAATTTGTAAAATCCAGCGGAGGGAACCGCTTCATTGCATTAATTGAAAGAGGTTTAAATACATTGGCTCCGCTGGACTGTAAATTTTTTTTAAATAATGCTCCGTCAAAATTACCGGCAGGTGCAAATTTTCTATAACCTGTGAACTAAAAATTTGAAATTTTGTTGTGATTTACTAAATTTAATTTTCAGTTTGATCATTTAATTTATAATATTTTTAATTTATTTAAATTGAAAACTAGAAGGTTTGCTTGGGACTTTGTATTTTTATTTTGAATAAAAAAGTACATAGATTAATTATAAAGACATAGTCCGCATAATTAAATTATTCGCAGGCCAAGAAAATATTTCTATTATTCCACAAACCTGAACTACAGGGCTTAGAATTTAAAATACAAATAAATAAGGTTCAACTTTCTAAAATAATATTTTGAGCCAGGGTCTACGACAGCTTGAAATTTACTTAATTTATAATTAATTTCAAAAATATTTTTCGTTGCGTTACTATTTCAAAGAAAAGTTATATGGCCTTATAAGTAGTAGAACTTATGTAGCATTTTAAATTTTTTCGAGTATGTATATAATTAATATTAAACAAAACAATTATCAGGTTCCAGAGGCATGGCATCAACGAAACTCATTATGGAAGTAAAAACCGATCGCAGTTGTCGTCTAATTGCTCTCCGGTCACTACTAAATAAATTGCAGCCAATAAATTCTTCCATTTTAAAATTTATATTTCAACACTTTGTAAGGTAAGTGATTTTCTTAAAAAAATTTTTAAACAATAGAAATTTGAACAAAAACCTTTCCAGAGTCTCAGAGAATTCGAAATTGAATAGCATGGACAGCAAAAATCTTGCAATTTGTTGGTGGCCAACACTAATTCCAATTGAATTCACCAACATGAGCCATTTTGAGCAGCTGCGTCCGTATCTTGAAGACATTTTTCAGACAATGATCGATCAGTTCCCGTATCTATTTTGTGGGAAAGAGGCTTTCGTAATGGTTTAAGTTCTTATGGCTGATAAAAAGACAAAGTTAGCATAGGAAAACGCATGCATAAATTTTTAAACAAAAAAATAATATTTATGAATGTACTAACTGTGAAAGATGTTGTTTTATAACTGAAAAAAAAATGTAATAATTATAATTGTAATTTATCTAGTTATACTTTGTATATTTATAAATGTCGACTGGTACAGCAGTACTTGCAGCGAATGTGATGCACAAGTTAAAAAAAAAACAATTATTAACAAAACCATAGAGAATAATTTGCTAGGTGATTGTTAAGACAGAAAAAGAAGTCACTTGTTCACGACCGAGCGCGTGAACGTTTATGAAAAAAAATTTTACTTGAAAAGTGTGCGTAGAATGAGGAGAAGAAAAACGATTCATACTTTTATATAACACTTATTCAATTTAAATGTAACAATAGCTGTGTTTTTTTAACAGGAAATTTTGCATTGAATTGAAATTTTAAAGACTGTCACGTACATATATAAAGATTTTAAAATTTGCGAGAGCGCATCAAAATGGCCATGATATTTACGCATACAACCTTCAAACCTTTAACCAGATAAATTTTTGGGTTGCTATTTGACGTAAAATGGGTATAAAATCCAGGCAACTTGATTTTATTTTTGCCAAGTCAAAATTTTTTGATATGTATAACTACTCATAAATTTCAATTCAGAGCAAAATTTCCTGTTAAACCTAGAACCGGAACAAATGTGAAAAAAACAGCTAATTACGCAAACTCTCATCATACAGTAATTATCAACTCTGAAAAAAAAACGTTAAATGTGATTTTACCAGTAAGTTTTTGACTAGATATGACTAAAACCCTACTTGAAGATTGTCTTAGAGAACTTCCCAAACTCACGTTTTATCTTCTCAATCCTTCCACTAAAAGGCGTCTCCTCACGAAACGACGAATGGGTTTCTCTGTTGTTTTACTGTAATTTTAATTGTATTATATGTTTAGGGCTCTTAATTATGATTCGGATAATATTTTCTGTGTATGATATGAGGGACGAAACTACTTTCAAGGCGGAGAGGAACTAATTACTTTAAAAATTTAAAATCAAATACTTACGAAGGCAAACAGTTTGGTAATAAATTCTGGTTCATTTTAAAAGTGTAAACTCTATATAGCGAAATTGAAGGGACCGGGTATTTTATTGCGTTATAAAGAGTTTTCGTTATACGGAGAGTAAAAGAAAACAATATAATTTTACGAATAAGTGGTTTTAATTCTGATTAAAAGAAATTTTTCCTTGTTCTTCCAAATGGTAGACACAGTAGATGGACTGAATCCAAAACGTTTTGCAACATCACTTGTTTTTTCTCCCTATTCTATTGCGCTAATTAATGACAAAAAAAAATAGCAACAAGACGATAGTAGGAAGTACAGTAAGTAAACAAGTGCTAGGCAACAACAAACAAATGAACACATTTCTAAGACGTAAACATTTCTTGTACGTATACGAAATATTTACGATTTTATATCAGTATTGTATTTAAAGGTCAGTGAAATATGTTTATTGAGGTCTAAAGAATGATGTATTTTTTCGCTATTGAGAGTGGTTGCTACGCTATAAAGAGTGTTTCAATATAAGGCTAGCAATGTAAACCAAACAAACCTTAGCAATTTCTACGTTTTAAGGAGTTTTTCGTTAAATAGAAGTTCGCTATGGGTACGTTCAATATCTCGACTCGAGTCGACTCGGGTAAATCTGACTTACTCCGGAGCGTTCAATATCTTACCCGAGTCGACTCGAGCAAGTTTTACTCGAGTTCAACCTTACAAATGTGTGCGTAAATATCATAGAAAAATCAAATTTGTCATAACAGCGTAAAACCATGGAGAGAAAAGTAATAATATGAAATATTTTAAGTGTTGCAATGGAGAATATATAGTTAAAATTATTTTCTTGTATTTTCGCTGCAACTTTTTTCCATACATACATACGCCTTACTCTGTCTGACGAAAAATCATTTTGTAGGTATATATAGGCATCAATAAGGCAAAGAGTAGGATTTCTGCTCCACCTTGCCTTTTCTTGGGTAATTATCTCCCCATTTTCCGCAACAGCATCTCCTTGGTACGTTACAAGTACCCCAAACCCTTCCATGATGACATCAAATTTAACGTCGAGTCACTTTGCTTCGACCTTTTTACCACTGTCTAAACTGACTCGAGTAAGCTTAATCGACTCGAGTAAGATAATGAACGGCAACCCGAGTCAAACATCTCACGCATACAACCTAATCTAAGAGTTCACAGACAATAGTTCGTGTGAACTCGAGTAAGATAATGAACGACATAGAGTAAGAGTAAAAATGACTCGAGTCGACTCGGGTAAGATATTGAACGCTCCGGAGTAAGTCAGATTTACCCGAGTCGACTCGAGTCGAGATATTGAACGTACCCTATATAGAGTTTACACTACCTTCAAATATTTAAATACATTTCATTTATTTGTTTATAGCGAAATGTATCGCGATGAGAAGTTAATTAAAAGATTTCCTTTTATAGCCAGAAATCTGTCCGGCCGCTAAGTCGTTAAGCGACAAAATGAAAACCGATTTTTTTAAATACAAAATAAGTTAACCTGTTCGACCTTTTTGCAGTGAAAAACTTCGTATTTTACACAGAGACAGCAGCGCGCACCACAGAAAATCGCTTTTGCTTAGATAGTTTATATAGAATTGATATTAAATCGTAAGGAACGTAAATTAAAATTAAAAAAAAAAAGCGGCCAAGTGCGAGTCGGACTCGCCCATGAAGGGTTCCGTAGCATTATGACGTATTAAAAAAAAACTACTTACTAGATCTCGTTCAAACCAATTTTCGGTGGAAGTTTGCATGGTAATGTACATCATATATTTTTTTTAGTTTTATCATTCTCTTATTTTAGAAGTTACAGGGGGGGGACACACATTTTACCACTTTGGAAGTGTCTCTCGCGCAAACTATTCAGTTTAGAAAAAAATGATATTAGAAGCCTCAATATAATTTTTGAAGACCTATCCGTAGATACCCCACACGTATGGGTTTGATGAAAAAAAAATTTTTGAGTTTCAGTTCTAACCCGGCCTTTACACTGGACAGACAGACAGACAGACAGACAGACAGACAGACAGACAGACAGACAGACAGACAGACAGACAGACAGACAGACAGACAGACAGACAGACAGACAGACAGACAGACAGACAGACAGACAGACAGACAGACAGACAGACAGACAGACAGACAGACAGACAGACAGACAGACAGACAGACAGACAGACAGACAGACAGACAGACAGACAGACAGACAGACAGACAGACAGACAGACAGACAGACAGACAGACAGACAGACAGACAGACAGACAGACAGACAGACAGACAGACAGACAGACAGACAGACAGACAGACAGACAGACAGACAGACAGACAGACAGACAGACAGACAGACAGACAGACAGACAGACAGACAGACAGACAGACAGACAGACAGACAGACAGACAGACAGACAGACAGACAGACAGACAGACAGACAGACAGACAGACAGACAGACAGACAGACAGACAGACAGACAGACAGACAGACAGACAGACAGACAGACAGACAGACAGACAGACAGACAGACAGACAGACAGACAGACAGACAGACAGACAGACAGACAGACAGACAGACAGACAGACAGACAGACAGACAGACAGACAGACAGACAGACAGACAGACAGACAGACAGACAGACAGACAGACAGACAGACAGACAGACAGACAGACAGACAGACAGACAGACAGACAGACAGACAGACAGACAGACAGACAGACAGACAGACAGACAGACAGACAGACAGACAGACAGACAGACAGACAGACAGACAGACAGACAGACAGACAGACAGACAGACAGACAGACAGACAGACAGACAGACAGACAGACAGACAGACAGACAGACAGACAGACAGACAGACAGACAGACAGACAGACAGACAGACAGACAGACAGACAGACAGACAGACAGACAGACAGACAGACAGACAGACAGACAGACAGACAGACAGACAGACAGACAGACAGACAGACAGACAGACAGACAGACAGACAGACAGACAGACAGACAGACAGACAGACAGACAGACAGACAGACAGACAGACAGACAGACAGACAGACAGACAGACAGACAGACAGACAGACAGACAGACAGACAGACAGACAGACAGACAGACAGACAGACAGACAGACAGACAGACAGACAGACAGACAGACAGACAGACAGACAGACAGACAGACAGACAGACAGACAGACAGACAGACAGACAGACAGACAGACAGACAGACAGACAGACAGACAGACAGACAGACAGACAGACAGACAGACAGACAGACAGACAGACAGACAGACAGACAGACAGACAGACAGACAGACAGACAGACAGACAGACAGACAGACAGACAGACAGACAGACAGACAGACAGACAGACAGACAGACAGACAGACAGACAGACAGACAGACAGACAGACAGACAGACAGACAGACAGACAGACAGACAGACAGACAGACAGACAGACAGACAGACAGACAGACAGACAGACAGACAGACAGACAGACAGACAGACAGACAGACAGACAGACAGACAGACAGACAGACAGACAGACAGACAGACAGACAGACAGACAGACAGACAGACAGACAGACAGACAGACAGACAGACAGACAGACAGACAGACAGACAGACAGACAGACAGACAGACAGACAGACAGACAGACAGACAGACAGACAGACAGACAGACAGACAGACAGACAGACAGACAGACAGACAGACAGACAGACAGACAGACAGACAGACAGACAGACAGACAGACAGACAGACAGACAGACAGACAGACAGACAGACAGACAGACAGACAGACAGACAGACAGACAGACAGACAGACAGACAGACAGACAGACAGACAGACAGACAGACAGACAGACAGACAGACAGACAGACAGACAGACAGACAGACAGACAGACAGACAGACAGACAGACAGACAGACAGACAGACAGACAGACAGACAGACAGACAGACAGACAGACAGACAGACAGACAGACAGACAGACAGACAGACAGACAGACAGACAGACAGACAGACAGACAGACAGACAGACAGACAGACAGACAGACAGACAGACAGACAGACAGACAGACAGACAGACAGACAGACAGACAGACAGACAGACAGACAGACAGACAGACAGACAGACAGACAGACAGACAGACAGACAGACAGACAGACAGACAGACAGACAGACAGACAGACAGACAGACAGACAGACAGACAGACAGACAGACAGACAGACAGACAGACAGACAGACAGACAGACAGACAGACAGACAGACAGACAGACAGACAGACAGACAGACAGACAGACAGACAGACAGACAGACAGACAGACAGACAGACAGACAGACAGACAGACAGACAGACAGACAGACAGACAGACAGACAGACAGACAGACAGACAGACAGACAGACAGACAGACAGACAGACAGACAGACAGACAGACAGACAGACAGACAGACAGACAGACAGACAGACAGACAGACAGACAGACAGACAGACAGACAGACAGACAGACAGACAGACAGACAGACAGACAGACAGACAGACAGACAGACAGACAGACAGACAGACAGACAGACAGACAGACAGACAGACAGACAGACAGACAGACAGACAGACAGACAGACAGACAGACAGACAGACAGACAGACAGACAGACAGACAGACAGACAGACAGACAGACAGACAGACAGACAGACAGACAGACAGACAGACAGACAGACAGACAGACAGACAGACAGACAGACAGACAGACAGACAGACAGACAGACAGACAGACAGACAGACAGACAGACAGACAGACAGACAGACAGACAGACAGACAGACAGACAGACAGACAGACAGACAGACAGACAGACAGACAGACAGACAGACAGACAGACAGACAGACAGACAGACAGACAGACAGACAGACAGACAGACAGACAGACAGACAGACAGACAGACAGACAGACAGACAGACAGACAGACAGACAGACAGACAGACAGACAGACAGACAGACAGACAGACAGACAGACAGACAGACAGACAGACAGACAGACAGACAGACAGACAGACAGACAGACAGACAGACAGACAGACAGACAGACAGACAGACAGACAGACAGACAGACAGACAGACAGACAGACAGACAGACAGACAGACAGACAGACAGACAGACAGACAGACAGACAGACAGACAGACAGACAGACAGACAGACAGACAGACAGACAGACAGACAGACAGACAGACAGACAGACAGACAGACAGACAGACAGACAGACAGACAGACAGACAGACAGACAGACAGACAGACAGACAGACAGACAGACAGACAGACAGACAGACAGACAGACAGACAGACAGACAGACAGACAGACAGACAGACAGACAGACAGACAGACAGACAGACAGACAGACAGACAGACAGACAGACAGACAGACAGACAGACAGACAGACAGACAGACAGACAGACAGACAGACAGACAGACAGACAGACAGACAGACAGACAGACAGACAGACAGACAGACAGACAGACAGACAGACAGACAGACAGACAGACAGACAGACAGACAGACAGACAGACAGACAGACAGACAGACAGACAGACAGACAGACAGACAGACAGACAGACAGACAGACAGACAGACAGACAGACAGACAGACAGACAGACAGACAGACAGACAGACAGACAGACAGACAGACAGACAGACAGACAGACAGACAGACAGACAGACAGACAGACAGACAGACAGACAGACAGACAGACAGACAGACAGACAGACAGACAGACAGACAGACAGACAGACAGACAGACAGACAGACAGACAGACAGACAGACAGACAGACAGACAGACAGACAGACAGACAGACAGACAGACAGACAGACAGACAGACAGACAGACAGACAGACAGACAGACAGACAGACAGACAGACAGACAGACAGACAGACAGACAGACAGACAGACAGACAGACAGACAGACAGACAGACAGACAGACAGACAGACAGACAGACAGACAGACAGACAGACAGACAGACAGACAGACAGACAGACAGACAGACAGACAGACAGACAGACAGACAGACAGACAGACAGACAGACAGACAGACAGACAGACAGACAGACAGACAGACAGACAGACAGACAGACAGACAGACAGACAGACAGACAGACAGACAGACAGACAGACAGACAGACAGACAGACAGACAGACAGACAGACAGACAGACAGACAGACAGACAGACAGACAGACAGACAGACAGACAGACAGACAGACAGACAGACAGACAGACAGACAGACAGACAGACAGACAGACAGACAGACAGACAGACAGACAGACAGACAGACAGACAGACAGACAGACAGACAGACAGACAGACAGACAGACAGACAGACAGACAGACAGACAGACAGACAGACAGACAGACAGACAGACAGACAGACAGACAGACAGACAGACAGACAGACAGACAGACAGACAGACAGACAGACAGACAGACAGACAGACAGACAGACAGACAGACAGACAGACAGACAGACAGACAGACAGACAGACAGACAGACAGACAGACAGACAGACAGACAGACAGACAGACAGACAGACAGACAGACAGACAGACAGACAGACAGACAGACAGACAGACAGACAGACAGACAGACAGACAGACAGACAGACAGACAGACAGACAGACAGACAGACAGACAGACAGACAGACAGACAGACAGACAGACAGACAGACAGACAGACAGACAGACAGACAGACAGACAGACAGACAGACAGACAGACAGACAGACAGACAGACAGACAGACAGACAGACAGACAGACAGACAGACAGACAGACAGACAGACAGACAGACAGACAGACAGACAGACAGACAGACAGACAGACAGACAGACAGACAGACAGACAGACAGACAGACAGACAGACAGACAGACAGACAGACAGACAGACAGACAGACAGACAGACAGACAGACAGACAGACAGACAGACAGACAGACAGACAGACAGACAGACAGACAGACAGACAGACAGACAGACAGACAGACAGACAGACAGACAGACAGACAGACAGACAGACAGACAGACAGACAGACAGACAGACAGACAGACAGACAGACAGACAGACAGACAGACAGACAGACAGACAGACAGACAGACAGACAGACAGACAGACAGACAGACAGACAGACAGACAGACAGACAGACAGACAGACAGACAGACAGACAGACAGACAGACAGACAGACAGACAGACAGACAGACAGACAGACAGACAGACAGACAGACAGACAGACAGACAGACAGACAGACAGACAGACAGACAGACAGACAGACAGACAGACAGACAGACAGACAGACAGACAGACAGACAGACAGACAGACAGACAGACAGACAGACAGACAGACAGACAGACAGACAGACAGACAGACAGACAGACAGACAGACAGACAGACAGACAGACAGACAGACAGACAGACAGACAGACAGACAGACAGACAGACAGACAGACAGACAGACAGACAGACAGACAGACAGACAGACAGACAGACAGACAGACAGACAGACAGACAGACAGACAGACAGACAGACAGACAGACAGACAGACAGACAGACAGACAGACAGACAGACAGACAGACAGACAGACAGACAGACAGACAGACAGACAGACAGACAGACAGACAGACAGACAGACAGACAGACAGACAGACAGACAGACAGACAGACAGACAGACAGACAGACAGACAGACAGACAGACAGACAGACAGACAGACCACGTTTTTTATTTTAGCATAGACCCTCAGAAGTAAATTAAAACTTGTCTTAAAAAGCGAATCATTGTCAGAATTGAAATAAAACAAATTGTTCATGAATTTATATATCTTTTATTAATCTCATTATTTACAATTCCTCTTACAGTCGCTAGTCTGCCCCGCGATCAATTATAAACGCATTTGGCAGAGTTAGTTGCCTTCATAAGTAGTTAAAAATCCTAACAGACTTTTTAAAAATTAAAATATTTGAAGAACGGCTTCAACATAATCGAATAATCAGATGATTTTTATTTTTTTCGATCAGGAATAAAAGTTATGAAATGATTTTTATTTTTTTCGATCAGGAATAAAAATTATCAGATGATTTTTATTTTTTTCGATCAGGAATAAAAGTTATGAAATGATTTTTATTTTTTTCGATCAGGAATAAAACTTATCAGATGATTTTTATTTTTTTCGATCAGGAATAAAAGTTATGAAATGATTTTTATTTTTTTCGATCAGGAATAAAAATTATCAGATGATTTTTATTTTTTTCGATCAGGAATAAAAGTTATGAAATGATTTTTATTTTTTTCGATCAGGAATAAAACTTATCAGATGATTTTTATTTTTTTCGATCAGGAATAAAAGTTATGAAATGATTTTTATTTTTTTCGATCAGGAATAAAAGTTATGAAATGATTTTTATTTTTTTCAATCAGGAATAAAAGTTATCAGATGATTTTTATTTTTTTCGATCAGGAATAAAAGTTATCAGATGATTTTTATTTTTTTCGATCAGGAATAAAAGTTATGAAATGATTTTTATTTTTTTCGATCAGGAATAAAACTTATCAGATGATTTTTATTTTTTTCGATCAGGAATAAAAGTTATGAAATGATTTTTATTTTTTTCGATCAGGAATAAAAGTTATGAAATGATTTTTATTTTTTTCAATCAGGAATAAAAGTTATCAGATGATTTTTATTTTTTTCGATCAGGAATAAAAGTTATGAAATGATTTTTATTTTTTTCGATCAGGAATAAAAGTTATGAAATGATTTTTATTTTTTTCAATCAGGAATAAAAGTTATCAGATGATTTTTATTTTTTTCGATCAGGAATAAAAGTTATCAGATGATTTTTATTTTTTTCGATCAGGAATAAAAGTTATCAGATGATTTTTATTTTTTTCGATCAGGAATAAAAGTTATGAAATGATTTTTATTTTTTTCGATCAGGAATAAAAGTTATGAAATGATTTTTATTTTTTTCGATCAGGAATAAAAGTTATGAAATGATTTTTATTTTTTTCGATCAGGAATAAAAGTTATCAGATGATTTTTATTTTTTCGATCAGGAATAAAAGTTATGAAATGATTTTTATTTTTTTCGATCAGGAATAAAAGTTATGAAATGATTTTTATTTTTTTCGATCAGGAATAAAAGTTATGAAATGATTTTTATTTTTTTCGATCAGGAATAAAAGTTATCAGATGATTTTTATTTTTTTCGATCAGGAATAAAAGTTATCAGATGATTTTTATTTTTTTCGATCAGGAATAAAAGTTATGAAATGATTTTTATTTTTTTCGATCAGGAATAAAAGTTATCAGATGATTTTTATTTTTTCGATCAGGAATAAAAGTTATGAAATGATTTTTATTTTTTTCGATCAGGAATAAAAGTTATGAAATGATTTTTATTTTTTTCGATCAGGAATAAAAGTTATGAAATGATTTTTATTTTTTTCGATCAGGAATAAAAGTTATCAGATGATTTTTATTTTTTTCGATCAGGAATAAAAGTTATTAAATTTCATACAAACTCCGCAGAGCGATTTCGGGCCTTGTCCTTTAATTGGACAAAAGCATTTGGAGTCGACGGTAGAGCGGAAAAACGAAAAAAAAATGTAATTTGTGCATATGCGTGTGATTGGCGTTAGATGTTAACTCGGTTAATAGCAGTAAGATTACAGTGGGGTCAGCTACTACCCTCTCTTTCCTAAATTTACGCGTAAATGATTATTACAGAACTGCCGTAAGATTAGGGCTAATTATGGCGCTAAATTGAGCAGCTAACCAAAAATGTCCTAGATGTGTTGATTGATGATTTTCTCTGTCGGTAACGTTTTGTTTGCGAACACAACAATTGCTGAGGCTGGCTGGTCGCTCTGGAGGTCGCAGAAGACGTGGCACTGGTTGTCCGTTGAGGAGGATGACCGCCGAGCAACGAAAGCGAAGATCGTCCTTGAATTATAGACAAAAATTAAATATCTTAATTTAAAAAAAAATTCACTAATAGAATATCTCACTTATTGTTCACTGGAATATCTCCTTCCGGAGCGCGAATGCTCCACAGTCGCTTGTCGGGGTCCAAGCCTCAGAACGATATCATGATGGCAAAATAGTGCTTCCTGAAAAGTGATAGAATTTGATTTCAACTGCTTTAATTTTGATTAAAACTCAAGAATTACCTGAAGAATTTCTGCCTGGTATTATCCGTCAAGGTGATGCCCTGCTGTCACAAAAATAAACTTCGGTTGTCGGTTGGTGTTGGGAGCGGTTTGGTGGAGGGTAAAAACAGGTAGAAATAATGAAAAAACTTGGCTCCGGTTCTAGTTTTTAGGACGCAAAAAGAAGAAATTTAAGTTTTTCATTAAAATTGGTACCTTAGAAGAAGTAAACTCCAGGGATTTAAGGAAAAATATAAAAAAAATGCCTATAGAGCAAAATTTTTAAGTACAGTAGCCCAAACCATTATGTAGGATAAAAATCAGGAAGAAATAATGAAAAATTTGGGTCTGGTTCTAGTTTTTAGGCCGCAGAAGAAGTAAATTCAATTAGTTTATTAAAACTGTTATCTTAGAAAAAAGTAAATTCTTCAAGGATTTAAGGAAAAATATAAAAAAATACCTATGGAGCAAAATTTCCAACAATTAGATAAATCACCAGAAGTAATATTTTTTGGAAATTTTCACGGGACATACCTTGATTTTACTTTTTCTACAAGCAGCTCGGGCCAATTAGAAACAAACAATTCAATTCGTAAATTCTACAATGAAGCCCCACCCATTCTGAACAAAATCAATTTTTTCCAGGTGTAAATTAATATTTGCTTTTTAGTCTTCATCAGCCGATGAAACCAAATTCTAAAAATTTCTATGGTCAAAAAGTGTGATAACGATAAATGTTTATGTTTTGAAATTGGGGTGGGTTTTACTCCAAAGCTGCTTAGTATATAAGTGTGCGCAATTTTATGTATGTATGTATATATAACTATAGTTAAATAAATACATAAATGTACACAATAACACAATTAATTAACTGATTTAATAAATATATAAACATAAATGTCGCCATCCTGAATATAGTATTAAATTAGTATATATATCCTAATTTTAATTATTTTATACTTAGGTGCACACCAAAATTTTTAAAATAAGCCGAAAGCACTGGTCTTCCCTGGGAAAGTCAAGAGCATCACTCGCGTCGCGTGAATTAGCTCTGTTTATCGAAGGTGATGTTTTAGGCTAGCTAATTATAGCACATTTGTTTGTGGGCCTCGAACAGCTGAGCAGCGTAAAAAATCGCACATGAATTTCGACATCCCAGCGAAACGACCATTTAAATTTGTTTCATAAGACTGTCGTAAGGAAGTGGCGGAGTAGTGTGATTTTTGCGTTGTTCCATCGCTCTTGGCGGTCTGCATGTGGTTTTCTTAACAATAACAATATCTCTCCGCTCCCCAGGTCATGAAGTGGTTGTATGACGACTTCATCGCTGGATGCATTGGTGGTTAGTAAATATCAAAGATTTAATAACTGAGTTCAATGATTTTAAGAAAATGACGCAACAACTTGATCATAAAAAATGAGTCTTATCCTCGAATTCTAGGTGGTCTAGGTGTTTTCGTTGGACATCCTTTGGACACGATCAAAACATGGCAACAGGCATCCAATCTTAATATAGGCAGTGCCTCTAAGCAAATATATCAGCGAAATAATGGGGTAAAGTAAAAAGTTTTTTATATACATATTATATCACATATTCTAGAATTAATCATAAAAATATTTTAGCTAAATGGCTTTTATCGTGGCATGTTTTTTCCGTTTGTAACCGCCGGAGCTATTAATTCTATACTTTTTGGAGTCTACGGAAACCACTTGCGACAATTACAAAAAGTATGCCATAGTGATTACCAACGTGAACAGCTTGAGTTTGAAAACATATTCGTCGCTGGTTCTATCGCCGGATTTGTTCAAACTTTCTTAGCCTGCCCCATTGAGTTGATAAAAGTCCGACTACAGACGCATCATTGTAAGTACTTATGTTTTTCTTTTCCCTTCGCGTAAATTTAACACTCAGAGAAAGCAGAACACCTTGATCACCTTCATTTTTCACAATGCGAATAGACACTGAACATATCCTGTGAACTTAAATGATCTTGTACTGCAGACTACAATTCCTATGTCATGGGGCAAAGGAAGACACCCTTCAAATGCATGAGGGAAATCGTCCAAAACAAGGGCATCTCTGGACTTTACCGTGGACTGCTACCGATGATGTGCAGGTATGATCCTAAGATCACTTTTTAAAACATCTTTATGACCTAAGAAATTATTTAGAGACGTGCTCCCCTATGGAATTTACATGCTCGCTTACCAGTACACTCTGAAGGTCTTCGACGAAATGGAGATCGTCAGGGACAGACGTCGATGCCCCAGCACCGACAGAATGACCAATTTAGAAGTGATCATCACTACCTTTGCAGGAGCTCTAGCGGGGGTGATGTCGTGGGTTTTGGTCATTCCATTCGATGTCGTGAAGACGATCATGCAGGCTGAAGAAAATGCTCACTACAAGAGCATAAGACACTGTATGCAAGTTAATGTGAAGGTAAAAATTCAGGAAAACGTCTTACAGTTAAAGTTATGAGTTAAAATCTTCCATTTCCATTTTTTATTCGCTTAATTTAAACACACCTCTAGCTCCACGTGACTCATATTGAGAAAACCGTTAGAACATTGACAGTTCTAAATCTTCTTCTTGTTAGTCAGCGAAGTCAGCCTCATTTTGGTTGCAAAGATGCCTAAAACTTGCGTGGTCAGATTGCATTTGTGAACATGCAGGTTGAATTATTGAACACTATGCAAAAGCAAGTTTTACGCAACTATGCATTTCTGAAAACACCCTTCATTTTGATATACATACTCGTAATTGCAAAAATTGAAATTATACGTCTTCTTCACCTCACGGTTCTTAAAAACCAATTGCATTACTTCTCTATTAACTTTAATGACTACATGATTTAAATAAACAATTATTCAACAGTACTATGTAAGATTAAAATACTTAATCAGTTCATGTTTTTGAGAAAAACTAAATGATTTAAAAGGTACGAACAAGAGTATTTTTACCACTTTTGGAAAATAATTAAAAAGTAAAGGTTTATGTTAGTTTAGAAATTCAGTCAATATTACACAACAAAAATATTATAATAAAAAAAAAATAAAATATAGTTTGGCATTTAAAAGCTCGTTATTCAATTCATAGCTGTCTTCTTCTTCTCTATTTAAGTAGTATAGTCCGATAATCATTTTTTCAGAACTGAAATGAAAACGCAAAATTTATAATTTTACTATTTTTTCGCAGAGATATGGATGGAAGAGTTTGTTTAGAGGTAGCTGGATGCTTGTTGTACGGGCTATGCCTGTAAATGCGGCTACATTTTTGGGCTACGAATACAGCTTGGAGTGGTTTCGAAGTCTACAGGCTGTTGACACCACAAATGAGCACTTTTAATTTACACCGTGCTTAATTGTTTATCCTTGTGAATGATTTTTTTTTTTTTTGCAACCTATGGATGTGATAAACCTTGTTACAAAATAAGTACATAATATGTTATTCAAGAAATTATTTTAAAATACATGGACTAAATTTCAACTGTGTATCAATTAAAAATACAAACTTATAAATTAATAATTGGACTTTGTTTTTATATTTTGTATTTTGCTTTTTAGGTTTTGCCTACTGAAGAAGTACTTCTGATCATATCCTTAAACTCAGTGGAATCTTTTTGTTTTAGTTTTGTGTTTGACAGCGATAATCACTCCCAAGCAATCAGAACATTTCTTATTTTATTATTATAATCGATAGTTTATAATTTCGAAGAACATCATTCTTTTATCAAAATCTATGTAATGTAGTACTTTCTCAAAATAATTATAAAATATTTAAATAATTAAAGCATTTTCTTCTCGTCTCGACATTTTTAGGACCCTATTTCAACTCCAACCAGTTAAATCTTTCGAATGAAATATGTTATTTTTAAATACAGGTGCTCGTTTGTTTTTTTATCTCTATTATTTTCGTTTTCTAAATTTGAATATCAACGCAACAAGTAAAAAACTACGTGGAATCTGAAAGTCTAGGAAAAGTAGGAGCACAATTAAAAGGCACGAAGTAAATTTTTTTATGTTAAGTTTCTTTATATTATTATACAAACAAATGATAATGAATGCATTTCTTTATTATAATAATGACAAAACGGATCACTTTGTAAAGGATAATAAATGTGATAAATAAGATGATAATTTAGTTTTATTTTAGTTTGTATCTTCATATTTCACCTTACTTCTGAATATATTGTAAATCTACAACAACATATACATAATATTATATATTTGTTTTTTTTTCTCTCTCTCTCTTTTGTTTTTATCTGTTCCTTATTCTCTTATTACTTTTTACGCCATCCTCATTTCTGAAATAATTTTGACCAGGTGTTAAATTAGCTTAATGCGTTCGCTTCAACTAATAATATTTGTATGTTTTTCTCAGAAACTTTTATATAAACCTTATCAATTTGTTCACATACTTCGCTAAACTGTAATAAAGGTAATGATACTATTAGTCCTATCGTTTAGTAATTTTGGTATGTATCTCTAAATTCTTTTATAATGTTTACTTTCTTCTTATAATTATTGTTATCATTTATAGCAACAATTACACTATCGTAAGCTTTAGTCAATTTTCTTTTTCATATTCTCGTTTCTTTTTTTTTTTTATATAAGTATATATTTTTTGTGTATTTTTAAGAAAAAGACCCCGTCTGGTTTGGCTTAGAGCTTAATTTACTTACAACGAAAAAATGCTTCATAGATCTTTTTACATTACATTTTTCCTACGACTTTAGTTTCCAAACATAACAATATTCAAGTAATATACAAAGCTAAAAATATATTAATTGTTTATTCACTGAAAAATAGATCACCTATTTGCAGCTGTTCTTCTCGATTTTTACCTACTAACAGTGTTTTGTCTTCTTCCTTATTCTCCATTATTTTCATTTTATTTATTCTTCAATATCATGCGGTGAAGAGAATCTGTGCCCACTTTTTATTTTTTACTGAATAAAAGCAACACACATGCATCAGACAGTTGTGTGTATACGACGGAAACAGATATGGATTTTAACGCAACCATCAATTAATTTGTCGTTACCTCTGCTTTCCATTTAAGAATACTCGATATACATTTTTAGTGATTTTTTCACTACATTTATTGATCAGAGCAAAGTAAAATACGTTAGAGAAAAATACCTTGAACTGTTACAATAACACGCGCGTAAAAGGATATCACATTACAACACGTGAAATTTATTATTTATTGGCCGATAAATCCAATTAGACGGCTCAGCACACTGTAGCTATTTAATTAATTTACAGCTTTGTTTGTTGTTAACTGTCAGTTACTGTTAAATAATTTCGGATCAATCTGTTTAGTTAAATTATTAAAGTCGAAATTAATCCTAGCTAAATTAATTCAAATGAAGTTATGGATGTCCTCGTTTTACTTTTTAATCGTTACTATTTATTTACGTATTTGTTTTTAAAAAGAGAATTATATAAATATAGTAGCTGCAACAGATATCCAATAAAAGTTCTTACAAGTCTCAATGTGAAAAAAAAACACTGAAATCTGGGATGGGATTTATTTTGAATCCTACGACCTTGTCTTGAATTTATGATTTTAAAAGAATTATATTTTGATAATAATTATATGAACTGAGTCATAATATAGCTGAATTACTGATTTATTATACGTAATCCAGTTATAAAAGTCGAAAATGGAATTTGTTTTACATATTTACTGTAGTATGGTACAAATTAGTTTTTAAAGTGCACGCCTCTTTGGTATTTTTACTTAACCCAAATCATTTTTAAATTGAGATATGAAAGATTCATGAATTTTTTTAATTTAGAATAACTTCAAGAACGTGTTTGCACGCTGTTGATGAATAATTAAGCGTAAAACTCTTTAGAGTATCATTAAAACGCCTAAACGCTAAAAAAGAATGTGTATATGAACTAAGCTGCGGTCCATTGCAGAAAAATACTTTTACGAGTATGACCTACAAAGGAACATTTTAAATTACATATAAAGTCAGCTCAGTAGTTGTGATTTCATATTTTAATTTCTGAGAAATAAAACATTAGCGGGTTCAATTCGATTCGCGTCGTATTATTTTTTATAGCTAAATTGCATTTACATACAATTAAACTATAAAAGACAAAGTGAAACGATTCGAAATAACTTCGTAGTCAGAATTCCCCATTTATTTGAGATTTGGGAATGATCAGCTGACTGCATTTCAGAGATTACATTTTTAAACTAGGTTTAAACTAAGCGAACTGCACTCATATCGGCGAATTCGATTTAAATCACATTCCGTCCAGTAAATCTCCGTGCAGCTTTAGAAAGGAAACACTTGATTGAACCGAATTTGCAAAAATTTGCCGGATTTCGTCAACCCGACCATATAGTACTTTTTATTTACTGCGGCAAGAAATGCATTCGCTTAAAGTTACTATGACTTGTGTAAACTTTTAATTGTGCTACGCGTACATTCAATAGATGTTGCACTATCGATTGTTCTCCATTTCATAAACCGAATTCGATTCATCTTTTAAGATTCGGCAATAACTTCCGTCGCTCAACTTGAAATAGCCGAATTACATGATTACAAAAAATTGAAACTCAACTCTGAGAAAACGGGTAAAGTAAATAAACCTGAATTCTGTTATAAACGTAAATGGCTTAAAGCTTAAAGAAATATTTCGATAATTTAAAATAAAACTTATATATAAACATTTTTCTTGACAAATAGTTTTATTTGTTAAGCGGAAACAACGATGTGTTTTTCTGGATCGAAAATTTACAGCGTAGCATTCAGCTCAATATCTGGTAACGGGAAAAGAAGAACATATAGTAGTAATATTTAAGTATTAAAGCTAGTTATTCACCGTCGGTTAAAATCAATTGTGTCTTAAAGCAAAATCCTGGCAGGGAAAGATTTTTTTCTTTACCTTTTCATCCCCAGCGGCCGTGTGTACAACAGACATAGAAAAATCAAATTAAATAACGAAAATAAATGCTTTTAACTAATAATATTCGCACATACATATAAACATCTTTCTATTTAATTGTTTTATTTTAACCGTTTTTTTTACATGACAACTGAAATCCAGAGACAGAAAATTAAAGAAGCCTTAAAGCCTTCCGGCATTCTGAACGAGTTAACCGTCCAACACTTATTACATAAAAACATTGAAATTCAATGAGATTGTGTGGCAGGGAAAATTTACAAAATAATTGTGCTCTTCTTTCATTATAATGTCTTATTTAATCCTTCTAATTGTCAACAAATATTACACACAAATGGGATAGGGAGATAGGGACGATCCTTAAAATTTTTCTTCAGCAGCAACAATTTCACAATGCAGGTATCGCTTATTATTAAAATTACAACAAGTATTCTATCACTTGCAAGTATTTTTTTTCTTTTATATGTAAGTATTTCCCTTCTTTGTAGTTTTGATCAAGTTACACGTTTCTTTTTTTAAATGTACATGAAAGTGGGCTACAAACTAGGGAAGGAGTAAAAAAAAGAAATTAAAACAAAAATTGACTCCTTAATGCCTACAATTTAAGTTTAGCTCTAAATTTGCTTACTTAGCTCACCTAGCGAGTTTAGTAGCAGTAACGAAAGAGAACGGTTTTAAATCACGTAAAAATAAACAACAGTGTTTTCACGATGAACTCCTAATCTTATGCATGTAAATGATGTAGAGACACCTTACACAGAATGTTTAGAAATGTAACCGCTAAGATGCTTTCTGTCAGTCTATAAATTTATCAAAAAATTTACTTGTTCCGCTTGTATCTCCTGGAAATAATGAGATTGTTAATTTACAGAGATATAAAATGCATGAGAGCTGTTACAACTTAAAGTTGATGGTATTGTACAAAAGTAAAGAAGTATTTGTAGTACATAGTTTGATTCGCTATTTGCTCTGGGCTGTTTTCAGAGTTTTTTTTTCCAACAGTATTTAATAAAAATCTACTTCCTCCCTCCAATGTTCAGCAATTTTTTTTTATTGTTTTTGTTAAGTTCGTTTTTCTTTCTTCATGAGCTATCTTTTATTTATAATGTTTTAAGAGTTTTGTGAGATGTGTGGTAGTTACTTTTATAATTATTGCTTAGAATTTGGAATACTTTTCGTTTGTTTTGTTTGGGTCTTCATAAGATCAATACAAGATACTTATTAATGTTATTTCTCAGAAATGCATCGCTCTTTTTAAAAATCTGCAACAATGAAAACATAAGAGCTGTTAAAATTTATAGATCATTTTTCGTCAATTTTTACTGCCGCAGTATTAGAAGACAACAAAAATCATCAATATTATTAGAACTTACCGGTATCGGCGCGTGCTTGCGTATCGGTTCTCACGCATTGCAAAATTTGCTGAATTTTAGTAAATTAATTCAATCCGTCTATGTTTTCGATTGAACTATGAAAAAGCAGTATCTGTCCTCCCCTGTCTTTAAAATTGCAAACATTCCAGCCAATTAGTTCCTCTTCGGTTTTTTACTTTATGGCAAAATAAAAAAAACAGAGGGCTCATTAGTTGCACATGAATCGCAACAGGCTTTCCTTTATACAAGTACGTTCAACAAAGGGGTTTCAAACTCCGAGTAGCTTTCAATTAATTTTTGCTTTCGGAACTATTGACTTTACTAGTGAAGGAAACTACATGTGAAGAATTAAATGAATTTCAGAAACCCTATACATTTTCGATATCATAAAAAGAAATCCTTTAATATTTAGAACTGCTTTTTTTATTAAATTATCTCAAGCGATTCACTTTTGATCCCGCATGCTTTATGCGAAGAACTTTAAGGAAAACGTTAAAGCTTTTCAGTATACTTTAAAACAAAGGTTAAATATAGCAAGCAATAAATAAAAAGAAACAAAATTACTCGAGAACATTTTTCTATCCTTTTATTCAATTAACAATTGTAATCGATATATTTCGTGAAAATTGAACGATTTTGTTGCAGTGTTTGTTCATAGTACAAAGCGCTACAACAAAGTAAAAAAATAGATTTCATTTTAAATTAAACGATGTTGGTCTATAGAAAGAAAACCTTCTCAAAGCTCATTATTATAAAAGTTACATAAAATTTTTTTAATTTCTGAAACTAAAAAAAATAAAAACGACCCCAAAACAAATTCACAGAGGCCAGTGATTTTGTGAAAATATTTCATTTTAATATATTTGATGAATTTGTCATAGTTTTTAGTGGAAAAAGAAGCAAATGAAATGTGAGGAGCGGGCGTCATGAGATTTATTCTCATCCGGAAAGAAAATGTCCTGAATGGAAAAGATATGTATGTTTTTATTAATTTATCTTTTAAATAAGTAGTCTCACACTGACTTAGAAGACCCTATATATAAAAACAGAAAATTATGCATTATTAACATTGAAATTTATCTGCTTGACTTTCTGGCGCAGTCCTAGATTAGATTGGATTTCTCTTGTTTAGTTACTCTCTAATTGTTTCCATTCTTCTATTTACTTTAATATAATTTAAATAGAGCGTTCTTATAATCGTATTTGTTTCTTGTAAAGTATTACTTGCTTCTGTATGTTTTTTTTTATCTTTGTTTTATATGCAATAATCATTGTAATATTACTAGAGTTTCATATATATTTTCATTTATATTAATGTATTTGCATGTGTTCATATTCTTTATTATTACGCCTTGATACCAAAATCTGGCTAGGGTTTAGGGCACTCCGCTCGCCGCACAGTCCTCATACTCAACTTTTGTTACATCGATTTTGCATTTGTTTATAGTGTGTTTTATTAACCTGTTAATGCAAGGTAATTATCTCAGTACTACATCACTTAGTCGCCGAAATGGCGACCCCAGCACCAGAATTTGCGGTCATTGCCTGCTGGCTGGGTAGCGAGGATCCAGTGTTGATGCTTCCACCAGTAGAAATTGTATTTGTTGAGGAAAGCGTTGAACTCGACTGCTGTTGTACCATATTTTGTCCTGACGTATTATTTTGCTGCTGATGCATATGTGGATTATTATGAAGCTGAGAATTAACAGACTGTTGTGGATTTCCGGATGTCGAATTATTCATGGACGAGTCATTAATTCCTCGATTCGCAGAACGGCTTATTTCTAAATCATGTAGTTTTTTCCACAATTCTTCGCGATCTCTTTCTCTTTTCTTCTCTCTGTAAAACAAGGTAAATCAGGATACTTTGTTAATATTGTTGCTAAGTTTAAAGCTGTTTCGTTGTAAAATACAATATATAGACTTTTAAATTGAAAACGAACGTATCTGCGGCACACAGTGAAAATTATTTCATGATCTACGACGCATACTGATGTAGAAAACCAAATACAGAATATGTTTACTTCAGAGGAGCTCTGCAAAAAAGACGATACGAAGAGCGTCAATTGGGAAATTAATTGTTTTTCAAGATTCAGTGTGCATTACAAACATTGCGTTAAATCAAGAGAAACTTGGCCCGGTAAAAATTGCTCAGAAAAATTACCTCAAGGGTTTTCGTAACCATTGTATGTACTAATTTGAATTTTAGATTTCTGGAAAGGTCAGTTGATAGCTTTTATACATAGTTTCATAAAATTATAAAACACAAACCTTTATTATTTATAATATTTTCCATATCCCCAACTTATGGCCTAAGAATAAAACCGAAACAAAGAGTTTCTAGTCCATAAAATGGAATTTGGTTTTTTATTTACAACCAAGAAAATGCCAAAAAAGTCGATTTGAACACCATTATCGGTGGCAAAGCTTGACGGCTCGGCTTTCTAACACGCTATTAACTAATATCCTACTATTCCTCTGAAAGAGCTTAATAAAGCATTTTTTTGGTTCAAACCCTCCAAATTTTCAATTGTGATTTTAGGAGTGAAGGACCGATTTTATGGAGGCGGTCCTCGAACAAACATTGATCTTAATATTTTTTTTTGTAGTTTAGGGAGAAGCAGAAGAATATAATTCTGTCTTCCTGTTTTATGAAAACTAATTTGACTACCGACTCTACATGTCGCGTTCATCATCAATCATTCGGCCAGCGCTAAGATCACAATTATTAAGGCCTAATCCAAGAAAAGTCATACTTTTGCATATCTTGAAATTATTATTCCACGACCCCTAAATACAGTTGCTCAAACTTTCAGTTCCAGTGGAATTATAAATTAATATTTCTATTTTTATTTTATTTCGTAATTACTTCAACGGATCTTGGAGACGGGCCATTTATATTGAAAAGTAGACTTAAAAATATTTCTCTTAATTATACATAGTAATTTTGACACAGAAGCATATGGGCCATTCAAGTTTACCTATTTGTAGTAGAGCTTTCTTTTTAAATTAAGATACAGCGTATAAATGTCAATAAACGAATTTTTTATTTTAATGACTACAATTTTACATAAAATTTTATAAGGCCAACAATCATTTCTTAATCCATTGGTCAAAGATTTGCATTTAAATATTAATAAATAAATTACTAAATAAATTGGTTAAAATCACACCCAAGTTAGTTATTGAACAAATATTATTTATTGAAATATCTCAGCTGGCTATTAAACTATTGGAAAAGAATTGGAAATATGTGCACTTCAATTGAAACACTCACTTCTATAGATTTCATTGAACGTGCGGTAAATTTAAAATCTGCTATCGACCAAAAATTTCAAAGTTAAATAAAATTTCCTATATTTATGCTTCATTTAATTTTGTTTTGAAAATTATGAGATAACAAAGGAATATAGTTAGCCTTTTATCTCGCAAATTCCTCTTATGGACTTATGCCTATTATTAAAATTATTTCAATTTTTCAATGAATTCACTTTTATACGAATTCTAAACCAATTGAGCTTTAATGCCGAATAAAAAATATAAGTAGTGGAATAAGTTTTAAAATTTTACAATCCGCCAATCAGCAAAGCCAATTCCACTGTATGTATTTTACGTCGAAAGTTTAATAGCTTCATGATGTGTGAAATCATATGCATTATACATACCATATTCTGCTATTTAGAGACCGTGTGTCAATTAATTTTCGAACATCATTTTAATCATTTGAAATGAAACTAACTGTTCTCAATTCTTTTAAAGTATCATTGCGGCTGTTTCGATATTAACTGAAATTTGCTCGGTTTAATAATAATTGTTATAATAAAAGGCATAGGTTACCAATATAGATATATTTAAATATGCGTAATTTAATGTACTTAGCATTTGCTAAGTGTTAATGAGTTTAATTTATTTTATACGTGCACTGTAGGAAAACTCAGTGGGTACCTTCCTTACAGGTGAGAGTAGTACAGCACTACAGGATTAGATGATGAAAAATAAAAACACGCCCACCTACATATATACACATATATATTTTTTCAGGCGCGCAAAAAAATGAGCTTTAAATAAATAAAATAAATCCTACCTCTTCAAAAATTTAATAAAATTGTAGTTTTTTTTTATGTGTAAAATCGGTTTGCATAAAATTAGATAAACCATCTCAAGGAATGACCCATATATACAAACATCAATATATATGAATAGTACATACTTACTTTTGCCTTTCAGCTTTATAACTAGCCGTCAGCTCGTCAAAAAGTTTGGAATTCATTTCCATAAATGTTTTTAGAACATTATACACAAGTGCAACTATAGTTTGATTCCAATGTTCTTTACTAATTCGATATAAAGCAGGAAACATGATTGGCATTATAACAGCATTATTCTCTTCTATAAGAGACATTGCATATTCATTATTCCATAAATATAAGGCTCGCTCTGCGACCTGTAGTAAAAAAATTAAGAAGAACAAAATTGACAAAGGTAACAATTTATAAAGAACAAATAGAAATTACCTGAAAGTGAGGGCTGGAAACACACTTGGCTATTTGCCTAAATAGTGGCTCCTGTATTTTTACAAACTGTGGTGGATCAATGACATCTAGAATTTCTTCAATTTCACCTAAGAACATCACTTCCTTTTGTGAACATGTTTTTGGCCAAAACTTCAATAAACCCCGCACCACAGGCTCTGTCAGTGATGCATCCTTTTCGAGAAATTGAACAATACAATATGCAAGCTGAGCATGATATAACGATAAACATTTCACTTTGTGCAATGGCAATAAAACTTTAACCAAAAATTGTTTATGTTCACTTTTTAATGGCAGCGCAAAACCATTAATTATGCTGAAAAAAATAAATAAAAATAAACAATTAGTAAATTCAACTTGAGATGTGAGGTACAAGCATGTGTATGTTGTCTACAATATGTTATCGACGTCCTATCTCAAAGCTATGTAAAAAATGCAAACTAGTTCACTCCAGGCCTAATGTAGCTCTGAGTTGGGAATGATAACAATTTATGTACAATAAAATCACCGGTGTTTTAAAGGTGTATCCTTGATAATTAACAAATGTGGGCTCACCTTCCAAGAATTTCCAGAAGTTCTCCCACGCCGTTGAAATGTTCCGTCTCGTAAATGAAACGCAAAAATATATTATTTATTTGTTTTCGTATAAAAGCGCGTAACCCTAGAAATTTTCCGTAAATCCGATGCAGTACTGTTTTAAGGAAATCTCGCTCTCGTGGATCTTCTGAATCAAATAATTCTAGTAACTGTAAAAAACAAAATGTTTTTAAGAAAAATACTACTTATACAATACTTAATTAAACTTAAATAAAAGCAATTGATTTATATTTTAAAAAAACTAGACTATAGAAAGGGAAACACAAGCCGAACTTTCTTATAAAGTAGTTGTCAAAATTCTGGTCTTTGTTATTTAACTTATCGTGTTATTTCAAGATATTCGGTTTAGGAGTTTTGGGTCTTTCGTTTGGGTTTATTTGTTTTCTGTGACAACGAACAATGCATTTTTTTAAAATATTCAATTTTACTTACTTGTAAAACAAACTTTTGGTCAATAACACGTTTTCCAATAGTTGCTTGAAAATCTTGAGACTCAAGAAATCGCAGAAACACTTCATATACTAGTTGAAGGTGCGGCCATGAGGCTTCGAGCGTAGGATCATCTTCTTCCGGGTCGAAATCAGGATTTTCACTAGGAGGCAGTGTACGAAACAAATTACAGGATATCTGGAGTAAAACGGTACGAATTAAGTACAAATTTTGAAAACATTTAATAAAAATATTGACTTACCATTCTAATAATCTCTGGATATACAGCCTCTGTTAAAACCCCTCTTCCATGTGTTATGTAGGTGGAAAGGTCATTGAGAGCAGCCCGCTTAATTTCTTTTCCTTTCAGATCTGCCACAGGATCCATAAAATCAAAAGATACGCAGCATTGACGCAACTTCCGAATAAACAGCTCCTCCTGCTCTTGACTTGAACATTCAGCTGAAATAAGATTGATTAGAAATGTTCCTTCAAATGCATGTATCAAAAACACAAACCTTTCAAAGGTGGGAGCTGTTGCAGCTCCACGTCTTGCGAATTTCGATACCTAGAGGAACCTTGAGATTTTTTACTTTTTTTCTTTAGTGAACGCTTCGCAAACGGATCAATTCGATCAACAAATGTTCCCGAAGACATTTTCACAACTTTTCACTATAAATATCTAGGTAGTAACTCTTAATCCTCTTGCCGTCCTTTAGATGTCCTTTTTTTATTCTGTGTTCCGAACTGGCTACAATACCTACTGCTGTGTTATTCTATTTACAGAAAAACTAGAAATATTTTTCAGAGATTAGCAAATGCTACGTGGGATACTTTATACTCGTGTTGGATAATACTACTTACGCGGCTTAATGCTATCTCGTTTGGAGGGATTGCTGATGACTTTCTAGTTGTTGCTGTGATTTTTCTTGCTCTACGGGTAAGCGTGCACGATATGCAGACAGCCCACCGAATCTGGAAGTAAAAGATAGTGTGAAAATAAATAAGAGATTAAATATAAAAATTCTGTTCTTCAGTTTTTTTTACGCATTACAAAATATATTTAGTGAAGTTTTAAGGAGGGGGTAAGGTTAATTCGGTTTCAAGAATTTTTAGACGACACAGGTAATACTGGTTTATTTAATTAATTTACATATAATAATACATCAGCATGAAATTCTCCTAAATTTTCATTACAAAATTACTCGGTGAATTTTTCTCTTTCAACATTACATACGAAGACTTATTTAGTATTGGATTAATATGTCAGGTTTTCACACCGGCTTCAAAAATCAAGGAAAGTTTTGGTATTTAATGCTGAAAGTAGTAGCAGAGGATTTTTAATATAGTTTATACTTTTTAGGGCTTGGGATTTTGGAATCGGTCCATTTTTTTTTCTTAGTTTTTTTTATTATTTCATTATTTTTAGTGTCATATATCTTAGTCTAATTTTTAAGCATTATTTTATCATCATTTTATGGATTCAGTATATGCACATAAATAAAGAGTTTTTTTATTGCTTTCAAAGGAGTAGAGGTGTTGCAAAAATAACCAGGTTGAGCAAATTTGATCCATTTTTATCATCTTTGGAAATAAGAGCGCAAATGGGATAAATTTATAACATCAGAATATCTGCCCAAACCGTTAGACGATGAATACAAGACAACAAGAAAATAATTTAAACGGACATTTTGCCAGACGAAAATCAAAAGTATCAAAAAAAATGTTGCTGCAAGAATATGTACGTTTCGCCAAGGAACATATTTCAAATTTTTGGAAATTAGTCTTTAGGAGCGAAGTTTAATGTATTTGGAAATGATGGAAGACCTTACGTACGTAAGGAGCCCGCCATTAAAAGAGTTGAACCCCAGGTAAACTAAAAAATAAACCCGTTAAACATGGTGGTTCATATTTAATGGTTTGAGGATGTTTGACCTCATCTAGCGTTAGCCCAATTGAAAAGATAGATAAATGTATAGACATTTTAAACAAGAATTTAAATGGAGATTACACAGACAATTTGCCTTTAGCCTGGGTCTTTCAACAGGATAACGACCTGAAACACTGTTCCCGGGTCGTTAAATCTTAGTTGGTGACCAATGGCATTAAAGTTCTGGAATGGCCTGCGCAAAGTCCCGATTTAAACCCAATTGAGCATTTCTGGGGAATCATGAAAAGGACTGTTGGGGTAAAAAACCCCGAAATTAACATTCTCTCTGGGAACTTATCGAACAAGAATGGTACAACATCTATTCAGACCAGTGCGCAATCACTAGTTAATACCATGAATAGCAGATGTTCGGATGTCATCACAAATAAGGGATTCCGAACTAAATATTAAATGTAAGTTGGGTAAAATACAAATAAGTATAAAATTTAAAGAATTTAATTTTTTTTCGTTGTGATTTAATTATATGTTGACTGGCATTGAGGCAATTTTGAACTTTTTAAAATGATTTTCTGCGATACTACGTTTCTTTGAATCAAAATTGTGTTAAACGAATTAGACACACTTCATTTGTTTCGTTTTCCATTAATTTAATTTTATACTGTTAATAAGAGGTAAATAATTACGCAGAGTAAAATCAACTTGACTTTATGATTTAATTAAACATATGAGCACAAGTGTAATTTCAACGATATTTAGTAAGGAAAAGCCGCCATTTAAAATCCTCGCAATCGGGCACCGAATGTACAATTAATGACCTTCAAATCACGCACATAGTCATTTTGTTTGAGTCCCAGGACATTTATGATTTTTATCTCGATTTCGTCTCTGTTATGGCGTCCTTTGGCCTCCCAGGGTTTTCATACATATCATTGTACTCCCGGAGAATCTTGGACTACCTATCCAACAAAAAAAGAATCATCAAAATCGATTCACGCGTTCAATAGCTATGCATTAACAGACATTAAAAATACATACAGGTTGAATTGACAACCTCTTCGTTTTTCGGAAGTCGGTTAAAAATAATAGTCAACTTCTTAAATTTCGATACAATACTCCGTTTTCATAGCACTTGAAAACTTCCACAAACCACGTCTCTGTAAGGAGTGAATTTAAATGAAAACTCACACAAAATATGAAAAGTAACTTATTCAGCAAACTTTTTTTAATTGCTTACTTTCAGATGCTCTTTTAAATGCACATATGTACACATGTAGCTGCAAATACATATATATTAGATACAAAATTCTAGGTACAGCGATGAAAAAAAAAACGTTTAGATTTTTCAAGGTCTTGTTCTGTCTTATATGAGATTTATACTACTTCCGATGCAAAATAGTTCGCCCACCCGCTTCAGTAATAACTACTTTTTTTTTAAAATCAAAATCATTTCGTTTTTTTCGAGATAATTCTGAACAAAACTTTATACCCGTTTTAACTAAATATAATATCTTTTCTAATGCTTAAAAAAAATTAAATTTGTTACAAGCACTCATTCGAGAAGCGGGTGGCGAACTATTTTGCATCGGAGTAGGAAAATCGTATATTCGTTAGATTAACAAAAAGTTACCGATATGATGCAAATATTTGTGTCCTTTTCCCCACTTTTTTTAAAGCTACTTGGCAACTAGCTATCTCTATTTTTAAGGTGCACTTACCGTGGAGCACTAACTCAAATAATCTATCTTTTAACAGTTTTTCAAACCAAAATTTTCACTAGACTGAAAATAACCTGTTACACTACAAAGGGCACCACCAATGGCAGCAGGACTAGATGTGCACTCTCCGACGCCATAAAACCGAACTGAACAGAAATCAAGTGCAGATGCAAGCGAAAATTGTTGATGCTGTAGCAACGCAGCTTTTGCCTAAGGGAAGAAATGATTTAAACATCCTGACGCCCACACCAAAGCTCAGGAGCAATATGTAGTTATCAAAGAGCTGGAGCAACTCAATATGCGAAATATCGCTTTTAGAATCTTATAACACATTTATTGAAAAGCTTATTAACTCTTAGAGAAAATAATTTGTTTATCTTTTTAATAACTTCTTATAAAAATCCTTTTATGAGGAGCCTTTGCGGGACACAAATTTATTCGATCAGTATTTTTTATGTAGCTTATGAACGAATCCATTAAATCCACTCCGACTTTCACAGCCCAGTCAAGGGAATTATTTAAACATGGATTAATCGATTTTTCACGCTAGCTTTTAAATTAATCGGCCAAACATTTTTTTAAGCGCTACGCTACTTATTGTGATGATATCGATTTGCGACTTCATTCCGGCAAATACAAACAGGTGTGAAAAATAAGAAAGGATACGTTTCAGCATTTGATAGTGTTTCTAATATAACTAAAGACGACAATTTTCGCTTGTCTGCCTTTTCAACAATTGTCGGATGAACACGTTTTGATAAATTTTATTTTTCTCTATCACAGTGTCCAATCAATGATGTCGTAATAATAAGAATTGAACTAGGTTGCTATCCTGGTTATCATTGAACCAGTGCAAGGCGTGCTGTGTTCATACTTCCCTTCATTAGTACGTGATTTGCCGCAACAATGGAAAAAGGAAGGGTTCCAAGCGTGACTCATGAGTTATACATGCAATAGGCAAGGCGACCCATCACCACCGTAGAAATATATTTTTAGGAGCCTTCAACATTTGTGATATTGCGTCAGGCAGTGGAAATTCTTGAATATTTATCGGCCTTATTAACTACTCATTTAAAATGTGATTGCTATTAGTTTGTATTAATATACAGAGATACTTTTGTAAATACTAGTGTAAATAAAGACATTTGAAGTTTTCATTTATCTCATCATTATCATAATAAACTGAAGACAGAGTTGAACAAGATGAAATTCTTTCGTCTTTATAACACTTAAATTAAAATGTAAATTATGTTAAATCAATCAGTACACTAAATAAAAATATATATATGATAACTAATTTTTAATAATTAAATAAAAAAGTAAATTGTATGGATGGTAAATTCGCGAAATATCAGTGTTAATAAGCCTGTATTTAATATACAGTTAATAATTAACAATTTCTGTATAAAGTAGTAATTGATTGTTTTCCACAAAAATTAAATACATAAATAATTTTTATCTCTTGATATATTGACGTTCATTTAATATTTATTACTATGTAATTAGTAATTATCACATAAAAATGCTTTTAATGCCGGATAGATATGTACAATCAAAAGCTTTCCTTCATGCAGTGGGTAGGTTGATTAACATCATTACGAGTTTTAAAGTATCTAATTTTATTGTTAATTAATGTCTTTTTATAGAAGACCCACTTGTAATATAAACGATCAATAGAACAATCGAACCTTTCTGTGTTCCATCGGATACGTAATATTGCAGACAATTTTTCTTTCTACTTAACGCTCACGAAGATTGCATAAGCAAATATCATCATTTAGCAAGGTAGTGCCAAAGAATAGACTACTTGCGTCTAATTAGATTTTATAAGGATTTTGTTTCTTACAACCGCAATTTTGTTTTCTGCATAATTATTTTGGAAATATATACTCCAATAGATCAGATTAATAAAAACTTTTTATAACACAAAAGATTCTTTCATTTTATTTATAGTCCATCCCGAATAGCACAACTTTTTGTAAAGCATGCTGAATGGAAGATTTGCCATAAAAAGAGAAAATTTTATGGTCTTTCTTCGTAATGGAGCAATTTGGTTTTGTTGTGCTTTCATATAAATAACGTAGTTTTATAACAAAAATAGAAATGTTGATATAATTTCGATTTTCCTATTTTATTTGTTTTGAAATGGAGTGTAGTTAGCGCGTGCTTCTTTTCAACACGCGTGGGGCACAGGTGCGGCTCTATTAACCAAGTGACATTTTAATATGTAATGAAAAAGTTTATATGCATAATCAACTTCTAATAGCGTAACTAACATTCAAAAGCAGTATTTCAGTATAAACAATTTTCGTTGTTGATTTTACAGATGGTAATCAACAGCCCAATTTTTAAACCATTCGATTAAATCTTTTCACATTATGTATATGTATACATTTTTTTGAAAGAAAAGCATTTGAAAATATACCGGTGAGTTTAGGATAGTAAATACACGAAATGGTCAGTGCTCATTCAATGAAAAGTTCTTTGTATTTCAATGCAGTGATATTAAAAATCGATGCATTGAATATTCAAGTCAATAAATATGCTTTATAATCCACACTCTATTCAATAGTTCTTCCTTCGAAAGAATTACAATTGATTTGAATTGAATTGAAGAACCCAATTATAACATGACAGAAATTGTATACCAAATAAAATTTTCCATCTGCGCCTTTTAAATTTTCGATTGTACTTGAATCTAGAGAAAAAATTTAAAAGAGTATCAATGCTTTTAAGATAAATTAAGAAATAGAAGGTTAAACCAAAGTTATAATGTGAATACTCTGCAGCTTCTTTATATCACCTTATTACCTTAATTTGTTAAGGTTAAAGTTAATGCGGAGGTTGGAGAAAATGCTTTACCCTAATTTTCTACTCAAGGCTGATGCAGTATACAAATTTTGTTCTGGTCACAAACTCCAAAAAAATAATAACAATATTGTGATACTACTTTGAGTGTCTTTTTTTTAAAGAAAATTATCAAATATAAGCTTTATCTGTTTGATATAAAAACATTAGCCTTACTCGGATTATATCCGCTATCTTTATACTATTTAGTCGTAAACTGAAAGACATCGCAAATTGTTCGTTCTTTGATAAGAGTAAGCACTGTTAAAAAGATAAGAATCCCATTCGCCATTATGAAGTGAAATGAAATGAAAATGTTGTTCCTTTTAAAATTGAAGGAAACTAAAATTCTTTTCACTGCCGATATTTTGTATGACCACTCTTAAATCTTGTGCTTTAATTTAACTTTACATTATTTCGAAGGTTACATTTTTTTTATACGCATATTTTGAGTATCAACTGAATCAATCTGTTTCCGCTACTTTAAAATCAACGAAGTTCGATTTATTTTTCGACATAATTTCCTTTGAGCTCGATATATTTTACCTAACGATTTTGCAATTTCTTTAAGCGTTCTTTTTAGGAGTAAAAATTGGAAGAAATATTGGAGCAAAGAATCACAAACTTTTCCACTACCTAGCACTAATAAAACTCTTCTATTGCAATAATCTTATTTCAATTGTGCGTACTAACAAGTAAATTGAATTTTGATATGAAAATATACTTTCAGGTGAAATCAATTCACATTCCATCATTTCCAATGAGAGCTATTGATTAATTAAATTCAGTATTTTGAGCTGGTCGTCATAAAGGTCAGCCAGAGAAAATGCATCATAATACATACCTACATAATAACCGAAAACCCACAGATACCAACATCATTTTAGCAGAGCGAATTCCAGCTGGTAAATAAATATTCGAACCTGGGAGCTTATTTAACGAATGTGAAGTTCTTAACACATTATCGGACGCCCATAAATTTAATAAATTATTCAAATGTGTACATATCGCGATGACAAATAATTTGCTTTGTCCTTGTGAACATTATGCTGGGTCTTGTTAAATGTTACGGTAGGCCAACCACAAATTCCAAATTATTCAATGCGTTAAATCGCCCGAAATGAACTTCGAATTGGTTAAAGAGGGACTGCTTGAATTGCACTTATACAGTGAACAAAATTGATTTTTTAATTAGCCGCATCAACATTTTTCACGCTAAGTATTCCGAGAAGCGTAAAATACTGTTCTTAATACTGATGATTTTATTATAATACTTATATCGTCTTATAATACCATACGTGTATTAATCCTTAATCCATCCAGTAGTTTTAAACAAAATCGAAAATTCAAAGTTATAAAAGAGCGAAGTTTTCTAGGCGCATCACTGGTAATTAAAACAATGAATGCCTGGTACATAAAAAAGGCGAAACCACACGGGCGTGAACTCAGCTGTTTTAACCCATTTGCATCATTCGGAAAAGAGGAAAATTGGACCATACACCACGCCCTGTAGGTTTAATTTATTCCTCACTATACTATTAAAATAACAATCCATCATTTTTATCAAAATTTTTGCCTTTACCTGACTATAATGCTGCGGTGATAATGAGCAGGAAAATTCCGCGGACATATGCGCTGATGATGCAAATGGGTTAATAGAATTATTTGTTAAAATAAAATAAAATTTTCAGTATAAGTACTCGAAAAAATTTTTACATTTCCAAAAATTCAGTTTTTTAATTCCTCTTCAAATTCAAACTGAAGATCTCGAAATCAGAGTTATTCGAATTGGGCACATCATAATTTAAGAGAGCATCATATGTTCTTCATTTACCTGAGGGAAAGAACCATGCACTAATCATTGTACGGAAAATGGGTCCATAAACCATAATAAGGGTTCATATACGATAGTTATTGCGTATTATTGCACAAGCAAAGTATTTGTTTTAATGTGTATATGCGTAGTGTAGATAAAATTATGTTTAGTCAAATTTAAAAATTCGAATAACTTTTGTAGAAAAAGAGATATCGACTTGAAATTGCAATGGTGCACCCTTCAAGCTAAGTAGATTGTTCCTGTAATCCAAATCGGACGAGTAGTTTCGGAGGAGAAGAGTTTACAAAATTTTTACGAAATCCGGTGAAGAGGGCTTCGCCCAATAATTACTAAATAATTAATCATTAATATACAAATTAAAATTATTAAATATCAAGTATGACGTTCCATTCTTAATAATTACAGTCCCCTGAGTTGTTATTCGATTGAAATAAACCATTTTGATGTTTTCGCATAATGGCTAAGAGCTGCCCAAACCAGTAAGTAATTCTACAGATATAGTAATTTTAAATTTTCATCATAAAGATTAAAACAACATCATCCGTCTTTGATCCATAAGAATAATTGTAATGAATTTAAAGATGGGTTACTTCCATCCTAAACAACCAAACATACCATGTTTAATGCTATACACTGTGTATTCATGCAAAATTCAATTACCAATGGAAAATCAATAGGTGGTCCTACTTGTTTCTCAAATTACAACCGGGCAAATATTATTACAAATAAGAAATCTTTAAGCTGGATCACTCTGGGCGAGTTGAATTTCTGCGCACAGCACGTGCAAGTTGAGTATCTCAGGATGTTCCGAAAGTTGTACTTCGACAAAAACGTGACACGATTCTTTTATAAGGCGTTGCCTTCAAATGTTTTTCGCTACAGTCGAGAATTAAAATAAAAATAAAAAAAATTCTAGGAATCTGAAAAATTATTTACTTATGAATAAATATGAAGCGACGCCTTCTTAAAAACAATAACATCTTCCTTAGGTATTAATGAAGGTTCGCTTGAGGAAAGAAAAGCACTCAAGATATTTTGCCCAATAACGTCGAAGTACCCGCCGGGAATTGAAAAAATGTATTTCCCAACTTGTTACATAATTCACATATAATAAAATGAAAATTAAAAAATAAAGTGGCGTTCCAAAAGTTTAGCGCAAACGTGTTGTGAAATTGTATGCCTTTTTTAACAAAATTTCGTTAAATGTAGACACTTCGGGAAACAGTTTCAATTTGTTGTTGCGCACTGTTCCTTAAAATCAACCTTTACATTTTTTTGCAAGAAATTTGAAAATTATCAGACAAAATCTATTGAATTAAGGGTTTTGTAATATCCAAATATGTATGTATAAAATTTATATTTTATTTGGCATGTGCAGTTTGATTTAATGACATGCACAAAAGGGCATAGATTTCCGAATTTGATTTTGCGACACAAATTTTTTAATAATTTATTAACATGTTTTTACAACTTTAGAAAATATACATATAAAATGTTGCTCTCATTCTGAAGATATCTATTTGAGAAACTATTTTTCAGAGGTAGTCGGGTTTTCACCAGGGACCGCAAAATCAATTCTACTCAATAAATCGTTTGGAGCTGAAAGTGAAAAATTCCAGAACAAAGATTTTGTCAACTTTCGCAAAAGGGTGCAATAAAAATACATTGAATATTTACTCTGTTTCCACTTCTGAACAAGTCTTTGCTTTAACATGCAACAGCAGTTCGAAAAAATAATTCATAGGTTGATATTTCCGGCGGTTAAATTATTCTTTGTGTCAAAGAGACGATAAGACCCGGGGATACTTTTTCATTTTTAGCTCCCGTTGATATCGAAAGAATGGCGTTAGTATTCCGAAGGGAAAATGAGAATTTAATATTTCATATGAAATCTTTAAATTCCATGACTTTTTCATTTTAATCTTTTATAGGCATAGTTTTTACGGGTATACTTCTCAAACAAACTACCCTTTTGCTCCTATTCACCTGAACGTTTCCATTCTAAAAATATTTGTTCAAATCGATTTTTATTAAATATTTCAAAAGCTGCCGCAATCATAGACGACTCCGTCCAACTATTTCATAGAGGCAGCATGTCGAGCAATCAGAGACACCCTTTTCTACGGAGCTTTGAGGACAACAAAAACATTTGAGTCGTTGAGTGTGCAGTGCGGCATTGTGGGAATTTCCAGGATTCCTAGCTTCTAGAAATCTTACATGAGATTTAACGACGCGCATTCAAGCTTGTAAGACAGCGTGGTTTATCTAATTGTAAAAATGGAATTTTTATATTCAATTTAAACGATCAATTAAGGGAAATTCAGTTTTATATCGGAAATTGACCGATTAAATAGTCTTCTGAATAAAACGCTGTAGTCGGCAGGAAATTCTATTACAATTAAAAATTATTTCAGGGCAAAAGTTGCTAGTTAATTTTTGCGTAACTTTTTTAACTTAATTTGGGTAAACTCGAGCCGAGCACAGCTAGCCGGAAACAGTAGCTAAATGCAATTAACCTTTTTGAGTGCTTTGCAATATTCATCAGTGACTACACCAATGCTCGCAATCCATCAATACTTTTATCTAAGTTTTAATGAAATTCATTATCGGTTTAGTAGAGGTTTTTCCCTTCAAAGAGCATATGAGGTATTATATGTATAATCACCGAACGTTTGAACCGACACTTTCTAACAACTTAGAAGATTGTAAGATTCTAAACGTATCTCAAAGTACATATTTCCTTTTCCAGGAAGCAGTGCGAATTAAGTACATACATATTTAATAATTTTAATGACTTAATGAGTTTGTCATTAAATTGAGATATGTTCGAAAAATGCACTTGATAATAATTCAATTCATTCAGCTGAAAGCTCAATATCCGTTAATAGTCTGGGCAAAAGGGACTGCAAAGTGCACCATATTGATTAGGCACTTTGTAGGAAATGAGTAGTCTATTATTAGACATAATCTGATGAATTTGTGCGTCCCTGAAATAGATTTTGCATCTCCAGAGCGATCCTCTAATTGGCTTTCATTAACCCATAATTTTGTTGTGGTGACCTTCTAATCGAGCCGAGTGAAACTACATATGTATGTTGGTACAAAACACGACAAATGGCATTGTGATGGAACAGGAAGGACAGTGAGAAGAATGGCGGTGAGGACCAGTAGTCAGGTGCCTTCCCATCAACAAGTAGCAACCCCGGAACAGTTGTGTGGGCGGGCTTCAGAAATCTAACCATTGTAACAACTAGACTCTCACCGCAACAAAAGTGTAACTGAATGAAATTAATCAATTAGACGATCGCTTTGGATATGCAAAACCTATTCAAGTGACACCCGAATTCATCTGAATGCGTCGCTTTCTGCAGATCTTTTCAATTAATTAAATTGTCCAATCAATGCATTATTTTATCATTAGTTTATGCTTTTCAGGTTAGATGAAAAAAAGTGGATATTGGAGAGATCTGTGAAAATGCCCCGATATTTCAATACAAGAAATTTTGGAAGTGGGTCCTTGATAGTATGGAACTGTAGAATTAACCTTAATCCTTCCTGTCGTATTCGACATAGCCTCGACTATCAGAAAGACCTTAGACAAAATCTTTTTCCATTTCGACAGTTTATGCAAGATAATGACCCGAAGCATTCTGTAAACTTGACCAAAACATTTATGAGTGACCATACGTTATGATGCAATAGTCTGCCCAGTCATATGATCTAAATCCGACTGAAAATCGCTGGGCCATAGTTAAAGTCCACATTACTAAAATAAAAACCGAAAATGAACTATTGAGGCAAGTTGTCGTACTGTGGTGGTCTATGTCTAACAGAATAAGAGAACATTTAGCAATGGTTACACCACGTATTATGAAAGTTTCGAAATTGCCATATTGAACCCTTTTGTGAATATTTTTTTCAGAAAATATTGTTTTTGAAAGTGGTTTTGTCCAAACGATTTTTTTATAAGAGTGAATTATTGATCGGGTTTGCATTCTGTGTTGAGAGTTTTATTACATTGCGGTTGTAAATCAGTTATTTAGGCATGTTGTAACTAAAATACATATATGGATGTTGAAATTATAAAAATATTTACGATATAATGTGAGTATGTATTATCAAAAACAGCATGTGCTATGGGTGGTCCTATTGTTTTGTCTAACATTGGATATATGAGTTTATCTTAGAAGAAAATACAATTAAAGACGGAAAAAAAAATTTTAAGGAATAAAATTTTTGGTTTTGTCGGAGTTATTCACTATCTTACAATTGCTCTATCATTTACACTGGAGTTGCATCGAAATTTCGACCTTAATTAAATTTTAAATCAAAAGACGACTTTTTCCCGATTTCAATGGCTGCAATACTTATGCAAAAATTATTGCGTTTTCCGCTTTGATTAATCGATTGTTTTTGAATAAAATACTTCTGGACCATTAAATGTGATATGTTTAATTTCATTAGTCGTTTTACCAAACAAAAGGTCAACAAATTTGTCTGCTTATCTGCATATACCAATCTCCGTACAAAAACATTGTAATTTGATCCAGCGGCCAAAAGGGGATTAATCATAATAAATTAATCGATTATTTTTTGATACTATTATTGCTTCTAAAATAATCAAATGAACGGTTAATCCATTATTTACATTTTTGTCACCTCTATTTATGTGAAAAACGAACAAATACTTGGTGGTCGTTATTTAAACGCGGATTAATTTGTTTACCTTTGTTTTATTTTTCATCGCGGCTGATTGAGACGAAAACAATTTTTAAAATTGAGAAAATTTAATTTTTCTTTTCATGGCATTCGAAAAATCGGTTAAATGAAATAAAAAATGGTACTTATACCATCTTTTTAAAAGACACTTCTACTTGTAAACAATACTTTTCTGATTACACAGCTGTCCACATAAAAAAATCCAAAAGTAGAAACGGAGCCAATGAGATATTCAGCAAAATATTTTATTTTCCTTATAAGAATAATTAAGATTAGTTTTGCGATTTTTAAATTTGATAATTTTCCGATCATTTTTAAGCAATAATGAAAGTAAATATGAAGATTTCCGTCTACGTACATTATAATTATAGAAATCGAATTTGCCAAAATTAAGATAATGATATTGATATTCAGCCCTCTAAATTGGGACACATTTTCATACCCCTTATATTTGAAAATAAATCAAAACTTGAGTTAACTGACTTCTGAAGAATTATTCTTGTACTAAGAACTAAGTGCTTATACGCACATATGTATGTATATGGTGGCATGAGGGGGTATATTGTGATCTATCTATTTCTATGCACGTTTACGAAAATAAATCGCCTTGATGTACCATAAATTACATTTTTACCCGTAATATGCACCAAACGCAAAACTTTCATTGAGATGATGAATTTACCAATAAGGTAATGAAAAGTGCTTGAAATTGTTTTTACCATGATGAATTATCGAAAACAAGTTAGAAGTCAGTATTGTTAGTTGTAAAAAGATAATTGTAAATTTAAATGAAAATAATTTAATTATTAGACTGAATTGATTTGCAAATTGCAGAAACTAGAGTGCGTTCAATTTACAATTCTATGTGGTCAACTTCGCTCAAAACCTACGAGTAGGATTAGTTTTTGAGTTTATGGGTGAATTAATCGTAATATTTGAGACTCTGCATCGCTTAAGGTTTAGTTTATCCCACGAACTTAAAGGCTCGGCGGGTTGAAATGGGAGGGATGTATCTTTACACAGGATGTTTTAAAAGTACGAGTATACCAAAACGGCATGCTTTTACAATCCTTTCAATTTAATCATATTTCCCTAGGGACAACTACAGGGCGAAAAACCCAACAAGCTGAATTTTTAACAACACCAAATTTCATGGAGCACATTGAATATTTAATCAATTGTTTCTTTTTACCAAATTCATCAGTTGAATGATTTTTTTTGTTTTAATCCAATTAAAGGCCAGCTAATCGCTTTACGCGAAGCCGGTCGGGTCCCCGTTCCATGTGATTACGGAGAGTGTCATTTGTGAAAAAAAAATCTCCAAGTACTTTTTACTTTTGGCTATCTCTTCCTCCAGTTAACGCTTGATCAGATGGTGGATATTTGGAGGCAGCCTTGACGAGCCCCACGTGAAGTAGTTTTGTCCGATTGCGTTTTTCTTTTTCGGGGGACTGGGAGCTGATAAGACAGCAGATGGACGTGCGCAAATTACGTAAAGTGCAGAACCGGTTGGAAGCGCTTATACAAAACAAAGATTCGTTGACGGAGAAAAGAAATTGCAGAGAGCGGGCGCACAGCAGGAAAGAAAAAAAAATACAGCCACACTGTGAAATTATATAAATTACGGCAAACACTTTCTATCGGGGGAAAATGAGGAAAAACACCCGCGGGCGGCGATGAGCGTGGTAGGCCTGATGTTCCTCCAAGGCGGTAGTAAATATAAAAATTTTGCTGAGAATCCATTTGGGATTTATTTTCGTACTACAGAAGTTGCGTGGGACCTAAACCAAAAGCAGGTCTTTCCCTCATTCTATAAGATTACGCAACGAAAACGGCATTCAGGTGGTTGTGCGAATCACAAGTCACAACTCTATCCATTTCGATCCGGGGTAGCAAATTTTTGATAGTCAAGACAGCAGCCCTAGCGCACCAACGGCTGTATTTTTGGGGACAGTCTGGAGCTCTTTTGTGTACTTTGGCCAGAGTTTAATTGCCTCAATGCGCTGAATGTGTGCGGATCAATCCTCAACTGAGAAAATTGATTTTTCGTAGAGCTTACTTAAATCGTTCAAAATCAAAGCTACAAGGGGGGCAATTGGATCATTTAATTAGAAAATCACCCCGAGGAGCTCCGGCGTTCAAGTAATTAAACCTAGGAGGAAGCAGAAATTGTCAATTAGGCTTGGGGAAATTGGCAACCGCAAGTGCGCATCAATTAGCTATGATTGGAGTAATGTGCGACGTTTTGCGTCTGCGACCTGCTCGGTTGTCCCTAACTGAAATTGTCTGGGGTGCTTCGGTCGTTGGGCTCGAAGGGCTACTTCATATTTTTGCTGGGGCATTTTTCCTCGTTTCTTAAAGCAGCAGGAGCGCTCAAAATGGCGACCCGCCGCAACAGCCCCTTGTTGGAAAATTCAATGTCAGAAGCCGTTCGATTGTATTGCCCCTGTCCCGCACGATGGAGAACAGAAACGTCAAATGATTCACGAAGGCAAGGTGCCATGTACCTGGGACTGGACACTGCTCCTTAAGACGGGTGCAAGAAGACGGGTGTTCTGCTCCTATTTACCATGACGGTGCTGTCCCCGCGCGGCGACGACGGCGGTGGCTGGCGATTGACGACTTGACGAGGTGATGGGGCGGCCGCAGGGAGAAACGTTGTTTATTCCACGGGTGTCGCTGTGTCGCAGCGAACGTTTTGTCCAACGTTTTTAATCGCTGTTGAACCTGCTTTTCACCACTTTTGAGCACACACACTCGCGACGCTTTTCCCGTGTGGCTCAAAACTCACATATGTACGCGAGCCATTATTTTTTTTTTTCTTCGGTGCAAAATAATTGATAAAATGAATAATGAATCACTTACACAGCGAACGAGCGGATAAAGCACACTCCACTCTACACACACACTAATCCACAGAGCCCCAAAGTAGCCCACACGATTTTAAATCTTTCTTTTTTCCTTGTCGGGCCCCAAAAACTCGCCGTTCTATTCATCAATGTCAAAACACTTTTCTCCAACTTGAGGAAAAATTTCGTTCGTTCTTCGGAGTCGGATTTTCCTCCATTTTTTTTCACTCACGGGCAGGCAATTCTCAGCGGGCCGTATGGTTGCCTGCACCGAGAAGCACTTTTGCTAAAAAATAAGTTGATTAAGTGCACTCGAAATTATTACAAAACTCCGCATCCGAATCGAATCTATGAAAAAGAATTTTTACACTGCGGTCAGATTGAGCAAAAGATATACCGTCATCGCGCGGAGAGCAAGTCAAAAATTCAATTCTCAAATAGCATAATGTGGTGAAAAAAACAGGGGCCAAATGGAATCGAATCGTGCTCTGGAAGACTGGACTGAGCCAGAGCGGGCGACGTTACCATGCACAACAAATCCGCTCCACGAAAATTGTTCTAGGGGGGAAATCTTACCCCAGGACGAAACTGCCACCATTTGGACGGGGGGTTGTGCGTGCCCGAAATCGCTTAATTTCTTGAACACCAAATCCAAAATGAGGATATATAAGATAATTTTAACTTTAGACGACATGACATAAAAAGAACTCTGAAATTTGAAATCATTGCTTTTTAACTTAAGTATGTAGCTCTAAAATGAAATCTAACGCAAAGATACTTTTAACGTTTTGCAGTTTTTATGATCGTTAATTTCAACGTGTTCAATTTTGAAAATCCAGTCGCTGATTTAATAATTGATGATGAATTCTAGATAGCAAAACACTATTTTTATATACATTTAATCCAGACCCTAGGTTATTCGATACATAATATGTACTGAAGTGTGAAATAAAAATGTTTAAAAAAAAATGTTTTGGTTTTTATCCACATTTCAGATATACACACACACGAGTATTTCGGTTCTCTCAAGTTTATGTACACAAAATTTGCACAATCAGAGCAACGGTGTAGAAAAAATAACATAAATCATGTCCAATAAAATCATTTATCTTCCAATGAAAATATGTACTATCAAAATCGGTTTAACCGTTCCCGAGATTAACAAGGACAAACAGACAACGAGATTAAGACGCCCTACTAATTGTCATTTATAAACGTTTACTTGAAATATTGAATTTGATAATATTACTGTCCTCCAAAAATTAAAAATTACATATTAGAAATAAAATTAAAATAACATGTAAAATTAGTTTTAAGTTTTCAAATTTTATATATGACGAAATTTTCAAAATGTATATACATATGTATGTATAATAAAAATATGTATATCTCGGCATACAATAAAATGATGAAAAATAGAAAACAGAACGAAAATGTTTATAAAAAAAAATGTTGCATTTAAGATCGGTGTAAGCATTAGATTCAGAAAAAAAATTAGACCAAAATTCAGAGGGCTTTATTATAAAACACGAATACGCAACGTTTCTCTAGCTTAGACAATTTTTTAAACATCTTTTGAAAGTGGCTAAACATTTCGTTTTCAAACGCACTTACACTTTACCAGTAGTTTCAGTAAGGCATCACATCCTTGCAATCCCAGATTTTCACATTTACTAACGACCTTCAGCCTTCGATTAGATTCAGTTATCATATTTGCAGCATAAGAGCCAAGCGGGTGCAAACAGCACCAAAACGATTTCGTTTTTGATTTACGAAGCAATAAAGCTAGTTAGAGAAGTTCGCAAAAGTGAATTGGTTTTTCTTTCCCATCATATCGGGGCAAAGGAGCAGGAAGATCCTATATCAAAATATATCTACTAGATGTGTCCATTTCAGGTCAAAACAGTTTTACCTCATCTTCTCTTCCCCTCGCATGCTAGACGTCCTTTCAACGAAACATTCAGTGAAACTTGATGTATAAGTTTGATTGGAAGCGTGGGTGGCTCTATCCTCACGGAAATCGGACGGAAGTGTGGGAGCAATACGCAGAGAGAGCTTTCTAAAATTAACTCTTTCAAGGAAGCGTTGTAAAATCATTTCCGAACTGTTCAATCTTATTTGGACTTTTTATGCAACAAAATACTTATTATATTTATAAATCACTATAAGTGATGCTTATTTAATCAACAGAGTTACAAAAGTTGTCCGTTTCTACGCAAGGAACCTTCCTATAAAACCAATAATGCACTTTTAGTTGAGAGCTTTATTCTGAACTAGATGGATAATCCCAGCTTGAGAATTATAAATTAAATACTTTTAAAAGGGATTTCTGCTTGTCTGAGAACTAAAACAGTCTTAGTCCCTAAAGTTGATGTTTCTATTTTAAAAATTTCTTTGGAACGTTCATCACAATAGTAAAATTTGCATAGCTAACCCTTACGTGCAGAACGTAAAAAAACATTCGTTTTACATACAACCTGGAGTTAAATCAAAAACTCCATTACAATAGTAGTTAGTAGTATCCCATTCTTCATACAAATCGCAGATCAACAAAGTTTTTAAATTTATAATTGAACTTATACAAACTAATAATTGTACAATCGGATTACATCTTTTGGCCTTTTGAAATCGAACAACTGAAGGAAGCTAGAGTTATGAATCCGGCTAAGTTAAAAAAAATTGTGTTTGGAGTACTCAATTTAAAGTTGTTTTCAGGCACTACCGTGTTGATTGCGCTAATTTATGAATGGAACTTCATTATTTTTATGAACTACGACAGATTAATTTTAAATTTGTGCACTTACTCAAAAGAATGTAATTTAAGAAAATTCAAACAAAAAAATTCGTATTTTGGATCCGTCACAGTGGTGTTGCTCTTTAAAACCATTATTGAATGAATGAAAATCTTATTCTCTTTTTTGTCGATTTAGTAAACAAGCTTATAAATTAAGATTATCAAGAAAGGATTTAATACGATAACAACATTGGAACAGATAGATTATAAAATTAGAGATGCTTCAGACAACAGAGATCAGGAAGGAATAATCTTTGTTATAACTGTGCCTTATTCTAAAGTGAAAACATAATTACTGTTCGAAGGATTCTGTTTTAAGAGGTCATACCTAGTTGGAAATTTTGGAAAAATCGAATTTCGGATTTTAAATTTTCCAAAAGCGTGGTATTTAGTGTAACTTTCCTGAAAATTTCAAAGCTATAGCCCGAAATAGATGAAGTTGAAAATCTGTACTAATGACTGAGAAAAAAAATCCCGAAAAAGTCCTTTTTTTTATTTCACCTAAGCATGACCCCCTTAAGTTAATTGGTTTAATAAATGTTGTATAACAACTGGATATTGTATAGCTTCTCTGTGCAAATTATTTTTGACACTCTCGGTATAACTTCGTTATTTAACTAACTTGACTTTAGTGCATCAGCAACAAAGAAGTATGAAATTTGCGTCAAAGTAAAACTTAATTTGCGAATGAAATAATATTTTTTTAAACTAAACCAAATATCTCAGCCACTCAAGATTTGCTTCCTAGTAAAATAAATTAAAAAAATACTATATATAGTGCTACTTGAACAAATTTCCAAATTGATTTGCTAAACTGGAACTTAGCCGGTTAAGCCGTAAATTTGTTGACCGATTAAGATTTTATTTAATCTTTCAGTAAGTCCATGTCTATTTTAAATTTTTAAATTGCAGTGGTGCAAACGGACTTAATTTATTCGTTTGAAAGTAGTACAGTGAAAAATTGCTGATTTCTAGTGCTGGTGCAGATTGAACTCAATTGTACTTGCACTAACATTAGAATATGTTTCTATTAATTTTGCTGTTGTGATCTTTATATTGTAACTATTAACTTCTTTGTAAACATTCTTGATCTTACGAAATCAAGAGGTTCGAGAACTTTGGATTCTTTGTAGAACTAATTGCTTGACACAAACCTTCTTTATTGTCGGAGAACACTGTCGCGACCTTATTCAAGCTCGTCTTAATGACGGTCCTTTGCTTAATTCCCTTAATGCAAAACTATGAATAAAAGTGATTTCTGCGAGCATAAATAAATTATAAGCAGAATCCATGAATATTTCAGGCCACCGTTTACATGTGTGTCTAAATCATCTGGTAACGTTTTTCGATTGTATACAAATCGGATATTTTTAGCACTCCATGAGTGAATTACTTGCGTTTTCAACAAAATGCACTAAAAATCGTTCGGGCAAGGACCGACAGGCTGAGCCAACAGTCTTTTTCTATTTACAAATTATATCACGACGGCTTTGACAGCCACTCCTTTACACGAGTGGCAGTGCCGTTCTACACATTCTAGGAGACGGCAGGCTGCGGAACACGGCTCACAGCTGGCGGGCATAGGAATTCGAGGGATGCGAACTGGGAATTTTTGACCACGGCGAATCCCACCTCGAAATAATAAACTTAAATTCTGACTAACACACTCCACACGAGGGGGCCAGCGATTTCGGAGCTGCGAGGAGCCGAGTCGGTGGACAGGCGAAATTCGGCCGCAGCGAAAAAGAGAGGAAGCATCGCCGCGGTGCAAAATTAATGAAGCTCGCATATGCCCAAACTTACCACAGCACACCAACACACTTACCATCTATAAATTGTCGTCTCTCACCGCACCGAAGAAATTGTATGAAAAAAAATCTTCTCAGCTTTAAAAATAGTTTTTCTGCCACATTTAGCGTTCGGCGGAATTATTTCAAGGCGCACTCAATTAATTCACACACAAATTATACACGAACACAGCAGCTTCGGGTCCCGTTGCGCTGGCCTCCAGTCGTCACGGAGCAAAATCCTCTAAAATTCTAGCAAATGATTAGCGGCAGACATTGAGCTGTCACAAGAACAGGGTCCCACTGAGCCGACAGGAACTTTATTCGCATTTTACTGCGACCGCACCTGGATTGATCGATTGCAGCGGCATTCGGGTGGATCGGGCTCCACTTTAGGAAGAATTTTCACAGTCTTTCGCGGCTTTTTAACTATAATTCCTGGCAATTTTCCCAATCAAACGTATGAGCGGCGACTTTCATCACTTTCATTCACGAGAAAAAGAGCAACTCTCCACACGCTGCCATATTCCGTGTTTGTGTGCATGTCTAAATGTGGAGACTATTTGAGCTATTGGACAAATTTCCATAAACGAACTTATTCCTCCTATTTTTTCAAAAACTTTACAATTTTACATCTGCGAATTAAGAAATTAATCTTCATTACTTAAATTTTTTAAAAATTTTTACTTGCATCACTCTGTCAAATATACTTTGAATAAACTGAGCACGGTGGGTGCATTCAGCTGGCAGTACGTTCTGAAACGTTACGCAATCTTCTTCGCGCGCCAATTTCAAGTCAAACACAGGGAGTAACCGAAATGTAATAATTCGGAATCGATAAATAACAATTCGATATAGTTCAGATTTTAAAGTTTACTTAAATAGCTTTTGAATGGTATTTTATTATTTTGTTTTTCTTCATTAACTTGTTTATAATTGGTTGTTGGTGATTTAAGATATGTATACACTGTATTTAAATAACTTTCTATACTTATGATTTTTTTAAGACGAATAAATTAATATACCACAATTTTGGTTTTTATTATTAAAATCCTTAGCTGAAAAATCATTATAGCATGAAAAACAGTTGTAAAAAAAATGTGTAGGTATAGAGCGTATCAAATTAAATTTTTCTGGTTTCGAACAATTAAATATAAGGAAGTTCTACGATACAAAAATAAATATTTACAAGTTTAATTTAACATCTAGTTACGTTAACAATTTATAGAATTACGATAAAGAATTTGCTCGGAAATAATTTCTTCTGATTAAATGTTGTACAAATCACTTTGAGTTTATAACCGTCATATAAAAAGAAATAAATTAAACATCGAAATTTAAAAAAAAATGGTACATTTATATTTATGATTGGTGCCAATAGTATGAAAACATTCAAAATTCTTGTTTAAAGCATCTATTTCCAATATAAAATAATATAATTTTATAAACAAAAAATACAAAAAATTAAAGCGTTTAATAAATAAGTTAAAAGGCAAAATAGAGCAGAAAGAAGTCCCAAATACTACAGAGGTTCCCACAGAAAAAATTATAACGCGTATTCCCAGCCTTATTCTAACTCTTTTCATATTACAGAAAAGATAGTTCGAATTTGTGTATATATTTTTTCTTCATGTTTCTTTATAAATAAAAGATATTCACAGAACGACGACTAAAAATACTTTCTACTTTTAAGAAATACTTGTATAATTCAGACTCGAACATATTTACAATTACATTTACAACGAAGTAAGCTTATTTTAGTTTATAAAATGAGCATTTGATTAATTGCAAGGAGAAAAATTTACGAAAACGATCCGTAAAAATATGCCTAGTTTTCGAATTTAAGGCGGTATGTTCAGTTAGATTTTTCAATTTTTGAAATAATACTCAAAACAACAAATACTCGTTAAATTAAAGACACTAAATGGATTTTAATGAGGAAAAAGGGAGTGTACACTTCAATATTTTTAAAGACCTATCTTCATATATTCTCGCAACCACCTGCATTTGCTCAAATTCATTTCTTCGATACAACTTCTTCTGCCTCAATCTTCTTGACCTTCTCCTTTTCGTTAGCGCTAAGAACGAAGATCGGTGATCCATAGTCAATATATTTGTCCCCATTTCCAATAATTTTGTTCTCGTTATAAGTTGTAACAGCCTTTTTTCTTCCCCTCTTCAACATTATGAAGACAACGAATATACTAACTAAAAATGCAGAAGCAGTCGCCAAGATAAAGACAACCGTCTGCAGCGTATTTTCTGCTGAAGAAGTTGCCTCGGCCATTGGAAGCTGAAAACTTCTGTGCACAAACCTTGAAAGTGTGATGTCTGGGCGTAAACTTCCATTTCCAAGAATGAAATTGCTGTGCTTTACCATTTCTTCAATGGCAAAAGCTGTATCTATTTTAGAGTCATCATGAAGCTCAAAACGAACAAGAACATTTCCGTCGAGTTTTTCTTGGACACGAAGATTTTCTACAGAGCTGCCGATCAAATGGTTGAGTTCCACTTTTAAAAGGTCATACAAGTTGGACAAATTTTGCAATGGGTCTCGTTTTAAATGTAGTTCAATCGAAACGGAATCTATTGGGGTGTAAATGCACTTCTTTGATCCTTTTTGGAAAGTATCTGTTAAGGGAAGTTGATTTCCAGCGGCGTCAACGCACCAACACTGGTCACCGCTGCACTGAGTTGGAAGAAAGGCGCCGTTTTGATCGCAGGCCACAGGAAAAGATGCCGTATTGCTTAGAGCCCTGCACCTCGTCGTTGTTTTCAATAGTCTTTTAGTACTTTCTGAAACAGGCTTTGAGCTAACAAATGAATTTACTAACTTTAGAATTCTTTCAGTGCTGACTGATTGATCTTCGAATGGAGTCTGGGTGGTATCTAACATGATCACATCCGAGGTATCATCAATATCCACCAAAATAGTCATTTGTCGTATTAATTCCTCCATCAGAGGATCAACTGGTTCATCATCATCCTGCATTCTTCGTCTGGCTTGTCGATGATTACACAGTGGTTCCGAATCTCGCGTGAGACTTCCTTTAAGTGGAGCACCCTTTTTATCAGCACACCAACAAACTCCATATTGTCCTTTGAGTTCGTCACTGGATTGGGAAAATCCTCGACCAGTTTCGATACTTTTTCTGTCTGGTGGAGCATTCAAGCATTGCACTGGACTCCAATGACCTGTTATTGGATCACAACGTGGTTGAAATAGCACCGATGGCTGACCCGTTCGTTTCGCTGCTAAGCTATTTTTTAGTTTTAAGCGCTCGCATTGGGACAGAACTGGAATTTTTTGAAGATTATTTGAAATTGTTCTAAAATAAATAATTTTCGTTTAAATGAATTACCTGGACAAACGGAATTGCATGCCTGTTCACTGTGGAAAACATTTTTACTTTGGCAAGAAGCACCTTCATCAACACTTATAACCACCGGGACACACTTATTTGATTTTGGACTAAATCTCCACTTTGTTGTATTAACAAAACTGGAACTTTTCGCCAAACAGTTTGGATCCAAAGATTCGAAACACACGTCTCCTATAAAATACAAAATTTTTCGTTTTTAGGTTTTGTTAATTAACATAAGTAGAAATTGTCTTACTAGTTTTTGGGCAACATACACCACGTTGGGACACAGGATTAAGTTGGCAACTATGAGTTGTTGGACATGATTCATTTTCATTTTGTGGTCCACAAACAATTTCTAAACCGCCTTGCATGAGTGGCATTCCCTCAGGACAAACACTGTCTCGTTTTGGAACGCATATAGGCATTTTTTGGCACGGTTGATCAATACATTCTACACTAATCAACTGACACTCTTCATCTGCAAGACACGAGGTTTCGTCACAGATATTTCTGCACTCACAAGTTCTGCACCCTCTACTGTCCATTTTAAAACCAGACTCGCAGGGCGGGCAATCCAATGGAGGGCAATCCACTTCTGAATTTATTTCACATATTGGGGTTTTGCCTTTGGTTCTAGTTCCACTCATTTCCTGACCCTGTTGATCGACACACCAACAGACGTTATCTGGTCCGCATTGAATGTCCTTCCACTTTCCAGTGACTTCGTCGCATTGAGAAATGTATATATTTCTGGCAGGTACTCCGAGCTCGGAGGCTTGGTGCAACTGAATTGTCTGCAAATGTTGGCAGGCTGTCTTCATTTGGGGCTCCACGCACTGTGTACCACAGCCGTTGGAGCAACACCGCTTAGTCCCTTCGCAATGGGCATCTGTCCTGCATTCATAATCGCAAGTATTCACCTCTGAATTTTCCGAGCCTGGGGGTACCAAAAACGGACATTGACCAGTCTTACGTGGTAGACAAGCCGGAACCGGAGGGCAGTACTCATCATCGCATGAAACATCTACAGTTCGGCATTCCATCCCTTCTCGACAAGTCACACCGTCACAAGGATCGCGACAGTGGCACGCCGGGCATTTGGTCTCAGGGTCTAGAGTAAAACCATAGTCGCATCCCATTCGACAAGTGATGTCTAAGCAATCGATGGAGTTTTTAAGTCTAAGATTAAAAAAATTTCATGGATTTAAAAGAATTCAAATATGAATTTGAAGAAGCTTACCTATCGCAAAAATCTATAGTTACATTGAAACCTCGCGAATCCGGAATTTCAGTTCCAAATCCATCGGCACACCAGCATTCTTCGACATCCATTTCAATCATTTCATCATCATTAGCAGGTCGCTTGGTAGCAGGTACACTTTTCTTGATGTTATTCTCAAACAAATCTGTAAGTCCTTGATGTACACTTGGACTAGTGTCCACGACTTTGGCACTTCTAGCCATCGAAGGACCAGCTATTTTAACATTTAACGAACTCTCATCTACTCTGTAGAGTTTCAAATTTTGTGTATCCCTCTTTCCTCGTGCACTGAGCAGAAGCATTTTCATCTGTCGAATGGTATTTTGTTCGAGAATTTGCCTCTGTTCAGCACGGGTTACCATGACCTTCTTTTTCGTACATTGCCTGGATTCATAGCCTCCGTCGGCTGTGCAAATAGGTGACGGTATCCCTAATTGCATACCTTCTTCTGTACCTTCCATGCGTTCAGAGAAATCTCGCAAATATTCGCACACTGTAAAATAGTCGTTTTAAAATGTAAGCAATGTTATCCCTTTTAAAATATACTGTATATTAGACGCAAAAAATAAAAAATAAATCTTATTTTAAGACTTTTAGAAAATAAATAATTCTTTAACTACCACTATAAGTTATTCAAATATACTTACTACTTTGCTGTCTACCTTGTTGTGCGGAGGATTTTACTACCTCTGGCTCTGGCTCAGGACAACAAACGCGTTTAGGCTCCTTATGTAATTTAGTGCATTTATAGTTAGCCGGACAAGTGATTCTGTTCGACATTGCTCTGCCTTCTTTAGGGTCCTCGTCGAAAAATGATATCGCTTGAAAACTGCGAGAGCCACGTTGCTCTACAATAATAAAATTATTAAAACAGTTCTGGTTAAGAATTGAATAACGAGCGTACCATCAATGCAGTAGAAAATTTCACCAGTGCTATTATCTGTGAGCGGGGTTCCGGTCTCGCAAGGATTTGAGTACGCGATGTCGGGCTTGCACACAGGCCAAGACGAGCAAAGGGCTGAGCCGGAAGCACAAAGAGGATCAACAGCCACTTCGCAATGCGACCCCATGGGACACATGAACCCTTCGCAAGGTTCGGCACATTCGCAAGTTGGGCAGCCATTGTGATCGTTTTTGAATCCATACTCACAGACCGCAGCACAAATATTCGTATCGCAACGTTCCATGTTAAAACTTCTACCTAAAGAGCGCCCTATGCCATTCTCCAGACTATCACAATTTACCATTTCGGCAGCGCCCATTGTGCCTTTAACCTTGTGACCACTTTGGGGGTCAACGCACCAGCAAACCAGTCCATTTCGAGAGCATTGCTTTGCTGAAAATACACCTCCTTCTCCATTGCATTCGGGGATATAGCCCCTTCCTTCCCGTTCACTAACAGCTAATATTTCTGATAAAGCCCTGGCCTGATGGCATGTAGTAATATTAACCGGTTGCTGACAATTTAACTGACATCCTTTTGATAGACAGCACTTTTCATTGTTTCGACATTCAAGATCATGGGTACATGGAGTGCCGCACAGATATCCTGTCTGAGGAGAGTATGGGGTGTTTTCTGTATTTGGACATATTCCCGGTTTTTTGTATTGTAAAGAGTTTGGACAGCACACCCCGTAATCGTTGCCTGACTCAACTAGGCACTGATATAGTGGAGGGCACGTTGGCTTTCCCGGGTCTATTCCACACAAAAAGGGTCTGGCACTTCCTTCGATGGACAATGGTAGACCAGCTGGACACCAGTTGTTCAAACTTCTAGCTTTTTTACACGTTGGTACAGGTGGGCACGGCTCGTTTTTGCATTTAACTTCCTGCTGATGACACGTTTGTCCTCGTGGACATTCGATGCCATCGCAAGGGTCTCTGCATTTGCAAACTGAACATCCACTTTGTCGATCTCTAGCAAATCCTGAAGGACAGTACATACGGCAACTAGATTCTACACAGTGTTCTGGTTCGGAGCAGCTCACACTGTTCCGAGTCTCATTTCTGGTTCCTGGTACTTCAACTCCATAATCGTCTACACACCAACAATCCATTCCAATGCTCTCATTCGCGCATTGGATTGGAGCAAATTCACCAATTTTGGTGCATCTTGGAATTCGGATTCTTTTCCCTGAATTCGAAAGCGACTTCGCCCGACGAGATTCTGCTCGTCGTAAATGCTGACATGCTGTGAGAGTATCTGAAATAAATATGAAAGTAAAAATTAAAATAAAATCTTTAAAAAATAGAATCTTTTGATGTCTTTTATTTTTGTTAATAAGATGATTTAAAAAGATCTTGATGTTATTATCAAAGGCATTGCTCGACCAAAAAGTTATGTAATGTTTCTTTGCATTACCAACAGTAATTTTGAACATATGTATGTATTTATAAGAGGATAAAGTTAATATATAATATTCTTGAGTCAAATATTTAGTTTGCATTAAAGAACTACACAGGTCAACAAAAAACATTTTTTATTTTGGGCCTCGGTTTATTTCATAATTTTTTGTATTTGTCGTATATCAAAATTATGAAAAAATACCCACACCCTCCTTAAAGATTAGTTTTGTTGTTTTGGTAGCAATAATAACATTTTTGAAGCGAATTCGTAATATACGTAAAAATCCTGAAGAAAATGATCTATTATTTGTTCGGTCTCAAATTTGGAGTTGAATTGTGATAATTCCTATCGAAAGTGAGTTTTTGATCTGTACTCGTTCATTTATAGCTCTTTGCAAAATCCTCGCTTATTGCTTATTAAAATTTAAAATTAAATTATTTCTAACGATTTAAAGCAGAATAGTTTCTGATAAAATCGAATATGCCTCACCTTATGAGGTTTCGTGAAACATTATAAAGAGATTTCACTTTTTCAATTGTTCATAAAAGTTTAATTCCAAAAGCACAATGCGCACTGAAAAAAGCCTTTCAAGTGTGATATTATATTGCTTTTGTAACTCGAATCGCAGAACTCGTTTGAATTACGATTTGCGATGGTATCAGCATATTTCCACGTTAGAAATTCCAACAGGGGACAGCTCCTGTGTGCAAAAGACGAATGCGTGCCCGTGCCAACGACGGTGCGGCCGGAATTAAAAGCAAACCCGTTGGCATCGGTGTGAAAGTGACTTCACGCTTCCAATAATAAAAATACAAATTTTAAAGCAATTTATCTTTGTTTAATTGTTTTCAATGCGGAAGTAAAAAATTAATTCCCAGCAAAAGACAAGTATTTCATTTTATTTTTTGCGTGTTTCCGAGTTTCGTAATCAATATAAGGTTTTTCAAGCATACATACATATATCAATGTAATTCTTAAAACTTACCTCAAACAACGTTGGAGTTAAGCCACTAAAAAAGGATTTATGATTTATGAATATGGGTAAAAAATATGTTTGTGTCAGAAATATCCTTTGCCAAATTCTGCATCATATTCATATAAGATATTAAAATAATTTCTTTTTATTTCCCCTAGTTCTATTATAGTTTGAAATACATCATTAAATATAATATGTTTAAAAACAACGCTCTTTTAACGCAATTATAGTTCTTATCTTATCAAATGTAAATTCTTTAGATAGGGAAGACAACATTTTAGCATAAATAAACTCAAAAATTTATGTCCGAAAAATTATTTTAACGTTCACATGATCGCGATCATGAGTCAGAGCAACATGCTTAAGTATTCTGAATAAATTTTGATTGCTTTCAGTTTCATGTTCTCTATTTGCTTGACCTAGAAATTTTCTACACTCTTTGTAATCAATAGAATTCGATCTCTCCGCATAAAATCATCTTTTCTGTACTATCAGCTAATAATGCGCGATCGCCGCCGCTGGAACGAGCGATATGTGCTCGAGACCCCAATTAGACGGAGCTATGCGGACGACACAAGTGGATAAAAACATCCGGTTAAATTGATTTAGCCGATGGGAGAAAGTGCACTCGAGGAGGTCTCCGAGGTTCGCAATCGCCTCCCTGGAAAACGAAAGTCATTGAGTTCGTTCACTTCGAGTTCGGATCAGAAATCAATGGCCGGCGTGACACAAAAACCCCGATCGTCCTAGTTATGCGGCGGTTGGGTCTCTTCAATCGCGATCGACTGCTACTCTACATCTACTAATATATGAGAATTCGGGCAGAATTAAGAAAAAAATGTCTACCCATCGGTAAAAGTGCATGTTCCGGAAGAAAGCATGCTGCATCTCTGTCGAGCAGGTGATCTTCGGGGAGTTGATCTTGCTCCCAGCGCCATTGTCTTCAATTCGATGACGATCGACACTTTTAAGAAGTGCGGGAAGTGGCCTGCGATGGACGCGCGAAAGAAGTTGAACAAATGGCAAGAACTCACTAGACCGTTTTTTATGCCCCTACGTAAGAAACTAGTCTGCTTCGTCTTGGTCTAGGAAGTTTAGTAGTCTTCAGTCGATTCAAATTCTCTGCCCCGGCACGCTGTAGGCCGGCCGAGGGGATAGGAAGCACGGCGCGGATTGCAATGAAAAGGAAAAGAGAAGCCGGCACCGCATGCGCGCTGACCGACTGACACACTGCGCTTCTCGTAACGGATCTGATATATCTTCATCCATTAGCAGCGAATTTATCGGATGGTTTCTTCGACTTCTTCAATCTTCAGTAGGCGTACAAGACAAAGGCAAACAGTGCGACAGTGCAGCCAGCCTTTTGCATACTTAAGGTGAAATGTTACTACGCCACTTTCCCAAAAAGTCCGTTTGAATTAAAAGATTTTGGGCCCCCGAAAAATGATATCTTGATTAATTAATTAACGGATAGATCAGCACTTTCGCGGAGATAATATTTTCTAATAATGTCTTTTTTCGCAGTTTATACGTGGGAACATATTTGCGAACAAAAGATGTGTCGAACGGGTAACTGTTTTATGGGTTTTAAGCAGAAGAATGAGTATTCTTCAGGGCTTGGGTAAATGGGTTGATGGTATAAGATTTCTTGAACGGGACATTTTCATGGCAATTTGCAAGTTAGCTGAAGATTAAATGCATCTTGAAGTATACTGCTCTTGGCTTGTTCTGGTAGTTGCTATTTTGCGATCAAGGAAATGACCTCTTAAGCCTAGTTATTCTGGGGCCTTCTTCTCCGTTCATATCAACTTCTATAGGGCGTCTCAGCTAAGGCGGATTTCCTTCGATATGCTTCGTTAAACCTATATGGCATTTTTGCATTTAACATACCCATTCATTTTAAGATTTTATGGTATGATTTTATAAATCAGCCTATAACTACTACTACTAACTTACTTATTAACGAAATTGTGGCTTTATTCAATAATACATAGTCCGGGTTCTTTGCTAATTGCTTAATAACCTTTTATCCCACTTTTTCCTATTAATAACTCTTTAAATTTAAAAAACAGGATTTCTTATGCCAATTGATGTTCTGTTTTCCCAATGATTGAACAAAAGGTATAGACCAATAAGAGTTATAGATATAAAGTTAAATTAAATTAGATTAAATATTACTCTATAAATGTATGTAATGAATGTGGGAAATTATCGAAAATCCCCGATCACAGGTAACAATCGAACATATGATCACCGGTTTTGCACTCTAATGCTTTCTACATTATTCAAAAATATAAAATACAAACTATTCACCTGATCTTCAAAATAAGCAAATATTTAAATAAAATATTTCTATACATACTGTGTATCCTTACATTTTTCTTATTAGCGTGCATGTTACGTCGAGTGAGAAGTCTAAGCACTGGGGCATTTGGGTCAATGACTCTTTATAATTTCGACCTCTTAAATTACAATCAAGCATTTCAAATTAATTATAGAATTCCGAGAATTATTAGACACACGTCGCATTTGAAGAACGTGTGGTTACTGATCCAACTTTTTATCTTGGGTACATAATATACCTACATATTAAAAAAAAAAAAACATTTAATTCTTATGACCACCAGCAATGATCGTCCAAGCAATATTTTACCAAACTGAGCTTATTTTGGAGGAGTTTTCGCGAATCTTACCTGCGGATTTTTTTGCTGTAATTTCCATGATCGCCTGATTGCAAAGGAGCAATCCAAAGAGAACAACTTTAATGCTTATGTGCCAGTGGTCATCATAACGAGCCATTTTCGTGATTCCAAAATATCATGCAAGCGTATGTATCTTCCTCAAGGCATGCCTTCCGGCCTCTTTGTTGCCACAGCTTACCTTTTCCCAAAATTTGCTCTCTCAGATCTAAAAAGAAAATAAGAAGCAATTTAATTTATGTTTTGTGAGTTATTTACGAGGATGCAGCTGGAAGGTATTTTAAAAGAGATTAAATAAAGTTTTTTCGGATATAAGAAAGAATAGCAAAAGAAATTTTAAGGAAATTGAATTCTGAAATTTGGCAAATAATATACATACTATAAAACATTAACATATGTCTCATTTACTTTTTTTTGTAGGTATAATTATTTTAAAAACTACTAACATATTGAAATAAGATCAATCCTAGTCGTCTCGAAGGATGAAGACATACTGTTTGAAAGTTTAGGTATTATTTGTTAGTAAAATTCGATACAAACCAATAAATTGTAATTATTTTGTTCTACTATTCGATTGCTTCGACTCATTGGTTTTAACACGCTTTTATTTCCAAACAAAGGACAATGGACAAATTGGGCCTAATGACCAATACACATGAGATATTATTTTTGTGATAGGTCATAACACACAACTAACGAGAAAAATAATAAAAAAAATTAAACGTACCGGGTTCTTGTACAGCTACGTCGAAAAGTTTTATTTAATTATGTCAAATATTTTTCAATTATTAAATGTTTTTCAAGCAATGTCCTCAAGCAAGATAACACGCACATTTTATCCGTAGTTTGGTATATGGGCTTAGCTAGATACGAAGGATTTAACCCTCCAGCCGCATTTTTAGATTCTATTATTCTGGATATAGACTAATGTAAAGAAAAATAAACAAATGCGTAAAAGGAAGGATGTCGTAAGAGGCGTTTTAAATTGCAAATATTGCAATCAACAGCATTTGGGAGTGGCTCCAGTGCTATTTTAGGGTAATATTCCTTCATTCGTATTGAAAAACAATTATTAATTGCAAATATTTAACATAAATAAATAAAACTTTTCGACGTGACTGTACAACAACCCGGTAAATTTAATTTTTTTTTATATTTTTCTCGTTAGTTGTGTGTTATGACCTATCACAAAAGCAATATCTCATGTGTATTGGTCAGCAGGCCCAACTCCCATAGTGTTTTGCCCATTGTCCTTTACGGTAAATTAAATAAAATTTCCGAAAATTGAAATCATGGATAAGTTCCTTAATCAGATTGTCGGCATAACATACCGATCAAAATTGTACGTATTCTTTGCAAAACCAGCTAATAAATGATCACAAAATTAAGCCAGTCACGCACTGTAGTTGTCCGGGCAAGTCAACCTTAAGATTCAACTTAAGCCTACTTTCTTTGCAATGACTCAAGATATCGCTTAATTGGACTGCAGAACTAACTCGAACTGTGGTCCAGCGCGTTTGTTGTAGACCGCCACGCCGATGCTGCTGGACAATTTCTTTGCACCGATCAAGAAGTTTTTTGGGAAGGAACTGGTTTAGCCGATAAATTTAATTTTGGCGTGTTCTCTTGTTATCTTTTTATTTTGAACGCCTCATGAGCCACTACGGTTTATTGTGAAACGAAACATTTTCAGCCAAAAACCCGGAGCCAGGCCGAATAACTTTTGAGCCAAAACGAGCCGGGAGGTTTCTCTTGAGTTAATGCAAAACTGAAGCTTGGCTCGGTGGTCAGTGGACGGTTGCGGCCTAAGCGGCAGGGGAAGTAGAGTTTGAAATAAAATTTCGTATCTTTAAGAAAAGAATTCTGCTTCCCATGCTTCAAGTTTGTGCTCCCAACGCGGTAGAGCTGAAAATGTAAAAACTGTAGACCTGTTGCGGCTTTGAAGACCTTGCGAAATCATGTGCATTTCCACTAAGTCAAGGTGTCACGGTAATGTTTTCTTGCACTGGGGCCGGGGACATTGTCACAGTTTTGCAACTAATTTCATAAATATTCGTACGCTTTAGTAGAGAGTTTTAGTTTTATGTATGTAGAAATTAAAGATTGGCACAAAAAGCGATATAAATAAAGCATATGTAAACAATCGTTTTATAAATAAAATGCGAGGGAATATGGTATACATGCATTCATTTATGAAAATACGATATTTATTTAAAAAAATCTATTTTTTTTAAATATTTCGATTGCACAAAAATTTTAACTTTTATTTATTTAAAATGCAGTATAAAAGTTGCTAAAACATTTCACATTGTCATTGTTTCTTTAATAGGCATATCTACGCATAACTATGTAACTTAAATTTTTTATATCACTTAAATTAAGTTGCCTTTTTCGAGTATCTAGTTTCAATGACTGAAACTTAACTAATTAAAAACCCATTTAATTTTCAACCGAAAAAAGACTTTATATCTATAGCTTTATAGGCATTCCAAATTTTATAAATACATATACATATGTACATAAGTATATCGAGATGATAGAGGTAAACAAAAATGTATATATGTATGTATGTTTTTTTTTTTTACTATATTATACATTAAAAAATTGACATCCCATATTGTATATTGTGTCGAATTTTTGGCATTATCAGTACATTTTAATTCATGAATATTGGGATATCTGAATAAATAATACTTAAAGGAGACATCGTTCCAGATCATTAAGACACTAGTTTTACTTATCTTAATTTCTCCTTTCAATTTATTATTAAATGTTGGAAAATATACTTTAAAATGCTTAATGCTAACCGATAGGTCTGGCAAAAGATTTAGGGAAATCCTGGTGGAAATTAGGAGGCAAATGCTTACCGTCTGCCAGGAGTGTCAGTTACCTCAACTTCGTGAAAGTTGTCTTGTATAAAAGATTGCAGCAAATCCACCATTAGCACTATAAAGAGAATCGAATAGGATTAGGAAACGTTGCACTATTTCCTAATTCAACAAGTGGCGATTTGATATTACTGCATGTATCGAATTTCGCACTAATTGAATGAATCAGAGATTTTGTGTGCGTGTGCCGCTTTCCCGCCTGTTCGTTTTACTTTTGAATTTCATAACGACTATCCGTATACGCGTTCAGTACGGTGTCTCATGCGTGCCTTCTTCAAGGTAAAGAAGTGCTTGGAGCCCCAACTGACGATGCCAACATCCGCCAATGGAGGCGAAGTAAGACGCGTTCGCCGCTTTCACTTTGCCCACTTTTCTGCTTTTTTCAGTATTCAAAAAAAAAAATTATCTTTGAGTCAGCAGTGCTGGCGTATGTTGTGGAGGAAAGAAACTGTAGACTTTGAGGCTTTCTTCGATGTCTTTTGCGCAAGTTGGGGTTTTCCTGTCTTTGACCCCACAAAGGTCTTCCAAAAAAGGCAATTGGCAACTATTTATCATCCGGTGGTATTGGATACTTTATCTGGGCCTTACCACCTGAAAGAACTTCCTGTTTTACTTGGAGGTAATTTTCGTGAACTGCAGGTGCAGTCAACTCCAGTTTATCTCAATGGGGGAATTCATTGCCGATTGCCACCAATTGTGATACTCTGAATGTCGAACGGTATTGTATGCAGATATTAGCATAATGAACACAGTCTTGGATAACGAGGTCTAAGGTCTTTCTACCAGCGGGAGGCTACCATCGAGTTGAGATTGCCACTGTGTAAATTCTAAAATGTAACCATGACCGGGTAATGAATTCAGATACATATTACAATATTATGCTTCAATTGGGTTGGTTATCTAACAACATGGCGGAAGAAGAGCAATTTTCAAATAATCAACAGTATGCCAATGATTTCCTCAAATGTTTTATGTAAATCCAGCAAATGTGGTAAGCGCAAAAAATTCAATTGCTGAAAATATCTGTGCCTCTGCAAAAATTCGTTAAATTGACTTCAGGGATTATACATACATTATGTATGTAAATGAAGAAGATATAAAAAGGGTGCAGTTATGGGGAAACCAAGCGTAAAAAATCGGCTTTTTATTATTTGTTTTATATTTGCGCCTAGGTGTGGATTATATGCATTGATTTTTTTTAAATTTCCAACCAAAGTAGATGAAAAAGATGAATGGTGTTACAACAGTCGACTTTCGACAGCTTTGTCCACTTAATTTAGCTATTTTTAAGCATTCGAAATAATTTTAACCGATTTACATACAAAAGAGCAAAAACAAATTAGGTTTTGATAATAATCAGGCATTAATTTCTAGTTTTCTTTAACTGTTAATGACAAGTTTTGTATATACACTTTATTCTTGTAATTTAATTTGGCGCAGATATTAGATACTTTTAGGAGATTCCTATTTTTTTGCATTAACATCAAAGTACACTACTTTTAAAAAAAATGTCGACTAGTATTAATATTTTTATGAAAAAATCATCATAACAATAATTTCTCATTTATTATGAATTTTTACTGATTTCGAGAATCATTTTGTTTTTCCTTATAACAGGATCATTTTAAAAGTTAGTAGTACATAATTTAGTGCAGTGAGCTTATTTGCATTTGTTACGCTTTACATAGTCCTCAAAGGTAACGACAACGAATATATAGGCTAGTATTAAATCGATCGATTTTTTGTAAGATTATTTGCACTTCTTCTAATAAGATCTCTTTATATTTTCGAGAATTGTTTCTAACAATTTCTGATTGATTATTTCACTTTATTATATGTGCTCGTTTGGATGAATTCGTATGACCATTCAAAAAATAAGCAATTTTAAATCAGTTTATAAGAAGGTCACGACGCTTGATGTACGACCATCTAGCTTTGCTATAACTTTGAAATGCCGGTGTACTACAACTATTCAGAATGTTTTTTTGTTTTTTCGAAAGGATAAACAAAAGATGAAACGAATACACTCATTTAGAATAGGGATAAATATGCAGAATAAGCAATTTAGGACACTTTTAAAGCTTAGTCTTAACACCTCAATCCGAATGGGCTTATCTTCTTACCATTCAAGATATTGTGTCTTTTATGGATCAGAAAGCCACTCCGAGCAGTATTTGAACATAGTTTGCTTTGAATGATCCCCAAACTCCACACTCATTACCATAATGATTCACTAAAAAGTGATTTATGATGCTTTCGACCTCACCCGAATTTGCTTTTCTTCAGAGATCACTTGACAAAAATGTTGAAAAGTCACTTAAGTCGAAATTAAATTGCATATTGAATATGTTTTTACAATATAAAAGATTGTTAGGGCAGGTGTTATCCACTACTTTTACAAAAAACATATCATCATCAAATCGGAATACGAACAAGTCTTTCTAGGTTGCATGAGGACATTCTAAGGATTTAGAAGTGATTAAAATTCAAATGGTGATATGCGTTCATATACATATATGAAAACAAATTTTAAGAAAAAATAACAAACTAGCAATTTGCTACTCCGGTGAATACAAAATATTGTTGTTCGGTGACTTACTTAACATTTTTGCCCGCTGAATTACGAATGGTTATGTCACGCTTTGTAACTAAAATAAACATTCTAAAGAACTGCCTATTCGACTAACGATTAAGCGGGAATCTTTTAGGAGACCTGATGCGAGTATTCGCGATTACGTTACAAAACTGCAGCTAGAACGACTTCTTTTTATGTTTTCACAATAAACGATCTCCTTTCGCAACTTTTCAGTGCGTTAATTCAGCGGACTGTAAGACCGCATCATTGTACAACACCCAACAAATATTTCCTCCTAAGTCCACTCGAGTAAGTTTTACCTGCCCATTAGAAAGACTTCGCGGGAGCGCAACGGTGTGTAGCAGTCAACTTTCAAAAATTGCGATGCTACTGATGGTGAGTAATATTAGTTACACATAGCCAAAAAGGTAGGATGAGAAGAAAATACCCAAAATCAAATAACAAAATACGTTTTTAGCCACAACTAACCAGATTAAAATAATAGGTATCCAAATTTGTATTAAATTCACTTTAAATATAGTCCACAAAATTGCGAAAATTATCACTTTAAAAAAATATATTATATCGATTCTCTTTCGCGAATGACGACGGATTTTCGATTCACGATGTCGCGAGATAAACCGGCAATAGCATGCAATTCCACCTTTCGTCCAAACAAAACTGATCCAACTTGGCGTTGGCAACTTTCGAGTTGGGCCCCAGTGCGATCCCTCCTCATGCCACGGGAGACGCTCTTACTTTTTGTTTTGTTAGATTTTTCACGCATTTTGCAATGAAGATTTGAGCTTTCGCACCGTCTCACCTGTTCATTCAGTGGATGCTTTGTGACGGCATGAATGGCAGTTTAAGAATTCTTAGTTTTCTAGGTTTAGATTAGACGAAAATATTTGTAGGGTAAGTTAGATAAGTTTCTTACCTTACATAGATTTGGAGATCGGGGCCACATCAAGGTGAGCTTCACTATAATGAATTTGCATTAACTTATTGTTATTTCAAAATTCCATTAACTTTAGTAGAAGAAGTGGCATAAACTGAAAACTTTACGGTGACAATTCTCTTCGTTTTCATGTTTCTTTTAAAAAATAATATGTTTTTGATACCAGATCAACATGTGTTTCAAAACATAATACTATATTAGATCGAAAGGTATATGATACTGTCTTGTGCATAATTTCATATTAGTTAAATAATTTCTTTGAAAATACCTACTATATTAATTTTTACTTTAGGTAATTAGATGAAAGAAAGTTAACAATTTTTGAAATTTTGAGGAAAATACAATTTTTTTAAAAATAAGTACCTTCAAGTTACCCCAAGGATAGTATTCGATGAAATATACCATTTTTAAATATATTTTCTTAAATCTAATATTATCAAAAACATATTTTTTATATAATCTATTTTACTCGGATTGTCAAAAAGACATTTATATTCTTTCTGAAAAGCATTCTTTAAGTTTTATAACTTGTACCAACTAATTATACGAAACGTTTTTTTAATTCCAATTTTGGTAATATCTTTAGTAAAAGGACGTAGAAAGTAATCAATTTCTTTAATTCCTTCTTCTAATAAGTGCTAATGAATTAACTGAAAGAAAATTTATTATTTTTATAAAAAAGATTTAAACAATTTATTGGAATATCTTCCGTTAAATACTATGATAGATTCCAAAGTTTAATAAATGTTTTCGAAATAAATACCTGAATACCGCACCAAAAACACAGCGTTGATGTAATCATCAGAGGATTTTGACTTAAGTTCCTAAATCAAGCTTTTGTGAAACCCGATTAAAGAAATTTCCTAAAAAATGTAAGAAAAGTATATGTACAGTTGGTTTTTCTAGAAAAAAAGCATATTAGTATCATAATATAGCAAGCAATACGTCTACCGATAGAAATGTCGAATTTATTGCTATCATAAATTAAATAAGATAAGACAAGAGACAAACTAAAGACATTAGGCTAGGCCCACTTGAAAAACAAACAGCCATTTCCAAAATGTGTTTATAAATACATATGTATAAAATAACAAAATATTGTAAAAATTAAGTTATATTATACACTACAACTAGATAGTGTTCAATAAATAAAGTAACAATAAGTTTTAAAATTTATCGTTTACTCAAAACGAATGAATCACGTTTTGCTAGCACGAAAAGTTCATCGATGTAACGGCGTAGGTATTGGGAATTACCCGAGAAGAGGAATTTTATCGGAGGTTTTTTTGGGTCCGAAAATATATGAAGATGGAATGTGCATTAGTTTTCTGTTTCAGATGCCCTTCAAGATGAGATTACATGAGATTTAAGAGTTCACATGAAATATCCATAATTCGAATTGAACTAGGAAACCCCAACATCCCATGTCACGCCACCTTGAGCTAAATGCTCGGTGAAAGTTCCCACGTACCAGAAGGCACAATTGGACCAAAATACCGGCCGACACATCCGCGTGAAATGCTCGTTGCCGTCAATGAAAAACGTACCGGAAGTAGAATTCTTTCCAGATGAACGATGCACCGACTCACAGGTGCTGGTTAATTTTGTGCTTTTGGTCCATTTCTGGATTTACGCCTCAGACGCTGTACCTTCCGAAGAGCTGGAGCATCGACCTGAGCTATGTATCGCGACGGCCAGACCCAGTGCAAAAAGATCGAAGCACATTAACCCAGATTCACCTCACTTGAAAGAGAGGCAAATTCCTCCTGGCACAGATTTTAGCCTGGGGAACTTTTATAAATCGAACTTTTGGCAATTCGGCGCGGCGCTGATTTGATTGCTTCACTGCAGCTTAGAACAATGCTCGACTTTTCAGGCGATCTATTCAACCATTTTAATTGTCCGATGCCTTAGCACTCCCCGCTAGCAGATTGTGAATTTATTGGTCCAGAAGGAAAGTTGATATCTAAAAGGTAAAAGGATTATGAACCAAGTTTGGAATTGTTAGGAAATACATTTCTTTCAAATTTTATAATCCATAAAGGTTTTGTCTAGTGCTGATTAGTTATTTCACTGTTCATTAAACATAAAGCAATTTTCTAAAATCGAAAAGATAAATCTATATATATAAAAGTTAAATAAGAATGGTTTGCTGTACGTGTACTCAAATTAAGAAAATATTTTTTTTTGTGCGTTTAAAATTTGGAATCGTAAACTGTAAAAGTTATCAAGCTTACTACTATATTAAAACGTCAACAATCACAATGCAAGTACTTTAAAAAAATTAATGCTTGGTGTTTGCTTACATATTTCGATTTGATTTCATGCAGAAAATGGTACTTAATTAGATTACTTTAATATAAGTTCTGGGTTCTGCGTATTTTTAGTCAAAATCAAGACATATAATTTGAGAAATAAAAAACTAATACTTTAAAATACGAAAATATATCATGAGAGGTACAAATAAAACAAGAGGATTGGACGTTGCATTTGACAATTTATTTTTATATATAAAAAAAAACAATCAAACGTAAATCAGATGTCTTTTATAAGTAAACTAAATAAAATAAATAAGACATTGACGAGAAATTAAAATATAAATGATAATGCAAAGAAATACCTTACCATAAGGGAAATCGCAAGATTTAAAAGTTAAAATGTCTTTAGCATTCACGTACACAGGACCCTATTTTCGCTATGAAAATAATTCATCTTTTAAATTCTCCTCTTAGTTTGTTTGCATTTCTCATCCGAAATGTTAAATTACAATTAATTTATGTTCATTTAATATACACAATTTTTTTTTTTGTTTTACTCATTAATGTCTTTACAAAATGCATTTCATCTTACATTGTCTATTTCAATACCTGTATAAATTTTTCTTGATTTTTCCACTTTACTTGTTGGCAATAGAATAATAGAACTTCGGACAATTAACGAACGAAACTCCACTCAAACAAGGTAAGAAACAAACAAGCTATAGTAGTAAAATTTTAAGTGCGCTAAATATTTTTTTTAAAAAAATCGTAACAATTTCAACATTGGACTCACGAAATTAGTGTAAAGATAATACAATTTGATTCTCCATCTTACGCTAATTCTTCCATTTTCGATAATTTGTTTTTTTTTGTCTTTTTTTATGTTTTTTCCTTCATATTTTTTTTTTTAAATTTATTATAAAAAAATTCTATCACATTATTAAAAAATCAATAAACTGATAATAGATTTTCTTTTCAGTTATACCTCTTTCCGTTTATGTCCCTCGTTTGACGGTTATGATTCCGACTTATCTTTCAATTCATAATTAATTGAGTATTTACCTAGCTGTTCGATATATGACGCACTGCATAGAGTTTGTTGCTACTAGCGGCCTGCTTTTGCACCGAAATAGGATCATGGATTTTAAAACACAGCGACAAACAAAATTCCTGTATGATCTGCTGTATTTTTGCTATAATATTTTTATAGCTCCGGTGGGAAGATAGGGGGATAATTAATATATTTTCTTAAGAAATAAATAAAAAAATTATTGGGGCAAGCTCACTGTATATATGTAAAAATTTCTGGCGTTTGAATTTTATTGCACCTTTTGGTCTGTAGCGTTACCAATGGTATACGATTAAAACCGTTTAAATGTTGGGCAGTAAAGGTATAGTTTTATCACAATGAATATAAGAACTTTGACGAAACCTAACCGTTTGTACATAAAAGTGACGAAAACAAAACTGTTCGCTTATGAAAATATGCGAAATGGCGTAAATCCAACATTATTTGTTTAAAATAATCTTATATTTGTTGGTAACAAAATTTCACGATGCTAAATGCTTGATAAAGTACTGCAAAGAGATATTTTATCTGGAAGAATACACTGTAATGGATTTGTGATGAATTGCTTCTGAGAGCAGTAAATTTGGCAACAATCAAATTTCCACACATGCTGGTTCGATTAACTAATAGAAATTAACAGGAACCTTTAGATTTTTTTTAATAAATTATCTTGCAGGTGTAAGTACGTACCATATATCGAACCTGGCGATAAATTAAATCTATCCAATCTTTTGACTTTTCATGGATCCATTTAAAAATTTTTTTTGATTCATTCAGCTGAAATAGCTCATCGAATGTTCCTTTTATTATGCTTTCTTTGCCATCTTATATCCTTTTATCGAGAAACGTTAACTTTTTATAGCAGCTGTTAAATTCAGAAAAGAAGTTTTTCACAACGTGGCCCAAGCGGTTACATAGTTACAATGCAGAGATACCTCAAGAGCCATAAAATTTACAGTATTTACCTCCTCTCTAGCCCTATAAATATTACAAGTTCTTCATAAAAATATATGCCTATGTGATTACTATATATTGATCAGAATCTGATTATACTGCTTGTCGTAATATAATTCAATATTTGGAAACAAATGCATTTGATATCTGCAAGAAACTTCGGTATTCGATCAATTCAATTCAAACTCAAACGCAGGGCGCTCTTCACCATTTTTTCACCTAATTAGAGGTCAAATTGAAAAATGTTCTATACTTCTTGTATGAGAGAGTATTGGGCTTTTCGAAATTGATCTGCCGAATGAAAAAGATGTTTTTTTTTGTGTTCGAAATGTTTCCTCGTGTGCCGCCGGCATGTTACGTGTTAGCGTTAAATTTAAGTTTTGTTTTTTTTTCCTTTTTTAAATATTGTATATATATAATCAATACTTATTAATTATGTACAACTATCGGGATGCTGACTTTGCTTTCGTTTAGTCTTAGGCTCTTTTGGGTGCTCAATGGATGGCCTCCTTGGATTACCTAATGTTACTAAAGCACTTGCTACAGCTAAACCGGCCGCTTGGCCGGGAGGAGCATGTTGAAGGCCACCTGTAAATTTATTAAAAAAAGAAATGATTTATAAGCAGTGTTAAATGTATGTACATATAACAAACTTAATTATCTCGTTAGAGGAGATAAACAGGGTGAAAGAAGAAAAAAAAAGAAAATGTTCTTACCTGTTGGCAACCGGACTAGAAGTGATAAAACTGCAGCGCGATTGCCGCTGCACGGCTCTAGAGCAATCGGGCTGGGGCAGTCCTGAAAAATATTTAAATAAAAATTCCTTCAAAATTCTTCATCAATATAAAATACGAACCTTTTTACGCTTTTTTGAAACTGAAATTGTTTCAAGTGTTTGAGAGATATCGACATTTTCTCTATTTTCTATTTCTACCATGACCTGCAAAAAAAAATATTTGTGTTTTATCTTTACTTTTTTAATGAGTAGTCCTTTGTTACCTGAGAAAAGGGGCGCGATGCCATTTGTTCCATTTCTACAAACAGCCGCTGTCTTCTGCGGAATAAATCATATTTTTGTTTTATTTTCCACAGAACCGCAGCCATAAGTAGAAGCAATAGGAAGCACGATGAAAACGTGATGAAGAACTGCTGAAGATTCAATTTTGGGTACTGTGAAAATGCGATTTGAATCCAAAGTGGTGGTTGAAAATCATAGACGTAAACGTAGAACGTTGTAAGAGTGACATTATCTACAATTCCGTACAGATACTCCCCGCGAGGAAAACGATGTCGGAATGTGGAACAATTCACCGCACTGAAAAGAGCCCGCTCGGAAGCAGTTGCCGTGCGAACGGTTATATTCATCTTTGCAGGTACACTGCAAGTTATGCTAAAGTCCGCATCGATGTCCTGCTTTGTCGGTGAATTGCGGAAATTTATCTGAGTGTAATGACGATCCTCTTTCTTCGAGAGGTTAAATGTAAATTGGTAGTCAATCGTAAGATCGTAGTAACATGATCCTTTCGAAGGATCGCCGTGGTAATGATTTTGCGTATCGCATTTTTCGCAATGGTCGCCTACTAGTCCTTTTGTATGGCAAAAGCACTTTCCCGTGTCCATGTGACACTGGGAGGCTTGGCCATTGCATTCACACTTTTGGCACGTCCCTCCGTTTATGGGATTGCCCCAGTAACCTGAAGAGAATTAATTTATAAACTATTCGTTCCAATTCCATTTTATCACATTTTGTAATTATATGATTTTTTAATGGTAATGGAAATTAGCATTAGCATTGCAATTATCATTCCAAGATATGAAATGTGGACTTATAATGGCTTACCTTATATTTTTCCAAATTGATAAGACACATATATAAACAACTTCTTTTACGAAAGTAATCTAGGCCACTAAATTGATATCCATGTTGAATTCAAAAAACAAAAACACATGTACAATAATTTTCAATGCAAAATTTCAATCTGTACATTGATTTCTTTAAATACTTAACTTGGTTTTTAAAGAAGGTTACAAATAGATTAAGTATTGTCGTCATTGCTTATTTTGATAATCTTTCTTCCTATTAAATGTTTTTGACATAATCACGGAATAGGAAAAAACAGCTAAATAATAAATTCTATTTTAAATTGATGTAGTAATTGCATTAAGAGGTTCGACGAAGTAAGGGGATCGAATGACGACTCCGCTCTTCTTTCTTTGAATAGTAATTGCATTGCTTATTCCCATTAATTATTAAAAAAGAATGGAATACACAAAAGAAAATGTGCTTTAAAACTCTATTACTAAGTACTGATTTAATTACCTGGTCGACACTTTTCGCAGTTCCTTCCTGTAGTTAGATTAGAGCACGGCTGCAAGCAATTCAATTTGTCAGGGCAAGTGCTGTGGCCATTACACTGGCAATCCGGGCAATGAGTAAAATGCCACAGCGAGGATAGACATTCAATCTGCTCCTGGGGTCCACTAGCTCCTCCCGGGAGGCACTTTCCAAGGCCAGTTGCAGAGCCATCGTCACACCAGCCACAAGCTGGGTCATCGCGGCATTGATTGCATGATTTGTAAAAGCCGCATTGCGACCCTGAAGGTCTACACTTTGAGGGGTGGGTGGTCCATTCTCGACACTGCCCGTAAGGGTAGCTAGCAGTATAGGCGTTTCTATCAACGCAACGCTGTTCGTTTTGACACCAAATACAGTCGTCTTCAGTACAATTTGTGCACGTAAGGAGGGTGGCGCAGGGCGGGGGGCATTGGATATCGCTTGGATCATTCGTTCTATTGCCCAGCGGCCTACATCGGTTGGCATCATGATCCCAATGGCAGTTTGGGTTTGAAGAGCAAGAATGGCAACAGTGGAGGTGTTCACAGGCACTACCTGGCTCATCCGGACACTGATCCAATTTTTTTATAATGGAAAATCCATCTGCGGAGACCTCGCGGCATTTTTCTTTCGAGCATGTCCCATTACCGCAATAGGTGCATCCAAAGGTATTTGAGACACAAGACTGGCAATTTGTGAGCTCACCGCACCGACTTACATCGAGCAAGAGCTCCGTAGTCATGGTGAGTCTCCCTTTAGCTGGACATGTAATGTAACCATATTGATCTATTCCCACAAGTGTTACCCGTTCCACTTTGTTATATGAGATGCATTTAGCCCTTTTAACATCCCAAAAGCATTTAACGCCAGGCCGGGCGTTTAAACATTTCTCCTGCTTAAGAAAATAGCTGCAGTTGCCCGGAGTGTACTTAAGTAAATCAGATAGCAATTGGCCATCGAAGCCTCCATAAATATAAAGGGAGTCCTCGAACATGACTGCGCTGTGTCCAAACCTGGAAAGATCTGAAGTCAAATCCTTCGGCATGTCTTGAGTATGCCAAGAGTCGCAAAATACATCGTACACCATCAAATCCTTGCTGTAGCATTTAGCACCGTAGCTCTGTGATGTGTCGTTGTGAGTGTTCCCCCCAAATACCATCATTAGTCCAGTGCTAACAAAATTCGCTGTATGGAGGAATCGTGCACTTGGAGCAGACGTGAGCAAGGACCAAGTTCTTGTCGCTGGCTCATAAGCGTATAATTTATTGCTCAATATTTGAGTACTTTCACTTTCAGACACAATTCCACCGTAAACGTAAATTTTTTCTGAATGTTTATCATAACTGGCGCTATGACCGTATCCCCCCTTTACTACGTAACCACTTGTTTCTACAATTTTCCATTCCCGAGTCCCAAAATTGTATTCTTGAACTGTGTTCAAATAGCCGTACCGTGGCGAATGACCAAAGATGATCACCATGTACTGGTAAGTACTTTTGTCCCCGAAGCCTGGAACCAAGGTTGCTGTGTGACCCGCCGACTTTAGCGGACCACACATGGTAAATGCTGTACCATTGCAAGGCTCAGCCTTCACGGTGATATTTTCCCAAATTTTAGCGCTAACATCGAAGGCCCATAGCTCATTGCAGATGCCCTTCTTCTGGATCACTCCTCCGTACATGAAGATCTTATCTCCATACATGACAGTCGAAGCTGCGTATCTTAGTTCCGGCACGTTGTTACCCCCCATGTGGACAGTTTCCCAGACCCGTCCGTTAAAATCGTACATATAGAGCAGCTCTCCGCGATCATAACTCTCTCCACCGATTATGTGGAGGGTGTCGCGCCAAACAGCAGCTCCATGAGAAGCACTGCCTGGGGGCGGAGGTGAGAAATTCAGGGAGACTGTTGTCCAGACGCCTAAAGCGGTTCTTTGAGAGCAATCGTTTCCAGCAAAACCGCTGTAGCATTGGCACCTTTAAAGGTTTTTCGGTTAGATTAAATATAAATAAAATAAAATGAAACTAACTCATGTTGCTCCCTCTTGCACTCGCCCTGATTGAGATTGAACGAGCAGTTGTTTGGACAAATTTCAATGTTGCATGCCTCTCCAGTATACTGGGCATAGCAAGTACAAGTGCCGTCATCGGCGCAGGCTCCCCGCCCTGAGCAATTCATGGCTAGAAATAAATAAATAAATTTGAGAGTTACATACTGAGTACCACGACTGTAGTAAGAATAAAAGTATTCAATAGATCAGGTCACTATACCCACATAAATTGTTGATTTTGATAGTAGGTTTATTGTAACATATTCAATGCATTGAGCTTATTAAATTTGTGTTAATTTTTTTACAAGAAGCAGTCATGTAAGAAACTTCGCGCTTTGTTTCTGTTGAATACACTTAAAACGGAAAAACAAAATAAATAAATAAAACGTATTTTTAATAAACAACATCATTTTCAGAAACAAATGTAATAAATGGTATAATCATATCATGGGATTGATCTCCAATTTTAAGATTATATCTAGTATTTGCACGAAGGATGTTTTTATGATTTTGTTTCTTTTATAATAAATACGAGTATAACACAATCTGAGTGTTTTACCACAAAAGAAATCGTAAAGTTTACTTTGATCGTCCGTCTATTGGTATAAACCGGAATATGAATGGTCACTGTATAAAACCCCTTTTTGCAAAGGCTCTCTGACAAAACATTCATATTAACTACAATTTGTAATACATAACTTAAGTACATTTTCTTTATGATAAAGGAGAAAGGCTGGCTGGTTGGCTGTTCTGATGATATAATAGTTTTAATAATTTCACGAGTATTAGGTATATGCTATTGTTTTGTCTAATTATTTCTTAAAGTCTTGTTTATAGGAGTTATCAGATTTGCATTTCAGTTTCAACAGTAAGGTCCTAGTAGTTATTTGTAAAAGATAACAATTATTCCTTATTCTGTAACAGAGGTTTTAAAGAGGAAGTATGCAATCGAATGTTTTTCAATTTACAAGAAGATGATGATCGGAGCTATTTTACTATCAGCATGTTTGCATGTTTTTTAAGAAAAAATAATAACAAATTTGTAAACAGACTTTAAGCCGGTACACACTTTTAGGGAGAGGCAGTCCCAAATAATCGATTGAACCTCCCGAATTCTTAATATTGTCAAACACACTTTCCATTCTAGTATCTAGGTCAGGGAATGACCGAATGAGATATTTTGTGTTTAACATCAGATAGCCATTTAAAGAAAACTGTGCCAGAATCAGTATTGGATAGAGCCAATGAGTGTTGCGGGCAACACCTTAAGATGGTAAACTCACCTGAGTTGTCCGTGGGGCATCCATTTATCTTGTAGGATATATTGAAACCAGACATGTTGTACGCATCATCGCTAAAGAAATGTAACAGCGCAGATCCCGATTGTGCTACAATTTCTGGCACCCGTCGAATTGAGAAGTTCCTTTTGTACATCAGTCCACTGTAAAGAAAAGGAGGAAGTTATAGTTAGGCTGTACACAGACAGAGATTGTTGGAAGACAGACCTGTAAACAGCGAGGAGCGGAGATTCGACGCTATCTCCGTCGTAAATGTACAGGTGATCCCACCCGCACTCGGTGGCGAACTCCTCCAAATGTAATCTAATCTTGGGAGCCTTTTGGCTGAGAGTTAAGCCATTTACGGCTCCATTTACTCCACTTGTTGCATTATCAGCTCCTCGGGCGTCAATCAACCAGCTGCACTTGACACTGACGGAGTAATTGCCGAAACCGTCGTGAATAATGCCCTCGGGTTGCGTGAGCCTAGAGAAAGAATGTTTTTCTTATATCACCAATTCACTGGTGGAAGCGGTATGGATTTATCATAATTCCATTGCCCGAATTAAGACACTTTGGAGGCTTCCAGCGACCAGGCGGAGCCAGATTGAATCCGTGCCCCCGCTAGGCAGGGACTCCGCTGGGCTGGGCCATTTACCAGAAGCACCTATGCGTCAACATATTGTTGACATAATTTGGGCAAACATTCACCTGACTTTTCCGCCACAATATTGGCAATCGGGTCCTTGCCATCCGTCTGGACAGACGCAGACATTGTTCCTGCAGACTCCGCCGTTCATGCAGCCTGTGGCCGAGGTGCAGTTGAACGCATTCGCTTGGACCACCACCGAGACCCAAACGAGGAACGTAAGGACGAAAACAATAAATTTCCGACGGTACTTCACATTGAAGGTTTTTTCGAGCATCTCTTGTCGCGCCAACATTTTACACTTGTGCGCTCATCTTCTTGGTTAAGCGCAAGCACACGGTTACAGGAGACCACCGCAAATCACTTTTAGCACAGCCAAGACATTACTTTTATCGCTTAAACGAAAACTTTTCCCTTTCAGACTCTCCTTTGACACAGCTGGGCAGGTGGCACACATATACAGAATACAGAGTGGCAACATAACAAATGTCAACTGCGCTCCGATTCCGGTTCAGTGGCCGTTGTTGTGGCTAAGGGCCCGTTCCACTCGACGGAAATGGAACGAACTGCCCTAACAAAAATTTTTAGCGGACGTTTTTATATCTTTAGAAAAGTTTATTCCCTTTCCGATTTATTTCCGAATTTCAATTGAAAATGTTTACGCTTCAACTGATTATATCGCACCGAACACTCAGCAATTTCTTTTGGTAAATGCTTTTAATAAGTTCTGTTCACTTAGTCTGAGCACTTAAAGTCTGCAAATAGTTTCACAATAAATGAAGTTTAATTATTTACACTAATGTTATATGTACAATAAAATATTAATAAAAAACAATTTACCATTTTGAAAAGATCAAAGCGTTGTTGTGGGACGTTCCGAGTTTTGTGGTGTCTCGATTTATAAATTCGTTCAGAGCATTTTGCCGTGGAGCGTAGTAAAGAGAAACTTAAAAGAGGGACTAACTCCTAAAATCGTTAGTTATGACTGATTTTGCCTTATATTAATTATTTTATTGATTCAAGATTCCCCTATTTTCACATCGAGCTTTCAAAAAAATCGAACTTGTGATGTTTGTTATTTTTAGAGCGTTCGAGAAACTTTTTAAAAAAAACTGGAGATCTAGGGCACACAATAATTTGACCTATTGGTTTGAAAAAAATTATTTCAACGTTAACGGCACATTAATTGAATACCTCTATATTTCTCCAAATATAACTTATTTATCCCTTTTTCAATCATTTTCGGGATACATTCGTAATTTGTGAATTTGTTTTCTTTAGTTTCTGAATTTATATTAATAATTGAGGTAACAATTAAAATAATTAAATTTTCGGATTGACTAATAAGTACATACGTATGTATGTGTATAAATTATTGTATAAGTTCATAAGTTCACATAAATTCCGAAAAACAAAAGTGAGACACTTGAAAAATCGTTTTCTTAGATTTTGAACCTGATTGAAACCTATGCAAGGAATAATTGCTTTTCATAATGAATCAGTAATAATAGTTCCTTTTTGATTTATAATTTTGTACACATAAATAAATTTGAAGCTCCACAGGCGTTTTTTTGGAAACAAAATTTTTCGAACTTGAGCAGATAATTAAAAAAGTAAACGAAAAAAGCAATGGTGTTCTGCCATCTTAGGTTAAGCAACTTGTCGGATTACACGTAATGGTTCAAAATTGATTTGCAAGATTGCAAACAGACAGACAACAAAATGAGCCAAATAAAAGCTTTAGAAAAACCACTATTTTTATATAATATTCTGAAGATCCATGGCTATCGCCTCTAATAGAATTATATCGTTATTTTAAAAATTTTGTATATTTAATAATACATTACTACCAAGAAAAAACAACAATCACGTTACTTTATATGTAGGTATGTATGTATGTATGTATGTATATAAAATATAAAATTCAGTACTCACTTTTTCCATCCTGCAAGATCAATGGTACCTATGGAGAATTTTTGGTTATTTGTTTATTGCTGATATTTATCATTACATTACTATGAACATTGTCTTTAACAAAATTTAAACTTTATAATCAAAACTAAATGGCGTTATGGATATTTGTTGTTTTGTTGTTGCTTCTATTAAATAGGTAAATATTTTATTAAATAAGTCTCATCTTAATACTAAGATTGGATAGATAAATAAATATGTATACATATATACATACATAAGTGCCCAGGCAGGCAGAGTTTTATCGGTTAAAGAACTTAATGTTTTTTTTGTTAATTGATTTACATTATCGATAAATGCTTAAAATTAACAAAATAAGAGGTAAGTTAGTCAGGTTCACGCGACTACTTTAGCGTTTCATAGAAAGATAAGCTGAGAAGTTTCTTGGAAAGCGATTTCTTAACGGCCACTTTGCGTTTCTTTTTGCTTTATGTAAGATAGAAATTTCAGTAATATTTGTTATTTGATTTACTAAAAATAAGCAACTTAAAACTCTAGTCGACATTCACTCAATTTATTGTTTTGGGGGTGAGTGAGCGTTATTATGAAGTTGTGCGAATTTCTAAGGACTGCTTTATGCAATTTGATTGATCGGATCGGTAACTTCGACAGGTAACTCCGACGGGTTTTTAAAAAATCAGAAGCCATACTCAGGTATTCTTGAGTTGGAAAGCTTTATAGCCAAACCATGGCAACAGCATTTGTCTGAGGGTTGAATTCGTTATCGCTGCGTGGGAGTCGCGAACTTCCTGAGGGCCCATCGTCAGGTGGTATGTGATAAGTGCGGGCGGACGGTTGGGGGTGGGGGTGGGAACCACGTGTTAACGCCCGGCATCGTATGCTCCCCGCGGCTCGTTCCTCCGGCGCTATTTCGCTATTTCGTGGGGGGAAAGCAGAGTAACATAGAACTTTCTCCTCAATCAATAATGAACGAAAACCGAACGAAGGGCGCAGGGCGCTTTCCGACGAAGTCCCCAAAAGCCATCGTTAGCCAGTTTTATATTTGACGTTTCTAAGATTGCATCGTCGTGAGGGTGGATCTTCCGGAATTTTTAGTGGAAGAAAAAAACGGACCCCAAAAAAATATATATACACATATAGAAATTGCCGTTTATCAATTGCTTCCCATGGCCGACGGAAATGCCGTGGAAATTTTATCTTCTCGCAGCATGAAGCTTTTCAGCACGTTCATTTGAGTGGAGTGCGAACCGTGTCTCGTATCTAATTATTTTGAGATTTTCTCGGGACGGAAAATCGATGCGGCAAGAAGATAGTTTTCTTCAGTTGCACTCTTGAGCCCCACGATTCGTCTTCTTCGTCAAAAGTTGAGTTCGCTGTCTTGATTCGATCGCACGGTCCGGGTCCCGTCCTATGCACTGGATAGTGCGATTTTAGGCCCTACGAAGTTCACAAAGTGCCCACCCGTGTCGAAGAAGTTTTCCCTTGTCTTTTTCTTTAATTGCGTGATTTGTGGCCGTAGAGGACTCCCCGCGTATACAGCAGATGGTGCGAGGCTTGTGATTAAAAAGGAAAAGGATACAACCGCCAACTGGAAACAGCCCTCGGAGGAAATCAGTGGACCGAAATCATTCCCAGGTGACTTAGATGCTTAGATTAATTATTTAATTAGTCGGAAACGTGTCGTATGCTATTGTACTTCCTGAGACATTAAACAAGACTTTGCGGTTTTCCCACTTACACAATGGAATTGAGCCCCAGCAACCGAGTAGAGCCCCCCTGCCTGAGGCTTCGTGGTTTTGTAACCATAGAGAAGCTCTAGGGCGCGTAACACGGTAGATTTTCGAAGCTTTTCCAAATTTACTTCCCTACATACTTTTCACCTTTTCGGCTTCAAGTCTACTAGCAGATTCGAACTTCTTTCTGGAGCCTCCACCTACAAGGCCCTCCACATTCATATTCAAAATATCTTATTTATAAACCGTTAAAAGTTCTCACACAGCATCCAACTAATTTGTGATTGTGGCCCAGTTTTCTACCTTCGGGCAATTTTAATATATAATGCGATTAGGTTTTCAAGAAAAGATTTTTTCTCCAAATAGGTATATGTTTTTTTTTCTTTTTTTAAAATATTTATCTGCTTATTCAAAACTAGCAACAATATGGTTGAATGAATTTTTGATTCTAGCACTCAATTACTTATATGTATGATTTCTATTGTATAGACTTGTAAGGTTGAATTGGAATAAATAAATAATAACAATAATAATTTTAATAAATAAGAGACGTAATCCTTAAATCAACAGAACCAACAATCCTGAAAGTGGCTGTAGATTCCTCAGATTTTTTCCTTCTGTGAAGCAAAATCAGACAGAACAAAAGGTGTGCTCGGATTAATTAAGTTCCGAATAAAGTCTTGAGCGAATGTAATAAATCTACCGGGAGAAGACAAAGCAAAATCGAGAAGAATAGGGAAAACTCTAAGCCTATTTTTATGCAAAGCATTGTCGTGGTGAAAATTCACACCACTCCGCACCTACTATGTTTTTCTTCTATTATGATTTTAGTGCACTTAAGTCCCAAAAGTAAATCATCCACCTAAGTCCCACCTGACCTACTGCTTCATTTTATCTGCTTTATTTTTAAGCAAACATTCTGGTTTCGCTCAAGTAGCGCTGCATTGCGCCCTGACCATGGGAGCTTTATCTTTTTCCATTACACGGGGATAATTTTTTCTGCTCCTCTCGTTGTTAATTTTGCACCGAGATTTCCTGCTTTTCAAGTGCAGCGGCAAAGGTACTCAATTACCTTTTGTGGAAGCAACTCTTTGATTTTTCTAAGCTACGAACTCAGCTATTGTAATTAATTATCGGACTGTTTAGTTCCGAAGAATTCTTTAATTTGAATGGAAAATCGCTTTCTGTCCTTCGGCTTTGTTCCGTGTACACATATGCGACGGAAATTTCTCCAGGAAGCTAAAAATAGCCAGTGTGAAATTTGGTCTATGACCCCCTCAGGTATTTCTCAGCTCCACCACTTGTCTAAATTTAGATTCTGTTTTTTACTTAGTTTTGTTTTCTAAACGTCTTGTTATTTGTATACTTTAAAGGAGCTTTTCTGTAAAGAATGATATTTGGTTCTACTAATAGTACACGGGTTAACAGGGATTTTCATGATTGCAAAATATTTCCAATTACACTTGACTCAATAACTATACATACTTTTAAAATATAGTTATTTATAACCCCTGGACATATTGGCTCAGTTACCGGGTAGGGTAGAGATTTATCTGTACAATTATCATGGTTAAAAAAATTATAACCCATAATTTAGGAAACCAGATTCAATAAGTACATAGTTATTTCGTAAAAATGTTTACGGAAGACTTACATTTAATTAAGAAAAACTGGAAAACAATTTTATATAATGTTAAATTCTATATGAAAGATCGATTTCCTTATTTTTCAGTGTTAAATGTTTTGAAGCATTAGGGCATATTGGAAGGTGGTGATAGATTGATCCCGATTGGTTAAGATTTAAAAGAAATCTATCTATCTACAAATAAATCTAATTGAGATAAAAAAATTAACACAGTTTTAGTCAATGTTTATTTGATATATTATAATTACTGATAAATGAATATGCTTATATTCACCTCAACTAAACTGCTATCATTTATTATCGATAGATGAAAATTAAATGGAAATGCAAATGGTTTGATCTGACCTTTATACGAGTATATCAATGATCTTTAAATTAGTTTCGCTCCTATTAGTAATAAAATCGACTTTGAAACTGTGGATGCATTAAGTAAAAAAAGTCTACAAGTTATTTAAAAAAAAAAAAAGAAATAGATATTCAACATACGATTAAAATATAGTACCTAATTATAAAAGATATGTATGTACTTGTAAAATTTGTAAAAAAAAATTATACAAGACATATTTAAAATAAAAGGACATTGTATAAATTGATATTTATTTTGATTATATACTTTGCAATTGTAAACAAATTTCGACTGACAGAAATAAAAGAATTATTTAAATGAAATAATTAATTACTTTAAACATTGTAACTTTGAGAAGAATTGCTTGCAAAGTTCCAATGGTACATTGTTGTTTATTTAAAATGGAATTACATATATGTATAAAACATAGGAAAGCATTGTCTATAAAACAATAACTTGTGTGAGTGAGCCATTGCTTTGCATATCCATGACGAACAAGACAAATCAATAAGGGATTTGCGTGCAGTCAGAAATGTCTTATTTATTGGGACAATTACATTTAAGGACAGCGCATGAATAGTCGAGGAACCTAAATTTGGGAAACAACTATTTTGAGAACTCACAAGCCTGATTATGAATCCAAACGAATCAGGGACTATAAAAACTATAATGTCCCGACCTTCTTATAAAAATATTCAGATTTCCGATAGATAGCTGGCGAAGTTGCACGCCAATTTTTCAGAAATGACACACGATCTCCGCAAAAGTCTAAAATTTTGAAGAAAGGACGAATATGAGAAGAGTGCCAGGTACTCCACAAACCGAAAATGCATTCAGTGCCAAAGCTGAATGTGATAAATGGGGATGGCTAAAAAAAGGAAGTAGAAAAATTTGCAGTGCCAGCTGAGTGGAATGGACACGCCTATTTGCTGTTACATCAAGGACTAAGCTTTTTTCAAAAAATTTTCTCTGTTTTAACAAGCGCAAGGTCGTGTCACGTGTGTTTCGCAGCGGGCGTGTCGTTAACGCGTCAATTTTCACAGAATAACCGTCGAGGGACGTTTTTCTACACCCAAAACGAAACAAATTATTTTTAGGCATCGTTGTTCCGCACGTCGAATGGCATTCATTTAAAAATGCACCTTTGAGCTCAGAAGTTGGTTTAGTACAACAGTTCCATGTTGGGCTGATGCCAAAATAACATTTTTACAAAAGTTTTAAACTGTCAATGATCATTTGAGTTTATTGCAGTGCATATAGTATAACAATGACAACACCAATTGGAGAGATTTTGAAACAACTAAGTGTCTCCCATTTTTGTACGCTTTGTTTTAAGGTGGGAGTGGAGTGGAAAATAGGAGAAAAGCCCTGCAACCCTGCAACCCTTTAAATCACGTGTTCTAGGTGGCACTTATACCCTTTGCACAATAAAAACGTAAAGACATACAGTGCTCGAGTATTTTACGCACAGGCGTTTTGGCACAAAGCAATAAAATACAATCAGCATTTTTATGACTTTTTTACAGCACAAAGGTTGCTTCCTTATACAGAGCCTTCAAGAAATAGCCCGCACACGTTCGAAGTTCGCCGGAGGTGCCATAAAGGTATGATTACCTTTTCTACCTTTGGATTCAACGCTTTCGAGAAAGAGGTATGAACCAGACAGAGACTCTAAATCTGGTGCTAATGACTTCAAATTCCATTCTTGGTGTATGTTCATCACTTTTGCATAATAAATGGCAAATCGTGCTATGAAAATTTTCATTAAAACTTTTCCTTAATATAATAAGAGAAAAAAGGTTTTTTTACTCGAATTAAGCTTTCGGTAACAGCAAAGGAAAGAAGGATATGCGTTAGAGGATACTCATAAAAGAGATCCGTAATATATTATGCATTTTATTAAATTTATTGTTTTAATTTGAATTTAATAGCAGATAATCTACTAATCTAATAAACCTTGAAACTCTTCTTGTTCCAGAATGTTATCGTATTATCTTTTTTAAAAAAAAAAGCCTTAGTAAATTTTGTAGCCCTAAGAAATTGACTGTTTATGAATGCTGCAAGAATAATTTAGTTAATTATTTTTTTATCACAAACTACAACGTGCTACACCTACAACTGTAGTTCAGTTAACCAATTTATGTTGTAATGTGCATAGTGAATGAAGGTTTTTAGGAGCCAACTAAGCCATATAGTATTGAAAATATTTATGGTAGGCTCTATGTAGATTGTAGCTGGCTGTAAATGCGATAGAACCGTATAGTTTCAAAACTAAACTACAGCTTAAATATATGTAAGTCAACTACAGTTTCACTTATGAGATAAATATTCGAAAATCCGATGTTTAATAAAACTTCTAAAAATTCGCTAAACAAAAAGTTTTCTTGACTGACAGGCAATTAGATCCCGCTAAGTGGTTTAAAACCATGAATTGAATTATAAATGCCTCCGAATTGTATTTTTTTCAACTTCCATAATTAAGTTAAGTTCAATTATTGAATTTTCTCCATTGTTACAAAAATTATAAATTCTTTTAAAAAAGTTTTCTTCTTTAATAATTGTGTTATCGTAAAAATACTCTTCTTTGGAGGGAACGTTTATTCTTAAAACATGTAAAATGAAAAGTGGGATTTTTAATTATATCTTTGCATCAATAAATAGGAAGAATAATTTAATGAAGACTTTCTCAAAAGCCATTATTAGCAAAGTTACCCAAGCTCTAGCTAACATGTTTCGTACCTTAAGTTCAGGAAAAAAGATTATCCATTTATTTATGAAGAATATAAAGCTGACTTTCCCTTTTACTAATGAAGAAGTTATTTATTGATCATCTGCCGTGCAGAATGTTTTGCACAAAGAAATCAAAAAATAAATTTGTTAGCGATTCTCTGAGTCCCTGAAACTAATATTTTTACTTGTTTTTGTTTACGTCTATTCTTGGGTCAATATTAAGTATACGTAATTCAAAAGTCGAAATTAAGTTCACTACGTTGTATGATCTATATGGGAAGATAAGATGCTACAGACGGACAGTGATTCTATAAATACTTTTTAAACGTTTGTGATTCGGTGCAAACCTTTAAATAAAGTACAAACGAGAAAAACACTAAGCATTCAAAATTCACATGATTAAATCTTTTATGCGTTACATAAAAGAACAAGGGCAGTTAAGTGTTGTTTTTGCTTCTCCCAATTGAAGGTTTTAAATTGAAAAAGATTTGGACCCCATTAGCTGGGGTAGTTTAATTTGAAGAACAGCAAACAAAGCACGTAAAAAATTAAGAGGGCTCGAAAGTCTCTCCCAGTTCCGTTCGTATCATGAAAATGTACCACTTAAGAGCTTAAATTACCCGGAACCACATAACCGAAAACAACTTATCAAGGAGAAGAAATCAGGACTCAGCCGAATGTTTGCGTATATATGTATATTTTGAAACGAAATTTCTTCTTGCCCCAGAATGGCACAAGCGGATGCCTTCTCGGCAGTTACCTCGAAGCCTTAATTATCGGCCATTACACGGAATAACACAAATTAACCAAATTTGCTTTCGTCTAAGTCACATCCTGAAAATACTTTACGGAGAAATTCATCCTGTGGAACGTCATTCATAGGCACAAACAATTTGGTAACAAATTACCAAGAAGCTGAGCTTCCAAAGTGCTCTTCTAGACGACTGACTCAGGGAGGCCCCGTAACCTTAGGATTTAATCACAAAGGGCCTAAATTATTACATACATATTTCGGTCCATGAATTGTTACCGACAACCTCCTTCTAATGATTTGCTTGAAGTACAAAATCATTGGCCACCAGTTCGATGACCCACATCCTGGCGACATTACCATCTGTAAATATATCTAAATACATTTTGTTTACACGGAGATTAGATGATTGTACTAACTTTTCGTAGAATTGAATCATAAGATACATTTTATATTTTTGTAATAAATCTTTTGTTTACACCAAAAATAAAATGTTTTTTATTATCGAGTACATGCTGCTATTACGTTGAATTAACAATAGTCAACAAAAATTCGCAACCAAAATCCGCAAATATTTTTCTTAGATCTAGAGAATGTTTTGATCATTTCAAAAATTCGTTTGTGTTGGTTTATTTATTTTTTGTGAAGATTTTCTTCAAGAAAATTGAGTAAATTTCTCCGCCGGGTAACTGTGCTCATTCGAGTAAAAGTAAATTAAATTCCAAGCGATTTGAAATTTTAGTTGTAGAAATTTGGTTCTCAAATTTATTCAGTGTCCGTTTAATTCATTTAGATATTTTTCTTTTTCTTGCTTTTGCACAATCATATTTGGTAGGATTATATACAAAAAGTGAACAACATACCACCAAGAGTATGGATATATTTTCTGAAAATCAACCATCTCAGATTTTATTTTAATAGCATGTCAAACTAATTCAAACTTTTCCTCTTGTCCTTGTTAAAAATATTATTTTAAGTAAAACGCAACAGGTTCAAACAGTCTAACTTGAGGAGCAGCAAAAAAATTTTTATCTTCGTTTGCATGCATTCCTATCTCCAAAAATACTTGCTTTTTTCTAGAAGAAAATGTCTAAATCTTTCTTTCGAAAATACATAATAAGAATGTCTGAGTGAATTTATAATTAAGAAAACATCAAAATTGGCGATTTTAAGAAGATGTATCTTATCACGCCAGAATTATTCATTAACAGGTTAGTTAATGCCGGCGGCGGCGTCCAGAATTCCACGTCATTCGCAAATCCTTAAAAGTAGGACAGCCGAGAGCCAACCACCCAGTCAGCCGCAACTGATGAATTATTGATTGACGCCAGGTAGTTAGCATGAAGGGCCCCATCTCACCCCCGCCCAGCCTCCAGGGGTTGGGGTGCCTTGAACCAGGGGCTGTCACAATTCGTGTGGGAAGTTTTGCTGCAGGAGGGTAAAAAGCCGGTAAAAGTTTTATTGTTGCTTTTCTCTTTTCACTCTTGAAACGAACATGCGAAATTATTAATTTTATGCTCTGCTACGAATTGTGCCCTAAAGTTTCGGTATTATCTTTTTACTTCGGAACCGGAAATGAAATGGATATTGAGCTCACACCTGCAACCGCAATGTTTTAATATTGAATGATGAACTTTACTTTACTGTTACAAAGCAATTGCATTTTCTATTTGATCAGAACCGATGGAATCTTGATTGAATCCCAGAAATGATTTTTGCAGACTCCAAGAAAATGTATAACGATTGCCTTAATTAATTACGGAGTAAAACGTAAACACAAACTATAATACTTTTTCAAAAAAGTAGATACTATGTACCTATTTATAACGACAAAAATTGTTTCCAAAGAAGTAACCTCTAACACGATTTCTATTAAGGGATCAATAAAACAATAATAAAAGTTATTGTACATACATATATAGAAAAAAAATATTTCAAGTATGGATCAAACTTAAATTTCATAAAACAATCATATCGCAAGGCCTAAGTAAAATGTAAAAGTAAAATTCCTTTAATCGTTTAAAAAATAGAGAATTGATATGAATATTAAATTACTTTTCATTTGGTACAAACCTCAAATTGTGTCATGCTGCGGATCCAATTTCTTCCTGATTTTATTTATATTTATTATTCCTTTATTTTTCAGCTAAAATAAACGTGGATGATGATAAGAAGCCGGGGTAAGGAAAATTAAGCGGTTTTTCTAAAACCCTGCCCTGTGCACGTGGGTGTCAAAAGTTATTCAAATATCTGTGTATATGCAAATAAATATACGCAAACATCTACATAATATCTATTGAGAGGTCCAGCGCTTGCAAAATTAAGTTCGACAGGATATGCATCTTCACTTCGAGAAGAACGTGAACACGAAATGCGACTGTTCGATTTTATCGCTTTCATGGATGGGCAAGGTACCTGACGACATACCAGAGGTGAGTTTGCACAACATTTTCCCCCATTAATTTTCCTAATTTGTTTATTTTGGTATTTGCATAAATTCGATTATTCCCTACTCAAGAATTCATCTTAATCTGGCAACGGGAGGCGTGTGTAATTTATAAGAAATTTATGCGACACAGAAGAACTTACAATTTGCATAGTAAACATGTTCGTTTTGAAGATTCTCAATTGAAGAACGTGGGATTTATTGTTATGTTAAAATTGAAATAAGACGACGGGTGTAATTTTCAATTTCTACAAGAAGTGTTAAAATTTTCAATACTTTAAACTCCTTTTGTCTGACCACGGATATTTTATGTTCTTTTGATTCTCGAATAAAAGGGTTGGGAATCTTCGTCCCATCTCCACCACTCATACATGCATCCTTTTAAAGAAAAGGATATTGATTCCACTCCCTTTCCGTTGTCTGCCATTGACAGGACTTACCTACTTAAGCCATGATTGAAGAGGAGAAATTATTTTCTGTGGGCTGTATTGACGATAAAATTTCTTGAAGGACACAATGCGATGGGAGGGATACAATGATGAGATAATATTGAAGTTTATTGGACGATCATTTAAGTTTTGCGAGATAAAGGAAATTTTTAATAAGTTAGAAGCTTAATTGCTAAGCTGGAAATCCTATTTTCGCCGAGAAGCGTAAATTTATTTAAAAAAAAAAATGGGTTTAAAAATAAATCCATAAAATGCCTACATTCTTTCCAGTGTATCATATTTTATTCATGACAATTCAGCGCTTTCAGACTTAGAGACATCCAGAACAGTGGCGGCCCGTGGTCTCCTAAACAGAGGAGGCAGAAAATTTAATAATATAATTTGTGGTCCCACGCTCGCCACAAATAGTGACAACCACCTTTGATACCATTGTTTCCTCTACACTACATACGTAGATATAGAAATTCTGTTTTTACACGGTAGATACGTTCCAGAAAAAACCGTGTAAAACAAACCGTGCAAAAAAAGACATGAAGTAGGCACATATTTACATAGAAAAGGAGGGGACTAGTTCCATATCCTCCAATTCAACCCTGTAAGAAATACGTAAAATAAAATGATTCATACAAAAAACTATTAAGAGAGTCTTTTTATAAAAGCCAAATTAAATTTTTATGTGCATTCATGCACAGTTTATTTCATAAAAACAACAATTCTTAAAGTATGTACATATTATGTAGATACATATTTTTATTTAAAATTTAAATCGTGCTAAATCGAATAAAATCGTGTAAAAACGGAATCAAATTTTTTTTGCAGACCGTATTAAATCAAAACCGAGTAAAAACAGAATTAGGTGTATACCTATTAAAAAAAAACCAAAAACAAAATATAATAAGAATTCAAATTTCGCGCGATTCTGCTTTCTACTCCCAGTTTATGCAGATTCGCTTTTGCACAAATAAGCTCAATCTTAAAACTTTCGATCGGAGGCTTGCCTCTTTGGCACGTACACGTAGAATTCTCAGGCCGTGTGTTTACTCATATTTATATCTAACAAAAAGCCACACACAGCCTTACAATTGCTTTACCCAGCTTTATGCTTAAAGTCTTCTCGGAGGCAGTCGAAGCGTAGCCTCCTCTGTCACGCACACAAAGAATTTATAGTTCGCCGCCGCATGCCTCCCATCAAGTGTGTTGCACATGCTATCTGTGCGGCTAGCTTCTCTGTCACCCCCACACAGAACTCAGAGCTGATTTGTCGAACTGGCCGTCAAAAAGAGCTTGAGCAGTGGGAATTTTCTGTTGGATTCAGTGCAAAACGAAAGTTCCGGCTGCAGAAGCTCTTTTATTCACATATAGTGGTTTCAAAGAGGCTCGCCTCACGTTGATTTTATACAGGCAATTTTCATCATACAATGCAAGGAAAGCATTACGGCATTACCATAGCTGCAAAAATGACAAAACATTGCCAAACTATATAAATCAATTTTCATTCTTATTTCTTTGACATTTGAACATATTTTACTCACAAAATAAGTTTTTGCATTGAATATTTTAGATTTTTTCTTTAAATTACAATTTAAGAACTGCAAAACTTGACAGAGGAGGCACTGCCTCCCCTGCCTCCTCTGACGAGCCGCCACTGATCCAGAACACCTGCTCAGTATATGAAAAATGAAATTTCCTACGCACAAAGATTCAGCGGACCCATTCAAATCCCTCAGTATAAAAACAATTTTTTTTATCCAATGGGAAGACAGTAAAAGTTAAAGGAAATCGTATTTGAAACATTTTTATCAAAATGTTAAGTAGGCCTTCTTCTATGTACTTTTTTTTTTGAAGAGGTAACAGCAATTTCATGTCGAAAACCATTAAGTTGATTTATTTTCGGTTTAAGTCCTTTTCAGCAAGTCTCAATTTATAACTGTTGTATCCATTCACTTCACAGCTTAACCAAAATTTGTCTGCCATTTCGCATCACAACAAAGTTTTATTTTTATCACTACATAGAAAAAACTTATTGTAGGATTTCATTTATCTTTAACTTGTATTTCTCGAGCAATTTATATAAAATAGTTCTTCTGTATCTACCCACGAATGACCTCTCATATCAGAAGTGATTGCTTTTCAATTTTTTTTACACGTATTTTTATATTTCAGTCCTTTGATTTATCAATAAGTATACCTTGAAATTGGACGCCTACATATTGTGGGTATTGTCTTTAAATTGCTTATAAAGAATTATTTTTCAACAATCATTTTTGTCTTATAATACAGAAATATGAACCGTACCTTTTCCTTCTAGGACATTGTGTCAAAGCTGGCAAATTAATGCGCGGTCTGCCATTAATAATATACCTTAAATATTAAATAAGTGAGTCCCGTGATGCTTTGGCGTTTCTTCCAACCAAACAGCCCCTTGGAAAACAAGCCAATGAGACGGGGATCTTCTTAATTTTAATTAAATTTCGCAAAGTTTTAATGAAAAATTCCTTATAACAAAGTAACAAAGTTTTTAGTTATAAGGACTTGGTTTATTTATTGACGTTGTTGCTATTCTTTAGAAAATGTTTATTTAATGACTGTAGAGAGGTATATTAGCTCGATGATGAGTTTCCTTTGAGTTTGATTTAAACTCATTTAAAAAATTGAAACAAATTAATGAAGTCTTTCTGAAAGGGAGGGGAGAAAGACGGTTAATAATCTTTAGATTGGCTTACCTTTAATTTATCTATTATATTTCAAATTTTCGCATAATCAAGACGGACAACAAATTAGTACGACGAAACTTTTATGTCTATTAGCTTAAGAAGCATCTTGCCAAAGATCCTCATTGCTATTAAGCAAATCTTTCCCATAAGCTAATTAACCCAAATGATGATTTGGTAAAATTGTTGAAATTTTGTCAAATTGCATTACAAGTATTAAATATAAATTGCAAATATATCACGAATTAATTTTAGCAAAAACACACCACAAAATGAAAGAAAGTTTCATTTATAATTCGTAATACTATAAATGAAAAGATATAATACCGTCTGCGGGGGATCATCACTTTATTCTGAAATAATTTTATGCCTTTCAAGTGCAAGAATTCTCGTCCATGTGGTGTTCATTAAATCAGGAATACTTTCACGGATAGCAGCCTCCTTGAGTTATTTGAAAACTCCTGAAAGAATGCTACAGAAGAACATGTGCATATGAAGGTGGGATACAACTCGAAGCAAATGTGCTTCTATAAAATTTTGTAGCCACCTTTTAATTGATTCAATGAGGACGATATGATGAAAGAAAAGTGAAGTCCCCATAAAGAAGTCCATGTAGTTTAAAGAATACACTTAAGGGGTAAGAAGATGAGCAGACAAAAAATGTATGTATTTTTGCAAGCTTGGTCATGAATTTAAATATCCTTCTACATATGTGCTTTTAAAAGTTGAATGCGATAATTTTGTGGTAAAATAAAAATAAAACTCCAATGTTTTTTCAGTGACAACATATTTAAGTTTCTTATTTACCTACTTCAGAAATAATTTTAATTTTCCTAACGGCTTGCTCTAAATGTTAAAGAATTGTAAATATATTTCGAATACTGCGGTGGATTTGGAATAAATAGGTTTACTATTTCTGTTAACTGGAATTTGACAACATAAAATATTAAAGCAAATGTTCACGCGAATAATGATAGGCAAACAGCAGGGAAACGAAATTCGAAAAAGAAAATTCTCTAGATGTTTTACTGCTATTTTTATTTTGTGCAGTAATTTTATATAATATAAGGAGTTTTAATAGTTTAAAATATTCAGCACGTTAATTAGTTTATGATTTCATCCTAATTTCTCGATTATTTTCAATAGGTTGTAAAAATGAAAGATAAATTAGATCAGGGTCAGGATTCCATTCATAATATCGATTTTGTATAGTGAGATTAAAATATGAAAATTCTAAATTATTATAACATGCTCATTGAAGTAGGGTTCATTTTTTAATTTGCAGCGACTTTGGGCTAATAAAACTTCTTTCTTTAAAAATTTATTTAGGTACTTCTTATTTCACATAGTTTATATTTAATACCTCTTTTAATTTTTGAAATATTTTTGTAAAATATGACTTGTATGTATTAATGGAAATGTTATAATTATAAAAATAATGTTGACCCAAATAAATTTGAAGGTACGCAATTAAGTTAAGAGATCAAACGAATTAACTTTTAAAAACAATATATTCTCAAACTTAACAAATAACAGAGATAATAAAATTTTATGCTAGTAAGTAAGTTGCACAAGCAGTGAAACTTATAAAAATGATGAGAAATGCATGTAAATTTGATTTAGAGGCACTATCCTGCAAAAGTTCAACGGTCGGGCAATCTTTGTGCCCAGCTTCACTGGAGGCAGACGGAAGCGTTGGCCTGAAACTAGCCGGCTTTTTATCGGGTGTATAACCGAAAAGCCTAATTTTCACAACAAGCCCCTTTACATCTTTGTCATAAATAATCGCCTTAATGGAATGGTCGCTGACCTGAGAAAACGTTGCACTCGCGGTCTCCGTCTTAAAAAAAAAAAAAAGCAAAAGCAAAATACAAATTTTGTTTTTTGGCAAAATTCAACTTTTATGATCTCCATTACTCACTCCGATCGTCGCAAATTCCGCCAAAGTAACAAAATTGCTGTCTATATAATAAAAAGTGATTGAGTGGTTTTCCGGCTTTTCGGAATCTTCAGAATATTGGTACGTTTCATATAATAGTACATCGTCTATGTAGAGGTATTTATGTGGGAATAAGTCAAAAATAAAAGTGATAGATCTCACCTGGCTGTCTCTCCCCGAGACTCAAGACATTTTCATCATCATAGTCATCTTCGTAGAATTCATCATCATCCCCGTACTGATTTGGGATCACCATACTTTCAAGTTTTTTATTCGGAAGTAGCGCGGGGTGGAAGTTGGGCGGTGCATCCTTGTCATCAACGACGAATACACGAATTTTCACCTCTAGTTCGGGGGTGTCGGTGGCCACTACGGAGCCCTCCAGAACTCTGTCTGGAGACAACCCAAAATGAGCATATGCATTCTGAGTGAAAGTAAAGCTTCTTATCACGGACAAAAGCCTAATCAAAGTATCTTACAGTATTTGCCTCAATTTCAATGTATGAGATGGATTTTGGGACGGGGTACTGAAACTCAATTGTAAGATTAACAAGTCCTGTCGATTTTGCCCTTTCAAGGAGAGTGTCGTTTATTAGAAGTCGGTCGCCTGCCACATGTGAATGAAAGCGGAAATTGGCTTTATTGGAGCATTGAAGGAAAATAAAATTTTTTAGTTCACTTACCTTCAACACGAGCACCTAACCCATAAGTGGACGCGCTGACGGTCGACGTTATAAATAATGTCATTAAAAATGCACTTTGAAACCCCATTATTCCGGTTAAATACAATAAAACACAAATTTTCAGGTCACTCAGAGTGGTAGTCGGGAGATGGATGTCAACGTTTCAGTCACCGAATTGCGATTCCCAAAATACCATCCGTTGACATTGAATAGGAAAGCACTTTAGCGGGAGCTGCAGAGTTGCCATGGGAATGTTTTGAAAGAAAAATCATTTTCCCAACCTACTCGCTGGCTTTTCCGGGAATTTATACGCTTCAGAATTACCCCGCGAACGAATAAAGTCACGCTTCTGTATCGTTCGTTTGTAATATATATATATTCTAATGACGTCATGCGAGCGTTAATTTCTTCCTTATTTTGAAATGAAAAATTTGTAACCGCTAACAACGTTTTGATTTAGGAATTATTTATTATTTCACTTAAATTTTTAAGTAACCTTTGCGGTTTATATGTGCGCAAAATATAATTTACAGAATGTAATTAACTTTGAAACAGATACCAAAATTCGGTCAAAATTGTTTAAAATTAAATGTGTAATATTACAGTGATATGATATACATATTAATATTTATTGGGCCTCATTCTCGAATCCGCCGGCAGGAATGCGAATGCGGATTTGACAATTTTGTATTTTCGAAAACGTTCGAAGTGAATGTGAATGATTCACGACTTTCCCGAATTCGTGCAAATGTGAATCCTTTATAGAAATCTGACATTTAAAATCCGCCACCAAATGGTTGCGGATCTGAATTGGCAAAGGGAAGATGTAAGTGTTTCATTTAATTATTTATCAAATAGAAATATATTTAAATATAATTAAAAATAATTTTATGAATATACATTTCAAATTTCAAGGAAGAAGACAACTAACAGGGAACAATTTAGTTGTTTGGTAGGAAAAATGAAACTACATCCAGACATCGCAAGAAACATGACTAAAAAATCACCCGTAATTGTACAGTGGATTGCGCTATTCCTACATCAAAGTCTTTCCCAGTTCCATGTTGATACGATCCTTCCGCAAAGAATCTTAAAGAAGATGCCAATTTTGCTTCTAAAGATACGGATGAGGAACGTACCACAGGGAGAAATTCTCCTCTGATTTCTTCCAGTATGTAGGAAAACGCAACTTTATTTAGACGGAAATTTCTCTTGAAGCTAAGAAAGTACAGTTATTAAAGTTAAAAGTTATAAATTGTAATTTTAAAATACAAGGCCTCCAAAAATTAACTTAGAGGTTTTATATCTGCTGCAAAATTGTTCAACACTACTTGTATGTACTTACTCAATATCAGGCATATTGAAAATGCTAATGCATTGGTCCCTAATAATTCTTCTTTTAATGCTCATATTACAATCTTCTTGATTTTCTGCATTATTATAGTATAAACTAACACTGTCCATCGTAAATATTTGTAATCTGGACTAATTGAGACTTAAAACGTTACCATTTGACAATTAACAGCTGATTTTCGAAACTTCGAATCCCTTTGTCGGTAATGCAATCTTCCGCCGGATTCAATGAAGTAGTGATAAGGTGAAAGTGAATCTTATGAGCGGAGGGAATGTCAAATCCGCCGGATTCGAGAATGAGGCCCATTAAAACAATACTTATAATAAAACTATATCTGTATTTGTATCTGGCGTAACATAACTGCTCAACCGGTCAGACAACATAATCCAAAAGGAATAATTATTTTGAGGGGTAAATAGTTTTTTTCTTAATTGAAAAATGTAGTTTTGAAATTGATTATAATTTTGTTCTTTCGTAAAGAACATTGGGCGTTATCTTATAAAATCGTTTTTATACTACGTGCGAAATTGGATGCAAACTGGGAATTTTTCGTCCTAATGTGTGGGACTCTAACCCACTTCAGGTATGTCAAACACAACACACCCCATTTAGGGCCTAAATATTTAATACCTTGGGATAAGCAAATTTGAAAATTGTTTCTGCTAGAAACATTTAAAACTCTACAACAGCGAGCTGTATTTACTTAAGTCGTGCCCTAGGCTGTCTGTCACTCCCTCTTCATTTTTTTTAATTGACCACAGGATATAATTAAAAATACCCTTAGGAACACACCCACGCCTTTATAGTCATTAATAACTAGTCGAGGTACTTTTAATTTACTTCGCCCCATCTGTATAGTGCTTAATGCACTGTCCTTCCCATGGGGATAAGCATAACCACCAAAAAGAAAACTGATTAAATTTATGTGCTTCCTAAAATGTATTTTTGGGGGTTGCTATTTGCTGGTGAGGCATCGATAAGATTAGTTCAGAATTGGTACCCAACTCCGAGCGCAAAATGCTTACTGCTCACTCAGACAGAAATTATTTGATAAAAGTGGTGGAAAAAATTGAATCGATAAATTCTCGAAAAAAAAACTCCTACAATAGACATGTGGTTTGGCACGATCGTAATAAATTGATAGAAGCTCGTACGGCTTCTCAGGAATAATTTACTAAATATCCTTCATGGTCCAGACAGATACCTTCTTCACCGTCACGTGAGATAACCCGATTTTCGGCATCGCGTAAGTAATTGACGTTATACGTATATCAACTTCATAAGCACTCGCTTGTTATGCAATTTCAACTAATCCTAATTAAATAAAGGCAGGGGTTGAAGAGGCACGCAACACACCCTGCAGTATAACAACCTCCGACTCTCTCTACATAATTGAGACTCTGGGAGCTTTTCAGTTAACATTACAAGAAGAGTCGGGATTATGTTTTCCAGAAGTATGGCGTCAGCAAATGTCGATTCAGTTCGGGCCCTCTTATGAGTTGGATCTTGTTTGAGGCACTTTGTACAATAGTTTATTTTTGATAACGAACTGCTTGCGAGGACAGGTCTCATTCAAATTAATTTCAATTAAAATTTCCGCAGTCGTGATCTCTGCTATGTATTTCGAAGCATCCGTTCAGTCTCTAAGAGGAGATAAAACTCCTTCGAGAATTTCAAAATAACAAACTTGGATTGAATAGAGCAACTGAACCATTTCTAATGAAATCACTTTCCTTTTGGGCTATGGGACAGAAAAAATTCACATTGTTTTAGTTTGTTGATTTGGATTAATTCTTCGAAAGTTCTCACGATTTTAGTTAAATAAATGTTCAAGACCATTTCATGTAAAAGAAAAGAAAAACGAAAAATATTAAATAAAATCCAGGTGAATTGCCACTTATTAATTGCCCTGACGGAGCATAAAAGACCGATCTGCAGAAAATGTTGGCAAATTTTCAAAAAACCTTTCACCACGCACCCATTTCCGGGTGAAATATATTGCCGGGAATCATTTAATCCTCGCATATTTCATTTCTTCCATACGCGTCTGACACTGGCAGCCTTCACCTTTTGATTTAAATTATTTAATCGAATTCTGTGTCAGGGTTAATGGAGCTACACAAGGGCTGTGTAAGTACATTAATGAATCCAAAAGATGTACATTTGTATAAATTTTGCAATTTATCAGCATAATTCATTGATATCTGCTCTTAGATAAAATAACCACTTCCGGTGATAGTTTTTCATAATAAAAAGCGGGAAAATCATTTTAATTGGAAACGATTTGTACCCAATATTGGAAAAATTTTGTTTTAATTAATAGGCCGTTTTTAAACTTGGTGAAAGGGCGTTTGAAAATTTCTGGGTTTCAATTATTAAAATTAAAATTATAGGATAAATCATATCGGTCGTATAATAATTAATCTTTCCAAAATCTTTTAAAAATCTGTGATAGCTACATCATTTTTAACTTCACAATTTTTCCGATAGAAACACTGTATGTATACCTACATCAAACCATATATGTACATACATATGTAATAAGTTTACCAAAATACCAATATACATACAGCAATTATTACGAAAATTTGACAAAATTAATAAACCTTAAAAATCCTAATGATCCTTCAAATTCAATTTTAAGCATTTCTGAAGTCATTTCGACTTTTGGCCAGGTTTTAACTATTTGGAACCCTGTACGCTACATCGAAAGAAGAGTACGGAAATCTAAAAACTCCATTCAAATTTCAAAAATTAACTTTTCAGCTATTCCAACTCTCAAAACTAATAAATTTGCAATTCCTACATGCGGTTGTTTCTGCTACTAATAAATAAAACATCCAACCCCTCAATTTCCTCTATAAGCAGTTTCGAAAAAGCATAATAGAAATAAAATAAAATTTATTTCCGTTGAAATGTGCAAATTCTGTCATTTCCATGAAAATTATTAAACGGAAATGAGATGCTTTCACCTTCTCACCCCTATAAAATTAATGGAAAGGGCGAGTTAGTTGATTTGAAATTGTAATCTGTTTGCTCAAGGGGTTTGTTTTCCTGACTTTCACTTTTATTTTTGCTATTTCCCGCTGTCCTTTGCATTCTCTTTTAATTTCGCTGTCACAAATAAAACGATTTTTTAATTAAATCGAAATAGGAGGTATGTATTTAGTATCTATCTCTCTAATCTACCGGATGAACGGACGCATTTTTCCTATGCGGCAACAAAATAATTTTCTTGATTTTTTTTAAGCTGCCAGGTAGCAATCTCTTAAAAGGTTACTAAATTGTTTCAACCAATGGAAAGAGAAATAAATGAAAAATATAAGACTACCTTAGGACGTTCGTGGAATTATTTCCTTAGATGAGAATTTTTAAGAATTTCTTTGATATAAAATATTTAATTGTGTCGACTCGGACGGCCATTTTGATATTAAAAAATTTAATAAGAGGAATGAAAAGAACTTTATAAATTATAAATAAAACTAGAGAAATAAAAGGTCCGTACGAGACATTATTTAACTGGTAAAAAACAACCTTTTTACAAGCTTTTATTAACTTCACATGTTTGTATGTTTAGGTTAAATCTTGCAAGTCATTTTTAAACCAGTTTCCGTTCCCTTTGACATGGGATTCAAATGAAAGGGTTCCATGACAAAAGTGGTTTTTTAGAATAAATTTTAATTCAGAACTTATTTGTTAATAAACCCAATACTCCGAATTATGATCACTGTAAAACTAGAACAGAACACTAGTCATCAACGGTTATACACTTATATTTTTCTCCTAAACATATGTTAACAAACAATAGTTTAAAAAATAATAAAAGACTTAAAAATAAGGTAAAACATAAAATATTCGATCGAATTTACTTTAGTTAAGAAAAAAAAGTACCTAAGTTTAGAATCCCACACTTAGATCAAATACATATATAGGTTTTTTGAAAAAAAAAAAGCAGATTTGTTTATTCATATTTTTTTTTAAATAAACCTCTATTTTTTAAGATGGTTTAACATACATATGTATATATGTATTTAAAAGAAAGTTACCCATAAATACAAAACCACAATAACGGTCAAATAAAAAATTGTAGCAAAAAAACTACATACGTAACTAAAATAGGGCCAGAAAACATCGCACCACCCACATGAAACTCGAAGCTCTCCAATTTCTATTTTATTTTCATCAAAAACTGTTTTCCTGTGAAATGTAAAAGGTATCTGATAACAGTAAAAGTTCATTAAGAAACTCGAAATAAAATCATCCTAATGCCTTTCAATTTTGCTCTGTATTTGCAGGACGACGGATGGAAATTGAATCGAACCAATTACTACCAGGAGGGCTGGCTGGCCACAGGTAACATAAGAGGAATTGTGGGTGTTACATTTACAACGTCCCACTGCAAAAAGAATATGGATTATCCCCTGAGGACGAATTACAATCTACGAGGACATCGCTCAGATGTAGGTTTAATTTTTATTACGCTTTTTTTGCATATATTTATAGATCTACTCCTAGAGAGGGTTAACCCTAGGAAAATAAGCCAGATGCACTGTAAATTCAATTTAAACAATTTCCTAGGTTCATTCGCAATATACATATGTATTTCCGATTGAGGGAAAATTGAATTTCTTTTTCTGTATATACATATTTGAAATTTTTAAATGCAAATGGTAAAAATGAAAAAGGAAATTATTTTTCTCTTGTATGTATGTTAGGTACTTCTGTTAAATAATGAAAATTACATAATATTGAAAATATTTATTTTTTTAACACTTAAAATCTTTCAGGTTATCCTAGTAAAATGGAATGAACCCTACCAAAAATTGGCCTCTTGTGATAGTTCTGGCATAATATTCGTTTGGATAAAATACGAAGGTCGTTGGTCGATAGAATTAATCAACGACAGAAATACACCAGTCACACATTTCTCTTGGTCGCATGATGGTCGAATGGCATTAATTTGCTACCAAGATGGATTTGTGCTCGTCGGGTCAGTAGCAGGCCAAAGATACTGGTCGTCTATGCTCAATTTAGAGTCCACTATAACATGTGGAATATGGACACCAGATGACCAACAGGTCTACTTTGGAACAACTCAAGGTCAGGTCATTGTGATGGATGTCCATGGTGCTATGGTTTCGCAGGTTCAATTATGTTCAGACGTCGGCATCACCTCAATGGCGTGGTCTTGTGAAAAATTTAAAATGGAAGAAGGCGAGGAAACTGAGCCCGGAGTAACAAATGCCTGTACGCTATTCAAAAAATTTAAATTTTCAAAAATCAAAAGAATAATAATTATATTTATATTACAGCTAAACGAACATTTGTTTTGGCAGTAAGTTTCCAAAACGGATTCATTTATCTTCTCAAATCCTTTGATGATGTTTCGCCAGCACATATCAACACTGGCTTAAACGGAGGTTTGGGTTTCATGATGGAATGGAGCAATTCCCGAGAATTGTTAGCTGTTGCAGGGACATCAGAAAATTGCACTTTGGACCCTCAGGGATCTCCTATTTATGAGAATCTTTTACAGTTTTATACAGAAAACGGAACGCTTTTGTATACTGCCCGAATACCGAACAGTACGACATCAGTAACGGCATTAACATGGGGACACAATGATAAAAGGCTTTTTATTGCAACCGGAACTCAAGTACATATCGCTTGGGTTTCAAGGAGAGTAGCTTCTCTACAGCTACTTTGTCGGCTACAGATTCAAGCCAGTATAGGGTCAGAAATGACATTGCCATTGCTGCCTTTGCCATCTAGGATAAAATCTTTAATAGGAAATTTGTTTGCTCAAACTATTCGGGTAAGCATAATTGAAATTCTTCTGGTTCGAAATACCAAAAATCCAAAATCCTTTAAGGCCAAAAATTCTAGTCTTAAAATAGAAAACACGCAGATAAAAAAGTATTTGTCTTTTAACTCTTTGATTCATGTATTTTTTTTTTATAATACTTGTATCTTTACATATTTGATTTTGGATTTTTCTTAAAGGCTTTGGGTCTGGATATGTAAAACTATGTAACACAAATTCAAAACATTATTTTAGTGCTGTGTACCTGATTCTAAGTCATTAAGAGAGTTCGTATCACGTCCACCATCGTGCTCGACGCGATTGCATTGCACAATGATTCGTCATGATGACGATTCGAATATAAGCTCTGGTACATGCTATACATTGTATTTGGAGTATTTAGGAGGGCTAGTACCACTTTTAAAGGGAAAAAGAACGTCCAAAATACGTCCAGAATTTGTTATATTCGATCCACAAGTAGATGGTTAGTTAAAGAATTAAACAAAAATATGTGGAGGACAATGCATAAATTCATTTTTTTTTAAATAGATTCTTCAGTTTTTTTACAATTTTCACCGGATTCTAAGAGTTCATCAGGATCTAGTCACTCGACAGCTGGATTTAGTGGTCGAACCGATTCATCTGATAGTGATTTTGAGGATAGGTGTCATGGATCTCCAAAAACTCCTAGAAAGCGAAAACCACGATCAAAGCGAAGGCACTACAGCGGTGGTGATAAACCGAATGGTACTGAAACTGAGATTGTGGATGAGTTAGCTTATGTGGATACCTTACCAGAAGTATAATTTTAGTACCCTTTTTGACTTATTCACTTTATTGTTTTTTCTTCTATCCAGGAAGTGAAACTGGTTGAAGTAACATCGAATATTTGGGGGACGAAATTCAAAATTCACGGCCTTGCTAAAACTGTTCCGGCCAACCTTGGGCAAGTGACTTATAAAACTTCTCTACTACATTTACAGCCAAGGCAAATGACTCTCGTTATAACTGAGCTTCGGGATGATTTTCCAACTGGACCAGATCCCAGTTTTAATCCAAACTTATTTTCAGAGGATGAGGAGGATTTAATAAATCAAAATATTGAAAAGCACATTCAGCAGCCACAGCGACGATTAAATGAACCTGCACCCCCAATTGCACCAATGTCGCCTAGGCCAAATCGATTTACGGCACGACATAGGGGCGCGGCTTCGAATGGCTGTCGAATTTTGGAAATGGGAACCCCAATGAGTCCATTAGCCCGTGCTGAGTCATATGATGATGATACTCTGGTCGGGAATGAAGCCAACGAGCCCAGCAGTAATAGCAAACCCATCCGACCTAAAAACATTGAGACTTTGTCCACAAACCCACCACGTTCCGGCCCTAGTTACACTAGTCTCATGACTCAGTATAGTCGATCCTCGTCTAATTCTAGCGGACAGTCGAGGCACGCAATATCGCCCCTATGTTGTGAGGGGTCCGTGCCAACTCTTCAGTCACCCAAGAATGCCGTAGCTCCGAGTGATATAATTTTTGATAGACCTCCTGCCGGCCAGACGACCTTAATGAGCTATTCAAGTAATAATGATTATGCACATAACGTCGTACAAGTCAAAAATGCTTTGATACCGGACCAAATTAGAACGACCAATGCTCACGTCAATCCCGTCCCATTAAATTTAAATCTTAACTTTGAAAAGATGGACGCAAAGACGAAGGAAAAACAAGGAGGCAAAAAAAAGGATATGATTTTCATTGATGAGGATAGTCAGTCGCCAGTTGTGGCAACAACAAGTGCGTGCGTGAGTAATGGAGAATTAAAAATCCGACGCACTCCGACGGTTGTATCAATTGCTCCTGCACTACCTGATTCGATCACACGAAGTTGTAGTGTGGGATATTTAGACTCTGTCGAAATAGTCCCTTCAGATGAAGCCTTGTCTATGCTACGGAAAGATGCGCCTAACAAGCGCTTGATATTAGTTGATAAGAAACCTCATAAAAAGAAAAAGCACCATCAGGAGGTGAGTGATAAATTATTTATGGTATATGTACATTTATAAAGCGGACTTTTCTTAATTTTGGTTCAAATTTATTTATTTTATCAATTTATCCATAATTTAAAAAAAATTTGTGTGCTTAATTCTTTCCACGCGAGTCGGACTCGCACTTAGCCGGTTTTTTTAACAATTTAAAATGGCAGATATTCTGCAATTTAATACAAAATGATTTCCGAGGATTTTTAAAATCACCGGTTCTAATTTTGAGATTCAAATGCCGGACCCAAAATGTTATCCTTCTGATATTAGCATCTGTTAAATCATCAGTAGTTTGCTTTTACCAAAAATAATTCGTTATCTTATCTATTAGTAGCTAATAAACGAGCATAGTGAAATTAGCAAATTTATTTAATTAATTTGTTGCTTCTAGTTTTCAGCTGTTTTGAGCTATAATATGTATAATAATTAGGTACTATGCAATTACGTTACCTCTGAGTGAGACATAGAATTTATTTTAAAATCATTCCAAGTGATTTTCAAGTGAAGATATAAAATTGTTGTCGTTTTTTTAAAATTTGGAATTGGACCCAGCTTTACAGATTTAATACCAAATTTCTATAAAGAAAAGAAATTAAATAATGCATTCCACCAGGATTTCCGAAAGCCAAAACTCCACCAAAGCGGAAAATCTAAAAGTCTAGACTCGTGCGATCTTCTCTCAACCTCAACATCGAAAGGGAATCAAAAAAGTCAAGATAACACGATGCCTAAATTACACGAAGTGGTCGAAAGCGATGGAAAATCAGACAGCGAAAAATCCTGCGCCAAATGTTGCAGCGGTTCCGATTTCGACAAGTGCACTCGTTGTCAGAACAAGGACTTTACTTTAGATAATGGTGAAAAAGGAGCTCAAAAACTAGAAATCGTTAACAGTTGTAGTAGCAGCAGTTCTAGCAGTAGTAGTAAGAATCGTCTACCTAGTATGAAACCGACTCGCAGCAAAAACAATAATTTTGCTGAACCGAGCGGAGTAGTTGGGAAATCAAAGTCCAACAAACCCATTAGTGATCCTCGCAAGAAGACTGACGTGATCACCAGCTTTACAGATAGTCCACTATTTTCTAGGAAACATAGATTCGGCAGCAATAGTAACGGCCACGCCAATATCAACAGCGTTAACAATAATGAGTCCATCTCAAGTAGTTCTCTTTTTAACGGTTTGAACGATAATCATTCGCCAATACTAAACGGAAAAAACGAAAATAGCTTTAGTTTAGTTAAGCAGTTGTCCGAAATTAGAAGAAGAAAAAAGGAGTCTCAAAGTAGCCGGGCCGATGCCACCGGCTGCGACGGTAATCAAATCGAAATTACCCCGGTCGAATCAAAAGCGTCCGTTTCACTCCATACACAGGTGATTTTTATAGCTGCATTATTCAGAGATTAGAAAATAGAATTTTTGGATTCCAGGCTCTAACAACATTAGAAAATATCATCAGCCGCCTTAGAGATTTGGATGAGGGGAAATTCACTCCGCCTGCGTCTCCGCAGAGATTACCAAGAAGCTCCCCAGCGTCGCCGGCTCCAAGTAAAAAGGGGAAACGTCATCAAAGTGCCTCACCAATTCGTCATATTTTGAATTCACCCCTTTTGAATCGTCGGCAACGAAAGAAGCAGCCTATAGAGAGCTCCGACGAAGAAGGCCAACTCACCAACGGTTCTGGTGAAGAAAATGGTAAACAGTATCGGGATCTGGAAACCTTCCAAAAGGCTCAATTGAGGCAAAAGGTGTGATTTTATTAATAAATTCTTTTCAGTGAGCTTTTAATATTTTATTTATTTATTATTTTGCAGCTCAAACGTGGAAAAATTGAACCAAATGGAACTTCATCACATTCAAGTCCAGCGCCCCAAAGGCGGGAATTTGTAATGCACAACAAGGCTCCAATGTGGAATGAGAATAGCCAAGTTTATCAGCTCGATTTTGGAGGTCGGGTGACGCAAGAGTCGGCCAAAAATTTTCAAATAGAATTTCTTGGAAAGCAGGTTTGATATTTTATTTTTTTCGAATTTAGATTAAAAATTTGCGCGAATTAAGCGCTCGAACAAGTATCGGCATTAAAGTGATAATATGAATAAAAATGTCGTTTAAAATGTACTCAATTTCAAAAAGTATCGATAGTTTTTCATGTCCTCCTTTAACACTTGTCATAAAACCTAATAATCATCTTTTAAAAATTGGTACTTAAAATTGTTTTAGTGCATAGATGCATCGTTTCAAGGTCTAAAATTTGAGATCAATGTATCGCATAAAATTGTTTCATATATTGTTAGGAGATATCCAGTGCTTTAAATTACTTTAAACAAAAAAATAGTTTAAACAAAAGTTTTTCACTTTAATGGAGCTATCTGATTGTGAATTTTTCATAACCTTATGGTAATGTCATAAGATAATTTTACGAATTTTTTTTTTATTTCTTATGATTGGAACCCCTACTTCTCTTTATAGTTTTTGACTGTTTGGAAAACAATAAAATATTCTTGAGGATATTTTTTTAAACTTATCGAAATAGTTATAAATTTTTCATATTAAAAATGACACAATTAATTTTTATCATCTAGAAAATAACTCAAAACTATGTTTATAAACGTTTGCTTAAATAAAAAATTTAGAATAAGGAAAGATGTAACTTACCTTTTATTTTCAGGTGATGCAATTTGGCCGGATCGATGGAAATGCATACACACTAGATTTTCAATATCCATTTTCAGCTCTTCAAGCTTTTGCTGTAGCTCTGGCAAACGTAACGCAGCGTCTTAAATAAATTAATACAAAAAAAGAAAAACTTTAGCTTATAAGAAATACAGTGTCCATCCATTCAGTTGATGATCTAAGAAGAAACCAAAGATTATTATTATGTTTAGCTGAGCATATAAAATATAAAACAATTTTAAACGATTTTGTATGCATGCTTTGAGGCATTTTTTATTGAACGTTTTGCGAGAAAAATGAAAAAAAAAAGAAATATTATACTTTCTTATAATAAGTGTGCAATAATTAGACTTTTTATGATGTTTTACAAATTTTTATAAACAGACAAAATGGTGTACGCGGAATGATGAGTTTGTAATTCCACAGGTACAAATTTACAGTTTTTCATTGCGATCCAAAACAAGAATAAAATATTGAATGATGGTTTCTACTTTCCTAGAAACTTGGGAAATTGAATATTTATTAATGATATTTGAAAAGCGCTTGGTAAGAATGTACAGTTTCAACAAACAGCTTCATATAAATATTGCGCTTTAAGATATGTTTTAGGGAAGTGCTATTATCGAAGTTTTTATTCCTGTTTATTTATTAATTAAACCTTACCATGTTCTTGTATTTTATTCCTCGTTGATTTGATAAATCATAGTCTAAACATGCTAAGTTTGTTTATAAATATATCTATACGTATACTGTTTTAAATATGCAAGAGTACCCTGTCAATCGTCATTTTGGCTTTTCAAGATTGTCAAACAACTATGTAATCATTATTGGTAAATTTAAAGGAAATTTTTTAAAATCATTGTCGTACATATCCACAACAATAGCAATCTTGAACATTTCAGGCAATAAAGAGGAAAAAATATAAACGATATTTTTATGGAAGCATACACGATAAATAAGTGAAAAAAAAAACAAGGTTACACAACAAAAAATTATAAAAGCAAATATTTTTTATCTTGAAACATTGAATTTTCTCAAATTTTTCTAAATACAAAATAAGTTTTATCGCAAATTTTGTTGCATTATTTGCTTGGCTTTAAAGTGGCTTAGAATTTTAAGCGGATATTGGCTTTATAAAACGTTGTAAGAAAAATCGGGTTTTTTCTAAATACTTGAACACTCTTTTAAATAAGTTACACATATGTATTTCATTAATTGTTTTACTAGGTGAAATTTAATATCTTACGAAAAATCATTCTCTAAGCATTCTAAATGTTGAGTTGTATATCTTACAAAGAATTTTTATTTAATAGTCTTTTAAACATTTTAAAAAACCTCAAGGAATGTACCTAAAGTTTATAGTTTCAAAATCGGGTTAAAAATTTTCTGCTCCATTTATCTGCAAACTTGTTGTATTTAATATAAAAAAATTTTGAAGTATGAAATTCAGAGTTTTTGAGGTATCATATCAATGTAGGATAGTGGGCAACACATTTTGAAATTCATAATAATAAAATGACTTATGAAACAATTGTTTTTATTTACATATTTACTTTTAAGCACATGCCATGTACTGATATGAACTACATACGTATATCTTTTCTACGGCCTGTGTAAATTAATTTTAAATTATCAAAAAGACAGACTTAAACGTTAATTTTAAATTATAAAAGAGCAACTTCCGTAAACCGGTTTAAAATTGTATGAAAATTCTCTCGCAATGAGTAATCTTCAAATATTTGTTAAAGCTGATTTTTGTAATATATACACCGAAGATGCTGAAGTTTGGGATACGTTTTATGTTCATTTAAAAAAAAATTAGTTACAACGTTTTACAATGCTATTAACTGCTGGATATTTCTGAAAAACAACCTATTCTTATTATATTTTCAGTTGAACTTTTTTAAATTTTTAAAAAATATTCAAATCAATTACCCAAAACGTCGAATATCTAGCGCAAATACGATATTTTTACAAGTAGTATATTCATTTTCTAGTAATATAGCCAATAAAAAGAATTTGCAACCAACAAATAGAAGTACTAATGTCCGATCCATATTTGGAATATAAAAAACACGTCTTAAGAAAAAACCAAAAATAAATGTAAATTAAATCTCGGAATAGTAATTATACGATTGTACTTACAATTAGATTTAAGATAGCTAAATGCGTAGTGTATTTATTTTAAAAAATAGTTCTTTTTACAATGTTAATTTGTACTGCCTAACTTCTGTTGTCGATTTTTCCTGTTTATTCTATTTCCAGTTGAATTCTAGCTCCTGTTATGTACTAATTTTATTTGTGACTTCCAACGCCTTCACACAAAACATTGTTTTAGTTGCACGGCGGTCTATGTTCAATGTGAAAAATTGTTGAATAAAAAGAGACTTTTTTATATAATTTATATTAGTATTTTTCCTTTTATTTTAGTTAGTTAGTTTCATATAAAATTTCACTATTACTGAGTTTATAAAAAACAAAAACGCGTAAATTTCACGTACGGAAAAATGTATGTAGGCGTTATTTTAGTTTCCAAAAATTATAATTTTTTGATAATAAAATGTTAAAATTGTTTGGTAAGGAATGTCGATGTATTGCTGCTAATATTACAATTCTTATTTTGAATGTAGATTTGCCGTGAATTGTTATTAATATAGACTATTTCTATCTACAAACTGATTATGTTAAAATTAAGTAATTTAATTGCTAGTAAAAAATTATAATAAATATTTGCGCCAGACATACTGATTCTGTTAGCAAATAAGAAAAAAAAATGTGTAAAATGTAAGAAACATTTTCAAGTCGAGTATGTTATGTTTTTACTTAAAGGTAAATAAATGTATGGCAACATTTCTTACTGAGTATCTACCACACTTTTTTCTGTTTCCTATTAACATTGTTTTTTCCAGATCTTTTTTGTTTTAAAGAGCTAAGACGCTTATTAACAAGCTTGATTGTAAAGCTTTGGAAAACTTATCTAAAAGTTCTTTGTGTTTAATGAGAGCAGAGAACGTTTCTGAAATTTGTAATCCTTTTTTATAGATAAATTATATGTTAAGGCCACTACATAAATTAATACAGAACGACTGAAACTTACACAGGGCAATTATATTATGCAAAAAAACAAAAAGGTTTGATTGCGAATGCAAGCGTTAGAAGTGCCAGACCAGAACAATTGTTCTCGAGTCCGAACTGAAGCGGTAATTTATGTACTATAAAACTATTGATTTTAACTTTAAATGGCAGTTGATCCAAAATTAATGAACGCAGCAATATACTTACTCATATTTCTTTCCAATGTTAGTTACGTTACTTGAGGCTTATAAATCAAAATGCCCTGGCTCTTGTTTGATTGTGAACATTTATTAACTAAACAAAGCTCTTGTAATACTTCGAACCCGAAATATTCCAGCTTTAAAGCTTGTTTCGTTGAAATTTAAGCTGCTTTTTTTGTTTTTATTTTTGAAAGAGTCGAGAGTGTGGGTCCGATTTTCAGCTCGCGAATGAAACGTGTTTCATGTAGACTAGAAACAAAAACACCTTCTTAAATGCTAATCAAGGAAAACTAGAGTATAAAACATGTACGAATGTGTGAAGATATTTCTAGCCAAAAGGGGAAGTGTCTGTAGAGAGTGTACACGAAATAGTCTGCCAGCAGACGATAAATTGAAAAACAGATTTGGTTCCTCTCTATCCTCATGCGATACACTACTACTTCGTGATATTAGTTTCACATTTAAGTTTATGCCTGCTACGTATCTCGCTAGAGTAGCCTAAGATAAAGGGCATGGGGATAGCATGCGAATGTGATTTGATTAGATTTTAGGAAAAAAAAAAAACAACAAAAAGGTATCTCAGTAAAAATAAAAAAAAATGAGAGTTTACTAGTGGAAAGCAAAAGAGAATTAAGGAATTGTTAGCCTCTCAGCACAGTGATGATTAGGATTGCGCAATAATTCTCACGAGGGGCGGCAATTTGTCAAATTTCTAACCGATATACAAGAAGCGGACTTTCTAGAGCGTCTTTTACTACTCGAACTCTTTTTATTTGATGCCTTCGAGTTACTATTTGCCGCTGCTGCTGCTGCGGTGGCTGCATTCTTTGCTTTAATCTCCGCAGCTGCAGCAGCCGCTTGCCGTGCAAGTTCCTCTGTAGAATACAACTATTTCAATAATTTTAAAAAATATTTACCAAAAAATTTCACTTACGGTTCAAATCGTGCTCAGTAAAGTAAACATCTTCCAAATCCTGTTCGGTCTCATAATGGTAAGCTTCTAAATAAGGCAGTACTGTTGAACGTCGTAGCTCATCATTTTTTAACGGTGGGATGCGTATTGGTGGTCCCTTTTCTTCCGGCGCACTTATAAACCACCTAACGAAGGAGCATAACAATTAAATTTTAATCAGATGCACAATAAATGTTTCACACTTACGGTTGGTATCGAATTTGTTGTAATGTAAACCGTTTAGTTGGATCCGATTGAAGCATTCCTAATATTAATTCGGCTAACTTCTGATCCATGCAATAGAGCCAATCTGGTGCTTGCCACTGACTCTTGCCGATATTTTCTAATAATCTGTAAATATTGTCTCCTTCGAACGGATAGAGTCCGGTTGTTATATTATATCTGAAATAGGACGTTATTTAATCTACACCATGTGGAAAAGAGCTAATAAACGAACTAATTTTAAAATTTAAAAATGAGTTCCAATTACATGACGCATGGGAGCGTTTATTATGTATTTCGTCAATTTAAATCATTTGAAATTTAATAGAAAAAAAATTTCTTCCGGATGAAAGTCGCAAGTCAGCATGCTTATTAAAAATTGCAAAACAAGAGTTCTAGTCTTTGGTATACCATCCAATATTTTCGTGTACTGGGCCAATATATTTGATATATAAAAGCAAAAAAAAAACTTATATTGGGTGCAGCTATTTTTCGTAAAACATATTTTACAAATTCGTGCAAAATTCACCTGGAGTCTAACTGACAAATTGCTTTAAGAAAATTCACGAAAACTTACAAAGTTACTCCACTGCTCCAGATGTCCACTTTGAACCCCGAAAATGTTTCATGCCCATTCGCAATTTCTGGTGGTTGAAACGCTGGCGACCCTTGACCAGTCGTACAGGTGTCATCCGCAGCAAACGAATCGAGCTGCTCAGCTACGCCAAAATCTGATATTTTTAATGTGTGATCTAACGTAAGCAGAAGGTTCCCAGGTTTTATGTCTTTGTGGATCACACCACGACCATGCAAATACTCCAAACCGTCGATTAGCTGCTGAAAGTAACGATGTGCTTGGAACAGAGGTAGTTTCTTTTGTGGGGCATGATCAAGCATTTCCTTTAAAGAATTTTTTGTTGTTAATAATTTTAAAAATATTTTTACGTTGGAAAACTCTACCTGTAAACCTCCAACACAGTATTCCATAACCAAATACATTTTCTGCTTCTCATCGTTGTAAAGAACATCTAAAAGCTCTATCACGTTTTTGTGTTTCAAGTCCCTTAGGAGCTGGATTTCTCTCCTCACGTTCTGCTCCCCATTCGGTATTCGTCTTAATTTTCTTTTTGTTAAAATCTAGATGTTTTCGTTGTAAAAACGTTCAACAAAGTGAATGCCAAGACCTCACCTTCACAGCCCTTCGATTCAAGGTTTCAGAGTCCAAAACCTCCTTGACTTTCCCGTAGGAGCCCTCGCCGAGGATGTCTCCCATGACGTACTTCCCGACCATTTTGCAAACCTTTTTCTTCGCCTGGTAGATGATTTCGGCGCTGTCCACTCGATTGAAAAACATGTTCCCTGGGTCGGCTGTCAGCGAAAAGTCCAGTCTGTCGATTTCCTCGTCGTCCAGCCAGGTCACCTGGTTTTCGGAGTCATGTGCAAGGTACTCCTCGCCGCCGACGAGGCCGTTCTCTGACATACTCGTTTTACAGTAATCGGGATTGGCCAGCAGCAGCTTCGTATCCGACTCCTTTTCTGTGCACTCTGATTGTACGCACATTTCGCTGGGTAATCTGGTGCTCCCGTCCATTGCAATGATGGTCATTTGAAATTGAAAAGTTCCTTCCCTTTGACGGCTTTCGACTTGCAACCAAAAATCGTAGGGCCTTCCTACAGCATAATCGTTATAATCGCCTGTTTTGGGCGTACAATTAAATTAAAGCTTTGTTTATGGGCAATTATATAACCAAATTTAGACTAGATTTTGAATTTTTCACTGTAAAATTAAGCGTTAACCGGCCCACAGAAAACCATTTTACACATTAGACAGCCATAACTGAATGAAGCTAGTTGTAATTCGATGTTTGTTGACAGCATTAATTAAGGGAAAACCAACAGGGTGAATCAGATATTTTAAGGTTTTGGTCAAATTGAAAAAATGTATATATAAACAATTAATTTACAAATTTTCTATTCGGGTTAGAATTTTGGGATCAACTATCACATTTTATTTAAGTACATATTCTAAAACGCGTGCATGTACTATTATATTACGAATTTATGCTAAAATTAAACTGCTTCTACATAAGCTATCTAGAATTATTCCACTTAAATTTGGCAAAACAGTGGCATTTTCTATTTTTTACTATGAACATAGTTATAAGGGCTAGGACTAGGACCGATTGGTTACACAGAGGCTTCAGGAAAATAAGTACATAGATTAAAACAGGGATTTATTGTCAAATATCTTTCAACCAAATCAAGTCTGCGCTTATCTCTTCTTGCGGTTCCGATTTCACCTTTTTCTTTTTCAAAGGCTGCGGTTCACTCTCGGAAAGTTGCCTTTTCTTTTTCTTCTTTTCCTTTTTGATTTGAGTCGGCTGGAACGCCTCATCTTCGCATTTTATCTTGATAAGCTCACGTTTTACCTTTTTCTCCACAATATCATGACAGTGGGCCAATTTTTCTTCGACGTCTTTCCTCAACACAATTTTCTCAGCGTAATCCAATCCTAGTAAGGGGTGCCGCTCCACCAATCCCTCGGGAAAGGGTACAATCTTCCTGGGCTTTATAATATCTTCGCTCGATTTTTCTACTTTTATTGGTTTCATCAATTTTTCCCTAACGACCACAGTCCCCTGAATCGGAAGTAGTCGGACTTTTCCTGGACCCATTGCCATGGGGTGCATGCGGCGCTTCGAGTACTCCTCACAAATTAACTCTATGCCATCCAGGTTAGTTTTGCCGGGGAACTTCAGCTTTTCACCCTTCAAACGTTTCAAAGTTATGTTTTTCGGACATTGAACTATCCAGACGTCCTCCTCCGCTGCAATCTTAAACGGATCGGAAGAAATCTCGATTTCCTTCAAAAACTCACTGTCCTCAAGATACTGTTTAACTCGGCTGGGTTTCGAGGTCATTGCTATTCAAATATTTCACAACTAATTATTTTTAAGTGTTACTAGGAACTGGTAAAACATAGTTTTCTTTTTAAAAATGTAAACAACTCTCATGCGTTCGCAACTGTCATCAAAATGTACAGGGTGTGTTCCGTACTTGTTGGGAAGGGAAATTTTAGGACATATTGTCACAATTGAGTGGGATATTTTATTCGTTTGATTACAGTAGAGGGAAATATTATCGAACTTCAGCTAGAAGTAAATTCTAAATATTCTTCTCAGTAGAATTCATGAACTTGCTACCACTTATATGACTTTGAAAAAGGCAGCGTACCGCAAAATGAAGTTTGTTGGTAATATAATTCCAGTTAAAAACTCAAAAAAAAAAAATTCCGCTGCAATTTATCCTTAAATTTTACTTACAACTTCCTGTAACCGCATTTTTTTCCGTAATTTTAGCTTTAATTTACAGTAATAGATTTCTAAACACTTTAGTTTTAGCTTTCAAATGATATTATGATTGATTAAATAGTAAAATATTTAGACCACAATTAAATGAAAAACCTTTATTAATTTAGAAGCAAAACATTCATTCAAATCTCTCTTTTTTGGCTCTAAAACTTAGTAATTTAAATTTATTTTCCATAATGTTTATTATTTGTGAAACTATTTAAAATATCGGTGTTGTTAAAAAATCATTTGTAAAACTGGAACAATTACGGAGATTTTGTTTAATAAAATCGTTGTTTGAACAAATTTGATTAATTAGAATTAGAATCTTATGTTATCGGATCAGAAATGAGAATAAAGGAACGGAAAAGTGGTTAAACTTTGTTTATAAAACGTCTTAAATTTATGCCGTAGTCAACCCGCATAAGATTTGTGAAAGATCAAATTAAAAAAAAATCCATCAAAAACTTATTTGAGCTTGGGATCGACAATTTTATAACTAGTTTTTATAAATTAAATATAAATATAAAATAAATATTATGTAATACAAAATAAATATAACAATTTCATAACGATATGAATAAATTAACCAAAAACTCTAGTTTTACTAATTTTACTGATTCTATTCTGTGCGGTTTGATATATACTTCACCAATTCGATTAGGGTATATTTTAGATATTTTAAAGTAAAAAACTTAGTGTTATTCATCCACGCATTTATTCCTATACAAACTTATATTAACTCTGTGTGCATTCTTCCAGCTTGCACTTACAAGGTTTGTTCCAAGGATTCTTGATAACACTAATTCCAAAGTACTTTGGTTTAATCCTAATTCATATTTTTGTACATCATTTCTTAGACAAAATATGTAGTTATTTCAAATTGACAACAAGAAGTAGAAGGGGAAGGTAAATTTTGAGTAACAAATTAAGATTGGTAATATTCATTAAATTTCGTTATTGAGCGGTATTATTAAAAATTCGGTCGAATGTTGCATCTTCAAAATTTTGAAGAAGGGGATCTAAGAAGGTTCCGCATAATTTCATATCAATAACATCTTAAATACTACGTACAAAATAAATAGTGTTCTCGTAGGCGACGTGTTCACCATTTAGCTTAAAATTTAGTGCAGTTTATTCAAATCTCCAAGTCTTATAATTCTAGGTAAAATATAAGTTAAAATTTATTAAGTCTAGAGACTAGCACAATTACGAATAAATTCATATTTCCTTGTTTTATTTTTTGAAGTAGAGACACTTCTGATGCACTCATTTGGTAAAATGTAAACAAAACCTTTTGTGAAAGATTTACTTCAAAATTCTTTAAATGCAATCAACCGATTTTAAGAGTTTGACTAGTAGTATTACCCAACATTGCAATTTTTCACATTATTTTCGCCACTTCCGTTTTCTTCTTGTTAAACGTTTACGGTAAAAACTTATGGATGAATCATATTTATATTATACCACTGGTTATACCATGTTCCCATCTCCCCAAAATTTCGGGATTTTGTGAGATTTCGCGGAATCCATATGACAATCTATTAGATTTCCCATACATATAGCCGATTTTGAAAACTTGAGATTTTGAGACAATCTGGCATCCTAAAAAAGTTTATTCAGCACTATTCAGCAGGCTTTAAAATTGACAAATTTATGACTATCATTTCATTTAGTGATTCAAAATGGAAAAAGTAGTAGAAAAAAAGTTCATTTGCCCAATTATTTAAAAACTTTTAAACATAAAAAATAATTGATTGTTAAAATAATTTTTTTTTACCTTGTTAGTAATCATAGGTTAAAGGTGTATTTTAAGTAGTATTACTTCTGGTGTGGGAATGGTTTATATATGTAAGTAAATTTCGAATTGAAATTTAGCTTGATTTGGTACATTGTCTCAAATTGGCTGCAAGTTGCTGAGCAAAATTAGAATTGTACGGCAGACGTTCAAACTAAAACATGTCAAAGCCAGTAAGGTTACTTCAGTCGAGTTGACTCTTGATCTAGTTTCAACTCAATCTCTATATACATGAGAGCTGAATAGGGGTTCAATTTGGCGTCAATCCTCCGTGTACTATTCTGACTTACGCATTTTTCCGGTGCAAAAAATTTTTATTAATAGTCGGGTTTAAAATTTTAAATAACACGGGAGGTTCGAAAATTCCAATTATTACAGAGTAGCATTCAAAAATTTTTTAAAAGCTGCTTATTATCACTTTGATGGCAAGAGGTATATGTGTCATGTTTTATTTATTAATAAAAATTTGATCAGATATAAAGCTCAATGTAGAAGGCCATAACTGATTATATCTAAGAAATTCATTACAAACATCTCACTTTTTTCTAAAGATATATCAGCTAATAACCCGAATACGGCTGATGACAAACTTCCTTTATAGTCATGCTATAAATGGAAATAAATCATCCAAATGCATTTACCGTAAAACTGGCAGCTTTTGTTTAATTATTGCACAATATTTTGATTTTTATCCCCTGGAATGTTTATAAATTGAGCACTTTTTGAATTCAGTGTTTGATTCGTTTCGTTTGTGGTTCCAATTTAATATCGAATTCCGTTGGGTACACAAAATCGAATTCGGAATCCTCTTGCTATTGATGAAAATAATGATTACAGAAATAATTTGGGGAAAATACACTTGGGCTTACCAATTTATTACTCATGACTGCTATAGCTGTTGTACGCTGGGCCTCGGCCACTTTGTGCTCAATTAGGAAAAACATGTATTCGTCATACAATAGACGAATTAAATGGAAACTACCAAAACTTGACGCCGAACGCAGAGTTAGATCACGTATTACCATTGAGCTGTAGAAGCTCCACTTTAAAAGGAACTGGCGAGCTGCCTTTGCATAGTTCGGTTTTCCGCGATAATCTTCAAGTGCTGTATCAACAACCAAACGAAGCCAAGCAGCCCACTGTTCCAAGCTGTTCTGCTGTTGCAATGCTGCCTTAAAATCATTCTCCAATCTTTGCACAGTTGCTGTATCACATTGACATACCCATGCTGCTTGTTCCTAGTAATAAATTAAAAAACAAAAAAAATTATAGAGCTAATATTTAAAATTTATAGTAGTTTTTGCCTTGATAATGGTACAGAAGTCATTTTGATACACATTATTTAGATCGGTCATTCTATTGATAAAAGCTTAGGATGAATATAAAAAATTTCATTTACCTGAACATTGTGAAAATCGACACGATTGAGATCATTGAGCATTTGTGCAATTTGTGAGCTATTTTGAAGGACTGCTCTAGCAGCTTGAGCCAAATGATTGAGGGATGTATAACGACGTAAAGTTTGGCAAAACGCAGACACAGCTGAACTTTTAATTTTTATTATGTTTTCAGGGCATCCGTTCATCGATTCGCTTAACCAAACTTCGAGATTTTTAGCAAAATTTCGAATAGCTTGCGTAAGAGAATTAGGGATAGATCGAAGTACATCGGGTATTATCACTTCAACCATATTTTGATAAAAGAGGTAATCCACCTGCGAATGAATAATTTTGATTTATTATAGTATGAATTCGCTAATATAAACTGACCTGTTTAATAAAGTTTTGCACGCTTTTACATTGACATAGTAAGTATAGTTTTGATTTGCTCAGATATTTTTCCTCCTCACATTCATCGATGTTATTGTTATCTGAAGATCGCCAAAAGTCTCGCCAGAGCGATTCAATTGTACTAAACTCCAGATTTAAAACGGCGTCCAAAAATAACTCACAATGTTCGCGGTACATGGACCTGAAAACCTCTAAGTCTTCAATGGTAATTTCACCAGGTATCGCAGAATCAATTTCAATATTTGGAAAAATAGGAATGGCACCAGTACCGTCGCCCAAATACTGGAAAATTTAGCAAATAAATAACTGGAGCATCTTATTACATGCAAAACTTACCTGAGAGCAAGCTTCATAGGTTTCGGGTTTAGCACCAAGTTTCTTAATTCCTTTATTCATGTTTGAATTTCCGGAACTGCCTGGATAACTGCAACCGGATTTCTCCTCTAAAGCTTGAATTAAAGCGGAGCCTGGTTTTACACGAATTCCATAGTAATGGTACTTAGAATTGCCTCTAGTCCCTAATCGACGCGTACGTAGCCCGGTGAAGACGGACCGTATCAATTTTCCAAAACTAGCAGCATTTACAGCTTCAAGCTTATTTTCGTTACAGTGCTGCATGTAGTGGTTATAAAGAGTTGACCTAGGAAGGCTAACGCCCTCAGCAGTCTCATAATTTTCCATAAGCCACGAAACCTAGTAAATTATTTCAGTATAAATTTTCCAGATATTATATTATCCAATAAAAAATTTCTCTACCGTTGCTGGTGAGATTCTTGTTGCATGCGTTATATTTGGTGAATTTTCAGAATCATTAACACTTGCTGTGGTGGACGAAGGAGTTTGCTGAGCGTTTGGGTGATTTTCTGGAATATAAGTCACTTCCTGCTGGCCGAAAAATGATTAAATGCGGAATAATCCTTTGATTTTCCAATCCACTCAATTTACCTCTGTACTTACTGTTGTTAAACTTTGAGGTGATTCTCTATTCTGAGAACTACATAAAAGGCTTTCGTCTACAGGAACTATGTAAGGCAACCCAGATGAATGAGAACTCGATGTGCTCGATGAGTTTGTATAATTGGCTGTTGATGAATAGTACGATTGACTGCTCGATTGATAGTCGCCAACAGCGCAAAACGGATATGTCCTGGAAAATATTTCGAGTCATAGGAAATTCTCAACGCTTATGCTAGCGTTTCCTAAAATTTTCAATTTACTCCAAGACAGTAATAAAAGTAGTACTACTTTAGAGTGTTTTTAGCTAATTGTTGAATTACGATGAATTATTAAGGAGGATTGCAACTCAGTTAAAAAATTATTAGTCTTGTATTAAATAATTTACTTTGAATAGTATGTAGGCTCAATAACATTTGGTTAACAAAACTTTCTTTTAATTCATTTCATTTTGCTAATTGAATAACCAACAAGAAAAACGTTTAAAATAATTTACAAAACACGGCAGTTTTTTTAACGCTACAGTGCTACCCCCTTTAATAATTTTAGGAAACGCTGAATTATGCAAAAATGTATTACATTTGGGTTTGATTTTGAGACGAATTATGGTACAATTCCGGATCAACATATTGCACGTGGTATGGCCCACCGCCTGTTACGTTATCTTGAGTTGAAACTGAAAAATCAAATAAATTTCATTAAAATCAAAAGTTATAAGTTTCATTTCACATTTGTATTTTTTGTTGTACTGTGATATCCAGTATCGTATGATAAAAAATAATATGTTACATTTTTCTATAATTATATATATTTCACTTGAATAAAATACCTTAACTTAACTGATAGCATTGTCAATTTTTGTTTTTCAATCATTAGATAGCACTTATTAAAACAATATCACAACTATTAGGTGAATAAATAATAATAAAATCCCTTAATGCGGCGTTTCGACTGGTAAAATTTTAATATCAAAAATAGAGTCGAGTATTTGATTATGATATTTTTTATCTATAATAACAATTTCAATAGAAAATATTTTAACAGAAGGAAACCATAACTCAAACTCGCTTTATATATGTGTGTACCTTGAAAGAAACCAGAAAGGAATATGGCAATCTGAAAAGCAGCTTTATAATACATCAAGCATTCTATGTGTTGGTACGACTCTTAATTGCACCCACCCATTCCAATTGCTTTTGTTTTTATATATTTTTGTGGGAGAGTATTATAAGAAATAATGATTTAAAAAGACCTTTAGAATCTCTTAAAGGTAATTTGCCATTTAAATGCAGGGTACATATCTGTAATGTAATATTAAAATTTCAAGACGTTTTTGCTCCTACAGGCAGACTAAATGTGAAAATACAGAATATTTCAATATTTAAAGATTGAGAAACCAGGATAATTTTTAAGCAAATAAACAGTGAAGTAAGTTGATCATACGGTTTAATCTGACTATTGCTCAGTTGGAAAAATATTCCTAGGTAAGTTAAAAAAATATTTCTGAGTTTCAATTAAATTAGAACTAACTGACTATTTTTCTTTAGTTGCTTTAATGTAAATTCAGATTTTTTTCACAAATATCTTGTTTTTAAGTTGAGAGTTAGTGATAATTTAAGTATTTATATGATTTGTTCAGGTAAGAATCGGCTATAGGTGAGTTTTAGAAAAAGTATTGCTCTAGATACCAATAATACAACTGCGTTTTAATACATAGTTGGGTTTTGAATAACAATTATTGTTAGATACCATGTAAAAAAAATATAAGTATTAAATCATTTGTTCAGTTAAATCCTTTACAAGAACAAGGAAAGAACAATGCCAAGAGTGAATGTTGTTGATTTTACGATATTCGTTAACGAAGTAATATTCACGTCTGGCAATTGTAATCTTATTTTTATAAATATATCACACTGTTATTTTAAAAACAGCAAATAATTTTAGTGGAATTCCAAATTAATCTCAGAAATGTTCACATAGTGACCCGTTCTTTCTTTCTTCTTCAGAAATCTTCACATAGGACACATTCTTTCTTTCTTCTTTAGTTTTCAAACTATACTTATAAAAAAAAAACATACATGTTATAAAGATGATTTGATTTTGTTTTGATAACATAAAAATTATCAGCCCGATCAAAAATAAGCATTATAAACTGATTTTTAATTCTGTGATTAATAATAAAAGTTGTGACTAATTTTATTTATTTCCTAGATTCAATATAATACATTATAATTTTAAGTTGAATCCAACATGCAAATATAATTTATATACTAGATAACTCGCCCCCTGGAATGTCAGCAAACCACTGAAAATATATACCTCTTTTGAAAAAAAGCAGTGACGCCCCTAACAGAAAAATTTTATTCCTGATCTAAAGGAATTAAAATAACGATTCTTCTGATTAATTTTCTTTAATGATTTTTTCGAACAAAAACTAAAGGTAAAATTTTATTTCCGGGAATAGTTAAGCTTTTTTTCACGGATTACAGTGTCGAACATGCTGAAACTAATAACTCTATCTAGTAATCTCTTTCGTGATGAACACATTTCGTTTTTCGGAGTAGATATTTTTATTTTTTTTTGTAGAATGCTTGGTTTTCGAGATATTTTGCAGTGTTAAGTTAAAAACAACTCACCCGAATTTACCAGTCCGCCAATTCGCTCTGATTCTGCAGGGTGGGGCAGAGTAGTTAGCCGCACGAAGAAGAGCAGATGGATGAAAAACACGATTAGACGTGCAAAAATCAGTATTTAAGTTAAAAAAAAGACAGAATAGCGTTTTGACTATGATTAAATTTTAGTTAAATTTGACCTCTTTCATTTGTTACAATGCCTTCTTATTATATTCCAAGATTTTCTTAATGGCCGCTAGAAAAACGAAAGACGCCACTTTTTGTCTCATTCAATCATATTATTTAAACCCGAACGTTTCAGTTTTACAGCTCTTTTAATTCCCATTTAAAATTAAAATAATAATTTCATAAATATCATATCATCACTCGGGTTGACCAAAGTAATTAATCTTACATATGTCATTATAGATAACCACACATAATTGAACACCATCGACAAAGCCAATACCTTAATTATGTTCCAATCAAAGCATTAACACATTGTTGAGTTGTGGTCGTTATGAGCAAAACCATAACACTTTATAATTTAACATAAGGGGAAGGACAATTGTCTTGCAGATACCAGAAAGTTAATTAATTTAAATTTTGTTGTTCACGTTATACAAATATGATGCATATTTATTAGACAATGTACAATTATGGGACCAGAGAATCATGCGAGAGAGACCAATTATTGGACCAAAGACAGGATTAAGGGGCTTTTATAGTAAGTTTGTTGTTATCTGCTTCATCGTATTATAATACGTTATAAGTTTTCATTAATATTTGTTAAGTGCATATTTTGGAAACATACAACAACATAAACCATCTGACATATTTACATTTGCATATAAAATTATGAAAACAACATAGCAAAAAAGAGGAAAAAACATATATGATAAATTGACGAGCAGAATTTGAAATCAATTACAGAGAATGAAAAATTGTAATTGTTGCAAAGCATCACAGGAGTACCTATTGGATATCAGAGTTGATGCAAGATATCGTAGTCGGTATTAGATATCACAGCTCAGAAAATTATAAAAACCGTTAATTCATATACCTCCATATTAGCGTGATGGAACTGAGGAAATTAGATTAGGTATTACAGTTTGTAGCATATAAATTGAAAATAAGTTTAGAAGACTAACGGAAATTCAAAAAAGCACGACCGAGCATTTTACTACAGCTGAGTGAAGAGTTTCATGCTATAGGAACTTGTTTTAAAACTACGCCGATTTTAATTAAACTAAATTTAACTTAACTGTTAGATCTATATAGAGCTAAAACACTGGCCTTTGAGTCCGAAAGAAGCTTACAAAAACAAAATATAATTTTTAATCTATCTATAACAATATCTATAAATGTTTAAATCGAGAGATGGACAGTTAAATTTGGTAACAATATTGTTGATAAGCCCAAATGAAAAGATTTTAAACCTTAAAATTCACTCTTCATCATTGTTTTAGCTGCAGGGTATAGCAGGTTCAAGTATGGTTTGAAGGCAGACATTTTCCAAGTTTTTCGTTGCCGGTATCAGCCGTTAATGAGATTAAACCCGGCTTGCCAAGGGATTCATGTTGCTGCTTTTTAAAAGCGTTACTTTGTTGTCTGCTTCAAATTTTGCAGTCAATATTTCAACCTTTTCTACTAGATTAGATATGGAATTTTGCCCATATTTGTTCTAAGTGGCAATAAAATTTAATAAAGTATATTTATCGAAAGTTTAAAAAAAACCTTTTTATAAAGTAAGTCAAACCGAAAACAATTTAATTAATCGTTCGAGGTGCCTTGTGACTATTTTGTCCTAATTAATTTTTTATATTTTCGGAAATTTTAAACGTAAATACCTCGTGAACCGCTAGTAATGCCCAGAAAACTGTTTTTTATAGATGGGATTAATTTGTTTTCTTTTGGTTTGAAAGAGAAGCTAAAACTTTAGAAATTTTAAGAGTATATTATTTTCCACTTTAAATTCACATTATGTACATATTCCGATAGAAACTTGGAGATCTAAATAATTAACAAAGAGCAATCTGGGTGATTCCATTCATTACCTGATTCGGGTTGTTACCTTATTTTAAATAACGTAACAGATTACTGGTTAATTGCCGCTTTAACTCCAATTACAAAATTCGTATTTTATTTTTATAATGGAAAATGAAATGTCAACTAGAATTAGACCTAAATAGGTATAACGAATATTCGTAATTTTACTTTGAATATATTTTGTTACTTTTAATACTTAACTCATTGACACCGACGGCTGCACTAAATAATTGATTTGTTAGAAAAACTGTTTCAATATCGAAAAATTCAATAGAACTAAAAACGTGTGCATGACTATAACCACAACGAATTCAGCAAACCGTACCAGGTGATAGATCAAGAAGCCTACATAATAAAATATTTTTTCGAAACCCACTTTATCCCGTATTCACCAAAAAACACGTATCTACTTTAGAGTCCAATGAGAAATAAATTGTTTGATAGGTTAGTATGAAATAAATGTTATCTTTTCATGCATTCGTTTGAATATGGTTATCTAAAATATGCCTTTAATATCTTTCCTTTACAGTGCATCATTTACGCAAATTTACATTACATATCATGAATGACCATACTGTTTTAAATCTTTGATTTACCTTCAGACTTCTCTTTTTTAATATTACATAAATAAAATTCACAGTTGGATCCAACGGTTTCGGTAGGAGTCAATCCGGTCGACATTTAATGACTTTGAATATTTTAAGTTTATTGAATTGTATAAAATTTCTAACTATGCGATGACTTTTTTTTTAAGATTAATATGAACTGAAAAACGTTATTTCCTTAGAAAATTCTATACACATCCTGAAAGTAATCACCGGATATATTTTAATTCGAAGTATATCTTTCTTCTGATCCGAATACGTGAACAAGAAAATATATTTTTAATAACATAAAATTTGAACAGTTTTGCGTTTATCTAACATCTATGTTAATAAAATCAAGTAATATTATTAAATTTTTATGCGTCTTAGCCGAAAAAGTAATGAATTATGCGTCTTTTTTGACAATTGCATATGGATATGTAGAAAAGGTTCAGTATGTTGGAAAAAAGTGATACCTACTACTATTATTTTGACTAGATTAACATTAAGTTGATGAGAAAACAACAATTTCAACGTCATATTCGGTATGTGTAAATCCAAGTTTGTATTTAGGCAGGTCTGGGAGGTTTAATTGAGGACTTACAAGAATAAATCATGTGGAGGAAGTAAAAAATGATATTTAAAAGGATATTTACCCCCGCAATACGAAACACTGCTGTGGCGTTGTCTATACATAGTAAAGTTGTGGAGTTGAAATCTTTTCAAAACTTCTTTGGCAGAAACAGACAAAGTCGGCGAACTTATTTTTAAAAGTAAAGTATTTGTAATATGACACCAATTGAACTTCGTTTAAATACAACAATAAAAAGGTCGTCACTATGGGCGATGGACTAGTTTCAGGATCAGAGAGAAAAGCGCACCGAAATATGATACCATTCACCCAATATTCATCGCTAGAGTAACTGAAAGTGAAAGGAGTTCCGTACTTTGTGCCTAGCAACCGGACTACACGGTGACGGTAAAATTACAACTGAATCCAGAATCAAATTTATCCTAGCAATATGCTCTCTAGTGATGTATCTAAGCAAATTTCGTAAAATTTGGTCTGGTGTGTGTGTGAATTTATCCAAAAGTTCTCCCGTAACACAAAACTACATAAGTCAGGAACTTTTATGGCATGCAATACGAATATACAGGATGCGGTATATTTATATATAGCAAACACATGCCAAGATATCTAATTATGAGACGTATGTAAGCAATAGAATTAAATGCCAAAAATGCAAATGTGAGATGATACACCATTATGGGTGGATTCTGAGGATCAAGAGCAACCGAATAATGATAAAAGAAAAAGGAACAATGAGAGGTGCAAGCAGGTGAAAGTGATCCACCTACCACCAAAAAATGCTCCCTCCATTAATAAGCCCCAGCTCGCAGTGAGCAACAGCCAATGGTGGATGCTTTCGTTGTTAAAAGCACCTCCCCTTTTCAGATTCAGTGGGCTTTTGGTTGGCACAGCATCCCTTAGAATCAAGTTTTTATAACATGATGCGAATACAAACAAATGATACCTCGAAAGAGGGTTGTCCTTGCAGGGATAAGCGTATGGCATCGCGCGAGCTGATGAAGAGTTGATTAGACTTCACTGCATGAGTCTGTTTTTTATTTCTGCAATTTTTATTTTAATATTAGTTGCAATTGCTTCATATTGGAATTACGGAAATTGTCGATTATTCCCACAACAAATTAAATTATGAAAAATTATTTACCGAGTACAAACAAATGTAAAGTTCTGAATATTTTTGCATAAGTGAATATTTCACTAAAAAGTTTAAATAAAAACAAGTAATACGATGAATATGTGGTGTATTCGCAGCTAATGTGAGTGAGCAAGTTCAGTGTTTATACAATAAAATTAGTAAAAAAGCAGATTAATTCGGAAAGCACTTTTTAATAGGCCCTGCTAATTGGAGTATAAATGACTGGCTGAAGAATTATAACAACTAAAAATACTACACTAACAATAAAGTTAATATGTGTGTGGAAGAAGTGAGCGCAGGGACGGATAATTGTAGCTTTTGACCATTTTTAGGTTTTTAGTGTACAGAAAGACTTCTTGTATTCCTCTTTTCATAATAAAGGTGCTTTAAATATTACAGATGAGACAACCTTAATCTTAGAATTTTCATTTATCATATTTTAATATTTTATGCATATACATAACTTTCGTGTTTTTATATCAGATCTTGGTGCATGTTTATGCAGTTTACTTAGGGGAAAGCAATACTTTATAAGTTTAAGATCACTCCTTGAATATGGTTTAAAATCTAAAAATATATAAATATGTATATTTTTTTGAAAAAATAAAGGGAAGGAAGAACACAAGAGTCAGTGTTTATTTAGGTTTCCGCCATCCAGATAGTTCTGATTTACAGAATTAAATCCGTCTCAACTAAAATAATACGTAGTATGCATATACTATACACTCGACAGAATGATAGACGCACTTTAACTTTTGCAATTATTTTATTTTATTAAAATTGAAATTGTTAGTTTAATTACAGTAGAGGATTTTTTAAGAGACAACATAACTTTATAAAAAAAATTATTATGAAAAATGACATTAGCGGCATGCTATTAAAATTAAATCTAGTGTGACAATATGATAGACGCGAGAGAAAAAAACGCTTTTTACTTGATTATTTCTATTTTATTAATAACGTGTGTGTTTTCCATGAACTGTTAATAATAGCTCAATTCTATCTGTTAACATAAGTTTGTAAAAATGTTCGCCACTTAGCTGATATTGCCTTGTTAAGCTCATGCGTTGGTTAAAATGTTCTGCTATTTTTAGAAACATTGGATACAAAAGTTGAGATAAGTATTTAATCTTGATTATTTTCACCACTAAAACGCACAAAAAGCAAATCACTCGTACTCAAAAGTATAGCTTACATTCACTGCGCCTATCATTATTCCGCTTAAAGTCCTCTATGCAAAGTTATTAAAAAGAGATAAAATCCTTTGCGCTAAAATAAGACGAATTTGCAATAGGGACACTAATAGACTAATTATTTTATCATCATTTAATAACAAAATTTCTGCCGAAAACTAATGGTGTGAAACTAAATTGTATCTCAATGTGGCGTGATTTCACGTTTGCATTCCTTTTAAGTGATTAAGTGATGGGCTTATGCCTGAACAAAAAAAGAATAATAAAATAATTTAAAAACTTTCTAAAAGTGAAATAATGTAAATACCTACGATGTAAATGAAGGCATATGAACAAATAATTTGGTTCTACACTATGAAGAATATATTGATAAAATGCAAAAATTAGATCATGTCACTAGCAATTAACTTTATAGATAAAGTGGAATAATTACATATCATATTTGATATTTCGTTAATAGGTTTTCTCTTTGATTGCTAATACTTATTAGAATAGAATTATGTAAACTGGTCTGAAATGTTTTACAATACACAACAATATTCAAAATTCATCATTTCCATGCAACTTAATTCTTATAGTCAAACATTTAAAGTTATGCTAGGTTAGGTTAGATTGGAGTAGCTGCTCTAGAAAAGCACACCTTAGGTTATTTCTGGTCCATTGTGTTACCACATGCCGCAGGAGACCATGCATATGAACACGTGGTACTCGAACCCACATGGTATAGTAGTATAGTGCGGTAACAATTGAGCTTCCAGGGGCCCCTTCGCGTTTTCACGTTACAGTCTTGTACACAAATTTAGAACCACCTCCATTTTTTCATTATCAGTTGAGTTCAGTTTGAGTGGTTGTATCTTCAAAACTCAGGAATTAGAGAAAGCAAAGCTACAACCAACTAAGATCAATTTTATAAATTTCAGTCGGTATTTAAAAGGTATCAATAATACTCACATATACATATCACAAAATGTTATTATCTTTTACACATTACGCCTAATTCTATTAAGAATTGCAACAAAATTGTCGTGGGATCAAATTGAAATTTTTCGAGAAATATTCAAGGGATACGATCATATATGTCATACAAGTTAAAAAACTATTTAAATTAACCGGAAGCTACTAATGCCACAAGTACTCTAGTGACCCTATACTTTTTCATACCTCTTTGTTCAGTAATTTGAACTTAGCTTTTTAATTACTTAAGGAACTCTGAACTATGTTTTCTTGCAATGAAATGGCATCCTAGGTCTAAAGATTTAACCCCCTAATTCAACGGATATTTCAAAAATCACGGTGGCTTTAAACTTATGCATAAGATTGCAATTTAAAGACGAATTTCATTCGAATATGTCGACACAAAAAACACTAGGCATATTTAATTCTTGAGTATAGCACAAAAAATCCAATATAAAATAAACTAATAAGATTGTAAATGTAGGAAAAAAGATTTCCTAACTTTAAGAATAACATTTTTACCAGATTGCATTGGAATAAGAAATTGAGTTGATGAAAATCTTAAAACTGTTCTTGTATATAAATATTTGAAATACAAATTTAAATATAACCTAAAGTTACCTCTAAAATATCTAAAACACCATTGAAAATATGACGTAAAAGTAGGAAATTAAACTTTTAAACAAGTTTTTAAAATAGAAATCATAGAAAAATTGTTTATCTAGAGGAAAAGCACTTATTGCTTGTTTTCCCAGCTCTCTTAAATAAAGCCTTTCAAAAGTCGCACAGATAACTTGGGTTTTCGTTTCCCGCAGGGATTTATTTCATGTTTATCATGTACCTTGATCTATACTTCTCTTCATCCACAAAAGTTCAAAGGTTTCATAATAAAGAGGGATATTCCCCTGCGTATGAAAGATTGCAAAGACTGATAAGTAATTGTTCGACAATTAAAAAGAAGCCAACAATATGATTGCAGATTGACCTAAAGTTTCCTCCCAATTTCTTGAAAATCAAGAGTTTCTTATTATTTGTTGCACAACATATGTATGTATATACAGACCGATAAGTAAAATTGATTTTAGGGTGATTCTGGGGTTTTCTATTTTCTTGGATATACAAATGAAAATTGCTTAGAATGCTTTTAGAAAACATTTACATATAGTGCGACAATGATATTCGATGAATAGGTATAAAAGAATCTTACAAAAGGGAAGGAAATCTCTATTTATTTTCTCTCTGATTTAGCTAGAAATTGGAACTCCTAGGAGAACGTAAATTTTTTTGTTATTTGTGTTTTTAGTAACATTGAAGTGTAAACTTAAGAAACAAGACAAACAATAACAACACATTTAAAGGACCCCGCAAATTTTGTATGGAAATTGGGTTTCACTTAACGTTTCTGAAATTTTGGGAATAGATTCTTCAGAGCACGTGGATCAAAAGTCTCAATGGGCTGAAAACTTTTCACTGGCTAGTTTTTCATTTATAGCGGGTTGAAGTTGCGAAAAATTGACAATGGGTCAATCTAGAAAATGCTTAATAAGTTCTTTTAGAGACATCTTACAATACGGGTTGATAACGCATTGGAAAGCTGCGCCTTCAGGCTTTTCAACGATACTACCCACGACCCAATCCGCTAACAAACAACCGGAAGAGACCGCGTCAAACTTCGAAAATGGCAATTTCAAAGCCCAAAATTTGAACTTGACCCTTCATTCTGCCCATTTTTTGTATGGGAAGATATAGACTTTTTTGAGAAAAAGCTTCCCTTTCATGTGGCCTTTAACTGAGAAAAACAGCACTCGAATCCGACGGCGCGTTCCGGAGTTATTCGTGTTATAATAATTAATACAACAACAAAACCCACTTCCCGCAATGAAATCCAATTGGAAAGTGACGGAGTAGATGTTCAATGTGACGTCACTTTCCAATTGGACTTCATTGTGGGAAGTGAGTTTTGTTGTTGTATTAATTATTATAATTTGTGAATAGTACCCTCTACTCGTTGAACGACCCTATTAGAAGATATACGTAGAGGCAGTGCTGAAACCCTTGATTCCGCACTAAGAAGTGATAAGGTAAAGTGAATGACCTTATTATTTTAACTAATCCCTTGATGAAAATCAGTCCAATTTTACCTGTCCTAAACCCCTGACGAATACATTTCATTTGTTGCACCCTATTTGATCCTTTCAATATTACTCGCGGACATAATACGAATTCAGAACGTTACAACCCCTACAAGATAGCGTGAAAAATATTTCGCAGGACGCACACCCTCCGGGTGCGCACCTTATCCCAGTGCAGCACGTGCAGAACGCAGGTATGAAATTTAAGTCCCTCTTGTTGTTTAGGCCAAATTTTACTAGTTGGGCACTCGCGATACAAACAGTGAAGAAAACATGTGTTCATCGGCGGCTCACTTCTGATTTGGGATTAATTTAAATTGATACACATCATGGGCGCATGTTAATTGAAATCGACAGTTACAATAGACGTGTGGTAGTACAAACTTATCTTCGCTTTACCGAGCACATGTTTAACTGGTCCGTATTTAATCATGAATTTAATGAAGGCTTACCTGTTACAGTGATGTACTGAGGGCTGTTCCCTCCGTCTGGACTTTGAGAATGAACCACTGTGACTTGGGCTCCGACTTGCTGGGACATTGATGAAGAACTTTCGCAAGGAGACAAGTCCGATTCAATTGCGGCCACATCTGGGACTGTAATTGGTGATTCATTGCTTGAATCCGATGAATCCACAGGAACAACATCAACGACAGTTACTCCATCGTCATTAGTTTGCAAAACTATTTTTTTCTGTTTTTTGAAATATAGGGAAAATAATCTATATTGCATAAAATATGATTTTCTCATATAAAAATTAGCTATGTAAAGCATTTTTATAAATGTTTGCAGCAAAATACTCCATATTTAAAAGATCTTACGACATAAGGGGGAACATACATATACAGTAAAAGTTTCAAAAACAATTTTTTTATTTCCAAAATAAAATAAATAAGTAAGGATTTTAAAATCATTTGCAAGTGACTTTATAGATATAACAGTGTTTAAATAAAATTGTATAGGTTTTTGTAGCAACCGTCTTTTCTGTGCTGTTTGCTGTATTTAAATTTTAAAGGTATATTTTTCCTGAAACTCTCTGTTGTATTTGCAAATTTAAAAGTCTAAGCAAATGTTGAAAACATTAATTTTTTGAAGTGATATTTTTAAGAATTGTGTGTGTTTTTCAAAATAACGTAATCACTTACATACGATATATATTTTTGTAAGTATGCCTATTCGTGTTTAGGTTAGATAAACTACGCCTAACCCTCAATTTACACGGTAGATTTGTTCCCCACAAATGTCACGTAATTGAACGCGTGCAATTAGAGTCCACAACTTTTTTTTTATAGTAGAAAGCAAGTCTTGATTTTGAAAAATTTTTAATTCGACAAAATTTTAGTTTCTTTTTAATCTAAAACGGCGTATGAATGGAAGCTCTTCCTTCTTTCTTCTACATACTTATTAAACTAAAATAATTAACTATATTCAGTGTATTGTGTTGTTGATGTTTTAAGTTTTTGGCTAATTAGTTTTTATTTTTTACATTGAATTTTGACACAATAAATTAGAAATGCTTTTCATAAAATTGATAAATCATTATCATATTAATTTATTATGGACATGGAAAAGCTCAATATTTTACATTTATTGTGTTGTGATTTGGAACGACGAACGTTATTATTGAAGCCTCACACATCCCAGGCAATATTAAATTGAAACATTTCTTGGAAATGTTGCTCACAGTCAATTGAAAATACAATTGCATAACAATAAGTATTTTGCTGTGTATTTCTGATTTAATATTCTGAGTAATAAAATAAGCATTCGAAAATTTTGAGGATATTTCAATTTCAATTTTCTGAAGTTGCAAAAATGCCTTTAAAATAAAAAACTATTTAATTGTATTTAGTGTTTACTGAATTTTTTATTTTATTAATTTGTGCTTTTTCAACAAGTAATTTAAGATATTTATCGTAAACGTAATAATTTTTCCAAACTTACCTGAGAAATGACTTGATCAATATCAATTTCTCTCCCTTGATTAGAATTTCTTTGATCTCCGGATTCGGATGGAGTTATAGATATTACACTAGATGAATTGTTATTTGGTTTCCTTTCTTTACTTGTAGAATTTGGAGTAATTGTTACAAAATTCCTTTGTGTTGCTAGTCTGGTTGCCATGTTAGTTAATTAAAATACAGATGTAGTGTAATTTCTGTTTTATTCTATGATTAGATTCAATTTTTGGTATAACATTAATGGTTTTGTGTAGATTTCTTGCAATTAAACGATCCACAGTTGAAGTTTTTATGGCATTATAAACGAATTCTGGAAAGAAACAATAAGACGATTTCTTATTTTGATGCGTTAATGTGGTTGTGTGTATACACTTTAATTGTCCATGGAATCAAAAATGAAGAGCAGAAACGAGACCCACCGAGCCTGAAAACTCCAAGGGTGTTGCTATGAGGAAGATCTCAAGAGGAAAGGTAACTATGACAAGATATCTCTTGGCTTCGTTAGAAAATGGTTTCCTTTTTTTTTATTATTTATTATATTGGTTGTGAGTGTAGCCAACTTGTAAAATTTTCCGCAGTAATAAAATTAAAGAAGAACCTTTAGAGCAAAGTCGAAATAATATCTTTGAACTGAAACACAAAAGAATGTATGCTATGATGAGCTGAAAGGAAAATTGTCAGAATAGCAACCATTCCCAGCTTTTCAGTAATGTTCATTTTATAAATAACTTTATCTTTTTCTGTTATGTTCAAAAAATTGTTTTCACAAAATTTATCGATCAAAAACATTTTCAAACAAAACGAAAACACACTACTATTGGTATATAAGCATATAAAAATTGATTTATTTTGGCAAGTGAAAACAATTTTCTAATGCTAAAAGAATATAACAAGGTTTTTGGATTGCTTGTATAAAATACATATACTTCACATTAAAAGCAATAAATTTAATTTGTGATGTGCCAAATCAATTAACAAATAAAATAAATAATCTCTTGAAAAATGATTCACGAAGCAATCAAATATTTCGTGTAATGAGTAACATTGCTTTTAAACAATTATTTCGAAGTTGTCTAATGTGATAAGCATTATAATTTATTGAACGTTTGTATGTAATTAGATTTCAGATATTTTCAATATCTATATTTTTTCGACCCAATGATATTAAGTTAAACACTTTATGAATTAAACATCATTGCACTTTAAAGGGTACACCCTGAGCAGGCAAATTAATTGAAAAACACTGCAATTCGTTGAAATATTCACAGTTTTAACCATTAAAAACCAAACCGGGTACATCACTCAGTTCCCCTGGATACACAAATGACGGGTATTCAACTTTATCTGCAAACTAGCTTGTAAGCGCGATTCGCAGCGATAAACAAATTATTGATCAAATAACTCCAACTCTTGGACGATTTTCACTGAGAGCCCTGCACCTACGTTGGATTGAGCTCGAAAAATTTCACAGAGCGGATAAAGTGCGGTGAACAGGATGGTTTTTCCTGTTTTGTTTTCGATATTAAGGTAAAAAAAAATATTTTGAATTTACTGGGGTTGAAGGGTTCCCCGTGAAAATGTGTAGGGTGTTCCTGTCCGCGCTGCAGTTTAACAGGGACAGGTGGTATATTAGAAAAATGCTTCCAACTGTGGAGACTGGCGAGGGTGCGTCGTTTGCGATAGGAAACGTAAGGTTACAAATTTGTTGATCATTGATATGTCCGCTGGCAGACGGAAAATCATAATTGGTTAAAATATTGAAAGGCTAAAATTGTCTTGTTATAGTACTATATTTATCATCTGAATTTCAACCATATTCAAAAATTAAATGCTTCTTTACATTACAACTTTTAAATGTTACTTTCAAAGTAAAACACAGTAAAAGCAATTTCGCGTGACAATTTAAAAACCAAACTTAAAGCAAAATTAATCAACTTTTTCTTCAAAGAAATATAATCCAAACCAAATTTACCGCTATTTTCATTAGAAATTTATTTTGCTCATCAATTACGTTTACATTACCGCATGAGCACTTTGAAAAATAAGTAACTCAAACAGAATCAAATTTTGTAAGCATCCACGTGTAAGTTTAATTACCATTTCTTCTGTGCAGTATATCAGCAACATACCTTATCTTATTCGACAATCTTGAACTAATTAAGAAGTAATTAATAACGCTCAAGTCACTTCACATTTAAATTTTAAGACGAATCATTCAAGCTTATTGGTTGGGTTTTAAAGACAAAAATTTAAAAAAGATCAGTTGTCATGTTACATCAATTTATAAACTCTTTTTATATACTTTAATCTCCAAATAATTAAGATGCTATTATACAGGGTGATTATCGTCTTGTTTGTAAATTCATGTAGGCGAAATTAACTATGTTGGGGCTGCTGAAATCGTCCTATTAAATGAATTCAAACCGAATTGATACGCTATAAAAATAAGAGTACGATGTTGAACCTTTATCCATCGTAACATTTATAAACAATAAATTTCCCAATCGGAACAATAAACTTCGATTAAGTATTAATAAAAGAATGAAGCAAAAAAGATATATGTTTTTGCAAATATATACATCAATATCGAATGTAAAGAATCAATATCGAAGTAATAAAGTTAAAGAATTAATTTGTGAGTTTAACTCGGACGGCTTTTGTTTTTAAAAAAGCTTTATTTACAATTTTGAAATTTGTGCATTTGGTATATTGCCTATTAAAATCGAAAATATAGTTAAATAGGCTTTGTTATATGTATAAATACAAACGTTATTCTGTATATCATAAATAACGTTCCCTCACTTTTTTAAATATTTCGTGCAAACCATAAAAAAATGATTTATAGATCGATAATTAACAATTAAAATGCATTTAAGTTCAAAAAAACTTGACTTCAGGTTTGGTCAAGATAATCGATTTCATATTTTTCCAAAGTTTCAGGTTCAGGTTTTTTAAGATATATCGACAGAATAAAAAGTGAAATATAGCTTTTAATTAGCTCTACCCATCGAGGTATAAATGATCAGATTTTTCATTACAAAATTATAGAATTTAGTAGTTTGCTAGTATGGCAATATTACTTTAATTTTTCATTTTCATTTTAGGTTATTTATTTCCCAGTTTTGTTTGGGTTCCGACTATTCCAAATTTCAGCTTTTTAGTTCTTTAGAAACTGTCTGACAGACAGATGAATGCTGTGATCAGACAATTCTTCACATTCGGAGCACTGAAAACAAAATGGATACAACCTGATATTCAATTTAAATTCCAAGTTACGCTCGTTTGGAAGATATATTTTCATATTAGAGCCTTCACACAACTAATTTGCAGGCTTATTGCAAACCACATGCGATATATCGAAATGACAAAATATATACTTTCCTTTTCAGATACATTTCACAGAACTGTCTGATGGTGGTTGTGAAAAGTACGCATAAGTGAATTTTGCAATTTCAGAGCTTCAGAGCTCCAGTGCTTTCATTACAATGAGAGCGCACCGGCTTTACCTGTAGCAATATTACTTCGCTTACCTCACTAATTGGACATTAAATTAGTATAAATTTCATTAGTTGGTGATTAAAATTAAATTCATGAACTTTGAGCTCTGCTTTTTAAAGCTAATGAAATTCTTTTAAATCAGAGCGAAATAAAATATTTATTGATTACTGATGAAATGATTTTTAATTTATTTAATTAACCATATATATTTTAAAACAACAATTTGTCATTAATGTTATGTTTTCAGCTCATAAGGTAAGTATAGGCAGTATAGGGATAATCAAGTTTTGTTGTATATATCGTATTGCATCGTTTTGTATGTATAAATCCTATTGTATCTTTACATTGAACGCAAAATTTTAATTTTAATAGTTGTTTCTATGGCAATCGACTTTTTTTCACCTTATACAACGATGTAATAGTAAATGCAAATATGCATATGCCTATTTGCACCAAAGTGTGAATGCGTTATAATTACTTCAATTCAAATGGCACGAAAAATAGAAAAAAAACATGAAAGCTTCTGAAAATCTCTATTGTAGCTGAATTGAGTACACGATTACTTGTAAGAATTATTGGATGATATCCAGCTACAACATGCCACTTTGGAAAATGTCAAATTTATAAAAAGGGAAAAACTACGTTTATTTATCTTTTTGCACGATTCCGCTTCAATGCTGTAAATTTATGGGTGCTTCTCGAACAAGTAATGGATTAAACGGAAATTTAAAATTTTACTATTTTTGCATTTTCATCTGTTGCACTGCTTTCAAAATCACAATTTCTATGCATATACTGATCGTTATTACCTAATAGTAGTGGTATTTCAAAATATATTTTCACAAACTCACTGACTGACACATCAAAACCTGTAGGATTAATTCTCTTGAACTTTGGTATGAATCAAGATCTCATAGCACAAGTAAATACAAAGGTTCGAACATCTAAATCGGTATAACCACAGACAAATAAATAAATTATATGACGGCACAGAATCCTCAGAACGTGAGTCCTACTCGCACATCTGTCCTTAATCTTTCTTTCAAACTTATCATTTATAACTTATTTACAATTGCATCTTATTGTTATAAGTCAACGCCTGTTTTTACTTGAGAAGAAGTACCTGTTAAAATAGGGATAGTTCTATCGTCATTCATTTTTGTTTGTTTTTTAATTAATTTTACTACTAACCTGAAATCATACATAAAATTGTCTTTATTTACATAGTGTATAGTTTTTTAGAAATACATATTAGCTTAATTTTTATTTTACAATTAACAGATTCCATTTTAGCTCATTGAATCTTACAGTTGAATAACATTTAAGATTAATTGCATCAAAAAATACTCAGTAAAGAGAGCTACTTCTTAAATTCGTTTTATTTATTTATTTATATTTTATTTATTTATCCCAAAATGCAATTGATGTAGACATTGACCGAATGAATGCAAAAAAACGGGTCAAAATAAGAGTATGTCAGGATATGCGAACAGTTGTTTGAGTCCAAATAAGTATAACTATGTTGGCTACATCTCGTAAAACGATTTAACTGAAGTAAGTAGTTTTTTTTCAATGTAATTTCAGTAAGATTCAGTAGATTCTTTTAAATTTTTCCGAAATTGCGTTCAGGGTGATATCTTGACCGACACAAACCTAATCGAAAGGGGTACTTCGGAGTCGAATATTTAAAAAACGAGGCATAATATATTTATGGAAATATCGTATGGTATGGAAATAGCCCTAGATGCTTTTCACATAGATTGAGTTCCGTCGGAATAAATAATTTTGTTTCAAAATTAAGCTGATCAAATTTTTACAAATGTAAGTAAAGTTGCCTAAGTTTTGAAATACATACATATACTAGATAAAAGTCCCCCACATCACCGTGTTACTCCATTAGAAATTAGCATTTCTATCACGTAATAATTTGTTTTGGTTTCAATCGAAACGACTTTAAATAATTAAATGCTGCATATGTGATTTTACATAATTAGCTCTTTTCTTGATTCGTTTCGGAATGTGCTGTTCCAAATTCCGAATTTACGTGAATTCCGCGGTACCACGAATGCGACGAATGCTTGCAGTCTTTGGCCTATTGATGGTTGGGAAAACCAATATTTCTACGAATTAAACTTAAAAACGAATGTAGGAAAGTTTAGTAATAACCTTTGAATAAAATTAAATAATTTTAGTAGAATACCTGGAAATAGGTCTTGCTTAGTCTTCGCAAATTATTCTTCATTTATAAAGGACATGTGCATAATTGCAGAGGTTGAGCTTGCGATTGAAGAATGAGTGCGGCGCACAACTTGCAAGTTCATCTTCCTTGTTAACTATGCAGTGGAACGTTGGCATCGTGACGCACTTGCTGCAGGTGATTTTATTTACCTGCTGTTCAATTTTGCACTTGGAGACGAATGCTACGAAAAGTTAATTTGCGTTCTGGAACTAACTTAAATAATATGTGACGAAACAGAGCAAGGATTTGTTTTGAATTCCTAGGATGTGGGAAGCCTTATTGTTGTTTTATTCTTCGAAGATTTGAAAACTCTAAGCAAGCAGGGCGAACATTTGCACCCGTTTTTATTGAAGCTGTACTGAATATTCGTGTCAAATTTACTTTTTAAGAAAGCCACCAAAAGTGCGGGGGAATCGCTCGTGAGGTTGGGGACTTACCAGAACATGAGGCGCACTGATGGAATCTTTTACTGACTTCGGTACACTTGTTAAACCGTTTTAATTCTCAATCGCACTTCATTTTCACCTGCAGGGGAGCAGATTAAACGTTATTAACAAATTGCGGGGATATCAGCGAATTACCTTCAGTTGTTGTGTTGGTTGCTAGGGGCTTGTCACCTTGACTACCGATGATGGGCCAGCCATGTTAGAGTTTGCGCACTAGAGCCTTTCAGATTTGCTTCGAGGGAGCGGAAATCGTCGACAAGTCAACAGTTTCCAGGGCGGTTAACTGGCGATGCACTTCGGCGGTAATTAGCGAACCGTCAACGAAAGTCAAAAACAGCTGGACTGACTCTGCAGTGACCCCGCCGGTGCACTGACAGGATGCATTTCTACTGATATTTCCTGCAGAAAGGCTGCGCTCGTTCGTTACAAGACGCTTTCAATTGGGTACGGAATTCTTGTACTGGTTTCAGTCTCCTCTTGTGTAGTACACATGTTCTCCTAGGTGGAGCCACCTATCTTCTGTCAGTTACTCTGTTGTGCAACTCAAATTAAAAGAAAATCGATGCAAAAAATGTAAAATATTTAAGCTACAGAGCCTAATTTATAGACTTTTAGATAAAAATAAATTTTTTATTAGGAAATAAATACAAAAGAAGTTATAATATTCTAATATAATATCAATAGAAATATTACACTTTTTTTAATCGCGCACTAAATAATTTGAGGCTTGAATACTTGAAAGTGTGAGCTTTAAATTGCTGATTTAAATTTGTTAATATTTCGCAAAGATACAGATACTCTGATACTGAGCATACTGAGAAAAAATAAGTAAAAAAATACTTCGATTTGTTGCATTTTGCGTGAGCCGCTTAATACTTTAAGTTATTTTGTGTGGATATTTTAATAATACCATAGACAAATAAATATAAATATTTATTTGTGTATGATATTACATTAAACGATTGTTGCGATCATTTGTCAAGAGTACAAAGGGGTTATCAATTTCTTTCGACCCGTTGGTATGTGTTTTTTTTTAATATAAAGTTGTTTGCGTACAATTTTGAAATGCATAGCGATTCTTGATTTTTATTGAAAAGCGCAGATTTGAGGTGTATACAAAACTGAGGTTATCAAGGAAAGGACGTTGATCCCAAATGTGTAGTTAGAATCTAAGAAGTGAAGAGAAATGGGCTGAAAATGATAGATTTCAAATAGTAAATCAAATTGGAATTAAAAATAGTTACATTGAGGATTTAAGTCCACATGTTTTAATTTTAGTATCAAATTTTAAAAGTTCAAAAAGGTATATATGAAGTTCTAAAATAGTGGCATTTTGATTCTAAATTATATTAAAAGTTTCAAAAAATTGGTGCAAGGCAATTTTTGGGATTGAATTTTTAAGAATCAATAAGTTGAATTGAAACTTTTTTAACAAGCTTTTGTGCAAATTTAACAATTAGTATGTTTAGGTAAAATATTGCATTCAAAATTTCGACTAGCTCTAATTATCATACAGTAGGACTTCTAATGTCTTTTTTTTAAAATTTGATATATGGATATAGGGAATATTGTGGACACGATGGAGGCCGTATTTCTTAATCGATTTTGATCAAACGCTGTTTATACATACGTTTATTCTGCCAATATTGTCTAAATTCGTAAATGGAGTAATCGGTCAAGATGGGAGTATAGGGACTACGTAAATTATATAAAAATGCTTTGGCCCCGATATCTTTCGTAATTCTTAATCGTTATTGACAAAACTTAACGCTTAATAACATGTTAGTTCTAAGTTTTGTGTGGTTACATCAGTTTCTAAAAATAATAGTTTTTGAAATTCTTAAAGGATTTTGATCAAACTTTGCTTTTGCATTTATTGGTTCGATATCTAGATCACATCAAAGGAGTTTGGGGAAGGATGAGGAGGACTTTCACCACATTTCCATGTAAGCCGTATACTTCTTAATTAAACTTACTTAGCTAAAATATTCTTCATGTAAATATCTTTCTCAGCTTTGTTCGCAAATAGGGCGAATTCAGCATTACATGCCTTTTTGTAAAATTCAATTTTATCACATTGAAATCTACATCTGTGTTCTATTCTGGCTGCCGCCGAAAGGTCCTTTGTTTTCTTCATAAAGCCCTAGGGGCTAGATTCGTGTTTGAGTTTATTTAATTTATTTTAATGGATATTCTGATCCTAGGTGGTATCCAGAATTTAAGAACCGTCTTCCAAAAGTGAAAGTTATTTTGTACTTATGTACTATTTAGATTTAGCACTGCTGATTTTATGAAAAGTTTTTTATTTTTTTAAATGTTTAAATGCCGAAGATTCATTCACTTTTATTTTTATCATGGTTTCGATCGTGACATGCATTATTACGGCAAACTCCCCACTAATGGAATCTTTAAGGAGATTTTTCGATGGCTTCAAACTTAAAAGGTGTCATTAGGGAAAGGCGGCGATGACAAAGGGGCGGGCTGCACCAGAGTGCGCCGCATTATTGATGACCTTCTCGAGTGCCGCGGGCCGGGCTTGGGCCGAGCTTGCCTTGCACCTGACGTGCAATTTTGCATGCCCTTCTCATCACAAAGGATTTTTGCTTGGGAATCTTTACTTTCGACGAAAACAAGCCCCTCGAGAGGACGGAGCAATTAATTCGCAGCATGAAGGCCCCGCGATCCTCGTTCTCGTTCTCGTCCTGCACACCCCCATATATTCGGGGAATTTTCAGTGCATGCGGGGGTGGTGGTATGCAGGTGGGCGTTTAAAATTCCAGGTGAAACGTGAAAAATCCACTCTATCCGGGTTTTCTTAATAATGAAAGAACGGTGGAGGGGTGGTGGGGGCGGTTGCATTGTTCCCTCTCGGGACTCGGCACCCTTTTTTAGAATTGTAGGGCAGTCGAAAGCAGGCAGGAAGGGCAGATTGAAAAGCTCCCGCGAATGGAGGAGCTTTCCTTGGCAAAATGCAAAGTCGAAGGACGAAAACCACAAACCAGGTCATTTTGAGTTTAGTGAATGAGGAGGGCGCCTGAGCTTTCGATGACATTTTTCCTCATATCGGAATTTATTTGTGTTTAGATTGCGCTTAAAGCTGTTTTATTATCAAGGAAAAAAAGAGAGGCACGAAAAAAAAAGTGGTCGTGGGGCGCCGGCTCCGCAGAAATTTCCCCAACGGTTCTGACGATTCTCACTCTGTATTTCGGGTACTTCGCTGTAATCGATTGTTAACGACGCGGCGACGTTAAAATTTCTTAGAATCGTCGAGTGTAGTCGAGAGCGTTAATCGAGTATCCCAGCTCAGGCGTTTAAAGAAAATTTCATTTCTTAAGCCAAAATGGAGCGTTTTCAAGTTTCCTAGCCAGATCCGTTGGTGTTTCCCAGGAGTTTGTGAGATCCTGCTGTGTGTGACATTTTTTCGCAGGAAAATGACCACCGACTTTTTGGTGGGGACCACTTCTGTGCCATAGAATCGCTAGTGTTTCGGCCGAGTGAAATAAGATCGTTATTATGTTTCGCTTTTTTTTTTTAAATTAAAAAATAAAAGTGTTTGCATGGGGAGGATCACTGCATAGTTGAAGTGAATTCGTTTCTCGTTGGTTACTCCCATCCCAGTTTTCGAGAGTTCTCCGCACACATTCTGGAGGCTCCCCAGACAGAGTTGAGGAGGCTCCGTAGGCAGAACAGCGCCCCATTTCCACCCCCGCGAATGATCGACACCGTGTTTAGTTTCAGTCGTTGGTCGTCCGGGCATTTTCCAGACTTAAAGCATATTCATTGGAATTTTTCGCTCGTAGAAATGAGCCAGGAAAAAAATGAAGAGTATTAGAATCGATCGATAGGGAAAAATACGAAATTGTACGAGCAGTACACGTGTATTTGTACGCTAGTGATGTCATAATTCTATGCATGCATGTGTTCTGCGGGGAAGGACCTCCCCTTTGCAGGATGCACAGAACACGGAGGGGTAGTTCCGGGTAGATAGCTAACTGCGGCTGTGTGGGTGCTCGGTGTGCAGCATTGTCAGGCTGGGAAAAGCGACTAGAAAAAGCTAAAAATTGTGTCAAACATGCAGAAAATTGTATTTCGACTCCGGCGATGCTCTCGGTCATGGGCCATGCGAAAACTTCTTCCTTTTTTTTACCTTTTTCCGCCTTGTGCAGCCGGAGCTGTGCCAAAGGTAAATGCACTCGCGGGCTCGGCTAGGATTTGTGCCAAATTCGCGATGCGTTTGAATGCAGCCACAAAAATTTCTCGTTTTCATGCCAAATAAGCCGACTAACCCTTTTTGAGCTGCGTCTATGTGAATAAAGGCGTTATGCAGACACAAGGCATTAAAACTCCTTTCGCCCTGCAATACCTTGGAATTAAATAGGCAGACTCTCCTTAATTAGAAACGGTCCATAAACCATATGAAATGTTAATGTGGCTTAAATAAAGCCTTGAACCTTAAACTAACCTTCCATAAAATATGAAATAGTTTGATATTTTACGAACTGGCTAACACTTCATAAAATGTAAAACTACTTTAATGGATTTCTGATGAAAAATTTGCTCCTACAAAATTGCGAAGTTTATGGATTACTTTACTTTGCAATAGTCCCTACAGTTCAAGCTTGTATTTACAATGTGGTTTAAAATTCTATGACCTTTCATTAATTTTTATTATAGTATTCCTCATGTAATTTGCTTGGAAAAACGTATGAGGTATAGTATTTTTGAATCTCACACATGTTATGTGAAATAATTGCACTTTGAAATGGGTATGTTCTCAACTTTCTTGTTATTCATTTTGTCTTATTAAACAAAATATACTTCGGGCTTTTCATAGCTGTCTATTACTATATTTTCAAGATCTATCTATCCATTTTTATTTTTTAAAATAAAGTGCCAGGTATAACATTGGTGGCTTAATTACATGCAAGATAAATACATCTTTCTAGTAATTTTTTAGTTTTGATTTTTAAGAAAAGACAAAATTAATTTCATTTGCCAAATTTTCTCAGAAAATACCAAAAATTAGTCAACTGTATTATCCTAATTTAGTCAGCTTGACTGATTGGAAGTGGGCTACTTTGTCGACGTTTTCCAATAATTTACAGTATATACATATGTATGTGTTATTATACACAGTCAGTGACAAAGTTTAAACTTGAATGATTAAGTATAAAGGCAATAATTCTCACATTTGTAAGTTTTAAAGAAAGTTTTAGGCTAATAAGCAAAACTTGACTTCCAAGTTTACTGAATGCTTAAAATATTTCCAAAGTTCGTAATACAATAGGGTTTGAATTATTTTCGGAAAGGTACTTTCAGAGATTGTTGTATTTGTCTTTGAACGTTCTTTCAAATAAGTCCTTACTAGGCCCCTATTACAGTTTAACGTTTTGAACTTTCTCATACCATCCTAAAAGGTAAACAGTTATTTTAATTTAAAAACAAGACACAACATAATTTTGGCTTCCGGGTTGTAGGAAAGAAACTTGACTAAAATATAATTAGGGTATTCATGTTACTTCGTAAATTCTTCGTACTTGTCGTATTTCGTAGTTGTTCGTAGTTAATTTTCATATCATTTTTAACTACGACATCTTGTGTAAAGTACGAAGCTGTAGAGTTTCTAAATAATGGGTTCGTAGTTTAAAAGTGTTGTAGTATATGTTGACAGCTATCAGATGTTTTGACATTGTGAATTAAAAAATTATTTCAACTAGTATCGCCTTCTTGTCGAAATGCGACCTTACGAGCTTACTTCGATTAATTTTGATAAATAGAGTGAAAAATAATTATTACTCACGGCCAACATGATTTTTATTTGAGGAATATACGTAAAACTTTACTTGGCTTTCACACCCTTCCTTTTACCTGAATAAAACATATACATATATTCTGCACATCTATGAGAAAATACCTTTCGAATGATATATGCTTCATTAAGATACGTGCACGGGAAATAAGTTAAAAAAGGATAACAATTTTTGGCTTTGCCTATTAATACTAACAACGTTGATTTAGTAAAAATATGTCTAGTGAAATCAAGAATTCAAATGAAAATTGAGGAGGAAAAATTAATAGTGGAAAAGGAAAGACTTCATATTGAAAAAAAGAATAAAATTTCAAGATGAAATTGAGGAAAAAAGGTCTCGTGCAGAATTAGATTTGGAACGTGATAGAATACAGGTGAAAAAGGAAAAATTGCAAATTGAAAGAGACAAACATGAGGCAAATTATGATTTTAAAAAATTAGGAATGAAAAAAAATGAATTAAGAAAATTAGAATTAGAATTAAAATATAAATGCAAGGATAATTAAAATATATTGGAATTACTATATCAATCCGATTTTTTTATTCTTATACAGATACAAATACAATTAAAACCATTATAATTTATCTTTGACAATTTCCAAAATTGCTTTTCTTTTAGTTTCAGCTTCTCGGTTTACGAGTATTTCAAGATCTTCGTTCAATTCGTAGTCATTTTCGATTAATGCTTCCAATAATTTTTGTTTTTCACTTTTTCTGGGCATTTTCTCAAATAACAACCACCTTAAAATAGGACAACTAAAAAATGACACTGAAATAATACGAAAAATGGGTAAAATGAGCTACGAAAAAAATTCAATGTAGTCGTTCATGTCAATCGAACTACGAAACTACAAACAATTGAAATTAAAAAAAATTCTAAAATTATTTTTGATCTTCGAGCGCTAAGAGGTATAACATCTTATGGTTTTGCTGTTTTTCTCAGGATGTTGAACATCCTTATATTTTCTCTGCTGTAATCATAAATCAATTTAAGCTTCCTTAGAACTTATAAAAGGCACTTCACTTGCAATGTCATCAACTATGTCTTTTAACTTAGTAAATGCATTTTTATACATTTTAATATTCTTTCATTAGAATATATAAGGCTCTCATTTTGTTAGGCAGGAAGAGACACCCAATATCCTGTGGAAATTATTACCTCTAATAGTGCAGCTTGTAATTAGCTTCCTCCTTTTAGGAAGATTGTGCCACTTGCATACTTCCTGAGGAGATGACTTCATTTTACGAGCTTTAGATATTCAGAATTCAAAGAGCACTGCTGGAAGGATTTCTTAATTGGATCTTATATAAATACATATACCTGAATATACATAATGTATGTATATTGAACTCTGAAAATGAAAATATGACAATATTACTTTAGTATTTATAAAGCATATTAGACAGTAAACGCATCAAACACTCTAATAGCTAAATTAAATAAGGTAGTAACGATTTTCGTCATTTCAATGACAATTAAAGTAAAATGTGGAGAATATATAAAAATGGGAGTAACCAACAAATGTCCTTTTATCGAATATAAAACTAATGTACGATAAACGAAATTGATTCCAGGAATGTATTTTCGGGGACTTAAGTAATCGGAATTAACAACATGTGCTAATTAGTATTGAATTTTGATTCAATTGCTTTTAAGGTCGTACTTGTTTTAAGGTCAAAAATAAATGCAGCTTGAATGTGTCCTATAACTGGCCTGGGAACTTGCATTAGGCGGGGCAACACGCCGACGACTGAGCCACATAGAGCCATCATAACTTAGATTGTATACTAATGCAGTGGAGGAAGTTTACCCGATTGAAAGCAGCTACAGGACATTCGCGTACGCGAAGGATGCTTTGTTGTGGACGAAGAAAGGTAAATCTTCATTTACGTATGCTTTTCTTTGGACAAATAAGAGAAATATTTTTTACGTACATATGATAAAATGCTTACAACTTTGCTATTAAGTCTTCGTTGTATCAAACCAATTATGTTTTGTGAATGGAATAATTTTTTTTAATTCAAAATAAGTAATTTGTATGAATTGATTAGCAGTTAAGCCAAAGGTCGACTTCATTGTTGACTCTAAGTTTCAATCAAAGTATCAACACATATGTATTTCACTTATAAAATGAGTATAACTTTACTCTCTTTAACTCTAACTTTAATTAATTACAGAAGTTTTATTAAATTAATGTCACCAACGCTATTTATGAAAAAGTAGTGGTTTATAGTCTTCGACTTCACTGTGTTGAGTAATGAGTTCGTCTTGTGGGTCAATTTATTTTTGTACTTATTCTGAATAAATAAATAATTGAAATGCGTTCATTGTTTTGCTACTATTTATCTGTAGTAAATTGAGAAGAGATGTTTTTCATCAGAGATGTAAAATAATATTTTGCAGTAAATACGACAAAATTATTTCTTTCAAAACATGTGCAACATGCGTTTTGTTATATACCTACATCTACAATGTACAAAATCGGGAAAAAAAACTACCTTTTTTTTCCTTATCTTTCAACTCTAAGTAGAAAATGAAGCCAAAAAGTGAATGCAGTTCCTTTAAAAATTTATCTATTTATTGCAAAAGTGTTTATGTAAAATAAGAATATCTGGTTAAACAAAGTAAATTCATTTTAAAACCAAGATTTTTAAACAAATAAAAAACAAATAATATAATAGATAAAGTACAAAAAACGATGCTTTTCTTGACTTCTTCTTTAAAAACCTGTGTCTTGACAATAACATATGTACAGATATTTCTACTTTTGATCCTATCAACATGTTATTGTTGTATGGCCAAATAAACCCATAAACAAAAGTTTGTAACATATTTTTGAAAAATAATTTGATGGTATATAAAGCATGCTCTTATGCACCTGTTGTGAACTTCTGAGACTTTCAAACATCTGTTATTTATACTTGTTTGAGGGTTGCCGAATTTACGACTGTTTCTTATCTCCAACAGCTTAAACACAGCAATGAAAAGGTCCTCATAAATAATGCTCCTGAAATATAATTAAATTGGAAAGGAGGAATGGAGAAATACCGTCAATGTGTCTCTCTTAAGCGATTCAGTTTTTTCTACATATTTCTTTTCTTTTGTGGCTGTGGGACATTTGTCATTTTTATGGCCATAATCAGTATTCAATACATTTGTAAGCCTGAAGCCATCATACTCTGCTGATATTCTGCGCATTTTGGGAAGATGTTTCAAAATCTGGGTCACACACCATATTGCTCCCATCTCATTGTTTTACAAGGATAAATCTCTTCCTATCTTCACAAAATTTAAGAGAGATGGAATACACCCGCTGAAATATTATGAAAACTTTTCCAACATGTATGTATGTATGTATTATTAAATTGGAAAGATTTGCCATAATAAAATTCCCACTAGTGGCAAATAAATATATTCATAATCAACGTTGTAACTCGAAAAGGTAGGTTTCCGTCCATTGTTTTTGCTGGTTTGTTTTTAAGTATAATGAAAGCGCTTTTAATTCTTACAAAGCAACCGCAAAATTTTCGTACACAGAAGAGAGAAACTCGGGACGTGGAGAGGTCTCCTGTTTTTTTTTCAAACAAAGACAATAATTTCTTCGACATTCCCGCAAAAGGAAATAATTCTGGTCGTAATCAGAACTAATTAAGGCATTTCAGAGAATTTGCCAGCAACGGCAGTCCTGGTGTGATTGCTGGAATGGAGGCATAGAGATGGGATTAAGTCACTAAAAGTTATGTACAAAGACCATTAAAATCAAATAATATAATATTATTGTGATATTTTGAGAAATACTTACTAGACTTACATATGACTGAAAGTTTAACGTAAAAGAGTAAGGAACATGCGTAACTATGACAATTCGAAAACTTGCCTTTCTTTTGACGAATTTATTTGAGTCGCATTGGCAAAGACATTCGCATACAAAATAGAAAGAATTTTCGTTAAATTATCTAATTTTGTAAAAGCTTTATGTACTGTACTTGATAAAAGTGGAAGCAAAAACAATATATAGAAATATCTATATATTGTTTTTGGTGGAAAGTTATGGTAATGAATAACTTTCGATAGGAAATTTATGTTATCATTCCTAATTGAAATTAAAATAAATTTTATATTTCGTAATAAATCAATAAACGAAACATGTAAAATATCAGGAGTATATCGCTGTACTTCACTTAACTTAAAAAGTAAGAAATGAATTAAAAAGACAAACTTTAGAAATCATAGTTTCCTATACTTTTACACAATACCTTAGGTAGATTGAAAAGCTTACATCAATTTAGAATAATGAATATAAAAATAAGTACAAACATTGTTTATTTTATTAAGTTTCATTTTTGGTTTAATACGTGGGGGCAAAAGAAACCTGCATTATTATTTTCAAACATTTTTGGGTACTGGTGTAGGTGTTGAAAGTATCTATTTTAATTATTGTAGTATGTAGTTTGGAATAGTTCAACAAAATTACAAGACAATCAAATTTAAGTAATCACATTTATTAACTTTGTAGTGAAAGACTCTAGGAAAATGAAACTTTAATTGCCCTGGCCTAATTTAATTAAAACTTCCGCTGGTTAATCTTCGCATAAATACTTTCTTCTGTAATCAATTTACTCCAATCTGCATGTCGGATTTTCAATTCAAGTTAAAATGTAATAAAGATTAAAATTAAAATCGAATTGCTCTGGATTGCGCTTTTCAACGTCTACTTTGGAATAGGCTTGTATTAATAGTTAATAACGAATTGGAATTCGGAATGAACTATTCCTCCTTTTAAATTCGTTATGTTTCAGCATCATGTCATCAGATGGGCAAAGGGGAACACGACGCTTGTAAATGTGGAGATGGGATTAATGATTGATATGTGCATAAGTGCCGAAGAGTTCGCTTTTTCTGTAATTTAAGTTAGAAGAGAAATAAATAAGCTGCAATCAAACCTGGCCAAATCGAATTAATTTGTTATTTCAAATAAGAATTTTATTTCAAAATGAAATATGTAATCTAATTACATATTTCAAATAATCAACTACTTGATATAAAATGAATGTAAATTAAAATAAAATTTAATTTAAATAGCTGCTTATTTAAAAATGAAATAAAACTTTAACGAAATATTAATTTATTTCAAATAATAGAAAAAAATAATCTTTAATTGTAAAATCTCATGTTCTTCACTCGAAATAAAATGTTTATTTGGGTTAATCACGTTGTAAATGCAAACGAAATACAATTTAATTGAAAAGTGTTTGCAATGGAAAGCATTTAAAATTGAAATCCTTTTATTAATCATCTTTATTTACATTACAGTACGTAAAACATGTATTAACATTTCATTTGAAATAATTCTTTCTTAATTTCTTATTTTATTTTAAATAAAAAATGCCCAGGCTTGCAATATGCATACATGTCTGAGCGGCGAATTAAAGCTTAAACTTAAATCCATTTCTGCTCACAAACATTTGCGGCCTTTTCTGTGGCTTTTCTAAGTGTTTGAGGAGATATTGCGGTCTATTAAACACCGGATATTTTTTCAAGAGCTTCTACTGCTTGAGAGTTATTGACGTGTAATTAATCTCTAAAAGTGTATCAAAAGATAGGATAGTAAAAAATAGCTCACACAATACTCACACTAAATTAGGTTAATATAATTAAGTTTCAATAACAATGATATATTGGACTTCTGAACTGTTCTTCTGATATCTATGTAGTTTAAAGCTTTTGGTTCTAATTCAATAGTTTAGTCGTTTAGTTTTCTTATATCTTTTTGATAAGATAGAACATTTTAAAAATTAAAATTCGTTTTTCAAATTATACAAAGAAACACTTTTTCCAGTTTAGTCGCTATACATGTTACTAATTTGAATATAAAATGGAAGACATATATTTCAAAGATGATAAACATTATAAAAGAATAAGAGAGTTATCGTTAGAGCTGGATACTGAACTCATTCATTTTAGGATGGTTTTGGTAATCTAGCAGAAATTATTTTCAGTTTTTTATATTGAAAATTTGGGAAAAATCTGTATGTAAAGAAATTCCAATGAGTTACGAATTTGAAATTTGGCACACAGATTGCCAACTGTTACTGTCTGAAGTGGTGCTTACAAGAAGCCTTTAGAAGGGATTGTATAGCAAGCAGAAGGACTATTTGAAGAAAAAAAAATCATAAATTCAAATTTAAAATAATATTTTTCATTATTAAATATCAACTTTAAATAATATGACTTTCCTAAATATTAAATACAAAACGAATTCTTTCATTAAACATTATTTATAAATATTGTATGTTAAATGCCTATTCCAAATTTAATTCTAGGTATATGAACTGTTTCGAAATTCAATGCATGCTAATTTTATTTAGTCTGATATCGTAATAAAACTAAAATTTAAATTTTCTCATCGAGTAGCAGGTTCCACATCAGTTGAAGATTGCAATTTTACAGGAATAGTTTTAAAAGAATGAAATAAGGTGTTAATTGTTTTAATTCTGGTTGCTTACTGCTTCAAAGAGTTGGCTTTGAAATTTCCACTTTAAATATTTGAATCTATACAGTACTAATCTTTTCAAAACAAAAACTGGATTAATGGGGATACAGATATCGATTGAAATTTTAATTGATGATATCAAGTTCTGCACTCTAAGGTACACCATTCCCTATGTGTATGTGGAGTTTCTAATGAAATATGTAATTAAGTGGTACATATGTACGTGAAGGATTATTTAGATATTTCCGGTAACTGGCTCTTGTACAATTCTGAGAAACATTGCATGGTTTCTCACCTTGTAGGTATCTAAATTTCGAAGCAAGCGCAACTTCTGTTCTGGGAAATGGTATATTGATATAACTTTATTAATAGGAAAACTGCCTGAATTGCAGCGAATGCTTCTTGGGAATTTCCGTCGTTTCGGCGAAGTGCTATTCATACGTTCCACATAATCATTCATGACCTACCCTATTTGCAAGCCTTGCTTATCGCAAAGGTCAATTTTAAAAGTTGAACGCTGCCTGCACGAGGGGCAGCGTTTACTGGGATTGTTGAATGAAAACCGGCAACAGCTCATTCATTGTGTCTGGCATACTATGCACAATAGTACCGTGCAGCGAGTACGTACGGTATGCGAATCGACAATACGCGTGACCGTGTTGTGAACACATCGACAGCGGAGGTTCCGTGGGTTCACTCCAATAAAAAGCACAAGGACCTTTCTCAAGGACCGCATGCAAACGAACACTACAATTCGCCTCGCGAGGACGAGGTGGGCGCATGAGCCGCAGCAGCGCTTCTAGCTCTCCTCGACGGGTTGCATCCTGAGGGATGTGTTGGCATCAACACTCACCGACAGGATGTCGTACCTATGGAGAAAGGTGGAGAAACCTTCAAGGTCTGCTCGTCGTCGACAAGTGGGTGAGATTGCGCACTATTGGCGGAATACTCCTGTAAAATAAAAATGTGTGGAATGTTTGCCCCTTCGTTGGTTGCCCTTCTTCAATAAATTAATAAGGGTTCCTTTGTAAAGGGATACGTGGTATACTGATAGGCGCCATATTTGCGCCCGTAGGATTGTTCCTCAACTCGCCTAAATTTCAAATTTTTCCTTATAATGTTGAGCAACCCTAGCTGCCTTTCAACCGCGAGTGACTAACGTTTAAAACTCATCTGCTCCTCAATATAAAATCAGTCGACGTTTCGTATTCATCGGATCCTCGCGAGGGCGAATCTTCTACGGAGGAATAGGCAACTTCGACTGAGTGGTGCTGACTATGTGCCATCCCAAATTATAGATTTGTAGTAATTGTGTTCAGTGACGTGAAGTTTTAATAGGTAGACGGTGCATGCAGGCGCTGAAGTGAAATTCCTCATTCGCTATAAACAATTAAGAAGGAAAAACTGAATATAGTGTTGATTGTGGTCCCTGGTACATTCTTAAAATTAATGTGCGATAGTACAAGTACAGGGTGCTTCTTCAGCAGTGGAAAAAAGGTAAAACAAATCGAGCTAATTTATCCTTTTATTTCCAGAGCTATTGTTCAAAGCAAAAAATATAACATCAACAATTGAATTTTTGGTATACCTGGGGTTTGTTGCTTTTAGAAAATCGGAATCCCTGTATTTTGCTATACAAAAACGAAAAGGTTTGCGGTGGGCGGCATCGTCCCAGCTTATCGGTCTTTCATCAAAGTAAACCTGAACTTTGCTGAAATGTGGACTCGTAATTATGCGACGATAAGCCATGTTTTGCCTTCTCTATGAATTGAAGAAGTCTGTTGATGATTTGAAAAAAAAATACCTTTAAATTGCAACAGGTGATTTTTTAGAAGTTGCTTTGTTGGGTTTTTGCTTGAATATCACTGACTTCTCTTGTCAATAGTAATTTCAGCACCGAATAATTCAGCATTTTTATACAAGGTTATGTACATACATACATACATATGTACATGTATTTTTTGATTTTTTGGAAATCAGATTTAAAATTAAGTGATTCAAATTTAAATAATTACTTAAAGGGAAAAGTAAGCTGATAGGTACTACCTCAGCACAGTACTGCTACAATTTTAGATTTTATACGACACAGTTGAAAATTCAATTTTAATTACAATTTTTGTGACATGTGTAAGTTGTCATTTGCAAGAAATGCTATAATTCCATATTTAATTTTTATTACAATAAACTCTTAAGTGATTTCCATCCATCACCCCCTTTACCACAGCATTTTCAAAATCCCATTTATATCCCAATTTTTTTGACTCGAATTTTAACTTTAGAATTTTTTGATTTTAAATTGTGTTTAAATAAGCATGACAACATTTCTGTAGTTGTGCGTGGTAACATTTACATTATTGAAATTTCAGAAGACATTATGTCGCGACTGAGATATCGAATTGTCGTAACGCAAAAACAGCTTCCCCCACAAATTCTTTTCTTTGGAAAGGAATTCTTCTATGTCAGCAAGACGGAATCTGTCTTAAAGCTAGTTATTGAATTTATTTTTTGCATAGAATGCAAAACAGTAAATTTCTTAGAATAAATCTTTAAGACTTATCTTTTTCCCTTTGATCTTTGGTCAGTTCATTTTCACTTTATGTTGGCGTAAATATTACAACACGAAACATGAAACTTTCCAGACTTTCTGGGAATTCAATGCTGTACGACATTTGTTTTTGTGGTACGAAGAGCACCAGTATTCAGTAGGAGTCTCAGTAGGAGTCGCAGAAATAGCACAGGCCGCGCCAGTCGACCCTCTACTAAATTATATTGGCGAACTTGTTAAAAGTTAAATGTACGAAGGCCGGGAGGCTGTATGAGTGGAAACTCAACGGAAAATAACTCTTAATTTATATAATTTAATTTGGGAAAGTGTCATTCCATTTCAAAGTATTACCTGCCGTCTATTTTAGGTAATTATTCGAGTTAGAGTTTGTCATGAGTTTCAGGATGTTTGCCTGGGTATCTTGTGCGGCGACTGTACTTGTGAATCATCACGATTCTGAGGAAATGGGAAGTTTTGAGTGGTTGGGGTACTTCCTTATAACTTTCGTCTGAAGGATACTTAATCGAAAGCTAGAGTTGGTGTGGTGTAAATACATTTTCAAAAGAAATATTGCATTGAAATATACATAAATACATATTCCAACTTCTATCAATTCTTTGGGGATTTCATTGTTTCAAATGTTCTTCACGCAAAATTTGTCTCTTTTTTTTGTAAGTATGCACATATCTATAAAATAACTTCTAAGAGATTGTTTTCAACAAGGATCAAATAATATATTTTTGTGTTTTTCTTGAAAACTGCTATTTTTAAAGAATTATGTGACAAAGATAGGTACTTAGTAATTGAGTCTTTGAGTTGATTGTTGCGAGATATAGGGTAAGGGTGCCTAATATGAGATAGTCGCCAAATATGAGATAGTTAGGTTTTGGCGAAACTAATCGCCGCAGCCATTTGGCGCTACTGTCGCTAGAAGCCACGTGGCAAAAGATCGAAACGTGTGTTAGTACTTCCCAGTCCGAGGCGAAGTTAGGTTATGTACGCGCTGATTTTCACGAAACCCCAAAACCAAATTTTTATCATCAAATTTTGCAAGGTATTTTACAACCGTATTAATTACACTAAATGATTTTAATTTACAGTCATTGTGTCAATTAAAACATGAATTTTACGATACATTTGCAGTTTTGTTGCATTTTCTTTACTAAGAAATAATAGGCAGCCATTTTGTTGAATATAGATGTTTCCCTAATATGAGACACACGGGGGCTCCTAAAATGAGAGGAGAAAAATGGGCTAAATGTCAAGGCTGTTTCAAGTGGGAGTCATGAGGATTGTGGAGAAGTAACGACAGATCGATTTTTGTATTATTTGTGTTTAAATATCTAAGATTTTTTCTGAAAATGTTTTGTTGACGTTAGCACAATATTCTTCATGAGTTGTACTACCAGAATGATACAGTTGAATTGTATATACATATGTATGTACCTACTAAAATTTAATCGTGATTAAGAGAATCTATAAAGACTCGACTCTTTCGAATAAGTATTCTCTCGCCTTGATAACATGTTTTCTATGCTGATTAAAGTATGTCGATGCAAAATGAATAACATTAAAGGCATAGGACTATCTAATATATGTACCTACATTTCTCTATTTAAAATCGGGATGCTTTGGTAGAGCTAAAATGCAGAAACTTCATTTAGTGTTTTTGACTCCCCTTGTAATTTGATTGTTTCCTGCTTTTAGTATTAATTTTTAATAGATTTTTATTGAATTATGTAAAATAAATCCAAGAGGATAATTTATTTACTCATTTTTTAAAAAGTATACTCTATAACTAAAAATGTATTCGGCCGGCCGCTCATCAAAATATTCATACCTCGAGTCCTTTTTTTCTGGAATATTTTTAAAGTGAAACTGAAGCTGTTCATTCAATTTATATATGCATATGTATGCACCTACTTCGTTAATACATATAAAGGCTCTTTTACCATGGTTCGAATTCGAAATTAATGAACTTTTTCCCGAACTTCCCTTTTTTTTATCGAACGTTTATAAAGCAAACGTTTCTACTCCACTACATACGGTCCCGCATATTGCAAATGTCGAGGACGATAACTAGCACTCACTTATCTCTTTGACACTGGCAGGATGATTGTAAGGAAAACCTAAAACATGCTCCGCACTAGAAATGAGTGCTTGAAATAGTAACCTAAATAAAAATGAGAAACGTTCCCTTTTAATTTGCTTAAATACAATGCGGCTGAGCTCGGCGGTAATCGTCGGTAGCCTATTTTAATTCGCTTGGTAGCATACTTGTCAAAGGAATGAACTTGGATTTTCATTTTCATAATTTATAAAATGCAAGGGCAGGTAAAGCGAATCGGCACAAGCTTACTTTTCTAATTACAAGACTTGTTACAAATAAAGCAAATCGACCGAGGACTCAATTTATCTGCCTCCCGTCGCGAGGCTCCGTACAGGTGTATGTTTTTATTATTGATTTTTATCAGAGCATTGTGTGTGCATAACACTCAGCATGATGTAGACAGATTTTATGCCTGAACAAATCACGTCATTTTGAATTCTCAGAAGGGAACGTACGGTGGAAAAGGCGGTAATACTTTTATCGGAAAACTTGAATTAACGGGCTTTGTTATAACATTAATCACTTGAATCTAATAATGGAAATTTCATGTGAGCTTAATTTGAATGAATTATGATGTAACATTAGACCGATCCAAAAGTTTACAATTCTTGTACATAATTTGGTATTCCACTTGCCATTCCCCAACCGCAATTTATGCATAATTGCTTTTCCAGCAGAATACTTGTCACTACTTTTTGACAAAAGTTTTATAATAACTTGAAGTAGGTACTTACATTATTATATTTTTTCCTTTCAGGAAAATGGAAGATCAGTTCCTGATGTTACAGCCAGCCCTGGGCGGGCACCACCAGGGCCACTGCCGACTAGTTGTACAGTGCAGACGATGCCTCAGAGGCAGGGTGTTAAAGAACCAGTCCTACTACAGGGAGATTTCCGAAAAGTGTCGGGAATCAGTTCAGAAATATTTAGACAGATAGAAGCCGTTGAAAATGACCACGACCCAAGCACCGCGGCGGCCCTTGAGGTGAGTACTTCCTCTTAGTTTTTTAACTTTTAAGAAAATAGTGAATTTTAAAAGCAACTTTCAACTCACAATCAGTAATGATAAAATCTAAAAGGTCATTTCGCTCTTTAAATTTCTGAAAAATGCACAGAATTTATTTTTCCATATTTCCATATTTTATTTAAGTGTAACGATTACATTTAAGTTATTGGTTTTGCATAATTTGAAGTCTTTGAAAACTTTAAACCTATTGGGGGCCATTCGGATGCGAGGTTTTAGTATTAGTACAATTCTAAATTTTTTATAAGCCACAAGGTTTTTCGGATTCGCTAATTTCAAATCGTTTTTCACACTCTTTATTTCTTTATTGAATATAGAATCCAATAGGAAAATAGAAATGTTTCACAAAACAATATATTAATAATTACACAACTTTTTTTTTTATTCTCTAAAATATAAATAAATTTAAAGATGATCTTGTTTCTAAAATAATCGATTCATGGTGTACAGATTTTTTACATAGTAAAATTGTGTTTATTTTTAGGCCGTTGAACGCCGCGGTGAGATGATAGTTCGCATATTGGAGCCAAGATGCATTGGCGGGAAACAAGCTGTTGAAGCTGCACAAAAGTTAATGTCGAAAGGAGACGCCAGGCATACTGTACAGGTATACACTAGATGTACACAAGTTCTAGATATTAAACAATTAACTTTATTTCAGCTGGTTGAAATAGTTAAACGACCTGGACAAACGTTAGGCTTATACATCAGAGAGGGGAATGGAGCTGATAGAACTGACGGTGTATTCATATCAAGAATCGCTCTAGAGTCAGCAGTTTACAATAGTGGCTGTCTAAGAGTAAGAAAGAAAGCAATTGATATACGTAATTAAATGTTTGATCAAATATAATTTTAATTAACTCCAGGTAGGTGATGAAATCTTGGCTGTTAACCTAGTAGATGTAACACATATGTCGCTGGACGATGTTGTTATTATTATGTCAATTCCTCGGCGTCTGGTTCTAGCGATAAGACAACGGCGTGGAAGTCGAGGAGCAAGTTCTCCAGGACCACCGCCGCTTACTCGTCCAGAACAGAAGCCACCTCCGGTCGTTGTTATAAAAAGAGATCTACGAGAGGAGGATTTGGACGATGCTGACAGGATACCAAGGTCTCGTTCATCAAGGGAAAGACGTACAGGTATAGATAGTGACTTATGGTGAACTATATTCTAAATACTGTTTTTAAATGCTGCAGGTGATGGTAGAGAGATGACAGAATCTAGGTCCCGCCTAGGACTCGGCCTAAATAATTACAGTCCCCAAAGCGAACAATTAGATTTATATTATAATAGTCGTCCGAATACAATAAGTGAGCCCCCCAGTTGGGGTTATAAGCCTCCGCCACCACCATCTGTTATCACAGAGCAGCCAAAGAGTCACTCATTTGCCCCTTCGCATGCATACTATCAAAATGCAGGAACTTTGGAAAGTTTAGCTGAGAAAGTTCACTCATTTTATCCTGGTCCTTCTAGAAGGATGTCTACGGGAACTGGGGTAGGAATGAGCCAATCGCACACAAGATTCCCACGTAGTGGATCTGACCAACACTTACCTCGCGTTGAATATTCGGATTATTCTTCCTCTTTGGGAAGGCATTCTCTTTTGAGATCAAGCTTAAAGACTGGCACTATAACGGGAGGCACCTTGGGTCGGTATGGTCGGTACGAGCCGCCCAGGACTTCAAAATACGGAACACCACCAAGTGGCCCATCAACTCTGTCTAGAAGATCACGCCCAACGTTGGACTACTCAAGCGATACAGAAGCAACTATTGGTCCAAGACCCAGCTACTATTACTATAATCGACCTGCGATTAGTAGTATATCGAGGGGAACATCGGTGCTTGGGGCTGCTACAGATCTAGCAAAATTCAATTCCCTTCCGAGGGAACGGCCCGGAACTAGGTTGGGTGGTATTCGCACTCGCATAGGGGAAAGGATTATGGACGACGCCGATGGTAACTTATCAGCGCCAGAACTACCAGCAAGACGGGATCGAGACTTAAGGACGAGAATTTCTGCCAGTCCATCCATATTTACATCAGATGAGTACAGGGCGTGGTTGAGACGAGCTCCGAGCAGTTCTGCAATAAGCGAACAGATGAGATTGACTAGAGACCTCTTGAGTCAGCCTCGCGGTCACCGATTTTCTTGTAGTGCCGAAAATATTCACGATGCCCTAAAAAACGTAACATCAACTAAAAATTTTGCTAACATTAAATTTGATTTGAAGCCGCTTTTTTTACAGACTGAGAGCATATACAGCAGCCGCACAGGAGCTCTAACAGGGACTTTGGACAGACACTTGACTGGTCCCCGGGGAATTTCGTCGCTTCCCGTAAGATCAATGTCTTCGCAGCACATCAGCGGTCCATCGTCCATCCGGTCGCCCAGCATACGCAGGATGAGGCAGCTCCTGGAGCTCTCAACAGGTCCCGCAAGTCCGAGCAGTATTCTTAGTGGCCATCAGAGCCCAGCACCGACTCCAAGCGCAACACTTCCAAGAACGCACAGACAGATTGATATTAATCCGGCTGAGTTTGTAAAATACAAATTGGATAAGCCGGTGTTAGAGGCGGGCGGGGTCTCCGGGATGCTGTGGATCCATCTGCTCGCGGGGCGTGGCTTGCGCTCGACACCGGATGTAACCCAAACCCAGGGACAGATGAGGGACTTGTATTGCGTGCTGGAATGCGATCGAGTGCACAAAGCACGCACAGTCGTTCGTTCTGGAGACCTACAGTTCGACTGGGATGAATCGTTCGAACTCGATTTGGTTTGCAATAAACAATTAGACGTTCTGGTGTACTCCTGGGATCCTCAACATCGGCACAAATTATGCTACCGTGGAGCCGTTTCCCTGGCCTCATTACTAAGACAATCGCAGTTACATCAACTAGCACTTAAGGTAGAGCCCCGCGGAACGATATACATTCGTCTTCGTCACACCGATCCTGTCACGTTATATCGAAGACGCGGGCTTCCAAGCTTACGAGGCGGCTATCCGCAACTATTTGGTGCTGATTTAGAAACTGTAGTAAATCGAGAATCAAAAGGTGCCCCAGGCAGTGCTCCTGTTCCAATAGTATTAAGACGGTGTGTGGAGGAAGTCGAGAGACGAGGGCTCGACATAATTGGCCTCTACAGGCTCTGCGGGTCAGCGACGAAGAAAAGGCTACTGCGAGAAGCGTTCGAGCGGAACAGTCGCGCTGTTGAATTGAGCCCAGAACATGTTCCTGATATAAATGTTATAACTGGGGTACTAAAGGACTATCTCAGGGAACTTCCAGAACCTTTATTTACTAGATGTCTTTTCCAAATGACAGTAGACGCTTTAGGTACGGACCTTTTTTTGACTGTGATCATTACTTATTCTTGTTTTTATTTCAGCTGTTTGTTTACCCGATGATCCCGAAGGAAACGCTAAATTGATGCTTAGTATTTTAGATTGTTTACCTAGAGCAAATAGGGTACGTAATTTACTAAACTTATTTTTTTTTTTCTTAAACAGAAGAAATTGGCTTTATTAGGTTTTAATTTTGTTATTTTCGTACGTTACAATAGTTTCTTGAATTACTTCATAATAGTGGAGTTGTGAAACATATGAACCTTTCCTTTATTTTAGTCTCTAGTTTTTTTATTCTAGATTATATCTAAAATATGTTGATACTAACAAACATAAACTTTAAGTGTACGCTCAATAAAATAGCGGTAGTTTTTGCGGTAGTTGAAGAATCAATTCGAATAAGCTAATTAAATTTTGTTGTGATATAATTTTTTAAACTTTCAATCTTAGATATAAAATACATAATATTAAATACATTATTATGCATATTGAAAATTGCTCTTTTTTTTTTTAAACTAAAAATTGTATATGAAGATCAGATATTTAAGAAGCATATATGTACTTGATAATATCCATATATCGAAATTTTTTGGAAATTCTTTTTATGTTACATGTTGCATATAGTACAAATAGATTAATTTGTTTATCATTTTTTTAAAAACTAACATAATTTTCAATTTTAGGCTACGTTAGTTTTTCTGCTAGACCACTTATCGCTGGTGGTGTCAGCTTCGGAGCGGAATAAAATGTCTGCGCAAGCTTTAGCTACCGTAATGGGTCCTCCGTTGATGTTGCATTCATCAAACGCGGCTCCAGGAACGGAAATAGATCACGCCCAACCTATCGCAGTATTAAAGTATCTTTTACAAATTTGGCCACAGCCTCAGTCGTCAGCTGTTTCAGGTAACGTAATCCATTGTATGTTCGCTTTTGCATATATGTATGTATGTACTAGATATAGTCACTGCGTTATTGGATTAGTGTCTAGACGCTTTTTAGCGATGTTTTAATGTATTCGATTAATACAGAGTCCTATGTAGACAGGTCGACGCGGCGAGCCAATAGGGCAGCGTGGAAACAAAGTCAGTGCATTGCAAGTGGACAAACCCCATCAGTCCAGCAGTCATATCTCCCTTTCAGCAATCACTCACTCCCAAGACCAACATCATCTCTTAGTCACTCCCAGCACTCATCAGTATCAATTAGCAGCGGGTCAGTCAGCTCAATCGCCTCGAGTCTCGCTACAAGTGGCCCCACAGGTAAAGGTAAGGATATGAGGGTTAAATAGAAAATAAACTTATGCTTATTGCCCTACAGCCCCCTCAATCGGCGGACTTAGCGGACTTGGGAACGCAAGACCTATCGCCACTGCCAGGCACACCCTCCCCAGGCAGTAGTTCAACATCAACCGGGTCAGGCTCGGGATCAGGTAGTGGGATGCGTTTATAATTAATGTTACTAAACAAAAATTCGTTAAAGGTACTGATACTATCAAACGAGGTGCTTCGCCAACCAGCATTATTTCAGCATCAAACATAAGAATCCATGAATCTCAGAGTGCACAGTCAGTAAAGCAAGATCAAAATGATTTGACGAACAGTAAAACGAAAGAGAATAATTATGAAAAATTAAAAAATGGTAGCCACAATATCAGCAGCTATGGACCAAGTACTACTACTTCAGACCCATTTCCATCCATTAAGAGTGTTCTAGCTACACCAGCTATTGAAACATCATTATCACCAGTAAAAACTACAAGTTCACCATCACCATCGTCGCAGACATTGTCACGGTATTTGACTAGAGACCAAGGATCTTTTGCGTCGGCATCATCCAGCTCTTCACCGCAAGTGCGCGATACATTGTCAAGCATTCGTTACACCAATAATAATTATAGTAGAAACATAACGAGTACTTTAAGTAAACAATTACAATCATCACAAACATCGGAGCCTACTAGTAGTACGTATAGGAACCAAGTAAGTAGTAGCCCATCGTTAGGTACCTACCATTTCCCATCCTCTAGCATAAAGACCACTATAGAAGAAGTGTCATCGGCCCCTACTACCACCTCTGCCTCATTGCTATCATCCACTTCATCCCCATCTTCATACAAGGTGTCTTCACCGTCTAGACAAATAAGTAACACATTACCTACGAGCGTAGCTAGAAATTTATTATATCAATCAGACTTGAATAATTATTACCTTACGAAGAGTCAGAAGGAACAAACAAATAATTTCGCAAGCCCAGATCAATCGGGGACAGGTCTGAACGGCTCGCAAAGTAGTGCTGCAGCTATGAATTTATATAGTACATTACCCAAAGTGACAACATCCGCTTATTCATCGAACACAGCCTCAATTTGTATGCCATCTTCGACGGCCATCGGAACTGAAAGTGCCATTAGCTCAGCAGCATCGGTTGCATCGGGTTCAACTAGTGGTTATGAATTCTATACGAACACTAGACATCTATCTTCAATTAATTCGACTTCGGGCAACAACTATCACACGCTCGGGTCATACAGAGTACAGTATTCCTCGACAAATCCATTTTTACCAACATTTGACCCACCACAGGGGGATACAGCAACCCCTAATAATTCATTGAATTTAGATACCAAAGATAACGATAAATATGAAGGTGATTTGAAATAAAATTTACTCTTTATTTAATAAGTAATGATGAAACAATAATACAATAAAAGTTAGGGTAACCACGAAGCGCGTCGCTGATATGCCGGAAAATCTGGCTTTGCATGAAACTGCTGATTTCTCGGATGCTTGTATAAATCATAAAAGCTTATGAGTTTGTGTAACAAATGCCAGGGCATATAGGGTAATTAGTGATTTATATGGTAGTTACCCACAAACATTTTCGAAATTATTTTGGGATATTTGGAATATGGGCAACAATAGCTTTAAACTTTTTCTGAGATTCTAATACAGCTGTCAAATGAGGGAGTTTAATTATTAAAATGATTTTTGCTACTTTTAAAAGAATTATTATTATTAGCTTCTTATAACATTTTCGTAGCATGAAATATTATTTAGTAAATAGCTATAATCTTAGAAACACTTTTCAACTGTAATTTTAAATTACTTGCCATCAAAAAGATATAGGAGCATGCGAGGAGTATAGAGTATCATTCTATCTGTATGAGTTTTATGGAAATTTAATTTGGTATGAATCATTATGTGGGCGCATTACTGAGTTTTTGCGATCGAGCAATATACATTCAAATGTGACGTGAAATACGAGCTTCTTGTTTAAAATTTGATAATCGGCGAATTTGATTATAACAAATAAAAAAAGGCCCATGTTGCTCCCGAACGTATTTTTCTTTTCTAGTTTTTATCTGTACCAGTTTTTGCATTAAAGGATATTCTTCTTTCTTAACCTGAGAGATGAATAGACAAATAAAAAATAAGTGCTAGGGTAATTTATTTGTGAGACTATCAGTCAGTTTTGTGCAAAAGCAGAGGATTCGGATAACTCATGGAATAGATTTTGTTTTTGTATTGGTTGATTATATAATTGAAAATAGAAACAGCTCTAAGTTCTTATTTCCACATTATACATACATTTGTAAGAATTTTTAATAATATACAAATACAAACACGTTTTCCTTAATTTTTAATATATACAGTACTTTTTATACAAAAAGTGACAAACTGAATCAGTATTCGAAAATAATACAAAAATAAACAATTAATTTTTTGAATAAATTAGTAGTAAATAACGACAGCAGGAGGTCGTTCGTTGTTGCAAAAAAATCCATTTATTGGTGAAACGAATTAGAAGTTTCTTGTTGATCAATCATTCGGACTTTCGTCATTACATGCGCAAATGCATTCTAACTAATTTGTTTCTTACCGTAACAGTGACCAAAGTGTAGAAAGTAAATTTTAGGGCTAATCGACGTTTCATGCATAAGCTTAACAAATTTTTAACACTATTCTATAGTGAATACAAATATTTAACGGAACTCTTTTGATATAGGGTTTTCTTGAGGGATGAAACTAATGTACAATCGCCTGTATTACAGACATAATATACACGTATTGTTAACAAACTATACACATACACTTTACAAATTTACGGCTGATTTTTCAAGATTTTTACATAAATTTAAGCTACTTATATCTACTCAATACTACCATTGAAAGTAATACTAGGTGTAAGCGGCGGAGATGTGAGTTTTGGCCACCATCGAAGGTGGTCTCTAGGCCTTACTTAAAGATGAGCTGATTAAAGGAGCATTTGCAATATTTCATAATATTCACTACTTGTCACTTTGTCATATAATATCTAAGCGTTTCAATTAAGCTTTTCAAAATCTGAATTCCGAAGTTCTATACAACAAGATGTCTAGTCGCAATATAATATAATGTGCCTGTCTCTTCACTGTTTGTGAAAACTAAAAATCAAAGCCACGTTTCTAATTTAAATTAATATTTGAATGAAGTATATCAATGAATGTCAAAAATTAAGTTTAAATTAATAATTAAATTAAATAACAAAGTGACAAGACTTAAAAGCATTTCATTAATCATTGCTGTAAAAAATTATATTGGCATTATTAAACTTCCAAATCATCCCTAAACGTTCATTACGTTCTTATACATAAAATAATTAACAAAAGAAAAAATTAAAGTAGGAAATGAAAATCTCGAAAACTTCTTTAAAATAGGAAAAACAACGAAAAATGAGTTTTGCAACAACGAACACTTTCGTTTGCAACAGACTTCTTTTACAAAGTAATGTAAGTAATTAAACAATAACAGGAGAAAAAAAAACAAGTGAAGGAAACGTAAATGTCTGAATATTTACTCTTAGGTTGATTCTTAATACGATAGTAACTTACAAAAACTAACTCTAACGAACAATAACTAATTATTAAATTTAATATAGTAATAAACGCGCAACTATTTACAAAAACAGAGCTACAAAGCAGAGGAGTTATAAAATAGCTGTTATTTAACTAGACTCAACAATAAATAAAAAGGAGGGTGTATTTAAGGGAACTTCTTTTCTACCGCGCTTAATTTACCATTTGTATCGAACACACTTATTTCTAAGTCTAGAAAGTATATACGACTATTCTTTAATGGTTTCACTTATTTATCAACCAAACACTTATCATTTAGTTTTAGACCATTCCTCGAGTAGCGCTCTTCATTTAGACCAATATCGTATCAGACGCTGTTGAGTAACGATAAGTGTTAGCTAGAAAACACAATTGTACAATTAAATACATAAATATAACATCGTTTACACCAATAATATATCTAACAATAAACTGTATGGAAAAAGGGAAACCAAGCAATTTACTAAGGAACGAACTTCTAATTATCACTTTGCCTGACATTTGCGTCTAATTATAACTTTAGAGATTCAAGAAAAAAAAAATAATACGAATATGAACTCTCCTATAAAATTAGTAAAAGTAAAAGACAAGAAAACCCATTAAACAATATAGTTGCATTATTCAGTCGGTTAATGTTTATTAGTGTGTATGTTTGAGGTGTGTCTGCCGGTGGAATTTTCGAATTTAATCGCATTTAAGTGTTTTTTTTATTCGTTATTTTGCAATTGTTTCAATTTAATGCCTCATATCGAAATTCTGCTAAAGAAGCGGTGAACGGTTACTAATGTTATTATTTGTTTGGGCAAAATTGTAGAATTTGATGGGATTAATAATTGTCGGTGTAACAATTTAGAAATATAAGATAGATCAGGCTTTCTGCAAAATTTTCCGTTAATGCTTTTAATATCGAAAAGACAATTTAAATTTGCCTAGAGTATAATGTTTTTTTTAATGCTAATTGCCACTGTATGATTAAAAAAAAACCAAAAAATTGTTGAGATCTTCATTAGCATATTAATTTGTTTGTTAAGAGTCTTTTGGCGAAAAGTATTCGCACAAAACTGCAAACGAAATATATAATTTTGAAAGAATAAAATAAGTTTGGAAGATCTGCTATTCTCAACGATAAAACACTTTTGGAAAATAATCAGCAAAATGAGATGAAAAAAAAAGGAAATAAAAAATTAAATTAATAATCAAGCAAACTATATATTTCTAAGAGAATGCGTGTTTTTGTTTAATTCTTAGAATTTTTGGCACATATTATGTACAAGATTTGCAAACGGAAATTTACAGTGGCAGATTGCTTTTATTTTGGTCGGAAAGTATTTCAGTGTATCAAACCCTTAATTGGTTTAATATGGAAATGAGTCCTTAATATGACTCAAATAAAATAGTCACTTCTTTAAAAATACGTTTCAGTAATTCTTTAAATGATATGCATCCAGTTGAGGGTTAAGAAGTATGAGCAAGTATTTTAGGCAGGATTGCAAAGTGTAATTTTCTATAGTTTGCAATTTTCTATATGTTGTAGGACTAAATTATTCTGGCGAAAAACACTGACAAAGATAATTTAAATTATTAACGTTTGGAGGCCGTAGAATTTGTTTAAAAGGTACGAATCTATATTTGTATCTAATCATGTAGCAGATTGCGAAAACATTTACAATACAAGCCATATGAGGTGGCTGCTTTTACACAAATAGGTGATATGCACGAATTGCTCACACATAAAATTTACCATGTTTAGTCGCAAATATGTTTACTAATGTTAATGTAATTGGTTAAATTTCTTTACGAAATTTTTTGGAATGGTGAGAGATTTTAAAATAATTAACACACTTTAAGTACTCATTTACTTTTTCATTCTGGTGTTCACGCTTGAGTCTTAACCAAGAGGAAAAAGTCGTCAATTCAATGAGCATACGGGAAGCAGATAGAAAAAATAATAAGAATGTTGATTAACATAAAGAAACAAATTGATTGAATTTTGTGTTAAATTTAACTGCATTGTAGTGTGCACATTGGGGCTTTAATTGTTCTTTGTTTAAATAATGTAAATAAGTATCTGTTGTTTGAAAAACAAACTGTAGAAATGTTTTATTTATTTGAGCATTATTCTCTTCATATTTTTTGTTGTTAAACTTGTAGTGTCTCGTTATACTGAACTGGTGGCACTTTTAGCGCTAAATGCTCCTCTAGGACACAGAATACGTAAACTTTTCATGGGACTGATTTATACGAGTATTGCTTTTCAGTATATATGTGAGAATAATTAAAAATTGTTTTTGGACTACTTTGACATAGAAAAGCAAAGAACGGTACAAGCATGCTTTTCGTCCCACCGATTTTAGAGAATATCAACTAGTTTTGAGAGACGAAATGGAGGTGTGAGGACAATTTCCATAAATGCGCTAAGTACGTTTTCAATTAACTCAAAATTCTGCGGCCTAGGGAGATTTATTGAATAAAATCCGCTGCCGGCTCGGATACTAAACCGTTGTTATTTCAAAGTTGTTTATTGATGTTACTGGAGTATTCTAAAACTACCTACTTTAAGTGATTACACTCTTGCTTTCTCGTTCTATTTCGAATTGGGTGCTTTTTACTAGAAAAGGTATTTTGTATATACATAATAGGCTTTAAAAAAACGTAAACTTGAAAAACACATAAAAACATTAGCAAGAGTAAAGTGTGTTGTTGAGTTCTTAGCAATTTTATTATATATTGAATAAAGTTAGCATAACTACATATTAGGGAGAATTATATGAATTAATTCAGCAATTATTACTGTAGAACAATTACACGTATATTTTAACTATGGATAATATAATATCAGTAGAGGGAAATATGTATAAATACTGAATTATTAACTAAAAATAAAATTAGTACATTTGTCTGTGTCAATTTTATTATAACAAACAAACCAAAAACGATGCGCCATTTCTTTTGGAATATATTTTTTTTCGGTAACTTACTCTGTACGACCTGGGTTGATTAATTGCCACAATTATGTGCAGTTTATCTTCATTAAGTATTAACAGCAAGAAGTTCCTATTTGTTATTTAAACTATTGCAAATTTATGTTACGAATTAAAAAAAATATAAATGCATATGCTTCATTTTCGCTACTTCGCTTTCCATTTTTGAATTAAGGACACCAAGTGTATTGAGCCGGCGCAAACCTTAAAATTTGGCGCTAAGGAAGATGGCATTCATTACAAATTCAGCAACTTCCTTTACTGTAGAAACTAACAAACATAAATACAACGAACGTCTGAGAACTCCACCTGTGTATCATGTATATTCTAATGAATCAAGTTCTTATAACAACAAAGCAATAAAAATTTGAAGTGCAAATCTTACGTTAAGTCAACGATACGTTTGCCAAATAAGAGGAAGGAAAAGGAGAAACATAAACATTAACATGCTTGCAGAACTCAATTGAAAATTTTCGTATTTTTCTTTTAAAAGATGAACGAAAAAATAATCCGCGATTCTTTTTACAATGATCTGGGCTTGCTTTGATATCACTGTTCATATCGTATATTTATAAAGAAAATATATAAAATAGTTGAATGTATGCACAACATATACAAACAAAATGAAAGGTATTGAACAAATATATATATCTATATATTGAGTATTTGTTTATTTATTGTCATATTTATATTATAAAAGTAAAGGTAAATAAAAGTACGCAATTTTTGTATACAAATAAAAGTGAAAAGCAACAAAAAACATAATGGTGTTAGATGTCATTTTTGGTTATAGAATTTTTTAAATCATGTTTACAATAATAAAAGCTAACGTCTCACAAAAGTACATTTTTACGTAGCATTTCTATCCGCTAAAGCAAAAGATGTGAAGATCTGTGCTGTTACTGCTCGTATTCTGCTCGATATTTTATTTATTATAATGTATTTATGCCTTTTCTACAATGTAATATTCATTTCCCGGAATAAGTGTCACTTTTTGATATTGTTTGAATATTTCAGTTTCAACATTTTAATCTTAATAAAGAAAAACCTTTGAATGAAATTAATTTTGCAGATTAGTGCTAACACCAAAAAGGAAATATTCTCTTATTTTATAACTGTATGTGATCTTTAACTATGTTTAAAATGTAGCGGAGGATTTTAAATTTTCAAAACAACTACTTAAAGGTAAAAGGAACTTCAGATTGTATTACATATATGATAAGTTCAGGTTTTCAATATCTTCAAGCATATTCGATTTGATATATATTTATAACGCATTCTTAGTCCCTTTTTCTGTATCGAGTTAGCAATTCAAATTTATTATTTATTTAACCCTCATGTCGCCTCAGGAGAGAGAAAGGGAGTAAGTTTTAAAAACCCTTGCAGTTTCAACAAATACATATTTCAAAGACTGTGTTGTAGATTAGAATGTACAGTGAAGTATAAAAGAGTGGTTAGCATTTGAAATTTTGACATAATCTCTTTTGTACCCAGGTTAATTCTTATGAAATTGAATAGCTTTTTAAAATAATCCACATTTTAAACACGTAATGTCCCGAAATATCTTAAAGAATGAGGTAAAACCTTTAGATTTCTTAACATATTGATTGCTGCAAAATTCAAAAATAAGTTGAAAGTTTTTGGATAAAAACTGCTTTATGCGTTTTGTAGTACGTAACGTATATATGTATTTTTATGCATTTAACTTGTACTGTTTTCTAAAGTTCACAGGTTATTATATTTTTTATGTATTTATTAGTTCTAGTATATTACTAACAAATATTTTTAGGGGGCACTTATTCCGGATGGTTTTTTTGTCAGGGAGCAGTAGAAAAATAAATTTGTAACATTTGTATTTGAATAACTTTATTTGGGATAGTTATAGTATGAAGAACTAATAGATGCTGATACGAAATAAATATAATAAAACTTTAAAGAAGAATTTATGTTTGATGTTGAAGGTGCCACTCAAAAGAAAAATTTACTTTATACAAAAATATTATTGAGTAGCTAACTTTTCATAACCTGAACAAATTAGTTGAAGCTAATGCGTGAATAGATAAGTTGCTGCACTGATTTTATATTAAAAAAGTTTTTAATTTGATATTACATTTAATTGAATTAGATCAAAAGTGCTTTTGATACAAAAAGTATATCCTTAAAAAACTCGACAATTTTAAGGTATATTAGGAGTATTCATTAATAAATTTATCAGAATCATTAAATTTTACTGTTAATGGTTACTTCAGCATATCGCTTTACACTATACAAACAGGAGAGAAATTGACACCACTTTTTGGGTGCCATAGGGCTGAGTTAAATTCAATCAAGGCTTCTTCTAACACAAGCCACATAGTTAATTTAATTTATACTGCGTAAGAGTGGACAAGAGATTGAAAGTGACAATGTATTTTATAGTTACGTTATAGTTTACAAGTTACGAGCCTTTTGCGAGTATATTCTATTAACTGAAGCTATTTTTAACTTAAATTGCCGCTTTAATTGTAACAAAACCGTTTTGATGTATGTACCCATATATTGTACAAGTATTTAAGAAATGGATACGTTTATTAACAGAGAGCATCTTCACGTTTTAGAAAAAAATTAAAGTAGAATATTAATCAAGCAGCTAAGCTCAGCTTTTAACAAGTTTTTCAAAAACAATTACATTAAAAAAAAATAATAATCGCGTCCAACGCGTGACTTACAGCAATTTTCTGGTATGCGATAAGACAAGTAGTGTTAATGTGTGAAGGAGTGAAATGAGCATTAAGTGAGGACTTATGGAATTTATAAGAAAAAAAAGAAAAAGAAAAACAAAAAATGAAAGTTATTTCATATATTATAAGAAAATGTTCAATATACAACCCAAAGAATATGTTAGAACATGAAAAATGTTTAATATGGAGAAATGAAAATTATTTAAATGCATATAAGTAAATACGTGTTTTATTAAGACAATTTTACAAAATTGGAAAACTTCCTTTCTGCATTTGGTTTTGTACTTAAATGTGTATTAAATATTTGTCCTCTTATGAGTTACCTTGGTTATGTATTGATGGAATTTTCGTCAAGGACAGAAGAGCGTGTCCTCCTGTGGAACGTTGTCTTTTGAAATTGTTTAAGTGGAAAGTACGATGAATAAATAAATTTAGTAATAAATTGTCATGGACAAATACTCTGATTTTACCACTGCCACAATATAGTATAAATATATAGTTCTTTGGGCGAAATAAATGATGTTAAAATATTTAATACTGATCTTTTCATTGGTTGTTAATTTTAAATTGTGGGAAGGAAACGACGTCCGGGAGTTATTTTGAAATATTTATACATATGTTTTCAAATTAATCCCTGATATAATTTGACTCTTGATCGTGCAATACTTTTCTTAGCAAAGTGGAAAATACGAGAAAAATTTCGTACTGTACGATATCATTAAATTTTTATTTATTTATTTTTTTTTTTGGAAAACCGCAAAAATTGCTTATTAACAAATGTTTATGTTTTTTGGTCACGAACAAGAGATCCATATACTCGTAGTTAATTTCACACACGATGTTTAATGTTGATTTCGAGTTCAATACTGAAAAACGACGAATATTTTTGTGCATTGACAAATACTAAAAAAGTTTAGGGAGTTATGTCCTAATATTTTTCTTAATCCTTTAGGTACAGTCGTTTAATCGTGGTAAATTTTTTTATAACTAGGAACAAAATATTTTCAAATTAAGAGTAGTTTTATAAATTATATTGTCTTTGAAGAAATTATTGTAATGGTAAGTTTTTTACTTAATTATTATTGCTGATAAAACCGCGAACTAGAAATCTAAATTGGACGAATTAATCATGGGCTTCTCTAAAGTAATCGACTTAAGTGCGACAAATTTAATTGCTTTAAGAAAATAATAAAACATAATTATAGTTTTTTATTTTATTAATTATTGCTTTTACAAAAAATTGAAACACGAAATGCTTCTCCGAAGGTCTGATATTGGATAAAAGTTTATATTAAATCTGGTCGATTTATAGCTGAAATGGAAGTAATTTGCTAATAGAAGGAAAACGTTTAAATTGTCCGCGTAATCAACTTTTGATTGCTAATCTTATATGGATGGAACTAGAATATTTTTCAAACAATTTTTAAGGATTGAGGAAAACATGTTTATCTCTACAATTAGCGTAAAATCAGAGAGCACTTTTAACCACGAGTTTAGAACCTACATAATCCTAAGACTCCATATGAGCTAAAAGCACTAGATAAAATGAATTTCTTTCTGACTGAAGGTAAACAGCGGAAATATGGTTCGCATTAGTGTAATTGAGGGGCTCTTCAATTCGTCGTTTCTACAAAATCAAACTCAGACTAGAAGTGAATAGTGCTCCAAAATACCAAGTAAATATATATTTACGCCAAGGGAGCCACGTTGCATTATTTAAAAGATTAATGCTTTAAAAATATTTGGGATGAATCACCACTTCTATTGTTTTAGCAGAAAAAAAAATTGATAAATAAACTACATATACAAAAAGTCCTCCAATATTTGAATAATAAAAGCTATCGCATGCCCTTCCATGATTAGATTGCAATCCGGAAATCGAGGGAATTCTTTAGTACACGTTTTCATGGATCAAAATTTATTACAGAACATAGGTTTGTTGTTTTTAGGCAGGATATGTTATTTTAGAGAACAATGAATTGTTTTCACATTCGAAATGCAATGACTGTTTCATGAATTTATGATGCAGTTTAATTGATTTTTCCTGTTAGATAAATAAAATGTTTCTTTTCGCATAGCTATCCAACGTTTTGCGATATGCATACAGAATTTCGTGCAATACTTATGCATATTTTAATTTAAAAAGGAAGGGTTTAGAAAAACCGATTAAATTGTATAGGTGTTGGTGGCATATTTACAAATTTTAAAAATATGTGAGGCTTAAAGGCACTTTCCGGACTCTCAATAAAAAGCATTTATTTTAAATAATGGGTATAATCAGCGCAGGTTGTTGATTAATCGCCTCTTCCTTTTAATGCCTAGTTTAAAACAAACGAGTACATATAAAGCTAATTAAACAACCACCGAAGCATTGTACGCAGATTTGCGTGAAACTGCACCCATGAGAAATTACCTGAAAGCGGCAGAATTGCCGATCTTTATTAATAACGATAAAAATTTAGAGACTAATTGAAACATGCATCATGCCACATTAATGGTTCCGTGGCCACCTAATGGCCCATTTCCGCTCTAAGAAGTTTCATTTAAATAATTAAAGGCATTTTATGAAAGCACATCAGAACAAGCCAAACGGCAGGTACAACGTTATCATTTGTGCCCAAAATCACTACCCCACGCACTCAAATCAGGCTCCGCATTTGGCCTGAGGGATTTACCAGGTATGCTCTGGCGTACGCTGGAATTAAGTAAATGCAAAGTTTCAACTGGAACAACATATCTTAATTTAATGCGCCCTTATGGAGGCTTTCAAGCACTAAAATATCCCAAGGGAAAATCTCCTCGCTGATTCCTCGAAATTGTTCAATGGAGCTGGTTTTATTAAACCGCTGGAATAGAGCAAACGGATACATAAAACTTGAATAGGAAAAGCAGCCTCATTTGTTCTATAAAAAACATAATATATAAAATACAAATATATAAATTCAGATTTTTTTAAGAATTGCATTGTTTTTTTAAATGCTCATAAATTCGAGTAAGCACGCGTATTTCTGTTTTAAAGTATGTAAATTTGAAGACGACAATTTTTAAAAAGATGCGTTTTACTTTTTTGGGAAATTAATTATCCATTAAATTAGTTTTTAAGGATTATTTTTCTCTAAGGAAAAAGTAACATGAAAATTAATCTTGCTTCTCTAAAGTACAAATAATAATCAGCTTTTTCAACGTATTAACGGCGAGAATCACACACTTACCTTGTGAAATTACTACTGTAAGTATATAGCTATAATTTTGAAATATTAAATCGACAAACACTATTTTTAAACATCCGACACTTTTGACCCTAAATAAATCTCCAAATTTTGTAATGCGATATTTGTATTTCTTTGTAAGAACGTTAAAACGTTCTGTCTTGTTTCAGTTTATTAAAAAAAAAATATTATATTACAATAAGAATAAACTATTGGAAGGAATTTAACAAATCGAAACAGAAGAAACAGGAGACAAGTTGCGGACAGCCACACTTCCTTTGATGATAAGTTATTGGAAAAAGCACTTAACTTTTTTCTAATCGGAAATTAATTTTTTCTTGGAATTAAGATCGCATTTGGGACATCTGCGGGGGGACGAGGCGGTTCTGCGAAAAATTGAGAGGATTTTCTTCTTTATCGTTTTAATTTTGATGGAATCTTTATTGCTGAGTTGAAGACTTACTCGGAAAATAGCTACTATAGTGTTGAACAATTTTTAGTTAGAGTGAAAAGACTTTACCTAAAATAATTCAGAGTACAGTTGCGAATAAAAGAGTTAAGTTAAAAAAAAATTAATTATATGATTTATATTATTCTTAGGATACAAAGGGCAGTGATATCAATATTTTTGGAAAAGTCCTTAACGAGGATTAAGCTCCGGGAAAAATTTAATCGAGTCAAAGGCGAAAAAATTACCAAAAACTGGGTGATGCTCAAGGATCGACTAGTTATATGATTATCAGCTAGAGAGGATAAAATGTATTCCCATAAACTTACCGGCTAAAATGAAAATATCCTTTTCATTGAGCACTGCCCTAGCGTGTTTATTTCATTTATTTTACTTACACCGTCACTATCACTTTTGTAAAAGGTCGCAGATAAAAACATGTTTGCTTACCACGGCACGAAAAAGCAAGATGAAAATTTTGACAGAAAATTTACACTGAAGTTAGGCGCATTTCAAAACGAAAAGCGTGTATAGAAGTGATCACCTTACAAAAACAATTCAAGATGATTATCAAATGAATTACCACTTTACTTTATTTAAAATGAAAATTACTTATTTTTGGGCTATAAACCCACTTTCGCCTGCGATATAGAAAAATAGAGGTTCCAGAAAAATTTTTTAGGATTTAATGGAAGTGATTGGGATGAGAATCTTTTACTCTGCCAATAAATTCAGAGTAATAAAACCAAATTATTTTTAATTTTAATTTTAACTTTAATTTATTTTCTCTATAGCATTTACAATACAGCATGACATTATTTTAAAACTATACTGTTGTATTTAAGTAAATATATATAGTTTACCTTCGAGGATTGTCTGGAAAAATTCATACCTTTTCCCTTATTTTCAGTTTTATATATTTTTGTCTTCAATATAGTAATCTTAATATGTTTTGTGCCCATCGCTGATGGCGAATATAATCAAATAACATTCAAAAATCTAAAACCGTTCTGGTCTTTTTTTACAATAAACAATTTTTTTTTTTTTACATTTTGAGCTAATCAATAATAAGTTCCTAAAATCATCAACAATTTTCTATTCAAAAATAAAATTCCAGAGGTTGTGAAATAACTCCCTTAAGAGGTGTGAAGGAACTAAATGTGAAATTGTCTGTTTACACTTTCTGCTTAAAATAAATATTAAAAACAAAAATCGTAAACCAATACTACCATGAAAAATTGAACCAATGCAATGAAATTTAATCGCGTCAATTGTTAATTTTGTTTCTATCTAGCTAATTGCTCGAAATAAATCCGCTGCTGGTGATGACATTGCGAAAATCTGTTGCATTTTGTTGGATTACACCAGAAGGAGATTTTCACGTATCGGTTTCATTTTACATAACGTATGAAATGTAATCTGTAGATTATGAAATGAAATCAGGGCATCCTTCCACGAATAGATGAAAGTCCTTACAAAAGTCCATGTGAAGCAAAAACCAAAATAATTCCATCATGGGGGTGCTATCATTCCGTAGCCTATAGGGGCTTTTGAAATTTTAATCCACGATTCAAAATGAACTGCAGGGATCTGAGTTAATTTAATTGGTTGTATTAATAATGAACAGAAAGTTATTTATTCATTTAGAACGAGAAGTTGGGTTCATGGTTAGTCCAAGGTATTTTAAGCTTATGGTCTCACCGTGCACTTTGGTTTTAATTAATTAAGAAATCAATTAACATACAATTGGCATAAGTTGTAATAATAATTATTAATAACAACTTTAAAATCATAATATTCAAAAAGAACTTCTAAGACTTGGTTAAAACTTTTGTCTTAGCCAACAAATGTAACTGTAAATAAAGCCAAAAAAAATAAAAATAAATTGTTATTCCCCAACAAGAGATGAATACACCTAAAATAAAAGTATAATGTGAAAATAAAAAGAAATGTTGTTTTTTAAAATTAAACATTTATTTCGTAATTATTATCGCAGAAATTTAAACAGACAATATTGAATTGACATTAGAAACTATGAAGAAATGGAATCGAAACGAAATACTAATAGAACGTACTTTATATGATATAATATGCTACTGGGTAGGTAAAAAGTGCGTCAAAAGATGAGATTACTTCTACTTTTGTTGTTTATAATTGCTTTTGCGTCTTCGTCCCTTCACTTTTTCGCATCAATCAAACGATATCGATTTTAATTATATTCGAAAATACCTCTTCATTAGCGTTCACTTTTACTATTAAACTATATATTTACTTTGAATAGGTTTGCTTCATTATCATTTTGTTTTTTAAATACTGGAATATTTCTACGTACAATTTTCCCGTATCTTTTAGCTCGGATTGGATTTACCTTCGTGTTGCTGCATTTTGGCCGAGGTTTATGATGACTTTAGTTCTATTAGTTTATATCTTACTGTTATTGCATATAATGATAGTTGGTATCTGTAATATACTCTGTTTTACCGATATTAATTTTCATTTATTGTGTATAGTAATAATCTGTTTCATTCTTAACTTCTAATTTAATGCTGTCCCACTGTTTTTTCTTTGTAAAATAATTAGTTGCCTTGTATTTTTTCTCTTAGAGTCTCCCCCTTTTATCATTAGTTCGAATAAATTGTTAGTGTTGATTTTTGTAAGTGCTCAACACAATTTGTTGTTTTTTTACATTTTTTCTTTAATATATATGAATATGTATTTATTCATTTCTCGTAAACCACTTGACAATGTGAGCGAATAACGTAAAAGACAATAAGAAAAAATGAAGTTTGCATTGTAAAAATTAATTGATTTGTTTTTTTTTTCTTTCTATCTTTTCCATCGTTAGACATGTGCTCTTAAATTTGAACATGTAAAAATTCTGTAAATGTGCTTTTGTTGCAGAAATTTGAGTTGTGCAGCTTAAGTAATAAGTTATAGGTACTAGAAAAAGAATAGACCTTGAAAAATACTCGTAGAGTTTTAACTTAAAACAACGGAGGTGCTATTCGAAACATTCAAAGAAACCTCGAGATTTGTAATCTTAACTGGGCATTAAAATTAGGTGACCTATTATCGATTCATTAAACGAACAACATTCTAACAAAAGTAAATTTATGTAAACTACCATCGTAATAAAGTATGCAATAATAATAGTTATAATAATAACCCTTCTTTTATACATATACATAAAAAAACTTATTCTAAATGTAAACTCGCCTGGTTCACTTTTATCTCATCCTGTCTCTTCTGCTTATTCAGCTCCTATAGTATATTAATAATAATAATATTCTTTATCATTATTCTTGTGTTCTTCTATAACAACAAACTCTTTAAAATATGAACTAAGAAATTTATAAGAATTTCCTTTGTTTGCAAAAATTTTTTATAAGAATATTCTTTATATAATTATTTATGTATAATATGATTGCTCTTCTTGTTTTTGTAATAATTTTAGCAAATGCTTGACGATGCTAAGGGGGGAAGAGGAAAGTCTGCTTGTATATATATATAGTATTTATATATATTTTAATATCACTTTTACGATATATAGAAAAAACTTGGACCCTCTTTAGATTTTCAGTTTTCATTTTTTTTTTCTTTGCTCAATATGTTGCTTAATAGCTCCTCGCTAAAGTCACGTGTTTACCAATCCTTGTGGTATTTACAAAAGATGTAACAAAAGCAGCTAAGGTTGAAATGGCATGTAACATATTTTGTAATGTTGCAGGGGTGTTTTATCGCTTTTAAGATACTTCACATGCGGTGAGGCTGTGAAAAGTTAACCGAACAAGGAAAATGTTTCTGTGGTTGCGAAATATTCGAGTTTAGAACACGCAATTACTTTTTATGAGTTTGAATGCATTGCGCCGGAGATTCATGTGCTTTATTTCAATAACAGAAAGTGCTAGTTCTTAGTGTAAGACACTAAATTTTATGGTATATAATATTACCTTAGCTTTGCGCCAGTCTAATACTTAAAACAATAATTCTTTTCAGCTACCTTATGTGGACTATTCATGGTAAACTAATGAAATACCCGGACAATTTTTTATTTCAATAATCTCAAAGCTTGCGACTTTCCATAGCCTTTATTGTGGAGGTCGCTGTTTTTATTAATACTTCTTAATAAAGTTAAAAATGTTTTATAGAAGAAATAAAAATTTTACTAGGCACATAATAAATATGTGCGTCTTATATGGCCTAATTAATCTTCTAAGATGTTCTGGTTTAAGTTAATTTATGTTGCATTAGGGAAGTAATCAAGACGCACATTTATAAACAATTTTTTAGAATGCTTTCTGCATCAAAGGTCGAACGTAAACAAATATATATGTATGTTATATACACACATATGACCGTTTTAGCGTACAATTTTACATTTTTACAATCGATATGAAACATATGTACATAATTAAATGCACATGTGAATGGGCTATGCCACAAAATATAAAATATAGTATCAATAAAATACTTTATGGAAATATCTACAATTCAATAAAATTATTTCTTTTTCTGAACCGCATGCATTTTGTAAAATTGTTTTAACTTAAAAAAAAAAAAAACATTGCTACTCGTACTCTTGTTAGGTTGCAATCTAGCCTCCCACCTTTTACGTTAAAATATTTCATAAATTGTGAGGTTCTCTATGAAATGTATTTTTAAATTTTCTTTAATTTGAAAGTAAATATTATAAATAGCCTATAAATAATATAAGTGAAGAAATGGAAGCCCATTTTCATTTAATATATAATAAACAAGTTCTAAAGTTTTGATTGCGACAGTAGTTCTTGATAAAAACTTGTAAAGTTTTTTTAAAATTCGTGTCTAGTGCAGAATCGAGAATCGTGACGAGTTGAATATTTGCAATGATGTGAAAAAAGCGAAGTCTTTGAATTTACCATAAAGAGTTGCAATAAAAATTCAAAGGTTATGAATATAGCAAGAAAAATGTAATCGAAGAAGAGCGGGTGTAATTAGTCATGTCTGATGTTTCTATGTTGTTTTATTAAAAAGTTGAGTAGAAGCAGGCGTGAATTAAGATGCGAATTTCATGCTAATTTCATTTTAGATGTCCACTTCTTAATTCTTATGTCTTTGTCCATATAATTTAAGAAATACTTGCGAGTTAGGATTAAAATAAATTGCTAAATTAATTGACTACTTACCAAATAGTACTTCATGTAATTCATTGCGTTATTGTAATACCAGAGACACACAGAGGTTTGAAAAATTAATAATTATATGTCATTTTTTTAATTTCAAGTAGAAATAACGAAGGTAGCACACTGCGATTTTGACAATTTGGCTAGTTTCACTTGTTTAAGTTACTTTTTTTTTTTTAGTGTCTAAACGGACGAATTTATCGTTTCGTAGCCTTGCATATTCACTGTACGGTAATTTTAAAATATTCCGTTTTTAAGTTTGGAGGTATTGCGTACGATTTAAAAAACGAAACGAAAGTTCACGAATTACGACCTCCCATTTTGAATTTTCTTGGCTTCGTAATGTCAACATCAGCTGACACAAAAAAGAACATTTTTAGTTCAACTATTTGTTAGTAGACGTCTCCATTATACGTAAAGAGTGAAATTTGAGCCGATTTCAAACGTATTTTGTATGTAATTTCGCTAGTGGATTTCGGCCCAAATCCGTCGTTTTTTTCGGATTTCGAGGCTGAAATTAGCAAAATTTCTACCTCCGTGTGTCTGTGGTATAATATAAAAAATTTTAATATTTAAAAAAGGCCGAGATTTAAAACGATAGTAATCGATGATAAAGCATGCTTCAGAGTTTAAATATTTTGAATACATAATTGTGGTTTTAATTTTTTTTATGTTATGAATTGTTTTAATAATTTTACTCGAGCACAAAATGTGTTAACAAGCAAAATGCGATAAAACACCTTTGCAAGACAAACGTTACACGATGCTTTTAAATTCGGGTTCTGTCTTGGAGGCTGGAACATGTTACTTTTTTTTTCTTTATCTATGCGTTGCTCTAAATAACAAATGAAATAAAATTCGAAAAATATAATAAACTAAAGCCTTTTGTTTCGGCTCGGTATGATAATTGTAGGCTTATTTTCTATTGTCACAAAAATTTTTGAGCTTATAGTCGCGAAAAATGCGCGATAGGAACATTAACCCGGATTCCAGCAGCATTGACTTGCATATGTTGTTTTTTTTTTCTTCTTAAATATTTTTGGTTATTAAATTCAACAAACAATCGCAATAAGAAAACACATGCCTAACAATTTTCTAGTATAGCGGTTCGCTTGTTCGGCACAATTTAATAAAATAGGATGTCTGAATGCCACCTATACTTTTAACAACATGAAAACTGAAAATGAACTTATAAAAATCAGTTAACCCTCTCCCGCTCCCCCCTTACGCCATTGATTGTTTGTATCTTACCCCGATATGTGGAGTTTTTGAAACTCGTTTCAATGATCCCATGTTTTATACAAAAGCGCTTGTTAGTTGGAATAAGAAAAAAACATTGTAAAAAACCAAGAAATACCAACATGGTCGTCTCTATGCACTTTTATACCATTTTGCTTTCACCTAATATGTTTCAATTGATATGGGGCAGTTTCGGTATGGGGTAAAACGCATGCACTTCCCTCCGTCGACGTTCTCCAGAGCGCGTGTTTAATAACTACAAGCAGAAGCTTCTAACGAATTGCCAAGATGGAACCGAATGAGTTAGAATTGGTTTGTTGCTAAGGTGTACTCTGTAGCTTTTGTTGCTGTTCTCTCCTCTACTTAGTTGTGTACGTCAATACCAAGATACACTATGATCTTGTGTCGATGGGATAATTAACGTTTTTTTTTTCTTGTAACCATCTATCCGCCTACGTCTACTGGCTAGCGTTAAAATCGGTCAAAAACTCTTTATTTGTCCCTCTCCTTCAAAATTTGCGACTCAAGCTTAGGTTTCATTTACTTAATGTCTGTTTTGTGTCTAACTTAAACTTTGTCCTTGTCTCAGCGTAAAACTAAATTGTCTTCTTACATTAGGCGTTATCGTTATTATTAATAGTAGTAATTAATAATAATTGCTGAATGTCTGTGCGATTGTATCACTTAAATATTTGACTTCGAGAAGCTCACGCGTAAATGATTCGACTCGGAAAGTTGGTGATTGTGCATTTTAATTAGCGCCAGGACGGCCTCCTCCACTGACGCGAGTTGAAGCAGAGCCATTTTGCGGTCCCTCCTGATACGGAAATAGTTTTGTTAAATTTATCCATATTTTTAACTAAGATTTAGATAATGCTTACGGAAAAAATTTGAATGCTTTTACTTCGAAGTCATTTTTCGTGAAGGCTTCTTTGATATCTTCTTCTGTACACGATGAGCTATAAAGAGATGAAATAAATTTATTTTATTAAATATAGACAGTCCGACATTTTCAAAGTTTAACACGTTTGTAAAAAAATTTGTTTTAGTTTTTATTTCACAACCACTTTAAGAGCCCTTAGAGTACGAATTAGAAAATGAAAAGCTTTTAAGACAAGAGTTAAATTTCTAAGCACAATTAAGTACATTGTCTCATAGAACAAATAATGAATTAAGATCACAACTGGTGAACGCCTGCGAAAACCGGAGTTACAGTTACATTATTTATTAGAGCCTAGGGCTTAAGTTTTCACTTGAGTATTATTTTTCGTTTTAATCGACTTCCAAAAAAGGAGGAGGTTTTATGTTCGCCTGTATGTATTTTTTCTTTTATGTATGTATGTTCACCGATATTTTCGCCAATTGTGAACTAATTTAAAATAGATTTTGATGATTATTTTTTTGTTGAATAGTTCAAGATTCTCCAGGGGTACAATGATATGTATGAGAACCCGTGGGGGCAAAGGAACACCACCACAGAGAGGTAAATCGAAATAAAAATGATAAATTTCCTGGGACTCATAAACAAAATGAAAAAAGAGAAGAAAAAAGAACCGACTCCAAAAACAAAAGCTTTAAAAAAAGTAAAAAGTATAAAATAATTATAATAAAAGTCCTCTGCTACTACTTTCAACATTAAATACCAAGACTATCCTAGATTTTTGAAGTCGGTTTGAAAACCTGACTGATATTAATCCAATACTAAATAATTAAGGCCAGTTTGTCTGGATTAATTGGACTAATATCTTTCTTTTGCATATTATAAAGTCTCATATTAACAGATTCAGTATTTAGTATTTTAGATTTTCTTAACCCGTAATGGTAACTATGACCCCAAGGCAATTTTACATCAGGTTTTTGAGCATAAAAATGACTCAAATGGTGCTATCAATGCCACCTAGTATTAGTTGTGGTGATCAAATTTAAGTGTGTGTACAAGTTCGATCTCAAAAATTGTCAGTCTCTTTCCAAAATTTCAGTCTCTTTCGTGTTATTCCAGGGAGGTGTGATCATTACGGTTTAAATCTAAATGTTATTTAGTTCATTTAAATTAAAAACTCACTCTCCGTCTCGATTTTTGCATTCGTTAATTGCAAAAGTTTTATTTATGTTCCTGCCGCCCAAGCAAAAATAAATTAAATCGCCGATGATTCGAAACAAATAAAACCTCTCGTCTCGAAGTAATGAAAGTTACTTTTTATGAAAACGGAAAATTTACCCACAAAACGCTTCCTTAGGCATCACAATAAAAATTAAATAATTTCAACATTATTTATTAGTGTATTACATAGACGGGCAACTTGAGCAAGGCTCCTTCTTGCTAATAAGGTAGCAATTTTTCCTAGAACAATTGAAATTCAGCAGCATACTTTTATGCTTTGATAGGTATTTTCTAGGCATTTCACCGCACCCGAGGCTGTTGTTTCCAAGATCATACATAAGGAAATTGAGTAAAAGAGAAAAGTTCTTAGGATTATATTAATGCTTTTTTTACATTCCTTTGATTAAATTTCTAAGATTGCGAAAATTAATTGTTTGTTCGAAAAATCGCGAAAAATGTCAGAATGTTCACTAGACGTTATTGCCTTGATTGTTCGCTTTGATCTTTTTAAAATGCTTACACTTACATCTAGCAGCTAAATATAGGTGTGCTTTACTTAGCCTATAGTAAACAACTGTAGTCCATGAAAATAAAATTGTCGAAAAATTACAAAAATTTCCAAGAATAAAAATAAATAGTACTAGCCAAATCTAATGAAAGAAATTTGTCTGAAAGAAATATATTATAATAGTGAATCCTCCCTTCAGACAAATTTCTTTCATTAGATCTGGCTAGTAAAATTTATATCAATTTGTGGAAATTTTTCAGAGTTGATTAAAAACAAATAATTAACGAACATGTAACGGCCTTTCTAAATTTTGCCAATTTATAAAAATATATGAAATTTTAATCGTTTATGAGTAGGTACCCACGATTTACTTCTAGGTCAAAATAAACTGTCGTTTACTGATACCTAAATTGAAAATAGCTTTTCTCTTTCAATTCAAGGAATTGAAATCAATGGTCAAGTAAATAGTAAAATAATGTATTTGTAAACGCCAGAAGCGCCCATTCTATTTTATGGTCGTTCTTTAAGATTGGATAATTAAACAAACGTTAAATGATAAATGGTGAACTTGCAAGCGCTCTTAATAAACCGAACTTATTAATTTATGTTCGAACTCATCCCATCATTAAATAGAAAGGTTTGTCTGAAAGGTGATTAATCGGGTGAGATCAATTAATAAACACGGACGGTGGTTTTTCGTAGACACTACGATGAACGTCCACTGCGATATTAAATAGTACCTCATCACAGAAATTTCTAACGACCAAATAATTCATAACAATGGAATCTTCCACCCGGAGCGCCTTGCACCAGGAGTCATTTATGATTTCCAGGAACCCTAATGGTTTTCACTTTTCTTGCACCCTGTACAAGGAGCGAAGCAAGAAATATCCGTAGCTTTTCCCCGCTGTTTTAGACAAAATTAATTGTATTTTGTGCGCTTTTGAGGCACCACCTTGGGAGCATTTTTGAAATGTTCCCAGCAGAAATAGAAAAGCCGAACTCCCATTGTGTGTGGGAGTTTGGGGGGATTGCGAAAACTTTTAAGGACATTTTCAGTTTCTGCTCCAGTTGCGCTGCTCCTTTTTGCAAACTTCCACAATATGGGCGTTAAGTGTGATCGAAAATTTCGACAGGACACAGTGGGACTTATCCCGATGCAACTTCGAACAGTTTTCAAACAACGTGAAGTGGACCCATTTGGGTTCGAAAACTTGGTGGAGGGCAATCGACCGAATTCCTTTAGTGATTTAAGTGGCGATGCCTGACTTTAAACAAACGACCTCGTCATTATCCTAATCGGATCAGGTCCATTCTGGTGGTACGGATGCACTTTACTCTAATGCTCTAAAATTAGCGAGAAGATTTGGGGGTGGGCGGTACTTACGGAATGTTACTTAAATGCAGTGTTGCCGATGGTGGGTAGATGTTCTGGTAGTTCTTACTCCCAGGCTTCTTGAATCGGTGCAGGGGGTTTTGAGAGTAGTCACGGGTTAGTCCGGCGTCCGGTTGTCCTTCTTTTGGCAGCTGAACCGCCTGGTGTTTGCTCGCCATAACGCGTATCGATTTACCCCACAAGCGTAATTTATCCAGGTGATTCATAGCTGTTGGGAACAAGAGGGAAAAACGTAATGTAAATATAGATAAATTTATCACTCTATTTGCAAGCACGTCAGGTGTACTGCTGCTCTGTGGCCCTTTTCTACATCGAGCAGCCTTCGCACAGTAGAAGTTTATGCATGCTAAGTTTACTGGTGACTGGACGAAACGTTGAAATTCAGCACTGCAAAATGTAAATAATTCAGCATCCTCTGTCCGGAGAAGGAAGGGTCTTGCGAAGGGTCTGCATTTCAGTTGTCAAGGAGCAAGATATATACTTATTGATCCAGGATTGTTCCTGACTGCAGTGCAATAGAGGAAGAGTAGAGGAAATACAAAAAATGCATAGGTCTCCTGAAGAGATTTCCTAGCTGCTACAGTTGGCATTTGCCTCCACTTTAGTTCATCGTTTATTTAGCACAGTTCTAAATTTTGTGCTGGTAGGATCAGATATCCTAAATTGATATTATGGCTTCCAAAAATAGATGTGGTAATTGAACATTTAACGTGGTATTAATTGATCTACAATTGTGAGTCCACGTCCACTGAGTTATGAGTTACATTTGCTTCACATCAGTTTGACTCAACGAATAATAGAATCACGTAGATAATTCATTAAGCGTCATTCCAAAGAGGATTAAAAAATAATAATTTCTTCTCATGTCGGGTAAATTTGATTAAAAAGGTCTCCATTTCTTATCCGTCATGTTTTTCGCTCTAAATATGCACCCTATTTGCCTTGAAAATATCACCGAGAAGCCTAGTCGAATGATTTAAATTACTCAGATATAATTTTACGTTTGAATGTAATTAATTTATTCATAGTAGAACTCATTTAAATTGCGCACAGAGACCATATATGTCACGTAAAATTCAATTCAAGCAAACACAAATCCTTTTTCCTCCTTCGTTTTCCGCGAAATTGTGCGAGCCAAAAATTGAAATATGAATAAATAACGTCAGCAAGGGCTGTAGAGTGATTCGAAGGATCCCTATAGGAAAATGGGGTTGCTTTGGGGTGGCACGAAGTTTCGCCTCCTACTAAAATCACAAAAATGCTCCTACTTAAAATTATATGTAATGAAATTTGTTTATTTAAAGAATTTGAAAGTCCGTCGTAATATTTTTGCTCTACATTAAAGAAAAAAAAAATCGTCCGACAGCCCGAAAGTATCCGTTTCGTGGGGTCTAACTCCAACAAAGAGCGTGAATTAATCTTCCAATGGTATTGTAGGAGTTTTTCACTTCTCCCTTCCCGCGCAACCACTCCTCGGCCCTACATACAGCGTGCATTGAATTATTATTTTAATGGAGTTTATCTTCCCTCATGGAATGTTTCGCTGTTTATCTTTGCTGCAATCGGATCAACTATATTTGCATAAAATTTTTCAGAGTGGAGCTCGATTTAACGAAAGCTAATAGAATTTTAAAGGGAAATTTTACATAAAATAAATATAGGGAAAAGGGCTCATGATATAAAAAAGCCACTTCTCTTTCCCATTACACAAAACCAGGTATATTCCCATGCTGGGCTTTTGCTTTTTAAAAAGAAAAAATAAATAAATAAATAAATAAAAAATTGCAAAATGCTCTCAATGTCTTAATTTCATAGCAAAAGAGGTAAATATAAATGAATTGCGCTTTTAATATCATTCCACTTTTCGAGTTAAATTACGTGTGCACACTTGAGTTATTTCGTTTAATTACGTTCCGATTGATGATCATTTAGGAGGTAAACTTTTATGATGGTTTGTGAAGGTACGATGTGCAGTATGAGTGGCATTTCCATGCATTTGCTTTTCTTCAATTACAATATTTTGAGTTATATTGCAGTCAGATAGAACTGTATTACTGTTTATAGTCAAATATTCATATATCAAATTCAGGTAGAATATTAATTACAGAACTGTTTCAAGCAGGGCGTATATATGTATTTACATATCTAAATTTCTACAATCTCTGTAACTTTATTAACCCCACGTTAACAGCGTTTTCACAACACATTTTATATAGCAACGCACAAGGAAAGAAAAGTGCCACTTATGTGTAAAGTTATAATTACTGAAAAAATAAAAAGTTTTATTTAAAGTTACTTTAAATCTCCTTTGAGTTTTTATGCAATATGGTCAGATAATTTTGAACGGGAAATATTTAATAGAAAATCAATGTGTATAATGATAGTAAACTAACTAAAAGCTGAGTCTTTTAACTATAACTAATTTTTGCCTTTACGCTTATTAAGAAAGTTGTTGTGTATTATTCCACTGAAAGAGAGTGCAAATAAAACCCAATTATGGTTTCAAAAGCGATAAAAGTTGTCCCAAGAAAAAATGAAAGGTTATTAAATTACTGTCTAATCAGATTACTATAGCAATTTCATTGACCTTGTTTTATTATGATTATTAAGTATGAAAATTAAACCAATTGTTATAATTTTATAAAGAACATCTTTTTAAATTGTTCTCGACGTTAATCTTCGACATTTTTTAAATCGAGGATATTTTAAGGTTATTTTCAGAGTACCTACTTTAATTAAAGGGATCTTTTTTTAGGGTTCCATAGCGAAACAAGGGACTTTTATATTATAGTTTCGCCATGCTCGTCCGTCCGTGTGTCACATTTATTTTATTCAGAAACTATAATGACAATAGCGCTGAAAGTTGGTACACGTATAGACAATTATACCCGCTACAAAATTATGTATTAAGGTTATTCTCAAATTGCTTTTAAAAAAACACGATTTACTTGAGTCAAGTAATACGAGATATAGCCGACCAAGTTACGCTTATTTGGATTCAAACATGTTCAAGAAAAAAGCATTTGTATGTGTAGCGAATGTGTTAACTGTAATTACAATTGTTCTAAACGATAAGGGAATGATGCCTGACTGACTTCAAATGTTGAATCTGATCCAAAAATCACAACAAAACAAATAGCAATCAAATTAAAAATAACTGATGGTAAGACTTTGAATTTTCGATTCATATATATGTATGTATGTATGTATGTATTTCTATATCAAGGCTGCTGCAATGCCAGACGCCAATCCTTTTGTGCCTTTATAATGTGTGCTTGCAAAATAATGCTCTTCGTAAAACAAATTGCCCTCTTAAGACTAAAGTGCCTTCAACTTATGTGTCCAAGAAGTATGAAATATCAAATTCCATATTCGTAACTACAGTCAAAATAGAACAAACACAATTTAATTTCTTCAATTTAGAAAAAAAATTGGGAAAGAGTTGGTTCTCATCCGGCTTCTAAATTGAATAAGTCGCAAGGAGCATGAGATAAGGATGAAGAACAACTAGCACTCGAGGACATTTACGGAGGAACAGCAAGAAAATACTCCCCCGTAAGAAGATTCTCAAATATGAACGTATCCCTTTGTGTTTAGCATAAGCCGGCAAAATACCACTTTAATGAAATTTTATGCTTTTCGAATTGTTTCACTCATGATAGAATAAACTTTGCCCCACACCGGGAAATAGCAAATCTCAAAGTAGGCCTAGCTCTGGGAAGAACATTTTCGTTCCATTCAGGCAGCATCTACGCTTTGCAGGCACTTGTTGCTTTCTTGAGGTACCCCGTCCGCCTTTGGAGCACCGTCAGCTCCAGGGACACGCCTTTGAGATATAAAGAGACTCCCTGAAAAGATTGGATGATTGATTACCTCTCAAGGTATTTGTTGGTGCTTTAAACAGGATCAGAAGCTGCGATACTCTCCCTCAAATTACCCTTTATTCTGCTCAAGTTCACTTGAGAACTAATGATAGTATCTCCGGCATCAAAGGATCATTTTCGACTCAAATTAATGCAAGGAAATGCGTTTGTCTTTCCGTTTAGATATGAGGGGTACAGAGGCAACTATGGCTATCTTAATCTTTTTCACAAATTAAACTAAGAATGCCATTTTGTTGTGTTCGTTGAAAGCTATTTAAAGAAAGCATTTTAAATTATATTCCCCCAGTAATTCAGCGACAAGTTCAGCCAGAGTTGTTAAAGAATGCAGATTATTTTGATTTTAATTTAGAAGAATGAAGAATTTATATTTCCCATTCTTCCGTACCTTTTAAGAAGTAAGACATTAATAACGAATTCCTATTTCTCGAAGAAAATATCAAAGAATGCCACTTTACCTTCTGCAAAAAAAAAGTGCATTTCTTGGACTGCATTAGTTGAGGCTTTCGTAAATTAATTCACTTGCATTCATTTGAAGTTAAAAATTTATTTGCATTCCATTTAATTATTGTGGAGAAACGGTGACATTTTGCCATATCGTCCCAGCCACCAAATTTTGGATACATGTATGTACATATATGTATGTACATTGCATAACCTGCGATAGTTCTAACATTTTACAACTAAATCTCATAAAAATTAATACTCACCTAAATAGGCTTGCTGTGGTTCGGCCATTTGTATAAGGGCTGAATCCTTCTTATTGTACAAAATTTTCACACGTTGCACATCACCGTACACTCCTGCAGAAACATAAACAAGAAATAGTTCACATATAATAGAAAAAATGAACAAAATTAGCATTTAGGTGAAGAGACATTTCCATGTACATACATAAAATGTAATAAAAAATGTTGTGCCATGAATATTAACAATTGTTACAAAAAGTTAACAACACGAAAAAACTTATTTTGAATTAAAAATATCTTAAGGATTTGTGTTGACATCTTTATTTATAAAAATGCAACTTTAGCAACATCAAAAAGCTATTTTAAGGAAATTACGAAAATTTGCGTGCTCTATAATTGTTTTCAAGTGCTTTATTCATGTCATACCCTTTTCACTCCACATTATTCTCTTTATACTTAAGTGATACATTGGCTAAGCTCTCCAAATTTCGTCGAAATTTAAAATAATTACATTTCACGTCAGCCACGTACCACGTCAAACATGCATGCATGATTGCATTTTACTGCCTTTATGGGATAATTTTGGTAATGATTAATAACAAACAATTTTGAGTAAAATCGACGCAATAGCTTAATAACTCAATTGTTGAGCGATAATTATAACATTTTGTCTTTCCTTTAAAAAAAAAAACGAATTTTAGGCCGCTTTGATAAAATGATTACGTCTGTTTTGTGTTTTGCTCTTCTGAAATCAAAAATTCAAATAACCTCTTATTCCGTAAAGTTATCTTTATTTTATCTTTAATGTCTTTTTAAACTAATTTATGTATTTTAGTATTCAATTAATGTAACAGCCTGAAATTTGTCAGAAAAACAGAAAATAAAGTAACATTTGAATAAGACGAATTGTAGTTAATTGTAATTAGAACTTTTTTACTGTTTTGCAAGAGAAGAATGTAATTACAACTGTTAAGCGCAGAAGAGTGCATTTAGACATTTCATTAAAACTCTTTTCTTATTGTAGATATTACACTTAAATTGTTTTACTATTACGCTTGTGAGACAAAACTCTAGCTCTTCTAAAAGGCACCAAACGCTTATGGTTTAATTGAAATTAAAGCACTTATTTTCGTAGTTGTACTTGAATTTTCGACATCTTGAAGTACTAAATCAACTTCAATCGAAATATGTCCAAAAGATTTAATGGGGAGACCTTAGCCTTTCTTGACGATGGGCTGTGGTCCAGAAAGTGGTAAAGATGAAAATACGATAAAACCGATACTCCCAATACATTCAGAATACGATAGTCTATAGCTCATATTTCAAGTCGGTGCAATAGCCATATCAAATTCATCACTACAATTTTCTGAAACAAAATTTAACTAAATATCTTGGGACGTTTTCTTTGCTCGTAAGTGTATGTGGGTTAAAGAAATATTTGCGACGAGTAGGTACATGAAGCATAATGCAAACTATCTCGTCTATAATTAAATATTTTGAGTGAAGTTGACTTATCAAATTGTCTGGAAAGCCCTTTTACCTTGGGAAAATGCCTGAAAGCAATTTTCTGTATTTGGTCTGAAGGTATCCTCCGGGAAAGGAATAGGTACCATCAGGAAACATACGTAGCTTGGCATTAGCATCATCGCTTCGAATATTGTCGTTTGGTCAATGTTTCGGAAAGCTGCCTCACCTGAGGGCATGAGACAAGCTGATTCTAAAACATACGGTCCTGGCAGACGAAAGGGCAAAAGCTATTGAGCTTTACAAAATCATAAATATTTATTAGTTTCCGATCGTAAAAAGTTAATATCAATAACTATGCTATATGTGCATCAGTCTCATTCAGTTCGATCTCGCCCTGAGCTGGCTAGGCACATTTATCTGTGCCGTTGCTCCTTCCATCGAGGCGGCACGGCACGTCTTGGCGTACACCGAACACCGGCGAAATGTTTCTTATCCACCAAATCCAAGTAGAATTGGGCCATAACGTAGAAGGTGTGGACCTGTGCGATTAGTTATATATGTGGATTATGTATGTATATCGCATAACAATACAGAATTCGCAGTCAATTTGATATTTACATACTCAGCATGTTAGATTTACATGATGGCTCCTCAGGGACCACTTTGAATCGATATTGCCATATACAATCTGGATATAATCTTAAGGCGCTTCATCCAGTGCTTCTTTGTGCACTGGCGGAGCTTCTTGAGCAGCCATCCTGCTCCCTTCGCTTCTACTTTCGCTATTTCTAGGTTTATTGGGCTCTTATTTAAATGAATTATTGATCATAAATACTTTTATGCACTCCAGTAATGGCAAGTTTTACAATATTCGAATTGGCGCCGTTTTCTTCAATTTCTCTTCTTTACCACACTTTCTTTACTGTTATTGCTTCGTCCTGCGCGAAGCTTCGTCTAGTTGAGACGGTAATTGGTCGTAAATATTATAATTAGTGCTAAATTTATTTATTTTACTCTCAAACCATATTTCAGAATGGAAGTGCCTCGTTAAGACTGTCTGGGTACATACGTAAATACTTGAAAGCTTTACTGTACGAAGATTGTTTTTAATAACTAAATTGACATTAAGTTATAAAGTACTATAACTTTTTCCATGAAAGACCTTTAGGAATTTTTGTTATATCAGTTCCTAAAAATTAAAAGAGTGGGTGTATTATTCGGTAAAAGTTTATATGCACAAAGTTTTGTTTTAGTCAGAAGCCTGCAATATTTAGTTTTTCAAAATCCAAATAGAAATACTATACTAAATTATTGTCAAGATAATTAGGACAGCTCTGGCAAAACAAAAATTTGAATCCTTCTTAAATTTTCGGAAATCATCGCTGATTTATAACCTATAAATGTTTAAATACGTATACATAATTAAACGCTTAAATTTGCTCTATATGAAACGATTTTGAAATTTCACAATGAAATCATGTTGAGCACTTTGAATTTTTAAAGAAATTACGTTTCATGAAAAAACTAAAGAGCTTTGAATGTCCCTGGAATTACTTTAATCGGGAAGTTTTTGGATTGATTCATTAAGTTTCCTCATTTCGTCGTGTCTTTAAAAGTGTTTTCCGCAAAAATGCAGTTTTGAAATTAGCATAAACGATAAATAATTATATTAAAAATTTTACTTGATACCTGAAGATTTAAAATCTTCTCAATTTGCTTTGTCTCGAATTTTATTCTGTTTAATCTGTTTGAAGTTATTTGCAGTGCCATCATACTATCATGCTTATACAATTTAAAGACATTCTAACATACATGGCAATGTAAATATATAATAAATAAAAACTGATTTATTTGAAACTGCATTTAAAAGGTTTTCAAGCACAAAAACATAAAAATTGATTTATTTCTTATCTACTAATAACTTATGAATAAGAATGAAATATATTTAATGCCCTCATAACTTTATACTTCTATGATGTGAAGTACTCAATCAAAAGAATTGCCAACAATAAAACGGAAGTGAGATAAATAAAATATTACTAAAAACATTCCCAAATGCAAATACACCATAACTATATATTTTTAAAAACATCAACTGATAGTACGAATAGAGAAACAAAAACGTCCCTACGAATGCACATGCGAAAGCCATAAACACACGCGGATACAGATATTATATAAATTCAAACACTTTATGATTCTTTATTATATTCGCTGATTGAATTTGTGGTACTAACAAATAATAACGAAAAACGTCGACGAACACACAAAGAGAGGAGATATGTACACGCAGATGATAAAAGGTCGAATGTACAAAATAAAATAACAAAATAGATGCAACTATTTTGCTTCGATAGAGGAGAACACGTAGATTTGGAGGTTTTATCTGAAGCAAAATAGAGGCGGAGGTTTATTGATTGAATGATGACACTCACGAAAAATTATTAAGTGATGAGATGGCAAACAAAATGAAATGATAAAAATAATAAACAAACGTTTGAAGGCGAAACAAGATTGACGAGTAGGATTCAGTTAATTGAGTATAGTAGTTATGTAAAATATAAAATGTTTAAAATATTAAATTCAATAAATAGTAATAAAATGTGCAGACGTACCAAAGAGGGTAAATAGAGCATCAGGCGTGACCATCTACAGAAAAGAGAAAAAGAAAGTCAGTTAGCAGAGTTTATGTCTTTCGTCGCTTATAAAATATTAAAACAGAGAAAACTGTCAAAATAAACAACTGGGAAACTAAGGGTCTTTGCAGGAACATATCTCGTGTAAAATATCTACATAAAATACATATGTAGTTTCGCGTGAAACAGGATAATCTTCTGGGATGGATTTTTGCTTTTTGTTTTAATGTGTGTCCCCTTTTTGCTGGTTTGTTTTATGCCAAAAATGTATTTTAGGGATTGAGAGGATTTTGAGGTTTTTACACTGTCAAATGGGATATATATTTTTTTCCCGGTGAAACATTCGGAAAGGACGTAAAGTACATCCCATCTAGCCGAAACAAATCATTAGAATATGTTTTAGCCGAGCTTATGACCACGCGTGTGAGTCTTTCTATTTTTTTTAGTCTAATACTTTAGTATCCAGGTATGTTTAAATATTCTACAGATATTGGCAGTCATTGAATTTATTTTGTTTAGATATGGTTGTATAACATATGTATATAAAAGCTGAAGGCAACCGTAATAAAAACTGTGACCTACTTATTTTATCAAATTCCGGACATTGAGGTTGCGGGATATAACTTTTTAGATTTAAAGCTACATTATTATGAAAGCAAATTTCCGCAATTCAAATGTTTTGTAAAATAATAACGATTAAAACCACTGGCACAATTCAAATTACTTCCGAATATTTCAGTGCAATTGTGCAACCAATGTATTCACAATATTACAAATTAAAACAGAAAAACAAATATTTCGTGCCCTCCTCTAAATTGTCGCTTTAATTTTTTTGAAATAAAATTTCCCCACAAAACCCGGAGAGAAGGAGCGATTTAATTTAGTAGTGGTAAAACCATTCGGCAACAAAATTGCTGGGAGCTTCTCCCTTTTAATTGGTCTTCCTTTTTATCCTTTAAGTGCATCTCCTGAATAGGAGGGATTTTTCATGGAAGTTTTTGAGGAGCATTTAACTCTTTCGCCCTCCATTGTGTTCAGCAGCAATTAGCACATTAGTTCAAATTGTATTGTCGGGACTTATTCGTTTCATTATCGTTACGCCATTCGCGGCATCTTTTAGGCAATTAATCAAAGAATTCTTTGTTCGTGACCCACTGAATTCAGTTGCAATGTAACTGAAATTTTTGTAACAATGTGTCGACTTTGCTCACAGATTGATACTGGATCACAGCCTTTTGTCTGGCTTGATTATTTCTACCACGCACAGTCTCGACTAGACTGAATTTGTTTTATCGATTCTTGGTGACGTGTTTTGTATTTGATCTTATTTCCGTTTGCTTTATCATACCAGCAAAATAGGTAGCTAATTCACTTTCATGAAACTTTCATAAGACTGCAAATGTTTTGTCCCACATTTATTATTTAAAAGGATAATAATTGCACATGCTATTTGCATAACTAATTTCGATTCAAAGTCCAAGGGCTCAAGCTATAAGAAATATTTCAAATGATTTGAACATTTTGTTATTGATATTAGATATTATCCTTCGACGAAGTAGTTCAAAAGGAAGCTTTTATTCTTCTTTCTTTGTTTTTTCCGAAGGAAAGTGAATTAAAATATATTTTACATTTTATTTCAAAAGCATTAGGTAGATCTCGACATTAATCAGAATCAGTTTGTATCGTAAAAACGATATCAAATTTAAAACCTTGACGTAATTCACCATGTTCGTTTTCATCCTTTGATGAGTTCTATATCATGTTAAAAGCTGAGAAAATTTAGTAGCTTTATTGTTTAAAGGCAATTTTGCAACTCGTTTTTTACAATGGTCAAAAGTATAATCAACATCAACAATTACTATAAAAAGTGCTATCCAAATAACCCTTTGTGCGCTTCACTGATTTTTTTCAACCCTTATTAAAGGGTTTCCATTTAAAAAACAACAATAAACTTTTTGCGGTCCTTGATATAAATGTTCAATGAAATCAATTAAAATTATTCATAGTCAATTACTATGTGCTTGTCGTTTGCCAAATGCATTGTTATACAAGCATCAAAAGGGTGATTCAAATTATTCACGGGACCATGTGGCGTGATAACGCAGTTGAAATAAAGAATAATATTTTTATTTTTACCAAAAGACGGTTTTTATGCTCATTAGCAATCAATTATCATATGATAAACTAATTTAATAATCAAAACATTTAAAAGCGTTTATTTTTCATTTGTTAGGCTTCTTTTGTAAATTACAAAGTGAAACCAAATTGCTTTTGTCGCCACGCGAGGCTTTTATTTATATTATTTCAAGGTAATTAGAGCGTAGCTTTGCTTTTGATAAGATGTTCAAACGACTATTTAGTCAATTTCTTTATTTCCGAATTTTTTTTTTTTTATCTCAGGAAAAAGTAAGACAGAAAATCATTCAACTGTTTTCCTGAACATGACGAAATTAATATTTTACTGATTACCATTTAATATTTTTTAAATACTGTGTAGTAAGAGTTTATACTTTTGTATGTTGTAGCAAAAATTCAAATAACATGTAAAATAAGTCATTTTATTTATATTTTCATAAATCAAATGACTGCCAATATTGTTGAAATTGTAACGCTAATCGACTGAATGATTTTAGCAGAAGAATCGAACTAAGCTATTATAAATATAAAGAAGTTATTAAACTTTAATTAAATCTGATAAAATTGATCACTGTACTACCTTAATATCTATTTTGGTGTGTGAAACGAAAAAGATAAATTTTTAAAAGAAGATATAAAAAACACACAAAAGTAACGAAAAAAGAAATGAATTTAGTTCAAAATAAGCTTAGGGGAAATTCTTTTAACAAAAGTATTTTTAGCTTCGAACGCGGGAACCTATTCGAACTCCCTTGAAGGAATACATTTTTTGATTTCTGGGAGGTATTTCGAATAGCTTCCTTGATTATGGTATTAATAAAGCGCTTGTTATTTTCTGTTTATTTTATTTAATTGAACAATTATGAAAACAGTCAGATAAAGTGGTGTTTACTTACGTCTTCATTAAGGTTTGATACGAGCAAGACATTCGAGAAGCCGCGTAACGCTGGAGTGGCCGAACTTAGAGCACCAGTATTTGCTAGAGCGAATGCACCTAAACTGGGAATTCCGCTGCTGTAACCCCCTGTGAGGGGTGTTCCAATTCCCAAGGCAAAAGGAGGCAGCACTCCAGGAGCACCTAACCCGTTCACTGTAGGGCGAATTAAAATATTTTAAGTACTTTTGATTAAATGTATACGCGTTATTTTATTGTAAACAATATTTAATTAGTAAAGCAAAAACAAAATTAACTATGTTAGAAAATTATTATGAATCTCGCGACTATTTTTATTTGTTAGTTACTTGTGTAGACAAACAAGAATAACCTATTTTTCTGAGAAAGTCATCAAGCCTATTCCATAATCCGTGGTAAGAACTCCGAATAAGTACCGATTACAGATTTACAAATTTCGAAATATGCAATAAAATCGACACAGTACGACGAATTTTGGAGTAGGCCCAAAACATTATTTAGAAGGTCTGTGGCAAATTCAATATACCCAATTAAAAAATGATTATCACGAATTTAAGATAATACGATTATATAAATAATTTTTTTACAAAATAATAAAATGTTAAATTTTTCTATCTTACATGTGTGTGTCCACTGCACTGTGAAATAGAAAAAGAGACCTTCACTAATTTATGTTTATCTAAATATTTGAGAGCGGCATTAAGAAAAATGGGCAAATACCTATGTAGTTTTATTTAATATCAAAAGTATAAGAATTCCCTAACTTTTTGCGTTTAACTTCAGCGAGAGATAGACCGCTTAAAAGGAAACAAAAGCAACATAAAAAGAGTTTTACAAAAATATTATCATCTGATTTTAAATAAACTTCTGAATTTGAGTTTATATCCATCTTAAGACCTCAAAAGTTGCATCTTATTAACGGTGGCTGTCATAAGAACATTTTAGCAATAAAATGGAAATATCGTAACCTTTAGATAGTCGCGCGGATTTCTTCACATTTTGTTTTGGTAGGTACTTTAATGAACACTCACTACTCGGTGTTCTTTTGGGATTCCTCAAATTTTATTGATCAATATTCTAAAAAGACTCAAGGTCTTTTAATTATCCCCAAAAGAAATTTTCTGGATTATATTATCTATACAAAGAGAAGGTATGGACTAATTACATCTTTAAATTATATAAAAATTCAGATAAGAATTCTTAAAACTTGTTAATTTACTAATAGTAGATGCTCGTAAGGTCATGATAAACTTTAAAATTTTAAATGAGCTTCTTCTTCAAATAGTGAAGCCCACTAAATCATTAAGAATCTGGCTGAAATTTTAACGCTAGGTTAAACTGTTTTAGGCTACTTTTCGACCTTACGCAACTAAAAGTTTTATTACATTTTCGCGCAATTTACTAAAGGTTAACTTAAATATGAAAATTTAATCGTGCCACAGACCTAAAGTTCATTGATTTTTCGATTAATGAAGCATTTCAAATTTTTAAGGTATAATTATAAAACAAGTAAAAAGCAATTATACAAAATTTAATAGTTCGCAATGATATTACAATAGCTAAAAAAGCAACCAAAGCGCCTGAGGAGTCTCAGAGCAAAACATTCGGTATCGCACACTCTTCTTGCCGCGGCTTAACACAAAGGTAAAAGAGTTATGATTAGTCAAACAGTTCACTTGATTAGTGCCGCCAAAAACAAAGAGAAATGAAACTGAAAATGAAGTTACCTAATTTATCACCTGTAAGTGCTGGCCGTTGTCTCGCTGCAATAAGCAGCAGGTCATTTGTGTTAACGAGTCCACCGGCCCCCGGGATGACATCAGCACCGGGCTCCCCTGGGGGCAGCGATGGATTTGTAAAATCTCGCGATTTGTCATTGTTGTACTTAACATTTAAAGCGGTTAATTTACTATTATCGATTCGCAGTGTACAGCACCCGCTGTAAATGTTCTGCCCGTCGAGTATACGTTTCGCCTGCTGCGCAGTCTGGGCGTCCGAATATTGGATAAGGGCCTGAAAAGGGAAGGAAAAGTCCTGCTCAGGGGAAGTTCTCATCGATCATTTCACCGGGAAGGCAGCCCCCCCGCCTACACTTACTTGGAATGAATTATTTTTTGTAAATGTTACTATTTTTAGAACTTTTCCGCATCGTTCAAAAATTTGATGCAATATATCCAACGAGACAGGATATAAAAGTGATTCTACGATAACCCTGAGTACGGTGTTTGGACCTCCTTGGGTACTCTGAACACTCTGTGATGTAGGATCCGTGGTTCCGGAGACCGGTAGTGGCGATCCAGCGGCTGGTGACTGTATTTGAAAGTCTGTTTGATTTTGAAGAGCTGCTGATGCGTTCTGCAAAGAAAAGTTAAAATTATTATTGGATTTTACAACAACTATTACTTAAAAGTTATTAATTTATATCTAATGTTTAAATAAAACATGTATGATATGGGTTAAACTAGCTTAGCTTATAGCTGTTATTTCATTTATTTTAAGTCATTCTCAAAAACCCTGAAGTAGTCGCTTCATTAAGGATATTTAAATTTCTTTCCTTTTCTTCTGTATTAACAAATGTGAAAATATAGAAAAAAAACAAAAATCAATTTGAAGTAGATATACCTATACATACATGATTCATAAATTACTTCTCACAACTTGCTTCAAATTTTGAACAAGCGTAAAAAATCTTTCATATGCCAAGTAAAACCTAATGTGCCTATTATTTTTACCAAAGTCCAACCAAAACTTAAAGATACAAAAATGTAATAAAAAAAATGTAATTTAATTATTATTTTGATTTATAAGCATAAATAAAGAAATAATTTATAATTATAATTCTTTAAAAAAAAATGACGAAAGCTGCTTTTATCACACTCTTATTTTAAATAAGCTGAAAGGAGGTAGGGTAGTCTCATCCAAATCCGGTATCTTAAAAATCGTCGCTAATTTTAATTTTAGAATTTGGTATTCCTAACGCTAACCCATTTAAACTAACACGAGAGATGCGACAATATTATATTGTTATACGAAGAAGAAGAACGAAGCTAACTATTTAATTGGTAGGTATTAAGCTACCATCCAAAATTTGAAGAGGTCGATTGTATAATTTGAGAATTCTAAAATAGAGTAGGTAGGTATATTTTGAATAAGTTTACTTTTATTTATTTTGCATTCTATTATATTATGCTTTCTTGATTTTATTGAAGATTATTCCACGATAGCCTCCACAGTAAATTTGTTCGGGGAATCTCTATTGATTTTTGTCAACAGAATAATTGCGTTTAAGTACAATGAATTCACGTTTTCTCAGTAATTTCAGTAATTTTATATGCATTATAATTATCATAATAAACAAACCGCACGTGAGAATGGCCTGTGGAAAAGGTTTGACAAAAAAAAAAAAAAAAATACTAATAATCCCTTAAAAATATAAAAGTTTACTGTGAATTCATCCAAAATCCATTACCTCCTCAGCTGACCTCGAAAAGGAAAACGTATTGTAACTGCCAGCGAATAAATAAACAAGACTGTTAAATTGCATTCATATCACTCACTCCGTGTGGTTATACATATTGCCTTTTAATAATCGGCACAATTTTAGGCGTACGCGGAGTGCGCTTTCATTTTTAAATATTGATATAAGTGTAAATTGCATGTATGGCGGCAGGATTAATAATGATTTATGAGTGGAAATCGTTTTGTATACTGTTTATTTTAATCTCCATTGAATATTTCGTTCACTGCTTTTAATATTTCGAGCGTAATATATTTAATGTTTTTTTTTTTTTTTGTTTAATTTATTCATGATGCCTTCCTATTCAATTATATCGTTCAGTGTTCAGAGTTTCATTTTGATGTTTTTAATGCCCCTAGGCGGTGATGTCACGTAATAATCTGTATTTTATAGCAACTGACAGTGTTTGCAGAAAAATATTCTTGTGATGCTTTTGCGAAACCTTTCGGACCAAAATATAAATTTACTACAATAATAAATAGTGAATAATTCATGTGTAAATTACAGTTACTTCGATGTATGTATTATCGATTGTTGAAGAACATATTAAAAATAAGTGTAGAGCTACAAACCAGCAAATCCAGCAAAACTATAATCTTATAAATTGTTATGAATGGTCAACAAAATTTTTGAAATATCATTTCAATAGGACTTTTTCTGTGGATTATGGATTCAGAGATTTGATTTTAAAGATTATTATTGGAATACATATAAAAAAAATTTAGTTCGTCAGGTTTGAAACAGAAAATACATATTACAATTTATTGTTTTTTTATAAAACTTCTAAATAATAAGCTGGAAAAGATTGTGGGATAAAAAGAGAATAAATGTGTTTGCTCTATTCAATTATTTACCACTTTTTATATTAAATCGGTGCGAATGTAGCATTTGTTGGAAGAGTGGATGATATTCATTATTTTATTTTAATTTACAAATTCTAGATATTAGAAGATTATAAAAAAGTATGAAATGAGAACTAGTACCTATTTTAAACACTGTCGCCCTAAATAAGAATTTGGGAATTTATCAAAATGCCTACCCGTCTTGAAGTAAGAGTAAACATCCTTGAAAGAATTGTGGTTTACAAAGGCCCAAGTCGCCGTGGAGTTAAACCGAATGAAATAGCAAAATGAAGTTTCTGCAGGTCCTAGAAAGTGTTAAAGATTACAGCAACTTGTACCTACGTGCCTTTATCGAACTAAGCATACACAAAAATATTTCTCCTGCTGTGGTATGTTCAGTTTCGAACTGATGAAACGAAAATATTAAGACTATTAAGATTAGCTTCCTTTTTCTTTCAAATCCGCCCTACAACTTTTGACAAAAGATTAAGCTCCGAATAAACGTTTAACACTTGAGCCCTTCAAATACATAATAAAATCGCATGAAGGAACTTATTGAGGCTTTTGTGAATTGCGAAGGGCTTCCCTTTCAGGAACTATTTAATCGAAAATGCAGACGCAAAAGTTTCATCCGGGAATCCCTGCACTCAACTTCTGATGAAGCCCTGCTGAGTTTTAAATGCAATGCCCAGGAGAACTTCAGTCTAATAATAGATATTCTTAAATGACAAACTAAAGCTCAGAGGAATTCTACGGCTGAAGTGTTGCGTAAGTCGAAGGAGTTCCAGGGAAAAATTTCTTCCAGAGGACATGTGAGGGGAAGCATTAAATCTGCTCATTCATGGCTTGGTGCTGGATTAGTCGAAATATTTTAATGCCAGGAGCGTGTATTCGGATAATGGATTACGGCAGACCAAGAAAGGATGCGTTACCCATTTATTGGTGGCATCATTTGTGGCATAACTTAAATCTCTGCTTTGCGTATACATATATATATATATATATATATAAATTGAAAATGTTTACCTTCCGCTACGAAAGGATGCCACTTATATCAAGGATTATGCTCACTCTCATCGGTCCAGATCCCTTTTCTGTCCTGTGGTAAATAACCGGTTTATGTTTGCATTACGGTTCATGTAATCTATCTTTGTACAAGCTGCTTTAAATTTCGCTTTCAGCCACGTGAAAACTTAAAGTTCCCGGCCCTGGCTTTAAGCCAGATTAGTCGGCCTAGCGAAAGAATTATATTTCATAAAACATTGCGCTCTGCCCGGACTACATCCAAACGCGGCAACCATCAGATTTTCATATGAACAACATAAATGAGGGTCGCGGGCAGGTCATCCCTATGCTGCACTGTGCATTTTTTATGCATTTGGCTCATCGCGAAATAAATATTAATTTTCACGCGGGCTCAATTTATGGCAGTTTCAAATTTGTATGAGTGATAATGACCATTATTAGGCTAGGCCCGTGATCTCTGCTTTGCGTGCCCGCTGATTACTCTATTGCGGTATTTTCACATATTCGCGATAAGTTAAACAATAATCAGTGCAAGCAGCCGCACCGCTGGAATATGCAACCGGCGGTAATCTGATGGTTTTACCGGGGACAAGATTTATTCACCCGAAAGGGCAGCGGCTGCAGGGCTACTAAAGCTTTCATAATACTCAAGGGCTTGAGTACAATTTGCAAATGTAAAAAATTTATTGCCCGCTGGGATTTGTGAAGGGATATAACCGCGAGTGTGTAATGTGTGTGTTGCTAAGGGCATTGAATTTTCCTAAATCCGAATCTAATGCAAGCATTACTATGTAGATATATTTTTAATGAAATTTCAAGATGGCACTCTCCCAATCATATTACATAGTTTTATATTTTATATAATCTGCATTATTTGTGATAGTAATTTTGTGATATGACTTCATTAACCACAGATAATAGCACAATAGTGTCGAAGATATTTTGTTTCAAAACTTCTTGAGTTGTTCTAATACTAGAAATATATTGGGGTTAAGACTATTTATTTTATTTTTCAGCTTACATTTGCTTAAAGTATACCTCGTTATATACTATATCATAGACTCTGCCTTCAGATGCCCTATTCCAGGACTCATATATTCCGTACCTATTCCGAGAGAAATGAAATCGAAAAGAGCCCGTAAAACTCCTTTTCTTTTGAATATAAATTCCTCATAAAACTCCTAAAAATTGTCGTAAAATCATCTCAATAAACTTTAACTTTAATTTTTTTCCGTTCAAAGTGTTATAATCCAATCGAACTAAGTATTATGAAGTTTTTTGTGGAAAAGTAAAAGCAAAGGTATTTGAAACGACTTTTTAGGTTTATTTACCTCATTTCACCCCCTAGTAAGGGATTGATTTTCGAAAAATCGCGAAATACGTATTTGGTTATTTGTTTTTAAGAGTACTCCTACGAAGTTTCGGGTCAAAATGTGTATTTAATATTGTTTCTCCATACAAAGTTTTAACCCCCATTTTACCCCTTTAGGGGTTGAATTTCGAAATATCCTTCCTTATCCCTTGTAAACATCATAAAGAGAACCTCTGGGAAAATTTTCAGCTTTCTAGGTTCAAGGGTTTGGGCTGCTGGGTATTGATGAGTCAGTCAGTCATTCAGGACTTTTCTTTTTATTTAAACGCAAATTTTATACGAAAAGCGCATTTTAATGCAAGTGAGTATGCGATATCAGAAGCGGAAACGAATCATTTGGTGTTTGGTTTATTGGGTTTGAAGTATTAGTGGAGGAAAAGGGATGTTATAGTAGAAATAATATATAAGATAAAACATCATCATTATATAAGCGTGATGTTCAAACGCTCTCCTGTCCATATAATATAGTACATAGTTTACCTATATAATATAGTTTATCTATATAAAGTATATTGTACCATATATCATATGTATGAGGAACTGAAAATCAATACCTCCTCCATGCCAAAAATATTTCTGGTACCCTGTCCAGGAAGTTTCTTGGAATTCAACACATTAGGGAATGTTTGGTCAACCATATAAACTCTTTGTTTGCTTAAAAGGTTTAATTTCAAAGAAAATATCCCCAAAGGATGCATGAAGTCTGCATAAGAAATTAAGTCATGCATCCAAAACACGATTTCAATTATGTAATCGGTGAAGTGTAGAGGAAAGGGACAGGGATGCTCGCAGGAATACCTATCCCGTTTTTCCATGGTGAATTGTTGCATAGTGCATTTTGATATATAGGTAGTCGAATTTGTGTTCTTTCACAATTTTCTCAGTGTTTACCTCAAATAATCTGGGAAGGTTTACCAAAACGTTTCGTTGTAGCCTATTTAGAATTTATGAACATTACTGTGCTCTTCGGTCCAACAAATGTAAAATATTAGGGAAATTTTGAAACCATGACGATCTACGAATCATTGATCAATGTATCTCAGTTATTATTTATATGGCCGGGCTTTAGTTCTGTTGTGAGTCAGGTTACGAAACTTTTCTAAGAAATTTTGTCTGAATTGTTTTTCCCTAAACGTAGTAATTTTTGGTAACAATACGTCAAACTTTGTGAAAATTATGGAACGATATGTTTTTTGTTTTACTATATATAACATATGGTATGTGACGAAATTTCATGCATACATATTTATTCTAAAACTTTATAAATATAATAATTAAATTAACCAATTCGGTGTGAATTTGTAAACTTACAAAACTTACCGCGATGGAGTGGCTTTGATCTGTCTTTAATTCGCGATGATTTGAGAACTGCACATAAACGATGCGACCGCGGACTTGAGGTGGATTGTTGGTGAAGCAGGCAACCATGGCAGTGGCTGAGACCTCGTCAGCCATCTCCAAAAATGCCTGATTTTTTCCCTTTAAAACGAGGACATTTGTCACTCGACCAAAAGGTACTCCAAGCTGTATAACTTCTGCTTCGCTGGATTCATTTGGAATGTTCCTCAGGTGAATGACTCTCGATGGTTTTCCTGGAAACAAAAGAGTTAAAATGTTTTAGTTTGAAATCACTTTCCTTGTGATAGAAAAAAGTTTATCGCTTAAAAAGGACGAAGGGGTCGGGGGAGCAGCGGGGCACACATACGGGGGGCTCCGAAGCTGTACGCCACCCTGAACACGCCTGACCTGACCTATTTTGTGTAGGGCTCCATGCAGGGAGCTGCGGCCCCGGGAAGGAGTCCCTGTTCAAACATCGCAGCCCCCACTCGAGTGCTTCGAAACTCGGTTAGAAAATTTTCGGCTGCTTTTAATTTCATTTCATTACTGAGTTAGCAAGGGACGAGCGACACCAACCGGTGTTTGTTAAGCACTCCAATATTGGCACCGCTGTTAATTACTGTTTATCTGCCGGTTACGGTCGTAGTAATTAAATAGACGGAGAACGCCGAGCTTTTTTCGTTCGGGTAAGGTGTAAATTTCCACAATTAGCTTTATTAACAAAATTAGTATTGTGTTGGGGAGCGTTGGGATTCTTGAGGTTTTGGTCGACCGCACAAGAAAACCCTGGGCTGATTGGGTTTCACGACAAGATAACGCTGGACCGAAAAGGATCTTTTATTTAGATACTACATCGTCTTGGAAGTTGTATCGTAAGAGTAAATTTTGATACTTTTTAATCGAATAGCGTTGTGCGCTGTGCATTTTAATGATAGCATCTTTATGAGAAACATACATAAGTTCTTTAGTATTCCATAAAAGAGGTGAAACTTATTATATTAAAGGTTTATATCTATAATATTAAAGTCTGGATTGCGTTATTTTTTAAGGATTATGTAAATCGTTATTTCTGAAAGCGATATACTTATGTCCACTTTTTGAAAAATTCACGTGAGGATTATCTGCACGATAACATTTAATTAGAGAAGCTGTGAAAAAATGTACTTATACCACAGACATTATTTGTCTGTGCTTATACCTACCACTTTCAAAAGCAATGATTCATACATACATATGTATGTAAGTCTAAAGCTGCTTTTGCAAAGAACAATAAAACTAAAGCTTGGCAGACTTGTAGAATGAATAAGAAATCAGTACAGTTTTTAAAAGTGTTTAGTTCACTATTTTATAAATACTGAACAATATACTTATTGCTATATTTTAAGTGTTATTAATATGAATTAGCGTAAAAGTGTTAATTTGCAATTTATGGTCAAAAACGTGAAATTAAAGTTCTTGAATGCTTGGTTTTATCTTAGTGTATACGTCACTGACAGCTTTTTAACAATAGAAATAAAAATTAACTACATTTGAAGTTTTACGTCCACTGTGAGAAAATATCAAATTTTAAAATTTAATGTCTTAATTTTTAAATCCCTCCTTCGGAAGAAAAAAAATTAATTAATTTATCAATTAGATGAATTATTATATTCTTTTACTATGACCAATACAAAACACTTGAGTGCCGAGTACGCCTGTATAGAACGTATTTGACGAATACTTTAGATATGTACATACTATATCAACGCCACATTAAGACTCTTAGGTTTTGCTCCCTTTTAAATATTTTTAATATAAAACCTTCTGATTTCGTAAAAAAACGAAGATATTATAGCGGATTAAATTGATTCCTAATAATGTGTTTTATTAATTTTAAACCATTTATTCAGCTTTGTTTAAAAGATTTTGATTTTAAATGAAAGTAGACTTCTCGGAAGGTCAACTGAGAAGTACTTGCAAATTATTTTTAAGGAATCCCTCGAAAAGGTATTTTTGTTTTGTTTTGTACCTACATACTTTGTCGACGATTCCTAGAACTTCTTTCTACTCAATTATTTGAACTGCAATACCTTTTCTATGAATTTAGTATCCAGTTCCAAACAAAACCCGATGTTAATGTAAAACAAACGCCTTTGGAAAATCTGAGTTTGGTGATTGACTTTTTATGTTATTTTTATACGTTGTCATATCAATTTCATTTCGATAATAAAGCGGATTTTTGAATTGATGTTTCGTTTAAGCTGTTGATGAGTATATGGTCGCATTTTAAATTGACTCCTACACACTATTATTTTCGGTTTTTATATATTTTCTGATTGTAGGTGTTTGTTGGAGGAAAGTTGGTAAATTAGATGCGAAATTTAAAGCTTTGTTGAAAGGTTTCTATAAGAATTTTCCTCTGCAAGATCCCTACATTGTGGAGTAATTTTAATATCTAGAAGGGTGTGCTTAAATTTGCTTCAGTTTTTTTTATCATGCTTCGTACAAAATACCTGAAAAAGTTCTGCATTATTTTGTTACATGTGATCCTAAAATCAAAGAAATATGTTCATGCTGTTTCATAGCTTCTTTCGGCTGTAATTTAAAAAGCATAAACAAATCGTAATTGTTATTATTGCATACATATGTATATATTTGTAATATTCATTCAAATGTTAATGAAATAAAAAATTTAGATTTGATATTATGGTAAAAAACGTTATTAAGACTGGTCAATAATTCAAACTTACTGTAGACGAAATGGTAGAAAATAAACTTTTCGCATAATTTCGCTCCAGTGGCATAATTGCCTGCATAAAGTGAGTGTATTTTTTAGAAAATGGACGCAATTCAAATGGACCTATACCGAAACGTAAAAATACACAATGGCCAGAAGCGCACTGAACCAGAAGGGAGAAAGGACAAAAAGCAAATTCGCTTAATGAAAGTTGCATAGAGATCAAACATTTCCAGCGGGGTGAATTGGTTTGGCAATTTGGTTTTTATGTCAAGTGAGCATTTTATAGGCTCTAATGTTTATGGTAGGTTAATTAAAAAAGATATTTGCCCGCGTCAGACAATTTCACCTGTTGACTGAATGAGCGGAAAATAAGCTGGCCAGAGTGGTCCAGCGATTGAAACTGCTGATTGGTTGGTCCGCTGAATTTACTCATTTAAAAACAATCGGATCAGCATTATCAGTTAATTAAGGTTCGCCATAATAAGGTGGGCAGATGACCGGCAATATTAATTTTGGTGGGTTCGGTGGCGAGCCGACGCCCCGGGCGAATCTCTACCCTAATTTATCCCCTCGGGCATTATTAGCAATAATTAATATTCTTAATTTGCATGCAGGCAGCGTTTAATCTATTAATTGAACCTCTTGTTCGCTGGCACGCACTTCATGGAAGTACTCTGTTTATTTATTGACTAAAACATTAATTAAAACAAACCCGGCAACAGTTTAATGGCTATTTACGCCATTTTTTCTGAGTTGGCGAACAAAAGCATCAGGCGCAGCAGCGATTTCTCCTTTTTTTTTTCAATTATATTCGCGACTGTTTCATTTTGCATTCCAAAGCGATATGGCGATACGTTTAAATTTTTTAATTAAGCACCCGTGCTGGTCGCGTCGCGGCGGCTATTGAAAAGGTGATGGAACCAATTGCCCGGAGCCGCCGGGTCACAGTTCACAAAGGAGGCAGGTGCTCCAATTGATTACGTTTCAGCACCTGCATAAGCATCCCCACATCGCAGTTTTATCTCCTTATCCGCACAGAGGTCTGTAGCAAAACTTTGCTCTATTGGCAATCCCCCGGATCTCGAATCCCAGATCCTGGAACCCGGATCAGCTCCAGCAGGGAAATGATATTCGGGGAAGCCCTTCTCTGTCGGAGATTCTGATAGAGAAAATTCCAATTGCGTGTGGAAAAACCATTACCATGCTATTTTTCTCTATTATTGCATTTCAGGTTCATTTCCGAGCTAGAGTAATCAAAAGTGTAATTTCCGAAGCACCTGTTCGAAAGATGTACCTACATTTACGTAAAAGTGGAACGCCGAAGGGCAGTGTGATTGATCGTCGCTAATTGATCTCACGGGTATGGAAAGCGGTGGCTGCCTGCCGGTTGGACAACTTTTTTTCTATTCCAATCGATTTCAATTAACACGCGGATAATTGATACTCAGTTTAGTCGCCCGGGGAGCGCACCGATGCGCCACCTAGTGACGACCGAGCCTTGCTCTGCATGAGTCCACGAACAATGAGGGCCCCACGAAATTTGAACTCCACAAAAAGTTTCTTGTTCGAAAATTGAACAAATATTTCGCATTAGTCCAAATCACGGCATTCTTGTCGCGTGGCCACTTTCAGTGAATTTCAGTTTCAGAGTGAAAGGTGCAACGGATCAACAGATTCCGGGGGTGGCATACACACGGTCCGGTTGCACCGAAGCACCCACAATCGGGTTCGGTCTAATGAGATTAATTACCAAAAAGTTACCTTGCAATTCGCAAGCATATCAATCTTGCGTCCGAAGGATTATGTTTAAGTTGCTTAAATTAATGCTGTCCAATTTCATTTGAGTCCGTCCGGAGGAAATAGAGCTCGTGAAGAATTTGCACTGCGGATTAGTTCGTGATGGATGATGAAGGTCACCGGCTCCCGAGAGCTAGTCAAATAATTCTACTCGGCAGGACGATTGCAGCTGGGACCGGATCGAATATTTCGGAGGGAAATTGCACTTTCATAAAACGTCCTCCTCCTATTTTGTGTGGGAGTGTGAGACGTTATTCACTGATAAAGTGATAACAGACTTTTCGTTCAAAGTTTTCTTTGGCATTTTTGACGATTTTACAGTATTTGTTCTTTTAAAATCGATTAGAACTCATTTTAAAAGTACATTTGAAGTTGAGAGATACAATTAAGTAAAAAACTAAATGTTTTGTGATTTGAAAACAAAATAGGTCGCTGATTCCGGCGGGTTCGAAATAGCGTTCTCTTTATAGTGTATCTATTTCATTAAAATCCCATAAAAATGAGATTTTAAATTCAGTGCCTTATTTACTTTAGTATCTTTGTTTCAAAACAATTTAAACAATATTTTTAGAATTCACTACTTCTACTTCAAAATTACTATTGCCGCTATTAATTGCAGCTGTAGGTTATCACAATAGAAAATAAGTATCGCATCTGCTTAGATGAATTTTGGATCCGATGATATAGGTACCATATAATATTTGATTATTTTCTGCAACAGTTATTAGTTTAAATTATTGCAGGATTTGGATATTCGATTTATCAATGCCATTGGGAACATAAAACTAGCCGGATATTCAGATAATTTGAAGATAAATGGCTTTCAGCAAAATAAATTTGAAAAAATACATAAAGTGCTTTTGAATGAATATCGTCCAATAAATACGCAATGAAACACTAGTCGTCATATTATTATATATGCATGTTAACATCGACTTTACATTTATTTAAATTAAATAATATTGACTTCTTAAACTCCGTAGGACGTTTAAACCATGTAAGAAGCTACTTGTTCTTATTAATTAATCGTATGCATTTAGGTTTAATTGCGAATGTGTAGATGTGGTTATTAATGAATATAACGATGGATTTATTAAGTAGATCAGTGCATAGCATGTTGTAAAATGTAATTGTTTATTGTAGAACTATACATTAAGAAAATTACTAGCTATGCGTTCCGGTTGTCGATTGGGGTAACAGAGTGTTAAGCGCAACGATTAATGAGAAATGCGATTACTTCTGTTTCATTTAGAAATTAAGTAAGGCGAATATGCAGTCATCGCTGACCGTATAGTAATTATATTAAATTTGTTTAACTTCGTCTCAACAACTTAAGGAAATACATTACAACCATTATCTAGTCGATTTGTAATACCTTATTATATATTATTTTTCTGAAACGCCGATAAGGTATCTTAAGAGCGTGATTAGCATTTTTCAATTTTGTCATGAAAAATCTTCATATTAATATGGGGTGTGGCTTTTTTAATTAACGTATTTAATGATATCAGTTTGTAAACCTAATTGGTATCATTAAATCTTATACAATATTTCAAGTTTTAATTTTCTTAGTTAAATTAGTAATTTTGATCACTGTGGCGTTATCTGGAAATCTACTTTAACAGAAATAAAATAAACAGACATTTCGTTCAAAAATTTTGCAAGTCCCACGTAGGCGCACCTGGTCACGTAAAACAAAAGAACGACTCATTTGCGGTGTACTTTGTATACGCAAATAATACTAAAATTCTTTATTAGCCACTTGAACTTATTAACACGATTAATCTCCCAAAGTTGAATGAGTTGAGGTTCCTATGTAAGGACCTCATCCTCATGTTTAAGTTTTACGACAAGTAATAATCGTTTAATGTTTGAACGCAATGCTCCAATCAAAAGTGTTCCCAAACCAAGTGTAAATGCAAAAATACCCAGCAATGGGTCTTTCGGTTGAATGATCCTTAAGGTGGTTACCACACATTTCGCGTATATTATTACTCTCGATAAAATCGCAGCTATACCGTGCAAAACATAAAATGTTGGTGGGGTATTAAAAATATAGTTTATGCATGGGATAGGAAAAAACTTAAATTATATGAACATTTTTGTGGAACTTACCAACTCCGGTCAATACTGTGTTCGTATCCAACTTCGCCTTCTTCGTTGCCAGGTCTTGGTTATTATTGTCTGATGCGGGTGCCATAACTGCTGCTTGGCTTAAGAGTTCGTCGCTGCCTCTCTGCAACAAAAAGATGAAGAAAATTAATTCTGAACTGCTGGCGAAGACACGACCGAGGAAATATGCAAACATTAGCACAACAACGTAATTTACAACAAAGCCTCCACAAAATCAACCAAATTCTATATCTCATTACAATGCTTCAAAGGCAAAAGGTAAACAATCGTAAAATAAGTTTATTTTCATTTAGGGGCTGCCTTGGTACATAGTCGTACTAAAAATATCTGGTCGTGCTGTTCATGATATGCCTGAGAAATAGACCGAGGAGTTCCACCCGCAGCCTACCGAAGGTATCTCTCTGTGCTGAGCTTCAAGAAAACCGCAACTCGTATCCAAACCATCTTAGTAAGAGGTTTATGTTACTTTACATACAGGAGGAGGTGTACCTCAAAACCTAGTGGGGCTCCGACTCCGGGTGCCAGGGAGCGCCGAGTCTCAAGCGGGCGACGGTTAGCCCCATAAATAAAGGCATAGGGTGATATACGCCGTCAGATATGCGGAGCTCCTATCATCCAAAATAAATAGAGACACAACATGAAATATTAGGATAAATTAAATTGTGCTCTTCGTACAACAAAAGAATAAATTTATTACAGTAATGGGAACGACCATATCTGACGACTTTATCTCTACGGGAATTAATTCACCGGAGAAATTTCGCGAACGTGAAATTAATCGCGATTCAAATTATGTGCGCCGCCTCATGTGATGCAATGCGCCCGGGCAAAATGTAAAACAAACATGCTTTTTTTTTATATATCCACATACGTATATGCATAAATATATGGAGAAACATGAGCCTAGGAAAGAATACACCTAGAGTCCAGGGATCTCTGCTGCTGGTAAACGCGGTAATTTTATGATAATATGTATTTTTAGCGTAGCCCAGGTGGAGGTAAGAGAGGCTTTGAAAATACCCCCAATTCAGTGGAAATGTAAATATGAATATTAAAAAATATACCCATGTTTATTTTTATAAATCCATTTGCCTTCCACTTTGAAGCTTTTTCTAATTAGAAATTCTGTCGGATGCGGTGCTATAATATAACCCATGGCAGCTACTATCGCACCAAGGATACCTCAACAAAATCTCTTTAATTTAAATTCAATTTCACATTAGGTATACCTATGCTTTACGTTTCTCGAACATAAAATACAAGATGAATACAGAAGAAAAGTACCTACTTTAGATTTTCCCAAACATTTCTATGAGTAATTCGTAAAGGATATTTTGTTCATCTCATATCTTGGAAAAAAAATTTCTGCACGAAGTATAGTATTTAATTTAATTCAAAATAGTTATCAATTACATAATGTCTAAAACTTGGTATGGCAGGTGTTGTAGGTTTCATAAATTTATGGATGGATACTTGATTAAATCTTCAAGGCTAAGAGTGAAAAATTTCCTGCATAATACTGATTCTGATGATTTTAATATATATATATTATTTATTTACCATTTGATAACTTTGATTGATTTATAACGCCTTAGCAACATTTTCATTGATTAAGAAATTGAAATTGATATTTTGACAATTCTGAAAATTTGTTCATAAATAAATCTTGGAGTTTCAAATAATTCCAAGCCGAATTCAAATGAAACGTGCCCTCAGATATAACGTGCAACACCTTCAGGTACTTTTAATTTAGGAGGTATTTATTTCATGATCATTAGGTAGTCACTATAGTATGAATATTGTATATATTGTATGTATTGATTTATGTAAGTATTTATGTATTGATTATTGAAGACTTCATATATTTTAAGTTGCCTCAATACTTTTATTTAAAAGCAAATTGTTATTATTTACGTTCCTATAAGTTTTCATATGAATTTTTCATTTTGTAAGCCAACTTTGTTAGAAGTTCCATTGAAATTCTCAATGTATCCAAAGTTTCTGTACGAATTTATTAAAGCTTATACAAAACATGTCTGAGGTTGTAGATAAGTAACATGGTTTAAAGAGGGACAATTTTATGGCAAAGACATATTCTGTTCTGTAGGAAGTTCTAAGTGGAAAGAAACGCTTTCAATTTCAGCTACCAGAAGGTAAAAAAAAACGAAGTTTTCTACTATTTGAAGAACTATAGAAAAGAAACACAAAAGTGAGTCAAGTAAATGCTTACAAACTAGATAAAAAAAAAAGTTTTTGATAAGAACCTTCCCCTAGTCAAGGTGACTTTCCCGTAGAGTGGGATCTATCTTAATGGCAAAGTTTAAAAGTTTTACATATTTACAATCACAGCAATCACTCAAAAGAAGGGAAGGGAAAAAAATCAAGCAAAATGGGTTAGACATTAAAATGCTTTTATGCGATGGGAACATCTTCAAGTGCTAAACTGGCGTAAACCCAAACAAAATAGAAGGGAACAACAAAAGCGCAACACGGCAAAGGGAAGTGTGGAAGAAGCCATCAGCCTACAACAAATCCTGCAGGATGGTTGCTGCCATGCCACTGGCAACAGCAACAACTCCCCACCCTGAGCACAATCGAACAAAGCCCTTTGATGGTATGCTCAACAGGTTAACACTCAACACACTTGTAGATTTCCTGACTCCCTTAAGAGCCGCATGTACGTCTACACATCGAAACGAGCGTAAGGACTATAACGACTCCGATTCCCGTAGTTCCAGGACCCACACATCTTCGCGGCTCTCTTCGTTCACCTCCACACAGCGCCTCCAGAAAGTTAAAAGGGAATTAAGTTTCTTGGCGGTATCTGTGTTTGGCGACGGCACCGGGTTTGAGAGCTTTGGGTAGTTAAGTAAACATCCCATAACCAGTGCGGCGATATTACCTGTAGACTTTATTTTGTGTTTACATTTATGCGCGTGCTTTAATGCACCCATTAAAGTAGCATATTAAATTAGAAAATGTATTAGAATATGCTTTTAGTGGAAGTTTTGCGCCACTGCCGTCCGTGTCGCTGTCGTCTTTGAGGCCCTTAGGCGAATTTCACTACGTCATTTCGTCTTGTTTTATTCCGTCATAATCGTTAATCCTGTCCGCTTTACGAATTAGGACCGAGGCCTGGATTCCCCCAGAATCCGAGCATTTCATTCAAATATGGAAATTCTCCAATAATTCTAGCACCAGAAATGCTTCCATTCCGCAACTAATATGGCTGTAGTGCTTTAACGACTCGAAAGGGGTGCGTTCCATAAATCTCGTCCTGTTAATTTAGGACGTGTACTCGTTATACAAGAGACCATGTGGTTTAGATGACAGTATAAAGTTAAGCAAAGGAAAGTACCTTTAACGCCGACGCCATAAAAGTGTCTGGCGAATGGGTCAGTGAGTAAAGTATGTAGAACGGTTTTGGACTGTAATGTCGGTTACACAATTGCTTTGCTACTGCAAATAAATGTTAGCAATTTATTTGAACGAGATGAAAATTTACTATTTTTGGCTTATGATACATTAAATAAGCGTACGGAGTAATTTTGTTTTCTTTATAACCAATTGAAAATCAAAATTTTACACGAAAATGTAAAGGTAACCTTACTTTGCAATAATCTTTCAAAATTAAAACAAAACTTTCATAAAAAAAAAAAAATCTAAATCGCTTCACACGTTTTATTGTTATACTCCGAAATCTGAATTCTACTGTTTATTTCCGTTGAGAAAAAAGTCAATTTGGATCAGAATTAGATTACAGTATGCAGTTAACTAAGAATTTACATCTCATTGTATGTATAGGTATACCGGTCATAATGAAATATGGTATCAACCTCTTGATGTGTTTTTTTTTATTTTCGTCTGCATGAATTTGTATAAGAGTATAACGAAAAGTAGGTATATGTATAATATAAAAAATAATAAACTTCGAAGTGGGTATATTTATATAACACTCAAACCTTTTCACAATTAAGTAGTTGATCTAAAAGAATAAAGGCATTTATACGTATGAGGGAAATTAATATAATAAATAAAAATTAAATGCACAAATAAACAATCAAACTAATGAAAGTACGGGCTTCAAAAAGTTCAATACAAATATTAGCTTATATTATTTAGTTTGAATTTTATATAAAAACCCGGGTTTCAAATGCTATAAAAAAAATCAAAAAAATTTTTTTTTGAGCCACTAGCTAAAATATGGATGCAGTGTAGTGTGCACACATGCAGAGAAATGTGGTAAGTATTAGGCGAAAACGGTTCTAAAGAGTAAAGAAAAGTATTTTCTAGACTAAAACTAAGCTTAAAAAATGCATATATTAATTATAACTTTCACTATCCTAATATATGTAGTTGCAAAGAAATTAAATAAAAACTGTCCTTTCATTTTATGAAATCTGTCTGCAAAGATAAAAGGGAACTTAATCCACAACCCAAAAATGAATCTTTTACTCTGGGTAGCCGGATAAAACTTCTACAAAACGATCCGTCATCTTCTTTTAAGATTACTCTGAGTCAATCTCGACAAATTGAACAAAAATTACAATTATGAAATCATTTGTAAAAAGCACCTGTTCATTACTTTTGTGACTACGCTGATCAAGTTGCAGTCGTTTTTTATATTTTATTTTTAAACAATTTTATGTCTTACAAATTTATGAACGGCTCGATATATTTACATAAATGTGAAAAATTTGTCGTACAGGAACTAAAAGTTATACTGCAGTCGGAATCGCTTGCATATTAAATTATGTCAGGAATTTTTTGATGAATAGGTAGGCACTTGTGACATAATTAAACAATTCAAATAAATTAAATTGGCGTTTAATTTTTGCGGGACAATTGTAAGCAGTAAATGACCATAATTTACATAATCGCCCATACGGAAATTCATCGTCAGCATTTCATTGCATAATTCGTCCGATGGGGATGAGCATGTGTTTGCCAACCATCAAATATCCTCCGAAGCTTCAGGCCCAATTTCACAATCAATTATCGCAAACATGGTTAGTGAGGGACGTTTCATTGATTTGCGATAATCGCATTGTCAGATGAAATTGGGTGACTTGTTCGTGCCAAGATTATCGAAGTAACTTCATTTTGTTATGCATAAATCCAAGACGAGTGGGGCATAAGTTTTGGTTGGTCTATTGTTTTTGTCCTTGTGGAGATTCTCCAGTTGGCAGGGCACAAAGCCTAGCCCTGTTCGATTTATGCACTTGCCCGATCGAAAGGCCTTAGCACCTATGCCCGCAACCTGGTCAATTGCCAGAGTACGATCCCACACATGACACCACCATCCAGGATTTCAGAAAATCTCATAAATGTGGTGCTCAGAAAGCCACATCAAATGCTAGCATGAATACAAAGAAGTGTTCTGGAGCATTATCAGAAGGACAATTTGCATATGTATGTGATCGAAGCAAAATGGACGGGGTGCGGGGTGGTTTATTCCCTCCCTGAGTACACTCCTGCCAGACTCAGAGCAACTAATAGCCTGAAATGAAAATATTTGATGGTAATTGCTGAGCTGTGGCAAGCACTGTTGACTGTAAATAAAATTTGACTCGAGCTAAACCTTAAGGAGTGCTTCACCCTGCTTGGAATAGTGCTGCGTATGCGAGTGGAATGGGCGGGCTCGTCGAAGCCCTTCGCCACTCGATGAGACATCACTGCTCCTGACTCCGTTCCATTGTGCTCCTCGAAGTACTTATGCAATTACAAGTTAACTACTTTGAGTACCATCCCCAGAGACTTGTAATGAGAATTCCAGGGCGTTGTGTGAATTCATTGACCTCATTAACTTTTTGTAAGTGATAAGCAGTGGTGGTGAATATTTTTGGTGCTTGCCTTCACGAAATAGATATGCGTTCTATATATGATATGTGTCACATGATCTACGCCAGCAAATTTGAAATTTCGCCGACACGCAGGCGTTTCCTCTTAGGAGGCGAATAATGATTTTTAATAATTAATGCATCCATCCATTCATTGGGGCATTCACATGAACCGTCCACGTCCGTCTATTTTCGGGACATTCAAAAAAGCGTATAATTATCCGGTAAGAATTGAGTAATTAGCATGAATTTTGAATATAAAGCTTTCAGATTCAGTTGAATGACTTTGACGCGACACATTGATTTCTGTTTAAAAAATCATGCACTTAATAAAGGGTTGAACAAATTGACAGTTCTTACTTTCAGACAAATCATTTGATATACCTACTAACAATTATTCGCTTTTGTATGGAAGGCTTTAGTTTAGGAGCACAATTAAATACTGATTTTATTTCGGTTTAATAATAATAATTATAATAAGATATGTATACCTATGTAGAGATATTGAAATATGGAAATAAATGGACATAACGATAATTTTATTTAGTTATTTTCTGCCACTTGCTAACTGTCAATGAATTGAAAATGTCTGTCACAGAATCGATTGCTTTCAATTTTACTGTTCCTAACTACCATTGTTTTCGAAAACAAAATGATTGAATCATCATTTCATTAGAATTGGCACACCTCCTTAACCTGAATTGTGTATGTTAATCTGAGTTGATGTTAAAGTATAGGTAAACTTATGAACAATTTGTTTCAGCGGTGGTAATTTAAGGTTTACTGTAAAATTTAAATAATGCATATTTGGGAGATTTATATGAGTTGTAAAATCTCATCTAAGAAAATAATCTACGAAATTCCAAAAAATGGAACAAGTGGAATCGACCTATGTGGGGACATACATCGATGTTAAACATGTGTGCAAAGTTTCATAACTTTAGATAAGATAGAAAGGAATCTAAACATTTTGTGTTGCAAGATTTGGCACTTAAATAACAGCTTTTAAAAAAGACGAATGAGTGTCGCTGATAGACTTTGTTTTTTCCTGATGTTAGCAATATTATATGAAGATCACTTTTTTAAGAGTTCCATCGTGACCCTCCCTTCTGTGCCATTTCGAAATATATATGTATTTATGAAGAGAAACATTTGAGTTATCTTATACATTAATATACATTATTATGTTTCGCTTGTAAGGTCCCTGAGTAAAGGTTTGCACACAATATTCAATTGTTCATAATATTATTCCCTATTCCGGTTCCGGAATTAACTCTATCCATAAGGCCGGATGTATCCTTGCATAAACAATTTCCTTCAGGCAATTAGATCAGGCGCTGTTTAAATTTTCAGTCAAGCAATCAAAATATAATTTCCCTAAGTTTACCTAGAAACTACCTTTGACCCATGATGTGACCGCAACAAACCTCTTTCGCTCCACAAAAGCACAAATGTTACATTCTGGCCAATTTGGGCTCTAATTTGTCTATAGGCACAGGTAAGCCATCCAAGTTTAATAACGAACATATTTGACCACAATAATTTCGTGGCCAAATCTCGTCCGATGCCCTAAAAAGGTCCCCGAGCAGGGCACGTACGACGCCCGAGTGGGCGCCATCAAACCGAGGGCATTGACTGTGAAACATGTGCTCATCGTCCTTTGATGGGGAAATCAAAATGTGATCCGTGATTATTTGTCGGCTGCCGTCCCGATACACCTGACTTCCCGCACAGGGTCTTCGGCAGGCGCCCTCCGCCCTAAATGACTTGTATAAATTACGTCAGACGGTGGCACGAGCGGGGCTCCTTGATATATTTATCACCTTGGGTTAAGGATTCTGAAACATTTTTAACCCGCATCACTGAGCAGCGCCGCAAAGAAGCTGGGCCCCAAAGCATCTTCCCTTTGACACCTTCCTCCAAAGGGGCGGTGCGGAGGCGGCGCCAGGTGATGGCTGGATGCTCCGGGGGGGATGGGACGTCCCAGCACCCTGGATAAATTATTCGAAACGACCTCCCCAGGAGCATTCCGGCATTAGCGTAGTTATAGGACCTAGGGAAGCGATGCGGTTAATTCAAAAGTTTGTCTTTTGCGTCCGAATGAATGGTTTAAATATTTCATGTAATTTCGCGGGTCCTGTATAATGGGCCGGGCGTAATTCATCGCGGCCTATTTGTACTAAGTGCGGGCAATTTTTTTTCTTTTTTTTGTGAGCTTAATTACGAGTGGGCGGCGATAGCGAGATCATGGAGTCGTACAGTGCTCAAAAGGAAAAGTTAACTGATTTAAACGGTCGCTTGATTACAAATTAACTGCTCCATATCTGTCAAAGATACTTATACAAATGTCGCACTTGCCTAAAAAGAAATAATTATAGACCTTTAGAAACAGTAAGCAATTTTAGCTGCGCAAAGACAAAGTTTATACTTTTGGTACGATCATTTCATTGGTAAACTTATTTTTGACACTATCGGTTAATTGATCTATACGTCATTACAGATAGTATACCATATGTAAATTGTTAGATGTATAAATTGTATACATAAGAGAATACAAAAAATATTAGAATAGTTTGAGAAGGAAGGTTTTCTTTACTTTTTTCTTTGATAACATACATCATACTAAAATCATACCTGCAGAAAACGGGGTAGTTTTAACAAGGTATCTTAAAACATTTAAGAAGACAAACATTAAAGTGGATTTAAAAGATTATAATACCAAGAAGACAATTTTATTTTTGGGTCGTATCGTTTAGAAGTTTAAGAAAGATGGTCCCAGCCGGTCTAGTAGTTGAAATCAATTAATATGATGTAATCTGTGTCATATCCCATTTGAGATACAGAGTAAAATTCGTGGGTCATTTTAAGATCAACTTGATTTTATGTAAATCATTTTTAATTAAAATTGTTTGAATCAATTATGTATAAAGTACACTGTTATTTGCTTTTAGCATTTCGCAACCATTTCGCACTCAACACAAATAATACATTTTTCTTCAATTTATTTTGTTAGGAATATGCTTAATATATTTGTCAATCGAATTAAACGAAGATTATCTTGAGAAGAATAAATTGAATTTTGAGAAAAGAAATAATTTCATAAACAAAATTATCAATGAAATATACATATGTATTTATAATAAAAAACCCATTCTTACTTTGAGAATTTGATTTGTTTGTAAAGTAGAAATTTTCACGAAGTTGAGGCCCTATTTTCACACGTAAAAATAAGAGCAAGGCTTGCAAATTCTGAAAATGTTCCACGAAGGACCAAAAGTAATTCATTAAGGCGCTCAGATTCAAACTCCGCTTTGTGCAAACCATTGAACCGTACTACATCATGGTCATTCGTGAAAAGTGGGCCATAAATTAAAGGGGAATTTTTCAAAAGTGCCAAAGAACACTTAGATTTCGTAATTAGGACATGAAAAATGCTTTTAACTACGTCCAACTGGGTGCCCAGTTTGAAGGCGCTTTCCCTCTTTTTGCGAACGCTAAACGCCATCTTCCTTGGCGCGTTCTTTCGTTCCAAGCGAATTTCCTCACTGCGGAAACACAGGGTGACGCTGCATTTGTCGTAGGCATGCAATGAAGCGGCTCGGCGAATCCGTGTCAACATGTGGAGCCATTGTTATGATTTTAATTCTTTAAAATAAACACCGGCACACACTGCGGGCGAATATCTCGGAGGCGGCCCTCCTCAAAACTTAGAACACTAAGCACTATGTGCTTTCTGCAGAGGCGAATCCCCCGTTTTGAACGTCTGTGAGACGGTCGGACGAGAGCTCCTCCACCTGAAACGTCTCTCAGGTAACTCGCTTTCATGTTTGAGTAATGCTTCCCGGGAGTATTTTCCTCGTTTTTATTTAGCCCGTTCAAGAAACGAAACAACGAGCTCTGTTCTTAGACCTCTTCTGAAAAGTTTCACGTTCGTACATTTTTGGAAGATGTCTTATGCATCACCGGCAGCTCGAAAATATTGACGTACCCCGCTCGGGGGTGGGTAGGGCACATGTGAGCTAGATATAGGCACTCTGGAAACTAATTAGGGGATGTATACAACAGCCCGGCCCTTTTCGATATGAGCAGTCGCACGCTCTCGAAATGTGTGCAGTTTCTGGGTAATTAACGATGCTATTAGCTTTATTGCAACTCTTGAACACGATGGGGAATTTTAATTGATATGACGTGTTTAGCTGCCTCCGAGCACGCAGTATGGCAGCGCGGTATCCTTTTTAATTGCCTTACACGAAATTCCCTATTTAGAATATCCCAGGGAACTCAACGGGGCAACTGCATAATGAATGACACAAGCACTATTTTGGGACAGGGCTAGTTTATTGGTTTTGCACCCCAGGAGGACATGAGCTCAAGGTTGGGAGCAAAACCATAATTAACCCGTTCAAGTAAAGTGTGCTCTGCCCATCACCATTTCTACATGAACCTCATTTTCGAAAAGTTAGTTTTTAATGGAAAACCGGCATATATAAATTTACTAAATACCTACTTATAGTCTTTATTACAAAAAAACTTCATAGAATATTTTTTGTTTCAATTCGGACTTATATTTAATCTATAGTTTTCCTTTTTTAAATGTTAAATAAAATACAAAAATCAAAAATGAATTTCCATTTAATTGCAACACAAATACGAGCCCAAACTTTGAAAGAAGCTTTATATATAAAATAAGCCTGAATCTGAGTTCAGTAATCTCCACTACAGTTATATGTAAGTATGTACACTATAAAAACCATTTTCCATCATTTTTCGATAATTGGAGTTTTATATACCTACATACTTTTGTAGACTTGTATTTGCTTCTTTAACTAAAAAGAAATTAACTTAATCTCAATATCCATAAAATATGCTGGGATGCGAACTCCCCAAATATTTTACACATACTCTACTATACTTTATTATTTTAAAATTATAAGTATATAATCCAATTTTAAACTAATCTTCACAGAAGTTAGTATTAAAAGTCGAAAGGGTTAAAGTAGTTGTGTGTAATGCACGGACGGGAAAATATAGTTCATATATGTATGTACAAAGATTGCATATACTCAAAGAATCCTTCAAGAAACGAGCTGCTGTTCGAATGCGATGCTGTTAACAGCGAACTGCTCCCAAGTTCGAATCACGTTGACCCAAATTCGGAAAACTCCGACGACATTCAGAAGAAAAGTTGACATCTTGCTCACCGGGTTTGGGACAAAATAATTTTGGTGCTATTATTGCCCTGGATGTGCTTCACTGCCGCTGCCGGAGTTTTGCTCCGGAGCTCTGTCTCGAGGGTGTATATTTCAGGCTGCAAACTTACAGGTATATGCAGGCACCTGGCTGCAAATTATTCCCTTCAAACATCTTGTGACCTAGTTGGAAGGGTAATGGGTCGCGCTGTCGTGCAATAAACAATCAACTTCGGCTCAGTACGCGAGGCATGGCATAAAATTTATCGTCAGCCACAAACTGGAACTTCTAAGGGCACGAACGAGATACCGATGTGCGTCGTTATGCATGAAACAGGATCCTTTAATTGGTGAGACAGTAAATTATAAATTCATAACTTTCATAAGAGTACCAACAGTCGGTTGAATATATATTTATTTTGCGAGAGCCATGTCCAAAATTGCATCGTATAAAGCTTCTCTTGAAACTCAGGAGTAAATATATGTATGTATGTATTTCGCTGATATAAAACGTCGTTAAGATATACATTTTTTTATTTAGACTACACAAATGGCACAAGAAATTAAACTGCTATTCAAAAAGAGGTATACTAAACATCGGAGAAATTAATCGACGCTCTTCTGATTTCTTTGTAAGTGATGTTGGTATTACAATTACAAAACCCAAATTTTAAAATTCTGTTTATTAAAATATCTTTAAAATTTTGTTGTGATTTGTTTTTAAAATAAAAACATTTACATTCACTTCGTCAGTAAGTTAAGTAAAAAAAGAAACCAAAAACTAATAAGTGTTATATTTTAAATCTCCCCACAAACAATCAAAAATTGTATAGAAGAAACGTTAAAAACTAAAGTATCTGCACAATCTGCATAAAATGTGTATTCTGCATGCGGTATTCGTTCATCGTTGAAAGAGGTCTCAATTTTTGTAAAGTGTAATTAAACACAAATATGTGCTCTCGTTAAAAGTTAATAAAAACGTGATAATGTATCTATGTATCTTCAACATCCAGATCAAACAGTAACAACCATCAAAGACAATTCTCGAAATCAGCAAAGATAAAAGAATTTCTACATTAAAAATAAACACGACTCCAGCAGCAAAAACTAAAGCGTTTTTAGCTATCTATCTCGAATGTATTGATTTTGCTATCAAAAGAAAATTGATACGAGAGCATCTAGCAATTTTGCATGAATTTGCAGGGATGGGGGGAGAAAAAAAAGCGTCAGAGGCAGGAAGACGTTTTTGGAACGATAAAGACGAGCATCAATGATACAGCTACCGAGTTTCTTATTAAAAGAAGAAAATTAACACGCAAATCCCCTGCAACCAATTTTATAGAGAGCAAGTTCCATTTTCTTTCAATTTAGTTCACCAAAGTTACAAAAGCTTTCGGTGTGGTGGTGCACCACACCGATCCACTCAGCGAAATTGAAATTGTCGACAGTACTTCGAGTTCAGCGGAACGTTTGTGTGTGCGAATACCTCTTAATAAAAATCCTCCAACTACCGCTACCGAGGATTATTTAAAATCTTCATAATGAGTTTTCAAATATTGCCCTTAAGGCGGAAAGTTACTAGATCTCCTCGCCGGCGCGGCGTGTTTTCTCGAAAACTTTATTGCGGTACATATTTGATGCGTTCTGAAAGGTACTCACCGCTTTCCATTCCAAGACTTTCATCCTTATTATGACTAACAATTTTATAAAACAAGAATGGATAGGTAAGACGAGCAGGACTTACTGCTTAAGTTTAACGCTCGTCCCACCTCTCCTAGCTCATTTGGCTTAGAATTTTCTTGCCTATTTTCAGAAATGGGCGTGTAACTCCCGTACCAGCTCCTTAAAGACGCTCCTACAGGCACCTTTTTGGCTAGAAACTAAGCCACGACTTGAACATCCTGCTTCTGCGGATATAGGAAAACTTCGGGAAAAGTTTCCAAGTCCTTAGAATAGCAGTGGGTGTCCTTTTTCATGTTTACTTAAAGAGGTAAAGTGTTTAGCGTCAAACATACTCCACTCGACGTATTAGAGCTCCACCGAGAGAGAAACAGTAGAAAAGTTTCTATAAAAAATTGATAAGGCTGCCATCTCTCAACCACTGTCTCAGGGAATGTCTTAGCTCACTCTTTTAAATTTGTTAATATTAATAGCCGGCATACGTGACGAGGAAATTGTTTACAAATTGAAAATCTCAAGAGCACGTACTGCTGCTTATACGAAATCCCTGGGGATTCTTTTATTTAGTTTCCCCTAATCCATAATTCCTACAAATCTTCAGCGTCCACATGGTCATCCACCTTTAAAAAAGGAAAGGGTTTTGCTTTGCTCTTCAGACAAATTTAATGTTTTCTTTCCACCCAATTTTAGAAATTGATCTTTGTGCTTCCTAGCTTTGCTTACCTTTGGTTCGGTGTTTTGTTTCCAAAAGAGTATATTTCAGATTTCAATAAATTTGCTTTTATGATATGGTAAGGGTCAAGCGATGACCCTATTACCTATGTTATCGGGAAGCCTTAATAGATTTCAAATGGGTACAGAGGAAAAAGAACAAATTGGATTTATGGAGATTTTGGCAGGAAATTAAATCTATCGAGAGCTTCAATAGGATACGTTTTCTTGAAAAAAAAAAAAATTCTTAAATAAATGCCACTTCGTTCCCGGGTTGTCGAAAGATTCATTTTTAAAAAAGTAAATATAATTTCACTATTGAGCAAAATAATGTTCTCGTATTTTTATTCGGAAGATTACTTTTGACTAGATTTTAATTTATAAAGTGATCGATAGTGTAAATTTGACAATTTTTAATTTCAGCTTCAAATGTTGATTACCTTCCGCATATTTCGCACAAAATATCTTATTAAATTTAATTTCGTATTTTTGCTTTGTAAACGACTCATATAAAATGAGACCATTCTTTTGTTAAGAATGTTTTTTTGAATTTCGGTAGATAAAAAAAATTTCATTACGTTCTTTTAAGCTTAACAGCATAATAAATTTAAGACGAGCACTTTTATGATGACTTTTATTGAAAAGTTTAATTGCTTACTTTTTATTAGACCTTAAAATAAGTTAAGAATGTAACAAAATATTTAGTACTTGCTCTTATCAAGAATAATTTTTACTTTTAAAAAACATATATAGCGTATAAATAGGTATTTTCACAAATAGCTTTGCCGTTAAAATTTATTGTTTTGTAATTACTTGAAATTTAATTAATGTTTAGGAAATTTGTAAATTGAATTGGAATATGAATAATGTTACTTCACTTGGAATTTGTGTATAGACGTAGATAACTTAAAACTAAATTTATATTCTATTGAAGAAATGTATGCCACTTCATAGAATATTCTGCTATTGTCAAATATTTTAAAATACATATATGTATAATAATAAAAGTTACTCTTAATTTAAATAAGATTTTTTCATTACCTTACTCTGAAATTCATTTTTTAGTAATGAAATTCACATGGGTTGACACGATATTCCCATAAATAACTCTAATTTTCAAAATGCAATTTTAATAAAACTTTTAATATACGAATGTTGTTCAGTATGAAATCTTTCATGCATGTCTGGATTTATTAACAGATGAGGACGTATGAGCTGACGGTGTCATTGATAAATTTACAGGATTTCCACGCAAAAATTGCCAACTAATTTTGTATAGAGGAGAAATGAGCATAATATGACAATTTATCATACTTAGGGGAACTCAGCGTGTCTGGGATTGCGAACTACCTGTATATTACTTACTGCAGTGGGTATTCGCAGTGCATAGCATCCCTAGGCGTCATTTTACCAATTTTTCCAGAAATGATTGCTTCTAACGCGAAAAAGAAAATTCTTTATTACTTTTTAATGCACATATAACGTCTCCAAAGTTACAAAACGTCTACCTAGCGAAACCGTGCTGAAACATTTTTGATTTATAGTAATCTTGACGTACCAAACTGGGGTTGGGGCTAAATGTGGGATGAGGTGCAAATGTCTATTAGCCCTGCGTAGAATCAGAAACCACGTCCATAAAAGGAACACATTAAAATTCCCTTCCAGATCACCCAAAAAGTTCTCACCTAGCAAAACTTTCGCATTTGGCTCAAGTCACACGTATGTATTATATGGAAGTTTTTGGTTCGACAAGTGTCTAAGGACATGAATAAACCAGAATAGACGTGTAAATAGAATGTGGCCCCATGGTGCACTTCTGGGTATAAAGTCCCTGGCCTAAGTGTCGAAAGTAGACCTCGGCTAGTTATGGCTGCACCCCTTTTTAATTGTAATTGAATTTTAAATAAGCCCCATCCACATAGCCACGCAAAAATACGGTGTAGTGTATGTTTGCACGGGCGGTAGATGGATGTTGGTGCAGCCCCAAATAGCTCCCTAGATGTGGATGCTGACTGGAGGAGCCCTACGAAAGGTAGGGGCTTGTGCCCACATCTAAAATGGCAGCACTCAGCATGTTTATGTTTCCCTACTTCTTTGCTCTATGTAATTACAGCTGTCCTCTTCTACGCGTTACAAAGGTGAACTTCATGTATTTTCCTTGGGGATCACTTTAAGGCTTTTATGGTACATTTTAAACTAGAAGAATACGTGATTCCACGAAATTTCATTTTGGTCGGTCGTGTATCTGTGAGACCCTGGGACTATAGTCTCTGAAACCCGTAGGAAAACCTCCTTGTGTTATATTCTCAATACCGAAAATTCTTCGAAATATAACAGAGAGACTATTTCATTAGATGAAAAGATTTCTCGTTTTCTTTGTAAATAACTTGAAAGCTGGTAGGCTCCCATGAAAAATCCTATTCTATGAGGTCATTAATTATTCGTCCTTTTAAATATTTAGAATCATCTAGACTGCTTTCAGTACACTGAAGTAGTCCTGGAGGTCTCGGGTGGATCTCGTATGATGTTTGCGGCAACTCTATACTTTTAATAACAACAATTTGCGGCATTGCTGAATGTAATTGAAGGATATTTCGTTGTTGTAAATGCCTATTATTAATGGATTTAACAGAAATTGTGAGGCTCGAGTAAAGAACAAATCAGACGTATCAAAACATTTTTCCTTTAGATATAAGCAAAGGGAGAAATTTGACATTTTTCATCTTGTACCTAAAGATTGAGTATACATAGGAATTTCTTACTCTCAGAATGCAATATAATTTTTAACCACTTTATGGTTTTCAAGAGAATATCGCCATTAAAATAAAATTGTAAATTGCATACTTACATATATTTATCGTTTAAGAAATTTATAAATATATGTATGTATGTATGTTTGTACATATATAAAAAATGTTTTTAAAAAAATCCATATAAAATATGAAGCAACATCTTTACGTAGGTATTACCATTAAAATTTGGATCTGACCGACATGACAGTTCATAAAAAGCACACATTTATGATTAAGTTTTTGAATTGTCAGCAATTTTGTAATGTTGTAAATGAGAATCCGTCTTAAGAATTTCATTAGTATAGTGAATTATATTTAATAATTCTTTTAATGAGTCAAAGTTAAAAAACTGTATATATACAAACAGAATGTATTTTAAGGTGTTCCAAAAGTAACAGGGCTATAGAAGAATTCATTTCGAGTTTAGTAGAACGGACTTTAATTTAAAAGCTTATTGAAAATTGGTTTTAATTTAATTATTTTATAGAAAACATATCATCTAATTATTTAAATAGATAAACACTATATAGTGTTAAAAATAAATTCACTTAAAGCAACACGTTAAATAATAAGAATCAAAAAAATGCTATCACATAAGTATTAAAAATATAATAATGCATAACTAGAGAAGTTTCTTAAAAAAGTATTACTGTGCGTTGCATTAAACTTCAGCTGATTTCCATACAAATTATTCTAAAAAAAATTGATTTTAAATACATAGGTATTCGAATTAAATGAAAATATGACAAATCTGCTTAAATTTTTGTGACCCATATTATCCAGAGAAAGATATCGCAATTTTAGTTAAAAAGACTCGATTTCGTATTTATTTTCAATATGAATTAAATTTCTCACGAAAATTTTCTTTCTTTTAATTCTTCGATGCGGGAACAGCTGTTTTACTGAATAATGAAATTTTTTATTGAATAATGAAATTTTTTATGAAATATTTGTTTTTTTTTTGTTTTTTATTAAAAAAGTTGCAATTATTATACTATTTTAAAATAGATTAAATGCGTCGGCTTTTAGGCCAATTGATATGATTTCAACAGCACAGAAATTAAATAACCTTTGTGAGAAAAATATGGCCGTAAAGGGATCTGTGGTAACATTTGATATAAAAAATCGGAAATTACTTCTGTTTATATTGAAATTTAGTTTAGTATTCATCATTGCTTCATTTTGTTATCTGAATTCAGCAGTAATATAAATTAGATCTAGCCATATACCTTAGAGAAATTTCATTGTTCGGTTTGTTTGATCGTCTCAAATCTTGAACGTAAATCGGTTAGACAGACATAGCCTGCCCAAGGGAAATATTATATAGAAGTTTCAAATTTCTTTACCCAACGGCAGTCGAACTGCCATTTGCTAATAACTCTAATGAATCCTTCAACATAAAGCCTATAATTGTCGATAGAGTGAAAAGGTACTCGCTCGAGGGCGAACGGCTTGGTCTATAAATTCCGAGAGCTTCGCCATCGCCTTTTCATTATCCAGAGTCGCTCCCGTGAAAGATGATGACTAATGGGTTTCCTTTGCTGTTTCTATCACCTGCATTAGCCGTGTTTTATTTCGGCGATTTATCTGCAGTGAACACATCCGTAGAGAGCAATTTATTACAGCGTCGCGACTCCGAAAGTCGGATAGATGGCACATGGCGCATTTCGACAAAGAAAGGCGTCCGACCGCATTGTGCCAGAATCAGATTTAGAGAAACATCCATTTACTCCCATTTTTATGTAATAAAAATGAATCGCCACTTCGTTGAATGGGAACTTTACCCGAGATTCGATTCTAGGTCCTTTCAGACGCGCTTCTCGACAAGCAACACACGCCGGGAATTCCCTAGGATGCTCGGTGTTGGCCAGCGGGAAAAGGCGAAAAAGGTCCGTGACGTGGGAGATGTCGTTCACCTCAAGTGCAAAAATTGTGTCACTAAAGGCGATGCTTCGACTATCTGGGGACCCACAGAGTGCTCAAAGCAGTCGCCCTGTCGTCCTTGGCAACATAACTGAAGTGGTACCTTTTGCTAGTTTCAATATTTCGCCACAAGCAACACAGGCCTTTTCCCCTTTCATCTCTTTTCAACTTTTCCGCCTTCGTCGACAAGTGTTGCTAGTGACAGAGGCTGACTCTGGGTTTTTGTGCTCAAGATCACTTTGTGTAATGCGACGTCGCTTTGTATGCTTTTTTTTTTATTTTGTTTCGCTTTACAATTTAGCGTGTTCTGCGGCCCTCGCCCGCTCAAGGTCTGTTGGTGCTGTCATTCAAAAAATTACCTAGGGCAAATCCGCCTAGCGCCCTCCTCAACACCTTCGCGGTGTGGTTTTCCACCCCCGGGTTGGCTTACTTTAATCATGATTGATGAGTAAAAACTATGCGAACGAGGAAATTCTGCGGCTGTCGAGTTTGTGCAACAAGTGAAATTTCCTTTAGCTTGCGGTGGTACTCGGAATTTTTAGCCCCATTCCGCGGTTACCCTTAAACTGGTTCGGTTTTCTCCCTTGGGCCATTTTCTGATTCTTATCGAACAGAAGAGATCAACGGCTCGAAAGGATTGCCATCAAGGCCTTATATTTTCTAGGCATTGGAAGGCAAAAACCGATACCAAAGGAAATTCAAAGCTTAAGTTATTGACTGCAAAAAATTTCTTCGCATGTTTATCTTAGTATATCATCTGCTTTCTTAAAAAAAACACCTGCATAGATGGTCATAATATTTTACCCCCCTAATATCCGCAAGAAAATGTTATACTTACATATATTATATATCTTTATTAATAATAGAAAAAGTATCTATAATAATATGACTATCACTAAGTAGATTCTCAATCAATTTTATTCTTTCATTCAAAAAATGTCTATCAGTTTCCATAAGAGTATTTTAACATAGTTTAAAAAAGCAAAGCTAAAACCAAGACTGCGATGGTATTTATATAGTTGTAACTTCCAAACTTAATTCGAAATTAAATTATATTAATATTGACTTTTGCTATTGTAATAACTAAAAGTTGCTACATAGTGTTTTGAACCCCTAATTTTACTATCTAAATAATAAAGAGTATAAAGTTTATGTTTTACCTTTTCATCTAACAGCTTCTTAGATTGTATGGAAAAGTTGAAAATTGGTTTAAGGATTAACGTCTGTTTTTGTATTGAAGTGAAACTTCTGCAGTTGCAGGCCGTGACTTAAGTAAAAAATTGAGAACGCTAGGATACGATTAACGTCTTAAAGTAATGCTTATAGCGAAAATGTATATAGCTGAATTTTTAAGAAATTTTCGTATAACAATCAAAGTATTACAAATTTTGACTTTTAAAAGCAAATTTAAATTCCTTTTCGTAGCCCCTTTAAGGTTATATCAAATACACAATGGAATATATTTTAGCTATCTAACAGACCTTCCTTTGATAAATATTGTACTAAGTACCTAATGAATTTATCATTGTTCAATAAATTTTTACTCTGTAAATTCAAAAAACGAATTCTGCTATTGATGAAAGAGTAATAAAAATATGTGGCACTACTTTCACTCTGAAATAAAATGTGCAGGAAAAAAGTTTAAAGCAATTTTTCTTTAAAATAGCGCTTTTACATTTTTGTTTAAGGAGGCGTGCGTAATTAAGACATGAAATTATTCTATACCTTCGAAAAATATGAAGTAATACTAGCTACAAGAAATTCTCTAGTCTAGAAAAACACAATATAAGTGCTTAAATTATCTTGTTTCATAAAGAATTCTGCAGAGTAATTTATTTGGTCCTTGTCTTTTATTCTTCGTGAAATCTTGCCTTCAAGCGTCCTTCTACTAAGTAACCATTTTATTTTTTGCTATGTATACCTTAATCAAATTTGATACAGCCTCTAGGGAGAGACGTAGATAGCCACAACCTCACCAAGCCACAGGTTTCATGACAAACAACACAAGCGCTCAAGGAAACCCCTAACAAAAATTTTCATAGATATTTATGACTGGTTGGTTACTTGCACTCAGTAACAAGCGGCACGTGCCTGGTGCCACCTATTCTAAGCCAGATATCCGCGAAAATCATTTTCTAGGAGATTACCACCCTTAGCAAATGAGAAATTGAAAATTTTCACAAATTTTCCCCTCCCGATTGTTTTCCAAGGGAATCTAGCACATCAAACCCATAAAGCTTTGCGACATCGACTAGGGATCAAAAATTTGACAACAGCCAATCTGGATGGAATAGGATGTTTCCACCCCCTGCTCCATACATCTTTCATTATCTTAAAATATTTTCCAGAATATATCATAGGAATTTCTGTAACGCATGATGTACATATTTATTTTTGATGATTAAAAAGTACTAAAGACTGTGACTTTCGGCTAACCATTGATCCCATTTAACATTTAAGTATTATCTATCGCGTAAATTGACTCGTAATTAACGGAGGGCTTCCCTATTTATTATGTATCCTAGATATTTTAAAAAGCATTAGGTACAGTTTGCTTTTGCTTTCTTGTTTTTTAAGAGCACTTAAACTCTTAGAACTTCTACACCCTTTCGGATCCTGCAGCGAGGTAATAATCCCCTTCAACCACTTGTAACGTTTAAATACTTTAAAAACCCCTTGCGCAAAGTTACGCATGCAAATTTTCCTCTTTAAAAATTATACTAAAGGTAATTAGCCACACATTTCTTTGAAAATATAAATATAACCAAAACAGCCCAAATTAATTTCAGTATTGATGTGAATTCTTTATGACGAAGATTTACATTATTTAAATTAGATATACGTTTATACGCATTAATTATTTATAAATGGGTCTAAAATCACACCGACGGAAAAAATAAGCAAAGCATTTAAATATGATTTATTTGAATTGATAACAATAATTTATATGAAAATTATACTACAAAGAATTTGGTGAGACAAGCAAGAACTACCATTAAGACTCTTTATAAAATTTATCTAATATCGAAATTAATCTATTATAGTTTTTTGTCTATTAACATTCAAGAGTAAAAAGGCGCTCAAAAGTAGGTATGTATGTACATATATGAATTTTTTTAGAAAATGTTCAAAACCTAAGACGACTTAAAGTACCAAAAGATGGATGCGAGAAGTCAAGATTAAAAACTTTCCACAATTTTCGGTACGAGATCTTTTTTCCAAACCATATTACGTACCAGTTTTGACTTTTTTTGAAAAAAAGTTCTCTTTACCTGGTACTTCTGACCGATAATAATATGTAGCTAAGCTAAGGGTAAAAAGATCAAAGCTTTGTTTTCTGGCAAAAATAAAAAGTCAGCTTAACTTTTTGCCCAAAAAAATATTAAGCTTTCGAGCTCGTTTTATTTTGCTTCAAATTATATTCGGCTAGAAATAACAGTTTATACCCTTCTTTTTATAAAATAAGTTAAATTTTGAAGAGCTTAAAGAGAATCGGAAGAGGGCATAATGCTTCTTTAGTTTAAAAATTTAAAAATACTTTATTTCCGGCCTCTGCCATATTTCCATTTTGTAGTGAAACCTTTTCGTTTATTTGAGTATTGAATTATTTTTTTGTATAGGATTAAATTAAACCTCACTAAAGAGATTTTCTATTTAGAGATATTCTTCCGATTTTTATCTATAATAATTGAGAGTATTATGACAATATGAAAAGGGCCAAGATTTTATCTCGTTACAAGAAGTCTTTTAAACTGATTTTACTTTATTGGGTAGAAACTTAATGAGCCTGAAAATATCCACGGTATTGTTAAATCAAATATTGATTATTTACTTATATTTCGTAACTAACAAGCAATAGCGTATTAAATGTCTTGAATGATTAAATATAGGTACATTGTGGAAGAGTTTTGTTCTTGTTGTACACTAAACAGAAATGCTTTGTAAGGATCTTGCAACTGGAGCTTGGTACAAGCCCCGCAGAATTGTTTTTAATATGTCTTGATTTTGGCAATTTGTCGGTGAAAATAATCAAAATAAAATAGTTTTACCGATGGCTTTTCGAAAAATTATTAACTAATGAATAACATTTATAAAAGAGGTTTGAAATCTGTAATGCCGTCCAAAAGAGACATTAACTGAGACTTATGGTGACACGAGATGAGGTTTCATGAAATACATAGAAAACCTTAGGCAAACATAGATTTTTACAAAATGATATAAATTTGTCCAGCAACTATAATAATCCATTTTCAATAGACAAACGAAAACTTCTTTTAAGCTCAAAACTCAAACTACGAGTGAATTTACATGAATACAATTATGCAGCTTAACTGGATGCGCTGCCCAAGTATCCTATCATGTAAAATATTTTTTTCTATTTTCGCTGGTAGCTCTCGACACAGATGACAAATAGGCGTGTCAAATTCTTGATGTCTACAATGCCCACCTATCGGCTTACCCAAAACAAGTGCTTTAACGTAACATGACGAGTGCGATGGAATGTAAATTAATCCAGAAAAAAAGGTAAATACTGACCCTTCCCTGTAATCGAAGAACATATGCAAAAACGATTTAAGTGAAGTTTTTTTTCAAAATCCAGTGTTTTCATTTCAGCGTATCCACATCAATAGTGAATTTCGAAGTTGTTTAAGGTTGTTGAAACAAGTTTAGTGCATGTATTTAAATTACTTTCCGAAACTTTAATTACCATTCATTCAAATTTCTATAAATATTTTAGATTGCGTTAATTTGCAAAGTACTTTATTTCAATTTTCACTATTAGTATATATTGATTTTGAACTATTTCTACGTAAAAATAATAAGTCTCTAAACTTAAAACGATCCACCAAATATTTTTTTTTTTTGTTCCGTAATTATCTAGGGTTAGAGTTAGATCTATGGACATCGCTGTATGTGCTTAGAACAATTTTTTATTATTAAATAAGAAAACAAGATAAAAATAAGCATTTTCGCTTTCTTTTATCAATTTGAAACCCGTTGTGGCCATATCTCAGAACTGGTTAAATAGATCTAGTCAAAAAATTGATTGCAAGATTTAAAACTTTTATTAAATTAATTAATTAATCAATTAAGATTAATTAAATTAAATAACCTACTTCATTAATTCATTAAAAACATTTACAAATTTTTGTAACCTATACTTATTTCAATCTCCATGAATTTTCTATGACTTAAAAAAAAGAATTTGAAGAGATCAGATTTTTCTACATAGTTATTGTTTTTTCAGTTTAGAAAAACAAACATATGCAGTATACAATCTATTATATTTTTCAGTATTAAAATTAATAATAAATTGTTGGATGTTCTTTATCTGGAAGATAACAATGAAATGAGTCTCACCACGTTTTAGGAATAACTAAGAACGTGTTTAGCTTTGCTTAGATAGAAGTTAAAAAACAAAAATTGGTCTGCAACTTGAAGTTGCTTCCAAGTATAGTGAGTACGTCAATCTGTTATCTGGTCTCATAATCGCAACATTTTCGTTACCTTCCAAGGATTTTGCATTCGTAAATCAAGTAGGGGAGCACTTCTGAAAGCCGTGAAATGGGGACCCTAGTACAAAATGTAAATGATTTCTCTCGTTCAAGGTAAAGTTCAACAGGTCAAGTAATTTCCCAGATTAAATTGATTTCGAGGGAAACTTCTGAGGAACGGTGGGAACAAAAAGAAAGAAAAGCTTTAATGAAAATTATGCCAAATGTTTGGGCTCCCGACGTCTCTGTATGGCGGGTAGTGTATGGTAGCGTGGGTAGCCCGCGGCTGAGAATTGTGTGCAATCTCCGAATCAAGTGAATGAACTGCGACTTGGGAGCGAGGAGCCCCGGGAAGTCGTAGGTACGAAAAACGATGGATGCGAAGCACACAATGGGGCCCAAGGTAGAAGAAAAAAAAAACAAAAAAAAAAACAAAAGGAAAACGAGCCTACGATGCGCCTGTAGCTGCTATGATTGCATTTCCCGGAAAATGCAGGCGGCCGCTGCCTCCTTCCCAGCCAAAGCCACCTTGAGTAAATAGCGCGTTTTTAATTAAATGGAAAGCAGCAGCGCTAGGGCTGCGGCAGTTAAGAGCACGGGTAGTGGGTCCAAAGCACGATTGCCAACTTGTCATTGACTTTGGTTTCTGGCTGGCTGCTTCGCTATCCGCGAAGATACGAAGGCACAAAATACATCCCACGGTGGTGGGTTTTCGCTATTCTAGCTCGTTAGAAAATATTTTTGTTTACCTACCGAGCAGAATTTACCTAGGCGTGCTTTTGCGCTCCGCTTATGAGCAATTTATTCCTACCAATATCTTGACTTCTACTTAAAGTTTTTAAATAAATAGATAAAATAATAAATTAATTGCAACTACAGGCATGCGACATACACACACACACACACACAATCAGAATATACCTTGTTAGGAGAAGAAAAGTGCGGAGATGCCATAGAACAGTCAGAAGATGAAGAACTGAAACTAGCAGGAGTAGTAGCAGTAGATGGAAATGTCGAGATAGTTGCAGGCAGAACAGTGAAAATTGGATTGTTTGAATATGTTATTGCATTCATTTGCGGATGTTGGTATTGCTGAAGGAAGCCCTGGTGTTGGTTGTGGTGATGCTGGTGGACTTGCAATTGTTGCTGTTCGAATTATGTTAGGCCAAGACCAGGACGCCGGGTTGGCATGGAAAATGTTAACAATCATCAGGTGGTTAATTTTTTTGCCAATATCGATTTACACACTTAAGGTCTTAGATCTTAGATCGCGATCTTTCGCGGTATTAAGAAATTTTTGCTTCCCTTACCATGATTTCTTTGTAGCTCAGTTGGTTGGGGCTGTAGCTGTTACAAGTGTTGTTCACCGGACTGATGCCGTTCAAAGGGTTCCCGCCAAAAACTGCTGCTGTCGCCTGGGCGGCTTGCGGGTGGTTCCTCAACGAGATCGAGTCGCAAAGGTTAATTTCGGTGTAACGACTTAAGATCAAGGTAGGTGTCACTGCACTCACGATCGGTGGGGGGCAACAGTGACCGCAGTAGCACAAAGGTATGCTCGGGTTCTGCTGCAGCTGGTGGATGCTGTGCTGCCCTTGGTTTTGTTGCTGCTGCTGCTGTTGATGTTGCTGATTATGTTGCGATGTTATGTGGTGATGGTGTATCGAACCGTTTAGTGTACTTGTCGCGTTCGGTGGTAGAAATGTTGTTGTCGGTATGAGAGAGTGTGTTAGAGCAGAAGTAGGATTTGGACTAATTATATTTGATGCTACTGAAGAAGCTAACGACGCTTGCGATGGAGGAGCCAAAAAGGGGGGACAGATAGCGAGGCCCGGTGGGAAATACGTTGTGACCACAATTTTGAATTACAAATTATGCTCTTGCTTAAATTGATTATGCAATTATTTCTATTTATATATATATAAAATTTACACGATATTGTCTACTAATGATCTTCTTAATAATATTCGACCAAACCTTCTTTCAAGATTTACTAAGAAAAGGTAAAAGTATTTATACTAAGAGTAAGTCTTTTGAGGATTGTCTTCTTATTACCTAGATTTATTTATTTATTTATTACATATGAGTTTAGATTACGAAGTATATGATGTAATGTAAATGATTGTATTGATAGAATCACATACAAGAGAAAATTCTATTAATATTTTTTAGTCCTTGACTAATAAGTGTAAGAAAATACTTATTTTTTTTTTTTTTTTGAATTCAATATTCCAGATGAATGTGTGTAGAAGAGTAAATATGTGCGAAATACCTCACAGTATGATATGAATTAATATGACTTTATACGATTCGAAAAAATTTAGAAATAGCTTTAAAACGCTAAGAAGATTGTCAAGAAGTTGTAGAAGATATTTCCGTTCTTTTTTGATTGGTTTTCGCTATGCTAAGACTTTTGATTGTCGATACGCGTTTTCTCACGTAACCTTAAATGTTCAAAATTTTTGTTTATATATACTTCCCTAGAAGTTAAGGTTTTCTTTAAAAATGTAAATTGTCCCTAAATTTATTTATCCTCGGTTTATTATGTAAATATTTTGAAAAAATCAATGTGTGATATAACTACTTATTACGTTTTGTTCCTTTTTCACATATAATTAGTGCTATATATTACATACTATATAAATAAATATATCAATTAAATCTTTCCATTTTCCCTCGAAATGCACCCTAATTGCTAATATTGACTTGTTTTTTTTTACGCTAAAAATCACACGTTTTTCTCCTTTTTACTCCTCTTAACTAGACTAGCCGAAAATAATTGATGGTTCTTCTGCGTTTTGTCGCACAAAAATAATAGGTATCTACTTCTTCTATCTTAGTGTTACAATTTCCTATATCTTTTCAGAGTTTGCTTTCAGTATATATGATATGTTGATAATAATTAATTAGATTCAATAATTACACTGTCTATTTTTTGTTTTAATAATAAATTCGCGAATTTAGTTTAACTATAAATTACACATATCTTTCTTCTCAATATATTCCATATATATATAATCTATTTACTATGTTCACAACTTGTCTATTTTGTTGTAGATATTACGGTCAAACAACCATTTAGTTTTTTTTTCTTTTTTTAAATAGTTTAACTCTTTGGTGAAGACGGATTATTGGTTTATTTATGTTTTGTCTTTACTGCCTGTTTTCTAGAAGAGTTCACGTTTGATCAAATTATTAAAAGTATTAAAACTAAATGTTTATCTCTTTGCCCTAACTAAACAACTTAAAACGTACTTTGAATCAGTCACGGTGTTTTCAGCAAATAAACTGAGAAAAATATCAACAACAATAACACAAATATTGCACTTTACCTAAGTTTCGGTTTATAACCTTAAAAAAACTCACAAACTCCTATGATTTCCCTCGCAGCGCTTTTCTTGACAATTTGTATTCTGTTTAGAATGTAGTAATTTTATCTAAAATATATTTATACCTTCTAAAAATTTCCTTTGAAACAATTTATTGCAACAATTGATATAAATATAGCTCTTGATTTACGTCCTCTACACCTTGCCACTGTGTTATCGAAGTGAGTAACACAACTTTAATTTTTTCAAAAATAATACTGATCTGATTGAACACTGGCTGGTCGAATACTATGATTATTTCATAAATAGTAGTTCTAAAACAATTTGGAAACAATCTTCGAACCGGTTTTTGCACTTTGCCTCTTAGGTGAATCGCTTATATCTCTTTTTATTATTACAAAATATCACGAAAAAATAACTTCTTCATTACTTTAATCCTTTTTGGCTCAATATAATGTTTTCCCTGTTTTCTTTAGTTATACTTCTTTTTTTTTCTTTTTTTTATTTATTTATTTATTTTCGTTACTTTTGAAGGAAGAAAACTGTGTCTGCTTGTGCAAATTGTTGAATAGATGTGTACATGTAAATATTTTGAAGAGTGGAAAAGCTTATTTTTGTCCTACAGAGAGCAGCGAACAAGTGTGAAACACCACAGAGTATATTTGTAGATATATTTTTATATGTTGAGAGCCTGTTTCTGTCTTCTCGGTTTTCGTCACAGTTAACGTCACTAAGAAATGCAACCACCGTTGTTGTCGTCGTCGGAAACGATGCCTCTCGCTTAACTTTTTTGTTTATGCTCCTAGTCGCAGTGCCACCAAATAATTTCGTTTTTATTTTATTACCTTTATTTCAAAACAAATCTTTTCCCTTTTTACAAGCGTGAAACGTGAAAGTTTTAACTTCTTTTTATTTAAATGAAGGCGTTTATGAGACAAACAAAATTTTAACTTTTGTTGATTCTTTTACTGCCGTTAAAGCTATAGAGTTCTATAGAGCAGAAAAGTTTACGAAGATAGAAGGAAGTTGCTTGTATATTTTTTCGAGTTATTCGAGCGACTGACAGCAAACTTTTATTTTTATTTAAACGTTACAATTTTTAAAATATTTCTTTTTTCTCAATTATATTATTTATATTTTTATTATAAGATGGTTATTAATTATGTGTGTTTTAGAACGGCGGACAGAGTTGGAACGGGTTAAAGCAAAGACTGTACGAAGACTGAAGTAAGAACGACTGGTATTCTGAGGTAATATACTGTTTGAGAACGGGGAATACACCAAAAGGTACCAGAGGCAACATACCATCATCATAACAGAAATTCTATAAGAAAGATTCTAAAAACATCTGAAAAAGGCAGAGAGAGAAAGACATAAGTGGTAATAGCAGCTCCATTGAATATAGAAGCCTCTATATGTCCGTCCAATTTCAGAAACCTATATCTACCTTTTCGTTCCCTTTTTCGTTCGTTTGCACGTAGGTTTCGAACGGTTGGATATGTTTACGAAGGAAGAGAGAAACGGGAGCTTTTCGCCGAACCTTGTCGGCATTCTGCGCCGGTGCAGCGACCGTTTCCCCACCGATTCCCGGTATGATATAGTGGACTATACACACCTGGATGGTGCGCAGTTCTTTGCTCTCTGAATTAAAAATCTTGGCTCCTGTATCTTACAGCTACAAGGCACATTGCACACACAATAGCGGGCCAATTCGACACCGCTATACCCGCTATACTATATACCGAATTTCATAAAATACATATAAGGCATTAAATATTCAGTGCACAGGCCGATTTGCAAGAAAACTTCCGAACTGGGCGCGATGCCTCCGAATTTATTATTACTATTATAAGTTACTTTTTATTTTTATTTTTTTAAATATATAGCATCCGCCGCAAGCCAACGGGCTCTTACCTGTTTACTGAGTTTTGGTAGTTTTTTCCTACGAACCGGACTATTGACCACGCACTTAAACACAGTATCTTTTAGTTCACCTTTTAGCAACCAAAATAAAACAAGTGACAGCACCAGAATCAAGTAGAACACACACATATATAACTACGGGGAGCGAGAACCTTTCGTGGTGCCCTTTTCTGGTTGCAACCACTACCTTCTGGAGCCCGATTGCAAACTATACAACGTCACGGGGCCAGGGCGCAAGCAACAGATTGGAAGAGATACAAAAACACACCACCTAGCGGGGGAGAGCAACACCTATAGTCGGGTAGAGTTACAACGCCGGACTATGCTCCTCCACGGGGCGCATGTATAGAGCTACGTCAATTCCATAGAGGAGAAGCAACAATTCCTCCTGAACAATCGAGTCACAATCACCATGGCATAATGTTTATATACATAAAATTATTTTTTTTTTTTTTACTTTTGGGCGGCTGGTCGCCCCTCGGAGCCCCCGGGTGTCCCCGGTGGGGCGCATACAAGTACAAGGCCGCTCTGATAACGCTGTCGTTTCGTTCGTGCCTTGCCCGCCAAATTCTCTGTTATAGGCCCCCCTGAAATGTTACTTCAAAAACGCGAGAGGAAAGCACCGGGGTGCTCCAAAGCTTTAGGTAGCTCTTGGGGGCCCCAGCAGCAACAGCAGCAGATCCAGAATAGAGGGCCCCTTTCTGCGCCGAGACTGCCGCTGTGCCTCCGCTGGTGTTCATTTTATCCAAACTAATTGTTGTTGCCAGCGAGGAATTCGCAAGAAGATACCACAAAGAGACAAGGTAAGGGCAAAAACCTCATACCATCGACGTAACAGGTTGTAGGCAACGTAACAACATAACAACTCATCGTATGCGCAACTAGTGATCCACATGGAAGAGGAGAATCAAAGGTACATAAGGCGCCGACCTCACCCTGCTGCACCCCCCCGGACGTGGCGCGCTAATGCTTCGTTGTAGAGCAACATAACGAACGATTTATGCGATTTATATTATAGCATAGGAGCCGCACCGCGCCGCATCGCTCTCGAAGCATGGGAACGGAGAAATGGCCAGCAAACACCAGCGGCACCTCACCGGAGGAGAGACAGACACAAATGCAGACACGGGAGGTACAACACAACACAACCCAATCAATTCTTACCTGGCGGAGAATCGGGCCTACCTGGTTTTTTGATTGCCCCGAAAGAGGCAGCTACATTTTGCCCGGCACAGGTATCGTCCAAGCCGGACAGAGACTGGCGAGTAATGACTGCCACACTGTTATAAATTATGAATTGGATACTCGGCGCTAGTCGCTAGAGAGTTCCCTCCCCGAGATATGGCCAGCAAAACTGATGGGATTTCTCGTCATTATTTTTCTTTTCCTATTTTTTTTTATTTTTTTTCCGGGCAAATATACAAACGACATCTATGCTCACCGGAGCCCCATGGGTGAACTACGCGAAAGAATGGCCTATGCAGGTGGTGTATTCTTCTCGAGTGGATCGCTTTCCTAAAAATTGCCTACGTCCATCGATTGCTTAGTCGCCTCTATACGGTCCAACGGAAAAACGGCTTCGAGCTCTTCACATGTAATTGCATTCGCTGATAGCACTTCTCTCCGTCGGTAAATGTACTTCGATTTCGTTTTATCTTCTAAGCCATCCAATTACCATTCTACACTGAAGTACACTTTGCAGACTTTTCAAATTGGACAAGCATATTTATCTTAAATGATGTTAAGATAAAAAAAAAAGGCAGTGCCGTATAGTGGTGTCCAAAATGACACTGTATGTACAACAAATTTAATCATCACTCTAATATGATTATTTCCATAGATTACGAGTCCGAAAATAAAAATTTTCTAAAACCCAACAATAAAAAAATAAACTTTAGACTCGTTATAACAGTACTAATATGTCAAATTTTTAAAGCCAATTTTCAATTTATTTTGAAAATTTTAAAGTCGTTATTAAAAATGATGTCATAAACTGACTTTGATTTCTCTTCACAGATTTTGATAAAACTTTATAATAATATTGATTTAGAGCCACAAGTGATGGGTACCTATTGCAAAAAAATTTTGTCGGTCGCTTATATTTCCGAAGATATTCGACTTTAAAATTGTGAAAGGTGATGGTTTTTTGCCGCAATTTCTCTATCCTCCCAAAATCGTTTTATAAAAATTATGAAAAGTCTTAAATTAAATAGAATATATTTCCATCGAATTTTTGTAAAAAAAATTCTAAACGAATCCTGAAATTAAGGAAAATTTTACTTTACCTCGATTTAATATTTCATAAGGTAAATGCGTGCTCGTCGCTGTCAATAAGTCGAAAAATAAACTTATCTTTAATTCGTTAATTCAATGATTTTTGAAGAATTTTTTAGAATGAAAAGGTGGAAATGTCCTTAATTTATGGTATTTATATAATTTACAATGGAATTTTGTAGGAATATACCAAAAATCGTGGAGGCACAATATCACTTTTCGAAATTTCTAATTTAAAAATTTTAGGAAGTACAAGTGACCGACAGAGTTTTTGCGCATTCGTCACTTTTGATTCCTAAAAGTTCTTAAAATTTAATCGAATAAGAATAATATTGTTACTTGCCCAAAAACATTGTGAAGAAAATATTTATGCCTTACCTGTTAAGAAACAAGAAAAACATAAATAAAAGAGAAGTTATTGCATACATTCCAGAAAACAAAAACTGAATTTGCACATTGACCATTATATTAGGGGTTACAACTTGTAATTATGTTTTTCTCAAAAAGTTTGAGTGGGAGGGTTTTGCATACTTTAGTTTCATGTATCCTTTTTTTAACAGAAATATGTACATATACATATAGAGTCTGTGGCAAAATGTATAACAAGAATTTTATTTATTTTAAAAATGGTTACATAAAACTTTTTAGCAAAAGGGTTCAGAAACTTAAACTTGAGGTTTTTCTGCAATTCAGAATTATAATTACAATATAGTAGTAATAGTAGCAGATATCACGGTATATTATCTAGTAGAATGCACATATACCTACGGACTAAATTGTAATGCAGAAAGAACTTTTATGAATTTAATAAGATGTTATATGAATTGAAAAAAATTACAGGCGGAAGTTGTGTCATAAATAATTCTTTTGCCATGATGAATTGTCGAAAACAGAGCGAAATGGGAAACGCCGGGACAAATAAGGCGATTTGCCTGAGACTTCGAAAACAAATTGAGCAGAGTCACTGCGAAGTGAAACTGTATAAAACATGTACGAATTCTACGTTGTTTTGCAATATTCACCAGCGGAGGTAAGCAGGAGCAATTTTAGATGGGCTGCTGCAAAAATTATTACAAGACACGGGATAAGATTGGAGCGCCGCGAAAAAGCCTCCCTTTGAGCTCGGGAGCCGAATAGAGGTGTTGATAATAAATATTAAATGAGCCAGAAAATACATACTAAGTGTAAGGAAAGTACAATAAAATTGAGTAACGCTAAATTGCAGCAGGGAGCCCGACGCACCCAGAAGATAAGCCCGGGAATCTTATGAGATTAACATTTTCCCTTTGATCTGGCAGCTTAATATCTGTCTGTAGCCGTGTGCTCCCGTGGAATGATTCGACCTGGGATTCGTTCTTTTCTTTTTGCCGAGTCATCATCAAATATTTACACCAGCTCCTAAAACAAGGGACTTACAGCGATCAACCGGCAATTTGGTGGTGCGCTCCTGTTCGGGCGTTACCTTCCTTTTCCGCCAACGAGAAAACTCTTTTACACACCGACGTTATTCTCAGGATTTTTCGCCTTTCCAAAATCATTTGATACTTTATTCTCTTTTTGTGATTTTCGAGATGTTTTCAATTTACGCAGGTCATGAATATTTGAGAATCAGAGAAATTCGGGCCAATAAATACGCACATTCTAGTAATTCTCGCTAATAAAATATTTATGGAATTTATACTCGCTCATAATGCTGCTGCACATATGTACCCTAAAGCCAGACGGCCGTGCGTCCCTACAATAACAATTTCTTTTATATTTTGTGCTGCAGACATAAAATTTTTAGGAACCTGTTGAGCAGTGTATTTATATGCATGGAGAAAATTGCCAATGGTGCATCAAATATTAAGACTGATTGTAAGGGTTGAACGGATATAGGCTATCATCAATACACCGAATTTTTTTTTTTTATACCTACATAGGTTATATCTACATATAGATATACCTACTTATGTATCAATCAAAAACATTTTTAAGAAAACCGTCGGTTTTTCTTTCTGACCTAGCAATAAAATATTTTTATGGATAAATTCTCATCAGAAGTGGCGCAAATTCTCGCCGCTTAAATAATATTTGGTTAAAAGGTTATTTCAACAGAAATTAAAAAATACATATAAAAAGTTGTTAAGAAAATGCAACCTAAATATAATATACATACATACATATGTAGGTATACTAGATTTATATTATAATTCTCTGTATTTTACAGAATTATCAAATTCCTAAACTGCAGATAATCTAATTATTTTCAAACTCTGAAATTAATATCAGTATTTTGGTTTTGAGCTACTAGGAACAAGGTTAGAGGAACATAAAACTTTATCAAAACCCATGAATAGATAATCCAACCAAAGATGAGATACTTTGCAGTTGCAGCGTGATTGCACATGTGGGATAACGATAAACCTTATAATAATATTAAATATCCTGAACTATACCAAACTTTCTCGAGTGGAATGTAATCGCTGATTATTTCCATGAAATGCAATTTGGCTGCAAAGTCTGTTTCGTGTATATGAAGTCAAAGTAGAAAGTATATTCGAAAATATCAGAAATTCTTAGTAGGGAAAGGAAAATAATTGGAGGTAAATAAAACCGAAGAAGTATCACTGGTGTACCCAAATATAGTTTCTAGCTATAATAAAATCAATAGCACACAGAAAAAAGTCAGCAGAACATTTCTGCCTAAAGCCACGAAACTATAGGAAAACATATAACTTTGCTGTTCAGAAGACATCTGTTGAGGCGGAGTTCTAATGCTGTATAGTTTGCTGAGCAACATGAATCGTCAAGAAAACCAATTAAAAGTTATTCCCCCTGAATTATTGCTGAAGGTCTTTATTAAGTTCATTACGTGGGTTCCCTCAAGAGTTTCATTCAATTATTTACTAAACATTTTAAGTCTTCCAAAGAAAAACTTTTAAAGGAAATTTTATAAAATATGTTAGTACATTAGGAGTTATGCGTCAAGTCCACCTACTTTATAAACGTTACATTGATTTATACCTTCAAGGATACATTTTCTTATCAAATCAAAATAAAAAACCTATAAAATAATGAAATGAGCCTTGACGATTCAACACAACACACGCACTCTTGTTTAGACTGTTTTTATTAATAATTTTGAATTTTGGGGCAAAACCATAACGAAAAATTGTGTATTTTAATAAGTTCCTATTACTTAGCTAAGCCAAATTTTGACAAGGTCACAAGAGGAACTGTGTCAATATTTGAAGGACATGTAGACATCTTTCGCACCGAAAAATTATAAGATTCTGGTAGATATGCTCCCCAGAAGAAAAGACATTAGAAAGTGATAAATCCACAATTTTGATTTAAATTAATTCAATTCTTTTGAATCGAAGTTGTTTTTTCTTTTTTACAATAAACACAACAAATTCTTTTCCAATTCTTAATATTTTGTAAGCTGAATTGAATATGAATTAATTAAATAGTAAAAAACCGAGTGAACAGAAAATAAATGAAACTGTGTAGTTAAAATAACGAGTTCAAACCATATAAGATAAAAGAGATTACCTTCAAAGAGTTGCAGTGACATGAGACGCATTGAAGATTTTTTCGGAAATTATTTTTAGATCATGTAGACGAGGTTGTATGAGTGTGTGTGATATTACCCAAGCAGGAAAATTCGTCTGTCCAATTCCACAGTCCATAAAAAGTTGATCTGCTAACTTTTCCATTTTTAGGTTCGTTTTGCATGTCAATTCACGTCATTTTTGCTTATCTTGGGGCAGCAGAATAGCAGATGAACAATTTTTTTTTTCTATAACTTGTTGAATAATTCAGAACTTCATCAGCGCCGGGGGAAGTGGCAGCGGTATGTCAGGGAGTTCAGACTATAGAAAATAAGAAATTTAATCTGATTTAGCCGCAAAACACATTGGGGATAAAGTGCTGAAAATACAATTTCCAATGTGACTTTTGCGACACCGTCCCACACGCGCTCGAAGGGTTGGTTGACTCAAGGTGCCAGAAATGCTGCGCTTCAGAAAAAAATTGGGAATATCGCAAAGCTAATTTTGAACCCTCCACTTGTCGCAAATCATGTGTCACACCTGAATTTTTACAATAGACTTATGAAAAACTCCTCCTGACACGGGAAAGTTTGCGCTTCTGTCTCTAGGGTGCCCTTACTTTCGGATTAGGGCACTGCAGCCAAGTAGTAATTCTTGAAATTTACACAATTCCTATGTACACCCAGCCTTAGGCTCGGTACGAGAACATCGCTTCTGCCGGTGCGGCACTCGAGTTTTAAGCTCGCTTAACGTGTTCACGGCTGGCATTATGCTCACATTGGCATGTTAAGTAGACCCGGACGTCTACGGGTATTATGTCACGATATCTGTTCTATTCAGGCGGTGAATTATTGTTGGTTCTGATAAGATTTATGCAGCTATAAAACTCGAATAAAAATAAAAAATGTAAGACGAAACTTTATTTACGCACGGCTTTACGAGGCTTTACGTCCTGTGGGCCCATCCAAGACAACGAATCCTGCAAGGCTCTTCAATACAGACTGATTTATTGCAAATATTATTCCTTCAGAGCCCGGGTTATTAAGTATTTACCTGGCTATGGGAAATTTTTCAAGTAGAATATCACGAATATCACTACTCGTTACTTATAATTTCGATTTATTTTGTTTTCCAATAAATTAGCATACAATTTTAGTCCAAATCAATTAAACACAACAGAAAACATTTAAATAATGTCGTTTTATAAGAGGAATTCCATGAAACTTCTTTGAATAAATATCTTATAGTTCAGACTATAATCTGTAATCGATTCATCGCGAACTTAAAAAATGTCGTAGTCAAAAATTGCAAAAATTTTTAAAATAAGTAAGTATGTAATCAGCAAAGACTTCACAAAACCTTAAAGATTATAATTTAACTAACTCTATACTTCCAACTTCCAACGACTAAATTGCTTGTGGGAAAGTCCTTCGTCTGCACATAAGATTTGGGATTGAAATCCAAAAAACACTCCTTGCACTGTTTTGATTGCAAGAAATCTTCATCACTTTATATAAAGTATTTCAAAAGCCGCAATCATTCTAAGAGCTTGAGTTCTTTGAAAGCAATAGAAACTTATAAAACTGTATCAATGTAGTAAATAAAACGAAGTCCAACAACTTTTTCGTTAAATTACATTTCTGTTGCTGCCTGCTGGGCAGGAATTTCAAATTATTTTATACTAAGTAACTTGACCGCTCCTGGCGTTTCCAGGAATATAGGTACCACTATTTTACTTGAATATAATAATTCTCAACTATCCCCAGAATGCCAAATAATATTAACGAGTGCATGTAGAATGAAATTTCAGTTTTTAAAAACCTAGATTTCGAAAGTATACCTACATAATAACTTTGGTTTTCTTTGCATTACCCAATATTAGACTAAAAATAAAGTACTTTTACCAAAACGACATTTTATGCGATCCTATACCTGCCTTGCTATGGTAAATTTATTTAAAATATAATCGAGTCCTTAAAATTATAAAAATATATTAAAAGCTAAAAAACTTATTTGGAACACGTTTCCATATATTCTGGTATAAAAACAGACTTCCATTTGATTGGTAATTGTCTAAATCTAGCTTTTTAAACATAAAATAGGATTATTCCACCAAAAATTGTCATATAGTTCCGAGAGAGAATTAATTAAATTACCCTTAACGTAATTAAATTGCTTTCAGTATATAATGAAATTTCTCTAAAATTTAATTTGGGTTTCTTTGAGCTGTTGAAAATAAAATATATGTGCGAGGAAAGCGGTATTCGGTGAGTGAAAATATTTTAGGTAGTTCACAGAGATTTTTTATTTTTAAATTAATCTCTACCCAAGTTAATCCTTTTTGATATACTTTGGCGAATGGCAAATATGAGCCTATATCAAGCGACTGCAGCTGGATGTTTCGAATTCCACTGGGCAACTGGATCCCTTTAATACGAGCATATGAACACAGGATTACTTTAGGGCTTGGTGGATTATTTTACTTTTTTTTATATTCATTTTTAGTTTGATGCAATTAAAAACGACCTATGAAGCACGTAAATGTCGGTTGTGTATATCTGAACGATTTTAAAGCCGCTGAAGTGGTGTAGCGTTAATGGAAAAAAGCGTTAGTGGTTTACGTCCACCTGAAAGTAGGCTGAAACATTTGTCCAGGCCCGATCAGGAAGAAATCACATTTAAGTCTACTCTTCTCAAACTTTACCATTAAAAGCGCTCTAATTAACTTCGAGGAAATTTACATAAAAAGTTTGCATATTTACTTTATTTAATAGCTTTTTACTTCTGCAGAAAACCAAGGCTGAAGAAGAAAACCTGCAGCTTTAATCTCATTGAGGTAAATTTAAAATGTTTCATTTCCCTAATTTAATGCTTGGATTAAACTGGATGTATCGTTGGGCAAACAAGACACCGAAGAAAATCCGTGGAGATCCGCTCCGTGCCGTACCGTACCGTGCCGTGCAGTGGCGTGCCGTGCCATGTCGCACCACACCGCACGACCGACAACGAGGTCCGGGTCCGCCCCGACCCAACGAGCACCGTCTTCGCCATAAAAGACTGCAATTAGGAATGCCCTCACTATGAGGTTCTCGTAAAACTAAATTTCTTCGCCCGAGATGATTACACGCGCTCTCAAAATCGCTGGATAAATAAGTGCGGCCCTTTCTTCCTCTTTCGGTTGAGATCCCATGGAAATCTCAATTTAACCCCAGCAAGGGTGGAGCTGCTCGGAGCAAAGTTTACAAATATGAGGGTCGTCTTCCACGCCGCTGTACAGTTTATAGTTGCAAAAGAACAGATCTTGCCAGCTGCTTATGCGAAATTTTTACTTCCGAAACTGAGCCAAGTATATACACAGACTCCGGCAGAAGGACCATTTATCGGGTTGTTGGGTTGTTTGATGAACCGACTTCAGCGGGGGTGGATGTGAACCACCCGACCACCCAACCACTCACTCTCTGCCCACCCATCCATCCATTCGTCTTTCAGTCCCTGGATTAATTTCAGACGGCCTGCAGAGTTCCCTTACAAGATATTTTTATCAAATGGAGCCTAATTAATTTAAACAGGGCTCAAACCGCGTATACGGAGACACTCCGTGGGCCCTTACCGGAGGAATTTAGCGGCGTGAAATTAATTAGGATTCTTCGATAAAGGGATTAAAGAGAAGTGCTAACATACCGGCAAATCCTCTGTGGTTAAACGACTTAAAGTAGGGTTAAAACGCGCTAACTTGCTAATCAAACTTTCTTGTATTTAACGAATCTTCTGGTATTTTTTAATTGGTTGAAATAACGAAAAATAAAACAGAAACAATAAAACTGAAATAAGAAATCTCCGATGACTTCGATTAATGCTGTTCTCTATCCCGACAGTAAAAAAAGAAAAACTAGGATCATATTCCAAGGTAAAGGTAGCTCTTTCAGTGTTGGACTAACTCTGAAAAAGTGTTGAGAAATCACTAAAAATACTAAATAATTATTATGCACATACATACTTGCAAAATATGTGTTTGTTTTTTCCTTTCAACTGCAACTACACACCAGTACATAGATTAAAGAGGATGCTCTTAGATTTAGGAGTTCAACTTTTGGTCTTGGTCTTTTAATTTTTAAGTCCAATATACTTTTTTCTAGGGCGCGAAATACCAATATAAGTTTACACTTTAAATTTGTTTGTTTTAATCGTAATAAAAATATCTTATTTAGCTATGTTACAATATTCCTATATCTTAGAAGTGACCCAATTCTTCTGGTTTCGAACAAAAAATTTAGTAAATTTAGTAAATTAAACAAAAAATGTAGTAACTATTTAAAAATAACTGTCTTCCGAAATTAAAAATGGTCGAACAGACTCAAATATACATATTTATTTATTTAAATTTTGAACGTATTAAGAAATTCAATTCAATGTAAAATTTGTAATTTAATATTCTATCATATATACATACATATGTATTAACAAAAGTTTAGAATTTCTTGCTAACCAATTTTATACTATAATTCTTAGACTGAGAAAGTGTATGAGAAATCAAATTTTGAGAAACTAGAGGCAATGGGTAAAAGCCATTCAGTGAATACTAAGATTTTCAAAGATAATTCATTTCCTTACTCCACTTTATAATACGCTGAACAATCCCATTGGTTGAATATTCTTCAGATTTAAAATAAAAAAAAAATGCGAATGAATGTATGTATCAGGAAAAATCTTAAATAGAACATTACCTACTGCTGTGATTTGCTGCCATGTCAAGTGAATTAAATGATGAAATTTACCTTCAAAAACAACCCTTTAAATTTCTTATTTTTTATTAAAATTTCTCGTCGGTCATCTTTCTTTATTTTTATTTTTTAGAAATTTTGTTATCCTTGCCAGAAGCGGTTTGAATTTAACCCGGTATTCTACTTCACAAAATTTTACAACAGATAAACGTGAACTTCAAATTCTTAAAAACCTTAAAAATTAATAGCTGTCTTTCGAACCCGTCAATCAATTATTTAAATTAACTGACCTTCCGGGCACCGGTAAAGTGACATTAGGAACCATCAGAAAAGCTATTCGAATGTTTTTTCTATAGTATTCTAAGTACAAATAGGTGGACAAAGGGCTCTCAAGCACAAAACATCTTTTCAGCGGCCGTAAAAGATGACAACAATGAAACCTCAAAATATGTCTGAGAGCAAAAATTCCAAATAGATCTGCTAGATACGTTGCACTGTGCTAAAGGTCTTTACATACATAGGTACATTGAAAAGAATTCGAACATTTTCACCAGACTGACACTAAGTGCTGCGTCCAATACTCCGACGGCAAAATTAAGTTTTCAGAAAAGTATTCATGTCAACTAGAGGACCTAAAGTTTCATGGGTAAGTAATCGTGTCAGGTTTAAGCGGGTGAAAAATATAGAGTCTATTTAACAATTTGCGTCCACCTAAATTCGGGCGACATAAAACAATGCGGAGTTGGCCGCCAGGTAAAACAATCCATCCCTTTGGGTCCCGTGAGGACAATTTCACTTTTAGGGGAGAAGGTGCCCTCAGTGCACGTCGACTGTCTTCAGCGCCATCAAAGGAACCTGAGAAAGTTATTTACATGACATAGGCAAAGGTTGATGACGGTCAGCGTGCCCTTAAACGCACCTTGATTACAGACATTTGTTCAGACACCTCAAACGCAGACCGGCCTATCGGTTGACAAATGCGTCCTACTTTATTGTGGACTCTCCTGCCAGGTCATTTGACCCTTTCTACGTGTGCCTCCCGCAATAATTCGACTTTTCGTGAGCAGTTTCTTCCACTACTACATCTACCGCTGTATACGGGGGCTGTTTCGGAGGGCTAAAAAAGTAGTGGGTAGTTTCACGTGGAAATTCCAAAATCAGTGATGAAGAAGAACAAAATGAAAGTCTGCTAGAAACGTCTTCCAGAGCTCGTACACTTTTTTTTTTTAACAAATTAAAAAGCCATTTATCCTACTTAGGATATACTCCCGGGCGTTATCAAGATTCTTTCCGTTTGGGAAAATAATGATAAATTCCTCCTTTAGTGCGCCACCATCGAGCGACGTATGCGGCGGCATGAATCACGAATAAATTTACGTGACTCCCACTACGCGATGGTGGCGATGCCCAAAAAAAATACCATCCGATGGTATCAGACGAGGAACAGCCGCTCAACACTCCGCGGCCTACTACAGGGCAAGATCCCACAAGGGTCCGCGCAGACACCATTTGGACCGCGGTGTCCTCATAAAAGCAAAAATGAAATAGGTCTGGCCCCATTCATTCAAATTAATGTGATATAAACTTACCTTAACACCGATGTGAACTGGAGGGAAATCACCGTGAAGAGTTGAAGGAAGTAGTGGCAATGGCAGGGGGAGGGGGCAGGACATCATGGCCGCTACCTGTAAAAAAAAAGTGAAGGCGGAAATTAGATTTAAATCTTATTATCACGATACAGACTAAATTGAATAGAGGTGCCCTACACCCCCAACAATAGCTTTAAGTTTCAAGGAAATATCAAAGGATGTTGCAACTTCCCCCGGTGCGAGGGTTGGACGCAGTTTAATGTTTCTATGGGCTTTGTTGGTCAAAAGGCTTCCGCTTATCACTTGTCAGGAAGTAGTATGTAAAAGCTAACTTAAGTGAATGCTTTCAAGACAGGACGATAGTTTTTACCCAAATCGAACTTCAAGATTAAAGGCTTCTAAATTTATTAAGATATAAGATAGTCTGAGTAGTCGAAATTTAAATAAAATAGTCCAGAGAAAATTTTACCTCACACATCATTAATATTAAGGTGATTTATCGCTCACTAGAACACAAAGAATCATCCTTAACCTAATTCGCACTACAGCAACACTCCCTACCACCAGTGAGTCAAACAGGTGTTCAACTCAATTCCAAATGCATAGTTCAATTTCATTAACCTTAATGAAGGTGCACCTATTATGTAAAGGTTGAGTAGTTTTGAGGCATTTAGATTCAAATTCGTAAGAGCAGCTTGATAGTCAATGAAAGGAAATATGAAGGTATAGACCACTCGATTGAAACCCCAAAAATGTCTTCTATCGAACATTGCTTGCACTATTAATGTGTACAAAGTGTATCTGGTCAGTGAGAGAGCAATTAATTATAGAACTTAAACGTTTCTAAGACTAATCAAACGAAAATCTCCAGAACATCATTTACTGATTTCTTAACCATATACATACATATGTAGGTATGTATAGGTGTTAAATTTAGAGCATTTTCCTATTGCCAATTTTTTTAAAAAGAAATGAGAGAGGTAGATATTATTTACGGCATTTAGTCAAATTTTGCACACAGCCTTAATATTCTTCTGTAAATGTAATTGTTTTCCTAAAATTTTTACATTTTTGGACAATACCTAATATATTCAGGAAAGCTCATTAAATTATATTAGAAAGTTTTACTGGTAACTTTTGATTGTAAAATTCAAATAATAATAAATAATAAATATTTTTAATTTTTTAAGGATGCTGAGAATTTTCATTTATCTGAAGAAGAAAATGAAAAAAAAATTTAATATCTATCGGAGAAATTTCTCGACTGATTAACTTAGGAACATCAGCGCGACCTGTATTTGCCAGTAACGATAAGACATATTCGACAAATTCTATAGTTAAGCCATAGGTACTATGGAGGAAACTGACCAACACTGATACAAATACAAAGCCATCGGGCGGAAGTCGATATTCACGGAAAACCGTATGTCTTCGACTGAAGAATGGGAAGAGGTTGTCTTTAGTGATGAAAAGCAAATTAATTTAGACGGTCCAGACTGGTGCCAGTTTTATTGGCTCAATTTAAGAAAATAAAACGGAAAAGAGACAATGATGAGTCGTAATTTTGGAGATGGATCAGTGATGATTTGGGATGACTTTTTGCTTCTATAAATCGACATCTGTGTACTTCTTTACTCAGAGGAAAAATACACAACTTTTATTCTTTCCTTATCGATATCCCTTCCAGAAACTCTCTAATTTATAAATTTATCGGCTTTCAGAACCTACGGTTTTCTAAAACTAAAAACAGTTTGTGTGTTTATTAACAACACTAAATATGCTGGTGAAATATACTTTAGCATCAGCTTTTTAAAATCTTCATATAGTTTGTATAATTTAAGTAGTTTCCTCCACTGTATGTACTACTGATAACTGATTAGAAGGTTAAAATTCTGGAATAAAATAATCCGCCAGTCGAGTCACAGCAAAAGAGTAATTTTCTAAACTATATATATATTATTATATTATGTATATGTATATATTTATACTATATATTAAATGCCTCAGAAGTACTAACAAGATACAAAAACATAAACTTGCATATCCACTACTTTTGATTTCCAATCGTCGTTTCAGAAACATTATCTGTTCTGCAATGCTGTAAGCATAGAACATAATTAAAGTAGGTGCCTTAAAAATTAATGAATAGGAATCCAAGCTCGAAGCTGGAAATGATTTTATATAGGCCAAGATGAATCAAATCCCTTTGACATTGTATATTTAAAAACCATCCGAACCAGGAGAAAAAGCAAAGCAGATACGAATGCACGAACAAAAGTTAAGGCTTTTGGTAAAGATTTTGTGAGGGGTCCTGCCGTCATCAGGTCGGCGATAAATTTCATTTTCCAGAAATAAGAACGAATGGAGCACACACAGGGGAGAGGGCGCAACCATCACTCAGCACCCGCACCGCCAGACATCCCTGGGACGTCCAACGAACCCATTTCGTTCGGTGATTTTGCTCAGCACAGGTGTTTGCTTTTAATACCAAATATAATTTAAGCTGATTGTGCCTTTCGGTAGTGCGCCATGAAAGTAAAATAGAGGATATTTTGTCCCGCCGAGCGGGAAGACAGGAATTTATATTGAAACCCGAAGCGATACTTGCCACCCCCGCACCCCTGCTCCGGCCGACTCCACTGGTGGCTCCTTCATTCCTTCATTTATGCGTGTTCGGCGGAGCCTTCCAATCCGAAGTTCTCCTATTATGCCTCCTAGCCGAAGTGTAAGGAAAACATAAAAGAACAAAGAAGCCGAATATATGACATTCATGTCGAGCATATGCGAAAATTTATTATCATAAACATAAGCTTCCCCGAGCGGCAGGTTTATCTCGGTGTTTTTTACAGCTTGACTGGCTTGCGTGTCACACATCGGGCCGCATAGTGTACACCTGTTAAGTTCCTGCCAGGTAAATCTAGCGTACTGAAATTTCCCTGGCTTACGAATTCCCTATAAATATCGTCCTTTATCCAGCCCACAATGGCCGAGCCTCAGCCTCAGTCTCATCCCCCTGGACCCCATTCGCCTGGGAAGGCGTCCTGCAGACGCTGCTGCAATAAGTGCTCCTCGGGAGTCGAAACGAAATCCAAATGTTAAAATTCTCCGATACGAGGCAAGGATTGTATATCGACTCTGCGGAATATCTGAATTTCAAATGAAAGTAAATTCCGTGTCGATTATGCAAAACAGGTTTTGACGGCGCAGCATACCATTGGCCAGATTCTTCTATTTTTGCAGACCACGACAGCATCTGAAACGGCCGCCAAGATGATCCCACAATCTTCGTTGCTAAGACAAGAAAGATTGGCGATCCTCGCGATTGCAAAATTTCTTGTTTGCGCCCAAAACGAATTCGGCGGAAGTGAGGAGCGATGTTAATTTATTGTAAAAACGACAACCACTCTGCCGCTTCGCTGTTTATATTAATTCACCCGCAAATTGGTGATTAATTGTAGTAGCAACAACAATCACGACTTTTAGAAATTCTGCACCGCTTCCTTATGGAAATTTTAAACACTACCACATAGACATGTTTAAAGTTGTTAGGTATTTCTTGTATCAATCTAGAATAAATTAATTTGAATCGAATAAGTTACGGGTAAAAATTACTTCTTCATTTAACATGTAATTATTTCTCATTTAGTGAGAACTTTTATTCACATACATAGAATTTACGCAAATTCCAAGTATGTAGACCCAAAAGGTTATTAATGTAATGTATATTTAACAAATTTAAATGAAAGATTAATCTTATTTGGTTTACATATATGTGACGATAACTAACTTTGCATTAAAATTGTAATTTTGCAAATCCAATTCCAAATCAAGCTTGCAAAATCGGATTTTTTGCAGCCGGTCCAGAATTGGAAAAATGCAGGGACATTGTAGCTTTACTAATTAATGCCCAATTTCAATTTAACTGCATCAAACTGATACATCCCCAAGTAATTTTATTTTTCTGATATCGCGTTTTCAGTTTATTTCCATGTTTGTAGGATGTACGCGATTACGGTGCAGAGCTTAATCAATTTAAGTGACGGGTTATACCTACGTAGATCAACCAGCTGTTAAGAATGCAATTATTGAGGGTGACCGAAAAATTGAATATGTACGGTAATAAAATAACATTCCGTGGACCGAGAATTAATGAACATCAGACCTGAAATTATTCAGGTGTAGCACATAATTTGTCCCCTTCATAACTCAAAAGTGTGTAAAATTAAAAGCGTTGCGTAACGAAATTTTTAAGTTGAAAAAAAAGAAAATTTATGTAGTTGGATGGTTGTCATCTAAGAACTAAACTCTGCATTTTGTTTACAAGATTTAGAAGTCAAACACAATAAAGTTTAACATACTTTAACTAACATCAATAAGCTTATAAGTATTCTATTGCAGCAATATGGAATATATTATATCTTTTGAGCACATTTTGTAAAGATATTAAAAATAAAAGAGTTTGAGAAATGATTGAATGTGCTTAATTCACCTTACGAAAACGCTAAAGTGACCTTAGTTATTATTAGAATACACAGATAAGATTTCGTAACTGATAATCCAAAGAAAACGAATAGCATTGTGGAAGTATCTCCGCAGCAATCGCTAATGAATTTATTTTCTCTAAAAGGTACACCGGAAGACGGCCAAACTCATTAATTCATATTACAAAGACTCGCATAATTTTTCCGTAGAAAAAATTAAATCAAATGTTTTTGTCATAACTCGCAGAAAGGGCACGATTTGAATAGATCATTGACCTTTTGCCTCAACCTAAGCTAGAAGTCATTTCACAAAAGAAAATCGTATTCTACAAGTTTTGAACGCCTTAATTTTGATCTCAAGACGCAGGTTCATTGTATCATCGTGTTTTTTAGCATTTTATAAAAATTTTCTTACCTTCTTTCTGGCAACACTTGCGTTTTCGTTACTCAATTGGTTTTACGTCGCCGTCCGATGTGAAGATTTCTTGAGAAAAACCGGTTTTTCTTAAGTCATCGAATTACCGTGCAAAAGTCTCCTGAAGACTTCGACCACGTTCAAGGTCAAGCGTGACATTTCACAACTCGCGCCAGAGAGGCATAGCCACATTTTGCCGGTTGGTCTCCGCCGCGCCGGAGCAGGCCCAGACGGACCGACCGGACCCCAACAAGAAATTTATCGAAGCGAATGATCGTAAATTTCTGAGCCTGTGTTCGTCGGTAGATCGGTTTTACGCGGCCGGAGGAGACGCGGATTGGGTCGCAGTGCCGCGAATTATCAGCGGAAAATTGCGCGTTCGACTCACCGCACTCGGGCAAGCCGCGCGCCGCTCCGCGCCGGTTGAGCCATGTGTGCACGCTGCAGTGCGGCGCGGTGTTGCATGCGCGAAAGGTGTGCAGCCGCGTTCCGTGCAGCTTCCCAGGTGAGGGGCGAGTGCACCGGTGCTGAAAGTGCATCGTTCCCGCTTCCATGCCGCGGCCCCAGAGAGTGCAAGGTATGCACTTTTTCCGCTTAGTTGAGTTCTAACCGTTCTTTGTTTCAAGCCAGGGAACAAGAAGGAATCGCGGCCGCAGACCGCGCGATAGAACGGCCCGGCCCGATAGCCTGCATAGAAATTAAATTGTGCAACAATGCCCCGCGCACCGCGGATGAAAGCAATTTCATTCGTGATAAAATCCGCGTTAGAAGGCGAGTGATTGACCGCGTAATGCGGTGTCACAGATTCTTGAGCCCTGCCCGCATAAAAAACCGCTACTACTTACGGCGGGGGGGAAGGGCTGATCACCGGCCGCGATGACAATGGCCAGTATGAGCAACTTCCTACACGCGGCCGCGACTTTACCACTAGTCGTCCACCACCGCCCAACGCGTCGTTGGCAGGGACTGCCCGCGACAGAATATTTTTAGCATAAACCAAACAATCCCGAGCCGTAACCGGGTTTTTAGCTGGGACGTCTGCTTGGCCAATTTAACAAGCGTGACCCGGACGAAATGATGGATGGGCTTGTTTAATTTGCATAAATGTACAAAGCCATCTCTAATTAAAAGGAGTGCACCGTTTCAGAGGACTGCGTGACGCTTCCAACGTAACTAGCATATACGTTTAACGGACCGTGTGGTCTTGTTCGGGTGATGAAACCGCGCCTTCCGTAATGCTTAGTACATTTTAGGTGACAAAAGAAATACCCGATTCGAGTTCAATTTCCGTGCCCGTTCGATTCGAAAACGATTTCCGACGCATCTACAAAACTCAATACGTTTTCGAAATATAAAATATATATTTAATATTAGGGTGTTTTTTTTATTCGGTTCCCAAAGACCAATATTTAAGTTCTAGATCTAACACTAATCCTTCCAAAATTTCAGACTCCTTAGATCCAACCAGACAACCGACGCATTAACACGGGAATTTCACCGTTTTGCGGAGAATTAAAATTTCCTACCAAAAAGGCTTTTAGGACTTCATGATAGATTTCAACCCTTATAATACATACATATGTTTTAAGATTTTCAGAGTCAAAACAAACCATTGCAATAAAAATTTACAATGTTTTATTCAGTTACTCATATGAATTAAAATAGGTTCATAGAAATACATATCTGAAATTCTAAAATCATTTGTTTTTTTAAGGAGAGTTGATATTATACATATAAATATTTAGTAAATGCAGTATGAAGTTCTAGTCCGGGCCGAAATTATTGTTTACGTCTTACAGATTTAAATGAGCAAATAATGAAAGTTTAACCGAATGTAGTCGCAGAATTACATAGCAGTAGATAAAGAAAAATTCTAAAAGTGATGAGCTCATAATAACTTTAATACAATACATATGTAAGTATGTGCAAAATTCCGCTGAAACTAAGTGGCTGAATTAAAGTTTTATCTAAAAAAGCTTCTCCAGTTTGAATTGAATCTTTTCATTTAATAATTAAAACAAAATATGAAATTGAAAAGCATTTTTCCTCTCCTGACGCGAAACTCCTTAAATAAAAGCACTTCGTCACACTCCACAATCGGAGTTCAAAGTTTTATTTCCAACAAATATACTCTTAAAAAACGAGTCGTGAGAAATTGAAAATTACAGAAATTGCTTATGCGGACATCTGTGTTGTGCAAGTGTTCAATGTATGACGTAACGACATTAATTTATTGTATGGATGGCAGATGATATAAAATTTATTTCAACTGAAACTTCAAAGTAAGTTCGTCCCCCGTTGGCCTGTTGGTGGCTGGGGCAACTCCGTAAAAATTATTCAGTCTCAGAATTTGGCCCGCGCAATGGCCGCATAAATCACTTCGGTTGAGATCCTCAACTGATTTATGCAGCGACCTGATCCGCATATCATTGTCACTTTCAATCTGCGAAAAATTTCCCAAAATAATCTCGCTCATCCGTCGCTGATTTATGCACTCGTCTCCCACTTTGTTTAGGATTTTTTCGAATAGCTGCCGAATTGCACGTTTCATGAATGAAGTCGGCGGCGCAGTACGCAGTAGGCGAAGGTGTCCTACCTCCGTCGACGCAATCGTAGAACACTTTCTGGCGAGCATTAAAATAAATGTTGCGAAAGAGCGTTAATTATGAGTGAAATCTCGCCGATTTTCCACGCGAGGCGTGCGGCTGATTTCGCAGCATATTGCGCCTCGGACGCCATCTCGCCTCATATTCAGCCGATAGTTGGCGACTTGCGGCGTTGGAACAGGCGGTCGGGGGCTATTTATCATCATCAAATTTATTACATCCAATTAAACCTTTCTGAGATCATTTAAGTTGTCTACGGTAATCCCTTTGGCTCGGAATGCTCAAATTGCCATCAACGTCGTCGAGGTCCGTTTTACATCAAACAGGTATCATTGGATTTGGGCCAATCTCATGTATTTACACCATAATTTGTCTGAAATTATGGACCCGCAGACAAATCTATTCGGCTGAGGGAATCTGCACTGACTAACAACGCACTATCTAGCGGCCATCTTTTTGCATTCCCTCGCTTAGGCATAAATTCTTGCCGGCTGCACCAAAGGATTTAAGCGATTAAATCTTAGCTTAAATTTATTACGCTCTGACTGAGTGAGTTTTCCCGACTCCTTGCCAAACGTTACGAATTTCGCTAGGCTTTCTGAGTTAATTGTTAATAATTAATTCATCTAACAAGTGCTGAGTAATTACTGAGGCCAATTGCAATATTTTATGGGTCTGCTGAATGAAACGGCTCTCATGAATGAGCTGCATCTAATAATTTTCGGGACCAATCCAGTGGGATCAAACTAAGCAACACCTCGAGCACTAGAAGAGATTAAAGTGATAATAACCATCACATGACGAACAGACAAAGGATTAAGGTGATGATACACTCTTCAATTGAAGGTGATTAAAGTGATGATACACTCTTAACTGAATTTAGTTACTGACGTTTTTTTTTTTAATTTTATAAACCTAAATTTATGAAAAACAGATGTTATTTCGTTAAAAGTCTATTGTTTATAAAAAAATTTTTTCCAGTCTTCTTTGGTATACATATATATATACATACATAAATTATTTAATCAATATTCATTTAACAAAAGCAAATTGTTTTTTTTTCTACTTTAGGTGTGTCAGAGCCAATATTAAATATGCGTATATAATACTTTGCTGAGTAAATAAACTCACAGACAATTTTATTGAAATTAGCTCAAGAATTATATGTATATTATTATTGACTTGTGCCATATAAATTACCACTAGACGATGAAAGGTATATACTAAAATATAAATTTTAAATTGAAAATAAATTCAGTTACTACCCAAAGGTATTTTAATATTGTCTTATTTTAAAACTCTTGACTTCTTTGATACATGGACTTTGTGTAGTCACCATAACCCTTAACAATAGGTTCCTCCGTCTACCTGCAAATTTTAGCATGCTAAAAAGAAACATAGCAGAATGCACTCGAACCCGACAAGTTACCGCAGAACTGGTTAAACTTGTTACTCCTCGAAGTCTTCTGCGCAAGCGCACAAGAATATACCAAAGTAAGTAAGTTCTATATGTATACTTTATATAGGTACCTTTGGGGGCATATTCCTTAGGCTGACTCAACCACCTTGACTGTCGTGCAAGAGCGAACAATGCACCAGGGCACATAAGGGCCCTGTCTGGAACCAAAAAACGAAGAAGTGCAGTCGAAGAGACGAAAGTCTTCACATAATAGGCACAGGCACCACCTCACCTGAAAGCCCATGCACCTTGCTGCTGGCAACTACTTTGCGCCCTTGCTCGTAGACCATGAACAAAATTTTTAACTTCACGGCCACCGAAACCGGTTTTAAATTCCGAGACCGCGGCGGTGGCGGTGTCTCGTTTTCCTCCGTGACTGCGAGCTAAAGCCAATGGCTGGAGTGGTTACGTGATCCTCACGATCACGATCACATCAACAAAATATGTAAGTGATCACCGAGACTGCAGCGTCCGAAATGAACTCGACTTCGGCTGGGATGTGCATTCCTGTGGTAAATCGCTAACTTTACAAGGCCCATTAAATTGATGAAATTCCTTTATGCGTAATTCGCAAAATCTTCAGACTCACTGGTTACTGAAGAATTTGTAAGTTTTTTTAGCTACTTTTCAAATTGTCAACAGATCAATTTCATTTACGAAATCAAAACGCGTTGCATTGTACCCTACTAAACTCTTTTTATGCTAGGATTTTGTTGGTTATTTGCAATTTATACGTGGTTCCTAAACAAAATTCTAAATTTTCTACATATACAGAGCGATAAATTGTTGTCATCTTAATGAGACAGGCAACAAATTGAATGTAATATGAGTTCCGATTGATATTGAGCAATATTTAAGGCGATTTTATAACAACAATAACTTAAATTCAAAATCAAAATGTGGAATTATAATCTACATATTTACGCATAAAGTTATAATAAGAGGATGTTGGCTCATACATCTTGAACATCGACAAATAATTATTGGCACATAACACTATTACTATTTAATCCCTATAAATTTTCTAGTTATCAAAAACATATAACCTAAATAATACATATTCTTTAAAATCAAAAAGGATTTTGTGTATAGATATAAAACAATTTATCTTTAACTTACAAATGGTCTTCAGAATATGTTCAAAACATTTAATAACTTCTTTTTCTTACTCTTTAATCATTTATTCTCGTAGTTGACAATCAATGTGTTAAAGCGTTTAGGATATTGCTATATTTATTTGATGGTCTAATTTAAAACCATTTGTATTGGTATAAGTTCTACCCACCTTAAACCTTTTCTTAATTTATCTTAAAAACTTCTTTTCTTGAGAACTAATATTCTTCTAATAACTTGATATTTCAAGTCCACTTTCAAACGTCGAAGTATTGTCCGATAATTCTGTTCATTTTAATCTTGAAATCAATTCAAATATGTTTTTTCACTATAGGTTTTATTCTGCTAATTAATGTTTTTAAGAATCTTAAAAGGTTTAAGGATTTTGAAGTATAAGATATTAATTGTTTTAATTAGTGAATTTAATGATATCGACTCCAATTTAAATTCTTCGATAATATGTGTAACTGTTAGGAATTAATCGCAAAACAAAACTAATAATAATAATAAATGACGTGCCAACTTAATAACGAGGGAAAATTTTCAGTGAAAGCAATTTCAAGAGGTATGCAGTGCACCCTAGAAAGGAAAGCTGATTTTATCACGTACCTTATTCCCGGGAATATCTCCGACATATATGTAAGCTACTTCATGCACACATTTTATGGGAAAAAAGACTTTGTTGCACATGGAATGCTATTAAAGCCTGTCGTCTCCTGTTTATCCAAGGAGAAAATTGCTTTAAGGGAAAATGAGATTGATACCGCAAACCTGATACAGAACGCTTTTTTCTCCACCCTCATTTTTATATAGGAGCAGAAAATAGGCATCTTCTGCACATTTGACGCGATAGTTCAGTTAAGAAAACATTTTTCACGGCAACAGGCATTAGAACGGCTGAAAAATTCTTTTGTTAACGATAAGACCGCTGTGCGGGGGTGTGGCTGGGAACGTTATCGCAGAAATTCTTAGTTGAATTTCTAATTACACAGAAGTGTTACTTTGATGATTTTTTATTTTGATCGCTTATTTTGCAAAATACATATTACCTAACCCACGGTGACTACCACACTGCAATTTCGATTGTTTATAGAATGATTATTTAGTTACCGGATTGGAATGAGTATATAAAGACATAACTCAGTAGCTTAAAACAATGGATATTCAAACAATGAGAAAACCCCGAAAAATCACGCACCCCGGTTATTTCATTTTCAGAAAGAACTCTAAAAGACTTGCTGCCCAAAAACTTTATTTATCATCACCGCGTCGCGTCTTAGCATTGCAGGCGCGTTTAACGTTTTCGAAATCATATGCAGGTCCCGCACAACTCATTCATCACGCAGCACTGCGTTAAATTTTATGAGGTATAAAAATGAAAATTTTCAAAATGTTATTTTAAACTCACTATGTGCTGCTGGAACAGTTGAAGCAAAAGCAACTGCAGCTGCTCGCCTGCTTCCGAAAAAGTTTAAAAATTTTTAATGAGTGAAACTTTATAATTTTGTAACATTTAGTTGAATTAAAGTATGGAAAAATCACCATGTACCTAATTGTAATTAAAATACCCATGTTGTAAAAAGTATCACTCATTTTTGTTGCCCTCGAATGGCAACCAATCCTCTAAAAATAAGGATCCACTACAGTGGCAGATGAATGAAATCGTATCCTCGAGGGAAATTTTATGCAATTTATTATTCTGTGGCATTTCGAATTCTCAACAGTTCATCAGGAAATAAATAGTGCATTGGAGCATCCCAACAATTGGGACAGCGAAGAATGAAGCGTGAATATCTTGCTCCTTGCGACAGTGCGACTTCCACTCCACCACAATTTACTGGCTCTTAAGCATTGGAGCAGGACTTATTGATTCCATTCAAAATTTCCGTGAGGTTTGCTAAGAGCAAGGATGCTTTGCAGCGATAACATTTCAAAAGACAGACTGTCATTTTCATTTGAATAGTGCAGTGGGGGAAACATTCGTATCCGCTCCAATGAACCTCCTGGGGGCTTCCAATATTTAGATAACACAAGCGAATTATTTAAAAGTAACCACACAATTCCTTTCGATTATAAAATGCAATGTCTATCCATTCGTTCGTTTATAACTCGGGTACCGCTTACCTATGACTATTACGTTGTTCTCTCTTTCTTGTATACTATGTAGTTTAGTTTCATTATCCAATTATATTACAAACTAATGTTAATTGTAGTTAATGGATCTTTTAGTTCTACAACTTTACAAACTAATGTTAATTGTAGTTAATGGTAGTTAATGGCTCTTTTAGTTCTCCAACTTTGAAGTTTGATTTACACAGATCTTCTTTTGATGCCACTATGAGTCACAGTCAGAAGTTTTTTTTTTATTTTATTTTTTCATAATAATTTGTTTTTATAATACCTATTAATAATTACGCTAATCATTCCAGAACTCATAGATATGTATATGGATATAAGGTATGTACCTATGTAAGTTTAAAGTTTGTAATTTGTATATGTTTTTTTGAAAATATAATTTTATAAATTAAAATTCTCTGAATTATTTCAAGTGTTTCGTTCTTTAAAATTAAAATATTTCAACTGTATCATAAGCAAATAGAAAATTTCTCAGTTTGTGAAGAAGCATTAATTAATTGAAGGAAGAATTATAATTGGATTACCTTTGGACATAATATATCATTCGATCATTCGATATTATTTCGATACTACTGACCAATCTCTTTCGATGTTATTGGGACCACCATTTGAAATTTCTCAGTTTCTGAATAATAAATATAAAATAAAGTCAAATGAGCTATGCGAACAAATATTTTTTAATTCATATAATTGCATATTTTAATCTACTACATGTCGGCATAGCTATAGACATATTATTGTTGTTCACTAAACAGGTGTAGCTTATGATAGTTTTGTAATAAATGTTAAAACAATTGATGGATAAGTTTATACATAACTCAATTGCGCACAAAAGTTCTTACTGCGTGTTAAGAAAATTGAGATAAATATACCGCGTCTATCTGCCACAGCAATATCATGCATTTTCCAACTTTGCCTTTTTATATAATCTGTGCGAATACATATTCTCAGTCGAAATTGATATTTGCACTACATGCGAAAATTTACGATTACGCCTACGTTTTCACATTTTTCATACTTATCTAAATCTCAGCGCAAATAAAGACAATATTTTTGTAGATTATAAAATCTGTGGTGCTGTAATGATGTAAGGAGGTATTCGTGTCTAGAATAAGGTGAAAAAGAATGAGTTTTAAAGGAATATTTATTTTTCAGTTACCTGGAGCAACTTTCCAGCTAAAACTATCGCATAAATAAGACAGTTTAATATTGCCGTAAACAATCTTCGGCGATCATGGACCGAGTAAATATTTAAAAATAATTTAAACTTCTTTAATCCGGCAGCGGTACCGTCTCCGGAGAGCTCTTCAACGATTGAACTTTATCTGAGCGAAGAGATATAAACAGGAATGTGAAGCATTTCCCGAATAGCATCACATAAAATCGTAAAATTTTCTTTCTTTCAATATTTATCTTAGAACCGTGAGACGGTTATGTGTGTGTTTGCGCTGTGCTGCGCTCAATGTAAATTGTGCCGCCTCGCGGCTCCCTTCGAAAACTCTTCCAGAGTTTGCGGAGGGACTGCAAGAAGCTATTCGACCGGGAAAACTTTTCCCGGCACCCACTCAAGTCTTTCATTTTTCATTCGAGGATCGTCCTCATTTTTCTAGAATTGATAGCTTCTTCCCGACAATCGAAACATGCCCTGAATAAATAGCGTGTTACCTCGCCAAAGTGCACTCGGAGGCTCGGGAGCAGGCAGTGCAGTGCACGTGCAGTGGCCAAATTGCAGAATCACTTCAGGCCGCACGGGTGCATCTGGGAATTTCCCTGAACAATGTCCTCGGCGAAAATCAAAACTGAGCGATCTAAAATCTCAGGCGCATAGATAAAATGCCCGCTTAATTGGCGCGATTCTTTCGACTGCAGCTGAATTCCTTCAAAAATGGATTTGTTGCTGCAACGGAGTGCCTTTCAGAAATTCCCTGGCAATGTCCCAAGCTCTTCCCGAAACACAGGCGGCACTCGTTCGAGTAGAGACGGGATCGGGGTGACGAAAGGAGCAACAAGTGCCACGTTTCCGCCTTCTCGGCGTGGTGACGTTTTATTTCCTCCCTGGAGAAGGATACGCGGTATCTGCATTTCGTATCTGATATCTGGTATCTGGTATCTGTGTGGGGTATAATTCAAGAAGCGACCTCCCTCTGAAAGCTGTTTTGTGTCGAGCGGTTGCTCCTCGACCCATTCACCCATATGATGCCCCCGCTAAATGTCTTTTCGACATGTTTAAGCCCTTCATTCGTCTGTTCCGGGAAGCGAATTTTTATATAATGGAGTTTCTATATAATTTCGCAGTCTAACACCTTATCCTCTTAAAGATTTTGCTAAGAATTAATTAGAAATAGGCAACATTCGCTTTCAATTAGCTCCCCAGTGCACTAGTGAGCAAATTAAAACATTTTCGGTGAAAAGCGGTAGCATAACTATTAAATATTAGAAAAGTGGAACATTGTACGGTTGGATTTAGAATTTTTTACTCATGCTTATCTGAGAAAACACAAGATATTTCGATTATTCCACTTTAAAGGAATACCACAGTTTTAGAAAGTAGGAAAAGAGGAAAATTCCAAATACTTTCGAAGTTACAGACTATAGCTGATTGGACGTAACTAGATTTTAATTCTGAAAATTCCTTGGTCAAAACTATCGTCCGTGAATTGCGAATGGTATTATTAATCGAAAAGAACTTGTAAAGCTCATTTTCAGATGAAATTCCATAAAAAATTCCTATAAAGTGTTCGTAAAATCATTTCTGTAACCTTTGATTTCAATTAATTTTTTCATTAAAAGTGTTAAAATAATTTGATTAGAAAAATTCAGTCGAACTATTTTGAAGTTTTTTGTGGGAAAACTAATTGAAATCAAAGGTATTTAACTGAAATGAATTTGTTATAATTTAAACATTTTTATTAAGGAAAGTATCAAATATTGAAACTTTAGCTTCGCAAAAATATTATGAACAATTAACATTACTTTGTATGTATGTATGTAGCCCGAGCCCCGATTCAATCAAACATTTTCTTTTCACAAATACATAATTCAGAAAAATGAAGAACCCTGTACTGTACATATTATACATATGTATGTACATATTACAACATAATTCATAATTTTTATCTTTCATGGATAGAATTAAAATTTACTTCCATTAATTGATACATACATATGGTACAATATATACAAGTATACATATTTGATTTTATTTATTTTATTTAATATTTCGCTGTACATAAAATGCAAGTTAAAGGTGGCATGTATTTAAATTCTATATTAATTTAATTCAGAATTTTCAACCGTCCATGATAATTCAGCTTTGACTTCAACCGATTTCACGATTTCTTTTTTAACTAGATAAATGTAATTTTATGAATAACGCATCACTTTCTAATTTACACCAAAAATATTTTATTTAAACTATTAGTGTGACATAATTATAATTTTCATGCCAGTTTTATATTTTTGTCATCTCAATATAAATAGTACCGAACCAACTTTATTTCCCCCAATTCTCACTCTCTAATTTCCAACGCCTGATAAAATTAAATTGGAAAGTCTGTTTGTAATTCATAATCCTAAAAGCGTTATATTAATACATATTAAAATTGGAAAGCAAGGGATATTTGACAACATTTCAAAATGACCATTTACATATGTATGTCTGTGTCTGTTATCATTCTAGAATTTTGCCATAAGCGAGAAAGAAAAATGAAACCTTTCCGAATATAACATTTTCCAATTGCTAGATTACTCCATCAGAATTTTTTTTCTCTGAATAGCGTGGTTCTCAAGACCGACGTATATGTATATCGAATTCCATCAGACGCAGCCAAGTTGCCTTTGCTCTCGTCAGTCCAAATAATTTTTTCCCCAATCGGGAACTGTCCAGTTTTCGTTCTGTTGTGCAAAAGCAAGATATAAAGCTCTATGCTTTACCCGGAAAAGGGTTTGCCTTTACCTTTCTGTGCCTCTAGGCAACACGTCATAGTTGATATTTTGAAATTTGAAAATTTCACAATGGATTAAAGTGGACTATTTGTTGAGGCAACATTATTCAATTTTGTCTGCTTCTCTGGAATGTTTTATGTATTTTATTGTGATAAAGATGCACACATTAATAAACGACAGCATATTTAGTCCCATTTATTTAAATTGTGGATACTTGTAAGAATGAGCGTATATTTATTTATTTTACTTTTTAAACGATTTCAGTAACGTAAAATATTTATTATTGTAATTATTCAATCCATTTAACAAACTCTTAAGGTACAGTTTTTGGGTTTGAATGTGATCACGGTTAACATTATTGTAATCGACGAATTAAAAATTTAGTGCGGAAACACATTTTCATTTATGTACTATGTCAACTTAAAATAATTATTTCAGAAAATCAACCACTGGAATCTCTATAAAATAAATTGACATAAGCATTCGCAATACAAGTTTTATATCAAAAATTAACCCGCCATATTGATTGTTTTACTAATACAATCCATAAAATATTCAACTTCAGTTGAAATTGTATAAGTATAGGGTAATCGAATTTCAGCTTGATGGGTTGGGTATTCTCAAAAGTCGGATCATTTCTATTTGGGAAAGCCTTTTAAAATTTAATCCGGTAAAACCAAACCCAACACTGACAGATAGATTAGCTGACATTAGAAATTGAGACAAATGCATTTCCAACCTTGCACTTGCATTTATTCGCATTAGGAAAACCAAACACTTGCATTCACCCCAACAGCTCTCGTGCTGACCTCATTGGCGTGAATTCAAACAGCTCCAGCAACTGATAGAAGCTAAATAGTTGAAGTCGAGTCATCGTGGAGGAGGAACATTTACTCGAGAGACCGCCTTCGCCTAATGACAGTGTGGGGCTCAGAGCTCCTTACATAAAAGGAAGGCGTTAGGCGTTAGGGATCAGAATTTTCTTGAAAAGGCAAGTCAGCTGCTTCGATGATAGACGGAAGATGAGCCCTGGGTACGAGATGCAGGCTGGAGCTAATAATAATCAGCAAATGCCATACTTTTGCCGCAATATCAGCTCCCAGTCTGGGTTAACGTCTTCATATGCTGAAATCCGACACTTCCAGCTGCCATAGAATAAAGCTAAAAATTTCGCTTTGTACGTTCGAAGATAGCCGGCAACTGGAACAGGCAAAGTAATTTCGTATCGTCGAGGGCGATCCGAGGGAATAACAATTGCCTCAAATTGCGGGCAGTTTATTCCTATTAAAGCTAATTGGAGAAAATGGCTAGGGCCTGGAAGCAGCTCGAGTGGCTGATTCGAGAAGACAGCTCGGATTACAATTTTAGTCTGTGCGTTCTGATTTCGGCCTGACCAACGACATTGCAGTCAAAGAATGGAAACACTTCTGATGAAATCTTGACCGTTTTTGTTTTAAATTTTTATATACATACATAGAAATTATTCTCATTTTAACGATTAAAAAAAAAAAAAAGCCAGCGACACTTCTGCGTAATGACGAAGACTGATGGGCGAATGTAGTCACGCAAGTTTAAAAATATGCAATTTGATCACCACTGTTGATAAAACAATGTTGCGGTTTCCCAAGCGATTATTTCATGCAATGCAAATATATAGAATTAAAAGCTTTTATGCTTATCTATGTATATTATACTCTTTTCATCAGACTTTTGAACCTACCTGATTTAATTGTTTTCTGGCATACAAAATGGACAAGCAAATCTGCGAATAAAGCAACTATTTCCATTTTGAATGTACCTACATTATATATATATTTAATAAACCCCAATATATATACATATAAGAATATACAACAGTTCAAAGGCTGATACAAAAAATTATTTTAGGAGATAAAAATGATGCTTTAAAAAATTATTTTAAAATGAATAAACGTATTGCAAAATTAAAAATAGAGTATTCAAAAAGTTTTTGCCTATAGCTATTCGATGTTTTTGCATCTCAAAACAACTCTAACCATACCATTGAACATGACTTATCGTGGGAATTTATTCTAGCGACAATAACAATTACTTTAAACAGCAAAAACTTTTAGTATTTTGTTCGACTCACTATAGTGATTTTATTTTAGTACCACAAGAAAGGTGTTCGTTCCTAGTTAGTAGTTAAACAATAGAACATCGAAAGTGATAGTTAAGCCAAATTAATGTTGGTATCAACCAACTTGAACATTTGTTTGTTGTCTCGTCGCGGCCTAAGCCCAAGTTGCGCACCTCTGTACATTGTACTTCGCCCGCAATAGACTAAAACTAAAGTGAGCAGGCTAAAGATCTGAGGAGAGCAAATCTACTTCATGGATCTTTATACATATATTCGGTTTTATTTGAAAGAATTTTGAATAGATGGCATTTAACAAATGAAAATATTTTAATCTAGAACCAATTTTAGCTGCGTATACATACATATGTATGTATAAAAGTTAATACAAAAACAGAAATTCGGTGTCTTCGGTTTCCTCACTAAGTTTATCTAATTTTTATTTTTAAACAATATAATGCGATGAATGTAATCGAAACCCACTGAACCGAAATGTTTCTACCTATATTCTATTTACAGAAAGTTAACTAAATTGATTTCTTGTCCAATTAAAATAAAAATGAAATTTGAATCTAAAAAGAAACACAAATAATTAAAACGACATTAATGAAAATAGATTAAATTGAACAAGTGTATCTCAGGAACTGAAAGGTTACAAAGTACAAAAATTATGTATAGTTATAACAAATCTGTAAAAGTAAAAATTTTATAAATGTAAAATTAAGCTCATGTGTTATTTATACATATATCCAGTACAACTCTTGCAAGTCAATTTTGAACCAGTTCTTGTTAACCGAACAAGCTGAAAGTTTGTACATGGATAAAAGTGACGTGAAACGCAATATATTATATCTTTTGTCTTTCTAAATCCAATATGGCGAACCTTTCCAAAATGGCGGAGTAAATAATTATTCTCAGTAGTTAAGTATTATATATGTATACATACATTGCATATGTACATACATATGTATATGCCTGCAAAAAGAGATCTTAAAGATCTGATGATGTTGCAAAATGATAAAGTAGCAACGATACGCATTTCTAATTCCTAGAATTTAATTTACGTTGATTTATTATAGTAATTTGTAATTTTAAAAATTCAATAATGTGATTGCGCAATGAGAAAAATCCCTGAAAATTGTGTTTGCTGCGGAAGCGATTTTTGTGTTGTGATTCGACTTAACCTTCGGCTCATAGTTTCTTGAGAAAATTAAAAGTTAATAAATGCTGTGAGGCAAATAAGCGCCGTGCATTTAGAGTGATTCAAAACTGTTTAATAAATTTTCAATTAAAAATCAATTGCGTATATCCCCTTCGAACGCACTAATTCCGCTCAAATGATTGATGGCAACATAAGACGCTTTGATTATCATTCTTTCTCGTAAAATTTTCCTTTTTGCACGCAATAAAAAATTCTGGCCAAATGACAGTGTGGAGCACTTAACGCATGACTGATTTTTTTTTCATAAAGTACAGGCAACGGAGCAAAATAAATTTTTTTTTGCTGTGCGTATAATTTTTAATAGAAAACTTTTTATGGCCATCTTTTGCCTTGTCCCCTTTGAAATTTGTATTTTATTAAAAAAGTAAAAACAAGGAAAGCAACAAGATGAGAGGAAGAGACAAAGCAACAACAAAAGTTTACTCACCCGAAATTAAAAAGAGCAGCACATGTGTTTCTTTAAACAGGGCGTCTGAGGAGAATTTCACTTTCTGCCTTGGTCGGCCTCCTCCGGCACCACTTTCCTTTTGTCTTATTTTCGCCCCCACCTTAATCAAAATTATGATTTTTTTCCAGCTTTTAGATATTTATTTATTTTTTTGTTGGATATTGTATTGCTGCTGTTTTTCGGGGAAATTATTAGTATTAAATCGACTTTGACTTTTCGCTTGTCTTCAGCCTATGGATGCAAGCTTAAGGGCTTTTCCGGATACTTTTCTAATTCTCCTTTCCAATTTTCCGGTTATTCACTGCCCATAATCAATTTTTTCGATTTGGTTCTAAACCAGGTTGTCGGACTTTCTATTGAAATGGAGAAAGACCTGAAATCAGTTTTAATATCTTGCTGTAGATAATGGAATTTCTTCGTTTCGCAAAAGAGGATTAGTTGGGAAGAAAAACCTAATGAAGATTTTAGTAGCAGTTAACATAGGTAAACAGCTTACGATGGCAAGAGACACAACATCGAAAGAGGTTTTTGTACGTGGCACACGCACACTGAAGGTTTTGTTAAGACAATTTTGCTCGAAAGAAATGTGATATGAAAAAAATATATTTACAATAAACAACAACAATAAACATACGAAGGGTGCTCAGCAGAAAAGAGTGATATTTTAGAGGAAAAACAATTAAAATTCATATTATTCAGGTAGGAAACTCACTTATTTTAAGTCATTCTATGGAAATAAAACCAATTACAAATATTGGAATTTAAAATATGTAGGAACTTAAAATATTAAAATACACATTCATTACACTCTGTCCTTCTTTTATACAAAGAAGCAAGCAAACGGTACTTACATATACCTATGTAATTAATAAAGAAGATAAGTTTGTATTAAAGAATAATATATTTAATAGTATAATCTTATAGAAACATTTTTTGGAAATAAATTTGAACTTAATATATTTATGTGCCTATGTACATTCAAAAACAGGCAAATACGTAACCTACTTTAAGTTTGAAATTAAAATATTGAAACATTTTCCAATTAAAAATTGTCAAAAGGGTCTACAGATCGAAACTAATAATACAAAAGCACTGAGGAAGTTGAATTTATCTTTAAATAAATAAATTATTCCCACTTTTCCCTTTTAAGTGCTCTTGAAAAAAAACAGTACAAGTTCTGGACCTAAGAATTAAGCATTAAGTCGATACTAACTAAAACTTTTCCATCGTAGCAATGAGGTCTAATTTCTATGATATTCGTTTCATCAGGTCGTGTTCGGAGACACTATAAAAAGAAAATTAACAAAACTGCACATATGACAAGAATGAATGCTTAACATGCGTTTAACCGCAATCAAAATAATTTCACAGTTTTTACATCGCTAAGTAAATTCAATTGTGAGAAATATTCGCACTACGCCTTAGAAGCGAATATCTTCCCATCGAGCAGTTTTAATTACGTGAAAAAAGCAACACAGCGCTGCTACTTATTAACACATGTTCATCTCTATTTATAGCCGCAAGACGAATCATAAGTGAGACATTCGAAATTTTTGCTGTAATAACGAAATATGGGTTAAATTGTCATCGTAATGAATGTGGACAGACTTTTAGGAAAGTTTTAGCTCAAATTACTTTTATTCTGACGCTTAATAAGTTAGGAGAGATGAGATTTTGATAAAATTAATGTTTTACTTTTCTCATGCTCTCAAATACTCATCTAAATATCTATAAAAGCAAATATTAAATATGAATTAAGAAAATATGTTTCAAATATTTTTCCCTTGATCATGACTTTGATTCTAAATAAAATTTCACTTGCAAATTGAAAAGCGAGAAAAATGTAAAAGGTTTGTTTCCACATGATATTAGTTTTGCTTATTAACTTAAATTGACATGTTTGCAAACAAATACAGAACCTTTGTCCCAATGGAACTTAATTTTATTGGGAAACAAATTCATCCAGCAATTTCTTTTCCGAATATTTTAGATCAATCAATACCTACATATGTATAATAAAAAACTTTCGAGTTCAGGAAATTGTGCTGCCATGCAGGAATTTATATGAAGTTTTAATTAGCAGTCACTAACAATTGACGTCTCTTTGAACGGACATCATAGAAAGATATTGTTTTTGTTATTTGCAAAGTCTAAAACAGGCTTTCTTTGTCAGTTATTCATATCTTACATTTGTTGAAAATACAAATATTGCACCCCCACATTTATTGGGAAAAATGCCAATTGATAAAAGAAAACTAAAGCTTTCAAGATATTTTTAGTGGTCAAGCATTAGATATTAATTGATTTAATTATTAGTAATAGAATTCGCCATTAAATGAAATTCAATAGGTTTCCCCCGTAAACCAAATAAAAGTGCTTCTAAGTGCGTAGACACCCGTCGATTGTCGGTTTTCGGATAGAAAATGCCTACCCATTTTGCCGCATACCTCTTGCATGAAATAATCTTATAAATGGAGCATGCTTCTTGGAACATCCCTTTTTTAAAGATCGAATGCGAGCGTGGCCTTTGAATGTCGAGGCTCCTTTTTGTGAATAAATCCTGTATCCTCCGACCTTCTATGTAAGATTTTTATGTGAATATCCCTCAGTTTCCAGTTGAAATCAATTTTCAGCGCTCTACGTATTCGGGAAATTGCGCTATCGATTTTAGACTTTGTTCCCTAAGCCCAATGCTGATTTAATGTTTTGTTAACTTCTAGAAAAAAAAATTGCTTTTCTAGGTAAAAGCGATTTTAGCCATCGCTTTTCAAGAAGATTGAGCATAGGGCATGAACCATGTCAACCTTATTATTATTAATTCTTCCATTTATCTATTCATCTCAGGAGGCAGCACAATATAGTCGTATATGGGATTACACATACCTAATTGAAGTAAAAATTTAAATGCAGGGAAAATGTTTTACAAAAGTTTTACTATAAAATATATTAAAACAGAAGATGTGATAAAACAAATCAATAAGGAAACAAGAGTACTGTCGGCTCAACTATAAAATCGCAATTAAACGATACCCAGGAACAATTTAATTAACTTCAGGTACGCACACACGGGGCTAGTCTTAGATTCAGACTTCGCAGTATAATGGAAATGTGAAAAAAGACCCGCGAGGCGATTGTTTGTCGATAAAGAAGTGGAAAGTTGGCTGACTAAGAAAAAGGTGTGGCAAGAGGCCATCGGTTGTCCACACAAAAATCTGTTTGGCGCAATTAACACGTTTAAGAAGATGGGTTAGGTTCTACGTCGGGGCAATGACCGAACAAGTCAGTCTAGCTTTTGAGTAAATTTGTGAAATTGACAATTTACATATAAAATTACGACAACTGAAGAAATATTATAATTTAACTATTATTATGAATTTCTTAACTCGTTATTTAAAGATTTTGTAACTAAAATATGTTACTTATTATATTGCACTATAGAACACCGCTGTGAAAACAAATATAGTTTTCATAACAAACCCGTGTCAACAAGTCAATTAATCAAATAAAATGATCTACAATATATTGTGACTAAAAGTGGTTTATGTATTTCATGAACAAATGTTTCTTCTAATTTAATAATTTAGTTGAGTGCTAAGTTACCATTGTCGAACATGTTTGAATAAATAAATTCTAAAATCTCAAGCCGACGTTATGTGAATTCAATTTTATTGTGGCTCATATATTTTTATTTACTTTCTGACAGACCGTGCCCCAAAAACTTACACATGCATTTAATTAGCTCATATTAAATAATACACAATAACACATTTTCGAGTTGATGCAATTCTTTTTTTTTTCTTACACAGCTCATCGATTTTTAAACACTTATAACATAGACAAATAACACTATTATTTTTCTATGCTTATAACTTTAGTCTACTCTAAATAATATGAGAGCTCAAATCCTGAGCATAGGGCGTACGGCGTAAGACTTATGAAATATACCAAATTTTTGTATCAGTGATTGTTTCCGGCACGTAGTGTGTGGTCACATCTTTTGTAAGCCGCCTGACTTAATTGCATCGCATGAAAATTACTCGATATTCGATATTACCAAAAATAAATAGGACAAATGTTAATAAAAGCGAATACTACATTTTAAATGTAGGTATAGTATGATTTAATTCCGATAAATACAAAGTGTAATTGGTGATAAAAACTTAATAAATTATAATATATTTGGAAGTATAGTATAAACTTATCGTCAAAATTCTAATTGCAGACGAGTTGTTCCACACAATATTTCTAGCAATTTTAAAATCAACCTCAGTTGTTTCCAAGTTTTCCTCCGGAGTAAGTCGGACAAAACATATTTTACATAATTTAATTATTAATTTCCTCATCCGTGTCGCAAATTACCCCAACTTCATCGCTGCTAAAAGCTTTACTGTTTGCGGTGTTACCTGTCGATTCCCTTTAACATGTGTGACAGCGGCTAAATATATGAAAGTGTTTGAGGAGATGATGTGACACTAATGTCATGTGGCACGTCCAATCCATTTCACCCGAAAATTGAAACCACTTGTTCAAAAGACATTGTAAAACGTCTCTGTCCTCTGTCTCAGGCGGAATTTTGGGGAGTTTCAAAGGAATTCCTCTTGAGCTTGATTAGGCCGCCCCGATGCAGGTTCGGCCTCTATAAACTTGTCATCGGTTTAGAAATAATTTTGGGCGTCGTTCTTATTTCGGGAAGATCGTTTGACTATCAAAATTTTCTGAGTTTCTATATAATTGATCCTTGGCGACAAATCTATTTCAGAGAGCTAATTGCGAAATGTTAACAGAAAACAATACTAATGTGTGAAATCTATTAGACTGCTAATTAAGTTGCTGTTTGTATTTTTTTCATATTTTCGCTAACATCCTTATGTGGCACTAGCGACAATAACATTTTTCTTAAATTGGACTTCAATCCAATCTCAGAGGGGCGTTCGAAACAAAGTAACCTATTTTTAGACCTTGAACTCAATCGATTATGGAAATCTTTGTAACGTTGTCGACATGTTGAAATTATGGATGCTAATACTAGTGATACATAACTGTGAAAACGAAATATGAACAAGTTCACATTGATATTAAAGTGGACACGAGGAAAATGAAATACATATTAGAATGCAAATTTACCATCATACTTCCTCTTTCTAACAAGTTGGAGCACCTTTAAACTTTGTAACTAAAAAATGTTATGTAATAAACTTAAAACCGACTAATATAAGCCAATTGAAATTTTTTTTAAATATGGGCACATATGCTTCTTGGAAAATTAAAGCTCAGACATAAATCTCTTTTATATACTATAATAGAAAAAAATTAATTCGTTCACTGTTGCAAGGCGGGAACACATTTCAATAAATCTTTTGTACAAGCTCCGCCATAAAATTTTATTATCATCTGACGAGCTTCATCTGCATCTACGTTGCCAAATTCCCAATAACTAGCTGATCCACGCGATGACACTCGTCCGCGAAACTTTTAATTATTTTATTGTTATTGGCGAGCATAGCATGGTTCATAAGAGCAAGTGAGCACAGAACAGTCGCGAGCTTCCAAATATTTCTGATTCGTCGATGTTCCCATCATCAGCTCGAATTTTTGGCATTGGCCTTGAATAAATTAAGAACCGGTTTAAGTCCACAAACCTCCAAATCAGTTGACAAAAATTTTGGTACTTTTTGAGGCAATTGAGCAGCTTTTTACTTGTTACCTTTTTTGTGGGAGCATGCAAACAGGCTGTTGCAATATTTGAACCGATCAAAATCTTTCGTTGCTATTTTACAAACTGGTTCTTGTAAGATTGGCGGCTTGTTGCGGTACAAAAAGTACAAAAACACAAAGCTATTAATATTTATTATTTTAAATTGATCAGACCACATTTTGTTTCCCTACAATGTAAGATTATTGGACATACTAATTAACTAACCTTCCTTTATTTGTATTATATGTATACTATCTAAAAGCCAATGAGTAGGTAGTTTTGTTAATCATAAATTGGTTCCATTAATACACTTGTTGGAATTTTTTGAATCTACCATATATGTATAATATATGTATGTATATGATATATGGTAAATTACTATACAAATATTCGCACTCATAGATTTTTAATGCAACTTAAAAAGAAGATATGTTAACAAAATAATTAATTTGTATAAAAAGTTATCCTCAAAAAAAAGAATTTTTGAAACAACACGTGCTCATACAGATATGGAAAAAAGTAATGATATATTAATTGACATAGCAGGAGAATAGACTATGATCCATTTCCTCTAAGAACCGTAATTTTTTAATTGCCAAGCTTCATAAATTAAGTAGGTAGTGATTTAAACGATTGACACTAAGTACTTAATCCGTCGAGTGGGATAAATAATATCTTCGACATATAAAGTAAAGATAAAAATAACCAATATGTATTTGGTTGTAACAGAAGCCTCCACTCCATTCTTTTATTTTTCACATAAATGAAATAAACTGAAGCAATATGTGTTAACACTTCACATTGAAGAAAACGTGTTTACTCGTGAAAATTGAATATATAGAGTTTAAAGAAATAAATACACGAATATTATCCACTTGAAAACCTTTTTCTTATCGTCTTCTAAGTTACAATAATATTCAAAACAAAAGCTAAAATCAAATCGATTAACTTTGATTTGAAAGCATAAGGAAAGAGTTATTGTATTGTTAACAAATGCCAGTTCATATACTTAAGGGGGAAAGAAATGTTTGGTTATTTTTAACTAACCTCGTGGATCTCAATTATAAGTGTTATTGGGTTTAAAAAAACAATTACTTCCGCTTATAATTAAAATCCCTGAGCTTGTGAAAACTCAATGAATTATTTCACGATTTCTAAACTATAAATAAACACTTCTCAGTGTACGTATTGATTAATTTATTCATTAAAAAGTGAATATATTTCTGAATCCATTATTAAAATTTGGTTAAAAGAATGAATAAAATATTAAAATATGCGCAATTGCATGTAATGCAGACAAAATTAATTATAAATTATTTGGCAATTCCACAAAACACATGACAAAATTTAAATAAATGCCAGTAGTAAGTAAAAGTCGCTCATGAATAATTAAGCTAGCTTATGAAAATTTTACACATCTACATAGCAATTACTTCGGTTTGGCACTAATTCTGAAACTAATCCAAATTTATTGCTCGAATAATAAATCGTCATTAAAATTAATGAAGTCTATTTGAAAAGGTTATAAAATTTTACTTAGTAGACTATATTTTATGTAAAACGATTACTTTAACAATTATGAGATGATTATTTTTCTAACTATTAAAATAAAAAGTTTCATCCAATTTGTGTTAAAATGAATTGAAATGAAGCTTAACATAGTTAATTTTCCTTAAAAATAAAATAATGGGAGTTTAATACGTTTGGCTTTAAAGATAATCTACTGGTTTTATTGCTTGTTTGAATTTTACTATATATGTACATACCTACGTTTCGAACTATTTTAATTTTATTTGTTACCTTCATAAACAACCAAAAACATATTTAGACGTAATTATAATTTCGAGTATTTTAATGATATGATGATTTTAATGTAAAATTTAATGGCACTTAAAATGGATTCGTTATAGTCGGTGTTTTATGAAACATTGTGGGTTAAGGATATTACTACATTAATACACTGATGTATTCTATTTTATGTAGAACTTGAAAAGCGAAATTTTGCAAATTCAAGGGTACCGAAAAATTAGATTAGTTGTTAGCACTTAATGGCTTTTTTAATTTCCATACCGTACATACATGTGAACCTCGATATTGTGGACAGCATTTCATAGTCAGTAAACTAACTACCCAGCCAAAACTGTCTACCTAAATTTGCAGAATTCAAAGGGATTCAACAAAACTGACAATTGAATAACCTTGAATGGTAATATCAAGGACTCTTTAAAGTTTTTACAGAATAAAGTTAGATAAAAAAAACTTTTACCTAAAAGTTTCCAAAGCTCCTCGATTAATATGAGACCTTCTACAAACGTTTAATAGTATAATTTAAATAATTACAATTTGATAAGGATGCTTTGAGTTTTTTATCAAACCTCTAAGCAAGATTTGCAACCCTTATTCTAGGAAAGCATTCACACTAAGCTGCAATGTGTCTGTCGAATGTTTGCAACTATTTTAGATCTTTCCTGGCAGTAAAATCAGTACAGGGACTTCAAAAGGCAAAATATTCAACACTAATTCCGGATGTTTACAAGAAAGAGTTCTCAATTTCAAAGTTTAGCTACGTCCGCGAAATAATTGAGCAGAGCTACTTGCGCAACTCTTTAAGAAAGAAAAATCTGACCCAGCCAACGAGCAATAAGCAATTGGAAATGATGTTATTTTTTAGCAAGAGGAGCAAGCAGAGTTGGGCAACTCGCACGTTTTATGGCCATTTGGTTGCATAGAAAAAAATTGAGAAGAAAAAAAAATTCAAAGAAAAATAATTTTGAAGACTTATTGGGGTATAAGCGGCAATTATAAGGCGTAGAGTAGAGGAGCCATTTCTGGCAAGAGATTGGGGCCCCACAAGTAAAATTGTTACGGAAGCCTGAAGCCTTCAGCTTGCCGCACGAAATCTTAATGAATTGCGAGAAATATAACTTCGGGGCCGTCTGAGTTTTTTCAAGTCGAAGCAGACATAGCCAGCAAGCAAAGCCAGTAAAGCGCGAGATTGAAAAAAGCGCAATAGAAAATCGTATATACGAATTCCGCGTGTTGCTGGTGAGCAGTCATCTCGGTTTCAAGGTCGACTTAATATTGGGTAAATGGAGAAGAATTTGTAGCAGCTTCAAATCTGTGCAGCAGCGACGACGCGAGGCCCCGCGCACTACGGCGCCTTAAGGCATGTGCACACTTGATACAGAGTTGACTGACGAGTTTGGTCGAAAGGCCCATAGTCCTAAGGTGCTAAGAAGGATTTCTTAGATCATTCTCATCAATGTTTGTTCTGATCTAATCTTATAAATACACTAAAATCTTCGTTATAACGAACTCGTAGGGATTGAGACAAAATATGTGTGTTATAAACGAAAAGTACCAACAGGTGTCAATTAAAAATCATATATTCTGTCCATATAAAAGAGATCGAAAAATTAGTTTATTATAACGAAATTTTATAAATAAATAATATAATAACTAGTCGATTTTAGGACCCACAGATACCAAAATCTTTTGTTATTTGGTTCGCTGCTCGAAATAAACTTCCACTTTTATAATCCTAGATCCTCAAAACAGTTCTGAGGGATCCAAATAAAGTTTACTGAACTTTCAATAATTTAATTGAACTTTTCGATTCTCGGAAGATTTCGCAACAACATAAATATTGTTGCAAACTTGCCTTCGCTTATTATTATTATTATTATTATTAATTATTTATTACGTGTGATATTTGCAAAGTGATATTCAATCTTACAGTGTTTTATGTTAAGTACATATTTCAGCTGTGATATACATATGTAGGTATTGATGATTCATAAAATATTTCCTTGTTTGTATATTAGCAGTTAAGGGTAAAACTGTCAAAAATGTTCAAAGGAAGTTCAATTTTTAGGGATTAAAAGGCGGGGAAAGGAGTACCTCAGTAGAATTTATAAAAATTGCTTAACTTCCGAACCGAACCCTACTAAAGCGAAATATTTCAACGGTGTTGGGGATCAAAATAGAGGCCAATATATATAAAATCATTATAACGTTCGTTATCTGCGTAACTAATAGAGCTCATATCACACTGTTTTGAGTAATGACCTTGGAAAAACAAAACATATATTTTAAATTATACGACTTAAATCGATATAACAAAAAACGGAATAGAGTGTATTTATGCACATACATACATATGTATGAAAAAATAAGTCTAAAAAAAATAAATACCTATACTTATGATACATACATAAATGTAGGTTACAGAAAACTAAGGCAATAAAATAATATTTTCTATATTTTTAAATGTACATATAAGTCCAATAGCACGATTCATTAAATTTTTATATTATGTAATGTTGGTTTTCAAATTTACATTGTTAATATACAGAATAGATGCGAAAATAAAGTGGAAGAAAAGCCGTAGCATTCAAGTATTTTACTTTTAAAACCAATTTTTAAATATTAAATGCAGTGTAGGTACTTCCAATTATTCGTTTTTTGACTAGACTAAATTTAAATAAGAATCAGTCAGAAAAGTCGATTTACAGGATTAGAAAGAATTAGTCTGTGGCTACATTTTAGTCCCAATTTGTAGAGGCCCTAAATTAAAGTTTTTATTAAGTAAAACAATGATTATAATACCTAGATCAATCTCTCAGCAATTGCCACACTAAAAGACGGTTATTTAGAGTTTAATAAAAGTTATGAGGGTCTTTTATATATATAAAACAAAAAGAAGGGCCATAGATTTAAAAAGAGGCTGAATTATGCACAGCGCCAGCGTTTGATGAAAGACAGATAAATGAGACCGCACACTTACTTACTTGAATGTTTAGATTGGGGCTCCGCAGGTAGTGTAATAATCCAAATCAACGGAGGCGGCACTAGACGGGGACGGGTGTTTGGGCGCAGTAAACTGCTGAAAAATCAAACGAAACCAGCACGACGCGCACAAAACTCACCGATGAAGCATTTAGCGAAACAAAGCCAACTGAATGCAAGATTTCTTCACCAAAATATTTAAGTGTGATTTAGCACTATAAGCGGAGTCCGGCCGCGCAGGAAGCCCACAAATATAATTTGCAAAGAACCACAGAAATGACACCAATTTGTGCACACTCAACTACCCCGCCTCGGCGGACTGATCGGGGACCATAGAGCATAAGGCACGGCGGCGCACTGTACGCAGGGAGGCACTCTTAAAAAAATAAGAAATAAGAAAAACCAAAGGGAATAAAAACCGCGATGGCCAAGATCAGCTGCACCAGCGCGCCAAATCCTTCGAACCCAAACTGTGACGTTTATCCAGAGGTATGAATTTAATTTAATACCTTTGTTTTAAGAAAGTACGTCGCGGCAGGTAATTCACGAAACACACTTTTGAGTAAACAGAGAAAAAACATGCAAGACTTTGTGACTTCGGTAAGCGATCATCAACTGTAAACGCCACGAGATGATGGCAACAGCAGCAGCGGCGACGGCGGCGGCTAAGCGCGATGGCGGTGTATTAGCGGCCCGTTTGTCTGAGGCTGACGTCGTCGGTCGCCTCGTCTTTATTATTTTTCCAACTCAAAATTTTTTTTTGGTGTGTTGGGCTCACTTTGGCTGCTTTTCGGTCTGTTTACGAGAAAATCAAAGAAAAAAAAATTTATATATATATACATATATATAAAACAAGAAGCAGGCATTTGGTGGAGCACGTCTCTGTTCCCGCCGCGCGGTGCTGAGAACGCCGATCGCGCCGATAAAAGATTCCTGTTCTACCTGAGATCGAGAATCGAGCCGAATAAAAAGAACTGCCTCAAGAGCCAGAGCCTCTAGAAGACGGCAGAGGAACACAAACAGAACACGGCACGATCACGATCACCGTCAGCACACATGCGTCGATTCGCGGCGAATATGTGAGACGACGATCCGACGATCGCCCGGCCGCTCAAGAAATAAAGGTGTAAAATAAGCAAACCAACGGCAATACTGTCGCAGCCCCACGAAGGAAACACGTCACAACGCTGCGGTTGTAGTGGTGGTTGTGCGACCAACACACCGAAGCCCGGCCGCTCCGCTGCTTCAAAATTCTGTCAGATATCCGTCTACCGAATTCGGCGGACGAGGCACGCCAGTGTCGCATTAATTAAAATTCATTGAAGCAGCACGGTACACACCATCAAAAAATTTCATCCGCTCAACCGAGCGCGGTTGATTGATCGACATTGAACCGCGCCGCACAAAATATGCGCGCGCAGCTCAAACCTGAGCCAGGCCAAAAAGGAGGTTCCCTCGTCTCCGAGGCGTCGGAATTTTCGGAAAATGCCATTTGAACAGCGTGTGTAATGATCGCACGGTACACACACTCGCATCCCCTTTAATCGTAGTAGTAGGGCACAAAGGTGTGTTAGTAATGAATCAACAAGTGAGGAAAATAAGGGCGTTTACTTGTATTTTGTATATTCCACCAAAACCGAAAGATCGATCGGAAGCTCGGAACACATGCCGCGAACATCGCCGAACAGAGTTGGACTTAGGATTTCTATGCGCCGCGCCGTAGCGGCTCTCTCGCGCTTTACCTGCGCACACCGGGCCCCAGCGGCTTCTTGAAAACCTCTGACTAATGTTGCGCAAAAATCTCATTCAACAGACAGTACCCCTCCCTCTCGCCGCGGAGGGGGTGTACTTACGGTGTAATCACAGTACGCGCTTTTCTGTCTGGAGAGACAAAATACGACAACTTTGGTAGGCTAGAATTTAGCGATCAGCGCACCACTATAGATTTTTTTTATCTATATCTATAGTGCAATTCACTCATCGTCTGGATATATTTACCTACAAATACATATGTATATATGTATGTAACAAATTTCATGTTTTCGCGGCGCACTCAACAACTTGACACATTTGCGGCGAGCGCAACGCTGCATATGTCTAATTGTAAGATGAATTTTATGTGCACTTGCCGATTACTGGCAGCCAATTAAGTTCGCTAACAATTTTCACGAATAATTCACAGGAATTCTGTTAATTAAATGATTTAAACGCTGAGACGTGTTAAGGGTTTTTCAATTGGCCAAAGTAAATTAAAGCGATTAGCACAACAATTAGAGGTTGTCGATACTCGAAATTATTCAGTGAATCTTCTAATAAAAGAACAGCATCATAAATTACGAAGTATTCTAATAATGTAATTTTTCCAATTTTATGTTATACCCAAAAACGCCTAAAAGTATGTCTTCTAATGTTCCAAAACGATTTCACACTTAAATTTCAAGAAATTTCCTCATCATGTTCTTGTTATTTTATTATGAGTCGAAAAATCAACCCTATTAAAATTATATAGAATATCATTTAGATTTTTCTTTGTAGAATGTTAACCCTATTAAATATTTCTATACAAAAATACTGAGTACAATTATTGCAGCAGTAATTTGAAATATCCAATTAAGATTTCTTTAATACTCATATACAATAAAGGGATGACTTCCAATTTGTTGTCATCTCCTTTTGAGAATTATGGTTTTTATAAAAAAAAAAAAAAGGAAAAATTCTATAAAATAAGTTCCTATTGAGCGAACCATGCCAATTATCTTGCTACGTCCCAAACGAGAGGATTTATTTATTGGTTTGATTTGCTTTGTGGGATCCTTTTTGATATTTTTTTCGATTTTTGGTAAGATTTGCTTTGAAGTCTTCCATGTTCCTAAATATAAGGCAAAAGTACCGTTTCCGAGATAATTAATTGATTACTTATGTCACACTTTTCAGCACTTTGCTAAAAATATTCAACCGAGTTAAGGCTAGAATTCAAACTCTCCGGATTATTTGCTAAAATCTTGTAATTTTGTATGATTTATCAAATAAAATAAAATTAATCACAACAGAAAAGTAATTTTTATCAAATAATAAATAAAGAAAATCTGGACAATGATAAGTCCAAAAAAGTTATGCTGTAATATTCAAAATAAATAATTTTATCTTATTTAAAATAGAGTTTAAAATTTTTAGAGTCGTGGCTATTAACCAATGTAGAAAAATTGCATATTCTTAGCTTTAAGGCAATTATGTGAATATTTGCGAACGCTTTGTGATGATGATGACAAAATCCATGCATTTGCGGACAAAGTCAAATTGTAAACTTTATCCGATTTTGATTATGGAACATTTTTTATATATCTCGTTTGTTTTTTTTAACTTTTTACCTTTCATGTTTTAAATTAATTTTCTTAGAGAGAATAAATTTAAAATAAACTGAAAGAGGTGAAAATTACTCCTCGGTAAACCTAGTAGTAACGCTGTCGACTATCCTCTTAGAGACCATGTAAAGACTTAAACGCCATTAGAAAGATTTAAACTTAACGAGTGCACAAATTTAACAGCATTAGAAAAACTTCGTTTTAGTTCTTATGAAATGCAGCTTTGCATGAGCGAACCATGGGATTATAATCCCTAGACTGCAATTTTAAATGAATTTATATGAGAGCATTTCAAAGTTGATAATAAAAGCATAAAACTTATACTTTGATTTGCTAAGATTTAGTAATGTACGTATGTATTATATTTGTACATTAATAAAATGTTTACTCACAAGTCTTCAAAAAGTTGCAACCAACTTTTGAAATTCTTATCGGATTTCGAAAAAATATATCTTGAGGTTCAGTGGCTTTGTCTTGTCTTTCATTTTCTCAATAAAAAACGCAAGCAACTTTAATTAATGTAGCGATCGTTATAATAACAGCATTGATAGCGATGGCAGTTGGGAAACTTTGAAAGTTAATAAAATAATTGTTTAAAAGTACATAAAGATTCTAATTAAGGTGCCAACACACTGGAAAAGTTAATTACCGCGACTGTGGAAAGACAACTAAGTTTTTACTTTCGCACTCAGTTATCAATTTCGATAATTGTTTAACCTGAGTAAAAGTTGTGCAGCCCTCTGGGATACATTCAAATACCTTGAGTAGAATGGCTGCTAACGATAGAGGGTTGAACTTCAACAGTGAAGTTTTAAATAATTGCGTAACTCAAATTAATAATGCCTTAAGTGTGTACAGAGCTCCGCTCCGGCGCCAGAATAACCAATTATTTGTTTAAACATGTTTGCTCCAGTGAAACATTAAATATGAGTTCGGGTTGTGTGCACCGAACACCCAAGATGAGGACGAGGGCCAGTAGTCACCCCCAATTTCTGGAGCTCAGCAAAATGATTCAATTCAGTGGAAATAAAATTACTTCGTGGTTTTAGCAACATATTTGAACTCACTTTAAAGCAGGTGATTTTAGTCTTCACAAATTGGATTTGGTTGCCTACTGTGTCTGAGAAATTAATTGAATTATCGTGTTGAAGGAAGCTCATAATTGATGCATGAGAGTACTGACCTGTAAGAATAATGTTGATAAATTATATTTTTGGTCCTCTTAGTATACAATTGTATGAGTTTTATATAATTCCCCAGACTTGAAACGGGGGATTATGTTCTGCAGTTCTCTAGATTTCGAGTTTGTCCTAGGTATTTTCTATGACCTTCCCATTTGAAATCTCTTGCGTCTCACATTACCTTGTAATAGAACTAGGTAATTTACAACATGAAATCTTGTTTGCCTCAAACAAAACTTTGCTTTGCACATTTTCTGTAACATGATGTCAACATTTCTTTGTAGAAATATAAAGGCTCATAAACAGTCCAGTTCAGAGAATACATAGGGTGGTTTACTTTGTATATTTAAGATTTGCATAGATTACTCACCCATTTTTTAGTTACAACTCAAGTAAAGGAAAAGCTCGCCCCGACATTTAAACCTTCGAGTTTTACTTATGATGAATTTATAAACATTCGAGTCCTGTTGAATTTAAAATTCTAACATTTCAAAAGAAACATATCAATTGAAATGCAATAGTTGCCGGTACCTATTAATAAATACCAGTAACCCATTAATAATACTAAAGTGTGTAAATTCGTCAAGAACCGATTGAAAAAAGGGCGAATTTATAAAAGTAGACATACCACTCACTATCTTTCACGTACATACATACATATATTCCACATTATCAATTTTTGGCAAGGTAGCACACTTTTACGTGAAAACAGTTCTTCATGCAAAATTATTTTTAAGGATATATCAGTTTAACAGTTTTCAACTTTTCTGCAGGCATTTTTTTTCGAATAGAATTACATACATTCCACACGGAATTCATGATAAGGATGAATGTTCATCTACATATGTGGGTCGATTTTTGTATAATGTTCTTAGTCTGTAGTATAATAATCAATCTATGTACATGAACTTAGCTACATGAATTTTCTTTGCATATTAAGAACAAAAAAAAATTCATATGATTTAAAGATACAGCATCTGAGCAGCAGCCTCAAAGCAATATTATTAAACGAATAAAGTGCAAGTGCAACTTTTAACTTGTTGAAGTCACTGCTCAATTCCAGAAAAATGAAAATGCAAAATTAGCCTTTCACACGCTATTAGCAAATCTTTCCGTGCAGTGCTTGACCTTTGTTGGTACGCGCTAAGCTAACAATCAATGGTTCTCTCGTTAGCCTTGTTCCACTGAATATTTTAGCGTAGAGCCCCACTTGTGGTACCTTTAAGCTTCGGTGATTACAAAGGCTACTTACCTACGAGCCGCAAATTTCAGGTTCTATGGACTGTCGAATTAAGAGCAGTCCGAAACTTGATCGAAATTAGGCAATGCGCCAAGACGACTAAAAGAAATTTCTTTTTATCATTCAAAAAGATTTTCCGGCGAGCGCCAAACAAAATAGCCGTGAGCCGAACGCGGCCGCCTGATTTATTCCTGCGCGTAGAAATAATTGTGTGCAGCACGCCTAGAAAAACAATTCCGAAATGAACCGAGCGCACTGAAGCAAATATTTACTTCTCGTCGTCTGAATGTTTATTGATTCGAGGAAATTTTGTAGGCCGGTAACCGCCAGTTCTGCCAGCGGCGTCAATTATTAGCGCTCCGCCGCCGCCGCGCCGCTGCGACGATGTGACTTCAAGTCAAGCAGTTTGATGAAAGAAAGCGACTTTGTTGTTATTTTGAAGGAGGCTCCTTTCTGTTTTTGCGACTACGGAGTGAAGCGCAAAGATGCATTTAAGTCGCAGCACTAAAAAGAATAGATGAAACGAAAAAAATTAATTGCGGCAGACCATGACGCAATGTAAGATTAATATCCGAAAATTATCTGCTATGGAAATCTTGAAATCGACTAAGAAAGAACGATTGTGTGACATGTTGCTACCCGAAAAATAGAATTTTTATGTATCATTGTGCGTATGGGAGTGATCTATAAACCTTTTTAGAATCTAAAAAAAAACAAATTATTTGAAGACTAGCTTTTGCCCGCGGCTTTGTTCGCAAAGAAAACCTTTTTAATTCCCTCGGTAATTAATAGTGTTTCTCCATAAAACCTTTGAATCTCTGATTCACCTCTATAGAGTTTTAATTTTGTCATGTCACCCATCTTAGATTTCAAAATTGATGCCATTTTCGTAATCAACGTTTCAAGAAACCTCAATAACGACACCCATTACCGATGTTTCTATGTTGTCGAATAAGAGTTTGAATTGAATTGATAAAGAATCGAATCTTGAAAAATCATGAAGCACGTAAGGGTCAAGCAAGACTATTTTTTTTAAATTTTATACTTAAAGTACCTCCTTATATACTACATTAGAGGTTCTGCCTTCAGATGCTAACACGACTAGGCTGCTAGGTAAGGTCACTTAACCTATAAGGATCATCTTAATGGGAAGCTCTGTACAAAATTTCAGCTTTCTAGGTCCAAGAATTTGGGCTGGGCGTTGATGAGTCGGTGAATCAATCAGTCAGGTTTTTTATTTTTATATACATAAACCTAAAAATAATTTATTAAATTATTGTATCATCATCTTTTGAAAATCGTAGCCACATTCCTTGAAGAACTTCATTCAAAATGTCGCTCAAAAAAATGCCATCTTCATAATTTAAAACTGAAATATATTGGTATATACTGATAAAAATAAATTGCGTATTCGTCACTTTTAGGCTGAGGGAAACGTTCGCAAAAAATTTCATTGAAATTCGCGACGTTTAAGTCTCCTCAATGTATTCCGGACTTTTAATTACTTGCACACTAAATCCAATTTCCAATTAATTTACATATATCTAAAAGAGGAAGTCGATTTTGCACCTACATTTACTTGTGGTGGCAAGTTCCAGAACAAATGGTTTCGGCAAGGTAAAAAACTATTTGAAAAGCTTGCTTTATTTAAATTCACTAAGTTAGAAGGATATGCGATTCTTTCTAAAGAGTTTTATATAAATATCAAAGGTGCCTTTAAAGACGAAATGGAATTAGAAGCTTACCTACATACATATACTAATCCACAAGCCATCGTATGCAGATATTGTGGGCAACCTCGAACATAAGTTTGCATTTAGGTCTACATAGATAAGGGTTAAATAGAAAACTACCTACGTCGTAGAGTTGCTTTCACTATATTATATAAATATTAGCGGATAAATTAAAAATCTATTTTAAATTATAACCGAAACCTAAACATAGTACATATGTATGTAGGTAATTTTTAGTATATGTGAAATTATGTCATTCTTTTAATTTAATGTTTAAAGATATGGCCGCCATATAGAATTTAACATAGCAATTCTTAATAAATAGAACTAGTTTAACACATCATTCATCAAAATTAAAAATAGCTTTCAAATAGGATATGGACTAAAGAAATTTGTCAAAATTATATTATTAATTTTTCTGATATTTTTCTCTCTCCCAAATATGAGACACATGATACCTACTAAGTAAATTTTTGAGGATAGTACCTGCGAAATTTAAAATAAAAAGAACATTTTATCAACGGGTGAAAAAAGAATTTCTGCCCAAATCTTCAGATAAAATGTGCGGTCTCCTTAATTATTTTTATTTCAGAAACCATATTTCTCCCTTACCTAACATTAATAACTAGAAAATAACTTTTCTTTAAAGAACTTGCGGCTTTAAACGGTCACAGCGAGGGCCATTAATTCTTGGCCCTTAAAACGCGCTCGTAATTCATACTAACCAGGAGCGCGATTTCAGCAGCTCTTTCACCGGACAACCTAATTACCCACCGTCAATTTAAAGTTATCGCATATCATCGTGGACAATAGACCTGGACCTGAGTAAATAAGGAGGAACCTAATGTGCCCTCGTTTGTCCTGCCGTGGGAGGGAAGCGAGTTTCTAAGCAAATAAATTTCGTAGTGGTCCATTACCCCGTAAAATGTTTTCGGTGGTAAAAAACGACCCATTTCACCATAATTTTTCTTTTACGAGGCAATTTTTTGATATTCCCTCAATTGCTTCCTAGGACACATTCCGTCCAGGTACGGACAGTTATTAGCATCTGCTGGATTTAATTTGCTTGCGAAAGTTTAAATTTGTCGCCAATTTAAGAATACCCAGCGTAATAAAATCGCTGAATTAAAATCTCATCTAAGAGCATTTAAGAGGATTAAATGGCATACTTCCCCCGAAGGCTCTACACTCCGACGACTCAGTCAGACTCTTAGTTCCGGAGACACATCTGCCAAACTACATTTATTTGAAATGAATTAGAATTAAGACAAATTCTGAGTAACTTTGTTTGTAAGACTTAAGGTTTCCTCTGAAAATTGAGTTTAATTGGCAAGGAAATGATTTAAATTTGCTGTCTTACATGAGGAAACTTTCTTAATTCAATTACTGTCTCTATCCACTGAGTGACTAGCCCTATAAAATTACTGAAAATGTGTATTTTTAATGAAGTTCTTGAAATGAAGAAAATTTCAGTTTAGTTCAGTAATTAAGTATGCAAAAATCTAGCTAATAAAAATTATAACAAATTACTACAAAATATGACAAAATGACAAACATTACAGTAGGAAAACAAATAACATGACGACCAGTTACCCACTGAAAAAAAAAAATAGAAATAGAATATGGGATCAACTCTGTTTCCATGAAACGAAGTTTTTTAATAATCTGTTTTCTAGAAATATAACGATTACTGAAAATTTTACATTTAAACTTTAAAGTGAAATTAATTTTACAATTTCAAAAATTTTTAAATTTATATTTTCTAAGAAAGAAATATAAGTTCTAAAAGCGAAATCATTTTAAATAAAGCTTTTTTATACTGCATGTTATACACAGATAAATATGCTAATAAAATTAAGTTTTTTAAATTAGGATCACTTGTAACGGTGATGGGAAGAATTAAATATAGGTAGATACTTGTTTTCCAGCTCTGCTCAAAACATGACCCATTCTCGAGCCAGAGTAAAATAGCTTCAAAGTAGGGAAACAAAAGAAATAATGTTTAATGTTTATATCGAACGTTTTCGAGGCATATTCATTCGAAATGCTTTCACCTGATGGCCGTCGTTGTTATTCGAGAGGCCAAAGAAAGAGACCACTTGACCCAAAGGTCGAAAGAGATGGCGGTCGATGAGCGTCGCCGTCGCTTTCATCGTTCGGCCACAGTCGTCCACACTCGTCCATACCCAAAATTAAATCTTGACTCATACAGGCCCGGGCAGGTGAATCGCCCACCCATTCAAAGCACTTTGTTATTCTCGATATGGTAAACAATGGCTGGCTAAGTTATTTAATAATTCCAAAAGCAAAGCTACAATTTATTTGGACCGTACAGGAAACTCATTTGTGTGGCCAACTTGCCCTCAAACAATCCGGCACCAACGTCACACATTCATCCGGTATATGGCCGGGCCCCGGACTGTTTTATTGCTGCAAATTTTCACATACCTGCACTTCACTTCGCAGGTATTCGATGGAAGCAAATTGCTAGAGTGAGGAATATGTTTCTTTTTTGCCTTTTTTTTGAGGTTATAAGCCCATCCGCCTATGCATACGAGATAGGGTAAATGAGCTCAGCCCCAACACACATGCCTATCATTTATAATTAAAATATGAAAAAGACACAGACCCCTTTAAGCCAGAAATCACTCATGCAATTTTGAGGCATTAAGTCTGCACTAAAATTGTGTGGAGGAACTCGATAATATCGATATAAATTCCATCAGTAACAACGTAGGATAGGATAAACAGAGATGAAATTTAGTTTTTTAATCTCTGAATGAAACAATTTTTAATCAAATCTTAAATTAAAATTAATCTTTTCTGACGAACCAGAAACGTTGATATTTAAATATCAAATACTTACATATACATAAAAGCGTTAAGGGAGCCTTCTTGCATCAATATTTTGCGTTGCTAAACATTTCACAAAACAACCATTGAACTCAAGACCTTAGAAAATCTGTTAAGGCGTGCAACAGGCCAACAGATATACATATGTATGTAGATGGTAATCTTAAATAAATTCACAAAAAATGTCAGCCTGTATACCTACATATAAAAAATCTTTATTTGAGATGTAAATTTTTAAGGAAAAGTCCCTTTTGTTAAAGTTAAAATTATGCATACCAATATACATTATATTGAATGAAATATACAAGTTTTTAAAACTTTTTTATTAAGCAGCAGATTTTATTTCGCCATATAACTTTTTTCTAATGATTTATGAACACTTATGGCTAAACGAGTTGACAGCATAGTTATGTAAATTAAATAGTTCAAAATATTTACTGAATGCACTACAAATATCTAAGCCTTTAGATTATTATGATATCAACACAAGCTGGTGGTTGTTTTGTTCAAAAGTTCTTAACTGATTCGTTTATACAAGCAACCTACATCCCATGGGAAGTGAAAGCTTGTCAGAGTTCATCAACTGGAAAAGTGTTCCATTTGTGCATACAGTTCAGCTCTACCCTGTAAACTTGGCTACAACCTGATATGCAATTAACAAAGGTATCGCGAATTTTATTAAATTTTTACTCAATAATATTCAAAGTGATTGCCGGAGGTTAAAACTTTTAGGTGAACTCCTGCAGAAAATTATCGAAAAAGTCAAAAACAATGATGGGGAATTATGACAGGAAAAATTTATTACCCAATAACGTATAAAAAAACTTATTTAACTTATTAATAAAGCTGATAAAATATTCGGTGACGCCTAGCTGGCACTTACCAAACCGGAAATTTGCCAGCGCTGCCAATAAAGAGTTATTGTGCTAATTATTCATCAAAATTCGGCGCATTTGTCGCCACAAGATGTGCGTGTTAAAAATAGATATAAAATTGGACGGACATCACAGCTGCTGCTTAAGACTTCTGCTATTATTATGATGTTGCTGAGAGATTTGCAACAATGCTAGGGACTGCACATCTTATTTGTTAAAAAAAAACCCTAATGCAATATGCGGCCTCCGAAATTCTTTATCAAAATTCATTACATGTCTATTACGCAAACCTGTTAATAATATCTCACAGTTTTTAAGATATGGTGAGATAATTTTTAACATTTTGCCAAAAAATCATAATCAGTTGCTATTTTAAAACAAGTGTATGTATTCAAGATCTGTCCATCTTCATTGAAATTCCTTTATTTGTAATTTTGAGTTCTTAGTTCTTATGCTGGACGCTGTATTGGGAACTTGTGGTACCTACACAAACATACAAAGATAGCAAATTCAAAATCTCGTCACCCCTTTGGAATTGCTCTCTTATCTTTTTAAATTTTGCAAATTTTAATAGCATATGCGAAACATGCTAACCCAAAAACACTTTCATATAGTATATCATTGCAAGTTCTTAAAAGATTCAATCTTGTATTTCCAATTTTCGATAGCAGATTCTCCAAAAAGCTCTGAGTACCAATTGATAGTAATCCTTTACAGTTAACAATTTTTGGTCATCTCTCCAGTCTCCATTTTGAATTTAATAGCAATGACGAGATAAAATATCACATGATATTGAAGTCGAACCTATAAATTATTGTACCTAATAAGTGTATTAAACATTTTAAAGTTAATGGGACTTTATATTTGATTGTTTGCTTTAAAGTCAATATGCTAATTAGTATTACAGCAGAAACCACTAAATTAGATAATTTTACATGCAAATGCTAGTATACCTGCTTTATTCCATTAAATGGTACACAAAAACCATTGACAACTTCCGAGAGAAGCTCACAAGTTTGTAGCGTTCTGAAACTTTCGAAAAACTTTTAACTTATGCACAGTGTAAACTTTGAAGTTTCGAGATACTTATTTTAATTGGACTAACGTTTCCACATGGCTGTTTTTTATTAACTAGATTTTGACTCAGACACCCTAACGACAATTACAGAGTCTATGCTGAACGACGAAGGGGAACGTTTTGCAAGCGCTAAGACTACTAAATACGTGCATCTACAACTACCTACGTGTAATATTTTAAATTTTAATGGCAACAGCAGACTTCATCGAATATCCAAAAAGGTTTGCTAGAACGTACCTTCGAGCGACACAGTGATTTTAGCCTGCGAAATAGAAAGATACACTCGTGTACAATAAAGCATAATTTTAGGGTAAGGAGCTTAGTGATAATGAGGGAGTGGAGGAGGGCTTATAGAATCGCAAATGAGTTAAAACCCAACTATGGTACAAAACGCAAATTTAAATCACCTTTGATAATTTTTTAATGAAAGGTATTAAAAAATAGTTGAAAGAAATTAGATAATCACAAAACTGATATAAGATCAGAAAAAGGTACCTACATAAAGGCAATGGATTTAAGGAATCTCTCGACATGTTAAAATTCTATCAATGACATTTCATTTTGCCGCTTTACTTCACCTCTGCAGGTTTCCGAAATGTGGGAAAAATTTCGCCCTCTTGGCTACAGACACATCTATTTATGTGATGTGGATTTAAGTGTGTCCGCTCTGGCTATATTATGAAGAATGCTATCAAGCTACTCCTCGTGAATAACGAGAAAGGAAATCAATTAAAATTGTCAATTCAACGGAAGTATGTATGTAGCTAGGAGAAGGTACTTAACGTATTCAACCGTAGGTAAGCGAAGAGCACAGCAACCATGGAATTAAAACAGATTATGCCTGCTTCAAAATACTGTACTAACATTCGGATTGATTGGTTTTCCAGCAAAATTCTTTTTCACGATGGAATACTTAGTATTAGGTAGCTATTCTAACTCATGCATGCGTTTGCGTTAGAGTCAAGTAGATATAATAATTAAATTAATTTTTACTGTTAGCAAAGTTACTTAAAACGCCTTCAGGTCTAATTAGATATTTTTTTATGGAAATACGTGTACAATATTTTACTAGTTTCTTTACTTATTGTTACAATCTTGGCTGATGGCCACAAATCAGTTTTACAAATATGTATAATTTTAAAACAGCACTTACTGCGTTCAATACAACTACTAATACTAACCAACGACAGACTTCTTTAGTCAATAGAAATCGTTGCTGTTTAATTCGAAGTGTGATTTTCTTAGGTTATGGAAAAAAGAATTGAGCCTTACCAAACCATCCTCAATGCATCTTTTCAAACGATCATGAAGCCATATTACATATGAAAATTGGAATCTAACCATATTTAACCATAAATTGAACAATTCTAAAAATCCCAAATACTCCTTTACGTATAAAAAGTAAAGAAATATTAATCCAAAAATGCAAATACTTAATTTGTCGTGGTTTTAACTTTAACTATTAAATTATATTAAAATAATTACTTTATTTATAGGTACTTCTTTAGTCGAATAATTCATAATATTAAAAGTTTCATTGTATAGCCTTAACTAATAACTGGAATATTTTAAACTTGAGTAAACTTATTGACAAATTTTTCATTGCTCCTTATTGTAGTTTTCCGAAAAGTACGGGAAATAGACTGAGAAAAAAGATAATCAGCTTTATTATGCCATCTTCCCTGGCTTTAACGAATTTACGCCGCAAGCCGCACTGCCTGCCAACAATGTGATTTTATCCGTCACAACTAATCCACAGTAATCGATAATTTCCTGGTGTTCTAATTTACTCTTTAAGGGATGAAGTAACGAAACGATACCCAAACGGCGCCCTTTTAAAATGTCGTCTGAGGAGAAAACATGGGGGGGCGAGTTCAATTGGGATCCTCTTTTCGCAATTTCATCTGTTGAACGTTTTAATGTCCATTTAGAGAGACTTGTGCTATTATCAAAAATTCACAATAACGAGGAAGCCTGTATCCTGGCTATATCTATGGAAGGAGCCTTATTTTTCTCTTCTCCGGGCCGAGAAATGAATTCAATCAACTCTAGAAGACCCCCCGGCCCCGAACAGCGGGAGGGTATTACAAGAAATCTCTAATGAGGGTAGCAGTTCGTAGACGAAACCTGCACACGTTTCCGTGTTTGAATAGGATTAAGAAACGTACACGTACACTGGGAGGTAGTTCAGCTAAAATAGAAGCTCCAACGAAAAAGAAAGCTTCTATATCTCTCACCTTAAGAAATGTTTCAAGGAAAAAGCGGAGAGGAGCAAATATTTGATTTTTACTTCAGTTGACGTATGGGCGAGCCACTTAAGGTTTTCTTTCCTCCTAAAGAACAACGTCTGACTCCTGATGTAAAGGTTTAAGTACCTCTGGAAAATGGGTCGTATGGGGAAATCTCATTTTGTGTACTTGAAAGGATTTTAGCCGGTGATGAATAGCACATTTGCGCTTTCAGCTGGCTTAAACACTTCCAAATGCGACCAATATTACACGCTCACGAAAAACAAAATTGTTTTTCCTGAAATTAATGGGAGTTCTCAGACGATGCATAAATGAAATTTGCATTTTCCTGAACGTCTTTAGATTTCGCTAATAATGGTAGAGGATTTACGATGAGCATAGACATTTCCTAATAACACCTTCCCGTAGAGCAATGTGATGAATAAAGAATCAGTGGAGCTCAGCTCAAGTATCCAACCAGCTAATCCTTGAACTGAGCAAGTAATTATAAATCATCGTAAAAAAGGGTGTTTAAATGTACATAAATGTGAGCTAATTCAAATAAAAGCTATTTTATCAATTTGAAATCAGAAGCTCCTCATACATTTTAAAAATGTCTTGATTAAAGATAAGATTGTTGAAAAATTTGTCTATAAAAAACTCCCAATAATAGATTTATCTTGAAACGCACTTTCTATAAAGTACATTAGGCTATTTTTGGTATATATGTACATACATTACAATCATTATTATAGTAATACAGATCATTTAATTAATATCTTACAATATTTTTGTGTTAGTTTATTAACAGAACAAAAAGTAGGATTTTTTTAGGACATCAACTTATTTTTTTTTAAGAACAAATAACATGTATACTACACGTACCTATGTTTTATGCAAATCTTATAATAACATTATTAGATACAACACGGTGTAAAAATAGTTTTTATTTTCAAAAGCTTAGAAAACTAAATTATGATATTATTCATCCAGAAGCACATACATACATATGTATATCTAAAACAAATTTTTGCTTCAACTTCATTAAAGTTATTGTAGAGGCTACTTAAAGAACATATAATGTTATGTATGTTAGAAATGAAAAATAAAATCATGTGCTTAACAAAACACATACAATCTTATTTGAAGTTCATCGTGAAATAGAAATTAGACCTATTGCAAAGATGGAAAAGTTTTAGTAGAGATCTAAAATCTTATCGACTTAATGTTTAATTGTTAGGTCCAAAACTTCTAAGTACCGCTTTTTTCTTGAAGAGCACTTAAAAGAGAAAAGAGAAAAATTTACTCATTGCAAGATAATTTCAATTTCCTCAGTATTTTTGTACTATTATTTTCGATCTGTAGGTACGAGTATATCACTTTTGGCAATTTTTAAATGGAAAATGTTTTAATGTTTTAGCTTCAATAGGTATGTCTGTTTTCGAATGTAGGCATACATAAATAATCTTGGACAACAACAATATGTGTACTTAATCTTAAACTGAGTGAAAAAATTCAAGTTCTAAGAATTTTTCAAAAAGAACCTATTAATTAGATGAGCTTATTCATTGCCTTCTTATTATTTAATATTTTAAGGTAGGTACAACAGTGGGAAAGAGAAATCAGTTTTTTTTAATTCGTTTTGCGATATTCACGGTTTTTCTCTTCCTTAATACATTGCATCAATAGGCTTTCACGTCTAACTACATAATGGCTATATTCATTAAATTGCCGATTTGAGACTATGTAGAATTAATTTAATTTAAAATGTGCGAGGATAAAGTGTTAAACTCTTGAATTTAACTCGCATCTCGAGAGAATTAGTTCGATTATCGTTAATTGCCATGTAATTATCATATAATGCAGTGGCAAGACGACAATAATATGTGGGAATTTAAATTGAATCATGTCTGCTGATGCAGGACATATTGGAAAGCCCAACAAATATATGCTATAGCAGTAATGTATATTTTCTACAAATTAATTATGTATTGCTTTATTTAATATAAAAGTCCTAGTTATGTTCAATGCTGAATTATTAACAGTTGCAACTGATGCACTAGCTAGGACCACGTTTCCGTCCTCCTGATCATCCATGTCCGGCTCAACACCATCTGAAGCAAGTAAATGCATCCGGATCTTGTTTCGATCCGACGAATAATTCCCAAAGGTTTTAGCATCATAATGGCAACAATTATTTGATTTATGCTCCCGGCCCATTGTTCATTGGAACAAAGTACATCCGGCTTTAATTAGTTGTAATCAAATATCCATACGGCCAGTAATTTATGCATTGTGCGCTGAATAATTCAGGTCTCCTGCTCCGAAAATGTTTATAATGCGATTTGAGTCCTACCTGGATTTGCACATGATACAACTAATCTTAAAAATTTCGAATAATACCAGCAAAAGCGAAGGATCAGGTAAATAAATTTGATAAATGTGATGCATTTCATTATTTGCCTCATTTGAGATGCATCGGTTTCGAAATTAGACCAGTATTTACCTGGTATTGTTATTGATGCGGTCGCAAAATTATCATTAAACCACATGTAAAAGGTATACCGTAATACAATAGAATGACGAAAATTATCCGCGTTGTTTTAGTTAATTAGGATGCCATACCTATTATTTGAATTTTGGCAACTATGCAGTAATTGTAATTCTTTGAAGTTTTTAGGTTAATAATGCTATTGTTCGATATTATATATTATAAATTCATACATATGTAATTAAAAGCAAAACTATTTGTATAAGCTATGCCATGATACGATACTTAGGTAGATTTAGAGGATGGGATATATTCTTTAGGAAGGCTTAAAAACTGTAGACATAAAAAAAAATCACTAAAATTTTTAAATTGTATTGAATATTCCCTTGTTCCACACTAATTGACATATTTTCAATAAATTTTGTGCCATAAATATTCTATCGCTTTCGAGGAAACCCTGCTCCAAGAGAATGATTCTAAATATATAAGTCTATAATTGTCTAAAAGGACAGCCGGTTGGAGCTCGCCGAAAATTCATTTACACTAATTAAAAGATAACACTCTGAGTAAACGACAGAAGATTAGGAGGAGAATATTTCATTATGGAATACCTCCAACTTTGAAGCTGACACCGAAATCGACTCCGCCGCCAAAACAAAACGCAGGCATTGCGGCGGTAGTCGACACAAAATGTGGCAGGTCGCCAACTGTTATTAGTAAACAGAAAATAAAAGTGGAGGTCCAGAAGGAACGCGAATGTTTAAGGTGAGGTGCAACTTCATTGTGTTCGCCACATTTTATTTATTTTATGCGGCCATTACTTAATTTCAGCGAAGTGCCCTTGTCCGCAGATGGAAAACGAAACGATAGCGTCCGGCATGGAAGCGAAATTCGTTTTCGACCAGCCAATAACAATTTATTGGATCTGTCATAAAGAAACCTGCTGCACCAGAGGTGTCCAAAGGAGGGAACTCTATCTCCGCTGGGGAGTGCTCCAATGACGGATGTTTTTCAGCGACGACCCTCTGCTTTTACTGCCCTCCATGGAGATTTTTCTATGGATGCACCAGGGAAGCCTTTTTAATTCAACAAAGTTATTATAGTTCTAAAAAGTACTAATTACATCTTTTGATGAAGAAGCACGGTCTCACGGTAGCACAGTTTATGTTGGTTGTGAAGCTAAAAAACAAGGGTTCAACCAAATGATGAGGACTAATTACAGTCTGATGAAAGTTTTATATAGAAAACAACAGCAGAACCAACTTTTCCAATAACCAAGTATTTAAAAGTAAAGATGGCAATTCAAGTTTTATAATTACACAAGTGAAAAAAAGTTATGAAATAAATTTATTCTACTTACTTTTATTGCCAATTAATTTTTTACACAGAAATTGTAAAACGCTAACGGTTCGTAATGCATATCTTATTCAAAATATTTATCTCGAAAGAATTGACATATAAAATGTTAGAGTTCGATTGACTAAAAACATCAATATTAAAAAAAATCCCAATATCCAAATTTCCGTATAATTAAAAACAACACTGGGCAACGATTACGAAGTAATTTGCATTTTTCGTTTAGTAACAGTTATCAATTTTTATTTAGCCAAAAAAAAAAAATAAACCTTATATTCCAAATATTATTGAATTTAAGTAAAGGCTTCAGGTTTGTGATTTAACTTCTAATGTCAGAAATAATAATCATTATTTTTGGTCCCTGGTTTTCGATTGATTCTTCAACGTTGCTTTCAAGTTTTTTTTTTTTTTTTGTAAGTTGATTTTATTGTTTTTTCAAGCTTAAAAAAATTTGTAACTGGGTTCCTAATCGAGAATCTTGAAACATAAGAATTAAATTTTTTAAAACGGATGTTCTAGAAGCATATTTCGTAACGCAATTTGACTTACATACATTGTCATTTAACTAAAATTTAAAAGATTTTGTTTATTTCCCAATGTTATTTCCACTACCACTGATTGGTTTTATTCTCAGTGTATTTGGCAACAGAAGAACTAATTTAGCGCTATAGTAACATTTGTTTGCTACATCTGAATTTGTCAGCGCTGGACAGATGTGTGTCGCACCCAAAGTGGGATAATATTGGTCACTTAGTCCTACCAGAAGTTATGTATTTGCTTTCATACTGCCCAACTGGTATATAGTTAGTTGCTCGAGCTGTCACGATGGAGGTTGTTACCGATATTTATACCATTAATAATTCAGAATTGACTACATTACACGTGAGCCGTGAGGGCGGCCGCTGTGCCCCTCCAAATGGAGGGATCTATCCCAACACCTTGGAAAAAGAACACTGCTCCAAAAACACATTTTCGTGGCTACAGCCTGAATCATTTATAACCTGTTGCCGTCGGGAAGTGTTTTCGCTCGTCCTTGTGCTGATACAAGAGATTTTCCAAGCAAGTTTTGTGGGTATCAGAACAGGGAAATTTCAGGGGTCTCCAAAACCGAACGGAACACCCCCTGGACAGGAGTGCTCAAAGATGTTTAGTTTGGGTTTGTGCAGGTTTCGTGCTGCCCTTCTACCAACAACAGCAAAACATTCGACAAAACAAGCTGGGCGTGTTTTTAGTGTTCCGGGCGTCTATAGGTTTTTAGTGACTGCAATCGATTAGTTGGGCTAACTATTTGTGTGGGTAAGAAGCTTAGGTTTAATGAGAATTGTAATTGATGTTGGCTTGCATACATAACGAGGAGCTAGCCCTACGCTGGTTCATGTTTAATAAGCACTGCTTTAGGTGAATGAAATATTCACCACCGTTTTTGTTCACCTGTGCGCCCAACATGGGCTATTCATAACGAAGGTCAGAACATAATTAGACTTTTTTCGGTCTCACCTCCGTCGCTGTTCGTAAACAGGCCTAGCATTGTCTAATAGATAATTAAATAAAATCTTGAAAACTTTGCCGCGCTGTTTTGACAGGCTTTTTGCTTTGGGTTTACGAAATTCCGAATTTAGCGAGCATAGTCGATATACCATGATCCCCGCTCCGGTTATCAGCATTAAAGGACTTTTTTCATAAAATAGAAATTAAAAACTCCGACATTTCAAGGGAATCTAGTTATTAAATCTTAATTTAGACCCACAAAACCGTAGACTTTCACTTTACAATAATACAAATTGAACATTAAGATTTAAATATGTATCTCTTTCTGAAGAAGTTAACATTAACTTAATGAAATATTATTAATATAATAAAATAACTATAATAATACAAATATGTTACATGACATCGTTGCATAGATCTATTTTTAAAAATTTAACATTTTGATTCAAACAAAGTTGAGATATTTTTTTAAAACCACAAATTTTGATTTTGATGATATTATCCTGTTTTAATTTGAACATGGAGCATAATTCTAAATTATAGTAAACAAAAGGCAGAGAACCCAAATATACAGAGCGAGGTATTAATTTAATGCCAACCATTGTAATTGATTGATATGACCATTCCCTAGAAGGAGTATTGGCAAAACATTTCAATAAAAATTTTTAATCAAACACCGCTATGCTTATGCATGGGTATTGGGATGACTCTAACGAATCATAGTTAAGATAAACGTGTATTCCAATTGATAGTTGCTCTGCTTATAAAACTAATTAAGAACATAACTGATTCTTGGGAGTTCGAAAAACATTTTATTTGCTGTTTACACTAAAGCTTAGTAAGGTTGTTTTCTGAATGAAAGAAAATGATAAACATTAATTTCTCGATCTTCTTAAGACAGATACTCAACAGCTAAGCTTAATGGAATTATATCGATTCTCACAACAGCTGTTGGATCTCTGTTTTTAACTCTTATTAAGTACCACTTAAAAGCATATTCTCTGATAATCACATTATTAATTTTTCAATTAATAAAGCGTCGTAATAATTGAATGAAATTTCCCGACGACGGACCTGCATTACGAAGCACATCCACACAAATTGCGGAGGCTGAGAAACGTCTTTGCACGTCTATAAAATGTTGTGCCCAGGAACGAAGGACTCAAAAGAGAGCCAGAGGTGGAAAAGTATTAAATATAAAGAAAGGCTATGCACTCTTCTGTGTATTTGGCCTTATATCATTACAAATGCTTACTATACATTGTACTCATATAATGTAAGTTGCAACAAAACAATGCACGGGACATATGTACATACATATATTATATTCGATGTACAAATTAACAATAGGGAATGTCTCTAGCTTTTGAATTGAATACTACACCCTTGTAATATGCATTTTGACAAAAGGCTAGATACTAGCGTTTTTCTATTATAATTTACACATATGTATACATACGCGTATTATCATTCAATCTCAAAATCTAAAGTAATCTACTGACAGTTTGTTTTGTGAAATTTTACAAAGGTGTACTCATTTTTTGCTTCAGAGTGCTCACTCTTCATTGTAAACAAATACTAGATTTCTCATTGAATAAAACTACACCAAAAAATGAATACCCCTATAATATCAATCCATTTTCAGCCTTTTCTCGAATTTCACTCTTTACACCTGACAGAAAAGCACAAAGCCGGACACAAATTCAACTAAATTAGCCATAACAATTATTTTGCCAGTTCGCTCATTACTTTTAAATAATGCGAAATGATTGAACCGCACTAAACTCTGTAATTACGGGGGTGTGCTTTATTATTACTTATGGCGGGCGCACCTATTTTCACTGCTGGCCAAACCTTTGTGCGACCAGGTGGATTTGAAGTGCAAACTTTCAATTAGGATACTTTTCATTCCCTTTAATTTTGAATTAACAATGAACGGAAAATAAACTAAACGCAGGAGCTCAAATAATACAAAGGGCCCGGAGTGCTCCTTCTGGGGGCAGCACACACAACGCCGAACACAGGAGATTTATTATCAAAATTCAGGACCGGAGGTGAATCGAGCATTAAAAGGAGGAGCTTACTGGCAACTGCATTAAATTTTTGCGATGGAATCAATATTCCAAAAGCAATCAAAATTTCCTTTTGATTTCCGCTGGTGCTCTCAGTGGCGCGGAACATCTTTGTGCTCATGCAATTGAAATATGTGGATGCTCCACGGGGTTGGAGGACGCTTGATGGAGCAACATTGTTTTATACATTTTATTTAATGCAGCTCCTTGGGATGGCACAGCTCATGTAATAAGATGTTTCCTCATTAGATTTTGACGTATTTTCAAGGGTCTTTCTCCTTTCTTGGGAGTAATAAATATTTCAGGACTTGATCAATGGGAATTCGTCCGGAAGAAGTAATGTCGCTGCTTTTGATATCAGTCCTGAATAATACACTCGCTTCCCTTCGCATCGGAATCGGATGGGTCTTAGTAGCAATACCAGAGAATATCGTACAATACTTTTCTAAGCAATTTTGTTTACGTCATTTTTTAATTTAATATGTACCTATGTATATCTTATAACTAACAGAAATATAGTTTGCTAAAGCAATCAAAATTTGAAGAAAGAAAATAAACATTTGTAATTAATCCTTGGAAAATCAAGTGTTCAAAAGTCAGATCTTCAAAGTTGTATATATTCACATAAGAGTCTTGAAAAAAAAATTCGATAAACTGAACGATGGTCTAAATTCAAAAGTTTACTATCCTGTTATGAAATGGGTTAATAATTTAATATACAATATAATTAAGTTTTAACGGGTGTTTATATTGGAATAGTTACAGAGTAATCGATAAAAACTTGGTTGTCCCAATATCTTGAAAACGGTAGAATTAAATACACATATACATATGTATTTGGCGATGAAGTTCCTGAAAGTTCTCGTCAATATTCCTAAACATATTTCGTAACAGGAATCAAGCACTTTGCATTTGAAAATATTAAAAACATTCACGATTTCACATGGTTTATTTTGATAACAAATTTAGCCTTTTTCATTAAACAGTTCAAAAATTATATCATGCAGTGAGAGATAGACAGATATTTTGTACATATCCAACAGATCGTTACATTTATCCAGCAGACTAATTAAAAATTAAGCCACTTCTTAAAAATGAATTTGTAAATGCGTCACCAAAAGGTGGACTTTTAACATATCAATATTCAATAATTTCATGGATGAAGTTATCGCCAGTTTCAGATCTCGTACCAAAAATACATTAATTTCGCTTAAGCCCGGTATGCGCTAAAGGGAATTGCTGTCCCTGCAGTCCTGACAAAAAGACGGGAAGAGACAGGAACAATGCCTCATCACTTTTGCAGGGACAAAGCACACTTTCAAAACAAGCCCCCGGCTATAAGCCGCGAGTGGAAATGTTGACAAAAACCCTTTCTGGGAAACATTTAAAAGAGAGCGGACAGATCGTTCGTAGTCCATTTTTCAAACTCTTTAGTGGCTTGCCCACCCGCACTGACCCATTCCACCCTTGTTCGTCAGGTGAATGCTTGCGTGCTTCATTACACCTGAGTGTGTGCCTTCTTTTTTGCCAATTAAATTATTGAACCAAAAAAAGCGTCGCCCAAAGGGGTTTTCGTGTGAGCGTGTCAGGTGTGCGTCCACATCCATTGGCCTTGTTGCGATGGACAGCGTGCGTTTTCAGGACATTTTATGCGAACGATTATGAAAATGATCATTAATTCAAAATGATAAAATTTTGAACTGATAATGCCAGTTTTTGTGAATTGCATTAGATCTACTAATGTGTCACGGCCACTTTATCCCCATGAATTTTTTTAGGGAACCCGCGGCTCAGTGCCGGCGGAGGAGTATTTACCATTCCGTGGGTAATAGACAGGTGCCCCGCTCAAACTCTATTGACAAAATTAATTGCTAACAGAGGATGTGCGTGTACTTGTCGTGTCGCATTTATTAAAAGCGCGCAATTTGCCTTCGGCCGGCGACTATGCTTAAATGCGTGATTGGAAACCGAATGTCGCATACGAAAATGTCGCCGGGGGTCTCTACTTGTCCCGACAATTATAATTAGGTACTAATTTATTTTGTTGCACAATGCTACTTAAAAGCCATAATAAATTATGATGGCAACATATGCACTTTGGTTCTTGTAACAGTCCGCGTTAATTTTAATATCCAAAAAAACGTTAAAATTACTTTTATATCTATTATATAAATATTTCTATATTTATATTTTTATTTTATTTTTTTCATTGACTACATATAGCCGAATAAAAGATACGACACGTAAAAATCATAAAATCTAATTAAAAACAAAATACTGACTTAATAAAAATCGCATACAATAACAAATCGGTGCTAAATAAATCGCAAAAACAAATCATCCCATTGCCAGTTTATATTAACACTGGTGTATAGATGTGATTTATTACTTTATTTTAGAAAATAAACGTATAAATGCTAAAAATATCGAAAGAATGAGACTAACTTAGCCATTTGAAAGACATAAAAGATATAAAAAAATTCTACGTAAATATGTATGTTACTAAAACATAAAACATATCTACAGCTTTAAAATAATAGCTATAGTTTTCAGTTTTCTCGGAAAAAAAGTATTTACTTCTATCGGTGTACAATTATAATACTTCACTGTAACAATATTCAAAAACATAATTAGAAGTTGTGAACATTCTATCATTATTAACTTTTTAATTAAGAAAAAGGAAACCCTATTACTGAAACTTCCTAGCCTTTCTGTTTGTGTGTCTTTCACATACATACGTATATCTAAAAGAAATTGAGCAATTTATTCCCACTATAAAATCTATGAACTTTTGTTTTTATCTAGTTAGATACTATTATTACCTCTCTGGTGCTAGTCAGACGTAAATATTTTCGTGGCGATACTAAAACTTTGCGGTCTGAAAATGGGGAAATTTATTTTTATAAATATCACAACTGCTAAGGATTACAGAATAAGCAATTGACAAATACAAAAATGAATTATTTATTATTTTGTAGCTGTGTTAGTAAAAACAAAATCAGCAAAACTATTTTTGTTTTGAAATAATTTTTCTTTTAAGCCCACCTTAATTTGTATATAAGTACGAGTATGTAATGAAATTTTTATTTCAGTTGTTTTAGTTTTTTAGAAGAAAACAGATATTTTTTAAATTACATAAACTAAACGAAATCTTCTACCAATGGGAATGTGTGAAAATAATCTACTAGACTCACAGACACTTAATTATAAAACAATCAAAAGAGAATAAAGGTTGTGTAGTTAATCGGTCTTTAGAAATTACATAATTTCCGAAATGCATGACTTTGGGCGTTATTATCGTTACATAGGAGTGAAAAGACATTTAGCCAGGAGGGCTAATTTTAGTCTTGGCACAATGTCTATTGAATTTCGAACAAACACGTCGAACATTAGCACTGTCCCCATCTTCGGCGTCGGGTCGGATGTCTATTTTATCGGTGAATTAACAGTGGCACTAAGTTCATAATTAATTGCCCTCGTCCACGCCACAGCCCCCGGAGTATCGGCTGCAGGAATAGGATAATTTGCCTAAGCCCGCTGATAAAACTGCGAACCTGTCACAGCCTGTTGATTCGCATTCAACAGGGCAGCCAGCCCTACACCGCCCGTTGTCTTCATTTTGATTTAATAAATCGTCGCCTTGGGTTCCCCTTTTGATAAAAATATTTTATTGACTGAAAATCGATGGGAATGACGAAGCGCTCGGGAACGAACAAAGGCTCACCTTCCGGGAGATATTCGCTCCTGTTGGTGGAAACCATGTCTCCCGGCTAAAAGCAATATCTGGACAAAACGTGACTCGAAGATAAGCGTAGCCAGTAGCCGGGAAAGGTGTGGATCCGCGGGCTTCTTCCGCAGATAACGCCGTGCATTCCCTCTTTTTGCGGTTCCGACGTGGGGATTGTGTTTGCTCAACGACTTCAATTAGGCACGCGGCTTTTGGGTCGGATTAAAATTTGATCAATTGTTTTGAGAGGCCGAGGGGCGGCCTCCTCCTGTTTGCACAATAAATTTGGAAAAAAAAGGGAATTTTTAATTAGAAAATTCCGCCTGTTTTGCATATACCGCACGTATGCCCGCACTTGCGTATTCCATGTGAATTTGCCCTGCCCGCCGCAGATAATCAAATTGCGTTCGGGATGACCAAAGGATTTGTCGAACGGATTAGCGCCGCGCTATGGCCTCTGTTCAGCGTGACCTCTACAAGCACTCATCCTGTTGATTCGTCTATCTGAGGATTAATTGCTGTCGGATAGTCGCTTATTTGTTTATTTAAATTACGACATTTCCAATTTGTTTTATAACTGTTCTTGATGCAATGCAAAATGGAAATAGTTCGTGGAAATAAATTTGTTTTCTCAAACTATCGCAGTACGATATTAATAATTTTAACTTAGAAATTTCAACAAACAAGCTTCTATATATGTATGTACATGTATATTTAATAACGAGGCGACATTATATCCTTGGTAATGCACAATATTGAAATCAAATATGTAGATGGTTTTTCACCACATTTTTATAAACATAATTTTAATGAATCATTTAGTTTTTAGTTATTATATATAAATGACCCAACTATCTTTCAAAAAGTATAGTAGATGATTTTCACGTGTGAAAAAACTTCTTATTAGAAAAAGGAGCGAAAAGGTATAATTTCATTATCATGTAGGGACAAAGGTGTAAAATAACTTACCCACCCATAGATGTATAACTCATAAGTCTCTAGAATCTAGGCTGATTAGGATATATTTTTCGTTAACGTAAACGTAATATTTTTGCTGGCAAAATATAGTGTGTATACAAATGTATAACTAATAATTAAAGCTTATAGAGGTAATAATATTTCAGATTTAATTCAAAATGTTTATAATTTTTCTCTCAATTATCCCTTCATGACTCGTTGGATTAAGTTGACAAAAACGAATGTAATAAGTTCCAAGGAATCAGCTGAAATTAAAGATGTGATAAAAGTATAACAATAGTTTTAATTTAAAACCCGGTCGATTTCCCTTTCCTAAAAGGAGGTCATGTTGAAGAACTATAGACGATTTTACTTACAATTACATAGTCAACTTTAGTTAAATTTACGAAAATATCGTGTTTAGTGAAAGCCGTTGTACATATAATAAAAGGAGAGTTACGAAAAGTTGTCTCCATTCCATGTTACTACTATATAATAAGGGATGCGGATCGTAAATTTCATCACTTTCTCAACATTTTTACTTTTTCACTATATTTTAAGGACGTTTTACTTCAGAAACAAGAATTTTTATGAGAGAACATGTACAAAGGACAGGACAACCCATCTCGGAAATTTTCTTTCAAAGAATATCGCAAAATCTGTTTAAAAATAGCTAATGGAAAAGAAAACCCCGCAGATTACAGAAGAGCAACCTGAGAGGAGAAGAGTTACAAGGGAAGGACGACAGTTCTGACTTTATCACTCCGCTGACCTCCGGAGATTATCCGCAGATATTAGTCCACCCCCTTTGCAGAGTGTAATCCGTCTTATTTACTTTGGAAGCGCATAACGCGCCGCACAGTCACCCTGCACTTTAACTAAAAGCCTGACCGAGATTTGTTTATTAACTAAAAGAGGCAGGAATGAGTGTGGGAGAGTAGCACCACATTGTTTTTGCAGGAGCCCATAAATGGAAGGACGGATGAACTTTGCAACTTTCTAAGAGTCATTTATGGCGCTTGGCCATTGAATTTAGAGTTCTTTTAATTCCAGCTGCGATTTGGTGCGAAACACAAAAAAAAAACTCAAAAAAATAAGGGAATCTTCTCAAGAGCCGTAAAACTCTACAAATTTACTCGTCTACCTGTCTCTGGGGTGTTGAATATATCCAAACTACACATCTACAGCGGTACACAAACGCGAAAAATGGTAAACTTGTGCAACATCGCTCGCAAACTTTGTCGTTTGTGCGCAATAAATACAGGTGGCAGGTGGTTTTCAGGATTGTGGCACAAACTTAGAAATCCTTTCTTAACGCTTTATAAATTCCTTTGTTGCTAGCTGCTTTCCTGAGAGGCGCAATGACAGCAGAATATCTTTGTTACGTAAAGTCGATATTAAATGCATTTGGAAAATTTAATGGGTCATGACATGACCAATGCAGTTTGTAGTTTTTGTCATATCAAAATTTCTCGTCAAGGGATCAATTTTCTTTTATAGTGGAGAATCATTTTATACCTTTTGTCATAAGATGAATTTTTCTTCATGATATTAATTTTTTAATTTTCATTTTCAGGGTATTAAAATTGGGATAATGCCGAAAACCTTTAAATAATCAATGAAAGTACCTATGTATGTGTTAAAAACTCTAAAAATTATAAGATTAAGAGAGCCGCTTGCTATATGTAAGAACCTTTTATTCTTAATGGATCAACGATTAAGAGGATGAAACCTTCCCCAAAGCAAACTTTAATAAAATGTTTATTACCTATACAAATTATTTATTTCATTAAAATAATCATTTTACAGGAAAAAAGTAAATTTTTCTGAATACATATTTCGAAAAATATTAAACCTTTGTATATTATATTGTATAGGACAGACAGTATTCTTAACTAATGTGTTTTTCTAAAGAAGCTACAAAGACAAAGACATATGGAGAGGATTGCCAGCCAAGCATAGAGGATATTTCAAATATGAAGATGTAAGTAAAGTGGATGTATACTCAAAACATGATATATTCATGTATTATAAAATGGTGAAAATTCTTTCTTTCAAACTATGTATTTTCCAGTTACATATGTATATTGGACATGTACAATCAATGAACCAAAAGTAGTTGCACTTTATCGCAACTGTTTATGGAGAAAACAACACATAACATCTTTTAAGAAAAACAAGTTAGATTTTTGATGAGTTTTAAAAAGTCTGAAAATAACCTCGTTTCAGGGAAAGTGAATTACCGAATCCCCCATGTCCAGATAGAAATCCAATAAGGAAAACCCCTGCCATTGACTTTGCTGCACATTTTCCACCATAATTAAGTATCAGTGTTTTCTGTAAACTACTATACTTGGGTCGAATTGTAGGGTTGAGTATGTGCTATTTATTTATTTTTATTATTACGATAGTGTAAACGCATTGTCTAATTACAATCTGGCGTTGAGTATAATACATTTGTCGCAAAAATCATTAACAAATGTCTAAATTTACATATTGAAAATATACTTCTTCTCTCATTTTTATTTTTTTGCCCGACAGCGAAAAATGAAGGTTATGATTTTAACATTTATGAAAATTAGGATTCGAATCATCATATTCGTGTTTAGATATCACCAGAGTTTCATAGGCTATGGTTTTCTCCCTTTTCTTTGTACTTAAATTATACAAAATCCCGTACGGGATAGTAAATAATAATGTGGGAGCGTATGTTTTATTAACAAACTAAAACTCACAAGTATAAAACTATCACCCGATTTAGACAGAAAGGTAATAGATTCATCACGCTACTGCTGGTTTAATTTCTTGTTCTCTTCACAAAATCTTGTATAAAATAGTGTTTTATTATAAAGTGTTAGTTTTAATTATATTTAGCAGTTACCTAAAATATAAATCTTGACTTTTGTCTTTCAGCAGAACAATGGTCAAATCAACAATGCTCATTGGGGATAAAAACATAGCACATTGCAAAGATTACGCAAAGGTGTGTTGCTGTCTATTTTTCATTTTACTTAGAAATTTGTTTTTATTTATAAGTAACCTTGGCTTTAACATTGCATGAAAGGAGTGAAAGCAAATATTAGCTCTCCTCGAATCCTTGAGATGTTTCCAGGCTAAGAAAAGAAAGCAGAGGCCACGACCATCCTATTTTTTCGGAAAGTTTTCTTTTTCAAGAAAATTTTTTCGACACAGTTGCAGGGCATGGTGAGGATTAGGGATATCCTCGAAACTTCACGGTATACGAAGATTTGTCTCAGCCTATCTTCCAAACTTTGCTAGTCCGGTTTATGCAGCTGCGGTCAGGACACTTAAGCAGTTCCTTGAGCCACGGAACAGTTTTAATTAGTGAAGCGGCAATGTGACTTCGGTTGGAGTTGCATGCATAATTAAAAATTCGCCAGGAGCATTGATTAGTGCACAGGTAACTTAATAAAAATTTCAGGCAAATCATGGTATTCTGGCGCCATTGGAGGTGCCCTAGTCTCTGTCTAGGGGTAATTAAAATGCCTACGTAATATCGTTATGCGGTCCCTGGTCGCTTAGATAAGACGTGCGGGTAGGGGTGTTTATGTGCTTAGCTTTGCGAGGGAGGAGTAGGGAGGCAACTGAACTCAGAGAGCCATTTTTCGAAGCGAACTTCTCCGGCCAATATCCGCCGGGTGAGCTAAAAGCATGTCGCCGGGCGGGTGGGGCCGCAGCAGGGGTGGCATAGGGCCGCGTTTATTATTCATAAGCATCTTTCACAATTTACATGTCGCCCTCGATGTTGGTGTTTGTGCTCTGGATTTGCTTTGTTTTGTTTGGTTCGCCGTCTCGTTTGCTTTTGGGGATTTCGTGCATTTCAGGAACAGTGTAAGTGTGCGTGCATATATATGCATGTATATGTGTATTAAGGGCCCTAATACTTACTCAAGCATTCCAAAACGCAGCTGCGTTATGTGGGCACCAGTCGGGCAGGACACACACACTTTCACACACTACGACACTACGGAGGCTCCCAGGTAAGAAATTAAGTACACGTGCACTTTAATAGTTTCTCAGTTAATTCGCATAAATCTAACCTCGTAGCATTTGTCCCGAATCCAGTTTCTCTAGCGCACACATGGCAACACTAAATGTGGACGTGTTGCTCTCACTTTGTTGAAATTGCAAAACGCAATAACGGTTCAAGCGCAACAACCCAAACCGACTTTTTTTTTTGTACCGTATAAAGCGGCCCGAACCGGTGTAAAACGGTTACCCGAATGGCAGTGGTAGCCAGCCCCCCAACCGAATCGACCCGCAAACAGCGCAACAAACAACCGCAAACAACAAAGTGTCACTTTTTACGGCACTCCACACAAAAGGGAAAAAGCAAAAGGCGGATATCGCCAGTCAGACGTCAGAGTACACGCCACAGTCACACAGCTTGTTGCTTCAGCGAGGGTTGCAAAAGCGGGGGTGGCTAGAGCGGGACCGGGAGACAGCCGCAGCCACCCGCGCCTTCGTCTGTGTATGTGCTAACAAGTGGTCGAAGACGAGGGGGAAAAATGGCGATGGGAATTAATTTCTGTCGGCGTTTATTCTTTAAATAGGCGTCCTACACGCAACCGTTGGCCGCCCCAACTGCCGTATCATGTGCTGCCCCTAATTGCGGCACTCACTCACGGGCATCGTAATCGAATTGGCGCCATTCCCCGGGCTCCGGCGAGTGCCGAAAGTTTCCTTTGTTTACGAGGAGGAAAGCGCGTAGGTGGTCGAACTATTTCCACTTGGTCACTTGTCGCACTACCTGCGGCCCAACTTTAATTTGCCGTCAACAGGTACTGCAATTCTGTCCCTCTGGCAATTGTTTCCCATTTTCGCACTTTAACGCAAACAGACGCTGCCGCAGGTTTTTTTTAAAGCTCGCGAAACGTAAAGACCCAACTTTGACAGGACCAGAAATCTTTGGGGCACACCAGCGCACAGGGAAAAGTCGGAAGGGCACCGCGCCTGTGCAGCGCTTTCCCTTTCATCCCATAAAGCTCCAACTTAGGGAAAACGGTGCACCCACCTGTGCCAGCCGAAGGATCTGTTGAATCAGGAAGGGGGGCACCGCTCTAGCGCATGTGGAACCCTTAGAAGGTGTTTTCCAGGAGACATCTGGAGGACACTAGCTGGTCTTTTTTTTAAATTTCATATCCTCGCCGATTTTTCAGGTTCAGTCAGGAAAGCATTTGCATGATATTCAAAAAATTCTATAGTTCAGATTTTATTCCGAGCGAAAACATATTATATTATTTAACCGATGTTTTAAGCATCCGGGCGGTTAAATTGGACAATTACTTATAATAATTAAGTAAAGTGAATGAATTTGATTATTGATTTAAACTCACAGCAGCATGTACAAATTATAGATTATATAAATAACCTGTGTATGTATCATTTGAGTGGTAAAATGATTAAATGGCATTTAGATAAATATTCGCAAATTTAGCAATATCCAAATAATATTTAAATAAAAAAAACATTTTTAATATAACCACTTTTTTAAAACGAACTAATAATTATAATTTCTCCTGATAGGGGATAGTCGTGAAAATTTGTGATTGTGAATTTGTAATAGCTATGAAAATGTTGGTACGACTTTAAACGGAGCGTAAAAGGTAAAAGGGTCTTACAGCTGCTGTTTTGAAAAGAGGATAAAATATAAAATAGAACTGTTCACTTCAATTGTAATCACATACTATTTTTTTTTGTTCAAATTCCATATGTGCGTTATACGCCCGCTTGTATGACCATTATCCTCACTGCCTTTGAATTAGATTAGGTATGTATTAATTAATCTACTCACTTCAAGATTATGTTACTCCTCGTATAGCGCCCATTATATTAACTGAACACACAATTTGTATTTTGTAATTTGTAAACTTGACTTAATCGAATGTGATCAAATACGAGTATTCCATACACGAGTGTGCGTATGTATGTATTACATAAATTAATAAGTATGTACATTAGCTTTTCGGTTATCCCTAGGTTACAATTAAATGTAAAAGCATTCATGTTGCATTTCAGGTATTCTTCATTATAATAAGGGCCTGCAATTTAGTGCTCTAAGAACAACTCGCATAATTAGGTATTTAAGTACTACAAGTTCAAGTAGGTACTCAATCAATCACCCTAAATTTGTACCAAGTCTGAGTAGAGAAGATCGAAGTACTAAATTCCTTGGGTAAGCAACACAGTAATTGAGTGCTCAATTAAGGAGTATTCAATTATTTAAGCTTTGCATAGAATTTAAGACCTCTCAATTAATGCTTTGATAAATAGGAGTGTAGGTCAATTATAGGTTTCGACTACTAAATAATGTTATTTGTTTACAATGAAATATACACCTCTAAAATGAAATATCCTCAATTATTATAATTCATTAAAATTGGGAGACATTGAATTTGAAGCCTTCCAGAGATTTTTAATATTTTAAGTAAATGTTTACAAAGTTTCGGGTTAGATTCATGTAAATATGTAGGTAGATACATACTAAATTTGAAAATATAGTTTTCGAAGTACATATTTTGCCATGATAACAAGAAAAAAGAGAAAAACGCTCTATCTCGGTCCGTTTTTCCATATAGAATTAAGGAGTGACCAAATAATATTTTGAAATGGAATTCTGATTATATTTTTCAATAGGCTAACAAAGCAAATTGCTATTTATAATTAAACAATTGCTTTAAAAAGTAGCACTTTTACATTATTTTAAAAATGTATTCACGTTAAAAAATATTCGGTTTGGCTATATGGAGATCGAAGTTTGGTTTTTTTAATCCTAAGGGCTAAGTCTTACATGCTCTTTACTAACTTTATCTTCTTAATTTGACTCTATGACATAACTACGATTTACTTACTTTCACCCATAAAAAATATAGGTGTTCTTGCATTAAATTTTAAAGTGACCCCCTTTAAAAATCATGACTCACTTTTATATGAGTCTCCAAGTAAAAACAATACGTAAACGTAGTTCTATTTGTTCTTTTTTAAAGTTTATCTCTTTATCTTTTATAGAATTTATAGACGTGTTTAATGTGAAGTCTTACTAAAAGAGCTGTGTAAGTGGTATATTTCACTGTATGCTATACATTTCCTCAAAAAGTTAGCAACCCTAGTTGTAATCAAAGCCCACCAATTGATGGTTTCCGTCCTCCGACGATAATGTCGGCCACAGAATTCCCAACCGAAGTACCTAATGTAATTAATTTGAAAAGATTTTCTCAATCGAATCCATTCGAATACTGTCGCCTTTGACTGTCTTCATAACTTTCCCGGTCGAATACTTGAAAGCCGAGTGAGCCTGAAACAGTCGATTCCCCGCGCCAAGGCAAGACGGCGTCTATCTTATCGCACCCAAGAAATCTGTTAAAGGAGATTCAAAGAGCGGGGCGCTTCGAAGGAGCCCCCGCTTTCATTTATTAGCGGGGATTTATGTATCAGTGCGGAGCCCGAGCACGGGGAGCTCAACTGGTTTTATTACCGCCGAAAGACGATGTTTTTTTTTCATTGGCAATGGGTCGGGAACCAAAAACCGAAGGGCCCCAACCCTAGCGCGCCGCCGTGAGTCATTAAGTTGATTTCGTTATAAAGCCCACACGCATCACACCCGCCGCCAGGTGAGCGCTTAAACACGGCGACAGCACTCAGGTGTGCTCCTGGTGGGACAATATCTCGCCGGGAAGGTGGTCCTCATTAAGTCTTAGCAGTATAACTACAATTCGCCATAAAGTACGCTATTACAGGGGAATTTGTCGCACCGTAAAAATAAACTCGTCCTTAAGTGGAGCAAATGGTAATTTTGGTAATAGCGGTGCTCTCGCGGCTTAATAGCGAAGAAAAATTTTTCGGGTCTCTCAGCTATTGGCAAGCTCCAGAGAAATTGCTCATTTAAACGATAAATTGGATAAATTGGACGTACTCGTGCCTACGCTTGTGGCGTTGTTTGGGGCTGCTTTTTCTATTTATTGACAGAGCACCCTGTCCCCCGCAACACCCTATAGTATCGGTGGATTTAACGAATTGCGGGGTTGGGCGCCGCACTCGAAGCAACAGGTTGAAAGCGAATCCAATTATCCTAGAGAAAGGAAAGCCCTTTCAAGTCATTGTGCCCGGGCGGGCGAAGTGGAAAGCCACTAAAATCGATTTTGGGCCATTATTTGCTTCGGAAACTCCTTGATGCCATCAACAATAAAAAATTTCCGGAAAATTCGAAAACAATCACATTTCGAAAACCAAATCAGGTAACCCTTATTGAATTCTGCTCCACTGTGTTGTTAGGATAGCCCGGAACATGGGCGATGCCGGGCGGAGCCGCCCCGCCCAAAGTACCAGGACTAAACGCACCCTTGAATAGCTCCAAGCTGGGATGGTATTAAATCGAATTTCCACGTGAAAATTAGATGACAACATGAGGCGAGAGATATGAGAACCCTAAGCTGAGATCGTTTGCATGCAGAAAGGAAATCTAAGGAAATGCCCTTAAGCAGCTCCTTCGAGAGCTTTGGCTTCAAACTTGGACTTTGCTGCGAGACGTTCCCTCCAAGGAAATCCTCAATAATTCACGCCGCTCGACAAAGAGGAGTCCGGAAAATGCAGTTTAGCAATTGAATGGATTTCTGGATCCGGCTCCAGACGCATTTCACTTCTCATCTCTACTGATTGCTCTCTGGGCTCAGAGGGGCAGCAAACATTGAGGAGGATGTTTAACTTGTAAATCTTAGTTCAGACACGTTGACTCTTCTTCGAATTAAGGAAATTTGCAAATGATCTTGCATGCAGGTTCAGAATAGGTGATTAATGGTAAGGCTCATTTTTATCCTATAAAATGGATTTTGAAAAATAAAATCGTATTTTCAAAACTAGAGGAAGAGATAATTTTGAATTACGTTTTTATTTTCGACGTCCATAAGTCGGTTTCGTTCAATCTTACAATATTTAATAAATAACTTCATTATTTCAATAGTCTTATCAAGTAACTCATTTGTGATTACATATAAGCTGATTAAAATTCAAATATAATAATTTATATTCTTATTTCAAAACTCTGCCGCTTAATTTTTTCTCGTACTACCTTAATTTTAAACATATTAGGTACCAAAAATTCATGAAGAAAGCTTCAGCTATTTGTTTTTAATTGAACATTTTCTATAGAACTATCTCGAAAACCAACTTTTAGGATAGGAATAACCTTTTCTTTTGATTTCCATTTTTAATTAAATAGGTTAATGCTAGTAGTTCAGTTTTTGAAAATGTAATAATATTTTCAAAAGAAATGGCAATTTTCATGGTAGGTACCTACCTATACAAATCACTACAAAGGTTTATACGGTTTCGAAGGAAATTTTATTTGTCGGTGTTATGAAATTTTTTATGGAATCGGTTTGCTCAATAAGTATAAGAAGATGCTAACAAAATACGAGTATGTTTACTTCCCATTTTGAATTTACTATAAAACAATCCCATCTATACCGAATTTTTCTCGTAATCTAAATTTTACAAGAACCAAGGAGCATTTACGTTTCATTTAGTTACAATAAACTTAGGGCAGGATATTTCATTCCCGTTCCCCTCTAACTTCCAACCACAATGAGGGTGCTCCAAATTCGCGATAAGAGCAGCAACCATGTCGGCTTCAGGGACTAAATCAATATTTCAAGAAAATTGCTTCCTCGAAATGGAGGAGCAGTGCCTGGGAGCCCCACCGACGCTTATATGCAACTCGAAAGATGCACACAGGTCCGGGATTGAACAATAGAAAAGTTCTTCACCCACCTATGACCCGACCTCACGCTGCCGCGCCACTACTTAGTTGATTCACCCACAAAGATTCAATTGTTTGTTTGTCAGTAAAGTTGAGTTGCGTCACACTTTTGCTGGTTGCTTCCATTGAAACTTTTGTAAGCTGGCGGTGACTCTGAATTTTGTATGTACGTTAAAATAAAAGAGAAAAAAAAATGGTTCAGAGATCCCTTTGCAACATCTCAGTAGGACGCCGGTTGGTGGTAAATGAAAAGTTAAATCCTTGTCGTCGGTTTTTTAGTCTTCGTCTCTAGAGGAAAGTCTAGGGCTAGGTGTGACCGGAGCAGGAGCATCTTTCTGATTTACCCCCATCTGAGTTGCCGCCCCGAATCGATGCAGCATACACCTGAAAAATGTCGCCATTATTTTAGCAGCCCCATGCAGGGACGAGATTATGTAGAAAATTAATACGATTCCACGATGTCATTATGTTTTCATTCCAAACCGACTGGGCGCCCCTGTTGCACCAATTACCATTCCGGGCATAATTCCCTTGTTCCAAATTAGAATTCAATTTCTGTCAAATTCCATTCACGCTTCGTCGAAAAATGGCAGCCACAATTGTTCTGGACAATTATGGATGCAGCTGGCGCAAAACGATAGAGCACATGGTAAACTTCGTTTCCGGGAGCCCACCCTCCCACGACGGGGGTGGAAGCCTGGCTAGAAATACACAGGACAATGCACATCTCCACACAGCACGATTTGGTCGCAAATGGAAAAAAGGAGGAAGCTGCGAAGTGCTTTGTTCACGGAATCATTTGGGCATGAAAGTCCTCCTTTCATCCGGTGTAAAACAGGAATTTTCTACTAGCTACAATCGCAGTTCCACTATCTACCTTTTACATTATTACGTACCTGGGACACGGGTGTCCGCGTCCTCCAGGATAAGTGGACTTATGGCTCCGGGAGAGGTTCTCTTTCGAACCGGAAGTAAAGTGCTTTAGTTTTCATTCACAAGCGCTTCATTGAATTTTCATATCAAGTTTTCTGTTTTCTACACTCGTTGCAATATTCCTTTCGCACAAAGGAGTCCAACCTGACCATAACCAGAGGAAAAATAAATATGGATGTGCATCCACTTTTCGAAGCTAAACGGAATTTATTATGAAAAGAGTGATTACTGCAGTTCGGAATATTACAGTGGCCTGCCAGGAGATTTTCGATGCGCTAGCGTAGCTTATCCTGAGCCGAACCGGGTATTTTTCGAAAATGCAACATTTTATTCATGAACGGTTCGGAAAGGAAATCGAAAACTCCCGGTGACTGCTAAAAGCCAGCAAAATACAACTAGATCCTTCCATTTCCGCTCAGAAATCCTCGTTTCTATATTTATTTTTAAAATTCCACAAAAACAAATCGACAACCGCTGTTTTTCGAAACGACGAGCTAAACCTTAATCTGATAATAGCTTCGGAAAAATGAAAAAGGTATAAACCGGACTTATACATATATTGTACATTTATGTTTGCATTAATCGTTTATGAGCCCAATGAACCAAAACAATCCATCCGCATTAAGAATAAAAAACCAAGAAATGAAGTATTTTTCATATTTTTTAGATAGACTGAGTTTTACCTTCGAGTAAAGCAAGGATGATGCATATTAAAATATCGGAGAATTTTATTAAAAATTTGTATTTTGCTTTACATAAAACATGTAAGATATGTATAAAAAAAATCTAGCCATACAAATGCTCATTTACTTTATTAAAATAAAAATAATTAAAATCGCCTGAAATGTACACTCTTCTACTTCTAAGAAAGCTTTTTATTTTGTTGTTTTGTTGCAAGAGATGATGATTATAAACAACAAAAAATTTTTACCAAACGTTTCATTAATAGAATGTTTATATTAAACGAATTTTTAAGAGAAACAGAAATTTCGGACTTTCGACGTAAAAATACATTAAAATGTGAAGGAATATGAAGTAATCTCGTTATAGTGTTGAGTTATTTTAACGCTCAATTTGAAAAAATTGGCAACATGATTAAGTGAAATATTTTCACTTTCGAATTAATGATTTCATGAACATTTTCTATAAGCTTTAAAGAAAACAATATCAAAAAATCCTACAAAACTCCCCAGTTTCACTTTTTGTAAATTTATCTTTATGTTAAGAAATAAAACTCATATACATACATATGTCTAAAGTAAAAAATTCTACAGACATGGATAAAATGTAGTTAATAAATTATGCTAAAATCCTCTTTATTTTCTATAAAAACAGATGGATTTGGGCGTAATTATTATTTGTATACATTATTTATAGGTAGGTACCAACAATATCAGTTTCAAATTGAATTCGTTTCGTAATTTTGCTTTTCAATTACGTAAAGCGTCTTTAAAACCATCTTAAATGAAACGATTGCTCTAACATGAATGCTCCTCACGATAGTGCTCCAGACTCCCGACTTGATAGATTTTGCGATTTCCTAAAATAATGAAAGCACTTCCTGGAAGAGCAGAATAAAATTTATCTGGAACCGAATGTGAAAGAGCGGTTGAAGTCTTCTTCCACATGTAAAGGAAAAATTACAATGGGAAAGAATTTATTACACAAAATAATCTAAATTAAAAGAGCTACTTGCGCACAAATTGCAGCGCAAGGTGATGGTAATTTAAATTTTCTGCCTCAAAGAAAACTTCTTCAAATTCTTTGCTCATTTTTGTTATCAGCTGAATAGAAAAAAATAAAATTGATAGAAGAGCTGCAAGGGCGGTGATGACGACAACAAAAAATTGACTTAGTGCAGAACTTTTTAATTTATTTCCCGGGCATTTGTCACCGGCGGGGATGTCTCATCTTAATAGGAAAACTCCTAATCAAATTAACTCAATTAAGGATGAAGCATTTTGAAATTCGAGATTCAATTTACCGTCAAGGAGGTATTGAAAGGGACTCAATTAGGACTGAGATGCTAGAAAGCACCTGGCAAATTATTGTCCACGAGCACTCGATTTGGGGCCCAAGAAATTCGCAGAAGCAACAGTTCACCTGCCCAGCCCCTCTCCAGATGGGCGCCACTGGTGGGAGGGTTGAAGTTCTCAATCTTGTACGTATTTGGAGGGTAATTACTCCATATATACCCAGTGCGGGCGGGCAACTTCTGGCGAGTGGTGACGGAGTTTTTATTTAATTGCTTTTATTGCTAACTTGCTTGGAGAGCTCGGGTGCTTGGGATGCTTATTTTTTTAATTTTCAACTTTTTCTCAATTAGTTCAGCTTAGGGTACACCCTACATTTAGCTTTAAGTTTCTGAGAGTACTTGAAAAAGTTTACCCGGTAGGGGTTTAATAGAGGTGATGGCAAACTCTTTCGCAAGTGCCTGATTTGTTATAACTTTGTTCAGGGCTAAATCAACTTGAGTTAAGATTATACACCATAGAGAGTTATCTTCACAATAATTAGCAAAACCGTACACGGTATAACCACAAAAAGTGATATGAAATCCTTCCAACAGATTCGAACTAACTTTCATTAAGAGACCCAAATTAAGATTTTTATCTTAATGTTTTGCAACTTACAGAAATATAAATTACAAAGGTATCAAAAGCTTTTCGAAAGCTATCGAGTATTTTGGGGTATCACAAGAACGCAAAATTGAACCAAAATGTATACAAAAATTGATTTGGATTGTTTAGCCACTGCTGTTAACATATTTTTTTGTTTAAAGTCTCTCAATTTCGAGAATTCTAAAAAATAACCATTTTTGTCAAGACCAAAAAGTTTAAGCTATTGTTAAGAGCTTAGAATTCTCAGGATTTAAAAACCAAGTTCTATTATATAACGATTTTAAAGGTAAGGAGTTGATTTGAAAAGGTGTAAAGGAATTCTCTCATCAAAAACGGATTCAAAGAATCGATACAATAAATTGTGTGGCGATAATTGCATGTATACCTACATTACACTGCAAACGAAAGAAATCGAACTTGAATGACAAACTACGAGTACAAAATAAAAATGTGCAGTTTCCTAGAATTCTAGAACATGCGATTGTGTCGGGATATCACTAGAATTTTAATTAGTAAATATCAGTACAAATAGTCCCAAAAAACAACATCCAGATTATCCAGTAAATTTCGCTAAATTATTAGGGTTTTAGACATAAAATTATTGAAATAATTTACTACAGCCCACCCTATTAAATTTTATTAGAAAAATTTCTTAGTGTAGATATATGTATACATATTTACATATATAAAATTAAAATATACAGACGTGTTGGGACAAGCGAGATTTTAACCCTTTCTATCTTTGAAGCTCAACTTCTAATTTAATTTACCTTTACGCAAACATGAAGCCTGTGACCGACCCTATGTCCCTCTGAAAAACTTAAATAGCCAATCAAAGCAAAATACCCCTTTCAAAGAATTCTTACATAAACGAACATTTTTCAACACCGAATACCTACACTCTAAGAAATTTTTGTTGAAAATTGCTGCAATAAATGTAGGCGATATAATTGCCTACATTGATTGCTGCAATTTTCAACACATGCGCACCCAAAAATATGTGTGTACAAATACACACAATTTGTGTAATTAATCACGCAACGTGTGTAAAAAACTGCACACTCTGTGCGTAACAAAAAAACGCACTTTTTGTGATATTACACATAAAGTGTGCAATTATTAGGCACTTTGTGTATTAAAATCCTGATTCATATGATTTATGAATGATTCCAACTCAAATAAACAAACTGTTAAACTGGAGCATCTTTAATTTGGATGAAACTCGGTTGATATGTTTATTATGTCATTAGCTGATATTTCATCAAAGGGATATACAAATTTGTTTACAAAACTTGTAAAAACTTACAAAATTTATAAAAGACTTTTTCCAATCCTTTGACAAAATTTCAGTTATTGATACAATATACATATGTATATATCAACTAAATTTCACCGAAATCAAATATGCTCAAGTCCAACAGTTTGCCAATTTGGGGTGGAATCATTCATAAATTATTTTTCTAAGAAAAAATGAGAAAACTTATTAAATGAATTATAATAATTATATAAATGCGGCACTGTAAAATGGGAAAATAAAATAAATGATAACAATCAATCACTCCTTCTTAATTTTTTTATATTTATTAAGTATACTATAATTCAAATTGTACATTTATTAGAAAACAGTAGAGTACGTCAGTTTGATATTATTAAAAAAGAAAAAAACAATTCAGTTCTTGAAAAAAGAATGTAACCTATGTACATACATATACACCCAGAGACAATGACATGTTCGAGTTGTGGAAAAACCAAAAAAACGTCCTATTGTCGATATATCTTTTTTATTATTTTTCGAATTCGAAGAGTTTTGTATTTACGTAAAAGTTAAAAATTAAATAAGTAATAAGATTAGAACTCTACAACTAAAAACATTTTGAGCAATTCAGTTGTAATTAAATTAAAAAGAAGCAATTTCTTTTTTTTGCAACACGAACATGTTATTGTCGCTGGGTGTAAAAAAACCGTGCGCACGGATTCACCTTGATTATTGAATCCGTTCGAATCGGATCGAAAAGAGCTTATAAAAGCCCTTTTTGACAAAAATTCCTTAATAAAGTTGCTAGAATTCTCAAAAATTCATTGTAGTTACCTTTGACTTCTATTAATTTTTTTTGCTGAAACAGGTTAAATAAAATAATCCAACAGAAAAATCCAATCGAACTATTTTGACGTTTATGTACGGAAAAATTTATTGAAATCAAAGGTAACTACAATGAATTTTTGAGAATTCTAGCAACTTTATTAAGGAATTTTTGTCAAAAAGGGCTTTTATAAGCTCTTTTCGATCCGATTCGAACGGATTCAATAATCAAGGTGGTTAAAAAAATCTTACCGACTGAACATACATATGTAGAACTTAAAAAATGACTTCGGCATACAGTATACAGTTTTTAATTTATCTTTTTAATTAAATTTATAATTTTAGAAAAGTTGTTTATGTTTTTTTTTGGACCCCGAATTTTATCAGTCTGGTATTTAAAAAGGTATCTCACAAAGAATTCAAGCGATTGTGTAATGCAATGAGGGTATAACATATTAAAGTTATAATACAAACAAATTATATTGAGTAACAGCTGGAAATAATCCGGGTTTTCGATTGAAAAAATGACCTCTTTTTCAATTACGATATACGACAAGTTTTCGTTTGATGGAATATCTAAAAAGAAATAAATAAGAAACATATTAAGGACGAAAATGCATGCAAGCGTACCAACTATGGCTGCCCAAGGACAATTAGTCGGTGCAGCTTCAATCACGTCAGCCAAGGTTGTGCCAATCTAGAAAAAAAAAACATTAAGTTACTGTCCATAAAAATACATAATATAAAATGTTACCTCAAAATTTTGAATTAAATAAGTAAAATCTTCGCCAAAATAGTGAAAAACAGCTTTAATTATACTTTCGGCAGTGTTTTCCTTGTGGCTTGAGTTAGTGTTAGAGAAATACTTAAATATATTATTTTTCTCTTTTTCAAAATTAGTGGAAAATATGTTGCAATCAATATTGATCAACATAATAAAGTGCTGTCTGCAACATTCTTCATTGAACAAAAATGGCCAATTATCTTTTACTTCTTTCATTGAAGGGAGCTTTTCTTTTCCATTTAAAAATAATCTTATAATATGAAAACAATCTTTCATATAACTTTTTATTATTTCACTTTGTGAAATTTGGACCTCCTTAGATTGAAGGTAAAGATTTTTTAAATATGTTTGTTTATTTATAAGTTTGGCCTCTTCATCCATAGAAATTTCCTGTGATGGTTGCCAATTTTGCGAACTTTGTTTTAATAGATTTCTTATCTTTCTGTCCTTAATATGCACTTGGTCCAACGATTTTCGTTTTGGAGCCCGATTTAAAAAATTATTTCTGTTTCGCATAGTAACGATTAGTGTGACAGGTTCATTAATGGAATATTGTTCATTATCCTTCATTTCTAAAAAAGAATCCGGATAAGTATTTGCTATGTCTTTAGCAATTTTGCGATAAATTCCCATTGGAATATAAAAAGAAAGAGCTCGTAATTCATCAACAATGATGTTGGCAAAAGCGTTGATTTCTTTTCCAATTTCTCGTTTTTCTAGTAAAATTTTAAGTATTTGTGGTGGCATTTTGTTCCACGGGACTGTAAATTTTTCAAATGTTTTCAAGCACTCAGCGTTAGTACTAGAGGAGGATGAAAGTGCTGTGCTGGACATTGAAAGAGTATCACTTAATGTAGAAGTAACTGAATTTTGAGAACTGTTAAGGACAACTGATTCTTCAATAACATTCGTTGTATTAGACGAATTTGCTGCAACTTCATTGTTGTCGTTATCTGAAATCAATTTGAGAATTTATTTCGTGAAACACTACATTATTGAAATACTTACTTACCTGTTTCAGAATTTGAAATGTTTGTAAAAGATTCATTGTTCGAAAAAATATAAAACAAGTCATTGTCAGAATCAGACGGCTGTGTTCTTGATGTGGATGGAATCGGCTCATTGTTTGTAGAATGGTTAGAAGTATATTCATTACCAAAATTTTGGTGAACGTCACGCATTTTTTCAGGGCGATATGGGGACCATTCCTCTTGATCACCCAAAACCATGAAAACTTTGCCTTTATCCGCAAAGTATTCTAAAACTTCATCTTCAGCTACCTCTACGCCAGAGTCTTCGGCAACCAGTTTGGTCCCAACTATATCAAATTTGTGTGCTAAATAAAGAATTATAGGGTATACGTACATCTTAATAGAGTAATATTTGAGAGTAGAATACTAACCTTTAGAAAGTACATTTGCAATTGTAGGGTAGCACATTAAGAATTTCTTAATCTTTCTATCGGAGCTCCAAATGTTGAAAAGATGTTTGGACATATTTAATAACCTTATTTATTTTAGCTAACCGTAAATGTTTTGAAATAGGAAACTGCGTTTTTTAGATTTAATTACTAACTTAAGAAAACTTGTTGTACACGCTTAATGTATTAAGATAGCTTAGTTTAGCAAATACCATATAATTTTTCTCTGCTTTTCTCTATAATCTAAAGTGAAAATATGTTAGTTTGTTATATGTTATAATGTGTTATAGTGTAATAATTTAAAAGTGTAATTATTGTTCACAGTACCACTTCCGAAAAAACAGAATAATCAGTTAAAATTCCACTTTGATTGTTTTTTAAATCAATTTAAAAGTCTTGAATAAAAACGTTGAAAGGTGAGTAATAAAAATTATCCTTAAATTTAAGTATTTTTATTGGGGTTTTTAAAATCAAATTTTCCAATTCAATGATTGAATACTGTCTTCCGGAACAGAAACTTTCATATAAAAGTGTATTGTGGTTATACCACATTTTAATAGTTAATCCATATATTAGCGCTCTTTGATATGAAGAGTTTATGAAAAAAGCTAATATTTGTATTACCTCAATTTCACCTTGATCGTTACATAAGCTTAAGACATAATCATTTGCTTTGTAACTTGTTTTCAGATATGTTATTTCTTTCGATACAAATTTAAAATCGGGGGGCACGAGGACATTGTATACGTCGGTAGAAAATATTTCAACATAATCTGATGTGATGGTTAATTTGAAGCGATCATTGTGAATAACACTTTGAAATTCCTGGTGTTTCTGACACATTGAAAACATGATATTTTTGAAGTTTTTCACTCGTTTACAGATTCCTTTAAAAAATTGGTGTTTCTGTTCGAATCCCATTGTCCACATACTTCTTAAGGGTCCAAATTTTCTAATAAGTTCTGAATAGTGGCAAAGGAAATGGTGTTTTGGTCGCAATTTAAAGTGTGGAAAACTTTTCTCTCGACACTCTAAATATACATTTATATAATGGGATAATAAAATTGTTTGATTTTGACTTATATCCGGGGCACAAACTAAGCGACATGTCTCAACCATAGCAACCAAAAATTGCCATACATGGTCAGTGAAATCGACATATTTGTTAATGAATACTAATGGTAGTAAAACTAAAAAGCTCCATATTTCGAAAGCTTTTCCCGGAACTTTTTGCATTTCTTTATATATTTTGGGGAATGACAATGAAAGCTTTAGTTTCTTGCGTAAAGAGGATAAGTGCAAGTTTAGACTTTCGAATGACAAAAATTGACGTTCTTCAAAGTATGTTAAAATTTTCATTAAATCATATGGTATAATTCCTTCAAAAAGGTCGTGCGCAATACAGGGAGGAAGACCAGGATTACAAACATGGTAATATCGCAATTGATTTAATACTGAACCAAATTTAACACCTTTTTCATTTGAGTTTGAGTCAGTTTTGTTATCTAGATGTCTTGTATAGCTTTCCGGTGTTCTAAAATCTAAAGTTTTAGCTTCTTTCATTCTTAGTAAATCTTGATTATATAAGCAAAATCGACAAAAAAAATGAGATTTGAAGCTTTCAGTAAAGCCACCAATTTGATGGCTGCCAAGGTTATCACCTATCATAGCAAAAAGATAACCTCTATACTTATTAATTGTTTTGTCGTATGGGTTAGTAATCATTATTCCTTCATCTTCCAAAACTTTAAGCTCAGTTATAAGTGGCTGTAATATAAGGTTAAATCCGAAGTGCTTAATATGATTTTCCTTACACATTAAAAGTAGCTGAATATTTTTTATTTGGGATCGATATTTTTTCTCTATATTACCTACAACAAAATAAACTACAACTACTTTATGTTTTTTCTTTGATGATCCGAGAGGATTACATACTTCAAAAGCATCTTGATATAAAATTAACTCGAATTTCTGCTCATTATTATTAAATTGCGAATTTCCTTGATAAAGCAAACCATCATTATAATCAAAATAAATATTTTTTTTGTTAGGTTTCTTTTCGTGGAACAATTTAAAAAATATCTTGTCTTTCATTAAAACAGTCAAAGATTCTAGTAAAGAAATAAAATAGAAGAAGCAATTTTCATGAAAATTATCTCTACCCAACGTTATTTTTTTCGGTGGAACATATTCATTTTTATTTTCGATGCTTTTTTTTCGGATAAATAAAGATCTTACATCCATTAGTTTATCAATTAGTACATTATTTTCGAATATACTTTTTATTTGCTGTGAACTAACGTCCTTCTTTTTGAAATTCTCAGTAAGTTGATATAACTTATTATTGTCGCTTTCCTTCATAATGGATGAAAGTTCACTGTATATAAAATTCAAAGCAATATCTGAAATTTTATATTTGTATTTTAATTGTTGAAAAAACTTTTCAAAATTGTAACTTTCGTTGCGTTGGGGATTACTTTTAAGCAGGGAAATTTCTTCTTCAATGTTTGCTATAGTGTTTTCCTGCGAACTCGATTCTGAAGGCATATTAATTTCAATTCGATCACTGTAAGTGTGATGTTTACGAAAACAGTGAGATCTAAAAGTGGATATTTTCTGAAAAAGGATTGCGCATTTGGGACACTGAATACTTTGTTTTTTTTTTAAATGATGAATTATGTGTTTTTTTATCACACTAAAATTACAAGAACGAAATTTACAAACACTGCAGGAAAGAGGTTTATTTCCTATTATATTACTCGTATTTGAGTGAATTCTGTGCCAGTGAGAATTATATGCGCAATAGGATGCGAAAAGCATTTTGCAATTCTCCCATAAACACCAAAATTCACAATTCTCTCTACCTTTATGTTGATATAAATGTTTGTTATATAAAATTATATATTTGGTCTCGTATGCACAATAATTACACTTGTACATGATATATATACCTAATTTTACAAAACAAATGTAAAGAAACGGCTTTAGAGGTTAATAAGTAGGTATATAATAAAAATATCAGGATTCCCACGCAAAGCAAACTGCGTCACTGAAAAAGTTATTTCTCCAAATATCCACCTTTTATATATAAGAACATTACTAACCTCCTTCGGATTATCGTTTATACTTTTCCACAGCAACCTTCTTCGGATGAGAATTTTTCGCAGCATACACAACACACAACACGTTTTGTCCCGCAACTTAACTCTTCAAAATCCACAAGAAGAATGACACTTTCACTGATTACAAAGAGGCATTAATGCACAGGCTATGTAAAACTACACACTTTTGTGCAATATCGCACAAAGCCGCCACGATTATTACATAGACTGCGCAAACGTACACAGATTTGCGTAAAACTTCGTGCATACTTACAAATTATATACATTTTTACACATGTAGTCATTAAGAATGCACACATTTTGTAAAATTCAACAGAAAATTATTCGATACTACAGTCGATGTAGCAATAACTAACACTGTAGCGATATTCAACTGGAATTTGCTGTAATTATTGTAAAAAAATTACACAGAATCCTTATATGACTTTTTAGAGTGTACCTCTCGCTTTTTTCTATAATAGGTATGCAGCAAAAGTGGAACCCGGAAATAAACAAAACTTTAGGGTAAGAACAAAAAGAGCATTAATTCCTACTCCCAATAGAAAGGGCGAAATCTGGTTCCGTCTCTAAATAATAGCGATCCCAAATATTGAGTTAACCCTTCTCTAAATAAAAGCCACGTTCGCTTTTTCGCTGGTGACTCCCTCCCTCGGCTTGGCACCTTCCAGAGGGTCTACCTGTAAACAAGCAGTTAGCAGTCTCAACCGCGAAATCCATTTAAGGAGCCATTCGTAACCATCTCGCCCAATATGCGTATGCCCCGGAAAAGTACAAGAACAGATGTTATCACCTAATTCTTCCACAAAGAGGCGCCCGAGCTACTTTCATAAACCTCTGGCAATGTTATTAATTTAGTTAAGCCAACCCAGTTAAGGTAATCGCTCCTGCCAGCCTACGGTATATGTAAATTACTTGAACACCTCAGGTGGATTTTCCTGAACTTTCTAATTGAAATGGAAGTCTGCTGTTAACTTAATCAAAACACAGTAGCAAGGTGGGTCCCAGGCAACTACTGTTCTGTTTAATTGAACATTTATTCGTGCCCATTCGTTTCAGTCTAGCTGGTGCCCGAATGTACATCCCGGGAGTAGGCTAAATGTATTTTGATAAGACGTTCTCATAATTACTGGAAAATGCCACCACAACCTTTGTCTTTAGCCCCTGCTCAAGAATCCACAGAGATTAAAATAACATTTGAAATTGAACCATCTCGGCACTGCCCATTCGATGTCGAGTGGATTCCCTTCTAGAACGCGCCTGGAAACGCTCCTCGAGGATCTATTTATGTCGGATATATGATATCATCGTGCGAACTATTAATGGAGAAAATGAGAGCATAAAACGTGACCGGAATTCGACATGGGGAGGTAATATGCCATTTACTGCCCCTAAGTGATGTCGGCCACATCCGAAGGATTGCTCTGCCAGAGTATCAGTGGAATTTTTTAGCAATCAGCCGGCAACAATGAGACCCAGACCCAGAGTCGACCATCTGCATATATGTGTCGAGGAGGCGCGGGGATACCGTAAATCACAATAATCAGGACAATGGGTCCCCGATGAGATGACCAATTCAAAGAGAGAAACGCAAATTACTCGCAACAATTTAAGAATGCAGCACGAACCCATTTTGCTCGTTTCATCGCCATTCACTCCAATATTCCTAGATAAATCTCGATTTACGGATCATTACACGTGATTCACAGGTCCGAGCCGTACGATAAATGCTCTTTGATAGAAAAATATGGAGGCGATAAAATTCTACAGCGTGTCCTATTTCCTTTTGTAGTTCAGTGCCGTCGATGCGGCCGGACTGTGTCCTTTGTTGTACAATGCAACAATCCCCAACGAACGATTTTAATTGTAGTCATATGCTTAATTCTCCAATTGATTACCTTTCTCCTCTTGATTGCAGGTACCATCGATTCATTCTGCCATGTGGAGACAAATGAACAACAATTAGCTGGATAACTTTGCACATCCAGATTTACTTGAATTGCTTTGAATGCATCTGATACCCCATCATCTGCACATTTTCACTGCACCCCGTTCTAATAATAAATTCGTTTTAGATAACTCGCTTTACTAATTTTGCATATAATCCACACTAGTCGAACAATAACGTCAGAAAGCCATTTTAACCAATAGAAATAGAGCTAAATTACCTGCAAGGACATGGGTTGAAAATAGATGTAATATCTTTTCTTTATTCATTTTTTCCTTTTTCCTTTCTGAAAAAGGGTAAGTTTTAAAAGCTAGCCATGTCCAGTTAATTTTAAGCAATGATCTTAGATGACCTTGAAAACCCGCAGTCGAATTTTGGGCAACTCAAAATTTAAACTGGATATATTACTTAATGAAACATTACCACTTTTAAGTTAAATCACACATTTTTAATAAACCAGAACTAATTAGTTCGGCAAAGCAATTACCTTCTTTGAACGTTTTATTACGATGTAAGTATTATAATATTTACAAAATAGATTCATCCATTAGACATTTTTACATTTTTCTGTTCTTTTCTTTCCGTTTTGTGTTATATTATCAAAGTATTAGCTTATGATCTGGTAGACAAGGTTAAGGGACATCCAATTAATTTTCAAATCAATGCAGACATCACAGAAACCGACACTACTAACACAAGACTGTGCAAATTTTGTAATTAATTCAATTTCCAGGATTGCCTAAGATTGTAAGATAGGTATAGCTTCAAGCGAATGATGACTCTATTTGAGGGCAAGGTGTCCTTCCGCAAAGCAAAATGTTTCTATTACATCGACCAGAACGGCCCAGCACCAATCTATCAATTTAATTAAAACAGCCATCATTATAATTGATTATTGGGATAAGCTAGCGCTCTCCGTTGACTTATTCTCCGATACTCCTGCATTCAGGTAAGTAATCTTCTTTATCCGGGAATCATTACGGAAAAAATTGGTTAATTAATTTTCAATTAGCCGGGAAATACGAAATTTAATAAATTATGAGCAATTAACTTTCCTTGCGGAAAATGAGGTATAAAGCGGATCTGCGAAGGCAAAGTTTTACCTGTTAAATGCCTTAAAAAGGGGTAAACGCGAGCGAACATGAAATTAATCTAGTTCGCCTAGATTTATTCTGGTGTGCGTCAAAGTCTGGGACTCAGGATTCGTTTACCAATCGCAGCGAGCGGGGGCAACATTGCAAAATTATACTAATTTGTCCGCACAAGGCAATTCGATGCCAGCGGGACAAAACAATCCTTAAAATGAGGATGAAATGAAATGAAACCCGAGGTAGAATGGAAGATTTGTTGCTTCCCTTAATTAAAAGTTTAAACTACTCATCCGTGCGGCCGACGGAGGAGGACACGATGCTATCATAATTAAACAACTTGGGGCGCGTTCAGTCCTGGTCCGGCAGATAAAATAGAAAAGGAGACATTTTGTTGCGAATTTTATCTTGTTGGATAAAAGACGGAAACTTTTATTGTTTTAGCAGAAATTTCCTTAGCTGGAAAAATGAGACATGGGCACGGCTTCTTGAGAAGTCAGTCCGCTGCAGGAGTCGTCTGCTCCGAGCAGTAGAATAGTGTAACTGCTCGGCTAATTAACTTTTCCAAGACAAGCAATTGAACCACAGGGAAAGTCTTACGCTCGTAATTAAGCGGTGATATTATTTTTAATTTATATTCAAATGCGACTACTTGCCCTCTCCTTGCAGTCACAAATTAATTGCCTGCTAACCAACGATTGGTGCTATATATATTTTACCCCAAAAGTGTATTGTCATGCTGCAAATAAAGCTAAGCCCAATTATGTTTCACAGATGGCTCAGCAAAATGTCTTATACTCACTTTCTATATTAGTAGCATTAACACAAAGTACTCGTACCTACACATGTCCGATAAAACCCTTATTAGAAGGAGGAAGAAAATCTAGTATGTAATTTATACATCCATCCCGGTTAAAAACTCTTCTTAGTTAAAAATGAAGTTTTACATATGTATGCAAATGTTTGTATTTTGATTATAAATTAGTGAACTCATTTTTCTCAAAAAATAAGTATAAGGAGTAATAATTGTTTTTGAATAGTATTTTATACATATTGCCATTGGAATCATTTCCCGAGAAATTAATTAAGCTTATTAAAAATTTTAAAGCTGCTTTCATAACAAGATTGAATTGTAAAGAGATTTTCGTTTGCACTGAATTTAATTGGTAATCGAAGTATGGGGTTTCGCACTTTGGTTGCATCATTACATGATAAGCTTCAAATGTGTACTACCTAATTAAACCTATTGTGCCATAAAGGCAGCTTAGCCACTCTTACGCCATTAATGTGCGAGAAATCAGCGGTAAACTATGAAATGTCAACTAATTGGTGGCCATTGTGGAATATGAATTAAGCAATTTGGCGCATATTATGCAAACAACCTGTTAACCGTAGGCAACTCGATTAAATTACGTGCAGCCCTAATTGATGTATGTATGCTAATATAAGGGTCTCGTGGTGAGCCTATGCATAGGACACACGACGTTCACTTTGCACAATTTTTGAAAACTTCGACTGGTAAGAGCCTGGACATTTTTCGATTATAACAGTCCACGGGTGGACGAATACCCCGAAGACAGTTCCCAATTCATTATCGAAAAAATCCGAAATCTTGTCCAAAGGCTACGAGCTAATTTCTTTCATGAAACTTTCATCTGGGCTGAGAGCTGCGTAGCCCCGGGGAAAGGTTAAATGAAATACAATTTCTTGACATTTCCTTCATATCGAGGACACTCGGTGATTTCTTATTCACATACAGAATACGTACATATAACATCCTGCTCTGTAAAAGCTTTTCCACATCCCAGTGGCGGAAGACTTGAACCTTTTTTGTCTAAATATCTATTCGAGTACCTGGGACTTTCCATCCCAATTCGCAACGCACAGGTGAGTGCGCTGAGATGATTGTTTCAGAATTTTCCCCGGTAGAATGGTTTTCCATTTGGCCTCTCATAGTCAAGTTTTCATCTTCCGAAAACAAAAAGTAAAAGAATTGCGGCTAGCTGAAGGCACTTCAACAGAGTGAACACATGAATACATCACGTAGGTGTTCGGTGAAGTAAAAGATGTTCCTTAGAGTACTCGGTGAGCATGCCAAAAACGTACATTCAAAAGGATTAATTTCACTTTTGCGGATATCTTTTGTTTATTTTACATTACCATAATTTACTTTCTTCAGCACTTTTTATAAAAAGGACTAAGTAAAATAGAGTAGCATGTTATTTGCAAAATTCTTATGCATACACTAACTTCAAACTAGTTCTGCTGCGATGAATTTCTTGAGAGTTTCCAAAAAATAGTTCGTTTTAATTGTTTAACAAACTGAACGAACATATGTACCTATTTGTTTTAATATAATGTATAGAAGTGATGTTTTAAAATCATTTCTAGGGTAAAAGCAAATAATAGAACACGAACAATGTTCAAATCATTTCAAATTTTATATTGAAGTCCTAGCTTGGTTTGACGATAGGATACCTACTAACGACTTTTTTTCTTGAGAACATTGAAATTTAATGAAACAAATTTAAAGTGTGAAGTTTATAAATTTAACACGCTGACGCTCACTTCGAATTCAGTGAGTGCTTTCAAAAGCTCACTTCGTTTTTTTTTTTCCATTACTTTATTCGTGATATAGGACTACTATAGACGTCGTGTGCATCTGCGACCGTACTCATTGGACGTCTATAGACGTCATTTACGTCAACGTGTTAAAAATGAATTGGTTTAAAAAAGACCAAAAGGAAAACGTGTCTACTTACAAAACAACACCAATTGTTCCTTCATGAAACAGAAGCCCCAAAGGCTTTGCCTGAACTAAAAATTCTGAAGGATGTGTGCTTTCGTACATATTTTCATTAGAATGAAATCATAGGGCATAGTACAGATATAGCTATAAAAATAAGTCTTTAAAATCCATGTATAAACTTAACACAAACCGCGTTCCTTAAATATGATTTAAAATGTTATCTATGTAATGATAAGAATATATTTTTGAAAAATTACATTAAATTAAAAAATCATAAATAATGTTATGCAAAATGTTTAAAACATACCGAACTTGCTTTGTAAGTAAAGGAAAAAGATGTGGGCGAGGAATGAGATATGTTTTTAGGAAATTCTTCACGTACCTAGTCAAAGATTTGATTTGTTGGAAGAGGGTGAACCAGCGCTTATCTCTGGACATGGCTAATTTTGACCTCCGAGTCATGGCGATTTGGTTCTGAGTAATACCCAAACGTAAAACATATTATGTTTCTCAATTTGATATAATAACTCATCTCCAGTGGACAATAAAACACGGAGTGTACAGAGCAATGTCACAAATACTCGAGGCGCTCCTTTGGAGACACCTCGCTGAAGCAAGAAGTATCAACAATTGCACGTACGTGAGAAAAAAATCCCCAGTAGGAAGATTTATGATCCCAAATAAAACACATTCCACCCGCACAGGGCACACTCGCAGCCGTATGCATGCATAAAAGATTTGACGTCCGCACCATAAACGTGCATACTAGAGTGTTAGTGCGAGTGCCATTTCTTTCAAATTCCAGGACAAATTACGGCAATGAATAAAACATTTAAAAGACATTTACTCCTTTATGATGCTAACAGAACACGTGAAATATGACTGGAGAGCCGAAGCTAAGTGGCGAGATAAATAGGGGTAATGGACTATGGACCAGATGCGCTTTTCAGAAGATGTGAAAAAGATTGCGGCTATCCGCGTAATTAGTGGCACTCGCAGTGCTGCTCTCCGCAAATTATTCTCCTTTTCATCATTCCTGTGCAGCCAGGTGTTAATTCCTCGCAGGACAAACGTACTCTTCGTCTGTCCGCCATACCCTAGTTATGGTTTTTGCAAAGAAACGCAACAGGTAAATGAAAAATATTCCATCTGTGCAATCGTAACTCTGATTTTAAATGGTTTTTCATCACCATCCCCCTTCAAGGTTCACGAGACTCTTTGCACAATTCAATTTAAAGCCATTAAGAGCAATTTCGCAAAACTAATTTGAAAGGAGGACGGACTCTGTCTAAACTCCTAGTAAGCATCACTTGGAGCAGATGATAGTTACCCAGCTAATTACAGTTTTCTGTAACAATGTTTCAGTGGCAGATAACTTTTAAAAACAATTTTAAAGTCATTACTGATTAACTTTAATTTTCAGTAATATCTAATTTATAAAGCCGACGACGACGAGGAAGTCAAAGCAGCCCGAACAGTTGCACTTGCTGCAAACAAATAACACTAAGGTGTATAAAAATAATTTTCTCCGCGCAGAATTCGAAAATATTAGTTACTTTTCCGGTAATGGGAAATTTGTTTAAAATGCATATCAGAGTTAAAGGTCTTTGAATATGTTAAATTACTGTGCCCAAACAAAAATAAATGTTACTTTATTGGTTAGCTCAATTAATTAAAAAAATTATCGTTAAATAAAACTGTCATTATTAATTACATAAAATAGGAGATACTTTAAAAACAAATCATCGAGTTTACAACACTTGAAATAATTTCAACGCCCTGCGACGAATAGTTTCAAGGGCTAGGCATCGATAAACTCAAATTAAACAGATTTCCTGCGACCCATTGAATAGAATAATTTGAGGCATGTGTGAATTGGCTCATCAGTCACGAAATTTAGCCGACAATTTAAGGTAATTAATGATTCGTATTTTACGTATGATATTAGTCCAACCCAAACGGTGGCTGATATGTACCTACCTTTGCTTAGGTTTCGACAGTGATCAATTTATTACGGCGTCCCTTCGGGGTAATCACAGCTCAAAGTTTTGTATGCAAATATCGAGCCTAGGAACAGTTAACACTAATGGATTCTGTCTTAAAATCCCCGGCTCCTCAGGGACTTTGACTTCAAATTTAGGCAATTTGCCATAATGCGATGATTGTCATTTGCTTAAGTACTTCTGAGATCGTCTCAATATCTTAACAGAAGAGGAAGGATATTATTTGCATATTTTTGACAAGATTCTAAATAATTCTTAAGCAAAAGTCCTTGATGTTTCAACTCGAAGGGAAAATGCACTTTTAGATACCTGTTTACTACGGAGTTGGGTAAAAAAAGAAAGCACTTGTGGCTAAAGAAGAATGCAAAATAAATGAAATGTTTTTTATAATAGAAACAAAAATACTGGATGACTTTAAACCATCAGAAAATTATTACTTCATTATAATACAGTATAATCGCATAGTACTAATTATTAACTCCAAATACAGTAGGTACTCTGAAAATTTTTAGTACCACTTCAATGTTTCGGAAACTTTTAATTTTCTGAAGCATACTTTCTCTAGGTTCAACAGAGGAGGGAAATAAATCAATTCAAGGCTAAATTTAATTCTCAAAGTTTCTTTTTCCATTAAAAAAGGCATGGTTCAGAATACTAAAGGTTCCCGAAAAATTGGAGTGGTCGGAAAAATATTCGCAGTACTGTAGTGCGGCACCAGATATTGGCAATAACAGGTTTTTCAACCAACTGCAAAAATGATTAAATAATCTTAAGATCGTTGATAGTAATGAATCTTAGTATTTTGAAAGCGATACCATTTTACTTCAGAACTTTTGCCCTCCTTGATTTAAAAGAATCTGATTGCATTATTCAAATCAAACCATTTAGTTTCAAACAATATTTTAATGCTGCTTTTAAGCTCGTTAAAAAAAATATCGTTTACATTTAAAACGATCTAAATGGTTTTTTATTCGAAGTTTTTGTTGCCTTTAAAATTTTCAATAGGTTTACATTGAAATAAAATTACGAATTATTAAAACTTTGTCGGATCAGAAATAGCGAATCGTTTGACCTCATAAAATTTAAAAACCAAATGTTATGACTATGCGCAATATTTTTCGACACAAATATTTCTGTGAACAAATATATGTACATTAATTACTTACTTATTTCATTAATTATATCTCATTCACACGTGTATCCAATTTTCTGTAATCCATTGTTATTTTTTCATTTTATAGGTGGCACTAAAAACCACAACGCTTTAAAACTTTCCGCTCGTTTTTATATAAACAAGTTGTGTATTAAATAAGGCTTTTACATTTTGTGAAAGTTTTGCCAATTTGCGGGGCTGTAGATTAAAGCCAAAAAATGTTCTAAAGCAATAGAAGCCCGGCACACCATAAATTATGAATGACTCAAAACTCGGCGATGGGCTCATTTGGGAATGCTTTGTTCCGTAAAACTGCTGGAAAGTTGAACCGCGAAGCCCTCGAGGGAGTTAGCATGAGACCCAAGAGTCAAGAGTAGTCACATGTCCATGTATGGGAACCTATATGAGAAACGGCCGTGAATTTTCCGGATGTTCATCTGACCGGGTTCAGTGCTTTCGGTTGAATAAGTCTATTTAATTAAACATACCAGCACGATTTTTCGTAACATTATTGTTGGAATCCGAAACTAAAATGCCCTTGGCTGTGTATGCAAAATAAAACCAACCTCTCATCGTATGAGTCCCGGTTGCGCCCGCCCAGGAAAGGTTGGAAAATTAAAATTTAATCCTAAATTGGGTTGCCGTTTCCGTAGGTGTGAAAAAGAACTTCTGGAATGTTTTACCGGCTCGGCAATTTTGACAATTTATTTTGCGTGTGCTATGCCCGTAAGCTGTATGCTCTTCTATACCGTTAATATTTTACAGGAATACGTGATGCATGTACAGCCCTTCGCGGAAATTCATTGATTATGCATTTGCGTTGCATCTAATTACCACAAAAGCATTCCTCTGTTTGGTCAGGACTTATTGGATTTGATGAAATGTGCGGTAATGTTCACCGACAAAATCTGTCCATTTTCATGTATGTTTCCATATTAATGTAGTTATCCCCCCTCTCTTCCTAATCAGGGGTACTTGTTATGTTAGCACTACATTGCAACCGCCCTCGTCATCATTAATTTTGTGCTTAATCATCTCATATATTCACTTCCTAACTTGCACCAAAATTCCACCCTGCAAGTCTTAATTTGCGAAAGCCTATTCCAATTAGTGGATTGAACATGAGAACCTAACAGAGTGTTGATAATATGCTTACAGTTACAATGCTATGAATTTTTAGTTTAGTCTAGCTTTATTTCAACTATATGTTAAAATCAATAAACGAATAAATTACTTAAATTCCTACACAACACATATACTTGGATGCACAGCATTAGAACTTTTCAACGACTTTCCGATATAACTACTTCTTAACTGCAAATTATATGTAGCACAATAATAAGAAATGCACGGCTTCATTAATCAGTCTTTACTCTCTAATGGACAAAAAAAAAATCAAATCAAATATAACTTTGTCGTTTCGAAGTTATAAATAAAATTGCTCTGGAAGTCCTTAAAACTCCTGTGCAAAAAAATAGCACCTCATTGAAATTTCTTAAATAATTCGTGTGGTGTCCCTTGCTTTTGATCACTTCTAAGAATTAACCTTAAAAGTTTTCAACAAAAATGTATGTAAAAGTTTTAATGGAATTGTTTAGATATAGTAATTAAAAGGTAAAAAGGAAAAGAAAAATTAATTCATTAAAAAGTATTGACCAAAAAATCTGAAACGTTTTAGTGCTTACCTACATATTTAGTGGGTCGGGGAAAAATTATGCTGACTTCAAAACATAATACCATAGTACTTAACCTTAAGCGATAAGCCATAAACTATGTACATTCTGTTTGCAACATATACAGTCCTACAGTTGCAGATTCCTCGAAATGGCCTCAAATAATACTTTTTTCTTTGTCATTTAGATAACAACAGTAACAAGTTTCATTAAAATGAAGCTTCCGTATCGCTTAAAGGAATATTCGTTTTCTGTCTGGAACATGTAGTCAAGGAGGGTTCGTCCTCGGGCGATATGTCGCAAGAAAAAATAACCTGAAATTGTCCTTTGTCAGCGGATCGCAAGGGCTAGGCACATGTAATGGTACCTACATTTCGAATTAAAAGGGAAGAAGATTAAATAATTGGAATAAAAATTTTGTTCGTTTCTTCGTTGTTTATATAACAAATTAAACAAGTGCCGGCGGCTGTTTATCAAAACTCTAATGGAATTTCGCGAACATTTCGCCCGGCAGCAGTATCCACAGAGGTATGTGGTATTATAGGTACAGCAGGAGAAGAGAAATTCTCGAATGGAAACTGCTCGCCCTTTCTATAATTGAGTTTGAGGTGGAATTGTTATTCCACTTTGTTGCTTTTATATATGCGGTTTCTACGGGTGGATGCCTGTGTCGAATTGAACTTTACCATATTTTAATTTGCCTTGTCCCATGGGAGATAAGCACCCTGAGGAGCTCAGAGAGCGAAGAAAAAAATTCACATTATGAATTACATTTCACTCCACTTTTCTTCCTTTTTGCCTTCCCTTTTGCCTTTGATAACTGCTTTATAAATTCACCTTTATATCCGAGTTACCAATTAAATTTGCAACAACCAGCCCTCCATGCACCACGGTCGATTCGCAACACCTGTGCCATTCGCACTTTGTAGTCGGCGATTGTTGTTTCTGGCGTAATGGTCATTGTAAAAAGGGATAAAATCCCAACGTCATGTAAGTGGGACCTTTTGCAAATTAAACCACTCTCGGCATTATAAACCTTTAAGTTTATCGAATTTTTTGGCCTGTCTGTAATTATTAAATAAGAAGAATGACAGGATCACATCCAGAAGAAGCGTATACGCAACTCTTAGTTAAGTAGGTACTATGACATTCTCATAAAAGGAAATATTTTTAAACTACTCATAATAAAATTTAAATTCGTTCAACTTATAAATTTGTATTTATTTGTATTTAGTATTTATTTATTCAATTGGAGTTTGTGTACACAAGAATACAGGTTCTTTTGATAGCACACTAACAAAGATGGTAAACAACATAATCCAGGTTGACTAATAATATAAAAAGAAGTTTATAATAAAAAGAAAGATAAAGAGAAAAGAAAAAGAAAAATTCGAACTTAAAGTAGGTACTCTAAATGGGTAAATATAAAAAATATAAAAATATAAAAATAGTAACAATAAAAACAATAATAGTTACAATAATAGAACAATAAAAATTAATAATAGTAGAGTGAAAGAGAGGTCATAAAAAGAAAAGAGCATCAACACCCAACAACGCCAAGGCCAGAAAATAGCAAAATCGACAAATAGGAGAATAAGAAATCAATTTTTATTATTTTAGTTAAATGTAGGTGAGAAGTAAGCGCTCGAACTCGGCGACGGAGGAGGCACACCAGAAATTGCGTGGTAACTGGTTCCAAAGTCTGGAAGCCTGGACCAGGAACGAACCCTCATAAATGTTGGATGAACATCTCGGAATAAGCAGATGTCGATGACGGCGCGAATCCAAAAATTGTATCTCTTTATGCAAGTAGCCAGGCACTTTCTTCTTAATTAGCTTAAATAAAAAGAGCAGCAGTCTACGCTTCAGATAAGTTTCAATGCCACATCCCAGGAGTGAGGTGTTGTAATTTGAGATGTGGTCAGATCTGCGCAGCAAGTAAACAAATCTAATGCAATCGTTGAAAGCTACATTGATTTTCCGCCGGCAAGTAGAGTCAAGTCTCGGGAACACAGTACTACAATATGTAAAATGAGGAATGAGTAAAGTTTTAGCCAACTTCAGTCTCATTTGAAAAGGCAGTACATCAGCTGATAGCCAAAGTGTTCTTAAGCTGCCATACACCTTTCTGATAACAGATTGTACATGAGGACAACAAGTAAGCGAGCTATTTAGCTTGACCCCTAGACTAGTAACTTCATCTACAAAAGGTAACACCGTGCCATTTAGCATAACCAATGGCAAGTCGGAAATAGTCATTAATGGGGAAGTACGAAATACAATGCACTGTGACTTAGACGGATTAAGCAATAGCCGGTTATGCTGGGACCAGACACTGATTCTATCAATGTCACTATTAATTCTCGCAACACAGTCCTCCATCAAGCCAAGAGGTCGAGACAGGTATAATTGCACATCATCCGCATATAAGTGAACATGAACATCGTCCAAGATATCTGGTAGATCATTAATGAAGAGGGAAAATAATAAGGGCCCTAGGATGGAACCCTGCGGGACTCCCTTGGTCAATACAATAGAGCTAGACAAGCTTTTACCAACTTTGACCTGCTGATAACGGTTACAGAGAAAATCACTGATGAAAGATACAGCGGTGCGACCAAAATGGAAGTAACTGCCTAACTTCCTAAGAAGAAGCATATGGTCTACACTATCGAAAGCCTTCGAAAAGTCCAAAAGTACCATGATCCCAACATGTCCATCATCCAACGCCTTCCGAAGATCAGAGGTTACCTTGAGCATAGCTGACTCACAGCTATGACCCGCACGAAAACCTGACTGATGTGGATTTAACAGATCGGCACTCGACAGAAACTCCTGAATTTGCAAAGCAATTAGCTTTTCCAGAACCTTTGCAAAGAAACACAAGATGCTAATAGGTCGAAAGTCCGATACTGATACAGCCGAAGTTTTTTTGGGTACTGGAACAACAAGAGCCATTTTCCATGTTTCGGGGAAGAAGGACTCAGTAAAGCAGCAGTTAATTATGTGCAGTATGTATTGCGAGATGCATGGGAGCAATATTTTGACAAAACGTGGATCAATGCCATCTAAACCCACAGCATTCGATTTAATGGCAAAGATCGCGTTTACAAGCTCATCGTGACTCACACAGCGGAATAGGAATTCATCAGAGCTGCAGTCATCATGTTGAAGATTATTAGAGTAATGCATGCTACCTGTTCGCCCCGAGTCGTGGGGTGAAGCAAAGCAAATTACTCCAAGCGTACATGGAAATTAATAAACATTATGTAGTTAGTATTAAAAAGTAAGCATTTACATTTATGTATATGCATAGGAGATGGGCTGTTGAAACCAAATCTTCAAATGAACGTGCCATACTACACTTTCAATTTCATTAATAGTTTCATTTTAATATGTAGATCAATATCAACTTAAACATTCAATGCAAAGATTTTTACACATTTTTATCATTTTGTTCTTAGGTTAGTATACATATGTCTTTGATTTTTAAATGAAATCCGATGTCTGAACTTAACCTACGATATGTAGATATGTATTATTTTTCATATTTTGATTTTTTAGACAATTACCATATAGACATAGTTAATACATAATTTTGAAATCGTTTAACTATGACATTTATTTTCATTTCTGTTTTTCAGTTCACTTAAGTTTTTAATAAACTGCTCCTAAAAAAACCATTTAATCATACATAGATGAACTTCAAAGGGTTTCGAGCTGGAAGATCCGGATCTTTGGGTACACTCCTTAAGGGTATAGTACGGGGTAGTTCCTAAAAAGTAACTATTTTTTATTAGCCTTTAAATCCAAAACTTAAACTAAATTTCGCTTTCCTTTTTCACTATAAATAAGATTTTACCCGCTTGAAGTTTTCTTATTAACCCGCTTCTAAACGTATATCACCGCCCTTTCTTTAGGAATAATTCAGTTCTTCTAAAAAGTTAAATTTCCCCCAATTTCACTCATTGCACGCCCTGTTTGTTTACGACATAACTTTTCACGAGTAATAAACCCCGCACATTTGCACACATTTCCCCAACTCCCCGTCAAAGGTACAAGTTATGCTCACCAGGCTAGTTCACCTTTGATTCCATTCAGACTTTGTAAATGCATATTCAGAGCCAGAGTATCTATTTGCTTGCAGTCCTGATTTTACTTCAAAGTTACGTCCTTTGTCTTTTGAATACGAGGTCTGTGCGATAGTAAATTTAATTAAGAAATAACTCCGTAGGGAATCTCGTATTGCGCACAATATGAGTCCAAACGAAACTGGGTGGAACGAGCCATTCAAATTTAATTGTGCCAATCATTTCATCCTAGTCTTTATAGTCGGGAGTTTCGTAACTTTTATTAGATTTTCCTTTAAATCGCATCACTTTGAGTGACTTTCGTATTTTTCTAAGGTTTCGCTTTTGTGAATAAGTAGGTATACCCTTTTTTCTCACCTTGTCGAAAAAATAAGTCATTGCTTTTGCAAATATTTATGCTGAAATGTACAACCCGTTGCAAAAAAAATACCTACTAAATGTAAATTATTATACGATCTTGAAGCTGAAAGTAATTTCTTTATTATATAATAAAACAACTTTGGGAACAGATTCGGTTTGAGGTGTCCTGATAATCCATTAGAAAGTAATCTGATAAAGAGTAAGAAAAGTTTTAAGACTAATAGTCGAATACCCTTTTTTAAATAAGTAATAAAATATCTAATAAAAATCTTACTACACAATAACATTTTCAAAATATAGAATTTTAATTTCCAAACAATCACCATTTTAGAACATCAGGAAAAGGATTCAAATAAACATACATATGTATATATATGTAGCTACAAGATTTCTCTACAAACGGGCGGAAAAAATTTACGAAATTGTTTTAAATTTTGACTAAGCCCGAAAAACTTCTGATAGAATAAATAATAGATAAAGAATTTAGATAATGACTTTTCCTTAGGAGGCCATTTAACAAAACTCCCCTAGTGGCAACAGCAAGATGACGAAGGATCTCCTCTTTGAAGTCCTTAATTCATACACCGTACGTGTGCAATGTCAAATTCAATTAACACTTTAATCTATCACTCCTTCAAGAAAGAGAATTTTTAATGAACTTTCATATCATGCTCTCACTGTGTAAACATTAACGAAGTTTCCGCACTTATCCCATTGAAATTATTTGAAACTTCATAAATCAGATTGTGTACAGTGTACTTAGGGAAAAACCTGCAACATGGGTTAATACCCGATTAAAGGTCTCATCAAAACCCAGATCAGGCATGATAGTTCCAGAGCCAGTCACGTTCCATTGGAAGTAAAAGGGTTTTAGTTAATTTCAACCATTTTAAAGGTTTCTCTCTTCTTCTGTCTTCTTTCGAGGAGATTTCGAACAACCTTTGTTAGGTATTTATTTTTTTAAATTTAATTCTTCACCTGTATAAGATATGCGTGTATTCTTTGCATATGCATAATTTGAAATTCCATATATACATATATTTTCTGCAAACTCTAAAACTCGTGACCTGACCTTTTTTTGCTAAATATTTCGTTCATTTCCCTAATACTTTAAAATGTCCTCAATTGAAGCTTTATACCAAAATGGGCGTTTAAGATAGACAGAGGTAGAAAATAGAAGTCCTTTCTCGAAAAGCAAGGTCGACTTGCCACAATATTCAATAAGCACGAAATATACCGCAGAATAAATTAATTGAACGGTAGGTACGCAACGCAAATGATTCCCTTCGGCACCTAATAGCTATAATTAATAATTTACTTACAAGTTTCCTTCGGAAACCTCATTTCAATTCGATACCAACCCCAGGGGAAAACCACAGCTCCCATTTGTGCCTCTGGGAAACTGACTCTCTGCTGGAATGGCTGCTATATTCGCCAAAGGGTTCTCGATAATCAGGGATTACTCAATTTTTCTTCCAGTAAATGCCTGGCCGATGACTTAGAATGAAGTATACTTGCTCCACGAAATAAATGCTTTTAAATTTTGGTAGTTGATTAATTTGAACGTGGTATCAGAAAGTACATAGTGTCTAGAATCCCTTAATGGTTTGGAGTTCTATGTACTCTCCAGAATTAATAAAACATGAAATTTGTCTGAAATTTTGTCCAGGACGGTTTTGGGATAATCGTTTAGATTACATGCATACACATACATGCAGCCAAATTATGAGTACAGCCTTCTTTACATCACTCAAAAGAGTATAACATTAAATTAAAATTTGACAATTGCATTTCTAGAATAATTTTAATGTTTTACTTATATAGTTTAAGGGAATAGTATTAAATCCTCTGTCCTGCTGATACGTCAGCAGGCATATAGGTAGTCATAAGCATATTCTGTGGATGTCGGCTTAATATTTCGCAAACACATTAAATCAATCACACAAAACCGCCTTCTGATATCCAATCTTAAAAATCTTTCGAAAAATTCTTTTTTCTTTGAAGTTGTGGTAGCTGAATTTTCAGGACTAAAAAGCCTTCTGATTGCGAATGCTGAGTGCACACTCTAAACTCTCATGTTTTATGAAATATTCGACCCTTCAGCAACGGGTTAAATGAGTCATGACATGCTATGAAAACAATCTGGAAATCAAAAGCTCTTGTTCTTCGGCAATATTGCAACAATTGAACACTTATGCGCTCTTTATGAATAATGGATTTTGGGTGGTCTTTTATGTCCCTTTTGGACGTAACATTCCCAACATCATAGCAATTTTTGTTTTCTTCTCTGTTTATCCGTCAAACAATGTCAGATCCTGGAGCAATTGTGCGGTGGACAGAGTTTGCTGTAAGAGCTATCGGAAAGACGCGGCAATGAAAGGCGTGGAGAAATTTGGTGCCTAGAGCCATAGGCTGAAATCAGTGTGTTGTCTTTCAGTATATTTTCGGGTCTATTTCAAAAGCACTTCGCACATGAGAGGATTCATAAAGCACCTACGAGCGCAACAGGCCCTCGAATATCAAATTCCAATAAATGCACCAGAAAATGTGTACTATAAACTGAGAGGTCTATTGGAGTGGTAGTCAAGTAGATGATCACGAGGTCAATGCAATTAGCAAATTAATTTAATAAAAGCATGAGTAAGACCCGCTTATAAATTAATTAATTCTGAACCATTAGTCACAAAGGCAAGAAACCCACTAAGTGGTGAATTTGCGAACGACAGTTTCAACTAGCACAAAGAGAGAAATAATTGAAGGTAAAAATTCTGCTAATCAGCTTTGCATATGAACACAATGCACAAGTTTACTCGGAAAAGGTGTAGCTCGTAATCCGAAACCAAATAATTACCGTTTGGAGTTTCTAAAATAATCAATTCATTAAAATCATCATTAAAATAATCAGAAAGTAACTTACTTTATATCATCAGTGAGTGCACAACATTAGAATTTCCAGCACAAATAAAATTATATATAGGTATGTATGTATAAAAAAAAACAAAATATTGAAAAAACGCTTTTTGAGTTTAAAATGACGTCATAACTCATCGTATTATGATCGCCAAACTCTTTCATTTGATACCCACATATATCAAGAAGGCTGTGGAAAAAAATGTAATCTTGGAAGGGTTCGCCACATCGGATTTAGAAAAATATTAGATATATGTAATATGTACATATATTGCATTGTCACGGGACTTATAAACGTATGCAAAATTTCAGCCTGTTCTGATAAAATTAACTGGTTCAAAACTGACTTGTAAGATTCCAGGCAAAGATTTTCATTTCATTTCATTTATTTATTTACTTCCAGAAAATTACATGACAGATAATATTTCAAGCTGAATAAAAACTTTTACAAAGAACTAACTCTAGCTAGAACTTCAAATTCACCGATTCACACTTTTTAGAATTATTGACATTAAAATCAATAGATATCTGCTATAAACTTTTTTACCATCTCAAAAAAAAATCTTTAGTGCAGATTTTGACGATGGAGTAGGTATGTTGAATTCAATACTATAATTAACATACATATATGTATATGTTTAGGTTCTTATTCTTTTTATAATATTAGAACAAATAAAATAAAATAACTTAAAAATAATTATGATTGAACATTTTTCTAGAAAAATAACTAAGGTAGGTACGATGCAGATACAAAGTCGAATAAATGAAATAAAATAAAAGCATATGATTCACTGCATTAATGCCAAACAATACTAATCGTTTTACAAAAGGACTCCAAAGTTCGTTAAGCTCTTAATCAAGTCAAAGGATTAAGCCTATTGTGTTGGCAAACCAAAACGCCTATACACACAATTGAGCTCATCTGATAGCATAATATACATATTCTACATACATCCGCAATTCACTTAACTTCGTCTCTCTGCCTGTTCACTGCGGCATGCTAATTGACTTTTAAGTTCTCGCAGCATCTTGGAAGTCAAATCGAGCACAGGGCGATTTTATCGCTCTACCTTTTTGAATTAATTTCCAGATGAAAACGAGTAAAATTCCTTAGATTTTGTTCTCCGAAAAGTAGTCGAGTTTGAGTCTTACATGCGGGATGCTGGTCTGAATTCTTGAGGGAATTCCTTAAGATTAGTCTTATTTAGGATGATTATTCATTATCCCGCTGCCAACTTATCTTCACGGTCTTCATTTGCACGCTTGAAAGTACGGACTAATTACAAGGTAAATAATCGAGAAGGCTTACAAATTTAGTACTACCTCTTATAGTAGTAATTATCTGGTTGATGCTAGGATAGGATTATTTTATTGTTTTCCCAATTTGAATAATATTGCCTTTATAATTTTCTCCATTCGCCTAATATGACAAAGTAGCAACGGTTGGGCAAAAATTTATTATTATTTCCTTCGAAAATTCTTAGGCACGACATGTTGGAATAGATAAGTGTAAAATCTTAAGCTATCTCAGCTAAAGAAAAAAAAACACTGAATAATCATAAATGGTAAAAAATTGTAGATTCGGATTAAACTTTACGAAGAAAGTTGTATCAAACAAAAAGGAAACTAATACAGTGAAGTATATCTTATCCTTGTTAGGTTATAGGTAGATCGCCAATTATATCTTTCAAAGTTTACCCACTAAAGTAAAGAGGCTGAAATTTTCTTATTATTATGAAATCTGAAAATGTCCAATTATGTGCAGAAAAGATGTTCGTTTTTAAGTCTCACCCTGCGCCGCACAGATAATCTATTCTACTCTAGGCCCTTTCATGTAAATCCTCTCCACAATGCACCTTTTTAAGTTGCCGAACAATCATCATGTTCTTGGGGCTCATAATTAAGAAGACGGCAGCCAGCCACTTGTTGGCAGTGAAATTTCATCGACGACGCTCTGCCCTCGAGGGCTTTTAACATAAATGATCTTTTGTGTAAATAACAATTGAAGTATGCCAGAAGCTTTTAAAGTATTCTTGAGGCAATTTCCCGTAATCCGCCCCTACTTATTCGCTAAAGGTGTATACTTATACTGCACCAATTTATGTAATGGGATACCTTTCTTCGAGCTTCTTACGATACCTTTAAAGAAAATGCATAGCTTAATGGTGGTTTTGTTGCGGACCCAAAACTTTTGGCTTTTTGGTTTTTGTAATCTTTTGGTTTGAGGTGCCAACGCAAGAACCGCACTAACATTTGCAAAGTTTTCCCTTTCCCTAGACCTATTTATTACTTAAATTACACTGTATGTAAAAATAGGTAAATTGATTTTGGTATAGAGCAGCATTTTGTTGTTGTTGAGAAAACTTCAATGTATTATAAATTTCCCTAACTAGTTGAGATTTTGAGCAGAGACGTTAGGTTAGTTCAACACCTAAGACTCAAGAAGTTCGGATTAACATTCCCGAAGTAATTTCAAAAACGATACAATCAGGTAAATTAAATTAATAAAAATTGATATTATTTATATAGACTTAAATAACCTGATACTATAAAAATATCTTTAACCTTGTCATTTGCTCCACTGTAAATGAATCACAAATGCAATTAATTGAATAAAACTGCCATGTGCCGTTATTACAGAAGAAGGGGTCTGCATTCTACGGTTTCAATTATGCGCTCCAAATCTAATTGGAAAAACAATTCCTAGCGTGTAAATTCAGTCAACTCAGAACAAGTACTATGTATAACGAACAGTTTTTAATTAAATACACCGGGTAAATTCAGATACTCATACTACCAGCAAAAATAAATCATAATTCCAAATGTTATTCGATATTCCAACATCGTATGTGATTTCCGAGAATTAATTATCTTTAATTGAGCAAACCCACCCCAACTCGCAAGACTTTTACAAATTGGAATTATAGTTGATATTTCACTTTACACGAATTTTTTATTTTATGCTGACCAAGCCCTCAATATTTAAACTGCATTCAGTTAACCAACACTTCCACTATTTCAGAAAAAGTGTTATGAGAAAACAAATTATATTTGTGACATGGATGACGACGCATTAAAAGCCTGGAATAATAGAAACAACATCAATGGAATGCTATCCATTAAGCAAAATGGAAGCTAATCAGAGAAAATATCTGCCACAATAGGCCTCATTTGACCACTTTGACGCGGGCTTGAATGTCTAAAACAGATAGCCACTGTTTCCGGTTTGCCTTTTAATTGGGAAATTTGTCGTCCTCCCGTTTGCTAGGCTGGTAATTATCCGGAATGTGAATGTAACCCTAGATTAAGCCATTATTTCCAATACATCGATTAGGAGGACTGTCCAATGCAACTGCAAACCCCTGTGCGTAGGACTTATCGGGGCAAATGGAGCCAGGTCGATTCCATCCGTCCGTGGCCGGAAGCCTTTGAATAAATTAGCGAATCACAGTCGGCGATGCGTGGAGTATTAAAGTAATTACATTAGTAACCAAGCCTGAGATGTGTAAATAAATTAAATTTTAAGTGGCTTTGAGCAGTCCTTCCGGCGTGCTGAAACGGCAACGGCCGAACGCAACATGTTAAATGGAGCATTAAGTTAGGGTCTTATTTTGCTCGACTTACGGTTCAGTCAGAGGTAGAGTTGAAAGGCTGACAACATGAAGAGCAACCACCTGAAAAATCAGCTTTTAAGCTCCGGAAATAGAGACGTACTGCTCCTGATGCTCCAGAGGGATGAGAGATGAGCACACCGAACAGAAAGGGATTCCGGCTTGTCATGTTAGTTCATTAATTTTTCATTTGAGTGAGCCAAGGGGCTGTCAGCGGAAAGACCTCGAATATCGGACATGGTGGAGCGTACGTTTAGATTGTTTCCATCACACCTTGCCTTTGGGGCTTTATGGTGCACGCTCGGGAGGCGCTCCACACAAATCCTTTGAGTTTTGGACTCTTCCAGCCATTCGAGGGCTACTCTGCACGAATTATCAATGTTTCAGTTAAACAATGACCACAACGAACTCAAATCTTAATTTGTGGTTCTACTCTCCTGAGGATTATTGCCGGAATTTCGTTTCAGTGATCATAATTCAGTTAAATTACCTACGCTTCATGGAATACATCCGCTTTTATGGAGCTCACTTATTGCACGTTTACTATCTTTAGTATAGAAATTGTTCTCACAACAAACACATATTATAATATTTTTGTTTTCTGTTTTTGCGTTAAGGTTTATTTTGGAGTAGCTAGTCTAATTTGGCGATTGCAGCATTTATTTACAGTCCAGTCTAGTGTTCTTTAACATATCTAAAGCAAGTTTTTCATAAAGTATACTTATATTTTCAAAAACAACGTCTCGTATCAAAAAGCAAGATTCTTTTAAACTGAAAAAAACAACCACTGCTATATTTATCAAATTTTTTAAAAACTAATTTATGTATTGGGTTTTTCTCCAAAATCAGCGCAAAAGCCAGACTAATGGTCAGTGAGTCCTGAGGAGGCATTTATACATATATTTTTTTATAATTATATATTATTATAAACTTAGCGAAAAGATATTCAAAAATTAAAATACATAACTTAATACTTTATTTGTTTGTAAAAAGTTTTTATTTGATTTCTTTTTTACTTTTGATATAAATAAATATGGATAAAAAATTAATAGTACGCAGGCCTCCATTTTGAACCTACTATTTTAACCAGCTTTCAAAACTTACTTCATAATTTAAAATTACCAATATGCTCTTTGTACTTAAATTTTCTTAGATTTCTATAAAAGTTAAAACTAAGAGGCACTTTGAATAGTTTTAAACTTTTCCAAATTGTATTCTTCAAATTTATATTTTATGTTTTCCTATTTTTACCCGACTGACCCAGAAGGAGGGTAATGTTTTTCGCGCGTATGTATGTACATACATATGTATGTATATCCGTTTCATTGTGACCTCCTGTAGCCTAAATGGCTTGACCGAGTTTGAAGAATGAGGTGTCATTAGATTCGTCTCAATTGGAATAGGGTATAATATTTAAATATGGGGTCCGCAAAAAAAACAAATTGAAGGGGAATAAAACAAATTTTTTTTATTATAACAATATAGGAATTAAATGAAAACTAATAAATAGCCAATTTCTAATATGTAAATATATTTTATAACACTTTTATGCTACCATTTTGACAGGAACGTCAAAATTGGGGTTTTTTTGGTTTTTTTAATTAAATTTTCTTGTTAAGAAAAATGTATATAAAGAATTCAATTGAAATTGATAAACGCAATTTAACTCACCACCACCAAAATAAGGATAAAACGTATCTTATGCAAAAAATTCCTTGCACTAGCCTCTAGCCTGCGTTTATTTAATTATTTTACTTCCGACCGCATACAGGCAATCTCATAAGTTTGCTGAAAACTTGCAGCAGAAGAGCAGGTGGCTGGGGTAAAACACAGGAGAGATATGCAAATTTTAAGATGCTCTTTTATACCGTTTAACAGTCACATGAGCTAATTACATTTTTATCTCACTTAAAATCAACAGGCTCTCTTAAAATGTCCCATTGTTCTTGGCGTAGTGCAATCATTTAACCGCCCAAGCCATAACTCGCTCTGTCGGCGACTCTTCCAATCTAAAAATTGAATCTATAATTGTAGACCCCCAGACTAATAAAAAATTAACATATTTTTTTCATTTTTATTAGCTAGGCGGAAAGGGAGCAGTATCGGGCTCGCAAATAATACCTACGCCGACTCATGCCCTTCAGAAATTTCAAAGCTCTAAAAGAATTCATGGCGCCGCGGAAATGGGGGATGGGTGGCGTCTAGTAAATATTTGGTTTTAATCAACCTAAAAAAGTTTCTACCTGACTTGAATTTGATTACGAGCTTTCTGATTTGATATGTTTGCGTACACCCTCCGCGAGGGTCTCCGTGTGAAGCGATGAGCGCACAAAGTGACTTCTAATCAAAAATTTGCAATCGCAAGATAAACCTCATTCTACAAGACAGCGCTATTTGGGGTTTTCATCCGAACATCGGCGATAAAAAGTGCCCATATTTAGCCAAGAAATAGTCTCGTTTGAATTGACAACATTAACAAGAAGATTTATCCCCTGCATTTAATACATTTAAATTAAAATGGTCCTCCTCCCCTTTCCTTTTGCCTCCACTAGATGTTATGAGTTGCATACGATTTATTCATTATTCTTAGAAGGACATATTTTAAACGCATTGAATTACCTGAAGACTTTTTGAACATATAGGTACATATTTGAGATGTTATTTGTTTCATACAAAATTAGTAACAAAGTCAAAATGTGTACATGTTAGTGGCTAGTGCTAAAATTAGGAAGTGAGATAAAGCTATTTAGTCTATAAAAAGGAAATTATTTTGGTTGCTATTTTATTATATGCTTAATTTAAACCTAGCCAATACATATCTGATTTAACTCTAGTGCAAGTTAGACGAATCTAATTAATGCTTCATTTAAGGCATTTATACAAGATCACACGAATCGCCCTAATTGCCAGCGATACTAAATGTAAAATCATAAAATTCGGTTATTTGTTGTAAAAAGAAAAACAAAGTCCTAAAATTATGCATTCAAACATTAATAGACAGAAATTCGAAAAAGTCTCCTTGACGCCCTACATAAATTATTCTAAATGCAAAAATAGATAGCATATGCGCTATCAAGTTGATACAAAAGTAAAAAACTATTTTTTTGACTAAAGATAGAATTATATGTTATATGCAACCTCCTTCATAATAAAATTTCAAAAAGCGTCAGCCGCTGCATCACTTTTAAATTAAATGAAGTTATTTATGTAACTGTTTAAGCCCAAAAAGGATTTCCACCTATGTACATAATTATTTCCTCGAGGTATGTCGATAACAATCACTAATTTTTTTTTTCAATAGAAAAGCTATAGCACAAGATGCGAACTTTTGCATAACATGAAGCCATTCAAATTCTAAATGTTTTGAAAGTATACGCAATATAGTGCGTTTTAAGCATAAGTTGTGTTTCTAAAATAAACAAGATTGCATAATTTAATACATAATTCTTAGCAATGAAATTGTTTCTGTTTTAATACGATATAAACACCTCGACTACTAGAAGCTCCTAAAATTAATTTTCTTTGATCTCAGCATGGCTACCCCGGCTCTGTCGCTTTTATGCGTAGCACTGAAAATATTCACTCCATGTTGTTTATTATTTATTAAAAGCATCAAAGCAAAGCAATGGGACCCAGGCCCACCTGCAGGGTCGCTTTGAATAAATGCAAATCCCAGGGGCTTTCAAATGAATATAACTACAAATTGTAGATACTACTATTCGCTATTGTCACCCCGCACGTCGAGCATACATCTCAAAATAATTATTCAAACATGCCGAAGATAAAATCCTGCTCGGGACCCAGGGATTAAAGATGCAAATTTCATTTATATTTCAGCTGGGCGTTGGTCAAGCCATAGTCGTCCTGACCCCTGATCCGGGGGGGGGGTCCATTGCTAGTACTGGCACGACCCTCAACCTTTGAGTCGGGCAGTCAAAGAAAAACTTTTCGTTTGGACATAATAAATAAAAGAAGCATAATTATTCAGGAGCTCATCTCTCGGCTGGACCGAATGTGTGCGAATTTTAATTTCAATTACAGTTGCATCCACTTTTGATTATTCATGTTAAAGAGAAGTCCGACAGGAAGCTCCTCCGAGCTGTGATAAAAGCCTTCCGAGTGAGTTGGTCGAGTTGCCTGGCTGAGGTCATATGCAAATGTGATTATAAATTGCGAGACCTTTAATGGCATTAATTATAAATACTACGCCCTGGCTGCCGTTTGAACACTTCGCATCCTCGCTCTGATGAAATTTACTTGAAATGTGCACATTACGTCGGGTTTTTTTTAAATAAAATAATATTTTTATTCAGGATCTTCTATGTGGGGTCCTTCAACAACAGTCTTTTCAGTAAATTATGAAGTTGGATTATACCGTAAACAAGTATTGTTCCACGTAATAAAAAGTTTTTACAATACATGTAATTAATGTTGAAAATTTGTTAAATTTGTTGAAAACCTGGATATTCAGTTCAAAATTTACTGAAAACCGAATCAATAGAATTAGGTATATATTGTAAATTTTTCCGGTATATTTCCTTTTTAGTTCGTTGGTTTCTGAAATTGAGAAGGTCACATGCAGCGATGGATAAATTGGTGATTAGCGGACAAAAAATTTGTTCAATTCTTTACTTTTTGACAAAAGGAACCCATTGAAAATAAAACGAATTGCGCAATTAGCATCAGATAATTTAACAAAATTCTCTCTTATCTAAATACGAATGATTTGCGGTTTTACTCAGTCACAAATAGGCAGAATAAATACAGAAGCTGATGCCCGTCATTCACGCAAAAAATTTGAATAGTCTGACATAATTTCCGTGTGGCCTTTCCCGGTTTACTGGTAATTTTCACTCATGTGATAGCAGTGTAAAACGTGCCAAGCAAATTAAAAATCCATTTCACGTGGCCTGAATTAATACCCTTTTTCTGTTCCTGTTTCTGATCAGAGATGTGCTCATGTTTGTACATGGGTCAAATAGCCCCAGGTGAAATGTCTACATATTGTTTATTAGGATGAAGTATCAAAGTCTTTGCTATTTCTGGTCGACATAAATGTGATTAAAATCTTTCATCATCCTCTTTTAATCGCATTACAATTTTTTTATACTTGCTACAAAGAAAGTCATTGAAAAATTATTCTTCAAATGCAACCCTTAAGTGTGAGTTTACTTTGATCTAGATGAAGTCCTTGAGAAAAAATCTCTGACTCGTACGAGTTTAAATGGGAAAACTAAATGAATTTTTTTTAAACAATTGTGGTTTGGACCAAGATAAAAATTAAAATTCTATATATTATTACAAAGGACTAAGTGTTAATGAAATTTGGAGATGTTAAATCCTCTGCAGAACTAAAAACTCATATAGACTTTTTTGCAAGGGAAATGTTATCCAAGATTTCAGAAAGGATTATTACCTTTGAAGAGGTAACATTTACAAGTATTTTGTAGTGGTTAATAAGAAAACTTTTAATCCACTTACCTCTTCTGTAATAATTTCAACAGCTGCGGCATTTGTTGTGACCATGAATAAACTTGAAGAGGTAATCCCTGCCTCGGGTTAAAATAAAGGGATTGCTTACTTTATGTTAACAAGTTTACACAAAAGGTCCAAAGCATGAGGATTACATCTATACAAGCTGAACCTTGTAATATGAGCAACTTTTGGACAATACCCATAACTAGTCGTTCACTGGCAAATATCCTTCCATATGACAAAATAGTTCAAGACTATAAAAGTTCGCTGAAAATAATTTGAAGGATTTTAACTTTTAATGGGGCTTTGTGCAGAATTTATCACCACAAGGATTAATGGAAATACATTAGATTCTGAATCTAAGTAATCTAAATTAATAAGTTTTTTAAGAACTTTTTATAAGCTCATGGATTAATCCAATAACTTAATGTCACCCGTAATTAATTGAAAGCATTACGAGCTGCTGAATTCTGATATTCAACATATTACTTTTTCTAATCTGAAAACTGTATTTTTTTCCTCAAAAATTTTATCTACAATTTTTACGATTGATGAGCAGAAAAATCAGGAAGGAATTAATTATATATTGCAGGTAGTCATTATGATGATGATTAATTAAAAAGAAAATAATAAAATGTTGAAAAAATTGCGTCTTAAACAAATAATTTTTCGAAGATATCCACGAGAGACAATGGAAATTTTTTATAAAGCAACCATTATTTTGAATTATTGTCATCATATACATATTTATAATAAAAGAACATAATCAGAGAAGGGATTACGTTATTTTCGTAATTATACTTCTACGTGATACATGTACCTATTAGGATTACTCAATGCATAAACATAACGTATTAGAAAATGTTGAAGACGTCGGTATTTTAAATATTCCAGGAATTAGTTATATGTATATTTGTACGTTACGCAAACAAATAAAGAATGATGCCCTTGTTCAGATTTGAGAACGTCTAAATGGAAACGCATTAACTGGTACTTTGTAATGAAAAGCATACTTCTTCCACAGCAAAAGGCAGTTCTGTTATTAAAATTTGCGGTATGCAAATCCAAATATAAGGTACCTACCATGAAAAAAAATTATTTCATGCGTTCACAAAAACCTGCAGAAAGAGGTAATAAGAGAAGACCCTGAAGAAGTAATTCCACATGTATGTATATTTAAGCTTCGAAGCGCCTTTAATGTGGGATTCCTTAAGATCAGGGTGTAACCCGGAGATGCGGGTGATAATAATGAGTTAAGGCATTCATGAAATAAAAGTTCCCTCTGCTCCCACCACCCCCCAACGATGATGGAATTCTTTTCGAAATATTATCGTCTTAACAATTACATGAATAAAAATTTGATGCTGCCGAATACCCGACATAGCCCTGCCAGAAATTCAATCATTCCCTAAAATACCAGAGCCATATTTCATCATGTGCATATTGCGAATTTAGGGCATTCCGCGGCATACTGCGTGCATAGAGTTCCGCCACAGATTTTATCTCATGTACTTTTTTGTCTTGGGGGCGTACATTCATGTCTTCATCTCAACTAATTGACAAGAAATGCTACATGTATCCTACACATCGCAGGTATGTCCTTCTGATGTAAGCCGGATGAAAAAGGATTCTCTTACAAGGATTTGCTGCTTTTCTTTTGATGTCTCCTCGAGCAGTATGTCCCAGAAAATGTTTTTGAGCCATTTAATCCCTAAAAGAGAAGCACACATTTTTCGAGTTAAGAAGAACTTTCTGGCTACGCTAATTTTGAAAAGCATCAACCGAAATGTAATTTCGTAGTGGACAAGTTTGCTGTATATGTATGTCATTCTTTTTTGTCATATTGCCTTGTTATTGGGTGGCAAATCTGAGAAATAATATCCTGTATAAGGGATTTCTGCAAAAATTACTGCCTCCAGGAGATTTGAGGAGTTCCATGCTGAAACTTTAATGAGCTACCAGCTCATCCGAGTGACCTCTAATGATGGTCCCATTAGAACGCTTTTAATTATGCACATCAGGATACTATGGGATGATGTGACTGCTATCATCAACTATTTATTAACCGCCCTTTGGATTTTCCCTTCGAAAGAGTTCTCTTTCATTAATTAGAGATTTTGCACAAAACAATCACCGGTGAGGGACATTGTTAGGAAGTTCCTAGATGATAGGAATGAATTGATAAAAAACTCGAATTTTCTGCTAATTGTTTTCCTTCAATTAAAATACCATCGGAAATACATTCACTTTTTACACTTTTGATCCTTATCAACAAAAAAATTACTAAACTGGTATTTGTAAATTTAATTATATCGACTATTTTGAATTATATTATTAAGCAGTATATAATGTCATATTCAGAATTCATTCATGCAATTACTCTGTAATTATTATTTTATAATAAACATTCAATAAGCATAGACTTCATAAATTGAATTCATGTTCAGTCCTTTAGTATGTAAATAAGTATACTATTGAGTTGCACCTTCAGGCAATTATGAATAGTATATATCGATGGTTTCACAGTAAATCTTGAAAGATAACTCCAATTAACTATTCTTCATATGATGCATACCATACCGTCCAGGTTGAGTTAATTACAGTAAACATATGAATGCGATAAAACAAAATAACAATCTTGCTATTTAAAAACTATCCATTCTCATTATTCTCTTACCACTTTTACCCCATTTATTATAATACAATTCCTCCTTACGAATAATAATAAAAATACTATTTTTTTAAGATTAGCACAAGATTAATCTCGTTTTAAGACAACGCCGTTTTACAAGTTTTACGAACATTATGACCCTGTGTATTAAAATTTTTTTCGGAATTGCATTAATATTGAACTGGTAGAAGGTGAAATGGTACATCTTATTTTTTTAATCTGTTAAAGAAATGAAATAGGAAAACTATGCTATTGCTTCTTCAGAAGAATTTCTGTTATTCTGAGAAAAGCATTACCCAAGTCGGAAAAAGTTTTGACTTCCCGCTCAGCTGTGGTGTGAGCGCAATTTCTGCTCGTTGTTCAATAGTTGATTATTAGAAAACTTTATTTCTTTACGAAAATATTTTTAAGATTTCTTTTTGATAATTTTGCACTACTAGGGTAGCCAAATAAAACTTTCTTTACATTAAAATCTGTCTTAGATAAAACCAAGACGTTTCAAACATGAGATTTGTGGCATAAAACTGAAGTTGGGTAATGTAACTTGCGTTCTTAGAGCAACATTGGCGCAAACCTGTTCTTTGGATCCCCAAGAATGTGACATTGAATGTCTTAAAATAAGAAAACATAAAAATTAGTAAATGCTGGGAAAGGAAAGGACGGTATACATGAGAGAAAACGTAATGACATTTTTCAACTACACAAAATAACCAAAAGTTCCAATTTTTATTCTTTCCCTCTAGAGCAATTTGTTAAATACAATTTCAATTGTGCAATGAGGGAGATGAAGAATATTGAAGTATTTTTGTCGAAAATTTGCATACCACATACGGCAATTGCATGAACTCGTCTCTTTTCAGGATTACTGAGAAAAAATCTTTGAAAAGGCTATCCTTCTGGCTGTACTCAAGCATCCTTAAGTGCAACCATACAGCTGTAATTACATTGCGCGAAATAGGAATGATTTGAAAAGAGCTCCCGTTGGGTAATATTCGTTCGTTGAATCAGGAAAGAGGGCAGTGCTCAAATATTCCATCAGTACTCAATAAAGTTGAAAAGTTCAATTGATTTCAGCACATGCCACCCTCGACACCATCATAAGAGTGGAGGGCCAATTGACTGAAATTCAATATCTTCCGCAAGGGTGTGTCACAATCTTATTTCTGGTTAACAAAAGAGTCATCGCACAGGAATGCGGCTGAATTTATGTTGGAATGTTCTTACAAGAATTATTTTTTTACGATAACTCGGGACGCACTGCTGCAGTCAGCTCCTCAATTTGTGAAATTCGATTAAAGGCTGAGATATACACATTTTTTTGTCATTTTTGATGATTACCTTTAGGGTTAAAAGCAATACCTTTATGTAAAAAATTTTTCTTAGACTTTAACCCTTTAATCCAGACCAGAGCAGCTCAGTTCCTTACAACTAAATTTACTGCAAGGAAGACAAATGATACATAGATATGGACCATATTAGGGTGTTCTCGGACCTTACTTTTACCCCTAAAATTTATTTACGCATTATAAAAACTAATATGTGCGTAAAATTTTTAAACGATCGGTTAACTTAAATCTATACCTATATACATATATGTACATATGTATATGATATATACATATATTTGCATTTTCCCTTAAAAAATTATTTATAAAAGTTAGTGCACACTGCACAGTCCCTGATTTTGTACCTGAAGTGAGATTTTATCCTTCAAAATGACGGACGTTATCTAAATTTGAACTTAATTGTATGTTTATAAAAATTTATACGGAAAATCAATGAGGCTCAAAAAATTTAAAATAATCCAAAATATGGTGCATCAGCTAACGTTACTAATCAATAAACATATGTATGTATGTTAAATTCATATCACGCTCTTACAAATAAACAGGTATAGAACCCAAGTAAATTTAAGACATTAAAATGTTTACATCAAGCTGTCGTTGATGCGCTAAAATTACTGAAAACATTCAAAATTTTGCACAGTATGCAAAACATAACTATTTAGATTTTACAATAACAATTTTTCTAATTAACTATAGAAAAATTATAATTTTTAAGAATTTAAAACAACAAAAAATGTATTTTGTACCTCTTATTACATTTCCATAACGGTGCCAAAGTTCAACTTTCATTATTATGGTGGGAAATCTTGAAATAATACTTTACGATTACTGCGTATTCTGCTAAGAATAAGACTGTAAATTACAAATTAATTCTTAAATGCAATTACTTTCATCAGCACTACGTAATCTATATCAAATCAACTAGGGCAAATGATGCAAAATATTTTAAATGCAATCCCTACTCAGGTGTCCCAACTCCGTTCACTATCTTGAAACAAATGCGCAGATTAATTACACCCCCTCCGAAGCGTCCAACTTCCACTAAAGCGGCGATGATGTCAACATTCAACACCTGCTGTTCGAACAGCAAAATGTACTATCAAATTCAGGGACTCAAGAGGAATTACATCATGCACAAAGACAGAATCAATAGAACAAATCTGATAAGAAGAAAAGTACTGTCCCGGCGAATAACAAAAGCTAATATTGATGCCCGCTGCCGTAGATGTCCTGCACGCCATCCTGCGAGGGAGGAGATTTTCGATGCCGACTGTGGCATTGATTCCCGGTTTTTACAAGGATTTGCGGAGCTTTTCCATAAATTCACTTAAGGTTCATGAGATTTATGTTGTCTTTCTTTCAAACTTAATTAAACCCGAAGAAAAATAATGCATTTGCATTTGTGGCCGTGTTGTACAATTGAATTAATCTGACGAAATGTAGCGACACTTATATCAAAACTAATTCAATAGAAAATTATAAAACAAAATTACCTGCATTCACTAATTTTTCATAAGTTATGTATATACATATGTATGTACTTACATATAGCAGAATTAGGGTTGTTGCCTGAAAATAGAGAATAAAATATATTATAAATTTCAAAGGACTACCACTAAAATGTGTGCTTAGGGATTTTCGATGTCGTTACTTTCTCTTAAATCTGGTAATTCAAGACACTAGATCCAATATAGCGACCGCAATTTCCAAATTTTAAGAGATTTTAATGAAAAGAACACATTGGGATCAAAAATTTCATAAACAAATAATAGTTGGTAGATATTAAAACGGGAACAAACAAAAAATACTATTGGAATTTTCAGACTTCCTACCTCGAATAAGCCTTTTAAGTTTTAATTAATCTCACAATGGATAAATTAAATTTAAAATTGAACTACAAAATTATTATTATGTCTTCATAAACTAAAGTATTCTATAAGACATTCATTATGCTATGTTTTCAAGTTACTACTGAAATATAATACCTAAAACAATATTCCATTATCTGTGTTTAGAGACATAACTTTTTCTGCAAATTATTAGATGCAATAATTTAATAGTAATAAAAATAATAATAATAATATAATTCCGCTTGATGTTTAACAAAAAACAAGAACGCACTTATGCTGGTATAAAAGTCACTTGTAATTTAATTACAAATTTCAATCTTATCTTAGAATTAATTAGCAATTTAGTGTTTTATGTAATTGCTCTATGTGATGTAAGAGATTTCATTTCTTTTTGAATAATTGCAGCGAGTTAACGTGCTTAACTGATTCTGGAATTTCATTATAGAAATTTATCATAGGGAGCAGACTCTTGTTTTTACAATTTGTCCTGGAAATCTCAATGTTCATTGAATTCTTATGCCGCGTATTTGTTTTATCTATCAAAAAACCAAAAACGGACATCTCAGCTCAAGCAGTTATGTAATATTTTTACAAACATTTCATTCAGGTGACGAGCAAAAATGAATCTCAGTGCAAATTTAATGAAAGAAATTGTAATAAATGGGACTGAATCATGTGACAATGGAGGGTGAAAAGCGAATTTATTCGAATAGCTATTGCAATACAACAAATCATTCACTCCAGATCTGCATAAGTTGAAACTCTTACCTTATTCTTATTTACAAATAATCTGTAATTAAATAAAACCAATTCACTCGTAAAACTACACGACACACGTGGCCACGTTTTTTTGACACAATTCGAACTGCATTATCGACACTAAATGACGGGACTTTGTACCGTTAAGGAATCTTCCGGAAATAGTGTTCAGCGCCACCTATTAGAAAAACTGGGTTATGAATTTGCTGATAAAATATTTGGATTGGCTTAAGGGGCGATTAAAGTTGGACGAAGAAGAAGACATTTGACAACCACGTGCTCGCTATCGGCTGTCACGTTGTCACGCTATCACTGCTCTACTGTTTGAAACTTGAAGTAAAGTGAATACGGCGTGCGCTAAAAATGGGAAAAGCAATACAAAAACCGAAAAAAGGCCATGGAGCTTTTGTGAAACTGCAAGGAAAGACGAAATTTAACAAAAGTACGAAGCAAAATAAAGTGAATAAGCAGAAGGTTCCGCTAATAAAAAAAAATGGAATTGCAAGTGCAAACACGAGCCCCACAAAAGTAAAGCAACCTAAAATTAGCCCTACCAAACTTGTCTCGCCTCTAGCTGGAGAAGTTGAGCCCAAGAAAGTCCCCGCTAAGAATCAAAAGAAAGTGATCAAGCCTAAGCCACCAGCAAAGGGAGGTGCTGCAGGTTTGCTTGTTTTCCATATTTTACACATTTAATATACCTAACAATTTACTTTACGCAGGAACTCAGCAAAAAAACAACGCTCAAAAACCTGTATCATCCGCAAAGCCAACAAAGAAACCTCAGAAAAATAATACTGACGAAATTCCTGAAAGTAAGTACTTATATGTTGTAAAGACTGGAGGTCTTTAATAAAATTAAAATTCTTTCTTAAAGAAAAGGTTTATGATCCTGAGGACAAGAAACGGACAATATTTATTGGAAATCTTGCACCTAACACAAAAAAAAAGCAGGTGGAAATGTTTTGCAACAAATTTGGAGAAGTAAAATCCGTACGATTGCGAACGGCCGGCGGAAAGGTGCTCTACAAGCATAAAATGAGGAAGACAACTCCTTCGCTTAACGCGTACGTGGTTATGAAAAGCGAGGAGAGCGTCGCCAAAGCCCTCAAAGAGAGTGGATGCGAATTCAGGGGACGACACATTCGAATCGGTCGCACGTCGCTCCACGATGTTGTTGATTCTAAGCGTGTTCTTTTCGTTGGAAATCTTAAGTTCAGTAAGTATAACTACTACTTTAGCCCTTAAATTCCAATCGTATTCAATATATAAAAACCGTTATCTAGAGACTTTAATGTTCTTAATGTTTTAATCAGGTCAGTAAGGTAGTCTAGACAACGCCTCATATGGTCATACTAGTAAAAAATACACAAAAGAATGATTAATACTGTTTAATTAATTTGATTTGCACCCATTCTAAGAATTCCGTTTAGGGTTGTTTCGCCATATTTAGAAAATTATAACACCTAATATATGAAATATATTAAAAGCATTATTTGCTGAAACCATTTTTCTCTGATTTGGTAAAAATTTTCTTTAATTACGAGATATTGAAAAAGTGAGAATACAAATAAACTCAAACCAAAATTATTATTTTATATTTTAATATTTAAGTTTACTGATTATAAAATTTCTCGGTTTTTTAGTTTCCAAAAATTGCAAATTTCTCTCAACATTTTTATAAATTTTCAGCTGCCACTGACGAAAAATTGCACGATATATTTTCAACTTGTGGTGAAATTGAGTATGTTAGAACATTGCAAGGTGAAAATGGATGCAAAGGAGTTGCATATGTTGGATTTAAGAAACCAGAATCAATCACTTTAGCCCTTGAGCTGAACAATACAATGCTTGATGAAAGACCCATTCGAGTTGAGAGATATTCCAAATATAAGCAAGAATTGAAAAAACTTGAAAAAGTGCCAGACAACAAACTGCAGCTACCAACGGGTGCTGCAAAACGAATTGCTGACAAGGCCAAAATGGGCAAAAGTACTAATAATATGAAGAATGATAAGCCCACCACGCAGGCGCCTAAGGAAAATAAAAAGAAGTCAGCGTTCCGTGGTGTTAAAGTTGACATTAAAAAGGTAATACGAATTTGTATTTGAACGATCTACGATTTATTCACTTTGTGTCTTTTTTTTCTATAGAAACCCAAGAACAAGAAGCCATCTGCTATGATGCAGCTTGCAAAAAAAATTGCCCCGAAAAATTAAAATATATAAGCGTCGATTGAAATAAATGTTTATTTCGCAAGAATTTTTTTTACTTTTGTCTGCACCTCGACAGGGAAGCTTTTCAGATGTTTTTTTATACAATTAATGCAATAATTACTTTCGTAAAAAAAACTACATTCAGTATCCTTGCACACTGTTATATCACATTTACTGCATTTAGATCCTAGAACAAGATAATACTCAGCTTTTGATTTTGATCTGTATGGGGGTGCTGTAAATGGATCGCGCATAACATAACAATCTTCCAGAAATTCTACTTTAGTTGCAAATGGCGGAGTTCTTCCATAGTAATGGCACTTCTCCTTCATTTTACATAATTCACAAAAAAACTCTATTGTCTTATCATAATGGTCATACTTTGTTTTGGGTTTCGGTGATTGTTCTTTTTCCTTCACGTCCTGCTGTGGCAATTCAACGTCAGAATCAACATCACTTTCTTTACTTGGTTTTGATGGTCCAGGCTGCGGAGAGTGATCCATTTCAGGGCTCCTTCTGGAAAAAAGAAAATAATAATTACGTTTATTTTGGTCCTAAATAAATATGTAGTTTCGAAAGAATAATTTAATCCAAAGAACCTTAATTTTAATATAGTCGATCAATCTCTTTCATTCTTTGATTTATTTAAAATCAATTCCTAAATTGCCAAATCGTCAGATCTTGTATGAATAATATTTTTATTAAAATTAGAACTATGGTTCTGTGCTTATTGAGTCATTAGGAGATCAAGTATACTTTTCGAAAAATTGATGTAAAACTAAATACAATTGTTGAAGTAGAAAACAGATGAAATGTGTTACCAAAATAATACTCATGTATTATACATAAAGCTTAAATAGATTTTATTTTAGAGTATTTAGTGATCGAGAAGAAAAAGTATTATAGTATCGTTTAGTGCTTTATTAAAATTCGGGAGATAATCGGATTGTAGACGTAAAAATCTTATATTTCTAGCAACTATTTTAAAACTGGAGCCACCAAAAGATTGGATATGGGTTATTGAAGGAACTGTACATGGATTGATTTTTCTCTGAAGTGTGACGTAGGCTCCACAGCTGTTCCATAGCCACTCTTCCCAGAGGTAGACGAAGTTTAATCATTCAAGTGCAGACTATCTGTGGAGTTACGTCACGAACTGAGTTAACTGATTCGAGTTTAATGTGCGAAGTGTTTCTGCCCCCAATTTGCCGAGCCTGCTGGCTAAAATATCGAGTGCTGAGTGTGCCCAACAGATAATAATTATAAAAAGTTAACACTCGGCTTAAAATTGCTAAGCTACTTAAACCTAGAGTGTTATGTGCCTCTAATGCTGGAGAGAAGAGGCGGCCTCTTAAGCAATCACCGTACGTAATTTCGCCAACAGACTTTTTTTTACACAGTCTTGCAGCGAATGCTCGTTGTGCTGTTTGCTTATCTCAATGATAAAGGGGGATTCCCCTTTTAGCATGTGTAATTAAATCTTTAACAATAAACTTACCTTGAGCTTAAAATGAGGCCCAAAACTGATCTGGAATTGTAACACTACAAAGAACCGGCGTTGTCAAAGTCAGCTGCTGTTTAGGCTTGTCAGAGTTTCACCGAATTTCACTGAAAATTTCTCCACCGTACTTGTGGAACCTATTTGCTTATCATATGCGAGGTCAAAATCGCACTGTTCTGATTGAACCAAAATTTAACAATTAGCATACTAGAACAAAATTCTTATATTAGATCTGTTTACGTACACGAGTTCCAGCATTTTCACGTCTTTGTACATCTCACAACTAATTCAACATTTGCAAAAAAAATGAAAATCAGTAAATTACATATTTACAATATTTAACAATATTATTTAAAAATATAATTAACTAATTCAATATAACAATGATAAACTTTTAATAGTTTACAAAGATTGCTGTATTTGAGTTCTCAGTATTGTACATCTTGTTTAAATGCAAGTTATAAATATGATACACATTTATAAATTCTATAAAAAATATTCTTTATTTACGATGCAACAAAGTATACCAATATTGCACTTTACAATGCTCGACATTATAAGTACCATTTAAATTGCAATATCCTAAGCTATTTATTAAATATTGTAAAGTATCAATCATTCACTGATAATCGACTTAACCAACCACACTTTATGGATTACTAACCATAAATTTAGGGGAAGAACCGCTTTGCAATTTTAATTGTTTTTTTATAATTGACAATCCGCAATCGATCTCTTTCCTTAGCGTCGATATGAAGGTCAAATCAATTTTTAATAATCGCGCTTCCTCATGTTCGTTTATGAATGATGGCTTAAAGTACCCAATATCAATAAAAAGAAATAATTAAACACAACTATCGTCTCATGTTTCCAACCAATAAAACAAACCAAGCATATGATTGCCTTCTCGCGATAAATTTTTGCTTCACAACGAAAAATGGGAAGGAAATTCTATAATATAATACCGCTCTAGCAATGCAGACTAAAGATTTTATCTATTTCACATTCAAATAGTGAAACGAGGTTACTTAAAAGTTACTCACGCGCGTGCGTTTATTATTTTTTTCAGATTAGCTACTCACCGACTAAGTGGATCTCATTAATCCCCGATAGCAAATAATTTTGTGATAATGGATGGATTTAATGATAACAGACAGCCCGACCATGTGGATTTCATGGAGGAGTCAGTTATTTTGGGACAGGAAGAATGTTTGGTCAGGTACAGGTGAATATTGTTATTTTTTCAGTTTTGTTTATTGATTTGTTTCCATCATCTATATTCTGAAGTGTTTATTAAGCAATATTAAAAGTTTGTGTGCAATTTTATAATTACATGAATTTACCATTCGTCCTATCATATTACATCGGTGGGTTTAATAGAGGATTATCGGTTTAAATTGTTTTTACAAACCTTTTATCTATGACATTCCGTAACAGCTTTCGAGGGCGATGAGTGAAAATTTAGTGTTAGTTTTGTAACCGTTTTTCTTTTCAACTAAGTTTAATTCTCTAATGACAAAACTATGTGTTAATTATGTGCTGAATTAAAAAAAAAAGTGCACTTTTCGTTTTACTTTTAATTCGCTGTTAAGTTGTTTTCTATCTCTCTGTCGAAGTTAAGTAGCAGTTTTTTAAGTTTTTTATTTTTGCAAAAACAAATCGTGTTTGTTTTTTCTTCATTTATTTAACTTGTTTATATTATTTTTCGGTACGCAAATCTTATGATTAATGATAAATTAATTTCACATAGTTAAAGTTCATGACGATCGGCGTTAGAATCCATTCCTGTTTGTTATATTTATTTAACCAACCTTTAACTCAATTTATAGCCAATCTACATTACATACATACATATATTTGCTTGTGGTTTATAATATAATCTTGCAATTTTTTCATATCTCATGCCTCGATCTTATCGTTCATTTGACTAACATGGACACAGAAAATAGCTTAATTTTTTCGTTCTGACTGGAATAAATTATGCTACATATTGCTACATATCTCTCAGATACACGTATGAGAAATGAGTATGAAAGTTTAATTTGCAATTAAGAGCATTTATTCATGGAAAAAGCGACAATAATATCTTGAGTTACCACAGAAAATTTTTTATGTTTATTCATGCTGAAGTATTTCTCTCCTAACTGGGTTTTAAAAGCATAATATGGTATTGACCTTTTAAGGCCTTTTTATTAAAATACAAATGATAAAAGCGTTATCAACATACCGTAACATTTTCAACTATAAGTAGGTTATTTCTATTAAAATGGATATATGGTTTTAGGATAACAGATAACAGCTTTCGGTTATCTCTTATGATAAAAAGATATCCGAATCTCATGAAAACTTTTTCCATTCTAAATTGCATGTCATAGAATAATATTTCGAAATGTTCAAGGTCAATAATATAACAACATTATTATTTTGCCTATGAAAGTCTATCCATGAATATCAAAATTTATACATAGCAGTTTCAAAATCAAAACTTTAAAGTTTTCTATCATATTGAAGCCAATGTCAGGAACCAGTTATGCATCTTTTCATAAGAATATTTAATTTAAAAATTCTGACCATTAATACAAAATATTTTTCTTCGTTTTAGAATGATCCAAACTGAAGCAGACGAAGAGCATACAGTTCTTAACTCAAAAGTCCAGCGACCAAGAAGCTTACTTCTGGACATACTCGCAATATGTTTCGGTATAGGATCATGGATTGGAATAACGTCGGTCTTTCTCCAAATGCCACTCATAGTGGACAAAGCTCCCGAAGGATGGGCACTGCCATCGTATTTAGTAGTAGCGGTACAAATGGCTAACATTGGACCAATTTCTTATACCTTATTACAAAAATTTTCCCCAAGATGGCTTAAAGATGCTTACATGATTGACTTCGTGCATCTCGTGGGAGTGATTGCATCCTTATTGATTGGCTTTTTATATGAGAAAACAATTGTGATAGGAGAACAGTCATACAGTTTAGCGTTGTACGTTCTCGTATTCTTGTTGGCCATCGTTGGCTGCACAAGTTCGGTGCTATTTATGCCCTATATGGGTCGATTTAGAGAAATTTATCTTACCTCGTATTTTATCGGTGAAGGCCTAAGTGGCTTCCTTCCTAGCGTAGTTGCATTAATTCAAGGAGTTGGAGGTGCCCAATGCGCTACAAATAGTACAAATGGGACCCAACCTGATGTACCAGATTCCTATCCTCTCTTTAATACTGGGCAATTCTTCATATTTGTATTCTGCATGATATTCACAAGTTTTATTTCGTTTAATCTAATGCATAAGCTTAAAAGATGCAAGAGGGAATATGCTGCCATAAATATAATCAATGGTAACCAGTACGTTTATGAGGATAAGGAAACAGATAAAAAGCTGGATGATACTCAAAGTGATATTAAGGTGCTATCACCCAGCAGTTATTCTCTTCTAATGATTTTAATGGCCGGTATTTGTTTCTTTATGAACGGAATTCTTCCCAGCATTCAATCATATTCGTGCCTTCCTTACGGAAATCTCACTTATCATTTAACCGCTTCACTTTGCGCGATGGCGAATCCAGTTGCATGCTTCTTGGGCATATTCGTCCCTCATAAGTCGATTCGTTCTATTCTTGTTTTGGCATCTTGTAGCGTTATTCTTTCGTCTTATGTTATGGTCACTGCGATTCTTAGTCCCCATCCACCGATGGTGGGTTTAGTCTGGGGTGAAGTACTAGTGGTAAGATCATAAATTTCTTATAGTTTTTAAAATTTTAAATTTATTGTTTACTATACGCAGATAACAAGTTGGACTTTGCTGTATGGATTCGTAAGTTTCACCAAGCTAAGCATCTCCACTTTGATGCGATCTCAAGGAGGAAAATCGCTAGTGTGGACCGGTGCTGTATCTCAAGCAGGATCGGCTACTGGATCTGTCTTTATATTTGTACTTATCAACTACACCTCTACTTTTACATCCTACAATCCTTGTCAATAATTGGCTGCGATCAATTTGTTCAAATTATCATAGTTCAAAAATTACACTTCATTTATTAATCCCCTAAGCCTGTGATTCATTGTACTAAAATCGTGTTATTTGATTTAGTTATTCGATTAATTCTCAAAGCAAGAAACATTAAGACAAATAAAAACGAAATATTTGTATAACTCTATTGAGTACTAAAAATTGTTTTAAAGCAACACAAAACCGGCATTATAATTAAATCATGATTTTTCCATTACATAACATCTTTCAGTAGTTTATGAAATAAATACATACTTTTAAAAAACGGTGGTTGCCAATCAAAAACTAGATAAATGGAAAATTTGGTGTGAGACTTAAGTAAATTTATATATAAACATATAGAAGACACAGAGGCTCTTTTAATTCATAATAAAAAAAAAGTTGCAGATTTTCCAACCCACCGAAAAAACAAAATCTTTTCAGAAGATGCATTTACACTATTCACAGGTTAATTTGTAAACCCCACCTTTTTTTATTTGTTTTTTAATTATTAGAAGGTGCTTTTAATTTCCTCAAATAAAATAAATAGCACGCTTAAATAGCGCAAAATTTAAAAATGAATTGTCTAAAATAAAGCTTCTCTTAAACCAAGTTTCAGGAATAGCATTTTAATGCACGATAGTTCCTAGCCAAAATAAGACCTAAACAGTTAGTTTATGTATACATATACATATATTAAGAAGAAAAAGTAATAATTGAAAATAGTGCCTTAATAATGTTAATAGCCAAAAATTGTCGTTAAATATTTCTATCAATATATTTTATATACATATGTTTGTACTTCATTGCAAAAATAAAAACGTAAACTTAAGAAATGTGGGAAATATAGGAAGAATTATACACACAATTCAAAATTCCTTTTGTATGAAATATGGAATGAATTCACAGACAAGTTTGCTGCAAATATTTCCTATTTTACTAATAATTTGAAAGATAGATTTAATTTTTGAAAGGTTTACATCGATTTTATAGAGAAAGTCAATAAACTTATTTTACCAACACTTTTATTTTTTCCTGATTCCCAAAAGAATTTTTAATGTTTTTCATAACATGTATTGTTAAGAACAACTTAATAAACTGCAGTTAAAACAGATACAAACTAGGAACTTATAATAAACGTAAACAATTTACAAAAAAACAGCCATTTCGCTACATTACCGTCAGTCCTAGGGTCGTAATATAAAATTTATTTGATTTGAAAACTGAATCATCTAATCCTTTAAACGGATATACAAACTTTGTATGTTCGGGTAATAAAATTGTGGATTCTAATTTTACTATAAAATTTATAGCGTCAAATATTTGCGCATAATGGAAATAGTCACTCGTAATTAACAAGCGAGTGAAGTGAAAATCCCAAAATACGAGAATATTAAACCCAAGTTCTAGCACTTAATGCAACATTGTTGCTTTAAAGTGGATACCTTAAGCGATTTAAAGTGTTCCGCGTCTAAGTAAATTATTCCGTACATGTGCCGGCAATAATCAGTAATTATGTCGCTTATCATTCAAAATCCTTCATTAAATGCGTGTCTAAGTCCCACCCAAGTTGAGTAGCATCTTTGGGAGGAGCAGAGTTAGCCCAATCCCACTTACGAACACTAAAGTCTTCGTGTGTCAAAAATAGCACACCCAGATCTCTGGGACTCTTCTCGTAGTGCTAAACTCATCCCAGTTCGGTGTGATAAAGGCACTTCGTCTCAAAATAAATATAAAAAAAAATTGTCACACATATGTCCTACTGTCGCCCAGTCGCAATGGATCTTGGTGAACTCGGGGACTAAAAGGCAGATTTTTGGCCGCCGTGAATTAGTTAAGATCGATCTTAAGTAGGCACCGGGATGTAGTACATTCGGCGGTTAAACAGAAAATCCATTTTCTGATCGCCTTGAAGTTGAAGAATAATGTTGTGTTATAGTTAAACTGTGCAAATAGTTTATAAATTCTGATCGTTATATATAACAGTGCTGTGTTTTATCTATACTCCAAGGATTACAAATTTATTTTGTATTATTGTTTATAAAAATTAAGTTAGTGTACCAATATAAAAATACTTGTCATTGGTGATCAGAATGACAAAGTACAACAGTCAAAATTCAAATGCGTACAATTCGTTTCATCGGCCTTATAAGCTCGACTATGAAAAGCATCAGCAGAATATGTCTGGCTACTACAGCAGATACGATAGCAACTTTGAAAATAATTCAGGATCGGAAGGAAAAGGAACCCTAACGTCTTCGCCGCCACTTACGGACTATGATGACAACAGCGTAAGCTCCGAAGAACACGTTTTAGCCCCTCTCAGCTGCTCAGCAGGACCTTCTAGACCTTGCTTAACGTGGGCGTGCAAAGCCTGTAAAAAGAAGAGTGTTGCCGTCGATAGGAGAAAAGCAGCTACCTTACGAGAAAGGAGAAGGCTTCGAAAGGTAGTTAATAAATAACAATCTTTAAGTGTTGTGTTTTAATACACTTAAATTAAAAATTAGACTTATGAACTTTTCAAATGAAGAAAATTACACATCGTAATGCAAAAAAGGTCAAAAAAACCAACTTAAATCTTTTTTCTTTTTCTCGAATTTAATTTCAATTATGATTTTCGTTTTACAAAATATTTCTATTGACTGAGAGATTTGCTTATACAAAAAGCAGTAATTATAACAAAATTATATTTTGCGTTTATCCTTAATATATTTTCAATTTAAGTAACTTTCCTTTTTCCAGGATATTTAACTTTCTCTACATTCCCCCAATGTTTAAACGAAAATTTTGGAAATTTTCCTAAATATATACATACATATATCATATATGTATTTCCACCTGACTTCGGTTAATAAACTATTTAACATGTTTTATGTAACCTCTTATTTTTATTTAATTAACAATTACAATCCATTTAGTGCGCTCGGATACTAAGCCCTATGGCGCAATTAATTAACATTAACAAAACAATAGCAATAGGTAACTTTTATAGCATTTTTTCCGAAAAAACCGAAAATTAAAATTATCTATCACACGAGCTTTTTGTATAAGGTAAAAAACTCAAACCCTACATATTTTGAGATATAAAAAACAATAATGGAACGTTCAAATAAAAGCTTGTCCTTGTCTCGATGTACAAAAATACCCAATTTTATAACTCTTGTTAAGCATATAGGGAAGTAATTTTTCGTGAGCGTTTGTTATTCGTGATTATCATGCACTACCAATTATGTACGTATCCATATATGAAGTACATAATCGGTTAAAGTAAACAAATGAAATTCATAGAGTATTCCGAAAAGTCTCAAAATCTTTAACACTGTAATATAATAAAGCTAAGCTAAAGGTACAAACTTCAATTTGATCCATATTTCAATTTATTATAATATAAGAATCCGTTATTTTGTAACGAATTTTCAAAATGTCGAATATACGACATTTACTTTTCAAGCCTATTTTTCTCCAAAACGTGACTTTTAAGAACATTTTCGTTCATGAATTCGTAACGTACGGAAAAGTTCTTGTAGAAATGATATATCATTTGTTGTAAATTTTACAAAAGTTCTGAAATGAAACAAATTGGAAGAAAGTCTTACGTTCCTTAAAAAATGTTTTAGAATATTTTGGTGAAAATATCTTTAACCTATGTATACTCAATACTCAACTAAGTTAATCTAACTTCATGTTTTACTGAATTTTTAATTTTCTAATAATCATGCAAACGATTATAACTGAGAATAAAAATTGAATGAGTTTAAAATATTGATATGATATCTTTTTATTTTCTTCACTTTCCTCCCAGAGGCATTTTGCTACTAAGTGAAGAGGTAGCTAATTAATTAAATGATAATGTATTTTATTTAAATACAAAGTTTTTAAAATAGAGTGTAGATGACCACATTTTCACCAACGGCTGCCTTAATGGAAATTTATTAAAGCTTAATTATAAATTCAAACATGAAACATATCTCTTATTACTCCCATAATTATTATATATGTACATATATTACATTATGTGTATATGAATAATCCAACAAGCGATAGGCAATTTTTTGGTAACATTAAATATATAGAAACTAAAATTAACGTATTTGTCTAACTAACCTGTTAATACATGAATTACAGATGAATACACTTAAAATTTCTCGTAAATTGTAAATATAATAAGTACCCATATTCATATTTTGTGTCTTTTTCAGGTAAATGAAGCTTTCGAACTTCTTAAAAGAAGAACTAGTTCAAATCCAAACCAACGTTTACCAAAAGTGGAAATTCTCAGAAACGCTATAGAATACATCGAAAGCTTAGAAGACCTTTTACAGGTATACAAAATAATTAAACGAGAATTATATTTTACCTCTAGTTATACATACATGGACAAAGAAATCGCCTCTTCTAACTATACTAAATAATATTCCAGAAACTAAACGTAAAATCCATATGATTTAAAATAATTTTCAAAAGTCCTTGTACAAATTTTAGTATACGAAAATACATTGGGATTGTTAATTTTAGGTCTTAAATAATTATTTTTAACTATTTTCAGGAATCATCACCAAGAACTATTTCAGAAAGCTTAACTGATAACGTAAACACAAGGACTACACCTCAAGAATATTTGGTAAGTGAATTATCGCTTGCAATTTTTAGAATACTATAACTCATTTCGTTTACATAATTAATTTCTTTCCTATACTCCTATCGGGGCTCGCAACAAATTAAAATATTTAGTAAAAATTACCTTACTCCACTTAAAGTATGCGCACATACATATGTGAATATGTATGGTACATAAATAAAGCGAACTAAATTATTGCTTATAACAACACAAAATAAATATTTGGCATACTCTGTATAACTATTTTCATGTTTTTTGTCCTACTTTATCGAAATCGAAAAACAAGTGTAGCGATTGTGACAATAATAATGACATCACATTTTTATGAGACATGATTTATTCTGTCGAATGACACTTTAATTTCTCACTTTTTTTTTATAGTGGAGGAAATTAAGGTGTCACCATTAATTCTGGCTAATCACAATTTCCTGTTTTTTGTGGTCTTATATATTGCCTAGTCTCCTCATGAAAATACCACTTAAAATCTATGTTAACAAAATGTTTCAAACTTTGGAAAATCAAAGTGCCGGGCATCACGACTATTTTTAATATGGGAATAGATTGCTATTTGATTTCGCTGTTAAAATGAACTTCTAAAAATAAAAATACCTTAAATAAATCGCAAGTATAGAAACGATTTAGTATTTTATCTCCATCATATTTCCATCGCATACCTCAAATAGCCTCGTCGATCTTTCATATTTACAACTTAATCTCTCCCGGGAAGGATTAGCTTGTCCCAATTAAAATTAAATTAAGCCACCTAATTCAAGCGGAAATTCTTCGAAGTTCTAGCGCAACATGGCGACAATTTTGCTACTGCAGCAATGCGAATTTTCAAGAGTATGTCCTAAATATACTGCGAATGATACCAGAGCCTTGCAATGCTGGTGTCAGTGACGAAAAAAATAGACTTATTAATACTTAAAGCCTAAGTTATGATTACCGCACAGCATGTCTCATTCAAAGGGGAAAAAATTTAGTACGGCCGAGGTGATGCAGTAAAGGAAGCTGAAAGTCAAAACAGAACTTTGATTTATATCAAAGTTGTCACCTAAATCTCAAATAGTAAAAGGAAAGATATTTTCCGCCAAAGACTAGCTCGGCTATTTTTGTTTTTGTTTCTTTCAAGCCGATTTCGGGGAGCATGTTACGCTCACATGAGCCATTTAGACATGGTTTTTCTGTTTGGAGCCCTTTGTACTTTGACTTGAACATATTATCGTCATTGGAATCCTGATGACTTAAAACATTTCACATCATGACGGCTGAGAAATTGCCGAACATGATTCTGGATATGGGTGACGATTTACTGGGGAACTAAAAAGTGTCTTTTCTTTTGCCTCTGTATCTGCATATGAATTAATATGTACAGCAAAAATTAGTGAAAAATAAAATTTTTGGATTTCATAAATCATACAAGTGAAGAGGAATAAATTTAGGTATATAATGTGCTCTAGAACTGACTAAAACAAGGGTTATAATTGCTCCTATTTGTTCGAAAGAAAGCGGATGTGTTTAAAATTTCGTTATATTTAAAACAGAGTTAAGTGGAAGGAGAAAAACATCATCGACTTTTGCATATAGAAAGAAGAAAATAATGTGCATTTATTTCAATTGAGTCCAAAATCCAAATGTTCTTATTTTTTAGAATACTCGTAGGTCTCCACCAATTATGCGTAACGAAAGTCTTGAATTAATTCGTTATACTGGTTATACTAATCAGAAAAGCAACCGACAAAATGTGATATTTTGCAAAGATGTAGAGATAGAGAGTTAAACAATTAATGAAATAACCGGGATAAGGCCCCATCGAGCTCAAAATTACAGGATAATTTTTAACAACATGCCAAAATTATTAAAGTACTTTCATTTATGTAAAGGGCCTACTACTCATGGGCCTCATGAAAACAATTATCCTGAAAATCGTAATCAACAAAATAGATTAAATACTTTCAAAGATATCTGATCCCAATCTTCCAGACGGCAGTCAACACTATAATCAGGAGGAACATTTTAAATTAATGCTTCGATATATATTATCAATTTAATAGTACTTACATATATTAAATAACTTTAATCGCGGTTTAATATGATAAGCTTATTTAAGTCGAGTGGTGGCCGTGAATTTTTATCAAACAAATAAAATTATTTTCCAAAAATGATTTCAATAGTTAAACAATTATTTTGTTTTTCTAAGTATACATCGCTTCAAAAAAATTGTTTTTATTTTAAATATGTACTCCCATTGTTTCTTTTAAGGTTCATGTCACTCAAGCTAAAGTTCGAGTAATTTACTAATGAACATTCGCCTAAAAATAGCAATTTTTCTATCACGATGATTTTCTTATTAAACGAGTGCAATAAAGTCTACATTCGCGACAGCAACCTGTTTTATTTAGTCTGTTTTTCACAATGACATCAGATACACATCTGAAAAGTTTATGTTTTCTCAAAAGATGAGCTCCATCAATTTAGTCGCATGATGTACGCTACGTAAAGCATTTCGATCCACAGTTGGATAAGTCTTAAAACGGATTTAATGAATTCACCTCGGAGTTTTATTTATAGAGACCGTAGAGACCATAGAGACCAGCGTGGTGTACTGAAACTGAGTGAGCTAACGTACTGTTGAAACGGGGACGTCGTCTTATGCTCTTATGCTTGTGTCCCTTTGCATGCACAGGATTTGTATGCTGTGGCATCTGGCCAAATTTCAATCAAACAGACAAATATCAAGGGTGTACGGTAAATTAACAAATTGGTACATTTCGTTACTTACCAACTTTGATGGTCGTATTTTTGTTTTTCTGAACATCTTTAATCAAATCGTGTTGGTCGTTTTCCAGCTTTTCCTCTATTCACTGCTGGTGGGAGAAATGTTTGTAGTACTGAAGAAAATGAATACTTATGTAATATACATTACATATTTGCAAAACGAAATTTAGAAAACATTAATGGGCTAAAACTTTTATATAATTAAAGTAATATTTCCTGTATGGCCAATACACTTAATTATACCAAAACTTTTCCCTACACTTTCTACAAACCTCATCTTTATCTCATTTAAATCGTATTAACGTATCAAAATAGACAAACATCAGAATGTTCAACTATTTTTAGGGTAAATTCAGCAAATTTGCTAAGAAGATGTTTTGAATGCGGTGACAATTTTAAAATCTTATAAAATATCTTGTGTGGTCGCATATCACTTCTGAAACAAAGCCATAAATATCTGTCGGTATTAGAAAATGTTTAGCTCAGAGTATATCAAAGGAGCACACATACAAATCGTCCCAAAAAACATGACACCAAACCGAAATCAACAGTTTCGGCAGGCAGAGCTATTTATCCGTTGCACCTCTGTGACTTACCCTAAGAAAGATGTCTTCGCATGAATATCAAAATGACACAAGGCGACAGCGTAACATATTAGCGGGTGCCATAATTAATGTTCAATTTGACGATTGGTGGGCGATTAATAGGTTCCTCCTCGAGTTGAATGTCTTCGGTCGCTCTGCCTTTTTGATGCTGTAGCTGTACGTAATATTTTTGAAATTTTCCCTCCTAACATACACCACGACTTAGGACAGTGAGAATTTTTACATTTGGATAATCTTAGCATGACGAACGATTTGGAAAATGACTTTGTAACCGAGATATTTATTTGTCAGCTAAGAATGCCGGTGTACAATAGGCTTTTCGCTAACTTCTCGCTTTTAATCCATTCTGATTTATTACGATTTTTATTATTATTATTGTACCTGGATTGGCTGCCTTCATCTTGCTTTCTGTTTTATTTTTACTTTCCAAACAGACGAACGACGAGGAGGTTTTCCAATTATAGGTACATCCAATTATTATTTTTTCGCAAATAAAGCAAATAAAACGAATCATCATTCCAATTAAATGTTCAATCCCGCACCGCTTAACTCAAATTTAATTACCATCTGTCGTACATGTGTCGCGGAAATCTTGTTACAATTGAGTTCCGAGTAAATGTAAGATTCTGCTAAATTCTTATTTTAAGCCAAGTTTAATTTTTATATGATAACGAAACAAGTAGTTATCAAAATTAGGACTATGAGAACTTTTAAATTTGGGTTTTTCGGACACTCAAAAAGAGATATGTAGTTACTAATTTCCTTTATTCTGAAGTTCAACATATCTAAAAAGTAGTTATAAATTAATTGATACATTTGTTGGAATATCTAATAAATACTGATTCCTTATAAAATGAGTAAGAATCCATTGTATTTGAAAAATAACACTCATCGCTTTGGTTTCGAAAGCTTCTAGTAAAAATTCAAAGTTCAAGCGACCTAATATAAAATTGCAAAATTTCTTAATTAGAAAATATGTTACAGTGCCCAGTCTTCCATTTCAACATTTTTGTATACATATGTACATATAATTCAAAGTTAAAATTATTACTAAAAGCCCTAATTTTTGAGGTTAAAACAAAGTAATAAATTTGAAATGGTCTTGATAATAAATTTAAAATCAATAATATGTACTTATATTACAAAGCAAAACGGAAAAACCAAAGTTACGACTTGGGCTGATAGGATGATGTATTGATGTTTTATAATTTTGATCCTTGTTATAATTACTCGTATATAATGCGAAAAATAGAACATTGGTGGTTATTTTAAAATTGAAATAATTTTTAAATAAAGCAATGATAACAAAGCGCCATTGCGCAGTTAATGTAGTTTCAAAATAGAAATTTATAACAATAAAGCGAGCTGCAGAAGCGTCCATGCATTAGAATTAAATAGATTCCAAATTCCTTTAGAATTCTAGACTGTGGCGTTGTCTACTTCGCGCCTCTTAGCCAACTTTGACTTCATCTTAAATATCAAATTAAGTGGCCTGTGGAACGGATCTATTTCTGTTACGTATGCATCTTTTCACTTTGATGAGGGCAGAGATACCTCGGATATACAGTAAAATTTCTTTTCTTGATATTTTCTACGTTACCAGCAGCATGTCCAAAGCACCGGAGGAACAAATCTGCGTTTTATACTGATCTGTTTAAATTTGAGGACAGATTTACTAAAAACATGACCATAAATTTCACCGAAGAAGCTCGAGAATTTTAAAAGGAGAGCAGACTGCACACGACTCCTCGCCATCAGTCATGTGAAGTGAATCATGACTGTGAGGTCTTAATGACCGGGGTATGGAAGGGCATTTCTACGGGGATTGCATAATTATTAAGATTGATGTTGAATCAGACTTGGAAAAAAAAATTCTACAGAATTAATTATCTCTTCACCCCCGCAAATCATCACTTGTTGTTATTTGTCCGAAAACGAAAAGTCTTCTCTTCTTTCTGTTTACGTGAAACATTGCCAACTTGCGGACAAGCCAAAATGTCTCATTTGGCGCATATCTGCTGCGAGATTATTAATTCAGATTTAATTTTTCCACAATTACTTACCCACTCGAAAATTTAGTCGAATGCAATATTTTTGGATTTAGTTGATGCAAATGATGAAAGCTCCTTTTACATTTCAACAATATTGATCAAGATTATGCCTATCTTCATTACGTTGAAAAATTAATTAAAACCGAATATTTCTTGTATCCATACAGCAGAGTATTTTTGAAATTTATATTTTTAATTGTCAATGTCAAATCATAAAATTGCTAAAAATAATACATAAATTTCAAACATAAAGAAAACCAAACAAGGTTTAATCAATGAAATATTAATCCTCCTCCAATTCCAAGATAAATGACTTGTCTTTGAAGCATTGTAAAAATAAATATTCTTGAAAGATCATAATAATCTCCTAATCCAGGTTTTCTTATGTAAGCTGAAACATGAAACAGAGGGTTGAGCGTTATGAAAGGGCAAGATTTATACGATGTGATTTACACTTTTTTGCTCCAATTCCTTTTTGAGGATCACAAGCGACCATATGTAGCATGATCCACCGCCTGCATTTGGTATATTCCTTTTTGAGCAGCTTTCCAAAATGATATAGTGCCACGGAATGATGAATCGCTTATAGAAGCGATTCCCCTTTACTTTAGATACGAAGAGTGCATTTCGTCTGGGAATGCTACAAATCTCAAATATCCAGAGAATTAATTTCACTGTTGATCGGGGAATATGTCATTGGGGCAGAAAACTCAGCGTTGGTGATCTCAAAATTTTCATTATTTTAATTATTGCAAATGAACACCAATGTCACGCAAGCAGAGTGAATAACTTGGCGCTGACTTTGACATCGTCACGTAATTAGAGACCCACTTTACATGTGATCTCTGCTAATTATTCCGCAAATAATTAGACAAAAGACACTAATTAGGAAGCGAGAATGCTCCTTTGATTGTCTTTCTCTATAATGGGCACACGATTATAAAACTATGTATCTGTTGCAGTATTTAGAAATAACTAAATTCTAGCTAAAAATATTATGGTGGAAGTATCTCACAAGGTATTTTTTAAAATATATAAAAAACTAAGCTCGTATCAGTTAAATTATATGTTAATGGGATTAGGATTTGATACGAGCCAAATACGCATTTTATATGTACATTGTACATATATTAAAAAAATATAGAAAATACGAGTTCAAAACATTTTCACGAGGTAAAAAACATAGGAACTTAATAACTCTCACAAAAAATTCAATACCAATTTTCATAAGAATAAATAATTTTTTTTATTTTTAAAGGCCTCGTACACCGGCAGTTTTCTTCGAGAAAAATTACAACAATTTACTAAAAATGTGGATAGATACGCCCCTATTTCAGGTAAATTGCCAAATAATTTTTTACAATTAAAAATTCAATTTTAAGAACTAACTTGCAACATATAATTTGGTTCAATCATTTACCTTCCTCTTGTTTCAGAATATAACACCACCCCTCCAAATGGATCTAGTCTGGAATGCTTAAATTTAATAGTACAAAGTATCAGCAGTAGTTCGACTGATTCCAGCCACAATGTGACACCTTTCTCGCAAAAATGTGGAGCCCAAGTGTAATATTGATACTAGTTTTTAAAATAGCCCTTTTTATATAAAAACAAACAAAAAAGTAAATTAATGTATGGTACTTAAAGTTCTCGAAAAATTAAGATCTTAAATGAATGATCAAAATATACACATATGGAAAACTGAGCAAAATACAAAATTTCTCAGATATACATACATACATTCAAAAATACTTTTAAGTTGAAAATTACCGCTAAGTAAGTCAAGGTGTAAAAATAGTCCTAAAGTGCTTCTTTAGAGCCAATAAAATGTAATTTTAAGTAGAAGCACTTTGTTTCATTTTCATTTAGCACTCCCCTGAGATTAGTCCCGTCCCGACCCAGGCACGCATGAGGTGCACCGGATTTCGGATGCATTTCGTCCTTCAGTCCCTTTCGGCGATAGGTTTCCTCTTAAGAGGTCACATCCGGCTACATATTTTTCCTTTCGTTACGTTTTGTAATTCGAACGAAATTTTATGCCTAAGTTCATTTTCAGTGATATGCTTGACATAAATCTGCCTCTTTAAGAGCATATTAAGGTGTTGTCAAAACATGTAAGAGGAGGCGGCACGTTAAGAATTTCGAATGTTATAGCTTTATTTTTGGAAGAATCTTAAAATTCTAAGACTTTTGATTTTGATATTTAAGTTATAAAAATATTTTTAATATATGTATTTTATATACACATATTTATGTACATATTATATTGCTTTCAGCAGAAATATCTGATAAAAACCTGCTAATTATGAGTTGTAAAATTGATTTTGAAAATTATTTGGCTCGCCGCAAGGGCTATTACAGACAGATAAAATTCTTCTTCATTCCTTCTAACTTCTATCCCTTCTTTAATAAGTTTTGCTGACTATGGAACTCCAATCGATATTTGTTGATCTACATATATTTATTATCGGCATCACCAAAACCATGAATAGGTACTACTTTTCTAATAGTATATAGTTACTGGATTTGATATAGAAGACGTAAGAAAAAGTCAGCCACTAAATACTACAGCATATGAAAAAACAACGCTGAAATTCCAGAAAATTTTTTCTGAAATTCCAGAAAATTATTTCTGAATCCGTTCCGTGTAAACTTAGGTAAGTGTTGCATAAATTGCAAATGTTTCTGAAAGGCAAAAATAGCGCATAAAGACAGCAAGACCCCTTAACTGTTGTATCAGTTCGATTCGAATGATCTTAGATTAATTAAAAAATCATAAAAAGGTTTATGCGTATAATGTTCAAATGTTCTACTTTTACACTCTTCCCTGGCATTCATCTCTCCGATTTTCTAGAACATTGGCGGATGAGAAGGCGTCACAAACTATTAGAGAAATATCACTTTTCGAGCAATCTTCATGCACCGGAGATCAAGGAGGACAGCGACAAATCACAACAGTCTTGTCATGCACCCATCCGAGGCGGCCTATTCGAGCATTCAGTTTCAGGAGGAGGAGGATCCATCCGGCAAATGAAACGGTCGTTAAATTTTGTCAATTTGTTCGGCGACTCAATTAGCTGTGACGGGTTTGTTTGAAAATCTTCGGCCAGCACTCACTTTAATCTCTAAAACGTGCTAAGACCTCGTTTTTATGGCATGCACCGGGAGCATAGCACCGAGTCGAAAATATTTAGGGATAATTTCGTTTCGCACTCAACTAAAAATGGGGGAAATGTGCATCACTTTATATTGGGAACAGGCAATTAAAATGTATTAAATTTATTTTTGACAATTTTATTTATGATCATGATACGCCACAACATGACATCTTTACTTGTAGACGAGCGTATGGAATGATCTTGCCGGAATGTTGATCATAATATTCCCACTTAGTTTATCGTTAATATTCAGCTCAGCGATGCTATCTCGTCTGAAAATAAATTAACTTTGATTGTTCATTCTAGATTTAATGGATATTTATTTTTATGAAAGATATGTAAGACAAGTATATTTATAAGTTAAACACCATTTTCAATACATGTTTTTTATGCCGTATGTTGCATTTTTTTTAGGTACTACGTTCAAACCAATCTGCTGTTCCTTTTTAATTTAGAAAATTATAAAGCAATAACAACAAAATGTTATACTTGAATACTAGAACTCACTAATTAAATTAAACCAAATATGGATATTAACGTTAAAAATTAAATATTAACATTAAGCAAAGTCGAACGAGTATTGACTGCAATTAAAATAGCTACATTAATGGTTGTATTGAATTTCTTAATTTCGATATCGTGAAAGACATTTTCAATTCGAAATAAATTAACCTAATTGTTCCACCGTTTTTTAAAAAAATTATCTCTTCACAATTTTTTGTATGTATAGATTAATAAATATATTTTAGAAACTGGAATACATACCCGTTGAATATAATAAGTACCACATTTCCGTCTGGTCTTAAGAAGGCAACAGTTGAAATATTGCCCTTAGGTTCAGAAGACCATATGCGTATAGACCCTTCTGTAATAAACTTGGAAAAATGCCCAATAGCATAAAACATCGGTTGTTTGTAAATTTCTTCGCCGCCTGTAACAAACAAATAATAAATAAATATTACTATACAATAAATAATATTATTTGGCAGTTATCTTACTTGTTGTGTTTACGATAATCGGGGAATCAACATAATTTTTGACATAATTAGGTCCACCTTGCTCATCCAAGACAATATTCCAGTCAATCCACGCATTTACCCAGTGGCGTAGGTCATCCAAATAACTTTTGAAGTATTTTTCAGCCCGGGACCAAGAACCTAATTCCGGTCCATGTTTTTCCCATGGTTTATCACCAACGCAAGACTCCGTATTTATTATTAATTTATCTTTATATAAATTATGCGTCCTGTCCATAGTAGATGATCCAATGAAATCGTCCCAATACCAATGTACCGCTAAGCCATCTAGATAAGAAGTTGAACCTTTTTCTGCCCGTTCCATCTAACAAAATGAAAATTATTTAGATTTGTATAAGACTGAGTCTATTTTAGTACCGCTCGGAACCACCAAGGGAATGTGTAGCGTTGATCATCATTTGAGAACAGTTTTACATTCTTGAAATTTGATTTCCTGATAGTTGGACCCAAATTTCTGCCAACCCATCTTCCCTAGACGAGAAAATTATCTTATTAAGAAACTAAATATATTCAATGAAATTTTTACTTGATCTTCAGCTATCCATCCCAAACTCATAAAACGAACGAACATCCATGCGATGATGCCATTTAACGGCTCATTTCCAGTTGATATTGCCCAAATAGATATATTTTTAGCAGCCATTAGCTCTATAAATCTGCGAGGGTAAGCGATATGTGAAATTAATAAAATCATACGACAAACATATTTTAGGGCCTGCAGTACTTGACATGATAATCCGCCCAAGTTTGATAGTATTCCTTCTTGAGCACACTTAACCCGGTCCAAGCGTTGTTGGATTTCATCCATGGCGGTGGGCTCCATGCAGACCCAAAGTATTTTATGTCGAAATTATCCGACACCGCCATCAGATCTTTCAGTTGCTCGACCTACCAAAGTGCCACCAAGTATTTTTAGCAATATGCATTTAATTGTATAAAATAACACGCTTACTGACTTTTCTCTCGTCGCGAGCATCAAGCTTAGTAAAATTGCTCAAAGTGGCATCTTTGTTCGGGATTTCATTATACGCCCAGGGCTTCAAGTCAAAATCGCAGCCTCCAATTGATAATCTAATAAAAGAGTATCCAATGCCTCCTTTTTTCGAAAAGTATGAACTGAAGTTATGATATGAAAATTAAAAATAATTACAGCAGTACTTAAAAACACATCTTTTTAAATACCGATAAATATGGTGACGTAAATCTTTGGATAACTTGTCCAAATTGTATGAAACTGCTCCAGTGAATGCGCCACCAAATCCATAGATCTTTTGGTAAGTTTTAGTTTTGTCGACTTCAATAGAAGTTTCATAAGTATTTGCTGAAAAAAAATGTCTATAAGCTTATAGTATGTGCAGGCAAATATTCATTAAATTTGATAATTCTGCCTATCCCGATTACACTGTTGCACTATTTTTATGAAACTTTCTATATTATATTTCTTATGTAAAACTTAGAGGAATACTAATACACCACTTTTACCTAATAAATCAGCATCAATACAATTTGTTAATTGAATTTGTACAATGTATGTATCTACATAATAATATATTTAACTGGATTGGTGTTCTATTCACATTTTTAATTTGCAGCGATGATATGTATAGGACATATAGTTTTAAAGTCTATTATCTTTCATTTATTTTAAAAAGGTTAAAATAAAAATATTAATTTGTAGTTATAACTCATCCATATCTACTAGAAAATATTCAGGTAGGTAGATACATTGAATTTTTTAGTATGAAAAACCAATATCTTACCACGTCTTTCCCTCAAGAGGACTGTCGGCGGATTTTCATTTGGTGTTACTTTGCCGGTTGCAACCAAAAATCGGAGACCACCCTAAATGAGAAGGTATTTAGCATGAAAAATTCTTAAGCACAAAATAATCCTCATCCTCGACGTGCATTTGACTATAGTTAATGTATCCCGCGTTTAATTGCTTGCAACCACCAAATGGCCTAAGTGCAACATAAATACTCACTTTCGACGACGACACCAAAATAAATTCACCCGGTCTCTCCGGACCTACGTCATCCAGGGAGTCGCAATAGCTTGCATTGCATACACATACCGTCCCGGAAGGATAGTCCCGTGGGACACACGGGAGCACTAAGAGTCACACATGAAAAGATATTAATCCAAATTATTACTTTCTGCATAATTCAATGCCGTATGCATGACACTCTGATTATGCTGCTCCAAATCGTCGGCTATTTTACACAGCCGTAGTAAAATAAATTGTTTATTTAGAAAGTGTTTTGGACTTACGATTCGCCGTCTGATACAGCAGAAAGAGCACAGACAATACTCGGTGAAGATACATTTTTCACTCCATCAGATGCGTTACGATCATTCAAAAAACACTCGCATAAACTGACCACAACCAGAACTGGAACTATGCGATGAACTTCACTTCATACACTAAACTGACCACCGGCACAAAATACAAATCACTTCGTGAAAGTTTCAGTGATGTGACTGTATCGAATTTTTATATTGATGTTATGAACTCTCGCGTTAAAATTGAAACTGCTGCGCCTGCGACTGATACGAAACACCAAACATTCGGCGAATTTCATTTCTTGCCGTACTTCCATTTATCGGATGATTGATAACAGATATCAATTGGGATTCAATCAGTTTAATTTGATATGCAATATTTGATGAGTCTTTAGGGGGCAAAACATGTTTTCTAAATGGGAAATACAAGTGGTGATGATAAAATTAAATTAGATTAACCATAATTGTTCAATTCATAAAGAGACAGAAATGTTAATTTGGAGGAATTTTGCGCTTAGGTAACCTCACTATGCAGCGGAACTAATATTCGAATTAAAATTAATTAAATTATTATTTAGAAAAGTTAAGAAGGTGATTCCCAAAATTAAGCTCATTAATTACATAAGTACGTAGTCTTATATGTACCTATGTATTTAACTTACATTTTCAAATGATAAATTTTTTTTTAATTTATAACAATCTTCAATTTTTTTCTAATCATAAATGTTTAAACATCTTTGTTAAATTTATTTAGAAATAAACACCCCCACTTGAAATAAATAAGATAAAGCTTGTTATTGAGTCTTGATTCACCATTGTGAACTCTTATTTAACCGATTAAGTATCAAGTAGAGAAAAAACAAATAGGAAATAGCTAAGATTGTAAACACTTAATTAAAAAGCCCTTAGGAAAATACTCGACTGTATTTACTGATGCACCTAAATATATTTAAAATACGAGTAATTTAAAAGATTAAATCTTCCGAAATTTTTCTTTTCTCAAACTGTTATCATATATTGGTGTTATTTCTATAAACTTACAATTGTAGGTCAATATTTCATGTAACGGATTCATTCTTAACAGATAAATTTTGATCTATTTTTTCCTAAGTATTTCTGGAATAACATATACTAATAATATATTTACTTGATATTCTTATAATATTAAAATTTCACATATTGTATTGTCTGCAAACTTACAGTGAAAGGTTTAGATTTTATTTCATTATGAAAAACGCAACTAAATAGTAAAGGACAATTTTTATTGTATGTATTAAGTTATATTTTTTTAAGAACATAAAAATATCAATTCATGAATTTGTATAATTCAAAATCCATATCTTATTGTATTATATATACATATGTGGATTAAATAAGCACTTAAAGCATTTAAAAACTTATATCGTTTCAACTACTTATGCAAACTACGAGTACATCACAGGCTCCGAGATTGGTACCACATGCCGTAGTAATAATTGGATTTCTTCCTATTCGAAGTCATCAACTGGAATAAAACAATTGCACAAAGTAATGAAGTATACTCCGTTGGAGTGCAGAGTTCGTCGCGTTTAAGCCATTTTGTCGCAAAATCCTTGCAGAAAGCTTCCTGGAATTCATAGGACGAAGCGCCTGAACAATGCTATATCGATAGACGTTATAAATAGCAGGGAATTCAACAAACCCTTCCAGAAGTTGCTGCCTTATCTCAGAGTAAACACCTGTTGAGTCGGACAATTGCCGTGGATCGGTCCATGTGATAGAATCCCAGTTCTAACAAAATATTCGTAAAATTTTCAGTTTCGGAGTTAGTATCTACAAGTGCAATGTTAAGTGAAAGCTGTTATTCCCGTGTATCTCATCAAAGTAGATTCGGAGTGGTTGTGATTGTTTACTTCGCTTTTTTCCTTGATAATGTCCTTCTTACTGTTATTGGTATACTAACATAATCTCGTTTCAACCGTGCAATTTTTACGCTTAATTTAATTTCAGTGCCAATTCTTCCGGATTATTTGGTGCTAATTGAAAATATATCAATGTTTTCGATGCCGCAGAGCATCGCTTATAAAAATTTCGACTTACATTATGTCCCAACAATTTTAACTAAGCATCCTATTCCTGGTAAATCCCTGGTGAATTTTACAATTAACCCTGGGCCAGAGAACGTTCAAAATGAAGTGAATGAAAGTGTCTTAAATAGCGAGAACGGCTCAATTGGAGTTCTGTTGGCCACGAAGGCACTGATTCAATTAATTTGCAACCCTATAGTGGGTGGGATCACAACCAAAATCGGTTATCGACTGCCCATTGTTGCGGGGACCTTCTGCCTGTTCATCTCCGCGCTTGGTTGGTTCTATTTTCGATTTAATGTTGCCCTTTTCTAATACAAAAATAAATATTTTCAATCATAGTTTTTGCTGCTGGCGAAACATATGTTACATTATTGATTGCTAGGGCTCTTCAAGGCATCGGCTCAGCATGTATTGGCGTTTGTGGGATGAGTTTAATCGCTCAGGTGTGACACATTTTTTAAAATAGAAATTTTCAAATACATATATGGTCATTTTATTTAGCTTTACCCAGAAGATGACAAACGATCAAAAGTGATGGGCATTGTTTTAGGAAGTATTGCATTAGGTGTTTTATTGGGATATCCAATTGGCGGAATTTTATATGATTTTGTTGGAAAATCAGCCCCGTTTTATATCTTATCCGTCATCATCTTTATCAATCTCAGTAAGTATAGAAAATTTATCCTCGTATTTTCCATGCAAACCAAGATTAACAAATTTTTTATTATACTTTCTACGTTTAATAATTTTTAAATATGTAATTAAACTTTTTACTGATGACAAAAATTCTTAGCCAAAAGCTTATCTCCAAAACACTGATTTCAACAAGCCAAAGCTATTTACACCAAACAAATTGTTGTAATAAAAAAATTACGCGTTTCTAGATAATTTGTTTAATTTTATGTTGATTGCCGGAAGACGACTTTCAATATTTATATGACAATTTTATGAAGCTCTATAAATTTTAATATATTTTAAGACTTTTAGATATTTTAATGCTACTGAAAAAATAATAGTGATTCAAATGAGTTAAATGTTACCTTTTTTAGTTGCTCAAATACTTCTCATGGATCTATCGGTTAAACCAGAGGTGACACACTTTATGAAATTAATCAAAATGAATTTTCTTTAAAATAATGATTTAAGGTTATTATTGAATCAGATAAGCCCAAGTGGAAGCCTCTTCTACAGAATAAAATGATAATCGCAATAGTAATTGCAATATTACTCTCCACATCAACAATGGCAATATTGGAGCCTTGTCTGCCCATTTGGCTTTTAGAAAATCTACACCCAAAAAAGTGGCAACTTGGAACAGTATTTATCCCAGATTCCGTAGGATACTTTGTTGGTACAAACTTCTTTGGAACAATTGCGTACAATTTTGGGCAGATCAAGGTTTCCAGTATATCTCTCGTTCTAATAGGTCTTTCTTGCATAACGGTAACCTTTAGAAAGGCAACCCTATATGTAGATATTTTCATGTGTATTTACATATTTAAGATTCCTAGTGCGACAACGGTGTATGGACTTCTCTTGCCTCATTTTGGACTTGGTCTTGGTATAGGAATAGTCGATGCAGCGCTGGTTCCACTTTTAGCTTCTTTTGTCGACGCTAGCCTCAACGATGACGATTCAACAACCAGTGATTTTACATCAAGCTATGGGACCGTTTATGCTATACAACAAACATCAGTTAGTCTAGCATATTGCTTCGGTAATTGATGCAAACTGCTGTTGATTTTCTCATTAATTCATCTCATCTTCCTTAGCGCCACTAATTGGAGGTGAATTAGCTGAAAGCATCGGATTTCCGTGGTTGATGAGGTCCATGGGAGTAATAAATTTGATTTATGCACCAGCGTTCTGTGTTTATTACTCACGCCATATATTAAATGTAATTTATTAGCACTTTCTTTTTATAGTTTTATATATTATATTATATATATTATATTTTCACAGGTGTATTTACCGAAGACCAACCAAATGCTACTCTCTGAAAATTCTGAAGCTACAGCCGATTATAAAAGATTGTACAACGCGGTAGAGTAATTTATGCTCAGAATTTTTGAAACTTTTGCTTTCATATATGTACTAAATAAACAAAAAAAAAATTACATTTAGATGCGTTTTTACTTATACATACGGATATATTGTTTTTCTTTAAACATGAAATATACTTGTTATATTACTTTTTACTTTAAAATCCTAAGATTATAGATGCCGATGAAAAACGGCATTATATTGTTTTTCGTTTTTATTTTATTATGACTTCTTTACTAAATTAAAAAACACATATTTTCGGTTTCAAAATTATTTAATTTTTTTAGATTTTTCAAAATTTTAAAATTTAATAACTTTGAGATAAATACGAAATTTTGAGATGGTGAAAAATAGAGGTAATATTAAAAATGTATTTGGACAATTTCAAAATTTAAAAAATCTTAGGCCCTGGACCTGCTGCTTATATGCTTCCGACGGCTGTTGGCTATGACAAACATACTGTAATAAAAAATCGACGGCCACAATATTCGTTCGGATTAAGAAGTAACGTGAAAGAAGAACATTTAGGTCCAGGTCCTGCTGCCTATAAACCAGATAAACTTAATCGTTATGGCCCTGCTAACCTACCAGCATACTCCCTACGCCCAAGAACTGGTCTTAAAGGTAAATTTTTAATTCATACAATTTTTCATTATTCATTTATTTTATACCTCGGCAAAACTAGATCCAAACCTCGGCCCAGGTCCAGCTGGATACAATATTGGCGGAAAATCAGAGGTTCAAAAGCAACGTGCTCCTGCCTATAGTTTGGCTGCGAGGACTTTTAAAGATCAGAGAGATAAAGTTCCTGGACCCAATACGTACTTATATGGAGTGGGTTTCGTGAAACCTGGAGCTCCTGCATTTAGCATGTTTGTCCTTTGCTTTTCCGTTTCTTCAATATTTTATTAATTTTTAATATAATTACGCTTTAGGGGAAAAAGAACAACTCTGCCATATGACAAAAATCAATCCCCCGGTCCAGCTGCGTATGGCAGGTCGGACCTACATGTTATTAATAAAAGATCCCCTGCGTATACCCTGGCGAAACGTACCAACGTCATCGATAAGCGTGTTAGTCCAGGACCCATGGCCTATGACTTGAAAAATTTCAGGCCCGGAGACACCGGTCCAGTATACAGTTTTGGAATTCGACATGGACCAGATGCACCGCCTATGATAGTAGAATGCGATAACTAAGAAAAGGATTTTCTCGTTTATAAAACTTGTGGTATCTCGCTCATCTCATTATTTAGCGTATTTAACTCATAGTTTTAATGTAAAAAAATAGACCTATTTTATTTCGATGGAACTAATATTCAAAAATATATTCATTTAAACTATTTACCGAGCATTTCTCATATCTACTTTATTCGAATGGAAATTTCCCAGCCGAGCGTTTATGAAACCCTACCGCAGAAGACAACCTCATGAAATGAATACTTTACAATTTTAAGAATTTTATTAAATACAGAACATGGGCTGATAGGCTGTTAAAAAATTCATCCGCCTGCGCATCTGTTGCATCTGGAGGTAGAGATAAGTTTGGTCGTGGAAATCGACAATTCAAATTGTTGTTTTCATTTTCACACAAGCTTGCAATTTAAGTTGGCGCATAATTTTTTAATTCCTGGAACATACCCCAAAAACACAACTTTATGACTCATATTTAACCTAAATAAAGAGAGACAGGTCTTCAATCAAGAACCCTACTATCGTAGCCAAAAATATTTCATTTATAACTAATATTTTCTCCCCAAAAATAATTCCTTTCTTTTAGTTATATCAAAGTATGTATGTATTTCCATTAAGTTTGCTGTAAAAACATGTACTATACTTAAGTGGCTATTTATACTAAAAGTTAGTACATTTGCATTAAATTTTAAAATATTGTAACACTATTTTTCAACTTAAAAAACTTAGTGACCAGGTAACTTAGTCTTCAATTACTTAATCCAAACATAACATCAAAATAGAAAACATTAATTGAAGTCAAAGGTAATTGAATTTGAATTTGTTAAACAACTAGGAACTTTGTCTGATCGCTTTTTTTTAGTACTTAACCAAAAAAAATTTTCTACCTACTTAATTTTGCAATATTTTCACATTTTACTTCGTGTACATATATTTCCTGGTTACTGCACCAACTACAAGCCTCAGAGTAAACCAGTGATATGTTAACGATTCAGGGATTAAAGGTGCAGTCTTAAGCCCCCTACTAATTACGCGATATGTAGCTGTCATTCGTGGAATCAGAGGGAAATATAATTGATTTAAATTGGCCAATTCTTCAACCCAGAAATCCGTATAGACATTAATTACACATACCATTTACTATGCAAATGCAGAATTTATGAGAGGAAATAAGCAAATAATTTACGCAATCAAAACGTAAATATCTCTACGTAACCACCATGACATAATTAAAAGCACCGTCAACCGCAATTCCTCTATCCAATTAAGAAAAGGCAACGGCTGCACAGGATTCACCTTATAAATTATTATTGTTCCTCAGTTGATGCTATTTGCTTCCTTGCCACTATGGTCGTTACTCGTTAGGGTAGCTTTGGAAGACGAAAACAACTCATGACTTGAAGTATAAGACTCAATTTCCTAACAAAGATAACTTTTCCCAACCACAATCCTATTATAAATTAAAGAGGAGCGCCCAATAGGAAACCTAAAACATATCTCAATTCATAACTGCTATTCGTGCTGGCCTGCATCCTGCACAGGAGTCATCAGCAGGCGCGTCAGTCAGTTCACAGGAAGTAGTATGAAATTTTATAGATGATTGCATTGCATCTGTGGACCATTTCAAAATTATGGTAATCTCCCCCTCCCCAAGCCCCAAGGAAAATGAAGTTCTGGAATAGGCCTCCTGATTTGACAATTACATGGATCAATTTCGCTAGTTCTCGACCAATTAGTGGAGTTTCAAAATATAATTCTAATAAATTATTCAATGTAAAGTTTTTGGGAGTCAGTATGGATGTAGCAAATGCCTTATTTTTTAAAGAAATGATTTAATTTATATGGCCTTATACTGTATTCCAAATGAAAAGAAATCGAAAAAGGCTTGTAAAACTCCTTTAATTTAGATTCCGTATAAAACTCCTAAAATTGTCGTAAAATCATCTCAGTAAACATTAACTAATGTTAATTTTTTTTCGTTCAAAGTGCTATAATCCAATCGAAGTAGGTATTATCGTATTATGAAGTTTTTTGTGGAAAAGCAAAAGCAAAGGTAGAAAATGAAATTTTTAAATTCTGCCTTTAGGGCTAGTTTTTTGGTGGATAATAACGTGTTTTAATTATAGTAAGTAGAGAAAAGCAAAAAAAACTCGACCAAAATATCTCTTCAGGTACCAAAAACCAATAATATCTATGATTAAATATGACGGTATTTTTGTTTTTAACAGTGTTTTAATGAATATAGACTTACCCTTTTCGTTGACGTCGACCTCCTTCTCCTCCTCGGTGTATCCTGTTGAAAATATCACAGAGAAACACTTTAATAACATGTAATGTCACTTTTACTTTCTTAAAGGATAATTTTCCTTTTAAACAGGCCTTTTTATCGCGAAATTACTTTCACTCAGAACTTCAATTCACTGGCACTTAACGGCTTTTATTCTCATATTTTCATTTAATTTTCACTCGCCGTCACAAAACAAATCACATTCGTTCACTTTAACACTGGTAATCCTGCAAGATAGAAATAAAATAAAAATTAAGTGTCATTTAAAAGCAATAAAACTAAAAAATATTCTAAATAAGGCAAAACCATATTAAAAATAATTAAGGACTTACTAAAACAAAATTTCTAATTATTGCTTCTAGGGCTAGGTTTTTTGTATTAAATAACTCGATTTAATTAGAGTACATAGACAAAACTTTTATAATAACTTTTACAATTTTACGTTTAAACAGCTACTAAAAATGAATAGGTGAAAACGACATTTTTAATTTGAAATGATTATTTAGGGGAAGATGATTTCATCAAACAAAATCCCATTCTAATGATGTTCTTATACTTTACTGAGCTGTAATTCGTCGTGCCCGGGACTAGGTTTAATATTTCATGAAGCACGATGAAATTGACTTGCATATCTTCGATTGCATTTTAGCAATTTTTGAAAAAATTAAATTTATAATTTTATACACATCTCTGGGGGATGGGATTATGCGAACCCTCCTATGAAGTTTTTTTTTTTTACTTTATAAAGAGAAAAAATTCGTTAGCTAGAGCAGATTACCAGATAGTCAAAAAATTGTTCAGTTTACAAAGGTGTAAAATTGGTATAAAAGTTGAAAAACCTTTTAGTCTGAAATTGGCTCCCAGAACATGTATGTATATACATTAATTAATAACATATTTATTGCATATACTAAAATGCAAATAAAAATTAAATAAAAGTACATAGTTATTTTAATATGTATGTTTGTAGAAAAACAATTTTACTATCAATTATGCACAAATTGCACCATCTCACTAAATTTTTCACTGAATTTTTAATTTTAACTGAAGATGAGTTGCACAACATAATGTACCTAAGTTGAGCATAAGAAATATGCTCAGAATAATTAATTGATAAAATAAAGTAGAACTCACCAGAATTCCTTTTTACAGCCTGAAAATCCCTGAAAATTCACTGAGAATTCGAAAACGAACACTCGCGAATTGTGAAAAACGAGAAAAGATGCGACACCGAATTTATTTTAATGTTACACGGCAAGCGGAGTTTTCAGTCCAGCATTTTTACTTCCGGCGGCCATTTTTAAGTCTTTCCAATGAAAAAAAACCCGCTAATCCGCGATACGCCCGATTTTACCCGAGTTTTATGCCTAGCAGCATTTGAAAGGGAATTAAATCTATTGATTTATCATTGCGAGATTGTGAAATTAATTTGTATTTAGTTTAAAGTACTTACAAATCAGTTTCAATAGTTTTATTCACTGAAAATAGTGAAAGTAAAATGAGGTCACTTCGCGGGGAAATCGAGAACTGACAGTTGTACTTTGCTTTTCGTTTTCAGTTGAGAAGACACCAAAACCTAGGTGGCGCTAGGTGTTGCTTGCCGCAAGTTTTTTAACGACTTCCTTATCGACGACACCGAATTTACTGTGCGAGAACGTGATTTCAAACAAAAAAACAAATATGTATATAAAACATTGCTCTTATAATACTATATGTTTATTTTATATATAATACTAGCTGACCCGACAGACGTTGTCCTATCTTAGCTATGAATTTCAATTCGAACTGGAAATATGGACGCATTACATCCAAAACGATTCAAATTTCATGGCACCAAAGAAATCCCAATGACACACATACTAGATGGACCGAAAATAGTCATTCTTTCTTTTATTGTGTCACAGGGAAATCCCCTTAACACTATTTTCAAACTTAAAAAACTTAGTGACCAGGTAACTTAGTCTTCAATTACTTAATCCACACATAAAATCAAAATAGAAATTGAATAGAAATCATAAATTGAAGTCAAAGGTAATTGAATTTGAATTTGTTAAACAACTAAGAACTTTGTCTGATCGCTTTTTTTTAGTATTTAACCAAAAAAAATTTTCTACCTACTTAATTTTGCAATATAATTAATTTAAGCTCCAACTTTTATTAAAATCCGGTTCGCCATTGGTAAAAATGATTTTAAAGGGAAAATTCACTTAAGCGAAAAGTAATGTCACTTAAAATAGATATGCATAAGTAGTCTGTGCCTACTGCACATAAATTTGGCATTTTAGTGCAAGCTATAAAATTTGTGTTCTTTAATTCCGAATATAATAGGCCGAAAATACGAAAATCACAAATCCTAAAAGAATAAAAAATTCGTTATAGTTTCCAAATTCGCTCCCAACAAGGCGGTTCGGTAATTAAAGGGAATAATGAGAATCTAGCGACACTTGTGGCCAACTAAATAAACTTAGCAGCGGTATCCTCAATTTCAGTTCAGTGGCAGAACAAATTTTATAGTTAGCCGTCAAAATCCAACTTTTGTGCACCGTTCCAACTTCTGAGAGGATTCTCCGTTATTTTGTTAATTTAGCACGTGAGAAAGGATAATTTTGGTAGAAGAGACACCCGTCATCAATCAGTGCTTACTAATGTTCAATTGACTATGGCTAGTAACCTAGCGGCACCTCCTACGGCTGGAACTGCCGACAATCAATACTTCTACGAGGACGAGGTGTTTCGCATTGACAAGAAAGGACGAGTAAAATTTGGGCTGGTCCTCGAAAATTCAGAGGCGTTTTCCAGCGATGAGGAGGACGATTTTGATGATATTTTATCGAAGGGCGAAATTCGTGTCGCCTGGCATCCAGAGGGCAAGGAGGAAGTCCTGCAGGAGCGAGTCGTAAGCACATGCCCCTTTTGGGTTATGTAATGATTCACACCTTATTTATTTAACAGGTTGGGCTCGCCGACAGGACACTGATGCCAGGGGACGTCGTGAGGCGAATGGTGCCTGGGAAGGACACCCAACGAGGCTACTGCCGGGAGATTAACATGAGAGCTGACGTCCGGGTCGTCGGAACAAAATATGTAATTAAGAATGTGATGGCCGAGCGGCTGCGACCATTAGTGCGAATGCCCCGCGACAATGCCGTTTGCCTCGACTCGTGGGTGGGGAGCACAAAGTGCGTTAACGAAAAAGTTGTACTCAAGTAAGTTGGCCAGTTTTAGATTTAAGTCCCATAGCAAGTCCCTAATGATTCCACCTCAGGTCATCGTGCGGTGCTATTCTCGAGGTTTCCGATATAGACCTAGGTCAATTAAAGGAAGCAAACACTAAATTCCGCAACGGCCTATTCGCGGACACTGTTTTCTACCCAGGACAGACCGTCACCGGTAGGATTGAATCGCTGGATAATGTTAAACTACTTACTCCGTCAATCGTTCTTAAAACGAATAAAAAAGGGAAGCCAATTGCGCGAAAGGTAAATAAACAAAAATCATAGAATTTTTTTCAGAAATGAATTTTCCCCCTTTTTCTCAGTTCGTTGTGCAGTCCGTTTACATTGAAGGAGTGTGGGTCCATTGGCAGTGCAAAGCACTGTCCGAGGATGGGTCAGATTTAAAAGCAGGAGTCTTGCAACAGCCTAAACCATACGTAAGCGGAGATGACCTTCAGCGGCTTAAACGCCTAAATTTATTTGAATCGTGTATGCTCCAAATCAACGATAAAAATTACCTGAAAATAACTGACTGTGATGTTATCGTTCGAAAGTCTCTTTGGGAAAAAGAACAAGGTGAGCTATTGCTTTAATCTTTAAAAAATAATAATTTAATAATAACCTTTTCTACTGCAGCTATTAAGTTTAAGCTCTTGTTAAGCCAACAGCAGAAAGAAGAAAACCAAAGTAAAAACACCAAAGCGCCACTACAAGGCGATAAAATAAAAATAAAACTTTCGAACACATCTGTAGAGAATGATAGAAAATCGAAATTGTCAAATAATTCCAGTGTATGTCCAAAAATCGTGAAAAGTGTTAATGTAGATACAACTAGTCGTAAGGAGAGAAAAGAGACTGAAAATGCAGATGGCAAAGATATAGAGGCAAATACAACAAACGACAACAAAGGCGAGGTCACAGATTTAATCGATGATTGGCAAACTGACGACGAAGAAGATGTCGAAGATAATTCAATAGCTGATAGTTCCACAACAATATCAACTTGTTCCAGCCCAACCCCTAAGAGTAGCCCAAAAAGATCTCCTCTCTTGCATAAGAAGCAAATGAAACGTCTTAAGAAAACGACACAGACTGGTGATAAAATGCCCGCTGTCGGAGATGAGGTTGTTACAGAGGCTCTTGTCGTCTATAGCACAGCTACTGTTGTTTGGCAGGATGGAACTGTTGAATCGGGAATACCATCTACTCAATTGTACCCAATTCACCACTTGGATGATCACGTAAGTCTACGACTTTTTAGATTTAAGTATACCCAAAAAAAATTCGGAACTGATCACAAAATTTATTTACAGCTCGTGCATGCACCCACCTAAATAATTATTCAATTACCTTTAGGTTTCTTACATTGGCCCTTCATGATTGATTTAGCAGCACAGCAAATACTTCTTTCTAAACGGTTATACGAAGTAAGGTTACTATGAGAACAAAGTCATAATTCATGGGGTTTTCGCGGAAATCAAGGAAGTTACGTATTTTAGTCTACTATGCACCCTGTTACTTTTCCCATAATAACTTTAATCCGTATAACTATACAGTAGACATTTTATTACTGAACGCAAAAAAACTACCAAACTTAAAAGTTTCCCATTCTTTTTAGAAAATAGTACTTTTTATTAACCATAAGAGTGCTTAGGGAGGTTAATAGTTTTTATACTATCGGTCTATATAATTAAAACCAAACATAAAATTATGTACTAATTTCCATGCTTTTGTTTTTTTAACAGGAATTTTTTCCTGGTGATTTCGTGTTGTCTGGCGTAGAAGGGGCAGATGTCTCATTCCGCGACTATGGAGTTATCCAGATAGTAGATCATCAAGGTAGAACCGCACGAGTAAAATGGTTTACAACTTACACTTCTACCGATGAACCAAAGTAAGTAATATATCAATTTTCAAAAAATAAAAATATCACACTGAAACGCTTTAGACCCAGTTACACTGGCGAAACAGAGGTGAGTGTCTATGATCTTAAAGATCATCCAGATTTCCAGTACCGCCCTGGAACAATAGTTATTCGTGTTGCTAATTTTGTTGGGGAGGATGCGACATGCACAGCTGGACAAATAATAGATAATTACATTGATGGGCGCGTACAAGTTTGGTGGGTGGATGGACACATCAGCATGTGCTGGCCACAGGATTTATTTGAAGTAGGACAATACGATGCGGACAACAATTTTTGGGGTAACAATGAGTCGGACAATGATTCATGGGAGACCGAAAGCGAAGTTAGCGAGCCTGGAGGTATTCCGCAAAAATCCATTTCTGAACCGCAATTATCAGCTAATTTAGAACGTGCACGTGTTGCAATGGCACGACTAGAGGAAATATTTATTATAAACCCCAACTTGCAAAATCATGAGGTAAATGACTTTATCACCTTGAGGCAATTACGTGTTAATGTGAGTTTTTATTTTTGCAGGTAATGCGAAAACTCTTGGCTGTGTATAAAAAGTGTCGATATTTAGATAGGTTAATGAATACTTCGTTCTTTCATGAAGATCATTTTATGGGCCTCCTTGAGCCTGTTAAAAAGGGCGGAAACCAAACGAAAGCTGAAAGGGCTCAAGATCAAAAGAATCGCCTATTTAATCAGTCTCCGAATTCTAAAATTAATTCGTCGAATAATGCTCAAAATAATTTATCGATTAGTGAAAATACAGCCCAAGTAAAGGACTATTCAGCTAAAGTAATATTAAATATAACATCTACGCCATATAAGTGTATTAAAAAGAAAACCAGTAAGCCTGACCTTCAGATTGGAAGCCAGGATGCGATCGATGCTTTAACCACAAACCCCAAAGAAACGAAACTTAGCAATACTGAAATAGTTACTTCTGCCTCGCTTAATGCAAAAAATTCACTTACAATAATCCATAGCAATAATTCAGATACAAAGAACATTAGCTGTAGTTACGAGAATAAATTACTCTCTTGCGTTATATCCAACATTGATAAGGCTACTCAGGAGACTGAGGATCTAAACAAGTTTAACGAAAAGAGTTCTAAAAAAAAGGCCAACAATTCTCAGGAAGATTCTGGAAACTACTCCAGAAACGAGAACTGTGATGGAAGCAGCTCCACTAGCTACGCAAGCTTTAATGATTTAACTAATGAGGCTAATATGTCACAATTAAAAGTAGCTGACGATCAAAAGTCGATTTCTTGTAGTAGCATTGAGTTAACAGACGATACTCCTGAATATGTCTGTGCTCGCCTCTGTGCTTTACTTAAAGCACAACTAGTCAAAGCACTCCAAGAAATCCAACAGAAATATTGCAAAGATAACTTAAATCTTAGCGAAGTGGTCGAGTATGATGTCGAGGAGAAAACTCTGGAAGATCTCCCCGTTGCAATTGCTTTTTGTGATGAACCACAAAGTCCTGTTGAGACTCCAGTTGAAGAGACGGAAAAACAAATTACTGCTCCATTGCTGCTAGCAGTGCCAGTGGAATGCTTTCAAATCTTGGAGACTGCCCCGAGCACTCATAAGTTTCATTTGACAATTTTTCATCCAGCAAATCCACAGCAGTACTACAAAGCTGTGCGACGGGAGCATAAATTATTGCGTAATTCCCTGCCTCCTGGTGTATGGGTTCGGTAAGTTTTAATAATAATCAATCATGAATTTATTATTATTCCAAATGTCCCCCTTTTTCCGTTGCTTTATATCTAAATTCAAAATCATATAAAAAAAGCCTTAAACAGAAATTAAAACATTAATGAAATTCTAGCGTTTTTGAAGACCGCATGGATTTAGTCAGCGTAATGATAGAAGGTCCGAAGAAAACTCCATATGAAGATGGCATGTTCTTTTTCGACATTCAGCTTGGCCGGGAATATCCAAAAATGCCTCCATTATGCTATTATATTAGCTATTGCTCGGACCGTCTTAATCCTAATTTATATGAAGACGGAAAGGTTTGTGTTTCTCTCCTCGGCACCTGGTCCGGCCGAGATTCCGAAGTTTGGGGTTCGAATAGCACTCTTTTACAAGTAATTGTCTCCATCCAAGGACTCATCTTGGTGTCAGAACCATATTTTAACGAAGCTGGTTATGAGAAGCAAAAGGGTATGTTGTGCGTTAATTATAGATTGAATCGCTATACAAAATTTATCCTAATTAGGTACCCAACAAGGCAAAGAAAATTCCCGAATGTATAACGAAATGGTTATAATAAAACTCGTCCAGTCAATGACGAAACTTATCTCATCACCGCCAGAAATTTTCCGGGATCAAATCACCCTCCACTTTAAGGAGCGTGGAAAGGCGATGTACGAACGCATCAAGGGCTGGATGGACTATTCCCAACTCCAAGAAACTTCTCAAGGTAAATTATTTAAATTATTTGGTCAATATTACTGTGCAAGATAATTTTTTTATAGATAAATTAAATACATCACCAGAAAGCTTTACACCACCAGAATTTCCACTTGTGCCTGCTAGCCGTGGCTTTTGTTTAACATTGGCTGGACTGTTGGATAATTTTTATCGCAAACTCAAAGCAATCACTGAGTAACCAACCCTCCATTTACTTGTTCCTAATTAAATCGATTTAATTTATTTTTTCACGTATCATTCCTAAAGCTCTTTCTAAAAGCAAATACCAAAACAGAAAAAAATTATATTCAAATTTATTACTATTTATGTATTATCGATTTACTGTTATCACGATACTAAGCTAGTTTGAGACATTTTTGAAATTTTTAGCGTGTGTTGCTGTAGTCATTTAAAAAAAATGAATTTGTGGTAGACATAAGCCGCAAGCATACTACCGGGTATATGATCGACTCAAGCAAAAGTAAATAATATAAATGCACTCGCAAATCTTCTTGATTAAATCTAAAAATGTTTTGTTGAATATTTTGCAATGCATTAATAAATAAGAATATTTTCCAATTCAATATATTGTTTTAATGGTTTCATTTTTAAGATGACACTTCATTTCCACAATGTTTATAGGGAAAGTATATATTTAAGGATGGTGTTTGGGGACACAAAATGGAAAGTTAAAAAATACATGTCCCGCATAGATATTTAATGCATATAAATGTATAATTTAGCGAACCAACAGCACTGGTAATCTCTATAGTTTTGCTTAATTAGGAAATTACCTATATTATGTAATGGAAATTTAGGGCCGCTTAGAGCTGTTGGGTCCGTAAGAATAAACACTCTGGAACGCCTCACCTTCGTCTCCAGACTCCTCGGATCCCTCAGTTTCGAATGTATTATCCGGAATATCATACAAACGGATCATAGGCTTGTTTGGATCTTTCATGATCAAATACTTTCCATCCTTTTGCTTCATGCACAAGTCAATAATACACCGTAAAATACCCCAGGCATTGTCCATGCTCAAATTAATCTGCGTAGCAAAATCTTGCGGCTTGAATTGCTGCACCCCGAGGATAACATGACGGGATGAGTCCCTGACATTTACACGGGATACGTAACCGAACTTAATCTGATCGGATCCAGCCAAAATTGCCTGAACGGTCCACTTGGCGAGCTTGCAAGCGTTGTTCCTCAATTCATTAGCTAGCACAGCTCCACGTTGCGTGTCCAATTTTTGCCTCCATTCCACGCCATTGGACAATTTCGAGTCCCACTCGTTCAGAGCCTTGATCGTGAGGAACTGCGGTTCACCATGCGGAGATTGAAGAACAGCGTCATGTTCGCAACGAGCTACCAGAACCTGAAAAAAGGAACGGATAGTAAGTAAATTAAGTATTTATAAGTACTGAAAAAATTTACGATCCCATTATTCAAGTCCCATTTCCTGTAGCGATAGGCAACGCTGGCGATTTCGCCTTCTTCCTCCTCTCCAATAAATGGATTAGGCTCCTCGAACTTGAATTTTGCCTCCTTTTCTCCGTTCTTCAAAACTTGCTGGCTGAAATTGTGATTAATGAATGTTGCTTCGATTGCCAAATTCCTTGGGGAATTGAGAGAATTGCTGTCATCCTGCGGAGGCTCAACGGATGTCTCGTTCACGGTCAACAGATCGAACTCAGTGTTGTCACGTTTATCCATAAAAAGTTTGTCGCCTGTGAAGTAGTTAAATTTAGATTTATGGTCGAAGATCGAAATTTAAATATATAGGATAGGTGAATATCCCCAAAATTTCATCGTGAACAAATATTTGGAAATACTGTCCAGAGGAATATTTACCAATTTTCTCAATAACGATGTCCCACGAATAATTGGACCTTGTGCAGCACATAATTGTAGCCAAGATAGCATCTGTTGCGAAGACGTTTCCGACTGTCTTGGACAAGCGTCGGACGACGGGGTCATCCGTGGTGGTGACGGTGTGAACGATGCGGTCCACCTTTTGCAAAGGACGCTCATTTTTCACGTTCACGCGATCATAGGACTTATCGTAGTACTCCAGAGTACCACAAGTAGCGATATCCTCGCCCTCCTTGATGGCGGGTAGAGACAATTTCGTCAATCTTGGGAAGTCCATTTCCTCAATGGTTGACCAATCGGGACGAACTGTAACAGATGCATCACGAATTTTTGGTGGGGGTCCACGATTGCCCCATTTCCTCGTATTTCCGCGACGCTGATCGCGAGACTTAACACTTTTGCCTAGTGCAGTCATGCCCGATTGCATGCCACCGCGCATTCCACGTCCCCTGATAAAAATTATCTTTGGATAAGTAACGAAAGGATTTTCGGCCCAACAGAATTCACCTTGCATTACGTAAATTTCCACGGAATCTTCCTCGTTGGTAAGGAGGCTTCTGAACTCGGGTGGTGTCCACTAGATGGAAAGTGGTTTCATCCTCGTCGTGGTAATAGGCGTACTGGTTCCCAGTTCCAAAAGAAGGAGCGTACTTATCTAAAACAAGCAAAATGCCACCGGTAAGTAATAAAATTCGCGAAAACCTTAGAAAATGGCGATGGCTATTGGACAGCCCCTCGGGGCGCGGATGCTCTCACACCATAAACATAACCTTAGTAAATTGAAACATGTTTTCGCCGGGGGCGTCGGACTCACTCTGGTATTTCTTGTCGGTGGTGGCTGTGCCCGTCCAGTCGCAGATTTTCCCGAGACGGTCGCTCTTGCTGAAGGGCTGGTAGGGCATATCCTTGAAGGTCTCCGGCAGTTCGCATGGTCCCCACCCGTTCTCGTTGTACTGCAGGGCCGGCTTCTTAAAAACGGCGTACTCTTGGTTTGACGAAATCATTTCACTCATAGCTTTACTATCCCTAACAAATTGAAGTGTTTTTGCACCTTATTATACTCAAAATAAATTAGGATGCTCCCGTAGATTCCGTCGACGTGACAGACGATGAAAACTACCAACGGAAAAAGACATAATTTAGTGGTGCCATACATTTGGCAGATCAGTAATTGTCATAAAACGAATGCTTTCCAATTGAAAAGTCGTTAGGCCCGTTTGCTTATTTTAATTTTGCTAAGCGAAAAGCATTAATTATTCATTTTTTTTTAAATAACCAGATATGAAAACAGAAACACACAATTAATTTTAAATCTCACAAAACTTACAGATTCCATCGAATGTAAAACACAAAGAAATAAATTCTTCTGGCACAATTAATTAATGTTTAAAGTTTAAAAAATAAGTTTTTCTAAAAGTTTTATGTTTACGATAACTTATACTGCACTATACAAATCTTTATCAATTAAACTCACTTCTTTCCATCTCTAAGCAAAGCTAAAATATTGATTAGTAAAATAATTTCATGGGTATACTCACAAACATAAAAATGTTATATTTACATCTGAAAATATTTAACAAAGTTATTAATTACTAAAACCAACTCGTAATAACTTAATTGAAAAGCTAAAAACATAAAAATAAATAGTATAATTTTAAAGTAATTTAAAATGAAGATTGATATTTTTAAAGAATCCTTTGAATTGCGTGACGACGAGCGGATGAAGCCTGATGTTAAAACACTTCACTAATTGCCACAAAAAACACTTTAATTTCTTTAAAAACACTTCACTTCGACTAAACTCTGCGCAAAGTCACAAACGCAACTGACAACCACTCTTGTTCTTCTTTTCCGCTCTGAAGTCGTTCCATGAGAAACCAAAACCCAGGGCGCCCTGGGTTTTTTTGACAGTAGTTACTTGGAGCGACCTGGGTCGCCCCAGGTTTTTTTTAACGAGTTTGTCATGGAACAGACCTATTGATGGAGAAAAAAAATAAATAAATAATACCATTTAATGGAAAGTTTAGGTAGCATTCGTGTGTAATGTAACGGAATATCTATGTATTAATTTCTTTAGTTCTAATAAGTTGTTCGAGTTTAAGGATTACCAAACGCATACGTAACAAAGTGCGCCGCTAAAAGTTCGCGCATCCTGTCGCTGCCGGTGAACCCATCATTTATTTAAATTTTAAACCCTTTTAACCTTTGAGTGTGTTTGATTTGTTTCGTTTCGTTTGCAATTTGCTTCGCACCTGCAGAGCGCTTTCGTCATGTAGGTATGCGTTTATAGACTATTTGAATTATTAATGTAATACTTAAAATTAAATTTTTGCATATTTATCTTTTCAGGAACTACATTGTACCTAACTATCTCTTCAAAACAAAATGTAATAATTTTGTGTGTACATATTTCGATGAAACATAATCCAATTATACAATCATTTGTTGTCGTTGCTTGATTACCCAAACATTTTGATGAATGATGATGATATGATGAATTAAAAACAAAAAGATATATGTAAGTACATATTAACGACCCAATAATTTTCTGTCTCGTGATCAACGCGGAGTAAACACACTTTAGTAGTCATATAGATTTTTAAATTCAATGTCAGCAGAATTTATAATTAGGCAAAAAGAACGTAAAGTGCATTAAATAAATTGTGCTACATATCAATAACCTTGTCCAGGTCAGGAGTTCTAAGTTCATCCCAATTAGAGAAGCTGAAAGACGAAGATCTATGTAGGAACTGAATTGATTTTGCATGCCTTCATCACTCCTTCTCATAGAATTTCCGAACGTGACGCTTACTAGACTGATATGATGTGATGAGGCCACATCTTCTGGTTGACGATCCTACATTATCGCATTCAGAGCTGCAGACCTGCGGGGACTCGGTTTAATTTATACGAATATATGGAACCATACATCAATGAGAAGCTACGATACAAAATGCGGATACACATGACGTGGCAGTAAAGACGTTAAGTTTTGAGGCACAGCTCTTATCTGAGTCACTTTCAGAGCACTCCTTTCATTCAAGATATTTAACCATAGATTTCCAATTTATCACGGGTGACTGCAAATGGCTTGCCTTCCCGGAGGCAGATATACATGAAGTCTGTCGGCCTCCTCAACGGGAGCTCCATGTCATGGAACATATTCGTGCTATTCGTGCTGGCCTGCATCCTGCACAGGAGTCATCAGCAGGCGCGTCAGTCAGTTCACAGGAAGTAGTATGAAATTTTATTATATTTTATTTATGGTAATCTCCCCCCTCCCCAAGCCCCAAGGAAAATGAAGTTCTGGAATAGGCCCCCTGATTTGACAATTACATGGATCAATTTCGCTAGTTCTCGACCAATTAGTGGAGTTTCAAAATATAATTCTAATAAATTATTCAATGTAAAGTTTTTGGGAGTCAGTATGAATGTAGCAGATGCCTTATTTTTTAAAGAAATGATTTAATTTATATGGTCTTATTCTGTATTCCAAATGAAAAGAAATCGAAAAGGGCTTGTAAAACTCCTTTAATTTGGATTCCGTATAAAACTCCTAAAATTGCCGTAAAATCATCTCAGTAAACATTAATGTTAATTTTTTTCGTTCAAAGTGCTATAATCCAATCGAAGTAGGTGTTATCGTATTATGAAGTTTTTTGTGGAAAAGCAAAAGCAAAGGTAGAAAATGAAATTTTTAATTTCTGCCTTTAGGGCTAGTTTTTTGGTGGATAATAACGTGTTTTAATTGTAGTAAGTAGAGAAAAGCAAAAACAACTCGACCAAAATAGCTCTTCAGGTACCAAAAACCAATAATATGATTGAATATGACGGTATTTTTGTTTTTAACAGTGTTGTAATGAATATAGACTTACCCTTTTCGTTGACGTCGACCTCCTTCTCCTCCTCGATGTATCCTGTTGAAAATATCACAGAGAAACACTTTAATAACATGTAATGACACTTTTACTTTCTTAAAGGATAATTTTCCTTTTAAACAGGCCTTTTATCGCGAAATTACTTTCACTCAGAACTTCAATTCACTGGCACTTAACGGCTTTTATTCTCATATTTTCATTTAATTTTCACTCGCCGTCACAAAACAAATCACATTCGTTCACTTTAACACTGGTAATCCTGCAAGATAGAAATAAAATAAAAATTAAGTGTCATTTAAAAGCAATAAAACTAAAAAATATTCTAAATAAGGCAAAACCATATTAAAAATAGTTAAGGACGTACTAAAACAAAATTTCTAATTATTGCTTCTAGGGCTAGGTTTTTTGTATTAAATAACTCGATTTAATTAGGGTACATAGACAAAACTTTTATAATAGCTTTTACAATTTTACGTTTAAACAGCTACTAAAAATGAATAGGTGAAAACGACATTTTTAATTTGAAATGATTATTTAGGGGAATTTAATTTCATCAAACAAAATCCCATTCTAATGATGTTCTTATACTTTACTGAGCTGTAATTCGTCGTGCCCGGGACTAGGTTTAATATTTCATGAAGCACGATGAAATTGACTTGCATATCTTCGATTGCATTTTAGCAATTTTTGAAAAAATTAAATTTATAATTTTATACACATCTCTGGGGGATAGGATTATGCGAACCCTCCTATGAAGTTTTTTTTTACTTTATAAAGAAAAAAAATTCGTTAGCTAGAGCAGATTACTAGATAGTCAAAAAATTGTTCAGTTTACAAAGGTGTAAAATTGGTATAAAAGTTGAAAAACCTTTTAGTCTGAAATTGGCTCCCAGAACATGTATGTACATTAATTAATAACATATTTATTGCATATACTAACATGCAAATAAAAATTAAATAAAAGTACATAGCTATTTTAATGTGTATGTTTGTAGAAAAACAATTTTACTATCAATTATGCACAAATTGCACCATCTCTCTAAATTTCTCACTGAATTTTTAATTTTAACTGAAGATGAGTTGCACAACATAATGTACCTAAGTTGAGCATAAGAAATATGCTCAGAAAAATGTAATAATTCCGCAAAATTTATGCTTCACCACAAAAATGAATAATTAATTGATAAAATAAAGTAGAACTCACCAGAATTCCTTTTTACAGCCTGAAAATCCCTGAAAATGCACTGAAAATTCGAAAACGAACACTCGCGAATTGTGAAAAACGAGAAAAGATGCGACACCGAAATTAATTTTAATGTTACACGGCAAGCGGAGTTTTCAGTCCAGCATTTTTACTTCCGGCGGCCATTTTGAAGTCTTTCCAATGAAAAAAAACCCGCTAATCCGCGGTACGCCCGATTTTACCCGAGTTTTATGCCTAGCAGCATTTGAACGGGAATTAAATCTATTGATTTATGATCGCGAGATTGTGTAATTTATTTGTATTTAGTTTAAAGTACTTACAAATCAGTTTTAATAGTTTTATTCACTGAAAATAGTGAAAGTAAAATGAGGTCACTTCGCGGGGAAATCGAGAACTGACAGTTGTACTTTGCTTTTCGTTTTCAGTTGAGAAGACACCAAAACCTAGGTGGCGCTAGGTGTTGCTTGCCGCAAGTTTTTTAACGACTTCCTTATCGACGACACCGAATTTACTGTGCGAGATCGTGATCTCAAACAAAAAAACAAATATGTATATAAAACATTGCTCTTATAATACTATATGTTTATTTTATATATAATACTAGCTGACCCGACAGACGTTGTCCTATCTTAGCTATGAATATTCAATTCGAACTGGAATAAATTATAAAAAAAACTGAAAACTGGTATCAAAAATCGATATTAAATTAAACTTTTAACAAACACTTCTTATTAAATATGAATTCCTTGGAACGACAATAGAAATATAAACTAATCCGTTCCGTGCTTATTTTATATTTCTATGGAAGTGGCCAATATTTACACTCTGTACTCTACCCACCAAGTAAGAATGGAACCAAGATAAAAGAGAAGAATGGAAGCCTAATTCCTTGTTTTTTTATGAGAAGGATGTGATGTACCCTATCAAAACAAATTGATTCATCAACTCTGTAACAATTTTAAAACTCGCAATCAACGAAGTCCTGCTCTCGATTTCCACTACATTTTGCGGTCTCCTTTAGCACAATTTCAAGGATTATTTATTCAAACGATTTGCCTTTCGCTCACAACAGCATTAATTTTGCTAAGCGAAAAGCATTCATATTCATTTTTTTTTAAATAACCAGATATAAAAACAGAAACACACAATTAATTTTAAAAAAACAAACAACAAAACTTACAGATTCCATCGATTGTAAACACAAAGAAATAAATTCTTCTGGCACAATTTTAATTAATGTTTAAAGTTTAAAAAATATTTTTTTCTAAAAGTTTTATATTTACGATAACTTATACTGCACTATACAAACCTTTATCAATTTAAACTCACTTCTTTCCATCTCTAAGCAAAGCTAAAATATTGATTAGTAAAATAATTTCATGGGTATACTCACAAACATAAAAATGTTATATTTACATCTGAAAATATTTAACAAAGTTATTAATTACTAAAACCAACTCGTAATAACTTAATTGAAAAGCTAAAAACATAAAAATAAATAGTGTAAACATTTCTTGTTTAAAATTCGAATGAGTGATACCATTTTACAAAATAACGTGAAAATTACTAATAAATTTTCAGCTATTTAAATACATACTACTGTCAGCAATTATAAATACAGTATATTGTTGTGCAAATTTTCGGCGGCGTTAATTTAATTAATTAAAAAGGAAAACGTATTTTTTGGTTCCCCTAAATTATAATTATAACGTAACGTTATTTGTTATAAGTATTATCCATCTTACTTCTAGATTTTGATTTTATTAATCAAAAGCGGTGAAATGAAGCTGAAAACAAAAGTAAAATTGATCGTCTCTAATTACGCTATGCTTTAACATTGAAAGAAAGTGAGAATCAAACCAAACTGATATTCACAAGACCATTAACCTGATTGGCACACTTCGATTTACCACACAAACAGCTAACTAGCAACTGATCACTGTCTTTAGAGTGCGGAGTACCCAAGGCAAAAAAGATATCACACGACGGACGCGCACCTGAACCCATATCGAGCGATGCAATTTGCATTGGAGATCATTTGGCCGTTGAGACGGCGGGGCTCACGTACATGTTGTAATTTGCCACTTTCTCGAACTAATGGTCGCCGCCGCGTATCTTTAGTTTTCGCCGAGCTTAGGTCAGGCACAGGAAAGTGTAGTATTATTAACCGTGCGAATTTGAAGTGCATGCCTAGTCGGTAAATAAGCAGTTTTGTTAAGATTTTTGCCAAAGACTGTTGCTTTTGCAGTATCGGTTTATAGCTTAAGAATTTGAAATGAAAAGATTCAGCATCCCTGCTGCTGCAGTCCTCAGTTTAATAATATGTGCCCTTGTGAGTGACGGGAAATCCTACGAAAATGGATTAATTTTCTACAACATAAACACGAAAGAAATGCTACTTCCGCCAATGGTAACAGGGCCCATGCTCAGGACTCGGTTGCAACTTCCCTCGCTAGGTCAACCGTGCGACTGTGAAGGACCAAGCTGTGAATGCTGCGTTGGGATCAAAATAAATCGCTTCAATTTTGATCAGAAGAGTTAGTAACCCTTCTTCTACTATTTTCCCGGCTAAATTCAAATCTTTGTCTCAGTGTGTGGCAACGTGGCCTTCGATCTCAGACACTTGGAGGTCAGACTCGACGTCCTTCTCAATCAAAAGAATGTTGTTATGTATAGCTTATCTGCGAGCAATCCACCACCGTTTTGCATTCCTGTGCCGCTCCCGATTCCAGTCTACATGTGCATGAAATTGCACAACATTGAAATTGTCGACGACGGTCTTCAGATGTGCATGGATTGGCTAGTCCGAGTCGGAAGCAGCGATGTTTTCGTTTTACATTTTAGGTGCTTTCACGTTGGACCCGGAGGAATTATGGCCACACCAGAACAACAAGATGAGCCCATAATTGTGGGAGATGTGAACAGTGATGTGTATGATGAAGTAGACTTAGATTAAAATGTGCAGCCTCGTTTTTATACTGTTATTTGTTTACATAGCTATTTATTAAACTTTCAGTTATACCATAGACTAATAAATATATGTTTTCTTCAAACTGAAATGTTCTAATATAACTTTTGTGTATGTATTATGGTCGCACTATAACAAAAAATTTCTGAAGACGTTGTTTGAGTTAGTAATAGTACTTGAAAAAGCCGATCCCGATAATTAAGAAAAATTGAATATCAAAAATAGGAGTTAATATTTCAGATTAGATTTTAAAGTTAGGTACAAAACAATTTGATATAAGAATAAAGAATTATTAATTAATTCGCAAATATTTATAAAATTCGTATTTATTACATCATGTTTATATTTTGAAAAATACTTAAGTAACTTGAACTAAAGACTGGTAAAGTTTTTGAACTGCAGTGTGGACGATTTGCCTTAATGAGCCATCTTCGGGACAAGTGACGACCTTTGAACATAAACAAATTGTATAAAATTTTAAATTGTATAAATACATCACAACTTACCAAAGTATTAAGATTAACTTCAGCCTTCTTTCCACTAACTGTGACTGGTAGAACATCTCCTTTAAACATCTTTGGTACTGAATGCTCCCCAAAGGTGTCCTGGAAAGTTTCAATGAGACATTCCTTAAAGTGTGTTTTATCTGGCTTGATTCCTGCAGCTGTTCCCTTAATATTAGTACCACCCATTTCAGTTTGCATCACACAAGCCAGAACAGAATCTGCAAACATGTCATTTACTGGTGTTGCTTGCCATTCCATCACAATAATCTTTCCCTCGACTGTTAAATCAATACAATTAAAAGCCCGAATTTTTTTGTCCGAGTCTAGAACTTCTACTGTTCCAGGCCCGCCAACACGATCCAGTAATAATTTTAAAGTAGACATAGAACCTGTCCAAGAAATACTTTGCCTTTGTGATACCACAGACATACTCATGTCAGTATATTCTGAAAAACAATTGAACTAAGTACAAAGCCTGTTAGGTAAACCGAAATATTACTAGATAAATCAGAAGCAGCTAGAAGATGGTACTTAAAATCTCGTTTAACAAGAACTCCAGAAAGTTTATTTCCAGGTTCAGGGCGAATTGTTGCTAAGCTGCCCATCACTTTTGCTGTCTTCTCACCACGGAAGTATAACTCAACGGCATGAGTATTACGAGGATTATGGAAAGTTATATTTATGTTTGGGTCAGTCTCATATTCCCTCTGAAGTGCTGACTTAAGTCTGCTCATTTCATTTTGTTCGCCATGGACTAACACCTACAACCGAATGAATTAATATACTATTATATAAATTTGTTTATTTTTGCATTAATCTTACCACATGTGATGGTTTTAAAAGGCGAATAAATTCACTTGTTTGTTGATAGTCAGTGTGTGCAGAAAATGATATATAGTCAACCGACATATTCAATGGCAATTTTTGGCCCGAAAGCGTTGTAATTTCTTCTGGTTCTGAAAGGATGGTTTTAGCCAAGGTACCCTCAACACAGTAACCGGCAATAATGACTCCATTTTTAGGATCGGTGCACCAATTCTCAAAAAGTTCTCTTGATAGTCCACTTTGCATCATACCTGGAGATGCCATAACTACACAAGGTCCAATGTCTTCAAAGTGATCAATTCCCTAATTAAAATATGTGTAGCAAACTTTTTAAAAAAAATACTGCAAAAACCCCTACCTTTAAATTTGATATGTGCCTAAAAACGAATGGATTGTTCACAGCAATTTGGCGCCTTATTTTATCGTTCATAGCGTTGATGTAAGTTTGATAGACAGCCATACATTTTTTAGCCAACGATGAAGCATAGTAAATAGGAATTTCTTGAAGCTCAGGATTTTGGCTCCAATATTCGTCCAAAATCAGAAGCAACTCCTGAGCACGTCCCAGCGCAAATACTGGAATAAGGCATCTTCCTCCCTGCGTAACAATTTTCTGAACTAAAGAAGTAAATCTGTTCTCTCTATCCTCCCGCTTTTCATGAATATGAGTTCCATAGGTTGATTCTGTTATTAAGACATCCGGTCGCATATTTGGAATTTCAGCTGCCATCAAATGCCGATCTTCTTGCCGTGAAAAGTCGCCTGTGTAAAGTATTTTAACGCCTGCAATTTCGATCATGAACATAGCTGCACCCAGCACATGTCCAGCATTGTATGCCCAAAATCGAACGCCCATAACGTCGCGTTCTTCATGAAAATTAATTGTTTCAATCTTTTCCATGCTTGCCTCTAAATCGGCTTCTGTATAAAGCATTTGTTCCGTTGATATATTACTAATTTTAATGTAATCAGACAACATCCACCTATAAATGGCTTTTGTTGCATGGGTCATAAAGCAGCGACCACGGAAACTTGTCTTTTGTAGAAACCATGGTAGAGCTCCACAATGGTCCAAGTGAAAACTATTTTCAATTGTACTGTAAGTATTTATTCATGTGTGCATGAAAATTTTTACTCACTGTGAAATAAATAGCAAATCAACTTCATCTGCTTCGATTAAGTCAACGTAGGGAAGAGCATCCATTCCCGAAAGACCCGGATGTATCCCACAATCAAGCTAGGAGTAAATATTTTTAAGTTACCTAGCTTCACAAATATATGCTACTCATAAAAGACGGATTAATATTTTGAGTATTCCAGGAAAGGGGATAGTATAAAACACTTTCCTGAATTGCGGACAAAATTTTCGATGTGAACGCGGTTGTGTAAAGAAAAGGGTACCTCTTTTAGCATAAGGTGCGCATGTTGTAAAATGTGTTTTGCACCAAGCTAGTTGCTGAAAACAGCCTCCCAGCTTATGATTTTATTGCCTTGTAAAAGCAAAGCGATGTGAATCCGGGCTATTTTGGTTTAAACATTTCTTAGGAAATGTACTTAAATTGTGGATTTGCACTTAAACAAGACGCTAGAATTCTAATAATGGTTTAAGCATCCAGACCAAAACAAAAGCGTTCACACGTTTTGAAAGAATTTATAGTGAAAGATTTACATTTAGCGTGATTACGATTAAAAGCGTTTGATTAATTACTGCGTATATTTACCATGATTTTCTTTCCTTTAAATTCCAGCATTATGCAAGATCTACCAACTTCTTGACCGGCGCCACTACAAAGATGATTTATTTGATATTTACTGTTCTTTGACTACAGATTTATACTTACAGTGGTCTAATTGAAAGCAAATCATTTTCCTCAGCTGGAATAATGTTATCTGTTTTCCTTTTAGTGCCCATTTCTGTTTAAAAATGCTCAAAACGTTTCGTGTTTTAAATTTGTTTGTTGTACTGTCACACGATTTTAGCTTGAAGCATGTGAATGAAGAACAGCTGCTTTTAGATATGGTTCAGAAAATTGTCCAACTTTTAAATTATTTCTTTTATAAAAATATTTATTTGGTTAAAGAATTGCTCAAACGAAGCTTTAACTCCCCTTTTAATTGTTTTCACTTAAAACAATGTAAATACGAAATAAATTCTTTAATGTGGAATCTAAATGTTTCCATTAAGATTTGTGGATCGTAAGTAGGTTTGTCAGAATTTGGACACTATTTTGACATTAAGTATGTAAAAATTTTCCAAGTGAATCACAAATCAGGGCAGGAGTTTACCCATTTCCCTGAAATTTCGTCAAAAATGTTCAGTAAACCTTAAAGAACTTGTTAAATTTCGAGAAATGGACAAACTGCACGCAGATTCCGACAGTTCGGAGGAGTTCTTCGATGCTGAAGACATCACTCCGGATCGCTTGTTGAAGTAGGTGTCTTTTCCATTTCCTATTTCTTATTGATTAAACCTTACCGAGCTATCTGCTGATCGCTCTAATAGTTCTTTAGCGAAAGTATCTTATCTGTGATTAGTGAGACTCTGATGGATATTTAATACACTGATGACGTTATTGCAAAGTGGAATTTCCTTGGAATAGATTCAAAAGTAAATTACTACAGCTGAGTTGAAAAGGGGTCTCCCAAAACGAAAGGGTAGGCGGCATTTCGTTGCTCCAAATTCCGATATAAATCCCATCGGCTTAGAAACAACATGCTTGTTGTTTACTCTTCCCGCCCACATACCGTCAATTTCCGTGAGCATTCCATTAAGATTTTGTTCTGGAGCAAGTCGTGGTAAACGCACTCGCAAGGTCACATAAATATTTCAGATCAAGGTCTCTTTAGAAGCACGAAATCTTATTCTGACGGAATTTTTGATTTAGGGTTATTAGTAGCAAATTAAATTGATTATATACCTATTAATAATTGATAAGTGAATCCGTAGTACTTTGGTTGTAAAATTTTGTTAACCCACATTTTCCGAATCGTAACATCTATCTTAAATGTTTACTAAAAAACTTCTTCTAGTGGATGTATGTATTGTATATTCAAATTCCTAAATTTGTAACAAGAGACTTTAAATTGTAAGATCGTTTTTCTTACCTATCTCCGAAAAGGCTAACGTAATAAAAATAAACATATTTTCAATTTAAAAAAATTTGCCTTAAGTTAAAATACAGAAGTGCAGTTGCGAGAAGTTGTCTGAAGTTGACTGAAAATTCAGTTTAATTTGGTACTAAATATTCCTTTTTCTACAATTGTAGCACCATAAAATAGAAAACTAAAACTCTGAACTTTAGTTAAATTGTCTTAAATCACTTAGTTATTTCAAAATTTGCATATTTGTTCTCACACAGGAAAGACTCCAAATCCAGCACTGAAAATGAATTCATATTTCCGGAACCCCAAATTAAAATCGATGCAACAGAAGATGATGATGGAACTCCTCTGGCTTGTGCGACTCCATCGACTATCAGTCCAAGTACTAGTATATCAGCTCGACATGCTAAACAGGAAGATCATATTTTCGTAGAGCCGAAATCATTGGGAAAGGTACGTAACGTTTTAGTGTTTAGTAAAGAAATAATTCTACTAATTAGCTGTATAATGTGAAGTATATGTTTATTTGATGTAAAATGCGAGTGTATAGAACTTTCCATAATTTCATCAACTGACATTTGTAAAATGTTGATTAAAGTGTTCTTTGGATTGACGGTTAATTTGTTTTGTAAATGGGCAGAATTGAAAAGCTAGGAAACAGTTTTTGCCGGAGATTAAAATAAGGAATTGTTCACATTTATTGTGTTTTGTCAGTGTCGATTAATGGTAATTTAAAATGTTACAGATTCAAAGGAAAGCTTGGGAAGAAGCTTTCATTGTGAGTTTGTAGTGGGATTATATGTTCGAAAATGTATCGTTTATCGCCTGTAGTAAAAGTAGTTGCTAATCAAATAGAAGAAAATTATTTTGACTATAGTAGTAAATTATTTGCACAGCGTACAGGTCTGAGATCTACTTATATTTTTTTGATTGTAAAACAACCCAATGTATATAAATACATTATATGGCAATCCCATTTAAAATTATTAACAATAAGACAATGGGGTTCGTCGTTTTCACATCATTTAACTAGTTAGGATGGCTTTTGAAAGGTTACAGGTTTAAAAGTAAATAAATATTCAATATATTTTTAATGAGCCAAAAATGGACACTCATTAATCGCAAATTATAAGATAATCATTAATCAGTTACTTCCAAGGAAGATTTTGAATTAAACGATAATATAGAATAGAGCCTTGTTATGAAAATAAATGATAATAACTTATTAATGGTGTTATTATACAAGATTTATTGTACATCTTTTTTAAATATTTACAGCAATGGTAGGGTATTCATAAATGCTTCACAGAAATTTTAAATAAACTAAAATATTATCTAAAAGGCAAATTTTAATAAAGAAGCGAATAATTTTATTTCTTCTGTCATAGAATAGAATATAATTACAATTAGTGCATTCAAATCAATTATAAACTAAACGAATTAGCTTGTAATAAACCGAAGATCATATTAAGCCACATGCAATGTCATATAGTCGGTATATAACTAATTTTATACTTAAAGCGTTATGTATTTCCGAAATATTTGTAATATTGAAATTTATTTAAATCATTAGCGGTTTATGTGATGTTGGTTTTGATTAAATAAAATTCAAAATTCATGTCATGTTAATTATGAGAGATTAGTTGGATTGCATGGTATAATTTCTTGCATAGCACACATTGGGTTTTATAATTTTATTAACACATTTTTTGTAAAAATATAGTATGGAAGGCAACGCTTTCGTGAACTTCGTCAATGCATGCAGAATGATGAAGATGAAAATCCTGGGAATACACTAACACCTGATTCACAGGTACAGACATTCTTTCCAAAAATTATATTTTCCCCTAAATGTTATGCTTGCAAATTGAAATCGTTTAAATTTAGTGGATTTTATTCACTTGTTTCTTTGGTTATTGTATCTACAGAATAGCTCAGTTGAAGGTGTATTTACAAATCGTCCATCTCATCCTTTCCGCATTATTGAAAATGACACTATTAGTCTACAAAGTATGACTTCACTTGGTCGTGTCGGGAGGATTTTAGCCGGGAGTATAGATGCTTCAGGTAAAAATTTCGTTTCCTGGAATTTGAAATAACTATAAATGTGTACCTCTAAAGCAATAAGCATAGATCGTGAATCCATTCGGTATTCGGGTTCAGTAAATTCTCAGTCAACAAGCGGTGTACTGTCCGCACATCCGACCCATCTTTCAGGTGCAATAACAGAACAACAAGGCAATAAAATGGAAAATACAATTAAAAGGGACGATATGACTAAACAAAAACCCTCTCTGGAAGCTAAAGTTATTCTACAAGAGCCTGACGTGATTGCAAGCACAAAGTTAGCTCATTCAAAAACAACAGATAGCATTACATCGAGTGGTCCTATAGCACCGCCAAGAAGAAAGAAGAAATCAAGAAAAATTTCCACAAGTTCCTCCGAGCAATTCAATTTAAATGAAGAAATGAAATTGCCCTCAATTGATAACGATGATGCACAATCAGTCAAAAGCACTAAAGATGTTCAGAAGATTGGCGAAGATTTGGTGAAGGAGTTGGAAAGTACGTGGATCGAAAAACCATTGCCTTCAGGTGGCACAAGACAGATCTTTGGGGGATCGATGAGTCGTATTTCACATTCCTTAGGAAATTCTTCTATTTCTGTATATTCTAAACCAAGTCCATCAAATAGTGCGAAAAGTAATTCAGCACCTGGCCGTGTAAGGTAAAGTTTTATCAATCAAGGACATTATTTTAAGTATGCTAATTGTTACGTTCTTCAAAAGTTCCATAGACCCCAATCAGGGGCTTAATCTCTATAAAGCAACTCAAGGACGATACGTAGTGAAACCAAAAGACGAGGCTACGAACAAAGCCCAAGGCCCTCTAAAAGAGACTCTTGATCGAATTGGAAGAATCATTTTAGACGATACTCCACGACCTAAACTAGCTGGTACTGGATCAAATAGTTTGGGAAGCGGCACACGGTATAACCAGATTAAGAAAAAACATAAATTTCTCCTCCGATATACTTTTTTCCAGGTACAACTCTTTAATTCAAAGGACAAGTAGTGCAAAGGAGAGACGAAAATCAGCGGGAGATGAAGATGTCCTTAAGCAAATGAATATATGCGTTAGGACTCGGACAGACTCTGGTAAAGAATTAACGGATATGGAAATTTTAGAGCAAGTACCAGTTAAAAATTTAGACACTGGCGAAAATATGCCTCTATCGGCGGTTAAACCACCACCCCCACCAGACGGTTGGAATCCTCTATCTCTTCATATTCATAAGTTGACTAGTCATTTGGAAGTAAGTCAGAAGGAATCGGACGAAGAGAGCGTCATCGGTATTCCTGCAAGTTCTGAAGTACCCGCCGGTGAAGAAGAGGAATGCGAAACGGAAGAGGGAAATCGACTTAAGAAGAAGACGGCTAAAATAAAAAAATTCTTTGGATCAACTGTCCGAAAAACTGTTGATAAAGCGAAATCGATTGCATCAGAAGTGTCGCATGCAAGACATAAGGAAGATGTTGCAGATATTGTGGATGTAGTTAATCCGGAGCAGAACATTAAAATTAAGGCGTCTAGCACCAATAAAGGACCCTACGAGTTCACAAAACTACAACATGTACAAGTACGATCAGTTTAGCTCTAGTTATCTTAATATTTTAAAATTATAATTTATAGGACCTTTCTGGAGAGCACACAGGTGCTGTTTGGTGTATGAAGTTTAGCTCTTGTGGAAGACTGCTTGCGACTGCTGGCCAGGATCGAGTGCTGAGGATATGGGTTTTGAAGGATGCCTATCCGTTCTTTCAAGTAAGACTCTATCGCATTACTAAAAGAAAATTATAAAATTCGCGCTCCTCAAAATAAAATGGTAAGAAATATAAGTGCATTTAATTTGACCGTCTCATTTACAGGATATGCGCACAAAATACAACGCAGATCAGAAATCCTCCCCAACTCCATCACAAGAATCACTAGTATCCCAACATTCTGCTGAAGAAGCGATCGCTCTGGCCTCTGCTGCTGACAGCACAGGACCATTTATGCCCAAGGCGTTTTGTTCCTACACTGGTCACACCTCTGACCTTTTGGATGTATCTTGGTCAAAAAATTATTTTATCCTATCTAGTTCTATGGATAAAACCGTCCGATTATGGCATATTTCAAGGAAAGAGTGTTTATGTTGTTTTCAACACATAGACTTCGTAACAGCTATCGCCTTCCATCCACGAGATGATAGATATTTCTTAAGCGGCAGTTTGGATGGAAAATTGCGCCTATGGAACATTCCTGATAAGAAAGTTGCATTATGGAATGAAGTTGATGGCCAAACAAAATTGATAACAGCTGCAAACTTTTGCCAAAATGGGCAATTTGCTGTGGTGGGATCATACGATGGCAGATGTATTTTTTACAACACCGATCAACTCAAGTATCATACGCAAATTCATGTTAGATCAACTCGTGGAAAAAATAAGATTGGGAGGAAAATTAGTGGAATAGAACCAATGCCGGGGGAGGATAAAATTTTGGTCACTTCGAATGATAGTCGAGTGCGATTATATGACTTGCGCGACTTGAACTTAAGCTGCAAGTATAAAGGATACTTAAATGTTTCTTCACAAATAAAGGCATCGTTCAGTCACGACGGAAAATATATTATTGCTGGATCTGAAAATCAGTGCATCTACATATGGAAAACAAATCATGACTACTCGAAACTCAGTTCGGTAACTATTATTTAGTCACAATTAATTAAACTTGATTAATGGTCGATTTGAATGAAAGGTGCGACGAGATCGTAGCGACTTCTGGGAAGGAATTAAAGCACACAATGCAACTGTAACTTGTGCCATTTTTGCGCCACATCCTGAAGCCATTATTAAACCTGATCCTGATGATGAAATATCTCATGATGCAGTAAGTTTTAAACAAAAAAGTTATATTTTATTTAAATTATTGCTTATTTTTGTATTGTAAAGTAACACTTTTTTTTTATTTTCTTTCAGACACAAAACCAACCGGATCCTCTGGTTGAGCAGCGTAAAAAAGGTTGTGGATACGTTCTGGTCAGTGCTGACTTTAACGGCGCTATTAAAGTTTTTATAAATAAAACAAAACCAAAACACAGTAGTTTACCATATACAGCCATAGCCGACTAAACATGTTAGTAGATAGATTCGCTTCACAGAAGACTACTGCAACTAGAAACTACGTTCAAAATGTATTTTTTAATTTTAAAACTATCCTCTGCTTCTTCATGCATGATATACAAATTAAATACTTCATTTTTTTTTCTCTGTTTTATAACTACCCTTGGAATGGCCGGCCCGCATCTGTGCAACGTGTGATTTGTTTTCCAACTAAATACTTATTTCAAATACTATTAACTTCTACACATTTTGGTGGTGTTTCATCGCAAAAGAAATGTTTTGTATGTTATTTTCATAACTCGCCATAATCTTTATTTTATCTATTCTTTCTCTGGTATTATTTACGCTAAAAAATAATGTTAATTTTATAAAAATATGAACAGCTCGCACAAGTTAATTCGAACGCAAGCTAACCTTGATTTAAAATCCGATTGATATCCACGCTTAAATATTGAAATTCAAATAAATCCATTAATTTGGCATCATATGTTTGAAAATTCGCTGAAGTTAGTCTACGTTCTACCGAGAATTGTTATTTATATAAAAGTGAATCTGTGAAAATTATGGACATTTATATTTAAGAAAACAGTTTGTATTTATGTATTCATTTGACAATTTATTGTAATTTAAAATGTTCGTTATGTATTCGATATGCAAATAGTTTTTTTCACAAGAACCAAGTTTTTCATTTATTCCTCTATATCTTGAAAATGCATGAATGTAATGTTAAGAAAAAATAGTAATTTTAGTGGTTTTCTTCTGGCTTACCTTTATAATTCCTGTGGCCTTGGATCCATTTTACTCATTAACAAAAGGAAGGAATCATGAGTTTTTCCGAATTTTCTAACATGACATAACCCGTCTCATTGCCATCGAATTTTCAATCTTTCCTTTAAAAAAAAAAAAAAGCCTCTATTTCCATTAGTGAAGATAAGAATTATGGGAAAAGTAAAGTAAATAAAACACTAAAATAACATTCGAGTGTTTTTAATGACTTTCAGTTAAAATTCATTTAAAAATCCTCGGGGCAGGCATCCTGCCGACTTAATTCCAATCCAGTTCAATGATCAAATTAATAATTAATAATAAGACCGTGACGTTGTTATATCTTAAAAATAACTACCCTAAGAAAATTTTAACTTGATCTGCTTAGAAATTAATTTACACAATTCATTTGAAGTTGTCGACTAAAAGTTAGGACTAACTAAAAACTAAATAATATACATGCGCCTGAAATGTTCACTTGCGACGCCTCTACCTTGGATCGCCAAAAATTCAGGGCACGTTAAAAAAAAAATAGAAACTAAGACACTAGCTATTGCACTAAAGAAAGATTTCTTTACAATATGAGTAATTTAATAAATAGAACTAAAAAAAAGGTTAAAATAGTGGTGATAAGAGCCGAATATTGTTTGTTTTTTAGACGCAAATACGTAGATTTCACATGCGTGCGCATGCAGAGAAATTATGCTTCCGTCGTAAAGGGGTCACGAGAGTGATGAATCTTAAGGTGCTTGTTGTGATTAGTTTTTGTCGTTGAACTCTTGCCGCAGATCGTGCAGAGGAAGGGTCGCTCTCCGGTGTGGGTCCGTCTGTGCTCTATTAAATAATAGTGTCTGTGGAATAATTTGCCGCAGAGATCGCAGCCAAACTTTTTCTGGCCATGATGCTCTCGACTGTGGCGCAAATAATTGTACTTCCTTATAAACTTGCAACCGCAATACTCGCAGGTGAACGGCTTTATTTGCTTGTGAGCATTCATGTGGTTTTTGTAATCGATCTCTCTTACAAAAGCCTTTACGCATAAATCACATTTGAACGGTTTCGCTGTTCTGCTAGCGTGCACCCAGCTGTGAATTTTCAAATTCCATTTGGTACTAAATGACTTGTTGCAGATCACACACTCATGCTGGGTGTCCATCGAGTGTGTGCTCATGTGCGCCTTAAGACTAGTTTTTGCGTACACCTGATTACATACAGGACATTCTGCTGGCTCTGTATATGAGAATTTGTCCGAATGCGCTAGTCGAATGTGTCGTCGGAGACTGTTCGAATGTATAAATCTATCCCTGCAATAGGGACAACATTTTGGTTTTGTGTCATGCGTCTCCTTATGCCAAAAGAAACGAGCCTTCGAAGGTAAAACCTCACCGCAATGGCACACATAATCCTTTTTCTTCGAACTTTTGGTTTGATGGCATACCCTTTTATGTTGCGTTAAATTTGAATACCTTTTGAAATGTTTATCGCAAAATTTACACTTTAAAGGTGTAACTCCAGTGTGCATACGCATATGTTCTATTAGAGCACTGCGAATAACGAACTTTTTGCTGCACACTGTACAAGCGAAATCTTTCCAACCCAAATGTCTCTTTAAGTGGATTGAAAGGTACATCCATCGAGTAAATTTCTTAGTGCACGTGAAACATTCCGCCGGATGTTCTGCTAAATGCTCATCAAACGACTTAACACTAATAAAATCCCTTTTACACGTGTAACAGCAGAATGATTTTGAATCGAACAATGCCTTGTCCACATCCACATTTTGATTCTGCTGTAAAACACTTAAATTAAAGTTCATTAGCATTCGATAGACTCCAGCACGAATAGCATCATATTTAGTTCTAGGAAGATGGGATGACTCGATCGATGCAATTGCAGTCAGTTCAGGCTTTTTGATGTCAATGGTATCATCAGTCTCAGCTGGATTTTGTGCTTCTGTTTGGCTAGTTGTTACAGTAGCCGGAGGTAGTTCACGTATTAAACGACGATTAACTCTCTTATAGCTGTGACTTTCGAGCAAATGAGAATTGCGATCTTTTAACTTAGAAAATACTGATAAGCAGTGATCACACTGAAATGTTTTCCGTTTTTTTATAATAGAACACTTTTTCTCCTTCCCTTTAGTTAAAAGTGGCTGTGGCTTTTCCTCTACTGTAGTCTCGTTTGATCTAGATTTGGAAATACTGCTTACTGTTTTTATATTTTTATACAAAAAAATAGGTACTAATTACGAAAATCGTTTTAATTTGTTAAAGTTTCCTTGCAGATAAAATTTGAAATTTTCTTGAAGAAATGTAAAATTGTCATGATTTTCCAAAAAAAATCATATTTTAATCAAACAAATTTATAGGTAAATTTTGAGGCTAATTAATTAATTAAAAATAATTCTCGCAACAAGTACCAAATTGAAAATCAAAACTTTTACTTACTTAATCGACGGCTTTGTATCGGTGGTTAAGTTTTGCGGGCTGAAAAAGAATTCTTGGTTGCTAAAACTTCCGCTCTCCCTCGTCCCATAGTTTTCTATTTGATTGTTCTGCCGCTGGGTATCGTTATATAACTTCAAAAGAAGAAACATTATGCAAAAATCGAAAACCCTTAACATTTCTTACCGCTTGACTCCATGAGAGATCAATTTCCCCATTGCTTTCCTGCTCTGATATTTCACCCTTAGCAGGCATCTTTTCATCGGTACGAATGTTTAAAGCATCGACAGAAGGAACTGTGTCAGTACTAGTATTTTTCTTACATGCATCTAGATCTATGTAGCTGCTTCTTTCCGAATCTATATCCGGAATTTGCATCGGTGCAGTCTGCTGAAATGTTGGTCCGGCATACCTTTGCCACGCTTGATCATCGGAGGGATAGATGGGAGACAAGCCGCCTTTATCCATATTATTCGTGTACAAAAAGCTAAACGGATAATCATTATAGCTATGGGAATTTTGGAAATCAGTCTGTTCACGTAAAGCAGCAAAGGAACTAGCTGAAGGTTTTGAAAAAGATGTCGAAGGAAATGAATTTACTGTAACTGGCTCACTCCGTTTTGGCTCCTTATCAACATTATTTAAGGGACAGTCTTCAACTGATTCTACTGTAGATACGCGAACTGAATAAGAATTTTCATTGTTGTTATTTATGCATTCGTCCAATGTACTCGTGAAATTATTTTCATTTGTGCTTGCGTTATCAGAGAGTTTTTGAAACGGTCTCGATTCAAATACATTTGGCACCGGAGGTTCATCCAGTGTTGTGGGTTCATGAACAATTACTAAGGGCATATTTGAGGCATCTAAAGCCATTTCATCTGCCTTTTCAGCTAGTTTAAGTAGTGTTTTTGAGTCTATTGCATGCGTAGTTGAATTGGCTTGTTTACTACTTCTTTCAGTACTTGCCACTTCTTGATTTACGCCTTCGGTAGGCATTTGAACTTCAAATTCTGCAAGGATTGTACTCGCTTCATCATCTACAAAATTTAGCTCCTTCTTCGCATCCGCTGTTATCTTATCCATTTTATCCTTCACATGTTCAATAGTTTCACTCTTCTTTCCGGTCTCCACTGTGCTGTTACTTGAGCTTAACGAATAATTTTCCCGAGATTGCGAAGATCCTGGCTGTGGACTAGAAGCTTTTCTATTTTGAGTTTCAGCATTCCCTACCTGCGGTGGATTTTTGAATTTTACTACAAGCTTCTTCGGTGTCTTTTTGAAAGGACGTTTGCCTATGTCTCGATTGAAGCCCGATTGTGTCGTCCTTTCGACTTTGATTTGCCTATGTGGAATAATTTCTTTAGGGCTTAAACTCTTCTGTACTGAAGCCATTCGAATAACACTTGTTGCAGCTGAGGAAGATGGTTGTGGATTTTCAACAACTTCCTTTTCTACCAAAGGTGAAGTTGTCGCCTCACACTTGGGCTCTGACGACTCAGACGATGCTTCTACAAACTTTTCCTCCTTTTTGATTCCATCTGATACTGATTCAACTAGTCCAGTCCAAAGTAATTCCACACCAGGTGTGGCTGCCATTATATTCTCCATCAACCCCAAGGATTCCTTCGGGGCAAGTTTAACATTACTTATGACCTTTACATTGCTGAAAGCTTCCTCTTTATCCACACTACCCTCATCAGCTTCTACCTCAGCAGTAGCTTCATTCGCAATTGAATCAACGTTCTCAGTACTGCCAAAGTCCACATCGTTGTCATTCTCTTGAAAGTGAACCAAACTAGGTGGCGATTTTATCACTTTTTCTATAACAGAAAACTCCCCATCGTCCTTTTCGACGCATTCAACAACATGCCGGGGAGATTCTTGAACTATAAAGTCACCATTCTCCCGTTCAACATAATGGGCAGTGACTGGGCTTTCGGCGAAACGAAGAACCGACGGTGAAGAGCTCGGCCTTGGAGACGAATTTCTAGGTACCATCTGGAGGCGTGGACTAATGCTACTATTGGTGTTGCTGTTGAACGAATGTTCGAAACTATTTTGATGTGGCGCATAATAATTTGGATTTTCATTGGTTGATAACTGATTAAACTGGCTACAAATGTTTTGGGTGTTCTGCGATCTAATTTGACTTATCGCTGTTCCGTATGCTGGAGGCGGTGGAAGAAATTTTACAGCACTTGGTCGTGGAGAGCTAAAGAGCTGAAAATAAGAAAATATTTTTTCCTTGTAAATATGACGTTGCTGATATGCTTTTAGCTATTTTAATATATCCAAAATTTCGAAAAAATCGATCAACATGCGACGAAAAAAATCAAATTGTTCAAATTGTTCTCTCATCAAACTTCACAGCGATTTTGTTTTGATATAGTAAAATAAATACAAATTATAAGAATTGTGACCTGGTACAAGTTCAAGTAAGGCCATCTTCAAATCAGAAATTTGCAAAGAACAGCGCTTACATTTTGTAAGATATTTAGGTCGGTGCATTGCGTTGCATCACCACACATCACCACCACCAAGGTTAATATATCTTCGTCCAAAAGGCATGAAAAAATCATCAACAGTTGGTTGGTTAAATGAACAACCTTTTTTTGAGGGATTTTCTGACTTAAAGCCAATTAAAGAAATAAGGGGTATGTAATTTAAATGGATCATGCATTTACAGCATTTGCGATCTCTTTAAGCTAAGATATGGAGGACAACTATTAAATCCTTCCATAATATTTAGCTCATTATATTTATTTAATCACAACGATCCAAACTTGTGTTAGTGTGCCTTTAACTGGCAGCTACTACAACCTTTCTTTTTATAAATTGTCCTCTTGTTGATTCTGCTGGATTTCAGCTCAATTGAAATTCAATCAACAAAAGATAAACTCGATTTTAAAATGGAAAAATTCGATAACTCGAAACCAATTCACGATTTTCATATGTTTCCATCAAATTTTAAACATGTACTCAAAATAATAATTAGTTTTAATCTTTTATTTTATTTTAAGCCGTGTTCACGAAAATTATGTGTTTGTGTTTTTATTCTCATTCATTCATTATCATTTTATATCAGCCGGGAGCTAGCGACGAAAAATCCAGAAAATTTAGTAATAAAATACATTTTGAATATATGTATTTTTTATTTTTTGGCAAGAGTAATGATACACATATGTATATGTATGTATTTGAATTTTTACAAATCAGAGTAAACGTAATAAATAAAACAGGAGGATAATTGGTCATAACTTACTTCACGTTAACACGAGATAAATAGATATTTTATATTGAATCATAGTGTTTAATATCCAAATTACGCATATTAATATTCATTTTCATAAGAATACTTTCCAAACAGGGAGCATTGTAGGAAATCGCAAAGTGAATATTATTATGTATTCCTCAACAAGCTGTAATAATATTGTTTTTCTACAAAGAAACACTTGTTGATGTTTCACTTTTTTACTTTTATTATAATATATTAAGTGAAGATTGCAGTTTATTGTTTTATAAATACAGGCAAGATTAGAAATCCTTGGCAATTAAAAGTAGTCTTCATTATTATTATTGAACGAAGGCAAGAAGTAACATTATTTATGGAAATACCTTTTTAAATTAATAATAAATTAATTAGCAAGAAAATATAATTTATAATAAAGGGAAATAAGCAAAAAGAATAATTATAATATATACCTACATATAAGAAAATAATAATAATGTAGCGTTAGAAATTAGTTTAGTTTGAACGTATTGTTGATTAGGTTAAGAAAAGAATGGAAAAATATGTAACTTCGCAATTTAAAAGTCATGATAGAGGACAAGTTTCAATTAAAGCCTTATTCGAAATTGTTGGTTTGATAAAAGTTACACTATCTAATGAGACTTTAGTAAGTTTTGTAGGGTGTACATGTATGCTACTATCTGTAGATAATGAGGTGCACTTTCCATACACATTCATCAAAAACTCCTTAAAATCCATTATTCGGAACTACATATTAGGAGCGAAATATTTCTATATCATGTATGTTAGTGCAGCTTGCAACATATTCTGCAAATCCTACCATTACAATTTAGATTTTGTTTGGGTCCGGGAAATCATGTGTATATAGACGAATTGTTAAAAGCCTGTAAATTCGTACTCATCAAACTCTGCTCTATCTCGAAAACTTGCTTGATAAATCCCGGAAAATTGAAGAGGCAGGGGTATTTTTTATTTGATTTTTTGCTTTAAGATTTGCTTAATTTTTAATTTTGTTAAAGTGTTCATTTGGACCGATCATATTGAAAATATAAACAAAGGTCTGATGAAATGAACTGGCGAACTTATTCCTTCTTGTGAAGACTTGTCTCGGCCCTAGGGCCTAAACTAAACTATATTTACTAATTTTGGTAGATCTCATCGCGCCATTGTTTTTAAAAGGAACTTTTTAAGACTTCGACCTTGGCAAATAAATTGATAAAAGCGAAATGAGCAACTTACTCGAAGCGGAGGTGGTGTGAGCTGGATTACTTGCGGCATCATCCGATGATGAGCAGATTCGCTGCTCTGATAGACCATGGTGCTCTGGCTATTGACGATCATCACATTGTGCTGACTTGGGGCCGCCAGGAGCCTCGGGGGCTCGCTGGGGGTTAGTAGGCCTCCGTCAGGAGCACCCTGAATGGAAGGTAGATGGCTTCGTTGTGGTACTTGTGTCGCCGATGCTAGGGACTTGTTCGGCTGCCTTCCCGATGCAAGGAAGCATAGAGCTTTTATGACTTGTTCTTTTGGGTGAGTCTCCAAATGATCCGCCAATTCCATTCCCGGATGCAGGTAAAGTGTGCATACCGGGCAGGGAATTTGTTCACCCATTTTCGTTGAGAGCTTTCCAAAAGTTCAATCAGTTCAAAAAATTATTTCGTCTGGGTGTAGCTTTTTTTGGGGTGTACACTACCACAGTCTCTCTTGCAGCTATAAATCGATAGCCAACGTCACAAAGTACCCATTCTTAAAATCTGTTTTCTTCGAAAAATTCTGTCTTGAGCCTCTGTTTTTCGCTCTCATCAAATTCTTCGACTGGTGATTATTTCCTTTATTAGCGAAAAACACAATTTCCCAACTCCCACACTGTTGCGTTTCTCACATTATTTTCATGTCCAATATTCGACTTAAATTTGGCCCAGAAATTATTTCATAACGTGCTAGAAACTATAGAATTTCGGTTCTCTGAGCCAGCCACCACCTTACAACTGTATTTAATAATCGTCGCGCAAATGGCTAGACTTCGCATAACTGGAGCTCAACTTGAGATCGATTCCGAATAATGGCCTTAATGACGGAGGCCGATTTTCAGACGGCGATTTCATTCACATCCCGCATCGTTTTTTGCACCATTTTCACGTAAAGTGATTTAATTTCAGGTAAACTATCCAAAAACACACGACTTATGCGAAAAACTCATGTAACACGGCCCAGATTTATTAAAAGTTCACCACTCGCAGCATTTCCACTCAGCGTTTCCATGCAGACATGTTTATTCACAAATTCCATTAGGTAGTAGATTGACTGGAAATTGGGAAAATGCAAGCGAGAACTATCAAAAGTATTTGGGGTGCCAGAGGAGAGGAATTTACTGAGGGAAATGAACTGGGCTTCCAATATCCCACGGCATACTTGCTCGTTCCAGTGGCCAATTCGTTCCTACGCTATCGGGTAATTATTAATTAAAATTAATTACTTTTAAACTCTTAATTCAATTCAAATAATTGCTTTCACTTCCTTTTTTTTGGATTTCTATTTCCAAGGCTTCTGAATATGAAATTTGGTTTGAACAACTTTTTGCCGCCCCATAAAACAAGAAAAATTTATATCACCAAATTATTTGTAAAGCTAGAATTGAGTGTATGTATTAGTAGTTAAGTTATATTACTTAAAATTTCAACTAGGTTTTCAGTTTGTTTGATTAAATATTTAACTCGGCATTAATATAAATACATAGACCAAGCAGTTTAGCTTTTAAAATTTTGCAATTACAGTAGAATGTTTTCAATTTATCCACTTTTATGTTACAAATGTGTTCCATTCTCCAATTAAATAAATTTTAATTATGCAGTTTATTAAACTTCTGCAGCAATTTTCGAACATCATAAAACTGTTTAAATTTCAGTGCTGCCAACAATGAGTTTTAGTACGAAAATGTCATTTTGCCGGGAGTTGGCTGTGGTCTCATTCTTGTTGGATAATTTTCAGAATTCAGCTTTAATGTGAAAGTACAGTTTTAGTATTAACAGGAGTGAAAAATGCAAAGCATAATATTCAATTTGAGTTGAATTTAATGCAAGATTTTTGTTCGTTCCAAATTTAGCATGATAGCGTCAATTTGCCCGCGCTGGTGGTGAAAAATTTACTCTTAACAAAATTGGCGTGTATTTAGCAAATTTTATTAATGTAAATATACGTGGTGAAATTCGTTTGTTATTTAAAGAAGTATTTAGAATCAGTTTGTGTTTGTCCTTTTGTTAAATTAATTTTTGTTTGAGAAAAGTCTGTGTGTAACACAGTTTTCCCGCCAAATTCTTGACGTATCGCGGGGGGAACTTTAGTAAATAAAATGCAACAGGCGAAGGTTACAAGGAGAACTGCGAATGCTTTAAAAAAGTCTACCGGACGGGCAGAAATGTTTGAAACGAGTGGCTCGGATAAAACTTTGCCAAAAACTCGTTCAAATTTAGCGAAGCCATTCAAATTAAAATCGCCGCACGTTTTATTAGATGACCTGGACTTAAATAGGATTCTTAAGGACAATCAACTGACGCCGAAGAAGGCTGGAACCATAACTCCACAAAGAAGTATGTGAGCATTTTTTTTTCTGTATTTATATTTATGTTGCTTCTTGCTGTCTTCATTTTTAGGGCGACCAAAAACTCAAATAGAAAATTTGCACACAGATTTAAGTCCTAAACTCATTGAATTCTCACCAACCGATGGAAAACGAAGCCGCTATGGTCGGGAGCAAAGGTATAAAAAACAGGGTGATTTTCTTCCCACCAATATTGTTTATTATGTTCGCAGAACACCCTCGAAATTAAAGACTGTTACCTCTCCCGGGGCGATTTTTGAACAAAAGTTCGTATCTTATAAGAGCCCAATTGAGGAACTTATTAAGAAAAATAAATTGTTGGCCAGTTCGCCTGAGAGTTCCCAGACCGAGAATTCAGAGGAAACAGTGCCCGATTCTAAACCGGAGGCTTCGCAGGGATTTAAGAGTTCGCCAATTTCTTCCTCTATCGCACTACCAAAGGAAAGTTCTTCCCCAAAGGCAGGTTCTGAGCCGGGAGGGAAGGATATTGACTCAAATGGGAACGACTTAAACGCGTCCAACCAAATGGTGGAATACGTGAGTGGCTTGAAGGACGGGAATAACGCGACTATTCTGCGAAATTTCAACAAATCACCTTCAGCGAATTCCACAGACAGTGCAAAGGGGTCGTCGATTGATTTCGACCCGGAGGTGCCATATATGGCCGGCATTTTCTGGGGAAGGGTAGGTTCACTTCCTTACTGGCCTTGCATAGTCTGGCCTGACCCCAAAGGCCAATTCGTCTCCGGTGGTCTGAGACATGTCAAGGTGTGGGTGCGATTTTTTGCTGATAACGGCCGCAGTGGCTGGGTTAGGCGCGAAAATATGCTGCCGTACAACGGTTTGGAGGATTTCAATAATCGCATGAGAGAAGCCCAGCAAAAGTTCCCGAGGAAGCACAGACTCAACAAAGCATTCGTTATAAGCAGTACCAAAATAGCTCTTTGGACGATTGCAGTATCAGAAGCTGACGATGTTCATGCAGAACCTCTGGAAAATCGATTTGAAAAATTTAATCAAATTTTGGATGCTGCTCGGTAAGAAATTGTTGAAGTAGACAATATAGGAATCATTTAACGAAATCTTTTTCATTAAGCCAACGAATTTTGGAGACGAAACGCAAAAAGGGTATAAGAGAATCTAGACCAAGGCGAAATAGCTATTTGACCAAGGTGAGTTAAAGTAATTATTCTGTTTTATTCGGATACTTTACAATAAGGAACTTATAATTTTATCTTATAAAATTGTGAGGTCAGAGTTATTATTAAACCCTTTATCTTTCACTTTCAAACTCCGAAAAAATGGTAATTTTCGGTATCAAAAATCAAAAATTAAGGTTGCTGTTATTTGAAATCTTTATAAATAACGACTAATAACATATTTTTTAGTCCCAAAGTTTATTCAACCATTTTTTTATTTTAATTTCTAAACAAAAGTGTATGTAGTTGAATTGAGTTGGAGTTGAAGGCCTCTAATATAGTTTAAATTAAACAAAAATATTGTATAAATATATAGCAAACATCTAGAAATCTACATACATATATATGTATGATCTTAGGAACTATTATTTCAAAATATAAAATGCGAGATAGGTCTTGAAACAGAAATGGTTTCCAATTTTAAAATTTTAATCAATTAAAAAATGTTGCTATTAAAATCATACATATATCAATCGCATTTATAACCCCTTTGTCAAAAATAATAGATCTGCGAATCACAAGAGCCTTTAAATTTGCGCAGATTTACACTTTGAATACCAGGTAAAGTCTGACAATTTTTCGCAACCTTTGATTGTCTCTATTTAGTAGGCATAATACAATAACATGTTTTACAATAACTAGGAATATCAGGACTTAAGAAAGATTTAAATTTTGCCGCGAAGAATTATTTCAATCATTGTTTTTTCACTAACCTATTCGATCTATTTGACCAGATTTATAATTTAACTAATTTTTATATTTAGAATATGAACAGCTTGATGCCATATTCCGAAGAGTTTATCAATGTCGCGAAGCGAATGAGATCTGAAACTCCAGATGAAAGCACTGAAGGTCTACAGATCGTTAAACGTGTGAAATTGGAAGAAGACGATATCGAAAACACAGAGAATTCGAATTCAGAATTAACCCCTTTCAAACTTGCTCAAAACGAGGATCTTGCACAAAATGAAGAGTTCCGTCAATTATTTGATGCTATAAAAACTTACGCATTGTGTTTTAATAATGATGATCTCGAAAGAAAACTCTACCAGAGTGTTCAACAAATTTGGACGATTCGTTCCTTGGGCAAGCGGGAGCTTAAAGACACCAGTTTTAACTCAGTTATGAGCGCTAGCGAAATTACCATAAGGCGACTATCTTCACGTTTGCGAATTTTGTCGAAAAAAGATATTTATTCACCAAGTACAAGTACGATAAGTCAGATAAAAGTTGAGAAGAAGGAACTTATACCCAAGAAGCCATTGTCTAAGCCATTGGAAGTTGTTCTTGAAAATATAATCAAGCTTAGTAAAAATTATTTGTTTAAAGGTTTAAATCGAGAACCTGTTTGCAAAATCTGCTATAAACCGTCCGATCTTTTAAAGTGCTCGGGACTGTGCAACTTATGGATACATAGCTCTTGCTTGGAAGAGTATAAGAAGTCGAAAAACACAAATGGGAACTTGCACATCACGGGTGACACTGATAAGCTCGTAAAGGATCTCTCTGCAGTTGGCTCATTCCTTTGCGATCAGTGTAAAATTGGGGAAGGACAGCCCTGCTCTGTTTGCAAGAAAACCAGCTCAGATTCGGAAGAGCTCATCAGATGCCAATTAAGTTGGTGCGGGAAGAGTTTTCATGTTGCATGCTTAAAATATTGGCCCCAAGCGAAATTGACAAAGTCTTCTACAAAAATTGAAAGTTTTCTCTGTCCATCTCATGTATGCCATACCTGCGTATCCGATGATCCCCGTGGAAAATACCTGCAAATAGAACGACAGAAACTGACGAAGTGCGTTGAGTGTCCAGCTACTTACCATTTGGAGTCCTCCTGTATTCCTGCTGGCACTAGATTTTTAACTGCCACTAATATTATTTGTCCTCGACATAGGCAGGATGGTAAAAGGTCTCAGATTGTAAACGCTAGCTGGTGCTTTATTTGCGCACAGGGAGGCACCTTAATTTGCTGCGAGACATGCCCCACTGCATTCCATATTGAGTGCCTGAAACTTCCACAGCCTGAGGGGGGTTACATTTGTGAGGAGTGCGAAACTGGAAGAATGCCACTGTATGGAGAGTTAGTTTGGGCAAAATTGGGCGTTTACCGATGGTGGCCAGCTATAATAATTCCTCCTCCAGAGGTTCCAATTAATCTCGTCCACATGAAACATAATGAAAGTGATTTTTGTGTGAGATTTTTCGGCTCAAACGATCACAGTTGGATTAGTAGAAGTAGAGTATTTTTATATCTGGAAGGCGACTGGGGACACGTTCACCAATCTAGATATCTCGATCAGCTTTATAAAAATGCCTTAGCGGAAGCGCGTAAAGCAGCCGATTTCATGAAGGAAAAGAAGTCGATAAATAAAAAGAAGGAAAAATTCCTTGCACCACTGCCTTATATAAAAATTAAAGCGAATAAAGCAATCCCTCCTGTTAAGCTTCAGGAAATAGACATAAGTGAGCTCACTGCCTGCGACTGCAATCCAAGTGACGAGAATCCTTGTGGGTCGGGCTGTCTCAATCGATTGTTGCAATCCGAGTGCAATCCTAAAATTTGTCCTGCTGGAGATAAGTGCCAAAACCAAATGTTTGAGAAAAGACTTTACCCCCCAGTGAAGCTAAAATTTACAGGTAGCAAGGGATGGGGTCTCTTTTCCGAGGAAGCAATTCCTGCGGGAGCTTTTATCATCGAGTATGTAGGAGAAGTTATTGACGATGCGGAGTTTAAACGCAGAATTGCTCAAAAGCAGGAGGAGAAAGACGAAAACTATTATTTCCTTACTCTAGAGAATAACTACATGATTGATGCGGGCCCCAAGGGGAACTTGGCCAGATTCATGAACCACTCATGCGAGCCCAACTGCACGACCCAAAAATGGAATGTTAATGGTGTTACACGAGTGGGACTCTTCGCAATACATGATATTGAGGCGGTACGTAAATTGTACTACATTTTTAATATAAGCCTAATCCTTACTATATTCCAGAATACTGAGCTGACCTTTAACTACAATCTGGAGTGCATTGGAGATAAAAAGGTGTGTCACTGCGGTGCCCAAAAATGTGCTGGTTTCATAGGAGCAAAATATAAAGAGCCAGTAAGATAATAATTTTAGCATTACCCCATAGGGTTATAACATTCTTCATCCCCAGGAAAAGTTAAAAATAAAGAAAGCGAAATTGAAAACCAGGAAGAACCGGAAGATGGTCAAAAATTCACTCGTTGTGCCAAAGAACTGAGCAAATCTCAATCACGGTATTAACAAAATAGAGATTGATTGTTTAAGCGATGTTTTAGCATGTTCTCTAATTTTTAGGTCTCATTGGAATTGTACGTTTCCTTTTTTACGGATTTTATTTATTACATTTTTAAATGTCTCATTCCTTTTATATTTATACGTAAGCCGCCTTTTCCGCCTTTTGAACTTTGTCTAAAAATTTTGTGTTCGCATCGTGTCCCTTGAGGGTAAAAAATTAATGAATAACACCTTTTTGAAATGGAATATTTGTTATATTTATTGTTTAGAATAAAATATTGTTTTTCTCCCATCTTTGTATTATTTTTTTAATCATAAGTTCGCCTAGAAGAAACAAATTATTTGCATTAGGTCTGGACCTTATTTTCTTTATTTAGCTTGGTGGCTACAAAGCAGGAGACAAATTGAAAAAATAACATAAATAAACAAATTTCGAGTGAGACAATTTTTGACACGGCGTAATTATGGGGTTCATCGATTTTCAAGAAATTAAAATGCTACTTGTGCTAGAAGTAATCCCAAAGTTGAATTCGTTACGATTTAAAAGACGCGCTCAAACGCATCGTCTGATAACATGTAATTTAAAATTGCGACTAACTTCAGTGTAAACATAGAACATATGGTTGTCAAGTTTTTGGTGCATAACTTGTGTTAGGGCTGTTTCACGGAGCTGGTTTTTTCCGCGATGAATACGGATAATTCTTCGATGGACATGGCCCCCGCGCTCGCCAAAGAGCTCTTCAGCAAGGGGGCAATTCTTGTTGTAGCTGGTGTCCCGATTACGACAGAATTTGGGATTGATCTCTGCACCTACACAGTTGGGGACCGTTTTCGGGGCATCAAAATGATTCCTCCGGGACCACACTATGTTTATTGTGCTGCACAGTCACCCTACGGAGACTATGCACCTCGAGTTGGATTTTTACACAATTTTAAGCCTTTCGAGATATTGGTCCGAGAATGGGATCCCGACACGGAAGAGCTCAGACCGAGGAACATTTCAGATCCTGAGACAGAAAAGAAGCGCATTCGGGAAAACTTGAGGGACTTGGACAGATTTCTTGGGGCTTATGACTACAGATTTATTCAAAAGTGGCGTAACTTAACCGATTCGATAACCGAGGAAGGGATTGACCGATGCTCCCCAGAGTGTGGTGTGGTTAGAACAAATATTGAGCTGATGTCCTGTCCAGATTCAGAACGTCCGCGGGGCTGCTTATCGAGTAACACAAATATAGTAACAAGGGGTTTAGTGGATGAAGATGATTTGTTACCGAATCTGAAACCAATCCCAGGAACAGCTCCCAACTTTACGGATCTGCCTAGCAAAGTTCCCACGGAGGCATCTCCCTCTGAAATATCAAAGCATTACCTAGATTGCATTGATGCCGTCGACAAAATAATGGAAAAGTTCTCCATGTCAATTGATCTAATAGAAGAAATTCAGATTGCGTTTGTCATGTTTCTTGTTGGACATTCAGTCGAGGCTCTAGCGCACTGGAGGAAATTGCTCAATTTGCTGTCCAACTCAGAGGAAGCGGTTCTGAAGCATCAGTTGTTCTACATGAAATATTTGGACGTCCTTCAATATCAGTTACCCCATATGCCCGAAGAGCTGTTGGAACAAAACGATAAAAACACAGTTTACAAAGATGTTAGGACTCTCATCCTGAATTGCTTCATAGGAGGATTAAGCGTTAATGCCGACAAACTTATGAAATCACTGAATAAGAACATGCAATGGAAGTTCCCTAATTTGCTTGATGAAGACCCAGAAGATATGCCTGTGATAGTTGAAACAGAATAAAATCCTTATTTAACAAATTTTGTATCTTTAATTAACTGATTATTACCCTCATTTTTAAAAGATCGAGATTTTTCTTACTTTGTAGATATTTTACAGGCACATAAAGTTTTAAAAGGATGCTATTCAAATTTTTACAAATACTTGCTTCTTGTTTTTACAAACCTAATAAAAAAACGAGAACTAAGAGGTCAATTTCACTAGCTTATCTAAACTACTTCTAACGTTCGTTTTGTTTAATTTAATTTTTAATTGTTGAAACATTTAAAGTAGTTTACATATCGAATAAAGAATTACTAGGACAACTAGCTTTTAATTGTAACATATAAATTTGAGAAAAATAATTAGCACTATTTAAATCGTATCGCATGAAATTTCGAAAACAGCTGCAACAGAACGTATAATTTTTTTTATGTAGTAGTTTAGTTCTTAAACTCCTTATTGCAAAATCACATCTTTTCAGGGTTATCAGAAAACTTTACCGTGGCAGAAGAGCTCTTTCAAGAGCTACTGTTTAAATTCCATAAATAATTTAATAACACCTACCATTCACCATGAAAAAGCTTCACATAAAACTATCGTTTTCACAACCGTAGCATAAGAAATGAGCTATCGATTTCCAATGAGGTGATTTTCACTTGCTTCCGCTGCTTGGATACGTGGCGTTCCAAAACAGGCTATGGCTTTGCACAAATATTTTCAGTATTTAGTTCACTAGCTGAAACGGGAAGGTGAATACAGTCAAATATTTGAGAGATAAAAATTTAAAACTAGAGGTTTCAAAATGAAGCACCAGCAGGTCGTTGTGGACTATTTTCACATGTTCCAGACGAGTCTCGTTTATCTCGCGCTGGCCGTTGCTGGGTATGTCCTGATCAGGTAAGAGCGATAATTCGCAAAATAAATTTTTCTGTGGTTGAAATGCATTTGTCGCCCTTCCGCAGATCCATTCAAGCAGTGTTTACTTTACCTGGACAGTTGAAGAGGAATCAACAGCGACTGGAACAAATGGCCAAACACTACGAAGAGCAGTTCAAGGACGAAGAGTTGAAAGAAAGTAAAAAAGTTGACATGGAGGAGACTCCTCAAGCAGAAAAGGAAATTAATGATGAAAAAAAGAAGGAAAAGTAGTTGTTATGCACCGTGTTTTTATTAAAAACTATTTTAAAATTAGCTGTATCTTCAAGATTTTTGAATAAAATAGTTTTTACGTTGTGTAACAAAGGCATTTTTTACTTATTCCACTTTTCAAAAAGGTGCTTTTGCTTAATACCCACCATTCATTACTGAAAATTTGTTTAATTTGAAAAATTCAATTTAAGAAAAAAGTTAGTCGATTTTAATATGTATATAGATAATATTATAGTGCAATCATATTTGTATATTAGGTATTTTGCGTTAAGGTACAGACTCTATACTATACCATATTTCCATTTCTTGAATTGGAAGATTTAATAGACTACATAATAGACAATAATAATTCTAACTCTAGACTTTGAATGCTTTCAAAAAAGTGTTTTAATTATAGCACTAGAAGCTTTAAAATGGTTTTTTTTACATTTTTAACACCAATTTTATTAAACGTATTTCTGGTGCAATTGCTTTGTAAATAAAGGAAAATCTTCAGTCCACACTTTTTTCTTTTATTTTTGTATTTTTGAATTGTTGCAATAGTTTTAAAGGTTACAATTAAAAAATATTCAATAATCCGATAGAAACATATCAGATTTTTTATGACATTCATATCACAACTAAAAATTCAAAACAAACTTATAATTTAACAAATTCATTTATTTAAAAGGCGAAAATAAGTTATTCTCCACAACAGATCGAAATAAAATACTATAACGAAACAAAGCTGAAGTCTACGTTTTGAAAAACACAGAAATTGCATCTAGTTCTCTAAAGCGGACCTCAGTAAACTTTCCTTCAGTTTTCGATGTTTGTTTTCAGCCAACCGCTGCATTAGCGTAATTCGCTTCGAGTTGTTCACGTGTGGGTCTTGATTAGCTGGGTCGACAAAGTGGGAGACATTGACCTTTTTCACTGGTTCGGTCAATTTATTCGCTTCCAGATAATCTTGGAATTCTTTCTCTGTTGGGCACTTGACCATAGTTTTATCATTTTCTGAAGTGCTTATATTTGAAGTAAATTTTTTAGGGCTACCGCCGTTCAGTTCCAATGTGCTCTTTGCAGGAAAGATGTCATCTCCAAAATCGTTTTTTCTTTTTTTCGTTAAAGCTTTTATAATGCTGTCGTCGGATACTCGTCGCAGATGGGTCCTACTATGATCGCTGAATAGATCAATTTTAGAAATTTTCAAAGAATTTTCAGGCTCCTCGTTTCTATGCTGAGGCACAAGTCGCAAGGGGATTATGGACCGCTCCACAGGCAAATCCGGAGGCTTGTTAAAGCAGGCTGTGAAGGATGACACCGCCAACTGGGCCATTGCCTCCGCAGATCCTCGAATGGGTTTAACAACATCGTTACTTGGGGTAGATGCTGCGGGTACCTCATCCTTGATATTTTCCTCACTAAATACCGTGTTTCTCCGTTTGTGTGTCCTTGTAGGTACAGGTGTGCTAGGCAAATCCCGATCGCCAAAGCTCATGTCTTTCTTCAACAAATTAGAAAGATCATAAACAAAGTCTTTATTTACAGGTTTGACTCTATTTCTAATTGGTCGCTTGGAGGTGGATGCAGAGAGGGAGTCCTCCCCAGAGGAAAGGGATAGATTGGAAGATGATCTTGTGAATGTTGTTTGTGCTTTCAAGGAATCGCTTTCAATATCCACCGGTGGTTTTTTCTCTGCTTTATTTGCCTTTGACCTTCTAGTCCGTTTTTCTGCAACTATTTGTACATGCGGCTCCCCATTAAGCGTACCATCTTCAGATATTATTATGTCATCATCAATGTCCTCACTTTTATCTTTATCTTCATGAATTACTATAAACTCCAGAACTACTTCTCTATCTCCAGAAAGGGAGTGCACCGAATTCAAATGATTGATAACATCATATTTGCGGAAGGCTCTGTAATCGCATAATTTGCAGCCAAACTTTCTTCGCCGATAGTGGAACATTGATATGTGTCGGCGCAAATTACTTAAAGCATCGAATCTTTTCTCGCAAATTTTGCAAAAGAATGATAAATCTTTGTTCACCTTACTTATAGTTGATTGCACTTCTATTTTATCTAGCCGATTTTCAGTTCTATCAGATTTTTCTAAATTATCTAGTGAAACCGTTTTAAGCGATAACTGTTCGGTGCTCTCATTAATTTTCCAGAATGCATCGTTAAATGATTCACTATCCACTTCATCATTTTTGAGCAACATTTTAGGGGCCTTTTTGCGTTTTCTTTTCGCTAAGGGCTCATCTTTTATTAAATCAATATTATCACACTTTTGGCTATCATTTTTATTAGGGGTCACTATCTCAAGGTCATTTTGTTCCATTTTAGTAGCTTTTTCACTACTTTTCACACTGAGACTGTCCATTTTTTTTGTGTTAATTGTTTTATTTTTTACTGGACAGTTGTTCAGGTGTGTAGTGAGAACTGCTTTTCGCTCAAATGATTTTCCACAATATATGCAAATTGGCAAATTGCCGCCACCATTTTCAATGTTATAAACCCACGCATTATGCTCTGCGTCTCGTTTCTCCTTGTCTGCCTGCAGACGGGCCAATTCTCTACTAGGTCCCTTAGCTTGCACTTCATCAGCTCGTATCCGTCGTTTGAATATTGACTCTCGCATTAAGCGAATACGACGATTGGATTTCCTAATGAAAAAAGAAAAATAAAAATCTTTAGATATAACAAATATCATTAGAATCTAATTATCCATTTATTTTAATGCAATAGATTCTACAAAGCGTCATGAAAATTATTTGATTGCATTCGAATCACAGTGTAATCATCATTCAAGTTCTTAATTAAATAAACCTCGGGTAAAATTTAATTTGAAATATTGTATATGTATTTAATCAAGGAATCAAATTGAACAGCTTTTATAAATATTCCTCTAGATGAATATTTTGAGGCTTCTTAAATCAAAGTTTAAGAGAGAAAAAAAATATTGATTGCAAATTTCCAGGACATACACGGTGAAAGTAATATAAAAGATTTTAACATGTACCGTACAAATGTATTGGAACTTTTTTGGTCTAACAAATTTTATTTATGTATTTTTTTTATAGTCTACGAAATTTCCTAACCGTATAATTTTTTTTCCGAAGCCACAAAAGCAATAGCATTTTTAATTTATAAACTTTTTCGTAAAATGTCCTAAGTAATTTCATACATTTAAAAAAAAAGTTTGTTGTTTTCCTTATTTTTAATTTTGTTATGTTGAGTACTTACTTATGATCATTGCTCAAGTGTCGAATCACAGCTCCAGGTTGCATAAATGTCTGCGTACATGACGGACACTGGTAAACAAATTTGGACGTGATATGTTTGTTTTGAATATGTAATTTTAATGTTTTTTCTGTTGAAAATTTCAGATTGCCTGAAAAGAAAAAAAATAGAAAACAATGTTAATTCCTTTGAATTATGAGGCTTAATACCTAAAACTTACAAATATTACAGGCTACTTCCTCGTTTACAGGATTTGTGTCTAAATGAAAATTATGTGAATCGGAAGTATCTAGATTAGATTTCAGTTCCATGGCTTTTCCATCAGGTCCCAATACTGTTTTGTCTTTCATTAGTAAATCATGGATTTCATTAACTTCTTTTTTTATGTTATCTGTTTCGGCCGTTTTAACGGTTTGATAGACCGCTATGTCACTGTTGGGCACTCGATCCAATTGAAGAACATGTTTTTTCCGAAGAACTTCATCTTGAGTAAGTTTACTGCTTACTTGCTCGTAAAAGTCAGTCAATTTAAGCAGTCTGTTTGCTTGTTCTCTATTAATTAATCTTTCTATGATGCTGCTTAAATCTTTGTTAGAACCTTCACCACTTTTAGCATCCTTTCCTGTACTTTTGCAAACAAAATCTTGTTCAGCTTGTATAATTGTTGAAATATCATGATCCTGAAAATTAAAAATATATTGTTAGGTATTTGGAAAAAAACAACTTTAATTCAATGTGAACTTACTATAAATCCATCGTTATGTGAATTGTTGTGGGTTAAACTGTTGAACGCAGTGCGACAGTAAACTCTCTTGTGACTTATAAAGTTTGTAAGGCTCCTAAACACGTTGCGGCACACTTTACATTCATACATAATATCACACTCACGCGACAGCAACCGCCTTATCTGTAATTTACAAAAAACTGAATTATTCCAGGTCGATGGTATGAAAATCATTCTTGTACGAACCTCTTCAGTTCCATTTTCGTATGCTTTTTTAGCTTCAAAAAATCCCACAAGGGCTGTGAAAATTGGTTTTCTTAAAACACTAAGATCCTGCTGTTTTGTTTGCTCCGTATCAGAGCTATATCCGGACGTTCTACTCTTCATTTTTGAATTATTTCAGCGATAAAAAGTAGTTTAGTTGCTTTTACATAAGCTCAGAATGTACTGTGATTAATAGCTGACCGGAATCTGAAATTGGACGAAGAGAAAAAAATCAAATTCAAGATATAATTGGCTCATTCTGAAGAAATGGATTACAGTGTCTAAAGAATGATGTGATATAATACATATTATTATACATTTAAGGCACAATTCGCTTTTCTCATATTAAAGGATAACAAGGAAGCTTTTAGTCCATTCTTACATGCGATAGGACTTTGTTCTACTTTAATCGAGCTTTTTTTACTATGCTTGATTACGTATTTTTCTTAAGTTCATAAGGATTCAATGCACCGCTTTGAAGTTTATTCAACACCCACTTTTTTGGGTGTTTAGAAAATTTATTTGATCGATGGACTAAACTAAACGACAAACTTTTCCTTGGCATACCTATTTTAAGTGCCCTTGTCTTTTACTGAAAGTTTAAACGAACATCCCCCGGAGGTCGGAACAAACACATAAAGAGGTAGAGAGAATCGGAAATACGTGGTTTTCTATTTTGCGAAATACCTTTCATATACGAAGCAGATGTTTACACAACGCACTAAATACGTAATATTGCAATTCACTGAAAATGCGAAAATATTTCGTAGAGTTCAACTAAAGCTCTGCAATTCTATCAATATCACGATAAAGATCTCACGAAATGTTCAAGTCACACGTTTGGCACAGAAGATTAGCAAGCTAAGTAATCACTGATAGTGGCGCACTATGCTGAATTGAATGCATCACCAAGTATAATTAACGTACGATAAAACAATGAACGCAAATCATTCCAGTTAGCTAAAATTGTACAACAACTATGCGCAGCAACACTTGAAATTGTTTTCGCAACAATGCCACTGCATATCTGCACTTTATTTATTCCACAAAGCATAATCAGCACAGCTCACAGCACTGTAGAGTGTAGACTAAAGACAGTAGATAATAAAAGAAAAGAATCATTCACACTTTCACTATCGAGGCGAAGATTATGAACAAAAAAAAAAAAAAAAGATATTCTTTCTCTCCAGAGATGTCTGTTAAGTATTTCAAAACAGTTCCGACATATTACGGTGCCATTTACACAAAAACAAGTCAAGAAAATAATCGGACTCAGTAGGCGAAAAAACATGATTTAATAAAATAAACGATTCGAGTGAACTAAATGGAACAGAGTACACACCTTTGGGAATCACAATTCCAATAAAACCACGTGCTTTTTAAGCTTTCACGTTCTAAAAAGTAGCAATCTGTTGAAGACGGAAAACTTTTTCTCAAGCTTTATGCACTTTACTTAAGCACACACTATCTAACTATGAAGTTCCTTTGGGTAAATCACCTCTTTTCAGCGATACAACGGAATGATGTAAATCGAACAAATATTTTGGGAACAACGTTTTAATAATGATTACTTGATTTCTCATCTACGTGCCGTGACTCACCTGGTTATAGTCATCAAACCGAACAGGTACCAGTTCTCTAGCCGAGTATGGGAGACACTATCCAAACGTGAATATGGTTAAGAATCTTAGGATCCGAAAGAATTGCCTTTAAGTTTAAGAAGTTGCAACTCAACCGGCATTGAGCACTAATCTTTGTAAACTGAGTGAAATGTAGCGAGTTAAGCATATAATCACCTTGGACATTATCGATTCGTAGGAAGTATAGTAGTACTAGCAACACAGACGTTTCACATGAACTTTTTAGCTGCCTTTCTTAAGAGACACCCGTGTATGGGTAGGCAAATCTTTGGATAGTGACCAACGAAAATAGAAAAAAATTCTTCTTCAACCTATAGCATAAAACTTGTTGTTGTAATATTGTACTTAATTGTCCATAAAAGATTAATTAAATTTAATTGAGAAAAAGCGCTTTTGTGGGGTTCATCACACCTTTGCACAGTACCAAAGTATACGGTGAACTCTGGTAGAAGAGATTGCAAACTTAATTAAATCTCCTCCATTTTGTGGACTTACTTGATTTCGAAAAACAATCTTTTCTTAGGCTAGTAGCAGCTCAATTACTTGCGTCTCAGATCTTGTTTTGATAGTCGCATGAATTGATGACTATGTGACATGTAGCTTTATTTTATTACATTGGATTGCATTTATTTTTTTAGAAATTACCAGTAACAGTTGACTTACTAAAAGAAAGAAAATAATTATGTTTATCGATTGGAGAAATAATATTAGCAAGACAAAGATTTATACATAAGACGAAAAACACTAGGTCATTAAATATTACAAGGGAAGAAGAATCAATTCTATAATAGAACTTTGACACCGTTAAAAGCAAAGAAAAACTACATTATCTTCTTTTGAGAAAACAGCATTATCTTATCGATTTCGTTTTTCACTGGTAAGAGTTGGACTCTTAAAACTTTTTATTTTATCTTGGGGGCTTTTAAGAAATATTCAAAAGGATGGAATCAAATAAAAGAACGGAAATACGATTATTATGTTTTTCATACTTTACACAAAACCCATATTACGAATAAAAACGTTAAAAAGTCAAGGAGTAAGTTCTTATATTGCGATATTATCAGGGTGAAAAGGGATATTAAATTAAAATGATAAACTTTATGATTGATCTTTAAAACTGAGTAAATGACAAATCGCAAACTTAATTACATAAGAAATAAAGTTAGTGTGCCTTTTATAAAATCACTGCTCTACACATTTTATTCGTTCTTTAATTACTACGGAACAATATTTTTGCAGATAAATTGAGGATATCCATTACTAAAAAAAATTTACCAATTGCTTGTGTTAAAATTTTTGTATACATAGGTAACATTTATTTCTTACTTTCGTAAATCTTAAAACTTTAAGCGTTTCTCTCCAAAAGGACTTTTTTTTGTTAATTGAACTAGGTTTATTGAAAATTGAAAATCAAAATAATACTACTATTTACACTTCAACATCTTTGAATTAAAGATACACATATACCATACACACTTTAGTCTTTTTAAAATGTTAAAAAAAATACGTTTTTACCTCAAATTGTTTCCTACGAAGAATTATATTTTAAAAGTTTATTAAATTGTTCAAAATCATATGTCGACACTATTTCGTTCATTTTCAATATCCCATTCTAGTCCGTGCTTTATTGGTTTTTGATGGTGGGTTTATTATTTTAAACACAATTCTGATCGTAAAACGTCAATAAAATATAAAAATTTTCACATAAAAAATGTATAAATGAAGAGCATTGTGAGCAAAAATGTTTAATTTTACACGGTTTATTCGATTAATGAAAGGCTATTATTTTTCTTCTAAAATAGGATTATTTATGGCATCTATGTACCTACACAGTAAGAGTGACACGTAGCCGTAATTTTGGCTCTCTGGAGCGAAGTTTACTGCAAATACTTTGGATTAAAGAACAGCTATCGATTTTCACTTAAATTAATAACTTTGCCCATTCGATCCCTTTCCTAGAAGCATCCTCAGTAAGATAACGAGAGGTCAGATGGAGTGATATATGTATTTATGTATGTATACATTTATCTGTTGTGTATCTGATGCTCTTACCATCAATTGTAGGGCGTTTTTGTATATTCAATGGTATGTTCAATTACGCACAATTTGCGGGTTTCATTAAACCACATTAAACCAATTTACAAACCAAAATCAATTGCTAATTGTATTAGGAGAGGAAATAAGACAAAATCAGTTTAATTTTCTTGGTTAAAAATAAATATGGAAAAATTTAACATTATAAAAAAATAACGGAATCTATTTTTCTTTATCTTAAGACTTTGTTTTTTAAAAATTGGTTCGGTATTTTAAAAAATTATATTTTTATACCTTTGTTGGAGTTGATATGTTTTTTTGTTGGTACAAATTCGTCGGAGTTTAAACATTCTTCATTTTTGAGTTTTTTATAAGAGTCATATGGATTTTATAAAATGAACATATCATCCTCAAGTTAGCTCTCTTAACGTTAATACATACATATACATATGTATGTATATGCATATAAAAATATAAAAACAAAAAACATGAAATGGATTAATTCTATTAGTAGTATTTTTTTCTATATTTTCTTATCCTCGGATTGTTAAGGTAAATGAACGATAGCGATTACAAAATACAAAATTTATTTGTTGCTATTATTTATTTGTTGTTATTATTTGCACTAAGGCGATGTATGTAAATAGTGTAATTTCATTTATTGCAGAATGAGTAATATGGAAAAGGAAAATTTAATCCAACTGAACGGGCGGAGCTAAAAAAAAGGAGGTTGATTATCGAATCGTTAATTTAAATAGAGTAATTTTTTATTTTTTCAGTTTCAAAAGGCGTAAACACACAAAAAGAAAAACTACCATAACTTTTATTTCTTTTTTACCTACCCTTAAGCTTGATGAAAAAACAAAATTGTTTTTTTCTCTTGGCAATCGATGTATGTAGATAAATTTTTATAGCCACGTAATTCATCATTTCTTATTCAAAAAGCTTCTTTAAGATGCTTGACATAGAAAGCTGGTTGCCAGTAGAGACGAGGTAAATCGTTTTTTTGTACAAAATGTGATGAATCTAAGCTATTTTAATTTTAATTACATATGTTTAAAATAAGTATCTCGTTTGGTCTTATAAAAGACACGTTTTGATATTAATAATAAAATAACCACTATAAAATAAAGTAACAAAAGTGCTTTTTACGCTTTACAAATAAGCTTGCGTTATCACGTAAATGTTTGTCGCAAATGTGATAATTTTTCTTGATAGTTAATAGATTTTAATAAAATAGGTTTTCGGTAATTTGTTCGCCTATATTCCTAAATTATCTAACAAAAATCTTCAATTTAGGCGACAATTAATTACACGCCTATTACACCCACACTTTAATAGAGGTAGAGAGAGGGAAGAAGTGTGAACTCATAAAAGCAATTCATGGAATCGTGGACACATTCTTGTAACGTGAATAGTACAAGTTCCACTATTGATAGTATATAAATTCCTTTTGCATAGAGCAACACTTGTATATTAGGAGAGACATCAAAGCAGCCGTAACAATTCAGAAGAACCATTTATGCATTTGAGGGTGCTGCCAAGGTCATATCCTTTGAAAGTAAGCACTGACATACATTTAAGTACATAAAGTGCTCCAAGCGTAATACTTAAATACAAAGTATTTCTTCCTTAGTCAGAAAAACGGCAAGAAAAAAATGTCCTTCAAACAATTTATTTTGAGTAAAACGTGCAAAAATGAGTCAATGCTTTCGGGAGGGTAGGGAAAGCAGCGAAATTTTAGTCATCTCCATAAAATATGGATGACTATATCACATGAACTGAGCACTGGATAGAGTAACGTAATCACAGTATTGATTCAGCAGTATATTACACCGGCTAAAAACGACACTCGATTACGCACAGCAGGCGAGGGTTAACCCAACATAATTCGACCATATGCACTACCTCAAAATTCTCAGCGGGCGAACCCCAGAAAACAACTAGGTCTAAATTCAATATATGTAGAGAGAAGTTTGGCCAGCCAAATTACATCGCATTGATTTCTCAACTCTACCTGGCCTTCTTTGCACGAGGAAAAAATTAACACTGCTCTGCACTCAATAAATTATATTTGAAATACATATATGAGGCCATAATCTTCATCGAGCACTTTTATTCTCGAAGCCACGAGCACATACACTGCCGTTTATACGTATATGAGACGAGTGGCACAAAACACCACCCCTTAACTGGTACTCTACTACTGGTCATAGGCGATTTTCAAATGAAGGAATGATTTCAGTTCGATGCTATTAAAGTTCACTATATTCATTACGAGTACGTATCAGCGCATCACAACTGTTTAAATACGATTTTTCTGAATCTTTCAAGTTACTTTAATTTAAATGTATAACACTGACCAGACTGGAGAAAAGTTTTAATTGAATTCATATATAAAAAAAAATTCAACGAATCTAGTGCCGCACTTAATGATATTAATTAACCCAACAGGCAATGCGTGTGTCACATCTATCTTGATATAGTCAAACACGATACTATTGCGCTGCTGTTCTAGAATCTGCTGATAGTGCGTCGACCCAAATTTACCAAAAAGAAACACTAAAGAACGCACTTGCAAGGCCTTTATCAAACCAGAAAATTTAGTGTTATAGCACATGTATTACATAATAATTCCCAACATCATAAAATCATATAGCAATAAAAATCAACTATTATAGCGATTTTTCAAATCCTGTGTGTGCCTTATATCAAACGAATTTTTATCACTATCAAAAATACCCTCTTTTATCCGGTTTATTTAGTCAACACTATCACTCACCGTGAATTTACAGAATTTCTTTTTATATCATGAATATTAGAACATATTGCGGAAGACTATCTAGTAACCTTACGATGGTTTAAGAATAAAATGCGAAACAAGGTTATAATGTGGAGAGTATTATTAGTCATGTTAATTCAACTACCTCTTAGTCCGTGAGTCGTATGGAAAAAAGATTGGTTCATACGCCTTTTACAGAAAGAAAAAAAAAAATTTATTCAAGAAATACTCCACGATGGTGCTTTGGCAACCTGCTCGTCGTCACCACGAGCATTCGGTGAGATTTCAGCCAGTACTGAATATTGAGTTTGAGTACGTCGAGAGATGAGTCTGGGTCTGGGTCTGAAGTTGTTTCTGGGAGAATTAAGGCATATTTTGCTACGCGAAAGCTTAAGCTGAAGTCACTATACTTTACTATCCAAATATGTATACATATATTATAGGAATGTGCAGTCTAACGAAAATTCACCACATTGATGCAAACCCTTACCGTGACGAGGAATAGTGTACCTTTATTCTATGTCTTACAAAACTTGAGTTTTCTTCGGCCTGTACTCTGTACATTACTTACCTTAGCCGACGACGAAGGTTTTTCACTTAATTCTCTACTCTTCGCTTCTTTGACTTTGGTACACCGACCGCCCCGTAGTTCGTTCGTTCATTTCTCTCATAAGTGCCGGCTCATTTTCCAAGTAACTTGAAAACTATGTAAACATTTTTGATAATTCACACATCTAATGTAGTCCCCATTTGTGCCACGATATTCTTTTCTTTCTAAGTACGAGCACAATGCATATAATATATGTAGCAGGTCGTGACATTATATCCGTCTCAAAATATACTCAGTAGGCATATTTAAAGCTTTGAAGAAGCTTTTGTGGCTTATTCTCAGCGAATGTCGACAATTTTATATCGTATTTGTAGCCACAGTTCATTAAATTTATTATTCGTTCCACTCGAATCGGTGGAGATTAATTCAACGAACATTTGTTTGTCTTGAAAACATGCCTTCGACTTTACTCTATATCGATATTGTTAGCCTAAAAGTTAAAACATTATTGCAGTTTACAATTCATTTTAATTAGAAAGATATTTTCATCTATTTCTCGAACAATCAATTTTCCAACATTCGATTTATGTAGAAGCAAGATGAAATAACTCATCAAAATTTTCTTAGGAGCACTCATTCGAAACAAGACTTTTGACCGACATATTTATTAAACATGTCTTGTAGGATTGCTTAAGACTTCCTATATAGTAAGCTCATTCGGCAAACATTGTAATTCTTTCCATATTTGTTCTATTTATCGCCAACCATAATATTCGGGACGAGACTTAATTAACTTGTCCTTACTTGGTAATTTACTACATACTGTTAAAATTTCAAGAACTTGTAATAAGGACTAATAATATTAAACCTTATGTAGGCAGAAACATCAAAAGGTTTACTGAAAATACAAATATGTATATAGTATAACTTAAGTATGAACGTCTACAAAATCAAGCAGCTTACTTGCTTCCTTCACTCAAATATTCACTCCTAGAATAATTTTGTCTGCACCCATTGAAAAAGAAGAACAATTGTTGTAAATGGGTTGCTTTATTAATTCTTACTGTTCTAACACGACGAAGATTAATTGATATGTTCTAATTTGCTTAACAGCTTGTTGTTGAGATGAAATCTTATCACTGTTATCCTGTTTTCTGAAACAATTATAACACGACCAGGATTGGAATATTTAGCTTAATTATAATCAGTTTTAGCCTGATTAATTTTAAAATTATTTTGTTTGGAAAGAAATTCAAATTATATCCTTCAAATGACCGTTAATAGATAGACTATCTCAAAATATTTCCTATAGTAATATTTCTAAAAGCCGAGAAGTCTAAATTAGGCGAATGTGAATGTCAACTGAAATTAGTTATAAAACATTCAATAATTTTGATGCATTCAGATTATATTATAATTATTTCAATAGAAAATTTGCAGTAAAGAGAACTTTTATCCAATAAGCGCAAAATCAAGAACATGTTTGTTGCTAATAAAATCGAAAAAAAAATTAAATAATTTCTATTGAATATTAGGTATTAATTTGTCAAAGTGATTCTGATTATGAATACGTTTTACATTTTTGATTTTTATAACTGTTTTTAACATTAAATTATACATATTTAAAAAGCGTAGCATTCAACTTAAAATCTGAACTAGTAGCCGATTTACTGAATTTTGTAAGAAATTGTATTTAATCGATACGAAAACTTGAATAAACAGTAAGTTTTTCGTGCAGAGTTCAAACATCTACTGATATCCAATCGAAAGGAAAAAGTGTTAAAACACACCTTTTGGTCGAAATATGTAGATATAGATACATACATAAAACCGAGATAGAAATAGTATTAAAGCTTACCGGGTGTACCTGGGCTGACCGCGACCTTCAAAGTATTGCAACCTTGTTAATAATTTGAATTTTGAAAACCTCTTTAACATAACATTTTACATATTTATTTAAACTTTTTTTTAAAAATAAATTTTATATTTTTAATATTGCATTTTTTCCTTATAATATTATTTAGAGCAAAACTGATATTGAATAGTGCAATTGGATTATGAATCCTTTGTCCTGATGGTATCAATACTCAATAATGGCTCCATTTTTCAATTCCCATATGTCATTAATAAGAACACAATCAATTTTAAGACGCTTACCAAAAAAAAGAAAGGGATTTCACCATGTTGGGACATACACTTATTGTTATTTTAAATTAGAAAATTCTAACAAGATTTATCTGTGCAATATCGACTATGCAATAAAGATATCCCTTTGCGAATGACGATACAAAATAAAAACAAAAACGCTCGATTAAAAACCTAATTAACAAGAAAACGGATAAAACTTAAATGAATTACAAACTAATTAATTTCCTTAATTTCCACAAGAATTTATAGAGAGGGAAATAATAATTCACCATTTAACTATCACTCTTTTCCTCAACTTAAAAATTGCTTAACTTTTTGAACTATATAAGTGGGTAATGTTCCAAACACTATGTTGTTATTACGCAAACTTTGTAAATTGACTTTCAGAGGATGGTAAAAGTAGCTGAAAACCTTGTAATAGAGCCAGTATGAACTCTCTTCACGACAAAATATCTATCAAATGAAAAGTTTGTTCCTTAATCGGTGATTGCGCATATCTACAAAGGGCGGAGAAGGAAAATAATGTTCAGAACTGACTGGCTATTATCTTTTAAAAAAAGATAGTAAACAAATAATACACTTTTAGATATTATTCTTGTTCTTTCAGTTTGTGGCTTATCTATGAGTGGGAATATGCAACATCATCACAAATTTCTTAAGGCTTCGAGCTTTGGCTTGGTATTCAAAATCAATGATGCACAGCTATTTTTAGAGACAATATGAGGTAAAACTATGTGATTCAACAGATTCTCCGATACATATTGTAAAAGTAAATTTAAGAAACATATTTGTTCTATACGTAAAACATCGTACTTGAGTTAAGAAAATCGGAAAACTTCGCTGTCTTCCTGGACTTGATATCAAATTCAACAGAACTCGTGTAACACTCCTTAGACGTAAGCGGAATAACTAAACTTGTGATATTATTGCTAGCTGGCAGTCACCCGGCACACCTCTCTGAGTCTTTCGAGGAGGCCGGCGCGCACCGAATTCATTGCAACGGCGAGCAGAGAAAGCAATAGCAATTTAATTTGTACCTACATTTATAGGAGAGTAGAATAAATAGCTAATTTAAAAAAAAATTCCCACTATAAATCGACCTGTAGGTTGTAGGATCCTCCATCCATATGGCGCAAAATCCGTGTACCGTCCTCTAATTATAAACTTTTCTGTGAAAAAGCAGTACAAGCTGATAGACATCGTTCTCCATTACAAGGCTCCTATTTGTTTAGGATTAGTAAGGACTTTGGGGTGGGCTTCTCCTTGAAAACATCCGAATACCCTATGGAGCTTAAAGCTGTTCCCCATCGTTTTACCACCAAATCCCATTCATCCACTGCCTCTCTGAGTGTCTATCTACGGAATATCTAACCAATAATTGGAGCTTTGAGCATCTTATTACAAGCTCTTCAACGCAAAGATTTTCTATAGTTTACCTTATGGATATTTAATTTCATAGTCAGTCAAATTAAATTAATGAAGAGGAGCTTGCGTTGCGTTGGCATTCCCCGGGATCGGTGATGGAAAACAATTGTCGTTTAATCGCCGCCAACAGTCTACTCTATCAAAAGCTTATTTAAAGTAAAAGCACAGTTGGCCCTATTGTAGTCATACCGAAAACAATCATGTTTATTGTGTAATAAAAAAAAAAGCTTGTATTCATTGCATTAATTATGTCTTGTGCTTTCCGTCAACTCTATGCTCTTAAAAAAGTTTTCTCAATATACATATGTATGTACATATGTATGTAATATTGAAAACGATATAATCACTAAATATTCATTTATTTTTCACAGATGATGGAAAGATCTTTTTATTCAAATATAAATCAAACAAGAAAGTTTTATCAATTTATTTGGTAGGTAAATATCAATTTTGCCTACTACTTTTTGTTTTTGGTTTTTATATAGGGTACTTTCTGGTACTGGGGTCATGGAAAATAAATTATAAAATAATTTTCAGAAACTTCTTTTAAGTGAAACCAATTAAATGTTTTTTACAGTTTAGTTTAGAAATCAAATTACATTTTTTTTTAATTATGTAAAAAAACTAAGTTATGTTAAATGTAAAAGAACATTTTGAGAATTATTTTTGACGTGGGATCTAATGAAATGGGGAAAATTTTATTCAAGGAGTTTTAATTGGATGATGCAAGAAAAGATTACGGATTGTAAATGGTAAAAAAATATTATCTAGTCTCATCTTAGATTCGATTAATTTAAAGGAACTTTCTCAGAAGCGTCTATATATTAATGATAATTACCTGAGTTGTTATGCATAAAAATCTACAATCACAATACTTAGAGGTTTAAAACGTATGCCCCGAAGAATATCAAGATAAAATAAAGAAAAGAGCTTCTTTTTAATCTAATCATTGAATAAATTCTTCATAGACTAAATTCGTATATGCAAAACAGTACATATTTTTAAATTTTCTATCAAGTTTCCGAAAAACCAAATAGTTCAGACTTATATTTACCACTCCGCAATTTAAATATTTTAAGAAGAGAAAATGTGTGATTTATGTAGCAAACTCATTTTTGGTTGAATAGTTATGTTGAATTTGATTTTATACAGATTTTGTCTCAAGTATGATATACTATAGTATATGAGATTCACTTAACCTTTGAAATTAGGAAATGATACTATTAATAGGTGCTGTATGTTTTATTTTATCATTATCCGACTTTCCCGATAACTTACGTCAGAAGTAGCAATTCTCCGATTTCTTATTGTTAATTTACAGAAATTTAGATAAGATATCAGAATTTCTAAATTTTTTCAATTTTGCACCCCAAAAACCGCTTCAAATCGCAAGACGGATGAGTAGTGTATGACTGCATACCAAGGAATTAAACTAATTCGCGATGCGTCGACCCTGAGGAGCAATTATTCTTCGAAGATTTGTAGAAAAAAAACACTGCGCTGGGAAAACGAAAGAGTTCGCAATTTAATTGTTTTTCCCAATGGGGTGTGATTTAAGGAAGTGGGAGCTACCCAGAGATTCCCCCTGGAATTGTGAGTCTGGATACTGCGTAAGCAAAGAACGAGAACACAATTTGCTACCCCATTAAAATGAAACACGAAATACTTGACGGCCTCAGAATATGCGTTATGCAACAAAAATTCGATCGAAATTAAGTTATTCTTGCAAATGGCTGCTTGTTCGCAATAAAATTCGTTACTTACCTGGCTGATGGTCCCTGACTAGTCCCTCAAAAACTCAATTAAGTCACTTTCTTCGTCACTGGCTAATTGGTTGAAATACTTTCGAATGTTCAATTTATGCAGATTAAGGACAGGACGACTGTGTTCATACTCAGCGAAGTTCGGCGATAGTGGTGTGGGACGACAACTTTCCCGGAAAGTTTTGAAAGATATTTTAAATTAAAATTGAATTAATATAATGTTTTTGACACACACACGAGAAAGTTAACCGGACTAGCGAATTAAAACATGAGGGCTAAAGAAAACAAAAAAGAATTAATGTCGACGCTACTCGGTCTAATCGCAAAAAAAGGGCAGTTTTTTGTCTCTGGGATGCGATTTGCGATGCACAAAACCAAAGCACCTAGAACTCGACTCTTCGACTCGAAATATCAAAGTCTTACTAATTTTTATTCGGGTAGTAGGCTGGGAGCCCGGTTCCGCTCGAGGGGAGGAGGCTCAGTAGACCCGGCCGGTGCGGGACACCTGGGGACACCCTACGATTTGCACTTTCCCCGGGCTGCTGGGGCGCTCCACACTTCGTGGGAAGAATTCGATCTGCTGGTCAACAGTCTCTTCAAACCTCCTTTTAGTTAAAGACTTTCGCTAAAATTTAACTGACTAAAACTGATTTTATTTCAATCAAGTTATCCTCTAAAATCAAAATGAATCCACAACCCGTTTTTTACTGAATGACCATTGACCGGGCATATTTTTTAGTAGTGAAATCAAATGCAATTTTCCGCCAGCAGATGGCGAATTCGTCGTCTTGACTGACAGTACTCGAGATCTGTCATTGTATTGTGAAATCTCAGCGGTCGCACGTGTCTCTTGTGTTTTGTTCAGGTGCTCCTCGAGAAAAAGGTCAGCAGCCACATAAAATATAATGGAATACGTTAATTTTGACGCTCCAACTAAAGCAGAACCATCAGACTCAAAGATGTGAGTATAGGATAATAAAAGGATCGAAATTAACCAAATTTTCCTCGATGGTGGTTACTGCAACAAAAGTGCCAGCCACAGAAGTTGTCTTTTTAAAGAGCAGATCTTCACTTAAATACCGTAAAATTTAAGTATACTTTTAAACTGAAACAAGCCTGCCAAAATATGTGCCAATAAATCCAGAAATAAATGTGAAATACTTTAATTTATACGTATGCATATGAATGTGATTCCCTTTTGTATATTATTTAGGCTTTCTGGAATTGTATGAAAATAGCGAAATCCAATTGTATGAAAATAGCGAAATCCACATTGTATGAAAATAGCGAAATCCATTATGTAAAAAAACTCTGACCTAAAACATTAAATGAAGTTACAAAATATTCTACAGTTTCATTTAACAATGGTCTTTTAGAAAAAATTAACTAATAATAATAAATCTATTAAATTTCCAGATTATGTTGCGAATGTGGAGTTCTCATAGAACCAAATCCAGCAAATATGTGCGTCGCATGTTTGCGAAATCACGTAGATATTACTGAAGGCATTCCCAAACAGGCTGTGCTATATTTCTGCAGGAATTGTGAACGTTACCTGCAACCGCCAGGTGAATGGGTACAATGTTCGTTAGAATCTAGAGAACTGCTCGCCATATGCCTGAAAAAACTTAAAGGTCTCAAAGAAGTTAAACTTATCGATGCTGGATTCATTTGGACTGAGCCACATTCAAGGAGGATTAAAGTGAAATTAACCGTCCATGGTCAAGTCTTAGGAGGGACTGTGCTGCAGCAGGTTTTCATTGTTGAGTTCACAGTGAACAATCAAATGTGCGATGATTGCCATCGAACAGAAGCCAAGGATTATTGGCGCTGTCTGGTTCAAGTGAGACAAAAAGCCGAAAATAAGAAGACGTTTTACTATTTGGAGCAATTAATATTGAAGCATAAAGCTCACGAGAACACCTTAGGGATTAAGCCGATTCATGGCGGTCTCGATTTCTTCTATGCGAGCGAGAACCACGCTAGAAAAATGGTAGATTTCTTGCATACTGTGCTGCCTGTTAAGTCGACAAACTCGAAGCGACTGATTTCGCATGATATTCACAGTAATACTTATAACTACAAGTATACGTTCTCGGTAGAGATTGTTCCAATTTCCAAGGATAGTTTGATTTGCTTGAATAAGAAACTCCAGCAACAGTTGGGAGGAATTGCGGCTCTTTGCTTGGTACAGAGAGTTGCTAACACCATTCACTTGATTGATCCTAATTCGTGCCAGAGTAAGTTTATCTTTATTCTTTAAATAGTAACATTAAATTGACTCTATACTGTTGGTACGCATAAACAGATTCGAAAGGTCCATTGTAAATGATAATATTTAAAAAAAATGGTACAAGATATTTTATGCACTAGTAAATGATTCGTCTCTTAATTACTGCAGAGGATAGTTACTATGACTCTTTTCCTTGTTTTAGTTGCTGAGGTTAACAGTACTACCTACTATAGGAGCCCGTTTGAGGCAATTTGCAACCCTAAACAGCTCGTGGAATATGTCGTTATGGATATTGAAGTTATTCTAGAAAAGGACAGAAAAGTATTCCCTGGGCAGGGTGCCATCTCCTACAAGCACACACTATCCGATGTCTGGGTGGTTAAAGCGTCGGAGCTTGGACTCAACGACAACACAATTCACACCCGAACCCACCTCGGATACATTCTTAAGCCTGGCGACTCAGTGCTTGGCTACAACTTAGAGGATGCCAACATAAATAATGCACAGTTCGAGAAATTGAGCAGTGACAAAATCCCCGATGTGATCCTCGTTAAGAAATACTACGGAGATGCTCAGAGCAGAGCAAGCCTAAGAAATTGGAAGCTGAAACATATGACAGAGGAGGCAACGGATCTTGATAAATCCAAGAGGTAAGTGTTATTTATCATCAGGTTTTAACTCTGTTAATAATTTGTTAATTTTTTTAGGGATTACAACGAGTTCTTAGAGGATTTGGAAGAGGATCCAGACTTCCGTCAACACGTTAATATCTTCAAGGATTCTTCAAAACAATTTTCAGCAGGAGGCAATAATTCTGCTTCCGATAATGCACCTATGATTAGTCTTGCTGAAATGTTGGATGATCTAGTGTTAGATGATGTAGAAATGAATGAAGAAGTGTAACTATTACATTATAATAAAAACGTAATCTTTGTGTTTTTATATATTCCTTTTATTTATGGCTGTATGAAGTATGTTGTAATTTGGGCATGATGGGTATTTGGGATTTTTTGTACAACTCAATATAAAAGAAAAATTTTTGCAGTTTCTTCGTCATTTTATTAATATAAGAAATACTGTCTTCCTGTGAAACAAAGGATTCTTTGCTTTGCAAAAATTACAATTTTAATGAGGTAAAGGCCATGCAAATATTTTAATATAAAATAAATTAATGAATTCCACAAAGTAGGGAAATGAAAATGAAAACAATAAAAGTGAAAAGATTTGTCATTGCTCAGCAGATGGGTTACGCTGATTCCATGTCCTGAAAAATAATTCGTTTATTACGTTTATTATTTAAAAATTTGATTAAGCTCTCACTGTTGGATCGCAATCTGCACAATGCCATGAATAACCCCGTTTTTTGGGCGTTTTCTTTAATGGCGGATCCAGACAGGTGAAGTGATAATTTTTATTACATTCATCGCATCTTTATTGAAGAAAAGTGATTTTTTAACTAAGCACTAGCAAAAATTTATAAGATAATTCGCACATACTTAACAAGATTTTGATAAGTTCCTGTTTCATGGCAAACATCGCATAATTGCTCGCTCCGACTGTCGGACTGACTCGAGTCTTTCCGACCTGGTTTCCTACCCACTCTTCCCCGGGGTGATTTAGTTGTGAATTTTGAGCCGCCGACAGGTGTATCTTCTTTAAATTGAAGCATTGAGGATGTAACTGGTGTAGAAGTCGTCGCCATACTCTTATCTTCCATAGGAGACATGTTCTGGCTCATGTCGTCCTGCAAAATTTTTTTATGTTAATCCGATTGAAAAAAGGGGACGTTTCAGGCGACTTACCGCATTCAATGTTGAATCATCTACGGTTTCTACAGAGGTTGGTCGTGATGTGTCTAAAGGTCGCACCATGTCCGCAGAGACATAAAAAAACTGCGGCTCAGGAGCAGCTTCTCCCGGAAGGGGCAGCGTTTTAAACTGTGTGTGGATTATATTTATATTGTAATACAGCTTTAAAAGAAGGGATCGTATTTTGGAAGACCAGGCAAATCGTTTTTCGTAAGTCTCGAGTTAATTCAGCACTACACCCACTGCATTTAGGACCAACTTCATCGCATAAAATTGTTGTTAACTACCTATAAATTGTTGTTAACTACCAATAAAATTATTCTTTAGGGAACGAATTGCATCTAATGAGACCTTCGCTTGTTACACAGGTTAACAATATTTCGAACTAAATTATTAAGCAGTTTTTATAGAACGTTTTCTATAAATAAAAATTCCATTAGTTCACATTTTTAGTTGTTTGTTTTGTATATTTTTCTCATGGCAAATATTCGTTCGTTTTTTATTGTTTGAAAAAATTGTTTAGAAAATATTTAATTAATTAAGTGAAGCAGGTCCCAAATCTGAGTGGGCTGTTTATAACATTTTCAGCAGTGCATTTTTAAATTCAAGGGTTTGCGGCTTGTGCAGTGCTATAGTTTTAGAAACGACTTCCTGTTTGAAGTTATTTAGGTGAATTTACATGTAAAAATTGCTATAAAAAAATATAACTTTTTAGATTTGAAAAAACGATTCGTTTAGTCTTTCAAAATACGGCCTATGTGCATGTTTACCTTAATTTTAATTTTGGGAATAGAATCGCATGCATTTTCTCGTTCGTGACTCCTCTTTTTTCGTTTTCTCTTATGCTCTTTGCTTGGCGATTTTTTATTGTCGGTGGAATATTTATTTTTATGTTTCTCCTTTCTGCGTTTACGATTCTGCCTTTGGACATCATCGACCTTTCGCTCAGTCAGACTCATCTCAGCATTGGGGTCTCCAGTCTCATTAGTGCCGATTTCCATTGGAGTCATTCCTTGATTTGATTGAGTTTCTGGCTTTACCACCTCCTGGTTCGAAATCTCCTCTGTTTGATCGTCTGCAGTGAGACTTCTTCGCTCTTTCTTGAATTTTTTACTTAATTTAACCTTGGCTCTTGCCATCTCAATTTCAACTGCACTTTCAGCCGCAATTAGATTTAAGCCATCCACTTCCTCCTTAATCTCTTCTTTAATTTGGGAGTCGGAAGCACTCGCTGAATATTTCGAAACACTAAAAGAGTCTGCTAAATCCTTACTCAGATTTTTCTTGTAAGGTTTACGACCTCTCTGCACTCCTGGAGATTTAGTTGTTGTTGATGTGAACAACATTTTTTCGCTCTTCACATCCCTATCGATTGATTTTTCTTTCTTGGGCGGCTTATCGATAGATTTTCTCTTAGCTGGTGATGAATCATTCTTCGAGGTGTTACTTTCTGGATTAGACAAGTTTGGATCAACAGGAACAATTGTACCATCTTTACTGAATCGCGTTCTAGATTTTCTAGGACCTTTGGGCAAATCAGCCATAGCGTCCGAGTCATCGGATTTGTCGCACTCCGAGCACTGCCATCCGTACAATTTAGATTTTTTTGGATGCCGGACCAGAGGAGGGTTCAGGCAGCCCAAATGATAGTAGAAGTGGCAAGTATCGCACTTTGCTAAAAGATGCTGATCATTGCATCGCTTACATATGCCGCACTCGTGAACCAAATCGCCGCTATTTTGTCGTTGAGTGCTTAAGATTCGACCAGAGTCGTCCTTCGCACCGAGATTCACTAAAGGGAAACCTACTCCCATTTTAAGAGCAGCTGCAGTTGGTACAGACATTGGACGCGGCGATGGAACTGTTGTAGGCGTTAAAACTGGCCGGCCAATATTTTCGATTGCAGGCAAAGATTTGTTCGGACAAAGCGCTTCAATCTGCTTGTGGATCTCACTAACGCTTTCTTTAAGCTTTGTGTTTTTGGCCAATAGTTCTGCGTTTAATTTGACTTTCTAATTTTTGTGAGAAAAACATATATTTTATGGAAACAAATAGGAAAAGAAGGTGTACTTACTTTATCGTAGTCTTCCCTAAGGCTTTGCTGTTCAGATATAAGCTTCTTATTCATCTCTATGTCTCGTTCGAGATTTGTTTTGAGATCCTTAAGTCTTGAGATGCGATCCAGATAGTACCCAATGAACTCCACACTGAAGGCAGGTGGTATGTGCCACTTTTTCCGAACGTCAGAGAGAGCTGCGATCTAGAAAAAATAATTTTCTTATTATTTTGACCAATCGTCAAGAGCAATTTGAAATTATCAGGACAAATGTTCCCTAAAAATCAATGGTACTAAATATCCTATATGTTTCATAGGGACAACGTACATTTAAAAAAAATCGTTCTACCTGAGTCTCTTGGAATTCCATTGTTGCGGTATCGATGCCTACAAGTTCTGCTTTTATTTGCAGCCTCCTGCAAGCTGTGGCGCTTGTAATAAGTAGTCTCGGCATCTTCTGCGTAGGCACTGTATAACATAAATTGTTTAAAAAATGTTTCGACCGTTATGCTATAAAAACGTCTTACCCCAGGGATCAGTTTTAAGAGTTTTGTTCAGTTTGTACTTCGACTGGTGCTTCATTAATTTTCTCTGAATCCTCAATTGTTCTGGGGAGGGTTTTTCATTTTGTGTCTCCTCCTTGTTAAGTTTTCGCTGCTCCATTTTAAGCTTGAGGGTGTTGTAGTTCCTCTTTCGATGCTTTATCATGGTCTTGTCCGAATGTACTTTGCAGTGGGCATAGAATGGATCGGCGTGATCCACTTCTTCGGAATGGGCTTCGGATAGGAAACCAGCAGCTTGCGCACTAAAACAATAGCAAAACCTTAATAAGAACCTTGATTATTGAAATCCGTTCGAATCGGATTGAAAAGAGCTTATAAAATCCCTTTTTGTCAAAAATTCCTTAATAAAGTTGCTAGAATTCTTAAAAATGCATTCTTACCTTTGACTTCTATTAATTGTTTTTCTGAAACAGATTAAAATACTCCGACAGAAAAATTCAATCGAATTATTTTGACGTTATGTGCGGAAAAATTTATTGAAATCAAAGGTAACTAGAATGAATTTTTGAGAATTCTAACAACTTTATTAAGGAATTTTTGTGAAAAAGAGCTTTTATAAGCTCTTTTAGATCCGATTCGAACGAAATAAATAATCAAGGTGAAGATCTTTTTCAAGCGACCCAAATATACTTACCAAGTTACATGGAAATAAGTCTTACACATGCCTGCATCACAACCTATACAGACTCCGGTCCGGGCGAATTTTGCATCTTCACAAAGAGAACATGTTTTAGCGCCCCATTTACTGTAGGGCATTTCGAATAAGGTGACCGAGGTCAACTGGTCAACCTCTCCGAATGCAACTCCAGGGACATAGAGTGCGCATACCAAGTGCACCCATTTTCCTACATCAGTTTCCTTAAAAATTCCACCTTTGTTGGGGCACAGTTCACAGCTGGGATCGGTCACAAACGCCTTGCAGGCCTCACAAAACCAGGGCTCGGTGCTGCAAGAGGATATTGTGCTCGAAATGCTGGTGGAGTCGCTAACTCCGTAACAGCCCTCGTGCACTGATACCCCGCACCCGTCGCACTCTACAATTTCGTTAGTGTCATCGCTTCTGTCCCCCAGGCAGGCACAGCATATGGGATTTGTGGGCAGCTGCAAAACAAAGATTTTTAGAGAATTGGAGGCGTTGCGCTGTAACAACCTTGTCTGTACCTTGTCTTTGATGGAAGAAGCAGCTTGTTTCGCTAGGATATCCTTAAGTTCAGACGAATCCTTCGGCACTTTTGGGGACCCCAGCAAATATTTTAGCTCCGATGAAGCGCTGTCGCTACATTCTTCGGACTCGGTTTCCTCATCATCCTCATCATTTTCCTCCTGGCCGCTATCATCAGCATTTGAATTTTCCGAGAAGTCGTCGTCGCTCTCGTCGTGATCTTCAATCCTAAAGTCGCTATCGGAGGAGCTCTCACCCAAATCAAAATCCAATAAAGTTTGTGTTGTCATTTTTGGCTGACGACCTTTTGGTCTTGATTTAATGGCTGGAATATGAAAACAACGAACCTCCTCAATTACCTGAAAATTCGGTTAAAATTGAGCCCCGTCTGAGGTTCGTTTACCCAGCCCGAACATAACCTAAACACAGGCGAAAATTATGCAAGCGATGGACTTACGTGGGGCCATTTAATAATCGCTTTGATTGTAGTGTTAAGTCCTGTTTTTCCCGCTAATGCATGTTTTTTTTTCGCAATTAACACACTCGGGAAAATTCACGCTTCTCACAAAACAACACTTCGTAACTGAAGAGGAATTTTTGACAATCGCAGTGAATGTAAGCGGCACCCTCTTCACCACTGGTAATTCACCAAGAAATTTGTCAAAATTGGCTGAGTTCGTTCACTTGAAAACGCCTTTTTGTTTTTGAGCAGCGAACGCGACGTTGGAGAAAGGTGCATGCATTGGCTTACTTTGGTTTCGTCAATAATTTTTTCGTGAACAAGTAAATAACGTCAAAGTTAAAAAAATAAAAAACATTTATTAGCAGTAGCAATAATAACTCAAATGCTGTTGTGAGCAAAAGGCAAATCGTTTGAATAAAATATCCTTGAAATTGTGCTGAAGGAGAGCGAAAAATGTAGTGGAAATCAAAGAATATGGAAACTAGTTTACAAAGAATAGGCACTCCGGCAATTATCTCCTTATCTTTTTTTGACCTTGGTACCGTTATTCCTCCCAACCCCACAATTTTGCTAGAGGTTGATACACTGCTTAACCATTTTGGTCGAAGAGAGAAGAAAAATTCAGAGGGGGGGCTTGGAATCTGAAGAAATCGGTACAGTGTTACAGGGTGCCAAGAATTCCAGAGCAAATATGAAAATTCAACTGAAAGAACCACCCTGTCAAAGGAAAGCAAACTGATCGCAAGCGCGCCTCACCATACAAGCGCATTTGCTTCCCGTGCTGCTCAAGAGCGCGTTAGAAAACGAATGGTGAAAAAACGTAAACAAACTTAATCTGTGTACGCCTTCAATGTGTGAGGCAGGCACTCGATTTCTACCTGTTCCTATATGAGAAGCACGGTCGTGCCGGCACCAACACAGTGCCAGAAAAAGCAATGCTTGCTCAAGAGCGCGCCGTAATAGGTGAACTCTGGTGTAATTGTGTGTGCGGCGATGTTGATTGTCGCCGTCCTTATTCTTTATTAGGCAATTTAAATGGGAATTTGGACTTGGAACAAGAAGGGAAAGATTCTCTTTCTTACTTATGGGAAAATTTTTTGGTTTTTTTTCCCCAAAATGGGCTGTGGTGGGGATAACTGCGCCGCAAAAATAGAGTGCCTATTCTTTGTATATCCATATTCTTTGGTGGAAATCGAGAGCAGGACTTCGTTGATTGCGAGTTTTAAAATTGTTAGAGAGTTGTGTTGATGTTGTATTAATTATTATAACACGAATAACTTCGGAACGCGCCGTCGAATTCCAGTGCGGTTTTTTTCCTGAGAAAGGCAACATGACAGGGAAGCCTTTTCTCAAAAAAAGTTTCGATCTTCCCGTACAAAAAATCGGCAGAATGAAGGGTCAAGGTCAAATTTTGGGCTTTGAAATTGCCATTTTCGAAATTTGACGGGGTCTCCCCCGCTTGTTTGTTGACGGATTGGGTCGTGGGTGGTATCGTTGGAAAGCTTGAAGGCTCAGCTTTCTAATGCGTTATTAATCAATATCCTAGGATGTCTCTGAAAGATCTTATAATGCTTTTTCTAGGTTGACCTCCTCCAAATTTTTAATCGCGATTTTAGGGGGCAAAATACCCTGTATTAACTTATTATAAAGCTTATTTTGAGATCCTTTTACCACATCTGTCTGATTGTTTTCAGCGGAATGCACACCGGCCCTAGTCCTAATAAAAAAAATAGTATTTCTTCATAATCATATTTTTGCTATTTGTTGAATTCTAAAAGAGACTCATTTATTTTTCACAAACGCAAATAGCATCATTATTTTTTAATATAATTTCAAGGAATATCGGCTTTCAGTTTCTTAATTTAATTATGCATGGTTACGTAAACAACAATTATAATATTAATTGTTCCTTCATGCACTGATTAAACTCGAATCCGGATTTTATAACGTAAATGTAAATTGCATTAAATTTGATACTATCCTCATTAAATTTTTTGATCGAATTACCTACCGTTGGTCGGGATGTTACGTAAATTCCAGGAATTTCGAATTTTTTTTAATCGGCTTCATATATTATTATTAATTAATATGGAATGCATGCATGAAAATTAATTTACTTAACGATATAAATCCAATTCTCGGTACGCAGATTCGAGTTCAACTTTCATTTAACAGCAACACCGGAGTAGGCAAGGATTTGATTCCCCCAAATTGTTTATTATATTATAGGGCTTTTTGCTTGGATGAGTAATAAATTCCTAAATAAAAAATTTTATTTTAAACACTTCGTACTGGAGTTTTTGAACTAAGTGGTGCAATTACAGGGTAGATAAGTCCAGAATTGTAAGGAAAACTACATATGTATATCCTTTTTTATTTTATCAAGAGTATATTTACGGAAAATTGTTACATTCTGAAATAAAGTTTCGTTTGCTTCTATCAACTGTCGTACCGGTCTAAAATTCGTTCTGGCAATCAATTTATATTTACTTTTACATACGGACATCGAATATAAAATGAATTTCGCAGTAGTTTGCAAAAAAAAGGGAACACATATGTATTATTGAATTTTTCTACCTTATGATGCTGGGACAATGGTTAACCGAACGGTTGAACAATGCGACAATTGAAAAATGTCCTGTAGGTCCGGCGTCCTTTCGAGCGTTAAGGGGATTTCCCTGTGACACAATAAAAGAAAGAATGACTATTTTCGGTCCATCTAGTAAAAGATATGTGTGTCATTGAGATCTCTTTGGTGCCATGAAATTTGAATCGTTTTGGATGTAATGCGTCGATATTTCCAGAACTGTTATCGGATTTATTCTAGCTTGCTATCGGGGCCTCGATAGCCCTGTTGGTAGCGCAACGCGTTAGCCAGAAGGGCATTCTTGAGGTCGTGGGTTCGATTCCCACCGGAGCCCTGGCCACTTCCATAGAAATATAAAATAAGCACGGAACGGATTAGTTTATAGTTCTATTGTCATTCCAAGGAATTCATATTTAATAAGAAGTGTTTGTTAAAAGTTTAATTTAATATCGATTTTTGATACCAGTTTTCAGTTTTTTTTTTATAATTTATTCCAGTTCGAATTGAATATTCATAGCTAAGATAGGACAACGTCTGTCGGGTCAGCTAGTATTATATATAAAATAAACATATAGTATTATAAGAGCAATGTTTTATATACAGATTTTTTTTTTTGTTTGAGATAACGTTCTCGCACGGTAAATTCGCTGTCGTCGATAAGGAAGTCGTTAAAAAACTTGCGGCAAGCAACACCTAGCGCCGCCTAGGTTTCAGTGTCTTCTCAACTGAAAACGAAAAGCAAAGTACAACTGTCAGTTCTCGATTTCCCGCGAAGTGACCTCATTTTACTTTCACTATTTTCAGTGAAAAAAACTATTTAAAATGTTTTTTAAGTGCTTTAAACTAAATACAAATAAATTACACAATCTCGCGATCATAAATCAATAGATTTAATTCCCTTTGACATGCTGCTAGGCATAAAACTTGGGTAAAATCGGGCGTATCGCGGATTAGCGGGTTCTTTTTCATTGGAAAGACTTAAAAATGGCCGCCGGAAGTAAAAATGCTGGACTGAAAACTCCGCTTGCCGTGTAACATAAAATTAATTTCGGTGTCGCATCTTTTCTCGTTTTTCACAATTCGCGAGTGTTCGTTTTCGAATTTTCAGTGCATTTTCAGGGATTTTCAGGCTGTAAAAAGGAATTCTGGTGAGTTCTACTTTATTTTATCAATTAATTATTCATTTTTGTAGTGAAGCGTAAATTTTGCGGAATTATTACATTTTTCTGAGCTTATTTCTTATGCTCAACTTAGGTACATTATGTTGTGCAACTCGTGTTCAGTTAAAATTAAAAATTCAGTGAGAAATTTAGAGAGATGGTGCAATTTGTGCATAATTGATAGTAAAATTGTTTTTCTACAAACATACATATTAAAATAACTATGTACTTTTATTTAATTTTTATTTGCATTTTAGTATATGCAATAAATATGTTATTAATTAATGTATATACATACATGTTCTGGGAGCCAATTTCAGACTAAAAGGTTTTTCAACTTTTATACCAATTTTACACCTTTGTAAACTGAACAATTTTTTGACTATCTGGTAATCCGCTCAAGCTAACGAATTTTTTCTCTTTATAAAGTAAAAAAAAAACTTCATAGGAGGGTTCGCATAATCCTATCCCCCAGAGATGTGTATAAAATTATAAATTTAATTTTTTCAAAAATTGCTAAAATGCAATCAAAGATATGCAAGTCAATTTCATCGTGCTTCATGAAATATTAAACCTAGTCCCGGGCACAACGAATTACAGCTCAGTAAAGTATAAGAACATCATTAGAATGGGATTTTGTTTGATGAAATTAAATTCCCCTAAATAATCATTTCAAATTAAAAATGTCGTTTTCACCTATTCGTTTTTAGTAGCTGTTTAAACGTAAAATTGTAAAAGCTATTATAAAAGTTTTGTCTATGTACCCTAATTAAATCGAGTTATTTAATACAAAAAACCTAGCCCTAGAAGCAATAATTAGAAATTTTGTTTAAGTAAGTCCTTAACTATTTTTAATATGGTTTTGCCTTATTTAGAATATTTTTTAGTTTTATTGCTTTTAAATGACACTTAATTTTATTTCTATCTTGCAGGATACCAGTGTTAAAGTGAACGAGTGTGATTTGTTTTGTGACGGCGAGTGAAAATTAAATGAAAATATGAGAATAAAAGCCGTTAAGTGCCAGTGAATTGAAGTTCTGAGTGAAAGTAATTTCGTGATAAAAAGGCCTGTTTAAAAGGAAAATTATCCTTTAAGAAAGTAAAAGTGTCATTACATGTTATTAAAGTGTTTCTCTGTGATATTTTCAACAGGATACACCGAGGAGGAGAAGGAGGTCGACGTCAACAAAAGGGGTAAGTCTATATTCATTACAACACTGTTAAAAACAAAAATACCGTCATATTTAATCATATTATTGGTTTTTGGTACCTGAAGAGCTATTTTGGTCGAGTTTTTTTGCTTTTCTCTACTTACTATAATTAAAACATATTATTATCCACCAAAAAACTAGCCCTAAAGGCAGAAATTAAAAATTTCATTTTCTACCTTTGCTTTTGCTTTTCCACAAAAAACTTCATAATACGATAATACCTACTTCGATTGGATTATAGCACTTTGAATGAAAAAAATTAACATTAATGTTTACTGAGATGATTTTACGACAATTTTAGGAGTTTTATACGGAATATAAATTAAAGGAGTTTTACAAGCCCTTTTCGATTTCTTTTCATTTGGAATACAGTATAAGGCCATATAAATTAAATCATTTCTTTAAAAAATAAGGCATCTGCTACATCCATACTGACTCCCAAAAACTTTACATTGAATAATTTATTAGAATTATATTTAGAAACTCCACTAATTGGTCGAGAACTAGCGAAATTGATCCATGTAATTGTCAAATCAGGGGGCCTATTCCAGAACTTCATTTTCGTTGGGGCTTGGGGAGGGAGGAGATTACCATAATTTTGAAATGGTCCACAGATGCAATGCAATCATCTATAAAATTTCATACTACTTCCTGTGAACTGACTGACGCGCCTGCTGATGACTCCTGTGCAGGATGCAGGCCAGCACGAATAGCACGAATATGTTCCATGACATGGAGCTCCCGTTGAGGAGGCCGACAGACTTCATGTATATCTGCCTCCGGGAAGGCAAGCCATTTGCAGTCACCCGTGATAAATTGGAAATCTATGGTTAAATATCTTGAATGAAAGGAGTGCTCTGAAAGTGACTCAGATAAGAGCTGTGCCTCAAAACTTAACGTCTTTACTGCCACGTCATGTGTATCCGCATTTTGTATCGGAGCTTCTCATGGATGTATGGTTCCATATATTCGTATAAATTAAACCGAGTCCCCGCAGGTCTGCAGCTCTGAATACGATAATGTGGGATCGTCAACCAGAAGATTTGACCTCATCACATCATATCAGTCTAGTAAGCGTCACATTCGGAAATTCTATGAGAAGGAGTGATGAAGGCATGCAAAATCAATTCAGTCCTAGATCTTCGTCTTTCAACTTTCAGCTTTTCTAATTGGGAATGAACTCACAACCCTTGACCGGGACAAGGTTATTGATATGTAGCACAATTTATTTAATGCACTTTAACGTTGTAAAATGTAGTTCCTGAAAAGATAAATATGCAAAAATTTGATTTTAAGTATTATATTAATGAGTACTTTAAGTAATAGAACTAGGAACATAATTTGACAATGGATGCTTGTAGGGGCAGTGGGCAGTTAAATACAAAAAACTCTTTCCTTTTCAGACTTTATTAACTTCCTTGAAGGGTTGCGTAATTTTTAAATATATATAAAAGGCGCCTAATTTTGTCTGTATGACAGGAAAGATATCTGTACACATTTATAATATTATTTTTATTTGATTTTTATTTTACATTCAAATAGTCTATAAACGCATACATGACGAAAGCGCTCTGCAGGTGCGAAGCAAATTGCAAACGAAACGAAACAAATCAAACACACTCAAAGGTTAAAAGGGTTTAAAATTTAAATAAACGATGGTTTCACCGGCAGCGACAGGATGCGCGAACTTTTAGCGGCGCACTTTGTTACGTATGCGTTTGGTAATCCTTAAACTCGAACAACTTATTAGAACTAAAGAAATTAATACATAGATATTCCGGTACATTACACACGAATGCTACCTAAACTTTCCATTAAATGGTATTATTTATTTATTTTTTTTCTCCATCAATATAACTTAGGACACGCACAATGTGTGCGTGGCAGTCACGCAATTCAAAGGATTCTTTAAAAATATCAATCTTCATTTTAAATTACTTTACATAAGGCACTAGCTACACGTTAAACTTTGTGGTGGATTCGGCTCGGCGCGGTTCCCTTTGTACATGCAGTTGCTGCCTCAAAAATTGAACGTGTAACTACTGACCGTGAAACGTACGCGTTTCTAAACGAAACAGTTCAACAACACTAAATCGGTTGTATTGTGATAAACAATTCTTTACATTAAAAATACTTATAAAAGCCTTTATCTCGTTTTACAGTAAGCGATACTATAAGTTTTAATCAGAGTGACACAGATCTCGGTTAGTGTTGGTTGCCATTAAGCACCTAGAATATGTTGAAAAAGGTTGACATGGGCCCTTTCCACTTAACTATGTTAAATGTAAACACTATCATTAGTTTTTCTTCTTATCTTCTTTTTTTTTCTTTTTTGGTAGATTAATGTATGAAAATGAGTGTGGTACTGTAGTGTCGACGTGTCATGAACATTGCGGAGCAGAGTGTCCTTGCGTGTTCGTGGTCTTTTGGTGATTTACACTAATTCATTTTTTTAAGTTTATAGTTTTAACTAGTTACTTTACTTACTTAAGTTGCCTAAAATTCGATTTCTCATTTTTTTTTACGTTATGATTGCGCTTCTTTATTTATTTATTTTTTTTTTTGAATTTACTAATTATGTAGATGATATTGTGAAACGCATGAATGATTTTGAGATTGACTCTCCTTATCGGCAGTTTATAAATTTCTTTGTTTTAGTCAATGAGATTCTTTTTGCTAATGACTGGCGATTTGCTTTGATTTAATTTTCTTTTACGTCTTTTTCATAACTAATTATTTTTAAGGAATGACTGATTGCTTGAAACGTACTAAATGAGGCTGCAAATCGTATTTTGAGCAGGGGGATTACTTCACCGAGAGAGCACAAAAGTTATGAATTGAGATATGTTTTAGGTTTCCTATTGGGCGCTCCTCTTTAATTTATAATAGGATTGTGGTTGGGAAAAGTTATCTTTGTTAGGAAATTGAGTCTTATACTTCAAGTCATGAGTTGTTTTCGTCTTCCCAAGCTACCCTAACGAGTAACGACCATAGTGGCAAGGAAGCAAATAGCATCAACTGTGGCACAATAATAATTTATAAGGTGAATCCTGTGCAGCCGTTGCCTTTTCTTAATTGGATAGAGGAAGTGCGGTTGATGGTGCTTTTAATTATGTCATGGTGGTTACGTAGAGATATTTACGTTTTGATTGCGTAAATTATTTGCTTATTTCCTCTCATAAATTCTGCATTTGCATAGTAAATGGTATGTGTAATTAATGTCTATACGGATTTCTGGGTTGAAGAATTGGCCAATTTAAATCAACTATATTTCCCTTTGATTCCACGAATGACAGCTACATATCGCGTAATTAGTAGGGGGCTTAAGACTGCACCTTTAATCTCTGAATCGTTAACATATCACTGGTTTACTCTGAGGCTTGTAGTTGGTGCAGTAACCAGAAAATATATCTACACGAAGTAAAATGTAAAAATCCATTTAATTCAAGAGCCTGAATACAGGGAAGGATAAGCTTGCTTTTTAATTTCCTTTTTTTCCACTTTCAAATTATGAATATTTAAGGTAATGCCCAGTTCATATGAATTTTTAAATTGAAAATACAGGTGCATAGCACATAAATTTACGCAATTTAAATTGTTTGCGATTTTAGCCCTATCACAACAAAGTTCAATGGGTAATGAATCCTGTCAACTAAGAGTTAATTTAATTTATTTATGAATGCGGTCGGATTCGCGATATAATGCTCATGTGAGCCTGTTTAAATCACCTGACAATAAGAGTCAATTATTCATCTGATAGGTGAAATTAAAATGTTTTAATTTGGAAAAGTATAACTGCACTGTTTGGACCAGTCGCTCTGCGTTTTTATCAGGGACATCAGATTTGAGGGTAAGATACCACAAAACCCCATTAATTTTCCTGTACAGAACCAGAACGTTAAAAATTTCAAAACTATTGACGTGCAGACCTGGAGGATTCTTTTAACGACTGCAATTCAAGGCTTCTACGGCGATTGTTTCTACCTCAGTCCCGGCAGGGAGGTCGGAAACGTAACTGGGTCGAGGCTCCTCATGATAGCAAGGAATACATAGGCATCACAATGCAGACGCTATCTAATGGACTTTTATAATTACAGGGGTATTTTACAGCCCTGATTTATTATTTCGCCAGGCAGGTAAATTTTGTAATACACTCTCTCTCTCTCTCGTAAAGTAATCACCCTTCGAGCAAATATTCAAAGTTCAAAGTGTATATTTCAAAGTATGATACACGAATTTGTAGTCGAGCAAATATGTTTTCTAATAAAGTTTTCTTAACAAACATAAAAAATGGAAAAAAAGTCACTTTAACATACAAAGTGGTCCTTGACACTCACTAGAGGGAAAATAAATATCTTTGTATCGTCTGTACAAGAAAAAAACTAAGAATATTTGGTATCTTTTTTGTCGAAAGTATACAAACTAACTTAAAATAAAATAGAACTAAAAATATAAAACAGAAAACGCGAGAGGTTTTAAATCATACACTTTATAATAATAATTGCGCTACTGAAATCATTAACAGACTCGAAAATAAAGCCCCTAAGGGCACTTGCGCCTGCAATATACCTCCGTTCACAATGATGTCCTTCTCCTCGAGCATTGGTGCGTCGATTACGTGGATAATTCCATTCGTGCACTTCACGTCCGGCCGAACTATGGTGATTTTTTTGTAATTCCACAGAATGGTGTAGCCTGAAAAAAGAGAACCAAATGAAATATCCATAAGAATTTTCATCCAGTAAATGGTGCGGGTGTTAATATAATACTATAATTATATAAGTAAGCAGCTTTATGCGAGCTACACAGTGGGGCAATCATCTCTTGTTTTCTATAAAAATTTATCATTGAATGAAGCGAACATTTATGCTTGTATTTTTTTAAGTTCAATAAGCATGATGCTGATTGCGAGTAAACAACAAATCCATAAAGGACTATCCTAAAGGTTTCGCAACATAAATTAAAATTTGCTTTCATAAATTGATGTCATAATTTTTTTTTGTATACGATTCGGGGAAATAACTGGGTTTATTTTATGGTTTTTCATCTTTTTGATTTTTATGAATCACGGTCCGATTTTTTATTTCAATAAATTAATTCAAGTCAGGCTATTTCAAAAGAAAAAAAGAAATTTAAGGTGTAATGAGGAAGGCCATTTACCGGGTGGTTTGTTTATGATAACTTTTGAATGTGCTTTCCACCGAACATTTGGATTGACAAAAATGAAAGGGAGATAAATGAATGAAAAAAGTCATGAAATGAATAAATGTGTAATATTAAAATGAGATGAAGGGAATTAAAGTTTATTAATTACACACAATTTTTCTTCCGCTTTGAAAATTACTGTACGATACAGATAGCTTGTGTATTCATACAAAACGTTTTTATATTATATTTTCCTTTCTTTTAGATGAACTGAATTTTCAGTGATCACTAAATTCTAGATAATAATGACAAAAAAGCGCTTGAACTTCCACAAAATTCTAAACAAGCTGGAGTTTTTTGGAGACTTTTATTTTGATGTCTAAAGGAAGCATATCCCCAAAAATACCCTTAATGTGACCAGGTACTTTTTTCCCAAAATTAAATTAAATGTTATTACCCCCTCTCGAGTTCTCCACTGCATCAGACGAAACATTCCAAATATATTTCCATGAAAGTAAGAACAAATAAAATTAATAAATAATTTTTACGGCGTTTTAACGGAAAAAGAATATGTATACATTTACATATAGTATTTTATATTTATACTAAATTGAGCCAACGTTCCTATTGCGATAATTTTTCCTTATCCTGAAGTTATAAAAGTCGGTGATAAAAATATTCTCAATCTATTCAATTGCTATGTTGATGAATGGCATTCATTAACTGTCTAAGGATAATTCTTAATTTCAGGAAAAGTTCATAAAATATTCTTTGCACCATCGGATCCTTTTATTACCGGTAAGTATCTTTGAATAATTTTCAAAAACCAAGAATAAAAGATCCATTTATCTTTTAATGAGTTGAAGGTAAGCAGTTTTGCATTTCAATGAATTGATTTCATTTCTATGAATTCTTTTTATTATTTTACGTTTCTTCACCTTTTGTGCTTTCATATCTAGTTATCGGAAGTTTAAGGTTTTTATTGTTTTCGTTTTCGCGACTATAAATGGACGTCTGAGTTATCTTTCTTCATTCAGTTGGATTTTGAAACAGCCATTACCAGAATCAATAACTTAGTTTTCTTAAAAACTTATTCAATGGCAGTGAGTTTATGCTAATTATAGTGCATGGACTTAAAAAGCATTGTTGTACATAACTAATTGAAAATTTGATTTTTAGTTTAAAAAATATATTCCGTCTCTAAAATAATAACACAAAGATGTTTTACCATTTAAAAAGGAACCATCTCTCTTACTTAGGGAGCATTGTTATTTCTTGAAAACATAATTCTTTCCTTTGAATTTTTTTCACTGTATAATTTTTGACATAGGAGAGTTACTTTTTAAGGAATCATTACATACACAAATGAGATAACGTCGAAAAGGAAAAAATCAGTTAGGGTACATGAATTATAGGGACCTTACATTGAAACTTAACGAACATAATTCCAAGGAAAATTAAAGATATTTCCCCAAGGGAAAAAATCTTATCCAGGAAAGATATTCTACTGGAAAAGTTGAGCCAACTGAAGCCGGAAAGATATGTTCAGATCCATAAAGGTAAAATAAAATCCGTTTCGATCTGATTAATGGCCCGCAAGAAAAATGTGTTTCGCAACGGTTCGATTGTATTTAGTTTTTTCTCATATGAAAATGATGTAAATCACTTTCATGCTTATTTTCTACGATTATTTACTTCAGTTCATTGAGTTCCGACAAAATTCCCAATTGCGTCAACAATGCAACTTTTAAATTTAGAAGGAAAATAATAAAGATCTGAGAGCTGAAGAAGTTCTGCGAATCGCTTGAATTATAGTTCCACGAAGCAGTTAAACGGCTCAAAACTTAAAGGAGTTGTTCACTTTGTGAACTTTGATTTCCTTTTAGTATTTCTTAAACTTCATATGCAACTGCGCCTAAGCTGCAGGTGCTCCAATATACATATGTATGCTGCTTCAGTTTTGCTATTTATGAATCAACTTATACTTCCTAGGAGTTTTATGCAAATTGAGAGGGGAATTGGGTCAAGTATTGATTTATGTAATATCCGTTTGATTTCCAAGCGCTTACTTCGTTCTAGCAGGAATACGCCCTGGTGAAATGTTGGGAATATTATTTAAGAGGGGTTGTAATTGTTTTCCTGTCCAGTACGTCCGTCTATCCGGGAAAGAGTTTAGAAATTCGAACCCCATTTCACACTTGCCAATATCCCACTCTTGCTTACGAAGCCTCAGCGGCAGCTAATCGGATATGTGCCATTAATTAGAAGCTTTCGAAGCACAAGGATGCTTGGCTTTGTAATTACCGGCTCTAATATGAGTTGAGTAGGTACCCCGGTATTCACTGACTAAAAAAAAAAAATCCCATTTACACGCAATCTTGTTGAGCTGTGCCCCATTTACCCCATACAATTTATCCCTACTTCCAGTAATTTCCTCAAGTGACCCCATTAATTTTTTACGGTGGTGGATTTTGAATTTCGTTAAGATCTACCTGCCAACCAAAAGGACGTAGGGCTGTGTGGAAGTATGTTGTTTAGTATGAAAAAAAGCAATGCGCATTTCATGAAATTAAACCGAAAGTTCTAAAAATGCTCTAAAAACATTGTGCATGCACTCGCAAATGTATGGATTTTGCAATAATAAATCTTTCTAGACATTTTAGCGCCAACCTACAAAAGTAAGCGTACCAGTAACCGCATATTTCAATCATATATCAAACAGCAGTCCTTTTTCTTGAATGGCAGGCAGGCTCTGTTAATTTTTCATTTGTGGGCGTTGCTGTGTATCTAGCGATTTTTCAGTATTTTTTACTGATATGAGGGAGCAAGTGAATATCGAGGATAACTGATGAGTGAGCAAGCAACATTAATTAAACCCGGTGGATGTTAATATAAGCGTCATGAGGAAGTGTTTCCTATATCGATTTTATCATCACATCGGGTAAACTTAAATGAGGATGAAATTGACTTATCGTAGGAGGGAATTATGGGGCAGGGTAATTATCGGATATGGGGCATCTATTGTTATTGCTTCTATTGTCTCTAAACTATTTAATCTCGAAAGCTGCTCCTCATAAACCACGTAATTGTTGTAATACGCCATGGTTCGAATAACTTTAATGTATTATAACAAGCGGTCCATTTATCCTTGTGACAATCATACATTGACGAACATCGCGTATATTGCACAAATAGTCTTTTAGAAGACTTTATCAATATTTTTATAATTTAAATTATATTTTTATAAATCGAAAGAAAAAAAAAGAAGTATTTAAGAGTCAGAAAACAATATTTAAGAATACATTTGTGTATATCTAGTCTAGATGATGCTCCTACAAAATGTGCACAATAAAAATTTGCAAAGTTTTAATCAACGATTTTGTGATTACCAAATTACCAAATTTTTTATGAAAGGACTCTTACAGCAGCTCTGAATCAGAAATTCATTTAATTTCAATACTCAAAACGTTTTGTAATTTTATGTATAAAAAGTTAGGTATTTCTTTAACTTGATAATTTAGCGCAGGTATCGCTAGTGCTGATTTTAATGATATAATTTCGAATGTACCTAAATTGCTCCCTAATTTATTATTTAACTACTTGAGTTAGAAATGTATACAGTACATTATGTACATTTGTATGTATACTTTTGAAAACTCGTTACCACACATCCGATGCCAATGCAAATTACAATTTAGAAGAAAGATTTTTCCCTAAAATGTTACCACATTAAATTCTTAATGGTGTACAATAAAAAGTGGTTTCCCAGTGAGCAATGTGCTCTACTGAAACTAAACTGAAAATTGGTTGAAATATTATTCTACACACATACATGTGTACGTCCTCATAGATAGAAACGTTTGTTTTTCTCGACCGCAGAAACAACATGCGAAGCAATAGTGGTTTTGTTTTGATAAAATTAAAAGGCTTGAAATTATTTGTAGCTTCCTGAACTTGTTTTGATGAACTTATTTGAAGTAAATTTTATGGTAACTTAAAAAAAATATATAATACATATGTATATTAATTTTAGTCCAAGTTATCTGCTAGAATGTTAAACGCTCTTTTAAAATAGTGCCTAGAGGTGACAATCAGTATTTTTTAGTGGATTATTCAAAATCTGTTTAAATTAACAAAAATATTCTAGTTAAATACTTTATTTAGTGCTTTTTATTATGACTTCACTGAATTCATTAACTATTTTATTTTGGTTTTAAATACAGAGGCACTCTTAATGAGGTCTTAAAATTTTATGACTAGATAACTCACATGTTTAAATAAAACAATCGAATTATTTGACATTCATAGTGCTGCTATCTCTTTAAATAAAGTTTTATTCATATTTGTTTTAGTTCTGAAATTAAAATTTTTTTACTAATTCTTGTTTGTAGGTGTACGTCGCTTGAAAAATAAGACCTTAACTCTGCGAATATTAAGAAGTTTCAACCTAAAGTTTTAAGAAAGTTCTTGTTTTATTTCAACCTCTACCCAATATAGTTTCGCAGAAGTCCATTAATATTAATCCGCAGAAAAATGTTGGAGAATCTATTAGCAGTTTTAGGAACATTAGCAGAAAGTAAGGAATAAAAAGCATGCATTTCGGAAAATTTAAGGGATTTTTAGGATTTAAAATGGGAAGTATATTTTGTATGTCTTTTCATTCTGTTCCGCCCTAATTCTGAATAAAAGCTAATATATGTATGTAGTTAAATTACATTTTAATAAACATTTTTCAAAAGTGTTTGATTTCTTTCTAGAAATCTATTTTCGATGGAGAAGGATTAAAAAAATGCTTACAAATGTGTAGGAATTTTATTTATACCATATAAATGATTGTCGTTAATATGATATTTATAGTCCTGGGTGAGCTTCTTAAAAACACGTTACTGTTATTTGGTATCCTAGCACTTAAGTTATGTTTTTCAAGTGGTGCAAAGCATCTCTACGGGAATCAAAGCGGGAGTGAACACAAAACACATTTATCGCCTAAAAATGTATGCACTATTGGGGAGAATCAACAAAATATTTAACACCTGCATAACACTTAGGAAACTCACCGGTCCATTCAGTCAAATAATCGTCGGAGAGTTCTTTGTTCGTGAATTTCAAATATAAATATTAATTAGCTTCAATAGTTAATCAGTTGCAGAGAATGGGAGGACATTTAAATCCTCTTACAAAATTTAAATCGAGAGTGGTTTTATTCGGACAAAACATTTTAGCTGAGGGTGGGAAAGAAGGGGATTGGAGCTGCATAAAAGAAAGAAAGGGATTGGAGCTGCATAAATTTAATGGGAGGAGGGACTTGTTGGAGTCATTTACCTAATAATAGGAACTTGGCAGAGTGTAAAATATTTTAGATAAATTTCAACTACGTGCAAATTTCCGTGTAACACATCTGCTCCACGAGGGAATTGTTTTAATGTTAGGGAAATGTGCCAATTTGATAAAATCTATTGATGTTATGCCATTATTGCAGAAATATAATTTCTGTTATTACGCGAATGGTATTCAATTCACGGAAATTTGAGCGAATAATTAGCGCTTTGAAACTAATTTTATGATATTTGAGTAGCATTTGTGCGGTGCAACGACTGTTAGGGAAAGATAATTAATAATTTATTGCAAAATAGTCCCAAATGTCCCTCTTTGAAGTATAAAACGTAATCTCTTTTATACATATGTAGAAGCCATTGAACGCAATGAATCACTTTCTGAATTCCAAATTTTGTTGCAAAATGCGCCAGAGGATATGGGGAGGGTTTTCGCAGGCAGGCTTCAATCAGAAACTTTCATGCGAGAAAATACACCGAACTGATGGCGGAGCATTGCGCACGATACTGTCGTAAAAATTGAATTTTTATCGATTCTGAAGAAAGCTAACGGAAGGGTGAAATGCTTTTATAATTGGCATCGATTGACGAATCTCTCCAAAAAATGAACGAATGACAATCCTGTGATTGATGATGTCATTTCTGTTCAAGCTTTATTTATTCCCAACTAATAACTAAACGAGTTTGCGAGAATGCTGATGAATTGCTCCTTTGAAGACCGTATAATAAAATTGTTTGAAGTGATTGCGTAAAGAAAAGAAACAATTTTTTGCAAAGCAATGTAAACTGGGACTACTTTGACATAGCGGACATTTTTAAACCATTAACTTTATTGATTAAAGGGTTACAACTTTTTGTAAACGAAATAAATCACTTTACGTTTTTCTTCATTTATAGACTTTAGAGATGCATTTGATTTGAATTAGGTATTGTGAAGGTACTGAGGGATATACATTTTTACCTCTTCAAGCTTTAATAATAACATACATGTAAGTTTGGATTTTGATCATACACCCCCCAAATCCTTTATAGGCATCCTTCAAGTACCGAGCACTAATCAATATTTTCTGCAGATTTAAATCGGAAGCTAAAATTTTCCTGAAGGAAAAGATTCTGCAAAACAAATAAAAAAAAGAACAAAACAGTGAATTTAACAATATTACTCCTAGAAGTGGATTCAGCTCCCTCAAGTTCACTCAGCTATAGGTTTTATGTAGCTGAATAAGCTTCAGTTTCAACAATGTATTAAATATAAGATATGATTCAAAATATCAATGTTGCTTGTATTATAAAACTTCGCCAAACTATGTCAAAGTACCCCGGCTTACAGTAGCGAATGCAAAACACATGTTGCACCTCATAAAAATAATAGTAACCGGGGCTTTATCGCTATAAAGAACAAAAGGCTAATGGGGATGTATCAAGATGTGGGTACTTACGTCCGGAATCCTCGACAATGCGCAGCTTTAAGGAGTCCCTGATTGTTGGTAGTACAATTGAATCGGCAGACATTGAAGCCAGTTCGCTTACTGTGTAGGCGCGATCTGCGATAACCAAATGTCTCTGCAAAATGGACCGAGCCTGGGAAAAGAGACAAGAAAGCGTAATTTCAATAAGCAGCTGCTTAGCGAGCCATTTTCAAGCAAAATATCCCTTTATGTGCAATTATTATCCTTTGAGCACATTTTTCCGTAAAAACTAAGAAGCCTTTATCGCTAAAGTTGGGCGAAGCGTCTAAGTGAATGTTGCTTTTAGCAATCTACTTTCCGGAATAAGGAGCAGTTACGTGCGCTATTTTGGAGCGTTTTATATACCCTCGACACAGGCGTACTCGATGCGGGCGTTTTGCCTTATTATTTTCGTTTTTTTTTTTGTTGCCCGAAAAAAATGTGCTTGGATATCATAGAACGCAAATTTTCGAGAAAATGGAAAGGAAATTGTACTTACATGGTAGGCAAAGTCCCGCATAAAGAGCTTCTTGTGAGCTGATGGATACTCCAGCGAGGTTTTCAGCCAGGCCTTATCGCTCGGGACGAAGAACGTGTAGCGCCTCATCGTGTTGTTTACCTGCTCAATGAACCCAGACTGTTTGCTTAGTTGGTATGTGGCGCTGCAAGGTATAATATTCAAATTGAGGACTTTTAAAAATTCACGAACGAGAGAGAGCCTGCAAAAAATTGTGTGCCCTTTATATTCTTTCAAGTTTACCCAATCTCATGCGGTTTAATTAAGGAGCCACTTCGTTGTGGTACTTTATATGTTTTTACTACGAACGAAGGACGCTTCTTCCTTCTCAAAGGTATGTGAAGCATAGGTACTGCTCCGTGTTTTACACACGATAAGTTTTCTTGCTAAACCGTGTCATCGTATAAGAAATGAGATATAACCAAGTTAAGGAGATGTCCTCATTTTGTATCCTTTATATTCGCGTGGTGCAAATTAAAAATGTCACATAATTCCAACAAGTGGAGGCCATTTAGTCCAATAAAGTATCACAATTACATAAAAACTGGAGACACGCCCTTAAGAGCTTTCCCAACAACATATTTTACTGTACCGTGCTTTTTATTAAAAAAAAAATTAGATTTCCATTTAATATTTTCGAAATGGCCCATAGTTCCTAAAGTCTAGGTCACAGGTTTACATCTTTTACTGGCGTAAAATATGAAGTGAAATTGGGAAATAAAATGTTATACAGTGATTAATAGATTAGTTTTTTTCTTCTTATATGTACATGCGTATAAGAACCTAATGCATGCATAGGTACATACAATAACCCCTTTTTGATTTTAGTTTAGTTTAGTGAGTTCGATATTATAATGATAAAATAATAATAATAATAATACCTTCTCTCCGAATTTCTTCTTCTTCACAATCATCACATTGTCACGAAATAAACTAATACTAATGCCATTTAATTGTAAAAGTTGAAAGATTTTATTGTGTTAAAGAAACAATTTTAAATATGTACATCCCTTTGTCACATTAATATACCCTGATTTTCCTCTGGAGAATAGGTTTTGAACAAATATTTTATTGACAAAATAAAATTTAAATATAGATTTTAAGTAGTTTGGTTTAAAAGCTAAGTAAAAATCAATATGTATTAACATATTCCATGTTTTTAAAGAGATGTTAATTTTTAATTGTTAATCTTTTTAATATTTATAGGTATTTATAGGTATAACGCACTGCAGTAATCGCCAAATTTTCTGTATGGTATTTTCAAAAACTGTGTTTTGATCGTTATATATTATATTATAGATCATCAATCAGCAATTCATCTAATTGGGGACCCTCAAAAGCTCGAGATCCGGAGCTCCTATAAAAAAATCTTTCATTCATGAAATGATCTTTGGAATGCATAAAAATAATTTGGTTAAATTCAAAGTTTATTGAATAATGATCAAATTTTCATGGACTAGTGGTCAGTAGTGCTAACTTAAAAAAATACATGCACAACATTTAGTCGGTATTTGTCGTGCAAATGAAAATGGCTGTTTCAAAACATGGCTCTTTCATGCCACTCTTCCCCTACAGTAATTAAATTTTAATAAAAGCCCAGGGAATTGTTAATTTATATTGCGAGAACTCTACGCCATCCATGACAAAGTGTCTGTGGAAAGTAATGCCAAAAACGAGGCCAGATGATGGTACTTACTTGAGCATTGGGTCCGTGCTCAGCTTCGCAAGAACGGTTGTGTGCGGAATGCCTAGGACCCTGTCGATTATGTGCACATAGTCATTTGTTTGTGCAATATCCGTCTGGAGAAGGGTACTACTTGCAGGACTAACAATAAATAGTGAAGGTTGTTCAAAACAACTTTTTATATAAAAAAATTAAATTTTTACTTTGATGATGTTGTGTATTCACTCGAGTTTAAGTTTCAGTATTGAAGGTATTCTGCTAAGGAGATTTCCAACAAGAATTTTCGTTAACTGGCAAATTAAGCTACAGTAGTTTAGTTTAGAATTTCTAGTACTTCTCATTGTTTTCCAATTCTATTGAGTTTTCTATTTACCACTCTATCCGGAATGATACAATATCAATGATGGGGTTTATTATGCGCCCTACAAGGCAAAAGCTCGTTCGTTCATAAGTTTCGTATCATAATTGAATAAATACAAATCGAAAAGAGCAAACACCGGAATTCAAATACTGGGAGTATGATACGTCCCAGGGTAGAGGAATTTATTGGAATTCCATCAAGGTAAGTTGGACTGCAGAGAGAGCTGCTACCTGAGTACGGCCAGGTACAGTAATTAAATTTTAACAAAAGCCCAGGGAATTGTTTGATTTATATTGCGTGAACTCAACGCCATCCATGACAAAGTGTCTGTGGAAAGTAATGCCAAAAACGAGGCCAGATGATGGTACTTACTTGAGCATTGGGTCCGTGCTCAGCTTCCCAAGGACGGTTGTGTGCGGAACGCCTAGCACCCTGTCGATTATGTGCACATAGCCGTTTGTTTGTGCAATATCCGCCTGGAGAAGGGTAGCGTTTACTCCACCGCCCTCGACCGTAATTGTTTCGTTCCCGGCTCCGTCGGAAATTATGTTGAAGTATAGGAAAGTACGGTTGTTTACAGTGGGCACTTGTGGCGCCTGCCAGGTGAATTGAAATGTAAATCACAGGATATGAGAATTTGTCCAAAGGCAAAAGAGTCAAAAGCTACACTCACCGTATCCCGGTTCTTCTGCCTGATATTCTCGATGCTCAGGCGGTCCTTGATGATGTGCATATTGAGAATGTCACGCATCATTTCACGGTTCCTGGTCAAAAGGATAGGGAGGACAGGTAAAGGTCGCATCTTAAACAGCGAAAAATCCAATAAATACCTGATGACGTTGTTAACGTTCGTATTATTCCACGCCTCGTTGCTGGGCGCCAGAATTGTGACGTCCCCAAGCCTGTTGATATCCTCTAAGACATCTCCCCCGATGTCCATGATCGTTTCATAGAACTTGTGCAGTGCACCGTTCTCATTATCCTACCGGAATACATTTTCAAAACAATCAAAACTTTGTCGAAAGAGTTTGTTAATGGGTTAGTTTTGCAAACTTCATTTTAATTGATCATTGAATCTCAATATATCAGTAAAACATAATGCGAACGAACCAAAACGGACAGAATTTCAAATTAACATAAAAGGGTAATAACAATTCTCAGCGCATTTCTATAGTAACACACATACGAGCAAAGCACCTAGTCAGAAACCATTCAAATAACCTGGTTTATTGTATTCGAAGTTTATTAATTAGGACAGCATCTACTTGACATCATTGTCACTCATCACGTATGGAAACAATAATTTCATGAACAAGGACTTGTATGTCTTTATGCTATAACGAGGGTAAGGAAATTCTGCTTCTTAATTAATGCGAGATAGGCAGAATTATGCTGGCGAGTGATTATGGCTAGGATTAAGGATTACTGATTAGCAGCTGAACCAAATGTAATAGCCTTGTTCTTGAATGTGACATCAGAATGAAAATGCAACACCTTGGTTAGGTTGTCGATTCCTTCATTTGTGCGGTGACAGGAAGATGTTCGTTCCACACAAGTTGGAAAATGTTGGTGGTTATTCGGGTGGTGGAATGGGATGGGAAGCATTAGCTTAAGACAATTTCAACAATAAGAACATGCATCTCCGAGTAAAATGTATCAAATTGCCTGCCCCAAGCTGCTACATGAAATCGTGTGGCATAGTTAATTGAATTGCAATCATCTGTCATATTATACCCCTTCCGGTTATTAAATAGGAATATTAATTTAAATTCATGTGCTAACTAACAATCTATATATTTAACTATTTATTGAATAGATACATTTATCTAAAAATTTATCCTTTCCTTATTATAATGAAGCCGCAATTATTAAACAAGAATATATAACTGTATTATTATAGACCCTACTTCAAAATTAATTAAATTTTGGACTGTGAGGTAAAAATAAGTAGTATGAAAAAGCAATTGTATCTCATCTTAAATCTGCAGGAAGAAATCTAATCAATATTTTAAAAATTTCTTTGCAAATAATATAAATGGTTAGGCATGTGAAGAGTATCTTATCCTTTATATTAAAGAATATACATATACATACATATGTATGTAATTTCCTAATTCTTTATCGTTCCTCATTAACTCAATTGTAGTTTAATTTGAGCTAAACATGGCGCTTGTAATAAATCTTTTTAGAATTTTTCGGTATTTGACCTATATAGTGTTAATATTTATTAAGTTGAGTCTTAAAACAAGGTTAGTGACTTTTATATTAAGATTATATTCGTCAGAAAAATACAATAGTAAAAATTTCGTCTGAAAAAGAAAATTATGTAGTAAATGTCTAAAATATAAAACTAGCAATAAGCAAATTCAAACAATGTAATTAAAGCGATGCTAATAAAAGTCAAAATCTTAAGTTATTATAATTTAAATAAAATTTAAAGTCAAGTTATTTTTTTATTCGTTTAATGAACTAGTTGAAAACTGTTTTTATTGTATTGCAAGAAATACAACGTAGCGTTAATTCTGTATCGTCTTTTAAAATTAAATTAATATCGTAAAACAATTTTATAAATATAACCAATTTCTGCTAAAATTCCATTGTGATTAACAAGAGGTGTATTTAGATGTGCAAACATATTTATAAGCCAATGTTTTTTTGAATAGTAATACATTTTTCGTAAATATATAGTATTTTAAACATTGTATTTGTGAAATTATGTGGTACAATACATGAAAAAAGAATTTTCAGTGACAATTATTAGCACTAAAAATACCAAGTAGAAATCAGCAAAAATTATTATAACTTAATATAATACAGGCCTATTCTAGAAAGAGGTATAGTGTGTAATTATTACTTGGCGTAAGTTCACCTGTACATACATAACAGTAATCAAAAACCGTTGTGTAACCATAATTATTATTCCAAACTGAAACTTTTATCAATTCCACAATAGGCTTGCAATATACGAAAACATTTTACAAATGAAATTGTACAAATGAAAAATCAAAGAGTTAATGAACGAATCATACTAAATGAACAGCAAAAGTAAATTACCCACGCGTAAAACTAATCAAATAACCATAAAAAAGTACTTCATAAAAACCATTACAATAACACATTTCAGCTTAATTGCACCGCAATGTAATTATCTAATTTAAAAGGTTTTTGCCAGTTTCATACAATTTGTAGAATAAAATAGTATGTATGTTATTGTGTGTGTGTTATCATCGGGTGTTTTGCGAATGAAAAATGCAACTTTCGGGGAAGTGTAAATTGTTCTCTAATGCTTTTCTGGCTTGAATTATGTATATGTACAGTTTATATTATCAAATAGTAAATGCCAGTACTATTAGTTAATTTGAGAAACAAAATAATAATAATACTTACATTTACAATCTATTGTTGGAGGTAAATAACCGACCATGCATCAGAAATGCAGAGTTTAGTCCCATCAAATTTCATTTTGTCATGCGAAGCACAATGAACAAATTACACAAATATTTCAATTTTCAATAATTATTTTCTTAATATAAAAATTCTTATTGTGTAAAATTGCATAATTTTATCTTTATTTTATATGTCTGCGGCAATTATTGACTCCTGTATTAATTTTTCGATTCGTTTGAATTTCGGACAATCTTAGATGCTAATTGATGATGGCCGGATTTGTATTGTTGTTTAAGTTTGAACTCCACAATTTACACTTTTACATTTCGAGCAGTGATTATACATACATATTTTCGATAATTTTTGCCCATAGGTACATATGTATGTACCTATTTGGGATTGTGGATGAAAGAAATATTTATTGTAGTTTTTCTGGTAGATAAAGTGAAAAGTAAATTGCAAATGCATTGGTATTATTAGCAAGATGATACTCATCTCATTACGTTTTCCTTTTTTCCTAAATACCTATGTATATTTTTTCGCCTATTGAATTTTTTGTTATGCAAATGAAAAATCCTAAAATAGTTATGTGAAATAATATTTTTTTATTTATCTAGCATTAAGAGGATTAGAATCAATATGAGGGAATCTTGAAACGAGTTATGTAATTGAAGCTTATTTAATAGATCAAATCACCAATAAATTGATTTGATTTCAAAGATTGATTGATGTCATCATGTATGGTCTCAATTTGATCTAAATAAATCATTTATGTTAGTCTCCGGACAGGGTTAAATTAAACTATACCCACATTTGAAAACACACCTAAATCTCGAATTACAACATAAAATTTATCTGAGGAACAAAGTTATTTTAAAAGACCAATTATCTACATATGTACATATGGTATGAAGGATGTGGTTAATTGTAAACCATTTGTTAGTCAGCGGTCCTTTTCATTATGAATTAATTAAGAGAAGAGCTTTGAAGTGGATGCAATAATCCTTAATGAATGAACCTATGACGAGTACTAAATCCTCCTTTCCTTTTTACGATTATTTAAGATTTATTTCAATTATTAATTTGCATATTGCCTAATACGGTTCAATTGTACCTGTCCCGAATCCATGTCTTATAAAGCGGACGATAAACTGCATTTGTAATTTCCTTTTCATTACATTAAAGTGCTTCTTGAATATGCAGAAGTTCTATCTAACGATTTTATAAATATGAATTTATTCTATTCTGAAGCCATTGCAACGACAAAGCAAAATAATTGAAATTTTTCGAAAAAAAAAATTCTCAATGCGGATGTAAATTGTATACATTGTTTGCATTTCTTATGAATGAGGATGCGCTTCCTTTCATAAATGGCTGTTATAATAACATTGCGTTTGGGTGTGATTGCATTCATAACTATGTTATTATATGAAGGGAGAAAGATGTGCAGATAAAGCCTGCATGCACACCTCCTTCATGCACCCAGCGACGCTTTAGTAATTCCGCGAAACGAACTTGATGATCCACGGGAATTTCATCAACTCAGCGTAGATTGGAAGACGTATTAAGACGGAGATAAGACGGATGCAAAATCGAAGTGTCAATCAATTATTGAAGAAATTGGAGCAAAACTTCATTATTTATTCATTTGATCTTAAAATTGCTTAATAAACCTAATGGCTTTGCGAACTTCAAGTTATTTAATAAAAGAAAATTAAAAATCACATTTAAACTCTTAGTATTTTCTTAACTAATGTTTTCTTGAATATTTAAAACAGTTGCATATTGTATATTGTTTTCATATTATTTACTCTGTTGTTTTTATGGAAAAACAAAGTTTAAAAGGTATTGTAGCATGTAGTTGATAAAATCTTAATGACCGTGGGAAAATATTGCCGTCATAAGGGAGATATAAAATAAAATGAATTGCTCATTCAGTTTTCTTTGTATTTAATTTTATTGATGAAATGCAATCGCTCCTCGAAATGTGTCCATGTGAATTTCAGGAAATAGCTCTGTATATCAGGATTTTTCGCAGAAATGCAAATTTCGTGTAAAAGTTGTAAAAAATTATCGAAATCTCGTTTTAATATTACTGAAGGTATTAAACAGAGAAATGGAATGAATGAATATATGAACAATAAACGGAAGAAGAACATTAAAAGCTTAATAACACCATGCAAGCGTGCAGTAAGGAAATTTCGTAAAAAATTAAAATTTTCTGGTAAGTGCTGTATCATGGTTGTCTCGTATGTTGTGCATATTAGGTATGTATTTACGTTGTCTTTTTCGTTTGCCTGTTTTTGGGTATAAAAATAAATAATAATAATAAGAAGAAGCGGAAAATGCGTTTGTTTAATGAATTCACTGAAAAATTTTTAAAAATAACTGTCTAAAAATCTTAAAGAAATGATCATCCATGCTCTTATTTGCTATACGGTTTGCTGTGCGTTAAAATTGAGAGCGAGGTGAAAAAATTTTGTAGTGAATGCGAGAATATGAATATCGTTCAATAAAAATCATTAATGACTGGGATCACAAACTGCACTTAAAAGAATTTATGCAAACTGTTTACTTTTACATACAATTCGATTTTACTGTATATAAAATTAAAAAAGGTAAAAGTAAATGGTGGCATATCATTCTCAAATATTTCTTAATGTAGCACATAACAAGAAGCAAAAGTTGTTCGGGGTCTTAGCTAAATTGTTATTGCTTTTTGCGGAATCTCTAAATAAGATTTCCTGTGGAATTCGTACACAAAGAAATCAAACACCCTTTCGACGGGGGCTAAAACCAACTATGCGACATTAACTCTGTGGAAAATATACTGTCCGAGCAACATACATATAAGATGAAAATGTTTCTAAACTAATCAATTTTGGTACAGATTGTGATCCATGCTACGTACATATATGAGAAACCCAAAAAATATGTGGGTTTATGAATGTGGGTACATAACGTAATTCAATTGAATAGTGAATGGGGGAGAAAGGGTATCGACTATTTGGTGATATTGTCAAATGAGCCATATCCGAAATACGATATCACGTGCTGCGGTTCGTATGAAAGTTCTGAAAGAAGCAAAATAATACGTGGAGGGGGAAATAACATAAGACAAAAAAGCACTTCTCTGGTGGGGGAGGAAAGTAAAAGAATAACAAAAAAGCTGCACAAGCAGGTCGAGAATAAATTATAAGAAAATAACCCAAGAAATGAATGCTGCTATGATATATTGTCCGAGAAAACGAATTTATCTCGTGTTTTTAATAGTTATGTTCAACTTATTTATTGTTTATCAATTTTGTGTATCTTTTACCTTAAATGACTGTTTTCAGTGCGACATCCAAGTGGTGGTTGAGTGTAAGCATAGAAACAGATATTTTTGTTAATGTTATTTATTTTGGTTGTGTTCATTTTATTATGTTAGTTAATATTATTGTTAAAATATTTCTTGATATATATTTCCTCTTCGACTATGTTCCAACAAAAAGAGTGGGTTTAATAAACTATGTACTTAATTAAAATCACAAAGACCCTATTAGAAAATAATTAAAATTATGGGAAGTACCTATAAAATATTTTTCAATTTTGACCAAACAAAATCCTTGTCATTACAAAAGCATACCTATTTAAAGTCTACAATAAAGCTTTATTTTCTGTGCCTACATTTTACTAATTGCTGAGGGTTGTATACATAAATACCCAAGGTTAGTCAGATGTTTAATATTTTTCAAAGAAAATTGAAGCAAGATTCTGAATATATTTTAATATTACGTTACTAAAAGAGTAAATGAAATAACCAAAAATCCCTCTCATTTCGTTTAATGGCGGTTTGAAATTTCCGTAAAACTTTTATTGACTTCGACATTTTACATACATTACATACTTTGACTAAGTTTTTTAAAAATATTTAAATTAATTCAGGGTGAATGACCTGAGAGATAATTTATTGAATTCTAAAAAAAAGTTGTGTACTCATGGCGTGCAGTAAAGCAATTACATTTTCCACCACTGGCATATTCCTCAAATAATTTCCATTTCCTATTTTTCTTGTCAGGAAATCGATTTATTTCACTCCTTGCAGTAAATGTCGGTAATGTACTGACTTAATCTTGGATTTCAAACGAATCAACATCCCCAAACACTTTGAAGATTCGAAGGAATTTTTATAAGAAACTTTGTCCTGCAAGATTTTTGCATAAGAACGCTACGGACTTTGTGCATGATAAGAAAATACGGAGATGAAGTTGTACGACGAACAAGACAGGAAAATCCTCTTTCGTTTCAATTGAACACTCTCGTTAACAAAAAAAAAAAAAACATAAAAATATTTGTTCAAAACCCTTAAGCTGCACTGTATGTAGTTCACTAAACCCACTTTTTATTTGGTTGTTTGTAACAAAACATGGTCGAGTTTGTCAATTTAAAAATGTGCGATTTCTTTAAAGTTTGTATATGTTTATGTTTGTGCTCATCTTGACGTCATTTATATATTTTTGTAGAAAACTATCGAGGAAACAAACAGTTTATGTTCATTGTTTTAAAATCTTTCTGTTATTTCTTTGCTGGCTAGAATACTATATTTTGCGAAATAAAGGTACACAAAGCGGTGCCGTAGATAGATAACTGGTTAACTCTTTGTACAGCGTGCCGATACTGTTTTGCTAAATAATTGAATGGGCACAATAATTGTGTTAGACTATTTATAGTTAATATAATACTTGTTAATAAAGTGACGTGATTTATTGGGCTTACCTGCAAAAATTGGGAAACTGTCGTGTCTACGATCATAAGAGGGCGGTGGATTAGATGGACAACACCATTCCTCACTGGGATATTTCCTTTCACAATTTCGGCCATTACTACGCCCGTTGAATGCTTTGAGTCGCCGAGAATTGTGTTTGACTTCACGTATACTGAGAATAAGGATTTTATGTATTTTTCAACTTAATTAATTAATTCTTTAAAGGAAAATAAATTAGAGGAAAAGTGAAGAGGTAGTTACTTTTGCCATCTTTTTGCAGGAAAAAGCTCACGGTTACTTTGATGTTGTCCTCAAAAGCGGCAGTGGTCTGTGGCACTTCGAGGGGTGCTGCTGCGGTAAATATCACATTATTAAGTATAACGTGGCCATCGATAACTTTGTTATCAACAAGACTGCTTCGTGTTGTTTGCTATATCCCGAGGGAGTTGAATTAACACAGTAAAACACAATTCACAACTCAAAGGGAACGCTCTTACCTTGAAACCTTCATCAATTGGAATTAAGAATGTATGCGTTCCGGGAGAGGAGAACAAGTTTTCCTTTCTCATTAATGTTACCTGAGACCGGAAGGATCTGAAAGTACACAGAAATCATTAAATTAATTCCACCTGAGAGTAAACAAAGGATATTTGTAAGCAAACAATGAAAACATAGGAACGAATTAGGGACGTTCAACTTATGTTCAGATAAAAGTTAATCAACTAAATTTTATCGTAGACGCTCCGATGAAAGCTGGACTATTTAAAGCGAGGCGGCTTTTGTTTGCTTATGGAGACAAGAGACTAAAATTTTGCTTTTATTTTGTTCGTATTCCTTGGAAATCTTCCCATATACCATAAATAGGGCTTCAGATTGTAACTTGCTACTTTGAAGTACAAAGGCTTCGATTTCTCCATCTTTGTTTGTAGATGAACATTAAACCATATTGATATGAAATTTAGGTTATCACATATTCGTACATATTTTTAAATAAATGTTTTGAATTCTTGTTCCAAGTAGATAGGCAGATATATTTAAACTTTTTTAGTAAATATACATTACACAGATCAGGGAAATTGATCGAAATAAATTTGTCTCTAAATTAAACGGTAGAGTTACCACTTTTTATTTGTGAAAGATAAGATTTTGTAAAGTAGTCAATGACTGAAAACTAGAGTGGGAAAAACAAATGATTTTATATAATTTTAGCTTTAGAATACATAAATATTTTGCTGCTCAGTTCGGAGTGCAGAGTTTTATAATGAATAAATTAAAAGAATTAGATTAAAAAGAAATGCTTCAAATCCAACACGACTTAACTTGCCCAAATCGATCAAGTTGTGGACTTCGTATAGTTGCAGTTATAAATATTCCTATTTAAAAGACTTAATTAAACTTTTATATGCTTTTCTTAATACAATTATCATTTGCATCTTTATATCTGTAACAAGTTCAAATTGATAATTGTTGAGAGTTGAATAAGCTTATAAAATAGACTTAATTGAAATGTATAATTCAGCAGAGTAATAACAAACTTCTTGTCTAGACACACAATTCTTTACTGAAACTTGTTTCTACTTCTTAGTTTCTTGCTTTAATTGAAATAATCGTCAGTCTGGTTCTATTGAATCAATTATTGGGTAAGTTTGGCTCTCACAAACTTGTTTGTTGCAGTGTAAATTTTATTAAGGAAACTGCGTTTTCAATGTTAATTAGTGTGAAATTGTTCCTTCAATTAATTATCTTAGTTACATTTCTGTGAAAACGAAGCCCTTCTTTTTCAAATCAATAAATACTACATAGGATATTGCCAATTATCGTTGACATCGTTACGCATTTTCTAAGCTAATTGGAGCGCGTTATAATATCCGATAGATTTAAAATAAATATCCTTTCTTGCAAAGGCTAGCTAAAGTTACAGCAAGGACATGAAAAGGTAGTGAAACTGAAATTTTAGAATATGATGAGAACGTTCACTTGTAATCATCTTAAAATAAATTACCTGAGACGATAAGGTCCAATGTTCATTGAGTCTGCCTGTGTAAGAAACTGGTATGCATCGGGGTTCGTTAACTCAGTCTTTGAAGTTGGCAGAACGGTGAGTGGCTCCAAGACGTCGTCAATCACGTGCATCACCTAGCACAGGGAGAAAGTTCCATTAAATTACAATCGATGTAGGATAAACTATAAAGCCTTAGAGGATCATTAGTTTAAATTAACAGATTCTTGGAAACGTTGTCATTGTTACAAAGGTACGATATTGCATTCATCAATTTCTCTTGAACCACAGCGACAGGGCTGTTTTATGCTACATCCAGTGGAAACTGCGCGGAATAATGAACTTGCCTGGGAAATATTTCTTGCCTAGGTAAATTCTCCCCGCAAACCATTGAAATCTATTCATTCGTCGGGCAACTTTCGAGTGTTTAGTTCGGAAAAATCGGAAAAAAAAACTTTTTTAATTTTCCTAAAAGACTTTATCAATATTGTCCGAACTCTTTTCGTTCGATCAATTGCCGAGGTAGTGTCCCGGAAGTTGAGACATTTCGGGGCTGTAAAGGTGTGCCCCCAGGAAAAAAAATAGACGACGCTTCATTGAAAGCAGTAACCGGCGCGTGCCATTAATTGCATTGGTTGTGGGTGGGAAAAGGAACCAATGCTTTCTGTTGGTTATGCCGGGGAGTATTGATTAAGCATAGAATTCAGGCCACCAGGAGCGAGTTTTTCTTATTTTACTAAATATGTATTTTACTGCATAGTTACCTGCTTGTATCCGTCGTTTTGCACCTGTGTAGAACGCGATGGTACCAGGCGAGCGTTATTTACATAAATATCACCATTTCGATTCCTTGTAATATACAATGGCGGATTTCCATCTAGGTCCGATGCTACACTTTTCGGCAGTTGTTCTTTGGTAAGTGCAACAGTAGCTGAAAAGTAAAGCATAAATGATTTATTTAGAGTTTTAAGATTTAAAAGCGTTAAATAGAATCAATTATTAAGTTTAATCGAGCATTCAATTGATAAAAGGCAACAAGATGAGTTTGACATAGACATATTTACATAACATATGTACATATTGTATTTAAAAAGAAAAATATTTTCCAAAATAATTTGTTGTTATTTCTATTGTTATATGTATGTATGTCTTCATATATGCATTTAATACGAATACCTACCATCAAATAAGTACTTTATGTTTCTTTTTCTTAGTCACATCCGATCGATGATTTAGATAAGGTTTTTAGTTTTTGAATCAGGTAATATACATATGTTCAAGAAAAAACTAGAGTTCTATACAATTTTTCAGTAGATTATAATTCAAGAGAAAATCGTTTATATAAGCTCTTTTTAAATTGCTTTTAAAAATGTATGAAGTGTTATTCTTTATGATTTTAATAAAATATATAAAATATATAAAATTTAGTTTGAGACTAAAATTTATATCGGATTTCGCAGAATGAGTTTAGTCAAGCCTAAGCTATGGCTTAATTTTAACAGATTATTACATTTGTTATCGTGTTTCGTTTTAAAATTAAACGAAAATGTATTTCAGTTAACAAAATACTGTAGGTACTTATAGAAATAATCGACGAAAAATTTATTTATAATATGTATATAAAATGGTTGTAGTCACAATAGACGCCCCAAGTATTTAGTTAAATATAATTTATCGGTTTATTCCAAATCGTAGCTTAATCGCTGAAATTGATGGGCTTAACTAAAAATTAAAACAGTACTTGAATTCAGTTTAATAAACGTTACATCCTCACTATGAAATAGAAAATAGATACTTATGATTTAATTTATGATACGCCACCGATTTCCATAATGTTTTATTAGAATTTAAAAATTAAAGGTTTTATTATCAATTCACCCTATTTTTTAAGTCCCCTTACTTAGTGGAAAATTTTTGTTGGCGGATATGTAATCGACATAAAAATGTAATATATTTTGCTGTAAGGTTTTGTTTCCCCGTCAACTGTTTAAGCTATTTTCTTAATCCCTTTTAATTAAAAAAGCGGTTTTTTGGAAACAAACAACAAAATTGCCGGAGATTCTTGAAGTTCTCAGTTCTCTAGTAAATTAAATGAATATCTATACTTAAATTTGTCGACTTCCACCTTATTTTTGAAATTCTGTAGCAATGTGCTATGCATGTGTACATCTGTAGTTTGAGGAATTACGTAACTATTCAAGCATTTATGAAATCTTCTGTTTCCTGTTCCTTGCGGGAAGCAGGCAGAAATTAGCTCCCCTCGAGGTATTAAGCACTTCATTTATGACGGAAAGCTCGTATACATAAAACGTATCCGCATCTCCCGTGATCCGTTCCCATGTCTACGCTGCATAGCTCCGAAACTAATGGACGTGGAAGGATTTACCAGATGTTTTCCAACGAATCCCTGATGTGCACCCAACTAGCTGTGGGCTGGGCCTTAGCTTTTAAAGCACTTAGACTTACTGAAAAGTAGGAAAGTGTTGAAAGCAGCTATTAACTTCGGGTTGAGCGATGCCCAACTCGGAGCAAAAGGAGTGTTTGATGTGTTTTCCGAAACAGACTCATTACCGGAAATTTAAACTAAAGTCCTGCTTTTGCTTAAGCTGGGCGAAAATTGCTCCTATGAAATTTATTATTGATAAAAGCTAGGGACCCGCTTTATTTCGCGGCAGCAGGTCATCCACCGTCGCAAAGCAGTGCCATATTTCAAGAGCTCAACTTTTGCACTGTTTCTTTTCATCAGCGAAATATTTATAACTTGAACGAAGAAGTTCGGATTAGGGCAGAGCAGATAAAAAAAAGTTAAACTTGTTTAAATACTTAAAGATGATTTAGTTCGGAAAGTTTTCGTTTAAAGTGTCCACTCTCCTGCTGCACTGATTGTAGTGAGTGATTGTGCGCTATTAAAACAAATTTATAATTAAATTTATTCATGCGAGAAAAGGACTTCGGTTCAAGTGGTGAATCTTCAGGAGAGCGACCTAGGGGATCGCTCCTGGAAATTATTCCAAAGTTTAATGAGCTATATTTTACGTGGGCTAATTGGAACTGCTGAGCGCCGGAAATTTCAAGGTAATTTTATGAAGAGATTTTAAAGTGGCACAAGAAAAAATTTAGACTATTTGATAAAATAGTAAAATTTTGAAGCTCTAAGGATTATCGCTAACACTTATACATACGTACATATGAAGTCAATTTCATTAATCTAAATATCTAAAACATTTGTTGATTTTATAGGTAATTAAGGTATAATATTTTTATTTTACAATTAGTAATTTATGGGATATGAAAAGTGATATTTTATAAAAAAAAAAAAAATTTTCAACTTGATGAAGAAAGAAACAAAATTATTGAATTTGTATATTGGAATGCAAATTTGCCCCATATGGATAGGTAGATCACTCGAAAATTCTTGCATGCAAACTTTTACGTACAACGTTTTGTTCGTGGATAATGGAGTAAAATATTTCTTAGCCTAGATTATCATTATTGTGAAGGATTTAATATGGCGATAAACTCGGTATTTGAATTGATAAAATAACCAATTTGTTAGTACCTACATCTTGTTGTAAAATTCGCGGTATAAAAATCTATCTAAAGCACGAACTGGCATGCCTGTTTGTATCCCTAAAATCCAAATGAAAACAAGCGAAATGAATTTTCTACTGGCCGACACAAATAGCGTCAAACAACACCCACCCTTAGCAATTAAATGTTTTCAATATTCATAGCACCATGCTTCTAATAGCATAAGCCGGACAGCTATGGTCGCGCAATTACTGCAGGTAATTAACCTCTTTTTAGTGCAAAGCAATTATTCGCAATCATATTGTGAGTACAGGTCTAATGGAATTCTAATTACTTTGCCCTTTCTCCGTGAGTACTTAGGTACGTTTGTAAGCCCAGCTATCCTTGGAAGGTGTCTTATTGAAAACTTTTAGAAAAATTTTTCTTCCAAACAGCTAGTCAGAAAGTGTAAATAGTAAATTCTTGTCGACAACTGAATTATACAGTCCGAGTAGTGTAGGGCAAGTTCTCACTGACACTTTGGCTAAAGTAGCTTAAAAATGCAATTTTTTTTTTGAAAGTATGAAAAATTGAATACTTACAGATGTGATATAGCACCGACGTGTTTCCAACGAACTTCTGGAATGCTTTGTTAGTTGGCACAAATACCGTCACTGATCGAAGTTGAACCGTCGCATTCGCAATTGGATTCCTTTCCAGCAAGCTGTGGAACTGAAATAAGAGAAAGCAATTTTTAACTTTTAGCGGAGAACTTCATGTGCATGTGAAAGACAAAGTGAAAGAAAATTCTCGGCATCATTTCCATTTTTGCTAAAATTTTCTATAATGTATTTGAGAGTGAAATTTCAAAGTCAGGACCCAGCTCTGCGCCCTGCGGAGCTTTTGAATGTTGAGGGGAGCGAAGGACTCGAAGGTGCCACTGTGTATGATGTTTCTGGCGCCAACCAATTTCACCCAGAATACAGCAAGCACTCTGCATTGCTGCAGTAAAACTTGGAATCTACGGGATGCAGATACTTTTTGCACAATTAGGGGATTTAATGACCTAACCATTGCTGGAGTGAATAAAAAGGCAAGATAGGCTAATTTTCAGGAAATCTTTTATACCTCAGATGTAGAGTGATTGCCCAATTAGTTTTGATCAATATTTTTATTTGCATTTTTATAAAGTAGGATGTAATTCTATATGCATATTTATGTACCTATATAATTATAAGAATACATGTATTCATGAAAAAATTATGTAAAATTTTGAAGAAATGGTGATGCTATTCCAACTACAAGCAGTCAAAACAGCCGGCATCGAACGTTCTTAACATGGATCCCCATTTTCGTCTAGTTCAAAGTTGTTTTAAAAACATGATCATTCCACAATCCTTGAATAGTAATTCAAGTTCTAGAAAATAATTCTCGGATTTGTTGGTAATCTTTCTGTCTTATCAGTATCCCAAACTATGTATCTATTGTTTAATTTTGTATTTTGAACGTTTAAATCATGGAATGTCTTATCTTCTTGCTTTTTAGGTAATTATTTAAAGTAGGTATTTAAGAGACTACATACATAAAAAATGGAAAATATTTTGATAAATTAAATCTGCTACGCCCACAAAATTCCCAACATAAGTATAAGAGCATAAATTCGATACGTCAATTTTATCTTAGTTTTTAGCAGAATGTTTAATACATTATGCTTACGAAACAAACAACCCTGCAGCTAAAAATCGTATTTGTTTTCCTCGTCGTTCTTCGAGAATGGTTTGAAGTATGTAATTCGATGTGGGTACGTATATATTGAACAAGGGTATCAAAGGTCTAAGCTTTCACATTATTGATTGAAAAATAAAACCCGAAGTCTAAAAGTTTAGGACATTTGTTTCTGACAAAAAATCCTAAAAGACAGCCTTTCTGAGAATCTGGAACCTCTGGAACCTCTGGCTCCAAAGTTGGATATATGTACATATACTACACGCAAATTTTTCTACCTAAGCCCAATCTTGGGTCTAAGCAAATAACATCAAATGTTAAGAGGAATTTGTTACAATATTAAGAGTGCGACTGCCTATTGCACCTTATAAATGAGAGTTAATTAACATGCATAAGGAATTCGAAAAAATTTAATATGAATTATCGTTCCATTAAAATGATAAGTAGATCTTTTCAACGTCTTTATATAATTACGCTTATGTACTCACCATATTTTAAATTTAAGATTATAATGATCTGGATATTTCTGTTTAATGTCAGAATGCCTTTAATCTGTGGCACATACATGCATATGTTACGGCTGGTAGCAAAAGGTTTAATTTATAAATTAGTCTTTTTAAAACCTTGAACATATTTTGCGAAGCAAGTGGTACTATGTAGGATGGGATTTAACCTTTAAAATGGAATGGTTGCTTGGATATACATATAAGCGTATTCTCTTCTTTTCAGGGTAGTAGTGGCTTCACAACACTCAGCTCAAACATATTGCGCAATTGGTGGTTCAAAAGTTGCACTAATTTGGAAGGTCGAATTAGGTCATGAGGAGAGCTATCCAAACGAGTGGGTGTTGACGCAAATCATGTTATGCATAGCATGGGGTGGTAATTCCCTTCAAATTTACACATATTAAAACCCAGAGGGAAACGTGTGCGCATCCTCACCCCAGGCGCTCTTTTAAAATCCTTTAATAGGCTTTAGGCACGCGTTAATCCCTTTTGTTTCCATCGGTCTAAGGATCTGGGTTAAGTGAAGCCTTGAGACATTTGCATTTTTATGTAGAGCTCCTAAAATAGGAGTCGAAATTGATAGCTGGTTGCTGTTAACGTTACAAGAACACTTTTGAAGTTTAATAATAAAACAAATCCTGACAGTGATCAAATATAAGTATACAATTTCTAGCTCCCAATAAAATCCTCTGGGGTTCGAAGTCACAAATCGACATGCATGCTGGAAACAGTCAATCCGGCGACATGACGTCGCTGTAATTCGATTGATAAACTTAACTACAGGGATGAGGGTTGTGAGTTTCGGTGGTTGTATAGCGCCGTTTCGCGTGTTTCGTGCTAAATGTTACTAACAACTCCCGCGATATATAACATTTGCAAAAAGCAAGCCGAAACCAAAGCGTTTTTACGTAACTTCCCTTACAGTTCGCGATAAGCTGAATAACTTCTCCTGACGCTGGTCGATAGTAGCACAAACCTACAGTCTACACCCAAATTCCCGGCTTTGCTGTATGTTGTATAAGGTTGTGGGGAGAAAACATATCGATTTTATCAAGTTTTTAATTCTATGCATTTAGCAGGCTTCACCGCCGTCTTCCAGGGCAAAAGAAGCCATACCCAAGCACGAAAATTTGAATCGATCGGGTCAACCCCAGCCGGTGCGGTGAGTGAATTCGTACCTATTTGTTGGAGCCTTTACGGACAAATGCATTGTCGCAATAGACCCTTTCAATTAGGGCATGCCTTTCGTGACATGAGCTATTTGAACAGGAAATAAAAGTACAATACCACCGCAGACAGACTCGTTCAAGAACTCTTAATAGGCATTCTACAAATACGTAACCTGCAATTAAGTCTAGCCAGTGTGTCGCCGCAAGTAAAAGATTACCCTGCGTTCAAATATTTCTATGGATGTATGGACAGTGTACGTGTCGACAGGAATAGGATTTCACAAAAACTGCCGCTCATTTGAATAATATCTGAAAGCGCAGGATCTTGGAGGCTTTTTTTGCTATTTATTCGACGGGGTGGTTTTTGTGAATACGTTAGTTAAAGCAATCACGCAAGATGATTCGTAAAAACGGAGAATTCAAACTGCATACCACTTACAATTTCAAAGAGAAAATTACTTATGCGGCATAGAACTGAGGAATTTCATTTAATTTCTTTGAATATGAAGCTTTTCAACGATTTTAGTTATGTATTGAAAAGAATTGATTACATAGGAATTTGGTACGACAATTTTTCATCAACAATATAATAGGATAAGCTCAACCAGTTTGAAAGTAACCAAAATCTCTGTTTATAATACGAATAAATAATACTTGGGTTTATTCTTTTGCGGTTTTCTCGATCGCTGGAGATATTTATTTATCGATGTGAAATAACCCTTCAAAAATGTATTCCTTAATTTAAAAATATCTAAAGTAATTAAAAGGAACAATACTCCATTTGTACAGTGCTCTTTTAAATTAGTCTGCCAGCTGTTTGTGTTAATTGACAAATTAAACACAAATTACAATTGAATTGCCAATTTCGAAACGGTGGTATGTCAAAACTCCAAAAACACGGTAGGTAGGTACGTTCCTTGAAAATACGACGTTGTCGGAAATCGAATTATATTATTATATTACTTATATATGTATGTGTGTATAACTTAATATAAGAACTGCGCTTTCGTTCTAAAAAAAATAACTACACATTTTTCTATCTTCAGATCTTCACAATTATGTATACATGTATTTGTGAACACATAATGTACACTAGAATTGTGGAATTTAAGGAAAATTTTCCACATTTCCTAAAACTTGTTGCTCGAGGAATGCTGACAATTTTATCTCCGGTGTCTTTTCTGGAAAACAAAGATATTCATAAGTTTCTAAAAGGTTTCAACTCCAAAGCTCGTCGAGTTTTTTTTCTGATGCACGGTGTGAAGGTATCGTGCTTAGAATTCTCAACAGCTAATAAAACACGCAAATTTTGTAAATAAGTCTGAACTAGACTACATTTGAAATTGATAAATTAGTATGTAGGTATATTTCTTATACTTACAAAAACTCTTGCCTAGTTCGTATTTTTATTTATTTGTAGCTTGAAATAATTTGAAGGTAAGTCCATTTCTATATTCTCATATATTAAATTATCTAAGGGCACGTTGTCTGAAGCGTTAAAACTCGTTGATGCAGTTTTTGGATTTCCCGAATCTGTCTATGTTTTATTTTAACATGCACATGAAAGGAATCTGTTTTTAATTTCGAAAGGAAATTTTAAAAATTATTCGGTGGAAAAAATTATGTTGTGATAATTTCGTGGTGCAGGAGTATAGTTATCAGTGCAGAGATATGTTTTTCAAGGGTTGAAGGTCCAACCGGGGTTGCAATATTTTTTATCATTGCATCGGTCTGCTTTAACCGCACCACACTCGGGGCTGCAAAAAGGCTCATGGTTGGGTGTGTTGTAACTAACTGCAGCACAATAAACTCGTAACCGGGAGCAAGGGTAAAAAATGTCTGTTTTCCTGCAGATCAGAGAAATGCAAATGTTGCGGTATTTACACTAATACTTGCCGCAGGGCTTTAGAGGGCATATTGAAATGACGGCAAAGAATTTATTATCGCGCTGCCAGCTAGCGCTGACAGGAAAGGATATTCTTCTAAAACCCTGCCTTATGCACATTGACCTAAAGGGTTCCCGGTTCCGGGTTTCATCCTCCGGACAATGCAGTCAAACACTTAACACCAACCAGCGAGGGTGGTGTACATAATCTGGGTTTATTGATTTTTGGGCAAAAGCTGAACTGTTAAATTCAGGTTCGGTTAAAGCAGAAGGCTTATTATGATCCCAGGAATGTAATACAAAGTTTTATCCAGAATTTGGTCCCTGGACCGAACTGAATCTGAAATGCAACCGTCCAGCGCTATTCGAGGTAATGAGGTCATTTCAGGGGTACATCAAGTTGTTCCCAGCCGAGAATGCGAGCAGAAATTAATTAAACACAAATTTCAGCACCCCCAAAGAACGTCGACACTAATTGTGAATGTTGCCGACTGCATCCGAGCAATAACATAAAATATTCAAAAAATGTAACGAAGGATATTTACGGCACTTTTTGGCAAAATCTGTTTAATTCTGCAGAGCCCTTAAAAATTTTCAAAAGCCCTGGTAGTTACGAGAATGTTGAAGTTAGTTAATTCATTACATGGGCCGGGAGCAATTTAAACATTTTTGCATAAATTACTCCAGTTTGAGCTTTTAATTTGTATGCCTTTTTTAGCTAAAAGTTTTTCCAAGAGTGTACTCAATCGCATTTTGTTTACTTCCTGAATAGTAGAGGGGTTTTTAAAAATTTCATTAGAGTAAAGTTGGCATGTATACCTCTGGACTATAGCGCTCCTAACTAATGAGCAGATTTGTTATCTTTCAGGGCAACCGATGGTAGAGTTTTACAAAAAAATTTACCCTAAACTGATGCTATTCTTTTTATATGTGGTTCTTCTAACAAGCAAGAAAAATGCACCTGAAGGTTGAAGGTGGCGTTCCCAAGAAATCTATTCTGGAAATAAATGGACAAGCTTATGGGAGAAGAAACGTCTATTGCACCTTGTGAAACATTTAAAATGTTTTTGGGAAAGTAAAATTTAAATGTTGCATGTAATCGTAAGAAATTTGCATCAATTTTATATATGTATGTATGTAGGTTCCATGAAATGTGCTACAAGCGTGTTTTCAAATATGTTCCGAGTTTGAACGAAGATTTATTGAAGTCCATGTTTATTAAATAGAAGGTGCTATCCATCTATCTTCCAATCGAATAAATACAAATATGTACCTGCAACTTCTGTTCAAACTCTATTTAAAACTATGTATTTGGCAAATTTTGTTTTTTATTATAGTAGAACTAAAATAATTTTTCCAATGGTTCGGATACATAATAATAACAAATTAATTTTAACAACGCAATTATATGTATAAACATAGTCACCGCTTAATTAAAAAGTAACAACCTGGCGAACAGAAATTCGCAATTAATTACTCAAAATAAATAATATGTGTAAATTCCAAAATTTGTTTGTGCTACCGAATAAACCATATGAATTAATATTAATTTACTTTATTAACAGAATAAATTAAGCATAGTTTGTAAAAATTATGCATCGGTTGAAACTTTGAGTCTAATTTGCTTTAATTAAAGTCAATTTAATAGGTTTTGTGTAATATTTACAATTGAAATTAAGTTGCATCCACCAATGCACATAAAAACGATATAAAAAATTTTCAGCAATGCACATTACATATACATAATGTATATTTGACCAGTTTTTTTTATAGTGAAAATGCATGATATGTAATTTTATTCAAATATATGTAGTAAATGGGTGTAATTTCTAGGCAAGTATGAAATTCTCAAGAAATATTTTTGGTAGAAATTAGATAGGTTACTTTACGTAGATACAGTTAAAATTTCGAATTTGTACAAACTACAATATGGCTTTAATGATTTTAAATTCTCCAAGTCCGGACCCACCGTAACGAAAGTTTTTCTGCAAGGAATGACTACGACTAGAATTGACAGACAGACAAGAAGAAAGCATGACGGATTACTCAGCCATCGAAAACAAAAAAGACTTGGCCAGACAAGAAAATATTCACATAATTGAACGGATGTAAATCAATTGAGCTGAAATATCTTTTGTCTTGGAGCACGGAAATGAGATGAGTGAAAATTGTAGAGATAAATCACCTTCCTACATAGGTGGGCTCTAAATTTCATCAGCACGTCTTGGGTTCTTTTAATTAAACAACATTTTTTGATGATTGTCATGTCATCAATGCGGAGCCACCGCAACTTATTCATAATTACTTCTCTAATTAAAAACAAAAAAAAACCGCAGTTCTGCTTTGAAATCCGAGATCTCTAACGTTACCGCAGCTGGTGCTTTGTTCCAATTTAATTGGGTACTTGGAAAAAAAAACCAGCTGCATCGCTGGTTCTCGTCCAACCCCAAAGAAAGTAGCAATCATGACGTCTTCGCGCTATTGTGCGTTGTCTTCACTAAGATCTTCGATGAAGACAAAGAAGATGAATGAGCGCGATCTCAGATCAAGCTAAGATCTTTGACTTCTAGCCCTCGCGCGCAACGAATGAGAATTGCTGGAGTGGACCATCCTAAGATCAGCGTGGACGATCAATTTGTATGCGTGATTCGTGCATGCTGCGTTCATTGAAATTTATTTCTTTCCAAAGCAACCAAATTCGATTTTAATTATGCTTCAAATAAAATGGGGAACTGCCCCCAGTCGAAAATGATGGGGAGGACCGATGGAATGCGGGTGGTTTTGTTCCACCAACTGCTCAATCGGTGCGACGACCGCTTGTTGAGGTGTGAGTAATGACTTTAAATGCTGAATAAATTACCTCAATTGCTCGCGCTTGCGGTCGGTGAGTTATCTTCTACTTATTCGGACATGTGCCTTACTGCGGGGACTGAGGCGGACTTCATCGGGTTACGTGGTTCCATCACGCGGTAATTCACTTTGGGTCGACGTATTGCGTTACACAGGGGTTCCGGGGCCCCAACAGAAGTTATCTGGGTGTTGGGGTACCGCGGAATCAGGGGCAAGCAGTTCAACAATTTATTTACTCAAAATAAGTTAAAAAGCTTCGATTAAGCCGGGGGTCAGAATTACGATCGCGATAAGCCGAGGTCACCTCCGGCTTTTCGTCCGATTTATTGCTCTTTTGCAGAAACGCTAAATTAACTCATCGCCAGTGGGAGACGCAATTTCCTTGCAATGCAATTATTATTTCATCAAAAATGTCGCTAAAGCGTTGCGTGCTAAGAATTTAAACGAGAAAAGTAATAAACGAAGCGAGTTTATGACTCATTTTATTAAATAAGGTATTCTGCTGGTAAAGCAAAACAGTTCTCATCTTTCGAGGAACCAAAAATTAATTTTTAATTTGAATTTTTCTCATCAGTTTATTATTTGTTCTCATTTTATTTTAAAATTTAACAGCAGCTAACAGCGACAAATTGAAATACATTATGTTACAGTAACCAGATTATATAAAAGAATATACAGGTGCCCTATTAATATTTCTCAAAGAATTTATAAAATGTCAAGAATTGTTATAAAATTAATTCTAATAAATATTATAATAAATTTATTCGTAGGAGGATCCAGAGCCAATCTGTTTTGACGATACGCTTCGGAAACTTATTTTAAGTGGTTGAGAGAGAGTTTTCCAGGAACTTGACAATTTTACCCAAATTATGTACATTCATATTTTGCGATAAATGAGAGAAATAAATCTGAAGTGATCTTATTTCAAGCTTTTAGCAGATTTTAGAAGAAAAGTGCTCAAATAAAAATGTTGTCTTTTTGGCCTGAGAGTTTATTTTTGTAAATAAGGCGCAATTTATTTCGTTATTTGCTAATTCAATGAGGTCTTTTGTAAGAATGATATAAAAGAGATGTACTTGTTTGCCCTTCTTTCCTGCAAATAAGATTATCGATAGACTTCTCAAATATTAGAAAACAAAATGTAGGTGGTATTTCTGAATAAAAGTTAAGAGCTTTTACTCTCTTAATTGGGTAAAAAAAATCAGTATTTGGGGAATTTTATTCATCATTTGTAGAAAATTTTATAAATAGGATTTTCTTGTTATATAATATAAAAGTTGGTTGCATTATATACCCACTAAAAATCAACGTTTCCAACCAATTACATTTGTTGTACATACATATATCATACGTACATGATGTAATTACGCAACGTACATAGGTATAAACAAAATATCGATTTTCTAAAAAACCTATAGACCAAAAAACGCCGGAAGGAAAATAGAACGATTAGGTTTCATATAAATAATGACTCTCTTATAAAGATGTATACTCTTTCTCATTATAAAGAAATTTTCGAAACCTGGAAATTAGTTCTCGATCATAGAGTTTTCACACTTATTAAATTTCAAAATGGTAGGTAACGTATTTAAAATAATGTAGTTAGCATCAATATTTGAAATTTTTTACTTATCGATTCTTGCCAATCACGAAGTTAAGTGTTCGAGGTTGAAGCATATCAATCACGTCGAACATGAAGCCCTTATGGGTGATTGGTGTGCCCAATAACAAGAAAATCCTAACCTTTACCCTTACCTGAAGAGGTCTATTGCTAAAAGCCAGATCGCCTCCAGTATTTTGGTGGGATTTGCATAATCTACACTACTCCTCCAGAGTGGGTTGAGCCTCAGTTCCCAAAGAGTAATAAAATGCAAATTCGTTATATATGTTTAGCAACCCAACAGAAAATATCATCTCCTGTCTGGAGGGTGAAATGTCTGTCTACAAATGCATGAGTAGAAATGCTGGTGAAAAATCCTCAGAACTCAGAACTTATTCCGTATAGCAGTGATATCGTGCTGAAAAAGCAAACATGTATGCCCCAGTTTAGCAAAGTTTATTTTCGGTGGCGCCTAACATTCATTTTCAGAATTGCACGCGGAAAATCAAGTTTTGAAATTTCCGTAGAAATGTACTCGGTGTAGATATAGTAATTGAGGACAATTTCGATAATGAGTAAGTATTTTGCTTTCGGTGAAGTGTTATTATCCGCAAAATGCAAGACATCTTCCTTAATTATGGCGCAATTTTCCTGGCACATTATAAAAAAATCATTTTAGATTGCGACGTGACTTTTAAGTGTTACCTGAGAATGTGCTAAAGTGAAGGATAATAAGATCGCGGTGTAATTGAGATTTGGAAGTTTCCCTGCGCTGTTTAACATTTAATGGTATTTCAGGGGTTGATAAATGGCTCGTTAAAAAATTAATGATGTCGTCCCTCACGGAGACAACGAAATAATGGGAGTCAGCCTCCCTAGGAACAACATGGCAGACTCTGTTCCGCAAATATCTGCAGGAAATCAAATTAAGCTCTAGTCGGCTGACGATAAATTTGGGACATCGAGAGAACTTGGTACATAATTGATTAAAAGAGGCATTCGCTGGAGTGGATCCGCAAAAGCCACATAAACAACATGCCCAGTCGCTCGGGGGCCCCGTCTGGGTTCGGGACACATAAATGCAAATAGTGAGGGGGACGCTTCCCTCTATAAAACATCAGATAGGGTTACAAGGACCCAGTCACGATGCGTTGTCGAAAAGAAGGCAGGAAGTCGGCTCAGTTTCCGTCAACGCCCCATGACTCAGAGGACCCCTCGAAAACGTAGGACTGTTTAACCCTCGAAGGAGATAGCTGCGCCCAAGACAACCACCACCCATTCCACCCATGTAATTTATGGGACAAATTCGGATATCTTTTGCGATAATTCTAGATTTTTGGGTCCTTGCCCCACATCGGAGAAGGAAGAACGCTCGCTGCATGCATTTTATTTTCTTCTGTCGTTTATGATCTCTGTACTTTGAGCGACCCTCGACCTCGTTAGCTTCCCAAGAATTTTTGAAAGGACGACATTAGACACGGGTTTGATTTATTCGATCGGCTTCGATTTTTCCACGCCATAAATTACTATAGAAGCCGTGCAATGTTCATTTACTGGCAGGGAACATCAAAACATTTTAGTTCCAATGCAACCAGACACCGTGAACGCATTAACAAGGGTATAGTTCGGCAGTCGAAAAAGGAAGTGGTTCACTTTTTCGAGGCACTAAAAGGGATTACACGATTTTGCCTATGTTTTCTTTCCCTTTACCTTGACCCGAGCCGCCAGACTAACTCTCATTTTTCTTTTCACCTCTGTCACAACATCCTTTGTCCTAAGTCATTCTATCATCGCAAAAACGCATAAAGCAACATTTTTCAAAGGACTCAGGCAAGGGACCTAGAAAAAACTGCCTTTTTTCATTTCATCCCGGTGCAAGGAAGCCCCTACTTATTTATGTTGTTTGACGGCCTAAATAATCCACTCCGAACACGCTTTATGTGACATTTTGCAGAATCTTTTATGTGCCCGATCCTGTAGTGTTTGTAATAATTTCGTCCCTTAATTCTGCGGCTCTTTGGCTTATCAGATTATACAAATTGAGTTTTTTAGATACAGAGGCCGCATTATACCCTCAGAACCTTACCAAAACAAGCTAAAGCACCCTTTTTGGACTACGAAGGCAGATGTCCTTTTATCATATTTCGACAAATTAAGATGCACAGCAGCCTCAGAAACACCCTACAAATATTCCTACTGTCGGATTGGGGAGTTTGTGATTTATTTGCCTTTTCTTCTTTACTTCATAAAAAGAGTAATAAATATAAAGGCGTATGTGAAGAGGAGTGGCGAGTCTCCCGCCCACAACCCGGCAATTTTCAGCATCAAGCAAAACATACTTCCGTGAATGAATGAGGATACATAACATTAATTAAATGTTCCTATCAAGATATCCACTTATTTCCCTTCATTGTCAGCAGAAGAGATATTGAGCTGGCGGCGATCCTATATTGTCTAACTTCGATTTTAGTATAATTCAAGAGCGAAATAAGATTTTATGGCTTAATCGGATGTCTTTCAAGCAAATGAGTAATAACATTAATCTACTAGTTTTCTTCGAATCCTAAGCTTATCATTAAAACACCGCAGATTGAACTTGTTTATTTCGTCATTAGTAAACAACTATAGGCTTGTATTGAATGAACGAACAACAACCTTTTAGATCTTAAAAATATTGCAATTAAGCATCTAGACGATTACTGGTTCAACAACTTCAAACAAAGTATGAGAGAAGGAATCAGATTTCATTTTGAATATCAAGTTACAAAACTTCCGGGAACAATATCACAAAGAGAATTTTTTAATTAATACTTCGGAATTTATTATTTACTTTTAAAAGGGTAAATAATCGAATGCTATGGAAGCAAATATTAAATTTTACACTACTCGATACAATAGAAAATACAACATCAATATGGTTAAATATATAAAAAATTGTATAATCAAAGAATCGGAACATCTGAACTGAAACATTAATCATCGGTTTAACATAGAACCTCTGGTCCACATAGTCTCTTGAATATTTTGTCATATGTTAAACATGACCTATAAAATTTTAATGAGTGATATTTTGTTTTTTTTTCTTTTTCAAGCTTAAATTCCGGGAGCGGTAGTTATTATCGGTATCTAAATAAAACTACGAAATAATTTCTGTGAAATTGAATAGCACTTATAAAAAAATACAAATTTTTTACATCTTCCATTAAACATATGTTTATATGTGTCTTGAGGTCATGATATTTTAAAGAAAAGTCTCGTTAATCGAGACCTTCACTAGTTTTAGGGGAATTATAATGGAATTGGCATTTAAAATATATTGCTTTTTTTGTTACTAATTGTAATTAATAATTCGTCTAAGTAAAAATATATCCGATCCATGAAGGATAATAATTGAATTTATTCTCTGAAAAAAAGGTACCTAATTATGTAAATCAATAGAGGTATTAACTGAAATTTCAAAAAAGTAACTTTTTTTTCATGACTTGATTGATAAAACTTTTTTTTACATTTTTGATGTGAAAGTCCCTCAATTGATCTTTGACACGGGAAGGGCCTATTTGCCTGAAGGAAGTCAGTCACTGCGACTAATCTCACCAATTAAAGTTAATTAGCTGCAGGTCGTTAAGATCTTTCTCGCGTTTAAAAAGTGTCACATTTCTCGGGGACTATTCTTCTGACAGACGTTCGTTAAAAAGCATCAGAGGTCGTGGCCACGGCGAAGTCCAAGTCAGTCGAAATCAGCGTCAACAACCTCTCAAGAATATTTAAGGCTGTGGCCCCGCAGATAGGGCAGACCTTTTGCGAGCGTAATTTGCTCATTTGACACTTACATTTATTTTAAAGTGACTTTTCTGCGAAGAAACCAGTGGAAAGCAGAAAATTATGCCGGCTCTTATTCGTCTAGCTAGGCGAAGGGCCGGGAAAGATGAGAGGCCCCGGGCACCGAAATGGTGAAATGAAAGAATTCTTTTCGTTCTTTAATTAAAAAACTGTCACTTCCTCCTCCGGCCAGCCCTTGTTAGCATCCCCCCCGCCCCCTCCGCTGGGCGATTGTAGTTGCAGAAGTAGCATCAGCTGTAACAACTAATGACTAGATGAACGCGCTTGTAAGGTTTTTTGGCGACCTTCCAGAATCAATGAGAAATGTTTTCGCTATTTTACTTGACACAGAAAATTTTTATGGCAAACACATCCCACTCTGCTCCCAGGATGGTCCAGAGGGTGCGGACGGATGGACGCGTTGTGTAACCGAGTTATCTAAAATCTAAAGCATACTGCCTCAGTTTGCCGCAGCTGGAATGAGATTCTGTTTCTATTTGCTGGATTTGTGGATTTTTATTGTTGCGTTTATTGTACCGATTTATTTCAGTCGAGCGACATTCATTGCGTCTGCACTTACGCTGCGGAAATTTATGTTTATGCTTCAGTTGCAGAGGGGATGCATGGCGATTTTAGTTTTAATCATTTTACACTTACAGACAGCACACCCCTTCGAAAGGGGTTTTGTTTGGGACCGACTTAATCCGAAAATTATTACTGTTGAAGCAGGACCGATGTTCTTAGATTTGAAGATAGGTTACATTGCGATGAATTTTTTCTTGAAGCGGAAAATCCTACTATCATCGATTCTGAATGATTTCCTTTAATTTAATAGCGGTCTTCTTAAAAGGGATATTCAATTGTGTATTCTGAGGGTACCTATATATTTTTTCAGAATCATTCTACTCCTTACAGTCTTTTCTTTTGAGTTGTTACCTATATTTTGAAAAAATAAAGAATAATTGAAACAAGAACAATAAATGGGATCTATACCTTTTTCAGAATGCATAGATTAAAATATGTACATATATAAAAATCCATCAATGAAGGAACTCAGTTTTCATTAATTTCAAAAAACATACACAAATATAACACTTTGTGATAATTTCTTCCAAGAAAATGATTTTCATTTTTAAAAAACATATTAATACCTATTAAGATACCGCCAGACTTTCCAATAAAATATAATAGCCCAAATTGTTTTGCTCATTTTAAAATGATTTTCGCAATCAGAAAGAAAAAATAAAATACGGGTCGAATTGATAACCTCTTTGTTTATGCCGGTTAATAAATCCAAATCGTACTGATACTAGTGTTATAAATACCAAATTTGTTAATATGTATATTTATCATTAATGTTCTCATCGGACATCGTCCACTGCAATCTTTAGTTCTATCACATTTTTGCAAAGATTTGAAACATGAAAAATTGAACAAGAAGGCATTTAAGCCTATTCAAAGAAATGTTTACTAGTGTTTTGAAATAATCTATGTATTTAATACGTTTTGAATTGAACCATTCCCAGGAATTTATTTCAGTGCATTTAATAAATAGAATTATGATCATTTATTCATTCAGGTATACATACCGCGACCATTTGCCCAATGTCGGAAAATTTAATTAGGTGCAATTTTTTTTCTAATTCGTCTTATTCCAATTTACAAACAAAACATTTCTCACGAAGGTATTTTTCGAAGAGGATGAATATTATACAATGCAGTGCAGTGCGCGTGAAACGAGGTATGTATTGGATTTCTTCGGTATACGAATAGTAAACAAAATTTCATTATTGAAAGGAAAGGTATGCTCGGAATGGCTGAAGCTTCTCAAAGAAAAGACGAAGGAATATTTCTTCTAGTCATTTCTTTTGGCTTCGGGCATGATAATAGCTTGTCTGTCTGACTTCTTCAGCTGCACGTTCCAATTTCCACCACCTCTTTGGTACCTGGTTTTTAACTGCTTGACGACGTCTATAGCTGTTTGGTTTTCGAAGAGATATTGTAGCTCTCGAATCGAACACAAAGGAGCCACTGTTGAACTTGGCTTCTGAATGATTAATTTAGTTACAACGAACATTTCAATAGCTCGATGGGATTGGCGGTGATGCCAGATCAGATTCATCTAGTTCACCTTGCGGATATGCACTCTGAATCCGGAAATGTTTTGGACCTATGTGGCAACAGCTGCTCGTTCGATAAATTAATTATTCGTAGTCTCCCACAGTCCGGACAAGTCCTTGTAATCGTAGCTTGAAGTTCATTCATTTAAATTTAGGGTGCTTACCGGTGTCATGGCTATCATTTCAGACAATTAGCAACTACAGCCGCGACGAGTGTGTTCAATTAATTTGGGAAGCTGGGGAGACAATAGCATGAATTCGTGTCGTTTGCAGATAACTTCAATCCCTGGTGCAATGTGCACATTCGGACAATAAAATAATTGGGTGCACCGCAATTATATCGGGCACTATGGCATTTGGTCATGCCTAAAGGAAGCCCTACGCCCACTATCGCCCCGAAGGCTCCCGGTCCAGCCACGGTGTTTGCAACTAATCTCGAAAGGTATAATTCAGCAGGGAGCTAATCTGCAACTGGTCGAGCATACTCTGATTTGCTACGACCTGCATCGCAATTGGGCCACTGCTATTTGCTGTAAATTACGCAAATTACGAAAATCCCACTAATTTAGCTAATTTGCATTTTGGCCAATTATTGATTATAATTCGAGTATAAAGTGCAACCCTTTGCCCCGCATACTTGAATGTTTTTATAACCGGCCAAATGGCCAAATGGGTATCAGTCCCGCCCGCAACCTCATTACTGCGGTTTCCGCTCAAATGCCGGCGTTCCATCAACATTCAACACCTGCCCCGGTACAAATTGCACTCTTCCCCCGGGACCCCCGTCCAAGCCATTCACCTAATAATAATTTGCCAGATGTATGTATCTCGCCACGGGGACTGCGACAATACATAATTGCCCCGTGCGTCGATGCACACTTTTAAGCTTGTTTACGCCAGAGTGGGTGCGGTGACGACGGACACATGTCACGATTATTACCGGCCAACATGCACTTCCCTTCCGCTTTTTTATGTATGGGTTCGGTATTTTTAATCGGGTGGATGTCAACCCCCACACCAATTCGATGACTCATTAGGTTTTATTGGCGTCGTTGAGTCGGTGGGATCGCAAGGAATGCGATCGCCTCACAGCAGGTTGCAGCCGGACTGTCGTAAGGTAAAAGATTTTAAAAAAGAAATCCTCGTCCCTCACCTCGGACTAAGAGCCAAGGCACATGGCAATTCTTGCTGACTACGTCCGAAAAACGCAAAAGAGTCATTTCATTTCCTGTATACCTCGTAACTCGGGTAAAAGGTTTCGCGCTTTATGAACGCTTTCGAATTCGAAACAGGTAACAGTCAGAATTTAACGAAATTTACGCCATCGGGCCGGGTTCATTGTCACAATCACCAACCCGAACGACATTGGGCACCCATGCGTAAAGTTCCCTGGGTCCGTGGTCGTGCTCGGCCTCATCCAAGGCGAGGAAAATGGCTGAGCAAAGGAACTGGAAATGTTACAAAATCATTTTTACTGAACAAAAGAGGAATAGAAACTTGGGGCGCCAGATAAGAAAGAGCCCTGGATGTGGAGATTACCTTTCCCGATAGTCCGCCGGGACTACTGGGACCAGAGAAGAGCCCTCTCCTTGAAATTGCAAAAGTTTTCGCGAAATGTCGTTTCCCTATGAGCATAATGCCATACGATGTCGAAGTAAAGTTTACGACACGCGAGAAAATTTTTTTTTCCTCATTATTTGGGACACATTCTACTGGGAATTCCATTAACAACAGAAATTCTTAATTATTCCTGTCGTGCGGGTAGGCACAGTGGAAGGCATCTTCAAAATTCAGAAAAAACTTTTCAAGTCCCTTGTAAACATCAAGGTAAAAAAAAGAAACCACGATCAAATTAATTTTTCAATAAAACTCAAAAGTTTCTCAGAACCAGGTCAGGTCTTTCTCGTACATCTTCCATTTTGGCAGCAAAACGTGACTTCTCGTGTTATGTTTTAGACAACCCGCAGGATAATGGGGAAAGCAAACTTTGCTCATTTAAGATTTTTTTAGGCTCTGCTAAAAAACTTTCCCAACGTTTAAAACAACTTTTATTGTTGTTGACTCCCTTAAGATCTTTTTCTGTATCAATTTGTTTTACTATTTCTATTTTTGGGCTTTTCCGAATGTTAAATTCGTAACACACGGTAAACTTTTTATGTGAACCTACTAGGGCAAAGTTTTGATTCTATAAACATAAAAAGAAAGAAATTTTAATGCACCTATTTATTAAATACACATTTTTGTATCATACACATGTCAAAAATTTGAAAAAAAAGTACATAATATAAAAACTACATTAACATTAATGTAATAATAGGTACCCGAGTTATTTTATACTCTAGGCTAGGCGCTGTGTGAAGTGTTTTGTATACTGTGACCTGAATTTAAAAAAATCAATTTATCGGAAAAAATACTATAAATCTTAATCTAAGAGTTTCTTAATACAATAAAAAATAATTACATATTTTAAATAATTTAATGTACATATATGTATTATGCATGTACCTACACTTCACATATGTACATACATCTTCTATATAAAAAAAAAGGTTTGCCTACAGTAGTCATTCTTCCTTATTGGATTTAAACAACACTGAAGTCATTATTGATTTATTTCATTGACATCATAAGATATGCATAGTTTGTACAAGTTATTCGGGCAATGACACAGAATTTTCCTTTGCCTTTGTTTTAAGACGACAAAGGGTTTTGTGAAATGAGGAATTCATTTAACAGAAATAGTAGGTAAGTGAAGTATCCCTTAATTTAACTATGATGACATGTATAATATGTGCCGTAATGCAAACGATAAAGCAATTCAATTTAAAACTACATATTTGGATAATACAAATAACTACATGCTTCCAATAATCAATTTTCTATTTTATTCTTCGTTAAATAATTTGCTCTAAAACACATTGAGAAGGATATTCTCCCAATACAATTTATGATTATCTAATTGAAATCGTGATTACTGCAGATATTAGCTAAACCAGTTTGGAATGGAAATACCAATAGATGTCATTTGCTTTCTTAAACCTTTCAGGGAAATCTAAGTTCGCTCCTTAAAGTAGGTATATGGGTTCGAATTTGCTGCCTTTTATCATAAGTCAAAAGTTTCCCAAGCATTTGGGGTTCTTTCAAGGGAATTCCGAGAAAGTAATTTATTGCTAAAAGCTCAGCTGATTTAATTTAGCTACGAAAAGTTTTAGTTGATTACACTGTAGACCGGAATTTTCGCATTAACGTACTTCGGAATTTTCGATGAGTAAAAGGGTAGCTAATGATTTCTGGACGATTAGATAAATTTCGAACCATCGGGTTCGATTCTGAGAAATGTTGAAACTCTGGTAAGTCCGGTATGAAATAATGATGAACTAGTGCCTTTTTATTGCTGCAGGAGCCCTAAAAATCTTTATGTTAAGTAGGTATAAACAAATTAGAATTGTATAATTGATCTTCTTCCTTGAATTCCTTAAAGGCAGTTTTATTAAATTTCAATGTAGAAAAGGAAAGACAATATAAATTATTTTCCCTCAGTATGTCAGCTCGTACCTTGTTTACAATTTTGAAATTTTTGAACCTAATGTATTTCATTCTTTTGGCAACTTTTTTGATTTGCGGTTCTCTGACCAAAATAAGAAAAAATAAATTTAGAAATTTGATGCAATAAATCTTTAAGCCTCTACTTTTCGAAATAGTTTTCGAAAAATTTCATGAAATTAAATGTTATGGGTAATTTTATCTCATTTAGTAGGACATGCTTGTCTAAACTAATTTTAAGTACAAGATAGATTCCGTGAAAAGTACTAAAAATTATTCTTTAATTTTAAAGTTCAGACATATTTTTGTTCTGATTTATTATTTCGAACAACCTATTTCAGAAACTGGTTCATAAATAATTCCCGGAAGTACCATTATACTGCACGAAATCTCCACCAACAGCTGCGCCAACAAGCAAAATTGGTGGTTGAAAAGCACGTAAGGGTGGACATTGTGCGATAAATAATTTTTTGTTTCCAGCTTGTAAAATTTTTCAAATAATTCCTGATTTGCTAAATGAAAGAGAAAAAAAAAATTAATAGTACATCGTTTCCGAACAAACGCACTTATAACGAATATAAAAGAAGTTTCTCGGAGCGTGCTTTTTGTTTCATTTAAAATAAACTTTATCTCAATTATGTTCAGTTTTTTTTGAATGCGCGATTCGGCGGTTTTTTGTGCTGTGCTCCCAATTTATGGACACTCATATATCTCTAGACTTTGCAGCGGCAGCACAGGGAAACTTTTCATTCAGGTGGTTTACACGTTCTCGTTTTCCACACACTTTTTCTAGTCAAATTGGAGCACTGAGCGGAAATACTTTTCCACAATTTGGAACTTTCACAGCTAGTTGAATCCCCAATTGGGACGGACACACAACGCCCACGTACACAGGCATAATGAGAAAATAAAGGGATTTTTTTGCAAATTAACACCATAAAACAGAGCTCCTCCGCAACGATATGGGTAGAGGGTGTATACTATAGTTTGATGGTTTAGACGGTAGACTTTGTGCCGGTGAAACAAAAGGGTTTTTGCGGAAAATAAATGGCTTACGCTTCTTTCAGCCCGCGTCCGCCTCCTTGGGACGTGTGTTGTTTAAAGGGCTTTATTTGGAACGGCGGCAGAGGCCACCATGGGGCGCACCATAAATCTCTATTAAGTATGCAAAATAAACTTACTATACCTAAAGATGGGTAAAAATTACAGGCACTTCAATAACTCCAGAATTTCGTAGAAAGCAGGTGCAGCTCTGCGGTGATTGTTTTTACCTACTAAAGGATTCGGAGTACTCAAGAACCCAGAAATGCTTTTCTGCAGCTTTTCGTAGTTTTCGTTTAATTTCCTGCAGTGGCAAGTTCGATAATTTCGGGTTCTCAACCAACCAAAATCAATAAGGACATGCCTTCGGCGTCACAACAGGCCAGACTCTAATCTTATCGGGGTCTTTATGTTTGCCCTGCTCGGATTGTTTGGTTTTCCGGGGAATCATCTTATTCTGACCATTCCCTAGAATATATTAAACTATGGAAGTCACTTTGCAGGCCAATAAACATCTTCCCAGTTATACAACGACACTACGAGTGTACGCTCAAATGACCTCCTGAGGTTTCTCCAAGGTGATTATTGTTGCAATCGGATTAAAGTGTGTGTCACTGCGGGAGATATTTCGTAACTCTATCAAGTTTCAGTTTTAAAGGTATCGCACATATTAATAGAGAGGAAGGGAAGACTTAAGGTGGCTTTGTTTTCCGTACCGATTTAAGTAACTTTCAAACTTCTAAGGACATTATGAGGTCAGTCGGTTGAACTACATTAATTTTACAGATCTCGTTGTCAGCTTTTATCGAGTGGAAATAAAAGATAATGCGATTTCTCTTTTTTAAGGCTTCATTCTTCAAGAATGTAAACGTAGAAGTAAGTTGTTCTTTATTGTTATGTCTATCGGAGTGTTTTGTTTAATTTTTTGTCGAAAAGAATTCAAATTATATAAATCTAGGTTATATCAATCTTATATGTTGTTTTTCACGCTGGATATTTGAACGTCCGTATCATGGTAACTACACTTTATGTAGACGCGAAAATAATTTCGTATAACTATGCTTATATTAGTGAAAAAATGAACTATAATTTGGAATTTCAAACGTATTCAAGTTCACAATTATTATATTGCTTTAAAATTAATGCCAAATTTTTGTTGAAATCTATATTGAAATGTTTATTTGCCTGCATTTTTTAAAGAACTTCAAACCTGTACGAACTTTCTGAAACTAAGAATTCACAGCGAAATTCTGCATTGTTTATAGTCTGCGTCCAGTGTAAGGTCGTTCAATACCTGAATTAAGATAAATTTGAAAAACTACATTTTTTTAGGAATGCCACTTTATACTATGTATATCTCAGAAGTCAATTTTTGCCTGCGCCAATAATAAAATTAGCTCAAAGGGTCCAGAAATAATTTAATGAAAACATAATACACATTGCATACAGTGCTAAGCATTGTTCTAATGTATTTCGTTAAAGCTGCTCTTTTGAAAATGAAAACAACAATGGCGACAAATTCAAAAAAAACTACTGCTAAACTAAAACTTTGTGCACCGGTTATTGAGCAAATTATGAGACTTTTCCCCGACTTTAATTTTAATACTACCTACTTGTTATTACATAAATGTAAGGCGATTAGTGTGAAGAAGTCGTATGCTACAGTGGGATAATATGGTATAAAAATGTTTAATATTGCAGGAACGCAAATACTTCAGAAGAAATCATTAATAAAGAAAGATTCCATGTTTTCCCTTCCGTTTTAATTTTAAAAAAGCGCATTTTTAAGCCGGATTGCTAGAATAAAATTCGTCGAATTTTCCTTCAAATATCACAGCAGGAATTTCTGGGCATTGGTTATCACATATGGGAGGCGATTAAAATGAAGCTCAAGCCGTGTGATGAAATAATAAAATAATAAAAAAATTTCTAATACTGCAGGAACGCAAATACTTCAAAAGAAAATCATTAATAAAGAATGATTCCATATTTTCCCTTCCATTTTACTTAAAAAAAAAATATTTTTAAGCCGGATTGGTAAAATAATAATAATAATAAATAATAATAATAATAATAAATAAATAATAATAATCCTGCAGTTTCCATAGAAATCGACTTAATCTTTTTCAACGAAATGCTCAATTTATGATAACAGACACAGGTTCAACTGGAAAAATTTTTGCCAACGGTTTTAGGCGGATTACTATTAAGGTACCTACAAATAAATCAAATATGTATATCAAAGTGAAATTGGGCATATTCAGCTTAAAAGATTTACAAGAAATAAAATTTGTTTAAAGCTAACCATCCGGGTCGCTTAAAAACAATTAAAAAAATTGTAATATATACACAGACTATTACGTCCTTCTCCTTTACCTAAAAAAATATAAATAAAAGCAATATGCTAGTGAAATTATCGTGTGCCTCCCTTTTAAAATTAGCGCTGTGTTATCAAAAACCAATAAACTTTTTTCCAGCCTGTGCAGTGTGCGCCCTTTTACCATAAATGGTATACAAGTTTGTTATTGCTAAGTTTATATTTTGCTTTAATTTGAATACAAATTTATAAGCAATTAAAATGATAGTGTGATAATAACAGAAATCTCTACAATGACCAAAATGATTATTTGTGATTTGCATATCGAGTTGCATCAGTTGTTGTCTTGTTGCAACGATTAACTTATAACTTTCATAATAAATATCATAATCGCCTGGGTTTCTAGGAATATATAATAGTTTAACAAAGTTGTGACCTGATAGAAGTCACTTTTTCTGTCTAAACTTTATCACTAAGTAAAATATCACAAAAACCAAAAGGAACTTTATTAACTAAAATTCAATTCACATGCACGGAACGCATATCATGCAAAGGTTTTAACGATATGGTAAATTGTATGTTCATCAGAGAACAGTGTTGCTAGTACTCATAGAATGTGCAGCAATGGATTCTGCTAACGCATTTATGAACTCATTTGAGTTTTATTATGTTTTTAATGCTTTTATTCTATTCGTTTGTTTGTTTGGCATTAGCTCAATATTTCAGTCGATATTTTTAAATACGAAGCGGACAATAGACCACAATATGAATAAGCATTTTAGTTTTTGAAAAATGTTCGTTCATTCGTTTCATTTAGAATGTATACATATAATAAAAGTCAAAACGTAAAATGCAAAAAAGTGAACGATAAAATAACCGATTAATGGGTTTTGGGAATTGGGAATGCATTGCTACATCCGTGATTTGTCCCTCTCAGTATGCTACCCGCTTAAAATTCAATTAATGGCCATTTTTGAAAAGCCTCTTGCTGCTGCAGCTATTTCAAGTTAAAATTGGTGGCGGTAATTCCCATCAATTTTCCTTCTGCTTTAATTTCCTTTTCGACAAGCTTCAAAGAGGAAGCTCGGGGATAAAAAGCTGACAATTTTTTTTTAACATTTTCTTGTTATTTTTGCAGAGGCAATCAATTAGGCTGGCTGATTGTACATCGATGTTATTGATTGGCTGAGGTCGCCTCGCTGCCTGCCTCAGGCAAAGTCAGTGGTAGGTAACAACATGTGACGTACCTGCTTTGATCTTAAATTCGATGAATGGAAGCTACGTGACATAAAAGAATTTGTCTGCAGGACTTCTTTTGAAGTGCTCTTTTGTGGAAACCTTTCTTTTTTTACAGGCTTCAGAATTAAATGATTCTCTTGAATTGCAAAGATGCCGGGACATTTCCATGTAACAGGACACAATAATTTAACAAAGAAACACGTCTTTTGTTGTGTGGTTTTGAGTACATAATTCTTTAAACGGAAACGAGTGCTTTTTAAATAAAATTCAGAAGGCACTTTTGACTGTTATGTTATTATATTTTAGTGAAATACATATGTTTAAAACGCTAGTCAAAATGAAAAGAATTTAAAATACTGCGTCCGTAAATGTTAGAAAACCAATAAGCAAATAATATTTTACCTTCCCCTAAAGTTCCAATTTACCGATTATTGATACTATGTATACATAGGAAACATCTGTATCTGTTTAAGGATGTAAGCAAGAAATTATAAATCAGTTTAAATTCTAAAATTTTGAAAAACACACGTACCTATGTATACATAAGTATATGATAGTAGGTAATTTGAAAAATACAGACAAGGATCTTTTATTTGAGGTATAAGTCGATTAAAAAAGTATTGGTTCGCAACAAATAACGTAATTTACCTAATAAGGTACATATAATAAAACAAAGTCTTAATGTCTATTATTCTTGCTTTCGATTTCATAATAGTAGCGACACAGCAAAGACTTTTCTGCTATACTTTGTAAGAAAAGAATCAATTTTTGATTCTGAAGGTGGAAGAAAATAACCGATAGCGGGCTAAAAATGAACACCAAAAACATTATAATACAATTCCGTAAAATAAGACAGCTTCTATAAATAAATAGAATTATCTTGATGTTGTTTTTATTTACGTACATATGGTATATGCTCTTAGTATTCCTAAATGCCACTCCCTTCAAGTTTTGATCGGATCGATAAATAGTACAGCTTCAAAAGAAGGACAAAATAATGTGAGAGAAAACTGCCGTTCACGCGAATATTGCGAGCTAAAACTATTATCACTTATATTTATATCTTTTATGAAACTATTGATTTTGAGGTAATTATTTTCAAATTTGGTTGTATATTTTTTTTAAAAGATTTATGGGTGTTGCCTCAAAATCGCTGTTTCAATTAATTAATATGTAGATATACAATATAATTAATTGAAACAGCGATTTTGAGGCACCGCCCATAAATCTTTTTTTAAAAAAAATACAACCATATTTGAAAATAATTAACCTTAAAATCAATAGTTTCATAAAAAATATAAGTGATAATAGTTTTAGCTCATAACTGTTTTCCTACTACTTTTAATATTTTAAGATTTATGTTTAACCTTTTTCTCAATAAATTAAAAGCATTTACAAAAAAATTCCTTAAATATCAGCGAAAATTTACTACATATAACTATTTTGAAAAATTTAACATATTAAGGAAATATTGTTACAGTAGTTATGCAACTGTTGTCCCTCAATCTGGCGTAAAATCTTAACTAACTTCGACTGGCGTCACAAAGGCTACAATTTCTGCCACGAAAGACTATTAACTGCCACCCACACCTCGCTCAGATTTCAAAAATCGAACTGGTTTCATGTGGCGCCAGTTAGGTCATTAAAGTCGGACACCAGAGGGCGTTCACGACAACGAAGTAATTAGTTGAAATTGCAGTTTATTGGTTATTTTACCTGAGACAAATCGGAATCATCACGCATCTTATCCAGAATATTGGCGTGCACTAAACAAGTGCAGTGAACCGCCACAAGAAACAACAACGCTAAGTGCGACCTCATTTTGCAGTAGAATTCAACGACCGCACTTGACCCGCAACTGTTGTCACTGTTCACAAATTAAGAAACTCGCTCGCAGCGACTGTTCAACAATTGACTGCGAACCTGGACGCTCAGGGGGACCACAGGGGCGTCACGATGTCACACTAGTGCACTTTGTTACGAAACCACCGAATTTGCAGCCGAACTCAAACACTGACCGCTGGCACTACTTAAATCATCTTTTTAACCAAACTTTTATTTAATTAAGCGATTTCGAAGATTGAACTATCGCGATCGAGGCCGTAAATTAGGCGTGGGGTCCCTCTTGGACCGCAACGGAGGCGACAGCACTGACCTCTGTTGGCGAGAATTACATAAGTCAATGCAGAAGCACTGCAGCAGACGCAGTTCGAATCCTCGTCACTTAGCACAATGTCCTTGGGTGATTCACACCGCTCGAGTCGAAATGGGTCGTCTTCGTCGTCGACGTCGTTGTCGTGCGTGCAGCGTGCACTTGCACCTTCCCGGCTGTGTGAGGAGAGCGGCGCACCAGCGCTCTTGCGTGCGAAGATCAGCGGCAGCACGGGACAGCAGGAGCAGTCACAGTCACCTTCAGGTAAATCGTTTCCCAACACAACCTACAAAGCTGCAAGACAGACCACGAACTACTGACAACGGGAACGCTGAAAAGCCATTCCACTGCCTTCTGCGGGAAACGGCATATTCAGCGGTTAAAACGCATGAGCGCTGAATCGGCAGGGGAATATGAAGACAGGGGACGCCAGCTCACAAGCCGCTTCCAAGCGGGGCTTTGTCATCCAGTCTGGCGAAACTGGTTTCAGAGAAGCGCTGGAACTCCATTCGAAACCCACTGGAGGTGTGGAACAGCTTTGCATAAACCGCGCGCTCCAATCCCCCCAATGCCCCCAAACCCCAAATACGCACATGAGCACACCCATACCAATCAATGCCTATCGACCTCGAATTTCAAATATATTCAGTGAAAAGCTCTCGGCCTCACTCACCGAAGACTGAGTTTGATGCGGGGGGGTGCTCCCCGGTTGGCTACGTATTCACTACCTGTTGATTGTTCCGCGCTGCTGCAGGTGAGTGCTTCTTTCTTCTTGTGACTGTTCGATGCTATGCCAAAGAAGAAAGAGCTCCTCGTGTGATTGCGTTCCCAGCGGAAAAAGAATAAAGGAACAACTGCAATGCAAAATTTAGTGGGCGCGTTGCCAAGATTTTCACCGCCATCCCAGAAGAAAAATCTTATACAGCTCAAGGGTTTCATAAATCAAACTTATTTCAGATGTGCGCACAACATTAATCAGTAGCGCATTGGGAATTTTAAAGTCATACCTACACTACAGTATAACCAGGCAACTATAATATATTACTACCTTTAACTCATTCGCAGCCGGCATCATATTCAGCCAAATTATTCAGCTAACGCTAACCAAAAATTTATTCGGGTTTAGTAATTATAGAATAGGTTAAAACTGTTGACGAAAGAATCAAAAACAGTAAAGCTTATCGTGTTAAGGAAACAGGCCAGATTTCAAACGCTCACTCTTACATAATGTAGATTGATATTTAAAAATTAGCAAAGTAAAAACAAACACTTGATACTCTGACGACGTTCATTTAATATGTTTAGCTTTGACTTTATGACAAAGCAACGCGAAACCCGTTTTTATCATTAGCCACACAAAACAAAAATTTTAAAACTCACACAAATATTAAATTGTAGTGTTTTTATTTTTTTAAATATTATTTTCCATATTTAATAAATCACAGGAGTTCCTGCAAATAAGCAATCGGAGGCATACATTGATCTTCGCAATTTTCCTTTTGTTTGCTAATACATAATTCGTTTTATTTGATTCGTTTGTAGAAAATAATTTAATTTTAAGAGGGAAGTGATAAAAACAAAACATTTTCAAATTAGATTCTCAGGCACAACCATTTGCACTTCATAGTTCATAGTAAATTTGAATATTATCATAGAGCATAATTTACTACGCAAGGGTAGGATGCAGTTCTTTGCTACTACCATCTAACTTTAGAAACACACAACAGCATCGCATTTTCCCTAGTGCTATTAATTAATATTCCATAGCTCACACCATATGTTTCAACGATAATATAAAAGAAAACTACCAACATCTTATATCTCTCCCTCCGTCGAAGTAACTCTTCTTAATTAGATTATAAGTTTTAATCAAATTCAAAAACTTTCGAGTGATTTCCTCCTTAGGAAATAGAAACAAACTCATTTTCTACTCTGATGCATTTTATCATAGGAAGTTTTACCTTTTACAAATTGTTTTCTTAATTAAGAGGGATTTAATGTATTAATAATTTAATTTGTTTCACACTGTAATTTTAATATTATTTATAGGGAGAGAGAATAGGTCATTTTTAGCAAGGAAAGATAGCGACATAAGTTAATAATAAATACTTAATAAAAATACATAATTATTTTTTTACGTTTCAGTATACGGTTTTGAATGAGACAATAGCCAATTTTTTAAATAGTGTAATTTAATTACCCATCACCATTCTTTAATTAATACATTTTCAATTTTATATTATTTACATTTAGTTTAAATAAATTAAACCAGTTTCTATAACTACTAGTTTTCTAGAAATAATAAAGGTATACCTTAAATATGTAAATTGATTATAAAAGCAGTGTTTGTGAAAATATTAAATTCAAATATTCCAAAGAAAGTAATCTGGTGAAGACTATGCACAAAGTTTTTAATGAAAATTTCCATAAAACCCAATTCAGCTGAATTTAAAGATAAACCTCTATTTAATTTAGTAGTCAGTAAAAGTACGAAAGGCAAACATCAATTTGGAGTTCATTCATCGTTTGAAAAGCACATTAAATAGTCCCTTAATTTCTTGAAGCGCATGGAAATAAACCACTTTACCAGCCAGACTGCTAGCATAACATTGCAAACTTTAACCAGCTTTTTAGGGAGCTGAAAATGATCATAAAGTTCTCGGATTTAATAAAATGTTGTGCAGCAGAAGAAAAAATATAAAATTTCATAAAATGCTAACCAGTGGACTTATGATTTCTAGGAAAGTTTTCCTCGCCAAAATATTGAATTCCTAGACAGGGAACTTCGCACCGTGGGAGATTTTCAAGTGACTGAAATTTGAATTGCAAATACCACCAATAAGCGGTTACATTTATACAGATTCAAAAAGAGGGTATTAAGCAGGGGATACCTTTCAGGAGATTGTAAAACGTTTTTACTAGCTGAACACGAGTATTTACCTCCATCGCCATGGGTTAATTTATTATTACAAGCGGAGTCCCCTGCTTAATTTAGCTTCAAAAATTCTAATAATTCGCAGAACCCAATCTATGGGGACAAACCAACACATGTACCCAGCAACCTCAGCAGCTTTAAAGTATATACATATTTTCTATAATTTATTCATTGATTTAGTACTATGGCTCGTTTGCTATAAAACATTTCGCCCGAAGGAGAAAAGGTCACGATAAAATTTACAAATTTACCTCGGGTATCACCAGTGCACACCGGATAAAAAATTCTGCGAGTTTACCAGTTACAGGTTAGAAAAATCAATGTTAGGGAGGAGCAAGATAGGTAAACTTCATAAATTCAAATTCATCCATAATTTATAAAGTCCCGTGTGGCTTTTAATGAACTTTCATAAAAGAGCAGAGAACAAATTTCCTTACCAGCTACATTTGCGGACAATGCGGGCTTCAAGGAGACTAAAATAAATGGCGCGGGAGTGTAAGCAGATTTTATCAATTTATTAAAAGTGCGTATCGATCTCTCGGCGATCCAACCAAACACTTTCCCTCCGGCAAATTGAATTGGAGGAGATTTACCTCTGGTTGGAATTTTATTACACTAATGGCGTTACCTTGCAGAGGTGTTCCAGCTCCTCACCGAGGTATATTTTATTTATGGAAATTTAAATTGAAGCATTTTTTGAAATGTGCCTGTTCTTGCAGCTGTTCCCCCGTCTTCAGACGACTGAGGTGATTAATGAGATTAACAAGAGTTAGATTTTCGCTTCGCTGATAAACGCCTTTTAATTACTTTGAGGGTGGTGTGCTGAAAGGAAGCGTCAAAACTTAAAAGTAAAAAAGTCTAGAGTCAAGAAACCAGTTGAATTAGTTTTGTATAGTTGAGGAAGATTTCAAGAACAAAAGTCATGGGAATTTGATTGTAAGCAGAACAAAAGATAGCAAAATTTTTGCATTTTGAAACTGCACTTCCATGGAAAAGTGTTTTTACACACTGCTTAAGAATAATACGCTTAAAGCGGCAAAAGTAACCGAAGAGAATGTTTAAAGAATATGTGTAGGTATGTATAGTTTGAATCTGGGTCTTTTTCTAGAGTTACCAGTTATATTATTTCGTCGAGAGAAACTGCCTTTGGGGACTAGGAATGAACAATTACGTTAAAAGATTCACTTTTGTTGTGTACCAAAAAATACATACATAAAATAAAGGTCGCAATTGTTCACTGAGTACCTTTTCGATTCCAACATTTTTTTGAAACATTTTGAAGTTCAATCAGCTATTTTGATTCATTTAAGTTCAAAAGTAAAAACTTTAAATTTGAAGAGAACTACATGACCACTGATATTGATTTTAAAAAAATTAATAGGACGACTACAATTTTTATTGCGATTGTTTGATTTGCATAATTTGATATCAATTCCCAGAAAAGTTCTGTAAAATTTGTGAATAGCACTCAAACTTTAAAGAGAAATTCAATTGAGTTCAAACAATAAATGATATGCCAACCCTCAAACATTCCCTGTATTGTAAATATGCCAATTATTTTAATTAAAGACTCTTAGTCTAGCCCACAATATGACTTTAATTAGCTCCCCTCTTTCTAAACATTGCTGTGTTTGAAGTTTTTAAACATCCAATTTAAGGCAGTCGACCGCACCTTGTCCTTAATGTGAGCTAATTAAAAAAAGGAGCAAAGGAATCAATTATGTCTTCCGAAAAGAAATGGTACCTATAGGAAAGCAAAGTTTCTCTAAGGATCCTTTACCTCGGCGCTATAATAGCTAAAATAAGCACATTATTATACTTCAACGAAAGGAACCCCCATGGAATAATTTCCTCAGTTGAAGTTTATTTATACAGAAATTCCAGGAAAAAAATTTACTTCTGACCTCTTCAGAAATTCCGTTTTTATCCAATAAGGAGAAAACTTTAAATCGTAGCGAGACTCTTGAATTTTGTTGGTCGGGTGCAAAATGGAGCTTTTAAATAAAAAAATTTTGTTTCCCTTTCCTTTTTGAGACTGAGGGAGAGTTAAAATAAAAAATACATGAGAAAATTGAAGCTAAATGGCAAATGCTCGTTTTTTGTCCATGAGCGGGTAACCTAATGTACATACTTTATTTAATTTTCATAGTAAATCCTCTTTCACCGAGTGAAAGGGGGAAGAATGAATTATTACAGATGCGATCCGACACTTAAATTTCACAGGTGTGCTGAGGTCAAAGAATTTAATTTCAAAAATTGAAAAACCAGAAACTCATTCAAATGAGGAAAATTAATTATTTAACAAATCAGACCCACCTAGGGACAAATGCAATCTGCTGCAAGCCAATGTTTGTACACCTCGTTCGAATTTGAATAATACCGGATAGGGCCCAATATAATCGATAAGCCGCGTTTATCAGCGCGATAGTGTTGTTGGGCACAGCTGGCCGGATTGTCTGGACTGTGTTTTCGGGCAATGACCACGACCCAGATTGTCCCGGGTCCACCCGGGAGCCAATTACTGAATGCAAATCAGACAGTTTGCTCCAGGAGAATAAACAGGACTGATGAATTTATAATAAAATGCATCGATTTCAGCCTCACATTAGTGCTTCCGCCTGCGGGGTAATCACATTTCACAGTGTTTTGCTCAGCCTCTAGTGCCTAGGGGAAGTTCGCTATCCTTTAGTAAAATGAGTCCATCCTGTCGATGGATGGCACTAATGGATCCTTCCGGGGATAAAAAACGGAAGAATTCATTTACTATATAAAATTAGTTGTTTCTATCTCCCGGGTACCTACACTTTTATCTGTAAATCCGCTGATTCTTGGTGCGTCCGACGACGGGTACGCGCAGGTTCTTAAGAAAGTGTGATTTCGGGATATATGTATGTATGTATTTTAATTAAAACACTCGATTAGCGCTTTATTTTTTTTTTTATTTATTAGGGCTTGAAAAATTGAGGAAAAATCCTTAGGGTGGTAAAAAACCATTTCTGATACAATATCAAAAAGTGGTTCTTTCATCTATAAAGGTTAACCGAACAGTGACTTAATTTAGTTTTAAAACTTGTGCTGGCCATATAGTAAACTGCGGCTCAACAAAGTGAACATTTTTTATGACTCCTGAAATCCTTCTTACGGAATATTCCTATTAACATTTAAGGTGCCTTATCTCACTGCTTGCGGCTTCTGCGCATATGTTTTCCTAATTCAAGCTGGCACTTTATAATTTACATATTCTCGACTTCAACTTTCTGTCATTGTTGCCCTTTTAAAAAGGCGCCTTTCGCCTTAACAATAATGACACGGAGGTCCGCAAAATAATGAGGCCAAAAACTGGTAATAATTACTGAAATCATTTCAAAGAAAGCAAAGATTTGATTGAATACTTCTACTATCTATCTTCTTACAAACATTTTAAGTATAAATTCAGCCAGCCTCTCTTCCATTTTCAGTCATATCCAGAAGATGAAAGCGTTTACCCCTTCAATAATTCTATTGTTCGCCAAGACAATCACTTTGATAGTTGTGCTGTGGTTCTTTCTTTGTCACAATTTCACATCCCCATGGGTAGTGTTCCCACCGGCAAAGAAGTCAATGAGATGAAAAGAAAGCCATCATAGGAAAATTTTCAGATTAAGTCCTTTGTACTTTATACCCTGACAGGTATGTGGGTTGTGTTAAAAACTTTCAGTTCTTTTCGGCAGTGCTCCTACCAATTGCCTCAAATTAATGAAATTTTTGCATTTGACATTACGCTTTTGAATTAAATAAGTGGAGAAGCAAAATTTATCAGTGAATACGAAATACAACTGCGCGTGGCTTAAAAGCCGAGAGGGACTTCTGTTCTGTTTTGCTTTGAGGAAAATTACTTCAACTCTATTGGGAAATTAATATAATATTTTTTTCCCGCTTTCCGTTTGTTTCCTTAAATTTTCGAAAAATTATACAAAAATACCTTCACCTTTTTCTGCGAATTTCAGCCTTAGAAGACTTTAGGCGATAACTAGAATAAATGGGCTTTAGCAGATTTCGATTGGGTTATCTCTTTCAGAGTGCTGTATCCTAAAAAATGGAAGGCGGAATCTTTATAAAATCAACAAAATTTAAGGAGTAGAAAAGGTGATTAACCTGAACTCTTGAAATATGCTTCAAAATGAAATAAACCCCTAATTCCAATTCCTATACACGCGCTTGTGTCCATGTTCAAGACCAACCCCTAAAAGAGCTAATCGAAAAGTTTATGTTATAACTGAATCAATCAATGAAATTTTCTAGCTTCCGGTCATTTTCTAATAATTAATTAATAATCAATTTTAGCTCCATTAAAAGCAGCAAGAACCCAACTTGGTCTTGCGAATTGCCTTCTACGTCAGAGTGCTCCCCCTTTTTAAATAATAATTACATAATTATAAATAATACCATTAATTAGCATGACATGAATTAAAATTGAACTACACATCAATTTATTCATCAGAAACAAAATGTCACAATCATAATAATTTGGAAGGCAAAGTTTTACGAATTATATTAACGAAAATGAATTATGAACATGATGGTGAATCGGCCTCCCGTAGTTTGACAATATCGTAACAAGAGCTGTCTGTAGCCTTAACTTATTAAAAATTTCGATATCTGAAATTGACTTATAATTAAATTACATAGTCAATTGAATTCAAAGTTGAAAACATTACATCTACAATGTATTTTTATTAAAATATTTTATTAACTTACAGTGAAAGAGTTTGACGAGTGAGTAGAATACGATGAATAATATGAAATCGTTTTAAATTCAAAATGCTGGAAGTTCTAATATAACGTATTATCTTTTTTTCAGAACCCCATCGAGCTATACGTATCATATGAAAGCATTTGACGAGTAGAATACGATAAGTTTTGTGGCATCATTCTAAACCCAATTTTTTACTTTTTAGTTTTATATTTTCATTTTTTATGGATGTACCTTACTTTTAAAATGAAAGCCTTTTTTTAATATTTTTTTTTATATATACAATTATTTATAATTAAGACATAGTTAAAATCATATGATTTGTTTTTGGAAGCTCATCTATAATTTTCTAGATTTACCTTTCTATCGGATATAGAGAAATGTCGATCAAATTTAATTGCGTATTTCTTCACAAAGCCTGGAAACTTAACAAATGTCCTTTTTCTTGGTAAGAAAGTAAATCTTACAATTAATTCATTATTCTCATTTATTTCCACCTAAACAAACACTGGTGTCCTCCCTTTCATTAAAAAAAAAAGATACACGCAATGAATAATTCATTTCTTCTCAACGAAAATACACATTAAATGCGTTTACCAAGCAAAAAGTAATTGAATCGGGCAGTCAACAAAAGGAGAACATCAAGCAAAGGTAAAGCAAAATTAATTTATGTATTTGTTTTGCTGTAAAAGTTAAAAACTCAACAGGAAACTAAAACCGTAGTTGCACACCAACTGGAAAGCACTCTCATTTCAAATCCGCTGTTTACGTAATTAAACTTTTCCATAACATAGCGACGCTATTTAGGATGAGTTCTGCTATTGACGTGCTCTGAAAGCGTAAAACCACAACTGAATGAAAACTGTGAGCGCATAAAAATTTCAAGTTTCCTGAAGATTAACTCGATTTTTTTTTTTTGAAATTTTCCTTTCTAGCACGAGCTGAGATTAAAGTTTTCCCTTTTCCAATTAAGCGCGCGGCTCGTAATGTTGTATCCGCGAAATATGTTAAAATTTAAAATATTAAAGTGATTATTAGATTTCTATTTTATTCTAACCCACATTAAGCGCACTACTATAAAGATATGGGATATCGTATTCGAATTTTAGTTACGTAATTGATTCATATTTAGTAAGATTATTTCGAGTTCTGTTATGTTACTCTGTCATAGATGTTTAGTTTTTTTTGTAATATTACTAAGATGTAGTTTTAAATCAAATTTAAGTTTAACGTTATGTAATTATAACCAGAGTTAAACATAAATTTATTTTATCTGTCAAATGAATTGTTCAATCCGGTTTAGACCTTTATTATTTCGTTTTAGGAATTGCATAACATTTCATTTTCATTTATTTTGGGTTAATAACATGTATTATAATTTACTATGCGAATGACATACATATGTGAATCTGTTCCACAAATTTAAGTTACTAGCTCGTTTTGGGGTAACTACAAGAATATTTTCAAAGTTTGAACTGAATGAATGAATCTTTTAAAATTGTTCTTTAATCCAAATTAATAATGTAGAAGATATGATAGGTAGGAATATTGGTAATATAATATTGGTAATAAATCTTAGAGTTTATGGTTAAAACGGCCTATTTTAGTTTGACGGTGAGCTTTTGTGTTCTAGTTAGGACATTCATCTTTGCTTTAAACTAGATTATTCCACGAAAATAGACGCGAGTGTGTTTGAACCCTAAACATAGTGATCCTCTTACCCCGATTATGGAATAGGATACGCTGTGAAAATCCCACATCCTGAGAGCACTTGCCGAGAAATGCCTTTTCCATCTCATATCTAAATAAAAACCAAGTTTTCCGGGATGCTTCAAAAACGGGGCGTATTTCGAGCGTAGAATTTTGCAGTAAGTCCAAAATGTACTCACAAAGCAAGCCGCAGAGCAACAATTCACATTCAAAAGTGCATGAGCCCCACAAGGGCCCCTTTTCCACCAGTGAAAAGGCGGTCAGGAAGAGAGCAATGGGACTTAGCAGCCCGGCTTTCAAGCCATTCCTGGCGGAGGAAGCACATAAACTTCCCGATGAAATTTTCTGCGGATATATTAAGGCTCTTCCCTCAAGTTATGTGCGAAATTTCATTTAATACTGCTCCCACCATGCTTTTTGGGGGACCTTTAATAATGTGCGAGTGCGGCATAAAAGGCTATTGTGGCATCCGTCTGACGCAAATAGAAAATTCCAGGACACAGGAACACTCATTAAAATGTCGGCATTCCTCAAGCATAAACATGGCATAGTCGAGGGCCGAGTTGCACTCCAAATAAGCATAAACTTCTTCGTTTAATACTATGTATTTATATGGCTTGGTGCAGCCTGGGAACCGAGCGGTTGTCCCAAGGGGTCACTGGGTCGGCACCTGGTTGAGTTCCATTTGCACCTAGGGAGCAAATGAATTAGCCCTGCAGCGCTAAAAATGTTGCCGTACTTGCCGAGATTTATGGTCCAGTTCATCATTGTCCTCATTTCATCCGAGGGCGTATATATCTGGTAATGTGCATCGGTTGTTTTCTGTCTCCGGCTGGACCATAGCTCTGGACCAGAAATTTAATCTTGCGTAGCCGCAATCTATTGTTTTATGAAATATGCTGGCAGGAATGTTTCAGCTAGATATCCGGCAGCAAAATCTACCACGCAGTCCTCCAATGCCATCAGAGCATTAGGGAGCATGAGCTGATAAATAGATCACACTGCGGCTTCGCTAAATCCAGCCTAATTTACGACTGACACATTTTAATGCGGTAATGCGTGGCCTCGTGAATTTTAAAAGGAGTCCTTGCACACCACAAGGATCATTATGTATAATGCGCCTAATTCGGAACCCTTTCATTTTATCCAGTGGCTAATAAAAATTTAGCCGAGTGCCTTCTCGTTGTCTGTAATCTCCCAGGAAGAGCGAGTGTTAAAGAGCGTGCGAAAAAAGATCTACCTCATCCGGAAAGGGATGAGATTTCATGGAAAAGTCCCTGAACGTGAGCCCCCATTCCCAGTCGACTTCTCGCACCGCTTGCTCAATTCAATTGCTTTAATTAATTTTTGTTGTTCTGCATAATGAACAGGGAGGCAGCAGGGCGTCGTAACTAATTCCGTACTAAGCAGCAACGTCGTAGGTATCACGATTTTTATGAAAAGGAGCCAATTCTATCTTCTAGCTCTAATGAAAATTGGTGCGAGTCCGCTTATTAGCAACAAGGCTGTGGGAAGCTCCCTAATTGGGGAGCCCTATTTAAATGCAAATAAACAAATTTACCCCTGCGACGACGAGCTCTAAATTAGACAAGAACGTGGATGAGCGAAAGCAAAGGGATTTTAAAATTTTTTAGGAACTTTTCAGAGGATGACGATTTATGGCGGTGCCCTTCAAGTTAAACGCGAAAACGTTTTGATGATACGAAAAGAAAAACAAATCCTCACCCATAAATAATTTATAAAAGCGCAGAGGGGTAACTGAAAAAAAAAATTCGATATTCCTCGATTTCACTTTGCCGCTTTAATTTATTATTCAGAGGCCCTTTAACCCCTTCTCAAAGGAAGTTACAAGATAAAGTGCTCCTGGCGTCTGAATTTAAAGCGTAACGCCTTCTTTTTATCACCATCCAAGCTCAGAGTCCCGAATTTTGGATTTAAGCAAGGGTATTCCAGGTCAATATTCACTTAGCGATGGGGCTGACGCCAGGATTTCATCCAAAATTCTCAGTTCAAAGAAAAAAAATTCCGAGAACTTTTTTGTGATATTCAATTCAATTTTTATTCATCATTTGGGAGAACGTCCTAGTGTTTGGCTGAGTCTGTTTACTTTGCTCTAGAAAGCCCTCCACCAATTTTCAAGAGAGAGGACAAATTATGGATGTCATCGTTTGTTGGCTTTTTCGTTACTTTCACAAATTACGCGCATTTTATGCCAGATAATGCGAGTGTGTACTTTGAACGTGGAAAAAATGAAATATTTGCGCTAGCTCTGCAAGTAAGGTGAATAGCTTCTCTATTTTTCATCACGGAAAATCGAGGGACATTTGCCAAGGGAAGACGTTAATGCTATTCGGGAGATTTTCAGGCCAACTGGGAATTCTACGAACCTTCTTTGGAAACGTTTGCTGGTGAAAGACGCTTTGAAGGGAAACGTCTCACCAGGCTAAGCGTTAGGCGTACATACTTATAAAAGTATCCGCCATTGTGAATCTCTGCGGAAAATGAAGGTATACTCTTGTAATTCATATGTATGTATACTCTACTTGAGAAATGAGAAAATGTTTTTCGTACATCTACCCTAACATGGGAGAAAAGTGTAAGTAAATCGATCTGTAATAAAAGTTATCCATGCACTCAGAACAAAAAGGAAATGTCGACCCCAAAATGGGATTGAACCACTGCTTAAATGTTGCAATTTCGGTAGTTACAATATTAAAATACAATTGGACAATGTCGAACCCTCCTTTAGTTCAAGAACTTATTAATTGTGTAAATACCCTGAACTCTAGCTCTAGCAAGTTTATTACATGAAACAATGTGACTCGCAAGAAAACATTGTATACATATGTATTCGAAAGAATATGGAATTTTGTAGCGCAAAGAGCTAATCGATATTTTAAGTTCAATTTATTGTTATTAAGTTATTACTAAGATTGCACATAAGAATAGGTATTGAGCAAAAATTAAAAATTAGGGGAAATGCGCCAATAATACGAAAAGTTGTACTAATGAATAAATGCTTTTAAGATTAGTTTTACTTTTCATTTTATTGTTATATGAAATTTTTGAATAATTTCCCGAAAATAATTTCCAAAAATCTTGAAAAGTTCGCGGGTTTATACTTTATATTTCTTTCACCGGTCAAAACCGTCCTAACATCGACTTTTTAACATTTTTAGACCCAATAATTCTAATTTTAGTTCTCCGAATTAAATTAAAATATGCTTATTCTCTTCGTTATAATAATAGTTTTTTTTCGATTTCACAGGGGTGCATCAAGACCAAAAAAGAAGGCCTAAAAATCGATTTTTTTATTTTCTTTCTTTTCTAATTTGAATGTTTTCATATCCCAAGTTCTGGTTATAGCCATATTCTTCCTGAATAAAATGATACCTTTTATTTTTATAGGTAGGTACTACCACAATCAAATCTACAACGTTGAAGTTCCGGCGGTCTTTTTATTATGAAAAAATAAATTTCAAGGATGAATACATAATGCCATAGAAAATATTATTTGAAACAAAAGAATTTCATTTAAAAGAAAAATTTCTAAAAACCACACTTCTTCAAGTTCTTCAAATAAGAATATCCCCTTAAGAAAAAGTATACATCCTTTTCAAGGATCAAAAGAGAGATTCAAATACCAGAGTAGCGCGTCTTTACATCATTAAGACAAATTGAAAAGATTTGGTCTTTACCTTAGTTTCAGAAACGACAGCTTATGCTGAATTACTTGCTTTGATTCTAGTGAAAATATTGGTCATAATTCAGCTATACTTTCCACGCTAGTCAAACTTATGTATTAACCAGAAATTGGGTGCTAATGAACCTTCGTAATAGTGATTTTTTCAGTCAATGTAGAGAGAGATGTACATATATCAATTTAATTTTGAAGCTTGTAAACGAAATAAAAATACATTAAAATGATTGAAATTTTCTTGAATATTATACAGTAATGTCTCGCTAATCCGAATTAATTATTGCAAGGGGTTAACCGGATTAGCGAATCATTCGGATTAAGGTATACGTACTACATTTTAATTACATTTGAAAAAATACGCTTCGTTGAATAAAATAAAGTATATTTCTTTTTAATATTTGTTTCTGATTATTGGTATATAAATGTAAATAAAAAAAATTCGTAAATCCCCATATAAAAATGTTGTATCATTTTACTAACTTGTTGGCAGTCGATGAAAATTCGGATTGCAGAGTACAAAATTTTCAACGATTCGGATTGTAGAAGACAGTGGAATAGAATAGGTCATTCGGATTAGCGCGGTATTCGGATTAAAGGTGATTCGGATTAGCGAGACATTACTGTATTCTAATTATAGTATTAAAATCGCAAATTGAAAAATTTTAACATGTATGAATACATTGATTCATTGATAAGCAGTATTTAAGTAGGTAATGCTTTACTTATTTACTATACTTTAAAACTTTACCTGTAAAAGGGAAGTTTTTCCAATTCCAACCTTGCAGCTACATATATGTACATAATCATTAAAACTCGCACCTAATCATTATCCTTCAACAGTTCAACCTACTTAAAATTTCGCACCTAGCTCAAAAATGCTACAATACACGATAGCTAGAGGCATAGTCCGCATTTCGATGACGTCAAACTTTTGTTATATTCACCTTGACCCAGATAAGGAAGGATAAATCGATGGAAACGGTAGAGAATCGCGAAGTATCCCTGCAATTCGTTCGCAGCAAGCAAATTCTTTGCATCCTAAGTACTCAAGTGCCGCATTCGCTGATAGCGTTCGTGATCATTTGTTTCAATCGAGACGTGATAAATATGGTAATTCAGCAGATTTTCATCCGAAAATCCTTCAGCTCAACAGGTAACAGGTCGGGAGGCCGGAGGCGAGTGGTTATCATCAAACTCCCCTGAATAATGCCACCAGTCGTCGTCCTGGAATATTTCAACTTGGACTTCCCCAGAAGGACTTTCCCCGAGAAACTTTTACTCTGACGTCATACGACTGCAGCTAAATTTGGCCCTGCGCTCTTCCATTTGCCAAATTTGGCTTATCATCCACACCAGAGGCAAAGTGTCGAAGCTTTTCTTTTCACAAACTCCCGCAAAAAGTAGGGCAGCCTCCACGTTGTTCCTGGCTTTTAATGCTCTTACGTAACGCAGAGGAATCGTTCCTGAAGATTCCGAGGCATATCCACGAATAATTCATGAGAGCCAATTTTATTAGACTTTCCGTGCTCGGCCCCCGAGTGCGGATAATGAGGCTTTAGACGAAATCAAATAAGGTGTACCATCAGCTTGCCGTGATACAGACATCCTATTGATTATGTATGGCCCCAGAAAGAAGGAAGGCCGCCTCCCGAAATGCTGGTGCCAGTGGGAGCCTAGCTTTGGAACGCTGGCGAGGACTGCACACTGTTTTCAAACAAACGGTTCGATTTGTTTCTTTACAAGTAAGCTTTTAAGTAATCAGAAATAAATTCACTTATTTGTTCTTTATTTTTTGCACTTTCCTTTTATTTTGCCTTTGTTGGTTCGAAATCTCGAGTGGGAGTTTAGTGTAAAAAAAACATAGAAGCTTAAAGTGCTCTGTACCAACAGAACTTTCTATGTTGTCTATATAGGTAGGGTGAAACCACACGAAATGGTTATTTAAATACATATGTGGTTGTAAACCGATTTCCTTTCTTTGTTTTTTTGTTTTTATTTTTATTTCTATCTGTTGATGTTGATGAAAATCGAGTATCCTAAACTGAGTTTTATGCACTTTGTATTAAAATGAGTTTAATAAGTTTCAATAATTATTTAATAAATTGAGTTTTAACGTGATACTACTACTATAAGAAGTTACTAGCTTTAAAAGGTCGAACATTTTTACATATTTTACCGTTTTCCAGCCATATCTCAAAAAGCGAACATCACAGGATACGCGGGACTTCATTGAAACTTTGTACAAGTGACACTCCTCCGTAATAGAAACAAGTTATATTTTATGTACGCCTACTAGATTTTATAATTTGTTGTTTATTTTTTCCACTTTTGTTATTTTTACTGGAAGGTTAGAACTGGAGCCCCATCAACATTAAAATCGTCAACAAAGAATATCTAAATTTTCACAAAGAAATACTAAATTTTTCCTATCCAAGAACAATTGTATACTATCTAAAATCTATAGATAGAATTTATCTTTAACTCCACGAGATGGAATCTTTCAGATATTGTAAAATAAAGGATCACTAAATATTACGGGATAATCACAACAAAATGTTCTGAACAATTCAAAATATGGTTATACCAGCGACACACCCACTGACATTTAGAATTTCGAGCATATTCAATTTCACAATATTATTGTATTACTTTGAAATTAAAGTTAAATTTACGTAGGTTCTAAATCTCTTTAAATAGATATTCGTCTGAATTTGTTTAAGAAATTTGAAGATCATATGAGATATTTATTTCTGAACGTGAAAATACTGAAAATTCTAAGTTTCGGTTGGTAAATCGCTGGTATAATTGAAATTAGTAGGTACATCTGTATTAGTTCGTATATTGATTATCAATTCTTAGTACTTTAATTTTAATATACCTTTCGAAAGTTCTACTTATCTTTAGATACAATGATTACATTACATGTATATGAACAAACATGCTTAAAATTACAGATTTGTACAAATAGGCAAATAATTTCATAATACTATCGTTACAATGATACATCTGTTTATGTGCAATTCACGGTTTAGTTATGTCTATGTGTAATATTCCTAGCAATCGGATTACTGCAGGCTCTTGATTTAACATTCCTCCAAAGCTATGCAGCTCTCTGCTCGCTCTATTTAGGTATAAATCATAAAGGATATTTTATTAAATCATACGTTTCAATAGAATTATAGGTGTTGAGGTTTGTCAAGAGTGAACTTAAACTTTAAAACCACCGGGCGGCGGTGACTATGACCCATAAAATCTGTGAATGCCCGTGGAGATCAATTTGCATTTTGAATGTATGTATGAATTTAGCCGCCAGGAGCAGCCCACATAGAGGGAATTTTGATATTTTTGCTAAAAGTGGAAAATCGTTTAAGGCTAGAGGATAACAGGTCGCTCCTGTTCGTGATATTTGCTGGAAGCTCTTTTCCATTAGGCGATGAGCTGACATTCACATTGTCCTTGGATATAAAAATCGCCTGAATTTCTTCGTAAAATATTTACCTGGTTCTGTTTTCCCACTTTCTTCCATTGTTTAATGAAAACTAGGGGCAGATCCTGAAAAAAATAAAAAGAAATACATTCAGCAGATGCTCCCTGCGAAGGACATCAACTATTCATGGCTGCGCTAAATTGTCGGGAAGATAACGCTGGTAACGTAGGTCTTGTTATATGCCTGCAGCAATTTCAGAAAAAGCAGAGCATTTTATCTTGGCTAGGTGTAATTGTCTATATCCAGATGATGTGACAAGAATATCCTGCTCATCCTGCAAGGCTTTATGTTTGCCGCTGAGACCACTCATCCATTAAAAGGTGAATGAATGGCCGTCGACTTCTTGTCTTATCCGGCCACCCGGGGATTAATAAAGATGTTTTTGCTGGCCAAAAATATACGAGGACACTCAGCGTGAAACGTAAAATCTTAGCACGTTTTTCTAGTCGTCTCAAGACACGCAGATTAGTAAGGGTTGTGTCATTAAAGAAGGGATAAGGTTTAGACCCATGTCCTGACACTAATTTCCACATTAAGGTCCGTGCTACTCGGTACACATTTCATACTTTACGAATTATAGGGAAAGACAAGAGATGACAGGAGAAAACCCGATAATGATCAAGAGATGCAATTAGGCTCCTTGAACTCATAGAATTCTTGAAAGGAAATTTTCTGAAGACATTTCGGAAATAAAAAGTTTTAAATTTTTTGTTTAAGTAAATTAAAGTATTAATACACGCTTGGAATTTTCAATGTTTGTATTATCTTTTTATAATAATCTGTACGCTAAAGGGGCAAACTACTAAAATACAATATTTATTCAACTTTTTAACTTTGAGTATTCAATTTTTTTAATCATTTGGGGTTAAAACTAATTTTGTTTTTGTGATTGAATTAGGTACTGAAAAATCGAACTTGAAACGACATTTTCCTCCTTTGCCGGATTGTCTGCCCTGTCGCCATATTTAGAAGTAAAATGTACGCCTCTTGAAGTTATTTCCTTGATTGTTTGGGGTTAAAAGCAATTTTCATTTGTGATTGAATTTCTGGAAAATTTAACTAGGAAGGAGATTTTCCGCCATTTTCAGAATCTCTGCCCTGTCACCATTTAGATACAAAATTTAATATGCTCAAGTTCATCTTAGGCCAACCAGAGTTTTACTTTTATTGAAAGGGATGCATCCTTAATGCAGGATGTAGCCTCAAGGAGGAAATTGTTAAGCGGTAGGAAAAACAGTTCTATATATACATACATATATATGTATTTCGGGAAGAAAGTGCACACCCCGATCCAGGAGGGAAAATCTAATTGATTCTCCTGTACCTACTTTACATTTAGCATACTAGGTTTATTCCGCGGAGGTACGGAAGAACAATAAATTTCCGGGACTGGTTCCGGCTTTCCTTCCTTTTCGTCAATAAATTTCGAAAGATGAGCAGTAGTCACGATGATCTCTTTAAGAAGAAAAAGAGGATGGTTGGTCTACCCACACTGCCAACTTCTCACCTGGTGCCACTAAAAACTACAGACTATTAATTAGATTCTTATATTTCGTACACGTTTAACGAACAACATTTTACATTAAATTGTTAAACGTTTATTTTTATTATAAAAAAAAAAAAAAATGCCAAGAGAGTGATATTTCGCAAAAAATTACTTATATGTACTGGTTAATCAGTCAGTTGATGATTTTTGAGGTTGAACGATAAATATGTACATAACATACAATCAGTAGGTTGCAAAAAAAATCACATTAGCCGAAGGCAGAATATTTTACAAGGGTGTACCTAATATTCAAAAGCTACAGGCATATCTATTGTTAATTTTTACATCTAATAAAACATGTGTCACGTGCATTTTGGTGTTGCACGTTGAATTTTAGTACAACGTTTTAGCGATTTGCTTCTATCATAGCAGATCAAATGCAATGAAGAGTGAATACCCGTTAAATTATAACTTAATATACATATATGTAGCTTCCGGTGGACAGCAAAAGCAGCTTATTTTCTTTTACGTATTTGTACATATAGGGGCAAAAATTGAATTTATAATTATAGCGAATTCCCGGAAGTTTACCAGCCCAAAAAGTTGGTAAACAATTTGTAGCACGTATCACATTGGCTATGAATGAATAATCGCTTGAGGAACTTTGTTAACGAGTTTACAACGAGGAAGGAGCTCAGTGTCTCCTGAAGGGGAGTGCCGCAGAGGAGCATAATAATTCATTGCAAACATAAATTACCAACACTTGGCAAAGTCGAGGTGTAAGCCCCTTCTCATCTCAAAGTATGCCTGGAGATTTACCCGCCGCTTCGCCGCCGGGCGGCGGCATTATTATTTATTACACGTCCTCCGGGCGAGCAATGAATCAGCGAAATAAACTGGGCTAAACTGCAGGGGGGGCGCCACTAGCGCGAGTTATCGGGTGCAATCTATTCCCCGAACCGAACTTGTTTTTATCGCACTTCTCTCGAAAACTTTGCGCACAAGTGAAGCCAATAACTCCGTGTTACTTCTGATTGCGCTTTTTGCACTGCAATATTTGATAAATGTTGCGATTCCCTCATTCCTCGGGCGTATTAACGCTGCCGCGAAAAAGAGGATCAAATCCGCCAGGGATAAAATATGTGAGTAAGGTAAAGTTTTAATTAACTGGACTAAGGTTTCGAAGTCAATTCTCAGAACAGTTTAGAAACTATTAAAAATTGATCGAGTGGGTACCAAATCAACAATTCACGAACATTTTTGTAAAAAGTTCACCTTTACTTTAGAGGTGAAATAGCTTAGGAAGAAGGATTTCAAACAAATGTTAATCCTCAAATATCCTTCACAGGACTTCTTAACAGCTTTCATGGAAATCTTTTAAAGTTTCCAATTATTCCATAACACATATTATGCGAATAAAATATATTATGTAGCAATAAGTAATATCTTCAACAAATTTTAGTTATATGTATATAGGTATACCTATGTAAATGAATTGCGGAATTTCGGTATTCTTAACATTCGTATAGTAAAAAATAAAATACAATTACTTGTGCTTTTCTAATTCTCTTTACCTATTACTAAAACTGAAAACAGTTTGATGAATATGAAATAAGATTATAAAATCTTTTGAAATATTTTCCAGCAAAACAAAATTGTTCCCTTATGCAAGATCTATACTAACGAATATATTGAAGTAACCAACGGGATGCATAAATTTGAACTATTTTCCCTCTACTGCACTTGCAATCAAGTGAACCAAATTTGTTGAATTGTCTCTCAATAAAAGCTATATGTAAATGAATTTATTTCTGGACTAGGAAACCTGCAAGACATCCTCATCTATGCAGGACTTAGTTGATTGCACAAATAAAACGCAAAACTCTCTTCTCAAACGCACTTTCAAGTGGCGATCATTGTTAGCAGCAATTTACCCCAAACTGGGAGTAATCCTCCTAAAACTCCTGTCGTCATGAATATTACCCTCCGCTGTGATGCCTCCGTGCCTTCTAGCCCGAGATTTCAATATCCTGCCGCGAGACGGTTCAATAAATTTGTAACAAAAGGAACTTGTTTATACACAGCTACCGATCGCTGGGCAGGTTATTCTAGGATTCGGCGAAGAAGCCCTGTCGTGCTTTCATGAACTTATTTCATAATCGTCCCTGTAGAAAGGGGTAAAGGATGAGGGTTCCCTTTGCTGAAACCCATCTCAGTTGTAGTTATACCTACTTCAGTTGATGATACTTTGTTTGCGCTCGGTAGGATGATAAGAGTTATTCTCGCTATCCGCGGACCCTTCAGCTGGGACCCGGTTCCCGAGCCCTCGCCCAGCACGAGTTGATAAAAGTCAAAATTAATTTTGCACGGGCGCCGTAGGTCTTTTGATGAAGAACAGAATTGTCGAGGGGCCCCCAGCACCGTCAGCATTGAATAAACAGGGCTTCGTCTGAAACGGCGGAGGGAGCCTTGGTTATCCTTTAAATCGTTCTGCCCCACGTGGCTATAATTTGGCGGTAACTTAAATAAAACAGCAAAACAACAGTCGGCAACTATGAGATAGAAATTAGCAACAGTCGGAAAACTTCCTCTGGAAATTAAAACTTTAATTTATATAGTGGACAGCGCCATTCTGCCGAACAAGGACAATGGCATGGCTGCTAAATAATTCTTCGACTGGTGCTCGGTGTCGGCACTCAACTTTTCAGCAAAATTCTAAATAAATCAGCAGCTCTGCTGGAAGGACGAAGCGGACCTTTAGGGTTCGGCTACGGCTTTATGGGTCGCCGCAATTTATATTCAAAGCTGCAATTGGACAATAATATCCTGTCTAAGCGGTCGTGAGTAAATGCGGGTGTCCTAGAGGACAGGGCGCGCGTTTAGCTGTGAAATTACACATTAATGATTGTAAGGGCCAGCGGGATGGCGCTGCGGGACGCAATGCCTATAGTAATTAATTTGTCATTCAAAGCATTGTTCATATTAATTACTGCCTCCGGTTGGTAAACGCTAAGCCTAATTATGTCAACTACACCCTCGGATTTGATTGCTTTAATTCAATTCTGGTGATTCACTGAGTGGAATTTCCGTTCTTAATTTGTTCCTCTAGGCCGTCACCTGCAGATGTGATAATACTAATAATTACAAACTATCTCTAACACCGAATTACCTTTAGAAATTTAAGATAACGCGAGAACATTTGCCATATGATCTCTACTCTTCGCCACTCTATTGAAGATAACCAGAAGCCGAGCAAACTTTTTAAAATTCATAACTTAGTCTGTAATAGCCTTTGTCTGCTTGTTCTCTCTGCATAAAATCGACCTCTCTGGTTGCGAATAGTAAAATGATGCTAAATTGCTAAGGACATTGTCTGCAGATGTTGCACAATATTTACTGTTTCTAAGTTGAATACAACAGTATCTAAATTAAATTAAACTTTTAGGACTTAGTTTACATCAATCTTTAAATAATAAAAACAACTATGTATGTATGTATACTTTAGATTAGAGAGTCTTATTGCATACACATATTTAGAATAGAAGCTAGATATTTTAGGTTCAAAGGGAAAATCGATTTTCTTCTTAAGGATATGGTACCCAATGAGAACTTATTGGGCACCAGTGATATAATAACTTCTCATCTCATCGATTTACCCATTTGTCTTTTTTACGCTCCTCAGTTTTTGTCAAATGTTAATTATGTCAATATTCTTTTCACAAAACTAAATTGTTATGTCATTCCTTTTAACAAAATCAAATTTTAATAAAAATAAAAACATTCTACATAATCTAGCACAAAACTACTTTTATTGACTTTGTAAAAACTCAAACACATATTTCCCAAAACTGACAAATGTTTGGCAATTACCTAATTAATTAAATTCGTATCAGTGAAATTAATAAAGTTCACGTTTAATTCTGGCGAACATAGTTTAACCACAATATTCCACATCTTGTAAATTAAACAACTATTCTTCATTTGAAGGTAAAGGATATGATGATACTTAAGAGTATAATTAGCTTATCGTTGATCTACTCGTATATTAAACCCAAACTAATAATAAAGGCTTATCTTCTTGACTTCCTAAATTTCATCTTAAGTTCACCGCTTCTTTGAAAGAATTGTCTGTATTATGCGGAAACAAAGGGAATTGCACGCGGAACTTCAAAACAAAATATTTCACATTCAGAACTTGAAACCCTGTAAGGTTACCAGAGAGCAATAGGCATAGAAATGAAGATTGAAAATCCTAAAACTTCTTGAAATTGGAGGAGAAGATTCATTACCATCCCTTTCAAGTGGTTCAAAGAAGTATTCTCAGAAAGCAGCTTATCAAATTTAAGGACTGAACTCTACTTAGCGTCTCGAATTTCTGTAGATATATCGCATTGTATTTAATTTCCTTCTTGAGAAAGTTAAGTATAAGTACCTAAGTAGCGGTGAAACGGATTGTAATGATACTGCAATTTCGATGGAGTCATAATTTTACATCGTCTTTATCATGAGTTAATCCCTCAAATCGAATTAGGAGGTTGCTATGCAATGAGCGAGAACGTTACTCGCAAGTAGAAAACTCCATCGCGGAATCTCGATAAATTGCACAAAGCACTGTTTGCCAGTCAATTAAACTAATCCTTACAGATAGATTTACTTGGTCATAAACTGGCATTGAGCCCTTAATAGTACCCACCTAGACCAGTCAGCCACAACCGCAGCGTACCCAAACCCTTTTACTTTAGAAAATCCCAACTTACTGCCCACCCTTTTTGGAACGATAGTTATATAATGGGGGAAGTTGGAAGAAACACAAACATTATTTTACTGGACAATTTTCATAACAAATTATAATAAATTCCGAGTTTCAGTATTGTTGCACCTGATGCTAACCATTTGAATTGCCCAGGGGCTGTTAAATGTCGACCGTGAATTTATTAAAGCTTAAATTCTCTTCCCAGGCCCATTCAGGTCCTTTAAGCCCACTACCACTGAAACCAATTTTAATACTTTTGGCAAAGCAGTTCCTGAATAATTGAGGCAGCTGCCGCGGGTGAAAATTAATAATTTCTATGTCCGCTGTCCTGTTAAATGATGAAGAGTCTATTGACCGAGTTTTCGAGGACTATTTTAGAAACGCTTCCTGAGTATTTAATTAACCAACATTTAATTACCAAGCAAATGAAGCAGCAAAGCGAGGTTCTTTCAATATATGTACATACATTTATAATAACAATTTTAAGCTTCATAAATTATGTGTTCACAAATTTTTCTGAAAAGAAGAACTAAAAAAATTTATGACTAAACATATTGTATTTTTAAGAAATTCTAATGACAGTCATCGAACGATTTTCAAACTAAATAAATTCAAAAGTTTACACCTCATCAAATGGATAGTAAAATTATACTGGCACTTCTAAAATATTTCCAATCATTCAAATGCTTGTCTTTATTTTGATGTTATAAATAAAATATGTATCGTATTAGATATTTTATGGTCAAAATTACAATATCTTGATTTTATGAACTTTACTACGAAATAAGGTTATTTTACTTTTTGCATACCATATCAGTAAAAGTTGATGTGAAAAAAATTGAAACCCTATAGACCAGTAAAACTATATTGGCACTTGTAAGATGCACATTCTTGTGTGAGTGAGGCTTTATTTTTAAGTTAGAAATATAATCTCAAGAAGCAATGTCGGAGAAAGGAAAACATTACAGCGGTGTTTTGACATTATTACTTTTTCGTATAATTTTATATTATAAAAAATATCACGTCGGCTCGCCATCTTATCATTATCTCTATCAGTGAAAGTATTTCGGGATTTGGTTCGGTTTTGGTCAAACATATGTATGTGTCTTTTGGTATATTGAAAACAACAATCGAAAAGTTCAAACAAAATAGGTTGTTCATTTTATTATTAATGATTTATTATAATTTTGTACTCAAAAGAATTTCAATGTGATAAAAATAGGACAAAATTTTGTGTTTTTTAAAATTACGATGCAATATATTTTTAATATCAGATAAAAATGTAAGTACTTTAAATTAAATAATTTATTAAAACCATTTAACAAAAGACTATATACATATTAATATTGTAGTTAAACTTCTCGGTATTATATACACATATTTGTTAAATAAGATAAACGCACGAATCAACTACTAAATAAAATAGAAGCATGTTTAAGCGGACGCGTTAAATGATGACATCGAAAACACAAAGAAAAGTTCATTAATATGCATTTCTGACAATGAATAGGTAATAAAGGCTGTTGCAATGTTATATTTTTTCAAAATAATCTGTTTACGCGTCAAAAACGTGGCCCACATATTAAAACACTGAAATAAAAAATTTTTCATTCGTTATATTAAATAATCTGTATAAATTTGTTTGAGTAGGTCAAGTAGTTTTGAACTAATCTGACAATTCCCAATCGAGTCGTGGAAATTCCTTGACGGAATGAAGGGTCTAGATACAATTAGTAACTGCGCTGCCAGCCTTTGTATGCTAATTATATTTTTCGACAGTAGTCGAACAAAGGCCCTGAACAGCTTTGAATGCGACCCCAGGGAGTGTCCTTCTCAGGTGAGTGCCCTCGTACAGTTTCGACGCAAAGATGCATGAAAATTTGCACAAGTTAATTTGCAGGTTGCAATTGCAAATAATGAAATCCACATTTGTGCCGGAAGCCTCCTGAATATTAGGAATGTCCTCACAGCGGCACACTGCTTCCACTGGCATTACACGTCTACAACGGTATGTGCATATATGTATATATTTAATCTGTGGAAAGTGCTTCCTCTATCAAAAGTACTTTTATTTCAAGTGCACTGTAATAGCTGGGGATGTTTCGCTCTCGCCACATTACGCCTCACCTTTTCGTCAAATCCGAAAAGTTTCCCAAATCATACCACATCCCGACTATAATACAGTATTTCAGGTCAACGATTTTGCAATCGTAAAGGTATAAAGCAGTTTTGGTATACCTACTGTTAAATTAATACGCCTACAAAATATTATAGTTGTCTGAACCATTCCTTTTATCTCCAACGGTCAAACCTATCGATATCATTCAGATGAAGAATTCACCTGGAACATTTTGCGAAATTGCCGGATGGGGAATATATTGGCGTGGTCAGGAAAATGTGAGTATATCTAACCAAACCAGAAGTTCACTAACTTTCATTAGAGGACAGTGAAGGATTAAAGATATATACATATACTTACTTTCACAATAGCATTTTAGGATAATTCGACCGATCCGTCGTTTAAACTGATGAAAAGCAGAGTTGAACTTTATTCAGGTTCAATATGCAAGGATAGATACCAGAAGATATTCGACGAAAATAGTATGATTTGTGGTGCCGGCCTTAACAATTCCGACGTTGTTTGTCAGGTATGTGTGCCTAACCACATAGCAATTTGGTTAATCGCTAAACTTTACACTTAAGGCGACTTTACTGACAAAACCAAACATGATTTCAGAACTTGTTTAACTTTACGTATTAGCATTATACAATCTGTTCGAATGTTTTCTTTTAAGACCAAAATTATATAACAGAAAATGAATTACACACTAGCTTCGTGTTTCAAATGATATTTAAAGAAAGCAATTAAATTACAATAAATATAGTATGTATTTTTATCTTCTATAGGCGGATTCAGGAGGTGGTTTAATATGTAACAATACATTGGCTGGAGTTATATCTTTTGGCGTTGGTTGCGGGTATGATAATAATCTTGGAGTATATGCAGACGTATTTTATGCTAGAGCATGGATTCAATCCATAGTATTGATAAACCCCAAACGAAGGTATTTTTCTTTATCCTTCATATATTATCATTTGTATTGTATTTTCTGTACATATATGGAGTGATTTTTCGGAAAGTGATCAATTGATCACCTGTAATTATTATATTAATATATCTATATTTCTCAAAACTCTTTCAGGACCATTCCTAGCAGCTGCCAATTGTTTGTTTTAAATCGAATGCTACTTTTTGTAAATTTAATAAGTTTTGGTAAAATTTAATAAATTTATATTTTGGAATGATATATATTCGAATGCCTTTTATGTATGGAGTTACTTAAAATAGTCTTCTACATACAATATCAAAATTTATTTTAAGTCATTACCTGCATTATAATGGAAATTGTAATATCCAACACGCAAGTAATCAACTTTAAATACATATTAATACTTATATGAATAGAGTATTTTTTAAAGTTAGGTATCATATATAAAATTACCTCCTACCTCCCAGAATTTCTAAGAAACGATGGCAGAACAGATTTTTTCTAGTATTTTTAAATGCACTTGTAATACTATATAATAGCTGAGCCTAAAAGTTCCTTTTTCTTGAATCAGAAAGTAATTATCTATTAAAAAATATCGGTTTAATAAATTTATTTCTATAAATAAAATTCTCTGAATGGAGTCACGTAGCAATACACAACACAAATAAAGTCAAATGAAGCTGAATTGATTTGAAAGCATTCGAAGTGAGTGGTTTATGACATGGAAATATCACATTTTTCCTTCTTATTTATAATCTCTACGAAAATGCTTTACTCCACGTGTGATGGATTGAAATTCCCACATCCACTGAAATAATCAATGGACGATTCAGTGAACACATTTAAATTTATATGCGATTGCACACCTTTCTTTTTGAACTTTTATCGGATACTTTCCGATTGTATACACAAAGCTATTGATGGTATTGGCACAAGGTACCTGTCGAAACTCAGGAAGTGATTGACAGTCCCTTAAAAACACTGCTCATGTTATATTATTTGTTAACTTTAAAAAGTGGTTTTTAAATTCAAATATAAAGAATTTATCGCTTCTCTGGAAATTACTATATGGATTACCCTGAGCGTTAAAAAAAGAAGAATAGCGCTACCAAGCCTCAATAAATCGATAACTACCATTTTTGTAACATTTCTTTTTGCAGTTTAAAAAGTAATAAAATTTACCCTAAATGAATAGTTTAATCTTATTTTTTATTATTATTCTGTATACCATATGATTCATTTAAATGTGCGTTTTTCTGTTAAAATCTGTAGAATCAATGAAGGCATGCATAGTAAAACGTACATTAAACATATTCTGTAGCTGTAGACTAAAGTCTAAACTGTATTTTAAACTCATTTTCAATAATTCACAGCATTCTATTAATTTTTTGTGAATTCTCAAAAACGTTAACTTCTACCCCTATTTCATTTTTGACAGTAATCTAAAAAAAGAGATAAGCCAGTATAAAAACAAAGGCCCTAAAATTTGGTGATTTAGTTTTTTTGGATTTGGGTAAGGATATGTGATGATTTAAATTTATGCTTTTCCTTCACTGAAGTTCTTAAGTTTTTATTATAATACATACGAAACCTATGTTAAATGAAACCTATCTGCGGACTATGTATGTATATAGAAAAAAATCACTAAAATTTATCTCAATGTGTACTTATTATTTGAACTATGTAGCTATTGCTTGCAAGAACATACCTTCCAGTGGTCAAAATAATAATAATAGACACATACATATGCCTTCGAAAAGTGTTTGTCTTTAAAAAGTATAAATGCCTGTATATTTAAAAAATAATTCACATTTTTGTTTAGTGCTCTTTCTATATAAGGGACATACGAAAACCATTCAGTTAATTAAAATGGCTTAACAATTCCAAACTTTATAATAAAGCCAAAACTACATAAAAACATATCGTCCTCGAGAAAAACAATCAGCTTAAGGGCTTAGGTTAACGAAGTTTCAATGAGGAACATTTGCCGATTTTTTGTTTGCACTTGAGAATACTTACGCCAGGGTAATGCTCAAGACAGCTTATTGATATCAAAGATGCCAGCAATCAACTGTGGGTCCCTCTATACTCAATCACATCCGATTGCAAAATGAGTTTGTAAATTAAGCTTTAGAAAGATGAAAAAAATGAAAAAAAATACGGATTATCATCAGGACCAAAGTCGATTTGCAGTGTAAATTATATATAAAAATCTATAGATACGTGAACCTACGTTTTCGCACTAGAAATTCTCTGCGGTGCGAATTGTTCACCAGTCGTGATGATGATGAGCTCGGTCATGCTCTAAGAGCTTTCTTCTGTTGGCTTAATGATTGCTGTCAGCAGTACGTGACACATCCCAGAGTAATGTATGTCCTCGAGTGAGTACCAATCCTGGTTACAGAGTTCCGCACCTGGGAATTAATTAATGCAGACAATAGCAGCGTTGGATTTTGGGCATGGACACCAAAGACTCTCCATTGCGACTGGTCTTTCTTGCATTTTCTGACTTGGTAACACGTTAAAAAAAATAATCGATTTAATTTAAGTGATGGATGACTCATACAAGATGCACGTTCAATATTTAATAATGTTGACAGAATGTCCATCACTTTAAAAAAAAATAATTTTGTGTTACTTCAATGTAGTATGAGAAGCGTGTGCAAAGTTACCATCCTCTGCATACGTTAGTTACTATGAAAATGCTTCCTTCAATACGAAAGTCATGTAAAATTATAATAATTATCTTTTAGCCTTGTATACCTTATGTCGTAATGTCGCCGATATTGTCTTCGTCTATCAAGTTCCATTAGCTGTTAACACTAAAATTGGAATATTCTACACAATGCTCGGGCATTTTACAAAATGGCCACGTTAACCACATTGCCCGTAAATAATTCATTCCTTATTAATATATGTATGTATAACTTAAAATAGACATAGACTTAATAAGAAAATTTGCTTAAAGCAATTCCGAGAAACCACAATTTCATTAAAAAATTATAATTTCAAAAACCTTAATATTATTTCATTTGTTTTTTTTCCTCTTTTCACATTTATATGAAATATAGAGAGCAGAGTGGGCACAGTAGAAATTTCGCCTAGGGCATTGGTATTGCTAAAACCCGCACTGAACATAGAAAAGCGACACTCCATAGCGCCAAAAGAAAAGTGTAAAAACATTTTAAGCCAGTGGTTTTATTAGGATCTGTTGAATTACAAAATCACTCAAAGTATCACACCAGAAGTGAATTTTATATTTCCCATTCATTCCACGGACTCCAACGAGCAACGAGCATCCGCTGGTAGAATTAGCCGGCAAAATTCAAGAAGCTCACGGGTGGGAACAATCTTCAACGGTCCAATTCAATTTAAAAGGATTTTGCTGGAGGGTCCACTAATCAAGTGAAGTATCCAATTCCATCGGATTCCTTCAGGGTGGGCCTGAGTTTCCATGCCTAAGTAGCAATTTTTGCATATCTGCGAATATAATCGAGTCATGCACATTATTTCATGGATGATTTGCTGTTTCACCCTCTCTTAATACATGCAATTTACTAGTCCAATGAACGCCACTTAATATACTAAAGCATTTGCAGCCCCACCCGTAGGCATTTATCGTGTTAAACAAGGCGAGGACATATTCAATTAATATGGACATTAGCGACAAGAAACTATAGTGCGAATGCCTTTAAAGTGCTTTAACTTATATGTATATAAACCCAATTGCAAAAAATTTTCTGAGTTGGTATTTAAGCTAACTAATAGAAAGAGAAACATGGTAAAAAATACATACGCTAATGCTTTTTCTCGTTGAATTGAAATAACTATGTAGTTTGAAATTTAGGTACACAATAGCGACCAAAGATTCCCAATTAAAAATTAATTCGAGTAAGTTGCAGAATGCAAGTAAATATTCTTATATACTGGTTTAAAACATTCTAAAAATTAAAAAATGCTAGTTGTAAAAATTTTAGACTAAACAGAGTCACTTTAAAAGAGATTTAATCAACCGCCGCAAGTTTTTGCTGACATCATATCATACAAGTTTAATATAGCATAAAGCATTAAAATATTATAGTACATATTAAGCACGTGTATATGCATGATTTTATATAATATTGAAAAAATTATATAAAGCAAAACACATGTAATTTGGATAACAATAAGTACATTATTATGGTGTCATTAATCTTTTCTCCTTTTTAGTTATTGCACTAAAATAAAAGCTGTTTTCATTTTTAATTTATACTTTTCAAAAAATTAAAAAAATAAATCGAGGTAAATTCCGAAATTGCTTAAAAAAGGCAATTTAAAATATTTGCTTCACCAAAACAAGCGTGATACTTCAGTCCTATTAAAAACTTTTAAACGAATGAGCCAGATTAGACTCCTTATCACTTTCCCTTTGCTATCCATATATTTCATCCGGAGCGGCGGCGCCATCAAAGAATCTAAAAGAACAACACACTGCAGAGGAACCGCTTTAATCAAACTTCCAAATGTGCTTTTAATTGAAAATGCTAATTTACTGAAATAAGAAGAGGTGCACAGACAGTCCCCCATGATTTCAATGAAGCCAGATATTGGATTTAGCAGCTTGGCTGCTTCCGTCGAACTCAGATGTAAAGAGACTCCTGAATTAAGGATTCAATTATGCAAGCCAGTTGCCTGCAGGATACGGTCTTGAAACCGACCTTTCATACTCAATACTCCATGTATGCGCCTAGCGGATGGCTCATTGTCGCACCCTGCTTTAAATTACTTCATAGGATTTAAAGAGAATGACGACCTTTTAATTGGTTTCACATAGATCACGTTTGGGGATAATACTGCAAAACGCTACCAGATATTTCCTACAGGGAAAAGGCCGCATATTGTCTTATAGGTAGGACAACCAGCTCAATTTGTCGACTTCAATAACTATTCAAAATGCGAAGGCGTTTCCCTGAAAGCTAAAACTCTAGAAATTGGTGGTGAATATTGCACCAGAAAACAACCTCCGAGCTGAGTAAGTTAAAGAGGGATTTAATCGAATGAAAACTGGAGGGCACTTCTGCTGAATTCTGAAAATTGTTTACATTTTAACAATGTTTTAAACTGAAAAAGTTATGATGTTATTGTATAAAGAAAATGCTTTTGAGCAGACCACATCTAAATATACATATGTACATACTAAAATCACAATTCTGGGAGCCACCAAAGTCAACACGTTCCATTGCAGTTTATTATCAAAATTTGCATAGTGTCCACTGGAACGTGTCCTGCGCTTCTGTCGTACGATTTCCTCGGACGATATCCTTTCTACTATTGCATTAGGTTTAGTGTCAGTCGGTGTTGCTGGTTTTGTTCTATTTCCACGTCGATGCGAATCGAAAAACAAATATTATTAGTAAAACTTGAATTTCGGCAAATTCATTAACACTTTTGTATGAATGGGTCAATTAGCTCACAACTTAAGTTCGAATCCTTTTTAGTAAATATACACCACATGGAAAACTCATCGTTTGTTTTGCAGTAATTTCCACCTACATATATCAGGCCGATGGTTAGGGCATTCATATCAGCGTTTTTGTACGTGAATTGCAATTTACACCGTGTAGCAGTTTAGAATTTGTTAATTTGACCCGCTAAACCAATTAGGCCAACGCTAATTGGATACAATTTTAGTTCGATAATGTTACAATTTTGTGTTTCCTATAATAATTATTTCCTTCGGTTGCCGTAGTTATTAAGCTGCTTATACAAATATGCCAGAAGTACGACAAATTAAAAACATGTATTATACAAAAGCACATTTGTACCTACATGTATTTCAAAAGGAGGGATTTGAAAAGACAAATTAAATTCTAGGCTACTCATTTAAGTAGCATTTGTATAACCGACGTGGTAGCTTTAAATAGGAATAAAAAAGTAGACTAGGAATCCGTATGATTGTTTTATACTTATTTTGGTTTTTGTAATTATTTCCTTAAAACTATAATATTTTAGGAGATTAAAAAAATTTTTCCCAATTAAAGGCATTTTATTGTGAGAAAAATTTTAATTTTCATAAAGTAGAATTTCACTAAAATGAATTTTGTTTCGTACTTAAGTTGGAAAATACAACAAATAGTTAGTTACATAATTTCGCTCCAAGCTCACTTCGAAATTTAACAGAAATTTAACATCATAACCGTTCAGATTCTGAATTGAAGTGGATAATAAGTTGACAGACATTTTGCTTTATATTTATACATATGTATGTATCTTTATATGTAAACCATCAAGCAATGCATAGATTTATTATCAAAAAATTTTGAAAGTCATCCTGTTAGTAAACACTTGCCTTACCCAGCATTTTTTGGGGCAACACTCAGGTGATCAGTTTTCGGGTGGATTATGATAACACCCTTATGAAGTAAAGCAGACAAGGTGGAACCCTCCAGAAAATGCTCCCTAGTTCAACGAAATAAAAAGGGAAAAGTCCATTAACCAGCAACTGAATTACGAAAGAGTAAAGTTAATTACGATTTCAAATTTCAATAAAAAAAAACTACCGGACAATGCTAAACCCATGTCCAAGTGATTAAAATTTTAAATCTAAAATTTTGTAGGTACATTTAGTTCTCCAATTCCATTACATTATATGTATTAGGTCAAGCATTTATAATGTGAAACTTTACGGTATAGAATATAAATTCGTTCCTTTTTAATTAAAATTTGCGTGTAATTTTCATAAAACATTAGATTTCCTGTGATGAAATATAACTTTTTGAAATTCCAGTTAATTAACTAGGTACTTTACTTATCACATTTATTTTACCTATTTCGTATTCCCATTTAGTCGCAATTGAAAGCTATTTAAATTAAATTAAACTGACGAACCCAGCAAAATTGTGTTTCCTGCTTGATATGAATATTACACAAAACTTCCTAACAATATTAACATTTTGAGAGACGACATTTTGTTTGCTTATTAGAGAGGCATGTAATTTCCCAGTTTAATGTTAACGAAACCCCCTTATTTGGGTTCAATTAAACAAACTTGAACTTTTATAAATTTTGCTTTTCAGTTTTGTCTCTGTTATGAGTCCCGAGGGCCGTGCGCCCATGGCATCCCCCAACGTTTTCAGAATTGATGACTTGAAAGGAAAAACTTTTCCTTCCTACATTTTGTTTTCTGGCATACGCTCTTGGGAGTATCGACCTCCCGTAAACAGGATTGAGTAAAATTTTATAATGATTCCCTGAACTGCTTACATTCATACGCCGTAATCACTTGAGAATTTCTCCAAATTTACTGAATTACCCGAACCCCTGCAAACTTTTCTAAATTTGTAACTTCTGACTTGCCTTGTTCGTACAAAATTTCGGCTTATTGTTTGTAAATGAGTACCGTCGTTAATCGATTTTTCCAGAAATTCTTTTTACTCTTCTTTTACCATGGCAATGTCGTTGTTTTTATTTATCTGGGCATTACGGGGTGGTTTTCCTTTTTATTTCTTGAGAAATTTGCGTTAAGTGTTAATTGTTACTAAAGCATCTTTCCTCGACCCTATGACCTCAATTAACATTGTGCGCGCAATTTAATACGTTCGAAAATGGGCAGGTTTTATTATACGTCGTAAACCATGGTTGAAAATTTATCTGATAAATGAAGAAAATTGATTTCTCCGTGATTACGTTGGTCTACCATACCAACCAACGAACGCCTATCGATCGAGAAGACTTCTTAATAAAAATATCATGGAATGTAACCGACAAATGGACCTATGCCTTCGCAAGATGGTTCGTTGAAAAATTGGGCAAGATTACGTCATCTAATCAATTCACAGGAAAGCGGCATTTCGAAGGAAACGTTTCAGAGGAGGAAAAGAACGAAACGGAGGAAATTTTGCTTGACTTTAGCCCCATTATCCAGAAAATGGGCTTCCGTTGCTGAAGGCGCTCCGATTACAAATGACGCCAACATCTATTTTTAACATGGCAAGGATTAATCAAATGGGGACTTGTCACAGGCACACAAAATTACATATATAAGTAAAATTGTTTCTTCTTTGCCCCCGACTTCTCCAGTTCATGCCCTAGCTACTCGCTGGAGTTGGAATATGAGACATCAAAAATTGATGCATGCAAAGTCATGGGTTCGTGACATGGACTTTTGATAAATTTTAAGTACTCGAGGAGGGTTGCACGTGCCATCGAATTGCTACCAGATTTCTTGCTTTAAGGGCATAGTTGAGTGCTCTAAACTCAAAAGAACCCGAAGTCTTTGTAAAACGCTCAAATTCAACAGGTAATGGATGCGATAGCTGTCGTTGTGAAATACCCATCCTTTGAGATTCGTATGTACGTACATACATACATAGCTCGCTAGTAAAATTATCACCGTCCCATAAAATGTCCCTCATCCTTTTAAGAAGCAATTTGTCAAAAGTGTAACACGTTGTGTTGTCGGCATCCAGCTTCACAAAGCGTACCCCTTTCCCGTACGCAACATCCCCCGATAACGAGTTAGATGAGATTTCGACTGTACTTTCATCCAAGTTGTCAAGTTATGTACGAACGATATGTTCTTGGAATAATAATTACATGCTGGTCCCCGGGGACATTCGCCTCGTGTTGCTACAAGGATTTTGTTAGAATTTGATTGAATCTAAGCCTGCAAGATTTTGTTGTGATACTGGGAAATTTAAAGCAAACATTATAAGGATTTAGTGTAATACTAAACGTGATCTGACTCCATTTCGGCGGACCTCCCTGCATCTTTGGATATGAACTTCACCAAGATCTCTTTTTAAAAACAGGACCAGTCTCAGTCGTGTTTATGGGGGTGGGTGGATAAATTAAAATTATTTTCATGTCTCATGCTTTCTGCTACATTTCTAAAATTTCTGAATAGAACCTCTAGAAAAACGACGTTTTTTACATTCCTAGAAAAAAACAATCGCATGATTTATGCAATGGCTGCCTTAAGTAGGTCTGTATGTACGTAAATTTCTAAAATCTCACCGTCAATGGTGAGAAGTTTTTGGCATAGAACAGTAACTCCTTGCATGTTTAAAAAAAAGATTTTGGAGGGATCCTCTAGATTTATTACAAGAAAATTATATCTTTAAAAAACAAAATAAAGACTTCATATAACTCGTATAATTGTTCTTTGTAATTAAAAAAATTCCTGAAAGGAAGAAAGTTTGCATTTCATTTTAAGTATTTATCATGACAAACTGAACAAAGAATCTTTGTGGACACTAAATTTATTTAATGTGGATATAATTCACTTCGTTGTTCCTGCGGTTACCCTCTGAAAATAAGGCGCTGGAGCATCGAAGAGAATTAAGTCATTTTGAAAATTCAAAATGTCACAGGACACTATTTATGACTCTTGGAAAAGCCCTCTTGGTTGCTCCTTCCTTTGGACTTCGTGCGATGTTTGGTGAGATAAATTTGATTAATTCATAAGGCAGAAGCACTATTGGAAAATTTGAAACGGAACAACTTGTGCTTATGGAGATTGTTCTGGAGCATTCAGATTTGGATATGGGTTTGATAATTTTAGGACACACTGAAAAATAATCACCATTTTAGGGCATGCAGGGCAATTTTGTAAAAAATTTATATATGATTTCCAGTGTAACTTTTGCAGTTGAGACACATACTAACCTGAGAGTTTTAAATTGTGTTAGTTAACCCCACAGAATTTCACATTCGAATAATTTTTATTTACCACACTGCACGAGATAGTCTTGATACAATTTATGTATGTAAATTACACATATTCGTAATAGAACATTTTATTTTATTCAACTAAGAGTAATCTCACCATACTGGAAATTGAATAGATTGTGCATTTTGTAAGATTCTCTTCCGAATTATTTTATTAAATTCAAATAATGGAAAAAGAGCGTTTCAGAGCTACAAAATTATAATTTCTGAGTATTTTTTTGATTGTAGCTTAAACCGTATATTTCGCTAACCAAAAGCTTATTTTTCTGTAAATTTTTCCATAATTACATACTTTTTGACCGAAAAAAAAACTTGAAATTTGTATTTCGAAATTGGAATTTTTTTCCTTGTAAGAGAAAATTAATTAATTTAAGCTCGCATTTTATAACAGTTCATTTATTCTGTGTGTTGGCTTTAAGTATTCTGTGACTGGGAGGCTTAAATACATAAATTTTAGTTAGTGTAAATGGAGTGGTAAAATTTTACAGAAAAGTTTCATTACATTTACTTTAGAAATTTATAGTTGCTGAGAAGCCTTTCAAAAGTTTTTATCATTGATGCAAAAAGAAGTCTTTGTTAATAGTGGAGCTGCAAAAACAAAATATCTTTTTAATTAGAAATTAAAAACATCAGACTTTTCGTTAAGCAAGAAAACTAAAAAACGAAATGCGAAAAGGCTTAGTTGGGCGGCTGCTTAAAACGTTTTTAATTAAATTCACTTCAACCATTCATCAGATATATTTTGCCTCAGAGCTTGGAACCATTATCACTTCCACCGGACTCTAGTAATAAAAAGGAAAGTCCTTTTCAATTCCCCACGTCACAAGTTTTCAAAGTGTGGATTTCACGTGTGTTTCGTAAAAACATTTCAAATGTGGCTTTGGGTGATGTTTTCCAGCAAAGGAGAGTATTTTCTATTGCGAGCATCGAAAAAGAGGAAGTTGAAAAGTTTTTTGTTTTTAAAAAAGGCGACAATGAAAACAAGAATGGCAACATCAACAGAATTAAAAAACAAAAACGTTTTTGACGCAAGTCCTACATCAAGCCGAAGCAGAAGGGCTTATGCCGTAGAAAACAGGGATATTTTTGTAACAGCATTTCCCCCCACAAACACGGGAACAAATGAAAATTCTTTGTTTGAACAAAGTTTCCAACGCAATTTTCCATCTTCCTTAGACTTTGTGTTATTACTTAGAAATTACTGTAAAGAGGCAAAATTGCGAAACTAAAGTTGTTGTATTGCACATTGTGTGTGGTTACCCACGTCGGGTGCTGCTGTTTCCTTGGAGAGATTTAACATTAAGCGAAAGAAAAGGAAATCTCCAAGTCGACAGCGTTTTTCAGTGAAAACTTCTTGAATCGCAAATTTTAATTAATTAGAATTGTTAATTTCTGTAATGCTCCCCTGCCTCAAGATTAAGATTTTAATTAAAACGGAGTGGGGTTAAAGGGCTTTGTAATTTTAAGTGGGTTTCGGAACAAATTCTCTTCCATAACTGTAACTAGGCTATAGTGTTTCTGATAACCATATCCTCTAAGTCTAAAGTGAAGTTTGCAACTAGGGCACAATATTTTTAGTGTAGACTACCATGGGTACTTCAGCGCATTTAGGATGCCTAATTCCCACTTTTTTCACCGAGAAAATACCGCATTTTTCAAACTTCTATAAGCTGTTCAGGTGCAGGTTACACTTGCAGGTTAAATGTTCTGTATGAACTTAATACTAAAAAACGTTTCTTACTTTCTGACAATTTTAAATTCATTCAATGTAGATGTGACAGCAAGTGTAATATACATATACATACATATATGTATGTATATCTCTATTGCAATATAATACATGTATACATACATACATACATATGTCCATATATTTTTATTTGTTATATTATTTCGAGAGATATGCAGGGCGGCTGGGGTGAAAAAACTTCTTTATATACAAATGAATGTTATATTTTAATTCATGTTGCAGACGTTGAGCCCGTCTCTTGAGTAAAACAACAAAATGTCATCAAAATCCGAATAGTGTGATTATTTTTATCACAAATATTAATCAAGTCCTTAAAGAATGAAATTGCAAAATCGGAAGTCCGCTGGATTTGGAGCATGCACTCTTAAAGTCAGACGAATAGGCAAGCGAAGAAAGATTCTAAAACCAACTTTAGTTCTATTGGTTTCATTTCAAAATCCAACAATCGAATATTTAAGGTGGGAAGATAAAATAAAAAAGTACTATAAAATATATAAAACTTGCGGTGGGTACAATTTCCCAAAATGTCTATTGTTGCAAGTTCAGCAGTACAAGTAGTATGTAGAAGTAAAAAAATGAATTTAAATTAAATCAGACAAAGTTATGTGGCAAAATAAATATTCCGGACGTACAAATTATTTTTTTTGGCAAGCTTTAAACAAAAGAGAAACCACAACCCAAACATGTATGTAATTCTGCCCTTAAAAAAGTGTAGACAGCCCAACAATTTAATGCCTCTAAATTTGCTTTAATGTTCGATTTGGACAGTAACCAAGATCCAGAGGGGGCTATCTTATTCGTACCATGTAGAGGTAGAGAACCATAAGTATGTGTAAGCCTACTTCCTACAGAGGTTTTCACTTGCCAGTTATCCTCTTAAAAGAAGGTCAGACAATAATGTTGAATTATTGTCATGCACTAGATCGGATCTGCTAATTAAATTATTTTATCTGGCCAGTCAACATTTGATTTTTGTCAGAGTATATTTATGTATGAAAATAAAATGTTTCTTCGAAATTTACTTTAACACGAAATGAAAGTCGTGCCCATTCAATTGCACATTTCCAATTAAAGGTGCTTTCCTGCTAATTTCCTTTTGTATTACGCAACTCTGTGCCAAATTGTGGGCGGATTTTATCTCGCTCGAGGCGATTTAATATCCTCATGAAAATTATTTTCCGATGGCTTTCTGGCAGCTACTCACCCTTTTCAAACTATCAACTGTTTTGGAATCATAATTCGGTCGTTCAGACGATGCTGCGTGGTTTGTAAAATCGACGAGGGGTCGGATAGCCCGAGGCAGTTAAAGTAATCCAATTAATTACGCAAAAATGTATTACATCTACGCAAAATAGGTACATCAGAATTGTTAATTCTCCTTTCGAAAAGCCCGGTCGGGTGCTATTCAATTACCACCATATGCACAAATTGTAAAATGTTTTTTTTTGCCAGATGCACGGAATAATCGGCTTTCATTATATCAATAATTACAGGATATTGTTCCTAAAGAAAAGCAGAAATTCCTTTCAAATATTATCTCGATTAATTGCTGCAATCGGTTAGCTTGAGCGACCTCGACTGTTTTTTAATTAGAATAATTTCCCTGTCCTAATTTACTGCAATTGTCGCGCAGAGATTGTTCGGATTGCATGAAAGACTTTTAACCACTTTTTTTCTCACGTTTCTGAAAATATTGAGCATAATTTAAATAGAAAACCTTTAATACTCTTATAAATAACTTCAAATGTGTTAGAACGAAATCCCTTCTTCTTAAAGAAAATTAATTGAAGAAAAACCTTCCGAAATCTTTGTTTGAGGGCTGTTACCCATTTTCAAATAAATGGGAAATGCTCCTACATAATGCCTCCAGTTAAGCTTGTCAAATGCAGGTACATAATCATGCCCTGCTCTACCTCTGGTTATACGCCTACAACCTGAAAAGCCGGAAAAGCTCTTAAAATGGTCAAGGAATTTGCGAAAATAACCAAACCCTTAACCCTGTCAGTACTCACTCATGTTGGATACTCACAGCCAACTCCAGAAAAGGGACAAACCTCCTCTTCAGGCAAATAAGTTTACCAAGTCAAAAGGGTTCTGACATGAAAAAGAACTGGGCGACCGCACATAAAAATGCTTTCCAGCTTTGTTTCACTGAATCTTTAATTTCATTTCAGCGTTTACTGCACAAAGAGCCTTTTTTAATATTAATTGCATTTGCGATGGATGCGGGAGCTTTACAGGTTTTGAATATATAAAAAATTCGAAAAAAATGTGGGCACCTTGTTGATCTCTTTGTAGGAGATTTAAGAACAAAATGCCTATTAAGTTTCTGTTTCGTTCCAGCGAACAATTTTAAGAGGGTTCGTAACTTTTGAATAAAAACAAAGGTTTTTAAAGACAATAGCACCATGTTTATACGGAGAAAAAATATGGATCAAAGAATTGTTCAATTCTTACGAAATATGGGTTATTCCTTACGGTTATATATTGAAAGTATGAAATACCAAATCTTTCATTTCAAAAGTATGTAACGTGCAAATTCAATAAATTATTTTCACACTGAGTTACGATCGAGGACTTTTAAAACTTCTTACCATAAATTCTCAATTCACAACCGATATCAATGAATTTTTACACACAAACTATAGGAGTCTATTGTTTAAAGTCTACATATGTATATGCAAAGTTTATTTGTGATGATGTTCGATGAATATTTGTTGGAAATTATATGAGAGTTTATAAACTATAAAAAAAGAAAATAACGGAGGAAATTTTCGTTTATAAAACCATCGTTTATAAAAGCCATACTACTAATAGATATAATAAATAAAAAAAATTCGAGAGAAATTATATTTCGTTAAGGAAAAACAAACAGAATTATTTTCTTGTGATGATTTAAGAAACCACTCATTTTTTCACATACATACATATTTCATAATTATATATCAATAGAATATTCAAATACAATTTCCTAGTTTATACATGTACTTAATTAAAAAACAAAAAAAAAACAAAAACAGTTTCTGAAACTTGGCAAAATAGCATAAGTTCATATTTCCAAACTTTACTGACCTATCTATTATAGGCCTAGAGTTTTCCTAAGTTGAGATTTCTCGATAGTTTTCTATGTCTAAAAGTACCAAGACCCGATGCTTCAAAGTTTTCTACAAGACATGCTCATGCCCGTATGTTCTGACAACCTGTTGAAAAGTTATTTCACAAACTTATGATGGGATATTATGTCTTGTAAGATTTCTAATCCACATGGTCTGTAAGGAAAACGTCAGTCTTCTAGAAGCTTATTGAAAATTCTTTATACATACATATATATTTTTCTATAGCATACACTTTAAAAAGATGGATTAAAAACTTTAAGGTAATTACAAATTGTTCAGTATTCGCAAACAAATACAACTGTAAGTACCTAATGAGCAATTTAATTTTCCCTGAGAGTTTGCGTTACCTATAATTTTCGTTGCAATCATAAAAGTGACTATGAACTTTTGCATTTACGCTAGACCACAAGAAAGTTAAGTGGGTCCTTTCAGCATGAGACTACAAATAAGTAGTACTTAAAATAGTCTGATATTTTCGCCAGAATGTGTTAATATGTTTTACAACCGCAAAACATTCGAATTAATTAAGTCCTGAAAACTTTGTCCATTGGCACATCGTCCAAAATTAATGGGAACATTAAGAGCATCACAACAGAGATAACTGCCCCACGGAGAATTTACTCACGAATTATTTCAGTGTTAATCTTTGGCATAAATTACCTGCTGGGTCAGCAGCGCAAAGGTTCTTTCTGCAAATCAGTGCAAAACAGGAAGGAGAATGTGTTAAATTGTTGAGATGGCAATATTATCACAATTTCCAAAGAGACGTCACTATATCAGGGGAAGTGGTGGGGTATGTTTTCTCCTCGTGGAAGGTTTCCCCAATTCCGCAAATGACTGTATCCCACTCAAGGGCAATGCTTTTCTTGAAAGCTTTTCACATTCTCAAGGTCATTTGGTTTTAAAGTCTCACATGCTCGATGTTATGTAATTATTAAATACAACCAGCCCTATGCGATAGCCTTGCACTCCGACTATCTGGCCGCAAATCCGCGCATTTACATAATGAGGAACACTTAATGCCATTGATGGGCAGCATTCGGCAGGACAACCTTAAGGGCGGTTACAGAGATTATAAATTTTGCCAAAAACCCACAGAAGGGTAATGGAATTGAATGGAACAAATCTGGGCTTATAAATAAATCAAGTGACATTCTGCTTTTTATATGGCACTCTATAAATTGGCTAGTGATTGATTAGGAGGGGAGACACTCTCGAAAACTCGTAGGCAACAGACAATAGTCCGCCCAACGAGACTTATGTACTAGACAATCTCAGGGCAAAATAGACCTAAGATAGGAAATAAGATTTTTGTCTATTTCCCCTTAAAAAATCAATTGGGGCCATCCGAATTCTATGTTAAACGATTCATGCGCCACACTTTCTAGTTAAATTTCTCCATTTGTCAATAAAACCATCATTAGCTAGATAAATACTTTCTTGCGAATTATAGACATTGATTTACATTTTATCCGACTTCTTGTGTACTTATTATGCAGAAATGCCCTGCAGATTTAAAGCATTCCGTGACTTGATTACCATGAACAAATACGTTCTAAAGCTGCACTGCAGCTGCCTGAATTTTGCTTATAATGTTTTTTAATTTTCCTCTAGTTTTTCTTATATGGATATAAAGGATGACCTTCTTTTCACTCAACCTTGGCATGGAAAATTTTGATTGCAGGTGAGAGTTAAAGTGAAGTAAATGAGTCTGTTTTTCATTTATTAAAGTGAGAATTTTATTATTTCTAAAATATGTACGAGGTCTGTTTAAAAAGTATCGCGAATTTTGTGTTTTTTCAAAAAGTATTTATTTATTCATGAATATCTATTTTGTCCCCTTCAAAGTAATTCCCATCAGATATTATACACTTGTGCCAACGTTTTTTCCAATCCTCAAAGCACTTCAAAAAATCATTTTTGGTGATCTTGTTCAGCTCCTTCTTCGATGCCGTCTTTATCGCCTCAATCGTGGCGTAGCGTCGTCCTTGCATGGGCCTTTTCAGTTTTGGGAACAAGAAAAAGTCATAGGGGGCCAGGCTTGGGGAATACGGTGGCTGCGGCATCATTAGTGTGTTGTTTTTGGCCAAAAATTCGCGCACAAGCAACGATGGTGAGCAGGGACGTTATCATGGTGCAAAAGCCAATTGTTGTTCTTCCACAAATCCGGGCTTTTCTGGCGGATTGCTTCGCGCAAATTGCGCATAACTCGCAGGTAATATTCCTTATTGACCGTTTTACCCTGTGGCAAGGACTCATGATGCACCACGCCCCTGCAATCAAAGAAAACTGTAAGCAAGACCTTCACATTCGACCGAACTTGGCGCTTTTTTGGGTCTTGGCTCGTGCGACAGCTTTCATTGGGATGATTGAGCTTTGGCTTCACGTCATAACCATAAACCCATGATTCGTCACCAGTTATGACCCTCTGGAGCAAATTTGAGTCGTCGCGGACAGAGTCCAACAGCTCCTTAGCAATGTTAATGCGATGCTGTTTTTGGTCGAAATTGAGCAAAAATAGGCAAAAATCGAAGATGAGCCAAAACCCGTCCAAGCAAAATAGCTATCAAAAATTAACTGAACATTCAAAATAGCCGAGCTTATCAGCATAAGTGAGGGACATGAGTACCAACATAACGCCACAAAAAAATCGCAAATCGAATATACGTAGCCCTAGGAAATTCAAAATTCGCGATACTTTTTGAACAGACCTCGTATGCATTAAATATATCATGTACTTGGATTTCAAAACGACCTATACCTATGTATTTAAAACTTTTATTTATTTATCCAACATCGAAAAAAAAACTTTAAAAATGTTCAAATATCTACGACATAGAGCATGAAAAGACGTGGATTGTTTACTGAACACTATATTTTCTTACTTTTTCTTACAAAAGCCATTGGGCTTGGCAATAAGTTGGAGGGACTGATTTTGGTATAAATGAATGAAAGACTTCAAAGTACATAATTAAAAATGTAATTTTATACCTACATACATAAGTATACTTAATAGGTTCATTTCAACTTATCTTTGTGTTTTAATGGTGACATCGTTTGCAATAACAAATAAGTAGTACATAATGTACTTTTCGTCGTTTGGATTTAATTGCAAAATGTAGTAAACACTTTAGTTTTAAGTTTAGGTAGTTTATATTTCTATGATTTGAGATAGCAAATCGAGTAGTCCATTTCGATATGTCAGTGACATAATAAAAAACAAAATTTTCGAATTTCATAAACGCAGCCATTATTATCGGGGGTATGAAGTAGATACATACCTCAATTTTTATTTAAATATGTATTTGGCGTGCAGAATACACTCCAACAGAAAAATGCAATTGTAGGTATCATATTTAAAAATAATCTATTTTTTGAATGATTTTTGAATGATCTGAAGACATTTTAGATTCCAGATAGGGGAATACATATTCAATTCAAGAGTAGTGCGAACTACCGAATCCTAAAGATTTAAAACGAAAATCAAGCTGAGGTAAGCATCTTCTTATTTTTAATAAAAAATTTTAAAATTCAGATCTGGACTCAAGTTCTCAATAATTTATAGCACTAGAAATATGTTACCACATTTGACCGACCTCATGCTAAGAAAAGTCTGGATCCCTCTTTTGAGGTTCGTTGCCTACATGTGCTCCTTCCTGCCCGAGTACGTGGAGATCGTGAACAGGGATCTGATCTCAAACCAATACTTACATATACAATGTATCTTGCAATTTGGTTCCTGGATGAATTTTTCTACGCAGCGAAGATGTTTATGGGACTAACGTTCTTATATTTAATGTTTGAGTTAACAGGACTCTTGGAAAAATTGAGCAAGTTTTTCTGAAGATCCAACCAACCCAACCCAATCCCAGATGAATGGGAAGGAAGCATTGCCGCCGAAAGGGACGTTGCTGCTCTACACTCCCAGCACGAAATGGAATCCTCACCGTCCTCCGAAGACAACGATGAGCATGAAATTGACCCGTAAAAATCAGGTCTGTTCCATGACAAAACCCAGGGCGCCCCAGGGTGCACCTCTTAATTATATATCAATAAACGATTTTGGTTTGTTCTATTCATACATATGCAAATGTAGCACTTAAATGAAGAATATAAATGAAGAATATAAAAGGAAAACACTTTTGTTCTGTTAATAAAAAACGTAGAAAACAATATAACTCCTAATTTTCTAGCAATATTTGTATTTATAACGAACACATTGAGAAAATTTACACTTTAAAGCCCGCCATGCTGTTGCCAAGAAATTTTTTGGCCCACACAAAGCACGTCAAAAGAGCGCCAAGTCTCGATCCGAATTTTATGGTAAAATGTAACGGCTATTACGTCACTTGAAAGATAGGGCCCCATTGCGAATATCGTCAGTTCTGCGACTAAGGGCCCTATTGCGAATATCGTCATTTCTGCGACTAAGAGTCGATTATAAGAATCGAAAAGAGCTTTAAAAAGCCCTTTTTCGGTAGAAGTTCCTTAATAAAATTTCAAAATTCTCATAAATTCATTTCAGTAACCTTTGACTTCAATTAATTTTTTGTTCAAAGTGGTTAAAAAAAGTCGACCGAGGGTCCAAATAATTCGACCGAATTTTTTTAATCGAATGATTTTGACACTTTGAAAGAAAAAATTAATTGAAGTCAGAGGTTACTGAAATGCATTTATGAGAATTTTGAAACTTTATCAAGGAACTTCTACCGAAAAAGGGCTTTCGTAAGCTCTTTTCGATTCTTACGATCGACTCTTAGTCGCAGAAATGACGATATTCGTAATAGGGCCCTAAGATTCGATCGAACGAATCGAAAAGAGCTTTAAAAAGCCCTTTTTCGGTAAAAAATCCTTAATAAAATTTCAAAATTCTCATAAATTCATTTCAGTAACCTTTGACTTCAATTAATTTTTTGTTCAAAGTGGCTAAAAAAGTCGACCGAGTGTCCAAATAATTCGACTGGATTTTTTTAATCGAATGATTTTGACACTTTGAAAAAAAAAATTAATTGAAGTCAGAGGTTACTGAAATGAATTTATGAGAATTTTAAAACTTTATCAAGGAATTTTTACCGAAAAAGGGCTTTTTAAAGCTCTTTTCGATTCGTTCGATCGAATCTTAGTCGCAGAACTGACGATATTCGCAATGGGGCCCATAATTAAGTACAATCTATTGAATTATCATTGAGAAATATTGAATCAAATTATAATTTCGTTAAGCACTCATAAACTCCACTAAATACTTCACGTCAAATCGCAAACAACTGACAACTCCACTTGTGTAGTACTTTTTCTTCTTCTTTGCTTTTCGATGAGTAAATTGAAGTTAATTTTGTCATCCACTGTTACGAATAAAACAACAAAACCCCTTCAAGAAGAAAACTACCGCTTTGGCCAACCCTATGCCAGAGTAGAAAACTTTCGGCCATTTTTCACGGAGAGAAGAAGTTTGATCGGGCGCAGGGATATTTTAAAAAAATTTAGGGCCAATTCAAAGATGAGAAAGTGTTAAAAGTGCGCGATTCGAAGCAGCCGGACTCCTGAAAGAGGGTCTAAAGAAAATCATCTGCTGAAACCCGGGGTAAATCGATGAAAATCGCCTGCCTCCGAGGAAGGTATGTCTGACAAAAGGAAGAAAATTTTAAGGAGCGTTTGCGTTTCGTCCATCTGACAGATTTCCGCGAAGTCTCTGTGAGGCGCGAGTGCCCCTCGGCTTTTGTGAAATATTTCCAAAAGATGCTGTGCCTGGCAAAGTGATTCAAATTTAAAAAGTGTGTTTTCCGGATATTTTGTTTGGTCGGGCCTCCTCGACTGGTGCAAATGAGTACATTTAAATAGTCTTCCGACTTCAGATCTCAAGACAAGTGACTTTGAAGCCCCATCGGCGGCCGAGCGAGGCTCTGCTCTGGTACCCAACCAGGCTGTGTCATCTTCAAATTGCAATTGAAGAGGCCCCCTGTGGGTCGGTCGGCGCTTGGCAGTGGTACAAATTTTAGAGCAATGAAGTTGATGTGCAAAGCCGTCGGGGAATTTGCATTAATCATCAGCACTTCCGTGCAAAATTTCATTTCTTCCCTGTAAAGCTGCTCGGCAAATAAAAACCGCGCAATTTTCTGTTTTTCCAGATAATTCTTTCGGCGATGGACAGTCGGACCTGGGATCTCTGAACAAGCAGCTCCTAACCCTTGGTGAACAAATTTTGTGTTAATCTCTTGCAATAAACTTGCCCAAAATTAAGTCCTCAAAGCTGGGAAAAAGTATGAACTTGTGCTCCTCGATTGGCGCTGGGCAAAGTAGTAGCAGCACCAGCAGCGATATGCCTCCTGAAAACAGACCGAAGGTGGTTACAGTGAAGCATCCGGAGTCAAACAAACCAAAGCCAACTACAAAGAAAAGCAAACCAATTCAGGCGGATCAGGATGTGATAAAGGCGCTCCAGCGATGCCGGGATGAAGGGATCAAACGGCTCGACCTGAGCAAATCATCGATCAGCGTCATACCGCCAACAGTGAAAGATTGCACCCACCTGACGGAATTCTATTTGTACAGCAACAAGATAGCATCGCTGCCGCCTGAGATTGGAAATCTGATTAGCCTAAAGACTCTAGCTTTGAACGAGAATTCGTTGACTTCTTTGCCAGAATCCCTGGAGAATTTGAAACAGTTGAAAGTGCTCGATTTGAGGCACAATAAGCTGGCTGAAATTCCGGACGTTATATACAAGCTAACATCCTTGACCACTCTTTATTTGAGATTCAACCGAATTCCGAGCGTTGCCGATGATATTAAGAATCTTACAAATTTGACGATGCTTAGCTTAAGGGAGAATAAAATCAGAGACCTCGGACCCTCGATTGGGTCCCTTATCAACTTGACAACGCTGGACGTCTCGCACAATCATCTCGAGCACTTACCCGAAGAGATTGGGAATTGTGTAAACTTGAATGCACTTGATCTTCAACACAATGAACTTCTGGACATTCCCGAAAGCATTGGGAATTTGAAGAACCTTGTGAGACTAGGACTCAGGTAAGATCTTATTTAATATTTAAAACAAGTGTCAGCAGTATTAAATTTGAAAAATTCATAAGCGTTTGGCAAATAACAACCCTAGTTTTAATTGAGAAGCTAATTTGCCGCTATGTGATAAATCGTTTTCTTACAGATATAACCGACTTACATTGATCCCAGCCACTTTGAAGAATTGCAAATACATGGACGAGTTCAATGTCGAAGGAAATGGAATATCACAACTCCCAGACGGGCTTTTAGCCAGCTTAAATTCACTAACGACCATCACTTTGTCACGAAATTCATTCCACAGTTATCCGTCTGGAGGTCCAGCCCAGTTTACTAACGTTACCAGCATCAATCTCGAGCACAATCAAATTGACAAAATCCCCTACGGAATATTTTCACGGGCCAAAGGTTTAACAAAGCTAAACATGAAAGAAAATTGTCTTACTTCCCTACCTCTGGACGTGGGCACTTGGGTGAACATGGTTGAATTGAATTTGGCAACGAACTCATTGACAAAGCTTCCAGACGATATTTTAGCGCTTCAAAATTTAGAAATACTGATCTTGTCGAATAATTTGCTCAAGAAGATACCGAATACAATAGGAAACCTGCGTAAATTACGAATACTGGATCTTGAGGAAAACCGAATCGAAACACTGCCAAACGAAATTGGCTTGCTCCATGATCTGCAGAAATTGATACTCCAGACGAATCAGATCACCATCCTGCCCCGGACTATCGGTCACCTTACGAATCTAACTCACCTTGCTGTAAGCGAGAATAATTTGCAATATCTGCCTGAGGAGATTGGCACTTTGGAGAACCTCGAGAATTTGTATATAAATCAAAATCCCTGCCTAGAGAAGCTGCCGTATGAGCTGGCGCTCTGTCAGAATCTTAAATACCTGAACATTGATAAATGTCCGTTAAGCTCCATTCCTCAGGAGATTCAAGCGGGTGGACCATCTCTAGTTCTCCAGTGGCTCAAAATGCACTCGCCCTATCGACAAATGTGATTCGGTAGCCAGGAGACTGAGTTTGAGGGCTGTTTTGAGGCCGCTGATATCTTCAAGCTCTGAAGTTGTTCGCGAGTAGCCGCGATAAAGCTTCATCTGAATGTACGAGAATTAAAAATAATGAACAAAAACATAAAAGTAAAAATAAATGTGTGATTGGAGGAATAGCTTTAACCGCTTCAAATATTACCCACAATGTTTCGACAGATGTTTACAAAACACCCAGACTCAGAGCTACGCTATTTACATTAAACGCTATTGCATCGCTGTCTGCGTCTACATTTGCCACTGCAGCCGAAGGCGCATTTAGTCGTTTGGATTTAAGTGTTATGTAAGTCTTTGAGTTAATTATATTGCATTTCAATTAATCTTTTTTTTTGTATTTCTAGATTCAAAGAAATCATCTGCCTCAGAGCGAGATGTAGCCTCCTTCGACTACTACCGACAAGTGTAAGTTGAGCGAGAGCAAACCCCGAGTCTAGTCATTTAAGAGATTACTGTATCCAGTTTTGTTAGGAGGCTAAGGTTTTTATAAAATAGTTTTTACACACAGCAGCATTAGTCCCTTGATTTTGTAAGATTAATCGCCAAACGGAATTGTTTACGATAAATATGTAAATGATGTTTATATAAATACTGTGTGTCTAGGTGGCCATTGTACTGATGCAAGAGCTACTTTTTTTGTGCAGAAAAGCTCTAAATCAAAGGCAGAATTGTCACCGCACACGCCTATGCATAGGGCGAACCGATGCATTTATGAACGACGAATTTGATTTCTCTCTATGTCCCCTGTGTTATCATTATTAGAACAAAGTAGGCATTAAGCTATGCATTAACTAAAGAATTTTAAATGTAAAACCTTCACGACACAACTTTAGTGTTAATTTACCGCCACCGTTTCTGAACCAAGGTTCAGGTATGCGCTGCGGTAGCCTCATATTGAAATGGTTTTCATTGTAACGCAGCACAAAGATTGCTTGTATCCTCAATTGTTTAAGAACACGATAAGTCCATCGTTGCATGCACTAAAATACCTTTTTGTTTTTTTCTAATATGGTGCTGCAACAAATTGCACCGCCGAACGAACGAGTTCCTTAATTTGATTTGAAAACATTTTTACAAGTCTGAACATCACTTTTGTACACAAGTCAATGACAAATGATAGTCTGAAGATCAAATCAAATTTTGTGAATATCAATTCTGGGAACGTCCCCCGTCCACCTTCCGATTATTTGCTGGTTTTTGGCTAACATTTTCCATGTTTACCCTGTTTTAAGAATTCAATGTCGTTGTGATATAAGTTTAAGTTAACTCACAGAGTATTTTAGGAAACTTTCCAGCAACAAAACCAAAACTCATGACAAATATAAACGAGCAAGCGCACATAACTAGTTGTACTACGAGAAATTCATAAACGAAAAAAAAAGTAATAAAATTGATATATATATATATATTTTCTAGGAATGTGTTTTATACGAGTAGTTTCTTTATAGCGTCTCCTGGGAGAACTAAGTTGGTCCGGTAACGTAACGTCCGATCAGAGATTCTTATAAACTAAATTAGTTGTTACAATGCCCCTAAAATCCCCACAGATCAATACTTTTAGTTGGCAATTTTATTATTTGAGTGTCCGTTTTGAATGGGATTTTCAGCTCTTTTTAGTATGATTGGAGTCATTTCGTTAGGCAATGTATCGATTTTTGCATGATTGAAATAGATTGAAAAAGCTCGGCCCTGGAACACTTCTCAGGCTTTCAAACAAATTATTTCATTGTTTTTAGCGATGGGGTTGTAACATTTTAATTCTTACTAAATTAGAAATTCAGCAACAAAAAAAATTTGTGGTAGAGTTTGAACATTATTCGCAAGAAAATCCCAAAGCTTTCTTGATGATAGTGAATATTATTATTTGTAATATAAATTGCATTTTTTTACATGCTTTTACCTTGCAAATCATACACCAAATATTTAATTGCCTGAGAGTTGAAAATTCCCAGTATCCCGCAAGCACAAAAGCTTACCTCAATATTAAGTAACTCCCAAATTGCAAGCAAATAAATTTATTGATCTAGAAAAAATCGGAAGAATCGAAAAGAAAATAAATTTACTTGTTGTAGAAATGTTACTGAAGTTTATATAGGTATTGAAAAATGGTAAAAAAAAATGTTTTTATTTACTGAAAAGTTTTCAAACGGCAGGAGATGTTTTTCATGGAAAGCATATATAAAGAAAAAAATTATATATATATATATACATATAATTAGAAAAAAAATTCAGAAGATAATAATTATTGTAAAAGGAGAATGAATGTGTATATCATTTCTAAAAAAAAATTCTTGTTATATTTTTATATTCAATGGAAACTCAAAGTAAATGAGAAGAAGAAGAGAAATAGTGTGACGAACGTCAACGAAGTATTTAATAGGTATTTAATTTTACAGTGATGGTGAGCGATGCAGCGCACAACCGGTAATCACTAAGCTGACAATTTGATGGAGCATGATAATAATTAAGAGAATAAAAACAAAGATATATACATGTTAGTAGCATTAAGATAAACTAAAGATTACTATGAAGATCTTATAAATTTATTGGGAGAAAAAGTGGAGAAATATATATTAATGTCCTTCATGTAATATTGCGATTTTAATATGCTTTGTCTACCTATTTTCCAACTCACTCCTTTAAGTTAAGTTTTGGACACCTATAAGATATTTTTAAAATCCAGTTTTTGAATATTTTAAAACCAAACTAATACGATCCTAATCAAAAGCTTTCAAGATTGAATATGCAAAATTATTAAAAGAGGAACTCCTTTGTCTAATCGGAAAGTGCGTTGTCTAATGAACAATAGAAGAATGTGTGATTTCAGTATCTAAATAAGTGCGTTTTGATTATCATGTAAAGAATTAAATTATGTAATATGATAGAAAAGAATTTAGGTACTATTCAACATTGCAAGCATTCATATAACAACAAAACAAACCCTCGCAAATTTATGTCTACACGTGAAACCCATAGCCCCATTTATGATAATTTAGAATTGTTCCTCTGAATTGAAATGTTCGACTTTAGAATAAATACTCTAAAAACTATTTTCAGGTATTCCCTTCACTGTGGTGTAGGCAGAAAATTTAAAAATCTTTATTAAGCAATTTCATTGTGTGTGTTCAATCCTGAAATTTTGATACTTTCACTATTTTATCGGTAATCGGTTCTTATCAAAAAAGCCAAACTCGCCCTTCGGAGACACTGCGAAATTAAATTGAAAAGCCTTTGACTTTACCGTACGTAAAGTTAGATCGTTAGATCCTTCCGTCTTCAAAAACGTGAGTGTGAATGACACTGATTTTATGCGTTGTTATGAATTTTATATTTTAATATACTGGAAAAAATTATTGAGTATATTCTTTTCGATTAGTCATATAAAAAAATTGTTTTCTATCGCTTTGTATCATAAATTCCTCAAAAGACTAAGCCAAAAAAACAAAAAAAAATGACTTTGTACCGGTAATATAAATTAAATTAATCTGTTAAAATAGCTTTTACATAAAATCTACGTTATCATCATAGCGCTCTATGCGTCATGAATTCTGATAAAATAATGATTTTTATTTCCAACTGCCACGAAAATTGATTAGAAAACTTTATCATATTTTTTTGTTAATTGCTCCTACACTTTTGCGTAAAGATAGGTAAGAATTCAAATATACGAGCGAATGTTGCAATCCATTTAATATGTATATGAACATAATTCTCCCAAAAATTTCCTTATCTTAGGTGACTAGTTCTCAAGAGGCAGCTACTTGAGTAGCGTCACAGTGGAAGCGTTTCTACCTATGGCGAAGACTACACAGCAACATTAGCGGGAAGACGACTTACGTCTTGAAGGTGTTGGCGTATATTCGACGCATTCAGTGAATATCGTTGCGGCATTCGAACAGGTTGAGTGAAAAACTAGTTTCCCGACGCATATCTCTTAAGTTTCAGTGATATTTGTGGTAAACACTGAGATTTTTTCCCAGATTTGTAAACAAACGACAGTCTTCTCCACAAAAAAGCAGGTTAGTTCAGCAACCTCGAGATACGATTGAAATAATTCTCTTCAGTTGATTATTTAATTCAATATCTTAAAGACGCTTCTCGAAAATCATTTTCAGAATGAATCCATTGTGGGCTATTTTTTGGCTTCTGATCCTGATCTTCTTGTCCTTCTTCGTGGCAGGATTTTGTGCGTCCTGGTATATTTTATTATACCCACTTACAGTCTGCTTTCCAGGGTGCTCGGTAAGTACATCGCGCAGACTCGCGTCGCATTTAATTAGTTTTAGATTAAGGCGTGTCCTCATTTAATCGCTTGTTCGCGCGCTAGACATTTGAGCTGAACGTGAAAGTTTCTTTAAAATGTTGCACTATTGATACAGGTGGGTGCATACTGATTGTAGTAAAATGCAATATTTTAGTGGCAATGTGTCATTAGAGACAAACTCTTATGTTATATAAACAACTATTGCCGATTATGCCAACTATTTAGTTTGAAATTGTGCGTAATATTCTGAAGAGATCAAGTTTCAGAAAATTCGTTTAATCTGGCTAAGAATATTTCGTAAATTTTATTTTTTAATTAATTTGATCTATTTAAACGCGGAAGCCTCACTCGTGACGATCACAGAGATGTCACTTTACGAATTTCTAAATATTAAAGAACGGAAATGTAATGAGTGCAAGAAATTATAAATATTTTTTCTTCTGTGTGATAAAGTCATACTGTGACCTATTTCGCTCTACCTTTGGTAGATCCCACGTAGGAGGTCCAAAAAAAATTTAATCCAAAACGATGTATTCTAGTTAAATGATATAATTTGTTCGTTTTATTTAGACGTAAAACACCCGACGAATTTACTAGTTAAATGATCTCATTAGGATGTTTGATAAGTTCGTGAGTCACTATGTTGCTATTTTGTCAACACAATTGTTCGAGTTTCCATATGAGACGTCTGTGCTTTATGTCGTTGCATAACATCACTTCCGTGAGCAATTAGAAAAGAAATTTATATGAAATCTCTTTTTGCTTTGAATTTCAAGCATTTGCCGAAAAAATTATTATTGTTCATTTTTAAAAGGTACTTTTTTAGTTTTGCTTTTTATTTGTTTTTTATTTCTTTTAGGAAATTTATTTAAAACAACGAACAAATTTAATGTATTATAGAACGATTCGACTTCTATATGCGAAATTGTAAAAGTAAATTATAATTAATTTCTTGCCTAAAAAGCAGATACTTGGGCTATTGATGTTAACATATTTTTGTGGTACCTTTTTCATAACCTTGGGTATGTGAACTTAAAAGTTTTATTCAAAATTTAAGGAGAAAACTGAATAAAAAATTTAATCGTAATTTGATTTCACATTGAAGTAAAAACATTAATAAAAACTAAAGGGATACAAAATTTGGAAATTTTTCCAACAATGTTTTACTGCTTATAAAAACTTGTTTCTTTTAGTCATTTACTGTGACATTGAATGCAGTTCTGATTACTCGCCAAGAAAATTATTTTATCCAACAATATTAAAAGCGTTGGTCCCCAAAAATAAAAATTAAGTGCCCTTTACATTTTGATAACGAATAGAGATTATGAAAATGAATATGTAGTCCCCAAAAATAGGTTTGGTTTTTGTTAGGTATGCAAAATAAATAACCTCCAAGCCAATTGCGATTGCTTCAAGTTTAGTTGCTTTTTGTATTTGAGTTTTATCGTAACCCAAAATTGCGTGTTTAGAATTCTAAAACAAAAAGGCTGTTGACAACAAATGTAATATATTTCTTTTATCGAACAGCGATATATTGGATGATGATAAAATGGAAATATTAAATACAAATCTACATCTATTTGCTGAGAAGTTTTAGTATTTCGTCAAACGCTTTGCACGAATTCATTTCCTATTTTAAAGTCAATTAATTAATTTTATTTATTATCTAGCAATTCACGGACCTTCTACTGAAAGGAGTGCAGTTCCCACATATGTGTGCCCAAGGTATGATGGACGGCAAACCATTAGGCTAAGTCATAAAACAAATATTTAGCTTTTAACCTACTGAATAAGAAAACATTTTGTACAAACATTTAACGCAGAGGCCAATATTGTTAAACGAACTAATTTTAATAAATAAATGTTTTGACATACATGTAATTCAATATGCCATTTTTTTAATTAACTGCTTTCGTTGTACTATAGAGAGGACATGCATTGCACTTGGGATTTTTTAGTTTGTTTTGTTAATGGTAGAAAATCGAGTTACTGATCTATAAAACTATTTTATTTTGTTCATTAAAATGGTAAATTCAAAAGCTTTGGCACTATATGCTGAGTATTACCACAAATCACATTTAATCGATCTCTATTCTAATGCGATCGTATCTATGTTTTCTAATTCTAAGACGAAACTGATCTTTGCGGGGTGTTGGCATTTCAGGAATTTCATTATCCCATATTTCTTTCTCAAAATCTTCATCAGGATCAGCTGCAAAATAATCGTCTACAGATACATCATGAGGTCCGCCGTACCAGTCCAGAACGTAAATGTTTTTGATATCCAATTTACACAAAAAGAAATTATGTGCTAGAAAAACAATAATTACTGCGATTATGCGATGCTAAAATTTTAGTTGAATCTAACCTTTATTCCAATTCACCACTGCTGGATGTCGGCTCGAAAATGATGCATTCGCAAAATTGTATTCTGAAGATCCGGGTATCAACTAAAATCGTAAAAGCAATCTTTAATACATTTCTGAAATATGTTTAATAAAAAGCAATATTCAAAAACAATGTTCTTTTCAAAACGTCCAATGGTAAAACTTGGTGCGAAAGAAAAATAATTTTTAAAATAAATTTTTTAAGAATTTGGAATAACAATTTGAATTCTTTTATTTCGAGCAAAAACTTTGGAGAAAATTTCTGTTTATCAAACACTAAGTGCGAAATTTCGAAACCCATCCTTGTTTACAAGAAAATATTTTGAGCCCAACAAAATATGAATTATGAATTGAAAATGAGCTTTTGTAAGTTGTTTTCGACTTGTTTCGAATAAATACAAGAACAGGGGCTCTGAATATCGGTTTCTAATTGAGAAAATGTTTTACATGGAGGATATTCTTAGCTTTTAATTTGTTTACTCTTAATTAAGGTATTAAAGATTGTTTTGCTCACCTTTGTAACGGCTCCAGAAATTATAGTTCGAGCACAAGTTGGTTCCATTGGATCATCGTTTTGTTTTGAGCACGATAAATCCTCGTCATCGGATACTAAGAATGTGATCTTGTTGTTTTCCTACCAAATATGAAACGTTTACTTTTTAATTTTACCTGTTTGATAAAAAAAAAATTACTAGTATGTCCTGCCCAGTAAAATCCAATTCAGTAAGTACAAAAAATATGTTTCCGGTCGATGGACTCTTTTTAGCGCTGTCTGCTATTGAAATTATGTTCACCATGGGAAATCCTTTTATTTTTTCGTCAGTTGAAATTGTACCAAATGCAGCCCAATTGGATTTGTGCACTAGACGTCGGGCAATTTTTGCATGATCCTTTGGTGGTGAAGGTTTTTTAAAAAATCCTCTAATAATTCGCTCATCTTCGTAAGAATTGTAGCTATGCACAGCCACAAGCAGATTTAAACATATTAAAATGATGACTTTCAACATTTTGCCCTATAAAGACAAAACAAATATTTATTTTCGTGTATTTCAAAAACATTCTATTTAAGTTAGTTCAAAGAGCATAGCATAAATAGATGTTGCGCACTAAAATGACTTTTCGCAAAAAATTCTTTATCTTTAGAACCAATTCTTAAAATTTGGTAAATATGTAAATTGTTTGCTTCAGGTTAATTTTTCTTTGTTTTTGGAAATCAGTCATATTCATATATTTACCTAGGACAATCACTCCTCGTCCAAAGGTGATCAAAACAAAGAAACACCAGAGCCGGTGGTGGCGATAGAGAGGTGATCGAACTATCGGTGTAATTTATTTATCACCAATTCACAGCAGTGATCACTTAATAATACTTTCACTTATTTGTGTCTTTAAGACGAAGCACTATCAACTCTTGCAATGATTTTCGCAAAATAGAACCAAGCTGAGGTACAGCTGATTTTTAATAAAGAGGCAAAAGATCACGAACACAAACGACATATACATGAATAAACTCGAAAGCAGAGTGCAAGGTAAATAAATGGATTAAGGGGAAAACACGCGAATCACGTTTATCAGTCGTCTTCGACTCAGCAAGAGTGAAACGAAGAGAACATTTTTATTGTTTGTTGTTTATCTGCGGCTTAAAGAGAATGGCAACAAGTCGGAACGGATCACGTCGAATAAAAATTTAAAATCGCAATTCATGATAAGAAACATTATTCCCCTTAATCACCCACTCAACGAATTATTTTTGGGCTCATTTTTTTATTATATTTCAAGATAACCTACTGAAGGAGTTTTGTGCTTCCCATGTGCGGCATGCGGTAGCTCAAATTACATAGGTTTTAAAAGATTTTCGATGATGCACGAAGTTAGGAGCACGGAAGTGATATAACAAAATGCTTTGAGATAAGATTAACAAAAGAAGATGAAGGATTCCATTAATGCACCTTTTCTTAGTGAATCATAATTTTGCGGCCAACCTTCATTATTTAATTAACCTTCAAAGGTCCTCTGATCTACTGTTACTGATACTGAGCTAGTAAGGATAAAGATATGGTAAAGATGATGAAAGATGATTTTTTTTTAAAATAAATCTCTGTTTCGTAGCATACAGACTTCAGTTTCAGAGTAATTAGTACAAAATCTTAAAAAATTCACATTTTATAGAATACTTTAAACATATTTTTGATAAGTCAGTGACAGTGTTTAAATTTGAAGTTACTAATAATTCATTTAAGGTGGATTAAAAGAGCAGAGTTATTAAATTATTTAATATTATTTTATTTCTTAATTTAATAATTGTATTTAATTTTTAAATTCTTCAATTCTTCTAATTGCGAGATCTCCAAGAGGTCGGGCTATCTAACCATTTTTAGTTTTTACTGTAAATATCAAACAAACAAAGTCAACAATTGAAGTATTCACTTTTCGGGGATATAACTCCTGCAGTTTACTCTTATTATATAATTAATTAATTTATTTATGTATTATTTAATAATCAACATTTATTATAATGTATTTTTTAGTTTAATTTAGGGTTTAATTTTTTTTCATATGAAAAGTATATTAGCAGAGAGAAGTTAAATAACAAGAGATTCCAATGCGAACAAATTGAAAAATATATCAAGAAAATCAACCTAAGCGCGATACCTCCAGGCTAGCCTGGAGAAACACACAAGTTCCACACGGCATGCCCTTTTGGATTACTTGAGCTGGCTAGTGTGGATTACTTTTCAATAGGCGTTGGGTGTTTTTGCCTCCTGGCATGTTATATATGCTCTCCGAGTCTGCGTACATGCATATATAAGTTTCTCCAAGGACCCAGGCCTACTTTTAGCTTTCTACTTACACCTAGAAAAAGCCGCAGTGCATATATACATGCCAGGAGGCAGAAACACACAACGCCTATTGAAAAGTAATCCACACGAGCCAGCTCAAGTAATCCAAAAGGGCATGCCGTGTGGAACTTGTGTGTATCGCGCTTAGGTTGATTTTCTTGATATATTTTTCAATTTGTTGGCATTGGAATCTCTTATTATTTAACTTCTGTCTGATATTTGTAATATATTCCAGCGCAGTCACAATCTTAATCAAATTAAACGGGCCACTCTGTAAGCAAAACTAGATCTTAATTCAAGATTTATTCCTTAAAGAATAACACTAAAAATATGCTTGAAGCCTCTGTTATACTCCAAACAATTTCTCCCAATCATTGGAGTATCTGCTTGTGTCCCTCGAAAACTCCCACAGTTTACGCTTAACTTCCTCAGCAGGCAGGCGCCGGGTATCAAATTCAAAGGGAACCAGATCCTCGTTAAATTCTTGAGCCGCAAAACCCCTCACAATGTTGGCTGGCGTGTTTGGATCGATGTAGATCCTAGTCGACATTCTTATCAGGGTCAAGCAGAGCCTAGAAAAGTACATAGAAGTACATTTACGCTTAGTGATAACTACAATATTGTGTACAAAGAAAATATTAGACCTTTTGTTTTAAGATTGACTAAGCCTTCACCTTCATATGAGTTTCGAAAAGTGGCCATTTGTTTAGGGCTTCGCTTACCTGTTCCGAAATGCGTTTTCCTTTCCTTCTGGGGTTACGTTGACGTCTTGGTTGCGAACGAGGAGCAGTTTCTTAGCCGATGTTTTTAGTTGTTGTCTTAACCGTATCTGCAAGTTAAATAAAACATTATACTATTTAAAGTCGTGGACTTTTTTCTTTTATTTCCCCACTTTTTCAATTTTCTGTTGCTCCAATGTTTGGAGTTGTGCCTTGATAGTTTCGTTGATTGCTTCATTTTCTTGAGAAACATTTTTAAGCAATATGTCCTGTTTTTTCAGATGTACCTCACAACTTTCTGTAAATTATGATTTTTTTAGTCCTTATTGCTTTGATAGAGATGCACAAAGTTGATCCTTCGATAAGATGAGCACTCACCTTTTTTTAAGAAGGCATCATTTAAGCGCTTCGCTGTTTTTGCTATTGGTTTTTGATTTTTAGAAATGTCGAAGTTGATTAGCTTCTGCACATATTGGTTTATATCGGCTTCGTTCATTTTTTCCCCACTAATTTCACATAAACAAATTGTTTGTTTTCAAAATAAACCGTCATTTGACAAATGGTGTTTGACAAATGTCACTTGAAATCGCCGGAATGGTTTGGAGATGGAGAGTTTCCACAAATATCTGAAATTGTCAAATTGACTTACTTCGAACTCAGCCAAACTACAAAAATTAAAACGTCAGAGTGACAACAGTTTGACAAGTTTTTACCTGGGCATTTTCACAACTTCCCAGGGAATTACTAATTTTCATGAAAAACTATTTAAATATAGGGAAATGGACCTTGATAGTGACGACGAAAGGAATGATGAGAACGGAGTGGATTTGACTGGCTTCCTTTTCGGCAACATCGATTCTGATGGAAGGCTGGTCGATGATATTTTCGATCCAGAGTCAAAAAAGCACCTCGCCTCACTTTCCAGGTTGAATTTCTGCATTGTTTAGAGGAAAATTTCTACTTTTTCTTCACTAGATTGGGGCTGAATTCTTTGCTGCATGAAGTGATACAAGAACACGATGAAAACTCGGACGATGAGCAGTCGGAACGAGAAAAGAAGGATGAGGAGGACTTCGACAAAAAAGACGAGAATGCTGTGGACTACTCCGATATCAATGAATTGGCTGAGGACGCTCCCGACGCCCCAATTAAGGTAAAGTAAAATATTACAACTATTGTGCAATAAAACATGCTACGCATTCCAAAATTACAAAAGTAAAGAGAGGATATCTTAAATTGGTTGTGTTAGGGTATTTCAACAAATCTGCGGAATTTTTTTCGGGTAGTTTTTTTTTTAGCAAAATAGCCGGCTAAATGCTTCATTTTCAGACTGAGAATGGAGATTCGGATCATCCAGGAGATAAAAGTGAGCCGTCCAGCCCAGGCAGGGACGGGAGGGACTCGGATCCAGGTAGGTTTAACAGGCACTGCTCTGTAAACGGGCCGGCTGCACGAAATTTGGGGTTGAAAACACTTTTTATTGGTGGTAAACTTGGCTTCATTCAGATCGAATTTCGAAGGGGGGAATTTCAAGTTCAACTGCAAAAATGAGCACATAGGTGTTTATAAAGTTGTTAATTTATCATCTACATACTATAGACATTTTGGAAATATGCAATATTTTGAATGAAAATATAAAAATGAAAGAATTTCTATTAAAAGTGTTGCATTTCCCGTTTGTGAGGTAGGCGAGTCTTTTTTTGAAACAACCTTTCACATGTTTGCTTGATGTTGAGCTAATAATACTTAAAATGTAATTTTTCCATAGTAATACTTTTGGGATTTGGAATGTATTGAGGCATTTTTTCTTTATCAATATAATGAAGAAAACAAAAATGCGCTGCGCGGATTTTAATAATAGACTGATGAAGAAGTATTTCGAACACACTTTTTACTTATAGGGCAGCCGTTGTTGATGGATCTTAAAAATGAAGAAAATAAATCGTAATGTGTTAGAACTGTTAGGTTAAATAGTTTTGCTAAGTTTACTGGACCGCATGCAGCCACAACAGTAGAAAAAATGAGATTGATGTTCTTAATTGGACAAAAATACATATGTACATGTGTCGCAGTCTATAAAAAAGGAAGATGTGCTCTACAAACATTCCCAGAAGGATATTTTAACGATTGCAGATTGTAGATACATATATAAAATTGTACGATTTAATTATAAACAGAAATTATTGCAATATTAAAATGGGAAAGCGGTATTTTTAAATTCAATAATAAATAGGTGAAGATTTATTTAACTTGTTATTGTGTCCTATTGTTTACTATTTTGCGAAAATTTATATTTCTAATACATCATGCTTATCATAAAAAATATATCAATGGCTTTGGGATAGAATTTGAAGCAGTTTGGCTTATATAATTGCATGTAAGCCTCATTTTACAGCGAATTCCTGCAAGTCGCGTCAGCTTTATAAGAAATCAACAGATTGTTTTACTATTTTATGACTTTTGTGCAGCCGTGGGCCTGGATACCAAGATTCCACATATATTAGACTATAACTTCTTTTCTCAACTCTGTCACTTAAATTTAAAGATAACAAACGGGACGACAAGGAATTAATGCCGCCGCCAAGCCTCCCTGTAAGGAGCGTCAGTCAGGATTCAGGTAAACTCAGCGGGGAGGAGTCAGACACCAAACCGGACAGCAGTAGTATCCTAAATTTACAAACAAGAACTCCTTACCGTACTCATTTATCTTTCAGAAGATTCAATTGATCGAAAATTGGACACCCCGCTGGCGGCAATGCTGCCTTCGAAGTATGCGAACATTGATGTTCGCGAACTTTTTCCAGATTTTAGACCTGACAAAGTTCTAAGATTTTCTCGCCTGTTTGGCCCAGGTAAGCCCTCAAGTTTACCCCAAATCTGGAGGAGTGTTCGGAGGAAGCGCAGACGACGTAAGCACTCAAGGGAAAACCGGGTAGGTGGCAACTTTGGTTTTTTTTTTCATCAAACAAATTTTTCTATTTTTGTTGTGGTAGTTACCCTGGGACTGCTTTCAGCCAAATGCAGGATCAGATTCTCCCAGTGATTCTGAGGAACCTCGTCGATCAAAAGGGTTCGTTTTAAATTATTCAAGTGAGCCTACAAAAGATCTTTGTGCTTCTGATGAAGAAGACAAACTCTTACGTGTGGTAGCTGATGAGGAAACCAAAAAGGAGCAAACGAATAGTGATAATAACGAGAATAAGCCAAAAGTTGCTGATTGGCGCTTTGGACCTGCTCAAATTTGGTATGATATGCTGGAGGTACCAGATTCAGGCGAAGGTTTCAATTACGGGTTCAAAACCAAGGAAAGAGAGAAGGTTAGAATATATTGCTTATATTTTATAATATTCGCTACTTTATTTATCTGCCTATATTAACATTTAAGTATCAAAAACAGATTTTGTGTGCTTTGAGTCTTACTTTTTATTAAATCTGACTTTATATTTAATTCGAATTTTTTGTGAAGTGGTCGCTTAAACGAAATGATTTTAGGTACCAGAAAATGAAGATATCCTGATAAAGGGGGAAGCCATTGCAGACGATGCCTACTTGATGGTCTCACAGCTGCACTGGGAAGACGATGTCGTTTGGGACGGGAATGATATCAAAGCAAAGGTAGCCGCCTATCACTTGCACATAGAACAAATCATGATTTTTTGTAGGTGTTGCAAAAACTGAACTCGAAAACGAACGCTGCTGGTTGGCTACCTTCAAGTGGTTCACGTACAGCAGGCGCATTCAGCCAGCCTGGCAAAGGAATGCCGGTGACTACAACACCTGGAGGAAAGATGCCACTGCCAAATCCTCCTTTGCCTGGAAAAATGTCGAAAAATCAAATGTAAATTTAGTACAGGTTGCCCCGAGTGCAAACTTAGGGATAATTGTTTTTTTTTTTCACAGGAATCAACCAAAGCAAGAAGAGCACGACGATACTTGGTATAGTATTTTTCCTGTTGAGAATGAGGAGCTGATCTATAGCAAATGGGAAGACGAAATTATTTGGGATGCTGAATCAATGCAAAAAGTTCCAAAGCCAAAAGTGCTTACCCTTGATCCGAACGATGAGAATATAATTTTGGGTATTCCTGATGATATAGATCCTTCCAAGGTAAATATTTTGGGGCTCAAAATCTGTATATTTCTTATCTTAGGGTTTTGAGATATCGATTTACAGTTTTAAGCTAATAACCTGAATGACTTAGATCACAATTAACCAATCTTCCTTTCATTCACAGATTAATAAAAATACTGGACCACCGCCGAAAGTTAAAATTCCCCATCCCCATGTAAAGAAGTCGAAAATTCTTTTAGGGAAAGCGGGAGTTATTAATGTTTTAGCGGAGGACACACCGCCCCCACCTCCGAAAAGCCCCGACAGAGATCCTTTCAATATTTCAAACGATGTATTCTACATGGCAAAATCGTCAGAGAGCACCATGCGTTTAAAGGTTGGAGGAGGCAATTTAATCCAACATTCTACCCCCGTTGTGGAGCTAAGAGCTCCATTTATTCCGGTAAGTAGAATTAGGACTTTTACTCTGCCCGATGAGATGAATCATTTTATGATGCTTTTGAGGCCCTTTAAACGGTTTTCTTTGCGTGGATACAAAAAAATTTCAAATACATTTCTCAAATATAAAATTTTTGACGACGCAAATTTTGTTTCTTTGTTTCGATTGAATTTGAATAAGAATACAGCAAGGCAATGATTCGTTCCATCCTGCAGAGTAAGATGTTGGTTTGATTTTCTGTTATAAATTATATACGATTTAGACTCACATGGGCCCGATGAAATTAAGGATGTTCCATCGTCCTGCAATGAAAAAATATTCCCACGGGCCATTGGCTTCTCCCGGCCCTCATTCTGTTCTTCCTTTAGTTAAAAATATTTCCAAAAAAGCGAAGCAAAGGGAACTGGAACGGATTGCTTCTGGTGGTGGTGATGTCTTTTTTATGCGCAATCCCGAAGACCTTAGTGGAAAAGATGGCGATATTATTTTAGCTGAATTTTGCGAAGAGCATCCACCTTTAATGAATCAGGTTGGCATGTGTTCCAAAATAAAAAATTATTACAAGCGCAAAGCGGCGAAAGATTCAGGTCCACCAGAGTTTAAGTACGGTGAGGTGGCATATGCGCATACCAGTCCCTTTTTGGGTATACTACATCCAGGACAGTGCATTCAAGCGCTGGAGAACAACATGTACCGCGCCCCCATCTACACTCATTCAATACGTCCTTCAGACTTTTTGGTGATCAGGACACGGAATAATTATTTTATTCGAGAAATTAACGCCCTCTTTACGGTTGGACAGGAGTGTCCGCTGTATGAAGTTCCTGGTCCTAATTCAAAACGAGCTAACAATTTTGCTAGAGATTTTTTGCAAGTGAGTACTCCTGCTATATAACACTACACTAAATAAATTTCTGATAATTTTTTCATGCTTAAAGGTGTTCATATATCGCTTGTTTTGGAAAAGTAAGGACAATCCCAGAAGAATTAAGATGGATGATATCAAGAAGGCTTTTCCTGCTCACTCAGAAAGTAGTATTCGTAAAAGACTCAAGCAGTGTGCAGATTTCAAACGGACAGGGATGGATTCGAACTGGTGGGTCATAAAACCTGAGTTTCGACTGCCTTCTGAAGAGGAAATCCGAGCCATGGTGTCGCCTGAACAATGTTGTGCTTTCTTTAGTATGATTGCTGCTGAGCAACGTTTAAAGGTTTGGTTAATGCCAATTTGTTTATTCTATATTTATGTAAAATATTTTTTCGTAGGATGCAGGGTATGGTGAGAAATTTATATTTGCTCAGCAAGAGGATGATGATGAGGAGATGCAGCTAAAAATGGATGACGAGGTCAAAGTGGCTCCATGGAACACTACAAGGGCGTACATTCAAGCCATGAGAGGAAAGTGCCTACTGCAGCTCACTGGCCCAGCTGATCCAACTGGCTGTGGTGAAGGATTCTCCTACGTGAGGGTTCCCAACAAACCAACGGTAAGAATTATACAAACACTAAACATTACAAAAAAAGGGCAAACACCAAAAACATTTGAACAAACTTGTTTACTAAAAGTAGCTTCTATTGAAAAGGAGCATTCAAAAATTTGTTTTGATCCGTCGAACTTAAAGGCGAAAGCATTTCATCTGCATGAAAGAAAATAATAAAAGGCTATCTTGTTTTATACCAAAAATATAGTAAAATCCTCTCCGTTTGTTTTGAAAAAATTCAGAGCAAGACCTTTTCTGCTTTCACTGAAAAAGTTAAGAACAGGAATTTTTCTAGAAATGTGCTTTTGTGGCAGATGTTAGGTTTGTTCTTTTTTGTATTGCTTTAGAAGAAATTCAATAAATTAACTTATATTCTTTAGCAAACTAAAGAGGAGCAGGAATCTCAGCCGAAGCGTACGGTAACAGGGACAGATGCTGATTTGCGACGTTTACCTCTAAACAAGGCTAAGGATCTTTTAAGAAAGTTCAAAGTCCCGGAGGAGGAGATTAAAAAACTGTCCCGATGGGAAGTTATCGATGTTGTTCGAACACTCTCAACAGAGAAAGCGAAAGCTGGAGAACAGGGAATGGATAAGTTCTCCCGAGGGAATAGATTCTCTATAGCAGAGCATCAGGAACGGTATAAAGAAGAATGCCAACGGATATTCGATTTGCAGAATAGAGTTTTAGCCAGCTCAGAAGTTCTTTCGACTGATGAAGATGAGTCCTCTGCTTCAGAAGAGTCTGACTTAGAAGAGCTTGGAAAAAATTTGGAAAATATGTTGGCCAACAAAAAAACATCAACGCAACTTTCTCTCGAGCGCGAAGAACAGGAACGACAAGAGTTGCTGAAGAAAATTATGGAAGAAAAGGAGGGCAGTGGCTCAAATAAAAATTCAAAGAAAAAAGGAGAAGAAGAGCCACCAGGTGCAGGATCACAAAATCAAAATCAGGGTAGAATACTAAAAATAACCCGGACTTTTAAGAATGCTGAAGGGAAGGAGTTTACACGAGTGGAAATAGTTCGACGGCAACAAGTCATAGATGCATATGTGAAAATAAGGACAACGAAAGATGAGGCATTTATCCGGCAATTTGCTACGTTGGATGAGCAGCAGAAAGAAGAAATGAAGCGTGAAAAGCGACGCATTCAAGAACAACTTCGTCGGATAAAACGCAATCAGGAGCGCGAAATGATGGCCCAAATGCAGAAACAACAGCAGTTGACTCCTGGTGGGCCTCCTCAAAGTCTGGGCGATCCGAAAAGTAGCGGATCTGGTGGAGGTCCTGGAACTCCTGGTACACCTGGCGGTAAAGATATCAGTCCGTCTAGGAAGAAGTTTAAATTGAAACCAGACCTTAAGCTAAAGTGCGGAGCTTGTGGCAAGGTAAGTGAATAAAAATTATTTAAAATGTATCTCATTACTGGGTCTTATTAACAATTTAGGTTGGCCATATGAGGACAAACAAGGCTTGCCCTCTTTACACGGGGACCCCTGGTCCTTCACCTTCAGTGAATGTTGCTCTTACAGAGGAACAGGAGGAAGAAATTGAAAAGGAATTAAACGCTGACGATGAAGATCTTGTAAATGTTGATGGTACCAAGGTGAAATTAAGTGGAAAGCTCTTAAAAAGACATGAAGACGTTAAGCGTCGCACACTTCTCTTGAAAGTCCCAAAGGACGCTGTGGGAAGGAAGCGACGAAGAATTGGTATGGACGTTCACTGTGACTACTTAAAAAGACACAACAAGACTGCGAACCGTAGGAGGACAGATCCGGTCGTAGTACTGTCCTCAATTCTAGAACAAATTCTTAATGAACTGAGGGACCTCCCGGACGTTCAGCCCTTCATGTTTCCTGTAAATGCAAAGGTAAGAATTAAAAAATTTAAGTTGAAGAACCTGTTAAAGACTATTGCATTTTTAGTTAGTTCCAGACTATTATAGAATCGTTACAAGACCCATGGACCTTCAGACGATTCGTGAAAATTTAAGGCAGAAAAAATATCAAAGTCGTGAGGAATTTTTAGCGGATGTAAATCAAATCGTCGAAAATTCGACTGTTTACAATGGTAAGAACAAAGTCGAAATTAAAAAATTTAAATTTTTGTGTAGGATTTTATTCGTGAGTATCAATTTCCTTAAAAATTATAAATAGGTGCAAAGAGCTCTTTTACGGTGGCTGCGCAAAGAATGCTGCAGAAATGCGTAGAGAGATTGGCAGAGAAAGAGGACAAGCTAATGCGGCTTGAGAAGGCTATCAATCCACTTTTAGACGATGATGATCAAGTAGCGCTCTCGTTTATTTTTGAAAAGCTAATTAATAGCAAGTTAAAGCTTATGCACGAAAGCTGGCCTTTCTTAAAGCCAGTGAATAAAAAACAAGTCAAGGACTACTATACTATCATTAAGCGTCCCATGGATTTGGAGACAATTTCGAAAAAAGTTGCAGGTATATTTAATTCAACGTTTTTGTGAATAAATAAAAACTCAAAATTTTTCAGCTCATAAATATCATTCTCGATCCGAGTTCCTAGCTGATGTAGAATTAATTGCTACTAACTGTGAACAGTACAATGGAAGTGAGTCGAGCTTCACGAAAAACGCTAAAGTTATGTTGGAATATGCCAAGAATGCGCTGGATGAGGTGGGTACATTTGTTTAAGAAATGTGTTCGTTATTAAATACGTATATTAAAAATAAAAAGTTTGGCGATCACTGTGCGCATTTGGAGCAAAACATTATTTTGGTACAGCAAAGAGCGCGAGATGATGCTGATCTTGACGTGACTTGGGAGCCAGATGACAATGAAAATGAAACTCAGAGATCAAGCAGAGCTAGTTCTCCTGATAATGACTTTGTTGATGTTGAAGGCACCGAAAGGCCAACATCTGCAGGCTCAATATCTTCTAATCTACGAACCGTAGGACCACCAGTTATACCTCCAATGCCCGAGGTGAAGAGAGGTCGTGGTCGGCCTAGAAAACATCGGGATCCTGTTGAAGAAGGTATTCATTTATATAAATATTTCAAATTTTTGGTATAGCACTTACCTTCAACATCATCTGAAACACAAAATTGTGGTTGTGGGGTAATTTCAGTTGTTACATGTTCATTGCTTTTTATATTTTTGTTGTTCATCGTACACATCCTTGTCCTCATTTGCATGCCATGCGTAACGGAGAAGTTTTACAAAATAACAGGCTATTTATTTCCAACCGAAGGAATTTTAAAGAGCACTGAACATGTATTAGAGGTGGATAGGAATTTTCAGGAGATTGATTGATCTTTAGCTGCATGTTAATAAATAGTTGACACTTAGTGGGGTAAATGTTTATTTCTAGTCAAGGTATGGACTATGAAACGTGGCCGTGGGCGGCCAAGAAAGGATAGCCTTACATCAAATCAAAGTAACACCCAAAATTCCTTTTTGGAGGAAGGTAAGAATAAGTTGTTTGGTACCTACGATGTAGGTTTGTTGATTGTTTTTTATTTTTATGTTTATGTAGTTAGCAAAATTGTGTTTTATGCTTAAGATTTAAACAATTTTTTGATTTTATACTTTCCAGTGACGCCTCGTTAGTAATTAATTTTAGTTTTGAAAAAATAAGTTTAATAAAAATTGCTAATTTACGATAGTACACCAATGATAAAAATTCTATTAAGAATCATCCAGATCACACGACTTACTTTATATTTGTTGTGCTGTCTACATACTTAAATTAAATGCAACGATGGAGAGACTCACTTCTTTATACAGTATTCAATCTCCTTCTTTTGGATAAAGTTAATATAACACTCTGAAATTAAAAGAGTTTGAATGTTCTAACTGATGGGCGGGAACGGATCCCATATCCCATGGCCATTTATTATGTTGTGAAATAATTTTTGATGCAACTTTTTGTTTTTGTTAGCTGCTTGCATGGTTTAGTTTTGCTTTTAGAATTGCTTTGCGCATTTTATATCCTCCTTGTTTCCAATTTAACACGCTTATTGCACTCATTTTCAGATGATTTATATTTGTTTTTTGTTTCAAACTGTAATCAGCAGTTGTATGAATAACTTAGCATAATCATTCTTTTTATTAGATTATCAATAAAAATCATGTTTTCTCCTTAGACTTACAATTCTCGACAGATGATGAAGAATTTGAAGAGGTATTAAGCGAAAATGAAAGTGTTGCTGCGACTCTGGATCAGGGAGAAGCTCTATCACGAGGAGCCCATAACGAAACTGAACAACAAATTCCAGGTTGGTACAAGTTTCTACGGGGCAATTGCAATTTATATCGATTTAATTTTGCTATTGAACCGATTTTTGTAAATTTAATGTAAAAGGGCCGCATGGCGAGGACGATAGCCAGCAGGCAGCAGAAGCTATGGTTCAGTTGAGTGGAGTAGGATTTTACACTCAACCACAAGGTTGCTTGAGCTCTTTTTAGCTGCTTAATTCCAATATTAATTTGAGTTATTCGAAAATTACTAAATTGTTCTCTTATTGTAGCTGACGAATCAATGGATCTCGATCCCAATTATGATCCGTCTGATTTTCTCAGTATGGGCAACAGATCCATTGATAATCCACAGCAACCGTTGCAAGAGCAACAACAGGAGCAGGTTGCCGATATCAATAAGCACAATATGCCATTTTTGGCTACTGAGTTGCCTACGCAGGATGAACAAAATAGTGCACACATTGCTGCTATTCATGATGATCTGGCTATTTCAGATAGCGATGAAGAGGATAACAAATTTGTTATGGAAATTTCAAAAGAGGAAGCTGCAGACGATCAGGATAATGAGGAAGGAGGACTTTGGTTTTAGTTTAAATGCATAGACTCGTATTTTTGCTATAATTTTTCTGTTAGAATATGAATAAAAAAAATTGTTCTAAAATACCTACTATGTTTGCAAAATACAGAAACGGATGGTAAGAACAACAGAAAACTTTAAGAAAATATGATTATAAAATTATTAAACTTAACTTTTTCAGATGATTCCTTAATTCTAGAAACGATCTTTTTTATGTTTTCCTCAGTTTTCGCGTATAATTGTTTTAAAATGTTAAATTGCTTCCAGTATCCATAGCTTTCAAAGTTTTATTAGAAGTATGTCAAGAGTATTTGAAATTTGAAATCTTACCAAAAAGAAACGGACAAAAGAATTTCATTTTACTTTACAAATTTGAATTCGCCGCTATCGTGAATCATTTGAATTCGCCGCAAACCTCGTGGCCTTGCCAAAGGCAACTAACTGACAGTTGAAGAATTGACAGTTTAATAATTTCGCTAGGTTATGCGACGCGACGGTGCCTTCAGGTCGGGATATGAGAATTGATTTGGAACTTTCAGAAATTTTAGCTTATAATTCGTGAGAAATGGATAAGATGCCATTCGATTCAAACCTTGTGAATGGGGCCGCGATTCTTGTTTCGTTTTTTCTCGGATACAATCTTGCCAAGGCAGTCGCAGAAAAGAAAACTTGTGCGGCAGAAGGTGGCAAGGAGTCTGCAAAGGTAAGAAAAATGATGTAGTTAAATCAGTTTTAAAGCTCATTCTTATTTTCGATTTCCTAAAGGTGTTCTCAGACAACTCCAAGGAATATAAAATGGTCCTGGTAGTGCGAAATGATTTAAAAATGGGTAAAGGCAAAATTGGGGCTCAGTGTGGTCATGCGGCCGTTGGGGCTTATCAAAAAGCAATACAGAAAATCCCAAACATAGTGCATCTTTGGGAGAATACCGGATGTGCAAAAATTGCACTTAAGGTAAATTTTATCATGCTGTTATCGATGTCAATGTCATCACTTTTGAAATATTCAGGTGGAAAGCGAACGCGAAATAATGGACATCAAGCGAGTGGCTGACGGAATGAATTTCGTCACCTGCTTGATCCGAGATGCAGGTAGGACTCAAATTGAACCAAACTCAAAGACTGTCTTAGCAATTGGACCGGCTGCTGTAGACGATATTGATGCCGTCACAGGGCACCTTAAGTTATTATAAATTCTAAATACATTATTTATAAAAAAAGTAGTGCTAGGCACTAAAATGATTGTTTCACGACAATTTCAAAAACCTTTTCCTATTTAAACTCCCATGGCATAGGTTTAAAATGCCTTAAACGAAGCAGATTTTATAGCAAAGTAAGTTGGATTCCGTCGGAATCATGAAAACCGAGTTGTTTCGTAATTTATTAAAATAATCAAGGTGGTTTCGGATACTTGGAAGTTAAAAGTTGAAGGACCACGTACGTACAACTTCGATTAATTGTAGAATTAATTTTAAAAATTTAATTCTTGGTGTGCTCCACACTCGAATTGGTAAAATGAGGAGACGGTCGAATATCTCGCGGAATTTACATATTTTTTAAAAAGCTATCCATTGACACCAAACTCGATACCCCATCCAAAAAGATAGATTTGATTTGAAATTTCAAAATGGGGGTGCCATTAGATAGCTTTCCAAAAAATACTAAATATTACTACTAAAGCCAATTAAAGAGATAACAATTATGACTCATATAGAATTTAATTGTTCTATTAAGTTTTTTATAATCGTTCGAATATTTGATCTATTCGACTACTACTATTTTCAAGAATAAAATTCAATCGTTTTCACGTTTATTCGTCTCAAACGGAGCGACAATCCCATTTTATTGTATGATTGTAGGATAGGATTCCTTCAATTAAGGCATTAACATATAATCTGTGCCGTTCGTTAATGCCTACATCAATAACACTTTAAATTACAGATTTTTTATGGAGGAAGTACAAATCATTTTTGAATTGAATTACAATGCTACAAATTGCAGTTCATGGCGTGACTAGAAAATGGCATAAAAAACGCATTCCGTAAATAAATCGATTCGAATTGTGTCACGGTCTTATCCTAATGTATCACGTTTCATATTTCAAAAGGACTTTGCAGATATCCCTGCGAGTGCCTTTTCCGAGTGTTACCTAAATGAGGCTATTAAAAGTTAGATGTCTATCGCTCTGGAGATTGCGGTCTGCGGACACTGCGGACCGCTCTGATAGATAACCACGGCGACAACGGAGACAAACGTTAAATTATCATAATGATGTAAGGATAATTTAGTCGCAGGCGGTATCCGTGGCCAGCTGACACACAGCAAACGCCTCGTTTTTTTTTTTGCGACTCTGGGCAAAAAGGGAAAATAATTTTAAATGCAAATTGCGTATAGTCAATGGTATGTATGGAGCTCTCTCAGACGCTTTTGAACTAAATTTGATTACTGAAACGTTGTTTGAGGCGAAGTAATGATTCTCGCCGGTCTTTGTGGTGATAAGGTTTTAAGACAGCTCTCATAAAAAAAAAAACAAAACAAAGATTTTGAAGTATGTATATATACGAGCATTGGTAATTTAACGTAGATGTCGAACGACAGTTGTATATAGTATTTAGTACAAATGTTCCGCAACAGTAATTTGTAGTAATTTCCCCTGAAGCACCCCTAAATTATACATAAACAAAATATATGTATGTACAAGTTATTTTGTATTGGCTGCTAACTCAAACTTTTTCTTTAAGATTTCAAATTCGATGTCTAATCGTGGAATTTTTAGTTTAAAATTTCTGAATTTCTGAATTGAAAATATATAGTATAAGTCCATTTTTAAAAAAATTCATATAGGGGCTATCTACATCATAAGATTTAATTAGAGCAGTTGTAAAAATGATACTTTAAAAAAGAGACATACCACTTTCAAAAACTTCGACTCACATTTATTGTACTATATTTCAAAATTTGGATGTAAATTCTAGTAATGTTTTACAGCATTTAAAGTTAGATTACAACAATTAAAATTCGTCAAACCGTTTAGGACCTAAAACGGTTACAGCCTGAAAGTAATATAGACATAAATACGTTTTGCAGAATTAATTGTTTTGTAGGTAGTAGAGAATTTATATCCCCAAAAAACGTGAAATGGAAATCACTCATTAACATTTATTAATTTGAAATTAAATTATCGATTTTATAAATACAAATGTAAATTAAAAATGAAGATGCGGCTTTGCGGCTTAGCATAAAGACTTAATTGTTGCTTTGCTGCGTGGTACATCATGTGTAAAATTAACTCGAATAATTTCTATAATAGGTATATAATGTTTTTTCTCTTCATGTGTATGCATGTATTGTATATAATTGCTCGTCTATACGCGATAGAGAGATGAGGCTTTTAGAAGCTTTTATATAAATGCAAAAGAATTGATTTTTCTTGTTATCGCCAGAGTTTTATTGTCTTGAAATATATTTTACTTAATAACGAAAACCGCTGATGTAAGAAATTGAAAAAACAATTTAGTCTACTGCATACCTAACTCGGTGTATGTTACTAATTTCAAATGGTGTTTTTTTTTTGTTTTGTTTTGTAAATATATATTGTTCCAAAAACCAACGTCCAAACGAGACCGGATGACGGGCTAACTCATGCCTATTCAAATAAGCCAAATTTACTGTAAGTAAAAACCTTCTGGTTTTTTTTTTAAATATAGGACAATCGTTAACTTCATGCAATTTTTGCCGGAGTGATGTCCAGCAGATTTGATATTTTTTACCTTTGTCTTTTGCAAAAAAAAAAATTAAGCATAAAAGTCCACTCCGATATTGCTAGAAGAGTCGCCGTTAATTGCAGCCTGATGTAGTTTCATTTCAACATGATGGTTGCTTGGTTCATTATGCATGTCAAGTCCGGACTATTTAAATGACATGACATGCTTCGGGCATGCTGGTCCGATTTTATGCTTTATGATGTGTTCTTCGGAAATCCACTGGATTTTTATTATTGGGAATGCCGGTAGCTAGAAGATTCCGCATTGGAATTAAGCAAACGCATTAATGATTCAGCTCGGAAACTAATGAAATAATGGCCAAGGACGACGCGCGACGTATCAAATGTGTCTATTTGAAAAAATACGCCTGTATCCACGTTGATGGTAAATATTTTGAACATACTACATACATAATTAAAACAATTTATTTTTGTTTGTGATTTTTAATACAGATGTTAAACTTAGTTATTTTGGTACCATATAAATTCGATTTCCACGATGTTACTACATATATCGAAAATGTCAATAATAGGATGAGTACAAAATTAATGACCGTAATTAAATAGTAATGTCTTTTTCCTCAAGTAAAAAGTGTGGTAGAAAACTAGATTACATGCAATGCACTAACTTTTAGGACGGGTATGAAAGTGTCCCTAAAAGAGCCGCTCTGTTAAAACTCTATAAAATCGCTCTGGCTCCGGAGTTGGAGCCGAAAAAATTTTTCTTAGAAGCTCATGAGTCCTAGCAGTAATTTTGGCTCTAGGTCTGTAGCCGGGGCCGTTTTTTTGGCTCTTTGACGGTTTGGTGACACCTGGTTTAGATACATTGTTTCGAATGCTGTACAAAACTCTCTTAATATTGAACATCTTCTTTCCTGCAAAAAATTTGTTGCTCTTTTCACAAATTGACTTCTCGTCATTGAACTGTGCATATTTGTTAAAAGCTAAACGCTTTTTCGGTGCTATTATTAAAAAAATTAAAAGATTAATACTGCATTTGTAAAATGTAATAGTAATATGAGCAAGGAAACGTGCAAAATGTAATAAACGTGTTGAAGCAGATAATAAAAAAAAAAGTTCATTTTGAGAGAGCCAATTAGCTCTGGTTTCGGAGCTCGAACCGCTTCTTTCGCTCCGGCGAAATAAATGGCTCTCTAGTTCGTGAGCCGTTTAAGAGCCAAGAGCCGTGTTAAGAGCCGCTCAGGAACCTGTCAAACTTGAAGAAAAAAATGGTGATACAAATAATATTGAAAAAGATTTCATTTTTTTGAGAAAAAGGCAGCCATCTTTGGTTACATTTGATAGCAGATAGGAAGCTCCTTCGGTAATTGTTTACAAAACAAATAAAAAACCGAAAAAATATCAAATTTGTGCTTAAAGTAATTTTAGCCGATTTGAACTGCCATGATCAGCGATTTGGTCTCGTTTGGAAGTTCCGTTTTGAGATACTCTGTACGACTACTAAGCAATATTCATGTTATGTTATTTTATTAAAAAAAAAGCTATCTTTAACTAAGAAGTGAAGTGAAGTGTGTTAAACAATAAAAGCCGGACAAAACAAATTTAGGAGCAACATTCGCATTTTAAGAAGCTGATAATATCGAGGTAATTGAACAAAATCGCATTTATTATTTAGACGATTTTTTTTTTTTTGAAAGTGATGTGCATGACTAAATTTAACTTAATACAGCGAAGATGTTTCGCGGGATTGAAAGTAAACAACCCAAAGTCGACCGATTTCCAGCAAAGGAATAAAGTTTACGTTGGATTCGCTTTTTATTACTTTTGTTCCTGAAAATCTTAAACGTGAGATGTGTTCGGAGAAGAGTTCAAGGTGGAGCCGCGGGGTGTCAAAACACCTCACGCTCCGCTGTTCATCTCCGGCGATGCGAGGGTGTGAATAAACAAAGCCGAGCATCAAACTGTTGATGCTTTTTAGATTACTTTGGATATCACAACAAATACGTTTTATGTGTATGGCCCGGTCTCCCCCAGTAGACCCAGATCCATCCAGCATCCATCCCCATATTCTCTCAGACTAAAGGCGCGTTCCGGTCTGAGCCCTGGAGCAACTTTGGGCTAGGAAACAATTTGAACAATCTGTCGGCAGAATGATGTTTGATGGATTATGAGAGTTGATATCTTTGACATCCTGTTCGACAGGATTGCAAATTTGCGCCCGTATATGTTTGCTTTTACTATATCTATATATAGTCGACTTCTCATAATTTTGCCCTCTTTTCCCGCCTGGGGGGAGGTAAAAAGTTTCTTTCGGTCCGATTTGTTCAGATTCTTAATAGCAGAGCGACTTTTCGAGTTTCTTACCCAAGTTTTCCCAAGAGCGCAATAAGTTGTAATTTCAAGAATTGGCACTTTGTTTCCAATTTCATTGAGATGAGCAACTTTTCTTGAACCCTTTCCGCGGTTTTCTATGGACTTCGGGGAGTATTGGGGTGGCTGTGGTAATTACGTTGAACATACCGAGGACAGTTCCGCTCCCCGGTGCGATTCAGTTAAAAATTGCTCGATCTAAAATTCAAATGAAAAGGAAATATTTCAAATGATAAAAGATATGAAAGCAATCCCGCCTCAATTACCCAATTCCCTGGCATCGATGTGGAAGGTGGCCGTGCTCTTCGGGCTCATCGTGCTCATCTCAGGAACACGAACTGCGGTAGAGATATTTTAGCTAGATACATAGATGCTGCTCTGCTAGCAGATAAAAACTGGTTCTGCAGCTTATTCAAGACTCGCAGTGTATCCAATGGCCCTTGGAAATTAAGTGATAAAAACGCTGTCACAATAAAAAAGGAATTGATCCATAAAAACTCGCTCAGATGAATGGGAGATAACATTAGTCTGGATTAGCATCCGAGTCCTATTTTAGTCGTCCCAGCTCGGCATGAAGAGGCACGTCACTTTTCGTGATAGATAGATATGGTGCTTTCCAATTATCAGAGTACCTTGCCGTGGGTGCTCTCAAATTGGGGAATTTACATAATTAACAATTAGGCTCATAATGACACCTTATATACCAGCTTCACCTGTACCCATAGCAGAGGGACTGACTGGTTCTTTAATTTTAAACCAATATTAAGAAGATTACCTGATACCATTCATCCATCTAAAGCCTAGATAGAGCTAAGTGAAACTTAATCCGATAATTAAAAGAAGTAGTCAGAAGTGGTATCAGATCAGTGCATTTCCATTCTGTTGATGGGATCGCATTTACTTTAGCTTATTTCAATCAAAGATTATCCACAATAAGATGCGACACTCGTGACGTATTCGCTAAAATTTTAGTGACCTTGCCACCGCCACCCAAGCGAGAATTGAGAATTTTGCGAGAAGTAGATAGTAATAAGAAGCTCATGTCAAAGGAAGGGATAAAAAACTTCTCTGAGAGAATCAGGCCCACTTTGTACGCGCCCGCTGGAGCCACACACAATCAAATTGGTTGAGCCGAAAAGCAAAAACAAAATCTGCGTATCCGTATTTAAGGGCCTCTGTGTGCTACCTGCTTCTTCCCCTTTGCAATTCTGTCATTCCATATCAGAACATTGCAACGGAGGGGACTAACACCATGGCACTGGTGATGCCGCACGCATACATTCACATTGGTTGAATCCGGAAAACTCCATATAAAAAAAGTGGTCACATTTATTCTGTATAGCGTAAGCGCTGTAGGTGAGCAGTTGGTGGTTGCCTACTTTTGCCTCGTTCGCTCTTATGGGAATTTACCTAAGGAATGGTAGGCAGTATTGCTTTGCTGCCTTATCTAAGGCGAAATTTTATTTTCCCCAAGTTTTCGGAAATGCATATGGGATAGTGGTTTTGCTTAGTATAGGAGTGTCGCATCTTATTGTGGATAATCTTTGATTTCAATCACTGGGGGAAAAATGTGGAAATGAAAGCGCATAAACCAGGGTCTACCAAAGTATTTTCATTACGTGGAAAAGTCCATCTCAAAAATCAATACCGATTTGGCTGATGTTGCTGCTTGTGGAGCAAACCGACTCGTCCCAGTAAATATTAAATAAAGCGCTTAAAGCAAAGAATAATAACAGATTCGTCTCATACGTCTTCAGTGAAGTATAGGAGCAGGAGGTAAACAACCCCATGGCCTGGAAAGATTCTGGGCGTTACTGTCAAAATAACATATGGATCCCAAAATAGGCCCCAGCCCCTAGTGGTGAATAATTAAAGACATTACATTCAGCCTACATATATATGTACATATATACAATTTGAGAATTTTTAGATACGAGGGAGTGTGGCAGAATCGAACATGTTATACTCCATTTCGCATAGTCATGATGGGACTAGGATGAATATTTATTTAACAATTCAATTGGAGTACCTAAATTTCTCTCAGCGACTTTCGGGGAAAATTTATACTATACTGAAATTTCTTTTATTTTTCTCCTACACTTTATAAAAATACATTATTATTTCTAATAAAAATGATTTATAAATGGTTTGAAAATAGAAAATCAATTTGAATCAAATTTGAAAGTTTTTCAAAGACTAAAAATGACTAAAAATAGGCAAGTAATTATATTAATTGCTTCTTGGTTTTCATGTTTAAAATTTTTCTCAGAAGTACATTTTTGTGGGGGAATCATTGAAAAGCTATGTCTTTGAAGCGTGTTTATGAAAATGTTATGAATTATAGTTATTGAAAAATACGGACATATACGGATCAAAGGGCCCATCATAATACCTGACTAAAGTTTCTGGTAGCGCTATTGCAGTAGAATAAAATTCCCAGGAGCAGATTTACAGCATTACGAATTCAGAAGAATTCTTCCACTTAGCGATGCACATTCTCAAAAATGTCCCTTCCCCAGACCATTTTCATCCGACTTCACCTATACAGTGTCAGTGAAAAGGAGTGTGAGGGTAGGATGGTTGCGTTTTATATTTTATGCACTGAAAGAATTCTTAGATATCTAAAAGCAAAAGGAATTTCTTTCAAGTTTAGCGCGCTTTTAGAGTGAAACCATAAGGTGAAGGAGGTGGATTCCTTTTCCTCTATGGTGAGACCTTTCAGCTGAAGCGCTCCATAAATCATTGGGCTCCTCTCCACTTGGCACATCCGTTTTTCTTTTCTCATTATACTTTCATATTATGACTGGAAATATCTGTCACAATACATTTAGGATAACTGAAATAGAGCAGCTCGTGTACATGAATGATCGGAGAAGATATGGAATAGTGAAAACTTCTGTCCCTCTCCAAGGATAAAATGTTTTCTCTAGAGGAGTATTTATAGCATCTCCATGTTCTATCAGTATGAGTTTAGGTATAGAAATAATAATAATATTAGTAGAACTATGCTTCTCTTCAAAATTATCTTACAAAAATTCATTGAATAGGGGAATCATGATGCAAAATAAAATCATTTATATTTGATTTACAATTGATTATTCGGAGAAAGTATATAGAGGTACTTATAAAATTCGTTGTAGTTTTTGCAAAGAATAGTATTCTAATAGTATTCTAATAGTATTTTGCGTTAAATGATCAGTTCATAAATTATGGGGAAGTCGAAGTTTAAATTTTACGATTAGTAAAATTTTTAAATTTTAATTCATTCCCTTATTCCTGAAATCGTACTCTAGTTTTTTCGTTGAAAAAAAGCTCTGGAAAGCTCTTTTAAACAAAAAATGAATTTATAGACACATTCCAAATCTTTTCAAAGGTAATCTCAATTTTGCGATAAGAAGAATTTAGAGTACTTGAGTACTTGAGTATCTATTGAATGGAGCAATGGAGCATCTTTAACTTTTCATAATCAAGCAACCTAGTAATTGAAGAATTTATATTAGAATGCAAATTAATTAATTTCAATAGCTAAATTAGTAACAAATTTTTAATTAATGCATATTTACATATTTGCATCTGTATTTTATAAGTTATAATTTTCAGCATGCAAATTTGAAACCCAATAAATTAAGGGAATCAATAAATTTAGTCTTTAATATTCTTTATGATTCACGTTACTTATTAACGAATGGGCAATTTATTTGAACAAATAGCTTAAGGTCATAGAAGAATCTGCAATTAACGAATAGCCCTTTAAAGTTACAAATCTTGACGAAATATGCGTGCTTCTTTACGGCCTTAGCATGCGTTCTTCACCGTTTCCTAATAGGTGTTTATTGCCAAACAACTTTCGAAAGTACCGCTCCGTTTAAAGTTATTTAATTCCTATGTACACTTTGGTCGGCAGATGAAAGACTTACTCAATTAAACAGTGTGGCTCTTCGCCTTCAACTTAAATGACTTCCATGATTGCAGCTTACATCAAACATAAAACCATTTAAACCAATCAAACCCCATATCGACAGCAAGTCGGCATATCGCCGAAGTGCATAGGTACTATGGCACATACCACGCGGGAGTGGCGGTGTTCGTGGCGTGTGATTAACACGGGAATACTGCGATATGCCTACCTATATTCCCTTTTAAGTTATCGGTTATCCCATTCCCTGAACTGAAATAACCATAAAAATAAGAAATGAATCTCTTTTAATTCGTGCAAACTCATAAAATCCCATCACACATATTCTGTACGAGCATAATACATACGTCTCAGACGGTTCTTGGGAGCCGTTTCTTAAGGTATGTAGAGCGGTAATCAACGTAAACTTCATCTTCCCGCCAACTTATGCCGCCTGCTATTCTTGAAAGTAATCAGGAAGCATGAAATTAGGCTCTTTCAAAGAGGCAAGCCAAAAGCCATCAGCACATCATCCAATGAACCAGATTTAGACTCGTGAAAAGCACACCGTTCCTGGTGCCGGGCTGAGGCTGATCCCTGCTGGGAAGTACATTTAAACAACTGCCGCCGTTCCCGAACAGGGGCGACGTCGCATCCATAGTGTGTTCCGGGTTTGGGGCCGGGTCTGGGTGCCCGTGTTCTTGGCCTAAAATGGATTTTTCCTCAATTTTATAGAGCACAGAAATTGCACTGGTATTGATATGCATGGAACTGATGAGCCGATTTCCATATGCGGCACGTGTTAACATCGGTTTGGGCTCAGAAAGTGAATCGTTGATGGAAAAAATCTGTTAATGTCAATGGGCGATAGCAATTAACTTAATTGCATTTATTCAACAGACGGAGGTAACCCGTACAAAAACAGGACACTCTACGATTTTACAATATCGCCTTTATTGCAGCTATTGTTGTGAATTAAAAGGATTGCGGTCACGTCGACTGTAGAAAACTATGATAGAGTTCTGCCACCCGCGAGGATGGTTCCATTAACGGCTGATATTAAAAAAATAATATAGGAAAAACACGGCTAGATTTTATTTTGTGGTAAACCTGATTTTGGATCATTTTCCAACATTAGCCGGTGTCTATCACCATCCCATCTAACTAGTTATGTTGGTCACAATTATCGTAATGAATACAAATCGAGTGTCGCAATTCATAATGATTTTGTCTAGAAGGGAGCGGGTTAATATGGCACGTCATCAAGGAGCAGTAAACAAATTTGTGGGGAAAATTACAGTCTGCGCCATCCGACAATTTTTCCAAATATGCAAATGACGGCTAAGTGCCTATAATTCAATGTTTTGTTAATACACCGCAGCACGAACTTGAAATTGCTCTTTATTTAGAGTTATACGACGCGGTTGCTGCAGGGATGGTGAGCCCCCGAACGTGATTTGGGGCCGCCGCGCTGCATATAAAATGCAGGAACATCTTCGAGGAAAGGGGGAATCCCCGCGCTGCTGCAGTGAAGCAGCTCCGACTCATGCGTTTAATTGGCCCCCGGACCCAATGTAGTAGGTGAATTTTTTTTCCTCGATCCATAGTTACATCATTTATTCACACATCATGTCATAAAATCCCTGCCCTCCTCCCACACTGAGGATCCGGACGAATAGTCGGAATCGTTTTTTTTTTAATACCCACCCCCCGAGTGCACCCGGGCTTTTTATAATAACATAATTTGTCAGCGTCCTTTCATTTGCCATACTCGTTCACGCGAAACGTGACACCACGTAGTCCGTGCAACTATGCACACTGACTGGGGATTATCACACTCCCGGCATGCAATACCGCCATTTTGAGTGGCGTTTTTAAAATTTTAATTGCCCCACCTTTCGAGCTACACCAGCCCTACAAACGGGTCGGGTTGGAGTTTTTGATTTAAATTTATTCCACTTGTTATCATATCAGGTTGATAATTTTAACACAATCGGATGAACAGCATGGGCACTCAAACTCCATTAATGTATTTTTGTATTTAAGTATACTTTTTTTAATGGACCTTTTTTTTTAAAGCTATCTACATATATACATAAATAGGTACTATATAGATAATCTGAACAACAGATCCAGAATTAGCAACCTTTTGAGCCGCTAATAGGCTTACAAGTTGTTTGCAATTTAGTGAATTTCGAATATTTTACCACTTGAGTTCAAAACCCTGCAGAAATAATTAAAAATTAAGCTTTAAAAGTACGAAGTAGTAACGTCTAACTTAAAGTGCGTTAATGGTAAAATTAAATCTCAAATAATTTTAAAACAGATATTATGTAAAATATACAGTGTCAGCAACGAATTTGTAATATAAATTAGTATAAAATCTTTTTCATATTAATATATGTTGTGTATATTGCTGGTAAAATTATGTTTTAAATGGGAATTCGTACTACTACCATGATTTCGAATTCTAATCTAATAACAATAACTGTTGTGGGTATTGAAACCAGATTTGATAAATCTATCCATAAAAAAAAAGATTCCGATGGATTGAGAACCTCCTCCTTTTTTTAAGTCGGTTAATAATTGTTAAATTATTGTATAAGGCTCACTGAATTTATTTTCTATAATATCATTTCATCTAAAAAGTTATGACCAACTTCAAACAATCAGATGATAGTAAATTTAGTATTAAGAAGAAATAATTTAAAATATTTTCGCCGACATTTTATTTTCTGGGAAAAAAATTAAAACTTTATATTGACTCATTTGGTTAAAAAGTTTTATTAATCAATTTCGTCTGTGGATTGAAGCTTTAGACGTTAAAAAGTTCTATTTTTTTTCGTAGCTCTTAAGAACCTAGCAAATAATCCGCAAGTGCCTTTCTTCAATAGGTCTGAGGTAGAATGCCCTAATTATCGAGCAATAACACATCCACATAAAATTCAAAAGCTTTATGAAAGGAATTAATTTGATCCCTTCTCGAAAAGTACGTAGCCCCAACACCAGATGAAGGGCGCGCAAGCAAAATGAATTTAAAGCACTTCTCCAGAAAGTTGTCTAATGATACTTGAAAGTTATTTCAATTAGTGAAGTTGCTTAGTTGGTGGTTAATTCCTATAGTTGCTCGCCCAATTATGAATAATGTAGCTTATTTTGAGGTACAACTATAGTGGAATTAATGTTTCTAGAAATCTATTTTATGGTTTTAGGAATTCCTTTCGAATGCATAACTTTTTTAGAAAAAGGAATTATATAAGCATATGTACCTACATATATACGAAAAATAAATTATTATACACTTGATACACCTTGCACATTTTGCTTCAAAGGTTGGAGCTATACAAAAGTTCGCAAGATGCTTTTTGTAGGGTTACTTTTTATTTGAGCGGGTAATTAGATTTATGTACTGAAAGGATCAAAGGACACACTTCCACCAGTCACGGTCATGGGAACTGGAATATTTCTTAAGCTGCTTACACAGCTGCATTTTGAACAGTTGACCATGACGACGTGCATTGAAAGATAAATTTGCACAAAGCTGCTTCACCTGATGTTCCACCTTCACATAAAGAGCGTTATAGAATGTCATAAGAAAAATATTAGCGCAAAATGTTTCTGGTTGGAAGCAATTAAAGGAAATGAATTGCGGATGAACAGCTGGCATTTCTGATTAGAATACTTACTTAAAAATAGGAAAATTTGTTCTATTTTAAACCAACATAAACACAAATAACGAAATAGAAACTATTATAAATTATGAGGATATAAGGCAGCATAATTAGAGAGAAAGCCGATATGGTATACTAATGTGAGAACTTTTTAATTCTCAATGATTTCTTCAGGCAGAAACTACATGAATTAAGGAGTTATTTGGGTTTGGAAGTCGAAAAATGAGTTAAATTTTGTTACACAATGAAAATGCGAGTTATTCTTTCTTGTTTTTTCAAAAAGGCTTCGAAGTTGATGTTTGCAAATCTTAAATGAAGTAGATAGTTTTTCTTGAAAGATAACAGCTGAATTAGGATATTTTATGTATTGATTGATGACTATTAAAAAATAGCGCTGAATGCATCAAATAAAAAATAAATGGATGTCCTTGAAATAAAATTCCGACTGTAGCTATTGGATTTGCAAAGAGGAGCAAGGAATACATTATTAAATTATAAAAAAAAATTAGAAAAGGAAATAAACAGTTTTGGCCCACAAATCAAATCTGTATTTTCGAAGAGACTAAAAATGTAAGCATGCGCTTAATTTTGTAATAGGTGAAAATCCAAAAGACTTTTTCTGCTGAAGTATCGAGTCAACAATACTTGTAGCAAGAATTGAAATGTAGCCGTATTAACTCTGAAGCACTTTTCCAGTCTATAATAATCTTAAATGTAAAAAAAAAAAAAAATTTAAATCTCTGATTTACAATTTTGCTGGCAATTCTAAAGGATTACTTCTATACCTTGAACGCCATGCAAACGGCCCTGATGGCCTATTCCTCCCGATACTTTTCAGATGAAAACAGAAGCGATTCCAAAAATTCTCGCACTCACTCGATAAATAAATCCCCACTTTTGAATGAAGAAAATTCAAAGTAATTCTTGGCTGCCAAATTGCTCGGATTTAGCTTCGAAACTATGTTTGGCTTGTCTAAAATGGTAACAATGCTTTCCAGGAAAAAAAATATTTTGATGAAAATTCAGGATGTCGAAACATTTTTCCAGCGAACAAAAACGTTCGGGGAAAAAAGTTTTACCTTGGAATTCACGGTAGGGTTGAATAACTCTAATATTCATGTTTTTGTATTTATATGCAATAGTATCGGAAACAACAACAAATGTTATAGATTCAATGCAAGGTTGTGGTTTAATATACAAAACTTAGTTATAAGAAATTCTAATTTTCGCGACTCAATAAAATTTCTTGATCAGATAACGTCCGTTTAGTGAGTTTGCAAATCGACTAGACCGAATCTGGTTATCGACTCTTTAACCTTATAAAAGTTAAAAGTGGAAAATTTAGAAATGGAAACCTAAACAAGATTTTATTTAACCGCAAGCCTCGCCTCCAACCCATTAAAGATTTGCAAGGATGAAATCAAGGCATCTACACTCCTGCCGTGGGCAAAATCGAAGTCGTGGTTCGGCAATATCGTACATTTTTGGATAAAAAAAAAATCTCCATACACTTTCAGCTAAAACGACAAATCCACGTAATAGCAACTCGCTTAGATCTATTTATGCAGATGTCGTACAACATTCGTAGGATCTTGCGAGAAAACCTCTTTAAGCCCGCAAGTAGGTAACACCCCGGTAACATTCAGCGTTTTAGCTCTCGTACGGAGTGGGGCCATTAAAATGTATTGCCGGTTTGAATTTAAATGGCATTTAAGACAGCCAAGGTACTGGAGGCAACAATAAAGACAAATGTCGTTGCAGGGTACATTTTAGCCCTCGGCAGCTGCATGCATCTGCATGAATTCGCCTTTTGTCCAACCAGTTCGTCTCCGATGGAAAAATGTGAGGTAAGAATGAACCTCTTCCTCAGCATGCACCCTGGCGAAAATATGTGTTCGGGGGTTTTAAGAAATTTAAATACGCCGACCCGCGTCCCCGTGCTCTGCTCGGTGTCATCTTGTACCCTTAAAACCCGGTAAGGGCCCGGGATCGTGAATAGCAGTGAAAAGTTCCCGTGCGCTGAAATGAACAAGAAGACAGGAATAAAGGGCCCAGCTCGTTCTTGTTTGCGAGGAGTGTATTACTTACGTTTTAAGCTCGGAATTTCTTTCCATCAAATGTGCATTAACAAGTTAAGGCACAAAATTAATACATGCTGGATTTAAATGAAATTGTATGCGCTCATCCCGGACGGGGCTTTTATCCACCCGTAATACGCTCAACCCATTTAAGGTTGCGGGCTTATACGTAAAAGCAGTTACCCGAGAACACCTTTTCAGCTTTTGTACATTTTCGCTGTAAATGCATCGTCATTATCATCGTAGAACCTGCTTATTTGAATATTATGCAGATATTATTGCGTTTGAAGGAGCATCACATGCATGCTCGCTGGTTGCTGCTGCAAATGGCCGAGGAACCAGCACAGGAAATGGAGGCGCCTTCACTGGCGATTATGTGTTTGCAAATGGAAGTGTGGGATGGGATTTCCTCCAGTAAAATAGCTTGTCATCCACTTACGATTCCAATTAAAACATGTTGCCGTAGAAGCCAGTTAAAATTGAAAAAAGAAGAAATAATAATAAATAAAATGAAATAGATAAATAACTTCATTATTGTTACGTATACAATACATACTTATTTCTTTTACTTGCTGAAAGATATTCTAACTGAATTTGCCAGACATTTCATACTAGATTATATTTTTTAAATTGATTAGTTGTCCATTACAAATTCTCCGAATATTCTGATAATCGAGCTGTAAAAACTTCTCAATTATTTCATTTCTATATCTATTTGGCAATTTGTCATGTCCAATCATTATTATCGATTTAGCAATTCCAAAAAGGTGAAACGATTTCAGTGGACGCGGTTTGGGATGTGTCCAGATGATTTAATTAATCATTACTTGATATAATTTTTGTGTATTCATAACATTAAATTCCTTTGTTAGAGCCTGCAGTAATTAAAGTTACCTCTTTAATCTGTTTTTACCTCCGGTAATTTTTTCAAATATAATAATATTGACAATTTCTGAAAATATTACCTAATTGAATTAGAAATTTTATTAAAATAGACATATGTATAGAGATAATCTTAAATCATATGTTCCATCGGAAAAAAAATTTCAGGATTGACAGAAGGTTTAAGGAAATGAGGTTCCATAAACCTACCTGTTCTATGGGCCACATTCACATAAACAAATGTAAGTCTTCGGTTTCAGTGCAGTTTGCGCTGTGTGCGGTGGTCCTAAAAACTGACAAAAGTTCGACCTTTTAATTTAAATAAGCCTTGTCGCGGGATTTGGTTTACGTATTTTCATGTTTTATACCCCCATAAAAGTTGTGGATCATTGCCGCCAAAGGTTTACGCTGCATGTATAGATATCTCTGTATGTGTATCTTCGAATACCGGAAACACTGATATCTCCCCGTCGAGTTCGAAATAACATTGTTTATGCTGTGGTATTCATCACTCAGGTCAACATCAACAAGGGCCGGAGCGTGGCGGGAGCTGCGGATAAACAAACATGACATCGAAACTAAGTCAAAGCCGCATTTCAAAGAAGTGTGGACGTGTTAATTAAACAATAAAACTGTTGGATCGCCACAAAAATAGAATTTTTATGTTAATTCGAAGCAAACGGGCCGTTGGCACCTCATTTGCCAGACCGATCCCACTGGAGCAACCTACTCGTGTCGGTTCGAAGGAAGAAGGAGCTACCGCCGACCCGGCTCACTTAATAATCTCATTCAAATTTTTAAAGATGCCATTCGGTGGCTGCGGCTGCAGGGAGGGTCGTGACATCAGACTGAAAAATTGCTCTTAAAGTTGTATTAGGTGTGCTGCAGGTGCATTATTCATGTGCCAGTCACGTTGCGCTCTGGCTCATTTGCCTGGATGTGGGAATCTGCACCTGAAACGTTACTCGGAAAGTTCACCCCGAATATAGGGGTTACTGAAGTCACACAGCTTCCAAAGTACATCAGCCGAACAACACAAACTCTTCGGGGTGTATGAAGTGAAATAGACCAAGTCCACTCAACACCAATTTGTGCCCTGATGATTAATGGATCCGAAGGAGTGGTTCTCGGGACACTTGGGAATTATGTTGATTCCCTACGAACGAGGGAAAAACACTTTACAGAAAGAAGCTTCCTTTCGGGTAGTTACTTGTTTTGATACACTCCTGGTAATTAAGTTTTTCTCTCGATTCCTTTTAAGCTGCAAAGCTGATTACCGAGTTTTTCAGACGCTAGAGAGCTTTGCTACAGCTGTTTATCATAACACATTTAGGTTGCCGTGACTTTCCAGGCTTCCTTCCACGCAGTAATTGCGAAACCTAAGATACCGACGTCTGCGGCGGAATAAAGACGACTTACATCGTTAAAACAAGCTCAACTCCTTTTGATGTTGTACTCAATGTTTTGACCTTACCAGTAGCAACAACTAATTTTGTTTTACGATACTTCTAGGCAGTGTGGAAGAAACAAATAGTTTGGTAATCTTACAAGTTTTAATATTTATAAGCACTCAGCATGTCTTCAACTCTAAAAATTTGTAAGCAAGTAATTAACTTGTTTTTTTTTTTAAATCGTTTTGAAGTTTTGAATTTGATAGGAAAAACGCTTACAAAATTAAAAATTTATTATATACATAACTAGCTGGGTTACCCGGTTTCACCCGGTATATTATAAGTACTACTTAACTAAAGATCCTTGAAATGCTCGACTTTCGTAAAAAATTTTATGACTTATGGTCGCCATATTGGGTCCGCCATTTTGAATTTCCAAATGTTGTGAGTAGATTCAAAATTAGTGGTATCAAAATATCCATAGCACTAAATTTCACTTAAATTCGTTGAAGTTCGAAAATTTTTGGACGGCATATTGGATTCGCCATCTTGAATTTCCAAATTTCGAGCTTAGATTCGCAATTAGCACCTTCAAAAACCTCCAAATACTAATTTTCATGGCAATCACTTAATATTTACAATTTTTGGCCGCCATCTTGGGTCCGCCATTTTGACTCTCCCGAATAAAAAATAGCCTATGTCACCCGGGGATAGTGTAGCTTCCAAACGGTGAAAGAATTTTTCAAATTGGTCCAGTAGTTTCGGAGCCTATTCAATGCAAACAAACAATCAAATCTTTCCTCTTTATAATATTAGTATAGATTACCACTCTTTGGCCTCCTTTACCTACATATGTACATATGTACATTAGTCAAAGAAAAATTTTAAAGTACACACTTAGGCTGAAGTTGCACTTCTGCATACATAATTTCATATGTACTGAGAAATTCTTATGAAGCGATTAAAATAAAAATTTGGTTGATACTCCTAATAATAAACATTTTATACACGTACAAAATTGGTGATTTTTTCAAATAATCGATGTGCCATTCAAATTGGTAACATTTTTTGCCATCAGCTTTGCCACCTCCCAACTGTGCTCGAGTACCTTTAGCAATCTATTTAAAATGCTATTAGCACTCAACACTGGCGAGGAGCGAGCGATCGCCTCAGCTAAGGGAGCTATCCAAGGCTAGGCGGCCGGGGTGAGGCGGTAGGTCGATTGAGAGGATTTCGGCGCAGCGCGCAGTTGCAACTGTTTCCGATGGAAGATTGCGGCGCGATCGGCACGGCAGCGCACCTGATAAGATAACGCAGTTCGCAGCAGGCCAAAGAAAAAAACCACGGAGCGGCGGAGCGGAGGCGACCACCGCGGCGTGCGTTGTTGGTAAACAAAAGATCGGAACTCGGAAGCGCGGCGGCCTCCGATGCACGCGGTGTACCACGCGATGGTTTGATTAGTTTCTCGCGAGAATTCACCGATTCGGTTGTCATTTGCGCTTAGCCGCTTTTTGTCAAATTAACTGCTTTATTTGCCTTCTGTTGTAATTTTTCCGGTGCGGTCGCGAATTAGTATGCCTCGTTATTTCGGTTTTGGTTTTTAATTCCATCAGTAGTGTTCCGTCGGTCGGGATTTTGATTTTCGAGTCGCGAAACGTGTGCAAATAAAATTGTCGGAGTCCTCCATGTTTGAGTATTTTGAGGTAAGTTGCTTAAGTACTTTTTGAGTTTACTTGAGATTTTCTTAAGGTTACTTGCGATTTAATTAAAATTACGGGTAATATTTGATGGAACTGCGGATACAATAAAGTTCCAGGGAATTATTTTTGCTGCAAATTTTGATTTTTAAATTTTTAAGCCTTGAGCTATGGCAGCTGTGTGGGGCACCAGCGACCATGCGAAGGCCCCAAAATGTCTCCACCTGAACTGGTGATTTTTGTGGGATTTTTTAGGGAGGGATTTAAATAAATTTAAAAATTATTTATTCAAGTTTTATTTATTATTATTTAAAACGAAACATGCAGAAATACCATCAAATATTTCACAATCCAAACACCTCGAAAATCACTTCATTATAATTCAGATATTTTAAATTTTTAGTTTTTTTAAATATTTTATTTAAAATTAAGAAAAAGAAATTTAAATATGTATACCAATTAATTTTCTTTACAATTTTATTACATACATACAAATTATAAATAATTTAATAAAATAAAAATAAAACTTACATGTTTAAAATTAAACACATTTAGTTTTTGCTAATATTAACAATAATTAAAATACAACTATTTCGACTTACAAAATTAACATGATTCACTTAAACTTCTTAGCATAAACCTGGGCATCGATTTAATTGGTTTCACAGTTGTCGTTTGAATTTATTGTCAATCTTTCAACATCGCTTTAATCGTGCACTCATTTGCAAACCCGAAGCCCATCTTTTTCAACTCTCGATTAGTCCTTTATATCGGATTAAGAAAGGTTCCCTTTTGCGCTATGCATATCCATAGCTATGAGGCATTTCATAATCGGCATGCGGTAACATAACATTTTCCAGGATATCTATTTTATGAATTATTACCACTCATTGGCTAAAAAAACATCCCAGGAGCATTAGGTTACCCTCTGTGTTTGATAGTCGTATAAAAGAACCAAGAACCTCTCACCCTTTGAGCGTCTTACTCTGCGCATTCAATCTGAATGAATTAAATTAAACTTTGATTCATCAGCGAAAAGTGCAGTCTTCCATTTGTCTAAATTCCAGATACTATGAGTTTTCGCGAAATATTCAATCTAGGAAATGTATAATTAATTAATTAATTCATTTGCAATCTTCTGCAAGCTTTTATCGCGTGCTGCGCTAATTTCAAAAAATAATAATCTTGACTTGCTTTTGAAGCTTTCCTCGATTAATTAATAGAGAACTTTAGTGATATCTGATTGTTTGATACCATTCTTAAATTCCACAATAATCCTCTTTTTACATTCGATTAAAATTTATTTCGGGGCTTGATCTATGACAACATAAAAATTTCCTGGTAGGATGTGAAAAATGTTTTTGCCAATTCTGTGCACTAAGTAATAAATAAATAAGTGAACAATTTCGTTTATGAAATGTGAGGCTAGGTATTTGTGAATTTCAGTATACAAATAGAAGCTTCGAAAGGTTCAGTTAAAATTACGATTTCATTGGATATATGTATGTATTACTGGGTTACCCGGTTTCACCCGGTATATTATAAGTACATACTACTTAATTAAAGATCCTTGAAATGCTCGACTTTTGTAAAAAAATTTATGACTTATTGTCGCCATATTGGGTCCGCCATTTTGAATTTACACATTTTAATTGTAGATTCGAAATTAGTGATATCAAAATACCCGTAGTAGGTACTAAATTTTACTTAAATTCGTTGAAGTTCGAAAATTGTTGGACGCCATATTGGATTCGCCATTTTGAATTTCCAAATTTCGAACTTGGATTCGCAATTATCACCTCCAAAATCCCGCAAATACTTCATGGCAATCTCTTAATATTTACAATTTGTGGCCGCCATCTTGGGACCGCCATTTTGAAACCCGCGAGTAAAAAGTACCCTAAATTTTAAGTCGGAATGTGTAGTGTCTTCAGTTAAGAAATGAAAATAATGGGAGCAAACTTTAAGGCGTGATTGAGTAACAAACATATTGGGTCCGCCATTTTGAATTTCAAAATTTTGTTAGTAGATTCGAAATTAGTGGTATCAAAATACCCGTAATACTAAATTACACTTAAATTCGTTGAAGTTTGAAAATTGTTGGTCGCCATATTGGATCCGCCATCTTGAATTTCCAAATTTCGAGCATAGATTCGCAATCAGGAGATCCGAAAAACCCGAATACTTATTTTCATGGCAATCCCTTGATATTACAATTTTTGACCGCCATCTTGGGTCCGCCATTTTGAAACCCCCGAATAAAAAATAGCCTATGTCACCCGGGCATAGTGTAGCTTCCCAACGGTGAAAGAATTTTTCAAATCGGTCCAATAGTTTCGGAGCATATTCAATCCTAACAAACAAACAAATCTTTCCTCTTTATAATATTAGTATAGATATATTACTTATTTAACCATATTACCTTGTATCCGAAAAATTTGACAATTTCTACGTTGAATTCTCAGTTACAAAAATAAAATGTCACTTGTTTAAATAAATATCAGGATAATAAGAAAAACTATATTGAAATTCAGGTCATTTTTGTTTATCAAAAACTAATGTGAACTTAAAAGATTTATATGCAAAAGATCTTATACATATATGTAGATATTCAAAAAATTATTTAATAAGTTACTTTTAAACTTGAACTGCGTTCTTTTTTTGAGACTATGTTTTCTGGAACAGTGTACATGATTTCTTTGGCTGTAATTGATAAAGGATTTGCAATTTTTAACACATGTTCAGAGGAGTAGCATTCATTCGTCGGCGGACGACAATATAGGTAATTAATATATGTATGTATAAGTATGTAATTTTTAAAATTAATATCGATAAAAATAGTGCGCATTGGGCTGAAAATAACGATAATTGTAATTAATGAGCGTATTTGTTGTTTTTGTTTCAAACTAAAATTATATGGGCCATATTGTTTATACTGGCTGTTCGGCGCGTAAAAATAACAAGTTGCTAAAATAATAGCTTTCATAACTTTATACACTCTTGAAAAGGTATTTAAATCTATTTATCAAATGTTGATACATTATTAATGTTTATATAGTTAATATTTTTGGACTTTGTTTAGAAAGTCTAAAAATTACCGGTGTTTCTATTCTTTATAGATAAATTTGCAAATTTGCATGTCCCTTTTTCTCGGATATAATCGAATGAATTTGCAATGTGCATAAGCTGGGAAGTTTGCATACTTGCCTGATTACAGTGCCACCCCCCTACAATTGTTCTAGAGCGCTCTCCGCATCGCTAAAAAGGACAAATCGTGCCTTCGTCCCGTCTTGCAGGACTCTTGAGGGGTTCCATCCTCTTGGCTATATTTTAAATTCAAATTCGCATTTCACAACACTCAGCCATTCCGGTTCGCGATGTAATTTGCAAGGAACTCCGACTGAAGCATCTTGAAAAGCCAGGACAATAAGACCCAGCGGATCAAAAGAATATTAGAATTTATGCACTTGTAAGTGCTCGACCAGGGGAGTTCCGAAAAGGGCAGTCCGGGTGGAGCGACCATTCGTTAGTCAGGCACTTATAATACAGTGCTGTCTAAAATTATAGGACCAAGCTTTAATTTTGCATATATGGTGTATTCCCAAGCCCATAACTTGTTGGTAAGGAGAAGAGAGATGGTGACAACTGGTATATATGAAATCGTTGTGTGTCCTTAATTATTTCATAAATTTTTTTTAAAATTCATGTACTAATTTTAACAAAAATCGTAAAAAACTCAATACAATAGTGTTTAAAATTATAGGACCACTTAATATGATGTCTTTGGCCTTTATATACAGGGTGTTTTGCTAAGGTCTGAACAGGGGTATGCCAATCGATTCTAAATGGTCTCCTGATCAACGTTTCTTCGGACACCCCACCCCCTTAAAATCGGTCCTTCCCCCCCAAAATCGCGATTGAAAATTTGGAGGGGGTCAACCTAGAAAATGCTTCATAAGTTCTTTCAAAGATATCCTAGAATACTGGTTGATAATGCATTAGAAAGCTGAGCCTTCAAGCTTTCCAACGATACCACCCGCGACCCAATCAGTACACAAACAAGCGGGGGAGACCCCGTCAAATTTCGAAAATGGCAATTTCAAAGCCCAAAATTTGACCTTGACCCTTCATTCTGTCGATTATTTATATGGGAAGATCGAAACTTTTCCTGAGAAAAAGCTTCCCTGTCATATGGCCTTTCTCAAGAAAAAAACCGTACTGGAATCCGACGTCGCGTTCCGAAGTTATTCGTGTTACAATAATTGATAGAACAACAAAACCCACTATCCGCAATGAAGTCCAATTGGAAAGTGTCACATCGAGCATCTGCTCCGTAGGGCTGAACCATCGAACACGAATAACTTTGGAACGCGCTGTCGGATTCCAGTGCGGTTTTTTTCTTGAGAAAGGCCATATGACAGGGAAGCTTTTTCTCAGGAAAAGTTTCGTTCTTCCCATATAAATAATCGACAGAATGAAGGGTCAAGGTCAAATTTTGGGCTTTGAAATTGCCATTTTCGAAATTTGACGGGGTCTCCCCCGCTTGTTTGTGTACTGATTGGGTCGCGGGTGGTATCGTTGGAAAGCTTGAAGGCTCAGCTTTCTAATGCATTATCAACCAGTATTCTAGGATATCTTTGAAAGAACTTATGAAGCATTTTCTAGGTTGACCCCCTCCAAATTTTCAATCGCGATTTTGGGGGGGAAGGACCGATTTTAAGGGGGTGGGGTGTCCGAAGAAACGTTGATCAGGAGACCATTTAGAATCGATTGGCATACCCCTGTTCAGACCTTAGCAAAACACCCTGTATATAAAGGCCAAAGACATCATATTAAGTGGTCCTATAATTTTAAACACTATTGTATTGAGTTTTTTACGATTTTTGTTAAAATTAGTACATGAATTTTAAAAAAAAATTTATGAAATAATAAAGGATACACAACGATTTCATATATACCAGTTGTCACCATCCCTCTTCTCCTTACCAACAAGTTATGGGCTTGGGAATAGACCATATATGCAAAATTAAAGCTTGGTCCTATAATTTTAGACAGCACTGTATAAAACTTATGGCAATCTGTCACTCTCAGAACGGCCAGGAGTGCTTATAATTACTTTCCGGCATCGCCACCGCCACCAGGCAGATTAGATATTCTATCCTGGCAAAGTCCTTGTTCTGTCTTTCGCCGACTAAAGGCGTTTCGGGTAAGAAAGATAGAAAAAGTATTCATCCAGCAGCAAATTATTATCGTCGAGTGAACCAAAAAATTTTCTCGGGATAATGCTGACAGTTGGTTGTACACAGCACTTGTGAAGTCAAAGCGGCGTGAGTAAGGACATTTCTTTCTTCCACGACGATAAATTCATGGACATAAATCCGAAGAAACACTCCTAACGACTTAAGACTGTACAAACACGTACATTTGTGCTACTCACCGGGCCCGTTACCCGGAACCCCTAGAACCCCTCCGTTCCCTCCCTCACCAACACACCGTCCGACACTCTGTCAAGCCTCTAGAAAGGCGGGAAGGAGGTCGGCCGTGGTGTGCTGCCAGGATGAAATGAAATTTTGTGCGAGTCTATTTTCTTAAATTAAGTCCACATTATGACTTTTAAACTGTTTAAGTAGTTGTTTGAAACTTTTATCATTTGTGATGTAATTTTAATTTCTCCGACGTCCCCGCGCCAAGTACAATGGAGAGTGTTCGCCAGTGCTGACACCATTGTTCGCCTTTTCTAGAAATGTTAAATCTGTGAAACGCGATACCGCCGAGGACGAGGCGACGATGCGCCACACGCGGCCGTGTCGAACCGGGCAAGTGGCCCGGCCAGGGTGAGCCCGCAAAAGCGGCGTCTTTATTCAGGCAGTCAGCTCCTCCAACTGGCATATAATGTTTAAGGACACAATGAGTCCACCAGCTACGGCTGAAGGAAAGTTACATTTAACTGCTAAACTTAATTACGTAATTAAGTTCGCGCAAAAATTTCACGTGCAACTTGCGAGCTTCAACTGTTCTCTTGAATTAGCTGCTAGGAGTCGGGGGGGCTACCTGGGGCAGGGCTTTCATTACTCAAATGAAGTTCTTCGAGTCTAAAGCAACTCCTTGCGATCCTGCTGGGAGCCATAAAATGACACTGAAATGCAATCATTTCGCCCTTCATAAAGTAGATGATGTCTAAATATTTAAACGCTTCACTGCTGGGCGCCAGTTGCCACTCGAGTCGAGAATAAAACAATGCAGTTTACGCCCAGTTTAGCTATAGCCGGTGTTGTCCCTTAGGGCTATTGGGGTATTTATTGTCGCAGAGGCCAAAATAAGAAAAATTATTGAATAAGTGGAAAACAAAGTTTTAAAAATGCTTTTCTTAGTTTTAACAAGAATCTCAAAGTTATGTTGAGTATAGAAACTGCTTTATTATTTTATAGTGTTTTGTTATAATGGGCGTACTCTTGTATGTAATCAGTATTGAAGAATTGTTCTATATTTTCTTCTATTCAAGTTTTAAAGCAATTATTTAATCATACCATATTTTTAGTTTTTGTATAAATTTCATAATAACAATGATACACACATAGTATAAATATTTATTAGAAAATTAGTTACACTGTGTCTATTTCTGTCATAATGGAAGGACTCAAATTTATTATTATTTACAGCATGTCTGATATCTCATCTGTTATTCTTTCTGCCATGTTCTCAGACCTTACTCTTTGGTATAAATGGTTTTGGAATTGGTTTTGTTCCTTTATAGTTTCAATATAACCAAATTTTTTTAATATGAAATATTTTCAAAACCCATCAAGAAGTTAGCCGTTAAACTGAAAAACGATCTGTACGTATTACAGAAACTAATTATTATGTAATTATTTGTAAAAGTTTTTACAAATTGAAACAAGTTGCGTTTTTATCTGAAAATCAATATGACAACGCATATTGCTGATACTTAATGGCATTAAGTGAATAATTACTCGTTTAACAATATAAAATGCTCAACCGAGTGCAATGTAATTACCGGCACGTAATCAAATCGGCTCCTTAAAAAAATCCACAAAATGCCCATAAACGTAATGAATTTGGGAATAATTGCACAAAGCCTTTAAATATGAAACGGCTGAATGAAGTCCTAATTGAAATAAAACATTAAGCGCGTAGGGAAACAGGAAATTTTCATTTGTCCCCAATGACCGGTCCTGCATCATGCAGTCAGCCGTTGCACACCCTGTGCCCTTCTGTCCACCATAAATTTACATCACAAATTTCTTTTCCATTACTTCACATTACGGCTGATCGGCCATCAGAGATAGCCCCGCGTGCCGTGATCTCGCTAAAGTTTAATGAAGTGAGTATTAAAAAAATTCCCGCTGACAAACGTTCGGGGAATGCGACGACACATCCAGGGACAGCAGGGACAGCACAGATTGCATCCGGGTGCACTCCTTCAATTATGCCCTGATAAATCACTTGTGTTGGAAAACAACAGCCCGGCAACAATCAGCTAATTGCAAAAAGCCGGTAATTGCCATCATACCAACAAAAACCCAGGAGCATCTCCCCATAGTTGGCGAGGTATTTCTGGGGATTCGATGGTCGCGGCTCGGCTGATTTACGCCTGGCACGCTCACGAGTGTTATTAATAGGTAATTTGTCACCATTTTTTTTTTTCAACATAAACACACCTTCGGTGAAATATGAAAATTTTTTCTGCCGCAGCAGGTTGTGATACGTGTAATTGCAGGTGGGCCTCTGGGGTCACCGGTTTCACCTGTAATTTACTTAAATCTCATATTACAGGCGCCAGACCCATGAGCACCAGATTGGACGTGTTTTGGTTCGGTGCCTCCGAAAAGGAGTAGGCATCTAATGTCGGCCAGGGAAATCGATAGTTGGAAAGATGACGGAGGAGGCATCGTCGGGTGACAAATCTGGTTCCTGGACGCATCAGAGCTAGGAACCCTGTTTACAGATTATTCAAGAAACCAGTCACCAGAGCATTCGTAGTGGCCGAAATCCAGCCATGGACCTGCTTCTGGGAGCTCCTCTGGTCACTGTTTATCGGAGCAGCATGTGGTGCGTTAATAGCACAAACCACGAATCCGAGCTGTAAATTCTGTCCGGGCGGACGTCAAACTGCTGGGATTATTCGGCTTCAAGTTCCTTTTTGTATACGGAAAAGATTACGCCCTCATCCTCGCAATGAATTGGAAAAAGGACCAACATGTGTTCCGGACAGTGATTTGTCGCAGTACCATTCAGAAATTTGCTTTTGTGTAGCCATGTCGAGCTGGCTGTTCTGCGGGCTTCTGTTTAACTATGCGTCTGCATATCTCTTCTATACGTTCCAGGATTCTACTAAAAATGGAAATTTCTGCATGTCGCTGATGGCACTGACTGGCGGATGAGTGCTGTTGATAGCCCAGTCAGCTCAGAGCCTCTAGAGCTCCGTTTTGGTTTACACATCGTCTCCAGTAGGGACAAACTGAATGGTGTGTTGGTAGTCCTTGCTACGCCACCAGGATCCTGGACTCCGCAAGCCGCAAGCCCACTGTCGGTCAAAACTACACAGTATAATATTCTAGTATTAAGAATTCTCTTATTATCTTGAGTGCACAGTCGTTTCATGTCATAGGGGACTTAAGGGGGTGGCATTAAGCCTCTAGCTCATTTCATTAGGGCCTGTTAAAACAGAAGCAGTGGAATAATCGACATTTTTCTTTTTAAGAAATATTTTCAGACCTATTCTATGTATGTATGTATATGACTGCTGCATAAATTGTTCGCGAGGTTACTAAGGGCTAAGTTCCTCCTACAAATATAGTCGAAATCGTGATTCTAACAATCCCCATATTTTCCAATGGATTTTAGAATAGTGCATAATTTCGATAATATTTGTGAAAAAGACAAGGATTTTAACTAAATTGTAATGACGTTATCTCTTGTGCTTTTTAAAGAGAATCTTTTTCAAAATATTGGTTGAATTTTATGGCGAAAATGTTCGTGAAGTGGTTGGGGATTTTTGCCATCCATATTTTTTCCGTGTACGATATACATACATATATAGTAGGTACCACAAAATATGGTAATTGTGCAATAATTATAGTTTCTAGGATAAACGTACACGTATTTCCAATATAATTATTCATGGATTAGCTCGTGCGTTTAAGATTAATTTTGGAATTTTATTATCCTTAAATTATATGTATACCTATTTATGCTACAATATAATTTAACAAAAAATTTTTTTCCCCGATTTTATAGTTTATTTTATTTTAAAAAAAATCAATTTTGCTGGAGTAAAAGTTCGGTAAGGTATTTTGTTAAAATTTTAGTTACAATCAGGAAGACACGGTGATCTGTATATGTAATTCGACATATTTGTAACTAATCCATTTTTGGCGATAAGTTTGATATATTCGTAGAGAAAATACTTACATATGTATATATATTTTCCCTCCAAATCTCACATGCCAAGTAGATACCTAGTCTTTTTATTCTAACTGTGATAGTGTAATTAAATAATACTGGTAATTCCGAGGAAACTAATCACCTTCCATCATGTATTTAAGTTCATATAGCATACATAGTGATAATTAATGAAGAATAAAAATTTTGTAGACAACCAAAAGTGCTACTTAAAGCTGATAGCCGCGCTAGTCTTTGGTTTGTGGTTGTCGAATCAAACTAATGCTTGTTTCCTTTTAAATGCGAGTCGTGTAGTCGGACAACTCTTTCCCTTTATTGCAGGGAGCTTATTTCAAAACTCTTGCATCCGGATGGCTGACAGATTGGGAGCCCCGTAAAATGCATAAAGTTATAAATATACTCGTCCTCTCCAATTTCTGTTCCATTTAGCATAGCGAGAATATGGAGGTATTAACTTCAGGCATTTAGGTCGTATAAAGTTACACACAAACTGAGACCACCGGAACTCGCCGATTTCATGGCAACGCACACCGTTTCCTGTCAATTTGGTAATCACTATCGATTGCCCCTTTTATTTTCACTTATTGGCTCTAATTGTATGAAAAATAAATCAAACAGAAGCGCTATTTAATTGGCAATGAAAGGGAACAAGGACTTCATTAAAATTTGCTTATTTCGTTGAAGAAAGAGCAAGCGGCAAGGCACAGAGCGCTGAATCGAAAAATTGTTTGAAATTTCTTAAAAAAGGTAATTAAAATAGAGGGTGGTGCGATGTAGTGGGTGACGATGACGAGGTGAACGTTTTAAAGGAAACATCTCTAATTACTGTGTCTGAATGACGGGCTGCTTTAATTTTCCTTCAATTTCTGACTTTACTGAAAAATATAAATATACATAATATACATACATATGTATGTACGTTGTGTAGCGGCTTTCAATTAACTACTCGTTAATAAATTGCTCTATAACGGGGAGGCCCGAAATTTTGCTGGGGCTGTTTTCAGCGAAAATGGGGGAGGAAATGAAGTCGGTACCTATAAGTGAGACGATTTAACCTTGACCTTTTCGGGTGAATTTTTTGCGAGAGTTCATTTTAATTAATATGCACGGAGGGATTTACCCCATGTTGATGCAGTTTGGTTTAAGAGAAAACATAGCCACAAATGATTTGTTTCAGCACAGATTGTTTACAGCATCGACAAATATCTGTGAAGGCTTGCAACAGAGCGTCAGAAGCGCGTAATGTTATTCTCATTAATGAAGCCTCAGGATATGATTCCTCTGCCGATACTCAGTCCGCTGATTCGATTTATCAGTATACATCCGAGATAATTTAGGAATCGCATTTTGGGAGCATACCAGGGCTTGACCAATGGCCCAGCTGTAGAGCCCTGGTATTATCCAGAGATTTACACTGGATACGTGTAAAGCAAATTATAGCATTTGGGAATGATCTCATGAGTTGACTTCGCTATCAGTAGCAGGTAGTGCTATTAAACTCCATTTAGAAATGTTAAATTGCATGTATGTTTGTATATACATATGCATATGCAAAACCTGATTTTAGATAAGATAATTATAGGTTAATTAGTTGCTTCTACTTTTAGTTCAATTCGTTGCAAAGATCTTCAATGTTTTTTTTTTAATTTTTAAAATCGAGTTTGCTGATATTCAACAAATGTATCTGAAAATAAAAAGCATATGATTGTATTTAATTATTAATCGATATAGGATACGAAATTTATAATTTGTAAATTCCCTATAAATATTCAGTTTATACTTTATGAGACTCAGAAAGTCAGAATATATGTAAGTATGTACTCTGATATAATCTCATTAGTTTTCTATTTCTTTTATAAACTGACTGGATTGTATTATCGAATTTGAATTTATAATATGGAGTCAGTTCAACCACAATTTACGTACACATATGTACTTGATATTAATAAAGAACAATAATATTCAAAATGTAAAAGGATATTAAGACGCTTCCCAATTTTAGAAATTGAAGCACTAAGGGTAAAGAAAAAAATGTCCTTGATATTCATCAATTGCAAGTTAATAAATAAATCAATTGTAAGTTAAATAAATCGTTAAAGTGAACTTAACTAACAAACTAAAAGTTAACTTCTTAATGATATCAGTATAAAATTGTTTTAATAAAATATTCTTCCTAGCTTGGATATTATCTACTGAAATCTTAATAGACAGAGCACTATTTAAAGTATTATAAAAAACTTGCAAAGAGCATTTCGAAAGATTTTAATAAAGCTCTTAAAGGTTTAAAACCTTGTTGACTTGGTCTACCATTGAATTTAACGCAAATCCTTTTCGCACGACACGAGATGGGAAAGAAAACCTAATCTTTTTTCGAGGAAATCCTAAAGAAGGCGGAATTTCTAGGAAGTCGACACCAACATAATCTGTTCCATGCTATTGAAGTTAATGGTACTTAACGTTTCATAAAAGAAAAAAAAAATATATAAATTGCAGGAATTGCATTTTATCGTACTGATTTCCCAACTGTGCAGTGAAGGAACTCTTAAGAGATGCAACAAATTGACCACTTAATTGGTGCAAGCAGAGTTAAAAAGTATCGCCAGCTCCGGTTACCATCGTCTTTTCTTGGGGCGATTTAGTTGGATGCCTTGGCTGGTTGTTTACACCTATTCCAAGCAGAAATTACAAATGCCAACCAGTCCGGGAGCTGGTGGAAATCTCGTTAATGCGGCGCACTGCAATAAATTGCGTCCACTTCTTACGCAGCGATTACGCTGAACTGCTATTTATAAGTTTCTGCCGTTCCGCAGAGTTCGATTGCGAATTGCCAGCAAATCTTGCTAAGTGTCAATACCGCTCAAGGTTTCAAAACATAATCAAAAAGAGTTTCTGAGACCACGATTTGCATCGGCTGGCGGAAGATGAAACAATTCAACAGAATAACGTCCGACCACACATGGCACAATCGAAGACGGGAAATTGCTTTACTTGCCGCTGCCTCCTGCAAAACGATAAGACAGGTACTCCCTGTGGCAAACTGAAAAATTTCCGGACTTCCAGGGCAACTATTGCTAGAGTTACAGTGGGTCTGGGCTTAGGTCGTCCAACTTTCACTGGCTGCCGGGGATAAATTTCACCAGGAGAGTGAAATTTTTAATTTGGCCGGAAATCCCACTTGGATTCCTTCACAATTGCACTGGTCTCCAAGGAGTATAATAGAAAGTGAAAAATGGGCCCGAACAGGAATTAATAAAACTCGTTACGGAAATATTTGTGTGTACTCGGAGGCCACATATGTGAAATTTGACCACAGCCCCTATAAATTTTGCTATGCATTTGAAAAAGCAACCGCCACGTCCTGCTGCCACAACAGGAAGGGCATACCAGCACATATTCCTGTTGCGTTCTAGTTCCTGCTGGACGACCGTCCAAGCGAAATATGCAAAAAGGACGATGCCCAGGAGCTTTAGGTTTTTCGCTATTTTTATATTTTGTTTTGTTTTTTTTTGGTAAATTTGTTTAACTGCCTTCAGGCGGTGGGCGCATTCCTGACATTGCTTTTATTCTTCTGAAAATAAATTTTCCTTTGGCTTTAATTCGCATTTTCTTCTTCCCGGAATTGGTTTGGGCTAGGGATAAGAGATTTTTCTTTACACCCAAAGAATAGAGCCAAGATCTGATGTCGTACCACGCCCAGCTGGGAATTTTCTGAAAAAGTTGTGCGGTCAGACCCTTACCGGTCATTCTTAAATTTTACGTGCATTCCAGCGAAGGATGCCGTCTCAGCAGATAGGGCACCAGCAAAATGGTATGATTAATTTCGGCTCCCGGGTCGTACATCTTGTCCAAAATGAACAAGCAAGTGAAAGCGGGTAGCCTTTGTATATTCGAGCCGGCGATTTATCACATCCGAGGTGACTTTAATTTACTGCATGAGCACTTGGCAGGTGCGGAGCCTTTTCAGATTTCTTAGGCCCCTGGTCCGGATAATTGGACATTGAGGGACCGGAACAATTTAATTGTATTTTTATGCTTAAATCAATGGACTTCTAGCGATTAGCCTAAAAATGTTATGCATTTTAAAATATGTTTCTCGAAAATTGCTACACGAACTATGAGTGCTCTCCGTATATGAAATGAAACACACGTTCTCTTTAATACTATAATTATTGCGCATTTTATACTATATCATAGCAAAATATATGTACTTATGTGTTTAAAATTTGTGTAATATGTCCTACATTATAGCTTATATGATGATGCACTAAAAGCGTCATACTCATCTTGACTTACAGTTTGAGAAAAGTGATGATTTTATATTATACTATAAATAAAATATTTGTTATACTTACATTAAACTTTGTATAGTTATCGAACTAAACTCATCATATTTTCTCAAAGTTGAAAACGCATTCTCTCTTCGAGAAAGCAAAATTAATCATAGCTATATGAACTGTGCTTTAAATGGATTGAGCAGTGTACGTAGATACAATAATAGGATTTCTGCATATTCCTCTGTTTACAAAAATTGTTTTTCGAATAAAGGGTTCCTTTCCAGGAAGTTTCATTATAAATTTAATAATTTTAAAAAGTGCATCATAAGACTTTTCAAAAAGCATATTATGTACGTATTATAAAATGCATAATTTTAATGTTCTTGAGAGGTTATTTTATTTTAAAATGAAGTCGCTAAAGGCTTTAACACCCGTTTATGATGTAGATGACACGTTTTCGTTTTACCGACATTTAAATCACACATTCAGCAATAGCTTCATTGATACTTCTTTATTTGCGACCATCATTGAAACCCCTCTGGACCCTTTACGACGAGGAGATAAAAATACGACGTCAAAGGTATTTGCTTTTCGGGAACGATGGATCCACGGTTTTCGATGAACTCGGAGAGCCATCCTCGAAACGACTCTTCATGTCCATATCTATATATGTATATGTATGTACTAAGAATATGTTAAAAAAAGGCGCCATAAATCCCCAAACAAGTCGAAAGCGGTGAAGACTTCCCTTTTTACTTATTAAGAATTTTTATGGCCATATCCAGCCCCAAATCGTACCCCACCGCTTCTCTGGCATTTTGTCAGTGCCTTAAACGTACGAACGCCGCCGTTTACTGCCGGGTCAGCCATGAAACATTTCTCGCACTTGAGAGGAAACCCGGCGAACTAACCCGAGGGTGCTTTCTGCCAAAATTAAAAAATAGCAGAAATAAAAAGGGCGCTGCTCGTGCACCCGAAATAAACATTTTATGGACACACAGAATTTTTATTACAAAACAAAGTAAGAGTTAATTACTCCGTGATGCTTTCATCAAGGCGCTCAGGACGAATCCACGAATTTTCATCTATGAGTTGCCTTTCTGTAGAAGTGCTTTCGTACGGCTCCCCCGGTAATAAACCGAAAGGCTTAATTAAAATATCGTAAATGCGCTGTTTCATTTTATTTATCGCAACAACAAAACATTGTTCCACCTTTTGCACTCGAGTGGTACGTGTCCTCTGTCTCTCTGTGACGGCCCCGAAGGGTGCAAAGGAAGAGGGTCGTATAAGTTGTAGTTGCTGACGAAAACAAACCCACCCCCTAGGCCCCAGCTCGGGCAACTATTTTTGGGTATCGCTTGTTTTCCCTTTAAGTTAGTCAGTCATGACGACACCGTCAGAGCTCGACTTTAAGTCGAATTTTCTAAGGGCGGTGGAACCTTTTTCACCGACCAATTCTTCTTGGTATACGGCTTGAATCTGACGCTTTGAAATGGAACATTACACCATACACCATGAGAGAGAAGGAATCTTTCTGTACAATTTGTCTTATTTTTGTTGTATAATTTGAAAAGACGTTTAATTTAAGCTTTTCCGCCTCAGGCTTCGCTGTTCGTTTGAAAAGCGTGAAATTTACTTTGTTCCTACAGGGGGAGATCTACGGAAAGGGGAGCATTGCTTAGCGGTGCTCTACAGCGGCCGGGCATTTCCAGTTCCTTTTTTTTACTATTCACATATCAGACAAATGGAGAAACAAAACAATGTGCCCCAACTGGGAGACGCCTCTGAACAAGATTAACAGCAATGGCTAAGGGCCTTCCTTTTTACAAAACGCTTCAAGGGGCTAAATATATCCAAAGATCCTTTTTTTTGAAAATGTTGTCTAAGCTTTGCTTATTTATAAAAATGAATAATAATAAACTGTGATAACGCTTATTACGACTCTGAAGTCAAATTATCAAAATGAAAATGGCGGATAAAAAATGGCGGTTAAAAAATGGCGAATTAAATTTTGCGTGAGTAATACTATCGTTAACTGCATACATTTGTGGAACTGAAACTATGACCTATGCATATTAAATTTTAAAATCATTAACGGTAGCGTTTTTCGGGTAAACTTGTGAAATTCGTCAATTATGAATATTTCCCTTCTCAGACATTGTAACCCCAGACAATAGAATTATCGAACAACATGCATTTTGTATTTCATTAATATTTCAGAGTTTTCTTGTTGAACTTAAAATAGTGGACGAAATATTAATTAGATACATACATATGTAAGTGTGATGGAAAATCACCTACCACATGACACATAGATTCGCCCTCAAGGTATCAATCAGCTTTAATTTACGGTGAAACACATGTTTTTGGTTTGAGTATTATTAAAAGCTCTGCAAATAGGTGGGCTTTAACAAAAATTATCGTTAACCAAAAAAAATTTTACAGATAAGAAGACAGACACATGCTTATTGTTGCCATGCAGAAAAAAATTGTTCTTCACATTTTGAAGGTAATAGTATAATTACAACCTGCTGTTATATTTAACGCCTTAAGATTTTTTGATATTACATAATACCATATTTCTACTACCTTCCCCAAAATTTAAAGCCTAGTCGTAGAGTCGTAAAGCCTGGAACGTTTTCATTATAAAATATTAAACTTCTTGAAGGAGATAGATTCTGGATATAGCAGTGCGTCTTTGCAGTTTTGATCCACTGGAGCGTATACCGAGGGCAATCGTTCTCTATATCACAGTCCGTAAAGATAACTTGTTGATGAGCTGTGAGGAGGATCAGACTCTAGCTTTCGAAGATACTTGCTAATAAAAATATTTTTTGAATTATTCATTAGCATAAAGCGATTCAAAGCTAGGAGCTGTGCGATTTTCTTTTATGATTATTTAACTTGCATGTAAAATTTGATTTTCCCAGCGCTCGTTCGCCGATGGAAAGTTTTCTTAAGTTTATGAGAAAATCGATATAACTTAGTAATGACCAGGTGACTGAAATTGCTTCTGGGTAAACGCTCCCTGCGGAGGAGACGGACCCGGCTTCTGCTCCGACGTCCCATGGCTAGAGTCCTCGTTTCTATCTATTGGCCTGCATGCAGATATGCTTCAGAAAACTAATTTTCAAACTAAGCTTGCATCAACTTTGTGCGCGCCCCTCATGCAAATTCTTGGGTTATTTAGGATTTGGGATTTTGTCTTGGCAATTGCTTAGACAATTTCGGTCCATTATACTTGCGTTTTTATACCGAAGGGACTTTTCGTAATGCCGAGGAGTATTAAACTCAAGAGCTAAACGTAAAATGAACTTCCTCTGGTTGCCTGATAGTCGACCACTATCTCAGATTTTATGAAAATGAAGAACAAAAAAGGGCAACGTTCAGGGATTTGGCGCTTAACTAAAATTTCATCCGTTTTTTTCCCTTCCGTCCAATCCTTTCAATAGCTTGTAATCTTTCATGCAAGACGCTTTGCATATTCAATTTTTCTTGGTTTCTCCGCTTTTGCGAATTAATTTTGCGTTCATTTTTCAGAGGCCGAAAAAATTGTTCACACCTCGACGAATGGATAACGTAATCACAGACTGTCAGCAGTATGCAAATTAGGCTTGATCAGTTTTATGGCCATTATTCATCAGAGGCGCGAATTATTCTCTCTTCTGTTTCTCCTTTAACACTTTAAAGCTGCCATTAAGGGGCAGACTTAATTGGGAAACTGATTACTTTGAGCCCGAGGGAAGAATGCTTAACCAGAAATCTCCCATCTCGGCTCTTGATTACTTGACAAACTACCGATCAGGTGAGACGCGCTAACTTCAATGACGATCTGATGACACGAAAATTACCTGCAAGACGCGCTTGACAACCTTCACAATGGTCTTAATGAGTTTGTGTACGTTGGTTTTAACGCCCTTTGGTGTCGTTTTGCAAACGATCATCGATCTCCTCTGGTCCTTGGAACGCAGCAGCAGCACCGGGGTTCTCTCCTCGTTATCGCGCTAAGCCGCTGCGGTACATTGGCAGAAGACATTCCGCCTTTAATAAATAGTCTTGAATGCGCCGCGCCATCAGGTTCAACGGACTTCAACTGTGCGCTTGCATCTTGCATACTTGGGGCAAAATTCAAACGTCTTTGATGGCGATCAGTGCCAAGGCAAATAAATGGGTTAAATTTGGATGAACTGGGATTTATGCGAGGAAGGCAATTTTCTGATCGCTTGCCAGAGATCCGTCGCTTCTTCGTGCGAAATTATGCTGTGTAAACGGTGTGCAATTACCCGATTGCCGTTTTTCCAAGATCGATTATCGCGCCTATGATCTGTAAGCAATTTGAGACCAACAAGCCGTTCTCCTTTCGAAAATAGCTAGCCGTTTGATCGCTTTTAGTTTATTGCAGATTTTCGAAAAAACAACAACACAGTTTGATTTATTGGTCCATATTCCACCGGACCTTCAGTGCATTAATTTTTTAAATGTACACGTGTGCTTATCATAATGATATATTCAACTATTTACAAACTGCTTAATTTTCGTATAGTAGTTTCGAAATAGAAAAATACTAAAATTGTAGTTTTGAACTGGTCTCATTTAGTTACATAAATACAAATGCTTATGTAGCTTATTAGTACCTCCTTCAGTGAATATTTATGGACTTTTTTAACTTCAAAAATTACATACTGCATAATATTTTTTATTTACTTGTTATGTATAAATTGTTTTACGCATAGTTTTAAGTGTAATAAATTAGGTTGATAGCATATCATTTAAGGATATCCTAAAACGTGTAGAAGAATTTTTTATTTTTAGATATTCAACAGCAGGATAACTCTTATCTATAACATTTACATTTATTAACAAGAACGTTGAATGCAAAATGCAGCGAATTATCAAGTAGCATATATCGCAAAAACTTGTATCTACAACTTAATTGTTATACATAGGTACATATATGCATGGTTCAATACGAATTTTAAAACCCATTTACATACTGGTTTCGATTCGACATGTAAAGGAAACATATACATTATATTCGAAAATACACGTGAAAAGTGTAGAACTTAAAGTATTATTCTTTAAATATTTATATGAGACTCAAACACGTAAAGTATGATTCAAAGATTATTGTAGGTTGCATTAAGCGAAATGCATAAATAAAAAAATATCCGTAATATTTAACTAACTAATACCTGCTCCTCGTTTCTTTTGCTCTTAGAGCTAAACTAATTAATAAGTGATTTTACAATCATATACATACAAATAAATGAATATGGAAGAAAATCAAAAATGAGGAAAATTCATAAAATTTTGCATAATGTATGAATCAAACGGTTAAGTGCTTAGTTTTAGTTTCCAGCAGTGCGCTCGGTTATGGGATGAAAATATTTAAAGGAAGCTCTATTTTCACGTCATCTGTAATGTATGAACTACTTCATATATTCATTTTCTTGAGAAGTAATTAATACTTTCATGACTATCAGCAGAGTGCACTACTGAAATGGCCATTTTTATACTCATCCACTATCGCGACCAATTCATTAACGGCTCATATAGTCAAAGTCGTCGGACACCTCCTCTTCGTCCTAAATCTACTGCCCAGAACTTGGCCAGTATATGCTTTCTCATAAATTCAGTATTAGTAATGTAAATTAACCATGTGGCGAGGACCGGATGCTGACCCGTTTCGAGATGGTTTTGAAACATATTTGTTCCGGCTCTCTAGGCCATTCATAATCTCAGGCGCTATCAGATGCTGGTCGCGTTTAAAATTAGCCAAAAATATGCTGATTCGGAACAGCGAACAGACTTTATGTTATCTTAAAGCACTTTAAATCAACTTTTGCCAGGGAAGATGCCAAATATTACCATAATTCAGCAAGCAAATTCCTATGCTGTGCTCAGAGCAATGTTTATTCTGTGAGCGGGGTTTGGTATCTACTCAAGATACAAATTTATTCCAATTAAATGCCGGAGCTTGACCAGTAATTAATTACCTTTTTTGCAGTGAGTGGACTCCTCGTTATAAATGTCAGTATTATGGTAATCCGATCAACATAAGCATTTATGTATGCATGCAAATAGCGTAAAAATCTCGGTTGCCAAAAGTAAAAAAGTATGCGAGTGTTTTTATTTCAATCCAATTGCTTCCTACATTTCTCAGGAGTGAAGGGATGTATACCTGCTCCCTGTAGGAGGCATGTTACAGGTGTTTTTTTCTTACAATTCTACGAATATTCAAATTCTGCTCCTTGCAGTTTCTCTTCCACGTTTGCATTGAAGGCATCGTTGAGGGCGGTGCGGTGTTTCAAAACTTGTATTTTTCATATTTCCCTCGAGTACCTCTTTATTCAGGCCGCCCATCAGTTATACCGTCCTTCAATTTCTACAACAAATCGAATTCAATACCGGAAAAATTGCGAAAGCAGTAGAAAAAATTCCTCCGTCGAACGGAAGTCGAACCTTTTTGTCTAACTTTATTTTTGCAATCATATTTTAAAGTAATTGCTTTTCTCAATTCGCTTTTATATTCGAATGGCTGTTGTATTCGGCGGAATATGAATGTTAACAGGAGCTGAGCCCGTCATACAAAAGTGAGTGCTGTAACAAAGCACGGCTAAAGGAAGCAGCAGCGGGGCAAAAAGCACGGCTCTTGTTTACGTGCATTTTAATCAGCAACCAGAATGTAAACTGCGCACTATTAAACAGGCTTTTTGTCCTCGGGTCATATAGCTTGGCAGCGCACCCACTATACGTTGTTTACTTCAATAATCCCGGCTGACGTACCTACCGCACCGCACACCCCCGTTCTAGTTTCACATTTTAGTCCTCTCCCTTACAGCGTGCGCCCGCACATGCTTTCACCCACTTTTCATGATAATTTCTGAAAAAGCCACCAACCCTTTTGACTTAACCCAAGCAATTAGGTACTGCCCTAATAAAATTTTTAATTCGTAACCGAGTCCACCGCTTTGCCGCGAAACCACATGAATTACACCAGGTGAAATAAGCACCTCGTACCTGGAATTTATTGATACACTCATATGAACATGAACATGCACTACATAGGTTTAAAAGCAATACTTCGGAGAAAAATTATCAAAAAAGGGTTTAAATAATTCACGGTAAAAAAAAAATACGTTGTTTGAATTAAATAAAATCGTCGTAATAGTCAGTCTATTTATATGTACCTACATTATGCACATTTCATTGCACAGTTTAGACGGCTTTAATCAATTTGAAAAAGAGATTTCAAGAGTCAAATATTTATATATTGGACTTTAACCTTAATGTTTTTTAAAGGAATATCAATTAAATGAAATTGGATGTGCAGTACAAATTTTTAATTAATTATGTATACATTAATTACAATTATTTTATTAACATTATAACTTATTAAAGTGTAATGTAATTAGTTAATTCCCTAATTTGCAATTCAATGATTTACTACCTTGTATATCTTTCTTTATTAACTTTGTATTTTAAACACTTTCTGTCCTAATTTTTTGGAAACCGTCATAATTTAGTAAATTCAAAATTAAAATGTTTTTCTATTATTAATAATTTTAAATTTTGAAAATTGAATTCGGTAAACAAAATACGTATGTAAATATTTAAAACTAAATAGTGTTTGATCCATTTAATTATCTCCATAACAAGTTTATCATATCTGTAGAAAATATTTTTATAGTTTTATAAAAATACTTTAGGTCCTCAAAATATGGATTACTCTATAGAAGAAATTCAAATTGCCAGATGCAGCACACACGTCAAGCTTTAATATTTATGTCGGCATCATAATATTTCATTTTTTTTAGGACATGACATGATTTGATATTTGTCACAGTTTTGTTAATCAGCCCTAAAAAACCGTAATAAGTTCAATGAATGAATATTGCTACTTGTTAGTTCTTCATTAAGATAGAGATAAAAAATGCATGGGATAAAATTAGAAATACTAATTTACGATAAAATAAAGAAGGTGGAAATTAATATTGATTACGCTTAAATGTCAAAAGTCGAGGTAGAAGAGAAGTCAATTGAAAGACGCGTATAAGCATTTGATATCTTTATTTTAAAAATTCCAGTTTGACTCTACGCTCATTTTGATGGCTCCATTAAAGCTCCAGTAACCTATCTTAGGGTTTTAAAGCAAGATTCTTTTTTTTTTATTTGAACCATTCCAATAAATCATTCCAAACTTTTTGACTAAAAGAGACCATCTTTTTCAAGTTTTTTGAGCCTGCTGCTGGCTGCGGCGGGATATCAATGAGCTGCCCAGTGGGTGGCATTTTATTCAAATTGAATTTATTCTGCCTGTAATCGGATCTGTGAAAAGTTGAAAAATGCCCTCCAGTGCCAACTTCAATATTGACGTAGAAGAAGTTTCTGTTTTTAAAATTTTTACTGTTTTGTATAGTAGGTAGCGGAAGTATTCAGTAAGTATCTGATGCGGTCAAGCGTAAGTATAGTACGTACTTGCAAATTGATGCTTGAAAAATATTCAGTTGCCCGAGACAAGAGCAATGCCATCCCAAGCGTATACTGTGCACCTCTAGGTACCGGATTTTATTATATTCGCATCACTGGACCAGTGTGAATTTTTCATCGACCGTATTACGTCCACTGGTCACGTTTCCATCATCCGAAATTGTTCGGCACAGCTTTTCTTTGTATAATTTACAAAAGGAGTTATATGATAGTTACATTGACATGGAGGAAGATCCAGAGGTGGAATTTATCTAATGGAAAGCTTTTCTTTCTACTTAAGTTTTCCTCTATCTTTCGGTCGAGTTTTTCCGTTTTCGAGCTTGTACTCTATACTACTGCAGCTTTTGCCCCAGGTAGTTGAGTTTGCGCTTCCCAGAAATTTTCGAAAATCCTGATAGCCCCTCTGGATTTTGTATACTCTTGATAGGTGGCATGAAGGAGCCCTCCAAAACAAAGCTTTCGGGCTGTATAGAAGGTGACTTCTTGTGCCATATGCACCAGTGCTTTTCAGGTTCGCCGTTAAGTGTTGAACTTAACGAAACTCATTCACAAGATTTTATTATCATCACCTTAGCCTCAGCCACGAGTCTGCGTTCCTCTTCGCCCGAAGTTTACATAGGCGACCAACAACAAGGAGACGGGGCCCGTCTCATAAGATAGTTGGGGCTCTGGTCCGTTTAGTACGCTCGCGATCTTCACTCTGGTGAGTTACTTTGGTCGTTACGGGTACGAGACCCCGAGATATTTCGTGATTAAGTGTTTTACATCTCGTGCCTGGTGGACAGATACATCGCGGAGACTGTGATTTTGACTTTATCTGGGGGGCTACCAGAAGCAAGCCGATACCAGTAGTATGGAGGTTGGCCGGAGTGTGTCGGCGGACTTTCTCCCTGCTGACAGGCTGCCGCTTTGTAAACAAATAGTTAATTAATTAGTGTATGCCATCTCAAAAACTGTGTGACGGTGGTATCAATTACCTGTAATCGAATCGCAATTAGACCGCCCGCCCACATGGTGACTGTGATGCACTGAATATTGCAAGTGCTATTAGATTACCGAACGGCACTTCTGGCGTGATAGTGAAGTGAGTGATAACCAGTGGCGTAGGTACAGGGAATCTGTGTGAGAAAACGAATAGTGCCCGCTATAGAAAGGGAATGATGCGTTAGTATTTGGCAAAATTAACCTATAAGGTGCGCCGCGACGCATGCCACCCTTTCTCAGTGTCTTTACCACCGAAAAATATACATATATAAATTTAAGTGACGTTGGGAAAAAAATAATTTTTGTAAATTAATTGAATCTGCGCGCAACAACCAGTTTTTTTGAGGCAGTGCATCAAATATTAAAAAATTTACCTGGTGTGTGGTTTATGTTGAGTTGAGTGTGCAGGCCACAGGTGAAAACGGCCCATGCTGGAAATTGTTTTGGATTAGAAATGATGCCGTGAGCAAATGTTGCCGCTACTGATGACGACGCTGACACAAACGTAAGTCGAATTTGTGTGTTTCGCAATTGGTTCGTGGAGATTCATCTCCAGCATCACCGGTCCATCGCTAGTAAACGACATCGGATAGCCGGTGGTAATGAATTGATGTTTTCCAAATAAACATGGCTTTGGTTTTTTTTTTTCTTTGATGCCGTGATTTTACCATGTTACCGAATGTTTCTCGATGTTTACCAATCCACTGACTAATGTGCTTTTGATGTCGAGCCACACTTTGTGGCTCGTTGGGGAGTTTTTTTATCGCCGGGAATCCAGGGGATTACAATTTCTGCGTTTTTCCTGGAGGAAGCACACTTTTTCTCGTTTTTTTCCGTTTACACTAGCCGAAAACATTTGATTTATTGCTATTTATTGCTTTCCTTTTTCCAGATCTAGACGGTGTACGTTTGTGTAGAGTTTCACACTGTTGGAGCTGAACGGATGAAATGTTGAATGTGCTTTTTATCATAAATACCTACACATTATTTATGCTATAGCTCAGTTTTCCGCTCTTTTGATGCTAATTGCAGGAAAGTTGTTGAAAAGGAGCAAAATAAGGTTAGCATTTAATTTGATAAGGTTTGCTTTTTTTTTACAACAAAAAAAAACGTGTAAGCAGTTTCTCATTATACAACCTAAAATTTATGAAAATATATACAAGTTTTAGCATGATCTAAATCGAATATGACATTGTTTTTCCGTCTATGAATTTTTCTATTATATAAAATTATTGAACTCAATATATATTTTAGTCATATTTTAGACTATAATTTAAAAAGCAATAGAGTTTTTGAGAATCTCTGATTTAAATATTATCAAACTGGACTTTTGAAAGTTTAACATAGACTTATGTATTAATGGTCTATAATTATATGACAATTAAAATTTTTCAAAGCATCGAAAACAGATTTAATTTTTGTAATATCAAGTTATTAGGATTGCGCATCATGCGATCAATTTAAGTTGGTTCGCTGATACCTATACCGAAGAATTTAGTTTACATATAATACATAAATAGGTACATATTGGTTGGATTATTCTTATGGAAAACTATAAGAAAATCTTGATATAGGTACATATACATATACATAAAACAAGATATTTACTGATTCAAAAAGTGTTGATTACATTTTCGTAAACAAAATGTATTCCACATAAACCTTAAGCTTTTTAAGCAATTCACTGAATAATAAATTCCAAAAGTCTATACAAATTACTTTTTAAACTAAATGCTTCAATTTACTCGTTTTACCGAATTTTATAAATGTCATATTCGGATTGACCTTTTTGTATCAAAATTTTCAATTTATTTGGTTAAACTTCATTTTGGTATCTAAATCCATCAGTGCCGAAATTACCTGTAAAGCACAATTTAAATTTATAGTCTTTTCATGAATGTACATACGCATAGGTATACACATAAATTGGAGGTCAGCATGAAAATTCAGTAAGGTGGGAAATTAAATAAATGAATAACGAATAAAGTAGGTAAATTAAATTTTCGATTTATGCTGCTGTAATCAATCCATGTTATTATTAAACGTTTTTCAAAGCAATTTCAACACTTCAAAAGGTTTGATTTGCCAATTTATTAGTTTCCAATATTTGCTCAACGTCGAGTGAGATTGAATGGAATCTAAAGCTAATGTTGGGTTTTACTCTTTTGTCGTATTTAAACAGCAATTTTCCGAATAATTTCCTTGCTGCTCTATTTCATACCTATTCGTAAATATGTGAAAATTAAAAATTTATCTGTGAAATTCAGTTGCTCAATATTTAGAATAATTGAAAATGAAAATGTTATTGTGCTTTTAGTAACTGAAATAGAATAATTTAGGTGTTGTGTGAATGTTATCTATATTTAGCCACAGATTTACTTTATTAAATTGCTATTCATCATACATTTTAAATAAAAGATTTAATTTGAAAATTTACCTTCGCTTATTGCGAAAAAACAGCCTATAATTTTCAGGTTAAATCTTAATATGAAATTTAATTAATAAAAATTTTAAGTGCTGTTGAAATTATAGCTTTCATACTTTGAGGCATTTATACTACATACGTTGGGTGGAATGCTGTATTGATTGAAAGATTTAACAACAGCCGTTTTGAGGAACTTTTTACTCCCGCCAAGAACTTTGTATACGATGTGTATCACGAGCAACAAGTTTAATTAAATAAAATCCTTTAATATCAGTAACTCGTTCGCCCTTCTTCGTCGGCTTATATTTTCTAAAATTACGAATTGGAGATGGTAGTACAGGATGATTTTTTTTGTGGTATGTACCTGATTATCAAATGGTTCAAAAAATCAGGCTCACCGGCGACAGAAATATCAATAAAGAACAAATTTTAAAAAAAATTAATTTGTTCGAAAAAAATTCAGGTACCACAAAAAAAATCACCCTGTACATATGTATACATAATAGAGGTTCTTTCATAGATTAAATGAAACTTGCAGGACGAGTTTCAGACGTATGTAGGTACTCGAAATCAAAACAATCAGTAGGTATACCTACGTTACAAATTCTGAATTTTCTCTTTTTTTATTTATTTAAAGGTTTTCGATTAAGTTTTGTTTAAATTGACATTGGAAATATGCGACAAAACATAAAAACATAAGAACAAAGAGCAACTGTGAGGAATAATTTAAAAGGTTTCCAATTGGGCTGACAATGTAGCAATAATGTTTCATTAAGCAAGGTCCACATTTCAACATGTACCTACTATGACATGATTTCCACCTTTGAGGAAAAAATGAAATAAACAACTCTGGGATAAATGTTTCATACAGGGACTTTATTTATCATTCCCTCTCTGTAAGGCACTTTAATAAAAAGGTACTGCATAAAATATATCTCAGTTATACTTTAAAACCCGAAATTTGTCATCATTGGGCATGAAATATTTTTTTTCCTTTTATAGGATTCAACATAAATGGCCATCACTCTTCGTTGCTTATTTAAATATAAATTGATCAATAATAAAATAGTTTCTGGCACACACAAGCTGAAATATGTATTTATTAAATTGTTTGTATAATGATAAATCAAGCCAAAACAATTGACATAAATATGTATCGTGCAATTTGAATATATTTTTTTAAAAAAGGAGATATTCAATTTTGAATGATAAACCCTCATTTTACTATAAATTGATCGAGAATATAAAATAATTACAAGCTGAGAAGAAATTTACAGAAACTTTTCTTCTTTTTTATTTGCTTGTTATTAAATACTCGAGCAATATTATTCCCGACAATTTTTCATGGTCTATTCCAGATTTCAAAGTTTTGTGATATTATGTACATATATTCACATATGTATGTACATACATATGTAAATGATGTAACAATTATTCTGGCCTAAAATATTTACTTTCTCGCAAATCTATAATTTTATATATGTAGGTATGTCACGTCGCCACACTTGTAACTATTTTTATATATTTTATATATTTAATATATAATATGTATGTACATTATATGAATATGCCTATATATGTATGTATAACTAAAGTAACTAAAACAAAATCACAGTCCACGGAAAAAAGTAAGCATAGTCCCAAAAATAAATCTATAGTTAACAAAACATTTCGAACCATGTGCAGTTATTGATTAAGATGGCTACTAATACAAAAACAACCAAGTGACAAAAACAACTAAGTGACGATCGTGTCGTTTCGTCTAAGTGAAAAAGAGAGTTATGCAATACATATTCCTTCCTATATTCGCCTTCTCCAACATAATATGGCCCTTTAAATTTCAGAAATGTGCAATGCAAATTGTTCTAGTCTTCAACGTTTATTATTCCAACAGGTCAGGACTTTAGGGAAGTATGCAAATAAATTTATTCAGAGTACACATAAAAATCTTCATGGAGTGAAATATACAGGAGAATATAAGCCTTTTGTGGAGATGGCCACCTAAATTATTCAGATAATGCAATTGCATGCATACACTGCATCTTGGGAAATGTAATAAATAACCGAATTAGTTCTGTTCTAAAAATATTCATTTCATTTATACCTGACATGACATTTGTTTGTTATACGTTTTAAATTTATTATCTAATCCTGTGAGTCTATGATTGTTTTTCTATTTAATAACTCAAATTTGACATATTTTATATGCATAAAATGCTAGTACGTCGTTTCAATTTAAAGTTTTAAACAGAACTCAAAATAGTCCCATTTTAGAATATCTACGATCTGGATCAGAGTGATATGCAATTTGTGCTATTGCAACTTCTCCTCCCATACTGTCTATGATATTTTTTATTTGAAAGAAAATCGATTCCATACATTTTAATATGTAGTTAAATATTTTATATAGCCGTATAATCTGGTTTAACCCAGGATATCATTTTACTACTTAGTTAAATACTTCTAAAATAAATAGTTTACATACATATGTTATGTTGAAGGATGTAGGAACTTCAGACAACAAATTTAAAGTATAAAACCAACCATTTAGGCGTGATTGAATATATAGTACCTATATAATGCAAATAAACAAACAAACTTTCTAGTCGATATGTGTCCTATGTAGGAATTCGAAATCAGTTGTAAGAAATTTCACCTAAATACAAAGAATTCTAAAAATTGCGGTTGTCATATTGGATCCGCCATTACAAATTTCCAAATTTTGGTAATGATTCGAAATTAGTGTCACTGATTTTCATTTTTATTTTCAATAATTTCTGTCATGTTGAATTTTTAATTTTCTAAAGAAGATTCGCAACTAGGATCTCCAAAAAGTCATAAAAATGAATTTTCATGGCTATCCGTTGAAATTTAAACTTTTTGACCGTCATTTTGAAGTCGGCCAATAAAAGGGAGCCTTATTAAGTTAGAATTTTTAGTGGTTTTACCTACTTTAAACGTAGAAATTATCAGTCATTATCAGCATTATGGCGCTATTGAGTAACAAACAAACAAACAAATGTTTGATTTTATATATATACAATTGACTTATGTTATGTATTATGAATAATTCTCTGGATTGGTATATTCGAGTAAACATCCCCTTCATGCGGATAAAAAACTTCAAACATTCAATAGATTTGGAACGATTCTTGAATATTTTAAAGCTTCACTCACAATCAGTCCAGTTCTGCTCCACTTCTCATTGTCAGTTTTTTAATTGAAAAATGGTTCACTCCATTCAATTCTAAACTTTATCGATGCACACGGTGTCGAATTTCGAGAACATCCGATTGTTTAAAATTTTACCATTTCAGAGCACAATTCGCCACCTCCCCTCAGATCCATTCGAAATTTGTTGTGGAAAAACATCCCTAAAGTACCCCAGTCCTCCCTTTCAGCACAAAACTTCAAACTGACTTAGTTTAAAATTGAATCTGAACACATAGTTTTTATTACAAGCACCACCCCAAACCTGCTGGGTGCCGGAAAAATATGTCACCCTTTGACTGCATGTAATCCACATTTAATTGAAATGAAACATCCAGAGAGATTAAAACTTCGACACAGCGGAGCTTTTGGAAACACTATAATTCTAGCAAAAACATAGAATTGCGCTTTAGCAGGTTATGCGGGGTTTCGAAATGTGAGGGATGGGGATCCGGGATTTAGTTGACGAGAGTTCTAGGGAGCACCGAAATAATTCATAGCCAAATCACCGGTAAATCTTCACGTACACGGGACTATTCTTGAAGGTGAGTCCCTGGGGCACCGTTTCAGGGAATCCATGAATATTTCGGGAAGTTCTCACATGCAATAGAAAACCCCTCACTGGCTAACGCCCGCACGGGTGCCGTTCGCAGCACCTGAAAAATTAGTCAGAAGATAATGGGTGGACTCTTTTTACATGTGTTGGACGGCTGTGTTCCAACCCATCCCAGGAATCCCTGGGTACCCCACATTCCCGATTCGACGAGATGAATTTTTTATAAACTCAAAACTCTTGGAAAACTTTGCTGCCCGACAACTTTCGGATATTGACTCGCATTCGACGTTGAGGAAAATTTGCCCTTCTTGAATTAAACCAAATTCAGTTGATGGCAGGAGGACGGGGAGGGAGTAGACGGCAATAATCGCACGGCAGAAGGCTAAATATACTTAAAAGTTGACATTAGGGGATTTGGGGTCAATCAGTACTCACAAAAAGCGCTTCGAAGGATCCACAAATTTGTAGCGCAAGTTGAGCGGATCCACTTTAACTCCTGACCCATCGCGGTGTTTGCCCGAATGAATTGTTCGCTATGTTTTAATGAGTTGAAAGCCAACATATTAAAAAGTTTAAGTCAACGGGCACTGGGCGCCGAGTCCGCTCCCGTGCCAATCCAGCAGAAAGTTTACTTCTAAAAAGTCAAGGGGTGAGCTCCTTAATGTGATTGCTAAGTGCCTCGAATAATTTATTTCTTTACATGGGCCGGGAGAAGGGAGCTCAGGAAGTGGATGACGATCGGCTTTGTTCCCGGATCCCAAGTGGAAGAGCAAACTTTTTCCCCGTAGAAAACGAGGCCCAAGAAGTTTCGCCCGGCTGGAGGATTATTGCGTTAATTAGATTTAATTGGAATTATGGATCCTTGTTATCTCGCATTTTTGCTAAACATTTAATGGATTTTTATTGTTAGCTCACCAGCCCCTGGTCTATCCAAAACACACTGGCGGTTGCCGCTGTTCTATGTTCGGGTGCCGCAAAGCCGTAATTAAAATTCTTCTTGCGGATGGAGATTTCAATTTGCCAACGGAGTGCTGTTGGTCTCCCCCACAACAAATTCATTTTAAAAAATTTACCAAGCAACTTTTGTCTTCTGCTCTGTTTTGATCAAATCTCAGAATTTTTAATTACACCAAAAACAGGACTGTTTTTGAGCTAACCTAAATGAAACTTGGCCAGCTCTAGCAGAAAGCACGTGCTTCGCTTTGACGGAATTTAGCTGCTTTGCATTGCTTTGTCGTCACAGCACATGGAAATATGTCGATTCAAAAATGACATATGCGAATAAAGTTTTGCATTACTATTTTGTAATTATAGTGGGTTTTACTTGAAAACTTCATACGTTATAAAGATTTGTCAACCGCGTCAGCCGTTTATTGGATGAGACAAGGATAACATATTAAAAAGTTGTGAACCACTAAATTTGATGGTTGATAACATGAAAACTTTTAAATGTGCAGTGACAAATTGAATATCTTTCGCAGGGTTGAAACATCCTCTTTCGCATTTAATGTGCAATGAGTTTTTAAGTTAATAGCAAATTTGCAAACTTTATTTTGAAGTATAGAAAGGATTGCGGGTATATGTACATAGAGTTTAGTTTATGAACACCTTGTGAGTTCGAATAACTACTATTAGCAACGGAAAAAACCTAATAAGAAACCAATACAGATTTTCATCTAAGAGGGAAATTAAGTTAAAACTATAGAGAAAACCTATGATACTTAATAATTTGATCAGTTTTAATGCGATTGCAAGAACTTTAAATTCGGTAGTTTTAAGTTGGAAGTAGTGTTGCACTCTTCATTCATTTACGTAGAATATTATTTTGTGACTTAGTCTATAAAATGTATCTCTACGAGAAAATTTTTCAAAAACCTAATCAATTTTGAAGTTAAAATCTTGTTACTATTTATCTAATTTACTACCTACTATTGTATATCATATCTTATTAGTCCCAACTTGCCCACATTTTAGTAGGCTTTCTGACAGAGAGAAATGGACACAAAATTTATTAGCTATAACATTTACCTGGGACTTTTATCGAGCCTCGAAAAACAGTGGACTGGATTTTGCACTGAACGCTGTTCAATGTGAACTCTAAGTTTTTTGGCTACAATAAATCATGTTTTGTTTGACATAATTATTTAGGTAAGAGTAATGTTTGAATGTTCTATTACGCATTATTTTTTCTTTTACATAAGTGGATGAATGTAATTTGTATTTATTTGAGCTCATAAATTTTCTTAGACTGCTCCTCTGAGAGCAGATTTCATCAAGATCTATTAAAAAACAGAGAAAATTTGGTGATTTAGAGTTAAGATTATGTGTGTATACTTGATTTGGTTGTTCCTCCTATATGGGGGAGCTATTTTAAGTTGAACTGATTGACGACGTTGTTTGGTTACGAAGGTGTTAAATTTATTAATTGTTATTATCCTTATATAGGTTTTTTGGATTAGAAACACCCAAACCGCTGCTAAAAGGTGATAAAAACTTATTTTATGAATTCAGAGGCGCAGATTCATGCATCGTTTGTCTGTCAATAAAATGTTTTTATAAATCTACCGAAAATTATGACAAAAAGCCTTCGTACCGCACCGTCTAAAATAGGTGAGCTGTGCTGTTCGCTTGAACCTGATGGGCGTGGATGAGATGAATTTCCGCTCTGTTTGCCCGGCCTTTTTGCGATTTACGGCTTTCCCTGAATTGACTCGTCTCATGTTTAATGACAAAATGCTTTTTGGTGATTTTTTTATTAAAAAGCAAAATTTCGAGGGTCGCTTGTCAATGTTTGGGACTTTTCTATGTTAGATTTTATTGAATATCCGTGGGAAGTTTTAGGCAGTAAAAAGAGCACTTAGTGGAAAAATGATTTGACTGTTTTTGGTTTGTTTGCATTCCCATGATATTTTGGAGAGTTTGCTTTCACAGGTAATTAAACCAAATGTGATGTACCTTCTTACGTTAAAGGGCGAAGAGCCATAAATGTTTTTGAGGAGTTTCTTCCTTGAAATGTTTTTATTGGCTGTTTACAATCGTTTCGCTGGCCCACAGTCATGGAGCTCCACATTAAAGGGCCTAAACGTGCTCGTAGAACTTTTCGAACTTTGTGAAAGTTTCCTCAATTTCTATTTGTAGTTTTCTCAAGTTCCTGAAAAATTTAGTGTGCTAACAGCGTTGGTAGATTTCTTTTTAGTACATTCATTTCTTTGGAAATGTATACGAACATGTATGTATGTAGGTATGTTTGAATGACCCAAAAATGCACAGAATTTTATTTTAAATTATAAAAATTGTTTTTATGGTTTTCTGCACTTGACATTTTACAAGAAAGTTGGTTATGTAAGATCACATATATACATATGTAATGTACTGTGGGAAGTGTTAATTGATGATACGAGTGGATTCAAATATTTGTTCATGACTTTTTTATAAATTGTTTGTTTGACTTAAAGTGTATTTAAGTGGTTATGCAAATTAATTTAAAAGGAATCGTAGCTCGGGTTTTCTATTCAAATAAATATTGCTTTAGTTTCTCTTGAATAACTTGAGCTAATTCAACAAGAATCGCGAAATAACAGCCGCAAAAATATGGTTGACTTCAACGAAATATTAATTAGTTAAGAAACTTGTGTGGGTAATATGGCTTTAAAACAAATTTTGAATTAAATTTGTAAAGGGAAGTGTAAAATACTCAGTAAAAGATAAAATGAAAAATACGAATAAAGTCATGTAAAAAGGAAGGATTAAATGCATAGAACTAATTGAGTTCCAGGTACGACTATAGAAGTCATTCAAAATTCAGTCTATGTTTGGGGTGAATAAATAGCAGAAGCTCATTTCTAAGGTTTCTGCTTTTATGCATAAAACCGTGGCAGACATTTTTATTCTCTATACAATTAAGAGAAGTCATAGCGGAGCCAGGTTTTGTCCTTATACCTTATTTATAGAGAAACTATCTGCCCATTACCTCAACCATGAATTCCCTATTTATACTTTTAAGGATTTTTAATTCATAACGTACATTGAGGTGAAGTAATTTTAACCTGTCACCTTTTCACCCGTGTTTTAAAACGGAATGCATCCACACACGCAGAGTCTAGGACTGATTGTATATTATTTAAAATGTGAAATGAATGACAGTCAAGCTGAATCCTTTAATCGTTTTGAATTTTTAATGGCCGTGAGTATCCTTTCAAGCTACGTGAGGAATGAAATGTGTTTCATCTTTACATCGGGGAGGAATGTGTCACTTGAGGCCAGTGACTCCTATCCTACTTGAAGCTAAATATGTTAGGAGGAGCTCGCCTTTCATCTACCTGCCGTCTTCCAACTCAATTATTGCAATTATGTTAATTTCCAGCATGTGTACCCTACGAGAGATGTGGCAATTTATGTGATTGAGATAGATTGCAGAGTGTGTGTCGGCCCTGGGAATAAACTTACCTGAATTTGGTTTTCCAGGGCATTACTCTGCGAGTAAGGAACATGTTCCTGAATTATTGATTATAAATTTTCCGGCTCAGTAGCTGCTTGTTTAAACACAATTGCCTAATGACTTGATTAAAGTCGATACTAGCGAGGTCCTCTCCCATGCTCTTTTGTGCGCCGCGCTACAATCTTGAATAAAAAACATTGCAACGTAAAATTAAAAATTTGGAACATCTATGTTACATATGTATGTATGTATTTTAATAGCAAAATTAAGTGAGTTTTGGATATATGTACATAGGTTAAAAATTAACTAGGTACACATTTTTTTTTGCTCTACTGCATTTTCAATTATATAAGTAAATTGATATTTAAACTATATGCCCAATTTCTCCACAGTTCTAACTAAAGTAACAAATATAAATAATTCATAAAGTTATATTTCAAGCCCATATGCTTTATGGAGCGCTCTCGTATGATTTAAATGTGCCAGAACTCACATAAATAAAATTCAAGTTGCCCAAAACATAATTTTTACTTAATAAATTTGTTGAAGGGTTATTGTCGACTCCGACTGATATACATAAATTCCTTTTCTACCTATATATAACATAAGAATAGCTTTAGATAGTGCATATAATGCTTTTGACCTCCAAGGCTTATGGGCTTAAATTGTTGGTAGTCATTGAGACACAATGTAAATATAGATTTAATGTATATACATTACTTTATACCTACATATATCTTTTTTTTATACTGTCAAAGTTAAAAGACTTTGGCGCCCATATTCTACTCGGACGATAGTGTGAGGAAGAGCTTCTTTTTCAACCACAGTCTCAAAAATAGTATATCAAGTCAAGAAGAAATCGACAAAAATTTGTGTTTCTGCTACGACACAAACATAAATCTTAAAGTGGAAATTGTTTACACGTCACGAACCCGAGCGCCTTCCGCATACATCCTAACAAGTTCCGCTTCGGCTAGAGCTAGAGCAGACTGTTTACATCTGCTCCTTTGTGGGCGGGAACTGTTTTAATATCTCGACCGCACGTGGATTATTTCAATTTTCAGGCCGTAATTGCCCAAGACTAAACATTTGGTGAATTGATTAACTGTCAGCCAGCCAAGGAGCATTTACAGAGAAAAACAAGACCTGCCAGATGTATTACAAAAAGCAACTTAAGCATAGGGCCCGCGGGCGCGCGGTGTCTTATTGAGTCGCGAGATTGGCTGACGGAACGATTTTTTAATACCGCGTATACAGGCAATGTTTTCTGAGCAAATTTGCTTGCTCCCTGGCATTCGCTCGATTTGCAGCAAAGCTCGGAATTTCCCATTCACCTGTCTGTCCGACTTGAAAATCGATTCGAAGGGCATCCACAGTTGAGGAGGATACTTGAGTGTGGGTCTGGTAAAGGTCTACGGAGCTATTTCTCCGTAGATAATGTCAAACAAAACGTTAAGCACTTGCTATCTAGTCCTGTGCTCAAAAATGTGTAAACAGAAACTTGCAAGGAATGTCGACCCTAATCAAAAGTAGAAACTTCTGATAGAAATGTGTAGCTAGCTATAGGGACGACGGAGTAGATCCTATGGGAGCCAAGGATACTGCCGCTGACAACCGGGAGGACGAGGCCCTCATCAACAGCCCAGTAAACAAATTGCGTTGATTTTTCCCCCGCCGAATTCGCTCTTCTCCGCCAAAAGTTAAATTGCCTCGGTTTGGGCATCTGACTATCTGACTGACGCCGAATCAGACAATTTCATTCAAATTTCGATGGAAATCGGAAAGGAATAGCGCCGCTCCGCGTGTGGGGCCCCAAGCAGCTTTGCGGGACACTCCACGTCTACAACAGCTGAATTCAAAGAAAACTAATTACAAGAGGAAAGTGTTTTCCACCCAGGCCAATTGTGGCGCAGAGTGGAGTGTCGAGGGGGCTGCTAAGAAGTCGACAGTTCCGACTTTAATCAGGTCATTAAACGGCTGTGGTTAGACAAGGACCCGGAAAAATGCATGATCAATAATTAAACAAAAAGGCTAAACTGAGACAAATCGCTTATGCTGAAAAGTATAGTGGTCGCATATATGTATGTAGATGTCGGAAATTGCGTAAGTATGCCGATCCTCAATTAAAATTTTAAACTTCAAAAAACTTCTATTTAAAAGTAGCACACAATTTTCTTTCGAATTAAAAGGCGTATACCTATTTCAAGTAAAATTTAATATCAGTTTAGGATTTTTCTATTTTAACACGTCCAATCCTGATTAGGTATACCATTTTTGGTTCACAGGCATCTATTTAATTTAGCAGCATGAATCATTTTCGGTCCACCCATAGATTTTCAACTTATGACAGCGTGGTCCAGTTTCGACCGATCATAAAGTATGAAAAAGATAGCCTGGCTAAACGTGTTAAACTCAATTTTACTAAAACCATTATTGGTTAATTATCAGGTAACAATTACAAAAGAAAAGTCTACCACTTCACAAGAAATTGTAGTGCTGTTGTGTTTATATTTGTATTAGGAAATTAAATTGAGCGATATAAAAGAACTCTTGTCATTATTTTCATCTTTGAACGATTTAAGTTCAACCGTTTGTGCCTTTTGTGATCAAGTCTCTAAAAAACCTCCCTTTGCTTCAAGTGCACAATTGATAAAATAAAGTTAGGTTCAATCGATAAATGTATCCCAAATTTATCATTGGGATCCTTGACGGGTAAAATTCGCGGAAACTTTAAAATGAACAAGAGGGTTTAACCTGAACATATGTAACTGTATAACATCCATATATAGGTGTCTAACAACAAGACAGCAATTATTATGTATTTTTACCCTGCTTCCATGGGTGAATACATGTAACAACAAATCAGATATAAAAGAGGAAAAATTCGAGGCAATTTATCATTTTTCCGGGATGTCCCATTGGAGATGCAACAAATATGCCCGGAATTCGTGCGTTCTTGTTATGAAATTCGTCTTTTTAAATGGTGTATTAGATCTGAAGTGAAGAAGGAAAATTCCACACATATATCGCAATTTTCACATTCAATAGAATTTTTGACAGAGTTTGTGTTATTAAATCCACTAAAAGCTGAAGAAAAATGTGTTAGATGTTTTGATATAACGAAATAAACTAAGCTCTGATTTTCTTTTGAGGAAACTTTGGGTATAATTTTAGTCATCCATCAATAAACTGGAAAGTAGCTTAAATTGAGGTCCACTCTTAGACAAAAAGGGAATCTCTTTTTATTATTTAGTTCCATTTTAGAACGTGCCACATAAGCTACTTATGAAAACATTTTAACCTTTACCACCGAATTATATAAGTTACTCTACAAATTTTCCACTCAGTAGGTACTTACCGACTCCTGTTTGGGGAAATCAATGTGCTTTTTAGTTGATGCAGAATTTCGAAATAATAGGATGTTTTCTGTCAAACAGAATCAATTAATTTCAGAGATCATGAGGCTTAAAACACTAAAAAGACTTCGTAGCCCAAAAAGAAAATGTTCTTCATAAAAGATCTTTGTAAGCAAGTAAAATACTGAATTTTTAATGAGAAATTTATATTACGTATGTATTTCTGATGCGGGTATAGGTAAAGTAAAAACGGTTTCAATCTTTTAAATGTAGTTTAAACATATTTTTCATTATCAGAATGTCATAACGATCATAACTAACATTTTCGTATCGTACACGGATCTTATTTTCATATCAGACTCTCCTTTTGACTTTAAGCTGACACTTCAATTAGCACATCTTAAAAATGTTAAAAGTTTTTCACTACTTTCACTGTTCAACTGAAAATACACTGCCACGTAATTACCGCCAATGAAAGCGAAGCATGACGGCGACTATCCATTCCGTAAATTTCCGAAGTAATCACTTTAATATAGTTCCTCTCCCGCAAAATCAATTAGCTTTTAAATTGGCGATAAACTCGACAATATCCTGACGGGCATAATTGCATTTGCCAGTCCGAGGATAGCCCCCCAACAGCCCCCGCCACTGGGAGCACCGGCGCGTCGCGACTACAAAAAGATAGGGCTGTTCCTCTTCGCCTGTTTGTAAACATTCCGGGACCAGTCCCGGCCAGCCAGTAAATTCTCAGACTAAACTGAGTTGTCATTGGAAATTGATTTACTAATTGCTTCGCATGGTGATGTTAAACATCCTCGAGCAGGGTACAACATGTGCACATCAAGCTCCAATTGAGCCCTATTTGCTCCGAACACGGACGAACCGTCAGATTGTAAAGTATTCATTCTGGTATTATAGGTGACACCTGCTTAATAACTGAAGTGACACTGCCAACCCTTCAAGACGTTTTGTTATGGGATTAAGTGCCGGAATGAAATGAAAACAATAATTAGTGAGGAATAATTAATGTCGGGCTTGGGTAGTGCTAGGCCAGGATTTTGGGGGAGCCTCAGGTAGACACCGTGGGAAACTGGCACGGACAGGGGGGACTAATGGATTGCTGCTCTTCTTGAGCGCTCTTGCAAAAATTGAAGTCTTAGGTGATAGGCGAAAATAAATCACTTGCGAGCGGTTTTAAGTCTGCCAAAAGACGGATCTAGCTAAACATCTGGTGAAATTTTTATGATCCGAATTCGATATGTAAATAGCAATTACGTCCTTCAGTTGAATTCCCACCAATGCCGAGTTTTATTATTTAGCACTTATGAACTTCAACAATTCTAACAACTGCTCCTTACAGTGCAATCAATCAAGCGAAATCCTATCGCATAAATCATTTCCGAATTTTCTCAAGACAAATGAACACCTGCTTTACGTTCAAATGCTCGTAGAATTTGAGTTTGAGATGAGGTCGCTTACATAAGCAATAAATCCCGAAGGATTCCCGTGGTCGTGTGTGCTGGACCTGGGATTCTCGCTGCTATTGATTTTTTATGTTCAACTCTCCCATGACCCAAACCAGGTCCTAGTTGTGGGCCGTGCCTTGAAGCCATATTTCTTGGCGATAAACGCGGAATTACAGAGGCATCATTTTTCATTCAGATTCATTTACATTTATTTTCTCATCTTCTAAACAAAAGAAAAAATGTTTTAATATAAAAGAAGAACTTTACAGTATCAGTTCGCCCCGGTGCCGGATAATTACGGCAGGGAATGAGTGAAACAGAATATAAGTCTGCCCCAGGTAGCCCGAAGCTACTTTTTACCTAAAGATTTTCGTCTTGAGAATTTTTGGCACTTTAAGAAGAGGCGAGTGAGCTTAAAGCGGAGCCATTAAAACACTCTTAAATTAGTTTGGGCGGGACAGACAAATGCGCCCAGCCCACCCATACCCGAGATGAATGTTTAAGCGCCGTAAAACCCACCGCCTTTTATCAAAAAGCCCCCCGCGCTTACATGTCGGGAGTTACTCATTCTGGCATTTAGCGCAACCTTTGCTAATTATTTAAAAATTCCCTTTACATTAATGAGTTGTTCCTCGGTCCTGGACGACCAACAGGCAACAGCTGGGAATCGGAACAGAGTGTGTTCGAGTCGTAAATTATGGAAGCTCTCCTCCTGCTAAATGGCGTTATTATTAATAACTCCAACTCGCATCGCTGTGGCTTTTAAGGATTACTATTGCCATACCTTTCTATAAGATATGCTGTTTGGTCAGGCTCCTTTCCGCCAACTTCAAACTCCGGAAATAAGCAGACCAGCGACGCTAAAATAAGACTTTACCCGTCTAAACGGGGCCAAGCGTTAGCTGATTAATAAATTCCTACGCCTAAACTCACAGAATTAGAAGTGGTTTGCGCCATTTTGCGAATTTATCAATTTGCGTATCTTCTAATTTTAAATATTATCTAAGTTAGCAAGTGACGAAAATTTGTTTGTATGTTTGCTCGAACGTTTTTATCCATTATCGAAAATTTTCGTTACATTTTTTCTCATTATATTTAAAATAAAGTAAAATAATATTTCGAAAATGGAAAGTTCTATAATTTATTTATATTTATGAACGCCTCTATCACATTTTTACGCGGAATTTTGTCATGAATAATAATAAAATATAATATCATTGTTTTCACTTATAACCTTTTCCTGATGCTATTAAAGCATAAAGTATATTAAACAAACCAAATTATGTGACGTTTAATACAATAAAATTATAATAACAAAAATATTCGAGGTTATTCAAATCTTTACAAATAAGTTCGATTATCCAGGCAATCTTTTGAGTGAATAATTTAATCACATTTTCGAAACTTTTCTTGTTAGAGGAAGTAAATTTTCAATTTGCTTTTATTAAGCAAAAAATTTAAAAATATGGAATTTGCTTTTTGCAATTCTATTTTAGATACGCTTTTATGGATTTTCTTGATATATTCGACACCGGCAAAATTTTAAATTCTATAGCGAATGTACATATGTATATATACATCCATATGTACATGTAGATTATGTTTCTGATATAACGACGTATATACATATGTGATTATATTATTACTTATTTAACTCTTACAATATTAAAGGATCTATCTAAAAATAATAACATAAAAATTAAATATTCTTAAAGCTCTTTTTAAAAATTGTGTTCCCGACTAAAAATGTTTATAGTCACTATTTGCTAAATATCGTGTGAGCGTAAAAATGAAATGTCGAAAAAGGGTTGTTTTATTATATTTGTTACTACCTTTTAAGGATTTTTCTGGTCATAACCAAGCTCCGGCTATCCATCCATCATCATGCCAAAATATGTTTATCTTGAAAGCTGAAGATGCGGAAGTTACTAGAATGTATGTAGGTCAACTGTAGTTAATAAAATTTTTTTATGTAGGCGATAAAGTTTGTAATTTTCTATTTTTTATTGTATTGAAGTGGTGTACAATTGACGTCTTTTATAAGTATGCCTATATTATTATGTGTAGGTATGTGTTATACCTATATACATATATAAAAGTTTTATCGTTTCATTGAAATATTTATGTTTATTTGAACAGAAGTAAATTATGGTAAAAAAATTAAATTTACTCGAATGAAAAAAAAATGTGACATATGTATTTCACGAAAGTTACTTTTACACTGGAGAAATTAGAAAACAAATATTGAAACAAAAAAATCTCATTGGAATATTTCACTTTAATTAGAAATGTGATGAGTACAATTGTATGCAGACAGCTTAACAAAAGTACACTTAACTTTTGCAAAATACATGAAGTAAATATAATAAAAATTCAATGAAAATCAATTACAGTATTGACAATATTTGATAAATTTTTGGTCAAACCGCAAAACATTCAAATAACATGTTTTATGGTTTTAGCTTTTATAGATAATATTAATCAAATTAAAAATCCGCTGATTTATGCAGCTATGGAATAAGCTAAACAAACAAACAGTGGAAATTGCAAGGTGAGGTCTATGAGAGGTAAATATTGTTTACCGTTTTAATGTGATTAATTTGAATGTTTTTGTTTCGTCCAAAGTATGTAAATTGCACATCTGCTTCAAAGTGCGGTCGAATAAAAAACAAGTATAATAATTTTGATAAATGAATCGTTCATATTTTTGGAATATTGAAATTGTGTCCAAATTTTCGCGGTAGTATTGCCTTTTTTTTGCTCCAGTGATTTAATTCCAATCAATATTTATCTACCGCGGACCGAATAGCATGTCTGTTCGGTGAGTGATTTTGAATTAAGTAAAATTCCATTTAAATTTTGCCGTTTTATGTTTTTAATTGTAACACGTGGTGTATGCAACTCCGCGAGCAAATCTGGTTGTCAGGCCCTATATTATTTTGCATGATTTGCATATGTGCATATTATGTATGTAAGTAATGTTTTTTTTTGGAAACATACTATCGCTGCAATAAGCCAAAAATCCATCATCCATAGCTTCTCTCTTTGAGATCAAAAGTAAATTTCGCTTTACTTGTTCTTTTTTGCTCTGGTAAAAAAGCTGGAATTCACTTACCTGCCAATTTGTACTTCAAAAACGTTTCCAGATTTCAAATAGACTGTTCGGTGTAAAATCTACTTCCTCATGGTTTTTCCGTATACGCGTTTTCAACCCTGCCTTCCCTTATTTCGTTTACTGGAAATCTTGGATGTTTGATCGATGCTTAACAAACTCCGTCGAGCATGAAAGTAGGAAAGCAGGAAAGAATTTATTTAGTCCCGCGGGATTTTAATTTTTTAAGCTGCTGCCCTTGATGCACTCACCTTGAAGTGGGTTATTATTCACTCTTCATGCTAAATTCATTTAAAATTTATTCAGTTCCTACTTCCTAGAAATTCTCAGTTGCCGTGAAAATATTCGCGAACCGTCGTCGTCATTTCGAGCTCTTAAAATGTTTCTACTTATTCTGGTCCATCTCTTGGCCCCTGAATCTCCAATGGTCCTTGGAAAGGACTATTGTTTCGCTTCGTTACAAAGGAAGATTTTGTCTTTTCGTATTTCACGGACTCATGCATTTATTCAGGTCTCCCCAGTGCGCCCCGGAACAATATTGGCCCGGAGTTTTAAACATTTTAAAGTTTTTCATAATTAATGAAAACCCGATTGGATATTTAGTTTGAAGTGTTCTCGTGTTTATTTCAGACGGTATTTATCTTTTGAATAAAAGCGAATAAATTAAATGCCCAAGTGGGTCACATTCGCTGGAGCGGAGAGGAATAAAGGGAAAAAATAAAATAAATGCCTGCACGGTTTGCAAACAGTCGGCGTGGCGTTCCCCGGCTCCCACATATGTAAATACAGAAAGGAGGCTCCCTTATTGGGGCTGAAACGCCCCAGTAATACAGGACACATTCAAATGAATTTTAGTTTCCAAAGGTTAGCCCACAATATTGCTTTCGACTTTAAATGCAAATTAAAGATATTCGGGCCCGATACCGGGACCATAGGAGCTAATAAAAGGAGGTTCTTCTTTCGAATCCCCAACACATTGCATTTATATAAGATCGCTCCCCCAAGAGCTGGATTATTGTCGCAATAGTCAATGTTTGGCCACCCCGGTGGGTCTTTTCTAAAACTTCTCCCTACATATTGACTTTATATGCAGCCCTATAAAAATCAATTTTAATGCTCCAATTCCGTTCCGATGTGGTTTAACATATTTTCCCTTTTCTTCCCAAACGTCTGACAAAATGTTTGCTAGCTAGAAATTACTCGCCAGGATATGAGAATATCCCGGGAAAGTACATCCCCCGTATCCTGTTTATGGCTGTCTCCGAGTTCGAACATTGCCGTAAGATTAACGTGTATCATCAGGGATAACCGCACCCGGCCCTAGCGTTTGTCAAGATTTGCATAAATTCTCCGAAGTCCCCGGCAGTCTTAATTCCCTGGTAATCTTTGTTTATTGAGTGTTTGTTTATTAGTTAATTAATAAAAAGCTCGTGCTGGCGTCGGGGTTTAGGACAACATCGAATTCTGTGGACAGCATTCTTCTCGGCACACAAAACTTTACTTTGCAAATAGGTGGTGTGCGTGGTTAGGGGGAGTGTGGCAGGGGCCTTGCCCGGCAGCATGGAGATAGAGTCTTTAAGGCAACTTGAGCTGAATAATTTTGCTTTAAGAAGTGCTGTCACAATACGGTTGACTTCTCATTTAATACGAAATTTAGTCTAATCTTTAATTGGTATAAATATAAAAAGGATTTTTCTAAAGTAGCCAGAAGAAATAGGTAGTTTCGGATTGGGTCAAATTGTTCTTAATTCAGATTTCCCCTTAAAACGTTTCCTTTTAAATTTTTAATTATTAGGTATTATTAAATACGTATAACACTAGGCTGTTATTCCAACTCAAATTGGAGCAAGGGTATTTATCTGATAAACTGTTATCCTCGATAATTTTGGGTCATGGGGAAAAAAAAAAGTATAAACTTATGTAGTATCGAAAGCTGTAAAAATGTTTAATTTAAAGGATACTAGTTGTAAGTATTGCGTATCAAGCTAAAAGGATCATTTTCGTAGAAGAATTTTTTCATTTCAGAGTCACTCACTTGTTTTTGCTTAAAAAGCTTTTATTAACCTAGTTTTCTTTCATAAAAATGTCCAAGTTATTTTATGCTTCAAATTAAACTTTTTTTAACTCGTGTTGCTCGCAAAATTTCTCTGGCTACTGTGCACATTTTTCATTTTTTGTTTCTTTACCAGAGCTTTGTGAATTTCTTTCATAAATTATTTTCACATTTTGAAAAACTCTCTTTACATTACCCCATAAATATTTTGTTTCAAATGTCGTTATTTCTTAGATCGTTCCTCTTTTTGCTATTTAAATGTATTCCAAAGGGAATAGCATTTTTCGGTTTCTCAAAGGTTGCTCTAGACCAGAGGTATTTTCAGCTTTTACATTGTTTTAAAAATATTTTTATTCATATTTCGCCATCACAAGGGTTCCAAATAATTCCGTGTCTATACTTCAGCTGCTTTCCAACAAAACGCGTTTTGCGATGAGACGTGAGATGAAATGAATTCAATTAAGTCTCGCTTGTGCCGGAAATACAAAAAGATTTTTGTTCGGAATTTTTTTGTCCATGAATTCAATTCTAGTATTGCCTTAGATTTCTTCATTATTATGCTGACTCTTTCGACGTTATCCTAATTATGGTAATCAGTCGGGGCACATCGCAAAAAGACGGAAAAATCGGGACACATGAAAATTCTGCTGCCAGTGCCAGCCTATCTTCCCTTCAGGGTGTTCCTCCTTATTCTGAGTCTACAATCTACTTAAAGAGCTGCACAATTATCAACTCCGTGCAATAAAGGGAAACTTTCCTCAATTTTTATCCCTTTTCATCTTTTTAATCGCATCGCGGAAGGCGGCCGGACGGCTGGCGGAGTACAAGTGGGTCAACTCCGGCGACAGTTGTCGGCGCCATTAAGCGACGTTAACCCGGCTAGAAATACGTTTACCATTCTAAGTACAAAGGCATTAAACTCTCATTTCGGATTCGTCTCAGGGCGGCTGGGGAAAGACCCAGCCGGCGAGGTCGGGACTCGGGTGTGCCCCCACTCCTAATTGAAAAACCCCATAGAAGCCGGTCTTACGTAAAAGCTTAACGAAATTCATGCCAACCACGAAATCCTGCACAAGTATTTTGCAGTAGGAACGAATAAATCCAGACCTGCAAGGGCGTCTACACCTTCCCCAAAGGGGGTACCCCTGCAGTTTGAATTCCCATATGCAAATGCCTCGAAATTCAGCCTGATATCTGCGGAAAGTTGGATGCTTATTTTTATTTATAAATAAATTTTAATGCATAATTGCGGCAGTCACGCGATTCAGCTGTTTTGCGCGGGGATGGGGAACTATACTGTTTAAGCCCATAAATTTGGCCATATTCCATAGAGTTGGAACAAGTGTGCGAGCGCTAAAAGCGAACCTGGGTTATGGAAATGACTCCTGTTTTACCGCAACATTTTTGATGTAGTCTGGGAGAAAATTATCTGCTCCTAGGCAAGATAGCGACCATGTTATAAATATATGCGCGGGAACAGATTGTGTCTATTGATTTAATTTGCTCGCAGGCAATAAAACTGGCTGGAAGGCTCGTTACTCGCATGGGGAATCTACGGTTCATTGCTTCTATGAATAATAACAATAAACAAATTATTCAAGACATCTACCAGTTCTATGTTGCGTGTGTGGTTTAGCTCTGTGTGGCCTTTCACGCCTACATAACAAAATTTCATTTGAGTTTAATTGACATCTCCAAATTGCCAAAATAATGAACTTTGCGCAGGATGGCACACCTGGCTGCGCGGGGTGCGGCTGAGTTATGACGGAGGTAAATTTACTTATGGCTTTTCTGGAAAGTGCGTTGTACCAGAACCTTTTTCAGGAAGAGCTTCTCACACCATCCTGACGAGGGGCTCTTGAATCTTCAGAAAGAAAAAAAAAAGGGAAAATAGGAAGGAATCGAATTTTTTACGCTTCGTAATGAATCAATTTGCTTCGATCAAGCGATGCGGCAGGACATTTTCACGTTATTTCCGCACGTAAGAGGTCGAAAGACCCGAAATTCCCTATACTTCCCAAATATAAATTAGGTAGCCGGAGTGTGAAATTTTTCAACTGGTAGGTATACCGTCCAGGTTTTCGGATAAAAATGAAAATAAGACCCCTGCTGATCTGGGTAATATCGAAACTGCATTTTCCCGCCCGGGATAAATATTCAATTGCTTATCTCCAATGGAATGCGAATAACCTAAGGTTTTGCTCTGAATGAAAAAAAAAGAGACTATTTGCTTTCATCCTTAATTTGGCAAAATGAGCATGTTAAATTCATGAGTATTTCCTAGTCTTTCGAAGCTTATCCTGGAGGAGGAGCAGTCTACTTTTGGGTTGCGTTATTTATTCAGGCTTAAACTTTGGCTTATCAGCACCTCCATGAGGAGCACAATTAACTAATAACAGGGGAAAAAGGAAAACAGGGCAATATAGACCATGATCCTTAAGCAAGCACCAGTAACAGGTGAAAATCCTCATTCAGAGCCATAAATTGCAAATTTTTACAGCTTTAGGGATGCTGCTGAAAAGATGGAACACCCTTTTCAAAACTCATTTGCACAATTTACATATTCATGAATTTTACACATTTTAGAACCGAATTTCCGCATTATTTCTCTTGGTGCCGTGGTGGGGCATAACATTGAACTCGAAATTCAAATAAGATTTTTTCCTTTTCGCTTTTAATAAGCAGAGGAGTCGTGGCTGGGCTATACTTTTTTTAGAGTTCGTTTAAATTTCATTAACTAATAAGGGCGTGCCCTGCAGTAACCCACCGAGACGGAATCGCCCCAAAAAAATATGTCTCGCAATGGGGCGTAGTGGAGCCCCGATATCGACTGGATTGCCAAAAGGCAAACAGAGAAACCAATAAATTTCACGTACCGCATTTTTTTAGGGAAAATGTAGGGAAGCGCCTACACCGACTCCCCCGATCTGTTCGCCAGCTGTGGAGCCAGCATCCCCCAAGAACTTAATTTGGTTTTTTTCCCTGCCCGTCATCTGCGGATTGAGTTCGACATACGAGAAAATTTATTTGTGAAAATTCCTTTCTGCCCTCAGCTTATACAGATAAGTCAATTTATTGCCAAGTCGCTGGAAAAATAAGAGGGAAACAAAGAAACGAACCGAATCCGAACCAGGGCAAATGTTTGCTCACATACTTCTTGGCCGGGATGCGAGTGAAAAGCGATAGCAGTCAAACGAAATAGAGACCTAACCGCCCGATCGGAGCATTCTATTAAAAACGTAATTTTAAAGCTATAAACCCATTGCTGACGGGACGAGTCGGCTCCGGGCTGCGCCATCGCAGGATGCTGGTGATTAGGCCCGGACCAATTTCCGAGATTTTCATTTTTCGTTAAAATCTCCAACTCCCCGCTTAGCTTGAAAACAATCCGACACGGGGTGTGATTGAGTTTCCTTTCCCAGATTCCAACGTTGGTTATTTCGAGGGCACATGTTTTCTTCGCTGGAGTTTGCTTATGTAGGTAATTGACGTAAAACACTTAGTACTATTAAAAGGGAATACGAAATAAAAAGAAATTTAATCAAATTTTAGTTATTGAATTGAAAAAACGAAATCATTCTACCGCATCCATAATTAGAGAAGAGACAAGATAATTATGATATTTACCTAATACTTTTTACAGATGCTTTAATTATATCGTGTGTGAAACATGTTGCTATACCTACTACATATAGGTAACCATATTTAAAGGAGATAATCTTTAAAAAAAGAATTAGCTTAAAATATACTTTCTATAGTTTAAAATTACATATAAGGTTTATTTTTATTCTCGATTATTATAACTGGCGTTTAATTATATAAACTTAGTTTATCTGTCAAACCAATTTATCAGATAAGTATAGTAGGTACTAAGGTCATACTTGGGAAAATGAGACATTTGTTTACAATTCCAAATTTCCTTTGACCTTGCTTGAATTGTACTATCCTGATCGTTTTTAATCGCGTTGAATTTTCAGAATAAAGTTAACGTGTCGTTTGTGAATACATATTAAAAAAAAGTAAGGAAATAGCATATTCCATTTTAGGATTAAGTGTTCAAGTATAGCTTATTTCATCCGCACGGATTGTGCTGAAATTTATAAAAACTGTTACTTGTCGCAAAAAAGATATTCTTGATAATGGGGGCTTGAAGATATTCTGCCCTATCACGGTTTTAATATAGGTTACAATGTTTTACATTTTAAAATTTTTTTAATAGGTACTTGTTTCAGTCGGCAATCCATTTAAATGACTTCTAGTTAGTTAAATATCCATCGAGGCCTAACGAAAGGACGCACCGGATCGATATTATTTATGCCTTATGGTAAATGTGTTAAGGGATGAATGATGTATAAATAAATATTTTTTATTACCTACTTCAAACTACCATATATAAAATTCAATTAATTTATTGCCTCGTTGATATAAGGATCATATTTACCATTCAATTTCTCTCATTGGCTGATTCGTATAATTACAACATAAATAAATGCGATATATCAATTTTTAAAGCTTAAAAATGTAATTACCTATATATGTGTTATGTTTACTTTTGCGCTTTTTAAAAACATTTTAATCTATATTAAGCGAAAATTAATTAGACTAATGTATTTCACTTTGCCTTACTTTAATTTAGTAAATGGCGTATGAAATTTAATTGTACAGTTTTTATTGTAGGCGGGAGTGAAATATTTCGTTACACATACATATGGTTAAATTCCATTAAAAGGTCAATCAGAATTCAGGCATTTTCTGGTGCGGTTAATTCTAGTATTTTTTGGGAAAACGAAATACATATATTTACATTTTGTTACTATTGTAGTAATTATACAGTCTATGGAAATTTAATGTTAAATTTCAGGCAATTTTTCACATTAATGATTTTTTTAAAGGTGTAGCGTTGATAAATATTTGTCGATGAAATATGATAAGGACATAAGCGTGCGACTCGAAATTTCAGTGATATAAAAAATTAGATAGAGTTTTGATTATCAAATGAAGTTATAAAATTAGTCGTAAACACAAAGCAATAAAAAAAACAAAATGTTAACTAGTTTTATTTATAGGTAATGATTTACGAGTTAGTTATACGAAGGCGGGCATTTGGTTGTTAATCGTAGGTCGAGACACATTGAGATTGACACATACATAAATAATATTTATTTCGGTTATTTTCATATTTCCAATCGAGACAGTGAAGTGTTTTTCCGCATATTTTCCGTCAATCATTCAAATAGCTACCTGCATCAAATACCATAGCTGAATCGGTATTGATGAAGTGAAGAATGCCATTTCGTTTTTGCAATATTTGATGAGAGAATTCAATTTTTATTTGACGCTATTCCACTGTATCTACTCGTAAAAACAATAGGTTTGGCTGGTCGCAATAAAAGTTCAAAAAATATGAACAAAGTGTGGACAAGGACACAGCACATTACTTTGGCTTGGCTGTATACAAAAATATGAAATATGAATATAGGAATAGACTCCCGTCGTTTTATTCTTTTCCGAAAAGTGGTCAAGTCCATTTTTAGCAAAGTATAACAATTAACGAAAACACGTACGTGGGCTGGCTGTTGAATATTTATGAAAACGAAACAAAATCTGAATTATGACTAGTTGCTTTAGTGATAAAATCTAGATTTTTTCTTTTCATAGCCCGATGTAGATATGGCCAGGTGGGCTTTCACGGGTAGAAATACGCGCCTACCGCCACCGATGAGTTTGAGCGATTTTCATAAATTTCATATTGTGTAATTAATGAGATTGTTCCGTGGTGTAAGGGGGGAAATGACTTTTAACTAAGGCGGAACTTGTGAGTCAATAACTGGATTTAATTTCAGGTTAAGTTGAATGAAAGCTGGAATCTAGACGAGCTAGCAAAATAATACCGTTTAAACTTGTCAGGTTTCCAGAAACTAGAAGTCATTAATCACTGACACTATCAACAACCAAAATCGTTTAATTTTAAATTGAACCGTTTAACCCGGAGCTAAGTAGTTGCGCCTGGGACCCATACATTCCCCACTTTATCTAATTAGAAATCTGTTGTTGCGCGCTAATAGCACCTTAGAGAGTTGAATTTCCTTGTGGCGACACGGGCAAGACACGCTTTTCACGTTATCACATTTCAGCTGGTGGGCTGGTTTTAAAAGAAATTGAAAAGTTTCAAATGAGTGATTAATCACCTCGAAGGCTCCTATAGAGCTGCGCGGCCTTCAGACACTTCATTGCGCGTATAAACCGCTGCTTAGACAACGCCCCCGACATTAATTCGTTACCTAGGCAACTGTCGATGTCGACATATTAAACATGCACATTTAGCGTTCGTTTCATCTAAAAATTCCTTTAAAATCAGCCTATGCGACATACCCGGCATGTGTCCAGAGAAGCCTTCGGGCATCCCGAAATCAGGAGGATGGGACTCACTGAAAAATTGAACCCTGTCATTTTTGCCCCTTGTCCGGAGGAGCCCTACTCCGCGAGGCAAATGACTGCAGTGCCGGGACGAGTTATTTCGCACTGATAGCGGAGCCCGTTCCCCGCCCTGACCAAATTAATCATTCGATTCTTTATGGCCCATTAATTTTATTATTTGTCGAATGTATTATGTGTCGCTGGTGTGTACCGGTAGGGAAATTACATGCATTAGTGTCCGTGCTTTCGCATTCTCCCATGGCCCGGGGAGTATTTATAGCGGCGGTTGATTTATGGTGAACGTGATCAAACACGGGGACGTAAGACCTAGTTTGGGAGAATTTCCCGGGCCATGTCCCATCGACAAACTCTGATCATTTATTAATATCAATTGCTTCCAGATTGGTTTTTTAAGTAGACTCTCGTGGCAGGTGCCTTTATGTGGGACGTTAACTATAAAAATAACGTAGCCCCCGAAAATGAGATTTTGAGATGTATTATGTGAAAATTTGAACGACGAAAATTCCTATCGGTCAGACTGCTGTTTAATATAATACATATAAATTTCGAAAGGATGTGACAAAAAATTTGATTTTAAAATTATGCACTTGTTAAATTTTTTAATTATATGAAAAAAGGCCTGTCAGTGGCAGATTTTTCGATCGACTCAAATTTGATTGAAAGTGTTTAAGAATTATCAGCGATTTGACATCGAAAATCGAGGCAGCTATAATAGGTATATGTATGTACATATATTTATATTAAGAACAAAGAGTTAAAAGTTAAAACTGAAAATATTCTAACAGAGTCCTCTCTGTACTTGTTTTCTGAAATGTATACCTACTATAAGAAAAAAATATTTAAAATACCCTTCTTTCATTTATTTGTGACGAAATTTTTCGTTTAAACGTAATTCTCGGATGAAAAAAAAATAGCTAAAATATGATTAAGATCGCTTGAGAAATGCTGAGGGCATCATCACAACAAATAAAAATCAGAATCGAATAAGAACCAGTTATCAGTAAACTTTGTTATTTTATTCAGAGCACGTGCTCTGCGAATGCCCAGCCCTTTGCCACCAGAGACTGACACACTTCGGAGGCTCCTTAGTAACCCCGCCAATAGTGCGGAAGACATAATAGCCTTGTAGGGCAGATATGATGAAAACGTTTACATAGGGTTACTTAGTGGCTTCAGAATATCGAAAAATGCAAAACAAAAACAAAAATTGATTTTTTTAAGCTAACACACTAGAAATCAATTAAATATTTGAAAGTGCGTTTGCGTAACTCGATCGGTATGATAAAAAGGTTATTATTTTAGTGGTTTCAGAATATCGAAAAATGTAAAAGGAAAAAAATCATTGATTTTTTGAAGCTAACACTCTTAAAAAAGCAATAAATCAGTTTGACCCATTTGAGTTTAAACTAAAAATCGTTACGTTGTCTTTATTGTTTTATATTTCCGCTTCTTTTTTTACGGTTGGGTGTATATAGGTACATAGGTACCTAATTCTCGAAGTAATTAAAATTTGTGAAAGTGGTATTTTTCCGCCACAATTTTCTGAATTTTCCCATACAAAGTTTTGGTGAACATTGGAGAGAGAGTTATCTATTGAAAGAAAGGTTTCGATTTCGTCAATGTGTTATTTCACATAATAAATTCGTGCTAAGTAAGTTGAAAATGTTGTTAGTCTTTGATTCGTTTATTAAGTTATAGTTTTCATATAATTTCTAATGAAATTTGTTGGGCATTTACAGTATATAAAATGTAAAGGAGAAGTAATATTTTCCGAACTTTCAATGACTGACAAAGTGTTTTCCAAAATAGAGGTAATTGCTTGATTTTTCGAGTATCAAACTATTGAGTTTCAAGAGCTTCATATCGACCTTATTTATTTTTATTTCTGAATCCCTAATAATTTCCTAGCAAATTAGCGAATTAAAAACAACGAGGAATCGTCCTGACCCGGAAGATATGCTCATGAATGTCATCAGTCAAGTTGAGCTAATTTGGCCAGGCTAATTACAGCTAAGAAAAAAAACCCGCCCTAATGGGCCAGGTATGTGAATGTGGAGCAGGTACCAGAGATGTGCGCTTTTTACTCTGGTTGACACACTTCCAGAGTGCCTCACAATGCACCCCGAAAGTAGATCATTCGCGAATCACTCACTGGAATTGCTCGCACTCCAGGCTCTGTCTGGGGCTGGCTACACGCGGAAAACTTGTTATTTTTCATATTTTGCAACATTGCCACTTCAGCGGAAATAGGAATATTGCTACATGCCATCGAACTCCTTCGTCGAGCTCCTGGTTGAGCTCCAATAACCCTGCGAGCTCGCAAAGGTGGGTGCTCAGCGGTGCCAGGAGCCGGAGCTAACAACGGGCAACAGCCAGTAAATCATCAGGATGTAAACATCCTTGAAATGCAGCATGAATTTAAATAGCTCCTGTTTATGCTTCCCTTAGCGCACTTAGTCGATGCGGTGCGTGCACGCCGCTGCGGCTTTCTCGGTGTCCTCGCTGGTTAGACACGCATCACGAGACTTCGCATAATGCGGCTGAGGTGTTTGATGTGGTTGGCTCGCTAAACGCGTGTAATAGGCGAGGCTAGATGTTTGGGGCTTTGTTGGTGGACAAGCAGAATTGCGGGGAACACCCTGTGTGCACTCGGAAATCGGTCACCCGATATTTGATTTTGATTCAATTTCGCCTACTGGTTTCGAGTAGCCCCTCACATAAACTCGACTTGGGGACTTCGAAACCAAAACCTTGTTCGATGTTTCTCAAGTGCGTACTTCAAGCAATGAATTACTCGGCAACATTGAGGCGTCCACAAAATATTTTCTATTATTTGGTCGTTCAGGAAAATCCATTCCGTGGTTATTCTGAGAAAATCGGACGCTTTATCGTCCGATTCCGAAAATCTGGCGCCTTTTTGGAACTGACACAGAAATTCAGAAAGTGCTTAGACGCACATAATCTACGTAAATCGAACGTCTTTTGTGGAAGAAGCCTAATATTTAAAAGGGGATGGTTTTGAATGATTAACTAAAAAAAAAGTTTAAATTTTGAAGACTTCAATAAAATTCTTTCAAATTGATGAACTTTCAATTTGTTTTCATTTAAAAATCTCGCATATTTAAATACAAATTACGTATGCTTAAGTATTTGTATACCTTACCTACATATGAAAGCACTATAACTTTCTGTTCAATCCTTCTTCAAAGAGCATTTCATAGAAATAATATTTCCAGATACTTATACACTGATCAAAGTAATATACATACATACATATGTAGATTCCAAAATGCCAGAAAAGGCGAAAGTTGTTTGTAACTTCTTATATGCTCAAAAGATAGAATTTCTGCAGTGGCCATCTCAAAGTTTTAACCTCAACCCCATCGAAAATGCGAGCGGTAGGACAGAAAAGGAGTGGAATAGTCTGCAAATTATGTAAAGAGTACAGAAGCTGAAGTTATTATTGGTAGACCATTGAATGCAAAAGTGGGGCAATGTTTTTTAACACAATCAAGAACTTGGTTGTTTTAAATTTAATTATTTTGTTGTTTTCTCAATTTAGATACAATAATAAATAAATGGAGTTCACTTGTATTTAAAGTTTTTTCTTATCTCTCTTCATACAGGGAAACCTAAAACTGCTGAGCATTGCATTTGCATCATACATATTTGATCGTTACTTCATATGCACTTCAGTAGTCAGTTTATTATGAATATAACAAAATAAGCCAAGAATCAGGAAAGTAAATCATTCAAATAGAGTCACTATTCCTGGAATGGCCTTTATAATAAATAAAAGTGTCTTCGTAAATTTCTTTACTGTCAGTTTTAATTATTGCCAGAGTGAACTTTGTGGTATCCCGGTTGATTTCATTATTATATAAACCCACTTCTGCCTGCTGTGTTTTTAACAGAATTTGTATAAGCCATTAAATATATGGATCTTTCTCTACTAACATATAACGCTTTAAAGCAAAACCCGATATACATACAATGCAAGGCGGTAATTAATTAAACTAATTAATCTGACGGAATTTTTCCTTATTGTTGGAGCTATGGACTGTTATATGAAAATCCGAGTTAATATACCCTGTTTAAGGAAAAAAAAAAGTTAACTTATCTTATTAATTGTAATCAATGCTAAGTCAAATGAAAAACAAATGCTGAATTATAATTATTAATTGTTTGAACATAGGTGATAGTTCCTGGCGGATAAAACTTAACTTTTTGAAAACATACAAACAACGCTTTTTATAAAAATTTTTATATATTCAGTGACGGAAAACAAGTTCTTCATGTTTGTAAATATTTATACGCATACATATGTAATGTAATTATGAGTTTTTGATGCACACGGATATCGATCCCACATAAATGCAAACGATTTTAAGCCCATGTATAAATACATCCACGTTCTGATTTCTCCTAAATCTATGTAACGTATGTTGACAAAAGTTTAGAAATTAATAGCTTTTCGTATGCAAAAGCATTTCAACAAAACTCACCCTGTTTTGGCAGTGTTCAGGCCATTTTCCCCAATTCAGCCATAAATCTCGACCTGATCCATGTAGCTCAATGCACGACTGCCATTCTCTCACCTGCAAATTCAATTAAAGCCTTATTACCGAGTAAAATGTTTCGCTGGAAATTAAACACGGACCGCGCTTGTCGTCTTAATTAAAACGCATTGATTGCCATTAGGAGCCGCCAGACATATACATAAGTCCTTCGACATATTTTAACTGAAAATGAACCCGACAGAAACCAGCTAAGCGAAAATGTTTTAATTAAAGGCAAAAACTTGAGCAGCCTCCACAGTAACAGCTTTTGTTTTAGTAAATAATTAAGGCGGCTTCCCAGCGTGTGAATAATTCAGGGTTGCATTTGTCACCTCCTGATGGCTGAATTAATTCCTCCAAAAAGGCAGCCTAGAGCACGATTCGGCGAGCACAACTCTGCATGAATTTCAATGTGTCGAATTAAAGATTTTGCAGTCCTTCAATACGAGCAAAATTAAATATTCCTTCTGCTGCCTTACTGACTTGTATTTAATTTACTTAATAGCACCGGAGCGGTGTGCGGAGGAGCGCGGCTGACAAGAGGTACGTCGGCGGCCTGGGGGAATATCTTTAACCCATATGGTGGGTTCTTCATGACATGTTTTGTTGGCTTTCCTCCGGAAAAGTTTAAGCCAACGGGAGACATTCGGCGGTGAGATGCTCCCTTTGCGTCCTTTATGAATACGAAACGACTCTGGCTCTGCACCAGGACTCTCAGAAATTCCGTAAAAGGAATCCTTTCGCTCCGACCTCAAAGTACGAAGGGCTAGCGCCCTAGCGTCATCCCCCTTCGCCTAGCCCCGCAAAATTCAAAACGTCATGAAAAATTATATCATTTTCAGTGTGTGACTGAAATTTTAAGTGAGTCCCGGCGGCGTTGTGTACATCACATTCCAACTGTTCGCAGGTGTTTAATTTGGCTCCCCCGTACGCAGGTATTTCTTTTATAAATTAATTCCTCCCTCTCGCGCAATCCGGGCTCTGGGGCGTGGATCCAGGTGCACCTGAGGATGATGGCCCCCCTCCGTGTAGGGCGCCACCTCTTCGCACGTATACGCGCATACCGCGATGGCTTTCTAATTCCGAGAGATTCGCGGCATGGCCCATTCGCGGTTTACATAAATTTCAAATAAATTAAATCGTCAATAGTTTCGACCGTAAATAATGGCGCTTTTAGTGAAACGAGGTGTTGCGAGACAGAACTTTTACGGCCAAAAACCGCCGCTGATCGTCTATTTGCCAACCGAGGTGCCGGCTGCTTAGTGCCTACCACTTTAATTCTCGAATCGTTAACTATGATAAGTGGTCTGCTGACATGCGATAATCAGTAAAATTCCCTCCGCATGAATATTTCATCGAGGACGGTATATTTTTAAAAAAAAATTTCAATATTGGCCGCCGCTTGGGGCCGCAGGGTCGCAGTAAATATTTGGCTGACGGACGTTTTCAATTGTGTCCAGGTCTACCACTATCTGGTGTGAATGGACTTTGAAAAGCAAGAAAAATGACCAAAAGCTAATAGTACACTCTCCACCCTTCGACCAATCAATTTGTTTTTGTTTATCTAGTGGTCCTACACAACCAGATTAATTCGGCACATCGAAGCGGATGTGCAACCGCAAAGCGTTTTATTTGCACAATTCCAGAGGTCCATTTATTTTCAATTATTACGCAATTTTCCATTAATTCTTTTAATCACCTCGGTTTTGAGCACTGCTGTGGTCGACCAACATTTTAAAGCAAATGCGTAGTTTGTTAATCACTCTGTTTTCTGTATACAGCACAAGCTGGACTTATCCCATAATTGAGGACAAATGAATTCTTACGTCATAACTCCTGACGGAACTATTTGTGTTGTCCAACTTAATTGAACCTAAATGGCTTTCCCCAACTGCGGTATTTTTTAAAATTAAGAGAGAAAGAAATTCTTCAAGAACTGTAGGTACAGTCAACAAATTCCAAGTTTTTGTATTTCCTTTGGTGACGTCAACCAGACGAGTAAATGAAAATTTTAAGAACAACTCTAACTAGTTGAGGTTTACTTTTATATCTTACACAGAATTACAGAAGAAATTGTTGTTGTTCTAGTCTTTTAATTACTTACGAAGGTATAAAAAGATATTCATTATTATTATTATTAAAATATAATAAACAATTTGCAACGGAAGAATAATCAAAAATAGATCGACGAAATATTTACTTACCTATCTTTATCGTTGTGCCTTTTAAGGTTGTTGCGAATATGGGTTTTTAATATATTTTTAAAATTTAGTTTAAATACAAATACATAAATTAGTAATATGAGCAGGTATACTGTTTTTTGTTTGTTTTTATATACCAAACCTTCGGTTGATTATTAGAAACTCACAAAAAGGGAAAAGAAAATTGCTATTAATTGACTCTAAGTTTAAGAGCTACTACCCTTTGAGTATATTGCGGCTTTTTATCGATGCTTTTATATATTATATTTGTTTGTATTATTAAGTGAATAATTGTATCTGCATATGTATGTATGTACATATATTGTTAAAATACCTCTGAAAGATTTTACAAGATTGAAATTCTACTTTTCCACAAATGTTGAATTTTGTTGGACTTTTGTATAACAACAAAAATTTGTGGTAAATACAAAAATTCCTTTTAGTCCTAAATACCAGTTGTTTTCCTCTCGGATATTACCTACTTTTAAAATTCCGAGTCAAAAAATATACGTTTCTGTTAATTTATGTAGACTTAAATTTCATAATTTTAGCGTGAGTGTTCTCTTCAATTTTCAAATATTTGTCTGCTCTACAAATTTCCGCTTCAAGCGGAAGGAGCAAATTGTACATTTTTGGGTCTCTAGGAGAAGCCGTAGTGCCTATTTAAGACTAATCCCCCCATTGATGCAAAATTAGTTCGCAGACGGCACTCCTCCCCTGGAATTTGCGAATTTCATAAGCGCACGAGGAGTTCATTTGTGTTTTGTCGAGCTTAAGCTGTGACTTTCTTGTTGCCTTTATTGCGGCAAACCTGTGCCTTAGTGCAAGAAAGGCAAGCTCATGTTTGCCAAATTCTCCCGCGTCCTCCTCATTGTCCTGGTTGCTCTGGTTGTCCTGGATGTCGAGTCGACATCCACAAGGTTAACTGCTAGTGGAAATCTAATAAGCGCGTTTTTCTCCCGAAGGATGTGCCGCAGCTGCAATAATTTCAGTCTGAGTAGGTTTTTCCCGAGGCGGGTGGTACTCGCCGCTGCAAAGAATCGTTGGAGCTCTTGTTCATTATTAGAAATTCTGCAAAAATGTCTGCATTCAGTGCAGCACGTTTCTACATTTTTGCAGAATTTATGCAGAAGGGTCGTTCGCCCCCGTATTCGGACGGTCGGTGCACCGTTTTTGCGAAATGATTCTACTTTGTGGTATTAAATAATATTTAGTTTGCTAAAGCAATTTTTTAATCCGACGTGCCTGGCTTACATTTTTTCGAGGTATGAGTCCTGAAATTAATTTCCTTTCTTTACTTGTTTCTTACAAATAGTGTTGCTTAATGAAAATTGTGGGTGGGTAGGATTCTATGTGCAGGTATAAGTAGTTATATGTACTTACAAAATGTTAGCTTCTATAAAGACAAACATATCTAGCTTATCTGATTTTTTCCCTAAATAATTTTATCCCTCCTAGCTCTCTTGGTTGTTATTAAACATGTCTGGCGAGAAATGACATATTGGTTGTTTTAAGGTTAAATTAAAATTGGGCTTTCTTTCTTTTAAAATCTACATACTCCAGTCCTGCTTGTACAGATAATCGTACCTAATGGGCTTCGAGGACGATTTTGTTTTTCTCGAGTTGCCTTCATGTGGTCCATATCCTTAATATAGTCTGGGCTGGTACTTTTCATTAAGTCAATGCAGTCGACAGTCCTCGATTCTTTAATTGAGACATGGCAAAGAGTGCAGACAGACGTCCTTAATAGATAGACTTTGTCTCCGTTTTTGAATCCACGGAAACCTATGGCCCTGCAGTTTGTGCACATATGCCGGAAAGGACAAAAGGTTTCAGAAAATATTCATTAGGCCGAAGTGGTGTCAATCAGGTGGCTGGGTCCTTGCCCGTGCTTTTAGCACAAAGTGCTAAAGTTAATTTTGGAGTACCTCTAGAACCGGCTTCGTATGTTATTTAAACGGCCACATTTAGTAGGACAGGTCATTACCATCCCGAAGGGCCCAAAATTCGGTCCGTGCAGTCTAGGGCTCGTATTCCGAAAGCAATTTAATTTGTACAGCTTCCGGAACAGTAGACGCTATCTGAGCACAGGGAGGCCCATGAAACTGGAATAGTTGCCGCATTCAATTTTACTGTGAATGCTACTCCGTTTAGCATATTCGAGAGTGCTCCTTCATACTTAAGTCCTCCCCGGGCCGCGTACCTGCCCCCGCGCCTGATCCGCTCTTTCCTCCGGGTCCATCGTCCCGGTTCTGGCGCACCAGAAGCTCGTTGTATAACCGTCCACATTCAAAGTAGTTTTATGGGTAAAACTCCGTGCTCGAAAATTTATAGATATGTAAATTCTGTAACTTATTCTTTGTGTGCAGAGTCTGGCGCGGGAAATTTATAGTGCCCCTGGTCTGAAAAAAAAAAAAAAATTACTTTATTAGGGAATGTATCACCTTTCATAGCCGTTTCCGTCCCATTTGATCGCATACATATTTGTAATTGAATTTATATTCGATGTATTTGCATATTTTCAGAGCCGCGAATACATCATCCGCCTGAGTTATGATCCCCCGGTAGGAGTAGGTTGTTATCGCCAACTTTAGACGTCAAAAATTTCTGTTTACCCGATATTTAGAGTAGTGATTAATATCAACCGTGCCGCGGCGGCGATTGTGTTAGTCTTTTTTAGTCTTCCCGTCCGACCCAGGAAGGAACCAAAATAGGCCGATTTCGGGCTTTTACATATGTTCAGTGGGCTGACTAATGCCCCTTCAGGTGATTTATTCGCCGGCCGAGTGTATATACCATCAGGCGGCTAGCCAGGTAGTTGTGCTTCCAGAGCCATGAAAAAATTTGTTTCCTAAAGTATATTGCTCCTCTTGAGATTTTGTGAAAGATAAAGATTCTTGATAAGACCTCTTTGATATGCTGATTTATCTGGGTATTTATTTTTGGGCCTTTCACCCAAAGTATGTAGACACTATTCAACGATTTTGAGGTACGATCACAACGACGACCGGTTTTGCATAATACGTTTCGATTTTAAATTTTTACAAAGTGGAAAATACATCCAAATTTTATATGTATACGTATATTACACATTTACACTTTGCTTCTGATGGGTGGCACTCGATTACGAAATATCAATTAATCACACTTTAAAAGCTACTCTTGAAATGGACCGAGCATTTCGATTGATAAAATTTATTAATTTGGAACGATTTCCGGAGTAGATTTTTTTAAGTTTTTTTTTGTAAATTTGTAGTTCCACTGTATTAGGTTAATAACCCTTACCTTTTATATAAATGAAAAGAAAACAGTAGACATATTGATATGCAAAGTTACAATAATCTGTCGCAAACTTCAAAATTTGAATAATAATTTGTAATCTATTGTAGAACCTATCCTTATTATTAGAACTCTAAAGACGTTTATATACATAGATATATTATTGTTATTGTATTTTTACTAAGCTTCGTAAAATGTTGTAGGTAACTTTTAGCGTTGACTGTTTAATCATAATATTGGCGTTATGTGAAATTTGAAATATCTATGATACATGACAACTATGAAAACTCATACATGTATACTCCATACTTGAAGAGTTTGTTTGAAAACCCAATATTTCTAATACTTGTTAATTCTTGTATTTTTCAATATAACTGTATACTATGTATAATCCACAACTCTGTACAAATTGTTATCTTAATTATTCAGTCTTATCTAATGGACTTATAAATACTTAAGGGACCAAGATATGAGAATGGGTTTATCTCTGAAACATTGACTCATCTTAATGCTGCTGATTGTTTACGTCTTCTCATCAATTTTGATGTTCGTATAAATTACGTATTAAGAGTTCCTACATATGAATTAAGGCGATTGAGTAACAAATTGTTTGATTTTGCATATTTAGCTTTGGCGAATATACTGCAAGAAATTTTGCTGAAACGCAATTACAGAAATAATACCTATACATATAAAAGCTCTAGTAATTTATCATTAATTCAAAAAATGAAAAAAGTTGATAAAATTAGCCCAAAAATGTTTTAATTATTTAATATTTAAGAGATGGCACATACATACGTTGTAGAAGTTTTGTGTTTTTTGTCAATCGTCCAATTTACGAAAGAGTGAGAAAAAAATGGTAATATAAATTTTATAAAGAGAGAGAAAAGTTTGTTTAAAATTGAGCTCAACTAAAAGCATATGCGATTTCATTAATTTAGATCATGGATCTTCTTTTGCAGACACACTACTCAAATTTTAGTGTCACTTACATATCCATCAGAAATTATCAGACTTGCAAACCTTAATATTATTTCAAATATCTTGAGTGCAGGGTGAATGCATCAATCATAATTTGAGCGAAATTCACAAGTTTTTGTGTCCGTCTGTCCTTCTCTTCAACGTCTGATTTAAATTGACAGTGCAATAGTTGTCTAGTTTCCACCAGTGAGATCGAAAATAGGTTAGTTGGTGGAATGTGACAGCCCTCGTTATAAGCGAGTTGAAAACTTATTTCATATAAATTCCGCCTAGATTTTATTTGCTTTGCGCTCGTTACGAAAGAAAGCGTTGTATTGGAAGGAATTCCAAATATTTGACGAATTCGCACGTTTCTCAAGGAGAGCTTTGTGGGTATTTTCGGGCAAAGAAGAGTGGAACATCTTAAGGTTTGGCTGAAAGGCAACCAATTTTACGTTGTAACGACTCCTGTGAAAGGAACCACTACGATGGAGCTCTTTAAATAAAGAGAAGTCTATTGCACTAACTTCTGGAGAGGAGCTTATTAATTGCATTTTCGGTGTTGGGAATCATGCTTTTGAGCTCGTTATGAGAAAACTGCTTTTGTCATTAAAATTTACTTTTTTTCTGGAGGTCATTCCGGAATATAAGTATTGTGTATATACAGAAGAGTGACACTTTATCTTTCTTTTTCATTTTGCAGGATATCTATCATCATATAAGAATTTCTACGTCGGCATATCGCATGGACATGCACTCGGAAACATCCATTGAGGATAAGCTGGTTCTCCTTCCAGGACCTATCCAGCAAATTTAAGTGTGGGTCTGATTAAGGCAGCCCAGCCCCAGCGAAGAAACTGTGTTAGCAATTACCAGGGATGCAATAGTAAGACGGAAAATTTGTAGTGTGTCTCTATTTAGCCCGGTCGTCGTCGGCGAAAATGTGTGAAATGTTCATCTCTGCGACAACATAAGTGCCAACATAGTACTTGACGAACTTAGAACAAGGACAACTTGAGGCAACCACAATATCTTAAGACATAGTGTGTGACAAACATAATAATGAGATGTGAGAGTTACTTGCGATACTTGTGGCGGCGCCAGACTAAAAATGGATATCCTTGAAATATCCCCGAGGGCATCCGGAGTATTGTTTCACTTATTCCTCCTTTTTATACTTTAGTGCCGTGTTTTCCTTGTCCTCTAACAATAAAGGATGTGCTGGCAGCAGCGTGGAGAGAACGTGTATTTGCGGATGTAAGACTGTGCCATTGTACCAACTAGTTATCGTCCTTTAAGCGCTGTCATGCGGGTGTACACCGTGCACTGGATTACATACTTATGGGGATAAGTGAGCAATTCCGATAAACCTTTTCTTTGCGAAAGATAAACTGAGTTCAGACGAAGGAGCATTTCGAAGATTCGAACAACCAGTGTCGGGTGTCGGGGTTGAGTAAATTAATTGGACGGTTAGTTCGATTACGTGCGGGTTCGAACATTCTCGGAGTGAATATGGGTTCCAGTTCGATTGCTTTGATACATGTCGCAGTGAAAATCCAATTGTCAGCCTGTCTATGGTGGCTGCTCTGCATCAGTTTTGTATTCCTGACGAGGCACGACTTTGCTGTCGTAAGCGCGGCATATTCAGAAACTGAAGATTTCATTAACGAGTTGGATCGTCCAGGTGAGTAACGAACGATGCTTAAATTTAGTAAATTGCAGCCGCATTGCGAATAAATTCATTCTTATCATCACCATGGAGTTAGCCTAATTAGGTGCATATATCGATGTTGCAAATGGCGGCAGCTGAAATTCCGCGTAACTTGTAGCCTTGTAGGCAAAACAAATGGCGCCCCACTAAGTCTAAATATCGAGGCTTATTCCACCAATAAACGACAGCTCAATATGCCACTATTCATTCTGTTGAACGTTACCTATAGTAGATAATATATGCACATTACATTGTTCTGGACACTTATCGGTGTTTTGTAGCCGCGATTCTGCCGCCACAAATATGTTTTTGTTGAAGCGACATGATGTCGTGCTGACAGTTTTCATGAATAAACTTAATTTAATGCTTGATAGGTGAAATGGCTGAATATCCTTTAACTCCGTTGTGCTCTGCAGCGCTGATGGGAAATATGTAGAATTTATTTGAGTTTAACATAAAATTAAATCTCATAGCATTTGAACGTTTCACTACTTGAAGTATGTAGATTTTAGAAGAAGCAATGGGGTCGTTTAAAATGTTATTAGTCGCTATATTTGTTAAGTAGGCTTATCACTTCTTAAGAAGGTATTGTAAAATAATTGCTCATTGAAGTTTTCATTGTTATTTTGCTTCACATTTAGGTATATTAGTATTGTAATCCTATTGAAATGTCTAAATAATTCTACATAATGATTCTCTAGAAAGAGGACAGACTTTTAGGGGCGTAGGTCACCCATTGAGGATCAATTTAAGATGGGACACCCATGGGCGGAAATGCCTAGTTACGAAGCTACGCCCTCTGAAAGTTTTGCTCTGGGTACTCGACCAAATATATACGTATATAAGACGCAAAGGAACAAATTTAACAGCATAGCATTCTGCTTATTTTTAATTTCTAATTTTAATGTGAAATCATAACTTTTTAGTTTTTATGTACCTAACGTTGAATTTTATTGAAGTTTGTTATAAAATTATTAAAATACAAAAGGCAACTGAATCCCAACTTTTGTATTAAGTTAGTACCTATCTCTTATAATGCGGTTTCCCAAAACGTGCTATTTTCAAGGATCGTATTTACCACATTGTAGGAAGTTTATTTTGAGTTTAATTGTTATAAAATGTACGTTCAGTTTAGTTATCTTGCAAAATAAATTCGATCTGAACTTTTTAATTCTAAATAACCTATAAAATAACACAACAGCCAAACTCTTCAAAGTAAAATATGCGCCAAAAATAGGTAAACAAATGATTGCGGAATAGAGAAATTTTTTTCAAATAGACCGACACTGTTAAAATACAAGAAAATCACTTGATTTGCTTTATTATATTTAGCTTATTAAATGTTTTATGATAAAGAATTATTATTTGGTTAAATTATCATTTAGAAAATATTTTCGGTGAGTTGAATTGTCCTTATCGTTCCATGAAAATGCTGTGGTTATTAATGATAATTTTAAAATGTTTTCACGTTGGAATTTGTTATTTAAATATCAACACATGTACGTTTTAATTCTTATTGTGCGTATAAATCCCTTATCCCTTATAATATTTTTCAAATAATGCCATATCATTTGTAAAATTTGTATTAAATTGATCCAATGTTATGTCATCAGCAGTGCGTACCACGTATATTTTATTTGAAAACAGTTGGTTTTGTTGGAAATGTAGGTTTTAATTTTTAAGCTTGCTTTAAATTACTTTCATAAAATTTTGTTCTCTATAACTTTTAGTGGGGATTAATGGGGATTAAATTAATGTTTTAATCCACATACTATGAATAATACACTAAATGATATATCGATCGACAATAATATCTGCCATTTGTGTGTGCAATTATCCACTAGCCTTTGAAACATATTATTCCAATATCATCCAAAAATTATAAGGAAGAGTTAGTCTAACAAAACCTCATGAAAATTTAGGAAATGTACATTTGTTCTTTTTGGTACATCTACATATACTTCTATTTTTCGAAAGATTATTTGTATATACATATCTATGTGCTTTTGTTTATAAAATTGAAATTGAAATTTCGGGATTGTCTGTGAATACTTATAAGTATACAAAATATAAATCTGCATTAATAACATTTTTTTTTGATAAGGACGAAAAATTTCCGACAACTACCAAAAAAGCTATAAAAATATGTGTGAAAGGTCTAGCTAGACCATTGGGGAAAGAATCGCTCCTAATTACTTCGATAATTAATTGCTCTAGCTTAGGTCATTACCAGGGCTTGGTTACTCATATTGAAATTGACCCTCGTAACACCAACCAATATTTTATGGCAATTTGTTCGTCTTCTCGAAAAATATCTCTTCTATCTCGATGTTGTGTATCTTTAAGAAAGTCGCAATCAAACCCATCGCGCCTGAAATCGTAGCAATTTTTTGTGGCTAAATTTCGTCCGTCCATCAGCCGGTCATCTGAATTAAGGCGACAGCGAGGAGCCCCTTAAGTTTACACAGATGTAATGGCCAACCATAAAGAAGGATCTCATTTACTTTTATCCAGAAGTGCGCAAACAACGAAAATGTAACAGAGAAAGTTTTTCGCTTATTACAGAGAAAGGTTTCGAACTTATTGGTGCCATTACCCCACATCATTGAGTATTTAGAGGGTTAACGACTATTGAACACAAAAAGAAGATTGGGCAAATGGGCCTTGAATTTCGGAAACTCTATTAGTTCCAGAACGTTAGTCTAGGGATTGCAAACGATTCGGCCTTGTATTAAACATCTCTCCTGGCCGTCGAGGAGGCGATATTTGCAGCACTTTGGCAATTTATATTTGCTGCAAAAATCATTTCATGGATGTGCGCTTTACGAGCACCTTTTAATTTTCTAATCGAACTATACTTCGCCTTGATTTAAAATTGTGAACCAATTCACCCTCAAATGGATTAAGCGGTTCAATCAGCCAAATGATCCTTTTCTCTGAGAACTTGCAACTGTGCCCGGTAAATGAACCATCGACGATATACGCCAAGAGGCTTAAAACTGCCGGCAATTCCTTCTCCAGAGTTTGTAAAATAATCAGCAAATATTTTCAAAAATTTTTAAAAATAACCTAATCTACTTATAAGCGGTTCAAACTAAACAAAGCGTACTTTTATTATTTAGCAAAGACTCAGTGAGTTAGACAATCAAGATTTAGGTTGAAACAGAATCACTCACTGATTTTGATAAAACTTTGTAGGAGTGTTTATTTGTCACTTGTAATTGACAATTTCCCGCCACAAATTGTTTCATATTCCCACAAAGTTTTGTTGTAAATTTTATAAATTCCTTAAATTAAGGACATTTCCAACATTTCATTCAAATTTTTTTTTAAGAATCTTTGAAATTAATGAATTTAACTACCTATTTGTGTTATACTTTGATTTGTCATTTTATAGCACGAAAAGTGATCGATAAGAGTGAACATTTTCTTATTTTCAATGCTCGTGTAGAATTTTTTTCAGAATGTGACAAAAAAACTATCACTTTTCAGAATTTTAAAGTTAAATACGTAAGTGAAAGACGAATGTATTTTACATATCCGTCATTTTTGACCCTAAAAGAACATAGTTTAATCACATAATTTGAGGAGACGCCAAACTTAATTTGTGCCTTTAGGTCGGGCTAGAAAAAAGGAGACTTAAATGCGTATATATTTCGGAAAATAAATTTAATTTTAAATAGCAAAAAGTTTCATATTATGGTACTAACTTAAGGAAAAGGACTTCTTAAAACCAGCCCCGGGATTCCCTAACGATTTAGAGTTAGAATTTAGAATCTAAAATCTAAATTTAGATTTTAGATTCTAAATTCTAACTTTAAATCGTTAGGGAATCCCAGGGCAGGATTATCGAGGAGTCATTTTGATCAGTTTCAGTTTATTTAAAATTGTTTCTCTTTACGAAAATAACTTATTGTTAGTTAAGCTTATGTATATACATAGGTATATGTAAAGATATTTCTTGGAGAAATAAATTTAAAATAAACTGAAAATGCTTTTCTAGTTTTAACATCGTTTCTAGTGGGCCAAGTTCCGACAGTACACAGACAAATAATATTTGTCGGGGGAAAGTATAAAGGCCTTTTGTGGGTGGGTTCACGATTACTAAATTGCGGACGCCGCTCACCCGTAAGTATGATGGACATCTACCGGTAGAGATATGCCTTTAAGATGTTCACAGATATTTAATAGTCATGTTTTCGAGACCCTTCCACGATAAAAGCATTTTGCGAACTCGGTAAATCGCGTGATTATCTGGGCTGCTTCAAAAGTTATGGCGTCGTGAAGATGCGACACAGCTGTTCGAGTTCTGTTTTGTAAAAGGGATTTGCGGGCGAGACCTGTTAACTTAATCCGCTAATTACCTCGCCGATAAGGAGTTTTCCATTAATTTCTTTTCCGATTTCATCCGCTTAGATAAAGTTTGCGTAAACTTATCTCATTGAGAATTATAAAGCTCGAGAAATCCGTGATTTATCCAAAGAAGTGATTGGAACGATTGCCAAAAACTTGGTAACCGAAGTGTTGAACCGGAGCCCTCTTTTGCATTGTTGAATTTCGGCGATTGGGAGAACCTTCGTTGGCCTTTTGTTCGGGGAATTTTCTTTTTATTTGGCTCAAATTTCTGCTCCGTGCTAATTGTTTAATCCAGTTAAGGTGCTTGTGGTAGATAAAAGATGAGCGTAATGTTTCCTAACTTCGAAATGCAAAAGTGTACTTTTTTTACTCAAGTTCAGATTTCGGCTCGCAATTGATTCATTTGCAAGTTTTTGCGGTGGCCAGGAAAGTCCGATCATTTAGGTACTAATAAAATCCCCAATGCATAAAAGTAGCTTTAACTTTTTTCCTGGGTACTTCCTGAGCCACAGAGCAGCTTCCCATTGTATAACTTTATCGAACAGGAATCTGGGTACAGGCGGAAGTTGTGGATTGAATTGAATTTTTTTGTTCGAGAAAACTATGCTGTGGAAAAAAAGTGATGTTTGCCTGCACACAATCGAAAGTGCTATGAGGACTTGCCCGCCCATCGGACTCTATTTACAGATTAAACACCTCCAGGAAAACAGGTACCATTTAGTGCTGAACTTTTGAAGCTCATTGCTTGTTGACCCTTTCTTCAATCTTCACCAAACAATACACAATTCACATAAACAAAATCATATCTACATTCCTTTCCGGGAAATATGGTCATTTCATTTTTTCATTAATTATTTATTCAAAGAAACGAAATAATTTTCTGCGTTATTTCTATAAGGACTATTGCGTGGAGTCTCTCAAATTACATCAAATGTTCAAATATGACTTAAATGCGTAATATGAATTATTTCTATAAATTTATAATAATTTCATTAAGGGTAGGCAGGCATAATTAAAGTATTTCTAAATATTCTTAAAATATAAATATCTATTAATACTTTTCTGCTAATTAATTTATAATAATTTTGAGCTTAAGAAATACTAGACATTTTTTCCTAAATTGAGTGTTTCATGTGTTCTTTTAAAATTTGAAAAAATGGTATTTAAAAAAAGAAATTATTAAAAAACGAAATACTCGACTGCAGTGACTTCAGATTAACTAATAAGTTAGAAACAAGATATTTTTCAATTCAGTCTCTGAGTGTGTGAACTGAGAAGAAATGTTCCTGATTTTATTTAACACGGCAAACATTATTCATCAATTTGTCAACGTTGAGCCGAAACTGCTGAAGCTAATTAGGCGGAATTTGGACAGTAGGTGGTTTCTTTTGTGACGTAAGGATCCACTAAGAAAGGATTTTAAGAAACTCTTCTCCTAAGCGGATATCATTTTGTATGAAAATCTTTCATGTATGAACATAAATCTATGTATGAAAACTGGGTATTTAGCTTTTATGTTATAAATTAAGAAAGACTTCTTTTAGGATTTTTGGAAATTTATTCCTTAATTGGCTAAAATAGGGGATGAAAGCTTGTATGGGTCTTCCATTACTTTTGTAGTTAGAAGAGGAGTGTGCTAATTTATCGTATCAGAGGCTTTATATGAGAAATGGTATTTTGAAAAATAATTCATTTTTGAATGTCTGCATATTGGAAATAGTATAATTTCATGTTCGGAAAAGAATAAAATTCGAAATGAGGAATTAGAATACGGTCTAAATTTTATAATGGATAATAAAGAAAAATAGGAAATACCCAAGGCCGTTTGAGATTGACGATGAAAAAAAATACATTCATATAAAGGACTTCTGGGCTTAAAAAAAATTACCGAGCGGTTTGAACGATAAAACCCTAATCATCTTCAGTTTAACATTAACAATCCTAATGGACTTAGATATAATACGAATAGTATTATTAAATATTTTTTAAATACATATCTAAGAAAAGATATGAAGACTTTTATAACGTGAATATTCCTATCAGTTTTTGACTTTATGATTTCAAATTTTGTACCCTTTTCAACTTTGCTAGTCATGATTTTCAAAAGTAGGTAAGTTACTGTTGCGGAAAAATGAAATAATTGAATATATATACAAAATAAAATACAAATAATAAAAATAAATACTCTAAGCTCCTAAGTGCTTTGAGACTGCACTTTTAGAAGAGTGAAATTTTATTTTCATGCTTATATACATACATATAACTACATTACATCTATTCCAATGTTTATGTTTGTATAAAAAATTATATTGAGGAGATTTTATAATAAACATCAATAATCTCATTTAGTCTTCTTTTAAAGTTTCGAGTTCCCTTGTTCGAGTTTGGAATGTTAACTCCATACGATCTCTTAATGTAGTGAGTGCTCTTAATGTGAGAAATTTCCGTGATGAAACATTTTCTGAAAAGGATTTATTCGAAATTTTAGTGTAGAGTGCATCCTGCAACATTACCAAATTCATGTTAAATGTACGGCTCAGTGCTCAGGCATGCCATAAAGAATTAAAATTGTGGTTCACAGTTCGTGGCCGAGACACATGCCAGCATCCGAGCACATTTTCGACTAATCCGGTAATTTTACAGCGGAGCAAGCAAACACTACTCTAACTACCGAATCCTTCGCGCCGCCAGAGTGACTATCACGGCTGAGCGCAGAGCGCTGCAAAGCCCCCCACATAAGCAGATAATCCGTCTAGGGAAACTTTATTATAACAAAACACATGTTCGCCGCGCTAATGAAAAGCCGGGGTACTTGCCGAGTACGAGCCATTTAATAAGTTCAATTTGTCGAATTCATCCTCTGGGCGTGCTATGGTCGTTGCTGCAGAATGGCCGGATGAATTGCAGACATAGAAACAAGTAGGCGCTTCCCGGGCGGGGCGGGGGGCTCAAGTTAATCTTCACAACCCACATATCTTAAGGGTTGGTTGTGGGCGGAGGCTCCGGTGGATTTTATCTGGGCCGAATGCAGACGAAGGCCGTGCCGTGCCGTGTCGTGGCGCAGAGCAAAAGTTGCCGTCTCCCTTCCGGGCGGTGATCCGGTCTTATCGCCATCCCAACTTTGCCATGTCGACACAGATCTGTGCAGAAACAGTTCTGCACTGTGCAGAACTTGTAATAGGGAAATCGAGTTCAAACAACACGTAAACAGCCGAAAGTAAGTTTGTGAAAATATTGCTTTTTAAGTGCAGTTTCCCTGGCGAGGTGGGTGGGATGCAACCGTATGCATCTATGTTTTATGCGGGTCCATGGTGCATCTGTGCGGCACTGCAGGAACCAGCCTTGGATATGCGGGGCTCCGGCCTCAAACGGGAACGATGCGATGCGATCCGACTCGACTCTTGCACTCCGGTGATTCTTTGCGAACTTAAATCCTTTAGTTGCTAGAGAAAAGCAAATAAGACTCTTTTCAGAAACAAAATCCTATTTAAATTCTTCATCAGAAAATGCAAGCTCAGCACAGTCTGTGCACGTCACTGTCTTATCTGATTAATAGCACTGAACATTCCTATTCTGCAAAAATTGTTATCATAAATTAACATCTGCTTCTAGAAATAGCAGAACTGCAAATACTTGTAAGGCTGATTTACATTCAGAGGACGTGATTACGCTCCTATTCACGCGGAATAGCTCAAAGCAGCGGCGAACAGGGTGACAGAAAAGCTCACCCAATGCACATAGGGACATCATTTTATTTATTTATTACATATGCTTTTAGCCTTGCAAATTGTGCAGCTTGTTCAAATTTCGCCATTAGATCTCAATCAGAGAAAATACATATGAGGTCGTGGGCAGAGACCCGCTCCTATCGTCTTTTTAGATATCCTCCCATAAAAATCCTCAGTGGAAAGGAGGTGCATGAAACTGAAATTTCCTTATTGACATTGTAATAGAGCCCTCCCCCTTGCTAGAAGAGCTGAGAAGTCCAAACACTGAAGTCAAAGGACTGTTTGAGGTAGTCCTCCCATGGGAGTCGTGACTGTAACGCAATTGAATTGACACTCCAACCCGGAAAAGAGTCACGTTCTGGTGAACTTCCTAAACCCTTTTCCTGCTTCGGATAAGATGCAGACGTTTTGCCTCGAGACATGTTAAATTGGTGCACATGTTCCATGACACTTCGAGCGCTCCTCTTCTCCAACTGTCTGTATCTAGATCTAGATTTAGATCTATATCTGTATCTATACATATACGCATGCAATTAGTCCTTTTTGTCATCGCTCCACTATGCAATAATTTATGCAGGATAATTTCCAGCACGTGCAAATGGTGCGATTTTTGTGGGCCAGCCCTTCTAAACGACTGTGAAGGGCTGAAACGAACTTATCGAATAATCTAAAAAACATGCCACTCCGGCTTCCCCACTAGAACTTAATTAAACCGCCTCTTCGCCTAATAATATTCAAATCGTTTATTCGGTTTTTCCCAGCCGCACAGCAGGTGCCCTTTTCGAATTTCGATGCGGTTTTGCGTTCTAAAGTCGGAACAATTTATTTATTTGCCATGTGGGCCGCCAAATGTTGGAGTGGAAATTTCGATTTGATTACTCTCGAGCTTAACAATCGGTAAATATTTGGCCTGGGATTCAGAGTCTGGTAAACTTTGGCGGGCGTCATTGAGTAGTTTGAGTCGTTGTGGCTCGACCTCGATGGTGGTAAGCTGATTATCCAATGAATTTGCATTGTAATTTGGCGGAATTGAGACGAACGGTAGAACAGTTTGCATTGACATGATTCCAACAGCCGAATTAGCTTTACTAAAGTTAGGTGGATTAAGATAGTTAAATGCATCTCTGTTTCCCGGTTTTATCCTTTTTGAAGGAAAGACAAAAAGGATGGAGAACTCAAACACCTTGGAAAGCTGCTGCGGCAATGGAACTCTACATTGAAAATTCTTAGAAATTGCAGAGAATCAAAACAAATTATTCCTTAATCGTAACTACTTGGATGGATCTAAAATCAAAAAATGTGTAGATATAGGAAATCATAAAGGGGAAAGCTCATATTTTCGAGACAATCAATTTTTTCATTTATTAATTCATTTACTTATAAGATCACTTTTAATTTTTCATCTTTGCCATATGCCATATGCTTCATCATCTATATAATTTACTGGCTTTCAATAAGCAAGCATAGGTTATGAATGTGGGTCTAAATTTCTCATTATAAAGAGTTCTTGATTCAACGACAAGCTCTATATACTCGTATATAAGTGATATTACTTAAAATTGAAAAGTCTCCAACGCTAAAAGCTTAAAATTTAAAAATCGGGAAATGATTAATTTCTTCTAGATTTGGATATTTTTTGTATGTAGGTACATCAAGGAACACCGAGATATGTTAAAGAGACAATCAGCTTGAAAAATGAAATCAATATGGAACTGCTTTCTTGCAATATATTCGCCAGTATTTAAATATGAGATTACTGAACCGATGCGTTACTTTATTGCTCCGAGTGAGTAAATTTATAAACTACTGAAATTACTTCAACGACAATTCGCAAATTGCATTATTGATTTGAACACATTTGACTAATTCGAAGTGTTCTGTATTTCCGATATTTTCCATCTAATTAATTAGTATCTGCCAAAGTTGAAATTTCAGTTCGAGTTCGCACAAGTCTATAGTTAAAAACTTTGACTCATCAATTAATTAAGGTTTGTTATAAATGACATGACTGACAAACTCGTAAATGATTGAATTGAGGCTCTCCAGGTACTCTTTAGAAAATTAATTTAATTTCGATATGGTATGTTCGTCATTTGCGGCAGAAAGTTTGGGTTTTTCTTTATTTATGTAAAAATATTTTTCAGTAGTGAAAATCCTTAATTTATAACTTGTTTTGTGGCCTGTTAAATCTGATAATAAATTTCGTAGAATAAAAGGCAAGCTTTTGTATCACACTTTATTGAAAAATGATTATATTATATAAAAGCGAGCAAAATTACTTTATAAAGAATGTAATTTTATAATTTACGCGGCTTTTTTATCGGTACTCATAATTAGGTAATTAATTTATAATATTCCAGAAAATTACAAGGACACGAAAGTTACACTGATGGATTCCACGCATTTCAAGTCATCATTTGTATTTTTAGAAAATTAAACAGAAATTAACTTATTTACGCCAAGAAAGGAAAGAACATCTATAAGATTTGATATGTACTTTGCACGAGTAGGTACTTCACTTTATTTGTGAGTGTAAAAAGGATATTTTCTAAGAATTATATTTTCTGTTAGGTTTTCTGATATTCGCCCATATTACTCTTTTATCTTAAAAGTCCTCTGGGCGCTGGCACATTTGAATATTAAGACAATCCCCACAGCACCATGTTATTGTATGAAATGAGTTGAAAAAATTTAATTAAAGGCTGCCAAAATTCCCTGAGGTACTATTTTTGCGGGTATAATTTAGAAAGTGGTAAAACTTTGCATGGAGGGCTGAAATGAATCGTAGGAGACTTGCAAAAATCTAAACTCATTCGAAACTTTCTCGCATTAACCGCAAAAGCAAAATATGGAGTCGGCAATTTTACATGACGAGGAGCACAATTTTCCAAGAAAAGTTTCTTGGAGCGGGCCCATTGAGTGTCAGCTGAGTGCTTTAAGTGAAATTTACAACAATCATCAAATCTGAATGAAAAAATGTTGGTCCAAATGCCCGAGGACTCTGCCTTCAACCCTACGTCAGAAGTGGCATTGCTTAAAATTCATCCAAATCTAGCACCAGGAGATTCTACCACTCCCCCGACCCCCAGATTTACGACGATATTATGAATATTTGCAAAGCCGCTTTGAGACACTGTGGGCGGCGGGGCTTACTAATCAAAACGAATCTTGAGACGTCGTGTAAGTCGATGGGTCTTCCGAGTTTAACGATCCAATTCAGCATAGTGAATAAATTGGAAAGAAAATAAAGCGAGCCCAAATAGGGGCAGAGCCTCCCACACCCCATCCGCCGCCAAGGATGCTTTCCTTGGTCTAGTTTGCCAAGCAGCTTCGAGGAAAAGTTTTTCATTTTTCCGAGCGATTTGCATACTCAACCTATTTACTAAAAAGTAGAAGAACACAGGACATTATCCAAATGACCCTAGAATATGTGGGTAGCCTGCACGAAATGTATTTGAAGCTGGGTAATGCGGCAGAAAGGACTTAAGGCGGCGGGCTGCGGGGGTGGAATGGGTCCTAGACACAAAGTAACGAAGGCGGACAAAAGGAAGGACGAGTCCTTCATGTAAATTGTAATGAGAAAAAAATAAATACATAGTTCAGCTGAGTTAATTGCTTAAATTCGTTTGCCTTAATTCCAACTTAATTTTCTTAAAAGTATTCCTTGATAATGGGATTTGTCCAGGAGTTCCTTTGCGAGGGAGAAAGGGGCGCCCAGATGCCCTTTGTTTCTAAAAAAAGGCAGAAATGGATTTCACCATTTTAAAGGAGAAATCTACTGCGCCTTAGATGGGATGCGACAAAGGAGGAATGACGACAATTTTGAGAGCCTTTTATTCGCAGCTTCCATCGTGTTAAAATATAAGAAAAGTTTAATCGGGTCGCAGCTATAAAAGTGCACAGCATTGCCCGGCACAGGGTGGGTTATGTATTTCGATAGCGTCACGCTATAAAGCTTTGAGGAAGATGAAAATTACAAAGGATTAAATTTGAAAGTATTCCAAGGATTGGATGAATAGGAAGTGCTCAGAGGTCCTTTATTTAGATCAGCACAGCTTTGGAAATTGTTGAAAATAACTTCAAAGCTATCATGTCGCAGCTGAAAATATAAAGTAATAAACTTTCGCGAAGATTATGGGAATATAAGCGACAAGTGGCTATCGAAATTATTTAGATTATATAGATATAGAAGCACAGGGATGAAGTATGATATACATACACATATATATTTTTTCCATAACTTATTACTTTATTATATACTTTAAAATTTAGCATTTGTTTAATAAGAAAATTATCAGATTGCTGGTTATTCTGCATTCAAAAGATTGGTTTTCGTTAATTTAAAAAATATGTTTTTTAATCGTATGAAGTGTTTTTAACAAGAAAGAAAATTGTATTTATTTTTAAGTAAGTATAGCGTTTGTTTGCTTAGAATTTCATGCATTTTATATAAGGGAAAAGTTTCAATAAAATGAGGATTAGCACAACAGATTACTTTTTTCGAATGACTGGCCTCAATATCAGCTTTCATTAAATTTATAGTTGTTATGTACTTCTCGTAATATCGATTAAGTAATGGGGTCATAGATGGATTTAATTAATTTTACCGATCATAAATCGAAAAATATGATGTTGACAAATTTTAATTATTTACACAAAAATTTGTTGCAATGTAGAATACGAATCTGCTGTGAAAAGTAGAACTCCCCATGTTATATTTCAAAGCTTCCGTTTGCTATTTGATCAAGAGAGACGGTCGATTTTTAATATAAATTAATGGCTACTCGAAAATATGTATAATTAACTTTTCACTACAAAGAGCTTTTTTCATATTAAGTATGTGGTCTTCTCGAGATTTTTTACTGCTTTGGGTTGAGAAAGTCATCATGATGAAATGAAAAATATTTTCGACTTTAATTAATGTACGAGTATACTATTTAATTAACTAGACTGTTCTTTTGTATAGAATATGAACTACATATTTATATGTGCAATATGTATGGTGCTTTTCAGTAAAATTGCTATTTTATGAATTTGAAATTATATTGCATCTAATTTGCTACAGTAGAGACAGCATTTTCTGTCGATTGTAAGACAGATACCATTAACAATAAATAATTTTCCGACTTGATATTGCCTCAGTTTGATCAAACAAGCAACGATTTATAAAATGTGATAATAATGAAAGAGAAAAGGTGGAAAATTCGATTACATCATGCTTGTTACACCAGCCGGGGAACCTGGTGGAATGTGAGCGCGATAACAAGAACGCAGTAAGGGATCCCAGTCCCAGCATCCTCTGAATCAGGAGAGAACATTCAGGGAAGCAGGAGAGAGACAAATTAACCAATAAAAGGTAATCATACTTAATGATGAACCAATTTACCAAATTACTACCTGTAGGGGCTGAAGGCGTGCGAAAACGTGCACGGGACACGACACATAACATAAATTTGAGGCGTGCAATCAACTGATTTATGGCCGATGATTCCCAAGAAATTCTCTGTAAATAATAAATGATTGGTGGTATAAACGTCACAAATCCATTTTTATTAGTATCTTGTTCCTGCGCTGTATGGCTTATTTATGTCAAGACATACCGAGCTTTTTCTCCGAAAGTAGGAAACTTATTAAATTTATTGGGGCGGTGGCATTGCGCTTCTATTTTAGGTTTGTACATATTTCGAAAACTATTTTGCATTTCTCTTAGATCATTTCTTAGAATTATCAAGATTTTCCAGAAAGAAAATGGTTAGTTCAAGGGTGAGATGGCAGAAATAACAAACTTGAAAAACATTTCTGTGGTTGCAGTTTCTATGAAATTTTTAATTGGTGTAAAACTTGGGCACAACTAAAGCAGACGAATTTTGGGTCTTTAGTACCCCAACTCTGGTATAGGTGCAGCGAAATCACCCTGCAGTTGTATGAACAGAGATGGGATCTGGTGGAGAGACCTCGGCTGCAATCGCTGAGTTATTGCAATGAAAAATCAATGCATATTTATGAGTGCATTTAGCTGGGGGCAGTTAGCTCCAAAGGCTCATTATTCACACCTTACAGGGTATTATTTATTCATCGATTATTCCCGAGTGCGCTTTGCCTCGGCTGCCTATACTCATCAAATTGTGGTTTGCGGCTTTGGACGTAAATATGGGGATATAGCACAAGTTTCACCTAGAAAATTCCCGACGTTTATCGACGATGGTTTTGTTGATCACATTGTCCTTGAATGGCAAGGATAACTCAAAGCGATAATGTTCATATAGAAATGCGAAACAGTTCAGACAGATGCAAAAGACAAAACTAGGGTTCTACCCCGGGTACCCAAACCGCTTCCTCTGTCCGGTTTCAAGTCTTTGTGGATCTCACATTTGTCCGTTCTGCCGTAGTTACTATAGAATTCCTAGCCTTGCTTTGCTGAAGGAGTCGGCACAGGTCCTTGCTAGTGCGGCTGCATTCAGGTAATGCCCCATTGTCTTACAGGAACTTTACATTCTCATAACTAGATAAGAACTGGGGACCTGGAGTGGGAGTGTACACCACTGACATATTGTTAATCGAGGTGTATGAATAGCGCTCCGCACAATGTGAAGGCCCCATTCCATGGTTTAGGGGCACTTAATCACCTGCGAGTCAGAAAGTGCCAGGGACTTCTTCCTGATGAATTAAACTGATTTTCTCTATGTAATATTTTGAATAGCGAGAACCCTGAAAGGAAGCCCAGCTCCAAGCTGTACTAAATCGTTTCTGTTTCTATTCACAAAGCAAATCTCTAGATCTACATTCTGTAATCTCTGCAACTTGAAAGAAACTGTGTGGAAATATTTTTGGATTTCACCAAAAGAAATTCCATTTCCTGTTTTACTCCTTTATGTATAGGGGTGCCTCCGGAATTGGCTTGTTTTATTTGTGTTTGACTCGAAATTTGTATTCGAAAGATATTTTTAAAAGATTCCGTCCAGGAACAAGCACTGGTTTTGCAAAAGTGTTTTTCTCAAAGGCAAAGGGAGCAAACGCGATTCCCCAAATAACGCAGTTCTTCGGTAACTGCACCATGGCCAGCTCATTTTTTTATTAATAGCAAGAATATTGGCGAATATTGTTTCGTCTTTGTTCGCTAGAAATTATGAATTTAATATCTTTTGATCCTGCGGGGATATTTGCAGTGAAATTCTATTATGTATTTGGAAAATCAGTATCTAAAGGATCGACAATTGAACGTACATATTAATTACAGATTCCCGAATACCAATGCATCTACAAAGGCTTTGAAAAGCATTTTTGTTCTAGTATTATAAATTACTCAGGAATTTAATAAAGCTTTAACAGCTACTGTATGCAAATCGGAATTTGTTTTTTTTTTTCAACCAAATGGAATAAATTTCGATTTTCAATTTAGATTTTAGAAGAATATAAAAAAAATATTTAGAAGAAAAATAAAACGACAGTTAAATTTTTTAAAAACTGTGAGAAGAAGAGGCTTTAAATGATATATGACAAAGTTCAATAATTATAAGTTGATCATAAAAATATTACAAAATTCGTATACATACGTTTATATGCAAAAATACATTTTTATTCAATATGCAAAATATAGTTTACAATAATTACGAAATGTTTGTATATACATATATTAACCGGGTTTCTATCGTATGAAAATTGATCTGCGTAGGTATACTTAATATTTTATTCAATAACTGCATGAAACCCACTATCTAATTGTACTACAAGTCTTCAATATCATCAATCTATCTATTCTATCATTTATTTAATGTCTGACTGCTTGATTAATTGATTTTGTTTTGATACGTGTGTTTACTCTTTAACCGTACACATGTTTTACATACGTACGCCTGTAGATACCGAAGTATGGGTTTTTGAGACATTTGTTATCTTGGGCTTGTGCAAACTCCGAGCTAGTGGGTGCAACATGACAAGATGAAACAACACAGCAAATACAACTTTTACAATGGTGACGAGAGTTTGTCTAATGACGTAAGCATATCCATTGTGCTGGTTCCTAAGCTGGCTCGAAAACAATGTCTGCGAGCAAAGGACAATAGCTATCCAGAGCAGATTTCGAAGCAAAGTACCTACTATGGTCCATTCAGGCTTTTCTTGGCTCAAAATCAGATTTGAGTGGCACATGCCAAGGCGCCAAAGACAAAATTCCATGGAACCACCTATGTTCGCTACATTTCATTGGATAACTTAATCTTCTACAAAACTGTTGTGCCGGAGGAGGTCGCCTTATATATGCAGAACGCAAGCAGTTATGTTTGTTTTTGAAATATCCATATAATATGAAAAGCCGTGCAGGATGGGTACGAAATAGTGGAGACCATGGCGTACGTCCTCCGCACAAAAACATTTATTTAATAAAATCTATTAGACCCAACGAAAGCTTATCGTCTCAATTTTTCTGCAGAGACACCACTATAACCTTGGCAGGAGAAAAGGACGAGTTTCCTTCCCTCCGTAGAAATAGGATACGGTGACGTGCTCGATTCCCAGTGGCGGAGGTAACTTTTTGTTCTTGTATCCTTACGAGAATAGTCACATGGCAGGCATCTATACGTGTCCGGGCAACCGGCGTTTGAGGGATATCCGGGCGCAAAAATATCCAATCGAGTTGGAACTTAATTTGAGCTGCTTTTGGAATTACCAATGAAACGTGCACTGGTCCCGGCCTCTGCCCTGATACACTCTGACAACGGCGATTTTAGCAGCATCCCTGAAATGAAACCGGAGTAGAGTCGAAATGCGAACGCCTTGCGTCCTCTTCGACGTAGAGGTTCCCGCACAACTAATGAGGTCCGGGACGGTGGGGATCACAGTGGCTGCTCCTTAGCGATAAATTGTGAATTGAACCGTAAAAAAGGGTCCCATAAATATGTAATCAATCAATTTGCCACAAACAAGAAACAAACAGGTTGAATAAATACTTGTCCCTCCTAATCTCGGGAAGAATTTCATTCGGTTCCTCCGGCTCTTTCTGGGTTGACATGTGTGCTCCTCGGGAGCGACGCTTCTGCCGTGGGAGATCTCCCGATCCCTCATAACGAGTGACAATTCTGTCATACTCGAGGAGATTAGGGCCTCTTCAATTACTGCAAATTCTGTTTGCGAATGCTTCACGTGTAATTGATTGATTCGTTTGATTTTAACACTCCCTTAACGGCCAAATCTAATCAATTTTCTCTCTAAACCTTTTTTCTTTCTACCTGAAAAACTTTTTGAATTGAATTATGCGAAAGCTGTTTAGCTTCGACCTCCCAACCTTTTCAGAATGCCCATAAATATTATTAGCCTAACCCTTCCCAGTGTTAGCGCAATAGTTCAATTACTCACATTTCTGCGTAAGGGTCAAGGTAGTCATCTTCGACCTGTTTTACTTGTTATTTTCATTGACATTTGCTTTTCTGTATCAAACATCTTGTTCTACCCTGATGATGGTAATTTTATTTAAGTTAAAAATAATTCTTAATACCTACTCTTTGCTTAGTTAAATATTTTAGAAAGTTTATGCGTTATAAATTGTGTGCCATCAAATAAGGGTATGTACATACGAGTATCTAAATGCTTTGTTATTTATATCCTTTCCCCGTATGTAGGAAGAACCTACTATATTTTAAATCTATACATATGTATGTATATAAAGTAGAAAAAGGGACTTAGGTGTTATTTTTATCTCAAACTTATTGCTTTCTCGGATCATATCGAGATACATAGTTACCAACAGAGGTGACGAAATCCTTGACTTCGTTGCAAGAAGGTCTCGTACCTAAATTTCACGGATCTTATATTGTTAAACAGTATTCACACAATGTGTGTACTACTTTACGTTTTACATATTCTTTCAATGTCTTTATGAGGAACTAAAACTTTGTCCTCTGCTTTAATATTTGTATATTGTATATTTAGTTGAAGTAAAATTCCTAAATTCATTTCTAAGCCCAAAACACATGTCCTAATTTTCGTTAATAAAGTATTCGTTTCACCAATTGAACGTGGTTAAACCTTTCTTGATAAAATTTACTTTAAGTAGGTATACATATTGTTACAAATTTGCACTCTATTTCCCTCGTTACGACTCGAGGATATGGGGACGGACTTACACTAATTTTGTTTGAGAATAGAATGCGCATCTGTTGAGGCAGACGAGCAGCCAAAACAAGTGGTCAGCGTTTCAATCCGGGGCACTGACCAGATCTCTTCAGTGTGGCTGAAGTCCAGTGCCCCTGCCACAGACGCCACAATTGTGCGGACCGAACGCGCCGGTCCCCATATGCGCTTAATTCCAACTTCAAGTTTGAATCGTAACGAAGGAAAATTTGTAACAATATGTAGATATGTGCATTAGTCATTATTTCTTAATTCGCAAATTAAATTGGCTTGTTCATTGTTAAATCAATTCAATTCAATTCGCTTGATGCGTATAGGAAATTTAAAAATTGCCTGGAAAGTTTGGTGTTATTTAGGGAATTAAATATTTGTACATTTATACGATTTACACTATGTGTATACCTAATAATAATCTTATATTTGTACTTGTTTTGTAAAGCTTTTTAGTTCGAGTTCATTACAGACATTTAGTTGGTAAGGGCATGTCTGAGTTATTTTCGGAATGTCCGTAAATATTGTACTTAATCTCGGGCGTTGTACAACCATCGCAATGTGGCAATAAAGAGGACGAAACGACCGTTTGATAATGGCCATATTTCTTGGTTTCAGAAATTACCATTATCTCGTTGTTATTAATTTTCCCGTGCAGAAGCATTTGGAGTCGGTTCGATACACTTCTGCCAGCAAATTGCAGTGCAGATCATAAAAAGTTATAAGATGGCGACATTTAGCACTAAACCCTACCGCGCGATGGCCGTACTCAGCCGAAGCCGCCAGACCATAAATTCTGCTGCTATCACTTCCGAGATAAAAGAGATTTATGATTGCTCCTACCTTACCTAATTACATTCTGTGCAACGTGCAAATGGAATTCTTTAGAAATTTCGACCATTTCTTCCCCACCTGACCGCCATATCTGGCGTCGTACCCGTGCCACTTAATTATCCGCGAGTGGACATTTTGGTGTATACTCGTACTTCTGTTTACTTTTAATGGCGAATACTATTTTATTTACCGACTAAGATTCCTATCTGCATTGGGAGTATTGGAGACGCGCGATGTTGGAGCATATCACAAACTTAATTAAAGCCAATCAGAAACCTTTATCAGATGTCAGAAGCAAAAGTTCGCGAATTCCCAAGTGGAATTAATTATGGGTTACCTGGGCAATGCGAAAGTCATCACCGAGTTAGGCCAATGGTCGGCAACAGTTCAATTCAGGCAAATTAATTAAGAATGATTTTCTGAAGGAATTTATGTGGTCATGGAATGGAAATATTTTGTCCACAATGCCTTCAAGGCCGTCGAGCCTTTTCGCAGCTTAATAATTTCAAGTCTGCCGGGCAATAATGGAATTCACCCGACGAAGTAAGTAATAAATTCGTGGAAAATGGAAATACGATAATTCACAAAATATTTGTGCTAACTCCATGGAAACTTTTATAGCTTATACTCGTTTAGCTGAAGGCTAGCATGGGATGAAGTGACCGCTGCCGGACAATTGGGCAGAAGGCCTTAATGACCGCAAACATGTTATCCATTAATACTCCTTTAATGTGAGTTTTTGGTCGTTGATGTGTGATCTGGCTTCATTCACCCACCAAAATTCATTTTAATGTCCTTTTCTTCTATACACATATGCTCTAACCCTTTTCGGGAACATTTGTTTCCTTAAAGAGTTAATCTTGTGAATAAGAAAAATTTGTTCAGCTTCTACCTCCGAAAGACAAAGTAAAATTCAAATTTTCCCAAAATATTTCATTTGTAATAATCTCCTTTTAATTCAATGTACTGAAAGTATCTACCCTGAAAGTGGGTTTACATCCGTACACCGGCATCGATGCTCCACAGTCTGCAGCCAGGTGAACTGCCAAGGAGCACATATGCCGAAAAAGTCAAATATCAAGGAAGAGAGCTTTTACCTGGAATTCAGTTGAAGACAAATTTTAGCCGGGAACTTGATATAATATATAGGGATTTCGTTGTACATTCCCATTACACATTTTCAGGAAATCTCCCTGACGGTTTCTTCGGCCATTTTCCATTTTATAACGTAATGCCCGAAGTTATTTTCAAACTTCGTACAAAGACATTAACTTGGCTTTAGAGTTCGGGGAAAAGTACAACAGGAAGGAAGGATGTTATCGGGTGGAGCGGGCATAAGAAAAACTGCAGAGAATTCAAGTTTGAAAGGGAGATATTTCCTCTTGTTTTTCCAATCTGGTTTCCTATATCCTTTTATCCATTGGCGTTGTTTGACTTTTGTTTTTCTCCTGAGCATTCCGACCCTGCAGCTTCTTAGGGGTAAGATTAAGGTCTTTGTACTGCACCGCTATTATCTCAAAAATGTCCCAGAATTATGCTAATTATAATATACTGCATTCCTTGCACCCCATTTTGGCGAAAACCGAATTTTAAAAATCATCGATTAACTCAAGAATTACTTGGTCAAAGATTTCAGGTCATATCAGGTGAAGTAAGCAATTTATAAAGACCTTCAACCCTTGCGAAATGGGAGTTTTAAACTGAAAAACACATTCAGTTGTCTGAGACAGTACAAATTGCCACCTATGGACCTGTAATTCAGTGGTCTCTTTCGCAAGCAATAAATGCATATTTCAGGTGAGAAACTTTAAAGTGGTCGTGCTCCTCGGAGACTTTAGTTTGGTGCAGTAGTCAAATCGTTCGACTGCAGGGTGCTTGCGATGGCTATCGTCGAATAAATTTAGGTAACAACCTGCGCACCCCAAGCCACTAATTGCCTTAAAGTGTCCCCAGGAGCTTTGCGTGCAAGCTCCGTTTTCTTATGGAGATAAGGAAATTATGCTGAGCCCCCTAGTTTTAATTGCTTTGCCTTGATCTGGGGCTAAAATGTCTGGTTTCTGTTAAGCCAATTGTTTTATATAAGTGTTCAGGTTTAACTTCCTAACAACAATAATTATATATCCTTTTATGCTTTCCTTATATGTTATACCTACATATATGATGCAACATTTACCACAAATTCTACAATTAAATTTTATCGTTATAGTTCGTATTGTTTGGTTTTTCTAATGGCTTCAAATTTCTGGATAGAATGTGCGCATGATAATGAACTGAATAAGTAAAATTGAATAAAACTGAAAATTACATTTATATGCTTTCTGAAGATTTCTTTTTATGAGAATTCAATTTATATTGAAATCGTTATAGGGGTTAATGCCTCTTAAATTTTATGAACGATCGAGATTTTTTTTTATTATTTTACTAGATTGCTATTGATCCCAGAGTTTATCCTACACCTGAGTGCTTTGCAGTATCGTCGGGGTTTTATCTATATATCAATGAGGTTTGCAGCAGCTTTACATTTTACTCATCCTTTCTTTTAGAGTATGTGTTAACTTCTATAAAGGTTTTTTTATGTAGCTGTCCTGGATTATACTATCATTAAAAATGTCCTTTATCGATTAGAGAATTTAGACAGTAGATACGTTTTTGTTGCAATTGGTTTTTATTTTCCAGGTTATGCTTTAATAACGATTATTTAATTAATTTAGTGGATATTGCCTGGTCTAGTTCATATTATTATTATTATTATTATTATTCATATTTACGAAGTTGCGGGATTTTGCCAGTTATATTTAAAGAATAAACACATTTAAAAGAGTAAACTTTTAACAGCCATAAACGAGTTATTATCAGCAGACTTCTATCATTACAATTTGTTTTAATTTATTGAATGATCACTGTCGCTTATCTAAATGCATTTCTCTAGGGGTAATCATAATAGTTCGGAATTTTTGACACTGCAGATAGGGCAGTAACTGCAATTGGACGGTGCAATAAATAATCACTGATTATGGTATCTATGCTCCCGAATCGCAAATCCGTCCCCAGGTGTGAATTGTTCGATTATTTCTGTAATTCCAACAGATTTTAAGTAGCAATGGTCAAGCCTAGGGCATCATTTCTCATAGTGAGCTGGCCAGTGGGAACTTCAATACACCTAAATTATAGTGCAATACAAAAAAATTGAACCAAATTCAACAATTTTTATCCTAAGATTTAATGTGATGTTTGAAGTCGGCGCAATTTATTTATTTATAATATTATATAATGAAAAAGTTTCAAAAATTTATTCTCACAGCCAGTTAAACAAATTTTAAGTTATTGTTGATTTGTATACATCACAGTACATACATTATGCACGTTGGAAAATTTGGTAATCATAATAATACTGATATCTTTTTGTAGTTTTTCAAAGTTCAAAAATTTGCTCGAAAGTATATTTTATTTATATAAATATATTCATTCTAGGTGATGAACGAATGTGCAATGAAATATGATCTTATTTAGGAGTTGAGAAGCATTTACTTAAGGTGTCTTTTTAGTTTTTCACGAATCAAAAAAGTATGGCATGTCTCTTTACTTTTAAAATGTATGTCGTTTAAGAAAGGATATCTTCTTGGGGAATTATTCGCTAAAAGTACGAGTGCATTCCTAATTTGTCGTAGACAGAGACCAACATATCCTGTTTTCCTTTCTTAGCTGCTTTAATGTCGCGTCGTGTCGGCTTAGCCAAAATGAATAAAAACATTTCCGTCGTAGTCCTTGTTCGAGGCACGGCATTCGCTTACATGAAATTGCAGAAGTGACTCTGGTCGGGTGTCAAAATCTCGTTACCAAATTCTTAGCTTTATACGTCAGGGCCGGCTGCAGCCGCTACCTCTCCTGAATAATTTAGAAGGAGGATAAGCCATGGTATTTTAATCATATTTCAAAGTTTTTCCGGACAACAGATGCGGAAACAAGCAACTGCCTGGCTCGTTCCGGAACAGCTTGGTCTCATGCTATTCGAATACCAAATCAAGGTGGAATCCGTGTGTTTTTGCCCGCCCTCGGCTGCACCGGGCATGCACATCCTGCAGGAGGAGAGTCGCCGGGCCTCCGCCCGGTGCAGTGCCAATCTCGGCTTTTTGCCTAATTTCCTTAGTCCACGTTAAATTCTTAATCCTTTCTTGCTACTTTCATTTGAATTATATCAACCCGATCCTCCACACCCATGCCTAGAAAGTAAGAGTATTCTCATGTTTGCCTAAAAGCTTTCTAAGTTTGCTCTGAATGCCGCAAGGAATCGGCTTGTAAAGGAGTTTCAAAAGACGAGTATACCCAGCCGTAGTGAACTTGAAAAATGGTAACTGGATTACGGGTTTACGTCGAATATTTCACAGCTTTATATATGCAGAAAGGATTCTGTTAATTTTGTGCTGTTTGCCACGCTGCAACTTACTACAAAGGCAAATTTAATTTGTAGCCTTCAAGAATTCCTTTTATGCTCCCTATTCTTACCCGCTATCCTGTATGCATGTTCTTTTGTTATATTTTTTTCTAATTCAGCTTAGCTTTTAGAAATTGCCGGAAAATCCATACCTATGTATGCTTGAATACCTATACTTTGCTTTGTATAACCTAAAGGGTTTTTTACAGCTGATACAGTCCCACCTTTTCATAATAGGTTTAAATAAGCTTAAAATTGTAAGTAAGATAAATTTTTAAAAATAGTCATCATCTATTACACACTACCTATAGTAAGAGCTCTATTGCGAATACCATCATTTCTACGGCGAACGGAGCTTACTAAAGCTCCTTTTGGATAAAAATTCCGTAATAATGTTCCTGAACTTCTCCGAAAATGCTTTTCATTTACTTTGACTACTTAACTTTTCCTCCAAAACGAATTAAAATAAGTCGATTAAAAATATCCTATAACTATATTCATAATATACATAACAAACTGTTATCAAATCAATTAGAACGCAGTAAAATGAAACTTGAATTGAGTGGAGCTCTTAGCTTTTTCCATTAAAATTCTTAGAGATTTAGGGGAGAAAATTTCGAACAGGTTCCTCTTGTAAATTTGTCTCATTTTAATAATTCTAACATTTCCAAGAAATCTCTCAAAATCATTAGGCAATTGTCGTCTAAGTATTAGTTTTAAGGTACATAATACAATTTATGTAAAAGTAAATGACCCTCATATTTTCGCAGGTGTAGGTATTTTTTGTCTATTATCATAGTGATGAAAGTTTCAGTCAGCCACAAATGCCTTTTAAATTGTGGGTTAATAGTGACAATAGTTTTATAATATTCGCGAGGACCATTTTGCTACAAATTCATTTAAAACTTCATTACCACGTTCCTTGTTCTTATTCTCTGTTCACGTTTTAGGGTTATATTTTTTTAAAGGAGAAACCCTCAACTCGGGAAATTACCTGTGTTCACAATTTGACAAAATACTTCTCACTTGGGAATATGGAACATTTTTAACAGAATCCAACCAGCTTGAAAATAATTTTCCATCCGGTTCAGAAAATTGTATTTTGGCGGTGGCGGACGATTGTGGATCCAAAGCAAAAATGGTTTAACAGGAGTTGCGCGAAATGGCGCTTACAAGAAGTTATATACGAATTTTGTAGGGTCGAGTGCGGGACTTTGATTTATGGCCACCGAGGAAGTGGTGTTCTCAACTATTAATCCCCCCGAAATGAGGAAATTTGTTTTACCACCAGAAATTTGCTAGCAGATTTTTCCTCGACAAAAAGTTGGGTCGGGCACTGCAATCACAGTAATGAAAGCCTACGTTAGCTGCATATAGCGTTGTTGTGAATGATTCAAAATTTCATGGTTGGTGCTGTTTTGTATTTATATAAATGGGTTAAACAGACCATGTAGTGATCAGTCGGAAGATCTCAAAATGGTGCTCTTACTGTAAAACATGGGATCACATCCATAACTTTTCCCGGAAATTTATGTTTTGTAATTTGCAGCAAAATGAATATTTCGCAGTGTGAATCGCCCGGAAGGAAGCCTTTTCCTGGCCGTTAATTGTGCGGGTAAAAATCGACTTAATAACGAACATTGCCGAGCAGCTTTCCGCCAAATAAGAGTGCGCTCTGGTAAATTGCTCATTTCTATTACTCAACCTCTGGCACCTGCATCCTTTTGTTAAGATGCTGTCCCCCGATGCCGTAAACAAGGCGGGTGCATCTGCAGTACAACATGGAACTGCAACGTCTCAGCGGAATTCTAAAGTATATCTTAGTATCTGTTCTCCGGGGAGCTGTGCGTTGGTAATAAGAGAAATACCAGGCAAATGTAGCGACGACTTAAAGTCGGAGCATTTGCAGAGTGTCGCTAACTGAAATGTATCACAAAGTAGAAGCCAAATGAAGCCCAGGTTTGCGCTACGAGGACGCATTTAGGGAATAAAGATTTTCACTTCCCTTGTATCTGTCATCCCCTGCAGCCGGCTGGATGAAACGTGTGGGCTCCTTCTGCACACATGTTCTTGGATCGGATTTCCTCGAGTGAGAATTCCTGTTCCCACAACAAGCCCGGCCCGGAACGCCCCTGTTACGGAACCATAGTGTTCGGGTATCAGGTAAATTAATTAATGTCCATGCAAAGGTACTAACCCGATACTACGCCTAGATCATAAATCTAATCAGAAAGGATTATACCCGCCTGCGCCTACTCGCACTCTGAACCTATCAGGATATTATCACTTTACACGGCACGAGACATTTATTTAAATTAAGCTCGGTCCGTACCTGCCTCAATCGGCTAATACCCGGCTCGAGATGGTTAATTTTGCCCAAATTCATTTCGCCTTGTCTGCCCGCCCCCCAACTAGTCGCCAAGGTACTTTCAAGGATCAACAAATTAATTTGAGTGAAAGCCAGGCCCAGTCTGCCGGGGTGGTTTCCGGGGTGCTACGTTAAAAAACTAATTGGGACGGGGATGGGTGAACCGCTCTTCTGGGGACCTCCAAAAATTGCTTTCAGCTCTCTTGGGTGGGTGTCACTTGCCAGCGATGGTTCCGTTATCCCGTTATTGCTCATTTTTACTGGTTCCCTCCCATGACAAATTACAAACCTTAAATTTATGACAACGAATTTCTGCCGCGGGGAAAGGGTATTAATTAAGGTTCAAAGAGAATGTGCCATTTAAGTACAGCAATATGTGTACACTCCCACACTTCCCCAACTTACAGGATGAACCCGTGTTGTTACGAAGGTGTAGTTTATACCCTCAAGACCTTTACTTTGCTGTGGGTTTAGCAAAGCAGTGCCTATTTTGAAATTCCTACCTCTTCAAAAATAAACCGCTTCAAAACCACTAAATCCCATCTACTTTGTTTGGGTCTGCAAAACTGATTATTTGGGAGTTAATTATTTTATTAGAAATATTCTAAAATATTTAACCTACTTTTCCTATGTATGTGTGGAATTGTGTAGATTTTGTAAGTTTAAAATTTTTAAGAATTGACTGCATACATTTTTGTCGCAAATTAATTAAATTTAGCTTTGTTAAAAACATGAAAAAGACAATCAAATGCGGGAGTCTTAAATTTAAATTATAGCAACATATGTAAATTAACGTTGTTATGAAATAATAATAATTTCAAGATTCTCAATACTTACACTTTGAAAGACCGCAGGTACCATTTTACTGCATTGAGTTACAAATGAATTTTTTACAGTAAAACTGTAGACTTTAGTATTTGGTATTAATTTAAACTCTATATAACCCTTGATGGACAAGCAGACAGACAGACATACAGCAAAGTGATAAGGGTTCTCGTAACCGCAAAAATAATTTTATTTACCAATATGTTCTCAACTTTGCAACCCAGAAATTAGATTTTGGCACGTTGGACATCTAACTTTTTAAAACATCAAAACTCATTCTTCCTACAGGTCGTATTAATTAATTATTATTCAAAAAGAACGTATTGGTTCTAAGATCTACATAAGTAGTTTGAAAAGAGCGTGGGGTTCTTTCATTTGATTTTGCACATTTTGCGAAAAGCAGGTAAATTCTATGAATTTCTAAAAAAGCTTTAATGCTAAAAATAAAATCCCTTATCCCTAAGATAACAATTTCATGTAAATAATTTAAAAGAAAAATGCTTTCAAGGTATATGTAATTAATATAAGCAATGAAATATTAATTTCAATTTGTCTTCTACGAAATGTTATCAGCCTTCAAGACTTTTTAGACTTGCTTAAAAATGTTAAAGAGGGAAAAAAGTTCCTTACAATGTTAGGGAGCAAGACTTGCTTCAGGTACAGAAAATTTTATAAAAAATCTAAAAGTGCTTTTATTGTTTTTAGTTAATTTTTATATATAACCTTATTTTTTATAGTTAAAAAAATACATTTTCGTCAGAAATAATATCCTGAATATCCATACATATGTATTTAGTTTTATGTACCTTTATAATCATAATTAAGTATATGTACCTTTATAAATATGGCTTTTTAATATTTCTTCATAGCCTAGAAAAATTGGCTCTATATATTTGCATACATATGCATGTATGTGTGTACATATGATAACCTTATATTAGAAACTACTAAGGCCACCACGCGCATACGTACACTGAGAAAAAAATCCGGCTTTAAAATTAAAAGCGAATACGTTTAATTGAAAAACGTTCATGAGTTTTCATTTTAATCCCTAAACGTACTTAATCCGAATGTAAACATGCTTAATTTAAAAGAGTCGCATTTGAATCGTACAGGTTAAAAGAATTCTTTTTTGATTTAAAAGTATACACTTCAATTACAAAGTGACGTTTTCAAAATGTACCAACATTTGTAATGATTTAAAAGCTTAATTTTTAATTTAAAAGTTTCGGTATCGTTCCGAAAAAGAAGAAGATTCGATTATACCGTTACCGTGCATTCTGTGCTGTTTAATGGAAATGTGTAGAAGTGTCCGCAGTTTTGTGCAAAGTGCAGCAAATTTGTTTCTTTTTAAAAAAGTGCTAGGTCAGGAAATTGCTAGGTGCTACGGTCTCAAAGTGAATTTAAGGGAATAACCAAGTAATCACAATAGAAAGGTATGTATTTAAATCAATCTTTTTAAGGCCAATTTTTCGATCTTCAGATGAATTTATTGGACGAATAATATTGTCCCAATAATCAACTTGGCTTTGATTTAAAATAACTATCAGACCGATAAAACTATTTGCACCTTAAACCGGCAGATAGGCCTATTATTCGTCAGTCAATTTTGACAAACAGAGAGTGAAAAATAATTTGTCCTCACGGCCAACTTGTTTTTTTATCTGAGGAATAAAGATTGAAAAATCGGCCCTTAATATATTAAAATTGTAGCCATTATTTTACACTTATGTCGCACAAATTTACATGTATACAGCACAAATGGTTTTAAAATTGTTTTTTATTGTTAGACACTAATCAGATTTGATTTCTGAATACGAGCCTGATCTGTAGAGAAGGGTTTATTTTTTTTTATGTGATAAATTGACTAAATAATTAAGTATGTCGGATGAAGATATAAATTGGGTAATTGATAATACCCAAGCAAGTCAACATAACGCTTCGGTTGAAGACAACGTTTTGCTGCAATGTATTGGAGATAGTAGCGAGGTTATATTTTATAATAACAATGATTTAAACGAATCTACCGACGATGACGACAAACTATTGCTTGATGTATTACAAGAATTTGATTTGCAGCAACTACATTCCGATTTAAAATGTAAGCAAGCAAATTTTAAGCACTCTTTACTCTTTTTTATATCAATTATTTTACTTACACAATTGCTCTTCTTTAAGCTGCCGGTGTAACTTTTAGAAGCCTAAAATACATTAAAAAGGAAGATATTGCAGAAGCAATAAAACATATAGGATATCGTGCAGAATTTCGAGAAAAACTATTTTCGTGGAGAAAGAAAAGAGTATGTTGCTGGTTTTATGTATTACGTTATTTCCATCATATACAGTACCTCTATTTTTGTCAATGCCATTTGATTCTAAACTCGTTCATTTAAATGAAGAATATTAAGTATAAAATGTACGAACTTTTCCTTGAAATAATATATTAAAAAATTATCCTACACTTTTAATGTTCAAAAGAAAACATGATCTTTCGACATTATTATAATTTTAATTTAATTGAAATAAGACGCCTTGACAAAATATATTTTGTGTTATAACTTTCTTTTCTATAAGTATGGTATCGATGATGACACTATAACAGCCACGACAAAAGTCTCCGAGTGGCTACAAAAAGAGCAAGAGAAAGAGTTCTCTCCGCTGTCTTCTCTCTCGACATCAACTTCATTAAATGTACCACGACTTAAAGTAAGCGTTCCTCTATTGCAAAACTCATTGCTTAATGATTTTTTAACCGTAGGCAATTTCAACCTTACTAAACGAATCCTCAAAAGGGAAAAATATAATTCTATATTATAAACAAAATTCATCCTTCGGTGGAAAGCAGAGAGATGATCTTATACAAATCATTGTGGAGGATATTATATGCAGGAGTATAACACTGAAACCATCAGATTTTCTGCAGATAACTAAAGAAATATTTGCTTTGTTTCCAAATGAGGAAAAATTTTTGGTAAAATCAAACATTTTTAAAATTTTCTTTTTGTCATCAGCTTATCATTATAGGACTACTACTACATTCCACGACAACCAAAAAAGAATCCAGGTGGAAAGCTTTACGCTAAATATTTTAATGCCAAGACTAAAAAACGAAAACAGGACTCATCATGCGAAACGCCATCCAAAAATAAAAGGGTGTGTGAAACTAGGCAAGTGATAACTTCAAACGTGGAAATTGATAGGTCAATTGCTGAGGCATTAAGAGCTGAACTAAAACGAGAAAACGCCGATTGGGATCAAATTTGTGACAAATGGCAAAAAACATTTAATTTACGTCAACAAGATCTTCAGACACTTACAAATTTCAACTTTTTGGAGGTATGGCCAAAATTGAAGGATGCTAGAGCTCCACAATTGGTAAGATTAAATACTTCACTTATCTCATATTGCGTTATTCTTATTAAGTTTTTTTTCAGATTAATATCGACTTTCAACTACTGTACCCTCATAAAGATCACTTATTGAAAAGTAAATGGGATACCTCCTTTAAAGATAAAATAAAAAAATTTTATGAATTAAATATTCATAATCCCCTTTGCAAGGAAATGCTGGCTACGGCTGTGAAAAATCTCGGTAAGTTGACAGTATTAAGCAAAATAACAAATAATTTCATTAAATAAAACTTCTATTTGTATAAAAGAAATAATAACTCCGTTGAGCAGATAACTCAAATACTTTAACATTATTTTAAGACGTTATTGATCGTTAATTTAATGTAAACTGAACCGTTGTTTCAGATAGTGAAGATTACATTTTAACTACTTTGCTGAACTCTGTGATGCCACCACCTGCAAGATTTAGAAGCTTCAATGGAATGAATAAACAAAAAGCATCAATTCAGGACGCACAGAAAAGTTTCATTTTGAAACTGTCGACAATGAATGATTATAAGCGTAAAATTGAAGAATTAATTACTAAGAGTTTTCATAATGGTTTAACAATTCAACCACTTATAATTGTAGAAGGCTGCGACTTATCCGAAATTAAATCTTTTTATCTGTATTTCGACAGAACCTTATATAAATTCGATACATTTATTGATTGTTTAGACACCACATTTAAGATATATCAAGTTTTATCTCTAAAATACCCAAAGATTTGCGAACTACCTTGGACGTTCATTCAGAAATATTTTTATAAAATTGATACGTTGTACGATGTAAAGTCGCCAAAGCTTACTTCTCTTTTAAACTACATGGAAATGGAACAAGACCTTTAAAATTGAGAGAAAGTGTTAATTAAGTCTTGTTAACTCTTTTTAACCGAAAATGTATCAGTGCTTTAAATGTCTAAAAAATTACCCCTCTGTAGAGGTTCTTATTAGGCATTTAAAATACGACCATTTACTTTGTCAAAGAAATGTCTTAAAATGTATGCAAAATAATTGTAAACAATTATTTTCTAATTTTACTTCCTTTAAACGGCATTTATCAACACATAAACAATGTGAAGAAAGTCCACTAAATGATAACTGTGCTTTAGGCTTAGAACTCGAAACGTCCCCATCAAATTTAAATAAGTTGCCATCATTGTTGGCACCAATTTCGCCCACTGAATTTCAGACAGATGTTTTGTATAAAGCTGAGGATGTAGTACATGATCTAAAAAGAAAGGTTTTAGTTTTGTCTCTTAAACTATATGCAAAAAGCTCAATGCCCCGTAAAGAGGTAATAGAAATTCAAGGAACCATAACCGATTTATTATTTTCTTTTTCTAACTATATAAATATAATACTTTCAAATGAAACCGAGAACCACAGTCCGGAATTAAAACAAGACTTTGAGTGTATTTTAAAGTTTTCTAGAGATCCATTTCAAGATATAAAATCCGAGCATCGATTGTTTAATATATTGAAGGAAATGAAGATATATCAAAACCCAAGGTCCATTGTTATTAGAAATGAAGTTACAGAAACTATTTTAAAAGGAATTCCTACGTTGGCTCCAAAATCTCTTAGTCTCCAATTAATGCCAATTCGATTTCAATTTAAAGCTCTTTTCGACCTACCTGACGTATTGAAAAATACTCTTGAAAATTTAAGCCAATTATTTCAAGAAAATAGAATCGACAATTTTGCAAATGGACAAATTTTTAAATTAAAAAAGGAAAAAATTAATTCTGAATATGTAATCCCTTACAATTTATATTTTGACGACTTCCAAATAAATAATCCTCTTGGTAGTCACTCTTTCTCCATTTGTGGATGTTACTACAACTTTCCTACTATGCCGCAACAATTTCTATCAAAATTGGATTTCATATTTCACGCTGCTTTCATTGCTACAAAAGATTTAAAAAGTTGCGGGAATGAGACTTCGTATTATCATTTAATAGAAGAATTAAAACTTTTAGAAGAAGGAATTGAAATTCAAACAAACAAAGAAGTAGTAAAAGTTCATTTTGTATTAGGGTTAGTTACAGGAGATAACTTGGGTGTTAACAGTATCCTAGGATTTGTGCAGTCTTTTAATTCCAAGCGTTTTTGCCGATCTTGTAGGAGAACTAAATCTGAAACTAAAACAGATGTATCTGAGCATGTTGATAGTTTAAGAGACAAGTTTAATTACGAAAATGATATTTTAGAAGATAACTTCACAGAAACAGGTGTGAAGAAAGAATGCATATTTAATGAATTACAAAGCTTTCATGTAGTTGAAAATTTTTATTTTGACTTAATGCACGATGTTTTGGAAGGAATATGTGTATATGACGTTTGCAACGTTTTATTAAGTTTAATCAATACGAACATAATTACATTAGATATTTTAAATAGCAGAAAACAACTGTTTCCACTGGGAAAAATTGATGTTGGCAATGCATCACAACCTTTGCAAATTAACAGATTAAATTCTAATAACTTAAAAATGACAGCTAGTGAGACTTTATGTTTTGTGAATTTTTTACCACTGATGATTGGAGACTTAATTCCTCACGGCAATAAGCATTGGAAATTGTTTATTTTATTGGTAGAAATAATAGACATACTTTTTCAATCAAGTTTTACTTTAAATGATTTGGATAAATTAACAATATTAATAAACAACCATCACATGCTCTACGTTAAACTTTATAAAAATTTGAAACCAAAACACCATTTCTTAGTTCACTATCCCCGGGCAATAAAAATGTGCGGACCTCTTAAACATGTTTGGGCAATGCGTTTTGAAGCTAAACATAGGGTTTCGAAAATATACTTCAATTGTATAACCTCCAGAAAGAATCCGTCATATTCAGCCGCAATAAAAAGCGGATTTGATTTTGCAAGTTTTTTGATTAAATACCAAAATGGTTTTCCTTCACATATTGATATTAATGGTTTCATTGCAGTAGATTTAACAAAAGCGGAATATTTTTCAAGGGTAGAAACAGTCGAAGGCTTCAATTACACTTCTGCCAATGTATCAACTTCAATAACCTATAAAGGAACTAATTATGAAGTAGGAAATTATCTAGGAATTCTTATAGACCTTGTTTATGAGTTGTTTAAAGTAGAACTATTTTTATATGAAAATAATGATATTTATGTATTATGTTATCCAATAGAAATAAAACATTTTGACAAACATTTCCAATCTTACGAAATCGGTATTAAAATTAATACTATCAAAATGAAAAGATTATCTCAGTTTTCAAGTACGCCATTGAATTTATACCAAATTAATAACGGTAAAACTTATGTTAGAAATAAGAACTATATAGCTATAAGCAATGATTGACAAAATGAATGTATAAAATTCAATAAACATATTATGAACGAAGATTTGTTTTATATATACATATATATATAATGTATATACATATTATAGGTTTAAAAAACCCTATTTTATTTTAGGTTCTAGGAATCATTGTACGGGAAAAGAATCTGTCGATTTTGCTCAAATTGCATTATTATGTAATCCATATCGTCTCGGTAAAAATTTATATGGCCACAACCCTTGAATATAGCCAGTCCAGGGTATTATCGTAAAACTTGTGCACTTTTAAATCAAACGAGCTTGTGTTTGGACGTCAAAAGTATACTTTTAAATCAAAAGTGCTGTATAACAAATATACACTTTTAAATTAAAAGTGCCCGTATTTCGACATCAAAAGTATGCTTTTAAATTAAAAGTGCCCGTATTTCGACATCAAAAGTATGCTTTTAAATTAAAAGTGCTTGTATTTAATCTGCATTAAAAATGTACGTTTTTAAATCAAGTGCACCCGTGTTTGGATGTCAAAACTGTTCACTTTTAAATTAAATATTTTCAAATTTAGCTGACTATCAAATTTGAAAATGTTTGATTCAAATACGTTTTCGTTTCGTTTTAACATGTTTTTCTCTCAGTGTACATATAACATGCATGTTTTTAGCGGTTTAAAAAAGAGATTAAATAAATTATTTATTCATTCATCGCTTAGTAAATTTATCATCAATCAATTAAATGACATCAATATTTTGCGTGTGGGCAAAGTGGTGACTGAAATAAAAATTTGAAGATAAAACGGGAACAAATAAATTCGAGTTGACTATGGGGATCACTTGAAGTGATTTAATTTAACATGAGCAGATGCGCTAAAAGAATTGGGCACTTAAGAGCAAAGTCGAAAAACCGCACGCACGGAGCGCAACTCAAGGGGTCGCTTCTCGTGTAAAAGAAAAGAGGTTGGCACTCCTTTAAATTTTAATAGGACCCGGGATCCGGGATCCCGGACCGGGAACAAGTCTGAAGGCACGGATGAGCCAAGCTTGCATTTTCTTTTCGTTTTTTCTACTTTTGTCGACGTGGTTGCGTACAAGGACAAGCTCTCCTCTCAGACATATTAAGAGTTTCCCTCAGACTCAAAGACTTCATTATATGCGAAATCCGGACGAATCATTTCAGCGCAGGATGTGTTCGGAGGACCAAGGCTGAATTACTTGCAACTTTTTCAGTAAAACAAAGACTTGTTGCATTTGCCAGAGTTGCAGTAATTTACATAGCAAGGACATGTCTTTTGCACTCATATCTGCATACATTCACCTTTCGTGCATATGACCATTGATCCATTCGAAATCGACACTTATGTGTGTGTGCGATGGTCCTGACGGGCGCGGCGTGAATACGTCTTTTCCCCACATACACTAGGATACACTCAAAATGTTGCGAAAGGGATTTTTACAGCAGATGTGATACTATTTCCCATTTTAACATAATGGAAAAGTGTTTTACATATGTCGATTCATGGCTGTCGAATCATTTGTTGGCCGAAAAAGGTTATAAAAGGGACGAGCTCTCCCCAGGGCAAGCGGTCCGGGCCAGATCCCGAAATAGGAGTATAAATAATGGTCATCCCTTTTCGTTTTAAGTCGGGTCATACAAAGAAAACAAATTGCAAAGTGAACTCCAAAGTATCCAAAATTAAGACCGGGAGTTTGAGAGTTTACCCCGTGTTATCAAGCAGACGCTGACAATCAGAGCGTTGGACACGGGGCTGATGTTCAGATTTTGGGTTAATTCGCCAAGAGAATTGCGAAACCCATGACACGGATATAAGAGTTGAGTGTAATTTTTCCGATTTACTCATGTTTTTTTAACTTTAGCGTCCACTCAGAAATAAAAATCAATAAACGCTCATTTCTTAAATTCACTGTCATTTGGATATAAAATTCAGTTTTTAACAACACTCAATTTCTGAGGTTTTCCGCACCAAACACACCTACTAATTAAGTATAGTACTTACATATGTAAGAATGTACGTATAGTAGATTATGTGATTGAAGAGTGTTATATGTATACAATGTGTATGAAAACTCAAACTTCTGGCAAAAATTTCGGAAACTACCGATTGAAAAATTTATTATCAGAGATGTCAGAGGAGTTAAATACCAAATTGTAAATGTTTCAAAAGCTTCTACTCGATTTGTGAAAATGTTTAGTCTTTTAAAGAATTTATTTTCTTTAAATTGTTATTCAACTTTCTTATAGGTATTATGTATACCTACTATTTCAAGAATTGTTCTTTTTAAACAAATTTTAAACATTCACACAAAGGTATTAGTTTTTAGTTGCATGAGTAAGACTTCGCTTCAGACTTTAGAAAACATATTAGTTTTTGTTGAATGCTTATCAAATTGAATTTTCCTATTAATTTTATGTTTAATATTTGAAAGTCATTAATATCTTTGATTACTATACATCAATATAAACGTAAAAACTTGAATAACGAATAAATTTATTTGATTTTAACCGAAAATAGACAAATTGTATTTTTTTTCGTATGTAAATATTCCAGTTATATACAAACTTTTCGCATTTTATTGATCACAAATTTTAACTTTCATATCATTAATGATGTTTATTTGGTTTCATTGACTGTAAATTTGTATATAAATTTTGAATTTTTATGAGACATACCCAGCGGGGAATTTTTTAATGCGAAACTTTTCTTAAGAAACGTTAAATTGAGAAACGAAAGCCTGAAAATTGCATCACTGAGGAATGTTGTTGAGGAGGAAATTTAGAAAATTGAGGTTTTGGCCGTTAGGAGATAAAAATTACCAAAATATTATATTTATGTTGAAAATTTATTAGGGCAATGTTTTACTGCATCGATTTATTCAGCTGATTTGAGTTTAATAATAAATAGATGAATCGATGAGGGTGAGGGCAAGTTAAATAAAATGTAGCGTATTTAGAAAATACGATGGTTAAAAATTTAAATAGTTAAATTTATATCAGTTTTAATTTGGGGAATATTTTAGGACAGACGGTTTTTGGAGTGTAATTACTAGAAAAGAACAAAAAGAATTAATTTTGTTATCATGCAGCTTAGGATATTTCATTAATTGGAAAACAATTTTTCTAAATAAGACATATTTTGACTTGAAGAAAATATTAAAAACAACTTTGTATGTAAAAAGGCTTTATAACATTTTTTAAATGATTGAAATCCAATGAATAAATTAGAACAGAAACGCAAGAAAATATAGAAGTACCTACTTACTTCTAAAAAATAGGTAGTAGGTATACAACGACGTAATGTTCTGCTCATGAAGGTTAGTATGATGATTTCTATCGCAAATGTTGGCAAAGTTCCTAACATATGTACCTACATACACATATGAGATATTTTGCAAAATTTCATTCAGATCAGTCTAGTGGTTTTTGAGTGCATGCAGGTACAATTATAGTTTGGTTACAATTCGGTTATGTATCGTATACTAAAACAAAACATTTCGTCCTCTATAAAAATAATACATATTTATCATTTACTCCACGTTTCCCTACCCTAAGCATTGCAGTTTAAGGTTTTTTATACGCTCCAGAAATGTTGCATAGTACGAGTTTGCTCCACTTTTCCCGTATATTTTCTTAAGTTTATATGAGCACAACTGGATTTAGCCCTGGATCCTGTATGTATCGCAATAACAAAATAATACGAAAAATTGGATGTCTGTGGTTTCTACGTTCGCCGCACTATCTACCGGGAATCGGCGAAGTACCTAAAGGAAAAAACCAAGCTCGTGGCAGAATAAAATATTTCATTTAACAGGAGCTATCCATTCGAAATGCCCTCAACCGTGGTATCCGCATTCAGGGAAAAATTGCCGGAATCAATACCTATGTATTTTTCAGTTTTATTTGAAACTCCCACGAGGAATACAATGAATTAATTTTCCAGTGCCGCACTGTATCAGAACTTAAAGCACTTTAAGCCCATTAATTCCAGTAAAATTCCCGTACGTGCAGTAATCAAGTTCTGGCCGGGGAAAAATGTAAAAACCGCCCCTCCTTGGCCATAAATCGAGTACAAAGCAGAGCGATACCAGAATGAATATTCATAACGAGGTTATTTGTTCCAATCAATGCGACCTATTCGGTGCAGCACCCACATACGTTGGTGGGGCCCGGACGGGGACGCGTCGGGACGCCGCCGCCGGGCGGGCGGTACGACGAGGGCACTACTCATCCACTGAAAAAACGCCGAAGAACCCGGCGAGGAATAAAAAAATAAGAGGAATTTCACGCCCGTCGTTTCCCAGTTACTTCTTCCCGTTTTCGTTCCGCTTTCGCTCCCGAGACGAGTTTTGCGGGTCGGTGATGTCCCGGACCTCGCTCGGGATTAATCCGGGTCAGCGCAATTAGACGAGAGCGCCCATGACACTTTGTTTGCCCCTGGAATTAATTGTTTACACGTCGCATTAAATTGGCTCCATGTTTGAATTGAAGCCACAGATATGTATGTGAGGATTTCATTTGTCGGGAGCGTCAAGTTGAAGAAAATTATGAATTTTGGTCTTACGTTATGCCGGCGGTGGCCCACATGGACTAGAAAAATGAAAAGAGCTCGGTAATGGGTAATTAAACCACCCAGGGAAGCTTCCACCGGGTGACCACCCACACCTCAATCGACCCGGTTCCATTCTTTGACCACTGCACAAGTCATTTCTGCACGTCCCAAAAGGAAGCTCCCAAGCATTTTTGCACCGTGTGCTCGCTGTGATCCCCACCGCGTGTGGACCGGGCAGTGCACGTCCAGAGATGAAATTATTTATTAGCTTATATCACGGAATCATTCACATTGTGTAATCCTCATAAATCGCGTTTTGCCATTTAGCACGTAAGCGCAGTCATGAACTCTGGCAGAGATACACACGTAAATTAATTAGTTCCTGAAAGGCTCCAACACTACCTACGAGAAAAATGGGATGTAAACAGAAACTTTTTATAAATTATAATAATACTCTCTTGCCCGTTCCTATTAATTATTTGACTTAAATAATAATATTTAATTTTTGGGTATCCCAACTAATAATCAAACTGTGAGGTGTAATGAGAAGGAGCTTAAGTAAAAGACGACCAGTGTATAGTAGTAAAGATTTGTTGCTTCATTTATTTATAAAACAATCAATAATGCAAATGTGAAGAAATTCTATTCAAGACGTTCCTATAGTAGAAAGTGAAAATTTGCCCATATTTCCAAAACCTACCTTATTTTTGAGGGGATAAAAAATTGTCGGTAAAAAACCAATTCATATACATTATTTATAAAAATTATGATCATATAGTTTAATTTCGTGGGCTTCCAGAAATAAAATAATTTATTATTTTTTTATTTAATTAACAGAATAGCTTTACCATAAAGTCTAAAGTCTAAACCCACCCTACTTAAGTAAGCGTTCTCGGGTATTGGATGGCGCTTTATAAAACAATCAAACAAAATTAATAATACCTTGTTAATTGTTTATGCTTTGTTCAAATAACGCGTCTCAAGAACTTTAGTTGAAATTTTTAAGGAAATAGTTTTATCTCCCTTTGGTAGATTCAAGCATATCATTTTTATGTAGAAGCCTTTGCCGAACTATTGCTCTCTTTCTATTATTCCAATCGCTTGATCCAGATGGAGTTAATATTTTCGTTTATTTAACTCTTAGATGTTACAAATAAGATACATATTTTGCAATTTATTTATTTTTCATTTTTTTTTTCGTTGAAAACAAAGTCGGAATTAAAGTTTTCCCTGTTAATTCTCTAAAAGATTGGATTTATACTCCTTTACTGTATCGAAACTCCAAATGTTTCCTTATTAGATTAGTTAGATCTCAACTAGATTTCGTTTCGTAGAAGTGCAGTTCACATTCTAATGAAAAGCGAACCATTAATTTAGTTGAGTGTTTTGGAAATATCAATGGAAACCATAGTGATTCTAGCCTCTTTTACCAGTAAAGTTCATCTGAAAATTAGGAAAATTTTTCTAATGTATCTCAGTGTAAGTTCTAGTTGGGTTTTCAAGAAATTTAGTAAATTTCACCAGAATTTAATTATATTGTACATCTGATGTTGTAGTAACTGACATATAAGTTTAAGCTAAAAGTTCATTAAAACTAAGTGGGTCAACTGAATATTTACCGTCACATTACACTCATCATCACACTTAATTCGAACTTAGTGTACCCATGTAAGCGCCATTGTATTTAAAGTGCCACTTATACACTTAGTTAAACTCAATTACAATTTTTTTTAACCCCGGCATTTCATTATGGAACACATAACAGGACATTACATCTTACTTTTTCAAAATATTGAAATTGAATCACAAACTGTCAATATTATGATATGCACTGGAAAAGTTGTACAATCTCTAGAAATTCCACAACTAGGGCATCCGGTGGTGTGCGGATATAAATAGAATTTCAGTTAATAAATTTAAGGAAATTTCAGTAAACATTGCAATCGACAAAGTAAATTCCAAAGTACCTACTCTGTAGAATTGCAGCACTAAGCGTATAACAGAGTTAGATGCTCAGGAATTCACTTTTAATGTAATAATTTCCCGTTATTTTCAGATAAATGTACCATAATTAAAGTATTTAATTTACTAGAACATGTCTTGTTAAACTTCACTAGAAAATTGTTTGTATAAATATGTATATACATACACATAATTAAATCAGATGGAACCTGAAATATTTGTTACGTATTATAGTTTTTGGAATGTTTGTTTGTTTTAGCGCGTTATTTTTTTTAATATAATCAAAATTTCACTTCTACGTTTTTATAGGAAGAAATTGCAGTTATACTTAGTACAAATACATAATTTTGAAACTATTTATTGCATTTCATTACTTCAAGAAATATTTTAAAGTTTTCATAACAATCTTTTTTAACTTTTCCTGCCAATTATAGAACTACAATTTTAAATACAAGAAACACGTAGTAATTTTTACCATTCTTTTGTACAAAATCAACTTTGAAATCTTTAAGGCATTTTTCAAATATTCATTAGCAAACAGGGTCCTTGCAGAATAGAATTATGGAAAATCTTGAGTCCAATTTTCGGAAATTAGGTTGAGTGAAACTTGGTCAAATGGCAGAAGAGAGCAGAGCAGAGCTAATTAGTATCAGAGCGTGTCACCCACATCTAGAAAAACGCAATTAATTATGCCTGATTTCCTTTAGTCCACGATGACTCTATTTCGTAGCCATTATGTAGGAACCAGCTAAAAATAATTAAACTCCTATTCCCGTCTGAAGATTTCGGCGCAGAAGAAAGGAAAAAAAAACCCTGATTACAGGACGCTCACAAACTCCCAAAATTGTCAAAGAAAATTGCCTTTCTTCGCAAACATCTCCTTGGACGGAATGCGCAGACAAAAGACGAGCTCTGGGATAAATGCAAAAAAGTTCTAATATAGTAGGAGTATTGCGGAGGGGATTTTCGCTCGTCACAGACAGCGAGGAGCTTGTTATTTAATTAAGACGTGGGAGACGGGACGTCAGCGAAATGTGTTTCTTCAGGCCGCACTCTAAGAGAATGCGTCTTTCACCTTTCTCCCGGGGACGAACAATTGGCTGAGAAAAAACCACGAAAATTATACCGAACTCACCCGCGCAAGGGTGGCCCTCCGTGAATAAGGCGGTGATTAAATTTTAATTCAATTTCCCTTGATTGATCTTATTGAAATGTGCACAGTACCGTCCGCGCCCTTAATTTGATCTTGCTCTTTTTTACACCTCAATTTGCGTAGAGCGGACAGTTTGTTTTTTCGATGTTTTTCATGAATTTCAAGGCGTAAGTCTGCGGCAGTTCATTTGCATACAGTCTTCAGCTGAAAATAGGAGGTTCCCCTTTGTCCGCATTTGTTGTTTTTTTTTACCCGCAGCACCATTTAAAACCAAGTTAATGCCGTCCGTCGATTTAAGCCTTTTTGACTGTCTCCGGAACGGAACAATCTTAGATCGCACAAAATTGGAAAAATGGATCCTCCGCAATCATGCTTAATTCCTTGGGCATTTTCTTTGAATGGGAAACCCTCGCTTAATTCTGCTTTATGTGAAATGAAGGCGGGATCAATTGCTTCAGTAATTTTGAAGAGTGGCGCTTTCATTTTATTCCTTTGATTTATATTTCGGATGAAAAGGAGCAGCTGTCGCTTTGCGTATGGATATTTTTTTAAGCGTTTTACTTACTTAGTAAGCTAAACAATTAACAAATTCTTATCCTTTATCCAAGAAATTTAAATTAAGTAGCTTATTAAGTATTCTGCAGCTAAATGGAAAAGTGACACTGATGTGGAAAAGGGTATAAGTACAAAAATAGATTTTATTTAAAAATTGTGAAAAACAGAATAGGTACAAACTAATGTAATGTACGAAAACGATTTATGTGGAAGTTCTGAACACATAATTCCACTTTATTTTTTCGACCAATTAAAAAAGAGGGCTTTGTTAATTTAATTTGCACGATTATACTATAGTAATTATATTATTATTATACTATTCTAATTTTTGAGATAACCAAAAAGATAAAAATCTATATACGAATTTTAAAGTCTTGTTTTTTGCAAACGCAAATGCAATTTTTAAGACATTGTATCAATCCAAGAAAAAAACTTAATGAATCAACTCCGAGAAAAAAAATATATTTTCTTGTGATTACTGCTAATTGTTCTGTTAATGTTATTTTTAAAAATTCATAATGATGGATAAATATTTACATTAAGATATACATAAATATGATTTGATTACAATGAAAAGTTCGCAAGAATGGAAGAGTAAGCTTCTGAAGTATTCATTAAGTGGTAGGTACTTTATATTAATTCAAAGTTGATAATTTTAAAATTTTCTTAGCTTTTTTTTCAGTTTAGATTAAGATTATAACCGAATTTAGTTTGTTTGCTAACATTTTATGTTTTTCAGTTTGCTAACATTTTATGTTTTTATGATTACATCTAAGTTGTATCTTTCGGAACAAAAATTGAATTGGTATAATGCTTTTTATCGTAAAATTAATTAAATCGAACTAAATTGAGTATCAAATTAAGGGAAAATTTTATAACCCGCCCGTAACTAAATGGGGAAGAGGAACCCTTATATTTTCGCCCTACCAGTAGTAGTTCAACTAATGGCATGATGTCTGCAACAAGTTTATAGAATTTCCATACAAAAGAATGCCTTAAATATAGCCGCGACTATGAAACCATTATACTGCACGTGGTCCAACGTTTACTTGGCCGGGTTTTTAAATTTACTAAAAGTTGTCTTCAGTAAGGACTACAGATTTGTTGATAGAGTCCTTTTAAAAATAGCGGACTGTTAAATTTTAAACTTGATGCATATGATTTTCGTGAAAATGTGTTACTATGGTACTATGCGGCTATGACATTATAGCTGCATTTTTTTCATTTTCTTATCTGGTTTACGTTAGATAGCAAATTTTGCAATGAACTGAATTTTAAAAGCCCTCACGTAAGATTTTAAAATTTGTGTATCAAATTGCCATGAAATATCACAAAGTGGGTATAAATTCAGACAATTTGATTTTATTTTCGCGAAATAAAAAATGTTTGATATGGTAACTTTTCATAGGTTTCAATTCAGTGCAAAATTTCCTGCTAAACCTTGAAACGGAACCGAATTGAGAAAAAAAAAACACAGGTATTTTTTCTAATATAACTCTATATTTACATTTTTTGAAGGGTTCTAAATCGAATAACTAGAAAGCATTCCTGATTTAAATGCGAGCTTCATTAAATTAGCAGAATGCTTTCGCTGTACCATGTTGAGTGAAATGGTTAAGACGAACCAATGTTCTTTGAAAATTTTAGTTGCTCGAAGCTATTCCAATTTGTACTGTTCAATAATTGGATATATGTGTGGCAGGGGGTGGGAATGCCACCCGAAGACGTAACTTTGTGCTTTGAGACAGAGGCATGCAAAGGGTGGGCACCCCATAGTTGAGCTCATGAAGTGGCAAAGCAGCCCTGGAATGCCAAGTGCAGGGAACAGAGCTGCACAAATATGTGCACAAAGCCCTTAATTTAAGTTATCCAATTGGCTGGAGCAGTTCAACAACTCAATGGGTCCGATTAATGGTGATTCGTCGATGGGTCTGCTCCCAGCTCCGGGCGAGATGAAAGGATTTTTGCCTATTTAAAAAGGATCGCCTCCGGACCTTAGTGCCGCCCGACTGATGCATTCAAGCAAATTAAGTCAGGGACGCTATGCCTTGTGCGGGATTTTTAAGCTGGCAAAATGCTCTCTTTGTGGCGGCTGCGGGTGTTTTATCAGCGTCAGGACCGGTCGTTATCCGATTTATGTTGTGCAATTCTCATAAAGACCCTCCCGCAACATTTTCCCCAGCAACTTAGAGGAAACATTCCGGGGGCTTCCGGGTAGCAATTTCGGCGAGGAAAGTACGGTGTACGGTCGCTGCACGCAAAAGTGTTGTCATATCTATTGAGCGAGGGAAATCAGCCCTAACAACTTCCGATGGAAATGAAAGAAAATGAAAGCTTCCGCAAGAGCCGCCGGAATGGCCGAAATGATAAGTAGGAAGTGGAAGTTCTCACGACAGTGCGGCGCACGTCCATAAAGGCAGTGATCCTGTGCGTTACACGCCTCGTTGGGCAAATCACTTTTTAAGGGATTGCGTAAACTGATTTGTTGTTGGCAGGCCTCACCAACCATATACCTATAGGGCTTTTGTAGCATCAACCAGGAAAATAATCCGAATTTTGCGGCTGGGTTTCATATATTCGAAAAATTTCAGAAATATTTAATCAGGTATTATTTTTATGAAAAAATTGTTGGTTTTATTGAACGCACGCAATGTAATTTAATTGTTGCACTCTGCATGACCATTAAATTCAATTAAAATTTTACTTTGTCTCCGTACACATCCATTATCTGACCAACAATTCAAAGCATTGGATTTATGTAAGTATACATACATATGTATATCCAAAGGCATCCCTCAAAGTACATTATGCGAATTCACATTTACGCGAAACAATGCTTTATGAATGAAGAGTACGGATGTTGGGCATCCCGATATTTTATTGTGCAGCTTCACATGTTTCCTTTAAGCTAAAAATCAGAATGGTTAATGTATTTCAATAATAATAATATTAACGGTACAAGGTAGATATGACAAAAATTGAATTCGAGCTCTACTCCCGGATTCGGGATCCAAAGTGTAGTATATAATTGATTGTTAACATCAATAACAATTTTAATGTTCACAGTAGGTATACGCTTTAAAGGTGTAGGAAACAAGAAAATCTGAAAATTATTTACATATTGATTTTCACTGAAATATCTTACATCAGTTTAAAACTGTTGGTCATATGCCATATTTATTAAATTCGAAATGGGCCCTATTTTAAATCACCAAGTTTGGTAATCCGTTAAAATTCATAATTTTGAATTGCCAGTTGATTCAACCTGCCTGCTCTTATTACATACCTAATTAATAATAACCAGAGGGACCCGTGCGCAGTATTGCGCACAGTCATAAGGGCGGGATAAATGAAAGAGTATGTTCGTTTGTCCACGTCCTGGAACATTAACTAAATTGACTTGAACAGAGGCCATAGCAAAAGCATTATTAATTTGACGTATATATTTTAGGTAGTTTTTAGTTTGGTTGTCATTACGCTCAATCAAAGATTTGAGTTCTTCACAAACAACGACATCTGGCAAATGCATCTTACCTTTGTGACAAAAACACGAAGATGATCCTTCTGAGACTTCTAAGGAAAATAGCTTAGCAGCACAATATTTACAAACCTTGTTCATTTCACCAACAGTGTGGTAACTTCACAATCCTTATGCAGCAGCCGTGCACAACAATATGTCTTTGGCAACTTGCCAGTTTGCCGCTTTCTTTCAATGGCTATTTTCAATCGTTGATTCAATCGTTTTTGATATTTTTCTGGTAACTGTCATCGATTACTTGGCCTAACTTCAGTTCCAGCTTGACGTTGAGTTTTGGGACACCTTGTATAAAGGATATTGATGTCAAAATTAAATTTTAGAGGTCTATAAAATCACCTTGTGCATCTCAAATATCATATACCTATGATAGCAAAATAATAACTGTAATTAATATTATCTAATCCTATATAAACTGTTATTTGAATCAATCCGAAAGAGGGTTTCTTTATTTATGATATAATTAATAGATTTCGTTGATAAGAAGCAGTTATTATATCGTAGAATCCATTAATTGGAAGAGGTGATGACTGTAAGGAGCTCTTTCGAATTCAGCACAATGGCAAATTATACAGAGTTTGTGTGCGGACAAAATCGCATCGGTCCTTGGACGTAACCATTTTCTGCCCGAATTCCTTGTCAATTATGCACGGAAAGAATCTTTCGTATTTGGGGATGCTTGCCAACATTTTTCCCCAGATGCCTACAGGCAGCAAATTGTAGAGTGGCTCAAAATCCCGAATAGTCACGTTGCTGTCTTTCCAAATAGACGTATTTACTGGAGAGCCCGAGTCCCGGACGACAGAAAGGGCCATAGTGAATGAAGAACACATTACCGAAGGTTTCGTTAGGACTGCTCCTGCTAAAGGGTCTGCTTTCCATTTTGCCTCCGTCCTCCCCCCATCCCCTGCCTTGTCTACCCCAGGAACTGGCTGGTGTACGCCTCCTTCGAAGGATATAATTCGGAAGGCCTTGCAGTCACAATCCGGAGGAGTTTCTTCGTTTATAGAGTTGAACGTCTCAAACTGATTACGGGGGTTGATAAGGCAAGATAAATTTTTATTACGTCAGCAATAATTTTTCATTTGCTTTTGAATACTCCATCGAGGGAGCCAGGCAGGTCGAGACACAGGCAGGGTAGGGCGGCGGTGTTCTATTGAACATCGATAAATCACAGATTAATTAGCTGATCAACGGCCTTGTAAATTAGGGTTGGGTTTTGATAAAGCGCGCACCGGTTTAGTACGGGGGACTCCCGTTACTTAGGATAAACCCCCGCGCTCGGCCAGCGGGTAAATATTTAAAGGGGTGCTACCGCTGATAAATTCTGTGAATCGAACGTAATTGGATGAATGCGAACTAAGTAGTTAAAGGCTCTGTTTTATGATGACGGCATCGTGTAATAACAGGAAAATTTCGGGATTCTGGAGTCATGAATATTGAACGAAGGAGGACTACTAGCCTGATATTTTAGGATTCCTATCGAGTTGTTGAGGTGAATCATAAAGTATCTATTTCTTGCCACAATTTGGGCTGATTCTCAAGACCATACTTAGTAATTTTCAGAGAATTATTGAGTTCCAAATACCCTACCTTGGAAACGCTCACTACTACCTATATGTGTTATTTTCAAATTTATGAATACATTTGAAAAGGTATAGTAAATTTTGTAAATTAGCTTCTTTTTAACTTACCTTCCTTTGAATAGAAAAATCAGAGTAATAATAATAATAATTTAAACTGAGATTGACCTGGAATTGTCAAATACTGGAATAACTCCTAAACTAGTTAATATCGTTGAATATACAATAAGAATATATTCCATTACTATTTTCATGAAACATAACAGCTTTAATTCCTACAAAATATGTAAACATTTTATATTCTTTCTCTTTGTAGGTACATGCCTATAGGTATACACTTGCCAATAAAATAAGAGACTTTGAAATAAAGATATGTCCTTTTCTTCAAAGGCACTATTTAAAAAGGTTTTTATTTAGATGCAGTTCCTTTGAAGATTATCACTGAATGCAAGACTTAGCAGAAATAAATTACCTGTGTGCACAAAGCAGTAGTTATCCGTTTCTGGGGCACACGAACATTGAAGTAAACGAAACTGAGCTTTGCTTGATAAATCAAATAAGTAATTAGGTACAGAATTTTTAGAATTGTACTGCCTTTTATCAAATTAAGTCTTGTGGTAATTTAAGATATTTTTTTTTTGCATTGCGCAGTACCTACCTAATTAATTAAAATTAATTTGGAAAAGTATATTTGTGCCGTTTATTCTGAAAAAGGTGTAAGAGCGAAATGTTATAAGATATAGAGTTTTTCTGTATTCTTGTATTCTTGTATAGTTAAGGCGACCTTATGATATTGAGGACTTGCAAAATTAGCGGCACATTTATTTAGGGTTTTAATAAGTTTAGGAGTTGTCTTTCAAAAGTCATAAGAAAAGCTTGCGAATTGTGTAGGTAATGTTGCAATCTCGTAAATATATATTATACCTAATAATACGCATAAATATGGAATTTTGACAGCCTTTTGTTTTTGCTAAAGAAACAAACTCTAACGAATTTTTTTTATTCAAAATTACTGCTACGTACTGCTACATATCTCGTAATCTGTAAATACGATAAAATGAAAATATAGCAAATTAAAAGCGTTTAATTTGAAATTTTAATATAATAATAATTTAGAACACATTATTTTAGGTTTTTTGTGCTATAGTTGTCGTCAAAGTTTTAATAAGTGATTTACATTTTTATAGGAATCATAAATAATTAAGTAATGAATTATTATGATTTTTACACTTAATAAATTGAACTGTTTATTATTTAGTTGATCAGAGTAATAACTTTTAAATTAAATAAATGAAAAATATTTGAGTTTGTCAAAACAAAGGAGCTAATACAAGCCAATCGCGGATGTTGAAATTTCAATCGTTGAATGCTGCGTGAGACTGAATGTGATGTTTTTCATTTGAATCTGTATATTCACGTCATTAATATCTTCCTGTTCATTTTATTTTCAAAAGGTGTTCGTTTCCATTTCCATCTTTGGCTTGCCATTAGGGCCTGCAATAATTGCGAAGGGAATATTTCACAGATCGTTGTATGGCACTCATCTAGGAAATCTTTGGAAAAGTGTTCCCGTTCCTTAATACGCCTCACAACCCACAGAGTATTCAGTGCAAAAGTTCATTTAGACCGATATCAAACAAAAAGTTTTTTCCCATTTCATCCTGCTACAATTTTATGACACCAGGCACTCATAGCGACGCTCGAAGAAATAAATCTTAATGTACTCCTCTTTGTGCTAGGAAGAAAGTAAATAAGATTTATTGCAATCCTCTCTCAAGTGACGTCCAATGTTTCTGTACTTTTGATAAATTTCCTTTTTTCACCGAAGAGTAATTACGGTGCTCCGCAAAGGAAGCCATGAAGAATAAAAAAAATATGTAAGAAAAGGATCCGAGACATCCTAACGAAGCGGCGCCAGCACCAACGAAAGTAATCTGGACCTCGAGGGTAGTTGTAACCGAAATGGGGAAAAATTGCTGGATCGCTGCGGCACTTAACCTCTGAAATATTCATAGCCTTCTGATTTATTAACGAGGCGCTGTTTATTCCGAACATAATTAAGCGAGGAAATATGAATTGACCAACAACCTTTTTGGCGATTTTAATTAAACTTGGCTGCTTTTCGTATTTTCTAATTAATTCCAAATGCGGGGTCTACCGTTCTGGCGATATAAAGACAGAAAAAAAAAATATTCAACTGGATATCATCGTTACCGGATTACTAAGCAGAAGAGCGGCTAAGTTGCTGCTCCACAAAAGACGGAATTCGCAGCAACTTTGTTTACTTTGCGCCCTGAATTTTTGTGTATTTTTCAAGCACATTGTTTGGTGGAACAATTGAACCGCGGCTCCTTGCAGCCAACAATTAAGAAAGTTCCTGCGCGCACAATGGCCTACAAAACAGCCTTCCTTGAGAAATTAATTACCGAGGATTAGTGAGCCTCATTGTTCGGGCCGTCGCGTCCTCCCCGGGGAATCCCAGCTTTGTGGCTCTCACAATCGCACGACATTTTAACAGAAATTCAGCCTCCACTAGAAAATGCATTATTGATCTGGTTCATCGTCTGGCGGGTGAACCAGCGCCCTCCTTATTACCTTTCGACCTTTGCTGCAGTCGAAAACCTTCACTTGCCGTTTCTTCCTGCATCTTGTGTACCTAAATTGCATACGCCCCGTGCAAGGAGGTGTTTCCTGCCGAATTACGAAGCACCACTTTTGGCTTCTTTAGTATTCAGGAGGCTCCTTCGGCAGTATTGGCTTCAAAATTAGAAGCCAGCAGTTCTCATCGTTTATTGAATTGTTCTTAAAAATTAATTATGAACAGCGGCCTTGATTAAGAATGGGCGAGAATATTCGAAAGGAATTTCTCATATCCATTGCCTTGCAGACGCTCGAAATTGTAAATTTCTTGCTCCTTATGAGCAAAGGAATTGCAGAAAATATTTGCGAAATTTCCTTCATGCACTTAATGATCGAATACTCATGCAGCTTTGAGCACTACATAAACTTTAGGTTTCTAACGTACCAGTTTACTTCACTTTTGCAGTAGGAAAGTTATTTGATCAAAAATCTCGGAATATTTTATTTCTTAGAAAAATTATGTACATATGTAAACTTGGAATTGCAGAAAGCAAAGTGTTGTTGCGGGCTTGAAAAATGGATTTTTTTTGTGTATGTGGGTGTGTTACGGGAAAGCAAACAAATTTAAATGTTTGTACTCCGGAATATGTTTACTTCGTAATGACAGAAAGTTACAAACATTGAATCTCCACATATTTGAAGTAGGTACGAGTACCTACATAATTTTAAAATTTTGTTTTTATTAGCAGTCATGTAAGAACACGTATATAGAAAACAATAAAATTTTTAAAAGTTTATTTGATTCTTAAATTACAAAATAAATAGGAATTTTATAGCGATGACTTTAAATTCTTGGATATTCTTTATTTCGTGACTGAAGGCATATATAGGTATATACTATATATTCTAACTCAATATATGTAAGGTATCTTTTATTCCAATATAATATATAGGGTTTTAAAATGTTGGAATATATAATGATTGTCAGCAACATCAAACTTCAAAGCAGAACTAATAATATATTTGCATAGTAAAAACTGACCTGACTATCTAGATTATTTTTATTAAGTATACAAACAGGAAGCTAGAATTGAGCTTTTATGAATTCTCTTTAGATTTTCAAAATGTTTTTTTCTTTATTTTTATAGTTATTACACAAATGTGTGCTTAAATTAAAATCTTACCTAAGGAGCTTGTGAAAATGTTAACGAAAATAAAATATATTTTTGCATGTGTGTATGATTTTGAGTTTATTATCAAAACATGGATATTTATAAAACAAAACAAAATTGTCTTCACAAGAATAAATAATGCAAGCACTATGGTTTGATCAGGGTTCTCCTACATCAAACTGCACAATCTCACCATCATTAGCGTATAACTTCATCTGAGTAAATTAAATGTGACCCAGGATTAGATTTCTTTCCATTTATGAAAGCGCTAATTTCAATGCTTTACTTCACTGGTAAATTGCTAGACGTCCGTTGTGGCTTTAGCATAGACTTTTATATCCTCAATTTCCCTTCAAAAAGTCTGCTTTGTTCACACGAAAATAGTTTACGTCTCTTAAAAGAGATTTACTTCTTTGCAGCTTTTGCAAATGCTCCGTTTTATAACCCACTTTTTGAAATAAAAAAAACTTCCTTTTTGGGGCAATCATCGTTTAAAAGGAAATTGCGGACCACCGCACTCGGAGGCCCCCAGTAATTTGAAGAGGCTCCACAACGTTTTATTGCGATGGGACTGTGTTAAAGATCTGGCCCGAGTTAAAGTTGTGGTCGAAAATTATTAAATGAAAAATTATTTGAATGTACAGCCAAACCTTTCGGACGGACGGTGCGCATATATCTACCGTCAATTTTTGTATCAGCGCTGTTTACTTTTAACGAAAATAAATTGGAAATATCAACGGGCTTCCATGGCATGCACTTTCCCAGCACCCATCCAATTAGGAAGGTTCTGTAGAAGTTGCATCTTGTATACGTTATAAATTAAACTGCGGAACCACTTAAACACGATTGCAGCTGGTATATGCGCTGGCGAATTGCTTCATTTGAAAGTTCGCTTTGCGCAGCTCTTTAATATTTAATTTGATTTTAATTTTTCAGGACTGAAAGCGCAAGGACGGAAACCACACATGCATTATTCGACTGATGCACAGTGCATTTGTGGCTGCCCGAATTATATCTGTTAATTGCTCTTGTTATGGCTTTGATTTTCGGATTTTTCAAGCTCATTCTACACATAACTCTTAGACATAAATAAAACCGTCGACATGAAAGCATTATCCCGATTTTTCTCACAGCAAAACGAACTCGTTCGGGAGGTGTGAAATTGAGGACATCAGTCAGGTGTCGCGCCATTATCGCATAAAAGAGCGCTCGAATTTTTTAATCCCCACAGCAAGTGTACTCGGGGGTGATAAAATAAACAACCGATAGGCACCAAATTGGCGAACACAAGTACAGGCTTAAGGATTATTAACTCGTTTATTGGGATTACAATCCATGTACAGATGAATAAATTCGCGTTTGGGCAAAGTCGATTTAACGAGGTTCGTTAAAATTTTATTGCGCCAGAAGGGTTTACATTTTGCAATTTCACGTTATCTTTCGTTATCAATGCACAAAACCCTCGCCCATTTTTCCTGGTCGTATTCAAAACTGGGATTAAATGCACGGAGATATTTAACACAGTTTTATAAATCCCTGTAGCCCATGCGTTTGTCAGTTTTTGTGGGACTCATGCCCTGCAAAGGTGTTTGTCTGCATTTATGTGTTTGATTTTATTGGAATTAGCTTGAATCGGGGGCGGAAAGTATCCTCCTCTGCGCTTTATTGCCTCATGGAGCCTATTTCTGATTTTGACAGTGTCCTGAATTAAAACGTGATATTTACGACTACAATATACACATAACAGCAGGGGAGTGTACATTCGAGTTCCGGAACAGATCCCAAAATTTGTCAGGAATTTCATCGCGATATGTAATTCTCGAAAGTTTGCTAGTTTCCCTGTAAAGCATGAGAAATTTTGCGTTTTCGAAACACGGTTCACCTACCCGCTATCAGTCAGACTGAAGGATGAAGCGATAAAGTTCGCCGTATTTCAAAGTTTTGCCCCTGCGGAAGTAGGACCTTGCAACTATCTTTAGTACGTTGCAGAAAAAAGGCCGCAGTCTCTACTCATTTTTAATGGGTACAAGACCGAAGTGTATTTGTTCTAGGGATGCACCAAAATTATACCACCTTTCAAAAAACTTTTCCATGTAAAGTGCTCTAGAAGGATTCTTGGGCATATAATTACCTTGGGGGAACAGCTAAAGTTCCTCTCGGCCCAGCAACTTCTGGTCATTATAAATGTTATTATAAACTCCGGAAAACGCTCGCTCTGGCAATTTATCCGAGCTCTATATGCATGAAAAACTTCCCTCGTATTTCTTGTAAGTCGGGCGCATCAGAGTGGTTCAATCGTTACTATAGTATGCTTCCCTAAAACTCTATAAACCTCAGGCTTCACGTCCATAGTTTTCACAGACCGCGAAATTTTCGTAAAATAATTTTAGATGCGCTTTTCATAGTGATGTACCTTACCTTGCATGATGGCAAAAGACGGCTGTGACGCGAAGGTGCTAGAATATTTTGAAAAAGCTGTGAAATTTAAAAGTTAAAAGAATCACTTCCACCAGCAGATTTTCCGTTTTATCCCTTTGTATCCCTTTGTTGTCATAAATATTTGAAAACTTGTTAAAACTCAGTTTAAACCGAAAAAAAGCTTTTAAAGTTGAAAGTAATTTAATCTACTTGCATTTAAAATCAGTTAATTAGGGAAATATTTTTTGTAGTCAAAGTTTTGCATAACAATTTAAGCTTAGGGAGATCGCTAATGTGGCGGGTGATAGTTGTCTTATTAAGTATTTATTCAAATTTTTTAATACTATTAGCTTTTATAGAAAACAATTTAAACTTTATAAAGTTGCGAGTCTCAATGCGATATAAAATAAAAAAAAATTCTTCTTCATTGTTTCATTGAAGTTTTGATGAGGATTATCGGAAAATGCAAAGCAAAAATTTATTTATGACATAGGTACATACATACATATATATAGAGTCACTAGTAGCGATTCATAATTCAATATCAAAACAAATATTTTAATATAGATTTTCGATTGAATTTTTTTTTTGTGTTTTTGGCTTAATTTTAAAATTATGTACACTAAATTTAAAATTTTAAAACGTATTTTGGTTTCTCACAGAAAACCCTTAAGCAATTTTAGTAGCACCCTAACGTATCCTATTAATTTTTGATAGAGAATATCACAGAAAGAAAAATATCGCAAGATATACTTAGAAGATTAGGTACTTTTAAAATATGTATTTTGAAATATGCAACAGTGTCATATCTCAAAAATGGCTGAATTTGAGAACTTTTTTTCCAAAATATATTTCTTTTCTATCCAAGGGGAAATGAGTTCGACCAGTAGAAAGTGAAGTTCACAGTTTGGATTGAACAATTACATACATAATCACTAATAATATACATACATATCTGATAATGTACGTATTAATAAAACATGCTGTCAATCATTATATAAATTAATTCGTAATTGCATTTGGATTACATAAAGTTCAGGTTTCTCTTCCCCTCATCCTCAGTACTCAATAGGTATTCAATTGTCGTCGACTTATTGACTTAGATACCTACATTAAATAAGAAAATTTACATTTCATCTTTAAAAAAAGAGATAAAAGGTTTTATTACATTTTTGTAGCTAAATATAAATTCCAAAGTCTATTCAAATGTCTAGTACATTAAATTTAAAGAATAAAAAAGAAAAAGACAACGGCGTCAAAAGTTTTAATATTAAATTGAAAAAAGTGATGCCATGAAATTCACGGTTTTCTTCAAGACGATGACCTAAAACTACGTGATTTTTTTATTCAACATTTTTTATCTGTTTTTTCAATGAATTGTTTCCCATTAATTATTGGTAGCAAAACAAACACGAATACATTTGCACGTGTTTTGGCTTGTGATTTATAGCTGAAAAATTCCATGTTCGTTGCTGGCCATATGCAAATGAGCAGTTTTTCGGCTATATTCAGCCGGTATACCTTCAACGAGAGATTCCCGGTACTTCGTTAGACATTTTTTCCGGTAAAAAAGATAAAAAACGAGAAACCTTAAGACCTCAGTATCAGTCAGGATAATTAATATAATCAACTGTGGGAATGTTATTTTAGTAGCTGAAAGCGGCTTGTAATCACTGACGGTGAAAAATGATACTAAAGCGGTGCGTCATGACAGATTTTATCCGTCATCACCCACACCGAGAAATCGCGGCGGGAAGTTTCTTAATCCGGCAACATCAACAAAACTCTACCGAAATCGTAAACAAAGCGACTTTTTTTCCGTGAATTTTATTTACATTTTCACTGTATTTTGGCGGTGTGCCGTTGCGTCGAAAACGCTAATTAAATCAGCTGGATATGCGGTTTAAATTCCACGTCCGATTTACGACATTAGCATCCCAATTTATGTCGTTAGTTATCTGAAAGCATCGCGCCGACCAAACCAAGGTACAGTGCATAAGTAGCCTCGGAAACAAAGTCGCAGTGTTGATTGGATCAGCCATAACTTTTTGCTGGACCCAGCCGTGCGGATGCTGGATGAGATGAACTAATTAAAGTTCTGCAAGAAAAAAAAAAAAGTTAATTTAGTTGTGTGCAGCTAACTGCAACCGAAGTTCTTTCTTTTGTGGTTCGTCCTGGAAGTGGCGGCGGCCGGGATTAAACCGAGATTAATCCAGAAGTTCTGACCCCGCAGAACCTTCGGATACGGGATAAGATAACATCAATTCGCTTTAATTATGTACGCAGCATAGTGAATTAGTCATGCTGGATTTACATACTCGCCGGGATCCCGCAAGTTAATGGAACCATTACGAAAAGTGCTCTAATCAATTTTTCTTCGAGCGGCCCATTTCCCGAGGGATGCCGTCGGCCGCTTTCTCTGGAACGATCATGCACTCAGTGCCGACGGCTACCTATTCAACCTGATAATTACTCCACGTTCGAGTTTCTTTCGATGGTTTCGAGCCCTATAAATTTACATATCTGTTGTGGCTGTGCCGCTTGCCTTGGCTCGGCCTCAGGTAAATTAAACGGTCAATCGATTTTTCACAGGGCCACCCGGCGGCGACGGGAGGAGAGGCGAAATCCTACGCGCCTCTCACACTTTCGTAATTTGATGCTAGTTTATAAAACAAATTGAGTTAATTCGTAAATATTTTTGGAGATAAAAACTAATTAAATTACAGCGAAGGGCTGCTGATCGCGATTTCAAAGGAGTCTTCAGATGAGTGATGGCAACCGGCAATTAGGAACGCATTTCTGAATAAATTATTATTTTGATAAATTCCGCGCCACTGTATCTCTTAATTAACCCTGTTCTTGTGCAGGGGGGGGCAACATAAATTTTGAATTAATATCATAATTTGGGCAGTGCTGAAACGCTTTATGGTTGCCATATCTACGGCCCAAATAGTTTATGCGGTCTTTCCGCTGTAGAGGATTACGAAACGAGCAGTGTCCCATTCGAACAGAATAAAGCCATCAGAAACTGGTGAAATCTCCATTAACCCGAACTTCTCGTTCCGTGCAGCATCCAAATCTTCTCATATTGATTTTTGGGACAGCCAAATAGCTCCGGTGTTTGTGGTATTGGGAATGTCGACATGATTTATCACCTGTCCTCTAGCACAAGAGGTGGTCTTGGGCTAATTTTTTTGTGCGGATTTGACGTGCAACCGCGCTTTTATTAAGATAAGTCGCATGCCAGCCAAGTTATTAAAAAGCCATTTTTCACCGCAAAACCCTAGACTTTTCTAGTTGCCTTGCGACCACCGGAATCCCGTAAATGATGAAGTTCAAGCTTGACTGGAAGGCACTGCAACCGCTTTAGAGTTTTTGACCATCAAGTATAAGTGCACTCGAAGTAGGGAGTTGCATCGGACAGATTTAAAAATGATTTTGCTGAAGTTGTTTGTTCTTGTACCTTGTAGTTATTGGCCTGGGAAAAAATTGATTTTTGTCTTTAAACTAAAATATTTATGTACATATAGTTTGTTTGGTTATTGGTATTATACATTTTAATTTTAATCCTTTCATACCAGTGTAGTCGACGACGGATCAAGTTTTCAGAAATAATTATCTGAATAAGGATGGATCCTTTGACGGAGTTAAATTTTTAGAAGAACGTAATACATATGATTATTAGTTATCTTAACTGTGAGTTGACGAGTGATTTTTCAAAAGGGCTTATTTTCATGTTAAACAAAATTTCACTAATGAGAAAAAACCTTTAAGAGCTCTTTACAGTAACTTTTTTTTAATGTATATACATAGTGTTATAGTGTGTTGATCTAATATTCTAATCCGCTTAAAGATTTTATTCTAACATATTTGTATTAATTGGAAAAAATAAAAAACATTTGGAAATGTGCTCTTTTGGTGTAAAGTACAAAAAGCTAATCAAGTTATCTGTGGGTGAATAGTGTTACCACACCTAAACATAGGCGATTTTTATTTATATAGCCTGGGGCATATAAACAATAATAAAGGTTTCTTCAGCGACTATAGAAAATACGTCTTTTTGTATCAAATTCTAGAAAATGTCTAACCATAACCCAAAAATTAAGTGGACATGTGTCGTCTTTTATGAAACTGCGATTTTTGATCACGAGTTTCTCTTGGAAATATGTCTTTTTTGTAGAATAGTTTTTCACTAGAGTATACATTTTAGCATGATAACGGTGATAGCATTCTTAGGTTTGTTCAAGCTCATATGTGGAAATAAGCCCTTTTGAAAAATCACTCCTCAGATATTAGTTTTATAATTTTCTACTTAGGTACTTGTTTACGTACATAGGTACTGACACTGAACTGAAAACATAGAAATCACATTTCATATCCTTGTTTGAGCAGGATAATACTCTTTGTTTTGAAATACTTTCATATAAATTTTGGATCGTATATAGTAAATAAATGATATATGTATATATGTATAACAAACATTTAAAATTCGTGGTAATGTGGCCAATCTTCGGCGACTTTTTTTCTGAGATAAATCAAAACCCAATTAGATTGTTAGTGTTATCACCATGAGAAGGGAATGAACGAAATGTTTTGTTGAAATTTTAATTTTCCAAAAAATATAATGTAGCTTTAGTTAATTTTTTTTACAATAAAAAATTAACCAAAATCCTTTCGGTTAGGCCCTTTCTTTTATGATAACAATCGTACGAAATTTCAGGTATAGTTATGTAGTTATAGCTATTGAACCAATGCACTAATATGTATGAAATTTTGTAGATATATTTTTGAGCTGATTTACTAACAGAAAATGCTATAAAAAATACTCAAATTTTACTTCCTTAAAAAGGTATACTACACAATTTTCAAGCTTAGGTATTTTTATTAAAATGTATAAATTAAGTACTTCAGGATTCGTTAAGTAGACATTTCGGTTTTTTTATCGAAATATTTTAGACGAAGCACTGTTCCGTTTGGCACGTATTATTATACTTTAGGATCACTTCCACTTTATTAGCAAGTGACCTTGACAGGGTGTGCCAGAAAATTACGCCTCTCCGGATAATGTGTGGAATCAGAAAGGCAAACAAAAAGTGACAAATTTTCACCCTCATTGAAGTAGCTCAAAAAGTGCCCGGGAAGAAGTCAAAACTCTGAAGCCTACTGAAGCGCCACTTGGCCCGGAAGGGTTAGGCCGTGTTTGTTTTGCTTTTAATAGGGTGCGCTCGGTTGACTGAAGCGTCAAAGGTTAAATCGAATTACTTCTGCTTGCTGGAGTCGTTTCGGTTAGCCGGGCGAAAGGGGGGTACCCAACCAATAATGCTAGAAAAAAAAAATTAGGAAAAATTAGCTAGCTAAATCTCGTAATCAGATGAGCCCGCGCGTGGGTTTTCCTGTGCGTCTATTTACCCGTCCCGGGGTATTTTCGAGCAAAAATTCTGAAGTTATTGTAAGCCTTATTGGATTCTATTTCCATGAGAAAGTAAGCTCGATTTGCCTCCATGTCACGTACGCAAGACTCCTCATTAAGCATTTTCCCCATACGCTGACGTTCCCAGCAGGGATTTTCACATAGAAAAGAATTTCGAAATAATTTCCTTAGCGCAGAATGTGTTAAGCTCCTTCTTATAATTGGGGGATAACAGCATAATGAGATTGCTCATCAAAGAAGTAAGTCTCCTCCAATGGGCTAGGCCTTTATTCAAATAAATTAATGTCTTTGAAGAAGGAGTTTTTTTTTCCTGACTCAGCATAGGAACTGATTGGGAAATGGTGTGATACTTTCTGCGACGTGTGATGTTAATGAGTGGATGGATTTCTCAGATATCTTTCAGATTTAGAGCGCTAATACCAAATATACTGCAGAATTGGCGCAAAACCAGACATATTTATTGCAGAGTGTTCAAATCGGTGCCTTTATTGAATTAGCCGTGATTCATTTATGGTCCATGACTCTGCAGAATTCTCGGCAATTTACGAACGTTTTATTAAACGTTCGAGCATTTCGCGAACATAACTCAAGATTAATACGAATGCAGTGCAATTCGCCGGCAGGATTTGAAAGCGGACCCGTCGAATAAATGCCCGCCAAATATTTACGGCCGCTAAATAGAAGTTGAACGTCGCCAATCAGGACCAAATTCCACACAGAAAGTACTGATTTTTGAATGAGCGCGGAAATAAATTAATTTAGAGTCATGAAAGGGACTAGCCGACGTACGCCCCAATAAATTTTTTACGACAGGAGTTCGGTGACTGGTTTCAAAATGGGCCCATCGATAGGCATTTGAGCCGGCCATTGTCGTTCCCCAATTGTGCGAGGAGCGTCGTGCAGGGGCCCTTTAATTAAGCTGACGGAGGGCCCATTGTCACCAGACTGGAACGGTAATTTGCGGTACACTTGGGCTGAATTGTTACATTTGTTTGCGCCAGTGTCGACGGCAAACCCAGGGAATCTCCCCGATATTGCCGAACACATAATTCCAGGATCCACAGAGGTTTTGTGTGCCCAGATACCGCCGGAAGGCTTAAATTTGAAACCCAGAGCAGGACATTGACTCAGGAACAAAACTGAGTTATGGTTTTGTCCCCGTAAAAATACTTTATTTGCCTGGAGCATATACACAAACCCGGGTAAGGCTGCAAATTTAATTCCATAAATTGCCTACGGGAGTTCGAATGAAGGAGAATTACATTTTGATTACTTTATTTATATTTATTAATTAAAAACGCTTGCATTTTCGTACGAATCTTTATTAACCTTTCAAATACACGCTTCGCAAAAATGACAAATAATTTACAGGGAATGTTTAATGTCAAAATGAAAAATTTCCCAAGTAAAGGCAACCCAAAAATCAGATATCCTCTTAAAGTTTGTTTTTACATGCAATGTATAATTTAAAGGTCAAATGCACAAACGCGTTGCAAAAACAGTGGAAAAAATGTTTTCTTTTAAGGTAATGAAAATCATTAAAAGTATAGGACAATTTTTTTCATGAAGTTGATATAAAACTATTGTTTTTTATTAAAGAACTTTCTTTAACACTTAAATATTTTTATTACATGCTTGTTAGTTTATTAGGTACAGCATCAAAGTAAATTTAAGTAGGTAGGTACTATTTGATTTGTGACAGTGCCAAATATAAATTTGTAATTATTTAGATTTGAAGTGTGGAATCATTCAGAATAAATACCTATTTATTTTATCGATTTATGAATTAAATAAAAAATTTAGAGTTTTGGGAAACAAAACTCGAAATAAATGACCAGAACTTTTTAAAATTAAAACCTTCGTTACTAGTTTTATTAAAATTCAAAAATTATTCTGATATGTGAACTAATTTCATACTTAACATTAAAGTTGTTATACAATTTAAGTTTTTCGTCCAGCACTTTTGGATTTAGGTCTACACAGAAAATTTCTTTGAACAAAAAACAAACCGCAGCATGCGTTTCATCGCGGTGTAAGCTCGTGCTTTCATCATATTGATGTGAGACAAATATAGGGTGAAAATTTCTGAATATTGACATTAATAGACTTTTCCTTTAAAGACTAAAATAATATTGAAAAAAAACACTGAAACTTTATTAAAGACTTGCTCGAAAGCAGAAGTCAATCAAAAAGGGTCAGTAAAAGTAGAAGTCCGAACACGACAGCTAAAGAAATCCAAAACAGTCTTAACATGTCTTCAAGTTCCGGACATTAATTGCCATGCCCATAAAGTAAATCCATCGAGCTCATACAGTGCTAAGAAGCTCCAAAAAGCAGGCGTGTGTGTCACTGCATCAAGATAAACGAACATTTCAAAACTTGCCATAAAGTCCGCTCTGGACCGAGCCTAATCCAATTGAGGCAGAATTTATTGGTAGCCCATAAACCCGCAGAAGTAGGAATAAATTGCCCGATGTGGGCCCAATCTGTAATGAGCCCAATCAAAGTAGCCTCCAACGTCGCATTCCGCCGAACAATGAGACTAAGAGGCTTTGTCACGGCAGGCAGAGGTTGACAGGGTGAGTAGGCAGGAACTTCTTGCCGAAATGTCTTGATACCTTTCATCCGACACCAAGATACCAGATATACCTCGGAAAAGTCGTTTTTCAGGTGATTTCACCCGAAAACTTTCAAGCATCGACAACGACGTGCGACATAATCAATCACGTCGACAATTTACATGGGTTAGTCGCGCGGCCCCGTGTTTGGGTTTCGATTTTAAATAGCGGCTTGATTACAATGTGTAAATTGGGTGTACTGCTGTAATCCAATTATGCTGTCAAGTGGGTAATTGATTCCTTCACACCATCACCGCGTGAGCGTGAGGTGAGGACTTGCTTGCGCACGAAAATCCAGGAAGCGGGAGGAAACCAAGAAGAAGAAAATATGAAGAGATTACCCAAACTGTTGGGAATTGTCTGTGATTGAGCGAAGTCAGCCAATGTCAGATATTTCATGATTGCTGAATAGAACAACATCACCCAAAATCTCGAAGGTTGGTAATTATAGGTCAATGCCATCTGAAAGATGTTGCGACAAATCCAGTAGAGATTATAAGTGGCAACTTGTCATCTAAGCCTAAGGGAAGAAAACACGCTGTTTTTCTGAGATAGAAACCATCTCAGATATTTCTGAAATTCTAGTAAAACATACGTATGTACGTAGGTACACGTATGTAAGTATACTATATCCACATAAATGAAATTGTAGTGAGATTTATTGAGAAATTGTATCCCGCTGTGGCACTCAAATTGACCATCACACTTGACTCTTGATGGCTTCTCAGTTTTTTTTTTATATCAAAAGGAATCAAATGATTGTGAAAGTATTTATGGTTTTGGGTGCTTCCCATAAGTAACCTTGGTAATTACCTCAATTACTAATGGTGAAGGTTATTTGATACATTATAGAACACTTGGCGTGAATAAATAAACAATCAACATCATGGCTGAAAAATTGAGTATATGGGATTATTTATACTTCAAATTTACAAATGTCGTGCACACCTTCAAATAACTGCTTCACTTTTTTCGGCAGAAGAAATGTTTAATAAATAACTTTGGTCAAGAGGATTTTTTTTATGGTTTTATTACAAATTTATTTAGGTAATTTAGTTTTTTCGTTTGCTATTTGAAGACATTTTTTCGTTAACGCAGACCGTACTGGATATAGTAATTTCCCTTCACTTAACATAGTTTGTTAAAGCTACTAATCTATGTACTTTTCAGATTATTTCATACAATTGCTTGTAAATTTTGACCCAACATGATTACTAGAAATTCACCAGGAACTTTATTTAAAATACTATTTTTAAAATAGCACGTTAAGTTATATATGGGGATAGTGTTAATTGTTGTAACTATGAATTTTCGTAAAGTTATTATTCCAATATTTGTTCATTTAACTGACTATTATTTTAGTTTTAAGAGAGTATTGTTAATTCAATAGGATTTTTATAATTTGATCAAATATCTATTCAAATTAGAGTGCAAGATTCAAGAATTTCAACATTTAATAACAAGATAGTAGCTCGAATCCTAAGTGCTCATTAAAAAACAGAAACGTAGAGACGAAAGCAACAAACTTCATAAATAAATAAATCGCTCAAAAATATAAGATTTATTGATTTCTTATTGTGACACAATAACAATGAAAGCATTTTATCTACAATCAGGAGACGAATAATTTTTCTTGTTATTAAAGCAGAACTTCGTTGTGGTTTTCATAATTTATTTCCATGGTTAAACAAGATTTCGATGTTTATGATTCAAATCGAAAACATAACGAAAGGTTTGACAACGATTTCAAGCATTAAATGTTTTTCTAATCATGTTAATTATCGAAAATTTGATTGAATAATAATGAAATTATTTTGACCTGGTATTGTTTAAAATAACTTAAATATCTTCAAATATCAAGAAAATCAGCAACCAACAAATGTGAATTACAATTTACAAGGAACATTTTTTTCGGTGCTGTACGATTGTAGTTCATCCAAGTAGTTACCTACACTAAGTGGTTTTATATGAGAAAATTTTGAATGACTATATTTACTGTGTATTATGAGTATTTAATACCCTTTCAAAAATGTGCATTAAAGTGTGCGCTAGCTTTACACTTTGTAAACTAATGAGAATAAAGATGTTTTAGCTAAAAGACAACAGAACCCTTTCTTCCCTCACTGAAAGGTGTTTCAGAAACTTTAGTTTCGTTTACATTGTTGAAAAGTTTGCTGAAAAACAATAGCAGACGTTCTCACAATTTTTTAAATATTTAATTTTTAACGCCTGAAAGTGTCGGATAAATTTAATTATAAGATTTTTTCATGTCAGAGTGTCAAAACTTTTTCCACAGTGACACCTCATCTTTTCCGCTTTGCCGGTGTCCCCCAAAAAGTAATTTTTCTGTTCAATCAGACGCTGAACAAAGTTAACTATCCCCCTAGCCGGGAGTTGTTAACTCGGCGCTAGCTGTTAGCCCGCCTCCTATTTGGAGCTGGCTAATTAAATCTGGAAGTTGCTCGTTGCCAATCATAAATGAAAGCGTGTCGCCAGCATTCCCGCATCTCGCCCGGGGATCCATCCGGCAATTTTACCTGGATCCGCCTCCCGCCGGGCTCGTCAAACTTTCTGAATTAAATCAGTCACATGGGATTTTTGTAATTGAAAAATAAACTAGATAAATTATTTTCGGTTGGGAATAAATTGACGCTACTCTGCATGATTAATGGCTTAATTAAAGACAAACATTCATCTTGGAAATTTGGTTTTATAAATGGGGTAGGTAAATGCGGAGGTTAATTATTATTTTGTCCCGACAGGGTAGATTCTCTTCAATATTATGCTTAATGGATAGTAATTAGTGATTTCGAATTTGCGGCCTCGAAGTGTGCCCTCTCGGTTTATTGAAGGGAATGGCCCTCAAATAAATTTTGTTGACAAGGCTCAAATTTAGTGCTCTCTGCGATTTGATAAAGCTGCTAACACTCCTCAACCCGAAAACAATTTATGTAGATATTTTAAAATTTACACCGACCGAGGTGTGGTACCAATGGAGCTAAACAAAACATGAAAATGACAACATAAACGCGGGCCAGTTTATGGTGTTGGCAAACAATTTTTTCGAGCTGCGGGGGTTCCAAAATAATATTTCTTCTGTCATTGAAGGTGACAAAAGCAAAATTTAGCTATAAATGCAAATTAAATTCACACTAGAGTGTAGGGTGTTAGGCGGCCCTGGGTGCAAAATTCAAATGGATGTAAACGAGTTACATTTGACTTTCAGGAGGAAGGCACATTCAAAACACTTCCCCCGGGCGACCCAGCTTCAGCTATCAAAATTTGGTATCGTTGTCAGGAGCAGAAATGTTTTTCAAGAACAGGACTTCCAGCCAGCCCGTAACGAGATTAGTCTCTTCTATATTTAAGGAAATCCCGGTTTAAGTCCTTCCAGCCCGACAATTGCACCCAACCGGGTCTCGCCGATAGTCTGGGTTTTTTGAAAAGCAATATTGGATTAGTTTGGCAGAAAATTCAATTTCCTTGATGATTGTGTTCAATTGGCAGGACACGGTGGAACAACATCAGTTCATCGAATTGGGGTAAAGACTTGACACTTTTATCAAACATGTTCGTCACCAAATTGGAATTACTCTCCCGGCGTGAGGCACCGGGGCACCTTCATTGCTTTCCCATTTGCTGCCACGTCACGGGATCGAGGCATGGGTGCAGTGAGCTGCAAATTGACGGGCATGTTCACTTATAAGGCAGCCGCCGGAATGAGTTTCCTGAAAGGTAATTGTACGGGCCGGCCCATTCCGGGAGTACCTACCCAGCACACACCTCTAGTTGCTAGTCCAGAAAAGGTGCTGATATTGCGCTTGACACTTCTGTCGGAGTCCTGGCGATTTCAATTTAAGCTTATGCTATTTACCTTAAAGGCGCATTCAAACGTAGTGTTACAAATATCATATAACTCCCCTCTAATAATAATAGCTCCAGTCGAGTATGACGACTTTGATAACTCTCTGACTTCTATTTAAAAACCAACCCAGAAGTAAATTGATTTGAATTTGGAGATATTGATATTATTTCATTGGAATTGTGCTTTCCTTGAAAGATGTTAACTTTCGGCTTGTTGCTATCGAGTAGCAATAATGAAATGCAAGACCTTTTAAATAAAAGCGAATAAGTAAATTCGACTGAAAAAATTATCCTTAGGTATTGAAAAGAGGATAAAGTGAACATATGTATATAAACAAATAGTTCATATATAATATACATGTAGATATATATCAGAAAATTTTTTATAAGCATCAGGGCAAGATGACATAAAAGATGTGTTGTCACATTGTATTGATCATCATTGACAAAGGTATAACCCAGGTGGGAATATTGGTAAATTTTACATAGTTACACATTGCAGGCAATTAAAGATGTTTGCATTAATATTAAATATGTACCTACATATATTACTCAAACTAAATCAAGTCCCTACCATATTTTTCGTAAAGCAAAATATCCAATTTAAGAATTTATATTATATTATACATATATTATTTGAACTTCTTTAGATACAATGGATTTAGTAAATTTTCTTAAAGTTTTTCACAACTTCATACTTTCTATACTAAACTTTAGCAGCTATAAAAATTCCGAAATCAATGACTTAAAATAATTACATAGTTACAAAGCGATAATGCACACAAAGAAATTATGCATAAAAAATAGATCAACCTATGTTAAGTCGTTACTTCGTTACTTTTAATACATTTAAACTTTGATGCTGGAATTTTAAGCAAAGTAGTTTTAAGTCTGATCTTGTCATATAAAATATTTTCAAAAAAATCTATGTCCCCCTCATCATAGTGATATTACTTCAAAGTTGTACTTATCAGTTAAATTAGTTATTTAAGTGTAAAAATTAATTCACCCAATAGAATTTAGGAAAGTAATTAACTTATAGGTAGCTCTTATATTTTTAAGTACCTAATTATTAACTAGCTGAATCAAATTGAGTAAAGTATATTTGTATCGCCGGGTATCAGACATATGTATGTATGTATGTAAATCTATTCAACTAACAAGAACTATTAAAAATTTCTACGTTTATTGATTCTTTCTTCTCAAAATGAGATAAATAATATCTCTAACTTTCCATTTTATGTCGAAATGTTTCGCATGGGGTGAATGACGAATTATGATTTAATTACCCATATAGTGATATAAAATCCTAGGAATGCACATTTTTAAACATATTGATATTTAAATTATTTCTTGCTCTTTATAATAGAGAAAGAATTGAAAAAAAAATCAGAATACATGAATCTTATTTGCATGAAAAGTGAACATTATAATAGATATATTTTTACAATTTTGTCATTCATTAAAATGATATTGAATTTATCATAGTTTGATTTTATCATTAGAATGATGGTTACTTCAGAAATGATTTATCAAAAATTCAACTTGATATGTTGCTGGAATATTTGTTAGTTTGCTAAATTACTATATTTTTTGTAACATACACGGACTACTACCTAATTTATTGTATTATCATCACATTCCGAAAAAGTTGTCTAGTATAGGCAGGAGGATTAAGGGTCTTTACTTACTATATTGCTTTATAAAGATACGCTGTCTTATCTCCCCTCAAAGCGAAAAAATTCCTTCAAAATTCCTTGTTCCTTTTTTCAACAGATTTTAAAGGTGTGAGACATCGTAACATACCATTCGTGAACTATGACAGACGTCGCACAGAGCACGTAACATCACTTATAGCACAAAGTCCAATCTGTAAATGAGATCAGTAAGTTCTTAAGTCTTAAGGGAGTTATAAGACTCCGAGGCGTCTCGGGGCAATTATCTAAGCATCCATCTTCTCTGGCGGAACATCATGCAATTCATGCATATGAAGATAAGACACGGCGGACCTTGTCGGGCTGCTTTCAACGATCTCCCGCTTGAACAAATGTTTGGGGAGAGCGCCGGGAGATTTTCTAAAGCCGAAGGCTTCGTCCTTATCAAATACAATCAGCAAACTTTTTACATTTTATTGATACCCGGACCGGGACGCGAGCGGGGCCCAGAGTGATTGCACAGAATTATGCTTTCAACGCGAGATGATGGGAAGATTAATTGCTTGTGGAAACAAATTTCCGAGTTTGAAAAGTTCCCGGCCATAGCGGCCTTTACTCCGCATCCACCACTTTTGTTTATGGTTAAATGCCTTGGAAATAAGTGATTATGCTGGAAACTCATACATTGGTACTAGCAGTGGATTGGATGCCATACCATATCCAAATTCTAAATCTGATGGTGTTTTAGTTGTACCGGAGTAATCCGGTCTTGAATCGGATAATCCGCTTTTTTCAATCAAAATTATTAAAATCCTCGGAAAAACTCAAAGGGAAGTGAAACGGTACTAAAAAATTTATAATTGGGAGAAGCAGACATGAAAATGCGCCCCGTGGCAGAAGTGATTCTTGCACCGGAAATGTACAGATCTATCAAATATCCAATGCAAAGTAACAAGAGCATTTTAAGTTGCAGAAAACATTGTCAACAGAACGAACAAAGCAGAACCCGACACTGTTTGCTTTCTGCAGTCGGAAAATTCTGCGACTGCACAGTAAATTGAAACTGGCTATGGATTTCTACTTGCTCCATGTCTCGACTGGCTCCTGATGCAATATTTATGGGGAGGGGGGCGGAAAAAAGCAACTGAATTTGTCCTGAACCTTCAGGCGATGCGGATGTAGAACCGATCTCACCGGGCGACTTCTCTGTCCCTTCCTTGGACTTATAAAATCGCTGGAAAACCTCTTAAGATTTTCGCATTAATGCAAAATTTTCAACTTTTTAAATATTTCTGTGCGCGCCAAAACCCCGATTTCGAGCATCTCTACCGCGGTTACGATAAGACTTGTTCGTTAAGTTGATGTGAATTATTATTGCCTCAAAAGCACTCCTTCTTCGTTATATTTCCCTTCCTTCGTGAGGCCGTCGCGTAAGCTCAAATTGCTATTGTCAGACTTTAGCACTTAAGATGATTTCTATTTGCTTCTTGACTGGGACAAAGCGCTCAGACTGAAGTGAAAGAAAACTTCCCCGCAAATAAATTAAAATTAGAGAAGGGCCGTAATGAATGAGTCCGAAAGTTTGAAATGAAAAAGTCTAAGCCCTTGATTTAATCGCTTAAAATGCAAATCAAATTAACCCTTTCCCTTGGGTCGGTTGTCGCCGCAATCACCACCCTATAGAGCCCTAACGTAAACCCAACGTCACATAGAGAGGCCCCACCCTTCGGACGGGACGTAAATTTAAGACGTCCACACGGGCACGAAAAGTATCGACACTTGGAGAGCGATTTGCAACAAAATATGATAATAATGATTTATTCGCCCAGATATTGGATATTCCGTGCAAATGTGCTGCCGGGGCTCCACGAGCCACTCCACACACTCTGGGGCTTGGGTGGGGCCCAGGGTTTTGCGCTTTGTGCGACTCACGTGGGTTCTTCAAAAGTCTTCGCCTCACCTCGATTGTACACACTTATAAAAGTTGTTCTCATCTATTATTTATGAGGATAAGGAGATTGTCGGCAGGGCGAAGGATTAGAGGGGATATTTGACTTTAAGTTGACTTTAATTTTACGTAGCGTGTTTCAGGTTGCCACTCGCAGACATATTTTTCCCTCTTCCACGACCGAATTTATGGAGAGTTCTGAAATCCACATAACATCCCCTTTCCCTTTAGGTTTGCCCCCCAAACCACCAAAACGTATAAGTCTCTAAGCGGCGGAAATGACTCTGCTGAAAACGCTTTTTCGGGAAAAAAGCACGTTTCTGTTCACATAAATAACAATTTTTAATTTATGTGATAATAAATGCAATAATAACGAGCGCACAAACACGTGGAAGAGTGTTTTCGGCCCTTCTTAATGGTTTCTGTGGAAAAATACCCAGTATAATGGTTGGTTAAGGAGACTAAACGTTTTTCAAAACTGCATATGTTTACTTAACACATGAAACGTGCTATCACGATGTCTTCCCCATGTAATTCCATTCCTTTTTTGCTGTAATACTTTCAGGCGAAAACTGCAGGATTAAAGATACTTTTTAAAACCAGCCACTCTACAGTCGCTATTTTTCTTCCTCTTTGTTGTTTTTCGATGCGCGAATTTATGTGAACAAATGTTGGTATTGCAGCAACTCATCCATCAATTTTATAGATGTTATTTATGCGATAAATTATGAGCGCTTATTTAAACAAAAGAAATTCAAAATACTTGCTTTGAGTTCGGCTTTCATATGATTGCGTAGTTTGGCGCAACTTATCAAATGTTGCGATTTAAATAAAATATACCTTTATTCATTAACGTAATTGTATGGGTTTTCGGAATAAATTTCTTTGAATTTTGATGAAACCCTATAGGAACGAAAGAAGAAGATACAATCAAACTGATTTCTGTTGTAGCTTGTAGATAATTAGTCCTGGAAATAATCTACTCAAGATAGAGTAATTTTTGGAAATTTGTTAAAAGAAAATGGAAAAGGGTATTGTTTTCAAACATTTTGCACGTTTTCATTAAACCAATAAGATTTCGATGAACCTTATTGCACATTTTAAAAATTAACTGATATACCTACATAGGTATATATACTCTGTTGATTGTTGAATTTATATATAACCTATCTGCCATTTTCGGTAAGATAAATAGTGCAAATTCTCACAACTTTTCTTTTAGACTAAAAAAAGTAAGGAAAATGTTTAATTATATTAAGCATATTTGTCAGTGATAAATAACAATACGTAAAAAAAAGCTTATGTATAATATATATTGAATGAATTTTAACGATAATGAATCTGACCAAGTTATCGTTACGCCAACTTAAATAGAGTACCTACTTATAATTTTGAAAAAACTACCCTTGCAACTATGGACGTCTAACTCTCTAATAAATTGAGAATATGGGAATACTTATATTCTTAAAAAGTTTATAGAATCGATTGATGAGACTGCCAAAAAGCTGATTGAAAAAAAAAAATGTTGGTAAATTTATAACAGTTTCAATTCAAACAATATAAAGTTTATTTATTTATTTATTTTTTTTTTTATATTTTCGAAGTAAACTGAAGCCCCTGCTTCACTGAAAGTTTTTTCGTAATTGGATTTTACCAAAGTGATCGAATTTCCCAACATTAAAAATGCTCTCTTTAAGGGCGTCTTCGTTTTTTTTTCGAAACGTACATGGCCTCTTTTCACGAAGTAGTATACTACTCCTCCTGGCTGTGCCGGCATTACTTTCGGAAGATTTTCACGTAATTATGGCTACGAACAAGAGAATGCTACGTGACAGGAGAGTCGAATAATGATTGAACGGCAGGATGCTGATACAACAACCAATTTGGAGCTTTTACGGGGACTCAATTGCCCCATAAAATAGAACCAGAGAAAAGAGAGATCAACAAATAGACGAAATAACAGAAAATAACTGGGATCCAGTCGATTCCTCTAGATTAGCACGAAATTTATTACGTAAAAAGGAAAAAGTAGATTTGGGAAAAATGTGCAAAAGTAAGTAGGTACATACTCTTAAAACTATTTCAGGGGTCATTCTAATTTGGCCCAGTAAAAATAGTAGTTTTTTTTTAATTTTTCTTTTTATGGAACAAATTATTAAGTACCTAGTTGTTATAAAGTATTACACTTATAACGGTTTTTCTTTTTCAATAAAAACTATTTTCTAAAAATTAATAATTTATTTTTTATTTGTTCACTCATTCTTTTTATTATACACCAAGACACTAAAATAATTTAACTTAATTGAATTTGCGATATGTTATTTTTTTGGGTTCTTACGCTGTATAAAATAGTATTTATTTTAAAACTAAATGAACAAATCTGATATACCTACCTACATCAATTCTGAAAAATCGATTAACTAATTACTTTCAGTAGAGCATTCCCACCTGTTGTAAACGACCTATGTAACATGCAGACTTATGTGCATTTGAAGAATTGATTCAAATTTCGTGAAAAAAAAATCACCCATAGCGTGTAATTTCATTAGTGCGAAACATTTTCAACTATGGAATCAGCGTCGGTGTGAATTTCTGTTTTTTAATTAACCAGAATCACCTCAAGTTAGCAGCGGAGCAGAGCAACACTGGTGAAATTCAATTAAAATGCAGCCACGACTGTATCCACGGTCAGCTCATAGAAATGGAACAAATTAAGTTCAACCAGGCGGAATGCCGACACTTTAATATCGAATACTGAAAGGAGCATATACCCCAGCAACCCCGAAGTGCCCCGGGCACCGCCCTATGCAAATAAATTGTTTGTGCGGCACCCCGGCTTTGTTTCCCAGCAAAGTGAATAGCGAAATCATGACTTCAGCAATTTTCTAACTCATTAAAAAATTCCACTTGAATACGATAATCCCTCTTTCACTCGTGATGAGTTCGCACAACGGCTTGGAAATTTTACACCTGTTAATGTGGGATTGGGTAAAGGATCTATGTTTTGAAGTAGGCAAAACCGCTCACTGGAACAGAAAAGATGTCCCTTAATGTCCCTGTCGAGGTTTGATGAATGGAACAGAGCACAGAGCAGGAAATTATTAATGCTACCCAAATCTAATCAGATCCGTTTTTCGTTTTGCCTTGACTAAAATTCGGATGTTTATATTGCATAAATTTGAGAATTTTGTGCAATAAAATATTATGTTTTTGACCCTTCTCAGCTTACCAATGAATTGGTCTAACCTTTAAAATTACTTGTATAGGGTTTTCGATTTTACCTCGTATAGCGGGATGAGAGTTCGCTCATTAAACGTCATTAAGCGTCACAAATTATATTAATACATCGATTTTATTTAAATAAAATTATTTATTGAATTGCATTCAAGACAAGGAGCTGATTAAGCGTATTTATTTATGTCGCAGAAGAAAAGGAGATATTGTGGAGTTTATTGACTAGCGAAAAACAAAATTTTATCATTACCAAAAACTAAACTATTTGAAAACTATACTTTCGTGTTCTGTTTTTTATTATAATGCTTCAATTCATTCAAAATAATAACAATATTATAAATTATACAAAAATGTGAAAGCACTTTTATGAGTTCGGGTAAAAGAATAACTTTCAGTAAAATGAAATATTTCAAAAAGGATAAACACAAGGGGCGTATACATACAGTGGTGGACAAACGTTCTCACACTTAGCCGTTTGTTGAATAAAACAAGTATTTAAATTAAACAAAGCCAAATGAAAATATGTATTTATTTCATTATTTTGGGAAAACATATATGTACATAGGTACCTATAGATTCTTACGCTATTAAATATCACACAAATAAAATTAATAAAATAATACCCTATTCTGGAAAATAACAAATTATGTTAAAGGATATGTAATTACGAATGATTATTTTATCATTGTTCTTGCAATTGAGTAAGTATATGTATTAAAGAAAGAGAACATTAAACTAGTGTATGAAAATTTAATATTCTATATTTTTCTAAAAAAAAAAAAAAAGCAAAAAAATAAACAAATTAATGTATTTCATATTATTTGTAATTGGATATTACATTCAAAACTTTTAGTTAAAGTTAAAATACAACTAAATATTGGCACCATGTCTATAGAGATGTGATTTTGTAATAATATCTATCTAATATAGAAAATCAATCAATCTATTCTCTATAGTCAGCCATAAAAGGTCTGTTCCATGACAAAGTCGTTAAAAAAAACCTGGGGTCAATAGATTCTTCAATTCTATTTAAATTCTTTTTCAAAAGCCACTCGCCGTTACATTTCATACTTGACAGCTCTCTTTCGCCCCAGCATAAAACGCTCTGGGTTTGCTGTCAAATAGTCATGAAACACCAAGCAAAAAACCCAGGGCGCTCCAGGTTTGCTGTCAAAATTCTCATGGAACGCTTTCAGTGTGCCCTGGGGTGCTTTAGAGCGCTCTGGGTTTGTCATGGAAGGAACAGACCTAATAACAATTTCAAATCAAAGCTTAATTAGGTAATTCAATCGCATCCTGCATTAAAATGCGCATTATAACATTTGAACGTTATGCAATGTTGGCTTACATAAGCAATGAAACCCTGAGGATTAAATTTTAATTCAGTGAATTTTTCTACGGAATTCGTTAGTTCGTTAGAATTAAATCCGCATTTGGACATGTTAAAGAATTCATAATTTCGTTAGATTTTAGACCGTAGGTATATGAAATTTTAGTTCAAACGAAAATAATTCTATGAAAAGCGCTTAAATATAGACCCAATTGTAAATAAATTAATATAAAATTGTATCTTTGCTATGCTATAGAGATCTGATTTTGTAATAGTATCTACGTGGAAAAGCTAAACCCAGTTTAACCTAACCTGGCCAGCCTAATAATAACAGTTTCAAATCAAAGCTTAATTAGGTAATTCAATCGGATTCTGCATCAAAATGTGTATTATAACATTTGAACAACTCAATGTTTCTAAGAATTACAAAAATTAGGGTGTTGATGTTGGCTTACATATAGTATAATGAAACCCTGCGAATTAAATGTTAATTCAGTGAAAATTTTCTACGGAATTCATTAGCTCGTTAAAATTAAATCCGCATTTGGACATACAAAAAATCTATAATGTCGTTAGATTTTAGACCGTATGAAATTTCAGTTCAAACGAAAATAATTCTCTGAAAAGCGCTTTAATATTGTCCCAATCGTAAATTAATATTAAAATTGGAGATACCTTTGCTGGATTATTTATAAATATCATAGATGAATGAAGAATGAATTTCCAGTTCTAAATTTAGTAAATCCTATTATGTATGTATATGGATATAACTACATACAAATGAATTCAAACTTAAATAAATGAATTGAAATTGAAATTGAATATTGTCCCTGCAGCTATCCTACTTTAATGCTGGAGTGAAGCCTCTCGTAGGTTTAATTGAAGAGCAATTTGAAGTACGCCCCAAAAACCCCCCGAGTGGCCCACTTCAGACTGATGGGATTCACAGCTCCACCGCGCTGTCATCCGGCAATTATTAATTTCGCCCCTCTGACACACATGACAAATATAGCGTGTGTGTGTCTCAGTTACGATGAAATATGAATTTTCCTGAAAACTTCTTAAAGGAAAAATAACCATCATTCGTTCAGAGAAGTGCCATTTATCACGACAGTGCACCATGGTGGGTCGAACGTTGCACGTAGAGCGAACATGTCATAATCTATAGCAACACTCTTTTATATCACGTTCCCGCTCCAGCGAGGGCCGTAAGCAATTTGTTTCTGCCAAAAGGGTTAGAGGAAGTGAACCTCCGAGTAATCGGATACCCCAAGACCCGGCCCGGCCGGGCTGCTGGGCCACCACCTGGGCGGGGGCCGTGTGACGAGGCGGCAGCGTGTAAATGCTACCTGCCAATTGGCAACGCAATATTCATAAATACGGAACTGAATTACAGCCGTTGCTTTGCACTTCGCCTTTGAAACGCCCGTCGGGGAGCCGTGGAAAAAATGGTAACGAGCATAACTCGGGCCTCCCAATCAGGTGAACTGAGCGGGGTTCCCGTCTTTCCGGTGGAAGATGCAATCAAGGCGGATTTCATGCTCAATCTCAACATGCGCTCGAGCCAAACAAATAACCTGTGTTTTCTGAAAGCACATAATATGTAAGTAATGATTCAGTTTAATGCCACTTAAGTTGCACAGAACCTGAGTCGAAAAATTTAGTACTTCTCGTACAATGTGCGGCCTCGGAATTCGTACTTGCGAAATGAAATAAACCAAAGCCGAATATTTTAGAAATTGTTTTGAATTGGAATTTTGCTGTCCACTATATCAGGCTTGTTTAGGCTTCATTCATTATATTTGAATCAGGAAAAAGGTTCGTTTAAGAAATTATAAACATATGTTTGCTCTTCTAAATGATGTTCCTCCTTTACCATATACCTCATACACTGTGTTTTTGTTTTTTAAATAGCAAACATATTACTCAAATATGGTAGAAGATATACACTAATTTTACCTCAGATTTTCAAATATTTCGCAAACGCCCATATCTGTAACATCAAATAATTGGCAAAAATTTGCACGTAGGCAATATTTCAGATTCATTTTTTAAGTTAATATGGCAATGATTTGCCGAAGAAGTTCTATATTTGAGTAAATGCTTAAAGTACAATAAAAATAGCAAATAATTGAAAAATTTATATGTGGTATAAATTAATTTAACATATGTATATATTGGGATTTAAAAAACTCTTAATATGTTATTTATTTATGGTATAAAGTACCTACATATTTTCGTACTGAAAAGAAATTACTTACATATTTATTTTTCAGCTCGTAATTTCGACCAAAATTGCATTCACATATTATTGAGCAGAGAAGACTTCGAAATCATATCAAAATATGAACATCAAATGCAAACATAAAATGACTTTATTAATCGTCATCAAATGATCGAAAAAGTAATATTCACAGACAAATATTATCGACGAAATTAAAAGGGACGTTATTAAAAACATTTTTTATTTTGTTTGAATTAATATGCTCCAAATTAAATACGAACCATAAAAATTCTCTCGGTTAAATGTAACCTTTTGCTTTTATTCGAATTTTTGCGAAATATATACAATAATAAATTGGAAATACTTATTAATGTATTCAGCAAAAAATCCCTGTTAGCTGTATTTGGATAATTGTGAGCTTAACAATATATTGTAAAATGTTTTGTGATTTAGGTTAAATTGGATGCAGCAAGGTAATCGAAAAAGAAATTGGTATTCTACTTAATATGGAAACGAGAATAGGAGAAATCTTTAAGATCATTTTTGATAAGCGTTAATACATATACAAATACCTACTCCTACTTCACAAGAGGAATATGTATTTGGAATTCCTTAGCAATACAAAATATCCTTATTTTTAAATTTATTTGACATACATTATATGTACCTACATATTTTCATCCGCATGGAAAATCTCAGCTCGTAGGTATACATATTATACAGGAATCTAATGAAATATCAGCTTATGGATTTTATACACATTATGTGGTTTAATTTTCTGGTTATGTTATTTTGGGACGAATAAAATTAAATTACAATTACAATTGATGAACATGGCTAAAACAGTTTAAGCTGAAATGTTGTGTTATTTAAATCTTTAATTGAGTTTAATTTATGTGCATTGGAATAAAACTATATATGTATTTAAATATGTGAGGCATTAAAGTTGAATTTCACAAACAAAATCGGGAGCTATATTTCTCACAACAAAATTAATGCTGATTGTACAATAGCTTATGCTCCCTCTAATTGTTTTTCAATTTTATGCGAAATATTTGAGGTCGTAAATAAATATATTTATTTCAAATCTGGCCTTTGGTTGAAAATCGAATTTTAAGTTTGTTTTTACAGGGTGCTGTAACTTTTAATATTAAAATAAGTTAAAATGTTAATTAGTGTAATAAATTACTTAATTGATATCTTATTATCCCAGCAAAGTCATTAAGAAAATATTCCCTGAAATGAAAAAGTTGAAGGTCATTCATATTTTTCTTCTTCTCTGATAATCTTAGACGGTTGCCGAGAGGTTATCATAGCCCCAGAAATTCAATCCAATATTTGTTTAAATCTACATAAATGCATTGAAAAATTATATTTCTAATTTTACCAGTCCAATAATTAAGGAGATTTGTTTTTCGAAAAATTGTGGCATTTTAATATTATTAATTAGTAGATTTGGGCTGTAGGTATTTAAAAAAAAATGAGCACTACACTAAATTAAAGTTTTTTTTTTTTAAATTTGAAATAGTTTGGGCCCAACATGATTATGAATTAAAAATTGCTCACTCTGTTTTTATTTAAAATATTTTCTTAACCCTGGTGTTTTGAAACACCTTTTTTATGGTATTAATTCGGTGTACAAAATTCAAAATAATTGGAATAGTTTATTAATCTATTTGTTGTGCATTTCATGATATTTGCCAATATTTTGTTAGCGGCAATTCTCTCCGTATTTATATAAATGCCCTCCTAGAATTTAAGTGTTCCTTAGTGTTGTCTTACTGTAGGTGAACTTTAATTTGAAAACTCTCAGCCCACAACTAGGAAGTTGTAGCAATCTTTAAGTGAAGTTGGTCCAAATGTGGCTTTATACCTAAATACGTTCATGTGCCTACTTCCCCTAGCAAAAGTTTTATGTGGTAGGTACACTACTAAACCACCCGCACTCCGCATAGTGCGACTTTTCAATATCAACTCATAGTATCACTTCAGGAACCTTTCTTTGTCGGATTTTCACCTCCCCAACGGGAGCCATGTGGAGACCCTTTTGGAAGTAATTACAAGACCGTAAAACCCGACCAGCATTCCAGGCGACTGCAATTCTTTGAGTAAACACAATAATCATTCCTTCGAAGGAAAAGAGTGCGGGGGAGGGGAACGCGGGGTCGCAGGAGGTGTTCTAGCCGCCGCAGGTGAACGGAAGCCGAGCATAACTTAAGTAGTAGTCTGGGTTGGCGTAACGCTTACTCTGGTCATGTATAGGCGCATATTACGTGACCCGAAACTATAATTGTTTGAAATTTTCCGCAGAAAACTTCCTTTCACGAAGTCAGCGATTATACTAATGCCGTCCTCGTCTGGTGCACACATTCCGCCGCAACTTTGTTTTGGCCAGGATTTATATAACTGCAAAGTCAATACCTAGAGATCCTTTTATCTATATATAGAATGTATAGAAGGTGCGCGTACTTCGTACACCACATGCCCGGCCCTAGAGCCTTTCGAAAGCGACGACGTTAGGGAAGAGTTGGAGAAGTTGGCGGTTTGTTGGACGACCAACAAGAAACCAATTCAGAACGTCGGAGAAGTTATTTTTGCACCACACTGGGAGTTCTCGCTTCAACCCCTTGAAATGGAAGAGTTTTCTTTTCCTAACTTTTCTCACCGACTCCTATTGGTATGAGCCAAGTTAATGGGGTCAAGAAGGAGTTCTCGTTGCGGCCTTTCACTCGCCCTTCGATTTGATCTACCCCGAGACTGATGGCAGAAATTGTCTGGGAAATTAAAGACATTTTCCATTGATTGGATAAAGGTAGGAGCGAAGCTGTGCTCCGACGAATATTCGGTCAAATGTCCAAAAGTCGCCGTACTAGAGTCCGCATTCAGATAATCGTTCCTTAATTATATAATTTTTTTTCTTCTTATTCTTATTCTTATTTATACTATGACACTTTCACCACCTGCACCCATAGCTGCAGTGGTGGAAGCTGCACTCCAAATCCGTAATTTATTAGTGTTATCCAAAATTGAGTCTTCGGATGAGTTCCAGGGATGCCGGAGCAGAAAATTTAGTGCACTTTCGCTCTTATGCAGGTTTCATTGCCACCGTAAGTGCTACTCTATTACTTCTTTCGGACACTTCTGTTCACAGTCTATCGAAGAGATTTATGGTGCCGGAAGCGGCGCTTCACGGTTGCCCAAAGCAGAAACGGCTGGGGAAACTTTCTTTAACCGTCCAAAAGTTATGGAAATGAAGATTTACGAGTTCGTTGGCTCTGCAACAAAAGAACTTTCCGATCGATTTCGCTCAATGCCAATTACGCTTTTCAGGGATATATTTGCAGGTGATGGGGAGTTGGATTTCAACAAAAGCCATTAGTTTAATGGGGACATTAATGGACTTTTGATTGTTTTGCTGAATATCCACGGCCACCACCATGTTCCATTTCCAGAAATACTCTCTGGGCCTTATATCCTCCTGTTTGCGGGTTATGTATTTCCAGGAGGGCTTATAATGGCTTCCATTATGTGAAAATTAAATTAATCACTTTAATTGTTTGAAAGCTACCTACGGTGTGCCCTTCAGTACCAGTCGAGTTTCCGCCGCTCCAGTGGATGCGTATGGCTCTGTCACTTTAGAATTAATCGAATCGGACAGTCGCATTTTGTCGCTTGCGAAAATTTCGTTTATAGGAAGACGTTTTCGCCCATTCAAAAGATGCAGAAAATCCGCCAAAAAGCAAAATCTTAGTCTCGTCTTTTGTTTCTCCTTTGCGAAGAGCGAGATTGTCTCTTTGTTTTCTGTAATCAGATGCCATCCATTCTAATAAAGTCGTGCCAGCGATATCTGATCCCCATCCTTCCATTCGGCAAGGATGCGCGACCATAAAACTAACTTACGACGGCGATTATATCGAAAATCAATTAAGTGGTTCCGCAAAAGGTACGAACAGGAAAAGTAAGGGTATTGGATTCTATACCCATTTAAATTTATCTCATACCGTTCAGAGGCTCTTCTCTATATATAGGTACAATGTAGTATAATACATGCGAGACTGTAAAATGTTTTAGATTAAATAATGGAATTGTGTGCGCAGATATCGAGGTGGGAGGAGCTCATTTAAACTGCTTAAATTGCGAGGAAAATTGAGACGAAAATAGCGTTCACAGACGGGAGCCCATGCATTTCAGAAGAAATGGCCATATCCCTAGGGAAGGAAAAAAGGGATCTCGCCTTTTCTATAAAAAAAATAAAGGATAGCGCTTACTTTTCCTTTAAATAAATTAATTAAAGCTCTACCAGACGAGGGACGGAAAATTCACCTCTGCCCTGTAGGCGCCCTTTATTAAGAGGTGTTATCCCCTGTAAATGTGCTGCATCCCGGGAGCAGAGTGGTTCTTATCCGGAAAGAATTTAAGATAATTTGAGATTTACTCCAAAATGTGGGTAATTAACGCGTCAGCGGTAGTGCAAATTGTTCCGAAAAATGTTTCCAAAACAACAGTCAAGAACGGCTTTATTTGTAATTTTTTCAGTTTCTTAACTTAAGAAATAATGGTAGACGAGTGTGGACGGTTGCCGCAAATTTTTTTAGAAACTTTATTGTAATTTTTTACAGCCTCAAGGGAAAAGGTGGCTTGTTCTCATAAAAATAAGTAGGTACCTTGGGTCGCCTCATTAAAACATTTGATCAAAACATAACCTGAGGCATTTGTTAGTCGCTTGAAATATTTCGTTATATGTACCTACTCTTTAATTTGATTATGATTTAAAGAGGCGATAATTTATTAAAAGTTTCTGTAAGTATTAAATTTAAAAGACACAAATTTTTGTTTAATCACATATTGGGTGATAAAATATGAGCAGTAAAATGATAGAAACGAACTCTTAAAATTGCTCAATGCGAGAAAAATCTTCAGTAAATATGTATTATGCGTCTAGAATATTTTTCGTACAAAAATGCCAGCATTCGTGTTTTACAATAATACAAAAATTAATTGATAGTATAAATTCGTGTTTCTAGGATATGGGAAACCGAGATATATGTATTTATCTAAATAATTGAATCCTAAGCGCTCAAATAATGATTGCAGAGATGAGATTCTTGTTTAATCTATCGTTCAAGTAAGTTTTGTAGTTCTGCTGTAGGATTAAATAAATAATCAAATTCTTTTAGATTATTAAAAAACTGTCTATATACATATTTCACTGCCACAATTAATTTAATTACCAGAAAAAGGTTTAATACTATACCCGTATAAATTAATCCACGCATAATTGCCCGATGTAACCGCCACAATTTTTTGTTCAAATTTTTTGTAGTAGGTACCTAATAGCACAGACTACCTAATATACGTAGTTTGTGCTAATAGGTTATTTGAGGCGTTAGTTTCAATAATCTTAATATAACTAAAATGCTCCAATGAGACAATTAAATTGTCCTTTAATGTTTCAAATTATTGCTTTAGAAGGAATGTTATTTATAAGTTATAGGTGGACATTAAAAGAGGTAGATTTTATTTTGGTTCTGTATAACGTAGATTTTTCTTCATAAATACGATAAGCAGATTTCAACTCCATAAAATATTCAAAGTACTAAAGTTAAGCTTCGTGGAATTTCTTGTGCACTTTAACATTTGTGCAATAAAGTAAGTTTGGAACGGCGCTGTAACGTTGTGGAGAGCAAAAGAGCTTAAATAGGTAATTCCTATGAATTTGCAGAAATAAGTATAACATGTTAAAATTTTCGTTACCAGGGTCCTTTGCATGTGCCTGAAAATCAATGAAAATCGAATATATGGTCAGCATGTAAGTACAGAACCCATAATGTGCTCACAGGTGCGGAAAAAAGTCAGCAAAAGGAACAAAGGGTTTCTGGTACCTATACAAAGGCCCTCTGGAATACTATGACCTATGCGTTTCTCATTCTGACTAAACGCTGGCAAAGCCCCACTTCCTCTGGAGCTGTGGGTACAACTTCACAAATGTGTTAAAACAAATCACGCTCACCGCAAGCTCTCAAGCATAAAGTTGGGCGCACCCCGGAACCCCGCTGGAGGCGATCAATGCAAAAACCTTTGTGCACTTGGTGTACCTATTCTTCCGGTTTTATCAGCTTTATTGGCCATGAACTTAATTCTGCCGATAAGGAAAATACTTCCTTCGAGGGTGTCCTTGCGCGCTATTAAGCTATCTACGGAATAGTTCGCTGTATCACGAGAGAATGTCGGGAGTTTTGACAGAGTCCCCTGGGAGGCTATTTCATCAACGAAAATAGCCAAAAATCCTGCAAATTATTTACCTTGAGACATTTGTCCAATGTTTCCGGCCACATTCTTCTCCAAAGCTGATGAGCTTCGGGCCTGGTAATCCGAAATTACGATAAAACTAATCCAATCCGACTTAAATGTGCCTTTGACACGCATAAAATTAATCCCAGATACATCACGAAGGAGTTATTGTTTTGCTCCTCGTATCGCCGTAATCCTTCTTATAAGGCTGTCCCACAAGGTGCTCTCGGGGGTGTTGGAAAAATCAATTTATTAACCTGAGCCACACAATCCCAGGGCCAATTTCTATATGATCGGACGATAACTGCTCGACCGAACAATAACACCTCTCCCTTACATCGAATGCTCAAATTAAATAATTCACCTACGGCCGGATCGCATGCGACTGGTTCGCTATCGAACAACCATTAAGAGGTTATCATTAGCTTGATTAAGATATAAAGGATATGTTCGCACAAATGCGGATTTATGAGGACTTATCCCAGTGGACGGATTCGCCCAAAAGGTGAAAAAGAGATTTATTCAAGTTAGCAGCGGAATCATCTTTTGTAAGGTCCCATATCTGATTACATTTTTTTTATCAGGTGTCATCTTTTCAGCAGGTAAAACAAACCACACCTTTATTTCTTACGGAATAGTCACTACTTTAAAATTTAAGATTTACTGATTAATCAAAACGAAATTCTCCCTCTTTTAATAAAGCTAAATTAAATTGATTATATGTAATTTTATTAATGTTAATAGTACCTTTTTTACTTAAATATCAATACATTACATATTTATTTTTATAAGTAAAGAAAATGGTAGGTGTAATACCTCTTTATAAAATCCTACTATACAAACGCCAACGCCAGATCAGTGTATTTATTGTATGAAATGAATAGTCAAACTTAAAGGAAAAAATGTTGATACAAGGAAAATTGAAAAGTATTGCTTTGTTGTGAGAAAACTAAAGCCATATTGGAAATGGAAATGGCTGTGACATCGAAAAAATTGCCTGAAGTTAAAGACTTTCCTAAATTTCCAAGAAATGCCATTATCTCAAAAACTATAGGATTTTTACTTGGGGTAAGTTTGGCTTGTTCGAACAATCATGAGTTGGTCCGTCATCAGTTTTCGTTTGTACGTTGGTTTTTGGGACAACGAATTATTTAGTCGCTCCGATTTTTTAATATTTTTTTATTTTAAATATGAAATATGTATTTAATTAATTAAAATATTTTATATATATAAACTATTATTTTCTTTTGTTTTCATGATATCTACTGTTTTTACTTATACCATGATTCCATCTCCCCAAAATCTCGGGATTTTGTGAGATTTCACGAAATCCGTATGACAATCTATTGGATTTCCCATATAAGTAGCCGATTTTGAAATCTTGAGATTTCAAGAGAATCTCAATCAAAATCTACTAAATTCATTGTGGCATCCCCAAAAAGTTTATTTAGCACTATTCAGTAGGCGTTAAAATTGACAAATTTATGACTGTCATTTCATCCAGTGATTCAAAATAGAAAAAGTAGTGGCAAAAAAAAAGAATAGATATAATATGTCTAACTGTTATTGGCTAACAAGAGTTGGTTGATATTCAATCATTTTAACGTTAACTTTTTATGCAAAAAAACTTTTGAAAATATGTAATTTTAAATATGACACTTGACATATCAAATATCAAATGAAATCACGCTACTAGATGGAAACACTTTTAAATCGCTTATTCATATTCTAAATCTCGAGATTTTCGGGAGATAGAAACATTGTATCACGTATTTTGTGAACCTTTCTTGAAACTATCCGGGTTGGAATGTCAAACTAATACCTACTCTGTTTTAATTGAATTGAAATATACATACATAGTTCTTTTAAACTCATATTTTGAAAGTATACATACTATGTATATGTACCTATATCTATTGAAAACGGGATGTAAGAATATGGCTAGATATACAAAGTTGTATAGGAGAAAAAGATGCTTTCATTAAATTATGGTCGAATTCGAATAAGATCTTTCCAAGTAGGTACTTCTTTCATATCTTTTATAATAAAAAAATTAACAAACACGTTTGGACATTATTCAAAATATTAAAAATGAAAGGTTAATTCTTTTTTTTAACGTTTCAACATAAGTAAACCGGTATATTTTATAGGTATATTCTTATTATACACATATAACATACATAATATACTGAAAAAATTTTTCTCATTTCGAAATGTCGATTTAAGTCTCTTCCACGAGAAACACGGATAAATAGTCCAAGTGAATTTAACACGTTCAGGGCCGTTGTTGAGTTTTTACAAAGAGCGCTGATTATGATTACCATTGTGTCCACTCAGCTGTTGAAATTCAGAAAATTCTCTGGCATGCAATAACACCTTGGGAATGTTATCAATCAACACCCAGGACGTTACATGTTGCGTCCATTTATCTGGGAGAGGGAACTTCCAAATCGATTAAATTGTTTTGTTGCATTGTACCAGATTTTACTAATGAGAGGGCCTTTTAGTCAGCACTTTTCGAAGGTGCTCCTTAATGCTCCGTGCGGCTGTTTGGAATTCAACGAGGGACAGAAATCCCAGTAACTTATCGTGACTAAGCACCCCAACGATGCTTTTCTCGGGAAGGGCGAACTGAAGAGGTAAAGAGGTAAACACTTTGGTGCCGAACTATGTCAGAATTATTTAGTATTCAAACAAAGGCTCGCTAAGGGTGCCCCAAAGCTCTTTCAGATCCTCAGATTCAATTCGAAAAGGACTAAATTGCAGACGAGTCCTTCCACAGAGAGGTGTTTTCCGAGGCCACTATGCCTCGATGGGTCTGGATACGTGCAGTTCTAATTCCCGAGAAAAATTGCCGTGATTAAGCTCTCAGCGGCTCCGGCTCCCAAAACCGAGCTTCGACGCCGTTCTACCTCAAATTGGATCCCGAGTTTATGGTAGATTTTTCCTTTTCACGGTTACACCCTCTTCCGGGTCGGTTAGGAAGATTGGCAGAATTGAACTAGGCATTGGCCGCATTTGCATAAAACATTGCCAAATTGCATGCAACCGCCCTATAAATCAAATATGTGTGGGTTGGCGGATTTTCAATTTGTGTTGCCCTAAATCGTTTGGCTAAACACACATTCTGCTGTAGGGTGCGTAAATGAAGCATCTCCTGAATCCACCGCCGGCACAGAAGATACATTACATCTCTGTGCTGCGGGGGTGGTGGAGACTCGTTTGAGCAAATATTTTTACATGTCTGTGCAATCTGTAATTATCCTGCAGCCAGATTTGAGAGTAGGCTTTTTCGCTTAATGCTGCCGAACTGTTCGGCTGTTCCCTAGGGATAATTCACTTATTGCCGGGCACTCGGCCGATTGGCTCTTTGGGCCTTTCATCAAATTTAAGAGATCTGTTTTTGCATTATTTATGAGCCGCTTCCCATTGTTTGCCAGAACTTTATCATCAGGTCCAGGATTTATCTCATTTTTCCACACGCTTGTAAAAGATGTTACGCATGGGATCCCGAAAAACAAATTTCCAGCTAGCGAAAGGCAATTGTTCTTAGAATGAAAGGCAAGTGGTATTTTTGTAGAGCTCGAAGTTTTCGTTATCTTCAATAACAAGGCATTGTTTCGATCTTCTGCGAAATCCCACTTCAGGTGACTTAGGTTAACAAGAGCAAAATTACAACAACAGGAGATGAAACATCTGTGAAATGATGCTAATCTTATTTTATATTCATAGACATCGATAGTGTTACGCAAAAACGGCAAACTGCAAAATACAACTTGGTTTATGAAACTTGTGCACTACTTATGTTTTACTGTTTGAAATAATTAATTTCAATATCCATACAATATAATAAATATATATGTATGCTAACTTCAACAACCTGCTTATTTAATATTGTTACAACAAATATGTATCAGATAATATTTTATTTTATCATTACCGTTTTAAAAAATGTATCTGTAAAGTGCTGCGCATTTTGCATTTAAGCGGATTAGGCCATTTGCAGAGAGATGAATAAATGTCCATATATTCAGAGGTCATATTTCAAAAATAGCCTCTAAAGCTTAGTGAATACTAAATTCACAAAAAAGTAATCAGGTAGCAATCCTCTAATGCTTTTATAGAGATTTAAATGCGACATAGGTACGTAGAATCAAACGATTGAACGAACTAATGGGCGCTATTTTTTTAGTCATTGGAGTCAGATCGAAAAGAGCTTACAAAAGCCCTTTTTCGATAAAATTACATTAGCTGGGTTTTTGTGTGACTCTTGTGCTGCAACATTCAATTACATAATTAACAGAACACTGATGTTCTCTTCACTAACGGAACAGAATTGCTTGCTTTGATCACTAATTCTTCTATTGAAAACTGGGGGCGCTTTGTGTACATTTTTGAGGAAGTTGTTGTCTCTAATGTTGTATACCTACTTTTATTGGTTCGAATTGTATATTAAATCATATCATATTAAATATCAAAGAGTTCTTAATTTATTTTATACATTTTTAATGATTGATTCTTGACAGTTCAGAGCTACAGGCGGGTTCTCTAGAGCATTTTTTTTGGATGTGTTTCTTCTGCACAGAATATGCGACCACAAAAAAATGCAGCTTTTTAAAAGAAAAACAGTTTTACAGTATGAAAGAAACTTATTTTCCGTAAAATCCCAAAAGCTTACATCGGAACAACCATTTTTCTAACTAATTAGTTTTCCAAAAACTGCATAATGATCATTTCTGAATTCGAACTTAATACAACATGGAAAATATTTTACTTGGAAAATCGTATTACACCCAATTCGTAGAAATCTTGCTTTAGCTTTTACAGATTTTGAAGGCGGGTTTCAAATTCCGATGAAATAATAATCATCGAAGAGCAAATCCTCTGCCTTTGAATTTTTTGAATATTTTTCATGAAGCAAATCCAAATGTGAAGCAACATGATTGGAATTGGAACTCTTTCATACATTTCATATGTACGTTTAATTAATTTTCATTCTACGAAACCAAGCTTAGAATGCGTTTTTGAGTCTCTATTCGTCAATTCACGTAATTAAAGTTGTAGCAAAAAGTGCCGGAGTATCCGGAGGAAGGAGAACTCCACGCAGCGATGCAATGAAATCCTATATGCGTTCTCAGAATCCAACATAGAAAATCAATCTCGGATGCATAATATTAGCAGAATTTCACGATTTCATCGAGCGACGAGGTTTGCGGCAAAAATTCCGAGCATGGTAACAAGTCGTGTGCGATGAAAGCTGCCACAATGGGGACTTTTCTGAATTCTTGGGGCACGGGGCGGGAGCGAGGAGCGAACCCGGTGCAGGTTGTCATTACGGCGGAAGGATGATTAAATATCTCGAGCAGGAAGTCGACATGCATCTGCATGGAGCGAACACCACTTTTTTCCCATTTATCTGGCTAGAATACTAAATAGGTGGCATTTTTTTCATTCATTGCCGAAACCCTTTCAATCTCTATGGAGAGCAAATGGCGGTCTCGTTACTATCTCTATGGCAGCGAAAATATGACTGCCCTGCACCGGCACACCTACGTGAGTATCAGAATAGTACGTGGCACGTGAGTTAAGAAGCCCTGCCGTGGGGTTGCCATAAAGAATCATTATGGTGACATTATTGTTATTTTTCCACTTTGCATTGTAAAAGCTTCACTCAAGGGTGCCACCGCTGAATATGTATTAGCCGTGCTAGACGACGCCAGGATGTGCCCATAGGAAGAACCTACGTGGGGCTGCAAAAGCCCTAAATATTATCTCTCTGCGCTAAAAAAAAAAAAAATCCTGCCATTCGAACCTGGAGCACGGGGGGGCGTGAAGGCTCTTTCGGGTGCACTTATCCGCTTAGGAGTGTACGTGAACACTTAATTATAACAAATTCGAATATCTTCAAGGTAAATGACGTGAAAAATTGAAAAGGGTAGTCGAGCCCACAGATTTAGCCGGATTCTGACTCTGCATGCTCGCTTCCGCTGGTATTTCATATTTCCTCTTTTACATGAATAACTTTTTGTTGAAGATGAATAACGACACATTGGCTGCGCCTTCGTCCCCATCAGCCCCATTCGCCTCCGGCTGGGCAGGGATGGGTACGAACGAAACGAACGAACACATAGATAGAGGATTTTCCAGAGCCCAGAAACGACAAAGTGAAGTCAGGGCGGCGTCTTGAATAGAGACGTTAATGCGATAATTTGCACATATCAACGGAGTCATGTACGGGAACTAACTACTTATGGGCTTACGATTGAGTTCATTTTGGGATCTAGATAAAACAGGATACGCTCAGATTTATGTCGTTATAATTCGCCGTGCTCCTCGGAGGAGTGGCGCCCAGGGTACTCGAAAGAGTCTTTGCCACTCTCTACACTTTTTGTTGACGAAAGGGAAATAAAGGTCCTCAGCGAGTGATACCCGAAATCAGATTACAGCGCTTTTGATACCCGACAGCTTAAGGAATTCCTTGGGAATCCGGGGCTGCTTATCTTTAATGTGGTTTTCTCGCAAGTTTCCGGCATTTGTTTTTCCTCACAACTGCACATATTCAGTTCGTTTCGTTGTTGCCGATGTCACAAAGGAAGGCCCTCCTCCATCCTCACATTTCGTAAAGTCTTCACAGCCAACGAAAATTCCAACCATCCTTCACAAAATTTAGGGACGGGCATTTGAAATATGCGCACGAAAATTAAATGATGAAATATTCGCAATTCAACAGTGGACCTTTTAATTGCAAAAAATGCCTGTTACATGCCAACCTTGCTAATTAGCCATTACGCTGCTGGCCTTGACTCACCCGCACACGCAATATTTGACAAATTTTCCACAATTAATAATCCGCCCCTTTCATTACTAAAATTACAGAGTTATTATTACACACAGTCTAGCGTCTGCGAGACAAAGGGGACTTCCTAAATCCTGGCCCTATAAACCCCCTGCAAACAGTACTAAATGACTACATACCACACACCCGAAGTACCTACATGTGGCCGGGTATAATTTATTGCGACAATAATTTAGTCTTAGCCCCTACGATATGATATCTTTTATCCCAAAAGCAATCTATTCACCTACGTCCTTTGTATGGATGATGCCGGAGAAGTTGCCGCAGGATCGCTTCGGGCTCTCCTTAAATGAAAATAAAATCACCATAAAAATCCAATAAAGGCCATCTTATTGTCGAGCAGTCCTGTTCCTTGCTGTTGCTTCACTACCTGTAAGATGTGGTCTCGTCCTTTGTGCGAATGTCATCTTGGAGCTAGCGTCTAAAGGAGCGCTGTTCTACAGGACAACAAGTTTTTTTTCCAATAAATAGAAGATATTTTATAATTTTCTCTTTAAATTTATCTGTACCTATGTAGGTCTTCTGATTTTTATTACAAAAATTTTCTTCTACCTGCGATAGTGCATGTTGAGAAATATGAGTGCGATTGAAGTTTCATATAATGGTTTTCGTCATCGATTTATTCCTCCACGAACTATTCATTTTTACCTTTTGTGAACTTTTAATTAAATTTTATTATTGCATGAGTGTATGTTAGTGAATAGAAGTGCCTGTAGACAAAATTCACTTTGATGTAGTATAGTATTTGTCTCGTATTGTTTATTAACAATTGGAATACATGTAAATTGAGGCAAAGTAAAATAGAGACGAAATTATGAAAATCGAGTTAGCTGGCTTTTGCAATAGCTGTGTGGTGGTCTTTAAAAAAACAAAAAGAAATTGAAAGTAAATGTTTTTAATATAGGTATGCATTTCAATTTAAATATTTAAATAAAAGTTTATTAAAAGATAAAACAGATTTAAAATTTATGAAAAAAGAAAAATAAAAAATATATAAAAGAAAGTGAGTTTCTAAAAGAACGAAGAGGAAGGATTGGCCGACGAGATTTTTCAGCACCCCAAACAGTGGTGGGTAGATCCTTACAGCAACTCTACTTCATGAGTATTAGGTATACATATTTATGTATTGTATGTACATATGTATGGGTGATAGAACAACCATAAAATATTTAGAATAATGTAGATTAACGAAACTAATCTATTTTATTCAACTCAAAGTAAAAATAATTGAGCTGGAATTAATTATGGGAAATGGACTTATGCTGCCATCTTCAGGTAGATTGAACCTTTAACTATGGACACATGTACGAATTATTTGAATCGGCATTTTAGTTATCTTTTGACAGCCGATTTGTTTTTGCAAACCTTTTGTTTTTCCTTATGTAAAATCAAATTTTTAATACTTTATGCAATATGTACTTGTAAAGAAAGTTTTAAAAAGCAACGCAGCATATTTTATTTTTTTACTGTCTACAATTGTTTATTGCGGCGCAAATATGCTTGGATAGTTTTACCCACTATATTTATATAATTTTCAGGAAGTGTATCCGAATAGGGTTAATTAATCCTCGCCACTGAGCGATAAACATTTTAAATAGGAAATGGCATAATTATTACTATTAGCTAGTTGATAAAATAATTTGAAGCTGATTTAGCCAATCATATTTTTCTTCGTTCAAGCAATTGAAAGCTAAAATGGTGAAATAATCAAAAAGGATATTAATGATATCAGTTTTCATGAATCCTGCTTTTCGTCCGCTTCCCTAAATTTACAATTCTGTATTGATTTCTGAAATAATGGTCAGTTATAATCTTTTAATGGAGGCATTTTGACCAAACCACATATTTAATTTTTAATTAACCGATTTAAGCAACATTAACAAGCACTCTTTTAATTGCATTTGAGCTGCAGATTTATTAAATTAAAGTTGCATTTTCCAGAAACGGAACGTATGTCGCTTTTAAGTCAACTGCATTATAACCTATTACGTGAATTTTACAATAATTGTTTCAGTGCACTTCAAGAGTTTTTTAGTGAATATGTATGTAGGTGGATTTGTAACGTTATTGAGTGATCCATTATTAATTGAAATTTCAAATGTTCAACTAATAATTTTCGGTGACAAATTAGATTGTTATTTTTTACATAATTTTTAAACATTTTTATTTGAAGATCGAATGAAATTTTATGAGCACTTGTAGCTACTTTTATGTACATGTGTAATTTCATCATTCATTTCTTTATTTTCCAATTTCTACCACTGGTTTTGAGTCTTAGCATCTTTGAAATAAGTCTCGAGTAAGACGTAATCCAATTACTTTGCAAGGGAATAAATATTTCAAGTCCCTTTTCTAATTCGATGATGGAATATTAATCTACCTAAGGGGATAAATGATGCAATCGACCACTTATTATACAATTTATTGGTAGTGGTTTTACAGGAATTTTTCTTTATAAGAGCCATTAAAGTTCAAATACCATACCTGTGTCGGAGATCTTGAGAACTTTTAAAATGGCAACCAGGTACGAAGCCAGAACACTTGAAAGAGGATTCTTAAGATGAAAATCCTTCAGATATATTGGTATGAGACTTTCTAAGCCTATATTAGGTACCCGAGATTCTAAGAACTAAAGATGCTTACTGGGCTCTGAGTGGATGCTGGAAGATATTTCTCCCCAGGCGGCTTCCATCAGCATCGGTCTGCAATTAATGCAAGAAAATTTAGAAGGAATCGTTCTCACCTTGAGAGCGCAGTTAAACTCCTTAAAGTTTCCTCTTTGATGACTTGAAATTATAAGGTTTCGAAGCCTGCATGGATACGGCAAACGGGTCCTGTCGCCAATACCCAATAAGGCGACCGGGTCCTTTATTTTTTATTTTTTGCTAATATGCAAAAACGCTTCCTGGCAAGCTTTTTAGGCTGGCTCCCGATGTACAGCGAAGTGAGTTCTTTTTCGCATCTGGGGGAGGATGGAAAAATGTTTATCATACAGCGAACGCAGGGTGCCATCTGCACGACTTTCATACCATTCAAATTTATGATTTTAATTTGAAAGTGGAGTGCCGATATTTCAAATTCTATGACAGCGCCAACATGTGTCGCTTCCAACTTCGGCCAACTTGTGACCGGTGGCAAGCGTAACCGACTGACCTGAGCAGTGGTCTAGCGAAAAAAAAAATAAATAAAAATCTTTTTTTTTTTCGACTTATATACACTGTCATGTTCACGAATTCCTCGACTTTAATTGATGGTGAAACTAAAAAAGACGGATCGATGTCTGGAATAGCGAACCGTGCCCAGTTGAGTCCGCACGCATTCCGAGCTTTTTGCGCAACCAAAGGTAATTTCCTCTCCAGGATACTTCCGAGTCCATCATGCCAGTTGATTGCCAACTGCAAAAATAGCGACCGATTCATTCCCTGGCAGAGCTGGGGACTGGAAGTGCTCTCCAAGCGCTGAATTTGCATGAAGGGTGGGAAAAGAATTGAGAAAAAAAAACGCGGGAAACGGTCGAATGATTTTGAATAAAACAGAAACGTGAATACTTTTTGGCCAGAGGCAGTTTATGTCGCTTCGATTCGACTCGAACCAGGATGCGTTCTGAGTCCTGGGAGTCAACCAGGACGCGTCCGTTCGACAACTGATTTGTGAATGGCTCTCTGCATAATTGATTTATGATATTTGCTCTATGCTTGAACGGAGTAATGAAGTTAGACGGGTGATTGTCGATGAGTTTGTAATAGTCGTCAAATTGGTCGGTAGATCGAGTTACCTGACCAATTTCAAGAGGCTGAAACTTGCCGAAGCAGTTCCAAACAAGCTGCTTATGGTGACTCGCGCTGCTCCGGTTAGGAGAATTTCTCAGGAGTGGTGAGCTAGATCTAATTATCAGTTTCCTAATTGGGGATTGCGAATAACCCACAGAGGTCAATAACTTTACCCATAATTGGAGCTGGGAAACTTTCTCAACCACCAGGTCTAATTGATAATTGGCGTAGTTACAGAACAGTGCCAACAACAAGGATGTGATTAAATTAGTAATTACTTCATTCTAGCTCATGGAAAAACTCCCCCAATGGTTTCGTTAATTACAGAACTTCTTCATTTCGCAAGTTGATGTTCTGTTCGCCATCGGCATGCAATTGAGCAACCTGTTCGAATTGTTCCTCCAGAGCGTGGCACTGATTGACAAGTTGGTATTATCACGGAAGGTTAAGGGATACACCTTCAAATGCACTTGTGAAATTGCTCAGAAAATACACGGAAGTGGCGTGCACAACTGAAAATTTTAATGACTTTTTTTACGTACAATTGTACGAGTACTAATGTATAGAATACCACATATTAACCCTCCACTTTGTCGCTTCAGTAATAATTGGAACTTCTAACTTTAAGGTGTACAAAAAACCCCGAATCCCTTTTATTCCTGCAGTAGGAGTAAAAGCTGCTTTTACCCCGATGCAGAATCCCTTGTTTACTATATAAGAAGTAGGTTTTTCGTGGGATTTCAGAAAAAGAATCACGGAAATCATAAAAACTCCTTTTTACTGAAACTCCTTTCGTCGTACAATACTAAGGGCGTTTTCTTATGTGACGGTTATAAAAGCCGACAAAAAGCCCTTGGGCTCAGATTCATTTTTGACGCATGACATAAGCCAGCCGGATTTCATCGTCTAGTCGGAAGTGTTCTGTTAGAAAAAGGTATCCCTGTTACCCTGTAATCTGTCATAGGATGACAGACGAAGTATAAATGTGTTGACTGAGCTTTCTTCCACTTTCCGAACCCCACAATTTACCTCACAGCTCTTAACCACGCGTGTTGATATCAAAGAGCGGGAACTTCAATTTTTGGTCTTTAATACCTGCCAGAAGTCACATGCCGTAAGTTGTCGCAATTGCAACAGAAGGGGGAGCATTCGCACATTGATTCAACATTTTTTATGTAGTACATACTATTGCTAGCAATAAGTATCAAGATTCTTGTTCTATAGTATTACTACAGCAATACAATTAGATTTAATTCTGATTATATGTATAATATGAAATAATTTGCTACAAAAACATAAATCAATATAATCTTTATAAGTATAGGTAGGTTTTGCAGTTTTATGATTTTAGGAAAACAAAATGAACTGAGGAAAATAATTTATTCAAATTAATATACCTACATATTTATATGTTATACTTCATGCAAACGGATTAAATTGTTTTTGAATTATATGGTATTACGGGAAAAATGCATTTAAAGCATTTAAAGTTTTTGGTGTATATAAAATAACTTGCTTTGATATTCCCAGGAAATCAATTTTTGTGTCATTTAACATCAATTTAAACACATTTTAATCAAACATTATTTTTGCAAAACATCTTACCTCTCATCTCATGTTTCCATCGATAATTTTACTTCAAATTTTGGAGATTAATATTGAATAAGGAGTTTAGTAAAATGCCCGATAATTTATAATATGAAAAATGGAATGGGTCAGACCATAGCGAACGTCGTAATGTTAGATTAACAATATAAAATGAATTGAAAGTTGTTAAATAAGTCCCTATGTTTTACAAAAACCGCGTAACCCAAAGAATGGTTCCCATATATTCTCTAGAACTGTAAATCTATGCATTCCATAATCTAGATTCTTTTAAGTTCAACTGCACAAAGTTCTAACATATGCAACCCAAACTAAAAATAGCTGTGATTGTAAGTAATTGCTATTAGTTGAAAAACTGTAGTTTTGATTTCCTATAATTAAATTATATCCATAGTTTTGGTATAAAGTCTAAAGTTAGTTAAGCATTATTAAAATGTTAAGCGCAATTAGTCCAGCTATTTGTACCAAATCGTGCTCCATTAACAACAAAATCCAGCGACTTTCGTTTCGCAAAGCAGGGGGAATCAGCGACAAGGGCTAATTCAATTAAGAATTGTTTTGTGCAAATTGAAAGCAATCTCCAGGGAGACGAGGGGCGGCATTCAGCGCAGGACAATATCCGGACTATAAAACAAATCTTGCATGTCCCACTTATTCGCGCTCTCTGTACCACTCCCCCTCGGCATCTTTTCGCTGTTTTCGAACAATTCGTTGGAGCTCTGCAGAATATATTTCATGTCCAGGCAATTAATTTCAATTTTGAAATTTTCAACATCTGCAATCCGATTGTTTCGTGTATTTACTATAATTTAGCTCTGAAATATAAAAAGGCTTAATTGCGCACACAGCGAAGACAAATTGCATTTTCGTTCCAATTTGCAAAATCTGCTTACCCATAATTTGTCAATTTCTGAATAATTTATGTCAAACAATGCGTTTAATATGTCGTCATGTTTGAATTAAGCACATTCTGGTAGGTTTTTCGTTTAACCCTGTTTGCACGATCCCCTGTGCTTTCACTGATTTCGATGGCAGTGTAAGGGCTTTATGTTTGTGTTAATTAGCTCGTGAAAAACATGTAATTAAAATATGATCTACTTGTTAAATAAATTAATTATCCGCGTGCTATAGAGAAACAAATTGCCCTTAATTTAACCTTAATTGTAATTTGTTTTTAGAGAGTCCAGACAAACATGTTGTTGAGTATACCGTTCAATAAATTACAATGACATTGAGCTGATCCAGAGCTGGGATAAGCTCTGCATTTTATCAAAAGCATAGGAAAACGATTTAGCAACATTTAATGTGAGTTTGAGTGGCAAACAGTGTAGAATTTTTATAGTTATATCTATATATAATAAGTCTAATTCTCACTCGAAATCTCCTTTTCTTACTGAAGCATTTTTCAAAGAATTTTGCATTATGTTTGTGCTGCTTCGTTTGTGGATGTTTAAATCCAATCTAAGCCTTTATTAGTCTAATTAAATCCTTTGGAATTAATTAGTTAGTAAAAATCAGGAAGTGGATGCTAATTTCGTTGAATTATATGTATAGTTTGGATTTTATATAAAAAAATGATTTTGTTAACGCTACAAAGTAGAGAAAATGAACCTAATCGCATTTTTGTGAGAATAATAGCCAGTCAGCAGCATCTTTTCGCTATCGTTTTTTTTCCAACTAAACAACTAGTCCAGCAAATTGAAAGAATTTCCCAAGCAATTCGAGTTTTCTTGGCAAGCGAAAATGTAAGACGTGTAATTTATGACTTGAAATTAACTTGCTCTTCAATTTGTTTACTTTTGTGCACTGACGGCGCGGGATGGTATTTAAAGTGAATTACGTTCGAAAAGGTTCGTACCTTAATTGGCTTGCTTTAGTCCAGCACTGAGTTCTGTAATAGGTAGTAAATATTTTTAAAACTGAAAAAGAGTAAATGGTATATATCTGAGAAAACGTTTGCGCCAACTATTCGGAAATTAGTCGCAGCACAGCCAGCGTGTCCTGGCTGCACCAATTAACCTTCGAAGGTACTCACCATCTTTTCTTGTTTGTTTCCTTTTCTAGTTCCCATAACTTCGGTGTCGGGCGTCCTGGATCATCAAGCGATGATGCCTTGCGACATTACACCGATGGAGCGCGACGATGCAGTTTACATGGTGCTCTGGTTCCGGGAAGGAGACGGGGAGCCCCTTTACAGGTAAGCATATACAAATGTTGTGATTACCTGGGCGAGGAGCCGGCGCTTTGTTGTCATGGCTGTTCTTTCCTTCAGCAGCGTCTTATTCTTCACTTGAATAATTCTTTGGTACTCGTGCTTCTAGATTTGGCTCAAGTGGCTTAAATATTAATGGAATTTTTGAAAGCACATATACATGTTTACTTGCCCAGGACAGATGACGAGCTTTACAGAGCCAAACGAGGCGCGGGCGTTATAAACCACGCTTTGCGCACAATGCCGATGTAGATGCGGCAGGTATAGCGTCGCGTTGTGGGTGTCGAGCATAGATCATGTCTTCACAATCTGGAGCAAGACATCCTGCGTGAGTGATGTTCCAATTGCGAACTTTTTCACATAACTTTGATAAATATTTCAAGAATGTCGGACACTTTTGGAATTTATTAAAGGGCCAACCTTCGGCAGGTTATGAACTTACTGAATAAACAGATACGAAAGAAGCCAGCATCTTTTGGGGTTTATCTCTATGTGAATTTATCACATTTATGTCGTCCTATACCCGCACAACGGATTTAACCAAGAGCATATCCAGTGCATATGGAGGCCCTGAAATATTTCACAAAGATCGATTTCGTATGAGACAAAACTCTTCCTGCCGGCATGTCCCCGCTATAAATATATCATAATCTCACTTGCATCGCATATTAAAAAATCATCGGAAGATACCACCAAGACGATAAATTTTCACATATTTTTGTACCAGTGCGCCCACATCTCCAGCTGGCGCACTAGTAATGACTTTTTGTCTGCGCACAGTCTCAAGACTGTCGCCTTTTGGGTGTCCTCGGGAGCCCCAAACCAAGAGCGGCCCTATTTCTTGTGAGCAAGTGCATGTGTGTCCAAACAAATTATCTTAAGAACGGAGGAGAATTGCTGAAGTTTCAGCATTTAGCACCCCTTGTACTCTACATGTGTCCAGAGGATGGGTGAGCGGAATTTCAAGCTGTCAACTTCCTTCCGGGGGTCCGCAAAAAGTCTTCTGGTGGAAGGGCGCTGCAAGGGAATATTACTTAAGGAGCTGAATGTCTCGCAATATTTTTTGGTATGCAGGCAATTGGCACATAGTTTAGTAACGAAAGCTGCTCTGAACGTTTTGACCAAGGAAATTGTGTAATCTGTTTAGGAAGACGACGCCAGAAGCAGCATGTTTAGGTAAATGGACGTTCACAGAACTGCAAATTAGGTCTGCTTTACTCAAGTCTTGATTAAAGCAGTTGAGTTTATATACCACTTCTAAGCTTATACATATAGATTTTTCTTCAACCTTGTGGTTAAGGGAATGTTTCTGTTTTATTCAGTTTAAATATTTGATATACATTGACTCAAACGAATAAATCGGACAACTGTAATATTCAGCTAAAATACGTAAAGATGTCGTGAAAAACTTATTACTACGTTACTACTTATTACTAGTAGTGATTCACAGCTCAAGATTTAACATTTTTTATATTTTTAAAATATCATAAAATAATAAATATTCTGTAATTCATGTTTATAAAAATTGAACATAAATGTTAAGAACTCCATAATTGAAGTCAAATAAAACATCAGGAAACTAAAACAAAGTTAACAAAATATAGGCACTTTTAGTTGTAGATAATGCTGGTAATACATAGGGGCAAATACTTTTGATTTAAGTAAACTATCTTTTAATTGACTTAATATGCTATTAAATTTCTTATTGTAGAGCGTTCTAGAAATTTCTTCCGACAAATGTTAAATAACATTCAAGTCCGGTGACTGGGCGGGATTTTGAAATAATTTGGGGCAATTGCATATTAACCAAAGTCTTTCAACTTCCGATGTTTGCTTCGGATCTTGGCAATAAGCAAAATTTTCTAAAATGGTCAATTTCTCTGCAGTTTGCTTAACATTTGCTCTCAGAATGATTAGATAAGCAAATCTGTACATTTTACCTTCATCCCTAAACCATTACTGACCCACCTTCATGCTAAATAGTGTCACGATTTTTTTTTTAATGAAGGCAATATAGAATCAGAATATCATCATAGAAACGAAAATCGTTTTTTCGAAAAATGTTAATGGCAATATAGAAATTTTAGGGATTCAAGGAGCTGATAGTTTAGAGATATTAATTATATTAATGAATCAATGAATTTATATTCATCCTAAAATATTAAAAGCTAGCATCAGCAAAGCACTTAAGTAAAGCAAACCGTGTTCAAATAACTGCATGTGTCGAAATATAAGATCAAAATAATTTTCCAAAACTTTTATGTCCTTCCTCACATATTCAAAGATATTTTCAAGTCGTAGAAGTTTTTTTAAAAAACTTGAATTCAATTTTTCCATTTCTCAGCTCCATGCATAGACTTCAATAGTTTTTCCTTACCCTGTATACAAAACTTATATACGACAATTTAAACTGGGAACATTTCCATCTGTGCAAGCATCCAAGTTTCAATCTTAAGTCATAAAAATTCTCAAACTTAAACTTTTCTCAGTTAATGTTATTTAAAATTCATCAATCGATTTGAGTTATTGCCCCATTATCATTTCTGGCTTGTTTTTTAATTAACCGAAGTTTTAAGACCTTACAATAGGTACTTAAGAAGAATTATGCGTACTAAGCAATAAAGTTAGCTAATCAATAAATTGAAAGAATTGCAGTGATGTCGCCAACCTACAGCTCGTCAGCCGTGAAATGCAAATTGGTCTGGAAAGCCAATCATTCGATCGAAAGTCGCCAAATCAACAGTAGCTCGCCTAAAGTCGCTTTATAAAAAACTAAAGGGTCCATAAAGTGGACTAGTCGAGGGCATTTATGATTTAATTCCTTCCATCGAAGAACCATCATAAAATCCACTGATGCCTGTGCCAGCGCACCATTACACCAAATCCTCTTTTCTCTCATAGCCACCCTGTCAATTTTATAGGTCTGGCAAGAGCTCACCTCAAGCCGGTGATGCCAGGCCTGCTGCTGGTGGAAAGAAACCCATAAAATTAATAAACTGCCGGAGTGGTACAAAAGTCGGGATGCGCAAAGTTCCCGGCCAGGGAGCCCCAATAAAAGCATGGGGGGCGACATAGTTCAACTGATGGCTTTATGTTTTGTCTTCTTTTACAGCTTTGACGTGAGAGGTCGCCAGTTCGCCCAGGCTAAGTTATGGTCGTCCCCGACTGCATTCGGGGAACGTGCATTTTTCAGCACGGGGAACCATCCCGCCCAGCTTAAAATCAACAATGTTATGCTATCTGACGAAGGTAGCTACAGATGTCGGGTCGACTTCCGGAACTCACCCACCCGAAATTTGAAAATTAACATGACTGTTATCGGTAAGTACCTAAGCTCTAAGCAGCACCTTTTACTATTCCCACAGTCAGAACACATAACCCAATTTTGAAATTGTGGTCAATTCATTTCCATTTTATAAGTATGTTTCATTTTAATCCTTTTACTGCAGTCAGGTAAAATTACGAATTCTGGTTCAATAAATGTGTAGTTTTTTTTATGTTCGAAAACACTTCGGAATGGTAGACTAAACAGTTTGAACGCCTTGCCCTGCCCGGGCGTGGCACAAGATAAACTGTATGCTATTTGATCCTTTACCCGTGACTGTCAAGGGATAAACTGTTAATGGGTTAAATTCCACTATTTACGCCTTATTTTTGTTGTTCAAATTAAAATTAAATTAAAAATTTAAATACCCCGGACACAAAAGAACCTATTTCAAATCAATCGGACCTGTAAAAGTTGGTAAGACCCTTTTGTCAAGTAGGAAATGAGCTGATGATCTTCAAACCGCCTGAACAGATCTGCATAAATTTTAGCTAAGAACCATCTCGATCACCTCAGCGTTCAAACAGAAAAAACTTCATCAAAATCGGTCCATTCGTTTGGGAGCTACGATGTCACAGACAGGCACACGTTAAACTTATAACACCTCCTTTTTTCGTCGGTGGTTACATAAATACTAATCTGTTTGTTAATAGGAAGTAGTTCTGCAATACCTTTTCGTTTTTTCATTTCGATTTAAATCAAAAAAGTGTCCGATTGGCAGCTAATTTTAAGTAAGTAGATAATGTTTGGATTTAAGTTTTTATAGGCACGCACCACAATCCACAACAGTAATCAGTTTCAATTTAAACTTCCCAATAATTCAGGATAGGTGTAAAATTAGCTCATTTTCTAGGTAATCAGTTTTCCATTCCCCTTTTTAATGATTCTAATGGCTAGCCAGTGAGTAGCAAAAACACTTTATTAAATTCAAATTGTTAGGTACTTCTCGCGAAATTCAATTAATACTAAAGAGTGTGAAGTATCAGCTATTAAAATGGTACAGATTTGGTAATGAGAACATATATTTCCTGTTAAACTATCAGTTCATTTTAATATAATAATTCGCACAATGAATTTTCTTTCTTCTCTGTAATTTATGAATGGTAATCAGTTGATTTCTGGAAAACTCCATTGGAAAATATTCATCAAAGTTAGTGTAATAGCTATTTTATTTTGATTTAAAAATATAACGTAAACAATTTAATTGTTTTTTTTAACAGAACCATTCTGGAATTTGTAATTCATTTCACAAAAGCCTTTATTAATAGAAAAATAAAATAAATATGTATGATAAATACAATTGGGAAAAACCAAAAATGTAAATACAAACTCATTGAAAAAAAATATATTTTTTTAAAAACTCACAGCTTAAATGATTCCAAACCTATTTTAAATCAACGCCAAGTTGATTATTACCACAATTTTTTCGACCAATAAATTTATCTCATGATTGAAAAATTTGCCCTTAGAATCTCCTGAGCTTCAGTATAATTTTAGTCGGGTACGAGAAAAGTATTTGTTAATTATCACATAGAGATTTTTTTATTGAAATCATAAATTCTCCTGATTCTTCCCGTGGATATTTTTATTTACTATATTTAGTTCTAGATTCTGTGTGGAATGAGGGAAACATGGATAATATGAAAATTTTTACCCTTTTTGGGTTCTTAAAAACTCAAGAATTTTATTTTGCGATCTCTATGGCTCTCCGGTGTATCCAGGGATATTACAGTGCCTAATGAATTCCTAAATTGTGTCGCCCCCAAAACGTGATAAGTCCCATAAATTCGAAAATATGCTGAAGCACCCTCAAAAAAAAAAAAAAAAAGAGTTTCCCAGGAGTATTTCAAGGATTCCCACTTAATTTCGACTCGGGGAATTGCGCCGTTTCGTTCAATATTTTCCACCTTCATTTGCATATTTTCGCCGCCATTTGTCATGTTCTCCCCAAAAGAAAAAGAATTGAATTGTAAAAATTCTCTTTCACGAACTTGTCCTTTTTGTGTTTTTATCTTACCTTGAAATCTGTGTACGTGTCGCACCGCGCCCCCGCTCCCGCCACCGTTCCGCGTTATCAGTGCCTTTACCATTATTTCTCACCACGGGCGGACCCATTCGAGATGAAAGTTATTTACATTTATCTGCCTGCGAAATTCTATTACGAATATTTAATTGAAATTCATGACATGTACTTGAAATTACAGAACGGCGCAGCAATTATACCCGGCCCTTTGTGACTGCCGGGAGGGAGGGGGGCGCAGTTTTTTCTTCCCGGGGGCCCCGGGAGCGTTCCGCCGTCATCTGCTTTGAGTCATTAGTGCGGTTAGAGAATTTGGCTGGAGGCGCGGCGGGGGCGGAAGTAAACTGCTTGTTTTAAAGCACGACGGGGAGTTCTATCGAATAATTAGGAGCCCTAAAATGACAGCCGTGCTTTAATGGGGCCAAATGGGAGCAAACTAATTCCATTGTGGAACAACATTTCAATTGCTTTACTCCACTTCGGCGGCGGAAGCCACTCTCGCCGTGGTCTCGCCAAATTAGAGAAATTTCACGTTGGCTGAGGGGCACTTAAGAATTTTTCACTTTTCTTTCAGTACCTCCGGAGAGACCTGTAATTTATGAAGCTAGACGCAACGAACGCGCCAACACCATCGAGGCATACAACGAAGGAAGCGATGTCATCCTCATGTGCGAAGTGAAAGGCGGTAAGGCTGTTTTCATTTTAAATAATATGCCTCCATTTTACACGAAAATTAAATACGGAGCGTGGAATTTGATTAAAAGGAATTGAGGTTATGCCCTAGAATTTTTCAATTAAACCAGTACAAGGTCTAAGGCTCTTTTAACTCAGCTGAATGGGAAATATTTGTATACGACAAACATAAAGAAATATAGGAATTCAAAAATAAAATTTTATTAGGAGAAAGTCATTTAACTCTGCTGTTCTCCTCGCCCACTGCCCAGTTCTACTCATTCGGGTCAAAGTCAACCTACATATAGTCTGAAATATGAAGTAAGACTAAAATACATAACTAAAACTGAAAGTTGTAAATATATGTATATGTAAATACATATACATATGTATAATTACAGAAAAAATATATACATGCATATATGTAGTAGGTATGTTTATTTTGGCATGTCAAATAACATGACAATACTTTATAAAGATAATTAAAAATTATAAAAATAATTAATTAAAATTATCCTTTCCTTTTAAGGGGACATACCTGAGTTAAAGCATTCCAAATGTAGATTTTTTATTGGTTTCAAAATTTCTGTGGTGTTTCTGAAGAATAAAATCCTAGCGTGTACAGGTGGAATAAGCATGATGGATTTTAACCAAGGTATGATTTCAACTGGTTGTAATCAAATTTTGGGGATACTTTAGTAATATGCTTGCACTATCAACAGTCAGAATATCATATGATGTGAGTTTAGCTATACGTAGTACAAAACTTTAGATTGCTTAGCTTGATGAGCAAGTCAAGGCTTGCGTTGACTTCGTGAGATGGAATGAGAAAAATTTTAGGAGCATCCCTTATATTTTAAACATTGGGGTTCGTATGGGGTTCGCGTAAATATGCGTTGTCCTTTTCCTTAAGCATTTTATAATTTACTGAAAGAAACACACATAAATTCCAAAATTAAATTTCTTCGGTTCCCTCTAAAATTGTTTTCATTATGTGCATACATACATATGTATCTGATATAAATTGTATAGATTATATAGATATTTAGATAAGCTTATATTTTTCTATTTCCTTAATACAATTCTCACAATTATCCTTCCTTTTCTTTCTTTTGCGGAAAAATACGAGAAAATTTCAAAACTACGTACAGGGTGAATTGTGCCTTCTTCCCAAACAAAGAGGGTAAAGTTGAAAATTCGAGAAACAGCCCCATGAATAATGGGCGAGTTCAACCGAGTGAAATGTTTCTTTATATGATCTCTATGCTGCCACCCAATTAATTCTTCTGATTGACGAAACCAAAATAAAGATCTAAAAAGCAGTGCTCCTCTTTTTCCTCGTCAGGCAATTCCACTGTTCCTTGCTTGGTTTTTATATATCTAAACATTATAAAAAAACAACAAGGGTAAGGACCTAACATGTGAAGCCCTTCATATAGCTCTGAATTTTTCAACATCAAAAATTGTGCAGAAACTTCCCCATGAAAGGTAAATAAATCAACTCTAACTAAAAAGCCAGGCAAGTGAAAAATTGGCTGTTTATCTCGCCGAATTATTATGTTGGTAACGCAGCAAGGACAGCAACGTTGTTATGCCTTCTAATAAGTCAGTTAGGAGGAAAACATCCCTGAAAATATCCAACATTTTCAACATTGAAGACGCGGAACCGAGCAAATTTTTCCGCATATACCATGATAAAAGTGCATATGTATGGGGCCCCCGCTGGCCCTGCACGCACCAATGAAGCCGCACCAATCTTTGGCTTTTTTTGTAGGAGCAAATGTAATGAGCGCTACAAAATATGGTATGAGGTAGGGCATAAACAGGAAGGTGTATACCGCCGGGGCGAAGCCCTTTCCCGGGTGCGGGGAGTAACGATGACAAGTCGTTCGGAAAATTAATTCAGGGGGCTGAAGGCGTCTCACATGTGCACTCCAGGGAATTCGCCACCCTTGACGTTGAGTGAGGAGAAGTCTCAAAATCGCAAGTACATGACCCACTTTGCTGGGGCTCGACGGGCGGATCCTCCGCCCCCCTGGATCGGGATGAGTGATGTGGCGGAAAAGGCATTTTGTGAACTAATGCACTCACTCCTCTGCGAAAGCGATTGTAATTTGGCAAATTGGTTGCATTAATAATGTCATACCACCTCCTTCTTGGTCGTAATCGCCGCGGATCAGGATCCTAGTGGGAATTCCCAACTTTTTCCGAAATCGGTAGAATTCCTCATTCCGGAGAGTACCACATGTTCCATAAATATGCACCATATAGCCGAATCCGGGCGAGTTTGTAACTTTTTATTTCATGCATTTCAGACCAGACCTGATTGACGCGTGCGATTTTTTGTTCTTGAACATCTACTAAAAAAATTAGCCTGAAATAACAAAGCATGTCATTTCAAAAAGTTGTACAAATGATAAAATTTATGGAATTTTAAACTTTGGTCAACGTGGCGTTAGTCGTTAGTGGGGGGTCGGTCGTACGAAAAATGTCGGGAATGCCAGAAAATGCAGCTGAGCAATTTTCCATGCACCGGATATCCAGAAGCTGGGGAGGGTCTCCACGAATATTTCACTCAGACCAGAAAACTGTGGACTATCTGTGCCGGTTGCTTTCATCTTCTATGCCAGCCGGGACTCATGTCCAGTAATTTTAAAATGGACATTCTTTGCGCTTTTTGCAGGTCGCCCGAGACCGAACGTTACGTGGTACTTGGACAATACCGTGATTGATGACTCGTTTGAGCACAGGCCTGACGGGACCACAGTTAACCACTTGTCATACCCGAACATTGGCCGCCAGCATCTGAATTCACGCTTAATTTGTATGGCCAGTAATACGAATTTGACACCGCCCAATAACAAAGTGGTCCTCCTGGACGTGAACTGTAAGTACTTTTCTGTCCTCTTCCCTATTCTGGTCACGGACCATTTTGAATTTATGTTGCACTCCATACAGTAAAACCTGTTGCTGTCTATATACTGACCAAGGAGAAGTATCTCTCTGCGGGTCGAACCTACGACGTTGAATGCAAGAGTTCCGGATCCAAGCCGGCAGCTATGATTACGTGGTGGAAGGGAAACAAACAGATTAAAAGACTGGCCAAAAATGTAAGTATGTTTGTCAAGGTAATTTTCTATTCCATTTCTATCTTACGGATGAGCAGGGTAATTCCCTGGACTGTATTTCTCGAATTGTTGGCATGCTGATTAAAACCTTCTACTTGATGTGTAGCATAAACTCGGTTCATAATTCAAATACTTTTCCAAGTGCATTTCATACTTTTTGGATATAGGTATAAGCATATGGAATAGCATTGTGTAATGAGATTAAAATCAGAAACTCCATTATCCAGAACTCATAACACTTATAAAACTTGACTGTAGATAATCCACAATACTTATATGAGATGATAGAGAATAAAATAGAATACGTAATATGGTTAAAATCCTCTTAAGTCGCTTCTAGGCTAATATACTTTTTTGATTTATTTTTATATGAATATTTTAAAACAACAAATAATGTTTAGATGAATATTTAAAAATGGAGCATAGAGCCTTTCATTACTATTAAGTTGGTTTAAAAGTTATGTATTTTTGCTTAACGCTTGCTGTGATAATTTAGAAAAATTTTGGTTAAAGACAGTTCAGTGATTTACTAAATCTCTTGGTTAAACAAAAATTGTCAGGGGCATTATAAAACGTATAAGTGACATAAACGAAAATTCAGAAAATTAAAGTGTTTGATTTTTTTTTTCATTATTGCACAATCATAAATTAAGTACTATCAGGATTCTATGAAATGTATAAGATTTAGAAATTGTGTGTAATCTTTGATTTTGATTAAAAACCCTTTTTTTATGTAAACAAAATTAATTTATTTTCTTCTTTATTTCGCCATTTACTTCAATAGTATGGCAGAGATAGAACATTGTAAATAAGAGATTCAATTAGAGTTATTATCTTATAAAAGCTTTAGAATTTTCTGCTCCCAATTATTAAAATATATGTTTACATAGGTATATAAATGTGATCCAATAGTAACAAGGCCGTAAATTGTGAGCGACAGAAAGATATTATAAAAAAATTTGGAGTTGCAAAGGTGCTGTAATTTCGCAGTTCAAGAATAACTTTTAAGACGCTAAGCTTAGCTTATTTAAATTTTAAAACAAAAGTTTACAAACATATTTTTAGCATGTCCATAGTTTTGTTTTAACTTATACCAAAGAATTTCGAAAATCCTTAAGATTTTATAGGGTAAACAATGTTGCCAGCGTTAATTTAAAAATACATCCTGCTTATGCATACATTATATACCTTTAGAAAAGTTCGTTTCTTTTGTTTTTTTTTTGGTTTTAAGGAAAATTGCATATGTATGATTCGTGCTTTTTTCGTTTCAGTTTTCTGAAGCGGACAATCAGTCACTTAGCATACTAACATACACCCCAACGAAGGAGGATGATGGAAAATACCTGACATGCCGAGCGGAGAACCAATTTATTCCCGACAGCGCAATAGAGGACAAATGGCACTTGGTCGTGCACTGTAAGTATGGCATTCAGTAAAACGCTAAAAACGGAGTAATGGTGGCTTTACAACGCCCAATAAAATAGCGAAGGCCTGCGGCTAATTATACCATAAGCAGTGAGCCTGCCGCTAGGAGGTCATTAATTTTTTACTATTAAGTGGTAAACCGGCGACAGAATGTTACCTGCGTCGACGAGAGAAGCGTCAATAAAGCAATTCTCCGGTTGATGCCCGATATTAACGCGGATTAATTCCATTACTCTCACAAAGCATTAATCTGAAAGTGGTTCTGCCCTAAACTTGCCAATTTGAGGAGCTCTTCCTGAATAGGATGGTCCCAACCCTCCCACAGTTAACCAGCCCAAATAGCAGCAATTCAGTTTAAATAAATTTATTTTGAGGGTTTGCAAGCCCATAAAATTTTCCCCAAAGCTCATTGAAGTATTTTTGTAATAAAATCGCCCCTGTCAGCCCTCGTCTGTCGTATGGGCTCCGGTTTTTCGGATTCATTCAAGGCATTTTAAGAGCCACTAAAAGTTATTTTTTACTGGGAAAAAATTATTTCCTAATGCTTTGCTTTATTGTGCACATAAAATTTGTAGGTGGTTCATTTGGTTCAATCCATTATCGGAACTCCTGCCGTCCGATTAAGCTCGAAAAGCCATTGAAATCTTAAAGAAAATTAAAAGCGTCAGTGGGTAAAGTAAGCGAAATGATGCTCGTTCCATTGCACATAGATATGTACATACATAAAAAAAAAATACACTTTTTTGATTATTTCTGCAATGAAAGTGCAAACTCAGACTTAATAACTACATAAGTGTGCACCTCGATAAAATTTCTGCGGAATCAAGGTACTCGCCGCTGAAACCATATCCGATTACTTTGAAAGAAAAATTTCGTCTCTTTTTTCCTTTAATGTTCATTATTGTTAATGACTCCAATTAGTTAGTCCAAATAAATGACGAAACTCTATCCAAAAGCAAAATTAGACTAAAATTTTGGAATTTTTGTTCTTGTTATTAAAACTCTATAAGTAGGCTTTTAAAATATAAGTTATTTCAAATCAGCTACTACCAGTTAAAATCTCAAAATTTAGAATCCTATATGGATCTACAAATGAATCTACAAATTTAAAGTTTCTTACCGGTTAAACTTAAGACGCTGCATTTGCATATAATATAATGTATGTACTTAGGAAGTTTGAAAACTTGCATACTTTTAATGAAGGGTTTTTAAATTAAATAGGTAGGTATCTTTACTAAGTTGTTATATACAAAAGTATAGTCTTTGGGTGCCACCATATTAATGATGTTAAAAAAATTCAAGATTATTGAATGTGCAATGCTTTAAGTACCATTATTCAATTTTTTAATTTAAATTTCATGTAGTTTCGAATTAAAGCCTTCGAATGTTACAAAGTACGACTACCCCTCGCCAGTATTCAAATGGGTGTGATGTAGTTGGGGGCCAGCGGCGCAAAGCACAAAACTGGGGCCTTAAATATTTATAGGCCTTATCTCGTGTGTTCTCTTGGCTGGATTTGAAATAGATTACTAATGGCGTCTGGCCAAATGCATGCATACATCGCGCCATTCGTATCTATAAAGTTTGCTGAGGGTTATGGAATCGTTTACGTGCCACTAGCTCTGGTGTACACAAATTTCACTTATATCCACTCGGGTGCAATTGCTGGCGGAAACTGCTCCTCCAGGAGTTGTAACCGTCTCAAGGAATGTGCACCAAATGACACCCCATGCTCGTGTTTTCTCAATACATCAATTCTGGTGTGTGATCTCCGATATTTTTCCTCAACGGAAACAGCGAGTAATACCGTGAGCCGTCTTATTTTGGGGTCTTAAGATCCACCCAAATGCACCATAATGGCGCTATTTCCTGTTTGCTCCCGTCTATTTCTCTTTGGAGAATTAAGTTCTGTTCGACAAATTTCATAGCAGCAATAGTGCCGTACTGAAGAACGAACAGAAGAGGAGCTTCTTCTGATGCTTGGTGGCATGGAAGACATGCGGATCCCCTAAACGGATCACTCTAACTAATGACGGTGGGCTCCAATGAAATGTTAAATATATTCCCATCGAAACCAGGTTCGTTGTGGCGTGAAAAGATAATAAGCTCTACCAATTGACTGCTGTTAAGATGACTACCAATAAGTGTTATTCGAATTCAATTACACTAGAGGTGTCTCGGGTAATCTTCTTATACCGCAGAATAATCATCTTTTTCACTTTGGGAATTTAAACAACTGCTTTTGATTAAAAAAAAGCATTGTGAGTGACCCATCCTTAATTTTAAATATATGTAGTTACATACATATATAAAATTACAAAAACAGATACATATATCATAAAAGAGTGATTCCTTTAGCTTTTAGCATTAGACCAGGGTAAGGTTGGAAAAATATCAGAGCTTTTTTACAATTTTTCTATAGATAGGCGAATTTATTTGAAATTATTAAATTAATTAAGTGAGGTTGTTTTTAATCAAATATACGCCGATATCTGAAGACAATGCCGAGTCCAAAATAGCGTTTATTATTTTTAGAAAAGGGATTTGGGGTTGACAACAAAACAGCAGTATGCTTCATCTCTATGCAAAAAAAAAAATATTTCTTAAAACAATTATGTTAGTTAAAGCACGACCTAACGGTAACGGATTGAAAAAAATTGATAAAAAAATAAAATGGCTGTGATTTAAGAAAAAATTCTGAATTCTGTGAAATTTTCCGGAAGAAATTTTTGATAAAACAAAGAGAATGTGATATTTAAAAAAATTACTACGAAGGACGGTATTGATGCGTTTTCCCGACAAAATCGGTTCCGAGTAAAGTCGAGTAGGTTAAAAGTTCTTTTTGTATATTGTCAACCAAGTCGAAAAAAGTGATTTCACGAAAACATCAATAACAGTTTTTTCTTGAAGAAGGCTAATTTCTTTAATAATGAGTAGAACGTTTAAATTTCAGTTAATTAATGTAACAAATTTCAAATAAATTGATCTATCTGTTTTTCGTATAGAAATTCTAAAATACGATATTATTAGGATTTATTGAAAAACATATAAATTGCGGCTATACTCGTTCTTTTAAAATGCGAAACAAAATTCTGTTCTAAACGTCTGTGAGATTTGTCAACTCGCCCATTGCACCCCCATCACATACCTACACTCCGGTTACTGAAGATGCTCAAGCTGGGCTATGGAAAAGCAAACAAAACATGAGATAGAACTGCTGAAGCGTTAATGCTTCTCTACATCATACATTCATTAATTTTTAAGATGAAGGATTCCCGGACCGTATTTAGCATTTATGTGTTCTCTTTTCCAGACCAACCGGTTGCCGTAATGAGGATGGGCTCAAAATTAAACCCGAATAGCATTAAGGAAGGAGACGATGTTTACTTTGAGTGTGAGATCTTTTCAAATCCACGCCCCTATAAAATGTCATGGCACCATAATGTGAGTATAGAAAAGCAGGACTAAAGATAATCCAAGTTTGCACCCGACAGGCGCCGTAACTATGTATGTTGAAGAAGTTCGCACGTTATATGCAACTAGAAGAAGTAGTTTTAACACCATGCAACATAGTACAGGACAAAACAGATGTAGAAACGAAAAAATAATACAAATTTGGCGGTTTGAAATGTCCTCTTCTCCCAGCACTACCCAGAAGAGTAGAGAATATTTTAAATATTTTTTTTTTTTTGAATTTGATAAGTACACACCAAACCTGAAGCCGTCCAAATAATAACAACATATACTAAATATACATAAATGTTTTCCTTTCACACAAATTTTGACTCCCCGTTAGGTGTGCAATTTTGGAAAATGCAGAAATAAGCCTTATTATTGTTATGTAGAGTATTTATAATAAGTTTTAAGGTAATCCGACGAAAATCTTTTTTTTCCTATACAAAGTTTTACAGACCAATGGGTTGAATTTTAAAAAATACTTATGTTTTACAATTAAATAATACATATAACATAATATATAAACATAATAAAAATAGTATTTATAGCTTCAACGGCTTTGGTTCGGCGATAATACGAATCCGTGAATCAGGACATAATACATAATTTCGCATGTATAAAGTAAAAGTTTAAAAAATTTTAATATTTTTATTAATTAATCGATATTTTCTATTAAAGGTTAAAAATAAATTGTTTCACTTGATTCAGATGCTATGCATTTTTCCGTGAATCGGTCAATTTTTACTGAATTATAGCTACCAATAAAATTCCCATGATTTGCGGTGAGGTATTAGTGTGGTTTAACACTGATAAAATGATTTGGCGACAATCATTTAAAAAGTCCAAGATCTTGAATCAAGCTTTCCAAAGGATTGGCGGACTGAAACGTTTTATTAAATCTCTAAAGCTCTAACATATATCTCACTGCTCCGACATAGATTAAAATGCAATTTAAGCCTGCCGGGTGTATAAATCTGACATTTATTAAACTTTTAATAATAGCGGAGTGAAACCCAGCCAGCAGGAAACTTTAAGTTATCTTCTGAAGCGCCCTATGTTTGGTGCATCTCTCTGACGGCATGTGTTCGGAAACACTTCCTCCAGAGGCGGAAGGGCAGACATTCACCGCTTTTGATTATTGAACTTTTCAAACTTTATTCAGGCGTGATGCGCGATGCTGCAGTTTCTGATATTAAAATTACCCTGGTATAGTTGCGGTGCATCTCGTTACCAATTACTGCGGAGATGTAGTCATGCTTTATGCAACTCGTATTAGTTCGGTGATACATGAGAAATTTATTTATTATCTAAAATCTACATGCATAATATGTATTTCTTATTTGTTTTTGAAAAATGAAAATGCCGCTTTTTATATTTTTGTTTTAAAATATACTTTTTCTTAAGTTTGGTGAAAGACCAAGAGTATTTCCTGATAATCCAAAGGCATTTATGGCCATGCAAATGAATTTCCACTGGACATTTAATTATACATTTTACCCTCTCAAGGGAATTACATATTTAATAAACCGATGTAACTTTACCATTAACGCGCTAAAAGAATTTAATGACCGAACACTTTGAATTGCTTTTTGTCCACGTCCAATTTAATTTTAAATTTTAAGTGTCAATTTTTATAATTCGTGTTGGCAACAAATCGCCAACATTAATTATTGTAAACATTTTGTAGTATGTCGTTTGTGACAAAATTCGCCCGCTGAAATAGGAACAAAATTTCGTTAGGTTTAATGTGTTTTGATTCATTTTTTTTTAGATAGTGTATCATATTTTCATTCAGTAACACACACACAAGGTAATTTTTCTTTGAATATAAATAAATGGAAATATGTAAAATGTCTTCCCAATTATCGAGCTTTGAATTGTGCATATATAGTACATACCTTCATTGCGAATATGGAAATGAAAAAATTGAATCAAAAGGTATAAAAATGCATTTTTGGTACATTTGTTAAGAAGAACGCTTTTTAAATCGAGGTGTGTACCGTGCTTAAAGGCAATAGCAAACTAGAAATCTTTATTTATAATTTTCTTAGAGGAAATATATTATGAGTGCAGCAACTCAAAATCATAAACTTATTAAAGTTCAAATTTGTCTGTATTGGAATTTGCCGTTTTTAAATTTAGTTTTCGTATTTTCAAAATCTGAGAAAAGGAATCTGAAATAGTAGCGCGTTTTGATACTAAATTTTATAAAATATGATTTCAAATTCGGTATTGCACCCAATCGTGTTGTTATTAAATAATAAAATAATTGGTTAAACTCACGTTATAACGACCTAAGTTTTCACTCGTTTCTTTTTTTAAATTTGGTCGCTGGCCTTGAAACCAGGAAAAATTCAGCCGTTTAGGAATAGAAAAAAAACCAGAGTGAATAAAAATGCAGGTAATTTTGCGTAAGAAATGACTATGGTGAAGCAATTCGTTGTAATGTATGGGTGGGTGCTGAGCATCCAATTTGCAATAATACTGATTGACTGTCGCGTTTCGGAACGCTCGAGCTCACGATTTTCCTTGCTAGAATGTGCAATATTTGCAGCTATTGCACGCTTTCTAATGCGACACGTTTACTCCTCTGGAAAAAAGGCAACGCGTGGGGGGTCTCCTCTTCGGAGATTTATGATGAGATAAATATTCGTTTACTCGGGAGTCTTTATATGCATTTTCTTTTGCAGGGTAGCGTCATACATAAAAACGCCTCAGCCGGGGTAGTCCTTTCCGATACTTCTCTTATACTGCAGAAAGTGACGCGAGCATCAGCAGGTGATTACACTTGTCTGGCATCAAACAACGAAGGAAAAGGGACTAGCAATCCTGTAACTCTAAAAGTTCGATGTAAGTAACTTAACTTACCGGAAAATCTCCATTTCCCCATTTCCTTAGGTATTGTTGTATAGTTCGTAATACTTCACAGCGTTCTGTTGGGCGGCAACCAGCAGGGCTCATTTCAATTCCCTTTTCTGCTCCTTATCAGTCGTTTTCCTGGTGCACTCTGTTGAAATCCGGAATAGCTCCCTGGATTAACAGGCAGTCCTCTAGCTAAAGTGCAATAGCGACCACTTGCATGTTATTGCAACTTTCGCAATTTTCAAATTATTGATGGCACAATAAGCTTATTGGTAAAATTGAATTGAAATTTTAATTAAGTTGTCAAAGAACCTTACTGCAGTTCGTAACTCGATTACGACTTTTAATCTCTAAACTTAACCTAGCTTGATGTCACGTCAAAAGGAATCAGAGGCCGCGATGGGACGAGCCATGCAACGCAAATAACACAAAAGTGCTTGAAATTAAATTTTATTTCAGTTAAATTCCACAGAACTGCGCCGCTTTCATAGAAAGTTGAAAAGGTACCCTCATACCTATAAATTGCGCAGGTACTCCTCTGGCCTATTGGGGAGTGACATTTTTTGTGATCTCCGCATTTTTTTTTTTTTTTGGGAAACAACGTTGGGGCATGTCTCAATATAAAAGGGCCTTTAATTTGCCTATTTTTAGTAAAGTGCTCCCACTTGAGGACATCCATCCAACCGGTGGTATTTTTAATTACCTAGTCGGAGCTTGCCCATCGCTGCTCCGCCATCCAGTTTCATGAGAAAAGGACCTTTACCTCACAGGTAAATGTCTTCAGTGTCCTCAATTAAATTTTCAACTTCTTATCCATGGAGCTAAGGGCGCCGTAGGGAAAAAATTTATTTGCATTCAGGTGTCCTTTAATTCAGCGTACGGAATTCCTCTGCCGACAGAGATTAATTTCATGTTTCGTTGATTCCCGTAACAATTTCTTTTAACATATAAATTATGTTGGTCCGCTCGCGAGATATTCGATGCTCGTGGATTCCATTAATTTTCTTGTTTTTTATAGATGCTCCACTTTGCTCGTCAGCTCATGAGGAGCTGCTGGGAGCCCTAAAGCACGAAACGCTAACCTTGAAATGTGAAGTGGATGCATCACCACCGGCAGATACTTTTCATTGGACCTTTAATTCTTCTGGTGAACAAACTGAATTGGCTTCAAAATTGCATGCCAGCGAAGTAAGTCAACTTGCAAAAGAAATCAAAAAAATTCAATATGTGTTGAAGAACGCTTCGTTTATTTCATTTTTGCATTCGATTGTATTGTCGCCGAACATACTTACTTAAAAAATTTATCATTTTATCTCTCTAGACGGGAATGTCACGTTTAAACTACACTCCTACATCCGATCTGGATTATGGGACTATATCATGTTGGGGGAGAAATGATGTTGGAATGCAGAGAACGCCTTGCATATTTCAAATTGTTGCTGCAGGTAAATTTTAAATTTATTCTTAACCTTGGAAAATAAGATTTAGATTTCAGGTAGGGTAAGGGTGCCTAATATGAGATAGTCGCCAAATATGAGATAGTTAGGTTTTGGCGAAACTAATCGCCGCAGCCATTTGGCGCTACTGTCGCTAGAAGCCACGTGGCAAAAGATCGAAACGTGTGTTAGTGCTTCCCAATCCGAGGCGAAGTTAGGTTATGTACGCGCTGATTTTCACGAAACCCCAAAACCAAATTTTTGGCATCAAATTTTGCAAGGTATTTTACAACCGTATTAATTACACTAAATGATTTTAATTTACAGTCATTGTGTCAATTAAAACATGAATTTTACGATACATTTGCAGTTTTGTTGCATTTTCTTTACTAAGAAATAATAGGCAGCCATTTTGTTGAATATACATGTTTCCCTAATATGAGACACACGGGGCCTCCTAAAATGAGAGGAGAAAAATGGGCTAAATGTCAAGGCTGTTTCAAGTGGGAGTCATGAGGATTGTGGAGAAGTAACGACAGATCGATTTTTGTATTATTTGTGTTTAAATATCTAAGATTTCGAATAAAAGTTTGATTATGATGAGTCTAATATAAATTATACCTATGTACGTTACATAAATATATTAAGTCGTACTTAAACCTATTTATTTAGGAGTGTGATATTGTTAATTAGAGAATATAGCCAATAAAAAGTTTAATTTAAATTGATTTCTTTCTTTTTCTCTAAATCTCATATTAGCAACCCTCAGTATCTCATAATAGGAGACCATTTGCCTGAGACGTAATTTCTGAACTTTTTAATATTTTTTGATATAATAAAAAATGTATTATACTTAGAACTAAACGGTCTCTCATATATAAACTTCATTAAATACCCTATCGAATATTGCAATTTTCATAGTGATTAGTGCAATAATTTATGTTTTATGGCCAAAAATAAAAATGGTATCTCATATTAGGCACCCTTACCCTACATACATATAAATAGGACCTATTCTTAGAAAATAAATATGTTTGCAAATTCCGCTTAATATAAAGAGTTCTTGAGAATTCAATTCAAAATCTATATTCTCCCGCTTAAAATTTCAATCGAAGGTATGCGAAAATGTTTAAGAAAGCATTGCTTTCTATCATTTCCAATTTTACATTCTTTTCATAATTCCATTAAATATTTCAATTTCATTGATTTGAGATTTGAAATTCTTAAAAATTATATTGAGTTGTGCGTGGAGCCTCAATACTTTCCTAAATACATATGTTTAGGTCTTAATAGTTTTCTTTTCTTATTCATTTAAAAATTTAGTGTCGTTTGCGGAATGACACACTCTTATAAATCAGTAAAATATTCTTAAATTGTTTTCAATAAACATATTCATACTATTGGTAATACTTTTATGTTTATAAAATGATACGCCCATTTTCGTATAAATCAGATTTGTATTAGGTACTTAGTCTAGATAATTTGTATGCTTACGATATTTTATACTAACAAATATTTATAAACTAATTAAGACAAGATTATTTTCTTTTACAGGGCGTCCATTTCCTTTGCAAAATTGCTCGGTGACCAACCAGTCGACAGATTCACTTCTAGTCGAATGCATCGAAGGTTTTGATGGTGGACTGCCACAGGGTTTTATGTTAGAGTTAGTAGAGATGCCTTCACTTCGGTTAGCTAGGAATCTTACTTTATCGGTAAGTTTTCCACACAAACTTTGAAATTAAACCTCAACTGCGACTGATGCAAAAGTTTTCCATTTGGAATCCGCCCTCCTTTTCAACTAATCCTTTTATTAAAAAAAAAAAAAAAAAAAAATAGTTAATTCATTCAACGGCTGGGGAAATGCTTTACACGTGCATATAAGTGGAACTGCTTTTTAACAATAGATGAATGGCTACCTCGTATGGTCGTGGCATACAAACGCCGACCTGTAGTTGGGAAAAAACATAATGTTGAGTCTTAATTAACTCACACCTATGCAAAAACTGCAGCTATAGAAGAGTGAAGGGTAAAAATATTACGGTGCGGTGAGATTCGTATATTATTCTCGGCTTACCGTGCAAATTGGATTTGTGGTCGTGAAAACTCATTTCGTGAACAGAGAGAGAAAAATATTCAACTTTTGAATTTTCTTGACGCTTGAATTACATTTAATTAAAAAAGAAGGAAATACGACCAACCCATTTCACATTGAAAAAAGAGTCTTGTGCTTTCTTAAGGATAAGCCACAGAGCGGTATGATGTTTGTGTTTTCCATATGGAATTAGAGTGCCTGCTGTTACTATTTGATAAGCATATGACTAAATATTTTATTTAGAACAGATCCCATACGTTCGTCTATAGTGGTTTCCTTAAAGGGTGTTTTGAAGTAGTAGATTTTTATTATGCTAAAAGTATTATAATTAATTAAAAAACAATAAAATATTTGATATTATTTCGTTTTGGTTGTATCTAATCATATTTTTTGAAAATCCGGGATTAAGGAAGAAACAGATTAAATAAACAAATTTAATATCGACTTTTTATTAAAAATTATCACAAAGTATTTCTAGTCTCAGATATACATATGTATAAGTGAATTTAATTCAAATTCATTGGTATTACTCATAAATATTTATTTCATTTATAAACAAGCCAGAAACCATCAAAGGAAAATTGTAATAGAAAAAAACGTAAAATAAAAAAAACTATAATACATCAAATTTATAACCGCGAGAAATTCAAACTATGAGTTAGTGGAAATATAAAGTAGAATTCATAACGCATGTATGAATAAGATATCTAAGTAAAGAGTAATATTTGTCGCATTTCCTATTAGTGTTAGTGCTGCAGGGGTTTAAAGGCATTGCACTTTTTTAACAGCATTAAAGAAAATTTCACAACATCCGATGTCGAGGAAAAATCCTTTATTTTGGTTTAGTTTAAGCAGAAACTATAATCAAACAGTTGAGGGTAAATAAGAGCAGCATAGGTTCAGCGCACCACCTTTTGATATGTAGAATTCAAAAACCTTCCCGTTTCGTGGGAAACCACCTTCTGGTTTCTCATGCAATACATTCCTGATAGACGTTTTGCATCCAGACCCCTTTTTGCCATCCAATGGCCCAAAATCAATTTGTCGATGGTGCCCCAATTAAGAGTAGTGCGGTGTGCATCGAGTTTAACATGTGTAAAAGCATAACTTGGCCAGCTGGGCGAATATTAATATTTGAAGTTTTGTTTATCTGCCAAAAACTTTATTGAGGGTATAATTTACTGAGACCAGCAGGTAAGTTGCCAGGAAATTCTAAGGCAATGGCTAACTTTGGGTTCGAGGCAAAAAACTTTCCGGAAATTTCGTTGGCATTGGTCAAGCTGAGTTGGTTACTTATAAACGCTGCAAGTTTGCAAAGTTTTGCGACTGTGCAGATGGATGGGGAGTAGTTGAGTTGAGGGTAGTTTTATGCATTGGACGACTAACACTAAAACATATTTTCTGGATTTTGCAGCGGCCCCCGGTAAGTTTCTTCATGGAGAATTTGGAACCAGGGACTACGTATAGAATTGTCATTTTTGCTGTTAACGCCAAGGGGCGTTCGGAACCTTCTGTAATTGATGATGTAACATTCAAAGGTGTAGCAAAGTTTGCAGGTAAGTGGTGGCTAAGGTGCATGCTGAGTAAAGTTAGAAAAATCGATATTCATGGTAACGCCAGAATTTCCTGAATTCGACTCCCCGTCGGTCGGTCTGGCTGGGCGAATCCGAAATGTAAACGCAGAGGTTTCTTCCAGCAGCTTAAGTTGTTCCTGATAAAACAGTTTTTGTGAGGACGAAGCCCTACACAGCCATCTGAGAAAGCAACCTGAAAATTATTCACGACATCATGTACTTTATCGAAGGATTTTATGTGCCAATTGCTGCCTTTATCGGCCCTTTTTGTCCCCCATTAGCATATTCCCTTATCTGCTGTTTTCTTTCCAGGATTTGGCCAGAAAAAGAGCTCCTGCAGCCCTCCTGCCGCTCTCAGGCTGCTATGCAAACAGGGGGCTGTGGAAAACCCAAAGAAGTTCTACTTCGATTTACACAAGGCCATGTCGAAGGCACGGCTCATGTTTAATTCATGTAATACCAATTCAGTCCGCATTAAAGTTATGGGTTATCCTTCATCGCTCCCGCTATGTGGGCTCCTTGTTTTACTTTTCCATTAAGAGCCTTTATATGCAATATTCATCCGCAACTCGGCGCCTGATGACTTGTTTTTCCCGAAACGATTTGCCCACTTAGCAGGAGAGTCTTCGCGAAATTTATACCGCGATTGACAAGCCGATACTGATCTATAGTCCTGAAGGGAATCGAAAACCTTAAACCTTTTAAACTCCACCGATGTCCGATGGTAGAATCAAAATTTCTAAGTACTCTTTCATGCAAAGAATTTAATTTCGTCACGCTTTGTACTGCTGCATCCTGCATGTCTCGTGTATAAATCGAAATTTAATTATAGTTTCCTTTTTAGTTGCCAGCGTATATTATTCTCCTAGATAAATTTATCGCCAGGACCTGTCTATGCCCCTACCTGTGCTCCATGTTGAACAATTTCAATGACACGAACTTACGCAGTTTTGGCGGTTGTATGCTACATATATTTTATGAGGGCGCCATACGCGCTGGTATTTTAGTGCGCCTAATGGATTTATCTATACATTCGTATCGATTTGATTGCTGCGGACCTGAAGCTTTGATTGGTTATGCAGTTACCATGAAATTGTCCTTTCGATACTAATACATATACCTTAAAATCCTGGATGAAAATTGAATTCTAATGTTGAATAAATATATTGTTTCAAAACTTAATACTAAACATCAAAATTGCAATACACGATAATGATAATATACATATAATACGTTTATTCTTTCGTATTTATTTATTTTTTCAACTAAAATAGGATTAAAGTAGGTTTTACGTTCTTAAATTGGAATAATGTATCAAAAATTCCGGTTTTTTTGAATTGATTGATTAAAGTAGGTGTGAGCTTTCTGTAAATTCTCTCAATTCTCTCAATTCTCTCAGCTGTTTTACGAGTGTTTCAACGATATTGGATGTTTATGAATAACATTTTAAGCATTTTCCTTGTAAAGCCTTTATAAGTCACTTTTAAGTTTTTATGAATACGGCTGATTAAGTATAAACAATTTTAAAATACCATCAACAAATATTAACTTATAAGCAATAGTATGAAATATGGAGCATTATCTTGTTTCAAATCAAGAAAAATACCAAAATATTATATAATTTGAATAGTGAATCCTGGACATTATCAAAGATATTCTGAAACTGCAAATCAATTGCTTGTATGGTAGGTACTTAATTATAGTATTTGCAGAATGCAGTTTTAGAAAATTTAAACTACATAATTTATTTTTACCAAAAATAACCTTGATAAGATTTTGACAGTATTAAAACACATTTTAAATTTTTAAATTGAAAATTGGTATTACCTACTTTATGAATCATTGAAAATCCTGTTTTGCAATAATCCAAAAATTATTATATTGTTATATTTTTATATAAATGCATTATCTGTATGTAGAAAATTACTTTGAATACGATATTGATTTTAAATAAAATGGTGTTATAGGTCAATCCAACGACTTGACTGTGCCCTTGTCACCCTTTCTGGCCGGTCTAACCCTCTGTGCAGCCATTCTATTTGCAGTCTTCTGTATATTTTTGGCTGCACTGTATCGGCGTTATTCCAACAAGTATGTGTTAATCAACTGGCGCCCATTGGAGCCATTGATTAGTTGACCTTTTTATCAATTTGCTTTTATTTTATTTCAATAACAGGGATTCTGAAGCCAATTTGAAATCAGCAAAGCATACACAGCTGCCAATAATGCCATCCGATTGTCAATTAGATCCACTACAGCCAACACAGCAACATACCCGAAACTCAAGTGGGACATCTACAACGCCATTAGGTGGAACTGATACCCATCGCCAGAGTCCACAAATTACGGGTGACCCGCCTGAAGGTGATGACACAGATCCAGATGTTATTCCAAATCAATATGGTATGTATTCCTGGCGCTGTGTATAGCCTATATAGCACGTGGTCGTTTATTCCCAGCCAGAACAAATACACGCCCGCGCCCAACATAAGTGAGATATATTTTGGCACCTATATTTATACGCATCACCGGTCAACTACCCCCAAAAGCTTTGGCATTTTAGGGGACAGATATCAACATTTCCAGGCAATGGATCGGATTTATTGGGAGATTGTTTGTGTGCTCTCCACATCGAAATGGTCAAATTTATCTTAATTAAAGAAAATGGATTCGGGGCCGAGTTCTCGGCCTGCTCGGTTCAATTACAAGAACGTCGTTTTTCGTGTTTGCACAAGTCGATCTCCTTTCATAACTCTCATTTTATTAATATTTATTAGGCCCCCTACTCCGAAAACGTTGTGTATATGCCGCCCTACTTATTTCGCCGGCTTTTGCGGTATTCCTTTAGGAAAAATCTAACATACGGAATCTTCGATTAAGAAAATGTATTTAGAAAAATACCAATAAGATTCCATTCGGGTTTTAATTTGCTTACCAAGATAAATGTGATATTTCAGAGTGCTGTTTAATATACATATGTATGTACCTATGTAAGTGTAAATAGCTAAAGAGATCTGCTTATAATGTAATGGCGTTTTCTAACGATTTTGATGAATTTTACAGAATAGCTTATGGGGTGAGAAATTAATTTAGCTAGGTGTCTCGAAGAGAAAACTCAAGATGGTGGTTTCTCAATTTTTACATATTCTTTCCTCATATTTGGGCATCCATCTGTCATAGGCTTCCTAAGAATGGGCTATAAATATGTAGGAATGATATATTAATACTTACTTTGAATTAAAATGAACCTTCGCAATTTACTAAACGGCACATTCTAAACATAAAATATATTTATAAATGCAATAGACACTACCCTTTAATTTAAATTGATTTTGAAATTTTAAATTCCATATTCTTCGGGTTTACTATTTAAAAAATGGAAAAATAATTTAGCAAACCAAAATTATGGAAGATAATTTCCTTATAACCCTGTTCTTTAGGCGAAAATAGAATGCGTATTATTTATTTTGTATAAAGATTGATACATTGGACTGTTAAGTGCTTGCTATTATAAATATTACAGATACCTGAAAGCTAATTTGCTCGCATTTTTTCGCTTTTCTTTTCTTTATAATAATACTATTAAGTTATTACCTAAGCATTGCCGAGAGCTCTAAAACAAAGCTTTAAACTAAATTTTTGTGAGATTGCAGTCAAAAGTTTCTTTCTTTTCGTGATATCCATTTGTCTAGTCTAGACTCTTTCATTCTTTTAAAAAGTTTAATTAGAATCGATATATAGAAAACTTTGGCCAATAATTGTAAGGGAATGAAAGGCGTTTGTAATTTTAAATATTATGATAAGACATAATTACTAAGAATGCATATAGTAGGTACATAGATTTATTTACCATACTCCGCATTAATGAGTCGATTGCTGGATGCTGAATCAGCAATCTAGAGATAATTATGGTAAAACTTTAAAGAATTTTCTATAGTCGTAAATCTCTGATGTATACATTTGAGAAGTTAGGCGATGCGATCTCGTTGAAGTTTAGATGACGACAGAACCTGATTCTGGAGGATTTTTAGTTTTAATTATTCACCAAAACGTTTGCCCGTAACTACTCCAGAGCAGCGATAATGCGGGTTGGCGCTGCAGCTCGATTTTCCCGGGAAATGCTGACATGGAGGCATTTTCACTTTGGCATCGGTTAAATGGGGCCCCAATTCCCCGCATCCGACCAAGCAGCCCCAAGCCATAGTCCGCATTTTCTGTCACCTTTGTCGTCTGTTGGATCCTGATCGGCGGACGGCAGCGCACAAAGTGAGGAGCCGACGCAGCACCAGGACTAAAGGAGTTAATTGTAAATTACGAACGCATGTTGAGCCATGTCCTATTTGCAGAAAGTATAGCCCTACATCAGCAGTGTCGGTTGGCCCTTTATTTGGGCGCGGAGGACCCTGCCTTGTAGGCCCTCCTCCGCCTACGGGTAGAAAGTCTTTCCCTGTGTAACAACAATTAATTTACACTCGGCATGAAATGTTTGAGGTGTACGAAACAACCTTGTTGTGTACAGTAAGCTGATTCTGATTAAATTGCGGCTATCTCTCCAGACTAAATTGGATATAGTCGGCCATTCGTTGAACAATGCGAAAGTGTTAAATCAATGTTGGCATCACTCTGCTGAAGTTGTATCATTAATTGGAACGCCGCAGACCATTTTATATTGGAGCTGATTGACGAATGGCTTCAAGTGGTAATCTCTTCCGAATTCCCTTAAGTTTAATTGGAAAAGTTCCACGAAGTTCGAGTCCTTTCTACCTTGTTCCTTGTTTACGACAAATAATACTCTTATTTGTCTGATATATTGTAATTTGCATCCCATGCACTGGGGCACAGTTTGACTAGCAACCGGAGTCCCAGGATTAGTCCTGAACGGAGGACGAACTGAACACAGGGGAAAACAAAAACGAATTCAACCATTTCCGTGCAAGGATTTCAGTTGATGAGCTCAGTGGTCCATTTGCTTGGGAGCAGCTGCAACACTTTCCAGCATCCTTAGAATCGAAGCGGTGAATTTATTTAAATCCAATTGAAATTTTTAAGTATACCTGCAGCTTCTGAGTGCAGGTCGATCCCGATTTGTTCTTGGCGTGTGTGTTACCAATTGAAAGGTACAAATCCTCTGCCATCGGAACGCTCGCCTGATCAAACTCAATGCTGATCTAAAATTAAGATTTTGCTGAGCGCTAGTTTGAGGTTTCAAAGGAATATTCATCAATCACTTGAAGTTCCATTTTTCGCTGGGAGCATCTTCCGTGGTGAAATATTTTCGCTCTTCATTTTACAGCTGGCGGGGGAGGTGAACGTTACTCACTGTCGTCCTCAAATCTCAATTTACATATACCCGCAGCGCAAAAAATCATCACAAATGCACTTTACATATGATTTGCATAAAAGCTTTTAAACTTATTTCCGTGAGTAAATCGGGGTTGTCTGCGGCGACGGGGGTCGAAAAAAGAACAACATTGCAGGGTTCGCCCCCCGCATGCATGGCAATCTCATCGCTTTTGATAAAACTTTTTGACTTTTGAATTTGATAAGACTTCCGCCTCAAAACGAAGAAATCGTACGAACAAGTTAGCGTGGTGTTGGCTGCGGGATTCTACTCCCCTGTTTTTCCCATCAACCCTTATTTAAAGCCTATTAAATTCCTCGACAATGAAAATCCACTCTCTCTTATTCGTTTCAGAAAAACGTCCAATTAAGGCGCAGAATCTTACACCTATTTTCCAGAGTCCCTCGGCTCGTCTGATACAGCGTGAAATCTGCGGGGAGGATATTAGGAGCTGCGATCGAGTACCAAATTTAGCGTCATTAGCCAGTACTGGTAATGAGGTGCTCCATTACACCTTTAGGCCAAGTAAACAAATTGTAAGTAAATTTTTATAACAGAATTTTTATGTTTTAAACGAAATGGTTACATCACTTATTAAGCTTCCCTGAACATTTACAGCCGTATTCACAAATCCTTAAAGTTATTCATAAATATCGCATATCGTTAAAACACCCTTACAACAGCTTTATAAATTGAGAAAATTTGCATAAGGCTCAAACATTACTTTAATCAATCAATTCAAAAAACTCTGGGTTTTGACTCATTATTTTAATTTAAGAACGCCAAAACCTACTTTAATTCTATTTTAGTTGCAGAGACTTTACAGCGAATTTATAAATAAAAGAAACGTCAATTAGTAGTAATAAACGCTTAAAAATATTTTAAGATATTTTTATAAATACGGTTGTCAGTTTATAAGTATAAGAAGTATAGAAATGACACGATTTTGCTACTATACTACACTACAACACCTCTCACTTAAATTGATTGCTTTAAGTAGGTCTGAGCCTTCTATAAATACTCTCACTTTATAAAGCTGTCGTAAGAGTTTTTTAACGATATTCAATGTTTATACATATAAATAACGCTTTAAGTACTTTGATTTTGCAAAGGTTTTATAAGTTACTTTTAAGTTTTTATGAATACGTCTGATATGGTATAAGATATAAATAAACTTGTGAATAGAGGCATTATTTCGTGAAAGATTTTGTTCAAACTTGGTTAAGATATCCTTCGTCACAATGACTACGTTTATGCGACACTCCCAAACCAGGACTTAACCGGTTGTAGGCTAAAATCTGGGCTACCCGTATAAACGGAACAAACTAAACTAGGACATTTACACTATATAATTAAATCTTCTATCTCGTACAGTTATTAAAATTTGTTCCACCTCCTCGAGACTCAAAAAAATTTCCTCACTTATTTCTCATATTTTTTTATTGCTGTCCATCCATGAATAAATTCATATGCAAAATTTTATTTGATAGAGATAGATTAAAAAATATAGGAGTTGAAAGAATGTGCAGATCCTCATCCCTTTGAGCAATTTCTTGCTTTTCCAAATTTGAGCGCGGAATTGACCTCATTAGGGTTTGACTAAATTTCATCCTTCTCGAAGGACAGGGTTTTCTCGCCGTTAATTACAATATTGAAATCGACCTCTTCCTTTTGCCTATTGCCGAAAGGTTTTTACTAAGTTTTCCTTTCCTATTCCTTTTTATAAAATTAAAGTTTCATTTGTTTGTTGTTCAATAACGTCTATAAACGCTCACTTCGGAAATTTTAGTTTTTAAGAAAAATTGCATATTCGAATTTGACAATGAAAATAAAAACATATCAGTTTAATTCACTTATACATAGTTACAGGGCAGCCTAATAAAAAAAAGGAAAAAATTAAATTTTTTCGTTAAGAACATAAAGCAGTTTATTTAGCAAAAAAGCTAAAATGAAACTAGATACACAAATTTACTTATGTGATTAACGAAACTTCTGCTTTTTAAAACTGAATTACTTAAAAGTTTTAAAACATATTTTTGATTCATATAAGTTTGTAAAACTTTATAAATGATACAATGCCATCAATTGGTGTGTACGACGAATTTCAGGCTACAGTTTAGGAAAGTAATTAAAGTTTTATTTGTACTATGTACACACTTAGCATAGATGAAATCCATTTGAATAGTCACAATTATTGTTTGATTTAGTAAGCTCAGTTAACTGAAGCATGTAGGCATAGTGTACGTATGCTACATCCAATTTAGAATCCTTGCATGCATAATGCTTCGTCGTGTATCTTTGATACATATGTATGTAGGTACATAATAAGTAAAGATTATGAGTGAAGATAGCTCCTCCCGCCTACTAAGCTATTAACAAGTAATCGGTAGGTAATTCAAATATGATCCACCAAATGAATCGCCCAGGTAATTGAAAGCTATTTGATGGGTGGCTCCGTTTTCCAGGACAAACCGTCCTCACCTCGAGGGCCCCCGGTGGGTGGGGGTGACGGTAACGACGTTGACTAGCCGCCTTGCCCTCCGGCCTAATTTCGTCCACAAAGCACACGATTAATAAGCGAGGCATGCCTGAAAATGTCCTTTTGAATAAAAAATTGTTGATGGCTCGGGCCGCCGACGGGCACATGCTGCCGATAAGCATTTATGCGATAGCCCTTTTCACGGAGGAGGAGGCGGAGGCCCTATAGGGGGCGCGGCGACTTGCTGCAGCACTTCTGCCAGAATCGATCCAATAAACAACGACAAAATGCTAACTCGCCGGAGACAAGCGAACTTTTCACTTTTATTATCTTTCTGGCACTCGAGCCTTGGCGTTAGTCCTGCGAGGAGCCGCAACTTTGTGTGCGCCCTGTGCACCGCTTCTCGGTGTCTCTGCTGTGGCGCGGAAACCTTTTATATTTTTATTCAAATTGTCCCATAAAGTTATGGCATTATGCACGTTAAGTTCGTCATAAAGTGTTTTGGCATTCATATTCATGGCAATTCGGAGCCATTACCCGACGTTTATGTTTATGCTCATGGCGCGCGAGCCCTTTTTATTTCGCTGGTGGCACCATGAATACACGGCGATATAAGGAGCTAATAACATGTTGATCGGCAGTTTTTACGGAGCATGATGCCTTTAAATAGGCGAGTTCATCGGGCTGGCCGAGGTCGGAGTTGGGAGATTGGCCCCTTTATTTTTTATATTGGGGGGAAAGGGAGGGGTTGATTAAGGGTCACAACACGAAGTCGATGGGGGATAAATCTTGTCCTTTTATGGATCGATTTGTGCCATGACCCGGTCATATTGCACTTGGGCAAAATATTGATCCCCTTTACTTTGCTATGCCATTCACTCCAAAGGGAGATGGCGTAAATCCCTTTGACGTGATGCACATTTCTTCGGCTTCATGACGGCAAACGAGTCTTCGAAGGATTCCTTGAGTATAAAAATTGCCACAGGAACTGCAAAAAGGCGAACGAGTATCTCTAGCTGAAAATGGTCTTGTTAAGATAGAAGACTTGGAGATATGAGAAACGGCAAGCAGAAGAAGCCACCATTAGACACTAGTAATAATGGTACCAGGGGGTGTCGGGGAAGGTTACCACCAGAACCTATAGACAGTTTTTTTCACCAGACCGTTCTAATGTGTCTGTTCTGCTTCCACTATTTTGTGATGCCCTAAGTACCGACTGAGTACATGAAACTCAAAGAACTGTGGCGAACTGATAGCAAGAATTAGAGATATTCGCCCTTTATTTTAGCAGTGTGCATCTACTGGTGTTCGTCTCGTGCTCCATTTCAGCCGGAGTGTTGTTAGGGGTTTTGAAAAAGGCAGCTCCATTCCTCCGTTTCGAATGGGTTCCTTTTGTGCTTGGCTCGTTGTCTTTTCACAAAAGATTTACTTTTGAGCAATGTTTTGAGCATTAAATCTTCCACCGAAGCTACCAATGTCGGTTGTAGAGGTCCGAGCTATTTTCATCCTTCTGCCTGTCAATGCGGTTGAATCACTGTCCGAATAAATCGACTGGAACTCTTCCTCCTTAAAATTTATTTATTCAGTTTCCAACTGAACATATTTCAATATTGGGTTTAGAATAAAAAGTCTATGTACATAGGTACTCTTATATCATCATATATCGAAAATCAGGTTTGTGTAACTATACTATTATAGTAAAGGTCCATTATATACAAAGTATCAAAAATTCCCAAATTTTGAAAATGTTTTATTAGTAAGATTTTTTTTCGGTCACTGAATTTGAGTTCGCTTGCACATAACGAGGAATTGGATTTTCCTCAACTAGGAGTATCTTAACAATTTTTGTATGAGATATGGAGAGTTTTGATTCCTGTTTTACATTCCTCTCAAATTTAAACTTATTTGTAAATTGTAATATGGTAGCCTTTATTAAGATTGCTAATTTGAATTAAATGTACTTTGATAAAAACCCAAGAGTATGCATAGAAAATAACTTTAAAATAATTTTTTATATTATATACTACTGAAAACTCCTTGTTTATATTCTACGTTAAAGATATAATGCAAAAAATAAATTGTCTATAGGTACATATAATCTGAAAGTGGGGCTTTATTATTTGGAGAGATCGATTTAATTTTCTATATTAGGCAGAATTAGCATTTTAATAACAAAATCTTAATTATTGTAAATAATGGAACAGATAACACCTTTTTACACTTTTGTTTTCATTGTTTATTTTCAGAGCTACACGACTCTCAGTAAGGGGAACAAAGGAGTGACGACATGCGGTCCGATGGTTCCGACGCACCAGACAATACCCCAACCAATGGAAGTTAGTCTACTTAGTTCTAATAACCAGTCCGTAGTGACATCATCGCTTAGTGAGTATCGGTTTCGACCTGAGGTTGTAACAACCTCAAATCGAATACAAGAGAGTTGTATATAACTCAAATCGCCCTAGGCTAATTCTATAGAGAGACTCTAAAAAAGTCGCGTAACGCGTTTTATAAATGTATCTGAATGTGAATGACTTTACTTAAGTGTTGTACATATCTCGGTGGATTTACTTGAGCCATAGAAACTATAAATGTGTAATAGCTGAAAAAAAAACACAAAAAAAGAAAAGAAAAAAAAACAATAAGTGTCAGAACTTTCACGCGGGCTGACCCCGCCTTGCTAATTTTAGATTGTTTATTTGGCGACAGAGTCGATTTTATCAGAATGTAAGTTTTGTACGTATTTTCTTTTCTATTAACTTCTAAGATACCTCTAAACTCTAGCATTTTTTGTGAAGTATTCAAAGACTTGAAATTCCATAAACCGAATTTGCATAGAAAAGCAGAAAAAAAAAAATCTTATAAAACGAAAGTGAGTGTAAATGAGCTGTTAGTTTAATGAAATTATTTTGAGAGAATTTAGGACATTTTTGGGACAATTTATAACATTTTAGTTATATGTATTTATTTTTGCAAAGAACTTTTTGGTAAACACATATCTTGAAAGTTAACTTAATTTATCATTTTATGAAAAGGAATCTTGTGTTATAAATACATTTTTCCAAAAATATCATGTATTTCTTCAATGAAACTTTAAAAAAAATGAAATGTAATTAAATGGATATATGTATCATGCTGTTGAAGAATTTATTCAATAAAAAACCTTCGTTTTATATATGCTTTTTGTTTCCTACTTTTCACTATAATGTCAAGGGAAAAATTAAAAGGATGTGGCAAAATGTTTTTAAACATTTGAAGAGTCTTTAATAATTTATCAAAAAATTAAAGAATAATTGCGTTATCTAGAAAAGTTCAAAGGTTCGATCTCTCTCACAAGTTACGTAGAGGAATGTGAGCAGTTCAAATATAATTTGTGCTTTTGCGAAAAATTTTAGAAAAAGTTTTAGAACATAGACATAAGGAAGTGCTGAAACGATAAACATAGTGTAGGAAAATATAAAACAAATCTCAGATGAAAAATGTAATTTTTTAAACCTTAAAGGTAAGTATTTCGACAAACAGTATTTCGGTATTTCGATAAAAACGAATATGGAAAAAACATTTGTTGTTTCTAGCCAAGTTCATTACAAAAATTTCCTTAACTAAACACATTTACCTCGTTTACGTGCAAAGTTGAACATATGGGTTAAACCGAGTTGAACTCCATATAAACACGGGTTGAGTTGGAACTGGGCTGACTCCACAATGACAAACGCAGATGCCGTGTAAACGCAAGTCGCGAGTAGTTCTGTTGACAGCTCCTCATTTCTGAGGTAGAGGTAATTGTGTTTTATTTTTGTTTGACTGAAGTGCAGCCAAATATATATATTAAAATGGCTAGACAAAACCTTTGTGAACACGAAGAAACAAAAGAAATGCTAAATATTATACAGGAACATAATATATGTAATTATAATAATAATTGTTGTAATTATCTGTCGCTCCGAGTACTTTTCGACTCCATTTTTAACTCAACCACTGAATCCAGGTGGCTCACATACGCGGATCGAAAACTCAACCCAATTTCGTCTTAATCTTTCAACTCTGCATGCGTAAACGTAGTAATTGCCATAATTTTTTATTCTAAACAGTTCTTCACAATAGTTTTAAAATTAACAATTTAAAGTTAAATATCATTTTCGGGTTATCGACGATTACGAGACGAGCAGACCTTTGTCTTAAGTATTTCGTATTTTGTTGAATTTCTCAGAACGCAAAGTTTTATCACAATTTGTTTGGATACCACAGACTAAATTTCTCGTATATCTCATTAAAATTGTAGATGTAATGTAGATTTTGAGGCAATCGGGAAGTGCATCACCGCAAATTTGCGTCTTAGGTTGGGCGTATTTTCAGCGAAAACTTTAACAAGGGTTTTCTTTTCTCCGAGCCCGAGATCATCGACCACCGGAGCTCCGTGAGTCAAAGTACACATCTTTGCGCACCTGAGGATATTTAAGAAACATCTCGGAGCGACTTCACCAACATCAAAGGCTCGAGTGTAAATCGCAGCGAAATTAAAAAAGCTGAGATGAAGACAGAGTCCACAAATCTCGGACTATGAAAATGGGAGCCTCGACGCAGGATGTTTTAATATTCTCCGTGTGTTTGGTGTTAACTCAGTTTCATTTAAGGAAAAAAAAGTGCGAACAATTTCAAAGCTTGCAAACTTTGCCCGATCCGCCAGTTTTTAGAGGTGAGTTTCTTGGCCTCTTATTATTTTTTCTTTTTTTTTTTCTTTTTTAAATAACTTTGTGAAATCCCGGAGCTGTCAGTGTTATATAATCGTGCATTATGCGGCTAGCGAGGTGCGGGAGGCTCTACATTGTTTGAACATACTTTGTTCTTTTAAAGTTCGAATAAAGTTTGTTGCCTCCACTCTCGAGGAAAAGAAAAAAAAAATATTCAGATGAGATGTTTTCACTCGCCGAGAAATTCAACGTGGATGGGAAAATTTAATTTTGGGGAAGAAACTTCTCAGCTTGATGGCTTGATGGCTTTTCTTTCACACGCTCAAGTGTCGAATTTACATGTTGAAAGTAATAAAACTTCGGGGGCACAACAAAAACCACTTTATATGTTAATAGGCCCGATTGATTTACTCGTGTCGCCGGCTCCCCTAACTTTCGTTGCACGCATTTGAGACCCGCCTCCTCTTTTTAAGTCCTTCCATATGCAGGAGCTTGGGGCGGCAAGGTCGCCGCATTTCACAGCTGCGAGGAGATGAAATTAGCGCTTAATTAGCCCCGTTTATTGCCTGATTGCGTCCGAATGTCGCAATTAGGGCTTTACGAGAGGCCCTCCAATTCCAGACTAATCCGAGGGTTTATGTAATGATCCTAGAAATGTCTCAACTTCCCTAGAAAAGATTAGTGTTCGTAGTCGTGACAACCGCCGCAGTCCCTTCAATTCAAATATGCAGCACTATTGCACAGCATAAAATATGCTCGTCTGGCGCATAAAACATATATTTACAAGCGATGTTTCTCGAAGACGTATAGGAGTTATTGTGCTCTCGCTTTTCGCGGAAACCTGTTCTAATATATTACCCGAAATAATAAAACGAAGTAATGGCTAAGTTATGACTTCACTTGATTCAACCGCGTGCAATAAACGGTCGTCGTCTGTGCCAGAATCATCTTTCGGTGTTAAGTGGTCCGAAAAAATACTTCCGCTTTACGAAATTGCTGCGAAAATACCGAAATAAATGTAACTGATATCGCTAAAAATATTAGAATGCATAAAAATGAGACTACTAAAATCGTTCCATTTGAATGATGCGCCTTAGTGCAAATGCAATCCATTAAAAAGTTAAGAGTTATACAGAGAAAATTCCTCTCGGTAAAGAAGTTTTCACAAAAATTTTCTTAACTTTGAAAGTTTTCCGCGTGGAGTTTTTCTGATTTTAAAGCAACTTAGTATACGAACTTTAAACTTTTTAACAATTAATATCCGGTCCATACTGAGCACTCGTCGCTTCAGTCTGACGGAGAGGAGTATTGTTTGAAAATAATGCACCTCATAAATGGCAACAACGTTCTTGTGTTTTCCCTAAAGTTAAAAAGATTTTTAATTTGCATAACGCTCACACAAGCGCGTTATTGTTGTTAACTTAAAGTAGAATACGAATATACTAAGAACTTTTTTAATGAATATTTTGAAAGACCTTTTTGTATTGCTCTAAAGTACTTTTACACTAAGGGTGTATTAAAAGCCAATTATAAAAATTGCCTTTCAGCAATTAATTCTTTTTGTTGCGATTTAAAAAATGGTTTTTGGCTTTGAATTTGTTTAATAATTTAAGCGCGAATTCAATTTCAGCAGAAATAAGGTCTTATTATATCATAAAATTTTTTTCATCTTTCATGGTACACATATCTCCATAACCACTTTATTCATTGCTTCCTTCGACCAAATAATATTTCAACCGTGTATATTTTCGTATATCTAAATTTTAAGTGAGAAAGGACGAAAATAAAGTTCTCATGTAAGATGTAAGTAAATAAACTTCCAATTTGGAGTATTTTTGAGCTTCCTGAATGGAATTACTTCATGATTCCAATAAAATATTCGTTTGAGCTTTTATTTTCATTTATTACATATTTACGCATAGAAGAAAATGTTTAATGGATTTGTTTTGACAACGTTCGAAAGCGCATGTCTCCGCTTTTTATAGTAAATGAATAAAATATTACATAAATTTCGTATTCATCTGTTTGATAATTTTGGCTATAGTCAAACATCCCCCGAGCAATTCGAAATTAAATAAATACAGAAATTTCGCAATATTTCAAATGATCTATTTATACAGTAGCATATATTAGAATAATATTTTATTACTATTTTATTATTTTGTTTATACAGTAGTAGGTATATATTAGAATAATACTTTGTATACATTAGCAAAATTGTAATCTTTTCGTGCATACTAAAATGATCTCATTAGTTTTTTTAAGCTGTTACAAAGTCATTTTATGTTATTTTCTTAAGAAAAACTTTATTTGCCAGCATAAGATTAATCGGACATTCTTCTTCAAGGAAAGCTGCTGTGAAAAGCAATCTCGTAAATAAATGAAGCGGTCACTTCCAGAGCTTCACTTTTGCCTAAGCTCGACGTTTTGTACAGTAAAATTTCCTTTTTACTTTGAAAAATAAAATGAGAAAGGATTTATGGTATGTTCAAAAGATGAAGCCCTTTTGTGTTGTTCACAGAGCTCAAAGGGTGCATTTTACTCCCAAAGCCAGTCATTTCCTTCTCGTGTTGAAACAAAATTCCTCATGCTTTGACAACTATCTGCGTACCTATGTATTGCGGTTGTTAAAAGATTTTCAACAAACTTTTAAACTAACAAGAAATAATTTTATTTATATACTAATTTTAGCGTCGGCGGCCTTTAGGGGGAGTATCGCCACTGCGCAAAATACTACTGATAAAAAAAGAAAAATTTTTTGAAATAGGAAGCTGGTGATTGTGTGAAACACCTATAAGAATTAATTAAAACAACAGCCAATCATATTTCATAAATCATATTGCACTATCGTTCTTGTCTTCTGGGTTTTGGCGACATCTTATTTGGTAAAAAAAAAATATTTTACTTTTACAAAGGTCTTTGAGAGATTGCTCTTAAGATAATGAAAATTTGAATCTTCATGCATTGATATTTAGAGCAAAGAATGAAGAGGCATAACGAAAAGGTTTATAAATGAGAAAATGTTCCTGTGTGGGAGAGTATAAAACATTTTGAATTAATAATGATATTCGAGTAAACTCTTATTATTTAACTGGTTTATAACGATAGCTATCAAAATAGAAAAAAAAACTTTACAAAAGGTACCTACTCTGAATATTCTTTATTATATGTATCTAAATGTTATCTATTTTAATAGATAAATACTATAAAATATTTATGTTGTAAACGTCTTCTTTTACATGGATAGGTATGGCTGAGCTTTTAATATAACGTATGCGTATGCAGAAATGTCGGTAGTTAAATTGTTGTTTATTATAATTATAAAATACTGTACTAAATAGTTGTACATTTTTGAAAACTGAGAAAATATGTTTAAATTAATAATTTTATCAATTCAGTGAATCAGTTTTCTATACTTGGAGAAAATATTTTCATAATTTTTCATAGTATATATAATGGGATAGATGCCTATTGCCTAACGCTTGGGTTAGATCTCTCAGTGTGCAATCTAGCTACTCGTTTAGATGTCATTATAATTAAAGCTATACGCAATCATGGTCTCAAACTGCAAACGTAGAGTTAGTTTTTTAGTTTCATCTTAAGAAAAACGTCTCAAATTTAAATTAATTAAATTACAAAAATCGTTGGACAATTTAAAGATATGATTAAATAAAAAAATTGAAAAGGGTTTATCAGAACTATTAATTTTGTATATGTATGTGTACCTATATAAAATGAACATTTTTTAACGCTTTCTGTTTTAGAGCAATATACCTTCCGATTGCGACAACTATAAGATATGTATTTTTGAAAACGAAGACATTTTTGCCCTAAAAAACAAAGTCAAATTGAATAGCAAAACGTGGTGAGTAGAGATTTAAAACTTGGAACTGTGGGGCATATTTTGTGAAATTCACCGCAAAAATGTATCAAAATGTAATTAAGTAGTTGATGCATGATATTTGATTAAAGGATCGTCACTAACTGAAACATATGACGATGCAATGTCGAATCCTTCAATCAAATTTGCGTTGATTGATTGCATGCATCAGTTGGTGCAGGTAGAATGTAATTGCGCACGAATTTCGCGATAATTTATTGATCTCGGGTACCGCAGCAGCACCCAAAAACAAACTACTGATTAATGTTCTCCAACATTTTCACGCGCACCTACAAAGTTGGGGCGTTTCGTCAATTTTAACACCGGGTATCTACCCGCGTGCTCGCCGCCAGGGGGACGTACGTTGGCTCCAATTAACTCTGCCGGAACTACTGTCTAGTTTAACAACTTAACTTGGCAAACTCAATAAAACTTCCGCAAAATACATATTGATAATGTATGACGCTGGCGCTGCCGGCAGATTCATTAAGCCCTTGATATCGGCTTGCAGGCCGGGCGGGTGCAAACTTTAAACTGAAATTAATAATCCGTGCCAATTACTTGGTTATTTGCCAGCACAAATGTTCCAGCAAATTATGGCATTTATCACAAAACAACTATAATTTAGATTAGGATAATGAATAGTTATGTTTGACTTAACTGCCAGCCTGCAAGTGAGCAACTTATCGGGCCCGGTTTTCCTGGATCTATTGTGAGGCCCGGGCAGTGGTGGGCAACCCACAAATGTGTAACTGCTCCTGTTTGATGAATTACCCAGAAATGCATTCATTATGTGTCTTCCAGCGACAATTATTATGGATCAGTGGTGTTGAACAGCATGTATTTTGATGACTTGTCAATTTATGCCTATTTCGAAGACAGGCTGGCTCACAATGGGCGGAATCTTTCAATCATGATTATATACAATGGCCGTGCAGGCCCTGGAGCCCGTCAGGGTTTTGTCCATATTCATTAGAGTTGTCATTTCGCCTTCCATTTCGGAAACCGAAATGCGCCCATGTCCATCTAATATAATACAATTGTGCGGCTTTGTCTATCTATCTGTAACAACTGTTTATTTCACCAAATATTAATGCTATCGCCTTGAAAGTTTTAATTTACAAACAAGCTTACTTATGTCGTCCCGAAAATGAACTTTATTGCGTGTGCGTGCTAACATTACCTATAAATATTTATAGGATATGATTTAAGGAATCACACCATGAAAAAAGGTTTCTAGCAGGCATTGAAAATTTATAGCTGAACTAAAGCTTTAAATCTATTTCTTATGCTCAATTTCACAGTGTTTTTAAACCAGTGGATAAATTTAACTAAATAACTTCTTATAAGTAACGTTTTCTTTTTCAAGTACGCAAATTCGAATTGCACTTGGCCTGTTTATTTTTTTTATATTTTTATAAGTAAACTTCTCTTGTCTTAGAACTAAAAAATAACACTTTTTAAAATCCGGGCCTCCTATTTTTCCGGTTTCCATAGCTGCTATTTCATTATTATTAACATATTAAAGGTATTTGCTGCTAGGCTCTCTATTGCCCTACAACTTCGGAATAATCATTTTAAAATAATTAATATCGAATACTAAGATCTATAGTCTCTATGTATACAAAATAAAAAAATCAGTTTCTAAATTAAATTTAATATGAAGCAGTAAATATTCGTAAGTACTCGTACATATGTACATTAGTCAAACAAAAATTTTAAAGTACCTACACACTTTGGCTGACGTTGCTATTCTGCATACATAATTTCATATGCACCGAGAAATTTTTATGAAGCGATTAAAAATAAAAATTTGGTTGATACTCTTAATAATAAACATTTTATAGACGTACAAAATTGGTGATTTTTTCAAATAATCGATGTGCCATTCAAATTGGTAACATTTTTTGCCATCATCTTTGCCACCTCCTAAATGTGCTCGAGTACCTTTAGCAATCTATTTAAAATGCTATTAGCACTCAACACTGGCGAGGAGCGAGCGATCGCCCCAGCTAAGGGAGCTATCGTCGGCTAGGCGGCTGGGGTGAGGCGGTAGGTCGATTGAGAGGATTTCGGCGCAGCGCGCAGTTGCAACTGTGGCCGATGGAAGATTGCGGCGCGATCGGCACGGCAGCGCACCTGATAAGATAACGCAGTTCGCAGCAGGCCAAAGAAAAAAACCACGGAGCGGCGGAGCGGAGGCGACCACCGCGGCGTGCGTTGTTGGTAAACAAAAGATCGGAACTCGGAAGCGCGGCGGCCTCCGATGCACGCGGTGTACCACGCGATGGTTTGATTAGTTTCTCGCGAGAATTCACCGATTCGGTTGTCATTTGCGCTTAGCCGCTTTTTGTCAAATTAAGTGCTTTATTTGCCTTCTGTTGTAATTTTTCCGGTGCGGTCGCGAATTAGTATGCCTCGTTATTTCGGTTTTCGGTTTTAATTCCATCAGTAGTGTTCCGTCGATCGGGATTTTGTCTTTCGAGTCGCGAAACGTGTGTGCAAGTGAAATTGTCGGAGTCCTCCATATTTGAGAATTTTGCGGTAAGTTGCTTAAGCACTTTTTGAGTTTACTTCAGATTTTCTTAAGTTTACTTGCGATTTAATTAAAATTACGGGTAATATTTGGTGGAACTGCGGATAGAATAAAGTTCCAGGGAATTACTTTTGTTGCAAATTTTGATTCTTAAATTTTTAAGCCACCAAAATGTCTCCACCTGAACTGGTGATTTGTGTGGGATTTTTTAGGGAGGGATTTAAATAAATTTAAAACTTATTTATTCGAGTTTTATATATTATTATTTAAAACGAAACATGCAGAAATACCATTTCAAATATTTCACAATCCAAACACCTCGAAAATCACTCAGATATTTTAAATTTTTAGGTTTTTTAAATATTTTATTTAAAATAAAGAAAAAAAAATTTAAATATGTACCAATTAATTTTCTTCAAAATTTTATTACACACACAAATTATAAATATGTAATTTAACAAAATAAAAATATTAAATATACTCATTTTTAAAAACATTAGATATACTGTTTAAAATAAAACACATTTAGTTCTTGCTAATATTAAAAATACTTAATTAAAATACAACTATTTCGACTTACAAAATTAACATGATTCACTTAAACTTCTTAGCATAAACCTGGGAATCGATTTGATTAGTTTCATAGTTATCGTTTGAATTTAATGCCAATTTTTCAACATCGCTTTAATCGTGCACTCATTTGCAAACGGTTGTCCCCGAAGCCCATCTTTTTCAATTCCCGATTAGTTCTTTATATCAGATTAAGGAAGGTTCCTTTTTGCGCTATGCATATCCAGCTATAGCCCAGTCATATTAGGGTTTCACCTCGGAATGAAAGATAATAAGCTGTAAATAGGTATAAACCTTTGTTTTGTCGTTCTAAATGTTGTCTCAAAAGTCACAAATGCTATCGTGTCCGCGTTGTAAGTTATTCAAGGTCAAAGGTCACGAAAATCGGTTTTTCGCAATTCTTTCATTTCCTTTGCGAAATACGTCATTTGAAGTTATTATGAATTTTGAAGATCATAAAATTGTCTATAATTTTCATTTGAAGCATTTTTTCATATCATCAACCATTCTCGAGATATAGCGCATCCTTATATATACAGGGTGTTTTGCTAAGGTCTGAACAGGGGTATGCCAATCGATTCTAAATGGTCTCCTGATCAACGTTTGTTCGGACACCGCCCCCTTAAAATCGATCCTTCCCCCCTAAAATCGCAATTGAAAATTTGGAGGGGTCAACCTAGAGAAAGTGCTTTATAAGTTCTTTCATAGACATCCTAGGATACTGGTTGATAACGCATTAGAAAGTTGGACCTTCAAGCTTTCCAACGATACCACCCACGACCCAATCCGTAAACAAACAAGCGGGGGAGACCCCGTCAAATTTCAAAAATGGCAATTTCAAAGCCCAAAATTTGACCTTGACCCTTCATTCTGCCGGTTCTTTTGTATGCGCTATATCTCAAGAATGGTTGATGATATGAAAAAATGCTTCAAATGAAAATTATAGACAATTTTATGATCTTCAAAATTCATAATAACTTCAAATGACGTATTTCGCAAAGGAAACGAAAGAATTGCGAAAAACCGATTTTCGTGACCTTTGACCTTGAATAACTTACAACGCGGACACGATAGCATTTGTGACTTTTGAGACAACATTTAGAACGACAAAACAAAGGTTTATACCAATTTACAGCTTATTATCTTTCATTCCGAGGTTGACCCCTTTTTTTACCTAATATGACTGGGCTACTATGAGATGAGGCATTTCATAATCGGCATGCGGCAACATAACATTTTCCAGGATATCTATTTTATGAATTATTATCACTCATTGGCTAAAAAAGCATCCCAGGAGCATTACGTTACCCTCTGTGTTTGATAGTCGTATAAAAGAACCAAGAACCTCTCACCCTTTGATCGTCTTACTCTGCGCATTCAATCTGAATGAATTAAATTAAACTTTGATTCATCAGAGAAAAGTGCAGTCTTCCATTTGTTTACATATATTCCAAATACCTAATGTGAGCTTTCGCGGAGTATTCAATCTAGCAAATGTATAATTAATTAATTCATTTGCAATCTTCTGCAAGCCTTTATCGCGTGCTGCGCTAAATCCCAAAGAATAAAACTTGACTTGCTTTTGAAGTTTTCCTCGATTTACTAATAGAGAACTTCTTAGTGATATTTGATTGTTTGATACTATTCTTAAATTCCACAATAATCCTCTTTTTAAATTCGATTAAAATTGTTTTCGGAGCTTGATCTACTTACATATCGCAAGGAAAGGTATTATAATATGAAGTCTATGACAAGGTATCGTTAAATAAATAAGTAAACAATTCCGTTTGTGAAATGTGAGGATATTTTGAATTTCAATATAAAAATAGAAACTTCGAAAGGTTCAGTTAAAATTACGATTTGAAATTCTTGGCTGCTCTCAGAAATTTTGGCTATGAAATTAAAATTGATGTGATTGTTTCATTAGCTATTAAATTAAATTATTAAATTTTTAAATCTTTAAAATTCGACCATCGAAATAAAGTAATTTTCTACTTACGATAGGTATATGAAACTTTTAAATATTTATTGAATAAAATTTCCTAATGTAAAAAATGAAGCTTTTCCAAAATTTTTAAATTAATAAGTATAGTGTGAAATGAATTTTCATACTTTCTTTGATAGAAAACATTCCTTATCATTTATATTTTTAAATATTTTTTACTCAAATAATTATGTATAGTTAACTGAGTGAGTATTTTTATAAGTGACTTCTAGAGAGCTTGAAAGAAAATTCGTAGATTAGAAATAGCTGCACTTTTGGAGTTGAGCAAAGAAAAAGAAAACACTAATAGTTTAAAAAACTAAAAAAATTCTTTTTTTATTGTTATAAATGATTTATAAGTTAAAATTGTTTATTGTTATAAATTATTTATAAGTTAAAATTGAAAAAGTTAGACAAGTACAATGATTTTAGTGATGCGTGGGTGGAAATAAGGGATGCGGGGGTGGATTCGCTCGGGAAACACCACTAACTTGTATTGTCACCGAAGTTATACATGTTCGCCAAATTTCATTGAGTTTGGTAAAGTCTAAGTATAAAAATTTTGCATTGCAAGATTTGACGACACGTAGTGTAAGTTAATAAAAAGAATTTAAAAATGTTTTAGAATGCAAACAAACACATGTCAGATTATAGCGGTGGTCTAAAATATTATCTGAAATTGTTGCAATATTTAATTATTGAAATTATTTTATAACAAAGGCATGGTGTTTCAGAATTGTAAGAGCACCTTAATATAATTTCATCGCATCAAATCTAATTTTGCAAATTTTAAGTTCAAGAAAAGCGCATCCTTATTAGTTCTTTTCTTTACTTAATACGAAATTTTAATTACGCTTGAAACGCCAGAATTGTTAATTAAGTTTCCGTGAACATAAGAAACCATTTAAATTGACCCTAGGAAAATTTATTCAACAAGAACTGAATGCAAAGATAGTCCGAAGCACCTCAAAAGCGAACCTAATAAAACTCAGGTTACTCTGCCAATAATGCAGACTAGAGGTTCTGAATTTTATAGGTCCACTATCTTGTAAGGAAAGGAATCTCATTTAAAAGGTAAAAAGTTTAATTAATTTCAGTGAGTCGGAAAACCACCGAGCAATTCCGTGCTCACGTACATACATTATGTACATATGTATATATATGTATGCCTATTGGTAAACAAGAACAATTCCTCAAAACCAGCGACCGCAAAAATTTAGAGAAAGTTTTGATCAAAGTCTATTGAAGTGCATAGGTATACAAGCAAACACAAAAATTTTCAATAATATTATTAAAAAATCTTACGTTTGCAAATTAATTCAGTTGCTCTTTTATTCTATACCTCGTACATATACATATGTATGTAGTTTTAGTTTTTTTATTGTTGACTTATCATCTCACAAGCCCCTTTAGATATGATACAGTATATTCCATTTTTATTATATACATATGTACATAGGTATATATGTATGTTTATACTTAAGCTTTTTGAAAAATATGGATTACATTTATTTTTTTTTTCGAGAATCAGCCTCACCTTAGTCTGATGAGAGGAATACGACTACCATAGGGAATAAATCCTTTCGGATATTTTACTCACGTTCGAGTCTCAGGTGAACTTCGTGGAACTGGTAAGGGTTTGTCGTGATACCTTGCATCCTGACTACGTTCTGCCCGGAAATTCTTTTCAATCTCTCTTATCTTTTTAGGAAAATTTTATTATAAAAATTTCGACGTTTTGTTATTGCTTCTTTCGTCCCTTGCGTTTCTGAATACGAAGGTGGAAAATTGTGTTTTCGTTGAATATTATATTTCAGGATTGCACCTTGCACTTGGGGAAATGAACCTGCTTCGATCGTAAGAAATTCAATTTTTTTTTCTCCGAAGTACAAAAGGTACCAAACCAGGTGGAATTGTATTGTAGTCTATCTGCAGGGCTAAATTCTGTGTTGTGCTAATTGTTGCATAGCAGAGTGGGTAAATGGGTAGAATTGTTGTCAGACAGATGAGTCTAGGGAATTTTATTTGTCTGTTCTGAAATTGAACAAAATGGGATTTTTTTTCCTTGCAAAATTAAATCTATTCCCGTCGAATGCGTCTGGAACAATCTTCATGCCTGTATAGTACGTTCGTTACCCGGGCGATGAAGTGATACTCCACAAGTCAACAAGGATAAATAATTCTTTTCTGTGGTTAACTGCATGGGCGGAACAAGTTAGGTATTCCTTTCTGCAATAAAAATGTTTAAATAGGAATTTGATTGGCATTAGTAGAGGGCTGCAACGAATTTTCACAGCAAATATGTTGGAAAAATATGCCCTTCTCTTAGGAGGGAGTGAGCAGAACATTTTTAATTTCATTATCTCAACGACAATAGTGGTAGCGGATGAAAAATTTTAATGAAATTCCATTTTATTTTCTCTCAATATCACTTAAGCGGACTTTTCAGCTATGTTGCAGGCTGCATGATTGGTGACAAGAGCGATCAATGCAATTTTGAGGGCGCAATCAATTTTCGCCCTGGGCTTAGGGGCTGTCGTCAGCACATGTAGGCATATAATCGAGCCGGTCTTCACGGATCCGAGACCGTCGATATGTGCAAAACTTGAGACATATAGAGCCTGGCTGGTTGACGCGTAACGACTATTTAACTTATCATCCTGTATAATGCACTAGGATAATTACTTTATGCCATTATGTCCTCGCCTGGCTCAGTATCCGACCGCATCAGCAATTTCAGCAACATGTCGTTGGTCCTGACAAAGCCCATATGTTACTTGGTTAATTCAAGTCTTAGCCCGTTGTCATCATTTATTACTGGACCACAAAATTGTTGCTGTGTGTGCGGCCAGGATGCATGTGGCAGAGAACGTTCCACGAACCAGGGCAGAACAAGCTAAATGATATTTTGTTTTCGAGAAATTGCTGACCGCTTTAGATATGGAGACAAAAATAGTACAACATGCATTGCAAATGCAGTTGGTAACCAGATTCTGTACTCAAACTTGGACTAATGCAATCTAAGCGAAACCATGGCATTGTTACACCTTGTAGTCACACAGGGCAGCTGGGGGGATATAAATTATTGGCCATTGCATAGGGTCCGGCCAGAACTGAGGTGGCTATTAACTTCTCATTTTAAAATAAGAACGAGTCTGCTCAATTGTTCGGACTGGTCGCAGGTGAAAATTATATACCTTTACGGCATGCACTCATTTTACATAGACTATAGAAGTTCGCGGTTAATTTCGTAATTTCGTAAGATAGGGTCCATTTGTTCGGAAGACTATTATAATCCGGAACTAACCTGATATGCAATTATCCATTTGTTTAGTACGCTAATGTGCAAGGCCGTAGCCAGAGATATGTACATTTCCGAGGACACTGAGCATTTGAAGCAGACTTTTCCTTGTTTTCTAGTCAGACAACTTATTAAGTTACGTATTTTTCTTTAATTTTAGACAGTTTTGAAGTAGGTACATTTTTCGAATAATATTCAAAAAATTTCCGGGTGATGAAAGTCTGTGATCTTCTGGCGATGGCTTTATTAATGCAAATACACCGAGAGAAATGTAAGGTAAGTGGTGTAAAAGAATAAGATGGAAAATAATTTGAAATAAATTTTTGTACAATAGTACTACAGATTACAAATGTGTATAACAAGCTTAAATTAGCCTGCCTACATCTGATTCTCCTCCTTCGTAAATTTTTGGCTTTTGAAGCTTTCCAAGCATTCAAAAGACGTCGCTTTTGAAATGATTGATTTTACAAAGGAAGGTCTCGAGATGTTTCATTAATTTTGATTTGAGACCGATACAGGAGTGGATGATGCCAATAACGTAGCTACAGCCCCTAAATATCTTCATGTTAAAACTTTGAGAATAGGTTATTGACATCATCCACAAGATTTCTACATCGGTCCCAAATGAAATGAAAATCGATGAACCACCTAGGACTTTATCTTGTTACCTAAATTCTACCTTATTTTCTCATAAAGCTCTTGAAAGGCTTCGTAAACAAAGTATTGTTTTTTGGATACCTATCAAAGTAATGATTAAGCTTTTATTTGAGTAAAATAATGCAGAAGAATACCGCACGAGTCTATACGTTAATACTTTTGCGTATTCTTACTCATTTTAGGAATTTTCCAAATGATAAGTAAATTAGTTGTTTCTCATTAAATAGACTGAAAGTTTGTCTCGTCTTTATTCAAATTCTATTAAACAAATGTAAAGGAGTTTCTTGAATTGTACTTTCTAAATAATGTTCACATTTAAAATAAGTGAGTCCTTACTTAATAATTGCAAATTTCTATGGAAGTTGGTTTTCCGAAATGTAGAAATTTATTGTGTTATCTCAGTCTTATACTAATTTCTTTTCGGATCTATGTATTTATAACTATTATATCAACATTGAATGAGTTAAAATAAGAAAAGGAACTTCTCAAACATATCAAAATAATAGGAAGAGTACCTAATTCGGAAAATTTTCTTCTTTACCTTTAATAGAATTCCCTTTGCCTCAGACACGTTTCTCGTTTAGGCTACTAAATTTAAGGAATGGGCATTTATCTGTGATAAGCTGTTATTCGGAGATACCGTCTAAGAACGATAAATTAAGCTTTTCGGGAGGAAAAATACGAAGGAATCTATCTTTAAACAAAAGGTAACAGAATGTGATGAGAAGAATTTGAGCTGTGGTATGCGTCTGTAAGTAACCTAACCTATAACATATTTAATGCTGTGTTCAAGTTGAAATCGGTTACCATTTCAATTAAATACAAAACCAATTATTGGAATCTGATTAAATGGAGGAGATTTAATCTGACGCCGTATGGTGAGCCATAAACAAAAGCGAGTCGAGGCCTCGACGGAAAATTAATAACCTAGCCTAAAGCGCTGGTTCCTTAATAACAATTGAAGTCTTCAACAATTATTCACCGTACATTAACTTACCGTGATAGCATCTAAGGACACCTGGAAAGCGAGAAACGGCATATTTAACCAGTTGGGGAACGCCGGCGGAGCTCCTTATCGTGAATAATTTATTTTGCTCCCGAGATAAGAGCGAGGGTAACCCTTTCGTCGGGCTCGGAGGATGGCAGCATAGGACTTCCTACTTCGTCTTTTGTTGTTAGACATAATAGGCCTCGTCTTTTTAATGCTACGCGCCATGCCGATGAATTAGGCAAAATGGAGTGCTAAGAAAGGCCGAGCCGAAGGAGCACTTCAAGCATATTTCCTTAATCCAAATTACTAGGAAAATATTTTTTTAGAGGTCATAATATTTTAATGCCAGCGCTGGGTTTGCTACTGGTTTTAGAGTCGCCCGTTCCATCATCCTAATCGGGTTGTTTTGTATTGTTTTAGAATTCATAAAATATTTTACATCAGCTGAGTGACTCTCGGAGGAAATTAGAAATTCTGTCAGAGGCACGATGTCGCGCTCTTCAGTTTTCCGCTTAAGTTTATCTTAATGTAACGTACATACATAATATATACGGTTTGTGGTGTCTGGTGGATTAATTTTCCCAAAATTGACTGGAAAGAATTTAGTCGATATATTTTCCAATCCCCGACCGCGATTCAACGTTCCACCCAGCGAATTGAAGCGAAGATTAAGAGATAATGTAGAGCATCATAAAAGCAACTTAGCCTGTTTCGGAAAAGCCACAAAATCCTGCAATAACTGCGCTACAGCTACACCGGGTGGGCTGGAGAAAGTGGGCAAATCTAGAAGTAATCTCCTACAAATTCCTTTATGGGAAATTTCCAAAATTAAAGACTTAACTTGTGACGGCCCTGATGAAATATTTATTCAGTTTTTTTTTTTACTCCCAGAATTTCCTGTTTCCTCATCAAGGGAAGGCAGAAACTGAGGGAAATCTTTTGTGAAGAAAATAAACATCCTTGAAAATAAGGGTTCACCGTTGCGACAGAGTCTCGGCTGGGGGCTCCGCTGGAGTTGGAGTTATATAGTCAGAGGAGCCCGGGAAACGGAGGTATCCGGAAGCAGAAGGAGTTGAATAGGGCAGTCGTGCAATACGTGTATAGAAACTTAAGCACATTTCAGTTCTAACTTAATTTGATGGTTTGACCCAGACGAGCCCAGAGATGGAACGAATGAGAAACGGCCAAACAGCAAAACGGCAAAGGGGGGCGCCATAGGCCTGAGTTAATTCCGGCAACATAACATTCGTCTGCTAATGGCATTCAGTGTCTGACGAGCCGGGATAAGCAGATGAGAATGTGCATTATGAAGGAAGATGACCTGTCCGAGCGCAATGGACCGACCGGTGGACGGACATCGGCTCCGACTTGCGAAGATACCAACAAGAATTTCTCGAGAATGCTAAATGAGAAAGAAAACGGTATACGGGCAATTTCCTCCGAAATCTGCGTTGAATGCGCCTGTTCCCACAGGCTGAATAAAATGTGGCTTGTGGATAATCGTGCGATGCCCTTCTATCGCCGAAATTATCTACTGCTTGCTATTATACATAGTACTTTTTATAGTACCTACCGTAAAACACAGTACCTACATTTTTAGATTCTTTTTACTTATATTAGCTACTGATAATATTATAATAAATGCTCACTACCCCGCCATAAGATTAGGAACGCTATCAGTTTTCATCGTATAAGACAGGAATGAGTTTATGCACCAATCGATCGAAATTTTTTCCCGGAACAGTTAGTCAATGTAGGTATACATAATGTATCTATCTTCAGATATTTAGTCCGAAATTTAATTCAAATAAATTAAAATGAAATTACAAAGGCAATTCACATTTACACATACCTACTCACATTAATTCCAAATCATTATATACCATATTCAAAAGAAATGTTAAATAATTCAACTTCTTAAAAGTTGCTTTATACATAATTTTGGCAACATTTTGGTTTCTATTTATGTAGAAGTGAAGTAAGCGTAATTGAAGCCATCCATTTCTCCAACATATTATAAATTGCCGAGTTTTATAAAATTATTTTCCCATTTCAATTAATTAAATTTATACATTTGACGGTGCCATGATATTACTATATTTTATATTATATTTCTCCGAACAAACGTTGATCAGGAGACCATGTAGAATCGATTAGCATACCCTTGTTCAGACCTTAGCAAAAAACCTTGTATAATACACAGTTTCATCTACAATTCGATCTTCTACTCGTAATAAACTAAATATCTAAATTTCAACTTGTAAGAATTAATTAGAAGTAAAAACTTGAGCGCTTACTCACCGTGGTCTTATAATTAATTAGCAAACATCGATTTTTCCTGTAATCAAATTGAACAAAGACTTCGCGGATGACCAAACAAATTTAAAATTAATAAATCCGACAGCTCGACATAAATCACCGATTTTGTTTAATCAATCAATCACAAATCTATTTACTTCGAAAATTTCGAAGAGTGAGGGTAATGAAGTCCTTTGCCCTGCTTAAATTATCTGCCTTAAAAAGTTTGGATTTACCGAGGAGATTAACTTAATAGCGGTCTTGTCAAATGCCCATTTCAGGATCACCCTGCGATATAAATCAGGAACGGGACGACCGAAAATTTTCGGTTTTTCAGCCACTGCGCTGGACAGAGTTTGACGTATCAATATAATAAGTTTATGAGCCGGCCATTTCCTTTTCGACGTCTAAACACCCTTCGTATTAAAGGATAGCGTTTTTGAGTTATAAAAAATTAGGTTACATTTAAGCGACGGACGAAAATTGTCCTTTAAAGTGACGAACTTAAGTAGCCCTCTCCACTGGGGGTGGTTCGAATTTGTAAAATACCAGAGCCCCGCAATGTCCCTTTTTAAAAAAAAAAAACTTTATACACAGCTGGACTCATTTTCGGCTGCAGGCTCGAATAAACGGCGAATGCTTGCGACAACCAACCGGCGGGCGTCTCGACGCCTCTAATCTACTATTTTAATCGCTTTGCCTACGATGTTGATAAATGGAGAATTTTAATGAAACTCGCTTTAATAATTTGCCAGTCCTTAAAAAATTCAAAGAAGGAGCTTCGCTACGAAAGAACGTGCATGACGCGGTCGACCCGGTGATAAGTTCTGAGACAGTGTTTGTTCCCCAGGACTAAGTCAAACAAAAGATATTTGCACAAGGTTTGCGGTAACCATAGAATCACGATTGCTCACGTTCAGCTGAGAATATCTGATGTACTCAAGTTTGATTGACTACGTGCCTGACGAAAAGGGTAACTTGTTTAGGGTTCGGCGAGTGGCCCTGCTCCAAGAAAATTACACTTTAATTGCTTAATTAGTTTTACAAATATGTTTGCATGCCATTAGCATATGAATTATGATCATTAGCATGGACAGGTGTTCGTAAGTGGACATAACCTTGGTGCACTGTTTTAGGTTCAAGCTTAAGCTGCAATTATGCTCTCCATTAGGTAATAATACAAACGGTCACAGGTATTCTAGGTATTCTAGGAATTTTCTCTAAATTGTTATTCACCTATAGGAGAGAAATAGACCACAAAATTACTGAATAAAATAGCCACCTTCATTTTATTTTTAATTGGGGCGTAATCGGACTAGTGACACAAGTGAAAGCTCTGCCCGTGTCGTTACACGCAACACCATCATCTCAAATTTATGGGCTGCGAATTATTTTGCATACATACATACGTTGGCAGTCAGCTACACTTAATTCTCATTTCCGTTGCAGAGATGACTAGGTACCAGGAGCACAAAGTGGGAGGAGGAAGCTCCAACTTTCAGGGAACTCGACCCCTATATTCATCAAACCGGAGCGCTGCGAAACATGCTAATAAACGAATCCCGGCTGCCTCTCCCTTCTGCGGGCGGCCTGGCGCAGGTATACTTCGTGTTACGTGAAACTTCTTACTTTCATCACCTGCGGAAATTATGACAACAGAGGCCATCATCAGACACAAAATGAAATGATTTTGGCAGATTAGAGCTGGATCGGAGCATTTACACAGCAGAGGTGGGCAGATTTGGGCAGGTCGACGTGGATCATCCCCCACGCTCGAAGGATCATGTTCAGAAAGATGAGAACGCGGAAGGCGCCTGTTTCTGACCAGCACAAAGTGAAGTGCCTCTTTACGAATTGTGGCCACATACTGACGCAAGTTGGGCTTTTGGTTAACAACAGCTGTCTATCAAGTAAGTATTATTAAATTAAATTTATTCTTTCATGTTAATATGTCAGTGTCCATATTCAAATTGACCCAAACATAAATTCTAGTATTTAATTAATTTTAGCATTCAATGTCTATTTAAAAAGTATAATATGTTTAGAGAGACTGAGTTTTCTAGATGTACAATTATACATACATTTGCAATTACATGTTGCTATTTAAGGGTAATTTTGATCAAGAGTATTAAAACATTTTTTTTTTTCAATGAAAATATAGCCGAAAATTTAATTATTATCTTCAATGTGGTTTTTAAATTTTAAAAATTATTCAGATTTATTGATTTCCTATAGTTGTACCAAAATTTTAGACAAATCTGTGGAGTAATTTATTTTTCTAACCACATTTAGTCTGACTTGAATTAATTCATACCTAACCTTTAAACCAATATTTAACAACTTTTGTTTTCATTCATAAGGAACTACTGGTCAAGTAAAGTATATACATATGTACATATGTATTATGTGTATTAGCTTAACTTTAACTTAAACTGGTAAAACAAAACATTCAACACTGTGGATTAATACATTATACAATACAGCAAATCAATTTATGCCGAAAGACTAAAATAAAAATTTGGTTACTTTTTTTTAAACATTTTATTTTAAAGTATATCATTGTTTTATTAGTTATATATTTTATTCAAATCAATTTGGTCTCCGAATTGAGCTTATAAAATATAATATTTATATTATGATACAAATATACCTACATACATATGTACATGAATAATGAAATAAAAACCCAAAATTGGAAAGGAGTCGACACGACACTGCTTGAGTTTAAGTGCTCTAATCCAACCACTTTGTTGTGGTTTGCATCCTATTTTCACAAAGGAAATCTGTTATAAGTTCTAAATTTAAATTCCTAGCTTTCTTGTCATTTTGCTGACACATTGTGGTGAAAAGTTAGTGGTTTTGGGTGTTGCCCATCACTTCCTTTTTAGTTCGTTAAGAATATATGCTTTGTTCGAATTTATTTTTATATAAATATTAACACTTTTAAATATTTAAATTGTGGTTACAATCAAATTTAATATATCCTGTCTACGAGCACCTAAATTTCAAGCAGCTTAGTACTTAAAGTTGCGAATGAAAATTGCAATTTAAATGCAATTACATTTGCGCCCCGTGTCGCACATTGCTATCTAGAATATCATGAAAATTGTATGCACTTCAGTATCATTGTGAGACAGCATAGGTGCTGTTTGCATTCTAGGGAAATGTTATGTTGAGTTATGAAACTGTAAACGGGCACTAAGCATTATTAAAATTTAAATTCCAAATGTTAATTCTTAAAACATTCAAAGATAGCAATGCATTTAGTATGTTGCATGTGTTCGTCCCTTATATAAAATGTCGGATTTTAGATTTTTCGGAAACGAAAAAGTTTTCTTTCGTATACAATCTGTTGAAAACACAAAAAGCATTTTTGATTAGACTTTTTCATGCAAACAATCAGTAAATTTGTCACTTTTCGTTGCAAGGTAAATCTTAACAGTGCTTGATGTTTCTACCTTGCAGTGCAGGAAATACTTTACAAATAAATCCGTATTTAAAAGTTTCGATTAAGGGCTCATTAACTTTAGAAGAACGCCCGATTCAAGAGAGACCCTATATAAAACTTGCCGGGTAAAAGAGTACTTGGCCGTGCAATAAAACATCAGGGTGAACTATTACTCAAGTCCGTTCTACTCGGCATTAGTAGTAAGATATAAAAATTTTCCGACAAATTCAAATAATATGAATTTTAAGTTGAAGAAGTTACTCTTTTAACAATTTCTTGGAAAACTCACGTCTTCTCAGGCTTCGGAATAAGGTCTGCAGGGATTTATAAGAAAAATCGATGGCTAAACTTTTCCAAGTACTAAAAAGTCTCGCTGGACCGGTTCCACGTTGTTGAGCGATTAAAAGTTTCTTTTGAATTGTTATTTGGAAAAATTTTACGTTCTGATTTGTGGCAGAGCTCTTTAAAAGTCTTGGTCAGCTTTGGTGATCCGGCCCAGATTTGTCAAAAGGGCAGTTCTTGTTCTCTCGGGTTGCAACAAGCATAAAATGAAAAATAACTAAGCAGAAAATATTGTTTCAATGTGACAAGTATTGGTTAAATACATAAGTATATTTTAATAGAAAATGCCAAGTTTTACTTGCATATACATAATTTTATCGCAAAATTGTCACAACTTAAAAATCTTAAATAATTAAAAATATAAGTATTTCACAACTATCACTTGGTGTCTTTCACTAATAATAAAACAGATAAAATCTGATTTATTTATGTTTTTATTATTATTTTCAAGTAACATTCAATTTTATTTTTGATGGTTACTGAAACTTCAATTTTGAGTTGTGGTCATTGAGCGGGGTTGCGAGACGTTTTATTCAAATTGTAATAGGATTATAAACCACAGTACAAATGCGTTTTAGTAGTATTTTTGTGATTTTTCACGGGATAAAAATTTTTTGAAATATGGAGTTGATCAACACACGTTTATCAAAATATTTCAAGGAATAGGTAGATGAGGCTTACTGTGAGATATTTATTATTCTTACATATATAATCGAAACTATGTGTGATATATAATATTATGTGTTTTCTTAATTTCTAGTTAAAATATGAAGATCATAAAGTTTGGAAGACTGAACAAGCCGTTGTTTCAATTCTCTACCGCGAAAACAAATACAAGCTACTGTACATATCAACAAATTTGATTGACAATTTCAATTTTGGCGAAGGAATTTGGTGAATTTCAGGTAACGTAAACAAGTCTAATACTTATTTTATAATATTCATATATAACGGTTTTGCGAAGAATAACTAACTTTAGACGTATACATGAAGTATATTATACATGTTTAGTACAGTACATATATACATATGTAAATATGTTATACTTAACGTTGATCACATTAAGCATCATATATTTGCGGGATGAATGAGATATTTTATCTAGTGGGACTTGCGAGCTCATCAGCAGTTTTTGGTAGGTTTGCCCGCGCCGGCTCGGCTGGGCCCAGGGCGCATAAATTCAAATGCTCATTTTGATACGAATACTATCTGAATTGCGAAAATCCAACAATAAATTGCTCGCAGATAAAGAGAAAAGTTCGAGATACTTCAGTGAACTAACATAAATCAAGCGGAATAATCAACAATGCCGGCGTCGCCACTTGTGCGCCCGCTCCGCCCCATATGCACAGGGTGTAAAGTTTTAAGTTACCGCACCACCCACCCTGTGGGACCATATCATCGCCCGGTGGCTCAAGGAAGTGCTCGGTGCGGTCTGGCGAGGAGGAGCTGTCTCCAGCTATCGCAGCCGTAGATTATTCTCACCTTGATTTAACAAAGGACCAAGCGGCCAAGATAAATGAGTCAACCGCAAGGATGTCATAATGCGATGTAATTCGAAAGTTTAACCCAACAGGTGAAATATGGCGCTGTCCCGGTTTCTTCACAAAGTCTCCTTAATTATTTCTTATCGCTGGTGGTGTTGGCCGCTTTCATCTCGACGCGATATATAAGATCAACCGATACACCACCCCCTGGGAGGGAATTGGGGCGGCGGAGGGGCACGAGGCCGCCACAGAGCATGAGACCTGTCATCAGTCACCATTATTTCGGTTCATAAATTTTATGGGAAAATTACTTGACCTCGTCGGAATAGACAAAACGGATATAAATGATGGGCATCAAGTAACACAATGGATCCAGTTCCGGATAAGGATGCCGCTGTTCTATCATTTTCTTGTTATATTCTAATTTATGACTTTTTCCTCCCTGTTTAAGTGGCACTGTGGCACAATTTCCAGGGACATGGCTCTTTTTTATGATGCTGAATGGAAATAGATCTTAAGTAACAAGGATAATGCCTTTCGTAAAATGGTCGAGTATATAAAAACGCTATTATTCTGGACCGTTATTTGCACGGAACCCGCGCTAGTCACCAATCCCCCCATCGACGCTATAGTATTCTTTAATATGCAGGTATTATTTATAGAAGTTTATTGTAAAAAGTACGTTGGGTTTACGAGAAATTCTAGAAGTAATAAATTGCATGCGGTGGAATATGCTGGTTTTTAGTGGCGCTTCCGCTCATGGAAACTGCATAATTTTATATTGCATGAAATGAGGGATTTTGGCATGATGTACTATTTTACTGTAGCGTCTTAGAAAGCATACTCTTCTCAATTTATGTTATCATTCCTGGGAGTCAACGGACATCTCGTTTCAGACGAAATGCATGATATTCCGACGTGAGAAAAGCTCCTTGAACGCTTCGAACAGAGCTTATCAAGGGATGATTCATGCCTATCGTTGTTATATATGATATCATATTTTTTGGCTTGATATTTTTTACGAGTTTCCGGACTTATTGCGGAAATGGGGCAAAACTAAAACATGTTATGGGGATTATTGAGTTATCTACGATATTTAGGAAGAATTAGTTTATTTATCTGTAGAACTTCAGAAGATATTCTCATATTATGTATAAACTGAGGTTGCTCACAATTTCATCCTAAACCAAATGCCCAACAAATCTAAGAATAACTTAATAGCTCACAGGTTACAGAAATCCACTTTTAATTACATAACCCAAAAAGTCTGAGAAAACTGAATTTGTTACGTTTCCATCACAGGCATGGATTGACGTTTTTCTTAAATGTTTTGAAAATTAATATATTTAGTATACCTACATGTATCGAATTTCTTTTAGGTATTTGAAGATATTAAAGAATATCTGTTCGCATTTATCTAAAATAATACAATTCAAAATCGAAGATTCTCGGAATAAATCAGTTTTACTCTTTGAAATTCTTGAGAATTTGGCAAGAAAATATCATATCTGGTTTCTTCAAGAAAAAAGATTTGGCGAATACTCCTTTGGAGAAACCTCAATTTGTTATTGAAAATAATAGTAAATATATGTAGGTATTTTGATATTGTAATTTTAATTCAAGATTGTTTGATTCAAAATCTAAGCAAAATTATATTAATCGCTTCTTCAACTTAAGTCTTTCGGGATAATTTTTATATGTGAAAATAAAGACCATTGTTTAGGTATTAATATTTAAAAGGAAACTATTACATAATCAAATCAGCTTGCCTTCCTAGAATTACATGAGAATATTTGGTATGAGCTTACTGCCTTACTGTAGGTACCACAAATTTCAGTCTCTATTTCAGAAGCTTTCATATAATAATTACCGGGTTGCTGGTGCTCCATTTCACTTACAATCATGTGGTATTGTAAATTTATTAATCTCTAGTATAATTGTGCATTTGCTGTAATTGGTCAAACTAGGTATGTAGTCTATTGTAGAAGCCAATATATTAAATACATTTATGTTGTTTTGGGCAGTGCCGGAGCTGAAACCAAATATGATGCGCAATATGCAATGGAATAGAAACCGTATTATTCGAAAATCGAATTTACTTAGTTAAAGTAAATATAATATACACACAGATATAGCATACAGGAAGGGCTGCTGCGCATTTATGTCTTTTGCATAAATAAGTAAGGGGTGGGGCCGTTCTATACGATTTTCTACAGTTTCCCTATTTTAAATTTTAAATCAGTAAAAATTCAAATGAATTTGTATCCCGACGTAACGATGCAGTAAACCACCCTCTCTGAGTTATTAAATTATCTTTGTATTCGGAGCGGGGTGCGCTATCAAAATGCCGGTGCAACTTAGAAATTTTTAATAAATTCCCGAACAAAGGAGAGCTCGCTTTAACTTAGAGCCAAGCAGCGATTCTGCGATGCATGATGTATCACAGCGCCTTGTTGGGTTGGCGAATTTTAATAAGACCGTCCTCGGTCTATGGAGTGTTCTCACAGTTAACGATTTATGAATTTAATAAATTTCTCCTTGAGATACACCGCAGGAGTAAAAGGACTTTGCGAGGGGTGGATTAAGCGTTTGTTTATCCTTCGAAGGAAAGCCCAGCCTCCGAGAAGAGCTGGGATGCTGCTCAAGTTTCATCCAGCTAGCCCCTAAACGTTTGCTTAAACCACTCACTCCCACCGTCGCATATAGGCCCTAATAATATCCTTCATACAACCCCTGCAAAAGATTCGCGATACACATGCAAATTCAGTCCGGACGAAAATTTCCGGATGAAAATTTCACGTGTACAGCACGCGTTTATGAACCATTGTGCTCAAGTGCACGTAAAAAATATCGTAGAAAGCCCGTCAAGTGCACGTTCCTACAACCTGCTTTACATTACCACCGTACGAGAAAGTGAAGAGGGACAAAGAGTTGTCAATTCAATTTCAGGACAAGCATTGCGCATAAATGGCGGAATTCACTGTTACCACCCTTGTTACGGCCTACATTTTATAAAGAGACGGCTGAGACCGTGCCACACGTCAAATATTTGCCTTCGTTTCGCATTAGGAGAGCTCTTCTCGTAAATGCAGTGAAGTTTCGATTGTTTTAGAAATTTCTGAACAATACCTGTATATGTGTGGAATTTAATCACTACCGTTGAGCTGGAATTCGTATAACCGAGTGGATGTTATAGGACCATTTCTCTAAAAGAATGGCCACATTATTTCAAAACAGAAAAGTACAACAATGTATTATTGAATTTAAAGGATATTTTACTAATGGCAGTTAAATATCGACATAGTACGATATACATACATATGTAGTTCTTCACTAGATACTTGGTTTAAAAAATGTACATTTCAGAAATAATTTTATTGTTTATTTTATTGTGTTAAATAGTATGTATATGCATAAAAATAAAAAATCACCGATTAGTTTACGGCAATAAAATTATTATACATAATTATTATACAAACATGGTATCGAAAATTGTCGATATTTTTCTCGTGTCCTTATAGCTACAGACCTCTTGGATTGGATTTTCCGTGTATTAAATGCGCCAAAATTAGTCAAGGCAATAATAATTTGAGGAAAACTATATGTAAAAGCTTTTCTGTAGAGAATTTAAGCGAGAATTTATATAACAAACTATGTGTGCTACAGTCATTTAAAAACAAAAAAAAGCAAATTTTATGTTACTTTAGTGTCGCTTTCACATATTCTAATTCGCTGAGTCGTTAGGATCATTTGGAGATTGTGAAGCATCAGGAGCGAAGTTTCACCATAAATCGAGGCTAAATATGTAGGTATTCAATATTTTATTTAAGTTCACGTATTTTCGTAATATTAATCTTTTGAGTGATTGAGATGTTAGTTCTAAATACTGTTTCACTGGGTTCATATACATATACCCAAATTTTTTAAACTTGTGGTTTTTCTTTTGTATAGCCAATTTAAAACAACAAATGCGTAGTTTACCTTCTTGATGTAATCTTAGACCCCTCTGCAATTTATATTTTTCTCCCTGAAATTTTTAATTTATCTCCATATAATTATTTTAAAACTAAGATGAAATACTCTCACGACATCTCGACATTCCCTAGAAGATGAAGGACAACTTTGGGTTAAATCACTCGGATGTTCTTCAGTCTGGCTCGGCGAAACCAATCTTGCGAATATCAATTTAGGATTAACCCATCCTTAAACTGGGATACTCACGTTCTGAATCCTAGGAATAAAATATTAACATAAATGTCAAATTCAACGATTTCATTTTACTATGTACATCTCTAAATGAAGTTCAAAGTTATTAACGAATATTAGAAATATAATAGAATAGCTGCGGAGGTGGAGGAGGAGCAATGTGTAGACTTTCTCAAAATAAGAGGGTATCAAGTACCTATACAACTACATACTAAAAATTTGCAAAAATATTGTATGAGTTACTATTCAACAATACAACTCGAAATTAGCTGCTTTTTACCTATTTGGTCAAACAATTTTGTGTATTAAGCAATTTTTGGTAAACAATTTTTACCGCCTGACCTGTGATGGACGTTGCGTTTATACTTTTATAGTAACGGTCGCGTAAGTTGCTTTCACTCTTCAGGGTTTAGTGACGTACATATGTCAGGTACGTTAATCGAAATCATAAATTCGTGAGGCCTATTTCCGATCGGCGGAGTTTATAGGTAATTTGAAATTTTTGACAACAGCATTGAGTCGATTTTAAACTTTTCACCCGTAATAACTTCATTACTCTTCATGATGAAGTCGCGTGCACCGGTCCGAATCTGCAAATTACAAATTATGGTTTTATTCGAAGTTTGGAGCAGCGTTCCGGGGAGAGGTGCCTCCGTTCGCTGCAACCAATAGTTCCGCAAACTATTCACGCCAGAATCATTTCATGCTCGAGCGCGATGGCGCGCCTGCCGCCGGGACGTCGTCGTCGTCGTGCCCGTCCGTTCGCCGGGAACGACGCTTGTTCCCGGATTTGGATTCATGCACGCGGTCCTTACCGTGTAATGGCACCTAACACCTAACTATGTGTTTGCATGTTCCCGCTGAATTGGAGGAGACATTTATGACGGGTTCATTACTGCAGAAGTGGTTCTCATTTTGAATTTTCATTCAATAATTGTAGGTGGCACCAGTGCTCCCGACGGCGGGCGGCCCCATGTTCAAGGGCCGATCGGGGCCCTGGGGAGTCCCCTAATAAGCAGTTCCTTGAATTGAGCCCTCGTCTTGCTTTTAATTAACTTTGACTAAGGCAAGTTCCTGGTGCTGAAGCAAAAATATTTGCCCGGTGGAGGCGGCTCATGGAGTGTGTGCTCAAAAATTAGCACGCTAAACCCTTCCGCGGGCCTCAATTGGCTTGGATTTAATGTTGTTAGATTAAGAGATTTTGAGACAGCCCAGCAGGAGGTGATTGAGACGAAATTGCCCCTAAGATGAAATCCAATTTTAGAAATAGCCCAGACCTTCGTATTGTGCTTTTGATATTACCCATACATAAATTATTAATGCCCAGCGTGTCGGTCGCGTTACCCATAGGGCGCTGTAGGTGCTGCAAATAATTTGTTTCAATTTCTGAGTAGGGCTGAAGCCGTTGACAACATGAGCACGACCCACACTGAGGCCGTTCATCCCACCGCTAAATAAATCCTGGAAATAAAAATCATCGAAGGGCAATTTCCGAGCGTTTATCGCCTAAAAAATTTATTCAAACGACTTGTTTTACAGACATCGGTGGAGTTTCTGAACCAAATGGCTACAATTGACAACGTATAGACGCATAAAACCAGGAAAAATGTCACATTTTCGATCCCCCCGTATTTATGGCTTTGATGACACTGCCCGAAACCGAGGCATTTTGAGCAGCTTTTTTAAAAGGTTCGGGCAATTCAGAAGAGTTTTTTTTTTTTTTGAAGATTAATAAGTTATAAATGCCAAAGGATTTGGGAGATTTGCTTTTTGTTACTTCCATAGCAAATTCTTGTTGGGCAGAAAATTACTCGATAAATGACTTGAAAGCTGGGACTTTTCCATCGTTAGTACCATGTGGTTTTAGCTTTATACGAATGTAAAAGTAAAGCCACAAAATACACTAATTTATTAACGTTCCGGCTATTGGAAATTTTAATTGAAGCATTGAGAGCAATGACAAATTTAATAACTAATCTGATCCGGATCTGATTGTATTTAAAAACAAAAGGCCCATATTATAATCATGCAGACACGAGCACCTTGTAATTACTAAATATACGGTTGAATATGGCGAAGTATGCACTTACCTAAATAATTATTTTAATTGTAAAATAGCCCGATAAATAATGACAAAGGATCTGGATTTCGTACATTGATTACTAATTAAATAATTTTTGTTTAATTTGCTTGAAAACCAAAATATTTCGACTGGTAGAAAAAACTAAATTAATTAAATCCCATGAAACAATTTACGCCCACTCGTACCGTAAATGATTTTAATGACAAGTTGTCTGTCGTTCCGCTCTCTATAGAATAACATTACTCAAACTAATTTATTAACTTTTTAATTGGATATTCATGTTTCACCATACTGTAAAAGGACTTTTGCCACTTTTCTGTAATATAATATCTAGAATGGCAAATAATACTGACTGATAATTCTTTTATATTAAATAAGCTCTTTGTTCAACAATGATGAATAATTCACTACAAAGAAAATAATTTCGATAATATTTCTTAACAGCAAGAAAAATGTACTTTACTTTACCAAACACCAATGTGGTGTAAGATTACCAACAATTTTAAAAATTGATTGAATATTACTCAAGAAGCTTAAAAAGAATGTAATTTGTCACTGTTTTGATGAATTACATAAAAAATGTGTACTTTTATGATCGTGATAAATTTTTTCACAAAAACAGCAAGAATTGTAAAATTGCTGTAAAGTTCAATGTGATTTTATACTCAGTTTTTAGAGGGTATTTTCAGTAGAGTAAGCTTATAAAATTGAGTGAACGCATATGCGATGGAAATATCTATAGATATGTACAAAAATAAACAAATAGCAGAATCCGAAACCTAACGAAAGGAGATCTTAACGAAAGACATAAATAAGAATTATTGCTCCGCACGTAGCACGAATCCGATTGCAACGCTATAAAATCCCGCCGAAATCAATTTCATTTAAATTTGCAGCTCCATTCACCGTCCTTGGCGTAAACGAGCTTTACGTTCCTGTGTCCACTTAAAAGGACATAAGGCTTGGTAGGGCACTTAAAGTAGCCCCCTAAATTATCGTTTATTTTTTAAGCTCCCGTCGAACTCTTGCCCCGGCCAAGTATTGAGGACCGTAAAACGATAATGAATATCCATGGATCCAAGTACTACTTCAGCAGGAGCGGGCTTATCCTCGAAAATTGGAGAGTATTAGCACTTGGATCAGCGCTGTTTATGTTGATTTACTTCCGCTCTCCAGCAGGATGGAACCGGGTAATAAATTCGAAAAACAACAGCCAGCGAATTTCTCTGGAACGCTGTAGCTGAAAAACGGGCGGCGAGAAGCCCGGCAGACTCGTGCCAATATTTTCCTACACGTTCCAGTAAATTTACCCTGAGCGTTTCACCGAAAAAGAATGTTATCAGCGAGTTCAATTTTGCGTTTGCAGCGAAATTCCCGTCAAAATAGTTAGATCTGCGTTCAGCAGCGCGAACAGGACTCCATAATAAATACGGCTGCGAGTAAGAAGACCGAGTCCTAGTCTTAAAGGGAGTTCCTATTTCTGGAACAATTAAGAGCCTGAATCGATTGAAGTGACAAAATCGTGCCCTCTGTAGGTCTTCGACGAAACCTTCTTTACAAGAGGACTTACGACAATAACTGAAAATACTTGGGGAAGAAAAATTTTTTTTCGAACCTTCACAATGGAGCTCGTAGCACTGGCTGCAGTGGCACTCGTTCAGAGCATAATAGTTCATATCCTTCAGAACTTAGGCGAGCAGTTATGCAAACAAGTCGGAACGACACGACGAAAAAGCCGAAGCTCCTCCTTTTCAATTTTCGTGGAGCAAATATACATCAGGAAAGTCAAATTCAGTGTGGTATCTCAATAGAGCAAATAACACAAAAAAGGACCACAGTCGAGAGTTCCTGCGCCACGGATCCTCCCACTGCATCCCATTCTTATATTTACCCAGTGCTCCCCGAGTTACGATCCAATTTATTTTTATTTTTTAGTGATTCCGAATAGGTAGTCAGCTCCAGCGATGGAATACAGATGAGTTCTAAAATTGCTAAACTACAAAATTCGTTTGTGCGCCCCTGCACCCCCGCATTCTCGCAACTGGGGAGAGTCTCAATAGCATACATCAGGGAACAAATAACTATGTGCCATCGATATCACTGGATCTCAAGTAGATATAAACGCAAATTTATTACAATCGTAATTTTTGGCTGTTGCCGTAACCCTTGTTCTGCTTTCCTGTTGATTTCCTTCCATAAATACTTAAATTTACCTCCTGGCTACCCGGGCTCCGGCTATGGTTCGTAGCGTTTGCATGCGTCGCTACACGGCACTGAGCTCTGGGGCTAAACATTGGCGCTTTTCTCGCGCAAATTGCAACAGTCTCTTTAGGACCTCTGCTACTCATTCGCAATTCCTATTTTACGATCTCAAAAGCCCTAAGTGCAGCAATCAAAGCTATCAAAGCCGTTCGAACTGAACTACCGGCTCATGTATGCACATAATATATTTTAGTATTAATTCCATGTCAATGTCTGAAATATTGTGAAATATGCTAGTTTTAGCTGATTTTTATAAAGATATTACATATGATATGTACCTACCATATTTTTTATAGAGAGGGCTAACATCTCAGATAAGATACCTTAAATGTAAATTTTTTAGACCCAATGTCCCTCCTTAATCATTCTTTAATTGGCAACGATCAAACTTGACCAGGTTACATTCACAAGGTCTTAAGTCGTACATATGTATATGAAAAGTTGATTGATATACGAGATGAATTCATCAACCCCCACAATTTTTTTTCTTTGTTTTGCTTTGTTGTTTTTTCTTTTAGAAAGCTAGACTGAAAATACTACTACATGTTCTCAGTGCATGTATGTAAGTTTAATTAGCAGTTTAAATATATTTACATTCGGGGGCCTCAGGTGTTGAATTTTCCATTCCAAAGATCATATCAAAACCCTGGGTAAAAAAAAACATATTGTATAAAAAAACATCACCGATGCAAGGGAATTGATCCATCAAACCTGCATAAGTATGATAAGAGTCGCTGGTTTTAATAACTGGGAATTGTATACATTCTTTTCCAGGAACTTTAAGATTAATTTCGATTTCCTTTTGTTGATATTAATTTTTTTTTTAATTATTACCCTTTTATCCGCGATTTTGTCCATTAAATTCTAAGAGAAATTTAATCGATATCAATCAACCAATATATCAATGTTCTCATGAAATATTTGCAATATTTATTAACTCTCTAGTAGAGCGTTTTCATCTTGAAATATTTCGAATTCCATTAAAATTTTAAATTTATTTGCCAAATTCAGAGATTCGCTTTTCATGTTGCACCAAATGTTACCATCCGAATTTTTTGGTTTTTTTCTTTTTGCGTTTTACAACTTCCCTTCGGCGAAATACGTTAATGACGGCGGGACAGGCAAGCTGTTCGTCCTCCGCAATTACGTTGGACAGCATTATTTTGTCATATTCATGTATCGTCAATTTGCTGCCAGTCAATAAAACACTAAAAAGTGCAAAAATCGGGAATTTATTCGTTCATTTGCCAGTCAGTGCTTCATTTTCCCAAATTTAACTTCCCCTATTCACTAGTGCCCTGGTTACTTATGTGCACCACACAAATAAAGACAATATTTGGTTCTAGAAAATAAAATATTCTTTTATAACTTGATAATAAAATGTTTCCGTTAACGTAAAGCTGAAACAATTTATTTTATCGTAAATTGAGTTTGATATGCACATACAAGCTAATTTTGCCCGTAGACGAATTTATAACGAGCATAGACATGATTGAATTACCTCAACGAAAACATTCAAAGGGGATCTCGTCGCTTCTAATCTAGTGCACGTTTAACCGAGCGCTTAATAATGAATTTCCCAAATTGCTTCCTTGCGTATCCCAGAAACAGACAAATTTAACAGGTATAAAATTGAAATTGATATTTTTCAAAGGTTAAGCAAGAACAATTATGTTTGAAAGTTTTAAATTGGTAATATATTATAATAAACGTGGTCCTATAAATTTTTATACAGTTGCTGGAGAAATAAAATTGTTAGGCTTTAATAATTTATTTAAACTGAATCAGAAAAAACATTTCGGGGAAAATATGTTTTACATCTCACTTTTGAACAATAGGTTTTCCTATATGTACCTACATATTACTTCTAAATTTTGAAAACCCCAAAGTACCCTGGGAGCAAATGTGAATAAAATTAATGTTTTAAAATTCTTAAGTGTTTGTTACCCCTTCATATATTTCTTACTATGATTTGTTGAATTTGATAATTCAAAAGATAAAATATTAATATAAGTAGGTACATATTTCTTTGCGTTCAAACTTATTTTTCAATTTTACTCTTCAATAGCTGTTCTAAATTTTGATGCTCAATAATCCGGAACTTAAAAATCTTAAAAGACATTTTAAAAGGTCTCACAATACAAAATTATCTCTTAATGTATTCATAGTGTAAAGAAGTTAATTAAGCACGTTTAAGTAATTTTGTTAGATCAATAGCCCTACTTCTCGGACTAATGGTGATGTCTTCACTAATCCTGCCTTTTTTCCTATTCATCACTTAATATGGCTAATGGGTTTATATAGGAATCCGGACATACCGGAAGACTTTGGTGGCATTATAATGCTGGTAGTGGTTTGTCCTGCTCCTTGAAGTTATTAATTCAATAAAACGATGTCAATGGGTTCTCCTTGACAGGCCGGAGGATGTTTCCTTGGAAAACAGTGCAGCAGGGCTATTTTATACTGCCGGGTAGCCCTGGAAACGAGCAATCATTCATGGGAATGGGCCTGAGACGCCTACCTAATTTGCACGTGAGGTATAACAAGCCATCGTTGTGGTCCTGTCCTTTGGACCGTTCGAGAGAGCTTTCCTCCTCCTTCAGGCCACAAATCCTCGTAATATTGCAGATGAGTAATTACAGAATGCTGGGACTGCTGGGATTAATCCTCGAGTATTAGAACTTGTTGGATGCTGGAAGGGATGCGTGGACCTGTTTACTGGGGTGTCGCATGTGCAAAATCGGATCGACGGCGGCTGCTCCGAGCCAATGGATTAATTAAAGCTGTTAACATCACAGATGAGTCGATCCTAATAATCAATTCAGTCGAAAACTCAAACATAACCTCCCCGGTCGCATATATCCAGCATATGAGCCCAATATACCTTCCTGTTGTTATTTGCGGAGGTCCCTTTTTGCAGCTTAGGGCGGCCAATTATCGCCTTTACAAAGCGAGCATGCACTTGGCTATCTCCTGGATTGTCTTCCTGGTTCTCGACCTGAGCTAGATGGCCATAAGCATTTTATCCTGTCCCAGATACGTCCTGAATTTTCAGATACCCGGGCGAGTATGACGTGCCCTCACGAGGTTTGACGAATCAAGGAAATTACGCTCCTTTCTTCGACACAGCTCATCCCTGTTCCTGCAAATTGAATTGCTAATTAAGGAGCTCGGATGTCTCCAGTGCGCGCCGGGGCAAATGAGCAGATTTGGGGCTCACATTTAATTCAGGTGCCCGAATAAAGTTTTTATCCTGTCAAATTGCTTTGAAACTAGAACTGAGGAAACCTTCGGATTAATTAAATGCCACTCAGGTAAATCGCGCATATTTAGACATCTTGTGTTTGTTACCTTCAAACAAATGTCTATTTTACTCTAAATTTCTTTGAGGACTGTGTAATGGTTCTTGATTTAATTTATTTTCTTATTAATTTGAAGCTAGGGTACATCCATTTGACGTGCAATCTCAGATTGCGAACACAACCACTCACCTGGTGATACCTGTGGAAGCAATCATTCCTCTACCTTCCAAATCACTTAGCGGCGTAATTTGGGCGCCTTCAAATCTCATTAAGAAACGCAATTAGAGAGCACTGTAATGCTGTCAGGCGGTCTTTTATTTAAAAATATAAATTTCACTGAAATCGAGTATACTGCACGCCGAGCAGCAAATATTGTCAGCCATAAGTGAAGGAGTAGCGCTCCGATGCTGTGTAAATTGAAACTCCAGGACATCCCGGGGTGAAATGGATTTAGGGATTTCGAGCATAAATTACTACAAAATACTGACGCTTCAAGAATGTGCGCCATACATCCCAGCTCATATTTCTCCTCACCTTATGTGAGTTTTTCAAGGGGATGTGTATGGCTTATTTTTTTACAGATTTGCTTTGACAAGGAGAATTTATTTTTTGAGCTTACATTGAGAAAAGACATAGTGGATTTTTTTTTCCTCATTCGCCAAATTTTTAGATCTGGCAATTTGAAGAGTATTTCGAAAATCGCAATCGCGCGACAAAAACACATCAAAATTCTCTCGTTTTTCATTATAGCAAAACGCGCAAATTTGCTAGTAATTAGTAATTCGTGGTGAGAAGATACAGGGTAATTGAGTTAAAAGTAAACCCGTTTTTGTTTACAAAACTATTATAGGTAGGAGGAAAAATATGAACGGATATTGTAGAGAGAAGAGGTAGATTGTATGTTGACAACCTTCAATGATCTTTAAAGATCTTGAATCTTAATTTACACACCAAACTTCACAATTTTAAGAAAGGGTGATTTTTCAATGATCGATATTATTTTTGAAAATATACATAAATTATTTTAGAGATACATACCTATGTACATATAAGTAAAATAATTAAAAACAAAATTATATTTATTATAAATAGAAAATCATAACAGTTGCAAACTTTTTTATAATAAGTAGGTTTAATATCATACTCACGTTACTACAAATCTTAGTGAATTTGTTTCACTAGATTCATCAATTTTTGAAACGAGCTATACGTTCTTTTTTTTTTAACGAAATCATGTAATATAATTCCTCCGAGCAGAACAATAATTATTTGTATTAGGTACTCGATATGAAAAGCTTTGATTAAAATTATGAAACGAAACTTGTTAAACGAAAATGTAATCGTTGGTGCTGAACATGTTTCCGGTTGGAAACGCATTTTTAATTTAGCTGGCTCAATCTGAATTGACACATTCCAATGTACAAACATTTTTATTTTAGTCCTTTCGATTCCCACATGACAAAAGCATAATTTTTGTTCAGGCGGATTTTTATTAAGATAAACTTTATTAAAATAGATTTTATTAAGATAGACTTTAACACTCATGGAATTAAAAGACTTGAATTTAGGTATAATTTTTTAACTTCGCAGAATAGCTGATCCATTTAAAGGCGGCAATAATTAAAATTTCGCCAAGTGTCGCGTTTTTTTTTAAATCATTAAGTTAAATTTCATTAACTTTTATATAGTTTTATATGTGAAGTAATATTATGGATTGTAATGAGAAGTTTTCGCTAACATTAAACCGTGTCAACAACGAATCATAATTTTACAAAATCTCTAGCTGAATTGCAATAAGGCAGCCTCTTTGCGGCCTTTGTTTTGCGGAATTGCAATTGCAGGGAGTGCAAATTGCGTGAATGCATGTGCCGCTGCAGTGACCAATTAACAGTTTGAAGGAAAGTCCATACACCTTTTCAGCGAAATAATTATTTAGTATTAGAGATGCGCCGTTGTCTGCCTGGTGGAAAACAATTTCCATAACATCCCTGGCGCAGTGCTGACGGCCAAATTATGTGATATTATATTTTATTTCCGCTTTAATCTTGTATGGGTAGTGCGCGGTATGCTAAATAATTCCAGCATGCACCTAACGAACCTCGGGGCGCTTCGCGTCGTGCGAGCGTTATGATAATATTACAATGCCTGAATTCCGTAGTATGTAATCGATATTCTTAGGCAGAGGAGATTGTCGCTGCGCCTCCATTGTGCGAATAAGGGGGTCCCTGCTATTTATTCTGGAGCATTATCAAAATAAAGGCCTTTGAACACTGTACCTGGATTCGCAGTGCTTTCAAAAAAATTTTCAAATTTTTCTTCTCTACGAAAGATATTTAGCAGCTACCGCTGAAATCGATTTTGCAACAGCCTTTGTTTCGCGGGCTCTTTTCAGGCTGGCGCCAGAATAGATCCGTGGAATCCCATGGTGAATAAATCCACCGTGAGGAAGTTATTACGACTAGGTTTCAGCGGTTCTAAAGTTTTTCAATCAAAAAGTAATAAAAATTTCTGATGCACTGACTGATTTTAATTCGTTTCCTGTGTGAAAGCGATGTCATTTCCTTTTGAAATTTGTGTGATAAATATTGAATATCCTCAACTCACAATTAATTTACCCCAATTAACTTATATTCGAGTAATTTTCCTAGTGACCTGACGAATTAATTTTGCCGAAGCGTAAATCGATTTTTAAAATTATTACCTCAGAGGCGGACGCATAAAAAAAAAACTTATTTTAAATGCATTTAATGAAAAATGGTAAACTTGTATTCTATAATGTTGATGGTTTGGGAATTATTACCTGTGTAAACACTCGAAACTTTTGTCTCATGTTGTTTACCAATTTATTATATACATATGTAGGTATATTGGTTTTAGTCAAATTGAAAAAAATATTTTAAATCAAGAAAAATTATTTTATATCAGCATTGATAAATTAAGCGTGTATTACAGTTGGGACCAAGTTTTATTAATGAAAATGATGAGACCTACAAATAAAAACAAAATTCATTCTCAGATTTTGCACCTGTTTATGGGTTTTTAGAACTTACTAATTACGAATCTGAACTCAACTTCGTTCTATCACATCAAAATTTGTCGCAATAAATCCTGAGCAAGTTTTCAAAAATTCATCTACTCGAGCCAAAAAATTCATAATAAAAGCAAATAGGTAAGTGTGCGGTTTAAATTTTCTTTTAATTTACAAAAAGTATTTTAAAATATATAGATATGTACTTATTACAAAAGCTTTAAATAGAGTTATATAGTTAGATCTAGTTATAAGTTTAACAATAAATACCGTCGTCCTCTAACTCACTTTCAATACCAAAATAGTAAAAACATAAAAATCTGAATTGTCGAAAATTATGACGCGATCGAATTTTCCCACTATTTTTCCCATAATCAGCACATCAAAATTTATAAGAATTGTTAGGTCGAATTTTAAAAGGGAAATTCGCTGTAGATCTGTATTAGTTAATATCCAATAAATATAATAATTTGTAAGAATTTAAAGGCATACATTTTTTAAATAAGTGTTTTTTTAATTATAATTATTGTCTCTATTTACATATTCAGTGAAGTGTTTTATATTTATAAGTCATATCAAAGTGCTATCTGGAATTCATATTTTATACACTGTCATAATTGAGAGCCTCAAGAATCATGATAGAAAGATGTGAAAGATTCTAGTATGTATATGGAAATAAAAGTATCAAAAACAAAAGCATCAAATTGAAAACTCCTTTCTGTTTTGTATGGTATTCAACGAGAAGGAGGACATATAATGAAATAAAATTTCATCCTCTTCAAATGGATATGCATAAATAATATATGAAAATAAGGTATCACAATTTTCGAAATAAAAGTTGCATTCAAGAGAATGCTGCTCGTAAGTTGAAAAAACCAGTAGCAGTTGTGAAGATGCTGAAAAAGTAACTGACGTCAATAGCTCGTCTTAAATCTTTTGAACTAGGCCTTTACGAAGGTGAACGGTCCCAGTGAAGCTCATTGGGTATTTATCACCATCAATTGTTTATGCGAGCAAAGTTCTAAGAGCGGGCAGGTCGGCAACTTCTGGGCAAAGTGGTGAGAATCCATTAAAAGGTATACACCCACCCCGACCCAACTACCTTCACACATGCGGGGGAGTTGGGATTCAACGCTATAGAAACTTATTTAGTGCCTTGTCCCGGAAACTCGACCTTAAAGTGTGGGGAGTTTCGCCAAGACAAGCGGCAAAGTTTTCGCAGTATTATTGAAAAACTGTAAAAAACAGTCCCCAAGTTTCTCTTAGTTCACTTTTGATTCACCGGCTGAGATTTTTTAATCAAATCGAAGTTTCTCTTGAGATCCAGTCAACCGGCAATTTCTTCAAAAAGTTCCTAGTTATCACTGAATAAAATTTCTGGTTAAATGCTCTCTTGACGGAATTAATGCAGTGGGCGGAGACGATTGCACTGCTGTTTAATTTCCCATTCAGTTACCGCGATAAGTTCGGGCACTGTACTGAAAGGGCGAAGATTTGTAGAAAATTTCTGCTAACTTTGAGCACTTCCTCTGGGTTTAGGCGGTCATTTCTGTTCGGCGTCGTACAAATGGGCCGCCATATATTTGTCCTGATTTGAATGTTTCGTCGAACCTTCTCCAGCCCCGTAGAGTTTGGGGTTGCACGTAGGCATCAGAAAAATCAATTCGCCCCCGCATTCTTTATTCAAGGGCTGGGATACACTATACCTACACCATGCCTGTCTAAACTTGGAGCGCCCTATTTTCGTCGGTAGTCACTCGATTTGAATGCAAATTTTTTCGACAAGTGAGTTTTTCAGCAGCTGTGCTCCCACTCTTCTGATAAGCCAGCACTTTTGTGCTGCAGCACGGTAATATCGCTTACATTCCTCCAAAAAATTCTTTTACTTGAATGTAATAAACGAAGCGTATATGCATTTCATCTCGGATCGAAAGCGCATCTTTTCGAAAAGTCCCAGGGGCGGTCGCTTCAATCTACCTTTACCTGTGTAAATCGGCTTTACTTACTCCCATTGGCCGTCTCTCAAGCAGATCAGCAAATCAGTGTGCGTTTTAAAAAGGTATTTTAGGTTCACCCGCTTTGCACGATACCGCAGAACAGTTTGTGGCTCTAGGTAAGAGTAAGATGATTAGTTTAGAAGTGGTATTATTCGAGATAAAGTAAGCAGAGCAGAAAATTTATCCAAACTAAAAATTCTGTATTTACAAAAAGTATGTAGATCTAAGGATTTATGAAAAATCAAACTTTTAAAGATTATGTTTGTTGCTTTTGAAAAGGAATTTTTTTGCTTGTTTTGCAGATATCCAACTTATACAAGCCACATAGATATAAGAAGTAAAAGCGCCACATTTTTGATTAGATCTCATACTTATCTATTTATTAATATTCTTACGTATTCAAATAATCATAAAGAAATGAAAAAGTTAGATGAAATACGAGTATTAGGGGTATTCACTCTTTGATGTATTTTTATTCAAATAGAAAATTTTTAATATTTGCTTTGCTTTGAGCAACCTTGTAGAAAAATATATATGTATGTTACATATTACTAAAGTCTTCTAAAAATTCAATCAGCTAGTTAAATCTCAAAGCAACCGGTTGATTACTTGATAGATTTTAAGGCTAAAATATTACAAAAGTGTGAGGTCTTCCCACGGATTTTGACGACATTTGGAAAAAAAAAAATATAGTTTACATAGCACATAGAATTTGATGTTCCAATTAATTAGAGGAGGTTAAGAAAATACTCACTTTTCAACCTAAGTAATTTTTGGATAGCCAGAAAAAGGTAAATAATATGTAGGTACTTCTATAAACATTTGAGTTATTTTTTGTAATTTAATTTTCCTAATTTTTTCCCGGCATTAGATACTTAGACTGAACAATTTTATTTAAAAGATTATAACGATTTTGACCAAAATACTCAAGTGACTGGTATTACATTTTTGAAAAAGAAAAGAGAGTGTCACTTTCAGGTAGATTTCATAATTATGTATTTTATTATTGGTGGTTTTCCTACAAGGTTTTTTTTTCGAAATGTGTTTTTTTACAACTTGTTAATCTTAACATTATGCTTCGAATGGAATAAAAAAATACATGGCAATTGAAATTTTGTTCTTAATTTCATTAAGTTTATTAAGTATTATAATTTGATATACATACGTACACTATAAGGCTTTTGAAATTATGATTTTTCTATTTTTAAAGTTGCAAAATTAATTTTAGGCGCTATATAGGTATATGTATATAGCGTGAAAATTAAAAGGATAATATGTTAACAATGGAAGCATTTGCTTTATTTTAATTTATCAGAACATACATAATCCTATTTTATTCTTAAGGCTCTTAAATGGGAATGGAATGTTTCCCTGCTGGATAGTGATTCGGCTTCCATATTGTGGACATGGGGGTGGGATTAACCGACATACGCTGACTTGGTGGCACCTAAATGGCGCGTATTAATAATTCATGAGCCGAAATGCCAATTCAGAGCTGCTTAATAAAGCAGCAACTCTCGCCGTCGGAGCATGTATCGAACCAATCTGCATCCAAATTGATTTGTTTCAGCGTGCAGATTGATATAATCCACTTTAATCATGATAGTTGCGAGCAAACGCTATAAGTGGACAATAGGGGATGCGGCGGAAGGACCGAAGTTCTTTAATTGGTATTTCCGGTAATACGAATGATTATGTTGGCATTAATATAAACCACTCTTTATTAAATTTATTATTGCAATAAGCTTACCCACGGATTTGCTGCGGGCGACGTGCCCGGCTACCTGAGCACACGTCGGTCGGTGCGAACCGAGCCTGTTCATGCAAATTCAGTCGTCGTCGTCGTGTTTTTACTGCTTAATCTGTTTGCAGATAAATGAGTCATTTGCATACAGCAAGGATGCCTATGCAGCACCTACACACATACACCACCCCCAGTTACCAAATGTAGTCGTCGTGTAAACGATTAAATGGTGTAATCAAGTGCCGAGCTTAGGGGAAATTATAAAATTTCGCTGCCATATTTTCGCACATGATTACATTTTGGCTGTTTATTAAGAACGTTGATACCTTTCACCACCCGTACGTGAAATTTGCAAATAAATTGTTTGTTTAACATGTTTATGGGGTTGAATTATCCCCCCAAAATGGATTTCATTTACACCTGTACTCGGGGTTGCGTCTGTGTGCTGCTAACACTTGCTCCCCGGGTGCTCAGGTTATAAGCCCAGCCTGGTTAAGTGGTTGTACCTAGTGGCTTTTGAAAGTTTGCTCTTGTCGTGTACAAAGACGAAAATCGAGTTTAATTAATGTAAAAATTACTATCGCACAATGTGCAGAGGAGTTGTGGCCGGGTGGGAGCATCCCCCTCTGCCCCCGAAACGGTGCGAATTACCGGCAAAATTGCAATTTTGTAGCCAAAAAGCTTTTAAGCAAAGTAGCTAGTTCTGTGCTCTGAAAATAATCTGCTTTCATTTTACGGGAAGAAAGTATAAAATTCTCAGTATAAATGCAGAATGCGTAAGTCCCGAGTGTGCTTAAATTTAGGGAATCAGAAACTTGATATTTTGAGGTAAGCCTCGTACCTACTTACATTATATATATTGTTTAATGCGGTGGACGCTTTGTTAATAGAGAGAGTTTCGTTCAATAAACTTTCCCAACTCGTATGGATTTGGGGATGCTTAGGATGGTCAGGGATTAAAAACTTTCCGACTGAAGTTTGTTTTTAAAATTTGTAATCCTAAATGTATCTTCCGGTGACCGGATAAAACCATTATAAGCTAACCTTCATAATTTTGATAAGCTGCATTCTTTTTGTATCTCCAGAATAATGGGAATGTTAATATTGAACTGAAGTTTATTAATAGTTTCTTAAAATAAGGATTTTCAATTTTCATCAGTGTAACAACGATTCAATACGATGTAAAATAAAGCGTGATTGATCACCTCTTATGATACTATCTACATACTCATGCAAAATTTCAAATCTTGAACTGAACTTTTCTCAGGACAATTTTTGACTTAAAAGTAAATAAAAGTCATTGTAATTTGATGATATTTTTAGAAAATTGCGTATCTCCTTTTGTTCCAAATAGGTAGAAGTAAATTCAATTAAATATTTCAGCCGAAGATGTCAAATGAACGTATCTTTTAGGATTGAAATTTTCTATAAATTCCATATTTCATGTTAGCCATTGTGCTGTGTTATGTTATTTGCTAATATAAAAATTTTTGATATACTCTTACATAGATACGTGTAGGTTTATTCCAGAATCTATGAAAGAATTGTTGCACAAATTATCACTAGGTAGCTGCTATTTTTAGGCACTTCCATTTTTGAAATGGATTTTATTACCTATTTAAATAGGAAGCGAATGCAATTGCCTCTTTATCGAGTTCCGACCTTTTTAGGAAATTAATTTTGAAGAAGCAAATTGTTCTTGCTTTCAGGGAAGTCATGAATATTCAGCAGGAGCAGCAAGGGCGCTCCGCGAACTCCTCCTCCATCTTGGAGGAATGCAATCATGCGGTGCCATTCCCTGGTCGTAAATTCCTACTGCAACCTTGTTTTCATGATAATAATTCATGACAGCTCTCTAAAGTACCCAGCGTTTCGTTATCTCACCGAGAGGACTAAAATGGCTTCAATTTCTACTCGAGTGGGCGCTAGAAGCACCCCGAGTATGCCCTAGCGACGATTTATGATTTCGCAGCTTCAATTAAAATTTTGAAATAGTTTTCATCATTAATTCTACTTTCATTATACATAATTTCGTTTTAATTTCCTTATGCAGCTCAGGCAGGTCATGCGAAAGTGCCCGTCGAATGCTTTCTACGAAATTAGAAGGCAATCGCCGGTCGAGTGATAGTCGCTCTTTTGCAAAGTGGCAATTATTGCTCTTCATAATAATTTTGAATGGTGGTGCGGCGGCATCTCTTCCCGATGTCCCACTTTTTGAAGGAAATTAATTTTTTCTACCGAGCAGGTGTAATTGTTAAGGTGTTTCATTTGTCTACTCCGCTCGAGAAGGAGCAAATTCGCTGTGATTAATTACTGCAACACACGGACTCAATTGGTTGGCGGTGGCGGGGCCGACTCCAGCCCACTCTGCATAAATTCTCATTTGCATTTGAGTGTTGCATTCGGAAGAAGCTTTCATTTAAAGCAATTCCATGTGACCGCCTTTCTGTAGCCAATGACAAATTGGTGTTTGCCTAGCTCCCCGACGATTATGTTAACAAGCGTTGCGTGACCGAATTTAGTGCTTTCTTATCTCCACTATTACTGTTAACATGGCGTTCCTTATTCTTTTATTACTCCTAAATTAAAATTCGCTTTCTTCCCGGCGGAAGTAGTCTTCGCTGCGGTTATATCTTCCACCGGGTGGGGTACTTTAAAAGAAGTGACTGCACCACCGAGTTTCAATTAATCAATTATTGCCTCACGCAAGGGTTTTGAGCATAAATCCCTTCGCTGACAGCTTTAAATAATTCCAAGAACAGATTCGTATATACCGTGCGATAGTCTGCCATGTGAAGGCATTCATAAAATCCCACCCCGCACTTCCATTGAATTTCTACAATTGTGCTACTTCGTGCAAATTGCATATTACGACAATTCCCTTTTTGAAATTTGTTTTTCTCATTTTAAAAGTTTCCTTTCATAAATACATCAATGTGAAATGAAAATAAATTCGATTGCCAAATTTATAGGTGTTGCATCCTGTTGATAACATTTCTTCTAAGTAAAATGAATTACAATTTCGATTCAGTGTTCTGAGAATTATAAATAAATTTATTGAGAAATTAATTCGTTGTACCTATTTGCCCTATGAATGCATGACAAATAATACGTAGCTTGTAATTTCAAACCAATACTACATTGTAGCATATTACCGTAAAACTGCAATGACAAAAGTTACAATATCACGCATATTGAATTTCAAGGAATTATGCAGTGCTCCAATAATGTAATCTTAAAAGCTAGGATTTTGATCAATGCAACTTTAGTACAAAATTCGAATTTCGCCGAATTTGAAGCAGCCATTGTAAAAGTGCATGTTTAATTTAATTGAGTAGGTTATCTACATTCTACATGTTTCAATAAATGGACATTTCACTGAAATACTGAGTACCAAAAAGGTCCATTTATTATTTTAACGAGTAATAATAGCTATACGTAGATATATGTACATATGTAGGTTATGTAAAATATGAAAATTAAATTTTGAAAAAGAGGAAAAAATTATTTTCCGAATAATATACACATAATTTATCATACTTTTATCATACAGTTGAGAAAAATAATAATTCAGAGGATTTAATAGATTAAATATTAAAATTAAAGCATCTATAAATCCAACAAAGAAATAAATCACCAGAAATAAATATTTTTTGGAAATTTTCACGGGACATACCTTGATTTTACTTTTCCTATAAGCCAGCAGCTCGGGCTAATAAGAAATAAAAAATTTGATTCAGAAATTTCCTAAATTCTACAATGAAACGCATCGATTCTGAACAAAATCAAATGTTTGCTGGAGTAAATTAATTTTTGCCTTTAAGTCTCGTAGCACTACGTTCACAGAATTTGTTTTGCGTGCGACATCGTTATATGATTATGAAGTCTTTGTTTATAAATATTTACCGTAAATATTAGTTAAGCTCAAACCACATCAAGGTCAGCTCAAGCCGACTTAGGCCTCAGATGGCCGAGTACATATTAAAATTATTATTTATGAATATAGTTGTAAATAAAAGTTAAATTATAATTAAATTGTAAATAAGACTTAAATTATTATTAAATTATAAAACTTAAATTATTATTATGTATATTTATCCCTACAAAAAATTTGTGATTTTCTTAAAAATGTCAATCAGTAGGTACAACTACTGCTATTAAAACAAAATTAATGATTTATTACTCCAATTTGTTTGATATAATAACTAAAAATATATTTGCATTCACAGAAAAATCTCTCTGGTAATTACTTTTAATTATAGTTGTGTGTAAGATGTATATGTATAGAATTTCAAGTTCAAATGTAGGCATGTCAATAGTTAAAAAAGTAATTGTGAGCCCAAATTCATCAAACCACAAATATTTTGGAAACTTTGAGTACCTAAGGTTCCTTCTTATAGGCACTGTTATTATCATTGAATTCGTAGGTGAAGCAATTGTCTTTGATATTAAGTATTTTTAAAATTATATTAATTGTGATAAAAATTACTATCGCCTTCGAATTGTATTTAAAACATATTAATTTATCACTAAGCCTTCATTCCTGTGGGCCTTGATCCATCTAACAAATACGACAAAGGCTGTATTGATGCTTTAGATAACATAATTATGTTGAACATTTCTTTTGGTTTATATAATAATAATCGTATCTTTTACTTTTACAAATTAAAAAAAAACGATTAATTCCAATGTTTCAACAAATTACTTTATAAATTAATTTGTGTTCATACATAATTACAAACTTTGATTTAGAACAAGTATTTAGTTATTTGCAAATAATTATAATATACATCAACATCAAAAGCTTTAATTGACCATTTTAAGGAAGAAAAATATTAGCAAATATAAATGTATAGGTACTGAAATATTATTTTCTTCAAAGACTGCTTTCTGGGATCTCTGTATATCTAGCTAGATTTTATGTTATTATATGAATCTCATTTGAAAGTTTGTTAAAAGGACCTAATAAATTATTCTGAAGAATTGGTAAATCATGCGCTCGTATTATTGGAGCTATTGCATCCTTCCGAAATCGAAATTGTGAAGCAGAAAAAGTCTTTCCACTGCTGCAATGTTTTTCGTCGAAAAGCGAATGCAATAAAATGCTTGAATTCTAAAACCGATTGGTTATCCCCGACCTCATAGTGCAAATACAAAATTTAGATTAAAAAGTTTTTGCAATTCGATTTTATATTTCATTAATTTATTAATTGTTTTTTTCCTTTTTTTTCCAAAGCTCGAGGATACCCTAATCAATGTACCCAAAGGCATTTATTATTAATGGAAAGCCGTTTACACTCTTGCTGCCGAATAAATATTGTGTTAGTAATTAATTCCTAATTTTTCATTTGGCACGATCTACAAAACATTGGAAAAAAACATTTGAAGGCCCGAATTCCTTTTGCAGGGACAAAAGCAGCAGAGCCTAACTCGTTTCGTACACGCACAACCTGTCCAAACTGGATCCTATCAGAAATCAATAGAAAAACTCCATTTCTGTTTTATTGGCGTTTTCGGTTTTGGCTTTCATGCCCAATTTTTCCAGAGGGCCTCCGAAAGCATTACCCTTTTCCCAGCCACGTCAATAAGCCATTACCAAGTCTCTCGAAGGCGTAAGGTTGAGCTAATGTAGAGGCTGCTAAATGAGGTTATTACGGGCCCCTAGCTCGCTTTTTACTCGCCCGAACGATCATTATTCATATTTCCACGGCAATTTGGGTAAATGTCATAAATGGAAGGCGAAGTGCTCTTATTTTGGTGGAATAGCGCAGTAATCACTTTTATTTCTAGGTAGTTATCTAAGACCCTTGGAAACTTTGAGTAATAGCCTTGAAAGCGCTGCCCAGCCTCTCCCTTCAGAGTGGGAGTAAATTTGGCACTGTGGAAAAGATTTTCACACAATAAGCCTACTCCCACAAATGTTCAGGATACTCACGCTCATTATCTAAAAATACGGTTCCGCAACGCCTCCTCCTGCTTGGTCCATTTCCATAGTACTAAACTCAGAGCGGCATGTTTTGTATTTACAAACCACCGTAAACCAGCCTAAACTTCTCCTCGAAAGCTGGTTCGAAAATATCGACAGAGGAGAAGGTTGCCTACGAGCTTTTTCGAAAAGGCACACTTCACCAAATCCCTACTATCAATAATACGAACTTTAGAACGAAGCCAACGTAACTTCAATTAAACTTACTGAAGTCGGTCTACGAGCGCAAATAATTTTAAAGTTAAAATAACTAAACTTTACAAAACCATGTGAGCTTCATAATGCGCATATTATGAGGAGAGCGATTTTGAGTGTAATAAAACGGCCGTAGGCAATACATTTTCCAAGTTTGAAATTTACTCCTATAAACAAAAATTATTAATTTGTCTGTAGTGGAAAATGGTTAACTCTAGCGTTTCAGAAAAAAGGCTTTGGTAAATGGTGTCAATCTGGGGTAAATTTAAATTAATACTCAAATATATGGAATAACTAAATAATATTAATTACGGTCAGAATTGGACACACTAAATCTTCATTTAGAATTAAATACTGCGTCCTAAGAAATTCGGTAGAAATATATTTCCTAACAAAAGTAAATAGTTCTACGCTTCTCCCGGTTTTAATTCCGAATATAAATAAAACTTCGTATATTCTAACACAATTAAGTCTACATAGATAGAATACTGAATTTGTAATTCAAGTACTAAATAACAATACATGCTTCATTTCTACAAATTTTTATAAATAACATAAATAACAAAGGATTCTGTACATAAAATATTTATGTTTCCTGGTATATAAAAAATTATTCGTTATGAGCTCTTTCCAACAATAGCTCACTGGACCCAGTGCTCTTTTCATTTTTCGTACAATATTTTAATTAAGCTAATTAGGTAGATAATATTAAAGTTGAACACCATGTACGCGTATACTTATGTAAATATTACTTCATGTATTTATAAGAGAAATAGAATAGAGGATCGATCATATTATATTCTCTAATTACATATATTAACACAGTCCGCAAAATATATGGTGATTCTTCTTAACAAATCAAACAAATAAATAAATAAAACAACAAAGTGCTAAGAGTGATTGAATAACTACACACAATGAAGTCAATTCCGAGGAAATTAATTCTTTCAGCTTCTGTTGATTTTGGTGGTAATGGTCAAAGCAAAAATATAAAAGTTTTGACGGAACTCTGTCTTTTGACTGAATCTGGCACTCACTGAAATTGGAAAAATTAATAAAGGTAGTTAATGTAAAATGGTCCCAGTTCGATTCCGATTTATGAAGCAGCTGTCAATTGATTCCAGTAGACGTGAAATTCCTGAAAAATGGTTAAAAATAAATACATGTCTAAAAAATAAAAAAAAAATTCATCTCAAATAGTAAAATGTGGTAATAATTGAGGTAAAAATTAAAATTAAATAAAGGTGTGAAATAGCCAAATTTAAAAGACCGGCTCAATTACCAGCACTTTGGCGGGCATTCGCCTCAACCTACGAGGAGAGCACAATTTAATTTTTTTTTTTTGTGCCCTTAGCTGGATGCTAATTTATGGCGCTTTCGAAGGCGACCTTACTAAAAATTTTCCATTCTTTCAATTTTACCCAGTTTTTTTCACAAAAATAGTCGCGGTGGCCTCGGTTCGTTGTCTTTATAAAACTCTTTGATAAGCACTTGGGCAGCAGGGGTTTGAGTATCTCCTGCGGCACTAGTACTTAGAAAAGAATTCTTTTAATCCGGCTGGATTTACGTTATGCAAATTGCTCAGCTAATTTATTATCCTTCGGTTCGGAGGAAAGCTCTGAGGGCAGAGTGGCAAACTTTTTTACCTTAGTGTTTTTTTGTTTTCTTTTATGATATCGAGTCAACTTTTCATCACATAATAATTACTGCATTAATGAACACTCCGAGCAATGGAAAACACTTTGGCCCATTCACTTGACCCAGAAGGGGCTGTGATTTAAGCATTTTCTTCGCCTGTGTGCTTGTTGTTTCAAAGTATTTGTTCAGATAATGCGAAATTTTTGTAGAGCTGCGTTTTTCCTTCCCCTATCATATCCAGGACCGTATCCACCATATTTTCATCGCTTATCAAAAAAGCTATCAGTCTTGCGGCCTTCCGCTGTTCATGGCGTTTTGTGGCTGCACCTGAAATAAAAACAATATCACAGTCAGTAAAATTTGGGGGCGTCTTGCAAAAGTAATTAATTAAATAGCACAGCAATGATGAATGTGCTCTCAAAATTGCTTAAGGTGTTTTTGTTTAACTTCAAGTACAAAACAGGCACCCGGAGGTAGTTATGGATTTAGCATTTTCTCATTTGAAAATTAAGCTTATTGCAGAATCAAGTCACAATTGAGGAGAATCTGTTCAAAAATGTCTATTTACATTTACTAAAATATTCAGTTTTTTTTATATTGTTATAGAATCTTTGAATTTTATCGATTTCCCATCTCAGTCTCGAAAACAAGTAACTATCTATCAATGAAAATTGGCCCTAAAATTCTTGTTTCTGATCAAAATTAGCCATTTACAAAAACTGTAACTTGAATTTTATGGCCAAAAACTCCATACCAAGTTTCTGTAGTAAAACCATATATGTAATAAATTAGTCTATTAGTATAACATTTGAAGTCTGTATGAATCGGTTTTTACTCTAAAATACTTTTTAGTTATTGTTTTTGTCTGCTTTTCAGAGAAAAATACTGTTTTATAGCTTTTCTGCTAGTTTTTGGAATTGTTTTATCAATACGCATTAATTATAATGTTCGATTTTTCATACTTCAGAATACCTTTGGGATTTTCTTAAAATTATATTGGCATGTCAACATTTCTAATCGTTCTCAAACTGATATTCCAACAAGTATAGCAACCGATTTAAAACTTATAAAAGTTATACGAGCAAAGCAAGTATTAACGACTATTTAATTAATTGTTTGAAAACAGCATAACAAAGCTAGGCAAGCACTATTGAATTAAGCTACAATTACACAAAATATGTATAAATGAGAAACATTTTGAATATTTAAACAACCCATACTCAGTCCCTTACGAGAAATTGATGTTAGATTCGTATCCACCGAGAGGGTTTGAATTTTCAGCAGAGCGAGCAGAAATTGCTAACCTACTTACAAAAACTTTTTAGAGATTAAGCAACTGAAATCTGTATCACTATACTAGAGAAAAAGATTGGCTTATGGCAACTGGGATTCGGTGAGCCCTTCGTGAAAATTTGGTTAACAGGACGCACCGAAATATTTGCAGGAGCAACAAACAGGCACCTTGTGTTAGACCTGCAGGGCTAAAACCGCGGCCGAGACAAAAACGAAAAGTTGTTACAACTTGTCCATTTGCCGGGTGAATTCAGCGGAATTTTTTTGACCCAATTGCCAGGGAAAATTCAACAAGTTATAGTGAAAAAAAAGCAGGGCATTTGCCACGTTGTTTGAAGAGCTGAGGCAAATATGCGAACTAAATTTGGACCCATGGGGCGAGCCGGCTGAACCCACCACCTCCTCACCGTTGCCCCCAATTACAGTCACATTCCAGCGATTGACGAATGCCCCGGCCAATGCGCCACAATAGGGGTCAATTAAGCCAATTTAAATTTAATAAATTAGACATCTATTAACTAATTTACATTTGCAATTAACTTGTTTGTGACTTACACTTATTCTGGGCATGCCAAGTGGTCAAGTAGCTGCATAATGGCCACTGCGGGCTGCCGTCGCGGCCTGTGGTGGCTATTTGCGAGTCGTTTTCACGTCGTGTCAAGAGGAGATGAATGGAAGCGGAAAATGTTTGTTACTCAGCTTCCTTTTTAGCTTTTTGTTAAAATTATCGCGATCTCGGGCTGTCCACCCGACCGAGCGCACTTCTTGCCATCAAGCCGCCCCCTCCCAGGCACTGTCTTGACCAATTTTTGCTCCCCCTCCACTAAATATGTCAAGTTGATATTCTTATTTGCATACGAGTCCGAGGAACGGTTGTGCGGGCGGCTTTAAATCTAGATATGGTAATTACCGCTCCTGCGTAGGCAAATGGGAAATTCCCCGCATGTGCACCATACTCCAATTCCATGCATGATTGCAAATCTTCTAATTCACTTGGGATTGCACCGACCGACCACCACTGCACCGAAATGATTAAATTTTCGCCCTATAAGCAAATTCACTTACTGGCTCGATATCATTAATTTGACCCTGATTCAACGGTTCAGCTCATCAGCTTCTGACAGCCGCTTGAGGGTCATAATTTTCAGCGGTCTTGGGGTCAAATCAATTTGATATCGAAACCTTTAAACAGTGCAGCGGGGTAGGAGAGTGGGACAATCTCATTTATGTAGTTTAGCGGATTGGCATTAAAACATTTGAAACATTGTCTACATTGTCTGAAAAAGGGTTTGGTAGGTCGGGTAATGACAAACCTATTTTTGCGTGAAATCCGAGGGTGACGAAAAACAAATTTAAAAAAAGCAGAAATCTTTTCCCCTGGCGAACTAATTATTGAAAAATCATGAAATGCAGTCTCAATGCCTCACTAAAACACTACCTGCTTTTTAATCAGCATTTACTTCTGTTAATTAAAAGGACCATTTTTTCCTCTCTTTTGTTAGTAATACAGTTAATTATTTCGTTTTCCGTTTGAATAACACTTTTTTCATTAGTTATAGTGCTAAATAATTCCCACTGGTATTACGGAGAGTTCAAACTTGTGAAAAAATTCAACTACCAAATTTATTTCTCTGTTACGTTAATTAAAATTATTGTTATTAACGTTTTATAAATTCAAATAACGTAAAGAACGGAAAAATGAATTTCCTAAAGAAAATTAAAATGTCTGTAATAGGAGTTTTTCTCTCTCTTTTATTTTATTGTTTTTTAATGGTTTTTACACTGTACTGCTAAAACTTAATAAGCTCCTTACTAAGAAGTGATTTTGGGTCTTTCTACTGACGATTAAAGCAATATACGGCTACTTTTAGTTTTTGACTTACTTGGACGACTTCTCAAAATGTTGGTTCAAGGCAATTCTTTATTTAGTTCAATAAAATTATAAAAATTGTATTTTATTTTAGTCCAAGTGCTAAATTTCAGCTTGAGAAAAAATGCCTTTGATATAGAGGGGCTAAGGTACTACATTGAGATTAACTAGGTTTTTTTATAAATGGAATTAAATATGTGAAATCTCATCCTACGCCAAAATCCTGACTGATTACTGTAATATGAAATCAACGAAATATTGAAATATATAAGAATGTTATTTTAAATGTGTGCTTATCATTGAATTTTCTATTTATACACACATCCAAAGTGAGCTTAATTGATATATTTAAAATTTTGTACAAAGAATAAATTACAAATTAAATTATCAATTATAAAGCCGGTTCTATGACTGAAAACATTTTCTTACAAACATTTCGGATTCTTATACATATGAAATCGAAGTTCTACAAAAAATAGAGATAATGATGTAATTATTTTACTGATCGTTTAGATAATTTCATATAATGCTCTTTCAAACCCTAGACCTTTAATGATATGGATTTGATTACACGCATGTAGTTAAAGTTTATACACATTCAAATAAATAATTCTATAATTCAGAGTTTCGCTTAACTCTTATCAAAATTTGTTAAATTTTTGTTGTATATGGTTTTAACGGATCACGAAAATATTCATTTGCTTGATAAGAGTAAAATGGAACTATGAATAAGGACATTATTGCAATTTTACGAAATTTATTTTTGTGTTTTTAAAAGGTTTTCAAATGTTTTTAAAAACTGAAGGAAGTAAACTAGCATCCTAGTGGATTTTACTTCCAAGCCAAACGCAATCACTTCCTCAAACCGAAAGGTGCCAAGATCGCAATCACTCGTCCTCCAGAGGTTGCGATTCGAAAATAAAAAAATGTATTTTATACAAACTCACAGGGTGGTTCAACGAAACCTCCATCGCACAATAGATCGTTAGATCATCAACCGACGCCAACGCCCGGATCAAGCCAGCAGGACACTTTCTTTTCACTTTTTCTGCATTCCACGGTGGCAATCTTAAAACTCGGTTCTAAATGAGCTCATTCGAAAGACGGTGATCGATCTCCAGTTTGGCACTGTCCGAGAAAAGTTCGATTACACTATCTGAGGTCGTGCCCTCGGCTGGCGAGTGATCTTAATTTTGCTACTGTCCGCAGCGCACTGAACGGATCCGAACACTTTTTGTGACTGGCCGTTTGATATCATCTTCAATCGAAATTTATGTGTACATTTATACAAGTATATAATCTGACGAATTTAAGTGACTTAGAGAATTATTACTTCATTTTGTGGAACATCATATTGTTGTTCTAATTCAGCTAAATTGCCACCGAGTGCGGGTGTGTGGGTTTCGGCCAGCAGGGCAGCGACGATTGCGAGCCGCAGCGACCGAACCCTCGTCCCTCATCTGCGCGGATGAATAGTCGTCAATTGATGGCAGAAAAAACGTCTTAAACTGTCGCATATTGGTGCATTATGTATGTGAGTCGTCCGCCCGGACGGTGGTGGGCTGCCTCCATATGGTGACCACTGGTCGTCGTCTTTTTGTACCCACTTGACTCTAGGGGCCGCAAACTAGCGACACTTACGCGGACACTTCTTGTCACCCGGCCCGGCACCCGGGAGCACCCTTTCAAGAAAAATTTAGCTCGACTCAGGCTCAGCATCATCCATGGACCTAATGGTGTAATTTGATGTTGATTTGAAGAGCGAAACGGACGAACCAATGGCAGGCCAAATCTGTTCGTGAATACATAACCTCTATCCTGGCTGATTCAATTTACGCTTAAACACAATTAACTGGCATGTCCGAGACGTTAAGAATTCTCATCTGAGGACGAGTGTGTGCTGCCTCTATACGGGGATTTAATTAAATTACGGGCCGGGGCGATGAATGGCGGAATTTGAGTGAATATGTGACTTAAGGGGATTATTTCTCTGCTCCCGCATATGCCTACAAGAAGTGCGAACACACTGCGGCGGCGGCTTCAATTGTATGGCCCCTCGTTGATTCATCAAAATAGAATTTCAATAGGCAACAGCCCCACAACCACCACGTCTAACTTCCTCTTTAACATTTTCTTGATAAAATTAATTGTTGATTTCCATCTTCTGTCTTCTATGCAAAGGAAATATTAATTTGTCGGAATTGTCTTTTCTTGGCAGTTGCACATTCTCTCCATTTGCGGGACGGTTGCATAACTTTAAATCAGAATGGTTGCGTTGTGCGCCCGTCGAACGGCGACGACATACTTGAACAAAATTTGCAAGAGAAACAGCCTCAGACTCCTCCACTGCAAGCAATTATTGTTGAAAGTTGGCAAAGTTTTACAAAGACGCATAGGAAATTACGTTGATCCTATTATTCATATATAAGATACTTATCAGTTGTTACCTAGCATTCAAACACTTCTATAAATTTAATTCGGCGAAAAAGCTACTTATTTACTTATGCAAACCATTCTTAATAATTTGCAGAAATATATGTTTTATGTGTTCTTAGTCATTGAACCTTACCACTGAGCATAAAGTCAAATATGCATTTCTCCTTTGATCGTAAAATATAAATTGGTTGTTAGTAAGGTACGTGCAGATGCAGTTGACAGAGGCTTGAGCCAAATATTATACATTTATAACCTTTAAAATATTAAATGAGAAGAATTGTGCGGAATATCCTCGTTAAGTAGGAATAGAATTAATTAATTAAATTAATCTTAAAAAATTACATTTTAGAGCAATTTTCTGACTAAAACCCTAAAAAGAAACGTAAAATTTATTACCTATACGGTATTTAGAAGATAATGAATTCATTTGAAAGTCATGAAAGTATTTAGCGCCTAAAATTTGAATTATCCCTTTTGTTACCAATTTATTAGTCTCATACCCTAAAATAAAATATATAAAGATATATACATACATATTTCGTTTTACTGGCTTCAGTGTATATTGTAATTGTTTGAATTGACCATTGACTAAACTAATATAAAGATTTTTAAAATCGTAACGTATTTAAATTACGAGTATGATGTGTGGGTAGTTGAGATTAATGTCAGTATGTAAAATTCAAATATCAATTTTAAAAATATAGTAACAAATTTTACCTAAATATACAATTCAAATAAAGCACTTCCTTAAACTGTCCGACTTAAAATATAAGTATAAAATAATTTATTGGATACTTATACTGCTTATACATAGTTTGTCCCTGCGTCAGCAAAGCTTATTCATAAATTCCTAATTAAAAAGCAGTTCAAGAGTAAGGTCTGGTTTTTGTAGTTGCCCGATTTGAAAATCCTTCCTGAAGCATTCACCCATGATTAAGAAAGTGAAAATTAATAATAATGGGTCCGGTTTCGAGAGCTTTTAACTTACGAACTTACGAGCTTGTAACTTACATATAAAATACATACAAAAAAAAAAAAAAAAATTCTTGAATTTGAAATAAAGTCATACTACTTAGTTTAAGGATTTAAATACATTATTCAAATTAATTCTGTATATATGTATAATTAGGTACTAGAAACTCAAGCTTTTTAAGTCTTTTTAAAGGAACTAGAGCCATAATTTAATATTTATACGAAAATTCGGAAGAAATTATTAAAAGTTGTAATATCTTTTTTATTTTTTATTCCTGCGTTTAAAGAATAAATGAATGAATAAAGTTGTTTCAACGCTAGAATTTGCACAACAGGTTGCAATATCCTGATTTTGGGTAATTAGATTGAAACAAACATTCCGGCGCCCATTTTGAAAGGAAAACCCTGATAGTGCATACGGCTTCTAGGTGAACAGGAATCCTTTCGGAAAAGCTACTCTTGTGGAGGCTTCTTTTGTAAGCGCTGCATGTCCCCACAATGAGGTTCATTGTACGCAATAAAACACTATTTGTGTGCCAGAGGGCCTAGGAGCTCGCCTCTTAATAAAGGAACTTCCCCCACGGGCTTTAAACTAGCGAACTTTGATTTAGAACAACTAGAAATTGGGGTTGTGTTATGCACAAAATGATCCCCACAAAACAGCCTAATAAGCACTGCAACAGAGTACTGAATGGGAAGGACGGAAACCTCCACATAGGTGTTGGTTTGTACATCAAACCGCATTAGTAGCCACCAAATTTTGTACACTGCGGGAGCATCGATGCGGTGGTCCTACGCATACACAGGAAGCAGATGCTTTCCTGGAAATTATTATGTGGCTTTGCCTGTAGACGCTTTTGAACCCAATCACACCTCATTCATAGAATTTCCGACGAACTGGGTTTTGTGTCTGCTCATTTGGGAAATCGCTTTTGTGGAAAATGCCATGCAACTGCTTCAATGCCTTGCATAATTCACTCCCAGCATAGCCGCATTTGTGATGCTTTTTCATTAAGGTATGAGGCGGTCGGCTGAGTTCGGCGCCCGGGGCCCCAGGAGCCAGCTTGTTTATAGCGTGCTTCCTTGAAAGCAATCAGGGCTTTGTGCCGAGCTCGTCAGTCATTACGAGCGATTGAATAAGGTCCTGCCACAAACGAAAGTCCCAGGGATGATGCTCGAGCAGCCTCGAAGGACCTCACACCTTCTACCCAATAATTGTCTGGAACGCGCTTAAGTCTGATTTTGTCACATATCTTATTGCTGCTCGCATTCAAATTGTAACATACATATTACATAAAATTTTATTCGGAAGAATCACCCAAAGCCCATTATTTGAACTAGTGGCACGGGCTGGGCCAGGTGAAATGAATTTTCAGTCGTCCGTTCCAGGAATACCTATAGGTCACTCTCTCGTCTACTAGGATATTCGTACATAGATGACAATCTGGACGTGCTCTCAACATCTGAATCAAATAATTGATGAGTTGCGTCATGTTAGGGAATATTCCTGAAATTCTGGTGATTGAATATTTAGTGCTCTGTATGCGTCCTCCTGTCATGCACTAATAAGGATTATAGCTTCAGGTCAGGTCCCCTGAAGAGTTAGTTGATGGGAAGCAGTAATTTAAATTTTAGAATTATAATTGTAACTGCGTTTCCGGATTTCGTTATAATTCTACTTAGATTACACTTTTTATCCACTTTAAAGCATTATTTACTCTGATTTAATGCGTTTCAAAAACTTTTCAAGATGAAGATTTAAAACAAAATTATAACTGGAAAAAAATTTGGGTTCTGTTTAATTGCAATATGGTGTTTTGTGGTTAAGGGAAACCTTTGAAACAAACCCGAATCATAAAGTACTTTGAATCATTACTTACTGTATACAAACTGAGTGAGTAGCACAAATGAAAGTGTTTTCTGCGAACTGGCTAGAGCCTAGAGGCGAGGATTAAAAATACGTTTGAACATCCACAAGTGTAATGCCTTTTAATTAATACACATTATAATCATTAACTTAATACTCGTAATTAAAGACAGTGAGGGAGTTCCCACCAATTTAGTATAATTTTGCCTTTTAGCTAGTTATTGATCTTTTCTGATTTCTTTTTAATATAAACTTTTTACAGTCGCATAGAAATCGATTTCTTTTTAAAGAAATGTTTGAAAATGTTTGCAAGATATATGTAATTATTTTGGCTTCGTTTTTGAATATTACCTAATATGCAGTAAAATCTCGAATATTTATTTTGTGAAAGAGCTGTAGTTTTAAGTTATAAATTTTAAATGTTGAAAGACTTACGGAACAGGAATCGAACTTGCTACTTTAAATTTTTAATTCGATGCTTTAAACACTGACAGCCTAAAATAATTTGCAGTCTTTGATAATGATATAATACTGTCTTACTAATATGAAAAACGTCGCCCAGTCGCACTTGTTCCAGGTACTAAAAGATGAGTCAGTACCGAAAAATGTAGGTATTTATTTATTTTTATAATTTTACTAGTATATATTGTATTATATACTTACATACATTCAGAAGTCGAAAAAAAAAGGTTTGAGGAAAAAGTGTCGCAATTATTCACAGGAACTTAATTTTATCTTAAAAATAACAAGAAGAAGCGCTACGGCTGCCGAAAGGAAGCTGAAAGATAGAACCTTTCTCAAAAAATTTCTCATCTGTCCGTCATCCTTTGAAAATCGCGTTTACACAAGAAATGTTTTGAAGAGCTGAAGGACGTTGGCTCAAAGAGGATCCATAGCAAATATTTCCTCTAGTGAAAGATGTACGTGTGCTCCTTTCAAGGTGGCAGAGCCGCGCTGTCAACACCGGAGCTATATCCGTCCCGCGCGAGTAATATCCTTTAAGGGGTGGTGCTCATTTGCCTTAACAATTACTTTCAATAAAGTTTCCCATAATAAGGCGAAAACAAACACCGGCACACATATGCTCGCCAGGAAATGAAGAGACGAGGGAAAGATACACAAATGGCGTGTAAGAATGTTCATAATTAACATAAAACTTTACGTTTGCCCTTCGGTACGATCTTGGGTAAACGAGAGCGGGGGTGGTGAGGTTGGGAGAGCTCAACTGCCGAGCAATTTTCGTTTCTGATTGTAGCTTAAGTAAGTGTAGGTGATGGCTGGAGTCGGGAATTTGAAACTTTTCATGATGCACAACGAAGGAAATCTCGAATTTGGAGCCCGACAAGCCAAGCAGCAGAAATTCGTCCGAATAAACATAGGCGCACACATGTCTGTCTGTCTGCATAATGAGGAACAAGGGTTAATATGTAAATTTACGTTTAATATAACACTCTCGGGAGTATAGCTGATGAGCTACTTTTATCGTGACAATTATTCAAAGGAGTATCATGCTCCGTCGAATAGTGCAGCATTATACCTCCTCTAGGAAGCTTAACTGGAGCAAGGCGTCGGCACGGGTGCATCAGCGTAGTCCTGACAGAAGGATCGTTGTCGGGTTGAAATCTTTGAGGTTTAATTAAAACGAAGAAGTGTCACACAATTACCTATTCGATTCAAATTAACAGCCTCTTCCAACTCCTTGGGAGAAGTTACATTCCTTTGCGGGAATGCAGTTTTCGCAAAGAACTCTTCTTTGCTGCGGGTGAGGGACGAAAGGGATATTGCGAATGAGGCACACCTCTCGAAAAGTTTGCTGCTTGCACAGAAGTATTATTACACCGACTTAGCGACATTCTTTGGGCATCTTAATATTGCATCCTGCAATTGCGGGAGCAGCGAAAATCGAGACAGTCCGATTATAAGTTGAAATCGTAGTTGATAGTATTTATTTAACTCCATTGTTACAATAATTTATTTCTATAAATAAATTACAATAACTAATTATTTTTGTTCGGTCACACATTTGCCTGGATATTGAATAAGCTCTTATGAATTTTAATATTTTTAAAACCAATACACTGACAGAAAAGTGAGTGTAAATTTGGCAAAATACCTTACATATGTATGTGCACATATGAATTTACTTTATTGATTTATTTTTGATAGTAAATTAATTTTTCAAACGCATAATAAAAAGAGTTACATTTATTTATTGGATATTGGTGCGCGGTTATATCTAAGTATTTATTATTTTTTAGTGTTAAAAATAAAAGTTTAGAACAAAGCTTTGAATTATATTTATACATACCTTCGGTACAGTTAATGTAAACGTATCGGGAACTTAACCTGTAAGATAAGAAAATAGGAAATGTAAATATGAATTTATTCTATTTAATGTAGTGAGTTGTTCACAAATTATTTTGTATTGTCCCCCGTAATTAGTGGTTCACTTAGCGGGATCTCATTTGCCCATTGTAGTGAATTATCAATAAGGGCGTCGGTTACCCCGAATTGGGCATTTTCGAGAGGACTTTTGGCGATTGAGCCTTGATAACTGTTGATCATGTGCATGTGACATTAGTTTGAATAGCGCGTATGAAATCCGTTAAGGGTTGTGTGTCTCTCGGACAAAGTGTTCTCCCTTATTCGGATTGAATTGAACATAGAAGATATGCTCTGTCTCAGAGTTGTTTTCCGGGTTATGGTGGTTCTCCCTGAATGAACGGCATACCTATCGGTGTTCACGCGAATGATCACTGGATCTGGATGTTTCTGCCAGTGATTCATTTGTATCATGCGCATGTAAATTAATTTGATTATCACCAGAAAAAGTCCTTATTCGGAATGAACACGGTGCTCTGCTCTGTCCGAGGGTTGTGTTCCGTATTACAGTAATTTTCACTGATTGGACAACACATCAGTGATTCATTTGTAAAATGGTGACGCCTAGGCTATGATTGTGGCATTATTTTTAAAGTATTGTTTTATCTACCCTTGAGACCCGGTCGAATGGATGAAATGCTTATTGGTTGTTTTTTTATTTGCAGAGGTGGAACTGGTGAGTGCATCCTGCGCTCGGCAGCCCTAAAGGCCCAATACAAGGCTTAAATCATAAATAGCTTTTCCTTTAACAAAAAAAAAAAAAAAATGATATATATATTTTTAATTTTAAGTTGTTTTCCTAGACAAACTCCACGCTATCTCATAATACGTACCTAAATATAGAAACATCTTTATTATTTACTTGATTGGGATTTTCGAACTCGTTATGGAGGTGCTTAATATCAAGACTCATATTTAGTATAGAGCTCGCTTGTCATGGTTTCTTTAATATACCTCAAAAATATCTCACAAATAATCATATGGATTTTTCTCCCTAGTTACTCTATTATTCGAAGTTTGCTGATCTTTTAGTGATATCGGAAAAAAAATACTGTATAGAATTTAACTAATGAAGTGCTGGAAAGATCGTAAAAATGGTGATAGGTTATATGTTGCAACGGATTAAATTTTCTATAGAAAAGCTTCTTCATTTTGACGTCTAATTAACGATTTTGGAGTCAAATTTCACTTTATTTATAAATATTGATATTTCGTGAAAAATACTATTTATTAACAATTTTATATACATAGAATAAAATTACCTATTATAAGTATGTATATATACATATAAATATACCTCAACAAGCATAAAAAGGTTCTCAAGCGAATGTGGTCAATCAGGTAACTTTTTTTGTTTAACTTTTAAAGTAAATATTTTTTCAAACATAAATTAGCCTATATAGTTTGTCTGTCTACTTAATATTTTTGTATGTATATTAAAATATTGTAATTAGCCACTTGAAGCTTATTATTTTATATGAGTAGGTATGTGGTATTCTTGAAAAATTGGCTGTTTACGCAAAATTACTATTAGGCGGACTTTCTGATTTCATCTTAAAGAGGGCCTTCCCTGCTTTGTCGAATCTCGGCGAGTGCGGGGGCAGTGAAGATCAATAGGTGCGAAGCACGCAGTCTGTTTACAATCAAGCCAGGCCAATCGGATTGATTTAGAGCCGTGATGGGGAGCATGTGTCCGGAGGCCATCGAAAAGATGTTACGTCTCGAATATATTCAATTTCATTTGATTAATGGCCTTCGGTAAATGTGCTTACCCCAGATTTAGGGTCTACGCAAAATTCCTTCGACACGAATTTTACCCAAAGGAGTTATAGTTGCTCCGAGAAAAAAAGATGCAATATTTCTTTCGCCCTCTTTTATTGGACCACTTCGATGTTGGGTAGTTAAGGAGGCCGGGGGCGAATTCCTTGTGTGCGCCGGCAAGAAATTTGTTGCGTGAAGCAAATCTTGAAATGGATTTTAAAAGGATTACTCATTTGTATGATGATTACGGCAGAATGAAGGGCTCAACGATGTCGAGGGTGGCGTTCACTTGTTGCAGCAAGAAAGTGGATACATTAATGGGGGGAGTTAATCGGGTTCGAAGCCAACATTTCTGTCAAGGGGACAGGTGAATAGAAAAAATCTAAGAGTTAGGAAGGTGTCTGCGATTTTAAATTTACGAATCCCAAGAGCCCTTCGTGAGTGCCTCCTTTGAGGTTTTCCCAAATGTTTCGAAGCTAATTTTTGCAACTTTAACTTGAATGGGCTGCTAATATCCCCACAGTAAGAAGTACTTGCAAGTAAAACTTCTGAGAGACGAGAATGATTTTCGCATCAGAGATCACAAGGATAGAAAAACTTTTCTAATTTGCCGTCTCAACCTCTTTTTGCACACATAGGCGACCTCGTCTCCGAGTTCCTCGCGCATATGTCCTTACGGATGAATCTCCAAATATTTAAGGAAATGCTTCATAAGCAACACGATATGCTTCCACTCCCAGCCCCAAACAGCGCACATAACATGAGCTTTTTATAAATTTAACTTTCAGCTCGAAATTTATGGTCCTCTAGTTTAAGGTTACTGCTGATTCAGGGACCAACTTTCAGGAGGATGGCTCTTGTAGCTTATTCTTAAATTCTAGGATGTAAATAACTGTTTCATAAAAGCTACTAAGGGGGATTTAAATATACTTACCGGAAGTACTTTAAAATACTTTTAATATTTGTCCATTAAAAACATGAATTTCGACTGAATCGAGTACATATTAGATGCATTTGTGGCAAACTTCTGCTTAAAATGTTCCTCAACTCAAAGACTCCGCTTTGAACGTAGAATTTATGCAAAGCTTGTACATAATTTATGATTTCTGTCATTCTCCGAGCAAATATTTTAATTTGGGCTATACAAATTTCTTGGAATAAATGTATACCTATACTATTCGTACCTGTCTCAGTAAAAATAACAAATTTGTGCAGCAGCATCTGCAGAAATATTTGCATAATTTTATAATTGTCTAAAGTAATTGGTTTCTGGATTTATTGGATGTTGTTTGGTTCTGAAATGCTCTGTTTTTCATTTATTGATTTTGAGGGGTTCGTACGTTTAAAGGAACTCCAAATTATTTATTAAGTTTGGATGGAAGGAAAATTCCTTTTTTATGGGGCAGAAAAATACGATAGGGATATTTACTCTTCAATGTATTTTTATAAAAATAGCAAATTTGTAGTAGATAGCTATTTTTGCAATGTTAACAGATTTTAAGTTTGAACGATAAATATGAGTTTATTATAATTCAAAACCGCAGTAGCCGAGGACTAAGATATTGCAAGAGTGCAATATTCAAAAGCTAGAGGTTCTGCCTACTGTTAAGTACAATATTGTAGGATTTCGTTATGATACAAGACCAAAAACACCAAAAATTGTTTATATATTTACGTATTTTCAATAAGGTACCAATACAATTCCTATATATACCCTATCCTAATTAAGCGCACTCGGGTATTAGACCCATATGGCGTATCCGTATTTCAAAATACGTAATTTAATTGTTTTTTTTTTTATTCAAATAGTAGATAATTAATTAATTTCTATTCTCTATTTTAAGGTTTTAGTGGGGTCTCAATAGTTTATTTCATCTGCAACTATGTAAAATCTAAAATAAAGCTACTACTCTAACAGCCGTATTAATAAAAACTTAAAAGTAACTTACAAAGCCCTTACAATGAAAGTGCCAAAAACGTTATTCATTATGAATTTAGACAATTTTCAGAAGGCTTACGCCTAGTTTAATAAACCATTTTTGAAATCTTTATTGTGCCAATTCTATCAATTCAAAAAATCCACGATTTTGAGACATTAAATATTTTTGAACTTAGGAGCGCTCAAACCTACATACATTAATTCTATTTTAGTTGCAAAGGGTTTCTTGAGAATTTATGAATAATACATTTAAAACGCCCATTAGTCTTAAAGAGGGTTGTAAGTAATGAACACTTAAAATATATTTTAAGATAATTTCATGAATATGACTACAAGTATTTATAGATTTTAATAAATCGAATTTATAATATAGAAGTGTTTATTATACTACTTTAAAATGTTTACCTATAGTGGGGCGAGAATGTTGAGGCGAGAAAGGATATTGAAGGGCTAGGAGAGTCAGCAGCGGTCTATGAAGGTGGGAAGTTGGGGAAGGTTGCTCTACTGAAGAGTGAATACCCCTTATATTTTAATGTTGCTAAAACTTCAACAATCTGAACAACCTTGTTTAAATCCAAAAGAAGCCAAACACAAATCTGTTTTCATAAGCGACCTTGAAAGTTCTTTACTAATTTTTTTTTATTTTCTTTATTTTTTGCAAATAGCTCCTCAAATGATTATTTTATTGAGTTGAATTATGTTTTTATTATATCTGAATGCGAAATTCTAGTGAGTGTTTAAAAAATTCAGCTTTAGGTATAAATATCGATAAGCTTTGTATGTGACACTGAATACTATCATATTATTAAAATAATATTATATTGATTTACTATTATTAGAACCAACAAATGTCAGGTGATATTATGTAAGTTATTGGCTGTGACCCTGCAAAGTATTGAGAATCTCATTGTAGCCGTAGTCTTGATAGTTACAAAAGAATTCCATAGGTAAAATTAAATTTTATATTTTCAAAACATTCAATCGTTCTTTGTGGTAAGTATGCTGAAAAGTTTGAAGTCGACAAAGGAATAACAACGATTTTTAAAGAATCAATTTAATCAATAATGTTGCGAGGACATATCTTTGTAAGCAAGTACAAACATTATTTGTAGAATAGCCAATGGGGACAAGCGAGGCGGATGAACTTGTTAGCAAAATTGAAGTCAGTTCGTGCATCTATGCTACAATATTAGAGGAAACCTTTTCAACTCGGGATGAGAAAACAGGAAAATGGCAAGCATTATCAAGAATTCATTGATACGAAGTAATCCCGAAATATTTCGATATTTTTGTGGTTATCCCAGCGTTTGAATTCTGGCGAGGTCGAGGATGCCTGTTGCTGTTGATAATCCCTTTAGTGCTGTGAAATTTACCAAAGTGACTTTCGGGCGGAAGGCTCTCACTGCGAAGGGACGCCTCCTTGTTATATAATGCGATATCTCTTGGCTGCGGTAACAGAGGAGAAGGGTGCAAATGCGTGCCGTGCCGCACACGCCCCCCTAAGTGATACTTTGTCTATAGCCATCAGCAGAAAATCAAACAGGAAAGAAAAACATCCCCCGCCAGTTCTTCGATTCTTATTCATATCCATCCCATAATCAGGAAATCATTTCTTGTGCGAAAGAGGCCGTGCCGAACATTCCTGCGGGGAATCGTCGCAATATTAAATCTCCCGGCATAAGTTCGAGTGCCGGGCGGAGAAAAATCTTCCGATTTGCATACATCTTGTGTTTGATATTCCGAGCATGTTGGGGCGCCATTCAAGTACTTCCTCCCATGTAGCACGCAATGACAAAACGTGTTTTAGATTTGTCCTCGGCTGATTGAATTGGACCAGAAATATTCCATTTGATCCATTTTTGGCGGAAACCCATAAATCGGATATTGGGACACGTAAATCGTCTGATTTAGAATCTGGGAGATATCGATTTGTTGCTTGTATTCGCCTGCTTTAGTTCTGATTGAGTAATTTGCATATTTATGTGGATCCTTCGTTAGCGAAGAGCCGATGTTAAATAAAATGAAAAATTTACAAATATTCTGAATAGCAGAAAAATATGCTGATTTAACAAAACCTTAAACATGTTCCCCAAAGCCATTAACTATTCAAGTAGGAATGTAGTTGGTACTACATGCGATCACATGCACTAAAATACTTTTTTACGAGGGCAACAGCAAAACTGCTAATATTTATTTCGTTTGAGATGTTTGATCCTTAAAAATAACTCTCAATAACTCTCAATAAGTTGTTCCAAGAAATCAATTTTTTTATTTTCTGGATACCTCAGAAAATTATAATCGACATATGTACTTCTTTGAATAATACTACCCACATAGAGAGAGTAATAGGTAAGAGGTTAAATTTATACCGAAGACGTAATTCTTTCTAATTATCAACTCAGTACTACGTGGGCACAGCAATAAAACCAGAAATATTTTTCTCGTATAGTGCACTTGAAGCTTGAAGCATGCACACTACCCACTCTGCAAACTAAAAAGGGAGATATTTATTTTCAGAGGTGAAAATTGAAGGTTTTTAAATAAGCCGGATTATTAAACTGAACTCTATAGAAAAGATACCAAAGGTAAAAAGGCGTCCCGTCCCGTGATACAATAATCTTAGAAATAGAATTCTGAAATTTTTTGAATGCCATAGCATCTGTAAAAGATATACCGCTTAAAAGAGAAACTTTTTAAAACCGAACAAATTAAAAGTTTGACGGTGTGCACAGAAAAAAAAACGAGAAAAAACGCCGAATGAATGGAAATCAAAAGCAAGTGCATCACACTTACATGAGTTTACCAAGCTTATTAATCAATTTCTGGTGTTATATTTTTATGTAAGACAAGTGAGCTAAAAGTAGGAAATTGCATTAATCAAAAATGACTAAGCACCTGCTAAAGTTTTTCTAAACTTATCAAATAAAGAAACTATTGCTTATAGTTATAAATTAGTTGAGAAATTACCACAAGTAACAAATAAAGAATATTATATGCAGTGGTGGAGAAAATAATGGGTAAAAAAGCAAAATATTCAAAATTTGATCTCGCAATCCCTTCAATAGACAAGATAAAATAAATGTATTAAATACAATTAGTATAGTATTTAGTAAATTAAAAAAAAATTAAAATATATCGTTATTTACTTACATATTATTATGATTATGCACATATGTGAAAAGTATAAACTACATAGGTATACCTACCTTTAATTTTTGTTTTGTTTAAATGCCACATTTCCACTAAGTAGCACTGATATGTTTAAACCTATTCACACTATTATGGTGCAAATATTTTTATCGGTCTTAACGTCAATTATTTGTTTACATTTGATTATTTTTTATAGTAAAAGTAGTTCTTCTAAAATCAGTTGAATTTAATATAATGGTTTAAACTACACAAAAATAAGTTAGTAAATCATATATGTCTGTACATGTATCAACCAAAACATTAGCTAGACATGTAACAAACTTCACAATGACATGGAAAGGATAAGAGTATTACCTATTTTAGTTGTTTAAAAAAACTTTTGATATACTTTTTAACTTTTATATTGGTATAACAAATATTTATTCATGAAAGCAAAGGGAGTTTTTTCTTTTTGATCAAAATTCTGAATATCTTCAAGAATGCAAATGAGCAAATCTTGATATGCTTCAGGTAATTCATAATTGGTTTAAGAAATCATGCCGCTCAAAAATCGATAGAGAGCAGCAAACCCACCTTAATAATCTTGCCGAATAGGTCTTTGATCTGATTCGAGTTGATTTAGGGGAAGGCGGCCGAGGCAGCTTCTAACATGGGTCCAAACGATTTATCACGGGCTGAAAACTTACTGCTGTTCTGCTTTGCGTGAATTCCCACAGAGTACATAAGGGGTGACATGACGAATTTTGTAGGAAGAACCCGCAGCTATCACGGGATATTCTCATGGCGCTTCGCTTCCCGCAGATGGTTTTATCTTATCACCCTCGGGGACTCCTGGGCTGTCGTTTGCGAAAAAAATGTTCGCGAAAGGATAATTTGAGGTTATGGCTTTCTGCCAATGTTGAAACAAATATTTGCATCTTAAATCTAAGCGCGCTGAGAGGGTGGGCGGCCGTTTAGGCGACAATTTTAAGAAAACTCAGTCGCGGACATCTTAAAAAGTTTTCGTAATAACCAATTAAATGGTGACAGTCTCTGTCAACGAAATAAAAATTTCAAAATTTTCCCACTTCGAAGTGGTAGAACAATGACCGAGGCCTGTGGGAAGAAATCTGTAAATCAACTCGTCCAGTATAAATTAAAAATTAAGAGAGGCAATATGCGAGAAAGCTACAAGGCTATAATTCACCAGTTTTCAAGAAAGTCTTCTTAGTAACGACAGCCTTAGCGTCCACAGGAAAGGACACCTAATTCCGCGATGCAATCAAACTTTTCTCTCACCTGCGTGAAATGTTAATTTTACCTTAGGTAAATACCACCTTGGAGACTGATCGTAATTATAATGGAAACATCCCTTTGGGGGAGATTAAGTCCCTTAATTTCATCTATCTTGGTCCTTGGAGCTGTTCGCCAACAAATAAAGATTTCTGGGACCATGGTCCTAAGACGCCATGTTAACCGGGCAATTAGTAATTGCCAAATTTTAAAAGCTCAGCGGAGCAGCAAATGGGATATCAGCCGGCCGCAATTTAAGCCGATAGAAGCTTGACTGATTCCGGGTTACCGTGGTCGAGCCACGGCACCCTGGTCCGGGCCAGTTAGTGACGAACGCCTATTCATTACTGTGCATTATTCGCAGATTAATTAAGGTATCAATTGGTGCGGATTAGGAGGCGAAAGGGTCACAATTTGACCTAGACATGTTAATTTTCTAAATGAACCGCCTTCAGTGGCTGGGTGAAATCAAGCGCGAAAAATCTCATCACCCCAGGGCGGACTAATGACCAATTATGAAAACAAATTGGATCAATACTCCACACAAGCTCCATTGCCTTCATATTCAATTGAAATGACATGTTATTAATTAACTGGCCATCAGATTTTTATGATATATATTGAAAACTATTAAAACTGTAACATATAGTTTCATTTAAACACCAACTTTATGTTTTAATGTACCTATACATATCTACATAGAAGGTACGCACGATTTTACATAATGTATAAAATAAGAGCTGAGTATAAAATTAAAGTGTAGGATATTTGGGTACTAATTTCATAAATTCCTCCTTATATTTTTTAATACAACTTTTAAATATCTGCCAAGCTTATTAATTTTTATTGGTTTTTAATAAAAATTCTAAATTTGAATTACACAATAATAAATAACGAAAAGAGCTATAAAGCTCATATATTACAAGTCCCGCAAAATTGAACTTGTTGAAGGTTTAAAACTTGGGCGTACAGAATGTTTGGAAAGCTTCAAGAAAACTTCAAGCTCTAAAGTTTGAAGTTATTCTTATTTTGGTTCTGATATGTGAAAGAAATTGTTTCTCCGAATTTCGAAATTTTTAGTAACCGTAAGCACTTTAGGGTAAAACCCCTGTGTATAGACTATAGAGTATGTTAACTGCTCGCTAGGTGGCTCTAGCTGTATCAATTTGAAAATAATAAAACTAATTTTTGTTTTCAAACAAAATCTTGGGGAGAAAAAGTGATAAATGCGAAGTATTAGTTACTTAAATAATTATGGCATGTAAATAATTGCTGATTTTAAGGTTTTTTTCAAGTTGGTTCAATTCTTGTACAAAACGAGAATTATGTCCGTATAACATTTACAGATATTACATATAACGACCATACGGGTATAACAAAATGAAATGTAAACACTGTGGGGTTGGAGGTGGCCGGCGAGAATATTTGTCATGCACTCATGCTGCCATAAAGAGGCCAGTTCGTGTGGGGAGCGGGGGAAGAAATTTTATGCGGCCTTTAGAATGACGTGCGCTGGGCCGCCTTTCTTTTATTATTTTCCTAGGAAATGATCCCTGATGCGTTTTTGAGAACGAATTGGGATAGGATGTGGTTAATTTTATCATAGAGAAATTCAGTTGGATCTCATCTTTTGATGTATGTATTTGCAACTTTTGCGATTTTGTCGTGTTTGTATAGTGTGTGTTATTGGATTTGTGGATATTTTATTCAACAACATACATAAATTTTGTTAAGTACAAATTTTTACTTTTTATTTTTATATACTTTGTACATATATTTGGTTTAATTTAGGAGTTCGGCGAATTTAGCGGCACGACAACAGGGTTTTGTTTTTGGATATTTTTATTTTAAAGTTGTGAAAAAATAATTTTAATTTTGTTTAAATATGGGTAGGCGTTGCTTTTATATTAATTGCAACGTTACTGATAAGGCTTGCTCTAATGTTAGTTTCTTCAAATTACCTTCTGATAACAGGCGTGATATGTGGATCCTCCATTGTGGAGGATTGGCATTTCAAAACAATATTCAGGAATCTAAACACATTTTTGTGTGCGAAAATCATTTCCGCTCAGCAGAAATCATTTACCGGGGGTCTAGTGCGAGCTTACTACGGTCTGCAATTCCTTTACCTCATGATTGCACCTTTTGCAAATGCACAGAATATAGTTATGATCCATTATGCGTACCAGATGTTCAGATTAAAGAGAGAGTAGCACACAAAAGGACTTATGCTCCAACAATACAAGATTTTTCAAGTACTATTTCAGATATAGCAAACAATTATTCTTCTCCCTCACCTGAATTAATAGTAAATCGTTGTGAAAACGTTAAAACATATGGCAATCAGTTGAATATAACACTGACTCCTGATAGAAATACTCCGTTCCCAACACAATTCTTAGAACCTCCTGAGAAAAAAATTCCATCTCCAACTCTATTTACGAATTTTATTAACCCCTCAGAGCCTGATTTGCTTAATTCTCTAATTTCTGTTTCTGAGGTGACTTCTGGAAACAACATTTCTGATTTGCTCGAAAATAAAACGAAAGATGTAAAAGCTTTTGTCAATACACAAATAATGCATAAATTTGGCCCTGGAAAAGAGTGGACCCTTGATAAAAAAAAAGTGTTTTAAAAAATATATTTCAAGTCTCCAGCCTGTTACAAAACAATGCAATCTATGGGATTTTCAATGCCTCATACGTCAACCACAATGCGATGGCAAAATGAGACAATTTTCTGCCCAGGTATTAACCACAGCATAATTCAATTACAGCAATTTAAATGTGAAAAATGGTCCCCATTAGAAAGGAAATGCATTTTATTATTTCATGAAATGGCAATCAAAAATGAATTAGAATACGACTCACGTCAAGACATTATTTACGGACTTTTTGATTTTAGAAATGGTGAACGTAGGGATTCTATTTCATCTTCGGCACTTTTGTTCATGGTGCGTGGACTTAATTTAAATTGGATACAATCAATTGCTTATTATATTGGAGCCGTTAATCCTGAAAAACCTTTAGATTCATCACCCTTTATAAATTGAGAATTCTGATAAATGGGTCCGGAATTCATTATGCACAACATAATCCATGATATTATTGTAAGAAAGATAGGAAAAATTACATTAAAATATGATAGCATTTTTATGTTAACTGAAAAGTTTTTGACGTATATTAGTTTCTTGCATCCTTGATTGATATTTTCGTTCTCGAAATTGGGAAATTTATAGTTTTCAAAGATAAAAATAATATTTTAATTGTCCACAATTTCAAACGATTTAGGTGAAAATAATATGTAATTAAAAGAAACGTTTTTTTTTAGACAATTGAAGAAAGTCCAAGACCACAAAGTCATAAGGTCGATTTCGCCTTAAAAGAATGTAGAAAAATCTGTCTTATGACATTTTGGACTTAAAAATCACTTTCAAAATACGCGCCTCGGAACAAGTGAAGTTAAAGGTACATTAATATTAGCACGTATTCGAATGGATTTTTTTTACCAGTTTTTATATCTTTCACCACCAAAGTTTTATGTGAACAACTCGTTTCGGAGTGTAGCGAAAAATTTCCAATTTGCGTGGTCCGTCCATCGATTGTAACAGCCTCCCTCTCGGAACCTACGCCAGGATTTATGGATAAATTCCAGGCTTTGAACGGGTTTATCTTATAACAGCTGCGGGACAAGGTCCTGTATTTTTCCTTAGTGGTAACTCCAGTGTCGATTTGGACCTCATTCCTGTCGATGTCGTTGTGAAAACAATTGTCATGGCAGAACGAGAGACAGCCTCAAACAGGTACTTCTTAGTTTTGATTTTGAGTATTTATTTATTATTTTATTTATTTATTGGTGGGGCCGCCCAAGCGGAGGGCACTGCGACCAGACGGTCTTTTGTGCCGGAACCCCGTTAGTGGAGTAGACGATCCGCTACCCTAAGGAAAGCCAGAAGGTCACCCTCAGAAGAATTACGGACCTCAGCCGGGCTTAGAAACCCTTTACCGAAGGTCCTACTTCTAATCCGAGCCAGTGCCGGACAGTCATTGATTTTGACTAACAATGGGTAAAAATTCCTGATCAATTACAATAAATTTTCAGAAGCACTAAAGTTCAGGTTTACAACTGCGTCTCTGGGAACTTAAATCCTCTACCTATGGCTAGTTATATTAAGCACCTGAACACAACAATTGTGCAATATCCTAACAAACGGAACTGCGCTTATCCTCGAATTTACGTGTCTCAAAATCAACTTTGGTACACAAAGTTTGTTTTCCTGTTTTGCACCTTGCCAGCTGTTTTTATCGATTTTTGTTTAAAAATGTTGGGATCGAAAACAAAACTGCTGCGTCAAGTGGAGAAAATAAAAAAATTGACTGTAGCGAGTACGTTATATGTTTTAATATCGATTGTAATTAATTCATTTTTGCATTCCAGCTCGCTGGGTTACTACTAGACAGTGGAATTTCAAAAGTGATAACACATTTAAAACTGCTAAAATTAAAGTCTGGAGGCAAGTTTAAATTACGCATATAAATTTGTAGAATACGTAAAGGATTCTTAATATTATCAGATACCCTTCCATGGAATTAATTTTATATGCAGTGCTTTTATTATTTATAGCTAAATGGTTCAAATGTTTTTAAGGTAAGTTTTAGAAATATAAGTTTCAAATATTTTTTTAAAATAAGAATTTATTTAACTTGATTTGATAAATTTGCTTTCTCGTCAATTGGTATTTTGCATCTTGTTTAGAAATCGTAAATAAATGAATGAGTAAATTAACTTCAATTTGAAAAAAAATATACATATATATAACGATGATGTAAGTATATATTTATTTATATGGTATGTACATAAAATTTATACATATATTTAAACTATTTTATAAAATTTAAAAAAATATATATTAACGCGTTTTAATAAAAACCAAAACACACAAATACAGGAAAATATAATGAATATTTTTTCAAATTTAACTTACTTTTATTGGTTTTTTTTTAAAGAAAGAAAACCAGTAAACAATCTATCATTATTTAATTAATTGATAAAATAAACGACAATGACAATTGAAAATGGTTAATGTTATTTTAAAAAAATAAAAATTGAAACCAGAAAAAATGGCAATTTCTTACTCATAATAATTTATATTTAAGGGAGATCATTAAACCTAAGAAACAAATTAAAAATAAAGATAAATATGCGCTTTCTTGTAATAATGGCTTTAATTAATTCAATTTTGTTTGTAATACAAACAAGTGGAAGCGAAATGAAGAAACAATGCAACAAAAAAAAACTAAAACATAAAACATAGGTGGATTTGTGAAGAAAAACGAAGAAAAAAAACACTCAAATCGATTATTTTACTTTTCTTTTGTAAGAAATATTTTTTGCAATCTATTTAATAAATAAAAAAAATGCACTGAGGGTACAGATAACAAAATTTGGTACAATTTCACTTTTGATAGCATTTTCTTTTGTTTTCCATGACACAGCAAGAAAGCGGATTTAAAGTGTTTTTTTTTTTCTTTTATAAATATTTAAATACTGAAAGAACAAGAAGAAGAAAAAATATAAAATGAATAAATTTCATATTTTTACTTTACAGTTTTATGAGGTAAATTTCCAAGGGCCACCGCGGTTGGCAATTTTGACTAAGAATTTGGTATTAAAAACATTTGTGAAATCCAGCGGAGGGAACCGCTTCATTGCATTAATTGAAAGAGGTTTAAATACATTGACTCCGCTGGACTGTTAATTTTTTTTAAATAATGCTCCGTCAAAATTATCGGCAAGGCCAGCGATTGCCTGTGCAAATTTTCTATACCTGTGAATTAAAAATTTGAAATTTTGTTGTGATTTACTAAATTTAATTTTCAGTTTGATCATTTAATTTATAATATTTTTAATTTATTTAAATTGAAAACTAGAATTTTTGCTTGGAATTTTGTATTTCTATTTTGAATAAAAAAGTACATAGATTACTTATAAAGACATAGTCCGCATAATTAAATTATTCGACTACATATTTAGGACATGGTAAGATGTACATAAATGCTGCAATTTTTCGCAGGCCGAGAAAATATTTCTATTATTCCACAAAATTGAATGGCTTAGAATTTAAAATACAAATAAATAAGGTTCAACTTTCTAAAATAATATTTTGAGCCAGGGTCTACGACCACTTGAGATTTATTTAATTTATAATTGATTTCAAAAATATTTTTCGTTGCGTTACTATTTCAAAGAAAAGTTATATGGTCTTATATGTAAGTAGTAGAACTTATGAAGCATTTTAAATTTTTTCGAGTATATAATTAATATTTTAATAAAACAATTATCAGTTTCCAGAGGTATGGCATCAACGAAACTCATTATGGATGTAAAAACCGATCACAGTTGTCGTCTAATTGCTCTCCGGTCACTCCTAAATAAATTGCAGCCAATAAATTTTTCCATTTTAAAATTTATATTTCAACACTTTGTAAGATAAGTGATTTTCTGGACATGGACAGCAAAAATTTTGCAATTTGTTGGTGGCCAACACTAATTCCAATTGAATTCACCGACATGAGCAATTTTGAGCAGCTGCGTCCGTATCTTGAAGACATTGTTCAGACAATGATCGATCAGTTCCCGTATCTATTTTGTGGGAAAGAGGCTTTCGTAATGGTTTAAGTTCTTATGGCTGATAAAAAGACAAAGTTAGCATAGAAAAACACATGCATAAATTTTTAAACAAAAAAAAAATGTTTATGAATATACTAACTGTGAAAGATGTTGTTTTATGACTGAAAAAAAAAATGTAATAATTGTAATTTATCTAGTTATACTTTGCATATTTATAAATGTCGACTGGTACAGCAGTACTTGCAGCGAATGTGACGCACAAGTTAAAAAAAAAAAAAACAATTAACAAAAACCATAGAGAATAAATTGCTAGGGGATCGTTAAGATAGAATAAAAAGACACTTGTTCACGACCGAGCGCGTGAACGTTTATGAACAAAAATTTTACTTGAAAAGTGTGCGTAGAATGAGGAGAAGATTCATACTTTTATATAACACTTATTCTATTTAAATGTAACAATTACGCAAACTCTCATCATACAGTAATTATCAACTCAGAAAAAAAAAAACGTTAAATGTGATTTTACCAGTAAGTTTTTGACTATATATGACAAAACCTTACTTGAAGCTTGTCTTAAAGAACTTCCTAAACTCACGTTTTATCTTATCAATCCTTCCACTAAAAGGCGTCTCCTCACGTAACGACGAATGCGTTTCTCTGTTGTTTTACTGTAATTTTTATTGTATTATATGTTTAGGGCTCTTAATTATGATTCGGATAATATTTTCTGTGTATGATATGAGGGACGAAACTACTTTCAAGGCGGAGAGGAACTAATTACTTTAAAAATTTAAAATCAAATACTTCCGAAGGCAAACAGTTTGGTAATAAATTCTGGTTCATTTTAAAATACTTTCAAATATTTAAATACATTTCTTTTCATTTATTTGTTTATAGCGAAATGTTTCGCGATGAGAAGTTAATTAAAAAATTTCCTTTTATTGCCAGAAATCTCTCCGGCCGCTAAGTCGTTAAGCGACAAAATGAAAACCGATTTTTTTAAATAAAAAATTAGTTACCCTGTTCGACCTTTTTGCATTAATAAACTTCGTATTTTACACAGCGCGCATCACAGAAAATCGCTTTTGCTTAGATAGTTTATATAAAATTGATATTAAATCGTAAAGAACGTAAATTAAAATTAAAAAAAAAAGTAAAAAGTAAAAGATTAACATATGTATCATGATGCTCCAGGGCTATTTTCATGCTTTTTTAAGAAAACAAAAACAATTTTATAAGCAAAGCGTACTACCGATTGCAACTGAGTGAACCTAATCGATAACGCTTCGTAGATAAATAAAAAATTAATTTAAAAGAAAATTAAGAGAGAGGAGATAAAAAGTTGAGGAGCTAACGAATAAAAGAGTAAAAAAACAAATCAATTTTATGATGGAAACTCAATAGATTAATTAATACTACATATATATGTTTATTTTTAAATGGAAACTGATGAAAAGGCTTAATGATTACTGAATAAGATGGATATAAGTGTCACATTTATGTAAATATTATTTTGGAAAAACAAGTCCACACAAAGAAAAAAACATGTTTGCAATATTGTATATGTGTAATTAATAAAATGATAAATTTTATTAGAAGAGTTGTTTTCTTAAATATTATTCCCTTTGAATTTCTCCTAAAGAATGAATAGACAAAAAGGTAAGTTTTAATTTACTCCTGGGTCTATGCTAAAATCTGTAGCTTCCACACCCAAATTCCGCTCCGGACTTTAGCTCAGACCCGAATCTATAAGATCCCCGGTTCGGGTCCTGGTTGCGGGGTAAAATTTCAGCCGGGGCCCACACCGGACCGAGCTTACGTCCTCGACCGTAAGCTCGCTCCGGTTTGGGCCCCGGTTGAAATTTTACCCCGAAACCAGGACCCGAACCGGAATTTTAGTTAAGGTCCACACCAAACAAATTCCCGGTTCGGGTCCTGGCTACTGGGTAAAATTTCAGCCGGGGCCCAAACCGGAGCGAGCTTACGGTCGAGGACGTAAGCTCGGTCCGGTGTGAGCCCCGGCTGAAATTTTACCCCGAAACCAGGACCCGAACCGAGGATCTTATAGGTGGCTCCGGTTCTAGTTTAAAAAAAAAATCGTAACAGTGCCCATTGTTTTTTCTTTTTTCCATAAAAGCAATCATTTTCTCCAGGGCTAAATTAAAACTTACCTTTTTGTATTAAAAAGCCATCAATTGATAAAACTATTTTCTGAAAATTCCTTGGAGCGGAGAATGGGCGGTAAATAAAACCAGTTATCTAAAAAAATGTTTTATTAAACGTTTATTCATTTTTACAAATTCGGAATAATTCTAATTGAACTTAATTCTAAATTTGTTTATTAATTACATCTACTGGCTAAGTTTTTGCACACAAATTATGTAAAAAATAAGTTACAAAACTAGCCTTGTACAAAATGAACTTTTATGCAATTTTAATAATAATTTTAAAATATTTTTGTGGTTTTTCTTTAAAGCAGATTGGTCATTCCAGCTGAAAGTTTCTTCCTCAGATAATTCCAGGGTTAAATTTCAGCTCTCAGAGTCCTGATCCCGGGCGATTGGGTTCCTGTGGGGAAAAATCATTTCAGTCGAATGTTTCTTCCTTAGCTAATTCCAGGGTTAAATTTCAGCTCCCAGAGTCCTGATCGCAGGCGATTGTTTTCTGTGGGAAAAAATAAAAAAGAAAGGATTATTTAGAGAATTTATTACCGAAAATACTAATATTCAGGGACCGATTATAACAGTTATTATTCAAATTTTATATTAAAAAATCATTTAGAAGGAGTGGTCCGATTTATAAAACACGTAGCAATATATGATCCGTTGGAAATGTACTTTCCATTAACATGCAAATTTTGAGATTTATAATTTTAACTGTAAAAAATTAAAAGTTAACCGTTATTTTTCCTTTTTTTTTATAATCAGAGCTTTATAACAATTATCGGATAACTTTTAATAGCCAGATCAGGAATAAAAGTTATCAGATGATTTTTATTGTTTTAGATCGACAATAAAAGTTATCAGATGATTTTTATTTTTTTCGATCAGGAATAAAAGTTATGAAATGATTTTTATTTTTTTCGATCAGGAATAAAAGTTATCAGATGATTTTTATTTTTTTCGATCAGGAATAAAAGTTACGAAATGATTTTTATTTTTTTCGATCAGGAATAAAAGTTATCAGATGATTTTTATTTTTTTCGATCAGGAATAAAAGTTATCAGATGATTTTTATTTTTTTCGATCAGGAATAATAGTTATGAAATGATTTTTATTTTTTTCGATCAGAAATAATAGTTATGAAATGATTTTTATTTTTTTCGATCAGGAATAATAGTTATGAAATGATTTTTATTTTTTTCGATCAGGAATAATAGTTATGAAATGATTTTTATTTTTTTCGATCAGGAATAATAGTTATGAAATGATTTTTATTTTTTTCGATCAGGAATAATAGTTATGAAATGATTTTTATTTTTTTCGATCAGGAATAATAGTTATGAAATGATTTTTATTTTTTTCGATCAGGAATAATAGTTATGAAATGATTTTTATTTTTTTCGATCAGGAATAATAGTTATGAAATGATTTTTATTTTTTTCGATCAGGAATAATAGTTATGAAATGATTTTTATTTTTTTCGATCAGAAATAATAGTTATGAAATGATTTTTATTTTTTTCGATCAGGAATAATAGTTATGAAATGATTTTTATTTTTTTCGATCAGGAATAATAGTTATGAAATGATTTTTATTTTTTTCGATCAGGAATAATAGTTATGAAATGATTTTTATTTTTTTCGATCAGGAATAATAGTTATGAAATGATTTTTATTTTTTTGATCAGGAATAATAGTTATGAAATGATTTTTATTTTTTTCGATCAGGAATAATAGTTATGAAATGATTTTTATTTTTTTCGATCAGGAATAAAAGTTATCAGATGATTTTTATTTTTTTCGATCAGGAATAATAGTTATGAAATGATTTTTATTTTTTTTCGATCAGGAATAATAGTTATGAAATGATTTTTATTTTTTTCGATCAGGAATAATAGTTATGAAATGATTTTTATTTTTTTCGATCAGGAATAATAGTTATGAAATGATTTTTATTTTTTTCGATCAGGAATAAAAGTTATCAGATGATTTTTATTTTTTTCGATCAGGAATAAAAGTTTAAATGTGATTTTTATTTTTTAAGATCAAGAATAAAAGGTATCGCATGATTTTTATTTATTCAGATTAGGAATAAAAGTTATGAGATGATTTTTATTTTTTTCGATCAGGAATAAAAGTTATTGGATGATTTTTATGTTTTAGGTCACGAATATAAGTTATCATGCTATATATGTACATTAATTCAAATGATTTTCAAACATTGTTAGTTAAATAGTTCTCTATTCAGATTCAGAGCCGTTGATAGGTCTAGTTAAACGTTACCAAGAAAATGTTCTCTAATAACGGGAAAATAACTCAAATAGATAATACTATAATGGGAATAAACATCAAAAGGTACCAGGCGATTTTTGGTAAACATTGCGTAAACTTTGAAATGTTTGCTTATGTGAGTAAAATGTCGAAACTGATCATTTAAATTAACGATTGGAATTCATATTTTAAAATATCAATTCCAATCAATTTCTCTCCTCCGTGGAGTTAACAGACAGCTTCAGGTAAAAAGTTTTACCCATGAGTGAAAACTTTCGAGTTAATAGACCTATTAAAACTAGGCCGGTTAACGCTGACCTAGTGGTGATCCACTATAAAATTATATATTAAACGACACATCTAAAATAAAATTCATCTCTTTTATTGAAACCAGGTTCAATCAAAAATTCTTAAAAAACAAACTTTGAATAAAACCAACAAACAATCATTTGATAAAACACATTTTATTTATTTTCGTTATCACAAGGAATCAGAAGCAGTTTTTTTACATAAATAGGTTTTGCGTTCTCCTCCAATTCTGTAAAGTTACAAATAGTACCTTGTCCTAAATTTCTTAAGATGCTGACACAAACCCAGCCGAATGCTCCTACAGCCTTGAACTGATTATCTAAATAACAAAAAAAAAAATAATTGAACACATATTTTTCATCCTGGGGGATATGCTTTGAGTCCTGTAGCTGCTTGGGAGCGTTTTCGCGTAATAGTCCAGGTAAGGTTCAATTGAGATATGTAAAGGCCGTCCTGACGACTAGGCGACAGAAAGCATTTATTTTTTTGCTCGGATTTTCCGATAAGAATCAAATAAAACCAACAGGCGCATAATTCAACGAAAACAACGATCTTGGTGTGTCCTTATAAGATCCTCTACACATACAATTAGCAAACAACTTATAATTAACAATATTTACACAAATCCCTTAGCATATCATTACATAGGCCAACACTATTCTAACATCGGTATTTACATAGGATACATACAGGAGCTATTTTACAAGCTAGGTCATTAGCTAATTTGATATTAACCCTAAGTACACTCAGTTCGTCGAAATTATAAATCATCGTATAAAACACGAGGACCTCTCTAGGGATTCATCTGAATTGCACTTTGTCGTTCCCCACCATCCTCCCAGAAAAAATTGATATCGCGTTAAAAGCGCTCAGATATGTATATAAAATTCTACACGGCCCGCGGTAGTCCGGGAAAGAGTGAGACCAAAATAAATAGTGTTCCCCAGTTTAATTGCCCATAATTTAATTGAACTATACCTCAAAATCTAAAAGACACCTTCTCATTTTAACTCTAGAAAAAGTTTCAAATACTTAAATTAACTTATGAGATATGTATGTATGTGTATACAATCGGAACTTTAACTAGTGTAAAATATTTGGAGTATATGCATAAATATTCCTGAATATAAATAATTTTTAAAATATGTTTTGTCCGTTGATTTTCACTTCAAACTTCAAAATCAAAATTCGTTAGCTAGATACAGTGCTGTCTAAAATTATAGGACCAAGCTTTAATTTTGCATATATGGTGTATTCCCAAGCCCATAACTTGTTGGTAAGGAGAAGAGAGATGGTGACAACTGGTATATATGAAATCGTTGTGTGTCCTTAATTATTTCATAAATTTTTTTTAAAATTCATGTACTAATTTTAACAAAAATCGTAAAAAACTCAATACAATAGTGTTTAAAATTATAGGACCACTTAATATGATGTCTTTGGCCTTTATATACAGGGTGTTTTGCTAAGGTCTGAACAGGGGTATGCCAATCGATTCTAAATGGTCTCCTGATCAACGTTTCTTCGGACACCCCACCCCCTTAAAATCGGTCCTTCCCCCCCAAAATCGCGATTGAAAATTTGGAGGGGGTCAACCTAGAAAATGCTTCATAAGTTCTTTCAAAGATATCCTAGAATACTGGTTGATAATGCATTAGAAAGCTGAGCCTTCAAGCTTTCCAACGATACCACCCGCGACCCAATCAGTACACAAACAAGCGGGGGAGACCCCGTCAAATTTCGAAAATGGCAATTTCAAAGCCCAAAATTTGACCTTGACCCTTCATTCTGTCGATTATTTATATGGGAAGATCGAAACTTTTCCTGAGAAAAAGCTTCCCTGTCATATGGCCTTTCTCAAGAAAAAAACCGTACTGGAATCCGACGTCGCGTTCCGAAGTTATTCGTGTTACAATAATTGATAGAACAACAAAACCCACTATCCGCAATGAAGTCCAATTGGAAAGTGTCACATCGAGCATCTGCTCCGTGGGGCTGAACCATCGAACACGAATAACTTTGGAACGCGCTGTCGGATTCCAGTGCGGTTTTTTTCTTGAGAAAGGCCATATGACAGGGAAGCTTTTTCTCAGGAAAAGTTTCGATCTTCCCATATAAATAATCGACAGAATGAAGGGTCAAGGTCAAATTTTGGGCTTTGAAATTGCCATTTTCGAAATTTGACGGGGTCTCCCCCGCTTGTTTGTGTACTGATTGGGTCGCGGGTGGTATCGTTGGAAAGCTTGAAGGCTCAGCTTTCTAATGCATTATCAACCAGTATTCTAGGATATCTTTGAAAGAACTTATGAAGCATTTTCTAGGTTGACCCCCTCCAAATTTTCAATCGCGATTTTGGGGGGGAAGGACCGATTTTAAGGGGGTGGGGTGTCCGAAGAAACGTTGATCAGGAGACCATTTAGAATCGATTGGCATACCCCTGTTCAGACCTTAGCAAAACACCCTGTATATAAAGGCCAAAGACATCATATTAAGTGGTCCTATAATTTTAAACACTATTGTATTGAGTTTTTTACGATTTTTGTTAAAATTAGTACATGAATTTTAAAAAAAAATTTATGAAATAATAAAGGATACACAACGATTTCATATATACCAGTTGTCACCATCCCTCTTCTCCTTACCAACAAGTTATGGGCTTGGGAATAGACCATATATGCAAAATTAAAGCTTGGTCCTATAATTTTAGACAGCACTGTATGTACCTATGATATTGGACTTTCATACAATTTTTAACGTTAATCACCTATAACGTATATACAATTTTTTTCCAATTGTTTCAGACATTTCTTAATTTAAAATAAGGTATTACTAACACTACCCGATTAAATTAATTTAATATCTATCAAATTAATCACTTTTGAACAGATCCATAAATTTTGAATTAATATGCATATACAACTTTACTAATATTATCTTCGGCGCTCTACAAACCGACTGCCAAATTATAATGAGTTTAAAAAAAAAAACCAATTGGAAAACTGCGTTACCGCAGGGCTCATTTAGCCCAGTTACGATGTTTAACTAGCTGCTGACTAAACTATTGTGAATGATTGATCATTTTATTAATGAAATAGCTGCTTCTAAAGTGCAAATTAACAGCGGAATGTCGAAAGGATTTAAAACGAAAAATCTTTTAATAGTCCAATAATATAAAAAGTATTGAATCAATTTCGGAAAAATTCCCGGAAAGCTGAATTTTGGTTGACAGCTTCTTTTTTGTGTTCTAACGAAACTTTAATGACGAAAAGTGTCTTTATGACGAAAAACCCCATCATTAAGACGAAAAGATAAGTACGAAAAGTAGCATCCTAAGTACGAAAAACTCCCGTCATTATCTCACAATTACGAAAAGTTGCCATCTATTGGAGAATAGAAAAACTGGAATTTTACATTTTTTAGTCAATATCCACTTATTTTACATTTAAAATAATGCAATAGCATGCTTATGTCAGTAATATCGTCCATATTCGACACAAATTTAAAGAACAATCAACTTAAAAATTCAAAAATATTTTTCACTTCACGTTGACACTCACGAAAATCGTCTACTGACAGAACTAATGATGAAAAGTTATAATGTGCCACGGCGTCATTACCGTTTTCGTCATAAAGACACTTTTCGTCATAATGACAGTCTAGTGTGTCAATGGTATTAATATCTCGTTCTTTCTTCATTCCCCCATTTCGAACCAAATTTGATCTCACTTTTAAAATGAGTTTTTGTACGGGACCAGCAGTCTTATATGTCAGTGGCTTCGGCTAAAAAACTTTATGCATGGGTGAAAACTTTGGAGTTACAGATAGACTTTTATATTTTGTAATATTACTGGACTAATATAAATCATATTTTACTTTTATTTTTCTATGTCTATTATTACTAGACTATAAAGTAATTTACATAAATCAGTCTAGCAGTGCATAAAAGGTATGAGTTATTTGATTTTGATTCAATATTTTAGGATTCTTAAGTTTTTTCTAATGAAAATGAAGGAAAATGTAGTTCTCAGAGGTCTTAAAGCTAGACATCTTAAGAAGTTATACATAAGGTAGAGGTGACCAAGGGTATTTTTTTGTTTTCTGTTCCCTTTTCGCATTATTCATGTAAGAGTTTAAGGAAAAATTCGTATTATTGCAGATATTGCAGAGCCAAACGATCAGCAGATACTGTAACAGACGTTCGTGTACCGAAATTTTTAACTTTTGTTTTTTGTGTTACCTGGCATTGATGGCAAAAGCAAGCCGTAGTAAAATTATTAAAAGTTTGTAGGATTAATTTTTCTTTAAGTCTTGTAAAATAATATTAATTTTCATTTTAAATTAATAAATTCTCTTCGGGCTACATATGTACATATTGTTTTTTTTCTTGATTAATAACACAATGCAATTTTTGCTTTCACACGCTCATCTATCGGCAACTTAGATATAAAATTATTATAGTTTTAATCCACTTTGTATTTTTTAAGGACTATATTAAAAGATAATCTTTGAAGATGAAACTAACTGGAACGGAACACACGAAAAATTTTTGAGGCAATTTCTTAATATGTGTCAGTGCAAACTAATACTGAAACAAGAAGCCATAGCAGCAGTAAAAAGAAAATTTTCGGTAGGGGCAGTAGGAAATGTAATGTAAGAAACCTATATTAAGTAATCAAAAATTATATGAAATAATATAGTAATAAAACTAGTTTATTTTAATAGCATTCTTGATAATATAATAAACAACTTTTCGCGTTAGTATAAACTTTATCAGACGTGAAAATTTTCCTTTGCCCCCAAAAATTTCTATGTAGGTTGAACTACGGCACTGATCCAACCTACAAATAAACAAAATGGCAGCCAAGAAACTATAAGAAACTGACACTCAACCTACAAAATTTTGCTAACTGTCAAATACAATTTTTGCCTCATTCACATACAGCACACGTATAGGGCAGTTCCGTTCCAGTTAGTTTCATCTTCAAAGAAGATAATATACGAAATAAAATCTTTATATAAAAAAAAAGGATAATCCAGAAAACACCGATTTTTCAGTCGGCGAAAGTATCTCACCACTCTTCAAAATCGATCCCATGTTCAATTTAACATTTTGCTGCAATTTAGGTATCACATTCAGTTATTTAAACCACAATTCAATTACCTTTGGAACCTTCAAACTGGCAGATTTTGGTCTCCCACTTTACGATCGTCTTAAAATTAGGTCTAATCGACAAAAACGTCTTCTGGTCGAATTAATAAAAAAAGGGGTGGAGCTGTTCAGCGATATGCTTCGAATATTCCTCTCAGGAGGCAGTGGTCGGAACAGACAAGGTGCACCTCAGGTGCCGGACTTTTAAGTCTCCAGGCGGCACAAGAAGGGAAAGAACGGGATATGGCTAACACAGGGCGCGGTAACCTACACATTAATTAAAATTTACCTTACTTACAATACGAATGGACCAGTCTTTAATATTTTGATAGTAAATCAGTTTAAACGCAGCTCTCGGGCCCGGGCAGGGTGTCCGTGATAATGTGGTTCCGGGAGGAGCTGCTCGTCTTGCTAGTAGTGACCGTCGGGTTGTTAACCCGCGGCAAGGTCACCTGGCTGGCGTTGCCCAGACTAAAGTCAATACTGGTCGCCAGGTAGTCTGCTATCGAGAGCTCAGACTTGTGGCCCATGCCTAAGTTAATGTTATTCTGGAGGTCCGAGTTAGCGTTGCAATAGTTGATGACCCCAGCGTCGTAACGATTTACGTCAGGACGGGTAACCGCCAGGTGAACAGGAGCATTTAACGCATTGGAAGCAGGTAGGCGGTCGTGGTAGCTCTTGGCTGGAAGCGCTTCGTAGATGGGCTGCTGCTGATTGTAACCTTTCCTGCTGTCTTCAGAACTTTGCCTTAGGCTGTTTTGCGATGGTGTAGTCTTTTGATCCCCTTCGTCAAAACACATAGAAGACGGCTCCTGCAGAATTGATTCGGGTTAAGATTTCATAAAATTTTTAAAGGGTTCGGGCTCTGCTTACAAATGTGGGGGAAGTAAAATTTGGCTTTGCTATGAAAAGAGCGTTTGGTCGGTTTCCCATTGGAGATGATGAGTTTCTCTTCTGCTTGAGGCAAAGGGAATTGTCTTGATCTAGGAAAATTAAATAATATAAGTAACTACATACCAAGCTAAATGGCTAATATTACCTTTCTGAGCATTTAGGATATCTGGTTGCTTCTCCACTCCCTGTTTTAAGGTGTACGCCACTACAAGCCTTTGGTGGCCCGGAGCAGTTTCTAGCGGTGCTGTCAAGGTAACATCCATTCCTAAAAATAAGGTAAATCATGGGAGTTGAACAGGATTCAAAGGGTCCTTCCTTACCCAGGTGCTTGTCCTTGTCGTCGCACAAGCTTCTGCCAGCTTGGTCCCGGCGCTTTCGAACAGCGATGACTACAACCAGGAGGATTCCTATCCCGATAGTGAGAAGGGTGCCCGTGAGCAGGGCAGCTAGCGGAAGTATAGAGAGCCCCACTGCACCGTCTGGGAAGATATTGAGATTTCCTGTTTACTAAAATATTCAGCGCGGAACTGATTGTTTTATAAGAAGGCTCCTCCTCGAAGAGGCCCAGAAAATTTTCGAAGGGGCCAAGACCCTGCTACTTAGCGGAGTTGCGGTGAGGGATACCTAAAATCATTCAAGGTTCCGTCGTTGTTCGAAGTAAGATGAATATTTTATTAGGAGGAAACAGCGAAATATTCATCCATCGCGGAACGCTAAAAAGCTTTCAGAAATGCTGCATACTGAATACCTTTGAAACAAGATTTTTCAGTTTTTTTTTGTTGTAAAATGGTTAAATCGAATCGACGTAATTGAGAAGTGAGAGGAGAATGAAATTGCGCTGATGCCGCCAGCGTATCGGATAAAGTATTGAATTTTTAAATAAAAATCACTTTTTAAAAAACGAACACTAAAAACTTGCTTTGATGAAATGAATACGCCAATTTTTTTGTTCGATCTTAAAATATCCCATAAATTTTGCAACAAATGAAGCTATGTCTTAGAGTGTTTACAATGCATATTATTTATTTATTTATATTGATATTTATTCTTAAGAAACAAAAAAAGAATACTTAAAACCAAGAAGGAAACGTGGTCTGGTGTCTTTTCTAAATATCCCTGTTTCGATTTTCTCTTAGAAATGAAATTTTTTCAGACATTTCTAATTAAGAAAGCAGCTAAATTGCAAACTGTCTTTTTTTTTCTTACCTTCTCAATTACATCGTTTGTTGAATTTTACATTACTGGATAGTCTTAGTTGGTAAGTGTTGACTTTACCTTTTCATACTAAAATAAATTTAAGAAAAATGGAGAAATGCAAAGATCTTATTCACTATTATTTTTTATACTACTAGCTACATATTTATTTTTTATATTTTTAAGTATCAACTATGTATATAGCCAAGTTGGTTTTTTGTTGTGTAATAAATTTATAAGCTTATTTAAAAACCGACTCTTAATTTAAAAAATATAATAATTAATTTCTTCTGTCTTATAATCTGACCTGTTGAACAAAGTTCCTAAAATGAACATTCGTTGCATAAAGTAGCGGGGGTAAAATTATTAAATTACATACATATATGTACATACATATGTATTATGGTATTTAAGATATAAATAATATTAATAAGCTTGAATTGCATTGAATGAACAATTTAGACTACGATTACGTTTTACATTAGCTGTGTTTTTTTGATGCTCTGATTTGGATCTCGAATTTCGCGTTGAATTGAATATGTTAAACTGTAATCCATATCAAAATTTTTAAACTTTGCAAAAAATTCATCAAATTGCAATGATTTTAGCCCATCCAAACTTCAAGTCATGAACTGAAACATTTATTGGATCTAGTTTTTGACGCAAATTGGGCATAAGTTAATGCAATTTGATGCTTTTTTCACAAAAGTAAAAAGTTTTGCTGCGAAATCTGATTCGGAACAGATCATTAAAACAACACAGCTATTGTAAGAACACAAATCATCAAATAAAAGCTATTTTCAAATTTTGATATAATACTCCAATTTTTAAGGGCCTTACAAGTAAAAGTATTATCCATTTAAAAGAAGCTAGCACTTACATTGACCAATAACACTATCAAATCGACTGTCGTTTGGGAAACGTATCTTAATTCTAAATTTTAGGAGTATTATAAAAAGCACCTTAAAAAGGACGATCCAACCAATATCGATTTAACCATAAAAATTTGTCGATTCTGTTTCACCCTTGCTTTGTTTCATTCAGCCCACAAGTGGATGTGCTTCCTTCAATAAAAAATAACAAGGCAAATTTCCGCTACCGAAAAAAAAAAACTCTCTCACACGAAGCAAATCCAATTTCCCTTCCTTTGTTTGGCCGCAATAGCCTTGTCCTTCTAAAGTTATTTTGGCGGCTGAAAAAATTTATTAGATCTCGATAAGTTTTCAAGAATAAGGGAGCTAGGCGTTCAGAGGAAACCGAGGAGGGGCGCGACACCCCCGAAAGAAGAAAGTCTGCCATAGAAATTAACCTGAGCCAGAGGCGACAGATGGACTCGTCAGGAACATCGTCAGGGTCTATTTTATTAGCCGGAAAGTAAATGCCTATGAATTTCAGAGCCGACCCGAAACACATTTGAAAGCGTGCCTAATGAAAGCCACTGAATGAGATTATTTTGCCGAGGATGTGCTTCTGGATGTAAAGCATCGCTTCAAGTCCACTCCAGGAGTCCTTGCTGCTTTCTGATTCAAATGAAAGTGGCAGCAAAAACGACTTCTTCAATACTCCTTTTTATTTGAGTACGTCGGGCTGCGGTTTCAAAGGAACTGTGGTTTTTTTGCATATGTTGAGCCGAGAGCTGCTTGCACTCGTCCTAAGCAAAACGGTAGGGGTCTTTACAGGTGAGGGATTTCTTTCTGTATGTATCATAGATGCAAATGCCAGGATTCGGGAAGTTATTAAAAGATAAATATCTCACATGGTCCCAAAGAGCACATCCAGGCGAAGAAGAGTTAATCTGATAAAATACCGGGAAAGAGCCATTTGGTGCACCGGAGCCTCGGCGGGGGTGCGCCCGGATAGTGCCGCCCGGGCATGTAAATTATGCGAACATATTCCGCCCGTTCGGCGCTGCGGCACTTGATGAATGTTAAGTGCGCAATTTTTATTCCCCTAATGCGGCCATTCATTCTTTCCTGATGCCGAAGTCGGCAACCAAATGATACAATTTAAGCCTCTCCAGAACGCACATAAACGAAGTTCAGAGATTTCGACTTTTGAGCGTCAGATATCCCGACATTATGCAAACCACCAACCGGAGAATAATTTACAGAAGTTTAGATAAAACTCACACATCGACAGGGCGCTGCTATCGCGCGTCTTAAGTTATTCAGCCAAGGGCCATAAAATCAACAGCGCCCGGAGTCGTTCCTTTGCGAATTTATTTGGATCGCGTCTTTTTTTTTTTCCGCCCGGATACAGCGGAAGCGGGGGGTGAGCAGCATATCGGGAGAAGACTATCAGCATTAAGATTATCAGGATGCAGGATCCTGCTGGAGCGGATTGTGGACCGGTCGACACCCCGGGAAACACCGCCCCCGCGTACTTAAAGGAAGACCAATCAAGGGGAATCGCTCTGTAAACAAGGAAAGTGCGTGAATGTAAACATAAATTATTATCCCTTTGTGCGACTCGGGTCGCTCTAGAAATAATCAGAATGTTTAACAACTTTCGAGAGAATTATTTAGCCGGCATATTTCCGGGCCGTGGCACCACATCGGCCGGGCAAATGGCATGCAAATTTATTTCGAAAACAGTCCCCGTCCCTGTCTAGAACTCGCCGTGGCGAGTCCTGATATGCGATAATCCCTGAATTATTAATATGCACTTATTATTTCCTCTTGGAGCCCACCCTACTCATCAGACGGGGAATAAATAAATAAAGGCCAAGTTAATCCATAGTCCGAAGCAACAAGCTTTGACTTGGACTATGATACTAGGGGCGACTATTCTGGGAATCTTTCAAATCGCGGCAAAGGTAGATGCTAGTGATGCCTACAGCATAAAGCTCAGCATTATTTTAAAGATTGTCCAAGAAAAACTTTATTCCTCGAATTACTCATCCTTCTTAGCGTAATTAATTGTTTTCGTATATGAATGTTTTTCTAACCTTTATAATATGCATATGCATATCATTTGTGTCTCGTTTAATTGAAAAGAGATCGTCAAAGCAAAATAAGCTGCGCAATTAATTCCAAATACGTGGAAAATCCTTCAATAAAACCGTTGATGATAGCAACATCGTTATAACAAACATAAAAAGGGTTTACCTGTTGAGAGACGAAAGAAAGAAAGAATCAGGTAAAAATAAGGTGTATATATAGCCTTTAAAGAAGAAGCCAGAAATTTCAAGAGGCAATATATCTAATAGAAATTCTCAGTTCGACATACATACATATGTACGTACAGTATACCGACGAAAGCTGGAAATTTTATAATTTAAGGAGCTCGAAAATTCTAAAAATACTGGACCGTATCAAGAAAAGAAGAAAAATCGGACCATTTTCAGATTATTTAAAATCATCATTGGAAAATGTCACCAACAGTTTTTTTGTATCAACCTTTAAATAATACCTGAAAAGTCATGTTTTTCGTAAGTTGCAACATTATGCAAGGCAAATTGCCATATTATTTATTTATACTTTTATATCCCTATATTTCTATCATGATTATGATAACAATAAGGGTAGTAAAATTACATATGTAATCGCTTTTTCAGTTAAGTTTCAAACCTGATAGTATACTTTATATTGAAACAGATACCTTGTAAAACTCAATTTTTGATTAGTTTTGCACCTGATTGAAATGCTTTTTTTACGCTGTTTTTTTTTTGTTTAACCTGAATAATAACTAACTAGATAAATAAGTTGTTGATTTAAGGTTTTGAATTTTATACGACAATGCACCGAAGTTGGATGTCTTTCCTATCAAAGTTTAAAAGCGGAGAGCTCATGCTATCTTGTTTACATTTAATCCTGAGCAGGTATCAAAAACAGAAAGCGCTTTGTGTGGTGCCTCATTCTTTCCACATTGCCCCATTTGAGGCGCTCCACCCGAGCGTGTCATGGCGGCAACAACAACGCGTGGGTATCTTGCTTCCATGACCAAGCCGGCATTGTTCGGTTCTTAAACTCTGAAAAGTATCAAACGCTTTCCCGGTTATTCCTTATTCCAGGACGGAACGGATGGCGTACCCCTAAATGCGATAACGCATATCCCCATGAAATAACGCCCTTTGGGAGATTATTCGACAGGATTTCTCGGTGTTTGCCTGTTCTCCCTTTCCTTGAATGTGCATGTGGGCGAGTGTTGGTGCGACTGTAAAAACAGGAGACAGGACTTGACTTAGGCTAAGACGTCTACCGACTTTTTAAGTTATTTGGTTGTGGGTCAATACATGGGAGCCATTAGTTTTCGCTGTGTTTGTTTACGCCGCCTCTTGGCATTACCACCCCTGCACCTCGGGCGGCAATATCAAACATTGTCTTTGGCATATTTGATGGTATTGCGCTCCTCCAGGTCCCTCCGTCTTCCTGGATTTATGTTCTCTGCAGCACTGAGGACGCCAAGGAAACTCCCCGATAAGCATCAAAGTAGTCGCAAATAGACAGTTCTATTTTCCTTTTGAACTACGGCTACGACGGCTTCGAAACTTGCCGCGGACGCGCTCCAGCTCCCGAGTGTGCCAATAAAACTCGGTGGGATTTTGCGAAATCTATTCGCCAGAACATTGCACAACGGCTGTGTTTGCCCGCCCACGACTGTTTTATCAGAACCATTGATCCATCTGCACTCATAAATTCATATACGAGCTGGGATTTGTTTATTGGTCTTTTCGGCGAGGAGACACACTCGCTGTTTATGCTATCTATCTCGTGGAAAAACATCTAACTTCACATAAATTATGGATTGCCTCGAAAAGCTCATTACAATTGCCATGTCAAAGTTAGTCCCACTCCCATTGAGTGGATGTATCAATGGATTTTCTCAAAAGTGATATTCGAGGTTTTAGTGAGGGCACGCGTTCATTCCTTATTGAAATGTTTTCTAACATTCAAACAGCGCCCACAAAGCATTAAGACTTTGTGGTACGAAATATATCGCACACTCTTATGCTTATGTATACAATCGACCCCATTATACGCAATACATTAGATATAAAAATAAAGTAAAAAACTTTTAAAAAAAAATACGGACTAAAGCTGCCTCTACTTACAGAAATTCCACGAAATCAAAATTAAGCCCAATCTAATCAAAACCAAGGCCAACTTGTGAAAATAAATAAGAATTTTTTCAAATTCAAATAAAGCCTACAGTCTAAATTAAAACAGTAACAACCATAGCAACCATATCATTTTCAAATTCAATTACAACCTTTCGCGTATTGCTATAAGAATACCTAAATTATGTATTTATTAACAAAATCATTTGGTTGTTGGTCTTTTTTCCAATCATTTTATTAGACTATGTACTTAGTACTGAAATTTCCATAGTTGTTTCTATCGTTTTACGTTTTACATTATATCGACTGGGAATATTACAACGATTCTTCTTTAGTTCTTCCATGTCGATTTTTAATTTCTCGATACCCTTGTGAATTCATTATAGACATTTTCTCGCAACGCAAGAATTAAAATTGCGTGGTTAATTCATTATTTAATAACTATGTTCAAATTCCTATACATTAAAGAAAAAAGAAACATTTTCCCCAGATTGTTTTAAGTTCCTCAACCCTTTTAATCGAATTCTCAAAATGAGGAGAGGCTATTGATGAAAGGTGATTTTGTTTATCATGTAAATCTTTCAATCTAATTTATACGTTGCATGCGCTTGTAAGATCCTTCCAAATGTGTGTAGTTAAAACTTAACCTATTTTAGCTACGTACAAATATCTTAAGTGCTTTAAATCCGATTAAATTTGAATATCATGCATAATTACGTAATTAATGGCAAAGACGTTGAATACACTTCCTGAAGCATAATTCAAATATGTAATTGAGGGTAGATATAGCTATGGAACGAGGACATAATGATGCAAAGGAGGTCTATTAAGAATAAACAAATAATGAGCTTATTCGGCCGAAATTAAAAGTTTAGCAAAGCTGCTACGAAGTTTTAATAAAACCATGTATATTAGGATTTGCAATTGACTCTTGCAGTCCAACGAATTGAAGTAGAAATAGAAAATATGTATATTATGATTCTAGACCTTGCATTTTACCCATTCCCTTCCTTCTATAATGGTTAGATTAATCAAGTTAAAAATGTTACTATGTATACATATGTATGTATATTTCATTATAAATTGCATACCTATTCCGAGAGCCTAAATTTGATATCTAAGCACATAGTAAATTTTATCGGAGAATGTGGCAAATAATATATTGTTGGAAATACCTCGTTATTAATTTCTTTAATTAAAATATATGAATTTTTAATAAATTGTACGGACAGACTTTTATTATAGTATTAAAGCGTTTGAAATAGAAAACGAGTTAATTTGTGAAGATAAGTAAAATCGTTTAAAGTCCTGAAAATTTACTTTAGCGCGTGATATAATAATAGAGAATTTATGGACATGAGCTTGATTCACTCTTAGCCTCCCATATCTTAAAATAGATATGATTAAGATTTATCTGAAGTACTTGTTACCAAGAGATACTATTAAAAAAAAAAGTGGATTTATATCACTATAAAAACAATGACTTATGTGCAATACTGTTTATACATATATTCGAGAAGATCGACGGCAAAGCGTTAAAAATACACCCATCCCTCGATTTGCACGGTACTCAATTTACACGGTTTCGCTTTTACACGGTTTGGAAATTAAATTTTGGGTTTTATTTCGATAGTTTTGCAATATGAATATAGACTACTAGACAATGGTTGCCATGGTTTTTTATAATGCAATCGCCAGTTAAAAAACATATTTCGCCCAAATTTTGTTTTTCAGTTATTATTTTGTGCGCGAGAGAGGGAAGAAAGAAAGAAAACGTGTAAGTGAATTCTAATAACAGGTGAAAAAAGTCAGTTTTGTATTTTCAATAACTTATTTCGTAATAGTGTTTTAATTTTATTATAGCGCTATAATGTCTACAAAGCTCAGAAGAAGAGTAAAGGCTGATTTTTATTCCTGATTTTTTAAGTTGTAGAACGTCATTTATGTTTGAATTCGTTTAGAGTTTTTATTTGTACGGAATATTGTTAATTTGTTTATATTTTTCATTTTCACAAATAAACTGCAATGATATAAGCATTTAATTGTCTTTAAAGTTAAATGAACAATCCCTTTTTCAGTTAATCTTTATCTCAATTTACACGGTTATAAAGAACATATCCTCGACTTTTCTTTATCTTCTTTAGATCGATTTACACGGTTTGAAGATTAATTGAACATATTCTTCTATTTTGTATGAACCCTGTGTCTCGTTTTACACGGTTTTGCTTTGCACGACTTTTCCAGGAACGTATCTACCGTGTAAACCAAGGGATGATGTATGTAAAAATTCTTCAACGTTTATTTTAATACACAAAGGAAACAAATTTTATATGTAAGTATGTATATAAGTGTAAAATTATTATATGTATTATCTTCTTGCCTGAACGGATCCTGATTCTGAAAATTTACCCAAGATTATTTCTAGTTGAGTTCCCTTTCAAGATTTAAAAGTTTGGCACCGATTTTCAAAATTAAATGCCTTGCAACTTTGTCGCGCTTTCATATTTCCATAACCAAAACAAATACTTCTCGTAAAGTGTCATGACCCAAGATTGGATTCATAATACGCCCGCATCGCTCCAAGGGATAATCACTTGTTCAACTCATCAATTTCCTGAGACGCCCGAAACACATCCGCGAGAAGTGCAACTTTGTTGGCAGACGCCATTCGTTTTTGCAGCTGAAACAAAGAAGAGCAGCACCAAGTTTGGCATTCGGGCTCAGAAGATCGCAGGAGCTTCTGCATCCAACTCGTCACGAACTTCAATTTGATTTAAGACGAGCGGCATGGCAGAAAACGGGCTTCGCCGTCTCGAAGAAAAACCCCTTGAGAATATCTTAAGCAATTTTCAATTTGAATCGTTTGGCTTCGTTTGAAATGTGCCCCCCACTGCCACAGGTACGCCAGAAAGATGAGCGCTATAAATACCGCCGCTCCTGGCAACGTCGCCGCCCCACGCCACAGCCCGATCCAATTTAATAAAAGTATAAAAATATTCATTCCGAGTATCGGAAAGAGTGCTCCCACATGAGCAACTCAGGAAAATTGTTTTGCTCCACTCACGTCGGATGCTGTGCCTCGCCGGGCTTCGTATAATTCAATTTGGAAAAACGGCGCGCCGCGACGTCGGCGACGGTGGCGGCGTTCGATTTTAATGTTATAGCGCGCTTCGCTCGGGCTCCCGGAGGTTGTGAATCCCTCAAGGCCGGAGCACATAAAGCGCGGATTAAAATCTGCTTGGCAGCCCCCAAAAAATGTTATATTGTTGCTTTTACCTGCTCGTTTTTCCGCTTCATTAATGGCGATGTCCTCGAGGATAAATGGCTCCGATCTGCCCTTTTGATTCACGCTGTAGACCACCAGGTGTAGGGTTGGGTTCCCATCCGAATAAGGGTCCGACGGTGATAGTTCTGTTGAGGAAAAGTAATCCCATTGAGGAATTTACGTTTTTTTTTTTTTTTCATTTTCGACAAGTTTATTTTGGCAGTAATGACACTTAATGACCGTGCACCAACGCCTTAACTACTTATCTCCTCCGGTTCCCGGAACATTTATTTTCTTCAACAAAGACGTTATTCGCTTCCTCATCCGTTCTGTACAGAAAACAAGGTAATTGAAAAGAACTCAGTAGAAGAATTTTTGGGATAGGAAAAAAGGCTCTTTGCTTGGGGTGATTATCGAGATGAAATTGAATTACAAGGGATTCCGGAATGGCGTAGAAAAAAGATGTTTATTTTTATGAAACGGTTAGTGAAACGATAAACATCGATTTGATCAAAAAATACGTTCTTTAATCTGACTAAAGCTCTATTGCGACTGTAAATACCCGTCATTTTCTTCACGTAAATATTTACGTTCTTCATCTTGAAATCTTTCAAAGGATATACAAGTTCTCCATAGATTTTTATTTTCACAATATTCTACTCGGCTGAGGCATTTTTACAGTGCTCAAATTCCAAGAAGGTAGAAAAGAAACAGCTGTGAGGGCTTTTGTGGCATAAAGCAGGTATAAAGAGTATTACAGAATATCACAGAAAAACAGATGTTAACATCATATTAAACTTTTAAGCGTAAAAGGTATAATTTTCAACTTAGTCTGTACAAGAATAGGTATAAAATTCATAATTCTTCGGAAAATTCAGAAAAGGTAAAAGAACAGATAGCCCGAAGGAATAAAACTTCTTTGAAACTACAATTACAAGACTGGAACTTGGAACACTACGTGCTAAAGTATTTAAGTGAATTTATCAGAAAAAACGAATTAAAATGGCTTTATAAAGTTACATTTTATAGCATCATGAGGAGAAAAGGGATATTGAGTTTTGAGTTCCTAAGCGTATTATATTGAATAACTTTTTGCTTACCCCTGTGGTTTGGTGTATAATAATTAATGAAGGCTTGTGAAGTCGTTTACAAAATTTAATAAAAAAATTCTGCGAATTTGCAAAGTTTGAGTATTCGATTTTGTATTTCAAATACTGTCTTTTGAAAAATAAATGCCAAAGTCTCCATTCAAGTTATTCACTTTTATTACCTTTTTTTTTGTAAATGTTATCAATAATAATTGATATTTATTTAAGAAAATACACCCCAGAAAATGGAAACAAAAATAATATCGCAACTTTTAGATTACTAAATTCAAAGCAGCATATTAACATAACTAAGTAGATAAGTGAGATATGATATTATTTGAATAAAAAAAAAGTTCACTTCAATTGAATATTTCTTTACTTTTTAATTTTTTAGACGAAAATATTTCTTGATTTGCTTCTTGAAGCAGTAGACAACATAACTCGTCTTCCCTAATGTACTCAAAAATTAAATTAGTTTATAACTTATCTTGAAGGAATTTATATATTATAATTTGAAAACGAATGAGCTCTTATATTTTTAACTTAAATAAGCAAAACTTTATTGAGTCTCGTTAAAAGTTTCTTGGCACAGAGCCAATATCTACTTAATGTGAGTAAAAAAAAATCTGTTTTATAATTTTATTCAAATGTTGATGTCAGCAAATGTGCACTACATATTTTTGCAGAAATTTTCAAAAGCAGGTATGGGGAATGAAATATAAAGTTGGGTAAAAACCCAAGGAGTTTTTGTGTAGAGCCACATTCACTAGCTCCTATAATTAATGTGCAGGGAGAAATCTGTGGAAGGTATCTCTGCAGTAATCTGTGCCCACGACGACCGAGAAGACCTATGTAAATAATCAGGAGATAAATAATTAAGGGCGAGCACGTCCCCGTCCCGGCTGTTGCCATATTTACAAATGCAAACAGAATGTGATATGGGCGAATTAATTTACCTGATAAGTCGATCCGGAAGAGGGGAAGCTCTGGGTGTGTACTGGTCATGTTCAGTCTGAGCCTTTTTGTCCTTGAGTCGTATGCTTCGAGCACAAAATACTGTGGCAACCCGCCATCGTAGCCAGCAACACACTCTAGCTCGATGGCCGAATAAACGATATTGTCGTAATTTTCCAAATGGTTGCCATTTACAGATGCATCCACTTTTAGATATGCATAGTTTGGCAAAACATCATCGGACCCATTTGTAGCGGCCATCTTGTAGTTTTTGCGGGTCTGTTCACCCGCCCGGGTCTTATCTAATTTATCATCGTCATTAGCCATGCCGCCCGTTTGTAATTTATCTAGTTTGGTGCTCAAAGCGCCGAAACTATTGGTCTGTCTCTTTGACATTCGAATCGTGTCACTTTTCCGTATCGTATATGATAAATTCGATTTTGGCCGCCCTGTTAGCAAGGTTCCTTTTTCTTTTCCATCCTGCCCCCGGCAGAGATTATAAGAGCCATACGTCTTGGCGCCGTGCGCCGTCCGAACGCCGTTCGACGTCGAATTAGGAACTGAAGCCTGACCCAGTTCAAGGAACGTGTCACGTTTTGTCCTCGCTGTGACGGTCTTCGACGATGAGTTGTGTGAGGCTGACCTTTTCCTCGAGTTCCTTGATACATCACGTAAAAATTCAATGCGAAAATTATTCGCCTCCCGTCCGTAGGATGCGGCAGTGTGATGAGGGCTTATTGTTGACTGATTGGAGGCATTCAGGGGGGTGGAGGCGGCCACGGCGTAAGGCCGCAAAGTACAATTCCGGAGTGAGGCGGGCTTCGCTGTAAATAAGAAATTAGATCCCTGCCAACGAACTAATTTAGGGCCAAAATACCTGCCGGAACTACCTGGAAGACGCACGGTTCCACCTGTTTCCCGATTGCGTTCTTCCCCCAGCACGCCAGCGTCCCGTAGTCCCGCTCACTCTTCGGGGTGTAGATCAGCTCACTCACCGTTTCGACTGCGTTAGAACAAATTAAATTAACTGGACGTCAGTCCAACTTTAAGTTAGGACAAGGTACAAGACACACTGACACACTGGAGGTATCCGGACACCTGTCTAAGGTCCGTACCGCCTTCAAATCTACATACCGTACGTCTCGATGTGGGTCTCATTTGATTCAATTATTGTGCGATGTGTGCCACCAGTCGCCTCCTGGACTGTCGCATAGTGTCCAGATGGGACTTCAAAGTGCTCCCCGCTGCTGGAAAATGTCCATTCAAATTCAATCTCCGCTGGATCAGAATTTACACGACAGGGTATAGGTACAGATTCTTCCAAGGAGGCTCCTACAACGGTCACTGTGCTGCTGGTACATACTGGGGCATCTGAAAAAAAACCCATAACTAAATTTTCCTCACTCAGTATATTTATTTCTTAAAATCGACATATTTATAAGGCACATCACTTATATGGGTTTGATTGACACTTCTAAACCTGGGAATGAAAAAAGTTTCAATAACTAAAATATGTAGTCGTTGTATGAAATGTTTCACTTTTTAAGGGTATGAGCCAATTTGGTGGTAGTTCTTAAGTAGGTATCCCAACTATTATTATAAGCGTAATATGTACCTAATGATTTTAGTAAAATATGACCTTGTACAGAAAATATCTGCTGCTTGATTATATGAAACCAATTAAATATTTGTAGCTTTTTTAATTGCTTTTTAAATGTAAGACATCGCTTTACAAATCCATTTTTTAAATAATAATATGACTTGAAATCTGAGGAGAGTCTATTGTAATATAATTCAAAACAAATTGTTGTTGTCTAAAACTTTTGAAATTGTACTTCCTTGCTGTTGTTCACTGTGGTTTTTTCTGTTAGGTACTAAGCTGAGTTTTATGTTCATATAAAATCATTAGCTGATGCAAAAAAAGTAGCCTAACCTACGACGAGACAAATAGATATTGTGTTTACGTACCTTTGCAAATCTTATAAAATTATGTGTGATTGTAATAATTGTATGTATGTGGTTTACTTAAATCTCTGAACTCTTTTGACTAACCACATTCAACATAATATACATACATATTTCTCTTGACCTGTTTTGGGGGGCACACATTTGTATACCATCATAAATTTGATCATTCTTTTTTGCAACTATACATAACATATGTTGATCTCAGATAAACGGCAATCACATAAATTTCATGCCATTTGAACGCCATAAAATTGACTTTGACCAAAGTGTGTCAATTTATTTTCTTGTTGATTATCGGATTTTTTTGATGTTTTTTTTCCGCAAGGAAATAGCAATATCCCCTTGACTAAATGAAGTCATTTTTTGGCTTATTCGGAATTTTTAATAATGACAGCACTGGTGTAATCGATAATAAAGGAATATTGCAATTTAATTATTCAAAGTTATTCAAACATTATTAAACAAAAATTGAATACTTCGTTATTTTCCAAAATGAATAAAAAGCGATATTAGTCTGAACCTCCCCTCTACATCCATAAATAATAATAAGTTAATCATACATATCTGAAATGTTTGCTCATACCTACTTCAGAAAAAAAAAACAAAATCTGTCGATTAATTGTTTGTCATTAGGACTATGTAATGGCATTAAGAAAACATAATTAGCGTTAATCCAGCTATCGGCGCCTGCAGCTTTTATGTCTAAATTTTGTGCGTCTTATTTGCGTCGAAACAACAGGACAAAATTAAGTGAGTGTATCAGTTAATCAAATGAACAAGCCGATCGAATTCTAATTAGTTGCAAAATTCTATGCTCTTTTCTGTAGCGGATCCAGCTCTCCGTCACGCGCGCCGACTACCGCACCGGAGGAGGAACTGTTTGCCTTGGGTCCCATCTCATAATATTAATTAAATGCAAACAATTTCAGCTTAAATTGATAAATGTTAATAACTCTTACTAAATCTGACAGCTATCAATATACGTTAATACGTAATACACAGAGTTCCATATTGCATATGTGCAGCGATCCCGATTTATATATGTTTGTTTACCCACCCCCCACCAGGCCGCTCGATAAAAGTGGATTAGGTAATTCCCAGAACCCTTTTGGCAGCATGCTTTGATTAATTGCACTGTTTCCCGGCATTGATACGTGCCTCTTGGGATTTCGGTAGTCGTTTTCGGCAATTTTGGCTTTGTCAGGTGCTCCAAGTTTTGTGGGTGGTGGGGTAGAAAACGCACCTACATAATTAACGCTAAGATGTAAATATGCTTTAATTGCTCCTTGATTTATAAGCCAAATAAATCTTAGTTAAATCTTCGTCAGTGGGGCTCTGGGCCGCATTACCTTCGAGGAACCGGAGGAATCGTTGCTCGTTAGTTGCAGGCAGCTATTTCTCCTCCGGCAGATCAAACACTCCTTTCCACAAGGCAAGTGGTTTTCGAAAGTTCGGCTTCTGAGTACTTTCAGGTTTTCACGTTTGATTTTTCATTCTCATGGGGAGGGCTGGGGTGCCTTAGCCTTTATTTCTCAAAAGGGGCTCTTGGGTCTCCGCCCCATTTACTTAATCAAGGGGCGAATGCATATATTTCCCAAATGTTCCGGAAACTTTTCCTAAGTTTCCTCGTGCATATTTCACAGGCAGTTTAACAACACTTCGGGAATATTGCGATACATTTGAGCAAGGCATTCGCACCTGTGGCTTTGAGGGCTCCGAACGGTATGCATAGAGGTTATTGATCAAAGGTATTTTATGCGGGCGCCGGCCTTTGTGTCCAGAGATTCATAAAACAGTCCCTAGCTTGTTCAGTTCGGGGACCAAAGTATTATTCGGGGCAATTTTTCACTTTTATAGTTTTGAGATTAGGAAAGGACCCTTTCACAGGGAAATTATCAATCAGAGGAATCCGTAGCAAATGCCTCCTTTCGCACTTATGGAAAGGGTAAAACAAATCTCGGCTTATCGCCCCTTTCACTGTCTTCGCACTCTTTGATTGATGATCTACCGAAAAAAAGGGATGTCTTGAATTATGGACAAAACACACAAGTTTATTCTAATTAGGCTAAGCTTTTCTTTACCTAGGTACACAATGTGCAATAATAATTAATAATATTTTCTAATTTTTTTTTTTAGTTACCTATTTAACTTAAAACACGCCGATTTTTAATCTCAGCCTATAGTAAGACTGAACTTCAATCTTCTTGATTAAAAGTTAAAGTAAACAATAGTCTAATTTTAAGTGTAAAGTATTTATAAGGGATGCACCTCTCTTCTAATTTCTAATGAAAAAGAATGTAAAGCCTCTCAACTTTAAAACAATTTGCAAAAAATATATTCAGAAGTTTGGTGAAATAATTCCACTAACCATTTCCAAAAATCAGATAAAAAATGGCGAGTAACAATTTTTGTTTCCCTTTGTATTAATGTTTAGTAGTTAATTGATTACTCTCCCAAAATTTATATGTTTTCCTATTTATTGGTATTTTTATGTATTAGCTCCAATCAATTCTCTCGCAAATTGTTCTGGTAAGTATTATTTCATAGGGTTCTAATACCTCTTTAATCCTGGTCCTATACTTTTCGTATTGTTTTTTTGGTCCAATAAAAAGTCAGAAGATTAAATAAATTTTGAGCTTAACTTAAATCCTCAGCAACTTCCAAAATTCTCGTTTGTTATAAGGTTGCAATTTTAATAAAACAATTACCTCAAAATTGATTACCATTAAATATTAATAATTTAAATTAATTTATTACCAATTTATAGGGTTTCTTTGAACATAACGACCACCTACGAAGCAGGCTTTGCACTCCCGGTTGTAGCTACTTTATGAAGGATGTAATATGGATTACGTCAATTAAATTCAATTAAAAGCGGATATCGGTGAAATGAAAATTCTGCATGATGTATGTGATTTTATCTACTTTTTGTTTGAAGGTGTTATTTTGCTTACACATTGAAAATGCTTTTATTCCCAGGTTTTGTTTATGAAAATTTAATTTTTTCATACATACATACACTAATTTTTTTAAGTAGGTACGAAAAGATAATTGGGTAAGTATTGTTTATTCAGTTATACTGAATCTTTTTTTAAAGACAGTACGGGAGATGGCGCAGCTAAGATTAAGACAGAGGAAAGTTTACAGATTTTTATGTTGAGTTCGCTGGTCAGTCTAGTCTCAAAGAATGAACTTAACTTTATGTTCTTTTACGTGCTATTAAGTTAAGCGTTAATCATTCCAACATAAATTAATCCATTTTGAAGTGATCTGATTAGTTTTTATAATTTTACACTAAAAATATATACATATCATTCTACTGAATTGAGACTTTCATACATTCTATTGTGATGTACGATAGGTACAAGAAAACATTTTGTGAACTTAACTTTCTTCTTAAAAGTTTGTAAGGAATTTTCTTTATAATTAAAAAAAAACTCGATTCAAAACAAAAGCATCAAAGTTAATATGTAATAACCAATTATTGGCTTAATTTAATTTAATTACGATTTTGTTTCTTAAATGTTTCGTTTGTCAGTATTTAAGACCTCACACAACGCCAGCTTTCGGGAAAGTTGGCTATTTTTGGTATGCCTTCATTAAATGCTGGGAACTTTTGGTATGCTGCCATTATTTGCATTATTTTAGTATTTCATTATTTTGTAATCTCTAGCATTTGTAGCTAAGCCTTCAAGTCGATTTTGCGGTAGGACACTAACAACACTGCTAGAAACTTTAATTCTCTTAACTTTCGAATCGAGCGCTGTTTGTATTTGTCTGGTCGAATTTGTAAATGACCATCATTTTTCTTTTGTTTACCTTTTGTTAATAATAAAACGATTTTTTTCCCAATAGGTACGTGTGTGTCGGCAGACTTAGCGTGGTGCTGGCTCTTTTATTGGCAGCTTTTCGAGGAAAACGATAGAAAAACAGAGCTCTTCGCTGAAGCAGGAGCAATTCAATTTTTTCAATTGCCACTTTCCATTGTAAACTTGGTCGCAGTTGATTCTGTTTTTGCAGGACGTCGAGAGCGATAGATTGGAATTTTCGAAGGAAAAACGGCTGTGGTTCTATCTGGAGGCGGACAGAATCAGAGCCTAGCGATGGGTCAATCGAAAGTAAAAGCTGGACGGACGGCCATTGGTCAATGATTTATTAAATTAGCGATTAATCCTAGAAACTTTTAGTTGCATTTGCACATCAGTTTTTTTTGGGATTACAACTTTCAACTCAATCGCATTAGCCATGTCAAAGCCACTCGACAATTTTTCTTGACTTATAATGGCCAACTAACTGAACTCTTCGCTAGAGTTCCGTAAACTAAAATGGACAGAAACTCATCTGGATAGGAGTTTCCAGCGTGGAATTAATTTTAATCTCGTTAAAACCAAGCATAATTTCGAAAGTACACGCGAAAGGAGCTCTGTCACAATGACGAATATCTGGACGACGCCCCACGCCACCCACTAATAATTTTCTGTCTTAGCGGTGTCATGCGGCAAAAAAATATTTCATCTCACTGGAAAGTGGAACATTTTAATTCCATTAAGGCCGAAGTGCCCCTAAATGTGGCAAGGGAATTAAATTTTTAGTTTTGCAGCTTCCCTGACCAGATTTAAGTAGGTCGCGCGGATTGCAGGTCTTCCTGCTCTAGCCAGACTAGAATCTGGAAATTTAAAAGCGATTGAAAGTTCAACGGCAGAAGGGATGCATGGGTTGGGCTGGTTGATTTAAAAATTAATTAAAGCTCGAAAACTGTGGTTTTAGGACTTCGAATGGAGATATTTTGGAGATACCGACTGAAAGCTGAGCTGAGAACCAAATCTAAAGTCGAACCGAGAAGTTGTTTTGGGGCTTTAGCAATTATAGCTCATCTCAAGGAAATGGCTGTCTACTCCTTAGAATTTCTAAAGGTGAGGTGGGTGAGGTAATTAAAAACGAGTTAAAATCAAATTTAGCCCCACCCGAATCCAGATCCCGCGCTCACCTCCACCACCGGAAAACCCCATCACCAGAGTTACGCTGAGCTTAGAAGTTGCGCTCATTGAATTACCTGCCGCCTTATGTACATATACAACTGTACAAATCCACAAGATAAAGTTCGTTCGTAAAGTTTGTCTTACGTAGCAGAAAATTTCCGCAAAAAGGTCCAAACCGCAAAGAGGAGCCGTAACATATGGTTCAATTAATTTCTTCGTTGATAAATAATGAAATTTGCCAAATGTACTAAATGGTTTGCATTCACTACCTCCATCTGACTATAAATGTTTACGTTCGTTTTCTCTTAATTGATTTGCAGATGAACTTTCTATTTGACGATGAATTAATTGGTTCTATATGCCTACCTGAAAATCAGGTAACGGTAACGCTGATGCATTTTGATACGCGAGGTATTAGAAACGCCTCAAGTAGTCGGCTTTCAAATTCCGGTATCAAAGAGCATTTCTCCGTCACGAGATGTGCCTTTTGTTCAATTTTGATACAAGGCATCGACACAAATTGTATCATTTCAAATTTGAAATCATGACAACAACATCTCAATAGTTGTGTGTTTTTCAAATCGGTTCCGGTTCTAGGCTTGGCAGGTGCAGTGAATTGAAATTTATAAAAAGTTGTCTATATAAAACATTTTTTTATTTAGCGAAAATAAAATCAAATTTCCTGGATTTATACCCACTCTGCGTCGAAGAGTTAATCCAAAAATTTATCCAATGCACTTTTCACACATTTGAAAATCTTTGATACCTACCTACATACATATATGTACGTGTAGGCTCTTTAAATTCGATTCCATTAAAAATTTGCTATCTAACCTGAATTAAATATTGTAGGAAAATGCAAAGAGCTCAGTTAATGATATAAATGCCTACAAACGAAATGCTTTAGAACTAAGCGGTGAAATAAATCGTAAGAAAATACTTGTGCATAAAATCTAAACTTTACTGTTATTAAATTTTTAGATTCTCGTTTCCATAAAATGAAAAAAGGAAATATTAAAATAGAAATTATCTCAGTACTTCGGACATTACATATTTTTTCTAATGATTTAGAATAATAAAATACTAAATACAAAATAATTTAAAATACAAATTATCAAATAGCGCTTTAAAGGATAGTATTTAGTAATGGTGGTTAAAAAAAGTTTAAAAATACTGGGAAAATAAATAGAAAACACTGCCAGGACACATTCATAAATGAATATAAAAATTGTTAATAGAATAAAAATATGTATGTCAAGAAATTTGATGAAGGTTACCTAGAAGATTTCATTTATACCTAGTTTGTATATTTACTTATGTATACTCTTGAAATACGAATTAATTTCTGATAAAAACTATATTTTAAAAAACTTCATAAAGGATTTGATTTTTTTTTTTGATAACGAATAATGAATAGCAGACAAAAGAAAATAACTAAATTATGTAATACTTTTTAAACAAACTCCTTTCAACTAAATATTATATTTTTTCTTTTTCGAATGTGGCACTTCCTTTTAATCAAATTATCCATTGATTTTCAAGACACCTATCCAGTTTTACGAATGGAGGGATCGAAATAAGAGTGACCTGATAAATATTTCATTCTTACCATTGGGACTTTTGAACACTGACATGAGCATAAACGATTTAATATCGTTTCACGGAAATTAAATGCAGCGCTGAAGTAACATTAATTGAAAATCCTCGGAACCTATTAGTGTCCCCTAAGAGCATTTAAAAGTATAAGTGCTTCGAAATTTAATGTATAAAATGTATGAACTGCACCGGGGCACGCAGTGATTCAATTTCTTCACTGCTCTCTCCTCCGCTTCAACTACAATTTCAATGCAAAAGAATTTTAAAAAAAATGGAAAAAGCTGACAAGATTCGCTTTACTGTCGACCAGCACTGAAAGTACTCAAAATGTATCAATTCGTGCAGTTTCACCCCTTTCCACTGAAGGAAGTGTTCGAAACTTTCTTTATTGGATGCTGATATAAATGCAATTCGATTTATGGGGACAAAATTGGAATTTTTCCGTCCCTCTCCTCTGTTAAATGTACCTTTTTTTTTGCTGATGGGTTCGCACCCACTCTCCGGCGTGTACCGCGTCGTTTAGGCGTCCATTAAATAAGTTTTCGAGGGAGTTTTTCACTTGACTCGCACTCGAAATAATTGAAATATTGCAGCAAAAGCAGAGTGGTGCTGCTCTTCATTGCTGCATAAAAGCCCCCTCTAGAGACCCCGCAGCCCCCGCACGCTATATGCGAGCATTATGTAATATGAAATACCGCCGTGTTACGGGCCGTGTATGGCAAAACAATTTCATCTCGAGAACAGATACTCTGCACTTAAGCATTTATTGCATTCGGAGGGCCCATTTTGGGCCAATTTACATTTTTAACCCGAAGACTATCCAGTTGCAATATCGGGAATGGATTCACACTTATCGGGGCGGCGCCCATCCAGACACATTTGTATGGAAATTCACGAAAATTGAGGAAAATTTAAGAATAATTCAGGATATACGCTCAAAGCTTTATTTGAATTTATGCATTGGTAGTAGAAATGATTTTGCACCGGAATCGTGTAAGGCAAACGAGATTTCGCATGATTTCGTTAACCGGTCGGATGTCCCAGGGGCGAGAAACGGATGCATAAATTATGTTAAATGTTATTCGATAATTTTTTTTTGTGTGTAGGTATATGGGTAGAAAAAATAAGCTTACAATAATGTGCATAAGGTTCATGAAGGGAGCCCGAAAACGAAGGGGAGCAAATAGCTCCAGGGGACGTGCACTTGGGCCTATCCTTGTGTCCCCACATTCCCGAAAAGGAACTCTGTTCCGCGGGCATGGTGGCTTAATTTGAATTTAATGCAGCCATGCCGAGCTGTGCGGCAGTATGACGACATTTTCTGGAAATTGGGAATTATCGAAAGACATCTGCTGAGCATAGTTTTATATTTTACTTATAAGGTCAAGTGGCTTTCTTCTGTGGATTGTACTGAGGATCCTGCACGCATCCTCTCGGGGTTTATTATTATTGGAAAACGAATTTTTGAAATTGTTTTATGTAGGTATATACATAGAGTTCAACAAAAAGGATATTCTGATTTTAGTGGTCTATTTTGAGAGCCTACGATTTGATTATGTATAGTATATGTATGTGAATTTCGAAGTATCCAGAGCAGTAGTGCAATTTTCATCGATTTAAAATTATTTCATCATACGTAACTTTAGAACGTCAGATGCAAATAAGGTATGGTATACAGGAGCCGAAAAATTGATTTAACAGAAAAACTAAAATAAGTTTACGATTAAACAATAGTTTTACTAATCTAGGTTAAAACAGTGTTTAAAATTAAACATGGAAAGGTAATCCGAGATAGTTTACGAAAAAAATATAAGGATTTCAAAAATTCACAACCAATTCATCAACGTTTTCGCAATAAAATTCAACCACATACAAATGTTGTAAAAGAAGTAGATTTCTCTAAAAGTTACGCGAGATAGCGTCAACATTTTACGCTGGTCTTTTCGTGAGAAAGTTTGGAAATAACCCTGCTTTATTTGGCTACTAGTGATAACGTAAATTGTTAACAAAACTGACGTAATTTTTAAGCAGAATTTCCTTACATAATTAATGATATATACAACAAATAACTAGCAGGGATTATACACATTTTCAACAACATCTCCTAAAATTGTGTTACAAGAATGGTGAAAAAAACCTTCAGTGGTTTGCTATTTATGTATTTTAATAATTAATTGCCAATAATTTCTGAATAGTGATGACTATTTTTGTTTGTACCGTGGGAATGATTGGTATTTCTTGTGAATTAAAATTGATATAAAATCCATGTCTTTTTCACAAATAGATACATATTACCGAAATTATGCACTGCATATTATAAAATCTATCAGAATATGCGGGGATACTGCCACAAACGTCGCGATATTCACGACAAATGTTTTTCCATGATATAAAGTAAAACTTATTTTTTATAAACAGGTTGTTCGAAAATTTAACATCTAAATGAACGCTGTTACCTCGTGACAGTCAGAATTCAGAATAAAATAAATTCACCCTTAATAAATATTTCATGGTTCTCGAGAAATTGTCATATTTTTGAAACTCGAGAATAGTTACCGAATTATTTATGTGTTGTCATTGAGTTCGCCCATCAACCGCCCCCCGTTGGCCCTGTATTTCCATTCTTCTTTGCATACACAACATAAAAAATGTGTTTTCTACGAATATCTCATAAATATAATCAAAAACAATATTAATAAAATAATTATTTAAAAAGTTGTTTGAGTAATAGGTAGAGTTTAAAATTGTTGCATCGTATTTAAGCCCGAAGCGTTTTTGTTGGCTATTATATATATTTTTTAAAAATGTTATTCATTCTACATCGAGCCACCCAACAATTAGACGTACCCTTCTCTCTAGATTCCAAATAATTATGTCAGTAGAAGTGGATTTGGGATGATGGTAGTTTACTAACAAAGTTTGGAGATACTCAAAGCAGTTTGGAGTATCTATGGAATTCAAGTTCTACTTACATCGTATTCGTAGGTTAACTAAGGCACTTTGTGTTTCTCCTCTATCGTTGGCTGCCGAACATGCATAGAGTCCAGCATGTAAACGAGCAACTCTTTGGAGCACCAGGGATCTTGTTGAGATGATAACACCCCATGAAACGTTCTGAGTTACTGGCATACCCTGGGGAAGAATAAAGGCGGAACAATCAGTAAAAAGCAAAAGTTAACTAGAGCATACTTAGAGCTACATATGTATGTATATGATAAAGGAACGCCCAGCGCGATGTGGCCGCAGCCTCAGCCTCAGTACGGGCATAATAAAAAATAGGACCCGTATCAAATAAAAGGAAAAGGCAAGTCTACCAGCGATGACATCAGTTAAGGGTTAAAGCGAGTAACCCACTTGCGGGTAAAGGGGGCGGCTACAGTTTAATGTTGGTTAAGTGACGTTTTTATTACGTTCATATCTGCAATTTGGGTACATGTTAATTGCGTTCGGCGCGGCAGGCCACCTACACATTCCGCGAATCAGGCACACCTTGCCCGCCCTCGATGCCCTTTATATCGTTAAGGGCAACATAAAACTCAAATTTCTCCCTTTTACGTATTGTGGGCACTTTCGACTTGATTACGGGAGTTTGGCTGCTTTAATTTGGGCATTATGCCCTCGACGAGGGACTTGTAAAACTCTTTTGAGGTGTACAAGCCCTGGAGCGCCATGCATGGTTTTAATGACACCTCCAAGAGGTGAGAGTCGACGACACTTATTCAAATTGCTCTACAGCGCGACAGTAGCTGCAGTAATGATGGAAGCCCAGATTTAATTTTTTTTTTTTTTTTTTTCGTTCAAGTGAATCCTCCTCCCTTCCGCGAGCCGCACTTCTTCTGTGTTAGCAAAAAACAGTGCGACGAGACACGGCATGGCGCAGCAAGTGCTGATTGAATAAGGGCGAAATTCTCACTTTATAAAAAATTAAAACTTTTGCAAAGTTCATTAATGCGTTTTATCAGGGCTGGTAATAACAGCAAAATGCTTTTAAAAACAGCCAAACTTGTCCTTGCTCTAAATTAGACTCTCCTCCGTTGTAATTACATCGTTTCTCTTTATGTCTCTGCAGATCCTTGTGCCACGGCCGCGGGCGGGTGCATGCTTTGAATTTTAATTATTAACTTGGCTTTGCAGCGCTCGGCCTCCACCGCGAGTGGGGCACTTGTGCGAACAAACCTTTCATGCGAGTTAGGCACGTGCACGTCATCCACCAATGCGCCCCCGGCTGCACTTAACACCTCCGCTCTGCGCTAATGTGATCCTGCGTCCGTGTCCGCGTTCGCCTTCGATGGCGATGTTTTCACTCCAAAATACACGGGGGTTGATTTCTTTAATTTACCAAAACTTTATTACTTTTGGATTGTATAATCATTAATCAATTTGCAAAAACAAATTTGTTTTAAACTATCCGAAAGTCAGTTAGCACCGCCATTTTCTCAAATGACCTCTTTCTTTTATGTATTTTTATACCTCTATTGATGAAACTTAATAAAACACTTTATTTAAAATTATTTACGTTCTTATTAAAAGTATTATTTTTACAAACAACTGTTTCACATTCAAATGTGTTTAATTTCTCTATTATTTTATACTTTATCTGATCTTCTAATGGCATTTTGTAGAATTCCTAGGCATCCTTTATAAATACATATACATATGATATATATAATATACATATATAAAATCGAAAGTTTGTTTGTTTGGCCGTCAATCACTCTTAAACGCTGGATCCGATCATTTTCATTTTTTGGGTGAAGGTACTACATATTCCGGGCCAACATATAGGCTACTTTTTATTCACGATTTTCAAAATGGCGGACCCAAGATGGCAGCCAAAAATTGAAAATATTAAGGGATTGGCTTGAAAGTTGCTATTTGAGATTTTTTGGATGTCTTTAGTCCGAATCTGTATTCAAAATTTGGAAGTTCAAGATGGCGGAACTAAGATAGCTGCCAAAAGTAGAAAATATCAAGGGATTGCCATGAAAATTGGTATTTGGGGTTTTTTGGATGTCCTTATTGCGAATCTACGTTCGCAATCTGGAAATTCAAGATAGTGGATCCAATATGGCGACTAAAATTTTGTACACCGGGTGAGACCGGGTAATCCAGATACTTAGTATACAATATTTTATATATTACCCGGTATTGCCTGAACCTGAACTATACATTTTGCATATTTTAAGATACTTCATTTAAAAAAACGACAAAATTTCGTTTCAAGGATGTGCAAATAGAGGAAATAGGTGGAATTTGCAAATTGAAAATTTACAAGTCAGTTTTTTGGTATTCGTGAAAAATTTTACACTTATAATTCGAACGCATATTTGGATTGTTCATATAATATGTATTTGTAGCATTTACACTTCAAGTACAGCAATTTAAACGATATACTTTCAATCGTATTTGAAGTAAATATTTCATGTTTTATTTTGAGATCAATCAAATATGAAAAAAATAAGCTTGAATGCCCCAATTTACCCCTTTTTCACTTGTACTAGTATTGATTTTTGTTCAAATTTATAAGTTTGAAAGCGATCAAAATTTATATAAGCTAACTAAATTTTTATATAATAGTTGCAAAACATCAAATCTATTTCTTATTAAACCAGATTAGAAGTATATGGTTATCTTTAAAGATAGAATATCTGTTACCCATGATCCTTTAAGCAAAATATGAGGTATCTTTAATTTGATTGGTTTATGACACCTGATTAATGCGGAACATCCTGTAAGTCTAAATATAGTTGCTCAACCCGAATGACGTATTTTGTGACGACGCATCTATTTAAATGACGTCTATAACCACAACTCAATAAATTTTGTGTTTCGGACACGTGCCCAGGCAGAGGTTTTAACATAAATTTTCATTGATTAGCCCACCGGCTGATCCTAGCCAACAGAGAGTGAAATTTTATGTAATGAGCTGCAAATTTGTGAAATTTTTATTTAATTTTTCTTAATACCGGCACACCAGGACTTCACTTGAAGCGTTGAAATTTTTGAGGAAGGTCTGCTCGCCACGCCACCCACTCTATAATAAAGCGCTGATCCCTCGAAATTAGCAGAGAATGGTGTGCGTTTCAGCAGGCCGCGCAATTTAGGACTTTTAAGAACCTAATGGGAGTTCCACTTTAAACGATGAATAATGTATCCCGGCCAGTGGATGCTGCGCCATGGAGCCGCGAGCGCGGCCCGTGGTGATGGTGGCAAAATGGTTAAATAATTGAAATTTACTTACGTCGTGGGACCATGTGATGCGATGCTCCTTGGGGTTAGCTTTTATGTGGCATTCAAAGTAGACGTCATCGCCCTCCTTGATGTCGTCAGGCTTTAGTGTGGAGCCTAATGATAAAGTCACTTGCGGTGGGTCTGCAAAATAAATTACTCGGTTAGCAGAACCTTTTCTTTTAGGGGTCCTGGAAGGCTGACTGTTCGCGCTGTATCCTAAATTTATTTTAACAGCGAGGTAGTTGCGAGCGATGTTTGTGAAGTCGTAATTACCGACGCGGAAAAACATAGACTCCAATTCACTTAGCTTATTTTGTACGATGAGTGTTTTGTATCCCCTAAATTATGTTGACGGGAAGGCAGTAAGTATACCGCTTTGATTAAAACCTTTAACTTTTCTTCTCAAGCAATGGAAGAAATTGTTACTACCTTAAACGAAATTAGAATTGAACTGCTTGTAAGCTCGATTATGTTAAATTAGGCTTATAAAGTTGATATCTTTATATCTTATGATTGCTTGCTTCTGGTTCATATCTAAAATTTCGTAGAAAGGGCCATAAAAATACAAAATGAGTTTTTCTTTTTTTTTTATAGTAGTTAGTTATTAGAATTTATTTCTTTAATATCATATCAGTTTATAAATTCCGATATTTTTCGATTTCTCGGAAATATCCCTGTAGTAGGGCTCGACTTTCCCACTATTGTACGTATAGAATGTGTGGACTATTTGTAGCTGCTTTCCCTACTGCTTTATGTTTATAAAATAAATAATAATTTGAACTTTTTCGCATTGCAATTTATTGCAAAATGAAAAATGTTACAGAAATGTTTAAAGAAAAACGATATTGCATAATTTCTCCTATTTTCCTTAAGCATATTTTATTGGAATTTTTCCTTTCCATTTTTAAATTTATTTTAATTGCAATAAAAGTTGAAGTATTCAATTTTAAAGAAACAAGAAAAAAATCGTATCTTTTGTGTTTCGCAACGATATTAAAAACGTTTATATTATTTAAATTCAATTAATATGTAGGTATACAGGAAAATATTGGACATGATAACACTCGGTGCGTTTATTCAATAATACAGTGCTGTCTAAAATTATAGGACCAAGCTTTAATTTTGCATATATGGTCTATTGCCAAGCCCATAACTTGTTGGCAAGGAGAAGAGGGATGGTGACAACTGGTATATATGAAATCGTTGTGTATCCTTTATTATTTCATAAATTTTTTTTTAAAATTCATGTACTAATTTTAACAAAAATCGTAAAAAACTCAATACAATAGTGTTTAAAATTATAGGACCACTTAATATGATGTCTTTGGCCTTTATATACAGGGTGTTTTGCTAAGGTCTGAACAGGGGTATGCCAATCGATTCTAAATGGTCTCCTGATCAACGTTTCTTCGGACACCCCACCCCCTTAAAATCGGTCCTTCCCCCCCAAAATCGCGATTGACAATTTGGAGGGGGTCAACCTAGAAAATGCTTCATAAGTTCTTTCAAAGATATCCTAGAATACTGGTTGATAATGCATTAGAAAGCTGAGCCTTCAAGCTTTCCAACGATACCACCCGCGACCCAATCAGTACACAAACAAGCGGGGGAGACCCCGTCAAATTTCGAAAATGGCAATTTCAAAGCCCAAAATTTGACCTTGACCCTTCATTCTGTCGATTATTTATATGGGAAGATCGAAACTTTTCTTGAGAAAAAGCTTCCCTGTCATATGGCCTTTCTCAAGAAAAAAACCGCACTGGAATCCGACAGCGCGTTCCAAAGTTATTCGTGTTCGATGGTTCAGCCCTACGGAGCAGATGCTCGATGTGACACTTTCCAATTGGACTTCATTGCGGATAGTGGGTTTTGTTGTTCTATCAATTATTGTAACACGAATAACTTCGGAACGCGACGTCGGATTCCAGTACGGTTTTTTTCTCGAGAAAGGCCATATGACAGGGAAGCTTTTTCTCAGGAAAAGTTTCGATCTTCCCATATAAATAATCGACAGAATGAAGGGTCAAGGTCAAATTTTGGGCTTTGAAATTGCCATTTTCGAAATTTGACGGGGTCTCCCCCGCTTGTTTGTGTACTGATTGGGTCGCGGGTGGTATCGTTGGAAAGCTTGAAGGCTCAGCTTTCTAATGCATTATCAACCAGTATTCTAGGATATCTTTGAAAGAACTTATGAAACATTTTCTAGGTTGACCCCCTCCAAATTTTCAATCGCGATTTTGGGGGGGAAGGACCGATTTTAAAGGGGTGGGGTGTCCGAAGAAACGTTGATCAGGAGACCATTTAGAATCGATTGGCATACCCCTGTTCAGACCTTAGCAAAACACCCTGTATATAAAGGCCAAAGACATCATATTAAGTGGTCCTATAATTTTAAACACTATTGTATTGAGTTTTTTACGATTTTTGTTAAAATTAGTACATGAATTTTAAAAAAAATTTATGAAATAATTAAGGACACACAACGATTTCATATATACCAGTTGTCACCATCTCTCTTCTCCTTACCAACAAGTTATGGGCTTGGGAATACACCATATATGCAAAATTAAAGCTTGGTCCTATAATTTTAGACAGCACTGTATGTTTGCTTCATAAGGGTTAAAACATACATAAATATGTAATATGTATATGAATAATTTAAAGCAGGTATTTTGTTATTACTCATACCATATAGTTTTTTTACTTATGTATTTACCTATAGATATTGTTATTTTTGTAAAACGGATCAATTTTCATGTTGATATCTACATCTCGAAATCATTTTAAAATTGCCAAAAAATGTTGTAACAGACTTCGTAATAAGATATATGTGTACCCTTAAAAAAAGGATCAGAATACAAAAATAGTGAATCCTCACGTACAAAAGCTGTTATCATATTGTGAAAAATCTTCCATAGCCGCAGTTGCAATGCAACCCCTTTTCTGTGGCGCTAATCCTTTTTTATCCGCATTGACAACGTATTAATATTTTTTGAGGGATCGAAGGTTTTATGTATACTTATTTAAACATTACTCTTCATTAACGCCGAAGGCAGCTTGGTCCTTACTTCAGGCAAATTACGCCTCATAACCGCTTGGGAAATTTTGCGCGACACGGAGGTAATCTCAAGCGCCGCCCGCCGCCCAGTAATGAATTTAACCCAATTCATCATTTAAGAAATGACATAAATTCAGAATGTGTGCTGCAAAGAGGATTTGGTGGGAGCATTTTAATATTTTTTTCAAAAAACAAAAAGTTCCCTCTCAATTCAGCAAAGAAGATCTTACTTGGAGGTTCCCGCCCAACCCCTATGTTCCCGAGGGGTAGTGTGGCTAGGACGGACCCAGCACTCGTCAGCCGTTTAACAGGAGTGGCATAGCCCGCAGTCAGCCATTTCGCCCGGTTACGTATCCCAGTGGTTGTTTTAAATGAAAAATAAAATAAAGTGTCGGCCATCTAAGGAAATTGTTGTGCAAGTGATAAAGGGCGACATTAATATTTCTGACTTAAGACCACAACTCATACTTATGCTAATATATCATACTTAGCTGCTTATTTCGCCGGCTATAGGACGCGTGAGGTCCTCGCCCAAGGTGGGCTGCGGCCCCGAACACATTGCGTGCTGCTGCTGCTGCTATAAGTGTGGGTGTGTTCCACCCACCTGGACCCCTCCCCCACCCCTCGAATTGAATCTTTAATACCACAGCGCCTGTGTTTGTGCACGATAAAATTTATAAGGTATTTGATCCTTGCAGGAGATTTATACAACTTTTGGGAATTTTTCGCGAACGCCGAACGAGGAAAAGCAACAAATTACTTACACATGACGTTAAGCAGCACCGAATCCTCCAGCGCCGAGTTTGGAAGACGGGGATTAGAGCCCTCGCATTTCAGAATAGTCCCATCATCCTCGGGAAGGGGTTGAAACGTCAATACCGATGTTACGGCGCTGCCATTCGATGATAGATTTATCTGCAAGGAGGAATCACAACGTCTTCAAATTGGAATGTTTTGCAGCGGAGAGCACTCTTCGGTGATGTCCGAACTGATTGGAAACTTTTCTTAGCAAAGTTCCAGTTATTTCAACTTTTTTCCGAAAAGTGAAGTAAGCATAAACCACTCACTCCATGGAGTTTTCCTTCTTAAGCGCAAGTATCTTCAAGATATGGACAGATGATTGTCGCTTAAGTATCGTGCTCACCCCGGGAGGGGTTTGCTGGTAGCAGCAAAACTACACAAAACTCCACGGCGACTGGAGTCAAGTGCAGGATTTGCGAGTAATTGAACTTTTCAAGTATTTAGGGAATGCTACTTACCGAACCTCTTTTAAAGGGCCTATTGTTCTGGGACCACCGTATGTCCGTATCCGGCACTGATCCCTTCACGAAACACAAGACGTTGTACTCGGTCTCCGATATGAACACTTTCAGCTTCTCAGTGATGTTAACGTTGGTTGGCCTCACTGCAAGCAAAATCTCGGTCACAATCCATTGTTCTACACTTTCTTATATTTTCTATCTAGGAACAAAATAGGTATGCTTTATGGAATATTGTTTGTGTAGATTATATGTGTCCGAACAGAAAATAAAACTTGACATTTAAACGGTACAATTTACAAAGTTTTATGCACTTCTAATGGTCTCCGACGCGGTGGCTAATAATAATAAATAAATAAGATTTGAGCCTCTGAAAAATTGCACAAAACAGAAGCAGGAATTCAATATCGCAACTACATACTATGTATGTATATGTATGTATATCATCATTATATTCATTTAAAAAAAAAATGTTTTCTTTCCGATTTTTTTTATCCACTAGGTATATTATGTATTTATTTGCGATTTAATAAAAAGATATATCTATTAATTAATCATACAATGACTATATTTGGTCTAAGTTTTTTATTAAAAAATAAATAATATCGACCAACTCTAACTTCAGAATGGATGATCCGAAAAATAAAAATAAAGATGTTTTATAAATAAAAATAGTGCAACAATAGCTATTAGAACAATTACGAAAATTTTGCTATTTTTAAAAATTTAAAATCGAACAATTGTGCTACAGTTATGATTCCGACTAAATAAAGAAAATTTGTATTGAATAAAGTGCAATTGAAAATTAAATTTTATATGCACAGCTATGTTACGGTCACTCAAAAGGCTACAGTTTCGTCATTTTAGCAAATTAGGATTTCAAAATGTGGTGCACTTTTTGAAAATGCAAAAAGAAAGATAGATTTTTTGAATCAAAATGATGTCTTTCCTGAGAATAAAACGATATTTTTTAAAGTGAAAGGCCAAAAAACTTTTTAAATAAATCAAAAATACATTTTTTAATTTGCCTTAACAAAACAATACCTACCTTTAGAAAATCTATTAAAATAACTGATAATAGGTATTTTAACATGAGATAAAATAACTAATTTCGTACTGTATTTTAATACTGTGTGTTTAAAAACAAAAACAAAAAAATACCTGTCCATAAAAAGTTTAAAATCGATAACATTTTGCTTTCATTTTAGATGACGTAAAATCAAAGAAAAATAAACGAAATCCTTGATGCGGATCCTTTTTTCTTTCGGATTCTTTTGAAATGCATGTTATTGCTTTCCCTTACCCGTGTCCTGTCGTGTAATGTTATTATTTTCCAGCAGTCGTTCAAATTTCCCCCATTTCCACTTCAAAGAGGATTCTTTGGATTCACATAATTTTCCATACTTACACAGCATCTCGATTCGTACGCTTTTCTCCGCCGGTGGCACTAATTTGTTATTCGATGCCTGACATCTGTACGTGCTGTTCAATGCTTCTCTGGTTATGTGGGATACTTCAAGACGATTGACTGTTACATGCCTTCCCATTGAAACTCCATTACCAACCTGTAATGGCTGTGTTCCATTAAACCAAGTCACTGTGGGCTCTGGTCGACCTAAAAATTTCCCAAGGAAGTAGGAGGAAAATACATTTTCATTTAGGCAATGTTGGAGATATCGTGATAAAGACAACATAGGTCGAATGTCCTTGGCTGGATGGCACTGCTCGTTTCCAACCTTTAGAGCAGAAAGTTTTCTTCAAATATCTTATTTCCAATGAGCAATGCAACTGAATAAATAAATGGTTTAAGTGCACTTGTGAAATGTTTTGCTTTTCTTAATGTCGAGAATAGCCATTTTTAATTTCTTTAAGTAACGCGCATGGAAACAGTGATGCTAACATAATTGATAAGCTAATGATAATTTCCCTAGATGGGAACTAGCAACGTTTTCCTAATAAAGAATTTTTATTGTACATTATTGTAGGTACATTGCATGTACATTATGTAGATATATGTTATGTAGGTTTCCCAGAAAAAAAAATTTGGAATGTAAAATACAAAGTTTAACTTTATTTGTTGTATAATCAAGGCTCGAAAAAAATCGATATTTTCAAATTTTAATAAGAAAACGTCACATACATAATTATACATTAAGAATATACATACATAATTGTATATTAATATATTGAGAATATATCTGTTTCAAGTCTGGTTAAGTTAAGCCCAAGGTGTCATAAATCCTGTATATGTGCAAAATTTAATTAAAATCAGTTGCAAGGCTTAGAAGGTATGTCCAAATTGACAGAAACACTGCTACTAATATTATTATGAATAAGGATGTCTTCCATTTCGTAACGAAACTTTCGTAGAACAACTAAAAGCGCTTCTCTAAAATGTTGTAATACAATTTATTCAAATGGACTGTAAGCAAACAAAGGTATTAATTATTTCAATTGAACTAGAGAGGAAGAGCCAAAAGCTTGTTACTTAACACTCACTGTAGCCAATTTGTTACATGCGTTTATGTAATTTTACTAGAAATCTAATTTGCTTTTGTTAAACCGGAAAGCGGTGTACCTTTGTAATTTGTATCATTTATATACTTTACACGTGAAAAGGTTCTTTGCGAAGGTGCCCCTTTATCTACTAACTGTTATGTAACCAATTTTAATTAATTTGATAAAATTTGTTGCTAAAACGCTTTTCCTGAATTAAATCTTAGTAGACAACAGCCAACCTTTCGGGTACGAGGAAAGTGTTTAAGGATCGGAATCTAGAGTGTCAAATTTTTTGAAGAAGCTCATGAGGTGCGATTTATGTAATCGGAGCTCTCCTGGTCGAGCGTTAATTAAAAATTTCTTGGTCATGGGAGAAGACTTTTAAACGATCTTGCGTGCGAGCTAAACGCAATTAAGCAAATAATAGTTTCTGGTAATTGCAGCGTGTCGTATTCAGTCATCGTATCGCACAACGACGGCAAGTGCGTTTCTGGGGTTCTCTCATGCTTTTAATGACGGTTTTGCCAAAGGGGGCTTATTAAACGGTGGCTGCCTCCGAGGGCGGAAAATGTGACCGAATCAAAAGAGTTGCTTATGAAAATTTTATTTCAAAGGACCCCGTTCTGCATAATAAGAACGGTGAGGGGAGGGGGGTGTAACTTTATACCTCAGATAGGGCGTCGCGCCAGTTTTGCAGGGTCAGAGCCCGACCGCAGTGAGGAGTTACTTGCAATGAGCAACCATGTGTAAAATTTTAGTTGAGTTAAGGTCGTTTGCCGTCGATCTAGTCTTTGACTGTAGATTTCTTTATCCACGGAAAAAGGTTAAAAGAAAAGGGTTGGACGAAACAAAACCATCAAGCACCACCAAGAGGCATAATGTTTGCTCCCAGTGAGGAATGTGGGACAAACTAAATCTAAAGCAAACGTGGCGTGTATGTTGGGCCTTGGGTTGCTTTGCGAGACGCCGCCGCGACGGCCGGTAGTGGCGGGCGGGCGTCTATTGTGCAGGTGAAAATAAAGGACTTTGTTGCATGGAGGTTTCTGTGTATGTGCAGGTCATCATATGCAGGCCTCCTTAAGATGGGGGATGCATTTGAAGGGCTGCAATTACGATTTGCTAAAGCTTTTGGCTCACTTCTAAGCAGCTTCAAAAGTTTGCTTACACTACGTAGAATGGTTGTACCTGCATAGGGTGTCCCTAAAATCCCGTCGTGTGTCGGGTCAGACATAAAGCAGCGACGATACCCGGCTGCATATAAGAGATTTGAAACTGAGATATCATAAATTATCAAACGTCTGAAGTTTAAGCCCGTATGGCATCCTTGTTTGTCTTCCTAGGATGTGTGCTCATCGCTTTGCGAGGATGAGGGCCTTTGTATTTGATTTGTGTCTGCAAAAAAAATTTTTTTTCCCTCTTGGGTACAGGATTCCGTGCCAAATTTGTATCCATTCCAACTGCGAGACATTCGATATGCCTTCATCCTTTTTCTATGTTTATAATTGGCACCCGTTAGATGTTTTTATGTGTGAAATTTTTCATACATTTTCTGCCAAGGAGATACCATCGGGTATGATTTATATTTTACATAAATTTCAAACACCGTCACCAAATAATACTTTAACAGCATTATGGTGTAATGCGAACCGATAAAGTAAACAAACAAACACGCGTTTTCACTGATTCGAAGAAAATATATTTAGAATTTTAAAATATTATTAACAGAGGTATTGGCGTATCGCTTTTTATGCGATCTCTTTTCATACAAATTCAAAATATGCTTATATAGTTTTTTTTTTCATTTCTATGAATGGCAACCAATTCTATAAACATTTACTGGTTACTACCCTAACCACGATATTTTCGTGAAATGGTTTTCACCAACTTATTTGGGAAGTTGGAAAACGTTTACTTTACGAACAACTTTTGAAACTTAAATAATTGTTTAGATTTTAGAATTTAGCATATAAGATATAACATAGGTTCATATTTTTAATTGTGTTAATTTTAACTATTCGAGGAATAAGATGAGGAATCAGCTTCCTTGCGCGGTTGATTTTTTTTGTTTTTCGCATTTGTGACACCAGTGTAGTTATATTATTGATGAACTGTGTTAAATAAATGTTGAACCAATGCACGGATTTATTTTAAAAAGGCTGTACGAATTCAACGTACTTAATTTTGAAAAAAAATCTAACTTTTGCATCTTATAATTTTAAAAACAAATTTCAATTACATGAATTTCAAAATTGCTGTTTCGATTTTTTTTCACGTAAATAAGTAAGTAATCGTTAATTAGAAAAAAAATTGTTTTTTATTCTTCTTAGGAAGCCATAAATGTAATCAAATATGTATAATTGAAAAAACATGTTAAAATTCCTCAAAAAACATAATTACAAAGCAATAACCTGAGCCTTTAAATACGAAAGTAATAATCCTTTGCTTTCTTTTGATAATGTAGATTAGCTTAAATGGAAAAGACCTAATAATTATGTACCTAATGAAAAACAAACTTCTAAGGTTATTATTTTGAAAATGTGTTTAATTTTAAATTTATATCAAACTGCGCAACTATGAAGCATTAAATATAACTTCATCATTTTCCTGGGATTATAATTGACATTCACTAGATGCTTTTATATTCCCAATTTTTCATATATTTTCAGCTTAAGAGATAGCATATCGCCCCAGGTCTGATTTATATTTTAAATAAATTTCAAACGCCCGCGCCGTCGACGAATAAATTTTTAACGGCGTCGGTACGAGCCCATTCGATGCACGAGTGAGCGGTGTGGGACCCGTGAAAAATCACAACAGAAATGTCCTTGCGAGATTTATACGTGCCACTCGTTGGAGGCTGCAGATCGATTCTGAATCGACTGTTTCGACACGAGAAAAATGGAATCACCCTCAGTTGGTGCTGTATGGATGGCAGAGCTTAGTTAAACCTGCCAGGTAATTACCAGCGAAAAACAAGGTATAAATTCGTCACGTGCGTCATTGGTGAGCACACGTGTGTGTCTTAATTGGATCATAATCAGAATTTTAATTTAATTAAAGCCCGGTGCTCTCATATATTTTACACCCTCAGATGCCCCACCCGCCTCTAATCGCAGGTATCATATGTTATAAATTGCGCCAGTAGGAGGACTTCGTAATTATTCTTTTCCCTTCGAACAGCCAACTTTTAAAGTATGGGCAGATTAAGCCGTAAATTTAATTTATTGAACGGCAAAGGAGCTTTTGTTTAAGGTACGAGAAATTTATTTGTTTGCGATTAAGGTGGACGCCACATGTACATAGAGGTGTGCACCAGTGGATGAATTTAAATGCATGTGAAAGCTCGCCAAATTTATGGGAGATTATGAGTCTGGCAACTTTAAACAAGTGCATGTTCAGCCGCAGATAATTTCAGGTATTAAGCAAATCTGAATAATGCAGCCAGAATCGCGAACTCTTCTTGACAGCCAAGCGAACGTCCCCCATACAAATGGTTAGATTGTTTGGTGCCCAAAATTGTTATTTAAACCCCGAAACAAATAGATAATTCTAATTGGAAAAAAATTCAATTCCTTTCAATGATTTATGTTAAGTTCATGCAAATCAATATTTCATGGTAATTTGCCGGAGTCGACACTATAAAACAATTTGCTAGTAAAAAATTGTACAATTAAATACCATTTTACGTATCAAATTGTATTGATCTGATTAAAATCAGGATTGGATAAATAATTTATTAGATAGGTATTTTATTTATTGTCAAAATAAAAATAGTAACATAATATTTGTTTTACTTTAAAATAAAAGACTGTATTAGACTCTTGCACGAGAAATCGTGTTTTATAATACAAAAGAACCAGAGAATTGGAATGGTAAAAATTTGGAATTATTTTATAAATTCAATATTTATATGGGTTTTTATTTCCAAATGCACCTACACTCGCTTGTGGCCTTAACTCGTCGTTTCCATTTGTTCATGGGATTCCTCGCGTAATATGAAATTAAATTGCTGACATATCGAGGTCAGCATAAATTATTGAAATATTGCGAATGTGGTTTAATTAATTAATACTAACAACTCAAAGCTCCGAAATTTCATTAAATTAACGCTTGGGGGATTTAGGGGTTTGTGCACCTGTGCCCGAATTGAACCTCCCATTCGCTGCAAGATTGCAGCCATGAAGGTAAAGAAGTTACAGACGTAACTTGGCAGCCGATTTCCCTAATTAGCTCCTTTTCGGAGTAATGAAAGGACTTTTGTCATCTCCCGCCGCTCTATATCGCACCACCCACGCAACGCAACGAGATAAATGTGCAAGTGAACCGCTCGCCAGTTATGATTTAATTTAACATCTTTGGACGAAATCTTAACTGCATTATTTTGCGAGCGCGTCTAAGCAGCGACAATTTATGAAGAAATGAGAGTAATTCAATTCATGTTTAATTAAATTCGCTCGTAGTCGAGGTAACCAGCTAACAAATAACGTTCAAGAGTCCTCGCTTTATGCCGACGACGAGGCTCTCCCTCGCCCGAGAACAATATTCAGAGAAAGCAATTACAGCCGAAGAGCGCTCCTGTGGCGAATATCAAGCTCGAGATCCCTCAAGGTCTGCAGATGTAATTAAAATTATTTTTATGGTTCTTGTGCGGTAAATATTTACCAATTGAATGGGTTAATTACACATCTTACTCCTGGTAACCGGAGCTCGCTGCGACTGAAGGCAGGATTTATGAAAGGATATTTCTTCTTTGAGATAACAACTTAGGTAAGTTGGCTCCGGGGAGTGCTCGGATAAATTTAATTTCATGGCAATAATCAAAAGATGTTAGGGAGCGAAATTCCCTCCGCAGAATCGCCCGGACCAATTGCCCCAGAGGTGCAGGTATTTACATCAGGGCGGAGCGGATTTAATTACCAAGAATTTGCCGAGTCCCTTCTACAAATTTTAGTTTTTTTCATTCATCAAAGTTGAAACGCGGCCTCTCGAGTGCCTTTATCTCCAAACAAAAGTCATAAATTACTGATTTATTGTACATTAATTAATAAAATCTCATTTTAGATTTTAGTATACACTTTCAAGTCCGACAAACACATCTATTTACTTCGATATCTTTCCTGAAATTTTCGTTTGAGTCTCGTGCTCATATTAAAATTAATGACTATGAATTTATAAGTATAGAGTTATTTATATGTTACTTAATCATAGAGTAACAAGGTTCCATACCACGTTGCACCTTAAAATTTTGTCAGAAAAAGAACAAAAAATAGAACTTTTTCGTATTTTTAATGATAATAAAAAGATCTAAAATATTAATGAATAAAACACTGCAATACCTACCTACTAGTTTTGTGAAAAGATAAAAAATCATTTAAATTATAGTTATTGCAGGTGCCACATACAAAAATTTGCGTTAAATTAAACTTTTACGTTATGAAATTCTTTATATTGTCAACAATTTTATTTCGCTATTTTTTCAGGGTATCTTTAACCAATTTTCGATAAAGATTGTAGATGATTTAGACAGTAAAATATGTTTTGTTTAATATATTTAAAATTATTCAAATTATTATTTTCCATTGTGGTAGTAAATTTCAACAGGCAACTAATTGATTTAAATAGGGGGTGAGCTCATAATTTTTAGGTTTTATCCAATACGAATTCTGAGTTTTTGCGCATTTAAATATTGTGGTTTTATTTCCTTTAAAAAAAGGCCTTTCCTACGTTAATTGAAGTAAAATTCAACAAATAAAATTTCAAGGAGTAGTGTTAATTTTAATAGGCACATACGCATAATTACAGCTATAGGTCGATTGTGTATTTGGATATTAAAAAAAAAACGAGTAGACACTTAGTAATTGAAAAACCTGAAAATCTAATAATTTATGGTAGACATTTTGCATTCATAATTTAATTCGCGCATGCTCTTTCAAATGTCCATCGTTACGCCAGGCTCAAACGCAGGTTCAAAGTCTTTAAAAGTTGAATTGAAGCATCAACCAACTCCAGTAGAACACAAAAGGTTCAGGTCCAAGCAATCGCGCTTCGCGGTCCATCAAAGCCAAAGATAAAAGGATTACTGCTGAGCCTGCTGTTCGTTCATTTTTCTTCAATATTTCTTATCTTAATATGAAAAGCTCTTTATTGACTCATCCCCGACGGAGTGAATGACTTCACTTATTGCTTCTGACAGGGAGTACCTCAAATAATGCGGACAATTTTCTCTTCGCCTCAGTAATCTCGGATTTCGACCCCACATTAGCCGAACTAAGGGTGGCGTCACGGATACAGTGGTTAACTGCAGTAACAAAAATGTAAAGGCGGCTAAAACTTTTTTCTTCACTTTTTTTTTTTTTAAAGAGCGTAATGCCAGTATCGTAGCTTGAGGGATGATGCTGCAGATCTAAGTTGACAATCATTGTTTCCTTGCCGAGCCAGACTGAAAGGAGTCCAATTTATCGTCAGCGCATTATTCCGTCAATGCCATCACAAAGAGATGGCCTAATTTTTTTTTCCTCAGGAAAGATAACCTCCACAAAAATTACCCTATACAAAAAAGGAACGATCATGTTCCTGGAAACGAGCTTTAACATTGAATACTTTGAATACCCTCTCCATCTAAGAAAATGTCTCAAGGACAAAGTCGATAAAATTTCTAGCGTGTCGCTTTAAAGAATTTATGTATTAATATTACATATATGAAATTTTGTACATTTCTAACACTTTGTTTAATTGAAATTTGATTTGATTTGAGAGATATTAGCGTTTGTACTCCATATGAGTTGCCTGTCCCAGCTTCTACTTAATCAATATCTCCTCTGCCGGGAATAAGTTCAGAAATTAAATTTGTGCGAAGTTCTATCGTTACGTTAGAAGATTCCCGGCGAATTCCTTGGCGTCGAGTCGAGAATCTTAATTGTTGCCACATATTTAAGAGGCTTCTGTCGAGGAGCTCGTCTAACAATCCCGCCGCATCATACCGTGGGCAAACCGGGGGCACAGTAAACCCCCGGCTCGGCATCCCCCCCTCCGAGACTAGGCCACTATAGGCACTCCTAACCCACTCACGAAGGTGGAGCGTGCTGAGGTCACTTTTTATCAGCAGCTTCATCAATTAATCTCTATCACGTCTCGGCCTCGTCAGCCGCGGTCCTTAATTACATTCCTTCATCTTAATTAAATTCCTACGTAATTCTTCCGTGTCCGGCAAATTCTTTTATTAGCAGCACCCGGTCCGGTTCGCATTTTTGGCTCACATGTCAATCACCCCGAAATAATTAAGTTCACGTGTTTATTAGGCCGCCAGTTGAGACGGGGCTGGCTCTCCAGGGCCCGGTAATTAAGCATGTCATGAGGGGGGGAGCTGCCGGGTTGCCCTAGAACGCTAATTTAATTTTCATTTTATTGAAAGCCAACGTCAATAAAACAAAGCGGCAGACTCAGCTACAGCTCCCGAAGAAACGAGGCCTTTAAGCCACTAATAAAACCCGGTCCTTGTGCAGTTTAGAAGATTTGGCCGGGCAATAAAATTGAGATGAATAACAACAGCAGCCGGAGCAGGGGGAACGATTTTGCATTTTATTCGTTGCCCGGGCATGACTTTCCCGGAACACTTCCCGCAGGAGTAGGTGGAAAGTGCCCTTGTTTATTGACTTCTGGCTTTTGTCTATTTTGTGTGGCATTTTTATCGTATCCGCTCTAGTGGAATATTTTCGTATAACTCAACATTCTTTGCCCTATTAAATTCTTGAAATGCACACTCCTCTCAAATTAGGGAATATTTTGGGGAACATTCCTTTATTTCCTAAACGTTCTCAAAACCTTGATTACGAAATGTGTAGATTTTTTTGGTATCAGCAAAGAACGTTATACGTTCTTTGGTATCAGTCAATGAATATGCAAAATGTTGTCATTAAAAATTAATATACATAGCTCAAATTAATTTCTTAAACATTAATTTTCTTAGTCCTTTTAGGGAGGAAGTGGAATTCGAGATGGTATATGTATACCTTTTTTATTTTTAATGTAGGTAATAAATAAACGTTCTATTTCTATTTGATAGGAAACTGAAAAAATAGGTAAGTTCAAAATGAACTGAAATTTTGAAATATGCGTACACTGCCCTTAATCGAAATTATTCGAGAAATACCGCAATAAGGTAATCTATCTAAAAAAAAAAATAAGAGTTTACTCCCTTTTTAACTAATGGCCCAAATATTGATATGTTTAATAAATGTATCGAAATCTATTAAGATACAAGGAATCTTACTTTGCACATACAACCGATCATGTCGATAAAAAAACTGTAAGTCTTAAAAGGGATTTATGATGAATGAAACTGAAGAATAGAGTTTAGCGAATCACGTTTAAATATTGAAAATGATATAAGCATTTATAGGTTTGCTACCGTTAGTTAGAAGGACTATAATTTTCCAATATACGCACAATTCTAAAATCGATCGTGTAATTTTGATTATCATTGAAAATTGATCCGTGGCGTTATGTCGTCAGAACATTAGCCGATGTTTTCCGGGCAGAACTCAGGAATTCGAAAACTTGAAATTATTTGAAATATTCAACGATAAAAGAAGCCTTATATGTATATTATATTAATATGTACATTAGGTCGAAGTTGACATGTTTAATTCATTAAGCACAATTGTAAAACTGTTGAATAGATCAAACCTTTTTGTGAACACTCCGAATAAAAAACCGCTTTTATTATGTCCTTCGCAAATAAAAATAAAATAAGATTTCATCAATTAGTTTTAATAATGGAAAGCGCTTGCGCCATCTACAGTAGGAAGGCCCTTTTTGGGCCGCCTATCCTCCTTTGCATAGATTTCTGAAAATTTTCAAAAGCAATTGTTTCTCGGAGCTCCACGTCCACCTAGCGCGAACGACCACGACGGGCAAAATTTTCTGCACAAGTTTTACCTCGCTGGGCACGTATAAAATACTGCGCTGGGGGCGGACTTCATCCGCCCGTAACTCGAAGTGTCATTTTAATAAGCGACTAAATTGTTTGATATTGTAATAGCGTGTAATAACCTGACAACAACGGGTCTGTCCTGCAAACGCCACAAAAATTATATTGTTGATTCGTCAAGTTGATTGACGGAGTGTCAGTCGATCGCTAATTGCATTTTGGTGGTAGAACAACTCCCAGTTTTGTAATTACGCGAGCTGGAGGCGGGCAGAGTCCCAATTCCGGACCCAATAGTGGGGGATGTTCGAATTTAAATGAATTGCGGCGCTTGCAAGACTTGTGTCCATATAGAGTTGGCCGACACGTCGATTCGAGAAGATATTTCCTTTCCGGACCTTTCCTGTGTGCGGTCAATATTTTTGACAATGAAGGTTTTTCTACTTTTTGGTGCATTGTGCACCACCGTCGCTCTGTGCCAGAAACTCGAGCCCCGGAGAGATGCAGAGGTATTGATTGAGCCAAAAGGACCCTGCTCTATAAAGAAGGGTCCATTCCCGGCCAGTCATCGACCGGGTGCAAAGCCAAATCGAGCATTTATATGATCAGTTGTTCTATATCGAATGTTTTTCAGTATCCGCCGCCCGAGCTGCTCGAGGCCCTAAAGCCCATTCACGAGTCGTGTGTGAAAAAAACCGGAGTAACCGAAGGTAAATTGTGCCCTGCACCGAACCAACTAAAGTCCTATAGCCGGAACCAGACCCAGGACTCGCCAGCGACCGGGTTTTGGTTTGGTTGTTTTTGCTGGGAGTGCTAGTCGCCCTTTATCCGATTTATTTTTTTATTTTTTCCGTTTCTTTTTTACTTTCAGAGGCAATCAAGGAATTTAGCGATGGTGAGGTGCACGAGGACGAAGCCCTCAAGTGCTACATGTACTGCGTTTTCGAGGAAGGAGGTGTCCTGCATGAAGACGGTGAGGTTCACTTGGAGCTCCTTCACGAGTCCCTTCCAGACTCCATGCACGACATCGCCCTACACATGGGCAAAAGATGTCTCTACCCAAAAGGAGAAACGAAATGCGAAAGGGCATTTTGGCTGAACAGGTGCTGGAAACAGGCCGATCCGAAGGTGAATTTTAAAGCAAATTTTTCGCAATCACACATCAAAAGTGACCTACTTTTAGCACTACTTCCTGATCTGAGTGGGTCAATAACCTGTCACCGGAAAACCTAAATTCTGTAGTTGTAAAATAAATTCTGCACCTAATCATGACGAGCATTCCAAAATTTAGTTTTATTGGTTTACAAATGGGCTGGGAAGAATATTTATCTTGAAAGATGGCACACAGTATCAATTTCAATATATGATTTAAGATTCTAGGTACCTAACATTTATAAAACTTTTTCGCAAAAACACATCTAGCAGAAATAATAAATACATATAATATATATTTTACTATTTACTATCCTGCTTCAACAAAACTATCTATTTTCATATTCATTTTTATGTAACTTTCACAAAAAAATGTGTACTTTAATTATTAAGGGAGTATTAAAATACGGGTTCAAGTGTAAGTAAAACAATGTAGAGCGTCTGGTGTACATATATCAATTAAAAATTAACTCTATGTTTTGACCATATTGCACATATGTATGTACATACGTACATATGTAGGTCGTTCTAAATTTTCATATTCTCTTTCATAAAATTAGTTTAATGTTAAATACTAAAAAAGTGAGGGTTGTGGATAAAGTAATTGTTTTGAACATTTAGCTATTGCATTAATTGTCCTATTTTGATGCACTAACACAACTAAACGACACCTAAAATTTTGGCTGAGTAGTTTATCCAGGTCAAGGATATATCAAGAAATGCAGAGACACAACTTTAATCCTTATTTGTATACTAACGTCATAGAATTAAATTTAGATGGGCCTATTATCTATTCTTGAATCCGTTCGAATCATATCAAAAGAGATTTGGTTATTTTATTCTATAAACAGATTCTGTCATATGATTTCAGGTATTTTAATTTTTTCCAAATTTCTCTGCAATAGAGCTCATTGAAGCCCGTTCATTTATTTAGAGTGTACAGAGGAATAGAAGAGGACACTCATTTCAGCGGAAGTATGTTTGTTTCCGGGCCGATGTAATTGATGTCCCCTCGGAGCTATATAAATGGGACGTTCGACTTTTTACTGTCATTCGCAAGCACCAAGAAGTTAGTTGCACCCGCCCGTCCCGGGCACCGAGAAATCCAAGCCCTTAATGATTTATTACTTCGATGGTGTCCGATTATACGCCAGCGAGTTTCTGTGTGCTTAATTGACGGAAATCGTTTTTATCCCTAAATTGTGCCATCGATTCGAATGATGACCCAATTTTTCTGCGTTCAGCTCTCATACATTTTTTGAGCGCAGCCACCGATAGAGTCTTAAATGAATTATCGAATCTCGGGACCGGATTCGGAGCTTTCTTAAATATTTGCATACGAAATTGCCCTATTACGGGTATTTGAGGACCCTCTTCAGTCCAAAATTAAATTTGCTTTGTGTAATTGAAATGCACCGGGTCGCCAGCTGGCGCCCTTTTCTGTATCACCCTGTTTTAGGCAATTCGACAAAATTACATAAAGTTATTGGGCTTGTATCTGCGGCATGGATTTTTGCGGGTACCCACCGATACTGGAACCGAACCCCCATGAATAATTCATAGTGCTTCGAGCAGAGCGGATGCTTGACGGAGGAACCCGCAAGTCCCAAAGAAAGCGGCGGCGCACAGAACAAGTAAAAAGTTACTCAAAGGCATTAAACTTGTTAATGAAATTTTAAATGTTCAAAAGCACTCCTCCCGTAATTCAGCAGTACCCGCAACCAGAATTCTTCAGAAATTAAGAAAGTTCCCTCACGTGAATAAGCCCACCCACGCCCTTCTGATACGTGCATATGTTTACGAGCTCCGGCTGTGCCTTGTGTCGCGACACGAGCCCACAGCGGAATGATAAATTAAAATTTTATCGTTCAGAGAAGCAATTAAAGAGTTCAACGACGAGGAAACTCGCGATCATCCTGCTCTTAAATGTTATATGAATTGGCTGCTTCCAGAGTGGCGCTATACGCCCAGGCCCAGGGGGTGCACTTAAAAAGGCACATAAATTACCTTGCCCTCCCTGGTTCGTGGATTTGCCGGAAGTATCGTTCGTAATACGACTGGCCAATGTACAGCAGGCTAAAGGTGGAAATTTTTATGAAAAAGGTCCCCGGTAATCAAAGTAGGAAACATTAAATCAAAGGCAGAAATTTTATACACACCCAAGCGGCTCTTACCCCATTTATCTCGCGATTCCACAACGTTTAAAGTCATTTACTGCTGTTCGCGTTCTTGGGGCGATTTTGTTGCTTTTGAGATGCAAAGTGCAACATTTTAAGCAAATTACGATCATATCGCCCGGTTCGCTGACGACTTCATAAAGTGACTTTTTGAAATTATGGCTGATTTCCGAAAAGGACCCAATTTAAGAGAATTTAACGAGAAAGTAAGGAACATTAAATTTAACATTTTACAGTTAATGTTTCTACTGCACCCGCATCATCTTCAATATTATGACAAAATTATAATGTATAATTTATTTTAAGCAGCAACTTTATTACAAAAGTTATGAAATATCTAAAACTTATCTTTCCAAAATTTCTGTTGGCAGAAATAAAATTTTTAACATTAAATATCTTCAATATCAATGCAAAAACTATTAATCAAGAAACGAGAAATAGGTGAACTTTAGAAACTACATATGTATAATGTATTTCGCCAAAATTTGTCTATCTTACTTTTTCTTAAATTAATTATTTTTTTTTATTTTATTTCATAAAAGGATTATTTTAGTACTGTAGTAGGTAAGAATATTTCTATTAAATCATCATAAGCGGCGTCAAACAACCAAACTATTTTTTCTTTGGTCGGATTTATTCTTTGTCAAAAAGCTTTTATTAAAAAATGAGTTAACCTTAACCTGCTGTTATTGAAGTAGTCATATCAAAATATTTTATATATACAACAAATACAGCAAATTTTAACATGTTGATTTCTTTTTAATAAAATAAAGCGTATCGTAAAGAATTCTTTATTTTCGAGTTCTGAATCCCCGGTATATGCTATATGCTTTTTTTTAATTTCTTTTATTTTTACATTTTTATCAATTTCGCAAATTATAATGCAATGGAGGAACTCGAAATCAGCTTACAATTTTCAGTTACCTAATCCTTAAGAAATAAGCCTGAGTTTTGTGTACGCAGAAATTTTTTCAAAATCATTTAATATTCCCCCTACACTAAGGAGGAAGAAGAAGTCGCTTTATTTCAATAATTTCATTTCTTACCCAACTGCGAGCAATTTAAAAACGATTAATTGTATAATCTCAACCCCTCTGGTTGCACAGTGATTTGTAAAAACAACGGCACGGCAATTAAGTTTGAATTAGACGTCAATTAAGTGCAAAATAACAATAGACTTCTGCGAGATAAGCACCATTCAGTTCTCTTGGCACTCCCCAAGTGTGATGGTATAAAATCTTGGATTAAATGACTTTATCTACACTTCTTGCTGAGAATTTGTGCGGGAGTTTTGTTCAAACATAGGCATCGACATGATCAAGATGAAAGTGTTCGTTCTGTTTGTGACTGTCAGCATTTCCATAGCTCAAAAAATTGAGCCCAGAAGGGACTCGGAGGTAAGTCCTATATTGTTTCTGAACCAACCCTCTTTCATAGAATAAAGTTTGCAGTATCCACCACCAGAACTCCTAGAGGAACTAAAACCTACCCACGATGTGTGTGTTAAAAAGACTGGAGTTACCGAAGGTATAACATTCAATTTAAGGTAAACTGGACATTTGAGTGCGAAATTGGTATCTTTTTGTGAACAGAGGCAATCAAGGAATTCAGTGATGGGGAAATTCACGAAAACGAAAATCTGAAGTGCTACATGAACTGCATTTTTCACGAGATTGACGTGGTCGATGACAACGGCGATGTTCATTTAGAAAAGCTGTATGCCAAAGTTCCAGAAAATTTAAAAGAAATTGCTCTGAATATGGGAACGAATTGCGTTCACCCAGAAGGTGACAATTTGTGTCAAAAAGCCTGGTGGTTTCATCAGTGCTGGAAAAAAGCAGATCCAAAGGTGAATTAAAATGTTAAAAAGTGAAAATAATAACAATATTTTTTTTGCAGCACTACTTTTTGGTGTGAACTTGTTCTCTTTGTCACATAAATATGTAGAATAGTAAAAAAAATATTAAAGGATTTGCTATTTTTCTTGTAAACCATATGCATTTTAATTTTTTAACTGGATATATTACCTATTGTTATCTATGAACCTGGCTTTTTTTTCCAAATATTTTATCTACCTTTATACCCATTCCACACAAAACAAAAAATAAAAATAAATAAAATTTCACATTTCCGCCAAAATAATTTTTTTATATATACCTATGTATCTTCCTTAATATCGCACTAAGTAAAGACAAAATTATCCTAACTTTTTATTTTTTTAGCCGACTTCCAAAAAAGGAGGAAGTTTTATGTTCGTCCGTGTGTATTTATTTTATTTATTTTTTTTTTATTTTTTGTTGATATACATACATACATACTTTCGCCAATTGTGGACCAATTTAAAAAATTTTTTTTTTTTTTTTTGAAAGGGTATCCTCCTGAGTTGGTACTGAATAATCAAGGCAATCAGCTTGTCTGGATTAATTGAATTAATATCAGTCAGGTTTTCACACCGACTTCAAAAATCAATCAAAACTTTTAATCCTAATTATTTTATACTTTTTAGGGCTTAGGATTTTTTGGAGTCGGTTCTATTTTTTGTTTAAAAAGTGTTTTTTATTCAATCTTAAGTTTTTAATGGCAATGGAAGAAGACTAAACTTTTTTATTTAATAATAAGCGGAATTTTTTTTTTAATCCTCCAGTTACGTGTTTTATAGTAAAGAAGAGTCCATTTTCAAATTATAGTAACTAGTGACTAAAAGATGCTCGGAAAGTGTTTGGACTTGAAAAGCACATAAAACTATAAGTTAGAGGGTTGAGTTTCGAAGACCTTTCATAGAAGTCAATTTGACCAAATTCTAATTTAATTAAAGCAACTTAGCCTGCTGCAAAGAAGAAAAACCAGTGCTTCTTATCCAAACATACCGTCAAAAAACTTATTCCGTAACTTGTGCACCTCGGCAAAGAGAAACAAATCAACAAACGGGCTAAAAACTTTCAGTTGAAATTGTTTATGCTCAGGAAGAGGACTTTACCTTTCACGACAGTGCTCCAATCAAACACGTCTCTCACCGCTCGTCTGCCCAGCTTTTTAAAGAATTAGCCGAAAGGACCAAGTCAGCCAGCGAATTCATTTCGCCAACAAAACACATCTGGCCCAGCATCCATCGATGTGAAGGCGAATATTTTAGCATAGTACTCGGGAAACAATAGATTCAATTCCCAATTTACCTCCTTCGTTTCTGGTTCCTCAAAGAAACGCAAAACTTTACGTCGAACATCGTACGGATGGGGTGCAAAAAGCACAAGTCTCTGTCTGCATCGACTTGTAATTAAAAGCCAACTCGACTGTAAAACAATATTCGAACAAAAGGTTAAAACTGAGCACAAGCCTCTTCCGCTAAACTCCTGGTTTCAGGTGAATTTCCAGGTGATGTGGGTCATTCGCCACATGATGTTGGACAATTTTGTGTTGCAGCCAGTTCCGCTTTTTTGCTACCCTGTGCTTGGCTCCACACTCTTCCTTACTCTTCTTTTATCTTCTCTTGTGGTAGCTGAGGTTCTTTGCTGCTGGGATAAAATCACAAATTCAATTCTACTTCTTGCCAGATAACAGCGTGTGCAACGATTTTGATTGCTCAGCTGTTTGAAACTAGATCAGACTGAAATATCGGTCTGGAAAAGAAATACCATGTATGTATGTTTCATAGTACGATTTTGGCTATGAAGGTTTGCTTTGCAATTAATTGAAAATAGTTCTCTACCAAACCTACCGCCAACACCTATCATGTCCAATGAAGGGTCTCTCAATTGAATTTTCGACAATCTATTTGGAAGACATTTATCGGACATGTCATGAATCATAAAGCAAAAAGACAAGATTAATTTCCAATTTCGCAAAATGGCCAACTAATTATATAGTTCTACATAAATAAGAAGGAATTATTATGTCAGTGCAAATAAAGGATCTAAGAGCAGTATATAAACGATAAACACGCATATTTTCATATTAACAAATTCATTCATATAAAAATATGATACCTATCACTCATGCGTCTTTGTCGAAAAACCAAACTCGTTTTTGGGATTAAAATAAATATTTTCGAAAATCAACCTAGTCTGAGTAATTTTGACTCTTCGAAATATTATAATAGTTCTGTTATTCTACTCTCTTTTTTAAAAAAATTTAATTTCAAATTTGATAGCGGATACTAATAAACAGAATATCTTTGAGGCAAAACAATGTTCAGTTTCCCCAAAAAATTCCCGGTCGTATATATTCAGCAACAATGTCGCAACAACCGATTAATATCTTCGTTCCCGTTTAAAATAATACGTGAAATGTTGTCCTCATAAATTAAAATTCATTATTGCATACTCGCAGCCACAATTCTCTTAACGACGATGATGTGACTTGCATCAATTTACGCAAATTATTTTGTTATCTGCATAGCATCGCATATCATATTAAAGTAATTATAACTTTCCACATATCGTAAAATTCGCTTAGCTAAAATCAATAAAACGATTAAACCTGTTCAGCATTGAAACTATTAGTTATATGGTTATTTTTAATTTGTTGAGTACGTAATGCATACAATCAGCAGTTAGCCAATTTTATCTTTGTTTTATTTTACTTAGTTGTTGCATGTTTAAAAGAAAGTTAACAGCAGAAGTAGGTAGATGTAGTTGAGTTGATAAAAATAATACGGTTTTGAGCCTCGTATTGTGCCTTTCTCTGGTTTGGCCAAATCATTATTTATTTAGGATTATTTTACTTTAAAAGAAAAGGTAGATCTTGGCTGGGAGATTAATATCCTGTCTAATTACTTTAGTAGTAAACGTTTTTTCTTTTCTCTTCTTCCGGTCGTTGTGCCAGTTTTATAAATTTGATTAAAATTTCACTGGTTTTTATGGCTAGGTAAAATGGTATTATATTGTAGACCAATGATCGGACCACTTGTTTTACAAGTCTTAGTTAACAAAAAGGAAAAGGAATCTTTTGAAAGGCAATTAGTTAGTTAGGACCTACATTGTATGCACATATATATATACATTATGGATGTGTATAAATAGTGCTCTTTCTTAGTGTAAATAATAAACTAAACCAAATATAATTAGATACATATCTGTTTTGTTTGATACAAAAGTGAATAAATAAGATTCTTCTCTAAATGTAGTGAAATGTTATATTCCTAAAGAAAAACAGTTTGTGTCGCAAAGTAATACTAATTGTTACAAACCCCCAAATTTTTCTTATCTTTCGGTGGAAAAGTTCAATATAATTTTAAAGTGATGATATTTGTCTGGATACTCGAATAAGTAAGGTTTATTTTCAGTAACTTAAACCAATAAAATTAAGAGATATTTCTAAATAAGTCAAACATATTTATAAAACAAATTCACTTCAACTCAATAAAGCCTTCGCATCAAAAGTTTAATGGCTGGGGTGAATCAATTGGAGGGGCTTCCAAATATAATACGCTCGATGAGAGAAGAAAAAAATTCACGTTTCAACTGTTTTAATAACTTTTTATGCAAAGAAAGTCGAAATATAACAAGCCAAGTTAAAAAGAAATCACAACGCTGTAACATTATTAAAACGAGAATTATTTTTTCCTTTAGAATTGTTATATTTTTTACGTCCTCAAGGCGTCATAAAATAATTAGGACGTAACATGCAAAATTTCTTACCTTAAATTCTATTTTTGAGTGTTGGTCACCTGGATTTTAATCCGCATTAATGTGTTTTATAAAGATTTCCCTATGCGCTGGACTGAAACTTTACAGACTTACTTAAAAAACACTAAAGAGTCTCTGCACAAACGAACGAAATCTGTCACCCTCCATTCACCCGCCTGAAGCGACAGAAATCTCTTCAGGGTAAACATTTTAAAAGAAATTTCGTAAGAGCAGGTTTGTAACTTCAAAGTAATTAAATGATTTATATCAGCTAGAGATAAAGTTTTTCAACAAAAGTTGAGTAATGCTGACAACTCTAATTTCTCGTGGGAATATTACCATGGTCACTGGTTTCCAATCTTTCGAGCGCGAAGCACCTTCAATGCATTTTATTTTTATTCCGCACTAAGTCATTTTACTCGGAAGCAATTTATTTTCGTAACCTCGGCTGGTCCGATTGGTCGACTAGGACACGAGCGGGTCTCCAAGGAGATTTGTTACTAAATATATCGAGTTTTTCTTAAAGGATTTTTAGACTAAAAATTTAAGTAAAAATAAGGTCAAAGGAGTTCAGAATTTTTGCCCCAAAGAGCTCGATATAACCAGCCGAAGAAATTATGTACACTCGCTCAAATGAACGACCTTCTGAACTTTTGGCAGTACGTTCGTCCTGTAAAGAGACCTTTACAAAATCTTAAAAAAAAGTAGAGGGGTTGCTGGTCGTCAAAAGGCGATAAACTCCCCCCGCACGAGAGTATAAAATAATAAAATTCATTTGTTGACAAAGTTGCTTGAAGCTTTAGCTGAATACCGAAATTAAGAAGAGGAGAGAGGCTGTTATCAAAAATACACAAAGCCGCGGGCAGGATGAACAATATCAAAGGCCGCATAAGCCCTAGGGAGCATCCCCGGCCTAGCCTTATTCACCGGATTAAATCTTAAACCCGACCTAATGAATTTAGTCCGTCCCCGCACAATAAAAAACAGGCATTGTCTAGCATTAAACACAACAATCTCCGAACACGGTCTTACCTTCTTAAATCCCTGAATGCCCGGAAAATATTCCCGGCGAGAACCCTTTTTTCTTTTATTTCTTGAGGCATCAATTTAATTAATGTCCCCATAAATCCAAGCCATTGTTTTCGGCATATTTAATAAATGGCGGGGGGGAAAACCTATTACGGGCCAACTACAAGGCGAGGGCATGGCGTTATTTATATTGAAAACCTTTTATGTGACTTTCTCCAGAAAAACCCTTCGTTCGCACACAGCTCAAGGTGAGCGCACTGGACGTCTTAAATTTTTTTCTCTATGGTAATTGTTTATTTAAAAGTTAAGGGAAAACTTTTCCTGTAAAATGAACGTCTTTGGAAGAATGGCGATATTATCCCGCCTAAAATTACTTGCGGCTCAGTCGTTACAATGAATATCCCTTTTATGAATGAACGCAATAGCCATATCAGAACACTCTAGCAAATGAGCGGTGGTCCCTAAAAGGGCTGCATTTCGTGCTAGTAGGCTAGAGCCCTTGGTGCTCCCCAGAAGGATTGGCTAATCTGGGCCATTTCCCGATGTATTGAATAATAACGAATCCAATTAACATAATTGCACAGACTTGGCTGCCTTCTGCCCAGTAATGGTTCAAGCAGTGCCATTCATTTGCCCTCGTTAGCGTTTTGTGGCCACTGGCCGCAACTTCTTTATGGAGGCAACACTTGTACTCACCTCCTCGGACTTCGCATGTAAGAACCACATTATCACCTTCCAGCAGAGGTCCAACAGTGCCGGCGACGTCACGACCAGATGCATCATATACTAAAATTTGATGGGGAGGAACTGAAAAGATTCCAAAAATACTTAGCTTAAAATCTTTCAGATGCCATAAAAGAATATGAAAAGATTGCTTTTGCTGGTGTATGTTGGTTTGGTATTCATGTAACATAATTTTTAAAATAAGTTCACATCTACCAAAAACGTTGCCTCTATATTTTCACGACGAAGAGATTTATAATTTCTTTTTAAGTTTTTAATAAATTATTTGGAATATTTGTTCTTAAAAATATTTTTACTTTCCATTTTCCTAAAGGTATGTATAACAGGTAACAACTTCAAAAAACGTAAGATGTTAATCGAAATACGTGTAAAGTTATACGTTTTTTTGCAGAACATCTAAAAATTCATAATCTACATCCAAATTTTTTAAGAAATTATATGGCATTTGCTTGACAGTAAGTATACTCTATGGTACTGAAAATTAACGAGAAAATTCACAAAGCAAAACTCAAGTATTATTTTTAAAAAATAATTTCGGGCTCAATATTTTCAGGCATTATCATTCGAATTTTAAAAGAGGAATAAAAAAGGTTAAAAGATCACACAGCTGGCTTATTGTAAGAAAATTGAAATTTTAAAAGAGATAAATTTTTCCTTTCTTTTGTGTCTTATGAAGTCCAAATCATTGAAGAAGAATTAATTTAAAATTAAATCAGATACCCATTAATTAATTGCACCTTTCATCCTTTTTTTTCGCCCACAGTAGTATAAGATTTGAATTTGGCTATAAAGGGTACGAGGAGAAATAATTCGAAAAGGTATGAATAAGAAAAATTGCGTAGGATTCCCTTATTTTAGCTTTAGTAAAATCGGGTGGGTTTTATTTTATTTTAACCAATCTAAACTAAATCAAAGACGACTCCAAAATCGAATTTAATATTAAAGGAATTTAATTCCTAACATTCATCCGTCTCTGAAGTCGATACTAACTAATATGTGATTTTACGATTTGTTTTGACGTTTATAACTTTTTTAAAGTGTTTTAGACAAACAGCCATAAATTCTCAACACCAGTTGTATATGTGTTGTATATTCAGTTTTTGAAGCCACAAGGTCATTCCTCGGATAATTACTTTATACATTTTCGTTTTTCTTCATTTAGAAGGAAAACTCAACTATGTATGTATACTATCTAAGAACTGAACATGAACCATGAACAACTTGTCGTTGCTCAGAAGAGTACGAATTAAATTGGTACAGTCAGTAGAGTCGTGTTCCCACCGATCATTATTTTAACTCACTAAGAGCATCCTCCTCAGTCCCACAGAAAACTTTAATTCTTCCCGGGAGTGTCCCGAAAATTAATAACGACACTTGCGACAATCCCCTTTAAAGTCAATTGGCTCAGCGAGGAGACGAAGTCATCATGAGATATGACGACCTTCTACAGAAATTTTATCAAAAAAATTTCCAGCAATAATTTTTCCAGTTTCATCCCTTCATTTCCAGTCGTTTTTCCCTGTAAAAAAAAAACACATTTGGCTTCTTTGAGGTAGCAGACTTTTCTTTTTAATTTCAAAATTTCCACAATTGAACGCAGGAAAGTTCCCAGTGGCAGTTCACATATGTGGGGTATGTACACGAAGATGAGAAGCAGTGGAGCAGGGTGAAACTTTTTGAGCGTTTCTGGTGAGCATCCCGGGTCCGGGCCCCGGTGCCCAACGGGGAAGTAATAACCATAACATCACCTTGTGTGTGATGTATTAATGTTTGGGGAGCAGAGGAAAATTCAACTCATTTGGTTTTGCGCTATTTTTTATCTTAGCTTTTTGTGAAAAAGTTCTACTTATTTCTCTGCTAAATTTTTGCTTCAATTAAGCACCAAAAAATTTAAATACAAGTTTAAATGCCCGGAAACCACAATAACGCTGTTGATAATTGCTCTGAGAAGAAGATTACACTCCATTTTGCGGTTAGTTGTCTTGGTTTTGTCGAGGAGCTCTTTTAAGAAGGATGGATAATTACCCGCCAAGGGAGTCATACAATGTCAAGAACTAAGCAACAAATGTGGTAGAATAGAAAATTTAACCGCACCGAATCCAAAACTTAATCAGACCCCAGAAATCATCTTAAACAACACCGGCCTTGGTTAAATATTTAAAAGCCTCTTGAGTAACCCTAAACCCCTTCCATCGAGAAAATATATTGGACGAGGATCCAATATACTTGCTCCTATTGACGCTCGTAATTTTTTGTTATTATCAGCATTATTCTAAGGATTTTCTGTTATAATAAATTCCCAAGGAAAAATCTGCTTACTAAGTCATCGATTATGCAAATGAGAGTGTGACGGAAATGAGTTCCTTTACATGGCTTAACTTGTGGCTGCAGGAAATGGGAGCCCTTGTGGTTTCTTAGATTTGTTGACATAACTTGATGTTTTCATAATAATCCCTGTAACCAGCCGTGTGCTCTTTAGAATTTAATTAACATAAGATTAGATGACGGCCTCTCTAAGCACCGCTCATATGCAATTTTCTACTTACCAATAACCGTTAAATTAATCCTATGGTTTCTGGTTGGTGAATTCTGGAAATCTACACGACATCGGTAAACCTATAGAAAATAGTTATTGAGATTTTTTCTATTATCGTAATTTTAACTCACTCACCCCTTCGTCATCCAGCTGAATGTTGTCCACTGTCAATGTGGCAGGATGGACATTTGTGACAAAATATGCTCGCGGACCGAAAGAATTTGTGTCCGACCAGTAAAGTGCCTTCTCAAAAGCACGTCCTCTGACGTCAAAACTGAAATAAAAATGCAGAACCAGATTATTTCAAAATTAACATAAAATATGTATGAATGTGTATATCTTTAAGAAATTTTAATTATCCTCTGAATTAAACATTTAAATGAAAATTGCGTGCTCGATAGATGTTGCTGGCTACGTCATTTATGATCTTTAAATTCAAAGATGTTCTTCGAAGAAAGGTTAATTTGTTGCTTTAGTGAAGTATCATGAAAGTTGATGTACATGAATAATAAAGTATTTTTGTACATCATATGTGTAATAACTTTTTAAGGTACATATTTCAGAAATGTTCATGACCTAACTTAAGGAGTGGCTGCTGCGAGGAGAGTCATATATACATACATATTTACATATGAAAATATTTTTATTAAGAAATTGAAAAAATAACTTCTACTAAAATAAATGAAATTTATTAAAATACATAATATATTATTATTTTTTTTAAAACTTTAACTACGTTATTTATATCCAATAAGTTAAAAAAAAAAAGAGTAAAACTTTGTTTTCCAGCCAAAAACACTATATGTATACTCGTACTATGGCTAGAAATCGCACATTCTCCCCCTCATATCGTGTAGGTCTGAAAAAGTTATTGATTATAGAATGAATTATGAATTCAACAAATAAATACATTATTTGCTATTTCATCTCAAATAACTTTTGCCCAGCCATAGTACAAACTTGTAGACAATCTGGAACTGACGAGCTAAGACGATTTTAATTTTTTTTTAATTTATAGTTCAGAATAATGTAAATTTAAATTTATTATACCTATTGTGGGGGCGATTCAGAGTATTACCACTGGCTACATTAATGCACAACTATGAGAGGTAAAACATCGATTTTACAAAAACTGAAATTTTGAAAAAAAATATTTTTCACTTCATACCTAATTTAAACTCTTTTAAAATGAAATTGTGTGAAGTCAAAAAGTGAATATTAATTTTTCTCCAAAACTTCAACTCTTTTAAAAACGATGTTGACTCTGATATGTATGTATACATTAATCTAGCCAGTAAAAATACACTGAATCCCACACTAAATTTGGGTAAATATAAAAATATGAATGAGATAAACAAAATTTAATTTCTGATTAAAAAGCACCTATGTATGCTCATAACCAACTATTGGATGTGTTTCAAAAGTACTTTTTACTTACGCGAGGTTTTTTGGGTTCATCTAGCAAAGTTTGTGAAAGTTTACTAAACATGCTGAGATAGAGTCTTCACACTTTTTCTTATAAAGTAAAAAAAAAATATTTACGAGCTGCTCGAAAAGAGGTACTCAAGTTGTCAAAAATTCACCAGCAGTAGACCGAAAGTAAGAACGATGGCTGCGTCGACGTGGAGCTGCTGCTTTTGAATACTTCCCACTCTATTTTTCCTTTGAAAATTAGTAAAGAAAAAAGGCGACCTTTTGCTAAAAGTTTTATGAACATCGCACACTTTGAAGTAAATCTGGACTATTTACTTAGGAAACTCAGCTGCTGCGGCGGGGCCGGCCACACGTACAATCGCGGCTGTAAACCACCCAGCGACGCGAGGTGCTTAATTTAAAAACTCCAATGCAGTTCTTTTAGTGTTTTACAGGGGCAAAAAGTTTTTCCGTGATAAACCACGTAGTCAGAGCATCCCGGCGGTATCTGCTAAGTTTGCCGCTTGTCTTACGGGTCCAGGGAGAAGAAAAACTTATTTTGGTTGCATCGGAGGACTTTTGGTGGTTTCCTCCCCGGAAAGATTAAATCTGCGGCATCCCAACAGATTTCTGTTGGGTTTTTGCGCCTGCTCTTGTATTGTCACAAACCGAAAACTAAAACTCTTAGACGGCGAAGCACCAAAATGGTTTGAAATCACGTCCTCCGCGAAAACTTCATCCTGGCATTGTCTCTGGTTTTGCAGGAATTGCTATCGTTATTCCCGATAATATCTTGCGTGAGGATTTATTTTGTGCCAAACTTGCGAGTTGTATTCGACAAAGTAAACGACATGCCAGTCATGATTGCTTTTTTTTTTTTTTATTCTTATTCTTCCCCAGCTTTCTTTTGAGACTTTTGTTGCGCTAGAATTTGAGCTCTAATTCTATGAGCGCACCGCAACTGTCGATGCACGAGTCCGTCGTGTTAAGTAATGAACTTTCGAACTATTTCTCGAGAGATTTTAATCTTTGATGTTGTGTTACAATTCTGACACAGTTCGATGGTCTCTGGAAATATTGCACCAGTATTGCACGTGCCTATAATGGTGCGCATTACCGTTAATGCATCCTTTATGAAGACACCTACAAAATTACACTGAAAGCTCGAAATTGTATGCTTCGTTACTCTACGAATTTTTTCTCTATCAAACAGTTCGTTCATCAATCCTTTGGGGCTCGGTTCGGCTACAAGGCCCGAGGACTTTTGCCAAAAAGTCTTATCTGAAGTTCAACGTGCATTAAGCGAACACCCGCCACAGAATTCTTGAACAATTTTTGGCAGCGATAATTTGCATAATGGCCATGTTGCTGGGGGCGTGCAAATGTCTCTGATTTGTAGATCAATTGCCAGGACATATTTTCAATACCAGGTACAATTGGCCGTATTTAACTTGAAAATTCCTCTTAATTTTATGAAAGGCTCCTGGGAGCGGAATATCAATCGTTCGCACGATAACTAAATGCCCTGCAGCCCTTCGCTCTAGACAAGAAATGCAACTCCAAGGGAAATCAAATGAATGGAACAAGTCTCGAACAGCTTCGGGTTCGCCTCCTCTGCTCCACCTTTAGTTATATAATTCAGATGGCTAATAAATCACACTCCATTCTTCGTCCGGGCACCGATTCAGGAGCTCTAAGCCATGAACTCAATGCCGACTGCAAAAGGTGAGCTATGGGCCACCTTCTCTGACTCAAAACTCAAGATTTTCCTGTAAACTATTAGTGGTTGGTATTAGCACTTTCTTGCTGTCTTTATGGCATAATTGATGATACACCAAACCAGTAGATGATATTTTGAAAAATTGCTGAGCATACAACGAATATTTTGTGGTTATTTTGCTCAAGAAATGATTCTTGGTATTAAGATTCGTTAGTATGTTGATTCATAAACAATGTAATTTTGGACAAGCAGCTTTTCCACTTTTGTTTTAGTTATATTTATTTGTTACTTTTGTTGAATAAAAAATTCATATTATGCTCTAATAAAAAATCTACATACCTATAGTTAAAAATAATATAGGTACTAAAACCACTTATGTTACAGACTTGGAGGTTTTCAAAGATATTGCATTTTCGGAGCTATATGGGTTTTCAAAAATTATTTTAAGGGTATATATACATATATTATGTTTGTTGGTGTCAAAGACATTATGTTTAAGAAAATACTATACAAATATTCTTATTTCGGATCCAAATAATGATAATGAGATTCGGGATATTTGACAATACTTTTCTTCAAGTGCTGATTTATAGTACCTACCTAATAAATGCTATGAAAATGAAGGCCAAATATGTATATCACGGCAATTTTGCTAGGAATTTTTTTGTATTTTTAGGCTACTGATTTAATTATGAGTTGACAGTAATTGAAAATCCTCATTGGCAGAATTACTCACCAGTTATTGTAAAATTTTGAAATTTCGGGCGGAATATGATTCAGTTTTGAATTTAAAAAATAAATTTGGGAGAAATTGTAACCACACAAACTTAAATTGTCTTGCAAAATATACACCTTTAAAAATATATCTTAGAAATTGCCTTTTTAAGTTTAGTTGAAGTTTTCGCGACCGTAAAATTGGTTAATTATTATTTATTAGATTCCCTTACTGTGATAAGAGTCAGCATTTTATTATCTTTTCGTATGAATGAGAAAAAGTTTTTTTATACTCACACTGTTATTTGTCAACATCCACTATATCTCTTTTATGAGAGTGCAACAAAGTTTCATTTTATTTCAATGAACAAGTTCCAAGGATCTCATCATGAAGGAGTGATGGCAGCCACTGCATTTGACTTTATCGATTTAAATTACTCATCATAGCGATCCGGGGCCACTGGCAAATATTCCTTGTGCCCGCGAAATTGGCATTAAGACACTAAATCGAAACCGATGCCCTTTTTGAATGGCCAAATCTACCCCGGGAAATCAAACATTTCGTCTGCAGCAGTCGAAACTTTCGCAACAAATTCTCGAAAGCTCGGGTATAAACTATATGAATGGTTTGGCGATCGATGCCGGCTCGTTTCAGTGCCCAAACTTATTAAACTCTATCGACGGGTAAATTACGTCTGAATCCGCCGACGATTTCTCTCTGGGAGCCTTCTGAATTGTTACTTGGTAAAGTTTTCCGATGGTCCTTTCCCCGTCATTAGCCAGGGTACCAAGTTTGTCAGGTTAACTGATTTGCTAAGTGAATGACTCTGGTAAAATCAAGAACTTTTGAGAGGAATGGAGGTTCTCGAATTTAAAGTTATTTTCCCTTAATGTCTTCCTCGAACACATTCAGTTATTTATCGCGTTTCATTTTAGCACTCAAAGGAGTCATCGTCAACTATTCTAGAGGTTCCGAGAGTTCCCTGATTTTGTGGACCATAGGCGAAAATACTTTGGTTCAAATAAAGGATTAAAACGTTCGCTAATTGTTTGGAAGAAAGTGCTCTCTGGAGGCTAAAGAGATCGGAAGATAGAAACATTCGCTCGGTTAGTAACAGCTCCGGGCCTTCTTTAAATACAAGCTAGCTTCTAAAATTAAGCTGCAGCTGTTCGAGATCCTGCAAAAAAAACGTTGTCGACACACCCTGCAAAATATCATGCTGCCGGAAGGAGACGAAATGGGAAATAGTTGCAAAATTCTTTAGTCACGTTGGGCATATAAAGCCGGGGGACGTAGAGAATACGCAGGGCCTAGACCTTCAGATTGACAAAAATTCCACTGTACATCTTTGTTTTCCCGAAAAAAAAAACATCAATTCCAGGAAAAAAGGGAAAATCCTACAGGATAAAAGGGATTTGTGTTGTGAGCAAGGACGTAACCTTTGCAGCAATCCTTAAACAATCGTTATTTCGCTTAAAGAGAAAATTGATATCAATTTGGGCTGGGGAGCTGGCCCCATTTAAAGTTCGTTCGAGTCGCTCGAATGATTACCTTCCTCCGGTAGGAAAAACCAAATATTCTTCCCACGAGAGGGGTCCCGGCAATTTCGAGCCATTTCGGGACGCGTCTATTCTACGTTCCCCGAAAATACTCCTGGAGCCGAAAACATAACTTAAACAAATGGAACGAAATGAAATGACAGAAAGCCAGGGAGTGTTAACAAAGGATCCCCCGTCCGACATCGCCTCAGTGCGTATCCCGACTCCTGGGCCGGGTCCCCACGTTCACCTCTCCCGTTGTCAAAAAATATTTCCACTTAAGCTGCGCCAGAGCTTCCTATAAAATTTTAACAGGGAAAGTGGAAAATTGAAGCAATATGGAGGCCATTCAATTTGGGTCAGGTCAACCATATTTTGCGAGCCGACAGGGGTGGCCGAGGCGAAAGAATTTTCGGGATAGCACCGGATGGAAGCATTCACTGTTCGCAGCTAATAGTCTTATGGGAGGAAAAGGTCCGGTGGCTGTTATTTACCGGAATTGGCTTTCATACCTTTTCATTCTTATTGGTAATTGAGAAATTCCACGGGACTAAGAAGAAAGCAATCTGCACTGATCCACTCGGGCGGTGGGGTATTAAAAAGCTATTAAGCTAAAACCTTCCTTGAGCTACTCCCTGCGTACGGCCGGGGTTACTTGTCGGGGTATTCTAGGGAAATATGACTGCAAATAGGCTCTCTCGGGAAATTGGGGTCGAGGCACTGCGGAACAGGAACAGTCACCTGAACTAGTAGTCCCGCACTGTACTGCTTCAGGTTCATTTATTCCAGCAAAATCTTTTACTAATAGCCAAGTTCACTTAAATAATCACAGAGATCCTAAATAATTTCGTTCCTATGTCCTTTTCAAATTTGTCTAACTACCGGATTAAGCTGAATAGATAAATTGAAATAATAACGAGGGTAGATTTTTTTTAAGGGGCGTCACATCTACCTACCTACATTACACACAGTACATATTTTAAAATAATTTTAACATCCATTGTGTGATTTTTAAGTCAGTTTGAATTTTGAAAAAGGCTTTTTATGGATAACCTATCGTTAGTTCACTCTAGTCTAGACCATTCAACATAATCGATCGTGTGATTTTGATCACCACGAGAAGTTAATTAGTACCTACTTTAAAAGATCCCAATGTACCATTTACAATAATGGTTTATGTTTGTTTTTTTTTTTGTTTAATGCGTAAAAGAATAAATGTATGAAATCATACTTTTCGTTCATTTATAAACAATATAATTTATTTAAAATTATTTTTTTAAATAAATAAATTTGATAAAACCGAAAAAAGTAGATGTACCTACTTCAAATATAAAAACAAATAGGCACATTTTTTTCGAAGATAGCTATCAAACTATACCTACTTACTACATATTTTTAAAAAAAAAGAGAAAAACGTTAAGACAGAATTTTATACTTTTAAATTAAAAATTAAATCATTATGATTATTTTGATACAAAGAGACCCTTTTTCAATTATCTGAGCCTTCAAAATATCACAAAGTAAAAATATGTTTTCTGGACTTTAATCATCTTCTTTTATTGAATGTTTAAAGTGAGCTCAAAAACAAAAACTGGTGATTGTCAATGATTTTCTGAATGGAATTTATAGCAGTTAAAATTTTTTTTTGTTGGTCACTTCGGGAGAAATGTTCATACATATTTCGATAAACTTCAAATTGAAATAGCATTGTTTTTAAAATTTGTATGTAACTATAATCACTACAGAAAGGACTTTTATACGATTTTAACAGACCAGGGTAATATGTAACTAAATTGTTTTCTCAATCACTATTTAGAAAATAAAATAAAAATAGTAGGAGTATATCGTGATTACATTATCCATACAACTTAAAATATACATCAGTAGGAGCCATAAATTTTATTATAAATTAAAAAAATATAAAATAGCTATTATTAGGACTGCAAAATGTTACATTTCAATGGATATGCATAAAATGTTGGTACATACATACATAGAACTTTAAGATCTAATTGCATATTCTCTATACATCCTGCTTTTGCAAAATCGTGTTGAAAAGCTGATATGAGCCTGCATCTGCAGCTTAAAGTGTAGATATGTTAAAGCCATCCAATTTGATTATCAAGTTACAAATCGGTATGACTTTCTGGTGTGAAATAGTATTTTAATAACTGATTGAAATACGCAAATTTAGCAAATTCTTTGTTATGCTAGTATAGTATACTGCTGATTGTACGAACGATGTGAACGAATTTATGTGATTACAATTAAAATGATTCTATTGAAATATAAAGATGCAATTTAGGTATATTCGATTATGATTTTCTATGTGCATTGTACAGACTCATTCCCGAAATCCAGTGAAACATTTCAAATTAAATTAGAAAGAAAAACGTAAAGCCCGAGGCCACAAGCACCCAGACACGCGCCGATTAAGTCAACTTTTAATTGTCTCGGCCAGAGGGAATTTAACGTCGTTGGGAGGCTTCATGCCCGGACAATAAAGGAAACGAGAAAAATCTGGGAAAAGAAACGAATTCCCCGCTATTAACCAATAAATCAGCGATTATGAACCTAATCCGCCATAAATCCTTAGGGAACTTTCCTGGAGCAGTTGGTTCTTTTGTAATTTCACCGCTCCGATAATATATTGGAATGTAATATGGTGCTGAATCGGCAGTAATTACTTAAGAACTTTCAGATACTAATTCAAAGCCGGTTAATCTCAAGCACATTTCGCGCAAATAAACATTTGCGATTATGGCGGCCATTTGTTAGTCAGCCGGAACTCAGGAGGGTTGCAGACCCGCGACTCCGGGTCCGAGGAAAGGGAGGGGATCCGACTTGGTTTGTTTTTCTGCACAAAATTGGCGACGTGCCTCAAATGCCAATTTAAGTAACTTGGAGCGCTTCGGTAAATATTTGCTCTTCAGCGAAAATTTCCAAGTAGTTTACATTTTATTACAAGGGCCCGACTGCCTTAAGGGGCAGATCACAGCGCACAATATTATTTCGGTGATTTTTGGAGGCACACAACATTTTTTCTCGTTCTTTTAAAGGCGGCGTGGTCTGAGTAATTGCTGGGAACTATAACGAAAAATGTAAATTACTAGAACCTATAATAAAAGTTATTTACTGCCGAAAGCGAAAAAATAATAATTAACACACGAAATGGGATCAGCTCGATGAAAACATTTCTACGGCTCATATTGAAAGGGAAATCTGAAATTGCGGAAAATAAAACAAGCTCGCGAGCCCTTACTGCGGCGGGTCACGCTACTCAACCCTAGCATATTATTTATGAAACCCTCACGCGTGCTGATACCGCCGTCAAGTGCCTACACCCCTGGAGTGAGCTGTAGGCCATGTCATTACAGCCTGGCGAAATTCTCCTTCTAAAATTGAATATTATCAGGAGCAAGGACATTTAGTGATTTGTTGCAAATCTGTTATTAAATTCAGGTCGCTACCATTTCCGAGATATAACTACTGATATGATACCTAATTATGTGACTGTTGGCATAATCACTATGCAATTCTTTTATAATCTGATCGGGATCAAATAAAGTAGGACATTTTTCACTACATTGAATATTTTAGTTTAGACTACTTATTACCTATAAAGTAAAAAGATTCATTAAAGAATTTTTTAAAGGAACTCATTAAGTACAAATCCATGTGTAATATTTTATAACTCAATTTGCATGCTTTGTATATGTTATAATTTATAATATAACTTAAATATAAATTACAGTTAAATATCATATCCAATCCGATTTCTGATGAATTCTCATGGGCTTACTCGCACATTTAGCGAATTATAATTCTGGATAATTGCCATTCCCAAAGCAAGATTAATTGATAAATGTTGCGCTTCTATGGAATTATTTACAGAAAACACAATGCAAATAAGTTTAATTAAAAATCCTTGATTATACCTATCATCGGAAACTTAATAAAAATAAAAAGATTTTGGAAATTACGCGCCAAGAATGTTCCCAGAATATTTAGCGAAAATCGAAATAGGGATTTATTACGGTTTTCGCAAAATTTAAAATTGTTTTTATAGCCAACTTTTCATTCTGTATCTTAAAGACGTATTCTTGAGTAAGCTACTGTCATTTCGTCTCCGAAATAAATAGTGCATTCAAACAACGTCAAGTTCAAGGACCATTTACTCGTTTCTTATATTATAAATAAGTTTCTTATATTTTATAATAAGATTTTTCCTTCCAATATGAATCCAAGCTATTAACTAGCGTAAACTAATTGTAAGTTTTCATCGTGATGTAAATTGTGCGTTATTATTTATGTGTATAAAGATACTTCTATATATAAAGGAAAGCATCAGCTTCAAAATTAAAATGTTTCTTCTTGAAAATGTTAAATGTATTTAATGTTCAATGTTTCTAGTCTGTAGGATTGAAATTAAATCAATAACACAAGCCAACAAATTTAATATTTTTTGTTGGTGTCGAACAAATGGCAGATTATTTCTTGTGGATTTTGTGAGCAGATTACGAATTTCTAAATAATAATGTTCAATCAGCTCTTATTTTCGAGAAAACTAGAGTCAAAAAACACAAAAGGCCGTGTTTTGAACTTTTATGAAAAATAAGTAAAAACTAGTGTTTATCTATGTTTTTCAAGGGTCATCTATTGAATGAAATAATTGGTTTTCGTTCGAACATAAATTAATTTCGCGGAATATTTTGAAAAGCTTTTAAGTCGAACCTATGTATTTTTTTAAAATAGCTAAAGGTTCAAGCTTCTACCTAAACCACTTTTCTAACTTTTGGGACAGTAGTCTATTTTTTAATTATATTTAAAATGTGTTTTTTAGCTCCACTTTTCTCCCAATTGAGATCTGATTGAGCATTTTTATTTAAAAATTTATAATTTACAGAAAAAATCCAATAGACATAAACCCCATTGTTCGGCACCAAATTCGCTGTTGATCTATGTATGTAACTATTTACTTATTAAATTTTTGTGTTTTCCTATTGTTTGTGCTCCTTGTTTAAAGTTTGTTTATGCAAACACAGAAATGGACATCCGTTTGGATTGTCTGTCCTTCAATTACGCTTAAGTGTTTGCTGCAATATTTCTACAACGGTGCGCAAATATTCCCAGTCCCAATGGCATTTCTATTAAATTGAATTAAAAATCTGTCTAAAATTTTTACAATAAGAAGAAATACTATGAACCAATAATTAAATTTTTTGCAGTCAGCGTATAGGCGGAATTTACAAATAATCCACATAAATTCATATGTTTATGTTTAATACAATGCAACAAACTCTATTGATTTATTTTTGTTCGGTCAACAAATTTTTTCTTATTTCACAATTCCTCTTGCTCTCGAAGGGGCCTTGAAAGAATGAGAAAAAGTCTTCTGCTTTTAGCCCCTGAGGCAAGAGTCCACTGCCATTCAAGTGCACGATCACTGTACAAACAGTTTTCTTATTCTTTATTTAGTTTATTTATTTATTTATTTTTTTTGTTAAATCGAGGAAGTCACATAATTCGGGGGATGCTGACGTCAACGTTTTTATTTTTCCTGAGAAGAATTAGGAGATGCCAGTGGTAGTGCGATGGTCCTGACTTCAAGAATTCTAAAAACATAACAATAAACAAAAACCACCAAACATTTGTTTGTTCTCAAACAAATTGCCCGGCTTCGATTCCCCGGAATCGCCGGAAGTCCCTAAAAAGTTGCGAACACCTCGCCGGAGTATAGTCGGCTCGTCGGAGTGGGTAGAAATTAGGAAAATTGCCGGCGGCAGTATAAAGACAATTTATTCACCAGAGCACGGCAATGTTTAGGGCATTAAAAATTATGCTCTCCTGCTGGAGATTACTTCCATTATTTGCTCATTAATAATTCTTATCTTTGCCCGAGGAAAAATGGCAAAAATTAATATTTCGCCTGTTAAGTACCCCATTGAAAAACCGCGGCACGTTTGCCTGTTTGTTATCACCTCTGGAATTGTGTCATAGCATCACCGCGGCCCAAAAGGACACAGTTGGGTAAACATCTTTCGGAGTGGTACCTGCCCGAAACCACCCTACGCCCCTGCGCGAAAACCAATGCCATAACGCGCTCCTATCCCGTCTAGCTCCCCGGGAGGTAGTTCATGCTTCTAAGACACTCAGCCCAGGAACCCTATAAATTTCCGCTTGCCAACTACAGTCGGAAAGGAATGAACAAAGGCACCTTTGGGGCGCTCTCAGAAGTTCCTCCCGCGGTGGATGTGATTACAGGGATAACGCTTTTTTCGCTATATGTGTTTATCTTCCCAGTCTAAAGTGCTAAATGCTGTACCTGTTTTATTCATAAAAAGATTGTAAATTGGCAGTTATGCCATCGCGGCGATAACGCTGCGAATTCGCCGCTGTTTACCTTTGCATACCTTCGCCGCCCGATGTAATTGAACTTTATGGGAGTGCCGGATCTGGCGGTGCCGCAAGGATATTTAGGGCCGCGAAATCGGTTAATGTGCCCCTTCTGCTTTTCATGTGAAAACCGCCTTTTCGTTGCCCGCTGCCACTGTTTACCCTACCCTCCCTTAAGTGTTATCCAAATTGTTATTTTATGGAACGATTTTGACTCACGACGGTTTGCTTTTCTTCATTTGAGCAGGTGCTGCCGGCGATAATGAACTTTTAGTCAACGATTCGAGGTGATGGCCTCTTTAAGATGGTCATGCAATAAATTCGTGAAAACTTGAAATTACGGCGAATTGTGAAGCAATTAAAAATCATGAGGTGCCAGAGTGCTTCGAATATTATGAAGTATTTTTGGAACAAATTAGGTTTAATTAGTAAAGGGCACGATATTCAAATTTGGGGTAATTGCGTAATTTTTAAGGTTTATGTTTATTTTGTGGCGTTATAAGTGCTATTTCAATGCACGTTAATGCTCTGAATGTTTGATATTCGTTTTGTTAATCAAATATTCTTGTCACAGAAAAAATTTTATTTTGAATATCACTTTGTACTCAACACAATTCTGCAAGTTAAAGTAAATGTTTCTGAATTTTTTTCTTCTTATAAAAAAATATAGCTCGTTTTCAGAAAATTTAATCATAAAAAAAAATATTTTATCTGTAGTTATAAACTTGTAGAGTTAAGACCGAAATTTCAAAGCTTTTATTAAAACCTGTTTTTTTTTTCTCTCTTACTATTTTACACATAATTTTAGATTTAAACTCTTTTACATTTCATAATATTCTTCAAACGCTCATCGCAGGAGGGACAACGATCGCCCTATGAAACTTGGTTAGTAAATTTTCTAAATTACACATAGAATGTTTAGACTATCGTGTATGATTTTATTAAAATATGATGTATATATACAAAAACATAATATAAATGAAATGTGTCGACTAATTATAAAGTACAATTTTGCATTTTTTGCGTACGCCCTTGTTTTCAAAAACAAACTATCTGAATGAACATTAGCTGAACTTCCTGTAGTTGCACAGCACTTATATTAATTAATTAAACGAGAATAATTCCGTTCAATGAATTTGTTTTCGAGTTAGATGAAAACATTTTTGAAATTAAATGTTTCGATGGTATCTTGCATAATGGTTTATGATTAATGAATTGAGAATTATACACAATATACAAATTATTTGTAAATAATAATACGAATTTTAGACAACACCAAAATAAGTCACGCGAATTATAAATGCAATGAAGCAACATTGTTCTATTATTATAAGTTCATTCAACTTTGAATGGTGCAAATTTCGTAAACAATAAGAAACAATAACAAATTCCAGTTACTGGGAATATCTTCAGAAGGCCTCAAAAATGGTTGAATGCACAAAATGACAAAATAAAGTACTCATGTTTATGAAAATGCTGAATTATAACATGAACAGAGTATCAACGCCCATGAGTCCTCGCTCTTTTGCTCCTAGCCAGAGTGCCGTGTGCCAGTTTGCAGAGCGTCGAATAAATAGGCGCATAAACCAGTTTTGAACTTCTTAATGGCCGGAGATTTAAATCGTGAATAATTCATAAAATTTGCTTTCAAATATGAAATTCATTTACATCTCATTGCGAGGGCGGGGCAATTAGCGGTGGTGACCACCGACCCGTCGAGGGCCTTTCAAGGCAGTAGATTAGTTTAAAATATGGCTAATTTCAAAAGTGTCGTTCTGTGTATCCTTTCGGTTAAGCGTTCCATATAAATCATATTAATCTTCCGAAAATTATTATTATTTGGTACTCTCATGAGTAAAATTGTAAACGGATTATGGCGGAATGTTAAAATCCTGCTGGGCTGCATACCCGTGTTTGCCGACTTTAATAAGGGGATTTGCTTGAATTAATGATAGCACCGTCGACCAGTGTCTCCAGCGCAGCCATAAGAGCTCGGAAAATTTGAGTAAATATTTCAGACATACTCGGTATTGCTTACCTATATAGGGGTTTTCCAGCACTTTCCCGGAACCAAAGGACCATGTAGACTCTGTCATCCTTGGCTTCTGGCTCAATGTCGCACGGAAGATTCGCAGTCCTTCCCAGCACCGCTTCCACCGACACTGTTGATACTGGAAAAAACAAGCGGAAGTGTTTGATGAGCGATGCATGAGGGAACGTTAAATTAAAATTACACAGTAATTAGTAACCCGGACCCAAAAGAAGAAAAAGAAATCTGAGTAACCTAGCGCTGGATATTTACATTTTTTTCACAATTTTTCCAACTTGAATATTTTCTTTTAAAAGTTGTATAGGTATTAGGTATACATATATGTATATATGTATAATGTAAAGTTTGATATGTATAATGGCTGTTAATTTATTACCATAGTACCTAATTAAGTTGTAGGATTCAAAACTGGAAAAAAATTTTCTATCGTTTTCGTTCTTATGAGAAACTTTTCAAGGTAGAAAATTAGGTTTTGACGCAATCATAAAGTTTACTAACTCACATATTTCTCTATAAGATAGAACTAGAAAAACACATTTTTCACCATTTTGGAAAATCTAGTTGAAAGATCTTATAAATTTTGACAAATTCATAACATTTACTCTATTTTAATTAAGTACCAACAAATTGTATAATAACTTTTTCTCCTGTAAATTTTGCTCTGCTTGCAAACCAGTTCAATGATAGTAGCAATAATTACATTTTGTTTTGAATCTATATTTTTATTTTGAATGTCTACATACTACCGCTCAGTTCGAATTATAGAATACATATATATATATAATATATATATAATATATTTATTGTGCAAAAATGTTACATTGATAATCATTTTCGAAAAAACAATTATGCCCTTATGAAAAGGAACATCCGTTTCTGTAGAAGCTTTTAATAATCAATATTTAAAAACAAAGGATTTTTTAAAGATAAAAACTTCTCTTAAAACAACGCTACTAAGCCTTCCCGAACAAAAGCACTAGAGAAAATTTCGAATGGTTGGATGTGAAGCAAATCACTTTTTCCAAGCAAAAGCACGATGAGGCTTGGCAACGTTAATGATTCAAGATGAAAACAGCATTTGCATGCAGTGTGGTGAGCAAAAACTAATGCACATAGTCGTCCGGCTCTAGCTTAAAACTTAACCTTCAGTATTAATCCATCCATGCCGCTTTAATTCCCAGTAAAATTCCGATTAACGTTCGCATTGGAATTAAGGGTCGTTCGTGTACATAAGAGTTAAGGTTGGGTGCTTTTATCGTAATTCCACCGGGTTTTAAAAAAAAATACGCTCTACCTCACAGAGTTGAATAATCCTAATATCAGAATTTAAAAAAAAAAAAACAGAATCTATGCAAACATTTCAAAATGTTCTTAAATTCTCGCTCAATTTTCGTATCTACTTCAAATTCAGCCAATTTCCGGCATGAAACCACTTTTCCGCGAAACGATTCACAGAGGAAGGAAGCAGCTTCACGAGATTTTTAATTCGCGCATATCTAGAAAAATCCGTAAATCGAAAAAAATGGATTTTCATTTGCCAGACGACGGCCCTCGAATCTGCGCCACGCCTGGGCGTGTCGTCGATCCTGACTAGGCCCAGGAGCGTCTGCGGTGGTGCACTCGAACGACGCTATCTAAGTAGATCATCTAAAGAAAATTAACTTGAGAACTCGGCTCGTTATGCATGACGTATTATATGTAGAAGTGTTAGGAAAATGCAAAGAGTCCACGACAAGTTGTTGAAATTCCCCGGGAATGAACGAGAAACTTTCGAGGACATGCGACCTCGTTTCCTTGGATCGTTTTACTTTCCTTTTCCCCTGTTTGTTTTTTTTTTCTTTTTTTACGAAATTCGCCTCGGTGAGGACTTCATATTTGCTGAATTGTTTCAAAAACTTTTCAACCCTTGTAAATGCAAACAGGCAGAGTCAAAAATTGCCAAGACGAAAGATAGAGAGGAACCGCGGCCGGGAATGTTTTGATTTACGTACTCCCCCGCCGCGCCGCGCCGCCCGCTTGGCTGGTTCGCCGGTTGCTCCTCCTCGGTTCGACTCCGGAGCTACCAACGTAAAAGCAAATGCACTCTGCCCCTCCCCCAACCCGGACTTACTTCATTAAATTGCTCCGCGAAGAGAAATAGGTCATTTACCGCACATAAATGTTTCCTTTCTGAAGATATTAGCAATACCAATGAAATATGCCGTGCCCTGATGTTGCTTCCAGAAAGCCCGCCCCCGCGTGGAACTGTTTCCCTCAAGGGGGCATATCTTTCTAGTGAAACTAATGAAATTCATATTTTTGCCCTCCCGACTGCAAACGATAATTGGTTTGAAAATGTTCACTAGTACTCCGATTTTTCCGCAGCCGAGCTTTGATTCATGACACTTTTACACAAGTTTTATTCGGAGTTTATTAACTTTTCATGGTCTAATAAATCATGATTAATACAACAAAGATATTATTTATTAATAGCAAAAGTTGGAAGAATAAGAAGAAATAAATGTTCCTCCCAATAATTTTAATATGTACATCTTATTCCATTCATTCTTATTTATCACACATGATGCAAATTCACATACATACATATGTATATGTAAAAATTATATTTTACTAATTTTAATATAATAACTGTTAAAACTATCGTCAATTTAGGTTGACTAAAAGGTAAATCGAAATTAATATATGTATGTAGAAACTGGCTTTGAATGGTACTAAAATAACCTTATAATGCTTTTGGAAACCAACTTTTAAATTTAAATGTAATTTTATATATGTATATTATTAATATTGGTAGTGGGTCGTAAAGGCGTATTGCCGCTTCTCATAAACAACGTGATCTAAAAAGATCTTTTGTGCGAACCAATTTTAGGTATACCTACATACATAATCAAGTTTATTGTAGTAAGAAGGTTGTAAAACCAACAAATTCAATTTAAGCAAAAAATTCACAATTAACAAAGACTGAAAATCATCGCAACTTGTTCTGCATACAAATATTCCGAGTGAAATGAAATTGAATTCTCTTGAATTGAAATTCTTTAATAAAATTGTGACCAAAATCATTTCAGTGCGCTTTGACTACTTCAGTTAATTTTTTTGTTCAAAGTAGTTAAAATAATTCTATAGGAAAATCCAATCAAAATATTTCTCTGTATAAGAAACTTATTGGAATCAAGGAAAACTGAAATGAATTTTTTATAATTTGAATATCAAGGAATTTCAATTCAAAGGAGTTGTGCAAACTTTTTACGATATAATTTCACTCGGAATACACAACATGGGAGCATGTCGAGGTTAACACGGAATGTTTTGAAAAACAAAACCAATCAATAATAAATAAATGTTATTAAAATCAAATAGCTATTTTAAATATAATACATAGATATCAAATAGGTTTTTTAATAGACCATTTTATCCAAAAATATTTGTACATATATGAGATTTGTAAAATGAAGAAACAGTGGTATTTTGAAAACTGGTTATAGGTATTTCAGATATCACTCGATTTCGGTCGATATCGATGATAATATTTCCCCAATCTCAATCGATTATTTTTTAAAAATCATTCAATAAAATACATTTGTGCTGTCGTGAAGGTGAAATTCTCTAGATAAATATGAAATAAATGTAAGTAAGCCCATACGTTCCAATTTATATGTAGTATAGTTAGTTTATTAAATAATATTGGATCATACTACCAAATTACCAATTTCCGATTCAATAAATCGAGTCGAAATAACAAATACGACCTCTGAAATGAAGTTGTAATTGAATTACAGAAAATATTGGAAATATAAGGACATTTGAAAAATTTTTATTTTGTATGTCTATTTTATATATTTCAATTTTAAAATTTGAAATGGAAAATAATAAAATGTTTCATTAAATCTAAATATGTCGACGCGATGAAAGTTATAAAATACATTCTGGTGTTAGGCCGTAAAATGAAAACTAGTTTTGCTTTGAAGTTTATTGCTAAAAGCATGGCTGCTGGGCGGTGAATCGTAAAGCCTATTTTCGACTATGGTATCGTGCCGTAACATAATTTATTTCAGTAAAATATTGCGAGCACCTTAATGCCACCCACTGGTGTTCCGGCGGTGACGTCCCGCCGCTCTGTCAAACCGTAAAATGTTACCGTACTCAACCTGTTCGAGTATGTGATAGCAGAAAAACCGTGTCTACGGATAAATTATGTGATTATATCATGAGGGCGCACACCCACTGTGACACAGAGCGACATTCTGAACCAGAGCGTGAACTCGAAGGGCCTTCAATGGCATCCAGTGTCGCCCTATGCTCGAGTCCACGGCACTGGCGAACACCGAGATAATTCCAAAATCGCACAAAAAGCGGCATTAGGTTTTGGCTTTAACCTTTATAAAGATTTGAGCGCTCTTGGAAGGCGACGTCCTATCGGGTTCTAGGTTCCTTACAGCGTCAGCTTCGCTTGTCACAGGCGACGGGAATTTAAGGGCAAGCAGCCCGGGGAAAAACCTTCTAAGCTTATTTCACCGAGACGGAAGAAATCCATCACCTGGGTAAATACATATTTTTTTTTTAAGAATGCAAAGAAAGGGTTTCTCAACCGGCTGCGCTCACGCGGGCATATCAACCGGATATTAAAAATAGTCACAATGACGAAAGGGTTCGGACTCATGTTGGAAGATTCCAACCCTGGTAGAAAGGTTTGTGGCTTTTAGAGCATTTGTCATACGCGCGTTCATTGACGTAAAGATTTACTCTTGATCGAGCACGTTATAAATCGCTAAAAAGTAACGGATTGCCGAGATAAAAATATTGACGATAAGCCTGATTTCCTTCCTAGGTCGCTTCGAATACGTTTTATTTACTTTAAGAATGATTTCGATTTCCTTAAATTATGTCTAAAAGGCTGAATGGAAAGATTTCGAATTTTACCTTCAGAGATTGTCTTCTTAAGGCTTACGAGCTTTGCGGCCTCATAAAAACTTTTAAAGTATGTTTACTTTGTCCTATATATTATCCCTTTAGTTGCAGTATCAAAGCTTCACGGTTGAGGATTTATTTTTTCATGATTTTAAAAGCAATGTATGTATTTTTTCATCATTCTGAATGTATGGTAAAGCGTTACCTATGTTTATTAACTCGAAAACTATTGTCCGATACCTAAATTTTTTGGGTCACATAATGAGGAAATACAATACTCCCCACCTGTATTAAACATTTCTACAACCCTACTATACAATTTAGTTTATGCTTTTACTTTGGGTTTTTCGGACAATCTGAAAAATATTAGGTTTTATTTTTTCAAACATAAATTTAAGTATAACAAAAATATGTACATAAGCAGATATGTGAAAACTAAATTATAAAATTAGTTACAGAATATAAGAGACATTTAGCTATCAAACAAAATCAATGTTTATGGTATAGTGTTCCAACGAACATGCTGCCTTGAGAAATATCTTAATTTTTTTTTATCGCTTACATACATATATCGTTCCCTTAGAGAGAGAGAGAAAGAGAGGGAAAGAAGCATAAATGTAAACATTTTGAACTTTTGAGAAATGGCGTGTGAACATAATTCGATTTGATACATACAAATAAATACAACTCAAGAGATTTGTTTGTTATTCAAATATTTAAAATATTAATTAGCACAACAAAAATAAGATCATTCTTAATAATAAATGACATTTACATATTTATAGAAATACAAGGTATGCTGATACTTTTCCACCATCCTATATTTCAAGTCATCATCACTGAAAAGCAAATTTTGATAGTGTGCACATCGACAGTGCGTGTGTGAAATTCCGAGGTCCTAGCAATTTATCGCTTGAAATGGAGATAACCACAAACTAAGACTTTGAAATATGTTGCACTGCAGAATGTAGAATAAGCTGTTCTTAACCTTTTCCATTTCCATTTCCAAATATCCAAATACGGGATCTTTCTGATAAAATTGTTGTCGTCACTATGTAGCTGTCAAACGTCAAGCCTACCTTTTATTCCTATACCGCGCTACCCATCTAGAGCTAATACGAAATACTCGTAGGTAGGTACATGACAATGAGACATTTTTCAATCTGTTTGTCGGCCATCGGTTAGTGTGACTTAATACATACAAGGTTATGCACTATTGTAGAAACCAAATAACTAAAAGATTTTGTTGAAAGTGTCGAAATATTTTCCCAATAGGTACTTTTAAAGATTTCCGGCCGTCCATTACCGTGGAGTAATGAGCTGCAGGAACACTACACGGGGGCAAGTGGTGGGGTTTCCACGTCGATAACTTTTCCGTTCAAATGTATTTTCCCATTCAACAAAATATGTACGGCGCAATAAATTTTCAATTTTTTCACCATTTTCTGACTATTCTTGCGAAGATCCTGCAAAATCATCGCTAAGGCGTCGGAAACACACCTGTCCCAGGCCCACCTCCCCTACCTCCCTTGCCCCTAATGTATGTTTTGAAGCCACATCCTCTATAGCAACAATTTTCGCGGTATAACGTATTTTTGAAATAAAATATTTTTCACCTCATCTCAGCTGGTGGCGGATCCCTTTGACCTCTGCGCACGGTAGCCCGGGCGGTTGCCAATATTTATTTCAGGTCGATAAATTTTCGGGCGTTCCGTGTCAAACGCCTTTATCTCATTCCGGTAAGAGGCGTACATCTGGCCGCTTTCTGCGATGGCTCTGGAGGCTACGTGCCGCCGTATGGAAAAAGTGGCCCGATACGTTTTTATCTCGTGTGTGCACACCTGCCCGAGAGCGGCGGCGGCGGGGGCGGCTCCTTTCGCAAACAGCCGTTGAACACCTCAAAATTACGCCACCTTTCGCCGGGATGGAAATTTACGAGGCTCCTCACTCTTATCGCAATTAACGTTTACGAGCCCAAAGCGACTTCGTTGGGCTGTCTGGGGGTGCGGGGGACCCCCTGTGAAAAGACGCTCTTCTGTACGGCAGTGGAAAATTGGTAAAATTGCTTTAACTTATGATTAAATCGAGCAGCTGGAATCCTACTTAAGTACACTTGCTTGCCTCATCACACTGGCTGACTAGCAGATTCAGTTGTGATTCTCCCCATACAGCCATAAAGCATATTGCGCCGTTTTACAACATTTTCTTGAAATTGTCATCTGAGACATATGTATCCACAGATTCCGGTGGATATCAGTGAATTTCCCCATGTCATTTCTTCGAACCGCCGATGGAGTGAGTCCTTCTACGGTTCCGATGTACCTTTGGAATGAGTCTCGAGTTTAATTTTACTGCGAATTAAACTGACAGGAAAGAACAGGGGGCCTCCCCCACCCAGATGAGTTTTGTTATTGAGGAATTTTCAACAAATATCTGCCGCAGTTCAAGCCACACCAATTTCAGTAACTTACTTTTTAAAGTTACTAAATAAAAGCAGCATACTTAAATTTTATACTTCAAAGGTCTTATTTTAATAACTTTATAGAGCTACATACATCACGAGCACGGAAGCCATGAAAAGTATACAGGGTGTCCTATTGACATAACTTTAGGATTAGCATCTGTGATGTAGTAACTACTTATTAAAAAATCCGCAAACAAAATTCCTTTGTAATATTGAATTCGTATGTTGGTTAAGGTTTTAATTTGCTATACGCCAAAAACGTTGAATAACAATTTTTTCCCTTTTCGGACAAAAATTTTTTAATAAAGTTGCTAAAATTCTCAAAAACTACTTTTTCGTACATAATGTCAAAATAATTTGATTGGATTTTGATATCCGATTATTTTAACCAGTTTCAGCAGAAAAATTAATAAAAGTCGAAGGTAACTAGAATGAATTTGTTAAAAAATTAAAAAAAAAAAAAACTTTATTAAGGAACTTTTTTTCAAAGAGGGTTTTCGTAAGCTCTTTTCGATCCGATTCGAACGGATTCAACAATAGGGCCCATTTAAATAATATTAAACGATGTATTTTCCTGTTAATCGTTATGAGTGAGTTTGTCGAGTTTTTATAAAATTCTTTCAAGGACTTATTCTAACAGAAGCGCTATAGATTAAGAATAGCTAAAAAACAAACAAAAAATCGATTTTCTGGCCCGGAAAAAAGGATAATGCCCCCTAAGCCGCTTAGCATAACCGCTCGCGGGCACATAAACTTCTCACGAATGAATTAACTGGGGTGCAGTGACGGGTTGTTCTTCCGTCGTAAATCAAAAGTTGAAGGCGCTGACAACAGTGATTATCCCTAGCTCGAACAAAATCCGGCAAAGCTGCGTTGCGTGCAGGTAACTTTTCCTCGGAATTAATACATTCTCGCGATAATTGTCAAGTTACGCTTTCAATTGATACTTGCCCGCTAGACTAGGCGTATACGCCAGTTTCGGAAGTTATGCTAATTGCTGCTTTGGGCCAAGACGGTAAGACAATCCGTGCCGATTATATACCTCTAGTAGGATTAAGGAAAGGGGGCGGTGGCGGAGCCCTTCCATGGGTTGGTGTTGTTTTATTGAAAACAGTCATTGGGGCCAAAGGGCCAGTCCGGTTATTACTTTTATCGTTGTCTTGACCCAGAAAGGTCTAATGGCTCGTACACATATAGCCCCATACTCAATCGTCCAATTTTGGGACAAATTCATTGACGAAATTAGTGTCCAATAGAAATTTACCTAATGGTTACTCTAATCTTGGAGACATACATAGCTATTATCATAATCCAAGCCTAATTGGTAATTTAGAAAAGTATTACGATCTAATTTATGAACTCTTCTCATACAAATGTAATGCAACTTTTATTTTTGTCGTAATTTCATTTTATATGGTGCTACTTATTCAACAAGTTGGTATGTACAGAATTTTAACACACTGATGTTATCACCCATGTATTACATTGATTACCTAGAGCCATATGCGATTACCTGGATTTAATTATAATCCAGCCCAAATCGAATTTCCCAAATTACCTTGGAAGGAGTTAATTTCAAACTTAAAAAATTAATTAAATGCAATTCAATCGTTTTATTGACATATTGGGAATAATTTTGAAGTATCGTTTTATTTAATTCAATGCATTCTACAAAAAAAAAAAAAAAATATGGGATCTTCCAGCTTAGTTGTCGGTAAATCATAAACTCTACAGCTTTTAAGGAAGTAGCATACTTATCGCTAAGTAGTAGACGATTATTTCTTTGATATAAAGTAAGCTGTTAAATTTTAGAAATATGGTTTAAAGAAATACAAACTAAGATAAGGTCCTTTTAGCAAACACAGTTTCAGTGAGATAACTGAGACAAGACTTTGGGCTCTGCCTAGGCTTGAGTTTTCATTGGTACTTAACCACAGAGATAAAATTAGGAACGTTCTTTAAATAGGTACGGTATATTTAATCTGCACAAACCTGCTTTATGCTGTTCTTTCCAATTTTCTGATCGCACTAACATATTGATATTTCTTAATTTTTCATGTCCCTTAAGTTTTTTTTTCTTTTTTGTTTTTATAATTGCTTAATTATAATTTACACATTCACAATTGCTGTTTTAGTGTCATCCTGGTGTACGACTAATTAATTTATGAAAATATGAAACATGAAAATATGTTCGCTCTTTAAATATAGAAAAGTTGTTTTCTTTCGGGAAATAATTTTGCCAAAAAATTTCAAGTAAACATAAGTCATACATACATAGATGAATAAAGAAAATGTTTGAATTTATTGACGCAAAAATCCCTAAAATAATATAAGTACTACAACTAAGTCTCTTTTAATGGTCGAACTTAATATTCGAATTGTTTGTTTTTCTTTTAATTTTCTTTCTGTCTTAGGTACTTAGTGGGTGGTGGAAAGGTGACAGAAACGAAATCTGATGTTGCTTGAGCGTTTTTTGTTCCAAAAAACCTCCGGAAAAAGAGGAAGCAGCTCGCTAGAGAGATGTGCACTAAATACAGATTATACAGCAAAATATGGGGCAGGTGAAAGAAACATGTGCCGTGCACAAACACAGGGCCCAGAAAACAGCCAATATCCTGTGCCATGTGCTACATAAGGCGAAGCGTATCGTTTATGCCCGTAATCTTCTCTAAAATACTTGTAAATAATGTATGGCTGTATCGTCCGGGTATACCCTAAACGGTAGTTTATGTGAACACGTAACATTATGTTCTAATAATATACGGGCATTAGCTGGCAAGCATAATTTCTGTCCGTTGATGGGGCTCTTGGAACTTCTTACAAATCCGTTCTTGTAACCGAAGGCCGTATCTGTCTACCTGGAGGAGTTTGGAGAGCAAATTTGTGATAGCTAGAAGTAACGTACGGCTTCTGCTCTGGTGCAATGCAGCCCGGAGTCTCATGAGCATGATTTAGGGTCAATAATGGTACTTCACAGTTGAATTATGCGGCGTAGTTTAATTTAAAGATACTTCTAGCACATATTTATTGCACTTCCCAAGTTGATAAGAACATTTCATTTCACTTATTTTTCACATTTTGGTGGAACACTCAGATTCTAGAATAACTAGCACCTACATACATAGGTGGTGTGCCTTTCCATTGTATATATGTATGTATACCATATGTGCCTACATACATATGTATAAATATATTTTTCTATATTAATTAAAATAACCAACGAAGTTTGCAAATTAAGAAATTTTCACATAAAGAATTTAATCACGGGTGCGTCATTTCGTACTATTCAAATCATAATGTAAAAGTATTCCAAAATATCATTTGCTTTAAATTTTAAAGAAATCAAGCTATTTTTGTCATTAGTTGCTATATTTTATAAAATATCTAAGTTCGGATTTCCATTTTGAATTTCTAAAGGTTGATACATAGTTGATAGTAGATATGATCTTGCTACTAGCGAATTAACTTATTTTTCGCTAAAATATCATGGCTTTATAATTTTTTCAAAAATTCGAATTGTGAAAAAGAGCACAAAGGTAAAAATTAGTTTTCTCAACTTTTCAATTGCATTTTAAGATCGTCGATAGATTGTGAGCATTAATAACTATAAGTTATGTTCGTTTGCTATATTTTGGATGAATGCGACATGTATTGCATGTCCCGCCAATTTGTACCTTCCGAGAAACCTCTCTGAAATAGGACTTTGATACATTGTATCTCTGACATATACTTCAATTCAAAAAATTATAATTTAATTGGCACCTCTTAATGTACATATTGGTGATCAAATTTCTATGACGGATAAATGTCGTTAATTAGGAGAACATTTCCATGAAATCGTGAAAACACTCGTCATAATTTCATGAACTATGCAGTCGTAATTAACGGCATTAATTTGCCGCTGAAATTCTAACTATTCATCCATTCATCACAAGTTTGCATTATTCGAAATGATAGGTAACTGGATAAAGAGACTAAAATTCGATTTCTGTCCAATCGACACGCATCTATCGGTGATATTTTAGACATAAACCATTAAATCGGAATGGCCTGAAGACATTGTACTACACATATACATGAAAAAAATGATGTTTTCAGAGTTTGATGTATGACAGCAGAGGGATTTCGCAATCTTTTCAATACCTGAGTTAAAATCAAATCAAATTCACTGGAACTTTCTTTATAAAGTTGACAGTGGAAGAAAAATTATGTCGTTTACAATACAAAAATTGTTTCTATATAACGCAGTCTTGAACTTCCGTTGAAATTCGTACGCAAGACAATCTTTTCGGAGTAAAATCGAATTCACCGCAAATCGTTATACGGGTGACGACTCGGGAGGAGCCGTTGGAGATGCCACAAAAGGATGCAGAATGAAAGATTAAAGTGGCATCGAAGGAATCGAAAAAAAAGTCCACTGCAGGGTTTGCCTGTTTTTCTTTAATTCGGCCACAATAAATAAGATAAACACAAATTTCTAGAATCGACTCCATGCCGCAAGCATCCGCCGCCGTACATTAAAGGCACAAGTTCGGGAACAGAGGACCCAAGGAGCTGGGAACAATCCATCATCACAATATCAAAGCTTCTGCCGCTGACAACCTGAAAAATCCTTTTTAAATGATTCATGAAGGCGTTTCCTCCCGAGTTAACTCGACGGTGGTAAGGCCCCGGTTTCATGGGTGGTTTGAGCGTGTGTGAGGATGAGGACCAGGACGTCCCAGAGTCTCGTATATATCTGCTCATGAGTCCCGTGAATTTTCACTTATCCCAGATATTCTTGGTTTTCTGGCTGGCGGCAAATATCTCGCACAGGTAAATTCAACTGAAGTGCGATTTTAATTCGTTAGTGGAGTTCACGGCAGCGAGCACCCGACAGTACTCCGCACAGAAACAAGGACGCTTTGTGCGGAGGAGCTCAGCGATGTGTATGACAAGTTTCAGTCGAAACGCTATCAGAGGCGATAGGTGAAACAGCCCTGGCATTTGACTCGATTCGCGTTTTTCCATCCGGCACCCCTTGACACAGATTTTGTTCGCTCCCCGTGTTGAGCGCTTTTAAAGTGTTGTCACCCAGCCTCCGCCTTCAGCTTCAGTTAATCAAGTAATTTACGTAATATCAGAAAAAAAAAATTGGAAAGCAATACGACGGCTTCCGGAACTTCCGGAGGGGTTTATCTACTTTTTTAGCGGAAATGCCTGTAATTAAGCAGCAGTAGCAGTTCGAAGCAGAGTAGCCGGAGGTGCTCCAATTTAAGGAAATCTCGGCCTCCGCTGGATGTATGGGAGTCCGCCTTCGAAGTTGTTATTTTTGCCCAAGTCTAAAGGAAATTCATTTAAAATGCTGCTGGTTTTTAATTATGAGCACTTGCTAAATCAACAAGATCTCGTCCCCAAGCGCAGATTATTCCGACAAAGCGATTCAGCGGCGCAAATAAAGGAGAATGTGGTTTTAATTAGAAAACGTAAAGCGCAGGAAGAACTTAATTAGGGATTATTGTCATTTCAGACGTTGGGAACAATTTTATTCCTCCCCGAGGACGTGGCACTACTGCTCTTCCTCGACGAATAAACCGCAAAAAAAAAGAAAAAAATTATTTCGCTCTCCTTCGTCCAACTTTGTAGGTCAGAGCGCCCATAATAAGGACTGCAGATGTTTCCTCTTGAAAAATAACATTCTTTCGGAAACAAATCCCCAGCAATTTAAAATATATTGTTATCACGTCTTAATTCGTTCCCGCAGCGAGCCTCCACGGGATGTGGGGGTCCCGAGCCCCGGGCTCCCTGTTCCGGAGCTCCGGAGGCTGTGGAGATTACTCATCTCGCGATGCTCCATTTTCGAAATCATTAAGTTTCGGCTTAACATTATGCACGCGTGGGGCGATATATTTTGAGAAACCATGCACAATACCACCGAAGGCGCCATAAATGCTGCCATAAAATGCCACGTCCACAGAAGGATTTTTCAGGGATTTCACAGCGAACACCGGTCAATGTCCGATGCATCCCTTGTCTCCCCTGATGGATGCTTAATTTGCATAAAATCCAAATTTTACGTGGACGTAATAACGTATAAAAATAAAACAACATTTTGTCTGAAAACAAATTGAATTTAATTCCATGCTGCGAGCATTAGTAAATGGAAGACAAAGTCGTCGTATGGGGAGGATCAATCAAATTTTAAAGAAAATATAGAATATTATTTGTGTGTGTCTACAAGGTAAAGAAATTTCATTGCTGCAGTATTTAATGACTCTAAGTCTTGGAAAAATCTATTTTTGGTCGACTTAAATTTTTTAAATTTAGCTGGTTCTCTGTATTCGCGAAATCAATAACAGCGATTCGAAGAAAACGCGCTAAAAGATGAATAAAAAAAACACAGCTGGATGCTCTGGTTTCCACTGATTCCTCTTAATTGGAATCGAAAAATAATGATTTTTTTAAGGCTATTTCTCGTTCTGCATAGACTTCAACTTTTAAAATTCGCAAAATATGGACTCTACAATGTTATAGGTATCGAATTTGAGCCTCTGCAAAATTTTTTATGTATTGTACTTACATATTTTGTGTATTCTTCTAGGGAAGGTAATTTCTCAGTGATCAATACATATGAAACTGGGCATAAAAATAGTATGGGCTAGTTCACTAATGCAGTAAAACATGGCACCACTTCAAAGTATCAAAAACTTTTGTAAGAAAACTTCATTAAAATTAAAATATTGCTTGTTTAATCCATTTTTTTTCTAAACAATTGGGAAAAGTAATGTTCTGGTGTGCCTATTTAGATAAGTGCTGTTTTGAGTCGATTAATTAGAAAAGTTAAATTTTGATACCTAATTTCCAAAACCAAAATGTTTTGTATTATTTGGAAAAACTGAAATAACTTTATATTATAACAACTCCTTGAAATCAGCACACATTTCTTATAAGAATATTTCCACATTCACAGTGTTTGAATCCTCCATATTTTTTTTCACGGCGTTGGACACTATTACAAGTTTTTAAAAAACTGCTAAAAGACATTCATAGATTGGTTTTTACCAGAACCCTATTATAATATAGGAGAAGTGAGTTTTTGTTCAAGGTAATTTTCTATTTATTTTATTATTAGATTATTTGGGGTATGGAACGAAACCATTAAGCTGAAAACTATTTTCCTCTAAGAAACATTTTCTTTCGAACTGGTTTTTCTTTACTATCTTGTTATTATTTTTATAATTCTGCTTCGGATAACATAAAAAATAAAAATAAATCAAAAGTTCGAAAGTGAAGTTTTGCACTTAACTACACTTAATCTTCTCAATTACGCGGTCGATCGCTTTTATCGTTCATAAGAAATTTAATTTAAAATGTACAAGTTAGGACGGAGAAAACAGATTGGCTCAAGCCAAAATAAACTTAACTCAAGTCGATTTAAAGTTTTCAAAACAAAAGGTAAAATAACACTTTATAATAGGTACAATACAAAATATATTGATTTTAATTAAGTAAATTAAATTTTATTATGTCTGATGATGTACATATATTGATATTTAAGTATATTTTCAAGAGAAATCAAATCATTATCTTCTAAATTTTACGTATGTCCGCAAGGTTTTTGTTTTTCGTCAATAATTATATTTGGAGGTAAATTCGAAAAATCGAGCCCTTATACTACATACATATGTATAATATGTTTGTCAGGTAGAAGATAATTTAAATTGTTTACACTCAACAAAATTAATTTGTGGCCATTTTTACTTCTAGTGGATTTTATATACGGATTATATACATATGCATGTATGTTTATGTATTAACGTATAGTTAAAGCTGTCGGGAAACAGCTTAATTATGTTAAAGAAAAATGTCTTAACTCGTCGTCAGCGAAATAATTTGAGTCGAAAAATCGAAAGGGCATGGCCTGCCAGTCACAGATGTGTGGAGTTTTTGTCTCAACACGTTCGTTTGGCAGGGACATTCAGAGATAAGGTCACCTACGGGTTGTGACTGTGAGCGACATAAACTTGGGGACCAAAGGGGGGTTTACTTAAAGATTTATCGATTTTCGCATTTCCGCCTTATTAACCCACAGCTGGCGAAATCTTGCTGCGTCCGAACGCTGCCGTCCTCAGTCCATGTGGCCGCAACTTCGGAATGGCTCCGATAAAGACGAAAGGCTACCGCTGCGACGAATATATCGATGGGATTCCCCGAGGACAAAGACGCACGGAGGCTCTCGGTGGAAGTAATATCATCATTAGCGTATATAATCCTAATCACGCCATTAATCTTAACAAACTACGAACCATGTCTGGGACAGCTATTAAAGGTGGTCATCACGGATAATAGAACTACTTTTCGCATTAAGAAGTTATCTCCTGTTGAAGGAAGACACGTTCAGCCCGCCAACCAGCCTGGAAAAGTTTTTCTTCCTCTTCGGTGATCAAACCCATAGGAATTTGTCGTAGCAGCAACTTGTCCTATCAGCCAAATGCGAGTATTCATAGCAGATTAACTAAACAACACAAGTCACGTCCTACAAGGGTCATGTCGGTAAAGTAGGCGACGCAGGGTTCCCTTCCGGGCAAGTTCGAAACTTGGTTTGTCGCACACATGTATGGCCATGCCGGTTGCATGCGACGGCCAACTTATATACGAATATGGATGCGACGCTGTACAGTACATTAGGGCTCTAATGATAATACATTAAATTTAACACTCGTATAAATTCACTTGTAATTGCTACAGCGCCGGCCGGGTCCGCACCCGTTACAACTTCGGCAGTGCATCTAATGAATTTCAGAAATATCCACCAAGTGACTTACTGTCTATTTGCCCGAGATTTTATTGCTTTATTTATGTTCGATATCAATTTCGAAATGGCTCGGGGTTGACAATTATTACTTGGGAGTATTTCACCTCAAGTGTTAATAGAGCCGGGTCCGGCGTCCGGCGGCGGTCCTACAGGTCGAAGGGATTCTGGAGCTTCCAGGGCATAGCATATATGTACCTACTCTCTGCTCAGACAATGTTTCTGGGATATGCACTTGTGCAGCATCTCGAACCCTGCAGGGGTTTATTTAGTGAATTTAATTAGTAATGCAGCCTCGAAACTCCTGCCACATTACAGTGTAGTAGTTGTGCAACACAGTGCAGTCGACGAGAAAAAAAATTGAAAACGCTTCGCTTCATTTTGTTGGGTCGGATGCATACAAAGTATCTTGGTTACTGTTGGAAAATGCATCCACATGCAAGGGTTGCTCCAATTGCTTAGCCACCAGGCATGCAATGAGTCATTACGGGATAAGAAAATGAAAGTCCCGGATTGTTCCGGATCTAACTCGCTGTTGGTTAACGTCTTACTGCGACATATCCAGATTCAAAGAAAGCATCAGTGAACATGAGTCGCTGCCGGCAAATGACGACTAAGGACACATTTTAAACAGAACGATTTAAGCTGAGGGACATAGAGACCCAAAAACTGTATACAACTCCAGATCCTTTCTGCGTCTGAGGCGGGACAGTGTAATCCGAGGAAGCTGAGATCTGCTCCTAGCTCCTGCCTCTTATTCTCAAAATTATCTCACGTGTTACAATACCAATGGCATAATAATATAATAGTGAAATTTATAACACAAGAAGGTCTATGACATCGCTGCAGTTGGACTGTTTGCGATTCGTTGTTTACCCAGGGCTGCATGGAAAGACGGATATAATTTTTGATCAAAGTTAAGGGACGGATACCAGGGTGTCTTTAATAGAATCACGTTTTGCTTACGAAAAATACTTTTTCACCAAAGGGATGCTCCTTAATGGAGGGCTCCAATCCCTCGCAGTTCCTTAGTATAATGTAATTCAGTCATGGCTTACGTACGGGCGATGTTAGCTTTCCCGTCACTGTAATTTTGGTGACATGAAGGCACCCGCAGTGAAGTAAATTTGAATAACTTTTGACGTTCCTGAGTTAGTGTATGTAAATATGTAGCATATGCCATAGTAGAATTTATTAAATATAGTCCCCGTCGCGACTCAATCCAATAAAGGCGCTTAATATGATTTTTCCAGATCATATGTGGAAAAAGATTTAGTATAGACTGACACAACCTATGCAATTTCATATTTATGTAATATTTTTTGATTTCATTTTAAATACGTAATTGAGTCACGTTTCAATTGAGTTGAAATTCCATTTGAGTTTACATGATTTTAATGTGTTATATCCCTTGAATTAAATCAATTTCCAACAAACGATATAAAGTGGTGGAACCTTAAAATATAGCCAACATCAATAATCAACATGTTTGATTTTAACGTTTTGCACTCTTAAGCTATATTTTCATACTTAATTAGGCGCGAAAATTCATTCAAATTACTTTTAATTTTCATTCAGCCCAAGTAAGAGAACTACGTGTAAATCTGTAATGTAGGAATGAAAAATTATATTAAAATAATTCAATAAAAATACCGCACTTTTCAATTTTGGTGAACTTAACATTCAGGAATTATAAGGGTAAGAAATTAAGATACATAGGTACTTTATTTATGCAAGTATTTTTAAAATCCTAACCCTATTTACCTACATACTTACAGAAACCCAATAGCAAAATAAAAATTTAAATATGTCTATATGTTGAAGGTGCTTTTATTTTATTATTATCTTTTTTAAAAATCTAAACTTGTACATTTTTAATAGTAAACATCGACTTCATTCTTTGGTGAAAATGAATAATTTTATTATAAATATTTCTTATTCCGATACCTTTGCTTTCAAAGCCCTTTCTTTCATCTGGTGAGGCAGACTGAAGCTTGTTTTTAAGTAACGTCCTCAAATTTCTGGTAACTAAGAAAGCTTAGAAATCCCGCTGTTGTAGCTGCCTTCTATTGTTGTAGTACTAAAATAGACTTCTGAAGACTGAAACCTTTCTTTGTTATGTGAGTTATGTGTCTAGACAGTTCGGATGCTCTAAATTTGGAAATTGGTAGAGTTAATGAACAGAAACCACCTGTCTGAATTTTAGTGAACTTCGTTGCACTACTGGAAAGTTACTGCTTTTCACTCGAAATAATCCTTAAAGTTCAGGCAGAACCCTTTACTCCTGCAAGATTGTTATCGAAATGAAGTCGCAAAACGTTAGGTACCTACACTCTAATCTCGTGGAAGGAAGGAGTCTTGTTTCAGAATCTTACGAAGCACTTCGAGTCGTAGTTAATTGGAAAATTTTGCCAGCACTTATTGGAAATCGGCAAGTTTGTGAGATGCAATAACTCCAAATCGGATACCCTATTAAATTTAGATTAGAAAGCACGTACCTAATTAAAAATTTAGTTTTCTTACAAACGGTATCTCTGGTCTTCGTTTCTTTGACTAAGAAGTAGCCATGGAGACCGGAAGAGGATTACCATCCAGGTAATGAGATATTTTAGCAGTCGCCAGCAACTGGGTCGGTTGAGTTTTAATTAGGTTCCGGTAAGCAAAATTCTTTACTTTTCGACTACATACCTACATATTTTGTTTGGCAGGCTCCTGGACGAAATATATGCGATTTTCGTTATTTTCTGTCGTATAGAAACGAAACGGAAGCTTAGTAGAAGTTTGTGCCGTATTTCTGCACAATCAGAGGCACCCTTTCATCCACCAGAAGTCACCTTATGATTGCTTCGGCATTTCGGATTATAAATGTAGCATATTTCGAGTATGCGCTGGTAAGGGTTCACTAAGTTGTGTGGAATACATTTGCTTGAAATTGTACAGGATCCACCTTCCTTTGGTGAACCGCAAAGCTTACATACATTTTCGGACTATCAGTTAGACAAATAGGCTCCCATTACTCCAGATAGGTGATTACTCGGAGCTTATTCAGGCCTCAGGTAACGCTCATCAAAGTACAAACTTCTTTAATGAACCAATGGAATTAACAGCCCCGGGCTTTATCATTTGCCAACCAGGCATAATGCCCAACTTAATGTCTTGAATATGAATGTGCCGATGGTAAGAGCCCAGTCCGGGCCACTGTAACTATTTTGAAATAGATTAATGGCCGACCATTTCACCCTCTCCCAGATATAAAGAAATGATGAATAAAACTATTTGCAGTAGGTACCCTAAAATCCCTATTTCGCCTGCGAGTGCTACCACTACTTGCGTAGCTGTGTTTGTTTATCCTCATCCAGGCCAACCGCATAGCTCCCTTCACTTTTTGTTTGTGTTTGCTGATTAAACAGGTTCAAAAGGTTCCCTGCCACTGGAAACCAACGTCCTATTACAGCGAAAGAAGTGTTTGATTAAGTTAATGTACGCCGAGAGATCCCCAGATCTGCCGACCACCGCAGGCCTTTCCTAGTTGTCATTTCATAACGTACTGCATAAAGGTCCCAAGTAGAAGGCTAAGGCTTCTATAATCGAATGAACACTTTTACTTTGTGCACATTTCCACAATAAATCTACCCATGGATGTTTAGGAGAAGAGCCAATTACATAGGTTTAAAAGCAGCCTAAATTAAGTGTCTCATTATTTTAAAGAATTACACGACCTATTTAGAGTATACTTAGTAGCCGTTTAACAGCTGACCAAGTGGTTGATTCAAAGTTTAAACATGACTATTTTATATTTCCACATTTTTAAGTGTTTTACATTTAACACGATTATCCATTTGTATATAAATAATAAAATTTGAAATTAAAAAATTTTTGTAAATTTTCACCCTTTTTTGGATCTTTCTCCTCACATTTTGTATTACACCTACTTAACGTGAACCGAAGTTTTAATTTCACTCATGAGTATGATATGAAATGCATACGCAAATTTTATTTTAAACGGATTAACGTGGTAATTTATTTTTCCTTTATGAATATACAAACATTTTTTGAACAAATTAAATATGGTATCTGACGTTTAACTTAATTTCATGAGGTGCATGATCGGAAAATATATATGTATGTACATGACAATTTTCCGTCTCTTGTTTATTGATTCACTATATTTTCCGATTGTTCTCTGACTGCTCTTTTAATCAGAAAAAAAATTTTATTTGCTCACTTTTAACTAAAAATTCATGAACTAATTTAAAAATTAATAAAATCATCATTACCCCCATACCAAATGATTAAAGAATAGAAGGCTGGCATATTGTGTTGTCGTGACCGCTATAATGAATTAAGAAGTTCGCTCATTGTTTTCTAGTCATTGAATTTTTTCATTTTAATATTCATGTCAAAGAGGTTATCAAGAAAATCATAAGCCGCCATCTTGGGGCCGTTAAAACTATATTAAATATACTATATTTCATTTTCATCGGGCTTACATAATTGTATTAAATTTAATGTTTTTTTCTTAAATAAAAGCTTCTAATGAATCAAGTTCGTTTTTAATCCTTAAATTAACCAATTAATGAATTATATATGTCCTACTTCTAAATGTCGGACATAGAAATACAAAAATATTCTACTTTTTCACGATATAATATAGGGAGTGGACACCTGAGCTATTTAGAACATGATTTTCTTCTCTGTACATTGTCATTTAGTGAAACATGAACAAGCACAACAATGTCTTAATTATAATAAAAGAAAGTAAAAATTACTATTCATTGTGTGCTTTTATGTACACATATCATGACCACATGTTTGAGTTTGTTCTAGCAACTTAGGCGGGCTGAGGAGCCTCGCGTTCGCGTTTTACGAACCCTTTAAACGGGGCACCCCTTTGCGTCATGCAGTTAGCGCTTGGCCACCTAGAAATGGGGTCTGCAACTGATTCAGAAGGAATTTCCAAACGAAGTAGCCTCATCACCTTGCTCCAAATGTGGCCTGAGCGCACGCTACGGACTAACACGCGGACCACATGCATTTTTGCTTAAAAAGCATACACCTTCGAATATAGTCAAATATATTCAAATTATTTTGTAAAGGATGAAACAAACTGCAACAGACAACAAGCACTTGCATTTCCAGACATTTGGTTGCACTCAAAAGAATTTTATTTAAATGAAATTTTTATGCTGGGGCGGGCTTATTACCGGGAATTATTCAAAAGCGTTTCCATTCGTACGTCCGTTTCACATTTCATGAATTTCATTTCAATTATTAAAACGCCCGCTAGGAGAGCTGGCCTCAAAAAACAAAAAAAAAAACAAAAAAAAAAAAGAAGCAAGAAATAGTAGCGGTTGGGGTAAAAAATTTAGTGAAGCGTTATAAATATGAGCAACACACATGCGGCGTATATACATACACCTAGCAACCCCACACCTGACACCAGCCCTGGCCCGCAGATATATGAGTATGAAGAACTCGGGCTTTGTATAAGGGAAATTCGTGTTTTATGAGGTACGAACACGAAATATCGAAGCAAATGGGTTTCTGCTTCGTGTTCGCAGCGGAGAGATTATTTTTTCCCTAAAGTCGGGCATGCCCCGGCTTGGATACTAAGCATAAACTGGCTGATCCAACTAAAGAATATGAAACCGGTGGGTGGCTCATTTTCAGCCGTGAAACTACTGAAAATTATCATACAAATTACCAGTCATCTTCTATACCCCGCCGCAGCGCCCCGTGGGCCCTATATAGGTCGCGGATGAAAATTATTTGTAAGCAATGCCGAGCATATTCGTGCTGCACTATGTGGCTGCCATATGAATATTTATACATTGCACTATTTTGCAATGTCCTGGGAGTGGGGCAAAACCCTTCCAGCGAGCAAGATGCTTCCGGTACGGAGGAACTTTGCTGCAATATTACTTGGAACATAGCACCCAATCTTGGAGCTGATTCTTAAAATTCAGCTACCGAGCTTGCTTTTTAAAAAGTTCACTCAATTGAAGACCTATTCCTCTTGAAATGGCGCAGCCAACTACACAGGGCAGGAGGAAGGAAAAAAAAAGATAAACGAATTATTGTTTACCTTTCCTCCGGCGGAACAAAGTTCAGATTTTTTCTACTCGGAAAAAAAAAATGGATCTCAAACTTTCAAGTAAAATAAAAAAAAAATAACTGAAAATGTGAGCTAAAAACACGGCAAGCTTCATCGAAGTTTGCTCCGTTTTCTTGGAAGTCTCCCGGAGGCTAGAAAAATGTTACGAAAGGAGGAGCTGCTCTGCTTATTAGAATCGTTCAATTCTGTGAAAAAGTTTTTAATTACTTAAATCGGTGCCTCACTTCGTTAAAACGTAGGCGAATGAGTGCTGGCTTCTGGCGACACACTCGAAATTAAAAAGTTTTAATTTGACGGCAGTCTGTGCCTAAAATTGAAGAAGCCAAAAAAAAAAAAATAATAATAATACCGAATTCAGAAATGAAATTTCGTCATCTCCCTCAGGTTTTCTAATTAAACAAAGGTGTGACAGATGGCACAAGATCTAATTTTGGGTAGTACATCATGTCCAGCCAGTCCGGCAAAACCGCTGCATCAATAAATATGAAAGTCACACATTATTTGATCCGTGTCAATCGGAGCCACTCAGAGAGCGGTGCTCGAGGAATAATTTGCTTTCCGAGTGGTGCTCTGTTGCCACCACCGGCAGCCGACCTGGTCCAGGTACCTAATCAATAATAATCGCAAATTTCCCATGTGGTTTCGTCTTCACTGAGGCCACGTCCATAGCGGAGGGTTTCTGCGGTTACAATGAGCTTTGTCGTGTTGCTCTGGGGCCCCGGGCACATCTAGGACCACTAGGCACACCAGGTCCAGAACATCGGTATAGCGACTTTATATCTAGCTCTCCAGGTCAATTCGAACGGCGCCACATTATCCATGCATGATGTCATTTCGCTAGGTACTATCAAAATGCTTCTTTCACCTGGAAACGGGAGCGAGCTCAGTGGACACCAGGTGAATTAGATATTAGAGGACTTCGGCTTTATCTCCTTTAGTTTCGTTATTTAATTGGCCCGCTCGCCCGGCACCCCCGATAAGACATGGCACGGAACCTTGCCCACGAAAGCCTCCAAAGACACAAAATACAAGATAGACGACACGCTCGCATAAAGTTTACAAGTACTTAACCGGGCGGAAAACATCACAAATCGCTTCGTCATGTGATTTAATTTGTTCCTTTAAGCGCAGACATAAAAGCCCACTCAGCCGCTCCACTTGAGGCCCCCCTCCCGCACTCGGGGACAGAGTCACTGAGTTGTTTTAATATTGTCAGGGGACTATTAAGGGCAATATAGGGCCCATATATAAAACAAATTGCCGTTCTTTGTTGCCCTGGATTCATGGGAATTTCGCCTCCTTTCCGGGCGTCGCGTTTCAAACGACGCCTGCGACGACGGACAGCCGCGTCGCTTCCAGGCACCGGATGCACTCTGGATTTGTTAAGCGACGACCCCCCAGTGACGGAAGAACACATTTAAATCGCGTATTTTCACCTTGAGCTCCACTGAACAGAGCACGGCCCCAAAAAGGGCAAATGTGTTGCCCCCGGCAATTCGCGAAAAGCTTCCCTGGCTGCAATTGCAACGAGAGGGAATTTTTTTTTATTAATTCGTGCATCTCTGTTCTTTTGATAGGACTCTTTTTTACTAATAACAGCATTCCCTCCCGCTCGTTTCCTCCCATTCCAACCTTTAATTTTTAGTTAATCCAATCCCCCAGGGAATGCAATTCACTATTGCTTTTAGCGTAGCTGACGGAAGGGCCACGTGTGCTGGACAAGTTGCCCTCTGGAATATATTTCACCAAACAAATTGGTTCTATTTGAAAGGGTTAGTTACTAGTCATTCCCCGTAAACTAATCAGAAAATAAAATCGATTTTGCAAACTCTAATCCCACAATATTCGATTATGCCATCACTATAGTCCCTTTAAAAGAGCATTTTGGTATTTTAGCAACCACATCAAAACGAAAAATCTCTTTAGTCTATTATCTTCACAATATGCCCGCAATTTTAGCTCAAAGAGAATTTTAGAACATGCTTTTACTTTGAATAAAAAGACAATAATAATAATAATAATATTTACAAGCAATATTTAATTAAAGATTTTAAAAAAAACCCCGACATCTTGAATCATATGTATATGTATATACATAGCTAAGGACACTCTCAATCAAGTCCTTTTCAAACAAAAAAAAACTAAATCAAAATAGGTTAATCCGTTTGGCAGCTACGATGCCACAAACAGATAATTGGTTTTTTAAATTTTTACTTTAAGATTTATTACGAACGTTTATGCACAAGTGCAATATTTCGTAAACCGATTTGGAAATATAATACCTACTATAAAAAAGAATTTAGAAAATTATAAGTTTTATAGCCAAAACTAATATGTAGGTAAACTAATCATCTACATAAATCCGCATTTTCAATTTTATGCAATCGCGTATTTTGTTTTAATTTCAGATGGCCCCAAATAATATATGTAGGTATATTATATATTATATTATTATAAATATAAAATATGATTCTAAAATCGTAAATAAAGAATATAGTTATTATTTCATAAACACTTAAGTTAAAAATATTCGTAATATGTATTTCTACGACTTTTGCGTTAGATATAATCATCTTCAAGTAAGGATAAATATTGAAAATTGAATTACCTACTTAATAATTTTTAAAAATTTTTTCTCTTTTGAAATTCAAAGCTCAAAACAAGAAGTGTAATGGAAAATATTAGTTATTTAAATTTTTTATATTTTTCATTTTGACAAGTACAATGGATATGATGAAAGGACCCTAAAAATTGTACATAAAAACCCAATTTTGTTATTTTCAAGAGAGACTGCCACTTGAATGCGAGATTGAATTTTCTAGTGCAAGGATCTCAGGCACGGTGCAAATGCCATTCCACTGTGGATTGCACTGAAGGATCCTTGAACGAATTTTGTTATTTTTCTATACTCATGCATCGATAGTCAAAAATTGTGAAAAATATTAAAATATTGTACTGTCTCTTAATCGAGCAGTAATTAATATAATTTTTTTTATTAATTGGTCAGGCCAGAGCCACAGCGGACGTTTAATAATATGTTCGACGTTAAACTCGGGGTCATGATAACCCGATAAAGTGTCACCAATTATTAGTCGCACACGCGTGCCTGCTTCCGGGAATCATATTTAGGTAAATTAAAAACATTTTTGCTTTTCGGCTGCAACTCGCGGCATTTTGATATTTAACAAAATGTAGGGTGGGTATACGACCCGGGAGTGGCGGACATAATGTCTCCTGAATAACGGGTGCGTTTTAACAACAAATTAATCGCAATGACGTAAATTAGCGGCATAATTTGGTGCGCGTGCTGCCGGGTATGAGTTGAAACTTCATAAAAGTGTAATGCAGCGGCAGTGCGTCGCGTGGTTTATTAATTTAAATTATTCGTTTCCATCTCAAATGCTAAACCAATTACGAAGTGGAATTATTGCGAAATATGTTTGCAAATGGGATAAATGCCCGGCTATGTTCGTCGGGCAAATGAGCAGGGCGGGGGTGGTGTTGCATCTAGGGCTAGAGGGTTGATAGCGGTGCTAGCACAGGGTGACGGGTATCGGGTATCGTCCGGGGATGGCGAGCTCGCACCCATTTGTCCTACATGGAGGTAATTAGAAATGTAAACTTTCTGCGTGACCTACTTCAAGCACGCAACATTGCTGCCAGATTGCGGGCCTCCTGCCGAAGGGTGTCTCCGCAGGTTGACATGTTGCTTTCTCGAGCGGGGCATGTCTGGCCCCCGCTGGATCCGTGCTATGTGCAAATATTTGCCGGAACATCACCCGCTCACGTTGTCTGGATACCGGCGGTCCTTGGGACAATTTCTGGCCCCATGTCCCGAATAATTATAGGTCGGGCGAGCCGGCCCACACACAGCCTCTATATACTATACCCATGTCAACTTTGCCAGCATTCAGTTCTGAATAAATATAGTATGATAATTTCACGCTGGCACTTGTCACGAGCGTTCCACTAGAGCGGCTGAATTCATTTTTTCCACATCATAAAGAAATGAGAAATGGCAAAATATGAAAAGCGAAGAATTCCATGTTGCGAACATATTCATGCGTCAGATCCCATCAGGGGGTGAATTACAAGTATTCCCATGGCTCGCATTTATGCAAAGTGCTTCCAAGTTACATGCTCGCGCTCGGCTGATGTGGCGTAGGTGCTGCTCTTGCTCTGCGATGCTGCGTAGGGCCAAATCCGTCCGCCATTTACCGAGCAATTCCATAAACGGGAAATAGAAAAATGAAGGCAGAAATTGATTTATACTCGGAACATTGTTTTTTAAATCTGCGGAGATATTTTGGATCGTTGATGGCTTCGGGAAAATCCCTGCCGCTACATGTCGTTCGTTGTCATCTCCGAATCCATCGGCATCCAGGAACAAGCAGTAAAAGCTTGGGAAATGGCATTTCCATCCGGGAGCCAGATTTTGGGAACCGATGACGTATACACCTACATACATGTGGGGATACATTCTCCCGCGGGAAGGAGTTCCCATCCACATACGGATAAATGAAAATAAAAATAAAATAAAAAAAATTCGGCGCACTACGCACCGTAACAGGCGAAACCGAATCAGATCGTATCAGCTTTTTATCAATTTGAGTGCCTCGACGGAGCCCGACGCGTTGCGGCTCCAAATAGTCGGTGAACAACGTGCTCCCTCAATAAACCCTGTACGGCTTTACGACATTTTTATTCATACATGTCCTGGAAAATATTTGCTGGCTTGTAAAAACTAGAAGTGATTTACTTCGCGGCTTTTTATAGACACGCTAAACTCGCGATTCCCCAGTTAAATTGCTCCCACCTCCTTGTTACTGTCTTTTCGAACTGATTCGTATTGCTTCATAATCAGAAGTCAGTCCCCTACCCCCTCCCCACCTCCCATGCGAAACACGATTCCAATCAAAAGCTTTATCGACATGCACCTTGCGATTTACAATCAGCGATAGATTTACTACTTTATGGGCGTTACAACATCGGATTGTTTTACTGGCAACACGAAACTTTGCGCAAATCTTTATAGTTTGATTCGCCAATAGGTTTGTGGAGTTAATAACAACAAATCCGATCGATTAGTTACGAAACGCGCGCTTTACTGCAGTTTTTAAGTTAGGACTCTTAGGAGAAGGATACATGCATAAATTCAATTCTCATGTAGGTAATATAGTTAAAAAACAAGATCTCTTATACTTATATTATACATATATGTACTTATGTATATGCATTTCTTCCTTAAAACATTAGTACCTGAGGAGCTTGCTAAGAAGATAAAATAAAACATGTATGAGGATAAAAGATAAGTGTTTGTTTGTTCTAAAATCGAGCTAAACATTCCACTATCCAGCGTTTCGTAATGTTCCACATCCTTGCCCATACACTTAATTTATGCTTAGGTTATTGTACCTTACTTATTCACACTTTCGAAATAATTGAAGAATCGATTCGAATAATGTAACCCTCTTTGCACTAAAAAAAGGATCAGTTCAAAAAAATAAAAATAGCACAGATTAAATATACTACTGTCAATTACCTGTATACATACATATATGTATGTATGTACGTAAAAAATATTAATAAAATTAATCTTGCAATTAATGCGAAAGCTTACAAATATGTATATGAAATACTTAACTATTTATCAAAAATTATTGAAATCTTACTTTTTTTTAATCGTTTAAAATATTCCTAGTACCTACCTACCTAATTTATATCTTGCATCTGCGGGGTGCGATACCGCTATTTTTCGAGTAGGAACTCCGTGTTTTCAGTTAAATTGAAACACGGAAAATCAAAGATATTTTATAATATTGTTCCTTGAATAGAAACTTATTTCTTAATTTTATTGACAGAGAAGCACTGATTTCTCAGGCAACAAAGGGGCTGCCATACTATTATCTGACGTTATCCCTAAAAAGCATTTGTAGTTTAGGCCCTTATTTGTATTAGAACAGACGCGGAATCAACTTAAAGCCTAATTTACTTTAAACCTAAAGAAAGATAATCATGAACCTTAACATTCTAAATATTGGATAAGTAGGTTTAACACAAAATCAGATAAACGATAATACACGAAAAACAGTAGAGCCAATTCACAATATTTCACTATGGCGAAAGGGGCTCTAGGGTTGTAATTTATTTCGCATACTACAAATAGAATTACAAAGCTGTACATAGTCGCAGTCGCGGCTAAAGCGTCGATGTTTGCGAACGTTTGTAGCCAATCCAAAACATTTAGAATTATCCGACATATCCTTCCAAAGTATCTCACTCCATCCCGCACAAATGTCACAGACCAGATCCCTTTGTGAGGGGTCCCTTTCGGGGTTAATTTATCGCTTTGACTCCGTGATTTCTCCCCATTCGATTTCCTCTTGATAGGGCTGCCAAGTGGACAACTCAGCAGGAAAGGGCCGACTATTTATGGAGGTGGGTGCGGACAAATGACACTATGTGCGAACTTCTTCTTAGACTTAGAAAGTACAGACGGTATACGAGAATGAATAGCATGCAATTTTATACATAATTCTTCCCAAAAATCACACTTCGCACTGGTGCACTATAGCACGCAATTCTTGAAATTATGCTCAAACATATTTCAAAGCAATCGGGTGCAGCTCACCGAAAATGTTGCCAAACAAACAAGTTCACCTAGAACAACAGAGCGCCAACAGAGAGGTGGAGCTCTGGAGCCCGGGGCTTCGAGCTCGGTGTAATGCCAAGTCATAATGTATGGCGCATTTCGTTTGAATACCCTCTTAAGGAAATTTCACGATGTTTAAATGTAAACAGTTTGCACTCGTTCCAGCTCCGACGTACATAGGTCTGAAAACATCCTCCAAGTAAGCAAATAGTGTATTTGAAAGAAAATGGAAGAGCTTGACTCAGAGAAAAGAGGTTTAGTTTGCATTTCGCATGGGATAAGCGCCTGGATGCACTGCAGAAAGTAGAAATATGCGACAAAACACACCGAAAAAATGCCAGTGTGTGTTTGAACAGAGGTGACAAATATTTAAAAATTCTGAATTGAGAAAAGAAAGTAAGGCTCGGTGCACACTCACCGGCAAAGAAGTAGCGGGCTTCGAGTCAGGACTGAGCGGCTAGTGCCGGGTACACGGGTTGGAAATATAAAGCCCCATTCTGGAGCATTGTTTCCATTGTCAACCCATTCACAAGGAAACATATAAGAAACACCCGTTGATGGGAAGCACAAATTGAAGTGTAAACTTAAAAGGATGTGTTTATTATGTCCCGAGTCGAGTCGACTTGTTACCGTAAAATTATTAGTGCTGAATAAAACTTCGAAACGGAGTCAAATGCTGTTTAAACTCCGTTTCGAGTGGGTACCTGCAGCTCGCAATTGTCATAATTGCACTACGGGCGTGCCGGCATGCAGTGCCACTTGAATTAAGATAAAACGCCTCGCAGTTCTTATTTATTGCGCACACATGCCCAAGAGTGCGGCTCAAGCCAATCCGGATTTTCCCAAAGGCTCTGCGAACTCAGATTCACATCGGGGGCACGTGGTGCGCTGATTTACTTTAATTTTCCCCCCGAAATGGGCGCAACATGGCTCATGGAGCCAGAGGAACCATTTGTCGGGCCAAGTTGGGCCATGGCTTTAGGTAAAAGGTTAGATTAGATATATGCGGATGTCGGCTTACCTGGATCATCGTCATCGTCCCAATCGATCTGGCCTGAAGTCAAAGCGAACACAAACGATAGCAGAGCACAGGATGTGACAGTGAAACGAAAAACTCGAGAGGGTCGTTGATTCATGCTTCGAATGCACCAAAACACGCGCAATAAGTAACCACTTTATACTAATAACTGACTATTTCTACACTAACCGCAGCAGTTAAAAATTCATGTCACACTACTCTCGCTGGGCGCTACGATTACTTTTTTCATTATATTTTGGTGTCCGCCTCAACCACAGCGATCGATTTCTCTTCGGAGACTCCACAAAAATTCTGCAGTATTGTAACAACTGCAAAGAAACAAAATTAATTAAAAATATTAGAGTTTTCAATAATAAACAATTTTTTTCGATAACGATAATTAATTCTTATATGTATGTGTTATACAGAAACATCCAAAATTTTAATTTCGTTGTATACATATTAGGAAACGATTTTATCTGAAAACGCAGGGCTTACATACATGCAATAAAATATCACAAATTTTTAAACAGGATATGAAAAATTACGCACGGAAATTACAAAACGGCAATTTTTAAAAAAATATGCAGTAGGTATGCAATATATGTAGTTGCTATGTAGGTGTGTATTAATAAAACACAATTTTAAGTGAAATTAAAGCACTTTTAAAGCAACCAAAACAAAATTCATTTAAAATGCTTTTCAACTTCGATGTACTGGAATTTTAAAGGTAAATCCAATTGATTGCAGGATAATTCATAAATTAAAATAAACATATTTCAGGTTTAAAGTCCCCGAAGTACAAAAAACAATACACCATACGTACTTATTTCAGGTTAAAAGCAAAAGCATTATTAAAAAAATTATCGCCGTACTTTTTTATAGATACATATGCAAAACTTAAATTTTTAAGTAGCTTTATTTTACTATTACATAAAAAAGAGTTAAGTCAAAATGCAAGATATTTTTAAATACCTAATGAGCATTTTGTTTTTTTCAGCGAAACGGAACTTAAATTAAAGTAGGTACTTAATTAAAATTTAAAAAATCCATCCAATGAATAAGTTATTAAAGATTCTGTCTGAATCTGACCTATCCACCTGATAAAATGGACTTGCTTATAATTTAATTAATTCTTGTTTTAAAAATGTATGGGTATTAATAGCCATGACATTGTATTTTATAAATAAAGGAAGTGTCGTATATAAATTATTTACGTACATATTAATATACATGCAACATGCAATGAACAAAAGCAAAAACGTACTTTGTTTTAGAAAACTTTATATAAAATGTAAACTGAACAAAACTTCTAGTCATCCAAAAATACTGATTACGTTAACTGCAGAATTTGAGTTGTTTGTTTATGCGTTTCTGAAAATGAATCTCTAGAGGAGCATCGATTGTTTCAAAACATAAACTATCTCATCTCATGCATGTCTCCCAGGCAGGTGTAATCCCGCAAGAGGCACTTAATTTGATTTGGTTCCAGAATAGCTCCAAACTTTGCCAGGGTTTAATTTCCCATTGGGAATTACTAGGAATAATAAAGTCGCTGGTCCACTCATTAAGTTACGGCTGGGGACACAATTGGAGCAAAACAAAATGTTTTGTTTGCGAAGCGCGCCGGATCCTGTTTTGGAAGTGCTGGCGCCTCCATAATTTAGGCTCTGTCCGCATGGTTCACATGTCCTTGTGGCTCCTTTTCTAGTCAATCAAACCAAATCCAAGCAGGACCAAAGCTCTAAAATTAGATGTCTGTCGGCGGATATGTTTGTCCGCGGTTCCGACACATATTTGCGTGTCCAGCGTAGTGAACTCGCATCGAAACGGCAACTGGGATGCTGAGGTGTTTTATACCATGGCGGGCAAGTAATTATAGAGTAATCACTTTACCAACTACCTGGCTGCGGAATAGCAAGAATTTGTGCGGCTTCTCTCAGTCAACGCGATGATGGTACACGGCTGAATCTGTTCAAATTCTGGAAAACGTGCTCACTTAACTTCAGTTTTGATGGAGTATGCAATAAACGTGAACTGGATAAATGTGGATTTACAACGACCGAAATAATTTCGCTAATTGAATTTCTGAAGTGATGCTGTTCTTTCCATTTTCACCTCTATTTTGCACCCTATTTATTTACCAGGAGCGCTTTGACACGCACCGCAAAATTTTCCTTCACTGCGGCACATTTATTTATCCGGTCCAAATTATGCGCTTAGACTTTTTGGAATGGAACGTTTACCAGACTTTCAGCTCTGAATCAATAATAATATTTGCATGGAGGGATGTGGACGAAAATTTACAGCCTGAATGGACTAAAATATCGAAGTAGTAAGCACGTTGCCAGTTGAAAACCTATTGAATTATTCACAAAGTTTGTTTCATAATTTATTTGGAACAATCGCTGTCCACGAAAATATTCTCTTATGACCACTTGAATAAATATCAGTCAGTATTATGTAATCTAAGCGCATCTAAACGACTTATGAGATAAAGATAATTAATCTATTGGTGAAAATTTTACTCATTATATATGTGCATTCGACTTTTATAGAAATCCTATTTAGCTTTAAATTTCTTGCTTTGCCTTCTTTCCTTTATCGAGGACAATAATATAAATTACCAAAATACACTTTATTCTAAACAGACGAAAACATCAGAGATATAAATGGGATATATACATATACAAACATATAATGATGAGTGTAATTTTCCAATCAATCGAAAATCAAAAAACATTTCAGTGTCACAACTTTTAAGTACCTTCATATGTATCAGAGTTGTAAAAGAATGCAATCTTTAAGGAATGCATTCCTTGAATTCACTGCAAATTATTGATTTTTTAAGTTTGAAATCGTTAACTTCACTTTGATACTGGGACTTACAGAAACCAAATCGCCATTCTTTTTGAAGTCATGAATGATGCAGTCTTTTCAACAAATCAAAAAGCTTGAAGTCATGAATGTGAAATCTTGTGATTTACTTACTTTCGTTGAAGTCCGCTGAAGTTTGCATTCGTTTGCAGTCATTTTCAATCAATTGAATTCATTAAGAGCTTTAGTGACTGAAATCATTTTCTTTGCATCGTTGTGTCTCGGGGGTTAAAAATAGTCTTTATCTTGCTAAATAAAAAAGCTATGACTGAACAAATATTCATATATTTATGGCGTATTAATACAAGATAAATTGAAATTGTTAGTTTTTAATATTAACAGCTTCTCAAAATTGAAGTCTGAAAGGGCTCCACGCCGAGGAGTGTCAAGCATTCCAGCAAACGAAAATAACCGCTCGACTGCGGCTGAGGAAGGTAAGGGCGTATTGTATTTTAAAAATAGTGTTTTAATGTTCGGGTATCGGTTTAACATTTCCATCGACGTAGATCCATCTCCAAGGTACGCAAAATATTCTGTGTCTCCGGAAAAATTATCAATGTCGGGCTCTTCTGACGTCTCATCTAGAATATAACATAAAAGGATCATTAGTGTTTTTGTTGATTGCTTAGTAATTGTATTCTTATACCTGTGATAGAAAAATCGAAGAATGAATTATCGGCGAATCTACTTTCTCGTTTGTAATTCTCATTGCAATCTGAACTAGTTTTACCACATTCAGCTTGAATTACTGATTTTACCAAGGCACTAATTTCAGCGATTTTACTATCATCAAAAGATGGATTTAGTGGTGAGATCCATTTTAGCTTTACGGATGGACAAAGCACAGACGCTATAATGGCGTCCTTCACTTCATGTGTTAAGTCGAAGTATCGGCGAAACCTTTGTCCTAGTGCTTCCTCTAGCATTGCAACAATTTCCAAATTAATAACTTTGAAAGGATTATTAGTCTTAAGCTTTCGATACTTTGTTTTAATCGTTGCCAACGTAGGAAGCAAATAACCATAAACCATCCCATTTTCTCGTTGCAGAAAATCCAAAGCCTCCGAAATGGGTTTCAATAACAGTAAAAATTCTTCTAAATAATCAAAGTCGCTGCCGAAAAATTGTACAGTCTCAAATCTTTTGCATAACTCATTGATTTTATTCTTGTGTTCAATAACATCTTTGATGGAATCGTATAAGGAATTCCATCGTGTTATGACTGGATATTTTAGTTGTGAACCCAAAACTGCTACAATTTGCTCGGAGCTTTTAGGCCTGTTCACCTTAGTCCATAAATTCGAACATTTTTGCATTATCTATAAGTATTTAAACTACATTAATAAATCGAATGAGAGAGGAAAACAACATAATTTTAAATCAACGATACGACAAAAACAATCGAACTACCAACGAATAGGAATAAAGTGATTAACATTTAATCATTATTAGATTAAATAAGTATATATGTATGTATATATACTTACATTTTTGTGTTTAGCATAGTTTGAAACATTTTGTTGCAAAATGCGTATTAAATCTGTTGAAGCAACTAAATTGAGGGTATGCGTTGCACATTGTATATGCTTCGGTAAACAATTTTGAAATATACCGTTTTTTAATTCAGGAGCTTCTATATCATCATAATCGACATCTGAAGTGTTCCCATTTTCTGCATTGCTATTTGAAAGGAATTTGTTAATACCAAATTCCCTAAAGGCTTTTAAAAAATTTGCACCATTGTCCGTTACCGTTGCTACAACGTTATTACAATTTAAGCCAAACTGTGTGTGAATTTCTAGGATAACATCATTGATACGGTCGTATGAATGAGATCCAGGGAAGCGCTTACATGCCAGAGCAACTGATTTTCTTCGACAGGATTCATCTAACCAATGGCAAGTATATCCAAAAAAGCTCCTGTGTTTTGTAGACCATATATCGGCGGTGGTACAAAAAAAATTATTCTTTGAAATTAAACTTTTTAAGTTATCTATCATGGATTTATAAGTGTCGTCTATTAATTTCATGGTAGTTGGTCGGCTGGGTACTTTGAGTTGTCCATTGGCAAATCTAATTAAATTTCTGAATGACTGGTCCTCTACAATTGAAATTGGCAACATGTTGTTTGCAATAAACCGAACTATTAGATCACCAAATTGTTTCTGTTCAGATTCTTTGCATCTGCTGGATTTTGCTTTCATATCTTCATATTTCCGAAACGTTTCAGGATGTTGTATTTTTAAATGCCTGATTAAGTTGGAAGTTACTTGTTTTGATCCTTGCAACTTTGATTGACAAGCGGAACACTCTACTAGTACGCCGTTTCTTTTCCGTTGAAATTCCGTGTTGTTCAACTTGCAAGAAGAAAAATTTTGTATGTTTATTAGTTTGTTTGTTTGTAAAAAAGTACACTTTAACGATAACGGGTTAAAATTTTCGTCAATAAAAAAAAGATACTAGATTAAATATATAGCTTTTAACAAACCTTTTTGATGATTTTGAAAAATTTCTCTGAAAATAATATATTCTCTTTATGATTGCTTTTTGGCGATGGTGAAGATGAAGATGCTGAAAACAACGATGGTGATGGCAATGAAAATAATGGCCTATTATCAGCTGTTTCCTCAGGTTGCAATTCCAGAGACAATGTACTTTCCAATATTGACTCTTTCTTCCTTTTGACTGACGCACCATCATCATTTACGGAAATTGGTCTTTTTCTTTCCGTTGCATTTTCGTTATTAATTGAAAAAGTTGGGTCAGCATCGTAATCATCTGACGAAAAGTCCTCCTGATCACTCATCGCACAACAATTAATTAACACCTCACTAGTTTATATATATTGACTGTTCAAATTTACGCGCGTTGTTTCTCTGAATTCAGTTAAACAACTAAATTCGTAACTAAAATCACTGCAAACGAATGCAAATTACTTCAGCGGTATTTTAAAGAATCCGTGGCCGTGCCCGACAGTAGATTGTCCGTACCGTCCGAGTGCTACCCCATTTATACTTTTTCTTTAACGACACACGCATATACTCACTTTTTTCGGGAACAAAGGATCATAAACTGTCTCCAAACAACCCTTCGCAGGATCGCTCAAAAGACAAAGAGTAATTAAAGAATATCCATATTCCATGCATTGCAGATGCAGGGATATTGAGGAGACAAAGGATCATAAAGATATCGCACCTATCCTAAAAGCGCAATATAGCCAGATGTGCTGTTCAGCACAAAGGATGACCATTTGGCCAAGGATCTGTTCAAAGAGGACTTGGGGATACACTCATGCATTATATTAATCTAATATTTATGTGCCGGTTAGAAATATTTCCCTAATCCATTAGCACCTCGACCTCCAACCGTTCGTCTTTCACGGTGCGCACTTTCCAGGCCGGAACTACTAACTCACAGCCACGGGAAGACAACAAGTCTTAACATGCATCATCCTTTAATACGCACGCCCTTACCTTCCTCAGCCGAGCCGCAGTCGAGCGCTTATTTTCGTTTGCTGGAATGATTGACTTGACTTGACACTCCTCGACGTGGAGCCCTTTCAGACTCCAATTTTGAGAAGCTGTTAATATTAAAAACTAACAATTTCAATTTATCTTGTATTAATACGTCATAAATATATGAATATTTGTTCATAGCTTTTTTATTTAGCAAGATAAAGACTATTTTTAACCCCCGAGACACAACGATGCAAAGAAAATTATTTCAGTCACTGAAGCTCTTAATGAATTCAATTGATTGAAAATGACTGCAAAAGAATGCAAACTTCAGCGGACTTCAACGAAAGTAAGTAAATCACAAGATTTCACATTCATGACTTCAAGCTTTTTGATTTGTTGAAAAGACTGCATCATTCATGACTTCAAAAAGAATGGCGATTTGGTTTCTGTAAGTCCCAGTATCAAAGTGAAGTTAATGAATTAAAATACTTTTCACATAAATCCAAAGAATTATTTGCCGAAAAGATTGCATTCTTTTACAACCCTGATATGTATATTGAAAAACAATGTTCGCAACGCAATAGATCTCAATATGTATGTATATGTAAAGAGAAATTGTATACAAAACCATTAGGTAGATTAGATGTGCCAGTCCTATTGTCATTGTTTTTTTTTTTTTGGCATATAACATGGCAGTTAGAAGGCCATTTTCCTTCATTCGAAATTTCACTTAGCTACAATTTTTTATTTTATGTTTTATAGCAAAATCTAACGGAAAACGCAGTCGCCTAAAAAAGGATTATTCGCCAGTATAAAAACTAATGGCAACATATCAATCTAAATTTCCAGCTCTATTCGATTCGTTACAGCCTAAGCATAATAGGGTTGAAAAAATCATAAAAGGAGGAACTTAAACAGAACAAACACTTAAATCGTGTAGGTATCATAAAAAAGGTAGAAACAAAAATATCATAACTTATTTTAATCTTGTCCTTGCTGATCGGAATCTTTCTCAAGGCTATGAATAGAAAATGTTGAAACGTTTCTAAAACTGAATTGAATTGAAAATTTCACGTGCATAAAACATTACCGAAGAACTTCCATCAATCCCTGAATATTATGTTATTCATTTATTTAAGTCTACAATACAATTTGCACATTTACCTGAATCAAGACGTCTCCAAAAGTTCTAAAGTTTCATTGACTAAACTCCACAAATGTTCATTCTAATTTAAACATGCCATCGACTCTCTCTGACGAGTTTCTCTTGGGAACAGGATAACTTTTGTCTTTATGCCCAACTTTGTCAAGCCCACGTAAATCACCTGAAAATATCATTCTCTGTCTTTCGTAATCCAGACCATGCATGACTTTATCAAAAGTCTCACCAAGTTTTTGAAATGAATTAAAAGAACGACAGGACAACAATAAATGTCTTCATCAATGGTATTTTATTGTACACTGCTATAAATTCACTGTAGAAACGTCGTGGTTTATTCTGAATTTCATCACTTGGTGTCTGCGAGAGATATTCATGATCCACAACTGCTAAAAGTTAATATAAACAGCAATAAAAGTGTATGCAGAGAATTTATATTTGGAAGAGAAAATATTATTTTGTTGGAATAAAACTTGTTTTGTAATAAAATTGAAGTACCTACAGAATATGATGCGCGACTTCGATTCGCATATTACCGATTTTAATCTTTTAATTTCCTGTATAACTTAAATGTTGTCAATGCATATACATTTAGTTTAAGCTATGTTATTACTGCGAAGTGTATAAGTAAATAAATAATAAGTAATGTAAATAAATAATTTTTAACTCATCAAATAGTTTTGGACTTTTTAAGCACCGATATTTATTTATTTTATAACTATGGAAGAGGAAGAGGAAGTAAAGAATTAATATTGAGAAAAGACTAAATAAAAAACTAAAGAGATCATAACGAAATAAGATCAAAAGCGAGCTCGGGAACCCAGCCCATATAGCGCTTGAGGGTTAGTTTTAATTTGAATTTTAGTATACATTTTACCTTTAAGTTAATTTTCATTCCGTTAAATTTTCTAACGATTTAACATAAGGAAATAAATAAATACCAATTTTGACTTTCAAACGACAAATCTTGCTATACATTTGATCCTTTATTTACACCTTAAGTCAGTTGATTAAACTTTCAATTTTTCTGTTGGTATCTGTAAGTAATATTAATGAAAATCACATCAGAAGATAAAAAAATTCATAACCAAGAATAATCGACTTATTAGGGGATTTTAGTAAAATTAACTTTTTAATGAAGTCTTATGGTTTAAAGAGAATTATGTATGTTATGTTCACAAGAATGTAATCCAGAGTGATATCAAAATTATTGTCTTACATATTTTTATTGTCAAATCTGTTCTCCATAAAACACCATAGCCAAAATACTTATAGTACTAATCTCAATAATTATTTCTATTTTTTTTCACAAGAGTGTGGTATACCTAAACCATGATTTGTCTTTTACTAAGATAAATATACGGAGGAATCCTGCCTGCTGAGGTTGAGTCGTAAGATACCGCATCTAAAGCAATCCTGCGATATATGTAAATATGTATATATACATACATACATATGTATGCAAATTTAAATGCACGTGTATAGGACCATATATTATATGTCATCTGCATTACCTTTATTGCCTTTGTTACTCCTGACTATCGTATCCTTGGTGTATTTCAAAAGGTAACTCAAAAGTTGTAATATGAACTAATTCAAAGCTCCAGATCTAACATGCAACGCTGCATCTGTGGCAGAGTGCAAAAGGATAGAATGAAAATGAACCCATCAGGTAAACTGGAAGTTCCCTAAGGATAATAAAGGCAATCGCTACAAAAAGGAAGACCAAATTTCCTGTGGCGTTCGCAATCATCACGACCCGCCCATAAGGTGAAAACACAAACAACTAAAAAAGTTCTTTTTGATTTATTCAGTCCTGTCGACAGTTCTAGCCGGCGGAAAATTGTACCGCGTCGCAGGCTCATTTCTGCCCCACATGTCCCCTGCATAGCCGCTTAAGAGATTACACAGCAAAAATGGACGTGCTCGAGTTCACCTAGGAGCTTCCGACTCGAGGAGCAGTTGCACAACTACCAACGACTGCTGTTAAAACTGCAGAAAGTCCTTACTTACAAATTAAAAATGTAATTAAACGTGCAGACCATTTAGCAAAAAAGTAGTGTCCTGTAATTTTCAGGAGCAGCACTTTATCTCGTAGCGTAATCTTTCCATTTTCCGCGCGGCGTTGTATTTGAAGTTGATTCTGAGCGCTGTAGTAAAACGGATATACGGATTAAGGACGAAATATCAGCCTAGGTCCTAGAAGGGAACCCTATACCCTCCGCATGGCCGGGAAAGTTCACGGGACGAATTGAGTAGAGCGTGGTAGGGCCAATCCCGGTCCCTGGCACAGGATAGAAGTTTATGATGCGCTATAGCGCTACCCGCCGCTACAGGAGGACACGACGTCCTCCCAAGGAATTATTTTTAGTAAAATTTTCTTAAGCTAACTTTCCTGTAAAATAACGAAAAGTTTCGCAAAACTTCTAGATTATCCGCTGAGCGAATGCATGAATTCGATGTGTGTTTGTGTGTGCGGCCGGGTTTGTCCCCAGCCATATAAAATACTTTTCGGATAAGAGTTTCTTTCATGAAGACAACTTTCCTTTCATCCGGTAATATGAAATTAAACTTTAATGCAATTACGAAGAAATTTTAAATAAAAAAAAAAAACTTTAATATGCAGATAGCTCCGGCTAGGGCGGGGTATTCATGCAGGGCTGGGCTCCTATTGATGGACCCGTCGGAGCTGTCCCTTGGACGGGGTAGAACGAGTCGACCCACTACCGCCTACCATCGCATAGTTTTCAAACTTTGGGGCTCTATGCTGCACATGCAGAGCCCCAACATAAACGGGGTGGCAGAAAACTCTTAAGTTGATTGGCTCGAGGAGTTGCATTCTGAGAAACTTTCCTGGCCGACTTTTGGGTGCCTTTTTAAATTCCTTCGAATGGATATTTTGCCATGCAATCAATCTCTCGCCCAGCACACGTCCTTGTTCGATCGGGACAGGACCTGGCGCAGAAAAATGTTTACTTTCAGAGGTGTCGGTGGGTCAGCGCTCAAGGTAATTAGTTATCGCGTCGTTATTAATGAGCTCCTTACACTTTCACGATCTTGAGAAATGGTGGTATACTACTCGGTCCCATAAATCCAGGGCATTCTCGCTAAGACAGAAATAGGATTATTTTAAGCTCAAGGAGCTTAAGGCTGAGACGATAGAAATTATGCAGCCACTTCCGGTGTTTCCCATGGTGCATGCATTAACATAACAAAGTGGTAAAGGAAAATGCGTCTGATCTGCTCCGATTCATAGAAGCACGAAAAAATAATATATGTACGATTTGTAAGTTAACTGCAGCGTAAATAAATAGGTTTTTTACAGCGTGTTAATAAACACCATTTCGAAAAAAATTTTTATTTGCTTTAATAAAATTGCGTGATATTCCTCGCGCGCTCAGAAATTTGTTTTGCTTTAATTAAGTTGTAACAACAGCCAAATACAAAATGTTAGTTATATCCTCAAAAGGGCGTTTAGTATAGAGAGTTATATTATGTTAATATTTTAGGCCGCGAGCCAATTCTAATGAAATGATATAATTTTAAACAACGTACATAACTACGAAGTTAAACATTTGAAAGCAATAATTTCATTGATAGAATTCTCAATTGATTGACAGTTAGCAAATGACAAAAAATGCAAAGTAGATAAAATTAAGGTTATCTTAATTAATTTTATGAACTGTTTTCAATCAATCCTCGTTGGAAACCAAAATTAGAAGTGTTAAAAATCTCTGTGCAAAATTTCAATAGTCATTTCTAATGTGATCGGATGTCTAAATGTGTTTGATAGTAAAAAAAGAAGTAGAAAAGATTAACCGTCTTTTTTGAATTAATTGAATTGACTGATACTTTAGTAGTTTTAAAAGTTTAAACCACATTTTACTTTACAATTTATTTCATGTTTCTTTATACTAAACTTTATATAAGGTCATAGTAAAAAACTCCAAGCTGTCAATTAAAGTAATTGAAATGGGTACAACCTTCGCTACTTGAGGGTTATAACCTTTCATATTTCAAAAGTGCAGAGTTTACCGACATCACATGAAACATGACATTGTAAAATATATTAAATGAAAAGGGTTTGAAAAGGATGAAGAGCTGCGATAAATGGAACAATTGGATTCGATATATTCAAATTGCCGGAAGCATTAAGAACCGATTAAGCAATTACAATGGAAATTCCATGAAATCTATATCCAGTATACATTTAAGTTTTGAAATCAATTTGGAATTTTGTTGACATTATTCATGGGTCCATCTTGGGAATTGAAATATTATTTATGCTTTTGTATTTTTTTGTTCTATATTGTTTTATTTAAGGCATTATTGAACTTTAAAGGAGTTTGTTTTCAATTCGACCAAAATCGATGGGTATATAGTTAGATATGAAGTGTAAACGTTCAAAGTAATTGTGCAGCAATTGTTATAGTAAAATTAAATTCCTGGATTTAAAAATCTAAAGAATAATAAAAGTGCAGATTGGTACTCTAGGTACCAAAAGCACCATATTGCATAATGTTTTGGAATAATTTTTCGGTAAAAGCTATCATAGTATTATAATGATAAAATAATTATGAAATGAAAAATTAAAATTAAGAAATTCAGTAGTTTTAAGAATATTGAATTTCAGCGGTAAAATTTTATCTGAAATCCTTGCTGAATTAGTTTTATAAATGTTTATAATTTTCGTCTATAAAATCTTTACGGTATAGGTACGTATATAACTAAACATATCCTAACAAAATTATGATTTTTTAATTTCTAAGCAAAAACTCACTTAAATAATTGATTATAAGAAAAAAATGAATAATCAATCAAGTTCCATAAGAAATATGATTGTGTAAGTATGGTTGAAGTTAGTTTATTATTTATAAGTTTTAAACTACTAATTGGTTAACATATGGAATTCATGCAAGCTCAACTCTATATTTGAAATTTCCAGAGCAATAAAAAACAAATGAAGAGCAAATTAAATCAAAAGTTAGTATAGAAAATTCATTATGAATTTTTCGAAAATTAATTGGAATTACGTAGGAGGACATGGCTCCAACGTTGCAAATGCAACACATTCATGCACTGAAAAGATGAAAGCGTGTATACTTCTAAAAAACTTTTTATTTATTTTTCATACATGCAGGTAACTAGACGGAGGTGTACCTTCACGGATAACATGCATACGAAACTTGCTTAAATGAGCAGAACACTTGTGGCCGATGTGCATTCTTGTTCTTATACCCAAGGAACTGGAAGACGAAGGAATCCGCTGATAATAGTCTAATGACCTTAATCTCACAAAAAGCTGCACGAGCAAACTTTGCATAACTATAGGAGTTGAGGCACTTCCTATTATTACTTGAAGTTCCTGTAAATATATTCTCAACAGCATGCTCGACGAAAATACCAGAGTTGCCCTACTTGTTCAGTTTTTGAAGTAAAAGTTTTACGCAGAAAACGACAAGAACTTTGGTATGGGTGGAAGAAATAGACAAAAAGCTGTCAGCTCAAGAAATAAGGAATTATTAAATTAATAAAAATATCAAAACTTTACAGTCGAGAAATCTAGGAAAATTGCGACCGGCCCGACAAAGATAAAAGGTTCCATGACCTTGTCTTGTATGTCCAGAAGAGCCGGTTCAAGGAGTCTCATAAGGCATAAATTTGTCCTAGTTTTCCTCACTCTGGGCGCAATTTGAGTCAAAGTTTTCCCTTCTTCCAGGATGGGGATAGGGAATTTATATCCATCCTGTTGGGTACAGATTTATTACTTTTAGGTCATTTACTGAAACGGAGCGAATATTACGAAAGTTTCGACAAAGTGCCCAAATTCGATCAAAAGATGAAAATGTTAAAGTCACGGTGTGGCTGGCGAGGCGCGATCAGTCCTCGTCACCGCAGCATTGGCGTCGAATCCCCATGTGGAGCCGGGTTAATAGAGCAGGAGATGCCCACATGCACACACATCAAAAAGTATAGTCGGTGGGAACCAATTAGCCCATAATTAGCGCAACATATAGAAGAGAAACAGCCCCTGTGCAACGAACAATATCATACATATATTGTACATCGTAGTTAAATGATCGATCAGTGCGCCGCCGAAATCCGGCGTAATCAAATTTCAATTAAAAACACTGAAACTCCATTAATTTTAATTTCAGTAGAACAGGTTTTGCTAATAGAGTTTCACCAAAGTTTCGAAGAAACTTTTCAAAAGACTCGCTTTTGTGTATATAGAGGCGCCCCAATAAGTCGCCTGTATCAGGCGAAGCCAGTCGACTTGAATGGGTCTTGTAGGGCGGGCGACTGAGGGCACTCCTAGTAAAAAGGGTACCCTGATACCGCCCGGAATCCTTTTAAGGATGCCCAAGTTCACCAGACTAGAATAGAGAGTCTGCAGTTCGCTTGCAGTGTACTTGTTCACTTTAATTTTAAATTATATGAAGAGAGTTTTGATCGCAGGGCTCTTCTCTATTCAATTTCTAAACTTTTTGAATTATTATTTAATCATTATTGTGCTTTTTCAGCACCGATATATCTCTGATGGGGGTGAAAGTGCAAAACCTCAAGAGACCTTCAATCCGGAAAATATTCCTTGTGGGAGCAGATCCCCATTCCCGAGCTGATTCAGCATCCGGGAATTATTCATCTATTTTACTTGGGCTGACAGGATTCGCGGAAGATGTATTTTTAGTCGTATGTGTGGCGTATGCAAGGTCGTTGGTATGCATGCATAACAAAACCGTGCGTAACGTGTCTGGAGGAATGGGGACGTGTCTACTGCAGCATAATTCAAAAACAACTAAAGCTACATTACAAATGGAATATGAAAAACGTACTCTGTAAGTGATGAGTTTAGATATCCGGAAGATGAATTACTTTCTGTAGGACTGTTGTATTCCATATATAGGATGCAAATCCAATTATTTATCGTATTTATTTATATTACGTATACACAACAAAAAAAAAATCGTGAACTCACGTTTCGGTGGCGTTGATGAAATACACGCACTCATTCACAGGTTCACATCACTTTGTGGCAATGACTCGCATATGCTCATTTTCATTTGTCACAGGACACACGGGTCTCACAACAATTTATTTAATTTATTTTTATTTTATTTTATTTTTCGAACGTTAAACCTTCTTGGAGTGTTTCACCGGGCTTACGAGACACAGATGTCGGGGCCCACCTCAATGGCCACATTAATTTGCCAACTCGGGCTCCTCTTCCAGCAGATGCTCATTCACGGCTCCTGGTGTCCGTGGCACAAATGTTTACGTTTCATGAATTTTCATTGTATGATAAAATAGCGTGTGCGAACTGATTTATCAGCTGCAGCATAATCGCGCTGCCCAACGATTTCGTTCAACCTCGAATGCGGAACTGAGTCCTGAAGGAGCCTCTCTTGCCCGAAAAATGTTCGAAGGACGATAGTACCGAGGCTGGGGAGGCGAGAATCGTCACCGAAAACCACATGGGCTCCACCGGAGGAGCTCCACAAGGGGCATGCCCAGTGAGAGTAGAGGAAAATCAGGAGGAGTCCACCGTGAGTTATCTTCGAAAATACGTTTCCGAAACAGGATCCACATCCACCCTTTGGCGGGGAGCACAGCCTGTAGGTCGGATTTTACTTTATATATTATTTTTTATTTTTCACCCTAGAACTGCTGCATGCGCAATCCGCGCGTACCCCGCCAACCGCGCCGCCACTGCAGGACCATCGCCGGTACGTTTGCCCTTTCTTTCGGCTTTCATTGCTCAACTTTGCGCGACACTTAACTTAAGTTCTAAAGTCGTAAAATTTAAGTGTTTTCCAGTGGAATTTACCCCGCTCTGGCCGGCTTTTCGATTGTTGCATCCCATAGAAGAAACTTCGGACGGCTTCTCGGTGAAATTAGTTTTGGGCTGGCTGACGTGTGCCCCATTTTGCAGCTGCTGACGAGTACGTCCCCAAGACTTGCCCCCAATTAAATTTCGAAGGGACGTCGTTCGACACCCACCTTGGACGGGATGCCTGTTTCCATGTATGATGTGATGACCAGCATCTAAATAAATATCACTCAATATCTAGAATTGCTGAAGATTTTTTCTTACGTTTTATCATTGTTCTCAAGTAAAAATGTTGCCTAGAAACAACTTGAAAAAAAAAAATTCGATAAGCACTCAAATAATGCCGAGGATGTAGGACGTTATGTACAAAAAACACCCCACACATTGGTCCACAACCGCTTTCACACACAGCGTGAAGCAGATGGCCTTTCCGAAGATTTACACCTTTTTCGCAACCAGGAGAAAAATTAGAAAAATGGTTGTGTTTTCCCTTTTCCAGGAATTTTTTAAATCGGTATTGAATAAGTACAAGTATGTAGGTACAAGGAAAATCGATTTTTAGAAAAATTTCAGATTCGCCTCGCTTGCTTCGAGTACAATTTTCCATCCCTTAAAACCAATTTCGTTCATCTTTGTTTATTAGATTCAACATGTTTCCATATTCCAGAACCAATCCAGAAGTAAAATTTACAAATAGTTAAACATACTTTGGAAACACATCTTGTATTAAAAAATTACCCATCTATAATTATGTATTAATTTAAGACTTTTCCACTTAATTCACCTTTTGAGATAAATTTCATTCTTCTTTGCAATTTGTGAGTTTCTTCTACTCAATTCAAGTTCAATTAATTTATTTAGCATAGGGCTTCCAATACATCTTTCAAAATGTTGCTAATACTAATTTTATAGATCATTTTTCTCCTTAAATAGATTTTACATTATAGTTGTTGTAAGATACGATACATACGATTTATATAATAAAATTTCAAAAATTTTATATCCAGAGTTATTGTATTACTTAATAAATGCTCTATTCAAGCTTTAACAAATAGATTGGGCAAGTATTTTCAGAGAGTTAGTGTTCTATCTTCCACATGGTAATCCCTATAGAAGAGTTTTATTTTAAAACATTTTTACTATGTATGTATGCATTAATTTATCAAGCGCAGAAGAAAATGTTTAAATTTGAAAAATTTTTACATACAGTTATTGTGTTTAAAATTTCTTCATTAAACCCTTATTTTGTTTTATTTTAAAGCACTCATCAAACACTAAAATACCCAGTGATCCTTTGTCAAAGATCTATTAAAATTTAACCACGTTTAACGCTATTTGAAGAATGATATTTAAGCATCTCTTTGGTGAAATTAAAACGCAATATTCAGGAATTGTCATAGTTCTTGTCGAATTAGTATTGGTAAGGATTTATTTGACTGATAAACAGGCAGGATTTCAAAATTAATGCCTTAACCTTTTCTAATATATAGAGAGTATAAACATTTCCTATACTATAATACGAGCAATGTTCATATATTTATTTGTTTATTTATAATCTCGTTCTCGAAAACGATTCTAAAGATTTCGCTTAAATTTACAATATAGGGAATTATGGGGGCGAAAAATCGATCTAAGTCTTATTTCTGGGAAAATTCGTTTTTTCCGTGTTTTCACTTCAATTAATTTGAAGTCAGAGGTAACTAGAATGAATTTAGAGAGCTTTAGCAACTTTATCAAAGAAGTTTTGTTCAAACAGGGTTTTTAAGCTTTTTTCGATCCGATTCGGACGAATTCAGCAATAGGGCCCAATATTTTCTACGAAACACATACGAAGCATTATTTTATTTGAACATACAAAATAGATCTAACTACATGTTTTAAATTTTATCTGAGCAGAGCTCGGTTATCCAGGTAATTACGTATTTATATTACAGTTTTACATGGAGTACTATTACTTCAATTAGTTCTATAACTCCTAAATTTTAAAAACATTAATGTTTTTGAAATAAGATAATAAATTCAATTTGTATAAAAGCAGTGAATTTTTAATATTTCGTTCTACTAAATTATCGCGAATAATTTCTCGCTGAGCACTCAAAGTTTGAGTAATGCTTTCCTTCTTTCAGTTCAGTTAAAATCAAATCTCAAACTTTTTTCTTGCAGAAAATTGGGTGTTTAATTGCTAGGATCTAGTTCTCATAATCTCCAAGTATCATCCCAGTTTTTCCGTCCATTAAAACTTTGAATCAATCTGAGAAAGAAATTGTTCAAGTATATTTTTCCGAAAGAAGTATAGCACTATAGAGCGCAAATGGACGTATAAGACAAGAAAACGTAGTGTTTGTACAAAATCCCCCGGCTATCTTAACATGATTTAAGGTAACATTTATAAAAATGAAAAATAAACCCATTTTTACTCGCTTTCATTCTCTTCGGCGAGATACTTCATTTTCTCCAGTGAAATATGTTCGTTTCTTAGGAGTTGGGCATGGAACCCACCACCGCCGCCGGACTTGCCCTGCGCAATTATATGTTTAAGTCAGTCTGCAAACGGCGATTTTGCGAGTTATTATATTTCTTTTTTTTTGTCTTCATGTTTTTCTTCTGCTAAAGAAGCAGACTGCGTGGAGTAGAGTTCCTTAAAAATTAACTGAAAAAGTTTACAGACTCATCCCAGTGGTCAAAACTGTCTGAGGTCATATATAAATCAAGCGAAAACGGGTGGGTATTTACTGAGTGGATATTTCCGAAGGAAACAAACCCGGGGAGGGCAAAAAGTGGCAATCGATATGTTGGCCGCTGTTTTTACCAAATTCAATTTATTTCTTATGAACGAACAAAGAAGTAAATTAAGAGCGAACAATTACATAACTAGATACATACGGACGTAGGGTATTTTTCTCGACCCTTGGAGCGGACTGGTCCTTGGCAAGACACTTTTTCCCACTTTGAATTGGACTGACAGTGATAGTGGCTGTGCCACATTTCAATGCATGTGTGTGATAAATGATCCTTCGCTGACTGGAAGATTTGTACTGGTCGTTCCTGGTCCATAATTGCTCTTTTTCCCCCTCTGCGTCTCGACCCCTCTCCATTTTGCTGTCATGTACTGGGATAGCTCTAAATTCGTTATCTTCATCCTTGCGCGAGGTTGACACCACAGAAGATTAGCCCAATCTTACTTCTTACTGCGACTCACATCCCTCCAAGGCTTTTTCATTTCTATGCCACTTTTTGCGGCTCAAACTCAGGGTGCTAATAACTCCCTCTACCGGTAATTTCTTTACTAATTAGCACTTCCTGGGAATCGAGCGAAGCTGCCGAAAGGCTTTGAGATTGCTCAAAGATTGAGATTGCACTTTCATGTACGAGCAGCCAGAAGAGTTAATTCCTTATTCAAATTCCAAGTGTCTTTGAGGCCCTCTCGAGCGAAGGGATAAAGGATGAAAAGGAAGAACTCATTCCAGAACTTTCACCGGTGCTGCAGTTCTAAAGCCTTGAACCGATTTCGAACGATGCCAATTCCCATCAAAGAGAAGGTTGGGTGTAAAAATGATTTTTAAATTGTCCACCCTTGCCTTTATGCAAAATTTGTTGAAACACTGCAGATGAACATTCCCCACAAGAAGTTAGCAGTTAATTGGTTCGGGTAATTCCCACTTAACCAAAAAAGGACTGGTTGTGGAACACCAATTCCTGTCGAACAATTTCAAATTGACTAGATTGTATCAATGTGATTCATCAAACTCGGGTGCTTCGCAAGGTATCCAATCCGAAAACTAATTGTAAAAGCTTTCATCTGGGTTTGATTTCTCTAATGAATCTATGCACCAGCCAGATGAATTTGGTATGGGTCTGGTGGCCCACCTTTACACCCTCACGCATTTACCTGCCCTGCGGGGGAAGTGGCTGTTGCGGCTTTCATCCTCACGGCGTATTTTAGTTTCGACTTTTTGACAAAATATCGACGTGATGATTAGGACGGCATATGTTATTTAAAATATTTGCTGCTTCACCCAATTTAACATCAAATTATGATATCATGTCATTAAGGAAATTTGATATTTGTTGTCGATTTTCAGGAATAGTTAAATAATCTTACGAAGTAATTAAACCATAGCCTGTCAACTGTGCTTATTTACGCTGGCTCAAATGATAATCGGATCATTACTTGAAACCACATATGACATTTTGCGGCTCAATTATATTTTCAGGAAATGCAGGAAATGAATGGGCTTAAAATTGATACATATTAATTTATGACAATACATAAATATATTAAAATTCCCTTCTGTAATTAGTAGATGCACATAATTAAATAATGAAGTCCTGATTAAAAAGGTATCCTATTTTATTTTAGTTTAAACTAATAGGCAACTTCAGTTAGACCACAATTCCAAATGTATTTATATGGTCAGTTAAAATTCAAAAATCACAGCGAAATGAGCAAATATTATTAGTGCCACATATACCTAATTAAGGGCAGTTAGACAGGATAAATTAACAACTTTGTAAAATTCCGAATGTAGGTATTTACTCGAAACTTAACTTATTATTCAGTTTCTAATTGTAGATAACAGTACCAACAATTATTGTTTATTTATTAATTTCTAAATATTGTTGGAAATAAAAGTCAAAAGACTGGTAATATATAATTATTACAAACACTACAAATGTTACTAATAGACTCAAAAAATCATAGTTTATTCGATGAAACTTTATTTGGAGGAAAGCACGAGAGCTTAAAAACCCTATTAGAAACATTTACATATACAAATTCCTGCCATAATTTCAGGAGAGTCTACCCTCCAAACAATTAATATAATTACAGTCCAAGAAATAAATACTTTGACATCGACTAATATTCAGAACAAGATGGATTTTAGTGGAGACCTATCTTTTGAATTTTGGTGTCCAAAGTAGGTATAGGTAAATATGTATCTATTTATAAAACAAAGTATTAGGGCCCTTTTTGTGTTGAATTTTGTAAACTAAAAATTTGTTCATAAATATTTATCTTGAAGATATTTACAAAAAAAACTATACTTCACCCCTTCCGGTCTGATTCAAAGAGGAAAAGTAAATATTTAGTACCTATGCTTTAAGATGACCTCTGTCTAAAGCCTATGGTACTAACAAAGGAGGTATGGTAATAGTGCTGCATTGTCAGGTTCATCAAGATTAAAGCATTTCCTGGTTAAATGGCTTCAGGGGTTGTGGGGTATGATAGATCAGGGTTGATGAAAGAACATCTAATCCATCATATTTTCAATAATTTCCTCCCAGGTGACTTACTTACCGAAGAGACCATTTGTACGGATCTCCTGGCCTCGAGGATCTTCCGGAAGAAGTGCCTGCCACACGTTCAGCGCACGGTATTGTGACAAAAATGTAAATCCAGAGGAAATATGTCACCATCGTGAAATATGGATGCGGAGCATCGTCAGTCCCGGGTACCAGACTTACAACATATTTTATTATAAATATGACGACAGACAACTTTATATCTTCGCATTAGGGTCCTCGAACAGCTTTGATGGATGAAAAATATTTTCCGTTTTTCCGGCAACTCAGCGGCAGCCCGTCGAGTTTTGCATCCTTAATATTGCACGCGACGAGTTTTTGCAGTATTTTTTTTTATTTAAGGCGGAACTGATGCAATTTACTGTCACTTGGCATCGGCCATGCATTGTATTTGAATATGTTCTGCAGGTGTGCAGGTCCCGCTGTGATCACCTGGGATATTTAGCTGCAAGAGGATATTGGTTCCTTTTGGTAAACGAAGGTACGAGCAGGAGGAAATCGGGAAGATATCCTGTCAGAGCCGAAGACAAAGTACGCACTTAGAGTTCCGGGAAAATCCTTGAACACTTTCGGAGCTCCCCGGAATCTTGTTGTTGGCTCACTACTGACCTAACCCAACTATAGTTAAATCATTATTGACACACAAATCACCCTGGCTGGCACTGGATCCCAGCCCGACCTGCTAATAAATAAATTTCTCATCGGTCGAACACCTACCATAGGTTATTGTACCGAGTGCGTTGCCTACTTCGTAATTAAGTTTACTCTCATTATATCTCATGGAGCATAATTTATGATTAACTGAAATCTGTTCTTCTGCTCTGTGTGCCGTCATAAATCAGTGACATCATCATGAGCATGTTACGATAGGAATAATTAATTGCCCTATATGAAGATTGATTCACACCTCTGGTGCTAAAATGTGTATCACTGTAGTAGCTATCGCCAGCCTCATTGTTACGGTGGCGGCGGGGAGCACACTGCAGCCCGCGACTGTGGTGCGCCACCCTGTGAAATGCTCCCCCGGAACATCCCCGGTGGTGATGCCATCGTCGGTAGTGGAACAATTTGCTCCAGAACTTTCAAGCTGCATTTCAAGATTTAATAAACTCACCTGGAAAATTAGTTTGCGCGTAATTTTCTTAAATAGTTTGACAACATTGGTATCTCGACGAGAAATTTGCAAACTGCTGTCAGAATCAATTAGCGCCAGGAGATTGTTTTGATGACTCAAGCGGCACTCAGAACAATCATTAAATTCACATTTTCCTATTTTACTAAGTTTTGTTTATAATATAATTCATTTTCCGAAATACAAAGGAGGGTTCTGTGCTGATCTATTCCAGGTTTATTTTAAAATTGTTAGGTACAGTAAGTCCAATTTATCAAATCTTTAAAACTTAAAATAATGGCAAACGATTCTTTTCATGTATAATGAATTTGTAGCATTCAGTGGAACATTATTCCGTAAAAATATGATAAAAATGCATCAATTTTTCTGCAGTTCCAGCACAAAATAGACTTTTAAAAAAAATGAAATGTAGCCGTACCACCAAAATAGTTACCGCAAATAACAAATGCGATTAAGCAGAGAGTTATGTATAGAATGTTTGGATAGCACTTGTTGGAATTTTAACATTTTAATGTGAGAGTAAAACATTTCATATTCCAAATTCCTTAATTTTATTTTTATTATTATGAAAGGGCTTCACTTTACAAGCGTTGTAACGCGCACTGTAGAAATACATAATAAAAAAAAATCTGAATGTTCACATTATACAAAGTGCATTTGAAATAACGCGCGTGAAGAACGAAAATTTTTATTATTTATTATTTTTATATCGAAATTGAAGTGCTAGAATGCACGTTAACATATCTTTGGGCTTAATATACGACCTCATACGTTTAGTTGTTTATTAACGTCCTCTTATTATATTTTATTTACAAATAATTAAAATTGTGTACTTTTATAAAATATATACTAAATAAATCATCAAAGAAGCATTCGAATATAGTATAAAAATGTATTTGAATCTTTCCTCAATGTTTTGTAGAGGATAGTGGTCATATTCTCCTCTGGCTGATTAATTTGATATATTACATTAATATATCTCTTTTTTTCCTCTTTGAACTTGTTGAATTATAAGACATGAAATTCTGAATCAATTTTTAGGGTTCCGTACCTCAAAACGAAAAATTGAAATTAATATCAAATACTCAAGTCTGCAATCCTTGGAGCTTGTTTAAGCCGGACTGCTAAACCTAGCCACTATGGTACCTAATATGTGCAAGACACGTTATGCCGGGGTCTATAATTGTACAACCCTGAAAGTGGCAAATCAAAGGATAATCCAGCGGCGACACCTAACCGCTTCGGCGAAAGTGTGTTCGATTTACTCAATTCCGGATTTGGCAGAGACGCAACCACAACCCGGAATTATTTGGAAAGCCAAACGAGGGGAACTTCTGTCTCCCAATTATGTAAACATTTAAGTAATACGGCGAAAGCTGACGTAACATCGGATAGGTCTCTTTTAACCGGGATTACGCTAAGCTGGTTATGCCTTTTTAGATTTCCTTTGCATTTCGGTGGAGTATCCTGTTGGAGAATCCCACATTTCTCTGGAACGGTTGCGAATTCAACTTTTCCCATTGCTTTGCTCCGGCAAGCTTCTCGCCGTCCCTGCGAGTTACCCTAAATTAGTTTTAAATCCCATAAATCCCCAGGATCTCGCAGTCTTATCTCATTTTGATTTTTGATTTTCGTAAGGGATAACGCGATAAAATAAAAATTTATAGATTGTCTGCAGGTGAATGTACATCGCGCTACTAATCGAGTAAACGGTAGTGCAACCAGCTGAGGGTTGCGACGATGCCAAACTAGGATGGGACTTATCATGTTTGACCTCTGTTCGGGACACATGGGGAGTACGACAGGAGAAGTTTACCCGGAAAAGTTCTGCACGACAGGATGTCAAATTCAGGATTCCCAACTCACCCTTTTGTGCCATAGGACAGCTCCACTGTTCGCAGAAAATGCCAGGTATATATGAACATTTGTAGAGTTTCGGGGGGAGGGGATTAGCTGCAAAACGTCTTCTCGTACAATAAGAGCTGCTAACTCATCGTCAGACTGCATACGATTCCGGACGGTTTGTTCCCGTCTGGATCGCCTAAGCTGGCCTTGGACTTTCATCGTTATGAGTTCAATTAAGCCAGGCGCTGCGGGAACCACACGGACCCCGTCTAAATTTTGGGACCGAATGGCCTATTAGGGCCACTGAAGCGCGAAATCAAGCGATTAAGGGCGCAGAATAGTTTTGTAGCTGGATACACTTCTTCCAGGTTGTCGAGCTTATTCGGCGTTACAATTGCCGTTTGAACCGATTAAATGCGGCCATGGAGCAATTTGAACCGGTTCGGTGACTGCGAGGGTCAAATCAAGTTTGGGATGCGCGTCTATGATGCTGCAAAGGGGATTTCAGTTTATTCTTCGGTTGCAGCCCACCGAATGGCAACCAACCGTTCTTATGGCGTCCTTAATGATGACCACTAAGATTTCTTTTGCTTTTGGAAAACTGCTGGAGTACTTATTGATTGATTTTATTTTTCTGTAAGTATATGTACTTGAAAATCCACTTCCATTTAAAAGAAACAGGAAAAAAGTATCAACTATAGAAACTATAATAAAGTGAGATATCAAAGTTTATACACCAATAATTGGCATATCATTACTGTATTCTAAAGGTAATGATTTTTTGAAATTTTCAGTTTTTGGTTTATAAGAAGAATAAAAATGTCTACATTATATCCGGCAGAAGAATTTCAATACACTTAAACCTAATCGGATCAATGGTCTCCGAGATATTTCTGGCACGACTTAAAAAAAATCAATTTCGTTAAAAAAGCGTGAGGAAAACCAGAGAAGATATTGATATGTTACAAATTTCCAAAAATATTAAAAATTAAAATTCGTGTATTTTTATCCCACTATAGGTGGGGGTACAAATTCTAGAAATTTCATATAAATTTAAGGCCTTTGTGTTTCGAAGCCTAGTGCACTTCTTATTGTAGGTAGTATACAAGGTAGCGCAAAATGTATTACCCAATTATATTTTGCTGTAATCCCCAAAAGAATTTAAAAATATTATTGAAACAATTATTGCGCGTTCTGGTAGCGTGTACCTCTCCATTTTGCAACACAATAAATTTGGGGACTCTCATCTCTCAGATGTAAAAAAAAACTAATGACATTAACCGCCTTATGAAAAAATGTGACACTTTTTGCGCCACCTTGTACCTATGATGGAAAAATTTAGTAAAACGAGTTTGAAATAAATAAGTATGAGAACAGAAATCTGCTGTTTAATTACATCTGTAATAAAAATTCTTGAATTAAAAAAAGCCTAGTTTGTTTTAACAAGTTTTTGTAACCCATTATAACATTACATATACCCATTTAATTTAACATCTTTTTAAATAAAAGCCATATATTTGAAGAGTTTCATATATTTGGCATATGTTTATTATTATGTTTATTTTTTTTGGCAATAATTATCTGGTAATTACGGTTCCACAGTCGCGCCATTACCAGGGTCGGAAAATATTTATGCTCCCTCTAAATGGTCCCAGAAAGTGTCGCTTTAATTTACACTGGAGGGCAAATATTAAGTCATTATTACGAATTCTGTTCAGCAGCGGCATTTACAGCGACAAAGCAAAATCAATAAAGTTCATTTGTAGGGCGAAATTGAAAAAGCTGTGCAGCCGCAGGAACAGCGACTGTAATTCCTCCTGATATTTTTATGGGGCCGCACACACGGGCGTCGGGACATATGTAAAAGCCAATAACGACGGTGCCAGCTTTAAAAATTTTCATTGATGTCAGCAAAATACGCTCGGCTCGGGGTTGGTGATGCGAAAAAATGTTGCAGGGACCCACTGGCGGCCGCCGGGTTTATTTTTCATCGGGTGATGCGACGCTGGATGCTGGACGCTGGACCCCGGTCGGACGGAGGCCATTAAGTTGGCCGTGGCCACCACGTGTATGCCAGGGTTGTCTGCGGAAGGAGCAGGCGGTCGGTCGGCTCCCCGCACGAGCTCTTTAATTTATTGTCAGACTTAGGGCTGCCGCTGTGCTTTTTGCTTATTTTTATCTTAATTGGAAAGTTGTTTGCTGCCTCGAAGCCCGAAAAAAAAAAATATAATTTCGCTCCGTCCCGAATAATTCGCCATTTGTCTCCGGAGTCCGGGCCCCGTCCAGCGCACGGCCTCTCAATATGCTTCCGAGATATATGGCCACTTCAGTTCTTAATTGTTTTAAGTAGAGCCATTTTGTTATCTTCGGTAATGAAGCAAATTAAAGCGCCCTTCCAGTGGAAGTCAGAGATGCCGGTCAAGGGGATTTTTAAGGGCTTTACTGCGAACTCGAGCGAGACGTTCCACACTGCCACAATCCTGCCGTCGCCGCCGCAGAGACCGCTGCATGAAGTGCGTTTTAAGGCACTTTCCATTTGTGCTTCCTCCGGATGAAGGAGTTCAACTCCTCCTCAAAAGAGGATTTTAATGACTGAGCTTTTCTTCGTATTCTTTCTGTTGAAAAGCACTTTCAACAGCAACAGTTAGAAGGATTACGGGTGCCACATGCATGTGGCATTTCCACTTCCATCTCCTCTACGTTTTATTTCGGTTCATAACCTTTCAACCCAGAACGGGGTCCTGCTGCACCCAGGTGGGTAACCGCATGAAGCTTAAATCGGGTGTTCTTTTGGGTGAGGTATTTTTTTTAATTATCTTAAGCGCTTACAAATTGAACAAAGACACATTTTAGTAATTAAAGAAAGATAAAAATAGCCGTATTTCGACAAAAACTTTATACAAATATTTATCCATACTAATAACATATTATTGTGCAATAGTACCTAGTATGAGATAAAATTCCAAAAATTTCGAAGATAAGTTAAATAAACTGGGCGCACAGAAGCTCATAGTATATAGGTAGTATAGTACACCACCCATTTAAAAACCATTAACATCCGCCAAAAAAAAAGTAATACCCGGCGTAAAATTTTAGTCCTATTTTATGATTCCCCTAACATCTAAGAATTGACGCCATAAAGATTTTATAAGTACTAGTATGTACATACATTGAACCTCATTTTGATCTCCAAAACGCTAGGTCCGTCCGCTTTAGATGAATTCGGGAGTACCTACCTATATACTTCTTTCGGAACAAAATATTAATTCCAATTTAATTCCGAAGATTCTCCCACACAACACTTATTCTCAACAAGTTATTATACAATTACAATTTAGTAGGTACCTACATAAAACCTATTAAGAAGATTTCTTGATGCTGAATCAGCAAACACTACCTAATGAATGTGAATAATCACTTTAGTGTTTTTGTAACTTACGTATTTATAGTATAGGTACCAAGAAACTCTATTTTGATAATTCAAAGCTATTTCACGGATCTAACAGTACAAGAAATAATAACTCATCATAAAACTTTCTCTTAATCCTAAACAACTATTTCTGAGGGGCCTAAGGTTTCAAAAGGGAGATTAGAGCAATGTACGTAAATCTGTCGAAATTTCTATAATTTGACATTCCTATTTTTTCGGCAATATCGCTACCCCTGGACGGTTTGGATACGGAAATTGTGAAATCATAATTTTAACTTTTTTAATTTATTCTAATTTTCAGTTTGAAACCAGGTAAGTTTAGTTAAATCATTGCTTTATTTTCAATCAATGGTCACAAAAAAGTAGATAAAATATGATTTCTTTATCAATATTAATTTTTCAAGGTTTCAATTTTATCAAATAAAGAAAAAGTTGATAACGGAGTTGCCCTGAAAGCGTCTCACAGTAAATGAGCAAAGGCAGTTAAGTAATTTACTAAATATCTCTGTTTAAAAATAATTTGCCCAATTTTCACCCAGTTCCTCATTTTATCTAAATTAAGTGTTATTTTTTTATTTGATTACTTGTTTATTTTGTTTTCATCGATAGCTAGTTAATATAAGTAAGAAAGGATTGGAAAAACAATTTTTTTGTATTGTAAATCTAATCACATATTTTGCAGTACCTACAACGTATATGTATATTAATAAAAAAATGAAAAATCTTACTTTACAATGTTTTTTGAAAGCTAAGCAATCCTTAAAACTGATCAAATTTTATACATTGGATGATTTATTTATCAAATTTTGGATACGATAATTTTCCGATAAATTAAAAAGAAATCTTACGATAATCAGCGGGGAGTTAAAAATACTTTTAAAGTCGTTAATATCAAGTACCTAAGTATTATAGAATAAAATATTATCTGTATACTATCATACTACAAAGTTTTTGGTTTTATTGTTAAATGTAATCTAGTGTGTAGTTCTTTGACAAATTTTAATTTTATTTCCATCAGTTAGAATAATATTAGTTTCTACAAAACTATTAAGGTATATGTACATGTATACATACATACCTATAAATGTAGTATCTTCTCGGTTGAATTTTGTACTTCATTTATATGATACACTTTTAAATTTAAAGCGAACGCTTTAATCAAGTTTGATTTCAAAATTTAAGAGCCTTTAAAATATTGAGTGACCAAGCTCTATCGCTCCCTTCAAGATTAATCAATTTCTATTGTTTTTAACACCCCGAGGAGACATGCTGTTTATCAAAGTGAAATAAATATTTATATCGTGCCGTCCACTCTCTTACATAAACATCCGTGAAACATCAGGGGAATATGCGGACCGAGATCCCTCCATGTTAGAACTCGTCCTGATATGAGGGAACCGAGACGTTCACATCCCTTATTACTCCCTCTGGAAGTTCAGAGATATTTCCTCTAGATGAACCGGGAGGCAGTAAAAATTTTAGCGCTCTAGTGATAAGGGTGTGTCTAACGGGTTTGATAGGCTGCTCCATGTCTTAAGCGAAATATTTCCAATGGCCACCCAAATTTATTATATCTTAATAGAAAGATAAAGACGCTAGAGAAGGGCAGCGCGTAGCTCTGGGAAGACAGAGACCTGGAACGGGTGCGGTATCGCAAAGTCAATAAATATGTAACGAACCAGGAGGGATACTGTCTTCTAGGTGATGGAATGTAATAAATGTAGTGCGGCTCACGATCGCAAAATTTTCAGTAATTTACGACCGTCTCACACAAGGGCCTCTTTATACTAAAAAGCAGTAACTATAGCGTGACAAACAGCCGCGTGAAAGACTCTTGAGCTCCTTGAAAATTTTATGAGTTAAAAGAAGGTAACTGAGGCGCCGAAAATGACGTGCATGTGGGCGGCGCTTCACTTGCTTTACACTAAATGACTGAAGCGCCGAGACACCTGCGTCAAATGTACATACACCTCCTCGCTTATGAGTTATGCAGATGATTACATTTTTCTATTCGTGCTAAGAGCGCTGCAGCAGCGTGGGCGTGGTGCAAACAAAGCAATCCTTGCGAAAACATTCAGTCTTCCAGTTCATGCCTGGTTAGCATCAAAATAAAGAAAGAGCTTTCATAAAGGTTTCGAGGCGAGTGGAACAACAAAGTCACCGGGCTCAGAAAATAAAATATTTGCCTTACAATTCCAAGATTTCCCGTAAGGTCTTTCTGGGACATTACTTCCGTGGAACAGGGTCTTGGTTCGGGGCGGCCGGGTAACAGGAGAACGGGTGCCTTCAGAGCGGCCCAAGTAAGCAACTCCAAAGTAAGTGTAAAGTGCAACCCTTAACGTCTAAATAATATAGCGCGTTGCAATCCTCACTTAGAAAGTGCTATGCAAAGTTATGTCGCAGACGTGAAACATGAGATCTTTTTTTGAAGTCTACTCTCTGAGGCGCCGGAGGTTAAATGCAGAAAATAACAAAAGCTTACTTATTTAAATATCTTTGTACTAAATCAATACTATCTAGCCTTCCCCTTGTTTTATACATGCATTTTTAAAATTATAGAATTATATCTGTCAAACATATAACAAATTTGTTAATTGAATATATAAAGTAACATAGGAATTTTTAAAGGATGTTTGAAAACTTAATTTAATTAAAAATTAATTTTAACAGCTTAAAAAAAAGAAGTAAATAATTTAAGACCGGATTGGCGCATTTTAAATTTGTGTGCTTGTCTCTATTACTTTTTCTTAAAAGAAAAGAGTGTGTTTTTATTAAGAAGGCTATTTGGAGAGATAGTCATTTGGAAAAAAAAAATTAACAATACACAAAAAAAGTATTGACAATAACAACGTAAGTTAACAATTTTATTAACATCGTTAAAACTTCCCGGGATTGACAATTTTCTAAGACAAAATTAGCAATAACTCCTTAGATATGTATGTTCCAAAAACCGAATAATGAAAATAATTTTTAACATGTGTATAAAATAAATTAGAAATACATACTTAAGTATCTATACATAGCCAAAATTCCTCTTTTAGGTAAAATAATTAAAGTCTTGTCGAGATATACACATCTACTTTAATATGGCAATTGTGACAACCGCTAATTATTAATCAAAATTCAATTTTCGAACCCTCTTTATTTACTGTTAGTTAATTAAAATTCAGCTCACCTAGCATTTTATTGGTTATCCCAAATTCCAAATTAACTGCTCTCTCCCCAAAAAGGTTACTCGTTTTACTCAAAACACCTTTAGGAAATCCGGGATTCAGAAGAGAAATGAAAAAATATCACTGCCTGAGTCCGAACCATCGACAAAACATCATCAATTCGCCAGGAGAGCATTAGTCCGGCAATTCTGCTAAGGAAGTTGCCTAAAATGTTACTATCGTTGACAATGTAAACAAGCTGCTTAGAAAGACATAAATTTACTTTACGAGTTAATAAAATGACGATAATGATGCCATGAGGATTTTTCCCTGCGTCCAGCGTCCTCTTGTCGTGTTCTCGTTTTATTCGAGGAACAAATACGTTCCTGGCGTCACCCATCCACAGCCAGTAAGAATTTCTTCACAAAATGATATTTTTTTTCCTTTTTCTATGCTCGAAATTGGGTTTCATGTTGCAGATCTGATTCACCTGTAAGGCAAAGAACCTAGCAGACCATAAAGACATCTCCTTGTCAGTAGGAATAAATTCCAACCCTCGGGTAATCAAGACAGCTAAGTACTTACATAAATTGATTATTGATGCTATCTCGACTTATTGGGCTTTGTTTTGGCAGACAAAAGGACAAAAGATATGTTCGTTTTCGAAAAACCATGACCTTTTCGATTTTTCCGACCAAAGAGAATATTACTGCAAATTTTTGGGATAGACTTGTTGGTGGTATATTCGTTTCTTTTCCAACAAATTCAGGCATATTAAAGAGAAAATTTTCCACGAAAGGTCAAATATGTATTTTTATTGAGGCAAGAATTTGCTTTCTTCTTTACATGTTCATTTTATTTTTGTAAAAAATAAAACATAAAAGTATATAATATGTATCTTGCATGTCAGGCAGATTGTTAAAACAAAAAATTTTCATAAAAGGAATTTTGTGAAGAAAATTCTCTTATTTATTTATTTATTTAAATTCTTCAAATACGTATAATAAAGGTCAGTTTACAATATTTTTGAACTGATTTGTAAAAGCTTAAGTATCTTAAACTCATAAATGGTCGGTACATATAAACATTGAGAGGAGACATTGAAAATCTTATAAGTGTTTGATTCAAAGATGTGGGTAAAAATCTAATTATTTACTATGGTGAGGCTCTAAAATTCATTACTTCTACCATGAAAAATTTAATATTTGCTTTTTACCTGTAAATACATACATATATCCATTTAATTGAAAAATACCAAAACTATTAGTAAAACAAAACTTCTTCTATAAGATTTGCTGTTTTCTGCGTACCCATTATAAAGTTTAACAAAATAGTTTTTTGATTCTAAATTTTAATAGAACATACATACATACATTCTAAACTGCTTTCTAATAGATCCTACCACATTAATGGTATACTGGAAAGGATCTGAATCTTTTTAGATCAGTTCGTTCTCGTGCAAATTGGGGCCTTATTGTTCTTCACGGAGAACTTGTTAAAATCGTCTACATTGTTCAAAACTTCTTGAAACTATGCGAAGAAGGAACTCGGAGAAATTTAGCGAAGTCTAATCGGAGGACTCATAATTCATTTAGGCCGTCAGGCGCAAGGAATTTCATTTCCTTTGAATTGAGGCCCAATTAAAATTTCATGAGGTTCCTTGGTGACACTGAGGAATGCGATTTGTCCATTTCTATCAAAATGCACTGCAGGCACTACTCATTCCTGCCGAATTCTCTAGATTCCGGATTTCTGTTTGAGGCACTCTCCCTCTGACAGAGCCCGGCTAGAACAGTCGCTATAGCAGTGCAATTGTCTTGCCTTCACTATCTTAGGACTGCCGTCTGGAGCGTTAATTAGAAGCATAAATTTAATGACCTTTATTTGCATAAAACACGAAAACATGCATTATAGAGGGCATTTTCCACTCATGTTGTGAAGATCTATGCTTTCCGCCTGGCGAAGAAAACACCCCGTTTTACACATGCATGCCACTGCCGCCAAGAGGCTCCTGGAGTGGCTCAAGTCAGCGGGTCTAGGGCTGTTTCGTCGGCATCCAAAGGGCTGGGCGTCACTTTATAGGGCCCCAGTTCTCTTTGAAGTAGTGCACTCTGGCCGTAACTCCTCGCAAATTGCATTTTATTCAAAAGGGCTTTTCTCGCATTGATATTTTATTTTCTAAATGGAAATTCAGTCGGGCTCCTCTACTTACTAAGTGCACGCCCATTCACCAGGAATTTGATATTTAGGGCAATTACCAAACACACAATAACCGTCCGGGTCTGGGAAAAAAAGGGATTTATACGTTCCATGGATGAAACTCACCATTTGCAACCCCGGTGTATTTCGGGTGGTCCCTTTCTTTTTTTTGGGCAGGTTGCCGAGCCGCCACAACCCCTCGCAGGGCAAGGCCATTAATTACATCTGTTTCCCGTAAAAATGTTGCAATCGAAATAGATTTGCGCTCCTGGTGGCCACAAACGTTGGAAACGCAATGCTTTTTCCGAGTCAACTGCCACTAAAAAATCCATTTAATACTTTCATTATAAACGGGACGATCCCAACGAAAATTAAGGAAGAATTCAGGGACTCCTGAGTGCTTCACACTTCCCATTGAGAGAGTCCTCCAACTTGAATGGTGGCTAGATTTTATGGGGCGCGCGTTCGCTTTTGACTCCCGCGCACCTCAATATTTTTTAACGCCAGCCGAATTTCAATTTCTGCAGGGCAGCACCCCCTGCTCAAGTGGTGAAAAGGTGCTCCTACTGGGGGCTGTTCGCACAGCTCTCCACTGGAAAGTTCTGAGGCAAATGAAATTTTGAAGTGTCAACAATTTGCGTTGAGCAAATCAGTTCCAGACACACTCGGCAACTTTCAAAAAGATTTTGAACGAAGGCAAACATACAACTTTGCATGAATTTATTTCGTATTTCGTTTGGTCCCCCCTCCCCCAACTGTGGAAGGGGGTTGAAGACCTTTCCATTGATGTTGCCGTCGTGCGTTTCCTTCGATTTCAGCCGGGTTGCTTTGTTGCGGGGCAAATTTAATGTGGGAGTCCGGAGTCCGGAACTCGAGCAAAACATGCCCATCGACATGTATTCAATTAAGAAAGAGCCTCCGGAGGAAAGGTGAGTCTCCTCCTTGTTTTTGATATAGCCCTATCCCAAGACTGTGATGCCGTCTTCCGATCAGGAAAATTTAATTATTACTAGTACTCTCCACGGAACCTACCTTCTAGGTTTCCATGTATTCGTGGAGTTGCCTAATTAATTACCAGGACCCGGCCGGTCCGGCGACTGCGCCCATTTTCCGCGCTTTTCAAATAATCAAAATCCAATTTATCACCGTCGTCTTTCGCAAAATCAATGAAACAAAGAAATTTCCCGTCATATTTGTGTAAATATTTTTTTAAAGATGTTAATCCCCCAGACATTCCCTTAATATCTGGCGACTGGCGTCACGGTAAATCATGCACGTAATCGTTTTATTGGGGCCAGAGCTATATACAAATTGTTCACCCCTTGATTGATGGCCCTGCTCCCAGGCGTTTTTTAAGGGATCCCATCTTTTCTTTCATTTTTCGGCTACCATTTTTTTCATTCCGCTAGCAAATTAGATTGATGGTCTTCTTCAATTTTATGCTGTGGGCTTGTCCGTGTCAGTGATGGTATTACCGCCTGAATAATGAGGAGTTGCAAAATGGGTTTATCGGGGTAATTCCATTAATGACCCCAAGAATTTTATCTCATTTTTGCTAAGGTGCTCACCAACTAATAAAAATTACTTAGACATGATGTTATTTTAACTTATAAGTGCTTTGCAGAGATCCCTTTAGAAGAGATAGTTATATATATCTTGAAACAGTATTTCGTGTTTTGCTGTTATTCCGTAAGAAAACATGAGCACATTGCCAAGAGTTCTGAGTAAAAAAAGATTAAGAAACAATGAAAAAGGCACCCAATTAGAATATAACGGATATTGAATAGGTACTAATAAGATGAAATGTATAATTAATAAAAAATAATAGGCTTTCTTTAGCAATTACGCATTTGTTAAAGAATTCACAATAACATGGATTATTTTATAAGAAATATCAAATTTGCGAAAGTAAAAGCGTATAAATTATAAAAAGGATATTTTGGAAGTCAAAATGAAGAAGCAAAGTTAATATGGAAATACTTTTTTAATACCGTAGGAATTTAGTACGTTGGAATGTGTACCTAATTAATGCTATATTAGTTTCTTCCTGCTTGTGAAGGTTGGTCAAAGAAATTCCGTACGCAAGGTATAAAGTTTTAAAAATTTGTTTTCTTTGTTGAGACTTTAAGGACCTTATTCTCGCCAGTGTCTGTTTTTACAAAATTAATAACATCAAGCCAGTAAAAAACATAATTTACATTTAATCACGCTCCGTACTATGACCGCAAAAATGTTGTCGCTATTTCGTCGAGATGAATTTAATTCTCTCTTCCCTTGCCCTATTGGGGGAAAATCCACTTAAAACATTGTCGAAAGAAGTTTCTACATCGTTGGCATAAAAAAATAAAATGTTTCGTGCCGTCCCGGAAACCCTTTCAACATTGGAGCTCGGCCCAGTTCTCCTTAATTTTGTTTTAATTGAAGCAGATGTACTCTGGTGAAATTTTAATTAGTTAACGAATACGCATCAAAGTTAGTTCCCAGGTTGCGCATATAAATTTTAAAACGCAAATTAAAAATTTAATGAAATTTCTGCTCGATCAAGCATCACTTTAAAAAAAATGTTTTCGAACGGGACCCTTTTGCCGCCGCAGCGTTTGGCCAGTGGTCCTTGAAGTATTGCTTCGTAATAATCTTTAGATAATGAAAATTCTTAGAAGATCGATGTTGGTTCGTAGTCAGTCAAGTAGCACTTTTTGGTGCCCTTTGACTTGCTTTCGTTTCGCTTGGCCCAATTAAGTCGCCGCCGCCACCATCTTCAAGAAGGTCGCATTACAATTTCAGTCATGGCTGCGTCCCGACGCTCGTTTTCTTATCGGGGCTCGCATAATAGCTTCAGCAGCTGCGTGGCGCCGCGGCGCACTGTACGGTCGCAGCCGGCCGCGAAGGAATCCGTCGAACCGGGTCGAGCCCGGTGCGCCTGCAGCGCGTTTGTAGGCCGCAGCCAAGTATCAAAAGGAATCCTTTGAGCGGGGCCCGCCCGCATGCAATTAAAATTGTTCAAACCAGCACTTGGCACAAATCTGGAAGCATACGTAACATGTCCGCAATTAGGTCGAACCGTGATGGAGAGAAGGAATGCCAGGGCTTCATGAAGGAATTTATATTGCACTACAAAGCTAAATTTTTCCTATCCTCGGGAATTGCTTCGGAAAGGCTTATCGCTTCCTCTCTCGCCTGTTCTTTTTTAGTTCTCCTACTACTTTCCGTTTTTTTTTTTCATTTTAACTCTAGCCTCCTTTGGCTGCTCGTGGCACGGCACATTTGCTGCGGCGGGTGTTCTTAAAATTGTTGCGGCGTATTTCTGTGCTTAACCCGAGATAAGATCAATTTAAAGAACATTAAAGCAATTAATGTGTCGTATTCCACAAGTGGTGATAATGAATGGAACTGGCGGCTGGTATCACGTTCATTCTCGGCGTCGAGGCGGCACCAGAAGCGTTCGTATCGGCGTTTAGCCCCCCTCGTTTTTCCTCCTTATCGATTTTGAACACCTTCCCAACCACATCTCGTGCACCTGAAGAAATTAAACTGTTTTTATGCCGGGATATTACCCGAGCTCCTGTGAATATGTCAGGTGCACCGAAGGTACAGAACAGTCTCTCACAAATTAGTGGGGTGGAAGGATTACCTAAACACCTTCAAATTAAACCCGTTTATTTATCTTTTATTGGGTTAAAACCTCATTAACGCACTGAAACAACTGATCTGATGTGTAACTATGATGAAAGAACCAAACAATTATTATTGATAAAATCAATTTATATCTGACCTGATATTATGTGCTAAAATAGATCAAAATAAACTGAATCAGCATTGTAGACGTCTTAACGTTCTATGTGGGCGAACAGACAATACAACAAAAGATCCAAAATTTTGTTTTTACTATACATATATTATGTACCTACATAGGTACTTATACTGCGCAATATATGGAAATAAGTAAATACATAAATAAGCACTAACGTTTTGTATTTCCAGTGAAAATAAATCGGAAAGATTTTATAAAACTTCTTTTGAATTTATATTACTTAATAAAAATTTGAAAATTGTAAAAAAGCTCATTTCTATTACCTCTGATTTTAATTAATTTTTCCACAAAAAGAACTTCAATTTGTTTCGATTGGATTTTTCTATCGGATTATTTTAACGAGTTTGAATGAAAAAATTAATTGAAGTCAATTATAACGATATGAAATATTTACAATTCTAAGAAGCTTGCTGTATGAAATTTCAAATCAAAAGAGGTTGTATAAGGTATTTTCGATTGCACATCCCTGTGAATAAAGAATATGAACGAAAAAGTTTTGTAATCTAATAACTTATCAATTGTAATATAATTGGAATATTGTCTGAATAGCAGTCAATCTAAAATGTAATAAAGCTATTATAACAAGAAGAGAAACCGCTAGTGAGAGAACCAATCAGTCTAACCTGAAAAGGCGGTTCAAGCGCGAGTAGTCAAATCTTTGTTTATACTTAGCCTGAGTAAATGCATTATTATTTACTACGCCACGTGTATTACTTCAACACGACTCATCCAAACTATCCTAGGATAAAATATTACATATAGAAAATCAAATAGGTTTGTCTCATAATCTCACTTTCGCATTAAATGTGTAGGATTAGTCATCAAAATTTTACTTCAACTCATATATGAACACTAAAAATTTTAATTTGTATTTAAGGTATTGAAAGCTTCTTTTTAAGTATAGGTGCATAAAAATGTGATTGTAATTGTTTACTTTTACACAATAATTATTTACAATTACAATATAATAAGACATACATAAACCGGTTAATTATACTAAGAAATATGTAAGCTTTTTCTTTATTCACCACTTTGAGTGCTGTAATCGTACGTAACACGATAGAAGAAAGATTCACACTATTTCGTTACTTAATAAAATACCTTCCATTGAATGTTTAGTCATTTCCATGCCCTACAACAGAAGCTAGCTAGCTCGATAGCTTACAAGTTCTCCGTCTCAGCAATAAATCCTCATATAGCGCCTTCAGCGGTCCTTCGAGCGGTAGACAGGGCTCTTCCGATGTATTTGAAGAAGAACTTCTTTTCTTCTCGCGTGGAGGAAAGTTGAAAATTATTCTCGGCGAAAATCGTTTATCGTAATTTTATCTCAATTCTTTACAATAATCTGAAGCTATTACAATGTACGACACCGAAGGGAACGAAATGAATTACCAGAGCTACACGTGGGGGCTTGAACTTTAGCCGAAAGTGTGGAGTGCGAACGCTCCATGTACAAATCCAAATGAATACAAATGCTAAAAGATAGTCCGTGAGGAGTTCCCAAAAAGGTAATACCATTCGAGTAAGAAATATTTGGTGGTATTCTTAAAGTGTATATGTATTTTCTGTGGCTGTACGTTCACGTGTCGGCATGATTGAGACACCGAACTGTGCTCTGAAAGGATGAAAAATCAAATATTAACGCCGTAGCAAGCATGTCTTTATCTTTTAGTGGCGCACTTTAACCAAACGGTGTAGCTTCCTTAAAGTTGCATTAAAACCATTATTTTGATTGTTTTCAGCAGCTCGAACAAACGAATTTCAGAGAAGTAAATGGTGTGTGTTTCAATGAACGAGAACTCAATTCGAAAATTTGCCAGAAACTCCAATAGTGGTCAATGTGGGGCCAGTTACCTTCCGTCGTCCTTGCTAGCCGGATGGTGAAAATTTCACCAATTACCTCCCAGGGTCTGGTGTAAAGTTTATGACCCAAGTAAGGAGCAGGTAAAGTTTCAATTTCTAGCGGAATGTAAGGGCCTCTAGGAATATTCAGATGGAAATATTCCTCAATAGTGATGGTATATTTACCTTGTTCAGGTGTTGAATCGAAGACCATCACCCTGGAAGAGTGGCATAAACAAGGAAAATGTTGTTGCAGGTAGGTACAAAGCCGGGCTCAATGCGTGCCATAGGTGTAACCAAATCTAAACACTTCCTCAAGTGTACCTCCTTATGTGAGAGGAGTGGAACCCCATTCGAAGAATGCATCTACAAACATGCATTTGACTTACTCGACTCCATTCTCATTTGGATAATGATCAGAAGCTTCAGTTATCGCCTTTAGCAAATTGAATTTCTAAGTGAGCCCGACAACTAATGCTCTGCCGGAACGAAGCCGGTTCCAGCCTAAATGTTCGATATGAATTTTAATGACACCTACACAAAAAGCCGAATGCATATCGTCATTTGCTATGAATATCAATTAATTGACTCTGCGATGGTAATACACGTATTTGGCCCAAAGGGCGCTGCAGAAGGAGTTTGGTGAGAACGACGACGATGTAGGGTCTGTAACATTTAATTGGGTTCCAGAGATTTCCTTTTTTTTTTTGTTCAGCCCGGTTGGATCTCCTGCAAACCAAGGAAATCCTTGACGGCAGCAGGACGTTCCATCCACCTGCGTGCCTGTCGACCAGTCCATTTGCGATCCGGGCTGGGGCTTTGTGGCCATCCGAAGTGCAAGACTTTATGACGTTCTATTTGGACTGACTGCAGACCAGGCACGTAAACAAGTTCACAAGTTAGGGTTTTTCGTCCACATCAATACGCTCAATGAACGCCGAGAATTTCACCGGAGGGGTTTTGTTTTGAATCTGGTAACGACTGGATCGTCGAAGTTTTTGGGAAATTTTCCTATACAAAAATACGAAATCAGCCAAGCGAAAAGCTACGTGTGTAGAGAAGGATTGAGACTAGGTATACCAAAAACTGGTTTTTCTGTTGAAAACTACGTTTTTGCGCAAAACTCTAAACACAACGGTGCTATTCAGATTATTTGCCATTGTTCATAGTATAAAACACTATGGTAAATCCTTTTAGCAGTTACTTTACACTTCACCAAAATAATATCCTTTTTTCTTATAATATATATGCTTTAAACAAATCTTATCTCCTTTGTTCTTTTACAAAATACCAGTCTCTATAAGGAGTTAAATGCATTAGGTAGGTACTCGTAGTATGACAATTTTAAAATCATCTTACCTTACACTAAATCTATTAAAAGTTAGTCGATTTCATTTTTAATGTCAAAGAATAATTTATTCTATGTTTCGAGCAAATCTCAAAAGTTTTTAAATCAGCAATAATAGTGTTCATTTTTTTTAGGTATTCACATATCTACATATATTAATTCTTAAAAGAATTATTTGATTAAAATACTGATAAGAAAATATTATAGTAAAAAATTACCTACATTTACCTACATATCTTAAAATCGTAAAAAGGTATATGATTCTCGAAACTGTGGCTTCAAGTTTATGCTGATCCCGAAAATTAGCTCAATAAAATAAAAATTCCTTTTTATGATTTTAAACCATTTTATTGAAATCGCTTTAGCATTTATTTGGTTGAAAAGCATTTTACAGTGTTATTTCCTGCTATATTCGTTGTAAATGAGTTTTCATAGGGCCAATTAGGCAAGCACTTACAACGCGAGAATTAATGGTTTTATAACAGGTGCTATTATTAAACCTGTTTACATTTTTATTTCGTTACCACCCAACCATTAAGAATTAGTACTCCAATAAAATGAAACACCTTCTGCGAATATGCAGTGCGTATCTGAATTGAACCTTGACGGCGACTTGCTGAGGTTAGAAAATTGTTACGAGAATTTATTTGATTAACTTATATGTACATTACATAGCCTATGTATTCTCAAAATATGCCAAAATATTTTTTATTAAAAACAAAAATAGATAAGACAACATAAATGGATTTACTTACTATCTTAAATTTGCAGTGCCGATTTCAAATTTTTTTTAAAATGTTAAATTAATAAATTGTATACATTTTTCAAGTTCGATTTTGAAGATATTTTTAAATCGTTCAGGTTAAACTATTAACTTTAGTATCGGTATTAGATGTTTAGGGAGTTTTCTTACAAATATAAATGTAGGTAAATACGATAACAATCTGAAATTTAAATTAGTTTTAAGTATCAATCAAATAATTAAAATTAATCAATAGCGCTCCAAATTTCAGCCCTATTTAATCTTAGGAGCCAAATTTGTTATGAATGATATGCAGCTCGACAATTACTCAGTAAGTACATCCGACGTGCCATATGAAACACAACAGCATAAGTCCTGAGAAGTTTATAAGTCATCATCCGCACATAATGTTCATGACAATATAGAAGCCCTCCGGGTGGGCTCTGAATGCATTTCCACCGAATATACAGCTTTTGAACTTCTATGTATTATGCCAGAGAATATTGCCCCCAGATGTGGATATTAATTAGGCCTTCTGATTTAAGTTCACGCATTTGTGTTAATATTTAACGCTGATGAAACGTTTCGCTTGCTAAAGGGTTGCGGCTTTCATATTCCATTTGATTATATGCCACGACCTAATTACCTACTTTACGACAAATTAGTTTACGTACAACAGTTTCCCGAAATTTTTGTTCTGAGGCCAACCAAATGATTGCTTCGTAAAACTCGCCCGGGAGATCGCTTAAAGCAGCCAACATTTATCAAAAACTTACTACGAATTTATTGTAAACTCTTTAGAATTCCATGAATATTTGGTTTTTAGATAAAACTATCTATGATACCCAACCGAAAATTTAACTTTTTTCCACAATTGTTAATTGTATAATATGTTTTAAACTTTTAAACAACCCTGATCCAAACATGATGTCACACTTTTCGATTACCTCATGATAAAATTAGTAACTAGTCAATACGATATTAAATAGCATTCAGTATTTTATTAATGTGTGAACTAAAAAAAATTGATATTACTGTTTGTTTTTTTTAGTCTCAGGAAATCATAAATTAGCGGTTGAGTTTTTAAGCCCCCTAGAAAATCTAAGTTATTTTTTCTTCCAATTACACAGAATTTCGGAATACGGCGGTTATAGAGATTTTGATTTGAATTTTTCTCAGGTTAAAAAAGTTACGATAAAAATTCATTAAAAAATAAAGACTGAATATTATTTAGCAATTTCACCAATTTCTCTAAAGAGAAACAAATACCTACACTTTGTAGCTAAAATGTAACCATTAAGTTAATTTTTCATTATTTTATTACAAAATCAAATATCAATGGAAATGTTTAGATTAATTGCAAATTGCAACCTACTGATGAACTCTGTGTAAATAAAATAATAGTCACATGAAAATAAATCACTAGCTCGAAGAAGAGCTTCAGAAAATCATCCTAGCGCAGCTTCCTCTAAGCACAGGAACCGCAAATTAGTGGCTCCGGGCTGTAAATATTTACTGATAATAGTCGAATGATTTATGACAAGTTGATCACGGCTAATTATGGAATAGCCCGACAAAGAGTATTCTGATATTCAAATTAAACGATTATAAGCGCGATAAAGTTCGCCGTTTGTCGTTGTTCGTGCCGAGCAATGAATAATTTATGACTGACTTCCTTTTTGAATCAACAAATTATTTCATTACTGTTTTCTCTACAGAAATCAATATTTTATGATAATTCGGGATATAGCGTGCCAAGATATATAAATCTTTTTTTCTTTTTGGATTTTTAAAATTCAATTATTTCCAGTTTCCTTCATACATATACATATGTATAATGCTTAAAAGAATAGTGCAAATCGGTGAACATTTCTTTGTGAGAAAAACACTATTTTTCGCGAGCTCGTTAAAATCTGATTATCGAAAGTATTCTTATAAAACCGCTGATAAACGACAACAGCGTAATATAGGTGTTTTTCTGGGCGGCAAAAAACGCTCATTCGCATCACCATCAAACTCTTCAAAAAACGCGTAACGAAATTTTCTGGCTGCCTCATTTGCATTGCAAACATAAAAAAAAAGAGGAGGATGAAGTTTTTCATGTATACACCACGAAATTAAAACGTTTTCACGCCGTACATTATTTAAATTGCTATTTTTTTCTTCCGTATTTTTTCATGCGCAATTTCCTGGTATTAAGCGAGGCTTTTTTTGACCGGTAAAAAACCACCCAACCATTAATTGAGTTCGGCATCATAAAAGTGTCACATAACGCGCTCCTAATACGAGGCCACCTATGCGGCCAATAAATGGGTCCATGTGATCTTTCGCCATAATTTCAGGTCACGTCGCAAAAATTGGTTACACCCGAATATCAATTTATCCCAGGAACCCTTAGGACAAATATTTCTGTTAAAAAGTTTCCTGTGCCGCCGGAGGTGTACGTGATTATGTGATATGCGTGCCTAATATACATATATTGGGGCTTTATCGCTAAGACCCGTTCGATAAAGTTTTATCCCCCGCCACTCGCCCCGGCAATAGTAGTTACTCATGTTTCATGCACTGCCCCGAGGGCGGGGGTGGCCCTGCAAGGCCGCAACGCCTCCGGGCACTTTATATAAAAGCCATAAATCTCCTTACTGGTGAACGAAATTCCCAAAAGGAGCCTCCAGTGGGAGTTCGTCCTAGGGATTCTGGTCATTTCGAAATTATTTCACGTAGATACTAATTACCCACCAGCGCCACTGATGGCACTTGGGTCGCGAGCAGCAACTGTTGATTTGGAGATACACCGCGAACGAACGATTTCGTAAAACAAATTAGCGAATCGTCCTTGCTGAAATCAATCGAAATTATATCACAGGATGAATTCCTTGAATTAATCGATAACTCGATTAATTAGTTCAGTCCATGGCAACAGAAAATTTGAACTAACTAATAAGTAACAACAACGAATATAATTATTTTAAATGAAGTATGTACATACATACATACATATATACTAATTTGTATTAATTCGAAAATAATTAGGTACATGATGTTCTGACATTTTTTTGAGTGAAGACCATAAAAGTAATACGATTTAAAAATTATTAATTATAAAAAACAAAACTAAAAGCATATAAAAGAAGAAGTTACTGTGTCCGAAAAAATAAAACTCAAGTTTAATTTTTATTTCCGATCGAAGAAACTATTCTAATTACTAGTAATTTAGTATAAGTGATAAAATGTTCTCTTAAACTAGTTTTTTTCAATTTACTTCGGTTTTCAAACATATTTTTCTCATCTTACGAATTTTAATTTTGAGTTTGAGCTGAGTTTAGATTTGGCTTTATGCTATACATCTTTTCCAATTATTTTAATTATTAGAATATAGGAAATGTTGGACCTATAAACCCTAAAGGAATGTGATGTTTACGTTTTTGGAGATTAATTTGAATTGGGACATTATTTTTCCTCATGTAAAAGAATAAAAATGTTGTTTGATAAGTCAAGAAGTCTAATTAAGCTCTACATAAATATAGTTTTAATTTTAATGCGCCAACGAATGACGTTGTTCTATTGTTACCTTTATTCTATTCACTTGTATTGGTATAATCTTCATTTTTATAGAAAGCAATAATGAAAATAGAAACGAACTTTCATTAAATTTTAGCGCTTTAGTGTTTAGTCATTCGAAATCATTTGATATTATTATATTTAAGTTATGGATGGTGGTGGATACAAATTAGCCACCACACCGGTTGTACCATCACATGACTTCTTCTATTGAATATGGCCTCCGCTTCCACGAATTACTTTCTAGAACAATTCTGAGAAGATTCCTTTCTGTAGGGAGTCAATTGAAGTCGCAATTTTGCGAGGTGGATTCCGCGAAAGCAGTGAGCCTACCACGATTGATATCCTATTAATCCCCAGCAACGGGGCATTACACCGGTCGCTCAGCGATCCGTGAAACTCCTGCTGGAATCCAATCCTAATCCTTTTAACCAGGACGGCTGCAGCATTGACTCCGGCAAGCGAACCGATCCATTTTTGTACATTAAGAAATGAAAAAGTGAATGCCAATCCATACCTGGGGCAAAAAGCACTCCGGCAAGCTTTATGTTCAAAACAAATCTATAAACATGTCGTTCTCTGCAAACGACTATAAATTATTGGCGCTACAGTGTATAGTATACGTGCGCCGGAGGGAATGCGATTTGCTGGTCGCTTTTCCCGAAAGTCTGGGCGGAAGATATGTGGCAAGAACGTGAACCCATTCGGTGCCATTCATTTTAAGGTAGTTTGAAATTTTATTTGATTCCAAATTGATAAAAACGTCAAGCTCTGGCTTCTTTGTTCCGTTTGTTCGGATTGTTCTTGTTCCCCCGCTCCCGTCACCCGGCCACTTCCTAAAATATTGATACTATTTGGGGAATATTTCTACAAAAACGCGTCAACAATTGATTACTTATTGAGGGCTGATCTGAGCGCAATCGGGGAGGGATTCCGATATAAAGGGACGTTATTGGGCGGTTGAAATTCCAGCACAGAGACTCTGCGGCGGATTTTGGTTGACTGGCTTTTATTAGAATTTTTCTTTCATTATTATATTTCTGGAAGGTAGAAAAGCACTTTGACGCAACACGAATGAAATGTGCTGCAGCAAGTTGTTTGCAACTTTTATGAGGATATTTTTAACTGACAGTGAGGTATTTTCTTTCCATTGCATCACAATGTCGCGGATATCAATAAAGCGATTTCAAACTTATTGCCTTTAAATGTTTCATGACCTACATTCAGTGACTCATAGTAAATTTTTGAGTAAAAAGCTTTCTAAATCTTTTACTGTTTTAAAATTTTCACAAAAATGCACTTCATTCAGTTGTCAATTCAATTCAATTCAATTTATTTTAAATTTAATATGTAGGTGTATACAATACAGTTAATTAATTTAGTGCTAGAATCTACATTCGTTCATCTACATATAATATTTTTGTATGGCCTAACCGAGAAAGAAAAATTTTAAAAAAATGATATGTGTTTTTGGGAGAAAAGAAATTTAAAAAAAACTCAATGAGAGTCATTCAGTTGTTGAACTAGAATAAAAGCACACTGCAAGTAGCAGAACTACCTTCATAAAAATTGAAATCTACTCTAAACAAATAATCATACATATGTTTTGCACCTCAAAAAGGTTCTCCCGATATAACATGTATATCATATATATTTATTAAAATGCCTTTTTATGTTATTTTAAGTAATCATATGTTTAATAAAAATGTATTTATCAAAGAAAAACGAATAAGCCCTTTATTTTTAAAATTTCAGCTCAAGATCAAAGTTGTCAGTATACCAGAGTCTTCCAACGAGAAACGTGTCCCCGTTGCCCAGCTTTAGCACTTCTGTAAGAAAGACGGTAGACTTAGTAAGGAAAACGCCATTTTTCTAAACATGGGTTTGAATCTGTGTATGAGCTCTGCGTTTTGAAAAAATATTACTGCTTAAAATTTAATGACGTATCATTAACCTTAAAAATATTTTTAAATCTTATTTCCCTAAGGAACAATATACAAATGTAGGAGAAGTTTGAAAAATGCTGTAAGTCCAATAAATATTCTAACCACGAACGACTTCGGGGATCCCCATAAGAAATTTTTTGGAGGCAGTTCGAAATTTTCTACATAGCCCATACGAAATTCGGAAGATTCCGGAGTTTCTAAGAAAGACTCAAGTATTCTTATAAAAGACAAGAGAATTCTTTTGAAAAACTCAGGATTACGCTTACGGAAGCTCTGGAATACAATACTATAAGTATCACTGGAATAATTTTAGCACATGTTCGAGGAATAATCAAAAATGTTGTCTTAATAATAATAAAATGAATTGTTTTTCTGTTTTGTTATAGCGTTCTATATATGCTGTTAATTTTTCAATTTTTTTTTATATTAAAGGATAGTTAGTATTACTAGGATTGTAATGCTAGCTTAACACAGAATGCTGTTAAAGTGTGCAATGAAAACATGCAAATATGTTTATATGGGGCTGTAGATTTAGTAAACCAAATTTGGATGAATATTTCGAAACACATATTAGACGCAGTTATACCTACTATTGTCTTATGTATTGAATATATGACGCACTAAGGAAGTCAAGTGCGGTTGCAGACAAAAAGTAATAAAATCATTATCATAATTTATCATTATTTTTTCGACATAGGTAATTGAATTGCAAGAAAGTAACTACTTTATGACATTGTTGCTAAATGCATGAACTCATCTTTTAAGCTGAGTGAAAATTGCTTCACTTAAAAGGAACAATTACGATGCTCTGTGGGAGGCACGCCGGATGGAATATGACCTGAGCTGTGCTGTGCCTGTACTGCAGGTCATCGCAAAGAGCGTCAATGGATCGCCGTGAAACAAAGCAGTGACGTTGATGACGTCTGGTCTGAAGCGATTCGTGCTTCCGTGCCACTTTTATGCCTCCTCGGTGGGATTCAAAAGGCAAAAACTGGAAATGCCATTATGTCTGGAGCACCTGGTCATATGCAACAGGTCAGGTGGAAATAAAGTTGTTGAAGAAACTTAAGAACAGCTGTCGAAAGAACAATTGAGTTGAAAACTGGCGTGGAAAGTTATGAGTGTTCACGCAGAGCACTTTCCTCGGCCAGGAAGGCGAAAGTGCATTTATTTAGGGACGAATGAATTCATTCGAATACCCATTGCATCGATTCACTAGAAATTCTCTAAATTGCTGACGAAGGGTTCATGTGACGCAATTGTCGTATAAATGTCCACCGAGTGGGTGCATTTATTTTTTGGCACCACAGGTCACCCCAAAGGTTTGCACCACCAGTGACGTAAGGTACCCAGCTGGCCGAGCAACCGTCGATAAATCCCGACAGGAGGTGGCCCCGCGTCTGTAGGGCTCTGCAGCCAGCGGAGCAGTGAGCCGTGAAGGTAATCCCGCGAGGCGTCTGGGAAAAGTTGTGACAAAGTATCACCTGGGGGCATATTTTATTTATTGCCCCAAAAACGTGGAGCATCAAGAAAAGGGGCAGGACGTTTTTTTTTTTGTTTTTTTTTTTTAGGCAAACTAATTTGTTGGAGTAATCATACCATTAACTGCTTCCCCAATTAGTGGTAATGAGGGGTTAACTAAATCACAGCAGCAAACAAAGCCGGGAAATGTTTGCGCCCGGTTAATTGTCCGGACGACGTGTTAATTTCGTTATCCGAATCAATTGCTTCTGATAATTATAACGAGCTACCCGACGGGAGAATCCGCATCGCGTTTATGGCCATCTTCCCCCAATAAAAACAACACCTTCGCCGCTCGTAAATTTTAACACCAGCTTTTCGGTAGTCACTTAAAAGGAGCTGCTTGACTGGGATTATGTGTAGTAAAGAGATAAAAACAGGGCACGCGTTCGGATTACGAGCCCCAGCCGTGGTCACGTACTCCGAATGAACGAACTAATATTTTCGGAGGTGCGGGGTCGGGTACAGGGCGAGAAGCGAGAACACTCAATGTGTATATCATGTCTGTCTTATCTCCTCAAGCAGCTACACTTTGGAGCGAATTAGCAACTGCTGAAAATGTCCTTTCCTAGGATGTTATCCGAACTATTTGGTGAGCTGATTTCTCGAAATATGGGATACTCAGTCTGCAAGTAACATCTACATATCTTTGCTTACTCCTTAAAGATTGCTTAACCATGTTTTGCATATTCAGACCAAATTTTTTGCATAGAATGTGTCTTTCATTTCATTTCAATACACTCAGAAGAAAGTGGCATTATAAAATAAAATCACAAATATAAGTATACCTATACATTTAAACGCTCGAATTTGTACAATGTATTTATGAACATTTTAAATATCCTACATATCATTACGACATTTTCAGTAGCATTTTTATTCCATTTTGTTTATTTCTTATTTAATTGCATATTTACGAAAGATAAATATATGTATTATTTCTCTATTCAAATCTTTGAAATTAAAATTTTCTAGGTAAATATACAAAATTTACATCGACTAGAAAGTAAGGGGTAATCGTCCTTTTTTCAATGCTCCTTGATGCGGGAACCGAAAATGAGACGAATTTATATTTTGTAAGTAGGAAAAGTTCTTTTCATAATAGTAAAGAAAAAGGTGCATAAAACGAAAAGTGAATATGTACAGAATTTCTTTTAGCTCTTTGCATTTAAATTTTGTATTTCAATTTTATTTTCACTATTTTTAACAAAAAAAGTTGTTTTTCAGTATTTTTATATCATTCTTAAAATTAGAATATCTCCGGATTCTAATGAGATATAACGCTGAGTTAGATGTTGATAAAACTTTTTCAACGAATACTATTGATTGCAATAGTGGTGATATTATTAAGCGGGTTGAATGTAATCTATCACGATGGAATTTGTAAAAATGGCAGGTTGCGAATTAATGCCACGGCATATGAATTCTATAAGTGTCCACAAGTTAACGAAAACGCTTAACGGAGAGTAAAGAAAATTGTAGAGACCTATTCTATCCCTGAAGATTTGCTGCCACCCACAAAATCATTGGACTTGAAATCAGTAAACTGCATAGTCTTTAATCTTTGCTTATAAGTGCTAATATTATTTTATTCGACCTACGGTGAACTGTTTTTAATCACACTGATAGAGTCCAATTCATATACATACATTTCCAATCCCCCAAAATGCCAGTTTTATGTCAATCGTTTGTGCAAATGTATGTATGTCAACTGTCAAAAACATGCAGTGCTTACAAAATTTTTAGTTTTATAAATACCTTACGTAATATTACAATAAGATCATAAATGATCGTCTCTAAACGTTATCAGTTTATTGTGGAGAATTTTCAGGCGTTATTTTACACTTAGTTTTAAAATTTCATGACGGGCAGTTGCCCATTGCAACGGCAATTGTATGAATGCAGCCATTGGAATGTATAAGATACATTAATTAAGTGAAAAAATCAACAATTACATCATGTTCGCGTTGGGAATAGGAATAAAAAATCATATCGCGCTGGTGCGCTGGGAAGCCTCTTCACAAATATTTGATGTAAAATACTCGTTAGGTTATTCCAGCTGAACGAAATCCATTCGAACGTCAAATAGTGCCAAATGGCTCACGTAAATGGTGAAAAGCGCAGCGAACCATTATAACTTTTGCAAATTTTTAGGAAGCAGACATCCCAATGCTAAAATCTGACAGACCGAATTAATTCGCGGATATCAGTGGCCCTCCACCTCTGGCAATTTTTGTCATTGTAGCGAATTTTGTTTCCCTGGACGACGACGGGCTTGCAGATTTTCTTTAAAATGGGAAAGCTTTTGTTATATTGTGCAGTGGGTGATTCTAGCTCAACCCTTTTCAAATTTTATCATCAGTACTGTATGCATGCTCCAATTACCCAGGGACAGTAGACCCTTAAAAAAAATTCAACTGAATGGTAGAATAGGGAAAAGATACAGTTTCAGAGCCTAAAATAATTCATAAGTCGTTTGTCAAAGTCCTCGTGCTGTAGTTGCGATGTGAGGGGATTTGCGCTGCACTGGTGAAATTCGGGATTCGTGCATGACAAGCTCCCGGTGATATATGGGACCTCTAGACAAGTCCTCGGCGGTACATGTCCCGTCCGCTGCGGCAGACCACCTCTCCTCACAATTAATGAGTTAGCTCAACTGCACCCTGGATAGAAAAAATAAAAAAAAATGGGGGCTCCTGCCCGATATATACCACCGAAGGGACCCGTCGCAATTAATTTAGCTGTCGTGAAGAACGAAATTCCTAATGGTGCACCACCACCGCGAGATTATTTCAATGAGACATACATTGTTTGATTCCTTGATCCAGCAGGAGTTCCCCATTGCATCACCTGGAGCCCCATTTGATGATAGGGACCCTGGAGTCGTTCGCTTGAGCACGTTATGTGATCATATGTACATAACTCGGTTATTATATGTACATACATATATCCGAACAGAGCTAATATTCGTCATTTGAGAATTCTAGAGCCCCGGGGTGATATGCACGGAAGGAATTGTCGCTATTTAATTAAACGGACCACTGGGTCTCTAATTACGCAGATTGATGGATTTCTAGAAATTTCCCGCCGGGTAGGTACCTAAAGTTCCTCTGCGAGTAATTAAACCACAGCCGGGCTGAGGCCAGATTTGCGAAAATTTATTGCCCTGCGAGAGGGTCACATGAACAGAATAAATTTTATTTTTTGTACTTGTTTTTGTGTCCTTCCCTGAATATGACCCAATTTGAGAGATGACCCGGTTACCTAAGTTGATAAACGGAGCCCACACCCTATGAACTATATACCGTGCCGCCCCGTCCGGCTGATAGTATCATTTTAGCGCAATTTTGAAGCTGTCGATCGGGGCGTCGTCGTCCTTTCAAGGGCGGCCCTTCATTTATCATCGCAGCTCATTATAAATTTCTTGGAGCGAGCTCCTTTTTGTCATGATTGGACATAGTTAATGGCCGTTAATTTCCTGTCCCCGTCGCCCAGTTCTACACCTTTTTGCGGCCGGATCTGTTGAGTCATGCATACGGCCGGGCCGACTCCTGCCCCCGTCCATGGTATGCATGCCCCAAACCATTTTATCCATATTCAAATAGTGTTTGATGACTATTTGTTTTTCCTGCTCGTTTGTTTCCTCAAACACTTTGCAAATATAAGTCTCGGTGAGGGTACGTGTTGTTCGGGCTGAAGAACCCGATTCGACGGCAGGTTGGGAGTTGGACGGAGGTATTTATGCCCTAGGGAACTCCGCCGCGGCATCGGGACGGCCAAGGCGGCAGAGGCAGCTCCATCGCGTCGTCGTCGTCTATGTGAACCAGCCGCTCGGCTGCGTTATTGCACGAGTAATTGATGTTTTTTCCTGCTCCTTTATTTTCTTAAGAGCCCTTAATGGAAATGCGCTGAAAGAGAGTTGTAGAATCATTCGATTTGTTTTGTCCGCAAACATACAGCAAATTTCCCTTCATTTACGTTAATCTCGGGGCGATGTTTGCGGCGAGCAAAAACAAACCAATCGGCCTAGCTGCCGCTTTGCTAACGATACAGCAAACACGGTTTCATCTAATTTGGGAAAATTACAATCCTGTTCGTGGCTATCCATGCTGACAGATTCATCTAAAAACGGCCGTGACGCAGCATCCCACTTAATTTATTTGAAGTTGTACTTTTCGACGTTCGCACCCTTTAACGCAACTCTGAAGAAAAATAAATAAAAAAAGACCTGTTCTATAATATCACCTTACAGTCAACTTTTACACCCCGCTACCCCAGTGATATAAGATCCTTCGTAGTTCGTAGCCCGGCTAACGAGGCGCATCGTACGAATTAAATTAAAACTTTTGCAAAGTTCCTCATATTACAAGAATCAAATATTTCTTAAAGAAAATTAAGTTTCTTGGCAGAGCGAAAAACTCGTTTACACCATTTTAAAGGAAGTTAATTTTTTCCTCTCATCCTTGTCCCTCTCACCTTTAAGTATTTTTTAACTTTTCACTTTTAAGTTTTCTCTGTTTAGTCGAACAGAACGGAAAAGTTCGCAAACGACTATTTACATATTCATTTCCAGCTGGTCTTTATAGCTCAAAAGGGGCTCTCGTTTCAACTACAATTAAATCCGTCCTGGCAGAAGGACATAGTTATTCCATAAAATTTAATTGAAAAGTAGGACTGTAATTTACTTTATGCAACTTGACCCTCTCTGACACTTGCCAGGTGAGGTAAGTATTTGAAAGACCTTACTGTGACTTCAATCACTGCTGATGGCCTTTTATAAACTAATTTTTTATTCAGAAAGAAAAATAATAATAATAGAATTCTCTTCTCTTCTTGTTTTGAAGAACTAACTAAATATTAAAAATTGCATTAACGTTACATAATTAAGAAAATATGATAGAGCTCTTTTTTTACATAACTATCACAAAGTTATTTCGTCTTTTATTTTACAACTAATATAAAATTTCGTCAGAAACACTTGTGTGAAGAAAGCTCCATAGTTCGAATAACTAACAGCCGAAAAAATTAAATAGAAATAAATAGATACGTTTAGATACATTTTCAGTTTTGCTTGATCTTTATCCACTTTGCATCAAAAATTAATCCACTTATAATTCAAGATTTAAAATATGGATAGTTTGATGCGGTATCAGTAAATTTAAAAATCTTGTTTTCCAATCCGAAAATTTGATTTTAATCTGATTTTGACTGGATATTAAAAAAACAACACAGCTTATACTTATATATATGCAAACTCTGCCTCATCGATCTGAAACAAGGTTCAAAGAATCCAATCAATAGCTTCTAGGAAGGACCACTGACAGGCGTTATTAAAAATTGTTTATCCTTTGATAGTTTAACAAGAATCGCGATCTGGTCCATGACTGGATGGCGCCTCAAAAGCAGCGCCCCAATTAAGCTGGACGCCCCAGGGGGTGTTCTAGACCGCGGTCGTGCCTCGGGTATTAATGAACCATTACATTATAATTAAAAGCATTTTACACAAAGGTTGAAAAATGCGATACGACATCCAATTAAGACTTGTCTCAACATCTCAGCCCTCTTGACTGGGTGCCGAGCGCAGCTTCCCAGTGGACCATCCGAGTAAAGGATTAAATAAGAGCAAAGGGACATAAATCACCGACGAGTAACAAGTTGTGATAAATGATTCTGAATTAATTTTTAGATGGTGTTCCCGGGATTATCCCGTCTCTTTAACCGATTTTTGCAGAACTCTTGATCTCGTTAACACCGTTTATAGTGACTGGTTCTCAGAGGATCGGGAATTGGCATTGGACTGGTTGTTTTTATCTAACTAAGCGTGTGGACCTCTAATTCTGTTTGCAAGCATCAATTTTCGCAATTAGTGCATAAATGGTGTGCCGCAGAATTACACTGTAGTGCTTAATTAACCGCCATCATTTGATTAAGCGGTTTTCGAGAGTTATTGGATAAACAATAGATGACAAGAGATCGAAATTGAACGCTTTCATTAGGCCCCACGGTCGCTCTAACCGCAGTTGGACTAGCTATTGACGGAGCCCGGACAATTGTTTATTTGTTGAAATGATTAATACGCGAATTTCATTCAGGTGAATCGACCCTCATCCCGACATAGATAAATTTCTAATTAATTATGTGCCAGCCTGCAATAAACGATACCAGATACCACCCAACGTGCTTTATAAAAATAATATTGGTGTTGAGGTAGGTAACTACCTATTTACGTTATAATTCCTAAACAAAATTAGTTATTGTTATGATATTAAAGGGCAATCCTAAACAAATTAGTTATCATTATCGACGAAACCTCCTGTTCAATAAACACAAAAATAAATGCAGATTACCTTAATAAGCACTAGCTCCAAACAACTTTAAATGAAATATTTATAAATTGCAGGGCAGGAAACATAGTTATGAGTTATTTCAAACATTTTATTTATACGATTTCGTTAGGTAGAATAAATACGTTCCATACATGTTGATATAATTTCACAAGTGAAAAACACTCCACGTAATTTCTGGACATATTTACTGATTAAAAAGTTATTTGGTTTTTTTGTTTCAGGTTTGTTAAGCCAGTAAACGCCAGGAAACTTAAACAATTTTAGTATTATATTGCTGCAGTGATTTTCCATTTCTTTAGAAATGTCGAGAAAAGAGTTTTAAGTTATTTTTGGAATTAAAATTAGAAATATTCACTTAACATTCTTTTCAAGACGAGCTGTTAAAGTTTTTGTTTTAAGAAAGTCAGAGAAATTTTTATATGGATATTTTGTTGGGATCTTTAATCATAGTAAAGCATAAATGAAGTACACCTGGATTGAATTATGAATATTGATAATGAGCATACATGAACACTACCACTTCTTTGTTACATAACCAACAAAATCAACTGTGGACGAACGATTTTGGAGGATTTCAAAGACATGATGACAAAAATCGACACTGCATTCGTCAGGGATTAAGAATAAGCATTAATCGTGCGATTAATTATATCTTTAAAACACAACGGGAGACACGAAACGAAATGCCGGCAAGAGTTTTTGTGCTGGCGGAGCAAAGTCGATAGGGCGGCAAATTTAAATCTACTCTCGTACGCCCCCATTTGCCTGAAAGTTGGATGGTGCAACAGAAACGTTTTTGTGAAAGTGACAGAAGCTGTCACAGAGCCATTTTTCAAATTGAGCACAAATTTAAAACTGCGCTGCCAGAGAAAATAAATTCATTTAATTTTAAATCGTATGCGATAACTAGTTGGAACGGAGACATCACCATTTTCTGGCATACATCCAGGGCTTATCCAACTTTGAAATCCATGCGAAGCGCCCCAGATATTCAGGACTTATGATTTATGCTTCGTCTGTAATTTTTATGAAAAAGTTATGAGATTTCTGGTTCACGAGGGATTGCAAATTCATGACGTTCGCTGGCCGAGTCATACACGGCAATTACAGCGGATAAACAGTAAATACGGGGATTTTTAGTGATCTGGGATTATGAGATTACTTATCCAATTATAGAGTGCAAGGTTCTTTCGCACGGCTCACCGAAACGCAAACGGAAAGAGGAGACCAGCGCATTCGATGGTAATTACTTTTGAAAGGACAAACTGGAAAGCTCAAAAGCTGCACACTCCCCGCCAGGATGGGTCCGGATCCGAAGCCCTGTCTAAATAATTAGATGGTGAGCACTAGGAGCGCCCTGCATCCTTCCAGGGAGCAAGAAAGTGGCAACATTGACCACATCCCGGAGGCAATTGGAGCCGCAAACGAACCGGGCGAAAGGGAAGCGAAGAACTTCGCAGATTGACTAATGGCAAAATGAGTTCCTGATGGAGACAGCCCCGCCTGTACAAATCAATTGATTTTGACAGCCGGGCTTGATTGATGATGATGATAGCCCTAATGTTACATTACGATGGAACATTATCTGTGGGTGTCGCTGCAAAGCGAGAAAACGGTTGTCATGGCGCCCGAAAGGTGGAAGGATAATATATTCTCAAATTACGTTCAGGAATCCTCCAGGAACTCCTCAATATTTTGGAAGTACTCATCTATTCTACTTAGGTTTATGAAATCGGTAAACGGCAAAAGTATTTTTGACACTCGTCATTTGAAACTGATAATCTTATTTCATGATTTAACAACTCGATATAAGTGAGTTAAAAATCGATATTTATACTTAAGTTCAAGTTTCGCACATCATTTGAGGATTTGAGAAATGCTATTTACACAAAGGTAATGGATACATAATACATAGAATTTCCAGAAAGAGTTATTTTATATTGTTATTTTAAAATGATCTTCTGAAGTCATTATTTTCATGAAATTCAAAATAATCTATTCCGGGAGGATATAAATATTAAATCAGGTATCCTCCTAACACTTATAGAACTTTCTCAACCACTTCCATTATATTACTTACATATATATGTATATGGAAACTTTTGGTATAAGTCTCGAAATCAATAATAGTTCCTTATGGAAATTAAAAAACATAAATGTGTCTTTTTAAAAATACTTTTATTTTTGTTAAAAAATTTTCATATACATATTGTAGAAATATAAAGGGATGTATTTATTCTATTGTTGGTTTTATTTATAAATCAAATATTTCTACACTGGTCGTGTCGCAATGGTTATATTATGCGTAATTAAAAGTAATTCACCACAAAAGTAATGGTTCTACAAAAATATTTAAAATATAAAAGGTAACTCTTCTTTTTGGAATCCATATTTTAAATTTAACAGTTTAAAAATATATTAGGTACTCTTAAGAAAGTAACATTTATTTTTTGAACTTTAAGCTACTTGTCCATTGAAGACTAGCCTCATTAATTAATCAAAATTATTTCCTGATATTCGTCAAATTAATATTATTAAAGTCCGCAGAATCAGGCCGGACCTACTTTGAGTGAAAAATTCAATTTCAAAATTTATTATTTCGTGCTAATAACTCAATTTGCAGGTACTAGGATCCTTACTGTCTTCTGTCTCATTATTTTCCTATATATACATATGAGAACTTTACTTCAGATTTGGAGTTACCGGTACAAAAGTGGCTATTATTAAATTAAAATTTATCTATTAGGTATCAATATTTTCAAATATTATAAAAAGTCCCTTTACTTTAATTTCCTGAACAAATAGCAAAAATAACAGCTACGAAATCCTTGCATTGTTGTTATTTCTAATTAATTTGTGTGGTTATTTATAATTAATTCTTATACAAATTCATAGCTTGAAGTGTCGGTCCTGAATTTAATACTCGCATCTACCTATAATTGGCCTTGTATAACTTTTAATTCTTTTAATATGACTAGATAATAAAAACTTTTATATTAAACAGTTTTTGCTTTTACATTACTAATTACACTTCAGAAGGAAGAGTAATTGTATCATCTAAATCAATTCTTCTAGATAGAGAATTTATTTTAGTGATTTAACAAGAAACTTAATCTTATCTTTATAGATGTTCTTGTTTATACATATTTTCTGAGATGAAATTTTTCATCTTAAAAGCAATTTTATTAGGTAAGATAAACAAGAATGCCGGCTTAAAAATCTATTACTCGGTAAATAACCTGGATTTTTACTATTTTACATAAGATGTTAGTTTTATGCTCCCTACAGTACTTACTATAAATAAAATTACATTATACTCGAATTAAGTCCAGTGAATTTTTTAAGAGCTTTGTATTGAATTCGCAGTTGCACTATCCCTCGAGGCCACCCTTGTTGATTAGCAAAAGTCCTAGTGAAATGGTGAGTTTTTCGCTTTCCACAAATTTCGTATAAAGGTAGGTATTTGAGTGTTGGGCAAAGGCGAGTCTACATTTTGTAGGGTTTCTAATGTGCGGACAAGGAAGTAAACAGCGTGTCTAATGTTGTTATAAATGTCCAGCTACACGTGCGTTTATATGCGTACCAAAATTTATGTTTAAGCATTAAGAGCATCTTCAGAGAAAACTTATCCCCTGCAAGTGTCCCCAGAGAGTTTTCATTACTGCTTGAAGCTGCCGATGAACTCGGCTCCCACCTAACCTATAACGTTCGCATTAGTTTATTGCAAATAAGGCAAAAGTTTTACGGAGGAAACCTTTCCGGGCGAAATTTAATGTCGAAAACAACATAAACACTGGCCCAAGTTTTTATGGGAGTACCCATAAAAGAAAGCAACTTCTGCGAATGGTGATGAGGTCGGAGTTAACAACTCGAGGTGATTCTGAGATTCGGTGGAGCTGGATGTTGGTCCAGCTTCTACTGGTTGTCGCGTAAATTCATTAACGCCTGGGGCCGAGTAGCGGCCTTGGCCAGAGCGCATCCCGGGCCGGCCGGAGCCCCGACTCCAGTTCATCCGGGCAGGTCAATAACTCGCGAGGATTAAGCCATGATCAGCAGCGCATCCGATACTATTTATGGATCAGATATCGTTTAATTAATGGATGAGTCGGCTCCACCGGTCGCGCAGTTTAATCAACGGCTTTAATTATAAGCAGCTATTTCAATTAATTTTTGTCTCATTTAATTCAATTTCCCTTCTGATGTCCTTAAATGACGTAAAAAATTAATTATGGGGCGTGACTTGGGCACTCAGGCGAACCATGAAAATGAGCTGGATTCGCAAGGTATATACGCTTGGGTGATCGATGGTGGAATAGGGGCGGTCGAGACCTCTGCAATTATCAAAATGAAACGCATAACAGCCACCAGGTACAAAAGGTCATCGGCTCACAGTAAAAAGTTGCATTTTCCAGCCGAAAGTTTGTCAAACCCTCAGAGATGTTTAGATTCTTCGTGAATGGGAAATTTAGCAAAGTCTTTTCGACAAATTAAAGTTGTTATCCCCTCTCTTTCTGTTGTCGTAGAGTGGTCCACTCATTTGAAAGGAAGCCCGCTTAAGAATTTGAATTTATTTTTCCCCTCTTTTACTTAATTAAGTAAAAGGAAAAGTTTTAATTAATTTTAAAAGACTTGAAGAAGACCACTCAGGCATGGTCTCGGGAATAAATATTGCGCTTGCCTTAATGTGGCCCGTCCTACCTGAGCTCATTTTTCCTCGGTTCCCTTTCGTGCAAAATTCAATTTTACATATAAAAAAATAATTCTAGTACCTATACAGCACCTTTGCCTCAAACGATAGTGTGGCCTCTGTACAAGTCCCGGGCCTGTGCTCCCAAGGGAAAACACAATTTTGGCCAAGTTTTGGCTAAACGGCGGCATACCGAACAATGTTCGCTTCGGTGTCATGCATAGAACAAATTAATCACGACTGTAATTTCCTTTTAATTTACTTTTGTTCCAGCCGCGAAATATGAATTTTTTTCACTATAATGACAAGTTGGATCATTTGTTTCCATTAGAGTGGGAGTCCACCTAATGGGCTTCAACTAGGAGTTATCAGCGGTGTTCGCCATGACTCCAGAGGCGGTTCTGGCGGTAATTAGCAATTCCCTGGGACTTAATGGCAATTTGACATCGCCTTGTTTCTAGGCCCTTCGCCACACCTGTTAATGAGCGATATAACTCTCGATATCCGATGCCAAGAAACATTTTTCTCGGTGGTAATGAAGCTCGGTGTCCTAATTTGTGTGTGTCGAATAAAACTAATTGCCCCCACGCAATTGCTCCGCCGAAAGTGCTTTTCATTAATTATCATAAATTCCCAGCCTAGAAATTCAAAATGATATTTCCATTAGGGGAGTGCCCCTCAAAACTGTCCGGTGGCGCAAATGTGATGCGATTCTAAGAAATTTCCATAAGAATTCGTTGAATGAATTGAACTTATTTTTTCCGCTCAATTCATCGCCGTAATGAAATATTGATGCGGAAGGAAGCCACGGACCACCCGACTGATCCCCACGACAACGGCCTCATCCCATCCATAAATTTTGCGCACAGATTTCGTCTATTTGCTCGAATCGACTCTTTGATAAATCGATTACAATAACCTCGTTATTGATTGATTTCTGTGCGTGATTGAACTTTTTATGCAAGATGATTGCATTGAACTCCCGCGGAGATGGGCCGTTATAAATATTTAACACAAATCAAGATAAAGCTTTAAGCGCGCTCCGCTGTGGTTTGCACTTCCCGAACTGGACGTGACCTCATCATAATCCAGCTTACATAAAATATCAAAATTGGCCCGATTTGGTTAAATTGCCAGGGCAGGCCATCACAACCTGTCGCAGAGCAACTTTTTCGGTAATTGGACTCAGTTTCGACAAGAGCACGCTCGGCGCCCATTTTTGAAATAATTTAAAGTATAACGGACAGGAAACAGGTAAACGACAGTATACAGTAAATTAACTTTTATTTATTTAATTTAACTGTTCGAGGAAGGAAATGCGTGCGGGCCTGATGTCGAATCCTCTCGTACATTATAACTTTCGTTAATGAAACATTAAAAGTCAAGGGAAAAATCATAAAATTGAGAGTAATAAATTTGACAAAAGATAATTTTTTTCTGCTTCCGCATTGCCAGTGACTTATGACCTTTCGGACATTTGGTTTGTTCGAGTAACGAAATCGTGTAAAAAGTTGAACAAGTTTCTTTAACTTTATAATACACAATCATTCGAGTACCTACTAAGAATAAAATTCGGAGAAAATTTTACTTGCGTCAAGTTTTACAACTTTACCAGTTTGATGAAGTTTGCCAATTAATTATTTGTTGATATTAAAAATTTTACAATTTCAATCATTTCATCATTGTCGTAATAATAATAAATCCAGCAAATGAGAAAAATTTCTTTTAATTGCCTGATTCGGAGTTTTTACTAGATTCAACAAGAAAAGTAGGTACCTACTTAGAAAACTTGGGCTAGTTCATGTTAGTCGATGTCGTCACATAGTGGACAGAGATTACTTCAACAACTGAAAATACTTTTGATTCGAATTTATTCACAGCTATTTAAATTAATTTTCTGAGGTATTTGTTATTTTTTTTGTTTCCAAAAATCTTAATATCTATCATTGTAGCTGGTACCAAATTTCAATGCTATATAGTCTTAATAGTCTCTGAATAAAATAACTATGGCATACGGACGGACGGACATGGCAAAACTATAAGGGTTTGTTGTTTGGCTACGGAACCCTAACAAGCTTAATTCAATATTAGGTATATTCAGACTGACAGTTTTTTTTTATTGAAAGTATTATTTTTCTTTGATGTGCGAAAAAACACATAATCTTTATTTGTTGTGAAAGCAGAAGAGGTAAGGCAGCGATTTTTGAAGAAATATGTCTTAACTTCAGCTTTTTGCCTAATTATTCCTGATACCTATTCATTTCTTTTCCCATTCATTTCCTGTCTTCTAAGTATTTTTTTTCATATTCATTGATTGAAAGATTGAATAGCAGGCAGACCTTTAACTGAGCTAATTAACTAAGATTCGTCTATTATGTATTTAGAAATGTTAGAATGTTGAACGATTTTAATAATTATTTTGTTAGTACCTATATAAATATACATATACATATAAATATTTATATCTTTATTTACCACAAAATGTTTTCCTTTCAACAAATTAGAAATCTTGGATCATTGAAAACTTACTGAAAAGAATGTAAGGACGAAGCTTCTTAATGTTTTCAGTCATCCAACAAAGCGCCTTTCTCTATATGGAGCATCTTAAGAAAATCTCGCGTGTTGAACTACAATTGCTGAAGGTAAAAAAATAAATAATAATCCTAGAAAATCCTGTGTCCCTCTTCACAGCCAGGATCTCAAACGGACGGATGTTTTTTTTTTCATTCTTTCTTTCCATGCCTTCGTTTCTTATTATCACAACTGTCACTTTGTTCATACAGCATAATTAATCCACGTGATTAATGAAGCTGATGTGCGCTATTAAACGTCAGCATACTTAATCTGTCCTATCAAGACACAACACTCGCCCGCAGCCGCGCCGACAGGCGAGTTCGGTTCCCACGGGAAAAGTAATGATAACGCAACATTCCCAGATTCGCCGGGTAATGCTTTACCCATTAATTGAACAGGTGACAAAATTAGTGAGAAAGGCGTTATACGGAAACTTTATTAATGAAGGAAATTAGGTAGCGAGAATAGTGTTACTGAATGCGAAAATTCTATGCGGCGAACGGACAGCTACTATTTCCCGGATTTAGTGTCGCCGTGCCGCCGAGTAGAATTTTATTAATAGCTACATACTCGGGGTGTTGCGATAGATGCGCTATGAATGAGTAATTGAATGCCCTATCCCGAAGGTTCAAAATATTCACTTTGTTTACCTCGGAAGAAAGGGCAAATTAACAATGGGTGTAGTGCTGGTGAAATTTAATTCCTCTTTATTTTCACATAAAATCACTAAGCATTGTCTCCACGGCTGCTTTAATCTCTGTGCCCAGGCTATTATCAGGGAACAACAATGCATCAGCAGCCAACCTACTAAGGATGCCCGCACGTGTGTGCCCGCACCGGGTCCAGGACTCTCCGGGATTAATGCCTTTCGTCCTGCAGACACTTGATATCACATATTCAGTAATATTGTGATTAATTTCCAGTCGTTCCAGCATATTGTGTGAAATTTTGCTCTTCCCGCCATCACTCGTCCTACTTTGAAACGCCGCCTTTGGGGTCAGGATCCTTTGGTTATTCCTTATGAATCCCACAAATTATGGCGAACGTGGCATTCATCCTGAGTGGGACCAATTTTCACGACCCACGGTTCGGGTTTTAAATAGGGATAAACAATTTCATGCGGATTCATATCTCCAAGGAACTATCGATTAGCTTAGCTTAAGTGAAAGTTCACTACTGATCTAAAATATTTTTTCCAACAGAAAAAAAAATATCATATGATACTGTACATGTTGTTTATTTAAATTTAATATATCAATATTTGTTAATTTTCAGTCATTAACGACAACTGTGACAAAAAGAATTTAATTAGAGATTAATTAATTAATAATTAATGCACATAAACCAGGCGTTGGTTGAATAAATATTAATAAATAACCCAATTAATATATGTGTAAAACCAATGAAATATCATGAGCGAAAGTTAATTTAAAATAATTTTCATTAAGCAAGGTACTCATTAACTTCAATTACAAATAATGGAGTTGGAAATTGGGATGATTTTCATTAAATAGTAACAAACGTATTGAACCACCACCCACCACATAATTATTGTTTCAAATTTAAACCAACGAAATTAGTTTGATTTTACTGCGTTAATTATTTCAAAGCAGTTAATATAACATAACCTGAATATTATCGAAACTGTAGGTATATAATTATGTATGATATTAATCAAATAAATCGAAAATATTCTGAAACAAAATTTGTTTTATTCAAAAATAAATTATTGGTTCCCATTTCCTAGTTTTCTCAATGCGGAATCTTAACTAACCCATAAACTAAGCCAATAGTATACAATCTAATAAAATATTGGTTTTCATATGGCGCAAAATATACATATGTATAACATATACCAAAGTATAAATTGAATAACATTCATCATCATCGCTGAAGTAGTATAAGTATATTGTATATATGTACTTATTAAAACGTTATTGGAAATGTAATTTATTGTAATATCCTTTACAATATTTCTCTCAAATTTTGTTTCATTTAATATTATGTATTGCAGTTTCAGCTATATTGCAAGATATTGCCTACTTTTACTATCCATATTGAACTTTTATTTGAGTTACGAGATGATTCAAATAAGGCATAAGTTATGTTTTTATAATTTAAAATGAAAGGTCATTGTTAATAAAGTATAGAGTTTAAGTACCTATACTTTGATCAGAATTTTCTTGATTTCGGACTTAAATTCTCAACTTGTCATTAGCCAGATGTGCTATCGTATTAAAATTATATGTTCTTTTAAGAAAACTATTGCTTTGTTATGATTTCATCATGAAATTTTGCTATGCTGGTAAGCAAATTTCAATTGATTATAAAACATGCGTAGTCCGTTCTGGGAAATAATATCACAATATCAGATTGTGACCCAGGGACTACTTACAGTGCACGTACCAGCATCTTTAAGATAAGTTCTGGGTCATTTGCCAAAGCTCTTCTTCTGAAGAGTCAGATAAATAAGTTCAACTTTGTTCTGCTAGAAATAGACTTGGTGCTTATTAGCAATTTTTCTTGGAAAATATATTAATATACTGTGGTTTCATTTAAAATATTTCAAATTTTCGTATTTTTCTAAAGCATTATACAATTGTACCTACACAGGTACTTAAATGTATAAATAGAATAAATAGGAATGTATTAAGTTCATTTGTTAAAAGTTTTATTTAGTTTCAAAAGGAAAAGCTATCTATAAATAAACTTGCTTAGGTATATGGTAGGTGGAAAATAACCACCACTCACTTTTAAAAATAAGTGATTTTGTTTAAAACTCATCAAATTTCTCTGTGAGAAAACAAAAATGTCTAAAACTGAACTGATATATCATATCATCATATTCTGCTAAGATTAGGCTCAGTAAGCAACACATTCGAAATTTATAAAGATTAATCCAATTAGGCATATATATACATAATTGTTTTGGTATCTAATCAAGTCCAAGTTTCAGAGTTTGAATTAAAAAATATTGTTAGTATAACCTACCTATACGTACATCTATGGTATGCATATATAAATAAAATTGAAATGTCTGTCTCTTCCGGGTTATCTTGGAAGCGGCTGAAAGGATTTTGATGAAACTACACAGGCATGAAGAGAAGGTGGTCAAGCAACTTGCTTTTATTGATTTTTGTTTTCTTTATAAGAATTGCCTTTGTTATGAACAATTTAAAAAACCTTTTTACTGATTCCGATGAAATTCCACAAAGTAAAGGTTGTCAAGAGTGATATAGGCCACTTCTTTAATGATTATTGATTATAACAATTGTCTTTGTTATAAATAATAAATAATTGAAAACAATTTTTACGTTACAACTATGAAAGGTAGGTTGTCAGTTTTTCCATGTACTTGAACATTAAACGATTGTTAATTCAGTTTAAATATCAGAAATTGAACCGTGACCGTGTATAAAGTGTTAAAACATTTTTTAGAGAAAGTGTTATGAAATGTTGTAGAAATGTAGAGAAGCGTACTTGTTTTAATTTTATCAGTTTTAACAATTTTCTGAAACTACATTGCGGAGCCCTTTGAAGACACAACAAAAGTAAACTTAATAGAATTTCTGAAAATGTAAAAAATGCCCACTGAGTCCCTCTTTAGGAAACCTCTTTTAAATTATTGCAAGTGCAGTTGAAGTTTTCATCAAGCATCTGCAACGAAGAAATTTTTCATTCTGTTTCCAATATATTTTCATTTCTGGTGCCCTCTGCGGGGACTCGCGACCAAAGAAATACGTTCCACACGACGCGTTAAGTCATCCGCCGGGCAAAATTGCAAGTGAGGCGTTCAGAAAGGAGCCCTCGTGAATAACGAACGACACAGGGGCACTTGTAGCTGCGGCGTATTTACACAGCGAGTACAAAGTACAAACGTATAAATTGCTGCGTTAACATTTGCTGAATTTTCGGAAACAATAAATGAGCCGTGCCCGGTCCTTTTCGGCGCGGAAATTAAATAAATGAAAACACGTGCTTGACCCGTCGACTTAATGTTTCGAGTGGGCCGGAATCGGGTACACCTACCGAACCTGGGTCTTTATGAATTCAGTTCATTTTGAAACTGAACCGAACGCGCATTTATGACTCCCTCTAATTAGATCAGCCTGATTTTCATCCCTTGCAAACACCTTTGAAATGAGACTGCCGCAGATTAAACGCTCCCCGGGCGCCCCATGAAAGCGCTTAATTAAAAATGTCGGGTGCACCTCGTAAAAGCGCGAGCAATGTCAGCCCTGGTTTTTGGGGTAATCTTCTCACCTTTGAACGTCGAGAAGCCGAACATTATTTTGTATTCTGCGCCGCCCACGTCGAAATAAGCCGCCAAGCGACAAATTAATTCCGGGAGATCCGTCGTGAAAACAAACGGTTATGTCGCGATTTGGAAAATGTTGGTACACCGATTATTGTGGGCAGGGTATGAATATGGAGAAGTTTTCAGAGCAGGAAAAATCTCGACTCCAACTCGTTGGTATACATAGGGTAACTGATGAATTCAATTAAAATTACCAACAAAAATATTCCAACAATGCGAACCTTGTGCTAAAATTTTTCGTTAGGGAAAGATACTCCCTGATATATCGAATCTGAGACAATGTCGAGCGCTACATCTACTTATTTTGCGATTTTTCACTTTTATCTTAAGCTTACAGATGAATGATTTTCAGAAATTATCTGCACACTAGAAGCGGAAGAAGATACTTTTAAAGGAAAAAATTTACTCGTGATTTATTCATCCTTGTGCTACCGTGCATCGTGACTTCTTTATAAACTTGGCAATCTGTCATGTTAATAAAAGGCACCCCCATAGGCAGATGTGGGCTTTAGAACCAATTCGATTATGTGGGAAAGAGCGGTGACGTTCGCACTTTATGACTCGCCCGAGACATGCCCACTAAACTGCGGGGGAGTATCTGATAAAGATGCTGTTGTGTCAATGGACCTATTTTCTGTTATACTTTTAAGAGCTCCCAGTAACAAGAATTGCTGTGTCATTGAGAAATTATTTTTATGTTTTTGATTTTCAGAATTTTGCACGGTAATCGCATAAATTAGAGGTATTTCCCCAATTAAATTATCATAAGAAGGTTTTTGTTTTTTATGTAGGTATACTTACATCAAATAAATTTTTACTTATATTCAAACTTTATGCTCCAAAATAATGTAAGATGGTCCACATATTGTAATTTTTACCATTAATCGTATTTGATTTAAAACATTTTTTGTGAAATTATAAGTAATGTATTTCCATATAACATACCTAGGTATACATTTTTGAAGTTATGATACCAATTCCATTAAAAATTGTAATCTGACAACTGCTATGGGTGGACATTTACATAAATAAATTCAAATCTCGACTTTCAGAACTAAACTTTAGGTACCTATGTATACCTAATTGATCACCATGCATGACCCGAAAAAAACCCTTATTTGAAAATCCGAGACAATAAAGAGATTTTTTAACTTAGGTATCGGTGTTATGGTCGCGACTACTTCGATATTTCAATCAAAGGGAATATTTATTTTCAATAAATGAAGCCCTCGCGGCAAAATGGAAAATAAATGTATCGCTTTAGACCAAAATTGATTTCTTGGTCCCAATTCTATTAGAGCGACAGCTTTCGAAAATTGAAAGTCAACAATAAACATTTCGAGGAAGTGGATTCTTATCACGCGATATAGAAGACCACCAGACCACCTCCTTCTCAGCGCCCCCGACAAATGCAACTGAATATTTTCCTATCTCAGATAGTCTGGGTGATATCTGTGAAACTTGGAATGCCACTAGCACGAAGCACATTCGTCTTTTACGGAAGGAGGCAGAAAACAACTCCAGAATTCAAGATATTATTTAAATGAAAGGAGTAATAATATCTTTGCTCGGCTGGAACACCTATCAGTGTATTTTGGATTGGTAGACTAATTTGTGTAATAGTGGCTAGAGAATTACTCTAGTGAAGGTAGAAAATTTGTGGCTTTCATCAGGTGGCTAATGATAAAATCAATTCCAGAAACGTTTCCGGTTTATTTGTGTATCCAACTATCCCTTTAAAATAGACTGAAACATATTTCGCATACTTGAAGCACAGGGAAGACTCAAACGTAATTAAATGCAAATTAAAATTGGTTTTGAATCTGATTTGCAAAACTCTGTTGTTCTAAGGATTTTCCCCCTTTATGAAATGCTAAATTTCGAATCGGCAGAATTTCAATCGAAAAGTTCTTCTAATTAAGAATAAAATACAAGAAATTTGCGCTTTAACCTATAATTTGTCCTAGTTATTTTAGTAAAAGTTTACACATAAGGAAAATATTTTAAACAATTTCAATTTGGATTACTATTAATACTTATTTTTTCTTCAATTTCTTTTTATGATTCTTCCATAATTACTATAAAGTTATAACAACATACATATGTATTTTTTATATTTGTAGCACTATCCTGGATTAAAATGGAAAGATCGCCGAGATTATAATGAATTATTAATTAACAAAAAAACCGAATAAAAATAAGGTTAGAATATTTTCGGTTTCAGATTTTAGGGTTCTGTAGTAAAATGGTAAAAAAGTACCTCTCTCTTATGGTGCAATTTCGTCCGTCTGTCGGTCTGTCCGTCTGTCGCAGCTGCTTATTGCAGCAACTACTAATGCTATCGAATTGGAATTTAAAATATCATAGCTTTTAATAGTGCTTACCTCCGAAATTTGTAAAGCGAAACACCTTAAAAAGGTTGAATTAATAGAGGTTTTTGTAAATATTAAAGAAAAAAATTTAACGATGTCTCTAACAAGTATTTTAGAAATCAACAAAAATCCTTTACAAATAAACTTAGTTAGGTATGCATATACATAGTTTAATGAATCATAAAAATATGAAGCAAGGTTTCTAGAGGCTTACCTACTGAAAGTTTATATCAAAACTTAAGAGTTAATCCTAGATCTTATTGATGACGATGAATTTAACCAAACCAATTTTTGTATATTTTCTTTGAAGGAACGGAACTCTCAGTGCACGAATCCTACTCACTGGTTTATTTTTAGTTCTTTTTTCTTTTATTCGCCAATTCAGATATCATAGAAAAGAAGAATATTTGGATGTTTCTTTTCAACCTTAGTCGTTATTTAACCACTCTCCTACCCTTCCTACATATGTATAAGTATATTTCCTAAACATTCAAAAACTTAACGAAAGCATTGTTCGATTGGACGATAACTGCTATACATAAATTTTCGAAAATATCCAGCCACAAGGTTTTGTCATCATCCAGGAAAAATCCTGAATTCCTCAAAAATTCCTCGAACCACCGCACACTTTTCACGATTTAATTCACGAAAAGGCCGAGTGAATACACAACACTTTGGGAATTGCCTTGAAATTTCGCCTTTCTGTGAAACTGCGTCGAGTATCGGACAAGAAGGGTCCAAAGCGTTTCGTCCGCACAAAAGAAATGTGCTGAGTGCCTCTTTGGGAGCTCAATTCAGATTGACTTATTCGGTCTATCGAACTTTTAATTTGCTCGGGAGCTATCGCAACCAGCAGCCCATCCAGTAATTCTTCTTTTCAGACAATTTAAAAGCCGACATTTGTGCTAACTTTGCAGTATTGGAGTTTCACATCCTTTCAGCTGCACGGGGCCGATATCCTTGCTTCCTTCAAGGAATGTGTCAAATTATATCCGTAATTGGAAAATACAAAAACTAACATAAAAACCCGGGAAAGGACGAAATGTTAAGAACTGCTAACACCGCATCCGTCTGCCGGGTCTTCAGCCCGGTTCTGCTGAGCACGCAGTGCTTCTAGCTTCGGGTGCTACTTAAAATAACTACCATCAAATTAGTGTTTTTCCCTGAGGGTATTGAATCCAAGCGAGAGTCGGTGAAAGGGCCTCGGTGCACCCGAATGCTGTAAAAATATTAATTTTATTTACCGACGAAATTGGACTGATGGGTTTCATTCTGTGCCAGTGCCAAGAGCCACTTTGGTGCTTCATTAGAATATTTTCCTTCGTAAAGAACCCTTTTGGTGCTTTTTTCCTTGCATCCGCTGATAAAAGTTTTCCATTACCCGGTGAAGGCATGGATTTAATGGAAAAATCTTTCTCCTACCGGTGAATTTTTTGTTTTAACCTCTAAAACACTTTTATTATTTAATCAATGAGTGCAAAAAATGAATTAAATGCATGTCTGGAGTGACTGAGTACTTTTGAATAATTTCAACACAATTCATATACTGTTTATATATTTATTTATATTTTTTTACTTATGTTTAATACAACGACTTAACATTAACACCCAGCAACAAAAATATTTTCATTACAATGATGAAAACGCGTAAATCAGGTGTCGTTTTCAATCTTGGCAGTATCGTACAGATAATTAAGTTTCAGGTAGTTGGGCTTCAAAGGATTTATTAAAGCGGCCGCCGAGCAAAGCAATTAGTTCAAAGCCATTTAAATGCCAATGGAATTTAATGAAAATCGGTTATAAACCCACGGGGCCCATCAAAGATCACGTTCGGGTTGAAATCGAGCACGGTAGCATTTTCAGGTTTATTTAGTGTTTTAATTTCGATGTGGGCGGAGAATAAGTTTGCCTAACATAAAAGCTCCTCTGCGATTTTATTGGATTGAATCGATCGGTGCAATCGAGAAGGTGGGTTAAATACCCACCTACAGTCCACAAAACAGAAACCGAACCGAACGTCACAAGGGTGCAAGAAAAATTTGTTTTTGTATAAGGATTGCCAAAAGAATCCTTGATTTTATTATAAGCCTCTTTCCGACAGACACCGAAGGCTAACAATTTCAGTTGGATTCCTTTTAGCAAATTGCGGGTCTTTACTTTTAATAAGAAATCAGAAAGCCGCCGTTAAGCACTGCTGCTTTTGGTGCGGCATCGCTTTCCTTTATTTACATAATTTCAGGGAAGACTTCTCGCGACGGGTCCAAGAAATTTAGATAAAAAGGGTTCACTTGGCAAAATGGTACCCAAAAAGATGAAACGCGTTAATTTACCTTTAATTTCGAACCGCAGAAAGGATCCCACAGTAAGGATTCATTAGAAATTTTCAGACGGAAGTTGTTCAATAGAAAACTGTTTGCCGGATAAATTTATGGATTGCGCAGAATATAGATTTCATTAGGGTGCTTCTAGATTCTAAGAAATTTACAAACTTTGAGTTAGAGACTTGCAAGTTATTCCCTCTATTTCAAAAGAAGTTGACGGCATTTCAAATTTCAAGACTTACAAAATGTAATAAAACAAGCTTTCGAAACTAGGAGAAGAAAACTTTTTGATCAAATAATACATAGATGTATATTAGATACATAAACTAAGCACGAAAGGGCGTTCCAGGCTTATTTAATAACATTAAGTATATAATGATTTAAAACTTCTTGAATAACTGTAATAATGCAGTACCTATTTCTTTCACTGCTAAGGCACGAACATTATTTTGACAAGTTTAAAAAGTTTATTCTTCATCTTGTAAATCATATTAACTTTTTTGGAACCAAATAATAAAAGAGGAAGTAATTTGTATACATTTAAGTGTAATTATTAATTAGAAGATTTTATATAGGTAGGTTACGTATAGCTTTAGTACACAGATACTTATGATTAATAAATAAAAAATACATAGCTCTATTAGGAATACAAATATTAGGGAGTTGAAGTAGTTATGTTGAAAATCAAGGAAATGTCAAGGATATCTTATTTAAAATCAGAGCATTTTTTTCATTCTTAATGTAAGTATAACTCATTATCTGATAAAGAATACATCAAGGCTTTACCTTGTTACATTACAGCATCAATGGGTATCTTGTTACCTGGCTTGCTATGTTTGCATGATATCTTGAAACTTGTTAAAAACTAAAAACCCATTATCGATTTTTTTTAATACAATCTAACTAACGAATCTGATCTTATCTTTAATATAATCCAGGTGACTTTCCATCTTAAATTCAAATCCAACTTCGGTAATATTGCTTCTTAGTGAACGCAACCTACTTAAATCTATAATAATGTTGCGAGTTGCGAATTACAAAATTTTTAATTTGTCTTGTCCAATCGGTGCCGTTCTTAAAACTAAACATTTCGTTATTTTTAAATTACTATTGAGAAAATTACTTCAATTTTCTGAAGATTATAACGTAAATCCTACCTTTAATTGTATTAAACCCTTCAATCAAGGTATTCATTCTTTTGAGTAACTTTGCAGTGCCTAGACGTAAAACTACTCTTTTCGATCTTTCGGAACATATGTTGCTACCTTTGTGCGGTGCAAAACATCTTTTGCTTTTGGAAAAAAATAATCCCTCAACTCAACTCAACCTCCCGATTAGCCCACCTTCGTAATTACAAAGCTGTTGGGAGGCAAAATGGAATTTTTGGTTGCTGCCATGCATAAACAGCTCGAACCATTTAAGGTTCTATGTCGAAATAGGTGAGCGGTAAATGTTCTACCTTTTCAAGCACAGTTATTCGCCTAATACTCGACGGGCACAGAAAGGACCTCGACCGGTACACCGGGCTGGTTCTAGGCTGCCTCTTTTATGGCACATGTTTACGAAACCAGAAAATAAAACGCCGATATATGCCCTATCTCAATTGCCAAGTTTGCGTTCCTACGGCGTTTTACAAGGATAAAATTGAGTTTATTTCGGAAAACGATGAAGAGGGAATTTTTCTGGCGAGCTGCGGACATAGGGAGCCAATAAATTTGGTGGAACTAAAAGGGTCAACGGCACTACTTTAGAAAGGGAAAAGCCATTTCGATGACATTTAGATCAAAATAAAATATTGGATGATGGCCCCTACAAAAACAAAGAGAGGCCCCGAATGGGCGAAAGCTTTTAGCCCTACAGTAATTTGTCGGGATAGTGACATCGACAGGAAAGGCAAAAGAACCCTGGTCCCGGCCTAACCAACCAGCGGTCCCGCCACCGCCAAACCATCCCGTCCGAGTCAGATTTTCTAGATCACAAGTGATAAATAAAGATGCGAATATTCTGGATGTAGTGATTTTTATGGGCCCCAAGTAGTTGATTTATGACAACGTTTCTATTCCTGAATGGAATGCCAATCTCGATAAAAATTTCACAAATGACTTACTTGGGTGTCGTTCCCGATGCATTGCATGTTCTTGTCCTCCTCCCTTAAAAAAAAACAAAAACGAACACATGGTGGGCAGAAACGTTTTTCAAACCAAAGGGCGGATTAATTTTTTACTTCCCCTAGTCTATTCGAAACGACACTGCTTTTGCGTGCCGAAATCCGATAGAATTCGGCACATCTGCTTTAATTTGGCACCATCTCAGATAGCAGCTAATATTAATTACAGCCCCTATCCCCACAGAGGGCTAATTACTCCTTTAAATAGATTTTTTAAGGACACCACCGGCCATTTGTCCACTTCACCTTAAATAAAAGCAGCATTCGCCCAAAGGTGAGGGCCAACGAAGCCACTCCGCTCCTCATAGTGTGTCTTGTAGTTAAGCCCGAGTGGCTACGTGCTTAAAATTGTACGAAATTAGGTGGGGCGCCTCCTAATGCCATGCCCCGGGCTCCACCAGCTCCTCCGGAGCCACTGGCGGGCAGAGTAATGAAATCAACGAAGCCCCTTCTGTTCCATTTACTTTGATTCGAACTGAAAAAGCTGAAAAGAATGTGGCAAGGATAAATTGAATATTACAACGGTTGAATGGAGCTCAATGAAGGAAATGGTGTAAGAAAGATTGAAATTCTGGAGGCCCTGCAAAGAAGCAGTCATGAAAGAAATTTATTATAATGAAGACGGGGAGGGGACCAGGTCACCTTCAATATGTTTCTTGGATCCTGAAGCTAACACACTTCCCGGGGCGGACTTGTTTCGATTATCCTGGCTTTGTTTCCTTCCGACAAAAATGTTCGCTTTGTATACATTCACGATAATTTAGCGCCCAGTCGCCCTCTCTAGGACGCATGATTAGCCCTGCTAGATAGGGAACTTTTGCACTGTTTATTCACTACTAAGGGCAACATTCACAGTTTAAAAAAATGTTCAGCAATTTGCTTTTTTATGGGCAGAAGAATGCACGCATTGATAGATCACTAAATGAGTCATTCTCGAAAACTAATGGAATAATGAGACCTCATTAAATATACTCAGGGGCAAACTGAAATTACATCTTGAGAATTCTTGCGAAACAATAGATTGATGAAGCGAATTAGTAAAACAAAGAGTCCTATTGTATGATATCCACTATGTACAATAATATCACACAATTAGCCAAAACTCCAATTCCCAATCACTGATAAACTTTCTTTACCAACAAAGTCTTTTCTTACACAAAATAACACTCACTAGCTGAAGCGTAGCAAGCAGTCTCCTCTTTCAGAGAGAATTAAACTACCACCGAAATTATGTACATATACATTAAAATTACAGATTTCAAAGTGAATCATGTATCGAGGGTATTAGATTCTCATGGTAATTTCAAATACCAGGACCAGCCAACCGCGAACCAACCAATTAGCTGAATAATGCTGTAAAATGCAAATCCTATTCGGTTGTCAAAACATCGCCTGAAAAATGTTGAATCGGAAAAAGCTGAATTGAATTTTGGTTAATTCAAAGTTCAGGCATAAGAGAGAATTGAATTTGTGTGTTTGGGTGACACGGGAATGACTCAATCTCTGCATTAGGAATATTAATTATTCTTTATTGGCTTCAATAACATAAAACCATCACACAATATTTATGAAAAAAAAGATCTTTTTAAATACTCCTAAGATATAAATTAATAGGCGGCTTTCATTTTAATAATTATAAATATAACCATGTATTGTCAAACTTTTCATGCATTTATCTCTAGTTCACTATGGTTTTAAAAATTATAATTTTTTCTTACCTTATAAGGATGTCCTAGTCTAAATATTTGAAGAAAAATCGATTCCAGACTCGTAAAAATATGTCCTGAAAAGAAAATTTAAGACTTTTAAAAATTCACAAAGTAAGTATGTATTTATAATTCGAATACAACAGAGTTACCTAATTTACTCCCCTAATTTACTTTAAACTTTAAACACGTTCATCTCGAAATCACTTTTGCAGGGCATTTGACATGTTACCTCCAGTTTTATTTGACCGATTGACTTAAAATTTGGTGTGAACTTTCAGTAGGTATCCTATCTTTCTTTATCGCCTGAAGTGCGGAAATTACTAAGGCCGTTTTCGAGATTTAATTAAGCAATATTTGTAAAACGTTATGTTATTTTCTACCGTAAACTATTAAAAAAAAACAAAATAAATAAATATAGTATAATGATAATACGTTGGCCTGCACGTAATCTGAATTGTTGCCACAAGTGAGAGCGGAAGGGCTGAAATAATAAATGAGTTGGTTCGTGCCTTTACCTGGCTGGATAATTCGTTTGCGTTAGAGCTATTCACGGGCAAATTTAATATCTCCACACTGAAATTGTAATGGAACCCTTGTCTTTGGGTGCGGAAGGGTAATTTCAAGAGGCCCCAAAAGCGGTCGGGAAAGAAACAAATTGCGGAAATCCAAGATAAAGTTTAATACAAGAAACGTTCAATCATAGCATCTTCTGGCACAGGAAATAGCAGGAAATTGAAAAAAACGTGAAATCGTTACCCAGAGATGGCAGGCACCGAGCCGGATTGAACAATGGGATGCGCCTCAGGAAAACATACCTGTTATTGAGGTTGCTTCCTGTTTTGCAGCATCACCGCATTGACTCCGGGTAATGACACTTTTCCGTCAACCCGCATTTTCATATGCCGCGGAGGAAGTTGCGAATATTGGTTTTTACGTCAAGCGCACATATTGCCGGCACGGTGACTTCGGATGACCTAAAAGGGCACACGAGAATAAATTATGCGGAGTGAGGTGCTCCATTATCGGGCCCCATTCTGTCCTTCCCCAGATTACCAGGATGACTGTGTTAATTGCATTGTGAAGCAACTGAGGTAGTAGGAGTCGTGTTGAATGGAAAAGTAGCACACGACCCTTTATCAAAGGTTCACTTCCTCCTAACGTGATTTGTCCAAATGTCTACGACTTGTGTTGTTATCTTGGCATCGAATGAATACCGAATATCTTCGCAATTGCAGACCGGCTACTGTAAATCCAATATGTTGTAATTTAATAACTTTCCAAAACTCTCTAATAGAACATGTCCTAATATAACTACATGAACTCACACTGAATTTCAAGACGAAAGGTCGAATATGGGATATATGTACCTACCATGAATGATCCAAATAAAGTTCAGTAGAATATGCATGCCCTGCTATTCACAAAATTTGAGGTTAGGTACAAGAATAATTGCTTACAATTCGAAAGTTATTCTCTGATATTAATATAAATTGAACGAAGATATACCCGCAGAACCAAAACTGAGAAATAATTGCATAGGTCGTTAAAATAAAGCAAATCTATTATTACATAGGTAAAGCAAACTAAATAGAAGGGATGAGTAATTACTTTTGATAAATTAAATTACTCTATATTCGCAAAACAATTATCTGATTAATAAATACCATGAGCTTACCATACCCAAGCATTAACTTTTTACGGATATATCACTTTAGTACAAAATGTTGTCTCATCTATCTGAACCGTACTAGACAAATCTAGACTGAAATATGTATCATAAATGTGTATTTTATCACTGCATGAGAATACTCCGTGCAGGGGTAATTGTCATTTGCTTCCAATTTCATGAAATCAAAGATCTTTAATTAAAAGTCCTCAACCATATGCGTAAAAAACTGCATCATGAAGATTTCACCACTTTGAGTGGAACATTTGTATGTACATATACTTCGAAAATGAAAGCATCAGAGAGATACAAAAAATTTCTTGTCTGATAAAACCGTCCGTGATGGATCTGTATTATTTTGTCAAAAATGATTGAAACGAATTGAAGTCATTAATTAGGATATATTGCTTTTTATGTAGGTAGTGAGACCAGAGTTGATTTAGGGTATTAAAGTTAGGATAGCTTAAAGAGAGTATATTTGTACATTTAAAAAGTGATTATTACATTTTTGGGCACAAACTGTTGCCGAAACATTGCATTAAACCAGTAGTATATGATGAAACATAATGTTGGTTTTAAGTTTAAAATTTTCTTTAAATAATGCTAATTTATTACCTTAATTTATAACGCACTCGGTAATAGAACATTTTCTTTGCCATTTACTTAAAGTACTATAAAAAACTACAAAAAACTCAACAGCATCATTATATAACTATAAACTGTCTTTATTACCTAAAAATATCGTAAATATTAATTGCTGCTTTTGAACAAATTCAAAATCTTTTCACCTGTAAGCCAGTGCCTACAGAAAGTGGCATTAATCCCCCAACAGTTAACGAGTTCACATCTTGAGCTTTACGTAGCATAATTAAAATTAGTTGTTGATCCTTATAATGTAGATTGTACCAGTTCAACTCGTAGATATGCTCCAAAATTTCGTCATTCTACAAAAATTCGTTTACAAAATTATTGAAGTAATTGGATTCCGTGAAACACTAACAATTATATCAGTAATAGTTCCCAAAGTGCAAAAGGTAAATAACATGGCTACAGAGTAGATTAAATAAGCGTGTCCAGCAGGCCATGATCCAGTGAGAACGATGAAAGCGGTTAGAAGAATTGCAAGCCCACAGGTTCCAATTTGCACGAATATAACCCAAAAAAACGCTCTGTCGATATTTGCAGTATATCTTTAAGAAAATTAATCAGAATATGTTAGTGCGACATTATTGAAATTTAATGTTTACTCAATGTAGTTTTGGTGCCACTTCAAGATGTTAAGTAGAATATTCCGTATTCCTTCTGACTGCCTATCCTTTTCCAAGTTTTCATTCAATTCACGTACTTTTTCCTTCAGTATTTTGCTAAATAGCTCAGCATGCATCGCAATTGTTAAAAATAATACGTCTGCCGCGAAATTCCCAAAGGTTCCAAAGAACATGCAAGTGGCTTGAGCAAAAGTAATTACGAGATATCCAACATCGCTCTTCGGATCCAATCCAGGTATGAGGAAATGCATTATAAAAATTTTCTCATCCCTGAAGACAAAATAGATTAAAGGAGTCGAAAGAAGTCCAAAAAATACAATCAGATAGCTGATGGCAATGAATAGTAGACTTTTGTTAATTTTAGTCAAAATGTTGTTCAATTCTCGTAGGTAAGTGTGACCCTTCGTCTCATATTCTCGGTAAATGCATTCAATTTCAAAAATAAATGCACATAATAAATGCCGAAACATTATTGCACTCAATAGTTTAACTAGTCCCTGAAAAATTGCTGAATTCAAAATTTATGAATTATAGTTTTGAGACGTTATACCTGAATGACACTACCTCCCATACAAAACGCCTCAAGTGCAATCTGCCACGCCTCTGACATTTTCACATAAATTGTATAAATCGTGAAAACAAACCAAAATAAAATAGATCCAAACACTAAAGCAGTAACAACGTTTAGTTTATAATTTTCCTTAAAAATATCAGCTCCGCAATATCGTGCACACCTTCTTATTAAACTCACAATTTTTAAATACTTCTCAAATGGTCTCATATTCAAAGACTGTTTCATACCAAACGGTTTAGCAAGCAAATTCCTGTTTTTATAGAAATGGTAGAGGATTTATAATTAAATACCTTTAATTGCACGAAATTGAAAGCAAATACTATTTGCCGGTAGGCAGTGCATTCTCATGAGACCATAAAAAATTTAAGATATTTGCACACACGCCTGTGGGAGCAGATCACTGCTGCGAAATGAATTATTAATTATTGAAATGGGAGGGAAATAAGCGGCTGTGGATTTCCTAAGCAATTTAACTCCCTCTACTGATGCGTGTAATAGTCGCGAATAATAATTTATTTAGGCACACTTAAGTGTTTACTTGACCTCAGTTTAGAGCGACGGATTGCAGAAAATAATGTATTTCCTTTAAATACCTACCTACCTGCTGCGCTCAAAAAATCAATAAGAATTATTCATATTTAAAAAATCAATAAGAATTATTCATATTTCCAAAGATAGGTAGGTAAGCCGCCCACAACGTCCGCCTCTCATTTTGTTTTTCTTCTAATATGCTTTTCTCCATCAAAGCTACATATTAAAATATATTTTTTTTATTTTGCTGTTTAACTTCGAATGACACGTTTTACGAAATAGTCTACAGGATAAATAACCCATTCAACATTTCAGTTCCTAAAACTTTTCCTAATTTTATTTGTTTAAGAATAATTTAAAATCCACTGCATTTTTCATTATTTTACAATTAAGAAATTATTAAATTACATACATAGGTACATATGTACATATATATCGAAATTTCTTTTGAAACGTTTTCAAGAGGTTTCTGCTTGACGGATTTTTCTGAAATTTGATGTAGGGATTTAGAGATTATTTTCAAAAAAACATCAATTTTAACAAAAACAAAAAATTGTATGACAAAGTAACTAATTTACTTATCTAACAGCCATCTTAGGACGACGAGTAGGCCTTAAAGTTACTTAACAGTATAAAACCTAGAAAGAAGTAACCTATAATAAAATACCAATGTCTAAAACCAATATGGGTCAAAACTTCTTGCCGCGTTTTCGCAGTCAATTAGGCCTATGGGCATATTCCACAAAAGCTGGTTATAGGATAGGTCATAAAAAGTTCGCACTCCGTCCAATCGTCAAAATGTGGGTGAACTAGGGTCAAATACGCATCCTTCGGCTTGTGTTATCCTTGAATTGAAAGGAGCGGGTGGTGGGGGTGGACCCAAAAAGATTTGCGACCAGCTGGCCAGGCGTCGTCGTCTGAACTAGTTTCAATTCGCCATGATATATCGTCAACTTCCTCGGGCTGCTGCAGCTCTCTCGAAATGTGAACGTGAAATGAAAGCCGGCCGACTGCTCGCTAAAACAAAGGGCTGCACTTGGCCAGTACTTGGATGAGGTCAACGGGCCAGTAGTGGATGAAATTGCCCTCGTTTGTCGAGAATGTGCCATTGTGAGCATCTGATTGTATTCAGTACGTAACCAGGACCATTATGGGTCCTCCATTGGTGTAATAATTTCCGGATTCGGCGAAACGGCGGTCAAAGCTCTACAGCGCTGCGGAAATGTTTCCTTTCTGTTCACTTAATATATTGATTTACGGCAATGTTTTCCAGTCTAGCTTTATTTTATTGAATTTTTTCCTGATCGTCCTGGAAAAGATGAACTTTTCCGAACACCGCCTGATTGCTTAAACTGAATCGAATTTCGCTAATCCTCTGCAGTGAGAGAAAATCATTTTATATTTGCATCCACTGTCGTCGCTGCTGCCAAATGACGAGCAATTCCAAACGAGTGTAATATAAAATCATAATAATAACAAGAAATCGCGAAGATGTAAATCACCTACACACGTCGATTGCTCAAGTGCTCTGGAGCATCGATAACATCAATCACACTTGAGTGCCGATCCAAGGCGATTTTTCATTCGCATATGGCCATCAGTTGTGATTTAAGGCTCAGAGCTTATTGAAAGGTAATGGGACCTCCGACGAGCATCATATCATCCAGTTAAATTGGCATCAGAACAAATTCGCTGGGATTTGATGTAATTAAAGAATTAGTGGATGACTTTGCAAGAATTTCAGACAATGTTTTCATTTCACTATGATTTAATTTTAAAGATTGTTAATACAACGTACAACTTCTAAACTCCTTTAACCATCGAGAGTAGAGCATTGGACATGTTTGTATATCAATTAACATTTTGAAGATATTGAAAATTCAAGTAGATATCCATTGAATATAGATAGACAAAGCATATTTAAAATTTACTTCATAATCGATATCGAGCGATCGAAAGGCAAACATTTTCTTATAATCGTTATTAAACAATTTATAAAGTTTATTTAACCGGATAAAACAAGACTTTATATACAGAGTCTTAAGTAAGACTAGAAATAACAATTGATAATTCAACTTTGTTAAAACCTTGCATATGTATATTGCTTGTTAATTTATTCCCAAAATGGCGTACACGATAACAAAACATTTATGGATTAATTAATTCCTCTAAGATTTTAAACAAACATTCCAGACAGTATTCCTCCTAGGAAATATTCGAAAATAAATATTTTTTTTATATTGACACAAGTATTCATTCCATAGGAAAAAAATCCTTAAGTACTATTTGCAAGAATTTCAAATTCTATAGCCCCATTAAAGCAATAATTTGTAAATTTAATTATGAACAGTCGTTTTCCTGTCGTAAATTAATATTATTTTTGCTTGGCATTATTTATCTCCTCTTCTCATAATTAAGTCATCTGAATAGCGCTGCGATAACAAATTTTCGTTTGAGTTATTCAGTGCATCCCATAAAACAACAACTCATTAACCTGATGAACTAACTTCATCGAACATTTTCCAAATAGGGTTACAGGTTATTATCCGTCTTTACTACTGAGTTGCCCTCCTTGCGTGCAAACGAGCGTTCGGGAGGTGCAATCTCTGAAATTACACGCAGAGCTTACTTAGAAGTTGAAAACTTCACCTTATTGCTCCGGGAAGACCCTTCCTGGCACCCGGTTTTAATCTAAGTAACAAGAACATGAGCGGGCAATGAAGGAATTAAGTTTAAATCGAGAAGCCAAATTGATGTTTGCTTTTACTATTAGGAGGAGTCCCCGAGGCTACCCGGCTTCATTTACAGGAAATATGTCATAAAGCCGCTTGCCAAGCTGTCCGTCCTGGAGCGCGAATCTAAATGCCATAAAGCTGTTAGTGGCCGTAAACTGAAGATTTAATTGTAAACACTGAGCTTTATGAGGGCTAATAAATGTCGGCCCGCCGTTTCATATTCCCCGCGTTATTTAATTAAGTGTTAGGAATAAGCGCAATTTCGTGAAAAACGTAATGAGCCTGATATTTTCATAGGTTCATGTTATGGCTACATAAACCCGGGCAATTCCGGTGCGGCTTTATTGTTCGAGAACAAGTTTACATGCTCCTGGGAGTCCAAGAAGAATTTGGACGCGATGGGGAGTGGCGCAGGTTATTGGAAGTAACACGCCCGGCCAGGCGGCGATAAAAAAGTTATTAGTTGCGTTAATAAATCAAAAGTATGTAGGCCTAGTGCCACGGCACCCTAGCGGCTAAGACTTGACCGGAGCAAATCAATCAAGGGAAGCTGTCCAACTTGGGATCGATAGAGCTACGGGATCATAAGGATAATAACTTTTGCTAGGAGGGTGATTCCGAAAGCTACTGATTACCCACATCCCCCATATCTGCCCCCGGCAGCAGGAGTCGGCCAAAATCCATTTCAAATAGAAAAATCAAAGGGACATCAATCTAATTCGCTCAATTACGCTAAATATTTTCTGTGTTAACCAATTTCAGGGTTCCGGGCCATTTGTTGCTCCTGGTGCTTCGCGACCCGGATGGCATGAGAATTCTTCCTGATTTGATGGCCTCGTCGTCGTCATCGTCACACGGTTTTGTTTTGCCAAATTAGGAGAGGAACGTTCGGAATTTAATTATGCCGTCATTGATTTGGACGGCTGCACCCACTCAATTCGCGGAATTGTCCACAAGCAACTCTGCTCCCCCGAGATGTGTTGCGCAGCGCCATAACGCGACGGATTTAAATCCAGGCCGCGTCCTCGCAGTCAATTAGGCTGACGAGCTTATTCCATTTCGACGGATTATACGATTGCTCGTAAAAAGTTTGCAGTTCGTCCAGTTGACGAACTTTTGGTAGGTTAGCAGTTAGCACCACATATCGCTAAGGGTTCTAAACCTTTCTGGGTACCAAGTTTGAGATTGAGTCTGTTGATCGACATTTCAAAGCCATACATATGTACCTACATATGTATATGTATGGTGTTTAATATTAACAATATTTACGAACACTATTGTGTTTTATAAAGTAAGTATAGTCTTCTCTATTAAAATGAAGGATAGAATTCACAGATACAATTCTAAGCCTAATTTCTTATGTATACTTTACCATAAATTTTGGACAATGTAAAGATTTTCAAATTTGTCAAAAATTATTAGAAAAAGAACTAAATGTCAAAAGAGGCGGGACGCGGCGTGCCTACCTACTTGAAAATATGTATATTATGTATTGGTCTATTTCCATAAATTACGACTGATCAAGCCAATTTTTCAATTTGAAAGTCTACAAATTTAAACTATGTAGGTATATAGTACATATGTATACATATCTTCACTTTTACCAAAAATTCTGTAAAGAATAATTAAACACATTTTTAAGAATTGCTTAAATTTTTGCACACCTTTGTTATATTTCGATCCAAAATTGTGTACCTGAATTTGAAATATCGTTAAAAATTATCGAATTTTTTATTAAAACGATTTTATTACAGACGCGACTTAAAGACTAAAATTTAAGTAAACATTATTTTATGCCTTAATTCACTATACCTAAATAATAATACCTACTTATAAGTTTGGGGCACTGATTTAAAGAAAGAATGATTAATGTAGTCTTTATCCAATTGGAAACATGATTTAAAACAAAACATCACCATTTGATCTTAGCAAAAGCTGTCTACCATCAAATGATTCAAAATCTCAAATGATGCTCTTTTAATCACCTTCCTAAATCGATGATTCTCCAAAGCGAAATTAGCTACCATTAAAGCATCAATCACACTCATGTAATTTGGAATAATTATCTCAAAGGAATAATTACAGCACCTCTTCTTGAGATGATAAGGCCAGGGTGGGAGCAGAGGGCGCGGTAGTGATGGTTCCATTTAATAAGCTCCCTAAAACCTCTTCGCTTTATCTAAATTAGCTGAAAAGCCTCTTGCCATAACTCTTTTGCAAAATGCGACTTTTATCTGCCGCCATTTATTGTCCAGTCCAACTGCCAATTCGCAGCAGCAGGCAACGAAAAAAATTGTCGCCGCAAAAGGAAAAGTTCGCGACCCCCACATATATCTTGGCGATGGCAACCCGACTGGAGCGCACCGCTGGAAATAAAGGGCCATACCATACAGCTCCAAGATTTAATGCGAAAAGGTGATAAATCACTTAAGTACGTCCGAAGCTTTTTGTCTTGATCCCAATGTTGTCTTAAGGGTATTTAGCAGATTACATAAGGATTTTCCACCGTCCAAATAGATTTAGTTTAGAGTTTTGTTGACATAGGTTTGTGTATAGTCGAAATTTATGTAGATGGAGCGGCGGGCGTGTGCGGGCTTACGGGCGGACGGGTTCGACAGGAAGACCTCTTAAGGGTCGGACTGCATTGTAATGAGTCCCTGGAGAAAGGCTTCCTTCCCGAGAAATCATTATTTATATTTTCGAGTATTTTTGTCCAGAGTTCTTCTTTCAACGCCCCGAGGGTAGCCCGCCTCGAGTCAAAACATGCCATATCTTTGGGAGATTTGCGGACTTAACAACCTCATTTTTTAGTACTCCTTTCCCAAGCAGCCACTGCCCACACCAAAGTGAATACGTTAGAGTCGTTGATAAAATCCCTAACCATGCACGACTGATCACCCTTTAAAGCGATAAACGCAAAATGTATCTTGACCGTGATTTCACTTATGATTTTAACGCACGTGCGCTTTTTTTAAGGATAACTACAGTGTTCATAAGATGCTACAAAAATATCTTTAAACGTCTCGAAATTCATCACATAGCTTTTTTAGGGATTCAATGATATTTTTAAAAAAATTTCTGTTTATTTCAGAAATGTTTTGTATAATTTAAAAGTATACACGATTTTGAAAGGAAAAGTTAATAAACTAATCTACATGTGCAGTTATGACATATCTATAATCCTTTTCAAAGTAGGTACTTTATACAATTTACTTAAAACCTTGACTATTAATACTAAAAAGTGAGCAATAGCTTAATCTCCATTTTTGGCAAGAAAAACGGAACTCTATCTCAAACTTAAACTTGATTCTCTTATTAAGAGAATCCTTAGCATGATTATAATCACACTTGACCGTTTCCTGCTTACTTACGAAGTTTTGAATTTATCTTTGGAATCGATCGTAATACGAAAAATCGCAATCAATCGACAGTGACTTCGAAATATCCTTCTAGATCAGGTGCACTTGTCCCAGAGCTGACGCAATAACAAAGATTTCTTCGAACTGAAATAATATTACGTAGTTAAAATAAGGACTACCCTCGAGCTGAACCGCTTGACTGGCTTCATCTCCTTGAGCCAGTGCCTCGCAATAAGCAAACATATGTATGTACATAAGGAGCAAAAATATTATCAAAGAAAGTTCATTTGCGCTGAAGTAATTTCACTAAGAAAAAATTATGCTTTTCAAAATTACGACTAACAAAAGCGAGCACGTTTTCCCCGAGTAGGCAGGCGGCGAGCGCTTTGCCACGGAATCGGTTCGAGTCAGAAACTTGCCGCAAAAGTTATTCTTTTACGTAACTTGATTTTAATTAGCACAACTCTTTGAAGGCTTGTAAATCTTTCCTTTGATACTAATTAATTGTTCTGAAAACAACTCTTTGAATTTTTACTCGTTGCGCTCGGTTGCGGCGGCGGGCGGCCGGGCCGGGATCCGGACTCTGGGGCGGTGCCTTTACCATAGCAGTAACTTAAAATTTATGGGACAATGGAGACCTAAATAGGAAAATGTAAACTGTATTCCTTGACAGCATTTTGTTCGCCGTAAAAGGGCTGCATTTAAAAGATAAATGTCAAGGCCCGTAATATTTTCCCATTGCGGCCCAAACTGGTGCGCGGCTCCTTTGAGGCGGGCCCTGGAGTACTTAAAGGGCCTTTTCCCCCCAGACCACACGGCCGCTTAAAATGTCGGAAAAAATTGGATTTGGAACAGTTGCAGGGATACCTTGTGGAGCAACTCGCTTTTTTAATGAAATGCCTTTGAGTGGCCCGGACGTGAATACCAACAATGCTTTTTTCACAAAGGTGAGAACAACTCAGTTTGCACTTTGATTGCCCTCAAACTCCTCCGGGCGTAGCTTTTACGTAAAGTAAAAAATTGCATTATTTTTATAGAGTTTATATGATTGTTGCGAAATCTCCCTTGTGACTCGATACAGTTTTATTTTGTGTTCAAAAAGAAAGTTTTAGCTTTTTTTATGTCTTTAATATCATTTATAGAGTTTTTCATAAACGAACAGAAATCTAGTAAAGTGAATTTGTGAATAATAGTTATGGATACTTTTAAGTAAACAACAGCTTTCATGATCAACACATCACTAGCATAGGTTTTTATTCTACATACATATATAACTTAAAACATCCTCAATCATAAAACTAGAACGATTTTTATATTATGCATAATACCTTTTATATACACATATGAAAAGAAGGGCAAAAAGTAGATTATAGGTACACTATAAATAAGTTTCACATATAGCACATGCACATTTTTAGGCATAATTGGTCTTTTACCAAAAGTAAAAAAAACTGGTTAAGTGTGAGTCAAACTCGCGCATTGAGCATTTCGTACTATAAAAAACCCTAAAAATTATATCATAAGATCATGATCAGAAATTATCTCAACTTGCTGATTGATAAAGTAAAATTGGAGTTCTTTATTTTAAAGGGAAATTTTATATGTGTTCGTAAATTAGTCATATTCAATTGTGTAATAAACCATTCTTATTTTTTTTCGATAAAGTATAATACATTACAAGGTGTGAGTATTGTTGTTTATAGGTACTAATTTAGTGTATTTCTCCAACTCTGTCTTTCGAGTTTAAGGAAAACTAATCCCAACCACTTTAGTACAAAATCTATGTCATCAGCACTTGTGCGAAGTTTTAAGATAAAATAATATTTTACACATTTTATTTACTACCCTCAGCTAGTAGGTACTCTTAGTGTGAAATACCCAAAATAAAATTTATTAAAATTTCTGCTGAATAAATAATAAACGACAATAGTAGCCAGAAAGCGTAAGTGATACTGTGCCCGCTGACAGTTAAATTAAAATCTTCTGTGAAAATAAAAGAGCAATATTGAAACAAACAGGGAATTTGATTATTTTAAAGAAAAACAGCACTTCTTTTTAAATAGAATGAATTTAAAAAGAAATAATGTTCTAAAATCAGGACCAAATGTCTGCCTGTTTAGTGTAGAGAAAAACGTATTAGGTATATATGTATTCTCTGTATTATGAAAATTTAATAATAATAATTAAATCTGGTCCAATCCGCATTTACTTATATAAATTACGCGTTAAATTATGTATTGGACTGAGATTTAAGAGAGCAAAGTCCCTATCTCACTCCAGCGATGCTAAGGAGAGGAAGTTTCCTTCAGAAAATCCATTTTTAATTAAAACTTACTTAAGGATATAATTTAAATTCGTAAAGAATTGTATTTTCTTAACTGAAGTATGTTTTATTGGCTCAAAGCATTTTGATTTTTGCCTACGTTTCTGAGTTTGGCTCTAGAATATTTTAAACAGGATTTAGACTTTAGTTATCTTTTTCGACATTGCATACTAAATGGTGAAGTGGTAGACAAATTAAACAGTCATCACTTTTGTCTACTTTTCTTAAGTCTTAAAATATAACGAGCATGCAATCCCTTATACTAGAACAATCCCAAGCTTTATATTTGCCTCATGAAGCTGGATGATGGTTGAAGCTGACGCCATTCAAACAATCGCAAGACAGAATAGCTGAAATAACAATTTATGCCGAAAAGTTTTATAATTTGGCACAGGGAGAAGAATATTCTCTGTGGGATGGTAGACGAGCACAAGTCCTCCATTTTCGCGGCGAAATATTTACTCGGCAACTTACGCGATGTACTGGAGAGAAAACAGCGTAAATTGCGAACACGGAAGACGTGTGAAGTTGTACTTAAACAGAAACTTATGGAAAATTACTTACAGAAAATATATATAATAAAGTAACACCACTGGTAGTTGGTACACTAAATTCGGCGCCACTGTACGTTAATGCGGCCCGTCTAATGTGCCAGCGCGGCGGCGGCGGTGGCGGCAGTGACTAGCAGTTTGGAACTGTTGCAGCGCCCTGATAGAATTTAGCAACTTCGCCCTGCACTTGTGCTAATTAACATATTTCTTCCGATTGTAATTTCGACGCCGACTCTCGGCAACTTTTCCCATTAAGTCAGAACTTCGGCCTGCATGTCTCACATTGCAATTTTCGGGGGCTTTTTGTTTACCCGGGCAGATTTATAATCCTAATTAAAATTAAGTGAAAGTCGCGAGCACTTGGGCCCCGCGTGACTCACGTTGTGGACGATAATCCAATTTGCGCTATGATGCTTATCTGGCCAAATGCCTCAAATCCGGGAATATTTCTCGCGGACTGTGCCCTGGATGCCTTCAGAATCTTCGGTTGCTACTTTTTGCGTTTGTTCAAATTAACAATTCTTTTTTAAAGCTTAAGAATTAATTTTGAAATGTAAACTTTGCTTTGAGTTTTTTCAAACTTTTAAAGGCATTCAGTTCACTTCCTTTGGAAGAACTTAATGCAGCACCTAGAGAAATTTGTCACAAAAATCCTCACAATCCATTTTAAGACCGCCAAACCTCGAAAGTCGAACGGAAAAGAGCAAACAGGAAACTCCGAAAACTTACGAAAAGTTGGATATTTTAAATTAGAAAAATAACCAAAACTTAACTGAAATTTTTTCGTAAAGCAGATTCCGAAAGAATATGTGAAAAAGAAAGTCTGAAAAAAACCTTAAAGGTTTCATTTAATTCCGCATTTTATGAATATTTTTTAATTAGTACAGCTAGGCACGCGGTTTAAAGAAATGTCCCGATGTTGCATCCCCCACGTGACAAACGCCCTTAGCAACTTATTTTAAGTGAACGCGACGCCGACGGCCGTTACATAAAACCGAAAGATGTAATTATGTTGCAGAAGACTTATTAGCTTCCCCCCGCCGCCGATCCCTTCTCCCGATTACACAACTAAGGGCGTCCTCTGTGTGTTGAGCTAATCAGCAAGCAAACAAGAGCGCTCAGATCCTCTAAATTCATATCTAAATATTCTTATTGTTTGCCAACGTATTAACTCCTTCTGGCATCGGGTGTTATTGTGCTGGATTGCCAGTTTCGAATGGATTCGCATAAATTTATGGCTCAGGTCACGTACAGTAAAGCATACCCACATACGTTGACTACTGAATTATGTGAAGAAGGGATGTTTTCAATAAGGAAGCTCTGTCATGCAACATATTTGACTTCAAAGGCCCCGCCCGCTCTCCGCCCAAATCCTCGACCGGCTTCCTGGCGAAACTATCGGGAGCTATTATATGCGATGACTGTCGATGGATTGCACTGAGTCGCTTCTGCAATGTTAATGCAGATTAGAAATCGCACAAAATAGACGCCCAAAGTCTGAATAAACCTTGCAACGGAACGTAGGTGGAGCAACTTTCCAGGTATTCTCATTCGAACCGGACAGAGGAGCGCTACGTTTTCAGGAGGATTTTAAAGGAGGAGGACTTCCGAGATATTAGCAAAACTAATAAACAAATGGATGCACCAAGATACTCTTAATATTTATTTCAACCAGATTGCATTGGACTCGTGCTCGAAAAATGCTCCACTTTCCTGAGGAACTGCACTTTAAGGAATTAAGATTTTGAAAAGACGGAGTAATTTTATTGAATAATTTCACCTTTTTCGCTCTTATATGTTATATGTATGTAAATATTACTTTTGATTAAATCGATTTATACTTACATTGGAATTAGAAGGTTGAGTGGGATTCATAATCTTTTATGAAAAGTTACAATCAAATCAATTTTAAGTGGTACGAAGTTAACCGGGTCAGCTAGTTTGTAATAAGTAAATATATGTATATGAAAGCAATTCGGCAAGTTAGCGGCGTCTTCACTATTGCAGTGAATTAGAAACTTTAATATTTAGCTATAGACTTTAGTATTTAGTATGAATTTTAACTTGATACCTCTGGCCCAAAACAGATAGACGACAAGTGCCTTTATAAGGAGTCCATTTTTTTCATTCTAATATACTGAACTCGTAAAACTATATAGAAGTCAATTTGAAATGCTTTAAAAGATTTTAAACACGCATGAGTAGATGTCAAGCCGAATATTTTGAATTCTAACCAATTGTGATTTTAATTTTATCCGCAAATTAAAAAATCTGGCGCGCAGGGCCTTTACTTTATTCGTCGACAATCTTCAGGTTTTCGAATTTCTCTGTTTTAATTGCTGCAACAGGTTGGCCACATTACTCCGCTCGCCACCGGCTGCAAAAATCAGTATTAATTCATAATGAAGCACCGGGAACACCTGTTCTGGGAGCGTGTAGACAATCCCCGGGAGAGCGCTTAATCCCCATCCGCCCTCTGGAAGGTGGAAATGAGTTGCTACACATTCGGCGGCTAAAATATCTTTAGAGTATCCGGGACTCTTCTCAGGACGCGATATTGCGGAACTCCAGGGCTCCAAGTTTCACAGAAGCAAACGCCCAAAAAAGTCCATTTTGTTATGTACCTACCTCGCCCAACCCCCCGCTCCCATCCAAGGGAATGTTTGGCTCGCGGGATTCAGAGCATAAATCAAAAAGGTAATTGATTTACGAGTGCTGCTAAATGTACGCACGCTGTAACTATTGAGGGACGTGGCTGTGTATGCGGCTACATGCGATATTTTTTCGGTAAACATCAAGTTGTTGGAAGTAACATTTGCAACAAATGGTTTCAACAATGGAACCGTTTCATAAAATTTCGCTCAATTCCCGGGCCCCTTCGTCGTTTTTGTTTGTTAACATGAAAAATATTCCCGGGACTCGGCCGCATCACAGGAGCGTGCCGAGGAGCCTTAGAATCATCAATTACGTTTTAATGGGTTCACGGGGGCTTTTGCATGTAAGTTGAAGGCCCGCATCGGCATATACGTGGTCATTATTCCGTGCGTAATTTCAGATCCGAAGGATGCTAAACCCACAACAGGTGTGATATATCGCCGTCCCTAAGCCGCTGGATCCCGCAGCAGCTTGACATTTATTTGAGCATTTCGCATGAAAGTGCTTGGCCGCACCGTCGGGCAATTATGATTTGTTTAATTACGGCCGGGCCTAGGGCTATACCAGGGTAGTGACCGTCCGGCTTTATTACACAATTAACATTCCATTTTTTACGGTTTGCTACTCGCAAAATTATAGTACGGAACCGGAAGCGCAATAAACTTCCTCTTTTGAGTATAATTTAATAAGTCTCAGCATTTTTACCATTACCTGGCCACGAAGACAAAAGAACTCTTCTTGTATATCTGCAAAAATTCCTTCCTCTTCGTGTCAGCCACATTAATTACGTTTTTTTTTTTTAAGTTATGGACCAGCAAATTGAAATTTATTTCTCGTTTTTGCAATGCATGCGCTTTGGTGGTGCTGTGCATTAAGAAGAGAGTTGCAGTAAATTTTTATGTAATTTAATCAAGTCCAGGCAGTGCAAACGGATTTCTTAATGATTCAATTCAAAGAGGCAAACGTTTTCTACAGAAGCCTTATAGTAGAAATGGAGAAGGTAGAAGTTAAAGTTTTTACAACTCACTTTATTAGTTTCGACAAATAAATTGGATTTTTCCTTGGTATATTTAGAATTAAGTACTATGCATAAATAATCTAGAATAGAGTAATAACATTTACAGAGTGCCCTAACTAAAGCGGACTTGGTAAATACATACCACAATATCTATTCTACTAAATTAATGCAGAAAAGAAGTCATATTTATGAGTTATAAACAAAACAAAAACGGTTTTAGAACAGCATTAAATATTTTCTTCTCAATATTTTTATACACAAAAACGCTTCTCAAGCTGTCTTTTAGGAAGGTCACACTTCGCCCTATAAATATTAAAGAAAATTTGAACTTATTTTCAGACTTATTTCGTCCAAAAGTCGGAAATTTTTCGCTCAATTTTCATATGTATTAAATTTGTCCACCTGCCTCTGAAATGGGCATACAAAATGCTTTTCAAGATCATAAACAATATTGTTTAGTGCATGTGGTATTTCACAAATTTTCCGTTTCCACCACTGCTTCCGTCTCACCCGTAAGACGATACAGATACTCATTTTTTTCCAACTCAGCCCCATTTCTCCTCAACCAAATATGGTATGTTTGTAGGTATGTCCGCAATGACCTTCTTTTTAGGTGAAGCATAAATTTCAAATATTTGTCAGAAGCTCTAAGGTAACGTAGTGGTGAGAGGTGTCCATGTTTAATTAAACTCCCATAAATACATATTTCTGCATAATCCTCTAGGAGGACGAGAGAGACTCAACTTTTCCCGAGGGCCTTAATTCGGAGCAGATTCGTTCCAACAGCACCAGTCGTAATGGGTGCTCGTCAAGTTGCTGTGAACGTCTAAATTGTTTTCAACTCAATTTTAAAACTCCTTGAAACAGTTTAAGGTTTAACCAATAAAACTGCGGAAACAGCATGCAAAGTCCCGCCGCTCGTTCGGCACAGCCAGTGTGCAACTTAACTGCTTTCAATCCAATTCCATTTTAATACCGCTCCCATATCATTCGAAGCACTTTATTTCTGGTTTCGAAGATATATCCTCGTTCCAGGACGCCTCCTCGGCATAGATACATTGGATGCTGCAATGCTCACACTTCCGAGAAATTCAAATTCCTGATCTCTCTTCCCATCGCTTCTCGGGCGGTTTGTGTATTCCAGGAATAATTTAATTTACTTTGTAGTCATTGAGTAAAAGATGTATTTATTATTTACAGCGAAAAGCGGCTTCTCCTGCTTAATTTTTAACAGCAACAATGAATTTCGTGCATCACTTCAACTCGTGCACGTCGCAAACTTCACACATTTCTATGCCATTGTTCAAATAGCTCTCGAAGCATTCTTCTATTAATTATCATGCAAGAACGTGCCACCGTAACGAGGTACCTATTTTCAAATGACAACGACATTAAAATGCAAGTGATGAAGAAGATCGAAAATCGCTTTAAAGCTGGCGACATTTAAAAAATCTCTCCTTGTTTCATAAATTTAAAGAGGGCCACAGTGGTAAATTTTTATAAAAGATTTAACAGAATTCGTTACGAGAAATAATCACGGATTTTCGAGAGGCTCTTTATTTGATGATTTATGACAACTTTGTTAAAGGACATCAATTGGCATAAAAAAATTCTTATTCATAATGATGGACGGTAAAATATTAAACTCTGGATTTCGTGAAAATGTTTCTCTTACGATCGGCGATAAGGTGTGACAAAGTAATTAATATTAGGGGGAACATTTTTCTGACTTAATTTTCTATTTTAAAGGTTGCAGTTTGTGAATAATACATAGATGCAATTTGCGAAAAATTGTATTTATATTTTTAAATTTGTGCTAAATTTAAGGAACTAACAAATTCCGCATATATACCTTCACATGTTACTATTTAAAGTTGTATTGATGCATATTTAAAAATGAAGGCCAGAGCTGATTATAATACTCCTTTTTTTAAGATTTCTAAAACTACATACTTACTTACATTTTAATGATCATTTCTATGTTAGAAACATTTTGAATAAAGAGGGTTAACTAATTTACTAAATCTCTTTGGTAAAAAAAGTAATCTGATTTTCACAAATAAATGCGTGCCAGAGAAATTACAACAAAATGTAGGTATAAGTATTTGATTTCAATATAATAATCATTGAACTATTAGAAATTGTTTAGGATTGAAATACCTATTTTCTTTTACATTATTGCTTATGCAGGAAAATTTATTTTTAAAATAAATGCTATAAACAAATATTATTGAATACATTGATTAACGAAAACAATAATAATTCAAAAAACCTCAAATTAATTTAATATTTTGTTATTCCCAATTATAACAATTTTCATTCTTGGCCAATTGGTGCAAAAGACCGATCTTTTTATGGTAAATTATTCAATTTATTTATTTTCTTTTTATTCGATATGCAAGCTGGTGGTTGTGTGTTTTCCAAGTAAAGAGTTTTGAAAGAAACTTTCTCTGGGCACATAAAATAAAACGTCCTAGATCAAAGGGAGCATTGATATCAAAGGGCTGGGTGGTCCTAATGGTAGTAGTTCATTTCATCACTTCACAAATGAACTTTCCTCTCGCACCGAGTCAAACGAATTAATTTGGTTGAGGAAATTTGAGAGATTTATTCTCGTTTTTACTTCATTAAGCAATTTGAAACAAACCGCAGTCGAAGCGATTTCCCAGTCGCCCTGGCTGAAGGTTGAACCAGCCGTAAAAAGAGCAAATGAAATGTTTTTCCAGGCACACTATACAGAAGGGAAGGGATCCGTTTTTCCTCTATCAATTTGTGAGAGTCTCTGGCCAGGACGAGGGGGCATGTGGTGGCGGGGGTCTTGTGAAAATGTCAAAGGAATTAAGTTTTTGCACAGCTGGTCAAGTGTAATTTTTCGTCTATTTGGTTGAGTTGTAAATTACCTACGTGAAATGCCTGGGAATTATCTAAGATTAAAGATAGCAGGTTTTAATTAACGCCGCTCGGCCACTCCTGCTCTTTTTGCTAATCAGGGCGGTGCCGGGCGAGATGGACGAAGTTTCTCTTTAGTAAGCAATAATCCCGTCACCGGGAGGTTCCCGCCTCAATTCGAGCCATAGGAGCTGTTTTTGCGGGGCGAGTAAACGTTAATAACTCAATTGCCGGCGAAGAAAAAAACCCCTCAGTGATACTTCCAGCTTTTTCCTCAAGAACCTGAGTACTCGCAGAAGTCATAAAATCATTCGCTAAGTGCTCCCGAAAGTTTCCCTTCCATTACGCCTGGCACTTTTCCTCCATGGCCACGGGATGCTGTAGCCTGGGGGAGAGCAGCGCACAGTGATAAAAGCACATTAGCCGAGGATCTCGCGAATCTCGAGGATCCCGCGGATCCGTGGCAGCGGGTAAACAATGAGTTTGTTGTGTTATTTGTCCATTGACAGAGCGATTCAGATTTAAACTTTTCTCTTCGCGAGATTATAACTTGGCTCATAACAAGTTGCGCTATCAAGCGAAATGGACACTAAACTCTGGGGAAAATTTTAATTTCAAATGGACCTGAATGGAATGTCTGAACGTTTGGCGAGCTGCCCCCAAGTTCACCCCCAAAATGCTATTCATTTACTCTTCCACTCCACGAGGTTTTTATGCTGCGCAAATTATTTTTCCGACCGAACATAAGGAATCCACAGAATTCAACTTAAAATAGAAAATAATAATATCAATCCCCTTCCGAGAAGTTTGGCCAAAGAACACGGTCTTTGGAGCCAAAATATTTTTTGGAAGTGGAGCACAGTTGTTAAAAAGCGGATGTTTGTGGTAAAACCATAATTTCTAAACGGTTAATAGCAATTTAAAAATTCTTCGCGACTAATTGGAATAAAATTTAAATTACCTCCTTCATGAAACACTTCTTCAAACGATTTTGCGATGTGTAGGTAGGTACTTAAAATTCACACACGCAGAATTCTTTCGAAAGACTCTTTAAATCTATAAAGCAGAAAATTTTGTTTGGCACCAAATCTTCGACAATTAGATGATTTTAAGACCATTATCCTCAAACTTAACTACTGTGTGTGTGACTCCATTTTGTAGTAATTTAAGAATATATATTAGCATTCTATATTGCAATTCCTTTAAACATTTTTTTAACAGGAAACATTGAAGTTTTTGAATAAATATGTAGATACAATTATTTTACATGGAAAAGGAACAATGAAATATATAAATTGCAAACAAATGTTTACAAAATTTTAAAACAACGGTAATAATTCATAAAATAGATATCCTGGAAAATGTTATATTACCGCATGCCGATTATGAAATGCCTCATAGCTATGGATATGCATAGCCACAAAAGGGAACCTTTCTTAATCCGATATAAAGGACTAATCGAGAGTTGAAAAAGATGGGCTTCGGGTTTGCAAATGAGTGCACGATTAAAGCGATGTTGAAAGATTGACAATAAATTCAAACGACAACTGTGAAACCAATTAAATCGATGCCCAGGTTTATGCTAAGAAGTTTAAGTGAATCATGTTAATTTTGTAAGTCGAAATAGTTGTATTTTAATTATTGTTAATATTAGCAAAAACTAAATGTGTTTAATTTTAAACAGTAAGTTTTATTTTTATTTTATTAAATATTATTTATAATTTGTATGTAGGTAATAAAATTGTAAAGAAAATTAATTGGTATACATATTTAAATTTCTTTTTCTTAATTTTAAATAAAATATTTAAAAAACCTAAAAATTTAAAATATCTGAATTATAATCAAGTGATTTTCGAGGTGTTTGGATTGTGAAATATTTGATGGTATTTCTGCATGTTTCGTTTTAAATAATAAAGCTTGAATAAATAATTTTTAAATTTATTTAAATCCCTCCCTAAAAAATCCCACAAAAATCACCAGTTCAGGTGGAGACATTTTGGGGCCTTCGCATGGTCGCTGGTGCCCCACACAGCCGCCATAGCTCAAGGCTTAAAAATTTAAGAATCAAATTTGCAGCAAAAATAATTCCCTGGAACTTTATTCTATCCGCAGTTCCATCAAATATTACCCGTAATTTTAATTAAATCGCAAGTAAACTTAAGAAAATCTCAAGTAAACTCGAAAAGTACTTAAGCAACTTACCTCAAAATACTCAAACATGGAGGACTCCGACAATTTTATTTGCACACGTTTCGCGACTCGAAAATCAAAATCTCGACCGACGGAACACTACTGATGGAATTAAAAACCAAAACCGAAATAACGAGGCATACTAATTCGCGACCGCACCGGAAAAATTACAACAGAAGGCAAATAAAGCACTTAATTTGACAAAAAGCGGCTAAGCGCAAATGACAACCGAATCGGTGAATTCTCGCGAGAAACTAATCAAACCATCGCGTGGTACACCGCGTGCATCGGAGGCCGCCGCGCTTCCGAGTTCCGATCTTTTGTTTACCAACAACGCACGCCGCGGTGGTCGCCTCCGCTCCGCCGCTCCGTGGTTTTTTTCTTTGCCCTGCTGCGAACTGCGTTATCTTATCAGGTGCGCTGCCGTGCCGATCGCGCCGCAATCTTCCATCGGCAACAGTTGCAACCGCGCGCTGCGCCGAAATCCTCTCAATCGACCTACCGCCTCACCCCGGCCGCCTTGAAGTGGATAGCTCCCTTAGCTGGGGCGATCGCTCGCTCCTCGCCAGTGTTGAGTGCTAATACCATTTTAAATAGATTGCTAAAGGTACTCGAGCACAGTAAGGAAGTGGCAAAGCTGATGGCAAAAAATGTTACCAATTTGAATGGCACATCGATTATTTGAAAAAATCACTAATTTTGTACGTGTATAAAATGTTTATTATTAAGAGTATCAACCAAATTTTTATTTTTAATCGCTTCATAACAATTTCTCAGTACCTACATATGAAATTATGTATGCAGAAGTGCAACTTCAGCCTAAGTGTGTACCTACTTTAAAATTTTTCTTTGACTAATGTACATATGTACTTACATATGTAGGTAAAGGAGGCCAAAGAGTGGTAATCTATACTAATATTATAAAGAGGAAAGATTTGATTGTTTGTTTGCATTGAATAGGCTCCGAAACTACTGGACCAATTTGAAAAATTCTTTCACCGTTTGGAAGCTACACTATCCCCGGGTGACATAGGCTATTTTTTATTTGGGAGTTTCAAAATGGCGGACCCAAGATGGCGGCCTAAAATTGCAAATATTAAGTGATTGCCATGAAAATTAGTATTTGGAGGTTTTTGGAGGTGCTAATTGCGAATCTAAGCTCGAAATTTGGAAATTCAAGATGGCGAATCCAATATGCCGTCCAAAAATTTTCGAACTTCAACGAATTTAAGTGAAATTTAGTGCTATGGATATTTTGATACCATTAATTTTGAATCTACTGACAAAATTTGGAAATTCAAAATGGCGGATCTTTAAGGATCTTTAAGGATCTTTAATTAAGTAGTACTTATAATATACCGGGTGAAACCGGGTAACCCAGCTAGTCAATAATATGTTTTGAAGACAATTGAACGGTAATTAAAAAACTTACAAGTGGAACTGCAAAAGCATCGCTTTGTTTAGTAAATTTCTTTCATTTCCCAGATCTAAAATCTAGGGTGTATTGAACATGCATATAGACTGAAATTTTCATTTTCAGTATTGGTCCCTTGTTTTTAAAACTTTTCTACTTGAAAAGTAAAATTGTACCTTTGCTACTCTATACTTATAAATATCATAGGTAAATGAAGAATGTACTTTCAGTACTAAATTTAGTTTAATCCTATTATATATACAAATAGATTCAAACTTAAAGAAAATAATTGAAATTGAAATTCCAGGTACCTATTTGAAAAGTAGATATTCATATGTATGTATAATTTTACATTAAATATATGTACATACGAAGCACACCGGGCAATGCAGATCAAGGTCCGGTGCTCCTGAATTCCTGACCCACAGATCCAAGGCAAGAGTGATTGAATTAAAGCCGAATTTGCCCATCTTAATTTATCTTTGGCCGGTTCCGTACGTGCGCCCATACACGGACACCGATCCCGAAAACTACGTTTAGTTTATTGACTGCAATCTGTAAACGCCAACAAATGCCGATGATCTAGTGGCCCGAGTCGGAGCCTTCATGCTCCGGCACTTCAATTAAAATCGAGGGGAGCGCTTAAGAGATTTGCATGGTTATTTCAATTCACTTTACCGAGCTGTTAACCATCCGGTAATCCACAGCCATTTGCAACTTTCCGGGCTTTGTGCCTTCGCCTGGGCTCCCAGGGCTCGGCTCCCGGCTCCTGGCTTCTGAGTCTCAGTCCCGGTCCCGGTCCCAGTCCCGGGATCCTATTGCCATCGCTGCGTATTATAAATGCACGGCGGCGGCGAGAGTTTTTGCTTTCACGTTAACTGCACTGGAATGTGGTTGAATAAAGTGAAATCATTTTACTTCGGAGGTTAGCGCAACGAGTACCATTAATATCAGCCCTGTATTTGAAGTAAAACAATGCCCGGCGCGAAATGCAAATACGAATCATTCTAGCGCTAAACATCATATTAGAACTCGCTGTTTTACAGGAGATCAATCACTTGAAACATTCACATGCAGACAATAATAATACACCTAATAACCATTTCTGATGTTAATTAAGTAGGTACTTGGTAAATATTGCCACAATTTCAAATTCAAATTATTGCGCTCGACATTCAAGTTAGGTGCAAAAATCTTAAATAGGAAAACACTTTAAAAACCGTACTGCACGCAGGTAAATTCACATTTAATTTATAGGTATCCATGGATAAATTGAGTATACAATCACAAAATACTGTAATATCCTGTAAAAATAACATATTTAAATTAAAGTATGAATCAACCAAAAATGTGGAAGTATACCACGTACCTACTATAGAATTACGTTTTCTAACGAAATAACACATAATTGACTTTTGCGGCGAAACATTAAATAAGGCAATTTCTCGGAAGCAAAAAGTTGTATTTCACTAAAGCTCGTTAATCCAACTGATAGCCACATATTAACGGAACTAACAGTGGATATTTTACTGGAAAAATAATTCCAAGTAAATCCCCATTTTTTCATAAAATTGACTGCATTACAATTTGTAAATATTTATTCAACAAAAGTAAGCATAATATTTAACATGATCTATTATAACAAACCAAATATAAACTGTTCTCGTTATTAAATTAGGTATTACTAGGAATTACCAAAAATTCAAATTAAACTAAAGGTACAATTACACTACATTCAAAACTAGCAACGAATTCAATTGTCCATGCAATGTTTGAATGGTTTTATCATAAAATTAACATTGAGTCGTTTCTTTTGAAAGTGGTCTAAGTCCACAATGTCTTGGTCGATTTCACTTTACAAAAAAATAGAAAAATCTATCTTATGACATTTTGGACTTAGATCACTTTCAAAATAAACGGCTCAATATAGTTGTTCTGTGGAAAAAAAAATTTGTTATTAAAGACTATAATAAGAAATGCATGTGCAAATGTATTGAATTGTAATTATTTTATAGTTAGGTACCCGAGGATTAACTAGAAAAGTCATTGTTAATAAACTTTTTACTTACACTTGACTTTAATTAGCGGATAATGCGTAGGTAACTATTATTCTGCATATTTCATCTCTAATTTATTGACCACAGCTTTAGTGAATTTTTTGACCATCATTTAATGCAGTTGTGCAGTTGATTCAAAAAATTTAACGATATTTTCTTGAGTTTCGGCGGTATATTTTCGTTTCATAATCCCCGAGCGTACAAAATGTTAAAACAGTCGTGCTGCAGTCTCACAAATTGTGATGATATGCGTCCTTCCGGGACGAAATATAAGAATTTAATATTTAACGAGCGAGGAAATCGTTACCACGTGAAATATATGTTTTAGATGATATGTAAATAAAGAGGTCCCGTGCGAAAATGTTTGCGAAGGATAAGAGGGATGACGGGATGACGGGGCACCGGGTGCCGCCTAGAGCTGGCGCGCCCGGTAATTGAACGAAGGAGCGAACGAGCGTAAAAAATCGGTCTCCCAGGGCCCGGGTGAGTTCCGAATCCTTTTCTGGTGCAGGCACGCAGTATCACCGCAAAATACATATTTCATCCGGGTGGTGAATAAAATATTATTAAGCTCACATTTGTAATATGTCTTCATATATCATGTTTACGTCGTTTGGGTTAGACCGCTGTTATTGATGCGAGCGAACATCTGTGCGGAAGGGCTGAACCGGGTGAATGCGGAATGACTCGCAGGATATTTGGAGGGTTCTCCTGATATACGCCTGCACCCACAAAGGCCGTGATTGCGGAGTGGGTCCATTCGAGCTCAATCTTATTCACTTATCGGGGAGTTATTTACCGGGGGTTTATTAAGCCCGAACTGTGTGTCATGCATTCATCCATCCATAAAAGTTGTGACACTCTCGCACATCATTCGCCCCAAAAAGAAATCGTCCTACAGTCCCGCAGTAGCGCCCACAAATCCCAAGGGAATCGCGCAAAATGCGCTCAAAGTGTGGAGGTTGAGCGGGTCGCCCCTTCGCGGGTTAATCCGCCCGGATATCTTCAAATTACGACTTCTGTTACAAATTTAAACAAAAACGAAAATGGAGCTGTACGAAGTCCCAAGCAAACAAGGCATTTACTCTATTGGCGTCGTTTTATTTTCTGCCGCTTTGTGGGTGCCTGAAACAAATCGAAAAATACCTTTTGCTGGTTACATCTCTGGCGCTCTACCCGGGTACCCTGGCACAGGAACCCACAGACAAAGAGCTGTCATTTGCATACCCACTAAATGTTCTGCAATACGCCCTGGTGGACTTTTATGAAGCGAAATGGTTTCTGATTTGCATGTTCGATTCACTGTCCTCCGACGGAAAATCGAGTTGGCAATAGCAGTCTCTAGTCGTCGAAAATTCAGTTACTGTCAGAATGAGTTAATGCTTTAAAATTCAAATAAAAAATTTTTGTTTGTCCTCCGGCAAATAGCCAGCACCATGAAGCGGTCCTGGCTGCTGGAATTCGACCCCGGCCTCAGATCCACTTTGAGGACATCCACGGGTCATGGTATTAGTTTGAGTTTTGAATTTATGTACTGCACAATTACTAAACATTCGGCCCTTTCAGCTAGAGTAATTTGCCAGAAGATTGCTTTTCTTCTTTTATTTAACCCATGCAGGGAACTGTGCATTTTACAGGGACACTTATCGGTTTGCTTTCCTTGTTGTGCTTCGAAATTGAGGACGCCATTCTCCTACATACTTTTTAGAAGGAATTGAATGTGCCAATCGTTTATCTTTATTTATTTGGTTCATATTATGACATTTTTCGTTTTATATAACCTATCTATTCCTTATGTAGTTAAATAAAATAATTTTGTAGAAATGCTCATAACATTTTTACTTTGCTTCTTTATTCTGCTATTCCAAATTCGAAAAATATACTATACCTACATGCAAAGAATAATTCTCTAAATTGATTTAACTTAAACTAAATCAGTTGAAACTCCTCATTTACAAGTTATATTTCAAACAGTATTGTTCTATGGTACGCATGTTAACAAATTACTTCCAGTCCAGCATTACATTTAGTTAATCCTATTATCTATATATATAACAAAAATTAAATAAATGACTAAATCAGTTAAATATATCAGTAGGATGACAACCAATAAATTTGTTTTATAGATGAACATGGCTATTTACTGAGGAATTTTCACTAAAGATTTTTTGATACAAAACATGACAGAGTCAAAACAAAATAAATATAGCACCGGCTAGGAGCTTTAGAAGGTAAAGGGTTAAATTTATTCGAATTCCAGAAGGAAAATGTTTGGTAGCAGAGAATTGATGCCCCACAGGATATATAACACAATAAGCGTGGACCTCTGGAGTATATTTCGGAGCTCCACCTTACTTCATCCTGTCAGTCAAGCCTATGGGATAACTGAACGCAGCAAACGACTGTTCATCTATTTTTTATTTACATTGTATCCGCTATCAAAGAACTTTAAACCCTTAGTGTCAGATAAAGTTTTATCATATTGATATGCCCCCGCCCATCCTGACGGTGTCGGGACTACCCCCAGCAGGGACTCCGCCCGGGTCCACGAAGAGGATTTTTTCACGTTCTCTCGTCAATTCTAAGTAAAGTGATTTATTCGACAGGGTGGAAGAGCGTGTAAGACAGGAAAAATCGTTTAGAGGCTTCCTACATACCTCCTTTGCTTGACGTATGTAAGTGTGTGAAACAGAAGAAAGGATCGCTAGACGAGGAAGATGTTAACCAGACAGTGAAATTGATTGCCGCGTTTGCTTCAACAAAGTACTGCAATATATTCATCGGGAGAATCTACAAATGGCCATGAATCAAAAAGGGAATTGAACCAGTAAATTCAATAGAGGGAAAAAGTTGCACTGCTACGCTAATGTTTGATTTTCTTAAAGTGGCGGATTGACGATGCCACCACCCCCGCTCCGGGCCACCACCCACCAACTCTTCACCTCAAGAGCACCTGAAGAATATACAGCCTCCCTTAACGGTAGGTAGATTGGTGGAAGCTTCCAATTTCTCACCGTTTTCATATTTGCACTTATCCTCTTTTGACACTTTAACGACACGAATTTAGAACTCGAAGCGTCTCAAAGACGATGCTCTCCTTCAGTTCGACTTGTTTTATGAAAAGAGATTTTGTCGAAAACACTTTAAAATTGTATCACTAACGACTTTAGTTAAATTTACCGATTGTAGTACGAACGAAGATATATCAAATACTGTAATAAGACTTAAGGTAAAGTAAGGGATAAAAAGCGAACTAATTTATTCGATTAATGAGAATAAAACCAGATAAAATTAATTATTCTTTTATTATATTATTTATATCCCATGAGTCTTTTTTTTATAAATAAAGTTTACCTAATACCTTTCTTAAATTCATCAGCGTAAAAGTGTAAGGTATCCTTCACATAATTACAGAAAATAAATACCAAAAGACTTTGTAAATAAATTAAGGTAGGATTTTACTGAATAAATCATATTTATAGAAGGAATTGTATTAAACTGTTTGTATTTTATTATATAAATCTGTTTTCGTGTAAAATTCATCACATCTGTTTATTCCCTGATGGGACAATTTCAGATTTTAAAACAATAGGTAGGTATATATTGATATTATTTTTTTCGCACATAAATATTTATTTACTAAGTATATATGTATATGTTCATATGAAAGGTACATATGTGCATTGTTATATAAAATATGTAAATATTTTGTTCGGTCACCCATATTTACCGATTTTTTCAAAACGTACCAACACTATTGCACCCTTGCTTGCACCGAAAAATAATTTACGATTCATTAAATTTATTTTTGCATGCATGAGAGCTGCTTAAATGCTGCATAAATTAGTGACTCTTTTTTTCCAGGCTATTTACATACATATATAAATTTCCTTTTTGCTTGATTTGGGAAATTTCAAGCAAGAGTTATTGTTAAACTCGCTGCTAAATCTTCCAACATACATTATAGACCCAAGAATTTCAAAATCTTAACACAATGCTTCAGAATTTCATTTTATTTTATAAAGGAGAATGAGTGGCAATGTAAGAGGTCTTGGCAAATCTACCAATTATAATAAATTATGAGTCGATGAAATTATATTTCGAAGTAGAATATTTTTTATTTTTAAGACACGTCCCCCCTAAAGAGCTACATTAGAACTCGCGATCCTCTCCAACTCCAACACTTAAATCTTTCCAGATATGACTTCATAACTAAAGCGAACAATATCTCTTCCTAAATGTTTATGGGATCGTTATATATACATATATGGAATTGTTTTCTAATGCTTAATTTCTTTCACAATTAAATTTTGTAACACAGACGAGAAACAAAGGGTTTTCATGCGTAAGGTAAAGCTAATGTGTGTATAAATACAATTTATAAATACATTTTTTTTTACAAAAGTCCAAATTATCTACAGTTTACATAAATATTAGAACGACGCATCTTCATAAAATTTAAGCAGGTAAATAAATTTGAGCAAAATAACAGTTTTACATAGATAACCCAAATTATGTAGGTATTGTATTACTTATAACAGCTTCGGAACAGAGCTCTTCAAATTGACTACCAACAACTAAGCTATGTCCTGAGGCCTTTCACAAATTTATTTGTAATGTTTCTTCGAAATAGGGGCGCAGAATTCGTGACAATAACAAAAATCAAACAGCCCTTAGGAAACCCACACCCCGCTGAAGTAACCTTAAACCGAAACAGAGTTACGTTCGATTCGATTAGTAAGCAAAGAAAGGTACTAGCCGTCGGTTCTGTGTACCTTACCCGAGAGTCAATTAACCTGAAATAATGGAAAAGTTGGCGGAAACCTTAAAATATCAATTAATGGTTTTCAAACGAGCATCGCAATCTCAGCAAAAGTCTCATGATGTCCCGGATGGGTGCTCGGAGGAGCCATCGGCGTAATTATCGGAAGACCATCAGAACTGTTTCGCAAGAAACAAGTAAATTAGCGATTTTGCGTGGAGTTAGCTCTCGGCCAATTAATTTATGTTGCCCCTTTGCAAATAACATCTTAGAGGAGCTGGTCGGGGGTGTGAGCGTGGGTGGTGGCCCGGAGTCTGCAGCGCTCGACAGTTAATGCCTTCCGCGCCATTTAAACGAACAATGCTGTCTGGAACTAGCCCCACTTTTCATTAAGCTCTCTATTCACGACTCTATATCAAGTATTTATGCTGGCAAAATTAAGCTTTATTGCGGGAATTTAGTTACCGGCATAAATTCAAGAAAATTACTGAGGTGGTTCTCATCCGCACCACCGCGAGTGGCCGACGAAATGTTATTTTTCGCTTTTAAGCTGATTAACTTAGCAAAGGAGTAAAACAAACACCCCGCCCTCTCGCGGTAATTATCAGTGTGGTTTTCATCCCCTTTTTAAGGGTATACTACTAGCGTCTAATAATGAGTCTAGAATAATTTCGAGCACTTAAAGTGAATATTTCTTTCTTTTTGAAGTGAAGATATCCGGCAATTTGATGGTACATGAAGCTGAATTTAATAGCCACGCTTTCTTCTCGTCCCTCTTGCCACTCCCTAAACTTAGTCTCGGGAAGCCATGTGGACGGACGGGCGACGGAACGGATGCAAATACCCTTGAAACCGTCATTACTTTATGCTTTGAAATCACTACTGGAACGCTTCTGCATTATTAACCCAAAAGCCGCGCCCAGGGTGGGCCCGGCTCTAAATTTACATCCTTTCCAGGCTAATTATATGCAAATAACATCCACAAAATGAAAAAGTCCCGGGGCAATGTACCGAGAAAAAAAAAGATAAATGGGAAAAGTGTTAGATTGCTTTCCTTATGGCGTGGCAAATTCCTCCATTCCCCATTCCCCTAGACTTCGCGCACTTGCCGCGACGGTACAGTTATTCGGCCGCGGTATTCCACAATATGGCAGCACTTACGCATGGACACTTCGCCCTCGCCTTACAGACTGCGAAGAGATTAAAGCTGAAGTCCCTGACAAAGGACCCGATCCGAGGATTACAGCCTTTCTCAGCCCGTGATATTTTTTAATGCGTTCTGTTTTTCCCAAAGTACTTTATAAATTAAAAAGTTTCCCGTTTATGTAAATTCTCATCCCGGGCCTCGACCTCGTGCGTTCGAAAGCGTTTCAGCCTGAGTCGAACGGGTGAGTTGACGACTTAGTTTCCTCCATCCCCCTCTTGGCCCCACCCGTAAACAATTTTACAAGGAAAATAATTTTGTAATTGCACCCTGTTTGCTAACGCATAAATAATCGCCCAGAGGAGGGAAAAATTTGGGATTTTCGGGAAAGTTTTTAAAATAATTTCAACATAAAAACATTATCTAGATTTGTTTTGTTCGAGTGATGTAACAATGTATGCAAGTATGCAGCTCTGCTGCATCAGGCAAGTTAACTATTTGATTTTCCGCTTTCATTAAATTTAATTGCGGATACATCTTGAAGCAATTACCTTGCGTAAATAGTTCGCGGATCCGCTGAAGCGTAGCCTTTGTTCGGCTCCTAATTTCCCCCAGAAAGAATTTTTCTTCTCATTTAATTAATTAAACAAATCTCAGCTCTTATTTTAAGGATAATTTGCATCTTTTTAATTTGAGACAGTCAAACGAAAAAATTTCTTTAATTAAAAAACACTGGACCGACGACGACTAACTCTCCGGCCGGGCCGAGTTTCCGAATTCCGGGCTAAATCTCGTCCATCCTTTCTGCCCTCTCTCTCGAAAGCCGTTTGCTCTTAATCCGGTAATCCACTGCTTGGCTTCTCTTCGGCGTCGCACCGTAGACGACGTCGTCGTCGTCGTCGCCGGGACGCCGAGGCTGAGAATTCCTTCAGCCACACAAAAATAATGCAATGGATTTGGCTCGCAATTAAATTCGAGTTCACTTTTGTGTGGCAGGGATCCGGGTGCCATGGCCCGGATCCGTCAGAGTTTCAATAGTACCCCAGTTGTCGGTCATTTGGAGCGGGTGCTTTCAATAATTGGCTCTAATTTGATATGCAGATGACCCGACCTTTAAGCGATTAGGAGTGGTGGGTACGGTGGTTGCGTTAACTAATTAAAACGTTTACATCTTTGCCCAGTTGGTGCCATTTTCCCTAGTTACTTGTGTTGCATGGGAGTTAGCAGCTAATTTGTAAGCTCAGATCGTTTGAAAAGCCACCTACTTTTACAAACTTTTCGAATCTTCCTTTTCTTCTACTTTGCTTCGGGTAGAAGGAAGGCAAACGAGTTTGCAACTTTCAGGAAATAAAAAGCGCCATGGTTCCATGCAAGCAGAGTTCCTGACAATAGTAAACTTGAATGTATGTATATGCACGCTTGGTTTTTTTTTGTCTTTGGCTGGTAACCAATTTAACAAATTATGGCGACAACACATAAAAATAAAACAAGATTGTAATATTTTACGCATTTTAATTTTTACGTGAAATTGTAACCTTATTTTTTTTCAAAATGAGTTTTTCTTTTGTATCTACATACATATGTATATGTATGTAAATAGTAAAACGTCCTGAACTTTCAACTTTAGAATGACAAAACTAAAATTTGGGCGAATGTTGGTAAACCAGAATATCTGTATGTATAACATCAAAATTTTTAAATCACAATCATTGATTCAATAAAATAACTATTCAACAAGTAAATTGAACCTTAACCAATGCATGCCGTCATTCGCAGACTCATAAGTAAATAATTTCATTAATAACAGTTGCTCAAAGTTCAATTTTAGTACATTTTGGAATGGATGGAAGAGTTTTCTTAATTTTTCTAATCAATGATATTTCAATTTCCAAGTTCTGAATGTGATTCTTATGTTGAGTCCGCGTACTATGCAAGTTCAACAGCACAGTACCACTTAGTAAAACTCCTGGCAAAGTCCTTCCGCCCAGGGTAAACAAATGAAGACTTAAAGAGATCAAATGAAGGAATTAGGTCCTACCGTCGAGATGAAGGTTTGATCAAAATTATCAAGTCGAGAATCAAGGGCCCACTAAGGCCTGCTGTCGTTGCTATGTAGACTGCTTTTACAAACTTATTTTAAAAACATGCCCAAGAAGAGGGCATTTAAAGGGATCATTACTGGATATTACGCATGGAAATGGAAAGGGGCCCTTTCCAGTGGTTACACTAATCGAGTCCCATTCGGTCCCTTTCCGACCGGCAAGAGAGAGATTGAAATTTCGCCCAAACGTCGTTGTCGTCGTAGCTCCAGTTAAAGCAAGCACGACCTGCAAAATTTACCCATTCGAATCGTTTAAATTACAAAAGGCATCCGAGGTGTCTAAAAATCCTTAAAAGGGATGACTCCACATCTACACGTCCCGCACATATAGCGACAGTGTGGAACTGCTGGTGCTTTTTCTGGATGGCAGCACAAAAGAAAACAAGAATTGCTCATATCCTCTTTTCCGCATTGAAATTTTCGTTTCTTTCCACCGTCGCAAGTTGGGGGTGGGCTCCAAAACCGACGACTGGGGCGTCTAGCCACCCCCGAACTGAAAATCCCACCGCTGCCAGAGATATGTCCGCCCCTGCCGCCCGCCCTGATGCCATTCTACAAAAATTTTCTTTGGCCGTGTTTTAAGATATTCAACAAAAATTCCTTTCCCAGATTCCACTTCATTTTCTTGACATGTTTTTTTAGAACTTAGAAAAACGAAGAGTTTGCGACGTTGTTAGCATGCTTCTCTTTCTTACTTTAATGAAGTAAATTTTTCTGTGCTTTCTTTGTCTCAATTTTAATTATTTAGACACTAATTATATGAAACTGATTTAATTACGAATGCACATACCTACATAAAGTAAGTATATGTAGACATGTAGTGCAGAAGATATTTATTAATAGTTATATGAAACTACTTAAATTTATGTCTGAGACGTATTAAAATATACATATAAAGTTTGATTTTTTCAAGTTTTAATTCGAGGGAACCGTGAATAAATTAAACAATAAACTGCATTCCTCCTATTTTTTTAATTGTTTTAATATAACCCACATGGGAAACAATATATTTATTGCATATTTTTATTTTGCCCAGTTTTTATTTTATGGAAACAGCATTTCTTGGATGTAAAATTAATCCCAAAGAATAATAACGTACTCCATGAAAAATAAATCTTTCTAATAAAGTAATTAATAAGGTATTTATTTATAAGGATGGCACATTTAAGGATAATTAATTAATGTATCAAGATTGTGATGGAATATGAAACATTGTTATTTTTTATTTATATTAAGCAAGTTAATTTATGAGCATTCACTCTAATTTATATTAATATCCCGCACGAATTTTATGGCAGTGTTATCCGCCCTTCTGAGCAAGCACCAGGTAGAGGAAAATTTATTGAGGAAACTTAAATTGAAATGAGCTTTTATAGGAGGCATTTTTACGGGGATGCTGCGAATGACTCGCCCATTGTCCGAGATGTAACAATTTCATCCCCTTGATGGTGCGCCAAGAAGATGCAGCCATTTTTCTAGGAAGATTTTCCTGTGCTGGATTTTAACAGGAAGCGCAACTCTGGCGCTTTCTACAAAATTTTCCTCTTCTCGGGCCACTTCTGAATGGAAACGACTATTCCGCTGAGACGGCAAAACGGGGGCCACAAGCAAAAAACCGCACCCACGGTTCCGGGCATTCTCGACATATATTCATAGAAACAGATAAGCACATTACTCATAATCTTTTTGCAGTAATATTTCGCTAGAAGTTAACCGGTGGTAAGTTTTCTTTCTTTCAGCAAACATTCATCTTGCTTTTATGTAGCGAACGGCGGCGGCTGCCCGAGGAGGTCCTTCGGGACTCCTTCGCTTTTCTTTATATGCAAATCCAGCCAGTGCCACGCTCTTGTCCGCGAAATATATAACAGAATTTACCACTACGCTAAATGTCAAGACAAATTATTTTCACCATTGAATGCGAGTGGGAATTATTCCGCTCGAATGGGATTTCAAAATTGTTATGGATGTTCCCTGTCGCCGGGGCACGGAAAACCCGCGGAAAGGACTCAAAAATTGCAAGAATTTCTTGGATTTATGCAACTGCAATCTGAGATCTCCCCGCCAGCCACTTTCGTATTTTCACCAAATTCTCAGAAGCACTTTGTAGGATACGTGCAATGGCTGCGTTTTCCTTCCGGTCGCGAAACTTTCCGGGCAGTGACGGTGGTTAAGAAAATAAACACAATTCCATTTCCCGTCCCAAAAGACAGTGCACTTAAAATGAATTACGAGAGGTGGCCCCAAATCTCGTTTGCAAATAGATAAGTCGACGGAATGCCTCCATTGCTATAAGACAGCAAAGCTGGAGAAATTTCCTTAATTTTAATGAGTTTCTCTTAATTTTTAAATAAACCGATGTTAATGGAATCAGGCAGAATCCACTTAAGCACCAGATAATGGTTCGTTTCGGACTGTGCTCCTTCTGCTGTCGCGTCACGTTTTCCCGTGCCTAGCACACGACACGGGAAAACAAACGCAGCAAGTCAAACATTGAAGAAGTTTACCACTCGCACGAAGAAGCAAGCTTGTTCTTGAGGCGCCCTGTCTTTATAAGGTCGGGCGGGCCAAAACTTTGCGAGCTCTTGTCACTTTTAATTAATTAGTAAAAGTTACTTTTAATCAAAATACTGCTTCAAAGGTGCACGCTTGGCGCCGAACGTCTTGCTCAATTATTTTTAATTAAATCGCTACAAATAGGATTTCGATTAGATTATGAAAGTATTTTTTGCGAAGTATACGCGCGTACGCCAGGACGCAGCTCCTACCTAACGAAACTGAAGAGAATTCAAATGAAGTTAGCTTTATCCCACCAGCATTTTCCCTCCCCGGGTATTTAGAGCATTTTCCCGTATTTCAGTTCTCTAGCAAATCAATTTTATCAACGTAATAATTTTCGTTTCAAACTTTCTTAATAGGCAACTAGTCGGGGAAAGTTGTCATCTGACAACAAGGTTTTGAGGTGTTTCTTTTATTTTGATTTTTAAATGGACACTGCATTCCTGTGGATGATGCGAATAACTTATTCTCAGAGTCAAAGTAATGATCTATTTTATCGCACGAAGAAAAAATGGGAATGTAATAATATTTATATGTTTATCTAAATCAATTTATTATTTCACACAGTCCGAAAATCCCCCAGGGAATTAATTAGATAATAATTTAAGTTAATATAAACTTAATTAGAACATAAGAATAGTTTTTAACGTATTCCGTTTTTTTTTTCTAATTACATACTTTTTCTTCCAAAATTAGATAAAATGTAGTTTTCTGATATTTAGTACATCTCTGGTTGCTCCAAACTAAATATACTATCCATGATAAATTGATTATAAACTCTAGCACGAACTTGATAAATTGTTTTGAAATACATTCATACATATTATTATTAAACCTTTGTACAAAAAATAAATTGATTAATTCATAAAAAAAATTATTAATGATTTTGGTAAAACGAAGTGAATACCTCGAAAACTTGCCCTTATTAGGTATAATCTACTATAGAGCCTAAATAAAACAAAAATTTCTTCTTCTTATTTTAAAGAAATAGGTACATAAAATTCGAAATCTTCTTACAGATTTTGATTAAACTTTGTAGAATCCTTTATTTGGGCATCAAAACGAAATTGTTCGGTTGTTTAATAATTGCAATATCAACTTTTAAAATAAATATTTTCGTGACGCTTTAAAGACTTTATCTTGTAATTTGCTTATTTTCAGGACTTGTGTAAAGTATGTAATTAACAGAAACCAGATGAAAGCAGCTTTGATTTACTTCGCTTTGCAAAATTTTAGAGTTAAATACCTCAGGGAAATATTTATTAACGAAATTTGTTTACATACCTATGTATTCGTCATTTTGCACCCCAAATAAATGTTCCGTATCTATATAAAAACAAAGAAAGAAATTTAAACTATTATTATTCAATTTAAAAAATTACTTTTCATACTACATAGAATTTAAATTTCGATTAATGTAAAACAACCCGAGAAAAAAGAAGAAAGATTGAAGGGAAGTTGTAGATTGAAGTCAGAAATACGTCATGACAGTGAATGTATATTAGTTAGATATTTGAATTTTAACCTATTTTCTCTACATTTATATAACGAAATTTAGTTGTTCATACAGAAAATCATTTGAAAAAGTAATTACCACGAAAGTGCAAACATCTTCTTCAAGTCATTTTACCAATGAAATTTTCAACGTTATTGAATTTTTTTCTGAAAGGACTTCCAGGTCTACACCTTCTTCGAGCTCCTTTCTCGGCGTAAGTTAATTTTTCATAAAACACACTTTATCCGGCGCTTTTTAACAAAGAATAGAATCTTGCTGAATAAAACGACTGGCTTACCGTACCTTTCATACAAAGCTGAAAACGGCTCTATGGTAAAAGGAGCCACACCCAAATTGTAGTTCATTTTGAAGGTGCCTATTACACAATTCAAATAGAGGCGAAACTATTTAAAATGTCGTGACAATAAAACGTGATTCAGACCCTTTTAAAATCTTAGAAAATGTAACTTCGAAAATTGCTCGTTTGAGGACTTAATAGAGAGAATTTTCAATATTTCCACAAGAAACTCAATGTTCAACCCGTTCAAAGGTTCAATTGCCCGACCAGTATTGTGCATTATTGAATCCCATTGTAGCTGATATCAACGCACTATGTGCAATAGCTCCCTTTGAGCCAAATTGAAGCTGCTCATAAATTCCCGAGGGACTACCAGAACCCGTCGTCATTGTCCTTGTCCTTGTCCCACCCGACTTATCAGCCTGCACCAAAGTAAGCTTCCCTGAACAGGTGAGTCCGTTTCAGCATAATTGCTGGATATGCTTGTGACGGTGGAAAACACAAGTTCATTTTGACTTGTCTTCGGTCGCCACAGGCCCCACTTACTGTACGACTAATTGGCTCAAAAGGAGAATTAGTGCTTTATGCCGACTTAGGTTCTTTTTCACTCTGCTGAAAGGACGAAGGACTCGACGATGCTTATACACCTAGCTGCAGGTCCACTGCGGTGCATTAATCTTGAGCACGTAAAATGTTATGGCTGACTATTTTGAAACAATAACTAGGATTTTGCTGTAATCCACTTTGCGGGGATAATGGAGCAGCCCAGCTGGGTGTACAAGTTTTCTATCATCACTCTGTACGCTTTAATCATTCTCTACTTCCAGATCTGAAAGGTGCTGGGCTGTTCTCTTTCGACATTGCTGGTAGCTCAAAAGCAAAAGGGTATGTATATCTTTTATCAAAAACTGTTGCAGTGAGAACTTTTCGAATATTGTATCCGAATATTCAACTATACAAGTGTGGGTTTTCAATAAAATTAATAAAGTATAGATTATATACATTGGATGCCAAAATCGCGAAGAAAAATTTAAAAAACAAAATCCTGAGATGGATTTCAAATCTCAAAATGCAAAGCCCCAAAAGAACATATTTTATGAATACTAAAGATAGAAGTTGCTTAATATTAAACGAATTAAAGAAGTTTAGTCGAATTTTTACCATCCAGGCCCATTGCGTTACTATTTATATATTACACAATGTATACATATCTATGTTATTTCAATACCATTGACTGTAGCCTGTAGGACACACAATATTTAATTTTTTTTCATAGACTCTGCTACGAGGCCAATTTAAGTCAGCAACAACGAACGAATTTAATTTTATTCCAAAGTTATACACATAGAATTATGCGTATATGGGCTTATGGCTGAATCCCACAAAATAATTTAATAATAATTTAATTAACAGACTCACCTCATGGTATCTGGTTTAATTAAATTAAAATGTATGAATGGTTTGCTATTGCTCAAGCAAACTAAACTCAATAAAGTAGTTTAAATTTTATAGAAAACTGAATTTCATTACTTAACAACAGTAGCGAAAATAAATACTACTCGCTAGTTTAACGTATTATAGAGAAAACTAATTTATTACACATATACATTAATTTCATAATTGCATTACTGTGCCTCAATTTTATTCGAATGCTTCAATATATGAGAAATCCACAGAACTCAAATACCTACTAAAATTTATATTCATTCTACTAAGATGATATGTACAATGCACATACATACATATATGTACATTTCCCAGCACTATAGTGAATAGTGAATTATTAAATTCCTTTCATAAGTGATGAAGTCCTTGTTCAAAACTAATCAAAAAGAATTCTTTTAGAAGCAAAATGATTTAAAGACGAAGTACCTCTTTGCCTCGCAATCTTAAATTCACTTTAGGAAAAGTTTTGCAAGTGCTGCTGCTTTGCTGTTGTTCTAGAAAGTTTGTCGAAATTTTGCCCATTTAAGTATTGAAGTATTAAATGAATTAAATCACAGGAACAAAGGCAGCTTTTTTAACAAAGAATTCCATAACAAGAGCCAAGAAATTGATATTTCCTAGAGAGAAATATAGTAAATACGAATAAAACCAAAGAATTATTAAACGCTTTTACTTGTAAAATTGTGTGCAACATTTAGTTTAAGGTTAGATTGAAAAGAAAACTGTGGCGTTTTACCTTCTTACTAAAAATTCAAATCCCTTAAATAGAGTGTATGAATTTTCAGATATTTACCTTCGCATTAAATTTTTTGTTAAAGTTCGACGGCAACTTTAAAAGTACAATTATGCTTTAAAAATAAATAAGGGTGCAAAATTTATAATTTATGTATATAATATTGCTTGGTAATTTTTTTAAAATGCATGTTTTCATAACTTCCTAACCAAATATGTAGATATCTAAAATGCACAGGATTAGAAAGCCTTTCAGTGCCCAGCTGAAAGTCCATCTAAAAGCAAAACTTGCAGTCTAATATAAATTTTGTAGTGTTTTATCCACATGCAGAGTGGGCCCGAGATTAATTTTAATAATTCAGGATTTCTAAAACACACAAATCGTTTTTGATAAATATGATCATTTGCTTAATATGGATAGATGTAACTTAAAATTTAAACTTCATATTTCGTTCGAAGAGTTCGGGAGACACTTCGGTTAATTTTATTTGATTTATTTGCAAATTAAGCTAAACAATGAATAAACATCGATGCTCTATTCATGCCGCCTTGTTTAAATAGCAGTAATGATTCAATTCAGTGCACATCGTACACAATTTACACATAGTCGCGGAGGCACTTCAATTCTATGGCCTAATTGGGTTGAGGCCTAGTGAGGGACATTAAAATTCCGCGCGTTGTGTGGAATTTTTGTTGAAGGTGCCTATGTCTGTTAGTTGGTATCTATGGTACAAAGCATCCCGGGCGGAAGGATTTTATCTGACATAATTTCTAGCAAAAGAAGCAGTCATTGCGACACCTTCTGCCAAAGACAGAGGGGCTGCACATGAAGGGCACGAAGTCACCTTAAGTAAGAGAGTTAGCTGATGAGGTTGTTTTTAATTTGCAGAACGAGACGAGTACCTGCGTTCTAGAAATTTTCGAGACTGTGAGTAAATTACTCGAATTTCACGCTCAAGAATTTCATAAAAGGTCGAGTTGCCTCGCATAAAACTCATTTTAATTGAAACCCCACTATATGAAAGTCTCGTCTCTTAAGTAGTGGTTCCTCACGTTACTACGTTTAACTGGAATCATATGAGGAGCTGTTTTATTTAATTTTACCCTTCGAGCACTTTAAGTGCAGAGGTAGGTATTTTCTGTGAATACTGATTTTGAGTTTACAGAGACAGCGGTAGCCGCAGTTCAAAGGACTCTGCTCTTTGCCTTCAATTTCAGAAGTTATTTCTTGGTTGAAGTTCCGGTGGTTGCCATGAATAATTGTCCAGGTAAGGACCCATCCTTTCGAAAACAAATAGGAAGACACCGCAAAGTGCGCTGCATTGAGTCAAGGAGATGAAGAATTGCGGTCGTGAAGGACCTCTCTGGAACTTCTCACCCAAAAGGAATAAACCGAACTGAAGGACCAGTAACTGGGGAATATCGTTGCAGAGCAGATATAGTATTTAACTTTTGTGGAATCTATTCCCCGGCGCAGAAGTCGGATTCCCCAGCCTGGAGCGACAGCCCCACTCTCTGGAGATGGTACAATAGATTGCATCTCCCTGATTATATCGGAAATCCGGTTCGATGTTTGCCTATAGCTCACATTTGGATGCGGTGTCGTAGGCCCCCTACAATTCGGCAAATGCTCTCGACTCCACTCGCGGAATAAACAAAATGTTTGCCCATCATAAATATGAACGTCTTGTATCCGGCTCAGCTTTGATTTTTGTCCTGCGCCCCGCAGCTAAAGAGCGCACGCTTTAATTTGCACCAATTCACGTGCTGATTATGAATTCGGTGTTATTCGTTATCCCCTAGATTTATCCATTTTACTTTTTCTTCCCTTTTCCTGCGACTACATCTGTTGATATTTCGCGTTTCCAATGCTTCCAAGATCTCTTGTAACACTGGCTTGTTTCATAAATATTTCTCATATGGAAGGGCAATTAATTCGAAAAGGATTAATTACGTTGGTCCCTTATACTTGCTGCCCAGGGGCAAATTGGATCACCCTCAGAACGACTTCGCCGATAAACGTCTGATGGTTATAGGTACGTGTATCGTGTATGCCGTGTCGTTTTTCGCCGCCTGCTCCCTCTATCCATTTTCAACAAACATGTTGGGAATTTTACAAAATAACGAAGAAGTCGTTTGTCGCCGCGAATGGCTGAAATGTTCCGCATCCCCGGCCATAATTAAAGCAAATGCTTTTCCACGAGCGAAACAGCAGGAAAAGCAGCAGCCCAGGTACATAGTGGGGGGGGGGGGGCACCCCGGTAAGCACAACCGCCGCAGGCCGTCCACATACCCAAAAGGTAAATTTAATGGCGTAATTTAAATGTAAATAACCGATTCTGCAGAAAAGCAGTAAAACCTTCAAAATTGCATGCTCTGCCAAACCTTTGAAAGCTTTCAATGAAATATTCAGCTTTCATTGGGACCATCAAATAATTACGTTTCGTATCGGTATCTGGTAATCAGGGCCCCCATATCCATTAAGAACTTTTAATGCATTGAGTAAATATTTGCAACGTTCTTCCATTTATAGACCAGTTTTTTTTCCAAAACCAAGGCACTATCGAACAATTGAGTTATATGTAGGTAGGATGCGTGTATTTTCTGCACATCGAACTAAATATACCTACATATAACAAAAGATAACTGAGGCAAGAATACTCTACAGAAACTCACAAAGTATTTATTAAAAATAATTAAAGTAAATCAGATTTGGTGGAAAATATAAAGCAAAATGTTTCCTTTACATCCATCAGCCATTGCGGAGGATTCACTTGTGAAGTAAAAAATTACGGCAAAATTATACATGTGCAGCTTAAAATAAATTGCGCATGGTAAAAGGATTCGAAGTGCAAAATATAAAATTATTATTTTGTATATGATTCATTTAGTCCATTAATTGTAAAGTTACATCGGAGTGTAAACAAAATTCCTGAAAATGTGAATGTGATTTGACATCACAATCTCCTTTATAATAGAAAAATCCTTTTATGACTTTCTCTATTGTGAAAATGCCCTAATTTTTCTAGGTAGGTAATTTTTTTTTCGAAAAAAGCTCATACGAGTATATTTGAAAAATGCAAGTTCGCCCCTGGACTTAAATATAGAGAAAATGTGGAGAAGTTTTTCATCTAAAAAAACTTATCACTCCTACTGATTTTCCATCACGAAACCTAGGTACATACATACATATATGTATGCATATAACGATAATATTATCTTTTCTGCAATTTCAATTTAAACTTAAATAAATCGTTATTTAAAAATATACATATGTATTTATATAAGTTTAATTACGAAACAATAAATTTTCGATTTCCCTATAATTGGAATAAAATTGTACCTTATAAAAAAATTTCCAAAAACTTTGCTATTATTATTAATTTTAACAATTATCAAATTTATACACAAAACTAAACTTTTATAAATGAGAGAATATTTCAGGACTAATAAAATTCATTATTGCCTTGTCTACTATTATACATTTAGCCCTCTTCCGGTATTCTCGGCTTTTATTTTATAACTTCATTAATTTTGTGACTGTGAATAATTTACCTCGGCAAATATTCGCTTCGAAAAGTGGGAGCTTTATTAATTCAGGAACTTCCATTGGAAAAGCCAAAATGTTATTTCATTAATTATTAAACTATACCACCAGAAAAAAGTGCAGCTCACTGTATTTTGGCTTTGCGAAAACAATGGCGTATGAGTGATGTGCCAATTTTATTAATTTTTGCTTAATTCAGTGACATATGCATTAAACCACAAGTGTAATTAACCCATCAGGCACATCCTCTTAGTAGTGGCAAGCGCAAAATTTTATTATATAGTATTTATTAAATAAAGTGTAAAAGAAAGTAATTTTTCAGTGTTTTTCAATTAACAATTTGAGCAACAACTGGCAATTGTTCAAAGCTTAATTGGAACTTCAGCCAGGTTTTCATTTAAAAATTATCAATTAACTCCCAGTGAAAGGTGAGATTCACTTTAATCGAATTCGTCGTTCCCGGAAAAGCCCGGGATTTATCCAAGAAGTGTGCTAGACCAGTTTCACCTGAAAACCACATGAGGGGCGGCGGCGCTCAGGTGACTCCCGAGCAATAGGGGAGAAAGTTGCAAAATTGTTTTGTTAAACTGGGAATTGTCTCGTTTTGAGCGAACGCTTTGACGGTGTTGTGTGGTAGAGAGACATGCAATCGACGTTCCAAGAAATTGAAATTTTTAATTGTCGCTATTCACAGAAAGCGAGAAGACTTTAATACATTGCGACATTAAAAAAAAAAAAAATGTTTGCGCTCCTTTCAGGACGAGGTAAACGTCCTTTGTGAGGCGGATAAAAAGCGGAGCCCCACTTCCAGCGACAAAAAGTTCAAATACAACAAGGAAAATGTTTAATAAAAATTCTCATTATGCAGATTCGTATTATACGCCTGCCATTTTCACTGCTCGACTCTGGCCGAGCCCACCACTGCCGTGAAAAAAGCGAGTCAGACCCGTAGTTTTTCCTTTTTGTCTGACTAATTGTTTGCTCCAAGTCGTTGTTTGCTCGCCACCCCTAAGGAATCTTTTAATGGCGAGGAAGGTTTCTCAGGACGAACTTCACCTTTGCAGCGCAGAAATCATGCCACCGTGCGACATCCGAATAGATGCATTATAGATGTCTCAACGGAGCCGGCACGGCTCGGTGTTGCAGCTTAAGTTCGCCTTTGTTGCTTTAAAGAAATTCATATTCCAGTAGAAGTCATCACCAGATCTTCTTCCCGGCAGCAAAGAGAAGAGACACCCCCGACTCCCCCCCGCAGCCACTGTTTGGGGTGTGCAGACTCTGAGCACCATTCGAAATGAAAACGTTTGCAATCTGGAAGTGATGTAATGCAATTTCATGTTATTTTTAGCCCCTCGCGACTGTTTATTATGCACATGAGCATATAATTCCGACACGATGCGAGATGATTATGTATAACAGCACACCCAGGCATTGGATGGAGGTTGCTCCGCTGCGTACCTTAATATTCATAAGTGTCTTAAAACTTCTTTCGCGGCATCCTCGAGCACTCTTAGCAGCTTGCGGCTCTGGCAAATTCACTTTTATTGCACCTGGCACTCAGCAGTTAGTGTGCATGTGCACCGTGCCATGACTACAATGCATCAAACACACGGCGAGTTAGTTTGACTACAATTTTATCACAGTTCCCATAGAGCTTCACAGCTTCACCGCAAGCTGATGATTCTATTCCCGGAAAATGGGGAATTTACACAGCAGGTTCATCCAGGGGATCTGAACTGATTGACTAATTTTTCCATGAGGACTCGTTTACATTTAAATTTTTTTCCACCTTACTTTGTCTCGTGGGACAAATTTGTTTGTTTAAAAGGTACAAAATATTTTGGAGTTGAAAAACACAGAGTAGCGAAATATTTCTAATAGAAAAACAGCGATATACAATTTATTAAATGCATTAAGTTTTTTGAAACTTTTATCTATGCAGCCATGAAAAAATCTAACTAGGAATGATCATTTTGTCACATTATTCGTTCGTCAGACAAAAAGGCTCAAACACTATTCTTCGTTTATACCTACACCGGCAAATGATATGTAAGGTACCAAATCAAGCCACATCCAAAATATCAATTCGGAAATATCAAACTGAATTTATAACTTTATTCATTTTGCAGGATAAAAAAGTTTTTCTTACATAATTAAAAAGCCGATAAATACATGATGTTTCTCGTATTGTCATTTTCACATGCATTTTAGCACATTTATATCGACTAAAAAAACCTGAAAATTAACCTTTTTTGTTTATAAACTATGTATACATGTGTGAACAAATATTAAAAGCGATGTCGTCAAAAATGTTACTTCTTACAGCAATGCACCCACCCTTCATGTACACTTTAACTAATGTATAATGGATCATTGGATGCAATAGGTATATGTACATACCTATAACAATCAGTGAAATCTGCGTTAATACCATTCCACTTCTACTCCATTTTATTCAACAAAATTAACTTTTTAATTGAGCAGTCAATATAATTTTAATATAATTCGCTTTTAATTAAGCAGTCAACATTTTTCAATGCTGTTTACTATATTACATATATCGTAATTAATTAAGCGGAATTTAACACTTTATAACGTGAAAAAAAAAACAAATCTGCATCGATTTCAGATTTCATTCTCGTAATGCAGTAGTTGCAATTCTTTACAAAATAGTATAAAAATCTGTACCTAGCAGAAACGATCAATCATTCCTTTGTGATAGTTGAAACTCAGAAAAAACGTTTAAAATGTTTGTTTCCTTCCCTACAAATTGACGGTTTATATCAGTTCCAGATGAAATGGTTTTTCGAAAACATCTGGGATCAATTTCGCCCTGATTTACTTTCAGTCAAAATTGCAATACTGAAGTAAATAATTGAAGGATTTGAAAGGAAACAACTTAAACTGCACAAATGCATTTTTAGACTTTTTAGAAAAATGAAAATGAAAGCTTGACAGTCTGCAACACTAAATGTGAAGTCAATAGTATATTTTCACAAAAATCATATACATACATACATGTTTTAGTTTTTCTGTCAGTTATGTTTAAGTGAAGTGAAGTTTCGAAATTTTTTTGCTAAGCTCTTGAGATTCCTTTATTATTAAAATTCTTTAACATTTTGCAGTGCAAACTTAAACTGGATGCATTATATACCGATATCGGTCAAGTATAAATGGCCAATATGTTTAAAATTAAACTAGTTTGAGGTTTTGTCGTCGGACGGCAGATACCTACTTCCCCCTACGACCAAGGGCCTTTCATGAATCTCAAAAGTTTTAAAGTCATTATATGGGCCAAGTGACCGCAAAATTTGCTTTTGTCACAAAGCGACGTTCCCAAAGAGAGAAGCATGTTCGCATACATGCAGCCCCAGATCCAACTAAGGAAAGTTACCCAAAGTCCCTAGAAATCAAAGCTCAAACCTGCCATAAAGTGTTTTGTAAACAAGGAATCCGTTTGCAGCTACCCCACTTTGTCATATTCAAATGTCACCCCAGGGACCCGTTGTTAGCTTATTCCTAGTTTGTTTGACTGCTTTTATACTGGGATTGGATCTCCTACATATTGGGCGTGTTCAGAAACTTTGTAAAAGATGCTTCTTAGTTTCCGCCATGAACTTTTACGAACATGCAATAGAGTTCGTTAAACCCCCCACCGACAATCCCTGTGGAAGCAATAATTATTCCCGTCCATTTCTGGACCCCGTTAATTCCCCCGAATTACTATAGCTCCTGTAGATCGTAGCCAAGTCGGATGACTTGCTTTTCATTTAACAGAGCTCGCGGAATGCACCGTCCGCGAAGATTTTGAGCGTTCTCTCAAAGTGGCCATTGTGTCCGGCAGGTTAGCCCTACCTTTCCCGGAAGGCATACCGTACAAAAGGGCCAAACGCGCCGCGGGGGGAGTGAAATAGCAAATTTTGCCCTTTACATTGAATCCGTCGGTGGGAATGTTTTCCTCAAACCGCAGTGAAATTGTTCTGCTTTCGAGAGAACATCATCACGACTTTCATTTTACCTGCCAGTCTCTAATTAGGACTAGTCGCGACTAGATTCTTTATCTGAATAATCAAAGTTTACTACTATCACAGTTAAATGTTTCACTCACTTTTTTGTTCATTAAAATTAAACGTGGCATCATGACCTACATATTTGATTTAATTTAGAAAAACATAATTACTAATAAACTTTCACAAAAAAATAATATTTCCATAACTGTAGTCCACTTTTGCTATATGTATGGGTAGGTATACATGAAAGGCCTTACTAACTAAAATTTGAATACGTTCTTAAAATTTATTTTTCTATATTGGTACCAATAAATTGTGTTAAATTGAATATCTGTAATTGTTTATATTTTCATAACTTACCTATTAAATAAATCAATTACATATGCAAATCAAATTATTTTTACAAGCCTTAGAAAATTATTGAAAAATAGTAGTTGAATTTTAAGTTAATCTCAATCAAAAATTTCAGGGAAAACCTGGTTCAAGAACTTAAAAAAAACGAATTTCAGATTTAAAATAAGGAAGTCCTAAACAACTACAAAATCCGAGACAAGATTTTTTTTTTTATTTTCAAATGAAATACACTTCATAGCTTATTTCATCGAAAAGAAATGTTATATGTATACGTATATGTAGGTATATAATGATGAGAAAAAAGAACGGCCAGAATTTGTTTAAAAACTTGTTTTTACAAAATTAAATTTTAATAACATTAAAATTATTATGCATCGAATTTCATTTACATCTGCCTACACTTGCTGCAATTCTACAATGCTTCCATTCAGTAAACAACAATATATTCTTCTTATTAACCAGGATTAAATAACTAAATCCTGAAACTCTTGAAGAATATTAAACAGAGTATTATAAATACCTCTTCGCAATTTATTGAAACCTCAACCAGGATTATCATCAATCAACTTTCATCAAAATCTTTTATTGAAGAATGAAGATTCTTTATTTTTAACGCTCAACTTTGCGTTAATTTTTGTAAATTACTTATAAGTTTGAAATTCAATGTATTTCATAATTATGCCGAGTATAGAAAAAACCTCGAAGTAGCCAGACATGTTCGTTCAACTCTAGGTTCAGACATTTAAAGTCTCATCATATTTTAAAATCGACTCTTTCAAAACTAAGCTCAAAAATATCTTTAATCTTTTCAATCCATTATAAATTGATATTAGTTTTATATTGATCTTGATGAAATTTTGCGATTAATTAACATTTTGAATTGTTGTTAGAAACCGTCCTTTACCACTACCGTACCGAATTTTCTAAAACAAAAACCGATAGCACATCAGAGGTTCTTCTTAATCTAATTTTATTATGTTATCATGTTGGAATTAGCAAAATCCAATTTATATTGTAAATTTGTGTGATAAATAAACAGTTTATAAAACTTATATACCTACATACATTGCTTTTTGGTGGTATAGATAGTACGCTTGGTTGTTGTGGGTGGCATTGGCTCTGGGTGTCGCAAAGGACTTTGCGGCGATGCGAGCACCAAAATCAATTTTCCAAAATTTTGACTGAGAGCCAAATTATTATGAGTTATGCACGGGAGTGTGTTAACTCGCTGAAACTCACCGAATCGCCCAGCGCAACATGGTCCCTGGTAATTATGCTCTGCCGCAACATTACAGCGCGACACATTTCGGGAAGCCAGCGCACAACGCACATTCGAGTCCTTGATATATAAAATTACTGTCGCTCAAGGCAGAATCCCGGCGGCAGCGACTGCGGCCAGGAACTACCCGGGCACATTCCTTCGGTTTTTTTTTTTGTCTATTTGGAGACATGCTAAAGCTTTTACCGTCCTGGGAGTTTGCGGAAAATATGGCGGGTGCAGTGCTTCTTCGTTGGCAGCCGCAAGAAAAACCAAAGTCACTTAGTTGTAAGTAAATTCAATTTCATTTTATGGGAAGATAAAAGCATCTGCGGACGGAATGTGTGTCGTTTGCTTTTCCCTTGTTTTAGTAGCGGAAACAATGAATAAATGGCCGGAAGGTGGAAATGTCCGGAAGTGGCAAAATTTTTTTTTTTTTTTATTTCATTTGAATAAAACTCTTAGATAAAATCTATTCTATTATAATATTGTTTAATAAGAATTTTGTTTATATATCCTATATAGTAAGATGATCAGCATTGTTCCAATTTGGTTTGTGAAAATCGCTAATTAATTAAAATTCCCAAAAATTCAAACATTATCTTACAGTTTCCGATTTGTATGCTGCCACTTTTTGTGGGCGAAATGAGTCTAAAGTTTATTCTTACGAATATAGGTATACACACATTTCAAGTACATCTCTCTTTATTGATCCGTTTCTCATTGTCAACAATTACATATGTATATATACACTTTGGAATGGAAGTCATGCATCAAAACTCAAATCATGGTCATATCATATATACTGCTGCACTGTATAATGCAATATATTTATTTTTCTCCCAATATCTTGTTTTTTCGAGCTTAGTAGCTTTTTGACAAAGCGTTAAAATAACCTGGACCCTGAAAAGTCCATTTGATCGAGAACCTTGCTGCAAGCAAATCGTTGTCAAAAACGTATTTCTAATTGTAGGTATATAGTTTGTTTCAAATCTATTGTTAGTTCCATAAATATACCTAAGTTTATTATCAATTCAAGTATAAATAAATTGGTACCTATATAACGTGCAAATTGTTTTGTAAAACATATCTGTAGAGAATGAATTATTAATGAATAAATAATTAAATAAATTACAACCCCTGCAAATCATTTTTAAATTCAGAATAAAGGAAAGGATAAAAATTTTACCAATTTTTAAGGGATTTTAAATAAATTTAGAATTGGTATTACCAAACCTTATTTATAAGTGTAATACCGTCTGGAAGAATAAAATTCCGATAAAATTTATTGGAACAAAAATATCAAAGTGAAGCGAAATCGGATTTAATACCGATTACCCCCACCTAAATCCTGAGTACAGTATTTATTTACTCCTCGTAATTTTTCCGACAGCGTAATTATCTTAAATTACTTGCCCCCTCCGACGTGCCATCTTCTCATAGCAATTTATCAAGTTCGCAGCGAAAACAACCCAGTTGATGAGCAGCACCTAATGCTGTTAAAAGATTAATGCTCCGGGTCAATATCAAGGACTCCGTGGAGCGGCGTCTCGTCCGAAGGAAGACAGGCTCCCGTTGGAGTTGCATTAGGCAACAAGTTCTCCAGAAATATTTGCCAGCCGTAAATACTTCAGCACACGGTTTTCGCTAACACGTGTTATTTCGGTCCCTACACACGTCCTGTGCTGCCCGACGTTATTTATGAACTCATTCCGGGGGCCCGCACTTAGCACTAGAATGACGACCCAGAGAAAGGGCCCCATCCGGGAGTCCTCACAGTCGTCGTAGTCGTTCTCGAACGATTTGAAGAATTCAAGTGTGCCACTTGCCTTTGACGAGGAAGAGGCCTCCTACATCCTCAGGGATGGATGGGAGCCCAGTCGTGAGTAATCTGGTCCAGGTCGAATAAACTCAATGTCAAATCAAGCAAAACAATCGATTTTTCTGGAAAAAAAGGCACTCGTTGGAGAAAATCACGGGTCGTTTCCTCGCATATTTGCCAACTTAAGAACTGCTATCGTATGCAGCTGCCCTGACTAAAAGACCCAAGATGCCCCGAATAGTAAATTTGTATATTCATCTCAGAATATCTGTCATGTATGATGACTCTATGCCCTCGCCCCCAAACGCTTTTTATTCATTTTCAATGCTCAATTTGCCTCATAACAATTTCAGAGAGGCTCTTGCTGCTTTCATGTCGCATTCTTATGCGCTGTTGTTATATCTACGTTGAGCGCTTTAATTTCACCCTCCGGCGACGGCAGAAGCACCAAAAGGTCATCGGAAGCTAAGTAGTCCTTTTAGCAAATTCCCTTTGAATTCCCTATCTTCAAGATAATCCCACAAACGTCTTACTCACACCATCGTCCATGCGTCCACTCGAAATGTAAAACGATTCGATTGTTATCTGAAGACTCTGCCAGAAGAAGTCGACCAAGATAAGGTTCACTGATTAGTGCCAGGGACTGTACATAGCCGGAGCTGCTTGCTAACTTGCATAGTCATTGGCGGTTTTTTAAGATCTTTAAACTTCTTGGTGTATGTCCACGATGATCTTTGGAGAGTTTCACCCAGAGACGATTAGCGCTAGCAGTGACTAATTTTCTTTCTACATTTTCTTTTTACCATCCTGAAAGAATGCCACTTTCTAGTCTCCATTTGGAAGTCTTGAAGGTTCATCTTCTGAGGAGCTGCTCTACCTCAAAGTAAACATTTTTTTTTCGCGGAAATCGATTTCAGGCACGACAGCAGCGCCAGCAACAGAATTGCAGGGCAAATAGGACGGCTCGGTGAAGATAACGAAGCGTCAATTACAGAAAAGCAAAGAGCCGCCTTAAGTCCAAAGTTAGTTCTTTCATCCTTTAAGGACCGCAATGAGGAGGGTCAGAGGACATTAAGGAAAAGATAAAATGATTTCCCCGGAGCACCGGGTGCCGTAACATTGCCAACTTGATGGAGCCGAGGGGAGCAAGTGTTTGAGAGCAGATTTCGTTGACAAACACTGAGCGCCTATTGAATGAGGAGCAAAAAAAGAAAAGATACACCCAACCAGAGTGGCTAACCCCAGTATTAGCATGGAACCCGGGATATTCCCGGGAACCAGAATGAGCAGAGCCCTCTTCCTGGGCACTAATGACGCTCTTGAGTGCTCCACTTGACGCTTTTTTCCCTTCTTCTTCGGCGAACACTTTAAACAGTTCTTGGGGCTCCAAGTGATCCAATCGTAAGAAAATTACTCGTTCAAGTGCAGAGGAGCACCGTCCTGTCCGTTGTCGTCGTTTCTGAGGATCCGTGAAGTGTCCCGGCTTAAATTCAATTTTAATTGAACCTAATGAGACATGAAGGCAGCAGCCACGTTCTCAAAATTCGTTTGATTTTCACGCTCCAATCAACCCCCGGCATATGTGTGAAACCAGCCAGGGGGAGGTGCGCTGATAGCAATTCTGGAACCCACAGACGAGGCAATCGCTGAGGTAATTCCAGACACGACCGTCAAGGTGGAAACCAGATAACCTTCCCGACGGTTATCAACTTGCAGTTTTGCTCAAAGTTTATTTTGCAGAACGGGCCGACGGCGACGGTGGCGGCAGGCTGTTTAGAACTGTTCAGAGTCCAACGAAGGAGCCACCGCACTGAATGCACCATAGTCTCGAATGCGTCTCATATTCTCCAGTAAATTGCATCAATGCATCGCAATGACTTGCACGCTGTACAAAAATTCCCGGAATTTTTCACCTGCATACGCACAATGCACAGAATATCTGTCCTGACCATTAAATTGCCAGATCCACGCTGGTCTAAAAAAATGATAAATTCAAGCAGAACTTGATATTTACTAAAAACTATACCTACAAACATATGTAGGTATGTCCATTATGTATACTATAAAAGAAATCAACTAACAAAAAATAACGCACAAAAACATATTAGATAACTATCCACTAATTAATAACTTCTCTTATATAACAAATATATTGTCTACAAATTCCAAACCGTTTTAATTAATTGAAATTAAATATGGCATTGATTGTGCAAATGCATACAAAAATAAAATAAAGCGGCAATAAATGAAAAATAATTGAAAAAGTGAATTTATTTTGAGAAGACAAAATCCAACCGAAAACACTAAATTATTTGGTCAAGCGGAACAGTCAAGTATAATTTTTGTTTTAAAAATAAAACAATCTGAAAAAGGATCTGCTTCAAACATTTTAAATTTTAAAATGGCATGATAAGGTACCAATGGTTTGCAATTTTTAAATATTAAAAAGTCTCAATGAAACTTAATAAATTTGTAAATGGTCAGAGCGACGTGTTTTGTTGTTTTATGAATTATTAGTTTCAGGACACGTAAAAATTCGTTTTAAACACACTTACCTACTTAATTTGTTGACCATGTTGTCACACAGTCAACCATTAACAATAACGGATGTCAAGCATTACAAATTTTAATGTAACTTCACGTTTGTTCAAAGTCAAAGCAAACAGTATAATCCAATTAAATTACTTTTTTTAATATCAGAAAACATAAAACAAAATTAATATTTAGTTTTGTTTCAATTATTTTCTAGGAACCATTCACTTTTTGGGATTAATTGAATCATGTGCTGAACTGTTTTATATTAAGGTACCTACCTACATACATATAATGTATGTATTTTAGTTTATATAGAGCAAAATTGTAATTAATTGACAGAGATACTATGATAATTAGAACAATATACATATGCCTAATACGTGCTAGTTTAGTGAAATAAAAATAAAGAGTTGAGAAAATGCAAAGAAAAACATGTATGAATTTAATTTGGCCCTTTATCTTCCCCTAGATGCAAATAACCACATTCCAAAAATTACATAAGTCGCACATCAGTTCACCTCACCGCATAATCAAACATACGTAGGTAACCCTATGCATGCGACCAAGTAACAGGTTAAGCTCACAAAGTCATTAAAATCCCTTCATCTGGCGAATTTACATAAATTTGGTTATATCGTTTTTACTGTTTTCCAGCCAAAGGGGCCCTTCTCCGGCGCTTTGGTGCTCCGCAAACATATCACGGTAAAGAATTCCGTCATAATTCAACGATTGGGCTAATTTAATTAAAAGGCAAGCGGAGCATTCGCGAATTATGCATTACTGAATGATCCTCAGATGTGGTGTCATATGAGTTAGATTACATCGCTACAGTTGTTTTAATTCCCTGGCAATAATCGCAATCCTATAAAGCAGAGGCCCCATTCCGCAAAATGACTAACGTCTTTTCATTTTAAGCATCCCACCCTCGCGATGATCCGCCATCGCACCATCGCAGAGAAGATGTGTGAATCGGGCGTAAAATCCCATTGAAGTTCACAAATCCATAAACGTTAATTTCGCGCCTTCCTCCTAAATCCCGCGAGCGCGAAAAAAAAAGAAAAATTATTAACGCCAAAGCGTCCCACAAGTAGCGCGTCGGCTTTCAATTCATGGCACGGCTTTGATATTCCGCGGGCGTGAACCAGCCGTAAATTAAGGTTTTTCTCTCTCTTGTTATTTTATGAACGCATTAGACGAAACATTTCAATGAAAATATATTTATCTGAAAACCCCCGAATATAATGACACGTACCCTCTCGTCGCGCTTCTGATTTGAATACATTACCCGGCCCAGCGATCGATGCTGGTCCCGCTCCGGGAATACAAAATAGGATACTGGCGCTAATTGAAAATGCCGCGACATTACTCTCTTTTTCTTTCACTTTTACCAGACAACAGCCGCCGAAATGCGCAGCACGGAATGTTTAAAAAGCACAAATTGTTTAAAATGGCGATGAGAAGTGAACGTATCATCTACTTCGAAAAAAGCGAGTCACACTTTTTTTTCCCCCGACCCCGTGATGTGGCCTGGCCATTAACTAATCGTTGCTCCGAACTTTAAGATTCTTGGGGCGGGCCGGGTCGATGACAAATTTCTTGTCGCACTTGTCTGTTAAGAATATTAACAAAATAAATTCAGCTCGACTAGACATAAAAAAGCAGACTCACGAAGTCAGTCAAGTAGCCCTCGTATCCTCAGGGGACACTTAAAAAATCGTAAGCAATCGTGCTTCACAACTTTTCTCATAAACAGAAACATATCTACTAAATAAAGAACTTATTTAAAAGCAAAACGCAAATCTTCAATATTTCATTATTTCTGCATAATTCTCGAAAATTGTTGTGTGTCTTTCACAAATGTTCTTAAGAACACACATTCAACTTTTATGAACCCTTATAAGCCACTCATAATGGGTCAGTTATGAATATGAGTACTTACCTATTATGCAAAATACCCAAAATCCCCGTGGGCTACTCTCCTCAACAAGAGTCTTATTTTAATGACAAAAGTTGACCTTAATGAATTAAATTTAAGAGTTTGAATGCAGTAGAGAGTGCCGGATTATTTAATTAATGTCCAACTCATTAAAGTGGCCGGGGGTTAATGTTTTGTCCTTCAACACTGCTTAAGAAAATAATTATTAGCACTTTTTCTTCATTAACTCGGCTGAAACTTTTAGCCACATTTGTTAACTCATCAATAATTCTTTAAATTAAGGACGCCAGTTATGCTAATGGATTCATGATAAACATCACAAATCAATCGAAAAGCAATCAGTTTTGACAATCAAATATAGGTAGATAAATGATCGATTTTAATTCGCTTTCATCATAACTGAGAAATATATGTATAATAATACATACCATATTATTTCATACCTAACATAAATAATGCACCTATATGTTCACATAAGTTATGGTATTGTGATTGACGGATATCAATAAAAATCGGTGATGATAGTCTACATATATTACAATAGCACATATCAAGTCAAAAGTCGCCTGACTTTTTTAAACAAAACAACTCTTATATGTATATCAGCTGGACGAGAGTTTATGAACTCTAGGGAAATGGTTCGGTTTTAAGATTTAAATAACGATAAAGATAATGGCAATACCTTTATTAGTTTTTAATTTTTTTGAACAACAAATGATGTATCTAAGTTAATGTAAGACTTAAACACTTGATTTACGGAGCCCGCCAATTCGAAAATTAACATATTTCGTTTTAAAAACTTACTGAAATCACAAATATAAATTTTTAATGAAGTAAGTTTTGTTTTTAAGCGTTTACATCTAAAACCTCTAATTTCGATTAGAGTTATGTTATAAACCTACTTTTTCAAAATTCCTATCACTTACTTACACAAATAAATGTGCATAAATCTAGTGTTAAAACAAATTACCATAAAATAAATCAACAAACTCATTGAATTTCATAAGAGAAATAATATAGTGGAGGTATATTTTAACGCTTATGTAACTAAATTGTTTGAAAAATAATATGTCCTTATGACATAAACTATCTCAATAAAAAGAAAACCCACCCTTGAACCAAATTACGAACCGAGGTAGAAAATCTACAAAAACCTAATTGGTTTCGACTAAATCCTCATGGTGTTTACATTCATCTGCATGTGACAGACTGTGTAACAAGTATTTTATGCAAAGCAAAACACGAGGAGAACTGCTGCCTGTTCAGCATTAATTTCTTCGATAAAAATTTTTTTTTTTCCAGTGAACTAACGGCCTAGTCGTATTGCATGAGGAATGATTCACGGACTGGTGGTAAAAATAGAAATAGCCATACCAGCCTTCGGTAGCAGAGCCTATAATGCTTCATTCACGGCCAGGTTTACGCTGTGATCATAATATGCATATTGTGACTATATGGCGGCTACCTCTGCTTCATCGAGCCTTTTCCCGCCTAAAGCTATCACATTTTCATTTCGTGTTCTTGTATCATTTTTGTCTTACCAGGCAATATATAATTCTCAAGATTGAGCCTTACTCCAAGATTACTTACATTTTATTTTCACGGTGATTAATCACGCACAAATGCCATTTAATTAAAATTAGCGCGTGCCTTAAACACGACGAAATATTAATTTGTAATTGGGCTTACCGAATTAAGTGATTCCATTGAATTCTTAACATTCCTGAGCAAGTATTTTACGGAACAGAGTGAAGCTAGTCCCGCAAATAGGTAAAGTAACGGTGATTAATTATAATGGAGATTTGCTATTAATCAGAAGACCGCTGTCTTAAGACGGGAACAACCTTGACAGTTATAATGGTGCTTGACAGCGATCTCTCCGCGATCGCACTGGCCAAGTGCAAAAACCGCTTCACAACTGCACTCCTACTACCGCCTGAAATGGCGTTATAATGCAGAAGTAACGTGTTCTTGCAGAAAAATGCGGTGATTGATATCTTTAACGATTGACAAATGACACGGCCAAGTAACCGTTCTTCCTAGATTATTCAAGATTGCATTAAAGATGATCGAGTTCCTTGGCAGACACTTGTCCACCTCATATGTTATGAGATCGGACGAATTTCAATGGAACGGTCTTGAGTCTTTCGTCGGGTTCGACCGCTCCAGAGTTATTACATCGGTTGTGAATGCCTGGAATTTCAATGCTATCAGGTTTAGTGACCGAAGTCGCGGCACAGTAAAGACAAGGCGTATTATGCACGCCACTGGATGGCGGTGGGGTGGGTATGCGCGTGCACAGGTATTTTTCTTAATTACACCCGATAGATGTTTCGAGCATTGTTTAGTATGCTGCACCAAGGAAAAGAGATAGGCCCATTTGCAGCCCAGAAACAGGTCAACTGAACGCAAATATCCGCCGCGAGCTGTTTTTCGCCACGCCACGCGGTGACTTTCGATAAGAGTCGCGACGCGGTGGCCAGCAAAATTCATAAACAGTGCAGTTTTCATGCGAGTCGATCAACTAAAACTGGAAATCGCGCATATACGGGGTCTTTCTAGTTGCTCTCTCACGCGAGTTAATTTGATTCAACCTAAACGGGGTTGCATAATTTCACTACTATTTTATAGCGTGCCCATCTGCATATTACATCGACTGCCACAAATTATGCAGCGCATTGCCTAGGCGACGCTTTTTTTCAGGCCCTCAGCGAATGAATGCTACGGCATTTGACACGGAACTGGCATTTTCTAGCTTTCATTAAGATTCACTTTCGATGAAAAATTACTTTCTTGTGCTCGTCTTGCAGCTTTATAGGTGATTGCTTTCTTCTCCCTATCGAAAGATACCCATTCCACCAGAAAATACCACATCGACGGATATACTCCCCCTTGCCAGATTAAAGAGATGGAAATAAATTAATGTTTTTTTTACTGTCATCTTTCTAATCAGCTCATTAAAATTTGCAATAACTTATTCAATTGCAAAAAAAATAATAATAATTTCAATCTCGAGACATCCATTATCTAGGTCTTAAGCTGGATTTTATCTCAAGTTTTTGCATTCAAGGTATTTTTTTAATTCAAATGTGAGATCACTTTGAAGATTGAACAGCTTCAGAAGGCAACAATTTTTGCACATTCAACTTTTGAGTATATGCATAAACAGTTCATATACAGATTCGTTTTTGAAAGAACTTATTTATATTCAGTGGTAGAATTTTCTGAAAAACACGGCAATAAGCGATGATGCATGTCAATGACTTGCTTTTTGCGATCAGTCACGTCCAATCTTATAGTCTGGCTTTATGAGAACTTCACGACAATTTTTTTGAGATATGATCTTCAAATTTCGACAGTTTTTTTCTTGAGAAAAAAATTAAAAAATGAATTATCAAGTTCGGTTAACACAAACCAACAAAAATATTTGTTAATAAAATGCTCCTACTTTGATAAAATGTCTTAAAACTTTAAAATTAAACTACCTTAATTTCTAGAATTTTTTCGGAATAAAAGAATTTATTAAATTTAAACGTAAATTTGTATGAAAAATGGCAGTACCTACAATTCATTTTAAAAGAATTCCGTATTGGAAAAGCTTGGTCTCAATATTGGTTTTTAGAGATAGCTGATTTGAATACAAAAATAAATAAACTATTCTGTCTCTCAATAATAAGTATATATGTATGTACATATTGGGAATTTGGAAGTCAAATATGCATGTCTTGGAAAATGCATAGGATCCATAATTATAATCAATAGAGTATATTTATTTAAATGTATTTATGTATTACATATACATCATATTGTAATAGGATCATAAACACTTGTCTAATCTAAGTATTCCAAGAATATTTTGCAGAATTGTCAGGCACCAAAGGTAAGTTTCACATAAAGGTTAACACTTAATTCCAAGCTGCCCTCTCCCCTCCCATGACATCCCTGCGTACACAAATAAATGTAAATATAACATGAAACATAATATGTAAACATAATCGTATCATATATCAATTACTTATGCTTTTAGTTTGATCTCAAAACTGTTTCATTTATATAAATACCGCATTTTTCCTAATAGTGCAGTGAGCCACTGAAATTCCCGAAGAATCTGTGTAAACCCCGAATACTTAAATTATTCATGAAACGTCTGTTACTTCTAGGGCTTTTAGTTTTCTTTACTAGAACCAGCAAGTAACGGCAGACTGCCAAAAATGATTCTAAGGGGAGTACCGTTGATTCGGAAAATCGTCCCCTTTATGGCCGACTTATGAAAGTAGAATTAAATTTAAAGCGGTTGCGTGCTTAGACTGTAAAATATTTTGAATACTTCTAGATCTATTAAGCATTACGATTTCAGGGAAGGTAACAGATAATATGTTTTTAAATAGAGCTACTCGATGAGTAGGCATTTTATTACACAAAAAATATGGTAATTAGGGGTCATCCATTACGACTTATGTTATCAGGATGTAATTGTTTAAAGTACTAACACGAATTTAATGCTTCGAAAAGAGTGTTAGGCTAGCCCAGAAACTTTTATAATGTTTAGTTTGATCTCTAATATAAACCTATGCTATCTATATGTATATGTAAATACGAAACCAGCTCTTTAAGTTTATATCACTCGAAAAACATTCCATTACTTACAAAGTATGTAGGTAGTTTAACTACATGTAATATGCACTGAGGTAAATAATTTAAGTAAATATGTAGGTATATTTACTTAACTTAAATAAATATGTACATACATACATATATACTTTCTAGATCGTATCAAGCAAATATTTTCTTTAATCTTAGAAATTAAATCTACGAAAATTTTATTTTCATGTTAAATGATATTAAATTAAAATCTAAAATTGTGATAACATAAAATTAAAAACTGAATTTAAGTGAAATTTTGGTAAGGAGTGCTATTCTGCTGCAATATATGTACATATACCTATGTGAATTTTTTTACAGTTAAAATTTAACACTTTGCACTCCGAGCCCACGGATGCAAATAATTAAATATATATGTAAACATGTTTTACAACACCCGAGTAAAATTATTTAAATTCAATAACATAAATAAAATGCGTCTTTCTGGACACTTACATGTACTTTCAAACGGGCACAGATGCGTTTTTATAAGAAGAATATAACATTTTGACGCACTATATTTTTTTTAATATGGTAATTTTCTACAACTTTTGCAGTTTAAAAATTTAAAATTACCGATTATTTTCGATCTGTGCTTGTGGAAAATCGTGTATTCTAGAAATTTTTTATGCATGCAAGATGATGTGAAGAGGTCCTAGAATCCCTGAATTATTAATTTTTGAAAATTTTATATGTCCCAGCCTTGTTGTTAAAACAAGACTGGATTTTGCATAAAATCTGTGCCTATGAGCGAAGAATTGATCGAATCGAGAAAATATAAAAGCATCCAATAATACAGGAAAGTTTCCATGTAACACAGTCGCCATAGAGGCGTTATTATATATATTGATATGCAAATTTTATTTGTGCCCCAGAGGTCGGCGAGAAGCGCGTATTCGGATCGTCGGAGTAATTTACGGTGTCCACACCGCGCCAGTGAGCCGAATTATTTATTTGGGGCAAAAGTTATTGTTAAAATCATTTGGCAACGGCCGCCATAAATTTATCCCATAACCCACTGAATGCGGCCCGCGTTGCAAGTGAATACCTAATGAGGTCGGGTAGTCGCGGCATCGGTGGCGGGAGTCGGGAATCTACTCCCGATTCGGGGCGGTACCGCCACCGTGACATAACTCGGCGCGGCGGGATAGCCACCCTTAAAACCGCGCCAGCACCGTTACCGCTGCTCCCCAGGTATTTAAAGACACCTGTAATTGCTACGAGACTCACGTAGTCGTTGCGTCCATTAATATTCCGGGGAGCGTCGCCGCGGAGAACGCGGTTTCAGCTCCGCCTCCGGCCCCGGCTGGGAGGCAATTGTTTGAATAGAGCTGCAGGAAGTGTTCTAACGGTTGCGCTGACTGTTCACGACTTGAGCACTTAACCTTTTGGTTCTTAAGAAGTTGCTTACCGCGCTTTTACAGTTCTGTTAATTTGAATTTCGAGCGGTTGTACGTCACGAGATTTCCTAAGCAGGCTCTTAAACGACCGGCTTTCCTCGAGCGGCTCTCTGTTGACTTTTCCTGGCGAGTTTCCACCTCATGCTAGTCAACGTGATCCAGCGCAGGCGGGAAGGAATGCGTTTCGCGGAATTCGTCTTCATTTCGTTCGGAATGCGGCGGATTCTTGCAAGAAATCGCGATGGCTAAAATTTCGAAACGCCACCGCCATCGCATTGTCGTTAATGCGTTCGCATCTTTCAATAGATATGGCGCCGAAGCGATGCAATTCTATGAATAAAATTAGCACAGACCTTGAGCAGTATAGCGAAGAATTTCAATTAAATCATCTCGACAACGACATTGGCCGCAGTTGCAGTTGGTCCTGCTCTAATTCGAACGTGGAACTCCACCAACACCGGATTTGACATAATATTCATGATAAATTGTACTAATTACTTTAATTATGGGGACCGCAACGCCGGCCGAGCCACGTTAGAATCCGAAGTCAGTTACGTTGGCGGCGTAAGCAAAACACCCAGCGGAGCTTATCCCGGCCGGCAAAAAAGATTTAATGTATCTCCCCAGAATCTGTCCCAACTAAGTTTCGGCCCCGGCTCAGTCGGCACCGGGAGTAGCACAAGTTTATAAATTATTGCTCTGCAGTTTTGTGGTGTTTTCAGAAATTTAAAACGGAAATGCTCCTGGCCGGGATAGACCCAGCCGAGCGGGCAAGTATTAAGGTATGTGTGTACGGTTCATGCCTTGCACTACAACTGGGCATTTCGGGAATAGGGATAAAATAAAAACTAGCTGAAATTTACCCAATTTTTTTCCCCCCCAGTCCGCTCCCTGTCATTGCGCCTGCAGCTAAAATAGAACGTCCACTTTCAGAGGTTCACAGATTCGAGTAAACAAGACGAGCCAAACGACATTAAAATGCACGTGGAGTTCACGCTTTTTCGCCGGTTCGTCCATTCTTAAAAACTCGTACCATCAAAATGCCGCCACGTCCAACTACTGAAAGTTGTTACTCAGCAAGGACCATCAGACCAGAAACTTTTTATTGGATTACATGAAAAAAATTATTATTATTTTTTTCATTCTACTGACAAAGCCCAGATAAACGACCAACGGCGACGGCTCTGTTCAATTATTATTGAAAATTCACTTAAAGATCTCCCGAATGAGTTAATCCCTCCGGAGACGGTTCCCTCCGCCAGACGATATGAAACTTAATTTCCCCAACGGAAGGACACGTCCCTTGACCAACCGAGCAATCAGTATATCTATCTGTTCCATTATCTCCGAACACCATTGATTGGGACTTGTGATTTCCTTATAATTGGACATAGCTTGTGATACGATTTGCTTAAGAAATTGTCACTGTCTTGTTGAAACTGAAGTGCTGCACAAAAGCCAACCAAGAAAGCCTATTTCAGATTAAAACGCACATCCAACCACGATCATGCACGGTCTAGGTGACCGCACCACGAGGAATATAATACTTTAGTCCTAATATAGCTCTAATCGGGAAAGCCCTGATGATCCTTAGCAATTTTAGCGGTCTGAATATTCTATAATGGTTCGTACTCGAAACTAGTAACAGTAAATACAAAAATCGTATGGTGTAAGACTATCATAATTTGGAACTGACTTGGTCCTGCGAAGGCGTACGCGTTTAATGGTATGCGTGTCCTTTTCACAATCGGACCCGGATGAAATTGAAATTTAAACATAGTAACCCAACATCAAATAATGTTTTATTTCGAGAAAATAAAATAAAAATGCTTGGATTGATACCGACTTTTCGTCAAATATTAAATCTTATATTCTCCGTTTCAAGGTTCAAAGTTTATATGGTCAAATAAAATATCATAGCAATTTGATGCATTTTTCACAAATTTTAAAAGCCTGACGGCTTACCATCTAATTTGATTTACATAGGAAAATTAAAAAATGATGTTAATCTTATTCCTTTCTTTGTTTTCTATGATTTTGCATCCATATCTCAGGTGTTGAATAAATGCATAAAACTACAAAGCAGAAAATACAAAACCTAATCATATGTAAATAACAACAACATGATTAGTGAAAGGCAATTAAATGAAATTTAATGTATTTTATAATTAAATATATAGGTACTCTTATTACTATTAACCAGTAAAAGAGATTGTGTCGTACCCCTCATCTTGTGGAAAATAATGAAATTATTTAAAATAATATTGGTATATTAATATATATGTACATTATGTGACTTGAAATTTAAACGGTCCCATAGAGAGTTAAGTGAAAAATTAAGTTTATTTTGTGCTAGGGCGGAAAAGGTAGGTTCCAGCTGCCGTGGTCCTGTGTCCCCAAACGCGGGAAAGCTGACATCCGTTCGACAAAAAGCCAAATAATTGGATTAGCTCAGTCCTGTGGGTTGGCAAATAGGCAGCATCATTAATGCGCTCATTAGAATTTTCAATTACGAAACTGGCTAACCGAATGCATGGCGCGGGCCACTCACACCCAAACCCCGGTCCGCCCCGCTCTCCTGCCGCGTGCAGTGCGCCGAACTGAAAGCTAGGCACTAATCGAAATACTTTCCCCGCTGAGATAATTAGCGAATTTATTCATATTTATGCATGCATTAGCGAACGCTCGAGATGGGGCCTCGGGGCTGGCTGCCTTTCTTGCGGGGGGGGATTCGCAAAAGAGCCCGGCGGCGGGCGGCAGCGACCGTTTCGAAGATGTCTGCAGCGGCCTTGACATAGCTGTTGCTTTCGTTATTTGGCAAGCTTTCGTTTGCGGTTTTGTTTCGACAATTGCAGGCTGGCCCAGGGGCGCCAAAAACGGGTTGCTAGTGGAGCCCGAGGGCCCCGGCTCAACCCCCGATATAATAAACCAAGATTAGCCCGGCATTTAACAGGGGTGACAACAGGTCGTTACAAGAGCCGCAAATGCGACCTAAGCCCATGTGCGATTTTTGGAATGGATGATGGGCCCCGGCCCGGCTATTTTATTGATTCGGCGACAGCAGGTCCGCCCTTAATCCATCCGTCCGAATCGGATTGCCGGAATGTTAATGATACTTGAGAACCGGTCGAAGGAGGACCGGGCAGCCGGCAGCTAAGATTCACTTTCTTCCAAAACATGCAGAAGCTGGGCCCATTTATTTGCCGTCTTACAAGCTGTAAATTCCCCGCAAATAATCTTCAGCTTAACTCGATTTGTAGTCGTGAAAAGATTTACATGGAACCAAGTTTGTAGTTGCTAATGCGGGTTGTGTCACCGGGAGATGTTACCCGATAAAACGGGTTATGAGCGGCACTGTGGTGGATATAATTCCAAGAACCACTCGCCACCGCAATTTTTATATTGGCAAAGTCAGACACTCAGAGGCGAAGATGAATCAGGGGGACTATCGTCGTCGCCACCAAAACCAAATCCGATCTGAACCTCTTGCACCAAGCTGATGTTTAGTTCCTCCAAGCTTGAACAAGTTCTCCAAAATGATTTATCGTGCGTCACGAAACCACGGGAAATTCTCTGGTATTGTCCTTCGAATATCGCGGTGCAAGTTTTGGCGCAAAACAACAAAAAATATATAAAAAAAATTATAAAATTATCCGCAAATGGAATCTTGTTCTGGTGCGATTTCTCGAGACGAGAGTAATTTCCTTTAAAGATATTCTGTCGTAATTTATGCGGAATGCAAAATGTCAGAGGTGGAAAAACATTCCAAACAGATCGCTTTTACGTGCGTGGACCTGTTCCTCTGCCAAGAGATAGATATATTTTTGTTAAAAATAGAAAATTCAATCTTTCTTCTACCGGAGAGGTCAAAAGGTTGAACAGCGTATAAAAATTTAAATTTTGCGGATTCAAATCCATTTTGTTCCGATTGGCCTCGGTTTACTGATTGAATGTCACATCATCGTGATACTTAAAAATGTCAAAGGGCCTTCTTTTGAAATATACGTAGCACTTTTTTACTGTGTTGGTAATTAACACTGATATCGATTTTAGTTTATTTAATTCATTAATATATATTGATTTTTTTCCATATAACTTATTTACGAAATGCACTGAATTACAAAAAATTCCAAAAGAAACGGAAGCACATTATACCTTGGATACTCAGGGTTCCGAACTCAGTAGGAATCTTTTCGATTGATTCCTACATATACCTACATACATATGTATCTCTTGAATAAATATCTTTCGTATGTTAATCAAATGAAAAAATTCCTTCCTTTTGTAGGTGAACATTTTATTTCGCTACTGGAATATGCATTCTTGTGTTTCCGTTTTTTCTTATATTATTTCTTTTAATCCGCATTATATATTTTTAAGGTTGATAGCCTATAAAAAATGCAGCATTTGCTTGCTTCAATGTCAGCAGCATTTATAAAAATATGTAATACGAAAATTTTTCGGATATTGCCTTTTAAAAATTTGTTATGTTTCAATATAATAGATTTCTTTATTTAGTGTGAAACCATTTTTATCAATCAAAAGAAGTTGATGCTGACATAAGTTTTGTAAGCAATTTGTTATTTATGACTTCTTTCTTTATTGGTAAAATATTTTATTCAACAAGGTGTTATATTCAAAAGAGAGGAGGTTTTCACATATATTTTTTATATATAGGTCCATGGTTTTGTTTAAAACTGCAGAGAAACAACTAAACAATACGATTTGAATGAAATGAAAAGTGGATTGTAGGTAAGTATTTAATCACTGTCGACAAAATTTAAAAAATAATTTAACTATTCCTTCGGTCGGTGAAAACAAAGAAAAATAAAACAAATAAAATGTTGTTCACATGTCTTCCAAAGTAGCTTGATTTGAATTGCATCATGGTGCTTTAACACGGATGACTTTAGAGGACAGGTAGGCAGACGATTTCTAATTTTTTAATTTGCTTTAATATTTTTTTTTTTATATATATTTATGGTCTCTGCTAAATAGCTATACATAATTGCGTTTTTCAAGCATATCAATGCCTCGTTTTTCAAGGTGTGAAAATCACACCATCGAGAGAAAGCATTCGTTACATGAAATACTTTATAAAATCGAATTTGCTTATTTGCTGCGAAAAACTCACAAAAGAAATTGCTCGGAAAAATTGTAAACATTTCTTCGTTTTTTACGGCCTCCTCAAGCAATTATCTGCATGTGAAAAGACTTGAATATCTAATAGCCCGTAAAGAAGCCAAGCAATAGATTAGCCCGTGTTCAAGCATATAGGACGTAATGAGGTATTTTAGAGCAGTTTCTCCATATTATCAAAATGCTTCGAACAAAAACTGTGTGCAAACAAAAGTGCGTATACGTCACGCAAGACCTGACAGGGGTAAGCCTGATCTAGGCGCCTAAAAACGTCACGTATCAATCAGTCTTTAAGATTTGACCTCTTAAGTAATGCGTTACTGTTGCCGAACAAAGGATAAACATCAGAGCATTTGTAGCTCTATTTGCATTTTTTATGGCTATCAGGCGCCCGTATCTCATATACCTCGATTTGGATTATGCTGTGTTGAACAACTGGTCAGCTTGTTTGACACATTCAGAAAGTAAAAATGAAGGACACCACAGGGACTATTGCAGATGGCAATCTATCTAAATCGTATTGCATAGATATCGACCGTACCCGTGTAGGGTGTTGAGAATTGTGGCGAATTGCAACCCTTTCAAAAGTTTCAAAAGTAAAAGTCCTAACTCCCTCATTTTACGTCATCTATTTGGCGAAGCCCACCATCCACATTCGGGTTGTACTCGCACTGAATTAACCCAAACCGACTTTGCTTCTGATTGTGATCTAGCTGAAAACGAAAAGCGGGTGGCCTAGCATACCAAAATACGAGCAATGGCTGTCGCAATCCATTCTTTGCCAAAATCTTTGGACAAAGAGGAGCATTTTTCATGCCAGAGCGCTAGATACGCGGAAACCAGTTCGCATTTTTTCGAGCACAATTTTTTTTTCCTGCCTGCTGCCCTGTTTCACTTTTAAATTTATTTCCCATTGAGGCATTTAAATTACGCCCGCTGCTGCACATAGGGGCAAATGCTTGTTATGCAAGGAGCGCCCAAAATAATCGAAATTTGCATCGGTGAGCTGGCAACCAATCCCCATACCATATACACACAAAACTTCACGCCCATCTGCATGTGTTCGTTGTGAAACTGCAGATGCTTATGTTATGTGATGACACCTTAACGATCCAAGAAAAATTATTATATATTTAAGGAAATGATAATTGAGCACTATAGATAACAATCTCTAAGACAAGCGTTTGCTTCTTCACGGGTTAAGTTTATTTTTAATATAACTGAAGATGCTAAAAGTGAAATTATTTTTCCAAAATATGTCTGTCGAGAGGTCCTATATGTATGGAAAAAGTGTAACTTTCAAGCTAATCCTTGAAATCGTTTTTTTTTCAAACGCAGCTAAATTTCTATCTCTATCCAAGTGTAAAAGCCAATTTTTCGAAGAAAGCAATAAAATTTTCTTCAATTTTGCCCATCAGTTAAGCAAAAAAAATATTTTTAACTGAAAAGCCTCCCACATGCCTTTAAACATGCAAAAATTCCACCTTGGCCCCCACGAGAAAGTGCTCAAAGTAAGAAGCATTGAGCCTAATAAGTAGTTCGAAATTTCCCAAATTGAAATGGGTGCACTTCAGAAAAAGTCAGTAGTGCACTCTACGTGAGCACACTCAAAGAAATGCTCATCGACTTATAAAGCCCAAGCCTAAAGAGAGATGAGTATACAGCTGGCGGGACAAAAATAAATAAAAAAATACACCTCCAGACCTCTGTAGTCGATTGAGTTGGATATCTTAGCCCACACAGGTGAGGCAGGTAAGGAAGGTAAGAAAGGTTAAGCTTACCTCTGCGACTTTGACGCCGCCGTCTCGGCTTTGACGTTCAGCTTGTTTCGCGTCGACTGACGACGATTGAATAATCGGTTAATAGATTCTCATCGGCTCAATGAAGATGAACTCGTAGGAAACCTGCCTCCAGAGTGAGAAGACGAGGTTGCTTTGGGCTGGGTGACTGTTTACGTGTGCACTTTAGGCGGAGACAGTTTCGTAACAAATTTTTGGCTAATTTTCGTGACCTCTTTACGGTTCATCAGTGAAATACTATAGAAAAGGTTAAAGCGATACCTTTGGAACAATTTTTTTCATTTAAGGTATGGAAATAGCTGCTGAGTGAAAGTATAGTAATCGCGTTGTAGTTTGAACGATCATTCAGTATGCCAGTTCAAATTAACTACGATATTGAACAAACGCAAACCAAAACAATTAACGTTATTATTACTCTTTTAATTGCATATCCTCTTGTATGTAACCCGCGGGATTGAAATATTCATTTCTATTATTATTTAATGGACAACATGACCATTCCACAAACATTTATTTAAGACCATGCACACCAAATTGTATATTGCAGAATCAAAGTTAGTAATCTGATGCTGAAATGAAGGTAATAATATCTACTTTTGGGAAATTTTACAGAAATATGTAAAACCGTTAATCTCTACAGTCACACATAGAATTTTTCTTAATGTAAAATTATAATAAAAGACCAGGAAATGAAATTTGTTGCGAAATATTTCATCTTCCTATTTAAAGGGTATTGCCATATACCACCGCCGTTAACAATCATTTAGTTTTTGTTGAAAGGACCTAGTTCCAAATTTGAAGTACCTAAATTAACCCTACAATTTATAAGAATTATGGTAACCAATTTGAAAAATATAATTTCAGGCCGAGCATAACAAGAATTAAATAACAATAAATATATTGTACCTACTTGTCGGAAAAATGCAAAAACAAATAAAATATTTTAAATAAGTAAAATATGCTTTTATTTACTTCAACGATCTTTTGTAAAATTAACATACGCACAATTAAATTTTTGTGAAACTTTAACATACTGATGGTATAAAATTGAAAAAGAACCCCCTTTCTTTCTAAATTTTACCAGCGCGCACTAACATAAATGTCGATTAAACTTAAGGAATTAAGTTAAGTTTCAATGGCAAAATGTGTTAAATTCAGACCAATTTATTCAAGTTTAAATAATCGAGAACAAAGAAAACCAATAAGTGTACTATTAATTTTTAACAACTGAGTGATGATTTAAAGTTTAATAAAATTCAATAGTCCTGAAATCTTGAGCTTAAGATCGCAATCAGGAAATACTCATTTTAATGCAGCAATCAAACAAGCCGGAGGGTGATCCATCTGCAAAGTTGCCAAGACGCTCCTATATGCAATATGGTTTATGTAACATCTTCGAACCATGTAGAAATGCTTGCCAAAACCTGCGACACGAGGTGAACGTTGAGGAAGAAGACGGGCCGGGGACAATGTAACAATCCGCACGACGCTGTGCAGAGCTGCCAAGAAATGCCTCGTTTCACTTTCTAGCTGCTTGCCGTTTTAGCATCAGCTTCTTTATGCTGATCGCCACTAAACCAATAAGTGGCGCATGTAAACTGACGAAAATTCCCGCGACAAATCGCATAAATCGGCGATACTTAAGCGGCAATACATGAGGTCATTAATTTGATGATGCTGGAGAAGTTGCCGGACTACTCCTTAGCGCGTATGATCATATGGAGCCCGACTCCGTTCACTTCCAAAACTCTTGAGATGATCGACGCGATTTCTTTAGTGTCGCGTAACTCCTGACATTCTGACCTTTTGGAATTCGCTGTAGAGACACTCGGAGAAGCGTTAAACTACTCACCAAAGTTATCAGCTGCTAACTAGCACCCTAAATACACTGTCGATTTTATTGGCAGCGTATCACAAATTGTTTCTTACACCGGACGATCGCGCATGAGGCAACAAGTTCATCGAACTGTCGAAACAAATTATGTAACTCCATCGACATACCTACATCAAAATTTAAGCGACTTCAAAATGCAAAGTGGGAACCCCATTAAAAATGTCGCCGCTATTATAATTTCGCCATTTGAACTTCGCCCAGGGTATGTTCAATAAATGAAAATATTTCCATTAATGTGATGAATTGCATCGAATAATTATCCAGATGAAAGCGCGGGTGTCCCATCAGGAGCAAAAGTTAATGAGCTGCAAAGTTGGCCTGCGGTCTGGCGCTAGAGTGTAGCAATTAGATTGGAAGCAGCAAATTTCAAAACTAAATAAACTTATCCCCACTGGCGCACTCTGTTCTGTGAACTATTCCCGTGGCTAGTGGTCGCGATTCTGTTGGTCCTGGGTTGTGGAACTAATTAAAAAAAAAGTGAAAGCCGAGCTTTCCATTCACTATTCAAATTAAAAGCATCTCTTCTTGCCTTTCGGCCAAAGCAAACCCATAAAATAAGAGCCCAAAACAAATCGACAACAATATACTCGAATTAGCCCAAATTCTGTTCTCTGAAGTGTGCTTCGTTTTGTGAGGCTCCATAAAAACAAGTTTTATAAACTTAAAATGAAGCAACACCAGAAGTTGGATAAAAAACTTCGCCGCCAAACAGCACTTCTCTTGCCATCGTCGAAAGTAAACAAAATTAAGCCCCGATCAGACAGTGCGACAACCTGCTGGTGCCCTTCAGATGATAATTCGCTTTATTAATTGAAACAGCATTTTATACGGGAAAACTGACGAAATGATTCTTTTTCTGAAGGATAACATGAAGCAAATATCGTCAGCTCTAGGGATTTTGCAAACATCCCTTCACTTCTTTCACTGTGTAACTGCCAAAATGCAGCTTATCTTTAAATTGCCATAAAATTTCCTTAACAGTTTCATCAAATCAAAAATCGTTAGGTGTTACGTAAGTTTTGATCAATTGGCATAGTGTTTGCCTCACGATATCTGTAATTTTAGCAGATCCAGAAAATTCCCAATAACAAATAAATTTGGGTGTTTAATTGCGCCCATTTGTGATGATAATGGGATGCATTAAATAATATTCTGCATAAAATTTAGAGCGATAGAAAAGCAAATTTTATGTAAAGACTAATTTAGAGACAAAAAGCTATTTTTCTTTTTTAGGTATGGACCCCATTTGTTGAATTCGTAGGTATATGTGGAAATTTGAACTGCGAAATTGCTGAATTGCTCCTATTGCATTATATATACGCAAGTCGTATGAAATAAGTTTCTTATGCTTAATTTAATGATACTGTTTCGCGTTTCGGGGATTTTTTATGTAACATTAAATCGATCGATTTCTCAAATTATAAATCGTGGGAAATTGTTCATGAATTTTTTATTAACGCAATTAACTATCTTAAGTGATTGTTATTTTAAAGAAATTACCTATGTATGTAAAGAAAACATAAATACAACATTTACACTAAAATACTATTTTTTAAGTGAAACTCAAATTTTTTAATTCTATTTACATTTCAATTATATCTCAATTTGCCAGTAAATATAGATTAATTGATTCACCTGCTCTGTACGTTAGCCGTCGAAGAAATCTATGTTGAACTTTCTCGATCTTATACTATACCTGTCTACAAATATACTATAATTGCTCAGAATCATAATTTTATATACGTTTCAACTGCATTGCAAACGGAATTGAAAAATAAGTATAAAGTTTAATTAAGTAGTCCACAGTGACGAATTTTTCTCAATTAACTTAATGAAAATTTTATATAAATCTTTAATTGCAATTAAAGATAAAGAAAGAGCTATTATTATTTTAAGTTGACCTTGACGCGTCTATACAGAATTACACTACAATTCCATCACAGCTCATAAATGCAATTGCAGAACCATTTGCATCATAAACGAAGCATGGCACATTACGAAATCTGTTTTTTAAAGCATTATATGTATGTACATAATCAACAAGCATATTCCAATCTAAAATCTGATGAATTTGGTGCCACAATTTCTGTGTTAATATTCTGATTAGTTTAAAAAATCTTTGTGGTTAAAACGTAAACCAAAAATCTACCTATGTAAGTCTAAAGTTACCAAAATAATTTGATGTTGGTGTTGATGAAGCAACACCACTTCATGACTCTTAAAAGTTATCCTTAAGACGAATATTATAAGTTCCGTTAATTTTTAATCTTCCTAATGGTAATAAAATAACATTTAATTCAAATAATTACTGGAGGAATTTCTACCGAAAATGGTATTCCAAAAAATAAAAAATAAAATGTAGATAGGTATGTACCTCAAAATTTAACTTAATAAGTTGTTAATATGACGGGTTATAAATGTGAAACATTTTTAAAACTACCGATTTATACACAAACATAAGCCCAAATTAATTTGCTTCCTCTGTTAATAAAAAAAATTTAAATTTTGGGATGCCATTGGGCTTAAACAAAAAGACATTTAAGTATGTATTTTGCAATATACACACTCAACTAGAAACCATACGTATGAAAAAGATCTAATCTCCAGTTACTTTTTAAAAATTTGCTTAATCTCTTTCATAACAATATTTTCATTTTTAACAATGCAGTAAGAAATTTTCGGGCCCGGAAAACGGAATAGTTTTCTTGAAAAAAAAAAAACGGCAATCCACAAAAATTTGCGCTAATGATAAAAGCCATTTAAATACACGAATTTCCGGCAATTGATGAAGAAATGCACGGAAGAATGACTTCGCTGCGGCCGCCCCGTCAAGAAGGCATTGTGTGTCGTCTTCGCCTTTTGCGGCTACTTAAAATTCAATTACCGCAATCCCTCGAGGTTATGCGGTTGCAGCTTACTTGGAATGGGCCATCAGATGCAGACGGAATCTAGTGCCACGCAGGAGGCGAAACTTCATTGACTGAAAGATAATTCACGAGGTGCAATTAATTGCCGCACGCATCCATTCTTCCAGGTACCCCCCGGAGGGTCCAAAAACGAGTTATAGTTAATATTAAGGTCTTGGGAAATGCTATGGTATTTAAGAACGCCATAAAACTTATGAAAGTTGCTCTGCTGGTTTTGCGCACATACTATGTGCATGTTCGGTGCAACGTCATCGATTCTCTATTTAATTTATCGATTTATTAATTTGAATTGGAACGGAAATTGTGTTTCGAATATGGGGCAATAGGGAATCATGTCTGGGGTCTGTAAATATGCCAAGACTGATTGCACATTCGTAGAACGCGACAAACCCAATTTAGACCCCTTCCTGCATGCCAAAACCTTGAATCATGCACAAGTACGCGTCCATGCGTCTCCATGATCTGGCTGTGGAGCTAAGAAATATTCTAAATTTTTGCGATCAACTCAAAATCGGTCAGATGCAGGCGGCGAGTACAGCGAAGGCTGCTGGATCTGGGCAAACTTGCTCTGGTGCCGCGCGGCGGGCTCAAAACACGTTTCAAGGTGTCGCAAGACAAGTTTCAAGCTTAAAATCCGCCAAAATACGGTTTGCAGGGAGGCCGATCTCCATCTAAGCAATCAACAGAGAATTTTTTGGCAACATACATATATGTATACAATTAAAAGGAAGTCGACTAATCTCGCCCATAAATCTCATCGGGCCATCTTTAACCGCCATCAAGTGTCCTCCGTTTGGATAGGTATTGTTTCGACGGACTCATTCTTTGCGCGAATTAATTATGAGAACCATGCGCAGGGTTTGTGGTATTTTTCGACGCCGCCGTTTTATACCAATGGTGCAGTTTAACGGATTTGTGGTAGTGTCCCAAGAAAAAGCGAGAAAAGAGATTTTCCTCACATTTCTTTTACAGACAGCCCCACTTACCTGGCTCAAATCTTTTTTACACCTCATGGGTATAAAAAGAGAATGTAACCGCTCCATCCATACACAGTCGGTAGAGTGTTTTTGTGGCAATAGCGTCTCGTAAATAACGTTCATTTGCACCCACCTTTAGAGGTCTCAGAACCGTAGAGGGAAATAATATTATTTTTTTTGCAATTTTTTGATAACCCTCAAAAAAAAATTAAACCACCGCCAAAATGAAGAAGTGTATTTTTGTTTTTATCGCCTTCTTTGGAGCCGGTATGTATTGCGTTCATGCAAAAAAAAATTATTAAGATCATACATAAAAAGGATATAGCTGGAACTAGCGACCGAAAACCCTGAGGATACCCGTGGATTTTACCCAGGATTCGGTCCTGGATCTTGTGCGTTTTATAGTGATTTTTGTTCAAAACAAGTGATTTTGTGGTGCCCAATTTTTTTGGATTATTATTTATTGTGCCACAAATATTTTGGAATGGCCAGGTGCCTAAAATAAAAGACTTAGTGGGATGAGTGTTCTCGGAATCATGACAATAAATCACGGAAAATCGAGACGTAAGCCAAGAGTGTGCCAAAGCCGCTTAAAAAGTAAAAGTTGACTTGCAGCCAATGAACTCGTTGCGAAACGGTTCGGCGAATGTTTCCAAAACACAAAAACCTCATGTTTGAGATTTACCTTTAGTTAAACTACGTGTTACCTAATCTGGTCCAGGAGAGGTGTATTTTCTAGACTAACTAGAGGGCTAATCAGATAGTGGGTATCATTAGCCGTGTGAAGTCGGCTATTCGCGCGTAGCGCCACACCTGAGAGGGCCTCGAAAGACTGCGATAACATCGCGAGGCTGACGCACTTTCGGAATTCTAACTCAGAATTTAAACCTCTCAGCAAGAAGGAGGAACAAAAGACTCCCATGCAATTAATTATAAAAATAGGCCTGACGACAGAAATTGCATTGCGGTTGCACCGCACCTCTTGAGCTGTACCGCGAGTTGCGTGCACCTGCGGGCGGGCAGCCCACTTCTTATGAAGATTAAAATAAAATTTTCTAGTGTTTCGCATGAAATCACAAATACAATAATCCACTTCTTCGCTAAATTTGATTCAATTTGATTTTAGTTTTCCGCTCCATTAGCCAGCAATCATAAAGTGATTATACTTTTTGGTACTTTCACAGATTCCTCTGAGCTCCAGAGGGTCAATAACTTCTACGAGAGTTTAAAAGTGAAAATGAGCAGCGTTTTTTTTTTTTATTATTATTTTTCCGACGAGAAAATCTCAACCTCCCCCGGACGGGGGAGGGGAGGAGCAAACTGATCTATCTCAGTTCCCCACACAAGACACTTTAATTGATTCATGTAAATGAATTCCAGTCTCCAAGGCAAACATCTTTTCGCAGATATATGTATATATAATCGGATCTCTGCAAAAATCGGACGAATTTCACTCTATTTCGTTCTACCTTGGCTTTTGAACGCCTGACACTGAGTTTGTATGCGTCCTCAGGCATCGGACTAGAAATCTCAGATATTGCAACATACAACCACCGCTTCTCTATTTAAATCCACAGCTGGTTCAACAGCGGCGGTGTGCCTCCGATGCTCCGGCTTAAACCACGATACCATTGCCTGGGATTTAAATCGCAAAACCAAACCCACTTTCTTGCAGCAACTCCAGCAGCAGCGCATTTTATATTAATCAAAAGAGTGGGAAAATTCATGCTCTATGCCGGAAAAAAATACACTCATATATACCTACCTAAGCATGTTACCTACCAAATGCCCTGCAAAACTAACAAAAAAGTGGCACTTCATTCGAGGGCTTTTTAGAAATTAGTTAAAGCAGGACAACCCCTAGCAAATCAATAGAAAAAACAGCATTGCTTCAGAACAACCAGTGTCCACAAATCCTTCCAGAAACAGCATAAAAGTAAAGGAAAAACACGAAAACAACATGAAAAACAAGAAACATGTTGAATCGCAGAAAGCGCGGTGAGAGCGCCAAGATAATTGTTTCCAGCTCTCCAAGGCCCACATTTTCTGGACAGAGCTGGTGTAATTCAATTTTATCCCCAATTATGGACCTCGGCTCTGGCAATACTCGATTAGTCCTCCGGGGGAAAATAATTGGGTAAAAATTGCCTCATCCTTGGCACAAATGAAGATGAGTTCTTTCCTATCTTTGCATGCGCGTTCAGTGTGACAGTTTTTTAATTGACTTGCCGCTGGCCAGGAGGTCCACTTTTACCTGTGTAGCGATGGAGAAAACACGTTGAATTTTCTATTTTTTTTTCTCTGGGCTAGCTTCTGTTTTGAGCACGCAAAAACCAATCATCGGATATTCGAGGAAATTCGATATATCCGCAAACAGTGCAATCTACCTTCCTTTCGATGTTTAGATAGCACAAGAAGTCAATCAAGTCGTTAATGGATCTACAGAAAAGAGAAAATAATATCTTCCGCAAATTTTCTATTATTTCAAATTGCATTAGTCTTTCATTTCGGTTCTACCTTTCTTGTCTTTAATACTCCGAAAAGGTGGGCCGTTATTGATTTTCTACGTATATTTAAAAATTATATATGAAATGTATGAATTATACCACATTGGGTATTATACTATATAAGAAAGTTTGGAAGTTCAAGTATAGTTATTAACCTTTAACACGCAATTGTACCCTTATTCAACAGCGAATGATTTTGAAAAATATCTGATATTATAATAACTTTTCGAATTTCCAAAACAGGATATCTTATCTATACAAACCTTTTTCAATAAAAGACCCTATTATGATATTGGTTATATAGTTCATTCATATCAGAAATACAGCAATACTGCATATAAAATTGAATGGTATTATAAATCCTGAAATCACCCAATAAAATATGAAATAACCCGCAGAAGTCATGGTATAAAATATCTCAATATCACTTAAGATTTCCAGCAGTACAGCCATATTCTATAAATAACTTGAAATTAAATCCTTGTACCTTAAAACTGGACAACTCGTCACAACAGCGATCCAATCTTTTCCGCAAGGATTGGACTTCATTCTGTACTTTCACTTTCAAGCTCATATTGCGTTACATTCTTGTCGGCACTTCCTGGAAGGTCATTCCAAACAAGAATTACTCCATTATAACATGAGTTGGGGAATACCTTGTATGCATCCACTACCATGGCGTGATGTAGTTCAATGTCGCCCCGGGTGGGTTCTACTTCCGCCTATGGAGACCGACATTCCAGATATAATCACAATGTCATCACCTGGACAAGTTTCTTTTTCTTTCTAGACGATGTACTCTCGCACATGCTTTCCTTTAAGTATCAAGAAACTAATTGCCATTAGCTTGGTGCGTTTTCATTACTTGGACAACTAAGCTGCATCGGATCGTGAAAGTCTGCTCATTAAAACTCATTAAAACTAGCTAAAACGAGTCGCAAATACTTCGTCCGGCTCAAAAAGTTTAATTTTTATTTTTTTTGCTTCAACCCGTCTGGAGGCACCTGTTCTCCGTTTTACGTCTCCAAGAGTAGAATTTCGCTTTTCTTCAAGTCAAGTAATTTTCTCGCTTCCACTGAAAATCAACTGATGCGTGACAAAAAACTTCTTCAGCCTTTGAGTTTGAAAACAAAATGGAAAAAGGGAATTTTTTCAGTAAAAATTTTTGCTAGAAAAAAAAACAGATGGGCTATTGCCTTCGTTACCATAGCATTCGACGTATCTTTGCCACCGATTTATGAATTATATTCCTTTTCTTTCAGCTATTTACTACGATACTTTCGCGGCCTTGGATTTTTCATTGGGAAACTCAATCAATTCAAATATTTCCACGATTCGCAGATGGGGAAACATAAATTTTGTGCGAATTTCTTTTTTCGCATTTTTATTTTTCCTCAGCACATTTTTTCCTACATTTTCCTATGATGGTCTGCAATTAAAAGTTCAAGTGATTCGAATTGCTTACAAGCAATCAACCATGAAACCAACTCCCATTCTTAGGTAAAATGTAACTAAAATTTGATTTCGTTCGAGGAAAAAAAAAACCAATATATACTGAGAAACTGAGCGGAAACAACAAATTCTGAACCTCGACAGTACAAATTAGTCTCGGAGGCTTTTCTTCAATTACATTTTATAATTTATATGAAAATTGCCTATCGAGTGAAAGTGGCAAAACCGTAAAATGGAACGAACTAACGCGAAATCTCGTGGATTACTTTTACGTGAAGAAAAATGAATCTTGAAATTTCTTTCCTGCCAATGACCGTGAACTTGACGCGCTTCGGTTCAGTTTTAGTCTTTGAATTAGATACGCTAAGTCAATTTCTTCTCTATGTTCATCTTTGAATTATGTACTTCGAAAGTTTTGTCTTTGTATACATTTTTTTTCTTCTTTGACTCGAATGCACGATTTGAAATTAATTCAACCCATTTGTTGCGGTTGGTCGTGATTTTATTCATTTTTTGAAGAAAATCTTGAATAAAACTATTTTAGGAAATACCTAATAAAAGGAAAACAAAAATTGAAAGTAGATATGTATATTATTTGTGAAAAATATCTACCTACTTATTTAAAACAATAAAATCAAATATGCATTCATTAAGAGAGCAATTAAATAAAAAGTTGCATTAATACGAATTCCGTACAAAGTGAAACTGTGCTATCGAAACTTTTTAATCATCATATTTTCACTTAATTTTATATGTAGGTACCTACCTAAGTCATCTATCTCTAAATTTGACGCGCATGAATTACTGAAGCTATGGAATATTTTCTATGCTATACATATAACCATTCCCATTTAATTACATATAAATATAATCAATCCCATTTGCAAACAAAATATATATGTATATACATATGTAGTAAAACCTTTAACATCATTGATTCATATCTAGTCCGTTCTAAATAAAGCTCATATCCAAAATTCAAACATAGTTATGAAAAACAGATTAAGAATCATTATCAAGCACGGAATGAATAGATGGCACAGCCATATGTGTGTTATTATGCCCACAAAAGAAACATAATACATCCCGTTTGCCCGAAAGTGTTTTCCTTGTACCTCATAAGCGTCTTAAATAAATGAAATTCCTCATAACAATTTACCCATTCACCTTCCTAAAGAGCTTAACTTATCCCTCAACAACTGCATTTAGTTTGTCTATCAAGAAGTTTCCACCACAAGAAGTTTTCTCGTGCGATTTTTTCCCTTTCATAAGCATCCCATCCTTTAGAAGGAAACACTCGCTCTTTATTTTTCTCGACACTAAAGAAATTGAGTGAAAAGAAAATTTTTGTTTCGTCGCGTGTTATGCATTTAAGACATAATTATACTTTCTGCTTGTATACTTATAATATTTAATTACATTAAATTTGTTTACATCTTTATTGTTTAAAAGATTGTAAACATAAACGATTCTATAGTACTCGTATGTTTGAAAATTAAATTGCCTTTGTTGAGTTTTAAATCCGACTTTTAAGAGAAATTCATATTACTCCATTTTAAAAGGAATAACAAAAATACATACGTATTAATTTTTGTGATAACAACTATTTACGTTAAAAGTATCACCTTATTTAGCAACAAGAAAATTACACAGAGCATACCCTTCCACGAAATTCCCTTTTACCAATTAATGTTTTCATTTACCTTCAATTGCACGTCAGGTTGCTCGACAGCCTAATTGCCATTTCCAAACTGGAGTTGTAACAAAATTCTTTTCGTGTGCACCTTTTCCGACCACATTAAACTTGGAAAAGAGTGACATTAGGGTTACGCTCATGCTGTCTTGTGAGCAAGTATTTCTCGCAAATTACATAATTGCACGGTGTGCAATGGCAAGAACCTTCCAAAGTTGGATGCTTGATTTAAACTGCGGTAAACACCGCCCAAAAGTTGCAGTTCAGCTATTTCAAGTTCTGCACACCCGCACACCTATACATATACAACTCCGAAAGGAATGCATTTTATCTCAGAAATACGAAATTCTTCTGCACCAAGTAATGATGATGCAAAAAGAATAGTGAAGTACTGAAGCAACATTCTGAATGATTAAATCAATACCATGGATGAAAACGTGAAACCTTTATATTTACATTCTTGGGGTGCTGTACATTTAATATTTTATTTTGTTTAAGGGTTATGAAGAAAAGTTACTTTTCATTGTTTGTGCGTTTTAATAATGTCATGGATTCAGAACATCACACGAATATAATTAAGACCAACAATTTTCCCGTAAATAGGATACAGTTTCACTAAGGACAGAGCTTAAGCAAGAATTCCGGTGCAGAGTTATAAAGGCACAAATCAAGGCTCTATTTCATACCTCATGCAGGGCAGTCTCATTGCATTCACCAGCACGCTCATATAGGTGTCTGCAGCAACGGTTCTATTTATTGAAACCATTGAATTATTCATGATGGTGCTCGCTGTGCAAGGCTTCATATTTCTCGATATTAAATGCCATAATATTAGAGATTCGTCCTCCACACCCGAAAATTAAGTCCTCGAGAATTGTGTCCGCAAATTCCAGCCGCAAATACCACACCAAAAAGGTTCAATTTCCGTGCGACGAAAAAGAAATGAATTCGTCACCAATGGCTTTGCACGGATTGCATGAGAAAACCCTTTTCAGTTTGGCAGAAACATGGGGGCGAAAATGCAATGGCATGAAAAAGAAAAAATAAAAGAAAACAAAAGGGTAGTATAGTAGCCAACCTTCTTCTAGAGGTCGAGAAATACCGGGGTCGAAGTATTGCGAGGGAAAAGCCATACCTATACATAGGTTCAAATTAGCTCAGGACAGTGCACCGTGTCGTACGGGTGATGGAGCCACCGCCACAATAGAATTTCTGTGGTCGGGCGACCGAAAAGTGAAAGTGCACCTTTTGTACCTCAAACTGATGACAAATGTTCCATGCGAGATGGAGGCAACATAAAATCATTGGGGCTGGGTTGGAGTAAGGTTTGGTGCCGCGATATTGCAAACACTCTTACGTAGCCACGTGAAAGTAATTGCAAGTACCTGGAGCACTTGGGCTGGATCAAACTGGTGCAACTGTGTAAGGTGTGGCTCTCCCGACGCCATAGTCGTCGTAGTCGTCGTCGTCGTCGGCTCGGATAGAAAAAACTCTATTCAATAAGCCCACTTTTGCGACTATTTGCTACTGCGACTGGTGATGGTGGCCAGAGCTGGCCACAGTTGCAAGAGATTCAAGTTCCTAAAGTGACCAGCCGGCGCTGCGGCAGTGGTTTTGTGCTGGTATTTTCGCATATGCCGTATATTAATTGCAAACGCCATTACCGCTGGCGAATTTCCTCCTCTGTTATCACCGCTGCGCTATCATTATGTAAACGGAGAAATTTTCTTGTTTACTTACGGAGATGGGAAGCTGCCGCAGGAATCTCCGCATCTTTTGCCTCTGGGCGCGTTTAAAACCCCACATTGCATAACAACTCCAACTTCAGATAGAATTCGGACGTTTCCCTCCCAATCGCAGTTTGGTATACCCACTGGCCATCACCGACGATCCCCGCCAACAACGCCTAAATGAAAAGAAGCTCCAACAAGTTTTGGTCAAAATGCGCTACCTCTCGTCCGGGTGCCGGAAGGTTATGTAAACGGACTTGGTAACCTACTGACACTTTCTGTGAGACTAGAAATGCTAGACAATTTGCATATTATGAAATCGCAATCGCTAGACAGTTACCATGCAGCATACCACCGCGCCGCCGATATGTGACCTTTAGTAAAATTCCTATCTGCGAATGTAATCCGGCATAAAATTATAATTCATTCCACACACGGTTTGCTTCATTCAGTGGAAAGTATCTGAAAGGACTTTTAAAACCAGAAAACGACTTTCGTCCATTAAATTAAATTTTATCATAATTTCCGAAAAATATTGAACTACTTCTAAAGTAGACCGGTTCCCACTGAGAGTTGAGGAACTTGTTTCCGAACTGTAAAAAGTAGGTGACCATATATAGGTACCACATCAGTTCTGTGGTCGTTGTATATTTTTAGCACTTCCACTTTAAAATAGGAGAAAAATTAACATGAATAATCCAAATCCGATTAGTCGCATTTGTTTATTTTGCTTACTACGATATTAAAAGTCTTGGGGTGTCACCATTGCAACCGGCTTATGTCTCTTTTTGACCTTAGACAATTGAGGTGTGCCAAGAAATGATTGGATTTTTAATCATTGTTCTAAATTTTCTTCCTATATGTGCATATTCTTAATACCAGCTAATATAGCTTTCTTTTTCTTTATGTACCTATAAGCGTGAATTTTAGTAAGAAGATATAGAAGATTAACTTCAATATGAATTAGTATTATTTTTAATTAGTTATTATTTTTATGAAAACAAAAATAAAACAATAATATTTGTTAGAATGAATGTAAACATTATATAATTAAAAGCATCATCATTAAATATTTGATAGACCACGCATAGCTAAAACTAAAAAAATACTCCAAATAAAGAAACAAATTTTAAATGTGTATGCCAAATGCAATGCAATGCAAATATATTATTCATAACATTTGCACAGCTAAACTGACTCTGATTCAGGCAATTTATGTTTTAATTGGACTTTAATTTAATTAAAAATTAATTCCACTGTTCGTTTGAAGTTCTGAGAGCTCACTATAGATTGAATATGCAAACTGCAATAATAGCACAAACATTCAAATGGCATTAACGAGATCCACATTTTTGCTAAATATTTTATTTTCGTTTTAGCAAGTGAAAGTTTATACTCAATTAATTTGACTGATATTCGTGTGCACATTTCATTTTTACAAATTAAAATTGACCACGTGATTTGTATTTTAAACTGTAGGTATACTGTTGAGTAGAGGTATTTTATAACCTTGATTTCCTCATATCTATTAAAAGTGGTAAATACAAAGTATTATGGTATTAAGGATGGAATAAAAAAAATAAATAAATAATGAGTATCAATAAAGACAACTCCGTCAATTCGCAGATCGTCCATCATGATAAAATTTAAAATCCGACAATGACCATAGACATTTTTCAAGTACTATTTAGCTTGCATATTATTATTGAAAGGTCAAAAGGACCCGTTTTTAGTAAAACTTTCATAGTCCATTAATTAAATTAAAATACCAGAGGACAGTAGAAAAGAGTACCTATCAATGAACCGTCGCTTTCACAAACGCATGTCTAACCATTAATTTAAGATAATTAAATTTATTGTTTGCTCACTTTGTAGCCCGAAGGCATTAAGCCAGCCCAAAGGGATAAACGCGACCATTTTTGGAGATTGAAATTTGTTGGTTTGGATGTCAATGTTTAAATATACCCGCTACCCTTATATAAGCGGGGTAAAAAGGCGCAAAAATTAAATTTTCCTTTCTTCACCCCCAAGAGCTTAAAATAAATTCTAGACCATAATGGCCCTCTTCCAATTTAAACCTTAATCGTTATTGGAGAAAGGTTTTCGATTTAATCTCAACCTTTAAATGGTGTGTTTCAATAATTTTATTTTATAAAAATGCACCAATGTGTTATTTGATTAATAAGAACATTTTTGAAAAAATATGCATAACAATATGTATTTGAAAATACATGCTTGCTTTAAATTTTAACAGCAGTATTTTTATGTTTTGATTAAAGCAAAAATTGCATTACTTTATTACAGTGATGACTGAGCTTTATCCAACTTATTTCCAAATGTTGCAATATAAATATAGTAATTTTAATATAGTAAATATAAACTACGCCACATTTAGTTTTTACCTTAAAACTGTAAAGCAAACTGATAATTAGAAACATAATCTGAAATAAAACTTGTCTTTATGCAAACCTATTAGCCTATAATAGCTCCTTACATTCCTTCGGGGAATCTCGAGGGTAAATCAGTAGAAAATTGAGAAACGTTAAATGGGTAAGAGAAGAAAGCAAATTGTAGCGCTTCCGTGTGCATACGTACGTAGGTATGTTAACTTAATTTCCGCTACAGTGCATCAGGCAATTGGTTTTACTTTCAACCGGCTAACTTTTTCATATTCCAGTAAAATTAGAACCAATTCCGAGATGGACATATAAACATTTTTTCCCAAATATTCATAACATCGATTTAGTGCCTGTAGATTTTGTCTATCTATGGACCTTTCAGGTATTTCAACACCTCTTCGGCTTCATATGTCCCTGGAATTTTCAGGAATTCCCAGAAACCCAATATTCTCGATTTTTTGCCTTTACCTTTCACATTTAAGCCAAGTCAGTTCGATTTTATAGCATGCATCCTGTTTCTCACGCAATGCCATTATCCAGGCACGGAGTTGAGCATTCTCCTGCCACCGTTTTCTTGACTGTCGGTAACAGACAATGCACCAGAAACAAAATTAAAGGCATGTGAATATAAAATGAAGTCTTGAAGGATTCGTCTAAGAGTCATGTATATGTAAGTCATAACATACCTATGATGGCGAAGAAAAAAATATATTATGCTTCCGAATATCTGAGACACTCTCGCGAAGCGTGATCACACCAAATATCATATTTCAGGTGTAGCTCCGCGCGCTGCCCGCCTGCAGCGGATATGAAACCCAAGTTCACCTAAAAACACACCAAGGTGCTCCACTTGCTCAAACATAGAAAAAGAAAGAGCACCAGCACCGGATGACATCGCTGGGGGTTCGGAAATGGAGCAAAAAGGCTTATGTCACGATAATATCAAATATTACATGCATCCTTGCAACGAAGCTCCCTCCACACGGCTCCACACCTGGCTCGGGGCTTGATTATATAATGCTTTTCGAAACTCCTTGAGCGAGCGGTGGAGCAGATGAAATTGCATCAGCGCCCGTCCAAATTACTGCTAACACCTTGAATTCTTGTGCCCGAGCACCTGGAGCACCCGACCCGGTCCTCGGTCCTCTTTATCAAATTGAGAGCGCACCGTCATAATTGATGACATACGTGGCCGATATGTGGAACAAGTTATTCCACTTATTTATTTTTTTATTTTTTTAATACCCTATATTTTGAGTGAATTCACTCTTATTTTCTACCGCTAAACGCGGCAGCGCGGCAAAACCAACCTTTCACGGCATGCAATCTGTAAACAGCAGCCAGAAACCAGCAACCAGAATTGCGGCAGCGTCTTACACCTTCTCTTTGAAAGTGAAATGTGTAACGCCTTTCGTCCGCTCGCGTCTCAAGACGGCCGAACCCAGAGGTGGATAGGGTCCCTGTGTGGGCATTTCACCGTTGGCTGCTCCTCAGGTATTTCAACAATTAGGTCAACCTCTGAGGAAACGCTGAGCGATATACCAGCGGCCATTGGCTTTAGCCGCTGCTGGTGATCAACCATGTCCGGCCCGGTGATTATCGCTTAAGTGTTGATAAAGACCAACTTTCGTTTTCATCTTCAAGATCAAGCGCTAGAGCTCCGTATAATTCGTTACGCAATATGATCGCGGCACACAGGTGAACTGGAGATCACCAGGCCTTTCACGTCGCCTCATCTCAGACGTTGACTTACAAAAACGACAAAAAATCCGTATAAACAACATATGACGAGATTGGTCCGGTATGGCTATACCATGCAACACACGTTACACGTACCTTCCACTTTTATTTTTCTCAAGACATTACATTAATTTGTGCGGGAGAGGAAGTCGACTTACAATGGCCCAGTTTTGCAAGAATCACATAACACGCCTATGGTGTGGTCGTGGCAGCTATATCCATTTTAAATTTCCCGATTTACTATTTTTGGATTAGTCAACTAATTTAACACTATTTAACTAACTTGCTTTACAGCTCTCGCACAAGACAACTTCAAGTGCCCAGACGATTTTGGATTCTATCCACATGATATCTCCTGCGACAAATATTTTAAGTGCGACAATGGAGTTGCCGAACTTAAAACCTGCGGAAATGGATTGGCCTTCGATGCATCAGATTCAAAATTCCTGACAGAAAACTGCGATTATCTTCACAATGTCGACTGCGGTGACCGCACACAATTAGGTAAGTAAAAATAAAGAAAGATATTCCTATCAAAAAATAGTTAACTTTTGCACTAAAACTTAAAAATAATTTTTATTTAAGAGCTGTGCGTTAGTCGACAATTTTTATCATTAAACTGATTAATTCTTACGGAATTATGGAGAAATTGATGCCGCACATTTAAAAACAAAATTGTTTTTCGGTTTCATTGCACTATAGAGTTCCTTTTAAACTTTTATTCTATATTGGCCCAGATTTAAAGTACTTATGCGTCTAGTACAAATGTTAATACTAGAGCAAAAAAATAAATACATTTTAAAGTTTAAAGTTACAATTTTATTTTATGACTCGAAAACGAAATTTCTTCTAGTTGTGCCAATCTTCGTTCTAAGTCTAAGCTAGAAAACAAAAGTGCCCTTTGAAATTCAAAACAGCGCTATTACTGACATTATGCCCTCCTTTTATATTGTTCGAATAAAAATAAAATTGCAATGGATCAAATATTAAACTTACCTACATACGTCTGTTTCTATTTTAAAATGTTTTACCACACAAATTAAAAAGCAGTAAAATAACCTATTCTTTTGATACTTTTAGAACCACCAATAACTACCCCACACTGCTCCCGCCTTTATGGTATCTTCCCAGATGAAGCTAAATGCGATGTTTTCTGGAATTGCTGGAACGGTGAAGCCTCCAGGTATCAATGCTCACCTGGACTTGCATACGATCGTGATGCCCGTGTGTGCATGTGGGCTGATCAAGTACCTGAGTGCAGAAATGAAGGTTGGACTATCAAAGCCACCAAAACGTTTTTTCATGCTTCTAACCCCAAAATATATTAACAGAAGTTGCTAATGGATTTGCCTGCCCCGCCCCAGGAGAGATCTCAAACGCTGGCTCATTCTCCAGACATGCCCACCCAGAGGACTGTAGGAAATACTACATCTGTCTGGAAGGAGTTGCCCGCGAGTACGGATGTCCAATCGGAACAGTGTTCAAGATTGGCGATGCTGACGGTACTGGAAACTGCGAAGATCCCGAAGATGTTCCCGGATGGTAAGTTAAAAGAAAAATGAGCCTATATTTTCTCTACTATCTTTAACTTCATCACACTCTGCATGCTGGTTCTATCCGAACTATAGCTAATACTTCTGTATCTAACATTTTCACTCACATGCATACCCCTGATGAAGTTAGATCTCTTGATATCGTGATTTGATTCTATAATGTTGGCCAATAACCACAAACCTTATCCCATCCCCAATTACAGCGAAGACTACTACGGTGACTTGGACCTGAAGAGCATTCGTAAAAGTGAGCTCCTAGCTGGCCTTCAACACAACGGTGAGGCCCGTGCCACCCCCAAAAACCAGAAACCAAGACCAACACCATCCAAGGACGCGTAATTCGTAGTATTTCGTAAAATCCCAAAACAAAAACGTACTCTTTAACTTCTAAGTCTAAATATTTACAAATCCCAACTCAGCCCAAATTCAGCCGAAATTCTTCCGACGGACCCTGTTAGGATAAACGTTAGACCATAATTTAATTAGTGATCTGGTAGGAGTTACTTATAGCGCGACTGAGAGACTGCTACACTAGGCGTACGCCACGTAAGAGACCACGGCGACCTTAAGTCAGTGAAATTCGTTATTTATGTTACACAGAGTTTTGTTAAGGCGATGTAAATAAGCAGAGCGATCTTTTTTTTTTCAAAATAAAATTGTACAACCTTTGAATACTCAGTAAAACAGACAATTTCACAAAGCCATGAAGAAATAAAATGTTACAAAATTACCCACCCTGTTTCATTGCCCGATATGTGTCGACACTGTTTACTAACACCGGGTCACTATGTGTCCTAACTATCTGTTTAAATTAACACGACTACAGTTTTCACAGATTTACCTAGGTGTTTTTTTCTGATGTGTCCTAATAGAACTTCTTACGCTATCCTATGCCGTAGTTCTATTCTGTTGTCCAGTAGGGTTCAAATGAACCATCGTCACTTAACCATTTTTCGATATTTCTAGCGAGGACTATTACGGAGACGTTGACCTTAAAGCCCTTAAGCGACTAGGCTTCTAGAAAGGTCTCGCCCAAGCCTGTGCTAAGACTGAAGGCCCTGTGCACGCTGGCCGCATCGTACAAAACAACCAGCCAGCGAAATGAGTTTGTCAAATTCGTTTAATGTAAATAATATTTCTTAAGTCACATAGGTTTAAATTTTACTATTAAATTCGCTCAATTAATGGCCCTCTTGCGCTCAAAGGCCTCTGACCTGTTGAAACTAAAGAAGTTAGTTTCTTAATACGTTGAAGTGTAGCAATGCAATAAGAGCTAACGGTAGAGCTTTTTATGCCATAAAAGGAGCTAGGTAAGGATTTTTTTTTTCAATACAGGTAAGATCGAGATTGTGTTGTTTTGATATAAAATGAAAAAATTAAAGGTTTCGCAAAAAAAATACATTCAGCTTTTCATTTTATACTCCTTAATTCTTTATTTAATTTTCAAGTTTGATTGTAAGGAAATTACTTTATTGTATATTTAATTTCTTTAATTCATTACTATTAAAATAATCCAAATACATAAATAATACATTTCTTGTCGAATATTTCTTACTTAAACTAGCTCTGTTAAAGCATTTGAAATAGTATCTAATTTATAAATTTGTTTACTTTAAATATTTATTTTTTCCTGTATACTACTTTGAGCCGCCCATCTGCAAAATTTGAAATCTCAAATTTTATTTAGTAGAATTTGATTTATATTTTTTATATACATGGCCCTAGCTCAAACATGACTTTACCTTAAAGCAGTAATTCTCTAGATAAATATACAAATTTTCTTGAAAATCGGCTAAGAAATTTATTTTCTTTAATAAAATATTATTTTATCTATCGTAAGAATTACCCATGAATTGAAATTTAATAGCATTAATATTTAAAAGAAATTTCTCCAAATTTTCGTATTTATTTTTGCTCTTTTTCTGTGTATTTAAAATAAACACTATAACTTTTATTGCAATATTCCCATTAAACGACAGTGGACGTTGATGTAAAGATACAGATGTATCTGTACGTTTAATAATGCGCATATCTATACATTTAATAATATATGTTACAACAATCACATACATAAGTAATAAGTAATAAGCCTCCAAGTGTTCCAGAGGTAGCCCTTTTGCGAGAATCAGAAATTGATTTCTAGCTAAATGATAAGAATGAAATAATTAGATGCTTGTATGCATCGCCGCCAGGGGGGCACTGCATATCACTTTAATATTATGCAAAAGCTACCTTAAATGCCCTGATTAATTGCGACAAATCGATGAGAAATAGACGAGAGATTCCTGCTTGATTTATTCCCCCACTAATGCTAATCTTGTATATTTAATAAGGATGGAACAGTGACACAGAAACTATGTGCTGCAAAACAGGAAAACTCCTTGGGACTTAGTGTGTGAATCGACTCATGAATTATTCAAGAAATTTGGTTGCCAATTTAATCAGACCTTATTGGAAAATGTAAACATTTACCTTTCAGTTTTCGTTTAAATATTAAAGCTAGCTAAGAACCCTGAAAATTGCTCTAAAATTGGCCGGCAATAAGTTTCCAATTTGTAGCCATTTTTTATTTTTCGGCGAGTATTCGACTAGTGTTTCGCTCTTCCTCTGGGAGAATTTCCTATACCCATGGACGGAATCTACAACCCTCTCACCGAGCACAGCTCTACACAACTTTCAAAGCGTTTTTATAAAAGGTTTCGTTAGAAAAACGCCGAGGAAAGATTTGTTGCCACTTCGTTTGTGGCACGCAATTCCAATGAATAATTCATCTATAGTTCTCGCTTCGGGTGTAGACTGCTATGCGTCTAAGGATAGAATTACCTGGATTCGTTACCATGCCGTGCCGGGTTAGGCCGTTTCACTCCTTCGCCGAGATTAGACATAAAGCGTTTTGCCAACCGAGGCTCTACCGCCTTGGCAGGGCTCCTCCTGCTCCTTTAACGCACACACGTCTTGAGACGTTATGTCCTTTATTTATAGAAGTCTGCTGAAAATATGTGCTGTCGCACTGATGGGTTTCCGCCGCTAAGTACAAATATGTGTTCAGCACAATGACAAAGGCGCACTATGGAGTCGATGAAACTTTTATGCTATTAGGTTCCGTTCCAGCCAGTGGCAAGGCGAGGTTTTGAGGCCTATAGAATATGGTTTACCGCCATTGCATAACCCTTTGAAACACTCCGATTTAGAACAACTACAATAAGCGAAAATCCTGTGATATTTCCGCAGCATTTCTTAATGGTATCAAACATAATTTTATACAAAATTGTTTTCGATTTCTCACAACCGTAAACTACAAATCTCGTAACGTTTCGATTATGAAGCAGGTTTCCAACCCTTTCTTAATTCCAAGAATAGGACCGATTTTTAATTCATAAGCAATGCCATTAAGCAAGGCCTTACTAAAACAAAATATTCAAATTTAAATATTTTACCTTTATAAGCCAGCTTCTCCCAATAAATGTTATATTTTTCATGAATATGCAAATTTGCGGAATATTTGAATTTGCGATTCCTTATGCAACAGTAGTATATTTCATTTGTAAAAGATGAAACTTATTAAAACTAGGCTTTACAAACTAATAGCATTATATACATAACGAAGAGTTTACTTTGAATCAACTTTGGTTCGAATCAACTTAAGTTAATACCGCAAGAGTTACTTACTTTTTAATAAGTAATAACGAAACGAGCGAAAAACTTGACTTCGGAGAACCAAAGAGTTTCTGTAATTTCGTTTAAAATATGTATAATATTCATATTTTTAACTTATATGAAAATAAAAGTAGAGTTTCACAATACCTTAAGTTTTTGTTTTTAAAACCATTACTTATTACTAGAGTTGAAGGAATCCAATTATAAGCCTATTTATTACCTATTATGTAGATTTCATTTAGCGGTCTTCACTTATTCATACAACGGCCAACTCCCGATTTGTAATTGAATGTTTTATTATAGTCGATGAGAAATCAATGAACGTAGATATTTCAGACAAATTGACTAGAACAGATATACCTATCTGCCTACACTAATCCAAATCGGTTGGAATTGAAAACGAATAAAAGACGACACGTGAGTCCAAGACGGATCAAAGAATAACTAATTGAAGCCTGACCCTCTGGAGTCTAGGATAAAGGGAGAACTCCCAAGTGCAATAGAAGGCATGTGTTAGGGCTGTCACATGTCTTTAACATCTTTCATAATTCTCGAAGCAGCAGGTGGCTCCATTGAGCTCGAAATTCACCTTTCAATCAGATCAACCGTCGCTAAGGTCGGAATAGAGTTTATTTTTGGAACGAACTCCTCCACGAATTCGGACCACTAACAAACAGTTTGAACCATTGTTAGCTTCCACTTAATTATTTCAAAATTTAAGTGCACATTTCTGAACTCATTTAATTGGGTCATGCGTTTTGGCAGGCACTAAGGCCCCCTCTTAAAAGCGCATTTCCCAGTAAGCATAATTGCCGCCATCAAGAGCATATCAACCGTGAGGCATTGCTTTGGCGCTGCCATCAATTGCATTCTTCATATTGTCGTAATTTCCATTGTTCGGATGAAATGATATGGAGCCTGCAACGATGCAGGATGACAATGGTCTAATTGTGGGGCTCATTGATAAGGGAGGAAAGTCTTTGGCTCCATATCCGAGCGCATCCAGGAAATCCTTTTGGAATTCGCGCAGAGGATTTTGCTATATAATTACTCCTGGTGCCGTGTCCACACGGAACGGAACCTAAGGAAGTGCCCTTTGGTTGGGTGGGAAAACGGTGGAATAGGGTTGGAAAAACGGTGGAATAGGGTAGCCACACAAAAGAGAGCAGTGAGCGAGTGGTTTAAAAAGTTACACTACCCTGGCCCCGATCGAAATAAACCTGGCAGGTATAGGTGTAGTTTGTACCCTACTAGGGCCAATGTTCCGGCCGCGACGGCAACCTTCCGGCACCCCACATATAGGGTGCTTGGAAAGTGGGGAATTTTTCTCGGCTGTTTGAAAACTATTGCGGCTCGCTAGCCTCCTCTAGCCCCGAAGAACACAAATTCGCTAAATCAAACAATGCAGATAAAACCTCTCTATATGGAAATCAGAGCATATGAGAAAAGTTTTTTTTTTCCCCAGCACTCGTCAAAGTTTGTTCGGCTTAACAAATAAAAGCTTTTTATTTCACCGCAGTTAACAAAAGTTAAAAAGTATTTTCCTGCTCTATAAAGTTCTTTCGATTCCCAGATATTGCTCTGCGGATGGATGATCCCGGGACCCGCCCGACACATTTGCATCTACGTAAACATTACAAAAAGTTAAAGTCAACCAAATTCTGACTCCTGGTGGAGTTTGGGGATACAAAATGTTCCCTAATTTTTTTGTTTTGTTTTGTTTTTACCATTTTGTTACTACATATATACATATATGATTTTTATATATCTATTTTCGCGTCAATCTCACTCTATAATCGAACATATTTGCTGCTTTCAGCATATACTGCGGTGGCTAGTTGCCCTCAACACTTCTGTTTTCCGATGGAGGCAGGGCGGGAGGAGGTGTTTCGCAATTTGCAAAATCGTTAATACATTTGGCGCAACCCCTTTGAATGATAAAGGTGCCCCGCTCTGGATGGACCACTGCAATTAATAAATTTTGTTCCCGAAAACCGCGATCTCTGATTAAGAATAAATTCAAACCGCTGCATCAGACCATTAAAACCAATTCGAGCAGAGAGGGAGGGGGGCAGAGAGTGTTATATCACTGCAAATCAAATTAACCTCTGATTCAACATTTTGTTCAAATTTTATTGAAACTGAAAATTCGATTTAACCCGGAGGGGTCACCCGGTAAATGAGTGATGCCCCGCCGCAGCAGCACCGACCCGATACACTTTGATTGACGGAAAAGTGGTCCAGTTTTAAAAAGAGACACGACTGTCGCACACATCGACTGTGGGGCGGTTCATTTAACTTTTAAATAAGACCGAACTGGGATTTTCTGATTTAATTTAAAAACTGAGCAAACTCACGTCCATCGTGTTTCAAGTGGGTGATCTGCAACTTTAGCGGCAGCGGCCACAATGTGGGGGTGGGTCGGTCGGTGTGTGACGGCACCGGGCAGGGGATGAAATGGAAAAGTTTCTATTTGTTGTGCAGCCCCCAAAAAAATTTGCATTTGGAACAGTTTAGCTGTTTTAAGCGGTCCACAGAATAAATATTGCTTCCGACTGGGATTTTGTCTAGCTACAGCAATTTATTTATTGTTTACAAGATAGTGCTGCTTATCAAACAATTGCGTGTTTTTCACTTTGCACAGCCTTTGGGGCGCTTTTAGTAAACAAAAATCTACCTCTTTTGATTCTGATTGTGAATGATTTTCATGCCCCCAGAGTGCAATATTCCTCTGTTGTTCTATTGCGAATAACACATATTTAACTAACTAACCTGATGTATTCGATGTTTGCTGGTTCCCTATATATATCTACAAATTCAAGAAATTATATTATATACATATAAGAAGGTACCAAAAGATATAAAAACCCCGGAAAATATTAATTCTGATTTTCGTATTTCGTACCTTTTACATGTTTTAGTGCATACAGAATTTATTTGTAATATTATATTTTACCAAGAAGTGAAAATAACAGAGGTAGTTTTAGCAAATTTATTATAAAATGCATATCGTTTCACAAGTTCTAGACAGTTTAACATTTCTAGCTTGAGTTTCAGTTTAAGTACATACATACATAGTTAGGGGTTCAAAATTCGGAATTAAGGTAATCTGTTCCCATAAAACATCAATAAATTATATAGATTTTGTTACTTGTTATTATAAAGAATTAAACGTGTATTATGTACATATGTATATAATTTGGCGAACGCATATTTAGTTATTAGTTTAGGTACTTACCTACTCTGATAGCTATGTACATGCGGATCACTGATGGTTATTTTGTCTGAAAGTACAGGAAAGTTGTTCAGTTAAAATTGAGCTTCTAATACATTGTCAAAAATCGCTATTCTATAGTTAAATTATAGGTAGTTATATATTTACTTGAAATTGCATTAACATAACTAAACTTCTAGCGGAATTCTAGGTAATTGCAACTTTATTGTCATAAGCGCAAGTTTAACAAAATTTACATAATTTCTATCTTTCAGTTTACAAGTTCCTATTATTTTTCCTTTCCTCTATTCATAATATTATTATTTTTTTGACGGAAGTTTAAGGATAGGTACTTTAAACGGATTATACATATAAATTTTGAACATAAATCGCATTACGTTACCTCTTATCGTTTTTGGTATAATAAGGGACCAATTAGTGAGAGTGCCTGCACGTGCATGCTTCCGCGTATGCTGAGCACATAATCTATTTGTTCTTGGGAACCAGTCTCCATAACCAAACTGTTTATTGCAAATAGAGGTCTGTGAAACCCCAATGATATGCATGGTCCCGATCATAACCGCCACCGGGCGTGGCACCAGAAGGGGCCGACAGCCGAGCAACTGAGCTGATAAGTCGGCCAAATCCCGGCCATTAATTGTGCCCATAATAACTCCCCCCTTTAAAGTCCCGATAAGCCCTTTAAGCGTCGGAAAGATTTCGTGCGGAAAACAATGGCCCCAAAAGCGAGGGCCACACATCAAATCGGTTGAAACTGATACTGGCTGTTAAGTGTCACGTCGGAACGGTGATGTTTTTCGCCCCTCAATTCTAGTCGACAAATAAAACCCCCTATTTGAAGGGACCCCCTGTATGTGGGTGTGTGGATTTATGTCAATGTATGTGTTAGGGTATATCTGCTCTAGACTTGATACCACTTAGCTAAAAAAAAGTTCACATGCCGTGTGGAGGCCCGTCGGTCGACGTTGAGGAGGTGCTTCTCTGGCCGTCAAGAAGGAGCCCCCGATCCCCAGCCGGTGTGTGGGGAGCGTGCCTCCACTCATTAAGTAAGAAAACACAGTAGGTGTCTGCTTCCGCCCGGGGCATAATGACCGGAAGTTGCCATCGACTCTTGTTTTCCCATTCGGTGTGGATGGGGCACACAAATGGCTTTGAAGTTTGTTATTTATTTACACTCGGGCAAACCTTTACGGGTGCAGTAAGAAACGGGCAGCTCAATGAGTTCTGTTTGCGTCCTTAAAAGCACCTCGCCGTGTCCTTCTGCCCCAGCTGGCAAAGAGAGGGTCCCGGCACTTCTGGCCCCCTTAGCTTGTTAGGATTTTCCCACTTTTTGTTTTCTGTTGGATTTCATGTTAAGACTGAAGAGTTTCTTTCCATAAACTGATAAAATTTACATGTCCTTCGATTTGCAATTATATCGAACGTGCACTAAAGTCATGGTAAACTCCAAACCCTTTATTTCGAATTGAAGCAAAACTACATTCAGAAGAAGCCAATATTCCACAAAATTATACAAATCCTTGAATGGATGAGAAAAAAAACAAAGACCTAACTCCTTTCTAGCTTACTTATGTAAGTATATATTGCATTCATGTTGTCGACATTTCTACTTTCTTAAGAAGTAGAAAAAAGGGTTTCAACCAGAAACCCTTGGTGTCGCCAATGCTGCAAGGTAAATAATAAAGGGGACTCCCCCGATTTACTACGGTTGGGCGAAAAAGTGCTCGTCTCTTTCCTGGCCTGTGAGCGCATTTCAAAGTCCATAAATAAATCCTAAAATGACAGATTTCGCTTTTTTTTTTGCTTTACTATATTTTATCAAGGGAATTTTTTCACGTGAAAAAATTCAATTTGCTCGCTATCGAACAGCCACTCGGAAAGGTTTTAAAAGGAATTCTTCCGCATTGGAAGACGCAGGCACATTCCCTGCGAGATTACTGCAGTATCTCCGGATTAAATCAGCGAGGCAAAATCTAAAATCAACTTCATAAAATAAACATTGTGACATTAAATGTTTGAGAAAGGCGGAAAACGAGGGCGCCGGCATGGGTGGCGCGAAGAAAGGTGAAAAATGGAGGTGAAAGGTCGTGAAAGGTAATGTAGGGGGTTGTGATGGGTCTGGGGGACGGTTTAACTTGTGCCCGAATACCTGCATCGTTTTAAGGACTACTGCACAATACCTTGGACGAATATCAGAACGAAAATTCTCACGGCGTCCTCATTATTTCTTTCGATATCCGAATTTTACCCCCACCCGCAACCTGATTCACAACATTCACTTTTCGCCATTTAAAGGTCGGTCCCCCAGCATCCCGTCATCATCATACGATATCAACTTTGGACCCGACTTTCTTTAATATTACAAACGACACGGCCTTTGCCGGGAAAAGCGAGAAGTTTGCCTGTTGGTGACAAGTTTAAAGCTTGGCCGCATGCTGTGCAAATAAGCGCACTCTTTGAATTCGCCCTACACTTATGGGGAGGGCCCTCCCCCGCCCCAAAATGAATGGGCAAAATTTGATTTGCGAACAGCCGGAAGAATGGCGCGAGGCGGTTCGGTCCATCCATGCAAATTTTTTTTTTTTTTTTGCCACCACCCAACCATTTTCATCCCCTTGTACTCAGCAGAAATGAATTTCCCGACAGGATTTGCTACATTCAGGGGAAATTTTTGTCAAAGGAGGTACCGCTGGGGTGAGAAAGGCGTCTTGGAACTTTCTTAGACTTCTAGACTACTTGACAGGAATAAGCAGACAGACCCCCTGGGGAAATCGATTTAACTTTGGTCCTTAAAGAAACACACTTTTCCTTTTCTTCCATGTTATTTATATGTTTTAACACTAAACGTAATCCTAAAGTGCAGTACTATCATATTGTGCATAGCATACTAACTAATAACTAAAATCAGCACCACTATGAAATTTGGTTGTCGAAAATGCTTAAACGATTTTCTTGTTATTGAGAAAATTGACTTGTATGTTCCAAAATGAAAATGAAGTGCATAAATAATCCATTAAATTTTAAGTATTTTAACTTAAGGCGATCGTTTTCCACAGATGGTTAGTTATAAAACCTAAACTACATAAATGTAATGCATTAAACGTATAGTATATAAATATATAGATATAAAAATTAAGAATATACCAACTATAAGGTATAAAACAAGACTATCGTCACAAATGGAATTTTATTTTAATTCATCGCTTCATAAATTCTTTTCGGTTATATAAAATGCCTCTGACAGGCATTCTTTATGAGAAAGAAGCAATTTCACAGTACCGACATCCATATCATTAAATTTTTAACAGCGTCATAAAAAAAATACGTGCAACATACGTCTGTTCTCTGAAAAGATTTTCTTTTTATGAACAGGTGGGACAGGCATTTTATATAGTCGACAGAATTGAAAGAAAGATTGAAGTGATTTCTATGAAGCATTATTAGAAATGTAAAATATTACTTACTTTATTTACCTATAAAACTTTTCGAAATTTTGGGTTTGAGGTTTTTAGATTTGAATTAGGTTACTAACATAAAGCGGGTTAATTATTTACCACAACTATTGATTAATTTTATCATATCATATACTTGTGTGAAAAAGAATTATGTTGTAATATAATTCGAATTTTAGTTTCTTAATATCTTATTCAAGAAGAAGAAAATCATGATTCATGATTAGCACAGACTTTAAAAGATGCCTGCTAAATTTTTTGAAAATATTATAAACCCTACTCCAACTACTAAATTTTATTGTTTATCCGACAGATTATGTTTTAGTCAATTCGCATTATGGAAAGTGCAATTGAAACAGTAAAACCTCTTTTTAAGATGGAGTCATTGGAAAAGGAGGGTGATTCGATTTTAATCACAATTTGCACAAGTCCTTGAAAGAGTTCTTTAAAAAAATATGAAATAACTAATGGTTTTCTAAGAAGAAAAATCCCAAAAATCATAAATTTGTTTAACGTTTTGAATAGAACACCCTTGAAAAAGTTGTGATTATGTTTCTAAGCATATTCACTCTCCTATTTTCGTCCTTCAAGTCAAGGTCAAAATCGGTCGAAAGATCGAATTTGCCAGAACCGGTGATATTCGAGATTCCTTTACCCTTGCCCCATCATCCGCGCAAATCGAGTTATGCATGCGAGCGGTGGCTAACAATTGGACCGCCCAACCACCTGACGAGCGGGCAGCTCAACCGAAGGGACGATTAGGTAATGCCCTTTTATCTGGGTGCGAAACACATCCACTGCAGGACTGTTTGCACCTCTGCTGCACCATTCAATCCGCCAGGCTTCCGGATTTACTTATCTGATGACATTTTCGCTTCCTCTTCCGTAGTTCTTTTGGGGGTAGCTCCAGCCCCAACTATACGGCCCGATTTAGCCCCCCATGGCCCGGCTGTGCACTTCGACGGGGTGGCCAGCAAGAAGGAGTCCAGGCGAAGGGAAATTCCAGCCGTAACCGAAATGAGATGGTTAAAGAATAAATTTAAATAAACGCCGGTCTAGGGATTTTTATCCCTTTGCCGCATAACAAATAGTCCGGCTACATCCCCCTAGTCCTTTCGCATATAAAACGAAAACCGGGCGCGGGGGGAAACACAAACGTGAGTTCCTTCCTTTAAGCCACCATGCAGCGAGCCACCATTAAGAACGATGTAATGCTTGAGTTCCCTCTTTGCCCGCTCCAGATAAAATTTTATGGGCATTTGGACGTCTACTTTGAATGTAATATCGTAATATTATTAGGATGTAATGGTGTGCACTCCCGAGTATCAGCGAATGCATGATTTCATTTTAATGGGAATTGATTCGGCGAGTGGCTTCCGCTCTTCCGAGTTATTATCATAAGCTTCTCCGTGCTGGCCGTAAATAGCGACCAGATAGCGGCACTCGAGGACAATTAGCCGCTCATCTGTTTGCTAAAGGTCGTCACGATGCTATCAGATGTTGCTGGGACCACAGCATCCACGGACCACTCATTGATCGAGTGGTCCTCGCCTGCAGTCGACCGCGGACAATTTTGATGAACATATTCCTGACTGGAGGAGACTTCTGGGGATTTATGCGAAATATTCCCCGCTTAAGCTTACCACTCATGCGTTTTAAGCTTAAGATATGGAAAAATATGTGAATTTCGAAAATTTGCCAAGACAACGCCAGTCGAAAGAGCAGATTTCGCAATTTACGTATGAGTGTATATATGAACGTCCATCGATGGTTCTAGAGCCGTTCAAGAGGTTTTAGCGAGTACATCAATTTTTATGACGAAAAGCAGCTGAAAAATTCTCCTTCAATTAATCTTTAGTCCTAAACTACGCCATCGCAAAAAAAGGACTTGCTTTAAAACGTAATAATCGCTGGTAACTAGACTAGGCTAAGGACAAATATCTCCGAAACTAATCCCTCCTTAAGCTCGTTTCGAAGGTGGAATGAGTTATGAATGAAATAATGAAATAATGTCCTAAAATAAATCACTAACGCAGTAAGGAGCAGTACTACAAAACTTTATTAATTAACTTTTTCTTCGAAAAAAGAAATAAATTAACTAATCTTCTTTATTTCAAATATTAATGTATCATCGTTAAATAGCTTAATAATTTAACAGAATACAAAACACAAAACACTCTTTCATAAAAACTCTCGTTAAAAACCACAACTTTATCCTTCAAAATGAAATTAACGCAACCTGCGAACATTAAAGAAAGGCTTAACTACATGTATGTACATGTTTAATTAAAAAATATATTTTAAATATTGAGTGTACATCGTCTTTTATTTCATTTATATTGGCTACGACAACAGGAAAATTGAAAAATGCCACTGATGCAGCACTAAGACAGGAAACACGCATTTAATTTTATGTATTAAAAAAGTGTTTAAGAAGTTAGCCTTGCATATTTAAATAGTCTACCTCAACTGCCTTATCTTTAACTTATTTAGTAAGTTTATTACCAATTTGTAACAATACTTAAATTCTGTCGCAGTCTTTTAATAAAAATTGTTTTCAATGTATTAATTTTTTTGTACTAGGTTTATCTAATATTTATTCACTTTTTGATACCAATAATATTTTGAAATTTACTACAGTGAGAAGTGTAACAGGTTGGTATTTAGTATTTTTTTAATTTTTTTAATAAGGGCGCAAAAACATTCGGTGTTTTCTAACTTTAATGGTACTAGTGAAAATTTAAGAGTCCTTGCTGGAATCTCATTTCCATGAAAAGAGTATACATATGTATGTATGTATACCTATTTGTTTCGAAATTAAAATATGTTTGACCCAAATATGCCGGTAAAAAAAGTACACCCCAATTATGTTAAGGGCTACAAACACCTAAAAAGTTGGAAAACTTGCACTTTTTTAAATAGTCATACCTTATAATGCAGATTTTCCAAATTGTGGTTTTTTATTTGAATTAAACGCCAATATTTTTACTGTGCTTTTGCATAAAAAAGTTATTTTTTTTGGTTGACTTCGTCAGCTATTTACATAAAGACAAAAGACCAATGTTTGAAGTGGTAACAAAAATTCCTCGAGAACCACTGAATCGATTCGCTTGAAAGTTTAGTTGCAAACTCAAAATACAAATATTTAGTAAGGTAACTAGTAACAACGCTTTTGTAAAATTCGTTTTAATTATTTTACATCTATTTTTATTTCAATTTAATAGGAAAATTTTCGGGCTCAAGAAGTACTCAGAGATAAAAAAGTAGGAGCGAATTGAAAAGATATCAAATATGATGCTTTAAAAGCTGCAAATTTACCAATTTTCTAGGTGTATGTATTATGTAACCTTAAGTGAACTTAGGACTAATTATAAAAGTAAAATTTTACCTGGATTTATTAAATAAAATGATGATTTCACAAGAGCTTATCACCACACCGAACGACATTCACGGATGACAAAAAGTAACTGCAAGAAAAGCCCCGTTATCTGTGGCAGCATGGACGCGCACCGCGAAATTTTCTCGCCCAGCCATGCACGAAATCACTCAATGGCCCGCCGAATTTTGAGCGTCACGCGGAAAAGCGAGGCATTGAATTCGCGAGAATCGAAAGGAAGATTTTAATTAAATGATTTTAATTTCAAAATTCCGTTGCCCGAGCCTCACCGAATTGGCCGAACGGGCCGAAAAACACCACGGCGAAATCAACCGACACGACAACTGGCGCCGCATTCCGACTCTGACCCAAACGCATTCTCGCAGGCATCCGTCGCGGTGCGTTGCGTCGCGGCATCGGCCGAGTGCCGTTCGCCCAGTGCGTGGGTTGTCACCTGGGGAATTGGGTCGGGTTTCCGTGCCCCCGCAGTCAGTTGGTGTTGTTTTGGTTCAGCAGCCGCGCCAAGTTCGGGGGAATGTCGTCGACGAGTGCTCCGCCGCCGCCCGCAATGGGGCCCTCGCCGTCGCCGGAGATGCAGGCCGGCGTCGCGACGACGAGCGACAACAGGACCGCCGCCAAAATCGTCCGCTTGGACGGGTGCCTCTGGGCCAGCAAAAGTCCGGAAGTGCAGAAGGCCTGCTACCTGTCAAACGTGTGCACTTCCGCGCCGCCCAAGTGTTGCCGCTTCAAGTCCATTCCGGGGATTCTGCAGGACGGCCCCACTTGTGGGCTAACTGCGCTCAGCATGGCTTTCAGCGGGAATCCGTCGCCCCTCGAGTTCCTGGAGGAGGCGAAACGCCGCAATTTTACCCTCAACGGGGAAATGTTCAGCGCCGAAAATTTATTCCAATTAATTTGTGATTTCGCCAGGGAAAAATGTGTGCCAGTCGAATGCCAGCTGCACGAAGGTCGCCTAAATTGTGCCAAGGTCAAGGACCATTTAAGGTCTGGTGCATGCATTTTTGTGCCGTATCCTTTTCACATAAACCGAATAAAAATAAACTATTGCCTTAAGTAGTTAATTTCCACTTTAAATCGACAAAATAATGAAAATTTTCCACATCAATCTAAAATAGTCCAAAATTATACGTCATTTATGGCAGCACTAATTATATTAAACCGTCAGACAAGTGACAGTTCTAAAATAAAGGTTAGGTTTTCACTAGTCGAGTGGATTTCGCGTTGTTTTCCGGTAAAAGTAAATAATATATCAGAAATGGCAGCTGAGGAAGAACAGGTTAAACAGAAAATATAAAACCACCTTCTCGAAGACGAAGCATTTCACAAGTCCTTTTCTGCAGATCCAAATAATCCCAGTGAAAGAGCCCCTGGACCTAATCCGCCTCAGTTTGGACGAGAAGATTTATGTTAAAATGCGGAATGAGCGCGAACTGCGGGGTCGCCTTCATGTAAGATTTAAGAATTAAATCGGTAGCCACTTTGGCCATGAAGGCACTTAATTTACCAATTTCCGTAGGCTTTCGATCAGCACTTGAACATGGTGCTCGGGGACGCCGAGGAGACAGTGACCACCGTCGAAATCGATGAAGAGACTTACGAAGAGGTCTACAAGACCTCGAAACGGACTATTCCCATGCTATTTGTGCGGGGCGACGGGGTTATTTTAGTCTCTCCTCCAATGCGAGTGGGATAAATCGTTAATTTCCAAATATTTTTTTTTATATTAATGTGAGATTGAAAATAAAGAGACTGGTCTGGATGAAACTTCGATTTACTTTATTTTGTTAATTAGAAATGTTTGCGCTTATAAATCGAAAGAGGGAAATGTAGCAGTAGATTAGCAAAGTTGATTTATAGTTAAAAAATTGATTTGAAACATTTTTATTCCTGGACTTTCATTGGAAAGCCCACCAGATTTTCGATGATTTCATTGGCACGGCTTTATCTATTCGAATTATTTCAAAATGCCTACATTTTAAGAATTTAGTTATTTGAATTAGTAGTTTTTCTTAAAAGTAAAATTAACATAATGAAGTACATAATTATTAGGCATTGTAGATACATAGTTTCGAATATAAAGATTACAGACAATTACTTCTTTGGGAGTTTTAACAAGATAACGTCGAAACACTTCGAGATTTGTGTTGTTTAATTTACTTCCTTACTTTTAATTTTCAAGGATGGTTTTGAAAGATTTTTTAAGATTTTAAAAAGAAGGGCTCATTTAAAATAGGGCTACAACACCTATGATTAAAATTTGATGTTGTGAGGCGCAAAGTTATTTGTAAATATTACACGAACGATTCTAAAACCTAAGAAGTATTTAAACTCCTTAACTTAGAAGAATCTAGATATGATCCCGACTTTAATCATGGGCCATGTCTCAAATTGGGCCACAAGGCACACTGGGCTCTTTTAATCGGGTACTTGATAGACTTCGATGACGAGGTAAATTTTAATGAAACATATTTTATAAAAAGTGTTTTGATTATTTCTTCCCTCCAGTTCTATGTACTGTCCCGCCACGGTAAAGCTAGAAACATCGCAGTTTGGTCCCTGAAACTCTTGAGTTCGAGCAATTCGAACCTACTGGAATTTGCCCAACCCAAGGGATATCCTCATACAGATTTTTTATTACCAGAAGGGGGCATTGGGGGAGAGCATGGCCTTCGGAATCGAGCGATCATCGTTAAAGGACTGCCAGCAGAGACGATCAATTTAGTTTAATTTTTTTATCTGTACAGGGTGCTAATCTCAAGAAGCTTTAAATAGTTGAAATGTTCCTTTTTATTTATGAAAGAAATATATTTTTTAAACAGCTTTTATTGAAATTTCACTTTAAATTCAGAAACGATTAAGGATTAAAATTTTATACTTAAAGAAATTATAAACAGTGCTATAACAAATTTAAAAGGAAAATACGGTTTGTTTGAAATGTTTCATGTATGTATAATTATTATCGTTTAACAGTACTTATAATCACAGCAAACACTTATTACAGTCAAGCTTGTGGCATACAATCATCTAATTATTGATAACTTTTACACAGGGATTAACTTATCTATCACTTAACTAGATTTCCAATAACGTAACAAATGTTTTCCTCACTCCTTCCGCCCGAAATATAATTCGGGTAGGAAAACGTCTGCTTTTTCGTAAGTGAGCTAATTTCCTTAATTTGTACAACATAAATATTTTTACTTGTAGCACTGCTTTCAAGATCACTTCTTAAAGCGTCGTCTCAACGTGCTTCCAAGCGGAAGGGCATTGGGCAACCGTACAAGGTGGGCTTCGGTTTCATTTTCTCATTGATCCCTCCAACTGTTTGTTGGTAGTAAATGTGTGAAAAATTTCAGGTGGCAATGTAGGTGAATTCGTGCGAATTAGCCCATTTGCCCTGCTGCCTAGAAAATGGGCTCTCTGAGGAGCTCAGAATGTTTTTATCCGTTGAATGAAAACTCTCTTCCGTGTTACTTGCAGTCACGAACTTTAAATCTTCAAAACAATACAAAATGGATATGTCCTCAAAATATCTCTCTACATTATTTCATTGTTACACCTAAGGAGTATTCAGTTTTAATATTATTTTTTTCTTTTCGTTCAAACTTTTATTATTTTCAATACGGCGATCATTATAGCGCTTCTAAATTCTTGATTTTATGCCCAATTTTTCCATCTTTTTTATGATATAAATGAAGATTTAGATAGAGGCGAAGGTGAGGAGGTCTCTACATGCAAATCAGCCGCAGTATTATGCCTGACGCCAATCGTCCTCACCGTAGAACAAAATGTTTAGATATTTTAAGAAAAATATTTTTTAAAGTATCTTTCGAGTAAGATATCTTCGGAGATCTTTTAATGTCTTTTGTGGCATTTTTCTTCTCCACTTTTTTTGCTGATGTTGATTGCTGCTTGAAATTATTGACAAATTTTTTCCAATAATATTTTTGTCTTTTCCACAATTCTCACATTTCTTTTCCCTAAGTCGATCCAAATAACTTTGCAAATTGATATCTGTGTGCCAAGAATTTACGACAATTTATGAAAATTGACTACTTGAAGTAGAAAATTTATTTGTTTTCTATTGAAGTTTTGTATGGACCTTTACTAATTATAGTACTTACCTCAAGTAGTAAGGAACTATAAGAGCAAGGACCTAGACCAAATAATTTCTAAATTCAGGCTGTGAACAAGAACTCTGTTTCTGTAATCGATTGCACAATTTAGTAATAGTTTTTTTAATTTGATTGTCGACTGCAAAAATGAGTTCTAGAACAAAACATTGAACGATTTAGAAATTCGAAAAATCAACTGAAGGATATTACAAAATATGTATTCCTTGTTGTTGTTTTAATTTAATTTGCCACACGGGCCTCACACTAGGTGAATTTTTTGGTCACGCCAGTATAAGCCACATTGACCACTGATCTCTTCAGGAACGAGCGTCTCTCTAGCTGATGGAATTTGTTGGTGGCATATGCAGCTCAGTGTCTCCGTTCTCTCAGGACCAAATCGGGTCCCCAGCCCTCACTTCACTCACCACAAGCTAATATGAGCATCACAGCAATGATAGAACAAAATAAGAAAAATCAATCAACACAATTATAAGGTGAGACAAGAGCTATCTTTCTCTCTTTAGTCTGCGCTGTTATGACAAGTCAGGGATTAATGTTATAGCACTTATAAAATTTTGAGCTAATGTTATTCTCACTTATGCACATCTGGTTCACTGAGTATTAAGTCCGGGAATACGAATTTACTCTCCAAATTAGGTAAAAGTAAACACATATGTGTATATGTACTCTTTCTCTTTATCAACCACTCATACAGTTTTCTATATTCTCAATACACGTCAACTCAAGGGACTACCCGCTACTTCGCCCAAAAAACAGTTACACTATACAGTTACAGACACTAAAATTTATCACGTGTCGTCCAAAAACCCATCAGATTATAGGCGAGGTATATTAACTGCCATGTCATGATTTAGAATTTTTCTGTCCCATTTAGGTTAAATTATAGAACACAAAATTCAGAGCCCCATCAATTATTGAACCATCCACTCAAACTCAAATTATCACTCCAGCAAAGTTCAACCCCGGGACAACCGTTACTCCAATAAGGGGTCGCAATGAAGCACGTGGTCACACTTGAGTTTGCATCGTGAGTGCGTGGATGCTGTAATAAATTATTAAAAATGGCTACAAAAATTGATCGGCCACGGGCCGAATTTCTACATGACGCCGCTGAAATAATAAGCAAAATGAGGCTTGGTCCAAACGACGAGGACCCTCAGCAGGCGCACGTTGAAAACGATAAAAATTCGGTAGCGATCTCTAAGTTGAGGAATTTCTGCATCAGAAATGAGCATCCATTACCGAGCTATGATTTGGTGGGGCAAACAGGACCAGTACACGCTCCAAGGTTTACGATGAAGTGCACTGTGAGCAATATTACAAAATATGCCTCGGCTTCTACAAAAAAGGTAGCCAGGCAGTTGGCCGCTCGAAAGGTGTTGCTCAACCAGAAGGAATTAACACCCATGTCCAGGGAAACTGCTTCCGAGGCCGAAGGACGCATGAAGCTGACGCGGGAGAAGTTGGAAACTCACGATGATATGGAAACGTTAAACGAAGAGAATATACTGGAGACCATTGACTTCAATCGGCATAATTTCTTTAAAGACTTTCCAAAAGATAAAAAGACAAAAGCATATGAAATAATGAACAATGCAGCCATTACGTCCTCCAAGGATAAGATGGATTTGACGTTAAAAGCCCTGCAAATTCCTTACAAAGTTCAAGAGCCTACAACTCGGGGATCTATTTGTCTTATCGAGCTGTGCTGCGAACTAGATGTAGTCATTGGGGGTACGGTGGAATCTGTTTACGGCAAGACGATTGAATATCTACAGGATATGCTGAGTTAAATGATTTTAAAATGTAATACTTGTATAATTTTGAGTGAATATATTTTGCATTAATTAAAATTAAATAAAATTTCATCAGCAATTAAAAGGCCCCAATTAACGAATTTAGGGGGAAAACCAATCTGAGGCGCAGCTGTGATTACATGAACTTGCACAAAATATTCCTCCTTTAGATTCACTAATAATTTGTCTCTCACTCAAAAAATTACAATCTCCGGTACTAATAAGTACAAACATCGAATTTCTTAATTAATTAAGAAAACTGATCACTAATTGATATGAATCTAATCACAAAAAGATTTATAAACGATAATTCTCATGATGAGAATTTCCTAACTCTTAACCAAGGTTCACTTGGGTGGCGAGAGCCATCTGAACATCAACCGAACGGTCTGATGGTTATGGTGGAACGTGTATTCCTAGTTATACTTTAAACAAATCAAAACGACAAATTGAAAATGTGCGTCTAAAAAATTTGTGAATATCTTTCCAGTCTGAATGTGAAGCAATTTCCGAATAAAAATGGAATCAATTCAAAAACACATTCTTTATTTGCTTAAAAAAAAACAAAAGCTGAGTACAAACGACTGGAGCCGTTTTATATAGCCTGCACTCTGCAGTTTCAATGATAAAATTTTTAATGTGAGGTAAGACACCATCAGAAGCGCTATAAATCGATCACTCAAATCGATAAATCTACGAAGTTGACTACTCTAGAGCTACGCGTACTACAAATTTTAATGTGGTTAGAATACAAAATGTTTTGATTTATTCAAGTTATTTTCTGCTACACAAGATCAAGTTATACTCAAAAGTGTTTACGTGTGTTTTCCACTTAGGCTCACAGTTGCAAGAGGGTTCTTTTTTATGTTTTTTTTTTCTCAAAACAAAATCAACTATCTCACGTTACTGTTCGTTTAGTTGCTTTTTTTTATATATAATTGATTCAGTCCGTATCACAAATTTGAAAATAAGACGTAATGCATAACTTAGTCGCTACCTACGATTACAACTGATGTAAAAACGGCTCAGTAGGGCCTGTGGGTATTCTACAAAAAATTGGGACTAGACAAACAAATGTTGTGTTTAGAATACAATAAATTCATTTTTTTTTTTGCATTTTTTTTCTTTTCTGCTAAAACAACGCCAGTGTGGTGTGTCGTAAAAAATTCGTTAAAAACTCTACAGCAGCATTTTCTTACTATTTGGCTACTGAAACTACCGTCGAAGTAGCCGCGCGGTGGCGATTGCGAAATAATTGTGAATGCGATGCTTTTCATGAAATAGCGAATTAAAATCAGTTCAATAAATAAAGGAAAAATCGTAAGACTTTCTGACTCCAATTTTAATCTGACTAGGATAGATCAGAGCAAGCAATTGGGGCGCCGACCAATGCAATTGGAAAATTTTTCACGTGCGTCTGCCACTGAGCAGATAGCTGGAAAAATTTTACTCCTGTCCACTCTGTGCCATCGATGTATACTATAATGAAACAGCAAATAAATAAATTTACTTCCTCATTAGAAAAGTTATAAGGTGTAATTACCTCTTAATGGTACAGGGTGTGACTGCTTTGGTGAGCAAATCAGACGAGCAACTCCTTCAACAATCTGTTCTTTTTCTTGATCCCGATCCTTTTCCTTCTTCTTGCCTAACCGCATTACTAGAAATAAAAGGGGATCCTCAAAACTTTAGAAGTCAGGATTTTGAAGATTTTGAAAATATTTTACTTTTCTGTTTTTTCTCCTTTGTAGCAAAGCTGACTGTTAAACCTGAAGTCATATCGCCAACTTGAGTATTTTGAGGCAACCGCCACACATGTAAATTCCTGAACGTGCTCTTTATACTGCTTTTTCCTTGATCGCCTCCTTTTGCATTGCTTTTATCTTTGATATCTTGGGGCTTGAAAATAGGCCAGTAGTCGATTTGGAGCTCTACAGACTCTTGTGCCTGTTGTGCTGGCGTTGTTGGAACTGGTGGCGAATTCCTGCCACTAAGTGGCGGAGAACTTGAGAGAGTCGTACCACCTGCACTTGATTGCTGCGTAAGAAGTGATGAGGTCTCCTCTAAATCCAGTGACAATTGCGGCCCATCCGGAAACCCGATGCGAACGTCCTGAAGATATAAATTATTTAAAAGAAAAAACAAAACTATTAAAAAGGCTACTTCAAAAATGTACCCAAAATTATAAGACAAATATTCTAAAAAGTAAAGCTTTGTGATTGTAACATTAACTTTAAATAAAAATACGTACGCATACACAAAACAAATCGGAGTATTTTAAAAATGTTAAAAACTGCTTCTACGCTTTTCTACAAGTAGTTATCCCTTTTTTCTGTAGCTGTTTTTTGCGTTTATGTTTTTATCAGAAGAAAATACTTACACTTATGAAAGGAACAAAAATTTGACAAGAATCCTCATCCTTGTAGTTAACCATTGCCTCTGCAATTGGTATCTGAGTGCACGGTCCAGCGGTGTGGAGATATCGTTGTATTCGATTCGTTAATTCAACAATATCAGCCTTGACTAGAGCAGAATCAGGACTTGCAGCTCTTTCACAGAGTTGCTGCCAGTTTTCTGTGCCAAACATAACGCAGTATGAAGCATCAACAGAGCATAAATGGCGAGCGATTGCGCTAGGTCCTAAATGATAGCGAATTTGGAATTTTATTTTATGAGTAATTAAAATTAAAAAATCTTACCAATAGGAACAATATAGAAGCGTATATGGTGCACCCAGTCGGGAGGTCTAACTCCCAGCAATTCAACGTAGTGCCTTAAAACAGCTCCTTGCAGCCAATCGCCACCTAAGAGCAAAACCTTAACAGTAGCTGGTGGTTTTGCAGTTGTATTACAGCTAAAAATAACATATTATAAAATTTACATTTAAGAACAAAATGAATTTGTTACTATTTCTGTATTTTAGCCATCAGTGCTTGCATAACAACCTTAACTTCAGCAGTATTTTGTGGCAGAAATGAGGGTCGAAATGTTGTAGTAAAAATTGTGTTCAATCTTGGTGCCAATGGGCTGCACAATGCTTCGGGTGGGCTTATTATTGTCACAACATCTGGAAGAACAGCTTCTTCCATCGAAAAGACCCGGCTGACTTGGTCGAGCAGGCTTTTTCGGGGCTCAACATTTGTTGGCGATAGACACGTCTCTAATACTGACTTTGAGTCCGCAGTTAGACTCAGGGATTGTTTCTTCTTGCTACCTGGATTTGCACTCGATGTTCTAAACAATCTGCTGCGTTTCTCACTTGAAGTGTTTGCAGCAACTGGAGTTGCATCCTTTTCACGCGGTGGGCTTCCCGTGTTCTGCGGATCCGAGTTTTGTGCTTCTGGATCTGTATTTACTGTATTACCTTCGTTCCCAGAACTATCGTTCCTGCATTCCGGGCCACGATCTACATAAAATTATAAAATGCATTCGTTTTAAAACAAAAACTATTTGCATCGCCCGAATAACAATTGAGGATGAATATGAAAGTTTGAAACGCGAATGCGCCAAACAGCTGGTAGAGATCTACTAAAAGACAAGATAAACGTAATAAGGACCGCTGATTTGCTTGTGCTAGATGTTTGAATCATGCTTGTCCTACAGCTAAAAGGAATTGTTTTTTTTTTTATTATATTAAAGAAAGTGCTTCTGGCTCCTCAATAGCTTTAAAGTTTTAACATGCTTGTAGTAGGTAGGCTTTCTTAACTCGAGTGCAAATTGTGCGCATACATATTTTTACTTTGGTTTTTAAAGTTTGCACAATGTTTGTAAAAAAATATAGTTAAAATATTTCGTTGGCGTAGTAATTACATTATTTTGCACATTCAAATTATGTACAAATTCTTTTTTAGTTGTAAGTCAATTATTCAGGATAATGTGAAACATTTTCTGCGTCATATTTTCTTATATAAACAGATTTTAAATTTTAAACCCATTTTTTTCAATATGTTTTTTAAAACCGACATATCTATGCAAACGTTGAAACATGAACTGGAACGGATCCCTAGATCCTTGTAAAAAGCGATGATTCATTTTGTTTGCCTACACAAAAAAGAGGATGAATAAATAAATAATTGCATAGCATACGATGATATATGTCAATGTTATTTAACGTAAAATCAAGCCATTCGAAAAGTCTGAGTAATTATTTTACTTCAAGTACAGTCATTTAACACATTTTTTTTCGTTTATCTAAAAGCTCAATAATTGTACACTTTTCAGAATGTTTACGGAAATTTTTGTGAATAATTTTCATTTTAAGTTCTCCGTTAAATCATTTCAAATTATTTAAAAGGAAATATGGTATTTTTTTTTATCTACTCTTCCAGACCATATGTGGCAGTGTTTTACAAATGTCTATGCCACTAGAGGAAAACAAATCAAATTAAATACTGAATTCGGTGCTGTTTTAAAGACAAATCGTATTGCATCTGCCGAAATCAAACTTGAAGAACACATTAGGATTAGATTTTGAGAAGGGTATTTACTTTGCATTCGAAGCACACATTACGCAAGTGCCATCCTTCACTTTAAGTAGCGTCTAAATAAATAAAGAAGGAAATAAATCGATAAAAACTTATTTAAGTTAATTCAAAGCGACTAGATAAAGGTGAGAAAAATTGAAAACGGGTAAATTGAATTTGTGGAAGTGAACTTGAAGTGTCTAGTGGTAGGCGAAAACGAAGCAGAGAAGAAGCAAAGGAAGAAGGTATCAAACCAAGAAGAGCGCAAATAATAACAGACCTGGTGTGGTTGCAGTCGTGACTTTCTTATCGTTTGCTGAGTCACTGTTTGAAGTTCTCCTTCCAGAGTTTCCTGAAAAAGAAATCATCAAGCCATGCAAGAAAGACTGTTACAATTCTTCTTTTTTTTTTTTTTCGTTAAAAATAACAAAAGATCTCTGTTAAACTATTGGTTAAGCGGAAATCGGAAATGAAAATATAGAGAGAAAGGGATCTGCGTTACAGCGACGATCGAGAAGAGGCATGCATGAATCGGTTAGATTTAGTTAGGTAGACTGCTTGAGATCTTAACAAGTACGAGAGTATAATGGCTGCTAAATTTTTATATCATGAAGTTAATAAAATAAGATGAAATTACGCACCCGTTATGGTATCGTGCAGCATGCTTCTTGAATTCGAGAAAAAGGGTCTCAATGAGGGCTTTGGAGTCGATCCAATTGACAAACTATCCAAATCTGGGCCAGAATCATCACCTTCGCCACATGATAGAGATTCTAGCTCTTGAAACAATGCATCTAATTCGCGCTCACCACGTAATGCAGCAGCACCACGGGCTACTCCACCGTCTAACTCTTCTGATACCCTGAAGCGCTTAAGGAGCGCTACAATTTTTTGCTTAAAATTTCGTTGCTGGAAAGAGATTTTCTAATTGTAAAATAAAAAAAATAATTAGGAGAGGAACTAAATAATTAAGAAGCGCACTTACTCTGCTGAACTTCGCACGCGATGAACTTTTGTCCTTGATCTCAAATTCACTATCGCTGTCCACTTGATTAGCACCCAGCGCAGTATCTTCGACTTCTCCGTCGTTTTCAGAGCGGTCAAGTTTGCGATATTTTCTCATATCGTGCTTTGCTGCGTAATCACGTTTTGTATTATACGCAGATAGTCCAACGTCAGTGCCATCATCGTTGTCTTCCCCGGAACTGAATTCGGCCTCCTCATCATCGTCCGAATATTCTGCAACACGATCTGGTAAAAAAAATTTTTAAAGACATTTAGTCGTTTCCACGTAAACCGAAGTAGCTGAATTTGAAATTAAGTCACACAGCAGGCCAATTACGATTTGTGGGAGGAAAAAATCAATTTCGGTTTTTCTGTTTATAAATAGAAAAATTGCTTGAAATAAAGTTTTTCATCGAATTCTGACTCCGCCCACTCAAATCTAATAAGTGGCCACAAATCAATAAAACTTGAATTCACGAAAAACCGAATTACTTGTCCTCTTACCCTTTATTACAAATTCCCACCCTGAGTCGCGGAGTCATTGACTTGAAGGAAGTTAATAACCCGCTAAATTATCCTATGACTAATTGGGGAGCAAAAAACTTCTAGAGGTTTCATTTCAATTACCTGCCAGAAGTACACTGTTGTTATTTTTATTGTCGTGATCGACTGGAATAGACGAAACCCGTTCCGCCCTTAGGGCAGCCACCGCCGTCCCTGGCCTGCCGTTCTTCCCTGAAGCCAGGAGTTCCACGGTCATGTCCATTGATTTTTGCAGAACAGCATCCATGCGAATCATCCCTTCAGCCAGCGTCTTATAGCCCAAAATAGTCCTTGATTTGTACTTCTTTCTACGCTGCAGCAGTATCACCAACCTAGAGGTGGACATAGGCAAAATTATAGTGAACCTTTTTGAAATTCAGGTAAACTTCTACGGATAGTACCTGTTTCCATCTCGCTTGATGAAATGTGGATACTGGAGGCTGAAGTGCAGGTCCAATTCGGTCTCCAGGAGAGGAGGACAGCTGCCTCCGCTACTTCCTCCCATCCCCGGGATGTGAGTTTGTGCACTAGCCATATTTACATTTAGATTCCCTTGAAAATTGCTTTGCAATTGAGCCGAATTCGCTTGGAGGGTATTCTGCGGGACTGGGATTTCATGCGAACGAAGGGTTCGTTTTGAGCTTTGCATTTTCACAGCCAAACATAAGGACGTTAGATCAGCTGGTAGCGGCGTCAGGAGCGAGAGACGTGTTATTGTCAGTGAGCATAATCTGGAATTAAAAAAGCCATCATAACAAATAATTTAAAAGGTTACTCCTAATCAAAAAAAAAAGCTCAAATAATCACATTTTTGCGATGTTAATGTCGTTTACACATACCACGAGAAAATTTAAATGCGTTCTTCTTAATACAGGGCCTTTTAAAATTAATCCGATTATTGAAGTTATGCGTAGCTCACTGTCACGAAGGAAATGTAATTAAAATTGACTTTCTTTAGTTTTTATCGAAATCTATCAGATAAATGTAGAATATAGTAAATTTTCGCTGTTAGTGACTGTATAAAGAGTTTCGAGAATTTAGTATTAGTTCCGTTTCGTTTTTCGTTAATATTTCTTTTTAGATAAATAAAATAAATTTTTATTATAGTCGCCATAAGCCATTTTATAATCTTTCCCGAGTTGTAACAATTTTTAAAAAATTGCGAAAGAACATTATATATTTTATTATAAGAAAACTACATTTTTTGCCGACTTCTATGAACACATATGTATCAATAACGAATACTGTGTTATCAGGAAGAAATCTTCAATTCGCGTTAAGCCTAAAAAATTTTTAAGAGCTACATATCTGCCCCAGTTTTTCTGAGTGTTCTGAAAGTTTAACACAACCTCTTCGAAAAATTTACATGGGAAAACAACAATGGTTTGATATAAAACTTTAATATCAGAAAAAAGAGCTTATCAATTCCCTTCCGGGTGAGTAGTATTTACAGAAACGAATACTTAAATTGCGTTATTTACAACATAAATGTACTTTGGTATATTTTAGATATGAAACTTTTACTGAAGATTCATTGTCAACATAAATATTAATTTTTTTTTCAGAGTAAAAATGCTTTTAAGATTATATTTATACACATTTCGTGATACTAACATAACATGAGAATGTTTTTTCTGAAATTAGTAAGAGTAATGTATATCATTTTAAAAATTTATATGTATCCTATTCTGAACCTGAACATGAAAAGATATCAGCCAATTTGGGGGCACCCAATATATGTATGTATCCTTTTTTAGAGGTCGTCAAATTACCATTCCGTAATAAGGTTGTCAACCCTTTTCTAACATATGACCCAAAACCAACTTGTGCGACAAATTCGCAAAATATTATGGCCTTGGCGACAGGAGCATGAGAACAGGGCTGCCATCTATTTGAGCATTTCAAATTCATTTGCTATTCACTATAAATTCTGAAAGTGTCCTAGTAACGAGCGTAACATAATAAAACACTGCACGACTCCGTGAGGACATCAATTTTCTAGTTTTCGCATAGAACGATAGGAGCAAAAAAAAAAAATATATGCATATTCATGTATGTAGATGTATATGTAAAATTTCTACTCAATTTCTGGTCTTTGCCTGTTCAATGCAAGGAAATCCCCCACTGAGTTTCCCTTATTTCCTAGGGGGAGGTTTGGTAGCAGAGTTCCTTCAGTCCAGATGGATGACATCTCCAATTCAAGAGATATTCCAGCGAGAATCGGAAAGAGGAAGGAAATTGTATTTGAATTGATTTCATCCGATTGGAGCTTTTCAACACCTCCAGGCAATTTCGAATAAAAGGATTTATTTTTTTTATCCGTGCGTCTGTCCCAACATCGCAAAAAAATTGCGAGACGACTATACCCGCGCTATTTTTATTCTCAAGGCGAGGTTCTATCACAATTTGAATTATGATCCGCATAAAATAGAATGAGCCTCGTAAGTCGTCACATGCGGAGTGGCAGGTAAAATCGCTGGTAGCAATTAGCTATTTTTAAAAAAAGAAAAATTATCGAAACCATCTCCGCACGATGACGAGTCATACCGCGCACTATGCTCTGGGACGCCGAGGGGGGCACACTCGCCCCGGGGAAGTCGCCTGACTCACACTTTGCTTACGTAACGCGGGGGGCTCATTGAGTAAACTTCTTGGAAGTTCAATGAACGAAATCGGAAGTGCCCAAGTGCGGTGAGGGGCGCCACGGGGCCTGCTAATGCACTCGGGCATTTACGTGGAAACATTTTTGGCATTCGGATCCGGGGGACTTGGCCACGGACGAACCAGGTTAATGTGGCATCCGGCGACCTCTTAATGTTCACTGAACGGCTCGCAACATGCATTTTTTATGTTTTCCAATTTATGGCCAAGCCCTATATGCTATCGGAATTTCATTACACGCCCCAACTGGTTGCTAACGAATTCGGCACCCGTTGCATGACCTTAGCCTAGAAAATTCTATTCTATGTAGGTGCTGCCGTCAGATAGTTGCACATTTCCTGGCGAGTGTCCAATAAATGATGGTCGGGTCGGGATTGCAGGAGCCCTTCACGATTGAAATTAAAAATAAGTTCTCTTTTACACCTTTTTCAGGCGAGAACTTTCGTTATTGTGATAATGGGACGTATTGTGCTAAAGTTAACCACATACAAGTACAGTGGCTACTTCTGCTTAGCCACTTAGATTGTCACTTTTTTCCAATTTTCTATTCCACTAATAAAAGTGCCTATCATAGACACTACCGCAGTGCTTTCGAAGCTACTGATAAAACGCTCTTTCTGTGAATAGCCACGAATTTTTAAAGACCTTTTATAATCCCTTAACGTGCCCCGAGAGTATGGAACCTCGATTTAAATACTATTACAAGCTTTGAAATGAGCCCTTATTCATCGAAATACGTAAACTTTTTGCAGAAATAGAGCAATTTTAAAATAACGAAATATTTTCTAAAATTTTTGACTGATCCCCTGGGTTAAATTGAGCTCTAGATCTCCTCAGGGATTTTGATGAAACTTTGTCGGAATGTCGCTTATATGTATTTTTGTATTCAACTTTAAAATAAAATAAGATATGTATTTAACTTTAAAATTCTTAAAAGTGGTAATTTTCGTTGCGATTTCCCCATACTTCCAAATTGTTTTTGGTGAAAATGATAGAAAAACCTTAAATTAAAAATGTTAAAATCGCATTTCTGAACAAAATTTTACATAAGTGCTGAAAACAAGGAACATTTTACTTTACTTCGATTTGTTATTTTATAAGACAAATGCGTGCTCGTCACTGTTAACAAATCAAAAAAGATGTTTGTTTTAATTCCTTAATTTGAAAGATTCTTCAAGAATATTTTAGAATGAAAAGGTGGAATTGTCTTAATTTAAAGAATTTGTATGATAAAATTTGAAACAAAGTAGGTACATAATATTCGTTTCGCGAACGGAAAATTTAACTCGTTCAATTTTAAATTAAATTCAAAACAATTTGGTATTTTACACACTTAATATTTTATTTTATTAAACATTAATGTGGGCATACTTTTCTTAGCAGCGATTGCCAAATAGCATACTTATAAATATTGTTTGTTTATTCAAATTAATTGTAATAATTTTAAAAGATATGTATATTTTATTATTATGCTTTTAATAACTAGGTTTTGACAAATAAGCTTTTAATAAAATGATAATTTTCTCTCTCTGAGGCGTATGTTCGTTATACAAAACCATTAATATTCGTTATGGGAAAAGTTTTCTTATAGTTATTAAAAGTCTCCTGCCGTTGTTTGTCGTTAAGTATTTAGAAAATTTCGTCATGTGAGATGTTCATTATTGAGAAATTCGAATGTTTTTACACCATTTAATTTTAATTATACATAGTGTTGTAGTGTTGTTCTAAATAAATAAATTAAATAAATGGAACAATTTTCTACTTGAAAACTTTAGTTTCATGACCCTTTCTTCCCCCGAGCTGTTCAAAAGTAGAACAAGTTGTATTTGCATCCACCCACAGAGACGCAAGAAAATACTAATTTGCATTCATCTACTCCTAATGCCAATACCGCGAAATGCTTTCCTAAGTGTTTTGGAAGCTTTAATATAAGGCGGAAGTACTTCGCCAGTTCTCTGAATAGCATGCAAAAACCAGTAGCATTATTTCGTTAAGCATAAAGTCGATTAAGCTCAGTGCGGCAATTAGCACAGATAAACCCGATTAAAGTGCTGGTCACAAAGAACTTCACTCTAATTCGTAATTAGGGGAAGTAGTGAAAGTAGCTGTCGGACCGGACAAACTGGTCCAGACCGGAGTCTGGAGCGTCGGCGATTGTCACAAACAAAGACGAAGTAATTAATCTTGTAATAAGCCGGGAACTTGCCTTCTTTGTACCGGGAGAATATCAAGAACAGGAAATCACCGAGACAATAGAGGCAGCACGTTTGCTGCCACAAAAAAAAAAAAATTAATAATACTCGTCTCATACCGCTTCCAGCCCCCGCATGCGGCCCCAACGAATGGTGCTCCCCAAACATTCGGAGGCACTCGGTGAATTGTTTAAAAATTTTAAAAGTACGACTCTCTCTTCGGTAACGCGGAAAACCGGCTCAGAGCATCGATTAATCTATTTTTAGATGAAGAAATACGAAGAAAAACGCAACTAGTCATTTGCATATCGTCGTAGGTCAGTGAATTATTGATAACGTTGTTACTTTCATAAATTTTTTAAAGTTTGTCATTTAATATTAGTCTTGGGAGGCGGCGATAACAAAACTTAGCTGGTATAGAGGATAGAGAGGAATTTAATTAATTAATTAGCAACCGCTTTTATTCAATTTCAAAAATGATGACTGTGATTCAGCTAAATTTGCACATTTCACTCGCATTGAAGTTGTTGAGGAGAAACCTCTGAACACATTCAGTTACATCCATCTATCAATCATTTCTATTTTCTTTTGTGGCATCGAAAGTCACTTAGGTTTTTGCAAGTTCGTCTTCGTTTGAATCGAATTGAAAATTTACCTTAATTTCACTTGTGCAAACGAAGCAGTGAATGATTCACCTGCAGGCGGACTAAGAGAAAATTCCCCAGATAAATGGCTTAGTTGGCGCCAAGGAGTCATTTCTTTATGTGCATACAAAAACTTTGCAATCTGCAAGTCTCCAGAGTATTTTCAAACATTTAAATTAAATGCTTTTCAGGTCTCTGCGCTAGGTACGAATATAAATTGAAATACTTGATATTTGAATAATTCCGCCCCCGTTTCGTTGATAGTCGCTGCGGCAATCGGTGGCGGGGGGTTGTGTCTGTTTTGTGTCAGCTCAAATTCTAACATCCCCCCGTGGATGCAGCAGCCGCAAACATGGACCAGCTGGGGCTTGCAGTGGTACTTTTAGAAAACCGATTGAAAACAAACTGAGTCGGTTGAAAACATGATTTCATGCTCTATAATTTGAACGATGCTTTGAGGCAAAGTAATTTATAGTCGTCCGCTGATCAAACTGATCACGACTTAAATCAGCATCAGTGAGACAGTCATCCATCTATTTAAAAATTGGCGTGACTACTCGTTTTTAGCCTTTTGACAAATTTTTAATAGTTTATTGATGGATGTATAAACATACGCATTACTTAATGAAATGATAATCAATCTTTATTACTTCCATTTTTCAAAGGAAATAAATTATTAGTTTATGTTGCAGAATATTACAATATCTTTAAATTGTGAAAAAATGAGTAAAAAGTAAACCAACAAGAGATTAACAAAAGCTCTGAACCTATTAAAATTTGATGATTGTTGATCGATCGATCGGATAAGTCGTTTTCATGATGACGGACTGTAAAATTTTACAAACTGATGCAATTTCCTCAAAAATAAGTGCATATCTAAGCGTGTTTCAAGAGATAGTTAATTTAAAACTTAATTTGTCTTTAACTATCTAAATAAAAAGGGAATCAAAATTGTAAGGAAACTGATTTATTTTATTATTTCTGAAATTGTTCAACTAGGATAATATAAAATATTGATAGTTGCAAAACTGGCATTCAAAATTAATGCTCAAATCGTCTATCAAAACACTGCGCACAATGTATTTAAATATAAAGCCTTAATATTAATATCATAATAAAACGAAATATGATGTGTAATGGAAAAGTTGGCCCTTAAATAAGATTTATTCATTACCTAATAAAATTTGCATTTTTACTTAAAGGAAAATGCGACAATTCACTTTATTACATTTTTCCTTTATCATTAACTTTATACGCTGAAATGTTTTGGGCATGCTTTTCTAGGCGACAAACTACGTAAAATCTTGCTGACCTTAAAACTACAGACTAACTACTGAACGAAGTCGTTGAGTTGATGTGCGTCATTTATTTTCTTTTGTTCTTGAATTTTCTTACACAGTGGTTGGAATTACTTTGTGGCAGAAATCAAAATATAATAAGATTACCGGCTTAAGAAGCTGCCCCGAAGGACTTTAGAGATTCCACAGATTCGAAGATAGCCGAATAGGCCACTTAGCTCCTTATGGCACCTCTGCCCTCACACAAGATGCCATCAGGATCAGGCGTCTTAAATGTGATATTTGGAGGGCCCTTAGTTGGGAAAATCAATACTTGTTGAATGTCTCGTTGTTTCTTTCAAGATCTGAGGATTTCAAGGACAGCTGAAGAACAATGGAATGTCGTTTTTCTAATTTTACAAAAGTAGTTCAAGTAGCGCTCGTTCGAAAAAAAAAGAATAATGTTCTGCGCCACTCATGCATGGCAGTGAAACATTTGCCCAGGCGTTCGAGTACGCCTTGAGTACTTGAGCTCTAATTAGCAGAAGCGCATTACCTCGTTCCTCGAAGACCGCGACTGCCCTTAAATCGATACCTTCAACCAAACCAAGAATAGAGTGGCTTATCGATCAGTAATTTTTCGAAATTTCCTGGTATACAGTCTGTTGACTTGGCCGTCACAATTAAATATGAATTAGCCAGTTACTATCTGTTTTTGAGTGAGACAGTCCAGTCCGCCCTACGTCCGTAACTTCATAACTATATATAGCTTCAGAAGGTTCTTTCCCCTTCAAAGAAAGAAAGTTTTTCATACTGTTTCAGAAAAGCACTGAGTTTTTCCGTGGAAAATGCGCAGTTTTACTTGTATATGCTATTTTCGGTTAATTATCGCTGACGACGGTTTTAAATAATTGAATTGTATTTCTAATCACGTTGAGGCTGTGCTCGACGAGGATACCATTGACGGTTGCGTTGCGACGGGGGCGCGTGTTATTCATGTAGAAATGCGTTACATCTTTGGGTCGTTAAGGAAACTTTTAAGGAAAGAAAAACCTGGAATCTCTTAAGATAAAAGTCACGTTTCGACTTCTATCACTTTTTGTATAATAATAAAAGGGAGGGAAGGTAGCGGAGAACAGTCTCATTAGCGTGAAAGGTGTCCTCATTCCGACGTCCTCCTTTTAACGTATTTTTCAGTCCAACCTTGACTTTGACCTACCGAATTTTGAGAAGATAACTCAAAAGATCTAAGTTAAACAAAATGACACAATTAATTCCTGTGAAAGCACCAAAAATCTATGCAGATTTGGTCCGGCGGGAACGCGGGGAAAGCGCAAAGAATTTTAATGAATGGATTAACACCTACCGCGGCAGACTGGTAAACAGCTAAAAACCTTTTCAAATGCAAAACACCGGCGGACAAAAGTGACTCAGGCGTCTGGACGGAGTGGCACGTAAGAAATCGCATAAACTTACGCCCGTGGTGAAACTAGCCGTGCTATTTCATTTTTTTTCTTTTACTCTGCATGCAACTTTCATCCAAGTTGAAAAAATCAATTTCCGACAAAAATTTTCATGTGATCTTGGCTCATGATGTGGGTGGACAAGTCCGAGTACGAGTCTGAATATTATTTGTTTCTTCCTAGAATCTTAATTATATATCGCGTCAATAAGATTAACAAAATGTAACTTAAAGAAGAGTTAAAAATTACGAATTTAGGGTCAGCAAATAGACCTCAACACATTGATTATCGTTAATGACAAAATTTAATTAGTTAATGAATATATTTAAAATATTGTAGTTCAATAGAAAAGATTAAATCTTGTAATACATATACATATACAGTAATGTCTCGCTAATCCGAATCACCTTTAATCCGAATACCGCGCTAATCCGAATGACCTATTCTATTCCACTGTCTTCTACAATCCGAATCGTTGAAAATTTTGTACTCTGCAATCCGAATTTGCATCGACTGCGAACAAGTTAGTAAAATGATACAACATTTTTTATGGGGATTTACGAATTTTTTTTATTTACTTTATATACCAATAATCAGAAACAAATATTAAAAAGAAATATACTTTATTTTATTCAACGAAGCGTATTTTTTCAAATGTAATTAAAATGTAGTACGTATACCTTAATCCGAATGATTCGTTAATCCGGTTAACCCCTTGCAATAATTAATTCGGATTAGCGAGACATTACTGTATAAAATTGCTCACATAAAACATGTTGCTTCAATTTAAATATTACTCATTAAAGTGGCAGTCAATATACAATTGTAAATCGTGAGTTCTACTAAATGAAATTGAATTGATAATAAAATTGCAGACCACCAAAGTTGATGGTAACGCAAATCGAAAACATTTTCCTTAAAAAAAAAAATATATTACTCACCAAATTCGCTATGAAACATTTCTGATGAATGAGTCATAAAACAGTCCGCAATGAACCAAAACCGTCGCCAATATTAAAAATGTTTAAAAATAAAAAGAATTTTTGCGAAGAATTTTAATTTTCTGCAGATAAAATATGAAATTTAAATTCTAAAAATAAGGCCATTCGCATTCTTTGAGCGCGAAATATCAAAGGTTTAATAAAAGAAGTGCCACAAGTCAGATAAATGATGATAAAAGTACTTCAGAGAATATTTTTTTTTATAAATTTATCGTGAATTGTCGACGTGCAGTTAAAGAGGCAGGCATATTTCAGCAGATTGCAGAAAAGCGAAAAAAGAAATAAATATTAATCGTTCGAGGGAAGTTCGTTTAAAACGTTTCTCATCACCCTATTCGTCGCAATTAATTAAAGACAGGCCCCAAGGCGGCCAGGGCGGAATGACTTGTTGGACTAGCCCCCCACCACCCCCTTGAATAATGGTTTTGGAATTGTGGAGTTGTTTTTCTTCCGGCATGGTCTTTAATTTCCCGCCATTTGCTACCGTCATCTGTTTGCTAGCCAACCGCTTTCCAGGTGGGCAGTGAGCCCCAGCCTAAATGGCACGAATTAGCTCGCCCCCCGACGTGTCATTTGAGTGGTCCGGCTTCAGTTTATGGCAGAGGTGCGCCACATTGATTGAGCCACCCACACAACATTGGGGCATTGTGGTCGAGGGGGAGGGGCACTTCCCCTCAGATCGATGCAGCAGCTTATTCCCAACAAGCAGCAGGGAACGGAGTCCCGATTAACAAAATGCTTAAAAGCCTGTGGGGGGGAGCACTTAAAAGTGCAAAATGCCTCAATTTTAGGAGAAGCTTGAGGAATGTAGGCCAAAAGTTCAGTTAATGAGCATTTAAATTATTCCTTCTTTTTATTGCGCATATCTTTCTGAAATTTTTCTTCTCTAACTCATCAACCGTTTTCTGTTGTGCCTTCAAAACATCCTGAGAATTCCGCATCGCAGAAAAAAAAAGAAAGGGAATTCTGTTGCCCAAAATTAATAAATTGTCTGCCCACTGGCTCGTGAAATATTCAATGTCAACTGCTCCCCGCGGTTCAAATTGAGGCCAAAGGCGGATGAATCTGCGCCCAGAGCCTCAAGTTGCAGATATTTGCTAAATTGGTTTCGTCACAGTTCTCGGACCTCGCATCCGTCCCTATGCCATGTAAAATATGTAGCCAAGCATCGCAGCACCATAAGATGAGCTTTTAATGAGTCATTTTTGCTTATAAAATGATACCACCCCCCTCCACCGTGGTCAGTGCTGACCTCCAGCGGGCTAATTAATATCGCGTGCTAGATACTGACCAGGTCCGAATGAATTATTACCAAAAAATTCAAGTATTTTTATCGAATTTTACTGAAACGCAACTTACTTTAATTGGAGTAGTTATATGTGATATTTAGCAATTTCACGATATTTTCTAGCAAATAACATTTGAAGAAAATAGCAAGAGATTTTAGTACCGATTAAACTTTCAATTTAAGAAAATAATTACATTACTGAGCATTGTCACGAATAATAAAACAAATTTTTGCTTCCAAGTCTTCAATTATTTCTGCTTTGCCAGCATAAACCATCGGAAATAATGGGGAAGACCAACTTACAGCGCCATCCTGTTGAAACCCATCTATTGAATCAATGAAATGATGACTCCCGGCGGTAGAAATAAAATAGAGAAGAGATTGAAAATTGAATTTTATAAGGTAGGAATCTCTATCGGAAATTATTATTCCGAGAAAGTTCAAACGGAAATCAAGCGGAATTTTTTCTAATATTGCATTTTGAATTTTTACAAATGAGCCGTTTACAAATAAAATTAATTAACTCCACAAACAAAAAATTGAGAGCACTGATGAAATAACACAGATTTAATTTAAAAAAAAGCTCGTTTTGAATTAAACATTTAAATAAATTTTCAATAGTTAATTGATTTGGATTATGAATAGCTCAAATATTTGATTTAAACAATTTTCAACTGCTATATTACTTAAAGCTTTTTCTTTTCACTATTGAAAAATTTTTAAGTTCAGCCCGGGTGAAATAATAAAACTGAAAACAAATCAGTATTATTTTTTTACTTGGTGTAGACCAAGATCTTTGAGCAAATTTGGACCATTGCATTGATGTTGTTGCACCATCTTCTACATGCATACATACATAATATACAAAAATCTTTAAATCTTCGAAAAATATGACATTTTTCTTTCAATGGTGTAGTAGAACAATCATTCAACTCTATCTAGTCAATATATTTTTCGGATCATTTGGATTAAAACAATATTCAAGTGTCGATTTTTGTTGAGATGACAAGAAAGATTTCTTAAATCTAATATTTATGACACTAAAATGAAAAGAGGGCTTAAAATTCAAGGAGGTGGTTTTTGTTCTATCGTCATATGCCGCAATTTTTCTTCAAAAGTTGTTCCATAGCATAACATTAAAGATATTATTTTTCAAAATTTACCTAGAAATCATAAAAGTGGAGTTATCTCACCACCAGCGAGAATTCGTGAGGCAGAATATTGCGTTCAAGGAATCAAACTTGACTCCCGAACGCCTACGCTGTTGTCTCAGATTGATTGAAACAATAAGGGGATTTCCCGGATGGAAATGTCTCAATTCCTCCCCGTCAGAACATGTGTACAATTTGTTGATTACTCTCAAGGAAACCAGCTGGGGCCCCCATTACACGGTACGGCCCACTCGCATCGGCAATTCATTAACCTAGAATCAATAAATCCAAAACGAGGCAAATTATTTCAGTTTCCGATCCTGACACGATGAACTCTGTGCGCGGAGGAGCGTTATTATGTAGCACAGGAAAAAATAAACACGCATTTCATACCAATTGATAAAAATAGCCTCCTGTGTGCATTTTCCTCCTTTCGCCTGGGTTTGAATTCATTGTTTCTAGCCCGCACTAGAATCAACCAGCGAAATTATAATATATAATATCGAAAATGTCACACATGAGAACGAGAGCCAAAATTGTTAGTAAACAAATTTTTATCCGAAAAAAAAAGAAAAACAAAAATAATCAAACGCCGCTGAAAGCGAAAATGTAAAGTGAAAAATAAAAATACCGCGCGTAACGCTCATGTGGTGGGTGATATTTTTAGAATTCGGCAGCTTCTGAGGTCCTGCGACATTTTAAAAATAACGCCACAATTGCATTGCGGCTATTTAAAATTAGTTCCCAGAAAAAGGTGTTCCAATTTCGGCAGAGAGGTTGAAGGTCGTTGGGGTAGCAAAGCAAAATATTCGCTGCCTCGAGGTGTCTTCGTTTCGGTGCGGGACGGGATGGATTTGTTTTGAGATTAAGAAAAGACGGTGCACTTTAGATCAAGTCCGCCAATTCGCAGGCGGCCGCGGCCGGCATCTGCTCGTGCATATTAAGCGCTGAAGTGGCAATTTAGCAATTGTTACTGCCATATCTAAGCAGATTCTATGCGAACAAAGCCAAGAGTCATTATGCAGTTTCCTTTTGCGATAAATTATTTGCTATTCTATAAGCTGTCCTAAATCTTCTGATTGGCCGAAAACGATCAAGTGATCCAGATTCCACCAATGCGAAGACCTTGCTGCTGCTTCTGTTGCTGCCGTGTCATTGTGACACAGCTTTTACGGCTTCAGGAAACGCTGCTTAGCTCGTTCTTTAAGGACTGAAATGTGCGTAACGCGTCGAAATTAAGCACAAGCACACAACTGGTTTGCTTATTTATCTGGGTATTAACATGTTTTTACACCTTTCTACCGCTTAAGGGGTCAAAATTCCCAAGCACTATTCAAATTGATATAAGAGGCTGAGTCACTCCACGCAAAAGGAGAAATGGGCTATACATATTTAATTTACTCTTATTATCTCTATTTTTAGAATAACCCGTAGTTAAAGCTCCATGCTTTATTAATCCATAGAAAACCTACATATCAAGTGCTAGTCTGACTCAATATTTTTCCGTTCAATGTAATACATTGTTGAATGACCCAAAATTGTTTTTGATAATTATAAAAGATTTATAGTTATGTATATTATACAACATTGCACTGGAATATTGTTGAATATATTGTCAATTGTTTTATTTTACTCTGTTGCATGTTCCTGGAGTAGTGACTACAGGTAGGCCACCTACCGGGCGTTTATCACGTTATCGCAGTCGACCACAGATAAAAACGATAAGATTGTTAAAATAATTTCTAAAAATCTATAAATCCTAAGACTTTCTTTGTATTTTAACTAGTAAGGTGTTAACTATAAAATACATATTCACTGATTTGTTGAAAACTTGTCCCGCAAATTCAAGGATAAGGGGAGAGTGGTTTTGTATATCATTTTAAATATGCTATTTATAACCATGATAACTTTTTTATTGCTTTTTAAAATAATACACATTTAAAATTTGTACCCTCATGCTTCTAAAATGTAGTTCTGGCAGTAAAGCGAAGCTGTTTATTTTTTATAGACGAAAAGGGTGTGTGAATTAAATATTAACAATCCTTCCTGACACAATTGTAAAATCATTGGCAATATTAACTTTTCTATGAATTTGCATTTGAAGATTAACTAGTTACTTCTAAAAAGAAAGGAAAATCTTCCAAAAAGGTATTAATTTTAGTTTTTGTAATTTTCATAATTACAATCCACCAGTTACAACGCACATAAAAAATACCTCTTCAAGTGAGGCCCAAAACATAATCTTTCATTTAAAAATTCATACGGCCATTCTTAGTAATATCAAGAAAGGGTTTTACAGATAATATTATTATTTCGAAAGTTCATATCTCGAAAATGCATTAAGATAAGGTTACTTTTAGGTTGCTAAAAACAACTTTGTACGACAAAGTGTTGATTGAGTAAAATCTTCTATCTGAAGCTAAGTGAAAATTTCAATTAATTTACTTTCGGGCTTAAGACAATTGTTATGTGATTTCTTTCATAATTGAATCAACAACATCGCTACTAAAGATACCATACACAAGAATTTTGCTAGTGCCAGAAGCTTAAAAGTGCAGCAGTTCGCATTCATATAATAACAATAATAAAAAAAAAAAAAAAAAACTCCTTATTCGGCACCAAATTAGTTATGCAACTGTGACCTCTTCAGCCAGAAATTACCCGGCCAATTTTGGATTCTATGAAGATTTCCCACGAGCTCTGACAATGGGGCGGCATTTGAGCGGCTTCCCTAATATTCCCGGAAAGTCTCACGATTTGAACGCATTGTTTTTAATGGATTTTTTTTTTCTTTTTGAGAAGGCACTTTCCCACCGGTTATACCCGCTGAAAACAAGAATTTTCTTGGAACGAGAACCCATCAAACTGGTGAAACTTGATAGCCCGAGTAATCGGCGGTTATCATCAGGTGCGCTGATTAGATGCTTTCTATTGGACTCATTTTATTTTCACCCGCCTGCTTGATAAACAGTTGCGGAAAGTGAATCCGATAAGGGGCAGGTAGATGACTCAAAATTGAAATTTAAAACCCTTTCTGACACGCAAAAAGAAGCTGTTTATGGGTGGAATTAAATGGCTAAAAGGATCGCTGCCTTTGGTAATTCGTGTCCTCCTGAGTCTTCGGTAAAATTACCACCGTAGGTGGAGGAACTGCGCACCACAGCCTTGGTGAGGTGATAGCTGGTAAGACTGCAAGAGTCCCAAAAACCCACAGGAATGGGCAGTTTCTTTGTCGAGGAAGAGCTTCGCAAGGAGGGCACGGGCACAGCTCGACTCTTGGCAATGGCTGAGATGAGCGCAGATGCAGGGGAGGCACCCAGACGAAAAATATATTCGTTGGCTGGTTCGAAACAGAATAAGATTTAATTTATATATTTTTATTTATTTATTTTCGTCCGAATCGCGAATTCTAAAAATAGACTAGAGACCCCATTACCACGCATTGAACTTTACCTTGGTATGCAATTTGGCGGAGTCCGGTCAACCTCCCAGGCGGCGAACAATTTCATAGGCACCGGTTTCCCACTCATGTTTGACATTTTTTCCACCTTCGCTGATTTTTCCGTCATTTTATCATTAAATATTTGCGAGAAATATCTCGCGCTTAAATCCATTAAATCGGAAACTGCTTGAAATTGCACACCATTCACAAAATTCACTGTTTTATGTGATTCACACGAATTCAATTCGCCTGAAAATGAGCCCATTCATTTTCCGGGAGGGTGCACTGATTTCTTTAAGTTGGGCGCCACCGCCTACTTTCACAAGTGCGGAGTACCACTCATAATTAAATCCCGGACCCGACTGATGGGATCGTACAAAATTACATAATTCGGGCTAGCCGAAATCCGAATCACTTTAAATTTTAAACAATTCCCGCAAAATTTTTTCAGCAATTATAATCGTTCAATTGTCTCCTCGGTCGCGATAAAAAAAAACAAAGCCCCAGCAACTCGAAGAAGAAACGCCCGAGCTGCGGCCTCCCAAAGCACACACACTCAACTCAACTCAAAAAAAACTCGCAACGTCTGAATCTGAACGGCGCGCGATTGACAGCTAGCCCCGCGGCGCGAGAACCCGAGAACCTGTGAATGAATAGGGGAAGCGCCTCCTCGGAGTCTGCCCGTGTGCTGTTCCCTTTTTTGCGCCTCCGCCTTCCTGACAAGCAAAGGACCTTCCTGTTCGCAATTTGCACAACCGACTTCCGCTCTCACAACTTTTCACATCGCGCACAATTTCGCGAACCTGCTCACGGATAGCAAAAATTTGGTGCTGAAACGAAGCAAGCTCCCACTCACTGTCAAGCCACTGACAAACAAAGGAGGACCTGGGGTCGATTTCGGTTCAGTGGCGCAAACTTGGAATGGAGTTGCCATGGTTGCATAGATTTTCGACCAATTCTGATCGTTTACGAGCAATTTATGGCAATTTGTTTTACGGGGTTTATCGTAAAATAACGAATCTCAAATTCATTTTAATGAAATTTCATAGAAATATTCTTGAGAAAAATTTACTTTGAACTTGTACCAGACTACTATGCTCAATATTACCGCAAATTTCACGTAAATTCGGTAATATTCTTACTAAAAGGTTTACTAATCTCAAAACAATACTATTTACTACAAATTTACACTACAAATAAAAGAAAATTTAGTAAACATGATTTTGATTAGTTAACTGTTCCCAAAAATTTCACATTTGTTTAAAAATTGTACTAGGTAAAGCATTTCATTTAGGACTTATTTTATTTATCTAGGTGACAAAATCTATTCTCGTCATCTAATAATCATTCTGCAAATATCAATTGCATATTGATTAAGCTCGTCATTCTATGTACGTACATATATGGTATGGAAAAACAAAACAAATTAATCCAAGTATTTTTGGTAGAACTAAATCCTTACACCCTTTTGTTGAAAAATGACTCTTCTTTGCTGTGACCGCTGTAGCTCGAAGTTAATTTTCCCAAAATTAAAATTATTACAATCATATAAATATTCATTATCGCATTTTCCATTATGAAAGTTGGACGAAGAGTTTATGGAAAAATAATGACTGATTTGTAAAATCCAGTATTATGAAAAGCCCGTTTAAAGTTGTATGATTTATCTGCGTTTTTTTTCTTGTCTCCAGAACAATACGAAAGTTTATATTGAACTGAAATTTATTAATAGTTCGTTAGATTATCAATTTGCATCAACAATGCATCAAATTGCCATGATTTTTGTTCAGCAACACTTCAAATCTTAAAACTGAAGAAATTTAAAAGTGTATGAGACATTGCAATTTAATGTTTTTTTTAGAAAACTTTAATTTTCTCCTGTAGGTTATTCATCTTTAATTTCACATCTTAGCAAAATCTCCTTTAGTGCTGGAGGCACGAAAAAAACGCAACTTTAAAGTGCCTGAAACGCATCTACATACAAACACTTGTAGCTCTTTAATTTTTATTTTAAACAATATCTTTAATTAGGGTTTCTTTTTTCAAAATAACTTATTCAGAACTGGCGCGCACCCACTTTTGAGACTAATCATACGTAATATTTAGAAACAAAAAAATAGATCCGTAAAATATCAAGATTGAATATATAGTATGTTTGTATCTATATAAAAAAGCGGGCAAGTGCTGACTCGCGCACCGAGGGTTCCGTAAAATATTTTTTTTATAAGATATAATTAAAAATTAACGATTTTCGGATTTTTTCCTTTGCTTCTGCTATGAAAACTTGCTTCTTGCCAAATTTCATGATTCTAGGTCAACGGGAAGTACCCTATAAATTTTGATTCCTTTGAGAGTGTCGAAATATACGTTTTTTGCGGCATAAACGGCCGTATCTTTTTTTTACCATAACTTAGAAGTTTGATTTTTTCATAGCTTTAAGGGACTGTAGACCTGAGTATATGGTTTTAATTTCAACTCGATACCTCCACGCGTTCCCGAGATAAAGGGTCTTGACAGACAGACAGACGGACAACAAAGTGATCCTATAAGGGTTCCGTTTTTTCCTTTTGAGGTACGGAACCCTAAAAACGATGATATTACTGTAGTCAAGGTTATTGTCGATGTTTAAGACACTCTGCATATAGAGATGAGAACACTGAACAATAAAAAATATTGAAAAGTAATAAATATGAATAATCAAGGGAGCAAAAATAATAAAACTTCTCACAAAGGTAATAAAGAGTAGGTCAATAAATCAGCCATCCCCTAGAAAACGATCGCAGCTCCAGAACCAGAAGCAGTAGCTGGGGATCTGGATCAAAACGAGCTCAGGTAGTCGGGAAGAAGCAGTCATAATTGAAATTTGATCTTAGTCCCTTCCCTCCCAGGAGCCCCCTGTTTGCGGATGGCTCGTGCCGTGGTCCAGCGTCGCGACGTCTAATCATTCTCCCGTCAGCACGTGCAACTGGCGGCGGAGATGATGATGAGATGATTAAGGAGGCTGCGACCGCGGGGCGGCACAAAGGTGACCGCAGCGCGGTACAGGTGACAAATATCTGTAAACATGCAGCCGTATATCACAATGGATGTTTACTAAATAAGAATTTCTTGCCCTCCTTTTACGATTTCTTTCTAAACGAGCGATATTACGGCGGCAGTTAACTGCCGACGACGAGCATTTCCGTGAAAATAAAAACTACGGCCGACGGAGCGAGATGGAGGCCGTAACGTCTGTTTTAACACTTGTGTTTGCAATTGATTGCGTTCGATTTAATTATTGTTTTTTTGCGCCGCTTCCATTAAATTTTAACACATACTAGGAGGCGGTGGGGGTGATACTGGGGTCGATACAATTCTCTAGAGCTGACGAATCGGCCAGGTAACTCGGCAACCGTTCGTCTTAGTCTTGATCGGATTTTCTCCAGGTGCTTAATCTTAATTTTAAGCTCCAAACTTGCCACATACACTTTTGGATCGAGGAGGGTACGTCGTCACCCTCAGGTGAAACAGTTTGCTTAAGGAGGTTCGTCGGAATTCATAGGTGTGATCACGTCCGGCAGACAAAATGATGAATTCGCATCTTAGTGTAGTTAGTAGTGAGGATCTAAAACCGTATGGCGAGGATCCAAACTCGGAGAGGAAAATTATTCTGGAAATTGGGACAAATCAGGCTCCACCCTCTTACAGCCTCAGCCATCCGATCATCCATTGGCCCCAATCAGAGATCACCCCACCAGTCTACAATCCCATTTACCAGGATGTGAAGGAGCACCACATCGTGAGGATGCCCAACTTATCCTGGAAGGAGCGAGCCATGCAAATGGAAAGAGGTGATTCAGGTGATTTTATATTCTGACGATCTTGAGTGACTGAATCGTATTAAAAAAAAAATTTTAATTATAGTTAAATTTTCACATTTTTTCCAAATATTAACACATTATGACTAAATATGAAGGAGTATTCTCAGATTACAAAAAGTCAGCTTGCGATCGGGAAAGGACCCGAATGAGGGACATGAATAAAGCGTTCGACATGCTTCGCTCAAAATTGCCGATTTCGAAACCTTCCGGGAAGAAGTATTCTAAAATTGAGTGCTTAAGGTATAATTTATTTTCGAAAATCAATGCTTTTTTCCGTTAATAATAAAATTTTTTGTTTATAAATTCGACAGGATAGCGATCAGCTACATTCGACACCTGCAGGCAACATTGGAGTATCCTCAACAGATTCCCGCCTTTTGTCCCAGCATTGCTCAAACCAGTTACATTGAGCCCCCGCCTCACAATAATTGGTCCATGGGGATGATGCCGCAGCCTCCAGTCAACTATTATTTGCCATGAATTCCTCCTTTATCGTGCCATTGTTACATATATTCGTCATAAAGTTAATGCTTACTGGTTAATCGAAAGATTTTTTTTATTTTTGCAAATCCTAACTTTATACAATTGCAAGATTTTGTAAGGTGTGAGCTATTTATCACTAATAATGCAAGACATTCAGGCGGAGCGTAAAATGTGAATCAATTATTCACCATATGGACATATGGTGAGATAATTTTAAATTAAATTGTTTGCTGGCTTTGGTATAAAGTTACAATTTATAACATTGCAAATGAGTCAATTTTCAATCACTGGGATTGTTGTATTTATGGCTACCGCTTTGAATCCTCGTAAAAACGATTGTGTCATCAGAACATTTATGGAAATATTCATGAAATGTAAAAATACTATTTAAGGTTGAGGGACTTCTTGGAATTCTTAAAAAAAGAAAGTGATGAATGTACATATCTATGTAAAATTTGATTGAAATTGAAAATTTGCTACCGGACACAAGAAAATCCAGCTTCCATCCTCTTTAATCGCAGTCATTTGCAAATTCGACAGAGAATTGACCTCTGTAGCGCATAAATAAAATTTTAATTCAAATCGCATAAGAGGGCTATAAATCAATAATCATACGCATCCCCCTAATTTTGGATTATGACCTCGATATTGTCCCATTGAATCTGTAAGCAAAGTTTGACCAAAATGGATTAAAAAATGCGGGGACAAAATTATGTTTATAAATTGGTGCAGCCCGCATTTTTGTTTCATATTTATTTGAGTTAATCAAATCCTTTTTTTATTGGTAGCGCTCTAGCTAAAAAAGACGGGAAAGTGTGAGCAGCACTTGGGCCTTGAAGGTTCCGGACCGTTAAAAAAGGTGTAGAAAATTAAATATATTATTAATTAAATTCCGTTTTCGAATCCGCTTTAATTGCAATAAATACAACAGACGTATCGGTGCAAAATGTGTGTGAAAAATAAATTAAAAATAGCTAGCGAAAGTATTTTTTATCACAATTACGATAGCTTACTGTTGTGTCTAAGAAGCGAATTCTAATTTTCGCGGCGTCATAAATTTATCCAGAATTTCTTCCGTGATAAGTTTCCGTTTTTGCTGATGCTCCAAAACGATTGGAGTAATCACCTGAAAGAATATATTTTTATGAAATGTTTTTAACGAAACACTTTTGTAGCTAGATACCTCAATAGCAAGTTTCTTGATTTCCCCAGTCAGCATCTCACCCTTGCTGTAGGCAGTTCGAATTTCAGCTAAGCGTGCGTCATCCTCCAGGAAGAATTTAAGTAATTGGTAAGAAACATCCACGTCTGGAATACCCCCAAGGGCTCGGTGCTCTTCAACGGTGGCTCTGCCTCCGGAAAATGCGTATTTATTTATCTAGATAAACGAAAAATATTTCCTAATAACAATAACTGTATTAAAATCATTTTGGTAACGAACTTACCTTATTTTTGATTTGCTTAGGAGTATCCGTCAGGAAGATTGCTGAGTTCTGTTCACTTGATGACATTTTTGTCTTAGCACCCTGAAGTGCCGGGAAGAATGTGGCATGGATTAGTGCTGGCTTTGGGAAGCCAAGTCGAGGTGCAACGTCTCTCGTCATCCGGAAATAAGGATCTTGGTCAATTGCACATGGAATTAATACAGGAACCTTCTTGTTCCCGAAAATAGCCGGAAACGTTGTGGATAGCGCAGGGGCTGCCTGCGCTGCGGGAAACCCAATTTTTCCAATTACGTCCGAATCGCCGAAGCCGAAAATTCCTTTCACCTGATTGAAAGTGACGCACTTTTGAATACGGATGATGTTTTGGTACATTTGTGGACATTGTCTGTAATTTAAGGTGGATTAGAAGAAAATAAAACCGTCAGGCATTTAACATATTTTATTTATCAAAATGCAAAAGGTGCATACGTACCCCATGTACTGCAGATTAGAAAATATAAACGTTTTCTCCATGTCGAAACCCATTGCCAGAATGTCCTTTGCGTTTTCCCTAGCCAGTTTCATTGCGTCCTCTAATTTGAGGTCCTTCCAAAGCACCTTTTCGTCGTCAGTTAGCTGGATAACGAGTGGGACATCGAAGACTTCTTGGAGCCACCTAAAATTAGTTTAAAGCTGAGGGTAGCGCGGAGAATCGGTGCAGGTCATACCCACTTTGTAATAATGAAGGGGATTAGATGCCCTAAATGCAGTGAATCGGAGGAAGGTCCTCTTCCCGTGTACAAGTAAAAGGACTTCCCCTGCTCCTTCATCGTCAGGATCGTGTGCATGTCGCGATGCGAGAAGAAAATGCCACGTCTGAGCAAGTGGTGCGGAAGTTTGCCCGTAATTTTCTCAAATCGTGCCAAGAGTTCATCATCTATTTTCGATGATCCAAAGCGTTCTGCAACAGTAAGTTATTAATTTGGGCTATAAAACAACTGAAAAATAGATTTTTACTAATAAGTTTGTCGTAGTCAATCCCGGCATCAGATTTGCTGGAAACAGTCCAGGGATCCACGAAATCGTCCTGCTCTCCATTTTCAGCTAGCGCCAGAGCATCGACGCCTTCAACAATCACCTCGTCGTTTGCCATTTAACACATTTATCGCGAAATGCACTTGCAAAAAGGAATGACGAAACCACCACCCAAAAATGCACCTTGGCTGCACGTAAAAACCATCAAAGAGGCTTTTGGCAGTTGACAGTACTGAGTCTTCTTCTTTCAAAACGCACAAATGTTGCAAAAGGTATAATTTTAATCATAAAATTTTATGGATTTTCGGCTTTTATTCTACCACAGAAAAGTTCAATATGAGAATCAAATTTATCTCAGTCATTATGATTTCGAAATACTAGTTGTATTTTAATTGATTTAAATAAATATCAATCGAGTCTCGAAAAAAATTTCACCATTACCGTCATGTGTCAAATACTGTCAATTTTGACGTAAATAATTGTCAGTCAATTTTTTGGTTTATAAATTTGGTGAATTTCAAATTATCGGGGTTTGGTAATGGGGACGGATGTATTAAAATCGTTTGATGCCCTTCAGCAAGAGCTGGAAGAAGCGAAGAGTAATTTAAAGGGTCTCAATGATAATATTCGGAGAATAATTGGCCGAGATCCACAGGATCCCAATTTGAGGTTAGTTGAGTGTTTATTTGATTAAAATCTCCCAAAGCAAATTTAAACTAAAAACTTCTTCAGAGGAGACCGAAAGAGGGGCTTCAATGATTCCCGAAGGGAACCGGACCGACAAAGAAACAGGGAGAGGGATTTAAGCCCAGTCGCTGCAAAGCGCCGGCCCCAAGAAACAAAATCAGTTTTCAGCCGACTTTCGGGGCCGCCCGTACGGGACGAGGATGTGAAGCCAAAAATCCATTCAAGAGTTATCAGAGAACTCCCCACTCGGCAAGAGATTGTAGCTGCTCAAGGTGTTGATGAAGCATCACGCGCCCGAAATCGCAGGATGTTTGGTTGTTTGTTGGGCACTCTGCAAAAATTCTGCCAGGAGGAATCGCGACTTAAGCAGAAGGAGGAAAAAAAGGCAAAGATCGAAAAGAAGCTCGAGGAGCAGCAAATCAAGGAACGGGAGAATCTCAAGAAGGAGAGACAGAATTTGTTCAGCGACAGAAAACGTCAGCAGCTAGAGATTCGTAAATTAGAACTAAAAATGACTCGCCTCAGAGAGTTTGAGGTTTGGGAAAAGTCCAAGAGGGACTTGTTCAATTTCATTAAGACGAAAACCAAGCCGAATATTTACTTCCGGCCGAAGGTTATGAATGAGGCGTCTGAGAGGAAGTTGGCCAATTGCCGTGCGGCCCTTGAGCAAGAAATTGAAAAGAAGCGAGCAGAAGTCAACGAAGAAATTATGACCATCGAGAACAGGTTCAAAATTCGCGAAGATCAAGTCCTACGGAAGGACACCAAAGTCGAGCCGACTAAGCATGATCGAAGGAATGAGAATGAGGAGGACGATGACGAGGATCACGACAGCATCTACGGCCATTCAGAGGAAGAAAATGGGGAGCATGAAGAAAGCGAGCAGAAAATGAAGCAGGATGAGATCAAGGAGAACGGTAAGATGTTTTGATTATTTCGAATTTAAAACATATTTAGAGGACTCGTCTCAGTTAACAAAAACAACGTGAAGCATGAGGAAAACGATAGCACAGGTGAAAAAGACGAACAAGATAAAAGCCCGGAAAATGAGGGCGAATGATGGCCTCTAGCCATAGGTCGACTTTAAGTTAAATGAGTTTAAGGTATCAAGAGCATTTTACTTGTAAAATAAAGATTTGATTTCGAGCAGAGCAGGCTTTACCTTACGCTTCCTGTTTTTCTATCTATCTATCTTTATTTATAACTAATCCTCCTTGAAAAATAAAACAATTCTTTGCTAGTTTCTATTAAATTTAAACAAAAAGAAACGTGAGTTTACACCCGTGACAAATAATTTCCAAATCATGAATCATCATCCGCGGACCACGAGTTTTATAAAAATCAAGCGTTGCAAAATTTAAAGATTGGTGAATTAAAAAACATTATTCTAGAGACACATACGCTAACCTTCAACTTGAATCTCCTTGTAGAATAAAACCATTTTTAATATTAAGCCTTTATTATGTACAAACGACTGGACTGATTTTAATGATTTAAAATTAAATTATTATTGTACTGAAAAAATTTGAATATTCAAAAATCGGTGAAAACTTTTGGATGGGGCAAAACAAGGACTTGAGTGCATCTGCACTCGGTGTAGTTAAAAAGGGGAATATTTTTCTGAATGATTTTGGAAATAATCACTGTTCGTCGAAATAATAATAAAAGGGTTATTAAAGCATATTTCAATAATCATAAAAATTAGACGATGAATTCGATTGAGATAAAAATAGCAAAAGGAATATTTATTTTTGTAAAAGCAGTAAAAATAATCGCTTTTGCAGGCATTTTGTTCATATATTGATGTCTGTTTCTACTTATTTTAATATTACGTCACTTAATAGTGTAGAGGGTGCTTTTGGATCTCTTGATTATTTTTTTAATTTTTAAAGCTGGCTTGCTGAATGTAGCGTCTCTAAGTTTGTGATAGTAGAGTATAACCGCAGCCTGCGCTGCAAAATGTACGGCTGTCGTCTGGGGATTAATCTCTTAAATTATTCCAATTCTCTAAAAGTAAATCGCGAAAAGGATTCCTTTGGGAAGCTGAAAAGTTTAAGTAAAACCGCCGGAAAAAGGGCAACACCCACCGGGCCCCAAAGTGCACTAGTCTTTCTCTTGTTACCGCAACGGTGCACAAACTGAACCAGTGGCCTGCTTTGTAGGATTTCGCCTAATTTTCTTCCCCCGGAATCGCATTTTTAAAATGCAATCGCGAATTTTTCCGCTCTTTCGTTTTCTCATTAAATAGGACACAGACGACCTTTTGCTTTTGGGTGGGATTCGGCTAGAAATTTTATTTTTCTTGTTTTAGAAGTTCGGCCACTTCACAAAATTCGCGAACTACGTCCCGTTCGAAGAAGAAGGAGCCCGTCAAGGCGCAAACTGACGCTGTTCAACTTTCAAAGCTTTAATTAGTTGCCTACAGGTAGGGGGAAAAAAAAAGCAGATTCTTTTTATTTTAATTAGAGATCTTAGCGTAAGCTGCTTATGTTTACCTCTGCTGACGCTGAGACCTAAGGGAAGACGCCGCAGCGGCCCCCTTGGACAGCGGCGGCATTTCTTTCAAGTACTTTTCATGAATTTTAAGAGAAATCGTTAAATTCCATCGGGGCTTGTGTTGCAGGTGAGGTATTCGTGCGGACCCGCCCACTCTCTCGCCCCGCCCCAGCCCAGCCAAATCGAATTGGGCTTCTCCAGTCGACTTTTATTTTTGCGTAAATTGTCAAAAGCAGTGTTGTGTAACGTTAACTGAAGCGATATGCGGCGAAATTAATTAAAATAATTTCCTAGAATTTACGCGTGTTCGAATTTTATGAACAGTAATTAAATCGGTCCATTGCCGGCCGTATACCTGGCCAACTGGGGGTATTTAAAGCGTAAACAATGGCCTTTATCGGACTCGGGCTTTGCCCCAAAAATCCAGTAGGGCTCATCGCAGCAGGTGCATATCAACATAAAAACAGATCATTCGACGGGATGGGGTCCTTTTACGCGTCCTATTCATTTACTAACGCGATAACTCAGAGCGAGGGTGGCCGGCACACGCTTTTCCGCGGTCCTGGACGTCCCCAGGAGATAAACTCGGTGGCTCCTCAAAGGGAGCACAGGAGTGCAAGGGGGCCCTTCATACGGAGGACGAGGCTGGTTTTAATAATTACTGAACTCTCAAAGCCTTCTACTCCTCTGCTCTGGGAACTAGAACCACTTGTTGTTTACCTAGTCTAAGGGATCAAACCCGACAATCACTTTGACTCGCTTTTAGCATCTAATGCAATCAGAGCAGACAAAACCCCCGCTTTGTTTACTCCACTTGTTTAAATCAATGTTTCTACACAATTTCCATTTCTGTTTCAAGTTTTCAGCGGAGGTATATTGGATGCATGGAGTGGCTCCACAGCTCCAATCTCAGTATGAGCTCAGTAGTCTTCCCTGGGATCTCTTAAAGAGTCTTTTCCCTGGACGAAAAAAAAATGTAGATAAAAGGGCGAAATTCTGCCAGATAAAATACCTAGGCACTTTGCAACTTGGTTCGAAGGAAAAATCTGTAATTTTTCAACTCCTTTTATGTACCTACTAAATATGAGTCGTTTACGTTTTATTATGTCGCCTTCGGATCACATAATCAATTTAATCTTAAATAAATATAGAACTGATTTAAATAGTTCAGAAGTCCTAACATCTCCTTTCCTACTAACAATTTACATTCTAAAAATTTACTTGATCTTTTAAGTCCTTTATGATTTCATTGGCATGGGACAGACGTTTTATTTCATTTGGGTCATCGTTCAGAATTCAAATACATAAATGTATTAATTTCAATATAATCTTTGGGTATACACAAATTCTTTCTCTTTTTATACTGTAGTATTATCAATTCAGTAAATTTTAGGACTAAAATATAATTCAGAATATTCAAAATTTGTCACGAAATCTAGAATAAGTGAATAAAAAGCCTCTTATTAATATTTCAATTTAATTTAATTGTGTGGGCCAATTCGAATATAAATTGCAGAAAATTTTAAATTTCGTTTCATTTTACTCCTTTTTAAAGTTTCGTAATCATGGGACCTTTATAGTTTCAGTCAGTCCTGTTCGTCTCCCTTTCAAACCCTCTTAGCCTCTTATTTATATACATATGTATAATAAGATAAGATGAAATTAGGTATACCTAAATTGGTAGAAATGACGAGATTTTTGAAAACATGTTTTTTTGAACAAATTTCATAATTCATATTTTAATTATAATTTTCAATGAAAATTCTTGATAATGAGCAATTTTGTCAAGGTTAACAGGAACTAGTGCAAAAATCCACATAGATTTTAAATTGAATTCCCACATTGTTATTTCGGATGGGTTTTCGTAGAAAACCATTTCCATAAAGTTCAATTCAATTCAGTGTTAAAGAAAAAGATTTTAAATTACTAAGTTTTCAAAATTGTTCTCCATTAATTTGTTTTAAATTTCTATACCAATAAATAATTCTGCTATTAAACTGCGGAAGTAATACTACAGATATTATACATTCTTCCCTCCCCCTCTTTTAATAAAGGTAAGATATGTAAGTATAAATGAGCTTGATAAATGAATTGAGTCGAATTGAAACAATTTTAATGAAGTCTTTGAGTTGGATACCTTTCTTGGAGACTCTTCGGTAAATGTTTACTTTCGGAAGCGTTTCAAATACCCCAATGAAGTTTTGGGTTCTGTTAGAGAACTGGTTGAATAATAAAATTTATAAATTGCTTAATGAATTTCCATGTAGAAAGCGAAAGGTTTCCCTATCTCTCCATTTCCTTCATTATCATGAAATAAATGAGCGTTACAAAATGTTGAAAAACTGTAATAAGCTAACTATCGAGTACTGCCTAATTTAAAAAATTGGAACCATATTTAATGCAAATGATAGAATAAATATCATATTATTTTTTTTTTTTTTTGGCCTAAAAAATGTATTAAGATGATTTTTAATTAACAAACAGCACAATAAACACAAAACAAAGTAAAATCAAAATGATTTGTTATAAGTAAGATGTGCTTAAATTTGGCAAATAGATCGGGCAAATAGATCGGGCAAATAGATTTCGAAAATATGTAAACATCAATTTGATTTGTTATAAACTGAGATTTTGGCTTAGTTGTTATGCAATCTTGTTTTCCATTAGACCAAAATTGATTTTGTTATGTATATCATTTAAGTAAACATGAAAATTCGAACACAGATTAGTTGATATATAATCCTATTTTAATAATGATTGGCGTCGTTGTCTCATAGAAATAAACAAGGAAATACGAAAATTATTTTAGACTATTGAGAGCTTTTCATAACAGGTTTAGGCTCATTTGAGCTTAAAAAGTACAATAAATATATTTTCCCATCTCAATTTTTCAAAGTTAACAACACTAAACATACCAACAATGCTTCTCCGAATTGAAAAAAAATCATCGTCAAAACGCTTATTAGACTCCTTATCCTCTTACATACCCCCCGAGAGATGCTGCTCAGCACAGCGCACTTGTTAGGCAATTTAATGGCATGCTATTCGAATTGACACAAACAACGACAGGAGCAGCTTCCATCCCTTAAGGATCTTCGGAGTCCTGTATCCGTCCTTCCGGGCGAGGTGGGAACTGGAGAACACCTGATGAAAAATTTTAAAGATGCTGTACAGACACATGCTCTGGCCATTGCTCGGGGAGAGCCTAATGGACCTGCTCTATCGCAACATAAAGGATGTCTCGAATAGCTTCACATAATCAGGAGGATTGCACTTCGATGGAAATCGTCTTCTGTGGGGATTAAGTGCCTGAATGGGATAGCTTACTTTATTTAGTGTGTTTGTTTTCAAGGAAGTAGTCGTGTCGGAACGTCAACGATCTCCTATATCCCTGGGGAGTCGATGTTATTTCACGCTCTCCTCTAGGATGAGTATTTCGGTTAACAATGGGGAATGATTGTCCCATTGTGGTGAGGCGCCGTTTATTATTATTTTGTAATTATTTTCATGCTTTCTGTAGGGCTTCTAAAGGTACATTATGTAACATACATAACATCGAGATTCGACCTTTATTTACTCGATTACGGGTTGCGGTGACCTTTTGGCAATATTAAAGGTATGCACTTAAAACATATAAAGCCAAACTTAAAGAGGTCGGAGCGCGAGCCTCTTTAAATTAAAGAGTATCGCTTAAAATACATATCATTTTCATAATATATAAAGTAAGTTTTCAATAAAACAACATACTTTATTTCCGTTTTTAATTTTACGTAATTTCCCCTTTTCTCTCAATTTTATGTATCTTTATTAGATGAGTTTAACAATTTTTTAAAAATTACTATTATTAATTATAATAATTCGCATTTAAAAAAGTACCGATACTTTTTTGGATTTTATAAGTATGTACATCGAAGTTTCTACAAAAATTCAGATTGGAAGTCTGAAACCAATTATAATAGATTATATGTATGTATTTTGTCTGCCAAGTCATTTATAAAAAAAACACAGGAAAAGATTGATAGGAATTTATTTTTCTGCTGCATATTATTCTCCTAAAATCACTCTTTTACATCTTAAAATTTAATCAATTATATTGCATACTGAAAACAGCACTCAGAGAGATGTCAACGTGTAGTCTGTTTGGTGTATCATCGATCAAACAATTATCGTTATTATGATGATGAATCTGTTGTTTCGCACAATAACAAAACGGATAGATATTGTATAGTGCTTGTGAAAATCACAAAATATGTCTAGATATCTGATGCGGTACGTTTCATCCCAACCAAATTTTAGCTACAAAAGTTTTTTATATTCCCAATGCCCCTTATACCTTTCTCGACATTAGGAAAAGTGATTTTATCAGTTTGAATATTCAAGCATAAAAGAAGAATTGCAAGCCATCATGCCTTATCAACTTACACCATTTGGGGCCCAACGAACCCTACAGAAGTATCCCTGAGTGCGGGTGCATTACTGGAAGAAATGTGGGACAGGCAAAGTATGCATATTGCAATAAAGTAATATCAATTTCAGGACACCGCAACAATACCTGAATAAACGGGACAAAACACACTTTGTGCAAGTAAAGTAATGTCCCCCAAAATATCGCAATGTAAAATTTCTGCTGCCGCCTGCACCCTCAAGGACTAGAGGCAAACCCTTTTTGGTTGACTTTGTGTAAGCTCTTAAATGTGAGTTCAGAAGATGAACATTGCTGCGCTTTGGCTCCACATTGGACCGTTTATTGAACTCAAAATGACACTCCAAGCCAGAGAGTTTATCCCTAGATGACACTTTTGCTGCTGCAGGGACAATTTCTGGCTGGAGTATATATCGAAAGGATATTTGGAACGTTTCATAATTACGTTTTTCAAGGGCTTTGCGTCCAAATAATGATGAAGAAGTACATTGAATTGCTTCCGGAGCTTAAGCAATTCATTCACGTTTGTGTATGATTATTTGCTACTCTTCAGATGGGTTCCAGGTTTCGTCCTTTATGATTATTTAAGGAGGTCACACGTGCACATAATATAGAACTGTTGAAACGTGAGAAAAATAGCCAAATAGTTCTGTAACCTTTTACGTTTATGAGTCCAATCCGATTTTGAACATGGGACGGACACTGCCATCGGGTACCTTTTCGTGCTTCATAAAGGTGAGCTGTCGCCGTTATTAGGAACCAAATAAGATTTTCATTATAGTGTAATTTCGCAAGGAATTTATTACGCATATAAATCCTACCCGTATATCTCGCCAGACCTCGCGCTTGCAAGAAACCCTTACGATATCCAATCCATCCGATGTTTTCATATAGATAAAGGGTGCATACCTGTGATTGACGTGTTATTAAAATCCTGAGGGAGCTGAGCTTTTATATAAGCAAATGAAATAAAGAATTTTTAATTACACAATTTTTCTAGCATATGCAGTATGAATAGTTCGTATTGAATTGTGCAATAGCTTCGAACTCTCCCTGTTGTTCCAGAATCTGGAATAGTGCCGCTAAGCGTTGTGCAAAGCATAAGGCCAGAAACTGGCTTAATTAAAGGATGTCCGGGGACAAACAGAAGGTCATTGGGATAGTCTAAAACATACTTCCTGATTAATTCAGTCCAGTCTTTAAGAGGGTTCGAAGGTGTTTCGTCTAGTTTAAATCCGTTTCCGTATTTTAAAAGCGATAATTAAAACCGAAGATATAATGGAATACTCTGAGCAGTGCTAGTTCCTGACAATGCTCTTTTTAGCACAAAGGACCTATTGGACTGATTAATCCCCCGTGAAATGAAAGGTGTTGGTGTTTTCTGGTTTTCTTTGTTTTTTTTTGTTTCGTTGAATTTCATAGAACAAGAAGCGTACAAATGAAGCAGCAATAAAAGCGCGAGAAATTAAGATTTCAAAAAGGTGTTAACAAACCGCTAACGAGCCCATATTGTACCTCTATTAAACTCTGCGAATTAATGAAGACACCAAAACGCGTCGTAATGTACAGACGTGCCCATAAAGAGCACCTAATTACAAAGCCGAGTATTTTGGGCGAGTATCTTCAGCCATAATCATGCTGCAATAAAAGTTCGTTCGCACCGCATAAAACCGAGGAGCGACTAACAGAAGGAACGGCCCCAAATATATTTTAAGCCACCCCCATCCCATGTTCTTTCATCCCCCAACCATCAAGAAAACGCTAAATTGATTGTTTTCTTCTGCGTTAGAGCGGTAAACGAACGAGACCACAATTTATGCACAAATCTGCTAACAAACTGCCTCCGACAAGTCTATCATTTCTCCGAGGGGTCGACGACGTTAGCAATGGCTGAGAATTTTCTGCCCGAGGGGGTGGTAGGGAAATTGCAAAAGTGAATGCTCCTTTTTGAATTTAAAAGATGTTTTCTGTGGATTTTTTAGAAGACGTCGAAGTGGTCTTGGCCATTTTTGTCTTTTGTGAATATAAATCTTCCGTCCTCACCTTTAAAATTATGAACATTCCATCGTCGTGCGAAAACAAGGTCCAGGCTATTACATTTCTTATTTTGGAAAATTCGATGGTTAAATAATTTTCGTTTACAAATTTGTTATCCCTCAACCTCCTTAGAAGGAGTATGATTCTAAAGGGAGCTATTTTTAAGGTATATATGCATAAGTGGCCAAATTCATAGAATTTAATTTGGTTTTTTAAGGGAAAAAAAGAAGCTCAAGAGGCCCGTCTACCTTCTTTTAGAAAACTGATGGCTTAATGCTATTTTAAAAATTCGACATTTCCTGGTCTATTATTCGTGTAGTCATTTCCTTCTAAAAGGTACTTACCGCAGCGGTAAATTAAGTCAAATCAACTGCCAAAATAAATTATGAGATGGCGGAAAGTTTCATTTTGTATATCATAAGTAAGCATCTTTAAGCAGACGACAGATAATACATATATTAAAACTTTCCCTTAAACGTGAAAGCCGACGTGGGGAGAAGTTTTTTTTTTTTATAAAGATGGTTATCAAGTTTTACGGAATGTTGGGGTGTTATGATATCATATAAGAAAAATAAATATGAGTATATTCATAGCATAGTGAGTTTGGAAGTATGCATTAACTGATTAATAATAAAAACATATTATAAACAATTGAATTTAAAGGTTTGACATTAACAACAATATTGAGTTTATTTTATTAGCTTCTGTCTCAAACTCAAAAATATTATAGCTTTTTTATTATAAAAAATTATTCTCCTGAAAATGCGCTTGTATTCTGATAGCTGATAGATATAGGATTAATGCCAAAGTTGTTATTTTTGTATGGCTAATTTTCTACTGCACTAATTAAATTAGGGCTCCGAGGTTCTTTTAATTTGATAGATCATGTTACGTTGGATGATTACCAAGAATTTAGAGATATGTATTTAGTTAGACAATAGTTTTATAATTATTTTCAATGATGATAAAATAAAGGCATGCTGTTCTTTCGTAATTATAGCTGATTAATTAGTGTTCAATTACATAATTTAAACAATAGTTTTGAAGTTGTTAATTAACGAAAATTATAATTGGTTACAGTAGTTCCTCCGATTGTTAGGTAAAATAATGATTTTGTGTTGTTGTTTATTGTGAAAATTTTCCATTAGATAGCTATGTTCGTGTAATGTCATTGTTTGTTGGACAGCAAGGTGAGACGATGGTCCAAGCAGGTGAGTCGATGAAAGCTGTACGCAGAGGTAGGTCATCGTTTAAATAGTGAGCTCTTTTGAAAGGCGGCGACCGTAACGATCACAGGTCCGCTTAATTTAGTCGAGAGCAAAAACCTTATTTATGTATCGCAATTTACACCCCGTTAAAAGAGGGGAGCCTTCCAGGGAGGCTGGGCTTCGTTCTCACTTACCACCTGCCAGGTATATTTTGCCCACCTAACCGGGATGCATTCGGAGCATCCCCAGCAGCAGCATGCAGCTCCAGTTCTGGCTATAGGGTTCTATTTCATATTCTGACTATCGATCGGAGAGGAACTAATTAGCTGCAGGTTGGGGCGAATCATTACCCGTCCCGACTGCAATTCCCAATGTGAAATTCATTTAGGAGGAAAATTTATAGCTGATTATTTTTTTTTCAAGTTTTCTATAAGACCGGGGGCGAGATTTATGTGGCAACATAACTCGTACAGTACAGGTTGTTATAAAGGATTGCTCCTAGCTCCCCGTGAACGTGGGAGACGTGAAATTTATGAAGCCTTTGTAAACTGTAACAAAAGGTAAACTTGGCGCTCTCATATTATATGCGAAATTGTGTAGGTGTATATAACACATCATCTATGTATGCACCTGTACAAATGTTTCCAAGTTTTATGAATAATTACTCGGTTATCATGCAACGTAAATTTCGATGTGAATGGGGGGACATTTCTTCTTTTCATGCGGATGGACATTTTACGTTGAAATTGTTTACAAAGCAACAAACAATTTTGAAGCTTTGTAGCATAATTATTTTATGTTGGACGGGATGTAGTGGTCGTGTGGCTGTGCTACAACTCGCATAGCTTCATTATTCATGCCTCGGATTCCGTACTGCAGCCCCAGTGAGCTCCATGTGCGAATCTCTAAATAATGAACTTCGGCTACGTACATAATTATCCATGATATTTATATATGTTTCGATGTTTCGGCTGCCCGATGCTGCACATTCTGCTCCGTCGGAATTCATAGCATTCAGTGGGTAAGCGTTCAAGTCGACGGTCAATTCGTTTGGATGTCGCAATTAGTGGCCAAGCCTTCGGCCGCGGGAGCAACGCTGCGGCTGCTCTGTTCCAATGATGTGCATTAAGTGTAACAAGCTCGTTAATATTTATTTGGAGCCGCTTTTGTTTAAATTGACATTCTCCGAGACTTTTTTTTCGCTTTAGGCGGAAGAGGAGTTTACCTATAAATCTCTATGAACATGACCCTGTTTGGCCCGAACTGCCTTAGGTGAAGATACCTGCGCCAAAAACATTGTAATTAAGTAGATTGCGGCTTGGTTGTAGTTCGTGCAGCTTTGCATATATTAAACAACATACACTTGCTATGTGCAGCCCTGCAACTTTTAAGTGAGATTAATGCATCTATGGTTTTCATCGTGTGCTGCAAGAACGAGCGCCAAACTCCCAGCGGTTATAGACTAGTGCAATTATGAAAATCAACAACACTAAATGTCATGAAAAAACAAATTGATGCACTAACAAAAAAAATGGGGGAATTATTCAAATAATTTTATCCGACAATGGGCTCTCTTCTTTCTTTCGATATTGAAAGCTAAACTATTTTATCATGGATTTTTAAAATCTATTCGTATCCTATATTTCGAAGTTTGGAAATTACTATTGCCTAACTGCCTTTCAATGTGCCAATACTTTTTAAAGTTTTCATGTATGCGTGTAAAAGAAAAGCTCTCTTAAAAACAGTTTTTTTTTAAATTTCAGCTATACATATATCTACTTAATATGTGTTTGAATTTTTATAAATGTTCGTACAATTTTGAAATTTTTATTTATCGTATTCAATTCAGAATGTTTTGTTGTTTTCAAAGAGCTTTGTCGAAAAAAATTTGAAAAGGCAAAGAAATTTAATTCTTTTAAAATTGGCAATTATTTACAAAACGTCATCAAATAAGATATACATATACTATATATATGTATGTATATTTAATTTAACATTAAAAGCTTAATAATTTTTTATCATAAATGTATCTTCAGATAATATTTTGCTAGAAAAGTTTTCCAGTTTCCAATCAGATCAATTCTAGTATAACATTTTACTAGTTTTCAAAGTTCGTAGCTTGAGATAGCATAAAAACACACATAAGCGAAATTAGTTGTACTGTGTTGTAATTGAAGAAAATGTTACAGCGTGAATATCTAAAAACGTCTTATCATGTAAATTGTGATATTTTATATTTTAAAAAGAACAATCGGACTTTTGTGTCTTCTCTTCATATTGAAATTGGAATGAAAATTATAATTGACACCACGAATAGCATTTATGGACCAATGAAATATTTGCAGCACTCATTAAAAGTTTCATAAAGTGATTGTTACATTGTTTCAAATAAGCCCGGTCGGTTAATGGACCATTGCAAAAAGTGTTTGCTAGGATCATTGCAAGTACCAGGAAAAAAGAGCGTAAATCCTAGGAGCATTTTAATTGAATTGAATTTTTTAAAGTTGAACCAGACTCATCAAGAGCATCTGCATTCTCTCGAAAAGTGGCCGGATCGGAGTAACTATGCACTCTATACTGATTGAATTAACACAGTTGACCGGGCTCAATCAAACAGACTAATCGAACACTATTATTTGAAGGCAGCAACAAGTTGCATATAGGGAGGACGATGCAAAATACATTTATTTCGGAGTTGTCTCTAATAAATTTATTTACTGAAAAGCTCCTCAACTGTTCGTACTGATTACGTATTGAAAACGTCAATTGTGACTAGTGCTATTAATCAGTCTATCTGATTTTAAGCGTCAACAGTTTGACCTCCCCGAAGTAAATTGATTTGACGGCGATACCTTTATCAAGAGTTAAATATTCAATCGGGTCGGCTCAACAGATTCTGTTTAATTTTTGATTCTGTTGTCACCCACCGACCGGTTCCCTTTAGGGGATTTGCTGATGGTGGATAATCCGTATTATCGCGCCTACCTTCAAATTTTCGGAAAACTGCTAATTCTGCGGGTGTAAATTAATGATGACATGCTCAAGACATAATTGCACCCGGGCGAACGAACGATCCCGCCCGATTTCCTCGTCGTAAGCACTTTGAAGTCAAGACGAAAATTTTCGGGAATAAACTCGTACACTTCCTTCCCGACAAAGCTCAAATTGCTTGGCAGTCGACAGGTAAATCCTGAAAGATTTCGAGGCTTATAATATGCACAGGCTATTTCCGTCGGGAGAAGTGGGAATTATGAGCCTCTGAAGTATCTTCTTTTCAAAATTGTATATCAAGGAAATTGTGAAATCATTTGTTTATTTTAATTGTATCAGAGCATAAACCTTTTGTTTTTGAAAATTGGCGCTTTTATTGCCATTTTCAAATTTTGTATAGTATCTAATCTTCCTTAATTGCCCAAATAATAAGATGAATTATATGTATTAGGTTAATGCTTAATTTGTTCAAAGATTTTCTAAAAATACCTTTAAAAGATATAACTGCAATTGACAGTAAAATTAAAACGAATTAAGTCTTGTAAAGATTTTGTTCTATTTGTAGGTATCAATGATGATAAGCAGCTTGTCGCAATCGCAATAGAAATTCTCTTCCTACTTTTAACCTTGTAATTGTATTAAAATCAATTAAAGTTTCAACGCCATTCCTAACGTCAATTAAATAAGATTGCTATTAGATAAGATTTTAATTATTTGTAACTGTCTAAAGAATTACTTTATGTATCCTTCCTTAACTACATACATATATTCGAAATTTCACTGACTGCATTCCAAACTTAACACTCTGCTTCCTAAGTTGAGTATGTAAATTAAGTTATTTCTCTTCCTAGGAATTACAATTAGTGTAACAGAGGATCACAAAACTTTATTAAGTTGAAGCTCTTGCCCATAATCCGGTTGAATACATGCATATAAAACATAGATATGTGCAAATTGTATTTACGCATAGGACTTTCTTGTCCCACAAAATCTTTGGATATAATGGATAACAATTTGGTACTGTCCTTCCAGTATTATTAAATGAGGACATTTTTGATATGCGATGATTTTATAGATACTACGTAGGTTTTTCTACTTTTCTTTTCAACAATTTCGACCTACTAAACTAATTTACATTATTTAGCATTGATAGGAGATTTTGTTTCAGTTTCACCTTAGAATTGGTTCCAAGGAGGTCATTCATAACTAAACAGAACAGGCAGACGTTCAATAAGCTCCAGTCGCTGGAACTGGAACAGAAAACGGCTGGGCTGCAAGGGGATTGGTTTGAGTAGAACAGATGTTGTATCTTTCCCAACATTCAGAGTATCGATTAATTCGCCTCAGAAGTTTTTTAGTTCCTGGCGTACAGCAATAAATCCTAGGGATTGTGCACAAAACAAGCAAAATCACCGAAGCCTTCCCTGGGGAATATTAGCATTTTCACTTTGTGACATACACATGAAACTGGGAACGGTTTTTTAGCAATAGATTTATCAACGTTTCTGGGCTAGATATTACCCTTTAATTAGTCAGATACACCGTTTGCTTATTGGGAATTAACCTGAGGGATTTTCTGGAGCAATATATATTGGGGCAGGTTTTTAAAATTCGATCGGTAACTCAGGTTGACAGAGAAAAGCTGCCATATATCTTTAGAAGTCACAGACAGAGTTAAATATAAAAGAGGATATCCGTTTTAGGTGTATCAGGCCAACAACAAGGTACTTTAGTATGTCATTCAAAAAGATGTTTTACAAACGAGTTGTTTTATAATGGTAAGATGAGGAATGTGGGGTTAATTGAAAAAATAAGATAGCATTATAACGACAAACGTACAAAACTTATAGCCTTTTTAAATACATTATAAAAACAGGTGTTAAAATTGCAAGTACATCTATCAAAACATGCTTTATACTTTATGTCATTCAGATAGACTAAAAATCGTATAAATGCTAGTCAAAAAAGATCATATCTACTGAATTTTATTTATTTAAAAAAATCATATTGTTTTCCACTATATTAAAGATAATATAGAAAAATTATTATTAGAAGGTATCTGTTATAAATGTTTACATAGTTGAATTGAATTTGAGATATTCTCACGGCTTTTGATGAAACTTTGTATTTATTTGGAGTCAAAGTGATAAATATGTATATGTAAAAAAAAAAAAAATAATAAAAATGTGTCGGTTTACTTGTATACTTCTCGAGATTTTTAATTTGATATTTCGCAAATTGACATTCTGCCGCCACGATTTTTTTGTATATTCCTATAAATGTTTGTTGCAATTTGTAAATTAAGAACGTTTCCGTTTTCTCATTATAAAAAAAGTTTTCAAAAAATCTTTGAATTTAAACACGTTTTTCGAGTTATTAAAGGTGACGAGCAAGTCTGATAAAATGGTAAATCGAAGTAAAGCAAAATTGTTCTTATTTTAACACTTTAACGGGCGGTCGTTCGTAGTTATTTCGACCTATCACAGACGATATAGATGGTAAATACCTACTCATACCTGCGATGTGCAAGAATGATTTAAGAGTTAGAATATTCGATAGGCAAATTCGGTTAAGGTTTTTTCATAGTTTTCATCAACAAATTTTAGGAACATGGAGGAATTTTGGCGGACAACTATCATTTTTCAGAATTTTAGAATTAGATATTTCAGGAAATATGCATAAGCGAGCGTGCGCATCCTGATCCTTAATGAACATTCCTACAAAGGTTCATCGAAATCCGTGAGAAGACCTAAAACTCAATTTATGACATTTTTTAGTTATGTATTGGAAAGGAAGGTATGGTCAGGGACTGAGGTATCGGAAACCTTGTGAAGTTGTTGGAGAATTTACGCTATAGTTAACGTAACAAACTGGCAGAAAAGAGTTCAAAATTACAACCCTAATATGAATTCTTAACATACTTAATTTTAATTTTATTGGAAAAATTTCACAGCGCAAATATATTTTTATTAGTGTTGGTTAAACAATTGAGAGATATTACATATACATACATAGGTATATAATAGTACATATGTATTTGTTTTGAAAAATGGAGATAGTACCTTTATTATTTTCTAAAAAAAATTCTTGTAACATAGTTAAAAACAGTCTCTAGCCTTCGTATGCGTGGAAGAAAATGTATGTCTTCAATCATGGAAAATTATAAAAATTGTATGCATATTGAATACATTTATGCATGTCAATCGTATTTTATGTTCATTTCGAATTATTCTGAAGAATTTTGTCTTAGAGTAGATGTCATAAGAAGGGTTAGATATATAAATCCGGGAGATAAGTCTTGATTAATATTAAATTCACAAAAAGAGACACGTATTTCACTTGACGAAAAGCTTCAATCGTCCTCAAAGCGAGGATTACCTCCGTCGCCCAGCTTTTGTGCATATCATACCATTTCTCATGCTCCAGGAAAATCCTCAGATCTCCTTGCCGAGATTTATTATGAAACTTACTTCCAGTGGGAAGTAGTTTTGCTTAAAATTTAAGAGCCCCAAACTCTTCTGCATGGCAAGGGAAGTCCTAGCATAACACTAAAAGCAAACAGCCAGGGCAGTTTCGCGCTTGTTGCGGCTGCAGAAAGGATGCTGGATGCTGGATGCTGCGGATGGTGGATGCTGCACACTCTCGGTGTCAAGCGGAAGGCTACTAATGATTTGGAATAGGTTCACAGGGTTCCATATGCAGATCACGGCAACTTGAAACTTTGGACTCGTCGAGACTCCACTCCGCTCCACTCGAAGCAAACAATGAATGGATGGTTGGTGATAAAGCAACAGAAATGTTTTGATAACTGCTCCACCGAGCAGGGCGTGTATTTACCTTTTGGGTAAAAACAAAGAAATCTAATTTAACCTCTTGCACAATTACGTGGAAATATTGCAGCAATTGTGCAGAAAAATGCGCTCTCTTCCCAGACACCCCTGGTGAGCACATCTCGTTCGGGGTGTCATGCTGTGCCGCAAAAAAATGTGCGGTCCTTAATCGATGTGTCAAGGTGGTACATCGGATGCTGTGCTCCATGTGACCCAATCTCAATCGAATCGAATCGAACACGCCCCATGCACTTTGGCGCGGAAGTTACTATCAATCAGAGGTACCTATGTATGCTCCTCCACGTCCTATAGAGTGCCTTAATATTTTCAGTGATCCCCTTGGGGCGATTCCCGGATGCATTGTGCGGGATTTCGGTCCATGTTGTTTTGCATTCAATTCTTTTCCACTGGCAGCAAAATTTTATTTTGTCCCGGCATGCTCAAGTGAGTATATAAGAGGATTACAGTGGGATCCGCACATCAGTGATACATTCAACTAAAGATTTAAATGTCCTCAATTTTATTTTCATAGACCTGGGGATAGGTTGTTCAACCGTGAACAAAAAAGCGGATTGAATTTTCTAGATACTTTGAGTGCATTCCTAATCCCGGACAGACCCTGGTCATATGAGCATCTGTACGTGGCTTAAATCACTTCGTGTATTTCACTGCCTTTTCTGAATTAGGCGATCCTACTTTCATCATGGTCTCGTACACTCTTTGAATGCTCTAAGCTTATGCACAGTTTTTCGACAACATACAGGGACTAGAAGAAATTTTTCCACGATGGACTCTGCAGATAGAAGGACGACAAGTATTGCTACTTTCACTTCTCTCAACAGAACTCGTGCAAAGGAAATTCATTGCTATTAATAAAGCGACTGGAATGGACTAAGATTCTTTGAAGAGGATACAAGATTCTTGTAATTTTATTTTTTATCAGATTTCTAGCCGAATTTTTGTTATTTAATATTTTTGCTCCTATAGCAGATAAAACTTCTTCCTATAATTTTATTTGAATTGCATAAATGGACATAATATTAAACTTTTACCCTACACATAAAGAAATCAATATAAAAATGAAACAATAATTTAAAAATGATAAAGCGTTCTTCCTGTAAAATAATTGTGAAACAAAGTGGATCTACAATACATCCGCTATGCAATTTCAAATCGGCATTCCAAAAAACAACAATGAATTATTTAGTTTTGAAATGATAGCGCGTATTATCTCATGTAAATATGTGTTAGAATTTTAGATAATACAAATCGAAATACCAAGTGTTTGTTGACACCACATATACGTAGCATAACGTAACGTAACGTAACTAAAGATAAAAAATCTATCTTTGCGACCAATGTGTTTTATTATTGTATCTATTAACGATGTTACTTATTGATAGTATTAAGTGACGCTGTCGAATATAGTGTGAGTGTATAAGATGTATTTCTGCGGGAAAAATATTTCAAAAACCCTGTGAACTCTTATGTTAAAATTCTACTTACCTACTTTTTTTCTTACTACATACAAGCTGGTAGTTTACTTTAAAACTTTCGATTTAAAGCGCTAAATCACCAGTTGATTTCAAAGTAATACAAACCATTTTTAGTTTTCTATGTAATAGTTTTGGTGATGTATTAAATTGCTCTTTTGCCATAGTTTCCAGTGCAATCGACTGACATAGTTTTGGAGCAATGTGTTTCACTCGATGACCACATTATTTCAATCGTTTGAAAATATAGTTCCTGCATCCACGATGGACTCTGTAGGGACAATTATTGCTACTTTCACTGCTCATTTGCATGTACTTGTATATGGAAACAACTTTCTCAGCCTTATGCAACGGAGACCCATTGCCATAAATATTCGGGCAAAATGCACCTACTGCACCAAGACTACGTGGCAAAGCCATAAAATTCGTTTAGAGTCATTTTGTAAATTGTGCGCATCTAGTTTTCCGCGGCTTCACACGGGCACGATTTATGGAACAAAAATAAGTGTATGTAGTTGGTGCGACCTGATGGTGATAGCCCACTATAACTACCCCGAAACGAGCAGTGAAGACTGCAGACTAATACAAAAATTTCCCAGGTGATATAGACCGCCTGATCATCATCTCCAAGACAAATAACCCTGTCCAAATGCTGATGTCAGCCTTTCTGGCGGCGCTTCTGTCGTACGACAATTTTTTTAAAGAAAAACTTTACCGGTCACATCTCTTGTGCGCACACATACAGGTGAAATACATAAAATAATAAATTTCACGTGGAACTTTTTGAAATTTATGGCTTCATAAGGGGAATGTATGTGAGCGGCGAAAATTGTAAAACTTTCAGGCAACGCATATGTTTTAAACAAGTCAACGATGCGAAAAGCGGAAAAGTTGGGTAACTTCACATGGGAGCGGCATATTGGTTGTAGGTTGGTAGTAATTAAAAATCTCAGAAATCCAAGACTTATGTAGGTGGCGGCATAATCGTTTGCGAACTCACTTTACCTTTCCCGATGACTGCCTCAACTTGTTGTGTCTCGCTTGAAAGTTTTCGCACTATTTGTTAAGGATTGCACAAGTGCAGACACACCATAGTCGCAGACGTTGCGCCGACTTTTCTCTGTCGAATATATGAATTTGACTTCTACGACAAAAGGACAACTTCTTGGTAAAAATGAAAAATTTTCTAGATTTATGTACAATGCATGCAGCCTCCAGGGAAGAAATAAAATACATATTTGGAAATTCCACCCATAGAACTAAATTTAAAATAAGTCGTTCTTGAACACTTTCATCACAAAAGTTCCCACCACGCCCATGTAGCTAAGTTAAGCTGGCAATTTTCCAAATTCAAATGTTTTTCTCAGGAATTTTTCGAATCACACAAATATTACATATGGTAACGGTTCCCTGCACTTAATTGCGACGACTGCTGAAATATGTAGTTACAATATTTTGCATATCAATAATCTGAACCCATACATCGAGCATGGTTTGAATCGATAAAACCACACACGTTCTCAAGAGTAAAATTTGGTGCTGAGATCGAAAGCCTTTATAAAAGGTTATTTACAAATACTCGTAAAAAATTAAAATTAAATGGGCTAAAATTGTGCACATTTGAGCATTATCCGTTTTGTAACCTAGGAAATATAGCCGGTCAATGAATCAGAAATTTATCCTGACGAAAGTAGTAAACAAAAAATAAAAGGGCGTACTCCTTCCAGTTTTTTAAGGACGTTCCCAAAAAAATCAATTTTCTTACGATTCTTTTGAAACTTTAAATACACATATACTTAGGTATAAGTGTCCTTTATACGTAGAAATTTTTTTCAATCGTTCTTGGGGTAGTAAATTTCTAAATATTGACTATTAAAATTTGCATATTTAACATGGGAACCCTATCCCGATCGATGTTAAAGCGATTGTTTTATTAAATAACAATAGTAATTTTCTTACAATTGTTTTAAAAAACTGATAACTATTAATTAAAGATATAACGAATATCTTCCTGTAAAAATCACTATGACAAGCGGTATTGGTTTTGTTATAAAAAATATTAAAAATGAGCTAATTTTCGATGATTTTCACTTCTCGTGAAGTGAGATATCGCGACTTGGCAATTCTTGTAAGCAATAATCGCAAGTTTTATACGCGTTAAATAACTTACTATGTAATTTTAATGTTTCAATCAATTTTTGCAATATCACAACGTCATAAGCAGCATCGTGAAATGATTGTTGATCGTCATCACAAATTTGTAAAAAATCTTTACGACTGCTCTTTGGGAACGTCCTTAAGCTATTATAGTTATATGCGTAGTTCTTTCGTAATACCTGATTTCGTAATGACAATTTTGACGCTGATGATTCTCGCATATATGTATGCAGAAATTATATGCAATAGGTCGATTTCTCATAGCTGAAATTTGTAATTTCGCATGCATACGATTTCGCAATATCAGAATTCCGAAAATTAGCTATTTCATCAAAATTAAAATGTACATAGAGGAAAATGTAAAGTTCTCTGTCCGGACTTTCTACAGACCCGAACTGTCATAACGACTGCTTTGACTCTATTTGCAATTACTATCTAGAAAGGACATTGGATTTCACTAAAATTGTATCTAGATTTCATTAACTGCATTTTAGAGTGCTGAATTCGGAGAGCTCTATATTCTTTTGAACATAGTTAAATTAACAAATTGAGTGGATTTATTAGGAAATGAAATTGATAATAGAAATAATTAATATTACTTGAAGTACAAAAATGCATTTGTAATTTCGCATGCATACGATTTCGCAATATGTATCTGAATTCGGAAAATTAGCTATTTCATTAAAATTGAAATGTACAAAGGAAAATGTAAAGTTCTGTGTCCCAACTTTCTACAGACCTGAACTGTCACAACGACTGCTTTGACTCTATTTGTAATTACCTACTACCTAGAAAGGACATTGGATTTCACTACAATTGTATCTAGATTTCATTAACTGCATTTTTAGAGTGCTGAATTCGCAGAGCTGCATATTTTTGAACATAGTTAATCAAGAAATTGAGTGCATTTATTAGGTAATGAAATCGTACTTCTTGATAATAGAAATTATAAATATCTCTTGAAATACCAAAACATTACATGAAGTATTCTTAGAAAGAATGTTAATGAGACCAATTCTATGAAAGTGGAATTGTCTTAAAAGAAATGTAATTTAACATCTTTATCGACAAATACAACCCACGTGGAGTTCAAGGGAAAGGTGCGATATATCATATATTTACAAAAAAAAAAAAACAAATTTTGTATACTTCAATATACATACATACATCTAATATGTCCTGAACGTGTAATTTCTATATATTTTATTCGTTTCAAAAATGCCAAATGCTGCGGTCGAAAATCGCCTTTACTGTGGTGACCTCTCAAGATAAAAGATGTACATTCATATCTTCTCATGAAGACGTTCGTTCAACATTTTTAAAAATTTGATAAGTTATAAGTTTATTATTATTTTTTTTGCATTAAGAGAAGGCATAAAAGTTTTTGCCGAAATGAATACCTATATTCAATGCGAACATTTTTCCGCTATTAAGAAAGACACGAAGGCGTAAAATATGTATATCTGCAGTTTGTAATATAATGCTTTGATTTGATGATGTCGTAAGATATTTTAAATCGAAAACGAGAAAAAGTTGTTTGTTTCCTTATTCATGTTAGGCGATGAATAATAAAAAGATTTACTAAAAAGGAGATGTTAAATTTTTTTATTCATGCCATGCCATAGATCAGATTAAATCCAATAAAATAATGAAAGCCCCCGATTTTTCGGTAAGATTCAAACGCATAAAATAGACAATTAATTTATGTTGAGGGAGAGCATGGGTATGCGAAATGCGAATACTCACTCATAACAAATGGTCATGTATATTCCTAGGATGCCTGCTTAAGGAAGTCCTTTACTTTTTGGCGAAAGGCACAACAAGGTAATGGCTCTGTTCTGTAAAAGAGATAGTTTTTCTCAGGATTTATTGGGAAACTATTCATGCGCTCTAAGTGGGAACTCAATGTGCGCCCACTCGACGAAAATTTTGCAGGAGAATTTCAGGACTCAGTAGTAAAAGCCTACAGCTTTTCAGTACTAGCTAGCTTCTAGAGCTGCTCGCATATAGAGTGCTTTTTGGAGGAACATCTCTAGCTTCTGTTTTGAGGAATTTTCTATTTTAGGTTTCTTGTTATATCGGTCTCCAGTGCCGTGACATACAAGGTTTAGGCCTTGGCTGCGTTGACCGCTGAAGAATAATTCTCGTAAAGGAGGTCAGTTCCTTTTGCAAACTGTAAGACAACTATGAAGAAGGCTAGAAAGAATGCTGTTATAAAAATAAAAGCACTCTATCTTGTCATAAGGCTCAGTCTTATGGTCAGAGGCACTTCTTTTTCGCTCTCAGATGGCCAATAGAGTCTTATGCTATTTTTGGATTTATGTTTTCAACTCAGAAGAGTTGCAGAAACTTAAGACGGTATGATGCAAAAATTCAGTTCAAGTGGAGTTCACACTCTTCATTTAATATCTCCATGGGTGGGCGTTTAAAAAGGGGCTAAAACGGCGGGTGATGATGTGAGGAAATTGAATTACTTCAGTCTGACTAAGCAAACAGCTCTGTCAGGCTACAGACGGCGGTAGTTATCAATTACACTAATTACCGAGTCTATTAATTATTTATTACATCAAGTGTTTTTGAAGTGGCATAATACCAATCAAAATTCATCATCGCCTCTATGGTGCGCGAGACTCTTTGGGATGGCTTCCATTTAAGTTTTCCCGATAAATGTTTCTGTAAGGTTTGGGAAAGTTCTCCTGCTGATGAACAGAAAACAGTTCTCAAAGTCTCAGGTATAGTACTGATAAAACCGTCAAAATTTCAAACACAGATTCTAGCTAAATCAATATTTGAAGCAATGGGTGGGTCCTCCTCTCTGTTCGAAGTTTGAAGAATTAGAGGACGTTCTGGGAAGATGCAAATATGTCTAATAGGCTGAAAAATAGTAAGGAACTCAGCACTTCACCATATGAGAGACGGCTGTGGTGACTGTGGGGTCTCGGCACTAGACATTGAAAACGACTGTCAAGCCGTGTGCCTAATAACCCATCAAATTGGAAAGAATCTCAAGGGAATGCGAATGTCAGCCCGAATTCTTGAAAGGAAACCAATATTCCTTGTAATTGCCGAGGTGAACAGGGCCCTCGCCTATTACAATTTCTGTCACATACGCCAGTTAGGAAAGAATAGATTTGTCATAGTGGGAAATAGGAAGAAATGTCTGAATGCTCATTTCGCCGGCATAAGCCAAAGCAGGCGGAAGCATGGCTCTGGTGTGAATGGGGAGCCCAAGGAGATTCATTAATCATTTTTTCACTGTCGCCCGGTGAAGGAAAAACTCCCAAGTCAGCCATGTGCGTGCCGTTCGAGCAGGATATTCTGGCAAAAAGTAGAGCAGCTTCCCAAAATTCCTGGAGCCCTAGGTATAAGAGTAAGGTATCCCATTCAGAAGACTTCCAGACCCCAGAAACTCCCACGAAAATTTCCACTCGACCGGTGGCGGATATTTTAAACTTGGAACAGGATGCTGCCTGATTTTCTTGCTTTTATTGAATTTGCACGATGTGGAGCAATTCGATTGATGGGTTCCTCTCGAGCATTTGCCAGTTCATCGATGTGGATCCCCTGGGAAAGGGATCCACTGGTTCCCGGAAGGTTTGGTGCGTTAAATGCAAATATGCCAAGATTTTCGCCATTAATGCAGGCCTATGCTCTTCCTGCTATTGTTGAGTTATTCAATGAGGAGGAATTGTTCGTTATTGTGCTGGAACGCCACGCACGATGACGGTAAATACTTTGATGATCCGTGAAAATTTCAGTTCTCTTGCAACTAAATTGGAATGTATTTTCTAGTGAATTTGATGTGTCACAATATCATCGAATTTTGGAAAATGTTTCCCGAGTACTGATGGCACTCGATGAAAGTGGGCATAGAATGCTTTTAAATGGGATGTGGTTGCTAAATGGCGTAATTCTCACTCAATGAAGTAATAGCTTGACCCTTTATAAAAAGAGATAAATTAGGAATTAGTTTATCAACTTTCCTTATAATAGCGACAAATAAGAAAATTAACATTGGTTTGTAATAATTATGAATAAAATTAGCTCTTTTAGTCTTCGAATTCCTTAATTTAGGTTTTAGTTTTTGTACAGCGGTGGGAAGTTGTTAACATTCTAAAAATTTTGATATTTTGTTTTGTAACTAAAAAGCAAAGATTGAACGAATTTTCAATAAAAACGGGTACATTTTTATAGAGAGAAGGTAAATTTTAGTCAGGATTTTTCTTTACAATATATGCTTCTCGACTGCTCACTTAATACAAATAATCTATAAACCTTATTTTCATTTCACAACTAAGGGGACGTAATATTTATTCATTTTTCACAATCTATACACAATATGTACATATGTACATACATATGTATGTAGGTATAGTGATTTTTTTAAAAATTGCATCCAATTAAGAAGATTAAATTAAATGCAGTTTAGTTCTATAGTATGTAAGTCTGATTTGAAAGCGGATTCATTAAGACCGAATCGACAAATTAAAAGACATATGTATGTATATGTAGTTAAGTAAGTATTTATTTCCTCTCGAACCTCCGGAGTCAACTGGCTATACGCTGAGAAAACTTTTTAAATTTCGGTGAACGGAAAATATGTAGGTACTTACAGTCATTTGAACTATACAAACTATGACTGTGTGATATGTTTTCAAATCTTTATGGCAGTAAATAAATAAAAGTTTACAAACTTTTGCAAGTGTTTTCTCTGTATGCTGGACTGAATCTGTTTCATTTTTATATTTATGACTATTCGAGGAATTTGTGCTACTTATCCAACTTGGTCGTTTCAAGTTATGAACAACTCAAATCTTTTAAATTAATAGAATCCATCTTTCATTTTTTAACTTTTAGTAAGCATTAGCATATTTCGTAATGTTCTCATTTGATTTGATTTCAGTTATGAAGCATCAATTTTATTAGGAGTTTTACGTATTAAGGATGTAACTTTTAATTTCAATTCGATTCCAAAGAGATATAATAATAATCAATTAGTTTAGATTTAGCAATTTACTTGTTTAAAGAAGTATTTCGTTTTACTAATAACGGTATACTTATTGATAGCTGCCGATTCGCTATGAATATTCAAGTGCTCGGATAATATATTAATTTCAGTAGAATGGTATTTAATAATAAAACTTTTTGTTCAATATTGACTCTATTCGATGATAAGTAACCTACCTATATTTTAAAAAATTTTCGCTCCTAACATTTGTGTTTATTTGCTTTTTAAGATACATGATTCAAGTTTTAGCAGGCTATGGCTTACTCCGGAGTGAGGCTAAATTAATGAAAAGTACTTTTCAGATTTTTAATAAGAAAATTCCATTCCTTCCTTGGGAGTTAGGATGTAGCCATTTTGTTTTTTCAGAATGTTACATTTTCCAGTGAACTAATTAAAATTGTTTGTCAAAATATTCACATAAAATTTTAAGAAATTTCTTGAATATTATAATATGGCAATTTTAAAATTAATTAGAAAGTTCATGATTAACTCCATGGAAGCTAAAACTTCATCCTATTTGCTATTAGTATTAACGTAGCATTCGCTAAAATCTTAGCATATATGTACAAAATTTCAGAGGATAACATTTTTCAACCATGAAGGTAAAAAGTTTGTTGTGAAGAATTAAATAAATCTTAGCATTAATGTTTTGCCGTTTTATGAATATGAATGTTTTGTTCTTTTATTCAATATACAGTTTAAAATGTTTTGTGCTTGACCAGAAAAATGTCGTTAAGCAAAGATTATTTATACATACATACATATCTGTATATATATAATTCTACTGTACGTGTGTTGTCATTGAACTCCTCCTAAACGGCTGGACCGATTTGAATGAATTTTTTTGTTTAGATTCAGAAAAAATTAAGAAAATTGCGCGGAAAATTTGAAAATTTCAGAAAACTGTTAACGAGCTCAGTCGATTCGTTAGAGCGTTGGACTTTTAATCCAACGGTTCGGGGTTCAAATTCTGCTCGGGCAGAATCACTTTTTTTCATTTTTTACACCGTGGGGGTGTACGTGGGAGTAGATGAAGGAGGAGTTGTGGGGGTGTCCGTGGGAGTAGATGAAGGAGGAATTGTGGGGGTGTCCGTGGGAGCAGGACAACGTCTGTCGGGTCAGCTAGTATACGTATATAATATTCACAAAAATAGAGTAATGGATTTTCTTTTCTTATGATTATCGTTCAGTTTGGGTTTGCATTATCTTTGACTGGTGATGAAAATTTGTCACAAATTGATCACCTGAAGAATAGATAATTCAGCAAAAGACTCCCACACATCATACAGAGAATATCTAGGAAAATGCCAAGTCTATATAAATATCGCCGTCAAAAATGGATGTCACTGATCCCGGAGTGCTCATATCGAATAACTTAAAAATACACTTAGGTACTCTTGGCGCGGGGGCTTCTTTCGCCACTTCTGTTGGAATACAGTGGTAAGGCCGGAATGAGTAAGGCGGGTATGGATTCTATTCTACCTACCTAAATTTCACATCCACTTATTTGTATTTTTGAACATAATAGGATTGAGTTTGGCTTTTAACAACATGCTTCGCTCCATGCAGGAGGTTTTCAGGTATTATGCTGTTCTATTTGAAGGAGCGCAACTCCCACTCTCTTGTAGGGACATAAAACCTCTTAGTTTCAATATGGAGAAGTTCTTATAAGCCGGGTAAAAGCCGAAGACAGCATCAGCATGTCAATTGAGATTTGAGACGTCCAGATTTGTCGTCTTACATGTGCCAGGAGCTCCTCTTACGAAATTAATCTGCACAAGTGGGCTGAAGCGATTAAACTCGCAATAAGTGCCAACTCTGTCCACATTAATTAAAAATCGCCTATATGGAGTCGTTTCCCTTGGATTTTTATTTTAATGGATTTCCGAATGATTTGCGAAAATGTTCCTCAATAAATGTTGTCGGGCATCATAAATTTAGTGAAACTTTCTTAGATAATTTGCTTAACTTTCTAACTTCCATGAAAGAGGCTGCTTTTGGGCTGCCACTTTAAGTAATTTGATTAAAAACTTTCCTGCATAGATTTTGATTTTACTCCTTTTCAACTTCTAAAAGTTTCCTTAACTCCTGTTTTATACTTCTCATGGTTTGATTTAGCATCACCTATACGAAAACCATTTAATAAACGAATTTTATGTGGGATATGACATCTTTCACCATTTTCATTGAAAATCTACATAGTTATTTGTTGTTTATATGAGATCGGACCAAAGAATGATTCATTTAAACCTCATATGTCTAATTGACTTGTTCTTCTTAGATGGAGTGTGTGATTTTGTATTTCACTTAGGTATTGGTATATGTAAACAAATATTTTTGTTGATATTAATTTATGTATTCTGGAAGACTAAACTAATCCGGTTTATATTAATTATGTCAATAGAAATGAAGATCACATAATGCAAATCGGCAAAAATCTCAACATTTGCAATACTATGCACTGCTTAACAATTTGAGCATTTTTTTAATAACAGGAAATTAAGGAATTAGCATCGGCTTTATCATTTTCAAATTGACTACTACTTGAAGAGCGAAGTAAAAAAATGTTAATTCCCAGAGAAAAGCATATGTACATATATAATATATATATTCACGTACTTTAGCTAGTATTTTGTACCTCTATATGTAAAAAATAATTCATACAAATTTTTAATTTCCGAATAATTGGTTTTTAATGTAGTGTTAAGCAATCGAAACGATTAGCTGAGACACTTATTTGTCTAGGAGGTAGGAGGTTGCCGTGACCAAATCTCTTGTTTAATTGTATGTTGGAATAGAAAGAAACACCCAAGAGAATAAGACACAATTGAATTGACTTTCATGTTTTATCATGCGTACTGATCTTAAAGACTAAGTGATTAAAAGGTTATAAAATTATAAAAGTTTATACCTGTAATTATCGTGTTTTTCGCTGAAAGTCTTATTCGCAAAATAATGCTATCGACATGACAAAAAATTCCACATCACTTTGATGGCTTTCATCTAAAGCAGCCCTGAAGTGGACGATTAATCACCTTTGAGCAGCCAGAAAAAAATTTCCCAGGGTGGCTTCTTTCATCGCAAACCATGGCGTTGTCAACACGCTGACAGAGGAATTTTAATGAAAACGCGACGAGCAGAAAGGTATTGTTGAGCTAAATAATTGTGTTTCAAATTTTTCCCGATATATATTCGCTCTGCATAGAAAGTTATTAGGGGGTGGTGACGCGTGAGGGTGGAGTGTGGCATATTCAAGAGGCAATTTCACCCTATATTTGCCGCATTCCAAGAAACAGAAATGTCTTTATTTGTTCACCTGAAACGGCGATTTATTGCATGTATACCTATGTAAATTTGTTTGAGAAGCAATTTCACCTTCCTCCAGAAGATTTAAATTAATTTTTCGAATTCAAACTTTCATACGAAATGGAAGGAGTATAATATGCGGGACTCTGTAGAAATTTGAGGGATGGGTATGCAGGTGATACCAGGTTTTCTTAGAATTATTTATTTTTTATTTCAGTACTGTCTGCCTGATTAAAAACAACTTAAATAAATTCAGATTGATATTAACTCATGTTGCCCGTCCTGCCAAAAATTTTGCTACAATATTTCGGTCATAGTCACCGCGATTCCTTATTTCAATTAAATTTGCTGCCACACACCCTCAATTATTCATGTTAAATTGGATTAATTAATTTGCCGACAGATGTAACTGGAGATGGGGCGGATTAAAACATCACCCTGACAGCTATCTGTTACTCACGTCCCCATGCGTCGTCGTGCGTCGACGTCGATGTCGCACATGAGCTACGGCGCGGGCGGCGGTGACGCACCTCCGAAAAGTAGGTATACGCGTTTTTTAACAACTCGATTAATTCAAAATGATTTTCTGATGAGGCAATGGAAGAATTCAGCTACAAAATGGTTGGCGAGACAGAGGAAATGGAGGCTGAGGAGGAAAAGCAGCCGTCACCACCCCCACACTCAATCCAGCAGCTCATTAGTCCTAGTACCGTGCTGACGTTGTCTCAAGGAGAAGTTCTGTGTAAATTTAAGAATTTTCACTTTCTTGTTTACACTCTATTTACTCATGCCAATTAATTACGCCCGGGCGAGCGAGTCCCGGCTCAACAAGTCCTCGGAAAAATATCAAAGGAGCAACGAAGGCACACAGTTAAATATTTCAATTGCGCGATATTTCATTGATAGCAGGGCCAACAGCAGTTCGGGAACTCCTTCCTTGCCGAGTTTAATTTCCTCCCTGCAAATTGCTTAATTAAATATTCGTGATAAGCCGAATTTAAATGTTGTTCCTTAATTAGGGCAGAGCTTATGGAGCGGTTCCGTACCTTGGAATTTTATGGTCTTCCAGTTTAGTCATTTAAGCGCGACTCGTAAAACCAATTTCGGTGGAATTGATTTGCTTGTGGGGAATAGGAGGTATTAGGAAGCATCCCGTTGCTGAATTTTGGGCTTTTCGACAGGAAGCAATTATCTTTTTCCAGCGCATTTAATTTGCGGGGGGTATGGGAACGTCCGTCGTCGATTAAATTTATTCCACTCTTTGCCTTATTTTGAATAATAAACATTTTGGGTAAACTTTCGTTGCCCACACTCGTTTAATCACGTACCACAGAACTCACAAAATTCGTAATTCCACTTCCACAGACTCTTCGACGTGCATACGCATTGGGCAATTTTCCTCACAGGAATATACATACATATTTTTTTTTAGAGATTGAACTATTAACTCAGTTTGGGTTCGGGGTAGAAAATTAATGAATTGAAATTTTATATTTTATATCTGAAGCTACCGTCTTAACTTGGAAAGAAAACTCTTATCAACAAAATATAGCTATATATGTAATAGTTTCAATAAACTGATTTCAGCGAAGCCTATTACAAAATTCCCACTAACATTGAAATATATGACGATATATTCACAAACAATATTGCAGTCTTGCCCTCTAGGATTTTTAATGCCACTTTTTATTTTAATGTTATTTGTCATCGGCGTAAATTATAATACAAATCGTTAAAAGTAAAGTGTTCACAGGCCACTTTAAAACTTACCACCTACAAACCCACTGAAAACCACTTGAATACCATGATGGGTTCCCATATATGTAAATGATCATCATGTAATAAATTTACAATCCGTAGGTTGAGCAGAAAAATTATAGCATAAAGATAAAACCATAAATAACCTGAAACCATGAGCGTTGGTATATAGTGACAATGGCACATCACCCTTCAAACAAGTCTCCCACCACATTGAAAACAGAAAGTCAATAAAAGTTGTTGGGGCTGATTGAATTATTTGCAAATAAAGCACTTCAACTAGAAGCACCTGAATTTAAAAAAAAAACTTTTCAATTTGTGTTTTGTGTTAAAACATTGTTTACTTTGTGGCTGAGAATCGATAGGAGGAAGATGTGGTTCACGCAATGTGTACACGTGATTCGCTAAAGGAAGTAAACGAACAAACGTAGCAAGGATTTTCATTTGGGAATTGAAAAGTGAAACAAAATCTGGAGGGAGCTAAATAAAGTCTTGAAATTAAATCAATTCGCTAAAAGTTAGTTTTGCGCGGAAGTTTTATTGCGAAACAAACAGATATAATCATGGCATAGAATACAATGAACATTGAATACCTATGGGTTTTCTTGTATAAAACAATGCCATATCAGGATTATTAAAATGTTTAGTGGCTCGGGAACAAACAAATAAAATGTTGCAATTGTCTCGGGTATTAACGAACATTGGAAAAAACATGGACATTTTAACAAGTCGCAATTAAAGTTGATAGTTTAACCTGATATGGTCTTAATTGCCAACCAGCAGTTCTGACCTGATTTGGCATCAAAGCCAGATGATCAACGATGTGCATAAATGAAATTATAATTGGATAAAAAATTAAAATAAACGAATAAATGCGAGTGAATTATTATTAAAACTGATTTGCAATTATTTGATTGGGAAAAATCGCTTATTTCATATCCTGTTAATTCATCATTCATTTGAGGTGCGAGTTGTGGTTAGAGAAGTATTTTCAAAAATGTTGCAAAATGTCGGGCCTAATTGAAAAATTAATGTGATGCTAATGAGCGGATAAATATTGAAAAAAAAACCATCTAATGGCTAAAATTAGTATAATTGCGGACTGGCAAGAGCAGTATACACCACAAGGTGTTGTCAGTTTTGTATTTTAACAACCTCTACCTTTTGTCAGTGTTCTGGACGTTTGTAATTTTGTGAAGTGCCTCTGGCTAATTTGAGCATACGATAACATTCCTAATTACAATATTTTGATGCGACTGGCATCTCCAATCGGCCAAAATTTCATTAATTGGCCAGAGTCTATAGCATCAGTTAGCAAATTGGAACGTTCCTAAAGATTTCTTCACAATTGCGTCACCTGAAAGCTAATAGGTCTCATGCTTGGTTATGCGAATTTTGAGGTAATTAGTATGCAAGAACGTATTCGAAATCGAGGACATGTGCATCGACATTGAATTGGGGAAATAGCTAAATATTTGAACTATTTCCGGGAAGTATCACGGAATACACGAGGCTGGTTTTGTGTAACTGCCGTACAAATTGTTTGGATTGTTTCGTCTAGCGAGAAAAGTAACCGAACCGGAGATATCTCAGGTGACATAGTGCGCCTGTTTTATTAAAATGAGTGGCAAATATTCAATACGTAGACCTATGTTTGCCAACTTGTCCTTGGGTAAATGTAGTGTTTATATTGGCTTTAGACATTCAATAGAATTCCTACAGAGACTATTATTTGTAGAGTCCCTACAGTCCGCAAGGACCACAATATTTGTCCTTTCAATCGGATACTACCTATAGAAGTACCTACAAGAAGCAAACAATTGCTACTTTCGATTTGAAAACTTGCCCTTCCCCTTTTCTTTCTATCTCTCGATCGTATTGAAATATTTTCCAAAAAAATCAACGAAAAACACGACCTGGAAAAACCAATATCAGACCGTAGTCAATGGAATTACGAAACCGAATTAAACTCGTATTGCCAGCAAATGAAAGGCACGGGTAGCTCTATGAACTGATGATGTTCAACACGTTCCCTAACTTGAAAGTACTTTAAGTAAAAAGCGCTTCAAAGAATCTACCCGCCAAGTCAGAGCGCGACAGAACATTTTGATATCACAATCACGTTTCAGAATAAAAACGTGTCTTCCGGAAATGCAAATGAAAACGTCTAGGACAATAAAAGCACTTCCCTGTCCAGCCCACTTTTTTTTAAATTTTGCACAGTTGGCTTCATCTGCCTTCATCAGGAACTCTGAGGCAATTTCTCTCAAGGTTTTCTTTTAAAAAATTTTCTATTTCTGTTTTTATTCTGTTTTTGCTAAATTTAAAACAATCTTAGCATTGCATCTGGAGGGCACACTCCAAGAACATGTCTGGGGTATACCGAAAATTTTGTTCGTGTAAATTTCTTTTTAAGATTTAGGATTCTCTGCTCGAATTAAGTGAAGTGCATCGGGGAAGGGTTTCTCTTCCTTTTCCTTCGTTTTCAAAATAAACCGCACAACTCAAGAGCATGAGTTGAGCTGCTGCTACCATCCACAAATACAGCTTGTGTGGGGTGCAATGACCGATAATCCACCTTTCATCGTGATAGAAATCTCGAGCACTAAGCGCATTAGAAAATCTTGTAATTTTCGAAGTTGAGCCGATTAACCAAGGTCAGTGGGAAAAGTTCCCTTAAAACTGGTGGGGGAGTAAGACGATTTGTTGTTTGGTTCTTGATAAAAGGAGGCAAAAGCTGGAAAAATAAAATAAATGAAATAATACTGCGATTTTATATTGTCGACTTTAAGAATTTAAAATACTTTGTAAAAAGTGATTAAATAAAATAAAGTACATTAGAACCGAAAAAACTGCTCTCAACGCGTTATGGTGTCACAACCAGAGAGCGATTTGAACAGGAAAATAAATATTTCCTTTCAGTAGAACGAAATTTTTTCTATAAATAAAAATACAATGATGTTACATAATTAGAAAACCACAGTGTTATCGAAACATTAATAAAATAACAAATGCTAACATTTAGAACACATCTTTTATATAAATATGGGACAACGGGGTGCAATTTTCATCCTAATTTTAATTAATAATAATTATCAACTGTTTTCTTGTGTTTAGTTTCTAATAATTAACTGCACCTTATATAGGTAGGTATGTATGTATTTAAAAGGGGCTCAAATTTGGTCGTATTTAGCACTTTCAGACTCATATAAGGAATATTCGTAATTTTTCCTACTGTATATATGTATCTTTATATCCATTTTACTAAAATCAGTTTGTATTCATTTTTGCATATTTTCTGGAAACATAAATCTTCTAATTATAAATTTCTAAATAAACATGATTAACCCCATAATATAATATAAATTGTTTTTAAAGGGTGCAAAATATAAATTAGAAAAGTCAAAATTCTAAAATAGCGAAGATTTCCTTATAGCTTAAAGAATAAATCTCTGGTCCTCAAAACAATGGAGCGTTCCAAAATGGCAGTAATTACTGTTTTCGCAGGCTGGACGGCTGCGTACGCCAGAAATCCGAGCCCGTAATTAGCCCAAATTAATTCCCCACTCAATGAGGCTGATTGAGGGTCCCAGTGCTCCTATGCCTTCCCGACTGGAACAGGGGACCGAACAGGTAACTCGACAACGGCAATAAATTTGGTTTGCTTAGCTGCAGCTTATACAAATCCAGAGCGCGCCATGGAGGACGATATATTCACATGGGATTTAAAACAATTTCTAGGATTAGCCGAATGACATCAAGTCGAGGGGCTGTTCTGAGGCTCAAATTTTTCATAGGTGTATAGCAAAAGGTTGGGCGCTCCCCTTTCAAAAACGATCACAAAGGATTCCTTTTGCGCGGATGGTGAGAGACTCGGAGCCCAGCTAAATAGGATTTCTTTTAGGGTACGGTGGAGTAGGGCTCCTGGAACCCTTTATTTTTTTCCATTTCCATTCGATAGTATTGCAGTGATGTAAAGTTCGAATTTTCTGAAAGCAGAAAGGCAGAGGTGCGTAACACCCACGATATAATCTGAACAAAACCAATAGCGCTGAGGCCATTAGGCGTGATTCGCGGTCCTCGTAAATTACTCGTAGAAATTCATTCAATTCGTGAATCGCAGATAATGAGGTTTGAAGCACGAGCTCTGCTCGACGACACCAATTTAATGCTTCAAGTTAAGTTGGACTAAGTTGCCCTACGCCAGGTTTAAGCGGAGATAAATGGTCCCAAAACAGCACTCGGTGCGGCACTGCCGGTCCTGGGAAACAAAGCTGAAAAAAATAAGAAGGGACGGATGGGAGAGGAAAAGGAAATAACTTTGAGGTAGAAATTGTTGGGTGCCATTGATTAATGTATTTCGACTTGACAGCACTGTCTTCGTGCGCGTTCCCCGGCAATGTATAAATGAGCATACACTTTTAGAATGTGTCAGGTCCCGGGCACAATTCACTCAAGCATCCCCGAAGACAGGGAAAGCATTTAAATGCTGAAGAAGTTTGCCTTGTACCCCTTGGGGACGTAACACTTCTTTGTGCACCCAAGGAAATTAAAAACCTTTCAAGGCGGGATAAATACTTGATAAAGTGCACGCTAAATCTCTTAGCGAGCGGAATAATTCAGTAATGTGAGATCGAAATTCTTTAAAAAAAACATCACAAAGCTTTTACTCCGACAAACGGCCGGGAAAAATGCCTTCTGGCTGGCTGCGGGGCGCAGAGGACCAAAAAGGTCAGGCGAAGGATTCTTATTACTTCTTAGACTTTGATAACTTCTATTTTGCCCTTTGATTACTTTTTATTTCACTTTTATAAAATTTCAATGGCTTTAAGGTTCGGGTATTGCGACGAAGAGGCCTCGAAATATGCTTAAATGAAATTTTAGAGGTGGACTCCTTCACTCCCCTTTCCTTCCCGCTTTCAAGCCAAGGTAGAATTTAAGTAAAAATTAATCTTTAAATCCCCCAATAACTTTTGTCTTACCTGGGCAATGTCTGCCTGGAATATTGATTGGGGGCACCCCGCGAACCTTCAATTCGGAAAGAAAGCAACGGCTCCTTCTTTAGGTACACCGCTTCCCTCTTAAGGTTTTTGGCTTGCTTAACAGCTGTAACAACCTTGTCGCTTTCTCTAATTTATGATACGTGAAGGCTTGCTGCGGGGGAGGAGATTCTTAAGTGGTTCTGGATGTAATTGATTTTATGTACTTTACTTACTATCCATTCACTGAAGTTGGAGTGATTTTTGGTTCCTTTCTAAAGACGAACTTCTGGTAAACTTGTTTCGACGCTAAATTTTCTCGTAATAAAAGCGATTGCTCTTGGTGTTATACATTGTAACTCTAGAGTTATTTCGTCACCATTTTATACATCGATATACAAAAGTTTCTCAACCGAGTCGTTTTTTAACTTTTGTCCTTTCTTAACACACAATGCAAACTTGGTGTAGTACATTTTTTTTAGAAATTGTGCTTTTACAGAAACGAAGTACGCCGATTTAAAAGTAAAACTCTTTCTTTTTGTACTGTAGATTTAAAAAAGCATTAAAGAACTCACTGGGATATTAATTTCAATAATTTGAAACCAATATAACTCACGAATTAAATTTTCTTGTTTATTCCTTTAGGAAAACAGAGGAAACATCACTTAAGAGAGTAATAATAGCACTGATAGAAATTGAAATTAGTTTTACTAGAATCAAATTATTTCCACTTTAGAATTCGTAAAGAACAACAAATGTAAATTAATACCATCAGAATCCGAATTTTTTTAAAGGAAAATGTTAGAGAGGTAATTTAAAAACGAACTGATTTTAAATTGATTCTTCACACATTGATATTGTCCAACATGGCTTTATATTTTCTCGCTTTTTTTAGCTTTCAGATAGATTCAAATTGTGTTTGCATAATGGTTTTGTTAAAATTGCGGTTTGGTGAGGTATAGACTTCTGTAAATACTTTGGTGTAATCATTTTAATTTAAAAAAAATTAAATAAAAAATATAAAATCATTTATTTAATAGTGGATGGTGTTGCAACTAATAATATTCTGAAAAACTATGGATATGCTCCATACAAAAATATCACTTTTTAATCAAGAAGGAAGTTAATGTGTGAGAATCAATTCGTAGATACATAGGTATCTAGTTCTAATTCCTTTTTACCTGAGAGAAGTTGACGATTCTTAGGAAGACCAAAGTGTGAAGTTTACTAAAAATATTGTACTAATGGAAGGGAAAAGAACAGGTTTTGTGGCGAGAATATTTTCAATCAGTTGAGGACTAAATTAAATCATGTATTGTATGTTAAAAATTTGTATTTAATGTTTACTTCATTAAAAATTTATTTATGGCTTCAACTCCTTCAACGAAGAGCTCAAAATATTAGATAATTAAGTTTGATACTTCTTATCTGAAGACAATTTAAAAGTGAGGCATTTAAAGTGAAGAGGCCTCAAAAATTAATCTTGGAGTCCTACTGGGGAGTTTCGACAAGCTCCCTAGGAATTTTAAACGAGGATAAGTGAACCACACTTATCTTAAGTGCAATTTTTGCTGTGGAGAAGATCTTCCAAGATAACTCCCATATTGAGGATGCGTTTTTGCTTACATGATTTTGCAACACTTCTCGTAAAAAATTAGTAAGAATTTTCCACCACATATACATACATATATAAAAGCAATTGTGAAACTGTTATCGATACATAACAACTGAATCTGTAAACTCCTTTACTAAAAAACTTTAATTTTGCAGATATCATTAGTTGATCATCAATGGCCACATTACTTTGCTAGTTTGATTTATTTATTTTATACAATTTTAACCTGGCCAAGAGTAGAATAAAATCATAATTAAAAGCAAAAATCTCTATAAAATGTTCCTTGGTGTTCTTATTTCAACAGATTTCCCCTTCTTGTTCATACATTACATACATCGAAAGAACATTTTAATACGAGAATTTGTAAATTGCTACCATAAAGGAGGAAGAACATATATTGACATATCATTTTGTATTAAAGAAACCTAATATTTTCTTTGCATACAAACCGCACGTAATTCTGGCTTATTAATTGGCGCTGAGTTATTTCTATCACATAATTTGTGAAATATCTGGACAGTAAATCTTTCAAACGTACATACTTGATATAAAATATAGTGATATTTTATTTAAATATGAATGGTTTGAAGAGCCCTCCCCTATTTTTCGAGAGAGATTAACATATACTGACATACAATGAAAAGTTATAGATAATACGAACGTGGCAATATTTGAAATCGATTAAGTAGTTTTCGAAAACCTTTTAAGGGTCGAATTTGAGTATTCAAAATCACAAAAGTCCCTATTTAATCGCTGTAATAAAACATGTGTGAAAAGTACCGAATTATGATAAAGTTTTCACTATTGAAGAGCAAGGCACAAAAATTGCATAAAACATAAAATCCAATAAAGTGCAGATATGTACACTGTAATCCCGTTTGTGTCCTGCTTCTTTTATCCACTTTTGCAAGACTCTTTTGCTCTACCATGAAATATTACCTCAATTTTGTGGATAATGCGAGTGTTTTTACAAAATGGAAAAATTGTTGGAATGTCGTATAAACCTCATTTAAATTCAAGGAACACATGTAGATGGGGGGGATAGAATGTGAAAAGTGTGATTTTCCGAAAAATATCCCACAAAACTTCAAAAATTTCCATTTGTTAGAGTGGTCCGCCGGTCCTTTTGTATGTCCTCGGTCGTCGCTTGTTTGTTTGTGCACTTAAATGACTTAGCAAATCTCTAATTTCAGGGTTTCCTGCAAGTAATCCACAACAGGTGAGAGAAATCCTCTTTGTATGGGCCATCGAACAATAGCCGTCGTTTTGTCTCCACCCCCGCCGTTTTCACCCTCTTTTGTGTTCATTTTTAGTAGGGCTGCTCGCCGTCACACTGCACCAGCTCAACTTTTGCGTGAAAGAAAATGCATGCAAGCTGGCGGCAACAAAAGGATCAAAGAATAGGAAACGCTTTCTCCCTTTTTATTATAAACAAAAATTTAGATCCCCGCCTGTGTGGTGTGTGCTTTAGAAAATATAACTCGCGGGCAAATATTCGGTGAGTAAAGGTGTCGTTATTTCGCCGACCTTTAAGCTCTGTGAAAAGAGTGGCGTGAATGCAGAACCGCGGATGATTGAATGAATTTGCATTTCTCCCTGTGACGAGGCGGGCAATAGTAAACATAAACAAGCATGTAAATTTTATTTATACCTACTTTTGTGGTATTTGCTCACTTTTTAAAGAAAACATAGCTTATGCTCTTTTACGTGAAATTTTTATCTCTGAACTGAATTATGGAAAAAATATATTAAATATATTACTGTAATGAGGAGTTCTTTCGAACACTTAGGCTCGAGAGTGAACTCATACATATAATTAAAATATCGCCTAAAGTCAGAAATATTTTAACAACTGCAAATTTATTAATTTTAGCATGTAATTGCGTCATATCAGCAGCTCGTTTCTGTAACTCAGTTGAGAAACTTCTCTATTCTGACGTGAATCGAATTCACCATGCCTAGCTTTATCAGTTGAGTTGATGGGTTTCTGTGGAAAATGACGACAAAATGACGTCAAATGGAGAATGCCAGTAGAGATATTCTCTATTTGAAGTTACAGAAACGAGCTGCAGGTTAATTCTTCGGATGAGGCTAGGCTAGGCTAGGCTACAAAATTAAATTTTGAGTTTATCGAACGTAATCTTAAAGAATACCTATGATATTTTGATTATTGTTGATCCTGCAGGTAGCTTAATAAGAAACAAACCCAACATTACAACTTTGAACTATATATAAGAAATGCAACTTTTGTTTCAATATTTCCGTGTTTATTTTAATATGTAATATAGGTCTGCCAGCTCCACACAAAAATAAAAACGCTATTATTCTTATGTATAACATAATTTTTTTCTGGGTAATCGAAGAATTATCACAAAGTTCGAGTATAAGTATGCGCATATTTTAATTTATGTTGCCAACTTATAAAATACCTTTCGCATCCATTTCGAAATTTTTTTAAATTTTATTTTAATTAACGAAACGAAAATTCAGTAGCTTGGGATAATTGGAAACTAGTGTTAAATTCTCAATGGTATTATATTTTTTTTATAGAAATTTTAGTAATTTGAAATGGAAAATCGTTTAATTTAGTGCCATTTTATTTTTACTTTATAGTAGGATTAGACTGAATCGAGCATCGGAGATAGCTGAGAATGCTCCACGTTAAAAACGTCTATCCGTAAATAAAAAGCACGCCTGCAAGAATTTATTCCGGCAAAAAAAAATTTGTTTCTGGAATCTGGTTATTGAATTTAAAGAAGATGCCATTTTTAACAGGCATCAAAAGGGACATTTTTGGAATAACTTTTAAGATTTTTTAAGAATCTCTATCCTGACAAGTGCTTAAAGAATTTATCGTATACAGTACAGGTGAAGTTTTTGGCGCAAATAAGCATAAAGGATAACTTGAAGAGCAATTTCTTGGAATGCACTAAGTGAGGAAAACTTTCCTTTTATTATTTAAGGAGTTATTTTGCAAAAGTTCATGCTTCAGTGTCAGCAAACCTAAAGAATTATTAAGATCTCTTACTGCCGCCACCTTCCTATTAGTTGGACTTACGGATTGGTATGCCTTTCTTTCATTTTTCCAGGAAAATCTAGGAAAAGGAGAGCAAAATATTACAGATATTTTCATGCCTTGTTGCACATTTTATTTCTAAACCTTATTTCGAGCTTTACGAATAGGTAGAAAAGAATACTTCGAAGTATTGAACAGTCGCATCATATAAGAATATCCGTCTGTTGTAAGTCGAAACGATAGGGCCAGAGTCTGCCTTTCTATACCGCATTCCTTCAGTCCGAAGTTTCTTAATAAATTTGTGATGATTGCGAGGGAGCACTATGTATGGATGTGGCATTAATTCGCCGTTTGGCATCCACACTGCGCCCTGGGACCTTCTCAGACAGAAGACGATATGTCACCTTAACAGTCCGATTAGAGATAAGAGATTCATTTTCCGTATAATACCGAACACCTGGCATCGTCATTTTGGTATATACCCAGGTGCTCGAACAGGAGTTCCAAAGACGAAGACGAAGACGACTCTGCCATCTTCCGCCGATAGAAATCCAATGAAGGAGAAACTTAAACGAGAAACGGCGAAGACGTTTTCGACGAACAGAGGCGATGAAGTAGCAATTAATCGAAGCCCTAAGTAATTTCCACGGGGTGTTATTGGTTTTTTTTTGTTTTTTTCAGAAACGGCGCGCTACCTTTGGCCCTGGAAAAACAGGGCTTTTATGTTCTTCGAGGGTTGAAAATTTGTGCAGATTTTTTCTATTAAGGAAACGGCACATTAACCTAAAACTCAATGAGACTGAAATAAGTAATCTTAAATCTAAACGATTCCGTGAACGGAAAAAATCCTTGTCTGCTTCGAAGCAACTCCCATCGGGTCCATCCCCATTGCCGCTGGACAGAGCTACCCGAATGGGAGTAAAACGAGAGGAGAAAACGTAATTAAAATGTAAATCTTGGTCCCGAATTAATTAACTTTGATATGTCGTCCGTACAGTGTTTTTTATTATATCGGACAGCTCACTGGCTGCCGATTCGGGGAAACCGTGAACTCCTCAAAGGAGGAAATGTTTTGCGACGAGATAAATTTTAAATCGAGTCAAAACGGCGCGACATTCCTGAGAGGCTCCTCGGTTTAATTAATTCCTTTGTACGGAGCCGTTGCTCCATCTTGGCCGATGTCTTCGCGGGTTTGGGGTCATGTAAACTAGAGTCATGCGGTCTTCATCGGCGGTTAATGGACCCGGGTCCCATAGTCCCGGCACTGGGGCGAGAGAAGATTTTCATTTCCATTTTGTCTGTCGCCGGGCGGTTTTCGTATCGGTTGTATTAAAGCAATCTTACATCGGTACATTGGCCCCGGAAGGAAGACAGAGCGCCCAGGGAGCGTGGCCCGGTTGTTTCGCTATTTAAATGATTTTTAAAAAGCAAAGCAATTTAAGCAAATTTTTTTTCGTATACTTCTTTAACCTCTTACAGAGTGAATGTGAATCTCGAGATCCAAGCTCCATTTTTGTCGGAGCAGGAAATGTTTGTTAATGCTTCCGCAAAGAAAGTTCCGCCGAGTCTTGTGCCGGAGATTAAAAACAGAAACTAAATAAAAATAATATTTCGCTGCAATATGACCTCATCGAATGAATTTTAATTACACTCCTATATTTATAAATGAATTGCATAAATTCGGAAGCGCTAATGCTTCATTCGTTTTATTCAACGGATTTTATGGGTGGGCACGAACTACCCCGAGACGAAAAGGGATGCAATTTTAATGACTACGAGAACTAGCGTCACTACGAAATGAAGGCGGTGGTGGCACGGCACGGTGGCGGTAAAAAACAAGTGTCTGCATAGACCGGAACCTTTTCACTGCCCCGTAAAACACTCTCCGCCGTAAAAAACTTAATTGCTGCATCACTTAGCGAGTTCTAGTTTAATTCTGCTTTAATTACTTAAGATAATTTCCATAACTTTTGAAGCGAAGCAGGAGGCTCCTACCTAAGACAACTAAAGCATGCGGCGGCGTGCTGTGCAGGACCGTGATAAAAAGCATTTAAAAGCAAATAACATCGCTCGTGGTTATGAATTTTTTGTTTTTATTTACACGAATATTCTGCTCCACTCTATTTCATTTTAGTGCAGGGGCTAAAGGTATTACAGAGCACTTTACTAATTTACCTTGCTCTTAAGTCCCACTACCTACATCTGTCCATTTCATTGCATAAAGAAGTTTATCCGAAGTACAAACTTGCAAACGATGCTTTTATCGAATGATTCTGAATTCTCTCCATTTTTCATATTTGTATGTGTTTTTTGTTCCGTAAAATATTTCAATAGGCTTATAGATAACTCCAAGCCTTAAGTCTGAAAAAGACAAAATTAAAAATTTTGAAAAAACCCACGACGGACGTAAACGTCGTAATAGAAAAAGGATTAAATAAAATTTTAAAACCCCCCGACTAAAAGGAGGTAAGTAACCAAAGAAAATTCGTCGGAAGATGTCATTCCCTGCCCTGAAATGAACTAAAATATTGCATGTATGTAGTCTTTAATTGATATTCTCCTATTCTTAATTCAGGGCGTGCTGTGCAGGACCGTGATAAAAAGCATTTAAAAGCAAATAACATCGCTCGTGGTTATGAATTTTTTGTATTTATTTACACGAATATTCTACTCCACTCTATTTCATTTTAGTGCAGGGGCTAAAGGTATTACAGAGCACTTTACTAATTTACCATGCTCTTAAGTCTCACTACATCTGTCCATTTCATTGCATAAAGAAGTTTATCCGAAGTACAAACTTCCGAAGGAAGCTTTTATCGAATGATTCTGAATTCTCTCCATTTTTCATATTTGTACGTGATTTGTTCCGCAAAAATTTCAGTAGGCTTATAGATTTACTCCAAGCCTTAAGTCTGAAAAGAAAATTGGTTCCAGGGTAAATCCAGACATAAAATTAAAAGTTTTTAGTTTTTACCTTCAACAAATATTATAAAATCGTAAAAACATTTAGAATAGAGGAAATTGATTGATAATATACATAACATGCATATTTATTGCATATTTACTATTTACATATATTTATATCAATAGATTCTAGAAATAGGAAGCAAAGAAAGTGAAATTTATTCTCCTACAAAATCCATGGCAGGACTAAGGGTAGTTTATTTACGTTTCAACACTTTTCCACAATTTCGTAGAATTCTTGAAATCCCTTCTTTAGACATTTTCTTAGGTTTCGTTTTACATCTTGCTTCAACTTGCTTCCTTAAAAACTCACTGCGTGAAAGCACCCATTTTCAGAAAAATTTATTCTAAGAATTGTTACTTGTATATATATATGTATCTATTTATATTGTATTTATATATACTATTTTACAATGAATCCGGGATTTAGAGATCAATTATATTTTTAGATCTTAAAAGATTAAAAGAATATCGTTTTAAACTTTCGGAGAAATATCTACAATTAGGAATCCAGAAATTCGACACCTACAGCTATTGTTTAAAATACTCTTAAGTGTAAATATTTATTTATAGGTTTAAATTCTTTGTAAATAGAACATTATTAATATCAAATAAACGACGTCAAAGCTTTTTATAAAATTAATTGTTAGGGAGTTATTAGATACTGTTAGTGAATATTCGGTTTCGTTATTTTATGTAAGAAATTAATCTCATAATACTCGGAATAAAATATTTTAACTTGGCAGGCTTTATTTTGCTCTGCAGATTTGGCATTACAAAGAATAATTTTAAAATTAGCATCTTTAAATCGGATTGCTGCCATCTACTGTGACACGCGCCATTTTTTATTAGACACGTCATGTATACACATATGTATGTATATTATTTTTGTGGCTAATTTTAAATTGTTCATTATTACAATAGATATAGTAATAGACAAGAATTGCATTGGAAGTGCATATATATGTAGGTTAGTTAGTGAAATTGATGGGATGTGTGGTCTCAAAGTTATAAATATTATAAAACTTAAATTTTGTTATTGTAAAATACATAAAGTGATATAATTAAAATGCCGTGTAACCGCAGAAAAACATGAAGCTGAATATATAAATTAAAGACTTTCTCTTGTGATACAGTTCAGGATAAAATGTGTAATTAATTGGAAAGAGAAGGGAAATTGTCGTTTTATCTATAATTAGGTGCATAATTACTGGCTTAATTGCGACAACTTGTAGACAAGTTCGTAATGTGGATTCTCAGCTCTATATTTTGTGGCAAGACCACTGGTGTGGTAGTCGACACTAGGATTAAACACAATATTGCTTCCACCCTCCTTTTCGAATTCAAAAATTGCAACACTCGTGCCTTTTGCATATTGATGTTGACAATTAAATTAACTAGCCGCAGAATAGCAGAGCATGTCCTGGCGTTCCACTCCTTTTCTGATTCTTATATGTATTAAATAACTTCCGTTTTCATTAAGCAGATAGACACTCTACTTTTGGTCAATAATTCTGATTGCCAAGCAACGGTGCCACATTGAGGGGTGTTTGCTCAAATGCCAATTGCGGTCCCCGAAATACGTTCCATCCTTGTGTAAACTCCATTTGCATGCATGATTATTAGAATTTTGTTTGCTCATTTGGTTGTTTCTCAAAATTTCTGTCGTGGTCAAGACAATGCCAATGCTTAAGAGGAGCAGAACAAAAGGGCTCCTGTGCGTTGTATGTCGGCGGTTTTATGCGCGCATACTTCTGGGAGGCAGGGAAAAATTAATTTTGCATTTTCATATATGCAGTGTTGAGTTGACATGACGTCGTCGTTTTCTCCATTTAATATGAAAATATCTGATGGTAAACCTGAATCTGAAATATACTTAAATGCTTCCGAAAATGGTCAGAAGTCAACTGGTGTGGAAATTCTGGCGGAAATTGCGATTTTTACTCGATTACTCCTGCTTTGGTGGCTGGTTGAGTGAATAACACGCACAGAACGGTGGCGTCTCGACAAGGAAATGAGCAAAGTTGGCTCGAAGAGGAAAAATTTATAAAGATGTCCTAATTTGGTCACGTAGTCCGAATAATTTATCAAATTTTATCTAATTGAACGTGTAGAATAGTTCCTGAGTTAATTTTGGCGCACCTTACGTGATCGGGTTTGATTTATCCTCGTCCCCGAATCCGCTACCATCGTGGAAAAATTAAAGAAATCATTTTCGAATAAAAGTTTTGCGTTTCGCTGATATTCCGGTGCGGGCGGATGCCCGGTGCCGGAGCGGGTAAAGTGTCTTACAGCAAATGAGAAAACTTTACCAAGTTGGGAAAGAATGCGACAAGTTTCGATATGGATAAAAGAATATGAGTAATCACAGAACTAATTAAATTGTTAGAGAGATTACGGGCTCTCGTCCGGTTGGGAACCCCTTTACCGGCGTGGGTGGTGCTCGACGGATGCTGGGTGGTTGGCTGGACCGTTCTTTATTTTTATGACATTAAAAATTCAATTACGCCGTCACCCCACCCGTGGTGGAATGTACCTTAAATTGTTTTTTATATACTTTACCGCATAAAATCTAATTAAAATCCACGTCGAGAGAACTGAGTGGCTTCCCTGCAGGAGCGCCCACATACCAGCTTTTGGTGCCCGATTTGGGCGGGACAGAAAGGTGATAAGAGTTCCCACAGACCCACTTCATTATTTATGTTGCCCTACATTTGGCACGTAAACAGGACGCTCCAGAAACAATGCTGAGCCCCTGCGTGAGCATATGTGTCACCCGAGCGCCGCTGTTTCATTTGAATCCGGGTTTAATAGCAAAAAGTTCGGCGAGCTCAAATTGATATCTTTTATTCAGTAGACCGGAGAATCTTGCGACGCTCACTCGTCGGATGAATTTCGAAGGCGGATAGATTGCTCGAAACAATTTTGACACTGAATTTCCTTCATTTTGATTTATGGTATCGGGGCGGCGATCTAGAATAACAAAGAAGGACGCATAAATTATGCACAAGGCGCTGCGAGCAAATTCTTTGTTCGACATATAAAATTTTCAGTAAGCGGCATTGCCGAAGCAGAGCAGTGCTTTGAGTCGCACTTGCAAATGTTTCAGTGCTGTTTTCTGCGCCACGGCTCCAACAAAGTGAAAGGAAAGCAATTCATATATTACATAGAACTGGATTATGTGTCACATTTTTTTCACTCTTTTGACTAACAGCGAAGCCTTGTTGGATTTTCAATATTATTCTTTTTGTATTATTAACCCCTAGCTGGCACCTAGGGGTCAGATGAACTCCAACCTTCTAATTCCCACTTTACTACCTTAATTTTTACCATTTTTTTAATTTCTTTTCGTGTCTCAATACCTGATATTAAGTTCTCGCAAAATGTTTCCACAAAATTTTGCAAGTTAAAAAATATTAGGTAAACATGGACAATAGAATAGAAATGTATGCAAATATGCTTGCTTTTGTGAAAATCATTTAACTACAAAACATATCTATCATATGCATTTATTTAGACTAGGTATACTACTAAATGGAGGAATACGATTACTGTATCACTCTATAATAAATTAAATTAAATTTAAATAACTTTAAAAAGCAAGGATTTTCCTAAAAAATCAGTTCCTCGTCATGTCACAATTCAAATATTAACAATAAAGTCTTTATAATATACATACATATATTTAGGTAAACTACTATACAACTATAAATTTTATTTTCAATATTTTTTAGAATAATCTCCAAAGTGTAAAGAATCAATCAGCAAAAGTGTTGACAAAACTGTTCAGTTGACAAATAACGCAATTCCTTAATGGTACATCCGTTAATTACACAAAAACCTCAATTTATCTTAAGCCATATGTATATAAAATTTCTGTTGAACATAATCATATAACAACAACAACAAAATCATATAATTTAAAATCATTTTCTATCCGTGCCCGAGTTTGATAGAATTACCAATTACAGATGTTAAAATTGAAGAAACAATTCATTATTTTCCGACGGAAGGTAGAGTACGTTTTTGCATTTTTCAAAATACATATTTACAAAGAATTGAAATTGATTTTAAACCTACGATGCTGAAAGAAAACTTATCTCAAGTTTTGAATTACTTCCCAAGATAGCTTCGTTATCTTTGCTTACCGCAATTTGTTCTCGGATTACTATAAAATCTTGAGAAGAAAATTTATTCCAACGAAATGTTATTTTTTTCCGAATGGCAGTGGATTAGGAGCTGTGATATTTTTTGTTGTTTACAGTGATAAAATATAGGTTTTCAATTTAATTCAGCCAATTAAATTTAGTTACTCTCAATAATGCCTGTATACATGCTTACTAGGTATATGTAAAAATAAATTTTTCAAAAGTGAATAATTTAAGCGAATATTTAGATAGTGCAATCAAATTGTTCTGATGAAAACTAATGCAAAATTAATGATTATTATTACTCGATATTATATTTCTCCATGAAGCTCAACATGTTTAAATTACATAAATTATTATAAAAGTTATTGTTAAAGGCGAATATCCTAAGAAAACTTAACGAATCAGAATTTGTAGATTTTATAAAAAGACATGTGATAAAATATGAAAGTTTCCCAAAGGAATATGTCCCAAAGTAAGGTCCACTTTCATCGGACGGTTAAAGAGCTTTGATAGGGGATATAATGTATAATTAATTATAAGTAATTTAATCGGGTAGGTACATCTAATACATATTAATCATTAATCACTTCATTTTAGGAGCTAGTCAGTTCCATAATTAAAAATTGAAAGAAGGATTTTGGAATGAAAAAAAACAAAGGACGGTTTGTTCAGCGAGGACCATACACATACGAATACGTTAAAAAGACGGCATGAGAAAATTTGTATCCACTTGAACTATACCCTTCTAAAAGTACATATGTCAAGTCGTCACAAGTTACTTAAGAAAAGGAAAATAGTGCCCTCCCCTGGCCCTTTATTTTTATAAAGGTTTGCCTTCATTTAACCCGCCAGACAAGGGTAGGCCCTCGTCCGGAGATGTTGTTTGACATGACCATTTTTAGATTTTATTAAGGCATCCTCTCAATGAACCTCTTTATGCGAAGATTAGAACGGTTTGGTACCTGCCAAAAAACTTGAAACACCTTAATCAACTTAACAAAAGGTTCGCCTGCCCTAAATCTAGTTTATTTGCCCTGATCGATCCTAATAGTTTCCTATTTTCAATTTTACGGGCAAAGGGCGTCTAAGTCTGTCGTTGAGCGCCTTCGTCTCGCCTCCAATTTTGAGGAGAGGGCGGATTGGAGACACATGTACACTGTACTTTAGCCCCCCGTACACCAGCTGCTTAAGCCCAGTGTACGATTGGATTATATCTTTGCAATCCATTCACCTGCGGGTATATTTGCATTTTGAAACTAAAGCCGTTACGGATCCAGGTGGCAGGCTCATTATCCCATGTGTGTGTACAAGGTAGAAGCCGATAATTCATAGAATCTATATTAGCAAAGAGTCCTACCTAGTCTCTATAGAATTCAGGAGAAGTTAATTATTCCTGCATACCTTTGAAGAGGCATGAGAGGAAAAAAATTCAGTAGAAAACGTGCAGTAACGATGTTGTTTTCAAGAGGGCCTTACTTTTTCCCGGAAAAAAAAATCGGTAAAGAATTTTGAGTATGCCGGCGATTTCGCTCTACCGGGCGAATGGCTCGTCATTTGTTTATTAAAGGTAATTCCTGAAACAAGGGGATAAGTGGCGCCTCCTATTCACCTTTCCTACAGTCCGGAGTAGAAGATTTCCGATAAATCCACTGTTGATTCGCAATGAGCCGTGAGATTGGCAGTCAAATGAGCCTGACAGGAAATGCAAATTAGCATAATTCCGTGAATATCAGGCGAAGACGATGATAATACAGCCCAGCAGGAATCCTCGACGGAATGTAAATTTAACAAAATTATGGAACAACTCTCGCCTCAAGGAGAGAGTATATCTTAAATGGCTGGCGCCCGGTCCTCTCCTGCGGGAGCATGTCTACTATGCAAATCTGCCCAAAAGTTTTGATTTATGTCAAACAATCATTTTCTACGTTTTCCCCCGACCTCGCGGTAACCTACTAAAACAAACGACCGCGAATTTACTCTCTTAATTAGAAACAAAGGTGTACACCTCCCCCGCCAGACGAGGAAGCCCTCCTCAGCCCCAACGTCTAAAGAATATGGAGAAATATTGTTATGGGCTTTATCTAGCGCGATGCTAAAATTAAAGGCGAAACTTTCTCAACGGCATGGGCCTCGATGGCAGTATCTGAGTTATGCTTTAATTTGTTCGCGAATTGAGACAAAATCGTGCGCATTCCAACCGAATTTGTAGCAATCGTTGGTTGTGGTTTTGTCCCCCCTCCGAGCGTGGAACTGGTCATGAAAAACGCAATTTTAACGGACATCGAACAGGTGAGATAGGTTTATTTAAATATAGCGAACCAGCGACGGAGGCTTCCGGTTATGCTGCGGGCGCGGCACGCAATTTCTGATTTATGCGAAATCCGTCAAACCTCGTAGCGAATTAATTCGGACGTATAGATATCGGCAGATAAAAGCGTTCCCGGGTTTATTCGTTGAATTTATATAGCAAGCATCAGAGAATGCGTTTCATTAAGTCCGGGATTATGGCGTTAAATCCTTTAGCTTTAAAAAGTCTAATGGACAATTTTACAGGGTCGGGTCAAGTGGGCACCAGGTAAACAGGATATATGTATGTATGCACATATATAGAGGATTGCCTTTAGTGAAATACAGATCAGAAAACTGTCTAAAGCTTTATATTTTTGCAAATATGAACCTTTTGAATGTTTTAATGAAAATATGAACGTTTTGAATGTAACCATATCCATAAATAAAAACAGCCAATCAAAATAAAAAAAATCAAGATAAAAACCAACCAAATCAAAATCGAACAAACTTTTCCATTAAAGGAGTAAAAAAATTTGTGGAATTAACGGATTAACTATAGACCCAGCTAATGTTTATTCGGCCTGTTTTATGAGACTGCAAATCAATTTTATAATAAAATCGAAAGCATCAATATAAAAACCTTAAGATTACTTTCATAACAATTATGATTTAACTTTTCAGTAATGTAAGTTGAAACTTCATTTAAGTCCCCATTATTCAATTTTTGGCACAATAATTATATATCTTCATTTCGCTTTCCTTTAGTGTATAATAAAGTTGTCGATGACTAATTTGTGTATGTATTTAGTTTGAAGTATATATATACCTACTCAAGATGAGAAATACTACCTTCATATCTACCGCAGTACCTACCTCATAAAACCCACATAAAATCTGTTTATTTTATAGAATTTTGTGGCAATGAAGAAGAAGTATATTTATAAATTATATATTTCAGATTAAATTATATTCTGATCGTTTTTTTGTTTATTTGAAAAATAGTCTATAGCTTTAGTAAGGATATAATTTGCGGTAACCGCACAAATAAAATTTTAATATATTTACAAATATGAAACTCTACCATGCAAATAAGTTAATAATGATAAATAGATATTTATCTGTAGTAAATAAATTAATTAAAATAATATCACACATTTTTATTGGCTTTGCTTTAATTAATGATAAAACTATTGTTTTTATAAGCTTCAAATATAAACACCTGTTTAAATGAAAAGCGACTGAGTGTATTTATAAATGCATATACCAGGCAATTATAAATTAAGTATAATGCCATTATGCTTTAATGGTTTCGGATTCTAATGAAACATCATTTATTTATTTTAAATATACATTTGTACTTATATTTTTAATTATTAGAGTGCTAATAGCTTATGCTTTAGGCTATTTTGTGCAAAAGACATCTGTGTTAAGTGTTAATATTTCATAGAAGAGCTGATGGAGTTATAAATTATTCATGAAATATTCCTCAACTTGAATTAGAACATCCACAAAACAGTAGTCAGTTGAGTATGATTATTTTGGAGTTGGATAAGCAAGAATTTCGTATAAATAATTCGATTTCCAGCTTAAAGTTCTTTTGCGATAATGAGATAATGAAAGCGTTCAAATCGTTTTAGTATGTATGTACATGTGTTTGCTTTTAACCAGGGATCAACATCAAATATACCTAATGATTTTTAGAATTTATAAACAAAAAAAGCAGTATTTTGAAAATAACAGAGGAAAACCTCAATAATATCACTATTTATTTTGTTATGATAATTGCTCGATTTTTATTTACTTAATCGATAATAACTGTTACTAATTGACTTCTATTGTTTGTCTTAAGTTTTTTTTTCACAAATAACAATTTTTACTATTACATAATTTTTCATAACTTTATTTTATTAAATAATACCGCAATATAATAGTGAGTGAGTATGAAAATTAAGGTTTCCGGTTTGTTTTCGTATTCATATGTTTGAGTGACAAAATTGAAACATTTTTCAAACAAAAAGCAAGCCGAAAATGCTGAATAAAATTCTAAATATTGGAAAAATATACAACATCAATTTTTTTTTCTGTCATTTCGGTTAAATGAATTTTCCTGGTTATTTAATATGAAAGTATGTTAAATATTTATCCTTGGACCCGTTCGTCCTGTCCAAACCTTTAAAAGAAAGGTAATTCTCGGTTATCACAATGTCTTTTCCAGAGGAAAGAGATTTTTAAGTATTAATACCTGCTCGAATCAATATAGAATATGTCTTCATTGTATATGCAAGATCGATTTTTTTTTGGGAGGATTTTTTAAATCGAATTATGTGGTTTTGGAATGATTATGTGTTATGTGTAAAAAACACAGTGTAAGCTACACTTGATGGGAAGGTTGGAGGAATTTTTGTATACCTGACGAGTTGGAAAACAGCGGTTTTCTTTTAAATTCAATCTCAGTACCAAGGCCTAACCAGGGTAGCACCACGCCAGGCATTTAATAAGACAAACGAGTATATCCAGGAAAGTTCCTGAAAGTTGTACTGCCACATCATGACCCCAGTGATTCTCGGTTAAAGCTTTAACCCGTTCCGAAATGAAATTTTTTTTCCCAGTAATTCGCTCTAAGTCCGTCCTGTGCTTATCTGTACAGTGGAACACTCCCGGATTTTATTGCATCCGAATTTGGCGTTCGCGTTGGCCTCAATGGGCGACGGAGAGCACTTTTCTGGAGCGGATGAGACAGTTTTACTAGTTCCTATCAGTTGCCTTGGGCGGTGCCATAAACATAAATTGAAAGCCATTCAGATAAGCAAACTTTATCAGGATTATTAAAAGTTCATGCAGCCCAGCCCGCTCAGGGGATTTTCGATTAAATTTTCATGAGTAATGCTGAAAGTACATCCGGTGGCACATTGAATTAGTAACTAGTCAAATTGTCGCAACCTGGCTGGAGGACCAAGTTTGAGCCGAAGGTAAAAACCTCTGAGCGATTGGCTGTCAACGTTGGAGTTTTTCAAACTTTATTTGCTGGACTAGCCAGAATATATAGGGATTTCTCAATTCTGATCTGTCATCATTTCATACGGGTTATATCAATTAATGAGTTTCCTAGTAATTGACGGGATCGGTCTCTAACAACTTCTGTTCCTCATTAAAAATTGAAGCAATTATTGGCCATGTAGGTAACCTGGAAACGGACACCGGTTGTTTAGAATCCTAAAGCATGCCCGGCCTCACACTGATTGCATAATGAATTTCGTATGCAGTTGACCATAAACTTTCCATGTAAAATAAATTATAGTTACACAGGCCAACGGGCCGGGACAGGTAGTCGAGCTAAATAATTGGCCGTCTTGAATCAAAACCGAACCAATAATTTCTCTTTTGTAAACGTCGGACCTATTTAAGGAAGACAACCAAGGCAACCGCAGTGGGTGCACTCAGTAAATTGCATTTGAGACTATCATTCCTTTTATTGAATATGTGGAACTATTCTATACACCCCCGGGATTGAGGCATGCATAAATGCAAATATAGTTGCTTATTTGCTTCCTTGTTGAATGTGTCTGCTCGCATAGAACATGTTGATTAAGTTAATCTATAAACTAATTACATTTTCAGTAGCCCTAACTGATGGTCTCCTTTTCAGTTGCCATGGGAAATGCTTTCAAAATAATTCTACACAATTTTCTGACAGAATGTTGAGTGAAATAATTTTCGACCGAGAATATGCAATTGAAAATTTAAATTTTCTTAAGGACATAGCTGTTTCATTAGTTTCGTTACATTAAGTGAACCTAAATTGAAAAGCACCTGAATACTGCACAAAATTTTCTCATCGACAATACCTACAAAATTACAAATACAAATACAATTTGTTATTTATAGTTTCATAAGAAGATATTCAATTTCTTTGGTAGAAGATTGCAGTTTGGTATAGAAATTTCGACTGCGGCGAAATAGATTTAACTTATTAGATGTTGTTAACCATCTTACGTAGCTTTATTGTTTTTCATTCTAAAAGGCAGAACTTTTAAATGTAATGGCTGACCTATAATTAGAACGATCTAAACTGAAATTATTTTTTGATAAAAGGAAATTGGTGTCTGAAAGTAACAAAAGTAATTGGTAACTACTATATCTAAGTGGAACCGTGCTAAAAACTGGCATTGCAACATACATACATATATATCTAAACGAGTTTAAGTTTATAGGTTTATAAGGTCTTTTCATTATAAAATAAACCAAAAAGTTTTTTGCTTTATTTTAACGTTTTTTTTGATATATTGAACTCTTACAAAATATTTTCATTTCTAAATCGATACTTTTTTAAGTTTACATAAATAAGGAATTTTCAAAGTATTTAAGATCAGCTTCATAAAGCTGGTTGCATTACATTTTAATATGCAATTTTTCTCTGACATGCAAATTTTTTGCGTTAAAATATCCATGGACCAAAGATATTTAAAATCTTTGTAATTAAAGTTGTAAAATTTTATGTATGTATATTGATACATTTTATAATAGGTAATACCAGCACGGTGCAGTTAAATTGTTTATTGCTATTTGTCAATGTGTTTTATGCATTCAATTGGATAGCCGATCAAATATTTTTAGAGGGCTAGTTTTACTTACGCTTTTATTTGTTCGTTTTTATAGAAAGTTGTAGATTGAAATCATAAAGCATATGTGTAAAAAATTTATATCAAAATAGACCTTCTATGACAACCCTTTTTAGATAGGCGTTCGTGTCTGGAGATAAATTAAATGTCGCCAAAATGTTTGCGTCCGGAGTTTACACGAAATGTTCTGCAACGCACATTTAGTCCATGAAGGAGCTCGTTACGTCCAGTAGCCGGGAAGAGGACCCATGAAAGGATCGAAATGAGATTCCGGAAATTTTCACAATTCTCGGACTATTATGGGACAATTAGACGGCCATGCATTCAGGGGTGAAGGCTTGAATTAGCTGCTATAAATTTTGCAATGGATATCAGTTAACCGCAGTTAGCCGCGTCCGAGAGCCCTATGTAAATGGCGAATTACGAAACGCCAACCGGGTTGATACCCGTTTACACCAATGAACGCGGGACGTTCAATGTCAAACGGGCCGGAAACAAGCGTCGCTCGACTCCAAGGGGGAGGTACATAAAAGCACGTAAATGAGTCATTTAAGGTCATAACATTTTTCGCTCTTATCAAACGACAGGTAATTTTCGTTACAAAATATTTACCAGCCAGCCAGCGTTTTCAGTATTTTTTTTTCGGAATTTCCGGGGTCCACCACGTTTAATGACACTTATCTGACTAAATGAGCGGAAAGGGTCAACGAGACCACGATAATGTTTACGAATAGGATGCAATTTTTAAATGAATTAAAATTTTAATGCCTTCAAAGAGCAAACCACGCAGCAAAGTGATTTGTTAAAAAGGGCACGATTTTCAAATCTTCATCTGCAGCCACCTTTCTGGTTTTTCTGCCTTCTAAATATTAGGAAAGCGGAGGGTGGAAATGCAATTCAATTAATTTAAAGTAGGAAATTCCTTGCAAACACCGCAAAACTTTTTCACCTCGGTGCGGATTCAATGCCATTTTTTGTAATTTACCAGCAGTTGGTTGCCGTTTCGCATTTGCGATTTTAATTTAGGTCGCCAATAGTTAGAGAAAGTTTTGCGTCAGACCCGCAGGATTGCCGACACCGTGGGGTATCCTTGACTAATTTGTTTTTCTGGCAACTAAGCAACTCTAAATTTGCATTTAGACAGGTGAGAAATACCACAAAATTCACTTTAATTTCCGGTTTAGCTCGGCGAAAGGCATTTGTGACACATAAAAGTGATTTATGTAATAACTGACATGCCGCTGGTTCCATAAAAGCCCAATTCGCCACAGAAACCCTTCCATTGAATATTTTCGGAGGTGAAAAATTTGCATTACGATTTTTTTTTTTTTTTTTTTTGTGGAAATTTCCATAGCTTGGTGGAAGAGTTTTCTATGGTTTTACAGGCTGATGTTATGGAGAGTTACATGCCGTAAACAAGACAAAATCGATACAAAACCCGCAGCTTCGAAAGTCTGGACTGTTAAGCTAGACAGCCAATATGGGAACTGCATATTAATTTTAAAAATGCCGCTGATCGCGGTTTAAGCTGCCATTATTATTTCGATATTTTTCAAAACAATGCGCCCGCCCCTCAAATGTGCGTGCTTTTGACATGCTTTCGAGTATGGCTTGTTTTATTATTTAAATTGAAAAATCGCTACTTCTTTTACGAGCACTGCCAATAAGGGGTAATTGCCAATGAGCCGGCCTTTTACTTCATTTGCATCGGAATGGAAAAGATTTATTCATAATTATTGTGAAAATCAACTCGACGTTCTCTTTCCCTACCAATGCTTGGCTTTTGCTGTTTTGCTTTAATTAAGCCCTTTCAGAGCGTACCAGATAACATTTTTATTTTTGACATGTCCATGAAAATTTTTTTTTGATTCTGGCAAAAGTATCATTTATGTTGTTTTTGGGGGTTACAGGATGAGACTATCAGAGTAAATGTATCAAACAACCCGTCCGCATCTGGCGCCAAAAGATTAAACTCTAATCAATTGCCGCTCGTAATGAACCCGATTTCATCTCGTTAAATTTGAATATGTGGGACGGATATAAATTTGGAGGAAGGTTCAATAAATTTAGGAGTTCCAAACAACTTGGTCCCTCAATAAATGAGTTATAAATTCTCCAAACAATGTATACCACCTTGCTGGGAAGCCCATTCCACACCGAATCCCGCCCGGAGCAACCTTCGAGCCGAGGAGACAGTTCGAACAAAGAAACCGAAGAGTTCGCCTTGAGAAAGTACAATGGAACTTTGGATTGAAAACTTTTAGTAGTAAATTATGATCCGGACAAAGTTCCGAACAAGTTTGATGTACAAATTAATTGACAATTAGTGATTTGGAAGTTTTAGTCCCTGCAGAAACACACTGCACTGAGATTAAAACACAATCGGGCTGTGGGCTATATATGTGCACTTCGAATAGAATGTTTGCGGCGTCCCAAGGAGCCATCTATCGATCGTTGGCACCTGCACACCAATTCCGTTCCATTTAATTATTTCTTCGAGATTTCGAACAAGTCCATGATGTGTGCAGGAATCGAAAGCGTCAAGAACAGCTGCAGAACGAAGTGGTTGTTTCGAAGTTCTCTTTCGTCCTCCCCCGGCAATGGAAAATCATTGGTCTAAAATCTTTCACCGGCAGCAAAAATGAAGGTCCGAACAATTTGTCCAAAGTATGACTTGATGAAATATTAAATTCCAAATCCTCTACTTTCACATCCTGTGCATTTACCTCAAAAGCAATCCACGCTTTCGTCGCTGAGCACCACACCATGCGTTGCTGCGTTTAGTTGAAAATGGTTATTTTAGCATTTAATCCTCTTAGCGACTTATAAAAGGACCCTAGAGAGGAAAGGTCCTTATTGCTTCCTGGAAAATAATAAACTGTGCACTTAACGTTTATTTGCAGTGTATCCGGAATACATCGAAGAAAAACTAAAAGCCTATTATATAGTTTCACCGAATATATGGGCTTTATTTTTCCCATGTAGTTTTATTAAATTTATCTTAAGATTTAAGTAACTTCCTTCCAATATGTAAAATCCCCTGTAAAAGCTTTTCAACAGAGAGTGGCATAATGAAATTTTGTTTCTTGTGCTTGCATAATTTAGAAGAATGTAACCATTTTCAGCTCGCTACATAATTCCCTTGTGGATTCAGAAAGTTTTATTCGGTCACCATCTTCATATACTTATTTATTTATTATCTTCTAAATTATTATTACAACTACCTATATTATATTATCTGTTAATAATTCTCTGTTTTGTTTTTGCATTTTTTATGAATGGTTTTATTTAGTTGTGAATAACCGTTGTGCTTGCGATTTATATTTCTTTTTGGTTTACCTACATTTTTTAAAATTAGAAATTATAAATATATCATGGATTATTGGAAACTTCGTAGTATAGTATTATTAATAAAACAAAATGTAAATTTTCTTGAATTGAGCTATGATAACCACAATGACCTCTGAAAAGTGCACTATCACAAAACCATTAACTCTTGAACAGGGTAGCATTTTAAAAACGGGATTGCTTAAAAATGATTTTTTGTAAGAGGACTAAAATAATATGGGTAAATGTAGCCAATGCTTAAAAAATGCCTTAAACAAGTTTGCATTCATCTACCCGAGGTTAACTACATTTTGGTTAACCAGAGTGCACAGATTTTGCCTGTGCTGTGCTGGTTGAGCAAATGCGAGAAATTAGTGTTGCATGCTTTCCTCGTGAAGTGCCCCGTGGTTTTCCAAAGAATGCTTTCTTGCTGGCAAGGATTCGTGGCTTTGACTGCGACTTAAATTTCAACGGATTTATGTTTAAACTCCTTCGGAGGCGGACGGGGTGCATAAATCATAAAGACCCAAAACGCGAGGGGATAAAAACATCAGTTGTGAAATTTCATGCTTTTAACCAGAGGCTGCAGTGGGTGGGTTTTCTGTTCCGCCTCACATGCAGCTGCGAGATTTGTGACCCAAAGTTGAACGTCCGGACTGGGTCAATTCAATTTTTGGCTTTTAAAGTGCGCTGTCTCCTGCCTTTTCCAATTAAGCTGCATTGTCCGGCCAGATTGCTTTTCCGCCTGCTCCGCTTCCGACTTCCTGTTGCTTTCTGCAGCTAAATTTTGTAGCTCTCTGATTGGATTTAATATGGCGGGGAGTCTTACAAAAGGCGCCCTACGGTCATTTATTTGTGCCAGTCTAAGCCAAAAAACCTTTCCATTATTTCTGCAAGAAAGGGCTCGCTTGACCAGTATCCAAAAAAAAAAAAAAAAAAAAAAGGAAAACCTTACGTCGAGACCGTGTTGAATGAGGCCGTAGAGAGATAGATAGACGAAAAGATAGAAAGATATTGATGTGCATCCTAGCGGACTCTAAGTAAGTTTTACGGACGTCTTTGCACGCAGCTGCAGTGGCCCCCGGCCCTGGAAGTGGGTCAAAACAAAAGTTCGTAAGTCAAGTTCGTGCTGATATAATTCCACTATTGCACTCTGCCACATCCTTCGCGGTCGTTGCAATTACCCTGGAATGTCGCCGAACAGGAACCGGCTGAAGAATGAGCCAGAGTCGGGCAAACTTTCTCCTTAGCATAAACATAATCTGTGATTCCTTTGTACTCGACAAACTTTTATTGCGCATTCCGCAATAACTTTTTATGTTATGTTTATTTGTCGTTTCATTGGCGAAGTTTTTGTTTTCCATTCAACACAATTACAACAAAAAAAATGCCGCCGACGTATGGCCCACCACCGCCGCAATGCCGAACCGGTGTAGAGTTTCTCAGCATTCGCTGGTTTGAGCTACCCAACAAAATCCGGCATGTGATTAACTTCGAGGACTTTTTTGAAACTGCCCGCAACGTGGTCAAAGCAATTTCTTTAAGGATAACCAGGATCCCAGTGGTAAATTACTTTGCACTCAACTAAACCTTCGATATTGCAAACAAGAGATTCTTTAGGGTTTGACTATTGAGGGACTCAAGCAAACCTACATAGCAGACCCTTTTTGCATTAAACGTTATTGGATCAAATAAAATAAAATTCGATTTGGGTAAATGGCTGATCTTTCTACTGTTTAGTTAGAATAACTAAAATAAAAAAACTAAGCAGCCTTTATTTATATAGTAAACCAGTCATTTCATATACATTCATCAGAAAAATATTAAAAAGAAAAAAATCTAAATCTATGAATGAAGTTAAGACGTATTACTAATTTAAAAGTAAAAGAGAACGTTGATCTTACTTTTAATATATTTGCTTACTATGTATTTTAAACTAGGTATAGATTTTTTTAATTGAATTTATTAGACTGCTTACTAAAATTAGAGCCAGATATACCTACACAAATACGTATTTTTTCCTAATAATCCTCAGAAATCGCCAAAAGCAAAGGAAGTTCTTTAAAATTCCTAAATATATTCATTTTTATATTTATTTTCATTTATTATAAATTTTAAAAACGGTTTCAAATTAAAGCATAGGTATCCAGTTTATTTATTGATAAATTTAATTGTTTACGTGCGAACCAACCTTCAACCTTAATAAAAATTAAATTCATAGCAATTTTCCACCACTTATTTCACTGCTTCCCATCTGTTTCCAATCTTCTGCCAAATAATTCTGTTGAAGAATTTTTGCAACATCTTTAAAGTTCTTAATTCGACTTTGTACTCTAAAGCAATCTTCGTCGTCAGAAAATAAATTAAGAGAATCTTCTATTCTGAGAAAAGAAAAACGAAATGAATCTTAAAGCGTTTAATTGGAGAAGCAGAGACTTCAAAGAAACACCTAAATAAAGATTAGTTTCTTTGGGATGCAAATGTTCTTTAAGTACATTGTGGCTCCTTGATGTTATAGTGCTTTGCCCGCAATTACCGAACAAGTAAATTTTTTTAAATAATTTTTTATTTTACACAGCTCTGTTTTCTTTAGTTTTTCCATGCTTTTTTTAAATGTTGAAAGCATTTTAAGATTTTTGTTATTAATACATTGTAAAATACGCACGAACATTCACTTAAACGATGATTTCAGTGCAATATTAAATTTCAGAAAATTACTTTTGTTTATAAATCACACATTATCAACTTGATTTTGGTGAAAACGGGACGGAATATGTATATCTCCAATTACTTTATATTATGACCTGTGGAGAATTTCTGTAAAACGTTGTAATCTGTTTGATATTAATCATGTTGTTTTGTTGTTTTTAATTAAAGGTAGTCAACCTTAAATAAAAAATCAGCAAAATTAACACAATAAATACATTTGAATGATGCGAATTTACTCAGATGCTACTTATAATAAATAATTAATAAATTAGGGGTGCTTTGGATTCCATTAAAAATTAAAGCAATACTGTATACTTTCTAGAGTCGGTAAATAAATCGTATAATTAAAACTTCATATTGGTTTTTTTGTATGCAATTATCAAAGTAATTTAAAAAAACAATAAAATACCAGTGATTTATAAAATTACGAAAATTCTTACAGCTTGAAATTGCAGAATAATTTTGAAAGTTGCCTGCGTATATGTTTAATAAATGAGTACAGGTATTTCATAATGCGATTATTCCTTCCATTTTCCAACAGTTACTAATGGCTTTTGAAATAATTGCAAATTGTTAATACCCTATAAGTTCTTTTCCGAGTCGAATTTCCGCGAATAATTTAAAAAGACCTTAAATACTCAATGATGACTGCCGACGGACAATTGCTGTACAGCAGATCAGAGCTCGATTCAAATTCCGACGAGGCATTGACAGGGATTCCCCGGGAAAATAGCACAATCTGGCGTATTTTATGACTTTTGCATACCTCACCTGATTTTTCAAAACTGCTAAATTTTTGCGGCGGAATAAATCGATAAGGACGTGATCTGAATATGGAGGTGCCAGACATGTGATTATCATATTTCGATGCGAGGAGATGCACCAACGTCATTACCGTTTCCGTCCGCCCCGACACAGCATCCCTCCCTCGTTTATTCCAGGACCTGCAGCCACAACGTCGACGGTGCGGCGCGGTACGGCACGACTGTTGGAGCCGCAGTTCGTGGATTTGATGCTAAAAGTTTAAATAATGTGGTGCGGCCCGCAAATAAATTTCAGGAAGAGCATAGAACGCGGCTCCAGGTATTCGGATGCTGGGGCGCAGGTGCTTATCCGCCGGCGGATGATGAATGTCGAGTCGAAGGAGCTCTTGGAGGCTTCTTGAAGTGCCAGCACCCAGTGGGGGCCCATTTGCTTTAGTGAGGAGATAATGTAATTCGTGCGAATTATACAGTCACCCTAAAAAAAAGTGAGCATACAGCCTTTATTTTGTCAAATCCATTTTATGGTGCTCCGCAGGTAGAGTACTTTAAGTCCTTGTGGTCTCCTTATAGGGAACCTGTCTCTGAAAAGCCCCACATTTCGTACAAAAATGCTTTAATATCAGATGCCTCGGGGCGATATACGTAATTCTTTATCATTTTCCAATCGCCTTGAGTATTGATCGAGTCGTAGGAGCTCAGACGGATTACCCACCCGAGCGAACAGTCAGTAGCGGGGTACCTGCAATTTTTCCCAATTTATATCCGCCCAATACATTTTCAAACAAAGGGTAAAATATTCATAAAGATATCTTCAAAACCCGGCCCTGCAGCGCTTTATTAGCATAATTATTGGAATATTAGAATTCAATGAAATTTAATAAAGCGTGCACCAAGCCCAAGAATTTATGCAAAGAAAATATCTGGCTGTAAATTCACAATTTTTTTTTTTTAAAAGGCGAAGTAAATTGAACAGCAGCATCGCCGGATCCGGATATTATCCTTTCCGGTGCACATGTGCGTGCCAGATGAGATTCCTGGCATATTTATTCGATTCACGTATCTGATAACATATCTTTCGACATCTATAAATAGCAATTTAAAATTCTTTCGTCTAGCTCTTCAAATCCTTGTCTTGTAAGGACGGGCGACAGAGCTAAAATCGGAATGGTGGTGGCGAGGTGGGGCTTTAGGGCTAGGACATCTACTGTATATTTATGAGAATTATAAGTTAGCTTCCAAATAAAATTTCAATCAATTTCCGTTTTTAGTGAACAATTTCGTTAGAACTGGAGGCGGTTCTCACGTGTAGGAGGAATGGAACCAAAAATATACATTGTTTTATTATTAACGTAATTATCTTTTTCACCTGCAGACGCACACACATTATAAATTATTTAAGTATATTAAATCCTGGCAAAAAATGTATGTTGTAATTTTTATCATATTAATGTCACTATATATTTTTATGTATATACTAATTATTATCAAAAGAAAATCAACTTAGTTAGTAAAGTATAGTATTATACGTGCAGATTTCTGAATAGAATATTAAAAATATATTGAACAATGCTCGAAGTTAATTAATAAGTGTCGTGGAAATTATGGGCAAAAATAGAACTCTAGAACAAATAATCGTTAAATAGGTGTCTCAGATTTTGAGGAAGTTTTATTGATAAATTCAAATAATTCTTCTTCAACCATGAGCTGACTAATTATAAAGAGTTTCATACAAATGATAGCGTCCTCTGCTTTTGGATCATAAAACGATCATAAAGCCATGCTTTGAATGAAAAGTAGCTGATTTGATTTCTCCCCAATGATATTACTTTACGTTTCCTATTAGGTGGGTAAAATACGCGAATATTTGAAAAGAAACCTGATTCAAAAGAACCCCGGCACGGCAGAGCAGTGAAATAATTTTCATCCCATTCACCCGGGTCGGAAAAATACGTATATACAATACCTCAAATGCGCGCGCCCTCTGTCCACTGGCAAGCTGAACATCAGCAGTTAACCCTAGGTTACTATACACGGAAACATTCAAACAAACGATTCTGAAGGTTCTCACGAAGGAGCTGTGCGGAAACTTTTGGGAAAACTAATGAGGAATAATATCCTTTGAGCGATTGTGTACAGTATGCTTTGGACGAAAACCAAATGGTCCTTTTTATGACTGGCCGCTCATCAGCCGCTTTCGTGCTCCGAGAATCCTAAATGGTCCCGGACACAGCTCACTTTGTTTATTGCTCTTTAAGTAAAAATGATACAAATTTATATGCGGAGTTTGATCCTTGGTCCCATCCCACGGGGACATCTGCAGCATTTAACGCAACCCCTGGGTGAAATGCTGCTGCTGGTCGTTGGCATTTTTCAATTCATCATGCGTGGACATAGTTTTTCCTTTTTTTCCATAAATATAGGGTGAAAAAATTCCATTGGCTGAAAACTTACATGAAAATGGGAAAATGGAAAAAATCTGATATTAATCTATAACACACTCAGCATGTTATGAAGAGCATATTCTCAGAAATTTATGATTTAAAAATACTAAAGGAGCACACCGCTCAGTTATGGTACGAATTCTACAAAAGAATGGCATGAATGAAATTGCTTACCGCTGCGATTAAAAGTTATTTAATTTAAAATAAAATATTTATTTGGCAGCAGAAATACCGAACGAAATACCTACAATCTACATATTTGATTCTGGAATGTAGTACATTATACAATGCTACTGAACAAGATAAGTTGAACTCCCATTGCTCTTTTCTTCTTATTTGTAAATAATTCAAATTACATACTTTAAAAAATTTTTATTTTTTGAAACTGCCATAGATTTCTCTGGAAAGTTCATTTTAAAGGCAGTAACAACAAATTTATCACTTCATTTTTCAACAGATTATTATCATAAAGGAATACTTCCATACTTCAGTTTCACTTTTGCAATTGAATTTAATAAGAAAAGTGAATTTCACAATTTAAGTTCGCATAAGCAACTTATCTTTTACTACTTGTCTTCACCATTTTTATTGTAATGTAAAAATAAAAACCGCCAAGTACTAAGTTATATGGAAATCGCAAATTCTGACAATTTTCAAAGCAATCGGTGAAGATCTTTCGGGGAATACGAATCTATCATATATGTATGTATATAAAAATGAATGTCTGTTTGCAACGCGACACTAAAACTCCTATGCCAGGATCTAAAGTAACTATTGTCCATATGTTCTATATTCCGATTGAAATGAAATCGAAAAAAGCTTTTTGAATTGAAATTCAGTATAAAACTCCTATCGTAAAATCATCTCAGTAAACTTTGACTTCTAATTTGTTGCATTCAAAGTGTTATAACTTATAATCTAATGTAGGTATAGTAGAGAGATTGCACAAAAGACGTAAACGTAAACGTATTATTGTGAAACGCATGTTACATGTAAAGGTTTACGTTTACGTCGTTTCAGTTTGCGTCTTGTATATCCTATGTGGTACGTTAGACCTTTAAGGTTGCGTACAGCGTTATTGCGCACTGTGGCAAAACGTAAACGTAGTTAGCTAGAATTATGACGTACGTTTGATAGCTCAATACGTTTACGTTCATCGATACGTCGTTGCGCAACCTCTCTAATGAAGTTTTTGGATTTATTATTAGCTCTTTTACTTTACCAAGAAACTTTTTTTTTTGGACTATGAACCTTCGAGGACGCACGGAGAACAAATCACCAAAGGTTCATCACAATCAGATGAATGGTGTAGGAACGCATAGAGGACAAACAAAAAAACATACAAACACACATTTTTTTATATAAATAGATATAGATTGACGCTTTACGTTTATGTTTAGAAACAATGGAGCATGGATATTTACGTCGTTTACTTTCATAATTGGAAAAATCTCAAGTATAAATATTTGTGGATACATTTTGCCTTGAAAAAAATATTCTAAATTTTTAAAAAGCGTGTAAAAATAGACATACTTCACTCATCCTTCTTAAATTTTTTGTAAACAACAGCATTCATCCCATTCATGGGGTGAAAGGTGCGGTCCAGATTGAAATTCTCGCGAGGGTGATTTACGCCGACGATGCCTGTAAGCGCTGATAATTTAATTAAAGTGGAAAAATACGTTTATTGAAATTCTCCGCTTTATTACGCCAATTTAATGTGAGTTATAAGCCCGAAATGAATCCGATGATTTTTCGCATCTTGGCGCGATGCTCGTAAACGCGCCAACCGAAGTGGGAGCCCCGGCGGAAATTATAACAATAAGCCAAATTCATTTGTATAAGACCGGCGCGAAATAGCAAATAGCTCCATGTTAAATCGCCAGTCCCCCTCGGATAGCCAGGAGTGTAATAAGACACTTTTATCTCGAGAACAGACGTCTTGGAATGACTTCTTTGTAACTAACAAGACCCCATTTAAGCGGATTTTCAAATTATGTTTACGCAGCAGAAGGCAAAGGATTCCTGGCACGGCGCGGCGGCGGGCTTCTTTTTGTGCCCGTTTTGTGCTCGGTCATGTTGTGGTTGCTGGCGGCTTCAAATTGGGTAAAGCGAAACAGATTAACAGTCCCGAAAATGCTTACTTTTGAATTTATAATTAAAAGCGTAGTTAATTTTAATTGAATCTGTCAAAGTGCCTCGTGGTCCCCACATTTGGGGGCAAAATTGGGCGTTTTTTTCCCCATTTCGCTCCGTCTTCAAATTACTTTCAGAATAGAAATTAGGCGGGCAGAACGACGACTGGTGGGCTCCTTTTGTTTCCATAATTTCGTTAGTGACCATCGCCTTAATTGAATTGTTGCTGCTCCATTTTTGTTGCCTGTCTACTTATTTCCGTGCAATTTCAAACAACTTAATAACTTAGTTAGTCACGTGTTTTATTTTTCATCGTCTAGCATTTCTTAATTTTTCGTACCAGAGCAGAAGGTAGATCATGGCTCAGAATTTAGGACTAGACAAAGTTTCTACCAGCTGAACTGAACTATTTATATAATTATGAACATTATAAACGTTTTCAATCGTCTCAGAAATTAGAAATTTCTCATTAAGTAAATATATGAAGGAAAGTTTGCCAAGACGCAACAAGGATTTATGCTAAACGGTGGGTTGACGGGCTAAACATGTTGGGATTAGTGTGTCAAATGGCAGAGGAAGTGCTTTGCAGGTGACAATGAAGATTACGTTGTAAGTTAAGCCAAATATTTGTTCGAACCACCAGGACTTTCCGGCAGCATCTTCAACAGAAGTGAATAGAATAAGTCTCAACTTTTCATCAAGTTTTAGTCTTAGAAAGTTGCTAAAGTACATACCTACATTAGATACATATGTATAGTGTCGAGAAAAAGTTTTTGAACTTTTGTCTCAAAAAAGAAAAAACATAATATGTACATATGTATGTATATGTGTGTAACGCAAAAAGGCTTTTGAATTTTATTCTTGCAAAATATAGTAAATTTAATATGTTTTGAATTGAAAACGATGTTAAACAAATTGATTGAATTATTTCTGCATTAAAAGAAGTGATGCTTTGCTTGTATGTACCTAATTCTTATCTTATCAGATAAGTTTTTATGGGATGCAAAATGTTGTTAAGTATTCTTTAATTTTGTAGGTGGTTTTAGTTTTATTATCTTGTAATAAAATAAATAAATTTTAAAACTGAGTACTATTTTCGCATGTGTTTGATAAAACATTTTTGGAAATTTTCAAAATTTATAAGGTACCAGACGGGCAAATAATATTCGAACAATAAATAATGTTTACGAATAATAAATTGTTCGTTATTCGTAAATGGAATTACCAAGAAATTGTGTACGAGAAGGACTTCCAGTTTACTGATTTCGAATTGGGTAAGAACAATTTCAAATTCAAAATAGCGGATCCAATATCGCAGCTAAAGGTTAGTGTATAAATAAAAATATCTGAAACCATATTTGGTTGAATAAATTCAAATTGTCTTAAAGTGTAGTTTTTAATATGTAGGTACATATTTCCATGCCAGATTAAATATGGAAAAAAAACCGAACGATAAACATTTTTATTTTAATGCAACCCTTTTTTCGAACATATAACTGAAAGTCAAGAGGAAGCTAATGAACTGTGACTGCAATATTGCATTTATGAAAATTCCTCTCATAATACGTACCTACCTTATGACTCAATTAATATAACGAAAAATTTTTTTCTTTATTAATTTTTGATGAAAAATTAATTATTCCCGTTTAAGTTATTCGCGAAAAAATTATTTGAATAATATATTACATTTATTCGAATAAATTACCTAGTTGAAATTTTATTCACATATTTCCCAACTGTGGAATTTGTGGTATGTAGCAATGTACCTACCTAAGTATTTATTTTATTGTTTCATTTATTGATTAAATATTTAAATTTTAATTTTAATTATTCTTAAGGGATTTTGTGAAAAATGTGTATATTTGGAAAATAAATTTAAAATGTTTTTCGTCGAAGGCCTCTTCAATCATCCAGGTTTTGACAAAGTAAAAAGAACAAATTAAGTAATTGTTATAAAAGTAATTCATTCAATTTTAAATCTAAGGAAACTTTTGATTATCTATTGATGATTGTATTTTTATTTTTTTGTGGTAGAATGTATTACTGATTTAACCTAATGAAAAATGTGTTTTGGTTAGTATGAGTCCAGCTCCACTTTGTCAATGTATTATTAATAATATTAAAAGAAGTATAAGCACACACTTATTTCCTTTATGATGAATGAATTTTTACGGGTTGGTCGGTATTTTCGTTCCGTAAGTTTTCTAAAATTTATAGCATGAAAAGGATATCGCATTCATTGCCGTCACAGCCGTCTTAATCTTCACTGCAAGCTAATCGAAAATTCCCCAAGGAAAAAAATGAAAAACTGCTTGGAGTTGGAGCCACTTTCGGAGACCGCACCCCAGCCTGACTCCATTGTTCTATACAAAGGAAACAAATGGAGGAGATAATCCGAAGGTTTTACGAATATCAATTCTGTTTGCATTAGACCACAAAGTGATGCTATGTGCAGAAACCGGGAAGAAACGAGCACTGAATTTTTGTGCAACGTAAACGCCTTACCATTTCTCCTCTTACTCGCGACCCTCCGCACTTGCTGCAGCCGCTAGATAAAGAATTTTCTTTTGCATAAGTTCATTACAATTCAGCGAGGCCTTTTATTCGCCTATGCATTTATATGTAAATCCCGCCGGGGAGCGGTCCCACTCTGCCCGGCTAGTTAAGTGTAACGAACGCGAAGGCTTAAAAGAAACATCGGAAGGAGAGGGTATCTCTGCTCTGCTGCAGCATAATAAACGATCCCAAGAACAGGTACAATAATAATTCTTCTGTAAGATGCATTTTAACGAAGTTAATCTTCTCGCTAAGTGCACATTGTATATCTCTGCATGTTTTAGCACAGCAAACAAAGGACCTCCCTGGCGAAATGCAAAAAGCAAACGTTATCCTTCTTCGGGCAGTAGCAGCATCTGTAGGATTCTGGAAAATTTGTGCTACTTAGTCCTTGATATAGCGACGCACAAGGTGTTACCAAAAAATAATTAAAAATCCTCCCACTCACCTGGGCAAAGTGGCGTCCTCATGCCTCATGGCAATCATTAATAAATCATAAATATTAATAGGCCGATTGGAGTGGTCCTCTTCATCTTTGCACAGATGCTGTAAACATTTATCAGGCAGGCATTCAATTAGGATAAATTTTAGTAATCCAAAGAGCTGGGGAAAGGAGGAGGCTTTTTCGCTTTTTCGCTCTTTCACATTTTCGAATTGCGGACTGACTTAAAGATTGGACTGGGCTACGAGGCGAAAAGGGATTAATTTTGTGACTGATCTTTTCAGAATCAAGTCTAACGACAAAATAATTTCCATAGAATAATCTCCGTGCAAAGCCAAACAAAATTCGTCGGCTCAGCTAAAATAAAACCCGCAAAGTTCGCTTAAAACATTTTTCAAATGGCCGATTCCGAATGCCTCCAGTAATTTATACTGGCGACAGCGAAAGCTCAGAGGGCCCCCGGCCTTTGGATGAAAGTCTTGGAAGATTTTCAACGTTTCGACTGAAGCGAGACCCCTCCGCTCATTCCAGGTCTATGTTTTTGAAATTGTTGCAATAAGTCTGGACGGAAAGTTAATCTGACGTTAAATAAAACAAATTTAGTCCCTTGTGCGGCGGCTAGATCCAGGTCTGTAATAAACTTTCACATGTGTTTTTCTTGGGAAACAATTTCTACAGCTCCTTGAAATTAGCGAGATTAATGGGGGTCACTCGAAGGCTGGCTCTGGAGTATCAGAGATTTAAATTCACAACATGGCTGCAAAGTGGGCATGAAATAGAACTGTAATTTTGGGGAATCACTGGGGTTATGATATCTAAAATGTTCAATTTTAAATAGGAAAAAAAGGACATCTATCCGGGGGGGAAGCACGTGCCAGGGGTTTATGTGACGTCAGAAGGGCCCCTTAATTATAAGACCAATCCTGAGGCTGTCGACTGTGCCAGCGCAGCCCCGTCACGACCACAGCCGCATGTATACTGTGGTAGGACTCCTGCAAGACCCCCATTCCAGGAAGGGCTTTAATTTGCAAGTTTTGGGACCGTGCTCCACCACTCCCTGTCGTAATTTATGCAGTAAACTGATTTTCGCACATTCTCTGCATGGAAATTATGAAAATCGACGCCCCTCTGCGGCATTCTTTTTTTCCTGGAGCCCCGTGTGCTTCCCGAGTTACGTTCATAAATATTCAAATTAAAATGTTATTTTTCCACTCTCGTGCTATCGCATATAGAGCACCAAAATTGATATATGAGCGCCGCTATTTACATAGTTTAGCACATTTGCTGGCGGGATTCCTTGTTTTACAACTATTCGGAGAGATCTCGACGGGGTAAAAATGTTTTCCTTGCCGTTGCTCCCAATCCATCCTGTTAACTTGCAAGATTTTGCCAGGGAATATGTTAAAGTTGGACTCGGTGCATGCATCTGAGCTCCGGGAAACAGGAGCCTTTTAGTTGTAATCTGCTCTCCAGGTCCATTGTCAGTCCGTTCGTTTCGAAAACCTGAACCTCAGCCATTCCATTCCAAAAAATGCATTTGCATATTTTGCAGTAAAGAGATCCCTTTTATGTTCTGTGTGTCATGTTGCCGACAGAGCTTTTGTCACTTTACTATCCGCGCCCCGACGGGAACCCGTCGAAAATGACTCTCGGAAGTGCTTTGGCCAACGGACGGAAGTTGTTTCATTATTTTTCGAAGAGCAGATATGAATTTAATTGATATCATGTCGTCCTGACATTAGGAATCATTTGCGCGGCTTTTACCCGATATCACAGAAAATATATTCAAATGCGCATAAAAGAAAATAATCAAATTTTACATTTTCAGCTTTTTTGTGTAAAATTTAAAAGCGATTCCTCATAGAATTAACTTTATTACCGACTATCTGGTTAGAAAATGTTTAAAGAAAATGTTTCATGTTTATATTTATGTTTGGATTGGAGAGCAAAAAAATTGCATATAATAAAGTAACGCTAACAAGTAGGGCTTAAAAACCATGGTCTTTAAAAAATTGTCGATTTTAAGATAGAAATTTTCACACGAAACTATAACGTCCAAGATGAACTACAAAATTTTAGTGGTCACTTTTAAAGTTAGTAAAGAAGAGGAACAATAATTAATAATTAAACTTTGTAAGTTATGCACTAACAATAAGATATTTTCTTTGATTTAAGCAGCATGGATAGCATTTTATTCTACACAAAATTAACTGTTTTCAAAACATTTCAAAGTTGCGTCAGATTACTGCGAGGTTTCTTTTTAATTTATTGGAAAAATATCATTATGCAAAATCTGAACATGTCCATAAAAACTCAAAGGATGGATTTGACAAACGAAAATTGACAATTCTTTTATTGTCACTATCTACATATGAATGAACACATCATTAGCGACTTTTCTCGAATATAAAACTAATACCGAAAACTTCATGTCAATTTCATTATGGACAATCTGAACATCTCCATAAAAACTCAAAGGATGGATTTCATATCAAAATGAGGATTTCAGTAGGTCCGAATTATTGAAGTTTACTCTGGGTTTCATTAAGATAAAATAGACTCAGATAATTTTGAACACTGAATTAATTCTACTACTGATTGGCATTTGAACAGATTCATATGGCACACGAAGTCAATTTCATTGAAATGCGAATAATAGTATAGAGAGATCCATCTCAAAGCATTCAAATATCTAAGAAACACCTTCCATAGTCGTATAATAAAATGAGTCTCCTGTAGTGACTTCCCGTATCCAGAGTTTATGCATATCATTCCAAAGGAAATTCACAAATTTTTACTTAATGAGAGTTATTGAAAAACAGGACATTTTACAATGCAGCTATGCAATTCGATACTAACATTTTATCTCGAAAAATTGAAATGAGGATAAATGTGAAAATTGACTTGAATTTAATTAAGAAGGTACCTACTGCTTCTAAAGAAATGTTTGTGGTTTCGCTCTATCGTGCAGTTTACATAAATAGCACTTGAAAATATGTATATGTATATGTCATTTTTGCATAGGAGCCTCAAACATATCAAATATTTTTTTTTTTACTTTTATGGTTTTGACTGAATGATTAGTGATTACCTACATACACTCAAAGAAATTAGTTTTCCTACGTTGAAAACGCTTGAAATTATGAAAAAAATAACAATTTTAAGTAATGTTTAGAGGATACTTGCTTGTGATTGCAATACCTACATACCTAACATTTATTTTTAATGAGCATTAAGCCCGCAAATTTGTCTGCGGTGATCTCGAAATAAATAAAAATAGATATGTATATAGAAATTGATAAAGGGGGTGAATCTTTGGTATGGGAGAAGTTCTATATTGAGGGATTCGATGGTACCTACTGTTATTCGTCAGTTAGCTTTTGACAAATAGAGTACACAAAAATTTTTCCTCACACCCAAGTTGATTTTTGTATCTAAAGAATAGTTATATCTGTTAAATGAAAAATCCACCCTTATAATAAAACAATGCGTTTATTTTCATTAACAAAGTAGAAAAATGTTGCAGGAGTGATAAGATATCTAACATAAATCTACTATAAAATGTAACGAAAAAAGTTCCAATACATATAGAATCGATTTCACCGCTTGTAAAAGTTATCTTTCTCAATAATTATTACTTATACCTACTATTTCTGTTGTAAGGTGCGATCGATCCCACATTGTGTATTGTAAATTAGACGTTTTTAATTTTTTAATATTTTGTTATAATCTAATGAAAAAGTCTTTACCAACATATGGCCTTATAATTTTTTTAAAATTAATTAATAAAGTTAAAAAGTTATTAAATTGTGAACAATATAGCTTTTAGGATGTTTCTTTGATGCTTTTGTGACGGTCTTCAATGAAACGTGAGCCATTTTAAGCATCTATCTAAAAAGCTTGTCCTATTTATTGCCTCTGCCCCTTAACTTTTTAGCATAAATTCTAATAACAAACAGGCAGAAATTAAGCACCTCTGCTTAATTCCCTTGTGGCACTTGTGATGTTCGAAAACGAGCAACAATGCCCGGAAACAGAATGAGGGAAGGACGCGGCTAATTAAATCCTCAAGTCCATGAAATTGGAGATTCCGGTGAGGGATTAGTCGAGGTTCAATTCGTTGTGCTAATTTTCCTGTCCTAAAATCCTATGAAATAATCCGCGGGTACATTGATGTTCGTTTTACAAAGGAAAATGCCATAAAATCATCATCAAATCGCGTCGTGCTCATCTGAATCCATTTCAGTGGTTGCGTAACGACTGCGTTTCCAGTTGGTCTTCTATCTTAAACCGTCCATAACAAATTTATCGAAATAAAATCGCGGGTAGGTGCTATAATTTATCGAGCAAACTCCACAAAACCGCCTCAGCCTGTCAACCAAAATGTGGACATAGAAAGAACATGTCCAGGGGGCTCCGCCCGACAGCAGAGGCAAAATAGTTGGCAGACGTTTTAAACGAAGTTAGGTTTTTCCTTCCCCGGCTATTATCTGGGGGTGGTCGCCCCTTTTCCCTTCTACTCCATTTAATGGTGGGGCCACAAAACCCGCGCTCATTGTGAGGCAGCATATAACATACATATTTATGTGAGAACGGAAACGAAATTGAACTCGCCGACATTTCACCTTTAAATGATCTAATAAACTGCAAAAGGGCATCAAGTGGGGTCGTGAGATTTTTCAACGATGGCAATCAGCGAGCCTCTCAAGATCAACGTCTGCACACGACTTTTTCAGTGATGTCTGAAGTCACAAATAAGGGCGCGATTTGTACTCAACATGAGAAGACCTTTTTTTAGGATCTTCCTCCCGATGTCGGGACGGGCGTTATTTATCTCAGATGGAATGGTGGCGTCGTCGTCGGCTGGCGGCCCAGGACCAGGGACCCGAGAGCCCTGGGATGAGTGCGCCCTATCCTGCTTTATGGGAACTTTTCCGAAAGTTATAAGGGTGGAAAATGATTTTTTTTTCTGCTGATTTATCTCTTTCCGATGTACCATGTTCCAGCTGCCTGTCCCTGTAGGTGTGCTGTTACTATCTGCGATTTTGCGAGCCCGGGAGTAACCCAGGGCTCCCGGGCTCGCATGAATCGCTATGAAATGCGGAAGAACAAGATTCATATCTGGAGCATCTCAAGGATATTAATTTGCTTGTGAGGAGAGCGGTAATTAAATAAATCACAATGAGACTTTTATGTAGCAAGTCCTCCCAGCGTCCAGGCAATTGTAGTGTAGTTTGCCATATCTTTTTCGTATGAATCAACTGGGACTGGACTGACTGCAAACTTTTCTAAGAATGCAATTTAAATTGCAATATACCTACTTAATAAAAACGAAAATTTTATAAAAGAGTATCCTTAATAATTTTGGCTTGAAGTGACTTTTCTAATATAACTTTTCAACTGAAAATAATTTCCACAATAATCCTGCTAAGTGATAAAGATGGAACATTTCAAAGGACAGTGGTCAGATTCGGTCCAAAAGCTTATGCTTAATATTAAATTTCTACAATTAAGAAATTCTATTCCTATACTTTTTCCATGTAAATTTTATAACCCCCGTTTGATTCACTTCAGGCGGCCACTTGACTACAGGAGTGAATTCTAAAATAAGATTTAAAATGAAATGAAATTTTGTTAGCCACTTTTGATTTTCAATTTGATAACTATAAAAATTGTTAAAAAGTTAATTTTAAAATAAACCTTAAATTGAATTGAATCCAGCTAAAATTTATTGCTTTTGGGACTATCAACAGAAAGTTCTGTGAATCCTCGTAACTGAGAGGAGCACTTAAGCAGTTTCGCCGGTCGTTTCGAACTATATTCCTCAATTTTCAGTCAGAAGCCTGCTAGAACTGCCTCTGAAGTGTTTTAATTTCATTACATCACTATTGCTCCAGATTTTAAGTTATCATTTTCTGGTAAGTAATCGAAACAGCAACTCCTTTTTTTTTATTATGCAGCGCTCTCGAGTTTATGCAGCTTTAGCGGTAACAACATCAGCATCCTTTTGCTGCACTCCAAACATTATACCTACTATTTTTGAGAGCAATCCTTCAGATCAAGAGAAATTTAACTTTATTCTTTACTTCTTATTAAGCGCTTTGCAAAATTTTTATTAAAACCTCTTCCCTGTTATAACATTAGATACACCAAAATAAGTTTGTGTTTTAAAGAAAAAGATAATAATGTTTCTTTAAACCGATTGAAACTTTATTCTATTATGTTTATCTAAGTTTATGAGTAGAGAACAGCATGAACAAACAAAATGATTAGTTAGATTAAGTATTAATTATCTGAGGGGAATTGTCCTTTTCTTTAAACACTTGTTGAAACGCATATTTCTATCACTCGTATGTAAAATCGTTAACATGAGAATAAAAATTGAACTTTACAAAAATAATTAAAAATAATTAAAAAATTATATTACTTGCTGGTGCCGCACTACTTGAGTCGGAAACTATCGTAATCCGTCCGTTTTACAATTATCTAGATTAGAACTACAAAGCTATAAAAATATAATAAAATAGTAAAATAACATAAAGTTCCTTTGATGTCTAGTATACAAATAATAAAAATAATCACTTTAATTTAAAGTGATCTTTTGTGTTTTAATTAAAAAGCGGATGAATGAGGAGAGGATTTGCAACACTACAAAATTATTGCTTTACGTCTTCGTTTAAAAATATTAAATCGTTTCCTTAACTCTTAATTATTAAGTGTACTATATAAACATTTTTTTTTAATAAAGCGTTCCCATCATTCAATCTTATTTTCACAGTGTATACAAAATTTTACTGTGTTGGTATTTACGTATATTATTTTTCAAATATTTATTTGCTTCCACTGAAAATTTTAATCACACCTTCTTCAGTATAATAAATTCCGGCATTCTGACGCTCCTGGATATTTTATTTAGTTCAACAAATTTGGGAAACATCGCCGCCGGGACCTGGCAAGCAAGAACCATTATAAGTTTGGAAAAGTGGATTTTAATACTTAAGTCTAAGATTCAATGCTTTCTGAGAAAACATGTCCTTTTGCAGGAGATTCAAAAATAGATTTGTTTTTTCGTAGCAGCACCATCAAAAACTCCTATTCTCTTGTTTCCATTTTGATATCGGTCCTCAGCCAGTGGGGCAGGATATACCGAAGACGTTCTCATCGCAAGGCTTTAATTTTGAAGCTGTCGGCAGTTTCGAGAAACAATGTCCATTTTAAAGTTAAATAAAGAGAGAAAAAATCAGAGCCGACGGCCAGATGCTGTTGCCAAGAAACAGAATTTTCAAGCATTTATTTCACCTTCGTTTAAAATGAATATTCCCTTCCACGGAAGGTGACCTGCTCTAACTCTAATGAACCGAAAAGTTAAGCTGGGCTCATCAAGTTTCCGTGGTTGTCAGCCCCAGCGGATCACTTTTAAATGTACACGCACTCATGAGCAAAGTAACTAACTCTCGAGATGATGCTCATTCATCTTAGCAGGGATCAGGGGTGACAAGAAGAAATATTTCACTCATTAATAACTTACGCGAGACATTTTCATCTGTTCGTTGCGCAGTTTTCATTTTTCCTATCATCGGATTAGTCGTAGATTTGTTTTTGGTATTTTTGGGGTGGAATTCCTTAATTAATGTTCAGCTGAGTGTCTCCATTTTAATTCTGTAATAAATTAAAAAGCGCTCAGCGCTCCTCAAACACCAGATGGTTGATTTTGGGCTCGAACGCTGAATGTAAATCACCTAACAGGTGTTGGTGTCACCGGGACACGCTGTCCACTAAATCTTTTATGTTGCTTTATAATCATTTCAAATTTTCGTATAATTGAAATTTTCTGAATTATGCATCATTTGAATAAAGTGTATATATGTCTATTTCAGCGTAGGTATATTGTTTTGGTAATAAATCACTATTTTCTAAAAATTTGATTTAACTGCATATTTTCCTTCCCTCCCCTTCATTGCAACTCAGGAATTCTAAATTAGAATTATGTAGGCGAACACTTTAACGTTTAAAATTCATGGTATACATTGTAAGTTACATTAATAAATAAAACATTCGTCCTTCATGCATCCTTACTCATTATTGGTTTCTTGTATTTTTACCATGATATGCAGTTTGTAGGAAAACCGAGTGTCACTGCACGCAACACGAACTTAGTTGTGGTAAACCGTGTTGCACGAAAGTTGCATAATGTATCGTTGACCTCTGGATTTTTCCGTTCAACAGTTTTATTCTCCAGCAATTGCATTTCAGTTTTACATAATTTTGCTTATGCCAGGGTGATTCGTGTGAGTTTTCCGAAATGCCATACTCACAAACCCCGCGGGGCAATAAAATGCATTTAAAGAAAACTGCACAACATGTTTTCCCTGCGGTGGCAGCTGCAACGGCGTTTTAGTAAAATTATCCTAGAAAGTGAAAAAGCAGCTAAATCACGGTATGGTGATAGTAATACAAAAATTTCTTAAAACTTAAGGTGCTTTCCCAAAATTCTTATTAAATTCGAAGTTGAAATATTCAAACATATTAAAAATAAAAGTAGGATAATGTTTCACGCGATTTTATTTTATGTATATTATTATACCTGTATGTATGTATGTTGAATGCAATAAGCACTTCAAAATTACAAACCCGATATAGCGAGCAACAATTAAAAAAATGGTATCAATAAGAAAGCCAATTTGATAGACTGAAATAACAAAAATACGTAATTCTTTTCTTATTCAAAAATCTTGGCCTAGTAATAAAATTATCCGTTCGTCAAGACCTTTTGAACCCTTCGTTTAATATGTTACAATTTTGGTTTTTAACTTTTTTGTAGGTATAATACTAAAGCTGATGAAATTGAATTAAGGTGATAAGCAGGTCATTACAATAATTAAAGAATAAAGCATTTGATCCGCAATTATAATTCGAATTTCAGTATTTTTTTTAAATATAATTTAAAATATGTGAAATAAATCCATCAATAATGAGTTTTTGGTGGTATCACAAATATAAGTATTACCTGAAAATTATCTATAAAACGACAAAAGATATAGGTACGAATTGCTTAATATACCTACCTCATTTTTTACAACGCTGATATTGCGTTCAAAGCACACCGTTTTACTGTGAATTATTGGATATTGTAGTCCAGGTCTGATACTACAAAAGTGAAACCGCGCTACAATTGCTACTGCGTTTAATATTTAACGGCCATTCTAAGCTAAACTCTAAAAACGTTTTGCAGCGAAAAATGCCGGCGGCAGGTGCACATTCAAAACTGGCGAGAGGTTCTATAAAAAGGTGCACACGTTTTCATTGTTAATTCAGCCCCGTCCGTCCGCCGGATAGCGAATGCGCGCCCCCTCGCCTTTTGCATACCTTTAAAAAATTGATAGTCCTCCAATTCCTCTAATCGATCCATGATGAAGTCTATCCGAGCTATCATTTATTTACCCGGCCAGCATTGAAATGTTGACTGATATTTATTCTCTGCAGCGGGAATAACAGGTGAGGGAGCCTCCGCTTTATTAACATCATTCTTTGGGCAATAATGACGATAGAATTTCATTAATCAACTCCTGTGAAATGTACTGGGGGATTTTTCAGGCTTCCGCCTTACCGGGATAATAATATATCAAATTCGAGCCTTCGCCCCTCCCGGACCAGGTGAGTTGTAAGAAAGCACTCTTCCATTATTACACTTAAGTGCTTCTGTCAGTAGTAAAGAATTAAGCGAAATAGCTCCCAGCTTATGATCGATTTTAGAATTCGCTATAAGCGAGTGGGCCATGAGTCTAGGGTGCTCTTTAAATTTTCTGAGAAAACTTTAAAAGTTTTTCGAAGAAGGGGGTTTCCTTTATTTTTTCTTTGTGTTAACTCAGCAGATAGTTGCTTTTGCTGTTTAAGAAACTTTCAAGAAGTTTGGGAATTTGGGAATTGGAGAAAATTTATTTTTCCACGCAGGGCAGTCAACGGAATTGAACGGATAGCACGGAATGGCGACCTGCCCTATGCGACAACGTATGCTCTATAAAATGGTCACGATGGCGTAAAGCTGAAAACAATTGTAGCCCGGTCGGAAAATTTCCTTCCCATCCAGCAGCCGCCGAAAGGGTTAAATGGGTGCCTTCGAAGGAGTCGTTTCGCTAGGGGCAAAAACTATTTCGCCCAGAATGTATATTCATTCCCCGGGAAAGAAGGGGTTAATTTCGCAGAAGGGATCAGGCCTAATAGGCATTCATCTATTGAATAGTCTGGGAATGTGTATTTTTCCAAAATAAGCTCCGAGGAAGGATCAATGACTCGCTTTCATTAGATTTGTGGCGGGCAAACTGCTGCCCACATCAGATAAAGGCCCCGTCCATCTGTAGAAAAGGTATGGACAAATGAAAGGTTTTATGTCTTCGGAGGTATAAACTTGGATCCCCGGGCTCCCCTAAATTATGGGTCATGCGATGCCTGTGGTCGTGATGGATAGTCACGGTAAACGACTTTCATCGATTTTTTTTTCTTTTTTCATAGAACCCTTCATTTGGCCCAAACAGTACTTAGCGTAAGACATCCTTCCACAAAATTTAATTTTTGAAAGTGCTCTCCTTTAGCCAGTGAGCCCACAGCATCCGCCCCCACCATCGCAGTTAACTTCGTTTATAAAAAAATTCTCTTAAATGAAACCGTGTCCTTTCGCCAGATTAATTAGGATTGAAAAATCCTGACAGTAATTTACATAATTTATGTAAACTTTCAAATTTATACCGCGGTTTTGCGGCAAGTGAAATACTACCATTGAAAATTTGGCGGAACAGAGCTCAGCTGCTGGATAGATTTACCTTCGTCAAAATAATTCGCCCAACTGCAATATACTGACTTTACCTGGTTTTATTAGTTACATTCCATCCATCCCCATCGGACATGATTAATTCACCAGAATATTTAGACCACCTAATTGACAGTTCGAAGTCAAAGAACTGGCCAGTAGTGAGTTAATTAATTAATTAGAACGCTTCAAATGATAATTTTAGTTTGTCATTTTAGAGATTCACTATAGGAGCATTTAAAATTACATATTCCAAATTATTAGTAAATAGGTAGTATAATGACTGCGAAATATAAAAGATAATAGGTATGTTAAATACATACATAAATAAACACCTTTACTATATTATAAAATCCCTTGTCAAAATTAATTCTAAATAATTTTTCTCTTTAAATTTTCGGGTAAAAAACTTTAACATTGTCATAACCAGCCTAATCTCGCCCACTGTCCTTTCCAAGGGATAAAGACTTTTAAGTAATTCTTGCTTATACCGATGTAAAAAGTATTTTCATGATGAACAGAGAATTAATTTTTTTTCTGTCTTTAAAGGGACTTTACCAGTCACGTAGGCGGGAAAAATGTTGGTAGGAATTTTGCTAACACCAAAAATGCTTTAATATTTCAGGAAAAATATCCACATTACTGGGTCCTAAAAATATTATAATATTTGTTTGATGTAATGGGGTATGTATGATATAAACATTTTGAGTATTGTTTGTATACCGATATGTACCTATGTGATATAAATGGAAATAAACAGTCATCGTGTTACTCATACGTATACCACAGAGTTTTAAATTATTCTACCCAAACAATAGAGGAAGAGGAGTTTCAATGCAGGTTTTGTATAAAATGCGTTTCTATATTATAGTTCAGTTTTCGAAAAATTAAGTATTTTTTTTTTAAATAAATTACTCTATATTTTCTGACTCTCAAGGTTCAGGGGATGCTTAGCGTCATATAGTAATTTTGGGGAGGATTTTATGTAGTTACAATCTATTATATACAAATGAATGTTTTTTTGTTTGTTTGTCCTCTATGCTTTCCTAAACCATTCGTCGGATTCTGATGAAACTTTGGTGATTTGTTCTGTGTACGCTCGCGAAGGTTCCTGGCCCAAAAAAAACAACATTTTTTCTTGGTAAAGTAAAGAGCTAATAATAAATCTGGGAGAAAAGGGAGGGGGAAATGCTAGGCAGTGATATGTGCATGGTGAGTCTTGCAAATATTATTTATGCGATTGAGAAAAAATTCTATGAGCTTAACCTCCTGAGAGACATTTGACAAATTTTAAATCTGTAGCGTACTTTTATTAAAGTTTAGTTTTATTATAAACATATTAAGATTTAAAGAAACTAAAATCTGACCACGACTAAAATCCTTTGAAAAAGCTAAGGCCACAAATACGATTGTGCCGCAGCGGAAGATTTAGAATAAATCGCATTAAGGTTCTTGCGTAGAACTACTTCTTTTATTTATTCGTGGATGATGCACCCTTAGTAGAAAATCTTAAAAGAAAAGTTGACATTTCAGACGATATCATGTATTATAAGAAAAGTAAGAACAGATTCTTTTGTGTGTTTTACTTAAAATTTTTTAACAGATGTTTGAACTCAGTGGTTTAAGATCTTATAAGATCATTATACGTGTCAAAACTAGTCTAGATCTGGTTTAAAAGTTGTTAAAGGTTTTTGCAAGAAGATATAACTAACATAAGATTATATAAAAGATGGACAAGAAAATGTATACAATCTTATTTGAAGTTTCTCACATAGGAGTTTTTTTAAAGGTTTCTCATACGTTTTGTTAAAAGTTATTATAGGAAATTGAAGTTTGGTATGTTACGGATAGAATGCATTGTTTGCGACTTTTCTACTTTCAGACAGAATCATGAGAAATGTCGCCTACTTTTATGGTTTTTATGCTGCTGCTGCAAGATAAAGTGTTATAATAAATTGAACTACATGAACTTTTTATCAGCGTTTGAGTCATTATTCCATGACTTTTTATTGTAAATGATACTTATAAGATTCTAAGTGCATAAACTTTCGTTGCATCATTTAACAATTTAAACGGGCGGGGAAGACATGCATTATGTAGTTCTACGTCAAAATAAAAATAAAATAGTGTGTGTACATACATATGATATAATTTTAGTTTTTAATTTGATCGGTGCATTTATTTTAATATCTTCAAAACCTTTCACGACAGCTAATTTGTTAAAATATGAAATAGTTGCTTTAGGAGTTGTGTGTGATGAAATATGACCACACATACAAAGGCTGATTAACTCGTAACCCTCTTTGGTTTGCCGTAGTTGAGTAAAAATGGCATGGTATGTATAACCGTTAAATTACACACCTTTTATTATTTTCATGTTTCCGTACTATAAAAAGGTATAAAATTCAACGCTCATTTGCGCATCAACCTTTAGCCATTTTTCTGAATCATCGACAGTGTACACAGAAAAATATAATTTATGATGATAATAAAGTTTTTATTTGATATCTAGTGTGATACCTTCGTTCGGTAAAAATTGAACAATAAGTTTACTAGGCGCTAAGGTTTTATTACAATTTGATCATATTTTGAGGACGAACATTGCGTATTAAGATGATGCTTTAAGAATCTTCTTATTAGGCAGCATTCTCGAAATATTGTGACCATTTCATTTCGTTTCATTTCATTTAGTTGTGTTGTGACTTGTGAGGTTTCACGGATCAGGCACACATTCTAGGCGTACGGTGCCTTCAGTCTTACATCTGTTGAAGATGAGTTAGTTCTTCAGAGAACAAATATTGTTTCCACTTTAATGTGTCACATTTTGTTTCGCATAACACGTAGCACTCAGATACAGATGAAAGGAGTGAAGCGCGTCTTTCAGGAAACGAGGACGGAGACTTCCTCTTAATATTTTTATGTGTGCTATAAAAACCTGTGTAAAGTGATAACCAGAAGAAATGGTGGCATGATGTCGAGCCTCCCCCTGGCCCAGAATCTGGAAAAGAACGACACCAAACTTTATACAGCACCACTCGATTCCATTGTTTACCTTAAATTAATTTTTCATCAGGAGCATCTCGAGTGGGAATTCGCCTGGCCTTGAAACACAACCCCTTCTGCGGGATTGTTCCTTGTATACGTGTCGTAAGATCCCTTTAATATGAATTCCATTAATTCTAAGTTTAGCACAAATTAAAACCATAAATTTTCCCTGCTTGTGAGACTTCTTGAAATAATAATTTTGGCCGGGTCCTCGAAGACACTGGCTCCTTTTGAGGCGGAACAGGACCCGTTCAGCCCGACAAATGAGTTATGACGCATTGTCACTATGCGCCGAAGGGGCCACGTCACGGCTCAATATTTCATCAGGATCTAAAGACCGAAAATTCGGTTTTTGTGCAATAGTCGTTACTTTATTCACGTTCGCGTAATTGATGCAATCATATGGGCTCCGTCGATCCGGTCTAACTCGACATAACGTCTAATTAAATTTCACGCAGTTTTAGCATTCAATTAGAACTTAATTAAATGGCATCCTCCCCCCAGGTCTCAGCCCATGAATCATATTAATTTACTTTTTCCCTTTACCCCCCATTTTATTTAGCGTTCGGGCGTTCTTTTGCCAAGGAAATTTAATTTTGAAGCTCCTGAGGTGAATTTGCAGTCAATCTTATTTAGTTTTCCTTTTTCGAGCAGCCCGCCACGGCATGCTGTGCGGGAAAGTTGCCGAAATGTCGCATTACTGGTGAAATAGTAGGGCTTTTGGGGGATTGCAATCATGAATTGGGGATGCTTTTGGCAAATTCGTCGAAACTACGAGGCGCCCCAAAGAAGAAACTTAAGTCAAGTACCGCCAAAGTTTCTAACTGCTAAATTAGTTTTAAGATGAGAAGTCTTAGAAAACCTCTTCTCTGTGATTGATGAATTAGAGCAGATTGAAAGCCCTCGAGCGTGCGAATGAAGCAGACCTAATCGCCGACACCGCCGAACGGCGAGGCGGGTACATCGGTTTGTCCTAATTCAGATTAAAGCAATTAGCAAATTATTGAGGCATCCAAAAATCAAACTTGTGTCCTCATTTGACTTTAAAATTTAATTTAATTTTATCACTAAAATTATTATTGAAATTAATAAAACGGAAAATACAGGAAACACTCTTCAACAAATATATAATCTGTAAATTATTATGTAAATTCCGGACATTTACACAAATAAGGAACGGCAAAAGAGCAACAGCTTTTTCACTATATGGTTACAATTAGAATTGAAGATGTTTTGAAGAATTTGCAATTCAAATGTATTCATTAATTTCGGCTTGTTTATCATGACGAGGTTCCGAGGATCGAAAATCAATTTGTTGCCTCAGCCCTATCTTGTGCCCTTACGAGGTAGGTAGCGTAAGATTGCATAAGATTATATGATGTGTCATACTAGCAACTACTGATAAGAGTCTTATCGTATCTTTTGTTCACTTGCCAAAACTTTGGTCATGTTTGGGGGTTTGGCCACTCACTCTATTTAAAAGACAAGTCAGGTTACGTCTGGCCATTAGCAATGCGATTTAAATTTTAAACGTCTTTTAATCGAAATTACGTTTTTCAAGAAGGCTGGCATTCATAACTCTAACAAATCTTCACTGATTGACGTGAAATTTTAAGTGTAGAAGTGTAGAATTTTTTGATTATATATTGCAAAGTTTTGTGTTAGTTTTAAACGCGCCATTTTTACAAAAATCAAAAAAAAAATTTGTTTTTCATCCTAACTTAAAAAGTGGTGTGCTGGTCCAGGCTTTATCGAAAAAAACCTGTAAGTACATCCATTTTGTCTTGTATCGTATTTTTGAAAAACTAATTTTTACAGCTCATTAGTAGTTGTATAAAAAAACATATTTTTCAGAATTTTAATTTATTTCGTTGTCCGGCTGAAAAAAATTCTCAGGCTATGCTAATTTTTTCCGCCGGTAGAGTGGCCTAGCCCCTTAAAGGTACGGTCCCTTCCCTAGTGTACAAATCTTAAGGAAACTTGGCAAAAATATACAGAATTTCTGTAGATTTTATGGAAAACTTAATTTTTAAAATTAGTTTGTAGATATTTTTTAATGTTTTTATCTAAAATTTTGTTTCGTTGACAGTCTTAAAATCAATCGTTTAATGAGCATTGGTTCGTTCACTCTGTGTTAAATGGAAAAAACCATAATAATATTTCGTTGAAAATGACAATGTTTTATTTTTCTTTCTTTTTTTTTTTTGACAAAATAAATTTTTGTGAAATGTTTTGGATATATCCAATGTAGGTAGTACCTAACAATAAACAGAAGCGAAAGATTTTTATTTTTTTAGAACAACGCATGCTTTATCAAATTTTTTGAAAATAAACAGCTTCTATGTAGGTAGATTAAAGTAAGACGATTCGAGTACCAGCAACAATAGTGGCATAAAATAATCCTTCATCCGATAACTAAAGTAAGGTAAAGTAATGGAAAATACAAGGCTATAGAGCTTCTCAGTAAATGCAAATTTCGTATGTTAATTCCGACAGCTAAGCAATGTTGAGAATTAGGAATTGAAGGATTTTGAAAGGTGACAAGAACATCTGTGGATGCTGAAACTTGAATCCTATTGGAGATGCAGTACTTAAGATTTTCGGTGAAGATGATGCCGATGATTAATGCATCAAGCAAACATTCATGCAGAATTGATTTTCAGATATATTAGGATAATGGACCTAATTATTTATAGAGGTATAAAAGCACAAATATGTATATAAGATGTTTTTGGGTAACCATATAAAATTTATGATTTTAGAAAATAATAGCTTCGCTTGCGGTTTTAAAATTAATTTTGTCAGTATACATATATGTACATATGTATGTACATACATATATGCTCGCAACCACATTTTTAGTAATAAATTATTTTTATCGTAGTCTGAACGAGTTCTTTGAATATAATAAAGTACTTCCTATAAGTTGTCTGTAACGACGAATTTGTATTGTACGAAACCTTCGGAACAACTCATAAGTAAGCATTTTTTTTATATAAGATTTCGCAAAATGGACTACAATAATTTTTTATTGTAGTTCTTGCTGCAAAAATCAATAGTAAATTTTATATGGAATGAATTATACTGTAAGCTGTTTTTAGAACTTTATAGAAAATGCTTTGAAACTTGTGAGTACCTACCTCAAAATTTTAGTTCTCCATAGTTACATACATATGTTGAAAAAAATTATATTGAATAGAAATGTCGGACATAGTTCGCAAAAATAAATTACCTCATTTTATTGAACCTTATTCAATTATCAATGCGTTCGCTGACCATACACAAAAACGGATCTGGATTCGCTACTCCCAGAAAGGATTGAATTCAATTACGGAGAATTTTAAAAACTAAGAGAACCGACGAGAGCTTGTGCATGCTTTTACGTAAACCAAGCTTGGCTAAAAGTTTGGAGTTTAAAAACACTGTTTTTCCATACACGTAATAAGCTTAAAGATAAAATTGCATTTTTTCTATATGTGAACGAGTGGGACCTTTGCATTCCGTACGCAGAAGAATGAAAGCCTATTACGCACGAAATGGGAAAAATGTAAGTAAATTGTAATGTTTTGGCCGAGGTAAATGCGTTTAACGTTCACGTAATTATTCAGAGTACCCACCTAAAGCAAGAATGAGAATGTTAATACAAAGTGAAAGCAGGAAAAATATTTTTGCAGTAAGTACAAAAAACAAAGGGCACAATATTTCAGTATCTATTCAATGAAATTTAAAATGTAACAATATTGGGAATATGAAACAAAACAAATGATAAACCATTAATCAGTAATCAGCGTGATTTTATATTATGAATTGGTTTTTTTTTGATAGAATTTAAGCATATTGATTAGCATACCTACTGATTATTCAAAAAAAATTTGCTTAACGATCAAACTTTAAATTTCACAAAGTAATATTTTTAAGCGGACATTTCGTGTTAATATTGATTGATTTACATAATTCTTAAACACATGTACATACCTATAGTGTTTTCATGGTTCTCTTTAAAATTTCCAGCAATTTCAAATTTCACCTTTTCACAATTTATCGAACTTCTGCAGATCTCGTCGAGTTCCACTACAGCCAAATAGCTGCAACTATTAAATTCCGTTCAGAGCTGGAAAATCCACACCTGAAAAGGTTTAAGCGAATAAAATCAGTTTCTCTATAAAACTTACATAGACTTTATTTATTAGGTATAAATTAATTCCTATTTTAAAACATAAACATTTACCGTTATCACAGTTCTTGGCCATAGGATTTTTCAGAATTTGCTTACTTGAGACTAAAAGCACAGACTGTATAACTATAGTTATATAGTTATACAGTCTGTGCTAAAAGGTAAGTATTAATTTACTTCTTCATATAATTGGTTGAATCGATGGCACTTCATTTTAGAATTTAGAGCTTTTATTTATAGCAAAAATAAATTCAAGGTATGTCACCTGAAAATGTCCAAAACATGTTTATTTTTGGTGATTTATTTCAATATGGGTATTTCTGATGATATCATTTTAATATTTCATCCATAAAAATCCTCTAAATTATTATTTTTCTTTATTTTTCCCCATAGAACCCAATCGCCCGGAATCACATGACTCTGGGAGCTGAAATTTAAACCTGGAATTGTCCGAGGACAATTTCAACAGGAGTCAACGGCTTCAAGAACTTCGAAAAAAAAATATGTTAAAATTAGTATTAAATTTACATAAATGTTCAGTTTGTACAAGGACAGTTTAATTAATATATTTTGTTTAATATGTACGCATAGGTTTTCTAAGTAGGCGTTTTTTAAAACATTTATCCATCTGCAATGTAAATAAATAATAATCATATTTAGAATTAAGTTCAATTAGAATTATCCCGAACTTGTAAAAATGAGCAAATGTTTAAAATAAATATTTAATATAATCTGTAATTTTTTATTTATCGCCCCACAAGTAGTCGCTTTTTAAGACAAAAAGGTAAATTTTAATCGCATCAGGCCCAAATTTTGTTCTCTTTTTTTTATTATTAAATTCTTTTTATTAACTTACACTACGTGTCGTCAAATCTTGCAATGCAAAATTTTTATACTTAGACTTTACCAAACTCAATGAAATTTGGCGAACATGTATAACTTCGGTGACAATACAAGTTAGTGGTGTTTCCCGAGCGAATCCACCCCCGCATCCCTTATTTCCACCCACGCATCACTAAAATCATTGTACTTGTCTAACTTTTGCAATTTTAACTTATAGTATCAAACAATCAAATATCACTAAGAAGTTCTCTATTAGTAAATCGAGGAAAACTTCAAAAGCAAGTCAAGTTTTATTCTTTGGGATTTAGCGCAGCACGCGATAAAGGCTTGCAGAAGATTGCAAATGAATTAATTAATTATACATTTGCTAGATTGAATACTCCGCGAAAGCTCACATTAGGTATTTGGAATATATGTAAACAAATGGAAGACTGCACTTTTCTCTGATGAATCAAAGTTTAATTTAATTCATTCAGATTGAATGCGCAGAGTAAGACGATCAAAGAGTGAGAGGTTCTTGGTTCTTTTATACGACTATCAAACACAGAGGGTAACGTAATGCTCCTGGGATGCTTTTTTAGCCAATGAGTGATAATAATTCATAAAATAGATATCCTGGAAAATGTTATGTTGCCGCATGCCGATTATGAAATGCCTCATAGCTGGATATGCATAGCGCAAAAAGGAACCTTCCTTAATCTGATATAAAGAACTAATCGGGAATTGAAAAAGATGGGCTTCGGGGACACCCGTTTGTAAATGAGTGCACGATTAAAGCGATGTTGAAAAATTGGCATTAAATTCAAACGATAACTATGAAACTAATCAAATCGATTCCCAGGTTTATGCTAAGAAGTTTAAGTGAATCATGTTAATTTTGTAAGTCGAAATAGTTGTATTTTAATTAAGTATTTTTAATATTAGCAAGAACTAAATGTGTTTTATTTTAAACAGTATATCGAATGGTTTTAAAAATGAGTATATTTAATATTTTTATTTTGTTAAATTACATATTTCTAATTTGTGTGTGTAATAAAATTTTAAAGAAAATTAATTGGTATACATATTTAAATTTTTTTTTCTTTATTTTAAATAAAATATTTAAAAAACCAAAAATTTAAAATATCTGAATTATAATCAAGTGATTTTCGAGGTGTCTGGATTGTGAAATATTTGAAATGGTATTTCTGCATGTTTCGTTTTAAATAATAATATATAAAACTCGAATAAATAAGTTTTAAATTTATTTAAATCCCTCCCTAAAAAATCCCACAAAAATCGCCAGTTCAGGTGGAGACATTTTGGGGCCTTCGCATGGTCGCTGGTGCCCCACACAGCCGCCATAGCTCAAGGCTTAAAAATTTAAGAACCAAAATTTGCAGCAAAAATAATTCCCTGGAACTTTATTGTATCCGCAGTTCCACCAAATATTACCCGTAATTTTAATTAAATCGCAAGTAAACTTAAGAAAATCTCAAGTAAAATCAAAAAGTGCTTAAGCAACTTACCGCAAAATTCTCAAATATGGAGGACTCCGACAATTTCACTTGCACACGTTTCGCGACTCGAAAATGAAAATCCCGACCGACGGAACACTACTGATGGAATTAAAAACCAAAACCGAAATAACGAGGCATACTAATTCGCGACCGCACCGGAAAAATTACAACAGAAGGCAAATAAAGCACTTAGTTTGACAAAAAGCGGCTAAGCGCAAAGGGGCAACCGAATCGGTGAAATCTCGCGAGAAACTAATCAAACCATCGCGTGGTACACCGCGTGCATCGGAGGCCGCCGCGCTTCCGAGTTCCGATCTTTTGTTTACCAACAACGCACGCCGCGGTGGTCGCCTCCGCTCCGCCGCTCCGTGGTTTTTTTCTTTGGCCTGCTGCGAACTGCGTTATCTTATCAGGCGCGCTGCCGTGCCGATCGCGCCGCAATCTTCCATCGGCAACAGTTGCAACTGCGCGCTGCGCCGAAATCCTCTCAATCGACCTACCGCCTCACCCCGGCCGCCTAGCCTTGGATAGCTCCCTTAGCTGAGGCGATCGCTCGCTCCTCGCCAGTGTTGAGTGCTAATAGCATTTTAAATAGATTGCTAAAGGTACTCGAGCACAGTTGGGAGGTGGCAAAGCTGATGGCAAAAAATGTTACAAATTTGAATGGCACATCGATTATTTGAAAAAATCACCAATTTTGTACGTCTATAAACCGCAGCAGAGCCAAATTTTTTTTCTCTTTTTCAGATTGTTCAGGGGGTGGGCCTAAAAAAAAAATTTGGCTTTGCTACGTTTTCTGGGCTCCTGTTACAAAATCTGAATTTTCTACTTCTCTATTTTCTTATTTTTGTAACAGGAGCCCAGAAATCGGAGCAAGGTGATTGATTTATTTTTTCTATAAAAGCATTCGTTTCCCCCAGGCGTAAATTATAACTTGCCTGTTTTTCTTAAACAGCGATTACTGGATGAAAATTTTTGGAACAGAGTAGGACGGGGCGGTAAGTAAAAAATTGCAGATTATGTTAAATATTTATTTTAAACCTTTGCGCATTTTTACAAGTTTAGGATAATTCGAATTGAAATTAATTCTAATTATGATTATTTATTTACATTGCAGATGGAGAAATTTAAATATTTGAAACATTTAAGAAAGCCTATGCATTATAAAATCTGGAATTACTTTGCTTCTGATTTTAATCCTTTTATTTCTCCCACATATGTATGTAATATCACAAGTGTGTTTCCATTCAATTTGTCGGGAAGCATATGATTTTAAAGGATTACTCCTGTCCTGAAGAGTATCTCGTCTTACTTACCTAGAAAATAGTTTATGCATGTATGCTAAGGGTCTATTTATCTTCTATTGTTTCAATGCGTTGATTCCTCGAATACGTGTCGATTTTCCAACGTACTCACACATTTACTGCATGTATTGAATAAACTTTGTTACTGTAAATGGTAATCCTGGAATAATAATTGAGAGTTCAGAAGATTCTGCTGATAGGCAACAATAAAATAACAAAATTTGGAGAAAAGCAGATTCTGCTGAAACGGTTCGAAAATCCTTTAAATTGATTTTAGTCCTAAGAATTAATCCATCAATAAATAGAGAACCCAACAGTTCCAAAGTAGCGTGTTGATAAATTATTCAAGTGTTTTATAATAGTTAAGTCTACTTCGGTTGCGTAGGTATTACGTTGAAAAGATAATTACCAATAGCGCCTTCTCAAAGTCGTTATTTAATAATTAATTTTTTATCGATTTTTTCATAAACTGATTCAAAAGTTATTTGTCGAGCCACTTCATTCAGCTTTTGGTGCCGTAGGTTACTGCCTTTTATAGGTAAAGAAATTAGGCATAGGAATAAGAGTAAAGGACTTAGGGTGCGATTATAAACACAACTTAAAATTTTTCCCATTTATATTTATTTTCTTTATCAGTTATTATGTACAAATATTGATACAAGGTGCACAAAAACACTTTTTTTAAGAACTCGGCAAAAGGGGCCTGGTTGCTAATTGCTTGGCAATAACGCTCCAATACCCCTATTCAGTTCCAAATATATATGTAAATGAGCAAACTTTGAGCACATTCATGAAAACGATTTCGTTATTTGCGGTTCTTATTTGATTTTCTTTTCAATTTATTTTTTATTTGAGCAAATTGTTTGTCTCATACCTTTTATACATACATGGAAAGTGACCCTGTTTCATTAATTATAATATTTATTTTAGGTTTCATCATTCATAGAATTAGACGCCCTCAAAGGAGCACAGTCCTTACTCGCTAAAATTATAATCTACAGCCTGGCATAAAATTGCCAGAAGTTCTTTTTTTTTTCTTTGGCCAAATATATATATATATATATATGTATATACTTTATAAAATTTCTTGTCACTTGTTCTTCCTTGAGTTCATCAGGAATTTTACCTATATTAGTTTATCTAGATATTTACAAATGCCTGCAGCTGGGCAGCAGCTGTGCAGCTTGACTAAAAACAATCTTCTCCGTTTAAATTAGTCCAGTCAATGGCATCATATGAAAATTTCATTTTATGGAATTAATTTCAAACAAATAGCTTTCTTTTTACTATTTATTTTTATTTTTTTTTATTAAAACGGATTTGCATATGAAGATATTTATTTTCTCAAATATAATTTAATTCGTTATAGTCCGTAACCTAGAGAATTTAAAAGGTCACAAAATGCCTATTATTACTTAGGGCGACGTTAACTCAATTTACAAAAATGGTTAACCTCGAAAAAGAAATAATGTAAGATTCTTGAAAGTTAAAGTCAGCTGTGAAATGCTTGCAGTTGAAGAAATTGACAAATCTTTCTAAACCAATGGCAGAAAATTGGTTGTATCAACTGTGTTTGACATACAAACTGAAAACTTCGCTAGTAACTTAGCAGCAGAAAGTTTTAATTGAGTGGATTTCTTTGGAATCTTTTATGATGACACTTTCTGCTAACAGACTAAATAGTCCGTTTATTCTGTAAGAACTTGAAAAATACTTTCTTGAGACAATATTTACGTAAAACTTACACAGTTACTACAGATATTTTAATCGACGCATAATTCAGTCGGATCCCTATCCGCTGCATCCTCGCATTTAAAGGTAGGACTATGCGAAATATTCGAAATATCGAATAATTCGGAGCGAATCGAATATTTGATACTTCGGATTATTTGAAAAAAAGTCGTATAGTTCGATATATTTTGAAATAATAATAAAACGAATAAATGAATAAATAATAAGTCATTATAATACTGACATGGTTTTTGAGATTCAAATCAGAATAGAAATTTTTAATGGTAAAGACCATAAAATCAGTCTTTAATATTTATGGTTAGGCTTCAAACACAATGAAACATTAAAAATTTGACCAAATCATTACTGGAGTAAAAAAAGTTATATTACCTTCTCAATCTGTGTCATATTTCATAACTTTTGTATGAGAATCACTTAAACTGCCAACCGATCAAAAGTCTGTAGTTTGCGAGGGCCCTTATATTTTGTGACCTAGTAACTCTTTAAGGTATATGTATAGTGAATTGAATTATATTAGGAAGATATGTTATTTTCTTCTGTTCTCAGTAAATTATAAATTAGATAAAATAAAATTCGAAATTATTTTCATTCGAGTTTCCATTGATTAGGCTCAGATACTTTGTTATTTATATCTCTCTGTATATGGTTCAATTAGACAGCGACGGGAAGTTTACATTCATGATAGGCTAAAACAGGTAAAAGGTCACACCCGAAACAAGTTTACATTGCTAAAATAATGTAATATCACAAATATTATGTGGAGAATACACACACATACATATACATTTAAGACATATACATATATTGGTTTCTCAGGTATTATTCGCCTGGTGACGGAGGAAGGATTGACTAGTGGTTCACATTTATTTATTTTTTTTTTCCTATTTTTTCGGTTTTGTTTTTGATTAGACAGTTTACACAAATATCAGTCACAAAATACTCTTAGCCTATATTTTAGCGGCCACGAAAGAGTCGCAGAATTTTCCAAAACCAAGGTATTCGCTCTTTGGCGCACTTGAATGGGCTCGGTAGTAATTGCGCTCCGGTCTATCTACGGTAGTTGTAAAAAAAACTTACCTTACAGAGAGGATCGTCTGATGAAGTAACAAATGCCCGAAATTAATTAAAAACAACTATCTTCAGCGAATCAATTTACAGGGCCGTGTCGCCGACCCCATGCGACTCCTATAGTCATACGGTGCTCTCTCGCTTGACCACGAGGGGGGTCTGCACGGTGATCTCGTCCTCGGACAGGCCGACGCAGACCCTGGCCCTTTGGATTTGCCCTAAGTGTTGCATCGGTATCAACGCGGGGGCGGCCATCCTCGGGACCAGCTCCTGTTGTTGCGGGTGTTGTGCGGGCTGCGGTTGAAGGAACTGCTGCTGCGGTAATGGACGCAATACCGGAATTGGCTGGATGTGCCGGACCCCGGCGATGGCCCCGCTGTACGTCGGCCACATCTGATTCGGTTGCCTCGGGAGGGTGCAGGACGACGTCCTGGTGTTCGGGTACAGATGCGGTGGCGCATTCTGGTGAAAACAATGTGGAAATAATGAGAAAAATATATTGAATCGCTGGGACTGAAAGAAATTGATTTTTGCATTTATTTCGCGCTGCCATACCAGTCCAGTCCGGCTGGCATTAAATTATTAGTCAAAACTCAGTCGAGCGCAATCGGGACAGTGTTGGCCAAGTCAGCCGAGGCGTAGATAGTCTGAAACTGGGTCGGTGCCTCGGGGGATCCCACTGCTGGCACCACTGCCGCCTTCTGCTTTCGAAGATTAAAAGTCGATAAACCGTGCCAGAGGCGAGGCAAAAGCTTGTAATATTGTTTTGCGAGGAATATTTCATTCGCAACCCCGCTTAACCTGAGTAAACTGCGCGGAACCGTGAAATCTGACCACTGCAAACCTCAGCCGATTAGACAGATAGCCAAATTGGATTGAGGTGTAGTTGCCATGTTTTTTTTTTTTTTTTTTTTTGTAGCTTTTAGAAAGATACAATTTTTCAACAAGCAAGCCATATGAGAGTCCTCCAATCGATATTAGCTAGAAGTGAAACTAAGTTATAGTCCCGTGAAATCGGACCACAGGAAATCTCAGCCGATTAGGCAGGTAGGGCAAATTAGATTGAGGTCTAGTTGGCAATTTTTTTGAGTTGTTCGGAAAAGAGCATGTTATAGATAGTACCTACTCCTCGATAAGTCATAGGAGAAGTAAATTTGTTGGAACGCTGTACCCTAAGGGCCTGAACGAAATCCTTTTTGGTTTTTCCGTTATCTATCTGGCAGATATCTGGAAATATTCAACCGTGCAAAATCTGAGAATGCTCAAGTACCATCTATACTTAGACAACATTTTAACTGATTACGAAAATCATAAAGAAATATTAGATTGATCCAACAGCATCTAATGTTCTCAAATGATAGCATAATTTGCAACTATTTAAGTATTATATAAAAATATATAATCAATGGAAAAGATCCTATAGAATTTTACATTACTCCAAATCGACATTTAAATGACTAGATTAGCAAAGGTTTTAATCTGGTCGCCAAAGCACTAGAAATTAGCCAATTTCATTTTCGATTTTCATTAGTGTTTTTTTCATCTTTCAGAATTAGCATAGTATAATTTTTCGGTAATTGAAAAATATTGGCCTTCGAGACGATTTAATCCTTATTCTGTGTCTGCAAATATTGGAAAACGAAAACTAACTAACTGATGAAGAATGTAACCTACCAGTAAACAAATTATCAATTTTTAGCAATCGTTTTATTGAAATAAGTATGAAATATTCTGGCGGAATAAATTTTGTTCATGATTTTAACTAAGACCTATTCCCACTTCTAAGTGGATAAAATCTTTGGATTAGTCTAATAAAAGATACACTGCTTTTCATTTCTCTACAGTTATCTATGTGCGTTTTAAAATCGCATAAATGAACTTCCCGAAAATTCTGATTTGCCAATAGCACTAGAAACAAGTCCAAAAACAAATTGATGTGCTCAAATTTTCTCTACTTACAAAGCATATTTCTATATTTTAGTCTTTTAAAATGGCATAAACAGCACTAATAGTTGAAATTTTGGATTTGATCCTTCCCCGTATTTTCTCAAAGTTTACCCATTTTAGACTCCAATCCAGAATAAGTTACGTAATGTGCCTCTAAAATCAGCACTGGAGCTTATTTTAAGGAGGGGTGGTTTTACTAAAACACCATAGAAAGAAAGTTTTCTGGTGGCACCAGAAACTATTGCCACCCCCTGTCCCACAAGGGATTGAAATCGATGCTGACGATGATGAATTAGACCATTACACATTCCGGGGGTTCTGAGTGCAGAGGAGGAGTCCTGGCGTTCGTGCCTCTTTTGCACGAAAACATTTCGTCTATATGACGGGATACTCCCGCAAAAGTTTGTGCCGGGTTCCCTAAATCTACCATCTAGTGCTTAGCTGCACCCTTAAATGGGACGCTAGCGCTTCCGCCCGCTGGTCGTCGTTGTCGCATCAGCAACTGGACAGCTTTGCCCGGCGTTAAACTTTTTCAGTTTTCGAATTCAATTTGCAACAAGGGCCATCGGCAAACTTCCGTAATGAGATTAGGGCCGACAAGAAGTGCCATTTGATAGCAGCAGACAGAGGAAGTGATTTTACCATTATCCGGGGTGGTGAGGTGATGGTATTTGGGTATGGAAGTCAGATAAAGTGTATACTATATGTATGCAATTTTAACTGGCGCCCTCCCAAAAAAACGAAAATCCCCGATTGCGCGTTAATTTATGCATTTTGGGGCGAGAAAAACCCAGGGTAGTTTTACTCACGATTTAATAAATCCGAAATCAATAGCGACCGGGATAACCCCGTCTCTGCAGTGCAGAGAAGGGCATATACAGCCCGTCGTCGCAATTACACCCCGCTCTACCCCTATTAAGTCGAACGCTGTAATTATTGCAGTCTCTCTCGTCCTTTGTGTCTTCATTTTCCAGGATTCCGATTCACATTAAAAGGGAACAATTTCCCGCCCCGCCGCACAATTGCAGCAACCCAAGAGCCTGGAGGATGGTGGTCTAGGCGCAATTCGAGCTGCATTGGGGCTGCTGGAGTCCCGGGAAAGTGAGCCCTCCTCCTCACCCCTCTCTATCTAGCAACTATAGCTCCAAGGCTGGGAGCGGTGCTGACTTCTTTATTTATAGGCGAAAGTTCAAGCCGTACATAAAAGTGTTGAGATCTTCTAAAATTAACAAAACGTCCGACAAGTACGAAACTGTGCAGGGCATCCTCCACACGAGATGGGACCCTATACTATATATGTGCCCTCTGTCGCCGGGAGTCTGGGGAATGCGGGGTGGTGGCGTCGGGGCGCCCGTTTCTAGTGCCGAACAACGCAAAGAAAATAAAGGGAGCACTACTTACCATGGCCACAGCGCCAACCGGGATCGGGGCCTCTGCACGATTTCTAAGAGTACAATAGCCCAAGGCGTTGTGGGCTGCATGTAATGTCATCCCGGCTGAATTGCACTTTTGCGGCGGAGGCGTGCTGGATGATAATAACCCTCTTGTGGGGCTGCTGGTGTCTATTGTTGATATATGCTGCCGCCGTCTTATGTAGTCGACCTGTCGACGAATTATTATTTCATTATAGGGCTCGCGGTGTCCCCCACTGGGACTCTAGGAGTCTATAGTTATAGAGGAGGTCTTACCTGATCATCCGAGTCAATTGTTTCCGGTATAATATCCGGATTTTTTTCATCGCTCTCATTACCGTCAATTTCTTTGCTACCAGAACTCTTGTCGCTTGGTCCAGGGGATCCATCCCGGGATGTATTTTCGTTTGGGACCTCCTTCCTTCCTCGTCGTCTCGTCCTCTTGCATGCGGGCATACGGAGCACAAGAATAATGGCCAATCCTACAATCACTATAGCTGCAGTCAGCCCGATGGTAAGGGATACGCCCGGGGGGAGCGTCAGTCTTGGAGGTTTCTCTACAGAAACTAAATTATTCTGATGAGAACTTACATCGGGCCACAGAGCCCTACCTATTTCAGAAGTAAGGTGTTTCTCAGGAATTCTCAGCGTGGACGCACTCAGGTTCGTTGGATCGGACCGGCCCTTCGTGTTGAACGCATACACCGAAAGGTGGAAGCTGGTTCCAGGTGTGAGACTCGACACGGCAAACCTCGGTACTGGGGACGTGTAGTTCGCCTTAAGTTCCTAAAATTCGAAGAAACACCGGGAATTAAAAAGAGGACAAGGAGCGGATGGGCTTTCATTTACATAGGTGTATAAGTCCTTCACTTCGAGCATGAATGACTGCGGTAGTCCACCATTAAATCCATCGTTGCACTTGACAGTGAAGGATGTCATTGATATGTTGGTCAGAGTGCAGTTATGCACTTGGTCCGGTCGTCCTGGAAGACAGAAAAGGAACCGAATTGTAGTAGCTCCTGTTCCAGGGCTTACAGATTCGATAAAAGCAAAATCCCTAAAACCAGCTACTCTGCACCGGTGGCTTTGAAAAATTTGATTTCTTTCGATTTTGCTCGGAACAGTCCTGAGGCGACATCTGCAGATCCGAGCCCGGAAATGGAAAACTGGTAGCAAGCGAGTTTACCTCCGGTATTTATTCATTCCCAGAACCTTTCAGGCATTGGTAACTAGAAATTTTCATTTCTAACGTTCTCCCAAAGGTATTAGCTCCATCGCAACGTCGCGTCGTACAATAAAATATCTACGTGTGCAATTGAATTGAAGTCGTTTCTACCATTATATTGTTGGTCATAAATCCATTTAATTTTTAAATTGAAAACTCATTTCATTTTGGGATTTGATATAGTAAATGCTGTAAATAGCTATTTTTTTTCTTTACTGCATATACTGTTGCACATTTAGAATACACTTATACTAAATGTTTGGTACTTAATAAACTTTATAATCTTATTTATTTTAACTATAACTTGTTTCCAAGATGTACATTGTACATAAAATATTACAACCTAGGAAGAAATATAATTCAACCATTCAAAAACTGCATTCTTTGTGTGCATAAATTGTAAGTACATACATATAAAGTTTCAAAATGAATTTCCAAATATTTTTGAAATAATAGCCTTTGAGTGCACTACACAAACATGACTTTCGCAATGGACAGATACTCATTATAAAATCGATAGAAAATACAGTCCGAAGTACCTAATAAAATAATTTTTCGAGGTGCCAATTATCAATACTTCTGCAATAAAAAAAAAAACCTTCACTTAGACCGTTTTGTGATCAAAACAAAAAATCATACAAAATTTGAAATCAATCGCACTAATAGTTAAAAGAAAACATTGGTGCATTGTAATTATTGTAGATACATAGTTTCGAGATAATCGCGTTTAAGTTTTAAACGAATACAATTTTGTAGAAGAATAGAAGAATTCTTGAAATAGCTTATTAACAGAAAATGCAATCAACAAAATCGGCTCAATCCCATTTTTCAAAATTTTAATCTAAATATGAGATAGGCTTGGATCGATATTGAATATTAGTGAGCCAAAACTTGAGTTCTTCGACATAATCCAAGGTTTTAACCAAATTTCGTTCTCCACTCCATAGACTGATAATATTGATATTATATATGTATATTATCATTTCCACGTAAGCACAGGTAATAGTTTTGACATATGATGAAGATTTATTTGAAAAACAAAACAAAAATGAAACGAGAAAAAAAAACTAATTGTTAAAATTTCTGTGCTACAATATTTAAATTCAAACTACATACTTCTTAATTTGATTTTGAGCATATTAAGTATTGAATATGCGAAATTGCGACGAAAAATGTCATTTTTTGAAATTTTAAAGCTCTCAGGAGTCAGGATGCAAGGTCCTCAGCAATTTCAAACTCAAACTTATTTCTTCGTAAACAGTATAAAACAGGAAAACAGGAGATTATATATAAGTAGGTAAGATTTTTCTCAAATAACGATAAAAAAAAAATTTAAACGCGATTTTCTCGAACTATCTTTCTGCAATTTTAATAACAACCGACAAAAAAAAATCAAAAAACATTGTGTTGTGTAAAGAACCAAATAATATACATATATTCAAAGTTTGATAAAGATTTCTTTTTGTTTACTTTGAAAACATTCTATTTTTAAAAAAATAAAAATTTTGAAATTTGAACCCGTCATGTCCCCTTAAAAGTAGACAAGTGATTCATATTGATTGAAGTTCATTTACATAGGGGCTGAACCTGGACGAGGCGAAGCGTTTATTGCGTGGACTGTAAAGTATTCGGAGAGTTTTAGAATAGGTAAGGCGTGGAGTGGCACCAGGAGTCGACACTTGACACCCTTTGTGACGAATTGCCCAGGTGACACACCTGACCTAGAGCAACGTGCTCACAGAAGCCGGACTTACCCTTTACAAAATTTATAAGGATCCAATTACGGCCTCCGAGGACATCCGGGCAAGTCCCAGAAACAAATACTTACACTCACCTGCAGCTATGATGTGGAACACACAAGGAAGCCTTTGGGTGCCAATTTTATTGGAGGCGATGCACAGGAGAGTCCCATAGTCCAGCTCCGTGATCGGGGTGTAGGTGGCGATCGATGAGGTGCCTACAAAATTTCACCCATGAACAATCCTGACTTGAGATTTTGGTACATGTTGCCGAAGTGCAAATTCGTGTATGTGCGCACTTCTGTGGCGAATTTACAAAACGGAAACATACCGGGAGAGTCGATTTAATGCCCTTACCTGATCGAGAAATTTGATTCGCGACCATGTCGATGCTATCAGCGGAGTTATTGAAAGTCCACTTGAATTCAACATTCGGAGGATTCGCGTCTACGTCGCACCTGATTTGGGCTTCCTCCTGCTTGGCAACACCGTAGACTCGCGTCTGATTTGGTAGGCATGTCGGTGCATCTGCAAATAAATAAAGTTGCCAGGGGAATGTTGTTGCACTGCACACCGGGCAAAATGAACGAAAATTTTCAAAAATAGGAATTCCGCACCGTCGACCATCGGGCGGGGGCGTTTATAATACTTACAAAGTACGTTTAGCACAAATGGGGTGCTATGTCCGTCGCCCTCGGAGTTGAAACCCACACAAGTGTAATTGCCAGCCGTCAGTCTCGAAACGCCTTGCAGGACCAGCGAGTGATTGGCTATAATTACTCCTTGTGCTATATTTTGGGGCAAAGCAAGTCCCTGCAAGGAAATTAATGAGACAATTTTTCCGAAGTAGTTAAGGAGTGGGAGGGATGAATTTTCACCGTCGCCAGATATCTCAGGAATATAACAAGGAATCAACATTCAAAGGAATTTCTCAATCGAATCGAACCTACGACAACTTTCGTTGTGGCTATTCACAAGCTAGCGAAAATGTCGTGTAATTTTCACTATGAGAGGTTGTTTCTACGGCAACCTTCCTGGTGACAAATGCTCCCATGCACGACGGTGGCAACATGCCGCTTTCATGTGGTCAATGGGACCACCACCCACCAAGAAAAAGCTTCGAGACAATGCAATAGAAACAATTCAGCAATTTACGCTTGCCGAGATATTTTCCTTTTAAAATTGCCATTGCTGCATCACTGCCTAATTGGAGTTACACAGACTATGACTTCATTCTTGTGTATGCCAAAGGTTTTCCAGTTTATAAGCAGTGAAAACTTATGAAAAAGTAAACAAAGAGTTCCTTGTCCCAGCAAAACAGTAACTTGTTTTAAAATTTTTCTTTAAGGCTTACTGTTCTAGAAGAAAAACGTATTTCCAAGATATTAATATTTTAATTTTTGTTTTTGAATTATACCTACATTTCAAATCATAATAAGCTTATGCAAAAAACCTTTTTATTGTTGTTTTAATTACAAAGATGATTTTTAAGTGTAAATATTTTTACAGTTAATAAACAAAGTGATTTCGATTGCTTGCCCTGATGGACATAATATCAACACTAGCCTATTTTAGCGTATTTTATAATTTTTATGGTATAAATTCATTGATATGTAGATACGCATAAATTTATATGTATATAGATCAATAAATTTGATTCGTTTTAAATTTTTCCAGTTACACGAAAGCAGATACAAAATTAATTAGCATTTGTGTGTGTCATTTTAATAAATAAATACATATTTCGGTGGCATCATAGCACGATCAATGGACAATTATTTACACAGTAATAAAAAAACACTTTTAATAAACCCGCTAATTTCAACAAAATCAAAATAAATTAATAAATTAATCACAATTCCCGCTAACGTCAACAAAATCAGTTTAATTGATAACCAAATCAAAATCAAGTGCAATCAAGTAAATGAAAAATACATATGTATATATTAACAAACTTTTAAAATTCAATAAAAACGCATTTTAAAAGAATGCATCCACCGTGTTACGAAGAATGAATTTCAATATGTGTTTTAAAAAGAAATCGGATAAACGAGAAAAAATCCATTTGGTATTAAAAATAATTTATGCAGTCAAACTGAAAGAATTGGGATACAACTGTAGGGCAACAATTTTTATTTTTGCGATAAAAAAACTCATTATACATAGGTATTTAAATGGATTAAATTAATTTGAAATGATTGTGTTTGGAATAAATGATTAGCTGTAATTTGTTATTTTAGCTAAATATCCAGTTTATTTATTTATTTCGATTGAATTTAACTTTAAAATTGAATAAAAAACATTCAAATTTAATTTTGAACGATCCCAAATAATGCTCAAAACCCGTAAAACAGCTTAGTTTTTTAGTTTAGTGGAGCCTTATGGCTATGTTTTTGAGTATGTCTTTAAATTTACTTACATATTAAAACCGAAATAGTCTTATAATTTCGGATATAATATATAGACAATAAAAAGCTACAAACATACATAGGCATAAAATACAATTTAATCTATACCACGGCCTATGGCTTCAGCGAAAAGAACGGAATGATAAGATCTCAATTTACATTAAAGGGAATTTACAATTTAACTGGGAAATTATTCATGGTCAAGATCAAAGTCAAATTAATTTGTTTTTCTGGGAGAAATACAATTTAAAATACCTAGAATCTTCAAAACAATTCCAACTTTTTGGCAAATGGGGTAACTCATTGATCTAAACTTAAGATAAACCTTTCAACCCCGAATATTTTTGACTTCCTGTTTTCTTCCTGGAAGTATTTCAATCTACAATTTAGATGAAGGGCCCCTTCCCGTGTATCTGGAAGTATTAGATTATTCGCTTTAAAAATTTTCTCAATTTTGTGAAGTGATATAACTTTCGACAAGAAGTGTTTGACACGATAGAATTATAAATTCCGCTTTGATCAAGCGTTGCGGTCTTACCGCCACGATGGCACCCTAAACGAATTTTAATCTGCGGTAACCAAAGTACCTATGGCGGGGGAGGAAATGCTGTTCGTAAAGCAATAAACGAAATTAGAAAGCTACATGAGCGTGTACGCAAATTCTGCTAAAGTAATTGCTGCTGGATCGTTGTCGATGAGGAGAACTGCCAACGTAAGCCGCAGGGCTGTATGGCTGTATCATAGTCCTTAGTGGGACATTGTGAAGTCGGAGTCAGCCCTCCTTTAATCTCGATTACGACAAACTCCGGAGTTCGGAGTAATGTTGGTAGTAATTGAACAAACATGCAGAAACTGCAGGAATCCATATACAAAAGGGAAAGGGCGGGTGCGGCAGGAACGCATGTTATGGCATAGGGCAACCAGGGCATCTCCGAATGGAGCAAATACATATATCTGATATTATTCGGGGATAAATGTATATGATATCGGAAATACTTACATTGCGACGCCAGTCAACCTTATAAACGGGTGGGTGAGCATTGACCAAGCAATCAAAGTACACATCTGTGCCTTCTCGTATACCGTCGGGTTCAAGCGACTTTCCTAGGAGTACCACTGTTTCAGGAACATCTGTGAAAGACATGAATACCATCAGTGTTTCCATTAAGACCACACAATTTAGTCATTAATATGAGACGCATATGGACTGTTATATTGACGAGTGCTTTAAACCCTTCCTACCCCCTCATCACCCCAAAATCGAGTATGTTCAATTAACTTACATTGGATTTCCAGTTTCCATACAGCTTCGCGCGGTTCCATTCGAATGGCACGGTTGTACACACGACAGTATAAATACTTTCCAGTATCTGATTTATTAAATGATATCGACAGGGTGCTTGTAGTCATGTTCCCATCGGTGGACGTCTATCAAAAATATACCGAGCAGAAAAAATTATTCCAAGGATTATGAATAGCATAAAAGAGTTCTATTTGTGAGCCCCATTCCAAAACAATGGCCCCATTTTCCTGGAAAAAAAGGGTGTTAGAGGGTATCTGAATCCCACTTAAATCAACCACCCCTTCGAGGAAAATGCGCGCTTAAAACAATGCGTGGGCGATATGCGTGGGAGGCCAAATTCGTAATTTCTTACCGTCTCCGTTGTGCTCTGAAGTCTCTGTCCATTCAGCCACCAAGTTATTACGGCGGGGGGTCGTGAGCCGTTGGTTTGACACAGGAGATCGTATCTGCGTCCTGACGATAATGGCTGGTATGACCCCAGCAGTCTTGCGTCTGCTGGAGCAACTGCAAAGAAAGGGGCGAAAGTATCCGCCGTTTATTTAATATCGTGTTCATGCTGAGCCCCATTGAGGATATTATGTGGCATGGAGCGCTCCATGGCCCCATCGCTGCCTCAAGGGGGGGGAAAAAAAAAAACTATAACGCAGAAAACTGATTACGCTATCGCTATAGCATTTTGATAACGACAGCCTGAATGGCACATGTCATCGAGCTAGCCGGCCTGAGTAATGACTTCTAATCACTGACAATATTTCAGGACCATGCCACATGGAAAATATGCCCAGTGGAGCGCGAGAAAGAGCTATGGGACTCGCGAGATTAATCCATTTTTCGACAGAATTCACTAATTAATTACGATCGAGCGAAAATACGGCTTCGAGAAAAAGCTGTTCTATAGTCGAATTGACCTTGGCAATTAAAGCTTTAGAAGAGACTCTATCGCTACACTTAATGTTTAACTTCTGATACCACGAAAATCCATACAGTTATATACTATGGGACTTGGGCCAATTTGAGAAAAAAAGACAAAACACTTAAATACTACTAAAAATACATATTTTAATAGTAACTACACCAATTAGAAGTTAAACAAAAAATGAAGCTTAAAAAGTATTAAGAATTCTATTTTTAAAATACAAAGTTTGCAGATAAAGGAATTCACAACATTAATACATAGTTTATAAGTAAATTTTATTGTAAGAATATAGCTTTAGCGATTAACATTCTCTTTGATTCCGGATTAAAATTAAAAGTTTTTAGCCTCTTAATTGTGTATAAAAGATCACTTAATTAGCAAAACGCTTATTCCTTATTACTTCTGAATATTTCTCAAAATAAACTTTCTTGTTGTCCATAAACGTGTTTTTGTAAAACAATTAATAGGTTAAGAGCTCTTAAGTTTTAAACAGAATCAGAAGCATTGTTTAATTAGGATGATGGTTGTGAACAACAAAAAGTTTCTGGACATACTTGCAATTCACATTATCTGATTTTCTGCGGAATCTCTAACCAATAATTACTTGCATAAGATTGCTACTTAGGTTAAATGTTTACTTCTTAATATTTAGTTTGTTTATTCATACACATACACTTTCAAAATTGATATATAATAATCAAAAGCATAATCCTATTCAGAGATGAATTTTGTAAAGGTGAAAAAATTAGTTTCAAGTTGTAATTGATTACTTGTTCACATATTTTTTATTGATAGCTATTTAGAAATTACGAACAGTTGGAGAAACAATTAATATGCAAAGTGAAATTATGTTCATATATTTAACAATAAAGCACTATTAGAATAATAATATATATTGATATTATATGAAATATTGGTAATATGAAATGCTTTCCGGCATGATAATTCGTATTCTGGGCATTATATTTAATTTTATTTTAATCTCAAAGAGCTTAAAATAATAAATTTGTTTTTAAATATCTATTTCTGCATGAGGAAGTTTTGCCCTCAGACTGTAGTCTATAAACAAAACAATCGTTAGTTATGTTATCGAATTCTAAATCCAATGAAGTTTACAAATCTTATTGCTCTGAAAGTATTGTATAAAAAACTATCATTAAAATAATATAACTTTAACTTTATAACAAAGTGATGTTATCATATATTGAGAATAAATGGTGAAAATTAAGCTTTAACATCTTGATGGGACACTATGTAGTAAACGAAATCATGATGTACTAAAAATTATTGAGAATACTATATCTCAACGTTTCAATTTACACAAATATTGTTTATTTACCAACTTATTAAAATTAAATAAAACTATTACAAACAGGACCTAACCTTGCTTTAATATGTATAATAATAATGAATTGGTATCGGCTGGAATGCATTTAATGGCTGCCTGAAGACAAATGGTTTCCTTAAGGAATTGTTTTAAAATATTTGAAATTTTCGCGGATAATTAAAGGCAGCAGTGCTGAGAAGGGTGCAATTTATCGAGTGATAAATGGTGTGCAAGCAATCGGCTTGCAAAAAAAAATTCACATCTTCAGCTCAGGCGAAGTAATCGTGGCCTGAATTTCAATCGAAACATGCTCCGAACAGCTCGAGGACCTGGATAAATTTGCCCAATTTTTCGCCTAGTCAGCATAAATATGTCACAAACAGCATTTTTCTGCACAAATAGTGCGCCGGGATAGGCCAGTTCGAGAAAACCGGGAAAATAGATTCGTCTGCCGCTAATGGTAATGGAATTACTTCCTCTGCAAATTGGGCTTGAATTATAAAAATCGAAATTCAATTTTAGCCCCCGGTCCTGCTGGGCCTCAGCGCTGAACGGAGACGTAATAACAAGCTTGAGAAGACATTAACTTTAAAGCCCCGGGAAAAATTGGCGGGGGCGGCAGAAACAATTGCCGCCACCAAACTCCGAAGACGAAGCGAAAGGAGCAGGATTGGCGCAGCGTCTGAAGGACCGGAGCGAGCATAAATAATTCATACTTTTGATACTTACAGTTCATATCGATTTGTACTGCTGCTTCGAGTGGAGTTATCTTCGGATGATTGGTAGCTCGGCATTTAAGCCGAGTATTGAGGTCCTGCCGAACGAGGGGTCCCACGGTCATATAGCTTTGTACATAATCGGTGTTCGGGACATTAACGGTTATCGAAACGAGAGGTACTCCTTCTCGCGACCAATTTATTGCTGGAGAGGGTGACCCTAGATGGCGCAAGCACACGAGATATTGATGGTATTAAAACGATATAAAGGATTGTATATAAAGCTAAAAATGTTAAGGAGGCATCATTTAACTCACCGCCTTGAACCACGCACAAAACGGTCATATTTTGACCCACGTTGTAAGGCCCGACCACAGTTGTTTTCGCGATGCCGTCAGAATCTCGTATAAATATTCGGTAAGGTGGTGCTGCAATAAATAATTTTTATTTTTCATATGCTGCGGAGGACCAGGCCTATTGACATTGACATCGACAGCCATTTTCTACTCTACTTGGGGCTGTAAAAATTTTAATCCGCACCCGGGGTACAAAGTGTTCGCCATGTTTACGATCCATCCAGAATGTCAGGAATTTGTCCGGAAGATGCGTAGATGCGTACAGAAGATGACAGGATTGGGATAGGACAAAAGCCAACTCCGACCTCCTGGTGGGACTATTTTAGCTCATAAACACGCCTGCACTTTTAGTATCCGTTCGACATAATTTCGCCGTAAAAGCAAACAGAGAGAGGTTGAAGAAGCGACCTTGTTTGCCTCTTCACTTCTCGATGAGCCAATTAATATTAAAAGGCTCGTTAAGGAGTCATTTCTCGGGTTCAATTTTTCGGGCCGTTGCACTAAAATCGGCTGTTATCAGACTTCAAAGATTTTCCTAGCTTTAGTTTATGTTCGGGATTTTAAACTAAAGCTTGTCCCCCAAGAGTAAACAAGAAATTTGTAACTTCCGGCTAGAAACGGTTCTTCTCAGCACGTTTCATGAAATTTTAATCAGCTTCCTGTACAGAGATGAAACTACCTTAAATACAAGTTTCATAATTAATGACCACAAGAAGATTAAAAAACAATTGTAAAACATGTGACAATCGGCTTGTAGGTACATTCTAGTGCAGTTTTTTTTTTTTTTTTTTTATCATTGAAATGCTCAACATCTCACAAACTCAATTAATTTTTCATTGAGACTATGAGCTCTATACTCAACATTAAGCTCCATTTCCAAGAAAGTAATTTTCGGTAGAAGTGGTGGTGTTAGAAGTTCACTACTTTAGAAGAAACTTAACTTTGTATCTCTTTTGATCTTTATATAAAGAATTGTTAATTCTGAGATACATTTTCTATAAAAACTTTTAAAATGTTTCGATATAAGTAGGTATATCAAGGTTGTCAGGTTGTTAAGAATTTAATACATACAAAATTGTAGGATTTCATTAAAAAATTGCTTTGTGAAAAAGTAGAATTTAATTTATGTAAAACTTTTAATGGAGTCAGAAAGCTAAAGTAATTTTGTTGACGTTATTTTGTTTTGGTTATGAGCATCGGTTATGTAATACATGTTTACATACATAGGTAGGTACCTAGGTACGAAAAAACTTTATTTTTATTTTTAATTTATACATTTACATAATGTGTCAATACAAATTCATTCACCCATTTTGTACTGTCATTTATGTCGCGGAATATTTGCTTTTGAACAATTTTGATTAACATTACCATTCGTTATTTATTCATACGTATAACCATAATAAAATGGCTTGGTTCTATAAATAGACGAGGTCTTTCGCGCTAGATTTTCTAAATACATATTTTCATCATTTTCATTGCAATATTTCCAATTTTATCAAAACATGAAATAGCTCTATAATTATTGTATCTAATTTTGTAATTTAATGAGGTTTGATTGCTTAATAATGCTTTCACATCTGTGTCTATATTGTGAGCTCTTTATGTAGACGAGGAATTTTAAAGCGACTGTAGGTACCGTATATAGTTTATTTGAAAGTTCCATACGTTTTCGTAAAATTCAATCGTCTAAAATGAATAAAGAGTAACAATTGTCTAGTTACAAAAATTTTAAATTTGTGCAATTAACCCAATTCATTATATAAATCAAATAGGTTTGAATTATTTTACTGTTATGCAAGAAAATCTATTAAATTTAATCTCATTAGATTATTTAATTGATTGACTTCAGTTTATCTTTAATTTCCTTTAGAAGAATTATGTTATAATCAAATTTGTTTTGTCAATTCTACCTCAATTTTCTATTGATAAACATGTTACAAACGTAAAACAAAAACATGTGACTAGAAAGGATCAAAATGATTATGGTGATGCTTTTTTAGTAATATATATGTAAATATACATATGTTTTTGTGTGTTTTTTATTAAGGAAATATGTATGTATTATTACCAAACAAATTTGTTTGTTAAAAATTAATACCTTCAAATGACAAAAATAAATTACTAAAACTTTTCCAAGTTGTAAAACGCAATCAGACAAAGCACTTGATTTTACATTTACTTGTGATTTTCATCAGTTGAGATTTTTGATAAGAGCAATATGAAAATTAAATTAAATATGGACCATGTGTGGAAATATTTAAAAAAAAAAACAAAAATATATTAAAATTATGAAATTCTCCACCTCGAGGATGAAAAATTAAACATTTGCCATTAAAATATTACAATTCCGAACATTTTATGATAGATGTATTTGGTGGTACTACATAGTTCTTCCAAAACCGCGTGCCGCATTTCAATTTTTATAACGAGAACACTTTCAAATGTAGCTCAGTGGATGCTCGGATGCAGTATGTAGTTTTGAATTTTAATAAAAATTCACTTTTTAAAACAATTGCACCGTTCCGCACATCACTGTTCCACATTAAATGAATTTTCGAGTAAATTTCAAGGGCCACTTCACGTCTTCAACGGTTTCATGCAAAAATTGTACGTCTATAATTGCATTAAAATATACCTGAATTCTATATATGTATGTATGTACCTACTTTACAGTTTAGTTAAAGTATTAAATGTATGTATGTAGCAAAAGTAATGCGAAATAAAGCCTTGCAAAGAAAATTGCTACTTACAAAATACGCTGTCAACCTTTGTAATTTTTGTACTTATTATAATGGCCCACAATATCAGGGGTATTTCTAAATGTTACCCTTAAGAAATGTATTAAACATTTCTTTATTTTTTGTATTGTCAACTCATTATTTATGAAGACGAAATTCAATTATTCGATTATTCATTCAGTTTTATAGCAGGGGAAAAGCTACAGGACAAGTGCCAACATAAAAAAGTTTTGCCATTACATCCGAAATTTCTATGATTCGTTGGTTCTAGAGAGATAATCAGAAGTAATTTATTAGTGACTGATGAAAAATTCATAACTTATTACACAGCTTAGTAAACAATTTTAAGAACTCTTCGAAATCATTTTTGTGCTACAAGCTCAAAATATTATCTGTAGTGCTTTTTGTCACTGAAATGGTTAAAGTTTTTTGAAGGATTCAATAAAAATGTCTTTTAACTTGAAAATAAATCACGGTAAAAAATTTCGACAAACATAATTGGAAATTGTTTGTGTATCATAGCAAATTCGTAACAAGAAACGATTGAAAACCGCAATACTTAATAGAGTTTTTTGTTTCCTAACGAAAAGGTTTCAAACAAACAGTGATCACTTTAAAAAATTGATTGGTATATACCTGAGCACTCAGTTACAGTATATACACTCAGTATATGTATGTATATGTATACAGAAAAAATTAATGTTAAACTTTTTATACTGTATTTATAAATGCATATGTATATTATTTACTATCAATTATTTGTTAGATATTTTTTTGATATTGAAAAGGAGCCTAATTAGACGTGGGCGAAATCACTGGATAAAAGCGAGTCTCCTAATTAAAATGTGGTTCTTTACTGAAGATTTTTAACTTTTTTGATTGAAATGTCTTCCCATCATCACAATTGCTAATTAAGTAAGCATGGAAGGAGTGTAATTCCAATTAATTGTCGCTTTGAAGTAGTCCGACCACATTTTTAATAGCTTTTCCTTTTGAGATCCACTTGTGTGGTCTCCGTTTCCATTTTCATGACCTACGTGATGTGGAACTGAAAATTATCTACATACAAGTAATGACTATACTCAAGAAAATTGTGAGTAATTATATGGGTATATTTATTACAAAAGAGTATTTATTTACTAACGTAAAGTTACTTGTAGGGTTCTAGAAGGTGCTAGTTTAATTCTATAATAGATTTTATTTTACGAATTTATCATCAATTTAAGTTTTAAAAATCCAGAAAAGTAATTCTGGACCATTTGGATTAGGATTTGGTTGCTCTTAGACGTTATGTATACGACACATTATTTGGGTACTAAATATTGATAAAATTAGGATTTAGAATCCAAAATACAAAATATTATCCATTACTTTTTAATTTTTTTTTCTTATCGTTATTAAACTCTGAAGAACTCGAAGAATATTTACAATTCATTTGTAGTCCCACATTTGAACGAAATTTGGAACCCGACTAAATTAAATTTAATAACAATTACAAGAAAGGTAGCGTAAAAGAAAAAAACGCACTATTTATGAAAAAAGTATTAGCACGAACACATACATATATTATATACGTTACATGGCAATTATTTTAATCTCTACGTGCACCTTCTGTGAATCATGTGAATTTCAACAAAAAATTTTATTTCTCAAATAAAATTCCTATAGGCTCGTTTTTGTGTCCATTGACTTTTAGCCTCGGTCTACTCTATACAGTTTTTTTTGACAGAATATTAATTTCGTCTCACATGGGTTCAATTTAAATGAACAAAAAAGTCTGGACTTTTGAGCATAATTCTGAAATCTGAAAAAATGTTGTACGAGTTTATTGCCATCAGAACTCCATATTGACTGAACTAATACAAATAGCAGTATGGGGCTTCCTGTATACCAATTAAATATGTATATAGTAGTCCGCTTCGTAAAATGTTAACTATGACCTAGTATTTATCGTTGAATCGTGTCATCTACGAGTATTTCGTCTCTGAATGTCAGTGCTTTGACCAACAGCCAACGTGGGCTAGAAAACCATGAAAAAGTAATAAAGCAATTTTTGAGCTCTAGGCGTGATGTATGTACATATGTAGGTAGGTACATTAAATATACGAGAGCAAATAATATCGGGATTGTTTTTTTTTTTTTGGAAAACAACGTAGAGAGCGATCATTTGTACCTAATAGAAGAAAATAGAAATGATGAATGGTCGAAGGGTAGTTACTTAGTAATTTTGTAGCGTTTCCTAGTTTCACCTGAAGGCTTAAGTACGCTTGTACATACGTATACTCGGCATCTTTAGGTTCATATTTTTTCCAAAGAGCGTCCGCTTTTTCACGTATGTTCTCGCCCTTAGTGCCGTCACGTGCGCTTATCGACCCCGCTCGTGCTGGCAATTAAGTCGAGATAAAATCAAACCTGCCATCGAGCGGTTGGCACACACTCCACCATGACCCTTTTACGGGAGATGGGACAGGATGCGGGGGGGTGGTGGGTCTATTCTCACATGCTGGGAAGATCCCACGGTGCATAATTGAACCATAAACACGAAATAATGTCTTCCATAAAAATTACGGGCACAGCACCGGCCGTAAGTACACCTCACAACTGTCAACCAAATTGGACTTTTCGTGCTTAACGAGAGTAATGTAAGTCAACCGGGAGTCGGCCGGCGCCCGCAAATGGCGGGAACGCTTATGACATGCAATTTATACGCAAATTATGGATATAAATTTGCCGGGTCTGTCTAATTTGGCTAACAATTCCCAGGTATCACTGCGGTCTCGCTGCAGGCGACCCCATTTTTACAGTCACGAATCGTGTGCTCCGCCCTGGCGCGGTGCCCCAGACAGCCTGGTCCTGCATCAACAAATACTCTAATACTTACAATTAGACAAGGTGTACTCACTTATTACTGTTAAATTCATAAAGGAGGTTCTGCTCGGTTCAATCTTGAAGTCGACTCGACACTCGTAGACCGCCGAGTCTTCATCGACGCTGTCCTCTATGATCAATTCGCCGGGCTGCTTGTTAAATACAAAATAAGTTCTGTTGGTAAGCAAAGTGTCGTTTGTCCGCTGCGTTCCTTTCGCTCCTGCCTCGCCGCGAAAGTCGATACTGGAAAAAGGATGCACATTTAATGGCAATAATTCCTTGACACAATAACTAAAAATTGCTTAAAAACAAATATGAAAAGAGATGAATATGAATAAGTTAAGCTAAAAGCAAGTTCAGTGCACGTTTTTCTTTTTACGAATCAAAAGTAGTTGTAGTACATATACGACAAAATAAAATAAAATAAAATCGTTTAAGAGGAATTTAAGTATTGTTCAATTGTACCTTACTATTTAATTTATTGTATAATTAATTAATGAAAAACATCAAAGTAAAAAACTTTACATTCCTAAAAATTTCTATTGAAGTAAATTTGTCGATTTGAAAATACATACATACATACATATGTTCTGTATACACAATACACATTTCCGATATCTTACAATAAACTAAAACTTAGACCTACGATCTTTTGTAGAAGAAAATTTATTGTTATACTATATTTTATTTTCCTGGAATTTGTGGTTATTTAAAAGAAATCGTAGTTTTCGACATACATATATAATGCATTATATAGAGGTCTACATTTTTGGATTATGTATAGGTGTTTGTTTTTTTTTTCCGTTTCTATAATTCTAAGTTGTAGCTTTAGATCTAAAAAGTAATGCTCCTGGATCAAACCTGTGAACGGGGCGCGGTGGCGGCGCAAAGTTTATTTTCCCACACAATTTGTATGGGAAAAATTACTGTTTTACAAAAACGTTAATTACTTATTAAACAAACAATGTAAAAAATGTTTCATGGGTATTTTGTTAAGAATTATTACTAAAAAGGTAAACGACTAAATTCGTAAATCCAATACTTATAATTCAAGCATATCTTTGTTTAAACATTATTCTAAAAATTCATAAAGATAGAATTCGGGCGATTTTCTATGTTTTAAGACCTCCGAACGAGTAATTTTTTTCGCTTGAAATGCACTATTTTTAGTTAAAAAATAAAGATGTATAAACAATTTAATTTGCCATTATTTAGAAATAAAACCGTGGAATATATCTGCTTACAGTTCAGAAATTTTTTATAAAATAAAAGAGAAAAAATTCATTCCACAAGGATAAATCATGAAAGAAGGAATTTTTCATTATTATTTTTGGCACCAAAAAACGGCATTATTTATGGGCTTTCCTTACACATCATTTGATATATTTATGATTATTGTAATAATTTGCAACGAGGAAGAACCGACTCATTCCTGTTCGTCCTCTCTTGCTGTAGGAAAGGGTGCGTCCAGATGGCATCAAGTTAACCCAAAACCATAGAACGCTTTTTGTAAACCAAACTCAGATTTGTGGGGTTCGGCATCGTCCCTTTCGTAACTAATGAGACATCCGTCCAAATCTGCGAAGGGCCACTCTCTCAAGAGTCCCTTTTCTAAATTTGTCACTGGGGTTCGGGCCTCCCGAGTCCCGGCATTTAGTACCGATGGGGCCCCAACAAAAACATGGCAGCGCCTCTCCTCCTCGGAAGAGACGAATTGCGTCCGTATGCAAATATCCCGCAGACGCTGCTCCTGCTGCTACGTGAAACAATTAGCGGGCTGCCAGAAATGGCCCTCATTTACAAGCTGTGCGCTAATTTCGGAAAAGCAATTGCAAGAACGTCATAAATTTGGGCAGTCTGCATTCAATTTACTCGCAAACATGGACGGACCGCAGCGCACCCGCCCAGTGCCGGAATTTTTCCGCCAGGACGCTTTTGTTGGCCGCCGTTTCACAGGGTGATTTAGGACAATGCCACCGGCGATATTTCACCGAGTCTGTCTGATTTATCTATCACTTTATGCCTGCGCCAAAAAAGGCGCCGCCGCCGTCGACGCTCGGTATGGAAATTGATTCGATGGGCCCTCGAATTGCTCAATTTGGGAACTTATCTGCGCACACTAATGAGCCTCGTATGTTTCCCGAATGCCCCTAAATGCACGTGGAAATGAACACGTTCACCTGAAACTCGCGTCTTACCTGTAAACGGACTCCTTTTCGCCCCCTCGATACCACAGTATGAGGATCGGTGAATCTCCTTTTGTATGGGTGGTCACATTACAGGGAAGATAAATCGTTTCTCCAACTAGGACGTCTATTTGGGGCATTGGTCCTTTTTCTTTTTTTCCGCGTCGAAGAAGACATGGAAGAAAAATAAGAAAAAAATTTATTATTACCTGGCCATATTTTTGCTCGCCTCTGTTTTATGTGCCCTAATAAAGAAGAAAGAAGAACAGCAACGCGCTTTTCTATTATACTTTCAATTTTATGAAGCTATTTCAAAAATTGATAAAGTAGCGCCTCAGCTGCTCCACAACCAGATGTACCTTCGAAAGATGCGAAGGGATTGTCACCGCTTTGCAATTTTCATGAATCATTTTAACCAAAAATGCTTTTATACGTTGGTATTCTTTTGGTCGTTTTTAAAGGGCGTGAATTTATTTATTCTTTATATAATTAAACAAAAAATTTACTAAATTACAATTGACTGTTGTTGATTGCTTAGCTTCCTGATTTCTGCTTAACTTGAAGATACATATTATATTTACGTTTGTCTTTTCCAATAAAGACGTAGTATATAAGCTACTATCTTGTTTTTTAATTTCATTTATTTAATTTGTATGCGCATATCTTATTTTTTGGGCAAGATAAACCAAAAAAAATTGAGAAGATCACCGAACCTTAAATATAACTGAAACAGTATTTAATAATACAGTAACTTCATCTAATATGCAAAATTAGGCTAACTAACCTCTTAAATAATCTTGAATATGAATTATTCCATTTTGTAAAAGTAAATTAATAAATAAATTATTTTGAAATAAACCAAAGTGTGATATCAAATTTTTTTCACTTCAAATACATAAATACATATGTGTATGTATTTCAAATGTGTTTATCAATATAGCTCAACTTATTTAACTATTATTATTATTATGTCACTTTGTATCATGTTTCATTGAGATAAAAAATCACATGGATGGAACTGACTTAACATAAACTCGATTTCGAACTTAGTAATGCAATTTCTCCTGATGCACACCAAGCGTTAAATAAATTTAAACTTGTTTATCAGAATGTCAATTTAGTTTCAAGTTAGCGGTAGTCGTCTGTAACTTTTCACTTTGACCAAAGTACGAATTTATGTAGTTTCAGTTTTAGCTGACAGAATAATTAAAACATGCCACCTTGTCTACTGTGAGAAAGCTACATACATAAATACATATATCGGAATATAAGAATAAATGTTATGTTAAAGATAACATTTTTTCAGAGACAAAACCTCAAATTTTGTTTATTAGTTTTACAAATAATTAAGAATTTTAATTTTAAAAACTCACTACTTATAATATTGTTGGTACTGTCGGGTCAGCTTACAATTCATGATATGTACATATGTACATACATATGTATATTACCACTTTACTTTGTAAAATATTTATTTTTGTATGTAGTTGTGTATTTTTATTATTTTAATTCTATTGATGGCGAGGAAAATGTGACCATAATTAAATATATTTATGTACATTAAGTAAACACACCAGTTCAAGCCTATCCAATATTTTGATGTGTCAGAAATATTCTGTAATTGCCTAAAATTGAATTATGCTAATAAAAATATAAAATTTTTGAGTTTTACTATGCATAAAAAAGGAGAAAGTAGCTATGTATTTAAAAGTTAAATAAGAGCCACATTATTTTAGTCTTTATGCCGAAATAAAAATGTATCACACAATTTTAAAATAAATTTACATTTTTATATTAATTATAGCTGTTGTTCATTTTCTGGTTTTTCGCAGGGCTCTAGATACATAGGTTGATAAAGGTTTTTAATGCAAAATTAATTAACAAATTAACTCATAACTCGCAGTCTGATAAATATAGCCATACCTACTTATGCTAAAACAACGAAATTGGTTTAGTGGGTTATGCACGTATGCGAAATGCAGTTGTAAATCTTGCAATTCATGTTTTATGGTGTTTCCAAATAATATTACCCAGCTAAATAGTTATTATCAGCAATTCGAGCTAAATAATTATTTCTGCAATAATAATGTTTTTAAACGTTTCCACATTGTAATTTAGGTAAGCCGCAGAATATTTTGAGCAAAAATTTGTTAGTAAAATCAGATGGTATTGATTAAACGTAAAGGCTATATTATGATATCACTGCTACTTTCCAATTTTAAAATATTGGAAATATGTATGTGTATTTTAAAAGCTAAAGGAAACAAACCTAATTACGGTTCAATTAGCCTGGAATAATTTTACCAGACGAAAGGGAAAATTGAAATTCCATTCGGAGTTTCGGAATACCAAACAATTTTTTAATACAAAAAAAAAATACGAAATTTTAACTTTTGCTGCAATTTATCGTTCTCTTAAAAGAGAAAAACAATTAAAGTGGTATGCAATAGTACAATATTGTTGAATTGTTGATACATTATATTATTTTCCTAATTATCTAATTACGGAGGGTAAAAATCCCATTTATTGTTCTAAGAATATTAATATATTAGTCATAAATCTGTTTATTAGCTACAAATTTATGTATATTCGAATATAATATGTATTTGTTTTACATACAGTATTTATATTTAAATGGCGTATTGCTTTTATTTTATTTGCCTTCAAAATTCAATCAGATATCAATTTTAGGATATGTATGGAAAACAAAAGAGAACATACATATGTATGTACGTAGTTTGCACAATGTTGGATTTGTAGATTTCTATACAACAAAGATCTTCTATTGTTTAAAGACTGCACTATTCAGAAAGAGTTGATTAATATAATTCATATATTCTATACATATTCAATTTTGTATGTGTGTCTGTAAGTATCGATTAAATATCCTTTACAAATGTGAAATTCATAAAAAGACGCAGCTGTTAATGCAAAATTAAATCAACAAAGTGGACAAATTCCATTCTCATATTTTGTTAAATTTTTTCCACTAAGGAATATCGGGGACGTTGACACGAAATAATTTTTCCAACCCATCCTTAATCAACAATCCGTTTGTGTAAACATAGATTCACTGTTTGGAACGGCTGGTCAACAACATGTTGTCGTCGTCGTCGTTGGTGCAAACATTGAAAGGTTTTGCCAGATACAGTGACTCAACTTTTTGATCGCATAATGTGAGTTTCAAATTAAAAGTCTTTTAAACACCTGTTAAGCAAAATTGAGGAAGAAGGTGAGAATTGATAAATACAAATAAAAGCCTTTTCTTTGCAAGTAAAAAAAAATTTATTCCTTCCATTGAAGCTAACACACTTATTTTCCTGAAAATATAAAAAAAGGGATTCGATCAATTAGTTGACTCTATGTATCGAAAATTTTTTTTTACCGTTTTAATATTTCGTATGCCCTCCTTTGGCTTTTATCACGGCTTCAATTCTTCGGGGCATAGAATCTACTAAATTATAGCACACTGAAGGCGGAATATTGACCCAAGATTCCTGGGTATGGCTCCAAAGGTCATCCAAAGTCCTGATTTCTTGTGACGTTGAAGTAACAGATCTTTTGACTTCAACCCACAAATGCTCGATTGGGTTGATGTCAGGAGACTGTGCGGGCCAATCTAATAAGTTGAATCCTTGATTTTGTAGCCATTCCCTGGTCCCTCGAGCTGTGTGCTTACGATCGTTATCTTGCCGAAGATGCACCCTGCCGCCACTGATGCAAATTACCAAGAAGTCCTTCTTCAAGGATGCTTATGTAGGCATCAGCAGTCATCCTTACGACGATTCTTCGGCATTGCCCGACTCCTTTGCTCTTCATGCACCCCCACAACATGATGTTACCACCGCCAAACTTTATCGTCTGCCGAATATGGCGATCTTGAAGGGGTTCATTGGGCTTTTTCCACGTCCACTGCCGACCATCGGAACCAACCCGATTAATTTTGGTCTCATCGGGCTGGTTCCGCTTAATTTTGGGCTCATCGGATTGCTTCCGTTCCGATGGTCGGCAGTGGACGTGGAAAAAGCCCAATGAACCCCTTCAAGATCGCCATATTCGGCAGACGATAAAGTTTGGCGGTGGTAACATCATGTTGTGGGGGTGCATGAAGAGCAAAGGAGTCGGGCAATGCCGAAGAATCGTCGTAAGGATGACTGCTGATGCCTACATAAGCATCCTTGAAGAAGGACTTCTTGGTAATTTGCATCAGTGGCGGCAGGGTGCATCTTCGGCAAGATAACGATCGTAAGCACACAGCTCGAGGGACCAGGGAATGGCTACAAAATCAAGGATTCAACTTATTAGATTGGCCCGCACAGTCTCCTGACATCAACCCAATCGAGCATTTGTGGGTTGAAGTCAAAAGATCTGTTACTTCAACGTCACAAGAAATCAGGACTTTGGATGACCTTTGGAGCCATACCCAGGAATCTTGGGTCAATATTCCGCCTTCAGTGTGCTATAATTTAGTAGATTCTATGCCCCGAAGAATTGAAGCCGTGATAAAAGCCAAAGGAGGGCATACGAAATATTAAAACGGTAAAAAAAAATTTTCGATACATAGAGTCAACTAATTGATCGAATCCCTTTTTTTATATTTTCAGGAAAATAAGTGTGTTAGCTTCAATGGAAGGAATAAATTTTTTTTTACTTGCAAAGAAAAGGCTTTTATTTGTATTTATCAATTCTCACCTTCTTCCTCAATTTTGCGTAACAGGTGTTTAAAAGACTTTTAATTTGAAACTCACATTATGCGATCAAAAAGTTGAGTCACTGTATATTTTCTGTTGCCAGAGGTGCGTTCTCGCTCTCTAAACTCTGTCATAAATATGCAAATTCTAGACAAACTTTGAACTGTGGTGCAGACTCATAGCAGATAGCAGCGCAAAAAATTAGTGCACCATCCACGTACCTACTTTGTAGGGATGAAGATAATGAAGACACTTTAGGGCAAAAACCTTTGGAGGTAAATTTACGAAAAAAATAGTTATATATTCAAAACGGTGATACGGGGAATGCATTTCATTTTGGTAATTAAAAGCGAAATATATGCGAAGCATGGAAGTATTTAATGTATGTTAAATTTATCTATTAAATAAAATATTGCTTTGGGCAAATATTAAGTTTACTTACTCATCCATAAGTTTGAATTGTTTGGAGAACTTTTATTATATTGTGCACAAGTTCTAACAGAGCTTGTTTGTATTACTTTGTAGGTATATCACTTACACTACCAAAATGCTTAACTTTTAAATGTTATTATATTAAAGTATAGTAAATTAAATTTCAGCCGAACCGCATATTATAAAGTTTATACTTAATTATTGCATGAAGCAAGGGGAAGTCTCTAGATGTAGGTACCTACATAATTTGAAGAAATGAGCTTCGGTAACGTGAGCGTAAGATTAAAAGTATAAGCAAAATTTCTCGAGTTGTACCTTGACTCAGCAGAGATGAACATCTAGTCGATTCTTTCGAGGCAGTCAACCTCAAACTTCAATAAATCCGACTATTTTTCTCAGGGAATCTTCTTACCTGTACACTTGTTCTGGCACAGCTTCAGGATATTTTATTCCTTTCGATCCTTTTATTTGAACAGAACCTGCACATAATAGCGATTGCCAATTATGTTGTAAAGCATTCCCTTAACTACTCTACAGGAAATCATTATTTATGGCAGATTCTTACGGCAGAACACAATGCAAGAAGAAATTTTAAAAGTTTTTAAAGATTTTACATTGGAAAAATATGAGACTTCAGTAGAATATTAATCCAATTTGAGCAGAGGTAGATTAGGTAAGGTTTCAATCTGGGAGACTGATAGCCTTCGGTTAAGCGTATACCTATCTTTTTGTTGTTTTTCCCCCGGAGAACCATAACCGATTAAAGCTTTACTCGTTTATATTAGATTGTATGCTCCCTTCAAAAATTCCAACCATTCCTGGCAAGTATGTATTCCATATCCCAGAGACGCCGGTGAAGTGCCTTCAATCAAACTCTGATAGAGGGCCCACTCGATATCCGGCCCCATATTGGAAATTGCTCCATTAATATTTTAAAATGTGCATGAGGGAAGCCCCAGAGCAGTCCCATGAGGCTACAGATTACTCCCGTATTAGGTCGTCTTGAAATCCTCTTATAGAATGACTTAAAAAGGCTGCTTCCTAAGGTCAAGTGGGTTAAATGACGTAGAGGAGGCTTATCATAGTACGTTCGTATGACAGTAAACTCCAGGGGCCCCATTGCAGTATGGATCCTTTCAAGCCAACTCGAACGGCGGCACCTCCGGAGATGAGGTAGATAGATCATGCTCGACTCAAAGGTTCATGAGGGCACACCTGAAGTCAGCCGTCTCTGCACAGAACGTCAACTTTAACCGCAAATTCCGGAATTCGCTCAGGTGCTGTGAATCAACTTGGAAGACCACGAATTAATATGTACCTATGACTTTTATCGGAAGTAAGAAAAGCTCCACTTCTGGGGGTGATGATGATCTGCTTGATCTGATAAATATATTATTTCATTGTTAATAAAAATAGACTTGATACTCCAATAAACCCTTTTATATCATTTCAATTAAAATTACGTACTAAAGTGAAGAGTTTATAATTATTTTCTCGTATCAAATTTTTCGTAAAAAATTTACTTAATTCCTGTAAGAGAAGGCGCGAACTTTTTCAACCATTTTAAACGAAAAAAAGAATTGTTTGGGCAGCTTCATGTACTTCTAATTAAATTAAAAGGCACACAAGATATATCCTCATATTAAGTACCTATTGCAGAAATTAAAAATTACATACATACTTCATTAAAAATTAATATTTTTAAATACTGTTAATTTTAGCGCGAAATATGAAACTCGTTAAATAAATAAATTTATCGGACGATTGAGAAATTGGCTGTTATCCTAATTTTGGGAGAATTGAATGTTTCCGTTGTTTTTATGCTACAATAAAACAATTAATCTATCACGGATAATCTGCAAATATTAGTCCATCATATTATAATAATAATAATGTGTGAAGAATAAATTTAAAGCTTATTGCATGTAAAATGAGCTGTCCTGCTTAATCGTTAACATCTATCGTTTATTTTATAAAAGTCAATTTAAATCGATTAAAATAAAATTGAACACTTTACTACATAGTAAAACAATTTGAACAGATCTATCCAAACAGAAATTGGCACAGGTAGCACTGTTTTAATACTATTAAACTACATTTTGTGGAAAATTTATGAATTGATTCTGAATCATTCTGCATTCAAACATTCGGATGAAAAATTGGATTATTAGCATTCAGTTAAATCAATTAAATCCAATTTATTGGAGGATTATCGCACTGAGTTGCAACATTTTTTTTCATTACTCGTCAGCTACGAGATAGGGAAAAAAGGCAAACAGAAAGCACGGTTCCATTCATTGAATTCATCGTTGAATTCGAATAAAATTTCGAATTGGCTAGATACATTTCTTTAGCAGACTATGCATACATAAAATTCTGATGTGATAGTAGAGCATCCAGCAAGCAAAACAATTGGGGGTTTCTTTCATAATTCAAATTTTGCAGATTTCGAGCCAAGTTCGCAACTATTTTCCATAGAGATGAGTAACTTTAGTTTGTCGCGTAATTGACTTACGGGAAGAACGCAGCCGCTCTATAAATAATGCTGAGGAGGCTGGGAGCATTTCTGCTCGACGGCCAGACACAATTTTCCACGAATATAACTATGCTGGCATCTTCCCAGATCTGCTTCTCGCATGATTGCACTTAATGTTTTGAAATCAGGTCGAACCTGGATCCTGGATGTAGCCCTTCTCGACCCATCGGCCCACCGAAACGGTCGCCGACGACTGCCTTTACAAAACGTGAAAAGAAAAGGCTCGGTAATGCCGACCGTTTCGAATGAGTGTTCCGAGCTGATTATTTTAGGTGAATGAAACAACCCGAAGTCGATTTTCAAATCATCCGTTCTCTTGAGCCAGCAGATCCCGAAGGCACAAAATAAATTCCTTGCCGGGAGCGGGGCGGGGGGCTGCATTATCCCTGGGATCGCGTTCAAGGCACCGTAATAATCTAAAAGCGTCAAGACCTCATTCTGCCCGCCATACCGGGACCGTTGGGAATTTTTCGAACTATTTTAAAACTCACTTTGTGGGCGGGTCGGTATTCAAATTTTTAATATAAAAATAAGAGTGGGAAAGGCTCGTCGCTTCCCGGAGGACGGTATTTGTGCAATTTTCCGAATGAAAGTTTCGCGATATCCATTCACCGGCAAAACAGGAGTTTCCTAAAACTTGCCTATAATGGAAATTATTTTTTTCCCGGTCCTGTTTACTCAAAAATTCTGTGGCGATTCGTTACGGGGAGGGCATCACTTGCAAAAAGCAAAGTTTGTTGCATCCAAAAAAAATTTTAAAAGGACGATAGCACTCCATTTTTCACATTTTCCTCAATGACATCTTTGGTGCTTTCACCTGGTTATTAAAATGAACTGGGACCGGACAGGTCGAAGTACGGAGGGATCACCTCGAGCACTATTCATCCACCATGGGAATTTTGGGGGATGAACCGAAAAGAAAAAGTTGTATAGCAAATTACTTCCAGCTTTTGAGCAAATTTGTTACTATACATAGTGATTGAAATCACTTATTTGGAAGTTTTGAACGACATTTTTATGATTTTCAGGAAAAAAATAACAATTTATGGAAATTCAAGATAACATTTCATGTTAAAAACGTAAAGTCTTAAGCCCTAAGTAAGTTTATATCATGTTCTAGGAAATTTTTGCGGAATTATGGTTAATAAGCATAACATCAAGAATTTCTATTTTCATATCTCACGGTCTATAGACCAAATTAGGTATTTGTAATAAATTGAGATTGCAACTTCAATTGCATGAAATTTTCGAGACTCTTTTTTTAAACTATCGTTTGTTTATTTCAATTTTCAAGAGACTGTGTATACTAGGAATTGAATTCGAAATTATTAAAATTTATAAATACAACCTTAGCATGCAAAAGATTTTAAATTTTCCTATTAAGTAAAGGAAAAATAATTTTCTGACAAGTTTACGAAATAGAAAAATGATGCTAGAAATATACTCAGGTGGTACTGAGAACCAATAAATTTTAATATTTATCCGCACGGACGGCGCACCCTTTTATTGATTTTTATTATACTTATATATGTTACTTTTAATATACTATAGAATATACACATGTACGGGAGCGGATATCCATATATGTATGTAATTCGAAATGAAATCTGTTACAAGGATTAAGGATTGTCAAAGATGGTGCAGAGAAAATCATTAAAAGACATGTCGTTCATCAATAAAAGAGTTTTATCTCAAAAACGAATTTCTTGTATCTGCAATTTCCTGGAAAATCCTGTGAAAAGGCTCACGTTATAAAACTCCATAAGTTTTCTCGTTCTCATGGATATGACATTCATTCTGCTCAAAAGGTCCAAAATACCTGAACCTCGCCTTTGGGCACGAAACGACTGGACATGGATAGAGCTCTTCAATTTAAAACTGTTCCTGGATTTCTAAGGCTGAAAATCTCCTTGCAACATTAGCGCAAGGACAGTGATCAAGGTACGAGTACGTGAAGATGCCGCTCGGGCGACATGTGTTATGCAGAAACATAATAAAACTCGATGAAAAGGGGTCCATCCGCCATTATATTTCATGCATAAATTATGCAAATAGGAAGTGGGTGAGGGACGAGAGGCCTCTTATGTGTCTCGACCGATATGTTCCGAATTGGAAATTTCTATATACCCACGGGAGACGCTTCGGGAGCGTGTGCATTTCTTATATTGCGCACTTTGTTCTTTGTCCCGCCAGGAGGCGATCGAAAGAAGACCGAAGGCAGTACCGGGTTTATCCGGAAGCATCTTCAGCTGGATTAAGTTGTTTTCGTACGGGAAATAGGAAACTTGTACGTGATTCTGGGCTTTAGCTCGGTGCCATCTGACACCTACAACTTATAGTCGGTTCCACGCGAAGGCCGCATTAATTCGGCTTACCCATTGTGGGATTCTGAGGGCTGCTCCGTATGGTATAGGGTGGTATGATACTATCGTGCTAGCATACTTTGCTGTGCATGAAGTGCTTTCAGATCGGGGGCAAAAAGAACTCCTTCAGGATAGCTCGTTTTCCAGCTATTTGCAGACCCCTCGGAAACGTCACCCATGCCGAGAGCCTTTTCCTTTTGCGCGCTCCTCCTGCAAGTCACCTCAATGTGTCGTTCACTTTTAGAAAATGAAACAGGGGCAATGCTCTAGAAGAGGGAAAACTTAAACATTGTACGATTTATGTTCTTTGAACGAGTCCGCCCTTTAGGTGGCTTTCATCTCATGGTACTGAATTTTATTAAGGAAAACGGGTCTCGTTCGAAAAGTGATTGTCCAAAATTATTCCCTTCAGATGACCTGATGCAGTATATTTTATTTTTTACAAAGTCACCCTTATAACGATAGGCGGTCATAAATCCCACGCCTTATTGTTGGGAGCACCTTTCCTACTCATTTTCCTTAATGTTGAAGATTGAAACACTCGCACGCAACGAAACAGAGCGCCATATGGGTCCCACAAACTTTTATATCTGTAGCTCCTATTACCAATTTTACCTTTTCCCCTAAATTTAAGGCTGAATTTATACTGTAGTATCGCGTCTCTCAAATTTAATTAAAATATACATAGGGACCCTCCAAAGAAATATGTTTGTATAGGGCTTGCAGAGATATTTACCTATCTACAGAAGCTGAATGCGTGTTACGCAAGAGCTAAATTTCTAAACTGGATGGGGAGCCTCTTTCTAGGATCTTCGGCAAATTTGCCAAGTTGGCAATTTCATGGGATAAATTTTGCTTTAATACCGTGCATTTCTTATACACCTGAAATAATCTCGCTAGAGATTTGCCCAAGGCGGGTTCTGCTGGTTCGGCGGGGGTGCCACCAGTAACCTGAACCCAATTTGGATAATAATGTATAAAACACGCTCATTAAGTTCGCTGTTGCCTTCGCCCTGCATGCCGAATCGGTTATTAAAATCTTAGTGGCTTCTACCCGTGCCGAATGGGGTCGTGGCCGGGGCCTCGCATAGCCCGTGTTCCTACATCAAAAGATACCTGGGCATGTGTGCGGAAGATGAGATATTAATTTTCCAAGCCGCATAAAGCGCGCTTATGCGGCGCCGGGACACACCTCATCTTGAATCGAATCGCTTCCAGGTGATATCTGTGTCCCTGCGGAGGCGGATAATGCTCGAGTAATGATGTACCAGAGGACGCTCCATCTCGGGGGTTGGTGGCTCCGTATATACGTTTTCCATGCTTTTTCGCATACCGGAAGCATTATTGAGCCTCGGTGGTGAAACAAACAAAAGGCAGTGAATAAGTTAAAAGCACATACATAGGAGCCTGAGGCTGTCCTTAAATTTTTCCGAGAATACCCACGGCTCTGATTTCAAACATGGAAGTTAAAGCTTTAAAAACCCATAATACTAATATGGTTGTTGCGTTTTAAAGAATTCAAAGATTTTTATACACAAATCGAAAAAACGTAAACGATTTTACCGACTAAAGATGAAAAAAACCCAATTCAATCTCATTAAAATTTCTGCAAACATGAAGATGGATGATATTGATAACAGATGACTATAGTAAACATCCATAAAATATTTAGATACTTATGAATCTCAAAGCATGTACATATCTTAATATTTGGAGAAAATTTTGATGAAATTGATATAAAAACCAATTGAAGTAAAAAACAAATTATATGTAAGGTACTTCTATAAAAAAATAAAATTACAAAAAGTTATAATATAAAGACTAAGTATTGCTTAACACTGTGAAATGTTTTTTTAAACAAAATGCGACCCTTGGACTTCTTCTCTTTTTTGAAGATTATTTTGCAGAACGTGACCTTCGAATATCTCAACTGTAGATTGTAACTTTAAAGTGAAATATTAAAAGGAGAACAAATTAAAGAAATTTCAGTTCGTATTATTATTAATATAATATTGTATTTTCGACACCAGTAGATTAAATAACAACTTGCCTAGCACTTTGACAATAAAAGTTGAGTTTTAGAACAATGTATACATATACCTACCTTAGTTAATATACCAAAAATTCGAATATTTGACAAAGGACGTTTTACCTGTTGCTTAAAATTTCAAAGAATTACCTCAACTTCCAAAGGAAAGGAAAATTTTGTTTTTATAAATTTTATAAATTAAAAATGATTTCGTTTTTGCCGGAATCATCTAGAAGGAAAAGCATATATTTGCTTTTAATTACTTAATTTAATATAAGTAAAAGAAAATCTTCAATATAAAATCGTTTATTTATTCTACTAATAATTGTGTTTATTCTGTCAAAAGAACCAATTCTGTCCTGTCCATGAAAATAGTCAGTCCATAAAAGATGAGGCTTGTAAGCAAATTACTTGTACTTTTTATTCATTTAATACAGAATGGTTGTGGTGCCTTTTTAATTAATTTTTACCAGCTTTTATTTATCTTGGTTTCCTGTTTGTCTTGTACAAATATTGCGATCGATTTTTCGACTACTTACTGATATCCGATCCGCCTGAAATTTTGCACACATCTTTGGTTCTGAAGACAATGCAATAAAGTATACCTATTCGATATTATGGCATATCAAATATAGTGTCCACCGAAAAATGGCGGCCACTGCAAAATGGCGCCACCCACGGCAAAATGGAGGCCACTCACGGCATAATGGCGGCTACCGCAAAGTGAAGGATTACCTTTTTCTGTACAACGCCCCCGACATGGGCATCAAATGAAAGCGTATGATGCATAAAATACAATGACATATGTGGCCAAAATGCGAGCTGGAACTTTACGGCATCTAGTTCAACGCATCGACGGTCGACGTGTCGCGAGTTCTCATTTTTCCTACATGCACGTTGCTCTTACGTAACTGGCTAAAAGCACATTTAAAAAAATGTTTATTCTCATTCTCTACTTTTTACATTTAATAAAAACTTGTCTTTCAAACTTTTTTTAAATGTATTATTATTTACTACACATTTTAGTTGAAAGTAAAAATAAACATAAAGTACCTAAGTGCAAAGATTGATAAGTTTGGAATATTTTTAATATGGCTATGGAACGCGGCGTTAAAAGTAAGGATTACCAAAGATATTAAAAATAATATTTTAGTTATGAGAAAATAATTTTTTATTTGTTGCTCAAACTGTAATAATTCGTATTCAAATAAAACATTAAACAATTATTTTTAGTTTCTTTAATTCATAATTTTCTAAGGAGAATCACTATTTCCATAAGTAAAGTACTAATTAGAATGATATAATAGTGAAACAACGTATTTCAAAGGTATCGTATGAGTTGAAAATTACTAATTATAATTAAATGAAAATTTAGTTCGTCCTCCCATTAAACTTAATCTTTTGTTTCAGGCAACATTGAGAAAGTGAAGAGCCTGCTTAAGAAATGGGAGACTAATTAGCAAACGCTAACTAGCAAATCGTTTGGCAAATCAGACTTGAGGCGAAAATAGCTAGCCAAAAATTATTTCGCCGGCCATATGCTGAACACGAAAACTCTAGACGAGCACTTTGCACAATTAATTTCGCCGTGCGACGCGACAACCAATTTTTTAAAAAAAAGCGCGCCTCTCTGGCACAGTTTCGCAGCAAGCAGCATATTGAAAAGTTTGTTAACTGGGAAAATAAAGGAATCCACTCGCCAAGTGAAAAATTGGGGTAATATTTTTCGAGTTCTGGAATGTGACAGGGCTCGAAAGACGTCGACGACTCATTGAAAAGTAAATTAACATTTTCCCACATATTTAAGGGAACGTGTTCAAGTGCCAGCGCGCACTTTTAATGAACGAGGGTCGTGAAAAATCGCGAAATCTGTAAAATGGGTGGCGTCGGTGGCGGGGGTGGCCTGGAGCTCCGCGGACGAGGCTGGGGATGTTCGTTAATATTTTAAAACATCATAATCGATATTCACCCCATCGGATTTTAAAAAAGCGGCGTATACATACATAAGTGACACATGGGAATCGGCTCTATTCGAACACTTAATTTGAATTAACTCGTTAGCATTCCTATGGGCTGCAAGGTTGCTCAGTTTGCTTAAGAATTGATGACGGAAGGAGATAATTAACGTAATTTGAATAAACTAAGATTCCCACACAAATCGTGTCGGATGCTATGTGTATGTAAATGCGTGGGTGCCACACCAGGAGCCTTAAGCAATTATGTGTGAATTCAACCCAGATGGGAACAAGCACAAAACTTTCTTCGAAACTTATAAGATTTTAAATGGAGCAGGAAAATCCAGCTGCTGGTTACTCAAATTTCAGCATAGTCGTCATATGAGGGTTAAGTTGGTAAGGAGTTTTCCCCATCCAGTTGCTTCGAATTAAATCCACTGGAGTGCCTTAATTAACTGGAGCAGAAAAAATAGGTTAAGGGTACGTTGTGGGTTAAACACATTGACCGCAAACGCAGGAAAACTTAGTTGTTATAACTCTTGGGGATACATTTCTGTAAAATGGAGCTCCGTGTTTCATTCAGAATTTTTGTGGTTTTCTTTTTCATGAATTGAGACATTATTTACGTTTTTTTAAGTATACTTCTTTGAAAATATGTATCAACAAAAATTATATAGGTATTAGAAATTCGTAGAAATATGAAAAATGATTTTACTATAACAATATGATCTTCAGCTAATCATTGTTTAATTGCTTTAACTTATTCAAAAACGAAACATTTACCCTGTAGAAAAAGATGGAAAGAATATTTAAAGTAATTAAATTCAATATTTTTTAAAACTAAAATCTAAAAATTTAAGTAGGTATCTACTATATGAAAATAATTATAGAAATAGTAACGTTCTTATATTTTATGTGTTAAAATAACTTATTATTTTATTTATTCAATATGAAATCTTATGATTCATAAAATATGCAGGATATGCCAGTATGTTTTAAATTTTAATTTCATATAATCATACTAAAAGTTCAGCCAAGCATATTGAAAAAAAATGACAAAATTAGTTTAGAAGTAATTAGGTACTTTGAAAATATTCATCTTCTATTCAAAGAAGTTTAAAATAAACAGGGAAATAACGAACACGAAAATTTTGCACTAGTTCATGAAACAGGGTTTTTTTTAATTCTGAATATTATTTTATCTTACGTAAATAAATTAAAAATTTCCTCATGCTTTTGTAATTTTATTTTTTTAATCTTTGCAAAAATATCATCGTGTTGTATTTCAAGAAAACATAAACTTTTTTAAGTTTTAAAAATGAAATATTTTTCCAATTTGCAAATACATATTAAGAAGTTGGAAGTTGAAATAAGATGGAGTATTATTGAAGAGGAATAAATAAGCTACCACAAAATTGGAGGAGAGAAAAGTAATATATTGAAGTTATTTTTCCTTTACAATCCGATTGATAAAATCTAAATCTCCTCTAAGCTGATGCAAAAAGAAGAAAAATATACCTACTTCAAGAAATTCTCTTAAAGTTGTGTTGTTGTTACGCGAAGGCCACTAAAAAAAATCAATAAGTGATTTAAAGATGATATGAAACTGATGCCAATATCGCCTTAAATAGTCGAATATTTATTTTATGTAAGTTAACCGCAAAATTCTCATGTTTTTATAAGATAGCACCCATGAATAGTAAATAAGCGCCTGCTCTGTAAGGCCAACTTCTTTCGTGCTTTTTTGTTTCCCTACTTGAAATATAGTGTGGGATCATGTTGATTCATTGATGCGATGTGGGAATTTCTCAAACAAAATTCGTTTGGCGATGTCACAGCAAAACACTTGCGATGAGTTCGACAGCAAATTGAGCGTCTAAATCTGAGTAAGGAGGAGCCTTAAGCCAGGATTCTATGGTTCGTGAATTGCCTACGGTTGATCCTTTATGCTTGATTTGACTACGTAGGCTCGCAAAGTAGATGAGCATAAATGAGCCATATCCGTTTACACGGTATGTGGTTTGACATGGTTTGTCACTTGTGGTCTTTAAAAATGGATTATGTGGACGGCAAATGCCATAAAATGATTTGTTTGAGGCTTAAAGTTTAGAAGATTATCTATTAACCGATGCTAATCGTAAACTGAAGAACAGAATTTTCTCAAAAAACTAATTCGTCTTAATCATTAAAGATTTACTTTTATTTTATGGAAGCATAAAAATTAAAAAAAAAAAATTTCTCTGCAAAAATAATTTGTTTGAAAAGTAATTCGAAATATATAGCCAAAGTTAAAAATTGTATTTGATAAAAGTTTTCGACTTTAGGATAAAAAATAATAGCAGGCGTTGGAAAAAGTTTCGTGACACACGGAAAGTAATTTATCCTCGTGCTTCGGGCATCCAATATCTGCAACCAAGCGGAATAATAACATTGCTGTCGCCGTTAAAAAACATGAACATCCCATAACCACCTCTGACGGAATTTTTTGGTCTTTTTGAATTGTAATCTTTATGAAATCGCTGGCTGTTCTTTGAACCAACCGACTTTTATACCAGATCCAAAAATTGAACTTTGATTACATACTGATAAATCACGAACGCGATGTATCAGCGAATAAGTATAAAAAAAATCTAGACAACAGATAAAATTTTGGCTTGGTATAAAGCAAAAGGGCAAAATTCATGTTGGTTACCTAGATGCAATGACCGTTTTGTATTTGGCCTTTATTTATAAGTTGTAGAAAATTATAGAAGATTTTTTTTAAGTAGTGGTATATAGATTTTTAGAAAAATTTATTCGATTCTTCAAATACAAGGATTAGTACAGAGAGTTTATGACTAAAACTTAGTTTCATTAGTTTTAATGCATTTCATAGTTGTTTAAAGTCCGCTTTGAATAAAAATTATAATAAATTATAAAATTAAAAGAGTAACTTATTTATCCTGCAAAAAACAATATCAACATATGATCCATTCATATTTTCACTTAAATACTAGTGACCGCATTTTGCATTTTATAATCACATAATATTTGTAGATGAATTAAAAATGTGAATCTTCAATTGATTTATGAAGATCTAAAGCCCCCCAAGAGACTAATTCAACGCCAGATATGTTTAGCTTTGGTGTAAGTTAAATTTCTCTAAATTTCTTAAATGCTTTAAGTGAGCAGTATCTCAGTGTCCTGGATATTTATCAGACCTAAATAATTTTTTATGATCTTATCAAGTCTCAGGGGAATCTAAAATATGCTACATCACTACTACACATCACGGGAGAAAAATGTAGGGGGATTTTGTTATAGGGACGGACAATCCTCGTAAACCTCACGTAGCATAAGTCGCTTTTTGGCCTCACATTTTTCCATAACCCCGTTCTTCTCGCTTTAGTTTTGATATTTGAGGAAACGCTCCAAATATACATATATTTTTTCCGGCTTATTTTTATCTTCATATATATTTTAAGAACCCCACTTAAATAGAACGAATTGGCGTTCTAGTGTACTTGTAGAGCCACTTATGTCGATATACCAGTATGTTTTGTGTCTGCTTTTGATTTTCAATCCCTTTTCAAATATATCATCCCCATTTTTATCAAAGGCGGTTAAATTTCCACGTGTCTGTTCCAGAATATCTCACAAAATGAGAAAATCCGTCGGAAAACGTGGCAAAAACTGAAAGTATATTATACCAGAAGTATCTGATTTAATGTGTGCTTTGTTTTGTGGTTCCCAGCATACACGAGCGAGATTTTCACCCCCAAAGGCAAAACGTTCTCGTTTTTCGCGCTTTCATCTAAAATTTAAAATAAGATTCACGAGGTAGCTGTATAAGGAAATTAAAACCTTTTAAGTAGATGTATTACCAAATATTATAACTGCGTAGATGGTTTTTTTTTTTTATTTATATACATTATTTACTTGAAAATATTCGAAGGGTTCCATAAGCTGGGAATAATAAATGTAGGGAGCTTACCATCTTTTGCCGCCACCGCGATATCCATCTTTACTAGTAGGAACAATGAGAACCACGCGAATAGTAGCATGATTTCTCGGGTTCACAATTTACGTCGAATTGATGCAGTCGCTGGTACCACTCTTAAACCGATTTCTCGTCACTTTAGGAAAGAAGCCATTAACAGATATTTTCGAATTGAACGGGTATAGCCCCAAAAAAACACTTCACCTAAAGCCTCACACACAATGCACCTTAACGCCGACTTATTCGTCAGTTGTTGTGGCTGCCGAATTATTTCTATCGATTTGAGCTACCATCATTGATAAAATTTCACTGGGGACACGGGGCACAATTTGCAGGGTGGTTACGACCCAATTTTTCTATTAAAATCCCAACGATATGGGGTTCACTGTGCTTGTGATACTAGCAAACATCATGGTAAAATATTTGAATTAATTCCCATAGAAAAGGGATCAGAACTAGCGTAAATTTATTTATCTCACAGAACGTAAAAACTATTTAGAACCGATCGGGCCGCTAGAATTCTCTTGGATCGCTGTAAAAATTGCAGCCCGATAAGTTTTTCAAACACACTTTATTATTTATTACTACTATTATTTATTAATATACTTTATTGCACTTCTGTTGAGCTCCTGAGGAGACCACGACTTTCACTGACGGTGGCGCGTACTGAATGCAACCAGGAACATCACCTCTAGGTCCCGAGACCATTCGCCGACGAGGAAGCTTGAACGCACCGGAAACGGATGGTGCGGTCGAGATGCACTTCACAGATGCACTTTGGTGGGGGCTTGGTTCACTGGCTATTTTGCCCATATAATCCGACAGGTAGTAAAACGTGCAAAACTTTATCGGGTGCACACCATCTGATTCATATTCAAGTCCGGACTTAACTAAGGGAGATAACTAAAGGATACTGGACGAACCCCACCTGTAACAAAAACAAAAAAATTTTATCTCGATGCCGCCGTGATACTGCTGCAGAGCGCTCCAGCGGGGAGTCTGCGCGGTTCATTTGCAGGGCGTCCAAGATTCAGGGACCAGCGGGTTTCGTTCAGGAGCGAATCCCCCCCAGTGCCAGAGTTTGCGTCCTGGAACATGGAGAGTACGCCACCACCGAAGGAGCCGAACAACCTCCCAGCGGGGCGTTCTATGGGTACAACTTTCACAACTCATGAAACCCAAAAGCAGTTCATACAAAAGTGGAAGAAAAAAGGCCGCCCTCACCCTGGCGCTGCTTTAAGTGATTTCAAAGTTTCTCAAGTTCTTCGATTGCTGTTGTTGCTTACTTTGTACATTCCAAGCATCTTGGAGCTGCCTTAAGCCATGAAATTCGTTTCGGTTATTATTTTCGAGAAGATGTTCCTCTGGCCAGCTTCAGCTAGGCTCTCAGCTGGATGCTGGTGTTGCTGCCATCGTCAAAATGAAATTCCATGGGATGCACATCAAGATTTGGACTCGTGCTCCACTTTGACACCCCGGACTCTGGCATTCTGTTCGCCCCAAATTTTTCAAGTTGAACACCCAACGCTCAACACAAAATTTTTTAGTGCTTGCAAGGACTTGCATATCCAGCTGTGGTGCTCCTGGCCCCCGATTTTTGTTACTCCCATCAAAAGGATCATGTTTGCCGTGTCGTTTATTCCAGGTCTCTCGAGGGTGAGCAACAGGTGCAGGGGGCTCGATATTTCAATCACTCATCTCCCTGCGGTCAAATATGTATTTTCCGAATTCCTTTGACGAAGTAGGCTTCTTGTGCAAAGCCTTGTGTTCATTTATTCAAGAGATTGGGGTACGCACACAAACTTCCACAATACAAAATCAATATTACAATTTTCTTGCTTTAATCTTTTAAATTTTAATTTCGAAACCTTATACTTTTGAAAGGAAAGTATAGTTAAACCTTCATTAATCTTTGAATTTTTCTTATGTTTGAAATCGCAAAACAAAATATCTTAAGGGAGATTCTAGAAAAGGTTGAGTGTCCAATTTTTAAGGTATTTTTCATGTTTACTTATGTGTGATTAAACTCAGGATCGACGAAAACCAAATTATTTTTGAAACGAAATTTTTTGGAATCTAAATTAAAAAATTGAATAGGTACTACTAATACTGCCACTTTAAAAAATAATAATAATTAAAATTAAAATTAAATAATGTTTTACAAATGAAATATCAAAAAATAGAGTCTCAATAATTTTTCCAGTGTTCTTCAAGACAAATTGTAATTTTACTTAACTATTTAAACCTTCACTATCAATAACATCGATTTTAAGGCCGTGATTCAAATAAAAGCTAAATAGGTACATCAAGTGAAGCACGTGTTTTTAAAAGTGTTATATCTACACTAGGCGAACTCTACAAAAATTGAATTTATTTATAAAATAATTAAAATTAAAAATAAAACTTGAACCTAATAGGTATAATCTAAAAATAGTCCCTTTTGATCAATATTGACGTCAATTGAAATTAGGATAAGTAAATAAAAGATAAATAAATAACTAAATAAAACCATGTGAAGGCTAATATTTCTATGAATCAAAAGTGATTACAAATACCTAGAATTTTATATCAGTAGTGTAACTAATAAAAAAAACTTTCACGTGGAAGTATAGTTCCTTTTGAAAAGATACTGGAGGAGGAGGACCCTTTGAACCGAAATGACCTTCTAATTCGATAGGAAGTAAAAAATTTCCCAAAATTGTTTAAAATATCGAATATCTTTCGTACCGACACTCAAGTTAGTTACTTTAATGTAGGACGGCGGCTATTTTTTTTAAATGGGCTTCTGAGGCAAATATCTAAAAGGCGATGTTAAAAGAAATGTAAGAAGTAAAAGTAACTTCTCTTTGAACCTTAAAATTTTAAAAACATATTTTCTGTTTAAGTGTCTTCATATATGGTCTTAAAATTGTTAATAAGTTTTAAATTTGATTCATTCGAAATATTACTAGCTAATATTTGTTGTTGTTGGTGTAGTGAAGTCAGTTTAAATACGTGTGTAAATAATATGTGGATAACATGAAAGAAATAGAAAATGGGGATTTTGTTATTAGAAACACTTTAGATGCCGACAACGCATCAAAGTGCATCTCTTTCTTTGAGCTTGTCTGCACCTACGTTTTTTGTATTTTGTGGAGATGTTCGAAAGCAGTACAATATATTTATATTAAAAACGCATTTGAGGATTTGTCGCGACGAAATGGCTGTTTTTATTCTCGCAGACAATAAAGTACTTTTCTCCGCTGCTTCTGCATAAAGCCAACCATTTCACGTCCCAAGCACTTATACTCTCGTCATTTCCACGTTGGATCTCGACCTCTCTCTGCCCAATACGTTACGGGCCCATGTCCTTAGATTTGTTCCTAGTAATTGTCTTTTCAGTTCAGGACAGCAATTTTCTGTCTTTCCCAACATGATTTTAACGAGATTTGCCTTTGTAAACCTTTTTTATCTAGGGAATTGCATTCTCGGAAAATTCAGCGATGTAAAAACCACAATATACAAAAAAAAATCAAATTTCTATAGACTTGAAATAGTCCTTATGGTATAGTCAGTTCTACTTTTATGGAATTTGCCATAAATCGTTTTATTTTTCGTTTCCCTAGGGAGCCAGCTGCTTTACATTCACAACAATCTACCTAAGCGCCCTCGGGTATTACATGTTTGTTGTCTTTTTAATTAAAAATAAAATGTTTGTTTTGCTGTGAGGTTGTTTATATTTGTCGGAGTGAAAATTTTTTGCACACTTTTTGTGAATTAATCGTTCGACAACTGCTGCATGCCCGGTGACGTTCCGAAATGGCTATCAACATGAGTTTTGCATTAGCTGCAACTTCAAATCATAATCAATCATCCCACAGCTGTAAAAAATTTCATAATATTTTGAAAACTGAAACTATATTTTACAACAGACTTTTTTAAAAAAAAGAATATTAATGGAAAATTTGCCATAGAACATTGAAATGCACATCGTGGGAAATAAATGCATAATGGTAATTTGAAGAGACATAATTGCATAAAATACCTACATATGACGGTGTGAAGTGAATGTTATTACAGTGGGATATCAGAGATAAGAAAACCAGAAATTTCTACTTTGAATTATTAAATTTATATAACCTACTTTATGTGCAAGGAGGTCCTATACATATCAATATTGCTATAACTTTTCAGAATGTTACACAACATATTGACGAAAGATTTTCAATTGAAATATTGATCTTTAAAATTTTCTAGGAGAACTGATACGTCCATAAAACGCAGCAGACTACCCCAACTTTCGTCCTTACTTTTTTTTTTAAATAAATCACGCGAGTCACCTACTCCTTGTTGAAAAGTGATATGGCAGCATTTAAGTGCAGCCAGCAATTTTCCAGTAGCTAACTCGCCTGCTGAATGGTTTCGATTAACTTGATCTTCTAGAGATTTTAAAAGGCTTTACATGCCATAAGGAGAGTTCCTTTTTAACAAAAAGTTGTCGTTGAGGTGCATCCCCTGTTCGTCGAGTTTGTGTGAGGTACGAAAACAAATAAAATTGTGTGGTTTTGTCAGTTTACAATCGTTCAGAATATTCTGGGAAAGTGCACCGTTTACCATTTACTTAAACTTGGACTTTGAGGCATACAGTGATTTTTATGAAATTTAGATATACAATAGGATAGTGATTGATTTCTTGGGAGTTCATAACTAAGGGGTCCTTTTTCTCTACGCTTCAGGTCGATTTCAAATTTCAAATTTTTAGTTACCTTAAATTTTTGCTTAAAAGTTCTTTATGAATATAGTACCTAATGTGGTTATTGTAAAATAACCAAAATATGGACAGTTTAAGTTGTTCCTCACTAGAGTTCCTAATTTCAATTTTTTCTTGCATTTCTATTTCAGTTTCGAGATTTTTTTCTGCTTCACCAGCCACATTCATCTGAAGTCTAAGAAAATCTACTGAAGTAGGTATCTTATAGTTTTGAATGCTGTTTGGTTATGAAAGAAATTTAGTGAATTTTACTAGAAATACATTATAACGCAGAACTGATATTGCAGTAACATTAAATGGGTGCTGATGTAAATACATACATATGTAGAAAAAATTAAGGCAACACTGAGCAGAAGTGTTTATGGACTTAATTAGAGAAAAATTGTCAGTTGCAACATTATAAAATAAGATTATTGTTAATACTAGATGTGCAAGAAGAATAATTTACTAGAACCTAGTAAGATTTCACTATAGAAATTTTTTTAGGGTAGTATACTGTATAAAAATAAAATTTGGTGTCCAAATACTTATCTAAATACAAATATTTAATATACATAAACCTTTGTATTATGCATATAGGTATATTTATGTAAATGATACACTTTTGGTCTCATTTGTTAAAAGAACCTTTGACCAGAGGACCACCTTCGCATTAATTTTAGAGAGCAAAAATATTCAGTCCCACTAATACTTCCTACAATTGTGTGAACCTTGGCGTTATAACTGCTGCGAAACGAGGCGGGTCACATTTCTTACAAATGGTCCGTGACCAGGCGCTTAGAATTTAAGTGAATTACGATATGGTCTCAGAGAAGTTTAGTTTCCAAATCTAAAGACCGCATAGTCGCCATGTATTCGAGTCGCAAAACCTAAGCCTATCACTCTTTCCCGAACTAAGGTAAATCCAGGAAACTCTTTCTGAAGGCCGTCCCAAAGCTGGGCCAGGGGATGCACCGAAAAGCATGCTGGGGTTTCTCGATTTATGTGCCTATGGTAGGGCAGTGTCCGTGAACGTGTTTATCTTCGACCATAGGGCGACCGCAACATAGGGGGCGATATTTAGAGCTTCCGACGGGCTGAGTAGGTTTTCGGATAAATAAAATCCACCCACGCACCTGCTGCGGCTTATTTTCGCCTCGGCCTTGGTATAGTAGCCGCCGCCCGTCGCTTGCACAAATATTTAATAATTAACGCAACCCTTCTTTTAGGCGGGCCCCCAAGCAGCGCCGAATTAGCCAGATGGGAATGGACCCGTAAACGATCATCCATCACTGGCGTAATTGTCTCCAAGGAGACTTCCCGCCAAGGCGGTGGAGGCGCTGGAGCCCCCGTAGTTGACGGTGATGTACGTGACTAATCAAATCGCGACAGAAGAATGACACTCGAAGCATTCAGTTGATTTCATCAGCACGTAACTCTTCATAAACAACTCGTAACTTGGCCAAGGAAATGGCGAGACGTGGCAGAAAAATCCCGAATTGCCGAATCCATCCCTCATCTAGGGGGGGATAGGGAGGGGAGCCCCATAAAACAAATCCCTGGCTCAACTCCGTCATTTTATCTCCGCTGAGATCCCATCTGTTGTGTTGCCGAAGGCACTAGACATCATTTTTCATCTATTCCGGGTGACAAATTATGGTCAGGTATTGATAAATTTGGTCTCATGCATGGGACCGGGACTGGGACAAATGGCTGCAAGTTGGAATTCAGAAATTGCTTTTTCATTTCGGATGCTTTCTGGGGCGTTGTAACTACCACAAATACGGGTCCAGCTTGTCTCCTGCAGATCCCCGACTAATATTCAGGAATAAATTGCAAACCGTCTCGCTGCAACTCCTGCAGATATTGGAATTCGGACGGATGGCTTCAAAGACCTCCCGTGCGCTGAATACCTACCCTTGAGCCGGGGGTGAAAAATGGACACGTCGGCCGCTCAATGCTTCCTAGTTAGCGCAGTTTACTCAGTTGGTTTAGCATGCCATTTAGCAACTATCGGCGATGGCCAACTGCACTCAAACATATATGTGCAAGTATTTCCGGATTTCAATTTCCAGCGCAGTTGGGAAGTGGGTGTCCTCTGCACACCCGCGTCGACACCCCCGACACCACGCAACGCAGTGTTCGAATTTTTGAGCGCGGTCGATCATTCTGCGGAAGTTTCCTCTGTTTACCCACCCACGCCGGGGAACGAACAACTTTTGACTTCTGCAAATCAACCCCCAAAACGTTCCGAGAACAATAAACCCAAAGATGGGTTCACCTTTTTTTTCGATAGTAGATCGCTGGACCCTACAGGCTATGAACCTTTTAAAAACTCTTAGGGTTCGAAGGCGTGTTTTGAGTTATAGCCCCCTATTAAAAAGGGTTAGACATTTTAAATAAAGATAAACTTTTAAAAGTTAGTTTTTAATAATATTTCAAATTAAAAAATCTTTATTCTCCTTAAAGTGGAACATAAAGTTTTCATTGAATTTTAAAGCAGAAAAATAAAAAATATGTATCTAAACCGAAATAAGAAAAATATGTATACATATCGACTACGTAACAATTAGGTATATGTACATACAAAACTCGGTCTCATTAGGAAGAAATAAGAAGGTAGTCGGACTTAAATTTGAATAGAATTTATAAAGAAATGACAGGACTACCAAGGTTAACAAAAAGTAATCTCCATTTCCATTTAATGAACAATGCGAACTCTAAAAAATAATATGGGAACATTTTCTAAGAAATAAATATTTAAACTCCTCAAGTTATATCTTACCCACTTGGTATAATATTTCATTTAATGAATATTTATGATATTTTTTCAATTAACTATATGAAAACATACCTTGAGACATTTAAACCAATGCTACAATATTTTCAGTTTTTCCAATAATTTACAATTTTTTAACTTCCCATTACTCACAAGTTTTTACTAAAAAAATTCCATTTAGCCTACTCGGCATTTTTGTAGAAGCGGTACATAGGCAAATATTGAGTTTTATTAATTTTTTGCTGGGAATTCTTTTTCAGGAAATAATTTGAAAATGGTTCGCAAATTTTTAACAAAAAGGCAACGTGTTAAAATAAAAGGGGGAAAAACATGATTATTCACTTATGTAGGTATACTTTGTTTTTATTGCATAAAACAGGAAAATGGAAACAAAAGATATTCAATATCTAATTAAACTAATAGATGAATATTATTTTGCAATTTAGCCTACATATCTAATTTTTATTATTTCAATTTCAAGAAAAATTAATGTTATTCTTTTTATTTATTCGCAAAAACTATGTTAATCAAAATTGATTTAAAATTTACTTTTAAAAAATTTATTTAGGATTTAGTGTTCGTAAAAAAAAGGAGACAATTTCATGATTTAGTAAAGAATTATTTAAAGTAATAGCGAAAAAAATTCGATAATTTTCATTCATTTTCGATTCCTTTTCCATATTCTTTCTCGAATCATAAGTAAATAAAAATAAATAAATATTATAAAACTAGCCTCGATACTTTCCAAACAAATGCTAAATAGGTAATCGAATTTCGATTTAAAAATACATATCTCCGATAATGTTCAACATTGTCAATGCCATCTCCAATTAACTGATGTGTTAATTCTAACAAAAATAAGAATTTCCACAAAAGTTGTATTTCGAGGTAATTAAGGGCAGATAAGAAAGTAATTAAGGTATAATGCGAAATCTAGAGCTGATTATTTCTGCTACGAGAGCGTTTAAGAAATCATACTGATACAGGTTAAGGAATAAAGCTTTACTTAATTGCAAAGGTCATCCGAGTGCCGAGTGCCCAGTGGCGAAACGATGATGAGCCATCTCCCAGCACGTGCTTGAGGACCTAATGAAAAATCTGAGCGGCAACTTATGGTTTAGCAGGGGATTTTAGAAGAACGCGCCCGATGTAACTGTATTACCGTGGATTAAGTTAATTACATTATAATCCCCTGAGTGATGCAAACAGCTTAAAAGTGTCGTTCTCGAACAGCCCCCTAATTGAAGCTAAAGAGCCGACTGCACTGCAGTCCTGTAGGGCTGTAGCTGCGGTAACTCCAGGGATGTGGGAAAGTATAAACCTGTTGAACTTGAAAGGCTTTCGACTTTTTTTTTTTTTTTTTTGTTCAATGAAGGGCTAATAAAGTGCCGAGGGGAAGTTTCCTTTCAAGGGCCCTCGTGAAGCGTGTTTGCTTGATAATTTCAACTTCCACACAGGAATGTGGCGTGGCGCACAGTAAGAGCGCCAACTGTTTTGCATTGCAGAGCAATGGGGGGAATTGACTTTTCTAAGTCCGTACTTAATAAATTTTACAACAAATGAAATTCCTTTTGCCTCCCAGCGAGAGATCAGGGTCAATGGGGAAAGTGTCCCAACAACTTTTCCTGCCTTCGTTCCCCATCAAAACTTATTTTGCCAGTTAATTTCAGTTCACATCACAAAGAGGGCATTTTTTCGGGTTCAATTGATTTATAAAAATGGAAATGCGCCCGAATGGAGAAGAAGGACACGTCTTTTGGTATTTTCGGTTTCTTTTGCCTTTTAATGGCGACCCTTAAAAATGGAATCAGTAAAAAAAAAAAATAAATAAAATAAATTCTTTCGAGAAAACGTCGCTTGAACAATTCAAAACTTGAAACAGAGCACGAAGCATGCAGAAGAGCTATATTTCGCAAAACAAGAATAACTTTCGTCAAGAAATAACCAAGAAATTGAAAAGAATACCCTCAGAAACTGTAATCTCTGTTGTTCATCTCTAATGTAATCCCCGAAAAAAATTATGCTTTCCTTTATGAATCTACTGGAACGCAGTCGAAAGAGCGCGTTTTGCTGCAGAGCAGTGACATCAACGACAGATATGCTTTTTCCCAAAGGCTTCAGAATAAATTTTAATATTGGTAGGGAAAAATGTGCAGAGGGAAAAGAATTTATGATCAAATTCTCGTTCGCATTTCAGAAATTCAATTTTTACTTTGGTTACGGAGGCACTTATTTATTTCGTTTGAGCACACCTTCCTGAGAAAGGCGCAAAGCAAGAATTTCATTTCCATGCAATTCTGCAATGTCTGGGAAACATCCTCTATATGCATTTTCCGCGAATGTGATAAAACATCTCGGAGCAATTATGTCACAGTTGCACACTTTTCTATACTGAAGGCTTTATACATACATACGACAAACGAAGCATTAACGAACCAATAAAGTTATTCTATGGTTTAAACAATGTTAAGGCTGAAATATGTATAATTGCAACTTTTAAGCCAGTTTGAGCTTTGAACCAATGGAATTGAATGCGACAACACAAAATTGCAGCTTCTTCTGCTCAGCTAGATTTAAGCTAGCTTCAGCTTTGCCCAGCGTTCAAATTTTCAGATAGCCTTGTGTCATCAACACTAGATGCTTTTGTCAGTCAGAGTTTTGCGATTGTTTTTGCAGGAAAATATATTCTAATCCATTAAGCTACAAGCTGGCATAAAAAGGTGCAATTATGTTTCAGCCTTAAAACCGTCACTCACAGATTTTTGTTCAGGATGAGCACTTTATATATTTGCTTGGTGATAGGAGTTAACACAAATTCTAAATAGTGTTAGGAAAACAATTTGACCGTTTTCGTAATATATAGGTACAGTGTGAATAAAAGGACCCGGAACGGTCAAATATCTCGAGAAATACGCATCGGATTGAAAAACAAAGAAAAAGTCATGTTATACGACATTAATTTGGAGTAATGAAAAGACTTACAAGAATTCTATAAGATCTTCTCCATACATTATAAATATTTTTATCAATATCTTGGATCAATCTGTTATTTCTTTATGATTTTCGTAATTGGTTAAAATGGTGCCCTAGATAACTTGAGCATTTTCAATTATGAACCTGTAATATGCGGAAAAAAATCCAAATATTACACGGTTGAATGTTTCCAGATATCTACCAGATAGATAACAGAAAAACCAAAAAGGATTTCGTTCAAGCCCTTGGGGTACAGAGCTCGAACAAATTAACCTCTCCTGCCTTATCGAGGAGTAGGTACTATCTATGAGATGCCCTTTTCCGAACAACTCAAAAAAATTGCCAACTATACCTACCTCAATCTAATTTTCCCTAGCTGCCTAATCGGCTAAGATTTCCGGTGGTAAGATTTCACGGGATTAAAACTTTGTTTCACTTCTAGCTAATATCGACTGGACGACTCTCATATGGCTTGCTTTTTGAAATATTGCATCCTTCCCATTGGTCGGAAAACGATATTACAAGACTTGCCGCTGGTATGGTTATCGACTTTGAATATTCGAAAGCAGAAGGCGGCAGTGGTGTCAGCAGTGGGATCTCCCGAGGCACCGACTCATTTTTAGACTATCTACGCCTCGGCTGACTTGGCCAACACCGCCCCGATTGTTCTTATGCCAAGATCTATGTGATACATATGTGAATTATAAATTTGCATTAAATTTTAATTTGGGTATCTATCCCCCACCCAGAGCAGTCAAATAAAAATGATGCCCTAATGAGAACTGAAACCAATGCTTGCTTTAGGTTGGCTAAGTTCCCTTCTGTTCACGATTTCAGCCGGAATTAATGCGATTTTGAGTCCTTTTTCCCATTATGCAACCTGTCAACTGCGATTATATTCCATTACTTTGACCATGTAAACCGAACACAATGAGCGCATTCTTCCTGGGCGAGTGTACGCATTTCTCGCCATTTTCCCATCTGGAAATATCTGCTCTTCCCTAGACCACCGACAGGAGTGGCACGTAAAAAAGGCACCTCATCTCAGGTCCCTGAATCGACATTATGCAAAAACCTTTGCTGATTGTCTGCTCTTTCCATTTGCGTTTCCTTCCTGCGCTATATGGTTGGCTCCTTTCTGATTGAATTTAGTGGCATATTGGGTTCACCTACGAGTGCTTGATAAGAAGACATTCTTCCAGTGATAACATTGTCAAAGGAATGAAAGAAAGACGGAGGGAACTATGCGCCATTATTCGAGATTTTTGCTTTCTTCAAGGAACAGGAAATCTATGAACATTACCGCTCAAGAACGGTTTCCTCCAGAGATTCCTTTCCCAGAAGAAAAATTTCTCCGCCATCTCCCCCATGTCGAGGCGGACAGGCGAACCATAGAAGAAACTGGAACAGATCTTCTGTCGGCGAAAAATGAAATGACGTCAGAATTATACTCTTACTAGCAGGGAGCAATGAGCCATGAGGAGGTGTTATTAACGCTGCACGGGCCAAGACGTCTTGCTTACACTTTAAGGAACCGTAAAAGTTCCCGCTTGTGCTCTACGACACAGCGCCGGGAAAGCTATCATCAGCCAAAATTTATTCCTAGGAAATGCTGCTTTGTCCGTCTCTCTGGCATCCCGTCGTAAATTCCATAGACGCGCCTCCACAACGGCTTCCAATGGATTTTACTGAAATCTGCCCCTATGTGTACAACGGCGCGCTCCTGCGGACGAATTTTTGGCTCTACAGGAATTTTTTTAAAGACCTATAATTGAAGATTATCAGAAAAATGCTGTTCCTCATATTAAATTAGAATTAGCAATAATCAAAAAGTATGAGACTTGGAGCTTAGTTTAAAATAAACATACAGCGTGTGCCAAATCCGACGATTACCTTGAAAATTCTGACGAGGTAGGTACATCATGATCAGAATAACTAAACTTGCATAACTAAGTAAAAGTTTAAACTTGTTTTGTTGTTGTCTAATATTTTATTCAAATATATTTTCTTAAGGGTCTATAAAACGAAACATTTGTGATTTTAGGTTTTTCCTTTACTATTGCTCAATTTAACTGATTACGTACTACGCCATAAATATATTTAGTAGCATGTCTTAAAATCTTATCCATTTAGTCTAGACTTTAATTCATATTTAAATTATTGCTCCTTTCGAGGATTCGAATGAAAACATGGAACAGGAGTCTTTTGCGGATTTACAAATAATTAACAATAATTGAAGTAATTTACTCGGTTTGTTAATTAAAAATTGCTTTCAGCCGGAATAAAGCACGAAACCTTCTTAAAAGTTCATTTTCAATGCACCGTGCATGTCCAACCCTATTTATGTTATTTTCTTATGTTGAACTATTGTTCCGTTGTTTCAGTTTTAAAGCTGAAATTTAGCAGTTTCTTATAAAATTTAACATGTGGTAAAAAGAATTGAGTTCTTATATAAAGCCAGTGCTTCAGTGCTTCAGCTTGGTTCCATAAATTATTCATTTTATTCAATTTAATAGCCTTTGATATTAGCGATTACTAATTTTAGTGCATTATTTGAAATTGAAAAATAAAAAAGGTTAAAAGTTATTATTGTAAAATTGACTACTTGACTGAAAAGGATAAGCGGCAGAGGGATTTTTTGGTTAGGATTATTGTAATCGTGCACAATTCCTCTCTTAATTAATTTTATTTCAAATTAAACTAGCATACACTACACCTCTTCGTAAATTGCCGAGGAATTTTATTCATGACCTAGAAAAATGCCTGTTCCACATTTCTCGCCGAAAATATTTAAAAATTCCTTTTTTTCCTGTGTGCAGCAGTGCATTGTTTCAACTTAAATTAAAAATTTTCATTGATAGGAAAGTGTAGCAGTGCTTCATTAAAGCGATTATAATGAATATTCCAGTTCTCGTGAAAATGCTTCAGGTACTGTTTTGAAGATTTTCGATTAAATTTTTTTATTTAAAATAACAACAAAAATTTAAATAAATGATTGTTTTTTTATTGTGTGTTTTATTTAAATTCCAAATGGCTTTCGCAAACAAAAATCCTTTCTACTTTATATTTTTTAGTTAAGGCTGAAACACAATTGCAGCTCTTTATGTCAGCTGTAAGCCAGCTTGTAGCTTAATCAATTAAAATATGTATATTTTCCTGCAAAACCTATCGCAAAACTCAGCCTGACAGTAAATTTTATCTACTAAAATTTAAGCAAAATGCTAATGAATCGTACGAGAAAACGTGCTTTTTGTAATATCTTAAAAAAGTGGAAATATTTTAAATAAGGCAAACGTCCTTTTTATATCATTAGATTAGATTAGATTAGTAGATGGGACTTACATATTTGAATGTCTTAAAAAATTATAGGTACGTGTTTGTCTTCTAAATGAGTAATAAAGAAATTTTAAATCATAAGGTTTTTCTCTTTATTTGTATTTATTATAACTGATATCTGTGCTCGTTGTTTGAGTCATAAGTAAGTTCGGGTGATATAGGTACTAGAGGATTATGTTTTTCCGTTTCAAGAAAAGGGAGGTGAGGATTTAAAATCCCCACCTGGGCTACGCCCACGGCCTTGGATAAAATCAATCATTTCCCTGACTCCCGTTCTTGCCTTCGGGATTTTCGAGTATAAGATCCTGAACAGGTGCTTAAATGGTAGCACCGAAATTAAACCTTGCCGAGAATCACTAGAAAAATTGCTTAGTATTATTGCTATTCTGACTTTAAATTTCCGCTACGAAATGCAAATAAGAAATTTAATCCGTCTATTCGGCCCAATTCCGAGCCAAGAAGAGAGGCTGTGTTCGCAGACATAAGTCATCGTCGTTCCAGGAGCACTGGCAGAGCACCGAGGAGAGTTAAGGAGCCCCAGCACCTAAGCTGTACGGAGCCTCCGGCCTTGGAACAATTACCGTAAAATCAAAGATGTAAAAAACAATTTAGCGTTTCAGTTCACTCTGTTAGACGAAATTTGTACCATTTACTTAAGCAAAAGTCGGAGAAGCCGGCCCCGGCCCGGAGAAAGTGTTTCTTACACCGTCTTCATTGTTCTGCACCATGGCACAGATAAGAAGGGTAAAGCCCCTCGCTGGTACAACCACCTTTTGTACAAATGTTTACGTACTTGTCTGCCTCACAATATCCCCAGCAGGTAAAATTTATGAAAGAGACTTAGCGAAGTAATAAAAAGTTGTTTAAGTTTCATTTTCTTGCTGCCTCTCCCCGCGAGTTATTCTTCCCGGCGTGTAAGCACTTTCTTTCAGCGCTGCCGTGCCTTTCAAGAAAACTGACGAGCAACTACCAGAGGTAAAAAGCTGGCGAAACTTCAGCACCCTTTCAGGCGCTCGGGCGAGAAATGTAAGTGGTATTTTATCATTTGTTCAAAAAATTAAAATGGGGAATTCAGCGCGTGCTTGAAGATAAGGCACTTCTTGGGACTCAGGATTCTGCCGGCGGCAGAGAAAACTTTCAGTTCTTAATTAAGCCCCGCACCTTGGAGGTGCACCTGCCCTACCCTTATCCACATATTCCACGCACCCTCCAGGACGCCAAATGCACGTCCTTCCCGGTGGGGTTCGCAATGGTGCGGCATTTCGATTTTATTAATAAATCCTTCGAGGAGCACTGTCTCGCCAGCAGAGCAAACTTTTAATCCTTTCTCTTCCTGCGAGTTCCCCAGTTCAGTTGGTTGGTTGCGAACTTTGCAAACTGCTTACGTAATGCGCCAATTTTACAGCCTCAGGCAATTCTTCCAGCGTCTTCTAAATTAACTCTCTTCAGTTGAGAAATATACTCGGGCAAAAAGGGTTCACGACAAGACTCCACGTGAGTATACATTTGCTGTTGTATTGCATATTTCGAGATTTACAATAACGTCTTTATGTACCTACATAATATAAGAATAGGACGCAGGTAGTACCTACACAAAAGACTTAACGAAGCGAGGAGAGATGGTATAAAAAATTTCAAATTCACAGAATCAAAATTATTCGCACCGGATATGAGAGTAAATTACTTCCATGCCCTCCTATAAAAAATTGTAGTGAATATTTCTCTAGGATCCCCAAACCTTAACCATAAAAACTAGCTTCATTCTTTCCTTTAGAGATAATATTCGCCTACTGTGTTTTACAAGCAAAAATAAATAGTTGATTTAAGAGGGTATTCTGATAATAAAAATACGGGCATATTTATAGATTTTTTTTTCAATGAAACACAACTATTAAAACGTTACACTGCGGAATAAACATGTAGGTACCTACTTAGGTAAATATATAAGAATTTATGAAAGATGAGGTACTATTATAACTTATTGTTCTTTTTGGAAATACTCTGTGACTTTGGTTGATAAAGTTTTAATTCTTTAATTTAGTGGTATTCTATTCATAAATTCCGTGTATAAAATCAAATATTGTCGAAATTGTGTCGGTGCTTAGACTGGTCAAAATAATTTAATTTTTCGGTTTTTAAATGATTATGTTTTTCATTTATTTTTATCAAATGAAGATTCATATAACTTCAAACCCCCGCGATTTCTGGTGTTGTTATTATTGTTTAAATTTAAAATATTTCGTTTTATGTTTTAGTCATTCCCCTTGATTAATTAATTTAATTTCAATTTTAATTTGTTATTATTTCATTTTAGGCCACTAATCCTAGGTAGTACCTGTTGGCCTCCCCGATACGAGGTAAATCAATTATGTAATTATCTTTTATATAAATTCATGCACTTCTTTTTCAGGAGTTGACTTCGTAAACACTATATTTGTGAAATCTTGAAAGAATTTAAAACAAATTTTGATTAAATGATGAGGTTGTTTTAATTTCACTAATAAAATCAATTTAAAAACTTCTTTTTTTTAAGGAAAAAACAAGTTAAATCATACGTCATCACGTAATTTTTCTAGTTCAGATATATAAAAATGTCCTGGGTTTTTTTATAAGTTTCAAATGTTCTTAAGATTGACTAAATCGATCAGTATAAATAAGTTATGATGAGTATAAGCTCCTGCAGTTGAATAAAAATTAAATATGACACTAATATTAATATGTTTGAGTGCAAAATCATATCTTTTTTTAATTGAATAAATTTTTTGGAAGCAAGAATCATTTTAAACGTTTATAATTCTGTTGAGTCTGACGTTATTCAATTAAAATTATGCATACTGAAGATATTAAATTGTGGAAAAGTAGGCTGAACAGGTAGTGATGATTGGCATTCCATGCACCAAGTGCGGAAATTACAAAATCTTTTTCTCAGTTCGTCATAAACAGCTACGCGGCGCGGCGGGCGGAAGCGCTTATTCACCAACGGCGTGCGGAAGCGCTTGTTCACTACCGGCGTGCGGAAGCGCCTTATTCCTTGATAAATAAATATATCTAATTTCCTCCTGCCGGGAAAACATCATTTACTTTGCAATTCCCGAGGTCAGTGCAAAGAGCGAGAAATTTCGTTTTTGAACAAAATTGATTTCAATTTATCGACGTTCATGTATCAAAGCAGTAAAGTGCAACGAATGCAATTTGTCACCACGGAACATGTGTGAGGATGTGAATTAAAATTCAACGTCCTGCGTCAGAGAGACGGGGAAGTGTGAGGAGGGCGGCAGGGCACGAATGCAGCTGGAACGTTTTTTAAAAATGTATGTCCCGCCCAACGAATGAATTTATTCAGGGAGAATGTCAAATCCAAATGGAAATTATTTGAAGTATGTAACTCGTGCATAAGCAAACAGGCGCTGAACGTGTCGTTTGTATACAATGAGATGAAAATGAACATTTTAAATATTTGCCGGTGTAACAAAAAAAAAAAAAAACACAAGGATGACTGCAGCAGCGATCCATGGGCCATGATTCGGTGCGTTTCCTTTAAGCTAATTAATGCAGCTGGCCGCCACAACCGCTGCAAAAAGCCGGCAGTCCATTAGTCCCACCGTGATTTGGATATTTAATTTGGGAAATTTGTAACTTCCCCGAGTGCAGTGGGCCTGCGAAAATGCACCGCCGGACCGCATCGCACCCACACACTTTGACCAGGGGTCGCCCTCGCTGAAAACTAGGACCATCGCACTATCGATGGCAACTGGTAACAACTCCGCGGGCGACCGGGTCCCATGAACTTCAAGTGGCTACAAATCTCACATGGCCGGTGTAATAAAGGTGAATCATAAAAATTTATCCGCACCTAGGTCCGCAAATCCTTGTATTAAAATCTATGGGTCTGGGGGGCCCTTCCGAAGGGTGGCGATATTAGAGGGACTCCTGCTAAACTAATCTCGGCCGAAAGCCCCAAAACGCCCGTTGGCCGGGAGGGCAGGTGGCATATTGTTGGAAGGCTGTGGTCCAGCAGGACCTGGGAGCCATTCAGACGTGAAGGCAAAAGGCGAAATGAGGACAAATGGATAATGCCCGGTACTGCGTTCAGCACCCGCAAAACAACAAAACAAATTCCGTGGCAAAGGGAACTAATTTCTGAAATTTGCTGTAAAGCTCCGGACTAGCTTTGTTCCCTGCCGGAGAGAGCTCATATCAATGCGACGATGGATCTGCGAGGGCGGAAACGCGGCGGTTGCGTCCCGGATTACACTTTGATGTCGCAAAGGGAGCCGCAATACCCGAAGTAAGACTGCGCCACGACTGCTCCTGTCTGCACAGCATTGGGAATTAAAAATTGAAATTCTTTTTTTCTTTTTTTTTTCTAATTAAAAAGAAGTCGAGCACTTCGACTGAACTGGGCAAAACTAATATCTACTTTTTATGTGGCCGCAATATCGGCTCAGGAGCATCATTAATCTTCCGTTCAGAAGGGTTCAAACTGCATGATGTATGCAGTGACTTTCTCTATCCGGAGATGGGTTATGACTTGAATGTTTTATCTGACACAATTTGGATTATTAAATATAAGGTCTTTGAGTTACATACATACATACGTATGTCCGATTCCATTTATCCCAGGTTATTTGCAGGAACATAAACTTTCATAGGTAGGTACTATCAAAATTTCGAAATTCAAAAATAAAAATGAATACCCTTATGTTGTACTTATTAATAACCATATTGAACAACTGTAAGTATAGCGAAATGATTTTTGGACTATGATTCTAAGTCTACATATCTAGATCACATTCACAGATTTTAGCAACACTTCTAAACTAGGTGAAATATCAAATTTGAGCTATCATAAATCTTTGAACAAAATAGTAATCTTTGTTAAAACCGGGTTACTCAACTATAGGGAGTTTTTAGTAAAAATGAGAAGCAATGAGATCATCTGAGAATTCTACAGCGTGAAAAAGTAATATAATAATTCGGTACTTTGATAATGAATATACTCTATATGCATAATAGATCACTCCTTATAATAATATCCTTTATTTGAATTTGACATTTTATATATTAGCTATTCTTTTCTATAAAATAAAACCCCCAATATTATTCAAGTATCATAGAAAAGCAGCAAGTTAATTCAGAAATTTTGTGGCAGGTTAATGTTTTTCAATATTTTTAATCAAAAAACTATTATAATATAATATTAAATTTTAAGATTATTGGTCTTCACAAAATCCAAATTATGAAAAAGAATAGTGATAATAATCCATTGAATAGTACTTGCAGTAACCTATGCTTACATAAAATATTTGTGAATCCAAGGAGAGATGATTCATAATGCTGATATCGTATGTGTGAACATTTTAAGAAAGTGTATAAACATACCAAACCAACCTATGTGTAATGTATGTAACTTAACCTCTTTAAACAAAAACATGAATCACCACAATTCTATTGTAATAATTACCTGTACATTTATTTCTAATTTAGTTCAGAGGTTTTCATAGAAAATATAATTAGAGACACAGGGATTTTGACTGCTTTACCAGTAAAATTCATCTAAAATCTAAGAAAATTTAATAAAGTTCTAATTGGCTTACCTACATAGAAATTCAGTAAATTTCACCAGAAATGCATTATGTGGTAAATTTCACCAAAAATGCATTACTTTTAAGTGGATGCTGAGAAGCCAATAAAACTAAATACTTAGTTCAACTAAAACATCCACCGACATATGTATGTACATATGTATATAGGTACCTTACAGTTTTGATGTGGATTTCAAACTCATTCCTTTCTCTTGAAAAAAGGTTTGCTGAACAAATATGTATTTATTTTTCAAACCGCTGCCAACCTATTTCTATGACTATTATTACATGTGTTTAGAAAATTTTATAATAAGAATTACTTTTAAACTTGCTTCGTATTTTAATATAACGAATGTTTACGTAATTTCAATTCTGTTGGATTCATTTTAACTTTGTGCGAAGCTCATGAAAGCGTGAACCCATACAAAATGAGCTGCCCTTTTACTTTTTAGCAAAGTCTTATAATAATTAGGCAGTCGTTGAGGTACTTAAGAGTACCTACCTACAGCTACACATTCCAATTTTGATTTCATCTGAAGTTAAATTTCAACCAGCGGGACTGCAATTGAAATCTTAACTTCTTTGAAACTGTCGTCCGCCTTACTAATGAAGGACTCCTGGCACAAATACTGCCTTTGTTTTCTGTTTGTGCTCCAAAAATGGGAAGAGGAGGCAGGGAGGACGTGCGCTCGCTGCCAGGTGACGCAGAGCAAATATTTAAGTAAAGCCAACCGAGAATCATTTGGAAAAACTCATCAAACTTTCGGAATCGATCGATATGACTTTCCTTGGAGTGGAAAACAAATGAAGATAAATGTTGTAAAAATTCCAAACCTTGCCCGCACCACTGCTCCGTAGCTTCTCCGTACGATAAATCAACTTTTTCAGACCGGCTGCTGCTGGTCCAGACGGGAAGCCAAACTGAATCAGTGGCGAGTTCTTCCCATCTCAAAATGTCACGGAGCACAATTATTTCAACGTAATTGATTTTACATTCCAAATAAAAATGAGAGAATTGGAGGGGCGCAAATTTCTTGCGAGCAAACATCTTGGGGCGACATAAATAAATAAATGGAACGTGAACGTCGTATCCCGGGCGGGGACGGTTCTGCGGGGCGGGCGGCGGTAAAAAAAAAATGGAGAACTTCTGTTGGCAGTGATTGCTGGCAGAAATATCGTCCTAGTCCCCTGTTTGCCATCGCTATTTGTCCGGAAGCTGTAAATAAAATCCTGTATCCTGGTGGGAAACTGATAAGTAAACAGATCCCAATCTTGGAGCACCGGTCAAAACTTTTTACGCTTCTCTGCGGTCGGAGGGCCCCCGGCGACATAGGCCCTGCTCTGGTGGGAGCATTAGCCGCACCAACCACCTCCGGGATGCAGGAAGTATGCTGCAAGCAGTCAGCATCCATCATGCAGTTCGAACCCTTCGAATCGAAAGATTTATGATACTCCTGGCCCGATATTCCGGCGGCCGCATAAAAAACAGATATTAGAGTTTTGCCCAGTTCAGCCAAAGTGCTCGGCTTCCTTTTAATACAAAAATAAAAAAAAAACGAAAAACCTGCAATTTTTAATTCCCTATGCTGAGCTATGTAGTTGTAACCTAATTTTAGATACTCAAACACTACGACTTCTATTACGTCATTAAAATTTTATCAGCAACGCAGTAAGGAAGAATTTCCGCTTAAAAAATTACGTTTTGAAATTTAAAGTTTGAATGTCTAGAAAATGTTTTTGAATAACTAATAAGTAGTATGCTTAAATTCATGAAATAAAAATATCACGACATATTGTGTTCAATGTGTTTCTAAAAAAACCAATACCTACATAATATTTAAAATCACGCTGTTACTACTTATTAAAAATTTATTATTTTTATTGGTTCATATTCCCCATATTATAACATTTTAAATTTGATTGACTACTAAAATATTGAGCATTTTTTACTTTTGTACTGCAAACAATTTCCTGCCTTCACTTTGCATTAACACTTTCATTTTTGCTTTAGGTGGTTACTCTGAATAATTACGTGAACGTTAAACGCATTTACCTCGGCCAAAACATTACAATTTAAGTACAGTTTTCCCATTTCGTGTGGTAGGTGAGTCGAAGTGTAATTGGCTTTCATTCTTCTGCGTACGGAATGCAAAGGTCCCACCAAATGCACTCGTTCAAGTGGAAAAAATGCAATTTTATCTTTAAGCTTATCACACGTATGGAAAAACAGTGTTTCCATACCTTATACTTTTAATTAAGCATGGAAAAACATGCACATGCTCTCATCGTTTTTCATGATTTTTAAAATTCTCCGTAATTGAATTCAATCCTTTCTGGGAGTAGCAAATCCAGATCCACTTTTGCCTATGGTCTGTGAATCCATTGATAAATGAATAAGGTTCAATGAAATCACACCTATTAGAGATAAAGCACGTCATGATTTCGATGAAAAATAATTTCTGTTTGCGAACTGTGTCCGACATTTCTATTCCATATTATTTTTTCTCAACAAACGCAGCATGTGCCAAAAAATTAGGAGACACCTGGTATACTGGAACAAATATAAGCGGAATAAAAATTAATGTAGCTATGAAAAGACAAAGTTTCGCACATGTTGGTACCAATTAAAATAATTTAGAATAATTGAAGAACTCGTAGAGTTCAAAGCATTCTCAATAAAGTTCTAAAAATTCCTCAGAGTAGAGTTCATTCGATGTAAAATTTACTATTGATTTTTACACTAAGAACTACATTATAAAATAATTTTATTCCAATTTGCGATATGTTGGAATCAATAGCTATTTTAATGTGAGATGAACGCTTATAAAAAATGCTTAATTATGAGTCGTTATAGGGGTTTCATACAATAGAACAGCATTATTGCAAATAACTTAGGGAGAAGAGGTATTCTACTAGTCGAAGGACTCTTTAAGATTATCCAATTGAATTCGCCGCAGTCATACATATATAAAAATAAACATTTATAGTATATTTCTTTTACGAGTGAGCGACTGCCGCCAAATTAAAAAAAAAACAGTTTTCCTGTTAAAAAAAAATGAATTGTACATACATATACATATGTATGTTTATTTTTTTGTTTGTGTGTAGGTATGTTTGTCCTCTATACGTTTCTTAACCATTAATCCGATTGTGACGAAACTTTGGTCATTTGTTCTTCGTGCGCCCGCGAAGGTTCTTGAACCAAAAAAAAAAAATGTTTTAATGTTTATTATACCGCAATAGGTATATGTATATGTACCTATATAATTTACCAAACAAATCGAAGCCAGCAAATTTTTATATATTCTCTACCAAAGGTTTATCTCTATTTTCAAGCAAATTTAATAACCTTCTAAGGAAAGGTTTTCAACAGAGAAAGCTTCAAATCTGCTTCCCTTCAATGGCATGCCCAAACTAAAAAGATATGGATCAGTATAGGAAGCAGAAGCAAATTTGTGCTTTTGAGATTAGATTTTTCATTTATTACTTTATAATTCCTCTTCCTGTCCCTGCAAAATTACTCAAAGTGCCATCATAATCAGTTTCAAAGTCAATTATTTCTAAATTGATATAGTAAAACGATTATTTTAGATTTTATGATAGCAGGTTGCCAAGACGAGCTACTTGTGATCCACACTTTGGGCTTAATACGTGGATTAGTTATCGCATTGACTATATGTAGGTAAACTTGTTTTCTGATTACATGAAGATTGAAGCATACTTTGTGATTATCATGCTTTTAGCATAATCGGAATTCTATTATCCACTATCGATCACGCTATTCTTCTGGTATTGTGCTGCAAATGTCGACAATTAATCTTGTTAATATGTAAACGCGATTAGTTTTGTATTTTTTCATGCATCTAAAAGAATCGTTCAGCGCTCAAATGACTAAGTCCTTGACTGTTTTTTAATCCGCATTCTCCATGATTAATACACAATACATGTAGAGTTCAAATCGTTTCATTGTTTATTTTGAACAAATGCGCTAAAAAATTAAGGCATTGTCTTGTGTGTAACCTAACCTCATAATATGTATATTATTTTACATTTTAAAGCTTCCTCGAAGATATTTATAACTATTTCATAACATTCAATAAGTTATTTCTTTAAGGTTTTCTTACCCTTGACGTTGTTTTTGAAGGTCGACTACCTCGAGCATTCTGTTTTAAAACTGTGTTGATCTGCCTGTAAAAGCAGTCAATGGTGAAATACGGGTCTTCCCTTTTTATTTTATAATTAATTAAAGGCGAAGGGACCATCATGAATGTCACGTTGATTAAAAGAAACGCCAAAACAAACGACACTCAGCCCTGTTGCCGAATCATTTCCGGAGCGGTGATTGCTCAACGAATCCGTGCCTCCGTCCAAGTTGGGGTCCTGTTTAGAAGCAGTCAGTGTAAGTCACGTTTTTCGACTATAGAAGGGCACACGGCTTTTTGCATTTCTTTATCTGTTAATTAATGAGGGCTTAATGGGAATAGAAGATTCTAAGCGCGTCGTCATTAACTTTTTGTGTTAGACATTAAACATTTTTTCAACGACTTTCCCCGCACCATTGAGCCTTCATTTCCCAGATGATGTCCTTGCTGTTTCAGCATAGTCCCTCCGAAATTCAATGCATTTTCTTTCTCGGATCATAGAGAGTGGCAATTTCGTGACTCGAAGAACTGATTCTTCAGATATTATTCTGGAAGGACTCCCCTCTGTCCCTCACAACTGTGTCCCCGACAGTGCTTGACTGAAGTGGGACTAATGAAGACTTGGACTGGAAATCAGCTCTGGCTACATGCCTCTGGTCTTCTGGGAAACTGGAGTGAGCTACAGAGACATTTTCCAGGAAGCTGGGACTTTCAAAATTTGGCTTATTGCTGTTGTGCGATGTCCTCACAAATAGGTCAACCGCAAACTAAAAAAGCTTAACATGTAATTTACATGGAGCCGAATTCTTGTTGGGGAGCGGAACATTTCGCACAAATATCAGACCTTTTTATAATTTATGAGCCCGCCCTTATCTCTGGAGCCGGGACTGACCACCGCACAAACTCCCCTCAAATTCCCAGCATACACAAGTTCCTCGACAATTTAAAGGAGGACATAAAGGATAAGAACCCTTCAAAGTTTCGCCCCGGGGAATCGTTAGTTTGTCTTGACTAACTAGTAATGGTTATTAGAAAAACTGTTCTTGTTGTATAGCAGCTATAATTATAAGAGCCGCCTTATCTTGTCTGGCCCGCTTCGACCAAGTTGAGTAAAACCTTTTATGGGTCATCACTTTGATGAAGGCTTTCTCAAATTTCATGCCGGATGCAGCGCTCCGAACGGCTCCTAATAAAGATGAAGCACCAAATAAAATTTATGAGAGTGGCTCAAGTCCCTTTTGCCTCCATGTATGATTCCGCGAGAGGTCGCTTTTAACTGCTTTTATTTACATTTTTCGTAGAATACGATGAACTCAGATATTATTCCAGTATCTTGCTATAAACTCGTTCAAACGAGCCATCCCGTCATAATTGCAAGGCAGTCAAGTCAAGTACCCGAACAATTTTATGCTAAAACATTAACTTTTAAGCAATTTCTCTTCAATAAAATTTAAATTCAATACTAATGTAGAGGTACTAAGTTATTCAGAAATTAATAAAACAAAATTTTTTAATTTGCAATTATTAGATTCAATGTGGTATTTGATTCACATTCAGTATACAATGATTTTTATTGATTTTAAATTCATTGTTCGTTCCACATTTTAAAGGCTGTTATTTTATGTTTACTCAGCTTTTTTTAAATCGCTCCACTAATGTTCTTGGTGATTTTTAAGTTTTCAGAATTATTTTTTTGAAATCGTATTTTGATTTTGAATTCTTTATTTACACCAATATAAAAATGGTTTATTCCAATATCCTGGCTAGTTTTTAGAATAAAACATATAGCTAATAATTTAATAAAACAAAATAATCAATTTTCGTTCTGTTGCACCAGAAAATGTTGTGCCACAAATAGTAAACTAATATGTTCAATTTCTTCGTTGAACCACAATTCTGAATAACTCTGGTATAAAATAATTTTTGAATCTGAATTGTTCGATCTTTAATAAAATATCAGTTTGTCCAATTTGGTCCTGAAGAAGATTAGAAATATTAAATAAACTAATTTTTTTCCGCATGGTTTATTCCGATAGGGCAGTAGACCTTCTCGGGTGGATAAGAGTTCGCCTTGATGTAATTGCGTAGCTGTCGAGCCAAGTCCCTGGTTTCTTCCGAGCAAATAAAATTCCTTGAATTACTCTTGTAGACACTGAAGAAGCCCCACTAATTAAACCTATAAAATTAAGCAAATTGCAGTGCTGTAATTGCTTCCGACCTGCAGTTGGAACACTTGCCGCTCCATGCACCCCGCTGTTGGAACTTCTTAGCTGAACTGAGAAAACTTTCGTCGACTTAATTCCAATCACTGTAATTGCTGGGTTGCTGGGACATGTGCATATGCAGCAAAATTCTTAAGCCTTAAGCCTTAAGCTGGCATCACAGCACCGTCGTGCAATTAATTGCCAGAATTATGGATTCTTCTCCGGATTAAGCCAATTTCGTACAATTGTTCTGCGACCACTTCCTGGAAAAGTGTTGAAATATGCGACGAAACGATGGGACAACTGAAATACCACTTACGCAATCAAAGTCCCTAAAAGCCTGGTCTGCCCTTGATTTTGTCATTCGATTGCAATAAATGTTGTCGAAACCACCTACCCGCCCACCCGCTTAGGCCGTAGCAAACACGAACTCAATTTGGCGCCATTCAAAGTACCAATAATCCGGGAATATGTGATATCAAAGAAAATGAAGACGTTATGTGCTTACACGCCTTGCTTAACACCTCCCAAATTTCAGGGAGCTGCTCGACTGCTCCCAGTTAAGCACACTCATGGAGCAAATTGAATATTTTCTCTGGGAATAGCTAAATAGGGCGTTTTTCTGGATAAGCGGAATGAGGAGAGCGTAATTGCGGAGTTAAAGCGGGTGGGATGATCCCGGAAAGGCGCCGTTTTAATGCGCGCAAATCGAAACTGAAGATGTCTTCCTTACGCCTGTGTACTTAGACGATGGAGCGTAAGAATTTTTAACGAGCTCAACTCAATTTATCGCCTGGCCACAACTTAAAAAATTCAGTTGGCAGGAGGAACACGGCGTACAGGATCATGGAAACGAAATACGAGTTTATTGTTTTATGGATGCAAACACTTTTAATCCTCAAGTTACTCATTTTAAAGTGTCATGTCATGGTAGCATTATAGCTGCTTCTGATTTTGGATGACTGTAGAGGAAAGCATCATTTAGCCACAATTAAGCTCCTCTTAATTACTTGAAAAGCTGCTGATATTCTTAGATTCATACTGAATTTGAACAAGAGAACATAAATTGTGAATCACATATTCTTAAGATACTGAATAATTGTATTCAAAAAAGTTGATTTTTGAATTAAGAAAGTTGAATCCCAAAAATTAGCTAATACCTATTCTTAATAAGGTAATAGAATATTTTATAAAATATAAAATATAATTTTTAATAAAATATATATTTGTAATCTATTTCAAAATCTCAAACCTAAAGGAATTTCGAAAATACCTATATATGTATTGAAATGGCATCCATTTTCGATAATAAACTTTAAAATTTATTACAAAAAATTTTAATTAAAGGTGACAGACGGTCAGTTTAGTAAAGATGTGTAATTTAATTAATTATTGAAAGAAGCCTTATCGAAATCGGTTCAGGTATCCCCGACATTACTACGGATATGCAGACAGACAGCCAACAATTTTAAAAACCTTTGTCTGTATGTTAAGATTATGTACATATATGTAAATTTTGATCGCAATTGGATGGTCGTTGAAGATTTTTACTCCAAACAAGCAAAGAGACAGACAGACAGTTGTTTCTAATTTATTTTAATTTAAAACAAAAATAATCTGTTACTATTACTAAATATTAGGTACCTACCTCTAATACTATGTTCCAAAGAATCGAATAGTATTTCATAATAGAATTTCGTTTTTTTTTCCAAATCTCCGATTTATTTTTGTTGTTTGAAATACCTACAGTCCTGTGAAAATTTTTAGGATCACTTCAATGTTTCGGAAGAACTTAATTTTCTGAAGCATACCTTCTCCAGGAGGGAAATCATATCAGAGTTAAATTTAAATCTTAAAGTTTCCTTTTCCATTGAATAACCCTCTATAAAACTTAAAAAAGGCATGATTCGGAAAACTTAAGATGACCGAAAAATTGGAGTCCGTGCTAAAAATATTCACAGTACTTTATATACATAGTTCGAAAGCTATGTATTAAAAAAAATTAGGAGAATGTTTCAGAGTTACTTCCATTACCTACTTCATTAAAACATTTCAATGGCGATGGGTTTTGATGGTTTTGCAGGTTGTAAATTTGGTTTAGAGTGCTTTTGTGTAGATTTTAAAAATTGTTTACAGAACTGCTTTGCGTTCAGATTTAGGTATATACCTCCTTGCTTTAATATTAAGATTTAGCAATATTTAGTTTAATTATAAATTCAACAAATTTTTTAGTTCTAGCAGCAAGGGGTAATTATGAATTATCTCAAGCATAACGTAAATATGCATAGCATTCTAAATATAAGAGGAGTGGAAAGTTGCCATAGCTAAAATGTGGTAGGAGGATGAGTGGTATATTGCCTGGTTCGGTTCAAATTGGTAGAACGGTAGTAGATCTTAGCCTATCTGCCAGATTTAATTAAGTCATCTATTCGTCCCAAAACGAAGGGCACGCGATCCGCCCATTTGCACCCTTGCCACAGCGACAAATTCACCTTCGTCAGAGGCTCAAGGCAGAAAAGCGTTCATTCATCAGGAGAATTCGTGAAATTCGCTGCTATATTGATCATGGTACATCACAGCTGCTTTTGTTGTCTGTCAATTACGTAAGAAGCAGGAATCCTATTAGTGAGCGTCCCTGGAGCGGGCATGAGAAATGGCCCCATTAAAGTAAAATTTGTTCACGGCGACAAACCAGCCCTTGCTAGCTGAGTCCGTAATTAAAAGACAATTAAATATCATCCCGAACACTTGTCTCTGATTAAATGGATTGTTTTAAGGGCGAATGTCCTGCATCCTGGAGCGCTCTCGGGAAGAAAACCTTTTAGGATAAGTGTTGTTCGTGTTTTTTTTGCTATTTTTCAATTGGTGGTGGGCCGGGGACGGAGGCCCGTTTGTAAATTTTTCCTCCCGCTGCACCTCAGTCGTCCCTAGGTACGAACGAACTGGGTTAATTACTTTCCACACGGAGATAGGTGGCAGCTCAGGAGACCGGCCCCCATTAAATTTGAATTAAATAAACTTACAGACCACGAATTACACGGCCCCAAGATGAAAGGGAGCGTGGCTGCTTCGACGCAGCGGAGGCCATTAAATGCGAATTTCGTCCTGGGCAGCCGGGCAGCCCGGACATGTGGAGCTGTGCTGTCAGCGCCCCCGGGTCCGAGCTCGTTTCGGGGAGCCGGTTTCGGGATTCTCCAGCCAGGAGGCGGTAAAAAGCGGTTCAACTCCGAAAATAGCCAGGATTGAACCGCATACAGAAAGCACTGCAAAATTCCCTAAAAAGTAGAGTCCCTTTAATTTTGCAAGGTATACATATAGGTACCTCAACTGCCATTACCTCCTCGACTGGAGGGAGATCCTCAACGGATGGAAATTTCGCAAAAAAAAAAAATAATCCGAGTAGTGTTGCTGCGGATTTCAGGTCAGAACGGCTACATTAAGGCCAAAAGACATATATCGGGGTGCTCCTCGCCCCGGGCGAAAGTAGATTATCCGAAACGGTCACTAGGAGAGAACTGTCCGTCTTAAGCTCCTTTAGATTTTATGTCTTCTCAACAGTTAATGGAAAAGCATTATTTGCCTGAATAGTGAAAAGTTTGACATTTCAAGCAGAATAACCGAATAAGGTTATCTAGGACAAGTCCTCAGGATTTGCATTTATCCGAACGTGTCCTGTGTCCCCGGGGCAAACGTGACTTACATCCAAATTTAATCTGTTCTTCCATTGAATTATGTGGCTTTCACCATGTTTCCTTCCTCGCTCGGAAGTGGCAAAATGTGCAGCGTCATTTATATTTTTGCCTTTCGAGTTTACTATGTAATTCGATTTGCTTTGACGGGAAGTGCTTCCCTTTTTCGCTTGATAAAAATGGCCACTTTCCTTCTTAGCGTCCGCCATCCTCATTGAAACACGGAAATCGGCTTACTTGATCCCAGACAGATGCAGCCACAGGTAAAGGTTATATGTGGGCACTATCGGGACTCTTAACCCTTGTTTTGAGAGAAAATGGAATCAATTGGCTTGAAAATTTTATTTTCTAAGCAATCCAATTGTGACCAGGGTTTACTTTTCAGTAAATTTTGAGTTAGATTGAGTACTGGATGTTATCGAATTGGAGATATATTTCATCCAAATATCAATGAATGACTTTATTGCACGTGATACAAAGAGAAGAAATTGTTCTTCCTGTGCTTTTTTAAAATAAACTAAAGCTGCCAAAAGTAAGACACCGTAAAACTCTTATTTAGCTGCAACAGAGATATTTTTCCAGGTTTGAAGTTTCACAGTTCTGGTTCTGATGTATGTATGTATGTTATGCGAAATATAAAAAAGTAGTTGACAGCTTTTATGAATATAAGCTACCCATTTTTTAATTTAAATCGCACAAAAAAAACAACCAAAAAGTATTCATCATGTCATTTACATGACAGGCACGACTTTTACTTTAATTGCTAAAAACAGAGTAACATTTTCGTTATCAATCTGGCTAAGCATTTAGCAAATAAATTTCCATACAAAATTTAGCCGCTAAATGAAGACAATGTCATTCTTAAGAAGGAACCAACACCAACCTGTGATGAGTAAAATCACCCGAAACTAGATAGGATAATACAAAATATCAATATTCGAAATAAAACTTGATTTTACATAAAAAAAAACTTCCATCAAAACTTTCAACGTCTTTTTCGACCTTGCGAACGATTGCTTGAGAAGACTAACGACCCGATTTGAATTCATACATATTTTCTTTTCAATTTTCGTAATTTCAGTGACTATGTCCTTTTAAAATATTGTGTTCGTCACATCGAGGCTTCAATGCCTGCCTGCATAACTTGGTTTTGAAATGTTAATCTTAAAATTAATATTTGAAATTAGTATTCGCGACTCACTGAAATATTATTAACCCTGCTATAATTGACTAATTTCTTTTATAAAAATAAGATTAAATTTTTTAATCCTTAGGTATACCTTTAACTCCAGTTGTGTTGTATCATATCCATATCTCTTCTCATTTTCGAGATATAATAAACCTCAACAAAATAAATTTTACACATCTCGTGTCGTTGGAAAATATGAAAAATCATCGGATTTCACAGAAATACTTTTTAGCAATTTTACAAAGGTGAAGGGCTTTTTGAATATCCTTTGTCGATATTTTGAACTTAAAGGCTTACATATTAATTGGTTTTTCATTTTTAATTAGTTTTTAAAATTTGCGGTAATTCGACGCTGCCTACCGTTAAAATGCACTGAACTTTCCTGAAAATGGTTGAGATGTAAACCGCCAATATATTGTTTAAAAGTAATTATATTAGTCCAGAACAGTAAATAAATTAAAAAATGTTTCATCCTATTTATATGTAACATAATGACTTTTTTTACGCTCTCTATTTGTTGCGTACTTACTGAAGTGGGATTTTTGTGTGAGTTTGTTTAACGATGAGGTTTTTCGTGAAAGGTGTCGCCATAATAATTAACAATTTTTCGAACTCTGTTCGCAATCGATTTCTCCATCATTACTCTTATTGAGTAAAATTACACGTTTACTTATGTGCTAAGTAGAACTTTTAATTATGGATTAATTATTGTAAGTGTCCGCTTATTCATGAATGCAGCCGCCAAAAATTCAGCGGAAGAGAGAATACCTGCCATAATTCGTTCTATGGACACTTGGCTACAATAAGTTTTTTGAAAGCAACCACAGTATTTTTGCAGAAGCAAATTTACTGGAAGAAGAATGGTCCAGCGGTGAGGGGTTTGAGGGTCGGATTGCATACGATGGGTCCATTTGCCAGCTAGTGGTGGCGGATTTAAATATAAATTATGGCAACATGCTCGCTTTGGCTGAGCGCTCTTCAGAGTTCCTCCTGATGTGATACAGCGATCTTTTTGCAATTCGGGGAGGGAAAAAGAACGATAAACAATAGCCGGATGTAGATACGGGCCGACCCGCATATCACCGTACCTGGTGCAATTTTCGGATGAACAGACCCATGCACCGCCGCCATTATTTAAAAAGAACGGAAAACAGCTATTACAATAAATTATATTTTCGCTGTTTTATTTTTCCATTTCATTCATGCCGGAAATTAAATGCTGGTCCTCACATAATTTCGCGAGCATTTGCATGTAAATTTATTCAAAAAGTTTTTTTTTTTTTTACCCAGTTTTCCCGTCTGACTCTCTCCCGTATGGGGTGCGCTCTGCTCCTGGCTGAGTTTGCTGCGAGTTTTTCGCTTTTACGCCTAAATTTTCAGCAGGTTGTCCGCAATGAAGTAACTCGGCGCAATTAAGTTAGTCATAATGCAAAAATTTTTGCGAAAATATTTACACTGGAGTTTACCTGCCGCATTAGCACCGGGCCCCTGGCTATACTCACTGACTTCGCTTCGGCTTTACTTTTAATTTCAGCTTGAAGAGGTTTTTATCGCCCGACGCGAAAATTGTGTTTAGTCGTAAAGTGGCGATAATTAGGCTTCCTTGCGACGCTAAATTATGCCATAACTTTCTCTAGTTCGCGGTCATCGCCGCTGCTCCGGAATCTTCTAAAAATCTTAATGTCGGACAAAACGCTAAGGATCAGTGGGACTGTTGCCACCTTAAACTTTGTCAGCGAAACAAGAGGAGTATAATTGGGGATAAGAGGGTGGGGGGATTCGCGTAATTTTTCGCTTTAGCCCCTTGTTGGAATTGCAAGAATCACAGAATTACTTAAGAGGGGTATTTCTCGCGTCATTGGGTTTAATTAGAGCGACATAATCTAATTGAAAGACGTATTTAGACCCTTTTTTCGCTGTAAATTTACTGACAACTTGAACAAGCTTTAGCTTATACGAACTCGAATGAATTATTTTGTCGTACATACATATGTCGAATATTTCAAAGGAATTTGCTCGCACAATTACACTTCACGTAGGTACCTACCTGCAAAATATAAAGCAGATATTAAAAATTTGTGTATGGATCCACTGAGATCATTCTCAAGTCGGCCATACGTCAACAATGCATATAAATATTAAAATAAGTAGGTAAGTAGGTATACCTAAAACAACAACAACAAAATAATTAAATTTTAAGTAGGTATTAAAATAGATTTTTCCGTAAATAACATCAAAAATTTGTGGGACCTGAATCCACAGAAATAATTTTTAAAGGAAAATGTATAAATATATAACGATATTAAGCATTGTACGCCATTTCTAAAAGGATATTTTTCTTGCCTTTATTTCTACTAAATGTTAAACGAAATAAATGAAACCTTATCAACAACTCTAAGTTTTGTTTCTGGGTCATAGAACGTAATTACAAAATATTTTGTTAAAGGCGAGCGCGCTTCAGTCGCAGCACGCACACAGCAAAATCCAAACAAAATACGTAGCCATCGCTGTCCACCACTACACACAGTTCTTTCAGTTAATTTATGAATTATTTATTGGAGGCACTCGTTTCTGCTTTCTGAGTTTCTGAAAACTTGCAAATTTCAAGTAGGGTCCATCAATATAGTACTTATTTTTGCTCCCACGCCACCCCCTCTTCGGGAAGGTCAACGGAGCCAAAGCGGCACCGGAAAAATATTTCAATAAAAATTCTCTATTAGGGCAACGTAAACAAAGCATTAAAACTTGCCTTGATCCAGCTGACAGCAAAATGGAGGAAGGATGCCCATTTCCACAGATTGCTCCCGGTCCCGGATGGCTATGCAGAAACTGGGTGTTGATGCCGCCGCCGTCAACTGGGACTTGGGAGCAAAGTTTCGCTGTTTCAGGACGTCACTCCTTGCAGACGGTCTGATTAAAATTCACTGCCGAAGCAATAATAATCTCAAGTGGCACGCTTTGAGATGCTAATCCCGTCTATTATATTGGACGAAAACTTGCTAGTGCTGGGCCACTTTGCGGGGGGATTCCCCCTGAAAAAAATCGACCGAAATTCGGCTAGTTGCTATATATTTAAGGTCGGTCAGTGCTTTCTGCATTTGTAATCCATAATCCGCAGAAACCTCGAGGCAGCTGAATGAGGGGTGGTATCTGGATTCATTGCTTTCAGAAGTAAACCAAGTCTAATTACGGTTCGAGGAAAGTTCCGATCAATCCTTCCGGGGTCGTAAGACGACAAGTCCGGTACAGAAATGCCTCGTCTTTTGCCAAAAACTTTCTTAGAGGTTAAGATTATGACAAGGAGGATTCGTTTGTGGTTTTGGTGACATTTCAACGAGGGTTGGTATGATTGCCGCGATTCTTTCGCCCCGTCCGGCCTTAGTCCCCCACGAAAGTTGTTAAGAAGTTGACGCCAAAGTGATGGCACCCACAGCAAAAGCAAAGAAGCGCCGACCCCCATCTCAAAGATTAATGACATAAAACGAAAAAGCTGCAAGAAAGGCTTAATGCCTTGTTAACCACACTGAATGGGTTAAGTGTTGGTTTTACATTCAACTCCCGCGACGTGAATACCGCCATTATGGGGCGCACATGTGAGCCGCCCTATGTTTTGAGTAATTTAGCATGCTTGTCACCCACCGCTCAAGTGCATAAGTCCTCGTTCCAGAGCGCGCTCAAAAAAATTTTTATATACCTACATAATTCTCGCCGCTGCCGCAGCCCGACTTCAGAAAGTTGTGACGGCAAAGCAGCAACGAAAGCCTCAAGTTTCCCGTCCCTTTCCCGGTTTTCATTGTTGCGTTTCCCACTCAGGATCTGATTACTCCTTGACACGAAAATTCTCTACGCCCCCGCTTGAGCCCTTCGCTCGCAGGCTGCGGCTCGGTCTTGAAAGCATAACGAAGCAATTTTTTACGTGATCCACAGTCTTCAGTTGTTCCAGGTGATTTTGATTAATCGAACCAATCGCTCACGATCCTACTAGTCTCGGGTTAATTAGAGGGTCAAGTGCGAAGGGGAACATCTTGCGAACGGGTAGATAAGCCCAGCGCGGGATTAACCGGGTGCACCCTCCACCAAATGGGAAAAGATACTAACAGCGAGGTGCTCCAGCCGGAGGATGGTGCTCGCGTGGCTGTCGGCAAATTGATGGTAGCTTACTGGGCTAAATTAAGTGGTATCACCACCAACGTAACAAACGCACCCCCGCATGTTATACATGACCGAATATAAAACTCGACCGGAACCAGCCATTATTTCTGCACCCCCACACAATTTAGTCCCACACTTGATTGAAGCTAAATTTCCACCAGAAAAAATTCTCATTTAAAATGAAAGAACTTTCGTCGCTTTACTCTTAACAGAATTTCAGATGCTTAAAAGATTTCCTTCTTTTAATTTCTAATTACGCTGCACTATTCTAGGACGAATTCAATGGCAAAAGCGATCTTTTCTGCAACATTTTACTTCCTTTTACATGTTTCTGCTACATTTTAAATAATTCATATTTTAACCATATTTTCTACTCTTTTTAAATTAAAACATCCCCTTTTCTCCATCCGTCCGGAAGTCATAAAATTTTATATAAATGAAGCGAGTCTGTTCAAAAGGGACTATTATCACTTTATGGGCATTCAGATTTAAAACTCTACGTAGATTTGTCTTACAAATGTTCATAGTAACACATTTCTCCCGTAATAACATCCTAATTTTCATTGATTTCATTTAGATTACACTATAAATCCTGGAAAATTTTACTAGAACCTCGTTATTTATGTTCAATAGATTTTTAGTACATAATTAATATTAGTGAATCGATGTAAATTTAAACAACAATTACATGTTAGTCCATTTTGCTTGCATTGACTCTTGACAGTTAAACTACGTTTAATAGTAAATGTTTAATATACAAAATGGCTATTTGCTACATTGACATGGTATAGTCAGTAAAAATTTAATTGATATAAAAATTAACTTCCTTTTTATCCTACTCGCCAATCTTCCTAGGATTGTATTATCTCTAACTTTTCTAACTTTTCCCTAACTGCCAAACCATCAGGTTTTTAGTCTGGCAGACAAATCTGTGACTAGGTATGTAAATTAGTTCCAGATACATATGTATATTTAGAAACATACTTAATGCATTTAATTTAAAAACATTTATAAATAAACACAATGGCAGAAAAAGCCCTTCCTTTGACTATGCAGATACTACTTAAAAATAAATAACAATTACTATTTATTAATACAACAAGAATTATTCACTCACCCGTGCGACAACATGGTTTTAATAAATTATATATTTATGTACATATATTTAACCTTGTAATAACAATGCTAGCAATCGAAAATTCATTCCTTACTGACCGAGAATTGTAAATTGTGCAAGCTCAGTACTGAAAATTAAGCCGATTTTACTGTCTGCACCAATTAAACAAAGCTTGTAAGAAGGAATATTAAATTAGATTTATCACTAAAGTTCGTGTGCACTATGCACCCAAGCAGTCGTAAACTTACGACCTTCATATCGTAATCTATTAGAGGTGTATTGACTGTCACAGTAAAGTTATGTTCTATCAATTGCAGTCAAGATTTATGACCGAAATTGACTGTTCATAATTTTATTATAGTGGGAATGCAAATGTCGTAATGAGCCTTTTATTAGGTACGGGAATAATCTTTTGACTGCTTTTTATATTCAATCCTTATTATTGCATTGCGTTTTATATTTGATTGATTATTAAAACATTAATTAAACATTATTAAACAACACTTAATTAATAATTATATTTTTACTTTTGTGATTATGATTAACTCTACTACCTCTCTTGTTTAAAGGATGACATACATAATACCTATTACTACTAGTAATAATTACTTTTTACAAAAATCAGTAAGAAATTATATAAAAAGTAAGATATAATATTGTATCAAATACAACGTTTTTAAGAAAATGTTACAATTATGAAACATTTTGTTTAAAATTTCATAACGTAAAAATAGCAATAAAATTTAAGTTCGGAAGTTGTTTAAGTCAGTTTGGATTTAAATAAGATTATGAAATATTGTGAGTCATGCAAAAGAGAATAGATCTCAATTTGGGGCTAAGTCTGATTCATAATTCGTATATCTTTTGCTGCATACATATAATGAAGAAAATTTATTTTGAATTCGATTTATGCATACCAACATACATACATATATGTATGTATAGTATATAAATAACCAGAAGTTCGCTCGGAATTGTGAGTTTGGGTTTATGACCCGAGGGACAGATTCTTCTCGGTTGAAATAACCTCACAATTTCCGAATATTTAAGTGCATTACATTAGAGAATATTTAAAAGCACTCCTTCGGAAATATGCTTAAATCGAATGTATTTTCAAAATTACATGGACCATATTTCAATTTCCTGTTATGCTCGCATCATTTGCGGCCTTTCAACAGGTTTTTTGCGGGTGATGCAACAATTTTCAATTTTCCCAACTGAAAATATTCTCACCGTGATAATCCATGAATTGTTTACGGAAATATTTAAAGTAAAACAAATTCCTCAAGCATTCGACTGAATGGGAAGTTATTGAGCAACTTTTATGGTCGAGATAGCCAGTAATTTAAGTACAATGCATTTGAATCAAAAATCCTACACTAATTGTACCTATGCAGAATATTTGCAGGTACTCCAATATCTAATTTCTCATTTTAGTTACTTCTTGCAGAAGAAAATGGAAATTCGCAAATTTCAGATTCATTAAGCTACCGAGTTGTAATGGGAGATGGTCCAAAGGGAGTTTGTGGAACATCCCAGATTTGTAATGTAAGCGGAATTTATGCAATTCTAATTGTTACCGAAACACAAAGTGCGATTGTATTTCACGTTAGTGAAAAATTTTAAATCTGTGCTTTGGCCCGCTGTAGTTATGTCGGCTTTTATGCGGGCTGGAATAATTCGAAGCGTTTTTAGTGGCCTTGGGCGCCGACATCAGTCAGCGGTTACCTCATCAACTCTCTCCGAGCTGTGATTATGCTGCTGAGGTCCATTGGATCACTGTACATTGGCTGCTAAAATTATCAACTTTAGCGCGCGAGGAGACTCAACTTTTTCAGCATCCCGGCCAGGACCGGAGTACTTTAGTGCCGGCGATAACGCGACACCGCTGCTCTCAACTCTTTATGTCCCGAATCAAATAAGCTGCTTATACGAAAATATAGGAAGATAAATTCCTGTGAAATTACAGATTCCATTACTCAAGGCATAAAGAGGTTTTTATCGCGGCGCCATAATTAAATGAAAACATTCCCGGTCCATTTTGTCTGTGGAGCTGCATGCTCGACGTTATCACCACTCACCAGCTTACTGTAAATTGAATTTTGGTTAGTGGGGGATGGAAAAGGTAACGACTTCAGGAAATCAAACATAAACAGTGAACTTGTTCGCCACCCCGAACTTAACAATTTTTATGTCGCCGGTGTAACTTCGCTTTTATATCGCTTCAGATGCGCTCGCCGCGGGATGACGTGATACAGGATCCCAGTTCAAGTCCGAAACCATCATCCCTCGCGCCCCGGGGCGAAAAGATTTGCATTTCAATGAAAGTACAAACTGCAAAGTGCATTCATATTTAAATCTCGTATAACACGCAATTTGCCTAAAAACAACATTTTTCCGTGCTCTCAGATCCCGGCCCTTTCACAGGATCGGACAATGAGAGGAGCACGAATACCTGGCGGAGTTTTCATTCCGCGACCGATGAACTTTATAAAGGCTACAAAAATGTCCCCCTGGGAGGCTGGAAGGGCGCAGCTCGACATTTTTGCCTTTTCTTCCTCCCCCCCCCCTCGCGCGGTCGGAGGAGCTCTCCGGTGCACAATGGTCCGAGAGGAGAAGGACCTCATTAAAATAAGACGTCCTGTTTACGGAAAGCGTCCCGGTTCACTAATTGCTCCCGGAAAAATTGATTACTCGAGGACGGGCTGATGGCGCTGCCCTTATTATTCATTGGAATCGAATGTTCATAAATCCGGACTCTCCTACAGAACGGCCAGGAATTGCAGAACAAGCATTCCCGTCGCCTGCAGGTACAGCTGCTTATAGACTACTGCACGTAAATCAGAAGGATCTCAGACCTTTTATATCCGAGCCCCATGTATGGTTATTGTGCATGATTTGTGTTCTGACTCGTATTTCGGCATTTATTGACGGCCGGATTTGAATATTTGCTGTCGTCATCGAATTTTCTCAATATGAGCTCCCCTTCGCTCGGCACCGGCAGTTGTTTGTCTTAGCCCCAAATGTTAATCGCACATCAATGGGAATATCGAAGATATCCTCGCCGGCCCCACCCGAGGCTAAGCAGAAATTAATGTTACGGCACAACGAAGGTCTGCTACTCGAGTGAAATCGGCTCGGAAAAGGTCGCGATTCATCGAATTCGACCAGCTCGAAAGCTGCCTTACCGGGACAGGGACCCGGGACCCGGGAGCATTTCATCAGCGATTTGGTGTACTCTACTACGGGTACTCCGTCTCAAAAATTGATATCAGGTCGCTAAAGAGAAATGAGGAGTCAGATTTCGTCGCAACAATTTATAGATACGTAATACTCGTATATGGCTCTGTGAGTGCAGACTGTGTAAATGCCTTAACTATAAGCTGACTCTAGTTACAAGATATAATATAGAAATAAATAATCGACATCGCATTTTCTAAAGACCGTATCCTCTTTAGTCTTAACATGTATCTGGACAAATTTTCACTAATATGAGCCTTAAATAGTTAAAGAGTTTTGCATTTAATAATAACCTGTTATAAGTGTGCAAAAGTAAGTTATCAAAAAGAAACAGCTATACCTGCATAACATACATATAAAAATATACAGATATTTAGTTTAAAATCTACATATACTTATACATATATTAAAATTATATCTGAAACATGTGAATCTTCAAAACCTTAGACCAAAATACATATACATATGTAGGTATATGATAACGATATGATAATATCTTTCAGTTCTTTCAATTTAAAAATTAAAAGTAAAATCAAATGTTGTATAGTTTAGAAGGGATTTGTAAAGGTCTCGTGACTCCCGCTATGACTGTTCCGTGGTAAATCCGGCTTTGATCATTAAACATGAAATGTTTAATCAGAATTTTAATCTAAAAGCAAAACCCTATTTCACACATTTTATAAGCTATTTTTCGCCAGAAAAGCTTTATTTTGTTTGAAAATATATGAAGTATGTACATACATATATGTAGATTGAATTGTACTATATGACTCCGAAACTATACTGGGCCGATTGAGCTCAAATTTTGTCAGTATATATGTTTCAAGTACGAGATGGTTTACGGTTAGTAAAAGGTTTAATCCGATAAGTGGCTCGCGAGTATGATATCATTTCAGATGCTTTTCCACAAAAAACTTCATAATTCCTACTTCGATTAGATTATAACACTTTGAATGAACAAAATGAAAGTTAAAGTTTACTGAGATGATTTTACGACAGGAGTTTTATATACGGAATTTCAATTCAAGAGAATAGTAATTTTACAAGCTCTTTGCGATTTAATTTCAATTGGAATACAGAACATATGCGCAATAGTTACTTTAGATCCTGACATAGGAGTTTTAGTGTCGCATTATAAATATTTTGAGTAAAATTAAAGGGTGTACATAATTTGAATTCCTTGGAATTATGAAATTTAAATTATTCAATCTTTAAGAAAATTGTTTGATGGTTTTTGAGAAGTCTCCACTGGGAAGTGAATTCAACCCAGATTTAAGCTAGTGGTGCTAGGCCGTCAATTTTCAAAACTTTTAAGAATGCCTGAATGTACTGTGTCATGATAAAAAAAAACAAAAGCCCAAGAGACTTTGCCTCCATTAAATAGATAGACGTCTCAATATGTCCTGTGTACATAACAATATCCATTCTTCGCCTGCTTGAAGTTTCTTCCCTTGAATAAAAAGAAAAAGTTTCCTTTTTTTCGGCGCCCACACCAAGGTCCAAGTTTGGACAGAATGGAATTTTCATCGCCTCAACCCTTGGTCTCGTCGAGGCCCGTTCGGATAGTTCCTCTACATCATACTTCCGTAGATGGACTTATTTATGCAAGAATATTTCCTTAATAGATTCTTTGCATTGTTTATACGAGCGCCCTGTTTGAAGAGGGTTTCGTGGTGGATATAAGGTCCCTTCGGTGGTGGACGCCTTAAAAGAATTGATTTTTGTCCATTTCCTCGAATTTATTTGCCAGTTGTTGGGGAAACCTAAACAATAAAAAATTCACTCTCATAACGTTTCCCAATCACATTTATGTCGTGCTCATTGCTAGGTGAAACAACACGAAATCGTTTTTACCTGAGGAGGACCCCCCAGGGGAAAGGTTTTTACACTTTACCTTTATTATTTACGAGCACTTTAAGGTGCTCTCTGAACTAACACGTCTTTTCCATTACGGGTTCTGCTACTCTGTTTGCAAAATGGTTCTCTTCATAGAAAAGGAGTTCAGACCCATACTGGCCATTGCCAAGTACTTTTCTCTGTCGGGGTCGGTTTTTATCTTATACGGGTAACCAATCGAACCGGCCTCATCGTGAGGGAAAAATATATGAAACGCCTTGGCCCCGTCTTTGAATAAATTTTATTAGATTCACTTTAGTGGCGCTTAAGGGCCATTCAACGCAACCCCCTGGCAGACTACCAAAAACTATCCGGGAGATGTGCATCTAACCCTGAATTAATGCGTTCCGTCCAGCCCCGGCCCGTGCTGCATAAATATCGGTTTTAATTTGCTTCTACTAATTGAATTTAGTGAGATAATGCTTCGCTTAAATCATGCATTCATTAAAATTCGCTTCCAGCCAACATCGCCCATTCTCGCAACACCCAAAAATGAAATGCTCCATAAAATCTTGAAAGTGTGGCCCCCGCGGCACCAAACTTAAATATTTTGAGGATGGCGATGGAAGAAGTGTAAACAGCTAGCGTGCGATTCCCCCCGAGGTGGAAGATTAATGTTGCGCCTAGCATGTATAAAAACAACGGGGAAAATATGTTCCTCCTAAATTAATGGGATTTATTTGAACAATAACATCTCTAGTTTAAGTGTAGGGAATTTCTCTAACCTTCGGAATTGCTCATTCATGCGAGGAGTGGTGGTGGTGACGAAGGAAGTGCGGGACCCGGCCGGGACCGGGAGCCCCAAAATCAGGACCTCTCCCACTGGATGGAGTAATCAAAGGGTCGTTCGTCGAGTGTGCGCCAGCGAAAACCCGCGGGCACATTCTCATTTCGAGGAATGCGACTTACGGCACGTTACAGGACTGCAAAGCTCTGAACATAATGGGAATTAATGTTTCAGCCCAGGCAATAACCCGCAGCAAAACAAGGACTCTGAACAAAATTGACATCTGAATTCCTTGGCCCGGCGAACGCAGTGCGCCTTAAGTGGATCCAATTTCTCAGGGTGGCTATTCATCTCCGCCAACTGAGCCATTTAAGATTGCGAAACGTAAGACTTGTATGACGACTATGATCGCCTTCAGCACGGTTTACGCCGGACTACTTCGGTTTTAAGCTATCCCACATCTGCCCTATAGTAGTTCCAACTTTTCATTTTTCCGGACACCACTCATTTTTCTGGAAAACTATGAAAAATACTTTACATATATCAAACTGACGGTAGCACTAAATTTATTTTCTTGGAGATAACATAGCAATAGCGAGGTATAAAACTCATTCAGTAAATTTCGTTCTGAGCACAGAGTTTAGCTTACCGAGCTAATTGGCGATGAATAAGAATGAATCTATAGCATTGAATTGTTATCAGTAAAACTTTCGAGCCTATTTCAAATATCTAGTAAAATTTCAGGATTTGTACATAAAGTACCTACGTATGTATACACACGTATACATATATACATATTTTACTAAAAATCAATTCCAAAATAAAAATATTTTTATTCTTGGAAAGATCTCTGAAAAATTGAAGGAAGTTCGATTTTATTAGGAATTCCAAATTGGACTTATTTATTGTAAACTCAAAGTTTGAGTTTTGTGAAAAACCCTTTTAATACCCACCTGGATCACATTTAATCCGTCTTCTTGGAATCATTATTTTGAATATTGAGCACTAAATTTTAAATCAATGAACACAGCCGTTCCTGCATATACACATTAAAGGCTTAAATACATATATGTAAATTTCTCGATCCTAAGAACTTCCACATTCCAGCTGGCTTTTTTAAGATATGCTCTAAAGAGTTGTTTCGTTAGAATTGCGGACTTCAAAAAGACGAGATATAATTGAATATAAAATAAATTGGCCTATAAAGGAAAATCGGTTTACAGTGAAGTATTAAATAATTACACAATTATAGGTATTTTATGTAATTCTTCTCGTATAATTTCTACGTCAGATAAAAATATATTTACATATTTGGAAAACCTCTAAAGATCGATATAAGTACAAAATTGCGCTTTAAAGATGCAATAATTGCATTGGAAAGATTAAACATGTATTGACTTTGTTACAATTACATATACCCATAGCCTTTTAAATTGCACTCATTTTTGGGTTTAGTAGCAAGACAAAAAAAACTTTTTGAATTGCCTTCATTATTATTTTAGATATTAACCTTCTTTAAAGAACCTACATTTTTATTTACTGCTAAAACAACAATAAATCTGTAAAATGGAAGTGGCCCGACTTTCAGTTCAAAAAACGAGCATAAGCAAAATGTTTTCATTTCAGACCACCAACGGACCTAATGAGCCAACAATTCTTGAAGAATACCGAAGAATAGGATATATTCAAGGAATGTGTGCGTCCTGTTTGGTTTTGCCAAATATTTTTTATGGACTTTTAAGATAGTTCCATTTGATAAGTATTGAGCGGCAAATAGCCATCCCCCAAAAAGAGGCGATAAAAGGACTTTCCATTTTTCTAACGGCAGCATAGAAGATTCACTAGAGGCGACATATATTTCCCCGTGCCAGGCCAATCTCATTCGCACTGGAATTCACTCAAGTTAAACGATAACAATCTGTTTTGAAATTACTCTTAATTCAAGCTGTCGTCTGTTGTAATAGGGAAAAACAGGCCACATCCAGATAAAACTTTACCAGCGATACGAAATGCCATAGTGCGCGTGGACGTCTAATTTAGCCGGCCTGATAATAGCCAAGCGAATAAAAGGATCTCTGACTTCTGATCCTGTGCAGATATGGCGCAGATTAGCAAGGAAAATATTTATGTAAACAAATTAAACCCGGACAGATTCGTAATTCCTCCTACATAAAGGTCGCCTTTTATGTCTGCCTAAGTCTGAGGTCCTCTACGAGAGAACGTCATTCGATCTATGGTAATTGGGAAAAGTTATAAATAAACTGATAATGTCGGACGAAAATGTTCGACAAAAAGGAACGGTCACCTCCATCCTTCTTACAATTGCTCTAGTGGTCCTTCAAGCGGAGTTAAATTATGAACAAAGATTATCTGGTTGTTACTTTGTTAAAATAATAGGACTCAATAGCTTCTGAAAACCTTTCACACACTATCTAAGACAAATCAGTCCAGAAATTTAAAACTACTATCTTCTCTTTAACAAATTAGGGCATTTGGATCAGTTTATTTTTTAGTTTGGCTCTTGCTCCTATATACTAAGAGTCAAATTAGAGTTATAACAAAAATTCCTAAAGCAAAAAAAATCTGCTTGCATATACTATGCATGTTTGTACGCACATACATACATACATATAGGACCGTTTTATATTTTTTGTTGTTATAATTGAATTCGACATCATAAAATACCTATGCGACAAGTAATTTTTTATACAATAAAAGAAACCTTTCCTTTCTATTGTTAAAATAATGAGTACTTATATGTACATTCCTGACGAAGGAGAAAGACAGTCAAAGGCACAATACATCAACCCTTATTTTCTAAAGTAGCAAAAGTTTTATTGGAGGGTAAAATAAAACAACGCAAGAAGGCTGAATAAAGTTCAAACAAACTGAAGGCAAAAATATTTTTAAAGGAAAAGCGATTCTTTGAATATTGTTACAATTCTGGGAAAAACTGAACCGCAGAAATTGTATGAAAATGCAATATCTTGTTAAACATCAAAATAGAGCAATCATTTTGATTCATCTTCTGAGAAGCTGTTTCTGCATTTATTTTATTAAATTGTTTTACTTTTGTTGGAAAGTCAAGTAGGTAAAGTAAATATGCTTAGTTATATAAATAAATTAAAAAACGTAAAGGACCTAACAAAGCCAGTCTTTGAAATTTCCTATTAAACGGATTCAGAAATGCCAAAACTGCGTTATAAGTTATATGTAGGTACCTATATTTCATAACCTAAAAAAGTCGGAAGTTTGAATTATAATTTCATTTAATTCTTTCACCACTGATGGGTTAAGTACTTCCGGCTACATTTCCCTTATAAGGCACATTTAATTTTTATTCGGGCCTAACTAAAGCTATAAGTTATGTTGCTTTTTCCAGTCTAAAACCGTAATATGCATAAACACATAAACACATAGATACTAAATTAGGCTTTCTAATAATAAGTATATCATCCAAGACTCAATTGCTATTATTTTAGTTTTATTTCCATCTTGTGAGATCTTTATGTCTACTTTTACATTTTGCAATATTTGCTTTAAATAGCTAATTTAACAAACTGAATTCTATGTATTTTTTAGTGTTGACTGATCTTTGGTTCTTAGGTACTATGATAATAGATTTAGATACTAGATAATAGATTTACGAGTAGAAATAAAAATGTTACCATTCTTTAATGTAAATAGCCAAAAATAAACAATCTGCTTTGATGCTGTGTTATGATAAATTATAGAAAATTAGTTTAGAAAAATAAGTTATCGTAACTATAGAAATGTGGAACGAATAAATATACATACATATAAACGAGCCTTTTTATTCCATGATAATGTTTTTGGAGGTGAGGTAGTAAAAATGATGTAATACCTACACAAACTTGTTTTTGGAAATGCTTCGTCACTTAACATCATAGCAACTGTTGGGAAGAAGTTTTTAATCGATAGTGTGACTATATTTTGGTCCAATAATAAGTTTTGGTCCAATTACCACATATAAAAGCCAAATACGAAAATCGTAGAAGTATAAAACATCGAATTTCCACCATTAAGGCGAAATTTAGTATATAAATAACTCGATAATGCAAAATAATGAAACATACGTGTTTCAGTATTTTCCTCAATTCAATCCCTAAGGGAATTCCTGTGAGTGAAAGCTTTTGTTATCGAAAAAAATTATTTTTGATTATAAATACCTATATTCACTCGATCAATAAATAGACAGGTAATAAGCTAGTAGGTAATATTTTTATTTAATTTCTTTCTTGTAATTTTGTATGAAGAATTCCGAATTAATTAATGCAATCGTGCTTTTCACTGGCTGACAAAAACTGATATGAAAAATGTATATTATATTTAAACATACATATCTCTAAAAATATGAATTTGCTTTAAATGAAAAATAGCCTGAATTTTTCCACAAAATGAAGGGACACACGTCATATTCAGGGACGTCCTCAAAACTGAAGTAATGAAACCGAATCATTTTATTACGAAAATTCCTGAACCGTCCAACGCACAAAGTGTGAGATAGGTGCCCCATTCTAAACTTGAAAAGAGCACCCCACAATTCGTTGTGAGATATTCATGAAAAATGTGTCCTCCCCCGCCCTCGCACCAGGGCTCCTGCTCGAATTTAGTAACTTCCTGCGGGGGAGTGGAAAGTTGAAAGGTGGGAATAACGCCACAGGAAATCTCCGCCCGCACTGGGGCGAAAACTCATAAAAGTATAATATAATCCTTATTAGGAGTTTCAGTGCCTCGTAAAGTGAGAAACTAGCGCATTCATTCATATGCACTGTCTGCACGAGTGCCTGGATCCGACCGATGTGCCTTCACGACTCAGTCGTCGTACGCGAAAATTAATAAGAAAAAAGGGCAAGAGGAAAAAAATTAAGAAGTTTGTGGGTGAAATTTTGTACATAGCTATGCTCCAAAATGTGCAGACGGTCCTTTCAAGGATTGCGGGGGTTGCAAAATTCCCGCGGCTCACAGGGGAGCATAAAAACAGCGTATACAACGCGCGCAAAAAAAAAAAAAACCTAATATAAAACCTTGATATATTTCCCGAGGTTGTGGACCTCCAAATGTAGGGTAAGGCGTTGGTAAACTGTAGAAGAGTAAGACAGGCGTGGTGAAGGAGTTGAAAAAAATTATCACAAAAACTTCATTCATTCTATCCTTTTACTTTACCGCACCACGGCCGCACCTTCGCAGGGAAGGAAGCCCACAACGTCGTCGGGGCGTCGTCCTTGGCCCGTAACAAGCACGCAGAGTGACAGTGAAGTGGGTCTGTGTCAAAGAAAATTAATTACTGTAGGTTGCCCAGGTAGACAAGATTCTAAACCGGCAGAATCGCCGAGGCCCCAGCGATTAGTATGCAAATGAACAGTTGTAGCAGAAAATGTTAACAAAGAATATATATCTGCTCATTTACCTTCCAAATTTGGAGCTGCTATTTTCGGGGCTTATTTACATATTCCCGAGCGTCCAGGCCGCCTGGCAGTCTCCTCCACTAGAAGACCATTAAAATCCGTCCCCCGCATAGTGCCCTTACGCCCGCCGCCCAACGATATTCAAGCATCCGGATGCAGAGCTGCTGCTTTCCGCTCCTTCAGAATCTCCGCCGAGGATCATAAATAGTTGATGAGTAGCTACTAAAAAGGACAAGTGTCAAGAAAACGGAATGAATCTCTATTTGAGGCGCTATAAAGAAAGACATCGTCGGCAAGATTGAGGACCGAACGAATTTTATCATGGCACATAAATAACGAGAGCCGACCAGGACCTCTCGATGCACATCCCTGGATCCTGGATCCTGAATCCTGGATCCATGCCTATTCATGTTTATGTATCATTTCCGTGAGGGCCTATAAATTCCCGATTAAGGTAAGTGAGGTGTAAAGGCTGATACAGGGGATGTTTAGATCAGTTTTATTGATGTTGAGGTAGTTATAATTCATCCACCCGTCTTCTGGGGAACTGTTGATTTTCTTTAAAATCAGATTAGTCGCTATTTGCCCTGGTGCTTGACGGTGCTCAACACGGGGCTCTTTAACGGTGGCCAATTTGCGGTGAGGGCCACATATCACAGGTGTTTTGCTAGATTTAAGAAGGTTTCCAGGCTACTTTTATGGGTGTACTTTTTGCGAATGTCCCCGGCACGGCTGCGACTGGACGTGATTCACGACCCAGGGGGACACGACCACTCACGTAAGCGCACCCATTGTTCGGCGTTTGAGGAAATCACGTCAGTTGACGTTTATTACCTTTCGAATAAATCAGAAAACCACTCCGAGGAAGGCAAAAGTCCTTAGGTTCTGGTCGTCGAGATGTTGCGACGACGCGAGGCGGTGGGGTTTAATGGAAGCAATTTCGCCGCACCAAAGGAACCGTGATAGATGTGTGCAGCGAAGCACTAAAAGTGTAATATGAAATTGCCGGTTTTGCGAAAATGTCAAAGGGCTGGAGCTTGCCGGGATATCATATTTCAACGATTCAAAGACGGAGGCCAGTTGGTGGAAGAAACGACTCCTTTTTGCGTTCCATCCACCCACACCCGGGGGAAGTGATAAGCGCCACAAAAGCCTAGCTATGCTTATTGCATATTTCATTTGACGGGTTAATGGATATACCACTGCATGAAAGATATGTTGGCAAAGATGCATGCCCCTAATAAGGCTCACCTCTTTCTTAAGAAAAATAATTGAACATGCGTCGAGACTGTAAGACGTTTTATCCTGTGCAATCACACATACCTCCTTTATAACTGCCCCAAGACGCTAAATGAGTCTTTGATAGAACTAAAAGAAACACTGAAAAGAAAACATTAGTCACAACAATTAAACATGAAAATTGTACACTCATACTAGCCATTTACCTACCCATTTATTGATTGGCATCCAATTCGATTGCTAACTAAAAATCTTGTAATTCGTAATTTCCATGAAAACATAAAAGCTTGATAAGAAAGTTGTTTCAGTTGTTAACTTGAGCGGGATAAATATAATTTTACAAAATTGCATTTACTAGTATGTAGTTAGATTCAACAATACCATTATGGCATAACCAAATTTTACTCCGAAATAACCGCAAAACGAAACCATTTCCAAGAAATTTTCATAAAATTTATACATAAATGAAATGTTTACAACGCACCATAAGCTACATATTTATGTAACATGTTTTTATAAAATCAGCATTAAGTAGTAACGAAAAATTTTTGAAATTGTGATGTTTACTTTAACTTGACAAATTAAAATATCCCGAAATATTCGCGCATATAGATACGAAAATAAATATCAAGTGTAAAGTTAATATGTATATTCATAGGGGACATCTGCCATAATATTTACTAATAAACTAAAATTTTCGATTTAATTTCACTCGGAATACAGAACATGGGCGAAATCGAATTATTTTAACATTTTCAACGACAAAATTAATTGAAGTCAAAGCTAAAATGACTTTACGAAAATTTTAGGAATTTTAAATGGAATTTCAACTAAAAAGGAGCTTTATAAACTCTTTTCGATTTCATTTCACGCGAAATACAAAACTTGGGCATTAGTTTGAACCGAAGTGAGTATTGCAAAGTAAAGTAGATAATCCATAAAATTTGATCCTCAATTTCCTCGAAACAGATTTTTCATCAGAGGATTTCTAAAAGCATCGAAGGGTTAAAAATGCATTATATGATTTATGTACATATGTTTCAAGGAAAAAGTTGAAAGCATTTCGTAATATTACAAACCATTTTGTACTTTATGGAAATAGTTTAAGGATTAATATTTACGGCCACTTCACCATAATAACATAAAGCGATTTTAAAAGTTTTAAAATGTACAAAAGTGCCTGGAAAATTTTAGTTTTTAAATACGTATAATCTTAAGGTATAAATAAGAGTCTGCTAATTGATTCTACATACATAGTCTCCTAATGAACGTTTGTTCGCAGACCAAATTTTCCATTGGGATTTTAGAGGTGAAGGATTTATTCTAGAGGTGGGAGGTCTCAGAGCAAACGTTGGACCATGCAAAATACATTGGCATACCCCTCTTTAGATCTTAACGAAACACTTTGTATTTTTGTACAAAAGTTATGTTTGTAAATTTGAAGACTATTCTTTAGTGAGTAGGTAATCGTATTGAAGATAGACAAACATATACGATAGTTTATTTTTTGGGAAGTTCTGTTACTTAAATTTTAAAATAGTGTCAAATGTTTTCAACGCAAAAGGAAAATTTGAAGTGAGTAGGTACACTATCTTTAAAGAGATTTTACTAAGGGATGTAAAACTGGTAGCACACTTGAGGGATTGTGTTACGGCTTCCAGTCGACACTGTAGTTCAAATCGCTTATAAAGTCAGCCCCGTAGCACCAGTGTCCTGTAAATCTACCCTCAAAGGATCAATACAATGCAGAGGATTTTGAATAGTGCAACTTCTCAAAGCGCTACGGTTTCTTCAAGGATTATCGTGCTAGTTTCGGCAGAATAAAGGGGAAGAAGCACAATAGCAGCTCGTATTTACGCAGGAAATATTTACGGTCCTTCGTCGTAAACCATGAGATATGGCTGAAATTTCTTGCCAACTTTGAAAATTACACACATGGCGACGGTGCATTGGGGCTTCCTCTTACTTAGCCCTTCGCCAGAACGCCTCTACATATATGGCCGGGACTCCCCAGGCAAATTTGCTCGTCTCGGAAAATCGAGAGACTGCAAGTGCACTAAAATTTTCCCTAGAAATATGCCTCTAAGCCACATACAACTTTGTCTTGGGATTTCAACTGTCTCTGAGCTCTCGAAGTGCACTTGCAAATGGTGTCCCTAAACCGGACTATTTTACGCCCTCCTCAAAATCTGAGATTTTGAAATACACGCCCCACCCCCGCCCAAAATTGTTCCAAATTATCATAGAAATGTTCTGTAAGGTTTCGCACTTACGCCCGCACATCATAACGCGATAATGCAGAAGTTTCTGAAGTTATTCTTTAAAGGTGTCCTGTAGGATTAACCGATTAATTAACACTTAACGTACAAATTAATAGAATTATTTATCAAAGTGAATGCAAGTAAATGGTACTCAGTGGTGAGCAAAGCCCCTTGATTTCGACGTTTTCAATGACTTTTAATAAGGCTTAAATTGTCTCTGCGGGGCAAAATGTTATAACTCGAACTCTTTTTATCAAATCCTTGTTTTTGACAAGATAATTTAAGTTCTCAGCTGGGAGACTCTCGGTGTCGATCGGATGGTTTCAACATTGTTGCCTTTGACTACAGCCTTGACGGAAAGTAATGACGTAGTATATGCTACTTTCTATAAATATATCGAAGTCCTCGCTCGTTCTCTCTTCTTCATAAAGCGAAGAAAAAAGTCAAATAAGAAATCACTTTTGAGGACGTCCATGTCGAGAGCTGAAACTGAGCAAATTGAATTATCTAGAGTCCGTAGCCCACCTATGTTGCTACGACAACCAAGAGACAGAGTCAAGAAATCCTGCAAAGACCACATGAACCCCCGGGGGACACTAGGAATCTAGTTTCCACGAATTCCCGACCAAATGTGTTTCGCTTATCAATGGATTTTGTTTTCGTAGAGACCCTCAAAAACCCGGACCGACTCCCTACAATCAATATCCTCTTTAAGTGCAATGGTCTGTTTCATGTACCCGGAGGACTTGAGTCGACCTGCACACTCGTAAAAAGGAGGCAAATTGAGATTTTTACCGAAGGCCCAAGTCATTACGAAGTAATTGGAGAAATTTCCTTTCATCGCAAAATTGGAAGTAAACTTTCATTAGGTGGGTTGCTCTGCAGCTAGCCCTGCACACCCACATTTAAGCCCATTTCTTGCTGGGAATGACTTAATATTAGCGTCAAAATAGAGTTATGTTCCGGAAAGGCATTTTGCGGTCAAATTACACTCGCTTTTGTGACCGGGCGAAAGCCCTAACGCGATATTTTTCCAATGCACGACTAGTGGCCCGTGAACTATTTCTTAAGATGACTTCCGACGTAAACAGCCTCCCTTCGATTTCATTTTATTAAAAAATAAAGCTATCAAGGAATGGAAGCAATGTCCTATATTTATATAGGAAGCTAAAACTTCTTTCTCATCGAGTGGTATGATAGATAATATTTGTCGATAAAATAGCACACAACTGCGAAGATAAATTCCTGCTGAAAAAATTAAATCGTTCACATTCTGCAGCTTCATAGATATTCCAGCGATATCCTTTTCTATTGTCCTTTTTGAAATAATGTTGAGAATTATGGACAAAACCCTTTGAGAAATCCTTAAGTTAGAGTTTACGTAGAATTAAGGTTATCATTAGTCCAATTAATTTTAATGAGAAGATTCTTCGCGCGCTTAGAATTCATTTTAATTGATATTATAAATATATAGGTCTTCAGATAGTGTGAACAACGAAAGTTTTGTTGCTCAAGGATAAATTTCAAAATCAACCCAACGTAAACTAACAATGTAGAGTAATATTTTATATGTGAAATGAAACTCACTGAGTTTTGATTTCTGTGAAAACTCACAATATTTAGTTAATGGGGGGTTCTGGGATTTGTTTTAAATTCATTTACCTTTACTTTATTTAAATAATATACGAGTAGGTATGTATACCTATGCAAAAACTTGTTTTTTCATTAACGATAGTTAATTACAAGAGAAGTTGGGGAAGTAATTGATAAAAATAAAGTTTCAATTTCATTATGTCTATATAGCATCTACCAAAATATTCTACTTTTTAAAAGATTGACAAACTTATGGAGAATTTTCGTAAATAGTCATGTTTTTTTGTGTACTCTTTCAATTATTTTATCTATCCAAACCATTAAATTGCTAAAACAAATTCATAAATGTTGCAGTGGAGCAGAAAAAATATTGTCTAAACAATTTTATTGAAGATTTTGTTTTGTTTTAAATCATTTATAATTTTCGAAAAATTGGTTTAGGACAAAGTCATGCCGGAGTTCCTACATAGATGGGTAAAATCGAAGACTGCAGATACATATACTGAATAATTCCAAAAGGCACGATTGTAGGAAAAACAGTAACTGAGCAAATTCGATATCTACCTTTTTATGAAAGCTGCCCATTCAAGTTTTCTTTATACTATTATTAACAACTTTTATGCAGTCAATAATGATCAGAGGAACGGCGTTATCGTTTTATAATTGACATGATATATTGCCCAAAAATTTTATTGCATACGGTACACTTTTGTACTCATATGAAAAAAAAACTTCAAAACAGCCGAAAGTATGAGATTAAAAGAAAATTTATGTTCGAAGAGTATAGACAACATCAGTAGCTATTGTTGGTTTCAAAAAGCCCTTAATTATAAGGCGCCAGTTTAGTTTTACGTATTGATTTTCTTTAGTTCAGAAACATGTATTATCGGTTTGATAAATTTGTGTTATTTGAGTGGATCTATAAAGAGGGATAGTAAAAAGCTGGTTTTATAAATCATAAAAATGAGGAAATCCCACGTCTGACTCACATGGAGGCAACATAGAAAAGCAGAACAGTTTGAAAAGCATATCCTGTAAAGAACTAAAATAAGAAAATACTTGCGATAATAAAGTGAACGAACGACCACAAATTGGGTTCAAATTTATGAATATCTAGTATATGTTTGTATGTCTCTCTGTCGACTCGGTTTATAAATTTATAATAGCAGTCTAAGTAACTTTCCGCCTGTGATCGGTCACAAGACAAATAGCCGAAATGCTCGCAGATAGTCCTTGAGGCCGATAAGCCTCCTGCAACATTTCGCAGAGACACAAAATGTAATTAAATGGCACGGATCTCCGCAGGCTCGGCTACAGTGGAGATGCTGCGACTGCCGGGGGGAGGCCACAAACCTCGCAAAGAACTCTTTGATATCCTCCATAAATAACAACTACTTACGATATTTTGGAGCAAGTTTGTGGGCAATCACACAAAAGTGTTCCCCGAAGGCCCAGTGAATAACTACCGAGCACATAAATGGAAATGTGTCTGAAGAACGGCAGCTGAAATTGAGAAGCTGTTTGTATAAGGAGAAAGGGGGAATTCGTCTGGAGGTTTATCGGCCGCCAGACCGAGCTGGACCCGTGCCGTACCCGGGACCCGGGACGTCGTCGTAGAAGACGAGCGGTGTCACCAGGCAGCATAATCATAGTGGAAATCGGATATGTTATGATGTTCGTTTATCGGATTTAATAATTAATGATTGCCTCGCTGCTGGTCTTGAGTTGGACCCCGCTCGAATATATTTCCTATGGGACCTCGCCTGATTACTGCCAGTGCCGAGGTTGGCATTTTCATTACAATTGATGGCGGCGGTCGGCGATTCTTTTTCTATCGATCAATTAGGACTGATTATTGTTATGAAATATTCATAACGGCTGGACTATATTTACGGTCCTGGACCGCGATAAAGCGGCCAAATTGCTGATTGCCTCGCAATCGACTCGCTTGTTAATTTCAATATCTGAATTTATGCAACCCACACCCTGGCCGGGTTTGCTACGCGCGCTGGGTCAACGGCCGGCGCGGGGATATTAAGAGGATCAATCCCTTGCAATGGTAAACTCGTGATGAGGTTAATTAAAGGTAGAAAGACAGCGATTCCGGTGCAACTGGCCACCTCCAGTGCAGTTCCATTGGGGCGCAAAACAAAGCCATGCAGCGGCATAAATCAATGCCGCGCCCGGTTAGGTGGGTGGCTGGCAAAAGGTCAAAAGGGCTCTGCGGGAGCGGATTTTAATAAAACTTTTTGGACGTTTTAAAATGTTCCAGTGCCTGAACTCGAATTAGTAGCATCTGATGCTGCCAACTCGGAGCCAGGTTGTAAATGAAGTTCAGAAGAAAGTTTCACCCTAAACTTTGGCCGAAGGTGTATTTACCTTGGCCGGCGCAGTCCAATATTTCCCACTTGCGAAAAGTCTAAATGAACAATTTCCTACCATGACTTGAAGTTGTACCGCCCCGCTGGACGAATAGCCGTGATGCTGCAATTTCTGCATCTCCCGGCCAGTTAATGACTTTTTGGGCTCGCAGCGAAACTTATTAACTTACCTTGAGAGATCTGAAGGAATATTTTGAGTCGTTTTGTCGGCGGCTAAAAGTTTCGAAAGACTGCAGCTGAAGTTCAAATTTCCGATCTCTTTCACTATGGAATTTTATTTCCAGAAGTAGAAGATTTAAGAGAAATTCATATTACCTGGAGAGTAACGCGTTTGTAAAACACAATAGTTGAATGTTCTGACGCTGAATGTTTTGACGCAGATCAAACTATATGTAAAATCCAGTTTTCTTAAAGTAGGTACCTAAATACAGTGCGATTTATTGGACTGTTTTTGGCGACCAGTAGCTATACTCAAACACAACTGTGTAATATATTTTATATACATACATATGTATTTTGTGTTTGAAATTGGTTTCAATTAATATGTTCATATATACATATGTATTTGAATATTCATCGTTTTAATGCAAATAACTCAACAAAGACAATGAAAACGAAGTAGGTAAAATAAAGTTTTTCATATCTTCGGCCTTCCATTGTCACATAAAAGAAATAGTACCTTGTTGGTATCTATAAGTCGAATAAGTTATTTGCATCGAATTCATTTGATTCAATGATTCTTGCACAGGTACATACATACATGAGTCGAAATACCTAAAACTTTTTTTTTTTTTTGTTATTTAACGATTTCCCTTGAAATGTTCACGGACTGTATTTTTTCCTTTAGTTTGTTTGTGAGATTAACTGAACAAATGAATTTTAGAATTCTGAAACTAATTGGTCAATCTACAATTGAGACGATATTCCATAAATCCGGACATATCTCTGCAAAATAACTAATTAATAGGAAATAGTTTACGGATTACGCAGAATCGCACATAATTGGGACTTATGAAGTACGGAACGCAATCAAAGCAGTAGTGGTTGCATATTCATATATGTACATGGTTCGAATTCCGTAAACTGCAATTAGTCCTAGAGCAATTAAACCGGATAACTTACGTGGCTTCTCAAAATTCCAGTTCAGCCCTAAAAGGCTTCGTTTTTGCTGGATATAATTAGAGAAAAACTCCGAACGATTTTCTGGTTTTAAGCTGCTGTTGTGGCAACCATAGTACGGCCAGGGCTTTTTCAATTACATAGTTTTCCTAGAATGCAAACAGACATCCTGCGAGCAACGTCACGTAGTCACCATTACGGCAGTTGACATTATTCATCAGGTGCCTGTCTGTCACCATCACGTCTCAGAATGAAGCCATAGATACACGAGTGTAAAACCGCACGAGCGCAAATTTGGTTTAAAATTTGAATCGACAGCAACATAAATCCTTTACAGGCATGTCAGAGGACATGTGCCTCCCGGTGTGCTGCTCCGGTAATGCATATAATGAAGGTGCATCACTGGCTGCATGAATGCAGTTTTGACTAGGTGCTGCGGGATCCTGTGCCTCCGGTGGAGCCAGGATTCAACATTCATGAGGGATATTAAGCAGAAGCGGGGAAGCCGATCTGGTGACTGTGTCTTCCCGGCAAATCTGTTTAATTTTGTCCCTTTATAAATACCAGCTAAATTGAGATGAATTAGGAATAACTTAATTGGAAGAGCGGTGCTCTGTCTAGTCCTATACGATGAGCCGTATGTTTTTCATTTTTGCGATCCTTAAGGCCCCTAGGATTACCCTATCAGACTTGTTTCTAACCTACCTACCCTTTGAGCTGCAGAATATTATGTAGCATTTCAACGTCACGCGTGACAAAGATGAAACAGAATTTAGAAAGTTGTGCATAAAATGACTCACTTTAATGTGTACTGCATCATCACGCATTATATGTACATTAATTAATTCGCACTAAACACCCAAATTACTTTCCTCTGTATAGCATGCGCAATATGATGTGGGCAGGATAAGTTGGAGGTAAACTTAAAGGATATTATTAAAAGCTACATCCTTTTTCATACTGAAAGTACACCGAGCTTTGGTCGAGTTCGCAAACTTTTTACATAATTTTTTGCTCAAAGATAACCCCTACGAAGATACCCGTTACATAGGTACTCTTTATATTAACGTTAATCTTCTTAACTTGGGAGAAAAACATGGCAACACTTTAAATTTAAACTGATTATCACGCCCAAATGGTTCACTTTATCAGGAACCTTTAAGTGGACCCCATTAAGGTGATCTAATGGATGTTACAAAGTTTTAATACCTACTAGGAAAATTATTACAAATAGCTTGCTATTTTGCGGGAATCAGCATTAATTCATTATCGAGAGACAAATGATATATGTGTAAAGTGTGGTGAAGATTGATGTTTTTCATGCAATTAACGTTTAGTCCGGTGGAATGTTTTATTAAAGACAGATTACAAGGTCTAATTTAAGAAAGCTTCATTCAAACAGCGTTGAAAATAATACGTAATAATGCTATGGATAGATGGATCTGTAAGTATATTAGTAGCCAAATTTTAATATTTACATACTAGGCGGAATTTTTCTTTTCAATCGAGTTACTTTAAATATTATATCTGCTGAGCCTGAGATTGACATTTTAATGCTGAGATACCTTCAGAAACAAAAATTGCAATAAAATCATAAAGGTTTACATATATGTATGTATAAAAAGAAGTTTTCCTCCCCTATTTGGCTTGTAATGACACACGAGTTTTGTATTATAGAAACAAAATTATTTACGTAAGCATTACTTCATTGGCCCTTCCTGTGATACGAATTAACACTTAAACTTGATTTTTCATAAACAAATACTCAATTAGATATAAAAATGGAAAAGCATTAAAATTGGGCCAAGCTCTTTTTAAAAAAAATGTTTACATTTTAAATCTTTAAGCAGTGGCGAGCAAAAAATTCCAAGACAAACCTGTGATAGTCCCAACAGATTCAATAGATTAAATCTTGATCTTGGTCTCGTCTGTCGAGTCTTGGTCTTATTTCCAAGTCACTTGCTAACTAATTACGGTATTTTGGTAAAATTATTTAGAAAAGAAATAACTCTATAAAATCGTAGTTATTTATTTGAATCAACAAAGTAGATGATGTATAAGTCCGTGCGACGCAAGTCAGTTAACCAGGTATGTAATAAAACGTTTATTTCCCCTTTCACATTTATCATCTATAATACGAAATAATAATTTTAGATTTAAATTTTAATATTAATATAATAAGGATTCGTCTTTGTACTTAGTTTGAGTAGGTATTTCAGCTTCAACAATCCAATATGAATTGTAAGCTTCCGACAATTTTTCGCTGCAATAGCATTTGTCGACCTGAAATTATAATCAAAAATAAATTCCTCCTCACTTAACGCACGAAATTGCGTTGTGGCAACATTCAATAGCGCTTAAATTTGATTTTCTTTTTGTATACCCATAGAGTAAACTTAATTTTTGGTAATTTAGGCCATGTTTACCGCCCAGTCCTGTAATCACATTAAAATGTATAGAGTTATGTCAGGTACAAAATGAATCTCTATCATCAGGAGGCAGGTGGGGCCTACACGTGAGGAGCAATTATTCCTTTTGCGTGATTTTAAATTAAAATCATTTTTGCGTTCGTGATTAATTCAATTTATAAACATTCGACTCACACAACCGACAATGGCCTTGATCCCAAAATGGAATTTTCAAGTTTTCCAGATATATGTAGGTACATACCTACATACGTATAATATAGACTTGCGTAACCAGCGGTGAGCCGACTTCCAAAGATATTCTCCATGACGCCCGGCCTCACATAATTGATTTACTCGAGTCGCGGCAAACGCTCCGGAAAAGCCATAATTTTCCCGGAGTAGGACCCCGGGAGCTCCCCTCATCTTTCCCAAATTTTTGGTGGCCTTTCAAGGCTGCCGAGCCGCGAGGACTAGCAGCCATTTGCGTGCTTGTTTGCACTTAATTTCGCTCAATTGAGACCGCAGCCCTGTGATTATTTGCTGTTTGGTAATAATTTAGAGGAGGCCCGCCCGGTCCAGCGGCTCTCCAGCATCCATCGGCGCTGGTGGCTATTTGGTAGTTTCGCGCGATGGACATAAGTGGCGGCGATCCTTTGATACACGATGGGATAATTATTTGGGAGAACTATTAATCAGCTGCCACAGATGAGCCAAAATATCACCCGTTGTCACGGGAAATAATAGACGATTTGTTTTTGTCCCTACACCGCGATAGCATCCCGTTGACCATTTTATCCTTTGTTTCTTGTTTTTAGGCCGATGGCAAAGGGAATTCGAGAAAGGGAAACTATGGGCCCATCCCAACGGGCGTCGGCCTTTTATTCAGTGATTTCCAGCTTTGAACTCTGAGATTTCCGGGGCTCGCGTAACGTGCGGTAATTACATGCCAAGGCTAATTAAAAATCAATAGCGCGGCACACAATATGGTGCACGGTTCGCTGGCTACAAAAATCCAATTTTTCTAATGGGTTTGTTTTTCCCCCGAGATCGGACAGTATTTGGTCAGCTTTTGACACTAATTAGAATAAAATCTCCTATCCGGGCCGTTTACCCCGCATCGCAGCATTCGAGCGAAGCACCACCTTAAAGCGGATATTTGTTCGCCTGAAAGTGAGACGGGCAAAAGAGCAGCACTCCAGCAAAAAAAAAAAAAAAAAAAATGTAATTGGAAAGGTAATTAATTGCAGATCCCAAGGAGATGTTGGAGAAGGATTTCTCACGGGGTGTGGGTGCGGCAACCAATAATTACCCCGGACATTGAAATTTACACTTCTGCGCGGCTGGCCAGGGCAATTCTGCAGCAGTTTTAGACATCTCCGCCCCCAACACTATACCGAGGCAGCAGTAAGATTACTTTTCCCTTTTTCCATTACTCTTGAAGGAGCCCTTTGAGCTGCACCAGTCTTTGCAATTATACCACCCACCACCGCCGCCGCCGCTGCCGACGCCTCTGCATCCGTGCGATGTAATAAGAAAATGAAGTCACTGGCGGCGGAAGTATTTATCAAAAGTTTTCGGGGGTAAGAGTCAGGACAATGGGGGGCCGCACTCCAGCAGCTTAATTTGCGATTTTTGCCCTGGGAGAGCGCGCACGTACGAGAATAAAACGCAAAGGGTATCCTTAACCCCTTCGCCGCGCAGACCCGTCTTCATATACTGTGAGAAAATATTTGCTCGTATGTGCCTTCTCAGATAAAACAGCAAGTGGAAGGTAGTTAATTAGCTGCTTAAGCCTCGCATTTAAATGAATGCAGGGAAAATGTTTATGGAGCTGAAGGTGCTTTCCTACGGCAAATACACGTTCACGGCCCCAAGAATTCTTTCCGTCCTCTCGAGTGGATTTGCGTTGTGATACACGAGCCGTGCCTTCCTGCACACATATTTAAGTTTATCCCTTCCCCCCTTCAGGAAATACCTACACGCTCCAAAAGCTATTTTAATCCAACGATTATTTATCTTTCCTTCGAGCGCATGGAAGCAAACGAGATTTCGAAGTCATATCATTGGCGTATAGTCGCAGCCTCCTCACATCTGAAGAATTAAATTTGATTTTATGCGATGAAACCATTTTTCTAAATAATGTGAACTACGTTTGCCTGGGTGCTTCTTTCTCGGGTAGGTAAGGTCACGAGAGCATAAAAATTGTAGGGAACAAATTTACTGCCCACCCAGACGATTTGTCAGGGTAAGGCATATATTACTACCGTGTGTCCGGACAGATAACAATGTTAAAGTGGTTAAGAAAAATTGATAATACTAAATTTAAAATCAGAAGCCGCATAATTGCTTCAATTTATGTTATATGTGTTTTGTATAAACTGTTATTTAGATAGAAATAATGAGGCAATGTATGCTTTCTCCTAGATGGTTTACTTCAAAATTTAAGTTCCATTTCGCCCACTACTTCAGCTTAAATTCCATTTTTGAAACTCTAATGAGGAATCCCGTCAAAATATGTATATACCTACTTAATTTTCTAGTACCTACTTAGCGATTAGTGGTACTAATCCTCATTATTTTCATCGATTGAGACTAATACATAATACGGTGTAACAATATTCCAGGATTGAACTTTCGAAAGAAAAATATTTATATAACTAAGGGTAGAAGGATCTGAAAAGCTCTTTGCATCCTACACATAAACTCAAGCATAGAGCACGATTCCGCTGCGATATAGTCAATACAAAATTATTTAATTCTCACAATGATATCAGTATATCACTTCAAAAATCCTAGCACTAAACTGATGAATTGTTTTGTATACATCTATATATTGAACTTAAGTATAATAAAATTAATTAATAAATAAATAAATAAAATGAATTTATCAAAAGGGTGATATTAAAACCCATAACCATTAACATGACATGATATATGATGCTCATTACTTATGTTTGTGATATTTGGAAAATCAATATTTTCTTATCAGGTAACAAACTTCTCTATTTTATATCAAACATTTCCGAATCTTACATGCATTTTTGAAAAAAAATTGAATTTTTCAGTTGTAGCTTTATAAGCACACCATACTATTTTATTTAAGTTTAATAGCACACCTCATATTAAATGTTGTAAAGAAATAACAGGAATGAAACATATACTTTACTATATACCTAAACAGAAAACTTTCTTTTGACAGATTCGAGTAATTAACGGAATGCACAAAATTGTTTTGTAGAACCAGTTCATGTTAGGACAGATGTCTGCCTGTGCAGTCTTCAAAGATTTAAAGGCTTCCGGATAAATCCTTGTAAGAGCGAAGTAGTCAAATTAAAATGAGTGAATTCGACAAGAACTCATTTACGTCGAACTTTTCCTAGAAATTCTCTGCTAAGAATCTCTATTTGAATAAATTTGGCGTTCCAGCTTTAATTACAGCAGATAAGCAGGATTAGGCTTGTTTTAAAAAGTTGCTACTGCTGAAAACGAAGAAAGTTTTTCTTCCTTTCCAATCGGGATGAAAAGGAACTCGACGAGGTCTCAAGCTTTAAGGTAAATTAAATGAATGCTCAGGTGCAGCCAAAGTGCTGAAATGTGCTTGTGGACCTGTTGCGCCCTGGTAAAATGCATCTAAAAACGCTCTGACTTGAGTGATATAATTTAGGGAGGAGGAAACTGCATAAGATTGCAACTCTAATCAATCGAAACCCTGTGGAAAGAGTTGGTCCTAAGACGGGGCCATTGAGCACGTCTTAGCCGATTGAATTATCGGCGGAAAACGTTCGGATAGAGGATGGGGTGCACAGCTTCGGAGCTCGTCTCCCACCTTCCGGGAATCGCTCATCCGTCGAAATATGTGTGCGGGAATTTCTGGAGATTAAATGACCGAACGAGTAAGTCCAGTGCTCATCAGGGCAGCGAACGTGTTTCCAGGCCAGCGGCCACGTAGCTCAAATGGAATAAGCCAACCGTTCAGATCCAGTTTGGGGCTCTAATGGTGGCCGGGATCGAAATGCCAAACTTGACCTGAAACTACATGGAACTGGAGTCTGGATCCCGGGGCCCCATTGTTCAATCCTGGATCTGTGGCGTGGCGAAGAAAACGGGCACGGGAATCCTTGTGTCAATTAAAGTTGTGTGTCAAGTGAGGCCGCTGCAAAAACTGCGAAATGCTTTTATCTGACATGATTCCAGGCGATTGAGTCGGGCGGGGAATTGCCGCAGAGGATTTAATCCGGGCGAGTGGTTCGCCCCGCACTGTCAACCTTATCAGTATCAAAAGTAGGAAACTCGTACAAGCACATTTGCTTGGAGTTCGCCAAATTATGACAAGCTCGGGATTAGCGATGAAAAATGCGATTCCCGAAAATGTCAGAACAATTTGCCCCGCCCGCGTACAGCCAGCCCCTGGGCCTCTCCTAGCCCCTTCGCTTCCGTCTAAATTGATATCTGTTGCGGCTGAAGTCGGAGCCACAAAGTCAGAGGCAATACCAAAAGTTTTGGGAATTTGCGGTCCGGCCCTCCTTTTTCCGACTCAGGGATTTGCTGGCTCTGATTTCTTAAGGCGGAAATCGCTATTTTTAGACATGGTCGCGATTTTAATTTTCCCCATGATTTCATCTGTACCAATTTAGGGGATGATTCGATGGATTCATCACGTGCTCCCGGCAGTCGAAATGTTTCAACTGTGGGCGGCAGCTGTGCAGTTGCTTGATTGAGTACCTTTACCATCAGTTTTTTTTTTTTTTTTTTTAATGAAACTTTGGTATAAGATTAACCCAAATTAACGCACCACAAATTTAGGTCTCTGCATGTGACTAATCGTCATAATTCATGGCAAAAAGCAAAAACAGAAAATTTGTTTATTCCTATTGGATTGAGATCCGTCAAAAAATTATTAATATCTGAAAACTGTTTACAATTACATTGTACACAAAATATTTCAAATTTCGTATCTTTGGATACACTTGAACTGTGAACGTGGCTTAATTTAATGCAAGGCTATAGATTAATTTAATTTCAATAAATTACAAGGCAGCCTTTAAACAGTGGTATACATATACATACAGAATATTATGGACCTTTTGAAAAAATATAATATTGACGAAAAGAAAAAAAAACTCTCAGAAAATTAAAAAAATATATATTACTATTTTACTTAAAGCATAAATTTTTTTACCTTCAGTTTAAAAATTTAAAATTTGAGCTTGGGATATCACCAATCAACTTCAGGTGGCTAACAAAACTTCATAAACGTTTAAAATTATGCTAAATGGTCTAGATAGAAGGAGGTCCTCCTAACTAATAATAGAGGTGATTATAAACACAATTTTCAAAATTTAAACTGGCTGAAACTGAAATTTAAAAAAGGGAAACGCCTATAGTATCTTAAAGTGTCATCTAAGGGTTAGTATCTATAAAATTTAAAGAAGCAGCCAGTTCGAAAAAATTGTTTAAGTGATTTTATCAGTACATAATAAATAGTTAAAATGTTGTCCATTATGGTATATTGTCCTGCTTATTTTATGAGATTTTAGCGGATCTGAAGTCGACAATTTTTACCACATTACATACATGATTGAAAATATTAAAATATATTGAGATATTTCCAAAAGACGGTATAGTACCTACTTTAAATACCATTGATTAAATATAAACAAGATTTTATTTAATGGATAGTGCTTCAAGCATCTAGAAATCAAATAGGTAGGTAGGTACTTCCTGTGAAAACTTCTACGAGAAAGAAAAAAAAACTATCGTACTTCCGTTCGAATGCATTTCATATTTTTGTAGAAATCTTGACACCAATGAAGAAAATCAAATTTATTAGAGACGAAGATTTCATATCATTGTATAGTTACAGCTTCTTCAAGCCGAACAATTGAATTTGATTTTACGTGATGGTACCTACTGCGATGAAATCATTTTTCTAAATAATGTGCACATTCTGTAAGAAGTACATTTGCTTGGATTCTTCCTGTTCGCTATAGGTAAGTAGGAAGGATGCCAGGGAAGAAAAAGGAGCACGATCCCATGCCAAGCTGATTTTGCCGGGCATCTGCACATGTTCCCGGGTGAGTAGGTGGTTACCCATGTCCGCATAGATAACACTGGGGGATAAATTTGCCGGGGGCCCGAAGGGCCGCGTCAACGGCACGGTACGGCACGGCACGGCACGCCAACTAGCAGCCAATAAATTAAAAGCGGACTTCATAAATAATTGTAGAAAATTCAGATGTGAAAAATGCAGCAATGATCACTAAGCCCCCCGACGAACTTGCACAATTGCCTTATAAATTTCCCATTTAGCCTGGGCGCGCTCTTTTCGAAGCGGCCGCACGGTGAAAGGAAAATTGCAGGACGAGAGCCCCCGTAAATCAATTTCCTCGCCAAGTTGTTATTGTGGAACGCTTAACCGGAAGCTAACATTTGCCCGGTTTTTCGCGGACGAGTTCATTTCATTGTGCTGCTAGTTTTCCGCCAATTCGGACGGAATTGAACAATAGCGCCCCGAACATTTAAAATATGACCAACTTTTGCACATATTTGCATATCAGAGAGCGTGGCGTGATGGGCTCGCGGCTGATGTGGCTAATGCGTCCAGATGTAGACACCTGGGATAGACCACCATGGCAAAAAGTAGATAAAACCTCCTTCCTGCTGAAAAGGTGCTGTTCCAGGAACGTGAAGGAGGAGTTTTTAGGACTACTGCCGCTCAAAGAGAGATGTGCAAACAATGCTGTGAAAATTGGATTTTACCAGAAGGACCAGGCGTGGCTCCCACCCCATCCCTTCGGGATAAATAAAAGAAAGCCGTCGCAGGGCCCCTGTATCAGTTTCACCTTTGTTAGCATTTGCTTTTGGGAAAGACCCTCTCAGCCGATGGAGCACATGCTGCCAAGGAATCGTTAACCAAACGTGACGTCTACGGCCCGGATAGGCTGGGTTCGCAGGTCTCCATCCCTTGTGGCCCCGCCATTAACTTGTCATTAATTTCTAGAGCACACAGAACATGTTTGGCAATTTACCGCGTAAAGCACCCTTTATACAGAGCTTGAATACGTAATAGGCGGGCGAGTGGCCCGGCCCCGGGAGACGAGGACGAGAATTCGTCCTTGGCTGGATATAGGACTGAACGGGGCTCCAGAGGGCTCTGTGCTGGGGCCGGTGCACTTCTCCGATCTAGGAAAGTAAATCTCAGATGTCGTCGTTATCTGAAGATTAATTATTTAGATAAAGCGAAATAAGATGAAGGATCAGCTAGGTAGCAGGATATAAATGATTTTGCCAGGGAACTTGTGTAAAAATCATCACAGACGTGTACACGGGAACGTGAGTTTGAATCTGGCTGGCTCCCCCGGCGGCTCCCGCCTAACCCCGCTGGATTGATGTAATTTTTCACCCGGATGTGGAGCACCGTCGTTATCCCTATACGAAATTCTGGCACTTTTGCTGCCGAATTACCTCACGCATGCCTCGGTTATATTGAAACATCTTGAAAGTGAATTTGCGGCACGAACTGGGGCCATATGTGCGGCATGAATAGGCGAGGAGAAGTAGGTCGGATATTCAAAGAGGCGCCCTACGTGCGCGCCCTTGATAAGTTGCGTCAGGTACCCATCCATTACCACGCCTAATTTAATATAAAACTCAGCTGCCGTGGCGACCTGGGCCCCTCTCAACTGAATTTGCATATGATGCCTGCTTTAGATAAATGCTGCAACCATAGAACCTCCGGGCGAAAATTAATTTCGCGCTTAGGCGAATATCCTTCTGGCATCATATACAAACTGTTGGACTCCTCCAGATACTTCTGGAGGAAGCCGTCAAATCTTTCAGGAGTTTACTCCATCTTCCTCTACGAGCGCAGAGGGAGCTCGCGAAGGCCCTTGGGCCATTTGAATTTAAAATTTCCAGTGCGAGATACACAATAAATACAAAAACGCGGAGGGTAACCGGGACTCGTGCCATAATGAAATAAAAGAAACGCTTCACGGGCATATTCCCGACTCCTGTCATGTAGCTATCATAAAACAAAGTCTCCCTCTGAATTTCTGACACGTTCGTGCTATGCCAGCCATGAATATGTTGATACTTCTTTTGAACGTAACACGTGATTATCTCGCATTTGAGAGCAAATGTAAATATGACCGTTTGCACCCACTTAAAGGTAGCTGGATGACGGTTCCTTCGGGCGATGTGTGGCGTATATTCGCGGGAAAACCCGCGCGCTTTCCTTTCTTCCAGGAAGGGACCTCATTGTTCGCCCACAATGTTTTTCTGTCTTCCACATACCACGAGAAGATGCAAATGGAGCAATGATGTGCTGCGGCCATAAAGGATGCTGAAGGGAATTTAAAGATTGGACCAAATGGAAACATAAGTGCAAATTTAATGTGGTAACATATACATTCACATCCACAAAACGCACATTCTCACGAACCTAGATTATCGCCCAGATTCAGTGCGCCCCATGAGATCCTGAGTCATTTATTTTTATATTTTATTTTATTTAGACTACGCCAGAAAAAAAAAGTTTTATATCCCACTTACTTCCGGTTTAAACTGGCCCTTGAGGGCTCTTAGGACTGTTTCCACTTGAGCATTTACCCACAGTAGGTTTCTAGTTTGCCCTACTGTTTCCAAATAATGCATCTTCTTAATTTTCCACCACAGTTTCTCTGCTTATTCGAACAGATGTGAGCATATACTCTAAAATTCTAGCGCGCTGCAGCACGAACTTTAATACTTTCATCCATTATGTTCAAGTGACGAACATAAGATTGCTTTATCCTAATCTCTGAATGAGTATTTTTATTCAAAGATAACATTTATTAAAAGGTTATCTGTATACCCATATAGAGAAAATATGAGATCCTCGATGGTGCGAACATTTTTAAACTTAAGAAAGTTATTGTACCAAAATGTCTTTAATTTCGCGAGTGAAAACTTGAAACGTATTTCTATCAAAACATAAAATACCGTGTAAAAATATTGTTCTGTAAGAAAAGTCGTACCTATATGAAATCATGAAAATTAGTAAAGCAAGCAATTCGAAATTTAGTTACATATAAGAATAAGACCCTCACCTATTCTAAACATATGACATCAACACTCAATAAAATTAGTCTGGTGATTTAAATAATATTATCAATATCAATTTTAAACCTGAATGACAAAATTATCATATTTAAAATAATATTTCAATGAATTGGTTTGGTTTCAGTGTGTGTCGTACGCACATAAAAAAACTTCAAATAATGCAAAATAAAACATAAAATGAATTTACACCTATACTTATTATAATTCATAACGCATAAGTAGCAAACTTAGTATGCATCAAATCAAGCGTGTTAGGTATTATTAATACCTAGAATAACGGTATTAAACAAATTCACTGGTTTTTACGGAATTTCCTCCAATCTTTAATATTACTTAATTTATTCTTTCTGGGTCAACCATACGTAGATGTAATAAATTAATACAAATGAATGAATTACAAATTTTAGGACAAAATGTATCCTTCTTACCTTGTAAAATTTCTACTTTGAAATGAACAATTAAATAAATAAATAAAAACTTTCACCGAATTAAATAGTTTGCTATTAAAATGGTTAAAATAAATTACTAACAAATGTCGGTATTTATAATATTTCGTATATGTATGTACATATTTCAGTGAACAACTGAAATCTTCTAAATTCTAACTTCATTAACAGTTGGTAAATATAACAATTTAAAATCTGCAAAAGTCCCTCTCTGCTTAACGAAATGTACTGAAACTAAATATTTTTGTTGGCTTTCATAACGCACAAAGTTTTGTTAGTGTCTGCATACAGCTCATAATGTGGGAAGTGAAGGCAACAGTGGGAAAACACTTGAGTGAGTGAATTTTCGGTGAGTACTTGGCGTGCCTTTCTGTTTTCGCAAGGTGAATGAGAAATTCATTAACATTCACAACTACTAAACAGTTGAACATAGAATTTTATCCTGGAATTGTATGATATATGTATGTAAGTACCGCTGGTATCTACACGAGAAATTTGTTTGCTTTAATGTAAATTTTGTGACTCCTGTGAACCCGGAAAATTAAAATAAGTAGTAAGACCAATAGATAAAACGAAAACTTAGTTAAAGAAAAATCTTCTACAAATACTTGTGTTGATTCGGAGATAACTTTAACGTTGGTTCTTCTTTGCTGTGCTTTTTACACCTTGTTTTCTTAATGAGATTTTATAAAGCAGAATTTAAAATCAGGCTAAAATACTTTATAGTTAGTTATGTAGTTAAGTACTTTAAGTTAAGAATCCATAACTTAGGTAAGAACATTTCGCAGTGAAGAAAAACATAACAACAGCATAAAAATAGATATTTGTATGTGCGGTTTACGAGCGTTTCCTATCGCATGAAAACGTCTTGTGTATCTTAAGGCTGTTGGGGTTCCTTTATTAAACACAGCATCTTCAACAGAAGGATACACGCTTTCGATCACCGATTAAATCCCTCTTCACAGGTAAATGTCTGCTTGGAGTGATCACTTACTGCTGTATTATTCCGTCAAAGAGGCAAGTCCTCGAAACAAATTCCACCAATTCCCGTAGACATGGAGGAATTCCCTGGGTGTCGGAATATGATACACATCGGCTCGGGACCGAATTAAATTAGTACCTTAAGGTAAACTATCTGCAAATGAGCACAAAACCGCTGCGATGAATCCCCAAGTTTTGTTAGTCATCCTGAAATTAGCACCAGAGACAAAGGTTCATGCTGCATCCAGGACACGTCCCGTCCCAGTCAATAGTTTACTAATTTCATGTGTAATCTGGAAGGAAATGATTTTCTTCATGCTCAGCAACTAATCATATTCAGGTCACACAGGAGGATGCCGGGCGGTCCAGAGGGCAAAAACCGTTTTCTTGTGATCTTGGCTCCTTCGACAACGAGCTGAAAATCCGAGAGTTGATTAGGTCAAGATAGTGCTGGAGAAGTGCACCAAAGTGTTTTGACAATTTACAACTAAAGACCACACAGACATTCAGTTGCACTTTCTATTAATAATATAAAACGCAAATTGTTTTAAATCGCCTCTCTGAAATTTCTATATCGAATAACAAAACTTCCAAATTAAAATGCAATACATTCGAAAATGTAAAAATTTATATAAAGACATATAACAAAATAAATAAATAAATAAAAGTATGTACTTCCAGGACTGCTCCATTTCATCCACCCATTTACATGTTACCATTCGTCGAAATACAGTAATTTCATATTCAAACCGATTCTAAGAACCCGAATTCATTTTTTAAAACGTCATTTAGTTAAACACAAATTGAATTTATGCCGAAACATTTTAATTGAATTTACATTTATTAATGACTTTAATATTTGAGTTCCAACTCTTTATTAATAATTTCCATATGGAATTTTTGGAATTTAAATAATACTACTTGCTTACATTTACTTGAAATTCATATTCTTCGGGTTGGATTTTGAAAGTTAATCTTTCAAAATTGTACAAATAAATTAATGAGCTTTTCATTGAATTCATTAGTTATTGTAAGAATTACCGGAGGTTTTTATTTCAATTAAATATTCGAAAATTAATGGTTCCGAGTATTTTTGTTATGCTACTCTTTGAAGGATTTATATTTTTCGGAATAGTAAATTAATTATAGCAGATATTTCAGAAGTTTTCCGATCGTCAAACATTTTGAGATTGTGGAAATAGTGTTATCTATACTAATATTATAAAGAGGAAAGATTTGTTTGTTTGTTTGGATTGAATATGCTCCGAAACTATTGGACCGATTTGAAAAATTCTTTCACCGTTGGGAAGCTACACTATCCCTGGGTGACATAGGCTATTTTTTATTCGGGGGTTTCAAAATGGCGGACCCAAGATGGCGGTCAAAAATTGTAAATATCAAGGGATTGCCATGAAAATTAGTATTCGGGGGTTTTGGGATCTCCTGATTGCGAATCTATGCTCGAAATTTGGAAATTCAAGATGGCGGATCCAATATGGCGACCAACAATTTTCAAACTTCAACGAATTTAAGTGAAATTTAGTATTACGGGTATTTTGATACCACTAATTTGGAATCTACTGACAAAATTTTGAAATTCAAAATGGCGGACCCAATATGTTTGTTACTCAATCACGCCTTAAAGTTTGCTCGCATTATTTTCATTTTTTAAGTGAAGACACTAAACATTCCGACTTAAATTTTAGGGTACTTTTTACTCGCGGGTTTCAAAATGGCGGTCCCAAGATGGCGGCCAAAAATTGTAAATATTAAGAGATTGCCATGAAAGTTAGTATTTGCGGGATTTTGGAGGTGATAATTGCGAATCTAAGTTCGAAATTTGGAAATTCAAAATGGCGAATCCAACAATTTTCGAACTTCAACGAATTTAAGTAAAATTTAGTACTACGGGTATTTTGATATCACTAATTTCGAATCTACTATTAAAATGTGTAAATTCAAAATGGCGGACCCAATATGGCGACAATAAGTCATAAATTTTTTTACAAAAGTCGAGCATTTCAAGGATCTTTAATTAAGTAGTACTTATAATATACCGGGTGAAACCGGGTAACCCAGCTAGTGAATTATAATTATATCCAATGAAATCGTAATTTTAACTGAACCTTTCGAAGCTTCTATTTGTATACTGAAATTCACAAATACCTAGCCTCACATTTCATAAACGAAATTGTTCACTTATTTATTTATTATTTAGTGCACAGAATTGGCAAAAACATTTTTCACATCCTACCAGGAAATTTTTATGTTGTCATAGATCAAGCCCCGAAATAAATTTTAATCGAATGTAAAAAGAGGATTATTGTGGAATTTAAGAATGGTATCAAACAATCAGATATCACTAAAGTTCTCTATGAATTAATCGAGGAAAGCTTCAAAAGCAAGTCAAGATTATTATTTTTTTAAATTAGCGCAGCACGCGATAAAAGTTTGCAGAAGATTGCAAATGAATTAATTAATTAATTATACATTTCCTAGATTGAATATTTCGCGAAAACTCATAGTATCTGGAATTTAGACAAATGGAAGACTGCACTTTTCGCTGATGAATCAAAGTTTAATTTAATTCATTCAGATTGAATGCGCAGAGTAAGACGCTCAAAGGGTGAGAGGTTCTTGGTTCTTTTATACGCCTATCAAACACAGAGGGTAACCTAATGCTCCTGGGATGTTTTTTTAGCCAATGAGTGGTAATAATTCATAAAATAGATATCCTGGAAAATGTTATGTTACCGCATGCCGATTATGAAATGCCTCATAGCTATGGATATGCATAGCGCAAAAGGGAACCTTTCTTAATCCGATATAAAGGACTAATCGAGAGTTGAAAAAGATGGGCTTCGGGTTTGCAAATGAGTGCACGATTAAAGCGATGTTGAAAGATTGACAATACATTCATACGACAACTGTGAAACCAATTAAATCGATGCCCAGGTTTATGCTACGAAGTTTAAGTGAATCATGTTAATTTTGTTAGTCGAAATAGTTGTATTTTAATTATTGTTAATATTAGCAAAAACTAAATGTGTTTAATTTTAAACATATGTAAGTTTTATTTTTATTTTATTAAATTATTTATAATTTGTATGTATGTAATAAAATTGTAAAGAAAATTAATTGGTATACATATTTAAATTTCTTTTTCTTAATTTTAAATAAAATATTTAAAAAACCTAAAAATTTAAAATATCTGAATTATAATCAAGTGATTTTCGAGGTGTTTGGATTGTGAAATATTTGATGGTATTTCTGCATGTTTCGTTTTAAATAATAATAAATAAAACTTGAATAAATAATTTTTAAATTTATTTAAATCCCTCCCTAAAAAATCCCACAAAAATCACCAGTTCAGGTGGAGACATTTTGGGGCCTTCGCATGGTCGCTGGTGCCCCACACAGCCGCCATAGCTCAAGGCTTAAAAATTTAAGAATCAAAATTTGCAGCAAAAATAATTCCCTGGAACTTTATTGTATCCGCAGTTCCATCAAATATTACCCGTAATTTTAATTAAATCGCAAGTAAACTTAAGAAAATCTCAAGTAAACTCAAAAAGTACTTAAGCAACTTACCTCAAAATACTCAAACATGGAGGACTCCGACAATTTTATTTGCACACGTATCGCGACTCGAAAATCAAAATCCCGACCAACGGAACACTACTGATGGAATTAAAAACCAAAACCGAAATAACGAGGCATACTAATTCGCGACCGCACCGGAAAAATTACAACAGAAGGCAAATAAAGCACTTAATTTGACAAAAAGCGGCTAAGCGCAAATGACAACCGAATCGGTGAATTCTCGCGAGAAACTAATCAAACCATCGCGTGGTACACCGCGTGCATCGGAGGCCGCCGCGCTTCCGAGTTCCGATCTTTTGTTTACCAACAACGCACGCCGCGGTGGTCGCCTCCGCTCCGCCGCTCCGTGGTTTTTTTCTTTGCCCTGCTGCGAACTGCGTTATCTTATCAGGTGCGCTGCCGTGCCGATCGCGCCGCAATCTTCCATCGGCAACAGTTGCAACTGCGCGCTGCGCCGAAATCCTCTCAATCGACCTACCGCCTCACCCCGGCCTCTTTGAAGTGGATAGCTAGCTCCCTTAGCTGGGGCGATCGCTCGCTCCTCGCCAGTGTTGAGTGCTAATAGCATTTTAAATAGATTGCTAAAGGTACTCGAGCACAGTTGGGAGGTGGCAAAACTGATGGCAAAAAATGTTACCAATTTGAATGGCACATCGTTTATTTGAAAAAATCACCAATTTTGTACGTGTATAAAATGTTTATTATTAGGAGTATCAACCAAATTTTTATTTTAATCGCTTCATAAGAATTTCTCAGTACATATGAAATTATGTATGTAGAAGTGCAACTTCAGCCTAAGTGTGTACTTTAAAATTTTTCTTTGACTAATGTACATATGTACCTACATATGTAGGTAAAGGAGGCCAAAGAGTGGTAATCTATACTAATATTATATAAAGAGGAAAGATTTGATTGTTTGTTTGCATTGAATAGGCTCCGAAACTACTGGACCAATTTGAAAAATTCTTTCACCGTTTGGAAGCTACACTATCCCCGGGTGACATAGGCTATTTTTTATTTGGGAGAGTCAAAATGGCGGACCCAAGATGGCGGCCAAAAATTGTAAATATTAAGCGATTGCCATGAAAATTAGTATTTGGAGGTTTTTGGAGGTGCTAATTGCGAATCTAAGCTCGAAATTTGGAAATTCAAGATGGCGAATCCAATATGCCGTCCAAAAATTTTCGAACTTCAACGAATCTAAGTGAAATTTAGTGCTATGGATATTTTGATACCACTAATTTTGAATCTACTCACAAAATTTGGAAATTCAAAATGGCGGACCCAATATGGCGACCATAAGTCATAAAATTTTTTACGAAAGTCGAGCATTTCAAGGATCTTTAGTTAAGTAGTACTTATAATATACCGGGTGAAACCGGGTAACCCAGCTAGTGTTATTAATAAAATGATTCATTGGTTCATTCTCATTTCCGACTAACAATTACATTTAGTGGAAAAGGAGATTTTCGGTATTTCAGAATTATAGGTATACCTATACCTAATTCTTGTAAATTGAATCAACTATGAATTTTGGGAAAATATCAATTTTCTGGGCCCTGGGGAATTTGTGTGTTTTCACTTGCCTAGGATACAACAGTTATCCGTATAGAAGGAAATATTTAAAATAAATTGAAGCGTATTTAATTACATTTTTAAATAAAGTACCAACAGTCAAAACAGATGATATAAAATTATTTTACCGCCTTGGAGGAAAAACACGAGATCCCTTATACCTTGCCGCAGGGTCGGGGGTCGTACTACAGGCAGACCTGCACTTTCTCTATTTCCGGCGGGTCTCCTTAAGAAATGTCAGGACCATAATCCCGAAATGATCGACGTATTTATTCAAATTCCTTTGTGTCGCCCTACTGGTTATTTTTATCTTGGATTTGACTTTTTTTTTTCAAGTTTGACATCGTGAAGAGTGAGGCGCAGATTCTCCGCCCTAGATCGCAGATTTTTCTGGGATGCCCAGAGGCCCGGAATCGGGGGTCCTGAGATGAATAAAGTGCAGCCCCGGCTCAGTGCGGGACTGTTGCTTTGACTTCAGACATTTACTTAAGGGTATCCGGCATCAAAAATGCTGTTAAATCAGGCAAATAAAATTCTTTAAGCTGGCAAGAGGGTGGCTTGTAAGTCATGCAGAAAATGTCATGCTCCGGGTAACATATTCATTGAACCGATATCGCCTCCTCTGTGTTTAGAGGGTATTGATTTTCTGACTGGGTATCCTGTAAAACAATACCCGAGCACGGTTTCCCCGCCACTACGAGCCCCAATAGATTTCGCATGTGAGTGCGCGGAAAAAGCGGGATGCCCGCGGATGAGAGGGCGGGTAGCGACGTTGAACTTTTTCAGCATTCCGCCCTCATATATTCGGCAAATTTATTCGTGATTTCCAATTTCAGCTACATGGCATACAACACCCGACACGCCACAAAATAATGCTCGACTAGAAGCACTAACTGCCAGCCTCCTTAGATTTTGTATGGGTGAAAACACCTTCTCTCGGATTTTGTTGCAAATTGACCCGTCTTCGTATCTATAGTATAAAATTCTAATCTAAAAAGTTTTCTGTCATATTGAAAGAGTTTCCCAGAAATTCCGTGATATGAAACAACATACGTCGCATTGGTGTTACTGTGCCGCTCCAAGTTTACGGCAGGTTATTACGAGAGCAGAACAAACCCAAACTGGAGTTGCCCATAAATCATTACTTATTTTAGTAACTGACAGATTGACGTACTTCGACATTTTTCATTACTTCAATTTATATGCAAATTTTATGTCATCACGCGGGATATTTGCTGAAGCATCGACACGAAGCATACATATAATGGTCGGTGCACAGCCCCCCACCCCGGCATGTGCTCAATCGACAGATTATTTAAAATGAATCCAAATACAAAAATAATATAACATCGTTTTGATTCGGCGCTACTGTGGCCCCACATGAGCTCACAGATTGCTCGTCCAGGGACCATTTCGTCAAATGGAGTTGGGCACATTATACAGGGAAGCCCGGGGAGTGCAGTCCTGACTGGCCCCCAAAGTGGGTATAATGTGCCACTTCCAGATAATATATCAAACCCACTTTCCGTCCTGCGACTCCGCTATAGCAGGAAGACCAAATTCTAGACATCTCAAGTGTCTGTTAATGTTGCTAGCATGATCCTGACTTTCAGTGCGGGATCGCAGCTTGCGCTTCAAACTACAGCAGTTCCCGAGGGCCTGCACATCCTTCCTCTCGCTGATGCCATTCGATTCTCGGAGTTCCCAAGTAAAGTGCTATTCTAAGTTGTGGAATTTGTCCAGGGGATGTTCACGCGCAACCAAAATTTTCCAACGTTAGCTAAGCAATTTTCGCGGCCATTCTTTCGATGAGTAAATCACTTTTATTTGGCAGCTTTTTTAGCTAGAGGAACGGGGAACGGGGGAATGATGGTGGCCGGACGACGAAATTGAATTGTTTATAGGGCGACCGTTATCAAAATGCAAATTTTCGGCAATTATTTTGATAAATTCTGCATTGTTTATAATAACCCATAAATTCAGTCTTATAGCTCTCAACGAAATTTTGGATTTCATAAATTAGCCGCGAACGGCTGGGATTTAAAAGTTCCCAGAACGGAAAGAGGGAGAAAATTGATTGCATCGTATGGTGGTCAAAAAGCTGGTGTTTTCGACTATCACTTCAAAATGGATTAGAGAGACATATTTACATAATATTTTGTTCTATAGTTCAAGAATTGGTTAGGCCTAAATTTTTCTAGACTATTTTTTAAACCTATCTTTATTTTTATACTGATAATTCGATCTAAGGACCGATTTTTATATCACTTCCAAAATTCGTCTGTCAATACCACTTTAAACTATGACACGTTTTTTTTAATTACCTGTTAAATATAAGTATATATACGATAGGATAATGTTTTCCATTCTTTCAGTAGAACATTTTCAAATTACTATATCTTACGAAAAATTACTGAATTAGAATCAAAAGGTCTTTGAAGATTCAATTTTTAAGGTGGAATTTCTGAAAAAGAAATTGGAGTTGTTAAAATTTCATGAATAGTTATCATCAAGTTAATTACCTAAAAAAAGCTACCATTTCTTGGTTTGTTATAATAAAGTATATACATATAATGTATTATAGTCTTATGCATCCTAGTTTTTCTTCTATATAAACCGCTGACGTAAAAATATTTCAAATTAACATAAATAGCGCAAAAACAAATTTATTTTTTGGGGCTTAATAAATAGGGATGATTCCAGGTATAAGTTGGACTAATTATGGCACTGTACATATGTAAATTCCCATAAACTTTTTCCGAAATATTTTACCGTAAAGTTTTACATTTGATATTAGGTATAATGGCATTTTCATAAAATTTATATGCTGTGATGAATTAGTATTTAGGCTAGGTACTCGAGTCAAATAAAAGCAGCACTCAGGATAAATCCTACTACATATTTTTTACCACAGAGAGCTCGATACCTCAAAAATAGGTACATCGTGGATTTTTTCAATTATCCTTGCTATGATTTATTCTAGGTCACCAACATAGATTAAAATAAATATGAAATTTTAGTATAAAGCAAACCAATCAAAAGTTAATCTCAGTCAAGAATGTGAAAATAAGATTCATGCTATTATCCGCAAAGTTGCACGTGAAACCTGCACAACATACAGCGACGTTCTACGACGTCGTACGTAAGTGTATTACGTTTCCAATTTCCTAAACGGGAGTAACACGAACGAAGGAGCAAGGCATTCCTGCAAGTTCGATTCAAGAGCATAAATTGAAATATGTGCAACACTTATCTAAATTCTGCGCACCACGCCCTTCCACCCCCCTAAGGGCTTCTGGTGCATGCAGCTCCAGTTGCAAGTCAAAAATGTTGGTGCAACTGTCACGGCCGCAGCAGCTGAGATGGGAATCTCCAAGTGGCTGTATTTTCAAGCTAATTTAACTTTTCAGTTTATCAGCAATTGAGCCAAACTGGGTGCATTAACATTAATTACGTTTATGCAGTTTATTTGCATTTTCCAAGTCGTTGGGCGCAGTTTCGCTCTCAACTTTAATGACTTCTTTCAGAGCTTGCCGTAATTACAAAGCTATCTAGATTCACCCACTTGGGAGCTATGAACTGTGCCATAATTTTTCGCCTTCTTTCTGTCTATCCTTGTAACATTAGCAGGAGGATTTCTGTAATGCTATAAATTATATTAATATTATCGTAGACGTCCCTTCTCTGCCGGTTTAAAATTACCCGGCTACGCTCGGGTTTAATGGAGTTGGAGCTGGAACTGTGAACGCAGGCTCGAACATCCTTCGGCGGGTTAAATTGTTTTGAGTACTTCCGTACCATTTTGGATACTCGAATTCGCCCGGTTACACGTAACCGCCATTATTGCGCCCTCCAGAGGTGCCGAAATGGGCAATTAGTCAACGCAGTGACCAATAAATAAATGGACCAATTGGCGACTATACCTTTATTTGACGCCAGTTTGTGGGCACTCAGGTAATCGATGCTACACCCGCACGTGAAACCATATTTGAAATCCATTAACACTTCCGCAAAGTACGCAGGTTGGTTGCTTTATGTGAGCAGCGCAATAATCGTAGATAAACTGAGATTGCCTGCACAAAAGCGATTATTCTACCTCAAAGGGGTTTTGCGGAGCCTCTCCGCTTACTAGGGAATATTTCCTTGATAAAAAAAAAAAGGGAAGTGACAATGCTCCGCAGCAAAAGCTGCCGGTTTTCCTGCTTTCCCGGTGGAAAAATAAAAACATGATGCAGTAAAATAATGAACTCATTTTGGTTCACTTTTCCCTCCTTCCTTGCCGCTCTCCCGAGCACCCGGAGGTTTCCTCGTCGTCTACAGGAAATCTTTGTAGCCATTTTTCACTTAGTCGCCTTCGAGGCTTATGTCGGCTGCACTTGCTTCTGCCATGCTGGTGCCTACGTATTGACGTAAATTATGTCAAGAGTGACACGTTTCAGGCTTTTAGTCTAGAAAATCTCCCTCCACTGTGTTCGGCGCTTTCTGTGCCATATTGTGCAAACAGGCGAGTTCCGAGTGCTCCGGAACGAGTCCTACAAACTCAGCCTGAACTGGTGCACACTGTATGCATATCCAGACTGTACAGATAAATAGATCTTTTATCTTACTTCCTTTAAGAAAAACGCTTCGTGATCTCCCTGCCCCGTCCTATAGGCATCATATTCATGCTTACATACATATACATACATATAACATTCAGCAGTGGCCAGTCGAAAAATCTAATTAGCTAAAACCTAATAAAACATAGTAAACTAATTACTCATGTTTATATGGAGGACAGTTACAATACAAAAATGAAAGCATAAGATTCTGGTAGTATTCCGAGAAAATATTCCTAGAATTTCGGCTTTTAGCGGATAACTTTAAGTTGAGTAGTGTAGTGTAGTGTAGTGTAGTGTAAGTAGTAATGTTTTAGTCACGTAGATTAGTCAAACAAAATTCTTTAGCTACGGGTATCCATAAAATATATTAAAATAAAAAGGTCAACTAAGGTCAACATCCTTATTTCTACAATGTTGTACATTATATGATAATGTAAAATAATCTGTGAAAAATGGTAGGACACGAAAACTATCTTTTTTCCTTATTTATTACTTATATCTTCACGACTCAAATTTAATAAAATTGTTTATAAATTTAACACTATTAGTTTTTCTATGTATGTATGTACATACTTTTAAATTTCAGTGATTTGATTTGGAAAACTTAATAACTCGGAAACATGTTTACTTCGGAAAATATTAGTTAGAAATTAGTTGACTTGCTGTAAATATTTGTGGCGAACTGTGACGAGTGACACGGAAGTGATTTAATTTTAAACTAAGACTTGAAACTAGCTCTTCGCAATAACTCCCCCAAAAACTTCTTGAATAACTTAATAATGCCAAAATTGATACAGAAAGTTTGTTGTTTAAAATTTCATATTGGTCAATATTGGAAAAGTATTTTATATCAGCTGAAATTTTTCATAAAACGAAATGTCACAATTTTTTAAGATTAAACTATGCTGCTAAATTAACTTTTCGCATAACACAAAGCAATTAAACTCTATTTGAAGTAGCAAAGAGAGCTAGGGTAATTTGAAATGCATATATGTATGTATATAATTTTGTAGGTTCAGCAAAGTCCTCATCAAATATATTTATAACTGAGAAATATATTGCATTGTTATTTCAAAGTGTTATATGATCATAACATTTTTGAAATTTATTGCAAAACTTGTTAAATTAGAAATATAGAATTTTTTGCACAATTTCCCATTTTAAATTAAAAGTAAATATTTTTGAATATACTACTATTTATTTGTAACAATGCTACACGTGCCTATACAAGGGTTGAAAATTCTAACCGAGTTGAACAAGTGTCGCATGAAAGTGATTAAAAGAATGGCATTCACTTGTGGTTTTAGCGAATTCGGAAGGTAAAACTTTTGTTTCTGAAAATTCGTTTGTACAAAATTTAATTGTTCGTTTAGCTGGAGCAATTAAACTAGTTCAAATTTACACATTTTGTACTTTTATGTAGATGGTGAGTAAATTTTTTGTAAAGTAATTAGCAATAATTGACATTAGGGCGTGAAAAAATACAAAAGAAAAGTATTTGGCTGAAATTAATATAATTAGTAATCACCTAAATTCTAGGCGAAATTTATTAAGAAGGAGATTCTGTAAAAACTTCTATGCTGTCTCAAAAGTAAAAAATAATATTATACCTATTATATTATTAGTTAAATAATTTCAATTGCATAGGATATGTGACTAGATACTATATATTACATCATCATACATATTTACTAAGAACTAAAATTAAAGAAAAATGGATTTTGATGAAGTTGTAAGTTTTTTATGATTGTGAGGATATAAAATCTTTTTCTTGTAAGTTGGTGCCCCATGCCCTCGAGGCTCCATCAAGCACAAATTTGCACCGACCCTCCCGAAATAAGACGACACTTATCATAATTCAAGTGGGAATAAATTCCGTGACCGGAAAGTATTATGCCGTGTCAAATTGAAAAAGGTTCCGGATGTGCTACATTTGTTCGGAAATATTCAATACCCGAAAAGGATAAAGTTACAAATGTCCTCGCCTTACTCTTTATCACTGCCACCAGACCGAGCCTCCGACCTTCGTGGGGCCGTCGCCTGCTTTGCTTCGTGGTAACCATTTTAAATTGGGGGTAACGTTTGTGCCAGAAATAAATTTAACATCGTGTCAATACATTTTATTGGCCTGTCGATTTCCTGCAGAATACACGGGAATAACATAATGAAATTTTGCGCGCCGTTTCGCACGAACCCGCCAGTTACTCCTGTTTCCCTTTATCAGCCCGGGAGCCGGGACCCAGGAGCTTTCTCCTTCGACGATTTTCGCCTCGGAATGGGACCCTGCGGTGCTCCCGGGGAGAGGCGAAAGACTCGCCGTTGCCCCGCAAGCATCACTTTCCGGTCATCAATTCGCTCTTAACCATTCATCGGGATTCTATCACAATGGGACAAATCTGTTCCGCGACTCGGAGGCGAAAGGGCGGAGGTTCCCGTGGGCGATTCCGGGAACTCTGGCAACTATCTGGAGGATGTCCCACTGAGTTGAGCGTCCAGAAAGACTTCATCATCGGCTCGAATAGGCACCTCAAGCTGATTGCCGCCTGGAACTTCTCCAATTAAGACGATCTCCAGGAGTTACCGGTACTCCGGGAGGGTGGAGGTCCAGGGCCCCAAGCAGCCCGGTGGACGTGCAGCTTTATTGATTACGTCAAGTTTATTTCTATTTAACGTACCGAACGGCATTACGTGCCTCGCCGGCGTGCACGTCCTGGCCCAGGGAGGAGCAATCGTCCAAACTTTGGTAATGCGATTTCTGCGGGCATCCTATGTCCATGGGACAAAGTAATTATCTGTTTCAAGCGACTCCCGGACCAGCTCCGGCTCGAGCCCTGGCATTTGACTTCGGCTCTCGGCCTGGATTTTCTAAAACATTCGCATCGTGTAAACTTGGAAATGACAGTTTATTGGAAGAGGGCCCGACAGCTGATTAAAGGGGGCGTCCCTCGAACTCCAAACAGGATCCCTTGTTGTCTTGTTATTTGGGGATCAGACAGGCCTCCTACTCCCTCTGGAAATCTTAAGAAAGTTCGGCAGGCGTCAAAGTACCAAGAAATACTTACAACATGGAAACGTGTATTGAGCGCTTCTACTTCATTTTACCTTAAATTCTGCAGTTGTTCCATTACATTTTAGAATATTAAAGCATTAAAGGTATTATTAAATTTCTTTCATTCAAAATTGATTTAGCTGCACTTAAACTTTCCACCTATAAAATAACATCAAACATACACTCAGAAAACTAATATTTTAAAATCATTGCTTTTATTAAACCAATTTAAGCAACTTCTGTATGCATCAAGCTTTGAAACTATTAACTTTCTCCGATTTCACAAAAGCACATTTTGTAACATTGTTTTAAATGTATATTTAAATCAAAATGTTTTATTTTTACTTTTTACACATGTGCATTATTGAATTAAAAATACAGCAGCAGAAAATTTGATGGAGTAACCAGCGAAAATTGTACACTAATTACCCTATACTATAGAGTGGAAATAATGAACAGTTTACAGGAAAATTAAATTACAGAGCCAAAAGCACTCACGCACATGCTAGCTTGCTTCAGACGTACATTTAAGGCACCTCGAAGTGAATAACATATATGTATACACGCTCAAGAATATTTATGGAATATGTACTTTGTAGCTGCAAAGACTAGACTAGACTAGACTAGACAATGTTCCATGTCATCCATCGGTGGAGAAGTTACAAGATGACAACATACATACATAGTTATGAACTTACCACCAAATGTAACTCAATTAATCCAACCTATGGAACAAAATGTAATTCGTGTGACAAAACTAATATTATCGCAATTCACTTTTGGCGTCATTAATACCTTTGCTAGGCAAAATATTCAGCAAGCAATTAAGGCTATGACGATTAAGGATGCTGTTTTAAATTTGACTAAGGCTTTGGGGTAGATTAGACCAAGATATGATATCGGAGTGTTGGAACAATATTTTGGAAGAATCTTCTTCAGATGCTCAAGATGATGAAGATGATATTCCACTAAGTGTGTTAAAAAAAAGTTGCAAAATGAATCTTCTAAGAATACTATAGAAGAAATCCTTAACTTATTCAATGCAATAAATTCCAATGTAAGTGCTTTTTGTTTTTTTTTTAAATGCAGGCCCTTTTAAATTTTTATCGTATCAAATTAATGTAGGTTTACTTCAACTGTGCGGAATTTCATAACTGGAATAGAGATTTTCTCCAATTGCGCGATCAAGATTCAGAAGAAATTGCGAGTGATTGCGAAATTAGTAGCTATGATGGATGATTGGAATTGGAAGATACAAATACAGTCCCTCCCCTACACTGACGGGAATAAGAGCAATTAATTCATCTATAAAATACAAAAGATTATGCTCATTTTTTTTATCCTATGCTGAAAAAACTAAAGTACAAACCAAAGTCACAGAGTATTTCCAAAGACAACAATAAGTTATAATAGTATCTCACCCTTCATAAATTCTTGTAGGTATATTTACCTACATGCTTATTCAGAAGAAGTTGATTTTTATTATTTAGTTATTTTTTTAAAGATATTGTACTACCTACTTCTTATTTATTAAACATATCCCCTTGAAAAAGTGCACACCCTTGAATTTTTTGTGTTCACTATACATATCGCCAGTCTACTGTATTTATATTATGAAAGAACACGTTTCGTTGTAAAATTAACCGGCTCCTCTTTTTCATTCAATATTTGTTTGCTTATGTTTTAATATATTCCATTTTTAATTCTTCTATATACATAATATAACTAATAATCATTATAATATATTGAGGTATTAATTTTCATCATAAAATCGAAACAGAACTTACCCCTAAATCCCTTTAATGCAAATGTGTTTTCAATTCTTTCAAGGTTTCGCAGCTATAGTGTTGAAGTAAATTCCTGGAAACAAATGCATGAATTTATATAAAGTATAATTTCATAATTGTTTTACCTCATACCTGGAAGGCCAACAGGTAGGTACTCCCTAGGATGAGTGGCCCAAAAATTCAATAAAAGCCAATTAAAATTGAAATCAAATGAACTAAACATACAACGAAATATTTTCAATTTAAATAATAATAACAACACTTCACTTGATACAACAAAATTAAAAACATAATTATAGCACTTTAAATATTTCAGTGTTTGATAATAAACCTTAGAAAGACTCGTAATGGTTCCCGAAAACCGAAAAATTAATTTATTTTGACTAGTCTAAGCACCGACACAATTTCGACAATATTTGATTTTATACACGAAATTTATGAATGTAATAGCACCAAATTAAAGAAATAAAACTAAACTTTGCGTTTCCATGCTTATAACAACACTAAAACCCGTGAAAAACAACGAAATTCGCGAAAATAAGTGCGGAATCAGTAAACCTGTTTTAATAAAAAGTATCAGTCTCGCAATTTGGCGCAAATGATATCGAATTTTTAAACGAAAGGAAAATATTACATTAAAAACATGAAACTTAAGCTGTTAGGACACTGGCTATTTTATATGCTTAAAAAGTACCTAAAAAGTCATACTAGAAGAGTACAAATATATTTCATGGTGATTTTTCGGTGGGAGTAAAACGAGCAGGTATAGATATAACAAGCTGGAAAAGCAGCACACAATTCGAGTTATTCCAGCGTTTCCAGTTATCAAGTGACCGAAAAGAACGAGCTGAGGGTACTTTTCGAGCACTTTTCGTGCGCTTGTGCTCATTCGATGACAGTTTCTGTCATTCGAATTGTTTTGTGTTTGCACGTAACAATTTTTTTGCACTTTTTCAATTAAAAATAAGATCTGCTCATCCGACCAAATAAACTTTTTTTCACTTAAACTCGCCATGATAAATTTTTCCTTTCACAAGTACATTTTTAAAAAAACTGACATATCAGACAACTTCAAACTGCGCGAAATAAGCTTGCTTGTCTTCTCTTTAAGGTTTCCTATCCTCTTCATGCTGTGCTTACAATTCGGACAGAATTCCAGCATATAAAATAGCCAGTGTCCTAACAGCTTTATACATATTCTTAAATCAATATCAATCTAAAAAGGTTTTTCTTATTTAAATAATGTATTTATTTTGGTTGTTTTAAACCATAAGAACTATTCATTATTTTAAAGGAACTATAATAATATCTTTAGATCAATGAAAGACACAAATTTAGATTGAGTCAAAGAAATGTTAATAGCTTTAAAATAAGAAAAGGTTTTCTTCCAGCTTAAGGGCCCTATTTTTGTGAAAATATTCCCTAAAATATCTCACATTTAAATTTACTGAACAATTTCAACATTCAAGTATTTGAAAGTTGAGAGTGCTCTTCCGCACTAAGTACGCTGAAATAATTATTAAATTTTTGGCTTTGTATTAAACAATGCATTCCACAAAATACATACTCCGAGCAATGTTTACCAAATATAAAATTTAGATGTTGAGCTAGCTCATTTGTTATATGTTATGAAATATTGTTCTCCTCGGGTGCAGCTGGTTAAAAGGAACCGCACTCGGGATAATGCGGGTCTATTTGGCTGCAGCTAATTTTTGCGAGGATGTAATCGGATTAATAGTCCTGCTAAAGAGTTGGAATGAATTGCATTCGAGAAGAAGCGCGTTCACTATAATTCTGAGATAATCCGCTTAGAAAAGCGGTCTCATTGTGGCTATTGCGCCGGTAATCCCATGTGCATCGCTGTTTTGAATAATTTATATAGTGTTTATATATATTTATATATATATATAAGATATTTGTTGTTCCATGCAAACAAAACCGATTAACTCGTATAGAGGGTGAAAAACTGCAAAGAGTGCGGGGGAATGGATGCCAGAAATCAATCTGACGGCGGAATTTTAATACGAACATCTGCCGAGTAAGCTAAGCATAGCAGAAAGCTCCATTTCGCTAGCGGTATATGCAAATATTTTAAGAAAACGTATAAACTGATGATTTTTACAATATTTGCTGGCAGTCGGTGGTGCTCCGCGATATTGAGCATCGCAGCCACTACTACATCCAGTGAATGATTTATTACGTTCCCTACAGATTGCTGCCGGAGAAGATTTCATCTGGCAGAGGACGGGATTCGTTTTATTTTCTTTATTCGAATTTCTTCTAGTCAGCCTGAATCCTCCTCTCTCCTTTCATATTTCGGAATAATTTAATTTCTGGCAAAATAGAAACAAGTTGTGGTTGCACGAGGGTTTTGTTTTTGTTCCATAGTTTCTTAGAAAACGGAAATCTGATATTTACTTCAATATGCGATAGCTACGCAATTGCGGCTTGTTCAGCCTGCACAATTTCCTGTGGATTTAGTGCATTTTGCAATTCTAATTAGTGTTTTTACGTAAAATCTTGTAATTGCAATTGTTGGAGATAAGCTCCAACTTTCTTCCATTGGATCACCTGGAACAACTAATTGTATTCTTGGCGTATACTATCAAATTATTTTCTCTGTAAAAACTACGACTGGTAGTTTACAAGGAGTATTAAAAACCACTTCTACCTTTCGAGCAATTTAATATAATAAAATAGGATATAACATTGTTAAAGTGCTGTTGGCTGAATCTCAAGAGGTTGAGCAGAGTAGGTAAACAGTTTTATTATGATAACAAGGGCTCTCAGGGGTCTTAAGACGCTCAGAGCATTCTCCGAAGTCATTAGAGTTGACTTTATTTCACCTAGCACCCAGAAAGTGCATCTTCCAACTTAAATCAGTAATTTAAGTTACCTCCTGTTGAGACAAAAACCCTTAAGTATTCAAGGAGCCCTTTTAAAAGACCCTAGATCCACGCGTTCACTTGGTTCAAATAGAAAATCCACGAAACTTTTCCGGATGATATGAAAGTTTTTTGTGCTGAAAAGTTGCACACGGTAAATTTGTCGCTAACTGAAGCATATAAAATATTAAATCGATTGAAATTTATCTGGAGGGAGTCAGTCGAGCCAGCAGCACCGCCCCGAGAAAGGCAGTTCAACTCTTTTGGCCATTAAAATACGCCAATGGACGGTTGCACCAGCTCCAAGATATTTATGGAGTGCGAGAAATCAATGCCGGGCGGAGACAGGAGGATCCTGAGGGAGCCCCTGGACGGGTTTGCAGAAGATTTGTGTGACTGTCGCGCGCTCGCTGCCAGAAGCTGCTGCCTCCTGAGCTGGGAACTGCGACCATTTAGGAAATTAAAAATTTTCAATGCATCAAAACTCCCAGAAGGTCAAAGTGTTGTGGATGAAATATATTTGGATGCCACAAAATTTCTCAGCGGAAGGGTAAAATACCATGCCTTTATAAATTAAAAAATATTATATCACAGCATAGCACGTCCTTCTTGTCGTAATTTAGTTGGATAAAAGAACAAGATAAATTTTACATTACTAACAAATAACAAGTAAAAGTTCAGTGACTTTTAATTTTCGGTATCTATACATACATAATGTCCATATACATTAATAACAAATAACAAGTAAAGGTTCAGTGACTTTTAATTTTCGGTATCTATACATACATAATGTCCATATACATACATATATTAATTTTACTTTTATAAAGAGCTTAATTGCAAAAAAAATGTAAATATATAAGCAAACAAAATGTTTATAAAATAATTTAGATATCAATAACTATTTTACAACAAAATTTTTCTAATTTCCAATTAGCTGCACCTTAACTCAAACCCCAATGTTTAGTGAAATTCTCGTTAGATGTATGTTATTGCCTCATTTTTGAAAAAGAAAATTATATTCTAAATATTCTGCACTTTATCTAAATATACATACATGTAAGAAAGCTGAATACTATAGTTGATAGTGTAAGAAAGTCAGATTTTTTCAGTTATAAGTATACTTATAATGCAAACCAGAAATTGTAGATAAATATGTAAAGTACGAAACTTTTCATGATTTAGTAAAATACTAAATAGTTTTTGTCATGAAAACTGAGTGTTCGTTTTTGGTACGAACTATAATATTACAATTGGTAAACAAAATAAACAACAACAAAAAACCATTCACACTAGAAATATGAAACTTAAAATGCTTGGCTTAGACTACACATAAATATATGCAACCCATTAACGCTTCTCCCACGACTTTGTTTGTCCCTTGTTAAGATCTCTTTCAAGATCGATTGAATATCAATTATTATCATCTCGTTTACCTTCTTTTTCGTTTGAATTTCGTCAGGCGTTAAGTTGTATGATTATATTTGTTAAGTAGAATATTTGTACAATATTAGAAGTTAATAACATATCAAGCATAAATATGTATACTTACATACTAAACCATTCAAAATAAACACAATACTGTGCTGTAGAGCGTATACCTAACTACGTAAAAAAAGCCACAACTACTGTCCAAATTTCATAGTTCTCGTTTGGCTAGGAGTTAATTAATTAGTGAGGACATGTCCTTTTGTGCAAAATATCTTTTGTCGTACTCAGGCCTCAATCTAAAATCGAAATTCCCTTGCAAATCGGATTCCCGGTCAATAATAGCTTAAGAACGACAAATGTTAATTAAAACCTAATTGGTCATTAACCACAAGCAAAATTGTGGTGCGTTTGTAAAAGATATTGCCAATTATGCTTTCAAATCATCACATTCAGGTAATTTTATGAAATGAACTGCGGTTTAGTAATTATACATTTTTCGTTACAGTTTCGCCTTTGTCAAGAAATTCCTGAACGCTTTGCACCCGTAGAATGACCGGGTTAAATTATGAAAAATCCTTTTCTGAGCTCGGTTTCGTCTTCATTTAGCGAATAAATGCATCCATATTTTATTTATCTGGAGCAGAAGCCTTTCTCGAGGACAACGGTTCTAAATATATGTATATATATAGCAACTAAATTTCCATAACAACTGTAGCTGCTAAATAAACACAATTCTATGCTGTAGTGCGTACCTTACTACGTAACAAAAGCCTCAACTACTATTCAAATTTCATAGTTCTGGTTTGGTTAGGAATTACTTAATTAGTGAGGACATGTCCCTTTCTACGAAATATCTTTTGTCGTACTCGGCCCTCAATCTAAAATCGAAATTTCCTTGCAAGTCGAACTATCGGTCAATAATAGCTTGAATGACAAATGTCTGATTAAAGTCTTAATGGATGTGGTGCGTTCGTGCGAGATATTGCCAATTCTGCTTTCAAATCATCACATTCAGGTAATGTTATGAAATGAACTGAGGTTTAGTAATTAGTTATATATTTTGTCAGAAAATTCCCTGGAATCTTGTAGCCGTAGAATGAGCAGTCCTAGTGTCCGGGATTCAGCCATGAGTGACGAGTAACCACTTGAGGAAGCAGTCCTTGCCCAGTGACCGGAAATTGCAAGAGCACCTGTTAAGGTATTATATATTAATTTGCAATTGTCAGGTAAATGATGGGGGCTTTCGCCCTTTTCATTGCGCAATTCCAACAGATCCCAATCTCGGGGTTTGCTTTCAGAACCACACAATTTGCGGGGAGCCTAATTCGATTGCCTGTGCGGGCAGATAGCCATGCTCGATGAGAAGTATAAAGGAGCTGACTTAATGTATATACCACGAGTAATTCATTTTATTGGCCCAATATAGCATGGGGCAATAGCTCTAAATATCCATTATGTCGGTATGATAGCGAATCTCAGCGGCATAATGATGCTGGCACCGGTCCAAAGGTGGACGACGTGGGAAGCATATTCTCATTTTTGCCCGTCCACAGCAAAGCAGTCCGATTCACCTCAACGTTTATTGTCCTACAATGTTGACCTCAAGCCAGCTGGACAGTGTCTGTCCTGCGTGCAATTCAATTAAAAATTATTTGCCTGAATATTTCGTATGCAAGTATCGCTATGAGTCTACCGGCCACCCATCTCGGGAAAATGAGCCAAACGCGAATTTGTTTTCCATCCATTGATCGAAACAGAACCAAAGCTTCACGTTCGATTTGGACTGAATTCAACCGAATTAATCCTTCTCGCGCCCTGCAATTCCTAGGCAGATTAGACGAGCACCAACGAGCATAGCACTCTGCAGATCATCTTCGAATTTTTATCAAACCGATCGGAAAGGACGAATGAGTATTCAGCAAACACGTTATAATTCGAAAACTACACACTGAAACTCAAACACAAATGTTTTGGTTTAAATTCAGTCTATTAATTAATTAACTACAACAATCAATGCAATTATTTATAATTTTTAATGAAAGGCCAAGGGTTCTTATAGAGTTAAACATCCATGTAATGTTTAAATTTAGAATATTTTTAACTTCATATTAATTTAACTAATTGCGGTCGTCATGCGTTAGCAAAACCACATTATACATTAAAATCCACACCATAAATATCATCGGTATATCGTATATGTTATGTGTATGCTGGATTTATTTGTCAAGTTTAATCAGATGGTTACATCAGCTATGGTGCTATTATATTTAGATAGTGTAGAATTTACGTAATAATGCAGGTAATTTTCAAATTAGATGGGTAGTGTTTGTTACTGCAAATGTGCATTAATATTTCGAGCTCTACACAAATTTATTGAACGACAAAGGAAGCTCTGCTATATCTTCGAAATATGTACATATAAGAGAGAGGCCTCTGAAAAAATATTCATTGCTGCTCACAATAAATTTGGGAGTTGTTTACTATTCTAATTTGAATCAATTTTATTAAATTAGTGGCTTCGAAGTTCAAAAATAAATTACTTCGAAAAATCACTAGTTATATAGTATTGCTATTGAATAAATCCAGGTTTCCAAAATAATTTCTAGACGATTTTCAATCTACTGTCGTATTTTTCTATTTTTTGGAGTATAATATTTATATAAGTATCTACATTACAATACTTTTTGATCGTTTTACTGCAAGAAGAGTGCTATAATTAATAAACATTTTAACATTTTAAATCATACTAAGGCTGTGTGCGAAATCTCTTTCGAATATCATTTCGATCATTTCAATCATTTCAAATGACAAAATTTGGGAAATGTCAAGAAAAGTGTGCGAAATCTTTGACGTATCATTTCAGCTGTCAAGGTGCCGCACTTTGTTTTCGAAATATTGTGGTGCAATAATATAGATTGTTTTATAGGAAGAGGAACTTTATAATGGATGTGGAATTAATGGAAGAGGAGCAAAATTTCATTTACTTAGTATTTCTGCTATTAAAGGTGTTACAAGTGTTTATTAAATACGAAGAGTATTTAATTTCAACTGTACACAATGCAAGGTCGATAGCAAGACCTATGAGGGTACTATTTAAAAGTATTAAGTAAATCCGATTAAATATATTCATCCTTATTTTGTCTGCTCTGAAATGATACGAACTGTCATTGAAATGTTCGCTCTGAGGTGTATCATTTCGGCGCCATCTTGTTTTCGAACATGAAATGACCGAAATGATCGAAATGATATCATTTCAAGAGATTTCGCACACAGCCTAAGTAAGCAATCAGTATATTAATAGTACGAAATTGAAAAGAATACAGACGGATTTATTCAGGTCGCAAATTTATTTCGGAATTCGCTTGCGAAATTAGAATATAATTATTTGACTAGCTAAGATATCGAAATCTGTAGTCTAAACAACTAAACCCCATTTAAAACCAAATCAATCAAAATCCAACGATTGGTCAAAATGTCAAATTTCTTATTTCATTAATGTTGCCTTTTAAGTAGTTTCTCCAGAACTATTGTATAGCACTTTGTACTTATGATTTTCAATATTTTCATATTGTCTGTAAAAGATTTCATATTAATAAATTGGAAGTCGAACTTGAGCTTTCAATAAAGTAGATTGCTCAGTTCTCCAGTTCGAGATATGGAATTCTTTATTTTAGTCGAGCTCTTGAGCCCTAGAGCTCTTCAGACTTACTTTTCTTCATTTCGTTTTGAAATTGAATTTCTTCTTCAGGTATAGAAAGAATGAGTAATAAATATTGATTTCTCTTAGCTTTATACTGGACATGTTCGGTACTTAAGTTCTGGACGAGTTGACTGCAATTTGGCGCCACCAAATTTAAACCGATTTCAAGCGAATCTATTCCATCAATAAAGTAATTATTTAAGAGTACCTGAAATCTCGAGGACAATGGAACTATTGTAATGAAGTTCTTGCATCGCTGCATCAAGCACGGTAATATGAGTGGCCATATAACGATTTAATAGCAGCCCTATAACACTTAATTCTTGTGCGAATTTATCAAAAGGCCTGCGCGAGGCTTTCATTCTGGACTGGATATATGAATCGGGCGGCATGAGTCATTCATGGGGGAATCCTTTCTGTGAGCCATCGAGTTCCCTGCGGCATGTAATTGAGAACGAAATTGTGGGCTGGCAATTGTGAAATAAATTAATTCCAGGTTTTCTCCTAAAAAGGAGGCGATTTCTGTAATTTTGTAGGTCCAAAGTTCACAGCCACTCGCAGAAAAAAAAGAATGCTTGAGAAAATATAAATATAATTTCCCGCAAGGAATCCGAAGTTTGCTCCTGAGAGGAGCCCCAGCATACCTATACCAGGAAAGAATGTCTTGAATGCCAGCAGAGTCATACCTTTCCATTTCTCTGCGTGCCACTTGTCCAAACTTTTGTGTATGCAGACTAAAGACAGGAAAAAAAAATTTGCCAAGACACACGAACGGGCCCTTCTCTTTCGTTTGCCAATGTTTCGCTTTCATATCAAAGTTGAAACTTTTAAAATTAAATTAAACTTGGAAGATTTCCACCGCTCCTCCGACGAAGTTGGCATGGTCGCACGCTGGTACAGTGAGACGGCGAAATTTATGCCCTTTCTAGTTCTTAGGGTAAAATGCAGTTCGACCGTATTTACGCTTGCGTGTGGTGGTGGATTACTTCCCTTCTTGAAATATGCAACTATCTGAAAGCTATAATTATCCGTAGTCCATGCCATTTAAGATGCAATTTTATGGAGCATGGTTTTGCAAAAACCTTTTAAATAGTCCTTCGAAATACATACATTGAAATTGCATATAGAAATAACAAAAATTTTGGATTTAAGAAATAATCAAATATTTTAACATATACAGAGTGTTTTGCTAAGGTCTGAACATGGGTATGACAATCGATTGTACACGGTCTCCTGACCAACGTTTGTTCGGAGAGGTTTTACCTAATAGTATTTCCAAGAAAACCATGGCATCAAAGGAGAAATACATAGGAAATATTTACAATAGAATTCAAAAATTCGCTTTTCATAAGACTTTTAACTTTATATTTACGAAGCCCTCTATGTGAAATTCATATACATTCTAATGGGAAAAAATTTAGAATGTGTAGGTTATAGATAAAAATTGCGTTTTTTCCACCTTATTGTCAGTAATATTTCTCAAGAAATAAGTTTTCAATTAAAATGAACCTTACATACTTACTTACTTTTCGAAGATTAAATTTAAAAGTATACTTTTATAAAGATTAAAGGCCGCAAGGACATTATTAATATGACAATGAATAACTCCCAATAAACCGATTGATTTGTATCACATTATTCAATCCACAAATATTATATTTATTTTTACTTTGAATTGGTTTAATTAGTCTTTGCTCTATCACTTGTAGCAATCAATATTTTGATAGTGATGTCCATTTATAGTTTTTATCGAACAACATAATGTTATTGTTTTGTTATGACGAGATTTTCATCAGAGGCAAAAACTCATAATTCCAAACAGCTGGACCAGAAATTTAGGCATAAAAAGCAGCAAGAACCGCAAATTTAAAACGCTACTAATTATTTTCGAAACAATGCCATGTCGTACAAAAGTTGAAATATATTCAATTTATCGATAAATCAGTCCATCGTTACCCTAATTCTGTTATGGATTTGTTGTGGCGAGGGGACATCATCTGGTGGTGGAGCCCCATTTGCATAGACACTATACGCCCGTCCGCCCACCAAAAGTTGCGCAAACTTTTCATTCAGTCACCGCAGATCCTGTGTATCGTTTAAACTCCCGAAGAAAGCCAAATTCAAATAAGGAACGACATCAGGGGACCACAACTGCAGCGCCATAGGCCCCTCCCTCTTCCCGACATTTGCCACAATATGATTCTTTGGCGCACTATGCCAAGAGCTCTGTCTAGTGGGCCTCCGGCGTGAAAGGCGCCCCATTGTGGTGAGGTCGAGTTGACAGAGACACAGACAATTTGATTGATGAGAGTGGCTTTCGAGGATACCTGGGGATACCTGGGGATTGCGCGCCACCTTGCGGCAGCAAAACAATGTGATATTGTGGGTGGATAAATTTCGTGTTCAATTCTATTATAGCACGGGCACGGCCGATTCGAGTAAATTCAATTTAACTTTTAATGGTAGTGGAAGAAGCTTTCTGGGCAATTAGTTAAAAATTGGAAGATGTATTGCGACTTGCGAGGACTTTCTTAGCACAAAAATTGCTGGAAGCAATGGAGTTCAAAGTGAGTTAGGAAAATCTGATTTTCGTGGAAAGTTCCTTAAAGGCTTTGTTTAGAAAAGAAGTTGTCCATTACAGTAAAAAAGGTTTGCTTCTTTTGGTATATGTAGAAAGGAAAGTAAAATTAAAAAGGATGAAAGTCAAAATTAAATTGACAGAGGCCGGACGCCCCTTTTTCTGGAGTTGAGAGGAACCGTCCAGAAATTATAGAACGCGTTAATTTCAACATTGATCAAGGGAGTCAAGCTTAAAAATCAAGGAACTGCCGTTTAGCTTGAAGGGATTTATTTTTGGTTTTGGATCTGCCATCACCAAAAGGCCGGGTTTTACAGTCTTGTTGATCACTAAAATCCAATTAGTCATCCCCCAAACGTGTACCTTTCCAATTAATATTGGGCAAGTGTCCCTTTGTCCGAATCGTTAGGAATCCCCCGAAAATTCAACTCATTTGCCACAACTGGTTTCCTACAGACTTGGGGTGACCAATTTCAGGGTACCACGAAGATGAAATGGTGCGGTTAACATCACATGTTAAATAAAGAGTGGAGCACATTTATCATGGGGGCCCCAAATTCGTTATAAATGTTTGCTTTTGCCCGAAGAACTTTGCTAGAAGAAGTTTCCGGCTGCCTCGGTTCAATCAAATTACGACTATTTATCACACTTCACTGCACGAGTTGTTTCAACCATAATTTCAGAGACTCCCGGAATAGGGCACAAAGAAGCCGCCCTGTCGGAATTGCTTGTTGCGACTTGAAAATTGACCTGAAAAAATGCTGCCCTGAGCCAAAGCAATTTTAAGGGCGGTCGGTCCAGCCCCAGCCACCGGGTTGTCACAGTTTCACGAGCCCCAATAGAGCCTCAGTCAGTGCACTCATTAGGAAGCCCCAAGCACTTCCATTTAAGCCCTGGCTACATGGCATTGCGGAGCATTAAAGCTAGAAGTTTACGGACCCCGAGACTGGGATATGCGTCGGGAGCTCCTATCACAGGCCCCTTTGAAGCGCCAAACCAAACTTAGTCCTGCTCCGGCTCCATCTCGGAGTCTGCAGAATGCGTCGAGGAGTGTAAAGGTAGCTCCTAGTGTTGTGCAGCCTCATTCTGCCATTGCGATTTCTTATAGGCTTTCCAAGAACTTTTAACTTTGTTGGTTTGTTCCTTGAGAAAGTTTTCGAGAAACATCGCACACATACACATCTCGAAAATGAGAAAACTGGCAACGTCCTCCAGAAAGTATATTTGCGAAGATTTTAGGTCGCCACTTTCCTCTTTAAAAGGGTTTTTAAGAGATGCCGTGCCGGAGTGAATATAACCACAGTCACACAGCAGGAGATCAAAACTTTTCCCTTTTATTGATATCAACTTGATACTTCGGGGCGCTTGCATACCAAGAGGGAAATAAAACAAATCTCCGGGCCCGTAAGCCGCCGCCTGATAGAAATTTGTAGCTTAGCCCCAGCCTTATCCCGGGATCCGGTGGGCTTTGATTTTGGAGGCTGCCTAGTGTGCTCGCACAAATTCTTATTTATCTTTATCACATAAAAGCGTCAGAAGCGTGTGTGACATATTTTTATAATCTTTTAGGGGATGAAATATGGCTGTCACGGCGCTTCATCCCACCCGGATGCCCAGATGCTGAGCTGTGGGGCGCCCCAACAGCTCGGCTAATTCATCACGTGCTATGGCCGGTAACAGCGGATTAGATTTATCTCAGACATCGTCTTTCCCTAACATCGTGTTACCATCTCGCGGATGCACTATAATCACGATGATGCGTTGCTCGCTCGAAGCACCGGCGATTACCTTTGACTAGTAGATAGAAAATACAAGGTGCCACCTGTGCGCTGGCTTTCAAGATAATTACTAAGTCGAGATATGGATCTCAAATCGCAGGACACTCTACGCCCAGAGGATAGAGGAAAGCACTCCATTGATATCGAAAATTAAATATGATATCTGGCAGTCTCTGTCCCATCCGCCCCCGCATTTCGAATACTCCTCAGGACACTTAGCGAACTGAGTCTGAATAGTTCGTCCCAGGTCCCTTCGATTGAATAAAATTTGTCTTCCCCCAAGCGGCATTCGGAAGGACACAGACCGGGAAGCAGGAGGTCTTCGGTTGCTTGAAATGGCACATAATAAAAGAAGACGCCTCTCCGGTGTGGAATCTTCCTCCGCAGGGTGCCCATGTGAGCCACCACCGGTCTGGAGTGCTGCCCTAATACATGTCAGAAAATGTCATTACGTAGAAATGAGATAAATTAGGTCGTCTCACTCAAAAAGGTGAAAGTGTGTCAGGTGATGAGGGTGCGATTGTAATATTTGTGCCCTTCCTCCCTTCGGGGACGTTTACTAAGGTTGTCACAAAAATTTATTTTTTGACATCTGTGCATCAGGCGAATTAAGGTGATTTTCACACGGAGCTAATTCCTTTTCTCTCATGACTCCCATCTATGAAACGTAGGACTTCTTAAGAATCTTTGAAGATGTTTCAATAGCTACTCTTAAGCATTATCGTATTTGTCTACGACACTATAGAAAAGGAGTTCGTGAGTGTTTATTTACTTTGAAATTTTATCTGATATTTCTTGGACATTACCAACTGGAAAAAGGCTCTTTGTGAAACTTACGAACTTTGTTCCTAAGCTTTAGTAGCGTATTACAAACCTATTTTATACAACATCAAGAGTCTCATGTATTTCTTAGTATTTTCTATAAATAAGTACCTACGTTAACACCATAAAGACTTTGGTATTACACATTTATCCATCTCCAACTACCTACGTCTTAATAAAAGTTGATTCTTAAAACTTTAATCAACAGCTGGAATAGCCCAACAGCAGAAAGATTATAATTTCCAATCAATATGTTTCACAAACACTTTTTACGTATACATATGTATAATATACCTATATAAAAATCTCTTTCCTTTCTTTAATCCATTATGTAGGTATATGTAATAAAACTAATCTATGATATGTAGTATAATAAAAAATTTGAATTTTATGAAGGAATTTAAATAAATATGAACAAAACTGTACATCTAAAGATTTTCTAGGCTTACAAATGATTGTTTTTAAAAGTTGTTTATCTGTTCAAAATTCAAAAATAAAGAATACAAAGAAAGCGAAAGACATAAAAATCCGCATAAATTCCGGTCATGATACTAATTGATTCTATAGGGTTTTCCATTAAGAGCGCTCGAATTTTGAACTAAAAGGAAATATAACAACAGCTGTATGAAATTTGGATATCTGTCCATGACGAAAGAAATGGTATAATACACTAAAAATAAATATCAAACAAATGTTGATGATAGATCTTTAGAATTGCCACAGGCAGAATGTCAAAGATCGAGCGCCCCTATTGGAAAACCCTTTATATGAAAAGTTCATGAGGACGTTATTGCGGACGAAAGCTGTAGTTTCATATAAAAAAATTTTTTATTTTCAACGACAATTTAGCCAACCTCTTTGGGCAGTGAAATTCATTTTAGTTATGAAACGAGTTCTTCGAAAATCGTGAGAAATTAAAAACTCAATAGTAAAAACAATTTCATTTCAAATTTTTTTGAACATCTTCAAGCGTTCTTGAAAATCCCGAAAGTATTGTATTTTCCACTAACTTTACATGCATATTCACCAATTATTTTTGCTACGTTTTATCTCTATGACGACCGACAAATTTTTTTGCATATTCGCCTCTTATGACCTGCGACATTTTATCAAAATTCTTCAGGACACTTTAACCTCAATTTATACCAAATACGAGTACATATAACGTGAATTCATGAATGCTATTTAGTTTGAATTAAAATTGCATTTTAAGTTATAAAAGTACCTAAAGCTTCTTTGGAAAAACTCTTTAAAAATATAAATGCACTCCATGTGAAATCCCAGAATTCAAAATGCAATAAAATCCTAAAAGTTTATCCTCATACAAAGTAATAAAATCGTTTTCAAGTACCAATAGTGGAATATTGGATAAAGGAAAAGGGTTTTAAATTAATTAGAGCGACGTCGGATGTAAGCATTACCGTCCAGGTATAATGTAGAACTGTTCTTTCCGACTATCCAACTTAACCTCACCCTTCAAAATGTAATATCCTATAAAAAGTTTTTCCAAAACGAACCCCTTTTGTCATTCACTTTTTTATCAGTCTTGATGAAAGAATTTGTTTTCTGGAAATCCTGCAGAAAATTAAATTAAACGTTTTCAAAAATACGTTGTTAACCTTCTGAGGCAATACCCAGTGGCCCCAGCAGTATTTCCGGTTAGACTTTAGAGACGGGCACGGGGCACAAATTCGTCACTAAAAGCCCCATTATAACCTTGGAGATGGAGAAACTGCAGGTTTTCATTTCCTTAGATTCGTAACCCTTTCGCGAGGAGCACGATGGCCTTGGTCATCAAAATTCAAATGGATGCGCGAGGGAGCGCAACCCTTGTAAGCTGGTTGCCAAAGAAATTTTTAATAAGCGGGAAACGAGAATAAAAGTGAATTAACAACGTTCCCCGAGCTGCGGACAAAAATACCAAAACGTAGTTTGGGTGGTACGGGCGACAAACAAAAGAGTGGAAAAAGCTTAATCTGCGAACATTTCGCCAGCGAAATCTAATTATGTTTCAAGTCTAAGGTCATAATTACGAAGGCAGGTGAGAGTGCTTCATCATTTGACTGTATTTTTTCTGGACACAAAAGCAATTGGAGGTGCCCCGCTGGACGGGGCCACGGGAAGCACGGAACCCTTTTGGTGATTCATCGCATAAAATTTCGTTATTTTTTAAATGTCCACCCCGGTCTAGCCGAAGCAGCCAGCCTCACAGAAAGATGATCAGCGAGAACAATTTTTTGTAATGGGGCCCGTAATTAAGTTTAGTTCACATTTCTCCGGCCTCCTCATTTGCAGAACAAGGACGTCGAAGCGAATTTAAACGTGCCCGAGGGCGAAGGGAACGCGAAATTAATGAAATTAGGATTAACGAAATAAGAATTTTGCTAAGCACTTTTGCTGTCTGTCGTAATCGTTTCGTTAGGCACTCGGTGAAGAGGTGTTCTCCCAGCAAAAACGTCCTCCTCCTGTGGATTTGCTCCCAACCAAAATCAGCTTAGGTGGAAAATCGTTTATCTCTGCTCCTTCCGCAGCGGGGTCGGAGCCCTCTGCGAGGGCTTTGTGAAAGCGATTCGGGTTCCGAAGAGGGGTTTTATTGGAGCTCTTTCATTAATTGGGCACCGTCTATTTAAACAGCTAATTACTTGCATACAGGTAAGGGTAATTTTTCAAAAAAGCCCCTGGCCATTAATTCCAACGCAGATGAGGTTTCTGATTCTACTGACAAATTCATTCAATGAGGTTTCAGTTGCCTTATTACATCAATCATAAATTTAGGAAAATCTTGTATTATTATTATTAATTTCTGACTTTTATTATCGTTAATTAGACAAAGGATACATGAAAGTTGTAATACAGAACGCTGATAGTGTTACATGCATTTGCAGCATTTTTCTAAACGTTAATGAATCAGTTATTTAAAATTAAAGATGACTTAAACAAAATTTACAAGAGTAACAATTTTGTCAATAAAAGAGCAGCAACTTTTGACAACGAAATTTGTTTGAAAACTCTAAAACATGAATTTTTATTATTATCAATATCAAGAAATAGTTTGTACATACACATATTATAATGAATTATTAAAATAAAGAGTTTTGGTTTCTAACCTTGAATCGATTTTTTATCAATAGTGCACCACTATCGATTATATACATACATATACCTATTAATGCCAATTCTTTTGTTCTCACCTTGCTTATAACTATAACTATAATAAAGAGCAGTAGATTGGTTTTTTTCTGTTTTTTTCCTTGTGAGTTTTAGTTTACTTATTTTACTTACTTGCTTGTAAAATATTAATTATTATGTAAATATTTTAGGTATAGTTCTATTATAGTGAGCCTATAATGGAACAGAATATTATAGGGAAAGATGAATAAACAAATAAATAATTTGAATAAGTTATGGCTGTCATACAACAGTCAGATAGGTAAAAGAAATGATCCTTTCAACACGTTTTCTAAAGTGTTAAAATCAAGAATTTATTTTCGATACAAATCCGCATTTCTCTGCAGACTTATTTTCTAATAAGTTTCTATGTATGAGAAAAGTTAACATTAAGCACACTTTAATAGCAGTTGCCCTTGAAATTTTTGCGTTTACCGGTCATCGCCTTAAGAAATATAGGTCGAGTTCAAAATTCTGCAAGATAGATCCGTCTGAAGAACCTGCCACTGGCAAAGATGCCTCCGTATGCCCAAAAGACATTTCAAGCGGGAAAAAATCCCAAGTGCTGCTCAACAGACGTAGGCGCTTTGTGTCAGCTCCTCGCGGTATTAAAATCAGATGTTTACCTGGAACAGCTGTAATTCATGGACATAAGCTCAGAGGCAGCTCCACGAACGAGCGACTCCATGGCCGGCTCTAAGTTATGCAAAGCCGAAAAGTGAAACATTCGGGCTGGAAATATCTCTACGGAATACGAGTGTGCAGCACTCTACCATTTAAGGGAAAATTTTAAAATCCGACGTTTCATCCAAAAATGAGGTTTGAACGCTCGAAATATACTTGAGTGTTTCCTTATAAAAAATTCATACGCTAACAAGTCTCTTAAGCTTCTTTGCAACTGCGCTGCTGTACCGTTTGTGGGAAGTTATCTTTAAACTTTAAGAACGTCCTCCTGGCGGAGGAACCGAATAAAAGGGGACTCAAGACGGCGAATATTTGCATATTTTTGGAGAAATGAAAAGGGAAAATTTCCATGAATACAGCTCCACATTGCATTATGTATTTCTGCGAATTTCTACGCCCGGCAAGTACTATCTGACGTAGCTTCGGAGCCAGTCCCTTTTCCCTGCTTCTACATCTTTAATGGCCTAATTACAGATGTATACAGCCTCGCTTACAGCACGTATCAGATATAATTAGAGGATTTAGCGCGTTCTCGCATGGCCCACTCTTGGTTACGTCATTACTACGAGCGGTTGTTACGTCTTACGGCCCCATCTAGCCTCAAATTTCAGACGTTCGACCAGAACAATTAGATAAATGGCCAGCCCGAGCACAGCAAGCTCAAGTCTGCAATCACATTCGATTGCCTCAATTTATGTGCAAAATAAATCGAGGTGACTACCTTGAGCTCGGCCGCACTACCGAAAATCTGAAGGCAGGTAATTACGCAAATAGTTTAATTAAAACAGTACCTTTAGCCCTGCGATGCGGCTCTCATGGCTCACCTTCACTAGAGGATTTGGAGCACCTAATTCGGGGGACCGGCGGAGGCGCCTCGTGTGGACCTTCAACGAATGCCAGCGAATAGAAGCCAAATGCTCAACAAGTGACTAAATTGATATCTGCCGTGACGCGGTGACATCTCAATGGATCAGGTGGATAAGTGTTGTGCTACCCAACCTAAGCGAAATTCCAGCGACTTTGTGGCAAGGGTCAATGGGCCCAATCTGTTTCCGCATCTGCTGGGATTGGAAATTCCACAAAAGCAAGAATGCTTCTCTAATCCCTGGTCATTCAATTCAAACTTCATTGATTTAAAATTGATTTTAACTTTAAGGGGGTAAGCCAACAACTTCCCCCATCAATTACATAACAATATAGATGCTAGAATAGCTGTATCAAATTATGGTGGAAGAGATAATGGTTTTCATTATATTGATGTACACAATCGATTTAAGCTCTTACTAATCTCAACTCAACCACTCCCGTAATTGTTTTAAAGACGCTTTGCGGGACGAGGACAATAGCAGCAGGAACATAAAACAAAGGGAAGCTGCAAGCACACGTTTCTAGTCGATCAGAAAAATTAAAAGGTGAAAGAGTCCCTTTTACCTCAAAGGGGGAAATGTCCTTGTAGATGGGAAGTGCACCAATAAAACCTCTCATGGCCACTACACAATAACAGTGATGCAACTATTGATGCATATTTTGTATTTTGCATTTAATTTCTATATAAACTGGTATTTTCCTTGAAGCTTAAGGAACACTGCAAATGACTAAAAGCTTCATCTTTAATTTAAGCAGTTAAGCTCCTTAGGTACCTTAGAGATAATACTTTTAAAATACTAGAGTTTTCGTAATCCCAATGAATAAATAATCAACTCCTTCATGTAGTTTGGCTAAGCTAATCAATTCAACCATTAACTTGGGACGGTTTCAATAAATTTCTTTTTCTACTTAAAAATCGCATGCACTTGCAGCCATTTTTAATAGCACCCAATTACAACTGTTCTAAACATTTGGATTGGTTAGTGGTGTTTAGACACATTATATATATATATATGTATATATAAACATTTAATACATTTTATTTAAATTTAAATTTAAAGCTGTTGTTGACAAGTTGTTTCAGTTTTTCAACACAAGACATTTTCATTTCAGAAACGTCAAACGTTTCCAGGTCATAGGAACAAAAGAGCACTTATCCAAAACCGATAAATTAATTTGTTCTTAACTTCCTCCTTATTATCGAAGACATTACAGTAATTTTACTGAGCACGTCATGCCCGCCTCTTGTAATTTACGTAAATTTACGCTTATAGGCGTGTTCATATCGTTAAACTGTTAATGTGCTGGGGCACATAAGTTTCTAATACATGTATTATGTCATTACTTTTATGTTTTGGAATGCAATTTACGAAATAAATATTATTCTAAATTATAACAACATATTTTTATTATGTAAAAAAATACTTGGGATTAATATTACAAATGCTGGAGTGTTGATATTGTTTTGAATTTAACTAAAAATCTAGTGTAAAATGCCCGTCTTTATAATAATAGTATAACTGCTAAGTGTAGTAGATAGTTATATCCCTAAAATTGATACTTTTACCTTTAATTTCTGATTTGAAGCCATCCAAAGGCTGCGAAATTATTATTATTCTAATATAAAGGCGAAAAGGATTCAAAATACTTACAATGCCTTTAATTGGCAATCTTTTTCCCTCAAAAAGTGCCTGATCACGAAATAGATTGACTGTCTCAAATATGTGGAGGAAAAAGCCAGGACTGGGGCACCTATTACAACGGAGCATCACTAATAGACCGGGAGATAATATATTCCAGACACAAAACCCGAAGCAGAATGGCACACTTTTTATTAGGGAGCCATGACGGAAACTTTTCCCGTCGCCCATTCCCAGCCGGCTGGTGGAATCTTCGAAGTTACATCTGCGGGTAAAAAGTTTATAAGCGTCTCAGATCCGGAGTCATCCACGATTGATGTGCTTCGATGACGCTGCACTTTGGGACGGATGAGATTGACTTCGCTGGAACCGTCCGCTCTGATTGGGGCCCGTTGGGGGGCTCCGGGGAGCGGTTGCTTAATCGCATCCGAAGCAACTGCACGAACCACGTCGAAATTATTTGTATCACGGCACGGTACCGCTTAAGGATTATGCAAATGAGCAAAATTGTCGCTGGATACCTATTTATCTGCCGCGCTAATTTGAATTTTATGGACAAAAATCAGCATTTGCACTAAGAATTTGCCGGGCACAAAACTCCCAGGCAATCAAATTTTATTTGTCCCCCAGCTCGAGGGTCCCCCCTGAGTGAGATTCGCACGATTTAAATGTAAAATGCACGGACGATTTTTATTGGCTTACACTTGTATACAGTGTGGAGCTGATGGTGCCAGATCCGGGGAATGCTCCTGGCCGGAGAATTAAAGGGTTAAAATGGCAGGACGATATTCCCGTTGACAGAAGGGTCCTCCCAAACATCTAAATCTATAAACTTGGGATTATCTCGGACCTCTGCACTTACTTTTCTGAGTCGATAGGTTTCCTTTATTGCTTGGGCGAGGACTTTGGGGCGACCCCAATCTCAATAAAGGTTCATTACTAATATCTAGAAGGAGCTTGATGGCGGCTGAATTACACAGAAAGAATAATATTTTAGTGAAGGGCCCATGCCAGCCCGAATGGGCTTAATTGAATCCCGGCAGTTCATAGAGGGTCTGTCGCTGTCCCTCCCCCGCAGGGTACGCAATCGTCGAACATTCCTCCGATGGTGTCTCGCACGGGATTAGTGCCGCGTAAATGGGCTCCCGAGTGCCCGGCAATCTTCACTTTTTACTTGGCGCGGACGTGATTGGGGCCCAACCTGGCCGGGAATCCTCCTGAAGTGGCTTGGGTAATTAATTTCTTGTTCTTCAGTTTCTTATCTCCGGCTGCAGAGGATCCTCCGCTTTTGTTCCTGGCTTACGGTCGAGTTGTGAGTGCTCGGCATGCTAATTGCAGCGGACAGGAGAGGTCCGGCCAGCCCTGGGCCACTTGAAGGAGCCCCACCCCCACCCGTTTGCAGAGGCACCTGCTTTGCATGTATATACGCGTAAACAGTCCCGCCTGCAAAGATTTCTGTATTAGGCGAAATTTACGTGTAGTCATTATCCTAACGAGAAGGAGATTATGTTTACAACCCGGGTTTGCACCTTGTACTATTTTTTGCCGGGAGCAGGAGCCCGAAATTGAATGTATGGCAAGCACCTATCCCCGGCACAGCATTAACCCAACGGCCAACTCCTGCTGCTTAACGTTTTCTTAGTTTGAAAGCGAAAAGCTTTTTACCTCTTCCCCAAGTTTTGTGCGGGCATAAACCTTCCAACTAAAGGTTTTCTTTTAGCGTAATGACGCCTTCAGGGCAGGAAACAATGTGTTTTATGTTCGCCGCTTTTTTACTTGTTCCTCGTTCTGGGTGGAGGAGCCAATTGATATTAAGGGGATTCCCTATAAATGGAAGAGTTCCAAAGATCGTTTAGGGAAGCGTTCTGTGACTGGAGCACATGTGGTGTTCATTGGAAATTTGCGAATAAATAGCCCTCGTTGATCCCGATGACGAATTAATGGAGATGGGGGCCTTTGGGCAGTCTCTCCAGGAACAATAGCAACATTTATTTCGAATATGGATGCGATAAAAACGAATGATTCTTTGGCGTTGGGGTTAAATCGATCCGAAACAGTGTTGCTAAAAGCACATTGGGTTTTTACTGACTCAACTTTAACCTGATGAATGACTATTTCTTTTATATTATTAAAATACCTACCGTAAAATTAAAAAAAAAATTTGAAAAAGAGTGAAATTGCAATCTCCTCACCTAGCGAAATTTAAATTAATTTATTTGTGGAACTAAAGTACACAACGACTGAAGTTTTTTCTGGAAAAATAATCTCCGTAAAATATTAATTAATTTTAATTTATTTGCACACATTTAATTTCTTGATGTACCAACTTAAGTACAGGAATGTTTACTCATAAACTGCTCTCTTAGCCACAAAATCTGAACCATGAACATGTCCATGGTAAAGTTGCTATGCGCACCTTAGACAATAATTTTCTATCTGTGTTCTTATTCAATTCACAGCATCCACTTTTCATGCTCTTCCCATATATGTATGTACGTACTAACATATTTATCGCATCACATCAAGTCCCCTATTCCTAAAATTTACCCTGAAATGCTTCCAAGCATTTTTTGAATTCCTTTTCTTTATGAAGATATCTCCAAAGAAAGAATATTATTTGGAATTTTAGAAATGAGGAGGAATTTATATACAGTATCACAAGTATTTTATTTGAGGGGCAAAATTAAGCAAAACATGTTATCATTTTCTTAACATGAATAGATGTAAAATTGCATAATAAATGAAATGCGAACAATAATAATTGAAGGTTGAATACTGAATGTAATTCAATTCGTTTAGTTTTCATACCCTGTTCCTAAATAACCAAATTACGAATTTCGAATATTTGCAAAATACCTACAGTTTCTGTCAAGCATAATTTTTAATCAAACCTTATTATTATATGGAACATCAATAATCATGCAATCATATATTGTTACTTTAAATGTGAAATACATATGTATGAACTGCTGAATGGAATTTATTTAATATTGTATGATATACTGATTGCAGCTATTCGGGGATTATAATAGACCAGTAATGACGAACTTACAGCAGCCGTATCAAATGAAACACGTACGAATATTCTACTGGAACGTGAACAATGTACAAAAACTGAAATTATTATGAACATATATTTCACATTTTATTTAATTATCTTGTTTTCGCGAGCAAATAAATCGGGATGATTTAATTTTCTTCTCCTTAATTCAAGTATTGAAAAATTTAAATTCATCTCTTAACTATTATAACAGATAAGTCTTTAATAAATTAAAAAATCGCTCATATCTGAAAGTTGAAAAATTTTGAAATCGCAAGATATACATATGTATGTATGTATGCCAAAGAATAAGTAATGAGATATGGTTGACTTGAATACGTATCCACACATATGTACATATTACTATAGATAACGTAATGGCACCGAATACCGTCCACTTAAGGATTCACTACTTTCATTTTCTGATACTAAATTAACAATAGCAAAAATACAAATTTTTCTAGCGGTTTCAATAGGAGAAAACGATACTCAATCGTAATAAACTATCCTCGTTCGTCTATTTCATTGTTAAAATATTTAAAATTAATTTTTAACACAACACTAGCCATCATTGAGCTAGGACCCTAATTCCGACCACCATCTCGCCCTGATCCCAATATCGACCACTTGTGCCCCTAATACCGACCGGACAAATTTTACTGAAATAAAATATGAAAAGATACGTTTTGTTATCTTATTACAATAAATAATTTAATAACATTTAATAACATTTATTAAAATACAGTGCTGCCGGAAATTTTAGGACCAAACGTTGATTTTGAGCATATATTCTATTCCCAAGCCCATCACTTTTTGACAAGCAGAAGAGGGATGGTGACAACGGGTGCATATAATCTTTGTCTGTCCTTAAATATTTCATAAATTTTTTTTTAATTCATGTACATACTATTTTTAATACAAATGACCAAAAACGTAATGCAACTGTGTTGAAAATTTTGTGACCAATTTTCTTTTATCTTTCTTTAAATTAGAAATAGTACAGTTTTTCTCACGATAAAAATTATAAGTTTTTTGTAGAATAGTTTACAGTTCAAGTGTTTGTCACTGTGTCATTCAAACTGTTGTCATTACATGGTGAAGTTTTAATAAATAAACAAAAAAATTCAATATCTTCCCTAAAATAATAAACGAATTGTTAAATTGTTCCAAAAATTGATTTTGTCTTCATTGAATGGAAATAATCCACAAGCGGAAAATGATTTTGGATAAGCTCTGGTGTCATTGATGTGTCGATAGATGTTTTTAAAATTGGTGCAAAATCTTCCCTCCTCATTCGTTCGCCAGTGATGAAAAATTGTCACTTGTAATTCTGAAGTTCAGGATATGTTGTATACACTCCGCGACACCTGATTATAGGCAGTCTCAAATACTCAAGTATTTTAAGTAATGACGAATTCTAAGAAATTGCATATCCCTCATTACATAGAACAAGAAACTGCTAATTACTTTGTGGGATTTTCCCGTGCATCCGATGCATTATTTTTTTTTTATGATTTTTTACCTCAAAATTGCTATAAAAACCGGCGACACTTGAAATCCGTCTGGTCGGAATTAGGAGCATATTATATTGTCCGCATACCTCAATACCGACCTGTGGTCAACATTAAGATACACTCTAAATTTTGTTGCTTCTAATTCCGACCACAATATTTTTCAATTTTCCTAACGGAAAATAACTAAAAAGCAATAATTTTTTATTTAATCATATTACTTAAGAATATATAAAATGGAAGTAATTATTAATATCCTAGTAAATGAGCGCGTTTATTAATAAAACTTAAATTTTGAAAATATCGATTTTTAGAATTTCGTCGATCCACTCAAGCAAAATCTAGCTTCCGACTACATTAATAATTTTTTCTACAAAATTATGAATAAATTAAATATTTTTTTTTTATTAACTACTAGTATAGTAATGTATTTATATGTTTTGCTTGGAAAAAATGCATTTTTATTTAATTTCCACATGGATATTCGCCAAATAGCCAAGTGGTCGGAATTAGGAGGGCGGTCGATAATAGGTGCCGTTACGTTAACTTTTACTCTAAAACTTTTGCAGCATATACCTAAAGAAAACAAATTTGTTTTCCATTATTCCCTTTTTTACAAAAAAAAAATCCGTGCTAATGGTCATTAGAATTGTTTTCCAGTAGACGGGCATAGAATCTCATTCCTGCCAGCTCCTCAACTTTTGAAGCGATATCTTTTTGGTGCCTGTCAGAGTAGAGATCCTGTGTCAGTCGTATGCACGACACCCAGAGATGTGTCATCTGGGGTGAGGATTTAGGTAAAAATGCTTGTAATATGCAAAACACACATTCCATTCCGTATATGGAGGCTCCTCCTGGCCCGAATGCATGCTGTAAACGTCCTTATAAAAGGGTCATATAACTCACACTTATCTTTCCTGTAACCCACCGTGCGCCTCGGAAAATCTCACGTGTACTCATAAATAACAGCAGCTTGACATAAAGTTTCGAGCCCATCGACCCTTTTGTTCCCAACAATAATCACAGTTTGTTTTATTGTTTCCGTTTGTGCACAGCTTTGCTCGGGCGAATGCCTCGTAACATTTTCACCCCGGAGAAGCATCAACCCTCTGAGAATCCGCCCGGCAACGGGCGTAAGTTACCAAAATATTAAAAGCCGCTCCAATTAATTTTTGGTTGATCATTTAAAAACGTTTCATTAAAACTGGCGAGCCTGGCCGACTGCAACTATCTCATACCGCGAAATTTTCAGCCCACCAACCATCCAATGGATGCCGCCCAATCACAACCATTTTTTGAGGGGTAGTTTGCTGTTAAATAAATTTAAATTAAATCATCGCCCGAAGGAGCGAAAGAAATGTACTCGAGAGTTCACATGGCCGGAACAAGAACGAAATATTGGGCAAAAGGCACCTATTTGAAAACTTTCAGATTTGGTCCATAGGGCACGATTTCAGTTTTGGCGCTGGTTGTGACTCTTCCTGGCTGAAATTATCTTGAGCCCCAGCAGAAACTCTAGAATTTACAAGTCCCCCAGCTGCTCTGATGGCTATAACTGCTCCTTTGTGCAGTGACTTACTACATTCCATATAGGTAATTATTCAAGCCAACTATATGTGGAATTATGTGGAGTTGACGATATAAATCAACCTATCCAGTCTTTCCGCAGAGTACACCCATTTCCATCCATAAGAGGACTATCAGTCCTCGTACTGGTCCATGGGCTGCTGGGGGCTGCTCTTGTTATCAGAGCCTACCCGGTGCCAAGAGGAATCGAGCCCTGCATCCAAGAGAGTTAGTTTTGCTAATTCATTTCGCTTGGGGAAGACTAATTATACAGGAACATGTCCCCAGTGCTCCACAATGTTACAAAATTATATTTTCTAGAGTCTAGCGTAAATTTTCTGGTCATGTTAGGGTATGCGGCCCTTCATTCTGTCCTCCTTTTCAAACTTCGTTATTTACCTCCTAAAGTAAGTATATCTTTAAAAAGTTTAAATTTAAAATCAATTTACGCCCGCTGAGCCATGCAAATTTTTCGTATCAACATGAAACGACTGGAGGTTCCAGGACAGACTACCAAACAAGGAAGGGCCCCAAAAGGGCCTAGGCAGTGGGGTTCGTCGAGTTGCGCAATATATCGGTTCACTCAGGGCTTTCTTTACCCCATGGGTCCAGTGCGTATTTACACAGTAAATCGATTGTATGCCGCTTTAGAGGCGTGGGGAATGACCGCAGAATAAGAACTAAATATAAAAGCAGTCATGTTTTCCTCAAAAATAGCGCCGATCGCACTTTACAACTAACCAAGAAAAACAATATACATATAGGTGCTCCAACAGAATTGGCAGATAAACCTGCCCTTCGCTTCATCCTCCAGGCAGTGGCGCCTTATCATACTACGTTCGGGTAAATTTAAACCCCAAGAGACTCTCTATCTTCCTGAGAAACCGAACTACTATTTTTCCCACCGAAGTGTTTGTGCATGAACACCACTCTTAAGGACGCCTCCCTTAGAGCTGTAAGCACTTAAGAAAAATATGAGATTGGAAGATGCTGCATCGTAATCCTTTGAAATCTTTGCCACAAATCTTCTTTAGATGGGGAAATAACAGCGCCCAACGCAATGTTTTCTGTAGCTCTATAGCATCCAAATGGAGGATACTTCGAATTCCCTTTCACGAGTCGCAGTAATTGCAACGCTGAATGCTTACATTCAAAGAACACTTCTGGAGGACATGAAAAATATGATATACGATGTCGCAAAGGTGCAAGTGTGGCCTCAGGCAACAAAGTGGGTGCCTTACTTTAGTAGGGTGTGATGGGGCTTATATTACTTAAACTTACTCATACAATTTCCTTTTTTAGACATTTATAGTTGATGAAATTAACTTTTGCAATTTCAAAGAATATAAAAAAAAGTTATTTGAAAAGCTTCCGTCAACCATAGACATTAATCTTGTTGCATGTATGAGTATGTGTAAGCATTTATGATTCTATAAAAATGTAAATTTCCAAATATGTTTTTGTTCATTTATATTGTTACAATTTTCTTATTTTATTCTAAAAATACATTTAATTTTTTTTAATATTAAAAGAAGGCGATTCTATTTTTAAGGCTTTTGTGACAAAAAACTTTAGTCGGTATATACTTATAAAGAGTTCTTGAAAAACAAAAGTATATTTTATCCTTAAATTATGGGTTTAAGACCTTGACTAGGAATGTTTATGCGATCTTATTAGATAGATCTATAATACTTAATAGAAATTAGTAATACACAAAAATAGTTATATTAAAATAGTAGTTTCTCGGATAGGACACTAGCAATTAATCACGATTTTAAGGTTGCGTATACCCTAGTTTTCATATTAGAAGACGGTTTTGCAATATGCGGAGTGCCACAGAAAACCTGAAGGGTACATTTTCGGATGAGCTTGATTTTATAATTATGTAATGTCCTTACAGAATGTAGATCGTTTTAAGTAAGTCTATGTACCTACTTTAAAAAACTTCAAAGAAAGATTGAAATTGTGTACAAGTACAATTTATTTCCAAAAGTCCTAGAGACTGCAGAACGATAACATGTTACGCATTTAAGCTGTTATCATAAAAATGCATATAACTAAATAAAGTCTGACAGAATTTGTTACCATGTGGTGCAACGAGCCCGATTTATGGTAATAAGACCTTTTCGAAGCGTAATCCGTTGCGCCCCTTTAATTTGATTAACTCCAATTGACCCTTTCAGTTACGCACCAGGGCAAAATGTTCGAACGAAAACGAAAAAAGGCGGCCAAGGTCCAACCCCACCCACCCCACCCGCCTCTGTTCTTCTTCGTTCTACCGGTGAATACAAATGCCATATTTTGTATAAAATATTCATTTGCCTTTTCCCATTCGGCTTAGGAATAGAAAACCCCGAGTGCCCAGGCAGACGGATAGAGCAGCAAATAAGCTCCGACATTGGAGCGATTCAATCACTAGCATCCTTCCTTCGCTTTGTTTTCCAATAATACTTTTTTTTCAGAGCGAATTAGCACGCTAGAAGGAGGAACAATACGGCTAGCACCGCTATTAAGAATGTATCAAAATTGCGAGACCATCTCCTTTTAGGCAAAATAGGAAATGCCCTAGGATATCTGTGCGAAGGACTTATTCCGCACCCCGTGCAATTAAGGTGATTGCAGTGATGAGGGGCCTCCTTTTTTGCTTTTGTCTAAGAAATATATATAAGAAAACGAACGTCAAGGAGGGCGCTCAACCGATCGAAATGTACTTACACCTTGAAAAATGTTCGAACAAATTTCAAATTGCGCCAATCTGTTGGCCTGAACCTACGGAATAGGTATCGTGGGATGTGGGAATCGAATAAGTTTTCCCGTTTTCTTATAAGGCAAATAAGAGAGAAAAATATCTGAACATTTTCAGTATCCTGCAGATGGTGCGAATTTACCATTACTCTAGTCTAGGTCGTTTGCCTTCATACACATCGTGAATGGGATTTTTGCCTTTAATTTTAAAAGAATAGGTACCATGTAATATAAAGAATAACTTTTAAGTACTCTTTAATACGAAACAGGAACTAGACATCTTTTTTTCAATTGTTTCAATTCGTTTCTTGTTCTCAAAAAATTTTTTAAACCATGTGTCAACTTTGGCTTCACTTGTACTTTCCCATATTTAGTCCAAATTTAGTCTACTCTTTCATGCACTTTGTGGGATTACCTGTTGAGAAGGTGCAACTCAAATACAAACTGGCACGGCCTTATGGAGTTTTACATATAATTTTTTTATTTAAAATTTTAAAAAATATTTAACACTTGGCTGAAACACCTCCGAAAAATCGCATAGCTGGTACTATGAGATCCATGTGACCTCTGCCACGAAAATGTTACTATAGTATCTGTAAGGCAACTAAGGATTTAAAAAAAAATTTACGATACTTTTATAATGCTCTACTATACAATATAGTAGTAGATAAAAAAGAAGGAAAATTAAGAAATATCCAATATTGAGATACGAAAAAGAAATTAAAAAATGATAAAAAACTTAAGATAACTCAAGTTGGAATTACGAAGCTTGGGTTAATCTGACTCCTAGGTGCTAATTATGGGTTCGTAATTTTTGTACCTAATCCAAAATAACTCTGCAAAAATGGATTTCGCTATTTTGTAGGAATCTTTCTTCAAAAAATAAATATTTAAATGATATTGGTATATCAAAGAGCTCGACTAAGATATTCCTATACAATGTTGTAAATATGTATTTTATTTAATAGTAGGTAGTAGGTATTAGTAAGTATTTTGGCGTAAAACTCGGCGGAGGTGACTAGCAAAAGGTTATGAAAAATTGTAAAAATTCAAATATTCTTTACATACTACCGATTTTCACATTTTTATAGTTACATATATGAACTATACATAATACATTACATATGTAGGTACGTACGTAGAATAAGGTTTACAAATACGTTCTTATTAAATTTTACTATCTATGGTAAGCCATGAGAATCATAGTGGTGTAAGTCAACAATTTTCATAAATTGAATTAAGACTAAAATCATATCACCTACCCATCATCCTGTTAAGACACCATAGAATTCATATAAAAAGTTGACTTACGCGACTATGATTCTCAAGGACTCATATGTTATTATCAGAAAGTAAATTTGTTGAAAAATGGACTTAACCACGGATTGATGATATTAATGTTGTTCTAATTTTATATAGCCGGATTATTTAGAGGCACATAAACGAATCAAGAAAAAAAAAATAGCAGCTGCAGAAAGGCATGGCATGTCAGAAATCTAAACTATTTTCATATAGAGCTATATGAGCTGAGCAGCAGGATCTTTTGATGTAGAGATGCCAGAGCGGCATAGCGTAGTAATATAGGTTATATAGCGACAAACAGATTCCTTAAAAACGCGGTATTCCTTTGTTCGAATTCGAATCTAATAAACCATCGTCCCAGGAGTAGTTGCAGACGTTGCAGACGTTGGAGCTTGGAGTCGACTGTAAGCATTTAATTTCCTTAGCTGGTCGAGCACGTCAGCAGTAGTTTGCAGGTTTCGCCAGGAACCGGCCATTGAAAGCGACGGGGCCGGCCCGTCGTCGTCGTGGGAAAGTAAATTACGAATTGTGAAATAGTTGTGCTGTAATTGAATGTTTAACTTCATATGAATTGCGCCGGAAGTGAGAACACTGGGGGCCGTGTACGTACATGCGGTGCAGGCTCGTTCACATATCACTCGGGTCCTTGGGAGCAGACAGCCCTTGCTTGTTTGCTGCTATGGCAGCAGTACGTGGGCAGAACTCTAAGCGCCAAAATTAAATTTCTACTTTAAGTACGTCGGAAGCACCCGGAGTTGAAATTGTCACGGATGCTTGTGTTGAAGTTACGGGGGTAGTTTCGGGGGTTTTCGCTCGTTCCCGGCGCTGCATATCAAAAAGCCTTACAACATGCAGTCAGTTAGGCCCGGCACTCTCATCTGCATGTCAGACGTGAATCCCCCTTCCACCGTGCCCAGCACTCTTTGCCAGGGATTTGTTTTAATTTCATTTCGCATGAAATCGAATTGGAACTTTTTTTTTTTCGTTCCTGCTCCTGGTGCTATTTCCATTTATTCACATCTGACTATAGACGGACAGCGTCGAACCGAACACACAGGCGTGCGTCCATTTGCTTTTTGCAAGACGTCCCTTTTTGTCATCCTCCTGATGCATGAATGTACCTCCCTTAAGTAACGTGATTTTCTGATTCAAAGTAGCCTGGTAACCGGGCTGAGCCCCCAATCGTCCCCGCAAAAATCCTAGAAATCCGCGCAATGGATGACGGCAAAAACTGCAGGATTAGAGGTCGACTTAGAAGAGCAGGGCGGCCAGTCACGCCTCTGACTATTTGTTTCCCAGCGCTTATTTGAATGGAAAACTACTTCCAGGGAAGCATTTTCCGATCAACGGAATAGGACAGGTGGGGGCGGTATCGTGGGCAAAAACTATCACCAAAAGGACTTTTAGGGCTTTTTACTCCTTTCAGATAAATTAGTGCGTTTGCTCCCGCAGCAGGCTCCCTTTACAGATATACTGCAATCCTTACAAAAAAATCCTTTGAAACTATTTTACAAAAAAATACAGAACATAAGAAGTTCAGGATGTCCTCATCTGCATATTACATATAGATAGGGCCCTATTATTGAATCTGTTCGAATCCCTTTTTGGACAAAAATTCCTTAATATAGTTCTTAAATTTTTAAAAAAATCATTCTGTAGCTACCTTTGACTTCAACTTCAATACATTTTTTCGCTGAAACTGGATAAAATAATCTGACAGAAAAATTCGACCGTATTATTTTGACCTTATATGCGAAAAAATTTATTGAAATCAAATATAACTATAATGAATTTGTGAGAACTTTAGCAACTTTTGCCCAAAAAGGGCTTTTGCAAACTCTTTTCAATCCGATTCGAACGACTTTAATTAGTCATTCTTAGTGTTATTGTTTCTGTTTATAATATTTTATGAAGGTCGCATTAAGTACTATAATCTTCTACAAATTATAAGTTTTCTGCTGATAGAGCGCCGGCCCACTTAAATTGCAGATAAGCCTATCTGCAAGTCCAGCTATTTTTACAACTTCCTCTGTAAACACACTTCTAACAATTTGTTATCACTTCTTCATTTTGCCACAGCTGTTCTTTCACTCTAATCAATCACAAAAGTATTAAATTAACACTTTTATTACAACTCTTTTTCAATACTGCACATAGAATTCGTTTTACAATTAAACTAAAGGTAGTTTCCTAAAAGATACATATAAATAAAATTTTATCGCTTTATTCTATAATTTTCTTTTCTTGGATGACGCCCGCCTCTTGTTAATTCACATAAACAATATTTTATGTAATTCAACTTTGACTTTGCACGCCTGTAACAATTATTTCTTATAAATATCCCAAAATGTAAACATTTTTTCAAACCAGTTTTAAAAATAGATAATTAGGTACTTTCTTTTAGTAATTCTTAGGTACTTTAGACAAAACCAACATTAAAAGTAAAACAAGAATATGAAATTCAAATCAACTGTCTTCACATTAGATTGGTTGCGTCTGTTCAACAAGCCATTGAAATGTTTCATTTAAGCCTCGTAATTGTAAAACAGGTCCAAGAACATTTAAAATTTCGTTGTGATAGTCATTGATATACTGCGTCTAAATGAGTTTTATTAATTACTAAAATACTCGTGTCAAATACATATGAGCCAATACGAACCTCTTCCCTTGTTAGTAAATCCATGTCAATCATATTAATTTGAATTGGGGCAAATGTGACTGTTCTAAATGATAAAGCGCCCTTACCACCGAAAGCGTCTGTAAGGTTTGACTTAACCACTTGTATAACATCCTCAATCCGGATACCGAATTCTCCGTCCTTATAAAATCCAGGTTCTGCAGAAAAATCAAATTAACCCCGCACTAAATTTATGGAAATTGCTTCCCGGTCGAATTGGCTGAAATTTTCGTATGTTATACTTAATGCCATTCTGATCAAAAGTCCCCATAGGCAGGAAGTTCAAAAAATCAATAGATTCACAAAATCATTAAAAAAATCAATAAAATAAAAAGTTTTTTTTGCGTAGAAGAAGAATACATACACACATATGTATGTATGCTTCTCATTTCTACAAGGTTTCTATCCTTTTTATAAGAGAAATTTTTCGAACATTCACATTTGATAATGAGTTTAATAAATTTAATTTAATTTAAAAATAGGATCTAATGAGGCCAAAATAGGTATCATATTTATAATCACCAACACAATAACTATAACTTATTAACTTTATAACTATTGGTTTTTGTGAACTTGCTGCCCAAGGAGATTTATGGATCAGGTTGACATGGCACATTCTACAATTTCAGTAAATTTGACCGGAAACCAATTTCCATAAGTTTAGTGCGGTGTTTTTTATCAATTTTTCGACATAAAAGTAAAGTTATCTATTATTTACCATTCGATGTAAACATGTTTTCTTTTATGCCAATGCCTTTATCACTGCTCGCGGCAAGCAAAGGTGGGTACTCATGAACATTTAAGAAAGCACCTACACCATGCCCAGTGCCATGTCCGTAATTAAGTCCAATTTGCCATAGAGGCCTTCTGGCTACGTAGTCGAAGTAGGAGAACTATGCAATAATTTAAAATTAAACAAATATTTCTTTCATGTTTTCTCCTTACCGAGGTATTTTCAGGAAAAACAGAAGTAACTAATGCGATAAATCCCTTTAGAACTCTTGTAAAGCATATCTTTTCAAATGGTTTTGGTTTCCCGAAATGCATTGTTCGGGTTACATCTGTTGTACCTCCACTTTATATATGTATTATTGATTCAAATTCATTCAAACAAATTTGGTAGCAAAATTATTTACTTACAGGTATTGACCACCGGAATCAACAAGGTAGATTTCATCTCTCGTTATAACCCTATCAGTTTCGTTTGTTGGAGGATAATGTGCCATGGCTGCATGCGAACCAAAAGCACTAATTGTTTCGAAACTTAAACCTTTGAATTCATCTCCTTCACTGCAAAAATAAATATGTATGTGCGTATGTACCTTTATATTATCGTCAATCGTCATAAGCAAATATGCATAGAATTATGTATTTATTCGTGAATAAGATTAATTAAACACTACACATACTATCGCCGGCAACCTTTGATAAAGCATTTTAAATTTAATATATTTTCTATCTTGAGTTTGAATTTTTCTCATCATGTAATCGTAAAATCAATTCTTCAATATCGATGATGATTTAACTTTTGTGATTTTTTGGTGACTCCCTTTGAATCGAAATATAAATTTTATTTAAAATATTAAGTTTTAAATAAACCTATGGTTTTATAGAAAAAGAGCAATCTCGAATCTTAATGTCTTATAAATTAATAAAAAGATTATGTAACTAACCTTCGGAATTCCGCCAGTTTTGAAGCGGCAGTTAATTCTGTTACATTCCCAAAATCTACTGAATTTTCCAACCAGTGTAGGAACTGTATTAATGCAACTCCATCTTGAATATGCGCATTGCGAATATTTCTCGCCTCGACATCGTTTTTAACAGTCTTTTCCCTTCCAATTACACTTGGAAGCGATAAAAGTCGATCGGAAGGAATTGCATCGTAAATTGCTTGATTGGCATCAGGAGAAACTATAATCTTGTAACTATTCTTCATCACCTGAATAAATACGAATTGAATTACGAATAATAATAAACTAATCTCATATGTATGATTAGACTACCACATCAGTAATTCCCTTTAGTATGTCTTCATATGGTTCTATTTCCACCTCTACATCTTCGGTCTTGAAATGATTTCGAAGAGAATCCGTAATTCTTTCTTCATTTATAAACAAACGTAGTTTATCCATCGTAATGATTAGAAAGCTATAAAATACGGGATTATATTCAATGTCCGATCCGCGCACATTGAGAAGCCCTTAATGACAAAAAATCAAAATTTTAATTAGATCTAGCTACAAAAACCACACCATACATACATGCAATTTCATCCAGCGCTGACACGACCAAAGCACCTGCATGATGCAATTTGGTAGTTTCCCTAATTACAGAAATTTTCTCTGTCACCGAGCGTCCTGCATTAAATTAACGAACTGGTTAATTAGGGTTTTCTAAAAAGAGGATTTGCGACAAATCGCTGGCTGCTTTTTACAAATTTGAGGTACCCGTCGAAATGTATTCATCACAACGTTGCCTATTATTAGTAGCTTCTTAAGGCAGAGTTAAATCACAATAATTAATGACGAGCATCATCTATCTAATATGCATATTTTTGGAGTACTTAATAAGTAGAATTTATTAGGGATGGATTTAACAATATAACCAGTGAAAAGCTGGTGGTGACTTTTCAGGTCATTAAAAATGGCAAATTTCTGCTCTGCCATTTATCAAGATTAGCGAGTATTAAAAAACTAATTTTTTAGGTCTTTTTTATGTCTTTTTCGATACTGAAAAAGGGAATAAACGAAGAGACTACATATATCACCTGTATAATTCCTATCAAGTGGGTATATCGCGCCAGAAGGTAGAACAGGACGATTTCCCCATATTTTATCCACCAAGTTCTCCTTAACACCGACTAATTGATTTCTTCTTTTAATCATTTTCATTTTAAAAGAATTGAATACGCCGGCTGATAAAGCAGAGAGGTCGACACCAATATTCGAATTTGATAGCTGCTGGTTTATCCAATCTTGTGTTGATGGAACACCTTGCTTACCTAAAGAATACATTAAAGTCTAAAATTTCAAAGGGATAAAATTACCCAAACTCACCACTCCTCATTATAGTCCAACAGTCTTGATTGACTTGGTCCTCAGCCTGCAGATAGTACCTTGAATCAACCCATAGGGCGGCTTTTGCTTTCGTAATTACAGCCATTCCTGTGGATCCCGTAAACTTTGTCAGAAATTTGACCCTTTTGTCACGTTCCCCAACATACTCATTCTGAAGGAATCGGGGTATTAAATTAATAGTTAAATTATCTATTAGGTCAATTTTATTTTAAGGCACTCACATTGTGTGCATCGCTCATTGGAACAATATAGGCCGCAATAGAATCTGAATCCATCAATTTACGGATTTTTGTAAGAATTTCGGCAGCCTCTCCATTACATTCCCCATCCCTGTCGACTTTGTCCTTAATTATTCTGAAGAAAATAAATTTACTGACATTTCCACGAATGATTCACTTTTTAGCCATCTATACAAGATGTTTTCAAAAACTTTATTCCGAAGTATGTATCAATCGGTTCTTAAACGTATCCTAAACAAACGGGAAGTGAATTTCTATTTTATGAAGGTTATAAAAGTCTAGGTATAAGTACTTTAGTTTTTTTTTAACTTCCATATTTACTTTACCTGGTATTTAAAAAACATGTAACATGTTACAGATTTAAAATTTAGACAGATTGAAACTTAGTTAATCCCAATCTATTGCGACCAGAAACTAAAAACTACTAATTAAACCAACTAACCTAGTAAAATGTTAATAATTATTTCTTCCATACCTCCATAAAAAGGTTCATTTGTTGAAAGTCTTTTTAATAAAGTGAAGCTTTATATCTTTTATTAAACTACAAAATTGTTCTGCTTATTTTTAACAAAACAGAAATTAAAGCAATCATATTTTCTCATCGTCACTGTAATCTAATTCGTTAAAATTTAATTAAATTTAAAACCTAAAAAATCAACGTTTTGCTTTATTACCACGGTCTCTCTAAATGAACAATAAACTTTATAAATTTTTAAACGTGAAACACTTCTATACGTATCAGATTCCTTAACCCACCACAATTAACAAACTCGACGTCACGAAAAAAATAAATAATAAATCACTTGGGAAAACTAACTCAAGATAACATTGAACACGTTAAATGATAATCAATTAATTACCCAGCGTAGACCACATCGATAAAAATCGTAAAGATAATCACTAGCCCAATAACACAATTTGAATCCTTCCTCGGATACTTCCACATTTTAAATTCTCAGTCTGCGCACCGCGAGGACCTCAACAGTCAATGAATTCTTCGCGAATAAAGAAACTGCTTCACGCGAAGACACGTTTTATTACCTCGCCGACCTAAAATCGCATACGACAACCTTCACCGAACTTAAAGTAAATTGATAAGACGATCGGTGGCAAGTGGACTGTAAAGATAGTAAAAATCGGCGAAGACCTCTTCAAAAGAGCTAGCCCCATAATATGGACAATTATGAGCACTTCTGGCCGAAAGATACATGTATGCATATAAATAAAATAAATAGAGAGCTGGAGGAAGGTCAAGGTCAAGATCAAGATTACTACAAATCCCGCGACTCCCGCGGCTCGTGATTTGATTGAATAAGTGCACAATGTTGTGTCTGATTAACCGACGTGAGCTGCTCGCAACTTCCGCGTGCAGATTAGGAGCGCCTTCCAGCGAGGCATCAAGGTGAAACCATTCAGGCGAGTCAAGTCATTGACGTCCACTTCGGACGATGCTATTGACCCTACAAATGGACTGCAGTTAGTGCAAAAATCGAACAAATCTTTCGCAACAATTCACAATTGTATGCTAATCGACTAAGACGCCTTACGTGGGTAGTCACCCTTTACCTAACTTATTATGGAAAAACGTGCAAACTTAAGCTGACACAATTCGGTAGAAACATTTTTGAATGAATCAACAGAGCCCAGTTTGATTTACCAATTTAATTAAAATTTGATTTAAAGTACCACCATCTTCAATCATTTTTACCTTTAGATTCATTAATTAACTTCGACAATTCGACTTGCTTTATCTTGATTGATCACTCGAAATACTGAACTAAATTTGAATTATTCATGCCATTGAAAGCTCTGAAAATTATTCCACCGAAAATGAGATTATGCGAATGCATGCATTACATTTACCCGCAATTTATGTAATAACGAACTGCGGAATTCGAATTACTATATACATACAGCTACATAATGGCGAGAGAATAATTTTTCAAAATATTAAGATATACTGAGAGTAACCTACCTAGTATAATGAAATTATTGAAATAGCCTAATTTAAAGACAATAATGATAAAGTAAAAATGCTTGTAAAACTTTTAAATAGAATACGAGTAATAATAAAAGTACAAACACATATATTTTTCAATTTATTATTCTTAAATCAATAATGTTATTTTACAAAGTGAATAGGCAGAATGGAATCATATTGATGTCGCGCGCCCAACATAAATACATATCAGTAACAGAAAGAATAATATTTTCACATGTGCCGACTGTGCATTTTGGTAGAATTACTATATGAGGAGCTGGCGAACAAAACGGTATAATTACACCTCCGGTCAAAATCCTTTTTTTTTACGGTCCGGAGGTTTTGGGCCCGCTGAATTTGAATCTCAACTCATTTTCAATAAAAACCTCCTAAAACAGGGTTAAAATTGCATCCAAAGTTCATGGTTTCGATCATAATGGTATAATTACAATAAAGCTTCAACAGCATTGAATAAGCGAGCGCGTTTTCGTTCAAAACGGAATAATTTTCATACAAATTTGCAAGATGTCAATCAAAATGGATTAAGTGACCTTTTTTTTGTTTTTAAAGTGAAACTTTTATTAGATTAGATTTTTTTTAAAGAAGAAGATTTTTTTTTTTGTTGATTAAGAAATGTAGTAATAAATAAACGAATTAAACTGTTTTTTTTTTTAGATTGACCTAACCTAACTCACAAAAAACTTATTGTTAGCAATCAAAAGGGCTTAATTGCATCCTCGTGACAATCAAAAACGTAATAATTGCACCGATTGCAAACAAAACGGCATAATTGCATTTTACAAATTTAAATATCTTCCGTTGTATTAGACATAGCAATCTGGATTTAACATATGTCGAATAAAGTTTCAAACTACATATAGATAAATTAAAACCACCGCCAAAAGCTCACTGTAAGTATGTCATTCAGTTTTTTACTGCTCCTGAAAAATTTCATTTTATGTAATTATACCGTTTTGTTCGCCAGCTCCTCATATAATAATGATTTAAAGCTTGTATGCCTGCCAAATCTTTCTAAAATATATGTACGTGAAATATCCGTACCCTATCCGCCAGAAATTAAACGAGTAACGCCTTTTCATAATTTTTTGAAAATCCCAGAATTCTTAAGGTTTATACTCCCATATTAAAAAGACCTTATCAAACGACATGCTGTATCTATGTACGTGGCGTTTATCAATTTTATTTTGTGCAGCATATTTTTTATTTATTTTGTGTTGGGAGCGGGGAAAATGCATTTGCGCACTTAGGTGACCGAAGCCACCCATGTGCCGAGCTCCCTGGTCACATGACCAGGCCTGTTGGCTAAAACCCCCCTTACCGCATCCAGGACCTCCACCCCTGAATCGTCAAGGAAACGTTACTTCGGGATGGAGTCCTATGCACCGCTCCAAACGGAGCACGCCCCACACACACACACACACACACACACACACACACACACACAAACAGGCATGCAGTAACTCAGCCAACAGGTGCTCCTTCATGAGCCCCTGTCTTTGTCATTAATAAGACAATAGGGTCTCCCTTAGGAGGTCCTGTTGTTGTCGCTTTCTTTCCGTTCACTTCAGGTCACGACTGGCTCCTCCTCCCTTATTTTCCCTCACGCTTCCCCTTAAGGAGTGTTGGGGGGGTGACAGCCCCTTCCTTCCCGCCATAGGCGGAGCCACCACGATCACTACTCCAGCCGGCACGGCGCAGTTTGCGTGCCCAGGGACCTCACAAATGGCTTCCCCGAGGGAAACTCACCCTCCCCTGGCGAAGCCTACGCGTTCGTTGCCCCAGCAATTTGTGTGCCAAAGGATCTCCTCTGGACGTGTTTAAGTCGTTAAGCGCCTCCTCTAAAGCCGGGGGGCCGTCCTTGACGACCTTGGAAAATTTGGCTGCTTCTTGAGAGCATGGCGATCATAGCACGCGTGCCGTCGCTCCCCTCGTCATCCCCTGTTTGGTTTTTTAAAGTTTCCATAATATTTTCTGAAAAACTAATTACGCGTTCTCGGACCATAGCCGAGGTAATCGCGAGCATACCTATAGGAGGACCCTCCCCTTCCGACCGTCCTTTCCCCACTTCGAACAAGCCCCGAAGCAGCAGCGACCTGCCTCCGAGAGTTCTGTAAGCTTTCGAAGGAGAACCCCTACACCTCCCGTCTGACCTAAGGATCAGAGCACATTAATTCTTTTACATAAGAAAATTTAGTAACTATTCCTTACTTTTAGAGTCGATATCGATATTGAATTTTGAAAATTATTATTAGAGTGATAATACAAATTTTTATACGGATTTTCAGTATTAGTATTAAATGTTGAACTACTAGTTGAAAAAATTATATAACTTAAAATTTTAAAGAAATAACATTTATAGCGCACAATACGGAAAAAATATGAGGAGTTAAAAACTGAAACGTTACGTTTTTCTCTGCGCAACATCTTTGCGCACCTTGAGGTAATCTCCGAAACTACTCATCCGATTTAAAAAATTCTTTCACCAATATTTAGATTGGACCTGGAGGGTGTACATAGGCTGTATATAATCAATTGTCAGAGTTTACGAATTTTAAGATGGCGGACTGCCAAATTTTAAATATTATGCGATTTGCACCAAACGTGATACTTGGGGGTTTTCGGGGTCGCTGATTTCAATCCGACTGTCAGAATTTGCGAATTCAAGATGGCGGACTGTCAAATTTTAAAGCCCGAACAAACGTTGATCAGGAGACCGTAGAATCGATTGGCATACCCCTGTTCAGACCTTAGCAAAGCACCCTGTATATAAAAATTAATGCCGTGCGTTTGTCGCGCAAAGGCTAAAAACGGCTCGACCGATTTGGATGATACTTTTCTTGTTTTGTTCGTCTCAATACAGGGTGGTTTGAAAAAGAAAAGATAATTCGGAAAAACCTAAAGGAGAAGCTCAAAAAACAATAAATCGAAAAACAGCACAATACCTACTTCGATTAGATTATAACACTTTGAATTGAGCTGAGATTTTCGAAATAATGAAAGCTAAATACATAGGTGAAAACATATTGAATGATCAGCTTGATTTTCTCAATAATAGTCCGTTACTAAACCCAAAAAATTTTTTGTAACTGGTGAGAGTAATCAGTCGATAGCCTGAGGATACCTCGATAGGGCGAAACGCGTCGCACTCAAGAATAAAATTGTACATTATATCTTAACAAATGTTTTATTAAACTTTAACAGATACTCGATTAGTTTTGATATACGAGGATTTCAAGATTGTAAAGTTCTCAGTGAAAAATAACAAGATAATTTCGATAGATATCGTTCGTGCTCTAATTTCAACATTTTTAACGGTAAGACATGCAACTTTCGCGAAACAAAAAAAAATTTCGCAGAATATTATTGCCAAATGTTATAATAATAGAAAAAAAGTACCAAGAATATAAAAACCAATGTTTGCGAAATTCATAAAAGGATCTACCACCTACTAAACGAAAATCGACCCGTACCTTGTACCTACACAATGCGGCCAATATTGCCGATCTCAGTGAATTGGAGTTGCAAGGTTGATTGAGATTCATAATCATTAATCTCTTATGAAGAGTTACAATTAAAACAATTTTAGGTGTTACGAAATTCACCTAGTCAGCTAGTTAATTAATAAATGTTTTAAATATGGTCAAATTTTCCATCCGTTATAAATTCTGGACCAAATGCATCACATATGCGACTCTGGTTCGTGATGCGCCACAGAAATACCAGATGTCACTTTAAAAATTTTATTTGTCAAAACATTGGGACGGTTTTATGACAGTCTGTCATTTATTAGGTGATAGTAAAAAATGCACTGCCCGGTCTCGAGTACGTGTTATTTGCGTTATCTTTAATACTTCAATTCCGATTGCTGGCGGCTTTTGACCACCCCAGGAAGAGATAAGATAAAGTATAAAAAGCGAAGATCAAACTGTTTACATCTTCAGTCCCGTGCCACGGCAGTTTTAGGAGAAATCTACCGGCGTTTTCTAACCACCACGGTCATGATAAGGCAAAAAGACACCACCCCCCTTCTGGCCGGTCTGCGTAAGCTGATGCAGAAACCCCCAGAGTGGGCGGAGTCCATCAGCGCCTACATCATCCCCTCAGACGATGCGCATCAGGTAAGAATCCGTTTTTTAGCCTCTCATAAATTAGCAATCTTAAGTGAAGTAATCACGGGGTAGAGCAACTATTAATAATTAAAATCTAGAGCGAGTACATCTGCCAGCGAGACGAACGCAGGGCATTCATCTCTGGATTTGATGGGTCTGCTGGAACAGCTGTTGTTACCGGAGAGAAGGCGCTCCTCTGGACAGATGGACGTTACTACCAGCAAGCGGGAAAGCAACTCGATGAAAACTGGACTCTGATGAAAGATGGTAAGTGGATTTATAATTTTGTGATAAGCTACTTAGACGGGAATTTCAAGGACTCCCCGCGACACCAACTATTGGAAACTGGTTGTCTAAAAACCTAAAAAAAGGCAGCAAAGTGGGAGTTGATCCCAGACTGATTTCATACCGCATTTGGAGACCTATTGAGAAGGATTTGGCTGCAAATGGTAACGATTATAAATCTTCCCAAAAGAACATAAAAAAAAAAAAATAAACAATTATGCAGATTGCAGTCTGCTACCGGTTCACGCCAATTTGGTTGATCTAATTTGGGAGAACCAACCTCATGGACCTACTTCTTCTATTATTATGCTAGATACAGGAATTGTGGGTAAAACAATCAAGGAAAAGTATGACGACATCAAGAAAGAGATGAAGGAAAAGAGTGCGGAGGCAATTGTTATTAGTGCTCTTGACGAAGTTGCATGTAATTTCTGCACTTCTGCACATTCATGAAGCCGTAATATAATTTTTTAATTTAAAGGGTTTCTCAATACGCGCGGGAAGGATATAGACTACAATCCAGTTTTTTTCGCATACCTAATTCTCACTTTAGACGACATTCACTTGTTTATAGACTCGTCGAAGCTTGGCTCAGAATTTGCGTCTCACCTAGAAAAGAATGACGTTAAAATTATCTTACACCCATATGAGAATATTAAATTGAAACTTTGCAATCTGGTACGAGCCTTAAATTCTCTACTACTTTACGAATTTAACATTTCTGGGCTTATTTTCACAGGTGGAGTGTTTCAGCGGAAAAATCTGGATAGCGCAGAGCTCTAGCTATTTCTTAACTTCTCTTATCCCAAAAAAAAGAAGGCTTCAAGCTGTAAACAAATCATTGCTCAGTTCATTCATAGTTTAAGTTTTAAATAAATATTTTAGATAACTCCATTAGCTGTTATGAAGGCGATTAAAAACCCCGCCGAAGCGACTGGTATGATAAATAGCCACATCCGGGATGGTATGGCGCTTTGCCAATATTTCGCATGGCTGGAGGAAGCGCTTAACAAAGGCGAATATGTGGACGAGATATCTGGTGCCGCAAAGCTTGAAGAATTTCGATCGTAACGTGCATTAACACTTACATTCCGTTCACACTCTTTAATAAAGTTTTAAATAGAAAACGCGACAAATACATGGGACTCAGCTTTACCACAATCAGTGCTTCCGGACCGAATGGATCAGTTATCCACTATCATCCCGCTAAAGAGACAAACCGCCAGATAACTAAAAACGAGATCTATTTATGTGACTCAGGTGCTCAGTATTTGTAAGTTGTGTGATGCTTCTACATTTCGAAATTTGTAAAATATAATTTTTATTCACAGGGATGGAACTACTGATGTAACGCGCACTATTCACTTTGGAGATCCGACTGATTTTCAGAAAGAGAGTTACACTCGAGTTCTAAAGGGGCAGTTAACCCTTGGTTCTACTATATTTCCTAACAAAGTTAAGGGACAGGTCCTAGATACTTTGGCTAGAAAAGCCCTATGGGACGTCGGTTTGGATTATGGACACGGAACAGGGCATGGAATTGGTCATTTCCTCAATGTGCACGAAGGCCCAATGGGAATTGGTATAAGACCAATGCCAGATGATCCTGGCTTACAGGAAAATATGTTTCTTTCAAATGGTACAATTAAGCTGAAAACTAACAAAAATTTTATATAAACAATATATATACATTTCAGAGCCTGGTTATTACCAAGAAGGGGAGTTTGGTATTAGAATAGAAGACATTGTCCAGGTAGTGCGTGCTACAGCACAGCACAATTTTTCAGGAAGAGGTGCACTCACTTTCAAAACAGTCACTATATGTCCGAAACAAACAAAAATGGTTAAAAAGGAGCTTCTAACGCAGGAAGAGGTATGTATTATAATTAATTTGAATATTAATTTTATCGAAACGAGATATAACATGAGTAACACAACTTAAGATCTACATATTAATTTTTCGTTTTTAAATGATTAACCTTTAAAAGACACTTTTAAGAATATTTGTAAAGCAACAATTACTGAGATGTTAAAAATTTAAAATTGTATTTCAAACGTAAAAAATCCTATATCTTATTCTTTTTCACAGGTAAATAACTTGAACAGCTACCATAAGCTGGTATATGATACCTTAAAGCCGTTGCTGGAAAATGAAAATGATCAGAGGACCTTGGAGTGGCTCGAAAGAGAAACAAAGGCTCTGTAATTTGTTGCAGATAATATTTTATATGAAGAAATTAAAGCGCAAGCTTTTTTATTTTGTGAGGTTACATCTTTCATTTAATTCAGCAAGTTTATGGCTTATTCCTCTTAAATAAATTTTACGTCTGGTAAGTAAGGTTGATCTCAAAATAAACGTAAAAAAATTTACATATAAACGGATTTGGAAAGGAGTATTTGTACTAAAGAAACCCTGATTTTTTAATCGAGAAAAAACCGCATTAGTTATGATGGATGCGTCATTGTGGTTATGGGTTTCAATAAAAACCAGACATTTATAAAACACTTTATTCTAAAATTAATCTCTTATTGACATGACAACTACGACTATCTACTGTAAAATTATCTACATAACTATAAGGTAGCCAAAGTATTTAAATACCCGCTACTGTTACCAGTCTACCAGACCCTTAGCCTGCGCGAATGTTTTGCTGTTATCAGAGTAAAATTGACTGTACCAGCTGCGATAGTGTCGAATTGCCTTATCCTCCTTGACCAAACAGGGAGAGTTTGCAAAAGATTTATGATTCCAGACAGACATGTCCCTCTCGAACTGTATTTAGCACGTTATTGTTTTAAGTTTGTCTTGTATTAAAGGGAGCTTACCATTATACTCTCCGCCATAATAAGGAATTTCATGTAAGGTGCAGTCAGTCGTGGAGCATAAAACCTATGTACAACCTTTTGCGTTAAAGGTTCGATAGGTGTTACGGTTTGAATAATTATAACAGGGCCAAATGAAGCCATCATGTGTAGTTGCACATATGAAGGACCGATCTAAATGATTAAATGAATACAAGCAATTTAAACTTGTTTGTGGAAAATACAAAAATAATACTTGTTTCCCTGATACGTCCATCCGACACACTTTTAATTTTCCGAAAGGCCAAATATTCAGGATCATCGCATGCTTAAGATTAACAGTTGCTGTATGTTTAGGATCAACATCTGACTGCCACCTAAATGCAAAATTAACTAGTAAGTAATGAGACTAATGCATTCGTTGTGAAACTAAAGTAAAATGTTTCTGCCCTTACATCGCTTCCCAGGAATGGGTGCCCAAAACTGATCTCCACTTTCCTTTGGGTTCCATTCCTCCAAGCAAACTATCGCCGTGAACGGCAGAAAAGTGCGCTAGATCTGCTCCATTTTCTGGAATCTCTTGAATATGGCAGTTCACGGTAAATTCATTTCGTCCATGATATACGAACAGTTTTGATTCGATCTCATCTACAACAGGAAGCTGCCAAGGTGTTTCATCTTCATTATGATACCAAACGAACACAGCACCATTCACTTCTTGGGAAATCCATTTTTTCAGTTTTGCAGTTTTGGGTCCTTCGATCAACATAAATTACCCCTGATCATAATTTTGCTAGTCTATTCGTACGAACCTGTGCCGCATGAGCTGTAAGGAACATTAACACAGCTCCCGTCCACTCCACTAAAACGCCACTCATGGAAGGGACACTGAATGCTATCCCCGATCACTGATCCTCCGATCGCTAAATTTGCACCCATATGAGGGCAATAAGCATCCATAACACGGGCTTCTCCCGACGTTGATCGAAATACTGCAAAGTGCTCACCTAGGCATGTTACTTCAATTACGCTCCCAATACCCAGATCTTTTGACTCCACCAGGGCGTACCAGCCATTTGGGAACGGAGGAGGTATCATATGAGGATCACCCACTTTTCGCAGCCTCCTAATCCTGTTTATTATTTGCCGCTTAATCGCACCATCTTTAATTCCTGCAGTTGCAAAACTATATGTAATCTCTGTTGGTTCCTGCAAGTAAAGAACCGAGGTAAGAACTCACTAGTTCATGCAATATTCATAAGCACCGGAAATTTCGAGATCACGCGCAATAAACTACTGAATATTCGGAGCAGCCTAGGTGCGTATGTACTTAAATCAAAGGATTTAATTCAAAAATTTTAAAAACTACTCACTCTTTTCCAGTTTAATGGAACGAAATAGATGTAATAGATTAACCAAAGAAGGGCAACAAATCCAGCTAGTGGAAACCCCATTAAAATTATCCATAAAAATACATCACAACCAGGTGCTGCAAAACTAATCGTTGCTGTGATATCCTCCATTACTCTGGAAAGAAGATAGATTCGATCAATGTGGCACCTCAAGAAAGACTGCTGATCATGATCGTTTCGGGATCTCTCAAGAAACTCTCTGCGGCAACTTCGGGACCGGTAAGTACAATTGACTGCGCGATACAGCGCATATTTTGCATATATTTATCGTTTATAACGGCTGACGAAGTTTTCTAGGTACTATGTTTGCATTAATTGGGGTGTTTGTGTGATCTCTTGAATATGAGATGAACTTTTTGGACGCCCTATCCTGTCTTGCCTTTGGTGCACGACCAGGAAATTTCTTTCAGGTGCGAATTTGATTATGGGATTGAAATGAATTAAGCAATTTTTGGATGACCGGTGAAATTTAAATTACATATTCATGTGAGATTAAGTCGTTGAGATAAATGCAACCTTTTTTAAAGGTCGAGTGGGGAAGGTAAAGTTGGACTTTTTTTTGCATACTATCGAATTTCCCGAAGAACGGATAGTTATAATGTCTCTGGATTCAGATATTATCAAATTTTAAAATCTAGAATATTCTACAACTATAATGATCTTTTTGGATGTTTTAGAATGAGTGCCGTGTAAATAAATCGCTACTTTGCTCGCATATTCAATATTTAGCGATTAATCAATTAATATTAAACATAGCAAAAAAATCCATTAATAAACCATCACTAAAATAAATACACTAAACCCAAAATATGATTTCAGTTTATCGAAGTATGTTACTTTTGTATATTATTATTAAAGCTGTGCAGCAAACTGCATTTTTAACACATACTATAATATATATAAATGGTAATTTCAATTTGATATCTAAGCCATTTTTAAATCATGTGTTTAACTCCTGGAAAATGTGGGAAAATCGAAAATGCTCATAGTTAACAGAATTAGAATCGATTTGAAACGAGAATCTCGTTCTACCCTTAAAATAAGCACGGGTCTTAGTAACCTGACTTTATGGCGTTCTGCATTAAAATCTTATTTATTCCATAGGAGTTAGGTTTTGGGCTCCATGAACTAAAGTAAACTATTCGCCCTCTTTGATTAAAATAAAATCCCATAACCAAAGACGGAATTCGAAGCTATAGAAAATTTATTACCCAACTTGATAAATTTTCTATAGCATATATAGAGGCGCTGAACGTAAAGTGCTCGGTTTCTAAAATGTCTTGATGTCCGGATATAACGTCTCCTTGACTTTTAATGAATTACTACAGACAATTTTTGGAGGACATAAAAACAATTCTAGGAAAGAGCAAATAGACGATAGGGGTAATCGAGAGGTCACGATATGCTAAGACGGTGGTTAATACAATTTGAGATTTTACCAATCAAGAAATTTCCTGCAAGAACATGGGACAGTCTTTAAATATTAGTCCGTCCCAGTTTGCGAAAGAAAGAGCTTAAAATAATTTACTTACAAGATCATTTAAATTTTGCGCCGCCCACTACTCTAGGGAAAGTACAACATTCTCATTTCACTTCTCTCAAAATGTTTGGTCGCAACTTTCATTTAGACCTAAATGTTATATTCTTCTAACGTTTCCTTTCGAACGTTCTAATCTGATCAAAAACAGAAAGCTAAATTAAATCCCCAAAAATCTAGACGATTCTCATTCTACCCACGTCTTTACCACGAATAGAATACCGAAATAATGTTATGTAAAAATAACGACGTGAAAGGTTCTCTATAGCCCATACCAAATTTACTCGCCAGCAATAATAGTAAAAATCGGCAGAGAGTAATATAATGGTCGATGACTTCTACAGAATATATATTTTTTTTATTAAGAATATATTTGTAGAGCTCATATCAGCTGGGGATCGATAAACTCTGCGGCCTACATTCCGCGAGGTTCCATGTCCGGCAACAAAATTTATTTGGCCAAGAAGATGGCAAGAATCAGTAAAGTTTATTCGGGCAACCGGTTGAGACGCTAGATTACATTATAGCTGCGATCCGATCATCTTATCTCGCCTTGGCCACAGGGGGGTGTGTGAAAGTGATCGGAGCGTAAACAAAGCCACTATGGCGCTTATTAAGGACCCACTAGCCGAGATGAGTTTGCATGCTGGAGGCAATTAATGTAACTCCGCCTCGCGTTTTGAGTTTCTTTCAGCCTTGGACCATATTTATTTATATCCTCAGTTAGTTCACTACCTTGAAAAAAAGACCACCTTGAATGGGGACGCTCAGAGGATTTAGAACGAATTTTAAATGAGACAAAATAGCGGCTTCATTTGGAAAGCAGATGCGATAAATGATATATGCAAGAATTCAGGGACTTGGAGCGTATCATTTACCAGACCACAGGAACACCTGTGGATCGTGAAAACAAATTACAAGGATATTCGATGCACTTGCTAGATGTTGATCAGCGATCATTACACCTGAAGATCGCGATCATCATAAAATTTTGCACCAGTCAGTCTACCAATATCGAAATCCTTGTCCGTGCTGAGGAAGAAAAATGAAAAATTCACTTTCTTCGAGTTCAAAATAAAGCTCCAAATTGGATTCGAGCTTTTCTAAAACAAGAATAAATTCAAAATTCCGATAATTTATTTATTACTCACGCTGACAATGGATGAATGGTCGCACGGGCAAATAAAACCAGTTACCCGACTCCGATGTCTTTCGAAACAGGTTGCCGGCGAACTGCAACTTCGAGTTGGGATGCATTTCTTATCGGGGCTTAGATTATAAACTACGCATTTCCGCATTGACCTCTTTGGGGAATGCCGTAATCGACAAGTTGTTTTGGTCAATTTTGCCCCACGGGAAGTTTTTTTCGGCCCGAGGAGAAATAGGGAGCTTGATTCAAAACAAGGTGAGTTATGTAACGGCCGCATCACTCGCCGAGGGAAATTTTTCGTTGAGAGTAGAATCTTGGAATTTTCACTTTAAACGATAAAGAGTTTAATTAAAGGGGTTCTTGCAGCGTCATCAGAACAAAATTGGTCTCCACTCCTTTGGAGGGTAATTATAATTATACCTCAAGCAAAGTGATCTTGAAAAATTGTTTTGTTTTTATTTATTTTTTTATTTTTTATTTTTTTTTTTTAAGAAAAATTCGAGCGAGGCTAAGAACCGGTTATATATGTTGTGTACTTCTTGGCTGCTCCATCCAATCCATCCGAGAGCATAATTTCAGCGAGCATAACGCTTTACGCTTATGTCTATCGTTTGATCGTTAAAAGTAAATTTTGAGGTTCTTTTATGCATCCAATTAGCCTCGAGACGAAAAGAAAAGTGAAGACCGGTTCGAGGATGACCACGATTTTCCTTTTTATGCCACAAAAACATAAATAATAAAATAAAATAAATAAATATGCGTCGAGCGTAAGGCGACTTTTTTGATACTTTTTACAACTAGAATGCCCAACAATTCCACTGGGCAATGGATGCTTGAAGTTGTTGAAGATAATGTTTGTTAATTGAAAATTACAATCAATGGAAATTTGTTCGTTAAAAAAGCATTCCGCAAAACTTAGCTTAATTGAATTCAATTTTAAAATCAGTGTATCTATAATACTAGTCACAGTAATTAATTATGCTCTGTTCTTCCCATTTAATGCTTAGTTATGCATGTACAAAAAACCGATATGTTTAACCCCCAAAATTCAAAGACTTTACGATTATGATAATGAAGCAAAATCAAAAACTTTTGTAAGCTTTTTCAAATGAAGAGGAGAAAGAGAGAACGGATGAGTCAAGCAAAATGCACCAAATGTTCAATGACTTAAAACAAAATTTCGAACTGGAAAATACTGAATGGAATTTTTCCAACTTTTGCGCTAAGGTGGCTATTATCCATTGCCGTAAAAGTTCATGCGCAAAATTTAAATTTCCAATCGCACACAAAATCTCACCAAGGTACTAGTCTAGTAATCTAGAAATTTGGTTAGTAAGGACAGGGTTGCTCTAAGCACGTAGTAGTTGTCAAGTTGTTTACAAACTTTGGGCGGCTGTGCTAGAATATTGTAAACATTTTTAATTATGTTTGTTTTAGCTTTTCCCATTTTAAACCAGCAGAGTTATTGTTAGAATATTTCTACCACTTTTCTTATAGTTGTGAAGAACTGATATCTTTTTAATTATTGTGATATTGGTTAAAGTTTACACAGAATCAGCTAAATTATGTATTTTTTAAAAATCGGCTCAAAAAAAATCACTGTTTTATCTGTGTTCAAGTTATAATTTTTTTTTAAATTAAAACAAAATTTCATACCTGAAAATTGTTAAAATCGTCTCAAAAATTCTACGGTGGAATATAGTAAACAATTTGCAATCACCCGGAAAGTGATCTCTCTTTTCATTATTTTTTTAAGTAGTTACTTAAAAAACACAATGTATGTACTAACTCTTTAGCGCCTGCAAAAAAATTAGTGGCACCCAATGATTCCATATTGGTAAAGAGGTTCTTATGAAAACAAATATTCTTTTATTGCAAATTCTCACATTTGAAGTGAACAAACCCGAATTATAAACAGCCTTACTTCTGAGAATAACTTCTTTATTTAAATTTAAAAAAAAAATCTCATTCAAAATAAACAGTAAGTACAAAATAAAATATAGACAAAAGTAAAACGTGCCTCTTTTAAGCTGCATGCTATAATAGAAGATTTGAGAGTATTTCTGCCATATAACGTCATGACTTCTAACTAAAAATATCATAGATTAAAAAAACTGAAAATTAATAAATTCCATAAATAAAATTCAACCTTTTATCTGAAACTTCGCATATAATTATGTCATTATTTCAACAAGAAACGAAATATAAAAGCTTATAATAGAAACTAACACAACATTTTTAAAGTTCTAAGTCATAAAAGTTTAAAACAAAAAAACAAATAACTATTGAGCCTAAGCCCTTCTATCAAATTAATAAAAGCCAATTAAGAGTCATGAATAACAAAATAATAATGAATGAGTTCTTCAGGTTCTTTCAAAGATAAAAACAAATCATTTATCGAGTTAATTAAGGAGGCGTCTTCGAGCGGCTGACACACCTTAAGGAAACTTTGGGAGTGGCAGGAATATGTGGAACTGGTTTTAAACGTGCTCACCTTAAAAGAAAATAATGTCATACTCGAAGTTGTGTACCAACTCACCTTTGCATTATTATAGTCACCCTTCCGAAGGACTATGTGCTCCTCATTAACTTATTTGAATGGATCTTGTGTTTGAGCTACTAATTCAACTTTTTCTTCTATTGCAATTTGAACAAATATAGAAAAGTTAGCAGCTGTTAGATAAATTTATCATATATCCAAATTCCGCTGAAATAAGACACTCCCAACTAGCAACTTCCGGAATGGGTGATTTGAGCCGAACGAAAATGCTTTTCCATTGCAAATAATTAAAATTTAAGACTCAGCGGGATTAATAACTGAAATAAAGTTAAAACAGCTGAAAACCGTGGCGGAATAGAGCGAAATATTGCGAGGGATGAAAGTCTAATCGCAACTGCAATATAACGCCAGAACTCAATCAAGAACAATCTTTTCAAATTGCGATCGTTCGAAAACCCCGCAAAAGCTTACAACGTATACTCCGAAGTCGCAATCGGGTAGAATCCGTGAATCGGATGAAACGATTTAAAATGCTTCAAATTGCTGCTGCATCAGCACATGCACAGTGAATTGACCAGAAATAGCAAATTATTGCCCTCCAGCTGTATTTAAACTGAAATTCACTCACCAAAGCACTTTCTTTGCCGACAGATCAGAGACATTTATTTATTTTTTTATTTAAAACAAAAAATCGCTTAAACATACCTTTTGCCTTCTTGCCTTCGTTACTTTCACTACGGTAAGAACCTGCTCCGTCCCGGCCGGCACTTTTCTTAAGAGGCAAGAAGAACTCTGTCCAGAAGAAACACTTCCCGGATTGGTATATGAGCGGCTGAGATCAGTTTCCGGCCAAAACTGAAGAACAACTTTTAAAGTATTATGTAGCATGCACTTCACCTTGAGGAATGCAACGCAACCACGTGTCTGAGCCAACTTTATCGACTTCCAGTCCGGTCTTCTTCCTCCCTACTTTTGCTTGGCCTTGCTGGGATGGTGAGTATTAGATAATATCTTTCGCACTTGCTCCCTAGGCTCTTTGAAAATTTTCCGACGACGGAGGTACTATACTTAGTATTTTCGCGCTAACCGTTTTTTATGTTTATGCTGGCCACTAATCGCCTACCTTTTCAGTTCATATTTCGTCTTGCACCGCTCTACTGGGAAATGGAAGAGACAGTGAAGAGGTAGTGAAGCTCTTGTCCAACAATCGCCTACGCACTGGCCGGCATCAATATTCTGATTAAATCATGGCGAAAGAAGGCTTAAAAGGGTTTCAACGTGACCTGCATCGACGCGTTCCACTCCCTTCACCCAACTGCCCCGTACCGGGTCGGTAGGGCGGCAAGCGATGGGGGTATCATATGATAATCCAACTGCATTAAAAACATTTCATTAAAAGAAACACCAAGTTCTTGACCATTGCTGGACAACAGCGGCACGGCAGTATCTTGAAGCATTACAAATTCAGTTGGGAAAAACTCCGGAGAGTCCGAGAACTGCAACGCAAACTGCATCTTGGCCGTGCCCAAAGTGTTGGAAGAGATGGGAACGCTTCAACATAAACCGGAAAGAACCCTCCTTCCAGCCCCAAAATCTTACTCAGAATATCTTGAGTGTAACACTCCAGTCCAAGGTATAGACTTATTTCTTTTTGCAAAAAATAAAACACCCTGGAGCCGATAAGACTAATTAGTACCGCGCAAGCTGACCAGGCTAGAAATGGAAGGTAGATGTGGAAAAAATTCGTGCACTTTAAATGTGCATATTTTAGATCAAGGGCACCTCAAGGTTGCTACGGAGGGCTATAAAGCAAAAGAATTCTGCCGTGTCTCTCTTAACGTTTCTTATCAACATACGTCCGAAATTTTTAAATTCCTTAAGAGGCAGTAAAACAGATTAAGACGATGAAGCTCGAAAAAAGCTGCAAGGGCCGGAACTGTTATTGCAATTATTTTGTAGGCCAAATCGCGAGACATAGTGTCGCTCGGACATGTAGGTGTGCCGCAGGTGGAAAATTGCATGACGCGTCCGCACACTGATGCATTTTGCGGTTGCAGTTTGTTTTTATTTTTTTCTTATTTCAGATATTCCAGACGTTGCTGCAGAGCAGCGATAGTTGTGGAAGGTATTCTTGCTTAGAAGCATTAGAACATTAACGGTTTTCGCATTTAATTAAAACAAAACAAAAAAAAAAGCCATTTCGAAAATCTAAGCGACTTGTTGAAGAAGAAGATATGATGCAGTCGCTTCGATAGATAGAATCGAACGGCTCTCAACTGACTTAATTTGATAGTTACTTAAGTGATAAACGAGTTTAGAACTTGCATCTTAGGGAAAAATTCTTTTATTTTTTTATTTTTTAATTGATTCTAGCGATACTGAAGGAGCCCGCGCATACTTCCAACCACCTTAAGGTATGCAAATTCTAAATGATCACAGCAAGTGAAAGGATTGAGCATGGAAAGTTCATTTAGTTCTCCCGCTTTCTTCTTTGCTTCTTATGAAATTGCCTCCTCCATGGTGGTAGTATATTCTTTACACTTTCTACATACTAGACTTAATCATCTCTTAACGATACCCAGATGTGTTCCCCGCCTTACCGCAACGCACTGTAGTTATACCCCGCGTATCCCTTAAAAATTTTTAGTAGTGTGTGCGATACCCAAATAACGTAAGAAGAAATGTATGAGAACCCACGTCCAGGTGATATCAAGCGGTGATCAAGATTCAAGAGGAAGACTCCGCCTGGGACATATATAAAAGCGATCGTGGACAGTCGAAACGGCTCAGTTTACATTTTTGATACCTCCCGGTCAATTATACGGGTGTCGTTCGTCATATCTAACGCATTCGCTTGCCAGAAACATCGCGGAGTAGAAAGTAAATAATTTTTTTTCTTGAGGTGGCCCTTCAAGTCGTTAGATCGCTGGATATTGTTCTTTCGATTATTTAGTAAAACTTTATAAGGAGGTGTTGGTTTCAATATAAATCTTATCCCCCAAGGACCACAAAATGGATTTTCTCTCTACAGTTCTCCTTCTGCTTCTGATAATGATGGTAGTTAGCTACCTTAACGTTCTATACGAGTGCGTAAGATGCGTTAAAGTGCACACGGTGGCGTCTTATAAATCACGGTTGTGTAGCAGTGCAAAGAGTGATGATGTGCATAGCATCAAGCAAGCACCTGGACCGCTTCCCTGGCCAATTATTGGTAATCTTAACCTGCTGGGACAGTACGAGAACCCCTTTGAGGCGTTCACAGAGCTGGCTAAGAAGTATGGTGACATTTACAGCATGACTCTAGGCACAACACGCTGTTTGGTTGTAAACAATTTAAATTTGATCCGCGAAGTTCTTAACCAGAACGGAAAATTCTTTGGTGGTCGGCCAGATTTTATACGATATCACAAACTGTTCGGAGGCGATAGAAATAATTGTAAGTTATTCACTAAATAACTAATGCTAGATATAAATGAAAAATTATTCAAAGTAATTATTGTTTATTTTCGACCTAATTGATTTCGTGTCCTATAAGGAAACATCATTAAGATTATCATTAAAAAATTAAATATTTTAACCAGCTACAATCTTAATTTTTAGCTAGGAATTCTATAATAAAATTCGCTAAATTTCATATTTTTCAACTCATAATTATACTTTTTAAAATTTTATACTAGTCTTGACACGTTTCACAGTACCAAAGCCCGTCCGCCATTTTGCTTATACAAAAAATTTTGTTATTCGCTTTATTAAAAAATATATACACTTATCAAAATCTTATTCATCAAACAAAAGAGTAATTTACTAATTAAGTATTTTATAATATCTACATACCATCAACGAGCCCGAATGTTAAAAATTCGTTTATATTTACAAACTTTTGCAAATATGGTTTCAATCAGTATAATAGGGATTACAATCGTCGTCACCGGTTTTAAGGATTATGATTTCAAAAAGTGCTTCAGTGCGAATGATTTCATAAAAGGAAAATCGTGACAATTTTTTTCGTGGTATGAATTGAATCAATTTTCTCAATGTGTTAAAAATTGTATCGCAAAAGAAAGCTGAAAAACTGTAATGTCGTATCTTTTCAATTCCAGCACTCGCCCTATGCGATTGGTCCAGTCTTCAACAACGTCGACGAAATCTAGCGCGAAAACATTGCTCCCCGCGAAGTATGTCATCCTTTTACGAAAAAATGAACAGCGTTGGATGCTTCGAATTGCAAGAGTTTATGCACAAATTAAGCGAAGACATTGTGTCTGGACAGGAGTACTACTTAAAACCAGTAGTTATGCAAACCTGTATGAATATGTTTAGTCAATACATGTGCTCTACACGGTTTCAATATGATGACCTTGAATTCAAAAATGCGGTACACTTCTTTGATGAGATTTTCTGGGAAATAAATCAAGGTTATGCCGTTGATTTCCTTCCGTGGTTACTACCTTTTTATAAAGGACACATGAACAAACTTGTTACTTGGTCCAGCACTATTCGGAAATTCATTCTGGAAAGAATTATCAACACTCGTGAAGATCAGTTCAATTTAGAAGATCCAGAAAGGGATTTTACAGACGCCTTGCTAAAAGGACTGTCTGAAGATACAAGTGTATCTCATGACACGCTTATGTTTATGCTCGAAGACTTCATTGGTGGTCACTCTGCGGTTGGAAATCTTGTTATGTTAGCTCTAGCCTACGTAGTCAAATTCCCTGGAGTAGGACAAAAAATTCAAATGGAAGTTGATTCGATTATAAAATCAGGAAAACAAATAGAACTATCCGATTCGGAACGGATGCCTTACACAATAGCAACAATTTACGAAGTTTTGAGGCATTCATCATCTCCAATTGTTCCCCATGTCGCAACTGAGGACACATTCATTGCTGGTCATGGAATAACCAAGGGTACAATTGTTTTCATCAACAACTATGAATTGAACACAAGTGAGAAATATTGGTCCACCCCTGAGGAATTCAACCCTGATCGATTCTTAGAGGTGGTGTCTAGGAGCAGCGTGAAAGTATCGCGGCAATTATCAGAATCATCCGATTCGGGAATTGAAAACGAGGAAAACGAACAAAGTCTTCCGAAGCAAGTGGTTCAAGTGAAGAAGAATATTCCGCATTTTCTACCCTTCAGCATTGGGAAGCGAACTTGTATTGGGCAAAATCTTGTAAAAGGGTTCGGATTTCTAATGCTTGCTCACATCCTTCAAACGTACAACGTTAGCAGCAAAGATGTGAAATGCATGAAAACGTACAAAGCGTGCGTCGCTTTGCCCCCAGACACATTCCCCTTGGTGCTGACTCGCCGATACCCGTAAACGGGCCGTATTTAGCTCTTTAGATTTAATCGCACCTGGGAAGGTAATTAATGATATCAGATATCTAGCTTACTCTGCTAAGGACCCCAGTGAAAGTTAGGCATGTCTTTAATCTCCCCTGCATCCCGCAGAGACCCTGCGATATTGTTGCTCTGCTACATTCAAACTTATAGGGATAGCCGGAAGTGGGATATTGCGTATGATAGTTATGTTATGTTGGTAAGATGTTTCCAGAAAAGACTGAGTATTTGTTACGATTCATGTTTATTTATGTTATTAATTTAGTTTAATAAAATTTATGATTTCCAATCATAATTCGTTTGTAATTCTTAGTGAAATTGTTCTTTTACGCATTTATTTTTCCTTTCCTAGCTTCCCTTTTATATGTATATCGAAAAACCTCTTGCTCAGGAGTTTAAAGCAAATGATTTAAAAAAATTTGTTTTGTATTTTGATATGAATAAATACTTGCTTTCTAGATTGAGCATTTACTTCGGAGTAAAAATGAGCCTCGCAAGTGGGAAACCAATTAAATAATACTGGTTTTAGTACAGAATTTACTACATAAATTTAGTAACAATTTCACCAAAAAAATTTGAATAGAGTAAATAATATTCACACCTATTTACTTTTTAAAAATTATTTTAAAGAGAGTTTGAGCTTTAGCGATTTATTCAAGTTTTCTGGACTCAAATGCGTTTTCGACTAGACGGATAGTCAGGAAAAATAAGAGAAAATATTTTAATTAATTTTCCGAATAGCAAGAACTACTACAATTAATTAAATGCTAAAATAAAGATAAATTTCTCTTTAGTTCGTAACGGTCGCTTTGGGTGGAACTGGAAGCAGATTTCACCGATTCTACCACTTACTCAACACTGGCGGAAGTCCTCAACATAATTCCGCAAATCTACTACTGCGCCACCTACCCACTCGAATGCAAAATACCGTACAGTCCCTGTCCCTGTCTAGGGCTTGTTAACTGGTGGGCGTCCATGTTGTTTTCCGTCGATTGAGTTCGCGATTCTGTTCCGTGAAAATTACCTGAATTTGCAATTTACAAACGTTCGGTAAAAGTCAGCAATATTGCTGTAGGCTCAGCAGAAATCCGCGAATACGTGCAGCTAGAAAAACAGAAAGAATCCCCTGTACTAGCGTTAAACAAATATCAATAGTGCCAGGCAATTGTCAAAAAGGCGTTGACATTTCGCAATGGGGACAATAGGCGATTTCGGCCAAATTGCCCTGAAATGGGATCCTAAAAATCTGGAAATACGCACAATGTCCGTGGAGAAGACCCTGGAACCTTTGGTGCTGCAGGTGACCACCCTTGTGAACACAAAAGGACCCAGCAAGAAGAAAAAAGGTAAAACAGTGGTTGCATTCTTGGGCGATTAGTCATGTTCGGAATGTTTATCGACCCGTTCGGTTTATTGTTATGATTATTTCTGTGACCAAATCAATCTCACTTAGGCAAATCTAAACGTGCCAGCGCTTTGGTGGCCGCGGTCGAGAAAGCGACAGAGAATTTTATTGAGAAGGGGGAGATGATCGCCTACGAAAATCCCGACATTACCCAGGAAATGCTCGCTGCCGTCGATGAGGTGCGAAAAACTGGTGATGCGATGAGCGTTGCGGCAAGGGAGTTCTCGGAAGATCCTTGTAGCTCGCTAAAGCGTGGGAACATGGTTCGGGCAGCTAGAAATCTCTTGTCAGCCGTAACTCGGCTCTTGATCTTGGCTGATATGGTTGATGTTCATTTGCTGCTTAAATCGCTTCATGTGGTCGAAGACGACTTAAACAAGTTAAAGAACGCTTCCAGCCAAGATGAGCTACTGAACAATATGAGAGTAAGTTTTAAACATCCACCCTGAATTATTAAGTTTTAATCGTATCGACCCATTTCAGCAATTTGGGAGAAACGCAAACGAGCTGATAAAGCAAGCAGCGAAGAGACAACAAGAGCTGAAGGACCCTCAACTTAGAGATGATTTGGCTGCTGCGCGAGCTGTCTTGAAAAAGCACTCGACAATGCTCCTTACTGCTTCAAAGGTATACGTCCGTCACCCGGAACTTGATTTGGCTAAAGTCAACCGTGACTTTGTGCTGAAGCAAGTTTGCGAGGCCGTAAACACCATCAGTGATGTGGCACAGGGAAAATCGTCACAACCAACAGACATTTATAGTGGGGCTGGAGAGCTAGCCACCGCCCTTGATGACTTCGACGTACGTATAACCACCCTCTGCTCAAGTAAACTCATTTATTTGAGTTGTTTATTTATATTTTGCAGGAAGGAATTGTTATGGATCCCATGACCTATAGCGACAAGCGTTCCAGGCAGCTACTTGAAGAACGACTGGAGAGCATTATAAGCGCTGCCGCTTTGATGGCCGACGCCGACTGCACTCGCGAGGAGCGTCGGGATAGGATCGTCGCTGAGTGCAATGCAGTGCGCCAGGCACTGCAGGATTTGCTCTCTGAGTACATGGCCAACGTAAGTTAGAATTACTTTTGTTTTTCATTTAAAAACATAACTAACATTTTTTCACACTTTCGAATAGTTAAGAACTATAAGAAGCCTTAAATTGGTAAATATCCTTTGGTTGTGTTTGATCAAAACAAGTAGGAGTTTTGAGCAGCCAGGGTAGACCAGATAGTCGCTGAGTTGTAGTTTTTTTTTTTTTTTTAAATCTTTGAAAACGAGAACTCGAGTGGAAAACAAGCTTTTATAAACAAGTTAGAAAAAGGTGACCAAAAATTCCAACACCCAAGATTATTGAATCAACAATATTAAGCACTAAATGGATAACAAGGTTCACTTTTATTTTGTTTTTTGGATGAATGTTTTTCAAAATGTCTGAAGCTTAGCTGTTTTTGATTTTGGGAAAAAAAAATTTCGTATTTTCGGCGTTTTGTATTTAAAACGTTAATAAGAATTCAAAAAATGTAGGTGAGTTAAATAAAAATCTTTGGGGCTAACTGAAATTTTTGGAGTTGTATGCGAGGTCGTTTATGCTTTGGGTTAAAAATAATTCCTCAAATGTGCACGAAAATTCTGCTCAAGATAAATTTCATAGAAACAATGTAGAAAAGAGCAAAAGCGGATTGGGAACATTTATTTCATTAATAATAAAGCTTCTATTGACTCCAATTCTCGTTTTTAGGATCTCTTAAAAAAAGTAGAATGAGATTTCACTCTAGAAATAATAGGTTTGTGTGATAGGACTACCACGAAAGGTAAAATGCAATCGCACATGTTATAAAAATGCACCCAATTCCCAAAGCTTAAAAATAAGAAGTACAGTATTTAACAAAGGAAACCTTTGTGAGATTCGTTTTCCAGTTAAAAAGAGTCCGTAGAGAAATTCTAGGTGCATAAAATGTGTGGACCATGAAATTGATTGATTTTCACATTAGGAAGATTTTTTTTGCTGACACTGCTTTATTTTATAACACGTTCAATAAAGGTTTCTATTTTCTTAGTAGTAAGGATTTGGTCATGTTTTACAGATGGGCCAGAAGGACAGAACTGCTGGTCTGGATCGCGCCATCGATCAAATGTGCAGGAAAACAAGGGATTTGCGAAGGCAACTTCGAAAAGCTGTTGTTGATCATGTTTCTGATTCATTCCTGGAGACTACAACTCCATTGATTGATTTAATTGAGGCTGCTAAGAGCGGAAATGAAAAGCGTGTACGTGAAAAAGCTGATGTATTTACTAAGCACGCAGAAAAATTAGTTGAAGTTGCTAATTTAGTGTGCAGTATGTCTAGCCATGAAGACGGGGTAAAAATGGTTCGATATGCAGCCGCACAAATTGAAACTCTATGCCCACAAGTTATTAATGCTGCTCTGATCCTTGTCGCAAGACCAAACTCTAAGGTCGCTCAAGAAAACATGGACGCGTATCGATTGGCTTGGGAGAATCAGGTGCGCATTCTAACTGAAGCTGTGGATGATATCACCACAATTGATGATTTCCTTGCTGTTTCTGAGAATCATATCTTAGAAGATGTGAATAAATGCGTCCTGGCTCTGCAAGAAGGTGATGCTGAAGATCTTCGCAACACTGCTGGTGCTATTCAAGGCAGATCTGCGAGGGTTTGCAATGTTGTAGAAGCCGAAATGGACAATTATGAACCTTGCATTTATACTAAACGAGTTTTAGAAGCTGTTAAAGTTCTTAGGGATCAAGGTAAAGGATAATAAATTCTTTTAATATATTTGTATATATTCTACAACATATTATGTTTCAGTTATGTCCAAGTTCGCGCAAAGGGTCGATGTTGCTGTAGACGCGCTCTCCTCGAACTCTTCAAAAGACGTAGACGAGAACGATTTTATTGATGCTTCCAGGTTGGTATACGATGGAGTGCGTGAGATACGCCGCGCTGTGCTGATGAACAGGGTAAGATAATTTTGTTTTTGTCTTCGAGTAGAGCAACAGTACATTTATTAAATTTTTTAAACAAACTACGACACAAAAAGGATGAAGAAGAGTTGGACCCAGAAGACATTGAGTTCGACGAGCATTATACAACCGAAACCAGAAGCAAATGTAAGCAGTTTTGCGGAACTGTGTGGCTTTTGCTAATTTATATGTTGCTCTATTTGCGTTGATCTTATATTTTTTTATTAGTCTTTGGTTTTACTTGTTTTTTTATGTTTTGTTGATTTTCAGAGCTCTGAGGACTTAGACACGGATACTGAATTTGAACCTGTCGAAGACATGACTCTCGAGACACGCAGTAGATGTATGATTTTATTTATTATATTATTATTTAGTACAGCACGATCTTGCTTTTCCATAAATCATATCTTTTTGGTAATGCACATTTTAAGTACAAAAATAGGTAGCGATTATAATTTTATTTTCACGCTAGCGATAACACTTGATACAACTCACCGCAGTTGAGTGGATCCATCGAACAATTTTAAGTGGAATTATAGTTTTCCACTTGAAGTTTACTTTGTTCTCGTTTTTCCACGTACTTTTAAAAAATGTAAAGTATTTAAAAGATAACAAAATAGAGGAGTTCCCCGGAATTTGTGCTACAAACAATTCTGGTAATAAAAATTAGCAAATAGTCCTCTTTGATACCGATAGTATTTTGTATGTGAAAGAACTTAAAACAGTTCTCAAGTGTTTTCCCTGCTTGATATTCCTTAGTTATAATCGTGATTCCGCTGTTAGTGGTTTGTGATCCGTTTATTTTTTCCTGTATAAACTTTGAAAGTAAATCAATCTGCGATGGATCGCGATCGAATTTTGTTAGAAAACTTTGAATGTCTGGTGATAAATTCTGAAAACCGATTATTATCATCAATCTGTGAAATGTTTGAAAATTTCAATTCTCGTTTGGAGTCTCTTGAAAAGTCGGTGGATGATCTATCAAAGAAAATGATAGCTGGTCCAGAATATGAGGACATATGCCGGATTCAAAGAGGATTCGAAGTTCTTATACAGGGTATCCATCTCAAGAGTTCTGATGATCCACCAAAAATATTCAGGGAGATTGCAGAAAAAATACAGCATATTGCCAGTCCATATGTGGAAGTTTTTCGTATGAGGGTGTCAAAGCCTAAATTTGCTCCTCCTATAATTGTGCGATTTCCCAATTTCGCAGAACGACGGGCTTTTGTAAATGCCTTCAAACAATATGGGGGATCAAAACTGAAACACGTTCTGGGCATTTCTTCGCAAACACCTATTTTCGTGAACGAGAGACTAACACAAAGAACTGTTTGGTTGTTACATGAGGCTTTACGTAAAAAGAAATTAAAGCAAATTCATTCTGTTTTCACTAAGAATGGTTTTGTTCACATAAAATTAAGTGCTGACAACAGAGCTAGAAGAATTTTATCGCTTGATGACTTCGCTATATTACCTGGTAATTCAATTTTAAAGATTTCAATCAGAAGATATTTACTTTTACTCTCAAAATGTTTCTTTTCCTTATTATTATTGCTTATTCACTTCTTTCATAATGCTCATGGAAGGCTTCTTATAAGAGCTGGACACTGAAGTTTTCGAGCGATAGTGCTCACCAATTTTAAGCTTATAAAAGGAACGATTTTACTTCGGAGAACTAATTTCTAAAAATTAAAGCCAAAATCTTCCAATTGAACTTATAAGAAATCCTAAAAAAATTATAATGTTTTCCAAAAAAAAAGGAGCAGAAGTAGAGAAATATTGTTATTGTACAAAATTAAAATAAACGGGCTGATTGTTATTTTGAAACACTATTGATGATTTAGTTTAGTTAATAGCGATTGACTAAAATTATTGCAAGAGATCGTGCTGTAGAAGTATTATTTATCTATTAAGAATGATACAAATTGTAAAGAGAAAAATTATAAGGATCGTTCTTAATCAAGCTTTTCGAATTACGATTTGATTTTTAACCGACGAAAAAAGGAGGAGGTTTTCAAGTCGACGCGTATTTTTTTTTTTTTTTTTTTATATGTATGACCACGCATAACTTTTTACAGAGTCCAAACAAACAATCAAAGAATATCACTAAATTAAATTACTTCAAAGAAGTTTGACGCCGACTCAAAATTAGTTACTTACGTTAGTGTAGGAGTTCAGTTATTAAGACTAAAAAGGTTTATTTTATGTTTCACTTTTCAGTTCTTTTTTTCGTCGGTTTAATTTTTTTGTTAAAAAGCTTTTTACTATCGGTATATGGGCCATACAAATTTATTATATTCAGTCTCATAAAAATGAATTTTTCTGAAAATTTTATGAAGACTTTTTCGAGAAATCTTATACAAGCATTTTCTATGTGATAACTAATCATTCTAGCTGGGGTGAAATTGTAAAAATTTTTATATTCGACTTCATAAAATTAAAAAAAAAAATAGAACCTCCAAATAATCCCAAGTCCTAAAAAGTATGAAATGATTATGTATATTAAAAGTCCTCTGCTACTAGTTTCAACAGCGCGGTTCGACCAGGACTTTGCCTTCGCCTTCACTTCTCCACCTTTACCGCGTCCAGACATTTTTATAATTTAATTTAGTTATTTAGTTAGCACAAACAGAACTCAACCCAACTGAACTCACGACAATTCTCACAAGAATGAGTGAACATTCCTCAGAAGCGCTCTTATTTATGCACATCTTTCCCGCATACCAACATAAAAATTCACCTTTGGAGAGGGGATAGAACGAATACACGCACAATGAATAAGAATTGCTGCCATGCAGGCCGAAAAAATTATGGAGTTGCATGTAAGGGTGTGTGGCAGTGCTCCACTGCTTTCCAGATGGCCCAGACTTCCGCCTCAAAACCGACCTATATAAACATTTTTCGAGAAATCCGCTTATACAGGCATATTCTATATAACTAATCATTCTAGCTGGGATGAAATTTTAAAAATTTTTATATTCGACTTCATAAATTAAAAAAAAAATAGAACCTCCAAATAATCCCAAGCCCTAAAAAGTATAAAATGATTATGTGTGATAATATTTTTGTTAAAAAGCTTTTTACTATCGGTATATGGGCCATACGAATTTTTTATATTCGGTCTCATAAAAATAAATTTTTCTGAAAATTGTATGAAGACTTATATAAACATTTTTCGAGACCGCTTATACAAGCATTTTCTATGTGATAACTAATCATTCTAGCTGGGGTGAAATTGTAAAAATTTTTATATTCGACTTCATAAAATTAAAAAAAAATAGAACCTCCAAATAATCCCTAGCTCTAAAAAGTATAAAATGATTATGTATGATAATTTTTTTGTTAAAAAGCGGTATATGGGCCATACGAATTTTTTATATTCAAACAATCGAAGAAGATCATTAAATTACTTCAAAGAAGTTTGGCGTCGACTCAAAATTAGTTACTTACATTAGTTTAGGAGTTCAGTTATTAAGACTAAAAAGGTTTATTTTATTTTTCACTTTACAGTTCTTTTTTTCGTCGGTTTAATTTGTTTGTTAAAAAGCTTTTTCTTTTACGTGTTATTAATCCGCATAAAATTAGGAGTGTCACTAAAATTACTCTAATTATTCTAGCGAGTGCTCATACTGGGGACCAAACTGTTGACGAATATCCCGACATCAGTGGTATTACTACGGCTCGAGTAAGAGGCACAAATATTCATAGTATGTTAAGGTTTTAATTTTATGAAATTTTACAGGAAGCCATGCGAAAAATGACCGAAGAGGACAAACAAAAGATTGCACAGCAAGTAGAGCTCTTCCGGCGAGAAAAACTTACATTCGATTCTGAAGTCGCAAAGTGGGATGATACTGGAAATGATATTATTTTCCTTGCCAAACACATGTGTATGATTATGATGGAAATGACAGATTTTACTCGGTAGTTGTTCTAACAATTTGGAATAATTTCGTTTTTATTACTAATCGTACGATTTCATTATGTAGCGGTCGTGGTCCTTTAAAGACTACAATGGATGTGATAAATGCAGCTAAAAAGATATCTGAAGCCGGCACAAAACTTGACAAACTTACTAGAGAAATAGCTGAACAATGCCCTGAAAGTAGCACCAAAAAAGACTTATTGGCATACCTTCAAAGAATAGCATTGTATTGCCATCAGATCCAAATTACTTCCAAAGTCAAGGCAGATGTGCAGAACATTAGTGGAGAGCTAATTGTCTCGGGGGTAACTAACATGCATTTTCTACAAATCTTGAATAAGTAAATTATTTTCATTTAACACAGCTGGACAGCGCAACTTCACTTATTCAGGCAGCTAAAAATCTTATGAACGCAGTCGTCCTCACCGTAAAGTATTCATATGTCGCTTCAACAAAGTATACCCGCCAAGGAACTGTTGCTGTAAGTATTCTTTCAAATGTGTGAATTGCTCGCATGTACTATTTAGGCTTGCGCAATTTTTTAACAACAATTATTTCAATCTAAAAAAACCAAACAAATATTCATTAATATTCGCTTCCATGATATATTGTGGAATTTCAGAACTGCGTGAGTATTCACTGGAAATGATGTGTCGTGCATAGTTTTTGCATGGAAATGCACGTTTAATAATTTTTGCAGTAATTTGACCAAAAGGACCGATGGATTAACAGCAACTTAATCCATCGATCGCAATGGGATCAGGAGATAAATAATTGTAGCCTAATATCTCGATTTTCATTCTAATATGTATTAATCAGTGTTAAAGCAAATTTTTTTCCATTTACATAGTTAAAACAAATATCCCTGCTCTAATTGCTGTTTCTTTAATAAGCTTTTCCTCTTTCCATTCTAGTCACCAATCGTTGTTTGGAAAATGAAAGCGCCCGAGAAGAAACCGCTTGTCAGACCAGAAAAGCCTGAAGAAGTACGTGCCAAAGTCCGGAAGGGATCCCAGAAGAAAGTGCAGAATCCAATTCATGCACTTTCTGAGTTCCAAAGCCCCACGGACGCAGTCTAAGGTTCTCAGCACTAATATTGTTTTATTGAAGACAAAAAAGCTATGTTTAAGGTAAATTATTGTAGACCTCATTAAGAGTTGTTCAAAAAAAAAAAAAAAGGTAGGCGTTCGAGGAGTTCATCAATTTTATTCATTCAAGAGCTTTTTAGACTCTTACTAGTTTTCATTTGCACTCAAGACATATATTCATATATATTTAATTCGGCACATTTTGATGCAACGGTATTTACATTTTGATTATTTTTTTTTAAAGAAGGTTATGGACTGATTATCGTTCCATGGCTGAGTTGCTTTTGTTTCTAACAGCCTACTATAACAGTATTTTAATCTTGCTGAAATACATATGAAATGAAACAATTCGAATGTGGTTTTACTTTACCATACCATTAATTATTTTGTTCGCGCGCAGAATATCTAGAATGCATAGAGTAAAAACGCATAGATTTACCAAAAACATTCTTTAAAATAGAAGCTATGAAAACCGCGTACTGTTGGTAATTTAACATACTATTTATTTATTTTTTTTTTTACATATCTTTCAAAGTCAAATATCCCCACAGCAATTAATACTTTTTTTATATTATTTTTATGCGGAAACATCCATGGACGTCCTCTTCAGTATCTTGGACTCTAATTATTTTTTCCTTACTAAAGTACAAGAGTCCTCTTATATGTCATTTCTCTCTCAACAATTCTTCAAAAGTTCTTATTTTTAGAACGGATTCAGTAGAAAATTTGGATATATTATATACCAGAAATTTTGGTTTTAAAGTCGGCCATTCAAGAATTAAATAGATTCACATAGTACAAATAACACAATATATTTAGTGGAAACATAAACATTCTTGCGCCTATAGACATGGGTAACGATCACACCTCCAATTCTAAGCAAGATCAGCAAAATCAGCTGCTACCAGAATTATTAAACAAACCCAAGTGCATAAGTGTCCACCTAAGCTCAGCAATTTTATTGACATTCTAAATTATTTCAAGACTGATAATGCCATAAGAACTGCTGGACAAAATTCAGATCAAGAGCATTTATAGTAGGTTATGAATCATGCAGGTGAAATGAGAATTTTCACCAAAACAATAATTACTCTTACTTTTCATAAGGTATGTACCTCCATCTCATTTTTCTTGGCGTGTCGCACTATGTTCACGCATTTCAATCGCAAGAGCCTCTCAGCAATTCTTAATGATTGTTATGCAAATATATCGCATAAATATGTTTTAGGCAGCATACTCAACGGAACTTCGATATGAGTAATATTTCCGTATTCATTATATGATCACAACATAGCGAATGCCTCGGAGTCCAGGCATACCACTTTAATGACTCAACGGTCAAAGATGTGATCTTTTCTGGAATCATACGAAGCATAAAATCTCACCTTCTCCACATTATGCGATCGGCGAATTTGTTTTCAAGAGGAAAAGTCATCACCATCATCAGCAGTAGCAGCAGCATCATCATCATCAATGCGAGTGAGTGAAATTACTTTTCTTCCTGAGAAAGTCTGATGAGCGGACGCACGCAAGACCGCGACGTGCGTGCTGATCTACACGGGGTCTCTGCATGCGTGCTGCAACCGATCGCGACGTGTAATCACCATCAATGGCTAAAAATCGGCCAGATGCCTGGTCGACGGGCATATTGACTTTTCCTGTTTTTGCTTTTTGCTCTGTTCTCAAGTTCTCCATAATAATCGAACGAATAACGGTGCCTTACGTGATCAAGATCAAAAATAAGTAACTTAATAGTTGTAAGAGTTCTAAGTCAATGCTCTGTTTTCTTTTTCTTTTCTTTCTGGGTGCAATTAGCTTTTTTACAAAGTAAAACTAATCATTTTCTACAAATTATTACATATTTATTTACTAGTAATCTATTTTCTTAATACTATAATAGCTACAAGTTTTTTTCGTGTCTCCAGAACAATACGAAAGTTTATATTAAACTGAAATTTTTTAATAGTTCGTCAGAGTAAGGATTATCAATTTGCATCAAATTGCCATGATTTTTGTTCAGCAATACTTTAAATCTTGAACTGAACAAATTTCAGATTAATTTTTGACTTAAAAGTGGATAGAAGTGCAATTTGATTTTTTAGAAAACGTTAATTTTTTCCTGTAGGTTATTCATGTTTAATTTCACATCTAAGCAAAATTTCCTTTTTTCTGAAGGCAAGAAAAAAACGCAGCTTATATAAAAAAAGAAGTGCTCAGATTCGAAATATAATCGATATTATTCAATGTACTTTTGGACCTATTGCGTAAGAATCGACCTACTATCAAAATGTGTATGCGTTTTATAATACAAAACTGCATCTGCATCATCATTTTTTAATTGGATGACGTGCCGCTCAAAGCTCAAATGAAAACTGATTCTAGTCACCTTCAACTTACACGGGTTTTTTTTTCAATTTTAACTGCGCCAAAAATGGTAATTAAAAAAAAAAGTTTTTGATTAACCTCTCCTCAGGAAAAAGATATTTGTCTTAAATAATCGTTAAACTTATGCTAATTATTATTTCGGAAATTGAATGCATACTTCTTATCCTTTTGATATTCACTTCTAAACAGAACTAGATGGGAGTGTTTGTTCCTAAATAGATTTTCAAGATATGTATTCAAATTACAATACATATGAAAAAAATGTCCATAACTGTAAAATAAATTATAGTTTTCAAAACAAAAATTCTTGTCAACAGTTTCAAGTTTTTTGTTCTAGACTAGATGATGTAAAATGCTCCATATCATCATGTTCGCGTCTTAGAGAAAATAAACATGTTTCGATTTTTTTTTAAATCATTAAAAATAACACATGCATTAATTACCCCGTCCATAACTCTCTCAAAATATCTTCTTTTTATTTAGTTATTGTTTCTTATTTGTTTTGTTATTAATTTACTCATTTTTAATACTAGGTTATCAAGTTATTTTAAATTTATTTTCTCCAAAAAAGTTCATGCCGTACTTTTTAGATACATAAATAATAATAATAATACATAAATTAATATTAGTTAGGATATTTTCGTAAAATACGGCATGCATTTCATAAATGTAAAATAATCAATTGATCAATTTATTTTTTTACACATAAGTGATAATCACATGTGCTCTTCTGAGATTATAACAATAACAAATTCTTTATCAACTCAAGTATTTTATCATGAAAAAATAAAATATAAAGGGCAGTACGAATTATTTTTGCTCAATCGGGGTTATACAATTTTGAAAATCTTTGTTAATTTATAATTGTCTTATACTGAATAGGTACCACAAACCGCCATGTCATTAATTATTCCATTTTCCACAGAATAAAATAACCCCAAAGTAAAAACAATTAAAAATATCATTTATTGACCATTACGTACTTAATTTAAGGAAAACGAAAAACCGGTAATTCCCTCAGTCAAATCAGTCAATAAAATTTTTCCACTCGATAACTAATCGTTTTAAGTTTGAGGGTCAAATTCTCTTCCTTAACGTCCGGTGTCAGGTAAAAATAGCGCTGCGGCCAGAGGGTATGCACCGTGCGTGCAGCGTATTTTAAGCGGGCGACGAGTGCACGCGGCGGTCTTCCAACCCATTCACAAAAAATCACGTTAATAGGTCAAGTTCAACGCCAAAAAATTTACATAGCACTTGAATGATTAACGTCCTTTTTGCAGAGAGGGGAATAAATTAAGATAGTATGTCGATATGTAATGTAATGCGATTGTTTCTTCCGCACAGGTTTTCAATAAACATAATTCGCTTGCGCAGTCCGCGCAAAAGGTTGGCCGGCTGAGCTCTTCAAGGCAGCAACGTTCTGGCGCCCACTAACCTTGCGACGCATCGTAATTTGGTAAAATTATTGACAATGAATTATGTCCAGCAGAAGATTTCTTAGTCCGAAGCGTTGCATTGAATTCTAATTTTTTTATTTTTTTTGTATTTATTTTTATTTCGGTGCAACTCACGGCGGACGCAGAATGCACGGCCGCCGTCCGTCTACAAGTTTTTCCGCCCGCTGCCACCGTCGTAATCTTAATCTCACGTAACCGGCTTTAGTGCAGTGGGATCACTCTTTCTTTAAAAGCTTTCATGTTTTCCGCGATTGGATTCCTCGTAGCATACCGAACCTCTGAGTGGCTTAGATTCGTGGAATATTTCCCACAGACGGTAAAGTGTATAAAAAAGGCCAACCCCGTGGCCCAAATTTTTCTATTTTTTTTTTTCTTAATTTTTATTATTTTTTTTTTGTTTTTCAAAAACACTACTGGGGCCAGAGATTTGAAATTCCAGTCGGGGCGATCAAAATAGCAGAAAAGAGGGAGTGTTGGTCAACATTTTGGAATAAGCACATCACCTTGTCTCCCCATTGCCCCTGCTTTCTCCGCACCGGAGACTAATTTGGGCTATTTATTCACTTTCTTCTTTAGGCCTCTGAATAACAAAAGGAATGATAATGAGAGCTGGCAGAAAGGTTCCACCCTGTCCGATAAACGCCTTTACAGTGTTATTTTAGCACTTATAGCGGTTAGATTCGATCGTTTCGGGCACTTATGCTCTGCTTGAAATACATAATATGCCTTGAAACCGGGACACATACACCAGATGCATTAAATTTCTTAACTTCCGCGTTTCTAGAGTTCTAGTTGAATCTCATCGTGCTGTTCTTGTATCTCCTCTATTTGTTCCAAAGCAACGGTGCAGTGCCACAATTTCAAGAGTACATACAACATTGACCTATTATAGCTTTAGCGCCTTATGCACCTGATAATCTTTTCGTTTTATGCCAATTTGCATATTTTTCACGTATCAGTGACTGTGTATTTCAAAAGAATTCAATTTATTTCCGCTAATATCTGTTAAAATTAAATGAATAAAAACAATTATTAAATTTCGTAGTCGATTGAAAACTAAATTCTTGTAATCAGCCTAAGAGGCCTTAAAGTTAAGTAAAAGTTTTTTTTATTATTTTCTCTTATTTTATTAAATTATTGTAAACAATTCCGGTAGCTGTCCAGTAAAACTAAGTAAATAATAAAAAAAAAATGCGTAGTTATTTGCACACGCATAAAATTGCATTTCCGCGCCACAACACGATGGTGCGCGGCATAGAGTTTCGAAATACACTTTAAGGCAAGAGGACTTTCGGTCTCAAGGCAACTCGGCAACTACTTAAGGGGATCACATTTCAAGCAATTTGATACCATGATTCGTGTGGCACGATTAATGAATTCAAATAAGTAATAAAAGCAAAAATACAAATAGTACGCGACCCTTAGATCGCGAAAAATCGCTTACGCTATTGGATCATCAAAAATATGCTGCTCATGTGAAGAAGCTCAAAGTCGGTCACGTTTTTCGATTAATAAATATCGCGCCTTTAGCTAAATAACCAAAATTAAAAATTTTGCTCGACTGTGCGAAAATGCGTTGGTGGACAACTGACGCATAGCGCCACCGGTTGCATTATGTTCGATGCATATGCTCTCCAAATTGTTCATCCACTTTTCCAACTTGTAATTCAAAATAATAATTCTGTCTAGTGCATCTCGATCTTTCTAGATAGATACGACCGATTCGTGTGTGTTTGGAACGTTCACGATTAGTCAAAGTCCTGCACAGCTGGACCGGCTTATGAAATCCTTTAATAAAATTAATTGAGCACTTGCTCCACATTTGAACCTATGTCCAAATGCCCAATTACATAACTAGCTTTCTGACATAATTACGCAAACACTGCATAGACTTGCGCTGGTTAGGAAACAAGTTTTTCAACATTCACCGGCAACCGATTATTTAGTATTATGCAATGTTAAGGCCATTAATAATTCCTTCCTTATATCTGGTCAAGGATCAGTCTCCCTAGTTTCGCCGGAAAAGTCGCTGTCGTGTCCAATTCGCTCTAAATGGTGCACCAAAACCAGCTGCTGCTCGACAGGAGAAAGCTACATGCATAGTTACAGCACTGAGTAGTGCACTTTTAAGAGATACATAATTTTAAAATGTGCAAAATACAGAATGTGGCTGAAAATTGTCCACGAACTAAGTAGGTTAGTCTATACCATGAAAACCGTAAGTAGTCTGCACAAATCAAAGTTAATCGAATTTAACTGGTTATTTGTATCAGCTTTGACCAGTCATAATGATCATTTCATCATTTTTACTTAAAATAGTTAACTGTCTCGAATTGCAAAGTTTTTGGTTTCAAACAAGCTCCAAATGAATTAATTTTACTGTCTGTTAGCATCTAGGACAGCAGAGGAGACTAAATTTGGATCATTCAGTCTGGAAATTTCCGATTGTCGTTGTTGATATGTATTCCTCTATTATTAACACATACTTGCTTTAAAATATTGTAGTTGCAGTCATTCATTAACATAGTAAATTAATAAACGTTCACTGATATTGTTGAAAATAAACATGTCTAAACCTTCTTATAAACATAATCACTATAGTGTTTGCACTTGCCTGCAAAATAAACTTTACTGCTCATTTACTTAACTTGTTACATTGTATACTTTGCCACCACGATCTCTTTACTTGGCAAATATTTGCCTCATTGTTTTCATTTTTATTACAGTTTATAAGTGATAAGACTGCTGTCCTCTAAATATTATCATTATTATTAATAAATAAATAAATAAAATAAGAGCCATAACACAAGTCTGAAATTGGAGTAAAATTTAAAAAGAAAGAGTAGTTGCCTTTCAAAACAGGAAATCGGCCAGTAAAGCACAAAAAGGGTATAATTAAGCACTATTTCGATTTTGATATTAATTTTCTCTTCTTCTTTTCTTACAAAATCTCTAATTAGTACGCCTTATTCTTAAATTTTCTACCATATAAATACCATAATATCATTGGCTTTTGCTGAATATGACCAAATACTAAACTGTAGCTTAGACATTCAAAGTAGTCACAAAACTTGCTACATTATGAAATATTTAATTTATTTTTCTTTTAATACACTTCCGTAACTGAAAAAGATGTGTTCATAAACCAATATTTTTAATTGAATTGCGTATTTAGGCAAAATTTTCCACAAACGTTTTATTTTGTAATTTTCCTATATACATATATCGTAGGATCATCAAATTAGTTTAGTATAATATAATGCTTTATATAATACAACAAAATCACTAAACACGTCGTGATTCTTCACATTCCTTTTAAGAAAATCACCTAAGGTAGAGTGATAAAACTTTTCATTCATATCGACTACTGTTCAAAAATAGATACATATGTAACAATAGTGCTCAGAGATAAGACCTAGCAACGAAATCAATGTTCAAATATGCATTATAAGAATATTTAAAGAATTGGGTTATCTCAAAAATTCCTTACGGACAGGCGTATTTCGGGTGTTATATTACTTCTCCATAGTTTAGCATAAAGTGGTTAATAAAAAATTAGTAATACAGAAAATAATAACTCAGTTTGAATAGTATGGAAATATAAACAATACAGTAAAAGCAAAGCTCTTTTTAAAATCAATATTCTATGTAACCTTTTTTGTACCAAGCCGTACAAATTCGTCCAGGGTCTCTCTGTTCCAGAAATGCCTTCAGGTTTATTATGTCTCGTATTTTATCAAAATTAAATTTATATGAATTGTGTTATTCATTCAAAAAAAAAAATCCTAACGATATTCCCACTTAATTCGCCTCAACGGTATCTCCTACTTATGGAAGTGGTCACTTGGCTCGCGATCGAGACGTTGCAGACCCAAGAACCTGAAAACTGTCTGATCAATTTTTCTCTTCGTGTCTTAAAAACCTTCTCTCTTCGCATTCAGCTCAATGCCGGTTCTTCCAAATCCAACCGCGCAGCACGAGTTGCATACGGTGCGCACGCGGCTTTAATTTGATTTTAGTTTAACGAGCAGATCGGCGATCCTTAACTCTTCCAGCTGATGTCGCGGAGCATCAAAAATATTGAGCAGGTGCAATTCTTAGGTAACGAGTGGACGAAACGCGTAGAACAGTGGTGGCTACTGATCTTGACACAACTCTTTTTCGATATATAAACGATCGTTGATGGCTCAACAGCTCAGTTATCGCGATTAATAGCTCGGGATAAGTAAATCAGGCTTTTGTGACTTACTTATAAAATACTGCAATAATCACCGAAATTAGATACCTTGATTATATTTCATATTTGGACTTTTGTGAAAATAGGATAGTGCAAAATTTTGAACGGATTTTATATTTATAAAAAATGGGATTAACTGCTGCTTTATTACTTTCTGTGCTTGTCTTACTCTCTGTGATCAGTTACTTGAAAGTGGTGTTTGAGTGCTGCCGTACTGTTGCAATTGCAACAATTCAGAGGAGTACCAGCAAAAATAGTTCAAAAAATATTGTGAGATATAAACAAGCGCCTGGACCGCTTCCGTGGCCAATTTTAGGCAATCTTGATTTAATAGGACAATATGAAGTGCCCTTTGAGGGATTTACGGCCTTAGCGAAAAAGTTTGGAGATGTCTACACCTTAACGCTCGGTACAACTCGTTGTCTAGTTGTGAATAATTTAAATTTAATCCGGGAAGTGCTCAATCAAAATGGGAAGTTTTTCGGAGGAAGACCAGATTTTGTTCGATACCATAAGCTGTTTGGTGGAGATCGCAACAATTGTAAGTTTATTATTAAAATTTTATTTTATTTTAACCTGTAAAAGAGGTAGAAGATCTATCTGCCCAAAAGTGAATTTTTATTTTATGATATTTAACTTAATAAATTTTCTGCGCGAAATGAAAATGAATACCCGTTATCTTATATAGCATTGATATCGTACCCTTCTTTTAATCATAAGACAAGTGTCGTACGCACGGTGTAGTTGCACGTGTTTGGTCACGAAATAATTGTAACCTTGGCATTAGGTAATCGAACAAGTTACCGTGTTACGAATGAAGGTCATGGAATCACTTGTAGAATTGTGTAAATTGAGATATAATATTACATTGATCACCTTGAGTTCACTTTTGGGTGGTACTTGTTCGCAGAAGAATTACTCTGAAGGTTGAGGTCTTCTTCTCTCATTTATGAAGTTGTGAACTCGTATTATTTTTTTTTTTAAATCATAATTTTCGTTACAATTGCAGCTTTAGCTTTATGCGATTGGTCACAACTGCAACAGAAAAGACGAAATTTGGCCCGAAAGCATTGCTCTCCTAAGGATCAATCGTCGTTCTTCAACAAAATGAGTGAGGTAGGGTCCTTTGAGATGCAGGAGTTTATGGAAGAACTTAATAAAAATTTGGTACCTGGAAAAGATTTTAATCTTAAACCGCTAATTATGCAGAGCTGTGCTAATATGTTTAGTCAGTACATGTGCTCGGTGAGATTCGATTACATGGACAAGGAGTTCCAAAAGATCGTTCGAAATTTCGATGAGATTTTCTGGGAAATTAATCAAGGATATGCAATTGATTTCCTCCCCTGGCTACAGCCGTTTTACATAAGACACTTAAACAAACTCTCCGACTGGTCAACTATTATAAGAAAATTTATCTTAGAGAGGATCATAAATGATCGTGAACAGAGCATTGACTTGGACGAGCCGGAAAGGGATTTCACCGATGCACTCTTAAAGAGCTTAGCAGAGGATCCAACAGTGCAAAGGGAGACCCTAATTTATATGCTCGAGGACTTTTTGGGTGGTCATTCAGCTATCGGAAATCTAGTAATGCTTTCGCTGGCGAACATTGTAAGAAATCCAGAAATTGGTAGACGAATTCAGAAGGAGGTGGACGAAGTAACCCAAAATGGCATGCGACAAGTTGATCTCTGCGATATGGAAATGATGCCCTTTACAGTCGCGACTATCTATGAAGTGCTAAGATACTGCTCATCGCCCATCGTACCTCACGTAGCGACAGAGGATACACATGTCGCAGGATACGGAGTCACTAAAGGGACAGTTGTAATAATAAACAACTATGAGCTTAATACCAGTCAAAAGTACTGGGACAATCCTGAAGAGTTTAACCCAGAAAGATTCTTAGAGACAGTTACAGTAGGAAAACAGAAAAACAAAACCACCCACGTAGATGTAGACGAAGTAATCGATGGTGACAACAAAACAATTCGAAGGATTCGAAAAAACATTCCACACTTCTTGCCCTTCAGTATCGGGAAAAGGACGTGCATTGGACAAAATCTCGTAAGAGGATTTGGTTTTATTATGCTAGCGAATATTATGCAACAGTACGATGTGAGTTGCAGTGACCCCGCTAAAATAAAAACTGTTCCAGCCTGCGTAGCTGTGCCACCGGACACATTCCACTTAGTGTTGAAGAGTCGATCACATTAGATAATTCCACATTAGCTTAGACCTATTTATAGTATTATCAAAGGACCGCTGTAGCAGCGTGTCTACCAGTTTCTTAAACTTACGCTTTCTAGAGACTTCGTACGCAAAATTTTTGAAATTTCAAGACTGCCGTGAAATTACTTCGGGGATGATTATATAAACAGGTACCTCCTGTTAGAATGGACTGAATGTGATGCTTAACAACATCTGCCCGCCGAAGGAGTCGTAATTTTTTTTTCCTTTTATTATTATTATTATTTTGTTTTGTTTTTGTATGTTGTACATATATGATTATCTTTGCCAACTTTGGCTGCCAGTTGCTGTGACCATTAGTTCTTAGCTAGCAAAATTCTGTGAGGCTTCTACCTTAAGATGAGGTCGCGTATTTAATTATTGTACGTTGAATTTATTTTTAAGACGATTGTATGTATGTATGTATTTATTGTGAAATAAAAATCGATATATATGATCTTTGTATTTTGGATTAACCGAATTTCAAAAATTATCTATTATTAAAGGCTTTGTTTCTGATTTGGTTGTTCTACATAAAACTCTGGTCTGTTTTTTAGAATATTCATTAGATTCAGTTGCATGAAAGAAAACCTAGTTATATATGCATGTACATGCAGACTAAAACATGTTTTTTACCACTTTGGTATGGAATGCCAAAAATAGAACCGTTTCTATATTTTATGAAATTAAATGTTCATTATTTATTAACTGCTATAGAAAGTCGAATTATCATGATTTTAAATAATAATTTTATTTCAACGGTATTCCAAATTTATGATTTTCAAGTTTAAAAAATCTAATCGTTATGAAGACTCTGGGTACTTTTGAGCACACCAAGGAAACAAAAGAATTAAAAATGAAGAAGTGAGTATCTTCTAGAGGTTTTCTTTCTATTTAGGGATTCTATAATTTATAAATTTTTCGATTTAAGAACTGTTTCTTAAGCACTAAATAGTAAGAAAGAAGGAAAAAATAATAAAATAAAAAAATGGGAAGTAGTTCTCGAGGCATCAATACAATTGAATTTCCTTTTATACAAAAAATAAATTAATAGGAAAAAAACATTTTTAAAAACAATCTTTTTAAATGCTCTAAAAAGAAGAAAATAAAATTTTCCTTTAAAATTTTAACTATCAATCTATAGGTCTATCAGGAGTGGATATTACCGATGAAACGCGACAAGACAGCTTTTCATATGACACACTAAAAAGGGAAAGCACATGGTGGGAAATAAGTTCTAATCAAATGAAATTGACTTGCATATCTTCGATTGCATTTTAGCAATTTTTGAAAAAATTAAATTTATAATTTTATACACATCTCTGGGGGGATAGGATTATGCGAACCCTCCTATGAAGTTTTTTTTTTACCTTATAAAGAGAAAAAATTCGTTAGCTAGAGCAGATTACCAGATAGTCAAAAAATTGTTCAGTTTACAAAGGTGGAAAATTGGTATAAAAGTTGAAAAACCTTTTAGTCTGAAATTGGCTCCCAGAACATGTATGTATATACATTAACATATTTATTGCATATACTAACATGCAAATAAAAATTAAATAAAAGTACATAGTTATTTTAATATGTATGTTTGTAGAAAAACAATTTTACTATCAATTATGCACCTGTAGGGCTAGTTTTTTGGTGGATACTAACGTGTTTTAATTATAGTAAGTAGAGAAAAGCAAAAAAAACTCGACCAAAATAGCTCTTCAGGTACCAAAAACCAATAATATCTATGATTAAATATGACGGTATTTTTGTTTTTAACAGTGTTGTAATGAATATAGACTTACCCTTTTCGTTGACGTCGACCTCCTTCTCCTCCTCGGTGTATCCTGTTGAAAATATCACAGAGAAACACTTTAATAACATGTAATGACACTTTTACTTTCTTAAAGGATAATTTTCCTTTTAAACAGGCCTTTTTATCACGAAATTACTTTCACTCAGAACTTCAATTCACTGGCACTTAACGGCTTTTATTCTCATATTTTCATTTAATTGTCACTCGCCGTCACAAAACAAATCACACTCGTTCACTTTAACACTGGTAATCCTGCAAGATAGAAATAAAATAAAAATTAAGTGTCATTTAAAAGCAATAAAACTAAAAAATATTCTAAATAAGGCAAAACCATATTAAAAATAGTTAAGGACTTACTAAAACAAAATTTCTAATTATTGCTTCTAGGGCTAGGTTTTTTGTATTAAATAATTCGATTTAATTAGGGTGCATAGACAAAACTTTTATAATAGCTTTTACAATTTTACGTTTAAACAGCTACTAAAACGAATAGGTGAAAACGACATTTTTAATTTGAAATGATTATTTAGGGGAAGATGATTTCATCAAACAAAATCCCATTCTAATGATGTTCTTATACTTTACTGAGCTGTAATTCGTCGTGCCCGGGATTAGGTTTAATATTTCATGAGGAACGATGAAATTGACTTGCATAACTTCGATTGCATTTTATCAATTTTTGAAAAAATTAAATTTATAATTTTATACACATCTCTGGGGGGTTAGGATTATGCGAACCCTCCTATGAAGTTTTTTTTTTACTTTATAAAGAGAAAAAATTCGTTAGCTAGAGCAGATTACCAGATAGTCAAAAAATTGTTCAGTTTACAAAGGTGTAAAATTTGTATAAAAGTTGAAAAACCTTTTAGTCTGAAATTGGCTCCCAGAACATGTATGTATATACATTAACATATTTATTGCATATACTAACATGCAAATAAAAATTAAATAAAAGTACATAGTTATTTTAATATGTATATGTTTGTAGAAAAACAATTTTACTATCAATTATGCACAAATTGCACCATCTCTCTCAATTTCTCACTGAATTTTTAATTTTAACTGAAGATGAGTTGCACAACATGTATGTATGTATGTACCTAAGTTAGCATAAGAAATATGCTCAGAAAAATGTAATAATTCCGCAAAATTTACGCTTCACTACAGAAATGAATAATTAATTGATAAAATAAATTAGAACTCACCAGAATTCCCTTTTACAGCCTGAAAATCCCTGAAAATGCGCTGAAAATTCGAAAACGAACACTCGCGAATTGTGAAAAACGAGAAAAGATGCGACACCGTAATTAATTTTACTGTTACACGGCAAGCGGGGTTTTCAGTGCGGCATTTTTACTTCCGGCGGCCATTTTGAAGTCTTTCCAATGAAAAAATCCGCGATACGCCCGATTTTACCCAAGTTTTATGCCTAGCAGCATTTGAAAGGGAATTAAATCTATTGATTTATCATCGCGAGATTGTGAAATTTATTTTTATTTAGTTTAAAGTACTTACAAATCATTTTAAATAGTTTTATTCACTGAAAATAGTGAAAGTAAAATGAGTTCACTTCGCGGGAAATCGAGAACTGACAGTTGTACTTTGCTTTTCGTTTTCAGTTGAGAAGACACCAAAACCTAGGCGGCGCTAGGTGTTGCCGCAAGTTTTTTAACGGACGTTCGTTCCTCCGAGGAGTGCACTGACATTGAAGATATCTGCTTCAAAATTGAGTAGCAAGATTCCACCCGAACAAACATACATACATTGCAAGTTAATAAAAAGCTTGTAAAAATGAACGAACATTGGACTTACGTTCGAAACGCTGTTTTTAGTTTTTGCAGCGATACGGCAACCCTGTTTGGTACGGTTTTCGAAACCAAAGGGGAAATTCGAAGTTTGCAGCAGTTCATCTGCCAAGTCAAGCGGTTATCAATAGCCGGTGTTTGGATTTTGTGAAAAATAAGCGTAAAATTGTGGACGATGCAATTTAATCAAGTAAGAGATCTATAAGCCCTAAAAACGGAGACCCTTTCGAGCATTTGAGACTGTCACCACTAGACGCAGTTCCTCCGGGACGATGAACCTCTTTGACAGGGCCTCCTGCAAGGTAGCTGTTTTCGTCTGGACTTTGGGCTTCGCACCGGTCTAAACATGAATTTATTTTCAGGATTGCAGGAAGGACAGGCGGTCGAACGTCTTCGACATAGGTAGGAAGTTCGCTCCCCTTCACTGAAACGCGCCACTGCATAAAATAATTAAATTTCAGGGTACAAGCAAAACGTCCACAACGTTTCCGAGGTCTGGGGGTTCGTAACCCTTTTGGCAGTGCTTTTTCTGGGGTGCCTCACCCGCTACAACTACCGGGAGAACCTGCCCAGGGCCCTGGGCAACACCGATCTTTTGCACCAGCCGAATGCCTTCATTGCGGAACGGGCGTGGAAGGACCTCAAAATACTCACTAATTTTGGGCCCCGACCCACAGGATCTTACAGTAATGAGGTGCTCTCGGTCGACTTTTTAAAACGTGAAATTTCGTATATAATGCAGATGGCTAACAAGAACCAGAAGATTGAAATGGATGTTCAGGTAAAAGCTGGTTTTATAGTATCTAATCTAATTAGAAATATGTTACAAGATTTGTCTTCTTTGTAAATTTCTCAAAATTTAAAAAGTGTCCCCTTTATCGGGATTACAAGCAGACGCAAATCTGGGTTTTTACCAGCCAGCCGCTCGGCAAGCAATTCAGCAACAGTATAATTGCTTAATAAACAAGATCTATAAACATCAAATTTCTAGCATGAAGTGCACTAGCTGAGGTACCCGATTTTATCCGGAGAAAAATAAGAACATAAAAACATCTCAAGCACTTAATTTTATTTCGTTTTTAAAACTCAAGTGTTGCTTAAATCTTTGGATTCGATAGAGAACCTTTATAAATAAAATAATTTCGTATTTAAGAAAGTTAATAGATTTATTAAATTCTAACTATACTTAATAAGGAGCTTAGACCAACTAATTTTGAATAAGCCTTTTATAATTAATTTTTCTTTTATGTTTAAGGTGGTCAGTGGAGCATACTGGGCAGATTTTAAGCCTCACGGTATGACGAATGTGTACAGGAATGTTCAGAATATTTTGGTAAAGTTGCATGGTCAGAACAGGAACACCAGCAATGCATTAATGTTAAATTGCCACTTCGATTCTGTGGCAGGCAGTCCAGGTAAGCTACAAATTGCAACTAATTATTGATTATTTTCTATAGCATGAAATTTACGTCAGTTTAATTTTCATTTCGACTTCTAAAATTAAGTAAAATCTTCAAGATTTTCTATCGCAAACAGGCAAGGAAAAGTTCCAAACTAAAAGTTTCAATTTTTTTTTTTTAATAAAAGTTTTTTATTCCAAACTCAGATTGTAAAATTAAAAGTAAGAACCTTTTGTCCTGCGTGTTTTCTGGGAAAAAAGCAATATCGTCTATTTGTATTTTTCCTACTGTATTCAAGGTGCAAGCGATGATGCGGCTAGTTGTTGCGTTATGCTTGAAATATTCCGAGTGCTGTCCAGACAAAATACCCTTAATAGACACTCCATAATATTCTTGTTCAATGGGGCTGAGGAGACACCACTGCAAGCTTCACATGGTTTTATCACACAACACAAGTGGGCGAAGGAAGTTAAAGGTTTGATAATTTTAATATTCAAAAGAACTTAAATGGGAATTACACTTTTTATAGCATTCATTAATCTTGAATCAGTGGGCTCTGGAGGAAAAGAAGTGTTATTTCAAGCTGGGCCGAATCACCCTTGGCTGGTGAAGGTATGTCACACTGGTCAATTATTCCTAAATAAATAACTAATTCTTTGTATTTTTAGATGTACGGAAAAGCAGCCGCTTACCCAAATGGTCAGGCAGCAGCGGAAGAAGTCTTTCAATCGGGGCTTATTCCTTCCGATACCGACTTTCGAATATTTAGAGATTTTGGGCATGTGCCAGGTAAGATAAATTCATATCTTCACTTTTAAACCTAATTCTTAATTGAAAACCAGCCAAATCCGGCCACTATATTATACTTCTAACAAACAAATTTAAAAAATATTATAGGTATGGACTTTGCACATGTTATAAACAGCTACAGGTATCACACTAAATTTGATCACATTGACTACATTCCTAGATCAGTGTTGCAACACACAGGGGACAATATGCTGGAACTTACAAAACTCATAGCCAATTCAGACGAACTAGAAAATACAGAGGTAATTTACATTTTGCCATTTTATCCTCGGGCACTCATAAAACTTTAATCTTTTAGAAATATTCTGAGGGAACAGAAGTTTTCTTTGATGTACTTGGTTTCTTCTTCGTATCATATTCAAAAGAATTTGCAAATATTTTTAATTATATCGTTGTCACCCTGTCCATAGTACTTCCTTATGTGTTTTTGTCCCGTGCCACTAAAGGTGGGTCTTCCTCTAATATCTACAGTCAGACTGGAGAAAGACGATATATAAAAAAAATATTAGTAAAAATTTAACAAGCTTATAAAACCGGAAAGAACTAGGAGTAGAATTTTGTCCAATAAAGCTACAGATTTCTCCAGTCGGGCTGTATCCAAAAAAAATTAACACGTTCAAGAATTTTTATGTTTGCAGGCATAAATCGAAAGCACATTCGATATGAAATATTTCTTGGCTTTCTTATAAATGTAATTTGTTTCGTTGCTGCAAATGCTATTAGTTATGCAATTGCTTATGACCTAGACAGATCAGGAAAGTCTATGTCTTGGTAAAAACATATTAACCTAAATTATTTTTATTTCTAACGTTTTTCGTTTAAGGTATTCAAATACGGCTCTCGCCCTTACAACGTATTGCGGACCTACAATACTCGTTCAGTGTTTGGTCCATTTGCTGTTTGATTCCAATAAAAAGGTTTGCTATATTTCGTCTCGATTCAACCTTTTTTAAATAACTAAAGATAAAAATATTGATTTCATTAGGCGCCGCTCAGTCTTGCATTAAGAGCGCAGGCACGTTTAAATGGAACAAGCCTATTTTGGGGACTTCTCACCGCTGCAATAACTTTGGCTGGATACAGGATTGGTTACGTCTTAATGGCTCCGCTTTTAATTACACTGATTACTAATTTTGTTGTTGGTGTATGTGGATACCAAAATTCAAGTAAGACCTGTTCCCTTAATTTTTTTCAACATATAAACTTATTCTTCTGTAGTTCTTAAATGGTTGTACGTGCATATGGTTGGTCAGATTTTTGTTGTCCTATGGACAACCCATTACTACCATCTCGTCGTCGAAATGTTCATACCGATCGCTGGCAGATCAGGCAGTGCCAAGAATCCAGATGTTATGATCGGGATTATATGCTGTTCACTTACTTTCTTCATTACGAGCTACATATCGCCGCTCATTATATTGCTAAAGAGGACAAAGTATTTTTTCATCTCTCTCTTAGTCCTTTATGTGGCATCTCGATTTTATTTCATCGGTTCAAGTATGGGTTTTCCCTATAGAGACGAATCTGGAGGTTCTCCAGCAATTCAGAGGCATTTAATTACAGTGAGTATTTTCTTGTATATCTATTATTTGTTTAAATTAATTGTTTTAAATGACTAGCACGCGTCACGTACTTTCTATGATAAGCACGGTAATATAAGATATAAAGATTCAGGCTTCTGGTTAAGAGAAGCGGACAGAAATGCTAAGAAAACTATCGAAAGTTTATCTACACCAGAAATTCCAATTCCACAGGAAGAGAATATCCTCTGCCAAGGTGAGGTCTTCTGTGGTCTTCCTTTCCACTCTAGTCGCCTTCTACACATTGGGTTTGTACATTCTGCTATTGATATTTCTTTAAAATTCTTACTTTATAATTTTAAAATTACCTCTTCATCGTCTTTTCTCAAAACTTAAATCCATCTGTGTTCTTAATTAATTCCGCAGAGGTTTTTGGGTTCCAGGCCCATCTCCATTAATACGTGAGATTGCTTATTTAAAGTTAAACAGTCGTGAAATAATTTCGGGTGTGCATAGACTTCACTTCGAACTGATAGGAAGCTACTTAATATCTTTGCAAATACGTCCAAAAGACGGCGTTAAACTATCCAGCTGGAATATAACACAACAAGTGCCGCCACTTAACAAATACCTTCATCATAAGGGTTACTTTGTTATGATAACTCACGGGTTAGAAGCCCCACCAATGAATTTTTACCTCGACTTGGAGGTAAAGAGATTTTTGCAACCATACAAGAACTTTAACGGTGATGATATAATTATTTATTTAGACTATGGACACTCACCCGGAAAAGTCCCTGGTTGACATATCAGTAGTAACTTTCCACTGGGAGTATCACAAGGATCACACGCCTTCGTTTGCGAATATGCTAGCTAAGCTCCCAAAATGGGCCTTTGCTGTCCCTTCAGTAGCTGATTTAACATCATGGACTTTCTAGAGGAGCAGCAGTTCTTCATTTATCGAATCTTACTTCGCATTTACAAATAAATTTCCCCTTAAAAACTTCTTACGAAATTGTTAGTTTTCATACATGCATGTCCTCAGCCACTAGGCAGCTTTAAAAAAATGTTTACGTTGATAAACGCAGTTTTCTTCCTTCAATCTTCAGACTTGCATCTATGAAAACGTAAAAACAAATAATATTTTAGAGGAGTTTGACCCACTTACGCGTTCACTAGCCTTAAGAAAAAATGTAAATGAACGCAGCCAAGTACAGAATAAATTTTTGCGGTTCTAATTCTAATTCTTTAGTTCCTTCCCTAATTTTTTGTAAAAAAAAAAAAAGATATATTTCTTCTGTAGAATTATTTATTCATTTGAGCCTTCTTTCAATTCGTTTACAAATGCAGAAGTAATTGATTCAAGAAGCATATCATCATCAGGATTTGCATCTTGTGAGGGTTTTTCAGTCTCAGTACATCCTGAAGAATTTTCAATTAGCTGCACATCCTCTAAGGATTTTTCGTCTGAAGAATTTTCTGTTGTATCGCTTATCTCTATTGGAGCGTTTGATTCATCAACTAAACACATTTTCTTCGGAGCAGGCTCTTCAGGCAGATCATCTGCCTTCTTAATTACTTCTACAGAAACTATGCTTACTTGACCGTCTATTTGATCATCGGTAGACAAATTATCTTGTTTTTCACTGCGATTTAAATGTTCCCTCAATTCGGTAGAATCCGTTTGCTCCAAAACTTCTACTTTTCCATTTAAAGGCATATCGGAATCGTTGTCTTCTAATGAATAGCTTAGTGACTTTTGGGAGTCTAAAAATAATCGCTCTATATCTTCCCCGGGAATTTCATGGCTTTCGGTATCTTCCTCAAATTTAAATCCAGTTAAATTCTGATATTCGTCTACTGAGGATTCGTCTAATTCTACCAAATGATTGGCGCTTCTTTTTCTGTTATATATTTTGAATGCATTTTTTATTTCTTCCGGATCTGATGGGAAAAACAAACATTCCTTTTGGGGATGAATTATTTTTTCTGCTGCACTTAGAAGTTCTGAGCAAATGTCTCGGACATCGCCGCTCGGATCTGAAAATTGTCCAATTCTAAGTAGACCAAGAGCCAAACTTCCTGGAGGAGGACAAAGATAATGTGGACATGCCACTAAACTATAAACAACATCGTAAAGAGATTTGCGACAAACACTGCTCCAATAAAGCTTATCCTTAGAGGAGCTATTGCCAGGCAATTCAGCACATAAGGCAAATACAGTTTCCTGAATATTCTGCATAATAAAAATTGTATATAAAGTGTGTTTAAAACATGAGAAGAGGAAAGTACCTTTACAACTGTCGGTTTTAAAAATATCGAAGCGGCTTGTATAACTTGCTTGAAACACTGTAGAGCAGCGGCGCATAATTCCCCATTATCCTCATCAGACAGTATTTTCCTCATGTTGGATGGATTAAAATTCTTCGAATGATTTTGAGCCATGTTTGATCGCTCGTTTTGCGCCTTATGCAGCTGACGACGAGCCTTTTTCGACATGTGCTTTCTCGATCCGCTGAGCACCTGAAGAGTGACCTCAGCATGAAATGGAGTTATATCGCTTTTTATCTGCTCGATTATGGTTTCTGCAACTACTTCGCACAAGCTTCCACATCGCATAACCGTGCACCACAGTCGAAGGGTGTTATAAGCAGCAATTCGCAATCGCCTACAAAAAAATTTTGTATCAAATAATTAAATTGAAATGAAATTATGTTCTATACTTTTCTAATAAGATTGATGATTTTGCTTAACACTCAAAAACTAGTAATTTGATTTTAAATCAATTTTTAAAATATGAAAGTTGATTGTTTTTTCAAATAAAATAATTGAAAATGAAATCGGTACAATTTTGTACGAGTTCTTAAACTAATATTATGTACAAAACCAAAAACTTACCGATAAGGCTTAGCAAAACCATTTGATTTTCCTACAAAAGTCCATTTCAAGGTGTCAGTAACGAAGCGGAGAATCGTTTTAGCCCATAGAGTCATGTGAGACTTTAATCTGAAATAAAATGATTTGGTGATTGGCACTTCCCAAAAAATTATTCTATATTACGTCAGTATAAGAACATCCACTAGCTTTAGAAGGTGGATATGAATTTCCGGCAGTAGTGCACCAACAGCCAGATTATCGGAAATGGGATTTTCCTCTGTTATTATGCAATTAACTGCAAGTCCACGTGCAATGAGATTTAGAATCTTCTTCGGAGCAATCATTTTAGGGACTGAATATGGCTCCCTGTAAATAAATTTTAAGTGATTGAATTAAAAAAAAAAAAATCTCTTTCTTACTTTAGAGCTATAATTAGATAGGAGACCAAGTTTTTGAATCTCACAAGACACTGAGTTGACCGTTGAACAGGTTCACTGTCTACATCCAAAGGACTAATTTTAAGTCGTTCTATCTCAGTTACCTCGTCGTAAGTTTCTGGGAAGTTGGCGTAAATAATATCCAGAACATCGTGCATACTTCCAAGTAATCGAAACTGATGTTCTTGCCACGCTGTTTTCGTGCTAAGATTGATATTTCCGCCACCCTTTATCTTAGTTTTAAACAACAACAAAAAAACTGTTAAAAAGAAAACAAGGAAACAAAGGATGAAAGGCTACCTGCTGGAGAAGATGTAGACAACGTCCAGATGCCGCAACCGCTTTAGGATCAAAACAATCCAAAAAGGAGAGAGCATATTTCTCGATTGGGTTCCTTAATGGGGTACACGGGCCCGGGAACACCCGCAAACATTCTTCAATGCACTTTAAAGCGGGTATGTGGGAGCCATTCGGACCCTTGGGCAGAGTCTCAGAGATCTTTGGAAGCAAGTTACTAATAAATGCTTTGGACAATTCCGGCACATCCTTCGACTTCAACGCTAGAAGCGCTGCAAATTGTAAAGTGGAAAATAATCTTTTTTTTAACCAGCTGCCTAAAAGTACAAACTTAAGCAATCATAGGCCCGAGCGGCCGACACGGCTGAAGATTTCCCATAGCAGGCTTTAATGCACAGAGACCCCCAGAGTGGCCCCTTTTGCGTGAGAGTTTCTAGGGTGGCTTGCTTCAGAAATACCTCGAGGAGCAGGAGCCCACTTTCCCGAGTGGAAACTTTATTCAGCAGAGCCGTCAAGTGTTGGATAACAACATCCGGCGGTGAAGACTGAAGAAAAACATTGAAAATCTTGCTAGTTCCGCTGAATCTTTGGACAATTTTTACTTACATCGGATCGAAAACTTTGTCCTTCTTCCGCGGATTGCAAAAATTCAGTAAATGCGGCGCTATTTGCGGCTGAAACGCTTTGTATAATTTTCACAAGACCGGTCATTTTGACACTTTTTCCTCTGACAAAAGATGACTGATTGGGACCATGTGCTAAATAGAAATGTCATGTCATCATGTCCCAAATGTTAAAGTGCTCCAAAACATTGCAGGCTTTCAGGCGCAAAATTCGATAACTGAAATTTGCATTGTAACTTCCCAATTTAAAGATGAATAAATAATAGGTCTGTTCCATGACAAAGTCGTTAAAAAAAACCTGGGGCGACCCAGGGCGCTCCATGTACTGTCAAAAAAACCCAGGGCGCCCTGGGTTTTGGTTTCTCATGGAACGACTTCAGAGCGAAAAAGAAGAACAAGAGTGGTTGTCAGTTGCGTTTGTGACTTTGCGCAGAGTTTAGTCGAAGTGAAGTGTTTTTAAAGAAATTAAAGTGTTTTTTGTGGCAATTAGTGGTGTTTTAACATCAGGCTTCATCCGCTCGTCGTCGATTCGCAAAGTTGCCGCTGTGTCTGTTCGTTCAATTTCAAACTTAACAGCTCTCTTTCGCTCCAGCATAAAACCCAGGGCTAGTTGGGGCGCCCCAGGTCGCCCTGGGTTTGCTGTCAAAATTCTCATGGAACGCTTTCAGTGCACCCTGGGGCGACCTGGGTCGCCCTGGGTTTTGTCATGGAACAGTTTTAAAAAATGTGTATCGTGCACAAAAAAACAATTTGAATTATTTCGGCAAGGTATTTAATAAGAACATGAATTGTGCATTACTTTTATTAAAGGGCCTTTGAACTGATTTTTGTATTCCCCCTTTTCTTAAGTAATAAAAATAAAACAAACAAATTGCTCCTTTAATAATTGGTCTCTTTAGCTACCGTATGCCAAAATGATACTCCTTTTTTACAAAACTACAACAGAAAGGACATAAGTTCTCGTCTACTTTAAAAATTGTTACAAATGTGAATAATAATAATTATTCTTAAATAACCGATTTTTTATTAACAGTTAAAAAACCGATATTCAAATTTTGTATAATTTTCAAAACAAGGGTCGGGAGAGGTCACGTCGCGCTTCTTTTCGAAATTCCGAAAGTAATAGCCACTGTAAGAATCAAGAAAATTAAAGATGAACGAAAGAAAAATGGTTTTACTAATAATTAAATTAAAATATTAATTTAAAGTACATAGATATTTATTCAGATTTTTCACATTAATTAAATACTGTTAATTAGTTGCACTTTCGCTGTACTTAAACCTAGGTTGGCGCCTTTCTATCGCCATTGGGATATCAGTAAACGTAACACAGTTGTAGTTTTTCTTCAAAGCCTGTCGGAGTTCCAAGCTATGTGACCAATCTCTAGTTTCGCATACAACTTTAACCTATAATTTAAATTTTTAATTTTAAAATTATCAGTTGTTTCACATAAAACTTACCTCTACACTGAAGACATCTTTAAGCCAAGCCCTCTCATGCATTATGTCCTTAATTGAAACACCAAGCGAAGCTAATAGCTTACAAAGTTCGGAAATTCCTCCAGGCCGATCACTTACTCTTACAATGAATCGCAGTAGACGTCCTTCAGCAGCTAGACCTCGTTCCAAGCATCTTCCAAATACAGTTGTATCAATATTACCTCCGCAAAGCAATAATACGACTCTGAAAATTTAATTTATAAATAATCCTTTTAGGATATATGTATGTATATATCAGTGTAATTTTACTTCTTTCCAATAAATTCGTCTAGATGGCCAGATAAAATTGCGGCTAGACCTGCAGCTCCGGCACCTTCTACAACACATTTTTCTTCTTCAACGAGTCGAAGAATAGCTAGGGCAATCCACTCCTCCTTCACAACCACCATCTTGTCCAAGAGAGGGACTGCTGTAGCAAATGCGTTATAGCCTACAGTTGGAACTGCGAGCCCATCGGCTAAGGTGTTAAGAATTGGAGTGTGGATAGGAGCACCGTTTTCCATTGCCCTTGTAAAACTTTGGCACTTTTCAGACTCAACTCCCTTCAAAAATAATGTTAGTGGATACTAATAATAATCAACGAAAACTAACTATTATTTTGGTTTTTGGATTAAGAGCTTTTATTGCCGTTGCGACTCCAGCCAAAAGACCTCCGCCCCCAACTGGAACTATGACAGCATCGGGAGCTTGGACCTGTTCTAAGATCTCCAGACCGATGGTTCCCTGACCGGCCATAATATGTGGATGGTCGTATCCATTGATATATACCAAACCCTCCTCTTTAGATAACTTCATTGCAGCCCTTTTCGCTTCAGCCATATCCTTTCCTTCCACAATAACCCTGGCTTTGTAATTCCGGCATTTTTGGATTTTCATAATTGGGGCTGCTTCGGGCATCACAACAGTAACAGGGATATCGAGCTTATATCCATGAAAACTTAACCCTTGAGCATGATTTCCCAAAGATGCCGAAATGACTCCTTTTTTCTTTTGCTCATCAGATAGTTTTAGTAGGGCATATCTAGCTCCACGTTCCTTAAAGCTAAAGATATTTTCCTTGGTGGTTTCTATTAGCTTTTAAGGAAACCAAAACTCTTACCTGCCTGTATTTTGTAGGAACTCCTTCTTCATATAAAGTTCCATATCAACTTCTTCTGATAGATTGGACCTCTGTAACAGAAATTTAATTTTAAATTCAAAATTAAAAGTATATTTAATTTCTTTAGGCGATTTAAACACTATAATTTCTTATAACTTACCGGACAAGGAGTGTGCATTACACCACCCTTAATAAGAAAAGCGGCTGATGTAACGTCGTGGAAAGAAATTTGTTGCGGCTCTTCTGCCATGCAAAAGGGATCAAATTCATAGTCAGGAGGTGCATCCTCATGAACCTTTTCTTTTTCGTTTCCATTTCCGTTTTGAATCACATGATCCTGTGCTTTTTCTGCTGCATTGTTAAACTTATTTATTTCTCCATTAATGATAGAGGTAGCAACAGTAGAAGGTATTTCGATTTCCATATTTTCGGTACTTCTCATTTCGATAATTAATATCTATTATTTTGCAACACTCACAGTGAGATCACTAAATTCAGAGTTTTAATTTATAAATCCACAGAGTCCGTAGAAAACTATACAAAATCACGTACAAGTTGTACTATCGTACTTTAAGTATGAATCAACTGCTACAAATTCTGATATTTACGCGACAAAGATAATATTACAAAATAAAACAATCAAATCTTTAAAATAAACCGCGACCTATGGACCGCTTAATTTAATAACTGAACTGAATTGATTCCGGCCTTTGGGTGATTTTCCAGAGATTTGGAGATAATCAGACCAGGCGTTACGGGCAACTGAGTATCGTTCTTATAGTAGGCCAAATTTAGCCTTTCTTCGTCTAGTACTGATAACACAAATTAATCAGTAATAAAATTCATGATGTTCTTTGCTCGTTCAATTATCAGCTTAAAGCGTCATAAAGAATACTCCAAACAATGCTACTACTTTGGCACGAGCTGGTCGCAATTTTACCAAAAGTGCGTTAATCAGCTCATCCGATTTGTGCAGATCGTGATCGCCAAATTAACAAACTATTTGATGATTATTTATATCCTGACAACAAGTTTTTGTTGGTCGAAAATATCAACATATTAAAAGGCTGTTAGTTTGCTAATTTGGGTCTTGGTAAGTAAACATGTTTGCGGTGTCAAGATGACTGAAAACAGATTTGCTTTTATTGAAAATTTCTATTTGTAGCCTTGAAATGAAATGACCTCTATCGATTAGTTGCTTTATTTGTTAACCTATATTTAGTGCAATTGTAAGAAGCAAAACTAAGTTTAATAGTAAAATATCCATGTAAATGGAAGAGAGAAATTTAGAATTCTATCCTTAAAACAATATTTTTCTTTAATGATCAATTTAAATTTAAATTTGTAATTTATTCCGGCTTCTTTAAGCCCCAACGCTAACTTCCGACAAACAATTTAAAATAATTATTAATTTTTGCTAACGAGGGAGAACTGTACCTTTTTAGTACTTGACTAAAAATTGTTTTTATTTTGAGTTAGTGTTTTTGTTTTTTATAAATATCAGTTTGTTTTGCTTCCCTTTATAAAAATATCAAGACATCACAGAAAGCGTAGGGAATAGTTTCATAGAATTTTCTTACAAAAACGAAAGAAATATGAATAATAGCTGCCCGGAAGAAAATCCTCCATCGGAGGGATCCCAAACTTGTATTGGGGTGGTGCCATGCAAATGCGAAAAGACCGTGAAGGTGCGCCAACATCCACCGAACATCCAACATGAATTGAACATAGCAAAAGCAATTTTGCAAGAGACCAGCACATTGAGCGGGGATAACATGTGCATACTATTTAATTCCATAGTTTTAAAGTCTCCGAAAAACGGAATATATTTTATTTCAGGTTCGATCATCTTAGCGAAATAATTAAACGGATCATAGATGAGAGGCCGCCGAATGTTATTGATTATTTTGAAGAATTTAGTCGCAATCTTCGCGAACAAAAATATCGCCTAGTCGATAATTTCATGGAAGGATTATTCGACGAGCCACGTTGCCTAAGTCGAGCTATGGCTATTATGAACAGTTTGAATGTATGAGTTTAGTTAGTAATATTTTGTATTACAAATTAGGAGATTATCTGTTTTAGCTTCTTCCCTACCCTTCTGAGGATTTTGAGTTCGAAATGGAAGAATCGGCTTCTGATACAGCTACAGCGAAAGTGCTTCGGCCTTTGATGTTGGCTGAAAATGTTTTACTTTTACAATATTACTGGTCACTTTGTGGTTTTGGTTTTCATTCCGCTGAAATATTTCTTCTTTCTTATCAAATGCAGAAAATTCAACAGCATTCAGCTGTACAGAGCGCTAGATTTTGGGGGAAATTGTTCGGTCGAGAGAAATGTTATTATGTCGCCGAAGTAAGTTTAACTCCAACTGAAATAAATAAAAGAATGGATCAGATGAAGAATGAAATGCGAATTCGATTAACTGAACGATTGGAGGGAGAACAAAACGAGTGTATACACAATCCAGATATAATTCCCGGCTCAAGATGGCAAGGATGGCCTAAAGATGAATTAGATAAAATGAAAATTAAGCAGCCGCCTGTACCTGTTCCAGAAAGGAAACCGAAATACGATATTCCTCCAGAACCTGTGGGCTCGGGGACCAATCGTACCACATATTTTGTGTGCAATAGTCTAACCGATGATTGGATAGAACTTCCCATAGTCACTCCAAAACAGATAGTTGTTGCCCGGCAAATCTGTAAATGTTTCACTGGAAATTTGGACGCTGAAATTCACTCTTACCCATATTTTCCTGGAAAGGAAAGACATTACCTTCGAGCAATGATTTCTAGAATCACAGCCTCAACGTACATATCACCAGCAGGATATTACAAAATTAAGAAAAAAAGCGAGGAGGAGGGGGAAGAGGAAGAAGAACTCGATGAAGAAGATAACGAGGACCTTATAAGTATCTCTATATAAAAATATGTTTTGAGAAAACCAAATACTTAAAAAAATTTACTCTATAGCTAATGATGCGCTTTTGGTGACCAATCAGAATTACAAACCTTGGCCGATTGAAGAGCTGCTCAAGCACAAGAATTGGATACACGTAAGACCAGCAATACTTAATCAGGGCCGAATAATCTGGTTTGATGAAGAAAAGGCTCTTAGAGCACTTGCAAGATTAGCCGATGAAGGGGAGGAGGAAGAGGAGGAAATCGAGGAGGAGGAAGACGAGGAGGAAGGCGATGAATCCAGAAAAAAACGGCCAGAAATTAGTCCAAATCTTCTTTCACCTATCTCAGAGGATTCGTTTGGTAAACTGACGAGTCCATGGATTATCCGAATCTCATTCAACCACAACTTGAGCAACAGAATCACAGTTGTGAGTTCCACTATTTGGCCAGGATCGTTTACTTTTGCCCTTAACAATGTTGTAGACACTATCTACATTGGATGGGGGTTGAAGTACGTCGATAGAAATTATTCGCCTCCACATATTCCCCCTATACAAGAGGAGTATCCTTTAGGACCCGAAATTATGGAAATTCTTGATCCGACTGCCAAAGACGAAGAGGAATGGCGCATTGCGCACATGAAACCAGAAAAACCTCAAGATGATGATGATGAAGAAGAAGATGAAGGAGAGGAGGAAGAAAACGAGGAAGACTAATTAGAATATATTTTGCTATTTATAATTTAATTGTTACATAAAGGCATATTTGCCAATAAAATTTTGTGGAAAACTTTAAACTTATGATTGTTCTGATTATTGTATTTATACAAAATTCTAAATTTTTGTATAAAAAAGCCTACCGCCAAATATTTCTAATTTTGCAACTACGCGACTGTGAAATTTAAATGTATTATGCCGAGCCACTGAGGAAATTATTTTTGACTAATTAGCCGTCCTCACCCGGCTTTAAGTTACGTGTATATTTTATTTTATTTAAATGTTAATAATCATAGAATTGGCGAAAATTGCTAATACCTGCAAACTATTTGTTGTCCATCTGCATTAGTTCCGCAATTTCTAATGCAAAGCGTAGATGAATTAAATTAAATTAAATTTAGGTGCGCTAAATTTCATTACCATTGGATGAAATTTTATTATAAGAAAGCATTAGTCGATTTTTTTCGAAATCCGAAGAGCAAAGGGGACGTTTTAACGTAACGACTTTTTCATCTTCCGGCCACGCATTGATAAAATCTAGTACATTTCGATCACCGTCTAGTCCAGGTCAGCTGTCTCTTTTCGTGCAGTCAGAGAATGACGTTTTGCGTTTCGTTTTTCGGGCATTTGGTCAACATCACCTTTGACAAGAATTTTTGCCAATTTCTGTGTACCTTGAAAAAATACAACTAAGGCAACGAATTGCACTGAATCGAAGGGTATTAAGCAATAGTTTCATGGAGAGGTGGGTGATGTAGCTGTCAGCGGGCCGGATTAAATGATTAGGTCGTCCAACTAATGACTACATCTGCGAACATTTGTCACACGACAAAGGGGGCAGCTGAGAAACATCAGGAATTGTTTACGTGAAAAGTTGAAAAAATACCTCAAAATACTCACCAGACGGGCTAAACACATTATGTGGTCGTTCTTCTCGCGCGACTCATCCAAGGAGTTCCCGTACGACATTGGTGAACAAGTGCCTGGCTTTGAGAACCGTTCAATCTGGAGCCTTCACAAGGCGAAGAGGAAAAGCACCAACGATGAGGTGTCCGTCTTCGTCTACGATATAAAAAGCGGCTCCGAGGCCAAGCTGGAGTTGGCCAAGTCGGCATTGAAGCGTCTGAAGACACTCAGGCACCCGAGCATCCTGCAGTTCTTGGATAGCCTTGAAACCGACAAGGTCCTCTACGTCGCTACCGAAGCGGTAGAGCCTCTGGGGACACACATATCGAAATTGGCTACAGATGGACCCCAGAAAGATCTGTACCTTGCTTGGGGGATATTTCAAATTACGGTAGGATAGTCTGTCCAAATTGGGACCTCTTTAATTTAATCTCCTTCCAGAGAGCACTTTCCTTCCTCAACAACGATGGAAGTTTAAAACATAACAACGTTTGCGTTTGGTCTGTATTTGTGAACTCGTCCGGAGAATGGAAGCTGGGCAGCCTTGAATATGTATCACCTGTTGATGGGAATCCAGCGCCTCCTATAAAAATACCGCCAGCCTTAGAAGTTTACGATCCACCGGAAAAAAGCGATGGAGGCAAGCTGAAATTGATAACTAAATGGTAGGTCAAATGACTCTGATATAATGTTATCACCAAAGCAATTTTCACATTCAGCTCGACAGATATGTGGGGCCTCGGATGCTTAGTGTGGGAATCTTTTAATGGCCCGTTAAAATTGCGTGGCAGTCTTAAGGAATTGGATGCAATTCCAAAATCGTTGACACCTTTATACTGTGAATTAGTTGGCGCTTCACCGCAAAATCGACCAAACCCTGCTGATATTATAACAAGATGTAGGAAGCCGGGGGGCTTCTTTAAAAACGATTTAGTTGATTCCCTCCTTTTTCTGGAGGAGATTCAAATTAAAGATAAAGCTGAAAAAAATCGCTTCTTTAGCCAACTTGTTATACATTTAGATAATTTTCCTGAAAATGTTTGCAAGTAAGCAATTTTTCTCAAAGCTTTAGTTGGACCCTCTTTCTAATTTTACATAATTGTGACTTTTTTTCAGACACAAAATACTTCCACAGTTGATAACAGCTTATGAATATGGTGATGCTGGATCAGCGGTATTAGCTCCTATGTTTAAGGTAAGTACCTTATGAAACAATTTTCTTGTTGAGTGAAACTATTTCCCTTAACATCCTTATTATGGTTAACGACTTACCGCAAGTGGAACTCTTTGGCGAATTAACATAATCATGTTCGTGTTTATCTATGCCACACAAATCTCAAAAACACAGCATTTGTATTCGCCTTATTTAACATAAAAAATGAATTTAGAGAATGTTCGCCAGTCGTAATAGAGTGAAATTTCGACTTCGAGATTTTCAAGAATATACGAGTATGTAACGTCCTGTGCATGGTAATTTTAAAATAGGTTACAATTCCTAAAATCTAACGGCTACCAAATTATCGGGCTATATGAATATTTTGCGAAAACGATTTGAAATTTTAAACTCTAAGGATTATTAACTGATCGAAGAAATATTTTAATACTCTACAAAATTTATCTTATCTGGTTTTTTATAATATAAATTGAGAACTTGAATTACACGATTTTGATTTCCACGGTGCTCTTGAAAAAGTAAAATCCAATTCTATAATTTCTTAAGGGTTGTATAAAAGAAAATTTCTTGAATGTTATATAGAAATTCAGTATCTTTTTTATCTTTGCAGTTAGGACGACTGTTAGATGAAGCAGAATATCAGAAATGTATTGTACCTTGCGTTGTAAAGCTATTCGCTTCCACCGATAGAGTCACTAGGTCTAGACTATTGCAACAATTAGAATTGTTTATTGCTCATCTGCAACCACAAGTGGTAAATGAGCAAATTTTTCCACAAGTTGCTCACGGCTTTCTAGATACGAATCCAACAATAAGAGAGCAAACGGTTAAAGTATGTTTAAATCAGATTACATATCCTTAGATTGAACATTTTCTTCGTAGTCAATAATTCATTTAGCTCCAAAATTAAATTATAACAATTTAAATGTGGAAGTGTTAAGACATTTCGCTAGACTGCAGGCTAGAGATGATCAAGGAGGGATTCGCACTAACACGACAGTCTGCTTAGGAAAAATAGCTCCGCATTTACATCCACAGGTATTTGGACATTTTGGGTTTATTTTTAAAGGAATATAGTAATTGTTAATTACTAAAGGTGCGCCAAAGGGTACTAGTATCAGCTTTTATTAGAGCAATGCGAGATCCATTTCCGCCAGCCAGAGTTGCGGGAATTTTAGCACTTGCTGCAACGCAGCAATATTTTCTTTTGAGGTAATCAACGTTTTAGATAATGCATTCGAAAAACAATTTTTATAATTTACAGTGAAGTGGCAAATCGTGTACTCCCAGCACTTTGTTCTTTAACTGTTGATCCTGAAAAATCGGTACGTGATCCAGCATTTAAAACAATTAGGGGCTTCCTAGGAAAATTAGAGAAAGTTTCAGAGGATCCTAGCTTACGGGAAACAATGGGTGGGATTGGATAAATGTGGGAATCATAAAATTTGTTATGAATTAATTATTATGTTGCAGAGGCTGATGTAAACACAGCAACACCATCAATAGGGAATGCAGCTGCAACATGGGCGGGTTGGGCTGTAACGGCTGTGACTGCAAAATTTTATAGAAGCCAAAGTGATTCGTCTCGACCGCGACCGCCACTTACTGGACGAAATTTATCAAAACCAGCTTCTTTAGGTAGAAAATATGTCGCCATTTATTGGTTAGAAAAATTAAATGATTTGTTTAAATTCAGAGCAACCTTCAAGTAGTAGTTTGTCAACGACAACATCTAGCGTTACTTCCATGACCTCTTTAGAACACGAAAGCAATGATACTTCTGCATCCGCTAGTGACTACGGGGCGGATAATTGGGATAACGAGAATTGGGGAGAAATGGATGTAAGTGTGCGTTGAATGTGAACAAAATGTTGATATAAATTCTAAAGAAAATTTTAACGTTTCAGACTTCGCAAGATCCGAGTAGCCCATTGGCAGGAACTTCGAATAATGGGCAACTTATAGCACCTAGTGGTTTACCGGATATTCGAGACGGATGGGACGACGAATGGGGCAGTTTGGAAGAAGAACCTGTAAGTACAACAATTTTAATTATTCCAAAATATATGTCCTATTAGTCGAGCTAAACGAAATCAATTTTGTTGCGTTTGTTATATTCTGATAAATTTTAGAAGTTATTTTGCTATTAGCTATAGCGGGAGAAATTTGGTTTTATTTTCAGAATGAAGAGCAAGAGCACGAACTTCCAGAATCAAAAGGAAATATTCGGCCTAATGATTTACCCAACATAAATACGAATTGCAATAACGTTAGTCCAGTGAACGAAATAAACGAAGTTAATGAAGTAAATGAGGTAAATGAGGTAAATGAGGGCATGACCAACAATACCAATGCGAATTGGAATAGTGATTCATGGGCTGATGGTGAATTTGAACCAATAGACGAACCTCTCACAGGTAACCTTACTAATAAGCATAATTTAAAATTGAAGAATAGACCAAGAACATTATTTTTGATTAGGAAATCCAAAATTAGACGAAGCGAAACGGAAGCGTGAAGAGAAGAAACTTCAACGACAACGGGAGCTAGAAGCTCGAAGGGCGCAGCGAGGTCCAATGAAGCTGGGCGCCAAAAAGCTTTAAGATTTAATTAGGACAGGACTAAACCCTTCTCGTTTTGTAAATTTTTAAGCCTTTTTTAGGATCAATTACCACACACTTTTTGAGCTACAGATGATTATTAGTGTAAAAAGTTAAATAAGGCGAAGCTGAAATATTAAGTAAAAGTTGACTCCAGGAACTCTGGGTGGCATTGTCTTTCGCATTCTGTCACTTTGTGTTTTTTATCTAGTTGGATGTTGTTCACGAGGTGTTTATACGTGTTTGCTGCCGATTTAGATGATCCCTTCAAATTTGTCCGATACCTCGTTGTTTAGTAGGTCTTGCAGTATTTGGTCGCACTTTTTGTGGTGTATGTGCGATGTTTACAAATTTGGAGATATTTGGCTGGCAGCGTTTTACTGTTAATCATGTATTTATTATATGTTGAAAGCTCACAGATAAATATTAAATATTGTTCAACGAAAACTAGAAGAGGATATTAAGAGAAAATTATTTTATTCTCCAATTGGACTCTGCTAAAAGACTTTGCCATTAGCCATATCTGCACTGCTGGTAAAGAAGAATAAAGTAATTTGTAACAAATAACAGAGATATAAAAAAACAAAAAGATAAAAGAGAATTTTAACGCGACAAGTCGAAAAAAAAAACATTTTTTAAACATGGCCTTTTCCATATGTAATTGTAAAAAGTTAACCTTTGAGAGGATATCCAAGCGAATGAGTGCGATTACCTGTAATTTTAATATATTTAAGAGGAAATAAACATTCGTAAATTTTGCATGAATCGGTGTAAGAGATTTCCTACGATAACTACCATTAGATGACGACACTATGAGAGGAAACTCATTTTTTTCTACTTTTCATAAATGTGATGTCGAATTTTTGAATTCAATCTAAAAGTGAATATCCTACTAATAAAAGAACATTAAAAATTGATGATGCACTGATGTTAATTATACCTAGTCTGTTTCACTCTATTTTATCCGGTTTTTTTACTATTCGTCAACTGAACGGCTGGAACTTATGAATGTTTAGATTTTTACTTAAGACTGCAAATAAATCTGAAAAATTTAAAAATCATTCCGTGTTTTGATCTATTTGCAAGTTATTGTTTTTTTTATGATAGTAAATTAGGTGGTATTTTTGCATTAAACCCAACTTTGCTTTCATAATAAAGGTGTATGAAAATAAAATCAATAAAATAGTTAGACGCAAAGAAAGATAGAAAAGATTAATGGATTTCGGTTGAAACAGAAAAACGACAATATAGTTTTAACAATTCTACGAAAGCAGTCATCTCCTTTTTCGAACTTTCAATTAATATTTGGACAAGAAATGAGTAGGTACATCTAGTTTCATTAATCAAATTCACGGAAAAGCGAAATCAGAAATTTGGAGCATTTTACAAAAAATTGATCAAAGATTTTAATAACCAAAAATTTTTCATTGATACCGACAGAATGATAAATCACATCATTTACATTTGAATTCTCTTGGCGATTTTTAATTATAATATTTCATTAGGTATAAGCTTTTTCCAAAGCTATTTGCCATATTTTAGAAAATTTCCCAACAAATCCCAACAATCTTTGGTAAATGATCAATCGAATCGTGTAACAAAAAGAATTGCCGAATTCCTGATGTTCCGATTACCGTAAACGGTCGAAGTAAAATTGAACGTTTCCCCCTAAACGGGATCGGATCTCCCGACATTTCTGTTCCGTTCGCTCTGAATCACTTTAGCGGATTTTAGTCGTAGTTCCGTTGTCGCGGCGGCGGAGGCCGCAAATCGGTTGGATTTGGCAATAGACGCCATTAAAATCAGGTCTTAAGATCCCTCTTAATCTTCCCAACTTCGTTTGCCTTGCATTTAATAAAACAACGAGTTTTCATTTCTTATTTATTCGACATGTCAGTGGTTTCGCCCTAAACGGGATCGAATCTCCCGACATTTCTGTTCCGTTCCGTCTGAATCACTTTAGCGGATTTTAGTTGTAGTTCCGTTGTCGCGGCGGCGGAGGCCGCAAATCGGCTGGATTTGGCAATAAAAGCCATTAAAATTAGGTCTTAAGATCCCTCTTAATCTACCCAACTTCGTTTGCCTTGCATTTAATAAAACAACGAGTTTTCATTTCTTATTTATTCGACATGCAGTGGTTTCTCCCTAAACGGGATCGGATCTCCCTTTTTTTGACATTTCTGTTCCGTTCCGTCTGAATCACTTGAGCGGATTTTAGTGGTACATAGTTCCGTTATTGCGGCGGCGGAGGCCGCAAATCGGTTGAATTTGGTTGTAGAAGCCATTAAAATCAGCTCTTAAGATCCCTCTTAATCTTCCCAACTTCGTTTGCCTTGTGGACAATGAATAAAACAAGGAGTTTTCATTACTTATTTATTCGACAATGTTTTTGCTTTGAGCACATGAAATGCATTGTTCATTTACAAAATAAAAAAAAAATTGCGTAAAAAAAAATTACGGTAAGTGAAAGTGACATCAAATACGTAATACTATTAGCACGAAATTACAATTATATGAAAACGAAAAACAATTATTTAAATTTTACTTCTTAAAAAAGTTCTTAAAATGATCAAGTCCCTGTTGGTTGAGGTCATAGCCAGGAATAACTTCCTTGCAGTGTTTGAACCACTTGCTAACATTGGCATACTTTGAAAGGTCAAATCCTGCCACGTCGTAAGAGGAGATTGTTGCAATTAGTGTAATATCAGCCAAGGTCAAGGTATCGCCGGCAGCGTAGGTTTGTCCTTGAAGGAAGGTGTCGAGGAAGCCTACAGCGTCTTCCATTTTCTTGAAGTTATCTGGATTGGCAGGTTGCTTAGCGAATATTTGTGGATAGTAGTAGTCAGCGAATCGCTGGTAGAGTGTGCCAAGATCGAAGAACAACCTCTGGTTGATTAGTGCACGCTTCTTTGGGCATTTTGGGTAGAGGGAATCAGTTTTTCCGTACTTCTCAGACAGGTAGATCATGATGGCACGGGATTCCCAAAGGGCGAAACCATTGTCTACCAATGTTGGAATAGTGTGTTGTGGGTTGATCTGTTAAAAATTTAGAATATGATAGTTATTAATTTTTTTAATTATTCAGTCTACTAATTTTTGTTTACAATTTAACAGACTAGAAAACATGAAACAGATTGATAGAAAACTATTACAAGTTTTTATTTATGCATAGTAGGTTATCTAAGATAGAAAAAAAAGTACTCTTCATATGAAAGAACTTCAAAAAAACGTGTATTACACTGATACATACATATTTGTTTCTATCTTATTAAAACTAGCTCGTAATAAGAAGGCATTTTATAAGCCATAAATGCATATTAGGTTAATATATTAATGTAAAAGTTCACGAGCTGTAATCAATCACCAATTTTTTTTATTACAGCAGCATAAAATCGATAAACCGATAAAGTCACTCACGAAAAAACAAATTATTTACTTTGTAAATGTAACTGCTGGATACTTTTCCATATTAAAGCTTGAACTATATAATCAAGTAAATGAAATAATCACTTCGCGTGCTTAATGTCCAACTACATATATATTTACTTAGATGCGTATCACTAAATACTTTCGCCAAGCATAATATTAAAAAAATGCTCCCAGCATGCTATCCTACGGAATGCAAGTCACTCCTTAGGTATTTATGGCGTTGCCGGGAGGAATATGAAATCGTTAATAAACCTTGAGAGCATGTAATTTACTACGAGGTGTAAATTTTAATTTCATTAAGACATTTACTTAAATTTCCTGAAAATTATTCTCTTACCTTAAGGTATTCTGGTTTCAGGTGTTCTCCAGACATCAGATCTAAAGTCTTAAGATTTAGATCAACGCCAACGGCCTTGGCAGTCATAAGAACTGAACGGCATGGTGCAGATCCTGGCAAATAGTACAAATCCATATTTTCAACTTCTGGGGTAATTGAAGAGCCTAGAAAATTAAAGCGTTTACTTAGTAACAAATGAAAATTTTTAACCACACAGTTCGAACTACTCGAAGACAATGAACATCCCATCGCCACAGTACCAGACAAAAGAAGACTAACGAAAGCGACGACGATAACGGCGGCTAAAAATTCGTCCCCAGATTCATATGCGTGCAAATATTGTCGGATTCGCTTCGACTACGTTCACCGGGGGACAAAGCGGTAAGGTAATAAACAGATATTACTTAAACCAATGTTACAAAATTCAACAGAAAATTCCGCCGTTGTCCACGCCTGTTCATAGTGAATAAAACAAATTTCGCTTTTTGGACTCTACGCGAACGCAACGGAGCGGTGGGCGGATAGAAACCTCGTTATTAACTGTCTTGAGGAAGCGTAGCATTCGCACACCTCCTCCATTTGGTCTATCCGGAGTTGCGAAAGACAGTAAGAATGTTGGTTAATAACGGCAGGGACGGGGAAAGAGCAAAAAGCAAACAAAAATTAAATATAATTGGGCTGCTCGAGAACGGGTTTCAAAAGTAAGAAAAGTCGGACTTGGCCACTAAACATAATTCGGACTCGGACCTACTCACCGTACATTACAAAGTACGCAAGTTGGTCGCCGCGAAGGTTTTCTTTTCGCTTCCAACGGCTTGCTTGGCCGGTCGCCAGTAAGATTACCCGGAGAATTGGAATGCTTTAATGTGTCTCACTTCTTTGAGTTCACTTCATCCAAAAGAAACTCGTTCCGACCAAGAATTTTAACTTTTACTTGCAGAGCTTTTGTGTTACTTTTTAATCTCCGGAAAGATTTTTCGTGGGCCCCCAGAATCGTGTTTTTCAACTGCTGTTAAAAAGTTGTTCGACTTGTTTAATTTTTTCCCTGGCCATGAATGGCGATGTTATCGTGATTCATAATTTTTTTCGCTTATCCTAATTACATAACGCCAAAGAGTTTTGTTGCATGGTTGAATGATTTTTATTATATCCTCTAAAGCTTTAAATATTCTGAGTAATGAAAAGCCAATAATTTTCGATTTAGTAACGATATGTAAGTGTTAAATTTAATCTTACTATAACAAATCTATAAAATGAAAGATTTCTTTGGAGAAGTATTCACAGATGAAAAAAATTTCAGATACTACTCTAATGGAAGGTTAATGGGTAACGCAAACCACCCATACCTTTCAATTACCGATTAAGGTTGACCTTCTGTACATTTTAAAAATTTACTAATGACATCCGCTGGATTTTATTACAACACAAACAAAGGCGGAAAATATATTTTTGGGATTAATTCGCATGAATATGTTAAAGAAATTGATCAGAGTTATGAAATTGCATACCTTCTAAGAAATGTGCTAAACGTGATTTTATGACTAAGTTTCTGCGGATATAGCCAATAACTGTAGGCCAAATTAAAAAATTAAAAGAAACTACTTTTGATTTTACTGGTAATAAAATTGGAAATACTTACATACATATATGAGTTATTGTAAATCATGACATTATTATTCAGAATACATTAAAATGTATGATGATTCGGTTAAATAGTTTTATCCGATGTCAATTTAACAACAAATATATCAGTTTCTAAAAAATGTGGCAGTAAAATGGAATTGTTATCGATTTTTAGAAAGATGATGGGATTATTGACGGCTGACCGCAGTCAATGCGGAAAAGAAAAATATCAAACTCAAGGAATGTTTGAATAGTAGCTTCATAACAAAATACACGGAATATTGCGAACTTTTTCTTTATCTTCCCTTTTATCAATTTCGTTAAACAAAAAGCTATGTACGCTGTTTAAGTACAATTTCAAATAAAGCTCATGCAGAAAATAGCTCGGCGCCAATTTTTATGATAAAAACAATGATAAACATGATTAAAAGTGGGTATGTATTCCGGTTTGACAACATTCAACAGCGAGCCAAAGTATTTAAGTCCATGAGATGTATTCTATTAAATTTTTATATGTATACCAAGAGTCTCTAATTCTGTTACATTTGATAATACATTAATGACCTTGAAAAATTACGAATTAAAGCAAGTTATTGTTATTGCAATACTTTTAAAAATTCCAGATAAATAAATTACTATTAGTTAAATAATAAATGACGATTGACGACACAACAATTCGTGCATAATTTTAATATAAATAGCTAATAAATTCAACTGTGCGTCTGAAAAGGAAGAATTAACTCAATTCCGTGATTGTGTACTCTTAAGTGAGATTAAAATAAATATATAATCTAAGAACAAGTTTGCACATCAAAACACTAGAGAATGGCTATCTATTCAGATGATTGGAATTCTATTTTAAGATATCGAATTTGTCACCTGATCACGATTAAATCGACATACTGAATTAAAAATTCTGCGAGGTAATTAATGTTTCATTATGAAAAATAATTCTGTTATAATGCATGACCTTTAAAAGGTCAGATGTATCCGATATTTAAGCCAGAGGTATCTATATAACAAACGTAAATTAACCCAAAAATAACCAGCCAGCCGTTGAATACTGCAATTTAAAGTAATTGACTCGAAACGAAACACTCACGAACTCACTTCAAAGGCAGGCTATTTCACAAAAATCAAGTTTATAAGTGAAAATAATGTTGTTCAGAAAACACATTTGTTATTTGGCACTGTTTCCGGTTTTGGGATATTCATAGATTTTTACATGCCCTACATAAAGTCCCTGGGCACCAGAATTGAAACACTTTTGGACTTACCGGTGTAATAAAAAATAAACACTTATGTATTTCGTTGCCGCCAACAGATTAATCGCAATCCAGAGATTTGGAAAGTTCACTAACAACTAGAAGCTCTCGGTTCTGCTCAGGGCTTTATATAATGAGACCCGAGCTGAGTCACTATATAAAAGATTACAGCCGCCGCTAAAATAATATCTGAGCGCTCCGAAGAGATACGCGCCAGGTTTTCTTTAGCGGCTCCAGTGTACCCCCCATATCAAAAAACAACCTTTTAGAGGGCATTCGGCGTTCGGGGAGTATCCGGGCTTATCATCTTTTATTATTAAAGCTCTCTTTAGAAACACCGCGCCGAAAGGTTTCCGAAAAGCTCCCAGTGTTGAAGATGTTATTCGCTCTAATTTTTTGAGCAATTGTTATCTTTCCGACACTTAACCTTTTTTTGCTACCATGACTGTATTTTAATGTTTGAAATTCTAAAAGCGATAACACCGAATATACTAGAAAATTATATGTATATTTTCATTAAATTCAATTTTAGCCCACACCATATATAATACAGAATTTTATTATGTTTTTTTGGAAGACTTTTGTTACATTATTACGTTATTTCCAAAAAAATTATAAAAATTTTGAGTCAACATTCATGTACCTACTAATTCTGTTTTTTGATAAAAAAAAAACAAGTGAGCTTAAGCCATAGAAAATTTAATCTGTCATATCTTAACTTATTTTTTATTTATCAGTTTTCTCAAAGTGGGTTTTTTGATGACTGATTATTAATCAATGAAATACCGAAAAACATTTTTGAGCCATTTAAAACTAAATAAAATACATTAATACAAAACTATGAAATTATAATTTTATCGTAGGTACTTAGAGCAAAGCGTAAGCGTATAGTATTTATTATTTAATAAGCTTTGAATACAGAATTAAAGGTCTACCTGCTAAAGTGCATAATAATTTAGCAGTGCATGATTTTCAAAGTTAACACCCATAATTGTAATGTGATTTAAGTTTCGTTCCTCCATCATGTGGGCATCAGACAGGAACTTTTTAACGTGGGAGATTATCTAAAATAGCATTCGGCAATCCCATTCAAGCCGGTTTATTCTAATATGTAACTTGTTATAAAGTTACTTGCAATAACAACAGTTAAAAAAATGTGCTTAATCATGCAAGAAAGGAACATATCAACTCGATGAATTTGGAAGTGTTTCGTAGATAACACTGTTACTTTCATAATTCGTAAATTCGTTCACGTCCCCAAGTTGATATACTCTCATGTACCTACATATATAATAATTTTTTATGCATGCGATAACGTTCAATGAGCAGAATAGATTAGAAAATAAGCCAGTTTTCTAACACAACCATAGAAGGCTAAAGAATCGGATGTATGTATGTATAACCATATAACGAAGATAGAGCTTTAAGCGGCACCTACTTTATGTATTTCAAAATAACTGAAATAAAAATAAAAATATTTTCCTCTAACAAGCTCATTCGTGTTGCAAGATTTTCTAAGTTTATATTCATGCATAGTTAAGCTTGCATACATTCTAACACCTTCTCAGTTTCTGTTAAACCGAGAGGTTTTATTACTAATCATCGTACCTCAGCACATAAAGGCGAATTATGGAAATCTTGAGAGTTGGCCTGACTTGCATTTTTGTGGTCAGGGAATTTTATAGAAGGAATTTTACTGAATCTTTACTCGTACGTAACGGTTATGTTATGAAGCATTTGGAGAAGATTTGTCATCGACTGTAAAACTATAATCACTTTAGTATGCGTTCGTTAAAGTTATGTATGTCAGCAAACATATGCATCAGAGTCACTCGACTAACGTAAGGAAAACCCCACAAGACACGTAATAGCTAAGAATGAGGTGATTGAGATGTTTCAGGGTCAAGTTAAATTGTTTGATGTAGACAAATTTAAAAAAGATTTTTCTGTGGGTATGTAGAAATTTTTAGTTATGTGGTTATACGCGTTACCGGGGTTAGGTGGCGGTTTTTTCAATTTAAGTTACTTCTTCGATGATTCTTATTTTTGCTTGAAATACTAAATAAATATAAACACAATCATTCTATAATATTGCGTAATGGAAACGCATTGATTTGCCCGAATTGATGTGAAATGTAGTAATATTTTTAATATCAAATTCTAACAATGACGAATTGAGAGTTACATATAATCAATGTATGAAAATGCTAATAATTACAGGTATTTTTTCTCGTTTAATCAAGTAGAAAAAAAAGGCGAATTCCGAAAAACCAAATAGGTATCATAAGATTTACCTACATACTATTATCAATATTTAATTTAGAGGTATTTTTAAGTTAATACATGTAGGATATCGAAAATATTTATTCAATTAAGATAATTAACATTAGAAGTGATAAAATCAACACGAAATGTGGTGTAACATTAGAAGAAATTCAAACTATTTTCAAAGGCCACTCTGGTGAATTTATACAGGATGAGAACGGGTCAAAAAGTCTCAGACTCAGATACAACCAATTTACACCCTCTGAAGTTTTGAATGAAACATTTCGGCTAAGGTATCAGCACCAGCTTGATTAATTTCCTGTAAAATAAATAAAGCGAAATTTAAAGATAACCGAAATTTGTTAATATCGAAAAAGTTTACCTCGTAGCCATGCGGCTCCAATTCCTCTTTACATTTTTGCAGCCAAGTTCTAATTCGAGGATACGGTCCAAGCTCAAAACCGAAAGCTTCAATCTGAGACAACGTAACGCAAATCGACAAATCAGCTATGGTGAAGTTTTCTGCGGCTAGCCAAGTGCGCCCTTTCAAAACCGCTTCCAACCATCCAAGAGCTTCAGATAATTTTGCTTTTTTGGTTTCGTCCAGTGGTGCACCCATCATCAGGGTTCCCCACTGGGTAATAAAATTTTAGAAGTGTTAATAAAATTTTTAAAATTTTAATGTTAAAAAGTTCTCTCACGTAGTAATCCATAGTGCGAAGATAAAGCGTACCAAGATCAAATTGAAGACGTTGGTCGACTAAAGCACGTGTTCGGACATCCTTTGGATAAAGAGCGTCATCTTCAGCGTACGTAGACACCAGGTACGATAGTATTGCTCGACTAAAATTAAAAATTTAATGCAATTTGCATAAAAGAAATTTTTCAAAGTTCACTGCCTACATTCATACATAACAAATTCTAAGATGATAAGTTTTCTGAACCAAAAACATATGCACGTGATAAGTAGGTACTTTGGAATAAAAAATTAGTTGTTAGAAAACAAACTTGTCCAGATTTTAAAAAAAGTCCTATAAATCTCTGTTTTTTTTACTTGATAATAAGACAAGAGCTCATAATCTAGTGACTTAAAATAAAATGTTTGATTTTATTGAAAAAACTTTTAAGCGCCACAGTACAATCGATATTGCATGAGATGCTTTAAAAGTGGTTTTTCAAATTGTCTTAATATTTACAGATCCAATTTTCTTCAAATTCAAGAGTAGAATTGTTTTTTAATATTTAATGTATCACCGTAATTTAATCTAGAAAAATTTTAATTTTAATTTACTGTATCCATAAAATTGCTCTAACAGCACAAAAACGTTCGGTCTCCGTACGGTTTTGCACTATCGTATTTGCATTCGCATATTTCTCTGGAGAATTTGATTAAGATTTTAAAGTTGTCACTGAGTATGCAGTTGGAGCAAGTGAGCACAGTGTACAAATAAACAGAAACCACGTACCTTTCCCAGAGCACCAGTCCTTGGTCGTCAATTGTTGGCACACAATGTTGAGGATTTAGCTGAATAACAAATTACGGTATGCAAATGAACCTCAAGATACCGCATTGTGAACTTACCTGGACAAATTCTGGTTTCATATGTTCACCTTCCATGATGTTAAGCAACTTCATGTCGAAGTCAACGCCTAACATTCGTCCTAACATTAGCACAGACCTGCAGGGAGGGCTCGGCGGGATGTAGTACAGTGTTGGTGCCATTTTTCCACCCCTGAAGAGGAAATAAACAAAACTTTTTACTATGCACTTTGTATTATCTACCATCAAAAAATTCGTCCACTCAAATCTACTGCAAAGCGCAACGGCTATTTTAAAAATAGGCCCACAAGACGACGGTCCGTCTGCCCTGGGACACTTTCTAGAACTATCGGAAAACGCCGAGTTGATTTCGCTCCTATCGAACACTTTTCGTCCATTTGTGGTATTATGGAAAATTACCAGGTATCCCAGTTAGTGTACTTCGACAGTGGTCAATAATTGATTAGGGGCCTTGTTTTACGTGCCATAGAGGATGCCTAACAAATTCTTTCCCATCCAGGAAAGTGTCGAGGAGTATGAAAGAAAAGAGGCGAGGCTATACAAGTCATAGATTTTCCCAGGAATATTACTTTACCTTTATTAATGTGAGAAGGTTTCGACCAGAACAGTTTGGTTGGGTCAGTTTCTAGGTTAATTTCACTTGGCTCATAAAATTTTAATCGAGTGAAGAATCACAAAGTCGTTTTAAAGCTTTTAGTCATCAACGAAAACGATAATAAATACATGGTATTTGGAAAAATAAGTGGACATTTTCTTAGACAGGGGTGGGTGTGACCATGGAAAATGTATTGATTTTAATGAACGTAGAATTCGCGCAAGTAGAGCATTCATAATTTAATAGACCACGGTCAATCAAATGCAAATTAAGAACCAAATAGATTTTTGATTATTACTGGTAAGAGCTTACCAAATAAGTGAAAGGCTATAATTATTCTAACAACTGAAGGATATTTTTCCTTTTCAATTTAATCTGAGTTGTTTTCGAAATTGAGTACTTTTTATTTAATAAAGGTAATGGATATTTAATAGTTTACGTAATTGCCTTTGAAAGTTCTTTAATTCTATTTAAGGAGCACCAGCTATGTTTTTGGATTATCATTAATGTAAATACATATAGGTAATGACAGAGTTTATTAAGATCACCATAGCGTAAAACTTTTGTTGTGCTACTGATGTACATATACATATATAAAGTACCTTATAGTGATGATAAATTGTTATTGGAATTGTTGCTTAGCCCAAAAACATTTTACAAAATTCGATTTCTTAATTGATTAAAATATATTTCCATTAAGAAATGATCTTCACACTCTTTGAGAAAACAAAAATCAATATGCCACCACTTTGGAACTTGTAAACTAATTTGGCGCACTTAAAAACTAGTTTTGAATTTAACAAGTTAGCATTAGGGAGAAACATTAATGTTTTGAAGTCGTAGGATTTAACAAATCATGTTTGTTTTTTTTTTGCCAAATCACAAAAATGCTTACCTATGTGTATAAATTTATTTGTTAGAAGGTTTTTAAAAACAAATCCAAGAAAATCGTTCCTTTTGATCTCCTGATTGAGCAAAAAGAATACAAGAACTCGTTACAAGACATTTGTTTATTCCAAATACAAACTTACTCATAATAATTTGAACTAAAGATAATTAGGTCTCATCATAGGAATTTGTATTACAGATGCTCTATAAAGGGGCGATAGAATTCACAAGAAAGAAAATGGGCAACCCTCTTGTCACGGTCTATCCTTCGAATTTATAGCTAAAACAATAATTAGTATAAAACGATGCGTCATTCTATTATCGTATTATTATAAAGTCGGTCGCACAATATTAATAATAATATTTTAAATAGCAAATTGTATATTTATTTCTGAATTCATTACGTCGATAATTATTATATCTAAAATAATTGGCGAAATGATTTGAGATTCGGTACATTTGTCGTTGTTGCTGGAGAAGATCTTAAAGAATATATTTTTTTAACTTGAATAGCCTTAAAATCTTATACACATTCTTTTTAATTTTACTTTTAAGAAGTCATCTCCCAGACTTAAAAGAATTTCAAATATAATGTAATTAATAGATGTTCTAAATTTTCTTATCTACTTTGTTAATAAATGTAATTATTCCCCAATCGTCGTAATTCGATACTTCGAAATACCGGATTAATTAATTCATATTAATGAGATAGATATTATATTAGACAATTTTGTTCCCCAATAAAATATACATATAGTAGCTTCTCTTTGCATTTTAAGAATGAATAGAAGTAGTATAACATCATCATTTACTAATTCTTATATCGATGTAATATGTGACTCATAATTATGTGTTTTACATCAGAAATTTATTATAATAAACCATTTATATCAACTCACTTCAATTTTTCTGCGAATTTATGGTGGACGACAGCAACTGTGTTCATACAATTACCCAGCTTGGCACAAATCAGCAGGAGGATATTTTTCCACAGCACTGAAAATTAAATCAAAACTTCTATGACGTTGTAAGCTCTTCTTTTTTAAATGTCCAAAAAATTAATGAAGAAGAATAAAATAGATAATGCTGTGTAGCTACCGTCAGCAGAGTATTTTAACTGGCTTTTTCACTTACACCTTTTCGATGGAACAACTTATTTAGACTGTTCGCTGGAAGTTTCCTACAAATAGCGTAAGGCTTAGAATTAATGAATCACATCAACTTTACACACGGACAGGCGGAGCCTTTTTTAGTGAATTTCTTAGCGTGACTTGGATTTTCTTGGTTCGGTTTATAAAGTGACCATGCAATCGTATATGCTCCAAGTTTTGCTGAAGGAACACCTTTAAAAAGCCCCAGTAAAAATGTGGACGTTGCTTAGGAACTTGCGGAACTAATACAAACTAAACCAAATCCCTATTGCTCCTTATAGTTCCTAGTCCTACTTGCTCGCCTTTGAGGAGTTACAGACGATCCTGGGTTTTATTCTCTCTATGGAAATAATTGTTTCATACATGAAATCGGTGGGGAGCCAATAATAAAACAGTGGAGAACAGTGAAAACAATATAAATAATGAAAATAATGAAAACAATGCGAACAATAAGACTTATGAGGTAATTATTGTAAATATCTTAAGTCAATTGCTTTTCGGAGGTCAGACAAATTAAGTGACACGTAATAAAATTGACCTTGAAGAAGTGTGATAGCTTGTGTTACACTATCAAAGTAATCAATTTGCTTATTATGATGAGGTTTGGGGATTTTTTTTCCTTTTGGTTTTTGATTATTAAGATGATTAATAAATCTGACTCATATTAAGAGCATATTTAGAAAAGCAATTTTATGTTCTTAAAAAATCTAAGATACATGACATGCCTAGAGTTTTACGTTAAGTACAATTGAATTAAATAAGCGTTGCTGGATATTGGCGTATATAAAGGTTTTTATTATTTTCGTTGGAGGATAATGATATGTTATAGGAATATGTATGTACATGAGTGAAATTTATATTTATTTACCTCTAAGTAGGTAGGTACTGAACAATTGATTTACAACTTATGTACTTTTCCCTATTTCTGTTGCTTATCACATGCCTTTAAAGGCGACACAACTTAGCATTGACCCTGGCGCCTCAGTAATTTCTAATACTCTTCAGGTAGTTAAAGCAAAAAGGAACTCATTTACTTTTGACTTGGTACCTGTAACTATGCGTCTGTTTTAACTGATAAGACTTTAAGAAATTCTTAGAAAGGTTTTCGAACCAAAATCATCTTAAAAGAATTTTGCGTGGCAATTAACTCAAGTCAACCGAAGAAAACAAATTACCCAAATTCTTCCTGTTGCATCCCTGTATATAAATAACACTTACCGGGAAAGTAGTATAAATAGTTGCGTTCGAACTAGGAACTGGGTTAATCGGTTAAGTGGAGTTGTGCAGTGAACTGTGTACCTTTTGTGAGTGGGACCTGCCTAAAGAAAACGTCTAAAGATGTACACGAGCATAGTGACCTTATCGTTATTTGCCCTGGCTGGAGCTGTGCCATTTTCGCAACAAACATCGAACAAGGATCCTGTTCAGCCACGATACGCCCCAGAGAGCACACTTCCGGAAAAAGCAACCAACAAAGCAGAGTCCACTGAAAAGGAAGGACAACTTCCAACTGCACAGGTTCTTTGAAATCTTTTTAAGAAGATTTTCAGGTTCATTAAAATATTTTGCATTTTGTTAAGGTCTTAGAAAATCCAGCATATGATCCGAATCTGTATAGTAGCTTTATACCTCAGGACAGTGTTCAGCAGTACGTCAACGCGTATGGAGGCCCTTATACTCCTGGAGCGTATGTTCCGGCTTTTGCTGTTCAGTCGGGCTACGAAGGGTACCTTTTTCCTGAACTTCAAACAACTGAAGTCTCCCATCCCGGGGTCATTAAGTACGTGACCGATCTTCTCCCCCGCTCGATGATCGGATGGTTCATTCGAATTGGAGCTTTCGCCCTAACCACTTTGGGTGTGATCTTTTTTGGAGGAGCTGTTACTTCGGCGATTTGCAGCTTAACTCAAATTTGTTCACTGTCTTTTACATCAGTTCCTTTCTTTAAGTGGCGCAATGCTGCCGAAACAATTGGCAAGGCTCTCGACGGGGACTTGACGATGGAAAATCTTGGAAGAACTGCTCAGTTAGTAAAAGCTGCCATCGAGACCTACAGTGCAATGCAAGATGTTGGAAATGGTGAAGAACTCAAGACAAAAGACCTATAATATGAAAAGACGTATTTGGAGGATTTCGGGCTTATTAGTTTAGCCAACACAGTGTTATTTATGTAATTCTAAAATATGAAATTAGAAAATAATTACATTCAAAATTCTATTTTTTTCGTAGTTATTTGTTTCTTTACTCGTTTCTATAGCTTTGTATAGTCCCTTAAATACAGGGTCATATATTCAAGAGCTCATGATATTGCAATAAATTTAAAAGCATAAACGGCAGAGTTAATTAGAGCGGCGTGTTTTCGAAAACCTGGTGTATACGGATATATAACTACTAGCCCTAGGGTAGGTTAGATTAAGTTGAAGTACATTTAGACCAGAGAAGGCCCATTGCGATACCACATGGAACGAGTCCCCTATATCTAACTCTCGAACTATTTAGAGTCCTTAATGAATTGCTCCAGGTTTCTAATCCTGACTAAACTCAGTTCAGACAGACCAGCCCTATTCCTTTTTAAATTGTTCAAAGAACATCACTTACGCAAAATCATATGCCGTTCATATACATATTTTATTTATCTCAGTTTTTCTTTTATTAAATATTATTAACAGCTAATGTTAAAGTATTGGAAGTCTACATGATATATTAACATACCAAATTAGAGAAGCGTTAACGAGAATTTTCAACTTATGCAATTAAATTTTCCTCCCGCTAAGTTTTTCCATATTTTGCATTTTGCCACTTTTTGTGAAAAATTATGATGCAAAATCTAAAAAGTTTCGTTAGTAATTGCTGTCGTAAAATCTCTCAATCGATATATTTATACCACCTGCTTTTCCACGTGCTTTACTTGTGTAAGGTAAAATAAATTTCACATAACCCAGCTACCAATTTTTTATCGCAACGCAAAAATAAAGCGCTCGGATAAAGTTAATCCTGTCAGTGATGCATGAGCAATCTCCCTCGAGGGAAACAATTTAAATATAATATTAGGCGCAATGAGTCTTCCGTTTATTGCCCTTAGCCGTAATCAGGGAAATCCTTTTATTACACACCACAAGACCGGATGTTCTGTTGTCTGAACATCATTGCCTTCATCATCGCCGTCAACAGCGCCATCACGTACATCACGTATGCATATCATATGTAGATACATTATGTATGTAGGAAGGGCACTGTGATCCTATGTGGTCTCGGCCTTAACTATATAACCCTTTGGTTTTCACCGGATGGGACAATCTAACTAGACAGGCAGATGATTCGAGTGAAGGAAAGTCGATTTTTGAAGCGCTCAACCGCATGCCACCAGGGGATGTTTTCCTTTTAGTATTTTTCTAACCCTCAAACTAAGCGGATTAAAAATTCTGTCGTCGCGTCCAGTCGGGAGTGAAGTATCACTTAACTTGTCGCGGTGGGAAACCCTTAAAATTATTACTATTAGTTTTTTTTTTAGTCTTAAAGTTTCGGGATAGTTATAGAACTTGTGAATTTTTCTTATAGAGATTTAGTGCTTTACTAGAAAGATTGTGCTAAAATTTGAAATTTAAAGTAATATGTATAAAGTTTTGATTAGGCGACAAATAAATGGGAGATATTTGTGCAGTACTGATTTACCTAAATAGTGCAAGTCCTTTCCTTTGCTTCAAGTATATTTCAGACGAAAAAAAATTCAGTAGCAGTCAGTGTCGGAAATAACAAATTATATATTATGCATTTATTGTGATGCTATTTGTAAATTTGATTATTTTTCCTTTTTCATTTCTAAAGATAACGAAAATTTAAATCCAAATATTAGACGATATTTGAACGTTTTGCAACTGATTCAGTTGAGTTAATTTTGTTTTAATGTTTTTGTTCGAAACCGACAAATTAATTTTTCAACATATTTCAAAAATATCTTACGTAAAAAATAAATTTGCAATTTCTAACCATTCCCTATAACTAATTAAGCCTAAATTTGGCAAACTACACGATTTTTTGATTTTACAAAATCATATTTTATTTATGAAAGTCAGAACGCCTTTTGTTTAGTTCATTGAACTCATCTTTTTGTTTACATTTGAAATTGATTTTTTGTTGACCGTGTAATTATGAGAACTAATAAATCTGCTCTGTATTTAGAACAATTGATTATTGGTTCTATTTTTATTAGTTCTCAAAATAAAGTAGATAATGCTTTTATTGAGGTACTCAATAGTAAATTAAAATTATGTTCTAATGGAGAGTTATCTTTATTGGCATGTAATTTCAAGGTGTGAACAATACCGCTTTGTGGGTTCATGCCTAATTAAAGGTATCTATCTCTAAGCATCGATGAACCGAAGCAGAAAAACGCAACAAATTCACTTATGAGTTATCCCCTAGCAAACACTTTATAATTCGTTGTTATCACCTGACGTAACACCTTTGTCACGTATGTACAATAACGCTGAAGCAATTACACGGTTCATTCAGCCGCCTGCTCCGCTGCTCTTCCCCGGCCCCTGGCCTATGCATTTCGACGGGACGAGCAGGCAGAAAGGAGACCACCACTTGAAATGACCCAAAACAGGCTATTGATCGTAGCTGGATAATCCTTATTGCACAAATTACCCCCATTTAACGCTAAGCCAAGTGGGGCTCGAGGTGGGCTAAAAATACCCACCGAGTTATGCCACTTTGTATCGAAAACTACCCCTTATACATAATGAGATCATTGGGGGGCTAACTGAAATCTCTCGACCGTCCGCAGTGGATTAATTGGAGCAAATCGTGCCTGCTTAGTGAAAGGGCCATGTGAAATTATGCTGACAGTGAGGTCGGAGTCAGCCTGTGGATTTTGATGTGCAGCACTACACACGAGCCCAATTCATAACTGGCGCCATGACATCACAGGGGAGGCCCTCTGACGTTTTATTTGCCCTCAGCACAATTGTTCTTGGAATTTGCTTAGCAGTCACCGAGAGCGGACACAAAGTGCTGTCAGCAGATCCCGGGACCCAGACCCAGCATCCCTCTTTTCCGCATTGTCAATGTGTTTACTTCACCGGGACGAAGGGTCAACTTTGGGGAAGATTTTCAATTTCATCGGAGGAGATTCGTTACAACAACACCGAATGCACCGTGGTTTTCATCACTGGGGCCGACCAGGAAATCATTGAACTCCGCTTCGACGAAATATTCCTGAGGAAGAGGTAAGGAGCAAGTTAATAAATTTTTATCCCATAAAACATAGCAGTGTCCCCAGGGAGTTTGTTTATAGCAACTAATCCCCTGACGAAAATAAATTCAATCCTAATGTACATTTATCACATAGCACCTTGGCACCGCGCCAGTGCATCATAAATTGATAGGAGACCGACAATTTTGATTTGGTGCACTGAGCGTGATTTTTAAAAGATCTTTATCAAATTTGTCAGAATTTTTGCAATGATGGCCTTGAAGCAGTTCGATTCAGCCCATTTATTAAACTGACGCTGCAACAGCACTAGTTTTTATATTAATTAATTTCAGTAAGTAGAATTAATTCATAATATACCACACATAATCTTGGCATCGTAATTGCCTCAGCAATCCACCCACCAGCTCCAATGATATTTTAATTGGAGGCGTGACAGCTGACCGGGTCGTCTTGATAAGATATTTTTAGCAAAAATAAATTAATTTCGTCAAGAATTTTTTGATTCGTGTTCGAATTCTGATTTCTCATGTCGATTTATTCGATTATTTATAAATCGACTACCTTTTCTTTCTTTTCGTCTACCATGTTTTTGTAGGCTGCCGAAATTTTGTGATTTTCTCATACGAAATGATGATTAATGAAGTAGATTGAGAAAATTTAAAATTTGGCAGGAATAAATCTAACAATTTCTGAAAATAATCAAGAGGTGCGTATTGGTATTAATAATTTAAACTTAAAATTGTAACGATATGAAGTATCTCTTTCTTTTGGTTCATTTCGAAGTAAATAACAAAATTTGTGCCAAATTCAATGTTTGGAACTGTTATTTATTATGATAACATAACAAATTAACAACAAGTCATATTGGAATATTTACTTGGCTGTCCCGGTATTTTTTATCAATATTCAAATTTACATAAGCTCTACATTTGTTCATCATACCTTAAAAACCCACCTGTCGAAACATTTTATAATATATTTGTTTTGATAAGTAATCCAATCATTTGAATAACATTAACAACAAAAATTGTTAAAAAATATTAAATTAGTGATTATCTTAAGTCAGTTGACTACAATGGAAGAAAAAAGCTTTAAATAAACTAGAACTATAGGTACTATAAATATACCTACATATTTATGCTATTTTCACATTCATTGTAATTTGTAGATCCTTTTCCGGAAAAAAAGGATCTACAAATTAGTTTGCAGAAGTGGATCAGAAAGAAACTTTTTCAATTTCTAGAATAAGTAGGTACTAAAGGAACAAATGTGCTTCGTTCTTTAATAGTGAAAGTGTGCTCGTTTCTAGACCTCGAGTGAATGTGGAAATTAAAGTTTGTTTCATTTTGTTTGATAAACTAATATCAAAAAATGGTTGTGCAGTATACCTAAATAATACAATTAAATAGTCTCATGTGTAGTCAAGCTAAATTATAACAAGATTCGTTCTCCTGAAGGAACTACTACTTTTTTCCCGGGAGAATAGCTTGTTGTTCAAGAGCATCGTGCGGCTGCAAATAATCAGAATAAATCAGATAAAGTAGCGCTACCAGGCCTAAGTAGTGCAAGTGCATCAAACTCATAAAGAAGTCTTTCACCCACGTGCACGTCGACGTGGTAGTGGAGGAGGCAATTGGGGCTGCAGGCAGCTTAGCGCTCCAATGCCAGCAGAAAAAGAAGTCAGGACATCCTCGGGGGGCACTTGACAGTGCATTGCCAGCTGCGTCGAACTATTCGGCCTCGTGAAGAGCAAAATCAATATAAAAATAATGACCGAAAGAAGTTCTTGAGCGCTAGAAGAAAATGTGTCAAGCACCCTTCGAAGGTGCTGTTGAGCCATAGGGCTCTTCTGATCGGATGAAAATCCCTACCGACCCTGTCCAACGCACTCAGCGCCTGCAAAATTCACACCTCACTCGAACTCAAAATGCCCACACATCTTGAACAGAGGCCACCTAGATTTTGCGGAAATTAAATTTCCACAAATAAAATCGACGAACATCGAAAATAAATTGGAAAATCGGGAAAATCATGTAATCAATGATACCAGAGTCCGAAGAAGTCGCTGGTGCGGGAACTGGTGGATGTCGCCTAAAAATAATCCTGCGGAGCTCTGCTTAATCAGAGGCCAAACCTGGATGCCGTATAAAAGGAACAAACTGGAGGGCGGACGACCCAGTCGTCCGGCGACGATCAATCGATTAATACCGAATTATTAATTAATTAATGCTCCCGCGAGTGGCACTCGAATAAATAAATCCGAAAATGGACGGTGCGACTCCAACACCAATACCCAAAGACAAGGATAAGGTGCGGTTGAAAATGCGTGAAATTATAATTTTTGTGTTTAATTGGTGGATTGCTTTAGAAGCGGAAAAAGAGCTCGAGCAAAAAGTCAAAGGATGCTCCTGAGGAGGCTGTGCAGAGTGAGGAGAAGAGGGACTCTGTAGCGGAGCCAGGACCCCAGGAGGATGAAGTTGCTGACGAAAATCCTGAGAAACCTGAGAAAACTGAAAAAAAATCTGCTCCGGAGCCTGCCCCCGTGAAATCCGCAGCGCTAGAAGTAATCGAGGAAATTCTAAATCCCAGCATTAAAATTCCCCAGTCGGAAGGACCCTACAGGGTACCAGAGGCTGTACAGGCGGGCGACGTCGAGGCTCTGAAGGATTTGGATGAGAGAAAAATTATCGAGCTGAAAGAAGTACGCCTTGGGACATAGTGTCACACCCTGTTAAATCTCAACCACTTTAATTCCCCAAGGTATTCACCCTGTTTGATGCGGATGCTGATGGTTTCATCACCGAGGCTGACCTGCGGTCAACATTCGCTGCGCTGGGAAAGGAGGCGACTCGTGACACAATCGACCAAATGCTGAGCGAGGTTAAGAAAATAAAAAAAAAAATAACGCAACTAGTTAAAGATCCCGAATTTCCAGCATGTCTTCCTTCCATTTCCAGGCCATGAATCCCCTCGATTTCGATGCTTTTGTTGTTCTAATGGGATACAAGACAATCGAACTTGATCCAGAAGACGTCCTGCTCGAGGCTTGGAGTAAATGGGACAAGGATGGGTCGGGAACCATCGAAGAAGAGAAGTGGGCTCCTTATTACCCTTTGATTGTATCGTAGGCCAACTTAAATCCACTTGATTTTACAGGATATACTACGACTTGATAACGTATGGTGATCGATTCTCGAAGAGGGAAGCGCGAGACGCCCTTGAGGAAGCGCCACTTGTGAAGCCAAAGACCTTAGAGGAACCACCAAAGATTGACTATCAAGCATTTTGCAGAACTTTGAGTGGATTAAGGAAACGGAAGCAGCAAGAGGGTTAGGCGTCGCAGTTTATTGTGGCTCATTTCATTTTGTATAGCTCATTTCGGGGAGGTATTTGTAAGCAATAAATGTTTAGAATGAGTAGTCTTTGCTTGCAACCTTTTTAGTTTATATTCAAAGGCAGTAAAAATTGTTATATCACTCCTATTTGGAGAAATATTTAAACTTTTATGGGTCTTGTATATTGAAAAAAATTTAAAGCATTAAGGAATTTACCGAAGTAATAAAATTACTAGCGAGTGCTTTGGTCTTTTTATACATATGTAAATTTAAATGTGCTTACTTTGACTTACTAATACATTCGGTTGTTAGTTTTGAATGTTTTTAGGAGATACAATAAAGATGAATGTATTTATAAGGAATATATTTTGTGAAATTTTCAAACAAAGCCGACAAAAATTAACTGCTGAGTTAAATGAATTCAATGTCTTATCATTAATTACCGTCTTATATTACATTAAATCAATTTTTTTTCATAGAAAAAAACGGTATTGATAACTGATTAAAATCTACATATAAGTGTTGCACTTTACGTTGTATTTGTCCAAAATTATACCGCATACATAAAACAATTAAACTATCGGAAATTTAAATTTTAATTCTAAACAGAATCAGTTGTTTCAATTATAAAAAATTTTTTAATCATGTCAATGCAATAAATGAGGGAGAAATTCAGAGCGTGTTATCAAGAATAAAATTACAACTCTCAACTCCATCCTCCGAACGTTTATATTTCGATATGAAAACGGGCGGCAACCGCACTTACTGAAACAAGTATGCACTCCAATTTGTCGGACGCGTCTGATTGAATAAATTACTTCTGTATGAAAACGAATTGCGTAAAGGGGAAGGGTTTGTTACTACATTATTCATGAAAACCTGTTGCTGTGAAGGTATTTTCTTTATAGTAAAATGTTTTTCATTGTAATAATGTTTTTATATATAAATAAATCATATATCATTCGGAATTTTCCTATACCTTCTCTTGCATATGAGTTATGCTTATGATAGGTTCTTTTAGTATACGGAATTACGGCGAATAGTAGTTTGAGTATGCTATGTTTATTTTAAAACGAAGTAATTTTTTTTCTCATTTATGATTTTCAAACATTTAAATATAGTCCCTATTTAAATTAAAGCCGATGACAAAGTTTTGCCTTTGTTAATGTATAAACTTGTGTACAAGAAATCATTGAATGCAACAGGTTTTCATTTTCTTCATTTGTTTTTTCAGGTGCGTGGACCAAATTCATATTTTTCCACATTTAAGAGAGCCTGTTATACAGGATTCGATAAAACCAGAAGAGACAGTATGCTTTGAAAATCTCTACAACTTCTTACCACCACGAGCAGAAACCAACGAAACTTTAACGAAACTCACCAACAATTCAAAGCCAGATGAAGCTGTCACCATCGGGGACGACAACCTGGCGCCTCCCATGAGCAGAAAGAACTTTCGTATAAGACAACGCCAATCCGTATTCAGTTCGGACCGCATTCTGGGCATGCGGTTGACATACGAACCCTTCCGTACCGGGGAAGCTTTCAGGATTCTGGGCAGATTTCAATTTATAGACAGAGGTAAGCTTTTGGGTATCAATAAATCCTCCCTGACGTGATTTACAACTATTTAAATTTACTTCCTGGCAGCAATGTTCAAAAATGAAGGAAACATAGTTCCGACGACGTACTGCGACTATCTGTTTCTTCCGCGAGCCATCAACTATGAGGCGGGGCAGGGAGCGGATTCACAGTGGCGATATTTTCACACTCCGCGATATCCAGCTAAATACCCTGGCCACATAAAGTGCACCTATAAATTTACTGGAAGGTACACATCTCCTTGATTTATTTTCCTAAACACCCAAGTGTCCAAGAATTTCGGACCATGTGGGTGCATTCCTCTTCGAAATGTTATAAACGGATGCCGGTGAAGTTCATCCGTGTTGCAAACATGCCCGTGCATCCGTTGGTACTTGAATCGCGGTAAATTGATTACGAGAATGAAGTGATTTTGGATGCTTAGAGGCTTCAGAACTTTCACCACTGCGTTAATCAATTCAAAATTTGTTTGGCCGGTTTTCCGTGTTTGGGATGCCGGCCGATTTGGGCCGAACGGTGATTTTACTGACTGGTTGTTGATTTTCTCAGATTAAATCAAATTGGGAATAGCGTTGAGACTAATGAATGAACTTCGGTTTCAAAGGGTAGCTTGCTTCCACAGCAATAGTAAATTCGATTAAATTTGAATAAGAATCGTTTAATATACCTATGCCTTCATTGGTATTATTTAGTTAGTTTTCCCAATTGCTATTGGTATTAAACTGGAGCAGTATTTTTTGATTCCGGCATTCTTATAAAAATACCTCTGTGAATGAAACTTTTTTTTTTCCTAAAGATGTAATCTTAAAATTTAAGTTGGAAATCAAATTTGTAGAATTAGTTTTTGAAATTTTACTTGCAAAATGACACGCGTTGTATATAAAAAGTATAATACTTTTATTTTCCGTTGTATATAAAAAGTATAATACTTTTTAAGTGTTCTTTTTTTAAAAAGACAACCCTACTTTATTTTTTCGTATAATCCTGCCGGTTAGGAAATATGATAAAGCCTCGAAGGGGAGATAGAGTTTGTCATGTAATTTTTTACACAAATGTAGCTTATATGTCCCCGTCCACACATCGTTTCATGGAAAAGGGTACACACCTTACGTTGATTAATGATTTAAAAAAAGGGCGGAAATTGCATGGGAATAAAACTTGGGAAAAGGCACGTTTTGGTGACGTGTGCCATTTTCAAATATTATTCACAATTAATTCAATTCCTTAAAAAAAAAATTATAAACATTGTCCCTTGATAATTTGCATTATTTAAGCATGTGGGTAGGTACCTACTCATTATTTTAATACATACATATAATAATTTTTTTTTACACAATATTATTTATTTAGTCATATTGTTTTTTTTAATAAAGTTCCATAAAAATAATCTATTAAGAAAACGTACATAATCCTTTGGGGATGATTGTTCAATTCATTATATTTCCCGTATTTTAAACTCTAGACATACCATATATGTATGTATTTGTCTCCTATCGGGATCTGAAAGATCGATCCATTAAAACCGTAATTAGCTCTGGGTCGCGGATTTCGCATAATTACGCATTAGAACCTATCCAGTTGGAATTCATAAATAACGTGTGGTTAACATGCATGTAAGCCGATGCGAACTCAAAATTTAATCACATCCTCGAAAGAGCTGAACATTCTAAAATTAGCACCCATTTAGCTTAGGCGAGAATTCTGTCGGCAGAGGGAAGGGTGCCCCGGAATAGAATAGAATGCATCCACATGGGCCAATTCCGGCATACAGTCCTGTCCCCAGGAGTTCCATTACAACAACCCTTCAACCGCAGCAGGCCCATCCGTTCCCGGTGAAGAAAGACCCTTCGCCCCTTTGTCATCGTCCTGAAATTTATCGCATTAATTCCGTTTAAATTGCAGACCACGTAATCGTGTGGAAGTTTTATTCGAGGAGATTTACTTGTTAACAGGTCACAGCAGGTAATTCATATTTCATTGCAAATTGCATGCCCAGTAAAATTGTCAAGTCGGTCGATCAGTTGGTCGGTTAGTGGGTCGCGGGCTCACCTAAGAGAGATTGCCGCTCACAAAATTTTCCTGCCATTTCAGTTGCCTACAGCATCCCGATAAGATCACTATATACGATGGGAAAACTCCCGACAAATCATCGACAATCGACGTCTTCTGCAACGAGGTGCCCAGCAGGAGAGTCATCAGTTCCGGACCAAATCTCCTGATTGAATTTGAGGCGAGCTCGAACCGGACGTCGAATGGTTTCAGTGCCAAGTACAGATTCCTGGATATCATGAAAACAGGTAAGCAACCGGAACTCGACCTCCATACACCCCCGTTTCAATTACCTTATCCGCTCCAATTTAAAGTCAATCCGATGTTAAAAACAACTAAAGCTCTATACACCAGGCATCTTATCCTATTAGGAAAGTGTGATGATTCCTTCATTGACACCGCTTCGATTCCCGTGTTAGCACCTCTTCCCAGGATCTCCAGACCCAACCCATTCTCATTGGTTTCAAGGATTTAGGGGATAAAAGGGGCTCAACACTCTCGGGTGGTCGGGCTTACAATGAGGAGGGATGATGCATGGAAATGTTGCGTTACGGCGACTGACATAATTCCGACGTATGCCTACATTGCACTTCGGGCGGGACGGGGGGATTAGGTAATTGCGCGTGATACGTGTTCGAAATGAATGAAGTTAGACGAGATCCTTTGATGGGAATGATTTGTGTGGTGCGGCGCATATGAAGGATGTTTTGCATCCTTGAAACATTTCAGCCAGATTAGAAATGTAACCCGTCTATCGTGTGGCACTGTACAGTAACGGATGCATAATTACTAAAATCGCATCACGAATATATGAGAAATATGCATTCACATTTGGGACATGTTTCTGATTCACATTCTATTTTGATTTATTCCGGCCAATTGACGAAGGCTGATTTTGTCTAGAGTGGACAATGATAAGCAGTTACATACACAGCCTTAATTCAAACTTTCCATTGTCGAAATCATAACATATAGCAAAGCTCAACTTCATTCGCGACACCATTATCAATGTTATTTTAGGAGGTACCGAGATGCTTAAGGGTAACCTATAGTTTAAGAATTATTTTCCATAACTCCTCTTATGCTTATTAGTAGATCATAAACAATTCCCACAGAATTCATTTAAAACTTTCAGTTGAAGTTTATAGAACTGAAATTTTATTGATAAAACAAATTTCAGGTCAGAATTCGACAGCTTATAATTAAAATTGTATTTATAATAGTAAAACAAACATTACTGCCCTCAGGTGGAGTTCATGGATAGCGCTGTAGGTTTTCTTATAGGTTGCCTTTTCACTATAAGGATGAAATGTGTATATACAAAAATATCAAATCTGATATTTGAGCTGAAGCCAGTTTGTTAGATTTGAATCATCATACAAGAGATTATACAAAAAGTAATTTCTAGTTGTAGGAAAATTTTACTATTTATTTACTTTATTTTAATACACTCGTTAATAAACATATCTGTATGTTTACGTCCTGACGGAGAGAGATTGAGATTTTTATTATATTTGCCAATCCAAAAATAGGCCGATACTCTTATCAAATGAATTATTTCGCATTTATTATTTCCGAAAAGCCAACATAAACCCACATCCGAGCGACTACGTTGCATTCATGTCCGTTTTAAAGCCATCTCTCAGGATTTATGCAGCGCGCAATAACGAGATGGCCCAGTAACCCTAAATACTGTTGACATATATGAGCACTAATTGATGGAGCGATTTTCCAGTCCATTTGCCATTATCATCTCCCAAAAAATGATAACATTTTTTCATTAATCGTTCATGGACCTTAGGCCCGTTCGTGTTCTCCTGTCCGCTTGAACAAATATTTTTTCATCCCTAGCTGGATCCTGTGAAATGGACAAACGAAACGACGACAACACATAATGTGTCCACACAACCAAATGATGGATATTTTGTTGGACGGACAAGATTTATGCTCCCGGCAACGTCAATTTCAGATGGTTCCAGTCAAATTCGATTTCAATTAAATTGCATTTTGGGAACAGATTGATAATTGCCAGTTACCGGCAGGATATTTTTCTACGGAAGTATTGTTAGCTGCTGACATAATTATACGTACAATTCCGAGTATCGCTTTTCATTACCATTTTTAATTATCCCCATTCGAACCTCGTTAATGATGTTTCTATTGAAGTTGAAAATAAAAATGTTGTTCATGGAATCGGGAAATAATTATAACAACTTAGATAATTGGAAAGTTCTCGAAAAAATACTCCTTAATTGTACAACTTTTACCAAAGGTTCTTTAAAAATCATCAGCAGAGTAGCCAGCCAATAAAAACAATTCGAAGCGAGCAAGCTTTGCTGAACTTTCTTTTTGAAGTATTAAAGAAATTGCCACTTAAAGTGCTTCCAATGGTGATTTTCTGTAATCCCCTATCGATGGCATTGAATAAAAGAAATGAGAATCTGCGACTCGAGCTGCATTCTCGTGTTCTATGCTGTAGGTTTGTGTGTAAACCCTCCCTGTACAATCGGAAAGATTTCCTAAGAAAGTCTTAAAGAAAGCCTTTAGTGAAAGAGAATCGAAATTTAATTCGATTTCCTTTTTTATCTGCAATTGTGGGAGGTAGACTAGACTTTTGTAATAAGCTTTAGATTTTTAATGACTTGACTCGTCTGGTTCCTCGCGTAATAATAAACGGTTTTTGTTTAAAAATAGGTTTTTAAAGTTTTGAATTTTCTTGTATTATTCCTCTAGTATTAGGAAATTTTAAACAAACTGCTTTTGTATAAATAAGGAATTTATCAATTTAAATTTTAAACAACAGTAAAATTAGTATTATAGTTGTACAGTTTTAGTTAAACTTTAATTGGAAAACCTACAAGTGCTATAAAGAAATGATTTTTCGATCTGAATCCATCGACTTTTAAAACGTATCAATTTTGTAACTTCACATTAGTAATATGTAAACCTAAAAAAATATGTATATGTATCTACCGAAATGTAACGTTAAAATGTGCAAAAATTATAACCATATTCTAAAATTGGGAGATCGTGAAGAAATCTATTATTTTAGTTCAAGGATAGCTCACATTTATGCGCATTTAATAAAATAAAAAAAGATACATATTTCAATCCTCAGAAAAATACTGTTCGTAAATTTTACAATTTTCGTGTACTTGTTTATTATGTTATTAGAAAAAATATAACAAAGTTTTATGGGGTAGCCCAACTTAAAATTCAAATCCGTAAGGCCTTTAAATCAGATATTCATCCCAAAGTTCTTGAATATTAATTTAAGTTTTGGAAAAAACCAAATAAACTCACGAAAAAGGTTTTTACTTATGTAATAATAGCTGGGTTACCCGGTTTCACCCGGTATATTATAAGTACTAATTAACTAAATATCCTTGAAATGCTCGACTTTCGTAAAAAATTTTATGACTTATGGTCGCCATATTGGGTCCGCCATTTTGAATTTACAAATGTTGTGAGTAGATTCAAAATTAGTGGTATCAAAATATCCACAGCACTAAATTTCACTTAAATTCGTTGAAGTTCGAAAATTTTTGGACGGCATATTGGATTCGCCATCTTGAATTTCCAAATTTCGAGCTTAGATTCGCAATTAGCACCTCCAAAAACCTCCAAATACTAATTTTCATGGCAATCACTTAATATTTACAATTTTTGGCCGCCATCTTGGGTCCGCCATTTTGACTCTCTCAAATAAAAAATAGCCTATGTCACCCGGGGATAGGGTAGCTTCCAAACGGTGAAAGAATTTTTCAAATTGGTCCAGTAGTTTCGGAGCCTATTCAATGCAAACAAACAATCAAATCTTTCCTCTTTATAATATTAGTATAGATTACCACTCTTTGGCCTCCTTTACCTACATAATGTACATATGTATGTACATTAGTCAAAGAAAAATTTTAAAGTACACACTTAGGCTGAAGTTGCACTTCTGCATACATAATTTCATATGTAGGTACTGAGAAATTCTTATGAAGCGATTAAAATAAAAATTTGGTTGATACTCCTAATAATAAACATTTTATACACGTACAAAATTGGTGATTTTTTCAAATAATCGATGTGCCATTCAAATTGGTAACATTTTTTGCCATCAGCTTTGCCACCTCCCAACTGTGCTCGAGTACCTTTAGCAATCTATTTAAAATGCTATTAGCACTCAACACTGGCGAGGAGCGAGCGATCGCCCCAGCTAAGGGAGCTATCCAAGGCTAGGCGGCCGGGGTGAGGCGGTAATTGAGAGGATTTCGGCGCAGCGCGCAGTTGCAACTGTTGCCGATGGAAGATTGCGGCGCGGTCGGCACGGCAGCGCACCTGATAAGATAACGCAGTTCGCAGCAGGTCAAAGAAAAAAGCCACGGAGCGGCGGAGCGGAGGCGACCACCGCGGCGTGCGTTGTTGGTAAACAAAAGATCGGAACTCGGAAGCGCGGCGGCCTCCGATGCACGCGGTGTACCACGCGATGGTTTGATTAGTTTCTCGCGAGAATTCACCGATTCGGTTGTCATTTGCGCTTAGCCGCTTTTTGTCAAATTAAGTGCTTTATTTGCCTTCTGTTGTAATTTTTCCGGTGCGGTCGCGAATTAGTATGCCTCGTTATTTCGGTTTTGGTTTTTAATTCCATCAGTAGTGTTCCGTCGGTTGGGATTTTGATTTTCGAGTCGCGAAACGTGTGCAAATAAAATTGTCGGAGTCCTCCATATTTGAGAATTTTGAGGTAAGTTGCTTAAGTACTTTTTGAGTTTACTTGAGATTTTCTTAAGTTTACTTGCGATTTAATTAAAATTACGGGTAATATTTGATGGAACTGCGGATACAATAAAGTTCCAGGGAATTATTTTTGCTGCAAATTTTGATTCTTAAATTTTTAAGCCTTGAGCTATGGCGGCTGTGTGGGGCACCAGCGACCATGCGAAGGCCCCAAAATGTCTCCACCTGAACTGGTGATTTTTGTGGGAGTTTTTAGGGAGGGATTTAAATAAATTTAAAAATTATTTATTCAAGTTTTATTTATTATTATTTAAAACGAAACATGCAGAAATACCATCAAATATTTCACAATCCAAACACCTCAAAAATCACTTGATTATAATTCAGATATTTTAAATTTTTAGGTTTTTTAAATATTTTATTTAAAATTAAGAAAAAGAAATTTAAATATGTATACCAATTAATTTTCTTTACAATTTTATTACATACATACAAATTATAAATAATTTAATAAAATAAAAATAAAACTTACATGTATAAAATTAAGCACATTTAGTTTTTGCTAATATTAACAATAATTAAAATACAACTATTTCGACTTACAAAATTAACATGATTCACTTAAACTTCTTAGCATAAACCTGGGCATCGATTTAATTGGTTTCACAGTTGTCGTTTGAATTTATTGTCAATCTTTCAACATCGCTTTAATCGTGCACTCATTTGCAAACCCGAAGCCCATCTTTTTCAACTCTCGATTAGTCCTTTATATCGGATTAAGAAAGGTTCCCTTTCGCGCTATGCATATCCATAGCTATGAGGCATTTCATAATCGGCATGCGGTAACATAACATTTTCCAGGATATCTATTTTATGAATTATTACCACTCATTGGCTAAAACAACATCCCAGGAGCATTAGGTTACCCTCTGTGTTTGATAGTCGTATAAAAGAGCCAAGAACCTCTCACCCTTTGAGCGTCTTACTCTGCGCATTCAATCTGAATGAATTAAATTAAACTTTGATTCATCAGCGAAAAGTGCAGTCTTCCATTTGTCTAAATTCCAGATACTATGAGTTTTCGCGAAATATTCAATCTAGAAATGTATAATTAATTAATTAATTCATTTGCAATCTTCTGCAAGCTTTTATCGCGTGCTGCGCTAATTTCAAAAAATAATAATCTTGACTTGCTTTTGAAGCTTTCCTCGATTAATTAATAGAGAACTTTAGTGATATCTGATTGTTTGATACCATTCTTAAATTCCACAATAATCCTCTTTTTACATTCGATTAAAATTTATTTCGGGGCTTGATCTATGACAACATAAAAATTTCCTGGTAGGATGTGAAAAATGTTTTTGCCAATTCTGTGCACTAAGTAATAAATAAATAAGTGAACAATTTCGTTTATGAAATGTGAGGCTAGGTATTTGTGAATTTCAGTATACAAATAGAAGCTTCGAAAGGTTCAGTTAAAATTACGATTTCATTGGATATAATTATAATTCACTAGCTGGGTTACCCGGTTTCACCCGGTATATTATAAGTACTACTTAATTAAAGATCCTTGAAATGCTCGACTTTTGTAAAAAAATTTATGACTTATTGTCGCCATATTGGGTCCGCCATTTTGAATTGACACATTTTAATAGTAGATTCGAAATTAGTGATATCAAAATACCCGTAGTACTAAATTTTACTTAAATTCGTTGAAGTTCGAAAATTGTTGGACGCCATATTGGATTCGCCATTTTGAATTACCAAATTTCGAACTTAGATTCGCAATTATCACCTCCAAAATCCCGCAAATACTAACTTTCATGGCAATCTCTTAATATTTACAATTTTTGGCCGCCATCTTGGGACCGCCATTTTGAAACCCGCGAGTAAAAAGTACCCTAAATTTTAAGTCGGAATGTGTAGTGTCTTCACTTAAAAAATGAAAATAATGGGAGCAAACTTTAAGGCGTGATTGAGTAACAAACATATTGGGTCCGCCATTTTGAATTTCAAAATTTTGTTAGTAGATTCGAAATTAGTGGTATCAAAATACCCGTAATACATAATAAATTTCACTTAAATTCGTTGAAGTTTGTGAAAATTGTTGGTCGCCATATTGGATCCGCCATCTTGAATTTCCAAATTTCGAGCATAGATTCGCAATCAGGAGATCCGAAAACCCCCGAATACTAATTTTCATGGCAATCCCTTGATATTTACAATTTTTGACCGCCATCTTGGGTCCGCCATTTTGAAACCCCCGAATAAAAAATAGCCTATGTCACCCGGGAATAGTGTAGCTTCCCAACGGTGAAAGAATTTTTCAAATCGGTCCAATAGTTTCGGAGCATATTCAATCCAAACAAACAAACAAATCTTTCCTCTTTATAATATTAGTATAGGTTTAGTGGCAATTTGATATTATATGTATATTAAACGAGATAAAGTATCGAAAAATTAGAAATTAGAAAGTAAGCTCCAAAAATTATAATATTTATTTAGTTATCGATCCCATATAGAATTCTATATATTTTTTTAATAGCAGTCTTTTTACTTTTACTGTCTGAAGTTGTTCAGCTAAAACGCTGAAAGTGTTTTTCCTTTGTATTTCTTAAAACATCGTATTAGCTCCAATTTATTTTATAAAAAGAATTTAGTGAAAGGCTTGTTAAGTCCAATCCTCATATCTTCTATTCTTCTGTCCAGATTCAAGTCAGCACAATGGTTAGAGTAAACCAATTTTCCTCAATTTCAGAGAATTACAAGGCACCGTCAGCAGAAAACTTGACGAATGAATTGCTTGCAATATCACCCCCCGCGTACTCGGTGCTTCCCTTCGCCACCACAGTTGAGGCAACAACAGGACATGAAAAGCTGTCGACAAAGTCTCCTTTTAAACAGACCGGTGATGGCCATAGGATCAACAATGGCACCAATGATACCATTGCGAACAGCAGTCAACAAGAGGTTCAAGGCTCTGGGGGTGACGGTGGCAGGAGTTCTCAACTTTGCCCTCCAGGTAAGTGCCGCTAAAACACTCTATGTCTGCACTACACACTCTTTTGTCAACAAAATTCCCACGACTGATGCCTTGGATGTTACCATTTCCATATCCCGCATCCACATCCTGGCAGCATCCCGGTCCACGTCGAAAGAGTTGGATGCAATTTGTTGACCTGCAAAACGGAGGGTTCGCCCGCCCCTGCGTAAGAAATGCGGAACATCAAATACCTTCCGGCGGGCACAGCCACTCGCTCTATAATTTTGTTCTGTTGCACGGCCCCCGTGTGGTCGAGGATTAGAGCAGAAAGATACCGGATGCTGCTGGACCTTGGTGATTGCGAAAATTGTTGACTATGATGTTGGCCTGGGTTAGGCGGCACCCCACAAATGTCTAATTTAGGGGTGTTGAAAGGGCCGACCTCCGTAGGCGCTTTGTTCAGTGTTGATCCAAGCGCCGAGCTGTCTCTACTCTCTGTTTCCCTACGCGAAGGACACAGATGTTTCCACTTTTTGTGGAGGGCAATCATCACAATGTGCTACATTTTGGGGAGGTGTGCAATTTTCCGAAAAGATTGGCTAAAAGGTAAGCGATGCTGAAAGGCTCTTAGAATTGTGGGGTTTCGGGATGACTATTAAGTGCGGTTTCTACTTTATGGAGGTACTTAAACCCCCAAGCTCTGCAGTGTTCTGCTCCACTCCGGGAAAATATTTGCTTTCCTTACTTGATTTATTTATAGATTACAAAAGAGTGGAGTTTTTGTTTTTTTTTTTCGAGCCATACAAATAAATACAATGGTTGATTTCCTCTTCCGTTTATGTGAGAGGGATTTTCTCAGGGGGGAAAAACTTGTATAAATGTTTTCATGGACGAAAATAAATATTTTGAAGTCTGTAATGAAGACCTATTGATTGAACCCCGAAGGAATGTGGAACGGTGATATTTTTATCATGTTTTTCGGTTCAAATATTGATGGATATAATTACATAGGTATATGTCTAAATGTATTGATTTTCAAATATTTTACCATTGGGATTTTGTTTGTTCTATGCACAATATTTTGGATCCGAATTTGTAAACCTTATTAATACCAAATTCAATAACAATGTCAGTAGAAATAGAAAGTTACTTGTTAAAGTGATATCATTATCTAGTCTAGAGATTCGAAAGCATAACAATTACACAATAAGGGATGAAAATATATTTAATTAATTTTTCCCAATCAAATACAGTGGCACTCTTTTGACTCTTCAAAGGTGAATGACGGCTCGGAGAAAAGATCAAAAAATTCTTTGCCAGAGAAAAATTCCTTTGAAAGTTTTACCTTACCTTGTTGGAACTTGTCTATTGATGTCGGGGAGTGTGGCAAATATCTCTGTAGTAAGTTAGAAAATACTTTGGAAATAGAAACTCTTCCGAACGAAAAATCTTGGTCAATGTTTTAATTATTTTCAAAGGAATTACTTACAGGTCCCTTTGTTTCCCTTCATTCCTATCAACAAAGGCTTACTTGTTCTTTACAGACCTGGTTGATAATATTGTCTTTTTGTGTCCACTGTATACCATCATCATACTTCCCCTTAGGATGGAAGGGAGGAACTTTTGAACTTTGTCAATGCAGTGGTATTTTTTTTATATAGTTGTTTTAATTAATTTTGTTATCATTAAAAGCATTTTATTATGCTTATTATTATTATTATTTCTTAATATCCCAATTAGTCCAATACCAAAAAAATTAAATATTTAAAATCGCAACAGTATATACATATGTATGTAAATAGTACCTTCTTTCTAACTTTCCGGGTATATGAGACTTCAAAAACATTGCCTTATCTGATGGATTTACATATGTTATGTATGTATATCCCTATAGTTAAAACCGTAAAGTCATTTTGTATTGACTAATTTATAGTGCACTCATGCCAAACTTCCTCTATGTATTTCAATTAGAATTATTTAGTTTCTCTATGCAATGTTCCACAAAAAGGATGTTCCATTAAGCTTTGCAAAGTGGCAGTGGCAAATTTCTCTAAGCGGAGCAGAGTTAAAATAACGAAGGCATGTATTTCGTGTCGATACTATAGAGAAATGCAACCTTAGCCCTAGACTCCGACTCCAAAGATAAACAGCCTCCCGGCAAAGGATGGTGCAGAAGATGGGACTGGCGCATTAATACACTTTCCAAGCTTTTGTTTTCGTCCCCTTATTGAATAAGGGAGCAAGTTCCACACATTCTTTTATCTTCCATAGAGAGATGGCAAGTATTTACTTTAAAAGGCTCCTTTGTGCCAGGCTCACTTAAATTACATTATTCGACTTTCCCAAGCCCTCTATGTACATATGTATATCCAGGATTGGTTGCTAGTTACTCTTAAACGCTTCAGATTAAAATCAATTAGTCCCGAGGAGATATTTATTGACCTTTTATAATAATAACAGTAACTTCATTAATACTTCGTCTATATACTTATTACCTAAAACACTCTTCGGTGTCTGTCCTCACGAGTATCGTGTATAATTTAATGTACATACACAGGAAAGTTAAAACTGATTAGAGTGTCGCACGCCCTGCAAAATACAGAGGAAGTTTTAATTGGTCAATCAGCTTGTACCAGGAAAAGCAAACATTTTGCTTCTATGGATTTGATGAATTTCAGGTGAAGCAGCACCAGTAAACAATTTTTATAATTAATATTGGCAATTTGTCCCCAATAATAAATATTATGAGAAATTTACACCTAAAATTTAAAATGAAATTGCACATATGTATAGCTTAGAAGTTCATTTTAATAAAGTGATCGATATAAATTTATGATTTGGTAATAATTGTAAGGTTATATGGAATTCACCCGAAATTTTCAATGTAATTTTACATCTCAAAATTTGTATAGTTGGAAAATAAGTGAAATTTCATATTTAAATAGCCATTCGCAATCTAATATCAATCAAGTTGACAAACGTTAAAGTACATTTGTACCTAAAGACACAAAACTATCCATAATTAACTCAAATTCAACCAATTTAAGTTAGAGAAATAAGGCGCATATTTAGAAATTTGTTTTTATGCTATAGAGAGAAAATTATACATATGATAATTTCAAACTAACTATACAAAAGCAATATATTACATAATATGGAGCTATATGTTACATGAAATCAATATAAAAAGCATAGTTCGCACGAATCCAATGGGGATGGAATAATTAGTGCAGCGTTTTTTATAATACAAATAACGCAAATTAAATATTTAATTCAAACAATTCCAATACACAAAATGAGAATATTATATTTTCATCGATTTTATATACCTACACATGTTTGTAAAATTTTAGCTAAATCATGGGAGGTGGCACAGAAATTAATTGCAAATTTTTGAACTCGTAAATCCTGAAAACAACGAGTAAGCAGAGGTAGGACTTGAACCTGTCACCTTCGAATTAGCGCTTCTACATATACATATGTAGGTATATGCTTACCCACTGTGATATCTGTGGCTACTTGCTAATGACTTTGAATACTTCTGAGTTCCATATTAAGTTAAATAAAAGCCAAATTTTGATGGAGAAAAAATTTTTCTTCTTTCGTTCGTCTCGGATATTATTTAAGTTATGAAGTCATCAATCTGTCGTAACCTTTTCATAATTAAGGCTATATTTTATGGGTATCATTATTCGTAGCTAGTAAAATTAATATTTCCGTAAGGGCAAGGTTGAAAGGTGTCTGAGAAACCACAAGTTGCCCATCAAGGGTAGATATTCTGTGTATTTCCACTTGACACTATATGGCAATGGGCGCAGTCACGTAATTTATTAGTATCAGTGCTGCAATTTCGAACAAATTTATGGAGAAGACTCGGGCTATTTTCTGTCCCACATAAATAAGCATAAATGGGGTGCCTTGTTTTACTTAAAACTGCAATCCACTTAGAGAAGATATGAGAGATTGCAACGAAGATACAGTGGCCACGAGTATAGAACCACTGACCGGCCCATTGTGCGAGGCGAGGTTCCATCAAGTTTTCACAAAGCATCGGCAACATCTGCACCAACATAAGCCAACAGAGCATAAACGGTGGTCTTATTCATTCATTCTACCGAGAAATATGAGCCCATGGCCAAAGGGCTATAGCTTTTGGCCGATGTCTGGTGCAGGCCGCTGCAGAGTTGCTACAAAATGGAAATTATATTCAGTTGAGAGGAAGCGCCTTTCTTTTATCACGGACGCTTCAGACGACCCAAAATGATAAAGTAACCACGGAGTTGAAAAATCCCCCGCCTCGAAGTGGAGCCCGCTTTCGTCCTCATTATTCTCCTTTTCTTATACTTCCCGGATGACAGCAAAAGGGACTTAAGCTGAAAATATCTGGTCCATTTTAAAACAAGGACACGGCGGCGCGGCGGCAAACGAAGAAGAAGGAAATGTAATCAGCGAGTCCTTTTTAGCGATGGAAATTTACATTTTTTGCATTTTAAGAAGGGTCCCATATTAGTTTGCAAAGGCGCAGAACCGTCCCATATGCAGGCTAACACAATTGCCCCTAATTACAGTCCCACTTGGGATGCACGTCGTTCCGATAGGCGCTCCGCCCCGACGCGACAGTATCAAGCATCCCGAGAATGCCACCGAACGACATCGACGACTCTCGAGAGTTGAGGGAAAATGACGAGCAGAAGAATTAAAGGCTGCAGAGTGGAATGTTTCCTTTTAAAGCATGGAAATGGTAACCCATTTCACATATAGGAAATTAGTTTTATTACTTTCGCGGTGCTTTCTTGCACGTTTTTCCCTTTCACCAAAGTGCTGAAAATGGGTCGTGAAGTGGGCTGTGGAGGAGCAGCATAACTCTAAAGGACCAATTGTCGGAGATTCGCATGAGTCGTCTTACAGCAGGCTTTTAATAGTTAGATTTGCTCCAATTATTGTGAAATTCACTGGTGGAAAGTAGCATGGAGTTTAAAGACAGAAATTTGCGTGTATGCTCCCCGTTTCTCATCCTCACCTTAGAAAGTATCCGATGCTGCTTCGTCAGAATCGGGAAGCGAAATGCTCCTCTTACCTGAAATATTTGAAACACTTGTTACACCCGTTGCCACTCTTCCACCGGGGTGCTTCGGAGTCGTGAAGAGGGCTCCTCCAACACGGCGGCGAAATTTCCGTTCCTCAGAAATGCTCACAAAATACAATTACGACTAAGTGAATTGCGAGTATGCCGTGAATGCGCTCGAGGAGCTCCTCCAACAGACAGCGTAATGCATTTCGACAGATGAAGGATGTGCCCCACGGGTTGCGCGCAGAGCCCGGGTGCTCACTCCTCCTTGATGGCGTTTGGCTAATGCATTTCGGCTTCTCTACGGACTACCGCCGATGGTTTTCTTTAACGAAATTAGCAGGCAAAAAGGGTCTTTCTAGGAAGAGGAATTTCCCACCGATATGGCTTTGGAACGCTCAGTGTCTATGTTCGATACTTTTTATATTGACTTTTCATTCAATAAATGCCTTCAATTTCGATCTGCGAAAATGCATAATTGCGGTCGCAGATAAGATAGCACTATTTCCATTCCTCTATCTTCGTTTAGTAAATGAATCGTTGATAGATTTTGCTTTTCATTTACCTTTATTCATTTTCAGCCTACCGATCTAATTTATTTAAATTTATTATTATATCTTTCCTATAGAATAGAAGAATAAACTAAAGAAATTAGAAAATCTATTAAATTTGCTTAATCTTTTCGGGGAAAAATTTCTTTATGAGAATATAGGACTCCATTTTTGTTCAGTCAGGCAGACGAAATTAGAAATTTATAAAAGAAAAACAATTATATATCTTAATATCTTAAATCAATTTTAAATAAAAGCGCATCATCAAATAAGATCATATTTTATATACCTTGATGTTTCAATATTATTATCGAACATTAACGATTTTTATATAATTACATATATAAATAAAGTAAATAGGTAATATTTTAAATATCTATTATTTAGCAAAGAAGGACATTAAAATACTTGTAAGTAATCCAACCTTTAAAATATATTCTGTGTTGCGGTTTGACCGAAGCAAAGCATGCTCTAACGCGGTTTATTATAGCGTCAAAAATCGCGTCTTTAATATTTTGCAAAATTGCAATAAAACATGTTAATTCTAATTAAAAAGCTTCCGTACTTTACCAACAAAATCAAGAATGAATAAGGATCAGTTGCAAGTATGTAGTCATACTTACTATGTATATACTAATTACTAAAGCAAGACTAATAGACTAATAATAAATTTAAAAATAAAACAATATAAAAACTTAAAAATTAAGCACAAATTTTAGATATTCATATGTACATATAAAGTTACAATTACACACCAAAAGAAAAATATATTGGGTAAAAAACAAGGTGGTCAAAATCCAATTTACCTACTTATATACAAATTTTAAAGTTTAAAAATAAAAATCACTAATAAACACGAACGAAACAATAAATAAAATAATTATCATTCCTCAATTGAAAAACAACATTTGAAAGAAATCATTAAAATTTATTGGAAAATTCGAGACAATAAATTCTGTACACAGAATGGCAATTTTTTAAAGATGTTTTGCAAACGACTTAGGCTGAAGGTCAAAACATTTCGCCCTCACCAATCTCTTTCCTTAATCTGATGTTTTGTGTGAAGAATTCGACAGAGGGAGTCGTGAAATATCCTATGAATAAAAAATAAATAACAAAAATAACCATAAAAAATATGTCTAAGGAAATATTATTGTTCATGCTCCTTCACACGCGAACGATTTGAATGATTTGATACTTGTTGATGACAGTCTGATTATTAAGTGGGTAAAGTTTTGCGAATCGAACCGTTTGATCTTTATGAAACCGCATATTAGATAAAATATTGTAAATATCTTTGGGGTTGGTCTTTGGTTTTATTTTGTGGAAATTTAGTTATTTTCTGTATGGATGAATATTCAGAGAACGTGTTGTTTTCTTTTTACTTGACTAGAGTTTATATTCATAATTAATAGAGACGATTTTTCATTTCATTTTAATACTATAACACAGTAAATAAATACATAAGTAAATATGTAAATATTTTGTTTAAACATTTGTGTTTTTGTTTCTTGCATTAAGCAGAGCTTCTAGTATAAAAATTTATTTAGTATCCTGTTATCTTTCTGATGATTTTTTACACCTATTTAAAATTCGATCAAAAATGTAAATCACCATATAAATCAGTTCAGATATAAATGAAATATGTAGGTATATGAAATTTACTTAATTTGATTTCGCATAGCAACAACCCATAAACAATCATCTTGACATTTCGAAATGCTCGTTTCACCTTCCTCTTTTATTACGTAATCAAATTTTCTGCCGGGCTGCTTGCCACTGATAACCTTAGTACCTAAATCTTCTTCCCCTAAGGAATAGGAGTATTCCTGATTTGATTCGACTTCTCCTTTCCAACCTGTAGGGAATTTGGTCAGGTAGTAAATACTCAAGAGGCATCAATACTTTGCCAATCAATAAAATTTTATTAAAATCATGAATTTTCATTTTCGGGTCAATTTCGGCGTTCCCCAGACAATACTGCAATTATTCTGAGAATTTTTAATAGCACCCCCCACATTGAAATTAGGCCAGAAACTAAGTCAGCAGGGCAGGCTAATAAATATATAATATAGATAGTCGCAGAGGACGTAGAGTGTATTTATTCGATATCATTTGAGGGTGAGTTGAAGTCGCGAAATAATTCATGGATATTTCAATTTCGCTACCCATAGCGCAATTGGGACATATTTCAATCCATTTAGGCCATAGTGGCCTACTTTAAGAAATATGACCTAATATCTGATTTACACTAAAACAATTTCATCGGAGGCACTTTATCCGGCCTGAATACCAAAAAGGAGAGGTTCTCCTTTTTGGTCCTTGTGGGACAGGTTCGATTGAGAAACGCCGCTCTGGGGCATGCCGAAAAGCGGAAATACTCTGGGAATAGCTAAGGAAGCTTCTTCCACAGAATAGGCATTTTCTTTAACCTTTTTTTGCAAGTTACATAGTTGTTGATGTTATTATTTGTTGAATGCGAAAGTGGGGCCAGGCCTCGAGGGCATCTGATCCCAAAAGTTGAAATGTCACTCCCCAGTTGGTTACCGCCACAAACTTCGACAACTCATCTCATGGGGCCATACTCTAAGAAGCCGTCTATAAGTCAAGGTGCCAGAAGGAGGATGACGAAGGATTAAGTAGTTGGCATAAACAAGTTCCCAGATTTGCCGATATGGGTCCTCAGATGTGCAGTTTATCTTTCCGGTAAAGTTTATTTTTCACTCTAACTGCGGGAAGAGTGGGCTTAAGATCCAGAGTGATTTGCAACAATGGTGAAATTTTCAGGTAGGTGTGTGACTGAATTTCGTGTGCTGGGTGGGACTCTTGATGCAAACTTTCAAAAGACTCACTACATATTCCTTAGCGTTTAAGTTTAAGAAAGTTTTTCGCCTTAGCGTACAACTTTTCTAGCTTATCTCCCTCTCCTTTCTCCTCATTCGATGCTTTTTCTAAGGTAGAAGGAACTTTTCGTCGAGTTAAATGAAAATTAAATAAGTCGAAAATGTAAACTAAACACACACAGGTAGCAAACCGGGCTGTGCGAGGCTTAGTCGTAATTCTTACATTAAACAGCACTTGGACAGATCCCTCGAATGGATTATTTATTTAACGTTGAATTTTCTCTAAAATCTTATTAAGGCACACTGGAATTCCATTAAATTACCGACACAATGGGAATGATAATGAGGACATTAATTGCTTGGGCCCGATCCTATGTATCTATTATATCCCGGGGGAGATAGTTGCGTTAGTTCTGACAGTTGCATGTAAATGTGCAGCAATCTGATTATAACTAGATTCTATGAAATTTCTGTTTCACATTTCAAGTGTTTATTTGACCTCTTTGATTGCTTTGATTTGTATAGTTATAATTAGTAATGTAAATTCAGGTAAATCTCCTACACCGCGGAGATATACATATATTCCTTCAAAACACTGCGTTGTGGGAAATCGTATTCGGTATAAGAGGCATTAACTTAATAAAAAAACTGGGATTCGATTCTTAACACTAAAAAGATGATAAATAAAAGTTTAAAATCAAAAATTTCAAAGGGAAACATAATTTTTTATGCCATCAAATTTATTCTCCATCGTTAATTATAGTTGCTTGAAAACATTTAACATGACCTTATTTCAAAATCGGAGCTTGATTATTCGGCAAATTCGTCTGTACTTCCGGTAGCGTTAGGTTTCACAATATTTGTCATTCGAGATTTTTTGCTCTTGCTTTGCAAATCTTTGTAAACTTTTAGGCAGATAATTAATTTTGAAGACTTCTTTTAAATATTTACGATAAAACTCTGTTATCAAATTAATGAAAAAATCTGCGGTTAAAAACAAAATGTGAAATGCCATCAAAATCAGATATTCGGTAAAAATGTGAAAAAGCAAACGAAGAACGGCCTAAAAGACCACAAAAGCGACTAATTGCACTTTGACCGAATTAATAGTCGCCTCGGATGGTTTTATTATTTCTGGCTGTCCACATACATAGTTCTTCCGGACAGTTTCAGTGACGCTTCCGACTGGAATATTTAAAGGTTTCATATATGAGGGTGGCCAAAACTGCATTTTATTGCCAACATATTTATGGTGAAAATAGTGGGCGCCCGTAAAATGTCGTATATTTGGTGAAAAAAGAAATTCACGAAATTTGCACATATGTATGTATATGTAGGTATGTACATATGCTGCTTGTGGCTCACCCAATACCCTATATTTTTCGTATACAGTGAGATAACAAAATATAAAAGATATGTTGTGCTGTTCACGATTTAATTTCCGTGAGGTGAACCTATGCTGTCCGAAACAATACAAAATGTTTACACACAGATAGCCACAATGACCGACCCTAAAGAAATAACCTGAACTCAGCGCATATCTCAGGAGGTTACCATAAATAACTGATGCTCAGAATGAGATGCATCACCGATCTGCATATGCGCGACGACAAGTTCTGCATAAAAATCTCATTGCAACCCCTGTTTTTGTGCATTCCTCGGTCTGATTTCATATTTCCGATCAGAGCAAATAGATGAAAATAAATCCTGAGAATATTTTACCAATGTTTGATTTATGCGGAGAGGGAATGGGTAAAACCGTCCTGGCAAGTAGGAACAACGAGATATTTTATTCGGCGATTTAAAGAGAACATTTACAGAACTTGCGGAGGCATAGGGGAATGCATTCATGAAGCAGAACAGAATGTGCCATTTTCTGAATGTCTTCCATTTAATACGGAGAACCTGTGAAGCGTACCCTACTCCTTGAAATTTAAAACCCCAGAGGATTGATATAATAAGAAAACTCTTGATATTCTGAGGACGCATGACATCGGTTGGAGGACGAACGATATTTACCTTCCTTCCAAGGGACCCAGTAACTGCAAAAGTTCTATACTTTATTTCTCTAGTGGAGCCAAAAGTTTGACAAACATCCTAACTAGGGTTTACCTGCTTTCAATTTAGGTGAAAGTATGTCGAAAGATCCAAGACAAGGACCAATGGGGAAACTACCTAATAACAAATAATCGGAAAAACGACTTCACAATTGAAAACGTGACTTTTTACGTAACTAATCACATCATATCCCTACAGTCAAAAAAAGATTTTCCCGAATCCCAGGATAAATTACTTCTACCATCGCACGGCTGGAGGAAATGTATTCTCGATGGGAGAAAAACCTCCGATAACCGCCCACGGAAATGCTAATGGCCCACCACCTCATCTGTTACGAAAAATCACTTAAAGTCAAATAAAATGGCGGATAGAATCAATAAAGATCTCGATAAGATTTGTAAGATAATCGGGGGAATAAGGCAAAAGGATTAAAAGACTTCCGAGGAAGCCGCTGCCTCAAGTAAATCAATGCGGCCAGGGTCCTGGCGCGAATCCAAGTTTTGTTGGTGTGGTTTCATTTTTTCACGTTTCTTTTATTTCCTTGAGCAAGCTTTTTTTTCCCTTATACCCTCCTTTATCCGGACTACAAATTGAGCGACTTTTTCTTTTCCGTTCAGGCTCACCTCCTTAACGATAGAAAAATGTGGGCCACGCGGCACGGGCGTAGAAGAAGGATTTTGTGTAACTGCTCCAAAGGACGATGGTCCAACGCCGCGCTGGGGCAAACACAAACACATATTTTAGCTAAAAAGAAAGTGTAGGTGGCTCTTGGAAGGAAGTTAAAATGATCTGCCGATGGAATCGAAAGCTATTCTAAGGGTTTCTCAAGAAGAACAGAAACATTTTTTAAGCTGATGCTCTCAAAGTGCTGAACAAGACTGCAAATTGCACTCTCGATGATCTACAACTTTACTTTGAAAATGATTCTTAAGGAAAATTCTTAATAAGTGATTATTTTTTTCCAGGAAGATAGGAAATTCAATATTGGCTTCTTCGAAAAAGTATACCTACAGGAAAAACAAACTGTATTTCATATTGATTGAATGAAGTGGTTCTATATGTATACCTTAAATTAATTGGGCGATCTGGCTCAACTATACGAACTGAATATAGATTTTGCTGTAGACTATTTTTTTATGTCAAGTTTCATCATAATCTGCTAAGAAATGCGCTCTATATAGAGGACATAAATTTTGTTCTATAAATATATACATATACATATGTACATATAAATATATATTTACATATACAGGGAGACTCAAAATCAATACTTGATGAATATTGTATGATATAACATTATAGGGTAATATTTTGCGAATTTTAGAAGTCAAATCCCTATACCATAAATAATTCTTTAAAAATTTTCATATTTTGCTAAAAATTCTCATGATACTACATAAGTCATGAATTAAGTGAGTTAATTGCAAAAAGTTCTCAGAAGATCAAGTCCAAAGGATAATGTTCATGGCCTTTTTAAAAAGCTTCTTTGATCATTAGCTTCTTATACTTAATATTACTCATAGTTGTATTTGTACAACTACATATTGTAGATGACATGACAATTTTGAATATACTCGTACATATGTATAAAGAAAAATATGTAGACGAATTTGATATATTTAAAGAAAAGTCGCAATAGTAGTTTTAATGTTGGCGTAAACAGCATATGCGCTCTAGTTAAATTGAAAAATCAATGAGAAGAGTTTACACATCTTTGATAAGTATTTACAATATGTATAATAAATTGTCTTATTGTTAGTAATAAATTCACAGTATAAAGATTTCCGAGGACTTGTGGAGACCCGGAGCTTCCGCTATAAATCTAACTCTGGTTCCGAGAGCTTAATTAGATGCATCAATGGTATGAATGGTTGATTAATTAGTTCACTTTTCAGTACTTGAAATGTCTTTTCGCTTTGCTCTTACTATTTAAATGAATAGTGAGTTTTAATTGGTAAGTTGGGTGAATGGTTTTGTGATATCAGCAAAATTTACTTTGAATCTTCTGCACTAATTAAAAAAATTTCGCATGTCATCAGCGCTAGTTGGAGTTTTGTATGTTTACGACTCCCATTTGCAAAAACTTGCAATTCTGAGGATTTAAGTTTATTAAACTTGATTTATGTAACTCGTACATACATTTTTTCTGAAAATACACTGAAAGAATTTATGAATTATATTCTGGGAGAACCATACATTAGTGTCCTATATTGTAAAAATTATTAATATCATGAAAATTTCACTGCTAGCAAATCCATAAAAAATTGTCTCAGTATATTGTCGAATAAGTTCGAAGATGCCAGTTTGTAAAACATCTCAAATTTCTTGAAAAATACATTTCCATTGTCATCCAAAAGTAGTATCTACCTATTTAAAATTGCATTACTGATGTTATTGTTATGAAAATGTCCTAAATAATATTTTACATTCAATGAAGTTATTTTTGGCATTGTTTGCAAAATTCAGCAACAAATATATTGCAGAAAAAAGATTTAGTTCTGTTGATATTCAATGTAAGAAAGTTTTACTATCCTTGGTATCATTCATAAAGCATGTAATTCTTTTTTTGGCATTTTCAAAATTTTTTATAGTACAGCTTACCTTAAGAAAAGACAACACATTTCATAATATCCTGTTTTGTCTTGTGTATCGACATACAAGTGGCTATTAACATAAATGTCGCTTTAATAAAAGCATCATTTCTATTTCAACACTCCCTTTGCTACCACTTTCAACCCAAATTGGTCATGCTCTTTTCATATAACATAAGTATATTTATATATGTATTTGTCAAAATGCTAAAGTTACTTATAGGACGAGGACTCGACCAGATAGTCTGAAAATCGTGGACAAATAGCACTAGAGCATGCCTTCAATATTCTCGAGACAATTACTAGTATATCAATCTTGAAGTATCGTCGTTCTGATGGTGGTATTCATGCAAAAATGAGGGACACCAGTTGGCTGATGATAGCAAGGAATGGCACGAAAAGGAACTTCCTCCGCATTATTTTCCTAAGCATTATGAATTATTAATGAGGGTGTGCATTCCTCTATTATGAAAATTTTCAGAGTAAGCTGAGTATACAAACAGCAAAAATAGTAGTGAGTAGTCCCGATAGTCTTATTTGTGGGACAACGAAGTCACTGCTCAAATAAGCATGCCAGCTGAAATTTCGGCAGGTCAAAGACTTTCTGCATATCAACCACCCGCGCTCGCTACATACAAATCTAATTGATGCGGCTCTAGACATGGCTGAAGCCGTAGGATACGTAAACGACGAAGTTGCAAATATTCTCACGTATAACTTTTATGAATATATGCTCGCATGAGCGGAACATACTAACACACGTTACGCGGGGGATGCTTTTAAAAGTTTACGAGGAATTTAATATTTCTCGGCGAGAGTCCTATAAACAACTGGTACCAACGATGGGTTTTTAGGAGTTCTTCAAAAAGCCCGGATGAAAAGTTCGACGTAAAATCGAAATTCTCAGTCCATGAAACCGTGAAGAATTGAATTACTATGAGAATAGAATGGATTCCCGTAGAAAACTCTTCTGTACGAAATTAGAGATGAATTTTACGTAATTATATTTAATTAATTTTTAGGAAAATTATATAAAATCTCCACCGATGATATGATACAATTTTCAACTATTTTCGGCGGTTAATTTAAATCGAGTTATCGTACTATACGCTGGATAAATAGTTTTTGAAATTTCCTCTACTAATTGAATTTATTTTAATGAGGCATACAAAGTTTAACTTAAAGTTGTATAATGTAATCACAAATATGTAGATAAATTGCCCAAATGTTTAAATGTGTGTGCGTTATAAAAATAAAGCTAAGGCCTAAGACTTAATATCAAAGAGTCGCCAAATTAAGGTTATACCCATACCTTTGCAATATCTCTTATACTTTTAGGGGGGCCAACGTTTTCTAGCAATTAGTCCAAAGTCAAAATGTGGTAATAAAAGAACCTTACCATTTGGTACCTCCCATAAATTAGAATAGAAACAACTATGGGCTTTTCTTTTATATGCTTGTAAATACTGCGTCATCTGCTCTTTGCAATTTGAGTATGTATTTACATATAATTCATATTTTGTCTACAAAAACCCCGTTGCTGCAACTAGTAAAAATTCGCTTTTAAAATGCTATCACTGCATAAAAATATTTATAACGAATTGCACTAAAATCAATTCAATATAAATATATACTATACATAAAAGTTAAGCAAAAGGAAGTAAATATAATGAAATCTTCTTAATCCCGTTTATGACCAGCGATAATTTTGAAAACTTTAATATAAATTTAAAATAAATAAAATGGTTTTCAAATTTAATTTTCAATGTTCCCAACATGAGCAGTCATATGAGATGTAGTTCGTATACCATCTATGATAGTAGATACCTATACAAAATCATACAATAGTAGGAAACATAAATTTGTCAGTAAGGTACGAACTCATTTCAAAAATCCCTTTAATGCATTGAAATTTTACACTATAACTCAGTAAAGGCATTTTAATTATGAGTAATTCTTTATGGTTGTCTGAATTTTGATCCAGGTGATATTTGATCCTGACGAAACTTTATTGTAGGTTTTCACATTCAAACATTATGAATAATTATTTCTTACATGTACTTCTCCTCATCGTACTTTCACGCACATAGAGATTATAATATTGTTTATTGATTGATAATAGAATTCAAAATATGATTTTACAATTATAAATTTTGTTTTCTAGTTTTTACGAGTTTTAAACTGAAAAGAAAGCAATTTGAAGCTTAATATGCTCCAGAACATTTTAGCTTTATAAAAATCATATTTTCTCTTACTGTAGTGCAGTCAGTAGTGTATCGTAATTTTTTCGGATACTACCTACACCACAGGTATACCCGTATTTGATATATGACGAAATGTTACTGTTACCTAAAAGTATATCTAAATTTAGGGAGTTCAAAAACGTTAAATCTAATCGCCAAAAGTCAACTGGTTGAAGACACATCCTTATTCACCAAAAAACCGGGAGAACATTTAAGGCCACCGTTTAAAGCCCACTAAAGGTGTAATTACAATCGTTTGTTCGCTTTAAATTGCCGGCAAAAAGGGTGACTCCTCGGGGGCAATCATAATGTCATCTCCACTTATTTTCTAAAGCGGTCCGGAACCCCTCACCATCTGGCAACGCCAGCGGGGGCCCAGTTCCCCAAATAAAATCGCTTCCGCCGCCCTCCTGCATGCGTTCACCGGGAGGTCTCGGGAGTCCGGGATGGCAGGGTTCCCTTTCTCGGCGGGAGGGAGGGGAGTTTATTTACTTCGTCCTTTACCCCCATCAACACGCCGTAACGTGGCCCATTGCAGCGCGTAAAGTCAGCTTAAAAAGCTTCGAGAATTACAACAACTGAAGCTTTTTACGTGTTCGCCCGACGCAACCCACAGGAGCGGCGACGATGTAAGTCCCTTAAAATTTTGGCTTGGCGCTCCCGAGTCCCATCGCATCCATCGGATTCCCGTCCCGACCCGACGCCACAAGGACTTCTATCATCGACCTTTCCGGCAGTCAGACCGGGACCAGGACTCCTTCAGGCTCGCATTTCAGTCCTGAGTCCAGTGCTATGCTAGATAAGAGCGCGAATGGATTCCTGAGGGATTTCCGTAGATGGAGTAGTGGTAGTAGTCGCCTCCCACTGATAACGCCAGGATGCTGGGGAGCACATTTACAGGATAAAACGTGGTAGGTGCTCAGTCGGGTGAAAGCTCCTGAGGTGCACGGCACGTGGATTCCTTCGCCAGGACGAGTTAGATGCCGTCGAACAGGCGCGAGTTCCACCTGAACGCGGTAGGTGATTGTGACTACCTCGGGTAAAGTGCTCCTCTATCTTTTGAAGTTCTGAAGTTCGACTTTATTCTCACTAGTTTCGTTTAATTTATTTAATTTGTGGAAAAGTGAGAGTTAAGAAGATTTACTTGAAATTGAAGTGTTTTAATTATACTAAAAACAATAGGTTTGTGTGTGGGTGCATTGTCTTCTTGGTTTTTTGTTTTTGGTTTTATGAATTAAGTTGTATTAAATCAAATTGATGAAAATGGAGTAGTATTAACATAAGTCTTGGTAAATCTGCTTGATGAAAAAATAAATCAACACAATTGCTTCACTCAAATCATGATTACATTTAATGTAAATCCTGAAAAATAAACCCTCAAAAAGTGGGAAATGGAGCAAAAAGAGTTGGGTACTTGCGGGGGTACGCCTGAATGCCCCCGTTTAGGCTTTTCCAGTTCGGCTGGTAGAGTTCTTCTTCTCCTTAACAAGTATAAGATAATGCTTCAAAAGGTTCAAGGGCTCTATTCAGTGGTGGTTTTGGTGTCTTCTCTAATTTTTGTAATCCTTTTGTGCCGCGATTCGCGTCGAAACGAATCCTTGGTGCGATTAGTTAAGACCTCGTTGTAGGCAGCCAGTGGAGGAGCAAGTTTCCACCGAGCGTCTCAGTGCTACATTTAGTCTGTAAGGAGGCAGGGATTTCTGAAATTTTATTCAATTGGCGAAATTTTAAATTTGTTTGAATCTAATACTCCGAGAAATGCGTTCTCCCTTTAGGAGATCCTGAAGGATATCCGGCCCAGTTCCTTCCAGCAACACAAGCACCCCGCCCGCAGCTGGCTTCTCCCCATTGCCCCAGATGCGGAAATGCACATCCGTCCCGGAGTGGCTCCTGTGCTGCAATTTAAACGTTCACCACTTCATGTCCTTTATCACATTACAGAAACATCCGCCACCACTCACTCCTGGCGTGTGAATATTTCATATTAATTCCGAGTTAATTCCAGCACAACAATTTCCGAGATGCAGCGGAGCCGGACGCATTTATTGCGATCCGCGATATTATTCGCAATTTGCGTTTTTAACAGAAGGCGGCGGGGGCGGATGCGCGGACCGAACCGAGGTCTGTGGCATATCATTTTATGACGTCGCCTAATAGGCTGCAAAGGAGGTGGGAGAACGGGCGGACGTGCGTGTGCAGCGGAAGAACTCTGCCGCAAGATTTATCGGGGTTCCAAGGGATGAAAGGGTGTCCTCCATTCGAAAATCGAACTGCAGTCTTTTGCATACTCCGCAGTGATTTATTTCCAGGGGAGCTCTTCGGCTCAACATGAATTTTGTAGAATCGTTTGGCGGGTATACGTGCGAGGCTATTGTAGGGCACTTTTCGAAATTCCTTTAAGATAGACGTGTTTTGTGCACCATGTTCATGCACGACAGGATATGCGATTGGTTTTCAAGACTTTTGGCGTTTTTTTTTATAGAAGTTTCATGTTAAAATCGTATACTTTATTACTAGCTCTTTAATCGCTTAACCGATATCCCATATCTATACCATTTTCAATTTATATTTTAAAAATATAATTGCTAATTAGGTATTTATTAGGTCCATAAGGCTGTGAAAAAAACGAGTTTTAAATATGTACTTAGCTACAATTCCAAAATGACTACATATATGCACACTAAATAAACTTTACAAAAATTGAAAAGACTTACAGTGTTCACTGTTTCTATATGCAGCTGATTTTTTTTTTTATCAATAAGATCATTAATGAAGATGATGCTTATTTTTATGGTAAATTTTGTTTCAGTATCTTTACTTAAAAAAAATAATATGTATAATCAAGACGCCCAGTTCATGTGCTTGCTCCTAATCACGTATATGTATACAAATTTAGCAAACCCTGCTACTTTAGCTCTGCCATATTTGTGACCATTTATTTTTTTTTTTTTTTTTTTTTTTTTTAAAAGAACCATCAGCTTAGTCAAAGCCTTGAGAAACAAAGTTAATCTAGAGCGCATGACTGATCAATCATCATTTGGTTCTATGTTAGTACACATGCGACCATAACCTTCATGCAGATTTTTCTTTAACACATGCTTACTGACACGAACATCAAACAAATCAGCATTCTTATTAACATTTAACCTCATCCGATTGATGGGTTGAAAAAAACTGTAATTATTTTTGCAAAGACTAGTTTGCAGAAGCGGCACCACCCTGAGATTGCGCTCGTTCGTTCTGAGACAGAAGTTTCTTTTAAGAAACGTTGAGTCTATCTTACCGGTTAATAACTGGTGAACAAATACAATATCAGCGATCTCCCGACGGTTATGCAGAGAATGCATATCCAGGAGTCTGAGCCGATCATTGTAAGGAGGTAGAATGACAGGATTGCTCCATGGCAAGTCTTTCAGGGCGAACCTAACAAATTTTCTCTGCACGGACTCGACAGAGTCAACATGGACTTGATAATATGGTGACCAGACTTGACTCGCGTATTCGAGAATTGGTCTGACAAAAGAAAAGTACAGCTGTTTAAAAACGAATCTGTTGGAAAATTCCTGAGACCATCTTTTGACGAAACCCAACATTGAGCTTGCCTTAGTTACCATACAGTTGATCTTGATATGCTCCACGAAGTCCAGTTTACTATCTAGGATAACGCCAAGATCACGAACAGAATTAGCACGACGAAGAGCATGATTTGATAAAGCATACTCTAAACTCAGGGGGTTGCGGCCTCTATTAAAGGTCATGATTTCGCATTTATTAATATTTAATTCAAGATTGTTATGTGTGCACCACAAGTGGAAAGTATTTAGGTCATCTTGAACCGCGTAGCAATCGTTAATATTTTTTACATGAGAGAATAACTTCATGTCGTCAGCATAGATTAAGATTTTGCAGGTTTTGAGAAGGAGTGAGATGTCATCAATTGATAGAATAAAGAGGAGCGGACCCAAGTGACTACTACTTTAGTATAGTATTTTAAATTAGGAAATTGCCATAAAATGAAAATATCCCATAGTCACTCCCCAATAAATGATAGATAGATAAAAAATCTTTTAATTTATTCAGTCTAACAGAATACAATTTTCACAAATTTCATATGTTCAAAGGTTGGTACAAACCACATATAATAACTAGCAAAATTTATGTAAAATTCTTTAATATTAGAACATCCTTAAGTTAAGGAAATCAATAAATTAACATTGATGTTATAAACCGGATTGAATTAATTTGAACAATACAACAATACGTAACAGGTTTAGGTACACAAAGATGAAACAAAACTAATTAGTCCGACAAGCAATCGGCACATTATTAATGATGGAACGAACTAATGAAACGAATAATAATACTTCAAAATGATACAATAACTACTGAAAATCAATAGAATTACGCTTCATAAAGCCGATTATAAAATGTATATATGAATTCAGATTACAAGAACAAAGTTACATAATTTGCCACTGTATTTATTATACATTTGTACTCGTAATTAAAAGCATTTTAAGAAATTAATTTATAAAATCAACTATTCAATATTATTCTAGGTATACGTATAGAGTAAGTCGTTTAGCTTCTGTCTGGTGAAATCTATTAACAATTTTTGATAAAAAATTATAATCTTTTTTGCAAAAAGATAAACAATTAGAAAAATGAACAACAAATACTCATTTTGTTCATTTCTTGAAATCATTGCTTTTTAGAGTTATAGACGCACACAAAAATTTGAATTTTATATAACCGTCATTTAAATTCTATATCTAATTTTCTGTTTTGGCATCCATACACTATAGTCCAGAATATAGTTTCAAATTTATCTAAATGCAGGTTTTTTTTTTATATTTCCTTCAATAATGTTTCACTGTCCAATGTGTGAACTTAACTTATTTTTGCATATTAATAGTTTTGGTAATCCTTTTTTACTTACTAAATAACTACCCATGAAAAATAAGTAATCGAACGGATAGGTTGAGAGCAGTTTAAACGCTACTTTAACCTCTGTTCTATACAATGAATGAGACAAGATTTAACTAGAAATTTAGTTAAGTTTGTTTAATTTAATGTGTTTACAAAGTTTTTTTAATTTTTAATGCATAAAATGCAAAATTTACAGATTTTTTTGGGGTTCTGCCAGTAATTTTTAGGTCACGTTTTGTTAACTTAACGAAATATCATGGGGTCTGGTTAAAAAGCAAATTAAATTTCGTTGGCTTCTGCCGCAGAGGAAGAATTTACTGCAGTAGCATATCCTAGTTGGTGCGGTAGTATTCACGAGCGTTATGCGAATGTTTTTTCATATAATTTAAAAATTTTACTATTGGCCGAAGCATGGAGCTGTATACATATAAGTATGTAGCTGCTAAAATTATTAATTAAAACGTCATGTTACATATTTTTCTTTCAATGTTCCAACATTTCGGGTAATATCGGTTCAAACTCATGAAGTCTGCTGGACATTTCAATTAACTTGAATCCCTTCACCTACCTACACCAAGCCCACAAAGTTTGTCCTGTTTATCAGGGCAACTTTTCTCACTTGCGCTTCCTGCGGCAACGGGCAGACTTCAAAGAAAATTGCAATAGCAGGAAAAGGACTGTTGCAACGAAATGATGTCAACATTCTTCGTAATCCAGATACCATATCAACTTTTTCGCAGTCCGCTTTTCCACTCCTTTTTGTTAGGGCACCGTCCTATCCCTCCTGTTTCCTTCCACAAATTATGTCGGAAAATTGTTGAGATTAAAAAGAAAAAGGAAAATTCTCTATGGTGACGCGGTTGGTTTGAAGGTGGGTGCTCTACCGTGAGGTGACAGTTGTGATGGTTTAACAAGGGCAGGTGAAAGAGCATACCGTGGAAAAACGCATGTCGCAGATAAATTCAGTTGTCATGAATTGCGGCAAGATAAATTGCCCTGCGTACGGATGTACGCGCATATCAACTTACAAATCATAATTTATTCGCGTGGCATACCTCTTCATCGCGGTGGCATAAAAGTGTAATAACACACCGCAGTAGAACAAAAATACGGCGTACTCCCTTCCTAGCCGCGTCTGAGAGCTGAGAAGCACACGAAATAAATGACGCCAAAAAGACAAATTTCTTCAAGGAGATGATGAAAATTAAACTTCAAACTGTTCTCCTTGTGGGATTCGTCTTGTGTCCCATTTTGTTCCTGAAACGGGATGAGGGAGGAGGCGACGACTTCCTTCGGCCCAGGAAAAGGGAAAATGTTAATAATCTCATTGAAGAAAACTTTTCTCGTTGATAACTTCTGTATAAAACTCCCTGTTCATTTCATTTCATTTTCTGGGAGCACTTCTAAATCAGAAATGGGTTCGTTTTTTGGAATTATTATTCGCGGAAATAGTTTAGTTTATTACGAACCGAAGCTGGGCCTAGGCTACCCAGGAAGATCCGGCTGCAGGGCCTATTCATCACTGCTCCCTTTTTACATTTTCTTTTCTTCCATTTCAAACACTTGATTCTGAGCGTTGCTGGGCGAGTTTAAGTGACCCTTTTAAGCAGCTGCCCTTTTTTTATGTATACTTACTTTGTGCAGAGCTGCGGCCTCTTTTCACTTCCGGATCCACTTCAGTTCAAAAAGTGATCAATTTTCTGCATTTTGCTACAAAACTCGGAAGTAAAATGGGTCTGGACGCAAATTACCTAATTGCACTACGTTGAGATGAACGTTGACGTAGAAACTCAACAGTACCCGTGAGACAATGAGGTGGAAAGGACGTCAGGTAATGGTGGAAGCCCTTCTTCGCCCGCACAATTTTCATCACTACCCCGAGGAAGATTGATGAAGGCTATTGTAATTTTGGCACAAATGAAAATTACTCCTGAGTACGCATTCATGCATCACAGAATTTCCCTTAATCAGAAGGAGCTAAAGTAAACATAAACCGATATTAATTTCCTTTACGATATTTCAATTTCCGCATGTCTGGCAAAGAGCTCTTTTTACAATGAATATTTTCAGTTAATTTCTGGATAAAAATTTAAACACTTTTCGTATAGCATCCCTTTTCTGAGGGGGGGAAAAATAACGAAGTGAAGTAATTTGTCTTTTCAACCCTTAAATTGAAATGCTGCGTAAATCACGTAGCCAACCGCTATTTAATTAATAGCTCCTGGCCAGGTGCACCCCGCCTCAGAGAGAAGCGATTTATTTAATTGACATTTTTAATGCATGCCCGATTTCCTTTGAATAATGGGAATTTGCAGTTAATAAATTATTGTCGGAGGATTACTTGCAGGTAGGGAAAATAAATACCACCAATTGTATCACATTAAGTCAGTAACCTGATGCAGTTTTTCACTCTTTATTTAATTCATGACGTTTTGATCAATGAGGGATCATCTTGATTTACTTCATAAAATAGTTGCCGAAAATTAGTATAAAGATTTCAAACGTGACGGAATAACTAAATTGTCCTTAGTTTCAAAACTCACATTTATTTAGAAGAAGCATATGTTTACAAAAATATTTGAAAAAGATGTTTTTAGTTTCTATAACAGACGGAATGAGAAGAAATGTCTCAATTTTATAAATTTTGTTTATTTGAAAAGGTCTTATTCAGTCAATACGATTTATAAAAATTTTAAAAGCGATTCATAGATATGGGATATTATATAAATTTTTTCTTTTATCTGCCATGGCTATGGTACCTATTCGTTTTTAATTTACCTTTATCAAAAATGTTCCATCAGAATGAAAAGATAAGTAACTAAATGTTATATACAAAATTTTTCTGTAATTCCACTTTCGAACTGATTGTGCAGAACTTTAATGCTATATTAATTCACTCACTATATACACGCAATTAAAAGCCTGCACACAACACGGCTGGCTATAGTAATACTACTTTATGTAAACTTCAGTCAATATAAAATGATTATTTAATTTAAAATTTTATGAAATTGAGTTCTTGTTTGCGTTTATTTTATTGCAAATCGGATGTTTACTCGTTTCTTCGAAAATGATAAAACCTTTTAGTGTTTATCGAATTGAATTGAACGTGTACATATTAATTATTGATTGTGCCATAGATCTGTTGTTTAAAAACAATAAAATAATAATAAGTGCGTGAAATTCATAAATCTTTAAAAATACTAATGACCAGCTAGACATTATATAAACTTCTGCGAAAGGTGCGTGAAATCAAAATAAAAATGCCTTGGTGTTAAATCAATTGAAAATATTGCCCAAAGGTTTCGGGAAGTTAAACATGAGAAATAAATATATCCCAAGAGACATTTTGCTATCTAAAATCCCATAAAATTGAAAAGGATAAAATCAGCGATTAGTTAACAGCTTACCGGTTGTGTTATCCTTGTTTCTCTACAGGACAGCACTAGACGGGAAAAAAGGCATTAAATGCTGTTAAATGAACCATTAAAATGTTATTTGTGGTCATCTTGTGCCAAAATCCAGATCGTATATCTACAACATCGAAAATTTTTGCCGTGCTTCTTTCGTCCTTTTTAACAGGATTTATTGCTCGGACCAATGGACCAACCACAACATCAGCAGCAGTCCCACCACCCCCAGCTCCACCACCGTCCCCTGGAAAAGGATCAGATTCAGTTTCACAGTATCGAGGTAATAATCATATTAAATATTTGCGAAAAATCCTCCTCATCCCTCCTTGAGCTCGTTTTTGCCAGCTTCCGAACCAAGTGGACCACTGGCACTAGTTATAAGAAAAGGGAAAAATTTATATCCGCCCGGAAGATATAGCGCGTGTGTGCCCGATTCATTTCTTACATATTTAATGAAACGCTCTTAAATTAATGCGTTGCCCGAATTGTTCTTGCGAAGATTCAACGGTCCGTAGGGGACTACAGATGTGGCCTGCTTACATCAAATTTTGAAAAATGCAGAACAAGCAAAAATGTATTTTGTATCTGCCGCGTGGGCAATCGATAAACATATGTTTGTATGATTCATATGTATCTTAAATTCATGTATTTATACATAGGTACATAATACTCGAAGGATGCTTTTGATTTTTTCCTCGAATTAATTGAACCAGATAGATACTACATTGGTCGCCTTTTTGCTGATCAAATTCGCTAGACAATTCAACATTTATATAGGAAAATGGTGAAATTTTTTGCCAAAGCTTTAAGAGAATCATAAGACAATAATTTGGCACATGAGTGATTTTCTTTCTACTTGAGCTGAAATTGAAATATTGCTTTCGTTTAAAGTTTTGAATGCTAATACATAAATTAAAGAATACTTAGGAAGAAGATGATGAAAAGTGAAACGTGAAATTTAGCGAAAACAAAAATTGTTTATGCCATTTATTCGCAGAAAAAGAAAGGAAAAACATCTTACAGTTAGAAATTGAAACCAGATTAAAAGAAAGGCATTTTTTATGGGTTTATTTGCATATCTCAAAGGCAAAAATTAATTAAATGCAAGAAGCGTTCATTTTGTACATCAGTCTTTTGTCTGCTTTAACATTTTTTATAGAAGACTTCAAATAGGTTTTACATTTATTTATTTTATTCAAACTTGTTTCAAATGAGAAGAACGAAGAGACTGCTGAAGTCCCTATGCCTAGGAAGACATATCTATTCAAATATTCTAAATTTGTAAAAAGTATGAAGAATGAATAGTATAGTAGCATTTCATTAACAAGAAAAAAAAATTATATTAATTGCTATAAGTTTTTTTAAAGCAATTTGGACAGGAGGAATAGCAGGAAAGGAATTAAAAAACCCTTTTCACATTTTATTGGAAACTCAATTTTTAAAAATAGCCAAACCAACTAAAAGCCTTTATTGTGCATGTGTATCACTTCTGATAACAAAAACTGTCACTCTGGAAATGTGTAACTCAATAACAGAGATAACCCAGAGATGGAACTTCTTACCGTCTACGAGCGGAGCATAAAAATTTATTAATACCAATTTTGCAATATTAGCCTTAGAAGCAACTGGATATAACTCGACTAGTGAAATCAATTATATTTATATATTATATTCAGAAATGTTAGGTCGGATTTTCGAAGTATATTGCATGCGGGATTTTGTGGTATATGTATCATATTACATCTTAGCTAAACTGAGACACCCTACAAAATTTCTGCATTTAAAAATATAACGTTCTTAAAAGCCTACGTTTTTCGTACGTACGTTCTAGATTTTTTAAATGGTTCGATTTTAAATTTTAAATTTGCTATAAAACAAACAAAAAAATTAGTACGCAAAATGCAAGAAGATATTTTTATGAGTATAACAAAAATTCCTTAAATATTTGTCATCCTCGTTTTCAAAAGAAACTCCCTCGTTCAAAGCATTCGTTGAGCACGTGGAATTTAAACGTGGATAAATGTTTTAAAGAGTATAACATCGCCCCAAAGTGATGAACCCCTTTTATGCTTCTAAAATTTTAAATTTTTTGCCACCTGGAAAATGCAGGTAGACCTTGTGCTGGCATCCCAACTGAAAACGGGAGCACCTTGTTTACTTGCTCGAAAGGGGATGGAAAACTTCTCAGGTGCTTGTCTCTGTGATTTCAATAATTCGCTTTAGTTGTCTTGTCTCCTTAATTTTATTTATCACGTCAACTCAATTTCAACGAAACTCCCCCGCCGCACCCTATCTGTACGTATATGTAAAATGTGGATGTTTGTAAGCATGCAAATATTTAGCACCGAAACTTACGAAGTTGCTCGATTGCGATAGCAATTAGTACGGAGCTGGGATTTGCCAACGGGGGGAGACGAACGGGTGTGCCAGGACTATATTAGAAGGATTTTCGGGTGAAATACAGCAAATTTTGGGGATTTTCCTCACCTGTTTATTGCGTTATGAGGTTTCGGCAAACTTGAATGATTTAATGAAGGCCACAGAAAATTTACAGCCAGACACATTCGGGCGGCTTAAACAAAGAATTAACTGGATGCTCATTCAAATGAGGTTACTCAATGTAATTTGTTAACGAGCATAAAATGCAAGATGAGTTAATCCCAGTGCCACGCTCGGGACAATCCTTTTCTTCGTCTTAATTGCAAAATTTCCTAGAAGCTAACTTTAGTCGTAAGACGATTTTGAAGTCCCATAAATAATAAACTTTAATTCAGCGTCACTATTCATTATGAAAAGGAAATTTTAAACTTTAAAGATAATTTTAAAGTAAAAGTTATCCTTTCGGCTCGAAGGGGCAATCTTTAAATTAGACTCAGAATTCGCTCGGTTACTTGAATATTTTTGAACGAAGGCAAGATACTTTATGTCGTTGGGATGTAATTTATTAACTGAAATTTACACGCTTTTATCTCTTTCAACAAATGACAATACGGTCAAGTTAATAAATGATGAGTGACAGCGGAAGATGTCGGGAAGCTGGCCATGGGATCTTCCGCTTGTCCTTTTCTAATTTATCACGACGTGCTTAATATTTCAGGCACATGAACCCCCAATCTGGAGCAGCCACTTCTGACACCGTTGGGGTCGGTATCACTCCAGACTCCAGAAAGTCCTACTGAATGTCACTAAGTGATAAGTTTCACCGAAAAGCCAAGCACAAGTGAGGGCCGCCTGAAAGTGAATTCCTTCGCAGCGATTTCCACGTTAACCCGCCGCCGAGTCCTCTTTTACATATTTATCATGGCACTGTTGCGGGAAATATATTTTTTTTTATTTTATTTTTTTGCCGTGCATTACAGCACTTGACTTCAAAGGGCCCCACGCCTGGGGGAGATAAATTCAAATCGACCTACAAAATATCAATTCACCAGGCCCGAGGCCGGCGAAGGGTCGGTGATAGAATACGAAATTATTCGGTAGGTATCCTCTATCCATTTAAGTAACTTTTTAAGCTATTTGTTGAGCAAATTTCCCTCCTTTATGCGGCTCGACGTGTCCCAAAAGTGTTCAAGGTGATGCCATGAATGCCTCGTCTGCCGTCTGCCGTGGGTGGCTCAATTGAGATTTGTGTACGAAAGGAGCTCCTTTGCTCCGGTCTTGTTGAATTGCTAAGAATGTCGATGCTCTTTCGGGCCTCCATTGGATGGACGACATTTTGGGGACATCCTAATGCAAATTTCAAAATTATAATGTTTTGAATGGGGCATAATGGATTATTATCGGATAACGGCGGTGGCTGCCAAAAGATTGACACCAATGGGGCGGAAAAATTTTCACGGCACAATAGGTGCTATATTGAGAATATTTTTATTGTCTGATTTTGCTAATGAGGCTTTTCAAATCCGGCCACATGGGAATAAATGATTTTATCGTCAGGGCGGCTTGGAAACCAGTAAAAAATCAATCTTTAATTCTCAGCTCAATTGACAATAAATAGAAAATTCTACAAGATGAACTTGAATAACAAGTCCCATTTCTCGGGTATCGCAATCGCCCACGTCCAAACGGACAGACTTTTTAGCGCCTAACAATTCGATTTAGATAAAATAGGACTACCTACACCATATATGAAATATTTTTGCCAGAAATCGATTTGCTGCTAGAAAAGGGTGTCGGCAGAATATGCTGTCCTAACAAAATAGATAACGAACTAAAAACTTGTATTTTCGTTAAGAAAAGGTTGGAACCTATAAAATAATATTTTTATATCCTAAAAGAAAGGAGGACGTTAAAAATATATGTTCCATTAAAACACATACCATCATTTAGAAGAATATTTTATATAATATTGATTTATTTATTTAAATCGATCGCAACGTATAGACAAGTGTTTATGTTCATTTCAAAATTCCGAAGTCGTATATCAAATTCTAAATTATAGTCTCTACGAAACCACCAATATTCCTCTCATCGAAATAAGTTCGACTTTCGAAACTTTGATCGCAGATTCGAAAATTGCAACCCCGAAAAGTAATAGTCGAATTCACAGCTGAAGGATGAAAATCCCATTAAAATCTCTTTCATTCACGTAAAATACGTGATGGGTGAAAAAAACGACAATTTAATTCAATTTATTTATTTAATTTTAATAATTTTAAATTCATTTGTATAGGTACAATAGGATTAACTAAATTTAGTGCTGGAAGTACATTCTTCATTCATCTATGTATGATATTTATAAGTAGTCTATAAAAGGTTCAATCTAACAATTTTATTCAAGAAAACTTTTTTCATGAGATATATTTTTGAATGTATTAGACTCAGATTAAATATATTTGGTTTTATTAAAAAGTACTTGTCTTTGAAACTTTTAACTAGATATGATAGTGATAATGATAGTACAAAATTACTCCACATGGAGTAAAAGAATACACGCTTAAATAGGTAATTTAATAGCGTGAGCTACCGAAATGAAAATTCAGTACAAAATCCTGTATGCAATATTTACTTACTTAATTTAAATTGTCAAAACGAACACGAACGCGTCCAGTGAGATTCTGAAATTGCAATTTTATTGATATCGATATCACAGCTAATTATATCGCATTATTTTTGCACTCGTTAAACTAGTGATTATTTAAATTCATTACATTTATTTATGGTATCCAGCGAAAAGTGTTGCTAGTGGAAACCATAGCAATTACTGAAGCATGGGGATAACTTTCCTGTTGTAATCCATGAATCGCTGTGCAACAGGTGTGCAGAAATGAGCGAATTACTTTTTTGCTTCTTGGGAAGTGCTCAGATAAGTGCACCAGTAATTTCACGGGAGATATGCAAATGCGTTTTAATTATAACGATTTCTCTCAAAAACTTTAATTAACAGATGAATAGGATCGTTTCAATTATTGGGGATTATGTCATTCTGATTAACTCCCAAATTTAAATATCTCCCAAATTATTTGTGTATGTCCTGCCCAAAGTAAAAAATAATCCGACCTAATTGCAGTCAAAGAGTACATACATATATAGTCATAGTTTTCTGCGGTGATATTGTTGGAAAACTCACAAAATTTCTATTTTAAAGAACTTTAAAAACTTTGTGCGACTTTAAGGAGTTGAAAAAGTTTTTAAGTATTACGTTTTAGTTTGGAGAAATTTTGAAAGAAAAACTAGCACACGAACATGTCAATGGCTCGAGAAGTAGTACAAGCTCATTTTTCATTTTTCCAATATATGCACGGAGAACATCTTCGGCTCTGGCAGGTGCATTTTCCTTATAAAATCCTTTCGTACCTTTTTACCACAGATTCTAAACAAGCCATTAAGGTAGAAACATGAAATTTTCGCAGGTGTGCACGTGATGTGTTGGTGGTACTGATGCACAATTCGGTCCAGAAAATCTCAAATTTTTATTGCGGCAATTCGACCATTCGCAGTCTATTCGATGATGAACGATTGCGAATCTAGGAACATATGACTACATAACTATAACTCTATATTTCACATCCCGGACAGCCTTGCGTTACGTCACGGGTAAATTCACAATTTGAAGACAGGACGTGCGAGTAATTACTCACCGAAGCTGTCATCATTCATTTGTTGACTACTAGCAGAGCAGGGATTTTGCGCCAAGCTAAGTCCTTTCCCTGAGGGAAACTTGGACCAGGGAAGCTATTGAGCCGGACACATAAAAAAAAATTATCCCTTCGCAACACATCGAGTAAATAGAAAAACTTGTTTACTACCTTGAGAGAAACGTGCGATTTTTTTCGATTTTCAAGGAAGAGCTGCCCTATCGATGGACTAATTTTTATTTTTTCAGAAGGGTTAATTCGCTCTTGATGACCGAAATATGTCTGCCCGAGCAATTATCTTTGCAATACCTAAAAAATAAGTATTGAACTGACTAGTGCCGTCTCAGGCTGCTTCGACAAATGAAAGAATGAATTTTTGTTTTAATCGTTCTTCCAGGAATTGTTATAGCGAGCAACACTGCACAGCTTTTCAATTCAGATGGTTATAATCCTCTAACCCATTTTACAAAGTTCTTTTTCTTCATACGTTACCACTGCAAGAGGTTGAGCATCTTCTAAGGAATTCTCCACGGGGAAGGTTGGGCAAAGGTGTCGTATAACTCGAAGGGTGCAGGAATGGGTCGGGTTTTCATCGTATTGATTCAAAGGAATGCTTTCATTTCGATGTGGAACGGAATTCTGCTGGGGGTTTTTGGTATTTTAATGATGCTATCGAAAGGAAATTAATTGCTTTTTATAAAAGACCACTAGCACACCGGATGCATCCGAAGCATGCTTTCTGTTTAACACAAAGGAAATGCCAACACATATTGCGATGTTTTTTTCTTTCCTATTAAATATTCCATTTTTCAATTAAGTATAATTCGTATATGAACCCTTTTTATATTTATGTAGGTACACAATATTTAATTTTATAGTTTTTTGCGAAGCGAATATGATCTTAACTTAATTTTATTGTAGAAAGGTTTACATTAGATGTTAGAAACGGTATCAGTGATAATTTTCGTAAAATACTTTTTTAACATACACCCTATCAATAAAATGATCATTTTTATCCGTAGCCAAATGGCAATACATTTTCATGTAACTCGTTTTAAAGTACACAAATTTTATTAATGACGTTTTAATGTAGCATTAATAATTTTAAAGCAAACATTTTCGACCGAATAGGCTTTAAATTACTCTAACTCTTCATTTTAAATTTTATTGAAAAATTTCAGAAGGGATTATCTGTAGAGCAAGAAATTAATCGGTTTTGTTTTATTTTCTCTACTAAAATGGGTTTTACACCGTCGCGTCGCCAAAAAGGTGAAGTGTATCAGATAAATAAAGCACGTATTTGGGTCAAAAAGTGGTTTCGTTTTAATAAAACTTTTATTAAAAGAGTGTGCGGTAAACTGAACTATGTCCTTTATATAGATTTGTTTGTAGTCCATTTATTATATTTATTAAACCAGTTCTTCCAAATTTAATTACTTTTATTTGTATTGTTCGAAATATAGCCCGCCACATGCATAAAATGTTAATTAAAAGTTTTCCAGTGAATGATAAATCACTGTTTTAAAAATTCGTACCATATCAATGATTTTTCTTTCACTTTCAATTCTTTACTTTGTGCTTACACAAACATTTGCTTAAGCTATGCAGATAAACGATTCATTTCAATTTCAAAGAAATTGAACTGAAATTACATCTGAGCTCGAAATCTCAAAAGGAATCGCCTCCACCCACCTTTCGAGAATGATTGAAATCCTTTATTGGACTCTTTCCGGGAGGTGTTTTAAATCATCTCCTTGTTGAAAGCAAATTTTAAATGGAGAATTCTTGGGCGTAATGTTCCTTCCGTTCAAGACTCCTTTAATGTAAGAATAGGATTCATAGAAGCTTAGCGCCATAAACAGCACCTCAAATAGAAATTAAAATATAATGCCCCAATGAATTTTTATGAAGCCAACATTTCCGGCTCATTTTTATGACGACCCATAAAATTTAGCTTTGCTTTGTTTGGGTGTTTGCTGGAAAAAATGTTAAGGATTTAAATTCTGTGAAATTAGCAATATAAAATTACTCCACGGTGGTGCTACGACGTCCGTTCAGGAGTCATGCCCAGGAGACAGCTCCCTTTTGCCATGAATTTGTTTTCCTCGCTTCGCCTGGAACGAAGCAGTGCAATAAAGTTGATATCAAAGGGAATCTCTGAAAGTGATATAACCACTTAACCCTTGGCCTTTGAAATAAAAGTCATTTCCGTGAACCAAAAAAACAGGGCGAATCACCAGACTTGGTGGACGGAGGACCGGCTAAAAGACGAGTTTGTTCTTTTTTTCACTTCCTACTTTTCGTGCTTTGCTACTGAATAAGCTGCTAGACATAATCGGGGTACAGCAGCAGGACCACGGTTTCGGGCTCTATACATCTAAATTTGCGGGAATCTAATCTTTATCCCGGATGTGAGCACTCAAATATCACCCCGACAATGCCCGACCTCCTGCCGCTGATGTACCTACCTACTCTTGGAGATGATGCGAATTTGACTTTTAAGGGATAAATTTTTAGAAAGCACCTGTCGTGTGTATGTTCAATGATGGGCACGTTAAGGAAAAAGATAACGAAAATCACTTTGAAGGGGCCAGCCATAATTTTCCATTTTCCTTCGGTGACAGCACCCATTGTTTTTCTTTGATTTCCCTCCTTTTTTCGGTTATCCTGTCTGCGAAGTCGTTACGGCTAAAAAAAAAAATAAAACTTCAGAGAAAAATCTAAACTGGGAAAACTGTGGGCTTGATCCTGGAAAAACCGTAGATAGAGCTCTACTGCCATGGCAATGCGACAATGAAAATCGCACCCCGGCAGCCGGGCCAAAGAAATCACGAAATATCTCCGGCACAAGTTCTTTTGTTATCAGCCCCATTCCCGTGCTCGCAAGGATATACGCAGTGGGGTGGGTGGAGGACACAGGGTGCCTCTTCTGAGGAGCCTTCAAGGGTTGGAGCTGGAGTTGGAACTGGAGTCGGAGCATAGTGTGCCAAGTGCTCTGTTTTCGTATTTATCTCTCGAAATGAAAAACAATAAAAACTCTGACAGCGTTTTGTGATGGCCCGGGGGCGGCCCAGCGGGGGATAGTATGTGCGATTGTTCCCTGTGCGTCCCTGGGACATTGCTGAAATTTTCTACTTGAAGATTACGATTCCCACTTCTCTCTAGTTGGGGGGATAAGGGTGCGTGAAAATATTTTCTGAGCCCCTTTATTGTCCTCTTATATATGTACGTCTTAGGGCACATGTATCCAGGCGGGCTCTTGAACAAAATTCGAAAAGTTACCCGAATTGACAACAATCTCACTTGGTGGAGCTAAAAGTGGAGATATCGCAGATTCTGTGTTTACTTATTTTTCAAGAATTTCAGTAGTTTCAAGAATTTCACAATTCTTTCTTGTTGATATTTTTGCAGGTGTATATGTAATAACTTGCAATATATTAGTAGCTACTCGTTATACACAACAAACAGGCAACTTTCATATTTTATATTATTTTTTCATATTATTTGTTTATTTATTTGTATACATATTATATACAACAAAATTTTTATCTTTAGTTCTAAAAACCTATTTTCATTATACTTAATTTGTTTGCCGTGATGAAACAAAAATTTGAAAGTAACATCTATAAGTGCTTAAGAACAATGTTGCAAAACTCCATAAAATCAGGTACTTACCCTACCTAAAAAACTATCCTCCCATTCTATAAAAATGATCCTTATTATGACTCAAAGGAGATTTTTTGTTCTAATAAATTTACATATTTTCGTACTTACTGAATATTGTATAATATGCTTTACTCTTTATTGAGCATTATTTGTTGTCTATTTTACGTTACCTCTTATATTAAAAATGTGTGTAAATACTTGCATTTTCGAAAACGGCGCTTACCATTTTGATGACTTTAATAGAATAGGGCTTTTTGAGTTGCAAAAACGATTCAGATTGGTCACATCTCTTATTGATAATTGATACATCGAGATTTTCGGGATAGCTGTTTCAAATTCTGTGAAAATTTATGAATTCCTGATGTTAGTATCTACTACTATTACTATAAATGTAATTTTTCAGATATACTATTTAGAGTTACCTAATACTTCCTTTTCTTTTATATTTTCTAGTTCTATAGGATATTTTAAATGATTAAATTTTCAATAGCAAAACAGATTTTTTTGCTGAATAATATCTGCACCAAAATGCTTTAAAAGGTAAAGTTGCTATACAATCTTATACATACCACATCCCACTGGACCTTGTGGTTTTAGACAAAAACTTACAAATGTTAAACTAGGTAACTATTTTACCAAAAAAGCAGAAAATAAAGGAATAAAAGGATTGCATAATGAAGCAAGTAGGTCTGCAAAGAAATTTTCCCATCCTCTTCGAAAACACGTCTCTCCCTTCGGACAAAGTGGGAACTTAACAGAAATCTCCAATTGGCACCCACCGATAGCAGAGCAATTCCCAGGGCAGCTATTTGGCCCATTGCATAGTCTGGAGCTCCGGCTCCTCGCCATTCAGGGAGCCAACCGATGGAGCCTCTCTGTATGAACCTAAACCGAGGGCTTATCTTGCTCTTTTGGCTGTTTACCTTTTCCTATCTTCTTCAAAGTAGCTGCTGTGATGTGAGGGATTTGCGGCCATTGCGGTGTATCTGCCTGATTTCCACCTGTCACTTGCCACTTAAAGTATTTGAGCACTCCAATAGCAATCTCCGGAAATCGAAAACGCCAGCTGGTCTAGGGTGCCTTTTAACGCATGATATATCCTTATTTCTGCGGTAAAAACCCCTCGTTCCAAAATGGTGTATGTACATACATATGTATATATTATATGTGTGTATGTGCACCGTCATAGAAGGAACTGGTTTAACTCAAATATCCATTTCCTTAAATTGCTCCACACGCGGAAACTCACCGCGGGGTACAATTTTTAGATTAAAGAGAATACTCTGGCAGAAGAAGGTAGATGTGCCGTGAAAGTATCTCAGCCACAACCCAAAAATTCAGAAGCATGTTAATGTTATCTTTATGGTCACATTTTGACGTCGTATCGCATTAAAGCGGACAGCTTTAGTCGTCATGTTCTACGACAAGGATACTTTAGAAAACGCTGCCATGAATGCAAATATCCCTCAACGATCCACTCCCCAGCTCCTTTATGGTTGACATAAACAGGACTGAAACACAGCTTCAGATATCAAAGTTATTCCCATAGTGCAGAGAAATTCCAATCTCAGACTAGATAAATCGAATCTAAAACCACGACCAGGCCATAAAAGCAAATCCATTGATCGGTTTTCTTTATTTGTGCGGGAAGAGCGTAGAAATTGCTGACGCTCGCGGATCTTTAGTTCGATCTCTTCCAAAAAAAGGAGCCCCTGTTACCAGTTAACCGTGGAATTCTTCGAGCGCGAAGTTTTCATAATAAAAATTTTTCACTCGACGGATCAAAAGTTGAATCCCATAAATCACTTCTTCTTACAGTGCCGTCTAACTTCCAATTTGGGGTGAAGTGGTATAAGTCAGAAGATGGAAGCGGGAAAATTACTTTCACCCTTCCAATTACTCACTAAGGTTTGGGGCTGATAAGGGCTGAAGAGCGCCTCCCTTGGTCGATTTATCATTCCTTTGAGATGGAGCCTCTTGAGATCTCAATTTGTAGATGGAACGATTTTTTCATTCTCCTTATAATGGGCCTTTTTATTAATACCAATCAGTACGGGGGCGTAGGGCAAGCGAAAACCCTTTTTTTACCCAAATTGTGGAGAAGTCAAGTTAACTATACGAGCTGTTGTAAAATTGGACTTTTGCTATTGTTGCAAAGTTGAGCTTCCTTTTCTGGAAACCGATGGAATGTGTGCACTTATTCATTATTGTTGGAGTAACGTAGCCAGTTTGTAAATTTCTGGCTTCTCATTTAAAAAGGCTTCTCAACAGCATGCTGCTTGGTTCTATTTAAAAGAAGGAAGGGAAAAGTATTTGAAATGGTATTCAATTACAAATTTTATACTCTTTTTAAATGTTCAGAATAAAAAGTTAATTTGTAAAATTATATTAAAAGCGTCATTCGTATGGTTTGCAAAATAGAACAGTTTAGATAAATGTGCTTCCATGGCATATAAAAAATACAAAGGCAAGGATTTCAGCTTTTAAAAATTATCAATTTTTAGGATACCCCAATTATTAAATTTTTGAATAAATCAAACCATTATTATTTACTATTTAATAATAATAAAGCATAATATTTGCAAAGTCGCACTGGGAAACATTTTTATGGATTTGCTGGCAATAAAATGAACATATAAAAGACTATATAGTTATAATAGTTATAATATTTATAGTTCTGGCAACCTTAAGGTAGATGAGAGAATATAGTTTTATAATACTGGCATCCGTATAAGATAATCGAACTATATTTATGGTTCTTTCAGAATATAGTAAATAAAAATTTCTTTCAGTACGGTTATCTGATTAGCACTGAATTTAAAAACTCCAATTTCGGCGAACTTTTAATGTTAATTAAAATTAAGATCAAACAAAACTGGGATTAAAGTTTTTAAATTTGGCGATGAAATATAGCCTTATAAAAATATGTTTTATTTTTTTATTTTTATGAATATACATATGTAAATATAATTCATAAATAAATTCAGTTTAAAATTTGTGTTCTTGCGATTTGTTTCAGCACAGCGCATAGTATCTTTGCTGCAATCCGTTCAGATTCAGTAAAAGTGTGAGGACTTTATTTTAAATTTGTTTTACAAATTACATATGATTTCGCAATTATTCATTACTTTCTACATAGATACAACTGTGTGACATATGCACGAAATATTCAGATGTTATTCCAGTAGCACATACCATATACGCAACTGAACTGTGCCAATGGAGAAAAAACATTTCCAATATTTTTATATCACGGTGAAATATTTATACTAAGCTGGAACAATTTAATCTGTATTGATTTATTGGCAATATTTTATTTAGTTCTGTTTTTTCCTCCGGTTTTTCATTCAAATAAATAAATTTGTTCGCATCAGTATGCTGTAAATTTAAGACCACCAAGCTGCTAGGCTATGCCCTTTGGGAAAATCTGCATTTAACCTTTTTTCGGATTTACAATGTTACATTGTTCTTTCAAGTTTTATATCACGATTAGTAAAACATGGGGATTAATAGGATAACCTAGTACCCACTATCTGAGTTATAATATAAATTAAAAAGCATATAATTCATAATCGACTGCAGACCTTTTGATTTACTAATTGGTAGGCTGCCATAGAGTTTTATTAACATATCCGTATATTTATTTACGGGAAAAATTGTTTTGTTGTTCTTTGATGATTTTTTAGTCGGCTAGATCCGGAAAATTAGGTACTTTTTCACAAAAGTTAAACGTTTCCAATGAAAAGCGAATAAAGCGAAAATTGGTCAAAGGGAGTGGCTTTTTGCGGTGAAAAATTACTACGTGCACAGTCCTTCGAATTTTTTGTCACAAAAAATAAGGTCAAAATCGTACGTTTATACTTCGCCAGAAAAATCATTTGGCTAATTTAAGTATACAGTGTTTGTGGTTTTGAGAATAAGCTTTAAATAATATTTTGAGTTACGACCTTTAATATTGCGATACCTCTTCGGCACGTTCTCCTTTTTTATTTTGGTTTATTAGCGCTGCAGATGCACACTTCATTCCGTTTGTACCACAGGTTGCTGGACCCATTCTTCGGCACTTGCCAGACAAAAACCAAATAAACAAAGCAATGGGCACGAATGGCGCTGCAGTCACATTTATATGCCACGTACGACACATGTAAGGAGCCAATTCGTTGCCCTGCCCTGCCTGCATCCACAGGAGTTTAGCCTAGATCCAGGAATGTCACCCTCTCAGGGAAAGGAAAACAAGCTCACAATCCTTGAAGACCCACATCCCGAATGAAAGGGTTCAACATTCAGCCCGGCAAAATGACCCAGTAGGCGGCAAGGCTAATATAAATCACAAAAAAACAATTGTCGGTCATGGAGTCCTTCCAACTTTGTGGTTTCTAGACCAAAAGCAGCCCATCCCGGAAAGGGATCAATGTTCGTCCCTGGCCAAAGGAAGCCCCCTCACTTCCAGCAGGACCCACGACGATGGCCAAGGGGGAAAAAAGGGAAAATTTAAAATAAATATAGGATCTATGAAAGGAATGTCGCGACGCTAGAGAAAGCCCCGTGAAATCCTTCGGACGCGGGAAGGAGGCAAATGCGATGAAACAAGGGGAGGCTCAGGTAGCATGAATCTTCTGAATAATTTGGATCATGAACAAATCCTCGGAAAGGTGAAGAGCGATGCGAACGAATCTACTCCCGCCTCTCCGATATATTTATGGACCGGAAAGGTAAGATTTCTCGGTTTTTCCGAGAATGCAGGGCGTCAGGGATAAGGGCGGGGATTGTTAGCCTCAACGGTAGGGCCGGCAAGGGCTTTTCTGTATTGTTTCGTAATATCAAAAGTAAGCCAACGCTCAGCCGTTGCCGCAGGACGTAGGACTTGTTTCGTTGTGCAGGACACCACGTTCCCTTTCGCTAAAACAAGGGAATCCTTTTGTTTCTAGTCATTCTACTCCCAATTGATTAAACGGGTGGGTGTTAGTAGTCCCCCTGGTAGTAGACTTTATGCTTTGAGATTCGGCGAAGCAACTTGTTAATTAAAAGAAGTTGAAATCATTAATTTCCGGTACATTGAGCTGAGAATTTATTAAGCGCTTTAGGGGCTAGATTATGAGAAAGGGTCAGACTTTGTGAAAGGAAAGTCAGTTATATCGCAAGGTATAATCGTATTACCTGGGGGCTTTTTGGTAAAAGAATCTCGTTAAAATTTAAGGGAAATAATGAAAATTAACGATTTGTTTTGGCTTTAAGAAATATATATGTATATGTCACGTACAGCAGGAAACCATGTCAATTCATATAAATCGTGAGAATGAGGATGTAAGTATATAGGTGATTGAATTTAATAGCAGAATTCTCGGTAAATATTTCACAGAAACATCTAAAACCCTTAACCGGAAATTTGACTAAAAATGTCAATTGCCTTTCGATTATGATGAAACCACTGTTGTAACTTTCATCAACTTTTCCGGCAAAAGATATTACTGAGAATTGAACAGAATAGAATATAAAACATGAATTTAACTTTGTATATCTCATTGTAAAAGAATACCATTTATCAGTTTTCAAACGCTGTTAAAAATGTTCACAGTTCTATTCGATACGTTTATTTATAGAATGAATTTTACAAAAATAAAGTTTTAATTTCAAAACAGTCTAATTGAAAATGAAGATAAAATACAAATTTAGAGAAAATTACTAAATTTGAAAAGGTTGAATATGATTTTTAAACGAAACTTTGACTTTGAGTCGCATAAAGGAAAATTTAATTGAAAACCATTGTGAGATAGACAAACAATTTGATAGAAAATAAGATAAAGTGTGACCATCGATTTTCAGCAAGTTAACTTCGTCCTTATCCCAATGGAAGTTCTCTTTGATATTAAACAAGTTCAAAAAGTTTAATATAAGCGTAACGTCCCATAATAAGTCCAAAATTGCTTGCCTCAATCTGGAGGTTCTGGCCCCAGTCAGTTTATAAGCACGTTACATATTTTAGTTGGCATCTACACTTTTCTTTCTAATTTTCGCTGGCAGAAAAAATGTCCTTTTGTAAAAGACCATCGATGTTTACAGGGTCTGCACGGTGGTGGTATATTCGCAGCAACACGCTGTGAATTCATAATATTCGTACTATCTTCGTGCCGAGAACGAGTGTCGTGCAAAATCCTTGATGGCGACACCCCATCTGGTAACATCCTCTGAATTTGAAATTTCTTTAATATGCGGAGCCGACTGACTGCGAAAATAAAATTGTGTCGGCCTTCAAACAATTTTCTGGTTCATTTCTGTTTTCTGTTTTCTGTTTTTCCCCTAACAGCCAGTGTTCCCACTAGGATGGGCTCGACGGAACAGAAAAACATCCTGTAATTGTTCTGGAATTTCTGCTATTTCACCGCATTTATTTGTTTTCATTTAGAAAATGAGGAAATTTGAACCAAGTTCCTGGCGAAACACAGAAGACTGTTAAAAATCCTGGAAAAGGTCAGGAATCCTTAAAAATCAAATAATTTCGTACTCCTAAAAGCCGAATAAATTTGCCTTCTCATTTTGTGCTGATGTTGCAATTTGCGAACAGGGCTAGTATCCATTTCGTTCTTATTAAATTTATCCAATGAGGCATTAAAATTCCTCATTATAGGTACCTATACGATTCGCAAAAGGCAGCTGCATGCAGCCAAGAATTAATAAGAATTTCTTAATTGCCGTGACGTTGCGGCGCCGTCATCAGCAGACTTCGTGCTGAACTTTCCGTGATGATCAAATCCATTGTATATAACGAGAAGTGATTTATAGTGGAGACAAAGTCATTAATTTTTGAAAATATCAATCAAAGTCAGATTTGCGTTTTTTATTGATCCGCATAGTGGACATAGTGCGGCGATCTGGTCCACACCATTCCACACTACTTCAACAGCGAAAGGAATTCCATTAAAATCTCTCGAGCAGTGTAAAACAATTTGTCAATTTGTGCCAGTTTTTCGAACAAAGCTCGGCGAATTCAGGACGTAATTCACTTACCTGCATGCTCTTGCCACAGTATAAATCTGCCAGGTCTCCTCGAGGTGCTTCTGTGCTGTTCCGATTTGATTTTTCAAAAGTGTTTTACCACCAATCTAGGGCAGTCGAAATTGCTGGCGATTGTTGATTTATTTGAATTTGTTGGCAGTACCTGGTGTGAACTCTAATGGGGAAATTGTTGCTTATCCGAGGTATTTTCTATCCCTCCTAGAGGAGCAACCACAAAAATCCCAAAACCAGAACATTTACACTCGAGAAGGCGTTTACCTGTAGCACTGTGAGTTTTTCTGTAGAAAAAAATGCCGACCCTTTTAAATGTTCTTTTGACGACCGAGATTGAGTGTATGCAAATTTAAATATTTAAAGTTCTGCTGCAAAGTCTGCATTTTGTTTCTACATATACTAAGAAGGAGGTCGAAGCGCTGATTTGAAGGACTTGGCAAGAACTCCGAGTTCGAATAAAAAATGTTTACAATTTACATAAATACCGCGTAAAAACTTTAATATTCACGGCAAAGTAGATCGAGTCTGTATTTTTGTACATTTGCACGTCTCACTACAGGAATATACGCTTTTCTGTAGAAATCTTGGTAGAAAATGAAAGACTAAACATTTCCCTTTACATAGAGAAGATAATATTTTATTACAAGATTAAGAACGGCAGCATTTGCTTTTCAGAAGGATAACTTAACTATGTACTTGCCCTCTTATTGAATTTCTGTAATAGAAAAAATGGTATCCAGTAGGCCTTAATTTTGATTAAAATGCTCTGAAGTTATGGTTTACCTTATTATCTCTGCCCTTTAGTTAGTTATATAAGCAAGATATTAAAGTAATAAGAAAATGTTCTTGGAAAACGTGCTTTTATTTACTTTGAGCAATCTTATATACCTACCAATCAGCACAGTTCCATAATTGTCATTTGATTTGCGAAATTTTATATTCGGCTTCTTAAATTTCTAAATCTTTATTTCATACAAATACCATACTACATACTTATATGTATGTATATGAATTCAGTGCTCCTAAAGGTACCGAATAAATAATAATCTCCTTGCAAAATAACTCAAGCTCTTCTTCTTTAATAATGCTTTTTATCTTGAACCATTCGTTCAGAATGTGTAAAGCATATTTTTGGGAACCTATTTCCTTACCTTTTCAAGCTGTTTACGATCTTATAACCACTGCCACATCGTTCAAGCGGTTCCGGCAAACAAAACCACCAAGAGGCAGTAATAAGCAAGTAAAGCCTTGCTGTCCTCGAAAGCTAATTTACCCTTCGAAATGGCTCAACAAATAATGCAGGATCCGAGGTAGAGGTTGGTTGACTTGTCGTCGTAACGTAACCCGAAACATCCCCCAGGACCCTCGCGCAGTGAGAAGCAATGGAAATCATTTCACGGTCGATAAGCTTATTTACCACTTTTGGCTAATCGTTAGACAAATGGAGCCTCCTTCCGGGATCAGGGGCTTGATGCAATCTAAAGTTACTTCGACTTAGCGCCTTCGTACAACAATAATATCGAAAACTATTAACACTCGTAACGACACGCTGCATCCACCCCCGCCAGGGATGAATAACCGTCGACCAAAATAATTCCCTTAGTATCCAGGACGGGTACTCAAAAGGACATGGAGACACTTTCAAAGGCAATAAAATCACGAAAATCCTTTATGCTCCGTCCCTGGCCATGCCCGGGGATTTGATGGCTAGAGGAAAGGATTAAGAGATATCGAAGGGATCTGGTGCTCATGTTTGAATTTTATTATTCCTGAGAACTGTTGACCCGCTGGGAGGGCACAAAGTCGACTGTGGCCCTTCACAGAGGTAGTGGTGTCGCCCACAATCGAAGCAATAATAATTTGCAAAGCCGAAGTCCTTTCGACCATCCAATTTATTCGCTTGAAGATTTATCGAACTTTTTCCGTAATTTCATCGGTCCCATTTTGTTTATAGCCCCATTCAGGGAGGGCTTATGGCGATTAGTCTCTTTTGTTTTTTGCGTCCTCTTCCGGCGGCGGCGTTCATATTCCCACAAATCAAATTGTTTCCAGTTTTCAATCCCATTTTCCCACTGCGTTGATTTCTTTGCCTCTAAGCTTCTTATAACGACCATTTTTGCCCTATTTCTTTAATGGGTCGAACTCAATTAGGAGCGACATTCACCAGTCGAACCGGGAAGCAAAAGGGAGCACAATGCAAACGGCAGCGACGACGTCCTGTTCTACGCTGCCGGGAATGCACAGAATGCAAATGGGGGAATTTCCTGAATTTTAATGGCAGTAGCAAACCTGAGCAAGAGAAAATTATGGCAAATCGAAGACTCGATTATCACGAACATAAGATTTTTCACAGCATCCTCGACCGTTTGACTATTTCTCACTGGAGAGTGTTCTGGATTAGTTGAAACTTTAGCAGAAAATTTACGAGTAACGAAAGGGCTGATATTGGAACTTTTAAATCGGATTCTGATATTGAATGATATCTAACTGTTGAGACCGTGCAGCCCAGTTTTTCAGAATTCGGAAATATGTAAGATAATTTTCAAAGAAATAATAATAATCACTAATTTATAAAAATTTCTCTTATATCCAAGGAAAAGTTCAAAAGTTAATAAACTTAATTAAAACGCCAAATCTTCTAAAAGTTCATTACTATGATTAATTTAACTCAAATCAGTTTACAGTACAAATACGGCAAGAAACCATCGACGAAGACCATTACTTCCAGAATTGTGTTACAATTTAAAATTCATTACATCGTAAAATGTTCGACTGGATCCTGGACATTCGCTTTACAGTCATATACACGCTTTACATCATCAAAATTGTGTCCCCGCCCAATTTGTCCTGATGAGGAGCGTCGTGTGCGCTTAATTAAATTCACAAGCTATTAAAGGATCTAATTTTTAACATTCCCCACCTAAGACCCGCAACGTGCACATCTACATGAGTGCACGTGGAACATTTTCGTCTCCTGGCGATGCAACTCTAATTCTCGGTACGGAAAGTGCAACGTGCTCTGCTCGTACATTAAATGAAATAAACAAAACTGAATAACAAACCTTGTGCATTTTTGCTTTTGCATTTACACCAGGGCAGGGGGCGTCGTCGTACCCCAAGTAGCTTGTTAACTTCAATTTAATGATTGCGGTTTGCTCGTTAAGCAGATATGTTGCTCCCCGAAGTGATGTTGGTGAATATTTTAAAATCTCACCTCCACGACTGTTTGTCCAACTTTGGGGACGCTCCAGGCACATGAAGTTGATGAGACTGGGTTTTGTAAAATTTGTTGAAATTGCTATAAATGTAACTGCATGTTTTTAAATTGTATGTATATTTCATTCGCGGTGATTTAGGTTGCTAAATTTTTAAGGAAACATTTTCTTGTCCGCCATAATTTGCTGAAAGCGTTGTAAATTCGTTGAGCTAATTTATGCATGACGGACAAACTAATTTGCTTCCGGAAAGACTTAAACAAGCAAAAAGCGCCTCTCCGGGAAAAGTGAAAATAATTATTAAAGCGACCGTCCCTAATGAAGTGTCCCAAAGTGTATATAATTAATCGTCATTATTATTCCAGTTCCCAGCAGAGTGGTTCACTCTGTTCCGGGTGATGTCCAACGCGACCAGTGGCACTTTCATGTTATCCCTAGGAGTCTAGCTAATCCTAGAGATGGGATTGCTTGCCTATTCCAGCGTCCCTGTTTGCCCCCCTCTAGGGAATAAATAAATAATAATTTGCATCAACACAATCCCCGAGTAAGTTATTCCTGTTAATGGGCCTTGTGAAACAACCATAGCTAGATCCTTCTGGATGAAAAAATTTTTAGACATGAATAAATAAGCACTTAGCCACCGGACGTTTTAGTCATAGGAGATTTGAATGGAGGCTAAATGGACCAGATTGATGATTATAGTTACGGTCGAACTTTAAAGAGGATGCAGTAGGCTTTTAAAGAAGGATTATCTTTTTATGTAGTTTTTGTGCTTTGTTTTAAAGTTTATTTGCCTCTAAAAAAATTTGACGAAATGTATTCATTCAACTATTAGATTTTTATACAATACATATGTACATATATATATTGCATAAAATTTGGAATGTAAAGAAAAAGAAGAAAGAAAACATGTTGCATTATTGCTTATTTTTCAATAAACTGATAAAAATTATTGTTCACCGTTTTTGCCAACATTTTTCATTCACATGTTAACAGATATATTAAAAACCTATTTTAAATCCCAGCCAAGATGATTATTGGGACGATTTGATTTTAAGAACAATGAATTATTCAATACTTATATTTTATTTGCATAAATAACATCGTCCTATACTATTCAATTTTTTTTGTGACTTCAAATATATGTAAGTTTAATGTAGGTAGGTATCTGTTAATATTTCAATGAAAGCTATGTTAGCAAATCGAGTGACAAACAATATTTGCCGGAACCAAGTTGATTTTATATATACCTACGTAAATATAAAATATAAGAAAAAAGAAAAATAAAGTCAATAAAAATCAGTCTATTGAAAAATTGGCCCTAAGGCCGAAATAAGCAGGAATTGAGGAACATACATATTTATACATTGCAAACAGATTCGCATAAAATGGTAATTTTTTATATAAAAAGTAATCCAAAGCTTTCTGCATTGGTTCACACTTTAATATAATTGTATGACTTCATAAGAGAGAAAAAAACATAAACAACGAATCGGTTCAATACACATTTTTTCGGGAATAACATCGATGTCACGTTTGCTTATTACGCAGCCCTGATAAGTTAAAAGACTCCTAAAGCGTTAGTACTTTAAGAAGCCATTTTTTAGGGCATTTTGTCCACTGAGAAAAGTTTACAAGCATAAATTTTTTTTTAGAGATTTAAAATCCACTTTTTTTTAAATCATTGTCTTTTAATTTTGCGCAATGTACCTATCTGGGTCAGTTTTCTTTGTTTTTAGAATTCTATCACAGGTTCTTCGAGAAACCTATGGTAGCAAATTTAATGTTCGTATTAGTAATACATATCTATTTTAAAGTACCCATACTTGTTGAACAATATATTCCTATTATATTCTTTGAAGTCTACTCTCGACAACATTTCAAATTCACAAATGAAACTACCTAGATTTTACTTTAGTATTAAAAGTATATGTAGATAATATTTCTTATTGAAAGGTCAATGTGGGAAATATGTAGTAGAAGAAGTATTTATTTGAATACTATAATATAATATAATTTTGTTTTGTTCAGAATTTTAATTTAGGTACTTACCCATTTTACATTGAATTAAAACAAAATAAATTTTAACTTGTTAATGCAAACTAAAACTGCTAACGTGTCGTAGTTGGGTCGTATACATTACTTAAAAAATATTCAATAAATAACTCTAGTGTGGAATGAATAAAAATGAGTGGAATAAATATTGGAAACTATAAGTAGGTAAAGACGATCGATGTTAACCTGTTTGTGTAGTTTCTGATTTTTCAACAAATTTTTTTCCGCAAACATTCGATTATTTTACATTGTTGAATTCCTTTTAATTAATTACCGAACGCTTTTCTGTCCCTGGCATACTCATTTTTCGTTGGTAGGTAAACCCCGATTCGGTATCGATTTTTGTGTGCAGAAGATGGCTCAACCCGACTTGTTGCCGATTTATTTAGTGAAACGACAAACTCGCTGTAATAGGCAATTAAGTGAAATCGATCCTGGGAGTTAAATTATTTTGTGTACCGCCCCTACGGCATCTGAGACAGTGTCGATTTAGCAGCTCATTCATCTTAGATGAAAGACATAAAGTCCTTTAGACTCACAAACATACATCGCCTTAAGAAGGAGAATTAACAGACAAATTTCTACAACAAAAAGTGAATAGAAGTCAAAACGTCTAAGGGATTTGCCCTCTTGACTCGAGCTTAAGCAGGGTAGGGGTTGTCTTCTTTGGCTGGCTTGCTAGAGGTTGGCGAGACACTTCAATTACAAGCCCCCTTCTTTCCTTTCGAAGTTATGTTTCGGTTGTTCTACAATCATCTGAAGAAGCTCGTTGCCAGCATTATGTGGCTGGGCCGAGTAGTTAATCACCGTGAAACACGCTCCCACCAGCTAAGTTAACATCACTAATTACACACTTTATCATTTCCCTCATGTAACCGTAATCTGAAAAGTGCAATTACGAATTATAATTCAGAACGGGCGGCAGGAGCAGAGCCCGAAATCCGAAACGAATCCCACTGTCGTGGAACTTGGCTGGCACATTTAACTCCCGCAAAGGCCCGGGATCAGGGCAGGAAATGGATAAGGAAATAAAATCCCGTGTGCATGGAACCATGCTCCGGTCTGCGTTAAGGAAGACCTGCGGAATGTGGTCGTCTTAGTTAAAAGGTATAGTGGCAAGTAAAAACAACCGGAAAGAGGCTCCTCCTTGCCACTTGGCCCCAAGGAGCAAGTCTAAGATGTAACATCCAGATCCAGGCTGGGGCCATACCACATACACTCGCCTTTTTGCCGAAAGTGCTTTTCTGCGGTCTAAGATGCACACGAAACGGATAGTTTACGAGGCTACGATTGCACCAGCGGGGAATGTAAAGTGGATTTATGAACCCTCCCGGGAGAAAACTTGGGATGCTATATGCACACCACTGCCTGACTCCTTGTAATATGGGGTGGAGCAGAAATGCATCCAAACTCTATTCAATCGACCGGCGATCGAAATGTTTGAAAGATATTGCTCCGATGATTTACACTATCCCAAAGCTCCGAAACCGAAGAGAGTCGTATGCACGTTGCAACTGCACAAATTGCAAAGTGCAAACTACTTCCAGGGAAGAACTATGCTTCGTTAAAAAATTCTGGTAACTGGGTGCAGTGCATCTAACTTTACAGACCTTGTGCCTTTGTGTGCACCAACAGAAGCAGTTCGTGCAGCTCATCTTTGACTATGAAGTAAATATTGATAGAAGAAATCTATAGAAAGTGGTATCATTTCCTTTAGCTTTATTCTCTTAAAACTTAAAGAACAAAAGTTAATACAACTTTAAATGTAGGTACACTGCATGTCTCTTCAAAATGATGTTAGCTTAAAAAAAGCCACTCGGCTTTATTTTTTTAGTTTCAAATTGGTAGCCCGTTATTACTTTATAGTTTTTAGTCCATCACCGATTGTACAATAAAACCATTAAAAAGCCTAGTTTTACTTATGTAGATATTTAATTTTTGCGATTCTATTTTACGGAATAGCTCCAATAATGCTGATTATACAATTTGGTAATTGGTGCCGCTGCTCAATTGTATTGATCTTGATTTGAATCTCTACATATGTAATATCTTCTAGAGTTTTATATTATTTTTAAAGAAATTTGTTGTTAAATAAATAAAATCTTCTTAGTAGCCGTAATTAAAATATAATTTCGCAATACTGAAACGGGTAAATTATTCCGCACAATTTATTTATTTTCGTTTGGATCTTCAAGTGAAGAGGCTCATTATATCATCATTTTCGTGCACGTAGATTTATATGAGAACCACGTTTAAAGTGTTGACAAACGAATTTTCACATAAAAAATGTAGGTATACCTAACTTCGAAAGTGCTTATAATTTTCCTCTGAAATTTTCAGAGAAAATTATTTAAATATGATATTTCTCAATAGGATTTTTTCAAAAAGTCGATTTTTCCGATCCAAAAAAGTGCTAAGGCTCCCTTAAAACAGTCAAAATTAACGAAACTATAGCTAACTAACCGCTATGAAGAATTTTTCAACTTTCAAATTGTTCTAAGTGGCATAAAATATTTGAATAACTGCATAACTTTATATACATAGGTATACATAGAATAGAAAGTTCACAGAAAATGCTTTTAAGAGATAAAAGATCCAATATCATATATCCCTGATTATTCGACTTCTAATCCAATAAAGCATGGGACACTTTAACTAACAGCAGCAGTTTAGCATATGGGTGCATATCATATCAAATAAGTAAATTAGCCTCTTTAACATCTTTCTCAGAACTCGATTATTTTCAAAGCATGAGCAAATAGAACAGAATAAACGAGATTTACCATATCTTTGACTTTTCATGCATCCAGAGTCAAGAAGTTGAAGTGGAGTTAGTAAATTGAATTGACGATTCCGGTAATGCAGCTCTTTTCCATATCTCTGCATACGTTAGCTACAATGGAAAGAGGAAAAATATTTTCGAAAATGTTGTTTGAAGTAAAGTATGTATAACCAAGGGTCAGAAAGGATTAGGAATTAGGTCGAACGAATCATTGATGAGTGCAAGCCCGAATCCATTTGGGAATTAAGCCCTTTGAAGGCCATGCATTTTAGAAGGAGTGGTTAAATCATCATCTCTGCAAGTAAATAATGAAGAGCCCAACATCACCGATGTGGCAATATGTATGTGCATATTTCCACATCATCCGCCAACGGTAGGTTGTTTAGCATAATGAAAACTGTAGATGGATGCATCTATGATGTAGAGCGCATCTTGGACGGCGATGATGAATAGGTTGACAGCAGTTGACACGATGATGCACTGCGGAGTGTAAACACCTACTTAATAAAGCATGCCACAACGAATAGGTAGTTTGCAACAGCTCCTAAGGTGTCGAGTGGGCTTTTATCTCACCTGTGTAATGTACTTATCGGTCTCTTAGTACTTCGCTTTAAATAAAATGCCTTAATTACTTTGCAGAAGATGCAGAAAGGAAGTGGTTCTCTGCAGCTTACGTTGAGATGTGGTGATATGAATTAATTAGATAATGTAGAACGGTCGTACATTTAACCCACGAAAAGTCTTTCAACCTCTTTTTATCGTCCTCTCTGTGAAGAGTTTTACACTTGAATTAATGCGATAATACCAATGCCATTTTTGCGCAAAAATATTTCGTTTGCAGTAATTAAAACATCACGTTTACCTGAAAAATTCATATGATTGGATTCGTTATTTTTTTGCGAATTAAAAATTTATATTTACATATTTAACTTCGCAACAGCCCCTCTGAACACTCTTTTAAGTTCGTAAAAGCTCTTTACATCAGACCTTTTTTCGGTTGATTTTGTTCGTAAATTATTAAACATTATTGAATATGTGGTTTGAGGCCATTTTATTACGATCGTCGAAAGTAAATTTAGTGTAATTAATTTCAATCGTATCTAATTTGAAAACCATTAAAAAACAGACGATTGAGGTTTTCTCAACTACCTATACACCAGTTGAATTAATGAAAATATTATATGAACTTAATTTGAAATTGGATATCCTGTAATATGAAGAATCAATAAGAAATGTACGTTTAGGTAACTTATCTGAATTCATCATCAATGAATTATTATTAGAATTATGGGACTTATGTAGGTAATTTGACAGCCGCAAGTACCTAATAATGAACAAGTTAGCGAATTTTTAACGATTATTTGGAAATTAAGCATTGTTTTCTCTAAAATTCTATTTATTTAAATTAATGGGCACATAATTTCTAGAAGACGTTGAATCGTGTGATGATTGTAATAACAAAAATTATAAGTTGAAACAACATTGAGTCTTCAGTTTATATATTGACAATTTTATCTTAATCTCAGTGAATTAATGGGATCACCTAATTATACCGCTGGGGTGCACCAGAAAATTTAACACCCGACGAGCGTAAAATTATGTAGATTATCTCATGGTTTAATAATACCCCGTAGAAGATTTACATATATTACAGCTGCGAGTAAAAGAAGACACTTAAAATTAAATATGAACAATTTGTAAGAAAATGTCACGTTTTGCTAAAACTTTTTTAGTTAATTCTTGCGAATTCCTTCATGTGGGAGGGACGCACACCACAACCTTACAGAATTTAGGTCGCACCTTAAAACCTTATCCATCCCGCGAAGTTTCAATGTTAAGCCAACATAAGTATGCAATTTATGACTGTGGTGTTCTCGTTTATCGCAAAAACTCTCTATAAAAGAGCCAGGATTCGATTCTGTAGAATTTTTTTTCAATTTTACATAATGCTTTTTATATATGTATGTGGGAAGGAGTTAAGCGCGAAAATTTTGAGATTTATAGTGCGACTAACTCAGCCACGAAGTTTCTCTTGTAGCCCGGCACCTGCGTCAAAAAGGTAGTCAGTTCTAAATTGCCCTGGTTAGCAAGGATAAACAATTTTCACTTGACATTTCATAAAACAGTTTACCTATGCAAAATGGAACGGGTATGCACTCAGTGCTTGGGTTCTTTCACCTCTTTAGCCTTGCTTCCATTTTAGTCGCAAAATTCTGTTGGAGTAGAGGAAAAAATATTAAATGAACTGAAAATATTAATTCGTCAAGGGGTTCGCTGTTTGTACCGAGCTCTTTGAATAACAACCCTTAATTAAAGAATAACAAATCTAAACAGTTCACTAAAAATTCAATTTTAAGATTAGTTTAGGAGTTAACATTGAGAGGGTGTTACACTTCCTCAACTACTTTTTTTTTTGTCAATCAATATTGTTTTTAAAGTAAGACCAATTCAAAGCGAAAGTGTAATATACATATTTTAGGATTATTAATCCATACCGTACAAATCCCATAATATACCTACCATAAATATTTAAAATTTCAATTCAATTCAAATTCCTTTTCCTGTGCACTGCATAATTTCTCTTTATCTAAATTCGATAAAAGGCTCATATAACGTAGATCAAAATCTATTCTGCCTCATGACAATTTTTTCAGTGACCTGAAGAAGTACAAATATTTCTACAAGTTCTAAGTATAACATCCTAAAACTACGTAGTTTCCATTAAAGACAAATTACTTCCTCCCGTTCTTTTTGTTCTGCAGAGGCTTAAGTAGTCTAAGAAATATGTATATCTATAAAACTTTTAGTAGGGTTGCAAACTCTATTCCCAAAACGGAATATGAAATTATCTCTGCGCTCAAGCTAGAAATATTATTGTTTCATGAAGTTAAGCTCTAATTTGCATAATTTATTTGGAATTAGTTTCGCGCACCTTCCCAGCTCATATGACAGGGTCTGCATAATTATGCCAAGGATTTCGCGAGATACAATACTACCAAATAAATAGTTAATGCGGCTTTTATACATTATTATGATTATGCATTCGCACATCGAAAATTTACGGACCAATTCCCGGTAATAAGTGTGCACCGAAGAATACCCTGATTGGACCCATGTATGGCTGAATAATACATAATCTTTTGAAGAGAATACACCGAATCTAATGATAGCCTCCTCCACATCTAATTTGCTTTTGCCTACCCATTGTTCGAGAATCTACTGTTTGTACTGGGAGTTATTCTACTTTGTTTCTGGTAGATTACCGGAAAATTATATATCAGGATAAATTTTATCGTTGTAGAAATGAACTATGAAGACAGAAACTGATTTACTGATAGAAGTCGTGCAAACTCTGGCTTATTGTATAAGACATTTTATAGGTTACATAGGTACATACATACATAGGTACATGCAAACTTCCAAATATTCATAAAGAAATTAAGATAGATTTGCAAATTTTCATTATTTCTCCTGAATGCAGTTAAACCTTACACTGAGATTAATGTAGTTAATGTAGGAAGCTTTTGAAATATAGACAGGCCAAGCCTTTAAAGTTATAGTCTCTAATGTTTTAATTTAAAACAAAATTATCTCAAATATGTTCACTAAACACAATCTGTAACTTTAAAATTATTTTCATTCTTACCCATTTTTAGGTTTTTACGTTATTAATTTTGGGTCGTTATCATACTGAAAACTGAACATTAAAAATATTGTACTTGCAATCTGTTAAAGAGTTTGCAGTATTAGTTACATGATTAGAAAGAGAGAGGTTTTTATAGTTCTACTAAAAAAGACATATTCTTATAGGAATTTAATTCAATTGGAAAATAGTTTAATATTTGATATGGATGCACATACAAGGAAATGTATTTTTATTTATATTTTTCATACGTGTCATATTTTCAAAAAAAGTTTTAATATAGAACAAACCAACCACGAATAAACTGCGAAGATTGAAAAGTGTTAAACAGAAGACATTCTTTAAGACAAGAGATAAAACTCAATTAAACCTGAGTGCGTGTTAGGCACATCTTGGATATTCAAAGTACAAAAGGCCCTAAATTTAAATTTTTTGAGGAAGATCAATCATTCTTTCATTTTGACTTGTACATGCAGAGCAATTCACTTTTGCATGATTTTCATGTGAAACATAAAACCGTGATTGCTTTTCAATTCGATTTATCTTGATGAATATCCGGGGTATGGATGCTCGTTTTCAATGTTCTCAACATTTCAAAAATAGTCACGATACAAGGGTCCGGATTTGAAACTTGAGCAATAAAAGAAACATGCAAGTGATCTTCGTAGACAACGGATCTGCACTTTGTACATTAGCTTCATTTTAGAATTCCCTTGGTGTGCCTTCCAGATAAACTTGAAAGGAAGGGCATCGAAGATAGATAGCTGGTATTAGGTTAAACTTTGTGCAGAGAATTCTCATGAATGCAGGGGGATGAAGGGACATGGAGACATATGCATACACACGTCGAGCTAGCACGTGGGGGTATGAATCATTACGAACAATGGCTGCACCAGAACACAATCCCGATTTATGGCGTACAGAATGCAAATCTATGATTGTTGTGCAGGTGTAATTGCTCCTATATTCTGCAAGACGTAGTGCCGGCACACAGCCGTAATAACCCCTGAGCGGTGTAATCACTTATGACAGCCTTTTGTCAACGTCCTGGAACTGTGGAAGCTGTAGCACTTTTGGTCCCACGGGACGAATTGCATGTGGGATGTGGGGCTTATCCCGGCTAGCTAGAGACTCTGTGCCATTTCCCGGCTTTGGACTATTGCACACACCGACGAGCAGCCCGACGATGAAGCTGGCAAAATATGCAAAGTTTGTCCCCAATGCACATAAACTGTTGTCCCAGATGCATTTCCTAAACTGTAATCTCCTTCTTTCTTTAATTAAGTTGTTCGTCCCATCGTCGTGATGCACCGGAGCCCGAGGAGCTCACTGGCTGGAAGACGTCTCGGCATAGTCTTTTAGGGTAACTTTATGAGATCACAATTTGCTCTTTCATTCTCGACGTAACTATGGAGCTTTTAAACAGGAACGCGAAAATTTAGACATTTCAAGTGTCGTGTGGCACTGAGAATTTGCTGGAATCACCGCGATTTTACCCAAATGAAAAGTGATATTCAAATGGGAGTCTTTAATCCTTTCTCCATTTAAGATAGATGCGAAGTTGTAAATTTATGAAAATCAAGTGCAAAGTATGGAAATAAACCATAAAATGATACTGAAGGTTTGCATTTTGTGAAAATAATTTTGCATCAACTTTGATTTTGAACAATTTTCTATAAAGGTAAATATAGTTTTATGACAACATTCACTGAATCGTTTCTGATATGTTGATATGTATGAGATTCTATTTTTTATATATTACTCACCGAGTAAAGGATTAGCTTAGTAATGAATTTGCGTGTCTCTTGCTTATACCATATTCAGTTATGGATATCTTTAGTATTTCATAGCTTTTTTTTAAGATTTTAATTCAAATCTATGTAAAATCATTAATTGCGGCAGTATTCAAGCTTTTTTGTATATTTTATTGAATCATCATATTAGTAGATGCAAAATTGTAAATCATGAGACTGAGAACTCATTCTAAAACATATGTATCTCAATAAAAGTAATATATTTTGGAAATACATCAAACTATTTGTTTGTAAACAACTAAACAAGTATACCTATGTATACTTAAAATCCCCTTATCGCATTCCATGACTTCACCTCTTTTATGAAAAAGGAGTTTCAAAATCAATTCAAAATCTTTTCATACATAAATATTGGAGATAAAAGGGTCAAGCCGCAATATTAAATTGTTATTTATCAATCGAGCAATCGAAATTGTGAGGCTTTCCACATAGCTATTCAATGTATGCACGTTATTCACCCACAAAAATTGACTATGAATACCCATAACATGTTCTTTTATCAACTTCCATGTTCGAAATAATTTCGGTTGTATGTGTTTTAGCAAGAGATATCAACATACATAAATGATTCTACTAAAAAGCCATAGTTCAATGACATCAATTGCGAAATGAATGTTTTTCGTCGTGCTAAAATATCACGAGAAGTACCACATTTTCTCATAAATCTTTTACTATTTGAATTACACGCGGTTCGAATTGTACTCGAATATTACAACAAAATGGATATGCGGTGCAAATAGCGGAGGTAAGCAGTAACAAACAATCCATTTTGATCAGTTACGTCCTCATAATTTCCAATAACGCTTTGTCAATTGAATTTCCCTGATATTCCCCTCAGAACCCATAAAAGTGAACTGAATTTCCGCCATATCTGCCATAGAGTATGGGCCCACAACCCACAAACGAAGACCACACATCAAACATAAACTCTTCCGAGGGCAGAAACACTATCTGAAATAGATATCAATCGAGATAGAGCAGGAATGGAGGAGATGTCTCAGGAAAAATGTAATTTGTTCACATTTAGGCGAAAAATCGGAAAACAAGGGGGTTGTGGGCGGAAAGTTTTACTGGTCGTATTTCTACATTCATCTGAGCCTCCGCCTCCCATGTCCCATTATTTTTCGATTTGTTCGAAATTGAAATGCTCAAACGTTTAACCCCCGGCCCCCAGTGCAAACCACGGGGTATGTAGACCCGGCCGGGAAAGATGAAAAAAGATGACTGCTCCCTGCAGATTTATATTATGTAAAATTTCCCTATCCTGCACTAACTTTGAATTAATGGCGGGCGGAGGCAAACTTTTCTTTAGTCTCTACTTTTCAGTTTTCCTTTTGGTGAAAACTTTGCAAAAATAATTTTCAATAATCACCACATTTATGCCCAGCTGGGCGGATGGTGTGTGGTTTTCTGATAAATAACAGAAATTTTGAGGCCCTTTGCAGCTCCACTGTTGGATGGGAAAATTACACCGCGGGAATCCCGCTTTCGATAAATCCTGCGGATGGTTTTTGAAAGATAGCACGTCTTTTCATGCTGCTCATAATGCAAACAACTGAATTAATTAAAATGGTTGAGGAATATTTGGCGCCTCCGGTCTTCTGCCAGTAATTAGATTAGAGCTGCTGTCTCGGCGGGTCCAAGGACACATAGCTATCTATCATTCAGCACTAAGTGCTTCTATTAGGGCTATTTCTCAGTTCATTCTAAGCGAAAATTTCATTGAGAAGCCGAAACTTATCAATTAAGTTATTAGCGAAAGTGCTGACGACGCACACTCGCCCCATGATCTAAATTGAATTGATTTTAGCCTTTTCCAAGTAACCACTGCGGGGGAGGACATGACTGCGAACTTTGTGAAAGGTTTGTTTTGATTTTTTTGTCTTAATTTCATTAAAGAGAATGTTCTTAAATTGTTTTGCCCTAAGAATTGTTTTTTATATAATATGTATCCAGGTATATCGCTTATCGTACCTTATAAAAATCAGGATTTTTTTTAGGAATACTAAAGGAAATGTTTTATTACAAAATTTAAAAAAATAAACTAAATATATGCTAAAAACCCCACATTTCTTAAAGTTCAAGAAATACATATGTATGTATAAGGCTTTCCACTTGTACGTTTTAAAACTTATGATGAAATATGTCTAAAAAAAATACCACATAAAAGTTTATAAAAAGTCTATAACTTTAATCCTGTCTTATGGTTTTTGAGACGGTTTATGAATTTAGCTACATAACGTTTTATGGTGCGCGAGTCCGATTCGCACTTGCCCGGGTTTTTTATTAAAGTTGATCGACCAATCCCACATGTGTAAATGGTTTTATTGCAGAATAATAGGAGATTTCTTAAAATGGTGTCATATTTTCGTTGTCGCAAGGAAGTAGGTAACTAAGTATTTTGTAAAACATTCAAGAAGTATTTGATGCAACGTTGAAAATGATGCGTTGGAGACGCATTTATAATCGTTATAATTTTGCTGTTGTCAATGGGAACTTTTAAATAGAACTAAGTATAATATATCCATGGAATGTGGAAGATTTATTAACTAAGTATGTATATATGTATGTACCTACATATTTTCTATGTATACATAATTAACGATTTTTTATTTAATTATTACACAAACATGACAATAGTAGCTTACGTATACAAACTTTTTGTGACAATATCGGTTGTTTATTACCTCTGATACGTTTTACCGTATTTTACACAAATGGTTATATAAAACCCTAAAGTTTGTAAGGTTCCGGTTTATTGCTCAACTTTTTTGCAAACAATAAAGTTTAAATTGAAAATAAAGAATAGAAATACTACCTTAACATGGGTATTTGTATAAGAATATAGCATTTGTTAGACAATAACCTGTCCTGCAGCTAATCAAAGTTGGATATGTTTCCTGCATTTCTCGGCATGCTGTGAAAACAACATTTGTGCTTAACCAAAACTTTTGTGGGATCATATGTGTTACTTTGTTGTATTACGATGAATTTTACAGCACTTGTCTACAACGTAACAACTTCAGGAAGAAAAAGTTGGTTGAACATTTCTGAGCTTCCTCTGTGAGTTTAGGATAAAAATGATAAAATGAGATAAGGTAGAGGGATTTATTGCTATATTTCTAAGACAAGGACTAAATTTTCGCAGAAGGGTAACTGGATATTCAAAAAGGTTTAATTAAAATCAGTATAATTCCCAGAGGAACAATAAAAGTCTGTCCTCTCTCCATTCTGTGCTCATTATCATAGCTCCCAAAGGCAAGGGCGTTTCCGCATTCTCGCAGCTCTTTGGAATACATCAAAAGTCTTATCAAAGTTGGCAATAAGTCAAATGCTGTCACGTTTCACACGCCGTTTCTCGATATGCTCCCAGGCAGAGAAAGCGTCTTTCCCATTATCCCCGATGATCCTCCACCATGTTCCACCCGAGCCAGGAACACGATTTTAATTTCACCCGAGCCCGCCCTTGCTCAGAGAGCAAGTTTTTACCTATCCCCAACCCCGGCCAGGATTTAGCTGCTCAGGCACTGGAATTAAAATTCTCATCACATTCAGCCCTGATAGTCGAATCTCTGGAAGGATATATCCAGACCCAGGAAGAAAAAAGCGCACCGTTCGCTCCCTCTAGAGGACCCCTTACAGCCCTTGCAGGAGGCTTGGCCTGTTCGCCAAGATGATGACTAGTTGTGTATTTTGTCGAAGACAAAATCGTCCCAACTGGCATCGCATAAAGTCGACTCCCGGGTAGATTAACTTCGGGAATACCAAATAGGATCGTGAAATTAATACGACCTAGGCGGCCACCGAAAGCCACCATCATCCCCCGGAGCGGAGCAAACAAATGGAACGAGGCTGATCTGGGCACTCAACTTGCGCTTAAGTTGTTTGCGGATGAGATTTCTTTTAACAACTTCCATAACGACTGCATGAGTTGTCTGAAATTAGCCGCATAAAAAGCAAACCAAACTTCGGCTTTCATGAATTTGATGATGCTTAATGAGGAAGAAATCGTGACCGCAAAATTGAACGCTGCAGATTAATGTACCGAAACTAAATTTCACTGTATAAGATTTATAGCAATATAAAACTACATGATTGTCATATAATCCTCCCATCATTTCTCAAGCACTTAAGCTGTTATTAATTCATTTTTATAGCACCAACATAAAGTGTATCCCTTTAGCATTATTTAAAATTCGTTGTAATGCGTTTTCCTTTTTATTTTATATCTGGGTTTTATGGGAGCTTATTTTTATGGATTACTATCAAAAGTTCCTAACTTAAAACGACCCAACATTATCCAGTGTTCGATTGCTATATAATTTTCTTCTAAGTACCTATTGATTATTCTCTTGAAAGTACATTATTTATAATATGAAACGAAATCAAATTTTGGTGTCACATCGCAGTTGATATTTAGTTTTCCTTAATCCTTCCGCAGAAATTATGTTACATTTTATTGATAGCGAAATTGATTCAAAATCAATGCGTTTCAAATTAAAAATCTTTTTTTGTTAATTGCACCGACTATGCTACATTAAATAGGTATATGCATGTAGATGTTTTAAAGAAAATTCAAAATCAGCAACTCCTAAAACTCATATTCGCATATTTTTATAGAAGTGTATATAATGACATTGTCATGTAGTATATGTAGTAGTGAAATGGTGACATAAATAATTACCCAAAACTGGTATTCATTTGCTTCTTTAGAATGAAATGGAGTAATTGCCAAAATAATTTTACTCACCTCATTACACCACTTACACGAAATTAATGCCATTTTTATGAGACTACCGACATCAAAACAAAAAATGTTCATTAAAATTGAATTGAAATTTTATTCGATTCTTTAATATTACTTTTTTGAAATATTTCTACTAAAATATTTCCCAATTGGGACGTATTTTCACTTCCTTAAGCCTTAATTTAAGATTTTCTTCACATCGTGAAATTTATTACGAGTATTTCGCTCCTAAAGAAACTGCGGATTATCATGCTATGCCCAGCGAGCGTCTTAAGATGATTATTCACAACAAGATTAGGTCAGTACGTAACTTTTTCAATAAAACCGGCCAAACAGCTGCGGAAATGTGAAAGACCCCTCCTAAAACTTGCATTTATCGTACTTTTTTACGAAGTATAACCCAGGATTATTCTTCTTGAAGCAGCAAGAAACAAAAAAAAAGGAATTGTTTTCGAAGGTTTATTCGGCGTCATAATGTTATCCCTCTGGGTTAGGTGATCCTTCGCGTCGTTGGATCTCGTTCGTGAATATCATAAAATCTCGCCGCAATACGAATAATACGCAAAATGTTACGATAAAAGCAGATTTCCAAGGGGTGGCGTATAGCAAAGTCCTGAGCGCACAAAAAAAAAGTAAACTGTAACAACACTAAATCCGGGTATTTTCCCTGGATTTTCCACTTTTCTGTTCGTTTACTATAGCCGGGTGGGTGGCCACCTCCCAACTTGAACCATCCGGGAAACTGATATGCGGATTGCAACGAATATACCCCCTGCCAAGTGAAAATCGCCGCCACGTGATGTTTTATGAACTCGTAAACATTTCGTGTTTCATGAACCCTATCCGGTCAGCTGGTCGTGGTCGTTGACGCGGCTTACCCTTAAAGGTTCCGTCATTTGAACAGCCATTAGACAAGCTGCGGGCGTTTACAGCGCCAACAGACCTTAACGCGAACAAAATCTGTAGCTTGGTTGTGTTTCGATTTCTTATATAGAGACCGAGGTCTCCTCCAAATCCTTAAAAGGGTCGAGTTTGCACGACCATCAAACAGGACATAATTTTGCAATTCCCAACACGACGTTCATTCCATAGGGAAACTTTGCCATGCACTTACATTCCTCAGTTGTCCTGGAAACAGTCCGGTTAGCCTCTGCAGTCTGGAGATAGAGATGCAATTTTTTCCAGTCTTGTCGTGATTCCCATTTTTTTTTTTTTTTAAAAAAAATCCCAATCTAAGGACATTTGGAATTATACCACAAAAAAAAAAAGAAAGCTAACTTCCCAAGCATACTTCGGGATGGTTAGATTGAAATTAATAGCCGTCTAGTTAAACTTGTGCAGAAGGCATGCATCAGGACTGAGCGTCGTCGTCGTCTAGCAGTGTCTAACGATTCCTTCCAAATGGGACCAAAGTTGCCATGGCCAGCGACACAGAAATGCATTGAATCTGGCTGGAGAGCCATTAACGTCTGGTCATTTGAAAACTTTAGTCATTTTGGTCGAATCGTTCTTGGGGAAGATAGAAGTTAATGGTACGGCAATATAGTTACCAACATTTTACGAGAACCCAGCCACTCTGGCCTCCGCCTGCCACTTGTTATTATTAAGCGAAAACCTGCCATTAAATTTTTTCATTAAGTTCTCCGCCAGCTTGGTCTCGTGAATAATGATTATCCTTTGGAAAGGTCTGTAAATCTCCTCTCTACCACTTTGCCTGCATACCCTGCACCAGCAGGCTGTTGAAATAAATCTTTTTTTTTTTTTTTTAAATAGTTCCATAAACGTTTTTCGGGTATAAAAATTTTGAATATTTCCCTTGCCACAAGAAATTCTACTTTGCTATTGAAATTCCCTCTGGGGCGGTTTCAACTATCTGCCCCAATTACATAATTGATGAACAGATTGAAACAGTTACATAAAATGAAAATTTCACCTAAGATGTCTGTTGCACGTTCAAGCGAATTCTGTTTATGCTTCGCTTGATACCCACTCGGCTTGCAGTTGCCAACATTCAACAAAAGATATTTCTTTGTAACGATGGGACGGTAAATAGGACTCGAGAAGACAAGCACACCGGTTGAATTGTACCTATTTTAATAAGACCTATTTGATGCTTCCAAATAAACAAAGACAATGAAAGTTTGCATAGTGCTCCACAACGGCGAATTATGCAGAGTTTGATGTATTCAAAATGACGGGAACAACTTATCAATGCAGGATTGTTCTATAAGTCTGGCATTTGAGTTGAGTTCAAGGAAAATAGTGTTAACTAATAATTTTAATTAATTGCATCAATTTGCCATTGTCTGTCGGCTTTCGGTTATAGGGCAGCGTGCAATGTTAAGTAATTATGCACAGTTATTATACTATTCTTAAAGGGTAAAGCCACTCCAGAACTTCAAAAATTTGCTAATTTAAATCACACGCTATTAGACTTTATTAGATTTTTTGAAACTTTCAAATTTAGCTTAGATTTCTTACATTGAAAAACCAAGTTTACTAACTAAAAATAAGCTCAAGTATTCAAATCACAGCATAAAAAAAAAAAAAATTCCCTAACTTTATCTTTCGTGTAGTGACTTGAATTTTAAAGTTCTTGCTGAACATAACGACCATTTCAGGAAAACTTTTATAGTCAAAGAATGACCATTTTTAAAGAATACTGCAGTTACTTCACAGGTTTCCTTGTACCTACAAACCATCCCTAAGTATTTTAGTTTTAATTGAACATCCATTTTCTTCCACACCGGTAATTACCTCCCTCTAAAACCTGGGAAGCGTTTCAATCTGTCTAATTTAATTTAGCTGGTATAGCTCTAAATTTTTCGTCTTTATGACACCATTTCCTTTTAGTAAAAGTTTTAAAGACACGACTGAAGTCGTCTCCAAAAAAAAGACGTCCATTCGAGCAGCAACTTAAAGTTCAAAAGTTCTTCATCAGGCATTTTCATTTAGTCTTGGGGCTCCAAAGTCAGGATTCCAGACGCGAATGCCACTCCTTATGGTTGGTTGCCATGACTTCAATTTCCTTGCTTAATTGCATTCCTTTAGGAACTCAGAACCGAATAGATGCTATTAATTACAACTCTTTAATGGCTTTTATTTACGGGAAACGCACGAAAATTCTCAAAAGAACCCAAAGAATTTTGTATTGTGCCCATTGTCTGGGATTCTATTTTTGTCGCACTTATAATGCTTAAAGTCGAATTTTTTCTCCAATCTTTGACATTTTAAAGTACAAAAGCAGCAGCTCAACCAGAAGCAATCGATTGATTTCCTTTGACCAATTTTCCGGAATTGGAAATTGGCGGAGAGACCTCTTTGAATATACATAGAGGGACCTGCTTGCTGAACAGTGCATGACGATCGACAACATCAATTTGGATCTAGGACGGAAGGGACAAATGTTAAAATCAAAAACAAATTGATAGGTAATTAATTAGTGTGATGCCAATAATTGCCAAATAGAATTTCGCAGTCATTGTTGTGTATTTACGCCGTATACCGCACAGCAGCATAATTTCATTCGACGACAGCCTCGAGTTATGTTAATTAGCACCATCCTGTGCGAGTGATTCATTCAAACTGCTGCACGTGCCGATAATTCGAATCTCTTCTTCTAGGTATTTACTCATGATTTATCAGTTGATTTTATTGTTTGTTCAAAAAACACATTTTCGGTTCGATGATATCCGTTCTAAATCATATCTTCTGGGTCATGAATTTTACGTTGATATCGATTGATAATATTCAGTGAATTGAAAAATCTTATAGGGAAAATACTAAAAATTCCAATTTTCTGCCGTTTTTCTGTTCAGCACAAAATGGATTAGTCACCAACATTTTTTAATTAGGACAGAAAAAGGTGCTCACATTTGGCATGAAATTAAATTGCTTTTTAAGGGTTGGCTTCTCCTCCAATTTTAATTGGAACTTCCTGTGCCAGGGCCAGTTATTTATTCGAGTTCCATTGTTAAAGAATGTAATTGTTAAAGAGTGTAATTGTAAATTATTTGCTAGATTAGGGATGTACTAAATTTTAATTTTACTTTTCATGTTTTAACTTTCTGAATATAAAATTTGAAAAAATCCTAATAAGTTTCAATTTTTTGTTGGATGACTTTTAAGTCGCCTCGCCATTACTAATTTACCTCAAATTAGGGACATTTCCACATTTACATTCTAAAAACATCTTTAATATTATCTAATGAATTAAAGGTAAATACTTTTTCAACTTATTGACTGTAACGAGCACACATTTATCTTATGAAATGATAAATCGAAGTATGTAGAATAAAAATTTCTTTATTTTTAGCAGTCGTGTGATTTTTTCTGTGGCACATTTTCAATTTAAGGTTTTTTCATAATTTTGACCAAAAGATTGTATAGGAGCATGGAGAAATTGTAGCGGAAAACTATTGAGTTTTTCAGAATTTTAAAGTTAAATATTTTACAAAATGTAAGCCACCGACAAGTTTATTTTACATATCCTTCACTATTGACACTAAATGGACATTACTACAAAGTTTCATCAAAATCAATGAGAAGATTTCAAACTCAATTTATTCCCTAAGTTAAGTGATATGAATATTTTCATCACCAAAAACTCTTCCAATTAATATTAATCCTGTGGTACCTCAGAATATCCACCACAGGAGATTACGAAACCTGAAAATCATTAAAAGGTCAAGTGGTCGGGAGTCGCAGCCCTCAAGGGAACCGCATTCCCGTAATTAAGAACGACAAACGAATTCTACCATGCAAAAGCAGTCTGATGCCTTAACAAGCCCTTAAATAGTACCACAAATTTTACCACACCTGCCTCTGTCCACATATTGCGAAATGTGCCTATCCAACCAGGATATTATGCAACATTGTCATGTATGTTGGCGGGATCTCATAGGGACTCCGTAGATGGGCATCACATGCTGATTGACTGACTGTTGCCTGGAAACGTCCCGGAGGCACTCCGGTACTGCTGTCACCTCGCCCCAAATTCCTCGACATCATTTTAATGGGAATTACTGCCACGTTCAGAATGTAATATGCGCGCATTTCTATTCTCTGGGTGTTTTATAAGACTGCGATAATCAGGGTGAGACCGTAGTTTGTCACTGGCATTGCAATAACCCTCCTGACGAAAGACGAAAAAACTTCTTCCCTTAACGTGACGGGAGTCGTTAAATAAACGAAAATCTTCCTGGGAAAGTGACTCCTCGCCGGATCCACTTCGTTCGCACGCTGTAAAATTCTGAACACGAACTTCGATCTATCGACCGAAATGAGTATATACCCTACACCTATGTATATCTGTCTAATTTAATTAGATCCAGGACAATGAATGATCTCCTCCAAAGACGTGCACTTCTTGGAAGGTCTTTAAGTTCAGGTTGTTCGCCTGAACAATTGCATTAACTTTAGTATACGCGAGCATATTCTAGAAGTTGAAAGTTTTTCTGATTTTTTGGTACTTTAACATTTCGGTAGTCCCGTCCCATGGGAATTAAATATTTCACAAGCATCTCCTGTGGTCAAAAAAAAAAATCGCGGTGCAAAGCAAACGCTTATCAATGGGTGCCTCCAGGGATGAGGTACGAGAGGAGTAATCAAGCCCAGTGGAGCATTGATTGCAGGTTATTTCGCGGTGGCATACCAACGGATTTGCTGAAAATTCCCCACTAGTTGGGAATCGCGGTTATTGAATAACAAATAAGAGATCGATTCCAAAGCTGGCTGAATAAATAAAATAATCAATTTCCATCACAGTGAACAGGCATTTCTTTAATTTGCAACTTCGACACAATTTTATGAATTTCTCCACTAAAAACTGCGTACCTAAATGCTTGGAAATTATCACTAAAATTATTTCATTTTACAACGTAGATGTGTAAAATACCTAGATATGAAATGTTTCTTTTGATTTGTAAGCTAAAATGGTCCTATGTATGTAAATTCTTTTTCCATTTATTGCGCATTACAGTTATTTCCATATTTTATGACGTAGATAAACTAAGCTATTTGTAAAAGATCCATTTTCAAAGGCTTTGTAATATATGAGCTGTTTGAAATTCTACACCTTCACATTTTTTTTTAAAAAACACGCTATTATTTTGTAAAAATGTCACACAAAGGGGGCAGAACTAAAAATAGAAAATGAAAACACTGGAATATGAATTTGGCATTCGTAAAATGTAACCCTAAACCTAAAAGAGATAATTACCATGCGTAATTACTGCAGACTCATTTCAAAGCATATGTACAAGATAATTAAGTTGTCAACAGGGCTCATCTGCAAAAGTTTCAATTAATTTGAATTTGAATTATTGTAATTGTGATTTACATTGCAGAATATAAAGTTGGAATTAAAATGCCACTAATTTTCATATGCCCGGACCAGGATAGACTCAGTCAAGCCAGTCCTTAAATTAGTCCAAAGACTAATAAATCAAAAATTAATGAAAACTAGATTTGTATTTGCTGTGGCCTACCATTTCGCTATTTGGTGGTTGGGATGCAAAACAACAGCCACACATCGGGGTCACGAATCGGTGATTCTATTTCAACACATTTAGGTTGTTTGTGATTTTGTTTTTTCATTTCATTTGTTTTTCATTTGTTTTACGCCTGTAGAATACTATTGAATATTTGATATTAAAGAAGGGCCCTGAAAAGTTAAAGTTAAGTTATGCTTTTACAAAAAAAAAACTTTGTTTTCAATAAAGGCACCTAAGTTTAACTTATTTTTTGTTGATTTTATAAATTGCTCGATATTGTATATTCTCATATTCAAAAAAAAAAAAAAAGGAAATTCATGCTAGAGTATGATGTGAAACACTTCATTATAATAAAATTAACCACTGAAATCTTTAAAACAGTGGTATTGAAATTATTATTATTAATTATTGAATTACCTATCAGTGATACATTATGTATGTATGTATATATTATACATTTTATTGATTTCATTAATGATATTTATTTTTGATGAAAACAGTTCAAATTAAAAGGAAAGTAACATAAATTAAAAAATTTAAGTAGTTTATTCGAATTAAACTGAAGAATCATTTATATCAAAAATGAAAAAAGATATCGTAGTTATCAGACAAAAAATTACGTAACACCTCTTTTTTTCCCAACCTTACAAAAATAGAAATATATAAAAGAAATGTCCCAATATCAAATATTCACCCAAGAATTTATTTTGTTATAGATTCATAAAAGTTTAATTTACCTCGTATTAGTTTAACTAAAGAACTCCTCAGAATAAAACTAAATAGGTATAATTCCAGTTTTAATGTGGGAAAACGAACCACCAATGAATAAAAAGTGTTTTCCAGAGCACTTTCAATTATTTTTTCACTCTTTCTGTGCCATAGAAATTCCCTACGGGACGTGCTTCTATCTATTTCGAATTTCTGCCTCCGTCATTGTGTATGGAAAAGAAAAATAAATAAAAGTTTTGTCGGGAAAGGTGTCGTCACCTCGTCAAATCTCTGGACTACTTCACAATGGCAAAGGATGCGCCTCTTTTTTTATGTGTCTCCTCCCTTTGATGGAAGCCAAATTCCAATTTTGGATAAAATCACGGCATCCTGCCGGCAGCTAGTAATGAAAAGGCCGAAGGCAGACCAAAGGACCCCATGCCGGATTTAATTCAATTTTCGAAGCATCACTTTTTTCTGTGCTCTGGGGCAATTGAGAGTATTGAATTATATGCTTTGGTCAAATAAATTTGGATTTATATTTTTTTATAATGGCGAGACAGACTAAGAGAGGTTTATAATACATATTATTCCTCAGATACTTTAATTAGAACGAAACCAGAAAGAACGCAGCCTTATATGGGAAGATTTATGTACAAACAAAATAATTACAATATCTTTTGAATTATTATCTCATAGGATATAATAAAATATTAATATGTAGAATACACCATATTTCTGAAGCTAGATTGAAATATTAGGAACAGATTCAGTTTGAGGTATCCTCACGGACTTACAGTTTTTGAAATTAAGGAATTAAAGGTAAATATTTTTTTCGACTTATCGACATTGACAAGCACGGCATTAGTTTTCTAAAATGACAAATCCAAGTAAAGTAAACTTTTTCTTATTTTAAACATTCGTGCAGCATTTTTTACAGAAGTCTAGTGGAAACATTTCTAATTTAAAGTTTTTCCATAATTTACACCAAAAAAGTTGTGGCGGCATCGAGAAATTGCGAGGGAAACTCTTCGGAATTCTAAAATTAAATATTTCAGGAAATATGTATAAACGATCGATCCTACGAAGTTTCATCAAAACCCATGATGAGACTTCAAACTCAATTTATTCCAAGTATGTATTCCTTTAGATTTTAAAGATTTGTCCCTTAAATTTTTAACATTACTTCCGCCCCATGTTTTAAAATTTTTTTTACTTTTATCTTATTATGTGTTTAAATACTGCAATTCGTTTATAATATAATTGATATAAATCATTAATTTTAGAACAATGCTAATGTAAAAATTTAGGACTTAGGATTTACATACATATCTATATCTAAAAATTGTTTACTGCCTTTGATTTAAGTTTACTTGTAGTAATCAAAATTTACTCGGGACAAACATCCAGTGCGGAGGCTCTCGAACACAGTATAAAAATTCTTCTCGACGATGTATTTTACTAAAAACACAGAGAATAACATAAGGCTTAAGAATTACCTTTAATTTATTTAAATCGGTCTTTGATCTCTTAAGTACAATTTTCACATGACGAACTTTCTCAGAAATCTTTTGTTTGAAGTTTTTTGTTGAATATTTTTGGACGTGTGTTCCTTTAACAATTCGACAGACTGTCATTGCAGAAACGTCTGTAATTTGCAATTATTGTAACAATAGAAAAATAAAAGTGAAAATTCTAGGAAACAACGAAAACAAGTTCTTATTTGGAAAAGTAAATATAAGCGGTGGGTTGATCCCACTTCTGTTAGTGCCATCGGATCGTAAATTTTCATTAATTTTAGCAGGTGGAGAGTTTGTGTTATCTTATCCTCTTACGTATTTGGTTTAAACCAAATGCATTTGGAAAAGCGAAGGGGAAACGTACACACAAAAGGAAAATTTACAAATTACGAGCCACAACCCCGGAATCGTGCCCGGGCCACGCCATCGGAGTACTTCGCTATTGAAAGTCTTGGAGAACCCGAACCAGGTGGCATGGCGAAATCGTTTTCTGAATTAATTGAATTTATGTTTCCTCCCGGGATATGAACAGAAGTGAATAGGTTGAGCCCTTGGTTTTTGGGTGGCAGATCAGATTAGTTCCCCAGAACAACGGCGTAAATGCTCCAAAGTGGTCGTTATTAATTTTACTCTTAGAGTAAAATTAATGAAAAGCACTAGATGTATTCTCTTCTCTATAAGGATTGCTTTTAATTATCACAGATATACATATATATTTTTTCCTTTTTCCTTCTTGTTAACTAGTATGAATGGGGCTTTATACGCAGAACACCTTCTTCAGCAGTAAGAACTTTTATGTAATTGAATGGTACATTCATTCACAGGTCGAGCATATATTTTTCATAAAAGTTTCACAAAAAGGCATCATTAAGTGAATGTGTTTGGTTTTTTCCACTATCTCGGGAATAATTAACCCTCATAATAACCTTTAATCCACTACTCGTAACTCCATTAATATAACAGAAAATACCATAAATTCCATTGGCACTTACTGCCCATAATTATATATATGAAACCTCTCTCAACGTGACCACACCATACCAAAAAAAGCGAATGAGCGAATCCCATCCCTTTCCTTTTAAGATGAAAGTATGTTTAAGTAGTTAGATGATAAAACTTTTATTGTGCTACAGAAACTTCTCTGACTTTTATTGAACAGTTAAAAGGAAAACAAATTTTCGTGGAAATATTTTAATGGAATTAGCGCGGAGCTTATCGCTGCTAACAGCTAGCCCTTCAAGGGAAAAGCTGAGCATTTTCTAAATTCCCACTTTTTTTTTTGGTCAACACTGTTATTGCATTAAAACTTTATATCATGAATTAACTTGCTCCCTTTCCTTCCTTCTAACGACCCCATCCTTCCTGTGGCTTTGTGTTTCCAATTTTTCAAAGAAAATGTCTGGAATAACTTCATTGTAAACAGACAGCTGGTGGCAATGCGATCTGCACCAGAAAACTAAATTCCAGGAAAAGTTGTTAAAACTTAATTTGTCACTACAAATTCAAGCAATTTGGCGGCTTGATATTTTTACAAATAGAAAATTATTTCAAGATGAAAGTAACAAATGAGTTCAGAGAGAAGAGAAAGTTTTTATCTGAAAATCCGTTTGCCAGATCTGTGTATACCATTTATTTTTCACTTTCAGTTTTCATCACTGTCACGATATTTAAATTGCTTTAAATGGTTTATGCATAACAAGAACTACTTTTAATATCATCAAATATTTGTAAGAAACTTTAAAAGGAGGAAACTTTTCAAGGAAAGTACTTTATGAACAAACTTTTTATTCTGTTGATATTTGTTTGCTATAAACTACGTAATTGAAAGTGTTAAGAACATTTATTTAAAAAAAAAGACCGAATAGCATATTTTTCCAAAATAAAATTAAAATGCCTACAAAAATTTGTTGAAGGTTGGAGAAATTATATATAAGATTGTTAAATATGTAGAAATTCATTCCTGTCCTAAGTACCAACTTTTCTCATTATAAAATCATACGAATTCGTAATGAAACAAACAAAAGTTCAAGAATTTTATTAATTACCTAAAACAGAGCATCGCAATTTCCAATTGTAAAATCATACAACAAAATACATAGCTCAGCCCGGAACTTTGCCTGCATGGATTTCGAAAAAATAGAAATATAGTAAAGGTAAAAGAGGGGATAAATGTTTGTATAGAAGTCTGTCATTTAAAAAAAATTTGGTATGAAGATTATTGGTTTGAGCATGTGTTAGGATTTTAGGATAATCAACTCTTAACCAATATCAATTTTCGTGGCTTTAACGTTAGAAATGACAAATTTTCATCCCCGACTACACTCCCTTAAGCGATAAATTTCCAAAAATTCTTAAAAACGTCTTTCTTAATTTAATATAATCTTAAGGCCAATTTCATGGATTTAAATTAAAAAATGACTGATTTTCATACAAATTTACATCCACTATTAAACCGCCCTTAGGGCAAGAATTTCGTAAAATCATTTTTTAGCGGGAGCTTCACAAAAGAAGCTCGCTGCTCAAATTTCTGGTAATTAGCTTAAGCGGTTTCAGCTGGGCGTTAGCGTTGATGAAGTCAGATAGAAAATCAGCCAGAACATGTTCTTTTATATTTTATAGACAGGTACAAAGATAATCTTTCAAGGTTATTTGTTTTGCTTTACTTTGTTTTAAATATAATTCTAAACCGCTAAAACTTTTTAAAACTTAAGAAATTACACCAGAACTTTTGTCAAATAAACATGAAATGAACCCCTAACCTTTACCCTCAGCTAAAGCTGCTGAAAATGGTTAAAGTTTAAAGCAGCCAAAAAGGAAATTATTTGTGCGTGAACAATTTGTTTTCCTCGAAATATTCAGGGGATCTTGGTCTGCCAGTTGGGGGTGTAAAAAAGGCACCCAACAGACAGTCCTGTAAAAGAGGAGAATGAAAAGTTTGAAGAAAAGCCATCAACCGAAAAAATTTCCAATTTTCGGGGAAAATAATTTCTCATTTGATGTACAGAGATAGGCCCTAGGGCAAAACATTTTCACCTCGGCGGAAGTAAGACAGATTCGGAAGTCCTCCGCCGGTGGCTTGGTGTGAAGCTGAAGAGCTGCGATGTGGCCCAGAAAGAATATATCCTTTTTTTTGAAGTGTTATTTATTGGCGCCTTGTTCACTCACCCGGTGGCTGTAAATGGACCAGCAGTAATAATTGGGCCAAAACGAGATATCCTTGGTCCTGAATGGGCTGCTAATTGCTTCTGGATGCGGCCACTAAGTTGCTCTGTCTTTTGGCTCAAAGGACCCTGGACCCCATAAGATTTTGTTAGGAGCAGGGAGAAGGTAACCACTCCTGCGGAGATGGAGGGGCTTAATGTTAGCACTTTCATGGAGTGTCAGGAATTGCAGCAACTCTCAAGTAATTGGACCTTTGAGACATTTTCAAGTGTGTCCCCCGACGAGAGTTCGGAAAAGTCAAGTCAAGTGGTGATGGCGAAAACTTTCCGTTTGGTTTAATTTCCTCCTAAGCTATGTATCTTCGTTGTATTGCCATCTTGTGGGCAGCTTGTTTCAAGGAGACTCACTTGCATGCTTTGGCGCTCAATTTAAGACTTTTGTTTGTGGCCAGACGTGCTTGAAAGCTGTCGGATATTTCATGAAAATTATGCTGTTGTGTTCGTCCTTCCTGCATTCAAATAGGAAATATCTGAGGGAAAAATGCTCAAATAAAACCAACGCTTTGTCTATCACTTTGAACAGTTTCTATTCCGAAAATAAATAAGAACATTGTCTGGAAAACATGCATATGCATATTATAATAGTATTTTTAACCAAATCTATGTAAGAGCGTACAAAACGTTTTGAAATTGCATTTTCAAACCTCTATTTTTGTTTTTGTAATGCAATATTTCCTATTGTTCAACTCCCTTGGAATAACATGATGAATTACATATGTTTTATAAATACTGAATCAATTCCTAACGAATTATATTGCAAAATTTTATGTAAATTTACAGAATGAATCCCATTACAAATAGACACAATGATTGCACCCAGTTTTATGAAAGTATTTTAAAGTCGAAATTTTAGGTAGAAAAATAATAACAAAATTCAGAGTAACTTGTAAAAACAGATTTTTCCATACTCTCAAACTTTCAGCTTCTTGCACATTTTCATTGGCGAATTTATAGTCTACGGAGAAAATCAATAGAAATAAAACGTTTATTTACAAAATATTAAATTGATGGCCAAAGAATTTTTTGTAACATGAACTTAATTCCCCACTTGCACAATCGCTTGCAAAAATTCCTTTCTTGATTAAAATGATTTTATATTTCATTTTGCATATTTTTTTACGGAGTACTGACAATAAGGTTTTTACATTCACCATAAAAAGAACTTACGACTGCTAAGCTTGAATAATAGAAAATTTAAAGCAATCTTATAAAACAATATGCTTTAAGGAAAATTTTCTTTTCGTCTGGCAACAAATTTCGATAGTCTAACTGCCAGAGCATGAAATTTTACTTCACATACCCTCTAAACGTAAAGCATGGAAAATCGTTCAGGAAATTCAGAACCCTTGCAGCTGTTGTAATTGAAAAGAAGAGAAATAAGAAAAACCACAAATGTCCCGCAGGCAATTTATTCGATAGTTTTCTCTTCCATTCAAATCAAACAAGAACACAATTCTCCTCTTCATACGAGACAAAAGCCGCCCAGATTTCTATACAGACTCAGATTCACCGCCGCAGCATCACAGCATCACTGCATAGTTGAGTTCGGGCATCTTGGCACCCCGTTCGATCGTATCCCCAATCCACTTGTAGGTTAAGTGTCGACATGTATGTTGATATTTTTTCCTGAAAAAAAGAATTTTAAATTTCAATCAGACTGGGATTCGCAGGGGTCTCCCTTTTTGCTCTGCTCACCTCAACGAAGGTAAATCTTCAGTGTTTCGGGCGTGTCGATGCAGTGCATGAGTGGCACTGCGACTGTCTTCAGTTACGATGCCTCCCCTTTCAAGGAACATCTTTAAAAGTGGTTTGAAATGGTTTCCAGCCTCCGGCAGGATGAAGGCTACAGTGTCTCCGAAGAGGTCTGAGAGCTCTTTCTTAAAATCGACTTCCATTTTCACAATGTCACTCAGATTGTGCTGGGGCTTTGCGTCTTCCTTCAGCGACACCTTGTACTCGTCCTTAACTTTTATTCGCTTTACATCCGTTTTGGCACCGTCATCAATGAGAATCTTTTTCTTTCGGGGTGACGAGGTGGATGCTTTTGATTTGTCCCCAAGCTCTGAACTATCTGTGGCATCGTCGGAGCACTTGCTCAAATCCAAGAATTTCGTCTTGAGTTCCATTTCGTCTTCATCTATATCTCCCAGTCCCTTGAATAACATATCAACGTTAACACTATCTTTGGAGTTTTTGAATAAATTCTCAAGTTCGACGAGATTTGTGGCATGTTGAGGGTCCTTATCATCGCGCATTCTTGTAATACGAGGGAATCTTATTGATATACCATTCGCGGTGTGTGCTTCAGCCTTTGAAAATTCGGCTCCGGTTATTTCCCACACAGGCATTTTTAGGGGATCTTTGGCCAAAAAGTCAGGAACAGATTGCTTTTTGCAAGAAATCCATTTCGGTAACTTGTCCGGATCGGCTCTTACCATTAAAGGTTTCAACTGTGGTTGCAGATCTTCCATTGTTGCGTCGTCTAGACCAGAGTGAACTTTCGTAACCGTTTTCCATAAATTTGTTTTTTTATCCAAGCACCCCATTAGAAAAATGCTTAACATGCCTCCTTTTTTACCGGTACCATACCACGCTCCAAGAACCACTAAATCAGCAGCATCTGCCATTTGACCCCCAAAGAGGTAATCCTTTTTTAACTTCATCCAACCACGCTTACCTGGATGGTATTGACTTTTTACATTTTTAAGAACTAGACCTTCCAGGCCCGCTTTTAATACCTATGGAAAAAAAATACTTATGTATAAATCCTAAAAACCATTAAAATTTCTCCATAAACAATTAAAATTAAAATTTTATAGAACTCACCTTTGCCGCCATTAGCGCCAACTGCTTTTCGGTTTTTATCAGATAATATTCAGAGAGTTCGACATGGTATTGAATTGGTGTCATAACCTCTTTGAGGATCTTTTTTCGTTCGAAAAGACTTCTGAAAAAATATACTATACATGTAAAATAATAAAAATATAAGAGAAATATTTTTATCGAACTTTTTAGTCAAATCGTCTCCGTTGTAATAAATGCAATCGAATATGAATAAACAAACTTCAGAGTGAGCAAATTGCTCCCTTTTATGAACTCCTAAGGTTCCGAAAGGTAAAAGTTTTCCAGTTTGTGTGTCGACCATAAGAATTTCGGAATCCAAAATTAAATCCTGTCCTTTTGGAAATGCCTGTAAAGTGTTTTTTTTTTTTTTGTAGCTTAAAGAATATTTAAATATGAGTCAATTAACGTTTTTTTCATAACTCTTTAGTTTTTTTCTATGAATCAATTAAATAAATTTAAGTGAATATCGCAGATTATTAAACATATGATATTCTACTAATCAACTAAAAAAACTACGTCCAGAATTTTTTATACAACGCGATACTTTAAAAACTCAACGAAAAGTTTTAAATATCTTTTTTATCCAAAGTAATCACCTAATAATGTTCACCTTTCTGTTTTGAAGTTTAAAAATTCTTTAGTTCCACAGATATTCACAGAAGATAATGAGCTTTTAAAAAGGGTAGAACGGGCGGATAACTTCTTTGAGGAGACCATAAAAAGACCTTTTCTACGCTAACTTAAAATGATAATGGGAGATGATTATGTGGAGAAAAGGTTGAAGCGATAGAATATACATATTTGTATGCGCATTTTTTAAAGATGGAAGACTCTATTTCAACATTTAATGACACCTTGTTTTATGTACATACATATGTATGTACATACCTCTTAATTTCTTTATCAATAATATTTTGAATTAAAATACATAAATGTAGCTCCAATTACACCGATACACATGTTTGTTTTTATAGTTAGTTATATTTGGATATAAGCAGATGAAAGTGTCAAACGGAAAAACACTAAAAATAAAACCTAACTAGAACTTATTTTGCGTACCTACATATATGTAATATCTGTGTTTGCTTGTTCATTTCAATTAAACTATGGAGTTTTATCTTTTTTCCTGATAACATAATAGCCCCACATAGCGGAAATTACAATCTACTAAATCCTGAGGGAATTTGCATGATATTGCACGTAATTTCAATTTTACTGCACCTGAAATTCATTGCAATCACTTTTTGTACACACTGAAAAGTTTCCCCATGAAAGTGCCTTTGCAGGAGTTTGGCTGACGGGGAGTGCTTCGTATCCCTGCTCTTTACGAGCCCATCAAATGCAACGAATCTCAGTTCTGCCAGCATTTCAAAAATATGACCGGAAGGAGTAGGGAAGCATCATCCCTCTAGAGCTGAGGGAATACTATCACAAATCACTTTACTACTCCGGAAATGCAGAAAGGAGCAATGATTTGCACTGCTCAAACATATTCTGGAACTAATTGCAAATTAAATGGGGAAAAAAGCACTAAAGCAAGAAGCATAGCCTCGAGAGAGTATGTCGCCCTGTGAAGTTTTTATTTGGCACATGTATCCTAGGCACTTTATATCCTCCGATATTAAATTTATGACATGGTTACATCCGTTTGTAACAGCGGAGATACTAAAAACCTGGAAACGAGTGCATTTCTGGTGCTTCTTTTCTATCTGCACATAGAAATGCAATTATCTACAATTTGATTTATGCTTAAATTTTGAAATTCTCTTTGATGCAGAATACATAGTGCGATCTCACAGTGGTGGCAAGAGGCCACACAGATCAGGTCAGGGTAATTCGTTTGAATCTGAGTCAGTTGCGGACCGGAGTTATCTCAGAAAGATTGCATGGGAACATTTTTAGACTTGTTATTGCCAAAATTCTATTTTACCCTAGACTAGATGAAGCAGAGTTAGTGTTTGAAAATGTTGGGGAGGAAAAACGAAAAAATATAAAAGATTACCACGTCAAAGCCAAAGGGGATTGTGCCCAGCACGTTTATCGTAACGTTGCATAACAAGGGGCCTCAATATACCTTGGTTCTTGTTTTCATCCCTTCCGTGTATTAGTCCTTAACCCCACAGCTCGATAGAAAGGAGCTCGTTGCCAAAATCATATCATGCTGTGCATGCAAAATTTTACACCTGAAATAATGACTCGGAGTATGTAAGATGGGTTGTTCCGAACAACTGCAGGGATTATTATATTCGGAGGATACAATAGAAGCAGGAGCTCGAAGAGAAGTGATTTCCTTAGAGACCATACAGTTGTTTTGGATTATTTTGGATTAACTAACTGCAAACGAGTAACTAAATGCACACCTTCTAGGCAATAGGCATTACTCAAACAAGCAATTGAATTTGACTGAAAATAATTTGCATACATACAACTTTAAGTAACTTTACAGCTCAATTGAAGAATGGATTTTATATTTTGAAAAACTAAACTAGTTTGTTTCAAACATGCAGGACAAGACAAAATTTGTAGATAGGTAACACATCTTTTATAACTTCTTCACAGCAACAATTTTCATTTGATAATTCTTGTTAAGAAGTATAAAAAATTTAACTGAACTAATACAAACGAAATAAGAAAGTATAAATATGTTTTTAATTACATAAATTATTATGTTAGTCTTATTCAAAAGCTGTCCAAAATTGGAAATTCAATTAAATATAAAAATATAGTACCATTTTCACTTGAGTTTTTTGTCAGCATTCAATAAAATCAAATTAATTAATCCTTCAAGATTTGGTCGATACGTCTCGATTTTAAATTTTAAAGTCTAGTTTAATAGAAATAAATTCGATACTGGATCCTACAAATAGACAATTCATCGGCAGGAAAAACGAGAATCCTGAATGGAGTGAATTAAATGCAATGTTATACATTTCAAGTAGTGCATAGTATGTTTTGTTTGGTAATGGCAAATATATTTGTGTTTCCGGATTTCTACAAAGAAAACAAGTACCACGAACCCAACCACTTCCGTCTATTAGGCATAACGATTTTTTTTATTCCACTCTGATATCCAAATATGTTTTAAAATTCCACGTAGGAATAAAAACATTCAAAATTGTTTTGGTGATTCCAATAACGACTAAACTTCATTGTACGAGAGCGTGTTTTGCATTGTGAGCGGCTAAAATATGCACTTCATTGAAAATTGTGAATTACACGAAACGACTCGGGATGATGGCCTGTTCAAACAATTTAAAAGAGGAATGCTTTTGGGGCGACATATTTTAAATAGAGCAGCCCCACTTTGCCAATGTAAACCCCAAACAATTGGGTTTGCGCCGCCTCGCTACCCTTGACAACAACGCCCCCGCGATGTACAGCAATTCGGATGGATGCTCGCCAAATTGAAACTAATCACCGGCCATCGATCAGAAAATATTTTTTTGGTCCTTCCCGACCCCCGGCACTCCCCTCATTTATTCCAGTTTTCCCGGCGAGTTGGCATTAACACAAATTTATGGAGCCATTGCAGACGAGATTGTACTCGAAGCCGTTCCGTCATTTAATGACGCCATTACGGCAAAAATGATGCCGTAATAAATCGAAATGAAATGGTAATCGCCCGCATAAATATTTTGAACAAATATTGGCTGAGAAAAAGATTGGTTTTGTGGATAAGAAGGGAGAGGAAAAAATTTCTTTCTTATAAAAATTCCCGTGAAATACCGCAAAAGATTTAGGGACCGCCTTTCGTCGTTCAAGTCCTTTAACTCAACAAACAAAGACCCTAGAAAATCTTGGACGTACTTAGCGTCAATTACAATTACGAGAAGTAATTTATTTACAATTCTCTTTACTTTTCATTGTATCTTACCTTGGGGATAAACTCTTTACACCGACTTATCTTATGATCTTGAACGGGCTTCAGGTTCCTTGAAAAGAATCTGAAATTAGAAAGAAATTACGTTTGCGACGATGAATGGTTAGAACTGTTGAACGTTCAACGAACTCACCTAAATTCATTTCCTTTCTTATGTATCTGGACACGTTCGCCGTCGTATTTTACCTCACTGTACAACCCGTCCGGATTCTTAGCAATCGCCTTCTCAACAGATTTGCACGCCTCGGCCAACATTGGGCTAATGGGCGACATTAATTGCACCCCACTTTTAGAAGAATCTGAACTTTCGCCAAGCTAGAAAACAAAGAACAATAGTTGAGAGTTAAGATAATAGGCTTACCTAATTAAGGCCCAAAAAAAATTTGCTGCTTGAACCACGGGCTCACCTTAGAAGTTGTGGTAGAAGTTGGGCTAATTTTATTTTGCGAAATTAAGGGCGCAAATTTATCGACAACCATGGCCAGGTTACGTGAGTTTTGGAATGCAAGATAAGCCGCTGGATCAAGGGCATCCAAAATATGCCGTGGGCCAGCATTTATCCGAAGGTCGTGTTTAACCAAACGGATTACCTGAGAGAATAAAATATTATTATATCTGTAAAAATCCTGTGACACTCATTCGATCAAAAATAGCTAAATTAGTGAAATACATGTCGGGCAGCTTTAGTCTGCCACACTTAAAAAAAAAAATGTTAGATATTATTTTATTCTTTGTCAATTATATTGAAAATTGCTGCTTACTAAATTACGGAAATTATTAATCTCTACAGAAAAGCTTCAACATATATATTTTCTCACTATATTTTTAATTACTGAGCTCAAGAATTGAACAATGTTGTGCGACATTCAGAGAAATTCACACAAATATGTATATAAAAAAATTGAAAATTGAAATCTCTCCCTTTCAGAAATATGAAAAACATCTCAAAGGAAATTCCTAGTGCTATTTTCCGCGAAATAAATATTATCATAATAGAAATTCTCAATTGCATTAAATCTTACCGTCTTAAGATCATCAGCATCGCACTTCTCGCAGAGTTTCTGAAAAGCCTCGACCTGGTCGTCCTCCTTCGTTAGCGTCGACAACTCTTCCAGAAATTCATCAACTTCCCGCAGAGTGAGTTCATTTGGAGTTTTGGGTCGAATACATGAGGACGCCTCGAAGTACTTGCGGATCGTCTCGGATACATCCCCTGCAATAGTCGCCTTCAACAAAGTGCTCGAATTTATCTTGGTAACTTATTACCCTGTTCCAGGTCGGTAAGCATTTCCTGGTGGTTGGTCCGAAAGACCCGTGAGAACAGCTTTATTAGCTGCTTGCTCTGCAAATTGTAAATCCTCCGAACGGCGGAAGGAAGCAGCATTTTCACCCAGAGGTAGACATCCCCCTTAAATGACTTTCCGCTCGTTCCCTGAATTTGGAGAAAGAAAAATAGAAAAGTTGCATTTGGATGAGGAAGCGACTTACCCCGACTAAAAATTTTTGCAAAATTTCCGACTTGATTGAATATCGACTATCGGCTGCTATTTGATCGCATATTTCACGAAAAGTCCGGAAGTGGCTATCCTTGGTAACCGTCCGGAAATTGCTGGTAGCTGCATCGGGGCTAGTCACAGCAGTGGTCTTTTTTGACGTTTTTTGTAATTGAACCGGACTCGTCCCAACTTTGGCTTTTGGCACAGTTCCTAAACTTTCGTGAAGGTTTTCCAAAATCACGTCACGGTCAGTTTCCGAAAGCGCTTCCCACCCGTCGATGTCGTCGACAGATTCAATTTTCTTCGTGGTTGCTCTCTGGGTTTTAAATGCTTCAAAAAGGCAGCCGACGTGATACCATTGCTTCATTGTGCCTGCACTATAGCAAATTTTAATTAATATTTTGTTAATTGTAAATTTTTTATTGACTTACTCTGAGAAAAAATTAGGAACAACTTTTGCCAATCTTAAAGCACCCGCTTGACACTTATTCTTACACTTTTTACAAGTTGCTCTGCCAGATTTTGCCTTCTCTACGAAAAACATTTTGCCTCCTGAATCGTCCATTATTGTGAAATTTTAACAAAATACTTTGCGTATAAATTAGAGATAAAGAATTAACACTGTTTTTTAATTAAAGTTGAAAAAAAGATAGCCTCTGGTATAGTAAAATATTTACAATTAGTGCAACACAGACTTTCTGTCAGCATTGTTGCGAAATTCGACCTAATCTGGGCGAATATTTGCACTGTTTACAAGTGGACGGGTTTGACACTTCCGCGACGTCTCCGCGGGTACTGCATCATTCAGTAGAATAACTCTTTTGTTCCGTTCCGAGCGCAATCAGCTGTTCTGCAGACATCCGGATGTGTTTTGCTTCCATTTGTGCTCAAGTCGGGAACTTTGCGTGAGCTTTTTCAACTGGCTGGCGGTTAAACGATTTGCCAACGTCTAATTTTCTATTTCACTTTTATCAAACTGGCGCAGCTCTTTTTTATTCGTACATGCATAATTACAATTCATTTATTGCCAAAAAGAAGTCAATATACAGAAAATCAGAAAAAACCGCCAGTTAAATTTATATTATTTTTTTACAATTGAGGTAAACATACTAAACCCATATTTATATCATTTGTGTGCACATAATTCAAATATGTACATACATATTTTTTTTTTTAATAAATTTTTAACTTTCCTAAATAAAACAAAACCGGATCAATTTATCCCGTATCATAGTACTTAAACTCTGCAATGTGGAAGATATTTTAAATACTTTTAAAAATAAATGTTCAAATATCCATAAATATAAAAAGTTTTGTCGAAGATACACCCGCATAAAACGCCAGGAGAATTTTAACTGTTCTTAAAAAGTTAATACCTAATGTATATGTATGTATGTATAATTCAGTTTAAATACTCAATAATGTCAATCTTTTAAATAACACAGCTCAGCAAAATTTTGTCTTGCCAAGTGGTAGGTTATTTCAATAATATTTTTATTATATTCATACAATACTTAAATCTGGAAACAAAATTGTTCACTTGAACCATGTTTTCAAGAACAATGGGAATAAAAAGTGAGAAAATTTATATTTGAGAGCTTTGAAAATACTTTTGTTTCATTGATGTGTCGGATATTCTTCCCGATTTTATGTGTTTGTAATCACATAGGTTTGAAGTTGCACCTTCATACCGAATTCTTTTGATCCTGATTATGCTTAACAATTGAATGTATGCATTTTGCATTTCTGTCTTGTTAATTCTTATTTTACAAACCTTTGTAGTGTTTGTATGTCTAACTTTCTGCCTGTTTTACTGGTAAATGTCGGCCCTGTAATATCTGAGCCTATTACATTCAGAAGAATAAAAAGCTTGTACGTTAAATTCTATCAGGGAGCATTTTCGGGGGAGGGAGATAACAAAAATCCAGCTTAATGGAATTAGGCAGCAAAGTGCCTGTTTTTATTATTGAAGTGAAGACTATCAATATCATTTCCAATGAACTCAGAGATACTGTTTCTACAAGATAAAAGTCAATAAAAATGTAAAATTAAAATTATATAAATCTTTTAAACAGGTCAAATCCACTTGATTAAGAAACTCTCTATATAACAATTTGTTTAATATGTAGATGAGTCATAAATTAACCCTATGTAGGTGGATGCGGTAGTAGTGTGAGTGCGAGACCTATAGTTGATGGAGCTCTGTTCAGACCGGAGGGTGGTGGAACATTCAAAGAGGATTTACGGATTTATTAAGCAAAATCCCTTAAATTATTCAATAGATTTCGCAGGCCAACGAGGCTAATGACTCGATTAATCATCACAAATTAAGAGCTAAAATTGGAGACAGAGGAATTTCAGAAAATTGTTGCAATATCGATACTTTGCAGATACATTCTGATCTATTGAATGGACTTTATATTTCGGAAGATATATTATATATATTTTGTTACGAAATCCTCTTTCCATAAAAATGAAAAGAATTTATATTTTTGTAATTTGTACTATTGGTCTAAGGGCTTATTAAATTTTAGTAATCACCTTCTAAGAAAGAAATAATTAAAAATATTGATTAATTAAGATTATTTGTTTTATTTTATTTCAGGTTCCAATTGTGATAAGGTGGTATACTCCACCAAACACAAAAATGGTACAATACAAACGCCACTGTTTCCGGGACCATATCCAGTTAGAACTTTTTGTAGATATGAGTTCCAGGGACAAGGAAGGGAACGTGTTCAGGTAAAATTTACTCTATTCCAGCTCTGACCTATCTTTAAAATATGTCCGCATTCCAGATAAAATTTTTCGAATTTAGTCTGCCCTCAGAAGGAGACAGCTACGACTGCGAAGATGCAGACACGCTATCTGTTTTCGTACCAGTTCGAGGGAGATTCGAGTCGATCGAAACCCTTTGCGGAGATACGATGCCAAAACCAGTCATGTCCAATGGACCACGGCTACTCCTCGAATTCAGAGGGAAGCAGAGCGGAAAAGGAAACCGTGGATTCAAGGCAGAATTTAAATTTTTAGAAAGTATGCAGTGCATTTAATTGTAAGACTTCTATTCTAATCAGAAACAAATATTATTATTTTTCCAGATTTTGGAATAATTTCGGGAAAGCAGTTACCTGACTCTGAATGTTCATTTGCATTTAACAACACCGAAGGGCGAGGGGGTTGGTTTCATTCCCCAAATTTTCCGGGTGCGTATCCAAGGAACCTTGAATGCAATTACTATTTTTACGGTCAGGCAAACGATAGAATTTTTATACGTTTTACATACTTCGACGTCGAAGGTATATTCCCGTAAGTGATTCATTATTTTTATTTCTATTTTATAGTCATAGAAAAATTCATACTATATAAAATTTACAGTTGCGAAGAAGCAACGGCTAGTGACTACGTTGAATTCTCCAATTTCATGAGTATCGATCGAAAATTTCGAAAATTATGTGGGAAAAGGGACGGATTCACCGTTCGATCAGATGGTCAATTTTTTCGCATAACATTTCGGACAAATGATCGTTTTGATAAGACTGGATTTCGAGCATCATATTCATTCGAAGCGGATCCACCAACAACGGAGGCAACGTTCTCCCAAGAATCATCGGACGGCAACCTTAAATCTAGTAAGCTATGATTTAGTTGAAAGTAATCGACTTAGTTCAAATTATTTCCTATTTTAGGTATAGCCCTTATCGCTGCTGGTATCATCACTACATATTTTTACAGAGCTGTTGGAGAACTTTTATAGTTGTAAATGAATTCCTTTTTTATTTCAACCTCTATGTTTCTGTTTGCCTTGGTTTTTACAAATCGTATATGGATGTTTATGTGAGTGTACAGATAAATCAAAATAAATTTTAAGTATTAGAAAGTGATGTGTATTTTTGTATTTCCTTTCAGACTACCAAAACCAACAATTAAGGCCAGCATGTAATTTATTATATTACAAACGTATTTCTTTAAATTTAAAATTGCCTTTAGAAACTTTGGAACAAGTTTTTAGGAAATGTTACTACATGTTTTTGAGAGAAACGAAAAGTGGAAGGTAATATTTTTTCCAGTTGTTTAAAACTGGTTAAATTTATTTATGTTGCAAAAACAGTTTAAATAATTGTGTGACTAAAAATTAAGAATTGCTCTTTGAAGATTTCAAATTCTTAATGTTTTATGCACTTTTTCTAGTAAATGTGAAATGATTAATTAAAAACTAGCATGTCTATGCAAACCTAATTATGTGTGTCCTAACGTGCACAAGGTCATCTTATCATAAATTTAAATGATTTAGCTTTAAAACGAAGAGCAATTTATTAATCATATAAATAATATCCGTGCTGTCCGGGAATTGTATAATCTATTTTTCAACAAATTGCCCAATTTGCCTAAACTTCATAGTCAATTTTATTTACAAATTTTAGATTTTAGTGTACCAATGAAAAGCTTGGGTACATACAAAAAGCTCATGTTCCGGATCTTCCGGTTAATGCTCCAAAATTGTTTCTTGGACCAAAATGTAGTTAATTGATTTTACAGGGATCTCGAGAAGCTATTTATTAATTTGGGGTTGTAGCCGGCATATTAAATATGTATAAATCGGATATTTTTCGATAATCGTTTCGCTTGGCTTTCCATAGGAAAACAAAAAACACCTGGGAGCTTTTGCAATCGGAACAAAAACGAATTCGCTTCTCTCAACGTCTCGATTTTAGGAACGAGTGAAAGCACGGGACGAGACGAGCCGGAACAAAGCGGGCGAATGTCATGCGTGAATTCAGATTCATCAGTTCTCGAGAAGAACCCGACGTGAGTGGGGGTTGGTTTGTATTGTTTTCGCCTTCGGTATTCAGAAGAAGGAATTCCGGAAAATTTATTAAAATTGAAATTTTTAGTCAAGTGCTTTTCTGATTTCGCTTAACGTGGAAATTAGTGCGATTGTTTGTGACCCTCGGTAATTGGGTGACATTTTCGGGGAGTTTGACGACGTTTGACAAGTTCTAATTTCAAATACGCAAAATGCTGAGCAGGACTCTGTGAGTACCAAAACCAAGAAATCCACAAATATCGGGGTTTCCGCCCGGTCTGTCTAACGAAAGCAAAAGTTCTTGGCACGCAGGTGTACGCTCAACGGCGACTCGCACAAAATCGATTGTTTGGGGCTCTGTGACCCCAAGGGAGGTTTATGTAACATTTTCGGGGGCCGCACTCCGTTCAGCTTCGGAGCTCCATTCCCCGATTTTTGCGAATAAGCCCGGCTGTGATGTAATCAATTTTGGCAGCAGAAATATGCGACCGAGGAGGTCGTCTCCGTCTATTCTTAGGCCACTCCCGTGGATAATTTTCCCACTTCATGCTCGCGGGAATAATTAAAAATCTCTGGGACGCAGTGCAACGATTTCCCCGAACAATTTTGTTTTCCCCATGGACAGTTTATTAAAAGGATTTTCTGATTGTTATATAAATCATAAAATCCTGTCGGGACGGGAGCTCTCCCGGCAAGGTCAGACATCCCGTCTCTCGGATCCATTTAAAGAGGCTGGAGTGTAACGCAACGCAACGATGTGGAAGTGGAACAGTTGACATTTGTTCGATCGATGAGCAGCTGATGCGCACATGCGCCGGGTTCGCGTGTCGTGTCGCTGACATGTTTGCGATTTCTGAATGATGACGTAACAGCTGGATACGATGCAAATTACCTGAAGACTTGATGCTTTTATGTGTAATTAATTGCAACAGGTTTTTCACTAACTAGAATCATTCTCGATGATTCAATTATCTAAACCGCATTATATCCATTTAATTTTCATAATCATTTCTTCCTTTAAGACTTGAGAAAAATAATTTACTTGCAATCACAATTCTGTAATCTTATACAAATTTCGGGGAATTGGTCACAACACAATTACTGGAAACTTAAATAGCGATGATTTCTGAGAAACGAGTTAAATTACACCTTTATACAGTTCTTGAAGCAAGTGTTCGCATTAATTTAATTCTCTGCTGCCCGAGTAATGGATGCAAGCGAAGTTCCTAGAATGAATTTTTTATTTACATAATATATTCATAGGAGGTAACTCCATATTCACTGACGTAACATTTGGAGACTATCATTTCAGACATTTTTCAATCTGAGAACGATTTCCAAAGCATTTTGTAGTAGAAAGGAAATATGTACATATATTGAAATAAACTCGACTCCCATTATTATCGAGTAGTTAAAAACAAATTAGTGCAAATTTCTCGTTATAGTCTTTTTAGGAAAATCCGCCGTTTCCACTTTTACAAAATTTCTCTTGACTGAACATTTTCCTTAAATGTGTGATTAATTAGATATGTATTATATTAATGGTTCTAAAAATATTTTATGTTCAACCTTCTCTTATTTTAACTCTCTATGGGCATCATCATTTAATAATAATAGTGCAAATGTTGTGTTCTTACTTCAAAGATTCATTCATAACGTTAAAAATACAATAAAACAAGCAAAACTAAACATACACAATTAATTAGCACATCTCTCAATTTTACAATTATTCTGTCGAAATAATTCAATTTAATTAAAAGAATGTTCAATATTTCGTTAGTCCTCCTTTATCATAGATGCGGGTTTTCTAGCATACTGTAGACTAATCATTCGCATCTTTGTTTTGTAAAAAAAAACCTGTGTACGTTTAATAAGTTCACAAGGTAACGTTCCACAGTCGCTCGATTGGATTTAGAGCAGAATTTTATAATGCACCTTCAAAAGCATGTATTCTATGTAGGTAATCTACATATTTGTGGCCGGTGGATTCTACGGCTACATCTATAATCCTCTTTTAATTTTAGATACAAATAAATCAGAATTTATTCATTGCATTATGGCTCCTAGGCTTTTTTGGATTTGAATCATTTTCATGTATAAGTCAAATGAGTCAAAATGAGACGTATTTTCAATATGGGATATTTTACACACTGCAATTTATGGTTACATAATTCTAGTTTCATAATGCATTTACATATATGTATATCTATGCAAATACATAACAACAAACAAACCATACAATTGTAGAGAAATTTATGTAACAAAATATATCGCCAAAAATTAGAATTATTTTTAAATAGAACATATTTGAGGCAGTCCACACACTCCTGTGCCAATTTTAATCATAATCTTTTAAAACTTTCCCATGAACTCTACTAAGGGAATGTTCATTCTATTTTTAAATATTATAGGAAGTAAAAAATCATCAAATAGACATTGATTGATAAATGATGCCCCTTTTACATGTTGATCTCAATTTAATTTTTAATGAAAAGTAAACATACCCAGGCGCTTAAAGCAAAACGTTTGAAATGTTTTCATTCAGGTAAATATTTTATATAAAAAAAATTAAAAATAGATAGAAAACCAAACGTGTTAAGCCAAGAACTAAAGGAAATTGAGAATGAAATTATTATTATAATATGTATGTTTTTTTGGGAAATATCTCACATTCCGAACGAAATTGCTTTTCAGTGGAATTTTAATTAATTATATTTTTTTAAATATTTTGTAAAAAGCAAATGAAGTAACAATTATTTTATGTGAATATAACACCGGTTGTGGGTCAATTAGATTGTATGCGTAAACGTTATCAGTGGTTGCGAAAGTTGTGCCAATATCACAATTGATAAATTACAAGTGTTTTTTCTTATCTCTATATTTCAAGAAATTCGGTGGAAATTAATTGACATATTAAATACAAATTAAGAAAGAATGGTAATTATTTTCCTCACACTTTTAGGAGATAATCAGAAAAAGCAAGATTTTGAAATAAGTTGATTACAAAAAAGATACTTGGCTGGCTCTTATCTCACTTATCTCTCTTTTTATATACGTAAATGGAAAGTACAATATTAACTTGCTCCATTGTGATCTAAAACTGTGGGAGGATAAAATGTATGCAATTTTACCCTGCAAATTATTAAGCCTGATTATGAATTTCTGTAGGATGTGATGTAAGAATATTCTCTTTTTTTTTTTAAATGTTAAATATTAAGCATTTAATTCTTACTTTCATTAATATCATATTTGAGTGTAATTGTAATCAGCGTGGGGACAGATTTATATTTGTAAACTCGCTTACAATTCTACTGATTGATTTGTGTTAGTTGTGGAACTAATTACAAAAGAAAATAGCTTTCTGATTTGCTTTTGTTTTGAATTAAACTCTCGCCGATAAAGGAATTTCTTGTGACATCAGAAACATGTTATGTAATTGCTTTTCCTCTTTGTCCACAGAAAGTAAAGTACGCGAGTTGGCGACCGATTAGCAATTTTTAAGCCATTCGCAAGCACATCGGCAGGTAGCAGGCAGGAAAGTAATTTTGCCGTCATGTTCGCAGTCACGTATTTCTTCCACGGAAGCCTCGTTACAGATCGTGTACTGTTTGTAAGAAGACTAGATTTCCTTATAAAACAAGAAGAATAAACGAGCCATCGCGCCCATTCACTGTTCAGGCACACTTCTATCGATTTTTGGGATGTTGACCTTTAGAGGTAATAGGCGTTCTCGTGTCACATTAATGAGCCCTTGTGGCTTCGATAAATTAAAACTACTTCACGCTGGAGAAAATCCTCCAGAATGAGGTCAATATGAAATTATGCGAAAACACTTGCGACGGGTCAAATGGTTCAATGAGTGTGTATTTTCTAAGAAATTTATTTTTAAATTTTTTCCTCCGCCTACATCTGCTCCCTGAGTGTCATGTCCAAATCGGCAATTCTAGGTGGCCAGCTTAAGATGATCTCTTTTGAAGATTTGCCAGGTGAATGAAGACATTTATCCTAAACGCTTCTTTAAAGAGGCCATTGCTGCACAATTTTATTTACAAATCCGCTTATCGAAATTAAGCCAATTTATCAAATAGGTAAATACTTATAATTATTGAAAAAGTGGATAGGTTTTTTTTTCTTCTAAATGAAATAAACTGAAATTTTTTCGCTTTTCAACTACTCCATCATCCACTTAATTTTCTTCCTTTTTGGGATTTTTTTCTTTTTCCAAGCATCAAACAGAAACAGGGGTTCGATGCGAAATTATTCGCAATGATAGCTTCGAGAAATTATAAATTGTAATTTATTGCCACCGTTTTCGCAGTTCTTTACATGTACATTTTTTAAATCTCAAATTAAAATTTCTCTTTTTCCTGATTCAACTAAACTAAAGAGTAGTTTTTCTGTTTAACCAAAATTGCAAAAATTACATGGGAAGTTGTAAGCTTTGCTTTGATATTAATTTAATATTTTTAATAATTTACTCTATATTAAATTTATGTCAAAGTAAAGCAGAGCATTGAGTGTCTCAAAATTTTTTCTTTAGTTTAGTCAAAGAAAACCTAAAACTTTTGAATTCACATAACCATTAAAAAGATTATGAGAGTCAAGAATAAAAAGTTTTTATTTAGATTTAGCCATTTAGCATTGCTGATAGCTTATAAAGCTGATTACGTTGTTACTAAGACTATGTTAAGATTTATAACGTACCTAAGAAGTGGGAGTAGTACATCAACGTTATGCAATCCATCTGGATTACCATGTTAAGTAAACAAAAAATGATTTTGATCTTGAGCGTCGCAAGATCGTAAAATGTTTTGTGATGCAAATAAGTACTAAACATATAGAACAAACAACTTTAAAAAATTGTCACATTCAAGGGAAAAGTCGAAAGGCTATATGCTTAAGAGTAGCTTTTTTGTTAATTTATCTAGGTACATATTTCAGCGATTTTGAAATCCTTTAGGCCCACATTTAAATCTGAGATTTTAATAACTTAAGCGAGAATAAAACTATTTTTAGATACCGGCCTGACGACCAAAACAGCGAAATCCTCCACTCTTTCATTGCTCGATAATTTGCGACCCTTTCTGTTTGCATAACAAATGTTCACTGAATTTCTTAAGATAGCTGACTGGAACAACAAATGTTTTGTTACGCAACATGTCTCCGATTTAAGGTCATTGTTATTTTCATATCACATGAAGCACTTCCGATTAACCCGAGTGATCTCAATTAATTGAACTGGTGCCGTCAATGCCGGGGTGATCTCAATTAAGTGAAAGGGGCTCGTTATCAATTAATGAAGTGAACCATAAGCAAATTGAATGAGCGGCACAGGGTCTATTGATAGTGTTATTTATATTGTTACAGATTATCGTTTGAACCATATATTTGTCACATTAAATTTATGTGTTTTTTTCTTTGTTGCAGATTAAATAATAATTTAGCGAAAGCGTGCGCGTGCTTCTTGGAACGAGTAACACCTGCAGCGGCAAATTCTAGGGGGTATCATGAGGCTACCGGTGATATTCTTTGCCCTAATAAGATTCAGGGGATCGATCACTTGCGGGACGCCAGACTAAATAAGGTTTGTATTTAACGTTATTAAGAAATCCACGTTAATTATTTTGAGTAATTTTAGGGTTTGGGATTTACTTTGGAGGAGCGACAAACGCTCGGTATTTATGGACTTCAGCCACCTAGATTTAAGACACAAGCGGAGCAAGTAGCACTTTGCAAAATTTCAATTACTCGCTACAAGGAAGATCTTAACAGATACCTTTATCTCGTCGATCTTCAGGTAACGTTCTTTAATATTTAAAATTCATTCTATGCAACAGTCGTGTCATTTCAGGATCGTAATGAAAAGCTGTTCTTCCGTTTAGTTTCAGAGAATGTTGAACAGATGATGCCGATCGTTTACACTCCCACTGTGGGCCTGGCATGCCAAAAGTTTGGACTTATTTATAGAAAACCACGTGGTCTCTTCATTACAATAAATGATCTGGGCCATGTTTATGAAGTTCTGAGAAATTGGTAAGTATTTTTACATTCCTTTATTTTCTTTTTACTCGTAGTTCTTTAAAAAGACACTCGGTACTTATGCTTTTCCACCAAGTCTCTTTTGTGGAATTGTTTAGAGCAGATGAATTGCGGGCAATTAACTGCAATTAATTCGGAGAAATTCTATTGCTTTCCTCTGTATGCTGAGAGAAATCATTCATTTAGTAGGAGCAGGTTTTATAATACTTCTACGTTTTCGAGCGGGAAGTTAATATCAACTTACATATTTTGCTGTTTGATGGAATTTTTTCCTTACAAATTAAGTCTAAAATACTGCAAATGTGGTGGTTTTTAATTCTTCATTCCACAAATTAATTTCTGTGCTACAAAGACTTTGCTATTCTGAAAATAAACATAAAATAATAAAGTTTGGATAGTGTTGGAGTTTTCCATAATGTATAACACAATCCATTCAGCTTTCAAAAAACTAAATCATTGTTCTATTTTGTCCAAAAATCGACTTGGCCTTATAAGTGGCAAGTCTACAGTTACTAATTTTAATTCAAATGTTTAACTTTTTTTCTTATCGAATCTTAAAAAGTTCAGTGATAATTTTGAAATTGCTGTCTTCCCGAAAATTGTAACTAAATATAATTTACAAAAATCAAAATAATAACCTTTCATTGAGGAAATCAAACGTCGTAAATGGTTTAATATAAGACTTAAAGAAATTTAGGAAACGAATGTTATCTTTTTAGCTTTTATTTCGCTTTAAAACTTTAAGTACCTGTATATCTTCTCTCAGTTTTTTGAAATATTTTTATTCGAAGCATTTCTTTGCAAGTCATAATTTAAAAAAGCCATCATAATAATATAAAAATTGTTGCTTTAGTAATAAATTCAGTAAATAGCTAAACTTCAAATAATGCTCTATTAAGAAAAGCGATAAACGTAATTGCCATGTCCACCGTAAGTGCACAACAATGCAAGCGATAATCTTACAACACCATGACTAATCAGTTTTACACATTTGGTGATAATAAACGTATTTAACTTATCACAAGTACTCTTTAGAACCTCATAATTTTTTCATTTTTTTGTTTTATAAATCTAGGCCAGAACCAGATGTTCGTGCGATTGTTGTAACAGACGGTGAAAGAATTCTGGGGCTGGGCGATTTAGGAGCAAATGGAATGGGAATTCCTGTTGGAAAATTAGCCCTCTACACGGCTTTAGCTGGTATTCAACCTCATCAATGCTTGCCGATTATGATCGACGTTGGAACGAACAATAACGATCTTTTAGAAGATCCTGTTTACATAGGACTACGACAAAAGAGAGTTACTGGCGAGGCATACGATTGCTTGATAGATGAATTCATGGACGCTGTAGTGAAGCGTTATGGACAAAACACCCTAATCCAGTTTGAAGATTTCGGAAATCAAAATGCATTTAAACTCCTAGATAAATACAGAAATACGTATTGCACGTTTAACGACGATATTCAGGGGACTGCTGGTGTAGCGGTTGCTGGGCTGTACGCCTCAAGAAGGCTTACAAATAAGAATTTTACAGACAACACGTTCTTATTTGTCGGTGCTGGGGAAGCTGCAGTTGGTATTGCAGACCTTTGCGTTAGGGCTATGGTCTCCGAAGGACTTTCAGAAGAGGTACATTCAGGCTTTAAGCATTATTTATTGATTTTAAATAAATTTATCACACTTTTATTCTATTTTTATAGGAGGCGAGGAGTAAAATCTGGATGGTTGATATTAATGGTCTTTTGACTAAAACTCGAGAGAAGGGTAAACTGGAGGGTCACCAATTGAATTACGCTAAAGATGTCGAGCCGATGCAAAATTTAGATGAAATTATTGAAAAAGTGAGGCCTTCTGTAAGTATTCAATAATTTTAGAGTTTAATGCCAAAGAATCTTTATTTTTTTAAATTAGAATTTTAATTTTTAACTCAATTACATTTAATTATATTAACGCCATTTTTCAATGCAATTTATTTTGTAGTTATGAAGTGTAAAACTGTAATTCTTTGTATATTGCACCAAATATACAAATTTATTTCAATTACTTTTAAATTTCCATTGTCATTACCCATCAAATTGCAAGGATATTCAATTATTATAATTCATAATTTTTTAAAAATTAATTTTTTTAAACATTCAATTTAAAGAATGAATTTGTTAATGAAGTTTACAACTGTGATTTAGACGATATGTGGACAAGTTTAATATATTTTTATAAATAGGTACTTATTGGAGCTTCAGCTACTCCAGGACTGTTTACACCGGAAATTCTTAAAGCAATGGGAAGTTTCAATGACCGTCCAATTGTTTTTGCTCTATCAAATCCTACAAGTAAAGCTGAATGTACTGCGGAGCAGGCATATCAGAATACAGAAGTAAGTAAATTTTATAGTTGTTGATTAATTTAACATATTAGTTATTTATTCATTTGTTTCGTATTAACGATTTATGTTTCAGGGGCGAGTAATCTTCGCATCCGGTTCTCCGTTCCCACCGGTAACAATTGATGGCAAAACCTTCAAATCAGGCCAGGGTAATAATGCCTATATTTTCCCTGGTGTTGCTCTTGGTGTCATTGCTACGCTGACCCACCATATTCCAGAAGAATTTTTCCTAATTGCTGCCAAGGTACTTGCTGACACAGTGTCAGAGGAGGATTTGGAAAAAGGCTCACTTTATCCACCTCTCGGAACAATTCGAGAAGTTTCCATGAAAATTGCGATGGCAATTACAACCTATGCGTACGATAAAGGTAAAATACTCAGTTATATTCAAGACAAATCAGAAAACACTCGTTAATTTTAATCCAAACATTTCTTTTAAAGTGTGTTAAAGTCAAAATTGATAACACTACAATTTTTTCTTTGCAGGTTTGGCATCAACATATCCTGAGCCAAAAGATAAAAGGAAATGGCTCGAGAATCAACTTTTTAACTATAACTACGAAAGTTCGATGCCAGTCACATGGCCTTGGCCTCCGCAACAACAAATTAAACTCCGCGATTTACCAAGTAAAAAATAATTTGGTGATCTTTAATTATTCAAAAAAAAAATAAAAATAAAAGAAAGAGACACACGGCACAGTCACAAAACGTATTAAGAAAAAAAAAAGTTGAACAAAACGAAAAGCAATAATATAAGTGAAAAGTTGTAAACACCCTTGCCGGTGCCCCAATCTTTGATTTTAAATTAAAGTTATTGTTTCTGTTTCTAGTTAGCCGTTATAATACTCTTATTGGCTATATTTATTTATTTATTATAATATTTTGTTTGATACGTAGATGTCAACCTCTAGTAATGATTGAAGAAAAAGAATACTACCAATTTTTGGTTTTAATAAAGTGCATAACCGTCTACCTGACCTGTAACCAGGGTACGATTTAATTTATTTGTGATAAAGTCCAGCTGGAGCACGGCTTCTATATTATATTAAGTATTGAATATGTAATAGTTGAAAATTTTCATTTGACGATTAAAAGCATTGTTTATTGTTTAAGCAAAACATAAAAAAAAAATTTGTAAATTTCCAATACTTTTGCCGATTTGCAGTATTTGTGAATACAAAGTAATGAAGGAAATGTAATGAAATTTGTTGTGTTCTCAAAATGTTTTGCGTTTTCATTTAAATTCCTCCGAAGCCAAAAAGCGTTTACGGCCCTTTCCCCTTCTCTTCAGTTAATTCTGGCCATCTTTCGGTCAATTTGGAACTATTTTTAGATGTGCGGAGCTGGGCTGGTTGTTGTCCCGGGAAGGAAGTCAAGGTTCGATGTTTTTGCGATCTTTCCCCGCTCCAAGACCGTAAGCTCAGTACGATCGGGCCGGGTCTTAGCTAAATTTGGAACTTTCAAACAAAAGCTTCAGATTTTAGCCAAGACCCGGCCCGGTCGTGTCGAGCTTACGGTCTTGGAGCGGGGAAAGATCGCAAAAACATCGAACCTTGACTTCCTTCCCGGGACAACAACCAGCCCAGCTCCGCACATCTAAAAATAGTTCCAAATTGACCGAAAGATGGCCAGAATTAACTGAAGGGAAGGGGCGGCAAATTTAAAAATTGCAGATTCGTTTTAAATGTTTATTTTGAACGGTTATTCATTTTTACAATTTCAGGACAATTCTAATTGAACTTAATTCTAAATTCGACTATTTATTTACATTGTAGATTGTAGACATTTACAAATTTTAAACGTATACAAATTAAAAGACAACTTGTTACACTGGGCTTGTACAAAATGAATTTTTATGCAATTTTAATACTAATTTTAACATATTTTTTTTGGTTTTCAACAGGTGGGGTGGGTCACTTCAGCTAAAAGTTTCGTCCTCGGCTAATTCCAATGTGAAATTTTAGCTCCCAGAGTCCTGATCCCGGGCGATTGCGGTTTGAAGAGAGTTCAGCTGAGAGTTTCCTCCTCGGCTAATTCCAGGGTGAAATCTCAGCTCCCAGAGTCCTGATCCGGGGCGATTGGCTTCTATGGAGAAAAAAAAATAAAGAAAAACAATAAATTTGAGGATTTAATGGAGACAATATTAATATTATATCATTGATGATGAGGGGTTTACGGAAAATTGCCCCAATGCAGGGGTTCACTCCGCTTAATTTTACAAATTTTTTTAATACCTAATTCCAATTGTGAGATAATGACGGGCGTTTTTCGTACTTAGGATGCTACTTTTCGTACTTATCTTTTCGTCTTTTATATACAATTTTACTATTCATGATAACGCCTATTTATGATTAAATATGTTACATTTTTCAGATTACTGAACATACAGATTATAAAAAATTAGTGATTTTAAGGGAAAATTAAATAATGCATACAATTAATCTAAATTTATTGAGCACAAACGTGCTGGAAATCACAGAGAACACAATTATTTGGGTGCTCGGTTGGCTAAAAACCATTGAACTCCGAAAAGGAAACTTGGTGGGCTGTTGCTCGATGAGCCCTGCTTGAAAATATTTCGAGCCTCTTCTAAAGTGTATTCAACGACTTCGATCAATTCGTCGTCTACGCCGCCCCCGGAGTGGGCCTTGTCATCGTCAGTAACTTCGCAGTAGTACATCGTCTGCTGAGCCCCAGAGGAGCCCACACCGGACCTGCCGAGGGAAGTACGTTTTTAAACAGAGTTTGAAATCAAAAGTTGCAAAGTTTCACCTGTAGGTCAGCACCTCTTCAATCCGGTTCAGTGGGACGTTGTAGCCGCACTCCTCCAGGACTTCTTCCTGGGCAATTTCCTTCCAGCTCTTTTTCTTGTCGACAATTCCCGCGCAGAGCTCCAGGGTGATCCCCAGAGAAGGTGGGTACTTTTCCAAGTCTACTTCGTTGTCACATCCCGCCGCGCTTACGATTCCATGGTAAACAGCTGATGGGGGCAAAAAATTTCTGACAATGCCGTCACCCAAGTTGCGCCCTTGGGGGATGGCCCCGAAGTGCACCCAGCCCATAAACAATTTTAGCACTTACCTGGGCGAAATTGTTTGACGAAGACGAGGTTGTTCCGCGTTTTATTGAAGATTATAATCGATACGCTGTCATGCACCTTGAGGAGATCCCAGTTCTTTTCGATGCCGTTCTGAATGAAATAAAACCGAAACGGTTTCACATACGGCGAGTCAGGCGGCAGTGGTCCGATCCACACTTTCGTTATTTTTTCCATTTTTCGAGTTAAATCACTAATAATTTCTTGTGCCCCAGCAAGAAAACGAAGCCCACTTCGACTGACAGATCTACACCACAAATTTATAGCCCTGCGCATTTGGTGTCGGATTGACAATTACGTGAGATTCGGTGAAATTACCGCTAGATGGTGTATGCGCCGGTTTGATGAAGAGATGATTTGATTTTGGAGTGATTATCGTTACTTTACTAAAACTGTTCCAAAAGCTAAAACCTTATTTAAATAATTATTTTTGTTATTTAAAGCTTGGACATGTGATATTTGCACAAACAGAGATAAGAGCTCTGTTTTCGGTCAGAATTTTCTTACGTTTTGTGACACCATCAGAACTGACGGAATAACGGTACCCGACTTGCTGTCATTAGAAAATAAAATGGCAAAGTGTGTAAAATTAAAAATTGCCCAGTTTGTGATTCAGTGGTGTATTTTTCAGCAATTTTGTGTGAAGATGCGTTTTTTAAAGTTGCGATTACTTTGAAAACATAAACATTAAACAACATATGAAAGTGGAAAAGATATATTGATGGTTGTGGCAACAGGTAATTATCACTTTTATTTAATGCAATATGCGCAGGTAAAACACAAAAATCCTGAAAACTTATTATAGTGGATGGGTTTTTCATTTTTTACATTTAAAAGTTATAACTATATTTTGCAAATCCAAAGTCTAAAGATATATCGGGAAAAATCGTAAGCGAGTAAACTAACTACATATTAATGAATGTGATTTGAAATCATTTAAGTTCCCCGGTATGTAATTTTTGAATGGGCTTTCCAGGCTACGTTCTACGTAACTAACGTAAAATTCCTATGCATCTAAGAAAAATCCAAGCAAGAATAGGCACCTTGAAAGACGTCTGCATTAGCTGCAAAAGGTTTTCCAGACGGGGTCCATTGGACACGCTGCTCTTGCCTGCGGGCCACTCATTTTGCAGCATGCAAATCAGTCTTAATTGGAGGAGCGTCATAAAGCCATCACGACTATTTGTCTTAATTTCCGAGGTGCGAGGCGCCTTCAAAAATCACTCTGGGTACTGATCGGTTGGCGAGTGCGAAAACCACTTAACAACTTATTACCTGATTTTGCCGACTTAATTGCTCGCCGTAAATTCAATTTTACTCGCTGCCACTTCACGAATTTGTCCTCGGGCAGTGCACCGCTTAGGATGCTTCGGCGGTTTGGTCCGGGTCCGGTGCGCCGGGGCGCCGGGCGGGCGAGCTGGAGGTGGTGCACAAAATGCAACTGCGACTGCAACTGCCAGCTACCGCAATCGCCCGCAGGTCTCCAGGTGATGCTCAATACCTGAACGCGTTAATATTTATGTGAGACATGCACTCGTACAAATCAATTTCGCCTCAAGTAGGCCGGCGCAATTCAGCATGATTTATTGCGGTGATTCGGCGGTTTGGCGCGTTCGCCGCATGCAAATGGCTCCTTGTTTAGAACGAACCTCCGGGGACCCGGGCGTCTCGTCTCGGGTCCAGGAGGCCCCTCTGGAGTCTGTGGACCGATAGATCTGAGTGCGAGATCTGCGCCAGATATCCGCACCGCGATCGCCCTGCGGATGTTACCTGCATGGACCATTGAATATTATAAAGCCATGAATCAATCACGGCCAATGAATGGCTCGGCCGGCGGCGGTCTAAAGCGGCTCACGATTTCCCACACCCACGCCTGATTGGTGGCGCGGATAAATTTGCATTGACATCACGTTCGAAGGCTCTGCTGGGGCGCGCACAGGTGAGCGGAAGGAGGAATTGTGGGTGGAAATATAAAATTTATTCCCTCTCCACTTAGTGGAATTTGTTGATACAAATGCGAAATTTGTAATAATTAAGTTCCCGCGGCCCCGGAGGTGGCAATTTATGCAAACGCGGGGGGCTCATACGGTGGCTCGGGATTGCGATTTAATGCATAAGGTGCAGCAACGCGGGATGAGCCGCTTTTAGTCGCGACAGACGATGCCGGGCGGACAGGTGCATCCCGCGACTGTCGTCACATCGATCCCCGCGCCAGGGCATGCTTGATTGATTGGATTAAACCACCAATTAATGTGCCCATTAAAAACGTACGCAGGTTCTTGGAAGAACTCACAAGAATCTGGGGCTCCGCGTACAACAGGTTCTCATGAATCAAGTTCCCCGCTTCAATGGAACTGGGCAACAGGAGCCTCTTGTGCGATGCGGCTGCGGCGGCGGCGGCCGGCGTCCCGACACTCGTCGAATGCCGTGAGACGAAAAAGTTGTGAAAGGTAAAAACAAGACGGAAATCCCTCTAAGGTAATTAAAAGTAAAAAGGTGGAAAAAGTCGCCGAACCGACCAAAAGACATCTTGAATCTTTGCCCGCGTCTAACGTCCGTTCGCGCATAACGCGGACAGCGGCGGCGGTGGCTCCACATTTCTTTGGGGCCCATGGGAGCTGTGAATGGGGCTGCATGCTGTAAAATTGTCTCCGCACAGCCACCAACTGGTTTAATTAACCTGTGCGGTGCCGCCGTCCCTAGGCGAGCCTTACCGGCTAATTACTTGACATTGGCAATTATTACCCGCTGGGTCATTTGCATTCTGAGACAAGAGGTGGCCCCGAGCCTACAATGGGTGATGCCGCCATTGTGTAACAAGTTTTTCTCATCTGGACTTTCAACAAGTGCGATAAGTCGACGACTTGCACGGTGGGAAGCGTTCACACAAAATTGTGGCAAAAGGTCCTGATATGGCTTCACATAGGCTTCTTTTAAACTATCAGGCCAAGCATGTGACAACGGACAAATCTGGTCTAGATTTTTGAAATATAGTATAGTATTATTGTGTAAGACCATTCATATTTAATATTTCTTATACCCTTTATGTCCTAGAGTCCTTTGTATACTATACTCTCATAGAACAACACATTTTGATATTGAAATTTATACTGGGATGGCTAGTTAATTTTTTTAGTTATTGTTCAGTTATTGTTCAGTTATTGTTCTTAAGTTATTCTGTTAAAACTTAACTTCTCAAAAACCCTCATATTTTAGTAGTTTCTAACTGCAATTCTAGTGAAATTAATTTCCCTTAACTTAACTGAAGTTTAAGTGATATTTTTATTTGTCATTGTAGTTATCCACAAAATTTGATGAAATAAATTAATTTAAATTTTCTGTAATAATTTCCTAAAAAATTTAAATGTAATGTAATACCATAGAAAATTAAAGACCCATAATCCTGCTTCATTTACCTACAATATTTTTCAAATTTTATTTCAAAGAGTTACTTTTTATAATTTTATATGCTAAGAAATTCATTAGAATCGTTGTATAGCTATTGACGATTTTTGTTGGCTTTATATAATTAGTAGGTAGTAAATAGATGGGGGTTTTTGAAATCAACGATTTCAAATCTGTTATTAAAAATTATAAATTCAATATGACGGACTATCAAATTCTAAGCATTCGAGTATTAATTTCATTAATTTAAGATTGCGGACTACAGAAATCTAAACTTTATTTGATTTGCCTGGAAATGGTAGATATATGCGGAATCTTAAAAAATTTTGAACAAAATAATATTGAGTAAACCCTCTTACGCTCAAAAGCACGATACAATAGAAAATACTAGAAAGAGAGATTATTAGATACATATACGTTGTAGGTATACAGATTAGAAACATAAACTCGTTATGATCATAATTGTGTGATATTACAAAGAAGCAGGTCATGATGGCGCCAAAATAACTCATCCAGGAAGAGATCAGTCAACCAAGGCTCAAGCAAATCAAAGAATAAATAAATCACTTTAGTAGGTGCTACCTGAACGCATGCTCAAATCAAAAAAAAATTGCGCCAAGACAGTCTGCTGCATATATCGCGACGTAAACCGAAATTAAACTTAAAGATCTTCTCGGCAGTGGATAGAACCGGAGCCGGGCCATTTATAAAACGAAGAAAGTAATCAGCAGTAAAATCATCTTACATCAAGGCAATATACCGCTCCGTGGTCCATAGGAGCGCAAAACGAGTGGCTCCAGCAGCCAGCCCGTGCGTTTGCTGCTTATAGGTTGCCTCTTCGGATGAAATATGACTGCAAATCATAATCCCATGGAATAATTTATCTTGCCGGCTGCATACGATCAAGCCCAGAGAAGAAATGGGGAGGAAAAACGTTTACCGAAGTGAATTGCAACAAAAGAAGTCTTTTAGCCAAACGTTTTATAAGTTTACCAACATTCGCATGCTCAGGCGCCCATTAGGGGCCTTTAATTACAGCGACCTGAGCGAAGGGCATTAGCGATAAATTAAGTTATAATCGCCCATTTGCCCTTTTTATGGAGAGAGGGACTTCCATCGTTTTATTATTACGCACAGATGCTTTACATAGTTTTAGTGTTGCACAACTCGCTTTATAGCCTCACATAGCTAGGATTCTAATTGTGGGCAAATTTTCAGCATATTCTCTGAGGATCTTTGGGACTATATAAGTAATTATACAGAGGGATCTAGCCAACTCGTCACTCTGTCTTAATGAAGCAATTAACACGTACTCTCTTCAGCCTTATAAATTTGATTTATTTCCTTCGTGACGAACAAACCATTCAAGTGTTCATTATACAATGGTATTTTGAGTACTAGTTGAGCTAACATGTAATCTGGCTGGTTTTGTGTGTAAACTGCGGTGCAAAATAATTTTATCTCTAATAGGTTTCCAAAATAGATATCATATTACAAATTATTTAACATTTTAATTTTCAGGTCCGTCATTTAGAATTTTTAATTGCACTTACCTAAATTCGAAATCAGTAACCCGAAATTTTCGAAGATACTAATTAATTATTTATTATTATTGTAATTTCTTAACTTTGGTATTGGTCTATTATTATAGCCTTTTTTTACTTAATCTTACACTTTTGAGTTTCGCCTAAAAATATTCGTAATATTTATCACGAATAGGATTAAATTAGCGAATTTTAAATGCAGCCTTAAATAAACTTATAGTTATATTCTTCCTTAATAGCCATTTGGACTATACAAATGTACCAATTTGTCCGGCGCTCGTATAATTTATCGCATAATAAGGTTCTTACGAGTTTCGTATATAGAGATAAGTATGTATACATAAAATCGTAAGGTGTAAAGAGCCTTTCACTTACAAAATTTGTTGGCACGTAATGTTTCTCGGTTTTCAACTTTACCCTAAATGAAATTTGTAGCTATTGTGTTATTAATTCTAATAGAAATAATTTAATTTTCCAGAGGTCTTTACGATGTTTGGTATGTAGCCAACTCATCAGTAGTTAACAAGTTTTCTTTCCGCAACCCCATAACTTTGATTTATTTCCCATCGTAACGAGTAAAGTACTCGGGGTTTATTACACGCGATCACTGAACGGATCACCTCTTTGGCAATAATATCGCCGCAACACCTTAGATCGGTGGACATGATCCCCAAGTTGGAAAGGTCTAATACAACTCATGTCCCATTCGAATCGTAAAATCTGAGCATAACTCCGACAACTGATAAATCTAACACGCGGCACAGAGTGAATACACGTGTATGGTGCAGAAACAACGAAACATGTGGACCCATTTCGACGGTGGCTTCGGCACCGGTGGTTTTCGCCTATGGGAGCGATATTATACTATTTCTCTTTCATGAATATTCATTAGGGGCAGACCTCCGCGATAGCGAATCGCAATTAATCCATGGACTTGTTACCACCTCAAGCCTCTGTCACTCCGGAGGCAATTTGCTCATTAAATTTCCGCTGATTGGTGATCAAATTAAAAGAATGTTTTTAAATTGTTTTCTAAGATTTACTTATGTTTTTTAAAATGTTTTGACTTTATATCTGTTTTCTCTTCTCCACCGAGATACTTTCGATTTCTACTTTTGTACCTATATAGATAATAATATATGTACATACATACATATGTATGCATGTATGAGACATAAAATAAAATAAAATAAATATTTTTTCTTCGTGTTTAATAATACTGAAACAATTTCGTTTTTTTTTTGATTTGCAAGATTAATTTTCAGTAGTCATTAAAAAAACGTCACTTTCTGATTATTCTCCCTCGGTGATATGTATTGCAAAGGTGTAGGTATTAATTTCATCAAAGGAGATATTAAAATTAAAATGATAATACAATTATTTCTCCATGATCGGATGACATGGTTTTATTGCATAATATTGCTTTGAGTTTTGCTTTAATTCGTAAATTAATTTAATGATTAGTCCGCTAAGTTCTCTTGAGATCATCCAGTTCAGAGAATACCTTATTTAACTTCTAAGTAAGTATATGTATACATACGTACTAAAACTGTTAATGTGGGGAATTATTGAATTGATTGATTTTTGTTTAGGTACTAATTTTTCCATTTACTAAAACTCCATCGATCATTATCCTTTAAAAAGTTCTTAGTTCAAAATCACCCTGTCCAGGCAAATCGGTTAAAGTTCTAACGCACACATCGCAGTTAATGGCGCAAACTCCGAGTTCTTTGAAGTACCCCGCGTTATTACTGCACCTTCTAAAGATTTATGCTTCAGCTGTTCTCACTTGTAATGCACGCTTAACTTGGGCATGACTCCGTGGCATCGGAGCAGAGGAGACCCTTAGCTCAAATTGACGCAAATGTGGTGACAATGGTAAATTGCCTGCAAATTTGTTCTTCTCATCTTGGGACTTGTTCAGGTATTCATCATCGTGATCATGATGAGGTTTAGCGCAACATTTGACAGGAGCGCCGTTTCTAACAGTCGATTGCTGCTGTGTCGGCAAATGTAGTCTACAAAGAATTCTTCGAGGGAATGATTAAACGGGAAGTATTTGTGATGCTCATGATTCGCTTCGTTATTACATCAGCAATGCCGGAAAATCGTGAATATTTTGCGATCTTTTATAAATGCAGGGATTGCTCTGAATTTAAGTTAAGTACCAATGAATATCCAGAATTTGGAAATACATACATATGTATAATGTATTTTATTAATATTGGTTTTGATTAAATTTATTAACTACTAGCTGGGTTACCCGGTTTCACCCGGTATATTATAAGTACTACTTAACTAAAGATCCTTGAAATGCTCGACTTTCGTAAAAAATTTTATGACTTATGGTCGCCATATTGGGTCCGCCATTTTGAATTTCCAAATGTTGTGAGTAGATTCAAAATTAGTGGTATCAAATTATCCATAGCACTAAATTTCGCTTAAATTCGTTGAAGTTCGAAAATTTTTGGACGGCATATTGGATTCGCCATCTTGAATTTCCAAATTTCGAGCTTAGATTCGCAATTAGCACCTCCAAAAACCTCCAAATACTAATTTTCATGGCAATCACTTAATATTTACAATTTTTGGCCGCCATCTTGGGTCCGCCATTTTGACTCTCCCAAATAAAAAATAGCCTATGTCACCCGGGGATAGTGTAGCTTCCAAACGGTGAAAGAATTTTTCAAATTGGTCCAGTAGTTTCGGAGCCTATTCAATGCAAACAAACAATCAAATCTTTCCTCTTTATAATATTAGTATAGATTACCACTCTTTGGCCTCCTTTACCTACATAATGTACATATGTATGTACATTAGTCAAAGAAAAATTTTAAAGTACACACTTAGGCTGAAGTTGCACTTCTGCATACATAATTTCATATGTACTGAGAAATTCTTATGAAGCGATTAAAATAAAAATTTGGTTGATACTCCTAATAATAAACATTTTATACACGTACAAAATTGGTGATTTTTTCAAATAATCGATGTGCCATTCAAATTGGTAACATTTTTTGCCATCAGCTTTGCCACCTCCCAACTGTGCTCGAGTACCTTTAGCAATCTATTTAAAATGCTATTAGCACTCAACACTGGCGAGGAGCGAGCGATCGCCCCAGCTAAGGGAGCTATCCACTTCAAGGCGGCCGGGGTGAGGCGGTAGGTCGATTGAGAGGATTTCGGCGCAGCGCGCGGTTGCAACTGTTGCCGATGGAAGATTGCGGCGCGGTCGGCACGGCAGCGCGCCTGATAAGATAACGCAGTTCGCAGTAGGACAAAGAAAAAAACCACGGAGCGGCGGAGCGGAGGCGACCACCGCGGCGTGCGTTGTTGGTAAACAAAAGATCGGAACTCGGAAGCGCGGCGGCCTCCGATGCACGCGGTGTACCACGCGATGGTTTGATTAGTTTCTCGCGAGAATTCACCGATTCGGTTGTCATTTGCGCTTAGCCGCTTTTTGTCAAATTAAGTGCTTTATTTGCCTTCTGTTGTAATTTTTCCGGTGCGGTCGCGAATTAGTAAGCCTCGTTATTTCGGTTTTCGGTTTTAATTCCATCAGTAGTGATCCGTCGGTCGGAATTTTGTCTTTCGAGTCGCGAAACGTGTGCAAGTGAAATTGTCGGAGTCCTCCATATTTGAGAATTTTGCGGTAAGTTGCTTAAGCACTTTTTGAGTTTACTTCAGATTTTCTTAAGTTTACTTGCGATTTAATTAAAATTACGGGTAATATTTGATGGAACTGCGGATACAATAAAGTTCCAGGGAATTACTTTTGCTGAAAATTTTGATTCTTAAATTTTTAAGCCTTGAGCTATGGCGGCTGTGTGGGGCACCAGCGACCATGCGAAGGCCCCAAAATGTCTCCACCTGAACTGGTGATTTTTGTGGGATTTTTTAGGGAGGGATTTAAATAAATTTAAAAATTATTTATTCAAGTTTTATTTATTATTATTTAAAACGAAACATGCAGAAATACCATCAAATATTTCACAATCCAAACACCTCGAAAATCACTTGATTATAATTCAGATATTTTAAATTTTTAGTTTTTTTAAATATTTTATTTAAAATTAAGAAAAAGAAATTTAAATATATATACCAATTAATTTTCTTTACAATTTTATTACATACATACAAATTATAAATAATTTAATAAAATAAAAATAAAACTTACATGTTTAAAATTAAACACATTTAGTTTTTGCTAATATTAACAATAATTAAAATACAACTATTTCGACTTACAAAATTAATATGATTCACTTAAACTTCTTAGCATAAACCTGGGCATCGATTTAATTGGTTTCACAGTTGTCGTTTGAATTTATTGTCAATCTTTCAACATCGCTTTAATCGTGCACTCATTTGCAAACCCGAAGCCCATCTTTTTCAACTCTCGATTAGTCCTTTATATCGGATTAAGAAAGGTTCCCTTTCGCGCTATGCATATCCATAGCTATGAGGCATTTCATAATCGGCATGCGGTAACATAACATTTTCCAGGATATCTATTTTATGAATTATTACCACTCATTGGCTAAAAAAACATCCCAGGAGCATTAGGTTACCCTCTGTGTTTGATAGTCGTATAAAAGAACCAAGAACCTTTCACCCTTTGAGCGTCTTACTCTGCGCATTCAATCTGAATGAATTAAATTAAACTTTGATTCATCAGCGAAAAGTGCAGTCTTCCATTTGTCTAAATTCCAGATACTATGAGTTTTCGCGAAATATTCAATCTAGGAAATGTATAATTAATTAATTAATTCATTTGCAATCTTCTGCAAGCTTTTATCGCGTGCTGCGCTAATTTCAAAAAATAATAATCTTGACTTGCTTTTGAAGCTTTCCTCGATTAATTAATAGAGAACTTTAGTGATATCTGATTGTTTGATACCATTCTTAAATTCCACAATAATCCTCTTTTTACATTCGATTAAAATTTATTTCGGGGCTTGATCTATGACAACATAAAAATTTCCTGGTAGGATGTGAAAAATGTTTTTGCCAATTCTGTGCACTAAGTAATAAATAAATAAGTGAACAATTTCGTTTATGAAATGTGAGGCTAGGTATTTGTGAATTTCAGTATACAAATAGAAGCTTCGAAAGGTTCAGTTAAAATTACGATTTCATTGGATATACAGTGCTGATCAAAATAATAGGTAACACAAGAAGAAGACGGAAATATTAATAAATTTAAACAAGCTTTTAGAAATTATTATTAAATTCAACTATTTATTAACTATAACACAATATTTTAAAATTTAAATTAAATAATAACAAGTTCATTCGATTTTATCACAGTTTTATCTCAATAGCCTGCTCAAAATAATAGGTAAACTATTCATTTTTCTACCGAAAAACATAAAAAATGCAAAAAATTGTTAAATTCTTAAATGTACAATACTAAATAGTTCAAGTATTGAAATTTAATATCCTGAGTGAGCACCGTTATTTTTCAAAATACTACTTATTCGATTAGGCATTGAATCGATTAATTTTCGGCATTTTTCCACTGGAATCGCCTTCCAGTGGCTATCAATTGCTGCCCATAGTTGGTCCTTGTTCTGAAATGATTGTGTTGCCAAGGACCTCTTCAATTCTCCCCACAAATTCTCAATCGGGTTGAGATCGGGAGATTGAGATGGCCATGGCAACACCGAAACTTTCTGATCGGTCAACCAAGCACTCACCAATTTCGATGAATGCTTGGGATCGTTGTCTTGCTGGAAGTGCCACCTTAGTGGCATATTGTCCTCTGCATATGGCAACATGATATCCTTCAAGATATCACGATATGCTTCTTTAGTCATCGTATCCTTTATGTGGAAAATTGGCCCAACTCCTAGCCACGAAAAACACCCCCACACCATTACGCTGCCGCCACCGTGTTTAATAGTTTTTTTTGTAAAACGTACGTGGAACTCCTTTCCTTTCGGTCGCCGAACATGTCTTCTGCCATCAGACCCAAAAAGATTGATTTTGGATTCATCGCTCCACAAGATGTTCCGAAACATTTCTTTCGTGTAATTTTTAAATTTATTTGCGAACTGTTTCCGAGCTCTTATATTTTTTTTACTTAGTAGTGGGACTTTGCGAGCAATTCTTCCAGGCAAATTGTTTTGCTGTAGCCTCTTCCTAACCGTCGAAGCACTAACCACGTTATTAATTTCCGCTGCGATTGCTTTCGACGACATAAAAGGGTCTTTCTTTGCCAACAGCACTATGCGAGAGTCGGTAGTTGGACTAGTTTTTTTTGGTTTACCTCTCGTTTCTGCTAATTTTTCTGGTTTTAACGCATTAGTAACAAAATTTATTGATCGCCCTAACGTATTAGCAATAAATTTTAGTGTTTTGCCCTCGTCCCTCAACTTTTTTACGATGCGACGCTCTTCAGTTGAACAATGTTTATTTCGACCCATCTAAAGTAATTTAATTAAAAAGTATTATTCTAGAATCCACTCCCAAAAAATTACTTACATAGTTTAACTTACATTCGCCAAAAACCGTTAATTATCAAAGGGAACTTAAGTAAACAAACAAAAATTACCTATTATTTTAATCACTGTAAAATTGCAGCACTTCTTTTACTTTACAGCGCAGCACCAAGAACTTGACTGATTGACTAACTTTTCGTATGATAAATAATAAGCACGTGGTCACTTAAATAACGGTACTAATTGCATTTCAGAAAGAAGGCATTTTAAACGTGAAATTGTTATTTAGTCTACTTTTCGGCTGTATTACCTATTATTTTGATCAGCACTGTATGTATGTAATTATAATTCACTAGCTGGGTTACCCGGTTTCACCCGGTATATTATAAGTACTACTTAATAAAAGATCCTTGAAATGCTCGACTTTTGTAAAAAAATTTATGACTTATTGTCGCCATATTGGGTCCGCCATTTTGAATTTACACATTTTAATTGTAGATTCGAAATTAGTGATATCAAAATACCCGTAGTACTAAATTTTACTTAAATTCGTTGAAGTTCGAAAATTGTTGGACGCCATATTGGATTCGCCATTTTGAATTTCCAAATTTCGAACTTAGATTCGCAATTATCACCTCCAAAATCCCGCAAATACTTCATGGCAATCTCTAAATATTTACAATTTTTGGCCGCCATCTTGGGACCGCCATTTTGAAACCCGCGAGTAAAAAGTACCCTAAATTTTAAGTCGGAATGTGTAGTGTCTTCACTTAAAAAATGAAAATAATGGGAGCAAACTTTAAGGCGTGATTGAGTAACAAACATATTGGGTCCGCCATTTTGAATTTCAAAATTTTGTTAGTAGATTCGAAATTAGTGGTATCAAAATACCCGTAATACTAAATTTCACTTAAATTCGTTGAAGTTTGAAAATTGTTGGTCGCCATATTGGATCCGCCATCTTGAATTTCCAAATTTCGAGCATAGATTCGCAATCAGGAGATCCGAAAACCCCCGAATACTAATTTTCATGGCAATCCCTTGATATTTACAATTTTTGACCGCCATCTTGGGTCCGCCATTTTGAAACCCCCGAATAAAAAATAGCCTATGTCACCCGGGGATAGTGTAGCTTCCCAACGGTGAAAGAATTTTTCAAATCGGTCCAATAGTTTCGGAGCATATTCAATCCAAACAAACAAACAAATCTTTCCTCTTTATAATATTAGTAGTATAGATTAATTTGCTTTTATTTTATTCTAGGGTACTAATCCTAAAAGTACCTGTTGGCCTCCCAGGTATGTATTATTAACATTGCTTTCATTTTTAATAAATTTCGAACTATCTACTGTGAAAAGAAAATTGTTTGAATGTTAATTCAAAAATTTCAAAGTCAAAACATTACTTAATTTTATTAAGATAACAATTGAAATTTTTCCTAATAGTTATTACATTATATGTATTAGTTATAATTACATATAGCCTTCCAGTTCGTTTCGTTTCTTGCTACCTGTGAATCGTTCTAATGATTAATATTAATGGAGACAATCATAAACAATCTTTGTCATATTGCTTAACTAACTGATATTCAACAAAAACCCAGATAAATCCTTATTGCTTGCCTTCGTTAGTTACTTTAACGCCTCAACACGTCGTGGGGCCATATTTCTTGAGCAGGTCGCCTGGAATTTGTTTTGACACATTCCCAACATATCGATTAAGCGACTAAGTGCAGATCTAATCATTTTGTCACATAAACCTCTGACTATCATCGTGGCAATAAAGGCATCATCCCGAAACCCCTGGAACATGTGTACTTTGGCCATCCTACGCAAAAATTCTCGAGCATACGAGGAGCACTTGCCGCTCGGTCGCGCGGGCACTCAAACGCAGGCACCGTGCGTCCGCGTCCGCTGCACTTTAAGTGCATCAGCGTGCATTACACAATTGAATTATATTTACTTGCATCTACCTTTGTGTACCTTTTCATGTCGGACATCGTACTTGGGTGTAGTTAGCTCCGAAGAGGCTCTAACTAAGCCTGAAAACAGCTTCCCGACTCCCGTCGCCGAGTATCTGGTCCTGAGATGGGAACTGCATCGCGCTGCGGTGCACGGGCGGCTCGCATCTTTCCCGAAGTGGTCCAGCCGCAGCAGCATCACCACTCCTCCGTACGTGCCTACGTACACCGGGAGTACGTGTGCAATCCGCGCCGCTGGGAAAAGCGTTGTGGCGCAGTTGCACCGTCCTGGTGCCTCCTTCCTCTCGTTATAAATTCATATCGATATGACATTTACATGCACTTTAGCGGCGGCTAACTACACTCGGTTAGTACACTGGGCATGAATAATAGAAACTGATTCCGGGCAGATAGCGCTGTTCCTCTTGTAATGTTGCGCTTTCATGGCCTGTTGACTTTATTACTGATTTATAACAGGGATAGCAAATTCCCCGGCTCGGGATGAGTCTGGAAATGTTAAACGATCTGGGCACTCACTATAGGGATCAATATGTGATATACATCGCGAGGCATTACCGAGAAAACGCTTCAGACGGCACTTGGCTTTTGTACGTCCTGGACAATCCGTCCATATATCACGGCTGCTGAAAGGAGCACGCCTGGAGCACTGAGGTGTAAAACAGTGGTGTCGACAGTCCTTTTAAGGATCATTCCCTCACGAATTATGATTTCTTTTCTTATGCTAGACCTATTCAGATTCGCTAGACATAAAAGTGGCAAGAAGGCACCGGATGGAATATATTTTGTCTTAAAAGATAGTTATTTCAGCTGATTAATGGTGATTTTCGTAAATTTCTTAGGAATTTATTTTGGAGAAAACTTATAAGAACATCCAATTCGTAATTTTATCATTTATTAGCTACTAAGGTTTTTATTAATAACACAATTAAAAATAGTTTAGATATTAATTTGAACTATTGGAAACAAAATCGTGTAGGGTTGATACTTGATACTTGGTTTAAAGAAAATTTAACTTTAATATTATTTAATATAAATATTATACCTTAATTGAAAACAATTCGACGTGAAATTTTTACACTATCGTGGTGAAGAAATGTCTGAAGGAGCTGGATGAAGTTATAACGACCGACTATGATTATCATTCCCCAAAATAATATCATTAATATCTTGTGATATTAGCTTCAGTCAAAGATACCCTATGTTATGTAGTATAAAAGCAATAATTCTTCAAGGGAAGTGGTAAAATTTTTTGTTGTTATAGATATTGTTTTGTACTTAAAAGAAATTTCATTTTCCCAATTTGAACTACTAAATTTTCAATTGGCACAATAAATTTATAAATTAAAAATTCACCTCAGACATTTTTTAAATTCAATCAGTTCGCATAGTATAAAAAGTTACCGATTGGCACAGGCCTTTTATATGCTAATCATTCTGATAAATTAATTTTTTAAGTAAACGAATTATTGCAAGACATTTTAAAACATCAAAAATTCTTATTCTTGCTAAAGAGTTTTTGAAGAAACTGAGTTAATTTTAAATTTTTGCTCTATTACTTATGAGCTTATCATCTATAGTGCGATAATAAAACTATAAATAATTTTGTGAGCGGTCTTTCAAAGAATGAAATTGAAATTTCTAATTACGAAACATCTTTTAAGAAAGGAAAATGCTTTTTATTTTTTGTATTCTTTAAAAGTAAAGTATAATTTGATCATATTAATTTACCGTCGTAGTAATAGTTCCACTTTTTTCTGAAAACTGCAATAATTACTACTCACTTCATTAAATAAATACCTACTAAAAAACATTCTACGAGTGTATGATACCTCATCAGTTTAGTAGCGAAAGTAAACATTTTTGAACAGTTTCACTTTGATTAATGCCTGTTATAGAACACACGAAATAAAACTCCCAGCGTGCTTACACGAGTCGTTCATTACATTAAATTCACATCATTATACAAAAGTATATAATTTAAGTGTCAAATACAAAATCAGGTAAAAATGTTACGCAAAAAAGGTAATTTCTTCGACAAGACTTTCTCCTCAGAGTGGTCATGTGGTGGGTATCATACGCCCCAAGGGTTCATGGGCATTCCAATTATATTCATAACAAATTGTATCTGCCAAAGTTTGGCATGATCAACGCAACATTGAGCACGAAGGTATGCCTCGGCTTATGGTCGTGACTGGCGACTGGGCATGCAAATCATCCGTCATGTGTCAGCCGAGACATGTAAACTTATTTGTTAGATGTCACCAATCTCATCCACTAATCAAGCCCCGCATGTATCCACCGTGACATTCCTCAATCTGTGCGTATCGCAAGGCTTGACATACCACGGCGAGTGAACTGCAACCAGCCGGATATGCAAATTTCATGATCTTTGATAATGTCGCTTCAAGTAGATCGATTTATCTATCCGCATCTACTCTAGAAGATTCAAGTGTAGCCTAGGGCAAACGATCGGGGATAATATGAGCACATTTAAGGGAGATTTTCAGGAATGGAATAAATTGTTTTGCTTCCCAATTCACGTACTGCACTAATTTGTCATTTTCTATTTCGCGGAGACTGATTTTTTCAACACGACGTGTTGCATCGGGGACAATCTTGTAAGCCAGAATCCGGCTATACCGCGGCCTGACGGTTAATTAACTTGATACAGGTTCAATTTTAGCGTCTCCGGTGGTCTGCGACTCGTGATGGGCGATAAGCGGCTCCTTGGGTTAAGCGGATTTGTAGAAGAAGTAAAGGCCAAGAGTTCGCATTAATTTCTGATTGGGCACCTATGACCCATGAAATTAGCTTTACATGTCCGCGTATACCTTGAATTTTAAGCCAGGGATAGTAAAATAGAATAAAAAACGACCTAAAATCTTTAAGTGTGGACTATGGCATGTTGGTTGTTTTGCTCACCTTAATCACTAGAGGATCTGGGCCTTATTCTGGATGATATATTTCATCATTTTAAACTTTCTTCACACCATTAGCAAATCAGAGCCGAAATTAACTTGTCTTCGGCATGACCCCGAGGTAATGGCACACAAACTTCGACTTAAGCAGTCAGATCTTTCGTAATACCTTAAATCAAGGTGAAATTCATCCTTCGAATTGGAAGCCTTCAAGAAAATCACCAGCTGGAGCGAAACATCATCTCTGCACAAAAACCCTTTCATGAAATTATCTTAACCTCTCTCGCGGGTAATCTTTCATCTAGTTCTCACGACTGTAACAAATTTTATCGCCAGCAAAGTAGATATTACTCGGCCAAGAAATATTGTTCGCTAAGATTATGTTCTACATCATATAGCATAAAGCCGGAGTTCCAATAGACACCAACGCCGGATAGATCGAGTAGAAATAGAACCGAGGAGGGTTATATTCATCAGCACGGCCCAGCGCAGCACAGCACGGTGCAGCACAGGCCAAACTATCTGCCCGTACGAATCTAAGACTAAAGCAGGACGATGGCATGGGCAACAAGAAGTAGGTACCTCTTATTATATAATTAACCCAAAGTGAATTACGTCGTGAACAACAGAACTGGCTTCAGATCGCAATTAATAAGGCGCGCTGTACAGGCACCAGGCACCATTGGACATGATAGGCAACACAGCTCACAGATTGCTGGAAAATTTATTTTAATAATCGCAAACAACTGATCCAGACAAGCAGTGCTGGAAGATCGCTTTCGTAACGATGTACATTTTTGATCTGACCTCGGCGATGATGTATAACAGGAGTTTGTTCTACTTTTCCTCAATATAAAGGCTTTTGTGCCTTTGGCCATCGCCTCTGGCTACGGCTGACTTTTCGCAGATACCAATCGAAGTTTCATTCTTCATGAACTTTCAAAATTTTCACAAAATATCGATGTGTGGGCTTAATCGATGAATTTATTAAATTTTCGTAAAATTTTTTCATAAATAATCAGATTGCTAAATTGGACATTGTTGTAAAAGCTTTATATCTGACATCTAATCTACACTATCTTATAAATCTTTTATTTATAATTTTTGACATAGAACTCAAACTGGTGGGCTTGTTTTGAAAAGAATGTTACCAAAAAGATTTTATGTGACTTTAATTTTAAAAAATTTAGGTACTATACCTACTTTAAAATTTTGAATAACTTGGACGTTCACTTTTAATTACAATTTTCACTTAACAGTACAATACTGCTTAAGAAAATGTAAATTAATGAAGCCATTTTTTGTATGCTAAAAACGGCTAGACAAAACAATAATTTTTAAATTTACTTATTTTAAATTAAATCAGATTTGTGAATTAATTTCGTCCATTATCGATATACATACATATACAGTTTCCAGATTTTCTGGCCTAATGACACAATTGAGTTTCTATGGAAGAACGGTTGTATCAAATTGTTATCTAATTTTGCTACGTTGAAATCTCCTATGAGTCAGATATTTCCAACGTTGGTGTAAAGAAGCAATAACCAATATCAACTCCTCGTTTCAAAAATCCTGGGACAAAACTGCTGCTATAAATTTTCAAAATAATATACCTACCTTTCGTCACCACATAAAATGCCAAATAATGGAAAACTATAACAGAGAATGTCTTCATTTTGTTCGACATTCGAGGCCAGCAATTTTGGCCCACATAAAGAAGATCGGAGAAGAAAATCGAAGGCTTAGCATAACAAGAACGAGAACAGAGCTCGAGCATAGGAGCGGACAGACAATGTCCAGGGCCTGACCCAACTATTGGCAAGGTGTCGTGTTACATTAATTGGAGGCGATGTCGTAACTCCCTCAGGCTTAAAAAGCTGTCCAACTATAAAACGTTTATTATGACAAGAACACGGGAATAGGCGGCCTCCGTTTCATCTCGAGCATTAGCGCGCCCATTCTGCGCCGAACGTCGTATCCGCGCCAGGCCAGCCTTCTTTACTGAAGTGTGGGCGCCTTGAGAACTTATCTTTAGGTGGTTAATGGATTTTGACACTCTCAGATAGCCATAAGGCACATGCGATTGAATTGTGTGCTCCGATTTTTTCGTCTTTCACGGAAAAAATTCTTCAACGGATCGCCAACACTCGTCAGTGGGTTAATGGAGTGCTAAGAACCACTCTGTCAATTACTAAGATGAGCAAAAAAGGTCAATTCGGACCCATTTGCAGCATATGTAGAGGTATGTAATTATATGCTACCTGCAGGGAGCTTGATTAAAAATTTCATTTGTCTTGAAGAATTTAAACAAAAAAAGGCGCGTGGAACTTGTAAACCACTCCCATCTTTTTTCGTAGGTAAAATCTAAAATCATTGTACAGTTAGAGAGCTTTTAAAAATATTCTAGTTATTTTGACCTCTAGCTAAATCTTAATTTTTAGTTTCTTCTACTTTTACTAAAATTCACTTATGTATAGTTATAACCCGATACCATGTTCTCTTTGTAATATGTACTTGCACATACTGTGTAAGAAAATTCGAAATTTCTTCTGCACGAAAATTATGGTGTAGGTATACCTACTATTACTTCATTTCAAATTTTAATAGCATACTAGTCCCAAATTTGATCTAAATTTTCTACCAAAATTTTAAGTTCACAAATAAATATAAATAACAATATATTATAATTTGCGTTAGTATATAATTTATTTATTTTAACTCTTCCATTGAAGGCATTTCCGGATCAAAATTTGAATATTCAACTTACACCCTACACTAATAACTTTTCTCAACCACTGTATAAATAAAACAATATTGAATAGATAGTCTGGGCAACGACAGGTGCGCGTACACTAGTTTAGTTTTCAATAATTCTGTCTACATTACTTAAATCCGTTAGATACTAACTAAAAAATGACAAAAAAATCTAAATTATTAATTGCTAAATTTTTCGTTAAAGTACGTTATAGAAATCAGGTAATCTCAGGTATTTTCATGTGTTTTTGTTTCCTTCCAATCGTCGGTAAATCTTCCCTAAAGCGAACACCATAAAAACGAACTCAGGCTCAATTGAACATGTTCACTTGTTCATTGTTTCGTGGTTTTTGCGCCTTAGCACGCCAATGAAATATGTATCTTTGAGGCCACTAGATAAGTTCATTAAGATATCGCCATGAACATTTTACAGAGACTTCTCGATGTTTTGTCGGGTGGTGGTGTACAATCAAACGATGAAAAAGTCAATGCGAACTCCAGAAGTTAAGTTCGTACTTCCAATCATGGGTTCGGCTACATGGTATATGTATGGTATATGCACCTTTATGGCAGCGCAGCATACTCTGGGTAAACATAACTGAGTTGCATAAAAAAAGCCGTAAATCTACTTTGATTGAGGGATAATTACAAGTACCCAATGTTGCCTCATAATTATTGAGATTTCATGCACGATTTACTGGAGCTTTATATTCCACGTGCTGGTTTTTGAGTTATTTTTCTGCAGGATGGTTAATTTTCTGGTAGTTAGTTGAAAAATACAAATCAAATTAGTAGGCTCGTTTTGCGTAAAATGCATAAGAATTTTGAGTTTGGTTCATTAATTAGGCATTAACCATCAATTTGCTGCTTATTATGAAGTAATAGCTGTTAATTATATAAGTGGCATTTTATTGGCATGGCGAAAGATGTTCATTACATTTTATCTTCTTAACCTCAAGCAGTTCGTTTCGTTGTAAAGCAAGCACAAACTAAAGAAAACATAAATAAATACAAAGTGTTATGTAAGTATGTAAAGTACAAAATTTTTTTTAATATTGATATTATTTAGATATGTTATTTGTAAAAATGTCAATAAACCCTATGTTTCGTTGGTATATCTATTTTGGTGCCATTAAAAAGAATGAAGTCAAAGTAAGGATAAATTGAGAATGTTAATACTTTCCGTTTAAAAACTAAATTGGATAAAATAAAAATTAATTAAGAACGAAAGGAGTAAAACGAATTTATTACACCTTTCCCAATTCTGAGTGAAACTTTGATGTTCGACGCTAATCGCCAGTAAGTCAGTCATTAATTACTTTTCTAAAGCCACTAAAAGAATACAAAATGAAAGAATAATGATGTGAGTGTGGCAGGTCCAGGCACTTTTAACACCTCATTGACTGAACCGAGTTCACCTGCACACCGGCCATCACGTGATCAACAGGTCCATTCTGAGAACTCCCTTGGCCCTGTAATTAAATTTATAAATAATGCAGAGCACAGCGAGTCGTTCATTTTATCGCCAAGTTAATAATTTTAATTAAACGCGTAAAAAAGTCACAAAAATTGAATAATTCATGTGGCGGCCGCATGCACTTATGTCAGTTGAGAGCCGCGGCCAATGCAGGTCGCGGGAATTAAGGCGGTGCACTCGCAACAAGCCTCTTTTAAGCAATGGAAATTCATCTCACCACCGTTCGTCAGGTGGTCGTTTTTTCCAAACTGGTTAGCGACTCACCTGTAGTTGTAACTCGCGAAATTGCGCACAGTCTTTTCTTGTCTCATGCGTGTCCTGATTCGCCGCCGCAAGATGACATTTTTAATGTTCCGATTGAAACGCATTAAAATTTCACGAGCCGTTTGAAATGCGAAAATTTATTTTTTTTTGTATCAGAGGAAGGTCTTCGCCTTGCGCAATAAATTACGCTTTTGACATTAATTGATAATTCTTAATTGCACCTTTGGTGCGGTGCTCGATATCTGGAGTACTGAGACGACCCAAGGAAACGCGAAGATGCGCTTATCGGACCTTAATTCGACCGGAATTCTACTGAGGAGCGCGAAGTAACGCACTCTTCGCGGGCAGAGGTTGTTCATCTTTGCCGCTTTGATGAACTCATGAATAAAATCAATTTATCAATTTTTATATGAAATATTGATTGCAAAGCAGGACTTCAGATACTTAAACCCTGAGGGGATGTAATTCGATTGCAGATTTATTTTAAAATTATGTATAATTTAATAGTGCGAATTAAAGGATAAAGACGGATATGAGGCTGAGTCTTAAACTCCTAAGAGCTGTAACATTTCTTGATACGTCATAATAATAAAAGAAACCTTTTATTTTAAGAGGACTAACAAAACTTTAAAATATTTTTATAAAACAATCCCACCATCACTTTGAGGTTTTCGAAAAAGTTGTTCCTTTAACTTGTTAACCCACAAATGAGAAAACAAACATTTTATTAATTAATACTACAACACAGCTGAAATATATTTTTTTAAACGTTATTCTGCGTATTGTTGTTCGCCTAGTCTAGTATCTCATTTATTACTTAAGCAAATAAATAAAATTGAAAATTGAAAGAATCTCCCACACTTTTTTAACAGCGTATGTTTTTAGAAAATTTGTTTTAGATGCTGTAACATTAACATGGTAAATCGAAAGGAATCATTTTGATTTTGTTATAAACATTAAAATTTTTAAATTTATCGTCGGCACTTAATTAATTAGAAGATTGCATATGTTAAATATTTATTTATAACGAATAAGATAGATATGGGAACCAGCCAAGAGTACCCAGATTCGCAAATTGTCTAGAAAAGGATTCCAAATGTATAGTTAAGGCATATTCTAATGAAGAATATATATGTATACATATATGTAAATACATAGGTATAACCTCAAATACATCGATAAAAATTTAAATAATTTACGCACTTTTAATATGAAATTGATCAGATGATGCTACTCTAGGAAAGTTTTAGTTCCAGTGTTTAGTGTAAAGTTAGACTTTTTGTGAGAGTTTAGGAAAAGAGCGGGATCTACTGGCCCGAATTACGAATTACGTAGTAGTAATGCAATTTAATTTTCCGTTATACTCTTAAATTACGTTTAATTAGAGGTTATGCAAATGAAATAATGACTAAGAAGCAAAAGGACAACTTTTCCGTGACCGCGTAGTTTCTCGCCTAATTACAGAGCAGTTAATAAATACGAGGTAATTAATTGCTTCAATTTCGATGCGGTTTCACGTGTGCTACTCATCCATCCCAGTTAAGTTACGAATGGAAGTAGGGCTCCTTAGGACGGGCCCCAAGCTGCCAGTTAACCAGAGAGCTAATTAAACGATTTGTTACACTTGAATTCGTTGAGTTCACATGAGGTAGCTGGGGTGCGCAGCTCCTGGTGCTCCTTTCGCTGGTACCTCGCGGGTCCGATGGCGGTGCCGGAAGACACCGCAGCCACCTCTGTCACGGCAATTGGGATATTTTCATTGTCACGCGGATTTGCTGAATCTGTAAATTTGCTATTTCGTTTGTGGCGAAGACATATTTACAGAAATCTCAAAAGATTCACACCGCACGATACGCCGCAAATTGAACATGAAGCGGAGAAGTGACTCCCGGCTAATTAAGTACGTACACGTTAGAGGGCCTGAACTGGAACGCCTCCTGCTTTTCACGGACCCGGAGAGGGCCCAACTCCAGTCGAAGGTACAAAAGACTTGTTCCCTCCGCTAAGTACTTGTTGACTAGATCTCACTCTGGAGGTGTATGCAAATCAGGTGTGGAAGGAAATTATGTTATGCCGGGGCTGGTGTTCAATTAATGCTGTGTCTGAGCTTGCACGATTCCTTGTTTATGGGGACTAATCGTGTCCGCCAGACTACACACCGACTTTCAAGTGTGTCTCTTACGTGTTACCTATTGGATTGAGATAAGGGCCAGGGCTCAGCGCAAGATGGTGTGGGTTGTTTGCTTTCTTATTCTTGGCCAAACACTAAACGTGACGGGCATTAAAAACTTTTGGATTAGCGCTGCTTTTCGCTACCGCTCTCAGAACTAGAAGAGCCCTTAATGTCTATCGAAAGCAGGTGAATTTATTAAAAAAAGAAAATAATTTGTTTGTATTTTATAAAAAAAAAAATCGGTCACATTTGAATTTACAGTATGCAAAACATTTGCAAATAAAGCTAAATATTTTTTTTCCTGCTTAGATGCAATTGGCACTTTTAAATAGAAGCCTTAATTAAAACCTATAATTCACGGTATCACGAAACTTTTCTACTCAAGTAAAATATTTCAATTCAAATATGCTTCAGTTTTGGAATGAATTTTTTCAACTTCTAATATGTTTTAGAATTGTTATTTTTTGTTTCTTATGTAATATACATGACATAGATATTGAATTTAAGTAGTAGTACACTCATATTAGACTCTTAATGCGTCAGTATTTTGTCAGGTGTAGATCTTTCAACTTATGTACACATGTCATTTCAGCTTAAATATAATTGTGGAATTTAAAATAAAATTTGGTTGGTTGAAATATTGAAATATCATTTATTTTAACGATATAAATAAATTAAGTAGGCACATACTTCGTTTATTGCCTTAGTATTTTTATTTGGTTTTATTGAAAAATTGTATATTGCTTGATTTATTGTTAAGATAATCACAAAGACAATAACATAATGAGAGCAGAAGTAAATGCTTCATCGTTTTAATTTAGTAATTTATTATATTTACCGTACGTGAAATCCATTGCTCTTAATTATGGAGATCATCAATCATTTCTTAAAATCGCAAAATTATTTAAGCAGGAAGAAGAGCATATAAGATGTAAGATAAGAATCAAATGCGAAACAGCGGCTGAATCGGTGAGTTTCAAGTAGCGCTTGTTTTTACAATCAGATAACTTCCGCCGAATCGAGTCTGGGGAAAAAGATCCATACCCTTGGCACCTACTTAATTAAACCCTTATAAGCTTGTGCTCAAACTCGTATACCAATTAAAATTTAATAACAACCGAAAAGAAATATGATACCACGAATCGGTCGTATCTGTATAAATTTCCTCCAGCAGTGCTATCGAAAAATTAACAGTCGCGGGATGACAGGACTCAATGATGCAAGGCCTGTGAAATTTAAGATAGCATGCAAAAGATCAACGAAAAAGATATATAAAGGCTGAGATTTTCAGGAAATAAGGCAAAGAATTGATTTATGTGTCCGATTGCCTCCAATTGCATCGAGACGGGGGGCGTTCAAGTGTTCAGCGAAAATTAGCTGGAAATAATTTTATATTCGGGGTCATACGCATGTTCAATTCCAGGAGGCAAAATAAATATAGCTACCGCACTTAAATAACTTCATTGCGATAATTTCTCTGGTAACCGCACTGCGATCCGCGCGGTCATCGTAAATATAAATTCAGAGGAGTCAAGTGCTCTTCGGTCACAACCAAAAGGCAATTCAAATGAAGGCCACAATCTGAAACCATCGATATTCTGTCAACTCCTCATTGAAATGTAAATTCCGACTCATCCCCTTAAGAGTTAAGACAAATCTGGAGAGCGCGGACTCACATCGTCTTAACGAGTTCGCGTCACCGTCAGCGAGTAGTGGGTAAGCCATTATCATAACTGCAGGGCATTTTATGAAATTCATATGCGAGGAGGCAATTTTCCGGTTGCAGCAGTTGCAGCAAATGCAATTACGCCACAGAGAGTAGTAACAGCATTTAAAACGAAATAAAAACGACATTAAACAGAAATTTTGCATTTATCTCGCATCGCATCTTTACAGTGTTACCTTTTTATAAATCTGCCCCGTTGTTGCACACGCCGGAGGTATAAAGTTGCTAAGTTGTTTGCGGCGATATTCCACGCCGCCTCAGAGGGGAACCGTCTTTTTGCGGCGTGGTTTTATACCCCGGTGATAGTTTTGCTGGCGGTTTACCTGAAATTTTACTCAAGTGCTTGTCGATTTCGACTGTGAGAAATTCTAAGTGGAATGTCGTTTTGGTGTTTTATGCTCAAATTCTTAGGGGGGTTCGACAAATGAGTCAGAACAGGAAGTTTACTGCTTATTCGACAAAAGAGCAAGTCACTTTTGCTTCTTAATGCAAGAAATTAATTGAGAATTGCTGAATTTGGCTCTTTTGTAGTCTTAAATCGAACTACACTATAACAATATTCACAACAATTTTGTTACTATGCAGTATATTTTCAATTATGTTTCACTAAAAGTACACTTTCGACTAAAAAAGTCATGTACATACTTACATAAAAAACAAAAAAAATGATATACTGATAATTTTATATAAATAAATTTTCTAGTAGGGATGAGTTTTGATTTGTTAATAAGCTTGTGCGCCAATAAGAAATACGCACATTAAAGAAATGTTATCAAAATACTTAAGAAGGTAAGAAAAGTATTGCTTTCATTCTCCTATAAGAATTATTTTGAAATCATTTAATAGTAAATTCCTATACCTACCTATACGCTTACATACATGATTTCACAAGCCTCTAAATATTGTTGAATGTGCAACTTGCTTATTAATGAATGAAATACGTAATTGGCATTTTACATTAATTCAGAAGAACTTATAGTTGCATTTTAATTAATTGTTTTTTTTTGAAATTTTCTGGAACAACCTACATATCCTGTCCAACTGACCGCTATAGTTTTTGTACGTTTTATTTGAAAGTGATTGCTCCTTCAAGTGAACGTTCACTTCTTCAAGAGTAAATTATCAGAAAGTAATTATTGAAATTCCACTCAGGTGCTCAGCTCGTTTACCTGTTTTGCAGCAAATACCAGAATTGTAAAAATGTTCTCCCTGAAAATTGGTTCAATAGCTCATTTTGCATGCAAGACGTTGCACTTCCTTTAATTTATATAAACCTTTAGTATTCCGATGCTTGTAAATAAAAAAAAATAAACAATCACTTTTAAAGGTGAATGCAAGAAGACCGTGATTTCACCTATCCGAATTTAGATGTTCGAAAGAATTAGGTTTTTTTTTTGGTATTTTCCTCTAAAATTGCTGACAAATGTGTCTTTAAAAATATACAAAACGCCCCGAGGTACCCTAGTCCATTTGCATCCAAAAGATGTTCTCCCGCTTTTGAATCGGACCGGCACCGATTCTCTGTGGATTTCCACATCATTACATGTATAAATGAATAAGAAATCAGTTTATCAGGTTGAGCTGCAGCCCATGACGGAATACCTGGCTGCTACCTGACTTGAATTGAGCCAATTGCTTGAGGAAGCCGTTTTAGCTTAATTTATTGCCCGTCTGTGGTATTTATTTAGCAAAATTACTAAATAATGGCTGGAATTTGCCTTAAATTGTTTGTTTTTATGTGGCGTTCGTAGCTTAGTTGACGCGGAATTGGGACGTGTTTGCACAAGTTTGGAAAATATTTTAGGGATGTGGAAACAAAAACTTCCTATTTCTTTTTAATGGATAAGGTATCAATTTTGTATTTATTTTACCCTCATTCTTCTGATTTAAAGTTTATGCAGTTGTGATTACCCTGTCATCAATGATTTATTTAATTATTAGAAGACATTTAGATTAACGATAAATATGTTTAAAATTCGTCGGAAACTACTAGGTATCTGTCCCGACATTATATTAAAACAAGCGTTGTGTCCTCACAATAAAATGATGGAATCCTCCATTTGGAAACATTTAGTCTCAAACAACATTCAAGATATTCAGAAAAAGCAGATAATCGAGAAGTTTTCAGAAAAGTGGTCTCCTTCTCACGTTTTTCTCAAATAGCATATATAGGAATTGCAAGCGAATGTATATAGATTTGATATCTATTGATGTCAATACAAAATTTACAACTGCTCCAGCCACGCTCTACTTATGTAACTGGCGGATAGCAAATAGCATAAAATTTTCATCCGTGTCTTTGAAGTCGGACGAGTTTTTATCGGTTAGATGTATCGTTAAAGCCCCGCATGCGATATAGAAGTTCTGCACGAAATTATGCTGGCTGCAAGTATCTCGAAATTATGTTATTACGACCGAGATACGGTCGAAAAGTTCTCTTCTAATTGATCTTTACATCATTTGTATATCACCTCTTTGGTCTATCGGGGCGATCTTGCGACCGTCTTGCGGACCACTTTAAACCAAGTGCGATTTATGGCACTTGTTAAAATCAATTCATGACCGCTTAATTGAGTGGTCGATAATCGAGTTAAATCAGTCAGCGATCAAACAAGATCGCTATCTGAGTGCCTGTTTCGCCACCATGACTTACAGCAGCTGGATCGAACTGGAGCACGGCTTATTTTCGTGTGTTTTATGAAAACTGACTTATGATCACGCCAGATCGGCTGCTGCAATTTGCCGCGCTTTTCATAAATCCGATGTTGCCCAAGTGCTCGAATATTTGCGGCATGCCATGATAGCGATAGAGCGGTGGAAAGTTGCTTTTATGAAGGATATGATCGGAGCAAATGAAAGGTTTCAGGTGCAACTGAGCAACAGCCCGCATAACTTCAGCTGGGAGTACAAACATGTCATTGCAAAGCACCCTCATTACCGCTTGCAAGAAATATACGATTTTAATTTGAGTCGAAGAGCAATTTTATGTTATGGACTATTTCCGTGGCAAGATACAACTCCATTTCTCATTGAGGCCATAATGGCAATTTACGTGGGAATCCTTTTCGCCACGCAGACCTAATCTAGCTGATTTGATCTTCTGTCGAGCCGCACTATGTCCTAATCGAAATGTGTCATCTTTGGTGTCTGGTGCTTCGTCTGGAGACAGCAATAATAACGCGCGGCATTTCCCTAAATCACACGGTTATCTGATGGCCGCACATTCGAAGGAATCGGCCAAATACCAAGATCTAGCAGCTTATGTACTTCTAATCAGCTTAAAGTCAATCAAGCCACTCAAGGGGTTTTCATAACTCAATTTGTTTGGATCGAGTCGGGTCGCAGCTGAAATATGGCCAGTTAGTAACCATCTTTAAAAGCAGGCAATCGCACGGCTGCGCGATTGGATTTAAATTTTTGCTGTTTGCTTTGTTTTGTGTCTTTGGCGCAAACATTTCACACGAAAGTTATTAACTGGCCAGCTATTGGGCGATGGTTGCACCAAAAGGTCACATCCAACACTTCTCATTGGGTTACTGGATCTTGGGAACTGCGCGGATTTAACGTCTTTTGGGAACCCGCTCAGAACTGCCTAATGATTCAACTTCTTAGGCAGTCCTCCCGTTAGCCGCGACGATTAAGCAGGTCGTAAAGTATTTCTATACCGCCGACCGCCATAAACAGGTGAGTTAAGTAAGCCTTGGCGAATCCGGTGGTCATTACGTTAAAGCTTAAATTAAAGGAAGAAAATGGCTAGATAGCCGCGTCTCATGGGTCATTAAATTATTTGAAAATCACCAAGCCCGAGACATGTTGGACGGTTAATACTAATTGCGATGTTGTAGTACTTTCTCCTATTTTATGCTGTCCTTAAATACTCAATGTAGTGCCTGTTTGGCGCCCCAGGGATCTAAAAGATTGCCACTTTATCCAGTCATTATACCAGTTGCTTAAATACGCTCCTGAGCAAACATTTCATATTATACTGCATCTCTTACTTAGCCGTTTATTACATATTACTTGTGTTTGTAGACAAACCCAATAAACTTAACGATTCCAAATGCGTGAAATTGAGACCCGACCAGTATACGATCAATATAATAAATTTCCTTCAATTAAAGATGGCAAATTCTTGTTTGAGTCATTGCTGGTTTTTTTGCTCAATAAAAAGAAATTAAAACCCAAGCTTCTTCCGCTACTCTTGGTGGTCGAAATTCTTTAGAATTTAATCAACAAAAAATCTCTCTATAGATTAATTTATACGCCTATTTTATGCCATTTTAAGAGCAACAACGAACAGGTTCTAACCCGATTTTTTCTTTAATCTGATTAAATTGTGCGTAAAACCGAATGCGTTTTTTGCTTGCAGATGAAACCAGTTCGTGTAATGATCTAAGTCAGGCAAGTCAAATTAATTAAACAATAGCTTGACCTAAGGCACGCAGGCGACAAGCTCATTATTTTTCGACCGGAAAAGACGGTATAGTAAGAGAAAAGATGCTGACCGCCAGTGGAGTAAGAAACATTTGTCTCGCATGGTTAATTTCAAATGTTCTCTAACCAGCATAGAGTTTCGTTAAAAGTGATTCGGAAATTTGAGGTCTTCATGGACTGATTAAATTGAAATTAAGCAAAGCGAATAGGGATGCGGTGATTACACCTAAATGTTTTAAATTGGTTATCTGTTAAGTAACAGCTCTAGCTATACTATCAAAGCAAGAGAATGTGTAATCAATATTTTTGACTTTTCCTTACATATATCTTATTCCAAATTGAGAAAAAATAAAAATAAAATTAGGTACACCTTTTTATAAGTACATATGTAGGTAAAATAAAAGATTTCCATTTATGGATTTTATGCAAACACGCAAGATTTTGGTACAAAATGTTAAAACATTTTATTTTCTCAAATGAGTTTTTAAAATATTTTCATATAAATATTCAAATTAAATTAATGCTTGCTTGAATCAAAAATGTTACAATTTGATTTAAACTACATATTTGTTACTTATTGCCAAAAAAGCCAATATTGTATTCATTTTGCGCTTTTCAAAAAAATTGACAGTGTTAAAACAATTTTCCTATTAAATGTGTCCATAAAATGATTGATTTTATTGTACAATTCGTAACTGAGTAAGAATTTATTTTGTAATAGGATTAAATATGTAGGTACTTTTGATTTGAAATTTCTAGCCATTTTCTTTAAAAGTATTATTATAGATTATTTTAAACGCTTTTCTGTAGCGTTTTAGTCTGCTACTTATTTACTTATATCTATATAGTGATATTAATTAATTAATATAAGAAATAATAGAATTCATTCTTATGTCCACTTACTTCGAAAGAGTCAGTCTATTGATGAAAAAGTATTAAATTTTGAGTCGTTATAAATCGCAGTGTGTATCTCAAATGCCAATTATTTAATGGTCTTAACGAACTAACCTTTTCCGCCCGATTCTCATTCTTGAACATTTAATCGGAGTTTAATCAGTTGGAGTAAAGCAAGCAAAGGTAGTGCTGCTAAGTACGTTTAATTAATTGCATAAAATGCAGTGCCCCCAGCTAGCGGAATTGCAAAATTTTATCAGTATTTCTAGGACGTGAACGCACAATTGCAAATAACTCGAATTCAGACATTTCAGAGGTACGCAGCGATCTTATCGCGCACCATGATTGAGTTAGGTTGCTTCTAGCAACTAATTGAGATTTCTGTCGTAATTAACGAATAAATAATGTTCGATCTATCAAGATACGCACTGTTCTTGCCAGCCCCAGTCGCAGACACATAAATAAATAAAGATCAAGGCTCGCAGGAGAACCGCGAGATAAGAGCGTCGAGCGACTCCGTTCAAATTATTTATCACGTTCGAGTTCGACAGTCCTCCTCGGCGCTGAGTCGAACTTCCTTCTGCGTCGTCGGGCTCCGGGAGGGCCAAGATCGGTTCCTTGGGGCACTCCACATCAGAACTGGTTCATTTCACACACTGGCCGTTCTCTGTCGACAAAACCACCATTCGATCAATTTTCATTAACATAAGAATTTCACAAGTCAAAATTCTTTTTTTTTTTTACATTATCCGCTTTATCGCGACGACGCGATTTTCGTTTTAATGAGTCGCACCAAGACATCTGTTATCGCGTCCGGTTGCGTTAGTCGTTTCACCTGTTTAATTGGAAAATGGAAAGCTGTTAAAATTTTTATTGTTCGCTGTGGAGAACTCCTTCGGGCCGTGGCAGTGAATTTTCGCGAGACGTCTTAACGATGAAGTTTTTTAATGTGTCAATCATTCATTCGCCGATGGCCTGCATGACTTAATAACGCAGCCACTTTGCCCCCTTAAACCCGGAGCTGCTGTCGATATGTCGCCTCGTTAGCGAGCCCTCAGGTAATTCACCTTTGCATCAGGTGTCAATATTTATGCAATTTTCAAATCACACCTCAATAAGTCGCGCAGATTAAACCTGTCCTGTATGATTTATCGGGATGATTTGGTACTTTATCGCTGGCATTAGCGTAGAACCATCGCTGCCGATGCTTACGAACAGAAGTTGTTACGATTCCGTTTAGATAGATTGCCGCGCATCTAGTGCGCAGGAGATTCGTGAGTTGTACCTATAAATTTGAATGATTGCAGTCATTCTTCATCAGCGGGAATTGTGGAGATTGCCCCGGCCTCGTTATTAAGTGAGCCCCACTGATGTTGTGTTGTGGTGCTCCCAGTGCAGAAATTAATTGCATTCTTTTCCAGCAATCTAATGATGCACTTCGAGGGATTAAAATGAGATTTTCAATTCTATGGTGCACTCCGCCTGCGATTATTTGGCTCTTTACGGGTTCAAATTGGACAGCAGACCGTTGCAGCTTCCGCGTTTTGTGGGGTTTTCGAATTTTAATGATCTTTTGTGCTTAATATGGAAAATCAATGGGAGGGATCTGTGAGATGCTATTTACAATTGAAAATTCTGCTATGAAAATCATACATGATCAATAGTAGTTACATCTTTGGGTACTTCCTCGTAGTTGATGCCGGAAAGTTTAATTGCCTTTTGATTTTACTGACCTAGCAATTTTCTAAAGGTATGTTTTTAATTGGGAGAAACAACTCAATTTTCTAAATAACAGATTCAAATTCAAGTAATAATTTTATCGATATTATTAATTGTATTGACAGTGGTCTTCATATTAAATGAAATTTCCAATTTAATTTTTCTTTATATCCAGATATCGATGAGCGAGTGACAACTAGTAAAATAATATGCAAAAACATTTGATTTATTAAACCCATTCAGTGATAAAATAGACTAGAATTCATACAGTGATTAGAAAACTGAGGCAATTTGAATAAGATAACATAGGTCTTCGAAATCGGGATTCCCAGAACTCTCTTTCCTCAGCAATTGTTTTATGTAAACTAAATACCAATCCAAAATCAAAAATGTTCTATCATATAACGTCTTCGAGATAAATAGCGTTTAAAACTAATACCCTAGACACACAGCAGTCCTAACAGCCAATTAAGCGTTAATTGGCTATTAAGGATCGCTGTGTGTCTAGGGTATAAGGAAAAACTTATTAAATACAATCATAACGTAATAAGAAGCTTTTACCTAAATAAAAATTCACAAAAGGACATACATAATAAGCTTAAAAACTCCTACGATAATTCGCATAAATCAACTTTTTCTTGAACGAATTTAGTTTAGGTATATAATAAATTATAAGTGAATATCAGTGTAGAAGCAGTCCCTTGAAATAATATCTTCATCCTTTTAATTTGTATGTAGTTCTTAATTAATTCATTAAGAAAAAAAATATTTTCTTACAAGAACCCTGCCTAATATGTATCTGTTAAATTCAATGGCCTTCAAATGATGATCAGTTGCAATTCCGATTGTTTTGGTTCACAATACAATATTATGGTACTATAAGTTTTTTATTTTCATTAAATCTTTATTATTTATTAATTGAATTCATCGCCAAATATATTTCACAATCATATTGTCTAATCTAAACAATATAAAAAGTGAAAACTTTATAAAAAACCTACCGCCTTCTTTTCAAGTTATGGTCAACCAAAACGCTGTGTGAATTTCTCTGCTTCCAGTGTTCTTTGAGGCGCCAACATCACCTCCGATTTTTATAGTGTCAAATTTCACAGCGGTGAATTTCTCATGGAACAACCGAGAGACTTCAAGGTTCCGAAGGTTGTTGCTGGTAATAAAGTATGATGGAAAATCATGTTTAATTTTCCAAAACAGTTGTTTGGGTATGAATTTGTGCTGGGTGTAAGATCGGTGTCAAAACGATATTCAAGACAATGTATTATCCCCGAGGGTTCATTAACGCATATTTTACGCTTGAATGAAGTTCTGCGAAGGTGCTGCCGATTAATTTGTAGTGTTGTTGATATTTATTGGAGCTGCATGCAGGCTATTTTTTTCTAAATAGGTACACGATTTTTCTAAGAAGAGTGATAAGTCTATGATTTTTTGTTTGTTCTAATATAGAGTATAATATCTTAATGCTGCATACTAAGATAGGCGTTTATTTCAGTGATTTGTAAATGTTGCCTTAATTGGATTTCAATTTCAAGAAGAAAAGAAAGAATAAGAAAACCATAATAATTCCGACGATTGCCAGTTATTTGAAATGAAAGAGTTCAATGCTCGACCGGAGAAACCTTCACGATATCTCGTTGTGCGTGTGTAGTTGCCAATATCTCGTCCATCTTCGTTTTCGTAAATGAACTGCATATTTATTTTAGCCTCGCACTCATAGCTGGCTACTAACCTAATTTAGTTTTATTCCACCGCCTGTATAAAGTTCCTTGAGAATTCAATAAATTCTGGTCGCCGACTACCATTAGACACTATCACCGATCGTTACGAGACTTTAATCACCTCCTTCAGAGCAACGAAAATGGAAACTTTTCGTATACGCTTTCCGTGAAAACGGCAAAAATCGACCAGCACGCAACACCAATTAATGGCAACCTCCTTAATCTAAATTACCATCCGCTTAAGAGTGCACTATACCTTGCGATTAAAATGTGAATTATTGCGTATTCCCTGAGCAAATCTCCTGGGTGGACGGGTCAGGCTCAACGTGAAGCCTCTGCGTATCGTCGGGAAATTTTATAAGCTTTAATCTGAAATTACAATCACGAATATCGGGCTATCCTCCTCTTGTTTCGTCTCGCCTCTGCCCTTCTGCATGCAATTACTACGGGAGGAGATTGAGATTTGCCTACTACCTGCCTACCTGAACCTGCCCGCCACGATAACTAAACCTACTGTGCGTGCAGCTCAAGCTCCAGCTGAGTTATGAGATCTCCGGGTATATGACAGCCGTTCATAGCGAAACGTTCACTCGAATTCCGATGGATGCTGTGCCGTGGACCAGGCTGCCCCGCCGACCGAGAGCAACCCCGCAAGACACCTGAATCGCAATTAAGGTTTAATTAAAAGCCGAGTGCGGCTAAACGGGCTGTTTATTATATGAATTGATAGCTGTCAAGTTATTAATTAGACAATGACAAAATTATTCGATCAGTCCGCCACCGCCTTATGGCAGCTCTTGAACGCATTTAACGTTTTTGCATCTTAATAGACGAGCGGGTTCTAACCGCTCCTCCATGAATCCTGCCAATAAATTACCAATTACGTTGATTAAGGTTCGCTCAGACTTAATGTCAGAGAAGATGCTGCCTGCGCATCCCGATAAGATCGAGTTAACAACTTTCCAATTTTATTAGCATCCCATAACTACCTTCGCCGTGGATGAACAAACTTTTTAGCCGCTTTGGGTTTACATGCAATTAAATTTAATTGATGGCGCGTTCACACCGCTCCAGCGTCGATTTTGGAATAAAGTGATTTACGCACTCAGGTAACGCGAATATTTTTCGGTGTCCGCACCGCTTACAAGGTGCTTGTTCTAGACGGGTTTTTGTACAAGGAAGCAGCGACATGGCATGCAAAATAATCACGTAAATACGCAGCCGTACAACCAGTGGTGATATCGTATCGCGGTTTTATTAAATTTCATGTTTTTCCTAAGAAATTTTGACCTTGTTTCATTTAACATGGCACATGGCAGTTTGTTAAATAGATCGAAAGATAGATAAATATAGAGTTAAAACGGTTTACTACCGCTGTTCATATAAGAAATAATAAAATGAAACAAGACTGCAAACACTGCAGCACTCAGATCATCACATTTTTTTTCTAAATCTATACGTCTTTTACACGATTTTAAGATACCCATAACATTTTCCGTATATTTCATCTCACTTCGAATGCAAAGGAGGGATCATGATTTTTCACAACTGTACATATATTTTAATATTGGTCTTTTTTAGAAAAAATCTATACATTAATTTTTTTCCCCTCTACTTAAGGTGCCGTATTTTGTCGGCATCTCTTTAAGACACGTAAATCGAAATAATATAATTTGGCAAAAATTTAGTTGCAAGTCTGTCGATTAATTTAATGCTTGCATTAAGCTTATACTACCTATATATCAACCAAAACTAAACTTTTAAAATTTAGTTTTGTTAGTAGAAATTATTTGAATGTTTAGTTAGAATGTAAAAATTCATGCATATTGAATGCCGAATGTCGAGAACTGCCAGACTATTTATCTAACAGCTCAATTATTTATTTAAGTTAATTTATTTGTCGAAAAAAAATTTAATTTTGATCATATGACTAACTGCCCAATGTAACCGCCCGGGTATTCGAAAAATGGCGTAACTATAATTATGTCTACTACATATGTATAGTGTTGAGATCCTTTGTTCGGTTTTGTTCGCTAAGATTCTTATTTCTTATGCAGATTGTCAAAATAGAGGATTATTACAAATAATAATTTACAAATTATTTGCAATATAAAATAAATTAATCGCGTACACAAAAAAAAAAAAAGGAAAACTATTAAAGAAGAGCCATTTTCCGGAATATACTCAACGTTTCTTTCATTAAGTATGCATTCGAGCAAATCGAAATTCCCCGCCAAAAATAATGCTGGACCCCACCCAGCATCCGAATAAACTCTCACATCCCTACTGCTTGCAAAAGATCGCATAAAATTTCTCCTCGACGAGATCATAGCAAAGCACTGGTCATCAACGCTCCGCCTCAAGAAAACACGATCGAAATGATCGCGTCGCCGTATCTGGCAGCCATCGCGAGGTAGTTGAATTCGGCGCACTTTTTATTGCCCATATATCGAAATCGAGCGAAAGAGCGGCTCCGAAGACCAAATTCGCCCGCGACTAATTTCTCACTTTATAAGTCGGATATCGGGGCGCATGTAGCCAGCCACCTGTTGTATGCCGGAGGTATCTTTTTTACTGGCTTTTTAACGATCACCTTATAATTGCGTTAATGGATCCATTAAGCGCTATGGAAAACGCCGGATAGTTGCGATTTGATTATGTGCCCCTGTGTGCCTTTCTGGAGTTCATTAGCTCCAGGCATGCGAAGGCGGTAATTATTTTGACTTTGGAAATGGGAAAAAATGGGAACTTTCAGCCATAATTGTTGAACTTTTAGCGTTTATTGCTGTCGTAAATTCTCCAAGTGACTTTCATCGCTTTTTTATGCTGAACATGAAACTAAGGGGCAATTTGTCTATGCTTTTAGCTGGTTTGTAGTTTTTAAAGAGGCGTCTTCTTCATTCACAAAAATCCAGATCTTATATGTATTATATCTACTAAGGTAGTAAAGGGATCATCGACTTTCACAAACCCACCACATTTCAGCGAATGCATAAATAAATTTACCTAAGCTGTTGATAATTTTCTACCACCTCGAACCTAAATCAGAATTCTAATTTTAGCTCTGATAGCGACCGGCACGAGCTGTCCTATCCAATGTCAGAGAACTGATCGCGCTAGCCCCAAGATACTGAGAAAGGTCAGCAGAATATCCCTGGGCAAATGGATTTATATAAGGCGCCTCGGAAGGCACAAGCACCGTCTCTTGCTTGGAGCGTAATATGTTCGAAACCTAATAAATTGCACCTGAAGCAATTTATGACTGCTTAAATTGTATTCTTTCAGTGCAGGTTAATTTAATGCAGTCATAAATTCATACGGAAGGACCCCTCCCTGAGTAGCCGCATAATAGCACTAGGAAAATTCCTAAAGAATAATTAGCAAGAATTTTCTCAGTGCAACACCCACTGCGATGCATGTGCAGACTCTCCTAATCCTTGTACAGATTAAAATATTCCATCTTGTGAAATATTGCCTCTGCGGCGCACTGCGACCATCTAAGCGACGCGCCTTCATTACCGTCGAGAATCCTGCGCAGCCGACTAGCGCCATACAAAGGGCTTAGAACTAATCATCATTACAGATCATGCCGCCTTAATAATCTCATTTGGCGCAATCAGTTGGATATCTTCATTGAGTCATCAATTTATCGCGGATTAAGTCACATTTTGTACCTTTGGGCTAGACACGATCCCTTCTGATTCATAACACCTGAAGGAGAAAATCGCTTGATGAATGCAAACGAATTAATGGACAACCTGATCGAAGTGCTTAAATTTGCTGCTGTACATGTGCATTGTGAAGGGTTACAGTATGCCGACTTCGATATAAGATAAATACGCAGTCATGCGTTAGATAAATGAATTTTACTCAACTGCGTTTATACTTCACCAACTTTCTGAAGCACCGGCGACCTTCTTGCACTTCTTAAACGAACCTCATTCATCCCCTGACTGAGATTAATTAGGATTAGCTAGGAGTTATTAATGCGAAACGATTCTGGTTAAATTTCTGTTATTAAAAAAAAATATTTACTAAATCGCCGGAGAAGAACAGAATATTTATGTGAAATTCTATATAATGCGATTACGAACATAAAAACAGTTTAGGTACTTTCAACAATAGTCTTTGAAAATTAAGTTAGTGTCTAAGTTAAGTGGGGGATGATTGTACATATTCGTCAAAACGTTAACATTTTATATAATTGTTTTTGAATTACTTAAAAGTAATTTACTTCAGCTTTTCAGTTTTTAGATGTGAAAATATTCATCATCCCATTTTTTCCTTACTAATTATTTCGAAGAATCCAAAAAGACGAAATTGTTAGCTTCTGAAAAAAAAAAAACAAATTTACTTTACCCATTTCACAAACGATTTTATTAATATGAATTTACAAATGACTTACATATGTAACAATTTTTGATTGAACTTCACAAATTTCCCCATATCCCACAAGTTTTTCCGTCAATTAATACTTCCGACATGATTTCAAAGCAGGTCTTCATGTGGGCAAGTAAAGATGAGTTTCCCATTTTTGGTATGAATAAAGAAAAACGAAGAATGTTTACTAGTTTACTCCGGCAAATTGACAAGTTTCAGGAATTTTTTGAAGAAAAACAACTCAGCGAGAATCAATCAGTCAAACTGGATGCATTCAAGTGTCAATCACCGGAGGGAGGAGATATCCAGCGCGCACTATGGAACATTATGAGATGCAGTCAACCATTACCTCATATTTTCTTGTGTTGGGTAGAATTTATTTTGCGAAGATTTTATGGCAATTTAAACTAATATTATATTTTGCTTGCAACGGTAGTTTCGAAAAGAAATCGAAAAAAACATAGATTTTTATAATTTTTCGCTCTAATAAAGTTATAATTTTTTAAATCCCATAAGCGATGTTTCTATACAGTAGCAGTATCATTTTCAAATTTTCAACAAATCGGTTAAGTTAAATATTTATAAGCAAGACAAAATAAATCGAATTTTAAAATATTGCTCGACTAAATTTTAATTCGAAAATTATTTAGTATATTTACTATATTCTGCATTATTTTTGCATTGAGCAAAATATTTCTGTTTCTTCCAATTTTGTGGAAATTGATATCTCCTCATTTAACAAAACGACTCTTAATTATTATGTAATTTATAACTTAAGCCTTTTATTCCCGCATGTACCGTTGCCAAAATAAATCGTTTCTTAATCCTTCGGCGGTTGTATCCCGTCGAAAAGTAGACTGTATAAAGACATCAAATTAAATCACGTAGAAGATGTGATGAAGTATCAATCGATTTGCTAATTCAGTCGAGCCAATCTGCGGTAAAGCGGTGTGCTCGTGATCGTGATGTCGAAAAAAGTTCCGTGCAGTGAAAGCATCTGAAAATTAAGAGATATAACTCAGGGGGCGGCAATACAGCTTTGATCTTCAGTTTCATGATCAAACAAATATTTTGTTTTAGAGATCATGATCTTTCAGCAATTAGCTTGTTTCTCTAGCTGTGCAGAAGAGATCACATCCCGGACTGTAGAGCGTTCAAGATTCCCGAGATAGAAAGACTAGCGGGTATATCAGGAGATGTAGTCAAAGAAGCAGATCATTTTTGTGCCCTTGCTGCATGGGGAGATATTGAAAAAAAAGACGGCGTGATCGAAATTGTACCTGTCCTGGAGCAAGGAAAGTGTGACCTCTCTGTTCGATCGCAGCGGTGCTACAGCATAAATCTTTCCGCTAGGTGTCATTCACATGCATGTTAAGGAGTCATAAAGTCATGTTCGCGTCAAAGTATCGCAGCACATGAAACTGTCAGCAAGAAAGCAGGACTGACATTCACGATCTTCGGGAGATCTTCGCAAAGATCGTGCCTACCTTTTAAGGGATCCCAGAATGGTATCACACGGTCATAAAAGCGAGTCATAAGTAGGCGATTACGTGATCACATGTAACACAAACGCCAACACCGATGCTGAGCTGATCTAGAAGTGGCTCGCAAAGTTCTGCCCTTCGCTCCTGCATGCCGCGAGCACACTGTCCCTTCTGCGCACGATGAATATTCATGAAGACAACCTGGAGAAATTAATTGAACAACTTGTTCATTTATTAGATCCGTCCGTTTTGAGTCTAATTTATATGTTTCCGCGGACGGACACTGGTCCTCGCCGCCTTGGCACATATACGTGTATAGTATATACATACATATGTGGCGTTGAACTAGGGACAACCACCGATGGAATCACGAACCACAAATGGTTGGCGGATATATGCAGATTTCTGAAAATAGTTGAGCCGCAGAACCGGTGAACAATACGCCGAGAACACGGCTAAAATGTTATATAATTGAAAAGATACAATCACGACATTGGCATACCATAACCAGTCTCTGTGTCATATTTCATAAGCTCGAGTACAATTGAAACATGAGCCTGCGCTGCCTCTCCGCGTATTGGTCCATTCATAGTCATAGTCAACAAAGCCCCGTTCGGAAAATAGGGCGCTTTGTCTGCACCCAGGGAGCCCCGCGAACCCTGGCTTGGTTTATTGAGCCGATTGGAAATTGGTAATTGGTGTCCAATTGGTTAGACAATTCGAAAAGCCCATGGCGAGGCAGTCAAGATCCAATACTCAACTTGGTTTGCGGCGGATCCCCGAGAGCGGTATGGCGAATACCGTCTTAACTATCATCGGCGGGCACAGTTAAATTACCAAGTAGAAATCGAAGGCGTGTTTTTCTCAGGGCGTTCAGGCCAATAAAGAACGCGTCTTTGAATGGACGTGCAATTACGGTATACTTGGCAGTAGCACAGGCGCTCCGTAAATCCCTAAAATCATCTTTTCGCCAAATGATCTGTCGATTGTGCCATTGAATGCATAAAGGTATCGCGCTTCGTTTTCGCAAAATTTATCCACTCCGGCGATGGAGCTCTGTAGCTAAGTACAAGTAATTGACATTTTCAGGTAATTCGCGGTGATCTACTCCCGGGAGTGTGATTGACACCTCAATGGTGACCAACGTGATTGATCTACAATGACAAACCGGCCAGGTATCGTAGATATATGAAACCCTCGCCAGGTTGCTGTTGGACATCCACTTAAAATGTTCTATTTTGCCACGAATTCTTGCAGCGATTTAACTTGATTAAATTTATTTAACTCAAACTGACCTCTTGTTAACTAACTCATGTAACTTGAATTTTTGCCATTCATATTTCTGTGTTCGAACACAATTTCTTCATAGTCCTAACAGACTACACTACACAATCATTAAATGGCCGGCTCCATAGTGTCATTATTCCAAAATTATCCCTATAAAGGTTCACATTTTGATAAAAGGAACGTAAAAGCTCCGTAAGTGAAAATCAGTCTTAATACCTTTGAAGAGATATTTGAAATTATGTAATCGGAGTAATATCTTTATTGCTGGAACCATAAAGTGGCGTCGATTTGTATCAAATAATCGTAAAATTTCAACATTTTATGGCAGTCCATCCAAGTTAATGTCTATGAATACATTTCTTTTTCTTGAGAAAAAAAATGGTTGGGTAAAGGTTTCGACAAGTTGTAAAAATTTTGATTTTACAAATGATCAAATTGTAAAAATTATAACTGTTCTTTTCAAGGTATTTATAGAATAATTTATAAATTTATTGATGCTTTAAATCACAACGTGATTAAATTTATCTCTAAATCATTTTTATACCAATATAAGAAAAAAATGTTCCGGTATCTTAATTCCAAATTATTGATATCTTAAAATTATGTAGTAAAGTCCAACAAACTTTATGAAAATTTGGAGAGTCTTGATTTTTAAAAGACTGATAATAACAATAATAATATGTACATAGATAAAACCTAATATGATCCTTTTATTTGTATGTAATGAAACATGAAAAATTGACTTATCCTTCTTTAAAAATTGAAAAGAGGAGAGAGTTGAAATCAACTTATAAGATTTTAAGACCCACGAAAAGGAAGAGAAAATCTTGTAAAAAAACTGAACGCTTTTGACAGCCAGAAATATTTGTTATTATCAGTAATAGAAATGTCGGAAAATGGCAAAATATTCTGATGGCTATTGTTCTTTAATGAGGTTTATAATTTTCGTTCGCAACTGACACTTTTGTACTTTTAATAAAGTTTACATAATATTACATTGATTACTACAATTGCCTGGGCAGTGCATTTAAGAATCTCATAAGGTTTTGAGTATTATTCAAGAATTTGGACGTATACAAACCCCTTATTCGATTTATTTGAACGTGATTTCTCTATTCTTGCTAATTAATTATCTTGCTGTAGGTATTTTATATTTAATAATTCAATTAACGTAAATATACATTCCACTGGTTATGTATTCTAAAAATTATAAATTTTCGGGTACCTACTTTGTGCCAGTAATAAAGACATTATTATGATTATTATTTTTATGGAAATTAAGTACAAATTTTTCTGATATTATAAGGTGTAGGTAATCATTTTAAAAGATAGTTATGAATATAAACAAATTGCAAAAATTACATTTATCAATTTTCCTTTATCTTCATTGTTTTAAAAACAATAGAGTTGATTTTATTAAATCTCAGATAACAAACTTCACAGTTAAGGTCTTCAAATGTTGGTAAATAATAAATTGTTCGACTGTCGAATAATTTTCACGCGGCTGTAATAGCTCTCTCGATTCAAATGGATTTGAAATAGTTAAGGTAATTAATTAGACTTTCACTCTGGCGTAGATAGTCGGTTTGCATTGGAGTCGATTACCGGACGGCGGTAGACTCGCCATAGAGAGCAGCCAGTATTCCCATGTTAAAGATCTATCGCGAAGCAATCGGAACTTCCATTTATACAAATTGCTCCTGAATTTATGGGGCCATCTCAGGTATTTATGTTTTCTGTCATGCGGTTTCTTGTAATTGGCTGACACATTACTTCCAGTGTGAAGTCGTCTGGAGGAAAAACTGAGACCATAATCACGCAAATTGGACGACCATTTATGGAAAATTCTCTAATCCTGCAGTCGAGTGATCTGAGCAAAAGCCAGAAAAATAATAAAATGAGAAGACCTCTTGGGTTAACTAAACTGGAAAAAAAGGAACGGAAAACGAAAACAAAACCAGCGATCTGGTCGAATAACGTTCCACAGGATGGTGTGGTGTTGTTTTCAATTTCAGGCACGTCAGTCCGATATGTGATTACCACGAAACATCTTTATCTTGTTCGAAGCCAGATATGGAATCTGGGGGATATGCGCGGAGGTATCCGCGGATATCGATGCACAACTGCTGCAGCTTGCAGATCGCTCTATTGGGCAGGTTGGCAGAATCAATTTGATTTAATTATCTAATGAAAAACATGGCAAGTAATTGTCTCAAAATAGATCCTATTGAAGAAATAAATAAGCGCTTTTTGCATGCCGTGTATATTCGTTTTTGCTTCTCAGAAAACTTTATGTGTGACCCCATTTCAGGCGTTGCTCGCCGGCCAGATGGTCTCTTCGAGTAGTTAAATCGCACGAACTTGTTATGAAATCCTGGCAAAGAGCAATTCAACAACTTTAAGTTAGTTTTGTCCATAAAATTATTTTTTATATCATATTATTTCCATTTAAAAACAATTTTCTGAACTTGATTGAGAGATAAACGCGACACCGTGTAGAGACAAAGAAAAAAGTTAAATTTTATTGAATTATTGTCTCTATATTTTGTACTTTACACCAAATATGGAAGCTATTATATTCTTGTACCACTGACTATTACTACTGCATAGAAGTATCATGGAAGTATACCATTAATGGTATTAAGAACTGATAATTTAATCGATACAAAGTAATACATTTACATACATATGTATATCTTACCTATATATGATTTCAGAATTATTTTTGGATTGAAAAATTTCATAGTGTTTTATTACCTACCAACTCTTAAAACATTGTTTAAAACATTCTATTATCCTCTTCAACAAACTCAAACTGTTTGAAGATCATTTTCCCTTTGATTTTAAAATTTTCCTAGGATGACTTATCACTAAATATTTTGCACGAATGAATACTGAAAAATTTCCTGGAACTTGTGTGCAGAATATGAAATACCCCTCACATCAGCATAATCTTTAGAAGTGTCGAGCAAGCGTAAATCTAACTAAAAAATATACAAAACGACATTCTACAAAAGAACTGAAAAAAGATAGGGTCGAAGATGATGGTGGCCTTTTTAATATCTCTAAGTCGCCGCCGACGCCAAGTGTGAAATCCTCCTGGGTTGCCTGCAATTTCACGATTAAGACCCCTGAGGTGAATCCTATTTTACATACCATTTCAGATATTACCGTGGAATGCATAACAGAAATATATTGCACTTTAGCCAGCATATGTTAATGTCATACAATGCGAAACTTGCGCGATGCATTTCCGATGTTGGGAAAACGTGAAAGACCCCTTCTTGTATACGGAACGTTTGCATATATGTAGAATGGCCACCACGAAAATCTGTTTTTCTTTTACTTCTTTACGCTTCCAGGTGAGTCGACTATCAAGATCGCCTCAAATAATCGCCAGACACTCGGTAAAACAATAGGAATCACGTCGCCATTGTCTCGCAGGCGACAAATTCACCATTTTACCAATAATTCCGTCAAATTATGTCAAATTTGGTGCCAACAACAAGTCACAGAAATTTATTTGTATTTTAAAAAATCCTCCTACTCCTCTTATTAATAAGTTCTATTAAATTGGTATACTTCTGATCGTCCTGGAGTTTCATTATTTCATATCTTACACCATGCGGTGAAACTGATTATTTTATGTATGTGGTTTAAGATGTGTGTCCACAATTTCACCTTCTTGCCGTACGGGCAAGTTTCCATTATCATAACTTGTTCAGTGTTCAGCATCGTGCCTTGATCAGTTTCATTTTACACTCCCAGCGCAATCGGTCATTTTACCTGTCTACTGATCCTCTTAGAAACGATCGAACGAAATTTTTAAGGGCAGTTCGTGTAGGGCAAGCAGGTGCATTGCACATATGCGGGGAGTGATTATCGGGACTTTATTAAACGTGTTTCCATGTTCGACCGTATCGGCACGATAGTCTTTCGGGACAGGTACCAAATTTTGCACGATTACACCTCACAACTTTCCTGTTTCGAGTACAATAAAAGGAAACACTACGAATCAGTTCTTCGAGAATCATTAAGGCAAGAAAATGATTATCTTTGATTCTCTGGGATATTTTATAGCGAAAGACTGGTATTTAGCCGGTTGTACGATAATTGTAGAGAGATGTATTTCTTTTTCGGTCGTTCTTTTGCGAAACTCGACTCCACTATTCTTAAAATTGAGTAACAATGTAAATCGATCTGTAGTTAAATTTTAGAATACGCTTGTTACTTTAAGTATAGTTTTCATGTTTTAGACATTTATAATATAGTATAACTTCACAAAAATAATTAGCTGTTTATTGTAGCCAAATGCATTTATGAAGAGTGATAATACGACATACATATGTATGTATCTTTAGTACAGATAAATACCTACAAAATTTTAAGTAAATCAGAAAGATTTTAATCGAAATACTCCGCTCCTTTCTTTTTAAAGCTTGCTTATTTTACGTAAAGCACTATCCTACAAAGAAACATAATTCTAGGTAGTTGAGTTGTCCTACTTTATTTAAATTACCCTCTCAAATATGGTAATTTTGGTTATTATAGTTATACTGATGTTTAAGACATTTGATAAAAATAAATAACTATTAAATCCTGCTAATTTAAATTGATGATAGTTATAAAACATAATTTCTCTCATTCATGTCGTCTGACAGTAAAATGCTACTCCCACATTACGAAAATAAATTGAGTTTAGCCTCCGTCTTGTAATAGTGCTTAATTGCAGCATACCACTAATTAGCATAAAATACTTTCCATAACAAAATCTATGAAAAACGACAACTGCTAGAGCTCTACAAGAAATTATCTTAGTGGCCGCTCTTAAGATGGTGCGGCGGCGCGGCGCGGTGCGTCAGCTTCTTTTAACGTCTTGCAGAGTCTTGGCATGCAACGGACATGAAACGTGGCGAGCATATCTCTCGAGATGACTAGGTAATAAAATTGACAGAAGGAGTTATTTGTAAACATGTCAGGTAAGTGTCGCTGTCACACGGCAGACAACAAATGACTCCTCCACTGAGATTACGGCCTGAGATTTTTGCATCCGAAGCGGAGCTCTCAAACTAAAGCAGCTTATTAAAATTGTTCGTAGGAGCCTCACAGCGACAATAAAGTCTTGTGATATGGGATTTTGGGACATTTGCCGAAAGCAATCAACTCTGCCAATTGATGGTCCAAATAATTTTTTTTAATAAAGCCTACATACATGGGAAAGTACCTTAATTCGTGAAAAAAATTTTTTTTCTTCTGATTTTCCTGAATTAAGATATTACAATAAATTTCAGGGATCAATTTACGAAAAAAACTGGTAGGTGTCGAACATATTCCGGAATTGAGTGAAACTTTAAATAATGAGTCGCAAAAAATGTTCCCGCGAAATTAGCGATAGTATAAAATAAAACCGCCCCGATCAGATCAGTTAGCCGCGGTGTGAATTGCTCGAACATTCCCACACGTATGACACGACCTTATATTGCTGCAAAAAGAGGAAAAGGCCAAAAAAAAGGCAAATAAATTTCACCTTTTGAACAAATGAGCTGGAAAGGTGCACAAAATTTGTTCGCCTGTCATGCAAATGCGCCGATAGTATCGGAAACGTTTAATGAGCTATTGTTCGACTTGGCGCGAGAAAAGTAGCAATACTCAGGCGTCCTAGATTCCAGCGCCGAGCCGACTTCAAACGAGAATTAAACTGAAGATTTAATCGAAGGTGCAAACCTCGAATGAGTCCCAAGGAAGGCCCGCCATTGTGCCGAAGAGTCAGAGAACATGTCCCAGTAATGAAAATAGTGATAACGCTGCAATTTATCATCGAAACTTGATAAATCTTGGCGCAGGAACCCTACTGGCTGCTTAACACTTTCCGTCCCTGGGTCAAAGGGGCCGCGCACTTAATTAATTCGCTAAACATCGATCAACCGGGCGGGATGGCGGCGGGTACCGGGCTTTCGGGAGAAATTAAGCCACAAAGTCCTGTTCTTTATCGTAAGAATAAAAATTTGCATACGACAATAAATTTTTGATAGTGCCTAATTAAATATTTGAAAATGGATCCCCCGTGACCGGAGTCTCATTAGAGGCGGGATTTATGGTTCCACGGAATATGTCGCCACTGATTGAAGTATCGTCAAGCATTTTTCTCTGTCGCGGGCGAGGTTTACTTATCGTTTCTTATGTAAATGACTGGTAAACCTCTGCGCTTCTTTGTTTTACAAAATAACAGTCGTAGAATGTCGGACCGATGAAGACATAAAATTGGATTTTATTTCGATTTGATTTTTCTTTGTTAACACTACTGACTCATAAGGGGTCACATGCGAAAGATTCAAAGTTATTGCACATAACTTATATTTATTTACTTCATATTTCTAAAAATCCGGCTATTTTCAGGTATTCTCGCTTAATGTGTTTTATATAATATCAATTAACTGCCTCTTCCGAAAACTACAAGAACAGAAAAATTCAAAAGAACACCTTACATTTTTCGATAAATTGCAAATATGTATGTATTATACATATATCTACACTATAAATATTCACATTTTTGGTATATTTTATATAACTGACTATGTACACGATTTCACACTTTTAAAATAAAAATTGGCTTTTTTAAAATAAAAAATTAACGTTTTACTATTAATTAAATGCATTTTCTGAGTTTACTTCCCATAAAAGTATTAAGAAAAGGTCGACCAAATAAAGTAGCCACAATAAAATGTAAACACTTTAAAAAAGAAAAGATATGTAGGTTTGTTAAAAAGGATCCTAAAAAACCAAACCTTAAATATATATCGAAGCATAAAAGAGCAGCTGAAGAGGACCTTAAAGTTTTTGCAAAACATGAGCATGGTTTGGTTACCTTGTGAAGCTGATCCCTGCATCGGACATTTATGCAAAACCTGCTTAATTGATTACTGTGTTTACAGGCGTCCAATTAAAATTAATTGCGTGTGGAAACAGGCTGTGTAAATGTCAAAATAATTAAAAGGCTAAATAGGCGTATGCTATATTAAAACAAAAATATCTTTTAACTTTTCAACTTTTTTATTTTGATGATAAGACTAAAAAGAACTTTAAGTTTTTAAATTTTAATAACGTATTCATCATTATCTGATTAGAAAATGAAATAAGTGTAGAATTCAGGTACCTAATTAAAGACTTTTAGTTTTACGAACTCAACTTTATTACAAATGTTTTATATACATATGTACTTTTACGGTTTCTGTGTATTAAAAATTACCTAATTATAAAAACTGAAAGTGTTTGCATAAATAGCCTATTTGTAAAGTACGTATAGGTATAAGTAAGATTTTTAATCGGTCTACTAATTTATTTTTTATGATTAATTGGGCGACTATGCTTTTATGCAAGTTAGTGGATTGTTATTGTGAATGTAGTGTGCTTACACCACGCCTAAGACAGTCTAAGATTTTATATTGCATTGCATCCTGTACCAAATCCCCGTAGGCGAACATATATCGGATCCATTAAGAAAACGTTTAGTCAAATCGTCTAGTTTACAAGATATTATTCAAGCAGAGGATCTGTCCACCTTAGTGACAGAGCCGGGGTCTCGTTCGGTTTTTCCATCTCAGAGATTATTTGCCTCCTCGGCAGAAGGAACATTCGTGCAGTGCACGTTGTATCGAATTGAAAAATCTCCAGGGCAACAATGCCATTGAATCGTTCAATTTATTTCCCTCAATGTTTAAGTGTCTTTCATTTCAATAAGGAGGACTGTTGCCCTGAATGCGGTGCCACGTTAGCACTAGGCTAAGATGCACGTCCATTTGCATGTTAGATCGTGATGAATGAATCTATTTCCCAGTTGGCACGCATTCCTTGTCCCCATGAGGAAGACTTTCAAAGTGTACCACGGATAAAACGCCAAATGGGCACCTCTCCTTATGTTACCCATTTTAAGTAAAAATCACCGCATTATGGGTGCTAGCGGGGAGCAGCGGCGAGGATTTCGTGTTTCGACGTTCAGATAGCCCCAAAGTCACCTATTTCGGTTTATGTAATTATTTTCTGATGCATTTATTACACGCGCTCCGGTGGAGGACGACCAATGCTATCAGGTTCACACAATCAAATTTGTAACGATTGCATGTTCTTTGCACGCTGCATTCAGGGAGGATTACTGGGCTTATGGAGACGTTGCAATGCGATTTTCGAAACGATAGGGCTTCTGGTCTCCTTGAGTTTCCACTTTGCGGGATTTCAGCAAAATGTAAAAGGGAAAAAAATAACTTTTTAATGAATTTATGAAGTTCTGTTTACATAAAACGTTGCTCAAACGGTCAAATATCTCCAGGCGAGGTCTATCTTTGTGCGGGGCGCGCAAAATCACCTTTCACAGCATGCGCGATTCGATGGGGCACAAATCATCTGATCCATAAATCCAACCGAATCGCACATCCAATTCGAATATAATTTCTAAATTTCTGCTATAATTCCCGGCAGTAATCACCTCCAACCTTAAACTGGTTTTAATAATCTTCGAATTGAGCCGCCACCGAGTTTATTCGCCCATTCGGCGGCCAATGTTTGTTGAACTTGCGCCGCAAGAGTCGGTTGCATCTTGCGCGAATCGCACCAGTCTCACCGGCCAGCGCAGCGCCATTTACATTTTATAACGCACCGCCAGGTGAAACACACACGATCCAGCGAGAAGGTGAACGAAACTGGAAACACATAAATTCTAGACGTGACATTAATTGATTAAATGATTTTTTTAATGACATTTCGCTAATCAAGCGTGAGAAAGTTCAAACTAGAATTACATGCACCAAGCTGAATCGTATTATGCGACAATTTCATTAGCACTAATTTAATCGAGAAATGGACTCAAACCGGCTCGACTTTAAGTCCCACATATCTTTCTAGGGCTTACAAGGATCAGAGTCATTTATATCAGATGTGGTTTTCATAACCAGTGCGGTTTAATAAAAATTTCTAATTTCATATACCTATCTAAAGAAGAAACGTTTGCAGCTTTGTATCGTAATGCTTGTTATCAGATGCTTGTTTCTGTCAAGGAACTACTTTTAAGAACTTACCTTGTGTGGATCGAATATTTGTCTGGACAAAAAAAATTTATGTAGGTAAAGTAAAGCCAACAAAATATGTACCTATATACATATATACCTATATGCAGATAAACAATAAATTGGGCAGTTCAAACATTTTCGTTATTTCAAATTCGACGAACCCTACCATTATAGTCTATTGTGACTATAGAGTCACATCTAAAAATATAGTAAGTAACATGATTAATTAAATGCAAAATATAATACATATGTTAATATGTATTATCAAATACTAGAAACACCATAATAAACGTATAAAAAATTATAATACATAGTTACAAAAGATAGTTTTTAACTTTGAACTAGTTTTAACTATCGAGAAATTTTGAAGGATACGTATTATCGAAAAATGGGGATGTTAAATTTTTTTAAATAAATTGAAATCAATTACAATTTTCTCATCCAAAAATTATATAGAAAATTAATTTAAATCGGGAAGGAAAACGGCTCAGAAGGGATGTAAAATAAAATAAGAATTGCGTAGAAATGGAGGATATTTATAAGAAATCTCAAACTATGTCCCAAAGTCCACGACACTTTCTGAATTTGTCATCTTTACGTTTAAATTTCCTTCTTTCAAATGGATTTCAATTTCGTCGAATTCAGGACTAGGGCTATTAGGTATTTATATCGTATTTGAGTATTTTTCTTAACGTGAATTTTACTTATTTTATAATTAGCAAAATTTAGAATTTTTTAAACTTTACGTAGATATATTTTGATTTTGAAGTAGGTACCAATGAATTTGCAAAATTATAATAATTTGATGTGTAAATGCTTACTACTATTTTAAAAGTATATAAATCAAAATATTTCTTCTTTTTTTATGGAAAATTATAACTGATTAAATGGCCTTTTCAATTTTATTTAAAATAATTTCCGGGTGTGTTTTGAGTTCATGGGAAATTCAATACCTTCCTTATAACATCAAAGATGTTGTAAAATTAAGCAATCCCATCAGTTGTTGTGGTTTCCAATTAATCCTAGGCTATGTGCGATCCGAAAATGTGAGGCCCAATAAATTCCGTCAGTGCGTCTCCAAATATCCATACATCGAGAGGTTCCATTGTAACCCTAAACCCATAGGACTCTGAAGAAGCAAGCGACTAGTCGAGGCCGTACAATAAGCGAGCGGTTCGGGGAATTAAATTGCTTTGATTTAGATTGCAGGCGAGTACATAAAATCCGTGATAGATGCAAGTGATGGGGCCCTCCAGTCGGCCTTCTTTTACATTCAATTACGAGCGGTGATTTATTTATTCCAGATCGAGATATCGGCGTTGGCAGTGTGTAATAGATGGGAAAGTCGGCCTGGTGTTACCTTCCATGCCGTTCGCCGATTGGCCGATAAAAGGCGTCCAGTGAGGAGGTTTCCAGGCGGCGACCAACTTAACTCCCCAGCGCGAAATGTCCATAAGCAGCAATTTTTATGTGTCACTTTTAATTGCTTTTAAAATGCGGCATTAACAGCAATTGCCCAGCATAACTTCCGCCTAGGCAGCTTATCATTATCATGGGCGCATTAATCCTCCCCGGCCTCGGATTTCTCCTGTCAGGCCGACGCAATTTATGGTGCTCCTCAAAACTATAATCGAATTTATAAACACAGAACTTAATATGCAATAAATTCCTCTGTGCGATTATTTATGAAGTGCTGAAACTATGAGTCTGCCTTCCACCTGAGATAGCGAGGACGCGGCAAATGTAGCAGCGTTCGACATCACTGGACATGGACACTCTCGCGGTACCCAGCATCCACCGGTCTGCCATATCACGACAGGTTCATGAAAATGTTAGGGAAACGTGTTCGACACGATATCGAGCAAGTACCGGGGAACTCCTTCCTTCCTTCCCCCCCAAAGAGGCCCACTGTCTTCGAAGACACTTGCGAAGCCGCAACTGCCCACCGGCCCACCGTCTTGAGATACGCCAGGGCTGTCGGCCAGGATTTAGGGCCCATGCAAAACTGATGATGATTTAGGATGCAGTGCTTAACAAATGACTCCGAGCTAATGTAATGCTTTTGTAAGTGGCTGATGAAGATGAGATTCGCTTTCCATTGATTTATGAAGACGGCTGCTTTAATAGATGAACACTTTGTGTGGAAACTACAACGCCCCTTTCTGGTTCTTTCTAGCACTCTTTGTTTCACAATCACCGATCGCTAAATTCTTAAGCGCATCTTTAATTTTTCATGGAAAATGCCACGAAAATAACAATTTTCATTCTTTATAAACCGAAGCTTTTATGAGAATTGAAAATTTATGAAATATAAAGTATTCTGTTGCAGAAAATTAATTTAGGGTAGGCATTAGTGAACCTCTCTTCGCTTGAATTTCTAAAAATAAAAGGATTTACTTTAGCATTTGCACATTTATTTAATTTTATATATGTAATTTAGGATCCATTGTCTGTCTGTCGTCTCTCTGTTTGTCCGCCAAGACTCCTCTTCCTAATAACAGGTAGATGTATCGAGTTAAAATTATAATACCAAAACCTAAAGTCTACAGTTTTATACATATATGTATGTATATAGTCCTGTAAAATTCTATCTCAATGCAATAAAAAGTAAAAAAGATTCGATATTTCAAAGTGTACTTATTTTCATACTCACTGACTGACCGCCACATTAAAACCAATGGGTAACTTCTTGTTAACCTACACTCTTTAAATTTGTATATTATTATTATATATGTAAAATTGAAAAATTAACAGTAACTTTCCTACGTTAGTTATCTTTGTATGAAAGAATTATGCTAAAGAGTAAAGCATCTTATTTTGAGGACTTTTTTATAAGTAGTAGAAACGTTAGTTGAAAAACAAAATTAAAATTATTAAACAGTTTTTCGAGATTGATCTCATATAAAATTTCTTACAAAAAATATGCAATTTAGCTACAAGAAACGCAATGCCCGAATTATTGTATTTCAAAATAGGACAGGACATTATGAGGCGTTCTTAATCACTATGCAACGGGTTAAAGAGCATAAAATATGTCAGAGAACTCCAATAACCGTCTTATTCAATGAAATTTATCGCCCCACTTTAAATTAATTTCCCCAAATGTGAATGCCAAAGCTCCCAATCTTTCATTATAAGGCGGGAAGTTTCAGGAGCGCAGCAATTAAGAATATTTACGACATTAGGGCCCTATGTTCGGTGGTATCTTGTCAAATGAATCAGCGGCGGGCAGGTATTAATAAGCAACTAAGTCCCTCAGCCGTACCTGAAACAGTTCAAAAACAGAAGTTGTGAAGAGGCAGTTTTTTTAATAAGAACTTATCGCGAAGCCCAATCGGCTTCCCAGCCCCGTTGTCATTCAGGGAAGAATGGACCCTAATGCATTTGGCCATTCCTCGAGTGGGATTTGTCCCATTCCCTGATAATCCCACTTCTGAGGACTGGAGCAGTCACCACCGCTCGATATTAATAATTTTTCCCGAAAAGTTCGGAGAGTGTGATGCAAATGAACGACAAGCCCGACACGATTGTTAGACTTGTCGGAGCGCTGCTATGCGACACCGCTGGCTGGAAGCACTCGAGCGCGGTTTATCTCGAACTAGCCCGGCTCCCCCAGACAAGATGAGTATCTGATAATTCTTCTATTCGGATGCTAATTTATTCCGATCATTATCGGTGGATGTTACTTTTAATTAGCCACGAAGATCGTCCCGTTTCAGCCTGGGAGACCAAACAAAAGACCCAAAGCCTGGCTTGGACACGCCAATAATGATGGAATCGTTATTAATTTCAAGCGGTTCCAAATTTATGGCGGTCTAATAATTTGCGTCTATTCAACAAAAAACTTTTTCGGACTAAAGCGCCGCTGCCTCTGTCAACGTCTGGAATTTTTATTAAATATATTATCGTGATCGTGGGCTGTTCTAAATGTCGCTTCTCGCGGATGCTGCGACAGAATGGACCCGGGTATTGGCGGCTTCTGCAGCTCATTTCTTAAATATTAAATGCAGTGTTGATCCGAACTGCGGGGAGTCGATGTTGCTGATTTAAACGTTTAAGCAGTGAGCTGGATTGACACCTTTCGGTGAAACCCCTCGCTGTGATCAGGTGATAACAAGCCACTCATTTTCAAAATTAAGCGTTTTTTCAATTTGATTGGGTTTGATTTATCGGTTTAAAAGCAATGCAAGGCTTGGTGTGTTTTGGATGAATTCCTCCGTTGAACCCTGGAGTGAAATTGTATTATGAGAACTTTCTTCATTTTGATATTCATTTTATTTTTTTTATGATTTTACAGAATTTTAATCTTTTTGATTTGGACACATGTATACAAGATCAGATCATGTCAATTTATTGCTGGTTTGTTAAAAATAACGCATTTGCTGTTTGGTTAAAAATAAAGTAAATTAATAAATAACAAGTTCTTAGAGTAGATACCTACCTATATTTTCCTTAAAAAATCTCAAAAGTTGTTGACACTTTGAAATATTATGTTTAGGTTTAAATACCATGAACGGGTCAAAACAACCTCCAGTCTTTCTGGTGTCATTATGCCTTTCATTTTTATATTATTATATACATATGTATCTACCTATATGAGCTCTGTATTATTATATTATAGAATAAGTACAAACACTCTTAGTTAGGGCTTACTAAAATATTACGAATTTAAACATTTCATGACAATGTTGCTTTTCTCTTCTACCATCGTTGAGTTATGAAATTTTTCAAAATTTCATGGCAAAAATGTTCTATGGGGAAATTTAAGTAATCATTATTTTCGCTTAGGAAGATACACAAATTAGAAGATCCCCTTGTCTCACCTTACCTGAACTGTCTGGCTATTGTAGCCGAGCTTCTTCGGTCTGAAAAGCAGCATTTTCCCATAAATAATGGATTTTACTTACCTAAGCTGGAGTCGGTTCCAATAAGAAGAACAGCGGCAATCAACCAGGAATCCTCAAGTACTCCTCGGCCGGGTAGAAATTACTTACCCATCCGTGCAAGACTTTACTATGAGCGTGGCAGATAAATCTGAGGCCTTAATACCATAAATTCAGCAACAATTTGCTCAGCCGATACTCGGTGAGGCGTAAATGTCTCCCGGTATCCGTAGTAGCATTTTCAAATGCCAATGAAGACACAAATCAGCGGATAATTTGTCTCCCAGGTCCTGTGGCACGGCATTATGAGCCAATAGCATAATTGGCTTAATTCTTATTTATGATCAGTCGGCCAGCACCTTGTTTCCAAGTGTTTTGCCGGGCGACTTCCTCTATCTTCGCTCCATCGACAAAAGATACGGATATTAAACCCGGTGGAAGTGATCGCGAAAATGCTCGCCACAATCGAAAAGACAGAGCAAACATCTCACGACTGCAGTTAGCGTTGCTACCCGCCTTATCTCCGACACTTCCATGTTAATTGAGCTCGCCCCGATTTCCCTGGGTAACAAGACCCTTCGTTGAACCCTAAGCCGAGTTTCCATGTTAGATGTCGCGCAAATCCCGCAGATATTGGCTCCTTATAAAACCGAAAGAAATTTTCAGTTTTTCTGGTGCTTGTTCTGATTCCTAGTTTTGATTACCGCCAAGACGTCGGCACATACCACAATCCGTGATTAGGAAATGCCAGCCACCAAAAACTAGTCACCTCTCCGCGAAATTAGTTAGAATCTTAGGAAAGCGCTGCTTGTTTTTTTTTTCTTCACTGTTTCTTAACCAATTCGGTTGTGACATTTCCCGAACGGTGTTTTGCTGTAAAGGTCTGGAGCCCAACTTGAGCGGGATAATGAAAATTTTAACTGCAGAAAAACTAATTGGAACGAGGTGCAGGGGTCACACCTGGTATAGTTACCTGGCTCGACTTAACAAAGCTATAAAATTTGTTCACCGTTTCGAAACAGTCTCTAAAACATTCGCCACAGTTGGACATCTATCTGCAGGAGTGGCACACCTCAAGAGTATGACTTCTGATGGAGTCTGATATTTGAAGCCACTCATGAAATCTACGCCCTTTCTGCTTTATAAAATTAATCGATTTACTGAAATTTCAAAATTAGCCGAATTTCCGATCCCCTGTAGTGTAGAAAAAACAACTGAATTCCACCATTATAGCAAACTGGCAATTACTATCTTCTCAATCGCCGTACACAGACGAAGAGGTAAGCGACAAACTTAAAAAGCGAAAAAAAAAATATATGTTTTGTTTTATTGCAAATATTTCTAAAATGCCGCACTGTCTGGGGCTGTCAATGCATAAAGTTTCGGTATGCACTAATGAGCGGCTTCACAAAGGACATTGAGAATAATTCCTCCATTGCCACCAGTTTTTCGCTGGTCTGCGGTTTTCCCAGCTACTGGACCCCGCTAATTTTGTGCGTTTCTAGTGAATGCCTCTTGTAAAACAGCCGATTACAAGGTACGCACAGATGGCCAATTCCTGGCCGTCTACCGTGCGATAATGATAATGAAAATTCAGTGCTTCGGCGACTTTAATTAGAATGCCAGAACAATAACTAGCCACTGGTAGCACCGTTAAGACAAGTAACTATCTTGGCGCTACATGGCGTATGTATGTTCATGGTTTATTTTGTTTGGCGGGTAGTGTCAGCAAAATAACTACCTATGTATGTTTATTCTGTTGTTTCGATCAAAACTTTTATCGACATTTAATTTGCAATAACATACAACACCGATTCGAACAAAAAAATTATGATTGCCTAAATCTTAATACATTAGAAAGGTACAAAAATCACCCTTTGTCACAAATCACCGGTTAAAATTGAAATTGTTAGAATGCAAAGAAAGATGCGTGGAATGTCTTACTTCAAACACTTTTTGTGTACAGTCAACTACACTTAGTTTTTAATTAACTTAATTATACCTACTTATTTTCACCTGAGTTGACTGATTAACGTAGTCACATATTCTCGCTAACTTTTGGATTAAACAATATGATTTCTGAATAGCAGTTCGGTAATTAAAATGATTTGGATAGAGATTTTAGAATTTCTCCTATCCTTCCTTACAGTATTAGATAATATTTTGCTTAAAGTACCTATAAAAAAAATATTTATTTTATCCATTTTTCTAATAAACAAGAATGGAGCTATTAATTTTCCAGTAAAAACAAAATATTTATTTACTGTAAAGTATAAGATCAATTTACTTTATTAAGAAATTGTTCGTATCTAGCCCAGCATTTCTTGACAAAGTTACCTTTTATGGTCACCATTTTGATTGTATATAGTATTTTTTAAAAATTATACTTTAACAAATACAGAAGGTGAATTGAAATGTTCAGTATTTATGCCGTAACAAATCTTAAATGGATAAGATAAACTTACCATGAACTAAATTTTATTACTGAAAATCAACGAGACATGTGCGATAAGACTTCTTACCCTACTCCAGTGAGCGCACTTAAATGCACTTAAAGCTCATTTGCATGGTCTGGTTGCACTCTCTGAAAATGTATACATCTCCTGGATCACGTCCGCGTATTTTATGCAAATATCGAGCTGCTGTCAATCTTCGCACTTTTTCATGGTGACACGATGCCCATGTAACTTCAATCCAATCGAACCATTTTAATGCAAATTTAATCTGGCGTCAGGGTATCTTGTACACCTTCTAATCTGCAATAAAATGCGCCAGCGACACGGTCCACCTGATGGAGCGCATCTCCCCACAGGTGATACAGGTGAATGCCGGCGCATAGGGGAGAGCCGATCATTTTCCTCTGATTACCCGGACATGATCAATTTCAGCTCAATGTGATGTTCTTTTACATCACAGCAGACCTGCAGACAGACATTAGATGCCAGCAGCATGGTCACTCTTTGGTTGACCATTTCTTTGATGAAGGGAGAAAAAGAATAAATCCGATTGGCTTACAGAGTTAGCTCACTTGAGTTATAAAACTAGAATTAATTTTTAATTTATTGGAAATTTAAAAACTAGTTGAGCTTCAGCCTGAACGTGGCATTTCCGCCAGGTATAAAAATCGAGTTGTTCGACTAAAACGAGAAGTGGTCAGGTAGCTCGTCTAGAGCGGCAGAGATCACTTGTAAAAAGAGATCTTGCATGAAATATTAAAAAAATAAAACTGATATGATCACAAGGTCCCGAATTACTGCCTATATGCGCCAGGAGAGTGCGGGCAAAAACCGAAACGAAGGGGAGTCTCTGGAACAAATCAAGGCCTACGTCTACCTTGATCTACCTGTCCAAGTTCGCATTGATACCGTGGTCACTGATCATTCATTCTCGGCCGTTTTTGTTGCTCGTCTACTCATCGGGCAAGCGAATTCTGAATGAAAGCGGAGGGCGCGCTAATTAAAATATTTCATCCATCCCCGCGCATACACCGACTTTTGTATCGCATAGGGAGTTTTGCTGATTCCCGGGGACTGCGCAGTTTTTATTTGTTCCAGCCGCGGACTTAATCGCACACAAGTTAGCAAATTAAAATTTCCACTGGACTATCGCTCGACAAAAGGATCCGACCTTGGTCGAATCGACGGTTCTTCGGGTTTGCTGCGATTATTCGGGACGTCTGCCTCTTAGTAAATTTCTTCCTATCTGGCGCGCTTAGCTGGAATTAGATTTTGCTCTTTCCAAATTCGATAAAGAGTAGAAAATTCGCATATAGTTTTGTCCGTTAAGAGAACATTCTGAAGATCGCCCCAATTACATTACTTCCAATTAGTAAAGTTATTTCTCTATACTGTCAATGGAATTTATTTGTTATAAAATACCATTTATCGCTCAAAGCTTTTAACAAGTTTTAAGTATTATGAAATTTTGTAAATCAGTCTAAAGTAATTCTAACAAACAAGTTTGCCTTTTGAAAATATAAAATTTCCGTCAAAAATAATAATTTTGATTTTGGGAACTTATTGGAATAATTAAATTTGCGTTTTTCGTATACTTTTCCTAAGTATTTTTCTTTTTATTCTAAAATATGATGCATAATTTAGATATAGTACCTACTATAAACCGCTTACAAAATATTATAAATTAATGAAAAAATGGCGGATATTTAAATTAAAAGTAAGAACTTTTTATGAAAAAAAACAACACTAAAATACTTAGTTTAGAACGTATCGGCAGTGGATAAAAAGTGTGATACTATTTACGACTCGAAATTTTGACCTGACATTCTGGACATGTGAAACAAAGCGTTGATTTTTGAGCGGTGTCTGCATATGTATACCGAATTAATTGTAGCATACTTGCCCATTTGAGGAAACGCTTCGCAGAATAGAGATTCAAACAACTGTTGTAAGAATAAATTTCACATTTTAACTTGTGCCTGAATGAACCCTTCTGGGACAACGCAATTAAAACCTATTGTATTCAGGTTGATCCCTCCAAAGAGAGGATCTTTCCTCCCCTTGTGAAAATGTGTCAGTTGCACAAGTGTTTTCCTAGACAGCCTTGATGCACCTCTCGACAGAGGGGTGACTCCTCGAAGGGTGCACAAAAAATCTGTCGTATTTGAAATCAATGATCGGCTTAGGATGGCTCCTAAAAAACTAATCGCTAATCGATCAGTCAATGATCCATGAAAACACCGCGACGAGCCATTTACATGCTACTTTTTAGTTACTGTCGAGAAACACAAAGGGATCACTCTTTCTGCTCAGTAGCTTCTTGGGGTTTAACATGATCAGCATTTACCTTTCTGCCAATAATTATGTTTGAATGCTAACTACAAATGTGCATTCAGCTGAAATGAAAATGCAGCTACAGGGGTTTGCACTTTTCGGTGTGAATCGGATGATAGTTTTCCCGCCGTTCTCTTGGCGCAGACAGAGCACTGGTTGCATGTTGATTGATATTTTTTCAAGAACTAGATCTGCTCAGATATATCTTTGCGCACCACAAAGGCTCCCCACAATGGGCGAAGCTGAAAGTTTGTTCGTTATCTGCCCCAAGAAAAGGTATAACCTCAGCAGGAGATGATGGTGATGAAGAAGAAGACGAAGAACCTTTTTCTGCTTCTTTGGGCTGCATGGTTGAGAAAGAGCGATTCCATTGCTTCGATAGAACTGCATCACATTTCGTGATCCGTTTTAATTAAACGCTATCAGATTTCATTTAAGCGATCCATTTGGACCAGGAAATATTAAATTTCGCATCACGCCTTTCCATCTTTCACTTTGCGACTTTGCACTAGCATTGCAATTGTTTTTTTTTTTTCTATTTCGTTTATTTATTTATTTTTTTTTTGAGGCATCTCTCTTCTGAGACGGTAGGGTAGAGGCTCTTTTCCAGGTTAAAATAATAATAACAAAACTAAATAAAAATAAAAATTAAAATAAGCAGAAAGATACTCCTCTGGTTTGGATATGCACCAACTCATGGCGGCTCTTTCTCTGCACCCAGAATGCGGCGGCGGTGATGCCTGGACGCCATAACGTGAGCAATTTCCCGGCTGTTAATGTCCGTAGTTAATATCAGACAAGTGCAGCACGAATTTTATCGGGGATAACGATAGATAATTTTTCATGCCGGCCTGGCTGGGCGCATCGACCGCTCGGCCCAATGCCAATCTGTCCGCGGAGTTGCGTTCGCCACCGCCACCGCCACCGCTTTTCGACGTGCATTACTAATTCAGAGGAAAGTTTCCTTTAAGTGTGTTGGAACTGACTTTACCTTTTTATTTTTTCTTATTCGAAAAAGTCGCCGAAGATTTAGATTCGCGGAAAAGAAAAGGCATATTCAAATGGACTCCAATCGGATTGCCAATATCCATCTCAGTGGCCAGGGTACTGAAGCATTTGGATCCATTGTGGCCGGATAGTCGCAGACGAAAACTCCCTTTCTATTCCCGAAGAGGTTTGGTCACGCCACGATGCTGGCTCTACTGAAGAAGCACGTAGAATTCGAACAGATACGCCCATTAGTCGTTTCTTCGCAATTTAATTATCGAATGTGTTGCAAAATGCCACGGTTTCGGGTGCGGTTGATGCTTTTACGAAATTATGGAAAGGTTAATTTGTGAAATAGGTTCAAACGCTAGACATTTTACAGCATTCCTTTAACAATTTTTATATTCAAACCATGTTTAAACTGAGAATTATTATATGTTAAAAATTTATTTAAAGATTAATCAAATATACCTACCGATCGTTAGGAATAAAACTTAAAAGTACATAACACATATCACACTTGAGGAAACAGAGAAAAATTAAATATGTATTAAGAAATCCTGCAATTAAACGAATCGAATTAAAAGACACATCAAATGGGTGCTTGTCATTATTCGTTTCTTTTATTGAAGTTTCAATTTTTCCCTCACTTTCTTAAATTTGCTGGCTAGGTCGTCATACACTAAGCTTCTTTTGTTTCTGTCACTACATAGTCTTTGTTTTCCACTTGCAGTAAACATAAGCAAATTCACGTGTTTTACATAGAGCAGAAATAAAATACCACTTGACCAAACAGATTTAAACACAATAATGAATTTTAAACCCCTAGATCTTCTGCAATGAAACTTGTCAAACATTTTAAAACCAAGTACAAAATTATTAAAATCTTAAACCGAAAAAAATGTCGTTGAAAGTAGTATATCAACAATCACTGGCTTATATACATGTACTGCACTAAAATTGATTGGAATTATATACAATAAAGACATTTTTAAAGGTCTTGATCTTCCATCAAAAATTTCGAAAATATGTACATATATCGGAGCATGGAATTAATTAAATATTAGGTCAATTTACATGAAATTAATATATGTATATTACAATTTTATTGCAATAAATTAACATTGAAAAAGCTAAGCCAACTCATCAATTTATTAGTTTAACTTTTACCAGCACCTTTAAATTCTTTAACCATAAATGTTGAATTTGAAGCAACGATTGACAGGAATTATGAATATCTTTTTGAAATTAGCATAATTAGTGGATAATGCGTAAAGCAATTGTCTTAAAAGGGAAATAAATATACAAAAAAAGGGGCCATTTTTGTAGGACATTCAGGAGCTTTCTATGTCAAGCTAATTTCTGAGTTTCATTTCGAATGCTAAAATTAGACAAGGCTTGTTTGGTATGAAATTAACCAAAGCCGGAATTGATGCGGGTCATTTAAACAAAATGGTGTGAAGCTGAGATTTCAGACACCAAAGCATTGAATGTCGCAAAATCGAAGTTCTTTAACAATTAAGCAAACGAATCGTTTCCTTAATGCCAGGTGGTTCTGATCTTTCACAATTTCGACGTCGTTTGCCAAGTAAAGCTAAGAAAAATTACTCAACCGCCACAGCCTCCCAGTGGAATCGTCAAATTGGCATTAACAAAAGACCTGCGTTTGAGTGTAGTCCGCCAAGGCAAATGAGTTGTTTTAGCAGTTGGGTGTGCTGCCTTAAGAAAGGCCTTTAGAAAAGCCTGAGTCGAACAAAAACCGAAAAGGAATTCCCATGCATTGAAAAGGAGGAGGAGAAGGCGGCAACGTTGTCTTCGTCGCTGATGGCGGAGGACTTATGGCGTTCAATTAAGTGTCAGAAACAATGCAATTGGCAACAAACTATTTGCACAGTTCCTCTTCGTTCGCTGGTATTGTTCTGTCTTTTACGAATGCACTCCTTGGGCAATTGGAGTTGAGCTCGTTTTGGGTATAATGTGACTGCGACAAACTGCAACAACTCGACTATGCCATTCTAGCTCTTGCGTAATTAGCCCCGGCAGTCATGTGAACATTTGTTACCTTTCTTAACAAATCCTGATTCGGCATATTATTATTGCAATACAACACTGATTCCCGGTCCGGGGAATCGTCGATCCGAAGAAGATTTATAGTCGACCACCGCCAATCCGCAAATTGCACACGTCCCATCGACGATTAGAAAGGATTGAATCCTGCAGTATCTTCCAGATGGCTTCTTAAAACCACATCCTCAAGAATTGGTTTTCTATTACTGCCCGATCTACGGGTCATTTACACGTAACCACGTGTAACACGATTAGCTCTAATACGTCTGCTGTATGAAATCGCCGATCAAAGATGTAAGACCTCTTTAGGTTTTTTTGAGCCACCTCTAATCAATTTAAGATTGCGTGCGTGCTACTAAGATCGGCGTGCTGCTGCTTAACAGAGCGATTTCCATGTCTTCTTTGTGTTGCTCCTAATTCTTTCCTTCGTGGTTGGGACCAATTTTCACCGGAGGATTTTTGATTTTTAATTGCGTATCAATTTGACATGGCTGGGTATTTTTGCCGTTAGAGTTACTTTTTAAGCTTCTGGGAACTGCTGCAGAGTTTTTGAGGAGAATTTAATCTATTTTGAATCAGTACTTAGCCCCTCAAAGTCTTACGAAAATCCAAAAGTTATTTCTTAATTTTCCGAATCATTATTGAAATTTTGAATGAATTAAATTTGTTTCAAAAAGAAGAATGTGACAAATAGTTTTGATCAAGATCATGTCAAAAAAATACCTAAAAATTTATGCATCTTAATTTTCTTGGAAAACATAAAGTTTTATAATTTTTTAATTGTAAGAATTTCTTCTTTTTTAAAAATTCTGGCACTGAATTTAATTTTAAATTCATTTTTCTAAAATTCATTAAATGTCATTGAATCCAATATTGAATTATACAGGTTGGTACATTTTGATATGAATAGATATTACTTAAAAATGGCGCACGTCCAAAGCAGAAGTTCTATGTAATTTCGATAAATGAAATTATGGTAAAACTATAAAAAAAGTATTTTCGTATACTTCTATAGATATTAGGTACAGTAAAAATTTGAAAACAAGTTTTCTTGAAGTTGTTACTGGATAGTTTAAAAAAATTTATGTTATCTATTTATAAACGTGTTAAAGTTTAATGTCGTATTATTTGATTAAAGTGTTTCATAACAAGTAAGTACCTACTATATGTACATAAATCTCTCTTAAAACCAATTGTAGCTTATTTCTGACGCTTAGTTAGATTGTTTAAAAAAATGAATTATTGCAAAACTTTTGAGTGGCATTACTCCTTGATATGTATGTATTATATTAAAGAAACGCTAAAATTATTTTGCGGATTTATTACTTATAATACTAAGAGTGACCAGCGAATTCAGTTGATCTATGCAAGCCCTTATCGGCGTTTTCCAAACAGGCTCAGCAAGATCGCAACGCAAAATGCAACGCATCGCAATGTTTGCTGTTTTGCCTTTTTCGGTAATTTGTTTCGGTCCGGTGGAAGCCGCTCGGACTAATTAAAATAAATTCTTTCGGCGAGTCCTGCTCCTCGTAAGCGGCCCGATAGCGCGGTATTACCTGATAATTGCATCTTCACGCAAGAAGCCGCGTTATAAATGTCCGTCCCCGACTGAAGGGACACGGAGCAAATTTATTGTGGAACGATTTTCATTTACCTCGCAGCGTGGCGTCGGGCCGCTTTCGCAATGATAGTCCCAACGAATTTGCATATGTGAGAGCGAGGGGCACCTGACAGGAGGGAGGACCGCCATTAATAGCCGAAGTAGGTGCAACCTGGCCTAATGTTCGGATGTTGCGCTCAATTTAATGCTGCGCGCCGAGTACCCAGACGGCTATTAACTCATAGAGCGCAGCATGAAAAATTTATTAATTCGACTAAAAGCGAACATGGTAAATGAGGGAAGAGCTCCGGCGTTATTTATTTAATGTCCTGCCGAGCGAGCCCCAGCGAGGATGTGTGGGGCTCCGCTTTGGGGCTCAGTTAATCGCGGACGCGCTTTTCAATCAGCCCGGTCCCCGGCGATTTGAGGAATGAATTTCCGCGCGCGCGCGAGTGGAACCGGGGCCAGGCATGCAAACATGGGATTAATCATTTTCACATTCCAATTCAGGAAAGCCTCCAGTGCGGCCGACGCAGTTCCGCATCCATCTTTCGGGCCGGGGAATTGATTTATCGAAAGTTAAACGAACATCTTAATCCATCTTCATTCAGGTGGTTGCGGCTCAAATTAATTTCCCCCTGATTTTCCGTAATGCGCGATGCCCTCGCAACCTGGATGAAGAAAAGATGCCCACCGAATTGCTCCAGAGATGCCCCAGCCTCGATTGATTAATGGCGCCCATTTTTCATGGGGCGTTTCAATCGCAGATCACAGTTACGGCGGGGCACCCCGGCCCAACCGAAATGTGCAAAAGGTGAGTTTATTGGAGTCGTGAGATTGATACCTCTGATTAATTTAACTCGAAATTAAACACTCTGCGCGCACTCTGATTGCAATCGGAGCACCCCAACCAATCAATAACAATTTGAGCGTTGTTGTGTGCAGAAGGCATTCCACTTTTGGGGCCTTATCTTGTGCCCTCGCATAAGTGGGCTGTGGGAAGGCTCACGTAATATTGTTTACTTTTAAATTTTTATGCCATTGACATGACCCCCATTCCGAAATTAGCTCTGTCTTTGGAGGTTCTTGCGCTCCACTACACCACGTTTTTGCTTTTTGGCTTACAAGTTTCAGTCAAATATTCGCAACGCAAGAGTTATTTCATTTGCAAAACTTCGACCAAGTTGAAAATTAACTTGGAAAACTCCAATTATAATCCTGATATTTGATTGAAATCCTAAGTCTTAATATTCGATCGTATTTGATATTAATCTTTCTCATTTAGCCACGAATATTGTACCTGTGAATATAGAATTTCAAAATCGTTAGTTTTATAGTACCTATTAATTAGTATTGATTTTTTTAAGCCTCCGAATATGAGTAAAAACAACGCCAAAATTCAAATTTATTTTTTTTTAACAACCATCATTTTGTGAAATTATTTTTTTGAAAAACAAAAACGTTAAACGAAAATTTTCATTTATTGTAGATAATAACCCTATCTTATATTTTTATTTTTGGACCAATCATTTCGAAGTTAGAAATCCGGCCATTTGAGAATATTTTTCTACTATATTTGAATACCTGCATTTGTTTTTATTAGGTATTTGTAATAAAAAACTTACACGAAATAAGTTCAATGTACATATGTATGTATTTTGTCTAATAATAAATTCCAAATAAATAACCTAATAAGTATGTATGTAGATAAATACAACAACAAAATCGGGAGGAACGATCTATTATCAGTCCGTCGCATTTCAGTGGCCTTAAATGAAAATGACATACTTTTTTTATAAGTATGCCTGGTTACAAGTGCTAGTATGATTAGAAATATCAATTACGCTCTTAAGGTTTGAATACCACATTTCAAGGGTGAGTACCTATATAATCTCTTCTAAATTAAAATAGTGCTTATATGTAAATCAGTAAATAAATGGCATTAAAAAAGAAAACAGTTCAATCAATATTTTAAACGGTCATTAAGCTTAGTATAGTACGGATTCGCGTTTGAGATTAAATGGCATTCCAATGAAAATATTCTTGACGAAAACAGACATCTGAACGTTCAGAAACATTCATAACACCGCAAGTATATAACTGATACCATCCGATATTACTAAATATTGGATGTGCCAAAAACTTCAATTCCCTTAATAACTTTTGTGACCTGACAGATGATTCTGCCGGTCCACGACCGACTGAAAGGACCAACGCATCACGAATGCCCGATAAACTGATTGCGAGATAAAATATTTTGGGTATCGTTTTTGCTTGAGTGCCCAAAAGAAATTTCCAGTTCAGTTACCCATACCCTTTTTGATAAATGTTTAACTGTTTACGTCCGCATATCCGTCGCCGTCATCGCAGCCTTAAGAAAACCAAGAGGAGATCGCGATGGTACATATCTCGTCCAAAATCAAGACCAAAGTGGCTACCAGTCGATATCGTTCGATTTAATCGGGGAATCAGTCAATCAATCAATCGATCGTTCTGAAAGCCACTGGCTACCTTTAGCACAATCTAATTAATTCGATTTCCGTACATCTAACTACCATCCGCACCAATCCATCACGCTACCGCGCCAGCTATTCTAAAACGTCTTCGAAGATGAGGGCAAAAACAGTTACTCGTTACCATTTTTTGTCAATCGCTCAATCAACTTAAATGCATTGAAGTGTCCATTCAGATGTGGCACCAAGAACACCGGGGACTTTCAGGCCGCGAGTTGGCGTTTCTTGAATACCAATCGGGCAGCCCTGATCGCGTCCCGGGTACGGTGGCTGCACAATGCGCCAAGATGAAGGCGATCGCCTGCGATCATTTGGATTCTTCGCTCCCGGCCAAGAAGTTTTCACGCAGATCTTTAATTAACTTTTTTCCTTGGCGATCGCTGGCAGCGTCATTTAATTGCATCTAATTGTAGTCTAAGCGACACCTCCGCGCTACCTTTGCGGCACAGGAAAGATGTCAGGCTTGCACGCTCGCCGTTTTTTATTCGAAAGTCGTTAAAAGACGTTAGAGCTTTGTACGACTATTTGTCGTTATTAAATATTCCCACACATGTCACGTGACTGGCATATTTTGATTGCGGCGGAGACACTTCTGACAGAGTGGTGATTTGCCATCGACCGTATTTGGGATGGTCGATGTTGCATAAATTTTATTTTGCAAATGCTTCTATTATTGGGATTTCTTACGATTTCAATTTTTAAATAAACAGCGTAGTGAAAATTATCTTTCTCTTTTTGAATTTGGGCATGTTGCTAAGAAAATACTGCACTTAAGCTTGAAAATCATATATTACGAATTTAGTTTTGACCCGAACAAATAATTCGCGCTAATTATTTAAATTCCTGGTTGAAGCAGCATTTCAATACAGCTAAAAATATATGCCCCAATTTCTTCATTTATTCAATTTGCCAAAATTCTTTTTATTTGATTGGATCGGTAATCTAAATTTCTAAGCTTTGATAGACGTTTTGAATACATAAACTTCAAAAAAACCCTTATGTACTTAATCTATGTACTTAATAATATTAGATCTGTGTGTGTTGATTTTACCTCAACTGATCTGAAAGCTATACATGTACATACATACATACATATACATAATTCCTTTTGATGTCCAGAGATGAAATTCTCTCGAGTTGCTTCAGTTGTACAAATTTCTAATTTTCCTCAAGTCTTTATAAGTGGTAATCACGGGAAAATATTAACTGGAACCTAGCAAAAAATAACAAAATTGCAGCCAAGTGAAAAATGTCAAAGTTAAAGACAGGTCAATTTGGTTAGCATGATTAAATGGACTCATGTATACCAAAACGTTGAGCAACAAATTCTTCAAGCAAAAAATACATCGTGTATGTTGTCGGAGATAAAATTTTCCGTAAATATGAAAGACATGTTAAAACGTACAAACCGATTTTAGTTATGTGTTTATGAAACATTAAAGCAGAGTAGGCAGTCAAGCAACCCACTTTAAACATTTTGATTTACGCTTTCTTTTAGCAAACAGACCGCAGCAATTCAAAATTACTTAGCTGAGGTATGTTGAGTCAGTTTCACCGCATTTAATTTGCATAAACGCGATGTAATCAATGAGATTATTTCACTAAATTAAAGCGGTGATTAAAGACGTGAAAACTCACATCAGTTTGAACACGATTCAAAGTAATTCGATAAAGACCTAAAGCTTTATCTAATCGAACAAATTAACTTAAACTGGACGACGTGGTGTTTGTAAAAAATTGTACTCGGCCTAATTTTGCAACATTTCATCTGAAGAATTGAAATGTCGCCGAAGCCACTTTTAATCGCGGGTCATCTGAAAGGGGTTTTTGCAGTGAGATTTCGCAACTGGAGGCTAATACCAGATCAGACCTCAATGGCATAATCGGTGACCTAAGCTGTACCCTCCGTGCCTAATAATAATAAATGACCATCTACTTGGTTCTTTTTTTACGGCTCCGAGGAAGGTGCTTTTATTTATATGGACCGAAAAATACTGCGGTTTCGGAGCATCAAGGCTACTTCTGATTGTACTTGGTATGCGCTAATGGGGGCCACACTCGGGATTCTTCGGAGGAGTCTTCCATTGGGAAGATGGGTTAGCATTTTTCGGTTAAGAATTATTACGGCCAATAAAACTTTATCATTACACCAGACCACGATCTCGATAAAGATCGCTGGAAATTGATTGAGAAAAAAAATGTTTGTTAATGAGAGAAATAATTTTTTTCTTAACATTTTCAAGGAATCCAGTGCCCGCAATTTAATTTGATCGTAAATTTATTGTGAGATTTATATCTTTTAATTGGATTAAGTAAATATTTTGACACATATCTTAAAAATATTTTAAAAACTAGGTACTTACGAAAATTGATATAGTTTAAGTCTCGAGACTTTGCCTTCGGAATTTGAAAATCATATTAGAATTCTTCTAAAGTCATCGAAATAACCTTTTTTATTGGATTAGTTTTCACAAGTTTACAATTTACTTTAAAATACGTTCAGGAATGTCAGTGATGCCTCTATTTTGATGAGTGTAATTTTGTTTTTGTATATTGTTTTGCCATTAGAAAATGAACTTCTAAAATCAATTTTGTGCCACTAATAAAATTAATAAAAGTTTTCCATAACTTTGAAGGACTTCCCACGTGCAATAAAAGCGATAAAATAGGAAGAATAATTGCAAATTGATAGTTCATATTTGCATCGTCAGCATTATATTGGAAAAACCGATCGGCTTCGGCTATTCTCCATAAGATGCCAAACAAATTGGACCATTAAGGGGAAATATTTAACGTGTCTTCGATTAATACGAAAATGTTTAGATAGTTAGCGCAAAGTGCCAGTACGCTCTGCAACCCACCTGACACTCCGTTTGACTTCTTCACTTAGCTAGAAATATCGTGCCCATCTCGAACTGCCTGAGAATATTTTCTCACGTCCAACTAATTAAAGAAACTTCTTTAGAGAAAATTACCATTCGTTTAACAGTAACGTGCTAAATTTTTACTTGTAAACTTTTGCGTTTGAACATTACTTGCGGCCTGGATAAAAACGATCGAGTTAGCGCTCCGTTCACGAGTTGGGGCCGCAGTGCGGAACGCTAATGGTACAATTCTTATGGGTAGATAGTCGGCCGCGAATACTCACATATCGCCAGTAAAGTAATGTAATCTGTAATTATAATCACGAATATCAGTTATGCCCTTCCCCCCTCCTGAAAAAAAGATAAGTCTTACTTTCTGAACGCGCCCAGGTAAATTTTGTTCTGCTCGCGAGCAGGACGAAGAGAACGACGAAGAATACCTGGGCTAGGTGCACACTGTGCGCAGGTATGGGCATGGACCGGAGTGGTGAACAACCGGTCGCCGATATACTGTCTAAAGGCCGAGTAATATGTCAGAAATGTTTATGAGATTCATATTTTATAGATTTGTGGGACGATGGCTCTTCGGTTGGATCGGCTTTAAAGTCAGTGGAATGCACCTGAGGAAGTTTTATTATGCCTAAACAAATTTATAGATGCACTTTTTGCTACACGGCCCTTTTACAACTAATTTTAGTATGCAGGCGACGGGAAGAGTTAGCAATTTGCTTTCATTTTGGTTCCTGTTTGCTGGAGGAGAAGAATCGTTCAAGGAGCACCAGGCAACCCTTTTTATACCAAAATCGTGCTCAGAAAGGAAAAGTGAAAAATTTTACAGGTGGCTAATAAGAGGCTTCGTTATATATATTGCTCTTTGGGCTTAACTTAATTTATGATTTCATTTTTTCCTTTTTGAAACAATGTCTTGGCAAAAATGCACTTAAATACACATACATATACGTTAGGAACCCCTTGGTTCTTATTACTATTATTACTTTTATATGAAATATGAGAAATGAAATTGTAATCATGAAATTCAAGGCATGGAAAATTACTTGAGTTAGGTACATTGCAATCATAAAAGATCTACATATGATCTCGAAAATTATGCGGAAAGCGCATAAAAAGCAACTCTTAAGAGAAGGATTTAAAATCTGCATGAAATATAACAAATAAAAACAAAAACCATAAGATAAAGGAAAAGGAAAAAGCCAATCCTTTCGTACGATAAGTGAGTAAGTAAGAATTGTTTTCAATATTGTGTAAAACAAACCTTACTACATTTCTAGGTATAAACTTTGGTTTAACCATTGTATTTCGTTTTAATGAGTTAGGACACGTTTGCAAAATATCTTCAGCTTTCTAACATTCTCCTTTGTACCTGGAGAGAGCTGGATATTGTTAATAAACAGACTCATAATAACTTTTCTTTCTTATCTCAATATTTTTGTAATAAATAATACTAAATCCTAGTGCTTTGTATTAAGTTCATAAATATTTAATCTTATTTAATTGATATAATATTTTTGAAGATCTCGTAAAAGAAAGCTATATTTTTTAAAGCATATCCTTCGCGCCAATCACCTTTTGATTTACTGCCGCCAAAGTCAGGTCGCATCGTGAATAGTCCATTAATCATGCGTAAAGAATGGTAACAAATTAGTGGCAATGAACCACTTCAAATTGCCTTTAACCGAATTAATGTAAAAGAGGAAGGTGTTGGCAGCAAAAGAGCCCAGAAGCAGTAAAATGGCGGCATTTATGCCGATGTAGCAGCACCGATAAGGGCTAGGCAAGAGAGATGGTCACAATGAGGGCTCCAAAGAATTCCCGGCCGATCTCTTGTAAAGGAGCCTTTCTGAAGCCCAGTAGACCGGATAAGTGTCAATTATATCTGCGTGTATCAGCCATAAATCAAAACAGTGAACCTACAGCTGTTGACAATAAACAATACAAATTGACTCTGTATCGCAATTGTGGTTTGTTCATAAATTTTCGACGATAAATCGGTCGACCGCCTCAGGATACCTACCCTGATTATGTTTCGAACAATGCGGACGATGCTACTGCCGGTTTTGACCCTGCAGGGGTATTGGGATAATCGTGGCGTTGTATTTTAGATGCAGATTTTAGGAAGGTCGGAATGGTGCCGGCCTAGACTTGTTTGACTTCTTAGCCCATTGTGTCTTGATATTTTAGGAGATGCTTGAAAATCATCAATCAATTATTTGTAAAGAATCATCTTTCAACTAAACTGGACTTTTGTTTATTAAATACTAACTGATATTATTGATTATAAATACCGACATAATATTACATTAATAACTGAAATCTTTTAATAATACTTAAAACAGAATCCACTGGAATTGAATATAAATGAACCGTTTTTATTTATCTTGGAATGGTAAAATTTCTTAATCTGCATAAATTACCCCTTTCTGCTGTCAGTACTGAACTTTTCTTAAACTTCAACTTTTTGAGAAAAGACGCGTTAGAATTAATTGAGAAAATTTTAAAATCATTACTAGAAATGATTTAGAGGCTCAAATAAAGCCTTGAACCTTTCATTTACTACATCTCTAATTCCAAAAAAGATGATTTTCAAGTTTCAAAAATGGACCAAACCAAAAGTGAAAAATGGTCCCGGTGTTTTTTTTTTTTCAAAAAACCATATGTGATGGAGTTTCCCAGATTCGCAATTTACTCAAAAATACTTTCGAAAAAATGTACCACGTAACTATTTCTGAAATAATCTTTGTTGACTAAAGTTATATATGTTATATGTATTCTAAAAATACAAATGTGCCACCACTACCTGAAATATACTTTGCATTCTGTAGCTCATCAACGAACATTGAGTTTGAGGGTATAGGAAATGACACTAAGCATAAAACATGTTACATGCTTAGTGCTAATAATGACATCAAAGGACAGTATGGCACAGCTTCCCACTGTGCCCAGGTCGAGATCGTGAGTTTATAAAAAAAAAATGAAAATCGAAAATTAGCGCCAATCGGAGAAACTCCGCCTAGGGAACGCCACCGGGTCTCGGCAGGTTCACGGAGGCGCTCATTAGCACTCCTCGAAATGAGATCTATGTAAATCCAATATCGTTCCGAGTCGGGGAAGGAATTTTAACAAATGTCATTGCCGCTGCGCGATGCAGGTTTTGATTTTAGCTCGACTGGAATTTTTTCCCGTCTGTCTCGGCGGCTGCAGTTGTTACCTTTTAATGAGCCACTGATTCATACGGATTCCGGAAATTTTTTAAGCCCAGTCACAATTTAGAGGCGACCCATCCAAAGATACATGTGAGAACGGCTCGGCCCGCTCCAAGAACAATCCTTTTTTGCTTGTTGCCATCTTGTACGATGTCAGAATGGGTTCTGTGTGGCGGCGGCGGCCGGATCGATTTAGCGAACCTTCCGCTTGCGGGGGTCTATGACAGTCGAGTGGCTGGAAGTCTCTCCGGTTACATTGCCCCATCAGGAGCCCGAGGAGCCCGAGGAGCCGCTGCTGGTTTTTGTTGTACATCGCTAGCTTGTCTCATCGCTTGTTCGCCTCCAACTGGCTGATCTTATCTGACGTTTTTTCACCTCATTTGAATCTTGGGATATGGAAAAACTGTCCACGTTGAATCGAATCGCCAAGCAATCACAGGCTTTTTGCCTATGTCAAATGCTGCGATGAATATGTTTTTGGTTTTAATAACCGGTAGCCCCGTTCCGAGGAGGAAGTCGATTTCGAGCGTTCTTGAGTTGGCCTTTTTGCGCGGCTCGCTCACTATCGAAATAAAGTTGCAAAACAATAGATACGTTAATTTAAAACCCTTGGACAGCAGACAGGAATGCTTGTGGCGAGTAAGCAAGAAAGATGTACAAGCTTGACGCGATTGAGCAAAAACTGTCGATAATCTTGCACAATTTCATATTAGCGGAAAACATGCCTTTTTGCTGCTTCTCTTTTTTTTAATAATGCAGCTTATCAAATAAAATTTATGGCTTTATACCTTTCTGAACGATTTGAACATTAGATAGGTGGATTTTTTAATTTAACTGCTTAATTTCTGAAATAACTGGCCAGTTTACGGCTTAATTTTATGATTTATTTGAAGTAGGTACAATAAATGAATTCAATATTTTCAACCGCAGACTTCTGGTTTATGACTTCCTTTCGAAAGTGCAATATACATGTTTTTTATGTTTTATTTATAATAATTTATACTCATGTTTGTGATCATTGAAAGAAAATTAATATAATTATTTAAACCATTTTGCTATTGACAGGGTGTCCAAAAAACAACGACATCACAGCTCCAATTTTTTCGGTGGCATGACCACAATCTTTGATATTTTTTCATTCTTTTACTTTTTAAACTTAGAAAAAGTTATATTGCTATTTAATTAGAAAAGAAAAATATCTTTTTTTATTTGCAAGAATGATTAGATTTACATATATAAATGTTGAAAGGTTGTGTTTTATTCAAAATTCGTATTCGTGAATATTATAATACTTTTTACGTCAAAATAATTTTTAAAACTCTCTTTCTATTTACTAGATTTTAATTTTTGTTTGTTTTTTAATTAGAACGATACGATTGAAATACACTAACTCTTCGTAAAAATAATTGCAAATTACCTCGAAAACAATGGTGTCCCGCTATAGAAACGACAAGATCAATTTGAATCAATCTGATATGCAAAACTCACTACACTTCTCCGCTGAATTTATTTAGGTAGGTAAATTCAATTAAGCGATTGCATCGCATCTACACAAAAAAGCAGACAATTTGTTCAGTATCGTAGACGGGTCTGTTCGACAATAACTTTACCACTTTATTATGCCTCATCCACATTCGATTTGAGGTTGGATTAAGCAAGAAATCAAGCTCGTCCTACCATCGCCGCAGCGCCGCGATTATTTCCCAACTTCAATCAGTTTTGATGCGATAAATAAGGAAAGTATCTGATGCTTTCATCGCGAACTGTGCAATGGATGGGTTCGAGTTTTGCATGAAAATCGAGTCAGCCAATCGACCTCGAAGGCAGCTGAGCTCTCATGCACCCAGCCGTCGATCGGTTCACACTAAAATCAATAATGACTGATTTTTGCAGTTTTTGTTTGTTCTGAAATTTAGCGCTAATCAATGAATTCGCGCGATTGGTTTTCTCACGGAATCACACTCGAGGCGAACGGTCGCTGGCTTAGGTGAGCCATGGGAAAAGTCTATCGATATGTTTGTGATCGCTTCCACTTTATTTGCTGTTTCTTAAAAATTCCTCGAGCAAAATAAAAACTATCGTAATTACTGCACACGTGGGATACCTGAACTTATTTGATTTGTTTACGTAACCATTTTGTCTAGGCAAAATTGGTGGTGGTGAGTGCGATTTTGAAATGAGAAAGGTCTGGTCATCGAAACAAGAACGTGCCTATTTTTTGTTTCAGTAGAGGAAGCGGAAAACTGAAAAGTGTGAAGATATTTATTTTATCGATACAAGATCATCTGGGATGATCGTGATCCGTTCAACGATACTCTGAAATTGTCTTGCCTCCATCACCCCCGCACTCAAAATTGCGGTGAAAGAGAAGAAATGTTTAACAGAATCTGCTGAAATTGCGCGATGTTTTTTCGGTCATACAAAAAATGAAATGTCATATTGTTGACCATTTTCATCTTTGTTTTGACCCCATGCACTAGGCACTATCGGACAATTTCGCAGCATAAAACGGCTCATCATTTGTGTTGAACGGGCATCACGCCGTGAAAGTAGTGACCAATGACCTCAAAGTGATTTTACATGGGAAAGCGCTTTCCCTTTAAACGTTGATAAAAGGTGCCTTGTCTACACGTTTTTTCGCACTAATCGTGCTCCTACTTTTTTTCATCTTGCGAAATAAATCAAAGTTTGAGTTCTCTATCGCTATAAATATCCTTAGTTCAAAATATAGCCTAAAAATTTTAAACGCGTCATTGTCGCTTAAATTAAGATCTGTAGCTTAAAAGTACAATAGGAATAATTGTGTTCTAAAATTTATATCTGCCCATATACATATACTTAAATTTAATTATTCTAAAAAAGTAAATAACTTTTCTTATGCAAACTGCGTATCTTTTATATGCTTAATGTTCCGCCATCTGTGTAAGAATTTTACACAAGAAAAATGGATTTTTACACAAACATCTATATTATTTTATGAAATTTTTCAAGTTAAATTTTACTATAAATATGGAAGATATTCAATTTGCTTCCAAAAAGAGAGTGTAATTAGACCAACATTTTTTAGACATGTAATCTTCAAAAATCACAATAAATCCTTTTTCTTTTATAAAAGAAGATGGAGTCAAAATTGCCACTAGCTTTTTATGTATTGTAAATAGGTGGTGTAATTAATCAGTCATGTTGGGATTTGCAGTTAAACCCACATTGAGTTGCATTTCGCTTTGCTAAATAAAGTAGCAGGTAATATCACCTCACTAATTTCAGCCTACATGAGCAGCGGTAATATCCAATTAGTAATCATCGATCTCGTTTAATGATACCAATCAGTGTTGAGGCGATTTTCACTTTATTCATAATCGCGCACGGTCACATTTAGCGGGGCTCAGCGCGAGCGACGCCTTAATAGAACCGTTCATGGGGCAATAATTAATGATCAATATCAATAAATTGGATTCTCTGCTCATTGCGACTGAGACTGTGGTTTGAGGTTTGCCTATTTTACCCGGAGAGCGGTGGATGTACCGCGGGACCGCGGAAGTGTAATACCTTGAAGAATTGCCTTTAAATTGCAATTAGAGGTGTATAGGAGGTTTTTACAAATATTTTTCTTGTCTGTTGGTAAAATGACAAAAACTAATATACCGTGGCTATTGCGTTTTGCATGATCTCATGTTATGGGAAACGTCAGCGTTTTGCCAACTGATTACGTTCACATCTGTGTCCAGTCATGACTGCGAATTTTTTACGTTTTATGCTACTAGATTGAGCGCCTTAAAGAGTCATTTGAAATTTTTAACTGCTGCAGTCATTGCACGATCGTCATGCATAAAATTGGGAGTTTTAATGCAAAAGCGAAGATGAAACAAAGAGATAAAAATTCTGCGGTTAGGCGGATGAAACATTACCTGGCGAGAAGCAGAGGCGTTCCCAGGAAATAGCTGTAATAGAGCTAGCTTTACTAAAATATTTCCAAGCTAACAGAAAAACTTGATAATTTCATGCCTTTCTCCTGCAAGTGAAACGAAACCGTCGAATGGAAAACGTTATGACCAGCCTTACCTGAGGCCAAAAAATATTTTCTCATAGTACTTTTCGCCACGGTCCGCGCCTTTCGTTCAACAGGAAAACTGCTGGGATGCTGAAAAGTAAAACAAACTCCGTCACAGGCTAGCGCTGAATCTAATCAGAAATTGCGGATATTTTTGTCTTTATTAGACACTTTGATGATTTACACCGGCCCTAAAAGTCAGCTGTCCGACATTCTACCTTAAATCATAATTTTAGTGTCCACTCACCGATCTGCGGGATTTGCCACAATGGTTCGCGGTTCTAATCGCGAAGTAGATGACGCGACTCGACGGTCCAGTCGCCGAGCGCAGCATACGAAACTCAACATACGTTGTACCGTCCTCGGCTCTATGAGATCATAGGGGACACGTTTCCGCAACAATTAGGGAACGTGTTGGCTGGCTGATTTCATCACTTTATAAATTCTGAGATGACTACCTGCAAAGACAATAAATGTCTCCGTCGCGATTTATCCGATTTGACGAGTCGTCGCCGGTGACGCTAAGGACTTTGGTGCGACTTTGGCCCTGGTGGCGTACATAGAAGTGACCACAGCCGCCGCCGTGCAGTAGCGCATTTTCTGTGAATTATATTTAAGATGCGCGATTCGAGCACCACGAAGACGGCGGCGCACCACTACCGGTGCATCGCGGCCGCAGCTCCCATCCGTCCACCTTTCGACACCGTTCGGCTAATATGCAACGCGGCAAGGTGCATGAGTTGCATCTTCTGCACGGGCAAGAACCTCCGCCAGAGGAGGAGAAACAATGGAATTCCTTGGCGGTTCTGGTACAATATGCCACGTTTCTGCAATATGCCGTGATACATATGTTGTTAAGCCAATGACTCCCATTCAGTCATCCGGAAAACTGCAAGTACGTGAATTAATTTGAATAAGATTGTCCGCTAATTAGCCTTCTCCTTGTCGGTGCATTTGCAGCTGTTTGGGATTTGTCAACCCGTCGCGTTTTTCTACACACGAACCGTGGAAAAATCTACTCGTGGGGCTTCAAGAACTAGAACCAGTCCATTCGGGGAGAGGTGTAGCAAATTCCATTCAATTCCTCTAGTAAAATCTCTGGCGTTAAAAGTAAATTCCCATTTTTGGGTTCACATTCCAAAAAAATATTAGATGAGAAGAAATGAGAGTGAGAGTATGAAATAATTTTTTTTTAAGGCTATAAGGTCTACAGATAAAACCTAATTTTCTAGGTATTAAACGAATGCATCCAATACTTTCCTACTAAATTAAATATAGTAAAATATAAGCTGCATATAGGTAGGTATATTGTTAGCATAAAGAAAACCTCAACTGATTTGATTTTTAAGCAATTCATTATATTATGTCCAGCTAATAGTATACGAATTAAATTATTAGTTTTTTTTTATTTTACCACAGCACTTTACTATCAAACAATAAAAAGAAACAGTTGTAATTTTTAGAAAATAGTTCTCTTTACCTGATGTTGTTTGATCGAAACTAATTTGGCTAAAAGGAAAAAGCCAGCTTGGCTCGAGCCGAAATTCGGAAAAAAACCATTTTGTAGCTTATATAATTATTTTGTTGACCAATTTATTAAAGTTATATATACTAAAACTATTTACCCATGCATGTACCAAATGTTGTAAAAGTATATATGATGATCAAATGGAAAAACCTTCTTTGATGAGACTTTTTCCCTGAGAAAAAAAAATCATATTTAATTGTTAACAGCTGAGAAAAATTACAAACTCCTTTAAAGTTCAACTTGATAAAATTTTCTTAATATCACCGCCAGCGACTACGTCTACAAAACACAACCTTTTAAATGTACATTCCTACTATGGCAAAGTTCTTCAGCTCTATGTATAGCTTAAAAATTGAAAAATACCAGCTACCTACTTATTTTACGCCTTTTAAAAATATCTACTAATAAAAAATCGAATCAAAATAAAATCGAAATATATGTAGATACATACATATGTATGTAATGTAAATCATAAAGCAATGAAATGGAAAGTATAAATTTACAACAAAATTTTTGAAAATTCAAAAATAAATGAATTGAAAGAAATTTTTTGAGTAGGTACATACATAGGTACCTTTGCTTATGGAATGCGTTGGGTTTTTACGCAGATATGTTCATATTCTGCATGACGAGATAATACCGAAGGATGCAATGTTAATTATATTTATTACTGGCACCGAAAGTAGCCGGATTGTCCTTTACAGATACGAATTTATTAAAGTCATTCCCATACTGCCCAGTCACCAAAATTAACAAATGACAGCGGCTGTTAATCTCTAATAAAAAAAAAAGGAGTTCAAGTTCCCACACCGAGCGACCACAAAAATTTCCATGCTAATCCAAAATAATCGATCCCCGTACGAAACACCTGAGTATGTACCTGCTACCTGCACAGCGCCCCTTGGACGCATTTCCGAATCAGAAGCCTCTCGTAAAATGCACAGAGCCCAGTCATTTGGTATGCGCTAATGAGCGGCGAGTCCAAAGCATTCGGATGCAATCTTCCCCGCATAAAAACAGAAAAGCAACCTGACTTTGGGGTAACTTGGGAGGGACTTTGTATCTTGCAGGCCGAGCCAGCCGCGGTAAAAGGGGGAACGTGATTCCCAAAAGTTTCAGCTTGAACGGCCCGATCTTGGGGATCCAATAAAAATTAATCATCCGGTAGACAAGGATCTTGATATTTCTTGGATTTCAGCTGGCCGCGATTGATGGCGATCACTGACCGTGGCATGTTGGAATGGTGAATTTGGTCAGATGAGTCCGCGGAGGATCGTTAATTTTTGAAAGGGTACCAAGGGGCAGTCTTTTGTTTCATACTGAATGGCCAGTTTGATTTTCTCATTCAAATCGAACCAGCGTTAACATACAGCACGGACCTCCCCTTCTTTTCAACATTCCAAACGAATTATTAATAACCGACGGATACTGATCATCGTTCTGATGATTTTTCAGTTAATTAATAATTTTCGGTTCATCTCTATCTACTTTACTCTCCGCATTTCAAAGGAAGGATTAAGATTTAAATTTTGGATATTTTGTTTGAAGAATCCTTTATTTTTGAGGATGGTATTTCTTATGCCCCACATATAATTTATTCTTCATCTTTTGTTCCACTGCCGACTGAATTGTTTTAGACTTGACCCCATCCTACATAAATAAACAGTTATTTATTCTATAATTTTCAAATTTCTAGAATACAAATTTTCACGTCGACTACCTTTCAACTATCTATGTATACTACAACTTAATTGGAATATAAAATCCGCCTTTTCTATACATACAATGTTAGATACTTATAATATCTTGCAGTTATGCAATTGTACCTACTATTCTTATTGAAAAATAAATAGGTACACAATCAGAGTCAAAAGTCAAATTCAATTTTAAAGTCGTAACAATAAATCAACAATAATGGACAATGAAACTTTTTTCATGTATTTTTACACTAGATTAGTGTAAACACAATAGTTGACGCAGGCAATTACAAATTAATTTAAATTTTACCACATTATATTATAATGTTTTACAGCACATTTGCTTAATATACCCCTTACTTTGTAAAATTGCACAATTATGTTAAAACAGGAAACAAATTCCTCTTATATTGAGCGCACTTAACACTTATTACTATAATCTCTAAAAAATCACATAAGTATTCGATGGACAAAAAAACAACTCTAAACCGACAAAGTTATTAAATGCGCATCCTAAAATGAAAACCAATAAATCCATTATACATCATAAAATCGCGCATAAGATTGAATCATAATTTCCCAAAATCTTCATGCTGTGTTATAAAGTCAAAAAAAAGAAAAGTCCATAAATCATCGCCCCAGGCAAAACTTACCACTTTGAAGAACGCATTCAAAAAAAAAGGGGCCACGCACTCGTGTGTGCAGCACATTACATTTATTACAATGTGCTACATTTATTTAAGCATTAGACATACATTCCACGCCATTTGTGCTCGTAAAAATTTTTACATTACCAAGCCTCAAATGGTTTTATTGCTGCTGGTAACAGAAAATCCCCGGCTTAAAAAATGTGTAACTTTCCTTACAAGAGATATTTAATGTAGGGTGAAAGGGGTAAAAGGGCTGTAGAAAGTCAACAAAAAAGAGTATATAACGAGTTATGCTTGCGGGAAAGGAAAAATCAATTTTATGTGGGTGACATTAAATATGAAAATGCCTTATAACTCAAACATCATTTCTAAAATAAAGAAGACATGTTAAAAGGAAATCGTATCTCGCGACTATTGGTTTTAGAAAATCACCACAGTATCTTTAGACCTTAAAATTCATCAAAATCAAAATACCAGGTTTAAAAAGAAATATAATATTGAAATATTCGGTCCTCTAATTAATTGAAGTAGCATTACTTCGATCTTAACGTACATCGTTTAAACAACAAAGAAGTTACCCTTTAAGAGCTGTAATGAAAATGTCAATGTAAAGTAAATTATGGCTTTATTCGTTTTTTATATATAAAGTAATACGATCTTCGGATTTAGTTTAACATTAAATAAAATCGAAAGGGACAGTACAGGGTAGAAGTATGGTAATAAATCGTTCGTCCAAACTCAATTTTGTGAGGATAGCATTGGCTTTAAAACTGAAGAATCAATACAAATCCACCGTAAAATATCCAATCAATATCTAATTTCAGTATGCATAGCGGCCTTCAAAAGGAAATCTATGTTGAGGATTACACAAACTATCGCTTCAACTATCCATAACACCACGATTAATCGGAGATTTTGTCATGGCAATGGGACATGAGCTAGTCAAGTCTGCCCTTCGTTGGGCCTCGGGATTTCTCCCAGCAACCACAAGAACCATAAAAACAGGTATTAAAGCCTCTACCATGGAGTAACAACAATTAAATGTCGTTAGCTTATTTATAGACATTTTACAACATTTTATTGATTTTTAATTTGATTCCTTAAAAAAAAAAACCAAAAGACAAAAATAATCTTCACTTAAGACAGCACTATGAGCATCAAGCAGAAAAAATGGAGACAAAACGGAGAAAAACGAAAATATCTAGCCAAGGGCTCTGTGTCGGTATAATCAGCGTCTGCAATGATAATGTTGACAAGAAAGACGTTGTAAAGTGCCTGTAAAGGCAGCCGTTAAGGCGTTCGGACCTCATCAAAACTCACAAAACAGAGGTTATGGCTTCCAACGAAATTGATTTTTTATGGATTCATTCGCCCGCCTGCATCAATTCCACTCTCTGGTAAAACGACCAACGAGTGATAAAGAGCATGCATACATGAGGGCTTTAAGTGTCATTGGTTAAGGTGTTTAGAAATTCCAGGAATTGTATCAATTAAAATAATTCCGAGTTTCGAAAAACAGAACAACTGAGCACGCTGACCACAGCATCTGTTTGCATACATTCACATGTAAATTCGGTTTTTTGCTTGTTGTTTTGAGACATATGTCAACAAAATAACTACGATGCATTTCATATGGACATTATAAAGATTTATGGCGAAAAGCAACAACTACTGCTTATCTAAGCCAGTAACTCGGAGTTTTCATATTTCCACCAAAATTGAAGTTTTAGAGCTAGCAAATTTAAGTCCATATTAATCGTCAGACTTCTTTCTTCGATTCTTTTTAAATATGGGATAATTTTAAAGATTCATAATGTTATGTTTCAAAATTTGGTCTTTATTATTTAGAAAAGTAGAATTAGGGCCAAACTATTTAAAGATCTATTACTAATTCTAAATCAACATCTCCACAAAAAGTGGCTATGGCACTAAAAACCTTATTTGTGATAAAAAATGTTAGCTATTTATGGAAAAAAAATAACTTAAAAACTAAAAAAAAAAGAAAATATGGTGTTTACCTACATTCTATGACTATAGCTGATAAAAGTTTTAATTTAGCTATTTACGCATCCAGTTCAGATCAAAAGTTTAATAACCACTTCTGATTTGAACTGGATGCGTAAATAGCTAGGGCACAAATTTTATCAGCTATCATTTTAATTATATATAATATTTGTTTTAATTTGCTAAAACTACTTATTACCTACATTGATTAAAACTAAAGTAAGTTGTTATATTGAATATTTTTTTCGTTCTACTGGCCATTATACAAACACTAATTGTTGTGGTCAAGGATCTCATAACAGAATTCGAATAATCACTTTAAAGTGTACATATATGAGTATATTTTTATAAATAATAATATATTTTGTGGTGTTTAGTTATTTTATTATCATAATATTATACATTACTTAAATTAGTCACTTTTATTACTTACGTGCATTCCGCCTAAATTTTCCACTGACGTTCCTCAAGTAATTTTCTTCGAAAAAACGAAAGACTTCAACAAAGCGACGAACTTGCTTTTAGCTGCAAGTGTGCCCCACAAAATTTTACGTATGTCTCTCACCGGGGGACGTTGCAATTGCAGAAAAGCCCCACTATTTTCAGAGCTTCACGATCGCAATTACGTGAAACAATCCGCGCTACACATGGGCGCATTCCTTGGGAGCAAAAAGGCGTGTTTCTTCCATGTAAATCACTTACATTGCCAATTTTCTGCAAAATGATTGGCTCGCCCACACTTTAAGAAATGGCAGCGAGCAAAAATCGCATAGTGTGCAGCTGAAATCTGCTCGGAAGGATCTCCCCAGGTAATTTTCAGGTACTATTCGACCACTGCAGCTCTTGAGTCGATCACCTGAAAATGAATCAAAATTGGCGGACAAAAGCGCGGGAGTTGTGCACTACGCTGCCCCAGTGGCCAATTGAAATCTGGCGAAACCCGAGTACTGCGCCGGGGCTCAGATACGCCGCTGGAGATAGATGGGATTGCCCCGTCTCGTAGTCGGGTGCTCCGGTGCTCCGGTGCTCCGGCAATTAACTGAAATGTTACCTCAGCCGTTGTTCACGATACACATAATTGGTGTTGCTGTGGCTCCGGTAATTATATCATAAAGTGATCTCTCGCCGGTGCGCTGTTGTTGGACAAAATGATGTCTGCGCTGCCACGGTTTTATCGGGAAACAATTTTTCTTGTCATTTTATCGGTTTTGCAAGCGATAAAGTTTTTCCCTGAGTTCTCCCCGCCGATCGTGAGAATGGTTCAAAGATTATTCGGCCAAACTGGTAATATTTTAATTGCAACTGACTCGAAGCACAGAGTAACCTAATTTCCAAATGATTTGTGCGCCCGACTGGCTGAATTTTGCTAATCGAACCACCAACAATTATGCTGCGCTACAATAACCTAGAGATGCCGGCGCGATAGTAGAAATTTATTGGAAATGGCAGACAGACTCCGGGAAAAATCGACTTTTACGATAAAACGAAAGAACATCAGATTTCTTGACTGTAAGCCACCGGAATAAAATTGGCATGAAAAATTATTTTTAAATTTTTTATTTTTTTTTGATAGGCAAAAATTACTATAATAATTCATTTAATATACATATTTATTCAATCATTCAATAATAATATAAAGGGAAACCTTTAAAAGTTAGAAAATAACAAATATTCGCAAATTTTGCTGCTGAATAATTTTTTATTTTTTTGAAATTTTCAAATATTTAAATAATTGTATTCAGCTAGTGATTCTGGAAAAGCATAAACGTGTTTTTGAATATTGTAACAAAATTTTATTTAGCGATTTGTTTTAAATATCTAACTAAATATTAACATTACAATTTGTTCAATTGTTATAATTCTTGATTGTTGCAGGGGTAGACATTTTTACAGAAAATGTTATTTGAAATAAATTTTGTTTTTCTTTCCAAATATTTTAGATATAATACAAGCATGTTAGAATGCGTATACATACTACACAAATAACCCTGGGCATTTTTTGGCTCTCAATTGTAAATACACTCCAATCTTATTTTTTTTCGATCCAAGGGCAACACAATACATACATATGCATGTATATATTTTATTTGGGTCAATATCTGATTGGTGGCAAACTTCATGATGCATAAACCGAATCGGTCTCGTAACCCTCTTCAAATATGTTACACATTTGCCTAATCACCGCTAGGCCGGATTTTCGAAATTTTAATCCCCCAAATTTCATTATTACCCTCTTATCGAGCAACAAGCGCAAAAACTACCGAACAATAGGTCAATAATCCCAAAAAGGGTGAGTCTGGTCAACATCGACAATCAACATCCCTTTTTTTTTTATCTTACCACTCTTGAGGGTCCTTTACCAAGGATAACTGTGTCAATGTACAGATGCAGGGGTGATCCAAATTGCACTTTATCTCTTCCGTGTGGCAAGTGGATTGCTTCCCTGGCGGCGGTTTACTTTTCAATTTATGGGACAGCGAAAATCCCGCAGAAGGTCAATTGGCTGGAAGAGGGTCTGGAGCTAGGACTGGGACGGCACACGCACTTCCGCAATAGAATGAGCCCCTAATTGTTAATCGTGTGGGCAGATGTCCTCAATTTTGATTTCATTTAAGATCCTGTGCGCAATAAGGGTGCAGGTTGAAGGGAAACATTTATTTTTTGGAACGTGTCGACACTTGTTCGTATGGTTTGTGGTGCTATATGCTGATTTTCGGTGCATGTTAGCTTTTAAAACGCTGGCGAAACTGTAAGAGAAATATAATTTACATGTGTTAGTTCCAGATTGAATGAAGAAAATATCAGCCTAAATTGTAAAAAAGTACGTTTATTATTGGCTTTACTTTATACTGCGTATTTAAATATTATTTGCGTTGGGCAAGGATTCACCCGAAGTCTTGGTCTTCGAGCAGTTGCACTAAAGCTTTTCTTATTTTGGTATAATAGATAGCTTAAGATTTCAGCTGAAGAAAATTATAAGGTCCTGAATCAATCTGTTATTTTGTGATTTTCATAAAAGTTCAAAATATGGTATTTTGTACGGAGACTGAATTACGTTTGATAATAATAATTGGATTTTTGTGCGTTGGAATTTTGAAAAATTCGAACTATGTAGTTTGAAATAATAATAGATTTGATAGAAAATGGCGTTTTTTGAAAATAAAAGTCATTTATTAACATACCTCCAATATTAAAAATAAATAAGAGGTAACAAGGGTCCTTTGTTAATTTGTTTATTATGTTATTTCTAATATATACAACCGATTTCGTGCGCGCCAAAATCATACATCGGATAGTGTGAAGTTCAAGCACCGCGCCGTGGCGCATATGCGCGCGCAGCGTTTGTTTTCGCACCGTAAACAGCCCTGGAGCAAGTGCAGCAAGGCCAACCACCGCGATCGCATCGGCGCTGGGTGCACATGCGCGTCTGACAGCAAATCATAACCGCGAGGGGAGCAGCAATCAATCGGTTCTAAGACGGCGGGGGCGGCGCGGCGGGGCGGTGGCTGCCCCTTTCGCGATGATCGTGCCGCGACGCGACCATAAACATTTTCCCCTCGACCGCAGGTGCGCCGCGCCGTCGTCGCACTGCGCCTGCGCGAGTTCTCTCCGGCCCTTCCAGTGGCCGAGCGATCCCCCTCTGGCCAATCAGTAGTCGTCGACTTCCCCTGCGCGACGCTCAATAACTCTCTCAGTGGCCGCGTGACCATCGCGCCGTCAATTGAATTTCCTCGCGGGCGATAGTACCGTTGTCTCTTTCCGGCGGCCGGCGTCGGGCGCCGCGGGGACCGCAAACGGTTAGGTGAGTGCTCCGCCCAGACCCTGAGGTCTTGCCGGAGGACCGAATTAAGCAGTTTCGCACTGCCACTGGTTCGGTGTGAATCGCTGCTGACTTGCGCGCGCATTGCGTTTTTTTGTGCGATTTTGCGGTTGTTTTTGTTCCCTTGTTTTTTTTTTGTTTTGTTGGTCCCTTCGCCCCTTGAATCGTGACTCGTCCTGTGTGCGGCTGGGGTGCGATCGAATCCTGCGAGGACCCATATTTGCATTAACAGTTACTTCCGGGTTGGTGCGTCGCGTGTGTGGTGCTCTTTGCCGCGGGTGAGATTCGCGGCGGTTGGTGTCCTTTCTACGAATTTTTCGACACGTTTTTTTTCCGCTTCTGCGGTTGTTGTTTTTCTGGTGCGCAACCGGAAGAGGATACTTTTTACCGACGGTGACATGACTCCCGTGCGCCTTCGCTGATCGGTGCGCAGCTAACACCTGTCCGAGGACTAACACCCCCTGCCCCCCGTGGATTATGATGTTTTTTAACAATTTGCTGAACGAAAAGTGATCGCTTGTTTCGAGTGTTGCGCGGCCAATTGCGGATTGCGAGGTGCGTGCTCACCGCCGCCGCCGCCGCTACCTGGTGAATGCACCTGCGCGCCGGGACCGCGGTTTAACGCATAGGATGTGGTTAGATGTGACAAGAAATGTGAGACCGGGTGAAATTTATCGCCAGTCCGGCAAATGTTTGTGTGGAAAATGAATAATTCGCCGTTCCGCCCGAGGGGAGTTCCAGAAGTGTCACGGAAGTGAGGTGGTGGAGTTTTGGTTCGCTGTGTGCTGTGTCGCGCCGTGACGTGACCCTGCAGGGACCTCTGGGGACTCTGACGTGAGTGTGTGACGTGCCTTATGTGTTCGCAGAGGATCCACCTGTATTCCGGATATTCATTGCGTTTTCGTGGAGTACTTAAATGTCGGTAAAACACTCTCGTAAAAAAATGGGACGGAGCGACGCCGCCTGCATTGTCGCTGTTGTGCTCCTCCTTTTAGTTGATAAGGTAAACCGCCCTTCTGTTTTTCAGCAAGACATGGATTCAGTACAAACCAATCAAACAAACAAATAAACAATTTTATAAAATAAAGCATAGTCAAACAGATACGGCGTTGCATGTATTTACAACTTTTTTTTAGACAGATAAACGTTTTAAATACGGGCTATTATAAATTCGCGACTGTAAACAATGTCGAACTGAAATTGAATTAAAGTAGCCTTAAACTTTGTTATATCGATTTTATGAAGCAGAGGCGTAATTCGAATCAGTTTTTCTTCATTGCGGAATTGTTGATGAACACAAAAGAATCAGAACTGTTTTACATAAAACAAAATAGGGGACAATTGAGGACCAGCGATTCCGAAAACTAAAAATACATATATCATTATAATATTGGTCGAGTCTATGGTCAAAAAAAATCCACGCCAAAACTCAGTTTAACACCAAATTAAGACTAATTCTGGTTCAGACATGTCCATCCAATGACCGTGGTTAAAAAGTATAGTATTAAAATTGTCCGTTACAATCATCTCTTAAAAAGCATATTTGTTATTATTTTCAGTTACCTATCAGTTATTGTATTAATATTGCATAATTCACTTTTTCTATATACGATTGTCACAATAGGTTTATAATAGGTGTGACTTCACAGTCGCATTTATTTTTGAAATAATAAGACCCGAATTACAAATTGAGAATAGTGGGCCCTAAATAGGTTTGATAAATTTATCATACAAAAGACACGTTCTATTAAGAGATGAATGAAAACAGCTTTATGCACTCGATGAGAGAGTGTCAGTGATACAAATATTTAATTATTTACATAACTATTTGGTGTTCATATTGATATAAATTTGGAAATCGTACGAAACTATAAAAAGCATCTATATGTACAAGTAGATAAGAGAAAAAAATGGTTTAAAAACCTTCTGAATTTGCGACTGAGTCTGCCGTCTTCCAAATGTGGTTTTGAATATTTTTAAAGCGAAAGATGAGAAATTAATGTTTTCGGGAGTCTGTGATCAGAAGGGTGAAATATGGTCCGCATACAACCGTATAAATAATGAAGCAAAACCCATGATGATAAGGATGAAACTCTCGCTGGCAGTCATTCCCAAATTTGTTTCAAAATTCAAATAGCTATTATTACACAGAAGATATAATAAGGAATATTCACGTTCTATAAAATTATTAATAAATAGTTAAGTACTCTATCATAAAACGTGAAATTTCTTGCAAGGAAAAAACAAGAATGAAGATATAAAACACCTAACTAACGATTAGTGCTTGACCGTTGAGTCGAATCGATTGAAATTCGACAGTTTGAATAGGCCGACTAAGGTAGAGTAAGGCAAAATAAAAATTCAGAAATAACGTGTGCTTCAAGTCAATTTTAATAAACTAAATTTGCTAAAAACTGCTCTTATAGTTATAATATATAGACATTCCTTTTTTTAATTTACGAATAATACTGAAAAACTATTCTGTGTATATTTGGTACGGTTATACAAGTTTTTATCGATAAGGAACTTAATAAGAAAACCAAAACTATTTATGTTCCTCAACATTACTAAAAAATATATATCGATTTTTGATAGTCCTCTCGTTTACGAAACAAATTTGAATTGTAATATAAGTTACAACCAATACGAATTATATTAATTCTGTCAAGGTTTATAACGCCTAACTAAATATTTGCTACTATTGTACATTCTTTTTTAGTTTTAGAAATATCTAAAGGTATGTAGTTATTTAAAAAGAAATACAATAGCAATATATCATTTGTCATATAAAAAAAACAATTTTTTTTTTGGACAAATTGTGTTAAAATTATAAAAACTAAAAATATGAAAATGAATTGTTTCTCTTCCTAAATCTGGGCGGTCTTGAAAAATTAATTTAAAACATCTACCAGAATATTCGCGCTTTTGTCGAAGAACTTAACCAACATTAATTCAAATTAGCAAAAAAATACATTTGTATCAATTTTCAAAAATTGATTGGTCTTGCATAAATTACGTGATTTATTGTTTTTATGGTGCGCTTCAAAGTCAAATTTGTCGGGATTAATTAATCGACTCCCTAAATTAGCATAAACTTAATTAAAATCATTTTGAAATGCGCAGCCACGTGTGGAGCAAAAGCCACCCGATCGAATCCCTCGAAGCTACTTTTATTTAAGATTTCTCGCCACATTTCCGGAAAGATGAGCCGTGAGATTTCGAATTGGCTGCTTCCCGAAATCACACACCGTCGCGTCGCGGCGGACCGCAATCGGAAGTGAAAATTGCCCGCGGCCGCATCTCAATCGATTATTATCGAATGCGATGCGTATCTTGCGTCTGATCCTTCCCTGGCCGCGCGTATGCACGCATGAAGGAGCAACCTCCGCGGAATGTGGCGATGTCTGCGCGGCCAACAAATAACGCAAAAACCAGAATTCATTCGGATTGATTTAATCTGGCTGATTAATCCATTTCTGCGGATTTAGTCGATCTGAGGCAGTGCCTTCGAAATTTCCCTATGCAATGCTGCACCGTCACTCACTCTCCTTGCAGCGCGGAGCGCGGGGTCCGGGGTAACGTCTTCAAACCTGCCTGATCGCTTTCTTGGCCTGAGAAGATCTTCGGCGAAGATTGCTGCATTTAATGCCGAACATCATCGCTTGCGTGCCTCGGTGCCGAGCGCGTTTTTTTCGTCGTAACTTTGTTTGCGTTTTTGTGCGATTCCATGCTTCTTTCGCTTGCCATCTTCCCAGAGGTTGGGTTTTTTTCGTTTTGCAAATTTTACCATCATTTAATTTGGATGAACCACAAAATCTGCAATCAAAATAGCCGGCGGGATCGAGATGCGCGAACAGTTGCGCATGTTTTTTGCAGCACCTGAGGACGAGATGCGCACCGTTCGGTGTTTGTTGCCCCCTTACCTTGGGGCCCTTTCGCTTTTTTCCTTCTGCGGTACACCTTTGATTTTTTTTAATGAACTTCTCGGATTTTAATTTACGCAAAATTCAGGGCGTTACCGCCTCTTTTGTAGGATTGCTAGGTAACGAATGCTTCCAGTCTCAAGTTGCTAAATTGCACCGGATTTCGGGTAAATGGTAGATGAAAGTTTCCATTCTCCTCGTATTCGTTTCAATTTTAAAATCTCAAAACTGAAGATATGACGGAAAAGATGGATAGTTCAGTGTTGCATATGCGATAAAAAAATTCTTCAGCTTTCCTTATCTCTTTGGCGTGAGCTACTTCGGACTGGGGCTTTTTGTTTCTTCCCTCGAACGCGTGCCTTGAGATAAAATATTTCCCCTTGCCTTGATAATTTATTAAAAACTTTTTTTTAACTGGAAGATTGCCTGCTTAGGTGGATTAGAAGACTTACGATAAATTTGCGCTTTTCGTTTTTAATTTGTCGTCAAGTTTACAAAAGCTCGTTAGTATCATTATAAAAGTTATATGGAAAATTATTTTTCGATTCTGTCTACTGCATTTTCTAAATCTCCAAGAATTTTAACTTTATGTAATTCCCGCCCAGAACAATACATGTATTAAATGTTTTCATAAACACAAGAAATAAATAAAATTTTGCAAACGACGCACGTTGGCATAACTTGCGCAATCGCCTATTTTATTTTTATCTTTTCTAAGGGTTGTCTAAAAAATTCTGCGCGTTTTCGACATTGGTATGTTGGAATGACGCATATTGTTGGTAATTGGTACCGTTGTAAAGTGGACATTTCGAGGCTAGATTTGTTAAAAAACACTTTTTATGCCCAGAAGTAAAATTTTGAATTTAACTAACTTTACCTCAAAAAATACTTATGATATTCTAACTAATCTCTTTTTATATATATTTTTTTTTATTATGTTCTTTATAAAGAACAACAGTAATACAATGTTTATAATAATGAAATATTATGATGATTATAAAAATCATTCTAAAAACAGTAGTCCAGTCGCTCGGCGGGTTTGTTCGATAATCTGGAGAGTTAAATTTTCATCTGGAATTGATATGAAAAAAAGTAAATATCTGGAATATGTCAAACTGAAATTCTATCGCAAATTGTTGGTTTTTAATACATTTGTTAAAACCCTAATTCATGAAAATTTTGCATCTGAACTCCATTAAAAACAAAAACGTTGAAATGGCACAGTTATTTTCAGATGCGTTTCACTTTAATTGCAAATAATCCGATTTTAAAGCGAAACATTTTTAATAATTTTTAAACTTACAAAAAGCAATTGAAGGTGAAGTTAGTAGTAGCCTAAAAACGGAACGAAAGTAATTTAAGATATTTGAAAATGATGCTCTCACAGCCACCAGAATGACGAATATGCCGCGGTCTGGAGAGTTATTAAAATCATCCTCATCATAAACTCAATTGTTTTACCAATTTTGAGGCCCACTTGTTGAGGAGCACCACTCGAAGGCACCTTCCCAAAGAAACGGACAAAAGACGCCAAGAAGTCAGAACGCGAAGAACGCAGAAGAAGTTGGTCCGCGCGGCGGCGCATCCCAAGCATTCCCGTTCGCAGCGCGTATTCATTAATAAAAATCAACTCAGGATATTTAGGGAGCCGCGGCAGGAGAGAAAAAAACCTGTTCCCGCAGTCAGTTTGAATTTTCGATTTCACAGGTGACGTCCGACGTCTGACTCCGGCGGCTACTTCTACTACTCAACGCGCAACGCGGCCGAAGTTTGTTGCTTTTGTCTCAGCGTCCGCGGAGCTGTTTAGCACGAAGTAAAACGACGGCCAAGAATAAATTTGTGGACCTGTCCGAAAGGTGTAGAGGTCAAGAAATTTTCGATTGGATGAGATGATTTCAAGGGAAAGAATTCCGCGCCTCGACCGACCTTTTGTTGTGGTGCTGCGCTGGCGAGCCCCAGCCCCAAACCAACACACACTGGACCGACTCGTCCACGTCTAAAAATCGAAGAAGAGTCGCGATCGTGGTCAACGCCGCCGTCGACGATGGACTAATGAAGAAAATTTATTGTGAGATGGTTTTTAATTACATTCAGATAACACACGACGTTTTATTGCGTTCCCGCGGAATTTTTGAATATCGAAAGGGATGAACGAGGGCCTACCATCGAAGGAATCTGGCTGAGTTATCGTGGCGGGCCTTGGACCTGAGATATATTGGAATGTTTTGGGGTTTTTCGGCTTTTGGGAGATAAATTGCACGTAATCCCTAAAAAATAATGCATACGATGGAAGTGCATGTGACCAAATCTCTCACAATTTTGGTACGACGTGAATTTAAATAAATACAACTGGAAAGATTCGCATAAAAAACGAAACCAAAGATACAACCGTTCCGGAGAATTCTTAAAAAATTTGTAAAATTTAGAATGTGCGGATTACCATAAATTTTTAAAGAGTTCCAGAAGTCCAAAATCGAATGGTAATATCTCGATTTCTTTGCTTTTACTATTCTCTTAAAACAGTGAAATAAGGTATAAAAAAAAATCCCAGCTCCTAAATTGTCTTATAGCTTCCTAGTTTATCTATATCTACATACATATAACGAAACTATTCAGGAAACGTGTATGCATGCACTGAGAGAAAAAGTTATTTAAAATTGTTAAAAAATTACACGCAGACGCACACATGGAACGAATTTTATTAAACTAGGCCTAAAATTCTCTTAGAGGGCTCTTGTAACCTGTTAGAAAAAACTTAAACTTTTAGCAAAGAAAATTGCTAAGTAGGTACTGGGGTAAGCTCAAGGACAAAACTATTAGCAGAAGTTTTGAAAAATGATGAATGAATAACTAAGAAAAAAATTCCTTTGTGTTATGTAAAATTTTAACAAAAAAACTTAGCACAATAATTTATCCTGGTAGGTATTTAGTTACCTTCGTAAAATTTGATTTCAATAATTTGTATAAATCATATACTTACAATTTCAAAGGCTGACGTAAATATTGGGTAAGAATTTTAAAGGAAAATTAACGAGTTTTATATAATTTAACCAATAAGTCGAAAGGAAAAATTCACATTCAGTGGTTTTCGATGTTACTATCTGAAATGTTTAATTTAATTCTTCGTCTCAAAATACATAAAGCCTAGAATTACTGCTTTAGAAATACTTAATTATATACATACATATGTATACATGGTCTCAACCTCACATTGTCGATTTCAATTAAAATAAGTAAGTATAGTAATATCTAATCAGTGAACCTGAATTCCGAAACTACAGATCAATTTTTATTTTTTTTTTAAATCACCCCTATTTTGAAGCTACCTGCATACGAGAACTTATCACAATAATTTTGTCAAAAATATCTCTTACGCAACAAGACGTCTCAATCTTAAAAGCAGCCAAGTAGGAATATTAAACGAATATAAATTTTTTTATTGCCTCAAATGCCACTGAAATCGAATTGAGATAAAATTCGTAGAAATATTTCCATTTTGGCGGTACATTGGACCAGTTTAGCTAATTGGCTTGTCACATTATTTTAATGCTAATTTATTCCCGGCATTATGAAAAAATTCACTGTTCACACGTAAACAAACATTCCAAGATTTTGAAGGAATTGCCTTCTTTGTTTGGAGCGATATTCTTGTAATTATGTACGTTATGAAGGCATTTTAACGATTATTACTTTCATTGTTTTCACGGATTAGAGAAACAGACCGAAACGAAAGTAAACTGGTGAAAATGAAATTTAACAGCAGGTCATCATGCAGTAAGCTTGAAATTTTTTTTAAAAAGAAGAAGTTGGAAAAAACATTTCCCGGGGTCAGTGTCACACGACGCATGTAAGCCGTTGCCAAATATGAAACTAAAAAACGAAAGCAAAAAGCATAAATACAAACGAGCAAAAGACGAAGCAGACGAAAGATGCTGAGATTTGTGATCCTATACCTGGCCCAAACTTCAAAAGTGTAGCGCAGGTTATGTCAACGAGAATATAAAGGCTGCAGATGAGAAGAACTCTTCCTTTTTTAAATACAGTCGCTGTCGCTGTCGCAGTCTTCTTTAAAATATTTCGACTCACGTTGCACCTGTCGAAAAGAAAAGGCTAAGATGCGCGCTAGTGAATTATTTGAGGGTCCAAAATAAGAACAGAATTTATACAAATTAAATACAAACGGACTTTTTCGATGCACCTTTTCAAAGTAATTTAGTTTTTAGTTGCTGTGCTCAATTGGGTTTTAATTACCTACTATTATTTAAAAGGACTATTTTATTGTACACATTCTTTATCTCGTAAAACAAACTATAATCTAATTTTGAACCTCTTTATCCGAAGCTTTGAAACATAGGTTTTTTAGTTATATTTATTTACGACCAGTTTTTTTCTCTTCTTCTAAACGAAGATATTTTTTTTTTGTAATTTCTAACCCATTTGCAAATCGATCGAGGACGAAAATCGAGTTTGTACCATTGTTTTCCTGTATAAACTTCTCAAGGAAGTCTAAAACAAATACCATTTCAATCTTTTTAGCGAGTCAGACATTGGCGGCCCAAAATATCTCGTTTGTTCAACTAGTTCAAGTGGGGTATCATATAAAAGGTTATTCTTTACATATGCTAGAATTGCTAGAATTATTGACGTACAGTCAACACTCAAAAACGTAATGTAACCTGAAAAAATCATGTTTAGGTTCATAAAAGTTAAGAGCTCTTACCCTCTCAACTGTTTTAGAAAATTACTTTTACTCAGCGTATTTTTTGAATGCTTAGGTAGAAAGATGATTATTTTAAACTGATTTTTTTAGAATAAATAAAAATCTAAACTAGAAGAATCTTCTTCCTTTAAGGAATTGAAAAAGGCAGGTATGGAAAATTTAAACTATAAAATCGCATACAAACTGTACAATTTTTTAAATTCACTATTCACCAAAAATTTTAAGAGTTTAAAATAAAAGTGCACATGCCTAAGGTATTAGGAAAATGCATGCCCGAAAATAATAATGAGTTATTCGAAGTTTGAGAGAAAACACATTAAAAATACACTTAAGCGGCTTGGCAGATGAGTGGTTAGATGAATTGAAGAAATAACTGTGATAACTGATAACTATAAATTAAGTGCAAGTGTGCTTTTTTGTTAAAGAATTTGTGGACAATGTAAATCTTATACTATTCCAGAAAAGGACAGTAGGTAATTGAGTATTTGAAAAAGATATTAAGGCATGAAGATGCTACGAAAATTGGATCCTGTTTAAAACCACTCCTTTTACTAGAAATTTTCAAAAACTATATCTTTGACTTGTCCTTTATTTGACCTTAAAAGTAAAGAACAAATGAGAATATACATACATAGTGAATGTTTCGTCATTTTTGTATTTTCTTTTTCTGATATGGTCTCATAAGCTGTATTTTGCCCTGCGGATGTAGCAGAAAGACAAAAAGAAGTATTTCACGAGTAATTTACCCTGTAATACTCACCGGCTGTGTACACATCCAGACAGCACAATAAATTTGTAATTACAGGAATACCTTCAACTTGCCATTTCCCAATTGAGTCCAAACGTTAAATTGACTTTGTTTTTGCTCCCATCGTCAAAGTACCGCGGAGTCTCCTTCTGCATCGGCAATTTGTTCCGGCAAAAAAGCGCTAACGTCTCTCATTAACGACGTCGTAAAAGGCATTAATTACAATTTCGCTTTCCGCTAAAAATTAAATCAATTTTCCCACTGGGCATAGCTTATCTTCGGCACTCGTAATATTCTAATAAATTCAAGATCCAGAAAATTAAAATTTTATTTACCATTAAATGGTCAACTAAGTCCATTGCGGACTCCGTCCAAAGTCTCAAAAAATGACTTCTTCCTCATCAGCGGCTGTAAAATCCGTCGATGAAACACTGAACAAACTCTCAGACAGCGGCTGACCGGTGCCCACCTCAGTTGCAGTTGCAGCGGCTTTTCCAGGTATCCGCGGTCCGCAGCGTATAGAGTTATTGCAAAATTTAATTACAAAAGTGCATCGCCAACAACTGAGGCGGCCAGCTTTGAATAATTGCCCAGCAATTTGCCGTGAAATTAAACAATGCAACAGTGTCAGCTGCCTTAAGTGTACCAAATCGAACACGTCGGCCAGTGTCGGGAAAATTGTTTAATCAGAGGACGCGGAGGTCTCCGCACCAATTTGTCGGATGGATGGGAGCGCTCGGCAGTTATTTTTTCGTTGCTCTTTTCTACGTGAATTTTTCTTTCCCAGATAGAATTGCGATTCGACTTAGAAAATCGGCATGATATTTTTATTTAATGCATTAACAAACTATTTATCTGTTCTCGTCTATGCTTTACACTGTAACTGAATTCAACTCTTATTTGCAAATTTATTTTTAACGTTCTCCATTCCAGGCCCTTACAGCTGGAAACTTCGAGCTGCAAATTTTAGAGATATCAAACACGAACAGTCACCTGCTGTCGGGGTACTGCTGTGGTGTTCCTTTAGAAATAAGAAATACTAAAACTACAGGTGAGTTGCGACTTTTTTTTTATTTCGAATTGAGTGATCTTAATAATCCATTTCCTCCAGGTTGTCCGCCGTGTTCAACCGCTTTTAGGCTGTGTTTAAAAGAGTACCAAAGCTCGCTGCCCACCGAGCAGGGTATTCTTACAGGATGTTCCTTCGGTAATGCTAGTACAGATATTTTAGGTGGTTCCAGTTTTGTTTTAAGCGATCCCGAAATCGGGTCTATTGTGTTGCCATTTACATTTCGGTGGACGGTAAGTTTTTTAAGATTATACCATATATTTTAATTTAAGTCACTTTTCGCCAAACGTGCCTCAATGCAAAACATTTTAAATCATCCTAATAAAATTTCCATTTGCCATTTATTTAAAAACTCATAAACACCTTTCTTGCCGTTATTTCAATTATAACGTATAACATATAATAAAACAGCTCGACGTAGTAAAATCGATATTATTTTCATGTTTTTTTGTATTGAGAGCTTGACCGAAGGTTTTGCTAGAATTTCAATTTTCAAATTTTTGAGGTGTTCAAATTTCAGTTCTCTTTACAATAAAAAAAAATATTTTAGCGAAATCAAACCCCCTTCGTATTATAACAATCACACAAAATTCAAAATCGATCGGATCAATAGTTTTTGAGTAAGCATGACCACAGAAATTATATCTTTTAAAAACATATGTACATATACATATGTTCGAGATAATCGCGATAACTCAACATTTTAGGTAGTTCGCGTTCGCCCTATATGCCTTTAACTTTTGAACAAATGCTCTGATCTTAATATTTTTAACCGACGAAAAAAGGAGAAGGTTCCCAAGTCGGGTATATTTTTTTTTGTAGAGATTTTCTTGAAATGATTTACAAACAGAAAATGCAATAAAAATATTGAATTTTTGAGCCACCTGGCCTGTACGTCGTTTTTTTCTTATCTTGAAAAGTGATATCCTCACTTTATCCTTTGGAATTCTCCCATCACGAGGTTAAAATATTTAAAATTTAAAAATTAGTAAATGAAGTGCCAAAATTTTACGCATTATCTACTTACATAGAGATGCTATTAGATGGTGTTAGAAATAATCTGAGCGAATCTCTTTGAATTCCAAGAAGAATATATCTTCTGGAATGAAGTTGAAAATCATTATATAGTAATATACTATTTAAAGTATAAAGCTAAAGGGAAAATTGTGGGATTTCTAAACAGGTTGATTTGGACTTCTTGTTTGCCTACATTTTGAGCTTTATTGGTTTATATTGTGCAAATCGTAGTCTTGCCACATAGTTAAAGAGAACATTGTTTGACTTTGAAAATGAACAGAACAATTTGCTTCAATAGTTGAATACTAATGTGAATAAAAGAAATGATTTTGCGTAGAATTACAAGTTCAAACAAATCAACAAGCTAACTGAAGAATTTATAACCAAGCTTTGCTATGAACACCATCTTTGCCGCACTTAGAATATCAATACATTTCAGTTTCTCTTTATTATTATCATCTCAATCGCAACTGTCCTCTTTTATTCTGAACGTTTACAAAGGCAGTGTCTAAATTTTATCAATCGAGGTGGCTATTGTTCAATCAGGGCAACACTCGACCACACAGCGAGGCAGATTTTAAGACATTGAGATTGAATAAGTTTTCATGGGAAAAGAATTCTTCAATGGAACCGTTTTGCTCCGAACCTGTTTGATTTCATGTCCGTCTGAAATTCGATTACCAGCCGGAAGGTACCAAAATAATTTCCCAACCTGATTTTGATTTAGCCCATAAATTTTCACAAAATCGCTAACTATACCTTCTCGATTACTTCATTACATATTTCAAACAAGTACCTACAGCGAAAAAAAATAACGATCTCTTGCGTAACCACAACAAGATCCATCCCTAATTGGCAGGAGAAAGAGTTTTAATAAAAGGAAGCGGTTACTTCTGGCGTATCATGTCACCGCTTTAACAAGTTCTTCGGAACAAATTGTTCACCTGAAGAGGTGAATAAATTACCAAGTAAACGTCTATAATCATGGAAGTTTAATTCGCCGTAATTGTAAGTAAACGTATAACGAAGTACTTCGCTAAATCATGGGTTTTCGTCACATTTAAAGTAGAACCCATTAGTGTTCCTCACCACATTAAATTTGAGGAGGATCGGCGGTGCGGCAGCGTAATTATGTCGTCAATTACACATTTAGTGGAAATTATCATAACAATTAAATTAATGGCACGTTGAAGAAAAGCCACGATCCGTGGAGTCTACAAAAGACGCACGGCCGAAGAGGCCTGGTGATATCGTATCACGCCGTATCGCGACGAAAGAACGTGACGCTGCACGAAGCAGAAGACGCTGATAAAGGCGAATGTGTGCGATGGCCGGCGTAAAAAGCAAAGTGCCGTCGGCGTCGTCTCCAGCGTCTTTCGATGTGTCGAGTCGAATTAATTACTTTCGCGTATTCTTTTCACATCTAATGTAAAAGCGCCTGCGCCACTTACTTGACACCGGCTCAACCAGTTGGAGCTGGTCGCGCGGGGACGCATTTCAAAAAGGTCTTCGACGACAAACTGCAGCGCGACTTGGCATTGTCCAGGAACGCAACCTGCCTCAATGGACCATGGGAATTTGTTAGCATTGCGCTGCAGCAGCCTAGAACCTGTTGCAGATAGTGCTCCAGGCGGTGACAAAGAGCAAAACCCTATTTCCCTAGATTCTCACCGGGACTGGGTGCGAGGACTCGGGAATATCAAAATTCCAGATGGTCGATGCTGAAGGGCTGCCCCAACCTCATAATCGCAGGGGCACACTTCGTCGGCGAAATCCACTATCAGGGGCTCCACCCTCGCATTTCGGAAGCATAATATCTAGGCGACGAGCCAGGCCGAGTTTTTTTCCTATAGTTCTATTATTAAAGTATCGTTGTTATTGTGCAAAGACTTTTTATCGCAAGCTCCGGAGCAATCTAAGTGTTGTGGTTCATTGAGCTGCTTCTAACCGCTCCATATTTGGACGTGATGCGATTGATCGTACTAGAGAAGATACGACTGACCGATTGTCAAGGATATATTTAATAAAATAACGAAATACATACATATATATCGAGTTTTAAGTAAAAAACCCACAAAGCACACAAAAATTACGATTTGATGATTTAATTACATATTTAGAATTGGAGAAAAAAATAAGATTCAAAGTTCAAATTTACCAACATTTTGTATAGAAAACTTCACTTCCTGCTTCTTCCTACTTCTTGCGACAAACTTAATTAAAAAAGGATTAGAGCTCCTTATAGTGATCTTTCATACTAAGGAATTGGTTCACGTTATTGCGAGATTAGGTATATATACATATGTATCAATGATTTATCTACATTAGTTAAATTGATTTTGATTTACTTTGCACTTGACCGTTTTATTTATTTATTATGGACTATCTGTTGCTGTCTACGTGGTCACAAAAGTAATGGATAAATAAGTATACTTTTTGAAAAAGATTTTAATAACAATTATTCAGAAATAAAATTAATGATTAGCTTCGAAACTGGAACATACATATGTATTCATGAATAAAATCTATTTTGATCTTAGAATAATTTTTTCTACATTTTACCAATATTTTTTTGTTGGTACAGTTTTGTTTTGTATGAAAACATGAAAATATTATTAAAATATGAATTACATATTAAAATGTTTACTATAACAAACAATTACAATTATTATTTAATATTTAATAGAGAAGCTTTTGCTTTCGAGTTCAGCTATATTGTAGTTCTGAATAGTTTTAGGCTTTCATTGAAAAATTTTGACCTTGATTTATGGTAACATAAGTTTTCGATCGGATTGAGCCGATTGAAGTATGGAGGTTTGATTGACCAACCCATAACCTTAACTGAACCGCATTACTTTCAAACCAAGTTTTTGCCATCGTATACCTACTTGTATGTTTGGGATCGGTATAAGCGGACATTTAGCAAAAATTTCTTGAATCGGACAGGATGATATTTCCAACACTTGAGCAAACATCATATGGTGCAAGACTGAATTAGAAATATTTCTGTATGTTTATATTGTTCCCAGTTTTTAATTTTGATTTGATTTTGATTTTTGCTCTTCGTACAGTTATTTAATTTTACACGAAAATCTATGTGTAGATTTTATCGAAAAGCTCAGGGAATTGCAAATTACCACTATTATATGGCTATAATGCCAAAAAAAAAAAAAAAGATACAATTTCATTTTTATGAAATGATTTTTATTTGAAGGGAAAAAAAGAGCTAAACAATTGCCTTAATAAAAGTCGGAAATGCTCGAAAAGAGAGTTCCAAATGACCCGCAGAGCCACACGTCGTGCAGCGCGATAACAATGGGAGTTGTACAAAATATTCAGATGTTAATGTGGTCAGCACCTCAGCGATCCGATCAGATATCGATATCACTTGATTGATCACCTCGGGATGCAATCTGGGCGATCACGAAATTGCCCTAGTGTCGCCGGGGAGCTGTTACTCAATTAGTCATAGAATCGCGAGATTCTAATTTTGATACAGTCACAGATTACCAAAATTTTCTTGCCGGATTATGAGGGGATTACAGGTATACCTATAGGGTATAAAACCGCATAACCCATGGTCCCAGAGGAATGCTGCCGGACTCTGTTGATTGCACGCGAGGAAGGCAAAATATTGGGCCATTGTACTTTTTCATCACTTAGTTATGAACTATTGAGAGCTCCTCAAATGACTCCTTCTTTTTTTTCGATTCTATTTCTCTGATTCCCTGCACCGTGTACTTTTGTACAAGTCATGACTTTCCTCGGTTCCCTCCTTGGCGATAGGCAAATAAAAGAGCACCAGCCCTGTTCAATGTTCGGCGCACTATCGAGAGACGTTCGAAGCATAATGTAGCCGCACAAAAAAACAGTTAATGTCAGTAGTAAAAACCGTCCGGGACTTTAAGGCTTTTCTTGTAACAGTTTCAAGTGCCCCATATGAAAGTTATTTTATAGGAAAAATTTATCGCTGGCTTCGATCACGATTTGGCTGTCTTCTGGCCAAGAACAAGTCAAACCGAAGAATCTTTTTTGTGTGCCCGAACCTCTTTCACCCGTCCAAACGTGAACGTACTCCCCGAGCGATATGGAAACGAAAAATCTCTTTTGAATTTTTTTTGTGGTATGGGCCGTTTTGACTGGTTTTATACGTTCTTATAGTAGATGAGTTGGGACCAGGGGCCAAGCGATGCTACCATCACCTTTGATGGTCAAAAGGTGAATCTAACATTCTTTTCGGCTCAATTGGATACGGAGACGATTTTTGGGGCCTGTTGCGAGAACACCGATTAGAATTTTTAAAATCCGTCACAAGCTACTGACGTAATCGTTTCGTGGCCTTCGGTGCTTAAGAGGTTACGCAGTGTAGTTTTGGATGATTAATGCATACCGAGATTCGGCAGAACTATATATTTTTAATAGAAAGGCGAACATGGTCAATGCAAACGCGTTACAAAAAATGCTTAATAATAAAAACCTGAAAAGTAAGTATGTAGGTATGTGCCAAATTAAGTACATATTCGAACATATAGTTTTTAGTAAGATTTTTAAAACCTTTATAATATTTTAAATAATTATAATATGAGTAGAAATTTTTCGAAGTGGTATTTATTATTAAGTCTAAAGAATACAACGCTTAAACCAGACAACTAAATAAATCATATAAAATTGTACAAAATTACGAGTTCCTTAAATTTTACATGGTTTATGATAAATATCACTATTAAAACCTAGACAGGAATTGAATTTATTAGATCAATATATGTATAATAAGTTCATGCTTAAGAAACATGTCAGGATACATAAATATTAAACGAAGGTAATAAATCCAACGAGAAATTTTATAACAAGCATTATATGGCTGCCATTTTATTCGGTATAGGTACTGCAAGATCTTGTATATCTAAAAGTATAAATCATTATTAATTTTTAATTTAAATGCTTTCAATTCTCATAATAAGCATACCTATTATTTTAAGGACGCACATTGCGAAATTTTTTTTACAATTGAGAATTGAACTCAATTTTTAAGTAAATGAGCTCGTTAATCTGCGAATTCTAACACTTACCTACTCAATTTTAATCTAATTTAACTTTAATTTAAAAATAACTAATAATATGTAAGTAGAACAAAATCTTTATACTAAAAGAATATACTATTTTATGAGTAGGATCCGTTAATTTAAAACATGCATTATTCTAGTTAAAATGATCCGATTGTTAACTTCCTCGCAAAAGTCCTACCTACTAACTACGATCAGTAATTTGAAATTCAAATCGTTTCTAACAGCGGCGGTCAGAATGTATTTTTCGGTTTTTAACAAGACATCAATCGTCTTACTAAAAGAAAATCGCGAACCGATCGTGCAGTTGCTAATCATTCCCTAAGCGATCCTGATCTCCAAACAGACGCGAAACAATGACCTCGCTGTAGATCAGCGAGATGAGGCCATAATTATTCAAGAGGAAATGAAAATTGATTTTCCACATAAGAGATCTTAAACTATCGGGGCTTGAAAGCCGGGGCGTCCAGCGGCGGGGGGGAAGGGCGGCCAGAGTAATGGAAACACTCGTACGGCAAAAATTTACCTATGGGAGCAGGTTATTTACGGCCGGGGCATGGCGTATCATCAGAAGGTACCATGTGGCTTTCGCGAGATAATCACAAGTCGAAAGCGAACCGAAGGAAAAGAATCACTTTGCCAAGAATAGTCTTATTTATTCCACCTGTGTGCAGCTTCTTTAGCGAGTACCTGCCCGAGATACCGACAGCGCATCTCCGCGGAAAAAAAAAATTACCTCAGAGTATGCGCGGAGGAAAACAGACGTTTTGTGGAGTACCGAACAAGTGGCCGGCGATCGGAGGCCGAAGGCCTTCCTTCGCTCGGATGCTGGATGCTGCGGTGCTCCGCTGGCAGTTTTTGCTCCCCTTTTTGCAGCGTGCACCTTCCAGGCGGTCGGCACCAATGTCGTAGATGTTATTGCACCAGACTATGATTTTTCCTCTATTCTGGTAATTTCAATTCATAATCCGATTCCGCGCTCCGCACTGCAGCAGAGGTGAGCCGGTGAGGCCCAATGTCTGTTTTCATGTTTCGCATGAGCATCAATGACCTGTTCCTCGGGCAAGGATAAGTTCGCCGGAGATGAGATCTCGCAGCCAGAACCAGTCAGCCAGCGTCAGAAGTTCATTTTGAATGTATCTTAATGATCTTTACAGCGTTTTTGTTTGGCCTCCTTTTCTGGACACCGCGCGAAATGAACATCTTTTGGATCAGGGTCAAGGCTTTGATGTAACCTCAGCCTGGGTGTTTTTGATTTAAAAATTATTTTTGAGAAAGCACACCTCGAAGAAACATATGACTGTTCGTACCTACTTATCAAAACAAAAACAAAAAACAAAAGACAATCTACCAAGAGATAAGATACTTCAGTTTTCATTTTAGCTACCTTAACTGCGCATATCATGACATTAATCTCTTAGAAAGCCTTAGTTCACGAAAACTTTCTTAACTTTCTTCGAAACATTCGGAAGCATTAAGCAAACATTAAGCGAATTATCTATTATAAAATAAATAGTCTCCCACTTCAGTTCAAATTTTTTTATAGCAAGTTTTCGGCTCTATTTGCACTGTAAACGACTTATTTTTTAAATTGCAATAAATATATCTACATATATTTTAATTATCAAATGCATAAAATAATTAGGATATTAAACCTTTGCTATAAAATATAATGAGTTACTTATGTTAAAATATTCTTAGAATATTTATTACAAAACCTTATGAGAAAATCGGAAATATTTAAAATTGAAACCCTTAAAAATGCTTTGAACAGTCGCAATCAGATAGTATCTGCTTAAACAACTTTGCAAAAATTGCACATAATGTGCTGTCAAATTTTTGAAGAATTTATTAAACTCAGGTTAGTGTTATTAGGGCTAAGAATAAATCAAGGAGTTGTTTTCTTGCAAGTGATTACAAAAAATTGCATTATTTGGGAAACGTGCTTAACACTAAATAATTGACGAATGTATGTTACAAAAAATGATAAATATACAATATGAAGAAAATTAAAATCTTGAAAGCATAAACTATTAAAAATTATGTAGGTACCTAAAAACTATTAAACTGTTACTTTTAGTTTGGAAAAACATAATTTGAACATATTAGTATTTACTGAAGTTCAATTTTTATTTTAAATTGGTACTATCGAAATAAGATATTATAGTTTTATTTACTAGAAAATTAAACAAACTCATAGTTTTTGTATTTGCAAGGGCTTATCGAGCAATTTAATAAGAATTCTTTTCAAACCAAATTTTTAGGGATGAGGGTTTTTTTTAAGGGAAATCAACTTTAGCAAGGCTCTTGGGAGAGTAAGAATTTGGAAGATTTGAAAACTTCTGCTTACATTTCGATAAAGAATATCACATTAAAAAAGGAAAATCGTATGAAGGGGTACCTACATAATTTTAAGACGGTTCCCTTGCAATTCAACTTGTGAGGTAGCGAGGTCATTGAGGCCAGATTATCACCTTTCTGATAGGATTTCTGCATTTGATTCGACTAAAAAGATGTTACGATAACGATTGATACAAATTGCCTCTGTTGATTCATTAAATTTAATGTTGCTTAAAAAATAAACATTTCCCAGGTGTGCTACTTGCATTGCAATTACCATAAATGAGTATAAACCTGCAGGTCAATTGAACAATATCAGAAGTCGATTTGTAGCATTCCGCTGGGTTTCGCTTACAGCGCACAGGCTCAGTAACTGCCGCACCTGCATTTCAGGTAAATTTAAATGCCTTCACTTTCTCCCCAGCCGCGCTCCGTCCGGGCGGGCCCCATGTGCGGGACAATGAACGGTGGTGTCGCGCGAGTACAAGTTCATGTCCGCGCGTCCACCCGGTGCATTATGGATGCAAATTTAATACACGCTAATATCGCACCGCACCGTGCCGCGCCGGAGAGCAATTTTGTTGTTACCGGCAATTAGAATGTTTTGCTTGTTTTCACAAAAATTTGCATATCCGAGCGCCAGAAGTGCTATGCGCAAGATTTCTTGTTTGATTAATCAAGAAACGTTTGATTCCGTGGGAACGAGCTAACTTATCAGAAATTTAGTTATTTTTTTTTTTTTTTGTTATTTTTCATTGAGTAGAATCAACTCGCAGGTGACGGCGAAGAGGTTACTGGAGTTATCAATCTTCATCAGTTTGCACAACACCGTAGCCGCCGGAATGGACCAACTCTTGTTACAAAATCGCCGAACGGCAAGCGTTTTCCCAAAAACAATTGGTTCCGCCTCTTTAAAACTTAATTACGCGGTGGAAAGCAAATACCTCCGGAAAGTATCCCCATAAACTAGATAAAATTGCCCATGCTCTCGATTAATCGCCCATCCCACAAAAGTGCGCTTTTACCGCATAGCAGCGGTGAGCTCAATTTCTGTTCATATTTCTCATAATCAATCACCGGGACAGGTTTGGCGCACCGTTCCCCGGCGAGGCTAGAAAAACGAGGCTGGAAAAGTACGACAGGTAAGACAAAAGATATTTACTGCTGTCGGTCCACTCGGAGGCTGCTGAGGAGCCCCGAGAGCGCCCCAAGAGCCCCCCAAGAGCCCCCAAGAGCCCCGAAGAGCCCCTCTGCACACATACTTAACTTTCCCACGCATGCGATGCCGCGCCGCCGCGCGCACCCAGCGATGACGGACGAGTTCTCTTGAGTCTTGACCGCAGCGACAGCGACAGTCCGGCGATTTCGTCGAACCGCGGACAAAGCACAGTAAACTTTTGAGACAGATGCTTACGCGGTTGATTGACTTCAAGACATCTTGGCTAAATGTAGAAAAACATTTCACAGATTAAATTAGATGCGCACGCATCGGCTCTCGAGCGGCCGCTCGGCGGCGGACCACTTCTTGCGCCGCCGCTCCGCGGTTAACCCACTCTGATTGTTTGTGATTGATGCGCACTCATTTCAATTTAACTGTTTTACGATTTCTTAGCGCTCGCGATGCGGTGATAGAATAAAAAAAAAATCCCGACCTGGAAGAAAAAAAAAATAAATAAAAAATTCGAGTATATCTCAAGATATCATACATAGTTTAGCCGGACTAATTGATTGGGTCTAAGACACCGCTCAAGTCGCTCAGGTAGGGTCCGTGATCGCCGCCGCCGCCGCGCCGCTCCGTTAACCTACCGCGGAACACCTCTGTCTTTAAAATTTGTTCTAGGGCTAGGAAATTCGAAAGGCACGTCGATTTCAAGAATTCCCTCGGAGCTATTTACGGCACCGAGACAGGAGGTTGATTCCACCGGCCATCCAAGTCACGAAATCCGTTTTCATTTGAAGAGGGAGGTAGATAAATAATATTTTGCATTGTTCCGCCGTGCAACAAACCCCAGTACACATGCATTGCATTTCTTTTTTTTTTTCTTAAGACGCCTATACAACTCCCAGGTGGAGTGCACCACGGTCGGTTTGATTCTTTCCGCCGAAGGGATTTTCTTCCTTTTGTTCACCTGTAAAATCACGGCAGTCAATTTTTTTATATTTTTATTTTTTCAGCGATCTCATTCACGACCGTGAACACGATGTGAAATGTAGTTTTGTGGAAACAAAACTTTTAGTTCTTTTCAATTGTTTTAAACGACTTCAGTTACTATATAACATTTAGTGTTCTTTTTTAATTTATTAAATATCAAGCATTATACATACATTTCGAAATTAGCCTTTTCTGATGAAAACATTAATATCTAAGGAAGTACAACCTACGAAAATATTATTTTAAATTAGTTTTGCATATTGCATCCTTGTATTTTTGTACAATGTTTCATCCAAATAAAATTCAAGCCAAACCGTTAAGGTCCCTGATCGAAACAAAATTTTTACATTATTTTACAGTCTACAGTCTACATACGTTATGAAGTTTGCTTTTTGGGGATAAATAACTTTTAATTTTTAACAATTGATATGATATTAATCAAATTTTTATTGATAAATAAGAGTATAATAAGAAATATTTTCCACTAGGCATCAAGAGAATCAATTGTCATCAAATTAGTCAGTATGAGAAATGGCAAAAATTCAGATCTTGATTTGCTAAGTTTTCTAGTTACATTTTAAAAAACTCTGGTTAGAGAAAAGCTTCTTTAATGATTTTATATTTGAATAACGTCAGTTTATTTGCACTTATTTTTGTTTCTTATGATATACCTACTCTTACTTAATATAAATTTCATCAATATCATATCAATCGTTTAAAAAGCTTCTTTACCATCAAAAAACTATTTTGTATGCATATCTCTGCTTGTGGTCTGCCCCCGTAAGAAAAAGTGGAAAAGAAAGAAAAGATAATTTTTAATACAAATTTATTCTCATATAGAAAGAATAAGATTATTACAGTTTTTTTAAGTTTTTCAATAAAATTTGTGTCGCTAAGTTTTCAGAATAAAGTAATTATTTTAATGGGGAATTCCCATAAATATTTGACATTTCGTTTTGAAATACATTCATACTTATGTATGTATGTACATAAAAGTAATTCGAGTTATTTATGCAAAAATTAAGGGTATTTAAAAAGTAGCGAGTGATTTCGCATATTCAAAAAAAAAATCATCAGAGATAAAATTAAATCACTGACGCTGACATGAAGCTTATGAAAGCATTTATGACAAACTTAAAACTTTATAAAAATATGACTGTAAATCGGTAAAATCGTTTAATTATGCATTCTATCTAATGACAGAGGTATAAGTAGTTTTTATACCTTTGTACAAATTATGAACATCATCGCTTGAATAAGTCACATTTTGAAGGCCTTGGGTTTTTTTTTTAAACAAAAGAGATCCATCCATTGCTTGATCCGGCGATGATATCTACTACTAACTACTGGCGTGTTTTGCTTGCCTCAGTAATAAACAGAAGTTCCTCCGTCCTCTCCATTAATAACCAATTTTGAATTATTACTTTTGTTGAACTTACCTTTGTGCCGCATTGAATGCCGGTTTTATTCCTTTTGATTGAAAATGGACCCCTACGATGACGTGATTTAAAAAGCACGTTCATCTTGGGATTTTTTAATTGCACATTACTCGGCCTAATGAGTATTTTAAAGATGCAAACGAAGCGTTAAGAATAATACAACGTCTCTGCAGGCGCTGTGCAGGTGAAACAAGGTGTTGGCTGCAAGTGGGCTGCATATCAATTCATGTTTAGTAATATTATCGCTTAGCCGCGCGGCGGTCTTTTCTTATTGTAAATTCCACCAACACCAGTCTTCTAGTCTTGTTCATTAATTTATCTAAATATAAACAGAAGACATTTGAACAAACGAGAGACGCATTGCCGCCTCGCACCGAAGACTCATACCAATTACGGCGCGAGGTGGACGGCCATATGTGAACTTGTAATTATAAATGCGAGAAATAATGAATTTTTTATGTTTAAACGGCGCGGGAGAAAGTGCGCCTATTTGCAGGTAATGGTCGCGTAGGTGTGGTAACTGGTTGTGTGGGAAAATTGCGCTAAAGGCGTGTAAGCGATAGAAAATTAATTTCGCATGAGGTTAAACATTGAAAAGACAAGATTTTTACTCAATGAGTCAGATGTAGATTTTATGCAGCGATAACAGTAGGTACCTAACAGATGCAATTTCATGTTGCTGCAATTTATTGCTTATAGTGCTGGGCGTGGTTTATAATTATACTGTGAGAACATTTTGATTTTATTCCTTTAAATTAATAAAATCAATTGGGCTTGTAATAAATTGATAGAAAAAAGTAAAAGAAAAACACTACTGACCACTTCTGCAGATTTCCGTATACTCATAAGGAATTATTCCCATAAATTATGCGGTACCGTCTGAACTAATTGCTGTCACAGTTTAAAGGATTATTTATGCACTGCAGTCATTCATTGAACGGTAGCGTTTCTTCGTTTTATTTGCATTACTTAAAGCTGTACATTTTCAAGAAGCCATTGAAATTAAAATGACAATAACAAGCATCAAAATTGCAATCAAATCACGTATTAAAAATTGCGCATTAATAACCCTTGAGAGTTTACGGAACGTGCAACTCTTTCAGCATTGTTCATCACAAGGTACATTGGTCGATTAGAGCTATCGACACAGTTTTTAACGATACCGGAAAATTCATGATTTGTTCCGTGTCATGTTTTAAAATTTTCATGGAAAATTTATGCAAATTTCATGCCACATCATAACGATTGGTTGGTGTTTAGATCTTTGATTACACTGCAGTTCTGGCTGTGGACTTTTAAGAGTTTGATGTCTGCTGAAGTGATTGAATTACATAAACTGTTAAATCTGTTTATGCAAAATTAGATAAAATTAGTTAAAAAAAATTAAATGCTGCTTAATTATTTTATGTACGACTTTTAAGTTTTTTTAAATTGTTGCAACCTATATAGGAATTATTTTCTTTCGCAACGAACTCTCATAAATACCGTCGGAAGAATGATGCAATATGCCAAAGAAATTGAAAGAAATTGTGTAACCAGGAGTATGTACCTATATAAATTTTTTTCTTACTTTTGCATAAAATGGAAAACATATTTTTGTTATTTTTATTTTGTTTATTGAAGTTTTATATAAAAATAATTTATTTTATTTGTTATCAAAACAATTACGGAATTTAAATACTAATTTCACATAACGTAGTTGAGCGAGTTATGAGATACCAAAACGACTGTACTCTATTGACTTGAGTCACAAAATTAATAAAATGACACTTTTAAAAATCAAAATTTGAATTTGTTTTCCCCAAAACGCGATTTGACTAAGAAAAATTTGTGTGTTTGTATGCAAATTTCTATTTTTATACATATAAATGTGTAGGTATACTTAATTTAATAAAATCTAAAAATATTGTTTGAACTATCGCTTACGCCAATTCCAATAATTTATAGTTACTAGAAAAACACACGTTTAAGTTCTCGAGAAGTAAAAATCTAATGAATTATTTTACGTCGATTACGTGAATTGGATAATCGTAATGATTTCTTTTTTCTTTTAGATATAATATCATTTTGAACTATCAATACATCTAACTTTTAACTTATAAACCATCAACTTTTTCTAAGTTATGGTCCCAAAAAACGAATATTGATCCATACAGAATAGGAACACGAGAAATTTCGCTTTAAATCTTTATTATCATAATTTTGAGATATAATACTATAGTATGATTTTTATTACGTTATTCTCATATTCATGTAACGAAAATAAGTACATAGTGGGTAGGTACCTACACAAAGGCATTTTAATTTGCCTTTTGATAATTGAAAAGAAAAGATTGGTCTCCTTGACTAGAGTGACTACGCTGAAAATTCAGAAGAGATCCGGCCCCCAATAAATCAGCAAAGGTCTTAATAAACAGAATTTGTGTCAGCCGACAACACCCGGGGGATGACCCGTGACCCGGCGAGAACGGGCAATTTTTCATTATCCGATGACCGGATAATGGCGAACTGTTCGAACAGAGCAATTTAGATGGCTTGGCACTTGGCAGGCAGATCTGCAGGACGGTTGTTCCAGCTCCGATTTCCCGGCAAATAAATCACCGCGAAAATGATAAATATTGCAAAGGTGCAAATCATAGGCGGCGGCATCGTCCTGTGCCGCCACGGCCAGCGGCGTTTCTGTGGCGACTTCTAGGTCATGAACAAAGGAACTGTCAACGTCTCGTGGTTGATTGGCGTTTGATTCTGAGTGAATTAAGCGCGGAGTGAAATTGCCTGGGAACGTCTCGGTCGCCCGCTAATTACCATAAACACGAAGTGTTATTACGAAATTGTACTTGCTCACTTCGCTCGCATAGTAGCGAAGGGCATTTTAATGCGAATGGCCAGCAGTGCGACACTGGCGGAATACAAATCAGAAGTTTGCGTTCTTCACACATTCAACGCATGTCAAGGTGGCTGGAATTTATGCGCGGAATTCTCAGAATTTCGGAGTTCCTCCCGGGCCGCGATCGGACGGCCAGACAAGACAAGACTCCACCGTCTGATTGAAATTGCAGGCCAGGCCACTTAGCCGCAGCCGGCATGCGAGGCGCACTTTCTCATAACATCCGATGCGCTGGAATCCACTCGGCCACAATTAAATGTGAAGATGTTCCGCCGCTGGAAGCCAGGAAATTCTCATTAAGAAGTGACCATCATCTGGGCATCCACTAGAACTCGATACGCGGCGGCCAGTGCTGTGATCAGCATATTCCGCATCTCGCAACTATTGTCATCGAATTACGCATAAAAAGTACCATTTAAAGCTCAGCGCCCATTCATGAGTCGAGTGGCTGGCGGGTCGAACCGCGCGCTTGACTCATGCCAAGTCCGGTCGATTCACATATCTTGGTCCCCGCTCATCGGGCTCCGCAAATCGAGCCCCATTTGGACCCTCTACGAAATGTAGGGAGCACTTCAAGCTGAAGTCATACTTTGAAATATTGATCCATATGCAGATATTACAAACAAGGAAAAATGTTTGAAATAAGAGATTACTGCTTTTGTTAATAACGACCTCGTCCATAACCTTGCTGAAATTTCAAAGATATATATTTTTGTTTTAAAAAGTCACTTGATTAAATAAAGCAGCAATCTACGCAGATGCGGTAGCAATCAAAACTTTTTCAAATTGACTAAAATATATTGTCAACCTATACCAAAAATGTTTTTTAAGTATCACAAACTATTAAAATCATCTACTATATACATATACATATTTATCTATTACAAAGTTTCACCCTATACATAGTTACCAATTAAATTGTTCGTTTTAACATTACTGTAAAAATTCATATTGGTATAGATTTGCAAATTTATTGCTACGAACAACCTTTTTGGTATGAAATTTAATTCTCAACAAAATGCTGCTATGAGAAATTAATTCCCTTGTTAAATATGTATACAACTTAACTCTGTTTGATTTAGAAGTCTGAAATTTTGGGAAGATTAGTGTTAGATCTATAGAACTAAAATATTGGTTTATAGTGTTAAGTCCAGAACTAGAACATTAGGTATAACACTATATAAGAGTGAGTAGAAATTAATCACGCTGCAAGTTAAAGCCTTTTTAGTTCAACCCTATTGTATGAATATCTATTGACGGAAAGTAAGAATTATAATTCCTGAACATGACCGATGCTAATTCAAAATATTAGTAATTTGTTCTACATATGATGTAAACAATAGAGAAAGTTTTGTCCTCTGGTTACCCGTTGACATGAACTAAAATTGATACAGTTTCATAACGCACAAGTAATTTTCTCATCTCTGTTTTATTAGAATTTCTGATAGGTACCTACTATATACATATGTATTATTAATTTCATTTTTTTAAAAATATGCTGAAGTGTCTCAAAACGAAAAGACTTGATCTGAGGCTACGGCATCCATTGAGTGAGCCCACCTTCAGAGGCTCAAATCGAGGAAATGTATCATTGCATTGAGGCATGTCGTTAGTGGGGCCTCGGCTTGTTTTAATGAACTTTCACCGACCCGGGCTTTCTGAAGAACCTAAAAACCTCTTTGTTTCCATTTGCAGAAATCCTTTACGCTGATCCTACAAGCGCTGGATATGTACAACACCTCCTATCCAGGTAATTATCGAAACGCCGGCGGGCGACTGCACGGCGGCGCAGCAGCCACTCCGCCATCCACTTTGCATATTGCACAATCGGTCGGTTTCGGCTCCGTCTAAATTGCGGAACACGGTTAATTAACCTTCCGCGGCCGGTTCCTGTCACAGGGGACTTTTCTTCAGCTAGTATAGTAACTCGAATGCCTTTGTCTAGTTTCAGAGCGACTAATTGAGGAGACATCATTCTCGGGTGTGATTTTGCCCTCGCCCGAGTGGAAGACGCTGGACCACATCGGGAAGAATGCCCGGATCACGTACCGGGTCAGGGTGCAATGCGCGGCCACCTACTACAACACGACGTGCACGACGTTCTGCAGGCCGCGCAACGACCAATTCGGCCACTACACCTGCGGCGAGGAGGGCAACAAGGTCTGCCTCCCGGGGTGGCAGGGTGCTAATTGCGAGGAGGCGGTATGCAAAACGGGATGCGATCCTGTCCATGGGAAGTGCGACCAGCCTGGAGAATGCGAGTAAGTACAGTCGACACATAACTCTAGATATTCCTAAAATGATTCAAAAAAAACTATTAATAACCACCTTTTCAATAGTAACTTTTTATTCCTTTGCCATTAAATTAGAACCCGAATTTAAAATAAAAAATAAAGGTATTATACTTAGTTTAGTTTTCCTCATCAGTTCAGAATAATGACATCAGATTGTTTAAAAAAACAAAAACAAGCATAGTAAAGCTTTTATTTTAATGTAAAGCATACCCAATAAAAGATAACTTACGATCATTCATCAATTTAACTGATTCGTTTAATATGCGAATGCAGCAATGGTATCGCATAATCATATTTTAAACAACATCGCCCATTGGAGTAGAATTAATTTGCATTTATCTAGACTGATTTCGAATTAAATTCTTTAAATCGCATTCAAATAAAATAATCATTTTTATTTGTATAATTACGTAATATACAAAATATTTTCATAGATAATGATCAAAATAACAAATAGTCACTATGGGCATATTTTTGACGGTATCGGTAAGGTAACATATTTTAGAAAGTTATTAAGTTTAATGTTAAATAAATTAAATGAGAACTTAGTTCTTTAAATGCCCCTTTTAAAAATTGAACTTGGTACATTATAATAAGAACTTTTGAGATCCCTTGTGAAACTCGTATTTTTTGTTTGTTTTGAGAATCCCGATTCAAAATCAAAGATGAAAATTCCAGAAATTATGTCGACTATGGAGAGAGAGTTTTCCAACAGCCCTTTATAGAACCTTTTACTGGCTAAATCGATTAACCAACTTTTGAAAATGTCTGAATTTTAATACTTAAACTGATGCAAGCTCAACTTTTAATTGTGGAATTATTTTAAAACAAGCGTTTTAATCAATATGTGTAATTTCACCAGAGTTCTCTACTTTTTGCTTGTGGAATTAATCGATTTGAGCAGTAAACAGCTCATATAATAACCGCAATTTTCAAATTTAATTTGTTAGATATTATGTTTTGATAATGAATATTTTGCATCGCCTAGAAGTATAAAAGCTATCAAAGAAAGGAATTAAAGCATCTGAAATATTTGTATGCAGTATTATGCAATTTTCACTGAAATGTCGCTCTCAGTTTCTGGACATAAACAGGCAATTAAGCAGCTCGATTTTGTTGGATAAGTCGACGGGTCGCGAGATCGACAATGGACGATCGCGTTCTTCATGACGTAGGACCCGGCCCGGCACTCTCCCACGTATCAGCGGCCGAGCTGAAGATAGTTAAATAATCGGAAAATATTGTTAATCAATCGAACGAAGTTCGATTTCCTCGGCGCATGGGTTGTATAAATAAATCGACTGCACCGTCGACATTAAAGTTGGTGTAGTTTTTGCCGGGTTTCGCGCCAGCAATTACAGTAATTGAAGACCGGTAACAGGCAAATAGCACTCGCACGTCGAATCAAGCAAATGCTTCTGTTACGGATCAACTTTTAGGTAACCGTTGTCCAATTACCTGTGTCGACACGGCCGGCCTGCGAGGCGATCTGTCTGTTATGCAAATGGCGCTGGATGTCTTCCACTATAAGACGCTGCAGAAGTAATTAAAATTTAAGCCAAGGTAGCGCTGCGGTGCGAGTAGAGAACAACTGCGCGCACCATCGGCGGGTAAAAAGTCGAATCCGCGAAAAACGGCAGACGCGCGGTGTGCTGGAGGTCTCGCGCAGATATGTTCTTCTGGAGCTCCCTTTCCAGGTACAAGACGTTCGTGAAGAAATTGATTTGTTTCCGCAGTTGTTCGCATTTTTAACGTCTCCCGGCTGCCTTGTACCGTCTGTCGTTTCTTTGTTTTTCCAGCATTCGGCGCATACACGATAGATTCCTTTATCACTTGGTCGCGTCACCGGGATACGTTTGCACGCTAAATGCTAGCGAAAAAAAAAAATAACGACTAAATAGTACAACAACACTAAAGCACTTATAGCTCACCTCCCATCTTCGCTAGCATCAACCAACGGATTTTCTACACTTCACCAATTGTCATTAGGCGGAAAATTCTGACCTTACATATGCTCTGCGGTCACATATCCCGGCGGGAATGGAGTTTTTCATCCAGGGAGACTTGTGTCAAGCATTCCTTGCATTTTCAACAATTTTTTGCACGCCAAATCAGCCGGCAATTTGCTGATCTTAGATGTTCACAATCTCTGAGAATCTCAATGGATCTCTGGGAGAAATGAGGGAAATTTTTTTTTTTTCAACAAATATCTTGTCGATGAAGCTTTGTGATATCGCTTTGCGGTGAAAAACGAGAAAAGTAATTGGTTGTGACAATTCTGCAATCGATCCCGCAACATGCTTGTTGCTTCTTGATATTGAATTTATACAACTTATCTTCGACGCCAATAGATAAATATCTAAGTCATATCCCGATGAAGGAGCATGTTTTCATACTTTTATAAAAACTGAATCTGCCAGTATACTGGAAAAATATAAAATTTTAAATTACTACTACCTACTAGAAACTGTCGTTGCTTTTGCCATCTTATAAATTATTATAATTTAACACAATAACACAAGTTATGCAACCTATTTAATTACATCTTTTACAATAATGCCTCTTAAATTAAGCATTTAAGAAACAAAACCTTATTTTATAATATCGTTATTAAGGTAGGCAGGCGCGGATCCAAGGGGGGGGTCATGACCCCCCCCAAAATCAGCCTGCATTTCAAAAAACAGAGATGAACAAATTGTTCGCAAACCCAAAAACAAAAAAAACCAAACGACCAGAACGAACCCAGTTTTTGTGAAATCAAAAACCAGAAACAAACCAAACGACTAAAGTCAACTTACCATATTGCTAACTAAAAACATTGGAAACAGAATATAACTATAATAACGACTAAACTTTTTATAGAATACTGATTTTTTTCTGTATTTGGTTTGTAGCAACACTTGTGATTTGTTTACATTTGTATAAGTTCCAACTGGGACGATCATATATAACACAAAATCTAATTTTCTATTTTGTTTTGCAAATCTGTTGATTATCGCATCGACGTCCAATTGGATGTCGCGCCATAGTTGATCTCAGCCAAGTTTTGAGGCGACGGAGAGTTGAAAAACTCTTTTCTGCAGTGGCTGCGGTCACAGGAAGCGTATGTAAAATATCAAGTAGTTTCCAAATGGATGGATAAATTTCTTCATCACACGCAGCACAAACGAGAGGAAGCGAATCGGGGAGTTCACCGCCGTTTTCAACAATCCGATTCCATTTGGCTACCCACAATTTGAATTTTGCAATGACTCCCGAAAGAGGAGTTTGCAGAAGCTTGTGGTACGTTTCTGCTGCATGACGAACGTCTTCAATGTCCTCCACTGTCTCAAAGTATCTGCTATCAAATCAGTTGCACCCCCCCCCCCCCCCCCGCCTTCCGGTTGCACCAACCTACCCTGTGACCCCCTCCGGACAAAAATTCTGGATCCGCCCCTGAAGGTAGGTACCTATAGCATTCCAAAATCATTTGAATTTTTAAAAATCCGCACCAAATTAGAACTTATAATATGAATGTACATATGAACATACATAGGTACTATGTATAAATTTGTTTTGAGATTTTCACTACAAGTACATACATACATATAGTATACCTACTTAATAAAATTTCGGATTGTTGGGATGTGCTATTTGAAACATCCAGAATGGAAAACTTGACTTTTCATTATAAACCAACTCGAGGGTGCACTGTGACGTGAAAGGTGATACTTTCTGTATTTAATTTACATAGAAATGTTTATTTAAATAATATATGTATACATATGGGTGTGTGATATATTGCGTCATAAAAAACCAAGCACTCTTCTGCAATTTTTACAAATTGTTAAATATAATTCAAACATTTTTTAAATTACTATACTTGTTACTTTCTAAAAATATAACGTGGTTATTTCTTCAACTTTTCGTTGATCGCCATTGATAACTTGTTAATTAGTAGCGTATATTAGCAGCGTTTATAGAACATTTCACTGGCCAAATTTTAATCTTGTCAAATTTTTACAGGAATTTTAAGTAAAGCTTAAGCCTAACTAACCCGAACGTACTTTTCCTCTTATTTAACACTGCGCGGTAGCAGAAATCGGATCGAATTATGCCCTTTAAGAAGGTTAATTGAAATTTACTTCGCTCGCCTGCCAATCTTCGGAGTGAAGCTCCAAAGATGGAAAAGTAGCGTGCTTGTCCAATTCCCATTGCGTCCATGTAATTGCTCCATTAAGCTTGTTTCGCCCGAAATTCGCACACCCATCGCGTGTACCGCGAATCCCAATTGGGGCCAGCTCTCGTAGATTTAATTAGATCCGCACAGGTTCCACTGGCCGCCAGCGCAGGGAAAATAAATCAGTCGACATGTGGAAAATTTCCTGCTGAAACCAGAATAAATCGAATGTTGTCCAGCAGCACAGAGCAAGAAATTGTAAAAGTTTGTTTTCATTAAAATAGCTCCGATCGCGGGGCCATCATCAAGCATCGACAGTTGAAGAATTCCACCACACATTACACACTTTTCTGTCGTCTGAATCCTGTTCTCTAGCCGTCCATCCGCAAGTCATGCATGACTGACTGACTTTCTTGCGGACTGTTGTAATCTTCGCAATTAACAATTTTCCCCTCAGAAGTTCCTTTATACATTGTGGACGGCGATGTCCAGCGTGGACCGCCATGCCTCTGGTAGGCCGCGTCGCCGCCGAAGACCTCATTCTTGGGGCTCAGGTGGACAAACCACCTGAGACTGCTTCAGAGTCCAGAGTGGCTTCGGACAGGCAATCGAAGATCAATTTTTCTCGTTGGCTCGTTTTTTCTATTCGGATTTTCTTTTTATTTTTATTTTTTGTATTTGCAGCTTAATTAGATTTTCCATCGATTGACCAAGAAAAAGTATGTAACGCGGCTAGACACGATGATGGGGCAACTTCAATTAGCTGGCTACACTCATTCTTACTGATAATCTTGTTACGTTTTGGGGCCCCTAATCTGAGATGGATTTCTTCGCTTTGATTTTGTCCGGAACCGATTCGATTATAACTCCGGCATTTCCCATTGTTGCACCGTGTTCGGTGGTGATATAAGGCCGCTTTCGGTACAAGAAAAAAAGCACTCCCGAATAATCCAATTACAGAAATAGTTCTCACTTCCAATTGTTAGCCAAAATTTGTTTGATGATTTGACAAAAACCGATTATGCAGGGAGATATGCTCGAGAGCTGCTGGTAGAATTGTAATGGTCCATTGATGTCGGCAAAGGTATAAGCTGCAGACGGACAAAAGCTTCGTTGATACAAATGAGATTTTAATATTTCGATTCACACCTATGGCAACAAACAAATGTTGAAAGGTTTTTATAGAATCTAACTGATTCAAACGAGATCTTTTTATATTTTTCAAAAAAATGGCTTTTAAAATAAAGGTACACACCGATTACGAATTAAAACCTATTCTGTAATATAGGTATTGTCGGCGTTATTTGTGAGTGATAAAAACTTCCTTTAATTAATTAATTTAAAGCGTTTTTCTTTGATACAAGTTAATATCTCTCTAAATTTTTTCTTATACTATATTAAAGTACATAAATATCAACTAGAGTTGATTTCCTAGATTTGCAGTTCAACATTTAGGGAAAAACGAATTCTGTTTTAATGAAATAAATTTATTGAAATGTAATTAAAATAATTTACTACAGTCCGTCTAGTTAAATTTCACTAGAAAAATTGCAATAATTGCGATCAGATCCGCACAGTACAAGGCTTGTTTTTTACCCAAAATTTTTGAGAAGTGCAACCTCTATTGAATGGTAATCCGCTAAAAAACTTTAATTAAAATAAACTGATCAAACATGCAAAAGAATTCGATGATATCTTGTTTTTGTAATATTTCTTACGACATTCTGATATAACAAAATCATCTTAACGGTAAACCAATAGCAATTACACTTTCCTCTTTCATTTAATCCCAATAAAATTACCAAAACGGTGATATTTCATGCAAATTCCGTTCCTGCCCTGCGCAGCCCAATAATTGAACGAAAAGAGGCACCGAAACCTTCACCTTAGCAGCGTCTCAATACCAAATTAGCACACTTGTCATCCGTTTAATTCGAAAATTTCTGCCCTTAATCACCTTTAATCAATTCTTTAATCAAAGGCATTCAACATCTCAATTTATCACATTTCCCAGAAGAATGGGGACACGACGCAAAACGAACAGGGCCTCGGCAACGCTGCACCGGGCCGCACCGTGCAAACCATACACGGATTCATGAACCCACCTGAGCGCAGGTATGCAGGGCCCGCTAATCCGCTTGTCTCGGTGCCATAGGCACTGCGAAAAATTTATGATTTAATTAACTGTCCTTATCCCCGTTGAGATCATCCCAATGTCGTGTTCCACCATCAAAACTAGAAAAATTCACAACGGCTCCGATATCTGGCGCAACGACCCACAGATTTTAGATACTTCGATCTCTTTGCCGCAATTGCTCAAGTTTGGGACGTATATACGGGGAACAATTGGAGAAAAAAGAAAATTACATCACCCGGGAGTTTAGAAAACAATTTCCTCATCCTTGTACCTTCTACCCGTTCCCTAATGGGAGAAGTAGAAATTTTTCAGGCTGAATGCTCCAGGGCTCGGAGACTTACAACTCTTACATGGCACCGCCATGGTAAGTTTTCTGGTCCACATCACTTGAATCGATCACGTATTTTATGTTCTATGCTAGATGCGACTCCTTGCCTCACTGTCTTGTTTTCTATGCGACATTTTTTCCGGCGTCTCTTTCAGTTTATCCGCCTGGGATTTACTCAATTTTACAACATTGGCCCTTCGACGATGTCTGGAATTTACTAAAATCAAAAAAACTTTTTTCTGCTTTTCTTAAGCACTACACGTTTAGTAAAAAGTATAAACAAAACGAAAAGTTTGTTCAAATACAGCCTCAAACTCAAATTTTAAGACTATAGTTAGTAAATAATGACTAATGACATGGGGTATTGTTAATATAAAAATAAGAGTATGTTGTGGCATATTTATAAAACTTATACTAGCAACTTGCGTTAAACTCTGCGCCCGCGGTAAAAAACAATGTCTCGTTAGATATTGTTTTAATTTATACATAAAATCTAGGTTTTTAATAAAACAAAACAGTACCTACTCGACGAAAAGACGTTGAATTATTCACACTGAAGTCCAGTCTTCTTCTTCTTTTTTATCAAACTTTACCTCTGAAGTGAAATACACACATAAGTATTTTTGTTCCACTCACCTAATATCGAGATTAGGAAAATATTTTTGAGAAGGGCGATATTTTAATTTAAAGGCATATACATACATATGTATGTTAAAAACTCATTTGTTCTTGAAAATTTTTAAAATACGTTCGTTTTTTCTTATCGTCATAGTTCTCAATAAGAAAGACATTTTCATGATAAAAATAGTTCGGGATTAAAATATTTGAACTTGCATACATCTCCTCGAATAAATAATTTCTAAAGAAACAGAAAAATCAGAAACTTCAATCTTAAATTATTATATTGATAATATGTAATTGAAACGGATCTCTATGTAATAAGTAAATGGGGCGTATATTTTTACAAAAAGCTACATACATAGAACGTGCTAAATGAAAGAAGTATTCAAAACTCTTTGCTTCTTATTAAACATGATATCACACCTCGAATGTGTACTACTTATTTTATTTACACGCTTTATTTAGAATGACCTAATGCGATGAACTGGTTTCTTTTTATATTTTTTAACGACTTTTCACTTAGTTGTTTACGTAAAATTACTTTTACTATTATGTAGTATAAACATACAGACTTAAATCTCAATTTTCTAGTTACACCAAATAATAACTGAGAAACCCCTTTCGAAAAAATTAAAATTTCAAATTTCAATTGAATTAATTGAAATTAAACAATAAGATGTTGACTGTTTAACTAAGACTAGGGACTATTTCATTCTCAAACTAAATATACCCACCCATAAGGCTGTAAAGAATTAATGAAACCTATTTACGCATCTTATTTTTGTTGCCCCCTTACCGTAGTTTTAAAAGCCATAATAATTCAAGGTTTGCGTTCAGGCTGCATAACCCGGAACTGTGTTTATATCGCAAATATTTAATAGCAATCTCATCTCATCGGTACTGTTTCAACTCAGCATCGCAGCTAAATATTGATTCTGCCCACGATGCCTGCCTGGCTATTTTCTTATTGACACCAGTCCGACTTCACACTCAATTGACTCCAGTTTGTTTACTCAAGTGATTATACCTCTCGTTTGTAACGTGCTAATGGATTTTCTTCGCCGGTTGGACATTGACCGCTGACCGCTCATTTTATACCTTTTGAATTTCTCCCAGAAAACCATATGACCGGTGTTGTGGTATACTAAAACCAGGTCATTTAAAATATGACAAGCCAAATATCATATAAACGTTGTCTTCAAAATTTTTTTTATTTCTTCATCGGACCGAATTCTCACTGGAGGTTCTCACAGAGGTCTTGAGCGCTGCGCTGTTAAATGGAAACGTAACCGCGCTTTAACACGGCACCAACATGCGCAGGGAGAGCCTTAAGCTGGTCTTAAATACACCCAAAGTAGAAAAAAAGAAAGAAAAAAAGAAAAGCAACAGCTCAAGTGACATACGAAGTAATTTGCATTTATCTAGCGTTTCATCGCCTCCCGACCTCCGGGTGAATTTTGCCATATTACTTTTTTCCTCAGTTTTGTTGTCTCCGGCTGGGTACGCGCCGATCGCGCAATGTTTCGGCTATCTCGCGTCTTAAGGAGAAGATATCGCCGCGATCTCCGCTGCGTTAGCGGCTCTTTGCGCCAAATAACCGCAGGAATGGGCCGCGTCGCGAGCAGCACATCCGCAGGTTGGCCAGAGTGTGCCGTGCCAACTTGTTAAAAGTTGGCGGCGTGCGAGTACGCAGGGGATCGTTAGGGAATTAGAGGAAATACATTTTGCGACATGTGTAGAAAGTCGCATGATCGTAATTGATTTGTTGGCTGTGTTGATGTTGCCTATGTTGCCATGAGTTTTATGATTCGGCTTATGCAGGGCTGATCGCATGATCTTGACCTAATCGTCTAAAGATAGTTGGCCATTAATAAAATACCGATTCTGGCACGCTTTCAGAAAAACTTGCTAATTAAGAAGTTTCATATAATTTTACCATATGAGGATGGGATGATGGGCGAGAACATGCGGATTTTGGGATCAAAGAAAAGTGTAGGAACTCCCACATATGAACATGCGAACAATAATTTTCCTTATGCTACATTGTATCTGTATGCCAATTAAGTACCTACATAATACGAGAACTACAGACTTCTTATAACCCGTAGAAATCAAGGAAAATATTTTATAAAATTTATTATTTACTGATTGTACAACATTAAGTAATTACTATACTAATATAAAAATACTATGTTTATATGCCGTATCGCGTGATTCGAAATTAATATACATATTTCCTTAAAAAATTTCAACGATGACGGAGCACACAATAACAAAAGTAACAAACTTCAATAAAATCTACTATATAATTTATTATCATATACTTTATTTCATTAATTTCACTGTATGCCTACATATGCTTCTTGACTTCCCAATTTTAACCGATTTTAAACTTTTAAGCTTTATAAATACAACATTAAACGGATCAAGTTACGAAAGAAATTGCGCTACAATGTCCAATACAGCAAAATATATATGGCAATCAACTCCTAAAATACCTACCCATTTTCGATCTGATCGACTCTTCGACATTTATTAAGTAATTGATGCATATAGCTTATGTTTATACATACCATTGACATAATAACGGAAATAAATAATGTTTATTGTGATAAGGCTGTGCTACAGTATCATATATGATTCTTATTTTATAAAATTTATAAGGGCCAATTTTTCAATAGCCAGATAAACAGTCAGATTGGACTTAACTAACAGATAAGACGAATTCTGATTTTTCAATCATCAGATAGCACTTTCGGAGGAATAAAACAGCTATCAGACGGATAAACTTATCGGCTCCTTAAAGCGGCAGATAGGACTTTTATTCGTCAGTTAAGATATTGAATTTTATTCTGCTTATGAAGTTTAGTTGACCCAATTTATATTAAAACATGGATGTATTTGATTCAATTGAAGACATTTTACTGGAAGAAGACAGCGAAATTTATAGGTATTTAAATGCGCCTCAGAGAAAAAAACGTGTAGTTCGAGATAGACCAAATCATTTTGAGCAGTGGGTGGATAGCGAATTCAGGCGAAGGTTTAGACTAAACAAGGAATCTGTACGACGCCTGGTTTCGCTAATCGAAGACAAAAGCAGGCACAAAACTAAAAGGCAAGTTGATGCTGTTAATTATCATACCTAATTTTTATAATAATAATCAGAAACCAATGTGTTGCACCTGCTCTGCAAGTGCTCGTTGCCCTCAGATTTTATGCAAGTGGAAGTTTTTATATCACTGTTGGCGATTTTTCTGGTCTGCATGACTCCACTATTTGCAAAATTATAAATAGAGTAACCATGGCTATAGCATCACTCAGGCCAAAGTTTATATTTCTTCCAAGAAATGTAGAAGAAATATCACAAGCTCAAGAAGACTTCTACAGTGTTGCAAGTTTCCCACGTGTTGTTACAGCAATTGATTGTAACCCACATTCGAATGAAATCTCCAGGTATTTATAAATACATAAATAGTATATTATACCTCTTCCACCTTTTGCCGTTTATGATATTTCATGTTATGAAATTAATATAACATAAATAATGTAACAGGTGGTGATACTGCGGAAAACTTTAGAAGCCGTAAAGGGTACTTTTCAATTAACGTGCAGGCTATGTGTAACGCTGCGTTAAAAATGCAAGACATTGTTGCCCGTTGGCCAGGCTCAACGCATGACAGTTTAATTTTTTTTAATTCTTCTGCCAAATACCAATTTGATAGCCGAAAATTTAGTAATGGCATAATTCTCGGCGACAGTGGTTATTTTCAGAATAATTATTTATTTACGCCATATTCTGACCCAATAACAACTGCACAAAGAATTAAATTGACAAATAATTAATTGTTGTCAAACTAACTTTTGAATTTCGCGCAGTTTTCATGCAGTTTATACGACAGACATTAGAATAGCTATCTGTTCGCTATCTGACGATTGAAAAATCAGAGTACATTTATTCAACAGATAAACAGCGAGATAATTTTATTCAATGGATAGTTATCATACAGTTTATCTGGCTATTGAAAAATTGGCCCTAAATCTTTTAAATAAAGAAGACTTGATCATAAAAATAATATCTTAGTTACGATTGTATAAAAAATAGGAAACTGATACAATTCTTTAACAATAAATAGCTAAATGATTTTAAGAGTATTTTTGCAAAAAAAGTAATAACTGCACAACTGACCCCTGGTTTTACGACATCCTATATCTGCACTGAAAAGATAATAGAATTACAAATTCAAATCATTATAAAATCCAATTTCTTGAAGTTCTTGAGTTATTTCATTTTTCAATATCAAAATCTATATGATAGAAAAAAAACTGATTGATCTTTGAAATTGTTTTCCAGATGTCGACCGGGATGGCGAGGGCCCCTCTGCAACGAGTGCATGGTGTATCCTGGATGCAAGCACGGCTCGTGCAACGGGAGCGCCTGGCAGTGCCTCTGCGACACCAACTGGGGAGGAATCCTCTGCGATCAAGGTAACTGTGTAGAAATTGGCGGGCTCATTTAGAATCTAATTAACCGAAAATCGAATTCATCAGATCTCAACTACTGCGGCACCCATGAGCCCTGCATGCACGGCGGTACGTGCGAGAACACGGCACCCGATCAATATCGATGCACCTGCGCCGAGGGCCTGTCCGGGACACGGTGCGAAATCGTCGAGCATCCGTGCGCAACTCAGCCGTGCAAGAATGGCGGCACGTGCACCCTCAAGGTGCGCACGAGCGCTCAATCAGCGAGGCTTGCAATTTTTGGATTTATATTGAATTTGCATACATATTTCAATTTCCATTTACAGGAAATTGACTTGACCGAATCGGGGACGACTTCAATGATCGTCCGTGGAATGCGCGGAATGAGCTCGATGGGGAAGCCTTTAAACCGGAAGTCGGAGGCTCTGCCGGCGGTGACCACAAGCCTGACGAAGAGTGTCACCATCCCGCCGGTCGGGGAGTTCACCTGTACCTGTGCGGCAGGCTGGACGGGGAAAACTTGTGAAGTCAGTAAGTAGCCAAACGGGTTCACTTGGAGCCTACCTAAGCATTCTTGTGCCTCTACGGAGGTCCATGGATTAGCCTAAATCAATAAAAATCGTCCTGCTAATTAACACGTCCATAAATTTATCGAATTATGCTAATTAATTGCTTCGCGGGGACGACATATGAGTTAATTACGCCTTATTCGCCGCACGGGAATCTCGGTCCACACCAAAAGAGGGTATGCTGCTGCCTGATTAGTATGCCGGATCGAAATAAAACTCCCATTGGCGGCTGGGCTGCCTTCGTTTTTAATTACCGCCCGAATGGGTAAATCGCGGGGACCATGAGAAAATCTTAAGACGATGTCCGTGTCATCTTCCAGGCCTATGGAACTTTATGGGTTATTAAGATACCTTTCAGCGCACGGTACCTCCCCGGGGGCCCGGCAAAACCACTTCGATACCTTCTTACCGATTTTCGGGCATATATACGGGGCCCGATTTGAAAAGTGAGCCGGCTTCTGAGTCATGTGAAACTCCATTATGAAGACATCGAAGCTGTTGCTCGATCGACGGGGTTCCGTATCAGCCCCAATTGAGTGCCATTGATTGACGCGTCTTGTCTTGAAACGTTTCTGCGTTTCTTGGCCAAGGAGGGCCCCAATCGGGCGCTCCGTTTGCCAGACAAGACGCGAGTAAATATTTGTGGCGGATCCTTAGAAAGTCATTAATCTCCCATCGGTGCCGAACATGTCGGATCTCATTTGGGGCCTCTGCGAGACACGGTCGAAGGAAAAAGGCAACTCTTCGAACCAGGAGAATTCGAGTGGAAACAAATAAACTCCATGCGGTGACCCCCGTGAACCACCGCAGCGCTCCGCAGCATACGGATTCATTTGAACGATCGATTGTGAGGAGCCCCCTTTTTGGTGAACATGACTGACGCGCGCAGTTTGAGCCGCCGCGGTGTAACTAAATGATTATCCGCGATGCCAACGCGAAGGTATCGCGTTTATTTTTCTTATGAATATTAACTATTCGATGCTGCCGCGCTTCTTCATGGGGCCTTTTTATTTATTTTTTATTATTATTATTTTTTTTTTTGGGCTCCACGATTGCTAAAACCGGATTTACACTTCTATCGTTTGTTTAATATTCGGAATTGGAGCTGCGCGGGGGCCTGTGGGCGGATGGGATCCGATAAATCGTCAGTTCATTCTGAGCCCTGTTCTGCTTTATTCAAAAATTTTTATTTATGGATCTTTAATTTTTACGATTTTGTATTGCCGTGCACCTGCCACTCACTGACTATTAAGGCTATTCAGACAAAAATGGCAGCGATGTTTCTTCTGGTGATTATTAGCTGACCGAAGCGGCAAAGAATATATCCAGAAAAAGATGGAAATGTCGGGCAATTATGTGTTATTCTTTAAGATTTTTACTGTCTGCAGTTAAATTGTTTAGAACAGAATTGGGAAGAAGCGAACGAATACGTTTTGTGTGCCCGACCATCGTTAGCATATCTAGAGGCAATAACTTCCAAGTCAACTAACCACTTAGAAAGGTTTTATTTACCTGGTTTATCCGCTTTCACACAATCCAGCAAACTGGGACTGTACCGGCTTTCTTCGTTTGTGAAAGCTTATTTCGTTAGATTTTTGTTTTTATTCATTGCATCGCAAAACTCATTTGTGCTAAATAGTGTTTAACAAATTAATTTCTTTTAATTCCCAACCAATTAGGTGAGAATGGCACTTTATATCACTATGTATTATATAGTTAACATAAAGTTTGAAACATGTTGAAGCAATAATAAAATTGTTTTGAAATTGATTTTAGCAATAAACAATTTGTATTTAATTCCTGAATTTCAATTTTGTCTTAATATCCATAAAATTAGTTTTCTTCTATATAAATTACGTTATAATTATGAATCGCTATTATTTGAAGTAAACTCAAATTTATGAAATAAGTTCAATTAGTTGCAACATATTTATTCAGAGAAAATGGAATGAAAGGTACTTTTCATATTAATTATACTTAATACCGTCCTAAACATGGTGTATAAAAAGCAACTAAATGAACGTTCGTAAAATTATAACATTAATTTTCCCAAACATATTTCAAATAGTTTATGAACCTGGTGAAAATAATGAATAAATTCTTCATGAATAAAAGAGTGTCACTTTAATGTTATTAAATCGTAACAGTGTTTCAAACTCACATACCATATAAATTTTAAAGTATTTTCTGGATTAGCTTGTCACGTCGAATTCATAACCTAGACTCGCTGTGGCTAGCAAAATATAGAACTTATGTAATGTATAGGGAGATTGAGAAAACGAAAAGTGCTAAAATGTTGAATCTCTTTGAACGGTTTAGTTTTACTGTAACTATAAAAGGCGATATGCTTTAGTACATTTTTTAAAAGATATAAGTTGAGAGTTGATTTTTGAATATTCGAAAATGCAACTCTAAGGTCTCCTCCACCTTTAAAAAATTAACAATTCAATTGGTGTTCAACAAACAAACAAACATTGTTTTTATTGATGTTAAAATGTTGTCGGAACCATTAGAGATATGCTCGAAAATTGTTAACTTTTTAAGTGCTAGCCTCTGTGGGGAGAGATGCATTTCTTTACGTTGAGCCCACGAGAAATTAACGCTTTCGTTGTGAAGTAACCGCCCGTTAATAGGATCCATCCAACACGTAAAACACTTGAAACTGGAATTTCTAAAGCACTCCAAAATGCACTTGCAACGGCGTGTGTATGTAAATAGCCGAGACAAATAAAAGGCATCACGAAAACAAAGCAGAAAACGCTTAAAGTGCTACTTATGTGGAATAAAGGTCCATTCTGGATTGAAAAAGGTTCCAGGGTACCGATTGAGGATCCTACTTCAAGCACTCAACGTCTAGATAAAGAAGATATAGAGATTTCTTGCATTGGTCGTCTTTTGTTATTTTGTTTACACTGAGATTTTTAACTCGTTCATTTTGTATCTCTTTTAGATATTGACGAATGTGCTGGAGGTCCCTGTGAGCACGGGGGCACTTGCATCGATTTAATCGGGGGATTTCGATGCGAATGCCCGCCAGAGTGGACCGGAGATGTCTGTCAACTTGATGTCGATGAATGCGACTCAAATCCTGCATCCAGTCTGGGTCCTTGCATCAACGCGAAGGCATGCCACAATACTCCAGGAGCGTTTTCGTGCACATGCCTCGAGGGCTGGGGCGGTGCTACCTGTGCTAAAGATCTAGACGATTGTGTCGGACAGTGCAAGAACGGTGCCACCTGTATTGATTTAGTTAATGATTATCATTGCGCTTGTGCAGTCGGCTACACAGGTAAGCCAGCCGCTCGATCTGACCATAGTGGCGGTTAGTCGATCTATCTCGGTTTATTATGTTAATTTGCACAAACACTTGTGGTGAATTGATTTTTCAAATAAAATAATTATTTTTCAGGTCGTGACTGCGAGACTGATATCAACGAGTGTGCTAACTCACCGTGTCGCAATGGTGGAGAATGTGTCGATTTGATTGGGAATTTCAAATGTATTTGCCCGCTGGGGTACTCTGGAACGCTATGTGAAGTAAGTAGTTTTAATATATTCTTGACGGGTACTAATTACAAAACATGTAGGCAGTTTTTTTAAAATGCAATACTGCAAAGTATACAATGAAAATATAATTGTCGAGTTTTGTAATTTCAAGTTATGTTACTTGTTGTGCTCTTGTCGAAGTAATCAAAATATATAGGTGTACATCTGCCTGTTTTAAAGCGTAAAAGGTAAAAGGTATATGACGCACTGATTAAGGAAAACAAAAACATAATCCTTTTATGTATTCAACCTTGAATTTAAACTCTATTTTAATTAAAATGGCTTCAGAAATCGTGTAACCGTTTAAGCATATTGAACGCTTAGGACTCGACAAGCATTAAAATTTTCTTATTTATCGTAAATTATGTTATTCAGGTAGTAAATATAAATAGGTATAAACTAAAAAGAAAGAATGGTTTTGCTCATTAAATTTAGTTTAGTTAGTTAGACAAACAAAAAAGTTCTTTGGTATCTTACGCAGTAAACTACGGATCAAACATTTTAATTGTAGGATTCAAGTCATTGAAAATATAATAATCTATGTCTTTAATTTTAATGATCCCCGCAATTAATTTCATAAATACTCTGTTTAGGTCTTCTTAATTACCGAATCATAAAACAATATAAGAACTAAAATTATATACCCAATGTTGGCATACAGATATTAAGTAAGGTTCAATTATCAGCATTAAATTTTATTGATAATAAATACGCGAAATGGCTCATTAACCGTTTGCATCGTAGCTGTTTTTTGCTTAGAGTTTTAGTTCTTGAGTATCTATTCGAAATAATGCTTACTTTGAACTGCCATGTTAAGAAAAATTCTATTTTTATGAATGCAGTGCAGTTGTTACTTAAACTTAAAATAAATGTTCTACCTGAAGTTGTAGGTACCTAAATTCTGTGTGTTTTCCGTAATTATGTTAAATCTTAGAAAGGTTTTTAACTGTCTACACGACATTCGTTTCGCCTTAAATGTCTACAGATAATTCTAATCGCATAGATTAACGGAAACACGACATTAACATCAGTTTCGTTGTACAATCAAGTGATAAACTAGGAATATTTAAAACCCGCACCACATTCATTTTCCCTTTGGTATTGTTTATTCATATAAAAAAAGAGAATTCCTGAAACGGTCGAAGCTCACGTGTCGCTTTCTTAATTTAACGTGGGCGTCAGCTAAACGCATTAATTACCAGAGTACAAGCGTCTCTAAATTACAAAAATTTTGTGAAAAATTTCAATCCGTGGGCTGGAGAACGGAGACAACGAGCTTGTTACCGCCAGAAAGGAGAACATGACAGAATCTTTCCGCTGCCATTCAGACGACATCGTTTTCACCTGTTTCACCTGTCTTAATTGTGCGCACCTTAGGCTGAGATCTAGCGCGAGTTCGGTCCTCTATTCAAATATGCGGAGGGACTCAGCGGTTTTCACGTAATGAAAGGGCGACAGAAGTGTTTCTTGTGTCAAACAATTAAACCGCAGGTCCACTGATTCCGACCGCAAAAGTGAGCTCCCCACACCCTCCGCATTCCACCTGAGGACCGCGTTGAATCTTGCGTGGGGGCGACCGTTTTGTCTTTCTTCATCTCAGATTTTACCTCAGTTCTGTCACATATGATGCTAGCGATGAGATGTTGACTGAGGAGCCGTTTCCTCCTCACGTTTGTGCAGATGATGGCTGGCTGCATCACAATTTACCTGTTCGCATGTAATTTGTATGCACAAAGTGTCCCATTACCTTAACTAGCCATAAATCTTTCGCTGACAGGGTGAAAACTCATTAATTTGTCTTAAACTGGTCTAGGCCAGTCTACGATCGCCGCATTGTCACCTAGGCGACTTTGTGCATCACGTCTTAAGGCGATTTCTTACGAGTGACACCTCTTGGGTCCCCTGCGAACCCCATTACCGGTGAGAACGTATTAATTTCGACGGTTAAAACGCAGTTCGTTTGCGACGACGCGCTGGCTCAGCCTGATTGATACTAAGACGATTAAAGGACCCATAAAGAGCATCTAAAGGTGCCTAATCTTCATTTTGGAAAGTATCAGGTGACACGTTCTCGTTTTAATTCGACATGTGTCTCTTGGTACGAAATTTGTCTGAAATGTTCAGGTAACAGCCGACCCGATTACACCAAACCTTTCACACGCCTGATTTGATTCTTCCGATTTAAATAAGACCCGGCGGCGAATAATTAAAGTCTCATTTTCTCCCAATTCCAGGAAGCCAAGGATCACTGCACGCCGTCACCGTGCATCCAGGGAAGCTGTCTCAACACTCCCGGGGGATATTACTGCCACTGTCCCCCTGGAAGATCCGGGAAGCATTGCGAATTGGCACGTGCTCCGTGTGCAAGTCCACCCTGCAATGGTAAGTAGTCGAACCCATGAATTTTATAAATCTTTTTTTTTTTCGAACGTCTTTTCTTTACCTGGGCAAATTCGCCTGCATATGAAACAAAATCGACGACACCATGCGCTCATGATCCCGGCCAAGAAGCGTGATCTATAAATCCACCAAGAAGAAGACATTAGTTAGCGTTTCGTGATTAACGAATTATCTGGCCGTAGACTGATCAAACTCTTTTAAGATGTACGACGTGGAGGAGTCGGCTTCGAGGCTGAATCTTTAATTTCTGCCCAAGCGGAAATCGCTGATATTGGTAAAATTGACTGTGATTCAAAACCTACTCATATGACGTAAAAACACGCTAACGAGTTTGGTGGCGGCAAATTTCTCTATTCAATTACAGAAATCAGTTTTAGATGGACCTGCGACAATAAATATAAAATTAGTGATATTCACTTATACAGTCAAGTTGATATAATAGTCAGAATATACATATAATGAAAACCATTTTTAATCTCTCATACATTAGGTCAAAATATTTTCGATTTGGTTTTTAAAAATCTTCACCGAAATGTAAAAAACTTTAAAATGAAATTTGGGTTTCTTTGCTACCAAAACTGTTGAATTGCATTGCGATCTGCCATACCTAAAAAAAAAACGTAATTATTCCAATATTAATGATAGGTGAACGTTTTTAAAACATTCTAGAAAGTATGGTCATATATGGATAGGTACCATTCACTAAAAATATGCCACCTTTAAGCACACTTTAAGGAATCAAAAACTGAATGATCTGATCCGAGATTGAAATCATAATATTTCTGTTGCAGGCTTTTAGGTTTGCACAACATCAATTTTATAAGATACTTCCTTATTAATGTTACTATCCGTTTTAATTTTTAATTGAAAATGTACCTGCTGAGCATGGTCAAAATTATGATATTTATATTCATATAACGCCTGCAAAAATTAAAATGTTTTCTTACGACGATCGCATAAAGTAAACTTAAGAGAAATGCAATCATTAACGCCTTCGCATTTTTGCGAGAGTGACATTAAGTGAAAATGTTCACACTAAAAATTTCATTGCTTCTCAGCCAATTCCGATAACGGAATTTGAATTTGACAAATATATCTTGATACTTTAAGAGCAAATGAAGTCGTATCCCGCGAGGAGGGGATTAACAAAGTCTCTCACATGCCGAGAACACAATTCACAGGTAATAATCGCCTTAAATATGCGTTTCCGTAATGACTCCACTGATGCCCGCGCAGTTTTCGGGAATCAAAAGGAGATTACCCAAAAAGCTACTTCCATAACTTAACTTAATTAAAATATGCAAATGGCGCGATAAAAATTCGCGAATTATCTCTTTTAACTACAATCGTTTAATCGAATGCATTCGGTCAGAGTCCCACTGAGTAAAGATGCGCATTTCTGGCGCAATTTTTGGTCGTTTTTGTGACGTCACAGCCTCTTCGCCTGGACCATCGTCTTAGAAGACATGTGGAAAAAATATATAAATTTTTTAACATGGGCGATAGTTGGCACCGGACACCGGTCTTGCACGCCATCCGCCAGACGAGATCGTGTTGAAGTCGGTGGCCACATATGCGGCTCATTTTGGTCGCGCATCCTTGGCGAGATCTAACACCCTCGGAGGAGCTCCAGCGAGGAGGCTGTGTACGTGCTGGTATCAACAGAAAACATCGATTTGAACAAATTTATTGGCGACTCGCTACAATGAATAAATTAATGAGCTGACCAGCGTCAGAAATCTCATTTATCGGTCAGGCGATCTGTGGCCGGGCATAGACGCGCCGCGCCGCGACGGGATTAATTCGCGTTCCTTGCCCGCGTCTCCGGTTGCATCTTGCATGCCGCGCCTCAGTTGTTTCTAGCGATCCCTAGCGACTAGACACGACGAGCACCGGCGACGGAAACTTGTTTATCATGTTCCCGAGGAGTCGAATTTGAGGATGCTTAGCCATGAGATTTGTTGACCATCGGATTGGCCGCCGCTCCGTCCGGTGCGCCCCGGAGTTGGATCGTCTTTTAATTAAATGTCTGTAACGGACTCGATGTACACGGCATGTAATGAAGAAGTTTAAAAGGCTAAACGGCGCGGTCAGGAGTTGCTGCTGCAATTTTAATTATTTTTGATTGGCTCCAACAAAAGGGTAGAAAGGTACCATCACTCGGCAACAAAGGTACGCAGGAATCGTTCAGTCAGCAATAGTTGCTAAATTTGTATAAATTAAGCGATTGTGGGAAAATTCTTCACTCAGAAAATAACAGTTGTCTTCTTCAGCTGGAACTTGTTGTACTTCTTCGTAGATTGGGTCAAGTTCATTAGCAATTTCATAAGACAATTGCCAGAGGGGCTTCAAGCTTGTTCATGTTCTTGTCGCAACATAACAAACGACTCAGAAGTAATGTTGAATTATAATTTGAAATTAGCACCTATGTATTTATATTTCTTTTTGTATACACCTAATAAAAATTGTGGGAAATAAATGACATTACACAACACTTTTCAAGAAAAAGTTGACCTGCTATCCTTTGTCAATTAACACTATATAGTAACTTAAACTAATAAAGTATTTCTTTAAAAATTATTGTCACTATCGTTCAGCTTTTATATCATCATTCACCTTGCAGTTTTTAAAATATACCTTTTTTTTTATTCTAACTCGACCCTAATTCGAAGGTCAAAAACATCAAAGTCAGCTAGTATTTCCTATAATTTCTCATTCATATTTGGATTGTAAGAGTTTACAAAGTCTGTTCATTTAAATTTTTATTTTGTCTATAGGAAATTTAATTTGTATTCTTTCTGGTAAGGACTGTAATACTTTAATTTTAAGCTACTAACTCAAAATTGTGAATCTCCAAATACTCACTTTTAGAAAACTCTTTGATTCAATCCTGTAGCACAAATTTTACTACAAATTACAATTGTTTCAAATTTGAAAATCAAACAAAAATCAAAGTTCAGACCCAAGTAATATTTTTAATATAAACATCCGATCGATTTACTATCTACATATTTGTTTTCTCTTACACAAAAGCCAACGATCTTTCTAAAACTTAAATCATGCATTCTAGGATAATACCTACATATATTAACGGATTAGTGTTAAACAATATTGTAAATAACAACCGCGATATTTGTCTTAATCACTTTTAAAATATACTTATTATTTATTAATCCTGGAGGATTCGCGTCCCCATTAAATTCCTATTTGAGTCAAAATGTAGACAATATTTTACTAAGCTCTTGCCATTATCATTAATTTTAGACAAACGTATTTAACCTGAATCTACCTACTTTGCTTAAAAAAGTGTTTAACTCATTGACGATGTATTCATCCCGCATCGCGGGAAAAAACTGCCAAAAAAAGAAAAGAATTTGTTTTTTTTTAAATGTACGTTCGCAGCATTTATCACGGTTGTGCTACCTTTTTAACACGATGGTCGCTGTCACCTGGAAAACGAATAGCCGACTCTTAACCAGCTCAAATTTCAACAAGCTGAAATTGATCGTCTCTGAAAAAAATAAATACAAATAAAAAGTACGAACAAGGAGACTTGCTCGCAGATTGGCTCCATTTAGACATATTTTTTTTAATCTCATAAATTCTTCATTTTTGCAATGTTTTTTCGGTGGGCCCTCCAGAAGGAGCACGGCAACAAATTTATTACGCGAATCGTCGGCGTTTCATTTTGTTGCACCAGCAGGGGGTAGCCCAGTGAGGGCTCTTTGCTAATTTTTGCATGTTGCAAAAATAAATAAATAACTTTAGCTCGGGATGGGCCGCCCTGCTCCAGAAACCCTCTTTCGATGCAGTCACGCAGGTTTAATTCGCGTATCGGAATCAAACGAGAATTTAGAAATTATTCCTTGTCGACGGTGCTAATTTTTATTCATTTTTTGCAGACGGATGCTCGGCACCGAACAATGAGACAGACAAGTCTGCGCCGTGCAGTGGCCATGGAAAATGCGATTCCACCGAGAACGGACTCCACTGCAGTTGCCACTCCGGGTACACGGGCCTCTATTGCGAGCACAGTGAGTAACTTAATCACCTGCTATTTTTTTTCAATAGGGCCTTTTAACAGATTTTCCAATTAAAATTCTACACCGGCATCCTCTCCTATTTACAGATCTCAATGAGTGTTCCCCGAATCCCTGCAAGAACGGCGGCATCTGCCTCGACGGCGATGGCGACTTTACATGTGAATGCGTCTCAGGTTGGACAGGTAAATACTCAAATCTTCTCCCTATCTTGGCTTATTTTTCTTAGTCTCACCTCCGATCCCGTCTTTCGAAGTACCTACCTATTAGCCTTTTTCGTTTGTAGTCTTCCTTCAGAGTCGAGTATCGCATTAATCGAATCTCGATTCGTTCATTTAGCGAAATAAAAACACAGACACACAATTTCAAAATATTTTAATTAAATTCTTAATCGTGTGCGCGAATTCTAATCTGATCTTTTCGTGTAACTACCTGCCGAGAAGTTTTTTAATCACTTGCAAATATGGTGGGAGAAATTCCTAAGAATTAGAACTTTGGAACCTAAGATGATGTAATTCTCTTCATGGCATTAGTTGTATAAACAAATTACAATTTTATGAAAAAACAATATCTTTTAAAATTTACAAATCTCAAGAATTGACATTATTTATTATTATGTATATTTGTAGAGAAAAGAAAGAAACAAACCATTTTTATTATATTTATATTTATTATGTTATATTCATATTTAAAGACAAGATGAGCTTAGATTATTCAGAGGCCTCGAACTACGAAGCCACTTCCCATTTCAAAACACTAAAACGAATAAGATAATATTAAGTTGAAATAGCATTAAATGAGACAAATCAGAGTTAACAACTTCGTTATTAAACTCTCGACACTTTATAACCCATGTATTAATCATAAATCAGTCGATACCGTGAAGATATTTCAACCCATCCTACTCTAGGCATATTTCAAAGATGATATATAAAAATTAAATACAATTAGACACTTTAGAACCGGAATTTGATTTCATTAATCTTTGTTGGTTTTTTTAATCTAGTAGAATTTATTTTCAGTTTTTATTATTGAAATTTTGAAAAAAATGAGTATGTAAAGAAAACCCAATGAGTAATAATTTATAATAATTTTAGGAAAAATCTGCACAGAAAGAGCAACTGAGTGCTATCCAGGGCAGTGTCTGAACGGAGGCTCCTGCGTTCCTGTGAACGTGATATCGCAGTGCAGGTGTACTTCGGGATGGGGCGGCCAATTTTGCGCTGAACCAATTGACCAATGCCAGGGTCAGCCCTGCCACAATGGAGGTACCTGCGAATCAGGGCCCGGCTGGTTTCGGTGTCTCTGTGCCCAAGGATTCTCAGGTCCTGATTGCCGGATCAACGTAAATGAGTGCTCGCCACAGCCGTGCTTAGGCGGTGCCACATGCCAAGATGGAATTGGAGGGTTCACTTGTGTTTGTCCTCCAGGTAGACAAGGAATGAGATGTGAAATCTGTATGTAAATGATTATATAATTGTTCAGGAGGATAACCAACATTTTTCCCTCTAGTACTATCAGATCCAGATTCGGTTTGCTTGAACACGACGACACTGTCTCCCTACAATCCTTTGGGCTCTGGAAAAGAACCGCTGAATAACAATAGCAAGAATCCTAGTAAACGTGAAAAGGAAACGTGCAATGCATGCATCTGCGAAAATGGTAGGCCAAAATGCACAAATTTATGGTGTGGTTTGCCAAATTGTTTAAGTATATCCGAGAATTCAACAAGCTCTTGTAAAAGCCATGAGGTAATTTTATTTATATTTTATTTTATTTATAGTGATACAAAAAAATTGAAATCATTAAACAGGTGTGTGTTCCATCGCTACGAGAATCATGTCTCGCACCTCCTTGTGAGCCCAGAGGAGACTGTAGAGCTCTGGAACCTTCGAAACGTGTCGCTCCACCAAAATTTCCAGCACCACAAGATTGCTGGCCAAACCAGGCGATTTTGAATGATAACTGTGCCAGAATTTCAATATTACTTGAATTAAAGCGGCTTGCTTTGGGAACATCCGTAGAAGGAATTTGTTCCATGCTTAGGTCTTTACTTGCAGCTCGACTGGTGAAGCATCCTTCATCCAAAGCCCAACTGATTATTTTATGTGATATCAAGACCGGGTCTAATGATACTGTGGAAGTGACTATAGTAAGACCTTGCCATTCGAAATAAGTATGAATGTAATATTTATTTATTTATGTTATTATTTTCAGTCATCATCAAAAAAGGAACAGTCTCAGCTCTCGTTAGGAATCAGACTAATGAGCGAACTTCTGTCAAGACATAGTGGAGGAAATAACTACAATTTTAGCCAAGCCGAGCTGGTTCCACTTGTGTCTGTTCTTGAGGTCAAAGTAGAAACAGCTCTGATATCGAATGAAGGAAACGGTCCAGGACTGCTTATAGGCATTCTCTGCGGTGCTGCTATAGTGGCTGTAGGATTCGGGATATTTCTAGCGCTTTTCTGGCGCCAAAGGATATCAATACGAACCGGTTCGGGAGCTAACCTCTCCCCCTCTATAGACACTTCTCGACACGATGAAGAAAAATCAAACAACTTACAAAATGAGGAAAATCTTCGAAGATATGCGAATCCTCTAAAAGGGAGTTCAAGTTCACTTCGAGGTGCTATGGAACTTAGTCTAAATCCCTCACCCGAAGTAGCTACTGTGTCGTCTTTAGCTGGTCCAAGTGCGCTTCATAGATCACAGCCTTTATACCCATCTTGCGAGGCCGATTTTGATAAAGACATCGAAAATCCGAAGGTACAACAGAAACGGAGTTCGCAGATGTTGCTGCACAAGACACAAAATTCAGATATGCGTAAAAATACTGTTGGATCGATCGAGAGCCCTCAAAAGGACTTTGGAAAAAGGTCCATCAACTGCAAGTCGATGCCTCCAGTAGCGGACTCCGACATTCTGACTGTCCACGTGTAAGGCGCTCCTGCAGTAGGTAGTCTAAATGTTTTCTTGTTGTAGAACGTTTTGTAAAAATGTTTTTGTTTGTTTATTTATTTTATAGTATTGTAAAAGCGCCAGGAGTGAGTGTAAATAGCTTTTTTAGGGTAGGACGGAATAGCTTTAAGATTGTCTAAAAGTGCCCTATGGGTGTTCTCTCCTTAGTGTTAACTGTGAGAAGTCTTGCCTTTGCAATGGTTTATTTTTTTCTTATTATTTTCGGTTTTTAAAAACTTCTTGATTGTGCAATTTTATTTTACTGTTGGTTTCATTAATTTTTCTTACTCAGTCTATTTATTTTCAGAATCATTTTAGAAATTATGTGTTTTGTGGAGTCAAAAAGGAAAAAAAACAGATTGGGAATAGTTTAACTTTTCTGGTTTGTTCTTTTAATTTTATTCCTCTAGTAAACTTTTGCTGAAATGGAAGTATGCGCAATATGTTTGTTAAATGTAGTTCTGCCTTTTTTTTTTTTAAAGAAATAGCTTATGTAATAATTATTATTTATTATATAAATAAAAACAGAATTTTGTAATTTCTGACAAACTCGTACATATATTTGTACATGAAAATACAACCATTAATTATCCACAATCATTACTTAAAAGATCTCACCTATAAACCTTGCCGGCAAAATAAATATTTACATATGTATGTATGTGTTTGAAGCATATCCACAAAACACAATTTCAAGTAAATTTCCAACGTATGCCATAATCTGAACAAAATAGTCCAGATTTATTGTGACAGAACTGCAGTTGCTTGTATTACATTCCGTCAATCAATTGTAAAAAAAAAAACTACCTATATAAATTAGCACTAGCATAAAAAAAATGTGAATAAAAAATAAAGTATAAATCCATAAAAATTAAAATTGAATAATTGACGGTAGAGTGTGATATTAATTGATTAGCTTTGTGTTTAGTATAAGTAATGAAATCCGATTTTTTGTTTATAAGTATTTATAGTTTAAGTAAAATAGGAAACAGAATGTATGTAGTAGATAATTTAAAACTTCATAAACACTACGAGTTGTGCTTCAGTAAAATTTTAATTTCAACTTTCACTATAAAATACAGTAATAAGGTATTTTGTACATAACATGTAAATAAACTTGTTTCTGCCATTCAGAATTTATTTTTAAAAGTATCATTAATAAATTCTTTGAAGATATGTAAAGCAAAGTACTACCGAAAACCATTATTCGAATTATTAAAGTCATTCTTTGCGAAATTTTTTTGTAGCACTTAAGCTAAACGAAATTAAATTAATTGCTTCCCAAAAAATATCGTGCCTACACCGCAAGTGCATCAATTTTTGAATATTTTAACTCCATTTTACTCATTTTAATGTCTATTTCTTCAAAAAAACATTTGTTGGTTTTGCTGGAGAAAACAATTAAAATAAACAAATGAAATTTATGCTTAATGTTTTGTGTGAATTTAAGATTTTCCCACAAATACCGAAATCTTATCGATTCCTACTTATTTTCAGGATGTGTGATTGATTTATTTAAATTTTTCAGAAGTATAAAGAAAACAAGAAAGATTCTGGTTTTGGGTAGTACAAAAATAATTATAATATTAAGGCTTTTGTGATATGAAAATATGAACAAATGTGAATTGATCGGTATTCAAAACAAAAATTTAATAGAGAATAAAATAAAAAACATTTATTTTATATATTCTGAATACATAATTGAACACTGCATAAAAAAAATATATTTCAAAAATATATCCTTTCAATTGGAAATAAATATAATACACACATTTTATAATTTCAAATCAGGTTAAGCATGTACATACCTACATAGCAGCGAAACATAACGAAAATAGTTCGACTGATAAGAAATTAACTACTACACTTCTTGCCCCTACAAATAGTAGTTTGAATGATCCTTAAAGAACAAATCCTGGGTACTGAATGCAATATGAATGTTTGAAAAACAATAGTAGACGCAAAGTTATCTTTCTGATTACGATATGTCTCTTGTAAATATAATGTGACAATGTGTTAGTGCATTAACATTTAGAAAGAGGAACATTTTGATCAGTACTAAGTACTTAATTTATTTTTACCACATGTAACAGAGACATTTAGGAATTAAGAAGTATTTTTTAATACTACGTATATCGAATTTTTGGTTTTATTTTATTTGTTTTTATAACAATAAAAGTGGAATGAAATATTTAAAAAAAAAAGTCTGACTGTAAGATTCATTCGTGTTTTAGATTTAATTGAAGTTAATTGTTTGTACTTTGAATACTCAAAAATTTTAAATGAAATGATTAAAATTATTTCAAAAGAAAAGTAAATAAATAAATAAATAAGTAAAGTATGTTACATTTTAATTATATCATTATAAAACGAGCTAACAATGCTGGTTTAACGGGCTCATTTGGGTTCAAATGACTACAAACCTTTTTTTAAATGGAAAGAAATTTATGATCCGATAGACCAAATAACTTTTTTACAAAGATCTTCCAAAATTATAAAAATATGAAATATGAAAAAAAATAGGAAACAAATTTAATATTCGCCCTAACTCTGCGCTTGGCTGCAGCTGAAGGTCTTCATAGATAGTTTTGTACCAAATGCAGACAAAAAAAATAACTTAATAGGTGGAAGTACAAAGTCGGTACGGTTTCATGAAAATTGTTTACTCATGGATTTTCAAATCTCTGGTATGAAATAGTTTAAACATTAGAAATTCATTTGTTAATCTTCAAGGTTGCTCGTACAAATAGTAAAAATGCCATATTTTATTATTGTAAAAATTTGTTAAAAAATACCACTGTTCGAAGGAGTTCAAAAGTGAAAGCTCCATGAAAACTTTATTTTAAAAACACAATTTTTTTAATAATAAAAACGGTAAAAGAGCTTACTTATTGTTAGTCGGTTCAGTCGATTTCGAGATGTCGTTAAGTATCAATTGTAACAGGCAATCATGTTTACTCCCAAATTTAATCCTTTTTGCAAAAAGTTTGAATTCGCGGGTAACCAATCGTAGGCAGTCAGACCCAGTCGCATATTTTTGAAATATGTTTTGATTTTAAAAATAATACATATTAATTTTTTTGTAAAAAAAACAGTCGTATTTAGAATTAAGTTCAATTACAATTGTCCTGAAATTGTAAAAATGAATAACCACTCAAAATAAACTTTAAGACGAATCGGCAATTTTTAAATTTACCGCCCCTTTCTTTCCCCTATTCATCTGTCAATTCTGGTCCTCTTTCGGTCAATTTGGAACTACTTTTAGATGTTTGGAGTTAGGCTGGTTGTTGTCCCGGGAAGGAAGTCAGGTTTCGATGTTTTTGCTATCTTTCCCCGCTCCAAGACTGTAAGCTCAGCACGACCGGGCCGGATCTTAGCTAAAATTTGACGCTTTTGTGTGAAAGCTGAGCTTTTGGTTTGGAAGTTCCAAATTTAGCTAAGACCCGGCCCGGTCGTGCTGAGCTTACAGTCTTGGAGCGGGGAAAGATAGCAAAAACATCGAAACCTGACTTCCTTCCCGGGACAACAACCAGCCTATTTTTGAGTCCAGGAAAGCGGCCAAGCAGTTGGAGAATAAATTGTTTAAATTTTTTTTGATAGATGGCAGTAAAGTAACCAAATAGACAAATCGTTATCTATTACATTTTCTCTGAAGCTCTTTTACTACATTTGAATTTCGCAAATTGACAGTTCTCGTCCGGGCACAACAACTTTGAGTAAACAAGAGACTCCTGAATCATCCAATTCGAGCTCGTTATTCCGAAACCCATTGTTGGGCACATTTAATCCGGCGGTCGCTTAACTCAACAGAGTCATTTTGGCGCTAGGTACTTAATCTGCTACAGAGTACAGACACGCAACCGCTATGCTGGACGTCGTCAAGAAGTGGCTCGCTTATCTTTACCTGCACTACGAGCTGGTGACCTGCGTCTACATGTTCGAGCCGTGGGAGCGGAAATTAATAAGTAAATTACCTCAATTAGGTATTAAAACACCACTAATTAAATCATTCAATTGTTGTCTTCCTCAGATGGGTTCGTCATCGTCGTCGTCTGCCTGATCACATTCTCTAGCTACGTGTACCTGCCGAAGTACACCGAGACCTTGCTGCAGTTCCTGTCCCCGGCCCCAATTATGGGGGAAGTCGCAATGCAATCGCCGCAAAGGATGCCCCTCAGTTAGGAGCTAAATGCGATCTAGTTCTGTAGGATGTAAGTCGGTCAAAATTCGAAATTTCGCCAAGTAAGTCGACTAAGACGATTAATTACGATACGCGCAATGTTGTTAATTTTGTAGTTTTTGCCATTTATTTTAAATGTAGGCGATGCAGTAGATTAAAATCAACTTTATTTAAAATTGATTAATTCAGCTGATCGGCGCATAGGTGCTCTCGACAATTTCGTAACTTCAAGCGCTTTGATTCGACGGACTTTCTTTTTATGTGAATTATTATATATTGCCAATTAGGAGTTATTCCAATAATAAAGCTCTGTTGTTGAAAATGGTACTGTTTTATTTTCAAAAAAATCATATTATGTACCTACCATCAGATAAGCAATTCAGTTCATAGCTGAATTTCACATGCACGGGTCCGTCAAACCTTAGGATTAAATTGTTAATAATGTGAATTAAATGTCTCCTGGCAAAATTTAAATTATAGTTTATTTAAATTGCGATGTTATTTTTCAGTTAATTAAACTGCAGGAAATAGAAAAATTCGTTCCATATAAAGCTTATAAAAAATATGAGTGTTTTAATAAAAAAAAGTATTTTTTTTTCTTCTTTTGCTTTTAAAATATACATACATAGACATACATACATATTTGGCCAGACAAACTTAATTAGTAATAAATTTCCATAAAACTGGAACTGCTTCAGAGAACATAAATTGACATCTAAAACCTATATATGTAAAAAGATTTCTTCTCCGCAGTGACTAGAAAAGAATCAAAAACTTATTTTTTTTCTTTAGCTTTTTTTTTGTCTTTGGTTCCTTTTTTTTTGTCTTTGATTTCTTTCTTTTCTTTCTGATCATCTTTCGGTTTTTTCGTTTTCTCTTTACGAGGTTTAGGTGGAGGAGGTGGTGGTGGAGGATCAGTGGGGTGTCTAGCCAAATAATGTTCTGCCATTTTCTTAATCGCCGTGCGCTTAGCTTTCCTCTTCCCAATTTGAATTTTCTCCCTGTACTCTTGAACAAAGTGTTCGACAAGATCTTCATCCAGTTTTGCCTTAAAGTTTGCTAGAAGTTCTCTGAAATCGTCCTCTTTCATATATTCGTCAGGATGGTCACGAAGGCTGATCATAAAGTGACCCATATTACGTTTAAGTTTTTTCTTCTTTGGCTTCATTGCCAAAAATTTGGCACGATCAGCGATAATCGCTTTAAAATCAACTTCTTCTGGTGGATTTGGTAGTAGCATTCCTCCAAACACAATTCCTTTCGGATTATGATATTTGGTTTTAACTAACTTATTAAACTCAAGCGCTCTAAGATACAGGGGCTCGCTCAAATAAGTATGTTTACCTAAATTCAACGAATGTATTCTAGAGCTTTGAAAGGCGGCATCAATCAATTGCTTGAAATCTTCTTCAGTAAACCAATTCTCACCGATTTTCAAATGAGACAGGGATTGGCTTTTTATAATGCCATTACAAATTCTAGGTATTTCCTGATTGGACAAATAATTGTTCTTCAAGACCAAAACTTTTATCGATTTATTGACCCGCATAACACCACTCAGAGCGGATGCGAACCTCTTTCCGCAGAGACCATTCCAGGACATATCCAAATATTTTAGGGAAGGATTTTTTCGCAAACCCTTCATAATTTTCACTGATGATTCTTTCTGTGGGTATAAGTTGTTCCACTTAATATTTAGAGACTCAAGTGTTTCATTCTCCTTTAACATATTCTGAAGTTGTGCGGCTGTTTCGACATGCAAACTATTGCGGCTCAAATTTAAAGCCTTTACAGAGGAATTATTTGCAATAGCTCTTGCAATCGTTGCACCACCACTATCTTGAAGATCGCATCTCGAAAGATTTAAGTATACTAACTGTTCTGAAGATTCTATTCCTTTTGCCAAAATTTCAGCACCCCTGTAACCTATTCTAAAATAAATAGCTAATAGAGATAGTACTATGAAAACTGCATATGAATCAATACCCGCATCGCTCTAAATTTAAATAAACTATTGTAGAGGTTTGATGCAAGAGGTCGGCAAGCATGTAGCAGGCCTCCGGCTCAAAAGGATTATGGCTTAAATCCAAATGAGTTATGTTGTTCTTAGGTATGGCAATTATAGTCTTGAAAATGAAGTGCATATTGATTGTATCCGGCATATACCTCTGTAAAAGTATACAGCAATTACAAAATGATCACAGTAATTAATATGTTTATTGTTTAACTGATAGGTTAAGATGTCTTCCTCCCTCTAGGGCAGTTTTAACTAATGTTATGGGAGGTTGCAAATATTTTTTGCATTCTCTTTCATAATCATCAATAGGCGTTGGTAAAATTTCGTCTTAAATATATATATTTTTTAAATTAATCATTAGCATTATGATTATAGCCCTTATATTATACCAGTAACAAAAACTTCCGTTTCGTCAATTTTAGCATCGAAAATATCAGGGTAATATTCGTCTTCTTTTTCAGTGCTAATGCTTGACATGCTGCGTATTGTCAGCAATTTCATTTCTGTATCTTCCGGTGTTAGAAGGGATTGCAGATCAATAACATAAACATGTTGCACATATTTGAAATCCTCTCTGCTGGAAGGTTCCATAACGTAGGATAAATCTTCAGATGATGAAGATGATAGATCCGATTCTTCACCATCTTCACCGGGTTTAACGTCAATGTCCTCTGAAGACATTTTTCTGAATTTAGTTTAACAGTAATTTAAATAACAATAAATATTAAGTTATCTTTTTTTATTTAAAAAAAAATCAACTTCCAATTTTGACATTATAATTCACTGAAAGAAACTGAAATACAACTGACTACTAAGGAGAATCGGTTTCAATTCCGTGCAAATTAAAATTATATACTTTTTGTGTTGTTGTTGGAGATTCTTATAGTTTCGCATCTTTAATATGCTGATTACTGTTTTCCTTAACTATTTGGCTATTCATTTTTATACGAATATTTAAAATAAAGGATCTATTGTTATTTTTGTTTCAACAACAATAATTTGTTTTTTTTTTATGCTTAGAAGTAACGAAAAACAATGGGACATGGGACAGAAGATGAATAAAGACAAATAATATTTACTTTACTACAATTTATTTTCATTTTTGAGTAAAATAATCACGACATGAATAAGAACTAATAAGCTAAATAATTCGTTAAGGTTTTATTTGATCTAAGATCCAGTCTATATAAAACGACACTTTAGTATAGATGCTCGGAAAATTGTTTGGGCTACCACAAACAGAAGCCCCTGCAGATGTTACTCCATATTGAACGTATTGTAAATGATATTCCAAATTCGAGATTTTTCCAGGAAATATAAGAGGACCTCCAGAGTCCCCTTTACAACTATCAACCATATTTTCTCCACCGGCACAAATTTGTGAGTTACTTATTTCAAAGCGCCTAAATACCTTTTGGCATTCATCGTTAGAAATCACTGGTAAAAGAGCCTTAACAAGGACATCAGATGTTTGATCTATTAAGAGAAGAACATAAAATAGAAATTTTAGTGAGCCTTGATTCCTATTGTCTTAAGATAAAGTTAGAAGAGAACTTACGACTTTCAGTTAAACCCCAACCAGTGATAAAAGCTCTGTCCAATTTTTGACTCTGGGATGCTTCGGTTACTGGCAAACAAATCGTTTGAATGAAATCTTTAAAAAAAAGAAGAGAAAATCAAAACAATATAATTTCACATATTTATCCACATTACGTATTTAATTCTTATCGAGAATTGGCGAGATGTCTGCCAAAAGTTTCATATTCTTAAATTTTCCATACGAACCTAACAATTTATTTAATATGCAAATAGGCTTACCAGTCGACAAATTCACTTCCCTCTTCAATCGAATCAGTGCGATATCATTTTCAAAGCTAGCTTTATTGTACTGCGGGTGGAATAAAATTTCCTCAATTTCAATGTCTTGTACTGGATCAGCGCAAATTAGTTCAGGTTCTATTTGCAAACTTTCACAATCAAGGTCAGAAGAAGTATTGTGTTCTCCTAGCCTAACAGAAATTCTGAAAATTAAGATAGCAATTAACAAGTTAATTTCTCATTAACAGATTTTATTATGAAATATTTAGGATATAAAAACAAATTAACCAAATTCTTCTTTTTTTGAAAATTACATGATACGTAAATTATTTCAATTCAAAAATTAAGTTAGTTGATGACATTTGAAGAAAACGTTAGAAGAATTAAAATTGAAAGTTTACTTACAAAATATCCTCAATTCCAGTAACACAATGAGCAGCAGTCAAAACGTATCTGGAGGATATTAAAGTTCCACCGCATTGAAATGCCAAACCTTTTGGTGTTTTGTATTGAAGCATTGCCATCCAAGGGAATTCCCCGAGTAAGGTTCTATTGCCGTAAGAAATCGAAATTTTATTATCATTTATATATCCACATTTCGAAAGGGGCAATAGATTTAAATTTGGATGGTCAGCAACCCTACTGGTTTCGATGTTTGTGATCCTTTCTTCCTTTTCTTTTCCCACTTCTTTGTTAGAATTTTCATTAAATACAATTGCCGGAGTTGAAGTTGAATTTTGCAAATGCCTCTCAGAACAGCAAATTTTGTGCTAAGAAAACAAATTTATGTCACATAAACAGCTTTATGGTTTAAAATTGTAAAAACTAGTTTTATTTTGTTATTAGAGTAGGAGAGTTAAGTTTCTTAGAAAGAACTAGAACCAGATATCAATTTCTATAGCAATTCATTAACATTTTAAATTCATATTTGTTGTCTTGGATCACCCATTTTGAAAACCTACATCTTGTAGTACCTTCCCACAATAAATGAAAATTATTGTTAAAAGTTTTTAACCGTAATTGATTAATTAAGAATAGTACCTACACAAATAGAACAGTTACATATAAGCATATTTTTTGTAAAATTATTTATAGACTGAATCTGACATGATGTTGCTGTTATTATAACTAATCAATTTTTAGTTCAAGTATTTCAAGTCAACTGTTTGAGAGTTCACGTGCTTCTAAGCTAAAAAACGTGAGATAAACACGAGAAAGAGTGAGATAAGGCACTTATAAAAATAATTAATCTTGAAATTTTCCGGTTAGTCCGAACTTCGTCAAGCCGGTTCTACAGCTCATGCTCACTGGGGCTCTACTGTACTGCTGTAAACAAATTCAACTCTGAAAGACTGTTTAAAACTCTAACAGTTGTATCAACTAAAGTTAATATATTTTAATTACTTTTTAATTAATTCGGTTGAACAAATACTGAGCTTTTTAGCTTCTTGAAACAGATGGCGAACTGATTAAATTGTTATTCCTTTCCTAGGTTTTGATTCGCTGGAATGAACATTTAACTGAATCGTTATTCCAAAACCCGTATTTTCTGTTCAAACAAGAAATGCAATTTCTTCAAGGTCTAAATAAATTAATGTAACAAATATCCAATAAAAAGCTTTTGGGTTTTGGGTTTTTCAAACTTAATTATTTAAGGTATATGTTTTCATAATGAAAGAAACATTTACTTACTTCGTTATTTTGAAGACCACAGTAATTAACCTTAAGGTAATCAAGGGTCTTTTGCGGGAGAGGCTTGGCAGAATTCAATAAAATATCTACGACAGCACCGCATTCTTTAACTGGAATACAACTTCCTGTCTCTCCTAATGAGGTATTGCAAACACTTTCTGCACGTTAAACATACTTTATTTTATATTATCAGATCAAGCAAGGATATAAAATTTCACTTACGCGCGTTTGTGGAAAACACAAATATCGAAATTCCAATGAACCCCAATAAAATCATGTTTTTGATATTTAATGATACTACTTAATATGAGAGTACGCGATAAAAGCCACTACTTAATTTCATGTGCTAAATTAAGACAAAAATGAATCCGACTACACTGAGTGCACAACGGATTATTAATAAAATATTTTTGAATAGTATCTGAAGAGGATCGCGAAGAAACACGACGAGCTTTTCTCTTTATAAGATTAAGCTTAATGTAAGCTTATACTTGTACCACATTATGCTAAAAAAATAAGTAACGTAATTTATGATCATTTTTGTAGTTTGTTGACATTTTTCTGAAACTACATATTTAACTTAAAACTTTGCTTTCGGCGAAAAATTTCGAATAACTTCTAAAACGCTGGAAATAAAAAATCACAGTACATTAATTCCAGGGACCGATTATAACAGTTATTATTCAAATTTTATATTAAAAAATCATTTAGAAGGAGTGGTCCGATTTATAAAACACATAGAAATATATGATCCGTTGGAAACGTACTTTCCATTAACATGCAAATTTTGAGATTTATAATTTTAACCGTAAAAAATTAAAAGTTAATCGTTATTTTTACTTTTTTTTATAATCAGAGCTTTATAACAGTTATCGGATAACTTTTAATAGCCAGATCAGGAATAAAAGTTATCAGATGATTTTTATTGTTTTAGATCGACAATAAAAGTTATCAGATGATTTTTATTTTTTCAATCGAGAATAAAAGTTATCAAGTGATTTTAATTTTTTTAGATCAGAAATAACAGTTATCAAGTGATTTTAATTTTTTTGATCACGAATAAAAGTTATGATGTGATTTTTATTTTTTTTCGATCAGGAATAAAAGTTATTGGATGATTTTTATTGTTTTAGATCGACAATAAAAGTTATCAGATGATTTTTATTTTTTTCAATCGAGAATAAAAGTTATCAAGTGATTTTAATTTTTTTAGATCAGAAATAACAGTTATCAAGTGATTTTAATTTTTTTGATCACGAATAAAAGTTATGATGTGATTTTTATTTTTTTTCGATCAGGAATAAAAGTTATTGGATGATTTTTATTGTTTTAGATCGACAATAAAAGTTATCAGATGATTTTTATTTTTTTCAATCGAGAATAAAAGTTATCAAGTGATTTTAATTTTTTTAGATCAGAAATAACAGTTATCAAGTGATTTTAATTTTTTTGATCACGAATAAAAGTTATGATGTGATTTTTATTTTTTTCGATCAGGAATAAAAGTTATTGGATGATTTTTATTGTTTTAGATCGACAATAAAAGTTATCAGATGATTTTTATTTTTTTCAATCGAGAATAAAAGTTATCAAGTGAATTTAATTTTTTTAGATCAGAAATAACAGTTATCAAGTGATTTTAATTTTTTTGATCACGAATAAAAGTTATGATGTGATTTTTATTTTTTTCGATCAGGAATAAAAGTTATTGGATGATTTTTATTGTTTTAGATCGACAATAAAAGTTATCAGATGATTTTTATTTTTTTCAATCGAGAATAAAAGTTATCAAGTGAATTTAATTTTTTTAGATTAGAAATAACAGTTATCAAGTGATTTTAATTTTTTTGATCACGAATAAAAGTTATGATGTGATTTTTATTTTTTTCGATCAGGAATAAAAGTTATTGGATGATTTTTATTGTTTTAGATCGACAATAAAAGTTATCAGATGATTTTTATTTTTTTCAATCGAGAATAAAAGTTATCAAGTGAATTTAATTTTTTTAGATCAGAAATAACAGTTATCAAGTGATTTTAATTTTTTTGATCACGAATAAAAGTTATGATGTGATTTTTATTTTTTTCGATCAGGAATAAAAGTTATTGGATGATTTTTATTGTTTTAGATCGACAATAAAAGTTATCAGATGATTTTTATTTTTTTCAATCGAGAATAAAAGTTATCAAGTGATTTTAATTTTTTTAGATCAGAAATAACAGTTATCAAGTGATTTTAATTTTTTTGATCACGAATAAAAGTTATGATGTGATTTTTATTTTTTTTCGATCAGGAATAAAAGTTATTGGATGATTTTTATTGTTTTAGATCGACAATAAAAGTTATCAGATGATTTTTATTTTTTTCAATCGAGAATAAAAGTTATCAAGTGATTTTAATTTTTTTAGATCAGAAATAACAGTTATCAAGTGATTTTAATTTTTTTGATCACGAATAAAAGTTATGATGTGATTTTTATTTTTTTCGATCAGGAATAAAAGTTATTGGATGATTTTTATTGTTTTAGATCGACAATAAAAGTTATCAGATGATTTTTATTTTTTTCAATCGAGAATAAAAGTTATCAAGTGAATTTAATTTTTTTAGATCAGAAATAACAGTTATCAAGTGATTTTAATTTTTTTGATCACGAATAAAAGTTATGATGTGATTTTTATTTTTTTCGATCAGGAATAAAAGTTATTGGATGATTTTTATTGTTTTAGATCGACAATAAAAGTTATCAGATGATTTTTATTTTTTTCAATCGAGAATAAAAGTTATCAAGTGAATTTAATTTTTTTAGATCAGAAATAACAGTTATCAAGTGATTTTAATTTTTTTGATCACGAATAAAAGTTATGATGTGATTTTTATTTTTTTCGATCAGGAATAAAAGTTATTGGATGATTTTTATTGTTTTAGATCGACAATAAAAGTTATCCGATGATCAAAAAATTTAAAATCACTTGATAACTGTTATTTCTGATCTAAAAAAATTAAAATCACTTGATAACTTTTATTCTCGATTGAAAAAATAAAAATCATCTGATAACTTTTATTGTCGATCTAAAACAATAAAAATCATCTGATAACTTTTATTCCTGATCTGACTATTAAAAGTTATCCGATAATTGTTATTCCTGATCGAAAAAAATAAATGTCAATTGTTAACTTATATTTATATATCGTAACAAAAAAAATCCGTCATTATAATAGTTAAATTGTAATTTTTTTTTATTTTACTTATAACAGTTTCGTCCCTGATTAATTCAGTTAGTGACCTATTGTTACTAAATTAATTTCACAACTAAGGTAATACAATATAACTGTAGATTTGTAAAATTGTAATAAATGTATGTAAAATTACATAAAGGTAGTTTTAATAATGACTTAAAGGATAAAATTATGGACTCTTTTTTTTTTTGTTTACCATATACAAAAAACAAAATACTTTCTGTATTACTTTTCCTTTCCATTCTCTAAATTTTTAAACTTTTCAAAAAATTTGATGTTTTTAAATTTATACTGTTTCAATTTTTTCCATTTCTGTTTCCAATTATTTATTCGATCCGCAAATCCAATGCAAAATAAATAAATTATTTCGATCACATTGAGTACTGATGCTCCAAAAAATAATCCAGCAATACCACCAATTGAAACTATAATAAATACATAAACATTAATTTATTAATACCACCTATACTACTAAATAAAAACAATTACTTATAAGATCCAAATTTGTTTTAACAGCATTTCTTATGTATCGTTGCGTTGGAAGGTCAATCATTGAAATTGTCACGCCATTCTTTTCTACGCTGTTTGAAGATCTTTTATAAAAAGGAAAATTATATTTAAAATCGAATATTTATAGTAAAGTTGTACACAGCAACAAGTCAAAATTAAACAAGTTTATAAACGTTAAATTTATTACATTTTCATATGAAAATAGTAAATTTTACTGTACGGATATGTTTGATTAAAATTAATATGCATACTCGTATGTACATAAATAAATAAAAAAGTGACTTACTCTCCAGAAATGTATACAATGTTATACTCAGGCTCTTCACAAGATGAAAGGCATTCACAATCTCTTCTTATTTCATTAAAAACAACGTTATATTCGGAAACACACTTAAGACCCTTAAGATCGCACTGTTTTAAATTTGAATCTGGGGAAAAATAATAACATTTCTCTTACCAGGATGGAATTTTAATTACTAAAATTATATTAAACTCACCATTGCTAATACTTGACAAGAAAGGAATAGTACAATGGCAAATATCAATTTGAGATTTTCTAATGCATTCAACCATACAAGTTGAGTAGCTGTAGTAATTATAAAACGGCCTTTCTAAAGGACAAATTCTCTTTTCAAAAAAATCTTTGTCAAAATTATAAATGTTTAACAAATATGTACCTGTATCATCAATTTCATTGCTAAATTTGCACTTTCTTTGTTCTGGTGGGAAACTTTCTACGCTTGCGTCATTGATCATTTCAACAATATTTAATATGATGTGCTTCCCTGTACCCCAAATAACAGTTTCGGCTATACCACCCTCAGAAATCAAGAACGGAATTTCAGTTGTGGGATGAACGTGGACTTGTATATCTTCCGATACAAAAAATTGTAAATATCCAGGTCCTGTTTCCCGATTAATTATGAGTAATGGATTTTCGAATGGGCTGCATTACCAAAATAAGTGTTTCAGAAATAGTAGACTACAATTGAAAATAGTAGATTATTTACACTGTTTGTTCCGAATTGATACTAAAACACAATCCATACTCCGTTTGAAGTGGCTTGAATTGGCTGCAGCATTCGAAGGACTCCCCGAGCCAAGAGCAGTTTGTAAGAAGACGTTCACAAGGTGTTCGAAACTATAATACAAAAAACAAAAAACATCTTCGATTTCCGAATTTCAGTCATATTTTTTTGTACAACTCACAACTTTTATAAGCTCATCAAAATCCGTAGGGCACTCAATTTGATCGCAATCAAAACAAGATTCACATTCTCCGGAAAAAAATACTACATCGCTTACAAAATCATCAATTCGATGGTCTCGATTTTCACCAAAATACTCTTGGCTTATATCCCAATTTTTCTCACCATTGTAAATTTCGCAAACCGTAACAGCAGGAAATGTTGTATTCCAATTTAAACTAATAAGTAGAATTTAAAAATAGGTAACGGCAATAGTTTATAAAAACGTTATACTTACAAAAGTGTATCTAAAGTAAAAGAAACTGAAGAATAACGAAATGTTCTATAAATTTTTAAAACAATATTTGAAAATATTGGTGTTATGATGCAAAGCGCAATTGCCCAGTAGATTCTTAAAAGAATAAAAGGAAAATAATGATTATTAAATCACAATCCTTTCATTAATTTAATTTCTTTTACAGCTTTGACAAAGATTTCATTCGAAACATTTCTTCTACTTCCAACCACTTTTCTACGAAAACTACGTGAAATCTTCGAAATGAGACTGAGGTTTATTTTTGTTCAACACTTTATGAGGTAATAATTCTTTTAATGCATGTATAATAATGGATGGTATCATAGATCGTTATCAGCAGAAGTAGAATAGAAAAGCTTTTTTCTGTCAATAATTTCTCGATTTATGTTCACTTGCCAGTTACTTTTACCAAAAAATTAATGTATAAGGCTAAAAGCAAAGACTTTATAAAATGTCGCACGCATAATAAATCCTGTCGACATGAAAAATTTCAATAGGACGTGGCGCTAAGTCGAGTCCCACAACAGCCAACTATTAACTTGCTATTAAATTCCTTTTACAGCTGGAAAATCCACAACTGAACGGTTTAAGCGAATAAAATCAGTTTTTTTATAAATCTTTGACTTTATTTATTATGTGTAAAATTTATCCCAATTTTGAATCATAAACATTTGTCGTTATCGCATTTTGTGGCCATAGGAATTTTCATAATTTGGTTTTATTGGTTGATTGCTTATTTGAGACTAAAAGGCAAAAATTAATTTACTCCTGTAAAAAATTGATTTTGTTCAAAATCGCTGGAACTTCATTGGTCTTTTCCAAATTAAATTTTTTATGTGTAATTGGTCCGAGCTGCTTACTTATTTATAGGTAAAGTAAAATCTAAATATGTCTCGCGAAAATTTCTAAAATATATTTATTTCTGGTGAATTATTTCATCATTGGATACATCGATGATATAATTTTAAGATTTAATCCATTAAATCCTCTAAATTATTTTACATATTTCTTTAATTTTCTCCACATAACCCAATAACCCAGGATCACATTACTCTGGGAGCTGAATAACCCTGGAATTATCCGAGGAAAATATTTTCAGCTGATGTGACCTTCTTTAAGAAAACCAAAAAAAAAACAAAATTGTTAAAATTATTATTAAAATTGCAGAAATGTTAATTTAGTATAAGACCAGTTTAATTATTTGCTTTTTATAATTCGTATGCAAAAGCTTAGCCAGTAGACGTTATAGTTTTTAAATTTCTCCACCAGTAATGTAAATACATAATCATATTTAGAATTAAGTTCAATTAGAATTATCACGAATTTGTAAAACTGAATAAAGTTTTAAAATAAACATTTAACGCAATCTGTAATATTTCATTTATCGTCCCCTCCTTCTCCGTTCCACAGAATTTTCAAAGTTTAGTTTCATCAATTGATCGCTTTTTAAGAAAAAGAGGTAAATTTATTTTTATCCCCACCCCCTAGAGAATCTGAGAAAGCGAAAAAAAAGTTGTCCCTGCTGCGGTTTCTGGGCTCCTGTTACAAAATTCCTTAAATTGAGATGTTGAAAATCCAGATTTTGTAACAGGAGCCCAGAAACCGCAGCAGGGACAATTTTTTTTTAGCCCCACCCAGCTGAGGATCCGCAAAAAAAAAAAATTGTCCCTGCTGCGGTTTCTGGGCTCCTGTTACAAAATTCCGGAAATTGAAATAACTACTGAAAATCCAGATTTTGTAACAGGAGCCCAGAAACCGCAGCAGGGCCAAATTTTTTTTTTAGCCCCACCCCCTGGAGAATTTGAAAAAACGAAAAAAAAAATATGTTTGTCCTTGCTGCGGTTTCTGGGCTCCTGTTACAAAATTCCGGAAATTGAGATATTGAAAATCCAGATTTTATAACAGTAGCCCAGAAACCGCAGCAGGGCCAAAAAAATTGTTTTTTCTGTTAATAATTTGTATTATCGTCAGATGGGAGCCCCTAATTGTATGTGGTATATCCTGATATCTAATATCTTTCGCCATACAAATGTTTGAATTTACTTTTTATAAATACTTTATTTTGATAGTAAAAAATATCACAACATGACTTCGACTAAGTGTAAGTGCTTAAAAATTATTAAGTTATTTAAGGCTTTAATTGATCTAAAATCCATTTAATATAAAATGAGACTTTTGCGTAGATGCCTGGATAATTATTTGGGCTACCACAAGAGTTGGCTCCGGCAGAAATTATTCCATATTGAATATATCGTAGACTCAAAACTCTTCCAGGAAAAATAAGAGGACCTCCAGAATCACCTTTGCAGCTGTCAATCATATTTTCTCCACCCGCACAAATTTGTGCATCACTAATTTTTATAGAACGCCTGAACACACGTTGGCATTCATTGTTTGAAATCACTGGTAATGTTGCCTTAAGTAGCACTTCAGAAGTTTGATCTGTTAAAAGGAATAAACGATATTATATTATTTTTCGATGCACAGAAATTTGGAAATTGTAATATAACTACGTTTTTTAAATGTGAAAGGGGAACTTACTGTTTTCTGTTAAACCCCAGCCTGAGATAATAACTCTCTCTAGCTTTTGGCGCTGTGATGCTTCTGTTACTGGTAAGCAAACCGCTTGGACGGTTTCTGTAAAATAATAGAAAAAGATGTTTATAAATAGGATTAAACATAATTAGTTAGACTCTAGTTGTAGGATTTGGAAAGATACGTGAAAGCTACCAATTTAGTTACGAATTTGGGAAAAACTTTTTTAATTTAGGTACCTTTATAATTTCACGTAAAAAATAACATTTTTCGTATATTGAGTTGAATATCTAACATTGAATAAATTTTTGGAACTAATTTAAATGTCTCTGTACTTCTTAACCAACAGGTAAAATTGAATTAATTTGTCGTCCGTATTTCCCACTTCGCAAATGTATGTACATAACTTGAGATAATTTGCTTTGTTTAGTTAGAACGTATAACATAAATTTAGTCTTAGAAAAAATAAAGGGGATTTTATATTGATCTCGTATGGTAAGAAATTAGCTTCGGATTTTTCGAAAAGTGACTTCTGATTTATATGATTATTTAACGTAAAACCTTGACAACTATTTTCATTTCGTATTTAATTGCAAATAGGCTTACCAGAGGTAATATTCACTTCTCTCTTCAATCTGAGCAATGCGACATCATTTGCAAAGCGAACGTTGTTGTACTCTGGATGAAATACGACTTCCTCAATTTCAATGTCTTGTGGAGGGTCAGCGCATTCGTTTTCATTTCCAAATTTTTCACAGTCAATTTCAGAGGTGCGGTTGTACTCGCCTACCCTGACAGATACTCTGAAATGTTTATTAAAATTAATTTTTAATTCTTTTGTGAGTAGCTAAATAATGTGCATATACGATAAATTCTATATTAGGCCTATGTATCATAAAATGTTCACTTTAAAATTTTTCTCATATTTGTAAAGGATAAAAGTTAAAATTGTACTTACAAAATATCATTAATTCCAGTTACACAGTGCGCAGCAGTCAAAACGTATCTGGAGGAAATAAGAGCTCCACCGCACTGAAATTCTAACCCATTTTGGGTCTGGTACTGTAGCATTGTCATCCAGGGGAATTCCCCGATAGCAGTTGCTTCGCCATAGGACACTTTATTGTTTTCAATACGTCCACATTGGGAAAGTGGTAGGAGTTTCAAATTTGGATGATCATTAACATTATTAATTTCAACATTTGGCGTAGTCTCTTCTTCTTTTATTTCTTCCTTATCTGTCTCTCCTCCGTTATTAAACACAACGTCAGGAGATGGAGTTGAATTGAGCCTATGCCTCGCTGAGCAGCAAGCATAATGCTAAAAAAAGTAAATTTATATGATAAAGATGAATAAATATATATATGTCAATTTATATTCAAAATATTAAATTATTTGTTAGTAATTAAGTTGTTATTTTCTTTACCATTTACTTTTTATGTGCCTCTGTATCGTTGTGAAAGCATTATGTTCACAAAAAATTAAAATTTATTCATTTAATAATTAATTAGTCCATATGCACAGTTGCTATAATTTAACTGTATTAAGCGTAAGCGATATTTCTGAGAAATTTACGGAACTTTTCTTATTTTATTGTTATTTGGAAGGGGGCTACGCATATATGTAGTGGGCACTGCGACCAGATCTTTGGCGCCAAGGGCACAAATTGATGCTTGCGCACTTAGTGACCATCAAAATATTCCTCGAGGCATTATCGTACAAAGACCTGAAACATGTTTACCATGTCCTTCTTAATTTTTACTTTTTTAATTTAACATAAGCCGCACGTAAAAAATTGGTTGCAAAACCAGGCAAAGTATTTAAAGTACATTTTTTGTTTTCTTGGTTGAACTGGGTAATAGAAGGAGGCTATAGTTATAGTTATTAATTTTGAAAAGTCAGACTATATTTGCCTGTGATGAAGTGATTTTCCTGCTAAATTAATATAAATTATACTGCAATGACGTATATGCAAAACGTAAGAATTTCTAATATTATTTAGTGCGTATATATATAGTAAAATTCTATTAGATTTTAAAAACAAATTACTTATCTGAAATGTAGTTGACTTATTAAAAGCTCTAAAAGCTGATTGTTAGTCTTACCATTAAACATTTTACTTAGGTTACTTTTACACTACTTCGTTTTTAGAATAACGATTTTTGCATGTGAAATATAAACACATACATAGCTTAATTTATAATCATGAAACTTGTATAGCCTCCACTACCACTTACGAAAGCATTAATACCTACTATACAATAATTTGATAATCCACTTTCAAAATAGTTGTTTGCTTTTGCTCTAGTAATATACATTTTACTTAATACCTTTTATCATGCGTGTATAAACAAATTCGTAGAGAAAACAAATTTTAAATTTTAGAAAGCCATATTTATAAAAGTATGGATTATTTTCTGTAACTTTTAATTTCACTTTTCGGGAAAACAATAAATTCAATCTTGTGGCGGTTCGGATTTGATAAATTCGTTAATGAATTTCTGAATATCTTACCTGATGTCGACTTAAGAATCATTTTTGTCGTAACACAAAATTATGAAATAACGAAATGAAAATCAAATTAGCAAAATTTATAAAATTCTTGAATAATTTTTAATAGACAAAATCTCTGCTTATCGAATAAAATAGGTGTAGTCAAACCGATTCGATTTATATAACAAGCTTTATAAAATGCTAATTAGAAGTAATAAAAGCCGTTAACCGAAAATTAATAAGTCTCTCGAACTGTCACATGCCGGCTTAAGGCGTCGTGCATAGATATCAAGTTAATAAAATGGCACCAAACTTAAAAATTATTTTCTTCACTATCTGACATTCTAAGTAACAAATACTACTTAAACGAATACTAGAGATTATTATAATATTTTATTCGTGAGTTTACTATTCGTTTTTACATTTAATGATAACTACATAGAAGCTTTCAAAGTTTTAGGTGAAAAATAAGGACTTTGAAATTTAAATCAAAATACGAACAAAGACAAAATTTCAATTTTTGCTTTAAGCTAAATACTTGATCCATTTTATCTCTAGCTGCAAGAGCAAAAAAATTCAACGTGGCTAAGTGGTGGAACAGGATTAGACGCAACCTTTAGTTGAACTAGCATGCAAAAAACACAAAATAAAAATAAATTAATTCTGCCGTACATGAGCTGTATAAATTTGTGTATTCCTTTGAATAAATTTCCACCTCTCTGCGCTATTTGATGCAAAAATTTCAGGCATTTATAATTTAGTAGGTTTCAAGTTAATTAAGGTTTATGGATAAAACGTGAACTTCATTTTACTTTAAAATGGCACACAGTTACCTTGCACTTGAAAGCTACGTGCGTTTCAGCAACAAATACCAAAAAACAAGTTTTTTAAATTTTCGATAAAATGAGGATGAATTTAAACTTACTTATGCATGAGAACAATCTTGTTGTCACTGTTTATGAGATTTTAGACGAAATTATCTGGCTATCAATTTTTATAACTTAATTAATGAATAGAAATACAAATTATGAGAAATATCAAGATTATCATTATTAATTGTGCAGGAAAATCGCGAAATTTTAAATATAATCGCCTGGAGAATGTTGCCAGCCGAGGCTGAATCGTATGCCAATGCGCGGTGTACAAATTAACATTTCAGGTTTCAATAATTGTTTCGGAATATTTACAAAAAAAGAAAGAATGCAACTTCCCCAACTTTTTAAAAATTTAATGCTTCTCTTTAACTTATCACCAGATTTTGGTAAATACCCGAAACGAGTTTCACAATTTTTTGCAAAATAATGCCACTCAGATGGCGCTATGGAAACGTATAATTATGTGTCTATTTACTATTTTAAAGTTAGGTAATTTGCTTACCGTGTTATCATAAGTTCCACAATGACTTCTCTTCAAGTAGTCAAGGACTTTTTGCGGTAGAGGCTTGGTATTGCTCATCAAAATGTCTACGATGATACTACATTCTTTGGCCGGAACGCAGATTCCTGCTTCTCCTACGGGGGTTTTGCAAGCATTTTCTGCACAGAAAACATAAAAATTTAAGCACTTGAAGAACACTTTAAACATTAGAATCACTTACGGGCATTCACAGAAACCACAAATATTATAATTGTAACAATGGATCGCGGTAAAATCATCATTATGGATAATTGGTAAAACCGCCAAATTACTAAGAGCGACTATAAAATTTCTTAACTAAGTTAAGTCGGAAATGAATCTCCCGGTCAACGTTACTAGACTGACTGGACATAAGACTGTTTACACAATATTTATACAACGTCTTAAGAAGCCGGCGAAGAGAATCCACAAGCTTTTACTCTTCTTTCTTTGATGCTTCCAACTTCCAACCTATCTCAAAATCGCAAGACTGTGAAATGTTACTCTTGGAATACATAGAGACATTCGATGTCCAGTCGACCAAGTCATTATCCGTGTTGATTTACAAGCACTTTAATTGGTACTTGGGATCAGCCTGGAAATTCGAGTGGGATTTTTTCCGAAGAACCACCATCAACATTAATTCCTTGCATCTTAAGCAATGAAAAAGAAAATGCAAAACAGAATAAAAAACACAGTCTGCACTTCTTGCACCTTAAACACTAAAGCGACTAATGGTAACTGGAATCAACTTAGTTTCTGGGGAATCACACAAAATGTATGCCTCCTGGCAAAATTTATTTTATTTGTATCGTGTCTTTAATTCGATGAGAGAAAATCTTGCTAATTTGATGAATAAATCTCCAGCTAAAAAAAAATATGCTTTATTATTATTTTTTTTCCGGACAACGCCTTTCGGCTGAGAGTGATTTGTTCACAAAGAATTTATTGTTTGGATTCAACAGCCTCACCGCGTATTTTACTACAAACTCTGAATGGACCGCAGAACATCATTTTCGGTGAATTTTGTTCGGGATTAGTAAGACGGGTCAAGAAACATAAAATTGCGAAATCCACCGTAAAATTATGACTAAAATAAATTGCGAAATTTACTTTTTACACTGGAATTCAATCAAAACTTATTAAAGAAAAATAGTAGAAATAATGCAGATTTCGATTTTATGGCAAATTTGTTTTACTGGATAGATATTCTAAAAGATTTTGATATACAAAACAAGATTAAGTATGCAGGTTGAGTCACTCGACTAACGCCACTGTTTCAAAATATTGAACGGCAATATAATATAATAATTATTATTATATACTAAATAATATAACTCTTAAAATTATACTTCAATCTAATTCTATTAAACCATTATAAAAACATTCATACATATGTATGAATATTAAACTTTTATGCACGGGAATGCCCATTTTCAATGGCTCATATTTGTTTGGGTCAATTATTATTATTATCTGCCGCTTTTACTAACCATACTAATTTTAAATCAGAGTATATGTAACCACAAAATTCTATTAATTATAATCTCCAAAACTATCTGTTATCAAATATTGGTTTTTTAAATTAATCTAAGTTGAATTTCCCCAAAAACTACGAAAGTACGTGCTAGTAATAACTTTAGATACAAATTGCAGAAACCATACCAGCTAATTAAGTTTTAATGACCTTTTGGTTTTACCTTGAATTTTGAGTCTTCTTCTCCTGACATTAAATGAGCTATAATATTTATTGAAGAAAGGCTTCGATTAGAAGCTTTAGAGATACCAAAATATATGTTTACGATTTTACTAATGTACAAATTTGTCAGTACCCACACAGTTTAAAAAATATTCCCCATTAATATTTCATCTTTTACGTTTTAGTACAGTAAAATTTTGAAATGTACCGTATTATACAAACTCATATTTATAAGTTTTTAATACTTAAAGATTAACAAAATATGTGATATTTAAATGAAATCAATCAACAATTAACATATTAACTAACAGATGGACGTGATCTGCCCAAGACGATATATATGTACATACTTACATATATGCGTATAGCTTTTTCTACAATTAATTAGTAGCTTATCTTTGAACTCTTGCTTTTTACTTTTTATTAATTAATTCATAACGATAATTTATATTTTTGTTCATTGAGCAAGTTTGCATGTACTATTTTTCGTTAGATTGAACTTTGTAGTGATAAGATAGATCATTTTAAGATTTGTGTAAACTTTAAAACAATTTATATTAATTCTTCTCGGAAACACTTATTAAATTTGTCGCGAAACTGATAGTTTTGTTGGAAATGACGATTATAGTTATTTGTTATCACCTTTAGCACGTAGAAATTTTAGTATCTGCAAAAGGAAGGGTTATAAAGCTTTAACATAATATAATATTATAGTTAAAAATTTTAAGAATTGTTTAGATTTGATATACTGATTTTCCCCAAAGTTGACCGATTTGTTATAAATTATTAACCGAAGGAACTCCCCGTAAGGGTATTAATTGGCTTAAAGTGAATAATTTTCACATTTGCGGTTTGGTCCAGCTCAATCTTTGAGTCACTACTTTTGTGAATCATAATGATTATCATAGCGATTACAGGGAATACTTCATATGGATTGTATTTTTAATTAAGTAAATGAGAAATTTACTTTATTCTATTTTAATTAAATAAACATATCTACTAACACACATTAATTTTAGTTTACTCAACTTGTTCACATTAAACTAAACTGGAACTGAATTTCCAGATTTGAATAATAATGTTGTATTCGTTTCTTTAACTTGTTTGTTATATACCTACAATAAATGCATAGCTAAATAATCAATTTATCGTTCTTGTAGAAAAAGGTGCTGTTCGGACATTATCATCATTAATTTTTAACATACCAATAGAGCGACTCATTAACAAAAAATGTTTTACAATTTTCTTTAACTTAAAGATATCATTATTATGGATTTGCCTAATGATAAAACATTCAGTGTTAAACCAGCACCACTTTGAACAATTTTATAAGTCTAACCTTGATTATATGTACATGCATACTAATAGTTTCATTAAAAGCTTCGAAAATTAAATTTTAATGATTACATATATTCGTAATTAAACGCAATTATTTTATGTCATCTTAGCTATTAACACAGAAAAAATAGCTAACTTATCGATTAAGTAACCAGAGATAACAAAACATGCAATTCTTTGTGATTAAAGAGGTCAATCGTAATACAATATAATGGAATAATTATTTTGAATTCTATCAATAAAGAGTTCAAGCTCAAAAATTAACAACCGTGCTGAAATATAAATAGAAATATCGCATTTTTATTGTGGGAAAATACCGTGACTTTGTAAGTATTCACGCCATGGAGTGTGATAAACCAATCTAAAAGATTTCGAAAATAATTAAATTTGTTTTCGACGGCTATTTAGAGGAAATGAGCAAAATTCGTAGAGAATATAAGATTTAAAATATGTATTTCGCCATTGGAAGAAATGAGTCGGGAAAATATGTTATTTTACGTAAATAAATCTATAAAAGTAAGATAAATTTAAGTTAATTTTAAGTAATACGTATAAGTCTTGTCTTCTTGGAATTATACGGATAATTTAGGATAAATTTAAAAGGATGAACATGCATAACATAAGTGCAAGCAAATGCACATTTTCAAAATGTGGTATATATTATTATCATCACATAAAACATGCAAACTTACAATCAGACTAATGCTATGAGACAGAACCTAATCTTCAACACGATGAGGCTGCAAAAAGAGAAACAGAAAAATTAAATTGCCAAACGTATTTCCTAATAAATACTTGTCAGGATACTTATCCTTTTCTGAGCAAACACCAGCAACTATAAAAATCATAGAATGTATACTTGCATTTAATACTACAACTTCTTTTCGAACTATAATTATTTTAAATCTGATTATAGTATTTCTAGATAAAATTCTAGAATCTTTAATAATCTCTGTAGTATCCGAGTTAATATATTAGAGGGGAGTCACATTTTGTGGTATTTCCCTAATTTATCGTTATATCGATAGATTTGACCAAGAGACCACAATAAAAAATTCACATGATGTAGTTATAAAATATATTTATTTTGGTGATATGTTTTGTCATGTTTGACGTTATGCATTTCTAGATTTAATTAATTAATCATAAAAATATTTTGAGAAGTTGTTACCATCTTAATGGTGGTCCCCTTTTTAGATGGCTATCGAAGATCTATATACTTAGTAGTAGTATCGTTCTCTATATAGTTTTCATTGAAAAACGAAAAGAGAAATTCATTTTAAAGTTCCACGAAAAGTATGTATATACATATATAAATGTTTTTAACTTCGTCAATTTTGCTTAGATCAGCATTAAATTTTAAACAAATATTTAAATGATATCGTAGTTTATTAAAATAAGAAAACAAAATATTATATTGGTATAATTTAAAACCAAGTAAAGTCAACAGATACTTGATTTTTTTTTCCATTTTATATTCGAAACGTGATTAAAAAAAATAGCTTTAATTCTTAATTCCAAACATTATGTTTGAATTGAAAGTTTCAAAATAGAAGATGTAAAGTACACATTTAGAGCATATCAACAGATCCAAACTTTTATTTTATGTTATGTTAACTAATGATAATAATTCATAACAATCTATATTTAGTACTTACGCACAGTAGTTGATGTGGAAAACTAGCTGTAGGAATCTTGCGACGATACTCTAACGATTGCAGATTTATTACATAATTTAAATACATCGATGTTATCGTAAGGAGACTATACCAAACTAAATAGCATATTCTAAGAACATAAAAGATTTAAAAATAAAAGTTCTGCAATTTTTCTGGACTGAACCAAAAACTAATAAAGCCCAGAAAAGAATTTACTTTTGGTAATAAAGTAATATGAAACTTTTAAATCTGTTGCCAAGTACAACTCCATGCTCAAAATAGGATAAAATGGAATCAGATAAGCGTTCTACATATGTATAAATAATTAGAATCATCAGATTTGTGGAAAAAGGACATGATCATAATAGAGCATGTTAATAACTTTTATATATCGTCGCTGCGCGTGCAAAAGTAGCTATGTGTTATTTAGTCATTTTCGGCTTTTTATGAAATTTGAATCCTTGTTTCAATACACACATACTGTAAAAACAGCTAAGCGATAGACGCAATATTTACAGAGTTACGGAACGTTTTAGTTTCCATAGAATTATAAAGTAGTTACGTGCTCTAAATGCACATAGCTTGTATTTACGACTCAAATAAATAACTATATGTGTCAAATTTGCCTATTATGTTTAATTTGGCATTATTAATAATGTTATCTATCCAAAAGTAATCTAAAACTACGTAAATTTGTTATATGTATCAAAGTAAGAATAAATTATTTAAATACTCATTTTTCGAGAAGATCAGTTTTTTGCGTCTCCTGTAAAGTGTGTAAAAAACACATAGCTACTTTTGCACGCGCAGCGACGATATGGACTTTTTAATAATTATGTTTTTTAAATACATACAATAATAATCAAAAATGAAAATAAATCAGTTTGGTTTTTAAATTTTAGTGATTTTTGTAACCTTTTAAAAGTTATGATGCTCTTTAGGAGTTTAAAATCTCTCCAATCTCCGAAAATGCCTACTTAATTTCATACCGCCACCTTATGGAATTTGCGTGCAACTGAAACGTCACAATTTTCTTGATTAAATTTACTAAACGTCAATTTGATGGTACCTCGCATTCGTCGACCTCCAATCATCCTTCCCGTTTGGCTCTGGTAGCGGCTGACAGGCAACGACCCTCAGCCGATAATTTAAATTATTCCTCAGTAAACGTGTCAAAGCGTAAATAGTCAACCGTGTAACCGTATAGTTAATTAGTTCATTCAGAAAAATGAAGTTGTTGTCAACCGTTCGAGTAATTGCACGCCGGGCTTTCTCCACAAGCACAAGCAGCAAATCCTCGGCTGCGATCCAAAAAATCACCGTCCGGGAGGCGCTCAACTCGGCGATGGACGACGAAATGGCCCGCGACGAAAGAGTCTTCCTTATGGGCGAGGAGGTCGCTCAATATGACGGCGCCTACAAGGTGAGCAGAGCCGCACATTTTACGCACTGATTACGTAAACAAGCGGAGTTCACGCATCGGCCGACACGTTCGCTGGGGCCTGCCAGGAGTTATCTAATTTGTTTGTCGCCCCTCTGACTTGCGAGTGATCGGCTTCCGCAGCGGCCTTGAGGGGACACTGTCTGTCGCTGGGACCGGGATCACGTGCGGGGGTAGTGACAACCCGTGGACCAGAGTTGCTTTTACACTACAAATTTGGCGCTAAAGGAAAATGTTAAATTCCTCTTATTAGTTAGTACGTGGCTGCTATCTCCGAATCTCTAACTTATTTAGAATTCAATCTGGTGGATTATAGTTCTTCCAAGGTTCTTCCATACCCAAACCAGAAATGCGACAAACGATAGTTTATTTGGACCTTATTCCTGAACTACTGCACGCGTTAAATTTTCCGATTTCGCTTAATTAGGTTTATCTTTCTTTCTTATTTATTGCTTTAGCAAAACGAGAGTTCAGCGAAAACAGAAAGTGGAGTTCGATTTCCAGTCTCCTTGGTTACATAAAAAACTATTCAAATAATAGCGTTCTAGTTTTCTTGATAATTTCTCATTATGCGGCAGCGCGGTTTAGGACAGCGCAAAATTCACTGACGATTTTTTCGGTTATTTTCTTATTTGCAATGTGTCTTATTGCCTTTAAAAGGGTCGAATAAATTTATGAAATATCATAGATCCACTAATCGTCTTCGCTTCAAATTTTTATCTCGAAATATTTCCACGGCTTTAATAATTTTTACAAAATGATAAACTTCCATTTGTCGACATATTTGCTTAATTATAGATGTTACTAATATTTTTAGTATAAATAAAGATAAAAATAAAGGAAAGTTACTTCGATATCAAAATATCGAAAACTGAAAGATACTCCTAATATATAGTATTGAATTCAAAAAGTTTTAACATTTCACATAGACAATATTTTAATATGTAATCAATGTTCGAAATAAATCAATTTTAGGTTTCACGAGGCCTTTGGAAAAAATATGGTGATAAAAGAGTAGTCGATACACCCATCACTGAGATGGGCTTTGCAGGCCTCGCCGTTGGTGCTGCAATGGCAGGATTACGACCAATCTGTGAATTTATGACTTTTAATTTTTCAATGCAGGCTATTGATCAGGTATTGTTTTTGGGTTTTAAATTAATTTCCAAATAAATTACCGACACCCTTTAAATTTCAAAATGCAAGGTAATAAATTCAGCTGCGAAAACGTTTTATATGTCGGCAGGCACTGTTAATGTACCAATTGTGTTTCGAGGTCCAAACGGGCCTTCAGCTGGAGTAGCTGCTCAACATTCACAATGCTTCGGTGCCTGGTACTCGCACTGCCCTGGATTAAAAGTTGTATCACCTTATGATTGCGAAGACGCCAGAGGACTTCTAAAGTCGGCCATTAGAGATCCTGATCCAGTTGTGTGTCTTGAAAATGAAATTATGTATGGTGTTGCCTTTCCGGTTAATGATAAAATTATGGACAAGGAATTCTTAATTCCAATCGGCAAAGCGAAAATCATGAAGGAAGGCAAACACATCACCATCGTCGCACACTCGAAAGCTGTTGAAGTTGCTCTTCAAGGAGCTGCTGAATTAGCTAAGAGGGGTTTGTAAAATCACAATTTTTTGCACGAAAAGAAACGAAAATTTCACTTTTTCTCAGGAATTCAAGCCGAGGTAATCAATTTAAGATCCCTACGACCATTGGATACAGAGACAATTTTCAAATCAATACAAAAAACACATCACTTAATCACAGTTGAATTAGGCTGGCCGCAGTGTGGTGAGTTTCATTAAAATTATTAAAATTATATGTTTAGTATTAAACTAAATTTATAGGAATTGGCTCCGAGATTTGTGGCAGAGTAATGGAAGATGAGATTTTCTTCCATTTAGATGCGCCAGTGTTAAGATTAACAGGTAATAAATTTCTAATTTATACATATTTAGTTGTCTGGTATATAAATTTCGTTTTAGGAGTTGATGTGCCAATGCCTTATGCAAAGACGCTGGAACAAAATGCCCAACCACAGCCAATTGATGTAGTACAAGCTTCAGAAAGAATTTTGGGGAAGAAAAAATCAAAATAAATCAATATTAAATGTGACCTCACTTATTTTTGAAAAACCTTAAACTGCAAGAATTGCATATTAATAGATTGTTTTTATTAATGCTACATAAATTATATTTGTAATTTATTCTCATTTTTCCGACTCATATTTTAAAACATTTCCATATTCAGTACCGTAATTTAAATTTTGCAATCTTCGGGAATTTCAAGATTTGTGAAAATTGTTGAATATATACATATTTAAATTTTACAATTATATTGCTTTAATTTCTTTGAACTAATTAGAGTTTTGGAGGTACCACTACAAGAGTAGGCTTTCCTGTCCAATGTGCATAGTTTTTTATGAATCCGAAATAGAATTTCCGATGAAACTTTTTATACTGAAAAATCCGTCCGCGTAGTTTACAAATATTTACAAAATAAATATACATATTTGTAAAATGAGGAAGGCATACAAGTGTAATTCAAAAATTAACTTTACTCCAACGAGAATAAATAAAACTTCTGACTGTTAAGAAAATGAAATTTTTAAAAAATCGATTTAATATAAAAACATTCGTATAAACATAGTTAAAAAATTTTCGATTGTAACAAAACTAAGTTTTACATGTAGGAACCCCAACCAATGTACATTGCCGCTAAGTTCTCAATGTTAGTAGCTTCAGTTATTATGTGATTTACTTGCCCTTCCGTTGATAAAGGCATGTTAGAAGTTCTTCCCTTGATTTTAACCTAAATACATAATTTAAATTATTTAATAAATGCTTCAAATTTGTGCTACTTACGAAACCCTTAAGTCTCTCCTCAATGTGTTTAACGTTAGCCATTGCCTGCAAGTCCGTTCTCTCGGTGTTTCCGTCAGATCCTCGATTTTGTCGGTTCCAAGCAACCAAAGGGTCATATACAAAAGGACGTAGCACTGACATTAATGTTGGCGTCTGAGTTTGTAGCACTCTCATTGTAATTTCGCAACATTTTCTGAATAGGCCTTCGACTCCTAAAGGACCCATAGCATGGATCATGTTGTGAGTAAGGCGAAATGGTACCCTTTCTGGAAAATCGAAGCTTTCGCCCTTATTAAAAAGGCAGTTGAAATCGACATGGACAGTGTCACCGTTGGTTCCATCGAAGAGGATGTTTTCGCCATGACGATCCCCTAGTCCTAGAATGTAGCCTACCATTGACATAACCGCTGAAGTGCGAATATAAGAACTTCTAGCTTGGTACCAATTGTGTGGTGTCGTAAATCGCTGTTTAAACCATTCAGCAAATACTGGAGGATGGCGAGGAATTAGCTTGTTTAAGTATACATCAACTTTTTTCTCTACTGGATCACGGTTTGAGCAAGCAACTCCTTTTAGCTCCCTAGCATTCATGCCCTGCTTTCTACGTTTATAGATATCCAGGAGAATTTGTCGAAACGCGTTTAAATTATGAACCCACTCTATCAAACCGCATTCTTCGTTTAGGGGTAGCACAGCGTAGGTTCGAATTGATAATCGTCTTTGTCTAGCATCTGGATCTTGATGCAGATATTGTTTGACCACTGCATTAAATTCCATTAGTCGAAAGTCTTTTCTCAAATCATCTCTGGGTTTCATCATAACGAAGTACTCTTTTCCATCCGACCCGACTAATGCAACTTTCCTGGGTTTTTGAAGGGACATTAAAATTGTTATTTCCTCCTTAATGCCGTTGATATAAACACATTGGTTAGGAAATGCATTAAAATAATTAACTGGACTACTCCGTTCGTCTATAGGTGGTAAAACAGGTTGCATGAATTGTTGGAATGGCATAACTATTTGTGAAAACGAAGGATTGGCAAACAGTTTCGGTAAACTTTTTACTAAAGAGCTCACCGTTGGATTTGTTTCCCCTGTGGGGATTTCCTTGTTTGTAAGTTCAATCAGTTTTTCGGCGAGCGTATTAAAATCCAAGATAAGTTTTTGCACATCAGTGCGACCAAGTCTTTTATCTTGAAATATTTCACTGCATCGCTTGCGACGATTAGCATATGATGATTTGCAAACGTAAAGAAGCATCCATAAAGACTGTTGTGGAAATTTCAGTATAAGGCGTATTATTATTGATTTAAAAACGTCGTAGACTTCTTTCGATGGATGGCATATTCTACTAACTAGTTGAGAGAATGCTGTGAAGAATATAAAGAGTGGAACTGTTTCGGAAAATTTTTCCACAATATTGTTCATTTTCTTTCCAACTTTTCGGAAGTGTTCATCTGTTTTCATTTGAGCGGTGAAGTCCAGCCAAATACTTAACAATCGTGGCATCGACTGATACATGAATTTACAGCCGTAAAACATGGACTTTCCATAATAAACCATAATTTCCAGAAGCATTTCCCTCCCTTGATGCTCCTGTTGTTCCGCTTCGGAAAGGGAGGCGTACACTCGATCTATGTATTGAGCTAAGTGGACAAAACACTTTTCAGACTTTTCATTTCCCTTGAGGGATTCCTTGAAGAATCGAATATTCAAATCACTGCTAATGTTCATGGATTCAGCGTTATATGACGCTTGTAAAAATTTGGCTTCAGCATACAGTATACGGGTATTATCTGGTAAACTGTTTAGTGTTTTGTCTTTTAGTACGTCTTCAATTTCCTTGATCTTTTGCTCAATCACTTTAAAGCTGTTCGTCTGATCTCCCTTTTTCCAAAGTAGTTTTGCCTTTTCAATAAATAGAGCTTCCGGCTCATACTGCTCTGCATTCATAATACAGAGTTGTGACTGTTGGTACCAGCCCGCCTTTCGCGTAATTTCAGAACTTTTAATCCACATGTTCCCAATTTCATCTTTTAAAATATTCGATAACGTTTGGATTGTTGCCGGCGTTTTTTGAGAAGACGCTATCAAATTTTTTGTTTCGTTCAACAAAATTCGTCGTAAACACAAAACTGGTTCGGTGATTTTTGGTGTCGGTTGAAGTATGTCTAATCGAGAATTCCAATCTTTAAAAAATTTATTAAGTATCTGAATACAATCCTGTTCTGAACTATTCCTATAAAGATCCATAAAAAGAGTCTTTGTCTTTTCAATCTCTGATATGAGATGGAGTTTCATCATATGTGGATATCCTTTATGATATAAATTCTGTTCATTACCTCCACTTTTTAGAAGATCTAGAATATTCAACCGAATCTTTTCAATAGTCAAAGCAAATTCATTGTCATTTTTTCTGTAGCTAACTAAAGCCTGTCCACATTGGACACCCCAGTTAGTGCTTTCATTTACGTAGGGATTTTGTAATAGTTTATCCAACTCATCGAATCGACTTAGCCTCCACAATGGTTCTGCTTGTATTTCTTTTAAGCAATCGTCCATGTATTTTTCACCCAATCGATTTAAAAGACCCTCTGAAATTAGCAAGGCTGTTTCAGGAGTATCTAAAAGTAAATAACATTGGACAATATCCTTAATGTTGGTTGATGAAATATCCTCGGATTGCATAACTTTTTCGAAACAAGCTGTTGATTCCAGTAAACGATCAGTCATGTTGTTAACAAGGATCTGTTCGGATAAAGTAAGATCAATATTTTTCATACCCATCGCACCCTCTAAGGAATCAGAGTCCATTAGTTCTGCATAAATTTCTGCCAAAAATGATAAACTCTGTTGAAGCCGTCCAGCTTTATCGGCTTCGATATACGCTTCAAGATATCGCAATGCCCTAGCGTATTCACCGCAATAGAAATTTGATTGTGCAATTAATTGGTTATCAAACCGCTTTAAGAATGATTCGACCTTAAGATATTTTGAATCAGGCGTATGTCCAATGTAAATTAGCCTCCACTCTCTAAGCCATCTTTCGAGAAAATCTAAAATGTCAAATCCGATTTTGGCGCACTGAACTCCAATAAACTCAGTTAATTCCTCTTGTTTTCTAGCTTTTTCCGATGCGACAAACTGAAGAGTTTTTATACCTCTCGGACGATCCGTGTTAATATGAAATACATTTCCATCTTTTACGGCAGCCTCAAAAACGCACTGAAGCTCTTCGAAGATTTTGTCAATATTCTCAGTCTCACTCGATTGGATCGAGTGCAGAACAACATAAGGTAAAAACAGTGATAACGTACTTAAATCTCTTCGAATGCTAGGCCTGAACGAAGACAACAAATGGTTGGTCTCCTCCACTTCAATATTATTAACCATTTTGCTCGACCAAATGTAAGCCCATTCCAATGGCGATATACACTTAGCACTCCCAAAAACTGGATGAATCTTAACATTATCGTTGGATTTAAGCACCGTGTAGCAAGACTTAAGCAGTGGTTCCATCAACTGCCGCATCCACTGCGGAAGGACTTCCCAAACATCTTGTTTCTTTTTAGGACGCAACATAACTTGTCTTTCAGATAAGATTTCTTGGATGGCCAAGGAAAAATTGTCAACATATTTTGTATCTTTCTGGAACTGGTACGCTCGACAGAGCTCCTGTAAAGCCATTATGGCAAAAGAATCGCTATGTATATCTAGGGCAAAATCTTTCTGAGGTGCATAATTTGGCGGAAGGTGACTGGGCTCGATAGCACCAATTTCGCCAAGACATTTTCCTGCCATCAATTGTAAATTCTTATCCGCATGCCTACAAGAAGCCATTAGGTCATTCAGAACAGACTCTAACATTGGATTTATGCTATTTTGTCCAATAACCAATTTGTTCAAGTTTTGTCTATTAGTTTTGAACAAATCAGTTAAATATTTCAGCGCATAAGTTCGTACCGCCAGATTCTCTTGCTTAATCTGAACGACAAAAAACTTAAATTTTTCCTTGAAGTCATCACCTTTCCATAATCTTTCGGTTTGCTGTGTCACGAAAACTTTAATTTCTTCATCAACTGAATAGTTTTCTATAAAGTACAAATCAGGAATATGTGAACTCAGCAAATTTCCATTCGATAAAATTAGAAATTTGTACATAGAGTTAATTTCTTCTGGATGACTTTCTAACAAGGGTTCCATAGATGCTACAATAGTGCTTAAAAGTGGGCCTAATGCTTGTATGTCCACAACTTTTATAAATATGCTCCAAACTTTGGCGCAAATAGGCTTCAAATCAACCCCTTCAACCGTCTGTGCTGTGCGGAGCATTGCCAAAATTTTAAATCGAAAAGGTGTAATGTCTTTAGACCCAATAAATCTTATTATTTCACCCAAACTTAACATTGTCTCCTTTTTTAGATTTTTTTCGCAATCAGGATTTGTTAAAACGGCTTCGAAATGGGTTAGTACTCCTAAAAATCTTGTTGCAATATATTCAGCCATTTTACCGTGTGGAATTTCACCACTTCCTTGCGTGCCAACAACGTCCCGAGGCAACAAACATCGAAAAACCTTCATCACATTTTCTGGATTTTCGTGATAGTAAATCAAAATTTCAGCAACGGTTCTCTAAATTATTATTATTAAATTCAATTCCTCTAGGGATCAAAATACACTAACCTTAATGTCTGAATGTAGCAGGGTATACAAGCTGCTCCCAGTGTTGTCAACAACAAAATCTATGCACCTTGTACTGATTTCAGTACTCTCATTTAAAAACAAATAAGGGTAGAGGGTCAAAAATGCAAAAGATAGCAGAGCAGATATTCGTCTTTGGACATAGTCTGCCACTTCCTCTAGCAATTCCATGCACTCCTGATGCTAAAATATTTTATTTTGACCAATCAATTCATTTTTTAATACAAATGTTACATACTTTAATACACCATGGCAATAATATGGCAACAATAAACTTTTGATGCTGCCTCACAAAATCCGTAGTTCCCATGAAACCAAGCATTTTTGTTATCTATGGGAAATATATTTATTATAAAATAAAGCGATTGAGGTTTAAAGCCACGTAAAAAACAAACTGAAATATTCAGAATATAAAAGAAAATTATACAAGCACCTTCCTGGGCAAACATTCTTAAATGTATTTACTTTAATCTTCTTTTTGAGCAAGCAAACTAAAAATATAAAGCATCTTAATAGATAAAGAAGTGGAAGTGGAAGGAGGGTAAACGTGATTGTTTAATTGATAATTACTTTTACACATCCTACTGACCTGAACACCTTTTAACACTTAAAAAATTATTGAATTATAGTAATAAAAGTGCCAGCCAATGAATTTTGATGAGCCTTAGTTTAATAATTTTTTTTACTTATATAAATTAATATAACTAAAGGTACTTACATTGCTCAAAGAGTTACACAGCGGAACTCCATTCGTTAAATAAATGCTAACGCAAAGTCTGATGATGAGTTTTAAAGTATCCTGCTTATACCAATTAAGCATTTGTTTTGGGGTAACTTTATGTTTTAAACAAATTTCCTGAGCGCAGAGTGCCGCTTGATGGGCAACGCAGGACTCGTACCCAATAAAAAAGAAGAAAGTCATTTTGAACAATTTCTGGAGGACATCCTCTGAGATTTCTTCAATCGATCCAAATTGCCGAATCATGTTCACCACATGTGATTGGTACTCCTTGTTTCTAGTTTTTAAGCAGTCCTTGACTGAGTTTAGTAAGCCTTGAGTGCATTTTTCAAGTAAAGCCTTTTGAGCCGTCTCAGGTTTTGCTAAGATTTGCCTAATTATGGGAGAGAATTGGTTCGAAAACGCCAAGCGTATATGTTCGCTTTTATCCGATAAAAGTTTTATCCAATTCTCTTGAATTTGCTCATCTTCTAGAAGATTTAAATGCAGCAATAAAGATGGTAGGGCTCTTATTAGATCTATTGAATTTTTTTCATCCGACAATGCCGAAAATACTATTGAGAAGTCTCGTAGGAATTCATTCGCCGGTGGGTTCTTTCTTACATGTATAAAAAGACCTTTGTTCTTTGATAGCAATTCTCTTCGAAATTCCTCATTGGGAGTTTTTTCAGGACAAACACACATGTTTTGAATGTCACAATCTCTGCAGACGATTTTATATGAGTACGAGAAATCTTCCCGTATTTTAAACATAAAAACGTTTCCATTGAGGGAACAGACCAAACGCTTAATATTTTGGCTTATTATTTGTGGCAGAGGTCTTTTACTAAGCGATGGAGTAATTAATTGTTTTTTTACAATACTGAATGGAATAATCCGATTTATTATCAAATTGAAGAAACTGTCCTGCAGTAGAGGTCCCAATTTATCAGGGTTTACTATGAGTTGCTCTATCAGATCCTTGTAGTAAGCTCTTGCTTCTTGTGAAAGGTAATCGTTCTCAATGTTTACTAGGAGCGTAACGCACCTCTGTTGGAAGCTATTTTCTAAAGATGGCAATATATCGTCTCTAAGCGGGATTACTGTTTCACATGACATACCAAATGTGCTTCGAAGACTTTGGCTAATTATGTTCATGAAAGTTATTTGAATATCAGTGGGAAGTTCTTTGCATATTCGATTTTGTAGAATTTGTCCTGCTATGTCAATAATATAACAATAATGCTGAAAATCCACATTCGATTTAGGTACTTTTTTTAGAACGTTTTTAATCAGCGTTACAATATTAGTAGAGTCTTGAAAAAACTTCAGAGAAATTATTTCAATCTGAGATTCGTCCAAAAAGGTTTTTTGATATCCAGATATGTTTGCTTTGCATATATTGCAGACTGGTTGATTTAAGTGTTCAAACTGATGCCACACATGGTAATAATTCGCGATATTATTAATTGATTTAAATATTTCACCGATAAGTCGCATATTTTGAATAAAAGTCTCATCGAATGTTGTATTGTTATATCTGGTACAAGTTTTAAGAGAATTTACCAAAACTTCGTGGATCCTTTGCCAAGTTTCACTCCCTTCATAAAGATTGGAAGCCACTTTTATATCTTTTGCCTCTTCCAGGATAAACAGTTCAAGAATGCGACAGATTTCTGGAGATTCAAGCAAAATGTCTGCTAATTTTAAAAATTCAGTTTTGCTAAGTTGCTTTATGTCGATCTGTTTTATTAAATTTGTGAAAAATTTAACTTCTATACTATCTAAATGAATGCTTTTATATTTTTTGCTGTAAATAATACATAAAATGTTTGTCCAGTCCGTTAAGATATGTTGCAGCTTTTCATGAAATTTTTCTGGGAACTTGAGGCACGAAGTAATTTTAAGAAAGTTTTTAACTTCTTTGCCTAGTTCTATGACGTCTTCTTTCTTAACTATGTCAATTTCTAACCATAGCAAAAGTTTTTCACTAATAGACTTCATACCCTCGGTGATTGATTCGATTGCTGCTATAATCTGGGTAGTCACCTCATCCGTTAATGAAGCCAACTTGCTAACATAGGTAATGCAAAGTATTTTTATCCTTACATTCCCGAAATTAAAAGCATTTATCACGCAGTCAGTGCATTCCCCGCAGAGATCTTCGTGCAAATCAAAAGCAATGGTCATTCCGAATGTAAGAATTTTCAAAACCTGCTCCAGCAGAAAATCGCGGTTTTCCAGTTTTGAAATTTTAATCTTGTGATATTTTGCTCTCTCGAACAGGCTTTTTATAAAATTTTCGTTGTGGAAAAATACTTCTATTTCGACAGGGCCACTGCCCTCGGTAAGCTCGAGCGTTGCTAAAACGCGGCTGAGTTTAATATACTCTTTCATTATCCTTTTGAAGGTCGAGGACTGCTTGAGCAGACTGGCCGAGAGGAGTATCTCATGCAGTTCCATATTTGCTCTAATAAATCTGAACAAATCGGGCAGATATATGAGAAATTTTTCAATAAAAAGAATCTATCAAACTTACCCCTTGTTGTTATGAAATGTACTCATCGAGTACAGGAGCTGATTAAAAAACCAAGTGTTGCATACTTCCTCTGTAAATCTTTTCTCTGGAGGTGATTGCAATTTGGTTGAGAAGAGTCCGGGATCATCAAACGACAGGGTGCTTCCAATTGTGGAAAGGACCTCCTCGAATTTAATGCTTCCCACGACCTCCGTGACGGCTTTGGTTAGCATACCCCACATTATCGAATCACCGTCGCCTTCATCCATTTCATATAACTTTCAAAACTTTGCACAGAAAACTCTTGTGGTCAAAAGAAATCACATAACCAAATAAAAACAGCGTCTGCGTTGAACACTGCCCGGCTATTTGTTTACATCAGCTGTTATCTCCTTGACAGTGGGGCAGGGTTAGGCAAAATGTTTGTTCAGTAATCCGCTAGAGCGCCTGAGCGTCGGAAAGAGGCCTTTCATAAGATGTTAATGCATTAATCCAAGTTTTCGCTGCAGAATTTCCGTTCCGTCATTTAAGTATTTTAGGCAAGCACACTGGAAAATATATCATAATTTTAAAACTAAAGTAAATTCAGATGTTGTCCAATTAATAAGAAATATGATAGAATATATGAACCTTACGAAAAAAACATTACAGCCAAGCCTAAAAATTTTGAAAAGAGCATACATTCCACAAAAACGATTTCTGATTAATCTTTTCTGAAATTCGTGCCTGCATAGTTAAGGGGACATAAAAAGTAAACAACATTTTATTCGTTTTCCTTAATTGTTTATTTGAATGCATTCACCATTAATACATTTAATTATACTTGAAATACATTGTATGCTACCTTCAAGTAATTAGTTGTATATCTTTAAGTTTGGTGGTTATCATTTAACAATTTTCCATCTGACAGAATTTTTATTTTTATTAATATATTGTTCATTTTAGCACATTTAAATCTGCACATGTTATTATTATCCAATTTTACCATATATTTATGTGTTAAACATCTATATTTTGATTGCTGCGGTTATCTCCCAATAAGTCCAGATCACGGAGCCATATTTATCATATTTTCAACAACCTCTGCGCTTAATTCCGCCAATTTGTGCTCTTTGCAGCCTCATTTTAATATAAATATCCAACGAAAACGTAACCATAGAAATGTTACATTAAAGTACATTCCATTTTGCAAGGAAGTGTATTAATTATGTAGTTATTATTTAGTTGGTTTACTTATATTTTAGTACACATATAAGATTTTTTTTTTTGTTTTTAGATAAACTTACATTTTTCCACAAAATATTTTTTTCTTCAATTTTATTTAAATGTGTTTTTACTTTGATTTTATATTATAAATGTTTAGTTCATCTTATGTAGAAGAGATAAGATACATAGGTTTCATGTTCTTTCCTTTTGTTTATTAATTATTGCACTAGGTAACACTAACATTTAAGTTTTATTCTGGGTAGGACCTTAAAGTATTTAATATTTTCAAAATCCCAATAAGCGTTTTTGAGTTTTTTATTATCTAGTGGCTTAGCTTACAAATTAGAAATTAAGGTTTGCTTTACAGAAGTAACAATTTATAAAAAAAAAAACAATGAACTATATCTGTTATTAGGACATGAACAAGTTGATATTTTCTACTTTTTTGCTAAGAATTTAACTAAATGCATTTTCTGGCTTCATTAATTTTTTATCTTATAGTTAATTAAGTATTTACATTGGCAGTGAACATTATATTCATTGTTAGGATAAATTCATGGGGTGGGTTTGAAATTTCCCTAAAATAAATGCAGGATACATTATAAATTCTTCGTTAGGTATAAAAAAATCAAGAGGTTACTATAAATATTATTACCAAATATATTTGAATTTTTCTCGTCCTATTAAGTACCCTAAAAATGAAGTTTGTTATGTATAAAAATAAAGCAATAATGTTTGGTTAAAGAGGTGTTTCCAAATTTCACAGCCAGAGTAACAAAATGTAATCGAAATTGTTATTTAAAAAAGGGTGATTGAAGTTAAGCCACTTTGAGCGGCTAAATGCCATGTATAACAAAATACATATTTGCAAATTTTTCTCGCAATGTGGCAGTGTATGAGACAAAAAATAAATTATAACTCGAGATCAATGAATTAAATCAATTCTACAGTTTAAGTTCTCATCACACGCAATGAGAATCCTGCAAATTTTTGTGGAGTATGCATTCCATATTCATCAGTAATAATAAATAAATGTCTCATTCGACGGCTGATACCGAGTTTCATTTTCCATTTTTTAGCCCACAAATTCATAAAAAGGTTTCTCAGTTTATTTGGATGTTCTACAAAATTTTAAAAACCCTTTAGATAATTTGGTATACCCATTTCCGTTGATTACGTTGAGTTTGGAATTCTAGAATTTGGAAATATTGGATTTTTTGCAATGTTTCAGATACAGTTCAGTTTAGTCCCCTCACGAGATTATCGCGAATCGAAATTGGTTCAACCACAAAATATCAACCCCACGTTTCCGCAACCTGATAAAAATAATAATTAAAATCTATTAGCTTTTCCTCCGCAATTTTTTCGATCACACTAACCTCTCGAAAAAGACATGTTTTTACTATCTATGGTGAAAATCGGAATACATACATACCGTAGATATCAATAACATCCTCCCTTACAGTCACTAAAATGCGATTCAAAATAAAAATAAAAAAACAAAGACGAAGTAGAGTCTGTAAATAACAAAATGAACAATGAATATCAATAATATTAATTATAATTACGTAATTATGACTAACACTTATAAAGTAAGAAAATACCAACTCATTCAAGTGCACTAAAATTAGTAATTTGAAACGAAGTTGATATGAAAAAACTCACTCGTAAATTTCGTGTATTACTTAAATATTTCCTGTTATTTATTTCAAACCTTACATTAACTATAAATAAAATATTAAAGTTTTATTGTTTGTTTTATTGAAATTCTTTTTTCTTTATTTATTTTTGCTTGAAAATGTCTATATTTTAATATTTGTTCAACAGCGTTACGTATGTATGTATTTCCTTATATGTTAAATTTAAAGATATGTGATTATTTATTGTTTTGTGGTGGCAATATTCTTCATTTAAAAAACTCATGTATGTATACACTTAATTATCATTTCACTCGATCAGTGAACTCTGTTTCCACAAAAAAAAACATTATTTAGTTTGGAATTTTCAAAAGCTGCAGGTAAAATTTATGGAATTCAATTTTAAAAGTTAGAAGCCGTAGCTTTTTTCTTTTTATAACAAACTTTTTTGCATATTTTTTACTTTAAAGTATGATGTTGGTTATGATTTGCAATGCATAACGTTACACATTTAGTTTATTTTAATTGTTTCATTTAATATAAGTTTTATTTATAAATTCTTTCACTGCCATTAAAGTGAACAAAGCGACAAAAATGTCTTCAGTTTCTTATCCTTTATTATAAAAAATATTCCTGTTGACCTATTACAAATTTTTGTTAAAAGTTATCTTCATTGCAAATAGGAAACGTCGAATGAGTCTCTGCTTGTTTTTAATATTCAAATATTCTATTTTAAAATTGAATTCTACTTCAATATTTGTTTTTTCATTGTTTGTGTAATAATAAAATTACAGAACTTCTGCAGAAAAATTAAAAAAAAAATGTTTAACTAATAAATTGTTGAATTTAATAGCAACATAATATTTTCATTTTATGCTTCATATGGCGCATAAAAATCACTCGTTTGTTTTAAATGTTTTTAGTTTTCTTTTCTTACGTGGTTTTAGTATTGATGCCGAATTTTTCATGAAATACTTCTCTGAATGAGTTTGAATTTATTTTGGAAAATCCACAAATTAGGACAAACTTTGATCACGTGGCGAATTAGCCATACTATGCGATTTAGTCCCTGTAAAATATGAAATATTTCATAAATAATAATAATATATAATCTACCGATGAACTATTTTCTACTACCTACGCAGTGAATTCAAATTTCTGTAACACTTTTAATTCAATGAATTTAGAGTACCATTCTACGGATGTATTAATTATTTTCTCCTAGAGCACTTTTTCAGGAGAAGTCGGTTGATCAATTGCACCAAACATTTTCTGGGAACAGCTTTCATATTATTTGCTTATGTCCACTATATTTTAATGTTTTTCATAAAAGCTGTAAACGTTGTATGCAAACCTGCTGGCGCATTTAATTAACACACATATTGATTCAATTACATAAGTATGCTGTTTTGTAGAATAATGTCCATACAATAAATTCTATACACTTATTTAGCACATTCAATTTATCATATAAATATGTTTGTATGTAGTATATGTATGTACGTAAGTTGTGTACGTACTATTCTTTGATAAAACTTGTTACCAATATTATTCTTTCTTGTTTTTATTTGTTTTTCTGTTTTAGCTATAGTTAAGTTTCTCTCACTTTTTAAAGATTTGGAATTTAAGAATTATATATTTTCGAAAATGATAGTAAATCAAGTATCTAAATAACATACCGTCGCTGAAAATTGCTTTTTTCGTATTTTATTCGGCGAGAAAATTCAATAAAGGTAATAAGATTAAATAAATGCAGCTTATTACATTTTTTATAGTTTCTTACCAAGTAACTCAATTCCGTCGGTGCTATGCAATAAATAGATGTATTAAATTGAATTAAAATATTAGAAAATAAAGTAGTGAAAACATTTTACAATATGGTTTATATTTTCACGATTTCATTATAAAAAATTTTGTTTTTATATTTTCAAATTATGTTCTGAATTGAATAAAATATGCTTCACTACTTCCGTGATTGGCTTCGTTTTTCTGTTTACTAAACGTTATTGAAGTTTAATACAAATCAGGTTCCACACAACAGTTCATCAAAGTTCAAATAAGTACATATGTACATACATATATGTACATATGTATGAATAACAGGTATATTTAAATTTAGTTGTTTCTATTAAATAAATTTGTGTGTGTAATAGAGAATTTCACTTCTACAACAAACACTTTTGAAGCTTATGTTGTTAAATCCTTTACAAACATTTTTATTAAAAAATGGCTTCCGCCGTGGTACAGTTTAACCAGTTTACACATTAAAGATAAACACGTCTCCGAAAAAGTATGCCGCCAGTACAATTTAGGCTTTAGAACTGATTTTATCCCTCTTTTATAATTAAAGTAAATACCAACTAAAATTTTAATATTCTGGTAAATCTATAGATAAAAGTATAGTTCGTCAATACGTAAAATTCCGCGGGACCCAAACAATAATAACAAAAATAATAAATATAAAAATAACTAAAATTTAACAATTGTGGATGGAAATTTGTAATGAAGTAATTTGAGGTTGTAAGCTGATCATGCAGTTTAATTGCGTCATTTAACAGTGCAACGCTTCATGTTAAGAACTAATAAATCACAGCAATTTTACGAGTTTTAATTTCATAATAACAATTAAAATATAAATTTACTATCACAATAGAAGAAAGTGTAGTTTTTTCAAAAATTCTTTTGAACTCCTTCATTGCATTCATTAATATAATTGAATTATTGATTCATTACGTTGGCTAGTTAAATTCATTTTTGTTAAGTTTAGTTCGTGATGAAGCCAATTGGTGAATTAATTTTTAGTTTACTTAAATTTATTTTTTTCCTTTTTGTTTTAACATGTCGTGTCTAATGCTATGTAGAGTTCTTAACCAATTTTAATAGCTAAATTATACATTAGTTGTTTTTTTAGTTTATAGCTACTAAATATATTTTAATTTCAAGTTATTGTAGGTGGCAGTTTCCTTTTATTTTCAAAAATTTATATTCTCTTCTACAATTATTTAATTAATTTGCTAATTCATTTAACTTTTACTCGTATTTATCTATTAATATAATTAAGGTTGCAACTTTATTCAGTAATCCGTAACTGTATAAATGAAACACAATAATCCACAACTGCTCTTGAAGCATTTTAATTCTTTTGCAATTTTAAAAATATCTCTATTAAAATCATTTATATGTATCGAAAAATACTCTCAAAAATTAAAAATGTTGCTTTTTTTCGACACACAAAGAAATTTTCGTTCGTAAAACATTATTAAAAGAATTAACGTTTTTTTATATCTCCATTCAAACACTTATTAGTGCATTATATGCGGAAAAAAGGACGGCTAAGTATGTAAAAGTGGCAAATATTATAAATAAGCCATTTTGACTTCTGTTCAAGCAACACTTAGCAAACTTTAATCATTTGTGTTTCAATTTGTTACATATTTAACAGAGTGTGAAGTTTAACCAAAACTTTAACAGATAAATGAAAAAACAATGATGTTGACAGTTTAAAACCTTTTCTACCAACATATGTATACATATATATTTTGAAATATTCACTTTATTTTTTTAAACAAAAGGTTTAACGTTCTTTGAGGCTAGTGAGTAAATAAGAGGATAATCCCCTAAGAATGCGTGTTTTATTAATGAGGAGTTAATATTTATGTATGCAGGTTACTGTAAGAATATCGTCTCGTCAGTTTCAGTTATTTCTTTTGCAGCAGTAAAAATTGTCAACAGTTAAAAAATTTGCTAAGTTTTGCAACCTTCAACAGTAGCAATGTAACATTATATTATTTTTTAACCTTACATATTTAGAAAACTTATTTTCCTTCCCTGGACTTAAAGAAAATATTTATGTATGAAAATTGTTTGTGAAAAATTTAGGTATCATCTATGGTTTCCATTGTTTCTCATTGACATGTATAAAAATAGACATTTTTTAGATTTTATTTTTAGCTTTATGCGAAGGTTATTAAAACAGTGTTTTGTATTTCGCCTTATTTTAAATATTCCTTTTACAAAGTACTTAATTCACTGATTTCAATACTGATGTGTTTGTATATATTAATCCTCTTTGAAATTTTATACTTTTACTTTAATCCTTTACCTTTACTTTTTTCTTTTAATATTGTTTGCTAAACAGTATATAATAGTACTAATTCATCATCCAAAAATAAATGTTTCTTCTTTTAATGAATGGCTTCTTCCAAATATTCTCAATAAATACTTTTTCTTTAGTTTCTGCTAACAATAGCGATTTGTGCTCAAATGTGCGTTCCCAGGCTTACTCTTATTATTTTTTATAGAATTTCATTTTTTTACGATTTACAACTAATTTATTTATATGTATGTATAAATATTAATAGTTTATATTTAGCTTTAATAACTTTCGTAAAATTAGGAAATCAAGTAATGTTTTGCATTTGAAAGATTAATTTTTTATTAAATTAAAGTTCCTTCATGTTTTGTAGAAAAAATGTATAACGAAATTTTTAATGAAATGTATTCCTCAATTAATATATTAACCATTTGCACTCAACACTTTATTTCATTTCTCTTCAAAAATTTAACAATCTGGGTATCTAAAACCTTGAAAATAAGAACTGTTTCCAATTATTAAAATATTGCAAGTGCCAATATGCTTTTAAATGTTGTAAAGTTATAGTTATTACAAATTGCATATTTGCGTGAATTGTTTCAGCAAATTTTCCGTTTCATATCCCTCGTTTTTTTTTTTTATATCATTTATGAATAGAAATCACTTTGCTAATTCAAATTATTCTAAAAATAAATATCTTATCCATGTCCTCCCGTAGCTCTAAAACTATTTATTCAAGAGAACTGGAGTATATATGGTTATCTTTAAGCAGAACCTGGTATTTATTTTGTCCTGATCTACTCGTAGATACGATTTTTAAAGTTGCGGATAACCTCCTTCACGCATTTTTAAAAGATGGACTTCCACTACTTTCTAGAATCCAAACATACGTCAACACTAAAAATTATAAATAATTTCGAAACAACTTATTGAAATTTGGCTTAAAATCCACACTTCATATTAGCACCGTGTCTTTTTATCTTTTTATATAATTCAGGTCCCCACTTGACAATCATTTGGAAGATTTTGGTAAATTATATATAAAAGCAATTTGTTCGAATTTTTAAATTATCACAGATATTTTCGAAAAAAAGACAATTTCGTTAAAATCGTTAAAAATAATTAAATTAAAAGAAACATATAATATCCTTGGGTGTTTTGAATTGAATGTAATTGTAAGATTATAAATTGAAAAGGTTTTAGATGAAGAATTTAAGAAATTAATCAAGGCTATTAGGTTGCAGTTAATAGAAATCGGTAGGTTATAATGGACGACACTACAATAAACTGAAAACTTCAGTTTTTAAATATACATACATAGATATGTAGGTGTCTACTACAAATAACAAAAATACTACGTGGTTTGCGACTGATTGTTAGTTTAATGTACTTTTAATTTTATCTGTATGATTGCAACTGATAGGGTACAAGAATTATTTATGCATAAATAAAACATACATATTTAAAGGGCAGATAAAAATAAAAATATACTAATCACTTTCATTAAAATTTACCAAAATTTTCTATTTCACCATCCCAAAAGAATGAATTTGAAAAAGAGTTCTTTGAGATCAAAGAAGCAACGACTATGCGAAAATTCAAATAGTAACAATCTACAAAAAGTAAACTTCTAAAAATGTTCAAATGACGTCAGATAAAAAATATATTTCTTTCTTAAATTACTTACTCCTATATCTAGAAATGTCTTTCCATTTGCGTGGCCTCCCTTCTCTGCTTTCTCTTAGCTTGTATATTATTCTAAATAAATATTTAGTGTGTATTACGTTCAATGCTCATCGATTTTCACATTTACACTGTTTTTTTTTTTAGAATTCTACCTTCAATTATATAACTTTGACCAATAAAGTCAAATATACTTTTCACTTAAACAGGTATCTATCCTTACTGTAATTGGTTTTTCTTGTTTTTCTTTGTTCGAGATAACACCAAACTATACATCTATTCATTTAAAACACGTTCAGATAGTAACACTGAATATTTAAATGCATATCTTTTAGAGGGTCTTAGATTAGTAATATATTCGCAGGACGAAAATATTTTTAGATGTTAAAACATCGACAACTGCTCCTCGGATGATAAACATGAGTTTAAGATTGAGTTTTCGTATAAAATAGCTGGTTTAATAGGATATTTGCCCATCATTACTTTCCATTTATCTTTTATCTATATCTGGTGTATATGTTAGTTTTCGTAAAATCACATTGTCTAGAATTAATTCTTAGGGTCTAGGGAGTATTAGATATCAAAGTGAAATACAAAAATTTTTTTGGACTATCGGGGTTTTATATATGTATACATCTCATGTTTGAAGTAGCAACACATTTTCGTTCCTTCGCATTATGGGCTTTCTCTTTTTTTGTGTAAAAATAACGTAAAAATAATTTATAGAAATGATACCCTTCTCCTTCTTTCCTATTGGGCAAATTCGATATTTCTACGTGGTGAGCTTCCAGCACTACTTTGGGAATCTGTCTTCTTTAAAATGGACACGTGGTGGCCTTCACCGCTGCGATTTGGATATGCTATCACAGAATCCTGCTTTGCCAGACACCCACGACGTTGATCAGCAAATGATATAACAGAATCTTGTTTAACTAAATAATGTCTTCGTGGTTCTAGAATTAATTATAACATTTAATTAGGTTTTTGTTTATCACTTTTTTTTAAATAGAAATAGATGTATTTAAATGAACAATTTGAAAAGTAATTCTTTCTGAATAGACCCCTGCACAAATATAGCACGAACAGCGTGTCTTCTTAGGATTCACTTTAATTTATTCGACGCATATGCCTCAGTACCAATAAAAAAAAATTCAAATGGTCATTAAAAGTTTCAAATCAAATCGTAGGAAACGGAAAGAAGCAATTTTGTTTTAGTTTATTAAAAGAGGCTGTTCTAAATTTTAATGTTTCCCGCGTATATTTTATATTTTTCTTTCTTTAACCACTAAGTAAAAGTTTGTTTCTTTTATTGCGTTCAGCAACAATGCATAAATTAGTATTACTACTACCTAATTATAAAATCTTTTATTATGATTTTATTGTTGAATATGCAAAGCAGCCTTTTGTCTTCGTCATTTGAAGTTTTCTTGGCATTAATCAGAAAAAATGGAACACTATTTAACTTACCAGTGTATAAAAGATTTTATAAGTAAGGAAATTAAATGTTTATGGGTCTTAAAATTGCTCCATGTTGATTACTCAACAAATTTTACAAGCGTATGTATGAATGCTTTTATTGCCCATATTTGTTCTGTTCTTTGGTTTGTTCTTTCTAGTATTGAGCTAAAAAATCGATTTAGAGTGAATTGTGAAAATGTCAACATAAAGAAATTATTTTCCTCTGAATCAGTTTAAATCCGGAGCAGCGTGTTTGCATGACGTTTCCATTACCATTTTCCGTATGATTTGAATGCAAAAAACTTGTTACGGAATGTTTGTATGTAATTGAAATTTAAATTTCTATAAGTAAACGACATAAACCATAGATATGTACATATGTATATTTAATTTAAATTTGGTATTGTTTTAAAACCAAAATCCAATTAGAACCAATCAAAGACTGTAAATATTAAAAGGCTTATAAACAGAACAAAATTCTTGTCAAAATGAAGATCAAATATCAGCTATACAGTCGTGAGTCCATTGTGAAATTTTTAAAAATTGAAGCATTACTTTTCATATTGATTCATTAGAAATTGCGCAGTCCGACTTACCTGGTCTTTGGTCAGCGAACGATATAACAGAGTCCTGTTTAACAAGATGGTGTCGCTTGTGTTCAATAAACGATGCAACGCTATCCTGGCTAGATAGTATTGGCTTTCTATTTTCAAAATAGGAAGTCTGAGTGTCTTGTTTGCAAAGTATTCCCCGTCGTGAATCAATTGAAATGCTATCCTGTGTGGAAAAAGATTCTCTCTTTGATAGATCTGAGTCTTGTCGCATTAATTGTCCACGCTTTGTTTCAATATAGGAAATTTGTGAATCTTGTTTGGCCAGCGAATGCCTAGAGCCGTGGCTGTCCTGTTTTAAAAGCATTTGTCTCGATGCATTGCTATTCTGTCGGGAAACGATGCTTCCGCTCTCTTGCTTGATAAGCATTTGCCTGGAACCATGAGAATCCTGTTTAAGGAGGGATTGTCTTGACACGCTACTATCTTGCTTAAGGAGCATTTGTCGGGAAAGGTTACTATCCTGTTTGGCGATAATATTATGCTTACGGCTTAGGTTATGTTCGTAGATGTAGGAAACTGCATCAGACTTTACGGATGGACTGCATGGACCCTTTTTAGTGCTATTTTGGTAATGTGACGACTTCCGTGTACTTGTTGATGACGATGCAATTGCAACGTTGTCATAATATCTGCAAGAAATTACTCAGGTTAATTGAAGTAATTGCTTTACAATCTTGCAAAAAGTAAGTACCTCAATCTTCCGCAGCAAGTTCGCGATTTCACAATAGCTGCGAAACCTCGGCGATATTTTTTGTTGAAAAATGCATACAAAATAGGATTTATGCATGAGTTCGACGAGCCTAACCATTGCGCTAAAGGTGTGATGGTATTGATTATTTCATCCTCTTCGACACTTCGCTCGCCGCCTGAGAATATCGAATTAGTTAAAAACAATATATTTAACCATTTTATTTAAGTCCTTACCTAGTTTAAGTCTGGCAAAGATTACGTAAAGTGGCAGCCAGGAAAGGACAAAAAGTATAACAACGGCGACGAGCATTTTAACAACTTTCACTTTTGACTTTTGCTGCAATCGGTCCATCTGAGCATCTTTTGAGTCTCCTGGAATTGATCGTGTCCAAACTTTGATCCAAATAAGTACGTAGCAAATCGTAATAAGTGCCATTGGCAGTAGATAGCATGCTACTAAATTGGCAAGCAAAAAATATAAATTTCCATCGGTGCCAGGTGGCCAAACTTCTATGCAAAGTATAAGTCCAGGTGGAGCATTCGGGACATTTGTAACAAGCTCGAAGAAGAGTGCCCAAGGAATTGTCGAGCTAAGAGCGATTATCCAAATGCATAATATCATGAATCGAGCTCGTCTCTTTGTCATCTGCTTCAGTGGCCACCAAATTGCAAGGAATCTGAAAAAGAATTCAAAACGAAAGCTTTAAAAAATATTATGGTGGAAAATTGAGATAAAAAAAAATATCTTTCTTCACTTTTAATTAATATTCTGGAACGCATAACTATGGGATGTGGATAATATTTTAAAAGTGTCTACCCTTGAAATATTCCCCGTTCACGTTAATACCGAGAAAACTTTACTAAATTACATATTTCAATGGGTAAAACCTCTTTAAATTTTAATTTTCTACAAATCTTATATTTTTTTCTGTGGAAAATATTTTGAATTGTTAATGTAATATTAAAACTGCTTTATACAGGAATTTTTCATTAAAAACCAAACTAACTTTAGATGTAACCAGCAAATGGGAATATTTTCCCATGATGTTGATATTTTTAATAACGTTTTTCTCTGAAATTAAATTATAGTCATAAAGATTCCAGGAATATGAGATACAAATTAGAGTACCTATTGTGGCATTGCTTTTCAAAGCGATTCATACGATGTACCTACTTATGTACTTACCAGAGGATCATAACATGAACATTTTCATGCTTATTATGAAATTTTAATTTAATTATGAAGTAGGATAGGTACCCATCTTTATTAAAAATGTTTGCCTTTCATTGGAAATGAAAAATACTTCCAACAAAATTATCAAATGGAGATGAGGATGTGAAATTTAATTGAAATCATTTTTCAATTTTACTGAGAAATGTTTTTTATGTGAAAAAAGGTGGAAAATATCTGATTCTTATCGACGTTCGTAATCCAAGGAAATTATATTGTATTCTTTATTATATTTAAAACTTACAAATAAGCTATTATTCGTCACAAATAATGCATACTTAAGGGCTCAAAAAATACACATATAAAAAAAGTATGACTTTATGATTATGAACTTCCGCCGTTTTCTTCAAATCGCCCAAGGTTAAAATTTAATTTTTAAAACGAAATTGAGTTAAAGCAAATTTGATTAAAAGAACTATGTTTTAAAGTCTTTGCACAAATTCTAAATAAATTATTATTACTATAAAATCTACATATGTACATACAATCAAAGTAAAAATTTTAATAAAATCTTCTCGAGATTACTTGAATCAAGACTAATAATATTTTTCAATGAAATAAAAACAATAATATTTATTTTGTCAAGGCAATTTACAGACAAAAAGTGTCCCATCACAATGATTGATAAAATAATGTTAAGCCTAAGCAGTTTCATCCTTAATACTTTCATTATTTTTTATTCACTTTGAATGAACAGAGGCAGCCCCGTCCGCGTCCGTTCGTTAAAATCATTTCATCTTTCATTTGCATATTTTTAACAAAACACGAAGAGTTTATGGTACTCATAATCTTGTAAATTTATGTACAATGAAAAGCGTCTTGAGACACTTAGATAGAGAGTGAAAAAAAAATCCTTGTTTCCTTTCCAGCCTCAAAAGACATAACATTATCCTTTTGGGAAATTCTTGTTGTTAAAGGTTAAAAACAAAATTACGATGCTCACAGTTTTGCTTCTTAAATATTTATTATAAAAATGGTTATAAATTAATATATTCCTTTGATAAAAATTTTTAAGAGCTATCACTAAAGAAGCATCATAAAATCAAAATGTTTCGGTGAAATTTCCATTTTCAGCGAATACTGTTAAGTTTTATATAAAATGCTGATTTTTATGAGGGAAGAGTATTAATATCATTTTAATATTCATTTATGGATTTAAAAGAGAATTTAATTTATTTCATCTGGAAAATTTGACTAACCGATTTTTCTTGAATAGAGAAATAAAATACGAAAGGGAAGTGTACGAATTCTTGAAACTCTTCATTTCATAAACTCCCTAAAACAAGAATCTTATCTTGTCACAACATTGATACTTTGTAGGTGGGGGCTTTTGCAACAGAAGCAAAAACCCCTGAATTACTTGTCGTGTGAAGATTTATGAACTCTGATGCTTTCATGCTGGTCCCACAGAATCTTTTCTTAAGTTGCCCAGTCTCCCGTCGGATGGAGTCGCCAATATGCCACGAGTCTCCCTTTCTATGTTTTCATTTCTATTTATCTAAGGAGATATTCTTAAGAGGGCACTGACCTCCTGCGGTTCAGCACGCAGTGGGACCGTCAACTAGAATCAGTTTGTGTCTTTGTTCTCATCTTAAATCCGCAGAAAGTGAAATTTCCGGCTGTCAGGGTCAAGCGATATTGACCGTATCACGGGCTAGTTATGTCCTACACAATTAATTAACTTGAGATTGTTAGCTTTTCAGGCTGTGGGTTTTTACTGAAACGGACTTTCACTGTAGCATGATGGCAATCACTTCCTTTCAAGTTCAAGAATACCTACCCCCTCAACTTGGTCCTTTCCCTTTGCTTAGAAACAATCTCAAGTAACTTTCACTAATGTCTCTCTAACTGATCTTAGTCATGGAGGCGGTTTTGTTTGGTTTTTAGGATTAATTAAACCCTTGGCACTTCGTTTATTCTGAGTAATTAAAGATTACCTCCAACATCAGAATATTCGCATTAATTGGTAAATGGTTGCTCACAGAAAACAGTATCGATAAGATCGATACATATAATACATACATTGTACGTACATACCACAAAGTATAAAGATTTGTTCATTATTCATATAGTCAAATTTTATAGTTTCTGTGCCAAATTCGAATTCATCGTGTTTCAATCGGATTAAATTCTACTTAATGGTAAGCATTCAAATCTCCATAAAATGTTCGATTCGTTTTTCCTCATGACAGTTCATTTTAAATATACACATTTTACTTCATTGATAACGCCAACGCGTACACTCTTTCAACAAATGAGCTATTGATTGTGCATAAAAATAAGGTTCGCAATTCATAAATTTTATTATGGTTTAATGAGATTTATCGATGCAAATAAGAAACCAATAAAATTGAAATAACAATTCTAAACAATTGGTAGGAATTATTTCACTGTCTTGCGCACTTTTCTTTTAAATCATCTTTTGTTTCGGGTGTCTCATTTTATGGTTCTTTGCTTGCACAATAAATATTTTATTTCTAGCTTTCAAGTCATTTCATTTTTCAAGCTAATTAAGTTATCAATAAATCGATAACTTTTAAACATGTATTTCTTAACTAATAACAATAAGGAACATTTTCAAACTAAAAAAAAATAGTCAACGAATTTGAATTCTGTATAGGTATATACATTTATTTAATGTGTTATGTGTTTTTTTTTAGTTTGAAATTTTTCCTTATAGGAATAACATAAGTAAGTTTCTTGAATGTTTTTTGTGGTCTTATTTATAAATTAACACATTATTTTAAAAAAATAAATTAAAAGTAATTCATAAATATAGCTTTCTATTATTCCCTAAGCCAAAAATATGAAACCATGACATGAACAATGTAGGAACAATAACAAATGCTAAATCAGGTTAAACCAAATCGAAGTCAAGGCTAGCACTTCCGAAACATACGCTAATTACGGATCATTATATTCTAATCAATATCGCTGTACAATTCAAACATAAAACGGTCGTGACATGGACTTCACTTTCATTTACGGTTTGTTTTTCATCCAGAACCTTAACTTAAGGGAAAGCACGTGCTCATTTTTCCCACTCAATCTGACCTTGGTAATAGCAATCAGACAAGAATCAGTCGTAATTGAAATGTCCACAAATTTTCGAAACCGTCAGTGGAACGATGATGAAAAAGTTTTCTCGTTCAACTATTGCCACCAAATTGCAAGGTATTGGTGCGAAAATAATAATAAAAAGAGGAGCAGGCCTATACTAAACCGTGAATAGCAAGAACTGGCTAGCGTCTCAATGTCACCACCCCCGATTTCTTATGCCAGTCCGGTTCGGCATTAAGACGACAAAAACCACCCCATCTCGTTCGCTCATCTCGGGATGAACCGTCGCTTCGGTTTCGATTTCATTAATGAAAATGCGTGTGACCACCATCGAATTGAGAAGATACCCAGAAAGCACCGAATCCGAAGATACCCAGAAAGCACCGAATCCTTAATGAAGATTTGACTTTTAGTGCATGCCGAGTGGTGTAAGGAAACAATTCCCTTAATGGCATGTCATCAGGATGAAGGACAAAATAGAAAAAATTGACGTGGTCGACCCAGTGACAGGATGGTCGGCGGAGCTAATTCCCACATTTGCAAGTATCTGGCACTCATCTCCAAGAAGGTTAAGGTTGTAGCTTAGCCTTGAAAATCGGGCACTGTGTGGATTCTGTCGGGAACAGATTATTAGAATAGTGCAGAATTTAAGAGCTAACCGCTGATGGAGTTTTCAGCACTTCAAAATGAGTTCAGAATTTATTTCAATTGCTGGGGAGTGGATTTTGGTATCGTGAATAGTGCACCATAAGCATTTAGAATTTACGACTTTATAAAAAGGGTAAGGTTACCCCACTCAAGTTTAACTAGGGATCGTAGATCCATGGGATTTTCGCGGTACCCTATATATTTATTGGAGAGTTATCTTTATCAGTAAAGATTTAGGGAAAATTTACCCAATTAAGCTTATATATACAGAAAAGTCTTAATCAAATTTAATATACGAGATCACATGAAGCAACCCAAGAAAAGAAATCAATAAATGAGACGAACATTTGATTGATAGCTCGGGCCAACGCTCACGCTGCGATGGTGTGGCTGGAATTACTTTTTCACCTGATTTTTTGCTAGTGTCAAGATTTTTTCGATTGATTTATTACAGGCAAGAGACTAGACCGCGTTGACAATTTCATGATCGCTGCCTTTAAACTAAAGCTGCATGCGAATGCTCGACGTAAAAAAAAAAATTTTAATACGCTTGGATGCTGCTATATATGTAACGAGAATTTAATGAAACTTCAATGAATTTATTCAAATTCGTCAAATAATCCAAATGTGACTAGCGCGAAAGAAGATTAAGTCGGCTCAATTCAGTCATTGCTGTTAAGATATTCCGAGGGTCGTTGTCAAGAAAATTGATACAGTTTCTTCCATTCACCGTCATAAATTATGCATTGCTTATTAATGTTATTATTTTAACGAGATTATCACGCACAAGTGCAGCTACAGCTCTGTGAAATATGAAGAGAACAAAATTCAAGGTGTCTACATAGAGTAAAAGCACATAATCAGAGCTGCTTGTAACTTTTTTAATAATTCCGTTTCCCTCTCCTCGGTGCTCTCAACCAAAAGCCAGTTTTCAACTAGATTTCACACAAATTTAAAAACACCTAAGTTTTAGATATAGTCAATCACAATTTGTTTTTATAAATATCTATATATTTTATTACGTTTATTATCAATTGGATGTGGACGTTACTTTTATCGCTCTGATAATATCGAATAAATAAATATAACTAAAATACAACAAAAGTCTATATTGTTAATCTATTTACATGCCTAAAAGCAAATATTTATAAGCAAATTTAGGTATTAGCAAACAATATCCTATTAAAAAGCTAATAAATTCTAGATTTTACCATTAACATAGGTATTTTTAGTCATCTCGATGATATTAATATTATTGTTGCTATATAAACAGAATTTTTTAAATTTTTGGTTTTTTCTGAAAGTTATTACAGATAAATACAATATAAAGGATATGCAAACTAAACTTTATTGGTCGCTTATATTTCCTGAAATATTTAACTTTAAAACTCTGAAAAATATAAAATAAAATGTATTTCCACCGGATTTTCAGAAAATGAGGAATATTTTGCTTTATTTCGATTTGTTTTTTATAAAACAAATGCGTTCTCGAACAGACGATAAATCGAAAAGGATATTTACTAATGCGTTAAATTTGAAGATTCTTGAAGAATTTTTTTGAATAAAAAGGTGGAATTGTGATTTAGGTATTTATACAATTTGAAATAAGATATGTATTGTGAGAATATACAAAAAATAGAGGGGGCAAAATGTTAAATTTGAAAATAAAATATTTCAGGAAGTATAAGTAATCGACAATTTGTGTGCATATTCGACACATTTGACTTTAAATTAATACCTTAAACTCAATCTGTTCCTATATTTAATTTGTTTTGCTAATTACGATACAAAAAATATAATGAAGGGTCAACAACAGTCAAGGCTTTTATGTTATGAAAGAAAGGGAAATGCAATAGATCACTTTAAAAATAACTTCAAGCGATGTGGTTAACCGTGGTGTTAATTTTCCAGCAATTTCAGACAAGTATTGCATCATTTGCAACATATAAACATATACTTCATGTTCTCGTATATTATCAGGTGTGATTATTTTAAACCGACAATTAAGCGACAGTGATTAACGCATTGTTGTCCCTGAATCAAAATGGGCAAAGTCGGTGGATAAATGGTCACATGCCCGAAAGCGAGATTATGTCTCTGGCTGATTAATTCAAAGGTGTCCACCAAAAACAAATGCTCGCTCGCCAAACGGCGCGGCGGGAGGGAGTCTGGAGGGTCGAAGGGGGTATTCATAAATCGCCGTATAATGAGATATTGCATAGCACTTTCAAACTGATAACGGCTTCTGGTTTCTCCTTACATTTGCACCCACAAAAGAAAGGTAATGGGTTATGGGTACTACAGAGTGGCGTGGCATTAAGGCTTAATTGATGCAGTCATATTGGCCGACATTGCGATAGAGGACAATGGGTAACCCAATCCGCTTAGTACTCAGATGAGGAGGTTTTCAAGCATAATGATTGCTTAATTGGTTGCCGATTGTTCGATGCACGATCCTGAGCAGAGTTATGATGCTCCCAATTAACTACAAATTGAGGTTGTAAGCTTTCTGTAACCTGTCCGATATAATAAACAAAGCAATTAATTAGTTGAAAGACTTAGCACTATTATTTGCATTATATTGAGTCGTATGTACGCCTTTAGCATGTCTTAACATAGACCCGCGATATAGGACTTATTGTAAAGTAAATAGAAAAACTGAAAGAAAAACATTTATACTGTTTGCAAAACGCGTAGACCCTTCAAATATTTATTTAATTTCATTTTATTTTATTTCCCCAAAAAAGTGTTTTCGGGACTCTCAACGAAAATAAACTGCTCCTAACAAAAACAAACAAGGATCAGAGCAGATATTGTTCTTATCGTATTTGTGTTGTCCTGTTTACCTCAGTAACACATCCTGACCACTGGGCTCCTCTTGGAGACGAGTTCTGCAGAGCACCGTACATACATATGATATATGTATATGCAGGAAAAAAAAACCAAAATGGAAAGCATCACTGTCGTAAAAACATAGTGGCTACTGCCCGCCTGCCGACCTTCATAGAATCCTGGGGAAGTACGACCCATTTAAATGAGACCAAAGTCTAATTCATAAGAGAAACCCTTCGGACAGTTGTCCATGACCTCTAGATCGACGTGAATTATAGGTCTTATCGATTCGATTTTAGGAACCTATCCGGGAGCAATATTATCCTCATGGTGCTTAAGCGTACATATCGCCACGTCCATGTGTCCAAACGAAGGTCGCCTTGGCGTGTACGACAATTACATCCCTCTCACATGTCCTCCCTTGGATTTGCTGAATATCCGAAAATGAAAGTTGTATTTGTATCTTCATAATTTTTACGTCTTGGCCAAGGTCAAAATGGGATTTGATTAATATTTTTTCGACCGGAACACTTTTCGGGGAAAGCGTGACATGAAAGAAGACGGATTATCGTTGCAGAATTTTCTGAGTTAACACATCTATTATGTTCGCCGACAAAAATTGTTCTAGTCAATTTTAGTGGCTAATCATTGCGCCCTTCCCTGTTTCTGTAAAAGTTGCAGAGTATTATGGTGCCCAGAGTAACCAGAATATGATGATGATTAATTGTTTACGGCAAATGTAAACGGCCTTGAGCAGCGGTCAGTAATTTTAATTTGCAAACTACATTCACATGTACCCGAGCGTATTCCTTTTAAAGGATGAATTCAGGCTTTTTTCTAAGTTCATCGCCCTACCCTAACATCATTTGCCCTATACACATGCGGAATTCTTTTTTTTTTTGCTATTTCAATCGGTCGAATCTATCTTAACCAATTTAGGCTTTTATATCGTTTAAGTTGAAAATAATTTGAATGTTGTACCAATAAATTTGATGAGATTTAGCAAGTTTCAGTCAGAAGCAGGATCAGGGACATTTTTATTGCTTAAAAAGATATCCGGGATAGCTTCTTTAATACTCTCTTGAGAACCATTGAAAGCATTATGCTAGGCTAAATCTAAAACTTTACGTAAATGACGCGTACTTTCGATAATTAAACCTAAAGAGTTTTGTTGCTAACGAGCTTTAGAACAAAGGGGAGAATAGAATTAATTTAAGGCCTATCATCTTGGTGCCCTTCAAAATCAGTAACCTTGAATTAGGCATTTCAAGTACTTTTCTAATGAATTAGGTACTCTCAGGTAGAAATGAATTTACAATTTACATTTTTGATTGGATGAAATCAGAAATTATTTATCTATACTCTCTGAAATGATGTGTTGTGATGGGTAATAGCTTTCATAATATGTATCTCAGAAAACCAATATTTCTTTTTGTTTTGTTTCTAATTTTCCAAAGCTTTCATGAAAGCGATTAACGAAATTTAATCTAATTTAGAAACAATATTGATAACAATAAACGTAAAATTTAAATAAAAAATTTATATATTTTAGAAAAACGTATAACAGTTACATATTTACATGTATAATGTAAAAATTTTACGAAATTAATTTACACTATGTAGTTGGTAAAGAAAACCAAGTTAGTTTGTTTAATGTAAATATGTAATGTAAAATAAAACGCATAAAAACCGAACCGACAAATGATATTTAAATATATCAATTATAATTTAAAAGTAAGAAAATATATTCAAATGCCTATAAATTCATAAATCCACACATAAATTACCGATGCCTTGATATTTATTGCTTCGATACTTTTGTAACAAAAAAAAAAAAAAAATGAAATAAACAATACAAATTAAACATAAACTTTTTGTATGAGAACGTGAAATTTCCATAAAACATTACTCCAGACATTATTTCATTATTTCTCATTAGCTATTCCACGATATTAATTAAATTCCGTCGGTACATTTCTTCCTCACGCAAACAAAATATTTGCACTATCGTTTGCAAACTTCTCTTTGGATATCAAAGGCATTAAAGCGTGCGATGGATAACTAAATTATATGACAGTTTTTGTGTAGGAAGGCACCTTTTCAATCCGGTCTCAACAAGAAGTTCTCAGTGCCCAACTGTAATCACCACTTTTGATTAAAATTAAATTATTTGATTGAGAAACTAATGGAAAACGGCTATCGATCCCACCTTGAGAATGAGACGATTGTTTCCCATAAATGCGGGGTAAGCGCCTGGCGCAGAATTGCAGCGAGAGAGAGGGGCAAAGTGCAAACAGTTGAAGAATCAGATAAGCCGCGCTTAATTACAACATCGGCGGCTGCTAATGGGCCTGATGCAGGTAAAACTCCTTCGATTGGTGACACGACACCTTCCCAGGGCATGTGCTCAAGTGGACCGTCAATGGAGCAGGATTCTTGCGCTCTCGTCTATACGTTTCACGGCTGAGTAGTAATCCTCCATTGAAACGTTCATAATTCATGTCTTAAGCCATTCATTGTTTGGGCCCAGCTGACGACTGGGAGTGCAAACGGCGGAGAGTTGTTTTGCGGCTGGTACACCTTCTTGATCCCACCAATCAGCCACTTATAGATCGTTTATCGATATATAAACTCAACGGGATGCTGGAAACGCCATCAGTCACCTCTTGAGCAATTCACAGCAGTGATCACACACAAGGAATAACAAAAACCCAAAACCTTTCAAAATGTTCAAATTGGTAAAGTCGAAAGACTTTGAGGCTGAAGTTGAATTTATCTAAAATCATTCGAATTTTGCAGTTCGTAGTTGCTTGCATCTTGGCCGCCGCCGTTGCCGCTCCAGCCCCAGGGATCATCGCTGGACCAGTTGTCCACGCCGGCCCCGCACTCATTCCCGCCGCGGTTCATGCTCCCGCCGTAGTTCATGCCGCCCCCGCGCTCGTTCATGCAGCTCCAGCTGTAGCAGTCAGCCATAGCAGCTCGTTAGTATTTTTTTTTAATTCTTTTAATTGCAAAAATATTTATTAATTTTATTATTTTTTGCTTAAAGGCATATTGTTCATGGTGGTCCAGTCGTTGCTCATCACGTCCCTGCTGTCGTTGCTGCCCATCACGTTCCAGTTGTCAAGACTGCTGCTCTTGTTCACAGCCCAGTTCTCCTTCATCATTGAGGCCAACAGATTTAGATCGGTCATAAATTTAATTAATAAATTTAAATATATAAATTTCGAAGCAACTTCCAAAATATGCATTAAAAAGCGTTTTGCAAAAACAAAAGTTTTTCTTATTATACAATTACATTACACCTGCCCTCATATAACAAATCCACACAAATTTTATTTTTTAAACAATAATATCGATACGATATAAGCCGATATGATTCAAACTCTTTTAGTAACAGATGAAATCTTTAATTGCAATACTTTACAAGAATCCTTATAGTCCTTAGGAATGCCTTGTAAAATAGATGAAGATGATTTGCATTAAATCGTACAAGAAAATCATTTAAAAATATTCGTCGTTTCTTCTACATAACCTTATATATTATAATACTGACAAAATTTGACAATATTTACAAAAAAATCGTAGTCAATATGCCAAAGCAAATAAAAACTATGTACATATATGTACTTTCAAAAATTAAAAAAACAAATATACTATAAAGTTAAAAACTTTCACGTCTATCATCAGAGAAACTCGATGGTGCAATATTATTGTTTTTTTTTATCAGAATGGCATAAGTTTGCGAAGTTTCAAATCGATATAACAATAAAGTCGGTGAAAAGTGGATTGTAAGGTTTGCTTACGATGGTACGAAGTTAAAAGTTGCCAACTAATAAAAGCGAATAAAAAGTAAACATAAATAGTGCTTAGATTGTGTCATTTGAATTTTTGCTATTCTCAACTTCGATAAGCTTAATCAAAAACATATTCAAAACCGAAGATCTCGATAATGTTTGAATACCAATATTTATAAACGCATATTGAAAAGCAATTTTGTTGCTTCACAATTATTTTTTAAATTATAGAACTGAGTTTTGCAAAGTATTAAGATAAAACTGAAATCAACTGTTTTTTTTTGCATACCTCAAAATGTTCGTTGTGAAAGCTGCGAGTGAACTTAAAAAATAGCCACATATACCTATTCTTCTTTATGAATTCATTTAAAGGAAAAATAATATCTATATTTCAGTCTTAACATTGAGATTGAATTATAATTTTCATGCTTAGAAAATAAAATAATCTCTCAAAAATGATTCAGTGTTAAGCTGCACATATGTACGTATCTAACTTAAATATGTATGTATGAATCTCCCTTTAAAGAAAATATAAAAAATTGTATAACAAGGTTTTTCTATTTTTAAGTCATGTTTTCTTTTTACTTTACTCGGGTAACTTATATAGTTCAATAAAAACAGCCGCTTCATGTTTCAAGATCATAAAGCACAAATATTCCAAGCGAATTTAAAATAACTACTGAAAGTCTTGATAGAATATGTAGAATACGTATGATTGATAATTGGCGAATAAGCGTTTCTAAAACATATTGTAATAGTAATAGTGCTTCAATTTGAAATAATTCAAATTTTAGTAAGATATTTCTTTTGAAGATGATTTCATCTCCTTAATGTTGCTTTTTTATTAATAAGAAAAAACAATCGTTTTATTAAAATGTATGAAGTAATTTTAGGAAATGAGTTTGTAATAGAGTGATGCGATGGTACTATAAAAAAAACTAAAGTGTATATTTCCAGCTACTATTCAAAAGATAAAATCTTCCCTTTTTCCTTAAGGGAAATAGGTCATGCCTTAACTTTTAAGAAATATTTGTAAAGTCTCGTATTTCAAGCATTGGGAAAATATTGATCTCTTATTTTCCTCACAATTATACAAGCATTATAAATTAACTGATTAAGTATTCCACGATCAACAGATAACTTACAATAGCACAAGCTCAATTGATTAAAATTAAATCTTAACTGAGAAAAAATAAATGAAAAGTATCCACTGCGATTTAAACTTATTTGAAACGAATATGTGATGGCAAGTGAGTTTAAGTCGCAAACCTTGCTGATCCCACCAGCAGGCCGGCGAAGATCATTCATCATAATATGTATATAAACGCAGTTGAACGCTGAGAAACCATCAGTTCTAAATCAGCTCACTGCTAAGTCTACTTTAAGTACTACCTATAATATCAAAAAATCAAATCCTCAAAATGTTCAAATTGGTAATATTCGCCGGTGCATCGAAAGTCGAAAGTGACCAGTGCTTTTAATGGAATTAATTTTATTTTCTTCAGTTCGTCGTCGCTTGCTTCTTGGCCACAGCTTGTGCTAGTCCAGCTCCAGGGATAATCGCTGGACCAGTTGTCCACGCAGCCCCCGCGATTATTCCTGCACACCCTGTGGTTCATGCAGCTCCTGTAGTCCACGCAGCCCACGTGGCTCCTGTTGCAGTTAGTCATAGTTCCTCGTAAGTTTTATAGTGTTTCTTAACATTTCGAGACAATTATTGATTCTTGGCACTTTATTATTATTATTTTCTTTATTTCAGACATGTCGTCCATGGAGCTCCTGTGGTCAAGACCGTCGTCGCTGCTCCTGCCATCGTTAAAGCTGCCCATGTTGCTCCTGTTCTTGTTCATCACTGAGCTGAATAGCTTTTAGTTTGGCGTCAAGTTGCCCATGTTAAGTTTTGTAATAAAACTAAATTATTAAAATATAATGTAATAATATATATTGATACCAGAGTGCATTAAAAAACAACGTAGTTTTCTTTTAACTATTTAATGACATTTTCCTAAAATTTAAATTAGAGTCAAAATTTTCAAATATTGAAAGACAATTACATATTGTTCATTTTTATGAAAAGCAGAATAAAAAAATTAATTCTTTAATTTGCTTAAATTTTTGACAGTGAGTGGACTAAGAAAAATATTGCAGCGATATTTGTACTTTGGAATTTTTTTAAGAAATATCGTTATTTCATACAGATATTTCAACATTCTTTTAAAAGTTATCTGATTTTAGTTCGTCTCTTAATTAATTTGCTTAGTAAAAAATATGTGGGCGTAAAAGGCTTTCATCTAAACAATAAAAAAGATAATCAAAAGGAGTCGTAAAGGCTTCTTTAGTCCCATTATAATGATGGCAACAAGGGCCAGCACGTGGAGATGAAGCTGGCTTAGTAAATAAATGTCTAGCACTTTCTACCATCGAAGATTTCAAGGTCTGTCATCAAGTTAATTCAGAGAATGTCTCCTATCAAACCATCCAAATTAACCCTCCAGGTCATAACTGCATGAACTTTTGCCAAGTTACAGATATCTGTAATAAGGGGCTTAATTCCGTACAAATTGAAGGTTAAGGTTAAGCACAATTAACAAAGGGATCACGTACGCTTATCCTATTTGATGCTAATTGAATCCGTTCCATTCGAAATGGCGGAAGCAAATCGTACTTCAGGCAGCATTCATCAAAACTTAGCTTAGATCAAGAAGTTTTGCGCAGCTTTTCTTAAGGGCGGATTTTGGGGGGATTTTATTGCGGACTGAACGTCTTTAATATGTTTCGCCCATTGTCCATTATATGGAAGAAGCATCCTGCTGGTGTCAGGTTTATGGCAGACCACAGAATTCAATCGGAAGTAATGTGATATTAGGCGAAATGCTTACTAATGCTTGCTAATGAGAAACTGTGCTCACTGCCCGTGGCCTTAGCAATAACCGTCCCCCTGCTGTGATGTAACAGTTGCAATCATCTAAAGAAAAATTAATTTTACGGAAGACTACTCATCTCTACTTTACTGGTTTATTTTTTTACATTCATCCAGGTATTGGACCGTATCAAAATCCAATCAATATTTGGATCGCATTAACCGGGTATTAAGAAGGGCTAAGGACAACTTAAAACTTGTTGGCGAAGAGAAGAAAACGTCTAGACGGCTTAAGTACTGTCGCTGCGAACGACGCGACGACGTTTAAGAAACTTATATCATACTTTTGCCCCGGCAGAATGGAGTCCACGTCTTTTGCACTGACCACGGACAAGAAACTGATGCAGAGTGCATTAAAGTTAGAACAAAGTTCGTCTGTAAACTTTAAGGTGGTGAAACGTCGTTGCATAAGACAGAGAGGCGTCGTCGTTATATTGACTTTATTGACTTTAATCGGAATTGCTTCATGGCAGAATAAAACTTGTCTATGCACTTAATTTATTGCAATCTCAAAAGTTTTCTTAAAGATTTCTTGTTAAAGAAATGCTTAAACGTTCGGTTTAATTTATTTTCAGAGTCAAAATTTTACATCCATCACATTTTGACAAAAAAAAAAAGATTTTGATAAAACTTTGTAGAAGTGTTCATTAAAATGAAAAGTAATTTGTCGGTCTCTTGTACCTATATATTACGAGATAAATAATTTCAATATTTCGCTAATTGATATTATATTTTGCCGTTGCGAATTTTTACATATTCCCAGAAAGTTTCGTTGCACACATAAATAATTTATATTAAGGACATTTCCGCCTTTTTATTCTAAACAATATTTGAGGAACCTTTGAAATTAATGAGTTAAAGGTCAAAAGCGAAATAAAACAAAGTCCTGTGTAAACATTTTTAATTCAAGGTTTATTCATAATTTTCACCAATAAATTGCGGGATCATGGAGAAATTGCAGCGGAATTCTATCATTTTTTATTATACTTCAAAGGTAAATATAAGAAACTGAATCCGTCACTTTTGACCCTAAATGAACATTGCTACAAAAATTCCTCAAAATTCGTGAGGAGATCTTAAACTTCATTTATGCTATGAAAACTATTTCTAAAATGGAAAAAACAATTTGATTCTTTGATTTAGAAGATATTAGTAGTAAAGATATTATAGAGTATCACGTAAGACTTTTAAATATATTCTGGATATAATAATTAATTGTCGTACTTAAATTAAAATCCATTCTCCAAAAAAAGTTAAAGTATATGGTATAAGGTAAAACAAATTGAGATCGCGAGATGATGGCAGATTATTTTCTAGTTCTAAATTAAATATATTGTTCTATTTCCATAAAAGTAAATGAATGAAAGTTTAATGAATCAATAATTTAAAAAAATATATTGTCAATGTTAATGAGCTCGTGATGGCAGACTGTTAAATTCTAAATTTTATGAGACTTTCGTGAAAACTTAATGTACTCGCTTTACGTCAGTAATAGCATATGTATTAGGTTACATTTAATATTAAATAGAAAATTCAATAGTATATTGTGGAAACATTTTAGTTTCTACTATTTTATTAGATATACTATTCATCTTTTTATGAAAACTTATTACTTTTAAATATACTTCCTCCTATCCTGTAATCGCTTCAAAAATCTTGTCCTAAAAAGGAAATCTCTTCAAATTTTCCTCAAAATGATAGCCTTTAACTCTCAAACTTTTATGACCTCGAGGATGTAAAACTTGCCCTTTTTATATCGTTCTCAACACAGACTTGCGACATACACTACTAGTCTCGATTTATGTCCTCGTCTCAGTGTCGTGCCCTTGTCTCTTATAATTTTATTAGCCTTTTATTATACAATCCAGAAGTTGTCCACGAGTCGAGCAGCTTTCTCAATGTCAACTTTCAGAAAGCCGCTCTTTACTTTTACTTGATCTGTCGTTAGATTGAAAGAAACAAACGGACATTCTCGGCAGAGGGAGCCTTTTCTTCTTTCTTTAAGAAGACCATTGTTGGCTCGGAGCCATATGAGGGGCTTTATTTATTGCCACTGCCAACATGACTCGTCTACGAGGCAGACAATGTTATCGTTGGCAAATATGAGGCGCAAAACTTAAATGAAAAGAATTCGCCGTCCCTGTATCCGGCCGCAAAACGAAAAGCGCCCCGGTGATGTGATTTTCACCGGGATTTGTATGAAGGAAGCTGACTCTAACTTCCTTCTTAGGGTCTGACTGTAGGACAAGACCGGGGGGAGTATAAAACAAAAATGGCAACAACAGCGGCAGGATTTGTATATCTTTTCAAAAGTTGCCAGTTTGCTCGACATAATTGACGAAAATATGCCGAGGTTGTGAGTTTGTTGCCCTCTAGATGTTGTCTGTAGTCCGGGATAGCTAGGCATATGAGACAGGAGGAAACCCCAATAGAAGAAGTGGATAAGTGTGTGTGCTCCCCAAAACAGCCCGGGGGTACCTGATAGCTCCTGCTTTCTTGTTGATTTTCCAAGCTCGAAGGGATCCCTGCTTTGATGTTCGTTTGCTAACAAATTGATTTTCATTATCTGAAACTTTTGCGGAAAATCCTTTCCAGCGCTGGCACCGCGAACCGGTGAGATCTAGAGAAAAAGTTAAATGTAACAGGTATACCAGTTTTCCGGTTACTCCGGGAAATGCGGTTAGTGCGATTCTTAGATAATTTCAAGACTATAGATTAAGGGCGGGGGTGGTAAAAGCCAACGAACTGAGGTTTCGGATTCAAATTTTGGTTTATCTGTGCTGGCTGTTTTCGATTTTGGGAGGCAAAATTAAATTTAATTGCCTCGAAATTTCCGCTTTATTTATTCATTTATCGTTGTGTGAATTGAATAGAGTGTTTTATAGCGATAAGATCTTAAGGAGCCTTGAGGGTTTCATTGCCTTTCAAGAAAATTGCAGAACATTAGAAGATGTGAGCGCCTTCGGGTATTGTGCGTATTTTTAGAAAGCTTTTACGCATCTTGCCAAGCAGCACTTGTATTTCTTGACGTGTGAGTTTTTTTTTTAATATAAGTTAAGTATAAACATTACTAAGCTCGGACGCAGCATTTCTTCTGCGATTATATATGCTAACAAAGGCGCAAATTTGTTTAAGTGTGGGATATACAAATTTTCCAACGACAATATCTCAATATGAGTTTCTTGACAGTAAGAAAATGCAGTTGCAGGGATATACATATGTAGTATGAGTCTTTCTTTTGGATTGCATAACAAGTGTGCAAAGTTATTCAGCTTTCATTAGGATGAGCCATTGTAAACCCTTCTTTTATGGTGCTCAGATTTATGCGGAGCCCCCATACTGAAGGAGCCTTTAGAGGCAGCAATTTTCACTCTCGCAGCCCTGACCTACTTTGTTTCTAAATAAACGCTCCCATCCACATTTTTCGCAGCTTCTTCTGACTGCTCAATGTTAAATTTCTGTTTAATCATGTGTCCCTACAGCACAGACTCCATACATCATTCCTAAACGAATTCCAGAACGGATGACCCCCAGACCAGTTTTTACCGAGGTGAGATTATTCCCTAAATTAGGTAATCACCCACTCGTGGAATTATCCCAGTCATCCGGGCCTTGTTCCGTGAATTATTCATTCAATTTATTTGCATTTTCCCTCTCCGGGAATAAAAAATTTTCTCCCCAAAATTCTGCTGTGACATATGCAAACAAACTCTGACCTTGCCATTGATTTAGGAGCAGAAATTTCATGTAAGGATCTTCCAGGACAATGAACTTGACCCCACGCAATCTAATTTCTAGTCAAGTCACATAGATTTGTCTGTGTTCGCAGCTGCGTTCACTACTCATTCGAGCAGCTCGCTGGCATCCAAAAAGCTGAAGCACCTTCTTCCTCTTCAGCTGAACTTGTCACGCATACAAATTTTTGAGGCATCTTCTTAGTGGCACTTCGCAAAAAGAACGATTCCTTAATAGGGTGAGTTTCACGAGTTTCCGCAAATTCTACTACGATGGCAATAAATTTTCATCACTGCAGCGCGCCTTCACAAGATGTAACGGCCCTCGCTACATTAAGAGATACATCTGCTCGGTGGATTATGTGGAGATCGCTCAACATAATTCGGTTACACGCTTAATGGGATGAAGAGTTTAATTCTCATATTTAGCCCTTTAGAGGGCTTCACGCCAGCCAAGCTGGCGCTTTTTCCCTTTTTGCCATATCTCGCGAACTCACGTGCTTGGCGTGAGTTCGTTGTATCCTTGGAGTGGAAGTGCTTCCGAAGGCACGTGGACAAGAACAGATAGACAAGGTCTCAACTACGGAGATATGGGTTCTAGTTGGGACTTGATTTATTTACATATTACCTCGCATGTTTTTCGTGCATATGTAAATTTCGCTAGAGTCAGTTTTAGCTTAAGCAATTAAGTCGTCACCACATCACAATTTGTAAAGTTAGTGGTTGGGAACAATAATGTTATGATAACGCCAACTTGTAATTATAAAGCTGTACCTACTTTATTTTGGAATATTTAGTTAGTGATATAACTTTTATATATGTATAAATAATTACTTTCTTTCTTTTATTAAATAAATAATACAAGCTCATTTTGCATAAAGCAAAGCTCCTTTATTACATTTATGCTTTATTCAAGCAAGACAAGCCTATATTATACTACATATATATTACTTTTATTTAAATTAAAATAAATTTTATCAAAAAGTAACAATTAATAGAATTTAAGGAATTCAATTGTGCCAAGTATACCAGTTTTGATGACTCCCGAATTTAAAAAAAATCGTGCTATTAAACTTCTTTCCGGTTCGTTTATATTAAACTACAATAAAATTTGTTTTTATAGCAAAGTACATAATTCCAAGCGATTCTGCCAAGGTAAATTAAATTATGTATTCAAAGAAAAACGAAAATACGAAACCGATCCAATTCCTTGCTCTACACTTGAATACAGTGGAGCTCAACTAGGCATGCAATATCTAGTGAACAAGGAGCACTTAAATTCTATTGTAATATTATCCTGTATTTCTAGTTAAGCTAAGTAGTTTTCTTGAAAATATAACGAGAAAACAAGGAAGCTTTTCCCTACTTTACCAGTAAAGCTCGTCTGAAACGTTGGAAAATTTACTGAAGAGTATTAAGTTCTGGTTGGTTTTATTAGAAATTCTATAAATTTCGCCAGAAATATGTTAGCTGTGCACAATCGGATCCGGATCAGATTTAGCAGGAAATTTTCCATTGAATTGAAATTTACGAGCAGTTACTCACGTTGAAAATCCAAAAAAAAAAAAATCCAAAAACTAACCTGATCCGGATTTGATTGTAAAAATAGCAGCTATTTTTAGCGTTTGAGAATTAAAACTAAAAGGCGCTTTGCGCTTTTAAATTTACGTATAAAGTGTATTCAGCGATCCGTATACAGTTTCGCGCTTAGCAGAAGAAAGGCCTGACATTTTATTATTTCGTTTTAGGCAACAAAGTAATAGTTTCTCATCGTAAAAAGGCATTAAGTACATTAATTTTTTAAAGGCGATAATGTGAGTAGCCAAACTAATGAACAGTAGAATATATTGGCATATGAATTAAAGCAAATAAGATTACAATTAAACTTAATATAAAATGAATGAACATAAATTTATAAAGGCCTGATGAAAATGAAAATATTTACATAAGTTGGCTCTAAAAATTTATTTTATCATACAACTGATATTGTAGTAACTTTTAAATGGATGCGGAGAGGGAGTATTGAACAAAATACCTTTTCAAATAATCAAACTTCGAAACCAAACTATCGAATATAAAATGTGTCAAACCCGCACCGACAAAGTTTTCAATTTTCTAGAATTCCAGTGGTATAAAACTATCATAAAGTATGCGATGATGTACGGATATCACAAGAGTTTTAGTTAACTTGGAGGAATTTCAGTAAAACGAAACAACTTTCAGATTATGCAGTGAATTTCACTAGAATTGCAGTTAAAAACTACTAAAATATGAGGGTTTTTGGCAACATACTAGAAATGCAGTTTTAAAGGAATAACTTTCTGGTATTTTCAGATGAAATTATAATGAAAAATAATTCCAATAATTCATTACACCCATTTTAGTTCAATTTAACTAGATAAATTCCTTGCCGGTGTTCTCAATATCCTGAATAGTTTTCGTTCATAATTTTACAATTGTTTAATCCTTTAGAACATTTGTTGTCATACATTGCACTAATATACAGTGCTGTCTAAAATTATAGGACCAAGCTTTAATTTTGCATATATAGTCTATTCCCAAGCCCATAACTTGTTGGTAAGGAGAAGAGGGATGGTGACAACTGGTATATATGAAATCGTTGTGTATCCTTTATTATTTCATAAATTTTTTTTAAAATTCATGTACTAATTTTAACAAAAATCGTAAAAAGCTCAATACAATAGTGTTTAAAATTATAGGACCACTTAATATCATGTCTTTGGCCTTTATATACAGGGTGTTTTGCTAAGGTCTGAACAGGGGTATGCCAATCGATTCTAAATGGTCTCCTGATCAACGTTTCTTCGGACACCCCACACCCTTAAAATCGGTCCTTCCCCCCCAAAATCGCGATTGAAAATTTGGAGGGGGTCAACCTAGAAAATGCTTCATAAGTTCTTTCAGAGATATCCTAGAATACTGGTTGATAATGCATTAGAAAGCTGAGCCTTCACGCTTTCCAACGATACCACCCGCGACCCAATCAGTACACAAACAAGCGGGGGAGACCCCGTCAAATTTCGAAAATGGCAATTTCAAAGCCCAAAATTTGACCTTGACCCTTCATTCTGTCGATTATTTATATGGGAAGATCGAAACTTTTCTTGAGAAAAAGCTTCCCTGTCATATGGCCTTTCTCAAGCAAAAAACTGTACTGGAATCCGACGTCGCGTTCCAAAGTTATTCGTGTTCGATGGTTCAGCCCTACGGAGCAGATGCTCGACGTGACACTTTCCAATTGGACTTCATTGCGGATAGTGGGTTTTGTTGTTCTATCAATTATTGTAACACGAATAACTTCGGAACGCGACGTCGGATTCCAGTACGGTTTTTTTCTTGCGAAAGGCCATATGACAGGGAAGCTTTTTCTCAAGAAAAGTTTCGATCTTCCCATATAAATAATCGACAGAATGAAGGGTCAAGGTCAAATTTTGGGCTTTGAAATTGCCATTTTCGAAATTTGACGGGGTCTCCCCCGCTTGTTTGTGTACTGATTGGGTCGCGGGTGGTATCGTTGGAAAGCGTGAAGGCTCAGCTTTCTAATGCATTATCAACCAGTATTCTAGGATATCTCTGAAAGAACTTATGAAGCATTTTCTAGGTTGACCCCCTCCAAATTTTCAATCGCGATTTTGGGGGGGAAGTACCGATTTTAAGGGGGTGGGGTGTCCGAAGAAACGTTGATCAGGAGACCATTTAGAATCGATTGGCATACCCCTGTTCAGACCTTAGCAAAACACCCTGTATATAAAGGCCAAAGACATCATATTAAGTGGTCCTATAATTTTAAACACTATTGTATTGAGTTTTTTACGATTTTTGTTAAAATTAGTACATGAATTTTAAAAAAAAATTTATGAAATAATAAAGGATACACAACGATTTCATATATACCAGTTGTCACCATCCCTCTTCTCCTTACCAACAAGTTATGGGCTTGGGAATAGACCATATATGCAAAATTAAAGCTTGGTCCTATAATTTTAGACAGCACTGTATTTCACTGGTGCCCTTCAGACTCCAGGACCTTGAAGAGTAAGTAGATCTTACAAAAAGCAGGCGACACTTTTTCAAAAGCTTACCCATTTGCACATATCCTCGGTAGTCTAAGAATATCCCCAGATCCTTGAGAGGGTGTAGGTACCTCATAATTTGTAATGTTGCCAACATCTGTTAGGGTAACAAATGTTTCCACACACGTTACAAGCGCGCAAACAAATCTTTCCCAATGGAATTTAATGTCTCTTTTATGTGTTCTTGTCCCGTCTACGACATCTTATCATGACCGTTTATTAGTAATTCAATTGTCGACGCCCACGCAGCGACCTCCCCGGGAGGCGGCTGGCTAAGCCCCCTAGAGAGATGGACGTCAGAACATACATAGGACCCGGTAGATTCACTTTTAAGCCCTCCGTCTAAGAACATTAATTTACGGCTGGCGTAGACGATTTGAAATAGCACTTTAAGTTTTCTTCCCCCCCATCATTTTTCTCGGCGGAGATACAAAATGCTCCCCCGACAGAATTGAAAAATAAAACCGGCCTCAGGATTGCTCCCATTCAAGTACAGGGAATAACTTTTCACCCCAGTAATTATCTGATAACGTTGTCATCGTCAATTTATGATTAGCAAAACAAGAGCTATGGGTCGTCGCCGGAGCCCCGCGGGCTTTACACGCTTCGTGAGTTGATGAAACAATTCCCAAAACACTAGGTAAATATTTGCGCGCATAGATAAGGCCCAAGATAAGCGACATTCAAATGAATTAGTGGATGTGGGCAGTCAACAACAAAATGTGGATTAAGGTAGCTGCGGGTGAAAGCACAATGCGTTAATTGATTTTACTTTTTGTAGGGCATTTCAGTTTTATCGAATCAATAAGATTTAATTTTGATGGTCATTTTATGATTTATTTTTATTTTTAATAACTAAATTTTAAAATGTAAACTTGTGCTTTAAAAAATTGATCCGCCTGCGCATTCATTATCTATGTTGGATAGGCTTTTAAAATTTTTGTCTGTATTTTCGAACAATTTATTTACAAGCTTATCAGTTTATCCTGAGATTTAAATTCTCTTGAAAATTAAATTACTTAGTAAGATTATTATTAAATTCGCCAATTAAAGCTTAAAATAGAAAACATCAAACATTACATCATCGGCACCAACAATTCACAACTTAAGGTCAAACGCAACGCTGCAGAGTTTGCACAAAAATTCGGCTGTTGGCTGCAAATTTGAAAGATCAATTAAATTTTTGAAAACACCCACTTAGTTATAATTAATAAAACCCGAGAAAAATAATATTAAGTAGTACTTCTTTATATGTAACTGCTTTCTGAAATATGAAAATTAAGTCTTTATATTTAAAATTAAAATCAATATCGAACAATTATAAATTTCTATACAAATTCATCCTAAATACATATACTGACTAACCAATATAAAATTTTACAACTTTTTAAAAGTAGGGAAAACAAATTAAAAAATTCAATCCTATTAATCACCATGGAAGACTCTAAAAGAGCCAAGTTCGATTCCAAGTCTAACAAAATTTTACTAAAAATTATGAAAGTATTTTCATAATTAGGTATTACTTGCAGAGGACGTTTTTAATAATGTAATTGTAATTGTAATTGTAACTTTACCACTATCAAATATACATTATACATAAGGTATATAGTTAAACCAAAGACTGTATATATATACAGTCTTTGGTTAAACCACATCGTTTAATAAAATGAAATTAACCTAGTCTTGTTTTTAAATTTGTTTATTTGAACAAGTACTAAAAATATATTTCTTTAATTTTTTTGCATGTGGTTCGGTGAATGCTACTATTTACTAACACTGAACCAAATGATGATCAGTTTCATGCAAGAGATTTATTTCCTCTGCAGCTTGAACTAAGCTGATGGTTCATATAAAATTGGATTCAAAGAAATGTTTAAAATAAAACAATACGAATAGAACCATACTTTAACAGTCTTTAAGCCTCTTAACCAATAGCAAATGCTCAAATAATTTTTCAGTTTCTTTTTGAAGTCTTGCCGCTTCATTTGCTACAGCGTCCTCGTTCTCGAAAAAGAAAATGCCTCGAGGATGATGCCTGCTAGGTGTAATTTTCGGAAATCACCCTAAAATGCTTTTGTGAATTTATTTAGGAAGTGCCCTTCTTTTTGCACCTTACTGGAAAAATGAAATCAACTAATACTTCCCTTTCAAATCGCGAACAAGACAAAACCTTAAAATTGCCAATACCTCTCCTCGTCTTCGTCTAGTTGGCATGAAAATTTTTGCAAAAAATAAATCAATCAAATTTGCATCTCATCAATTTCTCTGCGTCATGTAATTATGAAAGACGAAAGACTACAGAGGGTGGGACTTGTTCGTAACGCACGGTGGCCCAAAAATTGATCAATGATGAAAAAGTGCCTTCAAGGTTGATGTATCATATACAAATCGAAGCCATTTAAAAAGTAGGTCATAGTAAAATAGGACATTTTCAGAGGAGGAAAATATTAGAACAAATTACCGCAATAAAGCACCAAACTCCCTTGACGGAACATAAAAACGAAATTTCATTGAAAATTTCCGTTCGCTACAATTTCCTTTTGAAGAAGACAGCACCGGGAAAAGAGTTGCACCCTTGTAAAAGGGTTAATAAAGTTGAGGTTCTTCTGCGGAAATTATTAAACTTATAAAATATTCAGTCCCAACACTGAATCAACTTCATGCACTCCACACTCTACGTGGAGCGATTGGTTTTGAGGCGAAAACTCAAGATTTATCACAAAACCCAAGAACACATATCCTGACTAGATTCAAAATCACATCAAAGAAAGATAAAACATTTATGTGTTTATTTGCTTATTGGAAAAGAGCGTGCAGCATTCAACCGAAGGGGTCAATTCAGACTTTCAATCGATAGATCTCCTCTGTGGCTTAGTAACTAAAGCACTGCGGTGGCGTTTTAATAAAATTAAGATAACGAGCCATAATGAAACCATTAATCACAAAAATTGAGATATTAAATTTTCAGAGCAATGTAACTATGAAGCATGCCATTCCGAGCAAAGAGATGTTATTCAAAGCGGCTTAAAGAGCACAATTTATTATTCAATGCCACGAAAAAATTGTTGTCTTAACAGATATCTCAAGTACCTACACTGACTCCTCTGCGTTTCTTAAGACATTTTAAAGATCTCGAAATTTCGATGATACTCAACGTCTTCGGCATTTTCGGTAAAATATTGCGCAATCTGCAGTGGAGTATTTAAATGTAATGAGACGTCAATTAATTACGGACATCAAAGTTGATTTGACTGCGATCCATGTTTAACTCGATGCGCTACTCGACGAATACTTAAATCTTAAATGCATTTCGAAGGCACCAAACCATGTGCGGGCATGCGAGACAGTGGAAATCGTCGGTAACATTTTTAGATGTTCCCCTGCAGTTGTCGGATTTCAGTTTTGGTTCTCTGTCTTTTAACTTATACGGTGAGGTCTAACTGATTAATGTCTCAAAATATTATAATTAAATTACCTTTAAGACGGTAAACAGGTGCGGCCGAAGAGATTGTGTAATATAGAAATATTAAACAAAATTTGTGTTGTACTACGGGGCTGCTTCATAATTTTGATATTTTATTAGAACAACTATTTAGAAAAGAACATGGAAGGCTTTGCCATATATTTAGATCATACTAATCTTTAAATATAACGTATGTTCATATATAATGTTATGTATACATATATCATAAATCAAAAAGCGATATTTTCAATTTACTTCAAAACTAAGGAACTTTTCTTTTAAAAGCTTTTTATAAAAATGGAACTTGAACAGGGTATGATGATCTCCTTTCAAAATTAATCATAAGAAATCTTAGTAGGTATTCAACATTTTATTTATTTTGTCTCTGCATCTTTAAAAATCTAGAAATTAATTACCATTCTCACATCTAGAGATATTTTTTAGTTTGCGATTTTGGTAATTTTATGAGTAGTAGTCTAAAACTGAAACTGCCTCATTTCCAGAAATATTTTTATGAAATACATGTCAAATGCAGCATTTAAAATAGCTTTTAACAATTATCTCCGATTTAAAATGTTTTCATGCATTTATTATAAAATCGTAAGCATGGTTTGTTTTACAAAAAGGTAATTACATATATGTATATAAAAATCATTAAAAATAATTGACCTCAACAAGTAAATAAATCGACCCTTTGTTACAGTTTTTATTTTCATAAAAATATGATTTCTGAATCGTGTAAAACAAAGGTTTAAAGTTATGAAAAGCTCTTGTAACAAAAGGAGTTTTTTTCGATTAAAATTGATGGGTTATCATTTTAATTTATTATTTTTGTTTTGTTTCGTTATCAACAATTAAATTGCTATTTAATTATAACAATTGCAGTTCCTAGTAAATACCAACAAAAGAAATGAAATAAATAAAATCTGCAATGTCTTTTTTAATTGCCCTAATTAGTATACCTATTCATTAAAAAACAAACCAAATATTTTAGATTCTCATTCTTTTCGTTGATTATTTTATTCAAAAAAGACAATTAATTTAGCCCTAACAGCACCTCTTTTATTTTTGCTATATGTATGGAAATGGTTTAAAAAATGAGAATCTATAGAATCCTATAGGAAATGTATTGTACTGGTAATAAAATAAAGAATAGCGAAATAGTTCCAGTAGTTTTGATGATGATAAATACATCATTAGCGAATAAAATCCAACATTTTTAGGGCAACTTTACCAACCAACCAACACTCTAAAATAAAATCATTTGCATCACCATTGAATTACTTCCTAATTAGGTCTGAAAAATAATGTGAAAATCGGCGAGATTCTGTTTGAGTGGTTTTAATCAAAAGGAGTTGCTAAAGCTTCGAACAATACAAAACCAACGTGACTTTATCACATTCTCATTTCATTGCAACGAGAAGTACCTTGTACACATAAAGCACCAAAAACAGCCACATCAGTTTTAATGAGAAAATGTATTTCGGCGGAATGACAAATTGTAAACACATAAAACCGCCGCCGGAAAACTGGTCTATGGCTTTCATTTTGAATTTTATGAGCTTTATAGGGAGAGTTCATTGAAAACTTCGTGTATGGTACTGGCTAATGAAAATACGAGATGATTTTCAAGGCCAAAAGCGTTTTAATTAACGAAACGCAAAAAACGCAATAAGATTCACTGTAAATCCAGTCGCTGTTTATTAATAAATACTGATGGCCTTAGAAGTGTATACAAATACATAACTATGTATATTGTATTCATTTCATCTTCTTTCCGCGAAAAACAAGCTCTATGTAAATATATAATAAAAATAATAACATTTCGGTGAAATTTCACGAAACAGCTAAAGTTTCGTTATGATATTTATTTTCGCAATGTAAGGAAGGACTCTCAAGGCTATTTGGGCAATAATTCGAGCAACAAATATGTTTTCCGGCAGTTAAAGTATCCGTAAATATGATGGATGTGGGGGACTTGTTTTCTTGTATATAGTGGATACGAGACAGATGTAAGAAAGCAGGTAAGCTCCAAGAGAATTTCGAGATTCCTTAAAGTTTTTTCTGGCCCAAAGTTACATTAAAAAAATACGTATAACTACCTACCTATTCTAAAATTTAGACATCAATATATTTAGTTATATGTTATAGTTATACATAGTACATATTTACTCTTCAAATAATCTATAAAAATTTGAATGCAATGGCGTAAGATCGTTTGAACTTACTTATTGACTTGTTTTTAATATAAAAATCAATAAACTTAGTATTATAAAGTTTTGACAATAATAAATAAATTACTATATGTATGATTAGTACCTACATAATCAACTTTTTCAATCATCTTTTTTTTCAGGTTTGGGCAAGAATTGATCAAATATGTAAGTATACTAATATAATTTACGTCCTCTTACGTACGCCCATGAACCTTTTGTATTTATTTAATATATGCATAACTTTTGCTTTCGACTGTTTTACATACATAGTACGGATGGTTTTTAACCCAATTTTAAATTACATTTTGCATTCGATATGACAAGTAAAGGTGGCCGCACTTCCCATAATAATATTGATAAAACTGTTATGGTTCTTGTAATAAACAGGCTTATTTTGCAATATTCAAAAGAAAACACTAAAATGGTTGCTATTATTTATGATCGATATCCTTTTAGCAAATTCCAACTTTTATCAAATCAACCCTTCTAGATGGCGCCGTTATGAAGGTACTATCCACCATTTTTGCCTATGAGTGCCTGGTGTAAATCAGATAAAATTGAAAGTATTATAAGAAGTAAGACGGAACATAAATTCGTTTCTGTCGACTAGGAGTGGAGCTAGAAATTTATGGCACCCAATTCACAGATAAATTTATGTGTTCAAATTGAAAGATGAAGTCGAAGTTTGGGCAACGGGTGAGTGACCGATAATTTCAAGATATCTATAGAATGTGTAGACTAGAGGATGCGTATGAAAAATGATTACTATAGTAGCATCCAAGGAGCCATTGCGCCAACATACTATAAATATACTCGTATGTACGTCTATAAACCAGATGTAACATTTGTGAGGCAATTTATCGCCAGGCCACAGTCTTAATCCTTAGTTTGCCGGGACGACTTCCTCTGTGATATGGTTTATTACCACAAGTGCGTTTGAAAGCCACAAGATTCATTTCCGTCCTGAAAATTGCTCGATAGAATTTTTTTTATTATCTGCTTAGCATAACCAATAAATTTAACGTACATATATCAATACAAGAAATTGTGCTTAATACTGCCGACAGGACAAGGACATGCAACGAATGTGATTTGATGCTTTTGTAGGAGATTTTCTAGCCTTGGCCTGATTCTCACAAGATCTGCAATAATCTTAAGTCATCAAAAATTCGCTGGGAAGTAAGAAATATAAAAAAAAAACTCTCAGCGCTCGACTCGTTTGAAACTCAATGCCGTCGTTATTTTGCGAAGAGTTCCAGAAGCAACATGCCTCCATTACCATGACAAAGGGATTTTGAGTCAATTGGTTCCTGCTCGTTTGAATATCGCATCGAAATGGAAGAATTTGATTCGACTTTATTACTTTGTGACTGCAGTTCCGAAGCCCCATTTCTCGGGTTGGGATCAAAATAACACAGGACGTCTTAAAGGTTAAGGGATGATTTTCGGATATAGTAAAAACAGTTAACCTTTGCTACTTGCTGTCAGTTTCAACATTAAGAGGAGGATTTATATAGCAGCAGTTGCGGGTATTTTTGCAGATTGCTCTCTAATCAATTTAATCCCGCCTGTTATGCCCGCATGGGAACCTTTAATGGCTCACTTCGGTAAATACTGGCATTCGGAATAGTAGTTTCCGTCCGATTTAATTCGCCCCGCACTTTCGGGCCTGTTATTAAAATCGAAGGGACACCAACGCTCATCCACTAATCACTCCCTGAGCACACATTTCATCAGTACTTTTGTTCTAATTACTCTCAGCCGCCTACAACCTTTCGTCTGTGAAACCGAGTCGGATACGGCAGCCCGAAACAGGCAGATCTGACCCCAAAACTCATCGGTTCATGGTAATTATCTTTGACGCATTTGGGTTTTGATTCGATCTCCCGGAAGTCCTTTATGGGTTGTAAGACTTCGCAAGAAAAGGAGCTTTTTCATCACTAATGGCTAGCACTGCCCTAAGGATTATTTTCTTTTGAGACTTTTGTAGCAGGAGGCTAGGCCAGCCTTTAACAGATGTCATCTGTGTGGGAGGTGCAAAATATATTGCCATAGAAAAAGGGACTTCCTCTGACAAATTGGTGTCGAAGCACCTTAAGGTAGTGTGCTTCGGAGAGATTTATTTCTCTTCCATGAGATGTTGATGCCAAGATTAGCACGTTTTCAATTTCTTATTACCTCAAAAACATTGCTCAACGGCTCGGAAAATTATAAAGGACGGATTGAGGACTGCGGTGGGCAAGGGTTCATTATACATTAGGGATAAGAACATTAGGGTTTGGTATTTAATGCAAAAGATACTAAATATGTGACTACGTTGCAGTAGGTTTAATCTAATCACATAAGAACTGGCCTTGGCCTGTTTATTATCCCTTTCTAAGCTGACTGGACTGAATAAGATGAATTGACAAAATCGAATCTCCCATAGAAAACGACAATTGCTAGAGGAAACCCAAGGGCATAGTAAGCGCCCTTCTGGTTATAGAAATAGAGTAATTAAAGTAAGCTGGGTGAACTAAATTAGCTCCGGAGCCTAAAAAGGTCTTTTTCACTAAACAATTAACTATCCTTTTAATTTATGCGCCATACATAGGTACATATATTTACATATACGAAAGAGAGAAGACATATTAATATTAGTGAGAAAAAACTTGTAGAAGGTTTTTTACAAGCGACAAATTGCGAGTTAAATCTTAAATGCAAAACATCCGTAGTTTATAAAAATTTGGGCTGTTGCAGGCGAGCTTCATAAAAATTCGGGCTTGTTGCAAATTTGTTGCAAATTTCTTAAGCAAACCCGCATTTCCCTAAAATACGATTGCAACAGGCCCGAATTTTTAGGAAGCGCGCCTGCAACAGGCCCAAATTTTTATATCAAACAATAAAAGCGTTAATACAGAAGATGTTATGGGTTTCTTTGAGAAATATTTGGGTCATGCTAAATTGAACCAAACTAAATTTTTATTTAAACAGGCCTACTGCGGGCTCGTTTCAGGTCTACACATATGTATAACAGAACAAAATAACTAGATATAGTTTCCCTCATAAATTCTAGTATACAATAAATGGATAAAACAAAAAATGAAAACAAAGCTTTTTTGTCTATTAACCGATTTACAATTATTAAACTTCGCAGTAATATTATATTAATAGGATTTCTTATTTTGTAACAATTTTTTTTAAATCTAAAAAATCGTCTTAGTGGATATAAATATTACAATATATAACAATATTTATTTAGACCGAAGTACAAAAGGTATGTTCATATGTAAATAAACACGAGTAGACTTTAAAAAGCAGATAGTATTATTAAATATGTAATTTGGTAAATTCTTAGAGGCCTGATAACATTTCATTTAGTGTCATTATGACTTGCCAATTAGATCCTTTCGTACTGCAGGCAAATTGCGGAGATACTTTGTTAACATGTATAAGCTAGAACAAAGCTAAGAATTCTGGGAATGTAGAAAGGTATTTATTTGTGTTTCTGCGTTAGGTTTCATGGTTCTTTGCATGTCCTTAAATGTTTCTCATCGACTGGAATGCTTACCTTCTGTCTTCCTTTGAGTGAAATTTTGGAAAAGCCAAAATCAAAGGAATTCCATCTAAAGAAATTTCTCTGAATTTTCAAGGCGGGAAATATATGTAAGTGAGGAATGATTCTGCAAATATTTTACTTTAAAAACATTTGAAACGAGAAATTGAAGTTATAATGGGTGTAGTTCGGATTTAATTTTGCCTGGCCAGAGTAAATGTTTAGAAAGAAGTAATTAAAATTGAAATATCAGGTGCGTTGTATTAGACGAACCTATGCGGGTGTTAAATCAAAGTTTGCTATCTTTTCCAAGAATCCCTAAACTTTCTATGTAAGTGACGCCAAGTTGCCCTTGTGCTAAATTTCTTGTGAGTGAGATTACCTTAGTTATCTGAAGTTTTTCTTTTCCACCGAATCCTATCCCAAAAATCTTCAATCAAATTGACATATGGATTAAAGCGGCGGGGTCACCTATTGAAGGCTGACAGTCGGCTGTGATTTAACAGACATTGATGAAGCTAAATCTCGTGAACATGATACTTTTGTTATGACTGATTACTCCTTGAGGCAATCTAGGTCACTCGTAAATCTATTGACCCAATAAAAATTGAATCATGAACTCCCCTTCCCCCCACTCAGCTGAAACAGCTTGTTACTGGAGCGCTTACAGGCCCGACCCACAACCCATGGGCTCGTCAGAATATGCATGTGGAGGAACCCCAAAGTTTCCGCAACTCCGAAACCGATGTGTGCCGGAGAATGTGCTACATAGTCACAGGGAGAGCTCAACGATGGAGGAACAGCTACCGAAAATTGAATTCTTATTAAAATGCAAATTCTCGACGTCGGGAGCTCTCAACTACTTCCACACTACAGTAAAAGTTTAATTGGAATCAATCAAAAAGTTTTTCAAGGTCATCTGCTTGCAGATGGTACACATATGGCTTTCGGGAACTCCCCAGATGGTGATTTAATGAGACCGTGATAAGGTAAACTGTCGCCAGAGAGTGCTTTACGTGGGTACGTGCAGAAAGGTACCCAGCGCAAACTGTAGGCACTAGTCGTCGCCAACTTCTGCTGATTTCTTGGATGAGGTTCAGAAAATTGCGTGTTCGGCCTGTTAATCTTTCTCAAAGTTAAGGTTTCGCTTGTCACCCTAAGGAGACATTGTTGCATAAGAGCTCCACTTTTTAATAACGCCCCCGCGTCTGGCCGTGACCTTCCGGGTAAAGAAATTTAAATTTCAATTGAAATGCTTTCAGTTTTTTTATTTCAATCTTTCTTTTATATGTATTGACATATTTTTCGTCTATAAATCATCGATGCTCTCTACCTAATAGCACTAATAGGTACAAGCATTTAAACATTTGCCGTAGAGAGATTGATTTTAATTCGAAGTTTGAAATAATATAGTATCACACTCAAAATATGAGCCGCTAATTTTAAAAGTGGTCTCGTTGTTCAACTTTTTTTAAATATAGTTATATGAGTATTATTATTATAGTATTTGAAATAATTTTAATATTGGAAAAACTGTACCTTCTATGTATCTACCAATTTACCTATGTATGTATGTATAATACATCAAAACATTTTTACTAGATGTTTTAAGTTGGTATACCATAACCGAAAATTATACCCACACACTGGAAGGTTATCAATTTGATATCCATGCCTTTAATTTAAGTACAGTTCTATTCTTCTAAAAAGGCTTATTTTAAACTCATTTTATACGCCTTCAAAAATGATATTTGAAATTTCAATGTCTTTCTTAAAACTTGAGTTAAGTATAATATTTTTACTTCAACTTAAAATAAAATGTTCATCTTTAACTGAGAGTATCTTTTTCCCTTTAGCAAATTAATTTTCTCATGAAATTTTCCAGAGGGTAAAAATGTTCAAACTCAAAGGACTTAGGAGGAATGAGGAGAAAAAGGGTCAGAATGCCTGGCGTAGCACGAAAGAGCAGATACTTTAGATGTGATGTCTAACGCAGAAATTCGCTAAATAGCTTGTGGGCTCTGAAGTTATTTTTGCCAGTAATTAATGGCAAGTTGAATGCTTTAATGAACAGGCTTGATTTTGATCAAACATTTATAAAAACTTTATGGTGTGCATGGCCGTGGGGTAATGTAATGTTATGATTGTTTAAGCGGAACTCGATTTATTTTCTTCTTTTTTCATGACCCACTTTCAGTGGAAAGAAGAAAATTATGTGCTTAGGTAGGTAACATGAATAATATGGTGTTTGCATTTTAAACTACCCTGTTTAATAATGCAGATTAGGTTTTCATGTTAGTTAATAAAACAGTGCGAAAAATTTACTTTTCATTAGGCATAAGGTGGACATTTTTTGCATTACGACAAAATATGAATACTTACATGTCTATGTATTTGTAGCGAACTGGTGCGGGGAGCCATGTTTCAGTCGATTCGACAACTGAAACACATTTTCGGGATTTTTTAGCTGATTCAACTGAATTAACAGTCGGATAACAAAACCAGTAGTCGCCAACTCAAATATTTACTGATTGAAAAGCTACTGCGAAAATTTCAGATATTAGTTTAATTCGCAATGGTTACTCACTGCAACCCCAAAAATATGTACATATATGTATCTACATATGTAAATACAAAAACCGATCTTATTGCGTGTAATAATGCGAAGTAATATTCTATTTGACGAAAATAAAAATGTTGACAACATTTTGATCGTTTCGATGAAAAAAATTTTTCTAAAAATTTTCAGAAAGTGGTTCAGTATATGGGAGAAGATTTGACACCTATGTTTTTTTCAAACTTCTTCCTTTCTGAATATATTTGAAATTTGAGCAATGAGTAACGTCAGAAGAATAAGCCTTACACCGTGGCTTCTGGCATGTAATATTAGGAAATTTTGGTATTGTCCTGGCCCCTATTACATTTTCTAAATTCAATTACTTAAAAGGTAGTTAGACTTTGTTTTAACTTTTTATATGTTTACGACGCGTTCTGCTTGAAAACAAGAAAAGCCTTAAAAGGAATAAAATCAAGAAAGTTTAGAAATACTTTTGAAGAAAAATCTAATTTAGCTGCACATTTCAAGGGACCTCTCATTCCGCCAATCGTATGAATTTTGTAAAAGTTCCACCCCCGCCCGTCAGACCTGTCGGCTTTTTTTCTTTTTTTGCATAGAACGTCGCCAGCATTTAAATTCCCGTCAATAATAAGCGCTAGAAGAAAACGCTCCAAACACTCCCTTCCTCCTTGGTCTCTTTGCAGAAAGCAACAGCTGCAGAAGAAGATTCCCCGAATACCTTCCAAGTGATATTCTTCCTATAAAACATTCGGGTGCCGTCACGCCCAAGTTTTGCTATGTTCATTCTTCCTCCGTTTTTCGTCACCCAAAAAAATCTGATTGGAATTTCTATGTAAAAATTCCTGGAGACAGAGGAATTTCGTTACGATTTGCATTGGCGGTAGGTGAAAGTACAAATTGATTTATTCGTCGGCGTCGCGCAAATTCCCAGAGTAAATTCGAGCACAAAAATAGGGAAATTGTTCTGGCCCAAAATTATGATTTTCGGCCGCGTCCTTGCAGACACCCGGCGCGGCATCTTCATAGTTCTCAAGTTGTAACAAACGAAATTGTTCCCGACAGAAGTCCAAGGTTATGCTGTCATAGCAGCGGCATTCTCCGAAAATCGAATTAAGGTAAAAGGGATGAGCCAGTTGTTTCATCAAGCCTATTCTCAAAAATTTCGTCAGAGGCATCCTTCACTGTCTGATTAAGGAGTATTTATCATTCTAAGGGCCGAAACAATTGATTGATGCTCCCGAGATTGCTTTGCCGTGACCTAGTTGTGTCTCGGTTAATTGTGCACCAGAATGAAGCCTCTCCGCAAAGCTTTCAATCTTCCCGAAACAAATTTAAATGGGCCGGGAATGCTCCACCAAAAGCGTTTTGAGGACACGCTCCTTTATCACACGCCATTTCAAGTATCGGCCGAAGATTTAATAAGATCCCACGCAATTTGTCACTTGCGCCATGGGGAATCAGCAGAGGATCGGATCGACTGATTTATGAAACTGCGGTAGCTGCTGCATTTCGTCAAGGTACCTAATTAAGATTCTCTCGCCTCCTAAGAGGTATGAACTTCTATAGAATCTGTTGGGATTCTTAGTCTATTTATAGATTGACTTCAAGGATGGGCTCAATTGAAATGTGAGAAAACTCCATATTGCATTTGCTTCTTTAGGTATTAAGTTACGTAGGATGGTATTACTTTCGATATAATTCCTACAGAATATATTTTCCTCTCTCTATTTCTAACTTTTGCCTGCTTGCTGATATGGTGCCATCTTCCAAGAGCCTTAACAAATTTGTCGAGCTCCAGAAAGCACGCACGAGAATAGCGTCGTCAAATTATTAGTTCACGACATCCTTGAAGGTATAATTTGATATTGCTTATTACTTTTTAAGGTCTTCAGCTCTGTAAATTGACAGATTTAAACGAAAATGTCTCTATTAAAAAGCTCTATTTGAAGTCAGAAATATGACACGGTTGCATGTATAAAGTGAGCTAGCTATTAAAGGAACTCATTTCGCTATAAATATAGTCAACATAAGGCGAATAATAATTTATTGGGACGAGAATTTCTGTAAAAATACCTTATTAAAAAAAAATGCGTAATTAATATCACTTACAAAGGTTATTTCAAACTTTAAAGGATCTATAAATAAATTTATATCGGGTGATTTATTTAGAGGTACTTTTTTTTTCTATGGAATTTTTAACAGACGACGTATGAGCAGTTTTAACCTGTCATGGTATTTTTATTCAGTATTGTTTGACATTTCATATAATGGAAAGACTTAGCCCGACACAGCGTCTATACAAATTATTCAGATGTATTATGAAAATCAGCGTTCTACGAGGAAGGAGGTGTTTCGTGCACTTAGAACAAATTATGGTCCACATAATAATCGGCTTTCGGACCGGTGAATTGGACGCCTAGATCGTGTGATATCACACCTCTAGTTTTTTTCTTTTGGGGCCATGTAAAATCCACAGTCTACATGGATAAGCCGGATACGATTGAGAAATTGGAAGCCAACATTACAAGCATTATTCGCCAAATACCATCTCGAAATGTTCGGACGCGTCATCGAAAAATAGAACTTCTTTTCAAAAAGGTACCTCTAAATACCCATTATATGTATGTATGTATATGAAATATATATCAAATATGTAGAATAGCGAAATTAATTTACTTTTTGTATATTATGTTTATTGAAGTGATTTTTTGTGATAACTCATGTACCTATTATTTAATATCTTAGTTTAGGGACTCATAATTTAAAAACTTTCAACACGTACATATTTCCGAAAAGGTTTACTTTAAATAGGAAACCTGCTTAGGATGCCGTCAATTTTTAAGAAACAGTATCGAAAATATAAATTACACTACTTTTAAAATTAATAGTGTCAAACAAAAACGTTTTGAGAAAAACGCGTTCAAAGTTTGAACCCGATACTTCTCGAATGAATGAACTCTGACTAAAAATGTATTTTTAATTTCGGTGATTTTTTAAATCAACTTAAGTATACCTACCTACAAAATTGAATTTCTTACCCTCTAAATCAAGTTATCGTTATCCTTATTCTGAAGAAAAGAAATATCGCTACTGCAACAATTAAAATGCTAGTGTAATAAATATCTTATTAAAATTTTCAAATGTATACATAAATGTAAACAAAGGATAGGTTAACTCCAATTATACTTATATTATTTAAGACTTATTCAATCAGCATTATTGTATGTTCGACAGTAGGTATGTGCAAGATATTTTCATTTATTCCAGAAAACTTTAACGATCTCAAATCTGGTGCAGACTTGGCTTGGCTTTATCGTCCTAAAAAATAATGATCATGCTAAAGCCCTCTAAATCAACCTACTATGTATACTTGAACAGAAAGGGAGTAGGTATTTGCAGTTTTTGGTCGAAAGAAGGGAAATACTTGAAAAGTGCAAATAATACACACTCTATAGCACAAAGTGAAAAATCTTCTACAGCTAAAGCGCAGCGCGGCACTTTAGTTTATCCCTGAAACACATCGAACAAGTGCACGCTATTCATGTTTTTCATGGTAACTCGTCTGAGTTTTTATAGTAATTCACACCCGAGCATCCGACTATAAAACATTCAGACTCTGGGATGAAAGCACTGTGGATTATGTAAGTTTCAGTGTCAAGAGATTGAAAACTGAATTCTCACATCAGCTGAACGTAGGTACGTCCTTCAAAAATTCATAATGATCCTTAGGGAATAGGGTATATGGATTCATGTTCCATACGCCACCAGTGGGATCATTAATGTCCACAAAATATCCAGCCGCTGTTGACTCAAAGCAGCCATCTACATCGATTATCCTGACAATTTTGATTAAAGAAAACGTTCTCCGGCAACTAATACGTGCCTTTCATATGGGCGGCTTTCTTCGACCGAGCAATTAATTTTTAACCAATCTCTGCGATTGCAGTGACTTTCAATGGTGGAAACGTAGTACGGGATACCACCGACTCACACGATATTGCGATATTTTTGGTTGCCCATCCGCCTTTCATATGAGCTCCATATTCCCGGGGAGCTTACACAGGCTTCAGCCGGGCTGTCCGGGATCGATATAATCTTAGGTAGACACCTTCTAAGGAAAAAGACCATCGCACAATATCCAGATGGCGGATAATCGCTTTAGTCCCAAAGCTCACAAATTCTAATTCAATTTCGCAAGTAATACCATCTAATAAATACTGAATTATCCCCAGCAGCGGGTGTACTCACAGTTTTTGTTTAAGTACATGAAATTGTAAGTTCACGCTGTCGCTCCCAATTCGTCGTCTAGTGGTTTCCTTTGTGATTTCCGAAGAAATCGGCAACAATTTGAGAAGTTTTCAATTTTCCAGATCCAAGGAGTTGACGAGCGGTACAATTGGGGGCGGAATCAGTCCTTGGGGGACGTTTAATGCCATGTCCAGTCTGCTGGACCTGTCAATAGTTCTCTTGAGAAACTATTCGTTCGCTATTCGCAATATCAATGTCGCAATCATATTTGTCCTTGCGACGACATGGGGCTTGGGGCAGTTTCTCTCCCGATTCATTTTTCTGTCTTGTCCTCTTTGGCCAGACATCACGACGCGATAACCTCTTTATTGTAGTAGCTTCCACGAATCATCTTCGAACGCGCTGATGATGTAGAAAAGTTTCCCACTTTGGAAACCGTCTTCGAGACGGGGGTGGTGCCGGGAATTGGGCACTTTCTTAGAAGTCTTAATCGTGGGAATATCACAGACTCATTTAAATTAACGACAGCGAACGCCTAGCCAATTTAATTATATCCTTTGATGAATTTCGAGTTGTACGCGGTCAGATTTCATGTAGTTGCTTAGGCTTTGCTAGCACTTTTAATAAAACATTTTATAATTAAGGCTCCCGAAGGATATGCTAGTTGTCTTAGTGATGGTCCCCATAATAAATTATCTGACCACAAAATGTTGCACCATCCTTCTCTCTTTAGAAGTTCAGTGACATCTGAAGTGTTTCTGGTTATGCTTAAGAAACGCGAATTTAGGTATCAAGGAAAAGAGGCCACTTACTGTGAACATTCCACTTAGGGTTGTTTATCTAAAACCTTTAGGGAGTAAATTTCTCAGCGAACATCGTTGAAAAGGAATGGCAGCTCCTTTAAGAAATAACTAGTTAAGTTTACTTTTGGGTTTTATTTTGGGTAAGTGCCCAAGAAATTATTAAAATGTATTTAAAACAAGTATACCCTTCATATTATTTTATGTCATCCAAACCTTCATTTTCAGTACTTTTTAGAATGTTCCAAAAATTAAAATTTTAGCCAAAATTTAAAATTTTTAATTTATTTTAAAGAAATTCGAATTATAATACAATTTGACATTTCTCACTCGATTATAAAATGCAATTTTAAAATAGCAGACCATGTTTTTTTTTAAAATATGCTCCTTTATATTTATTTTTTTATTATTATTTAATATTTCAACATGCACTGCAATACTTTCTTATTATTTATATGCGGGTAAAAGCAAAAAGCATAGGTACTGGCTGTAAATTATATATTATACCTATTGCTATTAGGTACTACTGTTTTCAGAAAGAGAAATTCATACTTAAAGAAATCTCATTAAAATATTTATGTAAAAAGTTAGATATGATTCTCTCTACGTACATATTGTACATAAATTTATGTACGGATATAGTGAACGAATATGTTCTACATATTCATATAACTCCAAATCTAACTTCTATACTATCTTGCTAATCTGTGATAGTTAATAAAATGGAGAATATGTGGAGTCTAGAGATAGAAAAAATGGTCAAATGACTCATATGTAAGAGAATCATAAAGAGAAGTTGCCAGTTTGCGTCCTAATAAATAATTCCGCAGTAGCAGTAGTAAAACATGCAAAAGAAGTATGAAGGCCACGCGACCAAATTTGATATGTGCAAAAGAAAGTTTTTCACATATTCGGGTGCTTCCGAACGTGATTATTGTTTCATTTTTTTTACTTTTTTATATTTTATATTGTACCATGCGTTGAACAAGTCCTCAACGAGTAAAAACTTTGGCCACGACTTATGACTTTGATAAGTTATCGAGGTACGAAATGAGATTTCCATGCCTAAGTTTTAGGAGATTTCCTCATAAAAATTCCCTCGTCGTTTTCATTGTCCTTCACAGATATTCAGGCCAGATAGGAAGTTTGCAGGACACTTTTAGCCCTTCGCCATTATTTAGGTCACAGCTGTCATAACAAATTTTCTTCTCGCATTATGCACATATCTAGGAAGGCAGTTGAAGTTTCCTTTCTTACCTTGGTCGATCGGGAGGTGACATGGTCTATAAATAACCCACTCGTCGGCCCTAGTCGGAACGCAAGTAAAAAGGGCCAGCCACAGTAACTTATCTAAGGAACCGAAATTTGTTAATGCTATAAAAATTTGTTCGGGGATCATCCTGCCTTATTTGTGCGGAAATAGAGTCAGGAAGGAAAAATTTGTTCGAATTCATCAAAAGATAATTCGGGCAGAATATATGGACCAAGCGATTAGTCATCTGCACAAAAAGTTGCTTGATTTATTCACTCGATAATGGTGAGTCTTGTCTTGACCTTTAACTTCCTGAAGGTGAAGGGTTCAAGCTACACCATTTTCGTAACTTACTCTCATTATTTTCACACTTGAGTTAGTAAAATCTGCAATGATTTACAAAAAATCTGCACTTACAGGAACATAATCCTAGTTATAGCATATCTACATAACGTTCATGCTTTCGTGGTCATTTTGATTGTATCATTGTAATTTTTCTGCCCCAGAGAAATATTTACATATTGCCATTGTTGCACGAATATGAAGCTAGTGTTGTCGATAACTTTTTACGCAGGTACAATAAGACGGTAGCGAACGAAGGCAATAGATCAAATCACCACCTGAGGCGATTTTCGAACTTCATTATAAATGCGCTTACGCGGAGCGACTGACCATTGAGTGATTGTGCTACCTTAGGAACCCGCTGCGATATCGGTAATTCAAGGAAATGTTCTTGAATATTTAAGTAGGCAAATTAAAAATCCAAATCACATGCAATCTAATTCTTTCCAACGCAAAGAAAAGCAGTTCATTCAAAACCGCTTTGTCAGGTTTTGTTTACTCTTAATTATGTATTTACCAGGAAGGTGCCAGGCCAAAACCTTGGTTTTCAGAAATCCTGGTCCACCTACGTAATATTGAATTTCTTACATTTTCTCATTAAATGCGCATGATTTTCTTTTGTAATATTCCGAGAAATTGTCATTTTCTCTTGAACTTTTTTTTACATTAAATGAAGCATTTTTTAATACGTAGCCTATAATTAAACTTCATAATGCAAATAAATACAATAAATTGACACAATGAAATCTTAAATATTTTCTGTTTTTAAATCAAATAAGGCAGTCGCAAAGAAATTTGCTTTTTAACTCTTAAATTATTACTTTTAAGAGAACTTTCGTTGCTGATTTCACACATAAATACATAGTAAATGCATTATTTTTTAAATCTTTTACGTTAAGTCATAAAAAGACAATTTGATTCTTAAGTATTTATTTAGATGACTTGTCGATCTCGATTAAATTTATTTCATTCTTATACACAGCAATTTACAATCATATATCTCAAAATTTTAGTATAATAAACATTTATTTATTTACATATCTATGAGTTTATTAGTATATCAAAATTACTCAATTTATTAATTTTATGCATAGTTGATTAAAATTCCAATTGTTCCCATTTAAACTTTATGGTTGTACATACCTTCTTTTATTCTTTAATTTTAAAATAATTTTATTAATGTCTCTAAAGTCAGTCGAAATGGAGTTAGTGGAAATGCTGTTTTACGAAAAGTTAATAAATATTATGTGTTTTGATCTTATCAAATGGGTTCTTTTAATTGGTTTTTAAAATATTACAACTTGTGTTTATGAGTAAAAACATGTTGTTATCTATGTGCCTAGAAAAGACTTGCCGTAATTACTTGAGAATCAAATTGTTTTTGTAAATTATAAATACAAAAATTATCATACTCAATATATCAAAAACTATCCGAGCATTCGATGTTCAAGTACACAACATGTGATATGCGTTGGCTTCAATGTTTCAATTATTTATTTAACATATAATTTAAACTTTCACTCAGACTTAAAAAAGGCGATAACTAATGGGCTCCAATAACAACAGCCTTAAATGCTATAGCAAAATACGCAAATACGCAGAGGCCGTCATTGATTCTGAAACGGCCGGTGCGACGCAGCGGTCAGCTGCATGCTCTCGAAATTAAAGATCGAATAATGCATAACGACTGCTCGATGTAATGTCAAGTGCAGACCCAGTTTTTCACAAAATAATTATTTCACACGTGACCCCGGCAAACCCGATTCGAGTTGAGGATTTCACCTGAAGCACTGAAACGCGCCTGCAGTGTCGAACATTTTGTTTTCTTCACGTTCTTGGCCCGCTGGCGGTGTCACGTTAGCGCATAGCAATCCAAGATACAAGCTAACTAGCTCCATATTTGGACCTCATCAAAACACTTCAGCAACATAAATTTCATGAGATATCTTTGTTATGTAACCAGTCTTGCTTACCTGTCTAGCGAAACTGCTATCAAGCTGTAGACGGAGGCAGCCACCGAGACTCCCTGGATGTACGGCACCGTCTTGCACATCAACCATCCTAGCATCCATGCTGTAAAGAGTGATAAAACAAAAGTCGATTTGATCAATTGTCTAATTAAAAATGGCAATTTATATTCATTTAGAGGAACTGTCTTGCAGCAGCGCGTCGCGTCGACCACAAAGTTCTCATTAATCTTAGCATGGCACGGATTCCACCTCCAAAGTAGGCCAATATTTACTTTGAGAAGACGGGGCTCGCTTTTCTCACGAATATGATTAATTTGTCTACGAGAAATTTAGCTTAATCTAAATGTGATGTTAATTCTCTTCTGGGGCATTATACCCCCGGGTGATTGCGATAATTATCCATTTACTTTATTTTAATTGGTGTCTCGGACAGCCACCAATTAATTTGATTCGAAACGATTGCATTTTTGCTATTACAAATTAAAGATATATAATTTCAGCGCATTACTGAGACAAATCGCTTGTTTCAATTTCCTTTAGAGACAAATTATCTTCTTCGGTAATTTGAATTGGTACACGGTTATAATAACTGGTTAAAACTTTTCCTATTTGCAAATTAATTGGTCTACTTGTATCGTACTAATTTTGTAATTCAGATACTTCAAAATTATGTGAGTTTTAACTTTGATTTGATCTGGAAACTACTGGATGAATTTTCCATTTTAATATAACAATGGAATAGCTGCTTTTACTGTTTAGCCTAAAAACTTTTCGGCAGCCGGAAACGTCCTCTTTAATTTGGTGAATGGCCAACAAAAATATCTCAATTCACTTAGCGGGGATTTACCGTGAAACAAATGCTCTTAACAGACTTCAGTGTGCAAGGGATGTGCTCAATATCAAAGTTACCCTTCGGATCCCATTAAGACAGTTCGAGGCTTTTATTCAATGATTTACTACGGTATCCACCAGGGCAATCACATTAATTCCAACCTCATAAGGGTTCACCCTTCAAAGGAAGCAATCCGCATATGTAGGACAGGCAAGGATAGGTCAGTATTTCCGTTTATTGCACCCCTGGGAACTGGGTTAAAATAAATATAGTGGAAAGATGTGAGGACTAGGCATTATATGGCCCAGAAATAGCCTGGATACACCCCTTTTTCTTTCATATGAAAAGGAAAATTAATTTCGTCCATAAAGAAGTTATATATTTTTTTTTTAGCAAAAATCCTGCTGTTTACCCCCTCACCTGACTGACCGTTATTCTGCTGATTCCTCCGGATGTTGAAGGTAATCGGAGTGTTTTGAACCCAAATTCGTTTTGGAAAAATTTAGGTCAGTGGGAAATACTTTAATTCTATTGCAAACCTCAGTGATTCCAAAAAGTTGGACAGTTTTAAGGATGGTTGACGTTTTTCATTTCATAAGTACGGAAGGGGTTCGGAGTTAAATGAAGCAAATGGGAAGATTACTTGGTGAAAGTGCCGCACTTTTATGGCACAAAAGGATTTTGTTGAAGGGAACGAATAATTAAGAGATTTTTTTCAGGGATAGCCCTACACAAAAGCGGACCGAAGTTAAAAATTACCTCGTGTCCACTTCAATGTAACACAAGGCCTAAAAGGAAAAAGTTTTTTTTTTTTTTTTGTTAGAGGTTTTAACAACTCTTGACGACAGTCTTCTACAGAAGTTTCTAAAGTTGATCCAATTGGGTAGGGTTGGTTTAATAGATTTTAATCGTTGAACTTCAAAATAAGATCGGATTGATCCTCTTTTGCCTCTCCGGCATTCTAATTTAATTATAAATTTAATACTCTTTGCGCACATCTAAACTCATAAAAATCACCATTTGATTCAATTTCAACATTTGAGTTTGAAAGGTTTAATGCTAACTTGAATTTATTCCTCTTGAATACCTTCAAAAATTGTATAGTTATATGTCCCGAGTCAGACTAACAAAATACTTTAAAATCTTCATAGTTGCAATTGTATGAATATTTAAGCGAACATTTTCATTACAACACAAAGTTAGTTATACATGCTTATTTTGGAATAGTTTTAATCCATAAATCGGGTTTTTAATTTCTTTTCTTTCTTAGTAATTACGTATTTGCCTATAAATAATTAAGTTTAGATTGTTTATAAATATAAAACACAATCAATTTACGAGATAGCTTTACAAAACTTACCACATTCATAATGCAATGAACCAAATTGATTCAAATACGGCCATCATAATGTTATTGCGAAGAAAGAACATAGAAAATTGATTTATAAAAACTTGGCGTTCATAAAGCTTTGAAATTGTGTCATCGATGGTCGTCAACCACCCCCACCCTAATCGATGCGAGCTAAGTAAATTTCGCTCACAGGCCTTTTATGAGGTTGCAACAGTAATTTCATCAGAGTGGATGCTGATGATGATAATGTTAGCAAAGAGAATAGGGACAAAGAGACAACATAATTGAATCATGTGTGCTCATTTTACCTTGTTTTGCTGCGCTATTTACAAACAGAAGTAACAAAATTATTATAAAATCGACAAAAACAATGTAGTTAGATAAAATTTAATAACATTAACTAATTTAGGCCTGAATGATGTTCTGTAATTTCATTACCTAGGATAACATTAAATAATTAACTATAACGACAGTTAGTTACATAAAATAAAAGTGAATAATCGAATTTTAAAAAATTGATTTTATGGAAAAAATGGCGGGCACGTAATGCAAAATTACCTTTATTTATTACATTATTATTTTTCTGTTCATTACCCAAAACAAAGAGTTCATAAAAGAGGCGTGCAAAGTTAAATCAATTTCTAATTTGTAATGATTTCGAGAAAAACACGTTGCAAAATTTCTGGAAAAACCAATTTCGTTTTTGCCCAGCATTTCCATAAATTAGTATAACTTCATCAATTTTAGTCTAATTTACTTGAAACTTCTAGGAAATTGGCTCTGGAATTCGTCATAAATGCATGGGTTAGCAATTCGTGAAGTTAATTGCAAATCATATTTCCGCACTGTATACGGTTTTCCTTCTACGCATCGATCGATTTTGCAATTTTGCGGTCTCATTTCCTATTATTGGTTTTGAGGGCTTCCTTTGTCGCTGGGTGATTTCTGCACCCCGGGATCCTTCAAGTAGCCTTACATAAATAAGAGCAATGCCGTCAAATCAAATCAGGTGCTTTGGGTGTAGAATATGTACTGTACCCTATATAGTATTGTATTTGTATATACCAAATAGGTATATGTCTCCTTTCCAACAATCTTGGCTCTCTCTGTCTCACATGCCCTACTTATTTACCTGTTATCTCACAATTAAAACCATTTGCTCGAAGAAATTCGCAAGCGTATTGTTTCGCTTATCTTATTAAAAAAGTACTGAAGCTGGGAAAGCTCGCATTTAGAGAGAACAGAATAATTCCAAGAAAATTATAATTCTTATTTACAAAGCGAAAATTAAACTGCAAGGTTTCATTTTCAGTAAAAACATAAACCATGGACACACCGAAGCATGGAGTTAATTTGCGAAAACGGAAAAGCTAAAAAGAAATCTCAACGTATGAGAGATTATTTTGCCTATGCAGTGCCGGAGCCACAACCTCCTCCAACCCTCTGCCAGCTCGGAAAACCTGAGGAAAATGTAAATCTGGAATCACCACGCTAAGGTTTAAGGTTTACACCGCAGTAACTAAGCCAAACCAGCACGCGACCTACTTTCCAGGCTTTTTTTTTATTTTTATTTTTATGTGTGTGTGAATGTTATTTTTTCGTATTTTAGTTGCCCCTTAGGTCACGGCGAGTCGATTATGTGGGTGAGGGGGAGGTTCCAAGACGAAATTGGAGGCTCCAAGTCAAAATTGCTCCAAGCCAACAAATTTCACCTAATGAGCTTATTTCCGTGATGAATTCAATAATTTCAGCTTTTACAGATTGTTGCGAACGTAATCATAGCAAAAAACATTTCCTGTTTATTTTGAAAAGATTTTTGTAACTCCCATACTCACACACACCCCCCATTGAGGTGACACAAATAAACAAGGGCATGATGACGATTTCCGACAACAACAATTTTTGGCAAATTGCGATAAACAATTTATGAAGCACTTTGGGCAATTGAAAACTCCTTTTCCGCCTCTCTCTAAAAATAGCATCGATTTGAAGAAGTTGATACAATTCACAATTACATTTACCTACGTCCGCCCCCATCATTTTCATAAATATTTAGGGGGGCGAAAACACCTTCGGCTCCACGTCACCTCATATGAAAATAATCAAAGCAGGTAAGTAGGTTACAAGAACTTTATAGATGCTTAGCAGCATTTATAGCACTTTGGAACTCTTTTACAGCTTAGCGATGTAAGTGCCTCCTCTGGAAAATAACGTGGAGTGCTTTCTTGAATAGCAATTAGGACGCTTATGACAAGGTAGCTCAATGAAAATTTTTCAAACGAGCCATGCATTAAAAATTCGTTTTGACATAGTTTCGACCCAAAAAGGTCTAATGGATGAATATGTGCGCGCGGATTCATTCCGCTTCCATAAACATCCTTAAGATGTATACTCTGCACGAGATGTGGATGAATTGCTCCTTGCATCACCTTTGACACCACCGCGATAGGTGTGGAAGGAACGTTTCTCTATGAAGCGTTGCATTGGCAGTTGCCACCAGCATAATGCGATTTCGAACTTGAACCTTTGGAATTTATATACACTTGGGAAAAATTACCATTTTCCACCCTGAGGGATTTCCATTTCAAACGCGAAAATATTGTTAAAAATATCGCTGCTTTTCCCTCAATAACATTTTGACTACAAAAATTGGTAAAAGTGACTGATGGTGGTGTATGTACCTACGCATGATGTACTTTGAACTATATTGATTCTCTGAAAACCCGATGATTTAAAAGGTAATAAAATAATATGTAGTTTAAAAAACACGTATACCTACGTACTGCACTAAAAATCAAAAAATTCCCATTTTTTTCCCACGAGTAGCAGACAATTAAATAAAACACAATTATTATTGTATTGTTATCAGAACTACCTACACACAATGGCCAAGTTTCATGAACAATTAGAAGTGGTTGAAATTCAGTTCCTTAAATTCCATTACATAGTTACATACAGGTCGGCCTAATAAAAGCGTATTAAAAACAAGCAATAATTTAATAAATTACGGAGGATATTTTCATTTCCAAATCGGGTTTTATATGTTTGTCATTAGTTTCAAAATAATTAAAATAAATTGTTGTTACTTGGAAATCTACTCTACGACTAACAAGGTCAGGCTTCAAACTTGAATTTGTAAATCATTTACGATTACGATAAACCTTAAATGAACTCAATTTTATTCCTAGTTTAATATGTTAAAATCCCTACAACTGATAAATAATATAAAAATTAGTGTAACAATTTAAAAAAAACTTAGAATAAATTGCGCATTCTACCTAAGAACTTTGTTCAAAATGTATACGAAAAAACCCCGTAAAACCTTAAAGGGTATAAGAAAAGAAAATCTGTAATAACTACATCCAAAACGAAGATATGTGCATATATGTATGTATATTTATTCTTTAAACTTTTCATAGGCTGAATTACTATATTACTTTAAAAACTCTTTATGCATATATTAATAACTTGACTTTTGAGTGCAGTGTTACTGTAACCAGTTAATTCCTCAAATTTGAGCCTGATTTTATAATAATTTAATAATAATAGTTTTTTTTAAGGTTTCCGACCATGAAAGGAACCCTATTGTTGTCTCAACGATGAACGTATGTCTGTCCGCCTATCTGTCCATTTGTCGCAAGCCCCTAACTTCTAAACGAATTGAAATAGGGACTTGAAATTAACACAAATAATAAAAGTAGATAATTTCACAATAGAAAAAAAGTTGTGAGCATCTAATATTTCCCTTTAAAACTAGAATTGAAATTTTATATTATCGATCAGTCAGTTGAGATTGATGATTTATCATCATGATTAAAACTATCATAAGTATTTCAAGTTTTTTTTTCTGTTTATAATATGTACATTAACTGTCCTCTCAACGGCTAAAAACTTCTCTCAGTACCTATGTATTGGTTTGCAGCATTGAAAATCCTCTTTTAATTGAATTTATCTTCCTGAAGGTTACGAGGTAAGAGATACACAAGTATAAAATATCACATCCTAAGCGTATTGTACCAATTTCGAATCTTAGGCGGTAAAACGGGTTATACTAAATTTTTGGTGTAGAACATAAACATAAAAAGTTCCAATAAAAAACGAAGATAAACCTTTCGCATTTTCCACTCAAGTTTCCATTGCGCTCGCAAAATGTTCTAGTGCTTTCTAAAGCTCTCTACAGAAAGAATTTGGGCACTATTGGTACTTTGTCACAATTGCTCTAAATATACATAATATAAAAACCAAGGGCAAACCTATCGCCAGGACATTTTATTTATTTTAGCGTCTTGGAAATTGCCAATTTTACCCAGAAATTTATTTTATTGTGTTCTTTTTGGATAGAGAAACATTGTCTTAAGCGGCTTACAGAGGTTCATTTGCTTAAAAAAGGGAATTAAATCTTCTTTTATTGAAAAACCCTTCAACCCTACTCACGATAAGAATGAGTACTTTCCTAGCTCTTGTTGACTACTCCTGTTTCTGTTTCTAAATGGACTCTTCCTTTGCTCATTTAGAGCGTGGAAATAGCAGGAAATAGGCGGAAAATGAAAACGCTCCACTCGATGAGCAACGATATAAATCAATAGATCTCCAGTCTGGAATATAAAAGCACTCTGTCTGTAATGAGTCGACCACTCGAGATCAAGTGTCTAGATATCCTAGGCGGAATACATTTTGTAAACAAACATGAAAAATCCTCAACATTTTTTAATCATCAATCGAAGTGTTTAAAATGGTGTAAAACGTACCACTTATCCCCCAAATCTTTGTGGCAGAGCCATCCTCTTATCAGGAGCAGGTTTACTGCTCCCGGAAATTTGATATAAGGGAACGTTTCGATTCCAACTTTATATTTTAGTTTGTCCGCCTAGGATGCGAAGAAATAGAATTTATGGCGTGTAGGGCGATAGATTTTGTGCATTCAGCCGTAGGGCCAAAATACCTATCATATGCCGGAATGATGAAAAAGCTTGTCGGTTTGGGTGGGCTGAACTCTGAAACATGTTACCATCATGTTTCCCATCAAGGGGGTCTTCGTCCCTGTTGAGTAATACTTTTTTCGTTTCATTTGTTTTACAATATTTTCACAGACGGGGGGAGTTTTCAGTTGATAACAAATGGTAGCAATGAAATCCGCCGTCGCGTTTTTAGAAGGAATGTTTTAAGGAAAACGATCGTCTGGAAAACAATGACCTGAAATTAAATAAATTCTGGAACGTAAAAGAATTTTTACGCAAAGCATTTTCTAATCTTGTCACTCAGCGTTGTTCAATTTTAATATATCAGAAAATTTCCATTATTGAATCGCCTTTAAATTATGCGGCTACAAAACCCGCAGGGCATTCTATCAGATTTCTTACATTGAGAAAAAACAAAAAACATCAAATCAAAGATATTCCTTGAAGGTATATTCTGGTTACATTTTCGGTTTCAGAATACATATGTATTTATTAGGTATTTCAAAAGGAAAGTAACCACCAGCATAATTAAGCAAATAAACTTAGATTACTGTAACTGTGCTGGATAATATTTCCCTGAGATAAAAATATATTTCTGCGAAAGAGATACGTATGAACCTAAAATGTTTATAATCGGAGCATCTTAAGAAGTCATACTCCCTCCCGTTTGGGGGATTTCATTTTGCGAAAATCATTAGGATTTTTGGTTTCATACTTCAAATGAAAAAAACAGACAAAGATATCAAGTTGAAATTTGAGGTACAAGCATATAAAGTTTTTTTTACAGGGCTTAAGTTGGATATATATGTATGTAGTATGTATGTACTATCAAAAGTAAATATATATTTCAAGTGAATTTTGTTTTCCATAGTTTTTTGGAATACTTACATGTAAAAATATTACTCGAAAAATAATGTCTCATTCGCGCAAAATATTTTCACACTTTTTCGCACTAAAACAAAGACTACATGCAATGCAACTAAATAAATTTTGAAGGTTTCTATTAATCGCAGATCGTCATAGCAAATAAAACTCGAAACAAAATTTTACAGAAGTAAAGCTGCTCCGTTTTTTCCAATAAAAAATGTAATTCTTGAAAAGATTTTGTAGTATGTAGATTTATACAATTTTAATTGTATTTAAAAATTAGTTTCCATAATGCTTTCGGAACTGTTTTACCTCAAAGTAAAGCCTTACTTATTCCGAAAATAAAATGTTATTTTTATTTGTCAAGGCCATGCTACATTTTCGAGATTTTGTCAGCAATGTTTTTATCTGACACACATCAAAGCTCCACAGGCACCTTCGCAAGCCGATTAAGTCGATCCTTGATTCCATTGAAGGATAGCTGACCTAAGAATAATGCGCATTCAGCGATAAGCATCCAGAATTTTCCTAAACGATTGAAATATGTGAAACTCATTAATTACAGATAAAACCCATAAATCTGGGCAATGAAGAAGCTCAAGCGCAAAAACTGAGCGGCCTTGACTTGTAACCATAATCTGGTGAGCAATAAAACAAGGAACTGGATGACGCATTCCTCGATAGGATTATCTGAGATTTTAAAGGACAGCCGTAAGGATTTGAGATGTTGTAAATAAGCAAAGAGCAAGAGATTGTTTGGGTGCTGTGTGTCCTTGGATACACGCTGTTCATTACCGACTTACATTATCCTTAAAAATAGCAATTTTCCTTTCGATTAAGATCTAAAAGGCCAAAGGGCCGCCTAACCATGGTAAAATTGAATAAAAGACACAGACCCGTCACCGATTTTGCGTTTATGCTCTAATGCTCGTTATGTGATTACGGGATTCTTCTTGTCGCGCTTCGTGCTTCGTGCCTATACCAAAAATAAAATGTTCTTCAATTTCCCTTGACCCACATAAGAATTTGTCTTATGTCATAGGCCCTTTTTGATTGTATCTAGCCTCCTTGGAAGGCTGCAAGCAAAGAACTTAAGCTGCGAAAAGTTGTTGATTACTTACAATTGATGCTTTTTTGGTACAACTTCCTTTGCATAAGAAGGTGATGTGATGAATAAAAAAGTCCTTTATCCCTCTACCATAAATTGAAACTGAGAGAAAGTTTCGGACTTATAATTGCAAATGGAGTTGATAACTGAGTACTTTTCTTTTTTCTATAATACGACTCCCTTTTTTACGACTTGGGCAAGGATTTAATCTCTATCTTTCGAATTTTGAAATAATTATTTAATTTAGTCAAGTGGAACATATCAAATATTTTAGTAATAATAATAACTACTTTTAGATAGACAAAACTTTACACTTTTCAATCTTAAACTCATCAATTTTGACATGATATTTGAATTTAACAACTCCATCCTAGTACGTTCTTATTTAAATAAAAATCGTAAAATTTTTAAAAATTGACATCTTGGAAACCACAATCATGCGGTTTGAAATCGTCACAGGGATTTTTTAAGAAAACAAAAATTACAATTATTGTTGACGAAAGACATTCACAAACATTTTATTTTTTATCAAATGTGTATATTGATATAAATAGAACCAAAATGTTCGTTGAGAATTAAATTTGTTTAAAAGGCGAGAAACGCCTATAGTTGATAATTTTATCATTTTATGTATTAAGAAATCAAGTTTGGAAAGTTGTACCTCAGAAAGTATTATAATCAAATTTGATTACTATAAAATTCTTATAAAATGAGCATTGCATGAAATCTGATGACAAGTATTGTAAATGTTGAGATATGTATAATTTTTTGAGAAAACGTTATTACAAGATCCCCACACAAAACATTCTTGAAACAGTCTGCAATATAACTCTAAGCGTTTTCAATATCTCCGATTTACTATTTCCCGAACGTTATTTTTCGACTCATTGAACATAATGTATATGACCTCCCAAGAATACTCTGCATTCTGCAACCCTATAAGAAAGAACACTTCCAACGCGAGTACCTAGAATATGAAATAGTGGTACAAATTGATGCGGGATTGCTTATCGATAGTTTAGAAGGCTTCTTTTATATTGAAGCATTCGACAGAACAATGGAAACAACAATTTTGATCCCTGGCGACTTTTACCACATCCTCTTGCCTCTTAAGAAGCAAGATCTGATAAAGTCTGAACCTAACTACATTGTAGTTCTTAAAATAGATCCTACTTATGGTGAAATGTAGCAGAAGTGGGACTTGGTAGAGGCAAAAATATAATTTTATTCTTTTACAATGCTCGAATGTGAAACCAAGTCGTTGAGTTATCTAAATCAAATTTTGTAATGTCATATATACATTTTTAAAAGGGTTTTTTTAAAAAAGGATTCCGCAGTCAAAGCTACATCAACTGCGGATATTCAGTTAAGAATTTCCGATAAACGTTCACCTCTCGAGGAAACCCTATTATATATTTATTTTAAATCGGTCCTACAAATAGGAGTAATTGAATTCAATTTCCAACGCTCCTCTGTCGATAGCGTACAGGTGGACTGGTTAAGTTTACCCCATCTAAGATGACTCTATATACGCTGCGTTCGCCTCGAATACAGGAGACGAGGAGACATACCATATACCACCGTCGGTTGGCCGTAAAAATGCATTATTGCAGCGGTGCAGTGTATGCGCGCCTGAGTCCAACCAGGAGGATAAAGAATGAACCCATAGCAGAGTGTACAACCGACCGTGACCTGTAGGTCACGTGAATTTAGGTCGAATCGTTTGTAGGAGGTACAGACTGCTCTGCACATGCAGCGGGCGTGCAGATTCTTTCTGGTAGTAATAGCACCCAACAGATGGACGGGTTGTTCCCGCAACAGCTCAGGCTTGGGCAACCAGGATGTATGGCAGGAAGTAATAGTTTGAAATTTACATTGGCGGTTGAGGACGGATATTATGCTCTCAATTTGCGGAAATCATGTACTAAATAGACTTCAAATTGGCCTATTTTCATTGAAATTCAATTTCAACTAATAAGGACTTCCTCGCCAGATGTAGACGAAGTTAACACTTTCTAGTCATTGCAGGTGAGGTGAGACCCACACAGGCCCATGGCGGCGCTGGCACACACCCTTGCAAACTGGGTCACCGTTCTGTTCATTAAATTGGAATTTGGGCCAAACACCCAACCCAAATAAAAGCTCAGCGCATTTTATGTGGTTGCCGTTGCTAATCTAAATTGGGTTTGGTCGCATACTAGCCCGGCTAGCATTAAGGCATTCTTCGGCATATCGAAATTGATATTGTCCTACACCCCCCCGGGGGATCCTTTCCCTTCGAGATCTCTCGGCGGGTTCGGTTAATTAAATTTCTGCGACAGTTTCACTCATAATTTTCATACATTCACAAGACAACAACAACCGCACTCGGGTTAATTTTTCAATTCATTGACTCCGGACCATATGATATCAATCAATTGTGAGGGAACCAGACAACTTCCCATCTTGAAAAATGGGGTCATAACTAAAATTTATATAGTAATTGATAATGCGGCCAAAGAGTACTTCCGAGTTCCTAAAATTAACTTTTACCAGTGGGGTCTATACAATCGCCGGCCGGTCTATTGAAGATTCATCAATTTGATTGGGTTAAAATTGTATCTGCACGGAGGTGCGAAATTGATTGAGCAATTTTACGATGTGTTGTGTGTAATGATAGGAACACTCTCCACGCCTCTTATGTAGTTTCGTTGACCTCTTGAGATATTTTGCTGCCTGCTTTCCAGCAAGATATTTTTAATATGGGCTGCAATTTATTCTCTATGACGGGGGATATTTTCGGATCTGCGGTGTGACCTAATTGCCTGTCCAGAGGAAAGTGAATTACTATACAGGGGGTTGCGATGGGAAGGACCTTTATAGGCCATTTCATGGAATCTTTTTTTGGATGAATGAAGGCGCTTATAGTAGTAGGAGTCCTTTCCATGTTACGTATTTTGAGAATGTAAAAAGCAAACCATGCTTTCAAGGTCGTAGAGGTCACCGGAGACACCTCCTCTGCCCTACATAATTTTTACATGATGTGTTCGCATGGAATTTTTACTTTGTGTATTGCCGATAACAATGGTAGAGTGGGATATTTCTAATAATACCTATATTTAAAACTTTTCTCATAATTTATTAACTATGGATCAACAATTGTAATTAAATTTCCCATTCAATAGTCGATACTATAATCCTCCCCTCTTAAGTTTATAAGTCAATTTCGATTTAAAATTATTTACAGTCAAACCTCGCTTATTTGGAATAAACGATTTGTATGCATAATGGATTAAAAAAAAGCTACCATAACTCCCCAAAATGTATTTTTGAATCCATTTTCTTTATTCGCCTACACTGCTTGCTATAAGGGTTTTAAAATGTGCCTCTGACTTTCTGCCAAAAATTATTTTCCTCTCAGCAGAGTATTACGTTTTGGCTTTAATTTAAAATCACAAAGAAATTAGCAGAGGTAAGAGTTAAAATTTCTCTAAAGCATACTACCAGCATCCTTTGTAAAACCCCTAAAAGAAGAACATTTGCTTGTAGGAGCAATTTAAAAACAGCCATTTAAGCCCTTGAACCGCGTAATCCTCGAGTTCCTTAGACCACATGCTCCCTGTAGCAAATAATTATCATCTCAAATAATGTTACAAAAGAGAATCATAAAATTCCTTCACGTGGCCAGAAAACTTGGAAGAAGTCATTAAAGTGAAAAGCTTGTATATATCGTACGTGCTGGATGCTTCTCAAAGTTGGTGGGTTGTCCTCTCGGACAATACTTAGAACGTGCACAACATTCGCTGTTCTGAACGGGTGAAAGGGTGAAAGGGCGGAGAAAGCATTAAATGCTCGTAAAGTTGATGCCCTGCGGAATGCATTGTGCAATTAATCTCAGCTCAGCTTGCATTAGTTCAAGAATTTACAATAAAAATGTCATTATGCAGATACTATCAGTCATATTCCGTACTCTATCTTGATGACAGTAATCCTTAAAAGACCATAAATTTTTTTACACCCTCCTGCATCTTATGTTCGCGATCGTGAGACATTTTTGTATTTATAGAGTGACATCGACACCCCCGCACACCCAACCTCTGCAATACTTAACCTTGACATTAGGTGGGAGAGTCTGCATGGACCATAACACGAATATATTATCCACATTTTACAGACTTTTGCTTAGTAGCCAAAATGCCACCCGCGAAATCAATGAATTTCTATGAAGGAACAAAACACTTGTCGCGCAGGACAGTCTCTCGCTTTAGAATACTAAATTAGCTACATTTCACAGCTTTGAAGAAGTTTGAAGTTGTCTAGTCTAAATTGCCTGCTGGCAATAATAATGAAATTTTCCTGAAATGGATCTGTGACAAAGCACATTGCTCGTTATATGATGGCCAAGCAGTCGTCATTTCATCAATTGCCTCGTTTTATCTGATAAAGAGAAGTTAATAAAAATGAAATGACTGAGACATCAATGAGGATGAAAATATGAAGGGTCAGCAAGAAAATTTGTAGAGCTAACTACGTTAGTAGTAATTGGCGCCTTCTTGTGTTGCTACTTGCTAGCACAAAAATCATAACTTATGGCTAGAAGGATTCTCAGAATAATCGCTAGTCAAATGTTTACAACTCATCGACCTTCACAAGTTCAATGGAAAATAGACCGGGAGTAAATAGAAGAAGTTTCAAGCCCGACCGAAGTATTCAAAGTTTATGGAACTCTCGCAGCCAATGGTCTAAGTCCGTACAAATTAGTTCAAGATCACAATATTTTGCAATAAATTAAAAACCTTAGGCTTAGCCGAAGGGCGCCTACAGTCTCATGGAAGTTCTTTGGCGGTCAAAAAGCACTCAACTCTTGTCTTTTGATTGTATCAGACATTACCGTTGGCTGAGTATGCAAGAAAACCGCCCCCAGCAAATGTGACCTATATATTTTCCAAAATCTGTGCTAAGGTCACAATGTTCTGCGTTTCTTACGATAAACTGGAAGTCGTTTGTCTTGTAGGTACTAGGAAAAAATATCGTTATAGACATGTCTCCGCTCACCTAAATGGGCGCCCTACCACAAAAGGTTTCCTCTAAAGTTCAACAATGAATAAGCAAATCGGTGTTTGGCTCTTGCACCCTTAACCAAAGATTTATAGACATTCGGAATACCCCGAAGCGGAAATTAACTACTGTCGCATTCGCATAAGCAAAACATCTTCACTAGACAATTTAGCTCTACCTTATAGGTGATTCAAACGATGACATAAGATTGAGGAGGAGTAGAGAGATAACGATAGTCCGGAAAATAGCACCTTTGCCATGCAAAAAATTTTTTTCTTGTTGGTACTTATGAAGACGTGTGCAACCCCATGAATACCTTTGGGAATGAAGAGACCCCAACTTCTTGTCTTTTCCCGGACAAAGATGAAAAAAATTTCAAGAATCCAATATAGGTCGACCTATATTCTCGCACGAGCCCCTGCGCTCTCTTGTACTTTATACCGAGGATTTTCAATGGCATCCTGCAAAAAGGTAATCCCGGGAACTCAGTAGGGCTAAAGGGCATGATGTCTTGCAATTTTTATGTTGAACGGCATTTGGGTGAAGGCCACGGCGAAAACTTTCTAAGTGAAAGCAGCAAGCAGTCAGGTACTTTCTCCAGAGCGATAGCATGCTGGAATTGCATACGCAGCTCCATCTCCAGGAAGAATATTTAATTCTACATTAAAATTTCAGAAGGAAAAAATTAGGTAACCTGGATATTTTTGGGAATTTCTTATGTTTTCACGAGTAAGAAGTAGGTGGACGTTATGCGTGCTATATATAAATTCTTCGCGTTGCGTTGGGGGCAATGGCAGCGTAGGCATAAATTTTATTGTAATACGGAGAATAAATGCGTAATTTTTTTGTGTACGCCCTTGTAACAGTTTTCAACATTAAACAATCATCAAATTTTATTTTTAACTTACAGTTTAATCATTTTATTAAGAAGAGTGATTTCAAAAATTTAAACGCTCCTTATTTGTATTCATAAAATATGTTTTGCTGATTTAATCGACGAAGATCTGAAATACCTACATAGGTTTCCTTTTTTTTCAGTTGAAAATAGTTCCTAGTTTCTATTGTATTAAATACATATAAAAATACGAAGGACTTCAAAATATTTCGAAAAAATCCGTGAAGTTGTCTTTTTTCCATGAACCAATTACTTCTTGAAATTGATAGTGAATAAACAACATTGCAACCGCACACTCAAGAGAAACTTGTTCGACAAGATGTGTAAAAAGAGTTATAGATAGAGATGTGTAAGTTGCATTTGATTTTCGTAGATTAAGATTTAGGCCTTCATTTATTTTTTAATGATTTTTCAAAAACCAACATAATACCGTCTACAAAATATTATATTATTACTACCAACACTACAAAAGCAGACCTTAAGGAGGCTAAGGGTATTTTTTGATCATTTTGATGCATGACAAATAAAAAAATTATGAAACAATTTTTTTTTCTTTTTGTAGACCGATGTAGGTAATCGATGTCTTGCCTCTTCAATGCTTGATGCACTTAACTTCCATGTTTTTTATGCGAAGTAAAAAGTTTAATTCAATATTTTTTCACAAATTTTGATGGAGAATTTGCTGTCAAAACTGGCGAATATAATAAACATCCCTAATTTGTAAAATTTTGACTTAGTAGCACTATTCAACATTTTAAAATAAAAATACTTACATTATATGTAATCTATTAGTCATATCAATTGCAGTTGTTTATCGTTATTTACTTAAAAATAATAAAATTTCAAATAGGCTATTTAATAGTAATTGCGTTCATTCGGACCTCATGCTATTTCAAGTCCAGTAAATAACTTTTTCATTGAAAAATTTCATCGCCCGGTGGTAAAAGGTCGGTCGACTTGCAAATTGAAAATAAAAAAACAATTGCGGCTTCGAAAACGAATGATTATAAAGAAATAAGTAAGAAGAAAAAAACTTGGGGAAAATATATAAAGTGGTAAGCAAATTCCCACTCCAACCGACGTAGCTTCTGGAAAGCAGTGAATTTTCCTAAGAGTACGTGCGGTGAATATTTTTCCACTTTAATGATTCGCTTTGATTTTCCTCCGGTGCCAGGCAGGCGGCTGGAGAAGCGGAGGCGAGAGCAACGTTTGCTCGAATGAAATCAATTTCGAAAACAAAGGTGTACGTGAATGCGTTCGTTTGTTGTTTTTTGACACCTCACACCTGAAGCTAAGTCACTTAATTTCTGAGATGCGAAAATTGTGGTATTATGTGACTCCTTAAGGTGTCTTAAACAGAGCGAGATAAATTCACACGTGCTCAACTCAAAATTAGATTTTACGCAGAAATTGATCTTTGTTCTTATAGAATTGTGGGCGATATTCAATGTTGTTAGGCCCGTTGTGTTCCTTTCGAAAATTGAGTATAAAATTGCAAATCTAAACGAAGCATGTAGGTAAAGTGGATATGTATTTACCGAACGGCGTAGTTATATTCTAGTTTCCCTCATCCAGCGAGAATGTTCCTCAAAGGATTTCTATTAATTTATATGCGTAGCTTCCCTATAATGAACATTCCAGACTTGTGCGCGGATCTGGTTAAGGATCACCTTAATATAATAGTGGTATCCCAGGAATGCCTACTACTTGTGGCCAGTAAGGTGATAAGATAGAAACGCAAAAATTGCTGATTGTTAACCAGCCGGTAATTATTGGTCACCGCTGAATTATACCTTTTAATAATGATACCCTTGATAACGAGAAATCGATGCGGAAGGGCGTTATATTTCACATTTATTACCCCATCGACCTTGCCAGCGCGCAATATTTTGGATCATTTCGGACATTCTTTCACCAGAACTATATCCATTTCCTATGGAAATTATCCTTATCGCTAAGCATCATCTACTCCGTATATGTATAGCGATTCTGGTGGCAGTAACCCTGAACTTGGAACAAAGCCTTAGGCCGGAACTTTATAGGTTCCTTTCCCATCTTTCATTATGTTCTAAAAGACTCTAACTCCTAGAGATTCTTCATAGCATAGCATAAATGTACACTCGAACTTTTATGTAAGCATAGTCGCCACATTATGTACCGACGACGTCTTGAAGGGATTATACAATAAGCAATGATACAAATCGGTTCGAGATTAATGGCCAATTACACGGCTCATGATTGCTTTGTGCTTAAAAGCAGAGTGCTGTAACCAGGCGATTTCACATAAAATGTGTCCCTTATGATGGTCGCAGCGTTTTTGGTGGGTAGGCCCAAACTGAAAAAATGAGCCTTTTAGGCTGGATTGCCAAGTGCAATTACCTTTATGACTTGAAGGCAAAATGAATAAAATTTAAATAATCTTCTATTTATGAGTGATTCTAGCCGCCCACAGGCGAATATCCACTCATCTACATAATCCATTCATTTCAACTTTTCTGTTGTTTCCAAAGGATATGTACAGATGATTCATTATACACTGAGAATGAGGGCAAATTTCCGAATTTTTGTTTCATATTCCAAGCAGTGTATCCATGAATTGTAATGTGCTCATGCTTATGATTTATAAAATTGGTTTAATTTTTTTATATAACATTTATATTTTAAAGTAGACTTACGTTTTTATTGACCGATATTGAAATCATTTTATCCTTCTGTTCAGGACGAAAAACACAGTAAAATATACATACATATGTATGTACCTATTGGTTAAGGTCATTAAACATTATTTCATTAGTATTTTTCCACATCATTGAATTTTTCATAAAAGAAACCTTTCAAAAATACATATCTATACTCTTGTTATCAGAGAGTTCAACGTATAAAATTTTAAAAAGATATACTTGTGTTTTAGTTCAAATGGTAACTTGGTAGGAAATTAATTTTCTGTTTTAACGTGTACAATTTAACCAAGAGGATGCAGTGTTTATGAGAAACAATTTGAAACACATTTCGCATCGTGTTTCAATATACATATGTATGTATGCAGGTTAGTTAATTACAATATGGGAAAATTTGAGAACCCCAACAGAAATAATACCTATAGAATACACGTATAAAGAGTTAAGTGTATGTGCATGTTGAATTTTATTTAATTTTAAAATAGGTCGAAACTAGCAAAATTATAAAATCTTCATTTCTGTAGTAATTAAATTACAATAGAAAATGTCGGCGTCCGGCTTAATATTGAATTTTAAAACCAAACTATACTGTATTATAATACTTATAAAAACGTCTAGAAAATTTTAATGAACTTAAAAGCCATTTTAAAATGTCAGAAATTAATTGAGAAACTTAATGATATTTTCCTTACATAGTTCTAAGTGGAGACTTTAAAAGAGAAATATTTCATTTAAAATTTTCTTTGTGATTTTAGCTTGAAAAATGTCCAATGCATAATTAAAAATTCCTTTGATTCCTTTTTAGAAAGGCAGGAAAATTTCTCAAACAAAGTCAGCCAAGGATAGATCCGCCCACCTGTAATTATATCGTGAAAGATTCCTGTGCTTCGAGCTATTGTCGGGAAACACCAACTTTTACTTTGTTGTCCTGTCTCAGTGATTTTTTCCCTCTAAACGGCTGCACTTGGCGTGCATTGCTAATGAGTTTTTCTTGTATGTAGGTACCAGAACCAGAATTAAGCTAAACAGCAAGGCGACATTACCCTATTTAGGACAAGGCCGGCAAAATTCTGTATCGTTACCCTTCTGTAGTGAATTATTGCGGCCCAGACTTATAGTTTCCCAAGTGACTAAAATTTCTCGCAAACTTTTGCTCATTAGAGGACGTAAAGTTTTTGGTTTGTTTAATATTTCCAAATAAACCCCAAGGAGTTTAAAATGTTCCTCCAATTATTTATTTATTTTTTATTTTGTGGAGACAGCCACTTCTAATCAAAAACACTATCCAAGTGTAGCAAAAAGGTTTTTTGTTTTCCAATTTGCCTTTATCAAATCTACTAAAAAGTTCTTCAAACACCGAAAGTCACTTAAAGTAAAGAAAAAAAACGTGTTTAAATTCCTGTCAATCAACCTCACATTTTCAATCCTTACGATCCTGTTGTTGTCGAAGGTCACAGTAACAAAAATTTTGATGGAAAACGTGAAAGGGGAAACAAATGATTTATAAGCTGAGCTTGAATACGTTTAAGGGTGGGGACTTTATAGCATTTCGAAACCCTCGGCTCTACTTTCGAATAGAGGCAGGCAAAGAAACCTTTTTTAAGCTCATTTCTTTTTCAAAAGGAAAATAAAACCAACTGTCACGTCGTGAAGGGCCCTAAACTTTTAAATAGGACACTTTTAGCTTCTTTTAGCATAAAATGGAATTAATCGTAAAAGTACCTGGGTTCGAGGTTGGTAAAAAGTAGAGCTACGAACAAAGCAAAATTTGGAGTATTGGATGCATAAAAGACCGGTTTTTGTGGTAAATTTGATGCGGATATTTATGAGAGCTTTAGAGCATTTCAAAAAATTTATTGCGAAGCTTCGGTATTTAAATTGATGCTCTTAGGTTGTTACAAAAAAAAATCCAAGCAGCCACTGATAGTGAGTGATTTCGAGATTTTGTCATGATACTAAAAAGCTTAATTTAGGACGTAAAAACTTGACCTTTTGAGTAGCGTGCTCCTATAGAAAATCATACCAAAGCATCTCGTAACAAAACTCGTGCTAATAATTGTAAATATAAGATACTTGGGTATAACTTAAAGTAAAGAAATACTTCATTCGAAGTATTAAAGTCAGTCAGTCAGTATTGAAATAGAACAACCGAAATGATTGAAAATATACATGATTCATCTTTAAAGTACATATATCGAGGTTAGGCCGAAAATGTTCACGAAATACCTTTTACTCGCAACTAATATAAAATCCTTAAGAAAATGACTTATCTCTAAAAATCAAGACAAAAATCTACCGGTAACGACATTAACTTGACATTAAGGTGACATTTATAAAGGACAAAACCGAAGAATTTAGGGATGGATAAAATAAAATAAAAAGTAAAAATGTTTTTGAGTTTTACCATCTATTGGTAGGTACGCATCCATTAAATATTTATGGGTATGAAAAGTTAGAGGGGAGCCCTCCGCTTGAAACTTTCTCACTTTTGCTCTCTCTGAAGCTCTTTAAAGGTTATATGACAGCACGTAATATAGTCGAAGAAAACTTTCCTGTCCGCCTTTCAAGTTCTGTTTACAAATGTCTTTAGCTGTGGGAAACGAATTGCTCACGTACTTTTACGAGCTAAACACCCCCTGAGACTGAAAACATGTGTGTGCCTGGACTCCCCTTCAGACTGTGGAAAGGAAAGATTCCAGGATTAACTCTAGATACAACATTCAACAATGACCACACATGTTTACTAATAGACGATTACTCCGGGAATTACTGAAGTAATCATTGTCGTGAAAGCTCTTATAGATAGGTTTGCAAATTTTTATTGAACTCATTGTGTGTGTTGTGATTTGTTTGAACTGTTGAGTACAATATTATGAAATGATATTCCCTTGGAATGACAAGTTCATGTACATATGTTTGTATGTTGAAAACTAATTGATTTCGTTTGATGAATAAGTCTTTCGTTATCGAAGCAAGCAATATATCTTTCGAAAATGGATACAGTTTTTTCAAAAATATATAAGAATAATTACATTATGCTCTTAATTATAAAATGTATACCTAATTTATCTCTGAATGAAATGAAACTCCACCCTTGCAATTTTCAACATTTCGGTCTTATTGGGGTTATGACAACCAAAATTGTCTGATTTATCTCAATTAAAGGCCATACTGTAGTATGTGCGAGTGCGCATTTTTGAAAATACATATGTATATTCTTTCCAAAAATTTAAAATCGAAAAAATTAACTTTTTTAAACCAACAAGGTAAAAAAGTCGTTTAAAGTTTATACTTAGAGGAATAGTACTTTAATTAACTACAGAAAAAGCTGAAAAATTGATAGTCTAAAATGAATAAACTTCTAAAACAAATTTAGGCAAATGACTTTGAAATAAGCTAATATATTAGTTTATATTTTCCAACATATTGATTTTCATACCTAAGTCCAAATTGCTGTATTGGTAGAAACCCTAAACAAAGAAAATCTTTTCCCTTACAAAGGACAAAAAGCAAAAAAAAAAATAAAAAAATAAATTGCATCGATTACGTATCCATTGTCTACAAATTGAAGTTCTCGAAAGTGCCACAGCCTATTTGCCTATTGAGGAAAACTGCAAACTCCATAGAAATTTAACCTCCCATCGGTCGTTGTAACGACTCAGTAGAAAAGAAACTATCAATAAAAAGCTTAACGCCGGCAATGCCCTCCTTTTATACGGCACCGAAGCTTTCAGGTTATCTCTTAGGTTAATTTTCTCCTATTTATCCAGCAGAACCTTTTCTCTCGCTAAAATTTTACAGAAACCCCTCTGCTGAGCCGGAGTACACAGAAGCAGAACAGAGGGCGAACCCAAGCAAAACGCTATAGGTGTACGATATCAAAGCTACGATAAGCACCGAGAACCGCCGGTTGTTATTTGACCTATTTACTTGGACTATATACCCGGGGTAGGGCCGGGCGAGTGCGATACCACCGGGCGAGCCCCGGCCCGGGGATGGGATTTCGAAAGCAGACAGGATAATAGCTGGATGCATTTCTTTAGTGGACGGCCGAGCCGGTACCCGATCACCTTGTAGTAGGTCTTTGGCTCGACTGTCAAGAGTTCTTACAAGTGGAGATTGTTTTTCTACCCTGCATAGCTCCGAAGCACACAACCTAGTTTCAGGCACCCCAGCCCTAGGTATTCCCTCTGTAGCCTGAGCGTAACGTAACGATTCGCCCGCCCGCCTCCCTTATTCCTTTCGGCTTGCTATATTCTTTTCTTTCCTTTTTTCTTCTTCTTCTTCTTCTTCTTGAAGGGTATAGTGGGGGGCTTTTGTTTTTGCCTATGAAAAGAATTCGGTTATTGAGAAAAACTTAAAAAATAAGGTTAAGTGTGCTCCTTTTTCTGCAAATTCATTGGATATTAATTCGATGGGAAAAGGGTGCGAACGATAATTTTATCGATGCCTGAGAAAATGGAAGGTGCCTGCGTATTTGTGGATTTAATTTAGCACAGCCAGTATTTTATTCCGAATTGACTATCATGTTCTCGTTTCTATATAAAGTTTCACGTATTTTATATTATTGCATGCTTTGCAATTGAGAAAAAACGAAGAATTTACTTTCTTTAAAACGAAAAGCTTTAGTTTTTCTTTCATTATATATCTACTGTATACTCTCAAATACTCAAATAAATAAGGTCTCTGGAAAATAAAAAAGCTCTCATACTGTTTTATTTCTTCCCATGTGATCGTTCGTAGAAAATAAGAATGTTAGAAATCAAAATTATTATATCAAACTTAAATCAAAGCTTATTAACAATGCTTTCCAAAATATGAAAGTCCTTCTTAGTTTTGATAATTGAATTATGTATTTTTCAGGTACTAAATACGAATCCGAAATCAAAAATGTGATATCACATTAAAGTTTCGAAAAAGAATTGTATTAAAAAGTAAACACTTTCGTGTTTTGGCAATTTATAAAATCTTTTCCAAAAATAAGAAGCTTTTAACGTTCCTAAAATGAAATGAATGTTTAGACATTGATTAAATTTATGTATGTATTAATATTAAATCATATTTTACAAGCTTTTATTTACATAGTTAGTGTGTTTGGGGTTAAATCTTGCAACTGAATTTTAAACCAACTCCCCCAAACAGATTGATTGAGCTAAATATTTGCACACATATTTGAATTTAGTGACAGTCACGATTAGCTATGGTCTAGGTGACGTCATTCTAAATCCAATTTGGCGGACGCGATGAAATGGGGACGTGTTATTTTAATAACCAACCCCTTGACAAGGACATCAAATGAAAGTGTTCGACGAGTAGAATACGATAAAAGCTATGTTTTCAAAAATTTCTTTTTAAATTAAGAACTTATATTATAATTATAACTGAAAGAACAATGTTTTAATTTAAATTTCGTTTCCAATTTTTTCTCTACGAACAACACAAGTATTTTTTTCCGAAAATTTTCACGATAGCAATCACTTTTCCCGATAGCAAGCAGTTTGTTTATATACAAAACGAATAAAATGATGATGTCAACATTTTTGGATTTATTTTTTTTAATTTATTTAAATATCTCCTTTATTATATTAAATGTCATTGTTCAAAGCAAATTATATGTATAGTTTCCATCATAAAAAAAAATAAAGGCTATTGACAAAAACAGTTGTATAACATATTTCGTATTTCCTGCGTAAGCAAGTTAAGAGGAAAAGTAGCAACAATTATAGTTTCAGTTGAAAGATATGTAAGTAGCTGCATATATTGGTTGAAAAAAGAAAACCAAAATGATTCAATAAACTAAATTTATAATGTTCAGTTTTCTCATTTTTGAGGAAATTTATTTGTAATATAATTTTTTGGCTAAAATCGGTTTAGGCCCCTTGTCGGGTCAACATTCTGTATATATTTGCAATGACAATAACAGTAAGATTATTCATTAAGCGAAACACTACGTTTATCTTTTTCCCAATATTTGGTACTATGTTAAATCGGATAGTGATACCCATTGCCATTGGCTTTAAAGGTTTATCTGCTCTCCTTACCTCCTAAGAAGGGTTAAACCTCTATTGTGAATGCAAAAGTTCCCATTTACATCTTTTTCCGATAGTTTACTGGAGGACATTCACCGAACGTTGAACCTTAAAAAGTTTTGCTTCTTTTAGTAAATAAGCCCCATGGCCAGAAGGAACTTCATTTCATCATAAAAAGGGGATTACGCCGTATCGGTTAAACACTGGACCCTGCCTTAAGGAGGTGATATAATATGATCGCCGAGGACGTAAATTGCAATAGGAAAATTACGGAAGTTTTATTATTAACGCAAATCTCTACTGACATTTGGTCAAAACCCTCGGTAATAGCAGTCATTCATTCTAACGACAGTCGCTTTAACTGAATATAAAAAAAAAGCTGAAAAAATATACTGCCTTAAGTGGAGGCTTCCATGGCTCCTTCGCCCAGTGGCACATTCTCTCACCTAGATTTTGGGAAGGAAAAAATATGCCGGAGACAGGATGGGACACCGCTGGCACACACAATAGAAAGGAGTTCCCAGATGCGATAAGGATTCCATTTGTATCGATTTTCGCTCATCGCACTTTAGGCCGGCTGCAGAAAGCCTTCTCGGAAGTTACATCATAGGTAAAAGCCACATTACTGCCGCCATAAATCATGAACTGTTTGGAGTGAATTCTTTTCGCATAATTTAGTCACAGAAAGAGCAACACGTTGACAAGTGGTACTTGTGTCCCTCCAGAGGCAGATAATAGGCCATCTCCCGCTCCAGCCGCTGTGATTTATGAACAGGAACAAACATTTTGGTTCAACGGACTAAAGGGAGATGCCTTTTGATACAACACCAATGATGCTCTGGCAAATGTTGTTCACTAATCAAATCAGGAATCAATGAAAACATTCTTTTCGACGAGGAATTAGACCATCTACACTTACTGGGGCCACCGCCCTGGCTCGTGAATTCATTAAAACTTTTTCAGATTTTCGATTGAATTCGATTCCGAGTTAGCACCACTTGCGGGTTCAACCAACTTTGATTTCGTTTTGGGTATGCCACGCACTGAATTTCGAATGTAAACAGGGAAACGGTGGCGGAACTCTAGCCGTGCTTTGAATTGGGTAAATTGCCGCCACGTGAGAGTATCAAAATCGTTTCGCAATTTTTAGGGCTCGTAAAATTTTATTAACACCCTTAAGAATTTCGGTGAAACCGAATTTGAATGTGCCACCCGAAAGCGTCCTTAATGCTCCAAAAATCTTTTTCGACAATTCCTGCTCTGGGTGTGTGAATGCAACCTAAATCCACCCACGTAGGAGGTAATTCGAGAAATTAGTTAATTTCCAGAAAACCTTAAAACTGAGCATGTTCGCGCAAATCCTACAGTTTCGAGTCGTTTGCATTTTGAAATTGTTGTGTTTTGCAGCGGATTTGTAATATGTGGCAGGCCAGGAATTAGCAAGTTACTGTTCAATTATTTTAGGATTTGTCTCAAGTTCGTTGAAATTCATGAAATAGGCCCCTTCCATTAATATGTAAATCTCTAGCAGTTTAGTAACCTTCTGAAAATGAAGTAAAATTCGAATAGGCTTAATATCACTATGCAAAATTTAATTCAAGTTAGATACATATAAATGACTGAAATTACACTCATTTAACTTCCAAACGTTTCAGTATGTTTAATTTGCCAGAAGGATCACAACACATTTGTATGTATACTTAGGTACTTATCCTATACTTGCTTAGTTTTTGACATTTATCTTTTTTCTACAGCTTTATAAATATTTCAATTTGAGCATTCGGTTGATAATTTTCTTCTATTTTATTTTGAGGAATAGTGATGTACACACTAAAGAAAAGTAATTTCTAACTTCGAGTTTTAAATAGATTAGATAAAACAGATGGAAGTCATAATTTGTCTATTGTTGTTGAAATATAGATATGTGTATAGGTAATTAACTGAATAACGAAGAGAAGTATGCTATTGATTGCATACCGAATATATTACATTCCAACAACTCGAATTAACTAAACCGGACAATAGTATTGCCCTTGACCCTATATACATCTTATGGAAATAATTTGAATTTTTATCCCTATGTCATAAAATTTACCTATAACACCACTTGTGTAATTAATTGAACTATCTATAAAAGAAGCAATTGGTTTTATGACAATGAATAAATGTATGAAGATCTCCTTATTTTTAATACCCTTGTTTGGATCATATTTTATTTACTTATTTACGTATGTCTGTTGGAACTTTTTATGTTCTTGATTTGACCTTTCGAATATAGTATTGTCATTTAGGTAAGTAATATGTGCAATTTGTGAGATATTAGAGGAAATTTACCTTTTTTTGAAAATGTTTAAAGTTTTCTCAATATGGTATATGCGAAACGTTTCTACTATTTAAGGTTCGGCAACGGCATACTACTACTACCATTCTGCAAAATAGAGCTACGATGGACCAAGATATTATGAAAGCACTTATCGTCTTCTCTTCTATAAGAACGAAAAATTTTGTAGTGATATTATAGGATATAGGCTTAACAAAAAATGTTAATGACTACCAAGTTTAATTAAACACCTTTCCAGCAGACAATACCAACTTTTGGGAGCGATATCATATAGTTAAGGTCAAATTATGTTGCGGACTTTACTCAATTCTCAATTTAATGTGGTATTCAAGACCAAAAATTCAATAACTTGAAAATCATTTTGCTCGGCTCTTCATTTTTTACACAAATCCTCCATACACTCCCGGGGCTGTTTATCCAATAGAACCTACTCTGTTCAGACGGGCGGGTAGTGCGGTCCGGGAGAGCAAAACAGCACCGTAAAACACCAATTTTATTTTAAGTGTGTTTCGAAATTTATTCGGTTGAATCAATCAAAATTTCTAAACGAATTCGTTTATCACTTTTCCCAGCCAATATTATCCTAAGAAAAATCGATAAGAGATATGTGTTATATTTCGGCTCAAGTAAAAAATGTAAACAAATTCCAGAAAAAATGGTTATATAAAGCCATCCAGTGGCTACTTATGAAAATTCCATGCAAAGCTCTAGACTCTAGATGGTGGAAGTTGGGTAGTACTGGGGATGAGAGGAAAATAACCCAGCACTGCGGGGTGTACAGAAATCCTTATCGGACAATGTTTACTTAATAATGCTCAATATTTCGGTTGAGGAGCCAAGCGAGAATAGGTCCACTGAGGGCGATTGCCTTCATGTATTTTGCAAGAACATCTTCTCCATTTTCGGAAGATGCAGGGCAGGGCTAGAAGAGTCCTTCCATCCTTCAGAGCCCCGGAATTACTAGGGCCTGGCAGAAGGGCCTTGATGTCGAAAACACGGTCTCCCGCCTGCTCATGAACTCCCCTTTAATGATTTGTATGAATCGCCTGATAAGGGGGCTGTTAAAGTGTCTTTTGAGGAATGATTAATTGTTGTCATATGTGCCGGGATGCGGTTATTGACTCAATACATCAAGTCCCACCGCAGTGTATGGGGCTCTTCTGGAGCGCTCGTGTGCCAAGTCCTTTCAAATTCATTTATTAGGGGCGTGCGAAAGAAATTATACGGAAAGCCGAAATATTACAGAGGGCCCTATCCCTTCGGCAGGACCAGTAGGACATCGGATACGACATGTTCATTTAAGCGGAAAAACGTCTTTGTGAGGATGTTAGACGGTCGGGGCTCGGTAATGGGGCACCATCGATATCGTTGTCGTTGTCAAGAAAGGTCTGGTTAAGGTTCGAAATCAAAAATTATTCAGTCACGTGGTCGAGCGACATATCCGGAAAAGTTTGCCAACTATCAATCAACTTTTTTAATTAGTGATTTCGGAATGGTATGCCCTCCCGTCGACCGTAAAAGTAGGTTACGGCGACATGGGGTATGATTAAATTGACACGGATAATTAGCATGCTCTCGAACGCTCGCGAATTTATCTAAATAGGTCGAAGATATATACGAGGTGGATATATCGAGCGGGTATTAGGCTAATCGTTGTATTTGCCACCGATCGTGCACACATTTATTTTGTATGTGTGTATGTGTTTGCCTGAGTGTTCCACTAAAATTGGCCACAAAACTGGCAAATTTGCATGTCACAATATAATCCCACTAGCAGACAACCTACTTGGCAAATTCTATACCTCCGTCAAGACTTAGTTTCACCGAGACTGCGGTACAATGTTATATCGGTGGTGCTTAAGATTGGAAGTTGGCGCTGAGCACGAGCTTGCATAAAATTTTCAACCCATAGTAAATATAGTGCACTTTGTAGCAGCTGGCGTAAGTCGGCCGCCAAAGAACTGACTGCAACCACCGACATACCCACTGCATTCCAGCAGCCCTCGGCCTTCAGTGCAGTCTTTGGTGGGGGTTGTTTTTATATTCGGAATGTGCAACGGGGGTGGACCCATTCAAAGCTCCTCCAGCCGAAGCTCCGAACAACTAAAAACCTTAAGAGGGACGAACTTTAAAACAACCCTAACTAGAACAGTCGCGGTCAACGAACTGCACCACAATATTCACCTGGTCAGGGCCGTCCCGCACGTGAAAAAGCTTCCTGCCTTTGATATAGAACGGCCACCTTGCTTTTTTCTTTTTCTGGTACTCTCGAGTCGAGGTAAATCTGTGTAAAACTGGCTTTATGCAATTTAGAAGGGATATGTGCTTGTGGTTCGGCGCCTAAGGTAATAGGGGTAAATGGGTGGGACCCGGTGCCGGAGGATGAATTACCAAAATTCGATTGCGGATGGTGGGATAATAATATCCGCCTGCTCGACATATCTGGCAAAACTCACTACAAATTTAGAGCACATTCAATTCAATAGGGTGGATGAATATTCAGGTAGTTTGCCCCAATTTTTGTTTCTTCTTTTTCTGTTCCTCATTCAGATTGTTGTTAGTCCCTTTTTCGTTGTTTTGTGGCAACGTCGTCGTCCTTCAACCCACCACTAGCACTTTTCTTTCGAATTGGATATATGTATGTACATAACTCCAATTTTAACATAAGGAACAGATATGTGAGTTGGATGGAACGAAATCACGTTGTTCACGTGTTATAGTTGTAGGTACATCGGTTGAAGGGTATATTATTCTGTCAAAAAGGTTTTATGTATGTTTCTTCTTCTGTAGCGGAGGGGAGAGTAGGTTACTTTCCCTGTGGCACTTTTGATGTGTGCTGTATGATGAATCCGAGTTTTGATATAACAATTTTGAAGCGAGAAAAAAAAAGTGGTTTGCTTTGATGTTCAACTTTTTTGTTTGCTCACCATGTTCAAGTAAATGCGACCGTGTGACTCAAAGGCTGAGATGGTGAATTGAATTTTTAATAAAAGGTAAAACCAGATATGTAACCTAATGTATGCTCTTAAGGCTTTAAAATCCACACTAACCACTATGCATACAAAATAATCCTCAGAATCATACAACTTTTCATATTGTGGCAAAAGATTAAACATTTTCTAGCTAAGTTGTTTGTGCATAGTTTTCATATATTCCTGTACTGGTGTTAGAAATATGGGAAACATAATTAGTTATTGCATTATGCGTGCAGAGATGAAAACAGAGTTATCATTTTATTATATTTATGGATAAATTAATTTAGATAGATTAGGTGAGCTAAAGAAGAATTTCTCCTTATTCCCGCTAATTATCCACTTAAATCCCATGATGTTTTACAATCCGTAGCTATGTTATTCTTAGTAACCAAGTCTATCAAACGAACTCATTAGTAGTAATGATGGGATTTTTACATCATTGCATAACGCAATGAGAACAAGAAAAGCTGAGCTTAACACAGAAAGAAGATACCTCATTAAAAGGGGATGGTATTGCATTTATGTCCGCATGAAATTCGAATAACAAAATTGCAGTTTTGAAATTAATTACAAGAAGAGAAACATTTACCACACTACGCCAAATTAAAATTAATATTTAACAATTTAATTACAAGTGCCTAATTATGTGAAAGCCAAAAAAACCACTGTACTGACCATCCCTAATTATTCAATCACCGATCAATCTTTGAATAAAATTTAAACACAATATCCGCACTGGTGCAAAATACCTACACTAATTCCGCATCCCACTCGTCTGGCAATTTAATTAAGCGCCCAGTTTGACATCCTTAGAGGAAATTAATTGGGAATACATAGAGAGCAAGCAGTTTTAATATACAATCTGAAAAATAGGAAGTGACTTCCAGACAAAAAACGATTCTTTTAAACAACCAACGCCCATAAATCGTGTTTAATTAAAGCGCAAGATTTATTAACACTCTGCCAGTTCCGAGTGTTCCGACGAAAACGTTGGCCTTTTGAAGCAAACTTCAGGACACAAATTTACTGTGTGCACTTTGTCGAGAGTATTTGTCGGAAAACTTCTTTAGTTTCCTTATAATCGATCACAAACAGTGTCTTAGATTCGAATTTGGCACCTGTATATTTCGTTCTATTCTTAACTTTCATCTCTTTTATTTTTCAGGTGGTTTTCTTTGTATAATAACAAGAAAAATGCGTCGCAGTGCCAAAGTCGCCCAGCCCACGGTACTGGTAAGATTTTCTTCAATATTTAAAATTAGAAAATTGCGACTTGGTTTTTATCCAATATTTCAAACAGGTAGTTTTCAAGACTATCAAAGCTTTTCTGCCAGAACGTTGGGAAGTTATTTGAGTGGCTGATACATTTTCTTTGGAACAAAGTTTCCTCGTAAATGCCTTGGAAACGTTATTCGCCTTTAATGAAATTTCTTCCAGAAGATTCCAGCTTTTAGTTATTATTTACCCTGGTGAAATTGCATGAAAATATTCGAGACTTTCGCCACTGCTATGAACGAGTATCTACCTGTGGAAAATCTAATAATTCTGACTAAACCAAGAAAATAACGAAGATTCTTTAGTACACACGTACAGGCACTTAATGTAATACATTTCAATTTTCTTTGGTTTATTGGTGTCGGATGGTTTGCATAAAAATGAATACAGGATCCGTAGACATTCTGTAGACCGAGTGACCTTTTATTTAATTAAAGCATCGCAATTTCACCACCGTTGCTATTTTTGGGACTAAGGATCATCAATCAATCACAGAAATGATAAGGACGCACCACGTCTGCACCACAAAATATTATTCACCCCTCCAGCATATGGGTCGACGAACTGTGAGAACAAAATATTTTTTTTGATTTCGAGACTGTTTATTCTGCAGGACTCGTATTACGTTTTTGGAGAATTCCGCACCTGCCAGTCGCAGACGTAGGGAATTGATTCACTACCCTCGAGCTATGATAGGAGCAGCACGGCTGTTTTGGTAAAATCGTGGCAATTTTCTCATGAGTGCCTTTTATAGTTTCAGCACAAAGAGGGCATATATATTCAAATATTAATATATTCGTAAAGCGCATTGTTTTGCGAGGGAAATTTTATTTTATAGCCTATTTCGCCCAATATCGACGCGATGTCTCCTAAAGAAAAGCTTCATGAATTGGATTTGTTGTTGAAGAGGTGAACGGTCACTAAAAATGAACGAACAATAGAGATTTGCATACAATATGGTCGCCCAAATGTTATTGTAAATATTATTGATCGATCACTGTCGTTGGATGGTATACATTTTCAGGAATAAAAATGCAAGCAAATCAATATACGTATGGTAAATATACCAAAAAAATTCTGAATGTAAAATAAGAGACGTACTACAATCAACATAGGTACGAAAAGGACGGCATGGCGTTAAATACTCAAATTTAATACTTAACACTGTATTATTAATAGTGTTTTTATGTAATTTTTTCTTTTGAACATCATCAATTGAATAAACATGAGCAAATGCCATGGTAAAATGATTCCAAACAGCAAATAAAGATTAAATAGATAAAAGGTATGTAGTGAATATTTAACTTCTACATACATACATATGTATGTATGCTGCTTATCCAGCTTCATTTTTTCCAGCAGACTTTTGAAAATCATTTGACTGTTAGATTCTAACGTAAAAAATTGATTTGCTTTGCGATACAACTAAGCTATATTATATTATCAAACTTATACTAAGAAAAATATTTTGTAATTTTTTTATGAGAGTATCGTAGATACATATCTACCTATCTGAGAATTTTTCCTAATATGTAAGAAAATTTTTTATAATTTAAAATCCTTTCGTAAGTTTTGCGATGCATTTTTACAAAGTAATGTTCATCAAATGTACCAATTTGTGGTTTTCAAGAAGTTGTCCTAGATTTTTGCGAAAAAATAAAAAAATATGATAGTGTGTTATAGCTTCATAATTTCTGAGAAATAGCCATAGATTTAATGAAATATAGGTAGGTACTCGTAATTTTACATAGAATCAGCAATCAGTTGATTAAGAGGGTATCCCTATGTTGAAACGGCAAAAAATGGATTTTTTTATTTTGCTTAATATTTTTTTTAGTTCTTTGGAACAAAACACCGCCCAACGTTTGCTTCATCGTAGGGATGCCGATGTCCCCTTAATGAATGGACCTTATTAAGGAGTGAAACCCAAAAAAACCGTTCAAATGTTACAAAATGATTTGTTTTGCCTTCTGACTGTGGTCTGTAACAGCTTGCAAAACAAAACAATTTTTAAACATTGTAATATATATTTACATTTTTAATGTCATTAAAATTATAGCCACAAAATAAAATTATTTGGTACCTATATTAAAAGTGAAAACAAAAGGTATCTTTTCTATACTAATATTATAAAGAGGAAAGATTTGTTTGTTTGTTTGGATTGAATATGCTCCGAAACTATTGGACCGATTTGAAAAATTCTTTCACCGTTGGGAAGCTACACTATCCCCGGGTGACATAGGCTATTTTTTATTCGGGGGTTTCAAAATGGCGGACAAAAGATGGCGGTCAAAAATTGTAAATATCAAGGGATTGCCATGAAAATTAGTATTCGGGGGTTTTCGGATCTTCTGATTGCGAATCTATGCTCGAAATTTGGAAATTCAAGATGGCGGATCCAATATGGCGACCAACAATTTTCGAACTTCAACGAATTTAAGTGAAATTTAGTATTACGGGTATTTTGATACCACTAATTTCGAATCTACTAACAAAATTTTGAAATTCAAAATAGCGGACCCAATATGTTTGTTACTCAATCACGCCTTAAAGTTTGCTCCCATTATTTTCATTTTTTAAGTGAAGACACTACACATTCCGACTTAAAATTTAGGGTACTTTTTACTCGCGGGTTTCAAAATGGCGGTCCCAAGATGGCGGCCAAAAATTGTAAATATTAAGAGATTGCCATGAAAGTTAGTATTTGCGGGATTTTGGAGGTGATAATTGCGAATCTAAGTTCGAAATTTGGAAATTCAAAATGGCGAATCCAATATGGCGTCCAACAATTTTCGAACTTCAACGAATTTAAGTAAAATTTAGCACTACGGGTATTTTGATATCACTAATTTCGAATCTACTATTAAAATGTGTAAATTCAAAATGGCGGACCCAATATGGCGACAATAAGTCATAAATTTTTTTACAAAAGTCGAGCATTTCAAGGATCTTTAATTAAGTAGTACTTATAATATACCGGGTGAAACCGGGTAACCCAGCTAGTGAATTATAATTATATCCAATGAAATCGTAATTTTAATTGAACCTTTCGAAGCTTCTATTTGTATACTGAAATTCACAAATACCTAGCCTCACATTTCATAAACGAAATTGTTCACTTATTTATTTATTACTTAGTGCACAGAATTGGCAAAAACATTTTTCACATCCTACCAGGAAATTTTTATGTTGTCATAGATCAAGCCCCGAAATAAATTTTAATCGAATGTAAAAAGAGGATTATTGTGGAATTTAAGAATCAAACAATCAGATATCACTAAAGTTCTCTATTAATTAATCGAGGAAAGCTTCAAAAGCAAGTCAAGATTATTATTTTTTGAAATTAGCGCAGCACGCGATAAAAGCTTGCAGAAGATTGCAAATGAATTAATTAATTAATTATACATTTCCTAGATTGAATATTTCGCGAAAACTCATAGTATCTGGAATTTAGACAAATGGAAGACTGCACTTTTCGCTGATGAATCAAAGTTTAATTTAATTCATTCAGATTGAATGCGCAGAGTAAGACGCTCAAAGGGTGAGAGGTTCTTGGCTCTTTTATACGACTATCAAACACAGAGGGTAACCTAATGCTCCTGGGATGTTTTTTTAGCCAATGAGTGGTAATAATTCATAAAATAGATATCCTGGAAAATGTTATGTTACCGCATGCCGATTATGAAATGCCTCATAGCTATGGATATGCATAGCGCAAAAGGGAACCTTTCTTAATCCGATATAAAGGACTAATCGAAGTTGAAAAAGATGGGCTTCGGGTTTGCAAATGAGTGCACGATTAAAGCGATGTTGAAAGATTGACAATAAATTCAAACGACAACTGTGAAACCAATTAAATCGATGCCCAGGTTTATGCTAAGAAGTTTAAGTGAATCATGTTAATTTTGTGAGTCGAAATAGTTGTAATTTAATTAAGTATTTTTAATATTAGCAAGAACTAAATGTGTTTTATTTTAAACAGTATATCTAATGTTTTTAAAAATGAGTATATTTAATATTTTTATTTTGTTAAATTACATATTTATAATTTGAGTGTGTAATAAAATTTTAAAGAAAATTAATTGGTACATATTTAATTTTTTTTTTCTTTATTTTAAATAAAATATTTAAAAAACCTAAAAATTTAAAATATCTGAATTATAATCAAGTGATTTTCGAGGTGTTTGGATTGTGAAATATTTGATGGTATTTCTGCATGTTTCGTTTTAAATAATAATAAATTAAACTTGAATAAATAATTTTTAAATTTATTTAAATCCCTCCCTAAAAAATCCCACAAAAATCACCAGTTCAGGTGGAGACATTTTGGGGCCTTCGCATGGTCGCTGGTGCCCCACACAGCCGCCATAGCTCAAGGCTTAAAAATTTAAGAATCAAAATTTGCAGCAAAATAATTCCCTGGAACTTTATTGTATCCGCAGTTCCATCAAATATTACCCGTAATTTTAATTAAATCGCAAGTAAACTTAAGAAAATCTCAAGTAAACTCAAAAAGTACTTAAGCAACTTACCTCAAAATACTCAAACATGGAGGACTCCGACAATTTTATTTGCACACGTTTCGCGACTCGAAAATCAAAATCCCGACCAACGGAACACTACTGATGGAATTAAAAACCAAAACCGAAATAACGAGGCATACTAATTCGCGACCGCACCGGAAAAATTACAACAAAAGGCAAATAAAGCAATTAATTTGACAAAAAGCGGCTAAGCGCCACGGAGCAACCGAATCGGTGAATTCCCGCGAGAAACTAATCAAACCATCGCGTGGTACACCGCGTGCATCGGAGGCCGCCGCGCTTCCGAGTTCCGATCTTTGGTTTACCAACAACGCACGCCGCGGTGGTCGCCTCCGCTCCGCCGCTCCGTGGTTTTTTTCTTTGGCCTGCTGCGAACTGCGTTATCTTATCAGGCGCGCTGCCGTGCCGACCGCGCCGCAATCTTCCATCGGCAACAGTTGCAACTGCGCGCTGCGCCGAAATCCTCTCAATCGACCTACCGCCTCACCCCGGCCGCCTAGCCTTGGATAGCTCCCTTAGCTGGGGCGATCGCTCGCTCCTCGCCAGTGTTGAGTGCTAATAGCATTTTAAATAGATTGCTAAAGGTACTCGAGCACAGTTGGGAGGTGGCAAAGCTGATGGCAAAAAATGTTACCAATTTGAATGGCACATCGATTATTTGAAAAAATCACCAATTTTGTACGTGTATAAAATGTTTATTATTAGGAGTATCAACCAAATTTTTATTTTAATCGCTTCATAAGAATTTCTCAGTACATATGAAATTATGTATGCAGAAGTGCAACTTCAGCCTAAGTGTGTACTTTAAAATTTTTCTTTGGCTAATGTACATATGTATGTACATATGTAGGTAAAGGAGGCCAAAGAGTGGTAATCTATACTAATATTATAAAGAGGAAAGATTTGATTGTTTGTTTGCATTGAATAGGCTCCGAAACTACTGGACCAATTTGAAAAATTCTTTCACCGTTTGGAAGCTACACTATCCCCGGGTGACATAGGCTATTTTTTATTTGGGAGAGTCAAAATGGCGGACCCAAGATGGCGGCCAAAAATTGTAAATATTAAGTGATTGCCATGAAAATTAGTATTTGGAGGTTTTTGGAGGTGCTAATTGCGAATCTAAGCTCGAAATTTGGAAATTCAAGATGGCGAATCCAATATGCCGTCCAAAAATTTTCGAACTTCAACGAATTTAAGTGAAATTTAGTGCTATGGATATTTTGATACCACTAATTTTCAATCTACTCACAACATTTGGAAATTCAAAATGGCGGACCCAATATGGCGACCATAAGTCATAAAATTTTTTACGAAAGTCGAGCATTTCAAGGATCTTTAGTTAAGTAGTACTTATAATATACCGGGTGAAACCGGGTAACCCAGCTAGTATTTTATATTTCCCCATCTGTGACACAAAAAAACTTGTACCTCGTAAAATTAAACTACATATATGAAACTACACTATAAAATTAGTGACGAAAACGGATCGTACTTTTCACTTTAAGAAGTTTTGGATCGAATTTTGGAAGAAATTGCACTATAATGTTGAATTTACGAAGTAAGTTTCGTAGTTTTTTTGAAATTTTTCATTGGCTCGAATTCATTGGTGCTTTTCATATATTATATCCTTATTTTTATTAAATATTACGAAGTATTTTTCTGAGTGAGGTGGGCTTAATCAGACTTAAAACAAGCTTAAGGTAAGCTTGGCTTAGTTTGAGCTAAAATCATCAAATAATAGGTAGACTGCGGCCAAGACTTGATGGCAAGCAAGTTCATAATCAATTTGAACTCGTATGTACATATTATTCATGAAGTGCATAACTTTCGAGACATGTTTGTTTAATTTTTATTTGGAAACACAACAATCTTTTATGAAATTCACCTCGCTCATACGCCGATTGAAAAGGGGACAATTCAATACGTCTCTCTACCCCCATCCATTCGCTATCATCTTCATCGTTTGAAGTGAGATATTGAATTGAATCGCACTTGGAATAAATTAGTGTCCTCCGCTGCCGTTCATTCCAATTCTGTCCCCTCTTGTTCGTGATGATATCCGTCCTCTCGATGACGTGATTTTGCCCCCCTTTATTTGCAGTTTAATAAGATTGAAAGCTTCTCGTTTTTTTTAAGGGATGACAACGGAGTGGTCCCATACAATTTGCTTATTGTCAATTAGGCGCCACAATCAAATCTGATAAAATATTTTCCAGGAATCTCTCTAACAACACACGCATTTTTCTACTGAATGTTTTTCGTCCTGTGATAAATGCCGAGTCATCTGAGGCGAAATTTTTTCCATTGTGAAGCGGCAGCCACCAGTTTTTAGTGTAGGGACATTTTTCACCTTTTGGGATTTGATGTGCGAGCAGCAAAATTGTTTTTGTGACTTCCAGACAATCACTGAAGAAAATATAATTTTTATAGAGAATTTTTTAGGTACCGGGTGTGGCACACGGCGATGTAAAAGCAATAACATCCGTCGTGATCGTAAAACCAATCCTTTGTCTGGAACGCGATGCGGTAGGGCGTGTAAGTGCACCCAAGAGCACTCAATATTACAGGGCAACAGAAAACGCTTAATAATTTTTAAGATGGCCGAATGTGGCTAGAAAAGGGAGATGGAACTATTTTTCTATAAAAACATTTTTCCCTCAGCTCCCCACTTTTTATTTACTTGATGACTTAACTTGATGAGGGCAGTGAACTTGTCGCTGAGCGGTTATTTGTTTTGGGTCATTCAGCTCCTGGGCTTATGTTTCCCAAAAAAAAGCTTTTATAGATTTTGCAGATACTCGCAAGTCTGTTTCGACCCCGAAGGAAGTTAGCCAACACTCAGGCGAAGGATGGACCCAAGACAATGACCGGAAGATTGTCACCACCTGAAAATGGATTACGATATTAATCAGCTAAGGATTTTCCGCCCTCGAATTTCCCTTGATTAAAGAAAATGTTGAAAAGCAAACGAAAGAAATGAATGATAATTGCTGGCAGTTTTCTGGTTAGATGAATTAGTAAATTGATTGCAATTTAAAGCAGCTTATTTTCATTTTGAAATATTATAATTAAATTTCAAACAGATCTTAGAGTACCAAAAGAGAATGCCAGTTCTTTCACTAATTAATGTCTAATAACCTTTATACTTTTATGTTATCAAATCAAAGAAATTCAAAAAGATATTGGAGGTCATTGATTTCGAATCTACCATTAAACATTTTAAAATTCAAAGTGTAATCTAATATGGGATTATTGAGTTACATGACAACCAAAATTTCTTATCCGTATAACGAATTTTTCAAAACTTCTGTTGTAGTGTCACCAAAAAGTTTTATTGTTCTCTAAAATGAGCGCAATAAAAATTAAATAAATCATAAATTTCTTTTGATTGACTCTTAACAATGGTGGTTTAATGGTTCTCACTGTTATAGATTTTAATAAGTTATGCTAAGACCATCTATGCTAAACAATGACCACATACATATTATCTAATTGAACTAATAGCACCCTAATGTAACAAAACTTATAGTTTTTGCTGATTTTGACCAATTCAAAAGTTTGTTGCTTTATTTTCTTGGTACTTCAAGAGATATCATTAACTTTATTACTTTAAAAGATATCATTAAAAATATACGAAAAAAAAAATCCGTGAGATTCAAGGCTTTTAAAAAATTAGCAATTCTATATTAAATATCATTGATTTTGCAAGTTCGAAGACTTAAACAACGATGCACTCTTTTTTTGAAAGAAATTGTTGATTCAGTCATACATATTTCAGTAATTTTCAAAAATTATTATTATATGTCTGCGTCCGTTCATTTCATAGCTCATAGAGAAATGCTTATGAAAAACTTGTTCCCAAAGCAAATTTTAATGAAGATTACTAGTAAATGGCATCACAATACTTGCATAAGGATTTAATCTTTAATTTGAATTACATTTGAAAATCTTCTAGTAACCTGTTATTTTCTTTCTAAACATCGCTAAAATATGTTCAAAATTTAAACCTACATGTGCATGTATCTATGTACATATATCTCTTAAAGGCACATACGATGGTACATTTTCGTAATCTATAGACAAATTCTAAAAAGTAAGATGTTCGGGGAAATGTTTCAAAGATCGATAAAATGACGGATATTAAAAGTCCAAAGGTGCTTAATCTAGATGGAAATAATTGCTGTAATTACCATAAAATTGTTTACCTTGAAAATATCTACTTAAAGAGTATTCAATAAGTTGGTAAAGTAGGTATCATTATTCAAAGTATCTGAAGCCGCAAAGTGGCCTCAAACTGGCAGGCGGTCCTGAAGTTCTGAGATTTCATAATTTCCCATCCAAAGAAAATCAAAGAGCAAAATTATTGAAAGGAAAATTTGTAGGAGAGAGACTCCACCATCCACTCAAAATCATCCAGTCCTTCGAAAATTCCGTGCAATAAAACAAAACCATTAGGGTTGGTATTTTTTCATCCAGAAATTATACGAATTAAACACTTCAAAAAATCACTTCAACCCAGCATTGAAATGAATTCGAATTCACAAGTCTCTTCCAACTTGCTGAAAAAAAAAATTGATAAATTCCCAGGCCATCTTTTGCCGTTCCCCATCCGACAAAAAAAAATATATATAAATATGGACAAAATACACCCGCTTACCCGCAATCAGCTTAGGATCCGCGTTATAAAATTTTGCCAGCAGAAAAGTAAATTACGAAAGCTTCCTGCTCAAATTGCCTTATTAAAATGAAACATTTTCCCCATTTTCGCAGGTCTACAACTTCATCGAGGGGGAGGTGCTGCGCGCCGCCCGCGTTTTGACTTCAACAAGTTCATTGCGGCGTGAAACTCCAACTCCAGGTGCTTCTACCCGTACCCAGTTTACGTTAAATTCTTGTGCACCTATTAATGCAAGGCAGCGGAAAGTGTGCCGGGACTCCTGCCCGGTCGCTTGGAATAGAGCTGTGCACTTTTAAATCGCGCTATCTTAATATTTGCAAATAAAAATGACATAAAAAGAGGAGCGCAGCCGGCGGGGGTGGATGTGTACATATGTTGACACGGATCCATTAGGAAACCCTCTTTTCCACAAGACGGACCTGACTGCTTCGAATAAATTAAAATGCACCCCGGAGCCAGGATCTGTCGTGTTTGCTATAGGTATAAGGCTGCTCGCGCTTCGTCAATCTGCACCTAGAGAGGGGTCGTACCGTTATACTTGAGAGTTTTCTGTGCCTGTGTTACCTTTACCTTACCTTGCTCAGGTGTGGATGCCCGGCGGAAAGCTCTTCAAGGGCTGGGGCCCTGATCCGAAATATATGGGAATGCCAAGGGGTGAAACCAGGTCGATGAAAGCTCTTAAGATGCTCGATAAGAGCGCTCCGGCATAATCCTCAAGAGTACCCCTGAATGTGTAAAAGCACCGGAAAGGTACTTGAACAATGCGGTGAGACGCCGTTTAAGGTGTACTCGGCCAATCTGAGCCAGCCCCAAAAAGTAGGTCAGCAACGTGTCGATGATCTTTTCAAGTAAAGCACGAGTTCATAAATTTGCCGGAACTCCCCCCGGTGGTATAACAAAGGGCGAGATACTCTCACACACAAACCTAGAGGGCTAGATCCAGGTCCGCCCGGAACGGACGACCACCTTCACCCCCCACTCGAGAGCCTTCTTTTCTTTCTTTCTCGGTGTCGTGGTTAGGAGCTATTTTTATTGATTTATTGCACCTGATTCACTACTAATTGGAGGAGATATCTGTCGATGGCGTAACAATGCTGTCTGGACTCGATTTTGTTCTATGGTCGGACAGACCCACTCACGTGTATAGTGTGTATGTTCACGCTGTCCTGGTTAAAATCTCAAACTTTTTTCCCCCTTTTTTTACAGGGTGACTGAGGAGTGTACGGCGCTATTTGGGGTTGTTCAACTTACTACTACTACTACTCACGACCACACTCAATTTTGGATTAAGTCCAAAAATGGACTACTTCCGACGACAATACTCCATAGCTGAATGAAACTAAGTCCTGTACATGGGGCTGAGTGACTCATATAAATGGGATTATTGCACGCTAATTTAAAGGCATTCACTTTATTCTGCGGTAAAGGAAATAACTGATAAATGCTATCGCCTAATTCCCTCATAAATGGCACGAATTTATTACGGTTTTATTGTATTTCTTGATATTATAAGGGCCACAAGAATAATGGCATTTACCACCCTCAAGGTGAGCTTTATCCTTCTACTTTCACCTCTTTCGTAACTTAAGTAATTTCCATTTTCCTGAATTATTTTTCCTTTAGGTATAATTAAATCCAATCAATTTTACTAAAGTTTTTCAAACAAATTTTAAATTATACGAAATCGTACTTTTATTATTTAATTATACCTACACTGGATCTATTTTCTGAATTGCAAAACTTTGAGATGCATGGTGAAGCCTTAAAAGACTTTTAAAATAGAACATAATACGAGTATGTATAACAAAATGTCTTCCTGTTTTATTCCATCAGCAAAACCTACAGTTTTCGAGTCTTCTGTAAATAAGTATAGTGATCAAGAAATTTTTTATAAATATTTTCCTTACTCTGTATAGATATACATACATATATATGTATTCATATAATGTATATATTTATACTAACTATATAAAACTTTATTAAATACTTGTGTGGAATTTTTGAATCTTACACACATAAGTCGTTATTTCGTTTCGTATTACTTTAAAATTTTTAGATATATTTTTTTATAAATCATCCCGTAACATTCTTAACATGCGAAAATTTCATTCCTGAATGTCTTAAATTTGAATCATTCATGAAGGACATAAGCACAAAAACATAAACCTGTTTTTACGTTGCTTATTTACGCATTCAACAATTTTGTCAATTGCAAAAATTAAAATAAGAATTTATAATGGAGCACGCATTATACAGAAAACTCCGCATAAAGTTGGAATATTGCAAGAAGGAACAAAAGAACGAGTATGAATACCTTTCCAGATTTTTATCTTCTGTTTATGACGCACAAAACGAGAAAGAAATTATTTTTATATCTTGGAGGCATTGCGATGAGGTTCTTTTTTAATGGGCAATGGTTATGCTGACTTAAGGCGTAATTATTTTCTCTTTTTCATTTAAATAGGGTCATCCAGATATGTACTAAACAAATATAGCGAATTTATTTATTGAAATCACTTTCCAAAGGAACCTCAATTTTAAATACGAAATAAAAATTTTCAAATCTTAAATGTGAAAAATGTCAGACGTATGGATCTCTCAAAGCGAAAATGCAATAAATCTATTTTTTTCCCAAACGACACAAAGTTTTATATAAATAATAATTTCATTTCATTTTATAATAGAATTAATAAGGAAATATAAACAATTCATTGCATTCTGTAAGAGTGGGGAGGGTAGAAATATGTATGTAGAATATATTTTCATTAGAAAATCTCTAAAATGGTTATGTTTTCAAACGAGTCCGCTACACACGTACATATATAATACATAATTACAAAAAATTTAGTTTCGGGCAGAACTACTTCATAATACAAACGAAATGTAGTATTTAAAAGAACTTTTGAACAAAAAATGAAACCGACGAAAAAGGAACTGAAAAGTGAAAAATATCTGAGCTCCAGTTATTAAGACTAAAATGTTTTTTTTTATTTTTCTCTTTTCAGTTCCTTTTTTGTCGGTTTAATTTTTTGTTAAAAAGCTCTTATTTTTCACTTTTGAGTTTCCTTTTTCTTCAGTTCAATTTGTTTTTAAAAAGCTTTTATTTACCTTGATGGGTGGAATTTTGATTTCAGATTTTAACGGGAACAACTTAGAGGTATACCCTATCGAATAAAAACAAAATCATCAAAATCGGACTACTCTGTAAAAAGTTATGCGCAAAAATACATAAAAAAAAATATAAGCGTCGACTTGAGAACCTCCTCCTTTTTTCGTCGGTTACAAAATCATCGTTATGAAATTGTTTAAAATCATATTTTTAAAGATTAACGAAGCAATTATTAAAATTAATGGAACAGAAATTGCAAAACAAAGAATAACATTGGGAGGTTTTTTTTTAATACTTTTTCAGAAATTTATTATAATGTTTAATTGTAAAGATTAAAGTCACTGAGAATTTCTCATAATTTCTAATACTTTAAAATGAAATAAAAATAGATTGAGATTGATTATTTTCTAAAAAATTTTGTGTCCTAGTTTAATTTAATTTGACCTCAACATAATTTTTTTAAAACTATAGTGGTTTCTTAATTTGCATAACTGAAATATTTTCGTTAATAAAACTGTGTTTTGTAAAAGGAAATTTTATTAAACACTATAACGAATTTCGAACTCAAACTTGCATCGTGCACGTTTTTGTTTATTTTTCATTAATAAAATAATAACTGTAGGACAGTATAATAATACAACAGTTTAAAATAGTTATTATTCAAAATTATTCGTTGTAATTTAAACAGAAATATAAATATATGTACAGAGACAAAATTGTGTTCTCATTTCTCATTTTAGTTTCAAAACATAGGTACTCAATATATTTTTATTCGGAAAACTCGAAATAATTTCTTATACTATAGTATCCGATTTTGATGTGGAATAGAACAACCTTTTTTAAAAGTCGTTTAGTTTTTCCATTTTGCGTTTTTGAAAGTCATTTCTTCGAAAAAATAAAATATTCAAAATTAATGATGATGTTGTTTGTAATAGACACAATTGTATTCTTATTTATATAAAAATTATACATATATGTACATACATATACATAAGAAATAAAAAGACTCAAATTAATTTAAGAAGGAGCACAATGATAATTAAAACTAAAGTTTCTATAAAAAGTTCCAACATAATTTTATCCTCAATAAATTTTCATAAGGACAATATGTATATCATTTTCGTTTTAACCACCTAGACTTGTCTTCTCTGTGGGATTCGCTCAAAGTACAGAAAATGATTTATTTTCTAATTTTCAATCCCATCAACAAATAAATACATCTAAGACATCGTTCCACGTCTGTTTTAGACATAAAATCATTTAAAAAGCTTTAGAGACTTTCATTTTCAACGAAGAAACATTTGATCAGCACATGTCTGCTCAAGAAAAGTATATTTAAAACGCCCCACTTTTCCTCTTTTTCATGAGAAAGCTCAAATCGATTTTCAGTGCTAGCACCTATTAAATAAATCCTCTCATATCCGTTGCAACAACAGAGTTCAACAGTCGTTCAGAATATGACCTATATCCTAGGGGTACTTACGGACAAAAATGTTGCTCATCAGTGTCGCTGGCAAACAGAATATAATCACTAAAATGTCGGCAACCGCCAAATTAACGATAAAGTAATTAGTCACAGTACGCATCCGGGGTGCACGCAGCACGACCGCTATCACAAAACAATTTCCAATTAATCCGACAATAAAAACAATAATGTACGCGACACAGTAGACTGCGGTCATGGCAGCCGAGTGCCTGTAGAAGAGCTCGTCCTCAGGTGTGTAGGACATATTTGAGAAGTTGTCTTCGGTGAAATCGCCGAAAACGTTTTCAAATTCGGGTGCACCAAGAATGGTGCCACTATTGCTGCCCATCATAATGTTAGTACCACTAATCAGACCGTTAATATCGATTCCATCACCTCCGAAGAGACCGTAGTTGGAGGACTGCTGGTAACAAGGGAGAGAAATTGAATATTAATGACAAAAACTCCCGAAAATATCTGGGCCTATTTAATCTTTTACCTTTAAAACCTCCCAGTCGGCGTTGTATGCCACCGTGTTGAGCGGATCAGCCAGCCGGAAGGAGGCTATATCGGAGGTGGGAAACGGTGTGCCCAAATGGGGACCTGAATGTAGTTTACCCTCAGTATCCATTTTTGGAACCATATATAATATTTTAAACAATATAACTAGAGCTAGTTCACAAAAGTCCCAAAAAACTGAATATATTTATCCAAAAATCCTTTGCACATAAACCGCACTTATCAAGTCCACTAGTAAAAGTTCTCAAATCGCTGCTGGGGCCTCTATTGTTATTTGGGGGCCAAAGGTGTTGGCATCCACCAGAACCACTCAGTAGTACTGGTAATTTTACAAAAACCACTATGAAAACCGAGAAGGATGGAAATCAGCGCTCCGAAACTCGGCTGCTGTTGGCGGCTTCATCACGAACGTGACACTGAACACTGGCGATCCTGGAAGTCTGCATTTAACACAAGAGCGCCTGGGTCTGACTGCGAAACTCCTTCGACGGATACATTTCCTTACAGGACTCGAGGGCTAATGTTGATGATCCTTCAGCTGGCTGTTGATGGTGTGTTGCTGGCTCTGTTGTTCCCGTGGGCACCCGACGAATCTTCCCTCCTCTACACGAAACTACTACGGGGCCACGCCATGTGAGCTTTCCCTTTTGAGTAATTCTGAATTTAGCTCAGAATTAGGCATGACATACTTTTACAACCGAATCCCCAACAACCACACCCAAACAGGACGCCCTCAGTATATAAGACATCCATGGAACTTATGAACTTTTCAAGAAGGCTGATTGCAGCAACAAGAAGGCGAACAAGAGTTCAAGAACCTCATGGAGTGCCATTGTGTGGTGCATAGTTGATGGATACCTTGCGTCCGCGCAGGTTGCCCACCTGGGGAAATGGGCCATGCGACGTCGGGCTCCAGTTTAAGAGACTAAAGTAAAACCCTAAGAGATTTCAGGCACCAGGTCTATGTAACTTGAAAAACCTCGGGCTGAAAAGCGAAAGTGATACATGGGGAGCCCGATTACCAAATATTTCACCAATCCTGATTTATGTCGGGGCCCCAAAAGCTTCCGACGAAACTGTCTTTGGTTCTGCTTGGCTTGCATTTAAAATCAGCCGAGCTTACTATGAAATTCTTTTTATATTGACACGGCTAATTAGCTTCTAAGTACCTGGAAGTAAAATAAAATCAACATAAATATTTTCCCAGGGCAAATCATAATATTTCAGGTCTGCCGTGATTGTTTTCTTTCGTGCAACTCAAACAGCGTATGTATCGATTTAAAATGTTTTGGGGGCGAATTTATGAGAATTATTTGCATCTTCCATACCTTGGTGGGGAAATATAGTTTAAGTAAAACCAAAATATTAGGCACGATATGCCTAATTAAGTGCCTGTAATCAAAACTAGTTTTATTTCTCGATTAGAACATAATTCTACCCTTAAAACCGTTCACCCACATTTATGTCTGTAGGAAATCAGAACCTACATAACATAACATACATGTATAAAACGTTATTCTAAATTTAGAAAAAAATATATCGACGATAGAAACTGTGAGGACAATGTAACATAAACTCAGGAACAAAAGCATTTCACGATACCTCAGGATATCAGCAGGTGGGCACTGAGATTCAATTACTTTTGATACATATAGTACATTACATATGTATGTATACACAGAACAACATGAAGTACGAGTTCAGTACATACAAAATATCGTATTTTTAAAAGCATGGAAACATCTGTTTTATTCAAGTTGATTTAATAAATATTTAATTAAAACAACTTAAACCCTATTGTGATGGAGTTGAATCCAGTTGAAAAAGTTTTGTGGTATGCATGTTTATTTTAAATTAAATTTGTTTTCGTATCTGTACTACTACCAAATTTATTGCTTGAAAATACTCCAGAATAAATTAGAATGTAATATGAAAATTGTTTAACTAGAACTAACTAAAAAAACTTTAATTCCTCATTCTACATACAATCCACTAATACCATTTAAGAAAAACAAGTCATTCGATTGTCAATTTATAAATTTTATGGGATTTTTGGTTACTTTATTTAAAGAAAATATTTAAACTAATTATTAGATAATTTCCTTTTCTTAAGAAGCATTTATGTGCATAACAAGAAAACTAGAAAGGAGTTGTTTTTGGTTGTAACGAATATTTTAAATTGCTGACATTAAAAAAGGTGAGGTACGCTATTTATTTTGAGTATATTTGATGAATAATTCTAAATACATATGTATATTAATCAAAAAATATAAAAGCTTCATACTTGGCACAATTCGCCTACTACATCTGGAGTCGCATGACGACTTTCTTAGAGAAATGGTAGCCAAACATCTTTCTTTCTATATTAATTTCATAAGGGTCCCCTCAATAGAAACTAAATAAAACATAATTTTTATTGAGAAAGTCAAAAATCCGTATAGGTTCGTTGTGAAAGAATAAATACAAATATGTATAGTGGAGTTAATTTTTGGTTTGGTGTATTTGCACCTGCTGTAATTTGTGTTAGTCAATTTATTTTGCCAACTACATAATAGCGGAAATGTAATATTGTTTTATTCTGCGTATAAAAATTAGAGAAAACTTAGGATATTTATGTATAGGCTATGTCAGCGAGGTGAAAGTTAATACTACCACTTTTGTTTGATTACTTGTCATATTTATTTTTATCTATGTACATTTATCCGCTTTTTTTAGGTAGAAATTATAGATTTATAACTGTAATACCAGTAAAACTAATATGTATATACATATGTACGTAAATTTTACATGTTCTAAATAAATACATAATTAAATAAAGTCTTACCAAAACGTTTCAAACAGAAGGAGGCAATTATTTAGAAAACCAACACAAAAACATATTCTCCAATTTTATTATGTTTAACAAATGCTAAAGCCCGGCTTATTCAGTCTATTAAGAAGCAGGAAAATATCGAACTGTCTTGAAACGATAAGAAATAAAAACTCTGCGAAATCACAAACCACTGTCACAAACATAACAGGAAAATAATGACACTTCCGGTTTCCTTTGCGTGCAGTACTAACTTAAGGTAAATTTTGTACAAGAATAAATCAGCTGACTGTCAAACACGTTAACGTCAACCGCTTGTCATCCTGCATAACAGCCGTGCATGCTTGAAATGTTAATTGCACGAATATCCTCGTTTTTGGGGCGCAAATCGCGCACCAGATGGATCTTAGTTCAGAATAGGCCACAGATTTTTAATTACGTCCGACATCTAACAATAGGGGAAGAGAAAATCCCCGAAATCGAGGTGAAATTCTCAAACGGGTAAGCTAACTTTTGGTTTTAAATCACATGTAACGACACTAAAATTAATTTCGTGAATAGCAGGAGAAGTTTAGTGCTTTCCACAGGGAAGTATGCGAGATTTGCAAATGGGACTGCGGTCTGCACGATGGGCGATACCTCGGTTATGGTAACAGCTGTATCTAAACTGAAACACTCCGGGGGCTCCTTCATGCCCTTAGTGGTGGACTACAGACTTAAATCAGCCGCATACGGCCGAATTCCAACAAATTTTCTCCGGCGAGAGCTAGGGCCTTCCGAAAAAGAAATTCTTTCCGCTCGACTGATTGATAGATCTGTGCGGCCGCTCTTCCCCAGCGACTTTAAATCTGAGACTCAGCTTGTGTGCAATATGCTGGCGATGGACGCGGTGTACTCCCCCGATGTTCTGGCGATCAATGCAGCTTCTGCGGCCCTTAGCCTGAGCGATATTCCTTGGAACGGACCAATTGGAGCAGTTCGGTTGGTTTTTATTGCAGTAACCCTCATTTGTAGATCTTTTGAACCCTTGTATCGCCAGTTTAGGTTTCTGCGACGGGGAGATAATCCTGAATCCCTCTCGGCGTGAGCTGCAAGTCTCCGAACTGGATTTGGTGGTTACAGCAACAAAACAAAATTTAGTAGTTATGCTGGAAGGGAAGGGCAACGTTGTTCTGCTCCAGGATGTACTTAAAGCTATTAAACAGGGTACTAAAGAGGCACAGTTCATTGTCCAGGCTATTGAAAAGTTGCAGAAGTCTTATGGAAAAACGAAACATCCTGTGGAAAAGCCACCAGCAGCTCCCCAGGAAATTGAAGAGGCGGTGAAGTCTTTATGCGAAATGAGATTGAGGGAAGTATTTAGAGACTACGGACATGATAAAATCAGTAGAGATAATGCCGTGAATGAAATAAGGACTGACGTTGTAAATCGTGTGTGGTCTAGCTTCCCAAATTTAGAGCCCCAAATTATCCAGGAGATTTTCAACAATGTTTGTAGGGATACTTTTCGAAATATGATTTTTGAAGAGGAAAAAAGATGCGATGGGAGGAGCTATGACGATCTCAGGAATATTAGCTGCCAAGTGAATTGAAATTACCCATTAAATAATTTTTATTTTTATCATTGAAATTTTTTTCCCAGGTGGACCTCCATAAGCCCCTTCATGGCTCCGCATTATTTCAAAGAGGTCAAACTCAAGTGTTTTGCACAGTATCGCTTGATTCCCATGAAAGTGCTCTTAAATTAGACACCATCACTGCACTGGAAAGGTAAAAGTTTAACATTGTTTAGAAGCTAACTTATTTTAAATTCTTTGCAGCGGTATAAAAGCAAAGAACTTTATGCTTCACTACGAATTTCCGCCTTATGCAACTGGAGAGGTTGGAAGAATAGGTCCAATTGGACGAAGAGAACTTGGACATGGGGCTCTAGCAGAAAAGGGTCTTGTGCCAACACTGCCCCATGACTATCCATTCACTGTCCGCCTTACATCCGAAGTTCTCGAATCGAACGGATCCAGCTCAATGGCAAGTGTTTGCGGAGGCTCATTAGCGCTAATGGATGCCGGAGTCCCTGTATCAGCAGCTGCTGCTGGTGTTGCGATTGGCTTAGTCACTAAGTATGAAAATGACGATACCAAACATCTACAGGACTACAGAATTCTTACGGACATTCTCGGAATTGAAGACTATATGGGTGATATGGATATGAAAATTGCGGGCACTAAAAAGGGTTTTACAGCCATTCAGGCAGATATTAAAATACCAGGGATTCCGTTAAAAATCGTTATGGAGTCAATGCAGAAGGCAACTGATGCAAAAGGAAAGATTTTGGATATCATGGGACAGTGCATTCGAGCGCCGAGGTTAGCGTGTAAAAGTTAAACATAGTATTTTCAATAATTTTCTGTTTAAAGGAAGGTTCGAAAGGACTGTTGGCCAGTCAGTGAGCGTGTTACCATTGAGCCACATCAGAGGTCTCGCTTAATAGGCCCCAATGGCATACACGTAAAGCGACTGTATCTAGAAACAGGAGCTCAACTCAGTCAAGAAGACGAAACAGTTTACACCCTGTTTGCCCCATCACAAGCAGCTATGGATGAGGCTAAAGAAAAAATTGAGGATTTTATGAAAAGCGAAAGGATACCAGATTTAGAATTTGGAGGCATCTACACTGCAAAGATTACAGAAATTAAGGACACTGGAGTTATGGTAACACTCTATCCGAACATGCCACCGGCGCTCTTGCATAATTCGCAATTAGACCAGAGAAAGGTTGGTGCTGATCTGTGTGGTGTTTCAATAATATATATTTTTCCTTTTTCACAGATCGCCCATCCCAGTGCTTTAGGACTTGATGTAGGGCAAGAAATTCAGGTGAAATATTTCGGTAGGGATCCAGTGTCTGGGTTTATGAGACTGTCTAGAAAGGTTCTCCAAGGACCAGTGTCTTCTATAGTGAGAAGTTTAGACAGATCTAATGAATCGACACAAATTCCAGATAGTTAACGATTTCTATGTTTAGTTTTGTAGCAAATAAATATTTGTACAAAATATGAAATGGTGCGAAAATATGCGAATTTTGTATTTTCAAAAATTTTCAGTTCAAAATTACAAAGCATGGGACTTTCTTTGGGTTAAAAGAAAATGATCTTACTTTAAATGCAAATAGAATTACTTTCATTAGAGCTGCATTCAAGAATTCTGTTGCCTAAAACTGTTTAGAGAAGTTCTTCCTAATTTTTATGGTAAATTTCAACCATCCACGTAATATAGCTTATTATAAAAAATTCTAAAAATTTTGATTCCAGAAACTTTGGAAATTCGATTATATTTTCTAATTAAACATTACACAGAATGCAAAATTCAAGGGACATAACGTGATTAGTGGTGGTGCTCCGCTGCCTCCTTCTTCTTCATTTCAGCCCACTTAGCCTTATTCTCGGGGGAGTTGGCTGAAACACAAATGTCCAGTAAGCTTTAAATATCAGAATTTTGTTTGGTTACACTTACCGAGCCTGCTAATTTTGTAGAAAATAGGGGTGCAGATGACCAGGGAGATGAAATAGTATCTCCAGATCCACTGATTCTTGAGGTGAAACTTCAGCGGGAACTGGGCAATTTTCGCCGAGAAGGTGTAGGGGTACTTCATGGGGCGACCAGCGGGCTTGTCAGACATTTTGCAAAGATTTAAACTCAACTGATTGCTACCAGAAAAACCTGAAGGATGAAATAATTAGTTATTTTCCTCTCTTAAATTACATAATAATCCGTCAGCTCACCGAACGAATCAAATCCAGCCACTAAATTGGAGGTTATGACACAACTATTTTCGTTCTGACAGTTGGTAGCTTCGAAGCGGTTCAATTATTTTACGAACCGATTAACGGTTGCTGCCATCTGAACGTCGTTTTATGTAAATTTACGGAACTTGTTAGTTTTGAGAGGTAAACAAATTATTTTAGGAAAAATTTTAAGATATTATTGCGGTTTATTATGTCTAATTGGAAACCAGGATTCTCTTCCTAAATTATTTAGTGGATACTAATTAAGAAGCAGAATTAAAAAAGGATATCAAGGTAAATATTTTCGTCTTATCTTGTAAAAATTTTGAGGTTCACCCCAGGCTCAGCTAAAGTTAAGTTCTTTGTGAATCTATATTCTAGATATTAATTAATTTTACAGATGTCTAAAAATAATATTCATCACTTTTGTTTTTGTAGAACCATTTAGAATCCAAACCAATATTTTTAAACTATTTTTACTTACAGATATGGTTATTGAATTTTAAATTTGTATCAACTTTTACTCGTTCTTTGCATAAGTTTAGTTTTTTCCTCATTTAGTTTTAATTTGTTTTTTATTAACAAGGCAGGTATATCTCGAATATCGTTCAACTTAATCCTTGCATGCTCCAGAGCCATTTTCCTTCCCATCAAAGCCTGGATATTGTAGACTCAAACTAAAGTATATAAAGAAATAGTAGTTATAAAAAATTTAAATGAAAGTAGTTTTTCTGAAAACTAGACAACCGCGCCTATGCATAATCTATGGATTATTAAACCTGACCTTGAACTGTGTGAACCTCTCGCGAAAAGAGCATCAGACTTTATGGAATCACCTGAGCGTCAGATAAGAAAAATTTTGCTGATTAATTTCTGCAAATATAAGAAGACAAAAGATAGGAAAATGTGCGCCTACTTGGGGCATTATTTGTTTGGAGCTTGTGGCGCTATGAAAACCAGTTTTGTTTATATTTACATACTTGATTTATTGCATAAATATGATTTGTAAAATATTTTATATATTGTATTTGTTTCTCTTTTAGCAAGGGTTTGATAAAAAAAAGAGTTATTATCTTATTTTGGTAATAAGTCATTTGGAAGTTAGTTGAGTCACTTAAATTGAATGAACCGTTATTTAAGCATTAAACGATATTTATTATACAGCACTTGGTATTTCAGCTGTTACATGTTAACTTATATTTTTATATTCCTCATACTTTGGTAGCATTAAATCAACAAGCTTCTTTGCTTTGCGGAATGTAAACAAATCAGGAAAGCGAAAAATATAAAACTTAATATAACTTATTTTAATTCAGCGTTAATTTTGGACAGTAATGCTGTACTCTTCAATAAGCTACTTTAATTTAAATTAGCATATTCACTGAGTGCTCAAGTAGAGGGTTTTTCTTAGGGTTTTTACACGGTACAGCCGTTCCGCATTAGCTCATATTTCTACGATGATGAATGAGGTCTGGAACGCAAACGTCACCCACTGTGGAAAAGTCCAACGCACCACCAAAAGTGATTTCGTCCCAAGGAGAAGACAGCGGTTTGGGTGTGAACATTTTTTTTTTTCCCTCTTGATTTCCAATTTGACTGGCGCAGTTCGGGCCACTTTTCTCGAGTTTATTCAACTAAAGAAAAAAAGAGCGAGGAGCGAAAGAAAATTTCGTAGTCAGGTCACTGCTGAATAAATAGTGCCCCAAGCTAGCAGAGCACCTGAGAAAAGAAAAAAAAAATAACAAAAAAAGTGGAAGCAGCCACTCTCCTTTACAATGGATGAAAAGAGCAGGACCAGTCTGAAGCTGAACGTCATTGAGTCGAAATCGGGCGGCAGCGGAACCAGTGATTTTCCGAAAGAAACCTTTAAAAATTTACCTGAGAACGATCATAGTGAAACCGAATTAAAAGGTTTGTGAAAGGTTTTTTTTTTTTACTGAGATTCCTTTGGATTTAAGGGTGAGACCTTTAGTTTGTCAGAAAAATAAGATCATGATGCAATCTGCCAGTCATGTTTCCTCACTAGCCGCTTGGGTTAGCAATCTCTTAATCCCTTAGCAACAACGTCTTGGAACTTCTTAAGAAAAGCATTTGCATTCTTTAGCTGAGGAGTTTTTCTAACCATGTATGTATGTAAGCCAAGGCTGCTCAAAAACATGCAGCCACATCTTGCTGAAAAACATATGAATTAGGTCAACTGACTTCGCATTAATATAAGACATGTTTTTCAATAAGTTTTGCGTCTTTTGTTGAACCGCGTCATTAGAATTTTCTATTTATTATCTATTGTTGGATTTTTCTGGCCTGCACTGGTTATTTGATGTTTTCAGTTTTCATATTTCATTTTTGCACCCCAAGCTCGCTAGAGGTTTCATGGGATTGCCAGATGTTCCTCCCATTAAGTGGAACAACCCTTTAACATTTTCGCATGTTTTCAGAATAATTGCAGCCCAAATTAGTTTACAACTTCCTATTTAAATTATTTACTCTAATAGAGAGTTTTTAAAATATTAAACGAAAAAAAGTACTTGTATAAAATACTACCATTCCCTGAAAATAGCACCATACCAAAGAAAAGTTTTGTCGACCAAATAAATAAGAAAAACGAAGTTAAAATTAAAAACCAAGATAACATAAGAATTTTACTATTTACTGGTTGTTATAAAAATTATATACCTAAAATTTAATCAGAAATGCATAAAACTTTCACTTACTCTTAAAATCTATTGGCATCTTTATTGAAAAAATCGCATTATACTTGCTACTTTTAAACGTAGTTAAATTGTTTTAATGAAATTTCCTTTGGTATAAGAAAAATTACCTACTATTACCTTCCTACGTGAATTCATTTTTGTAGAACTATTTTTTTAATTTGATTTCAAAATCCTAGCCAAGTGAATAAGTACGGCTATATTTAAGTCATTTATTTTTTTTAATTGGTCGACTATTTTTCAGATATTCGAAAATATCGTTAGCTGATAGGATAACTCTAACAAAAACTAGCACTTTAAAATTTAATTTCGACTTCATATGTAGGGCAGTTACCCTAAAAGCGTTCTAAATATGTTGAACCATGCCAAATAAAGGCTCTTAGTTTAGCTGTACGTAAAAAAAACCTAATTTAACTTGGATACTTTAAAAAAGAAAATATTTGAAGAGTGAATTTTCAAAAGGGCTTATTTCAATGTTAAACAAAATTTCAGTATGAGAAAAAACGTTTAAGAGCTCTTTACAGTAACTTTTTTTTAAACGTATATAGTGTTATAGTGTGTTGATCTAATGTTCTAATCCGCTTAAAGATTTTATTCTAACATATTTGTATTAATTAAAAAAAATAAAAAAACATTTGGAAATAAGCCCTTTTGGTGTAAACTAAAGGAAATAAGGCTGTTTTGTAATGAAACAGTTGGAAATATGCCCTATTGTTGTAAAATTTTGTTATTATACCACAGATTATACTCCACACCTAAAAATAGTATATATAAAGGTTTCTTCAGCGACTATAGAAAATACGTCTTTTTTTATGAAATTCTAAATATTTTTAACCATAACGCAGCAATTAAAGTGGAAATGTGTCGTTTTGTATGAAACTGCGATTTTTGATCACGAGTTTCTCTTGGTAATCTATGACTTTTTTGTAATATTTTTTCACTAGAGGATACATTTCAGCATGATAACGGTGATAGCGTTCTTAGGTTGTTCAAGGTCATATGTGGAAATAAGACCTTTTGAAAAATCACTCCTCATTTGTACTTTTATATTTATTATCTTCATTCTTGAATATTTGAAAATTATTTAGACATGCACATGTAAATATATCAAATATTTATATTAATTGTAAGCTCAAAATCTCACAAAACCATAATGGAATTCAAGATATAATCGTATATCAAAATTGGCAGTTTCCTCTTACTACAATCGGTCAATTCTACTTAGTGGGCAACTACTTGAACATAAAGCTATCTTAAAATGCCATAGAAATGCAAGAAATTCCGTGTGACTCATATTCACTTTCGTTCTCTCTCGGCTTAAAACCGGACTTATTAAGTGTTATCTTAATCTTAAACGTGATATCCAAGTTCGCATGAGGCGCCGCACGGAATATTAGAGACTTAGCATTATCTCTTGAATTTGATAATTTTTGATAACGCTTCAACACAGTTAAGGAAGAATATCTCGTCACATTAAAGCTTTACATAAATTTAAAATCAATAACTACTGCCTTTGGTGTGGTGTTGGTGCCGGAATAAGACCTTCCACAAAAGTTTCAAGAGCCACCTAAGCTTTGACGGCCCACATTTAAGTAGTGAATTCGAGACGGGGAAAACGTGTCAATTTTTTATATTGAATTTAATTTTTCTCGTCTTTTATTCGATTTACTAGTTGAATCTCAGAAAGAAGGCAAAATGGTACAAAATGGAGATGGAATTAGCGATGGAGCTGAAGAGAAGATGCTTAACAACGAGGAAAAGGAAAATTTAGCTAAAAAGGATGAAGTGAAATTTATCTCAGGAGATCAGCAAAATGGAGATGCTAAGATTGATATTGGAACGTTGGACAAGGTAAGAAATTTATAATCACTAAAAACTTGTTAAGTGAGAAGTGAGTGAATAATTTAAGTTCCCTCTTTAGAAATAACATAATCCACAAACTGACGCAACTTAAAATATGTTTTACGGGATTTTTTTCCTGCACTACACATGCAGATAATGCACTTTAAACATAATAATTATGTATATTGATTTCCCTAAGGTTATAATTTATTTTTGCATAAAGACGTAAAAACGATTTTCATTAATTTTTATTATTTCGTTATCGTAAACGCGCAGTTGCTACCTGATACGCTCACAATTAAACCGCAAGATGCATTCAAAAGCAAATCATAATAATCCTTCTCACACATTCATAATTGATGTTTTCGATTATACATATTTAGGTTATCAGACATCTTAAATCCACTTAATTGATTATAGATTTAAGGGAGCTAATAAATCAAAATTTTTAAATATAAATTTCAAAGTGCACTTATTGCTTGTGCCTTGGAGGTGGCGATTGATTCCCACTACTTAGTCTATCATGCGACTGTAGGTTTCATAATAAGTATTAGTATGTAGAACAAGAAAAATAATTATAATAAAAAAGTTTTTTATTATCGAAGTTTTTGCAACATTATTTATAAATATTTTAATACACCCAGAGGTAATCAGTTGAATCCACTATTTAGAAATTCGGGGTTATACACTAATAGCTTCTTTTGCAAAATTTTATAGTTTCATCCAAAACTAGTTTTAATTTACCTCATTCCAGAAAGTAAACGACAATTAAATGAACCTTGAGAAAAGAAATTATCTTGTTTTTTTTTAAAAGTTAAATTCAGTTTTATTTCTTATTTTATGACTTAAGAATAAAGATTTGTCCAATGTCCAATTCGCGAAAATGTTTTCAACAATAATAATTAGTAATATAAGAACAAACTAATCGATTAATGCTAAGAATGAATTCCTCGGGCCTGTGATATAAAAAGTGGCAATTATTACGCAAACTTTTCTTCATTTAACCTACGTTAACACCTTGCGAACCGAATGCACTAATGAGAAACGAATTTCCTTCTAAATTTGCCGCGCTCCCAACATTTTAGGAGGAGGAACAAGGGGTGAGATTTCAGATATTTATGTCGTTTGTAGTACCTACATCGAATTTTGTTCGTCTTCTTTGAGTTTCCTATTAGCACGTGCTTCATTCTTTGAGTTTTCTTCTCCGCCACCAATTCCTGTGTGCGTGAGAAATGTTTCTATTTTTAAGTTCCCGCAGGCGATTCATTCTTGCGTCCGCATGCTTCTTCACTCTTTAAGTTTTACAACTGCATTCGAGATGGAGAAGATCATTGTTCCAATGGTTAAAATTTTTCTGAGTAAAATGTGAATAAAAAGTTAATATATTTTTATAATTTTCATTAACAGGCCTTCACTGGCATGACCAAGGATGAGCTCATGAAATATGCCAATGATCCATTTTGGGTGCGACTTCGATGGATTTTTTTCATTGTTTTCTGGATGATTTGGGTTATAATGCTCGTTGGAGCTATTTTAATCATAATCAATGCTCCAAAATGTGCTGCTCCAACACCGCTTGTGTGGTGGAAACAAGGACCCCTGGCTGACTTTAAGGAGGGTGATGCAACGCCCAGTCATGTTGAAGTGGCAAAGAAAATAAGTGCGAAAGGTGTAATTTATGAATTGCCTTCAGAGCATACCTATTCTACGAAAAACCCTAAAGTGGAAGCATTCATTAACAACTTGGTCAACACCTACAAGTAAGACTAAAATAAAAGAAATATTTTAAGGGTGTCGAACTAACCTAATTTTATTTTCTTAATATAACAGAGAAACCGGTATTGAAGTAATCTTAGATGTGACGGCCAACTACGTTCATAGCGATTCCGATATGCTAAAAGAAGCTTTAGAGGATGAAGCCAAACGCAGTGCATTCTTTTGGGTGGAGCAACCAGAAATTCCGAACAATTGGCGATCAATTGTAAATGGATCTGCTTGGGACCAAGTGAGACCACAAAATTTTGTGCTCAGCCAATTTGGGGACGGAAAATATGATTTACACGTAAATGACACACATGTTAAAAAGGCACTTAAAGAAAACCTAAGACATATGCTTGGATTAGGTGTCAAGGGATTCCGCCTATCGAACGTTAAACACTTCATTTTAACCAAGAATCTTCAAGACGAAGTACCGTCTAATGATCGAAACTGCATCCATGATCAATATTGCTTTTGGACTCACTCTCAAACAACATTCCAAGAAGGTCTAGGCGACTTTTTAGAAGAATTAACATTAGATATAAGAAATGCGAGCAATGGTGAAGCATTTTTATCGGTTAATGAAGATACTATAAGGCCAGAAGTATTTAAAACAAAGACTGGAGAATTTGGTATTGATTTGCCCATTTTCGGACGATTTAGCCACTATCTTGGATTGCGTAATAGTACTAAAAATAAAGACTTGCATATGGAACTTTATAAAACTATGGTGGAGATCGGGAATAACACATGGATGCAGTGGGTGTACGATTTTGAAGATCTTGGAAAGATTGATCCATCTGCCTACAACATGTTTATTATGCTACTGCCTGGGGTTCCTGTGGAAAGTGAGACCGCAATCGTAACGAGCATAAGCAACCATACCACTGAATATCTCAAGCAGTTGGAGACCATGCGCCTAACAGCAACGTATATGCACGGCACCTTCAACTTATACCACTTTGGAGAGGTTGTTGCGTACTCAAGGTAATATTTGTTTCTATTCTCATTGTAACAGTCATTTGCTAACATCTAACTAACCATTTTAACTTTTCATTATTGCAAATTAATATTTATCTGGAATAAAACAACAGAGAAAGGTAAATAACATCACATTGTTTCATTATGGTGAAAAGTTCTATTATTTTGAACCCTACGATTAATAAACAAACAATTTTAAAAAACCTTATGGTTATGTATTTTTCAGATGAGAAATTAATTTTTGGTATTTGACCCTAAAAAACTTGAAAGCAGAACTTTTCACCAGAAAATTCATAGAAGTGCTACTAACAGTTTTATATTTCTATAAAACATTTGCACATTTTAAAACTTTTTCTATTTTACAGATTTAAGTCGGGTAACCCAGGATTCTTTGTCGTCTTAAATCCAACAGACGAACATGTCTCTGCCAATTTCACTGTGGAGAGTCTGCCTGATAAGATGACTTTCGACATGCTCAGTCTGAATTTCAATAATTCAGCCGCTGTTCCAAAGTATGAGCATTTTGTTTTAAATTTTAACTGTGCGACTTACCTAATTATTTTATATTTTTCAGAGGAAAGGTCTTGTCTGAAGCCATTCCAATGTCGCCTCATTCGGCGGCTATTCTTACTTACGTTCCTGTTAAAAAGGATTAGACAGGTTTATATGCTCAAAATGCCCAACCTGATGTTCTACTTACACTAAAAATTAGGCATCTTTTTTGGGTGATATTAAAAACTTATAATTCCATAGTACTGAATATAAATAATATGCATTCAATAAAATTTTAGAACGAGCATTATTTCGTTGTATATTTTAAATACGTCCGTAAATTACCTAAAACTTTATTTCTATTAATTATATAAAAAAATCAGTAAAACTCGTTCTAACGATCACAGACATAGATAAAATTAAAAAAAATATGTCTCCTGTTTTTTTCAAATAATTCTTTGGAGGCGGATTGATCACACTTTAATTCTGAAAAAGAGTGCAATTTTTTTTAATTTAAAAATTTCTAGCTGAAGGTATGATGCGAATTGCAATATGTACGTTAAACTTTCATCGCCTACATAAAATCTTAATTTCAGTGGATAAGTTGGCTTTTGTGATTCTCTGGAAATAATCGAAGGAAACGTTTTTAAAAGTGTCATATTAAATTGCCTTAAATGAGAAATTGTTTTTTTTTGAGGTGCCTATTTTGGAAGGTTATTTTGATTTATTTGAATTTATGAAATATCTGGCGGCACATTAGTAAAATTTGCATAAAATGAAAAATTCGACACAGACCAATAAATTGTCTGCCTTCAAACTTTGTAACCCATTTCGGCTAACATATTTTATTTTGGGAGAAATTTTTTCATTTCTGCTCCCACCCAGAAATAAGGTAATTTATGCTTTTGAAATATTTACTGTATGATAAACTCTAAATTCACCAGGTAGTAGTAGTTGACGTCACGCCTTTTACGTGCAGGGATATGAATAACCTTTCTGGAGGTAATAGTGGCAAAGACAGTGAAGCGCCTTTTACAATGTCTACAGCGACTCAAACTCATGGAACCGATTTAATCGATTTGATCCGTATCCGGGAGTTTAAGCAGATCGTACCTGCGAGCCTGCGAGGGGTTAGAAGGATGGCGCGTAATAGGAACAGGTATCGGAGATTAAACGAACGAAATCGGCAACGTTTTGGGGGAAGGGTGCTAAAATTAAAGTTTAAATTTGGTGGGTCCAAGGTATTCGGTAGATCAAAAACAGGAGAAGAGGAAATGGAAACGGATGCCAATGAAATCTTTTCGTTCCCCCATCTTTACGTGGAAAGTAGTGATGATGAAAGTACTATTGACGGGTTTGAATAAGGCGAATATATAAAGAAAATATAGTTTAAATTTTTTGTATGTATTGCGATTGTAAACATAAAAAAGTAATAATAATAATTCATACAAAAAATAAGTTTTTTTTAAATTTTTATATGAAATATTCGATGAAATTATTGAGTGGGAACACAAAAGTAAGGTTTATTCTTCTCAAGTGATTAGGAGCTCTAATGCAGAGTATATCAATTGAAAGGATTCATTTCGTTAATCTAAAAATACTTAAAATTGTATGGTACATCATTTTTCGAACCTACTAAAAATAATTTTCCTGAAAAACTGCAAGTCAAACAAGTGCACTGAGGGTTCCTTAATATGGTGAGTTCTAAAAAGTTTTAATCATGATCAGAAATTATCATAACGGACTGATTGATAATGTTAAATTTCAATTCTTTATTTTAAAGTATATATTTATTTTAAATGCATCCGTAAATAACCTTAAACTTTTTTTCTATTAGTTATATAAAAAAAATCAGTAAAACTCGTTCTAACGATCACAGATAAAATTAAAAAAATTATGTCTCCTGTTTTTTTCAAATAATTCTTTGGAGGCGGATTGATCACACTTTAATTCTGAAAAAGAGTGCAATTTTTTTTAATTCAAAAATTTCTAGCTGAAGATATGATGCGAATTGCAATATGTACGTTAAACTTTCATCGCCTATGTGGCGGTTGCAACAAAGCAAGCTGTGAAAAAAAAGTGGAAATCGTAGCAGGCCATGAGATGAAATTTTTGTTTTATAAAAATTGAAAATATCAGTTTGGTAATTGATTCCGGCCGGTAAAGATTTAAATTAAAAATTAATAATAAAATAAACCCAAAAATTAACAATAAATTATAAATTATTTTAATTTAAATAAAATTTAAATGGGGGCTAGTCCCCCATAGCCTACATAAAATTTTCTGGAAATAACCGAAGCAAACGTTTTTAAAAGTGCCATATAAATTGTTTTATTTGAAATTTTGTTTTTTTTTGGCGTGCCCATTTTGGAAGATTATTTTGATTTATTTGATGAATTTATGAAAGATTTGGCGGCACATGAGTAAAATTTGCACAAAATGGAAAATTCGACACAGACCAATAAATTGTCTGCCTTCAAACTTTGTAAACCCATTTCGGCTAACATATTTTATTTTGGGAGAAATTTTTTCATTTCTGGTCCCACGCAGGAATAAGGTACTTTATGCTTTTGAAATATTTGCTGTATGATAAACTCTAAATTCACCAGGTAATAGTGGTAGACGTGACGCCTTCTTCCTTTTACAATGTCGACAGCGACTCAAACGATGGAAGAGATTTGGAAACCGCTTTAATCGATTTGATCCGTATCCGGGAGTTTAAGGAGATCCGACCTGTGAGCCTGAGAGGAGTTAGAAGGATGGCGTGTAATAGGAACATGTATAGGTTAAACGAACGAAATCGGCAACGTTTTGGGGGAAGGGTGTTAAAATTGAAGTTAAAAGTTGGTGGGTCCAAGGTATTCGGTAGATCAAAAACAGCCGAAGAGGAAATGGAAACGGATGTCAATGAAATCTTTTCTTTGCCGTTATATATTCGCCTTAATGTTGGGTTCAAACTCGTAACTAGAAAAGTTCTAGTTAGAGGTTTGAACCCAACATTAAGGCGAATGAAAATATAAGGAAAATATAATTTAAATTTTTTGTATGTATTGCAGTTGTAAACACAAAAATGTAATAATTATTTTCATACAAAAATTAAGTTTTTTTAATTATTCTTAAGGTCATTCATTGGTCATAAACTTTATGGTGTTTACAAGGAGTTGAACTCGAGCTCAACCCAGGTAAATAAGGTATAATGTATGTACATATAGGAAATGAAATGAATTTATGAGAATTCTGAAACTTTATTAAGGAATTTTTACCGAAAAAGGGTTTTTTTAAGATCTTTTCGATTCGTTCGAATTAAGTTATTTCGAGTTTACATCCTTCGTTACCTGTGATGTGATGATAGTGGGATTTACAAAATTATGTAATTGTTTTCGGTAAATTAATCTTGGAAGCCCTAACTAAAAATATTTGAATAAATAATCCAAGTATTTGCACTCATATACAGGAATCTTCTTATATATGTATACATCATTTTTAAAAATGCATCCTTGCATATTAGATACTAGTAAAAGAAACTGAGGCTATAATTATTTATGGGGGCAAGTTTATTGGTGTTTTTTTTTTTTTTTAAAAATTTATATTCTTATTTCAGCAGTAGTTGTGGTCACTAAATGTAGGAGGGCTAATCGCAGTCTCGGTAGTGGCTTTTAACTCGAATTTTTCCCTAGATTTCCTCACTGCTGATGGGGAGGGCAGAGGGAATCCTCGTTTCAGTAAAATTCGATAAACACGACCTCCAGCATTGTACAAAGCCAAAGCAGCGGCTAGATCTTCGTCACTCCATCGCAGATGCCTGCCCGGCTCCTCCATGTGTCTGATTTGCGCTGGGGAGAACACCGTCCTCAACTGGGCTTCCGTGTACTCGGAATTGGTTACACGCTTGCGTTCTTTCTCCAGTTTTGCTTTTAACCGGCGGACTCTAGCTTCTGCTTCAATAGCTCGCAGTTCTCGGTCGCTACCTGTGATTATCCCTCTAAAAAACGTAACTTAATTAATCGTTATTTTCTATACAAAATTCATAAAATAATTACTCTGTTTGGGTTTGAACTTCTTTGTACTCCTTTGTACTATCCTCTGTTTGTTGCGAGAAATCTATTTTTTCCGGCAAAACCGTTTGTGCTCTATATTATTCGTAAAATTAATTTTTTTAAATAGAAATTTAAGATGGAATAGAATAACTCACTTACTGTTCATAAGATAGCAGAGCTTCTTTAACTAATTCCCTCCTAATTCGGATTTTCTTCCTCTTTAAACGAGCAGAATTCGTGCTTATAACGTTTATTGTTGGAATTGCGTCTTCTTTTAAATTCCTTTTATTTTTGGGCACATTTAAAAGTATATCTTTCAGTTTGAAGTCGCTTTCTTCAAAATGTGCAGAACAAATTCTGGATTTAGTGCAATTTTTGATTTGTCCTCTACAAACTTTGGCCCATTCACGAAAAATTTTCGGATCTTTGGGAAACTTATGAAATCTTATTGAATTATCCTTGCACTCCTTTCCTAAATAATTTGGGCAATTTAAAACTGCACAGCGCGTCATGTTACCTAAAAACTCTTGTTTGTTTAATTTATAAAGAGTTAAAAACACAGTTTAAAGTACGTTTCAAAACACCCGATTTGACGTATTCAGGACTGTCAGAATGACTTAAAGCTCTGGACTGCATCGCAATTAATCGCAGCACAACGTAATTCGTTGCAGTTAATTTTGCATCGTACTGTACGAAAATTGTTAGTGAGGCAGCTGTCAAGTAACAGCGTTCGGCCATTGTTTACAGAACAAGTCCAAGGTGAAAGTTTGCACGTAAAAGGTAAAGAAAACAAAAATGAGTTCCTCCGCGTTTTACTCAGCGGAAAACACAAGTTTAGATAAGGAAACGGAAGCAGCTGAGGATCCGATCACTTTCGAACAGATTTGGGGTCCCAAACAAGAAGAACAGTGCGTGAAATGGGTGGAGAACAACAAATACAGAAAGGTAAATAACGCCCGAAGTGATTAAGAAAATTCTCAACTAATTTTATCTTTACACCTTTTCCAGATATGTCTGCAGTTTCCCGACAGTTACTTGATACACAGCACAAAGATTTCGGACGAGCTCAAGAAGTCCTGCGAGGCAAATTTCTTCATTCTAGCCGACACATCCTACGGGAGCTGCTGCGTCGATGAGGTGAGAAATGCTAATTTTAATAAGTTATGCCTTGCTTTAAATGTAATTAGGTCACGAGTTTTACCTTCGCGTTTGAATGAACTGCGTTTAAAAGAATGCTTTAAAATTTCTAGATCGCGGCTTCTCATGTAGGTGCTGATTCTTTGATACATTTCGGGAATGCATGTAAAAGCAAACCATCTCGGCTGCCAGTGCTTTACATCTTCCCCCGCCTACACCTTGACTGGAGCATCCTTCACGAGCAGTTGACGAAAACGTTTCAGAAAACAGACGAAGTTCGGGTTTTCCTGGACATTCCCTACCAACATTTAGCAGGTTTGTACTTTAAATTCAATCTGAAGTCGTTTTAACAAATTTTATTTCTTCCCTGTAAAGACAAGGACTACGAGGAAGAACTAGGTAAGTTAAATCTGTTACAATTATAAGATTTACTTTTATTATTTATCAGGTTTTTAAATCTAAAAACAATTCTATAAAAAAAATTAGACAAAATCAACACTACTGTGGCAAAAGTATTCATAGAGGATTCCTTCGGCCCCATTAGTGACCCAACCAGACCTTTGGAAGCCCACGAAATTTGCCTCTTCGTGGGCCAGGACAATCAGACATTTTTCAATCTCAGCATGTCCGTAAAAGCGAATAAGTGGTATATTTTTGATCCATTGCAAAGCAGCCTGAAGGAGGTGCTTCCAGCAACTACGAAATGGATAAGACGGCGTAATTTCTACATCGAGAAGTGCAAAGATGCAACCACTTTAGGGCTAGTAGTCGCCACCTTAACGGCCAACGGCTATCTGGACGTAGTCGAGCACATCCAACAAATGGCTAAGGCTCGAGGAATAAAAACCCACCTGATATCTGTTGGACGTATTAATCCAGCTAAGTTAGCCAATTTTATGGAAATTGATTGTTTCGTCCTCATTGGATGCCCCTTTAATAACATGTACACATCACGGGAGTTCTATAAACCGATTGTTTCCGTTTTCGAGGCAGAAATGGCTCTTAATCCTGCTTGGCGAATGAGCCTGCCCGAAAAGTACTCCACAGATTTCAAGGACATTCTACCCGACGGCGAATTCTACAAAGAGTTCAAAGCTGAGGACGTTGGAGAAAATGATGTTAGCCTTATCAGTGGTAAAGTTAGAGTCGTTGAGGCTAGATCTTCTGAGTGGACTGGAAACGGATCAACCGAAATTTCTGAACGAAAGAATTTGCAAATTATGGCTGTAAATGGAGGAACAAATTTCGAGGATCGCACCTGGAGAGGGCTCGAACCAGCCTTAGGTCAGACGGAACCTGCTAAACTAGAACAAGGTCGTAGTGGAATTCCAGTTAATTATGAATAAAATTAAAAACGTTTATTGTAAAAACAAAAAATCTTAGTTGTTTATTAATGCCTTTTACGTTTTGTATAAGGACGAATCTGCTTTATGCTCTCCGGTAAAGCAAGGGTCAGCATGTCTGATTTAGCCTTTGGTTTAGCGTTCACAAAATTGGCAAACTTTATTATTTTCGACTTTGAAATCCCTATTTCCTGGGTGAGAACATTCATATCCACTTCGTAATTAGGGCTAGTCAAGAGTGCGAGGACGATGAAGTGACAAAAAGCCTTGTCTCGCGTGTAAGAAGTCTTCTTCCTGTTAATCAAAAATTGTATCAGAGTATTGAAAATTTAGTTCAAAAAATTGATGGTTAATGCGGTTTAGTGAGATTAAATATTATTATATCCTAGAAAATCATGTTAGTTACAAAATAGGAAAATACTCACAAAGAAGATAGTCCGGGTTGTGAAAATTTCTTCCTGATGTCGTTCTCCACCTTCTCAGTGATATCTGAAAAAGATGTCACCATGCTGTGCTCCTTCATTCTCAGAAGGTTTTTAAGTGCGTCTAAGTAGATCAGCGCCTTGACGGTTTTCAAATTTTCATTAGAACGAGGCTCGCTAGACAGCTTAATGTTCTTAATTCGTTCCTTAGCTAATTCTGAAGCGATTCTACAAAAAAAAAAAGAATAAAAGGATTACAAATTGTTTGAAAGATAGACGAACAGATTCCTTACGGCAAATCATCAACATTTGTGGATACAACAGCATCAGCCTCTTCATTGAGTCGGTCCATAAGATCCTTAGAGACGATATCGTAAATTGAGTAGACATCCTCCAGCCTCTTGGCGGTTTTGTTGAACTCCGGTCGGATCCCCGGCGAATGTTCCTCTTCCAATGGCTCCTCTGGCTCCGCGGCCAATTCCCTGGCCTCAACAGTTTTGTCGAGCTGATCCTTGAGGACGTCGACGCTCACGTTCATTCGCAAACTCTTTTCGAAACTTCTCAGGGTCCTGCGACCACCGAATTGCTTCAGGAGCAGATTTCTGGAAAATTCCTCACCTAGAGGATTGCGTGCTTCGACCTCCTTGTCGTCGTAGATTGCATTTTGCAGGGTGGCCTGCTTCAGTTGTATCAGCCGCACCTGAACGAAATTTGAAATTTAGACCTGAGGAATTGTCCCACCTTCGAAGGTACCTTAGCCGTCTTCCTGTTTCGCACAGCAACGAAGGTGTTGACGAGCTCCGCTGGGGACTGGTCCTTCACGGGCCCGTGGTAGATTCTGCTGCTTACACCCACAACGGCGTGTTTTTTTCCTGTCTCCTTGTGCTGGGCGAAACTGAAATCCATTTTCCCGGCCTCCGCTTTGAGGTCCCCATTCTGAAAATGCACTGAGGAAGAAAGTGAGGAAAGGATATCGTTCGTGTGGCTGGCGGATGAGGAATATCTGCGAAAAATACTCACGTAACACTGGGAAGTCTTCGTTCTTCTTGTTCGTTATAACTTCCTCAACAGTTGATTTTATGGAACTCATTCCTTTCCCTTATAATTGCAGATTGTAATTAAAATTTGTCTGGTTTTCGTAATAAAAATTTAAAGCGAACGGCAGGACACTGCCAAATGCTTCAAACGCACGTGCGGAACTGTCAGACCCACCTGTTCAAACGTGTTTAAACCAAGCGTCTTCATACCACACTCAACATGTTCGTTTTGGTTCGAACACGAAGTGTGTCGGGCTGGCTGGAATTTAAATTTTTCTATTTATGATTATTTTGTTTTATTTTATAATAATAATAACCACTTTCAAAAATAACTGCTCATATCAGTATATTAGACCCAAGCTTCCTATTTTTAAAAGCTTTTTATTATTAGCTTCACCTGTCTGTAACGGAATCTTGGAAATTAAATTTGACCCACTTCCCGATTGAGTTGAAATTTTGCACACTTATCAAGGACTGATGACAATACAATAATTTAATAAATTTGTCCCATTATCCTGAACAGGATCGCCAGCATCAATAATTTATGTAAAGGGTAGTATTATTATTTGAAGGAACTCATGGGTAAATCGATTTTTTCGCTAGAACTGTCGATCTAAATAATAGTTACGACTCTTTAAAGAAATAAAAACATTATAGCGATGGTGTGCTACATAAAAAGTTTATTATTAACTGCCTTTCATGTTATCTGGGGTGAATAATAGAAATAGCACATTATTTTTCATGAAACTTCTAATATCGATTATATTATATACTAAAAAACTGGATTCGTACCTGAAAGCCATATGAAAACTTTCTATAAAGAAAATTATATCTTAATTTCTCACATTTATTGCCTTCCATCATTCTAACGTCTCGTTTTTAATACATAAAATTTACGCGTTACAAATTAAATTTAAATCCTCAGCCAGTACATGGAAGCACGAATCCTATTGTATTCTGGCAGGTTTTCGACGGGGCCAACTGCGGCAACGGCGGGGCACCGATCGTAGATGTACTTCATAGCGACATCTCTCACATTGCTTACAGTCACGCTGTCTATCCTCTTTTCCAGCTCATGCAGAGGGATCCTACGGTTATAACAGAGCATTTGTCGTCCAATATCTTCGCAGATTGGAGTTGTGCCGTCCAACTGCAGCAGCATGTTGGTTTTAAGTAGGTTCTTTGCTCTGTCGACCTCACTCTGAGTTACCATAGTGCAGAGGCGCATCCATTCGGTTTGGACGTTGTAAAGCATATCCTAAATAATACTACAATAACTTCTGTCCAAATATAAAAATCGTGAAAATTACCTCACACTGCAATGGATCACAGACCCAGTAGATACCCCAGAGTCCGGTGTCTTTGTAGCAGGTGTTGAACGATTGGAAACTGTGACATAAACCTTACAAAAATGAAATGCATTAGTTTATATCAATAGCTAAGAAAATTTCAACCCGCCTTACCACTTTCAGCACTGGCACGAGCAAGATTTGAAGCGTTGTTCACGCCGCCTCCCTGAGATCGGTCCCATGCTCCAATAAGGGTGTTGGCAACCATCAGGGGAACGTTGTCTTGATCTGCCCAGCCACAGCCCTCCACAGCAATAGCAACGTGGGCCAGAGGCAGAGAATCATCCCTCACCCGAACCTCAGAGCCAGTGAATCGGCATGGTGCTAGAGTGGGTGGTTTTCCATCGTAGGTGTTTTCAATTTTACCCAAATGTTGTTCAGCTAGCTTAACAAGCTCGCTGTGCTCAATACCTCCTGCACCAGCTAAGACAATCCTAGCCGCTTTGTAGTGGGAATTTATATAATCCAACAAATCATTTTTCCCAATGCACCTGAATTTCATTCGTCAGCTACACACAATTTTTTTTTTAATAAACAGAACTCACTTGATATTTTTAGTGGGTCCCAAAATGGTTTGACCAAGAGGAGTTCCCTGGTAGGCAGTAGCATGCAAATGATCGAACACAACTTCCTGCAGGTTGCTTTCAACTTCCTGCATCTCCCGGAGAATTACACCTCGTTCTCTTTCGATTTCTGTCTCGCCCAGTTTCGAATTCTGGATGATGTCAGAGAGGATTTCAACAGCTTTGGGGATATCCTTAGATAGGCATTTTGCGTAAAAGACAGTTTGCTCCCTAGAAGTGTATGCGTTTAGATGAGCGCCAAGGTTTTCGACCTCCAGTTCCAAATCTGTTTGGGATCGCTTGGAAGTTCCCTGGATTTAAAAAAAAAAAACGTTTATGGTTCCCCAATATGAAAATTAATATATTACCTTAAAAGCCATGTGCTCCAAGAAGTGAGCAACACCATTATTTTGCTCTGTTTCGTACCTCGAACCGGCATCGATCCACAGCCCGACTGTAGCTGTTGCAGCCCCAGAATTTTCACTGGCGACCCTCAAACAATTGTCAAGCACCGTCACTTCAGTTGCTGGAACGTTAAGCAACATCTTTTGCAGGGATTGAGTTGCTTTAAAACGCTGTAAATGAAAAAAAAAGCAATGGAGTGCAAAATAATTCAGGCAGGGACGAGGCCCCACAGCTGGTGGGACATAACCTCATTCCTGTAAGAACCTTGATTCAATTCTCTTTAGGAATTCAACCCAAATGGTGAAAACAAAATTCTTAGTTACTGCTGCTTGATAAAACAGTTAAATAAATTTATCTTGAAGACGATTAATGTTTTTATCGGTTTTGACGGTTCACAAAATTACGTAATTGAACATAAGCAGGTAAAGTCCATAATTTATCGTTACCTTAATTACATTTTGGTTTCGTGAGAGCCCTCGAAGGGCGCTCGAAATTTGTAATAATCGGGATGCCATTTAGTTCACGAAACTCGCACAAAATTTCCAATAAATCCTAACGAAATCTCTGCCGACGGATGACTTTTTTGATGGTTCCAATTGCCCAGCCACCTACGAGTTCTTCTTCTTGAAAGTAAAAAAGTTCCGGCAATCGGCAAACGTAAAATACATATATTTTAGAGGAATGAACGAAATATGGAGTGGAAGAACCGTTCGTTTTCGTTCCTCCAAGCAAGATTTTTACAGTTACTTGTGACAAATTCTATTTGTACGCCATTTTGCTTACAAACGGTGGTTTTCATTTTTTGAGCGTCATTTAAAATCGGGAAAGACATCGGGGCTCCACAATCGAATGTCGGGGCGATTCATCTTGATATATAATTAACGGTGGATAATAAACAAGTGAAACCAAAGTAAAATCAAACGCGAGAAATATTTTCGCCGGTTTAAGTTTCTACCACAAGTTGTTTACGCTTTTTTGTCTTTACCTTGTCGCGCTTTTACACCAGAAAACGTCCTGTGTGTGGCCGGGTTATGCAAAAAAAAATTAGACCGATTTAATTAAACCGTTGTCGCGGAACTTTCTCAAAATTCGATGAAATTATTGAGTGTGATGAGTGAGTGGGAACACAAAAGTTAAGTTTATTTTTCTCAAGTGATTAGGAGCTCTAATGCAGGGTATATCAATTGAAAGGATTCATTTGGTTCATCTAAAAATACTTAAAATTGTATGGTACATAATTTTTCGTACCTACTAAAAATAATTTTCCTGAAAACTGCAAGTCAAACAAGTGCACTGAGGGTTCTGTAATATGGTGAGTTCTAAAAAGTTTTAATCATGATCAGAAATTATCATAACAGACTGATTGATAATGTAAAATTTCAATTCTTTATTTTAAAGTATATATTTTAAATACGTCCGTAAATTACCTAAAACTTTTTTTCTATTAGTTATATAAAAAATCAGTAAAACTCGTTCTAACGATCACAGACATATGTAGATAAAATTAAAAAAATATGACTCCTGTTTTTTTTGAAATAATTCTTTGGAGGCGGATTGATTACATTTTAATTCTGAAAAAGTTTGCCATTTTTTTAATTTAAAAATTTCGAGCTGAAGATATTGCGAATTGCGATACGTTAAACATTCACCGCCTACATAAAATCTTAATTTCAGTGGATAAGTTGGCTTTTGTGATTCTCTGGAAATAACCGAAGCAAGCGTTTGTAAAAGTGTCATATTAAATAGTCTTAAATGAGAAATTATTATTTTGGACGTGCCCATTTTGGAAGATTATTTTGATTTACTTGATGAATATGAAAGTTCTGTGGGCTCATGAGTAAAATTTGCGAAAATGGAAAATACGACACACACCAATAAATTGTATTTATTGGTCGGTTTCGAATTTTCCATTTTGGCAAATTTTACTCATGAGCCGCCAGATCTTTCGTAAATTCGTCAAGTAAATCAAAATAATCTTCCAAAATGGGCACGTAAAAAGAACTATTTCTCATTTAAGACAATTTAATATGCCACTTTTACAAATGTGTATTTTGGCTAACATATTTTATTTTGGGAGAAATTTTTACATTTCTGCTCCCACGCAGAAATAAGGCACTTTATGCTTTTGAAATATTTGCTGTAAACTGATCGAAGAGATTTGGAAACCGATTTAACCAATTTGATCCGTATGCGGAAGTTTAAGGAGATCCTACCTGTGAGCCTGAGAGGGGTTAGAAGGATGGCGTTTAATACGAACATGTATCGGAGATTAAACGAACGAAATCGGCAACGTTTTGGGGGAAAGGTGCTAAAATTAAAGTTAAAAGGTGGTGGATCCGAGGTATTCGGTAGATCAAAAACAGCAGAAGAGGAAATGGAAACGGATGCCAATGAAATCTTTTCTTTTCCCGAGGTTTTAAACCACTATCTTTACGTGGAAAGTAGTGATGATGAAAATTCTACTTAACGGTTTGAAGTCAACATTAAGGCGAACATATAAGGAAAATATAGTTTAAATTTTTTGTATGTATTGCGATTGTAAACATAAAAAAGTAATAATTATTTTCATACAAAAAATAAATTTTTTTTAAATTTTTATATGAAATATTCGATGAAATTATTGAGTGGGAACACAAAAGTAAGGTTTATTCTTCTCAAGTGATTAGGAGCTCTAATGCAGGGTATATCAATTGAAAGGATTCATTTCGTTAATCTAAAAATACTTAAAATTGTATGGTACATCATTTTTCGTACCTACTAAAAATAATTTTCCTGAAAAACTGCAAGTCACACAAGTGCACTGAGGGTTCCTTAATGGGAACGGCACGATATCCCCCATTTCAAAATCCCCCAGGGACAAAATCCCCCAACGACAAAATCCCCCATTTTATTCGCGACAGAATCATCCGTGACAAAATCCCTCCCTGCTAAAATCCCCCACGACAAAATCCCCCATGGTGGAATCCGTAATGACAGAATCCACTACGACAAAATCCCCCACGACAAAATACCCTTTTTTGAATTTGGGGGATTTTTGGGGGATTTTGCGTTTTCGAATAGCCCACACTCTGCTGTACCAGAACCACGACGAGGACGTGGTGGGCTGCGGTTCCATTTTTTTTTTACTTTTTTTTTGTAGTTTTAGTTTTTTTTTTTGTTTTATATTTTTATGTTTTTTTGTGTTTTTTATATTTTTATGCTTTTTTTCTCAGTTTTTAGTTTTTTATCCTTTTTTTGTAATTTTTTTGTTTTTTCTATAGTTCAGAATTTTTTTAAATAGGTTTTGGAAAGAAATGCTTCAAAACAAAAACGGACTTCAATAAAAAAAAAAAAAAAAAAAACAAATGAAGTTCAATTTAAAACTGCAAATTGTATGCGATTCCTCGCAAAAAGTCAAGTTGGTCGGTTTCAGAACGATTTATTAATGCCTTCTTTATTCTGTCATACTTTTCTTTATTTTTCTTGTTGGTGGAAATATGCTTTCCACTACAAATACTTTCGATTTTAACTTTCACCATAATTACTTCTTTTCTTATTTGTTCAATCATAAAGTATAAACCTGCATTATTCTTCCCAACTACGACTTTAAGGCGGCGATGCCAAGCTTCAACAGTATTCGTAGTCCGTGGAAAATGCTCATTTATATCATCAGCAACACACCAGAAGTTAGGCTGATATCTAGGTTTTTGTTTTTTACTTAATCCAATATAGTTTTTTTTAAACCAGAAAGCTATTTTTTTGGCATCTTCATCAAGAATACCATAAAGAATATTGAAATACACATTCACTTGATCACTTTTAACAAAAGCTAGGCTTTTTAACATGCGAATATGAAGATTAAATACTTCATCTCTTCCGTAACGAGTAGACAAACCTTCGTTTTGAACTTTGCGCCACAAGATTTGGCTAAGGTGGAACAAACATCCTTTGTAACTCGCATTTGGAATAAATTGTTTTAGACAATTTCCAATCGCTTTTTCAAAATCAGTAAGGACTCTGTCAGGATTGAGACAAACATTGAGTTTGCAAGCTATCGAAAAGAGTTCAAAGAAAGCTTCATAATATGCCTCCTCGGATTTTGAACTCATAAACACAAAAACTAATGGTATTACTTGTTCATGAATTACACCATGAATAGTAAAAAGTTGTCGCATTATAGAAGGAACAACAAAAAAAGTACCATCCATTAGCCAGCATTTGGCTTTACCTAAAGTTCTTATTGTGGTAGGCGTTCCCATAATAATAATTTTGTTGCCATTAAACTCTTTTTCTGATAGAATGAATTGTTCACCTTCCAGATACTTTAAAGAATTCGGGATATCAATACTTTCTAAAGTATCAGGTTCTTTATAATGATTGGCCCTTATTCTTTGAATTTTCCTCTTCTGCGCGTCTTTTTCAGGCAAGTATACTCTACAAGGCTCAGGACAACTTGCAGTGGAATCGCGAATAATTACAGACGGGGGAATATTCCTATCATTCGCTCTGTCTTTCAAAACTTGATTGGTATTGTGAACATGAACCATACTACTTTTAGGCTCATGGGAATGCATTCCAGGTTTCTTATGTATCGTATGTTTAATATCCCGTTTTATAGTAATAAGTTGGGACGTACAAGAACATAGTTTTCTTTCCTGGCATGACCATGTATAAACGTCACCTTTTTTGCGTTTAAAATGGTATCCAAAGCCATTCATAAAAAGCTTCTCCCCACCCTTATTTGATTTGACAATATTTATCTCAGTACTATCCATTTTTAATCAACTCTAAACAAATACACACTTTTTAGAAGTACAACACTCTGCTGCTGACCTATTCTGCTCTGCAGACTGAAAGCAAATGTGCCTCCGCACCCTTGAAATTAACCAGATGGCCTTCTTGAATAACAACATGGCTGCTCTTGGCTGGTAATATGGCCACCCTTGAAATTAACCAGATGGCCTTCTTGAATAACAACATGGCTGCTCTTGGCTGGTAATATGGCCACCCTTGAAATTAACCAGATGGCCTTCTTGAATAACAACATGGCTGCTCTTGGCTGGTAATATGGCCACCCTTGAAATTAACCAGATGGCCTTCTTGAATAACAACATGGCTGCTCTTGGCTGGTAATATGGCCACCCTTGAAATTAACCAGATGGCCTTCTTGAATAACAACATGGCTGCTCTTGGCTGGTAATATGGCCACCCTTGAAATTAACCAGATGGCCTTCTTGAATAACAACATGGCTGCTCTTGGCTGGTAATATGGCCACCCTTGAAATTAACCAGATGGCCTTCTTGAATAACAACATGGCTGCTCTTGGCTGGTAATATGGCCACCCTTGAAATTAACCAGATGGCCTTCTTGAATAACAACATGGCTGCTCTTGGCTGGTAATATGGCCACCCTTGAAATAAACCAGATGGCCTTCCGCTCTTCACTGGTAATTCTAGTGGTGGCCATATTGTTTATTCGAGGGCGGTGGTGTGGAAAACTTATACATAATATTTAATTTTGTTTATTAAATTTTAGAGTTGATTGCGTCATGATAACCAACTCGGCTGCTCGACTGAACCCGTCTGGGGGGGGCACGTGCCCCTGTGCCCCCCCCCTAAATCCGCCCTAGCCTCCGCAGTCGGTAGTTCAATTGGATGGATCAATGGATGGAATCGATCCCACTGACTCCCTCACTGGCAAACGGGGGTGGAGGGAGTAGGGGAAGGTCCAAGGTCCTTTATAAATGGTTTTTGGATATATTCTATGTAAAGAGTGCAAATATGAATTCATAAGGGCTCACATACCTAATTTCACTCACACATGCACACATATGATACACACATACAGACAGGCACACACACACATACATGCAGGCACGCACACACACAAACGCGCGCGCGTTTGTGTGTGTGTGCCTGCATGTATGTGTGTGTGTGCCTGTCTGTATGTGTGTATCATATGTGTGCATGTGTGAGTGAAATTAGGTATGTGAGCCCTTATGAATTCATATTTGCACTCTTTACATAGAATATATTCAAAAACCAGGGATTATGTCGTTGAGAATTTTGTCGTGGGGGATTCTGTCGTGGGGGATTTTGTCGCAGTGGATTCTGTCGTAGCGGATTTCGCCATGGGGATTTTGTCTTGGGGGGATTTTGTCGTAGAGGATTTTGCAATTGTGGATTTTGTCGTTGTGGATTATAAAATGGGGGATTTTGTCGTGGGGGATTTTGTCGTGGGGGATTATGAAATGGGGGATTTCGTACCCAACCCTTCCTTAATATGGTGAGTTCTAAAAAGTTTTAATCATGATCAGAAATTATCATAACGGACTGATTGATAATGTTAAATTTCAATTCTTTATTTTAAAGTATATACATATTTTAAATACGTCCGTAAATTACCTAAAACTTTTTTTCTATTAGTTATATAAAAAATCAGTAAAACTCGTTCTAACGATCACAGACATATATAAAATTAAAAAAATATGACTCCTGTTTTTTTTTAAATAATTCTTTGGAGGCGGATTGATCACATTTTAATTCTGAAAAAGTTTGCCATTTTTTTAATTTAAAAATTTCGAGCTGAAGATATTGCGAATTGCGATAACTTAAACATTCACCGCCTACATAAAATCTTAATTTCAGTGGATAAGTTGGCTTTTGTGATTCTCTGGAAATAACCGAAGCAAGCGTTTGTAAAAGTGTCATATTAAATTGTCTTAAATGAGAAATTATTATTTTGGACGTGCCCATTTTGGAAGATTATTTTGATTTACTTGATGAATATGAAAGTTCTGTGGGCTCATGAGTAAAATTTGCGAAAATGGAAAATACGATACAGACCAATAAATAGTATTTATTGGTCGGTTTCGAATTTTCCATTTTGGCAAATTTTACTCATGAGCCGCCAGGTCTTTCGTAAATTCGTCAAGTAAATCAAAATAATCTTCCAAAATGGGCACGTCAAAAAGAACAATTTCTCATTTAAGACAATTTAATATGGCACTTTTACAAATGTGTATTTTGGCTAACATATTTTATTTTGGGAGAAATTTTTACATTTCTTCTCCCACGCAGAAATAAGGCACTTTATGCTTTTGAAATATTTCCTGTAAACTGATCGAAGAGATTTGGAAACCGATTTAACCAATTTGATCCGTATGCGGAAGTTTAAGGAGATCCTACCTGTGAGCCTGAGAGAAGATAGAAGGATGGCGTGGTGGGCCCGAGGTATTCGGTAGATCAAAAACAGCAGAAGAGGAAATGGAAACGGATGCCAATGAAATCTTTTCTTTTCCCGAGGTTTTAAACCACTATCTTTACGTGGAAAGTAGTGATGATGAAAATTCTACTTACGGTTTGAACTTAACAATAAGGCGAATATATAAAGAAAATATAGTTTAAATTTTTTGTATGTATTGCGATTGTAAACATAAAAAAGTAATAATTATTTTCATACAAAAATTAAGTTTATTTTAAATTTTTATATGAAATATTCTTAAGGTCATTGGTTATAAACTTTATGGTGTTTACAGGAAGTTGAACTCGAGCTCAACCCAGGTAAATATGGTATACTGTATGTAGGAAATGAAATGAATTTATGAGAATTCTGAAATTTTATTAGGAAATTTTTACCGAAAAACTGCTTTTTTAAGATCTTTTCGATTCGTTCATTGACGATCAAATTAAGTTATTTCGAGTTTACATCCTTCGTTACCTGTGATGTGATGATAGTGGGTTTTACAAAATTATGTAATTGTTTTCGGTAAATTAAGCTTGGAAGCTCTAACTAAAAATATTTGAACAAATAATCCAAGTATTTGCACTCATATACAGGAATCTTCTTTCTTATATATGTATAAATCATTTTTAAAAATGCATCCTTGCATATTAGATACTAGTAAAAGAAACTGAGACTAGAATTATTTATGGGGGCAAGTTTATTGGTGTTTTTTCTTTTTTTTTTTTAATTTATATTCTTATTTCAGCAGTAGTTGTGGTCACTCAATGTAGGAGGGCTAGTCGCAGTCTCGGTAGTGGCTTTTAACTCGAATTTTTCCCTAGATTTCCTCACTGAGGGGCTTCCGTGTACTCGGAATTGGTTACACGCTTGCGTTCTTTGTCCAGTTTTGCTTTTAACCGGCGGACTCTAGCTTCTGCTTTGATAGCTCGCAGTTCTCGGTCGCTACCCGTGATTATCCCTCTAAAAAACGTAACTTAATTAATCGTTATTTTCTATACAAAATCCATAAAATAATTACTCTGTTTGGGTTTGAACTTCTTTGGACTCCTTTGTACTATCCTCTGTTTGTTGCGAGAAATCTATTTTTCCGGCAAAATCGTTTGTGCTCTATATTATTCGTAAAATTAAATTCTTTAAATAGAAATTTAGGATAGAATAGAATAACTACTCACTTACTGTTCATAAGATAGAAGAGCTTCTTTAACTAATTCCCTCCTAATTCGAATTTTCTTCCTCCTCAAACGAGCAGAGCTTGTGCTAATAACGTTTATTGTTGGAATTGCGTCTTCTTTTAAATGCCTTTTATTTTTGGGCACATTTAAAAGTATATCTTTCAGTTTGAAGTCGCTTTCTTCAAAATGTGCAGAACAAATTCTGGATTTAGTGCAATTTTTGTTTTCTCCTCTACAAACTTTGGCCCATTCACGAAAAATTTTCGGATCTTTGGGAAACTCATGAAATCTTATTGATTTGTCCTTGCACTTCTTTTCTGAATAATTTGGGCAATTTAAAACTGTACAGCGCGTCATGTCGCCTAAAAACTCTTGTTTGTTTTATTTACCGTCGCAGGTAAATAAATTTTGTAGGGTACATAATTTTTCGTACCTACTAAAAATAATTTTCCTGAAAAACTGCAAGTCACACAAGTGCACTGAGGGTTCCTTAATATGGTGAGTTCTAAAAAGTTTTAATCATGATCAGAAATTATCATAATGGACTGATTGATAATGTAAAATTTCAATTCTTTATTTTATATTTTAAATACGTCCGTAAATTACCTAAAACTTTTTTTTCTAAGAAATAACAAATCATTTTTATTATTTGTTTGTTAAGTTCAGGGTTCGTGTTGTACACATTATACACCACTTCCAGCTTCTCAGTAAAACCATTTTTGTGATAAACCTGGTAACAAAATATGCTTAAAGTCCATGATTTTGTTAGCCCCCAAAGTTAATTTAAGTAAGCAAAACTCGTTCTAACGATCGCAGACATACCTAGATAAATTAAAAAAATATCTCTCCTGTTTTTGTCAAATAATCCTTTGGAGGCGTATTGAACACATTTTAATTCTGAAAATGAGTGCCATTTATTTTTATTTAAAAATTTCTACATAAAATTTTAATTTCAGTGGATAAGTTGGCTTTTGCGATTCTCTGGAAATAACCGAAGCAAACGTTTGTAAAAGTGTCATATTAAATTATCTTAAATTGACAAATAAATGAAAAATTGTTTTACGACGTGCCCATTTTGAAAGTTTATTTTATTTTAAATTAACTTGACGAATTTACACAAAATGGAGAATTCGTCACTGTCCAATATATTATCAATCTTCAAACTTTGTAACCCATATTGGCTAACATATTTTATTTTGGGAAAAGTTTTTTTCATTTCTGCTCCCACGCAGAAATAAGGTGCTTTATGCTTTTGAAATATTTGCTGTATGATAAACTCGAAATTCACCAGGTGGTAGTGGTTGCCGTGACGCCTTCTATTCTACGTACAGGGATATGAATAACCTTTCTGGAGATAATAGTGGCGAAGACAGTGAAGCGCCTTTTACAATGTCGAAAGCGACACAAACTGATCGAAGGGATTTGGACACCGATTTAACCGATTTGATCCGTATCCGGAAGTTTAAGGAGATCGTACCTGCGAGCCTGAGAGGGGTTAGAAGGATGGCGTTTAATACGAACAGGTATCGGAGATTAAACGAACGAAATCGGCAACGTTTTGGGGGAAAGGTGCTAAAATTAAAGTTAAAAGTTGGTGGGTCCGAGGTATTCGGTAGATCAAAAACAGCAGAAGAGGAAATGGAAACGGAGGCCAATGAAATCTTTTCTTTCCCCCCATCTTCGCCTTAATGTTGGGTTCAAGGCCCTAACTAGAACTTTCAAGAGAAAGTTCTAGTTAGGGGCTTGAACCCAATATTAAGGCGAATATGTAAGGAAAATATAGTTTAAATTTTTTGTATGTATTGTGATTGTAAACATAAAAAGGTAATAATTATTTTCATACAAAAAATAAGTTTTTTTAAATTTTTATATGAAATTATTCTTAAGGTCATTGGTCATAAACTTTATGGAGTTTACAGGAAGTTGAACTCGAGCTCAACCCAGGTAAATGTGGTATAATGTATGTATAGGAAATGAAATGAATTTATGAGAATTCTGAAACTTTATTAAGGAATTTTTACCGAAAAAGGGCTTTTTTAAGATCTTTTCGATTCGTTTGATCGAATCTTAGTCGCAGCAATGACGATATTCGTAATAGGGTCCTCTGTCTTTTGCCAACAATTTATTTATCTCCATCTACAAAATGTGCATATGTATGTATATTATGTATGTATGTATCATGGCTAATAATAACAAACCTAGAACTAAGGACGGAACAAACCAGGTAACGATCATACAAAATGTTTAAAAACTTCGTTCCACTATAATAGCCCAGTATATGGTATAGTTAGCAACAAGATAAATATTCTGTAAATATTTGGAAGCTTGATGAGGAAATTGTTATAAGAAGTAAGTGCTTTTCGCGAAAAGTGGAGATAATCCCCGAGCGTATGGTGTGCGTCATAAAGCTGCCACGGCCGTATATCACGCTCAGTGCAGCAAATGCGTATAAATGTCTGGGCCCAGGGCTAGAAAATTGACTACAGACAAAGGCCCGGCCTACTTGGGGCGCTCTCCCCTGAATCAAAATAATGCTCAGTCATCTTGTAGCTGCTTTATTTATGGCCCCGTAAAATATATCGCTTTCAATTTTCGGGGCGTCGGAGTACATAAAGGTTTACAAGATGTGGTTCGTTGCCCATCAGCCACATTTTCGTGTGGAGAATACCAAGCTTTTTCCGTTAAAAGGTAATAAGTTGGCGCGTCTTTTTCAGGGTACACTACCTCACCGCATTTCCCCGCACATATTACTTGTCCTTGGGGGTGAGCTGAGCACCCACCCCCCATAGTGTGGTATCTAAGCGGGAAGTGACTTAAATCGTTTGAATTCAATATTGAAGACAGTAATATATGTTCAACCGGCGTAACATCCACAATTTCTACCCCCAAGGGTAGGAGGCGCCCGTGTTCCAATTGCTTTTGCTCTGCATGTTATGTTTTGCATTCTTCCCAAAAACGATTCGTTTAGAGGCGAGGGCGGATACGAGTAACATGTAAATTGAATTGGATGCGTAAACACTTTCCGGGAGGATGAGGCTTAAGTCAGCAAGATTTTGTAAGCCCGTTCAGTTCAAGGACTCAAGGTTAGGGGTGAACTGCTACTTTTAGCGGTTATCAAATCAATACTATTTAAATGATAACTATTATTACTAATCAATAGCTATAATATGCTTGTAATATTTTGCAAAAATGGCAACTTAAGTAAAAAAAAAGCCATACAGAGACAAGAATATCTAGAAAATTCACGACAGAAATTGTAGACATCATTTAAAAATATATATTTAGTTAGTAGTAGTACATCAGTTACGCCAGTCGTAAGAGCAAAATATGGTGTTTTTGACTCATGATGGGAATCATCATTGGAAGATATTAAAAATATTTCTTAAAAAAACATAGAACGTTCTGTCTTCTTTAAGTAAACATTCCAAGATTTTATTAGATATTTAAGATATGGCCAATTATGGGAGTTTCAAAGTGGAAGTATTTTTTAAAGCCTTCTAAGTTTTTGAAACCTTTTCTATTTTTAAAAGACAGTTTCTATAGTATTTCAAATTTGTTAGTATTAGTTTTCGAATATATGTATATCTATTTCTATATCTACATATGTACATACATATATGTATATGTACATAATCTTTTTAAAACGACACCAAACTGGTGGATTTGTTTAAATTCGGCGAAATTTTACTTTGAATACTCGAAAGTCATTAAAAAATGCAACTACATATTTTATTTTCCTTCTTTTAAGCTAAAATGAGGAAAACTAATATGACTTTTATTTTATTTTCTTAACCCTATGAAACTGTCGATGAAAAAATGAACGTGGTATAGTGGCATATGAATGTAGCTTGTGTTTCTAAATCTCCAACGTTCTCTTCATGTTTTGAAGAGATTTTAACTAGAAACCTTAAATTTGGATACAAATATTTGGTTTCACTGCTCCTGAAACTATAAAATTGTCTCGCTCAATCAATCAGGGATATTATACATATTTAAAAGCTGAAATTAAAATGATCGAAAAAAATATAGGCAATATAATTTGTTTTGTCAACAGATTTTATTAACACAAATGATTGTAATAACATACAATCCAAAAACAAAAATGTACATACATATTTACAACTGTAAATGAGTGCAGTATTGCTATAATACACTGGATCTGTGCAAAATTTTAAGTGATACTTGAAGTACACAATTAGGACTATAAAATGAATACCCCGTCTCGTTTCGCTAGAGTGCCACCTTATTTTATAGGACAAGAAATAAATGATATCTTTACATTCTAGTTATTATGATATACGTTTTTTCCCCTTAATATAAAAAAATACAAAAATTATAAATCATTTTTAACATTATCTGTTAACTTTCCTGTCAGTAATTTTGGTATATTAAAATGAAACTAGCGTTGCTGCATTATATGCATTTTATCACGATGCTTCGGAGGACATCAAAAGCAGAGATCTCGTCGGAACTAATCAGAATGTACAAATTAGGATTGTGATACCCCAGGTAATTGCCAATTGCAAAACTGCTCCCGGATTGATTTCGTTGATTTATTAAAATCACAAAGGAGCAGCAAATCTAGGAGACTTCTCTTTGTGGCCCGAGATGAAAATAACTCTTTTTATCTCTGGAATTGGTTTCCGTTTTGCGAAAAAGTGTTCAACGACCAATTTCGTCCAAACCTTGAAGTTAACTCCCTTCATATTCGTTGCTATAGCAACCTAAATTGGTCTGGGGTTACAATTTTCCTCTGATTGATTAGCTGTCCGACTAAGGTAAAGCAACATCACATTTTATGGCATTTTGTTGTAAAAGAAAATGTGCGCGCGGAAGATACGCCAACATAAATCGGATTTACCTCGGAATATATATTTTCGTTTGGAGCTCAGCCTGATGGATTCCTCAATTTGTTTACGGGTTTAATTTGTGTGGGGCAAAAGTTTAAAATAAAAACGACCTTCTGGCAAAATGTGACTGCATTTACATGATACGGATTGAACTGCGGTCCTTACTCAATTCAAACTATTCATCTATCTATACGCTACTGTAGGGTGATGTCTATGTACGTCTCTATGGATCTGGGCTGTGTCAACTGCTGCTATATAATGTTCTCTGCATAATATATATTAAAAGGGTGGTGAGCACGAACTGGCATTCTGGACGACCTGCAATGATAGACAAACATATTTATTAAAACTGATCAGGATTTGCTCGTTCCAAAGTGAATAATTTAATTGTGTAACTGAAGGCTTTGGCAATTGGTAATGCCTTTAATTCTCCCAAATAGGCACAATGTCTGCACTATGTAGGTACCTACTAATATAAATATATCCTTCCCTCTTATATATATAGAGAAATAAGATATAACAATAAAATATTTTAATGACATTTTCATGCTTAATATTTAATGAGTAGGTACATAACATACATACATATATGAGGTTCTGCTCGGATAAATATTAATTTACATCATGGCTCTAGAGAATCAGATCTTTTATTTATGAATTTTATTACATGGGTATAAAACGAAATGTTTAATGGATTTAGAAACAATGAGACTGATTTTTGAAAAGGCGTATACATCCGTTTACCTATGAAATGGTACAACTCATATTATTAATAAATATTTTCAATATATAATTTGTATTCGGTGAATATTTTTATTGTGGAAAATTGCAAAATTTCCACATTTTTTATAAAAAATTAAATGAATTGATAGTAGGTACCTGCTCAAAAAATTTTTAAAACATGTCAATTAGTCGCAAAATGTATTTTATCACCGATTTGTTTTTTAATGTATGTTTATTTTAATTAAATAAAATTATAAGTTAAAAACTATTATTTGGACGGTTTTTCAGAATAACTAAGTAATATCATAAAAGAAAGACCAACACAATTAGAGCTAGTTAGAATTGCGGCTTTGTCGATTTGATGTGTTCCATATGTATACATCGTATACGAATGTATTATTTATCCAAAGAGGATCAAGAGCATTTATATTGCATTTCATTAAGAGAAGCCTATTTGAATATTTGCATCGGAGTAACTGCTTGTACTTCAATCTAATACAAGTGCAAATGTCCCAGTGCACTGCTGTAACAGTTCGTTCAATTAGACAACGACTAAAGATATAATCATCGACAAATGTGTCTCACGTTAAGGGAGAGTTTGAGAGTTCAATTTGCCCCTGTTCGAAGTACGTACACTTCCCAGTTGGAGAGGTGGAACTACAAAATTACATTTATTTTCTATTTTACTGGAACAGTGGCACATTGAAAATAGGAAATTGCATGCAGGTGCAGGATAACATTCCGTTTTACAATAAGGAGGAAAACTGAATGGCACCTTGGCCCCTGTGGGCCCGCTTACCTGAACCACTTCCTACAACTAGTTTTTCATTATTCAAATCATCTTTGGATAGGATGTTAGCAGTAACGATCCGCTCACGTACAAGCGATGGTATCTTGGTGATGTCGGCTAAACACTTCATTTTTAATATTCTTTGGGTATTTATGAAACGTGTCTTATCTATGTGAAAGCGAATCTCTAAGGTTCTCGAATGCAAAACGTATCCGTTCGTCTGGAGCGTAGTCTCTCGCTGTGGCTGGAGCATATCGGGTGTTGCCTGGAATTTATTATAAATCATTGGTAGAAATTTTGCCCTATGGGATGATGGTGGGACCCAGCCGGGTCCTGCACCCTCAAATAATATATACGACATTTATGAGCTTTTTAAAAATTTTGAACACGTACCCTTTTATCATTGACGTACCAAGAGAGGGCCGCAGGAGGACTTGACCAGTCAGAGGTGCAATTGGCTACGACAAAATCATCAAACCTATAGACGGGTATCATCCCGGTGATGACCGGATCACTGTGTGGCAGGGCTGGAAATATACGATGAAAGAAATTGTTAGCTTAGGACTTATCGGGGGAGGATTCACTGTAAATATTTTCTGTATATACGCCTATATAATACGAGTACAACTAGACTGAGCACTACGACGAGGGGTATTGTCCCAAAAAGTCGCTTCTGTGCTATAGCAAATTTAGTTGCCGAAGAGAGGATGAGGGTGGGCTCGGGACAGGAATTAATCTCAACTTCACTGACGTGAAGCACGCCTGTGTCACACTGTGGTGATTTATGATGCCGTTCAAGGAAAATTTCGACGTCATGAAACAATTTCCCATCATAAATCTCCATAGTGTCCAGAAGCATCTTTCGTTGGCGTGAGCTATTCTTGAAAGATAAACTTTTGAGATAATTTTGGATTATTTTTTTCCGATCAAAAGCTGAGCCCGTTCAAATTACCTGCCACTGTCATATTTGAGGTTTGCCCGATTAACTTAAATTCGGGAGCATCACCGGATACTTCACATCGGTAGGCACCTGATGAGGTTCCGTCGAGGTACTCCAGGTCAATGCTGCACGTGTATTGATTGCAGATTTTCTTTTCTGATATGTTTACTCCTCTCACCGGGAAAGTTAGAAAAGTTGGGTAAGTCATTGGCGAATACCTGTCGAGTATAATTTATGAGAAGAAATTATAAAATAATTTTATTAAACGGAAAAAGATTTACAATGAAAGCGATGTACATAAATTGAAAGGTAGTAATAATAAAATTATACAATTTTGTATGGGACATATGAAGTATTCAAAATGATTAAATGCATACCTTGTCGAACGTATATTTATAAATCAATAAAAATTCAATTCAAAACAAAATTCTCCTCGATGAAATACACATTTACGTACGTAATAAAAACGATATGTATTCTGAAAAATTTTGTAGCGAGAGTAATTTTTTTATATTTTTACTTTTATTTAATTATGCAAAAGTTTAATGTTTTGTGGTCACAATTCGGTCGTAATCCTTTCAAATATTTCTTGTTTTATAGTCTGTTAAAAGGAGCGATTTTTATTTAAAGCTTAATTTATTTATTTCCAGCTCTTCAAAATCAAATTATTTATTAATATAACAATTGAGCTTTAACGAAGCCGATACCCTTTATCTGTACTTTAGATAAGTTAAAATCCATCCAAGGGTTTCATAAATTGAAGGAACGTGTACGATGGTACTTTAAGTAGAAGAAGTTCCGATTCCTTAAAGTGGTAGAAATGTTTAAGCAAGCCCACAACTCAGGAAAGCCAGAGTCGCATTAACTTTGTTAATAATGCCGTTAATGTGGTCATCAATAGGAGAAGCATGACTTAAGTATAATCCACCAAGTCTAATGCAGGAATATCTCTTTTTGGCATAATTAAAAGTAAGTATAGGACGTAGAGAGAAGTAGAGAAGGGTATAGAAGTACACTTAAAACATTCAGTAGAAGACAAGACTCCATTTCTGAGAGGCATTGATGGCATTGATGATCTTAAACTGAAAACATTAGGATTAGGTACCAGATTAATTTTTTCATTAAGTATTCATGCCAATTTATTGTAACGTTTCAGTATTTAAATTTAACGTCTATTGCGCAAAAAGCAAAGTTGATATAGTAAAAAGTGATTTGATTTGACTTAAATTCTAACACCATTTATTCTGTGGAAATCTTTAGAATTCGATGTTATCTGAAAAACATTTCAAAGATCAAAACAGTAAAAAGATTAGTATAAAGGTTTTACTGGTTTTAAATGCTTTTTAATTATATAATATATGGGATTAACTTGAAACCTTCGGGAGATATTTTTCAAATATGTAGGTATTATATATCTGCAGGAATTACGAATATTTGCTTTTAAAATATTTGGGTCTACAAAGTACAACTATTGTAAATTGCCAGTTTAATGCCAACGACCATCAAATTTTAAATTCAATTATTTCGACCCTTGGATGTAGTCAAAAGTAGGAATAACTATGCCTATTATGTCTATCATATATGTACATATGTATGTTCATATGTGTATAAACAACAAAATACTGTATTTACCGCAAAACAATTGAAACGCAGAGTTCAAAATTCTAACATAAATTGTGAACACGTTTAGCGGTTATGCTGAGCAAAACTATCAACCGATTTAACTGAAATGAAACGTAACCGGACAGATTTAGTATTTGTCCGAGCATCAATTATGCTCCGGTGCGGGCACTAAGCATCAGTTAACTGGTGGTTTTCACCTCCTAATCAGGTACCAAAAATTTATGCAACAATTAAATTGCCTCCTGCTGCTAATTTCCGGCTATTTTCACTTTGTGACTAAACCCGAAATAGAGTATACACGCAGTACAGTATGGCTGACCAAAAAATTTGCATACCTACGAAAGGTATTTACAGTTCCCATTGAAAATGCTTCAAATAAATTATAAATTGCTCCACCGGCCATATAATGGTGTGCGGCTAAATGAATAAATTCACTCGAATACCTGAAAAATTCAGAGCCATCCTTGTACCATTTGACTGAATTCAATTTGTGGCTGCCCATCTCGTAGCTGCAGTTCAACTTCGCGCGGTCCCTGAAGTCCACAACGCGCGGAACGGAGACGCTCGTGAGAAACAAAGCTTTGATGTGATGAAAGCCTGAAAAATTAAGTAAAATTATCCTGGTGAATTGTCGCAAAACGGTCCGGTGATTATATTTTAGCGTTCCAGAGATCTGCATTGTGCCCACTTTCCGTATCCCGGGTGTATGCTGCTTTTCTGTTTTTTTTTTTTCATGTAAAAGTTTAGCGACAAAAAAGACATAAAAAAAAAAAGTTCGCCGAAATTGCGCTTTTCGTCGCCAATGAAATTTTTTGGGGTTTTGTTTCGCATTAGAGCTGCAAAGTTACGAGATCATATTTAAATGTTGGGAGTTTTTTTTTCGCGCAAATACAAAAAATTCCATTTTATCCAACGTTGCGGAGACCCGCATAAAAGTTCTGGTAGATTGAAATTTAACGGTTTACCTCAAATCCCTCTAATTTTGAGGATAATAGAAATATGACAATTTAAGTACTTTGGGTGGGAAATGAAATTTAGGAAAATGGTAATCCACTCCCTTTGGGATTCCAACCACTATTGACGGAACTCGGAGGGATGGCGTACCCTCACCTTCACCTAGCTATGAGCACTTTCTAAGCATCCGAACCCATGCCACTTTAGATCGCTATTGTAAGGAGATGATTTAGTCGGAATTTAGTTTCAAGTACGCCTAACAACCTAAGTTAAGTGGAAAATGATTCGCACTTAAAAGTTTTCTCGATTTTGAGCGGGTCGGGCCGTCCAGGATTGTTTGAAATATTAAATTTGTCGCAAAAGTTTCAAACTTATTTTCCCCTCTCGAATTTTTAATCAGGTAAAGTAGTACATATCTTTAATTGAATTTCCCTTTTCGAATTTACTATTCGAGAGATATAATTAAATGACACAGATTTCGAATACTGCGTTGGTTTTGTTTCTATTTACTTCAAACTTGTTCAAAAACATTACTTAGTGGTGGAAAACATTTCTATTTTTTCTCGATAGATCTTGGAACAATCAGGTAATGAAAATATAATTTTATAACTTCAGAAAAACAGAAAAATACGTAGGGTTACTTTAAAAGTTTCTGATTAAAGGTACCTACTTTAAAGGGATTTGTTTGAATTTTTTTTTTCCATATTTTTATACCGGCTTAAGGGCCAAGTTTTCAATCGTCAGATAAATTTATTCCTCGAATAAATTTGTCCCATATAATAAACTTCACTTTTATATAAGATAGCTATAAGATAGATAAGACTATTGTTCGTCGGTTACTTTTGATAAATTGAGTGAAAAATAATTTTTACTCAGAGTAAAGTTGATTTTTTATCTGAAGAGTTAAGTTATCAGCCGACTGGAAAATCGTCCTTAAATGACGTGAAAATATCTCTATCCTCAACTTTAAAAATGTTATGTAATAAACAAAATTTCAAACTTTGAACGCATCTATCTCGAGTTCACGCTATCAAAATTTTTATTCTATTGACTTCTTTTAATTGTATGGTAGTTTTTTAAAGAGATTTACTGAAGTTGGTATGCAAGATTTGACCGATCGATACACAGGTTAATTTTTTCGCTAAAAATTGGAGTGTTTCAAGAAGCGCAGCAACTCTGACATAAAAGTAACAATAAGACAGACTGAAATTGTAGTTTTTCTGAGAACAAAATGTGATTGTAATTTACAGAAAGAATACAGATGTTATAATAAATACATAATCAAAGCATTGACGTCGGATAAGAATATTTACATTTACGAGTCCCATTTTAAGAAAAAATATGCTTAAGATGTAGAATGTTGATTCATTTAAAGCAATATTAAATAAATCTGAGAAAAAAGGCGTGCAGGCAGTGGTGATTTTATAAATTTTCCGTCTTTCCAAATTTGGTATGGATCATATTTCTGTCATCAAGTTTAATTAAACACCCTTTAAATAGGTTAGGTATTTAAGGAAAAATTAACAAGTCATCCACTATTAAAAAGTTATAAGCAATTGAAGAATCAAACTTTTTATTGAGCGTCGCCTAAAGAGGATAAAAGAGTGTGAAAAAGGGATTTCAAAACAGAAAATTGTCGGGAATTTTGAATGAGTGAATCTATCAAAGCGCTTCCATCAGGAAGGAAAAATTTTCTGGCAATCGATAATTCCCTGCATCTCATTCTATTATGTCCGGACAAACATAAATCACGATAAACCAATTCCCAATATAGACGTCCTCGTCGAAGGAGTAAAGTAGGTAGTGGTGCGATGCAAAAAAAGTAACTACGGTGAGAGCAAAGTTGCTCAGGTGAAAAACGTTTCAAATAAAACTTTTGGCGAATTTGTGTGAGTTTTTGTCTATAGGGGTTCATACTATAATAGATACTCGCAGCACATCACTTTACATAAAAATTTTCAGAACGACGACGATAGAAAACTTTTGATAATTTTTCGAGCAATATACTTTGTCATGCCGGCAAGTTTTCCGCTGTTTACAACTACAGCGCGAAAATACAGGTGAGATGCATTTTTCTCGCCGACAGTATGAAAGCATATCTCGCGACTAAAACGATTTAGCCCTGGAGCAAAAAATAAAAAAAGTGATACCGCTGAGGTGAAGGTGAGCTTATCAGGTATCCTGGCAGATCTCACGGGCGGTACAAAAAAAAGTTCGTCGCGCGGCGCAAAGACACCGGGAAGAAAAAGATAAAACTGTTTTACTGGAGAAAAACTTTAAACGGCAGTCTCGTAAAAACTTACTCCGCCGTATATTTACATTTGTAATGGACGTTTGCGGTAGACTGATCGCATTAGTTTTAGACGCCAAAGTAGCTGCGCACTTTTCAGGGTGTGCTTTGTTGCAGCCGTAAAGTGCTCCTGTCAACCTTTTGCGCACAGCCACATTTTGTTTAATGTAACATTTTTAAATTAAATATACCCACTTTTATGGTTTTAGGTACAGGTTATATTCTACAAGAGGTTAGCTCATTCTGTGCATTTTGTTTACTTCAAATGCAGAAAACCTACTTACTATACATATAGTTTAGCCATCTAATAATTATAATCGAGCTGGACATATTCTATGCAGAATTCTATTGTACTTTATTTAATTCCTTCCCTTCCCCTAAAGAATTTAAAAAATATGGCAAATTTTCAACAATTTTGTAAGTGTATATATATTAAATTTAAGGGCGGTTGAGAATTATTGGAAAACGTGTAGGGGAGTGTAAGTTAAATATGGAAGAGCAATTTTTTTTTTTTTTAACAAACTTCTAATATTTTCAATGGTAATTGTAGTCAGTGAGTCAGTCATACATTTTCACTTGTAATAGAATTGTGCAAAAATTAAAAATAGCGAAAGGTAGCTATTTATGGAATAGATACAAATGTGGAACTAAGGTACGTTTCTTTTAACAAAATAATATTCTTTGTATTCTAAAGAGATATAAGGGAGTGAATGTATATAAAGCGTTGAACTCTGGACCACCGCACTCATTATGTGCCCAAAACTTACAGATTACATACATATTTATTAACCCATATTTGTATTTTGCTAAAATTGTGTTGACATTGGGATACTATTCTACATACATTTGATTACTTTCCTCTAATGATGTGTTTACACAAGAAAATAATTTTAAATTTCTTATAGGCCTAGAATTGGGAATTGAATTCTTGTATGTATTTTACTTATAAAATCAATGGAAGAAATACTATACAATATTTTCGAGTATGAACTTATAAATATCCTCAAGATATAATCCCAAAGATGTAGGTAGAGCTGAAATAGTGTAGACTAAATAAACCCAAGTTAGGTCGTTCAAGCAAGTCTGGAATATTAGTGATCTTTGCTTGGGTATTTCGACAGTTCCAAATATTGATCTTTGCGGATTTTGAGGTCATTATCGATCGGGTTTTTTTTTTCTAAAACAACTTATTCGACAATACGAGTGACGAGTTAAGACAAATTGGTAGCTTTTAAGTGCTTTGTAAATTAATGGTTTTGGTTAGTTGTCCTAATTTCACCAAAATAGCTGTGCTGTTTCCATTAATTTGTCTCGAAATCTGAAATTCTGAAATTTTAAGAATGTGAAGAAACAATGGTGGCAAAAAGAAGCGCAACCACTACGAGTATTTGTAACAGTGACAATATTTTAAAGTATCCCTCAGGAGCATGAAGTGCTCCTTGTCTGCAGTAACAAAGCATCGTCTATAAGTTATCTTGTAGTCGCTCTAGTGAAATATGCATTACAGGGGAAAACAGCATTGTTCTATTGAAGAGCACCAGCTCCAGTTTCGTTTAATGTTGCAATCAGTTCGAAATAGTTCTCACACTTTTCACCGCTTCCCTGAGCTTTCCGGCACCATCGTTCCGGAAATTCCTTTTGTCTCCCTCGCCTGGAAACTAAGCTCGGTTGGCACGTGAGAACAAAATAATTTCCACAAAAATTCGGTCTGGTTCCGTGCTTGCCAGCAAATACCTCGAGCGCTCCCTTTGTCTCCAGTCAAGTTGATTGATTAACTTCTAGAAATTCTGCGGTGAGCTGCTTTTCTTTGGGTCCTGTTCGAGTATCACCCCCCATTATAAGGGAACCCCATTCAAAAGCCCTAAACAGCTTAATAAGGCATTATGTCAACAGTAGCGCCTATTGTCTCCGAGTAATTGTGAGAAAGTATCTGTGACATGGTCGGGGAGGTTCGCGCTATATGACCAAAATATCTGCGACAAAGTCCAACTGCGAAATTTGCATAATCACATTATCATTTACAAATTCAGCCTAGTGGTGTTCACCCTCCGCACGGCCGGCGCGCGGCAGCGTTCGCGACGGGTGACGGTCTCAGGTAGCTGGCATTTTCGAAATTTGCGTCCTCCGAGACGGAAAGCATAAATACCTTTTGTCCTATTAATTTTCTTGGTGTTGCTTTCCATTGTCCCGAGCTGCTTTTTTCTTTCTAGCAACTTTCGTCCGAGGACCAGAAGGGACTTCTTCAAGTTCGCTATAACTTTGAAAACATTTTTGTTTCACAACTCCTCGGCAGTGCTGTGACCTCGTGGATTCTGTGACTGCACGGGAGAATGGGAATGGAGCCTCTTTGTGCATTGAAATAATATTAAAAAGTTATGTCTTCTTCGGATCGGAGTGCTGGGAGCTGCTCCTTTCAACTAATGACTGTTGCAAACTTTTGCTAAATATTAATCCTATGTTTTTTTACGCTCTTTCGGTGCCATGGTATCGTGTAGCGAAACTATGTAATTTCGCTCGGGTTGCTGTGGCACAGGGAATAATCGGGATCGAGGAAATGGTGTCAACATCAGGTTAATAAGGCAAATTGCGCAATTTCGAATGAAAAGTTTTTGCTTCACGATCCACTTAGGATTTTCAGGTTCACTGAACACCAGAACGTTTCAAGAGTTTTCTCGTAGTTTTCTTGTTTTTCTATTATAAAATTGAAAGAAGAAAATTTTGTACTTAAAATGGGATGTGATATGGAATTTTATGTAAAAAAGTAGAACGCTGAACGTTTGGAATAAATTTTTTGTAAGAACACCACAAAACAGCAAAAAATATTGAAAATTGGGTTTTCCAAAAAAAAAAAATAATATTTTTCGATTTTACCACATTCAAAACTCTAGTTACAATTGACCGATTTGAAATTGTTCATAGCGACAGCGGTTGCAATCAGAATGTCTAGGCTTACATAGTCGTAAAAGGTTTTCTGCCATTGGACCATTATTATTCTGTAATGGTTCAATTATAATTAACTAACTTTATTCATTTTCAGTTCATTTGCAATAGAAATGTACATAAATTAAATAAATAATATATAGTTATATTAAATCCAATCTAAATTTTTATTCTATGTAGGTTTAAATTCAGTAGTCCTATAATTTCGTAAATGCCCATTTTCATGTAAAGTTCTTTGATTTCAAATTGTCGCATTTGTAGGTAAATGTTGATGTTAAATTCGAAATTATCTACTCCTAAAATCACCGAAGCCAAATTTTCATGATATGTATGTATTTGCCATTTCTGATCCGGATCAGATTAGTTAGGAAATTTTTCATTTAATTGAATTCTATAAGCCGCCTCCTATATAAAAATTTTATTTGTAAAAAGCACATACAATTGATATGATTTTTATTTATCCAAACTTAAAATCGTGAACCGAACAAACGTTTGGATTAAATTTTTGACGCAAAGTGGGTATAAATGAAATCCATCCGATTTTACTTATTTGCACGAAATAAAAATGGCTTTATATTGATGAAATTCAATTTTAATGCAAAGTTTCCTGCTTATTCTGATCCAGATCCGATGGTGAATAAACGCAGCTAATAGGGATACTTCGCCAGGGTTTGAGTAAATTGCAGGATTCTTACTTTACAAATATGGGAAATTAAATAAAATCGTTTGAATTCCATTTAAACCCGAATCTGGTCCAATCCGCAGGAAATCCTTTTGTTTTTAATTTAATAATTTAAAAAGTAGGTATACCAAGTGTTTTCAAAACTTAATTTAATCTTTGTTTTGGAGAAATCTATCCATACCTATATATGTATATGTATATGTACATATATTTTTTGAAGTTCTTAACGTGTCTTTTTTTAAGGTACACATTACTCACTAGAATTTGCAACTGTTTAAAATTTGGTTTAAAGTGTTGTACATATTTTGTTTTTTAAATAACTTTTCTTGATTAATTTCAAATCTCTATAGTGACAGATTTGTGCACTTAATAATTTGTAGGTATTATTAAATTGTAAATCGAGTAAAGTGAAGATATATACATATGTATGTAATACTAATAATAAAAAAATTAACTCGATTTAAACATATCGATAGCTTAGTTTTTAACAAGACAAAACAAAATATAAAATTGTAAATAGAGTACTCAAACTACTAATAATGGCTAGTGTTCAGGGTGATGAGTACCTATTAAATTGAAAGTTTTTAAACACTGCCTTAATTATTTAAAAGAAGAATCATTTAATATTTTGAGTTCATATCTATTAAGTATAGTACATCGGATAAAAGGAAAATTTGTACGGTTTAAAAAAAAATTAACGTTATTTTATGATTTTGATGAATATGATAAAAACATGAAGCATTACGTTAATTTGCAGGCTCAAGTTTTATCAAATGAATTTATTATAATAATTTTAATAAAATTGATCAAAATAGAACAAATTAATGAAAGCTGAGTTATATACATAGGTACATACATACATATATGAGAGAGAAATTCAATTTATTTTTTCCCGCCATTTTCCTAATATAAAACTTTTTCATTGACTATCAGAATTACGGAAATGCGTTTTTAACTAATGGGTTTTAATTTGGGTTAATGACTCAAATAAAGCAGTGCATTTTTCTTGAACACTTGAATTGAAAACAAATTTGTAATTACTCTTTCCGTAATTGGAAAATTTGGGATACTAATAACAAACAATGACTGTTCCAAATCCGGTCACCGTCATGTGAAAAGAAGACAAATTATCCCCGCTACTGGTGTTGAGACGTAGCAAAACTTTCGAAGAAGCGAAAACTTATCCAAACTACTTGCCATCAGGAAAGGGAGACCGAATTATCAGAAACATTTCGAAAAATTAAATGTACATCAGTTTAGAAGGGAACTTTAAAAGATCCGACAGGGCAAGAATACGAGAGTCCGACTGGGCAACATTAATCATTGCAACGAAGCTAAAATATTACTTCCACGGTCGGCAATTAATCAAAGGATAATATCGTAGCACTTCTCCGTCATCCGAAAAGCATAGCAGCGGGGCTTGTCCTACTTAACCCTAATTTAAAGTCATTAAGGATTTGATAAAATATTAAGCGCGACCGAGCAGGCAACCTACCGGCAGTGAGGACGACCATTAGAAGGTACCCTCCCAGCTTCATGGTATCCTTGGGAGCGCTGTCCGGTCTGGGGGAAAAATTCTTCCTGAAGGTGACAGGGAACTCGAACAAGATTCGTTCTGCTGTAAAAGCTTCAAGCTTTCGCCTCCAACGGGAGCAGTCACATGATTCAGAAGAAATTCAAAAGAAAAAAAATTCTTTTAGGCCACCCCCTGTTCACCACTTGGCGATGACAAAGGTTAACATCCGTTCTTAGAGTGACACTGCAGAGGGCACATCACTTTGAAATAAGCGCTTGGGGCGTGGCGCCTATTTTGAGCATTCTTCACTTTCTGTAATTTAATTCACGCTTGGGAAAGATATACACCAAAACTCGCGAACGTAACTCGGCTTGACGGAGGCTGGGAACGTGGACCGCACTTTCACCAGAGGACATCAAATTTGAACTGAGGGTGCTTTCGTAGGATCCATCGTCTCGGATTGCTGCTGCAGCGGTGTATCTGATAAGTGGTCGTCTCTTATCACCGGGATGTTGGGCCTGGGGATGCTGCGCGAGCTGGAGCCAAGTCCTCTAAGAGCTTTCTTTTGCCAGGCTCTGGGGCCTCGTGCCTAGGGCAGGGCGCAGGTGAACCACTCCGAACGGGAGAGAAACCCCTGCAGACTGGCGGGAGGAAGTGTGTACCTACCCTTCGGAAAGGTACGTGGTGGTTACGCCTTTTGAGCTTCCATCAGAGCACTCGGTAGCAATTCGAAAAGGTAAACAGAAATAAGGACTCGAGTGGCATATGCTTATTATCTCATCTAGGAATCAGTAAACATGAAAAAAAAAACCCAGAAAAGAGATTGAATGGGACAGGTGGATAAATGATTTATTCGAGCACTTCAAAGTTATTAGGCTACGACGTTTTGTACGCTTTGCTCATTTGTCGATGAGGATTCGATTTCAGTACAATGGGATCAAAATGAAAATCTATTCCACTTTATTCCCATTTTTTGTGCGAGCTCAGTTTTACCTTCCCAGTTGGGACTGAAGGTCAAAGTACGATTAGCTTTCAATCGGCACTTGGTATTGAAATGATTATTAGAAATTTAATTGGAGCAAACTAATTTGAATTAGTTATTATTGGCTGCGTTGTTTTCACTAATCGGATCCAATAAAACAATTAGCATTAGGTATAACAACTCACAGTACACTGAGGGTTATAATAAATCGAAATTCCTGGAATGTATGATACTAGAGGAAGTAATCAAGAAAAGCTCTCGGATCAATTACCAAACTGATGGTCGAAGCCTTCATATCCTGATTTGCCGGAAATCTGCATTTCACAATATAAAGTGATAAAGTGTTGAGTGAATCACATAGTTCTTTTGTAAATGAAAGGTATTCACACTTACATGACATTTGGTATGAAAGATTAAATTTTGTCTACTGGTAATAGAGATCTTAAAGACACGAGTATTCCATAAAATGTATAAATTCGTTTAGCAATAATTCAGGAGAAATAATCCTATTGGAGAGAATGTCTTTTATTAATAAAACTCGTAGCTAATATTACATCTCAACTAAATAAAACATTTGAAAATATGTAATATATTCAGTGCGATAAAAAAAAACATTTTAGGAATAATATTGTTGATTGATAACTCCACGATAATTAGTGATAAAATTTAGATCATGATTTCAAAATTGGTCCGATGAAGAAAGTTTTCCATTCCATTTGTAAAAATTGGCTTTTGGAACATATCGAATTCGCAGAACTGGGAGAAAGACTACCGTTCTAAACGAATAAATTAGTTATCGAGAGTTGGCCTTTACTTTAAGGAAAGTGTCGTTTTCTATAATAATTTTTAAATTAAGTTTTTTTTTGCACTCGCTGCAAACGTTAGATATACCTACTCGTAAATCGACTTCAGTAATATGCATTATTTTCTATTATTATTGCGGATAAATATTTGAGTGTCTCTTCGGGTCATTAACAATTTAAAAACACACACAAAACAAAAAAATTAAAATTCTTGTCAAGTTTCGCACTCTGATAGGGAACTGAAACGCATTTTCTTAAAATAAGTAAGACATATTCCTAGAGCTGTTGAAATGGTCGAAAGGTTCGGAAGGCCCAAACACAAGTTTTCACTGATTCTTTCATTGAAGAAGATGCCATTTTCGATTGTTTGGGAGTTTTGTTTGCAAAGGTCACGTACCAATAGGAACGTGATGAATTTTCATTGAGTGAAACGAGTGAGTGTTCACCTCACCTCGCAACACAAAACGTCTCACATAAAAAATTGAAAAGCTGCCGGAGTGTGATAAACATGAAACAATATGATACCCCGAGTAAATCAGCTTTTCTTGTCTTCAGACTGTCAAAGCAGTTTATGTGTAGCAACGCGTTGATTTATGGAGATTTTAGCAAGTTTTCGGTCCTCTCTTTTGGCAACTAAATCCTTGCGTGGCAGAGGAGAAACTTAAACCGATGACGTCGCAAAATCCTCGGAGTACTTTATATGCTGTGCTGTGAACCGAGCAGGCGACCAATGTATAAACCGGATAACTCAAAATGCCAACAAATTCGGGAAGACAAAAAACATAAGGGAAACTGTCCTAATCGATATCATACGCTGGTTATAAATCACAATTTGATGAATCGTTAATATCAGTCTCGGATCCGGGCGATTTACAGTCTGGTCAAATTTTATGCCAGAGCTCGTAAAATAATTGAGTGCTGAAGACATAGAAAACGATGTCCAGTGGGCGGTTACTTCGAGGTGCTCGACGCAGCAAAAAGAAAAGTAATTTCTCCGGAGAGAGGAAATTGAAAATTTTATGCAGACTGAAAACCATCATCCACATCTATGTCCTTTCAACCTTTTTCCACAATTCTTGGTATCCTATCCCACCCAATACTCTATCGGAAGCTTCCTTCCTCAAACTTTTAAGTGTCTTTGGCAGCCACGTAATTGTGGAAAAAGAACTTTTCCTTCCTATAAATTTCTCATTGATATTGGTAAATTTTCCCAGACGGTTTATTAATTAAATTTTCTGACAGGCTGATGATATTTTCAGTAAATATTGGTATCTGTTAGTAATATTTCATAGGCAACGAAGCTTAAAGGTAAGAAGTTTTGAAGCGCATTTATTCTGCTTCCTCCCGGAAGATGGTATACCTGCTGGATATCCAGGGCCATCATTAATGCGGAAAATTTGTTCTAAATAAATTAATAGGTTTTTTTTTACTAAGAATCCCGACAACATAATTTATTGGAAGAAGTTGAAAATTAATTGCTTAAGACAAAATTGGATTTTTTCGCCAATCACTTGGCTTGGAATATATTTGTACCTACTATTTCTACGATTATAAGATATGGCATAAATATTAAGTAATTGTTTGTTGAATTAAAAATATTTTGTTGGTACTCTCTTACTTTTCAATTAAGTTGATGTTTGTAGTTCTTATCATCTACCTACCCAAATTCATTTGGCTTTACGAATTTTTAATTCATGCCGAAGAATACAAAATTTCGTCCTGCCTTCCTGCCATAGATAAATTATTTGTGCTTCTGTGGCGTCACGGCGGCGATTCGTAAAAGTTTTCAGTTCTAGAAATTTATAAAGAGCTTCACTTACGACTTACTGGTATTGCGGGATAAATTTAATTTATTCACCTGAGGGGAATAAAATCTAAGAACAAGAAATCAACCTACTTATCATCTTTGGGATGCTTGCTAGTTAAATGTGTCATAGCATACATATATAATATTATGAAAAAAAAAACGTAATTTAGGGTTTACTTGGCTGCAGTGTATGGTATAACCTTAAATTAAAAAAAATAACACTTTTTAAAATCTGGGCCTCCTATTTTTCCGGTTTCCATAGCTGCTATTTCATTATTATTAACATATACATATTAAAGGTATTTGCTGCTAGGCTCTCTATTGCCCTACAACTTCGGAATATTCATTTTAAAATAATTAATATCGAATACTAAGATCTATAGTCTCTATGTATACAAAATAAAAAAATCAGTTTCTAAATTAAATTTAATATGAAACAGTAAATATTCGTAAGTATGTACATATGTAGGTACATTAGTCAAACAAAAATTTTAAAGTACCTACACACTTTGGCTGACGTTGCTATTCTGCATACATAATTTCATATGTACCGAGAAATCTTATGAAGCGATTAAAAATAAAAATTTGGTTGATACTCTTAATAATAAACATTTTATAAACCCATTCAAATTGGTAACATTTTTTGCGATCAGCTTTGCCACCTCCTTACTGTGCTCGAGTACCTTTAGCAATCTATTTAAAATGCTATTAGCACTCAACACTGACGAGGAGCGAGCGATCGCCCCAGCTAAGGGAGCTATCCAATTCTCGGCGGCCGGGGTGAGGCGGTAGGTCGATTGAGAGAATTTCGGCGCAGCGCGCAGTTGCAACTGTTGCCGATGGAAGATTGCGGCGCGATCGGCACGGCAGCGCACCTGATAAGATAACGCAGTTCGCAGCAGGACAAAGAAAAAAACCACGGAGCGGCGGAGCGGAGGCGACCACCGCGGCGTGCGTTGTTGGTAAACAAAAGATCGGAACTCGGAAGCGCGGCGGCCTCCGATGCACGCGGTGTACCACGCGATGGTTTGATTAGTTTCTCGCGAGAATTCACCGATTCGGTTGCCCCTTTGCGCTTAGCCGCTTTTTGTCAAATTAAGTGCTTTATTTGCCTTCTGTTGTAATTTTTCCGGTGCGGTCGCGAATTAGTACCTGTGCCTCGTTGTTTCGGTTTTCGGTTTTAATTCCATCAGTACTGATCCGTCGGTCGGGATTTTGTCTTTCGAGTCGCGAAACGTGTGCAAGTGAAATTGTCGGAGTCCTCCATATTTGAGAATTTTGCGGTAAGTTGCTTAAGCACTTTTTGAGTTTATTGAGATTTTCTTAAGTTTACTTGCGATTTAATTAAAATTACGGGTAATATTTAGTGGAACTGCGGATAGAATAAAGTTCCAGGGAATTATTTTTGCTGCAAATTTTGATTCTTAAATTTTTAAGCCTTGAGCTATGGCAGCTGTGTGGGGCACCAGCGGCCATGCGGAGGCACCAAAATTTCACCACCTGAACTGGTGATTTGTGTAGGATTTTTTAGGGAGGGATTTAAATAAATTTAAAACTTATTTATTCGAGTTTTATATATTATTATTTAAAACGAAACATGCAGAAATACCATTTCAAATATTTCACAATCCAAACACCTCGAAAATCACTTGATTATAATTCAGATAATTCATAATTCAGATAATTCAGATATTTTAAATTTTTAGGTTTTTTAAATATTTTATTTAAAATAAAGAAAAAAAAATTTAAATATGTACCAATTAATTTTCTTTAAAATTTTATTACACACACAAATTATAAATATGTAATTTAACAAAATAAAAATATTAAATATACTCATTTTTAAAAACATTAGATATACTGTTTAAAATAAAACACATTTAGTTCTTGCTAATATTAAAAATACTTAATTAAAATACAACTATTTCGACTTACAAAATTAACATGATTCACTTAAACTTCTTTGCATAAACCTGGGAATCGATTTGATTAGTCTCATAGTTATCGTTTGAATTTAATGCCAATTTTTCAACATCGCTTTAATCGTGCACTCGCAAACGGTTGTCCCCGAAGCCCATCTTTTTCAATTCCCGATTAGTTCTTTATATCAGATTAAGGCAGGTTCCTTTTTGCGCTATGCATATCCTGCTATGAGGCATTTCATAATCGGCATGCGGCAACATAACATTTTCCAGGATATCTATTTTATGAATTATTATCACTCATTGGCTAAAAAAGCATCCCAGGAGCATTACGTTACCCTCTGTGTTTGATAGTCGTATAAAAGAATCAAGAACCTCTCACTCTTTGATCGTCTTACTCTGCGCATTCAATCTGAATGAATTAAATTAAACTTTGATTCATCAGAGAAAAGTGCAGTTTTTCATTTGTTTACATATATTCCAAATACCTAATGTAAGCTTTCGCGGAGTATTCAATCTAGCAAATGTATAATTAATTAATTCATTTGCAATCTTCTGCAAGCCTTTATCGCGTGCTGCGCTAAATCCCAAAGAATAAAACTTGACTTGCTTTTGAAGTTTTCCTCGATTTACTAATAGAGAACTTCTTACTTTAGCTACAGTGTAGGTATATGGATAGAACGGGATAATACTCAATGAATTGAATGATATTTTTATTATAATTTTGTCCAATTTTTAATCCGTCATTCCGGGGCTGTGGTCATTTGAATTCTTGTTTAATTGAATATATTTTAACTCATTTATATGACGTAATAAAAAAAAAATTGAAATAATATTTTTAGAAACTAGAAAGAATTAGCTCTAAAATTGTTTTGGTTGTATCAAAATTAGTTTATTTTTCCCAAAAATATAGAAGTTTCGATTGTTTTGATTTCTGTCTTGAAAATGATGATTGGATAATACCTAGGAGCAATTCGCTTGATTTGCTTGGTTGTATAATTTTTAAAAGATATCGCAAAGCAAATTGCCATTTTCGCATGCAACGCAATGTGAAAATTGCTGATTATAATTTATATGCAGTAGAGCATAAAGCAGAATCAATTTCACAATTCTCATTAAAAGTTCTATATGCTGTCGATGGTTGTGCTGCTCCAGAGGTGGGTGGTAGGGGCGTGGGGCTCCTCCTCTCTGTTTGTTAGTAAATATTGTTGAGTTAAGAGGCACTCGACGCTCATGCGGGCAACTATAACCGTTTTAATAAAAATTCCTTTGAAATGGTTTCATAGCGCGCATTAATTAAAAAGTAAGTCAAGCCAGCGCTCGCATGTATGTAGGTAAATTAATCTCTGACATATGCTGTGCGCTATTTAGCCGAAATTATAAAACAAATTAAGTCAAGTGAAAGTCTTAATAACGCACGAGCGCTGAGCCTGCTCTATGGCGGCAGCCCGGCAGCCGGGACTGCCAGGCCGGAGGCATTTGCGCCGGGTTTAAAGCATTAAGACAAAGAACAGCCGACACCAGATGATAAAATTAAAAGTGTAAACAGAGGAGCTTTAAACAGGAGCTCCCCGTGCCGCAGGGAAGATTTCAACCCAACATAAGCGCGCCCGCCCCGCTGTAATCCGGGCAAACATTTGCACGAGATTGAAAAGGAGGAAAGCAGAAAAAGATTATGAAAAATGCCTCCCCCATCCTGTGAAAATGTTTCCCTTTTACCATGCCCTTTCGTCCCCGTGCTGGTTGGCTCATAATAAATGGAAATGAGCTCGTCATGTATCATAATTCATCAACCTAATGCCGACGAAACGTGAGGTACCTAAATTCAACAATCTCCGACCTTCCACTTTTTCTCGAGCACCATTATCCATTTACCTATTCAGCGAACCGTAGAATCCCTTGTCCTCAAGGAAAAGGCTTGGGTCCTATAACCGCCCTCGATCCGCCGAATGTCACCGGGCAAATTTAGGAGAACACATGGGTGGGAGATTTCCTTTTAGCACCGTCCTAACGATGGACACTGATTAGACCGGCAGATTTTGAGAACACGAAATGTTTTCGAAATTTTCCAGACCCCAAAGGCTATTGATGGATTGCCTGGTGACTTCCTCACTTCTAAGTTCAATTTTTCATATTTGCAGATCATAGGCTGATTTGATGAATACTGCCTCAGGGAGTCGACAAAGTAACAATTCGAAAAATGCTGACTTTGAAAAGCGGCAAAAGGGCCAAGTATTTTTTTTTTACTTCTAAGGGGAATCACTGAACTCACCAGCAGCCAGCAATCTCACTGAAAATCGGCATGTAATTAGCTGAGATTAAAAAGGAAATGGACAAAGGGCCAATTAAGGAAGTGGAACAAATCTCTTTGGTATTTCTTTTTAAAAAGAGGCGAAAAATATAAAATAAAGGGATTTACTCTGTCCCTGTCTTTCATCCATTAAATAAACAAGTTTCTGGTGGCAAGCTAAGAATTGCATTTGTAAATTTTTAATTGAAATTTTCCTAAACGGGCAACAAACACTTGCAAGGGATTAAGACCTCTTCCGTTGTTTGCAGAACCATTAACGAAGGAAAATTAAAAAGGAATAAAGGGAGGAAAGGGCTGTACTGTGGTAGTTCAGGGACCTGGCAAGTCTTCTCTCTCCGAGGAAGTAAGTCGCAAAAAGTATAAAAAAAATTGTAAAAAAAGCGGAAATGATAGGATTTACTGGGAATTATTAGATTCTGTTACTATTCAGTGATATTACAACTAATGCCCTGTAAGTGGGATGATATCAAGTTGAAGAAAATTTCTTCAATTATAAAAACGTTTAGAGCTGCAACACTTAGTGAGTGGCTGAGTGGATCTATACGGGTAAGATAAGTAGGTATAAAATTATATACTATCATAAGTCGGTATTATGGTATATATTCAACTTTTTCCGTCTTTAGAATTGAAAAATAAACTTTTAGCTATAAATTTTCATTATTTTCGAGAAGTGTATTTTAGATTTAAATTGATTTTTGTATAATAATTTATGTCTTAAAGATAAGCGGGATTGAAGTGAAATTGCAATGGTGTACTTTTTCCCGATAGTGCTACTGCTGTGTGTAACCTTCTTTTTAAAACTTCCATCTTTATGTAAAGCAACATATGTAATGTATCTTTCAAGATTTGCACTCGAAGCGTTGCATTACGTACTAAATTCTCATTGACTCTATAAAATTGAAAGAATATTATGACCGAGAATGCACTTGTTTTCAAATAAATTTTATGTATTTCAATGATTACCATTTAAATTGATTGCATGATTCGATTTGTATAGCACACTCAATCTCACAACTGTTCGCGCGAACTGTTTTGCTAAAAATCGTCCAAAATTAACATCGATATCATTAATAGAATTAATTGGAATGGGATATTTTGCAAAGGCACGTAGAAATAGCCCATATAATTATCGATGAGGCAATTATTATTTTGGTGTTGCAGCTTTTAGTTGGCTCCATACACAACGAGAATGATTACAACTGTTGATAAATAATTAGTCAATAATTTTTGTCTGATGTAGATCCTATTTCATTGTAATTCGAAAATTTAGTTTAATTGAAATAATTTTTCTGTAAACATGAAATATCAAGCCTTCTTTAGAATAAATTGCATAGCTTGGTATAAATGTTAATGAGCAATTATATTAAGGTTGTTTTCATGGAATTGAAATCCATTTAGTGAGAATTTTTGTTTAAAAGCTTGATTGCCTTTCCAAATTCTAATGAATCTGTTATTTCCACATTATTTTTTACAGGCTCGACAATGAATTAACATAAAACTCACTTAAATATTTTAAAGTAGAATATCTAAATAGTAGTTATATACAAATTAAAATTTCAATTGATTGCGTCACATACATATGTAGTATTGAACATATTTTAGGGGGGGGGCTCATACTGCAAACGAAGCAAAAGTGGAAAAAAAAAACTTTACAAAATGAAGCAGTAAAATAATATCATCAAACGAAATTGATTACTGAAAGATATTCCATTGAATACATTTTTACATAAAAATGTAAACGTTTTTAATTTCTGCCCATTTAGTGCAGGTTACTGTAGCAGGTTTAAAAATTAAACTGTTTTTGAGATTTTGGAAGAATTTAACAAGACTTCTCTGAATATATCAAAACCTATTCACTATACATATTAAACGCGTGTTTCAAAGAATGTTTTTTCATAAAAAGAAAAAATCGTTGAGGTTGATCTCCTGTTTTGTTTTTAATCAGAACTCTTGCGGTACCTACCTGTTTAACTGAGATTCAAGCTGGCGAAAAAATAATTAGATTCATTTAGTTTTTAAAAAAAAGATGCATACGTATTGAACATTTTCATAAAGTTAATGATAGTGACTAATATTGTAAAACTAACTACATATTCATTTTAGAGAAGTGATATTAAAATTGAATAACATTGAATAACGAAGACAATGCTACAAAGTGGATCAAAACATTTTTTTTTAACTTTGTTTATATCTCTTAGATACTAGTAGGTATTAAGGTAGTGCTGTCGCTGCGATATTTTGATAGAAAAACTTCGTTTTGGCTTAGAATAAAGGTGAAATAAATTAGCTCTTCCTAGGCAAGGTTTCGCATTCTATTCCACCTTGTGCTTTATTAGATGCAATAATACAACTTAGCAGAAAAAGCTTTCAAAGGACAACTAAATAAATTTTACTCGATAAATTTTTTTCGATTCGACGGTTACAAAATGGTCTTCATAGTCGATTAATTGAGACATACGTAGAGTAAAGGGTCACATAACTCAATATGACCGTAAGTTGCGGCGAAAATATTCAAATAAATCAAAAAGGTTAAGCACCTTACGTTTTAAATCCTCCGCGAAGTCCGCAATGAAGTTACATAGAAAGGAGCAAAAAGCAGCTCCCGAAAGTGCAGTCCTCGTGAAAGGGACAATCAACCGACAATTTCATGCACACCATCACCCAAGTGTCCCTATGCAAATTCTCCATTCTTTCCGTCGTGACACATCTATGATAAATTGCAGTTTACACCAGGACTAGTTGGGGGTGCAGGACGGGCGCCAGCTACTCCACCGTGCTCATACACTAATATCAAAAATATTCTGCGAGATGAGTTGACAGCTTGATAAGAAGATGAAAAAATGAGGGTAGCTGGACGAAATGATTAATCAAGGGCTTAATTTGCCGAGACACTTCCACATTTTTTGTCCTGGCACTAGTGCTTTTTGGGATGTTATAGGTAGCACGAGGTGAGAGTCTTAACCACCGCTGGTTTTATCTAGGTATTTACCTAACCTTACCTGGCCGAAGTCTTCCGTACCTAACCAATAAAAGTTTTAAGGTCCTTCGTTTGGGAATGAATATTTTTCCGCAGTACACACATTGCCCTTAGGCATAAATATCGATTTTAATTTAACTTTAACAGCATTGAGGCAATCACCAAACCAACCAGAGGGGATTTATAACTAATTGCTTATTCCCAAACAATTAAGAAGACAGATTATGCTTAACAGCGGTAAAATAATTTTTGGGGAGCATTTCGTAGTAAGCCAACTCGCCCTGAGGTGGTCGTGCCGCTCTAAATAATTCATGTAGAGGCCTTACCAAAGGATTCCATTTTAATTAAGACGAAATTCAATTGTATGACAAATTTATGTATGAGAATGAGGACCTGATGACTATCCCTCCAAGCTAATGTCCTCTTGAATTATTCAGCGAGTTGTCTGCTAGGTAACAATCAAACCTAATAAAAACATTAAATTCATTTGCCGCAGTAGCACTACCAGCTCAAAACCACCAGCAGCACCGCCGCTGGTGGCCTATGAGCTCCTGTAATGGGAAAATTGCCAGATTCAATTACCATGCAATTCGATTAAAGTTTATAATGAAATATACGCATAAATTATTTAAACTAACTCGGCCATTAATATTTAAGATGTTTCTGACGCAATTGGTGATGCGGTGACACAATAGAGCCGCACTTGCTTCATTCAGTGGGCTGCTTTAAGGACTGTTTGAATTCTTAATTCTTCCTGTATAAAATTTTTTGATGAAATATCCATCTTCTTTCATAATTTCTTGAAAATTCATTTTTCTTAATGTATATAGGTACATAAGTTTATTCCGGAAAAAAAGTTATTGTCATCTAAGGCTCGGTCCTTCGAACAATATTCTATAATTTCCATCTTTGCTGATAACACTTCCATTTTGAGTTCTCATGAACACCAGATTATTTTCTTTAAATTATAAATATCGAAATGAGTTTTTGTTTAAAAATATCACTTTTTCTAAATCAATACTATCCTTCGTTTCTACGAAATTTTACTCATTCATTATGTTTATACACGTTATATAAATAAGTATATAGCAGAACAGAACGACAAATTAAATATACATTTTTTGATACTTTTATAATAATCTTGTTGAAGAAATAAAGTAACAGTACTAATTATGAATACATGTAAATCTAAAAAGTGAAATAATCTTAAGCACAGAGTTTGGCGGTGTAGAAATTGAAAAGATCTAACAAGTGCATAGAAAAATATTTATTCAACAACCAAAATTAAATTGAATAAAGCAGAACAAACGACTTTTGAAATGGTACAACTCAAAACATTCAATTAAATCAAGGACTTACCTCTTTGACTTATCACTTTAGCCTTTAGAATTATAATCATCAAATAACTCCACAAAATTGGAATAGAAACAACAGACGATAGGATGCTTATGCAAATAACTTCCATAAGCAATTTGTAAGGGCTCGAGAATCTTGGTAAATTATCAAAGTTTGACAAACTAAGGACTAAACAAGACGGTCATAATGGCAAGCCTTAACAGAGGAGCCTTGCAGCATTGTGTGATTCCTCAAATGTATACATCCATCAGAATTGAGAAATCGTATTTGGGTCGATCGAAATTACCCCTGCAGTCGTAACTAGGGAAATTGTAATTTTCTGCATGAACTGGTCCACTTCACGCACGACTAGATAAATGCGAATTTCGAATTAAAGGAAGAGGCATACGATGACACTTGAGTTATCCGCAAAAGAGATCGAATTATTTTCGGGTGTTAAATATCCAAATGCACGATACTATTTGTAGACTTTCTATTTCCTTGGCCATCTAAAGCAAGAGAATTCTTGATCTTTCTCTTGTTAGTAAAATTAAAAAGGTACTTGGACCGAATTTTTGATTTTAAATATTTTGCAATAAATTGCTATATATGTATATACCCATATTTTCTAAATACATCTGTACTTTATATAATTATTATGTTTTAAACCGACAAATTTATAATCGAATCGTTCCATGGTGAATATCATTAAAATAGTTGGATTTAATTGTATTAAATAATTAAATCAACAAAGGCGGTTGGAATGTCTCTGGTTGTCTCTGAAAGAGCATATAAAGCATTTTCTAGATTCATCCCTTACAAATTTTCAATTGGGATTTCAGTGGTGAAGAACCGATTTGAGAGAGGGGGTTCTTAGAACTAACATTGATCAGGAGACCGTGTAGAATCGTTTGGCATACTCTTGTTCAGACCATAACGAAACACCCTGTATGCCAACTCAAAGGAATTGCTTATATATAAGTATATTTATATTTATTTAGTTGTTTATTTATTTATTTATTTATTGCTGTGATTGTGTTGTTCTTGAGATGTACGAATAGAAGACACTAATGCATAGATAATTCAAACAAAATAGGCAATGACGACCATGAGAGCAATCAAGTGAAAAGAGTAATCAATAATTTATAATAAAATAAGGTACCTAATGTAAAGTAAAGCCACAGTAAGACAGATCAGATTACACATATCTCATATTTTCTCTTTGGTTAAATATTTATATATGTATGAATCTATGTATGCATCTTAAGTTTAAATTATGCACAGTGTTGAGGAGGGAAACATGTGTTCAAGTTTTAAAAATTTAAGAGTAGAATTTAAAGTCAATATAAAGGGCACGGCCAGTTTAGCGACAGAATCCATAAAGTTCATTTCATATTTTCCACCACGCGAATATTCACCCCATTAGAGCTATAGTTAAAGTAAAGAGAAAAAAAGTATAAACATAATGCGAAATTCGTGACTTTAATATAGTGGTTATCTCTTTTTATGGAAATTTATTGCGAATGTGCACCCTCTTTGCAAGGGAGAAGAATTTAGATGCCCATCTGGAACATCTGTGAAGAATTTCTTCCCTTCCATTCTTGTCTTAACATACATACTTTCGCAAATTCCCAGAGTCGAGTCGTCGTCATCATCGCTTTTTTTTTTCTTCATTTTTTTTCCTTTTCCTACCAGAGACTCTATGTGCTCAGTACAGCTTGCAGTGCATTTTCCACCCGGGATCATAAGGCAGCTGTCATCCAAATGATATATTCACCATCTCTGAATTGTGGATGAATAGGGCAGCAGAATGTTGGCCCGACATTTCCTTCTTCATTATCAACAAGTCTCTGTTTTGACAAACTTAATACGCCATATGATATTTTTTCATATCTGATGGATTTATGTAGGAATATTGTATGAAATTAACATTCGAAGACTTTGCTTAGCATCGATGGTAATGAATTCAAGATAATCGAATCCCTTTTGAACCAACCTATCCTTTTAAATGTTACCATCTCGCACACGAAATCGCCACATACCACAGTTCGAAAATCACAAGGATATCCTTCGTATACTGGCAGCCGCATATGATAAATGTTTTCGAATCAATTTCACCAATATCACTTTAAAGTAGAATTCATTCGTTGCCTTGCATCACGTACAGTTGGGGGCACAGAAATGCAGGCATCAATCAGAACTGACAGACTTATGGGAATTTTACCATGGCGGCTAAAAGCAACAGTCTCAAGTGGCAGATATATTACGATTGCCAGCTAAATTTATCAATGTGAAACAAGGTGTAGCCGCAACTTTTTCACCCTGTATAATGTCAAACTTTAAAAATAGCTTGTATATCTTCTTGCCTATTTTTCTTCCGGCTTCGCACAAATGTACCTAGATAGGTATGAGCAAAATTTACTCTTGAAACCAAGTATGAGTGTTCTAGATTGACAGATTAATAAATGTCACACTCTTACCTTTTATGTTCGCAATGCATAACACTAACATAACAAATAAATAAAACTAGAATGCTCATTATATGTATTATAAATTAATGACATTAATATACAATCCTATCAAGTTTATTTAAGATTTCAATAAAAGCATATAAGATACATAAGAACAATGTTTTATTGTATTAGATTAGCAAAATAAACAAAATAAATTTTTTTTACTACATTTAAACCTTATATTAGGACTGATTGAAATTCGGAAATAAAATTAATTTGTTTCTGCTTGATATTACATACCTATAAATGCAAGTTAAATAGATATTATCAACATTATCAACCGACATATTAAAATGCACGATTTTAAAAAAAACTCACTTTAGATAAATATTTAATAACACATAAAAGTAAACCGAAAAAATAAAATCTCTTTCAAATAACATCTTGGCACCAAATCTGACAAAGTTAAACCTTTCTGTGGCCAACTAGTTATTAATGTAAACGTAAGAATGTATACGTGAACAGAATAATCGAACTTATTTTTGAGAGATTTTTCGGAGCATAAGGATCTTATTATTAAGAGATATGCTAGCTGAGGAGTATCTTACAATCAAAGCGTTTGTATTTCGATTTTTTCCCAGTGATAACTCTCCTCATTTTCTTGGCAAAATTTCAAATTTCCATTTTAGACAATGTCAAAGGGACGAATACTATAGAAAAAGTAATATTCAAAGAGATTCTATAACTTTTATCAAGATCTGTGAGAATATTTAAGTTCAGGTTAATGGTTTCACCCAACCTATCATTTGTTTTTCATCTTTCTGCCCCGCACAGACAATGGGGAAGCGAGCAAGGGTAGAGTCCAATCCCTCCAAGGGCAACGCAAATAGCTTTAGGTCGCATTCAAAGTAGTATGCAACGAGAGCAATGCCTTTTGAGCTTACAATTGCTTGAAATATTTTGATTTATATTCCAAATTACTTTTACATTGCAAATTCGAAATTGTTCTCTGTTATTTCTGCGAAATATGAAAGTAAACAAACGCCGTGTTCAGGCAAACAACTATCGAGTTCCTTCAACGTATAGAAGAGCTGCAGCGCCTGATGAAAATTTTCATACCGCTGAACATCCTTCCGTCTTCATTTTTGTAAAATGCACAGCATAATGCTACACGAGGTTTTCACAGAGCGTTGATATTTCGTGGGGGTGGAACCTACGCGCAGTCATCCCATAGACAGCTAGGGCAGTCCGTAGGTATTGATATACCTATCTGCCCCACACATTTTCCTACCCTTAGATAAGAATGATTCCACTCGGAGACAACATTTCCATATTCCTTGTCTTACCTACATACACCAGGTGAATGTCTTCTAGATTTCTATAGTAATGTTCGCATAGAATGCAAGGACAAAGATCAGCCTTTTATGACATTCATCTAATGTTGGACGTCTTTTTCGTGTCATTCTCTATATAAGATAATATCACACCCGAAATACATAGGTAGAATTTTCAAAGATTTCCCATGAGGAGATATAGCAGAAATATGTTACCATTTGGATTTTATCTGTTCTATCCATCTGCTCTCTATCCAATATTTAAGGCGATCAAAATAAAATTTTAAGAGGAACTGTGACACATGTGTTTCTCGGCACAATGCGAATGGAGTTCTTTTAGAGGTGCGGATTAGCTGGTTAGGGCTCACAGATTTTGTGCTGTATACTAACAGTCTGAAGATGCACTGAAAATTTTAAAAGTGAACTGTTCTTTTGTGTCCAAAGCTTTTCGGATTAGATTCAACAGATATCTTGTGACAAATGTGTCAAGAATAATTCTTTTATATGGCATCATCTTATATCAAAGAATACTTTTTAGCTTTATTTATAAAAGAGTATCTACTTTAAAATGTTGTGCCCTTTGAAGGTATCCATTAGTTGTGTTTTAGTCTTAGAAAATTCAATGTTGTTCTTTTTATAAGAAGAAAATAATAATAATTTTATCATTAGAACAATGACAGGGGAATGCTTCTGGCCTTTCAGGAAAATTTAAATATTTAACAACTAGGTATTTGGAAAAAGTCAACTGTAAACAAGAAAACCTTTTCAACAACACTGATAGTTTTTAATTTATCCTTTATATTAGTTTAGTTAAGTAGTAGGGTTAGGATTTTTTGAAACTCGTTGTTTATAATTTTTAGAGTTCTCAAAATAAACAAATGACTTACTTAAGTAACTATTTAAAACCAAAACGAGCTGACGTTTTACTAGTCAGTGAAAGTCAAAATTCGAAAAATTATAATGCAATTAAGAAATGGGCAAAGGTTTTAAGGTTTAAGTTTTCTTTCATGTATCTATTTCATTTATTTGTACCTAATCGCAAAAAAGAAATGGTTATAGATTCTTCTTGCCGTATAATATATTTGAACAAGCTTCTTTGGAAACATGTAGTATTGTCATCAGATATTCATATTTTCGCAAAATTTTAATTCTAATACGTAGAAATGAATAGACAATTGGGCGCAATGAAATAATAAAATTGTTGAAATTAAAGTCCGTATCCCAATGGCACAGTAGCAACAGCAAACAGCCGAGTCTGGTTCATGCGACCATTTTCGGCCAAAGAGAAATTTTGGCTGTTGCAGCCATGCCATTGTTATACGGACTTAAGTTTTTTAACACAAAGTATGTATATATCTTTCATTTTCAAAGCGACTCTGTTTTGCAGTGTTAACAAAAGCTATGCCCTTAGTTTGAAGAGGAATATAGGCTAAAATGTACATACTTTAATAGCGTTAGTTCATAGTTGGGGATTTCAAAGCTCAATTTATTCCGCACGAGAGGTGGAGCAATTAAGCAGCTAATGCGATATGATGTGCTACCGGCAGACTCGCGAAATTTTTAATCATCAGAGAGCGTTAATTCCCGTGGAAGTTATTAATTTCAGAGGAAATTCCTAATTCCACTAACAGTCTTCATAGTGCAACATTTAGAAAATTATGGTATATTGCTAAGCTACAGCCGAGCATGGAAAACTGAGCCGTATTTCAACAAAATTCGATGGAGGAATTTTATTTGCCTGACTATAGCCGTTCAGTCAATTTATTATTACAGCGGAAGTTGGGGTTACATTTAGTCTCTCATGTTTTCTTGCTAATGGTGTTTTAATTAAACGAAATAATACCCATGTCATTAAATAATATTCCGTCCATACAAGAGGTTTATTATTTCGCCACACTTTTAAATGTGACACATTTTGATCAAAATGAATATTTTATCTCACCATTTTGTGGTACCAAACGGACGGCAATAATTTATTGAATGAATAGTGCTTTAATTGATAATCTGATTATTTAATTTGGGGTGAAAGTTTTGTACCTTTTGTTTATTAGAACGCTTACCGCTTAGAATTATTTTCTGTTATACCAATTATACCTATTGCGTGTAATTGCTCCAATTTATGTTGAGGCAATTTTTTAGAGGCTTATGAATAAATCCCAGAACCCGTGCCTGGTTCAGGCAAAAGTGTGCATAAGTTATTGCAAAATTTCACAATTTATTTACAGAGAACAATCTCCGACAGAAACTAATTGTTTTAACAACACCCCTTGTGGGGTAGAAAAGCGGCGGAATGCTTTCACCGCGTTCCACCTTCGGGTGCTTTCAGTCATCCCTGCGATTAGCGTAATCAGTCCCTTTTGATACATTTTTAAAACATATCCCTCCGAGGTCCTTAGGATGCATAAAAATGAGTGAGGGCCGTCTGTTTTTTATGGTGCGAGAGCACTCCTGAAAAATGACACGTCTTAAGCAGGCATTTTTCTTTCAGATTAAAGAGTTTGATTTATTTTATTAATGCGTGCCAGATTTGGGCGATTTGTTACCTGTCAGTTGTTTTACATGTCTCACCCCTCCTGAGAGCTGGCGTCTATCGCAGTCCTGCTCCAGACTAAAGAGAAGCAAAAAATTATTATGCTAAGCTTCTGAAATTTGGAGGATTGGCTGCCCCCGCACCAAAAGCGTATCATCGTACCTTGAGGAAAGTTGTGGGACCGGCGCGGATATTTGATGTGAGTGGAGGGAGCCCTGCGTGGAGATGTTACAAATGCTTTTGTTTATGTAATTTGCTTTGCACTAAACTTTTGAAAAGGAGAACGGCGTGGTGCCGGGCGGGAGTACCTTTTATAATAAGGGCAAATGGCAATTTATAAGGATCCTTCTGTTCAGGCTCCTTATGAGTGGTACAAAATTAAAAGAAGTACCTTTGGAGATGGGCTTCTTGAAAGGACGACAATTTCTTTAGAATTTATATTTGACTTTGTTGAATTAGCATTACAACGAGTCTGTAAAAGCAGTAAGTTGATAGGATGCAAAAAACATACTTAAAAGCGTTTGAGAATATGCGGTAGATTGGTTCTCAAAATTAACCAAAATGGAAATTACGTTTTTGTTAACATTAAGTCTTATCTTCACGAGCACAGAACGTTATTTCTGTACAAAATTAAAAATTAGTTTTTTTATTTTATTCTTAAATTTAAATTTGATTTTCTTTTGGCTTTCAAAAAGACTAATATGGCTTGGCGAGTTGTCTATTAATAGAAAAACAGAGGTCCAACGCACATCGAAATCACTATTTCGAATAAAAATGGTCTGAATAATAACAAATTAGAAAATTTAAATTTCTGTAATCTGTAGGTATAGGTATAAGAAGGTAGTATAAACGTAAATTTTCTTAAGCACAGGTCGTTTTTATACGTCAATTCTTTAATTAGTTATTCAGTTTCTTAAATATCTATTTAAATAAAAACTTATAAAAATTAATACATTGCGAAGAAATTTTCCTAGATAAATATTGTGTCTATCTAATTTCTTGGAGTGGACTATAAAACCAATTCAAAATCAGTGGACATTTTATGAGTGCAAAAAAGTTGTTTAGTACGTCGTCTTAAACACAATTTCCAACAAAAACAAAAAGTAAAATAAGCTTGGTTATAATATACTCATAAAGCTTCACAAAATTGTCGTACGTGCACAATGGGTCTTTTCTGTATAGGCATTGAGCACAAACTGCCAACTAAAGTATCGCAAAATTTACTTCTGAATTGGATCGAACTCTCATGCAAAGTCTTTTGATATATGCAAGAATTTCCTGGCAAGTCTTATGGTATATGAACTGAGAACTTTGTACTTATCCTGCCGACATGGATTAACAACTACAACGGAGCTATATGCAAAATAGCTATTAACTTACTGGCAATATGAGTTCGCTCATAATACTATGACTTTGTCTTTGGGTTAACAACTTGGAGAGAAGATGTACGAGTATTTGCCATTGTCATTTAGTGTCTTACCGCCCTCTGTATACTCCGCGCTCTGTACGTAATGAGAAACGGAGCATAATGCGCTCGACTATGCTGGAGCTCTAAACCGATTTCCTGTCTAGGTGATAGGTAAGTTTTCGCCAAGAATAACACGCGACAGCTTTCGCAAAACATGTACGAACAGTTTGATCTGAGATTTTCCCTGGCTCTTGTTCACCCATCTGATACTATAACATCGTCGTGTGCACTCTGAGGATAAGTTTGGTACGGAAAGTCAACGAACGTTTTTAGATAAACACCAAATTGTTTAAGTTTGATATTCTGCTCATGTTTATAACAGAACAAAAATGAAAGAAACGCACATGATTTGATTTCATATAAAACGTGCATAGTCACCAAATTTCTGTTCTCAACTATAAGATCCCCTCATTTTCAACATCAATTCCAATTTTTCGACATTTTAATGTTCTTCGAATGGAAGAAGCTAATTGCGCTATCAATTGTTAAAATTTCCAACAGATGAAACAATTATGCTAAGAAATTACTTCAAAGCCCGAATTAATCGACTTGGTTCTTGTGAGACAGTAATCATTTTAGAAATTTTCCCCCATTTCTCGACAGTCAATTAATGTGGAAATTATGGAATTACGGTATATAAGTGGATAGAAGCAACTGCAAATTGCGAAACTTATATTCCCGCAAATTAAATAAAAAGGCGCACTATATCACTTCATCCGCACGATGAAATATGCATGCTTCAAGCTTCAAGGAAGCCGCTCTTAGCTCTGGCGATAATTAAAAAGTTCCTCGGCAACTTTTGGCAAGAAACTTCCTTAATTGGTTTTTGATAGCGATGAAATGGACTTTTATGAACTTTTTGCGGACAAACTGAATTCGAAAACAGTTTTGATACCTATGTGCTTTTGTATGATATCTGCAATTATCGATTGAACGATGCATTGAAATATTTAATATTTAGCGACGTGCTACTTTGAGGCGTAAATTCCTTTACGAATTTGAACTCTTTAAATAGGTAGTGCTGTCGTCCATAGAAGCTATTGACCGCCTTTGATTTTTTCTTGAATATTGAATTAATTTGTCGCCAATCTCCTTTAGATTTTGTAATTTCTATATTAATTCTTTACAGTGGGAATATAAGTAAAAACGCGTCGCAACGCGCATATTATTCTGGTTTTAACGACAAGTATGTGTATGAAATTCTTTTTGAAAATTCACTAGTATATGTATTTTGCTTTTAGAAAGGAATAGTAAGTGACATGCATCATATACTTTAATTAAAACGTTAACTAACTTAAAATTTAAACAATTAAAAACAGAAGAAACGACTAAGGACTAAAGAAGTTATGTAAATTGAGCAACTTCATTTATTATATCATTTTTCATAAGTTTGTATTCAAAATATATGTTCATTAGCAGTAATGATTGGATGTATGTAGGTATACGAATTGTATTTTATCACAATATGTCATGTTATGTTTCAGTTTTTCGTCTGACCTCTTTTTAATTACTCCTAAATTAAAATTCTGCGAAAATTTGCGACCTAAATGTTGTACGAATGAAAGTTTCGTAAGTTATCGCATAGCTCCTAAAGAAAAAGAACATTCAAAGTTCTAATTACATTTAATTTGTTGAAGTGCAGTTTACTCTAAAAGTTAGTCCTTGTTTGACCAAAATCAATTTGAAAAGAAAACTTTTTTCATGAAATATTTCACTGAAAAAGTTTGATTAGGCCTGACAGAACCGAAATCCTTCTGACATTTTCCACTACGATGATGGTGGAACGCGGGCATGGTATAGCTTTCTGGTCCCAAACCAGTTCTTGAACTCCTTCGTTTGAATTAGCAGCTTCAGTTTTCACGAAATTATCGACGTCAAGTTTGATCGTCATTCGAACAAGTTACAAGCCCTCCAGGATAATTTACAGGGAAAAAAGTGAAAGAAAACTTCCTAACGCCCAAAGTATTTCGTTTCGCCGGAAAGTATATTTTTTAAGAGGACGAATCTTCCAAAACTTTTCCCTTTCATAATTCATGGGTCTTCAGGAGGAGTGGGCAGAATCATGGCAAAATTTATAAAATATGTGCATGTTTCCTGAAACTTTGAACTTGTTCATGTGGTTCATGTGGTAAAATCCGAGAAATTTAAACATACATACATATAGCGAAATATGTAGCAGATGAGTGCTTTGTTTTGTTTAATATTTACGTTACTTCGATGGATTGAGACGAACTGTAAAAGTTTTTGAAATATGTAAATTCGGTACTTTTGTTTCACACCTTTCAAACCGTGAAAGTATTTGGGCTTTGGTTACGTTAAGCCCTGAGTGTATCTGCATGGAGATTTGCTTCTTTAATAATTCAACAATTTAAAAGCGCCCCACTATCGACTTTCACAACCAAAATGAAATAATTAGTATTCATGGGCCGCAGCATATTAATGATATGATTAATTCGGAAGTATATTTCTGATTACAATTCATCGTATTCAGACTTCCTCTATACGATGGGAATTATAAATCCGTCGACAGGCTGCGATATATCGAAATGCAATTAATGAGGAAATTATTTTGATAGGTTCGCTAACAGAGTAGCAGTTAATTATTGATGAACATTTTTGAAGATACACTCATTACTCGAAAATATTATTGGAAATGAAAAGAATCAATTGACCACTGATTAATTGAGGAAATGAAATGAAATGCGGCAACCCATATCCGTAAATTTTAACTTATTTTAAACCACAGGAATATTTATAATTTGATATGATTAAACGGAAATTCTGAAGTGATATAGTCTGAATTTCGTAGATTTCTTTAAACATAATGAGTTTAGCTTAATTAACATTAATTGGAATAAACTTATTTCCCTTTACTCAATTCATGATTTAATTTTACATTTTTAAAATCTAGCTTATCCTTATCCGGCCATATAAAATATAAAATTTAAAGTGATTTTAAATGGTAGAGATACTAATTGGGAAGAAAGAATATCAAAGCACATCATCGTATTGAACATAAGGACTAAAGAGATCAATATCTGCTACTAGTGTAGGTATGTTTTGCACCATATACCAATAGGAATATAATGCCAGAATACTCTGAACTTTTAAGAAGACAATGAAGGGCCAATTGAAAGCAACTCACCCCAAAATCTTTACTATTATATAGGAAATCAAACATCTTGTGACACATATCAACCTTTTTATAAGGCCCACCTTAGAAGAAAAGTCACTGCAATTTATATAACGCGAAGTGAGTTCATTTGAAATTCTTTTCACTCTATTGCTTTCCCAGCCAGTAGAGTTAACAGAGTGAAATTTTCATCTCTAATAACAAAGTGGTAAACGTTATGAACTCAAACATCCCTCGAAACTGCATCCTTCCGGTAGTACACGGCTGAAAATGAGGAGGTACCAGTAGGGCGCAGCAAATTTTGCTGAAACCCGAGACAATGGCGCTGCGCTCCCATATGAACGAGGTATTCAAATTCTATCAAAGCTCTGATTTGACTTGACAAAATTTTCAGGCAGGAAACATATGTCAGTTTCTGTACGAATATTTACCCTATATGGCATTGTCAACAGAATTTTAATGAGGACGAGACGCAGTCAGAGAGAGCGTATATACTTCTCTGCTCGGTCGGTGAATAGTGGAGGGTATCGTTCCATAAAACTTGTTCAAATATAGTAGACATGTTCACGTGTGCAGTTTGAGCCGGGTCAGAATTATGAATTCAATGCACTTCCAACGTTTTTACGCCATTACAATTATTTCGTGGAGGAATATGTATACTATTACATTCCGACATTTAATTTTATCGAGATTTTGACAATAGTAATTCTTAATTTTTTGTCGACGCTATCGTCAATGTTAGATTAATGAAGAAGTAAGGTTCAATTCATAATTAACGATGTAATTATGTAGATAAAAAATATACATATTTATTAACGCACTTTTTCGCTAGGAAATTTTACATTATTAAATTAGTAATTTGATTTTTCTTATTCTCTATTCTAAATTTCTCCAAACCGTGTATAAGTTCCTCGAAAACAATTTGAATCGTACCTAATTCGGAAAAGTGTAAAGTTTAAATAATACTACATATATTATTTATTCTGAAATACTTATAATTTTATATTAGCAACAAACAAAATAAAATAATAAAATTTTTATTTTTATTGTCCACTTTCTGTTTAAAGACACTATTCTATTAAAGTCAATGCTGTAAACTTAACTTGACTGTCAATATTTGTTAACCTACTTTTGCTTCTTGATCCTAAATTAATACTTAGAAATTACAAAGTGCCGAAAAAACTCTGTCAAGAATTCTCGATAAATTGCAGGAAGCTAAGGAAAAAACCAACGAAATGATGACAAGCAGAAGGTGGGGGCTTCTTAATAGCAGTCCATAAAGCAATATAAATGGGAAAATGAAATTGCAAAGAAAAATTTATATTTTGCTATCACTGGAGCACATCAGTTCGTCGCAAAGTTTCTTCTTTCGGGGAAGGATGTGTAAGTGATATAGCGCCGTCAAATAAATTGCTTTAACTACCCGCCCAACGATAAACTAAATCCGAGCAGAGGGCAATAATAAACTCCTCGGGAACGGGCCCAGCTCATTGCTTGAACTCTACTCTTGAAGTTATCAGAAGAAATCTGAGGCATGAGAACGAATTGCTTGAATGTCTCATTCAGTTTCAATTCGGTTGCGCTTCCCAAAAATTTATTTTTTTTACTTTAAAATTTATTTTTATTCTACTGATTCTTAACCGAGATAGGTAATGGGCATATGTCATACCAAGAAATTTCCCTTTGCGGCGCACACTGTGCCTTCCGTAATCTTGTTTTTGTTTCTGGCGACAACTTTCAACGAGCTTTCAAAAAACTAGAAGCTTCCGAGAGTTTCCTAAGACATAAATCTTTAAGGAATGCATGGATGTTGCTGCGAAAAAATATGCAGAGCAGAAACGAGTAGCAAATTTGAATATTGCACTCCTTATGGCTCTTATCTAAAGTTTAAAAACTCTTATATCCTTCTGAATAATTTTATCCTGGATAACTGACTGTCTCAAAAAAGTATTAAAGCAATAATAAAGTTCAAGTATAAATTATTCTCTAAAGTGGAGAATTTCATTTCAAAATTACTACATGGACTCATCTACTGATAATAAAGTATATTTAACTGTTTCTGATTAATCGGACGAAAACTGGCACTCCTTAACAATTTTTAATTTTTTTATAATTGCTTCAATTGAACCCTAAGATTTGTCCCTCTAATATATACATACTCATGTACTATATTGTATATACTTCAGTCACATTTTATTTATTAATTCAAATAACCATTTTATTTCAAATAGACTACATATATTATCCACGAATTCGATTTTATTTTTTTAAGGCATTTCTGGACATATGCATGTACCTACTAAACACAATATTTGCTTTAAAAGTAATTGATAATTTTACTTTATGTTCCTACTATATTTTCTTTTATACATATACATATATGTTTTACTAATATAATGCAAATTCGGTAAAACCACGTATACGTATTGCGTTTTATTACGTCTTATATCCTGCAATTCGTAGAACAATTTTTCACTTCGTCTGTAAAATTAGCCGCAGGAAATAGGAGCCATTTTTAACCTTAATTACGTATATATCATGTTAACTTGAGCTAGTTTCCATTGTTCCCAACTAATTGTGAGAAAGCATCCTTCATACAACAAGAAAAGGTTCATGCCACGCAGTTACATTGTCAACAACAGCGGAGCTATGTAGATAATTTGCATAATCACGGCAAAATTTACAATTTTTTTTTCCAGTCGTTTTGTATGATGACAGAGGTGCACGTGCTTTTAAGAAAACGTTGAAGAAAGTAGAACGGAGACAACATTGTTGGTATCTCAATTTTTAGTTAAAATTGCAGTTTTAAATATAAGTTTATACGTCTCGGGGGAAATAAATTCAAATTCGTTTTTGAGACATTTTTAGACAAAAGTGCTTGAAAAATGTGCGACAGAAACAAAGCGTTTGACTGTTACCATGAAGCCACAGAAATATTTTTTTATTCTAAAAGGTCGTCTACGCCCTCAGGGTATAAATCTCTGTCTGAACCTCAACCACTGATATAATTTTATCAGTATTTACCTCTAAAGTTGGACGAAAGGCATATCCTGGCTCATACTGGCGGAGTCTCTGAAGTCTGTGAATCTGTGTCCAAGTCATTAACCCTGATATCGTCTTTCTTTCCCCACATAAAGTTGGGTGATAATTAATGTCCCGAAAATGGAAAGGAAAAGGCGATTTTACACCTTTTCCTGACAGCGACGGGGTGTCCATTCATGGACCATGGTGGCATCTTCCTTCTCTAGGAGGCAACTTGAAGTCCAAAGATAATACGGGACGACTTCAGTGCAAACGTCCATTACAAATGTAAATATACGACGAAGGTAGTCGGGAAGAGGCTAGTATTAGCAGAAAAGTTTTAACTTTCCGCTCTAAGTTGGTTACCTACTAACTTAAGTACCTGGAAGCTCCCTTTACCTTTTACCGACTTATTCTCTCCTTTGGTCCTCAAGATTTCTTCAACAAGATAAGTCCGGTGTTACTTATTTCTTTGACATTAAACGACTTTAAAGCTGAAATACTTAAGTAAATGCACTTCAGTTATTTTTAATCGTACAATCGCGCGAATGGGCAAACCTTTTGGAAGAGCGCCCTTCACCTCAACTGAGAAGTAGTTAAAAAAGTGGGGGCTAAACTCAGCTAAAAAGTAAACTATTCAAAAACCCCACAAGACAAATAAATAACAAAAAGTCCTCGACAGTACAGCCTCAAGACCACCTTCTTAGTGGATTTGCTTCACAAAAATTTCCTTCTTGAACGGCCAACGCGATTCACCGTGATTTATTTCACGGGAAATATACGATGAGGTCAGGATGCTATCATTTTTCAGAGAGTTATCTTTGCATGTATTTTGGAGCGGAACCTTGTATAATGGTTACGAAACTGTGCAAAATAAAATATATTAACGAGCTCTTCAGCCGTTCGATTAAGCTTAAATCACATTGATTTTTTGTATTTCTTCTGTTTTTGTATCGTTATCTGTGGCTTGTTAGTCGAGTTTACGATTCAGAGCAAAGTTTCAGTGCTCAATATTTTTTCTTGAATTGTTTTCTTACGATTACCAAAGCATTGATAAGATATATTATTGGATTCGTATTGAAGGAATTAAGTGCATTTGTAAACAAAGCTTAACTACACAACATGTTTAATTAAAATTCATATGTTGAATTATGCAATGCTGGTATTTTATTTAGCCAAACAACTGACGAGATCACCTGTAGAATATTTTTTTGGCAGATTGCTCAATTAAGTAGATAGGGTTAAGAAAAGTAGAAGCCAAAGAAATAAAGTATTCTTACAAAATGTAAACTTTTTTCAGTAATACAACATAAAATCGGTAAAGTCCATATTGTTTAGTTAATCCACAAATTCTGTCTGTGATAGACACGTTAAACATGCAAAATCATGGTTTAAGAAAAATAAATAACATGGACAATTTCACAAACATTCTTTCTTTCAATAAACTTTTGCATTTCAAAAAATTTCCTAAGAATTTTCACCACATTATTGAAGCAAAGGATTTGATTGAATTTTCTGAGTGATTTCAGTAGCAAATTCCTAGCCAAGATGTTGAATAAGTTTTCCAAGTTTTGCATTCAAAACTAACAAAATCACGTAAAATCGCAATTAAGGTAAGGCAAAGATTACCGGCTAGACTGCAGGTGTGCTCTTTAAGTCCATATTACCGCAGGAGCACAAGTCTTCCTAGATGATGCAAATTTATTTACTTCACTTCGAAGAGAGAGTGTTTCAAAAAGCAAAGGCTCATCCCAAAGGAAATTTTTCAGAGTAGGTACATGACTTGAATTTTTCATAAACTTTTCATGGAGAAGAGGTCCCTTTCAGAGACCCCTGTCTACAAACGGGGGGCACCTTGCGATTTGGGAGTATTTCAAAGTCAAATGTAAGTTTTCAGGGAACGCAATGTATTCATTTGAGACGGTTCCTATTTACGGGGACTTTTGCTTACGAACTCTCGATGGAGTTTTTCTCCCCACCACACTCGGCGGAAAATTAACTAAAGAGCAAACAACCCTTTTAGGAATTAGTATACGCTGCATAATTCGCGCTGAGATGGAAGAAATATGCTCCTCCTGTAATATTTTCTTTAAAAACTCCGTCTTATCTTTTAAAAAAACTTTCATGAACCCTCCCTCTACTCGTAGGATATTTTCCCATATCAAAATGGAAATTAACAACTCGTGCGCAATATTATTATGAAACCCAAGAGCAGTCGATGCACTCATTAGTTACAATTAGTTTAATTTTTCCCCATTTTACAGAGAGCACTTTCAATTTTGGATCACAAGTTTTTCAGCAATGTAAATCTTCAATTAGCTCTAATTGTGGTATTTCTACATGATACTTGTATAAGTATTGTTAAGAGCAAAAAACATTTATGGTGCTTTAATTCAAAGCCATAATTAGATTGTATACGTGTTTACATGACCTTTCCCGTTGCTAATTTCTATATGCATTGAAGAGCTTTTAAAAAATTAATATTAAACAACTTCTCGGTATAATAGTTCGGTTTTCAGCATTAAATTTAGCAAACATTTCTTTAAATTGAACTGCTGTAGAAACAATTTAGAGGAAACTCAACTCATTGAGCCTATGATTCTAAAAGCATTTGGGATATTTAAACTGGTCTGATTACAAGAACAATTTAAACAGATAGTGTGTTTATTTAGTGAAAAATCCTGTAAACTAAATTGGCGTAAATATTGTGTTAATGTTGAGGACTTTGGGGGTGAGTGGATAGTTCTCTTAATTGGAAACTCTCGGCGAATGCGCGCTCGATAGGCTTGGGAATTGTGCGTTTTACTGTACGACACCACAACACCAAATTGATTTTTCATTCGGGCCAGGTCCCTGTTCAATGTTAATGTCAACTTGTCCATGCAATGTGAGAAATTAAATTGAAAATAAATAAAGCTGCTTATGCTTGCGAAATCCCTGAAATTGATTTTGCATGCGGTTAAGTGCCAATTAGCAAGCTTCATGTCAACAAGTACCGCATGTGTGACACTTTATCAACCAAAATAATACTCTATTAATACAGGACATGCAATTTTCTCCTCCGTGATATACTCGCAGCACTGCTGCATAAAAGCCCGCGACCTCTATCTGCAAACGATGCATTTATTTCGTAAAAGGGTTGGAGCAGAAGTTACAGAGATCCTTTTCGCATGCACGAGGTTCATCACTGCAGGTAACGAGTAATAATATTTCAGCGCGTGTTTGATAAATGCCTGCCAATGTAGGCCGTCCTTTGTTCAATTCCTGGCGCAGTTTGGGGGAACGTGATAAGGGTTGCATTCATGCAAAGTATCTTTGTTTCAAGTTAAAATCGACATTTTGTCTACCGTGTATTTCGTATTATTGCAATTTCCACTTTGAAGAAATCCAGAAAAATAATGTATGTATAGTATATGCACATACATACATATATGACCTTTCACATTTTCAAAATTAAAAACTTCTATATCCATGTATCAAATGTATGAAAAAATGAAAATTTAGAAAAGAAATATTTTCATTAAACCAAATAAGTTTTCATTCATTTCACTAAGTTAGTTTTTTATGTTCAAGAAACATCTGTATGTATATGTATGTATAATATAAACGATTATTTCATTATTTTAAATGAACCCTTTTATTCCATTAATGTCGATAAGAAAGTGTGTCTATAACAAATGAGGCAATAAATGCATTGATTTAAAGTCATTCGTTCTTGTTATATGCAGTTTAGGTACGATATTATTTTCTTTAACAATAAAAGGGTGCGCGCTATCGCAACCCAACATGTAAATTTTCGATCGCTTTATACTAATTTCGGTTTCTAATAAACTTACTTTATTGATTTGTAGCGAATGTTACGTTCAAATTAGAAAACTTTTCTTTAATACTGAGACGATTTCTCTGTTCAAAAATAAGGTATACTTATTTTCTAACGAATAGAACATAAATGCATTAATTTAAAGCAATAAAGTTCTTACTTTGCACTTCATTAAAACATACGTGTACTCGAATTAGGAATTGGTTTGTAAAACCATAGACAATCTAGTTTGTCTATGGTAAAACTTTACACATGCATACATGAATTATACAATATATTCTGTGAACATCTAATGAGATTATTACCTGTCAAGTATTGCACACATTAATACGTAAAATATTATATGTGTATGTGATTACCTTAATGAAGTGCATATTTTGGAATTAATGAATTTATTTTTATTTTAACGCAAACATTTTTTTATTCTAATAACTTGCTACGTCGATTCGTTGTCAGTTCCATTAAAAATTAAGTTTAAAAGTCACGAAGTATTTTATCCTTAACATCTAAGCACTGATTCCCTTTCTTTGAGGTAAACATGATAAAGCTTTTCGTGTGGTGTTGTATCCAGTTGTATTAAGTGTATAGTTTTCATTTATTTTCAAATCATTTTAAAGCCTTTCCATGTTCCGTGAGTTAACCTTTCGGCATATCACTTCACTACACTTTAAAGATTATTTCACGGAAGCAAACCATCCTTCCTCATACTTCCTTTTTCCTTAACATTCCCAAAAATCAATACGTCCGTCAAACTATATATATATTTTTTTTAAAAAAGGTACCACTCGTTTTAGGGGCATTGAAAATTGATCCCACACCAATCCTAGACTCAGAAAGTTGAGAACTGTCAGTCACCGTAAAATTTGAAGCAGCTCAAAGGGCCGGAGGTGCTATCTAAGGATCCAATTTGCTTAGAGCCTTTCATAAATTCTATCTCCCTTTTCTGAGAAAACATGCAGATTAAATGCCACTGAAAACTGTCGTTCGCAAACATATAGTAAGTTATTCCAAGGTGTACGACGCTCAATAGGAGACTCCTCTGCCAGGCTAGAGGAGTCTCAGCCAAGATAGCACTGTGCAAACAGCCTGGTGTGCCTGCCGACTGCCGTTTGAATCCATGTTCAGGGCTAAAGCGGTAAAGCATAAACCCAAAAAGGGTGAAAAGTTGTCCATTTAAAGTGTGAAAATGGTGTGCTCTCTGAAAGGAGCAAACGCAATCAACAAAGTGTGCTTATACAGGGGGAGCAAATAAACAAGGTAGCACAGGGCACAAGCCTATTCAAATGCGGTTACATTTTTTCTAGTCATGTTCTATTAAAGGATTTCTGAAGAAGCTTTCATGAGCCACAAGCTTTTTATCATCCCCATCTGAGTGCTAATGCAATCCTGATGTATTTTATTTTTGCTCTAAGTATGCGGGTTTTGTACACCGTCTATACCTTTCCCCTGCTCCTCTCAAGGAACATACGTAACGTATCATATTCGTCTGAAGAGGACTTTTTCCACTCCATATCTCGACCTCCTTACCAACTTCTAGAAATTCTTTCGATCTCTCAGAAATATTACAAGACCATCAGTGCGGGAACGTACACAAGTCTAATAATATTACAAATTTATATCCGGATATGGATGGCTAGCTACGGAAAACTTATTGACCTGGAAATATTTGAGTTGAAACACGATGGATACAAAGCCAACTTGTGCAGCAAAAGTACGTTAATATGTGCCAGTTGACATGGAATTTCTGTCTCGACCGAGAAGTCATTCCAAAAATGGCGTCCGGGATGGGTACAGAATGCATATGCCCAAATATGTGCTCGTCTAGAGGAGATATGTGGATTTAAGGGAATTAATATTGCAACGATTACTATCGCAAACTGCCTCCGGATATTCACCATATGCGGCTCTGTGAGTAAAGCTCGACAAATTCGTAACAGTACAGCGATGCTTTTGGAATCCTGATATATCATTCTATAACTAATTTTTCTTTTGGCTATCCAAACCTCAATGTCTCGCTTGTCTTGGATTTTTGCAAAAACAGAAGCAAACGAATTTCTAGTTGAAGTAAACTCTATTTTTCATCTCCGTCTAGAGTATTTGAACAGCTTACTCCGGGAGTATGTTGGGGTTTGGCGGAGGAGAGACCATCGACCAACGTATGATTGCTGAAAGTCTTCTACCCTTAAATTTTGTCTGAGAAATTCGTGTCCATTTGTCCTCGGAGCTATCTCAACGTGTCGAGTTTTACGAAAGCAACTAGAACACATCAAACGAGAATATCTGTCATGTTTTGGTGCCTTTATTCCTCCCCCGGGGGTTTTACATTTTCCGAAAATGTTTATTTCTTTCCCTTATCGTTGAATCTCGTGTCAATTTCGTATTATGGAGCAACCTAAGTTTTTGGTTCTTTATTTTGGGCCCTCTGGTTCTCCCTAGTGGGCATATTCATTTATGTGACCTCCTTTGGGCGTCCTAGAAGTATCCTCCCAGCATCTCTGGGAATTTTAGGGAATACGTTAAAAGTATGAAAATGTCTGAACCTTAGCTGAGAATTAAGATTTTTGGTGGTATTTTGGCTTGGCCTCTCCCTAACTTTGATTAACTTTATGAGACGATCAATCGGCGAAATTTTATAGCAAACTTTCCGCCAAAAGGATTTTATAGGGTAAATAATTTCGACAGTAGTAAACCTGTTCGGGATTTTATGCTGACTTGCAAACGAAACGTAAAATTCGTTTTCTTTTTTTTGTGTGAATTTCCGTCGATAAGAGAATTTTCTTCGTCCATGAAATAATTTAATTAAACAAATGCGTAAAATGAAAGCTTCTCGCCAGTGGTAAGGAGCAGGATTTATTGTTCGTCTTCCTTTTCACCTTTCGTTAACGAGATAGAAGTTGCCTGCCCCTCTCTAGGAATAAATATGTGCGGTTACGACTACAGTAGCTGTCGTTTCTACACGTCCGACACTAAAGTAAATTTAATTTAGTTTCTAGGATACGAGGACTAATATGTGAAAACGTACGTGGCCATGTTGGATGGGTATTAGCTTTTATGAGCTTACTTCCCTCATGTGTCATTTTTACTTAGAAAATGACATTAAAAGGTTTGCAAAGAAGAACGGAAATGAATTTCTCTATTAAATTCTATGACAGTAGCGGGATATTGTATAAAATTAAATCTGCCTCTCTGACAATAATTGAATTAGAGTTGAACGTTCTAAATCAAATTGGTCAATTTAACTTTTAACTTAACTTTTTTTATTACTCGATTGATTTGTAATCATAACCAGGTCAATTTGTAAGTACAGGCAAATTTCAATATTATTACATAATACTCGTATCAAAGTTAAGCTTGTTATTTGGTACCTAAGTATCTAACAAATGCTAAATTCAATAAATCTTTAAAGCAACAACGCAGAATATAATTTTTATACCCACGTATTCTTTTCGAAACTCGTAAGGTTTTGGCTAAATACTTTGTGAACAATATGAAGTAGTCTTAAAGCTCTATAATTTCTGGAACTGAATTAAAACAGAGTCATTAACTTTTAAGTCGACAAAAAGAAATTTCATTAATGAAATGTAGGATTTTATTAATCTAATTTTTAACTTATTTTGTACATCAGCCTTAACAATTTGATGATTAGAAATTTTATCAAATATAGAAGCACGATTAAATCAATGAACGTTCAAAATAACAATGTAAAAATTAGCCTAATCGATCTAACTAAAGTTTATTTTCAAAAAAGTAAAATATTCTTTAACATCTGTATTTTGTTTATCTGAATATTTTTCTCTTATAATACTGTTTCGTTTTAAAATAATTTAAAAACTAACAACATTTATTTTAATCTTTTCAAATTCTGAAGCCACTTCATAAATTAGCGGTTGATAGTGGCGCAAGTATAAAATTTGCAAAAACTGATGCTAAAATCATATGTATAATGTATATACATATGTATATCATTTATCACGCGGTTTAATTTTACTCCCAACTATTAAAACTTGACTTAGATTGCTATGATTATCAACAGCTCAATTGTAAACTATTTTAAATTTTTTCCTTACTGTCAGGATATAATTTAAAATTCGATTTTAACTTTTGAAGTCATTTTCGTCCTTGATAAAATTTTCAGCATAAAGCATTGAAAATAATTCTTATTTGAAAATCATTAGCTGCGATATAATTTAATCTGTTGGCTCGCTTAATCAAATTGACTTAAAAAGTTCTATCTCATTAATTCGCCTTGCACACATGCTCATGTCATAAACTGATGATTAAGTGTGATACGTTAGGGATGTGTCCTTTTTATGCAGCAATTTATTCACATAGCCCAGCGTATAACTTTCAACGAGAAAATCTAATTAAAGTCTTGTGAACATTGTACCATCCGAGGACCAGCAGTGTTTCTATCATCTCGTGGGATGTAATTAAATTTATCCTATGTGAAAAATTACTACACTAATTAGTATTGTTCTGCTTTGAATAGATCCCAAAACTGAAACTTTATCAAGCTAATGGCGGGAAGTCCCGTAATTTTTCTCTAAAATATATATAAATTCTGGTCTAAATTATATTTTGCCTTAGCACCTATCGTTCGAAATGTGTGAACTTTTTGCTTTATTCCATTACTGGAAAAATGACACGTATTCCATTATCGGAAAAATGATATAGTGGCGCTATTAATTATAAAAATTAAGTTAATTTATATTCTATAAGGTATTGTTGCTTTGCATTGATGGTACTATGATAAAATTAAGTGACGACACACGGAGACTGTATAGACCGATCATTTACAGAAATCCTTTTTATTGTATTTGTTTTTTTAATAAACCACACTTTATAGACTAGGTTTAAAAAATTAGATCGAAGAAAATAAAGCTTTTATTGAATAGCATCAACAAATAACCAATCTAAAACGCGAATCAATACCTACACTCAAACATCAAACATAAAGCGTTCTCCGTCTTCTTTTCTATGTATTTCTCTAACCGGCAGGAGATATTTGAAGCGATTTTTCGCATTTGATCCAATAATGCGTTACATCGGTTGAGGATTGCCCTCTCCCTTTAGATCGCAAATTAATGCACGTTCCAAAATAAAGGAATACTGGAAGTAAATGTCTATCAGGAGGTGCAAACAAACTTTGCGTACGGCGTTTTTTTGTTTTTGTTCTTCTACTCCCCGGAGAAAGACGAATTGTTTGCATATTATTACCATACCTTCTCCTTCCTTGGAGTGAAAAATTCAGAACTTGAAAACACCTTAGGGCGCCAGCCGGTGTAAAAGCAAGATATCGGCCCCTCTGGTGGTGTTTTGCCAGGCGTTGAAGATAGGGCCCAGTTTAGAAGAAAATCTATGGATGTCATTGAACGCCAATTACCATAAATAAAAGGCGGGAAAATAGCAAATATTTGCGGAGAATTTAATGAAATACCTTGAAAACACAGAAACGGCTACGCGACGGCAATTACCTGTGAATCCTTGATGAATGTTTAGAAAATATTCCCTCTTCAGATTCATTCGAGAGGAGCCCCACTCGCAGATAAATGGAAAACGTGTTTCTAAGGAGCACATCCGCACCCCGTGTATGCCCCGCTGAAGAGTCGGTAATAAGGAAGCACGCAAGAAACTACCCGGAACTTGAACAATTGTCTGGGCTTTAATTGTAAGGTTGTCAATGGTCCTCCCAGAGAACCTGAGTCCTCCAGACCCAGCCTTAGGGTTCCTCGCCGGTGAGCTGAGCTAGGCTAGCCCAGTCGCATTCTGAGCAATAATTCCGATAGTGTGGGAGGACGAGCACGAGTGCAGAAGTTTTCGAATTAAATAATTACGAGGATCATATCCTATTACCACATGGCAACATTTGCCAGGTTTATCCCTTTTGGATGGCTTTATAATCTCCGGAGCTATTAACACCTTTCCGCCCGGATTGTTGTTCTCTGTCACACCGGAAACCCATTACAATTTTCGCTTTGTGCAGCGAAGAGGAAGATCTTATCGGCCTCATTGGTGGTTTACTTCGCTTTTGTGCAGGAAGGTAATTTGTTATCAGGGAATTAAATTAGCAGATATTGCGGGGCTGCGCGGGTGCTCCATCCGCTTGATGAAGGACTATTTAGCGCGCTTCCTCTGGTGCTCTGCCGGTTTTCCTTACCCCCCGACGATTCGTCGTCTCAGCCCTGACTGTTCTGGGACCCTCTGCCGTGCATTCACAGACACTTTTATTTATGCTTTTCCACGTGGGCTGCTGCTGTAATTATGACGAATCCCAATTTTAATTAGACCCACTGGGGAGTTGCTTTGAAGATTGAATACCTTCCTGTAGCATTTCCTGGAGTGGAAGATTGATGGAGGTGTTTCTTCTCCTAGGGCAAAAAGGTTTTCATGCGGACATGCTTAACTATTGGTTTCTTCGGTAGGGTTCTATATGTAACCTAAAGGTATAAATAAATATTTCAGCAAAATTTTAGCAGCACCTATTAATTTTGCAGTTTAAATTCTCTTTTAAAGCAGAACTGTAGCAAATTAAATTAAAAATTAAAGCCTCATTAATCAGACATTAACATTACATTTATTATTATCTAATGCTTTCTGTAGCTTTGGAACTATTTCCTTAATTACAGGTATTACCCTACAACCTAGAAAGTAGTTATTTTATAATTATCTATTAAATTTGATTCCTAGAAAAATAATTAACTTAATGATTTAAATAAAATGAAAATTCCACTTAGAATTAAGAATTAATGATTTTCAGATTTATTGCTTTACTTTCGTTCACCAAAAGACCTTCTTTCGGTTCGTGCCAATTTTTAATATTGTTGGCGGGAAGTAGCTTATAGATTTTTACGATCACTCAGTGAGTGGGACTTTTAATATGTATTTTTTTATTATTTTAAACTAGAATCTTAAATTTATAGGAGTATGAGACTATACGTAGACATAAGTATTCGATATTAATTACGACTTGCTGTCTCAAGCCATTTCTGCGGAAAAGGACCTTAAGAACACACGGACAAATGGACAACAAAATGGACCTATAAGGTTCCGTTTTTCCATTATGTGGTACGGAACCCTCAAAATGAACTGTATTTAAGATATCTTAACGAACTATCAGAACTTTCTTGAAAGCTTAATAGAGATTTATTATTATTAACAACTTGTCAATTAGAAACTTCCCCAACCGTTCAATAAAGAATTCTTCAACAAAAATTAAGAAAGGAAAGAAAACAACTGCATGCTCAAGGTACAAAGGTTATGCAGAAGATGCTTTGAACTTTGAAGAGTTAAGGCCTGATATTATACAGTCTTGATACCGCCACACCACTTACATACATATCATATGTGTCTTCTTCCTACTGTGTAATTATAACAATCCCTGTCTTTAATTACCAATTTGCCTATTGTATTGTTCATGGAACAAAGTCAATTATATGATAGAGTGATAAACTGTCTCAAATACGAACCCTAGCCTTTCCCGCCCACTTTACCGTCCCTAAATGCTCAATTACAAGCTCGTACGCAGTGGTAATACACTGCCGATTTTAATCACAGCCGTCATAAGTACAATCAAAACAACAATAACTGGCGAGGGCGAATAAATGGTAGAAGACCTGAAATTAACCGCAGGCAAGATATCTCTCAGGACCCTATTTCAAAGTTCCTGGATAGATAAGGAAAAACTAAACTTTTCGCCATGTCTCGAGTATTTCAAAAGGGAAGCTGTACAGATGAAAAGAGAACGTGGAAAAGTTGTACGGGAAAAAGTTTTCTTGTAAATTACTCTGAAGGGTATGTAAACGTTTTCCGAAGACGAGTCCTGAGTTGGATCTTTTTAAGGGCCTTCAAAGTTTTTCTCATTTGCCGAAGTGAAGCTATATGATATTTCCCGAGGCCCATCTCCATTCGCATGTTCGTATCGATTAGTGAGTAGTGTGGGTAGGGATCAGCTGTGAGTTTAGGGAGATTTAAACATCGCACATTCACATATAGATAGACAAAACAAATACAGCGAAAACTACAAAATATCTGCCTAGATTTCGCGACATGTATGTATGTAGGTAGACCCAATTCTTGCATTATTTCAGTAGAATGAAAGAAACCTAATACCAGTCTCTAAGCTCCGACAATAAATTCTCAGCTTGGCTGGGTAGGGTAGGTCCTTACCATTAAAATTTCATTCCTTTAGAACAAGATTTGAGTTAATAAATTTCGGCTCATCTCCGCAGGATTTGGGTCCCTCATTCGCACATACACCTGAACCGGGCTGACATATGAGTCAACGATGTGAAAATCCCCATAAAAATGTTTCTTCTTGCTATCATTCACCGGAATACAAAAGACAATTTTCCACTGTCTGCACAGTTCGACAGTATATCTTTGCCGTTGATAGGAACTCGTCCTGTGTCCTTGTGTAGCTTGCAGGATAATCCATAACTTAAAGCAGTATTATCCACAGCCGCAGTTATAGTACATAGTTCGGCCGATAGAGGGGATGAATTGGCTGAAAAAGAAAGCGCCCGTTTCATGGTCATTCGGAAATCTCAAGTTCCGCCTTTTTGTGTAGGATCAACGACCAGCCCAGCCTCAGGATGGAAAGATAAATTTCTTAAGCTGGAAAGTGAGCGAGGGAAAATTTTTTTATTAGCGGCCATTTCCCATTTATTTTCCTGTAGTTGGGATACTCATATAGTTCGGACCTACCCAAAAAGGATATAGATCCAGTCCTTTCGTCCATTTATTCCCCTCTTTATGAACACAATTAATGTGCTGTTGAAAGCCGCCCTCGGCCTTAATTAAATCGCCTCCTACTTTTATTGCCATTAACATTTTCAAGTGAAATATCTCTGACGATGGCATTTAATTACATTAGCGCCCAACACATAGCCAATTGTTTAATACCCTTCATTCCAACAATAATTACTTTATCAATGCTTATAGCAAATCATCCCTTTTTTACGGTTTTTTTTTTAAACTGGTTCTGGATTACTTAAAAACACTAAAAAAGAAATTTAATATAGGAAAGGCAAGTCGGCACATTTTTACTCCTAATCAAAAACAAATTTTAGCGGTCTTGTCGATTTTGGGCACCTACTTGGTATTAAACTGAGAGAAAAATTATACCCCAATTGTTTGTTTTTCCACGAATATTTATTATTATTAGAATATGGTAGTATTAGAGAGATAACACATTTACTGACTTTTTTCTACATAAATGTTATGTCAAATTGATTTTACTATTGTATCGTTGCAAAAGATTAAAAATTCGTCAACAATTGCGAAAGCATGGGACTTCGAAAAGTGCTGTTTATTTCAGAAAAGTTAAAGATTTCTTAGAATAAAGAGCCTGAACTGAACGTCTAAAGATAGAAGTTAGATTTGTTAAAAAAGTTTCAAATATTTTTTTAAGCGGTTCAAACATTAAAATCGAAGAGTAGTGTGAAATTAAAAATCATCGAGTAGTAAATAAATAATGGCATATTTTATTATTTTAGATATTTTACAAAGTTGTAATAGATTTCAGAATTTTTAATCTAAAATTTTTAGAGCAGCCTCTAGTTTATGAATCCTTCTCCATATAGTTTTGATAATCAGGAGTTTAAAAGTTAGAACTTTACGAGTTTCGATTATTATTATTATACTCTATATTGGTTTTCAATTTTCATCTACCTATGAAGTAATTCATTTCTTAAAATAGTAATCTACTATTTCAGGTACCTACAACATAAAGCTGATGTTAAATTTTCTTTCTCGAAAATCATGAAAGGATTTAAAGCCCATAAGTTCTACAGATATGCGTTCAGTTTGGTGGCAATAAATCAAAATCAGGACTTGCGTCGAATGTCGCATATAGCAATAAACAATTCCGTTTGGTTCATTATCACAAAACCAGTTACTCGTTCCGTTTAGGATCTTTACCCCGTAATTGTACTCATTTGGCTCAATTAATTGTAGATCGCTGCCGGGTACAGGACCCGCCGGCGACGCCAAAGGCTTGGCAGGCAGGCGGTCCTTTTAAGTGCCCAAAAGCCATCGAATTAAGCCGTGCCAAATTAGTCATGTAATGTCCACAAATAGTCCGAAATTCGACGTGAATTGTGTGGATTACAACTCGGTCCCGGGGAAATATCGAAATTCATCAATTGCAGGCCGCCGTTTATTAGGGTCAATTTATGTCTGCCGCTGCACCGCTTCTGGGTGAGCGGCCGCTTTCAACTTCTAATCAGGTAACAAATTTATGCAACAAATAAATTGCGTTTCGGTTCGTATTTCCGCATCCAATCCGGACTGCAGTAGGGCGCCAATTTGGCTTCGTTACACGGCATTTGCATCGAGCATATTTACTTCATTGAAAACTCGAATAAATTTGTCTTCTGTGCCTTGCATGCAAAACGCAGCGAATTAATGAATCGTACCTGCAAAAATTCCGAATATCTGAAATTCATTTGCCGTCCCATTTCCCTGAGTTTAAATTGCGGACAGCCGCGTTTCGACCATGCCCAGGTCTTGTTCGCCTTCAGAATACCGCCAAATGGTGAATGCGGGGAACGGAAATTCGTTAAAAATGAACTCCTGATCCCGGCAAGTCTGAAAAATTAGCAAAATTATTCTGCTAAGTTGTCACAAAACGTTTCAGTGATTATGTGTTTCAGCATGTCCTTTCTATCTGCATTGTCGGTGTGGCAGTGAGACCGGACAACTTTTTGCCGCCCTCTAATGATTTTGGGATTTTGACCGGGTGAATTTCGTTTAAATGGAGTTTTCACGGATTTCAGGATTCAAATTTTATTGCGAATTTCCGGACTGGGTATTCAATTTGAACGTGCGCTCATGGTATTTGCATTCGTTTGAATTCATAACTGGCTGCTTCATCACCTTTTGGAAGAATTCAGTAAATGACACTTCCTCTAGTTTCACTTTACCAATGCAAAGGAAAGTGCTCATTTAACGCTCTTATTTTTTCCACTCATCCGATGAATTTTAAATTATATTAGATACGTACATATCCTACATTTCTTTTGTAAGGAATCAGTTATTTGATGAATCTATTAAATAAATAAATAAATAAGTACCCACATAGATGTGATTTTCATCACATACAAAAAATTGTATGGTTAAGGCTTAAGGCAGGTTTGTTATAAAAAAGAAAAAAACTCGCTTTGTATGTAGACGGGAGGTAGATACATACGTGCCTTGAAAATACCGCGTTGTAGAAAATCGCGTTATAGGAGACACTAAGGAAAAAACGCGACTCGGTTCTAAAAGGAAAAACTTTCTTCTATGGTGTAATACTGCGATCGCTTTTTTAATTACATATATAAAAAAAAAGGTCGTGATATCAAGTTTAATAACCGAAATTAAAATTAAAAATCAAAAGGAAACATAATGTTATGCTAACAAATTTCGTCATCGTCATTTATTTTAGTTGGTTGATATCGTTTGACTGGCTTTATTTCAACATCTGAATTTGGTTCATCGGTAAGTTCGAATGCACTTCCAGTAGTTTTAGCTTTTAAAGGCGTTGTTGCAAAACTACGGTGTAGTAGAGGTACCACGTTATAACGAGGTTTAGCTGTAATAACAAAATGAAAATGATACATAAATAAGATTTACATTATACCCTTAAAAATATGTGTTTTCTTAAGAATACTTTAATAACTTAAAGAAATGCAACAAAACTAAGATGGTACATACTTATGTACCTACATATAATTTCTGTTGTAAAAAATTGGAATAAATTGGTCATCATCCCTTGTTCGTACAATTTTACGAGTGAAAATACGAAAAAAATTTCATTTGAAATATCTTTCACATAAATATAAAAGCAAAAAAAAAAATAAGCTGAAGCTGAACCAAATTGTATGTATGTATATACAAAATGAGCGTTGTCCCTTAGGTAATTCGGTGTAAAAATGGGAAAGCACTTAGAGATGGGCGTAGAAAAAAAAAGAAACATTTTAAAAGCCGCAACAAGTGTCTTTCAATTGTGATGTGAAATTTGTCTGGATTCACATGGCACCAGAGAGATTCGAAAAAAAGCAATTCCCCAAAGGCGCTCGGATAGTTAATGGAGTAGAACTCCTTCATCTCGTATATCGCAAGAACTTCCATCTTCTGTACCGAAGCGGCGAAAAAACGCTCCAGACATCATAAATTTACGCACATTAAATTTAACCCGGCAAACATGTGTGTGCATGTGTACTGGCGCTGTGTTAAGGGGATCTTCTTTCGGGGAAGGCTCCATTTCTGCCACGTAATCTGTATAGCGAACTCCCCCGCCCCACTAGAAGATTTCTTCAGAATCAAAATAATGCTCAGTCATCTCACGGAGTTATTTATAGTTCCATGAAATATATTGCTTTCAATTTTCAGGACTTGTGTGTATCTGAGCAGGGGTTTACACGATATGGTTCGTTGGCCCCTCCCAAACTGCAGCGTTTAAGTAGTTTTCAGGTTTTATTTTCAGTACGATCAATATAAAATCATATTTTTTGGATAAAGCTTACTTCTAGTCGTTGTCTGTCTAAACAAGTGCAAGAGCATGTTGTAAATTATTGAACATTTGAATCAATGAATGTGGATTTCATCTATTTGATTGATCTCTAAAAAAAAGTAGATATAGGTATTTAATGTTAAAAAAAATTTATCATAGTTACTGTAATATTATGTATTGTAACAACATTATTTTTCTTTTTTTGTAACGAACGTTACTATTACAATGGTACTGATTCTTTAATTAAAAAAACAAATATCGGTCAAAAATTCAATTTTTAAAATTTTGCCCTTTATTATCTCATTTCATAACTTAGTTAGTGGCGTTTAGTATTTGAATGGAAGCTTGAAATGTCTTTTCTCTTGAATGATTAAACTAAATCCATTTTAAATATTACGTTGTTTTTCTGGTACGCTATGTAATGAAGTTTCAATAAATCTTATTGTGGCAGAGTAATGCAATTCTCAAAATTGCTCTAAAGACTTATTAAATTCTCATTACAATTGCATATTGGAGTATTTGTATTACGGTTTCGACATCACTATTATTTCAATCTATATTTTTCTTGCCTTTTCTAAGTGAATCTTATCCACTTTATGATTTATGGACAGTACAATTGCATGCAATAGCTCAGAGAGATATTGGAAATCCATCATTTTTCAACTCAAACTGTCAAAATTGTCTGTCTTATAAGTTTACGATACACTAAATCATATTTTCGTGAAATCGACTTCCGCTTTTCTCAAATTAAAGTGAAATTAATCAAAGGGGCGACAGATATTGACATGATTAATAGAACAAATTCTTTAGAAATTTTTTAATAAACGACACTTAATGTTGCTGCCCGTGGATTCAAACAAATGGATTTTGTTTATGAACGATAGTATCAATCGATTTTTGTAGCCTTTTCGCCAACTGAATTTTATATTCCAGTTTCCTTGAATTATTTTGTTAGAGAGTTTTGGACAGACTGCGAGATGATTGTAAATATGAATATGTAGGAAATTAAGTTTTAATTAATATTCACTTAAAGTTAAATTAAGAAAAATTTGAAAAGCAATTGTTAATGGGCTTTTTCGCTTTTAATACAATTATTTATTTACCTAAAACTTGGTTTTTTAATTAAAGATTATCTACTGCAGAAATTTCTGATTCCTTCCAAACGCTTGGATCATGTTCGACAGCACGATATATGTACATTATGTATGAACAAATTTTAAAAATATGTCATATACATATAAGCAAAAATATTTACCCACATAGGACAATGCGTACCTACATAAGTACTGATCAGCCTATTAAAGAAATGACAGTTTTTATCAGTGGAAGCAAATATTTTTTTAATTTCTAGGGATTCCGTGTGAAATTGCAGACTTTCTAAAGCAAAGTTTACATTAACTTCACAATGGGAGTCAAATGAGATAGAAGCCCGGCATAAAAGGATGTGTGTGCACGGACATGCCTCAGGACTTTTATACATTCTGAAGTCCATCCACTTTGGTCAAGCCATTCAGACGTTGCTTTTTCTCAAGCAGGGAGGGCTGCAGATCACCAGCATCATCTGACTTCACCCAAGGGGAACACAATTCTGAAGAAAATTCATTTCTCAGTGCAATTTGTAATAAAGGAACTTTTATGTGTTTGAACTTTATCATTTGAGTATTATCCTGCATTTCCACTTATCTTGCTCGAAAGCGTATTCAATGAGCCATAAGTTGACTCCGACGACATGGTGTGCCTCACGGGCTCAAAACTCCTATGCAGTGTGAAAATTGCTGAGGAGGACTGAATGAAATCAAACTTCAATGTCAACTCTAAGTCCATTTTTATTGGCTTTCGTCTCCTCGATTTCATGGGGTGCGCCTTTGTCTGTGAAGCGGGCTTGATTCCGCAAGATTTAAACAAGATTTTGGTCAATAAAAATGAGATTTTCTCTCAAGCTGCGACGGATTTATAGGTATCCTTTCAAAATGTGCATGAATGTGAATAAGATTGGGATTTTTTACATGCCCCGCCACACAATGAGTCTGAGACTGAGACCGCGTGCGAATATTTTGGAAACGAACGTAACGTGTCATTATATTTGCACTATGCAACTCTTGACAAACTTCTACGAAAGATAGATGCACTTAAAGAAGTTCGCCGAAACAGCTCCGCAACAATTTTAATTACCAAGGTGTAGCACTCCACCGAGCAGTTTCCAACTCCATATGCAGCAAACGAAAGTACATTGAAATTTCATTTGGGTTGCAAACTGCAAAGTTTTTAGCGGAAGGCAGGTGTAATCGTGAGCTCAAGGTATTAAAATTTTAATTATAACTCATCACTTCGCCGCGAAGCTGGGCATTTCTTCTAACCAACTGAGCGCCTAAGCATTTGGAAGAAAAGAGGCACGCAACTCAGATAAATAATGAAAGGGAATATTCCTGCTGATCCCCAGGAATTTAACTAGCTAATTCTCATACAAATGTAGCAATTTATTTGTTCCGTTTTTGTTTCACCCCACGGCGCGGTTGTGTGAGGCGGGTTCTTTTGAGGAATTTAAAGACATTTCCTAGGGCTTCATTTCTTAGGGCTTTCTGCCGTCTTAGCTTTCGGTTTTTCCCCGTATCCCATTCCCCTCCTTTTCTGGTTTTGTGTCAAAATAAGGACATCAGGCGTAAAGCCTGGTGGATGGAATGCTCCTGGCTAAATGTAGAATTTCAATTTAAAATGGAATGCTGTTAAATGAAATGCCACCAATTATTTTAATGCTCTTTCGGCTTCATTTTCATATTATCATTTCGAAGAAAATAACCTGCTCCTACTTCAAAGGTATTTTGGCCAGATGAAGGCACTAATTATCATTCCGTTCTTAATGCAGCTATCGCCTTTTTGACTGGTCGTTTAGTTTCTAGGCCAATACTGTATGAATTTGCTTGGCTGGTAAAGGTTAAATTCTGCTATGAATACGACATAAGCTATACTTTCAGCCGTCAATCAAAATAAAATAGATCATTAATTTACGAATAACTCAACAACAACGTTGTTTTTTATGAAAAATCTGTATGCTATTAAATAAAAGCATTTGTGTCAAATAACTTTTTAAAGAAACTATTTTGTTGTTTCTTATGACGCATGATTTGAAGTGCCTTTTTCCGAGCGATTTTCAATTCGCATTGAATGACAAAATATTGTTACTTTTTAAAAAATAATTGTCACGAAACTTCTTGAAACTATTTCGATACAAATTTACGAAAGGAGTTTCATTCAAGTTTTCGTCCTAAAAGTGTACTTTCCTTTAATTATATGTATAATAGAAAAGAAATTAATTAAAAGTCATTTTAAAAAGTTCTAGTGCTTAATAAGCAAGATTTACGAGCAGAAAACACGTAGCTCAGGATATTTTAATTTTGTAATCGAGCATTAAACACGCAAAAATATTTTTTCTCACCAAAAACATGAAAAATAAAATAAAATCAATATTTCATAAAATACATTAAAAATAACACGAATAAAAAACGTATTTATTTTTTCTATAATGATAAAGGAAACTGAATTATTAATAACTTAAGCTTATCTGACACGCAGAAGTTCTTTCATAAACGTCCGCAATCCATCCACCCGGATATCACACGCTTCCGAACGAACTTAATTATTCATACAGTCGATATTTTAATGCCAGTCAGCGTATGAGGCCCTATTTACCAAACGAAAAATTTTCTCTTTAAAGTAAATTGCCTTTGCGCCAATAAATTCTATAAACTTTTAATAGGATTTATTAATTTATACTCACAGGCATAGACATGCTTTTATAGGTATATATTTTAATAACTAAAAAAAAAATGAATCGGATTTTCTTTTTGTAGGCTTTGAACTCAAATCATTTCATTTGCAAGCGTATGTTATAGTATGTACTTGAAATTTACGGGTTGCTATAGTAGTAAAAATGCTCCTTATTAATGTGTTTTTAATAAAGTTTTATTGAACTTCACATTCCGTATATATTTTTTTTGAAATCTTCTTATTACAATTTCAATTAATTCTAATTGAGTTAGGTAGAGTTGTGAGATTTTTTTATAAATTGACAAGTTAAATACATACCTCAAATTGTAAATAGTATACATTATCGATTGTATTTACAATAAAAACGTTTAACTTTAAAAGGTTTTGAAATTTCCTAACATTGTAAACAAATTTTACATCCTACTTTTCACTAGCACTTCATAATTGTGACATCGAATCGAAATTTTACAAACTTGTGCAATTCTAGTGACAATATAATAAATATAGTATCATTGAATTTGTATAATGCTGAAGGTGGGAGGTGATGGTTATAAGAAACTCCAATGGCTTTAGTGCCAAGATGTGCATGACCAAACAGAATTAGTGCCTTATTTTACTTCATATATACAAGCATCGGTGAGAAGGTGGCATGTGTTGGTACGAACGTGATCCGCTGAATAAAAAATCGCCCTTTACTAAAAATACCAAAAAGGAGATGGTGCAGATTCATGTCAGGTCTTTTAACAAAACACGCCAGGGCCTATCGTCTAAAACGGTCTAAACAATCTCTCAATATAACACCGCGAAGAAGCCCTTTGGTAGCATGTATTATTCCTCCACTCCCGACATTATTTTCCCGGAAGGGCAATATATGCTCCTGTTTTTTCGGATATCTTCTTCACCCACAAGATTTGTGATGTAATACGTACCAAAATGACTAGGGAACTTTCGAGCTGATGCCTCTGCCAGCACCAAGGGCGGATGAAAATATTCTTTGAACTTAAAGGATTTAGTCCTTTATTTGAGCGAGGCTCGCGGTAATTTCTCTCCGTCCGAATAAATAAATTTTTAGTAAAGGGAGGGTTTAGGATTCGTACCTGTCACTCAGGATTGAAATAATTTGTTGGGGACTTTTGGTTATACCTGCCAAGTCCTCTTTAAGTATGCATTAAAAATTGAGAAAGGTGGAAAATCGATGAGCCATTTCCTTTCCGGGAAAGCAATTGCTTCCATTAGAGGAGGCACCGAGAGGATGTCACAGTTGAATTTTAAACTACTCCCTTCCGGTTAAAAATTCTTAAGCGGAGGGGCAATTTTATCATCAGTAATAATCTGAGGAAGAGACGCAGGCACGCAGGCACCAATGGCAGTTTTGCAGAGGAATACTAAAGTTAATCTCTCCATTCTTGTTTCATGCCTCATTAACTTGCTTCCTGATTAGACTTCTTTTATTGCGACAACTTTCTGGCAAACGTAATAAAACCGGCAGTGTTTTATGCCATTTGATGGGACCAAGGAGAAAATCCGTCCTGTGCGTTTCGGCGGTGGCGGCGGCGGCACCGGGCCCTACCAGCACCAATAAGACCGACAACTTGAAAAATGGGCAAGGGCATTTTGCTGGCCGCAAATATGGGCACTTGAGATCCTCCGAGGACGATATCTTTATCTCAGAAAAATTTCCTAATGATGTCGCAGATTATTCGGTTTAAGGAGGCCATTCGGGTGTTTAAGTTTAATTTTTCGGCGCCCTCGGCACGGTCATTTTCACAATACTTGTCTATATCTGGCGCTTATTGTAATCGCTGGCCGAATGAATTGCGAAATTGAGTGGAATAGGAAATTGTAACTAAGCGACTTGTGAAGAATGCGATTTCATCTTATTAAATATGTATTTACATTTTATGGGACTGCTCTAAATTTTCTTGGATTTTATTTTTGAGTTTCATATTGTGAATAATTACGCACATATGGTAAAAATGGCTTCTTAACATCAAAATGGATCGATTCCTTTCAACAAAGGGAATATCTCCGTCAGGCAATAAAAAATGAAATTTTATTCAGAACATTCCGAAAGGTTATTGCCATTCAATACAAAAAAAAAGAAAAAAAGAGTGGCATTCGTTAAAAGAGCCAATAAAAGCGGCAATATTAACCAGAGCCATATCGTCCCTCATCATGCATTTTTCATAAATAATTAATTGTAAACCAGGAACAGTGCCCCAAGTCGCTTTACAATGCACTTACCATACAAAGAGAGGTCCTGCCTCGCCGTATCCCTGCAATGTGTCGGAACCTTTTGATGTGGTGGTGCTGTACCGAAACTGTTTGCCTCTCCTTATTGGCCATAAATAATTTATCACACGAAAGTTAAATCCATTGTCGTTCATGACCCAGTTAAATTCTTTTATGCTAAGAAACAAAATATTCTTTGGGTCTTCGTTGGGCTGCTTTTGGGCTGAATGGTTCTCTCCATGCAGAAGCGCCGTCCTCGTGGGAGCCAATATTCAAGTTCTCATTAATTTTATACGACTTGTGGTTTCATCAGTTTCATGGTGGAATTCTTAAAAAATGTATCAAACCATTATATCCAAGAGAAAAATTATTTTAAATTTACAACGAATTTTTGTGTTAAAAATGTCTAATTTTAAAAATACTCTCTAAGATAAAAGATATGAGTAATTTATAATTATATCTGCCTTTTTTATGTCACCTTTGTTGGACAATGTGTTGATGATGATCATTGATCTATTTTTATGTTGAAACAAATCTCCCTGCTCATCTCTCTTCAGGTATTTTTCCATGCACTGAAAACAAAATTATTCATAAAATTCTATGAATTATTTTGCATTTATTTAATTAATAATTCATTCCAAATAAATTTTGAAAAAATTAATTAATTTTCCTAATGTAATCTTTCATTGAAGGTATACAATCCAAATAAATTTCGATGAACTTTTTATAAATTCATTAAAATACTATTGGAAATTTGCATTAAATGCACAACCAAAAATCGAGGAATATTTTCCAAATAAAATAAATAATTATGATTTTCAAATTACCCGAATAGATTAATAATCTCTTGAATTTTGATTTATTTTGTATGTAATAACGATGTAACAAAGATTAAAATTATTGATTATGTGAATACAATTCATTGATTCAATGAATCAAGTACCTACACAATTTAAAAACCTACATTCAACGGAGATATGAACGCAGGTCGTTAAAACTGCAAATTACGTTCATTCAGCACCACAGTCTAATTTATTAAATTCATATAAATTTGTTCAATAGAAGCCTGAGCTTATTTTCAAACAAAGCAGTAACTGGTCTTTTCTTTGTATACTTTTATTCTTTTAATTAAAATGCAGTCCCAATTGGTCCAAAATAAATCAATAAAACACCCCTTCTTTGAACGATTACAAAAGGATTCGTAAAGGTTTAACTATTAAATACCACTGAAATTTCGGAAGGAAATAAATAAACCCTGGTAAAGTTTGGCATTCATTATTTATTTTTATATAGGTAAATAAAATGTTGATTCTATTGGAAGCCATTCCTTTCTTTATTTGCCAAGTTCAAATAAATACAAGTACCTACCTAATTAAAAGGAGGAAATTATTACTAGAAGATCGGATATTTGACTAAGAAATAGAAAGTTAAAGAATAACTTTGTTGTAGCTCGCATCAAAAGACAATCTCAGCCCGGAAAATTTTCCTTCTCAGCTTTTGCAACAGTAAGATAGGCTTACTGCAATCTCTAAAGCATTTAATTACGAAGTTTGTCCATAATTTATGTGTGAGATATTTCCTTTGGACATTTACTTACTTACAACTAAGCAAACTTTGTATTTCCAATCGATAGTCCTAGACCGAAAGGATCTTAAATGCTTAGTTGACTAAGTTGAAACGCAAGCACTTCGAAAACTTTCTCAATTTTATTGGAATAATTTCCCCTCTTCGATATTTCGAAAATACAGTTTGTTAGTACAATTCAATATTTACTAGTCTTATTATCAGATTTTAGGAAATTTAATTAACAAATCCCACAAACCCTCTTTTACTCTCTGGTTTCGGGTTTGAAATCAGCATCTCTGCGATATTTATAAGGAAAAGGTTTTCATTCAGCAATTACATGGCTGCCAAAAACATTTTTGCGTTTGAGAAGAATTTCCGGCTAAAAGAGCGAACTGTAGAAAATTTAGAACGATGACGACAACGAAGACGAAGGAAACGAACACGAATGGTCCAATAAAGACGGTGACGATCTAAGGGAATTTTTAAAATTTCGACTTCCCATAGAGACCAACGAAAAGGACCACGATGAATCCTCATTTATTTCTTATCGAGGAAAGCCGGTTCTGTCCAACTACCAGGTTATCGTTTGCCAGAACCCGCACACTCAATTATTTCAAGACTTTTTGGCATGAAATCTCGTTCGCTTGTAAATCGTTTTTGATTTGGGTCCGATATTAACGATTCACAGTTGGATTTGATTTATGGAAAATTCCTTATCGATTGTACCGAAAGTTATGAGCGCCTGATATCCTTTTGATAAATCAGTACTTTTAACATTTTGAAAAGGTTCGTTCAACTGCACAGTGAGTATTTTCTTCGAGGTGTAATACCGAGATAAAAAGGGTGACTTTTTCTGCCAAAGGTTTGTTTGTGAAAATTAGTAAATTTGCTTCTGGCATATGAGAAGGAGTATAAAATTTTTCGATTTATTCGAAATTGATTACATGAACTATACCTGCAAAGAGATATAGCTCCCTTTTATTAAAAAGTATTGAGGGTAAAATAATTGATATAAAAAAAAAATTCATTTCAAAGAAATAAAACTCCGCCTATATTCCTATGCTACTCCAATTCACCTCTGTTTTTGCTGGAGCCATTCATTGAAAGTGGGGTAAGTGCGGTTCAAAATGTCATGAATTTCCACAGAGATGCATTTCCCCATTTCCATTTTTATTCTATATAAAGGCATAGGGTTCACATACCTCTTAATCTACCTTTTTACGCATACCGTGCACAATATCGCATCCACCCTGCACTGTATCACCTCACCGGGTGCTCCATAAATCCAATATTATTCGCCCAACCGTATTCCTGTCAGCACAGAGGATCTTGTTATTTGCCTGGAAAGAGCACACCATGCCCAACCTCCTCTCTGACTTCAGTTTCAAGTTTCCGAGTCACAAATAACCACTTCACTTCAATTTTGAGCTGGAATCACTTTATTGCCCCACAAGCCGTAAATGTAGTCTTCATGGCAATAATCTCGCTCCAATTATAAATTTTCTGGTAATTCCAGAATAATTTGATGGCATCTTAATTATTTCTTGTGGTGTTAAGTGTGCGAACCTAACTAGCGGGTGTATGCCCGCCCATAGAACGTTTGGAAAACGACACCCCGTGGCACGTTTTAGCAATTTTATTTGCGAACCTCATATGAGAATAGCTTCTCTAGAGAAACCAGACGTGGAGCAATTACCTTTTATTGCTTAATTGATTTATGGATTTCTTCACCTCTCTTAACGGTGAAGCAGCATGCAAATTGTCTGCTATGATCGTTAACTTGATCTTGATGACGTGGTACACCAAACTGTGCTAACATATTAATGAGCAATATAAGGGTTTTTAAAATCAGTATTTCTATCAATAAAATTTCTCGATGCCATTAAAACTCCCATTAATATTCTTATTACAGATATAATACCACCCGCTAACTTGGCTTTTCTCGAACACATTTATTTCTTTTGTAAAGCCATTTTAATATATGTCATATAAGCCCTCATCCCTGTTCATCAAACTTTTCTTATCAAATAAGAAAACTCATTAAGTCGGTAAAGTTTATGTATGTTGACGGTCGATGATCCAGAAAAGTACATATACATACATCTGTACATATGTATATATATATTACAGCTCCACTTTAACCATGCCGACATAACCCTTTATTTCTCTGGATATTTTCACTTCAATTTTATGCCACAGCAGCGCACACATCTCAAGACAAATAATGTAATCGGATATTGTAATTACAGAAGACAAAACTCGAGCAACTAAAGTCATTTCATTTATTTTCGTTGTTAATGGGATGCGTATCATATCGGATGTGCTGATTATATGTCTGGTTGTATGTCGGTCTATTTTCGTCGAATTCCCGCTAAAAGCCTTCAGACGAGACTTTGATGTTATGTCGGAACGCTAAGATCGCTGTTATCCACCGAATTATGTCTCACGACATGAAGGCAAATATTTGCCAAATGAGAGATTAAATTCAAATTATCATATTAAATTATTCTCACATTTCCTTAGTCGGTTTCCGAATTGGTAGAACACATTCAGATGTGTCTTAAAGATTTAAATAAAGCTAAACAGTAAATATGTAGTCTAGATATATTCGTATAGGTATGTCGAAATTTTTTTTAAATGCTACATGCAGAATTAAGGACTCTGAATTCTAAAAGTTTATCTACCTTCAGAAAAAACATTGTAATGTTCATAGAAATGTATATTAATTATTTTTAAATAAAAATATGATTTCACGTTAATGTCGAAAAATATAAATTTATCAACGTTTCAGTTTTCCTTTGTTAATTTGATAACAAAAAAATATTTTGAAAAAAACGTTGTAAAGGTATTTAAAACAAAATGATATAATACTGTATTTTTTATTTTTTCTTTCCATTTTACTACACGTGATATCAAATCAAAAATATTTTTATTCATTTTAAACAGCTTCAACTTCGACATAAAAGTCAAGTATTTAAATTTTCTTTATTTGGTTTTTCACAATTGGATCGGCTTTCGATTTAATAAAGATTGTTTCAACTAAATCAAGAAATGCAAATTCGTTATAAATATTTGGCTAATATAAATATTTTCCATGATAATATCTAAGCCATTTTCTTAAATGGGGTGAATAGGTCAAGGTGATGGGCAATTCAGCATTACATTCCTTTATATAAAACACTGAAATCCACCTCTTCGTTCTGGCTGCCGTCGAAATGTCTTTTTTAGAATATGGCGCATTAAATTAATTATTCCTTTGAAATCATTTATGTAGACATTTTAAATTGTTTTTTGAAACACATTTTGCGGATTAATGACATTTTCTTCGAAGCAGCGCAGAAAAAGTTTTGAAATTCTTTTTTGTTTTATGTATTTTCTATAAAGATTTCAGACAAATTCGATTAGACATAGTAAAAATGTTTTTCAATAAAATTATGTCAATCTTTATCCTCAACCCGCTAAAAAGTTCTTAGATTTAAAGATACGATAAGATTACTTCGGAAACTCCTATCTTTCATAATTCAAGGATACCGAAAATGCTGGAGCAAATAATCTTCTTGCAAACATTAATGCTTCGATAAGCGTTTCGTAAGTTTTAAAAACTTTTAATTAGAGTTGATGCCAGTGCAAATTTTCAAAAGCAATCGAGATTAATTTCTTAAATTTAGAATGCTTTAAGTTAATTTAATTTCAAAATGTTTCGAACATATCGACAAGAAAATACGGGTTAGCATATGCAAGCTATAGGTGGTGCTGTACCTACACTTAAAATATTTACTGAAATTAGATTTTATATGTTGGCCCATTCCCGCCAGGAGCAAGGAAGAATTTAGGAGCACAATGAGCCGCGCTCTAAGTGAAAAGGAATCTGAAAAGTTTATGTGCATTTGATTACAGCATGAGTGGGTAATATTATAAATAAATAGTAAGAGAGATGCTGCACTCGCCGGCGGCGCCCTGAGCAACGTACATAACATTTTATGAGTTCTTTTGAGGAACCATGTAAAGTCTGTTCACATAAGCGTGCATGAGACCGCCGCTTAGGGAACAAAAGCAACGAACCAGCTTTGATATTCATGGCCCTCGGAAATAAGAGAGCAAACTTCACTAAAACTTTATAGTCCAATAAGTTCTTTTAAGTGGAATACCTCCACCTTTTTGCAGTCATACATGGGTTTCCGCGTTTACTATGTACTTTTACATGAATCCCTGTGACTTGTACTTTCCTCCTGAATGTTGCTCAAGAATTCAAGAAGCTTTAATACACTGAAAGGAAAAATGTTATCTATACAACTAGGAGTCGACTTGATGCATTTTTGAGGAGCTCCCAAACAAGATTGTCCCAAAATAATCAAGAATCCGAAGGGATTCCTTGACTTTCTAAATCGAAATCGGATTGCTCGTGGCGTATATCAGCCCAATTGCTACATATAAACTATTCGGACACTTCGAAGACATCCTCGACTGATTTACAGTGATCGTGTTTCAAGTTTACCACATTCCGGCACTTTTCAATTTTTTATGTGAAGCACTTTACGTTTGAAGAAAAGCGAACACTCCACTCAATAAAAATTCATCACGTTCCAATCTGTACGTGACCTTTGCGCACAAAATTCACAATTGGAGCTGTTCCTTGTGGTAAGTCCTGGCGAGCGGTTGGGAATCGCCGAAGACATTACAAACGAGGATTGGGGACTAGGTTCGGGGGCGGATGTCAACGGTTAAAGGTCCACCGAGTGGATGCGTTTAAACTGTCTTACGAGAATATAAAACTTGACAGGAAGGTAAACAGTAAACATTTAATGGCCGGACAGTCCAGATCTTATATTTCACGGCATAGGGTTTCGGGTCCATTTCCATTCTCATACAAATTCAATTTGAGTATTCGCCATTAATTCTAGATGGCGAGAGACAATTAAGAGCACCTTTTAAGGAAGATGCGACTTGTGAAGCTTAAAGGGATAAGACTTGTGTATAAATTTAAATGTTTCTCGTCTGAGTCTTCAGCTGAACTTATTTTTAGTGAAACCTATTCTATATTTGACTAATTAAGTGTTGCAATGAGTGCTTGTTTTTGCCACATCAGTTTATTTTATCCATTAGTATAATTAGACATACTTGAACAAGCAGTATAAAGGGTGAATATCGAATCGCATATGTAAATAGAAGTTTGTTAGTCTTAATTTCATCACATGATTGCTTGCGTTTAATTTACCACCAAATTTACAAGTTGTGATGTAAGAGTCCTACCGTCTGTGTCAAGAGAATACCAAGAAATTTGGTACTCGGCGATTTTTGGAGTCGCTGATTTGGAATCTACCATGGACATTTTGATATCCAAAATGTTGAAGTCATTATAGCCAACGCAAATTAATTAAACCGATGGTTTCCTAGAATTGTTGATTTTGAATTCACGCAGTTATGTATACTTATGTAGGTATATATAACATAATGTTTGTGGTAGGTTATTGAGTTAAAGGCATTTTTAAAATTTTATTAAATAAAGTACCTAAGTGTTTTAGTTCGTTTCAAGGGTATCTATACATAGTAATACTGTACGTTTCGTGCGCCTTTGTACCCAACTTCGGTTCCGATTGACTTTTAATGATAGCACTTTCGTGCAAGTTTTCTAATAATGTTTTCTTCTAAAGTCGTTACAGTGAGACACAGTAAACCCATCTTAAATCACGATTTCGCATATCCCCGTCTTTGCTAAATGGTTCCATTGAATAAAATTTTTCCCATTTGGGAGCAAAAAAAGCGCAAATATTAAGAATTTCAATGGTCCATTAAGGAAGGGTTTCCAACGCTACAGTTTACGTGACAGACAACCAAAAGTGCGCGATCCATTTAAGCCCGCTGACTTCTTCGCATGTAAACAGTTCAAAAGTGTTTTAACGCAGTCATAAAAGCAGCTCCCGAGTTCTAGTAATGGCCAAAATCAAATGGAAGGAAAAATAAGGTAAAACTTTCATGTGCACACTCATTCGCTCCATAAGGGCCACACGTGTGCTGCCCTAACCCCAGTCTCGGTGTATCAATGTGCAAAAATTGGGATAAACATACAAAAAACCTGGAGACCTTTGCGCTGACTTCTTATGGACTTAAGCCAAATATTTGATATTCCTATTGTGAGCTGAAATATGATATTGTTGTGCATTCCGGGTCGGGGCCCGGTACAGGGTGGCTGGTTATTTTCGATGTTCGCCGAAGGAAATTCATAAATGTCAGGAATCCTTACGACTAAATTTCGATTCATTGTGGCACAATCGCTTAGTTCGGCGGACCAGAAAGTTTTGACGTCCTTTTGCTGCCTTCTGCCGCTATTGGAAATGTTTATGAGACGATAGCTACACGAAACTTTTCACAATAAAACGCTTCACATTCAGGAAGTATAGGAATGTACTCCATTTTTAGTCTGATTCTAAATTTTAAAATGTATAAAAGATAGAATCAGAAGCGCCTTTTTAATGAACTACTTATACTATGTATTATAAGTTCGTATACATTTTTAGTTAGGTATATAAAATAACAGATGATAAGTATTACAAAGTTGGGCAAATATTATTTGAATAATGAATAATGATTACAAATAATGACAAATAATTTACATAAGCTAATTCGTAAAATTTATTCGAATAAAGAATTGATAATCTTATACAAGATAAAAATAAAGTCAAATTGTATAAAATTGTATTCCTATATTTTCCTACTGTAGTCTGTAGTAAATAGAAAATAGTGCCACTGTCGTTCTATTTAAATTAGAGAAATTCAACTGTAACTTAAATAGAGTAGAAGTACTCTCACTAAGTAGAACCTTCCTGATGGCTGATTTAAAGCTATGTATGTACATAGATTAAGATTCAACATCTCAAATGATTTGGTCCCTAATCGAAAAATACTTAACAAACGCAGAAGTTTGACAGTGGCGTGTAATTTTTAATTTGCAAAGACTTCAACCCGTTGCAAGAGCACAATGAGTCAATCTGGGAGCAACCAGGGAAGGGAGGCAATAGTCGAAAAGTTTACAAAGATGCGGTCCAAGCAGAAACTTTAATAAAGCTCTTGTCCTGCCGGTCCTGGCGCTCGTCCCAGTTGTCCTGGCCGTTGTCGCAGCTCCCGTAGTTGTTGTCAGATTCGTTGAGACAAAAATTAAAATCCTTCCCCCGGAGGATTACCCACAAAAATAACCGCACAATTAAAGTTGCAACAAAAGCTTTATCTGGACTTAATGAAAGTTTTTCGAGACTCAAAACCAATTAGGCGTGTAATTTAGGGTACGCCAGAATGTACACTGGCGCCTTCGTGCTCCCCCGGTCTTTGTTTTTTCGGGGAGCTGTTTACTTGATTAGTTCTGAAAATTGCTGCTGGAATTTCTTTAATTATATGTTGAACTTTTTTAATTGAATGCAATTAAACGGTTTTCCAGTGCTTTGGAAATAATTACAAAGCATTTAATTGGTGGCTCAGTCAGGCATTAGAGTTGGCTTTTACTAAGTAAGGCACACACTTTGGTGGAGTGTTGCCCAATTTAAAATGCTTTTCTGGCGCGTATGCTTCATTAAAAAAGAAAAAGTATTAGGACATGATCCTCTCGAACGATTGATGGCTGCTCCTCTGCTCCTCTGCTCCTCTGCTTTATACACCCAATTTGAGGCAAAATTTCAGACAAATTCGCAAAAGGTCTTTGGACCTTCAAATAACGAGCTTCTACCGAATACCATGAGAATTCGCGTTCTCTATGCTTAAACAATTCCAAGTCCGGATGTCTGGCGGCGTATTACTTTGTAAATCAATCAAAAATTTATTTGTTCCCGAAATGAGGGAAAATCCATTTACACGCGCCTCATAAATATTAAAAATCAAAATGCTTCCGGAGGAGGAGCTTGTTGTCAGAGTTTTGCCAACAAATAGAAACTTCTCAAGTTTCGATACAACAAGATCGCCCGTAACTGCTGCGGCAGAGTTTGAACTTAAAGGGAATTTTTAATTTAACATTATTCCAATTCTGAAGAACAGGGAATAACCGGCAAGTTACAGAGAAGTGGCGGAATAAAAACGCGAAACGTTTCTACCGCCGACGGATTCTGAGAATTATGTAAATGTTGTACAATGTTTCGGGGCGGGTTTATTTAGTCCCATTCCGAAGTCTGGAAACCTTGGAGTCAGTTCACCTGGAAAACGATATTTTAAAAGTCGGCATCAAGGTTTTCCTGAATGCCTTAATTTATTTGAAACTATAAGTTGCTTTCAAGAGCACTATTGTTTCAGAAGATGGAAGTAGTTGTCGGAGGAGGAGTGCAGGGCCAACATTTTCATATAATTTAGTCCAATTCAATTTTGTGCTGGCTAAAGTGGGTCTGTGGAAATGGATGGATGGTTCGCTCGAAATGCTATAAAATAATGGCTAAGTAGAACTTCCTTGTTGCAGTTAAATTGAAACTATTTTCCAACTAATCGGAAGAGAAAACGTCGATTTATGTTTGACAAAGACAGAAACTTTTCCCAATTAAATTGGATGAACTTTAAATTTGATTTTTTTCTCCGGCGGTGCCCTAGATTTTATTTTCTTTAGTTAAGCAAGCTTTTGCGACTGTTCTACGAAATGCAAAGATTTTTGTAGTTTTGTGTTTCAAATTCAGTAAATTTCCTTCATTCTATCAATCCATTTTGTTGGTTTGCTAAACCGCTGCTTTTTGTAAACAGTAAATTGCAGATGATAATAAAAAATTAATATGCAAAATCTCAAACATATTTTCATATAATTTAAGTGCGCTTCAAAGGCCTAGTGTAATGTATAATAGATTTCGACTATTAAATGTGATCTTTTGGTGTCATTAAATTGATTAAATTAGAGAAATATTAATAAACATAATTTTGTGTTGAATGTATTCATAATATAAGGTCAAATATAACTGAAAATCAACGAATCTTTTAATTATTTAAAATAAAAAACTAAGCGAATATATGTAAAACTATTTACATTTTTACTTCATCATGGTAACTAAACTAATTAATGTAAAAACTAAAAAGATTAACTAAAGTTTCTAAGATATGAGTATTAAGAACCTATGCATTAATTCAAAGTTTTTTGTTTTTTTTCATAAAAACATACATATGTAGTATGTAGAACCTAGATGTAGAATAAAATGAATGTAGATCTAATTTAATTATTGAGAGATAGCGCTGTGAAAATATTTTAGAAATATTATCGGGCTAAAATAAATATGCAAATTGAAGTATCACTTAACGTCGCTGTGAGCACGAGCGACCCAGATTAGGATAAATATCATTTTCCGAAAAATCTCTTTAATTTGAATATATCAGTCAGAGGATACTTTGCCTGGAATGGTTCTCTTATAAATTTCAAATATAACGAAATTAAGTGCCTTCTTCCTTCGTGTAATTCCAGTCAATCCTTTTCTCATTCATGTAATTTCCTATTAGTACCTCTATAATCCACTACAAAAAGGAGTTTTTGAATTCACATCCAAAGGCCAAATAAGTGCAGATTATCCTAATTGAAAAAGAAAAGCCTCCCAACATCCTGAAAGTGGGCCGCTCGAGATAGACCCAAACTGATGGGATTTTCTGTTAACAGCCAGAAGTGATTTCATTACTTATCTCTTAGGGCTCAGGCCTGGCAAAGTTATAGAGACCATTTTTGGGGAACTATATAGTTTATATTTTACGCATTTGTAACTTTCTGTCTGTCGAGATTTATCTTGCTCTACTGCTGTCATGAGGATCAGCATGCGTTCATTTGCGATGTTCAAGAGAAAATCTGGGCTTCTATGGTTAAAGATTTTTAGTAATTACGTTTTTGCACAAATTGTGTTTACAAAGCAGAAAATCTGGTAGTTTATTATTATTTTAACTTTTCTGAGCCACAGTTGTCCTGAACATGTTAGCTTATTGTTGAAGTATTACTTATCGGATGAAAACCAACCATCCGCACATTTCCATTAAAAACCCTCGAATAAAAGGTACAGAGTATGAGAGAAAAAAAGAATCTGTTAAAACCATAAAATGACCCTAGAACAAGGCCTTGTATGCTATTAAATGCATCAGCCTGTGTTATTTGTGAAATTAAACTGCAATCAATAATGTAAACCTTTTGCGAGAATTACACGATAATCCTCTTATTATCAGATCGTTATCCCGGAATAAAATGCTCCCGGTGAACAGAGTCGTTCAAACATTAAATGTAATTTGATCGCGGTAGTTCAATAAAACCAGTCCTATGTATTTATTTTCAAATTAAGTTACGCAAAAAAAAAATAATAAAAATTCAGCGGGAAGACACGGTTGCAGAGCAGAAAATTGAGCCACAGTTCAAAGCACAAATCTATTTGGAAACTAGTAAATTTTGTGGGTTTTGGGATACATTCAGGTCGTGAATGAGATTAATGGATTTTCCAATTGCGTATACAGTTTCATCGAGTTGTAGCGATACATAGAAATTAGTTTCAAAATTCAAATTCATTGCACGATACCCAGATATCACATAAACACTGGCATGCAAATGCAATGTGCCGTGCTCGAATCAAATTTGGGCATTTTCCATGAATTATCCTTTAAATTCTTAATTTTGATTTCCGAAGGTTTAACATAGGCCCTGTAGCTGTAGGTTCCGGAAATTTTCAACAGAGCCGTTTCAATTCCATTCCTTTAAGGTAAATAGTGAAAGGCTGAATTGTTTCAGGACAATTAAAGCAAATGAATCGGTAATGGTCCAGAAAATAACCCTGCCGCTGTTGATTTGCATCCATATTGATGTCAGTTAAGACACTATCACAGTAGGCACGCTCCCGAATAATTCGTTCGGTGATGCGGAAATTGCGTAAAACCCCTAGGGGACGCAACGATTTCTTTATAGAATTTATGCATCAGTTCTGGAATAACAGAAAATCTGTACAAGCTCCATGGATTCCTATTTCAAAAGAACCATAAGCCTCTAAATTGAGCTGGTTCCCGCAGAAAATATATTTTAGTGCCAGTTTTGATCCGCCTGATTTCCAAGCAATTAATTTAATAGTGGTTAGCGCTTGCTGCCAATCTCGGTAAAATAGTATACCCTGAAATATTCCAAAATTTACTAAATCAAAACAGTTTATGCAATGTAACTATTTGGCTCCTAAATAACACGCGCAGATATCTACATAATTTACCCAGAAATTGTTGGTTTAATAAGCAAACGATATGTTTATATGTTTTGCATAAATCCATGAAGCTATAATTTTGTTATTGTATGTTGTGGGTGAAATTTGTTTGCGTTTATTTTGTGTACGTAAAAAATTAGTATCTTGTATTAACAGAATCTTCCAAGTATTAACATTGAAAATAAAAGATTTTAATAAGAGTATTTCTAAACATTTTTCGCATATCAATAAAGAAATTAATTTATAAGCTAGTCTGTAAATTAATTTAATTATGCAAGTATGTACGTATGTTATATTAAAGTAGAAGAACTACAGAACTGATTTCGATGAAACTTTCACATAAATAATGTCGTTCTAGAAACCATAAAAGGCTTGCAGAGAAGTTATTGAATTTGAAAATATGTAACCAATTTGTTTTTTAGAAGCAGGATGCAAAACCCTCAATAAAGGCGTTTATTCGAATATAAAATATTTACGAGACTATCTGAGTCAAGAAAATAAAAATAATTTATTCAACTTTAAATTGTAGGAACTCGTTTGACTTTAATGTAACATTTTAAAATATATTCTTTAGTCTTCACAGTCTTTCGTAGTTTTTATTTCGAGTAATGCTTTTGGTAAATTAAAGTTCGAAGGCACTGTTTTTACGTTTTCACACAAAATACCGGACACAGGATTTATCTAAATCTTAAGAGAACCGGGCACTATTTGTATACGACTGAATTAAATGACCATGAAATTGGGCTGTAAACCTTCAGACAGATCCACCTAAACTAGAATTGTAGAGAAGTAGAGGGGAATGAAACAAAGTTAGTGTGTAAAACTTTCTAGTGGCATCATAAAATTGTTCTGGATTTTATAGGAACCTCCTTTTCCTGAGAAGTTAGGAAGGATGTTAAGCGGAAACTTTTACGAGGTAAATGAGTCTCAAAAACGTAAATTTTACAACCTCGTCGAATAGGGTGGTTCCGTAAATTGGGTTAATACATTTCGTTGCAATTGCCTTGAATTTAATCAGTTTATATTGAGTGATAATAATTTCGACAGTATGTTCACAAGTCATGAGGAAACTGATGGATGTAACGAAATGATACAAAGGTAACAGGAACAGCATAGCATAGGTGGTATTATAAAAATATTTGTTTTAGCTTCAGAAATCATGGCAAACATTTTTGTTCTTTGTTTTTACTTTAACATAGAAATGCTCTTAATGCTTTAAATTAACTTTTCAAAATTAGCATGTTTAAAAGAGGTTAATCTCATACTTAAGATTCTTTTGAAGTGTGGGAGAAAACAGCCGTAAAAATTCCATCCAGCTGCCTAAATATTCACCTGAACAGCCTCGTCAGATATGTAAAATCTACACATAAATGGAGTTCCATTTAGATCTCTCGGATGTGATAACACATGCCATGGGTACAATGAGACAAACCTTATACTCTAAAGCGTCATGGGAGGCTGGAGCACGCAACATAATGCCTTTTGCGCGGAATATAAAGAGAAAAGCTAGATAGATCTGTGACATCATCCCAAACCATCATGAATGTCGGGGAAATTCTGGTGCCACTTTCATGTTGAATATTTTGCGTTTCACGGGTGACTTCGTTCTGGTTCGATGGTGCGAGTATATTAGGTAGAGGTATAAGACTGGTTTGCGATTGTTCTGATTCAGGAAAAAACGTTTTTTGTGACGCTTTCAAATTTTAAATACCTCTGGGGCGTATACTAGATATGTATGTCCTCAAAGGCGCCAAATTGATGGAAGAATCATTCAAAAAGATTCGAATGGTTTCGGGAATTGTAAACTGTTTATTATACATTGTATATATCTATAAATACATTTCTCTAATATATGAACATACATATGTATAAATTGAAAATAAACTCGCTTTGCACCTTAAGACGGTATTCTAGTCTAGAAATTTACAAATATCGATTTATTTGTTCATTTTCTTAAAGTACAGACTTCTTAAAATATGTTCTGAAAGGGAAATTTTAAAAGTTTCGAAACTCAATTATAATGATTTGAATACGGCAAAATTGCATTGCCTTCTATTCTATGTATTTGTAAATTTTAAACGCGGTATTCTCGAAACGAGTATTTTTCGAACTTTCACAGGTGATTTTAAAAAATATGCATTGATCAATTAGGCTTTCATTTTAATGTTATATTACAGATTTATAGATATCGTCCGTAGCAGAATTATATTGTTATTTTGAAAATTTCATATTTTTTAAAATAAAGACTAGATAGCAACATCTTCACTAATTATATTAATATGATACAATTATTTTTTTCAGATAAGTCAAAGTGGAGTAATCGTCTGTGCAACCAAGAAAATACGTAGGTAAGTAACTATTGTTATTTATTATTATTACTATGTATTTATTATTATTATTATTTATTAGTATTATTTATTATTAAATTCTAAAAATTTTCCCATTTTACATCAACGTTATTGGAATACCCCCTTAAAGAAAGATGATTTTTTTAACTAAGCAGATTTTAAATTATTATATTAATAACATAAAGAATTTGCTAGTTATTTTACGTAGTAAATGCTCGTTATTTTTTGCAAACAAAGGAGTTTTTATCACGATAAGTTCATGAATATTAATTAAAAAATGTATATTTGGTTAAAACCTAGCCGTTGTTGTAATTTGATCCAATGGACTGATAATTGATTTAGTGTATTTCAAATCAAATTAGTTTTTTTTAATTGCCAAGTTTTACCGAAAGAGTATTTCAATCATTTAATTTGAAATTAATATTTAATCGCAAATAAAAATAAAGTATTCTAGTATATTAAATTATATCGATTAATGAACGCTCTTTTGAGTAATCCCCATGAAATATTGAAGCATTTCCTAAAGTTCGCAAACAAGTATTTCACCTTAAATTGATAAGCTGATCGAATCCTTGGCCAAACGTGGCAGGATCTGATACTAATTAATCATCTTGGTAACAATGCTCGCCAACATAAATTCTTTCTATGCTTTTTTCCGAAACCTGAGAACTAAAGCTTGTGCAAATGATTTATTCCTCCTTCGCACCTGTTTGTCCAACGGTCTAAGGACAATTTATACCCACACCATTTTGTTATCTTCCACGAGTGCCGAGGCGGAATGCTAATGGAATGCCTTTCCGCAGCAAGACTGTGGCTAGAGCCACACTGCACACATATGTCATAGTTATAACTAAAGTTGCGTATGTCGGATACGCTGAATTTAAAGAGCATAATAGTGGCGCGAAGTCTGATTGTTTATCCAACAAGGCAAGAAAGAGTTCACCTCTGCTTCTGTTTCCTAATAGGATCTCAGTACTTTTTTTTTTAACAAAAGGAAAAAACCTTTTACGTTTCGACTGGAAGCTACTATCTCTTGTCCTTTTACGTTTTTACTGCTTCTCATATGTGTCTGTGGATCGCAGAATGAACTATGCACTGACATTCATGACAATGCCATTATTTTTAGCCTTTGAAGTCTACTCCTGTCTAAGTTGCGCTTTCATCTCCGAAGGCAGTAGTCTTTTACAAAACTTGTGATTGTGCAAAAGTAATGTGCAGCAACTGAACGGATTTGTTTTCGCTCCCACAGGCAAAGGCTACAATAATTTACGCTACTAAGCCTCTGAGGTGAGCTACATGTTTTAGGTGATTTTTCCTTTGTGCGTCTTTTTTTCATTCCTGTCAGAACTTCTATAAAGTTGAACCCTTTTAAAATTAACAGGGCATATAGTAAATTTAACATCTGCACTGTAAACAACCTTTTTCTTATATTCTTATGTGTAGGAAAAACTTAAATTTAGGTAGTTCTTGTCTGACAAATTGTTTTAAGACATTGGAAATTCAAACAAGACGAAAACATAAAGATTTAGTTTTTGCTTTTTCTGAGCATAAGTATCTTATGACCGTGGAATTACATTAGATAATCTTTTATGCATGGAATCTTTTCTAAGGGCATTCATAATTCACACATGGGGCGTTTTCAGCTTGGTTATTATGCGGCTAAAACTCCAAGAGATTGAATATACAAAAAAGGAAATGAAAAAAAAATTCTTCAGATTTACTTACATTTCAATATATACATATGTTTTATATGTATATGTAAGATGGCGTCAGTATGATTTTTAATTGAAACTAGTTTGCATTTTTGGAAATCTTAATATTTTTTTCAAGTTCTTTACGATTAGGTAACAAAGAGATTTGTTTATGTGATCTTTCGAAGATTTATTGGATTTATTGTTGCATCGTTCTTATTTTTATGCGGCATAATCCAGAATATCTATCTATATTTGTATGTATAAATGCATATGAGTTTTTTGGAAGGATGAATCTTCCTTGAATGGTCTATAAAGTAATATATGAAAACAATTTACAATTAGCTGCACTGAAATTTCAATGGATAATTTTAAAAAAATGTAACCGCATACATATTTTACTCTGATGATAAAGTCAGTTCAATTAAATTTTTATTCCTGATTAATTTTAGGACTGACTTTAAACAATGCCCCCTACTGCTTGCACAGCCCGCGGTAAGGAGTTCAGAACATTTAATAATTTTTCATGTTTAAATACCATAAAATCGCACACAGAGTGTGCGGTTATTAAAAGCCGCAAAACCTAAAAATATATATAAATTTTTGTGTACAAAACAGATTTCCAATTAATTTTTGACCTCGCTGAAATTAAAATACTATACGAACGTCATCGGGGAGGACGGTTGCCTATGTTTAAAAAGCTGGGAAAAGAAGCATATTGAAAAATTAATTCGACCACATAAATGCACCTCAAAGTGAGAAAACCGCTTTTATAACAATTTGAGTGACGTACAGGGTGAGTGTGCTGTGTGCAGTTCCGGAGAGTGGAGTGTGACGAGGGAAGTGGCCGTCCCCTGAAGCTTGTGTCCCTGGAATAATGTGCTTGCAAATGTGATTTATGGTAATCACATTTTATGAATGAATGACCGGAGGGAGTCCCTGCAATTATTGAATTTACCCAAAGTAAGATAAAATTACATTAATATGCACCGGATGAGGTCAACGCACCTTTTTGCCGACGTCAAATTTTTTTTAAAAAATGTTTAAAAGGAGGATAGCAGGTGTTATGCGCTATGCAGCAATCTATTGCTTTAACACACCTACATCATAAGTGGAAAAGGGAATTGGCCAATTAAAAGTAAGGGCGCACTGCGGTTCGGTGATAGCGAAAGTGTATAATTACGGAAACTTTCTCTACAGCTGTCCTCGACCGCTTCAAATTAAAGTGATTTATACGGAGGAATATTAGGTGGAAAAAGTAAACAGAAAATCATTCATGAACTTTGGCCCTAGGGAGACATAACCTCAAGAAAACATGGAGCTTTCGAAATTAAATTCACTGGGGCACAACAGTGAGCCGCGCGTAGAGAGTAGAATCAACAAAAACACAAAACGGCGCCAGCGAATGATAAACAGGGCGTTTTTAGGGGACAGAAAACATAGAGAGCATAGAAAATGATTTTCCAAGCTACGAAGCCCATGAGGAACAAACACGCTAAGATTCGGTTACGATAAGCTAAGCCCTTTTAGACGTTTAGAGGGTCCTAGGGCCTTGAGCCCTTTCAAGTTACCCGTACAATTGTGAATGGTTTACTAAAGAAATGATGGTTTCTACAGAGGTTTGATTTACCTTGGTACTTACTGCAGATAACTGTCGTTTGCGGTACGTCATCCATGTAACGCTGTTTTATATTCCGCACGGCACGGCACCTATACTGCGAACGCGTGACATGGAAACTGACCCTAAAGCAATAATTGGACCCTTTACAGTCCTCGAACAACTATATCGTGAAACTTTGAATTTGCGTTCGTAATCACGCGGACGGGTCTGTTCTTTTGCGAAATCACGGCTACCCCAGTAATCAAGCGGGGTGATCTTCCAGGGGGCTAATGCCAGTAAGTGCAGATGGTAGTCGCCGTCTTCGCCATAAAGGGTACATTTGTATTCATGCGAGTGGGTGCGACCTTACCCAAATACATCATTTCGGGCATCTTATCGCCCCTTAGCCATCTTTTGATGGCATGCAGGGACGGTCAATGCTGTAATCGTGAAAGAGTTGAATATAAATAATTCACAATAAGAAAAATCTCCAAGGGAATATAAATTTTTATTTTGACTCAACCAACTCTGGGATACGAGTGCCCCCAAAAACGTGTAACCCTTGTGTTGCTGGGTTGATAGATGGCGGGGGAAACAAACGCAGGAGTCAAACCTTTAAGATGTTTATAGTAGAATAAGAACATTTTTTAAACGAACGCATTTTGATGCTTTCTTGCTTGTGCACCCCACGAATTTTTATGAACTTTGTAGGAATGTCCATTTAGGGTCAACAGCTACTGGTATGCAAAAAAACATTTTTCGGTAGTTTAAATTTCCTGAGATAAAATAACTTTAAATTGTTGGAATTTGTTGTTGTTTTTTTAAAGTGAAAATTATGGAAAGACCTTAAATTAAAAACGTTTCCTCCGGATTTCCTTGAAAATTCTACACGAGTGCTGAAAACAAGGAAACATTTCTTTTACCTACTTCGATTTGCTATTTTAAACGGCAAATGCATTCTTGTCACCGTTAATAAGCATATTCATCAATTTTGACTTCAAAGAAACAATCCTACAAAGTTTTATCAAAAAAGACTTAAAACTTTATCTGTTCCTGAGATCAGATATGTAAGTACAGTTATTATTATTCTATATTTTTGATGAATGCATAAAGTAAATTTTTTTGATGATTTAAACAATTTTAATCCTGCATCTAGAGAAAAACACACTTAAAGTTTCGAAAAGTGTTAGCTTCAAGAACCTAATCTTTTCTTTAAAAACCAAAATATTTCCAGCAGTTTAAAACTTCAGCACTAGATAAAGAACTAAGCATAGCCAGACCGAATTATCTCTATATTCTACATTTTTAGTATTCTCCATGTTGAGTTATGACTGGCATTTTAAATTAATCTCGTTCTGAGGACAATTTTCTTTTTTATGAGTGTAGTTATCAGAGCAATAATTTTTTCTTTTCATTACAAAATTAGTGCCGCTGAAATATAATTGTAAAGCTTTTGCTAAGAAACTACCTTCTAAAAATTAAAAACCTATAGATGTACAACTTAATATTCATATTCATTGAACAGTAACAACTTACTTGAAATCTACAGAGTACTTGGAGGAACATAAAAAACAACTTCAAAGCACTTGTTGCGTTTTCTTTTTCAGAATACATATATTTTTTTAGAAAGTTGAAATGTAGTTTTCATATATCTGCTATATAAAGTGTGAAATATAAAACAAATGGAATATTCAATAACTTTCAATATCGTTTTCTCTTTTATCCAAAATCATACAAGACCTTCAAAAATGTGGCATAAAGCATATTTATTCAAAAAGGTCCACAATTCTCATATCGATTCAACGGCACGTTCCAACCAGATCTCATATATGCAATATGACCATTGGATAATATCCAAACAATTCCAAAATGCTTAGAATTTATCGCCTTTTTATTAGTTTGCACACAACTAGCAACGGCTGCCGGCGTTCAAAATATCCTGTTCTTTGTATTTTAACTCCATTCCGCATGGCTTTTTATGACACCGCATTTGACTAGTATATGCTTGAATAGGAAAATTCCTCTGTTTGATCCTGCAATCTGCCATTGCTAGCTGAGCTGTAACATGTAAGCCGGATAGCTTGTTTTCTGTTCAGTTTACATCCCCGAGAAGCTTCTTTTTGCAACGTCCATCGAACTGGACTTTTCCCTAAATTGGATGATTTTCCGGGGAAGTTTGAGTCTGTGAAACCATCGAATATGCTAATCGGGGTCACAACATAAATACATGATAGTAAACGAACTGGTTAAAGAATTGCTAAAATGTATTGGTATACCCAATTGCAAGCGGAACAACACTTGCTAAAATTGTAGTCATAACCTGTGTGTATGATATTTTACCATGCTTTTTGCGACAAAATTGAGAAAGGAGCGATCAATACAACCTTCCGCTTTGAACCATTAAAAGGGTAAAACTGCCCTATATTCACATGACTTTGAAATTACAAAGGCATTTTGTTTGGTTTGGCAACAAAACCCGACTAAGGGTTTGGTGAAAAACTTCACCGACACACCATTAATTCTTTTCGTCGTCAGAAGCTAGCCAAGAGCAGCGTAATAAGTAAAGTTCCCTTTGATTCCCATTTAATATCACCCCAGCTAAAAACTTTCCTTCAACTTCAGTCGGGGACGGTTTTCTTTGTAGTTTTTGTTTTAAAAGAAAATAGTTCTAGCAACTTTACGATGGTTCGATAGACGCGTCAAATCATGGACTTAATTAGTTTTCAATTTCTTTTCTGTTAAATCCTAAGAAGTTCGACTTCAAACTCTGTGAAGCGAGCTATAAGGAATTTTAAACTTATTGAATAGCGAAATTCCATTGAATGGCCAAAAAATCAAAACTTCAATCCACTAATGCAATATGCTGCTGTTAGCAGTCCCATTTTGGAATAATTTCCACGAAGTAATTAATTATGTGAACTCATTAAAAATTCAGCGGACTTTTAAGTGGTGTCTTGGACAAAATATTATTTTTTATTTTCAATCGGTAGTTGACAAAAATGTAGCACTCACTATCTTTGAGCAATAATGGTGAATGGTTTTTTATATTATGAGAAGATTCTTCAAAATAACATATAATCTTGCAAACAAAGCTATTTTGATAAAATATATTTTCGAATAGCCATTTAATATCCGCAAATTCTAAACCCTAAAAAAACATTAATTGAAAATTGGCAGCAACGAAATTAAAATCATTTATACTGATAAATATATTTCTTTAAGCATTACTCCTACTCACATAAATTTCTGCCCACCACGAAATGTTTTTAATTGATACTCGATTTTTGGTCTTAGTGGCGAATGCGTAATTTATTAAAATTCAATTAAGGCACACATGATTTTTTTTTAAACTGAAAAGAACCTTTGATTCTTAAAATCTATCTCGTTTAGCAATAATCCTACTCCTGGGCTTAACGCGACAAATATCATATTATAGAAACAAAAATATGATTATTCCAAAAAAGTGATTCAAAAAATCCTATTCTAAAATTGTAGCTTATTATAATTATTGAGACCGATAAAGATTTTAATGTGCAATTAATATTTTATTTACATATTATTTTCCTAATAATACTAATAAGAATTTAATATGTACATACATATGTAGGTATCTTCGCCAGTTTAGAAACAAATTGACTCAATTACCAATTGACTCAAAGTAAAGTAAGCTAAATTAAAAGATTTGAAGCATCTTGAGTACAAGGTGAAACAGAAAACCGAAATTATGCTAATTTACGCAAAACAGGTTAAAGCTCAACTTTTATTTACACAATTCCTAGAAGACTTTCTTTTAATTCTTAAAAGCTAACATTGCTTGCAGTCTGTCTTCCGAGAATTCATAAAAAAATTACAAGATCCAATTTGTAAGAGAAAATTAAATTGCTACCGTTTTCACTTAAACTCTTCAGCAACTGTAGAATACATAAATATGTATAATATTTATGTAGGTATACTTATGTATGTACCTCCGTGTGGTGTGAGATTGTTTTGTTACTTGAGCATGTACTACACGTGTACGCCATAAAATTCCTAGTCATCTGCACGTGTAACTCATTAAAAACCAAATTGGTACATTACTCTGTAGTAGGCAAGGAACAACACTCATTGCATTTTTATTTCGGGGGAAATTATGAAAACAATTCACAAAATAGGTACTGATCGAGTAAAATTCATCTATACATTTACCGCAGACAAAGTCTCTTAAAGTTCTTGTTTGCGTTTTTGGCGTATTTGAACGGAATTTCCTCCTCAAACACCTCGAAGGAATTTGGTACTTGGAAATTGAGCTATTTGCTACTCGAGAATGTGCCATCTTCTGATAGACCTTAAATTACAACCAATTCCTTCTTTCGAGGCAAAATCAGTCCTGACCAAATATCATTCAACAAAAGGACGTTGGAAAATCGACTTCATGAAAAGCCCTCCTCCTCACAAGGATTTATCTGCGCTTGATGTAGCCACTGAATTTAGAGAATTTAAGCCGATTGTGTTGGTATAAGCAGCAGAGCAACTTTGCAGGATTTACAACGTTCTCTCTAAACACAGAAATGCATAAAGATATTGTCCCAGTCATCTTCTTGTCCAAATCCTAAGCAAACAGCGATATTTTACCCTCTCGTTGATGGAAAATCCATTATACGAAAAAACGCATGGGGATAATCTTTTCGCTGAAATATTTTTTCGTATCTCTTACATGTTTCGTTTGCCCGGAGAGTATAAACCTCATGAAGAGTTTACATTTAGCTATTCCCAGTTGGAAGCATTATTTTGCGGATATGAGATGAGTTCTGCAACCGCAAAAAAAAAAAAAATTGTCCATCATGGTATGAGTACAGAATCATAGTTCTGTCCAAAGATAATTTGACCACTGCATCCTGCATCCATGTTGTTGCCAACCAGCCTCCACCAGAGCATCATCATCTTTTCTTCCGGGAGCAACTTTTAATAAAACGCATAACATTTCTGGACTCCCCGGATATATCCTTTTTGGTGGAAAACCTCAGCTCCGGTTATCGTTTTACTATTTGGCCGTGGCAAATCAATTTAAGCTTAAAACTCCTGGGATCCATGCCAACTGCGATTGTTTTCAATAACTGAACCGAATAATTAAAGTAATGGGGGAAAATAAAGTGATAACGAAATAATCATGGCACAACCCAGTGGATTGCGAATGATTGAACCAAATGGACCAAAGTGATATCTCCGCACTTCGGAAATAGTTTTAATGAGCAAATTTAATTTTCGGCCACTGTCCAACGTTCGATATGACCTCAAGGTAATAATTCGATTAATCCTTGCGCTGGCGGCCTCCATTGTAAAAATGTTTTTTGTGTGACTTAATTAAATTCTCTGCTTAGGATAGACCGGCAGGCAAAGGTGGGACGTTTATGAAATTGTGTAGTTGGCAGAAGTCATTTATATACTAGGGAATTATGCAGTTTCACAGGAATTTTAAGCTCTTAACTTGTTCAGAACACATTTCAAATATTAGTGATGGAAAATGTCTGCACTCGAAATAGGATACCAAATTGACGTTTAATGAAATTAAAATAATAACTATGGAAATTATGTAACCATTTGACAAATTTTTTACTTTCCACTTCTATCTCTACTTATTAAATACTAAGTACTAAAAAATATTGGTTTCAGGAAAAACATTTTTTCCATGATTTCTTATTCAGAAAATTAATTGTCTGTCTGAAATATGCTTTAAGATTTCTAGCGAAAAATGAGCAAATTAAGTTAAAAAAATAATTTTGGCACTTTATAATAATAGATTTACTTTTATAAAATCTTGTATTTAGCATTCTCTCAGGAAGACAACTGAAAATTTAATTTTATTTTTTATAATCAACATAACTAGACTTATTTATGATTTTCCTTTGGTAAGTTAATAAAATTCTTAAAGTGCGGAAACTATACTTTTAAACTCAAATGAATTATTACAGGTCTAAAATTAACATAATAAAAATTCAAAGTAAAGTAGTTATTACACTATTAAACATCGCAGATTAATAAAATGTTATTGATTTAATAATAATGCAAAAATGTTTTTAGACTCCAGACTTCCAGTTAGTGTGAGTATGCCATATACCTACATATATCAGAATTGTCACTTTAAATCCAAATTTACAAATAAATCAGTAGAATATGTCCATTTTAAGAATTAACTACAGTATAAAATTTATGGAAAAGGAATGGATTGGACTACTCGTCAGGCTCAAATCAAAAGTGTTAGTTGCTCCAAAAAAATATCAAATGGGATTCTAGATGAATAACAAAATTAACTAAAATTATATTTGCTTGCGAATTTGAAGAACCTTTTAGAAACTGGGTCAGTTGACCTCTTTTGTACCATTTTGTAAAAATGTTATGCAATGATCACAAACATAACGACTAAAACAAGACATATGCTTACATATGCTTAAAAGCTTTGCCCCATTTCGATTTTAATTATAGCCGTTGCTTGTTCTGCCCATGTAGAAAATGGAGGAGTTTGCGAGTGCAAATTCCTTAGTGATTTGTATAATCGTAAAAGGACATTAACAGCTTTTGAATAGGTAATGAGCAAATGGAGTTATTTTTGCAGCGCATTTACATACGGAATTGCCACGTTGGTCGCATGTGATACGTTTTATTTTTACCTCAAGTCTCTTTGTTTTTAAATTTGATATATCCTTTCAACGCCGAAATTTTTATTCAAGACCATTCCTCGCCAGCATAATTCACCCGACATCAAAAGTTATATGTTTTTTTAGCATCTATTTTTTTTATTGTTTGTTTTTTTCGCCCTGGGATGTCGAGGGAATTGTAGGTGGAAGTTTTGGTCGTGACATTCTGTTTTCCTCCTGAAAATAGTTTCAGTTTTGCACCTGACACTGCTAAATCTAATTCCCTACCTAGTGATAGTATCACATTTTTATAAAAAAAATTTAGCACGTTCACGTCTCTCGATGTCACGACTAAACATTATTACACCCCCTTCATGCCCTTCACGCCCTTCACGTATTCGAATTGTCCTGCATCTCTCAGTTCAATAGTGCATAAAAATATTTCATGTTTAAATTATTGCGACAAAATATGCAATGTCTCCCATAAAACGCTTAGTTTGAGAAATGAAAGAAAACAATTGTGCTTTTGTGCTAGATTAACCCGACTTGAAGAAGTTCATCCCAGTTTCACATCTATATACAGGAGGGACAACTGAGGACAATTTTTGGTATAACCTTTAAGATATCTCCTTAGTTGGCATCGATTTCCTTTTGGTCCTTAACGAGGAATTCCTATTAAATCAGTCGTGCATGAAGAAAATTAATTCATGCAGAAAATTACAATTTCACCCTGTTACGTCTTCGGTAGATATCTGTCCCGGAATGAAGATATATACCTCATCAATTTATGCATAAGCTGAACTGAGCCTACTAGATTTGCTGAATATGTTTTAAGGACGGTTTGCAGTAATAAGCAGAAAATTGATATGAGTTTTGATAAAATTTATTTCCCATTTTAAGTGAAAACCCCCCTTTTAATTATTTTGTGAATTTCGACTAGCCATTAGTACTTAAATATTTTATTTTTACAAGTTATCTAATTTTGTAAAAATATTGGATGTTTGTGTATACCTACTAAATCATTGTGCTTATACTTATGCTATCATATCAAAATACGAAATATGAAATGGTGGTATATCGTATAATATAAATATTTAGTTGAATTTTGCTTCGGGTAATTCAGATTAATTTTGTATTTTTTTAAATAATTTGTTACTTGTTCTAAATATTATAATATGGTTTTATAAAATAAACACAAAATATCATTACAAAAAAAAAATTTAAACAAAATACTATGGTATAACCAAGAATGCATATTAAATAAACGCCTAGCGTATAAATGGAAGAATTATATTTTCCGAAATTTTTGCCTGTTTATGTAAAGATTTGAAGCGATAAACCGTTAAAGACAATTTGATAGTAAACATGGTTTCCTAATGGCAGTCCTGGGGCTTTTAATGCTTTTTTGCATAATAAAACAGACCCACACCAGGGTATAAATGTATGAGAGGGACTCTGCTCCATTAATAGGCGCTCCCTGAAGAACATCTTGAAAATAGGCGAACAGCATTCGCATCTCATTGAAATTCATTATTTGCGGGAACTTTTTCCTTTTCCAAAAGGAAGTGGTGGCAAGAGACAGAGGAGTAACGTGCTTGGGCCCCTAGACTAAATAGATTCAGGAAGAGATTTGATACACCTTCATATTCATGTGTCCTAAAGCTCTTGCACAAAGGACACTCTTCCCAGTGCATTCGCGATCTCCCTAAAAACAGACACATGCACAGCATCCCTCGGTGGTGCATAGTGCATCCCTTGAATCGCTGCAGATACATGGCCTGTTTTGAACGAAAGTACCTTAGCATATTGCGATATAAATAATTCAGGGAGAAAAGTTGATCTGCAATAACCATTTTTACCTCATGGTATTTGTTTGTGTTTCCTTTATTGAGGTCAAATGCAAACAACTTTCAGTTTTACCCCTTCGTCTACTGGACTGTGAGCATTCGCAATGGTAGACAAACTTTTCTTAAAAATGTACCGCCGTAACAAGTAGTTTTATTATGAACTCCTCAGATCTACATTAAGTTCTATCGTATACAATTCCATTTTATTCAGTTCAATTTTGTAACATCAACCGGATTCAAGTCTTCCAGGCATTTTCGTTGTATGGTATACATAATATTCCGAGAAATGGACAGAATTAGGGATGTAAAATTAAATTCAATAAGAAACAGTTTCAATGCTTTTCGGTATTCGGTTGAATTAGCCTGAAGGTTGCAATGTAGGCGAACAATTCCAAAATGTATTGGTATTATCTGACTGAAAATGCACAAACGACTTGAAAATGCGATTATTTTACATAACCAACAATTTGTGGCTCTAAAGAATGGTTAGCATCAATAAAAGGGAAAATTAGGGTATTTCCTGGCGCCATCAATTAATAGCTAATGTCTGGGCAAATTGAAGTGGAGCCCACTAATAGCGAATTCTTGCAGAAAAGAGCTGCTTTGCAGCAATTAAAATCCAATTCGAACTTCACATAGAAACGAACAGGGCAGACCGATAATTTAATTTTGCGGAACAATTTTGGGGGAACTGGTAAGAAAAACGAAAGCGCAGTCCCAAAATAAAAAATAAGGAAAGAAATCGGGTAGAAATAAGCAAGGGCCAAGTAAATGAAGTGAAAGACTACTGCCTCATGCCCACCGCTTTTCCGGAAAACAAGCCTCCAAGCCTCTGTAGCGCCCTGGAGTGGAACTCACTTTGGCTCCGTCTGCTAATTAAGATCTCTGGTTAGCGTGCAGGAGATAAGAAATGACCCTGGCCGAGGAGTTTCCACAGCATCCCTCCAAAGGGATGCTGATGCTGCTGCTGCCACTGCCAGCGGATAGATTTTCTAGTGATTCTCTAGAGATGCACTTGATTTGAATGTGCTGGGCATTCGCCCGACTCATTGCTTATTAATTTTGCACTGCGGAACCCCACCCCGAGAAACCCCAGAAACCCCAGGAGCTTAAACGAAAAACGAGAAAAGCTGCCCATTAAAAGAAAAAAACTTAATTTTGAAGCGATAGTTAGGAAAGTCATTTGGCGCTATTTGTACTAAAAAACAGTTTTGTGGTGGAGATTTACTGAAAATATAATGTAATAATAACTAATTTTATTTATTTACATATTACAAAACTTTATTTAATTTAACTCTGCAGTATAAAATGTAGAATGGTTTTGTTTTGGTTAAAACAAGCAACATTTTAAAATTGCTTACAGCACTTTTCTTAATAATTCACCAACTAATAATAAAGCTTAGATTAAATTCCAAGCCAGCTTTAAAAATATCCAATATAATATCCTAGATATACCTACTTTAGATGATTTAAAATGATTTTATAGGTAAAGGGGTATAAGAATACGAAAATGCATTACGTGAAGTAAAATTAAAACTATAATTATGCCTTAAGCGCCATATGGGCTACGTTCAGATTTAGAATTCATTTATGTTTCAAATGATCCTTTTGGAATGTGTTGAGTTTATTAAAAAATCAAATTAAATTCAATATATAAAATACCGGAACATCAAATCTAAAAGAACTATTCTTTTTGGTATTGATCTTTAGTTAATTTAATCTGATTTAAATAATAAGCCTGCTCTGTATTAATTAACATCCAAACTCGTCCATCAATTAGATTCAATTTTAGTTAGGCTGTCGACTGATGCAATATTTAGGAAAACCTTTGAAATTTTCCAGGATGCATTGCACCTACAGTCCTGTGGTTTTTTGATCAACGTTTCCCACTGCTGAATTGAGTTCACACATAAATCAACTTCATTTGGCTTTGGATCAGATATCCAACTTTACTGGTGTGATGTGGAACACTAAATGCAATTAAAATGAGAAGAGATATCCTCTGGTGGTCATCAATTACAGAACAGGACAAAAGGAACAAAAGTGTGCTAGGATTAGCCTGGAGATTTACACACAGTTTCTGTCACATAGACGGACGGGATCAGAGTGACCAATTTTAATGCATATGCTGCTGGACCATTATTCCCTAGGCTTTTCAACTGCAGCCGTTTTGAAACTTAAATGAATGAGTGATTTCCAATTACAATTTTGAGTTTGGGGGGGAGGGATTTTGGTTGCTGTTATTACATTGCAATAAATGATGCCAAAATTACATTTCGCGCTGTAAAGGACAGGTATGTTAGAATTTAAAAGTTTCTTCCGTTCATCCTTATCGCATCGCCTTCCTAGGCGAAAGGAACTTAGCCCCAATACCCATCACTTAAGGTGACATACATTTCTTTAAGAATAAGAAATATCACGCAGACATCACTCGGTAGATTGATGTCTGTTTCTGTCTCTTCAACGCGATAACTCGCTGGCACTTGTTCGACTGTTGTCACTTCCAGAGCGAAGAGGATAATGAAGTGTCCAAAAGGGGATTGTGAAACCAACTCGAATTTGCTAGAGACGACAGATATTTTGTCATCTGGAAAATTTTGATACGGTGTCAAGGAGATTTGATAAGAGATCTCAATCTGTTTAGAAGCTGATACAACGAACGAAGTACCAAAGGAAGGAGGTGCTTGCAAAGGTGAAGAGTAGTGTGACATATTTCATTCAAATATAATTTGAAAAGAAAGGGGGACCCACATGCACATGATGAAGCCAAACGAAATCCCTTTAAAGTTTTTTACATATACATATTTATGATATTATAAAATATGAATAATAGTTATCAGAAAAATAATTCAAGAGTACACGTCTAAAGAACCTTGAAAGTCATATTGGAAAATTACATACGAGCAACATGAAGGATGGATATTAGGTCTAGAATCTCTGGTATCAATCAATTAACAATTTATTATATTTCCTTATTAGCTTTTGTAGACTCGAATTGATACCTAATTCAAAAGAATTCAATCGAATTGTATATTATGAAAGCATTCACTTATCAGACTTATGTTGCAATAAATGAGAAAATTCCTTTTAAAAAATTTTATTGATATTATTGAGGACAGCTCCTCTATTTTTTCGTCTGTAATAACAAAAGGAATTTTCTTCTTAAACATACTTTACCTATTATATGTAAATATATACATTTAATATTTTAATTGAAAGAAAAATCAACAAATTTATTACGTATTCAGTTCCATCCATCGCAACTGAGTAACAGATTCTTCCAATTTACCACCAACAAGTTAAGCCCATGAAGAAAAGCTTTTTCGAAAACATTTTCATTTATGGCAGAACATGGGAAAAGTTTCTAAAGGTTATAGACAGTTAAAGGCAAAGTAACTAAACTTCAAGTACTTTAAAAGAACTTCTGGCTTAAATTGGTTCACCAGCTTCACTCATATTTCATCCGACCGAACGAAGGCGCCTTTTAACTTGGCCTTTTAAGATGTATAAAGTCACGCAAGTTCAATAGTCCGCAATTTGAGAAATTTCAAAGAAAAAATGTTCAACATAAAATTGAATACAAAATTTGTTGTTTGTTGTTAATCAACTTAGAAATATTTATTTTGATTTCCTGGTTTCATGTTATTAGCCTTATTAATGGCTTTTAATAAAGTAATAAGATATAATAATAGAATTTTTACATTAAACCAGCGTAATTTAGTTACAGTTCATATTACTCATAATATTGTCATAAACATTTGCGAAATTTCAAGAAAATGTCTAAAATATTTGGCGAAAGTTCTTGAAACTTTTTTTCTCTTTAATTTTTCTACAACTAGCAATGAAAAATACCGTAATAAGCTTCCGTGAAAATATTTTGAGCTCTACTCCTTAGGTATAAAAAGAGTATAACTTTAAAAGTTGTGAAAAAAGCGACGACTAAAAATTTTATGCTAGATTCTGATTAAACTTGGTCCTGATTTTTCTGCACACAGAAATCACTGGGGTGAAAATGAAATTCGCAAATCTGATGGCCCACTTCTGGCACTTCATACATTTCACGGCCTTATAATGACTCGGATTCCACTAATAGAAAGATAAATGGGATCACAGATAGGCGACACGGAAATATGACCAACTGTGGGTTTTTGGGGCAATATGAGGAATATGTGTGATGCTGAGAATTTTACATTTAATGCGAAATTATGATTTATGTTCGAAAACATCAAGAAAGTAAAATTATGAGCCTTAAGGATTTTATGTTAGTTAATCGTTATATGTCCCTTTCCTTCTTGTCTTGAATAATAATTAAAATATAATATTTTCACTCGCAAAATCTTAGTTTTTTCTTTATCACTGACTGAAAATATAACTGTTCTATATAAGAAGTGAAGAAGTTTTTATATAATTTTAATTGTTAAAGTACTTACAAACATATCGTCAAAATTCGACAATTTCAGAAACTTTGTAAGTCATTGAAATAACTAACTAAGCTCGGCAGAAAATATGTTTCAGTTGAGTTTTCATGACCTCAAAACATTCTGGGGCGAGAGTATGTAAATACGAATGTTGGTGAATTCGTACATCATAAAAAGCCTTTGTAGAGAGCGGACAGAACAATGGGAATTGTGCATTAAAATTAATGGACTCAAAAGCTTTGCATTATCACAGCATTAGCCCCATGCTGTGAACTCATTCAAGGCATAACAGAGATAAATTGCTTTCTGTAAACTGGAAACATAGCCAGATAAAAGTTTTGCCATGTAGGACCTTCACATACATATATTGATTTTTGGACACTTTATAACCTCCGACGGGAGTTATGATTCGATTTCTCCGGTTGCACAACGCATATATTGTGATTGATAGTTGATGCTAGTCATGTCTTCATTTTACTATGTATTTCATTAATTTTATATGCATTATGCATCGGTATACCAATTTCCGAAAAAAGTTACGATACTAGACATGTAGGTACCTATACATTAAGATTTAAGCAATTTCTAAAACGTAAAAGTTGTATTTGGTATTTGTTAACAATCTTCTTAACCTGAAGCTACTAAATAACTGACAAGAAAGAAATTCAAACCTACGACTCTGAGAAAACAAAATTGAAGCCATAAATATACACTTAAAAATATTATTATTTATTGTATTTCCCATTTTCACAATAAAAGCTGCAATTTCGCAGTAGTTACATCTACTAAGTATCCTTTTGGCCAACCTCTTCCGCGTCTTTTTAAAGTATTAGTACTACCAACCAGAAATTATTCGGTTCATGTTTAAATCAAAGAACGAAGAGTGATCCTATATCCCTGCATAACCCGTATTACCATGCGGTTTTGCATAGATCCCGAATTTTTCCGACAAGATTCGCAGGAATTTTAAAATGCTCAAAACTTTATCTTCTTTGTTGTTATCATTCATGGATGCCACGCTGTGGAGATTTAAGTCTGCGATGCACGAGAAGAATTTTTATTAACACGCGAAGCATCAACGGATTTGTTCACTTTTCGAGAGATTTCAGGGATGATGTCAGCGGAATTACGTTGAAAACAAAGGCTCTGCTTCCCAGTTTTAATAACAATATTTAATTTTATTGAAATGTTTGGAATTTTTTAATAGACTCATCTGAAAATCAGTTATACTTTTGCGTATATTTACGCATATTTATTTTTCACCCTTTTTGGTTGCAGTCGATGTAGCGATTTTGTGCTTTTCTGAAAACAAATCGAAGGGTTATAGTAGGAAATATCCTGCGCTTTACCAAAAGAATGTAAACTTAAAGAAAACACAAATTAAAATTTTACATCAAAAAATGTTTCTTCACTGAAATAATTCGAAATATAAGTGTTTAAAATATAATACATAGAATTAAGAATAGAATTTCCTATTCAGGTTTGATTCGTCACATTGAATTCATTATTCAAAATATTAGCAGGATAGAAAATATAATAAAATTAATATAAAGTTTAATGCTTTCCTTAAAAACATTGGTATACATTTGAATATTGCACAATACTGCATGTGTTTAAGTGGTCTAACCAGTTGACGTATTTTATGATGGATAAAACAAATCTCTTCAGTTTGGCGCAGAACTTTCTAGCTGCGGAATAAATCTATTTAAGATAATCCTTCTTGGGCAGCTGCTGTGGGCTGATTTGGTTAAAATCCGCTCGCCTATGCAGTTCAAAATGATAGACTACCCTTCATAGCTGCGGCAGACAGGCGATATTTACTGGCTGTATGCACGAAACGTATTTTCATTTTATTCTTACCATTTCAGCGGCTATATAATCCTCAGCAGGAAACACTTTGAGACATGATAAAGTGTCGCAGGGCTCGATGGCTGCTGACATGCAATCCAGTAATTGGCACTCAAATTCCCATAAATCGTTTCTTCCTCAACATAACTGAGACTCTGATTAAATATTGCTTTTCGTGAGAGGACCACGTTTAATCTGGTAAATGAAATTTGTTTTTAACTAACAAAACCAGCGTGAACAATATTTCCCAGCGGACTGTGAGACGAAATTATTAGGGATTAATGCGCCCTTAATTGCTGTAATAACTGCTGGGTAACCAAAACCTCAAAGACAATAAATCTAAGCCCTAAGTAGCACACCCTGCAAGGACGTCTCGGCATTCCTCCGACAGAAAATCATCACTCACACAAAGAGGGGTTAATCGATTTATTAAGCGTCGGCTCGAGATTAATCCATCACTTAATGATTTCTGGGCTTGTTTACAACTAATTTGCGGTCGTCGGTTTGATTTATATTTTCGGATTACCGGTTACTAATAGTGGACCACCGGAAGGGATAAAAAGCCAATATAGCGGCCAGAATAGCATGAGCCTTACAATTTTCATCATCATTCTGGAAATCAATTAATAGTGCGGTGCCGAAAAAATAAACACAGCATGCAAACAATTACATATACCAAGCAGAGACAGAGCGCTCTCACATATGCAAAAGGCTTTAGCTAAAACAATCTTTGATTGACATAACATAATACAAATATTTTGACATGACATGCTGCTGTTCAAATAGGGCCACATTGCTCGGTTCCCATAGTCAAAGTAGGTACATATTTTGTTTGTCAGTGAAAGGCTCTGCTTCATCTGCTTCTGACTTCTTAAAAAGCATTTGACTTCGTCTTTGACTCATGTTTTCAAATATTTTATATACCTGAAATTTAAATTTATATATTGTTTGCAATAAAAATTTTAAATTGCTCGACAACTTGTCTTAACCACAAGTTTAATTTTATGAGGATGACCGGTGATGTTGGTTAGTAAAGCGCACAGCAATTATGTCCATACTGTTCGTTAAGGTGATGCGCTTTGACGGTATCTCTTGTAAATTTTCCTGAAACATCCACCATTAAATGAATTTTGATAAAGAGAAGAGACAAAACTCTGGGACACAAGATTAGCATACCTCTGTCTCGTTATTTTCGGCCCTTTGAGCTGTAATCGTATAAAATTAAAAGTCACCAAAGGCACCACTGGGAATACAGCTTTGCTCTTTATCTTCAAGTTTTACGAACATTTATCATGACATGCAGAAGTGCTTTGCTGGGGCCCTGTAACTTATTCAAACTTTATCTAACGTACGTATTAATTTTCATATCTGCGTCATGTCTGCCCTGGTCTCTCGTACAGGATTCGGGATACCTATACCATCTCTTGGTTTGCCTGTAAATACTCCTACAGTGCGTTACACCAATTCCAGGACCGTGCCCTGGACGTGCCTGTAGCGTTTATTTCCCTAAGTTTATTAAACGCTAATGCTGCGGTTACATCTTCATTTCTCTTCTTGTAATTTCAAATTAAGATATTTCGGAGCCAAGAAGCTCTGCGGAACCCTGTGGTTCAAACAAGATGAAGTTTTAATGGGGGATTGCATGGCTTAACGAGAATAATGAACCTCAAAGGAATGAAATTTCTCAAGCCTTTGTTGAATACTTCTAATTTTAAGTAATTACATAACATACCATATTTAGATGTTTTTCTTAGTTTGTGTTTTTGTGTATTAAACTGGAATGTATAGGATACTTGTGAAATATTTGTAAAAATATGATTTTTATTCATCGATTCATTTGTTTGCATCTTTGCAGTTAAAAGCCAATACAGGGTTTAATTTTGGAAAATAGTATAAACAAAACCCTCATGCATCGTGGGCTCCAAATTTTTTTAGTTATCGTATAAAATAAAAATATAATTTTAAAAAGTCAGTTTATTTAATGCCATGAATTACGAGTGTTCAATATTCGTTTTTTAATTAAGTCTTAAAGAAATTAAACTTAAAATATGTATTAAATATGCCGACAACCAGAAAAAATGGTGTTTTGGTGGTAGTTATTCATAAGTTAAGAATTTTCAATTTTCCTTAAAATCTGATACTCGGTATGGTATTGAATACGGAAGTAAAAACATTTATTTTGTTTTGATAAATATTTTGGAAAAGCATGAAAACGTAAACATATAGTTTAAATACAGTTCATAAGTTGGTATATAAAAACTTTCTAAGTAATATAGTAAGTAATTAAGACTAAAAGTTAATCAGATTTCATTTTGTGGTTGGTCCTTTTTTCGAAAATGTAGGTACTAATAACAAAAAGTTTAATCAAAGGATTTAATTAAAAGACCCTCACTAGACGTTTCAATAAGAGTGTTGCTGTTTTACATGCACATGTAGAGCAAGGGCTTATCAACTTTGGAAAGTCATGCCGGGCCACAAATTACTAACAGACGAATATCGCAGCAGAAAATCTCAAAGAGGAATAAAATTTAATCAGTTCAAGTTAATTTCGAGTTCCGTAAATATTTTCTTTCAGATCGTCTTTCATAATTAGATGTAAGGAAACTCGTATCGCACGTTATAACGTTCTCCCCTTCAATTTTTGGATAAAAGTTTCTTTGTCAGTTCCAAAATTACACACACATCAGAGGGCTATTTATGGCACCACCCCTTATACCAGTTTTGTACTCTCTACATGTTCCGTAGATAACATGCGAAAATTGAAACTCCGTGTCAGGCATATAATTTTGTAATAACATTCCACCCTTTTGGTGCACATGCTCTCCGGCCCGCTTACATGACTTTGGCATGTCGGAAAAAATGTTTTCGTGTGTTTCAGCAGCAGATAATTACTACTTAAATTGCTAATGAGGTGTATAAGAAGTGGTGCTCATTTTTTTAAGGTTTCTGCAAAGGTAAAAACAGCCGGTTGTCGTTCTACCCAAATGATGCGAGACATCTTCAGATAAAGCAGATATTTCGCAATATTTGTTAATTCCTTAAAGCTCATTTTCAAGGTAAACCGATTAAAGTCCCAAAATTAATCCTTGCTTTTATATGACGTGATTGTCTTAGCGTGCTTTCTTCTTTCTAAAGAAAAAGCATGAGTTATGTATGTGGAATCTTAGAAGAAAACGAAATTAAAAATGCGTTGAAAGCATACAAAATTTTTAATTTCTTGCGAAAGAAAAGAAATTGCAGGATATTTTAAGGAAATAATTTTCACGTTATAATATAACCATCTAATCTCTGAAAACAACACATCTCGTAGACCCATGTAGTTACAAAGTTTTCCCACTTTTATAAGAATAAATTTTTCGTTGATGTGATGAAAAGTGCAGGGCTTTCAATTAATTTATGTACCTACTTTTCACTGAAACTTTCATCTTCATATTTTTCATTACCTACATACACTAAAACAAAAAATGATTCAAATATTACAAAAGGTCGTTTAAATTCACTTAATTCAGACACATCTAGCTCTTGAAAGCTAATATACTTTAAGTTGCCTTGGAAGGATTTCACTACAATACAGAAGAGAATTCATTTTCATCTTACTCTAAAGACAAAATTGCAGATAGTTTCACCTCAAGTGTTCCCTTGGAAAAATAGAATATAAGCAAACCTTAAGGAAGCATGAAATTAATATTTCGCTGAGAATCACCACTTTTATTTTACCTTGAATGTTTCGTAAAGAAAGAAGCTCTGAGATGCCCTTGTGGCTACAAATCTCTTCATTTAAAAGGAGCATTCTATTTAAACATTTTCCATTTCTGGAGGCAATTTTCTTTATTCGAAAGTGAGAAGTTTCCGGAGAACAACACTTTGAGCTCTGCTACCATAAATAGAGCCAAGTGATAAATTTCAGCAGTTTCGCATTCTTTGTCTGAATAAAGGGTATATCCGCGATAACGAGTTTTTAGTAGGGAGAGAAAGTTATAAACGCTGAGGTCTAAGAAAACCACAATAATCACATTTTCATATCTAATTGTATGTATTGGTATATGCAAGAAATAATATATCTGACAAAGTTTTGTTTTCTTAATAAAATATTAATTTTCAGATATATGACGTAATGTTGTTATGAGTCTTTGTAACTCCTTACCGCAGAGTTTATACATTACTCTAATATATTTTCACAAAATCTATGACAGAAAAATGAAAACATATACATATATCTTAACTAGAAGTTTCTTTAGTGTTTTGTATCAGAAATCCTATACCCGCCAGAAAATGTTGTTAGATTTGGGTCCAAATAAAACAGTAACTTAACTAAATTAAGTGAAAGTGCATTTTACAAAATGCCAATATTATTTACAAATAACATTGAAATTTGTATACCACTTGCACAATGCTCAGATTATCAAAGCAACAATTACTGAGCACTTGCCTGAAGGTGGTAATTTCAAAATTGGAATTCGAGCGATTGACCAACATTTGTGGAATTCAATAATATCCAAATTGTTTCTTATCTTGCTGTGATTCCCATTTGTGAAAGGAAATAACTTGTTACCATAGTAAAACCTGGCCGCATCCTCAATTTTCTTTGGGTATTGTGCAGGTGAGCTATCTTAATCTTGTGCCATCTAACAAACAGGTAGTGTAAACCTCTTTCTCTTGATGACTGGGGCTCTGTTGCGAGTTTCGAATTTCCTGGAAGTAGCAGCCCGGGCTAAAGGATGCATGGCAATAGGAAGATATTTATAAGACGAGTTCCGTCCTTGATTGGATAGATTCCCCGGATGTGCGAAGTTTCTCAAGAAATCGATCGCACTTCTGTTCAAAAGTGGTGTAGCATCTGGCGTTCCATGGAACGCTCACGTATGCAGGCGCTTTCCTTCAAAATTGGTCGGTAGAATTAAACTGGTAGCAAGGAAGTTTAACTTGGAACGAAGTAAGATCCAGATTAAGGAGGCGGAGGACTTTGTCTTCGGATACCACTAACTGCGAACGAAATGGTCCCTGGGTGATGAGAGCAATTTACTGCGAAAGGTCTTTTCCTTCATCACGTGCCCCATAAAAAGGAGCCAATTTATCTGTAGCAGATGTGCTTGACGATTGGCCGGGGGGTTGTAGGCAGGCAAACGACTTAAAAACAGGAAATGTATTGGAGGCCTGGCAAATGGGACGTCATACAATAAAAAACTATCGATCTGATCAGATCTGAAGTTGACAAATTGCAGTTGCGCCGAGATGGCCAAGTAGTTTGCGCTCAAATTGAATGTACAAGTGGAACGTATATTTGGTCTAAATCAACAGTTCTGGGTTAATTGCGTGCCGAGAGTAAATACAGGCAATCCAGACTGGATTTGGTGACGGATGCTCCATTATAATTGATTTAGAAAACACTTTAGTTCAGTACCTACTTCTCTACCAAAATAGAGCTGGAAATTCAGCGAGTAGGTAGGTATTATTTCTTTTTCAAGTTCACCACAATGGGACATTGTTCTGGGTTTCGAAAACATTTTATGGAAATGTTCTCATTTAAATATGTTAACATGATTTCCTAAACAAATCAAAACGGAAAGAAAACATTTCACCGCTCTCTATAAATATTTTGTGGTACTGTGTGGAAAGGCATTTTTCTTTCATTTCAGTGCTTTCTGGGGCCACAGTCAAAAGGAATATATTATCAACTTGTTCACTTGTTCCTTTCTGAAAGAAATCGTAGGATAGAAGCCAACCATAAAGATTTCCTTCTGCTCTAGTTAACAGGATAAATCTAAATTTTCAAGAACTGAGACAGAAAATATTTCTCCATTAAAATGTAATTTTTTTTTTTCTTTTCCCTACCACTGGACTTCCTGGATATTTACAATAGCTTTGTGGTAGAGAGGAACTTCCTTTCATGCACTGCAATTCGATGCGTAAAATTGTACTTTAAAAGCTCTAAAATATGCAAGATATCCAAGAGCACATACATTAGATGCAAAGCTTTTGTTTTATTGGTTTTATGATAAGTAAAATTTAATAACATTCTTCTGAAAACAAGTATGTATCTTTTTCTTAGGGAGTTGTGATGTGATCATTACGGGTTAAGATGGAAATTTGTGGCTATAACAGCACAAAATTTGTTTCCAATTTTTTTTTTTATTTGGTAATGAAAACTCAGAACTTCCATATAGTTTACAAGTTAATGAATTACGGAATTATATTAAATACAAATTCATAGGAAACATATTGGGTTTACTTTAACTTAAAGTGCCTCTCTTGCATTATGTCGCATTAAATATAAATTGAACATAAAGATGTAAGTATTTCGAAATGCAGTAACATCAATGCTTTTATGTACAAGTACAGTCTCGCTCATTTATTCCACTCGCATACATCTTTCCTATTTATCTCTACCCCAGTTTTTTTTATAATTGAACAAAACAATTACATGATAGAGACCTCTGAACAGTACGATTATTGAGCTCGGAATCAACCGTCGAAACAATGCAGCCCCAACGAACGTGTCAATAGCTATTGATATCCTCCAGAATTATGCTCCATAACCACCGCCTCCTCCCCTCGCATTTCCATCGCTCCGACGACGACTTCCTATCCGCCTTCATTAAAATTCTGTTGACACTGCCAGACAGGGCAAATATTCGTAGAGCAACTTACATATGTTTCCTGCTGGAGCATTTAGTCAACACAAATCAAAACCTTTGTAAAATTTGAATAGTTGCCTCGTGCCCCCGTATGTGTGCATGTGCAGGTTGAAAGCCTGAAATTTGCTCGACGTATACTGTCATCCTGTTGTCCTTCCAACGTCCTCGGTGAGAAAATTGCTACTCTAAAATGGCAATGTTTTTGTAGCGTCACTTATCCACTTGTTATTAAGGACAGATTTTGGTCCTTCCGGTTTGAGTGCATGGGCAAACAAAACAAGCAACGTAACACAGATTTCATAGAAGAACGTGTTCTCAAAGAAAATTCTGTTTTAGGGTTCAAGCACAAATTATATAATAGAAAAGTTAGTGTTGCTTAAGTACCCTTAAACTTTTGAAAAGTTTATCGATAAAACTTTGCTGTTTATTGGTCTATTTTCTTGAAATGATTAAAACTCAAGGTAGTTTGATGAGTAAACTCTGAAATGAAAAATGTTGCATCTAACTATAATCAAATTAAGTATATCTTTCTGAGATATATACCTATAATTAATGTATTTTTGTGCAACTTTTAGAGTTTTTCAAGCATAAAAGTAATTTGTGAATTTTGTGCCGTAACACCTACTACTAGAATATCATACTTAGAAATCATTAGACCAATATACTGATTAATTATATGGGTATCTAACTAAACATCCTAATAAATCTTTATATCTTAAAGTTGTTTTCAAAACTAGCCCAGCAGTCAACACTAACTTAAAAATTACTGCCTATTCAACATCGATATCAATACTAATGATGCTAAAATAAATTTGCTTTTTTTAAGCTTCTACGAGTTAGCCTTTAGTTTACAAAAATATCCTTGTACCTAGTGTTCATTTGATTGTTCGAATTTTTAGAAGTGTTTTATAAAAACTACTCTTACTATTTATGAAAGTACATATAGGTAATACAAATCATATCTTGGTTGAAACCTTCCCGGCTCTAGGATTTTGATTTTCAAAATGCGGTTGGTGCCGTTGTATGCCGGAAGGACCATCGAATTGTTCAAGAAAATAAAAAAAAATCAATATTGCGAGATGTTTTAACTCAGGTAAGTTTCTTGAGAAATCCTTCAGAATTATTTATATCTGTCCTAACCTGTATTTTCCGTTTTCAGAACATTTTACCTTCTATGTAAATATGTATGAGTAAAAGTAGGTTTTTTTTCTTGTTCTTTTTAAGGATATACAAATAAATTGAAAGAAAGTTCTAAGACGTTCCTTTTCTGCTCAGTATGTACCTACATATGTATAATGTATTTGTATTAGAAATTCGCCGAACTTACAATTTTCAAAAGGCTATGATTGGTAAATAATACTGAGTGGGTTTCAAACGAAATCAGATCTATGCAACTTTTTTTACAAAGGTCCCCAACAACATTCGTTGTTTTAAAATTGGAAAATGGTTGTTTTAACTGAAGGGAGGACTCTCCAGTGGATTCCGAAGTCGCTCAAAATATGCCATCATATAGTAACTTTGTATGTTTAGCTTAGTGTGTGGGTCTATACATGTATATGTCTGTCCTGTAAACGAACTGTGTTCCTCCGAGGCTGTTTACAGAAGAGCTCGCCTTGCGATACAAATCAATTTAGTAAACTTAATAAAGCCAAATTGACAAATCAGGGCATATTCAACATTGGCAAACTTCGTGCAATATCCGTCGTTCGATCTCGGGCGGAAAAGCCCCTGTCATTTTGCTGGGGGTTGGAGAAAAATCGCTTATTAATAGTTTTCTATACCGTCATATTTCATGCAAAGTAATCCCTTCGTGTCTCCTTTATTTCACGCGAGAGGCGAGGAGGCTGCCGAGTCACGGATTTGCGAAGGACGACACGCCGCCGCCCGTTCCGGGGGCCAAGAAGGCAAACGCCTGATCCGACCCCTGCCCTTTTTACAATATGGAGTATGGACTTGTGGCACTTAATAATCCGAAAAATTTGATTTAGGGCCACATCCCGTGGTGCTTCAGCCATACGGGGAAATAAGCACACTCTTTGCTGAATGTCGTGATGAAGTGGCGCAACGTTGCAAAGTGGTCCTATATCCCAGCTGGGCCCTCTGTCCCCGCGTCTATTTGCTTTTCAGTTGCGAGTGATTGATTGGTTGTAATCAAACGAATCGCCAGTGGAACATGGAGGAAAGGACCTCAACGCAGATATTTGTCATAGCGTAGGTACGCCCAAGTCGGGGCTCCTCTGCAGCCGCAGGGAGTTATTAATCGACCCGAACCGCTGTAATAACTCGCCCCGGAGCCCCTGCACTGTGGCATTGGGCCCCATTTCTGGTGGAGAAGATGAGCGCCATGTTCTCAAGCTTGCTCCAAACGAGTCATAAATGGTAACCCTTGTTTGTGTAATGTGTGTCTTCATTACGCCATTTGCGTTTAAAGCAAAATTAATTACATCCATTAATTTCATTTAAACTCGCTTTATCGCTCTCGATGCGAACCGAATAAATATCCGACTTTGAATTTTATGTGTGGCAACATAAATCTACCCTACCAGGACTTTGCTCTTTGAATTCTTTTATTTGAAGAACATCTCTTCAGTGGATAGGTACTTTGAAAGAATACTTTTTGTTTGAATATCCTGAATTTTAAAACAATAATAAATTTAACGAGGGACTCAAATTTTATAGAAAATCATCCTCTGCCACTTAACGCAATATATTAAATGCAACGCTGCATCCCTTGTCTCAACTTATCTCAGAATCAGCTTTTTATATTAAACGCATATATATTCGAAATATTATTTATTTAAATTTATTTATCAAGTGACACGATCGGCAATTAATACTATTCATTAATTTGAACCCAATTTGTGGATCTTTTTTAGTATTAATGTTCTCGCAGGATCTGGATCCGGATTTGATTGCGAAAATTTTAGGCATTAATAAATAATCGACTAAAGGAGTCGTAGGAGGATTTTACTTTTTTAACTTCTAATTTTAGTTAAGTCCAAAGTGCACTGTAGGTAATCCGTTTATCGGTGTGTACATAGGTATGCCCCAGAAAATGTCAACGTTGCTGAGTTAAAATTGTGCACTCATTACCTAATTCAAAGAAACAATATTCAGAACATAAGGTACGATCTTATCCTGAAAGTAGATACTTTTATTGATATGTCGCAAAGACAGACTCTCGTTATTGAAATTAACCAGGCACGCCTTTCTTGAGTGGCGATAAATAGAGTAATTTACCCTACTGTTTTTCGCTTTTTTTCTCGCATTTATCCATATATCTCTGGGTAATAAAAGAAATACAAGGAAAAACAATACAACGCCAGTTCAAACAAAACTCTCACTCTCGAAACGAAAATGAAAAAAAGGTCAAGACTGTGCCGGCATAAGAAATCTTCTCCGAATTTCTTGATATAGAAGAACTTGCGAAAACAAAGTAGATGACCACTTGATGAGGCGCAGTTTGAGCGAATAGCACCCACGTAGAGAAGACATGGGAGCAGATGGGACGACAAAGAGAAAATTTATACATTCTTATCGAGACTTATTTATCAGATGACAAACTTTCACCCCACATGAGATGGAAGATAAACAAAGAGGCAAATAAATTATCGAGACCATTCACTGAGGTCGAGAAGTTTTTGGATGTACCAAAAGGAACCGACAGATGATGGGAAAATTTATTGAAGGCTTCTGAAAAGGAATAGAAAGAAATTACTTTCTCGCGACCTTAACCCATTTAATGTTTTCGATTTATAGACAGTGTATCTACGCTTCCGATCAAAAGGAGACGTCATTTCACATACCCTTCCTTGCATTGGTCGTGTGTGTCCTTGTTTACAGCAAAAGCTGTCGGATGGGCCCGTACACGCTTCCCCAAACTCTCAACGACCCACGTTAATTGGCGATTTAATTTACAATTTGTTCCTGCACAACCGGCCATTGTGTGATATCAATCGATTTTGTTAGTGTACCTGGTAAGTGATCATTCAAAAGTTATTCCATGCCCAGTGAATGTTGCAGACAACAAGCGAATTTGTTACGGACCGGGCCAACAAAAGGTCCCCGCAATTATTTTTCTTCGTATTATAAACAATTAATTTTGAATTCGAAAACACTCATGAATGCGTGGCGGATAGTAATTATTGGTGCATGTTCTGCGAGGAATTACGATATGCTGCGCAATGAAATATTTAAAGAATGGGGGTAAACCACAATTAATTGCATTTGTTTTGGCACGGTTTGTGTGATGAACAAACCCATGAAGTTGTACCGCTCGCCTACTACGAGTGTTATGAACAACACGAAAACTGGGTTACACGGCTTACATGCGAATTATGAACATATCATGAAACACACATTTTATTGAAAGAGCTTTTAGAGTAATAATTTCCAATTGGGCTCAGCTCGTTGAGATCAATACGGGCAAAAATAAGGGAACGCGGCATTCGGGCACTTGCTTGTTAACTCAACGGAATGCAACTCAAATGGCTTTTTGGGCATTTTTAAAGCTCAATATTTTATTTTATTTTTTTTCAATTTATAGGAGTGGTGAGGATCATGAAAATTAAAAAGACAACACTCGTTTTTAATAAAGAAACAGTTCCATTTTAATCGAAGGGCACGCAGGAATGTAAAATTGACTGGATTGGTTGTAAATATGGATTTTCCTTAAATCAATTCATTGATGCAAACCTGAGTTTCCGTATACATATGTATATGTAGATCAAAATTATAACCAAACTGAAATATATATAGGTACCTACATAAAATATTTTTTTAAGAAGATTAACTCTTACGCGATATAATCTTCAGTTTCTGGCAAATACATGTTTTGAGATCAGTAGTTTAGGCTAAATTGGAAGAGAAGGATCCTCATTTAAGTTTTGAATTTATTTGAACCTAGCTAACTAAACAATATTGTTACACAATTAATTCCAATTTTATTTTATTTTAAAGTATACCTAATAATACCTTCAAAATATTCTAGAACATACAAATTAACACTTTTTACCTACTTAAACTATGAAAGTAAAATAAAGGCAAAAGATGAATTAAAACTTCAAATTACTTTTCTTTTATTAAAAGCCCTTGAAATTTAAATATTTTCTCCTCTTCAAAAATTTTATTTAAGAGATCAGACAGTTCTTGAATATGCCGAAAAGGAAGAGCTTATTAGAAACAGAAATATAAAAAGAAATATGTGATAAAAATATACGTACTCATTCATTATTAGGTATTTTGAATGTTTGAAGCCTACACAGCAACACGTTTCGTAGAAAATAACTTTGGTTCATCTTAATATTTTCCTCCTTACATCAGCATAGTTATGAAGGTCTATCTACAGAATTTCTATTTTGAAAATACTCCTTTTAAGACAGCCCCAGGTTTGAGGTATGAATGCATCTGTCCGACGCCCGAAAGTCTACTTCAGAACTATTATGTCTAGAATTTATGTACAACTGACTTATTTTTAAGCCCAGTGAGAAAATTTAATTTCCGCAATCCATCTGCAAGTCCAAAGGATTCAATATTTCAAGAACATCCAGGGCATGTACCAGTACATAGCGTACATATGTAGTTCAGTCATAAATTGCAGTCACTTCCAGCCAGTACTACAAATCTTTCTGGAGATTCTTACATCTCACCCCGGGCTTGGTATAGAGGTGTATACTAGGTATAAATGCACTTATTCCATGCTTAGGAGTTATATAATTTCAAAATAGGAAAAGGTGGCCATGGTCTCGGTTTCTGGTATGCATCCTGAAATAAATTTTATGTGACTTCTCGTTGTAGGGAAGGTACGAATTCCTGCCATTTAATTTTGGCTCATCCCGCGAGGGATAAAGCAGACTGTTGAACTGACAATGAATAACGACAGCTGTAAATTGGTATTAAAATTCGGTTGTCCTTTGAATTAAGGAGTTGAACTATTTCCAGTCTAGAGTGCATCTACTGCAGTCGTCAGACTAATTAGTTTTTCTCTCTACGGAAAACTTACACTTAAAATTAACTTGGATAGAAATTTACCAGAGGTATTGGTTATAATTATTTAAAAGTTAACAAGATTTTCTGATTTCTGGTTATTAACGGGCAGCTGTTTCACTTCCCAGTTCTTGGTACAACAGTCCGAAAACAATTTTTACCAGAAATTGCCAAGCTTTCGTATTCACAAAAGGAATAAGTTTGCAGTTGAGAAATTTCTGACTTTTTAAGAGTTACCAAGGAGTTCGAGTTTGTCTTCCAACAGTTCAGTCAGAACTTTGACTGCAGCTGTGTTTTATTTGACCATTTTTAAGGAGGAAGACAAGATGTTTCTAGAAGCTTAACAGTAAACACTTGAGCTTTACTTACAGTTTGGGGAAGTTTGGGAGAAATTATACTGGTTCTCTTCTCATGTCTTGTTAAAGGTACACTTGCATTAAATTCTTAATGATGTCATGACCATGGGAGTTGACTAACTATCTCGTTTAGAAATGAGTAAAAAAAATTAAATTCAACTCCATTTCACCAATATGAAATATTGGCTTTTTCGAATTGTAAATATGATCGTCACACCAACGTACACATTCGCACAATTATAAAACGTACACTTATCCAATTTACTAAGAAGTGTTTCTCAGACATTGTTTGAATACGAAATTAAGTTCTCCGCAGGATTTGCATACTTTGGCAGAACCCTTGCATAAATTGTAGAAATTTTCTAGCTTAGATATCTAGGCGGATAGGACCGGGAGAGAAAACAACTCTTTGCCGGCCTTCAAGTTTGCCTTATGGAAAGTTAACGAACTAGAAAGCAAATTGAAGTTAATGTATGGAGGCGAGATATGTGCTCCGGTAAAGCCCGTATAACTTTATGGGATAAGCACATACCGTACACAATCACACTCTGGCGCGATTTTGTGCCTGAGGAAACAATTTGTAAATTCTCTCCCGATAAATTGCATAATAACGAAAAATTTGCATACGGCAAGCACAAGAGATGGAAATCTATTTAGTGTCTTTACAATGTAGAAGTTAATTAACGTTGGAATATATTAATCCGTAGCACCTTCACGGTACAACTAACCATTTCTAATTTATGCTGTGATGTTTAATTTTAACGTTTTCATAAGACAAGAATCAAAATGATTATATTAAAATTTTTTCTTGAATATAGATATCAAAGTATTTTATGATAATAGGTAAAATTTGTATAGAATAGCAAATTTGAAATGGATGTTATAGAGTGGCAGGAAAACTGCAAATTTTGCAATTTTTATAAATTAATCTGCATAAAAAAGATTCAATTTATCTTTGTGTCTTCTCATACTTTAAACGATAATAAGGTCAAACTTTGTCAGAACAAATAGAATTCGCTTTGGTTTGTTTTTTAAACATTTCATTTTTTTTATAATTCAAAACAATTTACAATAAAATGTTTTTTTCTGTCTATATCCATCCAAATTCTTTTTTGTGTAGTATATTTAAAATATGAGTCAATCACAATAGTTTGGCATAATTTATCGGCTTCATTGAAAAACGAAACAATCTTTGTCAATAAAGTTAAAATTTTAGATAGATATTATATAATACCTATACTATATAATTTAAAATTTATATTTTGTTCTGAGCTCAAATAAATTGCTGTTAATATTCATTAAAATTCACTCTTTTACGTTTCTCAAAATGAACATGATGACCGAGGGGACTCTATAACAACCTCTTGGCGAATTTTCAAATGAATTTGAATTTGTCCTCATTTTCCTATCTTAGCTCATCTTGGGACTATTGAACCTTTATTTCTATGTCATAGCCCAGTTTGTGATTAAAATAAATATGTCATATTTGACAGATTGAGCTTATATGCATACAAAACCCTGCTTAGTGTCGTGTGGAGTTGGTAACCGCACAAAGGAAAACCAAAGAGTTCTTAGCTTTAACGTTCGTTCTATACGCATTTATTCGTGATGTTTTTCATTTTTTCTCACCTGAGACCTGGTTCTCATCCAAAGGATAATATAATTTGCCTATAGAAAAAAAAATGCCTTCCCAAGCCGAACGAAGTTTTTCTTTGGGTCCTATTTCTATGGTACTTCAGAGGCTGCTCCTGTGATAAGGAGCTCCTTTATATGCTTCCCTTCGCAGGGATAACTGATTGATTGGATCTCTTCCGGTGATTAATGACTTCGCTAATATCATTTCTTTTAGGGTTTTCGCAGTTCAACGAGATTTATTATATTCCGCCGTGCAAAAGGGTAAGTGTGAATCATCAGAACGTTCAATTTTCCCAAGTCATCCAGCTGGATGGGGATTTAATTGAATTTATAATGACACGGCAAGTGATAGTGTGGAAATAACAGGTGTTCTCAACATCCTTCCAAAGTTGTTAACCAAATTTTTCCTCTGCTTTTTTCTGAATGACATGAACTGCTGCTTCATGCTTTTCAGATGTTGTAATTACATGGTTAGGGATAAACTCCCACTTCGGCTGATTTAAAGCTTTACAATTTCAGTTCGTATTTGGAATTATTTCGATTGAAAACTCATACTTATCGATTTTCCTTTTACTTCGAACGTTTTTATAAAATTCTCTTATTTCTCTAAAATTTCACATTTATTTTTGTAATTCATTCCCCAAAAATGGTAGAGATTCGCAGAAAATTCATTTGCAGGAGCAGCCAAGTTAAAGCCGTGGCAACAAACAGAGCCAAAATCGATTTGTCCTGTGTAAATTCAAATGCCGCATTTATTTCCGAAAGGAAGAGCTTTACCAGACCATAGATAAAACATGCATACTTGTGTGAATGCCGAATGTTGGACTACCTCATGCGAAAAATTCCAAAATAATTAATGGCAATGAGGGAGCTAAGAGCTCCTGCTGGACCTGGTCGAACGTCTGGTTCTATGTGTTGTACCGTGAAACTGCGCGGCCGGGTACCAGGAGGTCACAACTATAGTTTAAATAAATGCCTCAATAAACGCTGGTATTTTGAATGGTATACTGTCCAGAAATTATGGGACTCTTTGTCGTCAAATTTAACTTCGGATTAATAGAATTATAGCTAAATACCACTTGCAAATACGTCGAATATAACGGGAACGTTTCAAAATAGATGTTTGATTACCGATTATACGCTGCTGAACTAGATATGTCACGCGACTAGATGTATTGAAATTTAATTCATTTTACGATAGAATTTCGATTAAACAACTTTATTGAATGTGATAAATGTATAGAAATTTTCTTTTACTTTTATTAAAAACTGAAATAATTTCCACTGAAGGTCTACTAGGTACGTACTTGCAATACAAAATCGTAAGATGAATATAATTCGCAATATGGATATAGCTTTTAATTACATTTTTTTGAAACAGATACACAATCTAAGAAGTATCAACAACATGTCTTTATGAAAATTTTTTTTCTTGCTGGCTTGACACATGTATGATAAATTGTAACTTATGCTACTACACTTGTAACTGAACGCTGAGAACTTTTCTATTCTTAACAGAAATGAAAGGGCTGACAGCTGGATAACAGCTCGGAAATATGACAAGAACTCTAGGAAAAGATTTATCAAGGGATTAGTATGTCGGAGCACATTTTCCACTTGCAGGTGCCTGTCGATAATTTATGAAGTTTTAAGATAATCCGTCAAGATTGTGAAGGGTTCAACTAGAGGCAAAACCGAATTTCTGAAAGACCATCTCAACCGAATGAAGACTAGAGGAAATATTAAAATTTTTTCTCTCGAGGAAGGGGTTTTCCAAATCAGAATATACCTCGTTGAGACCGTGGAAGCCGCAAACACATTTGGTTTATACCATTCTTCCATCTAAATTTACTTCAGGTTGCCTTTTTTACCTGAAGCTAAAACAGCATATTTGAGATGCACTTCATATGTGCTCCAGTCACATTCGCAGGCTTTTATAATATCAAGTTCGTCCTCTGATGGGATATAACCAAGGTTGTATTTGAGTTGAAATTTAAATTACTTTTTTGCGGTTTTAAGTACGTCCTCTTCCATCTGCTTGCACTGGGCTTAAGAGGTCTTGAAGTTAAAATTATATGGGATGTGTGGCGGTTTAAAACCAACCATGATATTTAAATAAATTAGAAAAACCAAGATGAGATATAATTTCCTACCAAATAAATATAAATAATGTAGGTATAAGCTAAATAACAAACAGATTGCACAAAAGCAGCAGTAAATTCTCTGAGGATTTTTAATATGGTTTAATTTAAAACTCTTAAAATGACACCGTTTCCTTAGAAACAATGCAAATTATATTGAATCATTGCAAAATTCACTACTTGTTGGTTTGAGCGCCGATAATCTTTTCTTTAAAATATCACACATATTTTCAATAGAACTGCGATTTAGTGACATGATGATTTAATATGATATTGATTAGATTGATTCTGAACCATTTCTTTACGTTTTGTTGTCGTGATTCGGATTATTGTATTTCTGGAATACCAATGGTATTTCGTCTTTTGCATAAGATAATATAACTTCTTCAAGGATATGAACATAAATGATCTGATCCTTGATTAGGTGGATCTTATAATATAGAACTAATACCACAGTACGTAAATTATGTTCACATAATGAAACAAATTTTCAAGTAATATTGAAAAATTGCTCAAAACTATCACTAAATACTTACCTTAACATTTGGATATTGCATTTCTTTCTGTAGTAACTAATAAGAAATAACTTTAATTTTATATTGGGTTTTTTCAATTTCATTTACATAATTCATTCAAAAATTGTAATTTTTTCCGTGACACGCGTTTTTCAAGAAAATATGTACATAATATTTTTTAATAACAAACACATACTTATAAACATTAATTTTTAAAATATTTTTAGATGTAATAAATATGTATACCATTGTATTATAATTTGTAGAAGGTGGTAAAGATAATACATATATGAATTTTATTTCGTTTTAAAGTATTTGAAATAAAGCACTGGATTGGAATGTTGTTTTTGCTTATGTAGCTATATGATAAATTTTATACTACAACCACCAAAGTCCGAATCACTTCTGCATTTAAAGTTCAATACTAGGTTACTCCCTTTACTTATTTAAGGCATTCCGAATGTCTTCTATAATAATAATCCTCCCAAAATAGCAATCTGCTGCAATAATGCTCAAAACCGCCTGGATGCAGTAGGAAGTCAAGAAATTTTACATTATGCCTGTCCAAGATAGAGTACATCCATCGAAAATAATCTTATTAGAACTGTAAACTTTGTCTAGCATAATAAAGGAGGAGCTGGTTAATAATGCCCAGCAAGCAACCGAGCCATCTGGCCACAAAGAAGCAAATATTCCCGAGCACAGCCCTTTTCCCTTTGCCCGTCCATGGTGCTTATCGAAAACTTCACTGGAGCAAAACTAAGTTCCTTCGAATATAAATTGCCCTCAGCCAAAATAATGCAGTGGAAAGGACGAGCGATTGTTAACAATTTCTTGGAAAGTTGCCGCTGCCCGGAATTCAAGTGTTACTCTCCCTGAGAAATAAATTCATTTTTATTCTGCCACTAAGAACCAGTGGTGGATGGAATTGGAACACTTTTTCAAGGAGCAACTTATGGTGCAATAAGGCACTGAAAATGTTACGACCGTTCCCGAAAGGCATGAGAACGATGTAAAGTGCATAATTCGCGAAAAAAAAATCGTTGCATTAATCCTTTGAAGCGGTCGGCATGTAAAAACGACTTAATTCCCTTAATTTGGGGACTATATCCCTCCACAAAACCCCTGTTGGCCAAGAGCACTTAACCGCAAACCCCATCTTTACTCCAACTGTCTTTCAATCGTTCGGGAAGGAGGGATTACGGTGCAGAAGTTTTCGAATTAAATAATTACGAGGATCATATCCTATTACCGCATAGCAACACTTCCAGGTTTATCCCCCTTCAGATGGCTTTATAAACTCTGGAGCCATTAACACCTTTTCGCCCGGATTGCTGTGCCCTCCCGTACAGGAACAGGGAACCTATTTACGATGTTAGCTTTGTGTGGCGAACAGGAAGATCTTATCGGTTACATTGGTGGTTTTGCTTTACTTTTGCACGGGAAGGCAATTTGTTATGGGGGGAATTAAATTAGCAACAATAGTTATGGGAAAGGCGGTCTGCCCTTGTTACTGCACCTCCTGGTGGCTATATTCCAGTTCGACTGTGATCCTAAACCCAACATTCCAGAATCCTGGGCCATATCGATTGATTTTTCGAAGTGAGTTTTTCAAGTAGGTAATTCGAGCGTGGACACTGTTAAGGTTCCTTAATGCAAGGGACTGTTTCTTTTTAAGAACCCTTCGTTTTGGGTATCCAAGGGCACTGATTTTATTATCCCCTCATTAATGACGCCCACGTGAGGGATCGAACCTGATTCCCCATCCTCCTTCCCATGGGTGTTTGTTTATTTAACCTTCTCCCGCAGGAGATTAGGCTGTAATACTAATGATTCCCACATTGAATTTCTTCAAATCCCCTGGATATATTTAAGATGGGAAAGGTCTTGCGAATCTCCAGAGAGCAATTTTCTTACTTCACACAACTTTGGTAAGCAATTATCCCTCTTTTGGATAATCCAGTTCCAAGAGGGAGGCACCTAAACACATTCGTCTGTGCAGGAGAAAATGGGTAGTAAACAGCTAATCCGACCTATCAGCCGAGGTTAAGGATTTTCGAGAAAAATCTTCTCACAATTGCTGATTACTCACTAATTCCAGTCAGAAGGTGATATGTGTAGGGCCAACAAAGTTAAGAAAACTTAAGCTTAACCCGAGCTCATGTGATAATAAGTCACCCATGGGACTTCAAATTATTTCACTCAAACTGGTGAATTTAAAGTGCTAATCAAAAAACCATTCGTCCAAACTCATATTTCATTTGTACACGTTCATATGTTATTCATGTAATTAGTGCAGTGTAATTCCATTTAAATTTTAGCTAGATGTCACTCCCACAATTTAATTTCATTAAAAGTTTTAATTTAATCTCTATATTAAAAATTCATGCATTAATAGCAAAGCATGCAATTTAAATTAACATTAAAAGAGTAGTAGAGCAACATTTTCTACATATAGTTGTTTATCTAAGTCATACGTCCAATTTAGATTTAGAATTTAGCCAAACTCATCAAACTTAAAATGCAATATAAGAGCTTAAATTTCCTAGTATAGTTGATATTCATAAAATTTAAGCTACTCTTAAATATATGTTTGCTTTTAATCATTGATCTAAACTTTTATCATCAAGTCTTAGAATAATTTGTTGTAACCTTTTTCCTCTTAGACATATCTAATAGAAAAATATATTTATTGCACCATAGTTTGTCCTACCTTTAATCTTACTTAAGATTGTGCTATAGAAATACAGTGCTGTCTGAAATTATAGGACCAAGCTTTAATTTTGCATATATGGTCTATTCCCAAGCCCATAACTTGTTGGTAAGGAGAAGAGGGATGGTGACAACTGGTATATATGAAATCGTTGTGTGTCCTTAATTATTCCATAAATTTTTTTAAAAATTCATGTACTAATTTTAACAAAAATCGTAAAAAACTCAATACAATAGTGTTTAAAATTATAGGACCAATTCTCTCAGCACTTAATATGATGTCTTTGGCCTTTATATACAGGGTGTTTTGCTAAGGTCTGAACAGGGGTATGCCAATCGATTCTAAATGGTTTCCTGATCAACGTTTCTTCGGACACCCCACCCCCTTAAAATCGGCCCTTCCCCCCCAAAATCGCGATTGAAAATTTGGAGGGGGTCAACCTAGAAAATGCTTCATAAGTTCTTTCAGAGATATCCTAGAATACTGGTTGATAATGCATTAGAAGAAGATGCCTTCAAGCTTTCCAACGATACCACCCGCGACCCAATCAGTTAACAAAGAACCGGGGGAGACCCCGTCAAATTTCGAAAATGGCAATTTCAAAGCCCAAAATTTGACCTTGACCCTTCATTCTGTCGATTTTTTGTATGGGAAGATCGAAACTTTTCTTGAGAAAAAGCTTCCCTGTCATATGGCCTTTCTCAAGAAAACAACCGCACTGGAATCCGACGGCGCGTTCCGAAGTTATTCGTCTTCGATGGTTCAGCCCTACGGAGCAGATGGTCGATGTGACACTTTCGAATTGGACTTCATTGCGAATAGTGGGTTTTGTTGTTGTATCAATTATTGTAACACGAATAACTTGGCAACGCGCCGTCGGATTCGAGTGCGGTTTTTTTCTTGAGAAAGGCCACATGACAGGGAAGCTTTTTCTCAAGAAAAGTTTCGATCTCCCCATACAAAAAATCGGCGTAATGAAGGGTTAAGGTCAAAATTTGGGCTTTGAAATTGCCATTTTCGAAATTTGACGGGGTCTCTCCCGCTTGTTTGTTGACAGATTGAGTCGTGGGTGGTATCTTTGGAAAGCTTGAAGGCTCAGCTTTCTAATGCGTTATTAATCAGTATCCTAGGATGTCTCTGAAAGAACTTATAATGCATTTTCTAGGTTGATCTCCTCCAAATTTTCAATCGCGATTTTAGGGGGGAAGGACCGATTTTAAGGGGGTGGGGTGTCCGAAGAAACGTTGATCAGGAGACCATTTAGAATCGATTGGCATACCCCTGTTCAGACCTTAGCAAAACACCCTGTATATAAAGGCCAAAGACATCATATTAAGTGCTGAGAGAATTGGTCCTATAATTTTAAACACTATTGTATTGAGTTTTTTACGATTTTTGTTAAAATTAGTACATGAATTTTTAAAAAAATTTATGGAATAATTAAGGACACACAACGATTTCATATATACCAGTTGTCACCATCCCTCTTCTCCTTACCAACAAGTTATGGGCTTGGGAATAGACCATATATGCAAAATTAAAGCTTGGTCCTATAATTTCAGACAGCACTGTATTTGGAAACTCGTAGGTTCATAGAAATTCCATTTATTCATTCATGCTTTATTACGCATTTCATTTAAATATATTTTTAATTCAAGTAATAACAGTCAAAACTATAATATGAATTAAACCCCAAAATAATGAACTTTCAGTGTATTCAGAACCACATGAATAAAATCTAAATAGGAATTAAAACATACGAACAGGCATTTAACGCACAATAATAATGCAATAAGTCACTAATTCAACTCATATAAAATGCAGCTCACTCGCTCGACGCGATCAGAGTAAAACAAATCTAAAATTTTCATGTTCATGTTTGTATTTTGATATTTATAGAATTAAATATCGATCAGTTATAAAATTCAATTTGTATGCATTCCTTTCAGTTAAGAAATAATTTCATTTTTCCGGGCAAACTAACAAATGCGCCCAAGAGGAATGAAAGCCAAAAATTACTTTTTATTCATATATATACATATGTAGATATGTATGTACCTACATCAAAAATAATATTTGAATACAATAAATGCCAAAACAACCACCCGCAATATATTATTATTTAATTATTTTTTGTCGGTCTCGATATTTTGAATTGCTTTTGAATGCAGATTTTACATATGGATTAAAAAAGCTCGAAACCATAAAAACAAACTTGTTTAACTAAATTCATATATTGTAGTAAAGCTTGTTGAAATGAATAGAAATTCAATTTGACGAAATCATATTAAATATGATAAAAGCCGACAAATCCGGTTTTAGGGATAATAACCTGCATCTGGGGCACATAGTTACATCAACAGAGGATATCTACCAATGCGGATGTAAATAATCAGCTGAACAAGCATTTAAACATGCCGGAAGAGACGAAGGATAAAAATTAAACAAGATAAACTTTGCTTGGACGTAAAATATGCTAATTTGGGGACGATAGCTTCCTACAGGATGCCGATGGCTTCCAGTTTTCTCTAAAGCTACGTTGTTTCAATCCCGTCGTCTAGGTTGGGACTCTTGTTATGCTATTTGCAGAGGAAATTGAAATTAATCTCGTTACCTTCTGATATGAATGAGGACTGAGAAGGTGCTTTTGAGTTACTGTGCGTCAACCTGGTTAGTTTTCGAGGACGAAGGAATTTGCCATGACGACGGCGCCTGCGGTGGCGACGGCTCTGGAAACGTGGTACACCGAAACTGACCACCAAACCCCAAGAATAACCTGGCTATACTGACCTGTAAAGAACCCTTGAGGTGTTCTGAAGAGCTTACTAATTGTGATGCATAGCATACGAGGGCAAATGAAATTATTGGAAATTTTAATTGGATAAGGTGCCATCACATCCTGAGATATGGACAGGATCTATCTTGTGTATCATTTGTTAACGTCCAGATAACGCAACGATTTTTAAAATTTTCTCATAAATAGAGCTTCGTAAACTATCAGGGATATGTTGAATGACGATAGCAATCAGAACGTGAAAAGCGTTCGAAAAAATTTCAATAGAAATAAGAAACTAAGTAGTTAAAGCCCTCCATATGATTAAAACCTTTAATTGTTTGCAACACAATTTTCTTTCATTCACAATCATATCGATGATGATTGTTAGGGGATGAAAACAATGTCACACAATGCATTTCTCAGCGCATCTTTATAAAAAATAATATATAGTTTAAATATATGTATATGCGTATAGGTTGAGAATTTTTCAGTATTTCATGAATATTAAAACATATTAATTAATGTTACTTTAAATTACGTAATTTTATACTTCGTTAAATCTAGTCCGTAGTTGTACCTACCTAAAAGCAAAAAATCTATTTTCAAAGCGACGAGAACTTGTAAAATTAAGGCGCCGCCGGTTTGACGGAGCACTTGAAAATTGCTAATGAAGTTTTTGCAAGAAAGTAACTTCTTCAACTTTTCTGCGAGGCCTAAAAACCGCTACTTATAAAATCTGAGAAGAGAAAATGTCATCTCAATTAGAAGCGACCAAGTTTTTGAACCTATCAAAATTTGGAAGTGACTCATTTCCTTAATGGTCCGCCATCAGTTTACTTGGCTGCTTAGTTGTAAACACCTCCTCGCAACCCTTTCCTGTGGTGCACGAAAATTTTATCATGACAATAATCAGCAAAAGACGCTACAGCACCAATGGCAGTTTGTAAAGAATACTAAAGTTAATCTCTCCATTCCCTATTTCATGCCTCATTAACTTGCTTCCTGATTAGACTTCTTTTATTGCGACAACTTTCTGGCAAACACAATAAAAACCAGTGGTACACTGCCTCATGCCGTTTGATGAGACAGTCGAAAGCCCCCGAAGAAGGAAGTGACGAGTTGAAAAGTGGTAAAAGGCTCTTCCCTGTCCCTGGAGAGAGGATAGGATGCCCTTTTAGGAGTTTTTGTCTTTTTTGAGAAAACAAAGGGCGTCTTCATTACCATTAACATTTTAACGAGCTCTTGCATAAGTGCGTTGAGGGTTTATTTTACTGAGTCGAAGGGTTTATTCAGAAAAAGTCCTTTAATTTAAAAATATATTCGTTTCCCACATTCCCCCTTCCAATTGGCTTTCGCTGCCGCCATGGAACCACCGAAATGGTGTAGGGTAGGGTATCAAACATCTCATTCATCCTTATCATAAACTCGGGGAAAAAAGCATCTTTCTGAGAAAACATAACCATCGGACTCTCCATCGGCACTTCATATCACATCAAGGCCATTTAATTTCTGCTTAAAGCTTCAATGAGTTACTTAGCTTAAATCGGCTCGGAGGGTGAGCACTTGGTGAGCTCATCTTCATAAAACATTAATGTCCTCCACCGCCATGCCAGAAGGTATATTAGTTCAAATGAAATTGAACTGGACGTGGCCAGATATAAAAGGAAACGACTCATCAGGATGATTTACTTTCATGGGCAATAAACGATATCGCCCACTTTTATGCGGTTAAAGCCTTCCCTGCAGGGAATTTTTGGGGGCTGTTCTCAATATATATACGTATATATTTTTTTGGGAATTTTTCTCGACGGCGGTGCTATTCGTAATTCAACCATGTCGGACAAGTCGTCGCTGGAACTAGCAAAAGAAAAAAAAATGATAATTTTTTTCCTTGTTATTCTTTAAAAGCATCATAAATTTGCCAGCATAAAAGTTTTATTTGAAATTTTTATTTTATCAAGATTGTGTAGACTTTCAGACTAGCTCTCTTGATGAATTCCATTTTAAAATTAAAATAACACTGGCAAGAAAGTCTCAGATCTTATGAAAAATAATGCAATCTTTTAAATGGAATTCCTTCTATGCAATAATGGAAAAAATTATGACCACCAAGACCTAAGTTTATTTACATTTCCCTCTATAATTACAAAATAAGGTATTTTCCGTATTTTGTGCAATATATACCTACTTATAGTTGCTATACTTTGGAAAATAAAGGAACATATTTTACTGGCTGTTGGAAAGAATTAAAACACTTTTCCCAAAATCGTATAATATAATAAAATTATACCTTTGTTATAGGCTATTTATAAATAAATGAATGAAGAATGTACTTCCAGCACTAAATTTAGTTAATCCTTTTCATTATAACTGATTCTCACGTTAAAACAGAGATAACAAGGTCTTTGATATTATTTTTTAAATTAACATCTTATACATATGTATATAGGTATCAAAAATAATTATATTCCTGTACGATATGAACAATTCCATTCATTGTTTTTTTCATGTTGGAAAATTAAAAAATTTGAACGAATTTCCGAGAAATTGACGTTTCAAGGAAAAGATTTTAACGCAAAAAGATCCTAATAATTCACCATTTTAGAATATTTAAGCTGAGACATTTTGCGGAATTATTTGGCGTAACTAACAAAAAATCATTATATTAAAATATTCTCTACACGGAATTTCGAAACCGTTTTTCATTAAGTTGAAATTCGAAAATGGTTTGAGTTTGACTTTCTGTGAATTTGCATAGATCTATTCACGAATTTAAGTTGACAGACAATAGTTGACAAATAGCATAAAAAAAACTAAAGTGAGAAGAAAAGCGTTTGAAAAAGCATTCCGTAGAGTTCACTATAAACATCTTGAGCATAGCTATTCTATTGAGAACCATCTGAAGCGCATTTCCTTTAAAAAATGATTAACCGTCTTAGGGAGCACCTCCTGCCCGGGGAATGCGGAAGCATGGCTGATAGCCTCGTGGAAACAAAAATGTATTACGTCGCAGCTCGCTTGTAATATCTTTTTAGTGACAATTTATTCCGCCATCTAAAAGCACACCACTTTGCTGGGGAGGTTGCCTTTTGTATCGAGATCGCACAGGGTGGCTCAAAACTGTAGTAGTTTCCATTTCTACGGAAGTGGAATCCAGGGGAATAGCAGGAAATAAGTAGAAATAAACGGAAAACAAAACTCATATCGTTTGAACAAGCAATTTCCTCTCCAAGACGCCTTCAATGAGAAAGAAGTGAAAGATGCGGAATTCCTTTGCCGCTTAAGCTCCGGAGATAAAAGACATAAAGACGACGGTCGGGGTGGTTGGGGGGCAGACAAAATTCGGTTTTAACTTTAAGAGCTTTCTAACTTTTTTTTGAATGATACGGAAATATTTCAGAGTCGAGAGCTAGAGATGGTTGTCCTCGGCGTTAGGTCTGTGGCGTGCCATCTCAGCTGTCTTGATGAATATTTACTAGGGGATATTGCGGAGTATAAAACTGCAAAAATTCATCTAAAATCGCTTGTTCCTGCGGGCTCTTTTCAGCTGCAGAAGAACTGAGAAAAATATGAATGTGCAGGCCTTGAGTGCGCTCCCGGGTTGTTTGTATTCATAAATCCAGCATCATTTTGGAATCCGCAAATCAGATTCAGATTTGTAGTCCTTGAGCATTCATTTCCATATTCCTTCACCTGCTCATATTTTTTCGCCTTAGAGCGAGTTTCTGAATGAAAGATACGGACCTATTGAATTTGTAAACAGTGGTTTCGCCTTGAACATTTCGGCAAACTATGGCAATGGCAAATATTTAGTTGAAAGATAAAAATGGTTAAAATTTGCATCGCTTTAGTTACCGAGGTTCATAAGGAAACCAGAAATATTTAGAAAACCAGAAATCCCCTTATTATTGCCAAATGCTCAGTATGAAACGAGGTGAAATGCAAGAAATCTAATTTGTCGGGGCGATTATCCCTATCAAGTTTGAAGGATGAAAATTGGAAAAACTCGCAGGGCCTCGAGGTTATGCAAGTGTTAAAAGGCAGACCCATCAAGCGCTTACACTATCTTCACTAATGGGGGGCTCGACTGTAGGGAAACGGAGTCACTTAGCCATTTCCTTTATGGCTAAAACTAAATCGACCCAAACCCAAAATTAATGACGGGAATTCATTTGCCACAAAACTAGAAGGATCAAGGGATCCTGTGGCGAGAGTTGGTAATAAAGACGTTCAGCCATTGAACCTGTAAAACGTGCCATTCCCAGCCATTCGGGTTAATCTCATTACTCCAAACGAAATGGCTGAAAGTAGTTTTGCGGGAACAGGAGTATCACCGGAGCATGTATGCGTTCGAGGTCTATTGGGCCATATTTAAGAGGGAAACTCCTCCACAGCTTCCTGGAGTTCCCGGCCTGGTTCGCCACTTGAAAGTACTTCAGGTAATTAGACCAATGCATTAGGCAAATTGGAGAAGATTTTAAAGCATCACATCTCCGTCCGTAACACAACAATTTTAGTTCTCTTTCGGTCACGAATGTAATTATGTGCCACATCTCACGTGTACCTGGGCAAACTTGAAAGTTCCTTTGAACTTGCTAACTCAGTTTCCTAATTTTACGTGCGACATAAAACACTCTTTTTACGTCCCTATTTGAACTAACGTTGCCTCTTGCCTAGGTTTAAAAGCCACCGCTTCACTGCTTCCTTCCCCCCACTCAGACAAATTTCAGAAAATTTTGAAGGGCTTTCAGTTGGATAACCTCTAGGTGGTGGCGTACAATTTATTTAGCCATGATTTACTCTGATTTCAACTTCATTTGGCTTGATTTTGTCGAAGAAATGGATTCTTTGAATTTCGAGCACTAGGGGTGCTCTAAAAAAATTCTTGTCGTCCCAAAATAACTTCCTAATTATGGGAAATTTTCTTGGATGTTTTACTTTATATTAAGAAATCTTTAGGAATTTTACCTTCATGTTTATGATTTGAAGACTAGATTTATATATGGTTGTGTGTTTTCAATATTGATTAAATATTTCATGATTTAATGGTTAAATATTATTAAGTGTATTTTGTTAGAGTTCAAATAAAATTTCATTTTGGAAAACAATTTCTAATTTGTGCAACGAAAACATTGTTAAACAACCGGATGTTTTGAAAAATTTTCGGAAAAATTCTATTGAAATGTGTTATCTATCAATCACTTGTTCTCTATAACATAATCGAACATTAAAAATGTTTATCAGTGTTATACCTATATGTGCGTAATCTTTCAAAAGTAAATCTTCAGTATAATATTAAACGTTAATCTTTTTAAATAATATCTAATCGTATTTCGAAAAACTGTTGTTTTTCTAGAATTCGTTAACTTTTATGATAAGTCTTTATTATAACTTTGAAATATCCGGCTATGGATCACAGTTTTAATTTTTTACATCTATTTAGGTGATATTTAGAAATCCAAAATCATAAAAGAAGACAATTTAAAAAGAAAGACAACCAATTATGTACTTCAAGTGAGACCTTAAATTTATTTCTTATAATGGAAAAGTTTTAATTATTCTCTCAATTTATATTTTTAACCGACTTCCAAAAAAGAAGGAGGTTCTACGTTCGTCTGTATGTATTTTCTTTTTGTATTTGTTTTTTTTATGTGCACCGATATTTTCACCAATTGTGAGCCTATTTAAAAAAATCTGTTTTGTTTGAAAGGATATACTCCTGAGGTGGTCCCATTCAAATTTGAAGAAAATGTTCCACCCCTAAAAGTGGTAAAATAAGGGATGAGCGATTTTCACCCACTGATTTAATATCTGATCATCGCACATAACTAATGAACGTGTGAATCGATTTTGATGATTATTTTTTTGTTGCATAGTCTAAAATTCTCTGGGGGTACAATGATATATGTATGAAAACCCTGAGGGCAAAGGGACGCCACAGCAGAGATGTAAATCGAAATAATAAAAAAAAACTTTTTTTAAAAATAGAACCGATTCCAAAAATAAAACCTTTTAAAAAAAATGATTAAATAATATTACGCTAAAAAGAATGGAATAAAAAAACTTTTTTAAAATAAATTGAACCGAATCCAGAAAAAAACTCTGCTTTTCACAACAACTTCAAAAATCTAGGTTAGTCTTTATACTTTTTAAGGATTCGGATTTTTTGGAGTCGGTTCTATTTATTTTTTAAGTTTTTTTTATTAAATAATTTAACCTATTTAAAAATAAAAAATCAACCTTATATTCATCATAAGTATAAACATAACGTGGACATGCCAAAAGCTTTTAATGCTCACTCAAGTAGGTCGCACTAGAGTAAGAGGGCAAAACAGAAGTGCGTAATCGACCGGAATTTTTTCGCACAATGTGGCACCTAACTAAAATATTAACACCTCATGGAAGGCCATAAAATGCGACAACCGCAAAGTGGACAATTACAGCAATGACGCATTGAACCCGGGGATACCGCCAGGAATGCCATTAAATCAATACGTTCAATTTCGCCAAAAAGGTCTCATCCATGGAGCTTACAATTTATAGCCACTCGAGGATGGCACTTTTCCCCGCCACCTCATAAAAAGAAAATTTTTAAGATTCTCATTACATACGCACGCACATGGGAGTTTTGCGGGCGTAGATATGTCGAGGAGCGGTTGAAGCAGGTCTCACTTTCCAGGATCTCTCTACGGGAAGTTATTTAGGGCCCCAAGTTCCTGAGGGACGAATTATTCGGAATGAAAGACGTAAATCCTCGGTATCGTTGTGCTGTTTATTGGAATAGCTTCGGCGTCAAGGACAAGTAGAAAATAAATGCCTCTTGGTCTCGGGACGATGCAGAGGAAACTGTGGCCGGAATTTGATTATCATGCGACCTGCAGTCTGTTAAGGGACTTTAAATCAAAAACATTTCGGGATACTGAAATTTTCATGGATCGCACACAGATGGCGTTCCCGAGGGGCGGCTCTACTATGTACTCGAAATAATTAAAAATCGCATAAAGGATTAGGGCGCGCCAGCTCCACGGGGGGGCTTGTAGCAAATTCGGAACTCATTCGGATGGGACTTTTCTTAATTAAATTCGCCAGGATCCCGCCAGCGGGCGTAAGACTTCATGCCATCACTGTGTAATGTAATGTAACGAGCTCCCAGCCACATGCATTCGAATTGCGATGGTGTTTGTTCATTAGCAACACATTCACATTCCAAACGTTTGCTCATTGAAAATTCCCTGATAGCGGAAATGTTTACATTCATCTGGAAAACAGAAACGTTTCCCGGGGTTTGGGGTGTACAAGCACAGAAAATTTTCAAGTTTTCAAGCATGTAACCAAATTACCCAAGTTGTTTGATAAGCGACAGTTAGTTATTCGCTTCTATGTGAAATTTCGCGAGCTGTGTAACATCGGTCCCGCCAGGATTGTTCTGACGAAACGTTTAAGATGAATGTCTCGTTTCTGTTTTTAATTAAATAAGTGCTTGACACAAATCCGGATATACTGATTAGAGTGTATCCCGGAAACGAAGTTAGTTCCCAGATTACAACATGATTAACTGCTCCGGCATTCAGGCCAATTAGTGCTCTTCTAATTTCAAGTAATTGAATACGAGGTAATCTGTTGGCATGCTAAGTACCTTACGGAGAGTTTTCTGATACGATTAAATTCCTGGGTGATATATCTGACTCTCTTCTGGCATGAGCATTTTAAATTAATTTTTCTTGGAAAATTTGCATTTTATAAACAACAATTTTAAATTGGAAGATTTGTAAAGTCTATTCTTAAAGAAGAAAGGGCATAACGAATTTTCGTTTTAACTCTTTTATAACGCAATAATAAAAAACATCAATTCAAAAGACATTTACAATTTTATGATAAAATAATTATTTGTACTACAATCTACACTTAAGATTTCTATTTGCAACTTAATTCATTAAAACCCAAGTCCAATATAGACCAGATACATAGAATCAAACTAACTATAATAGCATATCGTAGCCGAAAAAAATACCCTGTTTATTTTCTTTTAACATTTGCAATTGTTCAAATTAAAATCAAAATTATATATAGGGTTATGTAGAGTGTCGACTAATATCAAAATTCAATTTTTTAGGACGATTTTACACCAGTAAACTGAACTCTGATAAAAATATCAGAGAAGTTTCCTTCATTATTTTTTGTTTAAGATCGATTGCGCTATTATTTTTTCGAACTTTTAAAATAATTTTGTTGAACAAGTCGAAATGTCAATTTTGTTTTTAATGAGTTAGTGTGCTATTAGTCAAAAAAAAATTTTTTTTTTAAAATCTATTTTTTAAACAATTTTATTATCGATTGTTATATTTTCTTTCTTCATATCCCTGTATATTTTTTTGATACATGAAAAGTTGTTTCAAAATTAATACCCTTGATTATAACTGAATTGGATCTTCGGAAAAAAAAAATTAACTTGTTCTATAATTTAGCCGGGTGGCATTCCTTTTATGAATTAAAATATCTCTATTAACACTACGTGTTAATTAACAATATTCACATGACGCAATTCGTACAATTGCCGATTTCAACACTGGAGGGAGTACGTGACAGTTTCATCAGCGTTAATTAGGTTCATCATCACTGGAATTGGTTAATTACTGATGGCAATAATCCTGTTCACGTTATAAATTTTGCCTCGTAATTTTACAGCATAATTTGAAGGCATCTTAATTATTTCCAGCGATATTACAATGCGAGCTTCAACTATATACATACATACATATAACCATGAACTTCACACAAATCGCTTTCCTGCCTCACGTCCCATTTAATTTATTATAGCGTCTTGCAAGTGGTAGTGTGTCGGAAGAATCATCAAGCGACTTAAAACGTGGAGCAAATTACCTTTTATTTCTTAATTGATTTATAAATTTCTTCACCTCTTTTAATCATAAAAGACTATGCAAATTTTTGGTAATATAAATGGAACTGTAAGCAAATGGGTCCTTTGAAGTAGATCCGACCTGCTACGGCATCTTCGGGATGAGTTTGCTGTTAAATTTAGAGAGTGTATGTTGTAATGAATATTTATCAAGCGCCGCAAGGATAAGGGTAAGTAAGAATAGAGATAATTTCAAGTCACGGTTTCTTTGCAGTATATAATAAGAAAATGTTTCTTTATTTTTTCTTAAAGTAAGAAAAGCTATTGTGCTATGAATAGGCTAGTAACTTAACAGTAAGATGTTGGAAATACATATAAAGCACCCGAAGTAGGCTTGAAGTTATTAAAACACTCATATTATAATAATAATTTTAAATTATACAAAGAAATTAATGTCAACAGTCGACTTTTCGACTCAACCGAAACTAACAAAGTGTTGTTGAATCCACTAAACGTTCCTTTAACTTAACCTGTGTATACATAGAGTTGAAATTGGGCTGAACCTATAGCTTAATCCCTGTATGTATGCGTACGTGATAATTGCTGCCAGAAAATAATATAGAGACATAGATGACAAATTAGATTTGAAGAATATAGGTACGTGTTTTTAACTTTTTTAAAAAATCGTTACAAATTAACGGATTTTTGTACGAGTTTGTAATGCGGTTCAAATAAAAGTTTGAATTTAGCTACATATTATATGAGAATGAGAGTACTAAAATTTTTAAGAATTTCCGAAATACTCTGTGAACTTCACTTTTTTTGCTAACCAATTTTGTCATACAATTGATAGTTATTGAAAATAACAACTAGTGCACTCATAAAAAACTAGTTTCCTAATATGTTTATTAAGACCAAAAATATAAGCCATAGAGTACTTTTGCATTCGTAAATAACAGACCAAATCGTATTGAAAACGGAAATAATGTTTTCAATATTATATATCTATATACATATAATTCTTTTTGTAGTATTATATTTTATACCGTTTAAATGGGAACCAAATGTAAAAACCTCTAAACTTGACTCTCTTGAAGATATGGAGTTTTTAAAATATCAGTTTCGTCATTTTTCATTTTCCATTTTGGCATTCTCCACCGCAGTCTTTTCGGTGCAAACATCGTGGGAATCAATACCATTGGAAAAGGATTTAAATATCAAAGAGTTTCCAAAGATTATTGAAGTCTCCTGTTCGAGCTATCCCAAATGAATTTCAAGACGATGGCACGGAGATTTTATAGCACTTTAGTCGATCCAAGCCACCAAATGGACGAAATAGAGCTGTTGTCCGATCCCTATTTCGGGACCTAAATTCTCTACCCTTTCGGGGGATTGTGTGTCGCATCGTAGGTCGAAATGCTCCAATGATTCAAGGAGAATATTTCGGATATCAAATGTTGAATGTTGTTCAGAAATATGATATAAAATTTCACTTCAAATAGAACCCAATTTCAGTTTTGAGAGGACTAAAGGGGGTGAATTATTTATTTGTTGACCCCTTGCCAGTTAACAAAGTCGGTGGAGCAAACTAATGAGAATTACGCGTACGATAGCTAAAGACAGCGTCTTCAATACCCATTTTGGGGGGGTATAAAGTTAGGGATTTGCTGTAGATGGTATGATACAATTTGAAATGGTCAAGGTTTTGCTTCAAGTGATCCCAGGAGAACCGTGAAATTCGCTGAATGAAATTGCACGGGTGCTTCCTTTTGTCCATTTAGTATATGGCTCTGTACAAATGGAACTTTTATGGAGCAACTTTTTGCCGTTTCCAGTAATCGTAAAAACAGTCTCGGAAGATAATTATTTATCTCTACGAGTTAAGTTGGGAAAGAAAAGCTTTTTATTGTGTTTATCTCTCATTGGTGAAATTACTGCGGCGGTTAAATGAACTTGGTGGGGACCATCGCGTGGGCGCAAAGGCACAGTAGCTCGGTTTGGTTTATTTGAAAAATTATTATCCCATTATGCCAGACGATTACACCCACAATGCATTGCAACTTTGAAATTCGCGAGACCAATGAAACTTTTTCGAATCGATGGAATTAACTTTAAGATGTTCTGCAGGTGGGGCGTGGAGGTGTCTTGTGCAACACTGTCAACAAACTCGTTGGGTTTTTGCAAACATTTTATTTTATTTTTGGTTGTTAGTATGCTCCCTCTGCTACCCATTTGCAACAAAGGTAAAAGAAGGAGGAAAAAATTCCGCCCTTATCGCGAGCATCTGATGAATGTTACGTGCGAATTCATGTCAGGTGTGTTAACAATATCCAACAAGGCGTCGCACCACCGAAAGGGGGCAAAACTTATCTACATAAGCAGCTTTGAAACACTCCTTTAAACCTGTCTTACGCCCATCACCCCTGGCCTCTGCTGAGCATCTAAGATTATGACTTTCCTTCCAAGAAAACCCTACTAGCTACCCCTAGCCCCAAACTGCTAGCCCCTTTGCCTGCGCTAGGTTCCTTCAAGCCATTGTTGATGTTGTTGGTGTACATGACTCGGAGACATTTTGTGTCTCAGGGAGATATGAACTAGGTTGCCCGGGCTGGGAATAAGAAAGTGCCAGAGCTAAAGAGATTTGTCATTTGCGGAAATTTCACGGCAATTTTTCTACGTCATTTGTGATAGAGCGTACAAATAAATCTCGCCGGGGACACAGCACATACATGGGACCAGGGAATGCCTCGCAGGTCCCTCAATGATATGAGGAGTATTCGGTGATGTATTTATTGTTTTCCTTTTGAATAATTTGTTCCGGCAGCTATTCCGTTTGGTGGAAAAGATTGGTTTATTGTCAGCTATGAGACGTCTAAGTGCTTTTCCCTTTACTTTATTTCAAGATTTTTAGAACATATGTGTTTTATTTCTTACAAAATTATTCACATGTTGTGGAAAAGGTCCTAATTTAGCTGCGACCAAAAAGGAAAAGTACATTACTGTTGTGTAAAAATTTCAAGCTAAATAATTTCGCAGGAAATAGGGTTTTAAAGTTTAATACCTACACACGGAAAAGAAGTTTTATAATTTAAAAAATTTATTTCATGTCTTAATGTAATTTTTCCCTTCAAGATTGAACAATAGAAACCCTGTATATTTTACTTTATACTTTATAACATTTCTTATACAAATTTCTAGTTGAGTGCATATTCAATTTGTCACATTTATTTGATCTACATAAACCGCTCCAAATTGAATTAAGAATATCTACTACAAATATCTCCAAAAAATTCTTGCGAAAATTATAACCAAAAATTCATAAGTAGATAACCAAAACGTAATACTTGATATTAAAAACATTTTCCATGCTAGAAAACAAGTGGTTGGAAACAATTTCCATCACATTCTCTCTTCAAGTGGTCGAGAAGTAAAAAAAAAAAAAACTGCGGAATGTTTCCATTTCCGAGGAAAAGTGTACTTTCATTAAAAATGTGCAAAGTACTCTTGAAAGCGTTTCCTTGCTAATAAAAGTATGAAAAGCTCGTGACGTTTCCAAGAAAGTTTGAGGCAATTTGTGCACACTTGAAGATTTGTTTTGATTTATTTCTGAAAATACTTTTAAATCGCGAAATTCTAATTTCAGCCTGCTTCACGCCAAGCAAGCGAAGTAGACGGTTCAAGTCTTAGGTATATGAAAGGCTCCCAACCTTTGTGCTCCTTTTTTTTCATACTTTCGTTCTAACAAGAATGTAAAAAGGCTCATGAAAAGTTCTCATTTCACTGAAGATCCTTTCGTCTCCATTCCGCGAATTACCTTTCAAAGCTACCGTCCTTTGTCTTGTATATTTCCTTTCAGAAATCGACTTATTACGTATCAATTTTACTTTTTCATAATGGCATTGTTTAGAATTTAGATTCAGAGGAGCTTTTTATTTGTCAAACTCACGTATCTATATAGAAAAATCGCCGTGTGCGACATACAGGTTTTGCTGATTTTCAAGGGCTTAAATTTTTTTTTCAAAGTAATGAAAATGCTTAAAAGGGAATTTCATACTCTCAATTTAATCTCTTTCATTCGAGATTTTTTAAAAAAATGTCGCATGTTTGGATTTCCATAGGTAAATGACAAGGGGAACAAAGGAATGTCATAAGCAGCTTATGATTTAGCCGTTGAACTCCGGAAAATACCATCGATGTGATCCAGCATGAAGAGAAATGAATATATGTATGTATGTAATGTATTTTAAAAAAGTACTCCCAAGCCCTTCGGCAGCGATTCGGCGTATTATTTTACGTGATACTCAATCCTAAGTGAGAAACCATTTACTTTCTAAGAAAAGCATGAAGCATAAACAGCTCAAGAAAATTTCAGAACAGCCATAAAACTTACTAAGGAGTATAAAGAACGACTAAAATCAAATTTTGAGCGAAAAATAAGGTGGAGTTCACAGTTGCTAGTGCCGGCAGCCGTGAGATTCAGATAAACATCCGCAAGACGGAGTCACAACAAAGTGCTGACTCCTTGTGGCCCCCAGCCAAATATTTGATATTCCAATTGTGGCCTAAAATATAACACCGATGTTGCCGGGATACAATTCCTGGCGAAGTGATTCCCATGACGGCAAGCGGGCGGCGGGCAGAAATAATAAAAGACCCATAAATGCCACAAATATTTACGAGAAAACTTCCACGTATTGTGCGAGTGCCTCGAGTGCCGCGGGGACGCAAAATTCAGTCATTGAGGCGCAATTTCATAATTTTTAGTCAGTTGAATGGGTACATTTGCAGTCGCATATATATCAAAACGACGGGAACACTTTAAAATCGCATTTATCTTCGCAAGTGATTAATTCAGAATTACACGTTCCCAAATGCAGTGCGGATCGGAAGACTAGAACGAGGTAATTAATGTGGAACTGCAGGTGAACTCTTTGAGTTTTAATTTTACCTCCACATTCCACATAGTTCAGGGCCTGGAAAAAACGACATTTTTTCAATAAATATTTACCCAAACTGGTTGTCTGTAGTTTCAAACAATTAAATAAAAACAATTCCGATTTCTAATATATTTTTTTAGTAATTTATTGCAATTCTAGGCAGTTTCACTGTCACCCATAGCACAATTTGTAATGATTTTTTTTCTAAAATTCATTTCAAACCCATATTTTGTAAACGTTAAAAATTCAAGAGTTCATATAGGTCATACAATTGACTTTTCAATCCAGCTTAAAACGGAATACTCAAACAGGTATTACTGTAATTTTACGAAAAAACATTTATGTATGACCTTTAATTTTAAAAAAGCAATTTATAATCATTATTACAAAATTTGGTACCGGTTGATTGTTTCAAAACCACTGTTTCGAGAAAAACACGTTAAAATAACTTTCAACTAACCTACGCACCTTAACCGCTTCAAAATTCAATATTAGCTGAAAAAAAGGTTCTCTCTTGAACAAAAATAATATGTAGAGGTTTGTTTTGTTTCCAAAAACCAATTACTCGTAGGAAGAAATGAATAAATATCTTCAAAATAATAAATTTTTATATATGTAGGTATCTCAAGCTCAACATTTATCAGACACAAAAAATGTACATACATACATATGTGCATATGTAGTCTTGACTGGGAAATATGTAAATCCGATTAAGGTATGAAAAGAACCTGCTCAAGATTTGTAAATATTTCTTAAAAAGGTAAACAAAAGGCACGAAAGAAATATATATTAGAAACAAAAGCAACCGCCCACAGTTCTTCTTTTAAGTTAAACGCGTTAAAATGAATACCAAAATATATAAATCATAAATTTCGCCAGCGACATATTTTAAGGGTGATGTACATAATTTATAAGCAAAATACGTATGTCGAGTTATAAAGGAAAAATTCTTATTTAAATCTCATTATTTTGGGAAAAATTCTTAAATTAAAAATGTTTCCGCCAGATTTCTGCAAACAATTCGACACAATTGTTGAGTTATTTTATCAGTGAAATGCGTGCTCGTTACCATTTATTTACCTATAAGTCGAAAAAGATTGATATTGAGTTTTGAATATTCTTAAACAATTTTTTAGAACTTCAAAATAAAAGCTTTTAAATTAGGAAAAACCTTTTTATTTATTAATACGTATTTTTCTGAGTGTATATGTAAGCAAACAAGTAAATATATGAAAATAGATTCCAATATCCATCCATCCACCGACACATTACCAACTGATGAAATTGTAAACTTTTCAAATCAAGATTTCATTGAGAAAAGTATCAGGTGTTGGAAAATGCATTATCAAGCTATTTGAATTGATGCATTCAAGCGGTATAACAAAAGATGCTACACAATGCTGGCAGAAATAAAAGAATATTAGTAGCTCCAAGGACATACATCCTATCAAAACATGAATGATTAATTACCAAAGCCCCAGAGGCAAATGAGATGACTGTGAACAGATATGTATGTATATCACAAGTGATCTGTGTCCTCTGAAAAGCGTTGAGGTATCCAAAAATCGAGATATGCGATTGGAGGTGGGAATGATTGGTAGCAACAATGTAAATTGGAAAATGATATTCTTTGTCTCTTCAATAATTAGTCAAAATGATGCTATTTCATTCAAATTTCAGCAAACAAAAGGGAACTGTTCCTGCGTCAGAAGATAAAATGGAAAATTATACTTTTGGACATACCAGTTTAATTATTTTCAGTAGTGGAATTAAATTTAGTAGCACTCTGAAAGTGGTTTAATTAGGACCCATCACAACCTTTCAGAGACCATTAACTCGACTGTGCTCCTCCCACGCAGCACTCAGGTCAGGAACGAGGTCAGCGTGCATCCAGTGCCAGGTGAAATTTCTACCTCGGTGTGGTTGTGGTACGCTCTCAAAGAGCAATAGCGGCAAGGAAATAAATGGCAATTGACCACTAATAAAAAGCGTCCTCCTCTTGTTCTTCACCTGGACAAATTTATGTTTCAACCAATATAAAAAGGCGGAACATGAAATTTCCGAATGGCCGCATGAAGGTGAGCAATTTTCTTGTTGTTGCCTCCTCAACGACCAGCCCCAATGTGTTGGGATCCTATGGCTAATACCATTTTAACTTATGGATTATCGTCGAACCGCATAAAACTCCAAACGAGTTTGCTATCAGGAAGGATATGCTTTCGACTTATGGCTGCGATACTACCGAAGAAGTGATCTTTTAAGAATTCTTAAGGTGTTGACCCAGCATAGGGCTTGGAAGGTGAGTGTCTCCTAATAGCTGTTTGCTTGAACGGATATATATCCGATCCAAAGATATAATTTATTATAAGTCGCCATTCGAAAGAAATTCGTATGTGTCGATTCCCTAAATTTTTCATCCTCTTCGCGCTTCACTAAATTTATTCCACACTTTGGCCAAATTCTGGGGAAAGAAGTTTGTCGGAGATTTTTGGCCCGACAACAGAAACTTTCATGTTTTGATAATAATCTACGTGAGCACTGTGTGAATCAATCGAAAGTAATAAAAGGCAATAAGAGCGGAAACTTTTGCCCTGCTCGGATGAACACATCCATATGTGCCTTTGGTGAAAGGGTGCACCACATATCTCTGTTTCTCAAAAAAAAAAAAAAAAAAAAAATAAGAAATCCGGTAAAACTTTTCAGGCCCTTAAAAGGTTCTGCATAAGTTAAAATTCGCCTCCGGAAGACGCTTACATTCCCCTCAACGTAATTTACAAGAAAACTTTTTCTGGTTGGCGTTCCTTTCGACATTTTTTTTTTTCACTTGGGTGCCCGAAGGGCGCGGAACCCATCGAAAAGTTTTATCTGGACATTTCGGAGAACAGGCTTTTGAGTGACAGTCGTGTAATTTGGATACTTCTTTCTCCAGTTTGTTGCGCCTATTTGTTTCAAGTCAGGAAATTGTCGATTTGCCGATGGCGGCCATCCCCAGATTTCTATTTTTACTTTTTTTTATTTTTGTTTTTACATGAAACCTAATCGAATACTGAAGTCTGAAAAAAAAGTTTCCTTAAAAAATATCTTTGTAAATTGTTTGCTCTCCCACGAATGAATTGAATTTTGATAGAAGACCAATTTGAGGAAGTTTATGACTTTTTCAGAAAAATAAGATAGAAACTTTATTGGCTTTCTGCGCAGATTTTCAATGTGTAGGTAAAATAGCTCTCTATAGTTTTTAAAAGAAAGTTTAGAAAGATATTTTGCAAAATAAGAAGGAGAAAACGTAGAAATTGTTGTGTACCTGTATCTTATATAATTTTCAGAATTTATTTTTTTTCATAATCAAATGTATAGGTAGGTATGTATGATGGTTCGTCCAGATTATTACAAAAACTCAATTTTATAAAATGTGAACAGATCAGTCTTCAAAAATATCAACAATGAAAACATTAAAGCATAATGGAAGTCATAGGTAACTGAAATTAAATTGTTACAAATTAGGAATCCTATTTGGAATTTTAATACAAAAAGGGCTTTCGTAAGCTCCTTTCAATTCATTTGGTATGAAAGTTAAGATAAAGCGTTAAATAATTTACACTCAAAATATACATAAATAAGACTCAATTTTGCCTTAAAGGTCTGCTAAGGTTTCTTTATTGAAATAATGGAAAACTTGGTCAAAGAAAGCTCCGAAGAGGTAGAATGCATTAAAAGAACGCAGCTATTATAAAGTTTGCAATGATTTACTTAAAAAATAATTACGATCTTACATTTTTATAAGTTTGAAAGTAATCCAATTAGAACTTATTACTCATTTCGTTTTAGTCTATTTGAATTTCAAAGATTAGTTATATTTGTGAAATGGTTAACATTATTAATTATAAGTTAAATTTTTTGCTAGTTTTCATGTTATTAAATTTTATATTTACCATGAAAATCAAGAGGTAAGAATATAGTTCCCGATTAAAGTACCTCTTCAAAAGTTTAATCGCAGTTTTCTTTGACTTTGATGTTGAAATAAATTTGGAAAGAAGTCTGAGTACACATACTTATAAAATCTACCTATATTGAAATATCTAATCTATGTATACCTACGTATTTAATTTTTGGTTTAACATCAATACTAAGTTTGTTGGCAATAACTACAAAATCTTCATGGGAAGATTTGTTTTGAGTTAGGATGGTATTTACCGGCATCTGCATTGTAACTCGTCTTTAAATGGATCTCGGGGAACATAAAGTGAAGTTAAAGTTTGTCAACTCTGAGTAGAAGTCAATTTCAAGTCTCGGGAGCCCGAAAGTTCCCTCGCGGCCTGCTCGTCGGCAGCGTGCTCCTTCTTAATTCCTCGTAATGAACGTTTCATCGCGCCTCGAAATATATTTTAGCAGCAGTCAAAGTTTTAACTTTAGTGCGAGACAAACTCGAAATTTATTGAAACTTTTTACTAAGAAAACAGCCCAACCCCCATCTTGGTATTACCATCCCAATGAAAAACGATTCGAGAATTCCTTAAGATTTCCGGGCGAAGGACAGCATTGGTTCTAATTAAAATTATTTTCTAGCTCGTTTCCCGAAGCAGCGGGCGGGGAGCAGTCAACACATCATTTCGCGGACTTATTTGCCAGATAATTTTAATTTAGTACGGCAGGGAGCAATTTTGGGATGAGTTTCTGTCATTTCAAATCGTTTTCTTTTTTAATTTCCCATCATCAGCACTTCCGTTGAATTGCAAATATTTGAAGAAACTCCACGTCTTCGAGATACCATTTAATTGTAGCGAAGAAAGAGGCGGGTGATGACGACGCTCGTCGTGGTAAATATCTTTGTAATCAATCAATCGAGGGTGGCCGGGGTTGAGATCACCTTGGAAAGTCTCGTAATTTGAGGCACTCCTTTGTGCTTCTCAAGATGAAATGTTTAGATAGGGAGGTGACTTTGGAGGAATACCCCAGAGAAGAAGGTGCGCTTATGTAATTTATTCGACTTTGAATATTTGAGAATCGGAAGAATCACAGGTTCAGAGTAGAGAATAAAGCTAGTACCACACCTTTCCAGTGTACCTCCGGGCCGGCCGAGCGCCTTGTACAATTTGCTGGAAGTGACAAATTTATTGCTGCGAATAAATCCTTTCTATTCCTCTGAAATATTGGTTGTCTCAGAAATGCATATGAATCACGGAAATTAATCCAGCGCCTGCTCAAGTCTTAGACGAACGCCCTCCAGTTCGAGGTATAGAAGCGCTGCGACTCCAAGATGAGGCTTATTGCGCCAGATCTCAGATCTCAGGTCTCAGCAGGTCTCAGGTCTGTTCGGTATCGTTTGAGACATGAAAAATTTCGGCTCATTTTTGCCTGTGCATGCAATTATTAAACTCACACTTATCCAATTTGCTGCGAAGTGTTTCTCAGACATTGTTTGAATACGAAATGAAGTCGTCCGCAGGATTTGCATACTTTGGCAGAACCCTTGCATAAATTGTAGGAATTTCTTAACCGAGAGATATCTGTAGGGAGTCGAGGCGGAGGGAGGGAGGAAACAACTCTTTCCTGGCCTGCCGGAGTTTGCCTTATGGAAAGCTAACGAACTTGAAAGCAAATTGAAGTTAATGCATGTAGGAGTAGTAGCAATAGGAGGACTTGTGCCGGCTCTGGAGATCTTGTGCAGGCGAGATTTTGTGCCCGAAAAAGCATTTCGTAGTCCTCCAGATAAATTGTGTAAGTGAGGTAATAATGGAAAATTTGCATATGTGAAACTTCTTTAGTGCTCCTCGAAAGGCGTAATTAATTATATGTATGCAACTGAAGGGTCCCATTACGAATACATTCCTCTCAAAACATTTAAAAACCCTATCTGGGGGCAATTTTAATTTTCCTGAAATAATTAAATAAGAAAATAACGTTCCCTATTTATATGTTAATGTGCGCAAATTTCATTAACAACATTATGAAAATAAAGATATGTATCGTATGCCTGCTATGTCTTCTGAATGCTAATGTTGGCTACCTCCAACTTCTGTTCTGTGTGCGTATAAATTAAAACAGATACAACTGATGTTTGATAGCCGCGGTAGATAACATTTTACTTAAATATTTGTAATCGACTTTATTGTAGGTTTTAAAATGGTTTGTTAAGAGGAGTTTTAATTTAGTTCAGGCAAAGTGAAAGTAAAACCGCCATTATGCTTATTCATCTTTGGAAATAACAAAAGCATTGTACTTATTTCAATTCATGTGAGCATTTTAGCTATAATAAATATATATATAAACAAAATGCAAATTAATCTTACAACAAACTTAAAATCTTAACCAAAAGTTATCAAATGATACACTGCAAGTTAGTTACTTTTTTATGAATTATGCACATATTTTCTGATTTAAATGAAAACTTATTTTAATTTAGTTATAGTTTAACTTGAACTTTATTGGCTTTTCAATTATTTCTTTCGATAAGTAGACACTTTAGATGTTTTATTAAATGGCGAACTACTAAAAATTAGCGTTGCTTAAATTTAGGAAATGGCAAATATACTGAAAAAATGTAGTAGGTATAAATAATAACCCTTTCATGAGTATACTTACTTCTTTTCTGTAATGTATATTTCAACTTATCCTGAATTGCTTTATGATAACTCTTAAAGTAAAACCCAATAACAAATTATTGAAATTTTATAATGAATTTTTACAAACTGAAATTCTTTATTATTAATATTTATTATATCGTAACGCGAAAAATATTTTGAATTGCACGAATTTTAATTGTATAAAAATAAAGGAATGTTTATTGGCAGTAGGCTCCATACCGACAAATTAAAATATTTTGCAGAGTACCTTTTACTTAATCGCTTTCATCGGAATGAGCATAAACATAAAGAGAGGTGAAAATATCCTATGTTATGCCACTAAATAATATATGAGGGAATGTTCACGATTTTCAGGAGCCATTTCCATTTAACTTGAATAATGCGATCCTAGACACCAATCAGCAGCAACACGGCATCATAAAAATTCCATAAAACATTCGTTATGGAGGCAGATACATTTTCACTTACGATATTGCCCGGATGTGCCGGGTAGAGTCGGGAGGATATAAATCGTGCCCGACATGGTATCAAAATAAATCAACGTAAGGCGAAACCGAATACGCGCGCCAGGTGAACAAAATGCAGAGCAATAATTGTTTCCATCGTTCGGGGAATCAAGGAGCTGAAACAGTGGAAATCTCGATTCAGTCCCACTATTAGGCGGAATTTGCGGTTGCACGTTCAATCAACGTCCCAAAATTTGTTTTACATTTTTAACCTGACGAAGTTTGAGATAGTAATTGAAAGTCATTTTCCCAAAATTCGGTCGAAAGTTTGATTCCCATTTATTAACTTTTCGGTTGTTTTAAAATTCATTGCATTAGTTGCCGGATGGACCCGATAACCACATATCCAGCCGAAAAGCGATATCCGCTCCTGAATTATTGAAGCCGGCTAGAGAAGGTTCTATAAGTCCTAGAGCTAGCGGGTGCCGAAATGGCGGAGCAAGTTTATCTGGATCCGACCTTTCAATCAGTTCACCAATCCGAATCCAAAAAATTCTACCTGTGCAAACCATTTGCGGCGATGATAGAGAAGTGAACAGATGTTGACGTGCCCATCAACACATCGGCCGGCAACGTTGTTTGAATCTCAATCGAACTCATTTTGGTGCCTCTCCCTGGGCTGGTTTGTAATGTATGTATGTCCGATTGAATTTGCTTCTAAAGAAAATTGCCGACCCGGCCAAATGAAAATAGATTTCCAGTCCTTTCCGTCTGCTTGGCACAACCCCCTGGTGCTGTTTAATTACAATACGAAAAATACTATTTAAGGCTGCTTTCAGAAAATTTCTCGTTTCCCCAAAATCATTTTCCCATGATGAACCCGGTCGTCTCAAATTGTAATGCGGTTACGCTTTGGTGCCAAATACCGTGGGAATCGAAAATAGGGGCATTTGGCACTTGTGATCTCCCCGATCGATTGTTGTTAAACAGCATCCAGGACCAGGGACACCGTCATCGTGCCGAGGAAAAACAATCCCGACCTTCTTCTCTTGTTTCGTCTGAATGAGGCATTCGGATGCTTTTATCTTCCCATCCCGAAAATTTAATAAGGGATTTTGTGAGCCGATACGTCGTTTTTTCTATTTTCGAACGATTCTCTGGAGCCAATCATCTAAAACTCCTTAGCCGATAACGCCCTACTCCCCCGCAGCGAAGGGCCCCACAAGCCAGAGGAGCCCTGGAGCGCGGGAGTCGAACGTAAACAGCGAAACTAAGCAGCGTTTTCGGTTTGATTGCTTTTGTCCCCTGGAGAGCAAACGGGTGAACGATGGAAGAGGCCTGCAAAAATCATAAGGGCGTTAAAAATTGGAGCTTTCGAGGTATTTGTTATTATCGGAAAATCATGACTTAAAAAATTTTGCAGCTATCACTGCGGCGGATGTTTATTGGCCATAAAGCCTTCTTAAATCCTATTTGATAAAAGTGTGTATTTTCGCCCGATTTTATGTGCAAACACTTGATACACGCTGGGGGATATTAGGCGATCGATACACGGACAAATTTTAACATCGCAACAATGCCCCGATACTGGAAGCAGTCTCCAGAATTTATGACTTTAAAAATTTGTGGTCCTTGATTCCCGGCACTCGATAGAGCACGGACACGAGCATAAATTTAAGGGAGATACTTGTAAATATTTGGCACATAATGTTGGAAGAGCAATATCTATAGGGTAAGATACTCCTCTATGTCATCTCATAGGCGATAAAATTTATACCTAATTTGTCTTTTAGTTATTTTGATTTGTCAGGTTAAATGGGACACAGGGTATATACTACATTATAGTATGTACATACAATAAAAAAATAAATAGAATATATAAAATAAACTAAGTAACTTAAGATTATTGAAATGTCAGCGAATGTTTCTGTAGATAATGCAACATATCTAAAATTTTCTAAATATGTGGACTGATACATTTTCGTTTACATTCTTAAATACATTAAAGGAATTTTATAAAATAAATCGATTAAAACATATTTTTCTGTATATATTATAATAAATAAAGGTCATACCTACGACTTCAGCTAATTTTACGTCACTGAATGAATATTTCAATTGAATCAGCTTGTAAACTTTTGTTTCGCTATTTTTACCCGAACTCAAAAATACGCTTAGATTTTTCACAAAATCCCTGGATACTATCAGGTATAATCAAAAACTATATATGTACATAGTAAAACTTTTAGTATTGGGTATAAAAGTTAAGTGTTACTTCCTTGAACTTTATTTTCCTCGAATACGTAATCTGATAAAATACTCTCAATTTCAAACTTGTAATCTGCGGAAGGTATTCTCGGAAATGTTCTCAGACATAATTCTTAAATACCTATCCGTAAAGATACAATAGAAGCACAATAGGAAGCAAATGCAAATTTTATGGTTTATTTATGAATCATTGCATTATTTAATTCCACAAAGTGCGCCCTGAAATTAAAAAATAAATAATTCTACTTAATTTTACTCAAAATGAAATTTCCATATTTTTTTTAATAGTTAATAAATTCTAAGTAATTTGAAGTTATAATTTTCGCATATTTTGCATTAGTGCGGTTGTAATTTCGAAATTTGAACTCATTTTATTTTCAACGATTAAACGTTGTTTTAAATATGAAGAGTCGTTTCGATTTTTGAATACTTATTAGTCCAGGACTTCAGCCAACTTCCATCAGCCGAAATTTGGAAGAGCACTGAACTCTTCGGAAGATGCCAAACCCAAAACGAATTTTTGAGTTTCCTACGAAAGCTCGTGTGCACAAAATCTACGCGCAGGTACCCAATTCCGAAAGGGCAAACTTCTCCGAACAATTGAGCTGGAGTCTTTCCGAAAAAGCTTTTGTAAAAGAAAAAACGTCTCAGTTCAATAGGGCAGATCAACATCTGAAAAGGTCACGCGTTACAGAAGAGCCGAGAACTTATTAAATATCTGGATCCTGATTATCGCCCGTCGTTGGAACGTAATTACGAAAAAATTAACGAAGAAAGCGAAATCTCAAAGACAGTTCAATAAATCTGTCATCGCCGACCGCCCTAATGTTTATTCATATCGCTTTTATGTGCCGAACGGACTCGGTAATTTCCCCGCCTATCCGGCCTACATCTTCGTATTCATATGAAATGAAACTTTGTCATCTGATAAATAAGTCCTGATAAGGATGCATAAATTTCCGCCAGTCATTTCATTTTCTCATTTATATTTCTTTATAGACCTTCATTAAGTGTCTGCCGCTTATTTTCTTTTTCAACAGTTTCTTGACTGGCCTTCAGGCCGATTTATTATGTCAGCGAGGTCTGGTCTGGCCTGCTTTGCCCTCATCTCACAATCCCGAATGTATTTTGATTGTAATTTTATCCAACGGGGTGGTGTCCTATTCGCAGGATGTATATATTGAAGATGTGTGGCCGGAAAGGAAGTAGAAAAGTTGAGAAGGCAAATTGTTGTGTTTATTGTCACTTAAGAAAGGGTCCTTTTGTTGACCTTATCGCTTCAACTCATTAAATATTTGTTTACAAACGAAGAAGGAAGTGGATCTCTAAGGGACTTCGGAATATTTGAACAAAAACGATGCAGGATTTATTACGTACCCCGAAGACAAAACTTTAACAACTTCCAAAGTCAAGTAGGAATTTACTCAAAGGTACTTAGGTGCTTTCAGTAAATTTATGCTAATTTTAAATATGTAAGTAAATACTTTAGCTACAGCTATATTTTCAATTTATTTTAAATTGAAATATTAACATTCGATCGTATTAAATTAATACACTAATGTTATTAATATAATATACCCACATCGAAAATATATGTTTATTTCATTCTATTTTTTCGGACGAAATTTGAAAAAACTAATACTAAAGTTTCAATAATTCGAAAGGATCAAAATTTAGGGAAAATCTATTTAAACAGATGGTATTGATACTGCGTAAGATCAAGCATCTTATTGTTTATTTGTTATTTTTCTTTTTGGTTATCCTTTAGAATAAACAATTCCCTTTTTTCTATTTTGCTTTTTTTCTCTAGAATCTAGAGTCTATGCTGAGAATAATGTTATTTATTATAAATAAAAGGTTAACTTAGTTGACATTTAAGAAATAAATATTTGTATACCTATGGCTATGCCTAAATAGGTACATTAATTGGTTTTCTACCAAAAGCACAGAAATTTCCGAAAATTAAATTTCCGCGAAAAAATGGCGATTACCAGACGCACTAATAAACAATTCCGAGAAATTTTTTCCCTTAATCTCTAATAAACAGACGCGATGCTCTTAGACATAAAAGATTATATACATAAGATTAGCTCTTGGTTCCTCGAAAATTATTGGTAATTTACAAATGTTGAGAACAAAGAGACCTATACTGAGAATATCAACTCTGAATATATTTAAGGCAACCTTCAATAAATCTTATCAACATTTTTTATGTTCGTTTATAAAAAAGAGTCAGTAGTGTGTAACTTTTTGTATAACTACGAATCTAACTGAATTATCCAGAAGGTTAGGTTTGTGAAATAATTTTAACTATTTGAAGATCGTAATATGAAGTGGTAAAGTTGAATTTCTTACTTTTTTATAGATGACTGAAATTATTTCTAAGGCCTATAGACGGTCCGAAACATCAAACTCCATAATACCCAAAATAAGGTAAATAATAATAGTAAATTATATTTATCTTTGTTTCAATTTTAGAAGGTTCAAGATTATCAAATATAATTTTCTTGGGGATTATCATGCGTGAGTGTATAATGCTCTAAACATTGGTCCCGCATTACTTGAATTTAAAGAGATACGATAGTAGTGAGTTAAAAATTAAGAAGTCGACTTTTCTCAGACACTTAATTGTTAGCGCCCAACATAACTTGGTATTAAACGGTAAGAGATGTTTACCCAAAAGGTGTGGCGAGCAACAAATACAGGTTGAAAGTTACAAATCGCCGAAATCTGACACGTATTATTAATATAAATCAAATACATACTTTAATCTCAAGGAAAAATGTGTGTTTGGGACGAGCAATTTTTCAGCGGAATTTCACGTGGCTAAAAGGAGGACAATTGTGTGTCACTGCGACTCAACGCCGTGCATTTTAAACAGATATAGGATAGGATCACCCTGGGAGCTGGGAATGCCGTAGACAACGACACGCCCGTGTAGGGCACACGTGAACCAACTCCTTTAATTTTTCCCGCCCAAGGAATTTGCAATTGCAAGGATGGGACTTAGCATCGAAGAGGGTGCGAGCCACACGCGGCTCACGTGGAGGGAATGTTGCGGGCTATAAATATTTCCGGGTGGGTGGGTTCAGAGCGCAAAAACTTGATCGGTATTTTCCGATACAGCGCAGCTCGGTTGCAGGATGCCCCAGAAGGGCTCTGGTCGTCAGACACAGCTGCTGCAGATAATTCATTTCCCTTCGTGCCCTACGTGATGAACCGGAGTCCTGTAGTTTAAATAGGTCTCATCACACACAAACAGTTCACTCCCGTCGAATGGCGGTGCAAATTAGTTTAATTCCAATTTCATGAACTGGCCGGGGAGGGTGTGCGTGCGTGTCAGCATCTGTGCAAAAGGTCAAAGTTGAGACCCTCCGGGTCGCAAGGTCCTTTTAAAGCGCCCGGTGTGCGACAAAGAAGTCAGTAGTTTCATTTCGCATTCACACAGGTAAATAATCGCCAGGCGTTTAATTATCTGCACCGCCGACCTCAAGTTCTGCAGCCACTCGACGCAAGTGGTCTTGTAAGTTGCAACAAAGGCATTTAATCAACTGATTGAGGTTGTATCTGTTTACCCGTGGTACTTAATTAAGATAATAACACAATACAAAATCGTCTGGCAAACGCACTCCACTTGGGGGAGGGGAAAGGTGCTGTGATAAGTCATTCTATCTGTGAGGAGAGCGTCTTCTTAAAGTCGAGGGACAAGACAAGCAAACTTCGGTTCTAGTTTATCTTAAGGAGCAATTTAGATGAGATTTTGATATGGGTCAGTGATTTAGAGCAAATATTTTCATGATCTCCATTATAACTTTGAGTAGAGTTGGGTATTTTGGTAAATCATTAAGTTGTTTGAATGAAACTTTAGACGCACAAAGGATGACATTTTCACTTTCAAAGGTGTTGGAAGTCACATACCTCCTTAACCGCTCTCCTATAGAAATGGGTTTATAAACTGTAAATTCTCGACATTAAGTAGAAATCCTTCGAGTATTCTATTTATACTCAAATTCTGCAAATATTTTAGAAAGCATAACATATGGTTTCATAGGACCCTTAAAAATGTTCTTCCTTACCTTCAAGGGCTTTTGGGAATTACATGAACGTTTTCGGTCTTTAAATTTTCCCTCTTCTCTGTGTATAACAAATTTAATTTATTACTCGAAGGAATTAATTAAATTTCCAAAAGTTTTACCTAAATATTTAAGTATGCAGTTCTAATAGAGTACACACATTTTTTAATTTTTCTTTCGGTGTAGCTGTTGTGTGTATTTCTTGGCATTATTGACAATAGAAAATACCTCTAAACAATTTTGGTAACATAAATGTTTATATGAAAATCAATTTTTCTTGCGCGCAAATATACCTTAGATATTTTTACATAAAATGTTATTTAAGTGAAAAACATTAGGTCATAGATTTATATCAATTTGACGTAAAGTTTTGCGTAATACTTGTTTTTACATCAATTTGGTGTATAATTAAAACACATAATTCATAAATTTTATTGAATATCTCACCAAAAAGCTTTAAAATAACGTAAAAATAACGTATATTTTTATAATCGTAGCATTTGTATCAAATAGAAGTTTTTGATCAAATTAAATTTTTTGATAATTTGTCTTATAAAATCATTGATTGGAAGAGGAATTTTAATCTTTCTGATTTTTGTTCAACTTAGTTTATATATGTGTTATATGTTACTTGAGAAGAAAAAACACCTTTTTAGGATGAATAAAAACGAGTAAGTTTATTATTACACATTCACACACTGTGTAATTAAAATTATACAAAAACCACTTTCCACCTTGTAATGATTAAACATTTACCAAAATATTTCCACCCGCGCATTAGCGAATTTACATTAATTTGGTTAACTTTCCGCAAGACAAGCTTTAGAGCGGAAGAAGGGAGGCCTCCGGCAAACATTTGTTTTCTTTCAGCGAAACCCTTTCCGGTGATAAACGGAGAGGACGCGCAAAATTTTAAAATTTATGCAAGTATTCGGCTGAAGCATGCAAATGTTGTGGATAAATTCATTTTGTATTCAGTCGCCGTCTAAGGAACACTTCGCAACAAATTGGGTAAGGATGTGTTTTCGCAAATACAACAAGCTCAACGATTTTTGTGGTGCTCTGTGCTAAATGGGAACATTTTCTTAGCCTCCACCCACTTCTTGCCATCTTAACATTTAAATACCATACGAGATTTGGGTTTATGTGTGTGTACCCATCGACTGGTTTTCCAGTGTGTTTTTGTTTAGTCAAAATTTGGTTTTAAAATGGCAATATTTTACAGGAGGTGTTGCTCACGGAATTGTGTTTTATTTGTGCTTTCTGGCGAATTCCCATTGTTGTGCAGTGTTTATTTGTCTGGACACTTAGTGGTTGTTTATGTTACCAAAGATAGGGTTTAAGAGAGGGGTTTTGGAGGGAAATTGATAATGACTTCTTAATTGAATTTTTATTAAAGAAAAACAAGCGTGAAACAATGAATAAATCTTAAATTAACTTTGTGGAACAAAACCCCCTTATCTATTTTATTTGTCTAAATAACCCTAATTGGGCTCCACATTCGCATATTTCGAATTACCCGGGAAATAAATTTGAGATGAATAAAATTACTTATTCTTATTCCTAAGGAATCAATCAGTTTGGTATGCTGAAAATAAGAGCAGTCATAAATATTGTATTACTTTTACGTTCCACGAAAATACCGCGTTGTAGGAAATCGCAATAGAAGACACTATAAACTTAATATAAAAACTGAAATTCGGTTCTAAAAAAAAGAACTATGGTTTATGATAAGTGTTTTGTTATGCACTCTGAGTATATAAAAACATTTCATAACAAACTTAATTGAAATTGAACATCATATAAAAACTACACAGATCATGATGTTAAAGCTAAAAATCAAAACTAAATATAATGTAACAAATTTATAGTTGGTAAAAAACGAGATTGTTTGCTCTTACTTTGCATATTTGTATAAACTCCTTGAAAGACAAGTCACTGATTACGAGCGTAATATTAGCATTACCAAAAATATAAACGCACGCTTAAATTGCTCACAAGAAAACCTGACCTGACTTAACAATGAATATAGTATGTATAAGCGAAAAAGAACTATACAAATAGGTATAGAATTGTGATTTTGTAGGAAAATGTTCACATTAAAATTCGATGCCTTTTTGTTAAGGATATTGACCATGGTTTTTAGCCCAAATGGTACTTACTTTTTTTTAAACAAGTTAGGTACCTTACTTAGAACGAAAGATTGTGGGGTTTCATTCAAAAGGGGACATTTATTTATATTTCTATTGTTAGTAATCCCTCCTTTATATTAAACCTCCTTGACTCCTTTTTATAAGTCCTTGTTCATAACAACAATAAATATACTTACCTACCTATTTTATTTTTGGATAGAATTTATCAGAAATTGACTTTTAAGAAGAACGCACTTAGGAGATTTTTTTGCAAATGCCGTGAATTTAAGAAACCGAAAATAACAATAGAGTTAATGGAAAAATTTGAAAAATAGTACGTCCTTCAAATAAAAAATTACAGATGGAAGTGGAAAATTATGTATAGACGAGAATTTCTAGACCACAGTCAATAGCCTTCTTAGAAACACAGCTCTTGGGTTGTTATTTGAGGTTTTTACAAAGAACCTGTAGAGGACTATCGAGACCATTGCCTTCAATATTCCGTCGAGAAACCCTTGGCAATCGTGCTCGATGGCAACTTCTTGCTCCATTCCATTGCTAATTAATTGGCAGGCAGTGCAAAACACGAACAGTTTCGGCCGGTGAATTACATTATTTGTGTGAACCTTTCTTTCGTCATTCTTCATCATAGGAGGAAACGGAAAAACAGACATCATCTTATTTTCTTCGCGTCGAACTTTTTCGAACCGAAAAACCGAAAAGAAATTGAAAACTAATTAAGTCCATGATTTGACACGTCCATCGAAGCATCGTGATGCTGCCAGAACAATTTCCTCTTGGACGAAAAAAAAAAAAAATACAAGAAAAAAAAAAAAGAAAGAAAAATCTAGAAAAACTCTACTCAAGTTGAAGTGAGGAAAAGTTCTTAACTCGGCAAGATATTAAATGAGAATCAAAGGGAAAGTTTTCTTGTTATCACCCTCTAATCAAAAAGGGGATGGATGGTTGCACGGCTGGCTAAGATGACCCGGCTCCCGGAGTGGCCCCCTCCCGGTCAATGGCGGCGTGGTCTGGAGGAGGCTCGTGTAGCAAGAGTGCGTTAATAACGAAAAAGAAATTAATGATGTGGTAGTGAAGTTTTCAACTTTGCGGATTTGCGTGATCTAAATAAAATTATCTCCGTTTGCCATGCTTTCATTATGTGATTATTTCCGCCTCATTTCTAAGTATCTGCTTAAGTACTAACGACCTAGAGATTATATCCGTTTAAGAGCAGGTTTCCCAGTATTATTTATTATGTAGGTACTGCAGAAAAAAAAATCTCTTCAACTCAAGTAGATTACTTGCTGACTTCTTATTTTGAACCGACTTCCAAAAAACAAGAGGTTATCAATTCGACCCGTATGTATTTTTTTTTTGTCTGTTCGCGCATAACTTTTGAACGTGAACCGAATTTGAAAATTCTTTTTTTGTTGGATAGTCTAAGATTCTCCGGAGGTACAATGATAAATATAAAAGCGCTGAGGGGTCAGGGCACGCCACAACAGAGAGGTAAATCGAAATAAAAATGACAAATGTCTGGAACTCATAAACAAAGTGAATATGTGACTATTTGAGGGTATTTGGTTGTATATTCGGTGCCCGATTGCTAGGATTCAAAATGGCGGACCAACCAAAATTTACTAAAAAATATTATAAATGAAATGAATGAAATAAACAAATTTAAAAAATAAAAATAAAACCGACTCCAAATAATCCCAAGCCCTAAAAAGTATAAAATAATTATATTAAAAGTCCTCTGCTACTACTTTCAACATTAAATACCAAGGCTTTCCTAGACTTTTAAAGTCGGTGTGAAAACCTGACTGATATTAATCCAATTAATACAGACAAACTGATTGCATTAATTATTTAGTCTAGGAAAGTCTTGGTATTTAATGTTGAATGTAGTAGCAGAGGACTTTTAATATAATTATTGTTTTATGTGCCTTTTACTAATAAAAATAAATTCAAATTGGGAAAGTTGAGACTTCACAGTTTTCTTAATAAAATCAGTTTTTTATAAATCTTAGATTTTATATCCTCGTATCACTAGAACCAAAGCCAAATTGTTCCTTTTTTCACCTATATAGAGATAATATGTAGATGTGTAGATGATCAATCTTTAAACAAAATTTTTTTTAACGCTTAGAAAATCTCAGATCACAGAAACTAAAATATTAATTTTAATATTTTCTCTATTAAATTCTCTAAATAATTCTTTCTTTTTATTTTTCTCCACAGAAAACAATCGCTCGGGGTCAGGAATCTGGGAGCTGAAATTTAATCCTGGAATTAACCGAGGAGGAAACTTTCACCTGAAGTGACCCAACTGCTTTGATAAAACCAACAACAAAAATATTAAAGGTAAGCACCTACTAAAATTGCATAAATGCTCATTTTGTACAAGAACGTGTTTTAAGCAAAAATTACTCCATCCGTATTTAGAATTAAGTTCAAGTAGAATTGTCCAGAATTTGTAAAAATTATATTTTTCCTTAAATCCCTGAAGAGTTAACTTTCCTCTATGGTAACAATTTTAATAAAAAAATTAAATTTAGTCCTTCTGCTGACTAAAAAGTAGACCCGGAACCAGGTTTTATATTATTTCGATCTGGTTTTTACCCTACATCGTGATTTGGGGATCTGTACTTAAAAATTTTGCTCTATAGGTATTTTTTTTTATATTTTTCCTTAAATCCCTGGAGTTTACTTTCTTCTAAGGTACCGATTTTAATAAAAAACTTAGATTTACTCCTTTTGCGTCCTAAAAACTAGAACCGGAGGCAAGTTTTTTCATTATTTCTATCTTTTTTACCCTCCAGCAAACCGCTCCCAACACCAACCGAAGTTCACTTTAAGGTGTCACAGCAGGGCATTACCTTGACGGACCAGGCAGAAATTCTTCAGGTAATTTTTGAGTTTTAAATAATATTAAAGCAGTTAAAAATCGAATTCTATCACTTTTCAGGAAGCACTATTCTGCCAACATGATATCGTTCTGTAGCCTGGACCCCGACAAGCGACTGTGGAGCATTCGCGCTCCGGAAGGAGAGATTCCAGTAAACAATAAGTGAGATATTCTATTAGTGAATTTTTTTTTAAATTAAGATATTTAATTTTTGTCTGTAATTCAAGGACGATCTTCGCTTTCGTTGCTCGGCGATCATCCTCCTCAACGGACAACCAGTGCCACGTCTTCTGCGACCTCCAGAGCGAGCAGCCAACTTCAGCAATTGTTGTGTTTGCAAACAAAACGTTACCGACAGAGAAAATCATCAATCAACACATCTGGGACATTTTTGGCTAGCTGCTCAATTTAGCGCCATAATTAGCCCCTAAGCTTACGGCAGTTCTGTAATAATCATTTAGGCGTAAATTTAGGAAAGAGGGGATAGTAGCTGACCCCACTGTAATCTTACTACTATTAACCGAGTTAACATCTAACCCCCATCACACACACATGCACAAATTACATTTTTTTAGCGTTTTTCCGTTCTAGCGTCGACTCCAAATGCTTCTGTCCAATCAAAGGACAAGGCCCGAAATCGCTCTGCGGAGTTTGTATGAAATTTTTCTCAGTCAAAAATTTAATGTACAAGCTATCGGCTCTCCCTACCAAAAAAACCTCTCAATTCTTTTTAATTTCAGTGATTAACTCACGCGTTCTTTGTTCATAGGATTTTTATTGTAATTTTACGTTATTGTTAATATTCTGTGTATCGCAGTAGTCCTTAGGTTTACGTCTCTAACAAAATCTTTCCATCTCAACTAAAACGAGGAATATCAGGAAAACAAACGAATGAGTAGCTCGCCCAAGGTCTTATTTTTTCGAGAAAATAACTCAAACTTGGTGCCTTTTTCAAAACAAAACAAAAAAATGTAAATAAGAAAGCAGACGAAGTTTCTTGGATACATTTTTTCATTAATCACGTATTTTTGTTTACATTTTGCACCTAGAAAAAAAAGGCCTTTAATGTGGCTGCTAACAAGTAGTCCAGTCAAAACCTTAATGCTAAAAATACTAAAAACAAATTAAAATTGTTGCAATCTTAAACTAGTCCACATTATACAGTATTTAACTTTTTATTGTGTTTATTATTTCTTTCTTTTTACTATTTAAAAAATCCATTCTGGACTTTTGTAATACTTTCGCTGGGTTAACTCTTTTAGTGTACGCAACGGAGATGTTTTTACTAAATTATTCGATTATGTGAAGCCGTTCTTCAAATATTTTAATTTTTAGAAAGTCTGTTAGGATTTTTAACTACTTATCAAAGCAACTAACTCTGTAAAATGCGTTTATAATTGATCACGGGGCAGACTAGTGACTATAAGAGCAATTGTAAATAATAAGAAGAGAAATAAAGATATATAATTCATGAAAAACTTGTTTTATTTCATTTCTGACACTTTGAAAAGTACTCCTGGGTATATGCTAAAATTTGTAGCATCCACACCAAAATTCCGCTCCGGATTTTAGCTGAGACCCGAACCTTTAAGATCCCCGGTTCGGGTCCTGGTTTTGGGGTAAAATTCCAGCCGGGGCCCAAACCGGAGCGAGCTTACGTACTCGACCGTAAGCTCGGTCCGGTTCGGAACCCAGCTGAAATTTCACCCCGTAGCCAGGACCCGAACCAGAAAATTGCCCACCTCACATATTCCCGGTTCGGGTCCTGGCTACGGGGTGAAATTTCAGCCGGGCTCCGAACCGGACCGAGCTTACGGTCGAGTACGTAAGCTCGCTCCGGTTTGGGCCCCGGCTGCAATTTTACCCCGAAACCAGGACCCGAACCGAAGCGGAATTTAGCATACACCCAGGAGTAAATTAAAACTTACCTTTTTGTCTTAAAAAGCGAATCAAATGATGAAGCCCAATTTCTGAAAATTCGTTTAAAGGGGAAGGGGTGGTAAATAAAAAATTATAAATTATATTTAAATGTTTATTTTCATTTGTTTTTTCTCATTTTTACAAACTCTGGACAATTTTATTTGAACTTAAATTCTAAATACGGTTGATTTATGTATACATTATGGATATAAAATTTTTGCAAACAAATTAAAAATTAATTTATTAATCTGGGCTAGTTAAAACTTTAATCATAATTTTAAAATTTTTTTTACGGTTTCCTCAAAGCAGGTGGATCTCTTCGGGTGAAAGTTTCTTCCTCGGCTAATTCCAGGGTTAAATTTCAGCTGCCAGAGTCCTGATCCTGGGCGATTGTTTCCTGTCGGGAAAAGTAAATAGAAAGAATTATTAATATTTTAGTTTATGTGATATGAGATTTTCTATGCGTTAAAATTTTTTTTTTTTAAAGGTTGCTCATCTATACACATCTGCACATTTGTATATAGGTGAAATAAAGCAAAAATTTGGCTCCGGTTCTAGTTTTTAGGCCGCAGAAGGTCTAAATTTAATTTTTTTATTAAAATTCTTACCTTAGAAGAAAGTAAACTCTTCAGGAATTTAAGGAAAAATATAAACAAAATACCTATAGAGCAAAATTTTTAAGTACAGAACCCCAAACCATAATGTAGGGTAAAAATCATGGAGAAATAATGAAAAAATGGCACTGGTGCTAATGTTTACTCCGCAGAAAGAGTAATTTCAATGCTATTATTAAAATGTTTACTTTAAAAGAAAGTAAACTATTCAGGGATTTAAGGAAAAATATAAAAACAATACCTATAGAGCAAAATTTTTAAGTACGGAACCCCAAACCATAATGTAGGGTAAAAATCATGGAGAAATAATGAAAAAATGGCACTGGTGCTAATGTTTACTCCGCAGAAAGAGTAATTTCAATGCTATTATTAAAATGTTTACTTTAAAAGAAAGTAAACTATTCAGGGATTTAAGGAAAAATATAAAAACAATACCTATAGAGCAAAATTTTTAAGTACGGAACCCCAAACCATAATGTAGGGTAAAAATCATGGAGAAATAATGAAAAAATGGCACTGGTGCTAATGTTTACTCCGCAGAAAGAGTAATTTCAATGCTATTATTAAAATGTTTACTTTAAAAGAAAGTAAACTATTCAGGGATTTAAGGAAAAATATAAAAACAATACCTATAGAGCAAAATTTTTAAGTACGGAACCCCAAACCATAATGTAGGGTAAAAATCATGGAGAAATAATGAAAAAATGGCACTGGTGCTAATGTTTACTCCGCAGAAAGAGTAATTTCAATGCTATTATTAAAATGTTTACTTTAAAAGAAAGTAAACTATTCAGGGATTTAAGGAAAAATATAAAAACAATACCTATAGAGCAAAATTTTTAAGTACGGAACCCCAAACAATAATGTAGGGTAAAAATCATGGAGAAATAATGAAAAAATGGCACTGGTGCTAATGTTTACTCCGCAGAAAGAGTAATTTCAATGCTATTATTAAAATGTTTACTTTAAAAGAAAGTAAACTATTCAGGGATTTAAGGAAAAATATAAAAACAATACCTATAGAGCAAAATTTTTAAGTACGGAACCCCAAACAATAATGTAGGGTAAAAATCATGGAGAAATAATGAAAAAATGGCACTGGTGCTAATGTTTACTCCGCAGAAAGAGTAATTTCAATGCTATTATTAAAATGTTTACTTTAAAAGAAAGTAAACTATTCAGGGATTTAAGGAAAAATATAAAAACAATACCTATAGAGCAAAATTTTTAAGTACGGAACCCCAAACCATAATGTAGGGTAAAAATCATGGAGAAATAATGAAAAAATGGCACTGGTGCTAATGTTTACTCCGCAGAAAGAGTAATTTCAATGCTATTATTAAAATGTTTACTTTAAAAGAAAGTAAACTATTCAGGGATTTAAGGAAAAATATAAAAACAATACCTATAGAGCAAAATTTTTAAGTACGGAACCCCAAACAATAATGTAGGGTAAAAATCATGGAGAAATAATGAAAAAATGGCACTGGTGCTAATGTTTACTCCGCAGAAAGAGTAATTTCAATGCTATTATTAAAATGTTTACTTTAAAAGAAAGTAAACTATTCAGGGATTTAAGGAAAAATATAAAAACAATACCTATAGAGCAAAATTTTTAAGTACGGAACCCCAAACAATAATGTAGGGTAAAAATCATGGAGAAATAATGAAAAAATGGCACTGGTGCTAATGTTTACTCCGCAGAAAGAGTAATTTCAATGCTATTATCAAAATGTTTACTTTAAAAAAAAGTAAACTATTCAGGGATTTAAGGAAAAATATAAAAACAATACCTATAGAGCAAAATTTTTAAGTACGGAACCCCAAACAATAATGTAGGGTAAAAATCATGGAGAAATAATGAAAAAATGGCACTGGTGCTAATGTTTACTCCGCAGAAAGAGTAATTTCAATGCTATTATTAAAATGTTTACTTTAAAAGAAAGTAAACTATTCAGGGATTTAAGGAAAAATATAAAAACAATACCTATAGAGCAAAATTTTTAAGTACGGAACCCCAAACCATAATGTAGGGTAAAAATCATGGAGAAATAATGAAAAAATGGCACTGGTGCTAATGTTTACTCCGCAGAAAGAGTAATTTCAATGCTATTATTAAAATGTTTACTATAAAAGAAAGTTAACTATTCAGGGATTTAAGGAAAAATATAAAAACAATACCTATAGAGCAAAATTTTTAAGTACGGAACCCCAAACCATAATGTAGGGTAAAAATCATGGAGAAATAAGGAAAAAATGGCACTGGTGCTAATGTTTACTCCGCAGAAAGAGTAATTTCAATGCTATTATTAAAATGTTTACTTTAAAAGAAAGTAAACTATTCAGGGATTTAAGGAAAAATATAAAAACAATACCTATAGAGCAAAATTTTTAAGTACGGAACCCCAAACCATAATGTAGGGTAAAAATCATGGAGAAATAATGAAAAAATGGCACTGGTGCTAATGTTTACTCCGCAGAAAGAGTAATTTCAATGCTATTATCAAAATGTTTACTTTAAAAAAAAGTAAACTATTCAGGGATTTAAGGAAAAATATAAAAACAATACCTATAGAGCAAAATTTTTAAGTACGGAACCCCAAACCATAATGTAGGGTAAAAATCATGGAGAAATAATGAAAAAATGGCACTGGTGCTAATGTTTACTCCGCAGAAGGAGTAATTTCAATGCTATTATTAAAATGTTTACTTTAAAAGAAAGTAAACTATTCAGGGATTTAAGGAAAAATATAAAAACAATACCTATAGAGCAAAATTTTTAAGTACGGAACCCCAAACCATAATGTAGGGTAAAAATCATGGAGAAATAAGGAAAAAATGGCACTGGTGCTAATGTTTACTCCGCAGAAAGAGTAATTTCAATGCTATTATTAAAATGTTTACTTTAAAAGAAAGTAAACTATTCAGGGATTTAAGGAAAAATATAAAAACAATACCTATAGAGCAAAATTTTTAAGTACGGAACCCCAAACCATAATGTAGGGTAAAAATCATGGAGAAATAAGGAAAAAATGGCACTGGTGCTAATGTTTACTCCGCAGAAAGAGTAATTTCAATGCTATTATTAAAATGTTTACTTTAAAAGAAAGTAAACTATTCAGGGATTTAAGGAAAAATATAAAAACAATACCTATAGAGCAAAATTTTTAAGTACGGAACCCCAAACCATAATGTAGGGTAAAAATCATGGAGAAATAATGAAAAAATGGCACTGGTGCTAATGTTTACTCCGCAGAAAGAGTAATTTCAATGCTATTATCAAAATGTTTACTTTAAAAAAAAGTAAACTATTCAGGGATTTAAGGAAAAATATAAAAACAATACCTATAGAGCAAAATTTTTAAGTACGGAACCCCAAACCATAATGTAGGGTAAAAATCATGGAGAAATAATGAAAAAATGGCACTGGTGCTAATGTTTACTCCGCAGAAGGAGTAATTTCAATGCTATTATTAAAATGTTTACTTTAAAAGAAAGTAAGCTATTCAGGGATTTAAGGAAAAATATAAAAACAATACCTATAGAGCAAAATTTTTAAGTACGGAACCCCAAACCATAATGTAGGGTAAAAATCATGGAGAAATAATGAAAAAATGGCACTGGTGCTAATGTTTACTCCGCAGAAAGAGTAATTTCAATGCTATTATTAAAATGTTTACTTTAAAAGAAAGTAAACTATTCAGGGATTTAAGGAAAAATATAAAAACAATACCTATAGAGCAAAATTTTTAAGTACGGAACCCCAAACCATAATGTAGGGTAAAAATCATGGAGAAATAATGAAAAAATACTGGTGCTAATGTTTACTCCGCAGAAAGAGTAATTTCAATGCTATTATTAAAATGTTTACTTTAAAAGAAAGTAAACTATTCAGGGATTTAAGGAAAAATATAAAAACAATCCCTATAGAGCAACATTTTTAAGTACGGAACCCCAAACCATAATGTAGGGTAAAAATCATGGAGAAATAATGAAAAAATGGCACTGGTGCTAATGTTTACTCCGCAGAAAGAGTAATTTCAATGCTATTATTAAAATGTTTACTTTAAAAGAAAGTAAACTATTCAGGGATTTAAGGAAAAATATAAAAACAATACCTATAGAGCAAAATTTTTAAGTACGGAACCCCAAACCATAATGTAGGGTAAAAATCATGGAGAAATAATGAAAAAATGGCACTGGTGCTAATGTTTACTCCGCAGAAAGAGTAATTTCAATGCTATTATTAAAATGTTTACTTTAAAAGAAAGTAAACTATTCAGGGATTTAAGGAAAAATATAAAAACAATACCTATAGAGCAAAATTTTTAAGTACGGAACCCCAAACCATAATGTAGGGTAAAAATCATGGAGAAATAATGAAAAAATGGCACTGGTGCTAATGTTTACTCCGCAGAAAGAGTAATTTCAATGCTATTATTAAAATGTTTACTTTAAAAGAAAGTAAACTATTCAGGGATTTAAGGAAAAATATAAAAACAATACCTATAGAGCAAAATTTTTAAGTACGGAACCCCAAACCATAATGTAGGGTAAAAATCATGGAGAAATAATGAAAAAATGGCACTGGTGCTAATGTTTACTCCGCAGAAAGAGTAATTTCAATGCTATTATTAAAATGTTTACTTTAAAAGAAAGTAAACTATTCAGGGATTTAAGGAAAAATATAAAAACAATACCTATAGAGCAAAATTTTTAAGTACGGAACCCCAAACCATAATGTAGGGTAAAAATCATGGAGAAATAATGAAAAAATGGCACTGGTGCTAATGTTTACTCCGCAGAAAGAGTAATTTCAATGCTATTATTAAAATGTTTACTTTAAAAGAAAGTAAACTATTCAGGGATTTAAGGAAAAATATAAAAACAATACCTATAGAGCAAAATTTTTAAGTACGGAACCCCAAACAATAATGTAGGGTAAAAATCATGGAGAAATAATGAAAAAATGGCACTGGTGCTAATGTTTACTCCGCAGAAAGAGTAATTTCAATGCTATTATTAAAATGTTTACTTTAAAAGAAAGTAAACTATTCAGGGATTTAAGGAAAAATATAAAAACAATACCTATAGAGCAAAATTTTTAAGTACGGAACCCCAAACCATAATGTAGGGTAAAAATCATGGAGAAATAATGAAAAAATGGCACTGGTGCTAATGTTTACTCCGCAGAAAGAGTAATTTCAATGCTATTATTAAAATGTTTACTTTAAAAGAAAGTAAACTATTCAGGGATTTAAGGAAAAATATAAAAACAATACCTATAGAGCAAAATTTTTAAGTACGGAACCCCAAACCATAATGTAGGGTAAAAATCATGGAGAAATAATGAAAAAATGGCACTGGTGCTAATGTTTACTCCGCAGAAAGAGTAATTTCAATGCTATTATTAAAATGTTTACTTTAAAAGAAAGTAAACTATTCAGGGATTTAAGGAAAAATATAAAAACAATACCTATAGAGCAAAATTTTTAAGTACGGAACCCCAAACCATAATGTAGGGTAAAAATCATGGAGAAATAATGAAAAAATGGCACTGGTGCTAATGTTTACTCCGCAGAAAGAGTAATTTCAATGCTATTATTAAAATGTTTACTTTAAAAGAAAGTAAACTATTCAGGGATTTAAGGAAAAATATAAAAACAATACCTATAGAGCAAAATTTTTAAGTACGGAACCCCAAACCATAATGTAGGGTAAAAATCATGGAGAAATAATGAAAAAATGGCACTGGTGCTAATGTTTACTCCGCAGAAAGAGTAATTTCAATGCTATTATTAAAATGTTTACTTTAAAAGAAAGTAAACTATTCAGGGATTTAAGGAAAAATATAAAAACAATACCTATAGAGCAAAATTTTTAAGTACGGAACCCCAAACCATAATGTAGGGTAAAAATCATGGAGAAATAATGAAAAAATGGCACTGGTGCTAATGTTTACTCCGCAGAAAGAGTAATTTCAATGCTATTATTAAAATGTTTACTTTAAAAGAAAGTAAACTATTCAGGGATTTAAGGAAAAATATAAAAACAATACCTATAGAGCAAAATTTTTAAGTACGGAACCCCAAACCATAATGTAGGGTAAAAATCATGGAGAAATAATGAAAAAATGGCACTGGTGCTAATGTTTACTCCGCAGAAAGAGTAATTTCAATGCTATTATTAAAATGTTTACTTTAAAAGAAAGTAAACTATTCAGGGATTTAAGGAAAAATATAAAAACAATACCTATAGAGCAAAATTTTTAAGTACGGAACCCCAAACCATAATGTAGGGTAAAAATCATGGAGAAATAATGAAAAAATGGCACTGGTGCTAATGTTTACTCCGCAGAAAGAGTAATTTCAATGCTATTATTAAAATGTTTACTTTAAAAGAAAGTAAACTATTCAGGGATTTAAGGAAAAATATAAAAACAATACCTATAGAGCAAAATTTTTAAGTACGGAACCCCAAACCATAATGTAGGGTAAAAATCATGGAGAAATAATGAAAAAATGGCACTGGTGCTAATGTTTACTCCGCAGAAAGAGTAATTTCAATGCTATTATTAAAATGTTTACTTTAAAAGAAAGTAAACTATTCAGGGATTTAAGGAAAAATATAAAAACAATACCTATAGAGCAAAATTTTTAAGTACGGAACCCCAAACCATAATGTAGGGTAAAAATCATGGAGAAATAATGAAAAAATGGCACTGGTGCTAATGTTTACTCCGCAGAAAGAGTAATTTCAATGCTATTATTAAAATGTTTACTTTAAAAGAAAGTAAACTATTCAGGGATTTAAGGAAAAATATAAAAACAATACCTATAGAGCAAAATTTTTAAGTACGGAACCCCAAACCATAATGTAGGGTAAAAATCATGGAGAAATAATGAAAAAATGGCACTGGTGCTAATGTTTACTCCGCAGAAAGAGTAATTTCAATGCTATTATTAAAATGTTTACTTTAAAAGAAAGTAAACTATTCAGGGATTTAAGGAAAAATATAAAAACAATACCTATAGAGCAAAATTTTTAAGTACGGAACCCCAAACCATAATGTAGGGTAAAAATCATGGAGAAATAATGAAAAAATGGCACTGGTGCTAATGTTTACTCCGCAGAAAGAGTAATTTCAATGCTATTATTAAAATGTTTACTTTAAAAGAAAGTAAACTATTCAGGGATTTAAGGAAAAATATAAAAACAATACCTATAGAGCAAAATTTTTAAGTACGGAACCCCAAACCATAATGTAGGGTAAAAATCATGGAGAAATAATGAAAAAATGGCACTGGTGCTAATGTTTACTCCGCAGAAAGAGTAATTTCAATGCTATTATTAAAATGTTTACTATAAAAGAAAGTAAACTATTCAGGGATTTAAGGAAAAATATAAAAACAATACCTATAGAGCAAAATTTTTAAGTACGGAACCCCAAACCATAATGTAGGGTAAAAATCATGGAGAAATAATGAAAAAATGGCACTGGTGCTAATGTTTACTCCGCAGAAAGAGTAATTTCAATGCTATTATTAAAATGTTTACTTTAAAAGAAAGTAAACTATTCAGGGATTTAAGGAAAAATATAAAAACAATACCTATAGAGCAAAATTTTTAAGTACGGAACCCCAAACCATAATGTAGGGTAAAAATCATGGAGAAATAAGGAAAAAATGGCACTGGTGCTAATGTTTACTCCGCAGAAAGAGTAATTTCAATGCTATTATTAAAATGTTTACTTTAAAAGAAAGTAAACTATTCAGGGATTTAAGGAAAAATATAAAAACAATACCTATAGAGCAAAATTTTTAAGTACGGAACCCCAAACCATAATGTAGGGTAAAAATCATGGAGAAATAATGAAAAAATGGCACTGGTGCTAATGTTTACTCCGCAGAAAGAGTAATTTCAATGCTATTATTAAAATGTTTACTTTAAAAGAAAGTAAACTATTCAGGGATTTAAGGAAAAATATAAAAACAATCCCTATAGAGCAACATTTTTAAGTACGGAACCCCAAACCATAATGTAGGGTAAAAATCATGGAGAAATAATGAAAAAATGGCACTGGTGCTAATGTTTACTCCGCAGAAAGAGTAATTTCAATGCTATTATTAAAATGTTTACTTTAAAAGAAAGTAAACTATTCAGGGATTTAAGGAAAAATATAAAAACAATACCTATAGAGCAAAATTTTTAAGTACGGAACCCCAAACCATAATGTAGGGTAAAAATCATGGAGAAATAATGAAAAAATGGCACTGGTGCTAATGTTTACTCCGTAGAAAGAGTAATTTCAATGCTATTATTAAAATGTTTACTTTAAAAGAAAGTAAACTATTCAGGGATTTAAGGAAAAATATAAAAACAATACCTATAGAGCAAAATTTTTAAGTACGGAACCCCAAACCATAATGTAGGGTAAAAATCATGGAGAAATAATGAAAAAATGGCACTGGTGCTAATGTTTACTCCGCAGAAAGAGTAATTTCAATGCTATTATTAAAATGTTTACTTTAAAAGAAAGTAAACTATTCAGCGATTTAAGGAAAAATATAAAAACAATACCTATAGAGCAAAATTTTTAAGTACGGAACCCCAAACCATAATGTAGGGTAAAAATCATGGAGAAATAATGAAAAAATGGCACTGGTGCTAATGTTTACTCCGTAGAAAGAGTAATTTCAATGCTATTATTAAAATGTTTACTTTAAAAGAAAGTAAACTATTCAGCGATTTAAGGAAAAATATAAAAACAATACCTATAGAGCAAAATTTTTAAGTACGGAACCCCAAACCATAATGTAGGGTAAAAATCATGGAGAAATAATGAAAAAATGGCACTGGTGCTAATGTTTACTCCGCAGAAAGAGTAATTTCAATGCTATTATTAAAATGTTTACTTTAAAAGAAAGTAAACTATTCAGCGATTTAAGGAAAAATATAAAAACAATACCTATAGAGCAAAATTTTTAAGTACGGAACCCCAAGCCATAATGTAGAGTAAAAATCATGGAGAAATAATGAAAAAATGGCACTGGTGCTAATGTTTACTCCGTAGAAAGAGTAATTTCAATGCTATTATTAAAATGTTTACTTTAAAAGAAAGTAAACTATTCAGCGATTTAAGGAAAAATATAAAAACAATACCTATAGAGCAAAATTTTTAAGTACGGAACCCCAAACCATAATGTAGGGTAAAAATCATGGAGAAATAATGAAAAAATGGCACTGGTGCTAATGTTTACTCCGCAGAAAGAGTAATTTCAATGCTATTATTAAAATGTTTACTTTAAAAGAAAGTAAACTATTCAGCGATTTAAGGAAAAATATAAAAACAATACCTATAGAGCAAAATTTTTAAGTACGGAACCCCAAACCATAATGTAGGGTAAAAATCATGGAGAAATAATGAAAAAATGGCACTGGTGCTAATGTTTACTCCGTAGAAAGAGTAATTTCAATGCTATTATTAAAATGTTTACTTTAAAAGAAAGTAAACTATTCAGCGATTTAAGGAAAAATATAAAAACAATACCTATAGAGCAAAATTTTTAAGTACGGAACCCCAAACCATAATGTAGGGTAAAAATCATGGAGAAATAATGAAAAAATGGCACTGGTGCTAATGTTTACTCCGCAGAAAGAGTAATTTCAATGCTATTATTAAAATGTTTACTTTAAAAGAAAGTAAACTATTCAGCGATTTAAGGAAAAATATAAAAACAATACCTATAGAGCAAAATTTTTAAGTACGGAACCCCAAACCATAATGTAGGGTAAAAATCATGGAGAAATAATGAAAAAATGGCACTGGTGCTAATGTTTACTCCGCAGAAAGAGTAATTTCAATGCTATTATTAAAATGTTTACTTTAAAAGAAAGTAAACTATTCAGCGATTTAAGGAAAAATATAAAAACAATACCTATAGAGCAAAATTTTTAAGTACGGAACCCCAAACCATAATGTAGGGTAAAAATCATGGAGAAATAATGAAAAAATGGCACTGGTGCTAATGTTTACTCCGTAGAAAGAGTAATTTCAATGCTATTATTAAAATGTTTACTTTAAAAGAAAGTAAACTATTCAGCGATTTAAGGAAAAATATAAAAACAATACCTATAGAGCAAAATTTTTAAGTACGGAACCCCAAACCATAATGTAGGGTAAAAATCATGGAGAAATAATGAAAAAATGGCACTGGTGCTAATGTTTACTCCGTAGAAAGAGTAATTTCAATGCTATTATTAAAATGTTTACTTTAAAAGAAAGTAAACTATTCAGCGATTTAAGGAAAAATATAAAAACAATACCTATAGAGCAAAATTTTTAAGTACGGAACCCCAAACCATAATGTAGGGTAAAAATCATGGAGAAATAATGAAAAAATGGCACTGGTGCTAATGTTTACTCCGCAGAAAGAGTAATTTCAATGCTATTATTAAAATGTTTACTTTAAAAGAAAGTAAACTATTCAGCGATTTAAGGAAAAATATAAAAACAATACCTATAGAGCAAAATTTTTAAGTACGGAACCCCAAGCCATAATGTAGAGTAAAAATCATGGAGAAATAATGAAAAAATGGCACTGGTGCTAATGTTTACTCCGTAGAAAGAGTAATTTCAATGCTATTATTAAAATGTTTACTTTAAAAGAAAGTAAACTATTCAGCGATTTAAGGAAAAATATAAAAACAATACCTATAGAGCAAAATTTTTAAGTACGGAACCCCAAACCATAATGTAGGGTAAAAATCATGGAGAAATAATGAAAAAATGGCACTGGTGCTAATGTTTACTCCGCAGAAAGAGTAATTTCAATGCTATTATTAAAATGTTTACTTTAAAAGAAAGTAAACTATTCAGCGATTTAAGGAAAAATATAAAAACAATACCTATAGAGCAAAATTTTTAAGTACGGAACCCCAAACCATAATGTAGGGTAAAAATCATGGAGAAATAATGAAAAAATGGCACTGGTGCTAATGTTTACTCCGTAGAAAGAGTAATTTCAATGCTATTATTAAAATGTTTACTTTAAAAGAAAGTAAACTATTCAGCGATTTAAGGAAAAATATAAAAACAATACCTATAGAGCAAAATTTTTAAGTACGGAACCCCAAACCATAATGTAGGGTAAAAATCATGGAGAAATAATGAAAAAATGGCACTGGTGCTAATGTTTACTCCGTAGAAAGAGTAATTTCAATGCTATTATTAAAATGTTTACTTTAAAAGAAAGTAAACTATTCAGCGATTTAAGGAAAAATATAAAAACAATACCTATAGAGCAAAATTTTTAAGTACGGAACCCCAAACCATAATGTAGGGTAAAAATCATGGAGAAATAATGAAAAAATGGCACTGGTGCTAATGTTTACTCCGTAGAAAGAGTAATTTCAATGCTATTATTAAAATGTTTACTTTAAAAGAAAGTAAACTATTCAGCGATTTAAGGAAAAATATAAAAACAATACCTATAGAGCAAAATTTTTAAGTACGGAACCCCAAACCATAATGTAGGGTAAAAATCATGGAGAAATAATGAAAAAATGGCACTGGTGCTAATGTTTACTCCGCAGAAAGAGTAATTTCAATGCTATTATTAAAATGTTTACTTTAAAAGAAAGTAAACTATTCAGCGATTTAAGGAAAAATATAAAAACAATACCTATAGAGCAAAATTTTTAAGTACGGAACCCCAAACCATAATGTAGGGTAAAAATCATGGAGAAATAATGAAAAAATGGCACTGGTGCTAATGTTTACTCCGCAGAAAGAGTAATTTCAATGCTATTATTAAAATGTTTACTTTAAAAGAAAGTAAACTATTCAGCGATTTAAGGAAAAATATAAAAACAATACCTATAGAGCAAAATTTTTAAGTACGGAACCCCAAACCATAATGTAGGGTAAAAATCATGGAGAAATAATGAAAAAATGGCACTGGTGCTAATGTTTACTCCGTAGAAAGAGTAATTTCAATGCTATTATTAAAATGTTTACTTTAAAAGAAAGTAAACTATTCAGCGATTTAAGGAAAAATATAAAAACAATACCTATAGAGCAAAATTTTTAAGTACGGAACCCCAAACCATAATGTAGGGTAAAAATCATGGAGAAATAATGAAAAAATGGCACTGGTGCTAATGTTTACTCCGTAGAAAGAGTAATTTCAATGCTATTATTAAAATGTTTACTTTAAAAGAAAGTAAACTATTCAGCGATTTAAGGAAAAATATAAAAACAATACCTATAGAGCAAAATTTTTAAGTACGGAACCCCAAACCATAATGTAGGGTAAAAATCATGGAGAAATAATGAAAAAATGGCACTGGTGCTAATGTTTACTCCGTAGAAAGAGTAATTTCAATGCTATTATTAAAATGTTTACTTTAAAAGAAAGTAAACTATTCAGCGATTTAAGGAAAAATATAAAAACAATACCTATAGAGCAAAATTTTTAAGTACGGAACCCCAAACCATAATGTAGGGTAAAAATCATGGAGAAATAATGAAAAAATGGCACTGGTGCTAATGTTTACTCCGCAGAAAGAGTAATTTCAATGCTATTATTAAAATGTTTACTTTAAAAGAAAGTAAACTATTCAGCGATTTAAGGAAAAATATAAAAACAATACCTATAGAGCAAAATTTTTAAGTACGGAACCCCAAACCATAATGTAGGGTAAAAATCATGGAGAAATAATGAAAAAATGGCACTGGTGCTAATGTTTACTCCGTAGAAAGAGTAATTTCAATGCTATTATTAAAATGTTTACTTTAAAAGAAAGTAAACTATTCAGCGATTTAAGGAAAAATATAAAAACAATACCTATAGAGCAAAATTTTTAAGTACGGAACCCCAAACCATAATGTAGGGTAAAAATCATGGAGAAATAATGAAAAAATGGCACTGGTGCTAATGTTTACTCCGCAGAAAGAGTAATTTCAATGCTATTATTAAAATGTTTACTTTAAAAGAAAGTAAACTATTCAGCGATTTAAGGAAAAATATAAAAACAATACCTATAGAGCAAAATTTTTAAGTACGGAACCCCAAACCATAATGTAGGGTAAAAATCATGGAGAAATAATGAAAAAATGGCACTGGTGCTAATGTTTACTCCGTAGAAAGAGTAATTTCAATGCTATTATTAAAATGTTTACTTTAAAAGAAAGTAAACTATTCAGGGATTTAAGGAAAAATATAAAAACAATACCTATAGAGCAAAATTTTTAAGTACGGAACCCCAAACCATAATGTAGGGTAAAAATCATGGAGAAATAATGAAAAAATGGCACTGGTGCTAATGTTTACTCCGCAGAAAGAGTAATTTCAATGCTATTATTAAAATGTTTACTTTAAAAGAAAGTAAACTATTCAGCGATTTAAGGAAAAATATAAAAACAATACCTATAGAGCAAAATTTTTAAGTACGGAACCCCAAACCATAATGTAGAGTAAAAATCATGGAGAAATAATGAAAAAATGGCACTGGTGCTAATGTTTACTCCGTAGAAAGAGTAATTTCAATGCTATTATTAAAATGTTTACTTTAAAAGAAAGTAAACTATTCAGCGATTTAAGGAAAAATATAAAAACAATACCTATAGAGCAAAATTTTTAAGTACGGAACCCCAAACCATAATGTAGGGTAAAAATCATGGAGAAATAATGAAAAAATGGCACTGGTGCTAATGTTTACTCCGCAGAAAGAGTAATTTCAATGCTATTATTAAAATGTTTACTTTAAAAGAAAGTAAACTATTCAGCGATTTAAGGAAAAATATAAAAACAATACCTATAGAGCAAAATTTTTAAGTACGGAACCCCAAACCATAATGTAGGGTAAAAATCATGGAGAAATAATGAAAAAATGGCACTGGTGCTAATGTTTACTCCGTAGAAAGAGTAATTTCAATGCTATTATTAAAATGTTTACTTTAAAAGAAAGTAAACTATTCAGGGATTTAAGGAAAAATATAAAAACAATACCTATAGAGCAAAATTTTTAAGTACGGAACCCCAAACCATAATGTAGGGTAAAAATCATGGAGAAATAATGAAAAAATGGCACTGGTGCTAATGTTTACTCCGCAGAAAGAGTAATTTCAATGCTATTATTAAAATGTTTACTTTAAAAGAAAGTAAACTATTCAGCGATTTAAGGAAAAATATAAAAACAATACCTATAGAGCAAAATTTTTAAGTACGGAACCCCAAACCATAATGTAGAGTAAAAATCATGGAGAAATAATGAAAAAATGGCACTGGTGCTAATGTTTACTCCGTAGAAAGAGTAATTTCAATGCTATTATTAAAATGTTTACTTTAAAAGAAAGTAAACTATTCAGCGATTTAAGGAAAAATATAAAAACAATACCTATAGAGCAAAATTTTTAAGTACGGAACCCCAAACCATAATGTAGGGTAAAAATCATGGAGAAATAATGAAAAAATGGCACTGGTGCTAATGTTTACTCCGCAGAAAGAGTAATTTCAATGCTATTATTAAAATGTTTACTTTAAAAGAAAGTAAACTATTCAGCGATTTAAGGAAAAATATAAAAACAATACCTATAGAGCAAAATTTTTAAGTACGGAACCCCAAACCATAATGTAGGGTAAAAATCATGGAGAAATAATGAAAAAATGGCACTGGTGCTAATGTTTACTCCGCAGAAAGAGTAATTTCAATGCTATTATTAAAATGTTTACTTTAAAAGAAAGTAAACTATTCAGCGATTTAAGGAAAAATATAAAAACAATACCTATAGAGCAAAATTTTTAAGTACGGAACCCCAAACCATAATGTAGGGTAAAAATCATGGAGAAATAATGAAAAAATGGCACTGGTGCTAATGTTTACTCCGTAGAAAGAGTAATTTCAATGCTATTATTAAAATGTTTACTTTAAAAGAAAGTAAACTATTCAGCGATTTAAGGAAAAATATAAAAACAATACCTATAGAGCAAAATTTTTAAGTACGGAACCCCAAACCATAATGTAGGGTAAAAATCATGGAGAAATAATGAAAAAATGGCACTGGTGCTAATGTTTACTCCGCAGAAAGAGTAATTTCAATGCTATTATTAAAATGTTTACTTTAAAAGAAAGTAAACTATTCAGCGATTTAAGGAAAAATATAAAAACAATACCTATAGAGCAAAATTTTTAAGTACGGAACCCCAAACCATAATGTAGAGTAAAAATCATGGAGAAATAATGAAAAAATGGCACTGGTGCTAATGTTTACTCCGTAGAAAGAGTAATTTCAATGCTATTATTAAAATGTTTACTTTAAAAGAAAGTAAACTATTCAGCGATTTAAGGAAAAATATAAAAACAATACCTATAGAGCAAAATTTTTAAGTACGGAACCCCAAACCATAATGTAGGGTAAAAATCATGGAGAAATAATGAAAAAATGGCACTGGTGCTAATGTTTACTCCGCAGAAAGAGTAATTTCAATGCTATTATTAAAATGTTTACTTTAAAAGAAAGTAAACTATTCAGCGATTTAAGGAAAAATATAAAAACAATACCTATAGAGCAAAATTTTTAAGTACGGAACCCCAAACCATAATGTAGGGTAAAAATCATGGAGAAATAATGAAAAAATGGCACTGGTGCTAATGTTTACTCCGTAGAAAGAGTAATTTCAATGCTATTATTAAAATATTTACTTTAAAAGAAAGTAAACTATTCAGCGCTTTAAGGAAAAATATAAAAACAATACCTATAGAGCAAAATTTTTAAGTACGGAACCCCAAACCATAATGTAGGGTAAAAATCATGGAGAAATAATGAAAAAATGGCACTGGTGCTAATGTTTACTCCGCAGAAAGAGTAATTTCAATGCTATTATTAAAATGTTTACTTTAAAAGAAAGTAAACTATTCAGCGATTTAAGGAAAAATATAAAAACAATACCTATAGAGCAAAATTTTTAAGTACGGAACCCCAAACCATAATGTAGAGTAAAAATCATGGAGAAATAATGAAAAAATGGCACTGGTGCTAATGTTTACTCCGCAGAAAGAGTAATTTCAATGCTATTATTAAAATGTTTACTTTAAAAGAAAGTAAACTATTCAGCGATTTAAGGAAAAATATAAAAACAATACCTATAGAGCAAAATTTTTAAGTACGGAACCCCAAACCATAATGTAGAGTAAAAATCATGGAGAAATAATGAAAAAATGGCACTGGTGCTAATGTTTACTCCGTAGAAAGAGTAATTTCAATGCTATTATTAAAATGTTTACTTTAAAAGAAAGTAAACTATTCAGCGATTTAAGGAAAAATATAAAAACAATACCTATAGAGCAAAATTTTTAAGTACGGAACCCCAAACCATAATGTAGGGTAAAAATCATGGAGAAATAATGAAAAAATGGCACTGGTGCTAATGTTTACTCCGCAGAAAGAGTAATTTCAATGCTATTATTAAAATGTTTACTTTAAAAGAAAGTAAACTATTCAGCGATTTAAGGAAAAATATAAAAACAATACCTATAGAGCAAAATTTTTAAGTACGGAACCCCAAACCATAATGTAGGGTAAAAATCATGGAGAAATAATGAAAAAATGGCACTGGTGCTAATGTTTACTCCGTAGAAAGAGTAATTTCAATGCTATTATTAAAATGTTTACTTTAAAAGAAAGTAAACTATTCAGCGATTTAAGGAAAAATATAAAAACAATACCTATAGAGCAAAATTTTTAAGTACGGAACCCCAAACCATAATGTAGGGTAAAAATCATGGAGAAATAATGAAAAAATGGCACTGGTGCTAATGTTTACTCCGCAGAAAGAGTAATTTCAATGCTATTATTAAAATGTTTACTTTAAAAGAAAGTAAACTATTCAGCGATTTAAGGAAAAATATAAAAACAATACCTATAGAGCAAAATTTTTAAGTACGGAACCCCAAACCATAATGTAGGGTAAAAATCATGGAGAAATAATGAAAAAATGGCACTGGTGCTAATGTTTACTCCGTAGAAAGAGTAATTTCAATGCTATTATTAAAATGTTTACTTTAAAAGAAAGTAAACTATTCAGCGATTTAAGGAAAAATATAAAAACAATACCTATAGAGCAAAATTTTTAAGTACGGAACCCCAAACCATAATGTAGGGTAAAAATCATGGAGAAATAATGAAAAAATGGCACTGGTGCTAATGTTTACTCCGTAGAAAGAGTAATTTCAATGCTATTATTAAAATGTTTACTTTAAAAGAAAGTAAACTATTCAGCGATTTAAGGAAAAATATAAAAACAATACCTATAGAGCAAAATTTTTAAGTACGGAACCCCAAACCATAATGTAGGGTAAAAATCATGGAGAAATAATGAAAAAATGGCACTGGTGCTAATGTTTACTCCGCAGAAAGAGTAATTTCAATGCTATTATTAAAATGTTTACTTTAAAAGAAAGTAAACTATTCAGCGATTTAAGGAAAAATATAAAAACAATACCTATAGAGCAAAATTTTTAAGTACGGAACCCCAAACCATAATGTAGGGTAAAAATCATGGAGAAATAATGAAAAAATGGCACTGGTGCTAATGTTTACTCCGTAGAAAGAGTAATTTCAATGCTATTATTAAAATGTTTACTTTAAAAGAAAGTAAACTATTCAGGGATTTAAGGAAAAATATAAAAACAATACCTATAGAGCAAAATTTTTAAGTACGGAACCCCAAACCATAATGTAGGGTAAAAATCATGGAGAAATAATGAAAAAATGGCACTGGTGCTAATGTTTACTCCGCAGAAAGAGTAATTTCAATGCTATTATTAAAATGTTTACTTTAAAAGAAAGTAAACTATTCAGGGATTTAAGGAAAAATATAAAAACAATACCTATAGAGCAAAATTTTTAAGTACGGAACCCCAAACCATAATGTAGGGTAAAAATCATGGAGAAATAATGAAAAAATGGCACTGGTGCTAATGTTTACTCCGCAGAAAGAGTAATTTCAATGCTATTATTAAAATGTTTACTTTAAAAGAAAGTAAACTATTCAGGGATTTAAGGAAAAATATAAAAACAATACCTATAGAGCAAAATTTTTAAGTACGGAACCCCAAACCATAATGTAGGGTAAAAATCATGGAGAAATAATGAAAAAATGGCACTGGTGCTAATGTTTACTCCGCAGAAAGAGTAATTTCAATGCTATTATTAAAATGTTTACTTTAAAAGAAAGTAAACTATTCAGGGATTTAAGGAAAAATATAAAAACAATACCTATAGAGCAAAATTTTTAAGTACGGAACCCCAAACCATAATGTAGGGTAAAAATCATGGAGAAATAATGAAAAAATGGCACTGGTGCTAATGTTTACTCCGCAGAAAGAGTAATTTCAATGCTATTATTAAAATGTTTACTTTAAAAGAAAGTAAACTATTCAGGGATTTAAGGAAAAATATAAAAACAATACCTATAGAGCAAAATTTTTAAGTACGGAACCCCAAACCATAATGTAGGGTAAAAATCATGGAGAAATAATGAAAAAATGGCACTGGTGCTAATGTTTACTCCGCAGAAAGAGTAATTTCAATGCTATTATTAAAATGTTTACTTTAAAAGAAAGTAAACTATTCAGGGATTTAAGGAAAAATATAAAAACAATACCTATAGAGCAAAATTTTTAAGTACGGAACCCCAAACCATAATGTAGGGTAAAAATCATGGAGAAATAATGAAAAAATGGCACTGGTGCTAATGTTTACTCCGCAGAAAGAGTAATTTCAATGCTATTATTAAAATGTTTACTTTAAAAGAAAGTAAACTATTCAGGGATTTAAGGAAAAATATAAAAACAATACCTATAGAGCAAAATTTTTAAGTACGGAACCCCAAACCATAATGTAGGGTAAAAATCATGGAGAAATAATGAAAAAATGGCACTGGTGCTAATGTTTACTCCGCAGAAAGAGTAATTTCAATGCTATTATTAAAATGTTTACTTTAAAAGAAAGTAAACTATTCAGGGATTTAAGGAAAAATATAAAAACAATACCTATAGAGCAAAATTTTTAAGTACGGAACCCCAAACCATAATGTAGGGTAAAAATCATGGAGAAATAATGAAAAAATGGCACTGGTGCTAATGTTTACTCCGCAGAAAGAGTAATTTCAATGCTATTATTAAAATGTTTACTTTAAAAGAAAGTAAACTATTCAGGGATTTAAGGAAAAATATAAAAACAATACCTATAGAGCAAAATTTTTAAGTACGGAACCCCAAACCATAATGTAGGGTAAAAATCATGGAGAAATAATGAAAAAATGGCACTGGTGCTAATGTTTACTCCGCAGAAAGAGTAATTTCAATGCTATTATTAAAATGTTTACTTTAAAAGAAAGTAAACTATTCAGGGATTTAAGGAAAAATATAAAAACAATACCTATAGAGCAAAATTTTTAAGTACGGAACCCCAAACCATAATGTAGGGTAAAAATCATGGAGAAATAATGAAAAAATGGCACTGGTGCTAATGTTTACTCCGCAGAAAGAGTAATTTCAATGCTATTATTAAAATGTTTACTTTAAAAGAAAGTAAACTATTCAGGGATTTAAGGAAAAATATAAAAACAATACCTATAGAGCAAAATTTTTAAGTACGGAACCCCAAACCATAATGTAGGGTAAAAATCATGGAGAAATAATGAAAAAATGGCACTGGTGCTAATGTTTACTCCGCAGAAAGAGTAATTTCAATGCTATTATTAAAATGTTTACTTTAAAAGAAAGTAAACTATTCAGGGATTTAAGGAAAAATATAAAAACAATACCTATAGAGCAAAATTTTTAAGTACGGAACCCCAAACCATAATGTAGGGTAAAAATCATGGAGAAATAATGAAAAAATGGCACTGGTGCTAATGTTTACTCCGCAGAAAGAGTAATTTCAATGCTATTATTAAAATGTTTACTTTAAAAGAAAGTAAACTATTCAGGGATTTAAGGAAAAATATAAAAACAATACCTATAGAGCAAAATTTTTAAGTACGGAACCCCAAACCATAATGTAGGGTAAAAATCATGGAGAAATAATGAAAAAATGGCACTGGTGCTAATGTTTACTCCGCAGAAAGAGTAATTTCAATGCTATTATTAAAATGTTTACTTTAAAAGAAAGTAAACTATTCAGGGATTTAAGGAAAAATATAAAAACAATACCTATAGAGCAAAATTTTTAAGTACGGAACCCCAAACCATAATGTAGGGTAAAAATCATGGAGAAATAATGAAAAAATGGCACTGGTGCTAATGTTTACTCCGCAGAAAGAGTAATTTCAATGCTATTATTAAAATGTTTACTTTAAAAGAAAGTAAACTATTCAGGGATTTAAGGAAAAATATAAAAACAATACCTATAGAGCAAAATTTTTAAGTACGGAACCCCAAACCATAATGTAGGGTAAAAATCATGGAGAAATAATGAAAAAATGGCACTGGTGCTAATGTTTACTCCGCAGAAAGAGTAATTTCAATGCTATTATTAAAATGTTTACTTTAAAAGAAAGTAAACTATTCAGGGATTTAAGGAAAAATATAAAAACAATACCTATAGAGCAAAATTTTTAAGTACGGAACCCCAAACCATAATGTAGGGTAAAAATCATGGAGAAATAATGAAAAAATGGCACTGGTGCTAATGTTTACTCCGCAGAAAGAGTAATTTCAATGCTATTATTAAAATGTTTACTTTAAAAGAAAGTAAACTATTCAGGGATTTAAGGAAAAATATAAAAACAATACCTATAGAGCAAAATTTTTAAGTACGGAACCCCAAACCATAATGTAGGGTAAAAATCATGGAGAAATAATGAAAAAATGGCACTGGTGCTAATGTTTACTCCGCAGAAAGAGTAATTTCAATGCTATTATTAAAATGTTTACTTTAAAAGAAAGTAAACTATTCAGGGAGTTAAGGAAAAATATAAAAACAATACCTATAGAGCAAAATTTTTAAGTACGGAACCCCAAACCATAATGTAGGGTAAAAATCATGGAGAAATAATGAAAAAATGGCACTGGTGCTAATGTTTACTCCGCAGAAAGAGTAATTTCAATGCTATTATCAAAATGTTTACTTTAAAAAAAAGTAAACTATTCAGGGATTTAAGGAAAAATATAAAAACAATACCTATAGAGCAAAATTTTTAAGTACGGAACCCCAAACCATAATGTAGGGTAAAAATCATGGAGAAATAATGAAAAAATGGCACTGGTGCTAATGTTTACTCCGTAGAAAGAGTAATTTCAATGCTATTATTAAAATGTTTACTTTAAAAGAAAGTAAACTATTCAGGGATTTAAGGAAAAATATAAAAACAATACCTATAGAGCAAAATTTTTAAGTACGGAACCCCAAACCATAATGTAGGGTAAAAATCATGGAGAAATAATGAAAAAATGGCACTGGTGCTAATGTTTACTCCGCAGAAAGAGTAATTTCAATGCTATTATTAAAATGTTTACTTTAAAAGAAAGTTAACTATTCAGGGAGTTAAGAAAAAATATAAAAACAATACCTATAGAGCAAAATTTTTAAGTACGGAACCCCAAACCATAATGTAGGGTAAAAATCATGGAGAAATAATGAAAAAATGGCACTGGTGCTAATGTTTACTCCGCAGAAAGAGTAATTTCAATGCTATTATCAAAATGTTTACTTTAAAAAAAAGTAAACTATTCAGGGATTTAAGGAAAAATATAAAAACAATACCTATAGAGCAAAATTTTTAAGTACGGAACCCCAAACCATAATGTAGGGTAAAAATCATGGAGAAATAATGAAAAAATGGCACTGGTGCTAATGTTTACTCCGCAGAAAGAGTAATTTCAATGCTATTATCAAAATGTTTACTTTAAAAAAAGTAAACTATTCAGGGATTTAAGGAAAAATATAAAAACAATACCTATAGAGCAAAATTTTTAAGTACGGAACCCCAAACCATAATGTAGGGTAAAAATCATGGAGAAATAATGAAAAAATGGCACTGGTGCTAATGTTTACTCCGCAGAAAGAGTAATTTCAATGCTATTATTAAAATGTTTACTTTAAAAGAAAGTTAACTATTCAGGGAGTTAAGGAAAAATATAAAAACAATACCTATAGAGCAAAATTTTTAAGTACGGAACCCCAAACAATAATGTAGGGTAAAAATCATGGAGAAATAATGAAAAAATGGCACTGGTGCTAATGTTTACTCCGCAGAAAGAGTAATTTCAATGCTATTATTAAAATGTTTACTTTAAAAGAAAGTTAACTATTCAGGGATTTAAGGAAAAATATAAAAACAATACCTATAGAGCAAAATTTTTAAGTACGGAACCCCAAACCATAATGTAGGGTAAAAATCATGGAGAAATAATGAAAAAATGGCACTGGTGCTAATGTTTACTCCGCAGAAAGAGTAATTTCAATGCTATTATTAAAATGTTTACTTTAAAAGAAAGTTAACTATTCAGGGAGTTAAGGAAAAATATAAAAACAATACCTATAGAGCAAAATTTTTAAGTACGGAACCCCAAACAATAATGTAGGGTAAAAATCATGGAGAAATAATGAAAAAATGGCACTGGTGCTAATGTTTACTCCGCAGAAAGAGTAATTTCAATGCTATTATTAAAATGTTTACTTTAAAAGAAAGTTAACTATTCAGGGATTTAAGGAAAAATATAAAAACAATACCTATAGAGCAAAATTTTTAAGTACGGAACCCCAAACCATAATGTAGGGTAAAAATCATGGAGAAATAATGAAAAAATGGCACTGGTGCTAATGTTTACTCCGCAGAAAGAGTAATTTCAATGCTATTATTAAAATGTTTACTTTAAAAGAAAGTAAACTATTCAGGGATTTAAGGAAAAATATAAAAACAATACCTATAGAGCAAAATTTTTAAGTACGGAACCCCAAACCATAATGTAGGGTAAAAATCATGGAGAAATAATGAAAAAATGGCACTGGTGCTAATGTTTACTCCGCAGAAAGAGTAATTTCAATGCTATTATTAAAATGTTTACTTTAAAAGAAAGTTAACTATTCAGGGAGTTAAGGAAAAATATAAAAACAATACCTATAGAGCAAAATTTTTAAGTACGGAACCCCAAACCATAATGTAGGGTAAAAATCATGGAGAAATAATGAAAAAATGGCACTGGTGCTAATGTTTACTCCGCAGAAAGAGTAATTTCAATGCTATTATCAAAATGTTTACTTTAAAAAAAAGTAAACTATTCAGGGATTTAAGGAAAAATATAAAAACAATACCTATAGAGCAAAATTTTTAAGTACGGAACCCCAAACCATAATGTAGGGTAAAAATCATGGAGAAATAATGAAAAAATGGCACTGGTGCTAATGTTTACTCCGTAGAAAGAGTAATTTCAATGCTATTATTAAAATGTTTACTTTAAAAGAAAGTAAACTATTCAGGGATTTAAGGAAAAATATAAAAACAATACCTATAGAGCAAAATTTTTAAGTACGGAACCCCAAACCATAATGTAGGGTAAAAATCATGGAGAAATAATGAAAAAATGGCACTGGTGCTAATGTTTACTCCGCAGAAAGAGTAATTTCAATGCTATTATTAAAATGTTTACTTTAAAAGAAAGTTAACTATTCAGGGAGTTAAGGAAAAATATAAAAACAATACCTATAGAGCAAAATTTTTAAGTACGGAACCCCAAACCATAATGTAGGGTAAAAATCATGGAGAAATAATGAAAAAATGGCACTGGTGCTAATGTTTACTCCGCAGAAAGAGTAATTTCAATGCTATTATCAAAATGTTTACTTTAAAAAAAAGTAAACTATTCAGGGATTTAAGGAAAAATATAAAAACAATACCTATAGAGCAAAATTTTTAAGTACGGAACCCCAAACCATAATGTAGGGTAAAAATCATGGAGAAATAATGAAAAAATGGCACTGGTGCTAATGTTTACTCCGCAGAAAGAGTAATTTCAATGCTATTATCAAAATGTTTACTTTAAAAAAAAGTAAACTATTCAGGGATTTAAGGAAAAATATAAAAACAATACCTATAGAGCAAAATTTTTAAGTACGGAACCCCAAACCATAATGTAGGGTAAAAATCATGGAGAAATAATGAAAAAATGGCACTGGTGCTAATGTTTACTCCGCAGAAAGAGTAATTTCAATGCTATTATTAAAATGTTTACTTTAAAAGAAAGTTAACTATTCAGGGAGTTAAGGAAAAATATAAAAACAATACCTATAGAGCAAAATTTTTAAGTACGGAACCCCAAACCATAATGTAGGGTAAAAATCATGGAGAAATAATGAAAAAATGGCACTGGTGCTAATGTTTACTCCGCAGAAAGAGTAATTTCAATGCTATTATTAAAATGTTTACTTTAAAAGAAAGTTAACTATTCAGGGAGTTAAGGAAAAATATAAAAACAATACCTATAGAGCAAAATTTTTAAGTACGGAACCCCAAACCATAATGTAGGGTAAAAATCATGGAGAAATAATGAAAAAATGGCACTGGTGCTAATGTTTACTCCGCAGAAAGAGTAATTTCAATGCTATTATTAAAATGTTTACTTTAAAAGAAAGTAAACTATTCAGGGATTTAAGGAAAAATATAAAAACAATACCTATAGAGCAAAATTTTTAAGTACGGAACCCCAAACCATAATGTAGGGTAAAAATCATGGAGAAATAATGAAAAAATGGCACTGGTGCTAATGTTTACTCCGCAGAAAGAGTAATTTCAATGCTATTATTAAAATGTTTACTTTAAAAGAAAGTAAACTATTCAGGGATTTAAGGAAAAATATAAAAACAATACCTATAGAGCAAAATTTTTAAGTACGGAACCCCAAACCATAATGTAGGGTAAAAATCATGGAGAAATAATGAAAAAATGGCACTGGTGCTAATGTTTACTCCGCAGAAGGAGTAATTTCAATGCTATTATTAAAATGTTTACTTTAAAAGAAAGTAAGCTATTCAGGGATTTAAGGAAAAATATAAAAACAATACCTATAGAGCAAAATTTTTAAGTACGGAACCCCAAACCATAATGTAGGGTAAAAATCATGGAGAAATAATGAAAAAATGGCACTGGTGCTAATGTTTACTCCGCAGAAGGAGTAATTTCAATGCTATTATTAAAATGTTTACTTTAAAAGAAAGTAAACTATTCAGGGATTTAAGGAAAAATATAAAAACAATACCTATAGAGCAAAATTTTTAAGTACGGAACCCCAAACCATAATGTAGGGTAAAAATCATGGAGAAATAATGAAAAAATGGCACTGGTGCTAATGTTTACTCCGCAGAAGGAGTAATTTCAATGCTATTATTAAAATGTTTACTTTAAAAGAAAGTAAACTATTCAGGGATTTAAGGAAAAATATAAAAACAATACCTATAGAGCAAAATTTTTAAGTACGGAACCCCAAACCATAATGTAGGGTAAAAATCATGGAGAAATAATGAAAAAATGGCACTGGTGCTAATGTTTACTCCGCAGAAGGAGTAATTTCAATGCTATTATTAAAATGTTTACTTTAAAAGAAAGTAAACTATTCAGGGATTTAAGGAAAAATATAAAAACAATACCTATAGAGCAAAATTTTTAAGTACGGAACCCCAAACCATAATGTAGGGTAAAAATCATGGAGAAATAATGAAAAAATGGCACTGGTGCTAATGTTTACTCCGCAGAAGGAGTAATTTCAATGCTATTATTAAAATGTTTACTTTAAAAGAAAGTAAACTATTCAGGGATTTAAGGAAAAATATAAAAACAATACCTATAGAGCAAAATTTTTAATTACGGAACCCCAAACCATAATGTAGGGTAAAAATCATGGAGAAATAATGAAAAAATGGCACTGGTGCTAATGTTTACTCCGCAGAAGGAGTAATTTCAATGCTATTATTAAAATGTTTACTTTAAAAGAAAGTAAACTATTCAGGGATTTAAGGAAAAATATAAAAACAATACCTATAGAGCAAAATTTTTAAGTACGGAACCCCAAACCATGATATAGGGTAAAAACCAGATCGAAATAATATAAAATCTTGCTCCGGTTCTAGTTTTTAAGCCGCAGAAGGTCTAAATTTAATTTTTTTATTAAAATTGTTACCTTAGAAGACAGTAAACTATTCAGGGATTTAAGGAAAAATATAAAAACAATACCTATAGAGCAAAATTTTTAAGTACGGAACCCCAAACCATGATGTAGGGTAAAAATCATGGAGAAATAATGAAAAAATGGCACTGGTGCTAATTTTTACTCCGCAGAAGGAGTAATTTCAATGCTATTATTAAAATGTTTACTTTAAAAGAAAGTAAACTATTCAGGGATTTAAGGAAAAATATAAAAACAATACCTATAGAGCAAAATTTTTAAGTACGGAACCCCAAACCATAATGTAGGGTAAAAATCATGGAGAAATAATGAAAAAATGGCACTGGTGCTAATTTTTACTCCGCAGAAGGAGTAATTTCAATGCTATTATTAAAATGTTTACTTTAAAAGAAAGTAAACTATTCAGGGATTTAAGGAAAAATATAAAAACAATACCTATAGAGCAAAATTTTTAAGTACGGAACCCCAAACCATAATGTAGGGTAAAAATCATGGAGAAATAATGAAAAAATGGCACTGGTGCTAATGTTTACTCCGCAGAAGGAGTAATTTCAATGCTATTATTAAAATGTTTACTTTAAAAGAAAGTAAACTATTCAGGGATTTAAGGAAAAATATAAAAACAATACCTATAGAGCAAAATTTTTAATTACGGAACCCCAAACCATAATGTAGGGTAAAAATCATGGAGAAATAATGAAAAAATGGCACTGGTGCTAATGTTTACTCCGCAGAAGGAGTAATTTCAATGCTATTATTAAAATGTTTACTTTAAAAGAAAGTAAACTATTCAGGGATTTAAGGAAAAATATAAAAACAATACCTATAGAGCAAAATTTTTAAGTACGGAACCCCAAACCATGATATAGGGTAAAAACCAGATCGAAATAATATAAAATCTTGCTCCGGTTCTAGTTTTTAAGCCGCAGAAGGTCTAAATTTAATTTTTTTATTAAAATTGTTACCTTAGAAGACAGTAAACTATTCAGGGATTTAAGGAAAAATATAAAAACAATACCTATAGAGCAAAATTTTTAAGTACGGAACCCCAAACCATGATGTAGGGTAAAAATCATGGAGAAATAATGAAAAAATGGCACTGGTGCTAATTTTTACTCCGCAGAAGGAGTAATTTCAATGCTATTATTAAAATGTTTACTTTAAAAGAAAGTAAACTATTCAGGGATTTAAGGAAAAATATAAAAACAATACCTATAGAGCAAAATTTTTAAGTACGGAACCCCAAACCATAATGTAGGGTAAAAATCATGGAGAAATAATGAAAAAATGGCACTGGTGCTAATGTTTACTCCGCAGAAGGAGTAATTTCAATGCTATTATTAAAATGTTTACTTTAAAAGAAAGTAAACTATTCAGGGATTTAAGGAAAAATATAAAAACAATACCTATAGAGCAAAATTTTTAAGTACGGAACCCCAAACCATAATGTAGGGTAAAAATCATGGAGAAATAATGAAAAAATGGCACTGGTGCTAATGTTTACTCCGCAGAAGGAGTAATTTCAATGCTATTATTAAAATGTTTACTTTAAAAGAAAGTAAACTATTCAGGGATTTAAGGAAAAATATAAAAACAATACCTATAGAGCAAAATTTTTAAGTACGGAACCCCAAACCATAATGTAGGGAAAAAATCATGGAGAAATAATGAAAAAATGGCACTGGTGCTAATGTTTACTCCGCAGAAGGAGTAATTTCAATGCTATTATTAAAATGTTTACTTTAAAAGAAAGTAAACTATTCAGGGATTTAAGGAAAAATATAAAAACAATACCTATAGAGCAAAATTTTTAAGTACGGAACCCCAAACCATAATGTAGGCTCAAAATCATGGAGAAATAATGAAAAAATGGCACTGGTGCTAATGTTTACTCCGCAGAAAGAGTAATTTCAATGCTATTATTAAAATGTTTACTTTAAAAGAAAGTAAACTATTCAGGGATTTAAGGAAAAATATAAAAACAATACCTATAGAGCAAAATTTTTAAGTACGGAACCCCAAACCATAATGTAGGGTAAAAATCATGGAGAAATAATGAAAAAATGGCACTGGTGCTAATGTTTACTCCGTAGAAAGAGTAATTTCAATGCTATTATTAAAATGTTTACTTTAAAAGAAAGTAAACTATTCAGGGATTTAAGGAAAAATATAAAAACCATACCTATAGAGCAAAATTTTTAAGTACGGAACCCCAAACCATAATGTAGGGTAAAAATCATGGAGAAATAATGAAAAAATGGCACTGGTGCTAATGTTTACTCCGCAGAAGGAGTAATTTCAATGCTATTATTAAAATGTTTACTTTAAAAGAAAGTAAACTATTCAGGGATTTAAGGAAAAATATAAAAACAATACCTATAGAGCAAAATTTTTAATTACGGAACCCCAAACCATAATGTAGGGTAAAAATCATGGAGAAATAATGAAAAAATGGCACTGGTGCTAATGTTTACTCCGCAGAAGGAGTAATTTCAATGCTATTATTAAAATGTTTACTTTAAAAGAAAGTAAACTATTCAGGGATTTAAGGAAAAATATAAAAACAATACCTATAGAGCAAAATTTTTAAGTACGGAACCCCAAACCATGATATAGGGTAAAAACCAGATCGAAATAATATAAAATCTTGCTCCGGTTCTAGTTTTTAAGCCGCAGAAGGTCTAAATTTAATTTTTTTATTAAAATTGTTACCTTAGAAGACAGTAAACTATTCAGGGATTTAAGGAAAAATATAAAAACAATACCTATAGAGCAAAATTTTTAAGTACGGAACCCCAAACCATGATGTAGGGTAAAAATCATGGAGAAATAATGAAAAAATGGCACTGGTGCTAATTTTTACTCCGCAGAAGGAGTAATTTCAATGCTATTATTAAAATGTTTACTTTAAAAGAAAGTAAACTATTCAGGGATTTAAGGAAAAATATAAAAACAATACCTATAGAGCAAAATTTTTAAGTACGGAACCCCAAACCATAATGTAGGGTAAAAATCATGGAGAAATAATGAAAAAATGGCACTGGTGCTAATGTTTACTCCGCAGAAGGAGTAATTTCAATGCTATTATTAAAATGTTTACTTTAAAAGAAAGTAAACTATTCAGGGATTTAAGGAAAAATATAAAAACAATACCTATAGAGCAAAATTTTTAAGTACGGAACCCCAAACCATAATGTAGGGTAAAAATCATGGAGAAATAATGAAAAAATGGCACTGGTGCTAATGTTTACTCCGCAGAAGGAGTAATTTCAATGCTATTATTAAAATGTTTACTTTAAAAGAAAGTAAACTATTCAGGGATTTAAGGAAAAATATAAAAACAATACCTATAGAGCAAAATTTTTAAGTACGGAACCCCAAACCATAATGTAGGGAAAAAATCATGGAGAAATAATGAAAAAATGGCACTGGTGCTAATGTTTACTCCGCAGAAGGAGTAATTTCAATGCTATTATTAAAATGTTTACTTTAAAAGAAAGTAAACTATTCAGGGATTTAAGGAAAAATATAAAAACAATACCTATAGAGCAAAATTTTTAAGTACGGAACCCCAAACCATAATGTAGGCTCAAAATCATGGAGAAATAATGAAAAAATGGCACTGGTGCTAATGTTTACTCCGCAGAAAGAGTAATTTCAATGCTATTATTAAAATGTTTACTTTAAAAGAAAGTAAACTATTCAGGGATTTAAGGAAAAATATAAAAACAATACCTATAGAGCAAAATTTTTAAGTACGGAACCCCAAACCATAATGTAGGGTAAAAATCATGGAGAAATAATGAAAAAATGGCACTGGTGCTAATGTTTACTCCGTAGAAAGAGTAATTTCAATGCTATTATTAAAATGTTTACTTTAAAAGAAAGTAAACTATTCAGGGATTTAAGGAAAAATATAAAAACCATACCTATAGAGCAAAATTTTTAAGTACGGAACCCCAAACCATAATGTAGGGTAAAAATCATGGAGAAATAATGAAAAAATGGCACTGGTGCTAATGTTTACTCCGCAGAAGGAGTAATTTCAATGCTATTATTAAAATGTTTACTTTAAAAGAAAGTAAACTATTCAGGGATTTAAGGAAAAATATAAAAACAATACCTATAGAGCAAAATTTTTAATTACGGAACCCCAAACCATAATGTAGGGTAAAAATCATGGAGAAATAATGAAAAAATGGCACTGGTGCTAATGTTTACTCCGCAGAAGGAGTAATTTCAATGCTATTATTAAAATGTTTACTTTAAAAGAAAGTAAACTATTCAGGGATTTAAGGAAAAATATAAAAACAATACCTATAGAGCAAAATTTTTAAGTACGGAACCCCAAACCATGATATAGGGTAAAAACCAGATCGAAATAATATAAAATCTTGCTCCGGTTCTAGTTTTTAAGCCGCAGAAGGTCTAAATTTAATTTTTTTATTAAAATTGTTACCTTAGAAGACAGTAAACTATTCAGGGATTTAAGGAAAAATATAAAAACAATACCTATAGAGCAAAATTTTTAAGTACGGAACCCCAAACCATGATGTAGGGTAAAAATCATGGAGAAATAATGAAAAAATGGCACTGGTGCTAATTTTTACTCCGCAGAAGGAGTAATTTCAATGCTATTATTAAAATGTTTACTTTAAAAGAAAGTAAACTATTCAGGGATTTAAGGAAAAATATAAAAACAATACCTATAGAGCAAAATTTTTAAGTACGGAACCCCAAACCATAATGTAGGGTAAAAATCATGGAGAAATAATGAAAAAATGGCACTGGTGCTAATGTTTACTCCGCAGAAGGAGTAATTTCAATGCTATTATTAAAATGTTTACTTTAAAAGAAAGTAAACTATTCAGGGATTTAAGGAAAAATATAAAAACAATACCTATAGAGCAAAATTTTTAAGTACGGAACCCCAAACCATAATGTAGGGTAAAAATCATGGAGAAATAATGAAAAAATGGCACTGGTGCTAATGTTTACTCCGCAGAAGGAGTAATTTCAATGCTATTATTAAAATGTTTACTTTAAAAGAAAGTAAACTATTCAGGGATTTAAGGAAAAATATAAAAACAATACCTATAGAGCAAAATTTTTAAGTACGGAACCCCAAACCATAATGTAGGGAAAAAATCATGGAGAAATAATGAAAAAATGGCACTGGTGCTAATGTTTACTCCGCAGAAGGAGTAATTTCAATGCTATTATTAAAATGTTTACTTTAAAAGAAAGTAAACTATTCAGGGATTTAAGGAAAAATATAAAAACAATACCTATAGAGCAAAATTTTTAAGTACGGAACCCCAAACCATAATGTAGGCTCAAAATCATGGAGAAATAATGAAAAAATGGCACTGGTGCTAATGTTTACTCCGCAGAAAGAGTAATTTCAATGCTATTATTAAAATGTTTACTTTAAAAGAAAGTAAACTATTCAGGGATTTAAGGAAAAATATAAAAACAATACCTATAGAGCAAAATTTTTAAGTACGGAACCCCAAACCATAATGTAGGGTAAAAATCATGGAGAAATAATGAAAAAATGGCACTGGTGCTAATGTTTACTCCGTAGAAAGAGTAATTTCAATGCTATTATTAAAATGTTTACTTTAAAAGAAAGTAAACTATTCAGGGATTTAAGGAAAAATATAAAAACCATACCTATAGAGCAAAATTTTTAAGTACGGAACCCCAAACCATAATGTAGGGTAAAAATCATGGAGAAATAATGAAAAAATGGCACTGGTGCTAATGTTTACTCCGCAGAAGGAGTAATTTCAATGCTATTATTAAAATGTTTACTTTAAAAGAAAGTAAACTATTCAGGGATTTAAGGAAAAATATAAAAACAATACCTATAGAGCAAAATTTTTAATTACGGAACCCCAAACCATAATGTAGGGTAAAAATCATGGAGAAATAATGAAAAAATGGCACTGGTGCTAATGTTTACTCCGCAGAAGGAGTAATTTCAATGCTATTATTAAAATGTTTACTTTAAAAGAAAGTAAACTATTCAGGGATTTAAGGAAAAATATAAAAACAATACCTATAGAGCAAAATTTTTAAGTACGGAACCCCAAACCATGATATAGGGTAAAAACCAGATCGAAATAATATAAAATCTTGCTCCGGTTCTAGTTTTTAAGCCGCAGAAGGTCTAAATTTAATTTTTTTATTAAAATTGTTACCTTAGAAGACAGTAAACTATTCAGGGATTTAAGGAAAAATATAAAAACAATACCTATAGAGCAAAATTTTTAAGTACGGAACCCCAAACCATGATGTAGGGTAAAAATCATGGAGAAATAATGAAAAAATGGCACTGGTGCTAATTTTTACTCCGCAGAAGGAGTAATTTCAATGCTATTATTAAAATGTTTACTTTAAAAGAAAGTAAACTATTCAGCGATTTAAGGAAAAATATAAAAACAATACCTATAGAGCAAAATTTTTAAGTACGGAACCCCAAACCATAATGTAGGGTAAAAATCATGGAGAAATAATGAAAAAATGGCACTGGTGCTAATGTTTACTCCGCAGAAGGAGTAATTTCAATGCTATTATTAAAATGTTTACTTTAAAAGAAAGTAAACTATTCAGGGATTTAAGGAAAAATATAAAAACAATACCTATAGAGCAAAATTTTTAAGTACGGAACCCCAAACCATAATGTAGGGTAAAAATCATGGAGAAATAATGAAAAAATGGCACTGGTGCTAATGTTTACTCCGCAGAAGGAGTAATTTCAATGCTATTATTAAAATGTTTACTTTAAAAGAAAGTAAACTATTCAGGGATTTAAGGAAAAATATAAAAACAATACCTATAGAGCAAAATTTTTAAGTACGGAACCCCAAACCATAATGTAGGGAAAAAATCATGGAGAAATAATGAAAAAATGGCACTGGTGCTAATGTTTACTCCGCAGAAGGAGTAATTTCAATGCTATTATTAAAATGTTTACTTTAAAAGAAAGTAAACTATTCAGGGATTTAAGGAAAAATATAAAAACAATACCTATAGAGCAAAATTTTTAAGTACGGAACCCCAAACCATAATGTAGGCTCAAAATCATGGAGAAATAATGAAAAAATGGCACTGGTGCTAATGTTTACTCCGCAGAAAGAGTAATTTCAATGCTATTATTAAAATGTTTACTTTAAAAGAAAGTAAACTATTCAGGGATTTAAGGAAAAATATAAAAACAATACCTATAGAGCAAAATTTTTAAGTACGGAACCCCAAACCATAATGTAGGGTAAAAATCATGGAGAAATAATGAAAAAATGGCACTGGTGCTAATGTTTACTCCGTAGAAAGAGTAATTTCAATGCTATTATTAAAATGTTTACTTTAAAAGAAAGTAAACTATTCAGGGATTTAAGGAAAAATATAAAAACCATACCTATAGAGCAAAATTTTTAAGTACGGAACCCCAAACCATAATGTAGGGTAAAAATCATGGAGAAATAATGAAAAAATGGCACTGGTGCTAATGTTTACTCCGCAGAAGGAGTAATTTCAATGCTATTATTAAAATGTTTACTTTAAAAGAAAGTAAACTATTCAGGGATTTAAGGAAAAATATAAAAACAATACCTATAGAGCAAAATTTTTAATTACGGAACCCCAAACCATAATGTAGGGTAAAAATCATGGAGAAATAATGAAAAAATGGCACTGGTGCTAATGTTTACTCCGCAGAAGGAGTAATTTCAATGCTATTATTAAAATGTTTACTTTAAAAGAAAGTAAACTATTCAGGGATTTAAGGAAAAATATAAAAACAATACCTATAGAGCAAAATTTTTAAGTACGGAACCCCAAACCATGATATAGGGTAAAAACCAGATCGAAATAATATAAAATCTTGCTCCGGTTCTAGTTTTTAAGCCGCAGAAGGTCTAAATTTAATTTTTTTATTAAAATTGTTACCTTAGAAGACAGTAAACTATTCAGGGATTTAAGGAAAAATATAAAAACAATACCTATAGAGCAAAATTTTTAAGTACGGAACCCCAAACCATGATGTAGGGTAAAAATCATGGAGAAATAATGAAAAAATGGCACTGGTGCTAATTTTTACTCCGCAGAAGGAGTAATTTCAATGCTATTATTAAAATGTTTACTTTAAAAGAAAGTAAACTATTCAGGGATTTAAGGAAAAATATAAAAACAATACCTATAGAGCAAAATTTTTAAGTACGGAACCCCAAACCATAATGTAGGGTAAAAATCATGGAGAAATAATGAAAAAATGGCACTGGTGCTAATGTTTACTCCGCAGAAGGAGTAATTTCAATGCTATTATTAAAATGTTTACTTTAAAAGAAAGTAAACTATTCAGGGATTTAAGGAAAAATATAAAAACAATACCTATAGAGCAAAATTTTTAAGTACGGAACCCCAAACCATAATGTAGGGTAAAAATCATGGAGAAATAATGAAAAAATGGCACTGGTGCTAATGTTTACTCCGCAGAAGGAGTAATTTCAATGCTATTATTAAAATGTTTACTTTAAAAGAAAGTAAACTATTCAGGGATTTAAGGAAAAATATAAAAACAATACCTATAGAGCAAAATTTTTAAGTACGGAACCCCAAACCATAATGTAGGGAAAAAATCATGGAGAAATAATGAAAAAATGGCACTGGTGCTAATGTTTACTCCGCAGAAGGAGTAATTTCAATGCTATTATTAAAATGTTTACTTTAAAAGAAAGTAAACTATTCAGGGATTTAAGGAAAAATATAAAAACAATACCTATAGAGCAAAATTTTTAAGTACGGAACCCCAAACCATAATGTAGGCTCAAAATCATGGAGAAATAATGAAAAAATGGCACTGGTGCTAATGTTTACTCCGCAGAAAGAGTAATTTCAATGCTATTATTAAAATGTTTACTTTAAAAGAAAGTAAACTATTCAGGGATTTAAGGAAAAATATAAAAACAATACCTATAGAGCAAAATTTTTAAGTACGGAACCCCAAACCATAATGTAGGGTAAAAATCATGGAGAAATAATGAAAAAATGGCACTGGTGCTAATGTTTACTCCGTAGAAAGAGTAATTTCAATGCTATTATTAAAATGTTTACTTTAAAAGAAAGTAAACTATTCAGGGATTTAAGGAAAAATATAAAAACCATACCTATAGAGCAAAATTTTTAAGTACGGAACCCCAAACCATAATGTAGGGTAAAAATCATGGAGAAATAATGAAAAAATGGCACTGGTGCTAATGTTTACTCCGCAGAAGGAGTAATTTCAATGCTATTATTAAAATGTTTACTTTAAAAGAAAGTAAACTATTCAGGGATTTAAGGAAAAATATAAAAACAATACCTATAGAGCAAAATTTTTAATTACGGAACCCCAAACCATAATGTAGGGTAAAAATCATGGAGAAATAATGAAAAAATGGCACTGGTGCTAATGTTTACTCCGCAGAAGGAGTAATTTCAATGCTATTATTAAAATGTTTACTTTAAAAGAAAGTAAACTATTCAGGGATTTAAGGAAAAATATAAAAACAATACCTATAGAGCAAAATTTTTAAGTACGGAACCCCAAACCATGATATAGGGTAAAAACCAGATCGAAATAATATAAAATCTTGCTCCGGTTCTAGTTTTTAAGCCGCAGAAGGTCTAAATTTAATTTTTTTATTAAAATTGTTACCTTAGAAGACAGTAAACTATTCAGGGATTTAAGGAAAAATATAAAAACAATACCTATAGAGCAAAATTTTTAAGTACGGAACCCCAAACCATGATGTAGGGTAAAAATCATGGAGAAATAATGAAAAAATGGCACTGGTGCTAATTTTTACTCCGCAGAAGGAGTAATTTCAATGCTATTATTAAAATGTTTACTTTAAAAGAAAGTAAACTATTCAGGGATTTAAGGAAAAATATAAAAACAATACCTATAGAGCAAAATTTTTAAGTACGGAACCCCAAACCATAATGTAGGGTAAAAATCATGGAGAAATAATGAAAAAATGGCACTGGTGCTAATGTTTACTCCGCAGAAGGAGTAATTTCAATGCTATTATTAAAATGTTTACTTTAAAAGAAAGTAAACTATTCAGGGATTTAAGGAAAAATATAAAAACAATACCTATAGAGCAAAATTTTTAAGTACGGAACCCCAAACCATAATGTAGGGTAAAAATCATGGAGAAATAATGAAAAAATGGCACTGGTGCTAATGTTTACTCCGCAGAAGGAGTAATTTCAATGCTATTATTAAAATGTTTACTTTAAAAGAAAGTAAACTATTCAGGGATTTAAGGAAAAATATAAAAACAATACCTATAGAGCAAAATTTTTAAGTACGGAACCCCAAACCATAATGTAGGGAAAAAATCATGGAGAAATAATGAAAAAATGGCACTGGTGCTAATGTTTACTCCGCAGAAGGAGTAATTTCAATGCTATTATTAAAATGTTTACTTTAAAAGAAAGTAAACTATTCAGGGATTTAAGGAAAAATATAAAAACAATACCTATAGAGCAAAATTTTTAAGTACGGAACCCCAAACCATAATGTAGGCTCAAAATCATGGAGAAATAATGAAAAAATGGCACTGGTGCTAATGTTTACTCCGCAGAAAGAGTAATTTCAATGCTATTATTAAAATGTTTACTTTAAAAGAAAGTAAACTATTCAGGGATTTAAGGAAAAATATAAAAACAATACCTATAGAGCAAAATTTTTAAGTACGGAACCCCAAACCATAATGTAGGGTAAAAATCATGGAGAAATAATGAAAAAATGGCACTGGTGCTAATGTTTACTCCGTAGAAAGAGTAATTTCAATGCTATTATTAAAATGTTTACTTTAAAAGAAAGTAAACTATTCAGGGATTTAAGGAAAAATATAAAAACCATACCTATAGAGCAAAATTTTTAAGTACGGAACCCCAAACCATAATGTAGGGTAAAAATCATGGAGAAATAATGAAAAAATGGCACTGGTGCTAATGTTTACTCCGCAGAAGGAGTAATTTCAATGCTATTATTAAAATGTTTACTTTAAAAGAAAGTAAACTATTCAGGGATTTAAGGAAAAATATAAAAACAATACCTATAGAGCAAAATTTTTAATTACGGAACCCCAAACCATAATGTAGGGTAAAAATCATGGAGAAATAATGAAAAAATGGCACTGGTGCTAATGTTTACTCCGCAGAAGGAGTAATTTCAATGCTATTATTAAAATGTTTACTTTAAAAGAAAGTAAACTATTCAGGGATTTAAGGAAAAATATAAAAACAATACCTATAGAGCAAAATTTTTAAGTACGGAACCCCAAACCATGATATAGGGTAAAAACCAGATCGAAATAATATAAAATCTTGCTCCGGTTCTAGTTTTTAAGCCGCAGAAGGTCTAAATTTAATTTTTTTATTAAAATTGTTACCTTAGAAGACAGTAAACTATTCAGGGATTTAAGGAAAAATATAAAAACAATACCTATAGAGCAAAATTTTTAAGTACGGAACCCCAAACCATGATGTAGGGTAAAAATCATGGAGAAATAATGAAAAAATGGCACTGGTGCTAATTTTTACTCCGCAGAAGGAGTAATTTCAATGCTATTATTAAAATGTTTACTTTAAAAGAAAGTAAACTATTCAGGGATTTAAGGAAAAATATAAAAACAATACCTATAGAGCAAAATTTTTAAGTACGGAACCCCAAACCATAATGTAGGGTAAAAATCATGGAGAAATAATGAAAAAATGGCACTGGTGCTAATGTTTACTCCGCAGAAGGAGTAATTTCAATGCTATTATTAAAATGTTTACTTTAAAAGAAAGTAAACTATTCAGGGATTTAAGGAAAAATATAAAAACAATACCTATAGAGCAAAATTTTTAAGTACGGAACCCCAAACCATAATGTAGGGTAAAAATCATGGAGAAATAATGAAAAAATGGCACTGGTGCTAATGTTTACTCCGCAGAAGGAGTAATTTCAATGCTATTATTAAAATGTTTACTTTAAAAGAAAGTAAACTATTCAGGGATTTAAGGAAAAATATAAAAACAATACCTATAGAGCAAAATTTTTAAGTACGGAACCCCAAACCATAATGTAGGGAAAAAATCATGGAGAAATAATGAAAAAATGGCACTGGTGCTAATGTTTACTCCGCAGAAGGAGTAATTTCAATGCTATTATTAAAATGTTTACTTTAAAAGAAAGTAAACTATTCAGGGATTTAAGGAAAAATATAAAAACAATACCTATAGAGCAAAATTTTTAAGTACGGAACCCCAAACCATAATGTAGGCTCAAAATCATGGAGAAATAATGAAAAAATGGCACTGGTGCTAATGTTTACTCCGCAGAAAGAGTAATTTCAATGCTATTATTAAAATGTTTACTTTAAAAGAAAGTAAACTATTCAGGGATTTAAGGAAAAATATAAAAACAATACCTATAGAGCAAAATTTTTAAGTACGGAACCCCAAACCATAATGTAGGGTAAAAATCATGGAGAAATAATGAAAAAATGGCACTGGTGCTAATGTTTACTCCGTAGAAAGAGTAATTTCAATGCTATTATTAAAATGTTTACTTTAAAAGAAAGTAAACTATTCAGGGATTTAAGGAAAAATATAAAAACCATACCTATAGAGCAAAATTTTTAAGTACGGAACCCCAAACCATAATGTAGGGTAAAAATCATGGAGAAATAATGAAAAAATGGCACTGGTGCTAATGTTTACTCCGCAGAAGGAGTAATTTCAATGCTATTATTAAAATGTTTACTTTAAAAGAAAGTAAACTATTCAGGGATTTAAGGAAAAATATAAAAACAATACCTATAGAGCAAAATTTTTAAGTACGGAACCCCAAACCATAATGTAGGGTAAAAATCATGGAGAAATAATGAAAAAATGGCACTGGTGCTAATGTTTACTCCGCAGAAGGAGTAATTTCAATGCTATTATTAAAATGTTTACTTTAAAAGAAAGTAAACTATTCAGGGATTTAAGGAAAAATATAAAAACAATACCTATAGAGCAAAATTTTTAAGTACGGAACCCCAAACCATAATGTAGGGAAAAAATCATGGAGAAATAATGAAAAAATGGCACTGGTGCTAATGTTTACTCCGCAGAAGGAGTAATTTCAATGCTATTATTAAAATGTTTACTTTAAAAGAAAGTAAACTATTCAGGGATTTAAGGAAAAATATAAAAACCATACCTATAGAGCAAAATTTTTAAGTACGGAACCCCAAACCATAATGTAGGCTCAAAATCATGGAGAAATAATGAAAAAATGGCACTGGTGCTAATGTTTACTCCGCAGAAAGAGTAATTTCAATGCTATTATTAAAATGTTTACTTTAAAAGAAAGTAAACTATTCAGGGATTTAAGGAAAAATATAAAAACAATACCTATAGAGCAAAATTTTTAAGTACGGAACCCCAAACCATAATGTAGGGTAAAAATCATGGAGAAATAATGAAAAAATGGCACTGGTGCTAATGTTTACTCCGTAGAAAGAGTAATTTCAATGCTATTATTAAAATGTTTACTTTAAAAGAAAGTAAACTATTCAGGGATTTAAGGAAAAATATAAAAACAATACCTATAGAGCAAAATTTTTAAGTACGGAACCCCAAACCATAATGTAGGGTAAAAATCATGGAGAAATAATGAAAAAATGGCACTGGTGCTAATGTTTACTCCGTAGAAAGAGTAATTTCAATGCTATTATTAAAATGTTTACTTTAAAAGAAAGTAAACTATTCAGGGATTTAAGGAAAAATATAAAAACAATACCTATAGAGCAAAATTTTTAAGTACGGAACCCCAAACCATAATGTAGGGTAAAAATCATGGAGAAATAATGAAAAAATGGCACTGGTGCTAATGTTTACTCCGTAGAAAGAGTAATTTCAATGCTATTATTAAAATGTTTACTTTAAAAGAAAGTAAACTATTCAGGGATTTAAGGAAAAATATAAAAACAATACCTATAGAGCAAAATTTTTAAGTACGGAACCCCAAACCATAATGTAGGGTAAAAATCATGGAGAAATAATGAAAAAATGGCACTGGTGCTAATGTTTACTCCGCAGAAAGAGTAATTTTAATGCTATTATTAAAATGTTTACTTTAAAAGAAAGTAAACTATTCAGGGATTTAAGGAAAAATATAAAAACAATACCTATCTATAGAGCAAAATTTTTAAGTACGGAACCCCAAACCATAATGTAGGGTAAAAATCATGGAGAAATAATGAAAAAATGGCACTGGTGCTAATGTTTACTCCGTAGAAAGAGTAATTTCAATGCTATTATTAAAATGTTTACTTTAAAAGAAAGTAAACTATTCAGGGATTTAAGGAAAAATATAAAAACAATACCTATAGAGCAAAATTTTTAAGTACGGAACCCCAAACCATAATGTAGGGTAAAAATCATGGAGAAATAATGAAAAAATGGCACTGGTGCTAATGTTTACTCCGCAGAAGGAGTAATTTCAATGCTATTATTAAAATGTTTACTTTAAAAGAAAATAAACTATTCAGGGATTTAAGGAAAAATATAAAAACAATACCTATAGAGCAAAATTTTTAAGTACGGAACACCAAACCATGATATAGGGTAAAAACCAGATCGAAATAATATAAAATCTTGCTCCGGTTCTAGTTTTTAAGCCGCAGAAGGTCTAAATTTAATTATTTTATTAAAATTGTTACCTTAGAAGACAGTAAACTATTCAGGGATTTAAGGAAAAATATAAAAACAATACCTATAGAGCAAAATTTTTAAGTACGGAACCCCAAACCATGATGTAGGGTAAAAATCATGGAGAAATAATGAAAAAATGGCACTGGTGCTAATGTTTACTCCGCAGAAGGAGTAATTTCAATGCTATTATTAAAATGTTTACTTTAAAAGAAAGTAAACTATTCAGGGATTTAAGGAAAAATATAAAAACAATCCCTATAGAGCAACATTTTTAAGTACGGAACCCCAAACCATAATGTAGGGTAAAAATCATGGAGAAATAATGAAAAAATGGCACTGGTGCTAATGTTTACTCCGCAGAAGGAGTAATTTCAATGCTATTATTAAAATGTTTACTTTAAAAGAAAGTAAACTATTCAGGGATTTAAGGAAAAATATAAAAACAATACCTATAGAGCAAAATTTTTAAGTACGGAACCCCAAACCATAATGTAGGGTAAAAATCATGGAGAAATAATGAAAAAATGGCACTGGTGCTAATGTTTACTCCGCAGAAGGAGTAATTTCAATGCTATTATTAAAATGTTTACTTTAAAAGAAAGTAAACTATTCAGGGATTTAAGGAAAAATATATAAACAATACCTATAGAGCAAAATTTTTAAGTACGGAACCCCAAACCATGATGTAGGGTAAAAATCATGGAGAAATAATGAAAAAATGGCACTGGTGCTAATGTTTACTCCGCAGAAAGAGTAATTTCAATGCTATTATTAAAATGTTTACTTTAAAAGAAAGTAAACTATTCAGGGATTTAAGGAAAAATATAAAAACAATACCTATAGAGCAAAATTTTTAAGTACGGAACCCCAAACCATGATGTAGGGTAAAAATCATGGAGAAATAATGAAAAAATGGCACTGGTGCTAATTTTTACTCCGCAGAAGGAGTAATTTCAATGATATTATTAAAATGTTTACTTTAAAAGAAAGTAAACTATTCAGGGATTTAAGGAAAAATATAAAAACAATCCCTATAGAGCAAAATTTTTAAGTACGGAACCCCAAACCATAATGTAGGGTAAAAATCATGGAGAAATAATGAAAAAATGGCACTGGTGCTAATGTTTACTCCGCAGAAAGAGTAATTTCAATGCTATTATTAAAATGTTTACTTTAAAAGAAAGTAAACTTTTCAGGGATTTAAGGAAAAATATAAAAACAATACCTATAGAGCAAAATTTTTAAGTACGGAACACCAAACCATGATATAGGGTAAAAACCAGATCGAAATAATATAAAATCTTGCTCCGGTTCTAGTTTTTAAGCCGCAGAAGGTCTAAATTTAATTTTTTTATTAAAATTGTTACTTTAGAAGACAGTAAACTATTCAGGGATTTAAGGAAAAATATAAAAACAATACCTATAGAGCAAAATTTTTAAGTACGGAACCCCAAACCATAATGTAGGGTAAAAATCATGGAGAAATAATGAAAAAATGGCACTGGTGCTAATGTTTACTCCGCAGAAGGAGTAATTTCAATGCTATTATTAAAATGTTTACTTTAAAAGAAAGTAAACTATTCAGGGATTTAAGGAAAAATATAAAAACAATCCCTATAGAGCAACATTTTTAAGTACGGAACCCCAAACCATAATGTAGGGTAAAAATCATGGAGAAATAATGAAAAAATGGCACTGGTGCTAATGTTTACTCCGCAGAAGGAGTAATTTCAATGCTATTATTAAAATGTTTACTTTAAAAGAAAGTAAACTATTCAGGGATTTAAGGAAAAATATAAAAACAATACCTATAGAGCAAAATTTTTAAGTACGGAACCCCAAACCATGATGTAGGGTAAAAATCATGGAGAAATAATGAAAAAATGGCACTGGTGCTAATGTTTACTCCGCAGAAGGAGTAATTTCAATGCTATTATTAAAATGTTTACTTTAAAAGAAAGTAAACTATTCAGGGATTTAAGGAAAAATATAAAAACAATACCTATAGAGCAAAATTTTTAAGTACGGAACCCCAAACCATGATGTAGGGTAAAAATCATGGAGAAATAATGAAAAAATGGCACTGGTGCTAATGTTTACTCCGCAGAAGGAGTAATTTCAATGCTATTATTAAAATGTTTACTTTAAAAGAAAGTAAACTATTCAGGGATTTAAGGAAAAATATAAAAACAATACCTATAGAGCAAAATTTTTAAGTACGGAACCCCAAACCATGATGTAGGGTAAAAATCATGGAGAAATAATGAAAAAATGGCACTGGTGCTAATTTTTACTCCGCAGAAGGAGTAATTTCAATGCTATTATTAAAATGTTTACTTTAAAAGAAAGTAAACTATTCAGGGATTTAAGGAAAAATATAAAAACAATACCTATAGAGCAAAATTTTTAAGTACGGAACCCCAAACCATAATGTAGGGTAAAAATCATGGAGAAATAATGAAAAAATGGCACTGGTGCTAATGTTTACTCCGCAGAAGGAGTAATTTCAATGCTATTATTAAAATGTTTACTTTAAAAGAAAGTAAACTATTCAGGGATTTAAGGAAAAATATAAAAACAATACCTATAGAGCAAAATTTTTAAGTACGGAACCCCAAACCATAATGTAGGGTAAAAATCATGGAGAAATAATGAAAAAATGGCACTGGTGCTAATTTTTACTCCGCAGAAGGAGTAATTTCAATGCTATTATTAAAATGTTTACTTTAAAAGAAAGTAAACTATTCAGGGATTTAAGGAAAAATATAAAAACAATACCTATAGAGCAAAATTTTTAAGTACGGAACCCCAAACCATGATATAGGGTAAAAACCAGATCGAAATAATATAAAATCTTGCTCCGGTTCTAGTTTTTAAGCCGCAGAAGGTCTAAATTTAATTTTTTTATTAAAATTGTTACCTTAGAAGACAGTAAACTATTCAGGGATTTAAGGAAAAATATAAACACAATACCTATAGAGCAAAATTTTTAAGTACGGAACCCCAAACCATGATGTAGGGTAAAAATCATGGAGAAATAATGAAAAAATGGCACTGGTGCTAATTTTTACTCCGCAGAAGGAGTAATTTCAATGCTATTATTAAAATGTTTACTTTAAAAGAAAGTAAACTATTCAGGGATTTAAGGAAAAATATAAAAACAATACCTATAGAGCAAAATTTTTAAGTACGGAACCCCAAACCATAATGTAGGGTAAAAATCATGGAGAAATAATGAAAAAATGGCACTGGTGCTAATGTTTACTCCGCAGAAAGAGTAATTTTAATGCTATTATTAAACTGTTTACTTTAAAAGAAAGTAAACTATTCAGGGATTTAAGGAAAAATATAAAAACAATACCTATAGAGCAAAATTTTTAAGTACGGAACCCCAAACCATAATGTAGGGTAAAAATCATGGAGAAATAATGAAAAAATGGCACTGGTGCTAATGTTTACTCCGTAGAAAGAGTAATTTCAATGCTATTATTAAAATGTTTACTTTAAAAGAAAGTAAACTATTCAGGGATTTAAGGAAAAATATAAAAACAATACCTATAGAGCAAAATTTTTAAGTACGGAACCCCAAACCATAATGTAGGGTAAAAATCATGGAGAAATAATGAAAAAATGGCACTGGTGCTAATGTTTACTCCGCAGAAGGAGTAATTTCAATGCTATTATTAAAATGTTTACTTTAAAAGAAAGTAAACTATTCAGGGATTTAAGGAAAAATATAAAAACAATACCTATAGAGCAAAATTTTTAAGTACGGAACCCCAAACCATAATGTAGGGTAAAAATCATGGAGAAATAATGAAAAAATGGAACTGGTGCTAATGTTTACTCCGTAGAAAGAGTAATTTCAATGCTATTATTAAAATGTTTACTTTAAAAGAAAGTAAACTATTCAGGGATTTAAGGAAAAATATAAAAACAATACCTATAGAGCAAAATTTTTAAGTACGGAACCCCAAACCATAATGTAGGGTAAAAATCATGGAGAAATAATGAAAAAATGGCACTGGTGCTAATGTTTACTCCGTAGAAAGAGTAATTTCAATGCTATTATTAAAATGTTTACTTTAAAAGAAAGTAAACTATTCAGGGATTTAAGGAAAAATATAAAAACAATACCTATAGAGCAAAATTTTTAAGTACGGAACCCCAAACCATAATGTAGGGTAAAAATCATGGAGAAATAATGAAAAAATGGCACTGGTGCTAATGTTTACTCCGTAGAAAGAGTAATTTCAATGCTATTATTAAAATGTTTACTTTAAAAGAAAGTAAACTATTCAGGGATTTAAGGAAAAATATAAAAACAATACCTATAGAGCAAAATTTTTAAGTACGGAACCCCAAACCATAATGTAGGGTAAAAATCATGGAGAAATAATGAAAAAATGGCACTGGTGCTAATGTTTACTCCGCAGAAAGAGTAATTTCAATGCTATTATTAAAATGTTTACTTTAAAAGAAAGTAAACTATTCAGGGATTTAAGGAAAAATATAAAAACAATACCTATAGAGCAAAATTTTTAAGTACGGAACCCCAAACCATAATGTAGGGTAAAAATCATGGAGAAATAATGAAAAAATGGCACTGGTGCTAATGTTTACTCCGCAGAAGGAGTAATTTCAATGCTATTATTAAAATGTTTACTTTAAAAGAAAATAAACTATTCAGGGATTTAAGGAAAAATATAAAAACAATACCTATAGAGCAAAATTTTTAAGTACGGAACACCAAACCATGATATAGGGTAAAAACCAGATCGAAATAATATAAAATCTTGCTCCGGTTCTAGTTTTTAAGCCGCAGAAGGTCTAAATTTAATTTTTTTATTAAAATTGTTACCTTAGAAGACAGTAAACTATTCAGGGATTTAAGGAAAAATATAAAAACAATACCTATAGAGCAACATTTTTAAGTACGGAACCCCAAACCATGATGTAGGGTAAAAATCATGGAGAAATAATGAAAAAATGGCACTGGTGCTAATGTTTACTCCGCAGAAGGAGTAATTTCAATGCTATTATTAAAATGTTTACTTTAAAAGAAAGTAAACTATTCAGGGATTTAAGGAAAAATATAAAAACAATCCCTATAGAGCAACATTTTTAAGTACGGAACCCCAAACCATAATGTAGGGTAAAAATCATGGAGAAATAATGAAAAAATGGCACTGGTGCTAATGTTTACTCCGCAGAAGGAGTAATTTCAATGCTATTATTAAAATGTTTACTTTAGAAGAAAGTAAACTATTCAGGGATTTAAGGAAAAATATAAAAACAATACCTATAGAGCAAAATTTTTAAGTACGGAACCCCAAACCATAATGTAGGGTAAAAATCATGGAGAAATAATGAAAAAATGGCACTGGTGCTAATGTTTACTCCGCAGAAGGAGTAATTTCAATGCTATTATTAAAATGTTTACTTTAAAAGAAAGTAAACTATTCAGGGATTTAAGGAAAAATATAAAAACAATACCTATAGAGCAAAATTTTTAAGTACGGAACCCCAAACCATGATGTAGGGTAAAAATCATGGAGAAATAATGAAAAAATGGCACTGGTGCTAATGTTTACTCCGCAGAAAGAGTAATTTCAATGCTATTATTAAAATGTTTACTTTAAAAGAAAGTTAACTATTCAGGGATTTAAGGAAAAATATAAAAACAATACCTATAGAGCAAAATTTTTAAGTACGGAACCCCAAACCATTATATAGGGTAAAAACCAGATCGAAATAATATAAAATCTTGCTCCGGTTCTAGTTTTTAAGCCGCAGAAGGTCTAAATTTAATTTTTTTATTAAAATTGTTACCTTAGAAGACAGTAAACTATTCAGGGATTTAAGGAAAAATATAAAAACAATACCTATAGAGCAAAATTTTTAAGTACGGAACCCCAAACCATGATGTAGGGTAAAAATCATGGAGAAATAATGAAAAAATGGCACTGGTGCTAATTTTTACTCCGCAGAAGGAGTAATTTCAATGCTATTATTAAAATGTTTACTTTAAAAGAAAGTAAACTATTCAGGGATTTAAGGAAAAATATAAAAACAATCCCTATAGAGCAAAATTTTTAAGTACGGAACCCCAAACCATAATGTAGGGTAAAAATCATGGAGAAATAATGAAAAAATGGCACTGGTGCTAATGTTTACTCCGCAGAAAGAGTAATTTCAATGCTATTATTAAAATGTTTACTTTAAAAGAAAGTAAACTTTTCAGGGATTTAAGGAAAAATATAAAAACAATACCTATAGAGCAAAATTTTTAAGTACGGAACACCAAACCATGATATAGGGTAAAAACCAGATCGAAATAATATAAAATCTTGCTCCGGTTCTAGTTTTTAAGCCGCAGAAGGTCTAAATTTAATTTTTTTATTAAAATTGTTACCTTAGAAGACAGTAAACTATTCAGGGATTTAAGGAAAAATATAAAACCAATACCTATAGAGCAAAATTTTTAAGTACGGAACCCCAAACCATAATGTAGGGTAAAAATCATGGAGAAATAATGAAAAAATGGCACTGGTGCTAATGTTTACTCCGCAGAAGGAGTAATTTCAATGCTATTATTAAAATGTTTACTTTAAAAGAAAGTAAACTATTCAGGGATTTAAGGAAAAATATAAAAACAATCCCTATAGAGCAACATTTTTAAGTACGGAACCCCAAACCATAATGTAGGGTAAAAATCATGGAGAAATAATGAAAAAATGGCACTGGTGCTAATGTTTACTCCGCAGAAGGAGTAATTTCAATGCTATTATTAAAATGTTTACTTTAAAAGAAAGTAAACTATTCAGGGATTTAAGGAAAAATATAAAAACAATACCTATAGAGCAAAATTTTTAAGTACGGAACCCCAAACCATGATGTAGGGTAAAAATCATGGAGAAATAATGAAAAAATGGCACTGGTGCTAATTTTTACTCCGCAGAAGGAGTAATTTCAATGCTATTATTAAAATGTTTACTTTAAAAGAAAGTAAACTATTCAGGGATTTAAGGAAAAATATAAAAACAATACCTATAGAGCAAAATTTTTAAGTACGGAACCCCAAACCATAATGTAGGGTAAAAATCATGGAGAAATAATGAAAAAATGGCACTGGTGCTAATGTTTACTCCGCAGAAGGAGTAATTTCAATGCTATTATTAAAATGTTTACTTTAAAAGAAAGTAAACTATTCAGGGATTTAAGGAAAAATATAAAAACAATCCCTATAGAGCAAAATTTTTAAGTACGGAACCCCAAACCATAATGTAGGGTAAAAATCATGGAGAAATAATGAAAAAATGGCACTGGTGCTAATTTTTACTCCGCAGAAGGAGTAATTTCAATGCTATTATTAAAATGTTTACTTTAAAAGAAAGTAAACTATTCAGGGATTTAAGGAAAAATATAAAAACAATACCTATAGAGCAAAATTTTTAAGTACGGAACCCCAAACCATGATATAGGGTAAAAACCAGATCGAAATAATATAAAATCTTGCTCCGGTTCTAGTTTTTAAGCCGCAGAAGTTCTAAATTTAATTTTTTTATTAAAATTGTTACCTTAGAAGACAGTAAACTATTCAGGGATTTAAGGAAAAATATAAAAACAATACCTATAGAGCAAAATTTTTAAGTACGGAACCCCAAACCATGATGTAGGGTAAAAATCATGGAGAAATAATGAAAAAATGGCACTGGTGCTAATTTTTACTCCGCAGAAGGAGTAATTTCAATGCTATTATTAAAATGTTTACTTTAAAAGAAAGTAAACTATTCAGGGATTTAAGGAAAAATATAAAAACAATACCTATAGAGCAAAATTTTTAAGTACGGAACCCCAAACCATAATGTAGGGTAAAAATCATGGAGAAATAATGAAAAAATGGCACTGGTGCTAATGTTTACTCCGCAGAAAGAGTAATTTTAATGCTATTATTAAAATGTTTACTTTAAAAGAAAGTAAACTATTCAGGGATTTAAGGAAAAATATAAAAACAATACCTATAGAGCAAAATTTTTAAGTACGGAACCCCAAACCATAATGTAGGGTAAAAATCATGGAGAAATAATGAAAAAATGGCACTGGTGCTAATGTTTACTCCGTAGAAAGAGTAATTTCAATGCTATTATTAAAATGTTTACTTTAAAAGAAAGTAAACTATTCAGGGATTTAAGGAAAAATATAAAAACAATACCTATAGAGCAAAATTTTTAAGTACGGAACCCCAAACCATAATGTAGGGTAAAAATCATGGAGAAATAATGAAAAAATGGCACTGGTGCTAATGTTTACTCCGCAGAAGGAGTAATTTCAATGCTATTATTAAAATGTTTACTTTAAAAGAAAGTAAACTATTCAGGGATTTAAGGAAAAATATAAAAACAATACCTATAGAGCAAAATTTTTAAGTACGGAACCCCAAACCATGATGTAGGGTAAAAATCATGGAGAAATAATGAAAAAATGGCACTGGTGCTAATGTTTACTCCGCAGAAGGAGTAATTTCAATGCTATTATTAAAATGTTTACTTTAAAAGAAAGTAAACTATTCAGGGATTTAAGGAAAAATATAAAAACAATACCTATAGAGCAAAATTTTTAAGTACGGAACACCAAACCATGATATAGGGTAAAAACCAGATCGAAATAATATAAAATCTTGCTCCGGTTCTAGTTTTTAAGCCGCAGAAGGACTAAATTTAATTTTTTTATTAAAATTGTTACCTTAGAAGACAGTAAACTATTCAGGGATTTAAGGAAAAATATAAAAACAATACCTATAGAGCAAAATTTTTAAGTACGGAACCTCAAACCATAATGTAGGGTAAAAATCATGGAGAAATAATAAAAAAATGGCACTGGTGCTAATGTTTACTCCGCAGAAGGAGTAATTTCAATGCTATTATTAAAATGTTTACTTTAAAAGAAAGTAAACTATTCAGGGATTTAAGGAAAAATATAAAAACAATCCCTATAGAGCAACATTTTTAAGTACGGAACCCCAAACCATAATGTAGGGTAAAAATCATGGAGAAATAATGAAAAAATGGCACTGGTGCTAATGTTTACTCCGCAGAAGGAGTAATTTCAATGCTATTATTAAAATGTTTACTTTAAAAGAAAGTAAACTATTCAGGGATTTAAGGAAAAATATAAAAACAATACCTATAGAGCAAAATTTTTAAGTACGGAACCCCAAACCATAATGTAGGGTAAAAATCATGGCGAAATAATGAAAAAATGGCACTGGTGCTAATGTTTACTCCGCAGAAGGAGTAATTTCAATGCTATTATTAAAATGTTTACTTTAAAAGAAAGTAAACTATTCAGGGATTTAAGGAAAAATATAAAAACAATACCTATAGAGCAAAATTTTTAAGTACGGAACCCCAAACCATGATGTAGGGTAAAAATCATGGAGAAATAATGAAAAAATGGCACTGGTGCTAATGTTTACTCCGCAGAAAGAGTAATTTCAATGCTATTATTAAAATGTTTACTTTAAAAGAAAGTAAACTATTCAGGGATTTAAGGAAAAATATAAAAACAATACCTATAGAGCAAAATTTTTAAGTACGGAACCCCAAACCATAATGTAGGGTAAAAATCATGGAGAAATAATGAAAAAATGGCACTGGTGCTAATGTTTACTCCGCAGAAGGAGTAATTTCAATGCTATTATTAAAATGTTTACTTTAAAAGAAAGTAAACTATTCAGGGATTTAAGGAAAAATATAAAAACAATACCTATAGAGCAAAATTTTTAAGTACGGAACCCCAAACCATAATGTAGGGTAAAAATCATGGAGAAATAATGAAAAAATGGCACTGGTGCTAATGTTTACTCCGCAGAAGGAGTAATTTCAATGCTATTATTAAAATGTTTACTTTAAAAGAAAGTAAACTATTCAGGGATTTAAGGAAAAATATAAAAACAATACCTATAGAGCAAAATTTTTAAGTACGGAACCCCAAACCATGATGTAGGGTAAAAATCATGGAGAAATAATGAAAAAATGGCACTGGTGCTAATGTTTACTCCGCAGAAGGAGTAATTTCAATGCTATTATTAAAATGTTTACTTTAAAAGAAAGTAAACTATTCAGGGATTTAAGGAAAAATATAAAAACAATACCTATAGAGCAAAATTTTTAAGTACGGAACACCAAACCATGATATAGGGTAAAAACCAGATCGAAATAATATAAAATCTTGCTCCGGTTCTAGTTTTTAAGCCGCAGAAGGTCTAAATTTAATTTTTTTATTAAAATTGTTACCTTAGAAGACAGTAAACTATTCAGGGATTTAAGGAAAAATATAAAAACAATACCTATAGAGCAAAATTTTTAAGTACGGAACCTCAAACCATAATGTAGGGTAAAAATCATGGAGAAATAATAAAAAAATGGCACTGGTGCTAATGTTTACTCCGCAGAAGGAGTAATTTCAATGCTATTATTAAAATGTTTACTTTAAAAGAAAGTAAACTATTCAGGGATTTAAGGAAAAATATAAAAACAATCCCTATAGAGCAACATTTTTAAGTACGGAACCCCAAACCATAATGTAGGGTAAAAATCATGGAGAAATAATGAAAAAATGGCACTGGTGCTAATGTTTACTCCGCAGAAGGAGTAATTTCAATGCTATTATTAAAATGTTTACTTTAAAAGAAAGTAAACTATTCAGGGATTTAAGGAAAAATATAAAAACAATACCTATAGAGCAAAATTTTTAAGTACGGAACCCCAAACCATGATGTAGGGTAAAAATCATGGAGAAATAATGAAAAAATGGCACTGGTGCTAATGTTTACTCCGCAGAAAGAGTAATTTCAATGCTATTATTAAAATGTTTACTTTAAAAGAAAGTAAACTATTCAGGGATTTAAGGAAAAATATAAAAACAATACCTATAGAGCAAAATTTTTAAGTACGGAACCCCAAACCATAATGTAGGGTAAAAATCATGGAGAAATAATGAAAAAATGGCACTGGTGCTAATGTTTACTCCGCAGAAAGAGTAATTTCAATGCTATTATTAAAATGTTTACTTTAAAAGAAAGTAAACTATTCAGGGATTTAAGGAAAAATATAAAAACAATACCTATAGAGCAAAATTTTTAAGTACGGAACCCCAAACCATAATGTAGGGTAAAAATCATGGAGAAATAATGAAAAAATGGCACTGGTGCTAATGTTTACTCCGCAGAAAGAGTAATTTCAATGCTATTATTAAAATGTTTACTTTAAAAGAAAGTAAACTATTCAGGGATTTAAGGAAAAATATAAAAACAATACCTATAGAGCAAAATTTTTAAGTACGGAACCCCAAACAATAATGTAGGGTAAAAATCATGGAGAAATAATGAAAAAATGGCACTGGTGCTAATGTTTACTCCGCAGAAAGAGTAATTTCAATGCTATTATTAAAATGTTTACTTTAAAAGAAAGTAAACTATTCAGGGATTTAAGGAAAAATATAAAAACAATACCTATAGAGCAAAATTTTTAAGTACGGAACCCCAAACCATAATGTAGGGTAAAAATCATGGAGAAATAATGAAAAAATGGCACTGGTGCTAATGTTTACTCCGCAGAAAGAGTAATTTCAATGCTATTATTAAAATGTTTACTTTAAAAGAAAGTAAACTATTCAGGGATTTAAGGAAAAATATAAAAACAATACCTATAGAGCAAAATTTTTAAGTACGGAACCCCAAACAATAATGTAGGGTAAAAATCATGGAGAAATAATGAAAAAATGGCACTGGTGCTAATGTTTACTCCGCAGAAAGAGTAATTTCAATGCTATTATTAAAATGTTTACTTTAAAAGAAAGTAAACTATTCAGGGATTTAAGGAAAAATATAAAAACAATACCTATAGAGCAAAATTTTTAAGTACGGAACCCCAAACCATAATGTAGGGTAAAAATCATGGAGAAATAATGAAAAAATGGCACTGGTGCTAATGTTTACTCCGCAGAAGGAGTAATTTCAATGCTATTATTAAAATGTTTACTTTAAAAGAAAGTAAACTATTCAGGGATTTAAGGAAAAATATAAAAACAATACCTATAGAGCAAAATTTTTAAGTACGGAACCCCAAACCATAATGTAGGGTAAAAATCATGGAGAAATAATGAAAAAATGGCACTGGTGCTAATGTTTACTCCGCAGAAGGAGTAATTTCAATGCTATTATTAAAATGTTTACTTTAAAAGAAAGTAAACTATTCAGGGATTTAAGGAAAAATATAAAAACAATACCTATAGAGCAAAATTTTTAAGTACGGAACCCCAAACCATGATGTAGGGTAAAAATCATGGAGAAATAATGAAAAAATGGCACTGGTGCTAATGTTTACTCCGCAGAAGGAGTAATTTCAATGCTATTATTAAAATGTTTACTTTAAAAGAAAGTAAACTATTCAGGGATTTAAGGAAAAATATAAAAACAATACCTATAGAGCAAAATTTTTAAGTACGGAACACCAAACCATGATATAGGGTAAAAACCAGATCGAAATAATATAAAATCTTGCTCCGGTTCTAGTTTTTAAGCCGCAGAAGGTCTAAATTTAATTTTTTTATTAAAATTGTTACCTTAGAAGACAGTAAACTATTCAGGGATTTAAGGAAAAATATAAAAACAATACCTATAGAGCAAAATTTTTAAGTACGGAACCTCAAACCATAATGTAGGGTAAAAATCATGGAGAAATAATAAAAAAATGGCACTGGTGCTAATGTTTACTCCGCAGAAGGAGTAATTTCAATGCTATTATTAAAATGTTTACTTTAAAAGAAAGTAAACTATTCAGGGATTTAAGGAAAAATATAAAAACAATCCCTATAGAGCAACATTTTTAAGTACGGAACCCCAAACCATAATGTAGGGTAAAAATCATGGAGAAATAATGAAAAAATGGCACTGGTGCTAATGTTTACTCCGCAGAAGGAGTAATTTCAATGCTATTATTAAAATGTTTACTTTAAAAGAAAGTAAACTATTCAGGGATTTAAGGAAAAATATAAAAACAATACCTATAGAGCAAAATTTTTAAGTACGGAACCCCAAACCATGATGTAGGGTAAAAATCATGGAGAAATAATGAAAAAATGGCACTGGTGCTAATGTTTACTCCGCAGAAAGAGTAATTTCAATGCTATTATTAAAATGTTTACTTTAAAAGAAAGTAAACTATTCAGGGATTTAAGGAAAAATATAAAAACAATACCTATAGAGCAAAATTTTTAAGTACGGAACCCCAAACCATAATGTAGGGTAAAAATCATGGAGAAATAATGAAAAAATGGCACTGGTGCTAATGTTTACTCCGCAGAAAGAGTAATTTCAATGCTATTATTAAAATGTTTACTTTAAAAGAAAGTAAACTATTCAGGGATTTAAGGAAAAATATAAAAACAATACCTATAGAGCAAAATTTTTAAGTACGGAACCCCAAACCATGATATAGGGTAAAAACCAGATCGAAATAATATAAAATCTTGCTCCGGTTCTAGTTTTTAAGCCGCAGAAGGTCTAAATTTAATTTTTTTATTAAAATTGTTACCTTAGAAGACAGTAAACTATTCAGGGATTTAAGGAAAAATATAAAAACAATACCTATAGAGCAAAATTTTTAAGTACGGAACCCCAAACCATAATGTAGGGTAAAAATCATGGAGAAATAATGAAAAAATGGCACTGGTGCTAATGTTTACTCCGCAGAAGGAGTAATTTCAATGCTATTATTAAAATGTTTACTTTAAAAGAAAGTAAACTATTCAGGGATTTAAGGAAAAATATAAAACAATACCTATAGAGCAAAATTTTTAAGTACGGAACCCCAAACCATGATGTAGGGTAAAAATCATGGAGAAATAATGAAAAAATGGCACTGGTGCTAATGTTTACTCCGCAGAAAGAGTAATTTCAATGCTATTATTAAAATGTTTACTTTAAAAGAAAGTAAACTATTCAGGGATTTAAGGAAAAATATAAAAACAATACCTATAGAGCAAAATTTTTAAGTACGGAACCCCAAACCATGATATAGGGTAAAAACCAGATCGAAATAATATAAAATCTTGCTCCGGTTCTAGTTTTTAAGCCGCAGAAGGTCTAAATTTAATTTTTTTATTAAAATTGTTACCTTAGAAGACAGTAAACTATTCAGGGATTTAAGGAAAAATATAAAAACAATACCTATAGAGCAAAATTTTTAAGTACGGAACCCCAAACCATGATGTAGGGTAAAAATCATGGAGAAATAATGAAAAAATGGCACTGGTGCTAATTTTTCCTCCGCAGAAGGAGTACCTAATTTCAATGCTATTATTAAAATGTTTACTTTAAAAGAAAGTAAACTATTCAGGGATTTAAGGAAAAATATAAAAACAATCCCTATAGAGCAAAATTTTTAAGTACGGAACCCCAAACCATAATGTAGGGTAAAAATCATGGAGAAATAATGAAAAAATGGCACTGGTGCTAATGGTTACTCCGCAAAAAGAGTAATTTCAATGCTATTATTAAAATGTTTACTTTAAAAGAAAGTAAACTATTCAGGGATTTAAGGAAAAATATAAAAACAATACCTATAGAGCAAAATTTTTAAGTACGGAACACCAAACCATGATATAGGGTAAAAACCAGATCGAAATAATATAAAATCTTGCTCCGGTTCTAGTTTTTAAGCCGCAGAAGGTCTAAATTTAATTTTTTTATTAAAATTGTTACCTTAGAAGACAGTAAACTATTCAGGGATTTAAGGAAAAATATAAAAACAATACCTATAGAGCAAAATTTTTAAGTACGGAACCCCAAACCATAATGTAGGGTAAAAATCATGGAGAAATAATGAAAAAATGGCACTGGTGCTAATGTTTACTCCGCAGAAGGAGTAATTTCAATGCTATTATTAAAATGTTTACTTTAAAAGAAAGTAAACTATTCAGGGATTTAAGGAAAAATATAAAAACAATCCCTATAGAGCAACATTTTTAAGTACGGAACCCCAAACCATAATGTAGGGTAAAAATCATGGAGAAATAATGAAAAAATGGCACTGGTGCTAATGTTTACTCCGCAGAAGGAGTAATTTCAATGCTATTATTAAAATGTTTACTTTAAAAGAAAGTAAACTATTCAGGGATTTAAGGAAAAATATAAAAACAATACCTATAGAGCAAAATTTTTAAGTACGGAACCCCAAACCATAATGTAGGGTAAAAATCATGGAGAAATAATGAAAAAATGGCACTGGTGCTAATGTTTACTCCGCAGAAGGAGTAATTTCAATGCTATTATTAAAATGTTTACTTTAAAAGAAAGTAAACTATTCAGGGATTTAAGGAAAAATATAAAAACAATCCCTATAGAGCAAAATTTTTAAGTACGGAACCCCAAACCATAATGTAGGGTAAAAATCATGGAGAAATAATGAAAAAATGGCACTGGTGCTAATGTTTACTCCGCAGAAAGAGTAATTTCAATGCTATTATTAAAATGTTTACTTTAAAAGAAAGTAAACTATTCAGGGATTTAAGGAAAAATATAAAAACAATACCTATAGAGCAAAATTTTTAAGTACGGAACCCCAAACCATGATATAGGGTAAAAACCAGATCGAAATAATATAAAATCTTGCTCCGGTTCTAGTTTTTAAGCCGCAGAAGGTCTAAATTTAATTTTTTTATTAAAATTGTTACCTTAGAAGACAGTAAACTATTCAGGGATTTAAGGAAAAATATAAAAACAATACCTATAGAGCAAAATTTTTAAGTACGGAACCCCAAACCATGATGTAGGGTAAAAATCATGGAGAAATAATGAAAAAATGGCACTGGTGCTAATTTTTACTCCGCAGAAGGAGTAATTTCAATGCTATTATTAAAATGTTTACTTTAAAAGAAAGTAAACTATTCAGGGATTTAAGGAAAAATATAAAAACAATCCCTATAGAGCAAAATTTTTAAGTACGGAACCCCAAACCATAATGTAGGGTAAAAATCATGGAGAAATAATGAAAAAATGGCACTGGTGCTAATGGTTACTCCGCAAAAAGAGTAATTTCAATGCTATTATTAAAATGTTTACTTTAAAAGAAAGTAAACTATTCAGGTATTTAAGGAAAAATATAAAAACAATACCTATAGAGCAAAATTTTTAAGTACGGAACACCAAACCATGATATAGGGTAAAAACCAGATCGAAATAATATAAAATCTTGCTCCGGTTCTAGTTTTTAAGCCGCAGAAGGTCTAAATTTAATTTTTGTATTAAAATTGTTACCTTAGAAGACAGTAAACTATTCAGGGATTTAAGGAAAAATATAAAAACAATACCTATAGAGCAAAATTTTTAAGTACGGAACCCCAAACCATAATGTAGGGTAAAAATCATGGAGAAATAATGAAAAAATGGCACTGGTGCTAATGTTTACTCCGCAGAAGGAGTAATTTCAATGCTATTATTAAAATGTTTACTTTAAAAGAAAGTAAACTATTCAGGAATTTAAGGAAAAATATAAAAACAATCCCTATAGAGCAACATTTTTAAGTACGGAACCCCAAACCATAATGTAGGGTAAAAATCATGGAGAAATAATGAAAAAATGGCACTGGTGCTAATGTTTACTCCGCAGAAGGAGTAATTTCAATGCTATTATTAAAATGTTTACTTTAAAAGAAAGTAAACTATTCAGGGATTTAAGGAAAAATATAAAAACAATCCCTATAGAGCAAAATTTTTAAGTACGGAACCCCAAACCATAATGTAGGGTAAAAATCATGGAGATATAATGAAAAAATGGCACTGGTGCTAATGTTTACTAAGCAGAAGGAGTAATTTCAATGCTATTATTAAAATGTTTACTTTAAAAGAAAGTAAACTATTCAGGGATTTAAGGAAAAATATAAAAACAATCCCTATAGAGCAAAATTTTTAAGTACGGAACCCCAAACCATGATATAGGGTAAAAACCAGATCGAAATAATATAAAATCTTGCTCCGGTTCTAGTTTTTAAGCCGCAGAAGGTCTAAATTTAATTTTTTTATTAAAATTGTTACCTTAGAAGACAGTAAACTATTCAGGGATTTAAGGAAAAATATAAAAACAATACCTATAGAGCAAAATTTTTAAGTACGGAACCCCAAACCATGATGTAGGGTAAAAATCATGGAGAAATAATGAAAAAATGGCACTGGTGCTAATTTTTACTCCGCAGAAGGAGTAATTTCAATGCTATTATTAAAATGTTTACTTTAAAAGAAAGTAAACTATTCAGGGATTTAAGGAAAAATATAAAAACAATACCTATAGAGCAAAATTTTTAAGTACGGAACCCCAAACCATGATATAGGGTAAAAACCAGATCGAAATAATATAAAATCTTGCTCCGGTTCTAGTTTTTAAGCCGCAGAAGGTCTAAATTTAATTTTTTTATTAAAATTGTTACCTTAGAAGACAGTAAACTATTCAGGGATTTAAGGAAAAATATAAAAACAATACCTATAGAGCAAAATTTTTAAGTACGGAACCCCAAACCATGATGTAGGGTAAAAATCATGGAGAAATAATGAAAAAATGGCACTGGTGCTAATTTTTACTCCGCAGAAGGAGTAATTTCAATGCTATTATTAAAATGTTTACTTTAAAAGAAAGTAAACTATTCAGGGATTTAAGGAAAAATATAAAAACAATACCTATAGAGCAAAATTTTTAAGTACGGAACCCCAAACCATAATGTAGGGTAAAAATCATGGAGAAATAATGAAAAAATGGCACTGGTGCTAATGTTTACTCCGCAGAAAGAGTAATTTCAATGCTATTATTAAAATGTTTACTTTAAAAGAAAGTAAACTATTCAGGGATTTAAGGAAAAATATAAAAACAATACCTATAGAGCAAAATTTTTAAGTACGGAACCCCAAACCATGATATAGGGTAAAAACCAGTACGAAATAATATAAAATCTTGCTCCGGTTCTAGTTTTTAAGCCGCAGAAGGTCTAAATTTAACTTTTTTATTAAAATTGTTACCTTAGAAGACAGCAAACTATTCAGGGATTTAAGGAAAATTATAAAAACAATACCTATAGAGCAAAATTTTTAAGTACGGAACCCCAAACCATGATGTAGGGTAAAAACCAGTACGAAATAATATAAAATCTTGCTCCGGTTCTAGTTTTTAAGCCGCAGAAGGTCTAAATTTAACTTTTTTATTAAAATTGTTACCTTAGAAGACAGCAAACTATTCAGGGATTTAAGGAAAATTATAAAAACAATACCTATAGAGCAAAATTTTTAAGTACGGAACCCCAAACCATGATGTAGGGTAAAAATCATGGAGAAATAATGAAAAAATGGCACTGGTGCTAATTTTTACTCCGCAGAAGGAGTAATTTCAATGCTATTATTAAAATGTTTACTTTAAAAGAAAGTAAACTATTCAGGGATTTAAGGAAAAATATAAAAACAATACCTATAGAGCAAAATTTTTAAGTACGGAACCCCAAACCATAATGTAGGGTAAAAATCATGGAGAAATAATGAAAAAATGGCACTGGTGCTAATGTTTACTCCGCAGAAGGAGTAATTTCAATGCTATTATTAAAATGTTTACTTTAAAAGAAAGTAAACTATTCAGGGATTTAAGCAAAAATATAAAAACAATCCCTATAGAGCAAAATTTTTAAGTACGGAACCCCAAACCATAATGTAGGGTAAAAATCATGGAGAAATAATGAAAAAATGGCACTGGTGCTAATTTTTACTCCGCAGAAGGAGTAATTTCAATGCTATTATTAAAATGTTTACTTTAAAAGAAAGTAAACTATTCAGAGATTTAAGGAAAAATATAAAAACAATCCCTATAGAGCAAAATTTTTAAGTACGGAACCCCAAACCATGATGTAGGGTAAAAATCATGGAGAAATAATGAAAAAATGGCACTAGTGCTAATTTTTACTCCGCAGAAGGAGTAATTTCAATGCTATTATTAAAATGTTTACTTTAAAAGAAAGTAAACTATTCAGGGATTTAAGGAAAAATATAAAAACAATACCTATAGAGCAAAATTTTTAAGTACGGAACCCCAAACCATAATGTAGGGTAAAAATCATGGAGAAATAATGAAAAAATGGCACTGGTGCTAATGTTTACTCCGCAGAAAGAGTAATTTCAATGCTATTATTAAAATGTTTACTTTAAAAGAAAGTAAACTATTCAGGGATTTAAGGAAAAATATAAAAACAATACCTATAGAGTAAAATTTTTAAGTACGGAACCCCAAACCATGATATAGGGTAAAAACCAGATCGAAATAATATAAAATCTTGCTCCGGTTCTAGTTTTTCAGCCGCAGAAGGTCTAAATTTAATTTTTTTATTAAAATTGTTACCTTAGAAGACAGTAAACTATTCAGGGATTTAAGGAAAAATATAAAAACAATACCTATAGAGCAAAATTTTTAAGTACGGAACCCCAAACCATAATGTAGGGTAAAAATCATGGAGAAATAATGAAAAAATGGCACTGGTGCTAATGTTTACTCCGCAGAAAGAGTAATTTCAATGCTATTATTAAAATGTTTACTTTAAAAGAAAGTAAACTATTCAGGGATTTAAGGAAAAATATAAAAACAATACCTATAGAGTAAAATTTTTAAGTACGGAACCCCAAACCATGATATAGGGTAAAAACCAGATCGAAATAATATAAAATCTTGCTCCGGTTCTAGTTTTTAAGCCGCAGAAGGTCTAAATTTAATTTTTTTATTAAAATTGTTACCTTAGAAGACAGTAAACTATTCAGGGATTTAAGGAAAAATATAAAAACAATACCTATAGAGCAAAATTTTTAAGTACGGAACCCCAAACCATAATGTAGGGTAAAAATCATGGAGAAATAATGAAAAAATGGCACTGGTGCTAATGTTTACTCCGCAGAAAGAGTAATTTCAATGCTATTATTAAAATGTTTACTTTAAAAGAAAGTAAACTATTCAGGGATTTAAGGAAAAATATAAAAACAATACCTATAGAGTAAAATTTTTAAGTACGGAACCCCAAACCATGATATAGGGTAAAAACCAGATCGAAATAATATAAAATCTTGCTCCGGTTCTAGTTTTTAAGCCGCAGAAGGTCTAAATTTAATTTTTTTATTAAAATTGTTACCTTAGAAGACAGTAAACTATTCAGGGATTTAAGGAAAAATATAAAAACAATACCTATAGAGCAAAATTTTTAAGTACGGAACCCCAAACCATGATGTAGGGTAAAAAACAGATCGAATTAATATAAAACTGGCTCCGGTTCTAGTTTTTAGGCCGCAGAAGGTCTAAATTTAATTTTTTTATTAAAATTCTTACCTTAGAAGAAAGTAAACTCTTCACGAATTTAAGGAAAAATATAAAAAAAATACTTATAGAGCAAAATTTTTAAGTACAGAACCCCAAACCATGATGTAGGGTAAAAAACAGATCGAAATAATATAAAACTGGCTCCGGTTCTAGTTTTTAGGCCGCAGAAGGTCTAAATTTAATTTTTTTATTAAAATTGTTACCTTAGAAGAAAGTAAACTCTTCATGAATTTAAGGAAAAATATAAAAAAAATACTTATAGAGCAAAATTTTTAAGTACAGAACCCCAAACCATGATGTAGGGTAAAAAACAGATCGATGTAATATAAAACTGGCTCCGGTTCTAGTTTTTAGGCCGCAGAAGGTCTAAATTTAATTTTTTTATTAAAATTCTTACCTTAGAAGAAAGTAAACTCTTCAGGAATTTAAGGAAAAATATAAACAAAATACTTATAGAGCAAAATTTTTAAGTACAGAACCCCAAACCATGATGTAGGGTAAAAAACAGATCGAAATAATATAAAACTGGCTCCGGTTCTAGTTTTTAGGCCGCAGAAGGTCTAAATTTAATTTTTTTATTAAAATTCTTACCTTAGAAGAAAGTAAACTCTTCAGGAATTTAAGGAAAAATATAAACAAAATACTTATAGAGCAAAATTTTTAAGTACAGAACCCCAAAACATGATTTAGGGTAAAAACCAGATCGAAATAATATAAAACTGGCTCCGGTTCTAGTTTTTAGGGCGCAGAAGGTCTAAATTTAATTTTTTTATTAAAATTGTTACCTTAGAAGAAAGTAAACTCTTCATGAATTTAAGGAAAAATATAAAAAAAATACTTATAGAGCAAAATTTTTAAGTACAGAACCCCAAACCATGATGTAGGGTAAAAAACAGATCGAAATAATATAAAACTGGCTCCGGTTCTAGTTTTTAGGCCGCAGAAGGTCTACATTTAATTTTTTTATGAAAATTCTTACCATAGAGGAAAGTAAGCTCTTCAGGGATTTAAGGAAAAATATAATTTTTACAAATTCTGGACAATTCTATTTGAACTTAATTCTAAATACGGATGGAGTAATTTTTGCTTAAAACACGTTCTTGTACAAAATGAGCATTTATGAAATTTTAATAGGTACTTACCTTTAATATTTTTTTGTTGGTTTTTTCAAAGCAGTTGGGTCCCTTCAGGTGAGAGTTTCCTCCTCGGTTAATTCCAGGATTAAATTTCAGCTCCCAGATTCCTGATCCCGAGCGATTGTTTTCTGTGGAGAAAAATAAAACGAAAGAATTATTTAGAGAATTTAATAGAGAAAATATTAAAATTAATATTTTAGTTTCTGTGATCTGAGATTTTCTAAGCGTTAAAAAAAATTTTGTTTAAAGGTTGATCATCTACACATCTACATATTATCTCTATATAGGTGAAAAAAAGGAACAATTTAGCTTTGGTTCTAGTGATATATAAAATATAAGATTTATCCAATTAATACAGACAAACTGATTGCATTAATTATTTAGTATTGGATTAATATCAGTCAGGTTTTCACACCGACTTCAAAAGTCGAGGAAAGTCTTGGTATTTAATGTTGAAAGTAGTAGCAGAGGACTTTTTTATGTTATACTTTTGAGAGCTTGGGATTGGGAGTCGGTTCGGTTCAATTTTTTTTTTTTTAAATTTTTTTAGTATAATTTGCATTGCAGACATTTTCCTCAGTTTAAAAATAAAACTTTCATTAGATACAAATTTGTGCATACACTAGTGTGCAACTTATAGTACATTACATTTGTGTTCATTATTCCAGAGCACGGTCGTTCACCGGCTAGAAGTCCAATCTTTGTAATCTCAAGCAAATTGGAAACTAACAAAAAATAAAATTCGACCATTTCCTACATAAGGATATATGTAGATTAGGTGTATTACAACATAGAGCATTTCATGCTACTTTGTTTGGTGTTTCAGCAAAACAACGACCCGAAACACATTTTGGTGAAATTTAAGCCCAATAGATTATTAAGCAGAATTTAGCCTTTCATTAAAAATTTTTTGTTAAATTCATCAAAACAAAGTAGGGGAAAGTTATTAATAGAAAGTTTTATTAAAGTAGCGATTAAAAACCAGGAATATTAACACGAATTTCTTGTAATTATATAATATTTTTTGTATCTTAATTACATTAACACAATATTGTGAAATTTATTAAATTTTAATTAGTTTTCTTCAGATGTTCTACATAACATCTTGAAATAATTCCAACTGAAGTAAATATACAATTTATAAGCATATACAATTTTGAATTAAATTTGTTTAGGATTCTGTTATATGAAAAATTTGTTTCAGAACAGATTAATTTTGAGGTCTCCTCACGAATTTGGGTAAAACTTGTTGATCATTATGCAAACAAAATTTAGAAAATTGATTTTGCGTCACAAATTTTGGCAAATTCGTACAAAGTTTCGTTGAAAATTGTATAGATACCTTAAATTAAGGGCATTTTGACATTTCCATTCTTAAAAAAATTTTGGATATTAAAGAATTAAAGGTAAATATTTTTTTCCGAATTATAGAAAGTCCTAGACACATTTGTATTATAAAATGACAAATCTTTTCCTGAATTTCAGCACTCGTAGAATTGTTTGCAGAAATATAGTTGAACAATTCTTACATAATTCAAGCTTTTTCCATGATTTACACCAACAGATTGCGGAAGCAAGGAGAAATTGCTGTGGAAAATTATCATTATTAAAGGTAAATAACTCAGGAAATGTAAGCGAGTGCGAGACTTATCGGAGTTAAATCTTAATTTACTAAATTTTCATTTTAAGCTATATCAGCTATTTTTATCAGTAAATTTTGTAGCTTTCAAAGTTAGGGCTTAGTGATATGGTTTAATGTTATATAATGTTGATTCGCTTTAAAAAAAAGGGAATCGCCGTACCTCCTGAATATAAATAAATTCATCCGATGTAATAAAATGAATCCGAAAGAATCACAGTGAAAAACTTCTCTTAAAGGGAAAATATCCCCAGTCCTAATAAAACATTAATGCCTCATTTCGGAAGCCTATTAGCCCAACTAAAATTGAGTTGGCTTCATAAAAGTTAATGGAACCACTTTAATGGCCAATAAATTAAATCTTCCATTTGAGGCAGACCTACCTAGCATAGGCTCTTCGGGTAATGCGAGCAAATATCGGAGAATGAATGAAATTTTTTGACATAACAATTACAATATGACCGAGGTGAATGAAGCCACAGCGCATTATAGTAAAAGGTTTACGACATGTGGCCTCCCTCGGTGCCATTTCCGTCGTTATACATATTTATAAGATGTTCTTTGCAGATAGTTATGAGCAGGTGGAAGTCGCAGATAGCACCTCATGAATATTTACTCTATTGAAGAAGCAGAGATTTCGCCGTGATTCTTTCCCTGTAATCGTCGTGTCACCAGGTATATAGGTACTCTTAAAAATACACTTTAACGAATCGAAAGTAATTGGAATTATTGGAAAATCAGAAGAAATCCTTTCATCAGGAACATAAATAATAAAATTCAATGAAAATTGCACAGATTTGTGCCAATGTTCGAAACAACTTTTAAAAAAATCTGTGATGCCTTAAATCACCCACGCCTATGTTCCGATGTACGATGGCCGGGTGCAATTGAAAAACCCATAGTCGAATTGTAAACATATTTCATAATGCCAACTGCAAGCCAATAATTCAGTTAATAAATTGCAAGTTTTGAAAGGTATCGGCCACATAAAAGCGTAATTCACTCAAGAATATAAAGAGTTCAAAAATCAATGTAAGTGAAGGCCGAACATGGTTAAACTTTTATCCGGCTATGCTTTTTTTCCACTTTCCCGAGGAGAAAACAATTTATCTCAGTTATCTTTTGAATGGGAGCTGCATTCCGTGTGTTCGGGGCTAATGTTGTGTTAATGTAGGGCTTTTGATGCCATTTATTTAAATGCATGAGATCTCATTGTTCTTTTTCCCTTAAATGCAATTTTTTTTTTCTGATTATTATGCGGGAAGTTATCAGACCAGCTACCATTTTCGCCACGATACTTCATTTGCAAAAATTGTTCAAAAGCGAATTATTCGGTTTTATTTTTCCTGTTAGCGATATTTTCTGCAATTTCAGCGTATTCCAAAGAATTTTAAATGGAATTATTATTTCGTGTGATGATGACTAATTAAAGCAATAATGAAGCTTTCAAAAAGAATTTAATCGTCCATATAAATAATACTATTTAAACTTACATTTATATTTATTAAATTAATTAAGGTTATAGATTGGTATATATTTAAATTTAACAATTACAGAAAAATTAATGTTTTTATTCGAGTAGCAATTGGGTTTGCTTTTCAGAATTTTTATTTTACTTTATTTTTTTTTTAATAAGTTTAATATTTTCTCCATTAATTCCTCTAAATTATTTTTTTTCTTTATTTTTTTCCACAGAAACCAATCGCCCGGGATGAGGACTATGGGAGCTTAAATTTAACCCTGGAATTATCCGAGGAAATCAACAAAAACTATGTTAAAACTATTATTAAAATCACTTAAATGTACATTTTGTAAAAGGCCAGTTTAATATTCATATATGTATTGGTCCGAATTATCAAAATTCACAATTTGCTACATCTCAGGAAAGAAGAGAATAAAACGAGTAATAATGGGGCAACGACCAGCGGAAAGCGGCCAATTTTTGCTGAGCAGTGATAAATTTAAGCAAATCAACTGTTTGTAAAAATTGTTGGCGAAATTAATAAAAGCAAATAAAATATAAAAAATTGGTCTTGTTTTTTTATTGAATTTCTAAGATTGCGGAATTTTCTTGTCTTTTAAAATGCGAAACTGTAGTTTAAAAAATTAAAAAATTTGGCCTTGCTGCGATTTTTGGGGCCTTGTTACAAAATCTGGATTTTCTACATCTCGATTTTCGCGGTTTTGTAACAGGAGCCCTGACACCGCAGCCGGGTCAATTTTTTTTTTCGCTTTTGTCTACAAGAATGCTACGAATTTTTGTATATTATCAACTTTTTTTGAGCATTTAGCTTCTAACTATATATAATTTTATAAATTCAATATTTAAGAGAACATTGTTGTCAAACAAACTGAGAATATATTTATATTTATATTGTATAAAAGAACCATTCAAGCTCGTGAGTTTGGAAATACCTTTACCTCCTATCTGCACTCTATTTCTGCAATCTTATGTGAAATTGAACAAATAAATTATTCCTGTACTGGATGATTTAAAAGGATTTGGAAAGATATTGTAAATTGTTCAGATATCGACTTTGCTCAAAACAAGTATCTGATAAAGGTCATCAGAGAAGGCTCTACAAAATCTATATGAACAGCTCTTGAACAAATATGTACATATATCATCAATTCTATTTTTACTCACATAAGTTTATAGGAAAAGAAAAATCCCACTCAATTGGTCATCATGCTGAGCTGAAAGCTTACCTCCAAGGAAGAATAAATATGTGCCATCCCTGGGGGATACTTCACTGCCCTCATAACCCAATTAATTAATTCCAAATCGCCTATAACAAATTTTTTGGCAACCTTTTATATTTCGTTATCCTTACCAGATCGACCTCCCAGAGGGCCCCGTAGGGACAATAAATCTCAGCCTACGTAAAAATTGAGACGAAGCTGATGATTGTAGAACCATTAATCAAAGGCGCAGATCCAATCAATCAGTCACCTCACAGAGCCCTCCCCAAGAGGAGGAAAATATCCTGTGCCAAAAGGTTGCAGAATGATATCCTATAAATGGGGATCCCCTGGTGACAAGAATTGTTCCTGTAATGACATTGAAAATGAAATGGGCGTGAGCTGCTTTCGTTCCCATACAAATTTCAAATTTTGTGAAAATAAATAAAGGGAAATTGCCTAAAAAGCACGAAGGGATGGGCTTTCTTGTGGTAATTTGTTCCGCGTAAATTCAAAATTTATAGGAGCTTCGAAAGTGGAATAAACGGTGATGGGGAAGAGGAAGTGATTCGATGTATTCTAATGTATTTATAAGACTTTCCGATTTACTACAAAGCTATTTTTCAGACAATATACTTAAATAGTAATTATGGCCCTCAAGGTATAAATTAAAACCACATTTATCCATTACACCCCTAGGTAATGCTAATCTCATCTACGTAAATATTGTGCAAGGTAATCGAAAGCGTTAAAGAACCTATAATAGACAAAAAAGTTCGAAGAAGTTAATTTTTCTTCTTTTTTTAAAAAAAAAAATAAAAGAACGTGAAACAATGGGCGGCAACAAAATGTCTATAAAAAGGGACATCGAACAAAAAGACACAAAACTGAACAACACCCAAAACACGTTCCGGAGACGCGACAAACGATCGATACGATCAGGTACTGAAATTGACCCCCAAGAAAACGTTTACATACCCCTCAAAGTAATTTACAAGAAAACTTTGCACGGAAAATAACTTTTTTTTTCCTGTACGGAGCTCCTCCTTCTTTCGATTTTCTTTGAAACACTCGAGTTTTGTCAGAAAGTTTTTCTTTATCTGGACATTCGACGGTAATAGGTTTCGGTAGCTGGGGATAAAAAACTTTCATTCAAAGTCCTCGCACTGTGTAATTTCGTCTAGCTATTGTTAATGGTTTGAAATTGATATAATGAAAATAAAGGCTTGATTAAAATATTAAATTAAAATAAGATGTAGTACATATACATACATACATCCATATAAGTGAAAAATTTAGTAATTCTGTACAAAATAAGCGAAAAATTGCTGTTTGAAATTGAACAGAAAACATGATAATATTATGAAATTATAAAAATAATATTGAACATTAATCCTCGATTTGTGATAAATGAGGATTACTGTTCAATATTATTGACACTGAGCTATCGGCTTTTAGTTAGAACTAAAATATGTGAAATCAGCCAAATACACGATTCGTTAAAAATTATTTTTTTTTTTTGATTTTTTTAGAAAACGATAATTTTACTATGTAGATTAAAACGTGATTTTAGCTATCTAAATGCTTAATATCTATACAATATATTCATGAAATTTTACCTGGGTTGAACTAAAACTAACAATGTAGGACCTTTCATATTAATCCAATGCGTTAATTTTCAATATTTTCTTTACATTTACGTGTTTTATTTTCAGCTCTTGTAGTAGTGTTTTTGATTGATTGAAAATGTTAGTTCTGTGTTAATAAACTCAAATTTTTAAAATGTGTCGTTTTTTATTTCTACCCACTATAAAACAGTCATTTTGATGTTGAACATGGTATTGAAAATGATGCTAAACGCAAAAAAAATAAAATAAAAATATCTGAAGTGGTATTCCTTTCACAGACTGTCTTGTTTTTCATAATTTCAATCTCAAATACTAGATATATTTAATTATAAGAAAATATGAAACTTCTTCTTAAAGAAAAACCTAATTACGAGTTAAGAAAAATCCTTAGAAAGCTCTTCATGCCTTGACTTTGGTGTTGACTATGTTGAATTTTCTTATCCTTATTTCCGGTGCAAGCCTTGAGTACGATCCACAACTGGAACTATACACTCTGCACTTAAAGAGCAATTTTTCTGGAGTTATTTTTTAACTACTTAAGCAGTTCAGCTCCACAGGGCTTAACTTAATATCGTCGTTCGCTACGAAAACGATAAAAAACCTTTTATAGAGGAGTTAGATAGCTTACTTCAGCTGTAATCAGCCAAGTTAAAAACGCCAAAAGTGTTATGCACCTGTTAAGAACAAACGGTGAAGCTCCAGACAGTTTTATCTTTATGTATGGCATATCAACTACGTAGAAAACACTTTTATCACTCAAAGTTAGCGTTCATGACTCCCACGGTGGACGGCAGCTTTAGGGGATTTATGATTAATAATCCGCCAAGTTTTCTGACACTTAAAAGATTTCTTTTCGTCTAGCGTTTTCTAAAACTTCTTCACCATCCTACAAAAGCGTTTCATTTGCTAAAAGTTGATCCTTTTGTAGCAGCCTCTAGCGAGTTTTATTATTTGAAAGTATTAATAATAAATTAAAAGCTGAAACATTGGAGGGCTTTTACACCAAAAGAAAAATTAAGAAGTGAAATTAATTATGTCATAGAGTGAAATTACAGGAACAAGGAGAATTTTAATCAGGTGTAGTACTTCGTCATTTACTGAATATTCTTCAAAAAATCCACTGACATACATATTTCGATTTGACCAGTTTTGCATGTTTTAGTATATTTTAGAAATATCTTAAAATTAATAATCTGAGCTTGAATTACCTTTATGAATCGAACAAAATAGATTTGCTTTTGATAAAACTTTTCAATCACCAAAATACATATAATGAAAATAGCCTATTGTATTTACTTAGGAAGTTTAACTTTAAATAGGTAATCTACAAATGAGTAGACTTTGTATTATTCTGGGTTTGTTCTCTATCCGGATCGGATTGGTACTTATTTCAATTTCTCAATAAAGTTATAGCTTATATGAACATTGATACAAGTATAGGCTAACTTAGGAAAATAGGATTGAAACTTAATTATCCTGTAACTTTATGCAGCTCTGTTGAAAGGCTTGAGATATGGTACTCAGTGGTTTACAAATAATGTGCATATTGAGGGCTCAAGAGATATATGAGGCACTAGATACGGAATACCCTGCAATTTTGGTATTTCATAGTTTAATTCAATTTCTCCAACTGAGAGAGAAGAAACTTATCTCGTATGGAATACCAGTGAATTGCCCTCGAAGTCAAAATCATGATAAATTTTCGACTCTTTCATAAGCGCAAACAATTGATGTATTCAGCTGCAGTGCACGTCCACTGATTTCCATTAGTTTTCAGTTTCGAACTTACCCACTTAATATGCAAATATTTGGTGAGTGGTATCTATTCAAGTGGTTCTGTTTATGAAATTTTACCTCAATCGTCCCAATCGAACTTGAATCGGGTTCGAACCGAAACCGCTTGACTCTCCCTGTTCGATATGACACGATGTCTGTCCTCCGAGCAAAATAGGATATGACACCATGGTGCGTTTTAGATAAATTGATTTGAAAACACCCGCGAGTTTTGCAATGTCAAAATGTGCATGTAGGGCATATTTGGTCCACGAGCACTCTGGGGAACATCGCTTGAATAAGTGATGACACCTCCAGTTACCGGTGAATTTTTCCCCGGGGCTGTATATAAAAATTTGACTTTTAGTATGATTCGTGCATGTGGTGGGTGACTCCGCATGCAAACGGAGAGGGGAGTATCACCCCCGAATTAGAATCGGCACTATAAGGTACAAAATTAAGTCCTCGCTATGTCAAGTTGGACGCCCGAAAAAGTAGCATATCGCACCAGGAAGCTTTCATCTGCAATTTTGGCCCGCACCCAATAAAAACGTATAACTTTTGACGTTGTGTGAATTATGCTGGTCGAGACCGGTCCTGAATAAAAATGTTGGCGCTGAAAGGGAATATAAAATTCAAAACAAAAAGCGTAAAAAGGCGCCCGAAACAAAAACACGAGGGCACGCGGTATGACTCGAAGCGGCAATTTCTCATGTAAATTCGCAGAGCAATGACTCCTTTGGCTCATTACCTATTCAAAGGTTGTTAATGCGCTTCTGTGACTACAAATCACCGTCGAGTTTGCAGCGTCGAAACTTAATTTTGTAGCTCTTTATATGTAGCACAAATGACTGCTTTAATTAAAACCGAAATGAGACAAGGCTTTTAGGCGCCATGCTACCCCCTAGTCATTGTCTTTTGCGGTACGATTATGCCTCCATGAAAACATTATAAACTCTGGCCCTAACCACTCAGCTCCACCCGAAATTGTGATGTAGAGGGGCGGAATTTCAGCCAATTTTAAAATTAAACTTGTAATGACTTTAATTAGGAACTTTTATGGGATTTATTCTGGTGGCGAGACGACGGCTCTCAAGGTCCAATCTCTCATTGCTCTTAAAACAATTATTTTGTGCTTAATAAATGTCCTCGGTTAGCCGAGATTTATTGCGGTTTCAATTTGTCGCATCATAATGCAGATGTTGCACCACCGAGGGATGCTGCTTTTTGCACCCATGCGAAAACATTCCACGTTTGGGTGCAATTGGGACGGAAACTGATTTTTGAATTTAAATGAACCATGGTTAAAAAATGTTGATATATGAATTTACAATGATTTCACACATTTTTTATTATATATAATGTACGTGGTTTGTTGTAATGATCGAACATGTTTCCACTTTCTAGGAAATCATTTAGGGGATACAACTCATATTATATTATATTGTTATATCTACTTTACATACATACAGAAAGAAGTTAGTTTTTTTTCAATATTAAAAGAATGATTTTTCTATTTGTTTTCAACTTTATGCCTTAGGCATCTACGATACACACTCATAAAATCTTGTTTCTACTTATTTTATCTTGGTCCTTCGTTTATATTCCGCATCATCATTTTCAAAGATTATAGCAGATAGGTTCCACAGAAAAACGGGTAAATTTACATCAAGGATTTTAATGCGTAATCCCTATAAACGGAAACTAAAATGTGTATAATAAAACTAATATATTTTGAAAACAAAAAATACGCATTACGTATACATGCATAAATCCAAGTATAAATCTCTTATTTATTAAAGAAGTTTACTTGAAAAAATGAATTATTGTTTTTTGCAATTCTTACAATTTTTAAACTTGTTAAAAAACTTTCGTTGACATATGCAGAATACGAGTATTATCAAAAAATTGTATGCAAAACTTGGAGTCAATGGGTTAAACGATTTTTAAGTTAAGCGTCTTTGAAAAAATAATTTTTAGAAAATAGTGGGCATCCATTTCCTCCACTCAAAAATTTATAATCCAGTCACGTCAGCGATACTTGTACCTACTAAAATCTTCTTAAGAGTTCGTTTTATGAGAATATTAAAAACAACTGGAAAATAGTGTAAAAGCAAAATCTTCTAAAGAGAGTAAGAAGGATAGGTGTATTTTCAACTATTTTAATGATCCATTGCAATTCTTTCGTTAGTTCCAGCGTAATAAGTTTGCGGGATAAGTCTCATTAGAACTCAGAATAATTCGATGCTCAAATTCAAAGATTGGAGGATCGATTCCTATTTGTATATAGTAAACATACCATTGATTCTATAGGAAACCCGATTTTATTTTTTGAATCTTAAGAGCAAATATTTTTAGTTGATCAAATATGATTAGAGAAAAGCATTGCATTGCAGCGTCTGAGATAAATTTACTTTTTCTTTAAATTTAAATTGCTGCAAATAAAATTCTAATGAAGGCAAAATAGATTTCATGTCATCCATGATGTAATCTATCATATTTAAATGTTTTAAAATTCCACAAACAAAATTCTTAAATATGCGTTGCATTTGCATGGTAGAAATATTTGCATCGAAATAAAATTCACTTAGACTTCAGATAAAACATATAATAAACAGAGTACAGCTATGAAAGATTTTGTACTTTGTCAGTTAGGCATTTGTTAACCCCCGAACTAGAAGAGATTTATTTGCTCCTTGTGTATAATGTTGAAAACAAACATAATATGACTGTCTCAGTAAATAGGACTCACTTATGGTTTATGCCACGCCCTCGGGCACCAACTCATGATTACAGATCTTATAGCAATAAATGATCTCATTAAATTCAAGATTCCGTCATCAAATATGTCACTAATTACAGCAGGAATATCGTCAAATAAATCTTTCAAACAGAAATGTAATTTAATCAGTAAAACTTAATTCCGCGCACTGTGGCAAATATTTGCTCTCAGATCATGTTTCATAATTTAATGTAAGACAATCTCTCATCACAAGATATCACGTACGCACTTCGGATAAAAAGTTTTCTCCGGGAATGTCTACAGAAGATGGTGCATACCCTTCTTCGGGACGGAAATGTAGTCTTCATCTGCGCTGCGGTTGGGGTACGTGGAAAGGTGGGGGTGGAAAGGCCGGGTTATTCCCTTTTTGCGATGTCAGGATACATATGAGAAAATTGAGGCTTCGTGTCAGATATTATTCCGTAATTACCTTGCGTCTTTACTACACACATTCCGATAGAGCTTGATTAGTGACATGGCGCTGATACCACGTTAACAATGCCTAGCAGAATGATTAATATTTGAATTAAAATCAGGCAAGATAGAGACTGATTTGGAGAAATATTTCGAAAATTTCTGGAAGTAAAATGCATGCACATACATATGTATGTACTTATATACGTACATACATATAAGTTACTACTAAAAAACCCATCTATTTCTCTTTGTTTACGTTTTACAAAAAAAAATTATATTTTTCTTTAAATCCCACTAATATGAAACAAGGAACATTTTTCAAAAATCAAAAATGTCGAAAAATTCTACATACTCCATTTTCCTTTTCAGGAAAGCATCACATTTCCTTTCCTATATTGAGCACTGACATTTTTTTAATCTTAAAAAAACTTCCAATGTCAATCTATGACTTACTTAATTGTTTTTTACGTTCTTTAATATTTTTCAAGAAATGTGAATTCAGTCAAATTTAACTGCGGCCTTAAATTCCTTCATTTTTATGCAAGTATTTACAGGAATTCATTTTTAAATAAAGCGTTCCCTAACAGCTCTGGGCAGTATGTAAAACGTTCGTAAAAATTGTGGAAAATATTTGCATAAGTTTTATGTAAATACCTCTGAAAAAGTCATAAAAATAAATATATCAAAACATCACACTGCTATTTGCGCGTTTATCGCCTTGGATAAATAAAATTAAATATTCATTTAAAATTGTTGCAAAAATTTTTATGACTAAAATTTTCAGCGATTAGGTACACAGAAAACTGTGACAAATTTTGTACTTTGATATTTTTCACTCAAATATTCCGGAAAGTGCAAGTAGCAGATGAAATTTTTTAAATATTGGTTAATTATTAATGTAAAAGTTAGAAAATAATTATAAAGCTACCTGAGAGAGAACAAAAACCGCAGGTATACATATCTTTCCATCTCTATTTATTTTATTTATTTATTTCTTATAAACGCGGAAAAGTATAACTTTTCATAATTCTTAAACTTTGACTTTATTAACTAAAAATACAAGAAAGGAATATTAAAACTGAAAGGAAATTGCTTTAATATCATATAATATTCAAATTAAAGACTTGATCCCATAGGATCAAATCGGTTTGTTTCCATCATGTAAAACTGCTGAAACTTGTCCATAAAATCTTCATCTCCCCGTGAAAACATGAGGCAATGTACTCGCATGGCATCAACTCAATCGGCCCAGAAAATCTCGAATTTCAAATCTTATTCCCAATCTGCACATCTGCTCCCTTTTCATCAGATAATAATCGCTCCGGATTTGTGATGTCCATAATTTTCGGACAAACCACAAAGGTCGTTTCATAAAATTTGCTTCTTTTTTTTATGTATTCCGTCCGTACATATAAACTTTACGACCGCAACAAGATCCTTAACATTAAAGAGAAGAAAAGTTGGAATCTCATCGCATCAGAGAGTCCTTTTTAAAGGAGCATTTCGTTTCTTCATCCTTTTTTGTAGGTACGAACATCTTCAGCTAAAATGCTTCACCAACTTTATTCATATTTCATCTGGTCGAAGAATACCTTCCGGCTGGTTCTCCCATGGAGGGAATCAGTATAGAATGGAAAGTAGCAAAAGATTTATACTCTCAGGACCCCTCAGTTATAAGATTTGTATGAAAAAGTGGCCCTGAAATCATGCAAAGGAGATCCTCTGTGGGGGCTCCGACTTATTTTTATCCGGATCAATAATAATTTTGATTGAAGCGAGCTCGTTTTCAGTTTATACAACAAATGACCAGAGGAGGGATGGTGACGACAGCCGTTTATTTGCGTTTTAAGCTAATAAACCAGGACATAAACTGCACTTGTAGTGGAGTGGCTAACTTACCCTCTAGAAGGCCTTGTGTTTTTGATGGCTGAGTGGGAGCTTTGATGTGCGCGGCAGATAAAATTGCAATTTTTACTTAGATACAACTGCGGAGTTCTTTTGCATTTAAGTTGGTCCTTTGCCACAGAATGAATGAGGACTCGGGCCGAGGAGATTTTTTCTGTAGAAACTGATTAATAAGGGTTTTAACAAGTAAGCTGCGTCTGATGGCCTTTTTGAACCAAATCTGGCTGACCAAAGCTATCCCAACTACGGAGTTAATGTAACCACTCGGAAAGGTTCCAAGAACAACGTCCAAAATCCAAATATTTATTTTAACTTCCTTTGCAGATGTAATGCACAGCGCCAGTGCACTCAAAGCTCCGACAATTGCAGCACATAGCTGCACTAAGTTCAAACATAAATCAACTCCATTTAACCGGGGATCTGATGCCCGATTTTACTGGTGATGTGAGCAGTAAATGCAATTAAAATTAGCACAGAGATCTGCTGATGGTCATCAATTATAGTAGGAGACAAAAGGTTGAAAGTATTGTTGGATTAGCCTAGAGATTTGCACACGTTAAGTTCCCAGCTTCACCACCACATCAATGCATCCATTGTGAGGATGTGTGGGTAAGGGATGTAATTCGACTCTATTGTAACTCCCTCAATTTTGCTCCAATACCATTTCCTGTTTGAACATCGTAAATTGAAGAATTCGAATTAAGCCAAACGAAGGAGAAGAAGCCTTTTAATCTGGCCTTATAAATTAAATTAAGACTGCAGGCGTATACTAAGTAAAATAAATTGGATGGTTTATGCCACTTTTAAGCAACCCGTTTTACTTCATCTTTTACATACATAGAACATAAGAAAGCTTTTACCACTGGAAACATTTAAAATTATAATCACAATTAAATAAGGAGATTATTTCAATAACTAATCCACTCCGCAATTTTTAATATTGTTCTGTATTTTTTTTTATTTCTTTCATTGTTGACTAGTGAAATGGTGTAATGTAAGCAACTGACTTATCAGATCTATTAGATACGTTTAAAAATAATTGAGTATAAAAATACAAGGCTGCAAAGTCTTGAATATCGAGACTAAATCTAAATCAACTGATGCGAGATAAAAATTAAGACCAAGTGTATAAGAACCAAGAATATTTTCAAGACTATCAGAGTCCTGGTCTTGATATTGCTTTACTCATCACTATTTTTTAGATTTGAATATACAATGCAAAAGGCAATATATTTTGCCCAAATTTGAAAAATGATTACAAAAATTACATTAAATTCTTGTAGTATATAAACCAATTGTTTCACTTTCATAGAAAACTTGCTAGTCAAGATTTTTAGATCAGGGATTAGTTATTATTTCATATTTCCAGATTAATATTTTAGGCTATAATTTAAAATATATTATCAAATCTTCAAAAATGATAAAGTCTTTTTGAATTATTTACACTATTTTACTAGAAAAGAGGAGCTAATTGTGAGTTTTATTAAATTGTGTATCCCGCAATAAATAAAATGTTTAAATTAAGACATTTCTTCCTTGGCAATCTAATTCATACCTATTAAAATTAAAGTTGGATGGTTTGTTCAGATCCTATTCATTCACCACTCGTAAAATGGGCGAGAAAACCTATTTGTTCATTGCATTACACACTTTGAGATACGTCTGACAATTTAAATAAAGCTTTCCAATTTAATTTGAAAACAATTTTCCGGAGTCAGTGTAAAAAGTTGCTATAAATTGTGTCCTCGCAGTGAGAGCCAGTAGCACTGTAACCGTTCATAAAATCGCAAAAGTAGGAAAAAGCTACACATGTGCGACAGGCGGGGGAGATGTAGGTGTAGGTGTAGATGTAGTCCTGTGCTGCAAATTTTACTCCTCCGGAGAATTTAATGGAAGATAGAAAGTGTGCGCTGGTTTTCCTCGACCCTACTCGTTTTTGTAATCTCGACTTTTTGCCATTAGTTCGTTAGATGTGGTTAACTAAGTTTCTCCGAGAGCCACAGAACCCCTATCCATGAGTTTTTCTTTTTCTCGAGGTATGGACCAATTTGCGCCTAATTAGATGTTGCAACTGCACTTCGAATAGCAGAAACTTTAAGATACGAAAGTACTTCGGCTCTTGAAATAGTCGGGAGTCCGTTGTCCTCGAACAAGGTATTTATCCTTGTTCACATCACTGCACCTTTAAGCAAATTGTTCTCCCGAAGTGCGCTGGCTCGTTCCGCCTCTGTGGTTTACACGATAGCAAATAGCGCATTATCTTAAACTTGTCTTCGAGAACATTCAGATCCTTTCAATTTCTAACAAGAGACGACCAAAATTAAACAGGTGTGTACCGAACTCACAATCGAGTGATTATTTTCATGGTTGAATGCAATCAGTTCGGAGTCAGCTAGTGAATTAGTCAATTACTAGATTGTAAACTCGTTTACGTGCCAATAAACACGTCCATTAAGATCCCACTTATTAGCATTTGTGGAAAGACTTGTAGCCTAATGGAGCATAAGCCTCCTATTCTGGGATGCAATCATGGAACCCCGGGAGAATTTACATTTTCCCAGATCCGACCAGTTTCAGTGTCCGACCTCATTTGTGTTAACTTACGCCATAAGCATTATATCCCTGGTAAAATCGCTTTCAGAATGATGATTTAGTAATTAACAACTGTGGCAGCAGGGATTATGTATATTTGACAACAATACGCCCGAACCAACGAGCATCCTCTTAAAGGATGCACCTGCACTTCTCGAGTTGCGGAGCATGCACACACCCCCGCATCCTTGCAATTTTAATGCCTCAAAGATTCTCATTAGTGACATTTCAATACCACGGCCAACTTTGATATTTAAACTGCATTGTGCCGCTTCCCACGACCTCTATCATACGATGGTCCGCATTTTACCACGTTTGCATTGTTTAGCCCTTCATGTTTTCAGGCCTCTAAGGGCTCAAAATATATTGCCCTTTTGCACCACCACCCCCGCAATTCAGTCATCACAGGCTGACGTTGTTCAATGACCGCTCCCTGTGCTGTAACATGATACCTTGCCCCATGACATGCACAAATTAACAGTGGCACCGGGAGTAATAACGTTAAGCCTCTCTAATGTATACACGATGCAATTACATAAATTACGACACTTATACTAGCCATGTCGCACTATCCCTTGCTATAAGCATGTTTCAAATTTCACTCTGAAATAGACTTTTATATGTCACATAACATTTAAAGACATTCTGCAGAATTTAAAATTTTGTATCATCAAATTCACTCGTGCACTAAATATTTTTAATCATGGAAAAAATATATGTCAGAATATAAAATGAAAACAAATATCCTAAAGCATGTTTCATGAAAATGGAGTTTTTAAAGGCTTCCTTTTAATAAAGTTATTTTAACAAATTCATTTCGTAAACAAATCCCATCGGTTAAAATGAATAGCAGCTTTTTTTAAGTATTTAAAATTAACAAATCATATTGTCACTATGTGCAAAATGTGCGAAAAACTTTTGGTTTAAAAGATTAGTTTTAGATCTCGGAGCTGATTATGTTGAAAATTCGTTAAACTTTTTAAATTTCAAATAATTAAGGCTAGTACAAAAAGGGATGTGCGGCCGCTGCTCGCGCTTCAATCAGTGACAATTGTCATGTTTTACGCGAAGTTGGAGCATTAATTAGGAAAATATCGAATTGCCCAGCTAAACAAGCAGTGATTTGTGTTGCACTTCTTTTAAAATCTAAAACTAAACTGTATGCCTGTACCAACTTCACTAGTCTATCATTAACGGAACATAGTATGCTTTTGCACAATAAAAAACTTAAATAAAAAATTGGATAAAATGTTCTCTTCAATTTTTTAAAATTCTGTAATAAATCCATTTGCTATGTTACTTAAAATCAATCCACTAGCTTTTTAATTTAAAAAAAAAGGTAGTTTAATATTTGAAGTACATTGGTACATTATTAGGCATACCTACCTAATATTTAAATTTTATTCAGCAGTAGCAAATACATATTAATTTTTTTTATTTAATTTTCAACTCTAAAAAACTATTTTAAAGCCATTAAAATAAGATAAAATATGTAATTCTAATGTCATAAAATTTAAAAATTCTCAACTAATTGAACGTACAATAAATTATTGTAATTTAAAATCCACCGTTTTAAAGTAATAATAAGCAATTTCCGACTTTAAAAATCCTACAGCCTATCACTTCTGAAAATGCCAGAAGGCATATGCCACCAAAAAGATAAATTTGTTATTATTTTATTTAAATTCGTCCTTCACCCTTCCATGCCAATGCGTAGTAAAAATTTTTTATTTAATTTTCGCATCAGCAATTGAATGCATTTAATTTAACGAAAACATTGATGCAATTAAGCATAAATATTTACCGAAATCAGTTTTAATATTTGGCCACCAATTCTTATTTTAACGCTTGCAATATTCACATCCGGTGAATTTTTATGAAAACAAAACAATTCACCCGTGGGGATAGATAGTATCATGTATTATGAATTGCCATCAAATAGCAATCATTATGACCTCATGTGGATCGTATTTTGCCTGACGATTTGTGTGGTAAGGGGGATGCCCTGAAGTACGTGCCAAATAATATAAATAATTCTCGGGGTAGTCATCCTTTATTCGTCCGCTGCAAACTCTCTGCAGTATCGCACTGTACGCATATTGCGTATGAATATTTGGAACGAATAATTGAAAATTCGAATATTCGAATTCATGTAATGCATTATTTATTAATATAACTGCAAATTTATAAAGTTTTTCGTAGTTCAAAATATAACCTTATTTATTACAAATAAGTATATGTATTGCCTATTCATTTAATACAAAAAGATGTTTGGTAAGAGTTTAAGAAAAACACCTTGGTCTTAAATGTAAAACTTAAACTTGGGCCTGCGAGTAATGAGACGAAATACGTTATATTTTAATCATTTTTTATAGAAGATATAGTTTAAAACTCTATTTTTCTTAAAAGCAGGATTCAATTTATCATTTCTGGTTACGAATTTATAATTAACAGATAAAATCATAAAGCTATTTTTTCAGCTTGCAACTTTACTACATCTACATTATTCGTTATATTATCATATAAATCATTTTCAGGACTCTAAGAAGCAATAAAACAGATAGTTACATATGTTTGTATATACTCTTATATGTTTCGAAAAAGTACCTACATTTTTATTATATGGCATTAGGTACTCGTACATGTAGATGTAGACATTACAAAAATATTTGTATTTAATTAAATACTCTGAAAAATTTCATAAAAAGGTCCATAACCGTGGACCAAGTACATGACTTACTGCGAAATTTGTCAAGGACAATTTTGTCATATTGTTCTGATCTGCGGGAGTTGACGCGCCCACAAAGCCGAACCTCATTTCAGTGAAACTCACTAATTTCGTAATAAACTGGTCCTCTTTCATCTTTCATCACATTAAATGATGTAAGGGAGCGGGGGAGGCGAGGAAATGCTTATTGAAAGGACCAGTGGCTGATAAAGGAGCGAGTGAAAAAGGGCGTGCAACTTTTTAGCCCGTAAAATTTGATGTATGGCGGTTGCCAGTAAACGAAAGTTCCCTGCAGTGAAACAAATTGGAATGCCTCTAGCCCTCGGTGCGCAGCCTAAACTCCGCTTTGGCCGGAGTGCTGGAAAAAAAAAATGAAGCACGGAGTGCTGTAGAAGAAAACATTTTACTTACACGGATCCATGAATAAATATTTTCATTATTTAAATCAACCTAAATGGAATACACCCGCAGGAAGGAGCAGCGGTGGTGAGCACGTCTCGGTGTATGCAAATATTGCCGACGAGCAAGTCGTTTGCCTGTTTCTTATTTTTTATTATTTTTTAGACATAAAGTTACGGCGGGCTTGATCTCGATATTTTATCATTACTTTAATGCGTCTTTAAGCTTGAAGCATCAGCCGTGGACCAAATTGTTCGGTAGCGCTATTCTTGTTTTTGCTCCAGCTAAATTTCCATGCTTCTATGGGGCATTACCAATTTTTTTTGCCGCATACTCCGTCCCTTCAAAAGAAATGCTATTTCCTCAAATAAGTAAGCAGAATGGAATTTTCCAACAGCTTTGGTGAAGCAATTTAAAGTCGACGATGTAGTCAAAGAAAAACAGGACCTATATCTCGTATCAATTCCAAATATTGATTATTCGACGCTGCCTTACTTCAAAGAATTGCCACAGCAACTTTTTTATCTGTTACTAGGTCAGCCCACTTACACGATGCGAAAAGTGAACTTTGATAGCTTAAATGGGAATCGATTGTTTCTGTCTTCTACCAGATCGGAGTACCAAGATATATCCAATTTTTGTGAGCGTTTTTCTCTTCCTTAATATCGTTTTTTAGACCACCAACCAAATGGTTAAAAAGTCCTTTTTTTTTTTTGTAACACATCCCATTCAGAATCGACTTTAAATTGAATAATTTTCTCCCTATAATTTAAAATTACTTAACAAAATATCAATCATTTTTACAACAATGCAACTTACATTTTTTAGTTAATCCTATGAACTATACTCCAGAAAATCGGAAGATATGAAGATATACATACATATGCATATTTGCATAATTTGATTCCTTCAGAACATAAACATCAGAAAATTCACAAATAAAACTCGAAATATAGTTAAAATTCTGCAATTATTTAGAGCAAGCAATTAATGTAACGTATCTCCTTCTTTGAACTTACTTCAAAAGATTTTTAGGGTTTTTAAGAAAATGTGTATCTGCATTTTAAAAGACAATTTTGAGAAAAATGTGTTTAAAATTTAAGGTTAAGAAGAAAAACAATTTTGAAACTCAAGAAAATTTTTAAAGATTCATGCCAGGTCCTTAAACAAGCCTTTAAGCTGCTCCTGCTACGTAGTAAAACTAAATCAAATAAATTTGGAGAAAATGAAAGCGTAAGCTATGCTATAACTAAGTCTTTAAGGGTATTTTAGTAATTTCAACAAATATGCCGAGAAGAGAAAACTATCTTTTGTGTGTACTCCCTTAGCCCCTCCCCTAGCTCCTGCTCGGGTTGTATGTTATTAATTTGAGTTAATTAGAGAAATGCATTAATTCCTGAATGCATAGTTAGGTATCCTTAGGGACGCATGCATACCCAGTTCACCAGATTCTGCAGTTGATTTGAAATTCCTTTTTGCTGCAAGGAGACTTCTAGTAACCATAGAGCGCAGAATCCCAATTCACAAAAGAAAGTAGCACTTTTGCACGACACCTTTTGCAAATCTACTCATCATTATCCCAGGACGGTATCTTTTTGGTATCATCGCGCCATCCGTAATGCCAGAGTATCGTCCCAGAAAAAAACGAAAAGACAATGAAAAAATGAGTCAATGGGGAACACAAAAAAAAAAACAAATAAGATGGGAAATGGAGTCAACTTCCTCACCAGCAGCTCCCTTAAATCACAAGACGGAAACCAGTGATGGAGATTTTCTTATGCTCTAGTTAGCAGGATAAATCTAAATTTCTAGGAATTGAGACGGAAAATATTTCTCCATTAAAAGGAAACTTCTGTTAGTGCACTCTCCGAACATTAGTGTTTCAATTACTTTGGAGAACGAATGCGTCTTTCGAAATGACTTCCTCTAGTAATGCAATCCCATACGCTGGACGGACTATGATATGAAGATGCTGGAGCTTGTGTGATTCTTGTTTTCCGAAACGACGTAAAAATGCTTTTAGCTAAGTGTTTCACTTATTTCTGGCTATCCTTTTAATTGTGTCTACTTGCCAAGGGGCAAGCTGTATTAGTTTTCAGGAAATGAAGTTCATTAAATTCAGCCACAGGACACGGAAAAATTTTCTAGTGGAGCTGTCTTTACTTGGCTTGGCAAATAGTGGAGAACATCTGTGTACTTTTCAATTTATGTCCTGTTCCTAAGACTCCGCCATTTATGGGAGCTGTTAAACACAGACCAAGAGTAACACGAGAAATGTTCGAGCTTCATGAAATATTTAGAACGTGAAAGTAAAACCCCACCATCATCTATCATTAGAGCAACATATTTCTTCCCTTAAAATTGGGATATTATGTAAAATCTTTCTCGACGGAATTAGACCAACTGCTTAATGTATTCATAGTGGTCCTATCGCCTACTTGTTGTCCTAGGCAGCTCGGTACCAAGAAAGCCCCTCTAGGGAGTCATATTTTTTCATAGGAACCTGGCGCACCTTCTGATAGGCAACCATCGATCACAGGGAACTTTATCGATTTATTAGCATCATCTGAAGATTAATCCATCACTTAATGACGGTGTTTTCTTGGCTTGTTTGCAACTAATTTGTGGCCGTCAATTTTGATTTATATATCTCCCCACCAGAATTTTCCCCAAAATTTTCCCAGACCCATGGGACCAAGTGCGTTGGTAGCTTGAAGCTTAAAAAAGGAAACAACAACAAACCTCCGCATGGCACACTTTAGGCTGCAATGACTATGACGACAGCGATAGCAGTCGCTGACAAATTACAATTTCATCGCTGACTAAAATTAATTAATGACACTGGAAAAATAAACACCCGACCGTGTCAATTAATTGTCAATGGAGCTCTCCCTTGCGTTCCATATGCAAACTATTCAGGGTAAGAAACAATCTTGAGTGACATAACACAAATATTTTGGCATGACCTGATATTGTTGCCTGGCTGCACAGTTCAAATAGGAGCACAGGGAGCATTGTGCCAAAATTCTCATAGTCAAACTAATTAGTTCCTGCACAAAACCCCTGTCACTCGAAAATTGCTTTTAGTTGATTTAAATAACTTGTTAGGATGCTATTAAGCGGCTTTCCGAAATGAGTGATTTCATTTTGGGTCTTGTGTGCTAAGAAGGCCCATTGTATCTTATTTTATTGTATCTCCATTATCAGATCTTACAGAGATAATTTGCGATAGACAACTGTGCAGGTACAGTTGCCTAAAATAGAATGTGGGTAAATTTAGTTGAGAGCATCCTATATTCTGAACACATGAATAGAATGTTCTCTACTAAACACAACTCAAAATCGCCTCAGATTAAGCAATGCAAAATTTAAGGTCTGTTTGATATTGCCTTTCGTTTGTCGAACTAAAATAGATCATTGTCACATTGTTAAGAAGTTGACGTCTTTCAATACAAACTGAGGTAATGCCTCATATCAAAAGTAACAAAACATTTTATTTTATATGTAATTGTTTATGTTTGGGTATTATATGTATGTATAGAAAGTGGTGATTATATATTTTACTGAGTATCACGTAATTAATCATAGGTATACATAAATACATACATTTATGTATTATATATATACTTCAAAACATATACATTAAAGATTTTGAATTTGTACCTCCATTTTTTGTGAACCTTTAATTTTTTCGGGGACGAAAATTCAAATAGATAATCTTACATCTGGGAAATTTTTTTAGCTGTAATAAGACATCAACATTTCGTGATATTGTAACTACATACATATTTTAAGTTTAAATCTGTGTTAACTTTAAACCACGTTTCTACCAGGTATGAGTCAAGATTGAGGCTTGAGCTAGGTTTAGTTCCTTAACTTTACCACATTTATCTAAGATTTTCAGGTCTAAAAGGACTCGATATTTCAAAATATGAAATAAAATTGGAAAGTGGCCTTATATTTAATTTACTAACCTAATTCAAATATCCTACTTACTTGTGACACACGAACATATTATAAGAAACTTTTTGCTACGTTAGGAAAATGATATATTCTAAAAATTAAATCTTTTCCTCATGATGCCGAATATTTTTTTAGAAAAAGATGAATGATTTTCTATATTAAGAGAACGATAAAAGTTTTTAAGCTCAAAAATTATTATATTATCAAAATTGAATAATTGGATCCTAAGAGTAACTAAAGCAAGATAGACTAAATACTGAGGGTTCAAGTCACGCTAATTTGTACGTCTGGCACTGGACATTCAATTTCTGCCTCAGCCGATCAAAGGGTCTTCGCCAATATTTCTTTTTATAAGTTTATACCTTCACTAGCCGGCAGGCTAGAGCAGCCCCTTACGTGCTGGTCCTTTCCTGGCCCAATGAAGGCTTATTGCATCATTATTTTCAGGACGTGAGGAAAGATAAAAATCTGCAAGAATAAACTCCGGGGCAAACATTCTCAGCCCACATATTCCCCTATCTCCTTGATTGCAATAAGTGCCAAAAAATGTCTTTTCGGGAAGGCGAAACTTTATTTACCACCCCGACCGGAGCTCGGCTGGGCCAGTGTATAAATACACACGTCCTCGTCTGTATTTTCTAGGGCCAAGGATATTCGGAGAAGTTTATGGCCAATATATCTTGAGCTCCCATATCCTGGCCGATGTACCAAATTGTTCGTGACGTGACTTCTTGATAATAAGTTTATCATGTGTGCTCCTCGCCAGTTGCGTTCATCCCCGGTACATTCATTTTGGCTTAAACTTTTTTAATTTCACTGTTGTCGTGTTTACTTTGGACCCCCGTTGACTGACTCCGATGATGACGCTTCCGTTCGGGCAGGAAGGGCGCGGTTGAGCCGCCCTGTCCTGGTAGGGCTTTCAAAATAGGGATGAAAAATATGGAAAAAAAAAAATAATTTTCCACATGCAGCTCTGTCTCCGGTTATCTCCGTAAGATGTGCGGTCGGCGGTGGAAAAATGAAAGGCAAAAATATATAAAAATAAAAATAAAACCTATAAATATTGCCCTGGTGGTGCTCTGCAGTGGGGCCCAGCTGAGAATTTCGTGCCTGCGGCGGTAGTCTAGCCAACGGGGGCAGAGCACCTCCATCCGAACATACTGGACAGCATTTTAAATCAGAACCCAGCGAATCTTTATTTCAATCAAAAGTTAGTTACTACAACTTTTTGCTGCAGTTAATTTAATTTTCAGGATTTTTTTTTAGTTCCATCATCAGAACGACCTACATTCCAAGCTACCGAGTCCCAGGAAGCTCCACTGGGGTATGTATTTACATATGTAAATGCAATAAGGAGACTTTTATTAAATTAAAATGAGATAGAATTTGATATTTCACTAAAATATTTACTGTGAGTGAACATTCGTTTTCGAAGCGACACATTCAATCCGACAAATGTTAAAAATAAAATTGAATTTTCTTACAAATCTACTTCCCCAAACTCTACTTCAGCTTTTCGAATATAACGCAAGAATTCTCGGAAATGATTTCTTAAAATTTTTACGTCGCTCATGTTAACAACGGATTCAAGATTTCTTTAGTGTCTATATTTGTTTATTGAAACATAACTTTTCGAGAAAATTCAAGTGTAAGCTTTAAGCTGAAATTATTTTGTAAAAATAGCTTTTATATGTAAAAAAGTGGATAAATTTGAGAAATTTATTGTACCCATCATACATGCTTTTAAAAGTATTTTATTCAATTTCACAGCTTATGAAAGAAAACCTTTTCTTCAGAATAGCACCAATATTTTCTTTTTTTAAGCTAGAGAAGTATATACATATGTATATACGTAGACAAATTACAAACTGACGGCCTTGGCAAACTTGTTGCATGTTCAAAGTTTGCTTTTGACGAAACAAATTATGATAAAATTTCGAATGGTAATATCATTTTAAAAGTATGTACAGTAAAAATTTTAAGTGAATCTATCAAGATTTGCTACGGACAGTCTCATGTCGTATTAAGATAATATAATATATTATAATTTAAAAAACAAAATTACAAATGTTGTCCCAATACCTATTAAACCGATTGTACGGTATGTCTAAGGAATAAAACTATCAATAAGTATTTGAATTCAATTTAAGTTGCCATGAATTACATCTAAATGACATTATTACCTTAATTAGCGGAAAAGTTAGATATTGGCTTTACATAATATCTAAAACATATGGCATTATTAGCTCTCAATATGTACATATAGTACCTACTAAATTCTTTCGAAAATTTGGTACCTTGAAAAAAAGTTAGTTATGAGAACTTAGTACCTACCCGAAGTCCTCTAGAGTCCTTTGATTTAGTATTGAAAAAGGAAATGGAGTCTGATACAGATTATTCGAGATAGACCCAGTTCCTTAGGTTTAAGATTTGAAACTTTTGTTTTGGACCAAAATTAAACTTCAACCTCAGTTTGAAATAATCATAAAGTTAACTTCTATCCAAAAACACGAACTAAGAATTTTTATTTCGGATGAGAACTGATGGTGTTATCAAGCGATACCATAAGTAAATATTTGCTTTAAAGAGGCTATTATAACTACATAAAATAAAATTTCTGTACTAATTAACTGACCTTTTTAACATATGTATATTTGTACGTTATAAGCAAAAACCCAGGGTTAATTTTAAGCAGTAGGAAATGAAAAAAGCAGATCCCACGCATTAATTTGCTCTGAATTCCTACACTGGGCAAGCAGGTGAGAAACGTCCCGTAAATCACACAGAAAATTTATTGCCCTTAATCTGGTATGCGATTCATAATATAAAAATAAATATTTATGGAGCTGGGGATTAATGCGGGGATGATTAATTACTCTGTAAGACTGGCAAGGTAAAGCAAGTGAATCTATGTGTTGCCTCCCTCCTGGCCACTCTCACCTTTCACTGGAGGATTATCCCAGAGAGTAATACAAAACAGCAATTTATTGGAGGGCGCTTAATTACAAGGAAACAAATTTTTTTTAGCACTTTGGATTATGGACTCCTTTCTCAGGGGAAATGTAATGGATTTCCGAAATTATTTGTCAGCGATTAATTTATCACCTTGGGGCGGGAAATTAACCTGCGATATAAAAATTTGTGAGGCAAATTGCCTATGCAGAAATTCTTTGATCCATGAATAGCCCTTAATTACTATTATTTTCCTAAAAAATTGCCTAAAGAGATTTCAGTCATTCGTGTGTTATACTGTTCCGGGAAATTAAAATAAAAGTAGTTTGAGTGCTCCACTAAACTGCCACCGGAGGCCGGGCGCGGCAGTTCCGGTACCGAAAAACTGGGAAATAATGTTTTTGCCGCGAATATGCAATTCTTGATCCATTTCCAATTTATCTCAATTCATGCCGAAATTTCATACACCTGAAGTGATGGCTCCGGATAAAAAAGCGAATTCTGCGGATTGAATTGGTTGCGAGCTTTCAATAGAGCGGAAACGAGGATGGTGAATTCACCACGACATGCTGGGCATGCTCCAGTACTATCCCATATAATTTTTCAGGAGGGCACCAAATCAATTGAGGAATCCTCCTATCGCACATCGCATCGGATGGGACTCGCTCTGGAGCGTGTGCAGGTAAATGCACCTCAGCTAACGTGATTTACATATGAGAGTCTTTTAACTGAATGGAATATCAATTTGTTGGAGTTTTTGCTTCTTTGAGCAACAGCACGTCAGCACTAATTAATTTCATTTTTCAAGTGGATTACCTGCACGAAGCGCGCCTCCCTGAATAGAATAATTGAAGCATTTTCAGGTGTGCTTTGCGCCTCTTCCGATGTGATTTTGAATTCGCTTGATTTTAAAATTCTGCTTTACACTCTCATAGGTGGAAAGCAAATATGCGAATTCCATTCCCCGAATACACGGGAAATCCTTTCTTCCCTCATACAAAAGAAAATTCGGATGGATTTAGGATTGGTTTGATTTTAAAATCAGCCAAGGCTTACAATTTATTTCAAAATTCAGGTTCAAATGTTTATTAAGAATTTTCGATAATATACAACGCTGGTTGAGCGGAAGAACTTTTATTTTTCAATTTTATTCAGCTGATTTCAAATTTAGCATCGTTGCTATGAACATTTGAGAATAATGATCCTTATAATTAAAAACATAATATTTGACTTCTGAATGCGAATATACTTCAACAAACACTACATATGCACGTATACAAACATTTAAGGATAAAAAGAATAACTTCTTGAATTTATGAACCCCTAAATTAAATTCACCCAGTTTTTTGTAACGCAATTTGCAATGGAAATGAAGATTAATGCTACAGAACGGCCATGAAAAATGTAGCAACATTGTAGTTTCTCCGCGTCTTCTCTCAACCAATGCCATTTTCTTTTATCGTTCACATTTTTCAAAACCTAAAACTCTTTGTTCTCAAGAAAATTTCTCTGTATTTTTTGATTCTCATATTTACTTTAGACATTTTTTGTAAATTATTAGTCAAAGTTTAAAATTCTTTCAAATACTTTCATTTAGTTAATGCAGATAAATCAATAGGGATAAAATGATATATGTCCCTCTGAAAATAAATATGTACCTACATAGTATAACAGTAGTAATAGTAGATTCGATAACTCTTTTGCATATACGAACGAAGCAAAAATTATTGTATTGTCATTTACAAATAACTTGTGCTAAAGTAGTACTTCGAACTATGTACATATATCCGAATATTATGAATTCAGGATCCCACCCAGCCTATTCAGATAGAGTCTGTCGATGTTTTTGTCTGGAGTTCATGCATATTTTGTCCCGAAAAGTGACCTCGAACGTAATCAAACCCATGTGTGTTAAAATACGCCAAAAATACGTCTAAGATTTTACGCGGATCTATAGTTAGGTCTAATTAAACTATAACAATGTCAAAAAATAAGAAATCGATTAAAAATATCGTTAAAGTAAGTTTTCAATATTTATTAATGTGTACAGGTATTGAAAGAAAACTAATTTTAAAATATAATATGAATAATTAGTTTTAGAAAAACTCCCTATATACAGTAATAAAATAAATGTCGACATCAGAATACGATCAAAACAACCATTACTACCCCAATAACGGAGGATGCACGAGCACGTATCGTATAGAGTTAGTCCATAATCCTAGAAAATGTGCCCGATTTCGCAGTATTCAGAAGGAAATTGAAAATTTTCCCACCGATGTGGATGAACAAGTTGCCGCTATGTACATAAATTTATGCAGTGTTTTAAAGGTTTTAAGCAAAACAAATAGCCAAAGTCTTCTAGTGGCATTCATTTGTGAATTCCGCAGCATTAGTCATAATATGTTGACATAAGAAAAATTGTCGCGCATATCTCAGAAAGACATTCCTCTGAAAAAATTTGAATATATCGCGCTTAGTGCGGGGAAAAAGAAAACTAAGCTAGGATTATAATTTTTCAGAATTTCAGAAATACCCTGACACTTACAAATAGCTTGCACCATGAATTTTGAACTTCTCCCTTTGGAGCAGGCGGACAAACTGAAAACCCAAGTGCGACATAGGAAAAGATATAAATCGAGTATAACCAAAAGATGGAGAAGTTATATTTGGTGAAAAAAATACAGCATATATGTAATGTTAATTAGTTGAGAACAGGAACAGATCCCAAGACGCCCGGGGAAGACGTTCTATCATATTCTCGCCAGGTACGCCACTATCTATCTGCTTATAGAAAACTTTACCGAACTAATAGGGAATGCAGCAATGGCGTAATAACCATAATTAGCAGCGGGAGCAATATTTGAAGCTACCCACATTTTGTTACAACGCAGCCACACTGCAGTGGAACTATTTAGCTCCGGGGACGATAACTCAAACCGAAATGAAAAGTTTTGCACGTGCCAAAAAGCATTCGGAAGAAAAGTTTCTCGTTGAGTTGGCTTAACTCCTCGCACGACTCCTGCAAGAATAAACAAACTTTAAGAGGTCATGAACTAACAATACAAAGCGAAACGTCTTCAGAATTAAGAAATCCCTTTTTTTTTCATTTCAAACGATATCCTGTCCATTTTACAGGCACCGGGAGCTAACGTGCCAACTCAAACTTTCCAACTTGATAAGTTTTCCACTGCGAATTGATATAATCGAATATTTCTAGAGAAACTCAACACGACAGTGATGCATTGCGCTCAGCACAAATGATTCAGGGCATTTTTACAAGCCTTGTAGAAAGTGAAATAACAAATTTTGTGATTGTTTTGAAATTTAACACGTTCTTGACTACAAAATTCAACGTCCGTTGGTGATGTTTTAAGAAACTGAGCACCTTCTCGACAACTATGATTTTCATTTAAAGTAACCAAAGTAAACCTTTTTCGTTGGCATATATATGTGTCCAAATGAAGCATAGACTCGGAGGTATAAAAGCGCTCAAACTTAAGGAACAAGTACACCCACAACAGATATTAAAATGCCCAAAACAGCCATGAAAATTTAGAAATACGCCTTTTTAAAAGTAGGTACGTATGCCCTCAAAGTAGGCAGGAATATTTAAAAAAAATACGGCCGTTTTGCAGCAGCATAGACACCCAAAATAAGCATGAAAATTCAATAATACGCCCGTTTCACATTGCCACCCGGGATATATGTATGCTTATGTGTTAACATTACATGCATGAAGGTTGCTTCGAAATTAACGAAAATTGCTAGGCAGAGTTTTTTTAGCCAGCCCAACAGCCACTGACCACATTCGGACCGAAAAAATTTCACGTAATACTTCACCCTAAATTTCTGAGTATAAAAAAATTTCTTAGAGCCATTCACATGACAAAGAAGAATGAAAACGTACATCAAATTTAAGTTCAGGAAGGGAATAAACTAGAGGGACATAATAATAATAATAATAATAATAATTGAAACGTGGTAACGTTAACAGTAAATTACAAGGCAGTAGTTTCACTGCAACCATGTAATAAACCGATTTTGCAGACCATATTACCAAATATTTGAACATATGTTAACCCTTTTACCAAGCAGCGAACGTCTCATGTTAGAACGAAAATTTCACTGCTTCACGACTGGCCTTTATGGTGGCTCGACATATTGCTAACTTTTTTCCCAAAACCCTGCGGGGATTTCGCCATCACCATAATGCGAATCAGCATTGTTTTTAATTACAAAACGAAAATATTAACATGAAAGCTATTCAGTTTACCTTTAAAAGCAATTTTCTGGTGGGAAAATATCAAATGAAGCAAACTGTTATGGTTGGGCGGTGGTAACCAGAAAACCCCTATCAGTTCATTAGAAGCGCTTTATTACTCACTTTGGCTCCTCTTTGGGAGTGCGGTACTCCCGGAGCATCCCCAACTCCACCATATATCTATGGATGGGTATTTCCGCTTTGCACCCGACTCCTGCTCGAAATGGCGTACAAAAGTGCGGCTCGTGTGCGCCTTTTTTCTAGAGATCGTTATTACTAAATGTTCGCTGTTTTTCGCATATTTTTCCATAAATGTTGCCACATAACATTTTTTGAAAGCAGCTTATTTTCAGCTCGTTGTGATGCTAATGAAGGAATCTTTTGTCCAATCAATTTGGGCTTTGTTTCTCATTTTTTAATACAACTCCTCAAACTTCCAGATTCAACTTACTACAGAGGTATTACACGAATCCTCTTAAGATAAATACTTATACAGATATAGAAATACGCGAAAGAAGTTACTTGGGGATTCCCGGGCATTAAATAAAGTTGCTGACAACAAATAAACCTACCTACATATGCGTCCGGCTCTGCTCCATTTTAGTGACTTTTACCTTCACATCAAATTTCTCCGACCTCATTCTAATTCTTGTCTCCGAAATTCCCTTAAGATTTCACCGTTTTTTTTTACAGAATTAAAATTATTTCTTTCATTGTAAGAGAACTGGAATCACGTTTTGGGGTCGTAATTAATTTGAAAACAGAAGAAGAATTTTAATGATTTTTTTTCCAAGGATTCACAGGTCTTGCATATTTATAAGAAGAGCTCTTTATGCTTTTGCGTCATTCTCGTTTCGTTTTTTAATAGAATAAAAATTCCTTTTCTGGTGTTACAGCCGAAAAATCAATAGATGAAAGTCAGACTTATGATTTAATTAGGAAATATAATAAATTTTGACTCTACTTTAACAATCTCTTTTAACGTACCTAAAGTATAGAATAAAAAAATTTTAAAAACAAATTAAATCTTTTTGGCGTACCTAATATCGTTAAGTTTTTAAATCAGTAAATATAAGATCTTAATTTTTGCGAACAAATCACTTTTTAACATCACAAATGTAAATCGAACCATCTCAAATAATTCTGAGTTCGAGAAGAACAACATACATAGCAATGCAGTTGAACAACAACAAAAGGATTTTTAACTATCTGTTGTTCAGAGGAGTACTATGGATCTTTAATTAAAATTTTTTTATCCATACCTACAATACATATACATACATACTATGTACCAGCCACGAAGCTTTCCGTTTCAGTTTTAAGAGTAATCAGGGAGCCGTATTTTCTCCGTAAATGTATCTATCTACTACAAAAACTGATAACATTCAAGGGATTAAGACTATGAGTCCATTAAATTACGAATCCTGAAGGATACTGTAGATCCCTTTTTCATTTATTCTAAACTGGAAGGAAAGGAAAGGTTTAGTTTCCTAAACTATTTCTTTGAACTCGACCCACTAAGAGTGGAATTAAATTAAGATAAAGTCAGGGAATTCCTTAATCACTTTTCCCTCAAGCTTTGAAAAATGTTCACAACTATTCAGCTTATCCGGAAAAAGGCTTGAATCTTCGGAATTCATCAAAATTTTAGTGATGTTGGGGGAAAAAAAATACTTCAGTTTTAGTGTGCCTGACAGGTTGTCCTTAATAATTCACTTAGAAGCTCTCAAATCCAACCCTCGGTTAATTCAGCACCAAAGAGCTAGCTCAATGATACCACCAGGCACCAGGAGCAATCCCAATAAACATCTGGACATTACGGCCAACAGTTTTATAAGGCACAACAAAGCCTGAATCAAACTAAATCTGCTAAAAATTACGGCAAAGCTAACATAATTCCACGCTTTTCTGCAGCTTTCCTCGGCCGACACCCTTGGGACCTTGTCTGCTCCTCCTGGCTGCTTCGGGACTCCTTCGCTGGAATTCTTCCTCCGTTTTCACTTACCGACCACCGCACCGATTCCAAGATATTGTAGCTCCCTGTCCGCCAGTGTTTGCTCGCAATTTTTTCATCTGTTTGCTTATGACTTCTACCGCGAAATGATGTCATTTATTAAAGCAGCGGAATTCTTATTAATTCCACAATAAGTAAAATGTGAAGAGCTTTTACAATCGGAATTTATATGTTTTCAAGAACGACTTTTCACAAATTAATTTGTTTGACAGAGAAGACGATTTCAACACTGGTTTAGATTCGGATAGTCACAGGGAGCCAAAATAAATGTTCTGTTGCAGTTTTGCAATTAAGTGCAGTAAAACAACTCAAATCTTCTTTACTATTTCTAAAACTTCAAAGTCAACTGGAATAAGCGTTCAGCAGTAAGGTTGTATGCAAATTAGTTCAAATAAAAGAAATTTATCTCGACCCTCTCCAGGCGAAGGGTGCTTGTTGTGCTTTGTCGATGGCAACTCATGCCCGAGTACATTAAATTTAATTTTAGTCCTTATGTCCCTAGAGCTTTGACTTCTCCTACTCTCATTTTTCGTTCAAATGGAAATGCTTATCAGCATCAACTCAATTGCCTTCAAGGACAATACAAATTTTAGAAGCAATCAATTCCGGGTCGAATCACCCCAATAATTTTTAATGTGTGCTGCTTTACAGCAAATTCAAAATAGAAAATTTCCTTATGATATCATCATGAGAACATAGCTCTAAAATTAGAATTTTCCTCATACAAAGTTTAATATGAATACATATACATATTCTAAAAGACTTTGTATTAAACTAAATATAATATACTTAGTTTGTAAAATATTTAGAGAATATCTACTTTAAGCCGATGTAATAATGTTCAAAATTTCATATTAAACTTACATCAGTATAACTCTCAATATATAGTTTCAGATAACGTCACGAAAATGCTGATGTATCACTGTTTAAACGTAAACCATAACTCCGAAACTTTTGCCACATTAAGAAAATATTTCCAAACTTTTGCAATATATTTTACGCTTAAGAGGCGCGAATGTGCTAAAGTGCAGATGTGCTTTACTTCACCAAATGCACAACGTGAAGAAACTTCTATAATATTCTTTGGTGTGTAAAAGAGTTTTAGAAAGTAAATTTGATTTAATTAAGAATATTAGCTTGTCTTTTGGCATATTGGAAGCGTTTTATAGAAGTATACTAATTTTCATATCAGCTAGATACTTAGATTTACACAAAGTAAATAAATTAATTCATCAGTATGATCCTTCAATCTTGAAAGATAACCTACCATATTTCAAAATTTTGTTTTCCTTACCCTAACCGGTGGTCTGACACCGTTTGAGAACCATCAGTATCAAAACCTTGACATACATACATACATATGTAGATATGTAGGTAGGTACTCATTTTCATAAAACTTTTAAAGTCGAAATTTTTGGTTACCACAGCTCAAAAGCGACATCGACGGGCTAGGGTCTAATATTTCAAAACATAAATGAGTATTCGTTATAGTCATGATAATATTACCTAAATTTTGAATAATTTTTCCTGTAGTATGCAATAGAAAATTATTGCTAGTTTAAAATCAAACACTTTCTTTTGTTTTACTACAATGATAATATTTGAGCAGAGCAATTTATTATTTACTTTATTTTTACGAATCTATATTTTTGGTTCTTGTATTAACCTGATGATAATGATCCCTATTTTGCGGTAACACCGTAGGTCACTTCAAAAGGACAAAGAATTCTTGTATATATACATGCTAAACTTACTATATTTGAAATGATTGGGAAATGTGAACAAGGAATTTAAATAAAATTGTGTAAAAGCGGCACTGTACTCCTATTTGAAGCATAGGACCGAATATCCGACTGGAATTGCCATCTGACATGCGAAGCAAAAGGGCTGGCAGATCAAACAGAAATTTGTGGAGATTAAAACCCATCCGCAGTAGCCATGAGCTCTCATATATGTACATATACTGATTCTTTTGATCAATCAGTCATAAAACATTCTGATTTAAAAAATTGCCCTGACAAAGTTCAAAGAGGGAGAAAAGGGCGAGGCAAATTCCACAAAGGGCCCTTATTAGTGAATTTTACCCGCTGGTAGGACGAATTTTCGCCTCCAGTTAAATCTCATCCGAAAACCAAGCCCTCCTCCCCGGCCGATTCAATTGGATGTTGCTCGTCTATCGCAAACCGTCTGCGGAACTCTAAAAAATCGATTGGGGCCTCAACTGAAATTTTCATGACACAGCCGCGAAAGGGTGCAATTAAAGGGACTTGAGATTCCACCGAATATTTGGGGCGATGCATTCGGCGCTCCAGTGAACAACCACACTGGGCATCGAGCTATTTCCAGATTAGTCTCCGATAGTGTCAAAGCCTTTGGGGACCAGCTTTGACAGTGAAATGTTACTGGCCGGGCACAGCATGACTGTGATGAGTGGCGTTCACATTTTATTGCAAAAATAGGAGCATTTTACGATTGTGTAAACTTTTTTATATCTGATTGACCCCATCGCGCTATTAAGAGTCGCCCGGGCTGGCACGTCTCCAAAAGTCTATAACTTCCATATGAATTTGAACTCCCGGCACTCCAGTTTATCTCCTGTAATTCTTCCCTGGGGCGCTCTGACGTGCCGCTGTAAGTTCAAATGTTACTCAACATCGGTGTGGTCGACGTCAAACTAGCCGCTTTTAAATTACACTTTTTCGCCGGTTTTAAACGCGATCAATAAAAAATGTTCCTGTTCGTGTTAGCCGGCGCTCCATTTTTATGCTGAACAGAGATAAACCATTGGAGGCCATAAATATAACAATTTAAGCATGCCCTCCCGCACCCCAGGAGGATCCTGGATCCGCTACCCTCCGCCCCTACCCCTCAGAGTTTCCTATCAACTGCAATATCGCATACCGGAGAATCGTTGCAATAAAAAGTTTTTACTTTCATAGTTTAAGGCCACTTTGCCGGGAAATACGGACGCAGACTGTGCCGGGAGTGGTGTTGGTCCTGTCCTGGCGGCGGTGACTTTTTTCTTTCCATCAGATAACGTGGCCAACCAGTCTTCCAGATACGTTGAATTAAACATACGGCTCTACGGCTCTATGCCATTGTCAGATGAACGCGTTTATGATGAAACTAGGTTTTTTTTTTGTAAGGCGGAAGGATAAAACCCATATCCTTTCTCGGTTTACGCTTTTTATTTAAAAGGCGGGCAAACTGACAACTTGAAAAATAGCATCGCTCACTGAAAGTGTTAACTTAGATATTTTTACAAAGAAATTTGTAAGGTCTTTTATAAGAAATTGTTACACCTTAACCTTTCTGTTTTATTTATTTTTTTAATATTTCTAACGCGACAACGCTATGCGTCTCAGTCACTCATGTTCATAAAGCAAGCGCCATAAAATGTTGCTATAGGAAAATTACTCTTTAAGAATATACCTAAACAATATTTACATTGGATATTAATGTAAAATTGCATAAAGGTTTTTCGGTTGTGACTAAAAGATATCCATTCTCTTTGCAGATTACAAGCGATAATAGTTAAAAATCACAATATTAGTAAAAAAGACACAAGTGATACTTAATGGTGTTCAAAAAGACAATATAACAATTAAAAATGAGCCGTGTATCTTAATCCGTTCTTGAATTATATGAAAAAGAAGTTGGACAGACTTTACAGCCTTCTAGATGACACAGCCCACCACTCCGTTTATTGTTTAAATTTAATTAATTTAAATTAACCTAAACTTTATGCTTTTTATGCATATGTATGAATTTGTATACCTATACATATTGTACAAATTTTAAAATTTACAAAAAAAGCATCATGCCGTAATTTTTAGCCATCCAAACTTCAAATCTTGAAGGAAACAAATTTTTAGATTAATTTTTGGCGCAAAATGGATATGAATCAAACATTTTCTCAAGTGGACGCTTTCAACTATGGACGAAAGAAAACACTCTAGAAATATTCGAAAGAATTCTGGGGAATGTACGTCTCGTAGGCGAAGCCGTAGTATGGATTAGAAACATTGTTAAATGTATTAAATCAGGAAGACTAGGATTGCTGGGCCACCTTGAAAGAATGAATGTGTACCATATATCAAAAGCGGTATAAGAAACTAATCCTTCGAGAAGCAGAAATCGTGAAAGGCCCAGAAAAAGATGGATAGACGGTGTTGAACAGGCTTAAGCACATTTAGGCGTAAAATAAATTGGGAGATATACTACAAATGATAGAGTTTTATGAAGACGTCTTGTGTCGGAAACCAAAACCCACACAAGATTGTAGCACCCCAGGAAAAAGGAGATATGGGTGTATTTTTGTTTCTATGAATATGTAGGTATGCTCATAAAAACCAATAAAAGTCTTACAAGGAGAAATATAAAAATTTGTTTTGGGTTATTCGAAACACCTTGATAATCTTTGCAATTTTTCGTTTAGCTCTTTTGAAATGAACGGGAAAAATCTCTAAGTCAGGTGTGTATGGAAGGGAAATTGATTTAAGGAAAATTCATCGCACATGCATTTCAAGTGTGCGCGAGAAGTAATCATTACAAAAGCCTTAAAGTATCTAAACCAGGATTAAGTGTTTGTGCCACGTTCTACGGCTTTCCAGAAGGACACACAGAGCAATCCTTCAGACAACTTGAATTTTCAGGAGCATTTCTGCTGCCGTAGCGAAACAGTAATCTGAACAAAATCCTGGTACCATCACTTAAACAAGCCTCCCACTCCCCGAGCTAACACGAACTTTATGAAAAGCTCCTTGTAAGGAGATTTATGTGTCAAACGGTTGCCATTTGAATTTATTGAGTTTAAGCCGACTCCACTGGCACAAGGAGGACTGAAATTGTACAGGATTTACGACGACCTCCTTATTCGGCGAGTCCTCGGTACCATCCACCAGCTCAGCGATGCATGAAGACATTATCCGTGCGATTTGATCTAATGCAGGCGAAACAGAGGATGAAATTGTAATCGTGCTCACCAAAAATTTAGACGAAGACCAAAGCTCGCGCCCGTTTTGAAGAAGGCGGCCAAGTCGACTGGAAATTGCTAATTCTGCGTAATCACATGTGGGTACTATGGAAATTTGCCCCCAAAATGGCCCTGGGGGAATCATTTGTTATCAAAATTTATGGCAGGATTTTTTAAAAATTTTGATTCACTTCCTACACGAACCATGAAGCCGAAGTCCCTGATTCAGATGACTCTGGGAATTTATCGCTTCCATGGGAGGTTTTTGTGTTTTTTTTTTCCTTGAATTGAATGAACTTTGCTCATTTGACTTTCCTCCGGCAAAGAACATTGCTACACCTTTGTTCAGGCCACTAATTAACAACTCCGGTTCGTGAGCAGTAATTAATTCAATGGAAAAATTCAAATTTCGCCTTTCGGGTGTCGCTCTGGATCTTCGAACTCCATTTCACTTTCTCTCCAGCGGCGTCAACGCGTATTAACGAACCTTGCCGTGTCCGGACGAGCTCGGCTGCTTATTTCGAATTAATTTTAAACTTAAGTTCAAAGTTGCTTTATCTTGTCTAATTACTATGCAAATTACGGAGCTTTCATTCAATAAAAGTGCGCATACATTAAACATTGCGCCCCTGGGCCGACGACGACCCAATCCCCGCCACCATCAAATGAAATTGTGAAGGTGTGCAATATCTTTGGTCCTCCTCCTGTTCGTCTCGAGTGCAGGATTCATAAAATTTACTTTGTAAATTGAACTTTTGGGAGTTGAACTGAACTTTCCTAGAATTTTATGACAGTTAATATTCTTTTAAAACGATGACCCAGTTACATGCTGTGTGTTCTCCGTTTCTTCAGCTAATTTTGGAAAAGTTTATAATTTACGGCGAGCGAAAACATTGCAGCAGGAAGTTACGGCATTCAAATTTGAATATAGAGCGGCTCTGCAGCCGAGAAGCTGCGGGTCTTGTAATGTATGGGAGCAGCGCTAAATTTTCCATTTTCGCTTAAATTAATTCGTCCTATCACCCGTTCATCCTTTGGTTTGGAGAATGCGAGGACGCACAACTATAACATTACCTTATCAAATTAATATTTTGTTACATATAAAAATTTAGAAAATGATTATTAGAAAGTAACATTAACTATACCAAAATTCAACTGATTTTATTTATACTTTTGATTTACGATTAAGTTGATGTCAAAATGTAAAATTATATCATTTTTCCTCAACTTGAACCACATACAGTAGCAAAAATGTTCACTTTATAACAGGACTCAGGAGTCGAAGATACTGTCATTTCTTGTAGATAGCTAAGTAGAATTTTTAATAACTGTCGTTTGTAAGGTAATAACACTCATCATAAAATGTGTCTGACAAAATTGAAATTTAAAAAACGTAAAATATGTAAACTATACGATTATAAAGTCTGAATAATAGTGTAATTAAAAAAATAAGTTTACATCACAAAATATTGATGGGTTATATTTGTAAGGATAAGAATCAGTTGTCTAAACTAAATATCAATATGAATGTTGTTTCTACTGTAAACAGCTGATAACTTGAAATGTAGGGCTCCTGAGGGGTGGAAAACAGTCTCACGGATAATCAAAATTCGCGGTGGAATTAGTTCGCCCCACCGTGGAGTGGTTCCGGCAGCCAGCGCCCAAGTCTAATAGGTTCGGGGCCCTGAGGTTTATCTGAAAAGGAGTTTATCAGCAGCAAAATCTAAGCATGTTCGCACAATTAGTAAGCCTTTTGCTACCCATGAAATTCATCCCCCCCTAAATTCGTAGTGTTTTGCTCTCCCTCAAACCCGGGGTTTATCATTTGTCGGGCGCCGGGCGAGGAGCTGTTTTTGCTGGAATCTGCCCGCCGGGATCCACCTCCAGCTACCTCCAGTCAGCCCAGCCCTAGTGTATACACGAGTTTTGTGTGAACTTAATTTCTAGAGCCGGATGTTTTCTCTAGTCCGCTTGCTGGCTGGTTCGCCCCCTGGAGGGAAAGACTTTATGAGTGACTTTGTGTTTATTTTTTCTACCTAATATTCCTCGGAATAAATCATTACTACCGGGAGAGAGGTGGGACCAGCCGCATCGGGGATTTCAATAATTACTTTCGTAGCTCCCATCTGAGGTTATTGTGCATCAGATTTAAATACCCGTCCAAGTTCCTTGGATGAAGCTGTTTCTGCCAGCACAGATTTGATGCTTCGACAATGGGCAGAATGTGCCAAAATTAAGTTTTTTTTGCACAAACTCAAAAATTTTTTATGAAAACTCTTGTCTAACAATTATACCTACCTACAAACCATGAATACCATTTTCGGTAGCAGAAAAATTACAAAGAAATAAATTTAAATTAAAACTTCAATTCTGATTTTGAATTACTTTCCCATCCCTCCCCCATATTATAGTAAAAATGGAGCAGTTCAACCCTTTATCACAGCCTCTAGAGCAAATTGAATTTGAGGTTGGAGTTTTCGTTTTTTAATAAAGTAATTTATATCTTTTTCCAATAGAAGAAATCGATCCTTTTTAATTTCTTAATTTATAAAAGTCTTTAGAATATTAACTTGGGCTGAAATTGCACAAGAATAGGTAGTACCTACATATGGTTTGTTTTAAACGAAAATAATAAACACAAGATGTGTATACAAGATTATTGTAATTCGTATTTGCCTCTCTTTGCTTCGTTAAATTATAATTATTAATTATCATGTAAAATGGCTTATTTAAGAATTGGTAAGTTATCTTTTAATATAGTTTATTTTCAAGACTCTCTTATTTTGGAATTTTCCACTATTATGTTTCCGGAATTTGAAAATAAGTAGGTATACCTAAACAGAAAATGTTAACTTCCAAAATTTAAAAATTAAATATTTATGACATTATACCAATAAAATTCATAAGGAGCTTGTAAATGCAACATAAGTCAATTGCAGTTTTGGATCTTGATACATTGTCGTATTAACATAAAATTGTTATTCCGAAATAAAAGATACTCATATGTTGAATGGGCTTCACTCAAGTTCTACAAAACAATACCGGTATAATATTAAGATTTTGTTTTCAAGGATATTGCATCATAAAACTTATTTTCTATCTATACCTAAATTAAATTGGTTGATCCTTAACTTACAATGCCTCTCAAGAATGATTGAGATTGCTGATTTGTCTAACAACGCGGACGTTCCTTTTCAATTTCTAAATTTCGCAAGACTATCCGTTTTCAATGGACTCAAATTAAATTTGAACTTTTGTCAAGGTAGGTTGACTCAAACCTCGAACAATTTGCATTTAATCTCCCAAACGAACACGGTCAATGCGAAAATAATTTCGTTAAGTGCACACGATGTCCAGGGCCCACCCAGTTGGTCCGACAAAAGTTTCATTTGTATTCATGCAAGTTCGTATGACTTTACCCAAATGCATCACTTCCCCTCGTTATGACCTGGATCTAGAATCATGTCATTCTAGATTTTGTTCGACCACAGCCGTCCCCATCCGTGGATTGGTCAACAATACTACACCATTCCTACAAGACTTCGCACATAAATAATTCACAATAAATAAAATCTCTCAGGGAATATAAATTTTTATTTTAAATTCTGCACAACCCCAGTTGTAAATCCCCAATTCGAGGGTCTTAAGGCAGTGTAAGTGAACGAGTAATGAGGATAAGAAAGCTTTAACTTGCGGGAGACCTCGATAGCCACTTTAAGGGAACTCTTCTGACTTTCGTAGCGCGTCGGTAATTTCCTTCGGAAATTCCTTCAATGTAAATGGAGATTTTTGCAGAACTCGGGCTACAGAAAGAATGCTAATGCCACGTTAATAGAAGGGTATCAAATTACTTCGAGGGGTTGACAAAGGGTTAATGGCAATATGATGAACTTTAATGCCCTCCTGGTTCAGCGATTAATAATTACCGCACTGAGGCTTAGTCGTCAAGTTACATTCGCCTGGGATTTCCTCGTTAATTATTATTTACCCAGATACTGCGCTAATTGAGTTTAGAAATACATACATCTTTCATCCGCTGTGAGTTTAGAATTGCAAACAACACACAAATAGCGCGACTAACTCTAAAATTTAACTACCAGCTTTTATGGAATCCATAAGTCCCATTTAGCAAATCCATTTAATTATTGTGAGCTCTCCAAACTTAATTCTTATACAGACATTATGTTAATCACTATGCGTAAAGAGGAATTTCCCGCATTTACGCATAATAAATTTTAAATTTCAAGCCAAACTCATCAGTTTTTTCTTGAAATATTGAATACTGACCGTTGGTTGCGTTAACATATAATGAATATCGAAAAAGTACACGGTCAAAAATGCTGAAATATATACCCTTTCAGACACAATCGGATTACATGGAAAACCTCCAACGCGATGAAATGATTTTCGAACAAAAGTCTTTTAATAATCTGAATTAAAGGAAATGAGAGCAAAAATTAAACAATCAATAAAGTCAATTAAAGGGATAGTATGCTCGCGGAAACGAGATTCTTTTATATGTAATTCGAATGAGGAATTTAATTTATGAGAATCGTTATACTTCACGGGACATTTAGAATCAGCTATTACATAGCCAAATTGCCCCCAGATTTTCAACGTTTACTCATGAAAGCAAACATCAGGAATATTAAATTTGGTATAGGTACCTACATTATAAATTAAAAAATAAGGTTAATTTAAAAATTTCTCTCAAAATTCTATAAGATACACTTTTGGAGAATAATGTAAGGGTCTAAGATTTTACAACAGATACATTATATTTGAAAATAATTCTCATAAAAATATACTTAAAACGTCATTGGAAACCGTATCGGTAACACAAATTTTAGAGAAGGGAAATACGTTGACGATATTATTTCTGTTGTTATCTTTTGGTTATACTAACGAACGGCTATGTTATGCTCTAAAATCTTTTTAATGAGTTTGCTCATCAAAACAGATTTGTGAAAAATATTCGCTTTAAGAGAATTATGTAATAAATAAGTTAGGCAATAAAAACTTTCCTTTCTTGTCTCAAAACAAATTCAAAAGTGGTTAGATACTACCTTAAGAAAAATAACTCCTTAAATGTAAAGTCATATTCTTGAATTCGTTCAAAATAAATTGAAAATAACTTGCAAAACATTCCTCTGAGTTTAAATTTCAATTACTTCTGACTTTAAATAAATGGTTTTATACAAAGTGGTTAAAATAATTCGACAAAAAAATCCAATCAAATTGTGTGAAAAACTAATTGAAATCATAACCTAACTAAAATAAATTCGTGAGAATTTTAGGAACTTTATTAAAGAATTTTTATCCAAAAAGTGCTTTTGTAAACTCTTTTCAATTCATTTCAAACAGATTCAAGTATAGAGTAATATAAAAAAGAATGCAAAATGTTGCATCTGCTTACATTTCAACGCCTCTATTTACTCAGAGAAAACTTACATTGTACGAAGAACTTTCCTTCTTCCAAAATGTAAGTAGAGCAATTAGCCCAAAACAATTTTGTGAGCGTAAACAATGTCTCCGTATGCACATGTTAAATTCAATTAGCTTCGATCCACACGTGCTCGCGGTGAGGTGGGTACACCATTTGTACTTGCTGACCAAATTGGTAAAATGTTTTCACTCCCGAAAATGTCTGTGCCTTTGACTTTCCTGGGTTTGCTTGGTATGTGATGTCTCCCATATACAACACCGGGAGCAAGCACATGCTTGGCTAAATTAGATTTACCATTCCCGAATTTTCCTTCCTGTCTAGATGCTTCCCAAAGTAAATTAGAATCAGCTCCTTGAATTCCAATTGGCAAGAAGATAATTCGCAAATACGTTCAGAAAAGGGCCTCCACTTGACATGGTAATTTGTCAATTTAAATTCGGCTGGGATTTCGAGGATTTGGAAAATTCCGCATGAGAAAATTCCCCTCATCTACTTTACTACCGCATGAGAGATATAATCTACGTCTTGAAATTTTTTTTTAAGGAGAACCATCCATAGAGGTACTGAAGACATTAATTGATGACAAGCAATATAAAAACATAAAAATTAGAATCACTGACAAGGTACATGATGTATCCGTTTATCTAGGGTTCCCCCTTAAATTAAGATTTCTCGCCTTAAGGAACACTACGGGAGCGGAAGGAAAATATACGATTAGGCTTTTCCGTTTCTTTTGATATACGAGGTAGAAACGTACATATTCATTTATTTAAAAATGTGTATTTTAATAACCTGCGGACACAATTTTATCAAAAAATAATTATTTTAATAATTTTTTATATAAAAACAAAAAAAAAATTTGTAGCTTTTCTAACTAACTTATATTACAACTCTTTCCTCTAACTAAAACTAACTTAATATGACAACTCCTTTAGATTTAGCTGAGTAGATATTATACCAGAATATGATATTATACGGACATTTTTCAAAGCCTTTAAGAAGAATTCAAATGAAACAAGTCGAATTACGTTTTCCAAAGTCTACATTGACTTTTGCAAATAAGATGAAAACTTAAATCAACAGAATCAGCTTTAACATCAATATTGCCCCGAAAGGAACAGTTCAACCTCCTTCCAATTGTCTCTAAGTCAAAAATAAACTTCGCAATTACAAGGGCTAAGCATCTCAGAAACTTCGGGCAACTCCACGATAATTGAGTAAATGTAAAGCATTTGATGTCGACCTCGAATGCCTCTGATGGAGGAAAATCAGCAGACCCAAACTTGTCCAAGAACTGCCCCCTTTTATTGTTTAAAATCCCCAGTTTGGGGCGAAGGAACTTTTAAGCAATGTAGACAGACCCGTGGGGGACAAGAGTTAATTACTGAAGCTATGTTTGCCGGAGCACTTTATGACGTGACCCAATCTGTCCTTCGTTGAGCCCAAACGTGAAATGGCATAAATTTCCGCTCGGCTACTTTTCGACTGCATCTGACTGACTCTAAGCACCCGATAGCAGCTTACTTCCTCGGGCATTTCGAGGAAACTTTATAGGATCATTTTTCAGAGGCAAAAGGCCAAATAAATTAGAGAGAGTGCAGCAACAATAAATTGCCGTAAAAATTGCTAAATTACTTGAGGTCTGCACACAAAATTTATAGTTGTTACGATCCTCTTTTCCATGGGATTGATACCCAAAATCTGGGGCTCCGTCCGGTATATAAAGTAAAACCGACCAGATAGCAATAAAAATGCTTCCGAAAACTTATAATGAGCTACGGGCCAGAGGCTGTGCATCAGCTGCCAATACAAAACTCTTTTCTTCCTCTGCCCGCCCAGTCAGAGTAAATTTTTAATGAAAATTTTCTGGTTGTATCCTCGAAATCAATACGTTGGGCAATTTTGATTTTCCAACAGACCTGCTTTTGTTACATTTAGTATTCGGTAACACACCAAAGTGATGTGTATTCACTCCCCTTCTGGTTCCGGTTCAATGTTGCTTTCGGGAGAGGTATCCCCAAAAATAACATGCGAGGGAAACATATATATCAGGGGTCATAACGAATACCTCGTGGAATTTTTATAAGGTGGTTTTAGTACAACACCTTTTTCCCCGGACGGCTTCTTCGACCGTACACATAAATTGTCGCCCAGGACAATATCATTCAAGATAAATGAAAAAGACTGCTGTGCTTGAGTTTTCCAACTTCTCGTCCTTATTTATTGCTCCTTATGGCTTGTTAGAAGTTCCTGATGTTTTCACCTCATAAATAATACATAGAATCGCGTTTTTTTCGAAATACTATTGGAACCATCAAATTTCGAGTGAAATAAAATAACAACTGCATACACTAAATCGACCATTTGGAAATTAAATTTCAATTCTTCCTTTTCTTGTTCAAGATATATCATAACCACTTCAATTTCAACCACTAGCGCTAAAACTCGGAATATAATAATAATTTTAAAAAACACAATGTGTTTGAGGTCGTTTGTATTGCATTTCTCGTATATTAAGGTTTAAAGTTTTTCAATGGCGATATAAGAATTTGAAAATCCACAATAAATAAAGGACAGACTGTTTGGAGCAATTAAAAAACAGAAAACTTTATAATATACATAGTAATATTATAACTTTATAATATAAAAATACCCACTAATGCTCAGTATCTACAGCTCTTCGGAATCTATTTCGTATACCGAAACATTGTAGTTGCACTACCAAAATGTGTCGTAAATTTATAGAAAAGAAATTTAGGACCACTTCTTCTCTGGAGGCTACAAATATTATTACTCCTCATTCAATGTTTTTATCACAACTTAATTAAGCCATTTATTTTTAAAGTCATATTCTTAAGACTGCTTTTTAAATATTTCAGTCATTATTTTTGAAAGCAGTATGTGTCCTTATTTCAAAGTTTACATGAAAGTTATTTACACAATAAGATTTAACTAAAGAAGTGTTTGAAATGATATTTTGAAAAAGTGCACACTCACACTGCAAAAATTCTTTTGGATATCAGAAAACAGCTTTTAAATGATATTTGGATATATATTTTTATGAGATTATTTACCAAAGGATAATCCCGGTTCAGATATACCCTACAAAAAACTCTATACATCTCTTGTTATCCTCTCCACACAGGGCAAAGTTTCTGGAAGGTGTATTCACCGAGAAATCAGAGTTTGTTCAACTTCAACTCCAAAGCAGTGGCAGCGACCAACTTTGATAAAATAATAACACTGAAATCCGTTTAAAGTTTCATCGTAATTCTCTAGATGCGACAGGACCTGGCTTCGGTCCTGAAAAGGTAGATAAGAATATTCCCAGGAGCATGTCAAATCAAAGAAGACGTCCAAAAAGTGGATGGAGCTCAAAAATGGATTTCTAGCATGAGGCCAGGAAGCTAGGAGGCCAGGAGGCCAGGAGGGCAGGAGGGCGTGCGGCACAGCGGCAGCGTGTTAGATTTGATTTGACTCATATCGCTCGCTAAATTTTCTGCATAAACACCAAAATACAACAATCTCGTTTTAGGGTTGGATGTCAGATTTGGCCGCCCTTTTGCCGCTGTATTCATGTAAAGGTACGATTCTGTGTTCCTACCTACTGCCAACAGTTTATGGGGTTTTGTCTCATTGTGGCTGAGCGTGTGTTATCAAATCCAAGGGATCTAAATGGAACTCCATTGTGCTTTAAAATTTATGCCCTGCTTCTACGTATTCGTCCTTCTGCAGGCTGGCGGGGGCCAAGGCGGGCGCCCATGGAACGACCGGGCTCTGCATGTGGGTGAGTGGGCAGGTTCCCAGCTGTAGTGGTTGTGCTCGAGAAAGACGGTTTCAAATTTGCATATAAATTTAATTCCATATTTAAGAGGACAACTCAGGAATGATCTGTCTTACACAGGCAACATCCACTGTCGCATGACGTATGCTCGAGCAAGGTAAAACCACTGCCCGGGAGCCCTCCCCGAGACTCATGTCACGGCAGTGGGAGCTTAATCGTAATTGGACGATTCTATCACCTCCTGTGACAATGACATCTTCCGTTTTCCGCCCTGGCTTTTTTCCCCGATTAATTATGGCTCACAAAGTGCCGAGGGCGTTGTCCTTTCTTGGATAAAATCCTTCCTAAGCGGAAAACGTTCGGGATTTACTTCGGAAACTGACACAATTTCAGTATATACCCTCAGATACTTTGCACTTCCCAATCTGAAAAGGATCTTTAGTTCGTCTGCAAAATTGCAAATGGGCCAAACAATCACTCAGCTCTAATTCTGAACTTACCCATCTGCCTAAACTTATAAAACTCGACGAATCTTTCAACGCTTTATCTTCCTCTTAATTCTTAGGGTTTAATTGTAGCATATAGCGAAATAGCATTTATTTTATTACTTGTGCAGCGCACGGTTGGGTACAATATTTCAGCGAAATAAATTACCGACTGGGATTGTGGGGAGCATCCTTTCCCCCGCGTGCCAAGATAAATAAGTGCAACACAGAGAAGCGCAAGGATCTGGTCTTACTTCAGCGCAACATGCAATGCACTCGGTTTTAATGCATTAAACATTAGACGACTTCTCCGCTCTCCAATTGCTAATCCCGGAATTGACCAGATTGGTCAGCAGACAATACGACGTACATACTATCGCCGGGAATGCATCTTAAGACATAAATCTCCCTATGCTTCCCTGTGCTCTTGTTGTGCACTTCATTTAAGGAAACCGTAAAAATGCTTCTTTAGAAGCTTCCTGCCTATGGAAGAGGACTTAGTAGCGGATGGCCACCAAGAGATATCTGTTCATAATAGCTTACACTGATTTTCTTGTCCACTAGAAACTTAAAGTGCAACAGAAACACTTTTGAATCAATTTTTGAAGCAAATACAGACTCTTGAAACAATCAAAGAAAACTCTTGGTTCGAATCTATGTAAAGGAATCAAACATTTCGAAAGTACGTATGTATATACGTACTACCAATCCGTCCAAAAATATTCAGTCAATATTTTAGAGCTACATTTAAAATAATCGAACTTTACAAGTTGCGATCAATTGAGGGTCAGTTGTGATCAATTGAGACGAGTGTTCTCAAAATTTAAGCAGTGATGTTCTGCAGTTTGTGAACACGAAAGAAAACAAAATGGTGCTATATTTAAAACAAAGAATAATTAAATACTTTTTCTAACGTACGAAAATGTATACTATTTTTATTTTCGCATAAAATTTCAGCTTCATAAACTGTGCATATAAAGCTCCAGCTGAAGCTAGGCGTTCTCGCCATTGTTCAATTACACAGGCCTGCAAATAAAAAAACGTTGTCCTATCTCAGATTTTGTAGATGGTAATAGGGTTTTAGGATCTCCTAATTACGAATTTAAACTCCGTTTCCTTCCATCCCATCCGGATGTTTCACAATATAAATCTTTAATATTACCCAAAATTTGAGGTACTGAAGTGAAAAAATTAATAATAAAGAAGATTAGGTGGTAGCTTAAATTTTTGTGTTATTTACAAAAATCCTTACATGTGAATAAGTATATTAAAATTTTACAGAGACTTGTTTTTTCGTTGCGGCTTCTGTTAAAAATATTTACGTTAACTTTGATCTCGACAATTTGACAGAAGTTTATTTTAGCAACGGCTTTCCTATAAATGGTAAGAATTTTTTACTTAATAATAATGAGTTCACTAACCATCTGATCAATAAACGGAAAGGTTTTTTCGAAGATATCTTCATTAAGTTAATGATATTCTAGTCCGATGTAATTTTGTGGTTTTTAACCAATTCACCTGTAATTACCTAATGACTTTAAATTAAAAATAAATATCTTCTCAGCGCGCAACCCCATTGACCACAAAAATAATAAAAACCAAAAATTAAACCGGGGTAAAATCAAACGACTACCAATAAATTTTCTCAACCACTGAAAATTCAATCGAATTACTATTTAAAGCCAATAAATTTGCAATAATTGACTGCAATTCAGTGAAAAATGAATGAAATTTTTGCACTGTGGGTAGATAGTCCTCAAAAAGCTTATATCAGAATGGGATCAAAAAACATACTCAATTAGAATCAATTACTGGAAATTTTGTTATTATACCTTTTTTCCGATATTGATTGATCAAATAAACAGATTTATTTCTGTTATGACTGCTATTTATAATTTGATAGTGTGGTTTCAAATATGTAACATGTATACCTACTGTGGCGGCGTTTAATTTAATTAGAAATATTAGAGCACAAAAGGACCCTGAGTGCCAGACCTTGAGGAGCATTTCATAGGAAAATATTGGTGTGATTCTATGTGAAAATTCCTTTTAGCAACAAGTCCTTGAAATGAGCACCCTAAGGACCCATCGACAAGCGACTCAGATGTTCCGGCGACAACTTCACATTGCACTTGAGCGGGCTGCATTGGCAGGGCTTCGTGCACATCCTCAAAAGTATCATTCGGCAGAGAAATTTTAAATTGTCCTCAGAACGCGCTCTTCAACTTGCCCTTTTGCTCGTTCAACGCTCTATTTAATTTGTAAAGGTATCCTTAAACTAAATTTTTTTTTTCCTTCACCACTCGAAAAACTTGCGGAGCCTTGCTTTGCACACTTTCTTAAGAGTGAAATCAAATCGAGTTAAGTGGATAATTTCCCCGGCACTTTATGTTGCTTTAGCGCAGCTCTATTTACGCATTTTAGAGGCAGAGCAAGGCACAACGCTCACAACACTAAAGGCAATTCAGTTTCATTAGGAAGCATGCTTATTTACGGGGTATTATGCATGAGACGTCCTTTGAAGCCCGGAAAATATGTCAGTTGCAGCGGTGGCTACGCGGGTTCCCCGGCAGTGTGTGCATACGCTTAGCGCTTTAATAAGGCTATATCGTTCGAGGTCATAAGGCGACGGTGGGCGCCGAGATTTTGATTTTGGTCTGGCACACCACGTAGCCCAATTACTGGAGTGCTATTAATTGGCCCATTCATTTCGGTCTTTTCAGCTTTAAACTTCGGAAAACGCAAATTTCTATTAGAAGCTGCTTAAACGTGTGTCATATGATTTACGGATTAACAAGTTATGATTGAGGTTATGCAAGCTCAGCAAATTCTATTTAATTTACTGGCATGAATACCTCAAGGTTTTCGTTTACCTGGCTTTCCATAAGATTTGAATAGGAACCGGATTTTTTCCAAAAGTAAGAATTAACTAAGGCATGCTTCCCAGGATGTTTTTAATGTAAATGCAACCATACAATATATGTATGTACACATGCACTCCTAAGGTATTTCCAATTTTAAACGTACAAAGATGTATTTGAGAAATTGGATGTATTAAAGCACCATTAATAAAAATTGTTGATTACATAATTAGTTTCACTACTATATCTTTATATTGTATATAAAATATTTTAATCAAAAATGCATTAACATCGCCAGCCAAAACATGTATTAGAAAAAGGAAGCATAGGTGCAACCACTAAAGCTCTATATTAATTTTAACTAAAAAACTGTATGTATATCCTATATCTGCTTGTCACGTAAAGCCTATTTTTTTGGGCATTTTAAAACCGCAATAGTATTTCTCTAATCTTCATAAAACAATCCATTTTTTTAATTTTTTTTTAACGTTTTTATCATATACATATCATTTTAAATAACAACAGGAACGAATGATGCAGTAATGACATGTATGTTATTTAAAATCTTCAAAACAAAAGCTTTTTAACAATACTCCATATGAAAATATGTGTTACACTATACATATTTGGGCTCCCAGAGTTACAATTCTTTGTCAATTTTTTAGGTTTTGGAACTATTTGCACATTACATCGTGTAAAATCAACCAGTTTTGTGCCGTATCTAAAACAGGTTCAAAACTGTCCTATTAAGGATAATATATAGTTATGCGCATTATAGTCCCAATTGTTATAGTTAACTGCTTCTACCACAAAAATTCAAATAATTGTTGGGTCGAAAATATTTTTAAAATAGGCTTAATTAAAATGCACCCGACCGATGAACAAACGGATGAAAAAGCGCCTTTAGAAAAGTAGAAACAATTCATCTAGGCCGACAGCATTCACCCCGAAAAAGAAAGGATGGGCAAAGTGCTAAGAGCCATTCACAAGCAGAATATTTTTTATGAGGATTTTAAAGTATTTGTCGGGCTGGCAAATGTTTATTGAATTCTAAGGCCGAAAGGAAAATAAGGAACGGCAGGCGAAGCGGCGAATTGAATTTAACCCTTTTCGCAGCAAAAGTAATTCTTGTCACTTTCGACTAAAGGCCCCCCATTAATTAACTTAATTGCAAAGCCCTTGAAATATTTTTGTAAATTTCTTTCTTTGCCAGAATCTTAATGTTATGAGGATTGTAGCCTCAATTGTAAATTACCCCAAAGAACCCAAAATTTCTGAAAGTCCTTTTCTTATACAATTTTGAATACATCCCAGAACCATTGGAGCCTTCACCAAAGTTTAATAAATGAATGAATTCTGCTGGAGCTTAAGTTGTCGATATACAAAAGAGTTTCCTAAGCCACAGAAAGGGTTCTCCCCATTTGCACCCACAGGACCCACGTCATCCGGTGGTTCAAGCTACCTGGTCACTTCTCGTCAATCATTTTTGCATGGGTTAGAGGCGATTCGTCCCTACAGCTACAACCCTGCGAAACGAAAGTTATACATACATATAAGACTTTATTTGCAAGTGCACAACTATTGTGGGGCAGATGTGCAAATAAATTAATTATTTCCGGACGAAAGGTGGAGTGTACCTTTCAAGATATCCGAGGTGTGATTGATTTCCCTCTTTCTTTAATTCAATTCACGTATTTAATCAGCGATGCGTAAAGGAAATTAATTCAAGGAGAAAATTGCGATTTCACTCCATTACGTGCGAGTTCGTACTTCACGAATTGAATCGTATCGGGCTGCCACCTCAATCAAGGGGTAAGCATAAAATAGGAGATTATGCCGTGACGCAATCCGACTGTATTATTTCCTCTGATGATAGGGTATTCAATTTGCCACCTTTCATGATATTTTTATCTACAATGTAGATTTCTGTAAATTTAAGGTATTTTTTGTAATTTTTTAACACCTAGCCTCGGTTGAAAGGTTTCATTATTTCAAATAGTTGACTACGAGAATGTGTAGCGAAATTTAACGATTTGAAACGTGCAATTTATTTTTATTTTCTTTTAAATGAACAGCTTTAATGGAAATATGATATTTTAAAATAGTTTCGGAAACTCCTGATCATCGTATTTACAGAAAAAAATGTGGTATTTTTATGAATTTGCAAGGACACACTGATCATTGTTTTGTAATCCCTTTAAAATATAATATGAAATCTCTTTAACCCCCAATTCTTTAATCGTTCATGACAAAATCAAAATTTTATAAGTATCTAACTCCTATGTAGATTTTTGTAACATAGTTACCAGTTAACGGCAGTGATAAAATTTATTCCTCAAGAAATATAATGCATATAATGTGCAAGAATAATATAATGGTTTGCTTTTAGTTGTGGTACTTATGGCAGATGTAATTAAATAAATTATTTTACAAGATCAAAAGCAAAAAATACGAAATAGCATCACTTCGCGAATAATATTTCGTCGCGTACTTATTTTATATCCCAACCCTTTACTTATTAACGCGTCTTGTGCGAACTGCACTAATTTATGATTAAATGTGGCGGAAACGAGAACCATTAAATATTTTAGAGCTCCTTTCGCAAACATCTCTTGCTCGTATAGGGGTGGAAATATCGTAATATACGGCAACTTAAATACATTTTTGTTAGGAAAAGTGATGATAATTAAAACAAAACTCGAAATTCCCATAAAAAATTATGACAAGTCCTAATTATCCATTACAGCGAAGGGCTTTCGCTTCATACGAAAATATGCTTCTGCAAAATTATACCCAAAGGAGGAGATGTGACAAAGCCAGCCGAAAGTAAAAAGGTGGATTACAAGATTTGAGTGTAACATTTCCCAGATTTAATTTAATTTTATCTCAACAGAGAATCGTATCCATTATTAGATACCTTTTGTAGTGGGAAAAAGCAGAGACGCGAAGGAGGCCTCACGCAGAATAGAAAGATAATTATGAAACCTCGAAGAATATGGGTGTTAATTTCAGTCCTAAACACGGAGAAGTCTCTTAAGATGTTCGACACCCCACCCCTTATATCCCGCAAGGCTCCATGCTAGGTCCTGGGGTGATTAATATGTGCTTAGCATGTTGGAGTGAATTACGAGTTTGACAGATTTCTTTGATTTTGTTTTCTTTCGGAGCTATCTACACAGGCGAATCTCATTAAGCCTTAGACAAAAGCTGGCCATTCAAGGTTTAATCAGATTTGGTTTCTATGCCGGAATACCCGCAGGTTGCGAATTTACCCGGGGATTTTCGGGTGACAAAGGGCGTTTTGATCAAAATTAATAGGAAAACATTGAGCAGTAGAAAAGAAGAGAACTTCTGCACAATGTATCTTTTCAGTTGATCTTATTTATTTCTGCCCAAACTACCTCACAGTAATTTATCCTTGGTTCAACTGCGAGAATGTGTATCTTGCTATGAGTGAAATGAAAAGGAGCTATAATCCGATAAGAATTCCTCAGAGTGGTAAAAGCGTTATTTAGACATAGATCTTAAGAGGCTATTTTGCATTTCTTCCATTGCCGGATATCTATTTCCGCTGGCAAAGGAATTCCCTTTAATTTCAAGCAAGGAAAAGGTTACAACTCGAAAGTTCCCAAATGAGCACGATATTTGGTTATTTTAATTTTAAATCAATTTCCCCTCTCATCTTAATTCCCTGAAAAAATTCTTAGAACTCTATAGAAAATTGCTGACCTCATTGAATTAAACCTTTTAGTTTAAGCATGATCCTAATTCGAAGGGTTCGTTTGTCTTAATATTATTTGTCCATTTTAACCGCATGAATAATTTAGGGTGGAAGTGCGTACTGAAAACGTGTCACCGGATCCGAGATTTCGACTAAAAGTCATCCATTTAACTTCATTAGGAGAATATTCTTGTACCCGATAACTGCTGCTAATCAATTCTATTCACGCTGAAAGCAATTTAGGGAAAAAATATTGTCCCATTACAGTAAAGGTTTTATTCTCACCTTCATTTTGCTACGAAGGTAAATTTATAGCTACGCCAGTGAAATATCTCATAAAGCGTCAGGAAATCTCTTAATGGAAATGGGATTAACACAAATGATCCATCATTCTACTTGGATTACAAGCGGTTATACATTTCTCGGTGTGTATGCATATTGCATGAAAGTAATTCATTACTAAGCCCCTCACTTAAATATGTTTTATTGAGCATACGTGTCGTTTTCGAGGACTAGATACATATGAGTCTCGCGGTAAATCGATCCCAAAGATATTACCTCTCCACGGGAAATACTATATTTGTCACAGATTTAATCTTTTAGATGATAACAGAGAAAAATGTTAAATTATTTACATTTGCTGACTGATTTTCAATAAATCTATATACTTCATTATTTATTACGTATATACAAATATTTATTATATTCGAGACTTTAATGAAAATGTGGTAAAACATTATAACCGAAAAATAAATGAATGATTTGATTAATTGATATTTTAAAATATACCATTTTGCAACCTATAATAAAAATGGTCCATAATGGTTTATCATTATTTTCTTCCAAACAATGGATTTTCATGAAGATTTTACCAAAAAAACATTCAAACAAAATAAATGAAAAATTAGCACATGAAGAAAAACTAAAATGTTTGCTTTAAAATGTATTATTTTAATATAAAATTGCACGCTTGAAAAGTACTCATCGAAAGGGTTTGTATTTTTTCCTAAATGTAGATCTTACTCACGTTAAAATTTTCAAAAAGGGACACATTTAAAATTTCATATAAAACAAAGATAGTTTTTGAAGTATCTGAGGTAAGAAACGGAATTTCCAAAAGGAAATAAGAGCTTATCAATCTGCTTTATATCAAAAGGTATTTTAGTAGATACATGGATGAAATTTTAAGCTCTATTTATTCCCGTGAGACGGGAATTTTCCAAGAAACATGAAGAACGACGAACTGACTTTAACGAACGTTCGTGATTAACTATTAGGGAGTTGTACTGAATTTAGGATAGGATTAAAATAAGTTTAGAGTTTCTGGATCATAACTTTAATTTAGCTTGAAGTACCTACCAACCACTATCGTGCTGGGATTAAATTTGTTTATTAGTGAATCTGGGGATTAAGGATATCTAAAAATAAATTGGTATCTACGAAACTGTTAGTGGAAAGTTGAAATTTCCCCCAAGAAATATTTTTAAATCCACAGAGACTTAGAAGAAGCTTATTTTAACCTGTATCCACTTAGGATATCGATCAAAGTACGGTGCTGGTTCAAAAAAATCAATCTGATGTATCTGCACTCTTCATAAATGGAATTTTTGGTCGCCCGTCTATTTCCCGGTGTGTCCCCATTATACGTCTACAGCCTACACATGGCTTATCCTTAATTTGCTTCAAAAATATTTACCGGCATTTACCTTAGCCGACCGAGTTGAATCTCCTTGGGAAACGGGAGGCCAATTTCACCCCTTCGCTCATAAGGGATTTTCTCTTTGTCATCCCAACATCCACAAATTTATGTTTTTCCTGCAATTTCTGTTCCTTAGTGTGTCGCAGAAAACCGGCAGCCGGAGGAGCACAGGCATGCCACACCACCAAAAGCAAAAGCAGCTATATTTTCGTTCGATGTTTGATATGCGGCACAAGTTCTCTTCTGTTAAGTTGCAAATCCCTATATGATCTGTATCTGCCCTGATAAGTATTCAGGTCATGTCGTCATGAAATGGTTTAGAGCATAAAACAACAATGATGGAGAGAAGTTTACGAGACACAAAAACCCAACAACAAAAGTCCTGGGAAAGAATTCAATGCTCGGAAAGAAAAGGTTTTTCAACGGAAAAACTCTCCTCCCGGACGGCTGGCTCCTGCAGCATGGAAAAACTCCACTACTAATTACGATGCAGAAAATTTCCTAAATATTCTGTTTCAGGGCTTTTTTTCGCAAAATTTTGTAAATATATCCGGCGAGATGTAAACTGGCGCAATTTGTATCCATTTTTTTTTCTAAATTTTAGAAGACATTTTGTTGTCTGTATGATGCAATTTTTGCATGGCTGCGTCACATAATTTTAAATGCATTGAACATACTCGCCTAGAAGTGGATGCGCGAAACAATCGACCCTCCCAACAACGAGTTTTTTACATTACATACCTTTCAACATTTTTCGCAAAATTTATATTTACTTTATCCAAATAGCACTCTCAACAAAAAGGGCAACAATTGAAGGCGAGAGACATGAGATAAATTAATTAAAAATGGGTTTTCGTTGTTGGCTCCTAAGCGAAAAAAGTGATATTCTGTCGTTTTACTAAAATGGAGTGAGGCAATTACTACATTCTGGTGCTCAATATCTATTTTATTTCCCTTATCGCACCCGTGGGAATGGATGGATCTCGGAGGGAAAAAGCTTCCTCATAACATTAATCGCCAGAACTCTTATCATGGAATTGATTGATTGCTTAAGAGGTCGTTTTGTCTTAATTGGATTTTATTGATTGCCCAGAAAACTGATGGTTTACTGCGCAGAAGGTATCTTACTGCAAACGTTCATTTTCTCATTTGCAAGATAGCATCTCTTATAAATGATTAAGTGTACTAAGTAGAGCTCCAACTAAAGTAGAACCTTTTAGTAAATAAGAAACAATCACCCTCTAAAAACGATTATGATATTGCCCATCTGCAATATTACTAACATTTTAAACAAATTTCAAAATTCGTTAAAAAACACTTCAATTACCTGTATTTAAATACTCCTTTTATTGGCTTTCGGAAAAAAAAGTAAAATATTTATTTAAATTATTGTATTTGGAGAAGATTAAAATATTGTTAAAAGTACAAATAAATAATAAATAGACAAAAACAACAAGAAACCATTTTTTGAAAATCGCAACGTGGTGTAATCTCTCAAATATGTACTTCATAGGTCAGGTTTTACTAAAATATGAACTTTTTTGCTTTTAATAAAAAGATTTCAACCTTCATAAATATATGTATAAATATCCCTTCCATAGAACCTGAATATCGATTTTGAAATATATTTCACCTGTGGTCCCTGCGACGCCTTTCGACCGCTATAATTTTGAAAAACTGATTTTGCAATCCATTGTCTCGGAGAAGAGAAGACTCCATCAGAGGGCAAAGATTAAATGCATCAATCAAAGCAAGCCGGGTGGTAGCTTTTCATTTTTCACACCTCTGTCTACCCCAGCGGAATCACCTCATTTCGAATTCAGGGCATATACTAAAATCAATGTATTATATCTCTGACACAACCCTTCAGTATGGGAAGGCAGTGGCACGTCTAATGGTTACATTTTACCACAAAATAAAGTCCAAGGGAACTGCATCCACCCCCGTGCCGCAGGGTCTTCGCTTAGATTGAGAGACGAAAGTTCTTGGGGGGCGACATAATTAAATGCCTTTCAGGAAAATATGGACTTCTGATCCATGAATTTTGCTGAAAGAAGAGGGTCGCCGCCCGTAGCGCACTGTCAGATGCTATCGTTCAGGTGGTTTAATGGTTCACTCGAACGTGACCGTGCATAAAGTTTTAACCTTATGCACGAAGAGACCCCACTAGGGGATGGTGAAGCAGTCATTCGCTGTTTGTTTGAAGTTTCTAAAACGTCGAAGCCCAGAATAAATCCAAAAATTTAAAAATTGTTAAGTGTTTTTTAATGCCGAGTGATGCATCAATTTTGCCAATAGGTCTTTGCAGATTAAGCACATTGAAAATTTTTTGGATGTCTATTTAAAGATTATAGAAGCACTCGCATACTTAAAATGTACGACAGGTGTGGAATACAGAAACAGGCTAAATAGAACGAAATTGTTCAAACATTTCACAAAAAAAAAAAATTAATTCAATGCGCTATCACTATCATTTAATCCACCCTTACTTAGTAGGTATGCACTATGGTAAATGTAACCCACATTTTTCTATATCTTCGATGTTAAATTTCTTAAATTCTAAATAGTGTATTAAAACTGGCAAATATAAACTGCAAAATATTTATAACATTCATCCTCCATATCGGATGCATCAATAAAATTTTTATAATTTAGCTGTGAATTCGTTTTCAGTTACTCAGAAAATTTAATGAAATAAATTTACAAATAACTTCAATTTTAACTTATCATAATAAAAATGCAGTACCTAATTTAAAACAGACTTATTTTTATTTGAGAGAATAATGAAAAATTTCTACACTCTCATTTAAAAACGATAAGTCTCTTGGTCTATTTTATGAAGTAAAACTTCCTGAGATTTAATTCTCTAGATCTAGAACATAAATTATTCTAAAATTGAACGATTTCGATTAAATACGAACTTTTACGAGAATTTCAACCAACCGCCATAAAATTGAAAGTATTTACATTCCCAAATTATCAGGCCACTAGATTGCATGCAGCTTAAGTTAAATAAAATTTTGGTATTTGTTTGTTTGCGAGCGAATTATGCAGTTGAACATTTTAACACTAAGTTATGCAATTAATACATTTTAGGCACAGTTCTACATAGAATAAAATCGATACTGAAGTTTTTAGTTATTCGAACTATACAAAAATGTTTAATAATTTTCATAAAATTGAGAAAAGAATTTCGGTGTAAAATCCACTATGTTCAATTAATTGAATCCATTTAAGAGTTCGAGACTAAGATATATGTAAGTACCTTTCAAATACTGCACCATATTGTAGTTTCAATCCATAAAGCGTACTGTAATCGTAATAAAGCTGCTAACTGCATTCAAAGGACTCTGGGCCAAATTTCGCCAGTATGTAACACGATTTCGGATCTCGAACAAGCCAATTCCCACCTCGCAGAGCTCCATTCATAATTTAAAGTAATCAGGGCATTTGCAGAACTGAAATAGATTCTGCCCAATTGCATTTCTAACAAGAAACCTGAAGTGCTCCTGACAATTAAAGCAAATCAGCTGGTAATGTTCCAGAAAATGCCATTATTGCTGCGGACCTACACTGGAGTCCTGCGAACGGTGTGCGGGACAGCATTCCTCCCAGAATAGAATAGCGCAACCAAATTTTGTTTAACAATGCAAAACTTGTGTAGATGACCCCAAGGAATGCTACTAGCTACCGGCAGGGTTTAGCTGTAATAAAGGCTTTTCAAGTTCGCTCGTAACCATTTCAATTAACTTAATGTCAGCCCTGCGCTCATGTTGAGCACGTACACGAATTTCATAAAATGCATGCTAATCAGATACGTGCGGATCCGGTGTTGCTAATTAGAAAAGCCACCAAAGTGTTCAATCTTCTGAAACATTACTTTGTCAATTTACGGTTCATTATGGTAGGAATTAGTGAAAATATTGAATTCTGTGTTACAATGCAATTGCAATTTGAAAAATATCGATAGTACTCGTACCTTCTTTCTATTTCTAGTCGTAATATATTTCTATATCTTCCCAAAGGAAAATTGGATGAATATGCATTCTCCAATTGGTTCACAATTTAGAACTAAAATTGGACTTTCAGAAACGTTGAATGAAAGTAGTTATGATTAGATTTCTCAAAATATTTCTGCACCACTGTCATTGGCACCCAATGTAGATGATTTCCATGCAAAATCATTTAAATTCCGTCTGCAGTGCCAAATGAACGTAAAAGCTGGTAAAATCTGGTCGACTGACATGTGTTCCCCATTTGGGAAATATTCGGGAATGTTACAGCTGACACCGACGACACTTGATGGAAATTTAAATAAGCCGCTCTGACCAAGCTAGGATTTTATGAACTTGTCAGGTGATTGAGTTTTGTTGCGAAGGTACCCACCAGGACATAGTCGTATTCATCCTAATTAGTACTGTCTGCAACAAGTTTATTTCAAATTCTCTCCGATTCTATTTCCATGTATATTTTCCTCCAGCTCTGGAGGCTTATAGATATTGAACAATGATCAAGACACAGGCATGCATTCAATTAAACGCCCGTATCTACAGAATTTGGCTGATTGGCCAATTATCCTGTTCAATGGTCGAAGCAGTCCGTGCTGCAATTCCAGACACTGTCGATTTCTCGAGCCTGCATTTCCTCCCATATTTCTACAGAAAAATGTTTTCTGCAAAATTCAATCCAGCAACTAGGCGAAGGCCATTCTCTAAAAGGATGGACCGACACTTTTTTATAACTACTTTCAACTTAGTAACTTGCTCTTTTTCGCATTGCATTTTTATTTCAATGGAAGCGAGAGAAAGTTTTTCAGTTAATCAAAGTAAATAGCAAGAAACTCATGCCGTCAAAAGCGAAAAGAACCATTTAAAATCTCAACGAAGAAGAATAACTGCCTTATTTAATTATCATTACTTGTTTAGCACTTTTACGTCGTATGTATGAGGCATAAAGGGGTAATTACGCCCTGCTTGTTCAAAAGAAAAGGAAGACATGTTAATTAGACACTACAACAACTTTTCACTTCTCTACACTTAAGCCGGCTTTCACCTTTCTTCTTCTCTAGGATATTGTAAATTTCACCTTTATTAAAGTAGTTTGCATTACTTGCTGTTCCTGCCTGCAAAGAGTTTTCTTTTGAGTATAATTATACGTGCAAGGAGCAGAGGATGTAGAAAAGAATTTTATTTTTCTAAAGGTCTGTGCGGCATATGTATATTATACATATGTGAATGTTATTTAAATTTTTTTGTTTACACACGCTTTAAAAGTATTTATGTTAGAGAAATATGCTTTCTTAGTAGAGAACAAAATGGTTTGATACTTTAGAAAACTTCCTCCTCAGCACTTCCTAGCCTGTTTTCTTATTTTTGAGAACACGTAGTAGTTTTTTTTACAATTTAACGTAGTAAATAACAAAGAACTTGTGGCACCAACTTAACTAATTAACTTGGGGCACTGCTATTATTTTTAACACTGCTGCAATTTTTCTCTATATTTTAATAACTAAATGTTCTCTATCAGAACCATAAAGTGTCCCCTTAAATATAGTTAGTTCTTATCCAATTAAATTTAAAAATGTATGTTAAAAAACTTTTCCAAAACCAATTTCGAATTACTTTTAAACCACACTTTTTTTCACTAACTCTCATTAAATATTTCATTTTCTGTTTCCAACAATTTCAGACATATTCATCAGACATACGTGCAACTTCTTTTTTCTCATTTATATTTTACGGAATTTATAATTAAAACCACAACAAAATCGACACTAGAGAAGAAAAGTTTTTACACTGTACAGCATGCATACATACATACGTATGTATGTATGCATGTGAAATTCATTAAATCGATCCTCGTTGCTCACTTTTGTTTTCAATTAATTCAAGAGAAGATTAAATGCTGAAGTTATGTGGCAAATGTTAACGCACGACTAATGAATCTATTATAAATCAAGAATAGTTTAAAAGTTTTTATTATTCCCATGAATATTTTATTAAAAAGCTTAAGCAATTTAATTCAGTTCTGATGCACTTCAATATTTTAATTTGCTGGTTTTATGGCGAGGTTTCCTACATAATTTAGACACCTTAATTTTATTTAGTGTTTATAATGCAGTCATTTAAAGATTTTATTTCTAAATAACTATTGGAGAATTGACTTTTTATGCACTGAAAAGTACCTTTAAGATTTTGTGCTCTGAAAGAAAAGTGAAAAAATCAAATTTTTACTATACTATTTTACTATACATACATTCTATAGTTGATCATTAATTTTAATCATTACTACAGAAGTTATTTATTCGAAAAATTTCTAAAAAAATAGCTTAGGCAGGTATATTCACAAATTTCAATCCAATATATCGAATCATGGTAATGTTTGATGAAACTTTATTAAGCAAAAATAGCTTCAACATTTTTCTTAAAAAATTTAATGTTAACACTTCAACATAAATACTTAGAAGGCACACTTTCGTCAGACATAAGATTGAATTTTGAAAGATTAAACTGTGGACGCGATATGAAAAATTCATGTCATATGTATCACAACGTTATTTTGGCTAGTCGAATATTATTGTCTAAATCTCACCTTCCTATCGACAAACTGCCTTTTGATTGGTCATAAAATCGATTGGATCGTCCTATAGAAAGCTCAATAAACAGCAACAAACCCAGCATTATAGGTTCGGCAATTATATGAACGCCGAAAAATTTTATATTTGCCGAAAGCATCTTTATTGTGTTTCCCTTCAAAAAATAAGAAGGAGGAAAAACGAAAAACTCTATTTCGCTGTTTCCGTCGTAATTCGGCGAATGGGTGGAAAAGAGTCATAGCGTGATGCTATCAAAGTTATATTACGTCCAGGCAATCAATTATTTATTGCTGAAGCTTGCAAAATTCTAGCCATAAACATGCTGGACACTGAAGAATTTTTATGGAGGGATATCTTACTGAAATTGGCGCCCCTCCAATAACTCACAGTTAATGGTGCGAATAATGTCATTTGCAAATGCTTCAGCTGCTCCTCGGAATCCTTAATTTGTTCTATTAATTTCATCGATAGGAGCTAATTTTGTAACATGCTGCGTTGCCGGAGTTCGCTGACCCAAACAGACAAGTCATCTGACACTCATTTTCTGCAGAATGATTCTGTAGCCAATTTGATGAAATTCGCTATGCAAACTTTTTGATGGATTTCTAGTAAATATGTTTAGAAACATTTTAAATGTCCCAACAACTTGCTTGAAGAAAACGCATAATTTTGAAGGAAACACTACCTACGCCATGATCAAATTAAAGCGCGGCCCCAATGAAAAAAAGGATGAATACAAAATTGCGAGGAAAGTGTGGAAGCAGCTGCCGTTCCTTAAATTTTCTATTCTTTTGATAATTTTTCCTTGAAAAACTTCCATCCCCGACAAAGTCCTGTGAGTGCGAACTCCGGAGTTTTTGCTTAGGGGTAAATACACGCTTTGATGTCGGGGAAAGGAGCCCTTTGCAAAATCGAACCAGCGGTCGGATGTGTCTTCCAGAGCGTACTTCCATCAAGTTATTTTTTAAGGAGCACTAAGTATACACTTCCCGCAGTAGGGAGGAATTAGCTGAGCACGCGGTGCTTGCGTCGAGACCCATTTAATTATTTTTTCTGATGATGGTCTCTGTTCATAAAATTCTCTTTTGCAGTTTATGCAACCATGTGTGTTTAGGTGTCGAGTATCAGAATACATTTGATAAACCTGTTGAAGCATAAATTGTATAATCGTTAAAGGATTACGCATTTACCATTTACCGACTGAAAATTTCCGTCAAGAGTTGACGTTATTATATGTTCCTTCTATACATTCTCTTTGCTTTTTTCAAATCGATCAATAAAGAGGTAAGTAGCAATATTCAAATTAAAATTAAAATTAAAAATCAGTGTTTCCCATCTTATCATGAAGTATAAACTTTTTTTTAAAACAGTTATTGATTTTCCTTCGGACTGACATTATTTCTCCTTATTTTCAAAATATTGCTATTCAAATTTTATAATTGATGTATATATGTATGTATTATTTGTATTCTTCTTTAAAATTTGAATCATGGATGTGGCAGCTGACGATCGATCTGCACGATTGTGGCATCTAAAGTGACCGCACTAAAGATGGCTGGCAAAATGTAATAGTAAACTTAAAATGTTCGTTTTAGGTTTTGAGTTACAAAATTGCTCTTAAATTTTCTATAATTTTCAAAGATTGTTCACTAGGAATGGCCCTGTCTTCTTGAAATGTTTTAAATTATTCTCGTATTTAAAAATGTCATATACTATATGCGCCTTTTTCGCATGCATAATATTTATTTCAGCTTATAAACAACTATACATATATGTATAATATATAGAACTTTTCAGACAATCCTCGTAATAATAAAGTAATTCACAAATGGTTGTTTCTCTTCCTCATGTTACCTTTAAAATTCGTTTATACTATTCTAAACAGAGAAATTGAAAACTAAAAACATTCATGAAATATAAGAACTATCACGTAGTTCATTTTGAAGAAAACTAATTTTTTTTCGATTAAGATTTTGACGATTTTTATCCGGCATATTATATTTTTGTGACTTCAAAATGACTATGCCTATTGTTCAAATTAAAAATTATTATAGGTAGCATTTTCGGAATACATATATCTCTTTTAATTTCTCAACTTTAGCTTTTTAAACCACTAGTCTCTTTTACGACTTAACGATCAAATTATTCATAAACTTTTAATTCTACGTGCTTCAAAAGTACCAAATTCATTTAAACATAGATATCTGTCAAAAAGTATCTACTTAAATTATTTGTCGATTCCGTTCAAGAGGTTAACGTCGATTTCCGGGATACTCTATATAAGCTAATCATGATCAATCAAATTACAGAAAATTGAAAATTTTCTAGCTCTACTTGAATTTTATTATACGTTCACATAATAAGATATGCAATTCCCAAATGGAGCTTGTGCATGTCATTTAATCTCACAGAAATTACGGAGGTTTACACATTAAGCCAAAACACTGTCAAGGGGATTAAGATTTGGTGTTATTGCTATTATTGGAGTATTGCCAACAGCAACGCATCGCATTACCTGTAACATATATTAAATACTGATCAATTAATTTAATCTTATATGCAAACGTCGAAAATAATGAATGTCACGTATTGTTGGAGTTTTGGTTTCTGTAATAAACAAAGTAATTCCTTCGTTTCTAATTATAAAATATCTTCAATCGCAAAAATGTTACAAGCCCAAAATACCCTCTATCTGTGCCGATTGCTTCATCGGCGTTATCAAATTAATTATTTTTGAAGGTGTACGATGTTACAAGCGCATAACTTAATTGATTTCGTGAAATCCGTAAAGCTTTTAAGACTTCACATCCATTAGTACAATCCGTTTACTTTGCAAAACCGCACAGTATTACTTAACGTCCTTGCTGGCAGCATTTAATTACCAATCGATCAGAAGCTTTTGCAAAATTTCACACCCATCGAATCGATTGGAACGCGGAAATGTATGGGGAAGCATCGAACGGTTCGTAAGGCACGATTTCCTGGTTTTCTGAGGGAACATTTTTGAATTTTCTGATTTTTTGCAAGGCAAATCTGCAGCTCCTGTGTGGGTTACACCTTCTATTTTGTGAATTTTTTGTACTTTCAAAGGAAAACCGATTGTAGATGTGCAAGTCCAAAACACCACACTTAATGGTTTAAAAAATGTGGGCTAATATGTGGAGACTGGAGAAAAGAATATTTTAAGTTTTTTTTTTTGCTAACTAGTAAGAGTTAATTCAACCTCACCTTCATTTTTTCACGCACTCGAGAAATTAGGTAAACCCATGGCGCTTATTGTGCATTTTTTGTATCATTGCTTTTTTTATTATAATTACTTTTAAGCAACTTGTCATGTGGGAATATTTTAATTGATTTTTGCTTATAGGCGTAATCTAGTAGTAAACATTTACATATCGGAGTAAGTAGTAATATATGTACATATGTATGTATATGCGTAAAATTAAAAGCAATCTGAATTTTACTGTTTCAGTACAAATTTAACAGGCCCAAACATAGTCCAAAGCAGGCACGGTACGCCCGTTCTATACCCAAATGAGCCACAGTGCGCCGAAGCAAAAATTGTAGTTCTTAAAGTTTAACCTGCCATAGGCACTTACATTATGTATACATGCCATCCGCACCCAAAACAGATCAAATGAACATTTAAGCAGTATTATGCATGCCTGTGAAACGGGAGTATTTTTGAATTCCATATCTATTGCGAGCGCGTATATATACTGCAAAACGGGCATAATTCTTAATTTTATGGATAGCTCGTTCGTTCAGCTTCTTAATAAAAAAAGCTTTTCTTTAAGAAAATCTCAGAAGCCCTAAAAAGAACAACATAAATTTAAATTTGGAATTTGTCATTGCTACTTACAACATAAACATCTTAAACTTTTACTAAATGTTTAAATTCGTCGAGGCAATCCAACTCATCTTCTTTAGCTTAACATTTCTACGTAATCGTATGCATTTCCGGAAAGAAATAAAATATAACTTACAAAAAGTGTTAGTAATATTATAATAATAATAGTAATACCTAGATACCTCAACTAATTTGACAATTAAAATAGTTCTTGTTTTTAAATAGGTAGGGTAAGGGTGCCTAATATGAGATACCATTTTTATTTTTGGCCATAAAACATAAATTATTACACTAATCACTATGAAAAGTGCAATATTCGATAGGGTATTTAATGAAGTTTATATATGAGAGACCGTTTAGTTCTAAGTATAATACATTTTTTATTATATCAAAAAATATTAAAAAGTTTAGAAATTACGTCTCAGGCAAATGGTCTCCTATTATGAGATACTGAGGGTTGCTAATATGAGATTTAGAGAAAAAGAAAGAAATCAATTTAATTTAAACTTTTTATTGGCTATATTCTCTAATTAACAATATCACACTCCTAAATAAATAGGTTTAAGTACGACTTAATATATTTCTGTAACGTACATAGGTATAATTTATATTAGACTCATCATAATCAAACTTTTATTCGAAATCTTAGATATTTAAACACAAATAATACAAAAATCGATCTGTCGTTACTTCTCCACAATCCTCATGACTCCCACTTGAAACAGCCTTGACATTTAGCCCATTTTTCTCCTCTCATTTTAGGAGCCCCCGTGTGTCTCATATTAGGGAAACATCTATATTCAACAAAATGGGTGCCTATTATTTCTTAGTAAAGAAAATACAACAAAACTGCAAATGTATCGTAAAATTCATGTTTTAATTGACACAATGACTGTAAATTAAAATCATTTAGTGTAATTAATACGGTTGTAAAATACCTTGCAAAATTTGATGACAAAAATTTGGTTTTGGGGTTTCGTGAAAATCAGCGCGTACATAACCTAACTTCGCCTCGGACTGGGAAGCACTAACACACGTTTCGATCTTTTGCCACGTGGCTTCTAGCGACAGTAGCGCCAAATGGCTGCGGCGATTAGTTTCGCCAAAACCTAACTATCTCATATATGGCGACTATCTCATATTAGGCACCCTTACCCTATACATAATTATAGTTTTAAATAAAATATTTATGTCACATTTAATTAACTCAAAATTAAAGTTCTTTTTAATATCAATGTATTTGTGTTATGATATTTTTTATTATTATTTAACATACTAGATTTTAATAAATAAAATTTAAACTTATAGAATATGAAAAAATCATAGGAATTAAGTCTAAAGCTATTTTATCACTTATGAGTGCATATTTTCAAATTCTGGCAAATAAAACACCTATTTTCTGTTCCTATTATTAAAACATTAAGAAACCAAAAAATCGATATTTCTTACGCGAGAAATGTCCTTGAAGAGTTACAATGTAATTAGCATTTGCATGCAAAAGATAAACGTTGTCGCTTATATTCAATAATCGATTTTTAAATTTTGCCTACATAAGCATACAACGAATTTCGCAAATATATGCACCCAAAGAAGGAAGCAAATAGATAAATATGGTGCCACAATTATTTTACCTTCAGTAAGTTACAGTGTCGTGCTTAGTAAATTTCGAATATATGTAAGTGAAGTGAAGAATAGTCAGGACCATGTACGAAATTCCCGGAATTCCTGAAGAGGACTTAGATAACTCCATCACATATGCCCTCTTGAGGAGGGACATGGCGAATTTTTTGAACGTTGGAAAAACCGAGAAAAATTTTAATCAAACATTGGATCCAGACGCCTACGAAAGAGATAAAGAAAGAGTTCGAAGGGCTCAGCTAAAATCCACCGATGGAAATACTGCCGAAATATATGACCAGGTACGAAGGAAGGAGGAGGTCTTTTGTATGCTCGTATATCTTCTTTTTAAATTGCTTTACCAGTTCTACAGGGATCACAAACTTCTACTGGTGCTTTTTCGAGTTCTGGGAGTGATGCCAATTCAAAGGAGCGCCCCCGGCCGAATCACATTTAGTTGGAAATCTTCAGCTACAATTTACGCAATATTTTTCTGGTCAATGATGACTGTCATTGTTTTGATAGTGGCCCGAGAACGTATCGAAATTTTGCATAAGACCAAAATTTTCGATGATTACATCTATTCTATAATTTTTGTCATATTTCTAGTTCCACACTTTTGGATACCTTTTGTTGGATGGGGTGTAGCCGGTGAAGTTGCAAAATATAAAACTATGTGGGGAGCCTTTCAGGTGAATGAATTTTTAATAATTTTAAAACAAAATCTTTGAAAATAGAAAATAACTTAGGTACGGTTCTTTCGTGTAACTGGCTCTACACTCCAATTCCCTCGTTTAAAGGTGGTAATTGTAATTATATCTGTTGCTTGTCTTTTGTGTGCCATTTTATTTCTACTTTCGCTGAGTGTTCTACTTGACGGTAAAAGATTTTTTGCTAGTTAAATTATTTCTACTTTCTGTAATATAATACTAAGGGTATCCACTTTGGCACACCTTGGCATATTACCACATTATCACCATGATCAACATGAATTGCGCTCTTTGGTATATAAACTCCAGAGCTATTAGAGATGCGTCGGATAGTTTGTCCCTCAGATTTAAAGATGTAACGTAGTAAGAAAATTAACGATTATTCTTAATTTAATATTTTAAATTTTTAGGATGTAAAAATCGAATGCAATGCACCTATGATTTCACGGTACCGATTCCTTTGGTTAAACCTTAGCGAATTATTGCAATCGCTCGGTAACGCATACGCAAGAACTTATTCCACTTACTGCTTATTTATGTATGTAATATAATATTATATGTTTCTACAAATTATTTTTAAAAAAAACTTACTATAACATTTTCAGGTTTGTGAACATAACTATAGCGATTTATGGAGCATTTTCGGAAATATTCGACCACGGGTTTCATTTTTCTTTTAAAGAAGTAGGTTTGCTTGTGGATGGAATATACTGCTCAATTTTATTATATATTTTCTGTGACTGTTCACACAAAGCCACTTTGAGAGTGGCCCAAGGCGTTCAAGATACACTTCTTTCTATTGATTTGAGAACAGTGGATAAGCAGACAAAGATGGAGATTGATTTGTTCATTGTGGCAATTGAAATGAATCCTGCTGTTGTTAGTCTAAAAGGGTACACCAATGTTAATCGTGAACTACTAACTGCGGTAAATAATTCAATTATTTTCTTGGTATCCCATTTATTTAATTAATATTTTTTCATTACTTACAGTCTGTGGCAACAATAGCAATTTACCTCATTGTGCTGCTGCAATTTAAATTATCTCTCCCGAAAGTAGCAAGCACAGTTTAATAAACATAAATATTCTATCTCACTCAGAGAAGAATGGAACTGAATATCGGATAACATACAACAGCCAATAACGAGATGTTCAAAGAAAACATTTTCGCACGTATAGCTTTGATTTAAAATCCGTATTTCTAACCACATGATTGGATTGGTCTAAAATCAAAACCTGAAATATCGATAGTATTAAATGTTTACTTTTTATCAGTCTTAGCAACTCTCACAAAACACGTGAATTTTTTAATCTTATTGTGGGTGTTTTCATTAGAAGGCCTAAACACTAGTAGAAGTGCAAATAGCAATTATAACATTTTATCAATTATTAAAGCATTGTATACTATTGGATCTTTTTTCTGACACCTTGGGAAACCTCAAAATCACGGAATATTTCTATGGTGATGCTGTGAAAAAATTTAAATTAGTGTTCACCATTGTGTAAACCATTGTTCAATAATCCATTAAAAAGAATAAAAATTAAGTCAAAAGGAATGTTAAAACAAATTAGGGAACAAATTGAAAATCAATTCTTCTCACCGACTTCAATAAAGCAAATACACGTTTTACCTATAGGATCTTTTAGAATCAAAAGTAACGTAAATACAATATAAACAATTGTGGTTTGTCACATCTCGAGATATGCAGAGGATTACTAAAAGTTGTTTGCATATCAAATACTGAATTTAAACCGAAATACCAGACCATAACATATCGATTTTGGTCGCAAAATATTGTACATACTCTGTAATGAACCAACATTTAATATATAATTTTAATAGCTTTATGTCTAATCAACCTGAATCGAACTCAATTACTTTCATTGGTTCTAATTATAGACTATGTATTATTAATCTTAGCTCACGAAATTGCATAATATTAACATTCCCCGTCTGTGTTTTCTTGTTGGCTAAAATAGTATAAAATGCTTCTGCATCGCTCCATATTCATGCACAAGTTTAAAATTGCATTGCAGATTTTCTGAGTTGCAAAATTTTTGAAACTTGAAATTTGATGATACCCACTTCCACTTTGCAATACTGCTGGGGATGCTCATAAGTGTCGAAAGGTATTCTGCGGGTGCCATAACACTTTATAAATAATTTACAAGAAAAGTTTTTTACGACGACCACAAAATGCTTCAGTAGTCGAAGTTTAGTCTTTAGTCGGAATTTATGCATACAATGTGTAAAATTGCAATTTTTAAAGCTGTCTAAAAGCAAATATTTGTGTTCCATTTAAATCGTAATACAATTTTGAAAAAATAGTTTTGAAATTACCTTTCTGCTGTGAATACAGGGAAGTAAAATGAACATTTTTAAGCAAAAGCAACACATCCTCCTGATGCGATGCAAAACAAATAGGATATTATTGCTCAAAGTTGACACTGCACTTCTTTTCTACTACCGTTCGCGGTCTATGGCTAATTAAACAGCTCCGTCCCACTGCATTCGTCCTGCTCTTAATTTAAATAAACCAAATGGGACGCACATCTCATTTCCCCGGAGTTTCTAGTGCTCGCAAAGTTAGGCAAACATCGAGCGCATACTAGATATTCCTCAGTCTGCCGGCTTAATCCAATATTTTGAGGAAAATTTTATTACAAATTTAATAAATGGAGGAAGAAAATCCTGGGAGCATTAAACAAAGCTTTTTTTCATATATCATGCGAACTGTGAAAAAGTTGCATTAACTAAGGCGTGGTGCTTTATACCAAGCACAGCGGGAATTCACACATAAGAGAACGTCATGTTAAGCTACCGTGGCGTGATATGCAATTTTAGGTAGGTGTATTATCAAACAAAAGGTTGCTCCTCTCCCAGGACGCCGCCACATTCACACTTACATGCCATCCCAGCAGGACCACATGACCAGGAACACTTTCCTGGGAAAAAATAAGAATGAAAAACAAGTGTGAGCAAAAGAAATAGAAGCCAGGAAGGGAAAAAAAATTAGATCTGTGAATTTAAAAGTACAAAATTTCTTTGTACACACGTGGGCGACACGTAGCTAACGTAATGTTTCCTTGCTATATGTAGACAGAACTTCAACTTCATTTCTGTATCGGTATCAAGGTATCACGAATATATTTCGGTGATATAAAATAATAATAAAAAGGAGAAAACCACAGATATGTCGACAGAGAAAAAACTCCTTCTAAGGGAAAAGGGTAAACTATGTACATGGGCCTGAACTTTAACATTTTGTGTAATAGAACCTGAAATTTATCAAAATACAAGGCGGTCTTGACAATTTACTAATAAACGTAGGAAACCTCGAAGGAGGGAGGTATATATGTATGTATAAAAAAGTTCTCGTTTATCAACTACAAATGGAAGGACATATGACAACAATAATTTAATTTCATATTGTTGTCCGACAGGAAAAATGTATTCATTTATTAAGATCTACATATGTACGTAAATGCAATGCGTCATTGTAAAAACTCACTACTACCAAAATTGGTATTAAAGTCTGAAATCGTAATCGCATTTACTAAGTCGTTAACAATCTTAAAAAACCCACATTGAGGCATTTGTACTAAAAAACTAGTAAACGCTCGAAAATAACTATATTGTAAATGAACTGCAAAATATTTGTATTATAAAGACTCTTAATGCGTAAGTATCAATAACGAATAGAAATAAAATTACAAGTAGTACCTATTTTAAAATACGAAAACGCTGCCGAGTAAGATTTACAATCGATTCCAATTAGAACTCATTCAATTGCAATTCATAAAACTTTTTTCGTAATCTTGATTTTCCTGAAATGACAACACACTTTAATAACAAATGGCCTAATTAACACGAATGTTTTTGCAAACTTTACATACATATATTTAGAACTTTTAGTTTCCTAACATTTGGAACTTTTTCGATATATCCATGAAATGAAATACGCAAGCGAAAATTGTATATACTCGTATGAATGTAAAATAGAAAAGTTAAATCTGTTAAAAGTATGCATGCGTCAATTTACGTATAACTCCACTATGAATTTTTAATAAAGTCTTTCGAGATATAAAATTATTATCATAATGGGTTTACACCCAAGTTATTAAAAGTCACTAGAAAAATTAAGTGAAGTTATTACCTACTTGAAAGAGATGAATTATTATTATTGCTACAGACACTACTAACTTACATGATTCTAATGAAAATTGGTATGTACATTCGCAAAATCGAATCAAATACAATTTAGGCTACCCGATAAAAAGCTCTTTAATAAATATAGACATGTCTTCATTCATACATTTGCATATATGTATGGATGTAAATTTCTGAAAAAGAGTTGAGCTAACGCAAAACTCAGGTAGATAATTTCAGTTAGGAAAGGAAGAGGTTCGTTTTATTCCAGCGAACCAATTTCATGGAAAATTATTGGTCGTTAAAGTGTATTTTATTACGAAATTGGAGTATTCTCATGATTGGAATTTCTTCCGTCTTGCGAGGACGGCGACTTTGAACGTTTAACATCTTTAAAACAAATTTCCTGATGGTAAAATGCTGTAAGAAAACTGAATCACTTACCCACTCACCACGGGTTTGTTTTAGAAGCGCACACCCGCACTGTGTCCGCCCAGGAGCAAATCCGGGTATACATCCAGAAGTCCCCGCAGGAACTTCGTGGACAAACTAGAAACAAGTTAAGGCAATCAAGCAAACGGCCTTAGAAAACAAATTTTATTTCTAGATCAACACTCGTAACGTGTTTACGAGAATTGTGACCATCGATAACTGCAGATACTCTGATGATGTGTAAAAGGAGTCATCACACACATCTGGCGCAGATATACTATCGAAGATTTTTTATGGATGGAACGTGCTATGAACCGATTCTTTATGGGGAGGTTTTTCTGGGTCCCACTCGGTGTGTCGCTTTGCAGGAAATCAATGGAACTGCCCCGAATGGGAAAAAGGAGCAGATAAATACAGATCTGCTCCACCGATGACTAAACGTGCATTGAACCTTTGATATCTCAATGTAACACTGGCCTTGGATTTCGCATGGACGCACGAGACCAGCTCGTGTTGTACCTATATAAAAGAAAATTGGGTTCCCGAACGGAGCAGTAATGTGCGAAATGACGACTGCACATATGTTTTTTATATATTAATTCAATTGATAATTCCGGGAGCAGCCCTCCTGACAGGTGGCCAGAAAGGGATGTCTCACCAAGGAGCACGGGAAACAAAAGGAGCTAATCTTAGATTGATTAATGGCTTTCAGATTGGATACCATAACTCCAGGGTGGGATGAATAGAAACAGATTTCAAGGACCGTTTACACAATATAGAGTGATTCAAAGCAAATGTCTACTGTATCTGACGGAGAAGTCTATTATTCATTCTTCTCATTCGAAATAGTGAAATAGTTCAGAGTAAGTAAATCTTTGAATAGGGTAAATCGATATTTAAGGGGAAAAACAAAAAGGGTGTGTTGGGTCATCTATAGATACGAAGCCACTCTTTCAATCTTATTGTCACAAAACATATTTTAACATTTTCATTAGTATTCTAAGACCTATTTAATTCGTACCAATGTATGAAAAAAAAATCTAATAGGACTTCTGGAAAATTAAAAAATTGGTTAAGTTGCTACTTCACGATGACGATAGTTTTCTCTGTCAACGTTATTTAAGCTAAAAATCTTTTGGTTAGATAAAAAAATAGTAAGCAGTCATCATGTGTATGTAACTACATAAATTATAGGGTACTCAACATTATTATTAAAAGTTCCGTTTTACGTAAAATAAATTTTTGCCATTGTTATTGATTTGTTAAGAAGAAATTTGTATCATGTTTCCTCCAGGAAAGTTCAAAAATTAGCATAGCAGCAAAACTACTAAATTTGTTGCCAGTAGGTATCTAAAGTGGTCGTTTCAATGCAATTTACGAAAATTAATTTTTACGATAAGGTTCAATGTTTAAAGTGTCAAATCGACTAGACCTAAGACATTGGCCTATTGGACCGAAAAAAGCACTAATGTGTATATCAATTACCAAAAATAATAAATGCGGAAAACAAATCCTAAGTAATGCAATAAAACCACTTCAACTGATTGAAAAAATAAATAAAACTATCCTTTTTAGAGCAATTTACTATATGAAAATAAATTAAAGGTATCCAATATTTTATTATATATTAAAAAATAACTTCAACGATATTTTCAAGATATTTAATTTATAGTAACAAAATTTAAAAACAAGTTTCTAGCTATGCATTCAATATTTATTTTTAAACACGGTCCCTTAATCCTTCTTGCTCTTATAAACCGTCTTGTCCCTGCCTCCAGTGATATCCAATATTAGACAAGTTTAAAATTAAATTTTTGATTATGTCAGACCAACCATCACCCACATCAAAAAATTAACGAGTTTTGAAATAAAGAAGTGAATGACCCCAGGCTGTTAAAAATCTGAAATTATTCTCCGTAAGTACTTCCTTCATAGGCAATAAGTTCAGGAACAGATTTGAAGGGATGTACGCCAAGTGTGTGGCTATCTTTTTACAGAAAAATTTTGAAACTCTTTTAATAATTTGTAATATTTGCACTTTAAATTGTAGTTAGTAAATACATCTTAGATTTCGTCTAAAACAATTTATTATAGTGCACTATTCGTGGAGGAACGGAAGGTGGTAAGCAAAAATTCGCCTGCGGAATGATTACTCCTACTCAGTTTGAAATTCAAAAAGGGAAAATCTGTGAAATGTTAAGAAATCGACCGGAAACTAGTGCTCAAAGCTCAAAGGCTAAGGCGAAGACGAAGATGATGGCAGGATGGAAGATGGAATATTACGGTTCCGTAGAAGAAGTAAAGGAGTCGGAGCTCAATCAAAGCGCATCAGACCACTGACATACTTGCAGGAACATGCAATAAACAAATAAGATATGCTTCGTTTGCAATAAGGCGGTACGGAGTGCTGGCAAAGTCGCTGGCAGAACTGCCCTTTGGAGGGCTGATCAATCAATTTTACATCCTTCTGCCGCATTGCAGTGCACTCAACCAGTGCTCAGGTAACTTAGTTCTTTATTCTTGAGTGCTGCAGTGTTTCACCATCGATTTTCGTATGAATTTTCATTCCAAAGCAAAAAATTGAGTTTACCGGATGCAATGAGAGGACTCCAGGCTCCATACTGCTCCGTGTTCGTATTTAAGCCCAGGGGAGCATATTTGCAATGTTTCTTTGGTTAGAGATCTTCAGAACATTTGAAGCAGTTACGAAAATGCTCCGCATCGCACAGTTTCTGCAAATTTCGTTAGTAAGAAAAACACCAAATTCTCCCACTTTGCAAACTTTCCAAAATTAGTGGCGCTCAGACGTGTGCAGATTCGTTGCTAAAACGTAATGGTGACGTCGGTGAATCGAATTGAATTGAAAGGAAGCAGTAGGCAGTGGGCCTAGGCTCGGAACAGTCGCTTAATCAATACGAAAAACGGGAGGATTCGATGGCGTGGGTGACACCCGCGATCGAATCTAGCCCAATATCGGGCTGGGGCTTCTCTGAAACATTTTCCTACGATTAATTCGCCTCGAAAAATTCACGTCACGGAGCGTTCTACATTGCAAACAAATGGCTCAGTAAAACAGGAGAAGAGCTCGAAAGTGCTCGTTAAGATTTGGTTTAATTGAAAGTGGATTAACATAAATCCGCCATTACTTTTACTTAAGGACGATAGAGGGATGAATTTACATTTTATTCCAGACGCTCGCGTTCACTGTTTATTTAGCTCCGATTGGTCGACTCATGAACCATCTTGCGAGCGCTGGCACGGCAAATGGGATCTGGTTCTTTACGAAAATTCTTTTATAAGCCCCCTCCTCGCTTTACGCGCTACAGTGGTTATGAAGCGGATATGAGTGCAATCTCCGCTAATGACATCACCAGGAATATTTAAGTTGACCTAGCATAGACGACATTTTACGCTCCCTTAAGCATTCGCAGCGGATCTCCCTAATGGGAAAAAAGTTAAATTTGTGAACAGCAGCATCTTCTTTATTTCGAAAGGAATTAAGGATAACGTTCTTTACAGTGTTCGGTATCAAACGATTTTTAGCACAAAGGATATGCACGTTTTATTGCGAAATAACCTGCTTCAGGGTTGAGGCCAACTTACATCAAATATTCAACTAATGTAATGGAAAATTTTCTTTTAGAGAAAAGTTTTATAATTCCTTTTGTTTTTTCATGCTGTTGTATTACATAGGTAATTCTTTTTGTAAAGATCAGAAAATGGTGTCCATTAGTAATTTCTCTAAATAAATAACTTCGATGTCTGTTACATTTCATAAATGAGCCATTGAGAATCATATTGGTGTAAGTGAAAACTAAACTAAAATCATATCACTTATCACGCGGTTTTATTTTACCCGGAACATTAAAACTTATTCCAATATGATTTTCAACGACTCAAATGTTTCAGATAGATATGTGATTTTTCATTTATTTATTTTTTTGTGCATTAAAATTTTTAATTTGCAATATCTTTGTTTGATATACATATATTTTGTAAATATCAAGAACATGTGTCCTCAACAAACTATTTACTTTTTTCAGTTTTAACCGAATAAATGGGAAAAATAGTCAAATATGCACTCCACCTTCAGGAAGTTTAGTTTTTAAATATTGTTTTGTTAATTTTTTTTCTTTTTGTGAACGGTCGCTTAAATCTCTTTATTGTAGAATTATATGCCACTTCAAAATTTATGAACAAAAGATGTTTCAATCACTCAAAAAACGTTGGTACTGAAAGCGTTAAAGTGAAAGCTGAAAGTCGTCAAGGTATGGAATGAAATATGCAGTAAAAACGGATTCATTTAATCCCTTCAAAAATACCCTTGCCTTTCAACATTAAGCTCCTCTGGAATTAAAACCGTCCACAGTTATCATCACTATACCAAGTCAGGACGATTGAAAAAGCTCTCACATTCTCGAGTGGGGTCAGGACTCGAAAATACAATCTCCACAAAAGTCATATAAGCGGTATAAAACAAAAATCGCAGTCATTAAAAATATCTAGGACTGGGGTTGCTGAGTTTGGTTGTGGATCTCGCAGAGCGGACTCAAAATTAACATCATTAAACTGCAGTGGGTCGTACAATAATTCACTCACTATCAGATCGGGTGTCCAATATGAACTATTCACCCGGGACTTCATCGTTCCAAATGTTGAATTCAATTTCTTTTGCGTGGTTTAACATGAAAATGCATTTCCCTGATGAAATTTACTGAAGATACCCAGGGATTTAAGCAGCGTCTGGCTAAAAACCAAAATTTTGATGCTTTGTTTTGATGACACGAAAAGATAGAACCGGCTCGCTTGGCACAAGTTTCTGCTTATTTCGCTGGAAACGATTTCTTTGGGGGAAGTTCTAGCCCAGCATTCATTATGCAAGAGGACAAACGACAATTTTATGAACTCCCCAAGATTGTAATGATACGAGCTATACGAACTGTTCCGAATAAATAAACAAATATGATTTTCGGGGGCATTTCGAACAGGGAGCTCTGTGCGCTCGTTCTCATGAATTTAAATTATTGCCAAAATATTGGAGATTCGGGGATTAAGATTGATTTGATTAATGGCGCAAGTTTTGCTGATTATTTGCTATTGAGGGAAGATTCTGTTTACTCATACTGAGTTTATTTAATAACAAAAGTGCCTCGATAAAAGCAAACAAAAGCTTGAAAACCTGGAAAAGATTTCTCTCAGGGAAAGTGTATATATTTATTGTCTTCCTCTCTTCGAAACTTTTAAAGAAATGAATCTGTTGGGGGCATGGAACGTGGAACCTCAATCATCTTGCACCTGTGTCCATTTTCCCACGACAGGTGCAGGTTCCCACCAGGAAATTCGCCCCTAGAATAAGTGGGAAAATTTGCACGCCTATTCACAGCCATTTCACAATTTTCAGAATACTCATAATTGTACATTTTACTTCGCACTACTTGAAACCCTTGTGGTTGTCGCCATAGTCGTCGCTGCCGTCTAGCCTCCTTCGTACTAAAGCTTAGTGCTCAATTTTTCAATTCAATTCTCTATGAAAAGTCCTGAAGTGGAGCGGCGCGGTGGAGGTGGAGAGAGGCACACAAAATAGGGCGAATATATAAAAACAAAATACAAACGAAACTTTCACTTTTTAGTGCTCCCATTGCACATCTAAAGTGTGTTCAAAATGGTTCAAGAAAATATGTACATACATACATACATGTGTATGTAGAATTCTGAATGCGGACCAAACGAACAACGGTCACACAGGCATTCCGACCTAAAATGTTCGAAGTTTTCTTGAAGACTGTTTCCTTTGGTGCGAAATAAACAGACAGTTAGGGAAAACATAAATAAGATGTATGTGAATGCTTAGAATTTTTCTGGGTGAAAGGGTTCTGCTAGGAACTAAGAAATCGTCGGAATATCTCTTAAAGCAAGTCTATGCAGAAGGGAGAATCGATGTAAAGTGTAGATTTTTTGAAGCATTATCCCACAAATTATGTACAACATATATGTATTATAAAATTAAAGAAAGTCAAGTTTTATTCTTTGGGATTTAGCGCAGCACGCGATAAAGGCTTGCAGAAGATTGCAAATGAATTAATTAATTATACATTTGCTAGATTGAATACTCCGCGAAAGCTTACATTAGGTATTTGGAATATATGTAAACAAATGGAAGACTGCACTTTTCTCACTTTTCTCTGATGAATCAAAGTTTAATTTAATTCATTCAGATTGAATGCGCAGAGTAAGACGATCAAAGAGTGGGAGGTTCTTGGTTCTTTTATACGACTATCAAACACAGAGGGTAACGTAATGCTCCTGGGATGCTTTTTTAGCCAATGAGTGATAATAATTCATAAAATAGATATCCTGGAAAATGTTATGTTACCGCACGCCGATTATGAAATGCCTCATAGCTGGATATGCATAGCGCAAAAAGGAACCTGCCTTAATTTGATATAAAGAACTAATCGGGAATTGAAAAAGATGGGCTTCGGGGACAACCGTTTGCAAATGAGTGCACGATTAAAGCGATGTTGAAAAATTGGCATTAAATTCAAACGATAACTATGAGACTAATCAAATTCAAATCGATTCCCAGGTTTATGCTAAGAAGTTTAAGTGAATCATGTTAATTTTGTAAGTCGAAATAGTTGTATTTTAATTAAGTATTTTTAATATTAGCAAGAACTAAATGTGTTTTATTTTAAACAGTATATCTAATGTTTTTAAAAATGAGTATACATATATTCAATATTTTTATTTTGTTAAATTACATATTTATAATTTGTGTGTGTAATAAAATTTTAAAGAAAATTAATTGGTACATATTTAAATTTTTTTTTCTTTATTTTAAATAAAATATTTAAAAAACCTAAAAATTTAAAATATCTGAATTATAATCAAGTGATTTTCGAGGTGTTTGCATTGTGAAATATTTGAAATAATATTTCTGCATGTTTCGTTTTAAATAATAATATATAAAACTCGAATAAATAAGTTTTAAATTTATTTAAATCCCTCCCTAAAAAATCCCACACAAATCACCAGTTCAGGTGGTGATATTTTGGTGCCTCCGCATGGCCGCTGGTGCCCCACACAGCTGCCATAGCTCAAGGCTTAAAAATTTAAGAATCAAAATTTGCAGCAAAAATAATTCCCTGGAACTTTATTCTATCCGCAGTTCCACTAAATATTACCCGTAATTTTAATTAAATCGCAAGTAAACTTAAGAAAATCTCAATAAACTCAAAAAGTGCTTAAGCAACTTACCTCAAAATTCTCAAATATGGAGGACTCCGACAATTTCACTTGCACACGTTTCGCGACTCGAAAGACAAAATCCCGACCGACGGATCACTACTGATCGAATTAAAACCGAAAACCGAAATAACGAGGCATACTAATTCGCGACCGCACCGGAAAAATTACAACAGAAGGCAAATAAAGCACTTAATTTGACAAAAAGCGGCTAAGCGCAAATGACAACCGAATCGGTGAATTCTCGCGAGAAACTAATCAAACCATCGCGTGGTACACCGCGTGCATCGGAGGCCGCCGCGCTTCCGAGTTCCGATCTTTTGTTTACCAACAACGCACGCCGCGGTGGTCGCCTCCGCTCCGCCGCTCCGTGGTTTTTTTCTTTGGCCTGCTGCGAACTGCGTTATCTTATCAGGCGCGCTGCCGTGCCGATCGCGCCGCAATCTTCCATCGGCAACAGTTGCAACCGCGCGCTGCGCCGAAATCCTCTCAATCGACCTACCGCCTCACCCCGGCCGCCGAGAAGTGGATAGCTAGCTCCCTTAGCTGGGGCGATCGCTCGCTCCTCGCCAGTGTTGAGTGCTAATAGCATTTTAAATAGATTGCTAAAGGTACTCGAGCACAGTTGGGAGGTGGCAAAGCTGATGGCAAAAAATGTTACCAATTTGAATGGCACATCGATTATTTGAAAAAATCACCAATTTTGTACGTCTATAAAATGTTTATTATTAAGAGTATCAACCAAATTTTTATTTTTAATCGCTTCATAAGAATTTCTCGGTACTACATATGAAATTATGTATGCAGAATAGCAACGTCAGCCAAAGTGTGTAGGTACTTTAAAATTTTTGTTTGACTAATGTACATATGTATGTACGAGTACTTACGAATATTTACTGTTTCATATTAAATTTAATTTAGAAACTGATTTTTTTATTTTGTATACATAGAGACTATAGATCTTAGTATGTATTCGATATTAATTATTTTAAAATGAATATTCCGAAGTTGTAGGGCAATAGAGAGCCTAGCAGCAAATACCTTTAATATGTTAATAATAATGAAATAGCAGTCTATGGAAACCGGAAAAATAGGAGGCCCGGATTTTAAAAAGTGTTATTTTTTTTAATTTAAGGTTCTCAGAATTCTCTCCAAAAATTTGTGAAAGCATGGAAAAATTGCGACAGAATTTTATCTATTTAGAATTTTAAAACTATACATATTAGGAAATACAAGGAACCGACAAATGTTTTTTGCAATCACTTTTGACAATAAACAAAGTTTCATCAAAACCCGTAACGACCTTAAACTCAATTTAGGCCAAAAACTTGTGTTTTTATTTTGTTGGTGTTTACTCAAATCCAGGTACGGTTTGTTCACTTGAAATATTTATCAAATGTTATAAAATGTTCCTACCTATTTATTTTACTACTATATATATATGAGCTAAAACAAATACTGCCCTTATATTGCATATCCAAATAAGATGCTGTAATTTAAGCATATTGGCAAACGAAACGAATCATACATAGTTCAAAAACGATTTTCTCAAAAATGTTTCAATTGATGCCAATCTACCGTTCTCGAGATGTCTATAGATAGTGTTGGCGATTATCGAATTTTGAACCAGAGCGTCGATGCTGTAAATGGCAATGTAACAGTACCAGCGCCCAACGCTTACTGACGCTTACATAAAACTTTAGGTAGATTTTAAGGGCAAATTCTTCTCTGCATTACTTAAACATTCCGAAAGCCTGCGCAAAGCAGGCCCTAAATGGAAAAAAGCACAACTCCCGACAGGAGCCAAAGCTAAGTTTTCTCTTATTTCGCTTCTCCTAACATCATCGGATGCTGTAAAGATAGTACCACATCTGTACCGCAAGCAAATTGGGAACTTCGAGATAGCGCCGACCATCTAATGGAAATCAGTTATACTGCTAAGTTCAATCAGGAGAGCCGGATTGTCGAGGTCGTCGCGTCTCGGGGACACATTAAACGCACAAGGATCAACTCCTGAGGTCGCTGGTGAACCAATTGCCCGGGCAATTAAATCCCGTGTGACTCTACCCTTGACCCGGTACAATTCAAAAAGTGAACAGCCGTCGATCGTCCTGTGAAATTTTTGACAAGCCGCTTTTGGCCCTTTTGCCTTACGAAAAATTGCATCGCCACACCCCGACAAGCTCCTGACGATTGAAGATTGCGTGTTTTGTATAATTTTACTCGTGGCCGTGTCCTGGGTCCTGTTCTGAGGATCCGGAGCTTTCCAGTTCTTATGACAAATGCCCGTTAATGTAACTCACTCGAACGGCGGATGAACCGGGATTACGGCGAGGAGATGAAACGATAAGGCAAAAGGGATGAAGGGCTTCGAGGTTACAGTGATTTAATTCGAGTCCGCTGTGTGATAGTGCTCCCGTGAATTGTGAGACTTGATGTGAGACACTCGTTTAGGCCATTACCCACCAGCCGCAACATGGATTATTGGCAGTATCTCGTCGTGATAGGGCTCATTGGTATGTAGCTGGATGTGTTCTCCCCACCCACTTCCGCGCGCTCCCTATATGAAATGTTATGCTTATAAAAGCTGTTATTTGATCAGCCCTCGAAAAACTTGTTAATTCGGTCGGATGCATGACCCAGGCTTTAGCTTCTCTGGAAGCGGATGCTAAAGGGTACATGAACTTGTGGAAATGCCGCACAAGTTTCTGATTTCATCCTCTTCTTGAGGAAAACATTAAATTAATTCATTTTTTCTCCACAAACATTATGCTGTAACCTTTAAAATAGAAAAACTTAAAGCATATTTTGGTTTTTAAAAAATTTAACTTTGAGGTTATTGAAATCGGCTTTTTTGTTTTATGTATAGGTAAACTTTTTAGAAAACTTTATGTAATGCGAGTTGTTAAAGAAGTTTTAAGTTTATCAATTTAATTATATATTTAAATACTTTACATATCTTTCACACAAAGAAATTTTCATAGAACGTAGCTACAGCAAAAATTACATACGATTTTTGAATATTACATATGTATAAACTAAAGATGAACATATGATAATAAGTAAAATAAATGTGTTATGTGTAAATGTGATAAAATATTGATGTCATTTTAAGAGATTAAGTTTCTACGAAACGAGGGGCTTGGCTAGAAGTTTGAATATCTTTAAATTTTGTTTACATAAACTTCCCAGTAATATTTCACAAAGTTTTAAAATTACTCTGCCTGAAGTTTGGTCATAAATCTTATAATAAATAATAAATAGGAGTGCATTTTGCTTTTTGGACACATTAATATTAAATAGTACATACATATATGTATTCTATTACATTACTTATAGAAAGAAGGCATAATTTATTACTCCTTGGCCCTTAACCATATTTCTTCTATAGCTCTCAGCTCTAGGGACTAGTTTGGTTATTTTAATTTATTAAACACCAATCTAATTTAAGAAACAGTAGAAGCAACAAGTATAATGTACATATGTTTGGATAACCTGGTATAACATTAAATATAAACACCTAGGTGTATTAAAAAAGTAGACATACCTAATGAAAAAATTGTGGAATAAATTTTGTTAAAAACCTAATTTCGCAACTTTTTCCGCACATTTCTAAAATGGTTCCATTTATTTATCGAAACTTTGATTGATTGAGACTTTGATGAAATGGTTTTTGCAATAAGATCGTGCCCGTCGTCCGTTGATAAGAACTTAATACATATACCATTAATTTTGTCAAGCATAAATATCGAGTTTAATTATTTTCATTGTGCATTTTAGCGCGTGCATAAATTTTTGTTACTTTTTCAAGAACTACAAATTTACTAGACTGTGCGAATTTAATTGTGAATAACTTTTGAGTAAAATTATAGGAATTTCTGTTATTTTTAACATACCCTGAAACGCAAATTTCAAAACGACGCTTGTGACGCTTGATTTAAAAAAAAGATAGAGAGGTAGGGTAGTTTTCTTATGAAAAAAGAAGGTTTCCTCTTTTTAATCATTCCATAAAACAAATCAATTTTGCTGCCCCTGATACCTATGTACCTCTCCCCTTAAAAACGAATATCTAAAACAAATCAGCGATTAGCGTTTCAATGGCTTGGCGCTTCTGAGGCAAAAATTACAAAAAGAATTTGATGTTATTAAATAAACAAATTTTGAAAACGTCCTCTCTCCAAAACCCTCCAACAGGTATGAAATTTAGCATCAATGTAAAATAATCATTTCGCAAGAATCTAGGATACCTATTAAAATTAAGTCTAGTCTTTTAGTGCATGTCGAAATGTAACTTTGCCTAATTCCTACAACCGTTTTTTAAGAACTGCTAATATTATTTGTAAATATAAAACAATAATTTCTATGCTACTCGTACATATAGGTATACTGCTCCTAACTTACCTCTTAGCTGTAGTATCTGTAATAATTTTAACCATTCAGCTTGAGTAATTGATATTTTCAATATTTTTACTCTGTCCGGTTAAAGTTATTAAACTTGTATTATTTGTTTGACTAAAGTAGCTACCCAGTAATCTAGCCGGAAAAAACCGATAATATTATTTTTTACTTCTTAACCTTTCCACTTATTTTTAGCATAACCCATACCTCATGGTTAAATCAAATCCTTTGTTAAGTACTGTTAATTTAAAATGCCAAAGATCCTAAAAGCCCTTAATCCCAACTAAGCGCATTCTATGCTTAAATAAATTATCAAATACGCTGGCAAGACAAAAATCTTCCGGCAAATTACACTTAATACCGAGCGGACCGGAAGACTAAAACCTTAATTAAGTGAAAATTTTTATACTTTATATACACCCGCTGAAATGCAAACTCTTGCTAATGTTAGTCCCCTGTCCGGAAGAAAGGCTTTCAGGCAAATTTATGTCTACGTATAAATTTCATTTTGCAGGAAATAACCCGCAAACAACTTAAATATCTCTAGATCCCGCAGCCCGCATCTTAAGATATTCGTTCTTAAGGAGCCAAACAACAAAAGGGATAAAAAGCAATCGATAAACAAATCTAACCAGGAAACATTTGGGGGCATCCATCGTAGGCGTTTCGAGGGTGAAATTAACCACGGAAACACCGCATAAGTAACCTTTGGTATAAATTGGCCATACACCCTGATTGCTAGAAATAGATAAAATGGGGATAATTCCAGCAATATATCAAGACTGTGGTGGTCGAGACTTGATAAAATGATAGGCAAGAACCCTGAATTTATAGAAGACGATTTCCGGCATAGAGTGACACATCCAGGAGGCTCACATGGGCTCCTGTGAACGAAAGTATGTATAAACAGCAATTGTTACCCTCCTCCAGGATCCAGGAGGTGGCTCTATGTGCTGACGAAGCCGTACGTGCTGAGCGATAGTCCCAATATGGCATCATCTCCATCTTGTGATGATGACAGGTAATTGGGAAATTGCTCCAACCAAGACGTTGTTGCTCCATTGATTGATTGAAATGGCTAAGTGAAAATTTTACCTAGAGGAATTTGTGGTAAATATAAAATGGGTATCGACTGGCGTCACCTGCCCCTGTCCGCTGAAGGAGGGTTCATCGAATGGATGCCGAGATTTTGCTGTGTTAATATTCATTTTTGGTAAATTCAATGATAAATATCTAGAGAAAATTATCTTCCGTCATGGTAGAGTGTTATGGGATGCTGTAAATTGAAGTCTGTCCTCTACCCTATTCATGTAAATGGAGATATTTTGGTATTTGTGGTTTCGAAATGATTATTTCACACACCCTGTATCAAATTTGATAATACCGAACCTGCAGGATGCATGAAGGATACCGGATACCTTTTGGTTAGCTTACCGCATTTTATGACTTTGCAGGGGCTCTAATTTTTGATATGGACGACAGAAACAGCAGATTGATGAAAAGTGATCAATCAATCTCTATGGATCTGTGAATTGCCATTACAACGAGGAATAATATACATACATATATTTAAATATATTCACCTGTTGTTCACTTTATACCAAAAAGAAAAAAAGGAGATAAAATCCGTATAACAACATCATCGAAACTTCTTTGAAGGTTCTTAACAAATAGTTTAAATTTAATTTTGAAAATTTCACCAATAATAATACATACTAGTATAAAAATGATAGTTCAGCGAAAAAGAAAAAATGACTAAACGAATATAATTAGGTATTATTCTAAAGTTTGAAAAATTGTGGTTTAGACACATTTGCATACATACATATAATGCTGTAAAGTTTTGAATAGGGAACACGTTAATTTCAGGTGTTAAGGTGACAAAGTAAAATATAAATATGAAATGCAAAGTCTACATTGCTAACTACATATTATGACAAATAAGATAACGGTTAAAATAAAATTGGCAACCTATACCTAAATGGTTTTTCGCCAATTTGTAACCGTAGACCGACTATACAAAGCAGTTATAAATGTGATATTTTAATCTTAATAGCTGAATTCCCTATAGTTATGCTTCAGGATACATATTTATAACTCAAAAATTGATTAATTGATTCAAAATTGTTAAACTTTAATATTAATATAGCTACACCACAAAGCTAATCTCTTGGAGTGGCAAAAATTGTACGGCGTATTTTTTTTTTTAATTAGAAAAGTAGAAGTCTTTGAGCCTCCTAAATAATATAAGTATATAAATTATATCACAATGATTTTTTTTAAACCTTACTTAATAATATACCTTCTTCCCAAATCCTAAACAAATATTGAGTTATCAAATGAAATTCATGCAAAAACCCCTTAAAAAGTTTTGAAGATAACTTCATTAAGATATTCTTTTCCAGTACCTACAACAAAACGTTATTTGTAAACTTTTTCAAAAAATTAAATTGAAATTTAATGGGATCGTTGTGTAATGAAAATAGAAACAAGAATGTATCATAGAATCGCATCGTTAGTAAAATTCAATATCTTTCAAATAATGTGCTATTTCCTAATTTTACGTCAAACAAAACTTTCCGAAAAATTTCCGCTTCAAATCATTACAGTGTCCTAATATTCATAAAATTTTCAGGAAATTGTAAAAAAATCAAATATTGAAAGCAGAGAGATATATAAGCGTTTGTCGAAGTTACCTCGAAAATCTTGAGCTCGGAGTGAGGGTGCGTTTATTATGGCAAAAGTTTGCCGAATGTCGTTGAAATTTTCTCCGATTTATGAAGCTACCCAACAGTAACTCGAGATAACAATGTGAAACTCAAGTTTAAATACTTTAGCGTAATAAAATCGTCTCTGCATCGACTGTTTAGGTCGGGAGCGAAGGGACACTCTGACTTCTGTTTCATCGCTCCTAATCATCATTGGGCCGACTGACTCTTTTCGAAAGAATCACCAAACGCAAACTTCTTCCTTTGCGGATAAGTCAACCAAGGAATATTCCTCGGTGGGCCTGGAAAAAATAAAGAAACCTCTTCAGTCTGCACCCATAACTTTAAGAATCAAAGGGAAGAAGAAAAAACTTTTGCAACTGGGTCTGCTGGGAATTTAAGGATCATTTTCGTAGAGCGTTCGGGCGTACCCGACTGAAGTAGAGCCGATGTAAAGAAAAGTTTCAGCTAAAGTTTGACCATAACAGTTGCGGTAAAATTAAACTCAAAAAGAATTTTTAATTTGGCTTTGTCTCCCACTGGAAAAGTAAAGCGCACCGAGAGGAAAAACGAAAGGATAACCAAAAAAAAATATGAACGAAGAAAGAAATCCCCGACCCCGAACTAGACAAAGGGTCTCTCCGGACAATAAACGTTATGTAAATTTTTGGTCTTGGCCCCGAGATTTGTTTCGACGGCCCAACTCTGGTCGCTGGAAGCTGCTCACCTGCAGAGTGATATTTTAAGTGCCACAATTAAGGTCTTACTATATGGCTTAATGTCTTCGAGGCCAAATCTACCTCTGAAGAGGCGCCCTGTCGCACAGGGTGCCTTTTCATGGACGATAGAAACCAGTGCGGCTGGACGTTTGGGATTATTTACGAATAACGCATCTGAATATTCATGAGACCTAATTTCATTCAGGTCTGGCTGAAAATTTCTGTTTAATTATTTTTGGAGTTTTACACTTTCCTCAAAGTTTTAATAGAAGAATGGGAAATTTGTAGGCGAATTTTAAGCTTTAAAATCTTTGAAAGGAGTACTTCTTATAATCAGGTAACAAGATTTTAAAAACTTTTAAGGATGACTCTAAAAATAAATACCCTTTTTTAATCAAAACCCTTTAAAGCCGATATTCGGAATATCATACTATACCTAGCTGTATATTATATGTATTTTTATATTATGGAAACATTGTGGTACCTACTATCTAGTATTTCATTTGGTGATCATAATAATCCGCATACTACGTCTTCTACAGTGCCTTCTTCAATAACAAAATTTTAAAATCACCCGAAAGATTCCATTTTCACTTGTGCAAGATCAATTATGAACTATTCGGGCTTTTTACTATCGTTATTTTATGTCAAATACAAACATCAAGATATAATAAATGAAAGCTTATCAAATTAGACCAATTTCAAGTCTAATATTAACTTTTATATCGACTGTTTGTAGGCTGAAATCCAAAAACCATTAATACATTTTATATAAGAATTAAATGTAAGCTTGTTTTATTAAATAGGATTCCGTATCTCAAAAGAAAGAATGGAGCCCTTATAAGTTTACTTTTGCGTTCGAGCGTCTGTATTTTAGAAAACTTGTTTTTTAAAAACTTAATTCATTTTCTAAACAATATCCGCTCTAATTGCACTCATCTGCTTTTACATAGATGCCACAAGGGCTATAATAAACATAAATTGATCTTCCGGAGAAATTCATGTAATCGCTTACTTGAATAATTAATTAGTCTGCTCTTTTGAAAGTACTTCAATAAGGCTAAAATCATTTCCTCCCTAATTTACAATGACTCTTTTTTCATCCGACCTCAAATGTGAAAAAGAGCCCGCTACAACAACAGGAAGCTATTGACTCCACATTTTGTGAACATTCTGTGATCCACAATTATTTTAATTCATCCTCCATGATTCAGGTATATGTTTCCGCTAATAAGTGCTCATTTTTCCAGGATGCCATCGCTCCCAAAGTTTGTTCGTTACAAACATCGATGTTCCAGGAATTGTTGATTTTCGGGATAATGCTTCGCTATCCTGCAGCTACACTATGGGAACCCACAAGCTCAACTCCGTAAAATGGTATAAGGATGGTTTGGAATTTTTCAGGTGAGTACCAAAATCTCCTTCGTCATAGTATGAGGAAACATGAGATATGCATTAAAATTAATAAATTTTTTTGTTGTGGTTAGAATCTCATCTATCTCCTGGTAATACTTTCCCTTCCCAAAACCCAATTGCCTTGGTCCCGGTCGGGGACTCGCCTAGGACGAACCTAATTTGCTCTATACTTGAACGACTTTGAAGCTTGTTGACGCGATTATACACGAAAAGCATTAATTAGGATTAGGGACTGAAGGCACGAGACAACCATCCTCTCCCGTATATAAATCATACCCGAACCATAAAAAAGACTTTTCGACAGGAAAATCTAATTTAAAACCGAGCTCTTTCTGAGTTGGGAGCTTAATAACGCTATTTGCTACTCCTTGCGCAATGTAATTATATATTTTTTTTTCTCCCATGTGAACGTTAACTAGATTAATTAGAGCAGAATTGACTTGGAATATCTCAGTAAGTTGTGCAGGTCCACAGAATGCAGCCTGGTGACCAGATTTGCTGCAGAGCGTCTATGCATTGCACTAATGAAAGTGTGATTTATAGATCAACTTCGTCTCCTTGACACAATACCCTAGAAACTGCATTCCTTCAATCTATTTTCATCGATTGCAATTATTGTGGTTGACGTTTTATTTAATTAGTGTTAATTGGGCTCATACTACGTAACAAAGCTGTAGAAAGCCGTTGAAGAGAAACTAAGTTGTAAACTAGCAATTTCCTATTGCCGATAAAAAAAATACTAACAACATTTTAAATAATTTTAGCTTTGGGAATAATAGTTACAAAGAATCAAAAAACCCATTTGAACTTTTTAATTATGCCCTTTTTAAATAAAATCAGTCAGGAGCTCTGTCATTCCATTATGAGATATCTTAAACTTTGATCAACAAAATTTGACGTATATGTACAACTTTGATCAACAAAATCAGAAATACAAGTTTTAATAGAAACTTCAAATATTCAAACTAATAGTAATTTCATTACAAATAAGGAAAAGACACCCATTTACTTTAGAAATCGTAATTGAATTTAAATTAAAGCCTTAAAGAAACTTTGATGCTGTAAGAATTCAACTTCGACTACATAAATACCTGGGTATACAATAATCCCTTTTTAAATGTTAGTGAAAATATCTTACGAATAAGACTCTGCTTCTAAAGAGGATGCCTTAAATACATATAAATTTCTCATTCATATCATTAGCTTAAAAAATTCATAATATATGGGCTTTAAATTTAGCATTACATCGCTCCAGTTTTTACGGAGGATTTTTTATTTACTGTTGTATATGTATCAATGGAAATTTCTTTATTTTCTTTACCTCTTACATTAGGATTGCAATTTCTTTTCAAAGAGCTTTTTTTTTATTCGATGTTTTATATAAAATTTATTTCCTTCGAATTAATTTCAAATATATTTTTGCTACTTCTTCGACCTACTTTCAACTTTTCCTTTGAGTTGCCTATGTTTTATAACTTTTTAAAGCATTTTATTTTGAATAACATGTTTCTTATAATGTCTTATAATAAAGAATTTTTCATACTGAAGGAATGCGCCCAAAGAAAAAGAATTTTCTTTACACTTTTTATGCATAGTATCAGCTTTGATCAAAAACGTGCAAATTTTTTTTGCATTTCCTTTTAAAAAGTCAATAGAAGAGGTTTTTTTTCCAAAGTAAAGGCGCAATTTATCGCCTGTTTTCCCCATTTTAATCAAATACACGCAACAGAATGCTCATCCAAGCCGAATATAATTCCCCCCGGATCCCACCCACTATATTGCTGTTTATTCGAACTCAATAAAACCCTCTTATACATCCTGTGAATGGCGAGAAATTCTTCATCCAGTTCTTTACAAAGTTGCCCACAAAGAAACTAATTTGCACCATTTTCTATTTGCTCCGAACAGATATGCCCCCATGATGCACCCGGTCTTTATGAGGTTCCCTGTGGAAGGCGTGACGCTGCTGGGCGAGAAGTTCAGCTGCAATGAAGTCAAGTGCAGCGTAGACCTGGGTCAATTAACTCAAAAATCGTCAGGTGCTTACCAGTGCGAAGTATCGGGAGACGCCCCCGAGTTTAAATTGACGAGCCGGACAGCAAACATGACTGTTGCAGGTAAGCGATCTAAACGATATAAGGGCAGGGAAGATTCGCAAAATTGCTTCCCGGTATCACACCCGTCTTCCAGTTCCGGAAATGAAAGTCCATATGTACATATATGCTATTAGAATTTGTAAAAAGTTAGAAGGAGGGCACCGTTCTAGTTAAGAACTTCAATAAATCAGAGAATTTGCAAAAGGAGGTAACGTAGAACAAGGAAAGCTTGTAATAGCCTTTGTAGATCTTCTTGGCAGGATTCCCTGCACTCCAATAGCTTTTATCCGTTCCTTGGTACATCAGAACTTCGTCGACCCGTAAAAGGATAAAAAAAAAGGATATGAATTCCATTCTCTATAAAATATTTGCAGTCGACAATAATTCTCTGCCCACGGAGGAGGTGGACGTGCTCGTGTTTAGTGGAAATTGGACTCTAGCAGATCGGGGATCCCCCTTTGCATTTTATATAGAGGGTCGTGCATTTTGTATGTTATCTTATCTCCTGATATCGTCTCTTTTATGTCCCTGAAACAATTTCGCCACCCACATAGTTCTCCATCATTTTTCTAAATCTTTTTCTTGTGCGCGCCAGCTCTGCCACAACATGAGCCCTTCGTACACGGAGTAAATCCCTCATACAGACTCGATGATTTCGTTGTCGCCAATTGTTCGTCAGACTGGTCTAGTCCACCCGCATCTTTGTCATGGTACATCAATAATGAAAAGGTAGGTTATATAAGATGCTTTACAAAAACTTTATTGAACGAAAGAAAATTGTCTTTCCGAAGGCACCCTCAGATTTGTTACAACCTCAGCAAGAAACGACCATTTACACAAACGGATTTAATCTTCGATTACGGAGCCTGGAAATTCGTTTCTACTTGGACAGCCAGAGATTTATTAACTCTAGGGGTGGACTCGAGCTGAAATGTGTGGCTGATATCAATGAGATGCCCGCACTCAGGAGAGAGAAATTCGCCTACGCTCATGTCCTCTACAAAGATGATTTAACAAATCAAAAGTTAGTCAATTCCAGAGCAGGTAATGCTACTTCAATGAAACTCATCATTACTAAGATTACTTTCGTTGACCATCTTGAGTTGCTTTTCATATTATATTATTATTGTTATTTTTGATTGATTATTTTCTATAAAACATACACACATACATATGTATGTATATTGAATTGATACATCCAATTATCAATTCTGTATTGGATACCATTTTCTGAGATTTTCTTTCCTTCATCTAAAATTACTAAAAAGGATTTCATTTTCATAGGAAGGATTTCAGATATTGCTACTCTGTTATTTCAATAGAGAGCAATATCAATAGATTCTTAGGAATATGAAGTCTTTCGATACGATTACTTCTGTTGATGTTTTGCAGTTGACACAAAAAGCAATATTCTTTGATTTTATTATAGACAAAAAACAAAAAAAATTTACACAATTGCAAATTTATTTTAAGCGAAAAGTCTTTCTAATTAATTCCTGCTGGTGATTGTGTTTCATTAGTCTAATTATTAACTCAAATTTTCTGTTAATATCAATATGAACATTTTCTTAGTTACAGAAAGTGTCTTCTTATAATATCATAGTCTATGTCTCTCAATCTGCAAAAAATGATTAATCGGCTTGGATATACAATTTTCATTATCAGTAAAATAACAGGATAACTTTTCACTAACTTTTTGTAATGTTGATTCCTATATTTTTGAATTATTATTTCCAAGGTTTTGATACTTCCTCTTCTACTTCTTCAATATTTGTTAAAAATATATTAATGCTAAATATGTACATTTTTTTAGGTCTAATTGTCTATAATTGTTAAATGTTCCAGACTAATTCATTTTCTTTTCATTATCTTAAATTTCTTATAATTATAGATAAACTCAAAATCTACTCAACAATGTCACACTTAATAGATGCTTTTGCTCTGTTAATTGGAATTCGATTGCTACTGGCAGGTGTTCTCAGAGACATTGTAAGATAGTTGACTTAAAAGTAATATTTTTACAGAGAAACCTAAGTCTTTAGTAAATAAAAATATTTCTTTTTTATAACAATTAATACGTAAAACGTGTTTTTCAAAAAAAAATGGTAACTGTAACATACAACAGACACTTTAAAAAGGCAAATGTGTGTAACTATATAATTTTCTAATTTTTATTTATCTTTTAAAGTTCCTATTGATGTGAGATATTATGCAGGAAATAATCAAATCAGCACTCTTATTGTCTTGAAAGAAAATATTTATTACAACTATTACACTTTGTGAAAACTTAAAAACTTAAGCGACTTCGATTAATATTTTAAAGTTTTAAAGTAAATACCACTGAGCCGGCTGGAAAAAATAAAATGTTCTTGAAGCTTTTTTAAAGATTCAGTTATTTTTACTGTGATATTTTATGTTATAAGTATAGTGAAAAGAAATCGCGGAAAGTTTCAAGTGACACCGAACAATTTTATATAAGTTTTTTCCAAAAATTAAAAAAAAGAAATTCAACCAACAACACGATATAACAATTGATCCGAAAATAACTAACTGCATAAGTGCGAAATTCATTTTAAACCTAATTCAAGGATTGAGATATTTTGTAACTGAAATCGTTTATAAGAAATTAACTTTAATAAATTCTACTGTCGAATATCAATACATATAATTTTGTGTTGCTGCCTTTTGTATGTTTACACAGTAACCAAATATTTAACTAAAATTTTCAACTTAAACGAATATCTATTGAAAAATTTAAATACTGAATAATGTTTAAAGTCATTAGATCATGTGTGGACATATTGGTCCCATTGGTGAATTGAATAATTCAAACAGTCCTTGTACCTGCCTTCCCTCTGTGAAATATGGCCTGTAAACTAAAATTATCTGAATTGATGATAAGTCGCATTCATAACCTCTTTTCATATTCCCAAGGACGCAATCAATAATATCCATGATAGCACCCATGAGCATAGCCCGCTATGCTTGTGGAAAGGTATAATAATTTCAGCTTTATGGTACTTGTAAAATATCGTTAATGATTCACAATTTCTGACTTGTTTCAACCCCGTATCCGAAATAAATTTCATTTTAATACTTCACCAGATAATTTTTATTATACCCAGGCAACACGCAAGAGAATATTTATATGTATAATCTATTCACGTGTATGTGTTATGTGGATGGGAAATAAAAGATTCGTGAAATGAATTGATAAAATCCGTTTAAAATAATATCGTCAATATTTGAAGAATATAAGCGCATATGGGATTGCTATTTGTAAATATTTATTAACTGTGAGTTATTTATTTTGGGCAAAAAATTGATCGGAGTCGATTAAGCGTTATTTTAATTAATTTATAGTGCAATAGAAGGTTTAATATATCTTATGTTATTTTAGTTTAAAATACATATCATGCTTTAATTAAGTTAAGCTAATCAGTTTATTTCAATAGCGTTACTACATATACATATGTACATATGTATGAAAAAAATTTTCCTTTTTTTTAATTCTGAGAAGTGGCAGCCCATTGTACAATTTGTTCAATACTTTTTTATTCAAAAAACCATTTTTCGAGAACACGTCTGACAAAAGCCAAATTTCTAGGGAATTTAATATTTTTTATTGTGTGATAGAATACACTTGAAGAAAATTATTCCATTATCACGAATGAAATTTATGAATACAAGAATTAAATATTTCAATGTCAAAATGATGAAAAAACAGGAGTAAATGAAAAGACAACGATTGACATTGTACATCTTATTAATTAACAAACATTAGCCATCATTAATTCGCAAGTATTTTTTAGAACAATATGTACCCAACTATTATATTTTTATCAGCTTTTAAAAAAGAGATACTTTTGACTTTTGATTTTGACGAAAGATTTAAAGGCAGTTAAACTTAAGAGTGTTATGATATTAGGTGGTAAAAAAACACAGTTTCACCAATTTTTTATCTTCGATTTCAATATCTTATGTTGCGGACTTTTAAGCCGACCCTCTTATATAGCGACACAAAATTCCGTCTGGCTCTGAGCCAGATTATTTCAAAGTTATGCACTTTTTATTATAAAGTCGAATTTTATTTAAAGTTAATTTTAAAAAAGGTATGCATTTATCACAACATTTGTAAAAATGTATAATTCCAAAAGTATAGATAAATACATATATTTTCTATAAATTCGATGTCTGCAAACAGTTAACAAAACTAATAAACTGCCAACTACCTTTTGAATAAATTTCTGCGCATTTCTATAATATTTTTTTTTCAAAACGTTTTCTCTGTTAACAATAAAAAATGTGAACGAATTAACAAATGTCACTTCTCTATTCATATTAGTACTTCAACTCTAAAAATGCTATTTCGCATTTGATTACTATTTCTTTACTCACAATTTAAATAGTATAAAATTAATAGATGTCATCAAAAAAAGAGCCCACTTACGATTAACACAGCCACTTACAATTTTATATGGTAAAAGTAAACGTAAGAAAAAATGGTAACTAAGGTAATATTATAACAAATACAAAAGCAACCACTTAAATACCATAAAGCTTAAAGAAGCAATATTTGAGTATAAACGAAAAGCGTAAAATTAATGTAAAACTAAAGATTAAACCAAAAATAGGCATATATTTAAAGAGATGAGTAAGTGAATCGCGTCAAAATCAAAGTAAAAAAAATCATAGATATGCTATAAGTCATCAAAAAATATACCTAGAATAATTTGGTTATATAGAATAATTGGATGTTTTGTTTAATAACAAAATGCTAAAAATGAATTATAAGCAATTTTTTAACGCACTTTATATTCTCGTACATTTTCGCACATAAAAAGAATGAATTTTTGTAAATAAGTGTAAAATACTTAACAACTTAATCACATGAATTAGGATTAATGAACAATTTTTGGACAGCAAATAAAGAGTGTGTAAAAACAAAAATGTAAAGTGGGAAATAAAATTATTGTTATTTTTGTTGTTATATAAAATAAAACTATAATTCCTAAAAAATACTTTTCAATAATGCTTTTTAATTGAAAGTTACCAAGAGATTATTCAGAATTTCAGTAACAAATACTGTAAATGTATACATACTTACTTACAGAAACACGCTATGTCAGCACTAAAACCCGACTTAATACCCACCATCATGCAAACCAGTCGATAAATTCGAGTAACCAATTTAGCTTGTAATTCCAGCGGATAGGAAGGTAAGATGACAAATCTGCTTAAATATGCAAATAGGAAATTACTAACGTAAACCTATCAAAGGTAATGATGTATGTGCATAATTAGTCGTGCTAATCCAACAAAGGCATCGTTTGCAACCGATAATTTAAAATACAACCACTGAAAGATGATGTTGTAGGTTACAATTATGCGTAGCTCACATTTTACCGGATAATTTAAAAAGGGCTTGTTCACTGACTTCGAATAAAAATGCATATATTATTATAAAATAAGACGTTTATAAGTTAGAAGGGAACATTCGTTCAGGTATTTCATTTTATTAACAGGCCAATAGAGAAAAAAACAGCTAGTAACATAAAACACAACACCACATTTTTAATAAATAAATGACATAAATAGATTCTTAAATAGTGCCTCATCGACCCGCGTAAAAATTTAATACAGAATGTATGATACAAATATGCGACTATCCTTTACTTAAACTAATATTTTGTTAGCTTTTGTTATTATCCTTTATCATTTCAAATAAATCCTGAAGATTCAAACCGGAAGATAATCAATTCGAATATTGCTAACCAAATAAAATAAAATGAAATATGAAACGCCTTTTCAAACATCGTAATTTAAGTTGAGTTGGAAAATAATTACGTAACACACAGCTTGCTTTTAGTGCCGTCGACCAAAATTTCTTAAAACCTCCAAAGAAAATTATCCGAGTTCAGCAAATAGGGTAAGCTTTTATACCCTTACCTTCCTTTTCCCTATCCCCATCTTCAAATATTTCATAATTTACTGATTCAAAACCCAAGTTTCCATCGAAAAACAACAGTGGCCGCAAGGTTATGATAGAAGTTTTAAAGAAAAGCACGAGTTTATTTACTTTTCAAAAACTTTATTTCACTTAATTGGACAAGACAACTTCATTAAGCTTGATGAAGTCGAAGGAAGGAAAAATACGTCACTTCTCAATAGCAAACAGAAAATTTAAATAATGTGACGACTTTAAGGATTCTAATCGAAGGTATTCAGTGGGGAGCTGGTAATTCATGCAAATTGGAGGTTTATCGATGGATTCAAAAGTCCCTAAGGGGTGCTGGGAATTTCACAGGAATAATAACATAGCGATAGCGAAATTACGGGGCTTCGTTTGAAGAGGCCGAAATGAGGTGAGATGACTACCAATATTTTTGTTGTACTGTGCCTGTTACGTTTCTAATATCGCTGAATAGGTATATTTATAGAAACTCTCGTCGAATAGGATTTAGCCGTAATCGAACAGGGTGGGGAAAAAAGGCAACTTTGACAAACGAGATGTATTGAAAAGTTCATTGAACGAATTCGAACTAATCTACTAGCACACATGTGACTATAGTATAATACTTTCAAAAAGTAAAGTAACTTTTCAATCATTAAAGACCATTGTGTAATTGGACAGAAACTACAACTTTTTATTATACAAATATCTATAGTAGTGTTCTTTATATACAACAATTAACAATTTGAAAAGAAGCTAAGACCAAGTTTAGTATAGTTTTAGGTCCATACATTATGAACCTGAAAGGGTTTTTCTTTAAAAAAAAGACTCTTAACTGCCACGATATTTCAAATAAGCCAAGACAAATTCAAACCCAAACTTTTATTCTTACAGAATTTTTCGTGTCTCAACAATTATTAATATTGCCGAAAAAATATGAAAAGTCCAATCCCACTGAATGAATGAACAAATAAAGATAGTTGAAGGTGTTGCAGACTAGAAAGAAGTCCATTAATCTTGACTATAAATGAAACAAAAGGTCTATCGTGCATTCATTTTTCACGGACTCTACATAAAGACGTGACCTGCAGTGCAGGAAGTTGATATCGTATAATTCACTTACTCCCCGAAATTGTTGACTTTCACACTGAATAATTCAGCAGAGAAACATTAAGTCTCACTCCTATGTCAGTTTTGGGCTCGGTCTGATGACATCCCTCAATCTTTGGGCGAAAAAGCAAAAGCCCACTCATGTCAAGTCCTGGAAATTACCATTTAACCCCTTTTTGTTTAGCAGGAGATTTATTCAATAGAGATGGCACTTTATATAATAGCCCTTCAGTTCTCCGGAGAAGGCAGTTCCTTTCAAGAAAGGCATTCCCGGCCGTAAAAAAACCCGCCCTTTCCGCACGTTGTGGGGAACCGAATGGCCGCTCGGATTTGTCCATTTCCTTTCATAAATTCCTATTATATTCCCTTTCATAGAGGAAACATGTAAATTAAATGCCATTAAAGACTGTCATTACCAAACATATGGCGCCGGCAGGGAAGGCTTTGTCAAGGTGCTCGAAGCTTTTTAGGTTTCATAGAGGTCCGAAAGGCGTGAGGGTTCGCACGCAACAAGGACTCGCTTTGTTCGGCAATGCTTTTAGAAGGTGAGCGAAAAAATAAAAAAATAAATAAATCCGCAAGGGGTGGAAAGTGCCCATTTAGCGAATGAAAGTGGCATGTACATTCGGAAAAGGCAAACACAATCAGCAAAGTGAGAAGGGGCGCAAATAAACATAATGACACAAAAACCATTCAGATGTGGTTGAGTTTCTGGAGATTTTCCTGGTCATGTCCTTTCTGAGACCGAAAAAGGGAGCTTTTTACGGTCCTCAAGCTTTTTATCATCCTAAGCATCAATGAATTTACTTGACTTCGTCTTTGGACTGTCTTTGAGCGGCACTTTGCTTTGCACCCAACGAGGAATAGTCCTTCATCATTGAGAACTCCTTGCCCTTCTAAAAACACTCACCGACGTAGAAGGCACAATATTCCTTTATGTGCAGATGCGAATACCTTCAGTAAACCAGCGGCTTGGAAGAATTCATTTTAATATACGATTTCTAAAGTACCTTAGCAAGTTATGGAGGGCTAAGTAGCTGCTGACAGGCCATCCGATAGACAAGCCTGACTTCTGACTGCATCTCCGGAACTGCATAAGACATGCATGAACAATTGCGAATTGCATTCATTTAGCTTAGAGCTGGAAGGAATTAATCTAACTGAGCAATACACTTTGACCCGCATTAAGGTAGCTTCGACAGAACGTCGAAGTTCTCCAACTTTAAATGGGTCCTGGTTGATGAAAGAACATGCAGATTTATACAAAGCCCAGGAGTCCGTTTTTCTGGGCGAACTTTGACCTGTACTCTCTGTGCAAATGAAGGTGTATCTTAAAGGCTTTGATTTGTTGTCCCTGCAACCAGGGGTTGTAAATTGCAACGAGTTTCATGCAACTTTAAAGTGCTGCTTGTGTGGGAGGCAAAAATGGGTGATACGGGCAAAAGTTTGTTTTTCCTGTAATACGAATACTGTTTCGAAGGTTTCAAATTGTTCTAGTTGTTTTTGCTGGACTGAGTGGGGGCGAATTTGATAAATTACTTTCGTTACCTTGTTTCACTATTCAGGAAAGGATTTAAAAGCCTTTAATGGACTTCCGTTTTCAAAAATTCTTTCTTAAGGACAACTGAAGGAGGTCAGCACTCTTACCGACATATGTACATACGTACGACGCCAACGAGATTGATTTTTCGTACACTACCTCTTCTGCTTTCGTTTTGCAGTTCATGAAGTTTTTTAAATATAACAGGAGAAAGTTTTGACTTATGGACTAACTTATGAAAGTAAATGATGCAGAAGTATTGTATAAATTTTAGTTTTGTGGAGATGCCTTCCCTATGAAAGTATGTATAAACTTTATAAATAAATAACTTAATACTAAATACCTTAAAATAGTTAAAATACACTTACCAAAAGTATGTCTTAAACAAAGGATAACCCAAAACTTCAAAATAAGAAACAAAATATTACATAGAAATGAAAAAAAAATATTTGAAGGAGAAACACCAGTTCAAAAATTTATTTCTTGTTAAAAAATTTTTACACCCCATAGACAATTTTAAAATTCATAAAACATGAAGAGATAATTTCTCATAATTCTTCTAACATTTAGCACTGAGCAGTAGTGGTTAGTAAAAATTTTTAATCTTTTGATCCATATACTGAAGGTAGGTAGGTAGGTACAAAAAAGATTGGGATTATAATCTAGATAACGAACTACATACTGTAATTTTCAAAATTAAAAGAAAGCGCTCTTCTAAAGATAGCCGCCACACGACTATAAAAATTTTCGTATGAAATATTTTCGTAAAGTCTATTGGTGTTTGACTTTTCGGGCCCGCCGACTCGAAAAAAATTATTTCGACAATGACACCACTAAAGTTTCAATTTGCAATGACGGCCGTTCTATCTACTCATTGGCATAATTGAATCATTTTCACGAATTTGAAAATAAATTATTGTGAACATATATTTTAACAGGGATTGTGAAAATAAATTAAATTAGCTGGAAATTTTAACGCAGAAGTAGCAACACATCAAAATCCAAAAACTGTTCTTATTTCTCCAATTAGTTTCTGAGGTAATTTCAAACAATATGTAATTAATTTGTTTGGAAATGCACCCAAATACTGGTTTAATTTGAATTATTAAAGGTTTATTCATATTTATGCAAGCAGTGAAAAATTCAAATGTCTGATGCATGCGACGAAAATTTCTGGAAGTAATTACTCAGTTTTAAATTAAACCCAGCCAACGCAACATAACACGTCAGAATACTTACAGGGACACATTTTCATATAAAACTAGGTAATTTTGTCTGGGAAAACAATTTATTCTGACGTATCAACTCCAGTGTAAGATCCAATTAACCTACTTTCTTGTATAGTTCTCGATTTTAAATGAATATAAGACTATTACCAAAAACAATATATAGAAATAAGACGTCCCAACAGAGCAAATGTTCAGCGAGATAGCTTTTAGATCAGGGATCCGACTTCAGCGTAGAACTTTCGCTGTAGCCCACATTATTGTATGCTACTGTAGAGCTTCATGAGAGTGGGCAGGACAGACGCAGCAGAAGAGCTCTGAATGATATGTAATCCCACTGAACTTGAGCAGAAGGGCGTGATGCCTGGCGCTTAAGCTATAGGATATACATATATGTACGTACATATGTATGTGCTAGCAACGATTTTTTAAATAGTCTTAAGTTAGTTAACCGTGGAAAAAATTATTGCATTGAATGTTTAATGCATTCCGTAAATGCACTTCTTCAGCACAAAACCGGAATAATCTTTATTTAAAATTAAAGATTCAGATTGTAAAGTTAATGTGTCGTCAGATTTTACCATTTGACTTATACCATAAAGAAATAATATATCTCGGCTCTAAAAGAGAATCTGGGAATTCGGTGTGGTTCTTTCTGAGCTGCTCGTTCGTAGCTGTTTGCGATAGGGAAGGGTAGGGATATTTGGTGCGGTGGGGTGTAGGGCGCTACATCAGGCAGCCAGGGACACGAAAAATTTCAATAAACGTAGCGCTGCGCAAGGGGCTTGTGGGCCTACCCCAACGTGAAGCGTGAGGGAGTTGAATTTTTCTAGGAATCCTCTGAGTTGCGTGCCCCCCCGATAAAAAGCGTAGCTTCAAAAAATCTACAAACTTTAAACGAATTTTTGAGTCAATGAAAAACCCCTAAATAACACAAAATCGGAATTTCATTAGATAATTCAAACCTCATGAATCTGTCCGTGTGTCTTTTTCCCTTGAAGATTTCATTCATTCATTGAGCAGAGCACGCAACTCAGAGGATTCCTAGAAAAATTCAACTCCCTCACGCTTCACGTTGGGGTAGGCCCACAAGCCCCTTGCGCAGCGCTACGTTTATTGAAATTTTTCGTGTCCCTGGCTGCCTGATGTAGCGCCCTACACCCCACCGCACCAAATATCCCTACCCTTCCCTATCGCAAACAGCTACGAACGAGCAGCTCAGAAAGAACCACACCGAATTCCCAGATTCTCTTTTAGAGCCGAGATATATTATTTCTTTATGGTATAAGTCAAATGGTAAAATCTGACGACACATTAACTTTACAATCTGAATCTTTAATTTTAAATAAAGATTATTCCGGTTTTGTGCTGAAGAAGTGCATTTACGGAATGCATTAAACATTCAATGCAATAATTTTTTCCACGGTTAACTAACTTAAGACTATTTAAAAAATCGTTGCTAGCACATACATATGTACGTACATATATGTATATCCTATAGCTTAAGAGCCAGGCATCACGCCCTTCTGCTCAAGTTCAGTGGGATTACATATCATTCAGAGCTCTTCTGCTGCGTCTGTCCTGCCCACTCTCATGAAGCTCTACAGTAGCATACAATAATGTGGGCTACAGCGAAAGTTCTACGCTGAAGTCGGATCCCTGATCTAAAAGCTATCTCGCTGAACATTTGCTCTGTTGGGACGTCTTATTTGTATATATTGTTTTTGCTATTACGTTAAATCTCAAATTATGTATGTATTTCATTAGAGACTGAGAAATGGTAATATTTTAATGCTCTTGCGAGAATTTGTCTAAAAAGAACTTTCAACAAATTAATATGTTCTGATTTTACCTTACAAAGTTAATCAAATACTTAGTTTGTTTGAATATGCATTAACATACACAAACTAGGTACTAGATATCTATTTGGCTATGGTATTAGTAAGCTGTGTACATCTGTTTTCCTAAGTTATATTAAATTAACGAATAATTACATTTAATCCATTTGCAACGACGAACGTAGAATTTCAGAAAAAATTGAAGAAAACTTTCGTTTTGTGTCTGGGAATGTTTGAAAAGCCGATAACCGTCCACGGCGCACCGGGTTTGGGACAAAACAGAAAGATTGCCTATAAATCCTGGGAAGATGCAAGATCAAATTCCCAACCTGCAGATAGATATCCCAAGAAAATACCATTTACATAGTTTAAAGGTTTTCATTCTCGGATGCCCCATTGGCCAGGAAAGGGAGATGGAAGGCCACTGCTCCTGAATGGGTCATATAAAAGAGTGCAGACGAAAAAGGGGGACGATGGGGCGAAAAAAGTTCGCTTGGAGAAGCGGAAAACTTACATTCACATAACATGAAATTGATACGAGATTCTAGATATGGGAAAAGAAATAAACATTTTCTCAAGATATAATACCCCCGGGGGAGGTATAAAAACCAAAAACATGACAGATTTGCTCGTTTCGTTTGTTCCAGTAGTGTTTTACAGTTCCTGATAGAAGACAGAAAGACAAATGGATAAGTCTCGGATTCGACGACGTCGTGCTATGTGCGCGGCTGATGCGAGTGAAATGTTTCCTCTTCTCTCGGGCAATTTTCTTTTGGCTTTTTCAATTAGACTTCGGGTATCATTTTTTCGTTATAGTAATTGATTTTCTTTTTTAATTTTTCTCAATTTGCTTGATTGAAATTCTAGATCAATGCCCTAAAATGAAAAATATGTAATGAGAAATACGAAATATGAAATCTATAACAATAGGATACACACAGGAATGCTCATATCTTAAAGGAATATCGAATCCTCTTTAAGTATATTTCGCAAAATTTTGCTCCTCCTCCTCCCAAAATTTAATTAATAATGTCCTAATAAACTAGTGTATATAGTGACTAAAACAAAAAACATGAAATTATAAAATAATGCATAATAAACTTATTAGTCTTCCCCCCAGCTTTTGATATCTGTTACCAAAATAGGTATATTTATCAATCTTTACCCACATTTCTAACCTCAGGTCATCAAATATTTTATGGAGTGAACTAGAATAGTTAGCTTGCTGACCTAAATTTTCTTTAGGTTCTATTCTGTTGCCCTAATTGGGGAATTACCGAGGCCGCTTAAATACCTCCAAGAAATTTCATCTACTTCAGTCAAATTGCCCGCGAGCACCAAGAAGGGCATTAAACTTACGTTTTTCTCTAATTATCGAATAAAAGGAAGTTTTCTAAAGGACACCGCTACCTGAAATTATCCGCACTGGATGCTCTGAGACGAACCTTTTTATGAGTCTCAAGTTTCTTAAAATTAACTAATTAACAAAATGAAGACTCCAACACCCAAACCACCGGACCAATTTCACACTCTTCGTAAGACAATTTTTTATGTTCATAAAAAAATCGTTAATTATTCAAGAAAATTTCTATCGTCGTCCCAATGGGGATATTATGGCTGTGTGTATCCCCCCCTCTTTCATTCGCAAGAAATCACCCTGAATTATTAATAGGCTGCTAGGTGATTCACACAGGAACGCCTCCAGAGTTCGGGCAAAGCACCAGATTGATGTCGAACTGCTCACTTTTTTGGGAAGAAATCTCAACATGTGTGAGGAATTTATGAACAAAAATCCTTTCGAAAGCAACGAGTTTATAGGAAGATATCGTTAGTCAACTCAGTTTCCGATGTGTACAGGTATATCCTGAATACTTTGAACGAAAGGTTAAGGTGAAAAGTAATAAACAAACCCTAAAATATACGCATTGGTTATTCATGAATCTTAAATCAAATGTTATTTGCCTTGCCTTATATGGACCCAGATTTCCCCTCTCATTTTGCAAAGGTTTGTGGTTTTTACAAAAAAATACGATATTTTGACTATAACTATGAAAAATCATTACAAATTGAGGGATTGAACCATAATTGAAATCTTAAACTAATAAATGTCTGTAATATGTAAAAATTCAAAAAGTTTTATAATATTTCGACATTTATTCGCCAGGATGTGCTTAAAGAACTATAGAGATAATTTGTATTTGATATTCTTAGATTAGGACTCTTTGATGAACCTTGTTTTTAATTATTTTTCAAAAATTTGCCAAAATACGGTCTTTTGTATTTTTAACTCTATTTTTCATGGGAACTAATTAAGCGCTTTTATTTACAAATCCGTAATCTACGAAAAATATCATATAGAAATAATGTGCGCCAAAATTAAAAAGGAGATTTGTTATTATCATTCAGTTTATATGTATAGGTACATACATACATATATATAAAGTTTGTATGTAGGCTAAATAAAAAAATAAAAAGTTACGAGATTAACCATAGATTGTAAAAATATTACTGTGTTATTTTACTTTTACAATTTCTAGAAAGAACTTTGTGATTTTAACCCTTTAGAAATTTTCCACATAATCGTAATTGGAAAAATTGAAACGTTTTTAGTGTAAATACAGATTAATGACAGACTAATGACGGCGCTAACAGGGAAATAAATCGGTAAAGTTTTCTTAAATGGAAGCACAACAATCGGTCGAACGCAGGGGAATTTTTTAATTAATATTATGTAAATATTTTTCACACTTTATTAAATGCGGATGCCCTCGTAATTAGCGCCTAAAAGGAATAAATTTAAACAAATGGGATAAGCGTAATCCCCTTTTGAGAGTGGTATACAGTCGAAATTAAACAGGGAAAAATGCTGCCCGTCGAAGAGCTAACATGCCTGCCGGGGTGGACAGCAATTAATAGCCGGAGCTCCAACAAATAAACCTAATAAAAATAAATCAAAATTTTTGCAAGCAGTAAGAGTGCGGTCGCTTCAAAAGTACGAAAAACACATTGCCTCCTTCTGATAAATTATTCACACCATCGGGGATTAACGAACCTTTCAACCCTTGGCAGCGTCACGGCTGAGCCCCACAAGTCAGTCGCCGACGACACACTTAGCCCGGACGAAACGACCCCCGGGCACCAGTTATAACTCATTTCAAATCTCTTAAGTATTTACTTTTAATTAATTAACTTGGTCAAGCCCTTTCGGTCCCCCGGATGCCGGCCCATTTTCAGGACCCAAGTATTCACGTTATGTCATTAACATTTTTAATTTTTGTGCATTATCTTGCCCTTTTCATTCCTCTGTGCTAAGAAGCATGAAGGCTGGACGATTTTTTTATGATTCCCTTTTTTTCCGTTGCCAGGTTCGGTCGCCTGGGGACCAACCAAAAAAATGAGCGAAAAAAATGGATGATACGGATTGCTGAAAGGATATTATTCTTGTCATTCCCAGTTCTTTGATGGGAACAATTTTTGAGTGAACAGAGAAACGCAAAATTCATTTTTTCTGAAGATATTACCACTCGAAAGGTTTCTCTTATACTGGCTAATTTTATTTCAAAAGGCATTTCCACTGCACACCAATATAAAAATGATAATTAAAAAGAATCACGATAAATGCGGGGTCATTTCTTATTCCCACAATTTTATCTATTAAAAACAGCAGATGATTTCAATATCCGTTATTTTCCATGAATTCAAAGACGCAGCTACCCCCGCCGTATCAATGATACGGGACCTCCAAACGCAGTCGCGGGTAAGTACAGATTAGTCCGGTCAATATACTTCAAAATTCGAAACCTATCTTACAATTTTAAATACGTAAAATGACAAGCTAATATGTATGTATTTTACCGAAAATTAATTTATTGCCTGACTGACATACATATGTACGTATCTCCTTTCTTTTCATTATAAGTTTTTAACTAACTGAACGCAATCCTGGAATTGTTTAGGAAATTCTCTACATAAGTGTAAGAGATAAATGCACTAAACTAGTTTTAAAAATTCAAGAATTACATAATTTTACCCAAATCCAAATTTGTCTCATGAAAATATAGTTTCCAAATCGACCTAAAAAATAGCCACCCGTCATAGTCATATGTATACAACTGTTTAGAGATAATAAAAATAAACTAAATATGCATCTAGCATTATACATATTTACAACGTTATGGAATTTAGACAAAAGTACTGAAAAAGCAATTCGCAATAGGAACCAGAGACTAATAATAGTTATTTGCTTTTTTGTCAAAACTTCAACTCCCTTTTAATTTATAATTTTCAGTGCTTCCATACACATAAGATAGCCTGAGGTTTATCATTATCAGGGTCTTCTATGGTTTATGATTTCAACTCCTCCATGGCTACAGCACAGGAGATTATTGGCAGAAAGGTAAACACTTTCAAAATCTATAAAAGCTAATAAAACTGATCCTTGCTTTATCCAAGTTACACAAGTTATCGTGCACTATAGCTGCAGCAAGAAATACACCCCTATATGTATGCGTATGTAAAATACATTTACTTCAAATTTCAAAGTTCCTGGAGATGTTTTTACATACTTGCTTAATGCTTACCATCCGAAGTCATCTTTCGCTTCATCACTGGTGGACATAATATCTGATGATCCACCTGGAAAATCTCATTGCGAGTTATCATGTGCCTCAGGTATCACAGAAAAGTTCTTTTCGCTCAAATTGGTTGAATATATTTTTCAGTTTAAAATAAGTGGGTAAATATAATATTATAAATGGCGAATGAAAGACACTGAATAACTAATATTTTACTTTTAAAATTTTCATATATAAGCACAGACTGTTGAAGAAAATAATACTATATATGTATTTTTATAATGACCTTAAATTGTAGCTTGTATTAAACGAAATGAATAAATAAATAGACATAGGAAATAAATCTTCCATCCGATAATTCCAAGATAAAGTATTTAAGTAACCGAAAATATATTTTTTTTGCTACTCAATGCTTTTAATGATGAAATAGGAAAAAAGTTCCTTTTTTCGAGGGTATGAAGTAAACATGTTTATTTAATTTTTAATTTACTTAGAAGCCCGTTCCTCGATATAAAAGGCCTGGTTCCCTGACGAAAGGTCAACTGTTCGCTTGGTTGTTTCCAGTGAATTTTCCAATTCTCCCTCTTGGTCGGATTTTCTTATTAAGCCAAAGAAATTGTTCATAAGAGCTTTGGGGGAGAATTATTAAAACTTTCGAATTACACCCCGTGGTCATCGTTTGCCATAAACCAGGTCCGACCATTGCACGTCCGTCCCGGTGAACAAATAACCATCGCCTAATTTATTATTTATTAGAGCGAAAATAAATAAATTGCCAATTCATTTTCATTAGGTTGTTCCCTTTGAAGGCGCTGCCACCGCATATCTCCGACGAAGTTTTGTCTCCAGAGTGAACTTAGAGCCAAAGTTACGCCAGTACTTTTAGCACACAATAAGAAACACTTTTTAGAATTAAAAGTTGCCAGCAGCAGCAAAGTTTCCTCACATACACCCTCTGCGAAAAAAAAGTCCGGATAAAATTTTCAATAAGAAGAGTCCTTCTGCCAGGGTCCGAAGGGTGCGACGAAAATGCCCTGTCGTGTCATGTAAGGGCGACGGGACAGGACAACCGAGTCAAGCTCCGGAGGTATTTTGTAGCGTGAAAAACACCTCGGCACGCTGCTTAACTTCGGAACTCCTTTCGACGCCGCTCGCGTTACTGCTCTCTTGGCAGTAATATAAGAATTAACGGGCAAAGTTGGAGTTATTGAGTGGATCAGGGAAAATAAGCGAATCCTTTGCTAGAAGCCGGGCAGAAGTTCTTCAGATTCATCGATTGATGTGCGAGGCGAGGGTGCTCAGGATCTCAGGGCAACCCAGTTCAACAAGCTCCGATGACGTTATAATCGGAGTAGGTGAATCTTTTAAGTTAGGTGATAAGCAATCACGTCACGAACTCCTCGGTGATCATTAAATTGGGGGTAGCACCTCGGGAACTAGCCCTAAGCACTCCTTTCCTCAAGGTAATTTCACTGCTTTATGGGAGGTAAATTCGGGACAATAAACAGCCACAAGTGCTTGGAACGATGATTTCTTACGAAAATGTTTCGCAAAGAAAAACTTGAGAAAAAGTTTTTCTTTCTTTTGCATAAAAGGATTTGTCTGGACGTGGCTGTTGGGTTAACTCACCATTCTCCCCATGATAAATTATTTATCGTAACCGGAACATTTTTTTTTTCTGAGGGACAAGAAAATAAATATATGTTTGCATGTGTGCGCTCAGGAACATGACTATAAATGTCCTTCTGCATGAAAAATGCATGGTGCTGGTCAAGAACATTCTTTTCCGTCCAAAAACTCCCTCATTTATATTTAATCTGTTGACTTTCCAGGAAAATGGGATTATGTATACATGCAGGTGCCCTTCTACCTGACTTCAAGCTCATACTCCAATTTCCGTCTTACATTTTTTTGTAATTGTAATACTTGTTTATCTTCAGGAATTTTCTGCAAGAAACATTTCTACTTTTGAGATAATAACAACATCATAAACATTATGAAAACTCATGAGGCCAACGACATTGTTAATTTATATAAAGACGGTAATACAGAAATAATCATATATCACAGTAGGAAATAAAAATCATTCGAAATTCGGAATGCATTCAAATCATTCTCATTGCACTGATAATAAATTTATTACTTTTAGGCGAGTGCACTACAGCTTTATTACCAGTAATTAATTCTAAAAATAATAACCCGATTGTCAGACAAGTGATCCTCATAATCCAAGAAATGAGATATTGAATCAATATCATTTTCTATCAATTATGGAATTAATTACATATAAAGGATAATTCGATGAAACATGCCTGTGGCATTTTATTGTATTATGGAGCAAATCTGGCTCACAATCAGTTGTATCAACCTATGTACAATGTGTAAGCAGATCCTTTTATGAAATTAATGCTTAATATATAAAAACACAAATTCCACTAAAATACTGTCTGAATATTGTAAATAAACGAATTTTAAAAAACTTTTAAATAAAAATAAAATTTCTTACTACCAAAAATGAGTAAATACATATGTATAAAGTCATGCACTTACCACTTTTTGAATCTCATGCTGCGTGTTCAAAATATGCCCAATTTTCTGAAATTATTTTAAAAATTCAAAAGATATTGGTTGCAAAATAAATTTTAACGTCTGGGGCTTATAAGATAAAATCTGTAAATTATCAAGGAAGACGACATAATGTGACAAAATTTCTTATCAGTGTACCTAAAATCTCCTGTGCACCAGTTATTTGGAAGAGTTTCGAATGGCACACTTAAAAAAAGATATATTCCGCCACAAATCTGCAAGTCGTAGATTTAAACTTGTCCCGACCTCGATTTTCATGGCAATCATTTCCCATCTCAGGAAAAGTCCATCGATCCGTCTAAGGGCTTGGTATTACCACCGGAGCGACATGGTCCGGATTCGTTTTTTTCTTCCTTTTTTACAAATCTTCTAGGCAATAACTCACGTCAGCCGAAACGTACGAGTAGCCGTTTGTAACCCAATTATTAATGAACAGAAAATCCCCTCCGACCTGCAGAATTCCCATTGTACTTCTGCAGGAGCGCATATAAATTGAATCAGCCCTTGGAGCATTTTTAATGAAAATCCACATTAAAGGGCCTTCTCTATCAGAAAATGGCCGGCGAAAAGTGAACAGCAGAGTATTTTTCGCATGCCACGTGGTCGAAAATCTCTAATGCCATTAATTTTGCACTTTTTCCCCCGCCAAGGGAGATAAGTATTCACTAAAAACCTAATGAACTGGTGATTTCTTTTGTCGATATTCCTGTTGGTCTGTTTGGATCGAGGATGAAACCGGGAAAAGGATTCTTGGCAGCGTTTACCACCGATAAAAACTTCGGCCGTACTTTGGTATGAGCTTTTTCCTAGTGAACCGTAAAACGTCTGAGATTACAAATAAATTATCTCTAATGGCTCTTTCATAGAATAAAAAGGGGGCTCGCTCATGTCAGTTTGGGTGCATCTTCTGGTACCTTTGCGGACGAATCCAGCTGCATTGTACGTGGATAGAAATATGTCGGGGGGATTACTCGAAAACTGGTCTGGAGCAGACGGGTATCATACTGTCTTCTCATTCCCCAGATACTGCAAGAAAAATTACTGACCCCAATTTTGCGTGTTCGGTTCAGCTAAAACTTACCCACGATATGCAGCTAGGGAAAGATTTTCTCGATGTCACCAGGTTATATGAGGACAAGGAAAAAGTTCTCAGTGACGCAGACAAGGATAACATTGTGAATTTTCTGGATTTAATAGTCCCCCCTGGCTTTCAAATGCACGGTAAGGGCATATACAGGACCAGGTCACTTTAACAAGTTTGCCATTTTAACCTGCATTAAGATAACCTTTTACGACTACCACCAAAGGGCGATAAGAAACTACTTGCTGAATGATTTTAGTTTTATTTGCGACTATACTGACTCTAAGTTCGGTAAAGACAAATAAAGAAAGTTCCGAGGTCTCGTTGAAATCAAAAACCTTCAGAATCCACAATTCAGCTTCATAGCTGTGTACACTGAACGAAATTCTGATGCATTTTTAAATTAAACTTTTCAATTTCACAACCCAGCAGAAGTTCGAGCTGGTACAAATTCATAAATAAAAGGAGTTCTCTAAATTATGATCCACAAGAGCCAGAAATCCGACCCACTGATTCTAATTTTGTAATAATAAATTAAACGTTCTTATTAACAAGAAAACAAAAAACAAGGTAATCATTCAGATTCTATTTTCGGCGCCGGGTTTGCTTACTTGAACTTTGAATGCTTTTTTCTTAAAATAGTTCTAATTATATTCGGTTAAAGATAATTCAAATTATCATCCAATAACATTGTAGCATGCATATAACTTTTTTAAGTACCTTATAAGCCACCAAATATGTATATGAGCCGTTGAGAATCATAGTCGTAAGTCATCAACTTTCACAAACTGAGTTAAGACTAAAATCATATCACTTACCTATCACCCTGTAAAGATATCATACTCAGATTAAAAATTGACTTACGCCACTAAGATTCTCAACGGCTCATATAATGCCAGAATAGTAATCAACTAAACCATAGTTCAAAAATTAAATATTACCATGCAAGCGTAACGCAACCGCTAAAAAGATAACAAAATAGATTTTTAAATGAGGTAATTAATACTGTGATTCCGACTCAAAACTTCTTCACTTCTTTATTTTCGAAATATAGTTTAAAAAATTACATTCGGTAGCATTTAATACGTCGGAGAAAAATCATAAAAACACACCTCAATGCATCTCAATTTGAGCGGCGTCCCGACAAATTCGTTTCAACGGTGGTTCACACTCGGTTGCCGCTAGTGCCTTCAAAATACCGACATTCAGATAGTTGCCGAATAGAGCCAGTAAAAGGGCTACACCATAGCCGGTTGCACGTTCCCCCTGCGAAGAAATAAGAAGAATCGCTTTGTGAATTGAATGTAAGATTCAATCAAGAGAAAACATTTCAATTTAACATATCAATAGTTTAAGAATTTGACATTTATCACGTACGCAATGGACCGGCGTCGCCATATCCACATGCATCCAGACACCCGGAAAATCGAAACCAATATGTGCCGCAATAAATAATCCAGCGCAAGACGGCTGAGCATTACTTCGATCCTGGAAAGAGTCAAATAAATTTCTTGATGAATGGTTATTTCTGGATATACTCGTTTTCTATAACTATTTATGCATGCGATAGGTTTCGATGTATTGGCTCACATTGTTTGACACTCAAATCGATTCCGCACACATTCCGCCTTCAAATTATATGGGACAACTATATTTTTTGTTTTATGAGATATTTCAAATGGACTATTTCGTTTAAGGGCGGGAAGATTACCATTCATTGCCTGCCCCCTTTCAAGGCTGGAGACAGGCGAGGAGTTGGGTTGGGTTACGAGAGAATTTTGAGCTAATTTATGGACGATCTTAAATTGTAATCTCGACTTTAATAACTCACATTTACTTATTGATAAATGCATAGACTGGGAGATATTAATCTGGCTGTAATGGGAATGGATATCGCCAATACAAATCGTCTACTATATTCGTGGGAGTCATTGTATTATTTCATGTTATTAGACTATAAGATATTTTTGAATGATTTTATGCGACGAACAGAAATTAATTGGCCGACACTACAAAGAGCTATTGCACGTTATTAAATCTTTACTGCTTGTTTAATGTAAAAATGATTTACACCACATTACTTCCGGGCACGCTATTCACAAGCTCATGATGCGAAAAGAGGAATCTGGTCAAGATACTAAAATAAGGATTTAATTACATCGATTTTACGCCCCGTAAATGGAATGGAACAGCGGATTTGCTTAAATTCCAAAATTTTTATACCCATTATATCCGACAGATAAGTCCTCAAATTTAAAAAGCATTAAAGATAAAAACAAACTAAAGTTTACGAACTATAACTTATAATAACTACTATTTGCAGACGCGTCGGAAAATCAATAGTATATGCTCAAAATTAGTTTCATTTCATTCCAGTATTAAGTAATGTCCTTTTCCTCTTCCTCACATTCCGGAGACAAATCATCAATAATACGTCACCCTTGTGATTAGTCTGAATATAATTGGCCCAAAACAGAGCTCGATACAAGAAAATTCGATTTCGTGCAGCGAAATTTGCATAAACATAACTCCCACAGCACCTACAGCTTACAGGAGCAACTCAGCTCAGTTGGAGTGGAATTGATGGACGCACTCATAACCATCGAAGAGATACGCAATGGAATAGGCCATAAATCATGAAATCGATCGGAAATATATCACCACTGAAGAAGACACCGAAATGAGGCTAATGAAAATGGTTCAGAAGGGGCAAAAAAAACCGGGGAAAAAAAATTTAAATAAATAAAAATATAGGACACTTACGGCAACTGAATTTTTCATGTCAGCTACCGCCGATGCGAATTCAGCGAAATGCAGCTCCGGACAGTAAATTATCGGCGCCAATAAATCGCCAGATTTGCGCCCGGCTTCAAGTGCTTTTGCCTCCCATTCCTCGTTGTTTGTGAGGATAGCTCCATGATATTTGCCTGTTGCTATCCCCTATGGATTGTAATAAATCGTGATTAATTTATTCGTTCATTACAGGATTTTCCAAAACAAAACAAAAGCAAAACAAAAAAAACGGATAAATAAATAGCATTACCTGAGCTCCAGTAAGAGTCGCCATGTCAAGGATGATGTTCGCCTTTAAGTCTTTGCAGGCATAAGCAACACCATCGGCTAAAACCAGACGTCCCTCAGCGTCGGTGTTATTAATCTCTACAGTTCGCCCTGAGTACATCGTGTGAATATCGTCCGGTCTGTAGGATTAGAGCGCCTTAGTAAAATTCAAAATGGCAAGAGCCTGAATCAAACAGATTACCGAGTGGCATTAGGACCAACAGAGTTCTCGGCTAGACAAAAGACAGCATGGAGATTCTCCTTAAAGCCGCTTTTAACGGCAGCGTAAAAGGCACCCAGGATGGCAGCAGCGCCTCCGCAGTCCCGCTTCATCCCGGGCATTGCAGTTTTTGCCTTAATACTTAAGCCGCCTGTGTCGTACACAATTCCCTTTCCGACTATAGCAATTGTCTCATTTGCCCCCTGAGGCTCATATGACAAAACGACCAGAGCCGGTGGTACAACAGCAGCCTTACCAACACCATAGATGCCGCCAAATCCGCGCTCTTTTAACTCCTCACCACGTATAATAGTAGCAGATAAAGATAATGCCTTGGCGATAATGTTCACCTCCTCGATGAAATGGGTCACATTCATTTCGTTGCATGGCGTGTCCACAATTCGGGCAGCCAATCTAATTCCACGGGCGGCCTCCTCCAGGCAGGCTACGTCTTCATCGGGAAGCGGTCGACCAGAGACCTCACCATTTTTCCCAATGACCAAAAATTCAATATTTGCTATCGGCGGTGAATCATTGTTATGGCCAGTTTTTCTTGAGTAAAGTGGAAAGGCACGTACCACGGCACAGGCACTGGCGAAGACGTCCCCGATTTCACAGACGATAACTATGCTTTCGTTGATACCGAGGCTCTTGTTCCTGACCAACCTCGTTATTGCGTGGGCTCTGGAGGAGGTGTTGTGGCGGGAGCTCTTCAACGGGAGCGCAGCGACCGTCGCCAGGTCCAGGTACAAGGAACAGGTGTCCGTCGGCGATGGATGCAAATTCGAAATGGCATTCTGGAAGGTCGTCTCCGTAACGCGAGGCTCAAGTTTGCATGAAACATCGGAGAATTTCAACATCGTAAGGTGCTTCAATTGACCGATAATTAGCACCGGCTTGTAATATGGGTCGCTTGCGGTTAGGGATGGACTAAATTTAATGTTGGAAGACATCTGAAACGTTGGATAGAAGAGCAATAAAGAAACTGTGAGTTAATTTGAAATTGACACCAAAATTACTTCAATACAAGCTTAAGGTATTAAGGAGACCTCTATCGAATTTTCATTCGCTTACAAGGGCGACAAAATAAATAGGGAAAACTTTGTCTTTTTCGATGCTCTGAGGCATTATTTAGAAAGTGGGATAAAATTTCGTGTAGGTAAGTTTACCCTGAACTACATTGAAAAGAAGATTTATTATTACCTGCAGTCACTAACAACTACAAAATATATGTATATATAAAATCAATCAATTAATCTTTCTTTTAAATTTCCTATCTTACCCCCAAGATTCATATGTTATACTAGTACATTTTTTCTCTTTTTGTCTTAAGGCGTATAATTAACATAATAAACTTCACAACATTTACAAAACAAAAAAACCAAAGAAAGAATTGCCCCCAAAAAAATTCAAGAAATATGTGGAAAATAACAATTGATATCACGTAAATCAATGACAAATAGAAAACCTATAATAGAGCCTTGAGGCACACACACAAATCTGGTGCAAATCTGGGACAATGATATTCTGGCAGAAAATACAAATAAGACGGATAGAAATACATATGTATGTATGTAATAATTGAATTTCAAGAGCTCATATTATTGCGGATTTCGCATTCGTTTTCTGTAACACACACTATGCGCTTACTAAACTTTAATCAGTAATATAAAAAAATGAATGTGACGAAAAGTATTTTTTAAAATTGCGGAATAAGTATATTTTTATACAACTCCCTCGAATGGCATATAAATCTACTAATGAATTTATTGCCAAACTTCATAAAAATACATTTCTAATTGACTTTACAAATGCTCGTTTTTAACTGCTTGCAATGATAGTCCCAGGAAGAACTTCTCAAGTTAAGAAACAGAACAGATTATATTCCCTTGGTGCCAACCAAGCCAGAGATGCAGGGTTAATAACTAATTTTTATAAATAGGTATTGCATTACATTGATTTACTAAACTCGAACTCTGATTGTAAATAGGATAGGATAGTTATAGTTTTCGCTTTTAAAATAAAACAATGTGTGCGTTTATAGTTTAAATTTTAATAAAACAATATTGGTTAGAGGTCTCGTTTTATTGGCGGAGCTTTCACTTCTAACTACGCCACTGATTACTCGCATTACTTTTCTCTGCAGCTCTCAGGTACTCCAAATTCCTCACTCGAGTAATTAAAGTTTAGTATTACTCGAGTAGAAATTTTTGTTTAGTATTGTTAAATTGGACATGCAATCGAAATATGAGTAATTATTTTTTAAAGTAATTTAGTCTACTATCGACACGTTAAGATTTAACTAGAGAGGTTGGCGAAATGATATGTAAAAAAATTGGACTTTTAGCACTTTTAATACAACGGCTCATATTTTGCCGGAATTTCAAATAAGTCCACTGTAATAAAAAACTGGTGTGATCTGATCGGCGCTAAAATTTCACTCATCAGCTGCTTACTGTATTAAAAGCCAAAATTTGCCTTTAGAGTAGCGGTCGATGAAAAATATTTCACTTCTACTTGAGAGTAAAGATGACTATCTCGCGAGATCTGCCTGGGAGCTTCTTTTGTTTGCGAAAATACTTTTTGCGTGTGATAGTATTATCGTGGGGCCATTATCGCTTTTCCATAAGCGAAACTCGTGGGAGATCGCATTGCACCCGACAACAAGGCCGGCCTAACCGCCGCAGCAGAACCTACTTCATCCCATCTTTCTCTGGGTTTCATTCCCAGAACCTGTGTCTAACAGAATTATTTAATTAATAACAATAAGTAAATGCAAAGGAAATGCAAGGAGTGCCCCCAAGAAGGCGATTCCTGTCCCCAGACTTTGAAAGCTAAAAATACACCACGGCCGGGCAGATAACCGCAACCCGTTATGTCCAGCGACCTCGGCGATCGATGCGACCACTCAGGCGCTCGAAATTGCTCCGCTTTAATAATACTTTAGCAGCTAAAGTAGCTTAAACAAATAAAATTATGCGACTGCCGCCGCCCGTCCGAAAAGGAGGCTTTGTTTAGCCCCTAAACCTTTTTTCTATGAAGCACTTTTTGCTTTCGTGGTAAAAGTAAATTCTTACCTTGGTGGGGTTTTCCACAAATCGCACTGGTACAGTTGGAAGCTTGATGCACTATATCACTTATTTTAAAAAATATAAGAATTAATTTCACTGGGCAAAACTTTGAAAACAAAACAAATCGGAGCAACACACTCCTTACCGAAATAACCCACACAAAAACCGAATGTCACCCGGCTGGGTGGCAAAAAATGTTCCACAAATGGCAAACAGATTCCATAACCAAATTGCCAACTGAATAAAATTTTTATTGTCACTGTACAATATTCAAGGCAAAATTCCTTTGTATCTTTAAAATCAATTACATATTGTTTCGTTTAAGATAATCTTTGTATTTATTTTAAAAAGCTGTATACTTTCATCGAAAATAATGTATCAGATTAACTCTTTTTGGCTAAAATGGTTTTGTTTTCTCATAACGTTCATACGAAAATTTTAAAAAGACCCCGCACTTCTGAATGACGAAAATTCCTCAACTCGTTTGACATTTCAAAATATCGTCTGACAGCAAAGTGATTGTTTTCTAGGCTTGTGTGGAATTAAGGCGTGTTTACGGCCTCCTCTTCTGGATATATTGTGATTTTTTCCCGGAGAAAGTGTAAGAAACCTAATCGTCGGTTGAATTTTTTGAGTTTTACATTAAATTTAAGTCGCTAGCCCCTAGAAAGTTGGTGATTCCACTTTAGGTAGTCTCAAGCGGATACAGCCATTTTTAAGATTTCTACGTCTGCAGGCAACAATTCGACCGGATATACAAATAAAATTGATTAAGCCAATTTCCTGAAGTCGGCGATTATGTTTTATGTTGAACTATTGACGAATTCGCACTCTGCGTCCTCGGACTACGTACAAATCACCAGGTTTTAAGGCAATGCAAAAGGGGCTTGCCCCACGGCCTAAGTGTGTCATCGCGGGTCGTTCGCCTGATTACTTAATGGCAATGCGCTGGAGGGACAACTTCTTATAAAAACAGAAGGCTACTTTATTTATTAATCTACTCTTGACGTAATTATCACATGAGTAGTTGGCTTTATAATTTATTCATGCACATGTACTCTTGTGAATTGATTTCGCGAAGCAAAACGGCTTTATTAAAACTTTATTGCTCGTTAGACCTCTGCAGTTTAAGATATCCTTATCGGCCAGACTTGGAGCCCTAAGCAGCTACTACCTGAGGCTCTGAGGGGTACTCTTTTTTAACTTTCGTAGATAAGTTACATTCACACGTTATAGCAAATATTCAACCGGCAACAAAATTTCGATTTAATTTTGAATTCGCTATTTCGAAATCTTAAAATTAGGTACCTAACTATGAAAAGCAATACGCGATTAATATAGAGTCTCCTCCTCTTAAGAATAACTTGAAATACAATACTATCATCCAAATTTAGCACAATGACAGAGAAAATAACCCTTGCCGATGCTTTGTCTAACGTGGAAGTTCTTGACGAACTTTCCTTACCTGACGAACAGCCATGCATTGAAGCACAACCCTGCTCCATAATTTACAAAGCAAATTTTGATACAAATTTCGAAGACCGCAATGGCTTTGTTACTGGAATCGCGAAGTATATTGAAGAAGCCACAACTCACGCCAACTTGGTAAGTGTTTTTCTTTCCTATTCAATTTTTTAAAACTTATAAACAAATTTGAAAATGTTAGAACGTTCTGCTTGAGGAAGGTCAAAAACACGCTGTAATGCTATATACTTGGCGATGTTGTTCTCGAGCAATACCTCAGCCAAAATCCAACGAACAACCAAACCGGGTGGAAATCTATGAAAAAACTGTCGAAGTCCTTGCGCCCGAAGTCAACAAATTGTTGAATTTCATGTATTTCCAGGTTAGTATTTTATGAGCTCTGTAGAACCGTGTATCAAAATTGATATTTTTACTTAGCGTAAAGCCATTGAGGCTTTTTCAGGAGAAGTTAAAAGGCTTTGTCATGCTGAAAAACGAAAAGATTTTGTGTCGGAAGCATATCTTCTTACTCTTGGAAAATTTATTAACATGTTCGCTGTTCTAGATGAGCTCAAAAATATGAAATCGAGCGTTAAAAATGACTACAGCACATATCGAAGAGCTGCACAATTTTTAAAAGTCATGTCCGATTCGCATACACTCCAAGAATCCCAAAATTTATCAATGTTTTTGGCTACTCAAAATAAAATCCGGGATACTGTAAAAGATACACTAGAAAAAATTCCAGGATACGAAGATTTGCTTTCCGAGGTTGTGAATATTTGCGTTCACATGTTTGAGACTAAAATGTATATGACTCCTGAAGAAAAGCATATGCTCGTTAAAGTGATGGGTTTTGGACTGTTTCTCATGGACAGCGAGTTATGCAATATTAATAAATTGGATCAAAAGAAAAAATTGAGGCTGGATCGCATTGATCGAATTTTTAAGAATTTAGAAGTCGTACCATTGTTTGGTGATATGCAAATTGCTCCATTTAATTATATTAAGAGGAGCAAGCATTTTGACGCGAGTAAGTGGCCACTTTCTAGCTCAACAGCTATTAGTCCACAAGCCGATTTGATGGTTCATTTACCCCAAATTCGGGAAGATCACGTAAAGTATATATCAGAGTTGGCGCGATACACAAATGAAGTTACAACGACGGTTAAAGAAAATCCAACAGATGCTGAAAATCGCGCCACTTCTGATTTGGCTTTGCGGGGATTACAATTGTTGAGCGAGTGGACAAGTGTTGTAACCGAATTGTATTCATGGAAACTTCTTCATCCCACTGATCACCATCAGAACAAAGAATGTCCAGTAGAAGCTGAAGAATATGAGCGAGCGACTCGCTATAATTATACTGATGAAGAGAAATTTGCTCTAATCGAGGTTATAGCAATGATTAAAGGATTACAAGTTTTAATGGCGAGAATAGAGACTGTCTTGTGTGAGGCTATAAGACGAAACATATATGCGGAGCTTCAAGATTTTGTTCAATTATGCCTTAGAGAGCCTCTTCGAAAGGCGGTTAAAAATAAGAAGGATTTAATCCGAAGTATTATCATGTCTGTCAGAGAGACCTGTGCAGATTGGCAAAAAGGTTGTGAACCTGGCGAAGATCCAGCTCTCAAAGGTAAGAAAGACCCAGATGGAGGATTTAGGATTCATGTCCCAAGACTTAACGTTGGACCATCGTCCACCCAACTCTACATGGTCAGGACAATGTTAGAATCTTTAATTGCTGACAAAAGCGGAGGGAAGAGAACCCTTAGAAAGGATATTGATGGAAATTGTTTGATGCAAATTGATCAGTTTCACAAAACATCTTTTTATTGGAGTTACTTGTTAAACTTCAGCGATACACTCCAAAGATGTTGTGACCTCTCGCAACTTTGGTACAGAGAATTTTATCTTGAAATGACAATGGGACGAAAAGTTCAAAAGTGTATGGTGCGTCATCAGCACAACGAAGAATGCAACGATCTAATTACGATGGAAAAGCGAATTCAATTCCCAATTGAAATGTCTATGCCTTGGATTTTGACCGACCATATTTTGCAGACTAAAGAGCCGTCTATGATGGAGTAAGTAACGTTTTTTGTCTTTCGAAATTTTTATAAATTTCACCTAATTTACAGATTTGTTCTCTATCCTCTTGATTTGTACAATGATTCAGCTCACTATGCTCTAACTGTTTTCCGAAAACAGTTTTTGTATGACGAAGTTGAAGCAGAGGTCAATTTATGCTTTGATCAATTTGTTTACAAGCTTAGTGAACAAATATTTGCTCATTATAAACAATTAGCCGGGAGTATTTATTTGGATAAAAGATTCCGCCTAGAATGTGAAGTTTTGGGCTTTAACTTTCAGTCGTATCCAAGAAATAATCGTTACGAAACTCTGTTGAAGCAAAGACATGTTCAGTTGTTAGGTAAATTTAGATTTACACATATTAGGTCATTCTTAAATATATAACGTTTTAGGGCGATCTATTGACTTGAATAAACTGATAACTCAAAGGATTAACGCTAACATGCACAAAAGTATTGAGCTTGCTATAAGTCGGTTCGAGGCTAATGACATCACTGGAATTGTTGTAAGTTTACAGCGTATCCTAAGAAATTTGTTTTTCCGTAATGCCATATTAAACTTTACAGGAACTTGAGGGATTACTCCAAGTAAATCGAATCTGCCATAAGCTCTTAAGCAAATGGCTTGCTTTAGATAACTTTGACGCCATGATTAAGGAGGCAAATCACAATGTTTTAGCACCTTACGGTCGCATAACCCTTCACGTATTCGTTGAGCTCAACTATGATTTTCTTTCAAGTTACTGCTATAATGCAGCAACCAATAGGTTTGGTGGAAAAACTTTAATTTCAAGTCATTCTTTAATACGAATTTTTTCCGCAGATTTGTTCGTAGCAAAGTGAACATTTCTTTTACGCAACCCATACAGCGAGAAAAACCTCCGCAAATGTCTCACTACTATCTCTGGGGCTCAAAACAGCTAAATGCTGCCTATTCCACACAATACGGTCAATATACAGGATTTGTTGGTGCTCCACATTTTCACGCCATGTGCCGGCTTTTGGGATATCAAGGAATTGCTGTTGTTATGGACATTATTCTAAAAGATATTGTTAAGCCTCTTATTCAAGGAAATCTCCTACAATTTGCCAAGACACTCATGGGAGCGATGCCAAAGGTATTAATTTTTTAATTTACGAGAAATTTAAATTAAATATTTTTGTTTTTGTAGTCGTGCAAACTGCCGCGTTGTGAATACGGCTCACCTGGCGTTTTAAGCTACTACCAAGCTCATTTAACTGATATTGTTCAGTACCCAGATGCTAAAACAGAACTTTTTCAACTATTCAGGGAATTTGGAAATTGCATTATTTTCTGTCTACTGATTGAGCAAGCGTTATCGCAAGAAGAGGTGTGTGATTTGTTGCATGCTGCTCTCTTTCAAAATATATTTCCACGGCCGTACTGCAAAGGTTTGTATAGTAAATTTTCCTTATCAATATAATCTGAAAATATTTTTATTTTCACTTAAGCAGATAATGAAAAACCTGAGGCAAAGCAGAAACGGCTTGAAGCGCAATTTGCTAATTTGCAAATTGTTTCCAATGTTGAAAAGATTGGAACAGCTAAGGTAAGAATTTTTTTTATGTTAAAAAAAACATTTTTTTAAGGCAAACGATTTCAGCAAGCGATGATTGCTCGCGAAGGAGATTTACTAACTCGTGAACGACTTTGCTGTGGACTTAGCATTTTCGAGGTTATCCTCAACCGTATTAAAAGTTATCTAGATGATCCTGTTTGGGTTGGTCCTCCACCAGCAAATGGCATTATGCACGTCGACGAATGCCTCGAATTCCATCGACTGTGGTCGGCTCTTCAGTTCGTTTATTGCATTCCCGTAAAAGGTACAGAGTATACAATTGAAGAATTATACGGTGAAGGACTAAATTGGGCCGGATGTACAATGATTGTTCTCTTGAATCAACAAAGGCGTTTTGAGGCTCTTGATTTTTGCTACCATATTTTAAGGGTACAAAGAGTTGACGGGAAAGATGATAACGTAAAAGGGATTGTAAGATTGTCTACAAGACTTGTAAATGTTATAGTATTTCAACATTATTTCTTTTCCAGAAACTGAAGCACATGGTCGATAGAATTCGACGATTCCAAGTATTAAACTCACAAATTTTTGCAATTCTTAATAAATATCTCAAAAGTGGTGATGGAGAAGGATCTAACGTTGAACACGTTCGATGCTTCCCTCCACCACAGCATCCAACGTTAATGTCATCTCACTATCATGATCCAAATAAGTTGAGACAGAATCACAATTAAGTTCACAGCGATTTAAGATTTTCTGCATTTATTAGAAAAAAATGCTTAATTTTAAGCTATATAGAAATCCATCAACCCAGTTACTATGCCGCAAAACTCTTCTACATTTTTCTACACTTGCTTATTAATAGCTTTTAAGTTTATTGTATGATACCATATAATTGGAATTATATTTATTATTAATATATAAAGTAAATAGCTCTTTTAATCAAAATTCCTAAATTGATTTTTGAAACAATCCAAATTAAATAATTTTATGAACCGTTAAAATGCTTTTAGTGCGATCATTATTTAAATAGGAAATGCATTACAAAAATAAATTAATAAACGTGTTCAAAATTACGTCAGCTATGTAGAATCACACCAGATGTGTCTTTTTGGCAATTTGGAATATTGCCAAATGAGCTCAAAGGAAGTGCCAATTTAAATTATTATTAAATACAATTTTCATATTTCGCCAGTTATTTTTAGCCCACTTATTGCAGCAAATGTATACGTGTTACATTTTACTTCTTCTCAAAATATCAGCTAACAAATTGTCGCTTAAATACACTATTAAATGGGAAATGGCAAGTATGCATGAAATATTTTTTCGTTTTAACTCCTTGTTGATAATATAAATTCAGTCTCTTGACACCAAAACAGTTGTTATAATTAATGAGACTCTGTTTCCACAATTATTAAGAGAAAGATGCAACCTAGAAACGCTTTCCCGCAGAACATGTTTACATAAATTTACTACAGTTTGAAGATCTCAAAATGAGTAATATTGTAAATTTATCAACTGATAATTTCCGTATCAAAAAGAGTCACACAGATCAATTTTAAATTAAGAAAAAATTGAAGATAGAAGCTGATAATTTCATCATTCAACGGATTATTTTCAGAAACCCCGACGTAGATGATGTTTTGTATTTTCTAAACATTAATACAACTTTTAAATTAATACACGAATTTCTATTTCTTTAAACTTGAAAGTAATCATTTAAATAAAAAAATATTTAAAAATCTAATTTTATGTATTTGATCCGCTTCTATCTTCTATAAATATTAAATCCAAAAACTGATGAATAATAAAAGTGAAACCACTTAAAATCCCATTGTCATATAATCCCCGGCTTTGCCCTCTGTTTTGATATTTAGTCAGATAGCAACAGCTGTGCGTAGCAAAAACTGCCTAGCATTGTTGTGATTAATGCTGCTGTAGGATCTATAAACTTAGCGTAAAAATCTATTTTTGAACGCCTCAAAATGCCCTCGTAGTAAGACCGGCCCACGCCGATTTATTTATCTCTAAACTTTCTCTGACTCATCCCGAGGATTCTCTGTCTTCTTTGATTGGACACAGTTTGTTGGTATATTTTAGTAAAGATCGAGACGTTGCGACGTTCCTAGCGAAACAAATTCTTTTAGCATAAGTTCCGCGAGCATAAATCCTAAGAGAGTCAAAGAAAATGTTTAAAGTGTCACAGGATATCAATTTGAATACAAACGCTCCTCGCAGTTTTGATAACACAGGGACGACTTCTCTAGGTTTGTTTGAATTTATTTAAAACTCTGTACAAAAATTAAACTTTCATTTTTGTTTGCCAATATAAAATGCTTTTTAAGAATGTTTTTACAATAAATTCACTTGAAATCGAACAAATAGAATATTAAATAATTTTCGTTTCCTTTCGAAACTTTTAAAAATATTTAGTCCAGGGCAGTTAGACGTAAAAATAATAAACCTCTTAAGAAATCTATAATAATGAATGGATTTTCGTGAAACCAATTTCATTGAATTTTTAATAGTTAAAGCTATAACCCTACAAGTTTCAAAATAAATTGATAATGATTAAACGCAATGTTATAATCGTTACAAATATGAACTTCCATCACCTTGTCACCGGTCGATTATTTTTTTAAATAGGAATTAAAATAAACAATTAAAGCTCTCAGTATAATAAACTTTAATTATATTTTGCGAGATAGGATCGGAAACAAGGTGTCTCTGTATTTGAACTATTTTTTTTCCAAAAACTTGTGTCTTTTGTGTCTCAGTGATGAATTAAGAAAACAAATGTTATTAATTATTAGTTCCAGTGAAAAATATATAGATTCATTTAGTATTTACAAATAATAATTTGTATATAATAATGTTTGTGATTTCCAAAAAAGTGGCTAATAGTGTTTTTTTAAAAATTGACAAAAGAGTGTTCGTTCTCTTTTAATTAACTTTAGTTCATTTTTCATTTTTTTAGATGTCAGTAGAATACAAATAACAAATTTCCCAAGTGAACCCGTCTGCACTGCTTCGGATGTGAATTTCATAGTCAAAAAATGTGGAGTACAAGGAACATTTGAAATTTTGGTCGAATCCCCTTTGGGCCAGCGAGCTCTAACCCAACAACAAAATTTAGATGCAGATACTTTGTTAGTCCGACTGCGTCCAATTCAGGAGGGAATTTATCGAGTCCACATAAGATGCAACTCAACAGACCTTCCAAGATCGCCGTACATGTTCGTAGCTCAAGATCCCAACCAGAACCAGATTAGTCCTAGCAGCGATATACAACGTAAGTGTGAAGAGTTTAAAGGTATTTTTCAAGCATTATTCGAATAACTCCTCTTTTAGTTCCAGTATTTAACGCAGATACTACGAGAGTGCTATGCAATGGAAGTGGACTCCAAAAAATTGTTTTAAACGAACCGAATGAGTTCACAGTGGATGCTTCTGCTGCAGGAAATAACATCGTTTTTGTAGGAATTTGTGGTCCCAGAGGACAGTGTGACGAAGTGTCCATTAAACATGTTGGAGGCAATATTTACAAAGTCTCATATCGAGTCCAGGACCAAGGAGTCTACATGATTGCTGTAAAGTGGGGCGATGGTCACATACCAGGATCGCCTTTTCAGTTAGTCACAATGCAGTAAACTTAGGAGTAAATTGTAAATAAGAAATAAAACATGGAAACATTAATTTTATTTGATTGAAACTAACAAAGTTTAAAAAATAAAAAAAAATTTATAAATGTAAAGCACTTAAGCATGGAATGTTTCCTGAAATACTGCTACTACTAGGAAATAAAATATTATCTTCATCAGTCGATGTAACATTTGTTAAGCTCGACTCATTTTGGACATCTTGTTGGAGTATGCTTAAATTGGGCTGATCGCTAAGATCTGCTGAGATCCTTTCATCAAAACTGTGCTGTTCGCGATTTGATATTTCCTCTACACCAGCAGGTATTTGGAAGCTATTTAGCCCACCTTCAGTTTCGGAGTTTATCTTCTCACTATTGATACCCCTGTCCCCCGAAACATTGAGCACACTCAAGTTTGGAATAATCATTTCTGAGTTTTGAATATTTAACGCGCTTATATCTGGAATTTCGGCTGATGCTGTATTTTCTATTTCAGTTGATTCTGTTTCTCTAGTACTCGAGGAACTTATAGAATTTGTCGAAAACGTAATCAAATTGCTGTAGACAACATCGAGCTTCTTTTCATGTCTACCAAACTTCTCGTAATAATCGCAATTATTTAAATTACTTGGAACACTTTTATTTTCTAATATAGCCGTCGTGCCCGGATATGAAGCATCCTCCAACATTTCTTCAATTTGTTTCACTTCCTGAGCTTCCAAAGGAATTGAAATATCAATCTTAGCCGCTGGTCCTTTTAGAGGTCGATTCGGTGGTGGTTCTAAATTAAATTTATAATAAAATTTTCATTTGAACAAACATAAATCGTATTTACCATTTAAAAGCTGTAATGCTACAAAATCGGCAGCTCTAAATAATTCCGCCTTAACGAGTAGATCGAGTAAATTTTCTAAATTTGGACGTTTTCTTCCAGAACATCCCCATTCATCGATTAAAATCTCTGTACAGGATCTACAATCTTTGGCGCTGGCACACTCAATTAATCGCATGTGGTCGTTGTTGTATTTTAATTCAGATATTGTAGACATTGAGGAAAGATCCAAGGGAACAATTCTCATTAACTTTTTCCAAAATTGCATTGGATCAAGTATTTGGCCAAGATTGTAGATATCAGTAGAAGATAAATGTCGAATTTCTGTTTGTCGGTTGTACATTATGTTTGATGTTTTTTTGTAATTCCTGAAAATGCATTTATTGTTAGAGTTGCGAAAAATATGTGATCGAACTATTCCAGGAATTGATTGGTTTCGTTTTTAGAGTGCTGTACATCTAAAGACACACAACCCTTAAAGGATTTCACGCTAAGCTACCTATAATACATTTTACAGTATAAACAATCACTTCGATAAAATAGTCAAAGTCCTTAATAAACAACTCACCTTAGTATTTTTTCAGTTTTAACACTCCAAATTTAATTTTATTTATTTTTCCGTAATAAAACGAGTCACCACTTTTTCTGTTTAAATTGAACTGAAAGAATCCCTAAAGCTCCTTGAGCTAAAGAAACCGATTTTCCCCCATGCACAATCTAGGACTTAAAAAGTAAACAAACCGAGCCTTCAAAGCATTTTTGCTGGAATGTTTTACCAGAGGCTCATTAGATGAAATTCTGGGTGGGATGTGCATCTGGACTCTGAGATTTAGATTTACCTTAAAACTTATCGTACCCGAACTGGGCTGAAACCATAAAACCATAAAACTCAGGCAGACCAAGGATATTAGGGGAAACGAAATTCAGGATTTTAAGCATTTGACTTTATATAAACATTTGTTTTTTGCCTTACACTTACATACTCTACACTATTAGACTAGCTGTGGTAGGAATAGATTCTACCACAAGACAACAGATTTAATTTTATCTTAACTGGGAATAAAGAAACCACCAATAAATTAAAAAAAATATGACAGCACTTACCTCCGTTTCCGTTCAAAACATTGCCCAGCTCAGCTGATCTGATCAGTGAAACTGGTGACATCACCCACGTGACTTGTGATTAGCTTTCAGATCTAAGTACTATGTGAAAATCGATCACAAACAAATTCCTAACAAAATTGTAAAAGAATTTCAAAAATAGATGCAACCAGAAAATATTTGCAAATATGATTTCAAAATATCCTTATTCGCCCACCAAATGCACTTCCAGAATGAAGAAGAAGACACTGACGTAGACGTGTTGTGCGCTGACGCAACCGTCCTGCAAAGTTCATTTGTTTTGGTCCGCCACATTTTCAAGTTTTGAAGTGAATTGAATCCGTGCTTGGGGAAAATGAAATAGTTACTCGAAATGGACGAGTCCGAGCTTATTTTTACCTTTTTCTACATCCTTCTGTGCGTGTGCATCATCTACCCGCCGACTGAATTCGTTTCGCTGGGCCTGACCCTGGACCAATTGTTCGCAAATCTCCTGGGGCTGGAGGAGGTGGACTTCGTCAGGTACCACCAGAGAAGGACCAGTCTGACGCTATTTGTCCACGCCTTGCTGCCCGCGCTTTATTTTATTATCCACTTCTTCCGGTTCTCCTCGGAGGACGAAACGAGCGAACCCTTCACGGCTTGGAATCTCGCCCAGAAGGTGAGTGTGGCTGCGGCCCTTTTCATCCACCCGGTGGTGGCCAGGTGGGCTCAGGACAACTGGAAGCATCACCCCATTAGCAAACTGCTTAACAAATTCGCAAATCTTCCCAGCGATTACGCGGTGGTGGCCGCAGACATAGCCAGCGAATTCAGAAGGTAAAAATTCAATATTCAATTCTTTAGCCTCTTTCAGACTCAAAGACGTTTATTTTCTTGTAGGCAAGATGTTTTACGGATGAAAACAAACTCAATCACGTCGGTGATTGCGACTGAGAATTGGATAATCAAGACAACGCCGTATTTCGTCTATTTCGCACATCAAAGTGATACCACCCTTCAGGTAAAGAAGGTGAGTACCTGCATATATAAATTAGAAAAACATAACTAAAGGTCTAAAAGATTGGGCTAATAAAAGCATTTTTATTTCGCATATTACTTTAGGTAATTTTTTTTTTTTTGCATTTTTAAAATTACCGTAGATACGAAAATTTACCATCACTTAAAATTAACCATCTTAGCCTGAAAAGTAGAACATTTGCAAAAAATCACAGATAAGAAACAAATAAAAATACGACGCACGAAATTTTGTACAGATAAGAATACCCGAAACATATTTATATCTATTTATTGAACAAAATATATTTAGATTGTTTGAGCAATACAAAGAAAGACTAAGGGACATGAATGAATACATGATATCGTTATCACTAGCGGTTTAGTTGCTAGAATGCTATTATAGTTCATGTATACTTACATAGAATTTTGAGGAATAATGTAAAAACGTAACTGCATCCGTTTAGTGATAATTATAATTTAATTCTCACATTAAAACTTGAAATTTTATTAATAAATGCTAATTTCAATTAAAAAAACTGTAGTATAATTAGTACCTTCATTTTTTCACAGGCTGACACCTTTGCAATTTCCCAAGATACCTCTGATTCAGTACAAATGATAAACATTGCTGTTACATCAAGTCGTCCTGGAGTCAATGAATTCCAAATTCGAATAAATGCCCTAGATTTTAAAACCCTCCAAGATCGCATAAACCGTCCTATAACGATCCCACCAAATATGCAATTCCATCGCACAATAATTGAGAGATTTATTGATGCTTTCAAGGAGGAGATTGCCAAAAATCCTGTATTTCCAACAAATCAAGTACTGGAAAATTGTTTTGCCTGTATGCTTGCCGAACCGAATATTAAAATTCAAAAAAATTGCCTGGATATAGATGAGGATGAACAGCCGCTTCCAGAGGACCGTTGCTGCAAAAATTGCTACTGTCGGCCAATGTGGTGTGCAGATTGTTTAGCGAGGTGGTTCGCCTCGCGACAGGATATTGCAGAAAGGGACATTTGGCTGCAAAAGAAATGCACATGCCCATTATGCAGGGCAACATTTTGCGTGTTAGATGTTTGTTTTATTGAGAAAATTGCCTCATGATTATATCTCAATGTATCAAATCTTATAAATATATAACTTAGAATATCAACTAATGTTTATTTTATACTTTGCTATTTCTCCCACTGTTATATCATATTTCCGTTATTTCATAAAAGGAACAAAGGCTAGTAAAAAGTTGTTTCATACATATATAATTTAACAAGTAATTGAATTACATAGAGTAAATCGTTTTGATCACATAATTCATACTTACATAGTTGCGGTGTCCATAAACGTATTCAAATGAAAATTGGTATTTGTCCGAGAAAATTTAGTATATTTAGAAAAATAACTTAATAATTCGCATATATACATATTAGTCAATAAAATGGAAATTTCAATAAAACCATAAATAGGCAATAGATAGAACAACTTGTAGTCTATCAAAAATTCTGCAAATTTCTCCGGTTTATAGGGCACCGGAAAAATTTGATTCTTTTAAAACCGTTTAAAGCTTTCCGTGTTGTCTTTTTTTAAATAATTTAACAGAAAATACCTTACACATAGCAATTTCATCGCAAAAAGTCAAATTGATGTGATTTCCCAAAGCGACAGTGGTAGCATACTCGATTTAGACTAAATTTTCCCTGGTTTGAGCTCCAACATGTCGAACAACTCTTATATAGTCGCGCACATTATCATCGGTGTAGTCGACTATTTTCCTTTCCTTCTTCCTGTGGTACTGCTGCTGCTGGAGATAAATCTTGAGAATGCCTTTGATTGCTATAAATGTTAAGCCACCAAGAAGAGTACGATGCAAAGTGTTTTCGATTGAATCAAAAAATGTTTTGCCAACAATTGACGATATAGTTGGTAGCAAAAGAGCACCACAGAGAATTCTAGTGGCTGAGATCGGATCAGAAAGTGTCGGCGTAGGAGGGGTCTGCTGATTGTTGTATTCTTCTGCTCCTTCATCTCTGTCAAAATTGTAAAGATTAGATTTTTAGTAAAAATATTAAAATCTCTATTACGGTTTTCTTTCATTTTAAAAATAGTTCTACTTACGGGTATGGTACGATTAGGTTCATTAGGGGAAATTTTCTAGCTACACTCCGTTTATTCCTTATTAGTTTTATTACAGCTTCTTCCCAGCGTATCATTTTGCCCAAAACCAAGCCAACTGGAATGGCTGGTAAACCAATTAGCAGAACTAGTGGATCTCCGTTTTCCATCAAAGCTAGGCCTTTTTTATGTCCAACTATCTGAAATTGAAATGAAATATAAGTGTTGAGGGTTTTTTCTAGCGGTCTAAAATCAAAAATGGAAAAATGTTTCACTGAATAGGAAGAAATTGGACTTCAATCCAATTTCGTCGTTTTCATGAATTCGATACTCGTCATAATGTCGCTCGATATTTGTACGAAAATGCATTTGTTGATATTTCTGTGGCTGTTGAAAAAGGCAACGATCGAAACTCAAAATCGAATTATTTTTTTTTTTTATTATTTACTAGAATCGAATTCATGAATAGGCCTCAGGTTTATTCCTGTTTTCTTATCGACTACTTTGTAGACAAACTCAGATATATGTATAATTTGCATCTTTTTGTTTTTCTCACATTATCGGGTGGACAGGAATCAGTTACGAGGATTCGTAGATAGTCGTAGAAATTTACATTGTTCTGCATTAAAATGCTAAAAAGTCAACAAAGTTGCAGATGAATTTTATAACATTGGTAAATTAGCACACCAAAGTTCTGGCTAAAATATGCAGATTTAAAATTCAAATTTAATAGAAAAACTTGTGTTCACTTGGAAAATCTACATTTCCAAGACCGGTATAGCAATCATATTTTTGCAAATATGTAGTTTAAAATACTAGGTGCTATTAGACTTCTTGGAATTTATCTATGATGTAAAACTGGAAAATATATCTTATTCTGTTGTATGTATTCCGGAAAAAGAGAATGAAAAAACCTTTGTTATACCTCCCCAAACTACTTTTGGAAGAAAGAAATGTTTTGAATTGTGCTCAGCATACCCAGCTGGTTTGCATAATTGAATAATCTGGTCGCTGGCAAAACAACCTAGCGCAACCAATTGTATTGCGACCCTCCGCAATTTCATCAGATTTCCTGACTCACACCCACGGAGCAAAACAAGCACTAAAGAACCCGATTCTTGTTAATTAGCTGGTTTATTCTGACCGGAGCAGCTTTAATGAATTGAAGACTCACCTGCAACACTGTGACGGCGCCGTAGGTCACAGCCGTCCAGTAAAGCGAGCCCACAACAATGCCAGCAGCCAGGAAGGGGCTAAGTCGCTTAATTATGTTATCGAAGCTCTCCAGGATGTTCGCGAAGCGCCCCATGTGCGGGAAGACGATGATGTACTCGGTCTGGCACTGCTGGCAGCTGACGCTCCGCAGGGCGTTTCCGTTCTGCTTCTCGTCGACCCATCTGTAGAGGCAGGCCTGATGGACCCACTTGGAGGTGCCCTTGCACTTGCACGGCTGGACCCATGCTGCGAGCTTGTTGTCCTCGTCGGTGGCAAAACAAATCCAGCAGCTCCGTTCCTCCGCCTGCTCAGGGTGCTCCTGGTTCTCGGGCTGCGGAGGTTCGTTCAAGATGCTGGTTGTTAGTTCAACTGCCTCGATTTTCGGTGCGGGACCCTCAACGATGTTCTCGTTATTGTTCCCCATTTCGCTTTTCGTGTTATCCAATGACATTTTAATATCTGGTTACAAAACGATGCAAAATGACTTTTCGCTATTTTTTTTTTTTTCAGAGAAAAACTTCATGCAATCAACGAGTGCAATGTCATTTGCTTAAAACTTGACCTGAGTATAAACTTTAACTCTGTAAATTCACTACAATTCGAAAATCATGCAATTAAAAGTGCCGGAATGTGATCAGTTGCGTTTTTCGCAAATTTCTTACTACGCACTGCGATGGAGTAATTTTGCCCGCTGGACGGATATTATTTATCATTCTTCTTCATCGAGATGTTTACTAAAATTTTTTCTTCTCCAAGAGCTTATAACAACTTGGATAGAATTTTAAAACACAATTTTTTTTAATTTAAAATCTTTATATAATTAGAAAAATATATTTAATGAAATTATAGTTCTTTTTATTAATAATCCAAAGTTGTAAATGACTAAAAATTTAATATTTCTTAAAATGAGTGCCGCAAAAATATGTCAAAATTAGCAAAGAACAGATTCCACAAAAGCCACGTCCCACATGCATGAAGTGACAGTTTTGTCAAATCCTCTCGAAAATTCTGTCAAAGTAATTGCATAGTATGTTTATTTTCCATTTTCTGAAAATAATTTAAACGGACACCACCAAGAAATGTCGACAGAAAGAACAAACCATGGCGCGGCTAGAGTACTGGCAAAATTGGAAGCATCTGTCGAAGCCGGCAACTATTACGAAGCCCACCAAATGTACAGGACCTTGTACTTTCGGTATATCGGACAGAAAAAATATACCGAATGTCTAGAACTCTTATTTGCCGGAGCCCTAAAATTTCTACGTATGGAACAATATTCAAGTGGGGTTGATTTGGCCCTGCTTGTTATAGATACATTAGAAAAAGCCACTGTAGTCGACAACGAAGTCTGGATGCATCGTCTTGGTGTTCTCATCAAGAAAACGACCCCAACAACAGTTGAAAGGGATTCGCTAATTGTAAGATTTATGTTCTAAATAAATATCACATTTAATCCTTAATAAATACCAGGCGCGGGCAGTGAAATGGAGCGCAGACGTAACGAAAGTAAGCCTCGGTCACCCGTCCATGCATAAGTTGATCGCCCAGATCATGTGGGCTGAGGGCAACATCGAACTAGCCAGGCATCACTACCTCCTTTCCCGAGACGGTCTCAGTTGCGGGCAAATGCTAGTCCAGCTAAGTCAAACGAAGGGCTACTCAAGCGAGATGGACCTCTTTATAGCTCAAGTAGTCCTCCAGCAGCTCTGCTTAAAGGAGACGAAAGTCGCCTATAAGACGTTCGAAACCTACACAAGATACCACCCAAAAATTGCTAGCACCGAACCGCCGTTCATATTGCCACTACTAAACTTTCTGTACTTTCTTTTTAAAATAATCGAAACAGGACGATTAGCTATTTTCAAGTCACTCTGTGACCTGTATAAGGTGTCAATTGATCGGGATCCATCATATGAAAAATATTTACAGAAAATTGGTGTTATATTCTTTGGTGCACCTCCGCCACAACAGTCTGGAATGGGAGGTCTCTTCGGGGATTTATTTAATAGATTCTTCCAGGACATGAATGACGATGAGGAAGAGCCCCCCCGAAACAGCACGCCGGGTAGAAATCCTAACGCTGTCAACGCAGAGCTGGATTAAGACGAATGCTTTCTGTTTTAGAAATTTGAAATGTGTGTGATTATTGTGAAAGGGTTCAGATTATCCAATGGATTTAATAAATTAAGACACTCGGAACTATTGGGCGTTCTAGATTTCCGTAGAACCCTTTTAATATACTAAACACAGGATCGTAACTTTCATTTTGTCATCTTTTGCGATGACTTTTTGAAAACACATCAAGTTAATTTAGAAACTAAGCTTAATTATACATTTTTAAAGTCAAAGTTAAAGAAGTTTAAATATTAATAATTCCTCTAACACTACTTTTTCGAAAAAAAACCCTGATACTTTGTTTCCTTTAATCTATCTGAGCTTTTTCAATGTTTTCCCATAGTCAAGTGAATTAATTACAAATCGATTAGGTGAGAAAAGAAATTAAATTACGTATGATTGCAATTTAGGTATGGTTTGCTCAATTTGGCCATGTTTTGTCTATAAGAACACAATCTAGAGATGATACATAAAGGGGTAATTAAATCATGACTGTCTTAAACTACCACCAAACGCCTAATTTTCAGCAATGCCACTAGTGTATAGCTATAGCATAAGGTACCAACCTCCTAAGAAACTTCCGTTTAAATTCTAATTTTGATAAAACATTGTAGTAATTAAACACATTTCCAAAACTGGTTGTCAGTTATTTTGTTCTCTAGTTTAGTTCTGTAATTCTAAGCGTTTTCTGCTAATTTTTTGTTAAGGCAAAATGTTTGGAAGATTTCTAAATAATTTCAGCAAAGAACTTTTAGAATACAATTATAAATATAAGCTCGGTTTCAGCTCAATACTTGATTCCAATTGGTTCCGAGTGTAAGCAAATTAGACGATTTTTACCATTATGTATAATAAATAATTATATGGTCAATGACCTTACTTAAGCTTTTCAGTTTTATCGGAAATTTGTTCCAATTTGTCCTTTATTTACTTTAATTATTTTGCGATTTCATACCGATTTAAACTGTAATTTTATAGTTCTTTCATTCGTGAGATGAGAACGCTTCAAAAATTTACTCCCTCCCTCCCTAATAAAGTTAGTATGTATATAAATCATAAATATTGTATTTTTAAAGAGATCTTTATCTACAAATCTAATTATATACATCCTCTATTTATTACTTTAGTTGTTTACTTTTATTGCAGTTAAGTGCATTAAAGATAAGAAATGAACTTTCGACATTTTATTCATAATTCTGCATCATTAGCAGTTTTAACGTAAAAATTTTGATATACTCTGAAACATTGTTGCTGCATTAATAAATTTTTTATAGCAGAGTTGAAATTTTGCAAGCGTAAAAAAATGTTTCTATCAGCAGCATGCAAATAAATCTTGCTTGCGGCTTTCTTCCTTATCAAGTAAAACAAAAAACAACAAAAAGATATCCGCTAATGGTTAGTTTAATTAGCGTAATGCTCCCTTATATAAAGTAAAATTAAATGATTACGCGTTGTTGTGTCTCATGCGATATTTTAATTGTAATAAATCAAGTTTTATTGCCCAATATTTCGAAAATTTGTAAACTTTGATATATGTATGTAAATTGGTAAAATGTAGAGTAACTTTTTTCGATAAATAAATTAATAGGATATTTTAAATTAGGTCTCCTTGGACGTTCGCTTCCAAATTGAGTAATGTGATGTGCCATAAATTAGCCTTTACATAGAAATACTTACTTCACAATTTGTTTTTCAGAATAAAGTTGAAATAAATAAAATACAAACAAAAACCAGATATCCGGGACAAATGGACTATGAAGAAATTGAAACAATATGCATATGAAAGTTAGGAAATTCATAAATATATATTTCGTTAAATAAAATTGTTACAAAATTCCGTTAAGAAAATATATTTACGTACCTAGTTGTATATAATTTAATGCGTGTATAAATATTAATACATTTTAAAAAAGTTCACATGAAAAAAATCCTAAACAGTCTTAGCTGCTTCTTAAAACGACTGTCGCGCGTCGGCGAGAATGCCTAGCGCAAAAACACTTATTGCAATATAGAACAAATGCTGTGGCGACCCGATGAATCATTTCTTTTAGTTACTTGCAGTACGTTTTATTTTTCTTTTCAGGCAGACAAATGAACGATAGGACATTTCGATTCTTTCGAAAACAAATATATTTGCACGTTAATCCACGACACTACTTCTTAAAGCTTCATTTCTCTTCATAAATATTAAACCTAAGGTAAAAAGAGGTAAGGAGTTTCGCTGAATGCGACAAAGCTAACAGGCGATGCTTTGAGCCAGAGAATATTCAAAATCCGCTGTAGTACCAAAGACGCGTATATTTCAATAAATGCTACATTAAGCAATCTCTTAGTTCTCGAAGTGAGTTAGCAAACATTAATAATTCAGGGCCGTAACCCGAACTCAAACCAATTCATATATTTTTTTTTAGGTATTTCAATTTTTTTTTTTTTTTTTTAAACACACATTTAATGTAAAAGGATTATCATATTTGCGTAAAATCAACTGATAAAATTTTTAAAATTCACAAAAAGAACTCTCTCTTCGGAGAACAGTTTAGTAAAATTTCTATCAATTGATGAGCGCACCTAACGAGGTGGCACACAACAGTATCAGATTTTTTTATTTTATTTTTTTTTTTTGTTGGGTTTTAATGGTTTTGTTGAGTTTTTTTAATTTCTTTTTCTAAATATTCAGTTTGCTGGCGTAGAATTCCATGTGTCCTAACCAGAAGTAAAGCCGTTCTAAAACAGCCTTCAGCTCATACTACACTGTAGTAGTATTAACCGCCTCAATCGAATTGTCGTCTTTTATTTGCAGCAATTCAACATCGAGATTAACTTGTTTCATCTCACTGTTTTCACCTTGTTCAACATTTAAAGTTAAATCATTCAGTGATTTGAGCACCTTCTCTATTGCAGCATCCTTTTCTTCGCCTTTTCTCTTCGCAAAGTGCAAATAGCACTTTCCGAACGGTCCTAGAAAAATTATTATTCAAAAATCAATTTATAACGTAGAATTATTTAAACACCTTTCCAGGAAATGTAAACTGGATTACACTCCCTCTTCCTTAATTCAGCCTTGAGGTCTTTGATGCGAACCTCTTTGGCAATTTTAGAAATTTTTATACAAAAATCGCGATTGCTGCGCTTTTTACGTAATTGTGGTTGTCGACCTGTATTTTGTTCGTTCTCTTTATTTTCACCCGAAGAGTGCTCTCCCTCAGACTAATTGTTAAAAATATTATATATTATAATAAACTACAAGATTTTTACACCTACCTTTGTTTGTCGTCTTCGTCTACCCACAAATTGCCTCCTTCTTCGGGGTTTTTCTTTTTCTTCCTAAAGAAGTCACTCTTAATAAAGTATCACAGTTAAGGTTTAAAACAACTCACGTTTTCGTTATTAATTTCCGAGCGTGTCCTACGATTCCTATATTTGAATAGAGGACGACGTCTTTGTCGCTGTTGTGGGGCATTTGCTTCGACATCTGTGTCCTCAGATTTTAGCACAATTACCTTTCCAGCACTGTTTGCATTTTTAAGAAAAAAAAACCAGCAATTGAATTAAAGAAAAAATTATTGGTTTGGTAAGTACCTTTCTTCATTTTCCTTCAAAACTTGTAGTACAGGGACAATTTTTAGGCGTCTTTCTGAAAGCATCTCCCAGAATATCCCCTTTGGTCTTGGCAGTCGGTTGCTGATTCTAATCACTTCTGTGGGAGTGACTATCATGTCAACAGGAGTATCATGTTTTTCAAATAAATGTGTTGGCAGCTGATCTGTTACCTATGAGCAATTGTTAATTTTTCTTGTTAGAAATGAACTAATGGATTTCGTTTAATTCCTAAACATCTAATAAAAATGAGAGAATGGGACCTGTTGCATATAAGTTTCTGATAAACAAAAAAGTGCATTTGATTGATCACATGGGTAGATTAAATGAATAAAACTTAAAGACTACATTTTGTTCATTTAGAAATTTAGTATTGTACAAATCTTCCTAATTTCACTCAACATATTACATTTAAACATTTAAATGTAATATGTTGAGTTACATTAAAACATTTAAAAATTGCTGCCTATAGAAAATTTTAAACGGGAATCGAAAATTTTGTGTACCCTAAGATTGTAGGAGACAAGAACTTACCTGCAGATCGTGCACAGTTGTAACAATAAGTGTCTCTGGTGTGATGACTCCCGAGTGGATCAAAATGCTAACATCCAAGTCAACGAATCCATTGCCCCTTCCGATGCGATACCCGTCCCTGGAAACTACCACAGATCCAAGAACGACCATGTCCAACTTAACCTTGTCCTCCACAGCTAAAATCGAAAGATTCAGGATAGAAGAAGCAGATGTGATAGCGACTAGATTAAAGCATTCTTACCAATATCTTTCTTATAATCCTTCCAATTAATGATTTTCAGAATCTTCTGCTTCAGCTTAGCATCAGCATCGGCAGGGCACTCGATTTTGGTATAAAGGCACCTTGAATCCCGAGACGGAGGCACATACAGATCCTTCCCAGCATTGAGAGCCTCCAACTTGACTGGATCTTGGGCAATGTCGATATTCACTTTAATAGACTCTGCGGGGCGGAAGAGAATCGTAAAAAACTTGGGTCCTTTGCTGTTCTGGGAGCAGGCGAAGGACACTTACTTGCATTTTTAAATTCCTGAGTATCTGCGAGGAGAGCGGCAGCCTTGTCGTTGCCGATAAAGTTCGGTATGCGGTTGTATATCATTCGCGGATTGTAGCCGCACTTCGCCTCTTGGATTTTCTTCCATATTTGTAGGCGAATGGATCGTTTTGTGACCACTTCCTCACCAGGAGCTGGAACGACACAAACCATTGCGGTAATTACTTCGATCGGAAAAAAAAACAACGGCTGCTAACGGTAAAGATGCATCGAGAAAATTAGGGAATTCGTCTCGGTGCAGTCCGATGCTCGCTTGTTTAAAAAGAGAGGGGGAAAACAAAAACCGAACGCATTAACTGCAGCAATACGAATTTTCTGTGCTATGAATCATTCCGAGTAGGCTAGGTGCGCGCGATATCGCCCAAAATCGCGATGCAAAATCAACTGCCCACTGACCCACATGGCCCCCCCAATTGTACTTAATTTCACAATAAATGCACAATTTTTGGCGGAAATTTGTTGCACTTACTTGTGGATGATGCTTCCTCTACGACGGTACCGTTCTCTTTTGGTGGCTGAGAAATTTCTTGAGTCTGAGTAATTTCTTGTGGCTGAGCAATTTCTTGCTGCTGCTGCTGTTGGCCCTCCATATTTATTTGCACTTAAGCGCCGGATTCTACCGAAAATTGCCAAAATATTCACTTAATTCCACTACAATGGCGTACTGTTTATTAATTGAATTTCGAGCAAGATTCGAAAATAGATACTGCCTAATCGGACTTTAGAAAAAAAACGAAGCAGAAAAGCCAATCCCTATTTGCACTACGTTCACTGAAGAGGTGTCTTGTCTTGTCTCTGCACTCAGAAGTTTTGCGAGCTGAGGAAGACAAAAGGCACGCGCTTTCAAAGCGGTTCGGCTTGCGGCTATCGGCTTAAAGTTGCAATTGTTTAAAACGAAACGGGAAATTTTTTGGAAAAATCTTTAACAGTCAAGTTAATTACTTTTCTACTTATTTTTATACCCGTTTAACCTTTTATATTTCTAGACAACGCTTGTAAAAAATAATATTAAATTTAAATATTCCTTGATTTTACAAATCTATAATAATCAAGCAAAAAGTCGAATCAATATTCTTAGAAGAATCTAGAAAATATTAATAATTGAAATAACTATTTTAAAAGACTTATAACCTTTATTTGAATTTTTATACACTTAACAAGATTAATTTTAAATTTTACTTACAAATAAAAACGATATTTTAATATTATTTAACTTTCTTCTGCCTTCAACTTTACATTTTTTAGTTTTAAATTTTCCAAATCTCTTTTTATAAAATTTTTCAATGTCTTTCTTGCATTTTCTGTTCAATTAGAAAAGTTGATATACAATTTGAGGAAGGATTAAAAACTAAAGTTAATTCCATTAGAATTTTAACAATTCTTTTAAATAATAAAATCTTTTTATTTTAGTTGTTAGTGGAAACCACTAATAGGATTTTATGTCAGTGGTGGAAACACTGGCTATCGGTTCACCGGAATTCGGATGACTGCGGCGTTTACAGTATGAGGTTGTGAATGCGATTCGGAGTTCAGCAAAAAAAAAGAATTCGCAATCGCAAACACAGAACCTGTCATGTCACTTCGGCAGGCCGATGAACGCGGTATTTTCTGAGGCCGATCACTTGTTTTCTTGTTTGTTATGGCTCTGGGCCGCTTAGTTATGTTCTCCTGGTGTTTTGCTGTACAGTGAGGCTCGACGTATGGTGAATAATAGAACAACATGTCGACAGAGCGCCCCGAAATCGGGAAGGAACTCTACGAAACTTTTTCGACTTGCTCGCTGGACGACAAAGAAGGCGGCGGCGGCGGCGGCAGCTTAATGAGGAAATCCACAAAATTCCCATCGAAATGGGTGAAACTGAACGTCGGAGGCAGGGTGTTTGTGACGACCCTCAACACCTTAATCAACAAGGAGCCGCGCAGCATGTTGGCGCGGATGTTCTCCCAGGAGGGTGCCATGAATCCGAGCGACATGGACGAGGACGGAGCTTATCTAATTGATAGGAGCTCACGCTATTTTGAGCCAATTCTAAACTACTTGCGTCACGGTCAGCTCATCTACGACGCACATTTGAACGTTGAAGGAATTCTCGAGGAGGCAAAGTTTTTCGGGATTGAGTCACTTGTACCCCAGTTGGAGGTGTTGATATCATCGCAGAACGATAACCTTGACACCGCCCCTCTGACGAGACGCGACGTCATACGGGCACTAATCCAAACTTCGTACATTTCAGAGATACGGTTCCAGGGGATTAATCTGGCCGGGGCCGATCTGCGAAAACTAGACTTTAGGAACATTAATTTCAAGGTGAGCGTCTCATGCGACCTCCGGTTTGTGTGAATTATTAAACCAGCTCTTTTGTTTCAGTTTGCTTGCTTACAGCGGTGCAACCTGTCTCACGCAAATCTTGACTATTGTTGCCTTGAGCGGACAGATCTGTCCCATGCGAATTTAGAATGCGCTCGGCTCGTCTGCGTCCGGGGGGTCTGCGCCAACATGGAGGGCGCCAATTTGCAGAGCTGCAATTTTGAGGACCCAACAGGTATGCGAACAAATCTCGAAGGTGTTAATCTCAAAGGCGCCTGCTTGGAAGGCAGCAACATGGCTGGAGTTAATTTGCGGGTTGCTAATCTCAAGGATGCAAATATGAAGAACTGCATCCTAAGGGCTGCTGTACTCGCGGGGGCCGACTTGGAAAGATGTAATCTTTCTGGGAGTGATCTCCAGGAAGCTAACTTGAGGGGTGCAAATCTTAAAGATGCTGAGCTAGAGCTGATGGTGACACCTCTTCATATGTCCCAGGCGATTCGATAAATTGTGATTATTTGGGTCTGTTTCCTATGCACAGCTCTAGTTTCACACTTGTGTTACAAGAGGAGCTTAATAAATTGAATAAAAGACTGCTGTGAAATTCTATATAATGCTTTTTATTTGCTCTAAAACGCATCGGAACTAAAGCCACTTTAAGTAGGCTAATAAAATAACCTTTTAGAATCTCATTACAACTCAGCTAGATAGTTCAATTTTGTAGCTTTATTTCGTAGACAAATTTGCGAAAATAATTCAGCTATTAGATGGGGATTTGTTCCAGTCACGTCTTAAAGTTTAATTAAAAAGCTTAAGCTATAGTTTAGTCGTTCGACTAAAAGCGTGGCCAAAAAAAACAAGTTTTTATAAGGTTCAATAAGATATTTGAAAAATTAAATGCAAAGTAGTGTTCCACCTATAAGGAAAAATATTAAAAGATTAAATAGAAAAAGCACACTTTTTAATTTGAGTAAAAACGTTACATTTAAAAAATTTACCCCAGGTATTTTCAATTTTGAATTTTATATTGATTTCAGGAATTATCATTGGCAACAACTTGAACTACGACCGAATTAGACTTATATACTTATATACTTGTCTGAAAAAAATCAATCTCGATGGTTTTGACGAATTTAAGATTTAATGGTAAGGCCGACGTAACAAATCGAACTCGAAATATTCAAGCATTTTAAATCCACGAATGAACATCGAAGTTTATGTAGAATATTAAATGAAATTGTTATTTCTCATTTGGAAGAATGTTTTGCTGAAAAAGATGCTATTTTTCACTCTCCGTTCCACGTTTCTCAATATTCAAAAGAGAAATTCTGCTTTCGAGACATTGAATTACTGGACTGCGCTTCATCTAGTCCTATGGGGAACCTCTGAGATATCAACGTAAGAGAAATTTAAAAATAGACATTAAAATTGCAGTTAGCTATTGATAATCATGTAGTTTTAAATTTTATTAATCTCAGTACGAAAAACTTTTTATTTAAAAAAAACTAATAGTGGAAACTTACTTTAATTTGCACTCACGAAATGTCTTAAAACAGATTGCAACTAAGATATTTAAGTTTACGCAGTGCCACTAGATATTTAGATTTAAATCGAATAGGAAAGTCTTGCGGAAATCAAATACATAAAATCATCTCTAATTATCAGTTCGTTTATATTTTCCAAAAATATTAATTTTGTGACAAATTTCATCAGTGGCCTAAAAGTTCTTATACAGCTCTAACATTCATGTTTCAATATAATTTTAAAATCAAAATAATTCTTAAATCTGTAGTTTTACACCATCTATTACAATTAGTTCAAATACATGTGAATTTTAGTTGACCTTCGCGATCGACATTGATTTACATAAGAAAGTTTTATTCATTTGGACCACCGTACGCAAAGTGTTTTCTTTTCCCTTGTTGACTTATGTCATAAAATCGTCAAAAACGGTTTACAATTACCTTTTTTTCTCAGTATTTTTAATTAAAATGATTAAGAACAGGAAGAGGTACTTTAGAAGTAGAAACCATTTTTCTTTAGGTATGTAAGAGATACATATATATATACATATGTATATAAGATTTGGATCTTTGGACTTTAATTTTTGTGACACACATATATTAATTGATTTTCTATAGTACATAAGTTTATTTTTTTTATTTCAACTTGATACATTTATATTCTTATTTATTTTTCAGTGCCCTTTAAATGTATTGAAATGTATAATACAAAAAGTGTAAAAATACTATCAAAGCAAATACTCATTAAATTTAACTGCTTTCTTTAAATGATAAAAAAGATTTTAGCAAATACAATTTTATGTTAAAGAAAAACCACAATTTTGAGTCTTTAGTGTGCAACGAAGCCTTAAAATTAACTAGAGTTTAAATATAAAAACCAAATTAAAATAGAGAGCTTTAAATTTTCAATGTGCTGCTCGAAGTTTTTATTTCTTAGCTTGTTCGACAAATGCACGTTAAGTTAACATTATGAAATTGACTTGGCTATTTATATAAATATAGATCATATTCTCTCCATTCCACTAATTTTTCTATTAAGTGTTAAGAAATTAAAAAAGTCATATAACATCACATCAAAATCTCCATTTATGCAGTAGGTGACGGAGGCGAGGGGGTGCGATCGATAAAATCAATTGAATCCTCATCCTTCGAACAGCCGGGATTATCGGGATTCTTCTCTTTGATTGGTATGAGACTGTTTACAACTGAATTCGCCATAGCTCTGTCTAATTCTTTTTGCCATTCGTTCTCTTTTTGCTCCATTGCTTTCCGCTTCAGCTCCTTATATCTATTGTATACTATAAATCCTTTGATGAAGTTGCTCTCTGGGTCACTATCACGTTGAGCTGAACGCTGCTTCGCAAGTCGTTTTTTCTTTTTATGAAGCGGTTTAGTTTCAACAATCATTTCTTCCAATTCCAAGCATGGATCACAGTTTAAGTGGTTCTCGGGCGGTTTAAATGGTGGTCTAATTTTCTTCTTGAGAACATTGTTAAAATTCATCCCACGTAAAAGCTGTGTCTGTTGTAATTCACGCTGTGAACTAATGCGAGCACCAGGAAGAATATTAAGTAACTGAAAAGGGGGGGGCTTTATTAATCAATATTCTGAAAAGTGTCGTAAAACTAAAACAATAGCACGTGCCTTTATTCAAACTACATGTAACGAACAGATGAGGTGAAAGTATGAAATTGAAACTTTATCTTATTTGAAAGTTTAATCATAAAAGTTTTAATTTTATTAACGCTTTTTCGGATTTGATTATATTGTAATATGTAAGGAATCAAAAAATTCAATTTCAACGTTTCAGCATTATCTTGGAGTGTATAAGATAAAGTTAAGGCATTTTTAAGACATTTTAAAAGTAAGTATGTTCTATTTTTTATTCTAGGTTATAATTTTTGAATTGGGCCCCCAAGGTAAACTTTAGCCTATTCATTTTAAGTTCTGTAATATGCTCTTAACAACGTACTTACTTTGCTAATAAGATCGACGAACTCATGGGTCCAAAATCTGGGGTAGTAGACCGGCGTATGCAGAGTGTTTTTGACCTCACTAAAAGGTGCTGATGAATGGATCATAAAAGGTCTTGAGCCCAATCGCATCTCGTAGGCGACTATCCCCAAAGACCACCAATCGACTGGAAAAGTGTACCCGGCTGCAATCGATTAAAGATGAAGTGTTACGATAATGCAATAATAAAGAGATAATTTGATATCCGATCTCATTACTTATTTCTTCCAGAGCGCACATAAATACTTCGGGCGCCATGTACGGTTTTGTGCCCGACATGCTGCACGCCAGACCGTCGGGCGGGAGTCTTGTCGCAATATTAAAATCAGTTATGTGAGCATGGCCTGGATGTTAAAAGAGGAAAAATTCGATTACCATACAAATAGATTAGTTTAAAATTTATAAGATGAAATTGAGTTTGGAAAGTGCACAGCCAATCGCATTACTGATTGAAAAGCTAATTTCCTGTTGTCTTTTATATGAGAGCAGCTTCTTTTAATGTTTTTAGCACAGCTTTTAGCTTTAGTGTGCATGCATACCTGGGTGGGAACATAACTCATTTAATGGAAAAAATTTAAAGCGCTGCTTTAAAAACTTTCAAAGAATTAAGTTGCTGCCTTTAGAGAGCTCAATTTATTTATTTATAAATTGCTACTAATCGGGCATCATTGCTAAATAAGTATTAACCAGGAATCGCTTACATTTATAGTTGTTTTTTTGAGTTTTCACTATTAAATTTTTAATTTAAATGATTTTTGCTAATCTTCTTTTTCCGACCCTGTACACACAGAATTTGGTTATAACATTATGTAGCACTGAACGTCATTGATTCGGACAAGTCTAAATTCTAATACCTTTAAATTTATTATAGCTATGACAAAAAAGAAAGAAAGGATATGGACTATCCAGATTTATTAGATGTAGATGTAATAATTTACAAACAGATTTTCCAAGTTTGTATTCCGTTATAAATACGACAAGTTTCATGAAAATTTGTGCAGTAAATCCCGAGAAATTCCTGAAATGCAAACATACATACATGTACATGTCGAGTTAAGAATCTCATTTTCTGAAGTTCTTTGAGATTTTTTCTGTATAAGAAACCTTTTTTAATATATCCTTTGAAATTCATTCTAAGAAGATATGTCGTGTAAAGCAAACGTATAAAATTATGTTTATTAAATATGGAAAAGATTTTATGATAGCTTTTAAGCTGTAAATATCAAACTGCATGTAATTGCTCCACCATAAATATGAAAAAATTGTGCGACTTTGATTGGAAATATGTCTCCATTGAACGGCAATAAAGTATTTTATGCATAAGGTGGCCCCAGGCTACATTTATTCAACCAAAATTCATAGGAAGTGGACATTTCCGGAAATGTGCAAATATTGTGCTCATATGATATTGGCGTAACATAAAAACGGAAGAAATAAAAGCGTGTAATTGAACAGGAATTCTTTTGAATTGATTTTTTTCGTTATAATCTCTTTAGAAGCAATCCACTTTTCTTTCCTTAAAATCCATCGTTGTTGAAAGCTTCATGATTAAAACTGAAGTCTGAGGAGTTTTACAAATTGAGAGTACTTATCTGCAAAATTTGTTTGTGTAATAATACGAAGGCATTATCATTTTTCTCCACTCAAGTAGAACGAACGAAAAATAAGCTTATTTCAATAGGATTTATTTTGCTCCGTAGAACGTTTCCCTAAAGTGTGAATAATTGGTAAAGAGGAAAACTTACTGTTAAGTCCTCATCTCGAGCATATTGCAGCACTTAGAGGTGTTTTCTGAAAGAAATTCAGTTTTCTGAGGTTGAAACCCTTTTCCAAAAGGAATAAGTTATTGATTAATGCGATAACATCATAATAGGTTAACTGCCGCCGCCGTAACTGCAGATAAAACTTTTTGATTGTTGACGTGATAACGTCTTATAAATTGATGGCATTTACGAAAAGCTTCTAACGAAGCTGGTCACGTCCGCTTTCGGGAAGCTCATGCATCGGGACGCACCTGTGAAAGTAACATAATATTCGTGACCGTACAGCCACTGAATGGTACTCCTCCCGTAAAAACGAGTTAATCTGCTGAATCTTACTAAAATGACCCCTTTGATTAGAACTTAATTCCCACCATGTGCTTTCCCTTTTTAGTGTGCCATATGAAAAGCAGTCTTGTCGCGTTTCATCGGTAATATCCACTCCTGATAGATCTATAGATTGGATTTTTTTTAAATTTACCTTAGATTTCGAAGTTATTATTTACTTATACAGGGGGTAGCAACCGTTACGTCTACATTCATTTTTACGGTCGCATCAAGGTCCACATCCGGCTTGAAAATGAATTTGAAATTTGCTTCATTGTAATAAGATACTTCCTTGTATATTAGGATCAATATGAGAATTCTACTTAGCACAGACACTGTGAACGCCATGAAAACTTAGTAAACGAAAAACGAGTTTAAATTGCACTTACGTGTCCCGCCTATCAAACTTGTCTCGGTATATTCCTCAGGTACTTTGCGAAATGCATCTAGTTGCTTTGTGGCTTCTAGAATAGTTTTATCACCTCTAAATCTTGCCATTTAAATAATATAAAATCACTGAAAAAGTAATACAAAATTTTAGAGCTACTTTCGACGTTCAACTCGGCTTGTCAATTATTTTATTCTACACTACAGTGAATTACAAAATAGACAGGCTATACTCGTTAGATGGCAGGGCAATTATCTTGCCGTTTTGTTACAAGGCGGCGCGGCGTTCCACTTAACCACGGACATTATGTACCATTTTGATATAGGCACTTTGTGTGGAACGACTAATGGACTAGTCCATTTCTATAGGTCAGTGCACTCCTCGGAGGAACGAACGTCGTTAAAAAACTTGCGGCAACACCTAGCGCCGCCTAGATTTTGGTGTCTTCTCAACTGAAAACGAAAAGCAAAGTACATCTGTCAGTTCTCGATTTCCCGCGAAGTGAACTACTTTTACTTTCACTATTTTCAGTGAATAAAACTATTTAAAATGATTTGCAAGTACCTTAAATTAAATATAATTAATTTCACAATCTCGCGATGATAAATCAATAGATTTAATTCCCTTTCAAATGCCGCTAGGCATAAAACTCGGGTAAAATCGGGCGTATCGCGGATTAGCGATTTTTTTTTCACTGGATAGACTTCAAAATGGCCGCCGGAAGTAAAAATGCCGCACTGAAAACCCCGCTTGCCGTGTAACAGTAAAATTAATTTCGGTGTCGCATCTTTTCTCGTTTTTCACAATTCGTGAGTGTTCGTTTTCGAATTTTCAGTGCATTTTCAGGGATTTTCAGGCTGTAAAAGGGAATTCTGGTGAGTTCTAATTTATTTTATCAATTAATTATTCATTTCTGTAGTGAAGCGTAAATTTTGCGGAATTATTACATTTTTCTGAGCATATTTCTTATGCTCAACTTAGGTACATACAATACATGTTGTGCAACTCATCTTCAGTTAAAATTAAAAATTCAGTGAGAAATTGAGAGAGATGGTGCAATTTGTGCATAATTGGTAGTAAAATTGTTTTGTCTACAAACATACATATTAAAATTACTATGTACTTTTATTTAATTTTTATTTGCATGTTAGTATATGCAATAAATATGTTATTAATTAATGTATATACATACATGTTCTGGGAGCCAATTTCAGACTAAAAGGTTTTTCAACTTTTATACCAATTTTACACCTTTGTAAACTGAACAATTTTTTGACTATCTGGTAATCTGCTCTAGCTAACGAATTTTTTCTCTTTATAAAGTAAAAAAATAATTTCATAGGAGGGTTCGCATAATCCTAACCCCCCAGAGATGTGTATAAAATTATAAATTTAATTTTTTCAAAAATTGATAAAATGCAATCGAAGATATGCAAGTCAATTTCATCGTTCCTCATGAAATATTAAACCTAATTCCGGGCACGACGAATTACAGCTCAGTAAAGTATAAGAACATCATTAGAATGGGATTTTGTTTGATGAAATCATCTTCCCCTAAATAATCATTTCAAATTAAAAATGTCGCTTTCCCCTATTCGTTTTTAGTAGCTGTTTAAACATTAAATTGTAAAAGCTATTTATTATAAAAGTTTTGTCTATTTACCCTAATTAAATTGAGCTATTTAATACAAAAAACCTAGCCCTAGAAGCAATAATTAGAAATTTTGTTTTAGTAAGTCCTTAACTATTTTTAATATGGTTTTGCCTTATTTAGAATATTTTTTAGTTTTATTGCTTTTAAATGACGCTTAACTTTTATTTTATTTCTATCTTGTAGGATTACCAGTGTTAAAGTGAACGAGTTTCTGTGATTTGTTTTGTGACGGCTAGTATGGAAATTAATTGAATTGAAAATATGAGAATAACAGCCGTTAAGTGCAGTGAATCGAAGTTCTGAGTGAAAGTGATTTCGCGATAAAAAGGCCTGTTTAAAAGGAAAATTATCCTTACGCAAAAGTGTCATGTTATTAAAGTGTTTCTTTGTGATAATTTCAACAGGATACACCGAGGAGGAGAAGGAGGTCGACCTCAACGAAAAGGGTAAGTCTATATTCATTACAACTGTTAAAAACAAAAATACCGTCATATTTAATCGTAGATATTATTGGTTTTTGGTGCCTGAAGAGCTTTTTTGGTCGAGATTTTTTGCTTTTCTCTACTTACTATAATTAAAACACGTTATTATCCACCAAAAAACTAGCCCTAAAGGTGCATAATTGATAGTAAAATTGTTTTTCTACAAACATACATATTAAAATAACTATGTACTTTTATTTAATTTTTATTTGCATGTTAGTATATGCAATAAATATGTTATTAATTAATGTATATACATATACATGTTCTGGGAGCCAATTTCAGACTAAAAGGTTTTTCAACTTTTATACCAATTTTACACCTTTGTAAACTGAACAATTTTTTGACTATCTGGTAATCTGCTCTAGCTAACGAATTTTTTCTCTTTATAAGGTAAAAAAAAAACTTCATTGGAGGGTTCGCATAATCCTATCCCCCCAGAGATGTGTATAAAATTATAAATTTAATTTTTTCAAAAATTGCTAAAATGCAATCGAAGATATGCAAGTCAATTACATTTGATTAGAACTTAATTCCCACCATGTGCTTTCCCTTTTTAGTGTGCCATATGAAAAGCTGTCTTGTCGCGTTTCATCGGTACTTAGACCATTTGGCCGATTGTACGTTCCTCAGTTGAAAGTCTGTCATCAATTTTAATCTAGTTGCCCTTCGTGAGCCGTAAGACGTTTAGTTCGTCATCCAGATTTAGTAAATTAGAAGTATTTATTATTCTGCAAAGTCTGAACTTTTAATTTGATCAATACTTGAATTATTTTTCTGACGCTCGTCAAAATTATTATAGTATACTGCAACGCTCGTTTAATTTTTCAATCCCTTTATTATAAATAGAGAAAATTAAAGTGGGTTAATAAATAAAATTGAAGTGTCTCATATAAAAGAAGCAATTAATGAAAAGGACAAAAGGATAGATTATGCACTAATTTTTATTTCATTACTTACCGTCATCATCTAGAAGGATATTGTCAGGTTTAATGTCTCTAAAAAAGAATAAAAATAATGAACTGAATGCATCTCTAGTGATTGTACTTAATTAAACCCATAAAATAAATAAGAAAATTTTTAATGATTCCGTTATATGCGTTGGGCTTTGAATGAAGAGTTCACTTCTTTTCCGTTAATATACAGTACTGTCTGAAATTATAGGACCAAGCTTTAATTTTGCATATATGGTCTATTCCCAAGCCCATAACTTGTTGGTAAGGAGAAGAGGGATGGTGACCACTGGTATATATGAAATCGTTGTGTGTCCTTAATTATTTCATAATTTTTTTTTAAAATTCATGTACTAATTTTAACAAAAATCGTAAAAAACTCAATACAATAGTGTTTAAAATTATAGGACCACTTAATATGATGTCTTTGGCCTTTATATACAGGGTGTTTTGCTAAGGTCTGAACAGGGGTATGCCAATCGATTCTAAATGGTCTCCTGATCAACGTTTCTTCGGACACCCCACCCCCTTAAAATCGGTCCTTCCCCCCCAAAATCGCGATTGAAAATTTGAAGGGGGTCAACCTAGAAAATGCTTCATAAGTTCTTTCAGAGATATCCTAGAATACTGGTTGATAATGCATTAGAAAGCTAAGCCTTCAAGCTTTCCAACGATACCACCCGCGACCCAATCAGTCAACAAACAAGCGGGGGAGACCCCGTCAAATTTCGAAAATGGCAATTGCAAAGCCCAAAATTTGACCTTGACCCTTCATTCTGTCGATTTTTTATATGGGAAGATCGAAACTTTTCTTGAGAAAAAGCTTCTCTGTCATATGGCCTTTCTCAAGAATAAAACCGCACTGGAATCCGATGGCGCGTTCCGAAGTTATTCGTCTTCGATGGTTCAGCCCTACGGAGCAGATGCTCGATGTGACACTTTCCAATTGGACTTCATTGCGGATAGTGGGTTTTGTTGTTGTATCAATTATTGTAACACGAATAACTTCGGAACGCGCCGTCGGATTCCAGTACGGTTTTTTTCTTGAGAAAGGCCATATGACAGGGAAGCTTTTTCTCAAGAAAAGTTTCGATCTTCCCATATAAAAAATCGACAGACTGAAGGGTCAAGGTCAAATTTTGGGCTTTGAAATTGCCATTTTCGAAATTTGACGGGGTCTCCCCCGCTTGTTTGTTGACTGATTGGGTCGCGGGTGGTATCGTTGGAAAGCTTGAAGGCTTAGCTTTCTAATGCATTATCAACCAGTATTCTAGGATATCTCTGAAAGAACTTATGAAGCATTTTCTAGGTTGACCCCCTTCAAATTTTCAATCGCGATTTTGGGGGGGAAGGACCGATTTTAAGGGGGTGGGGTGTCCGAAGAAACGTTGATCAGGAGACCATTTAGAATCGATTGGCATACCCCTGTTCAGACCTTAGCAAAACACCCTGTATATAAAGGCCAAAGACATCATATTAAGTGGTCCTATAATTTTAAACACTATTGTATTGAGTTTTTTACGATTTTTGTTAAAATTAGTACATGAACTTTAAAAAAAATTTATGAAATAATTAAGGACACACAACGATTTCATATATACCAGTTGTCACCATCCCCCTTCTCCTTATCAACAAGTTATGGGCTTGGGAATAGACCATATATGCAAAATTAAAGCTTGGTCCTATAATTTCAGACAGCACTGTACATACATAGAGGAAAAGCAATTAACTATAGCTTAAACTTTTGAATGATAAAGCCGTGAATAAATGCCCATTTTTATACCTTCCAACTTCCAAAAGAAGTATACATATTTACGTTCTCTCTTATAGAATAAACACACAAATTTCACCATTGATGGAAGTGATTTTGAATGCGCCTCAGGGTTAAAGTTAAAGAGTACAAGTTCCAAAATGTCTTTAAACACACGATTTTCTTTCGATAAAGTTTGGATAAGTTCAACAAATTTGAGTGATTTCCGTTTCACATTCAGTTCAATACAAAGGTAAGAAATTTTTTCTTGTAACATTTCGCTAACATGGAGAACTCTTTTCGATGCGATGAAAAAAAAAACCATTTGGTATCGTTAAATCTTAAACCACGGAATTTATTTTGTGAGGGACAATTTCGGGCTTACTGAAAAAAATATTGCTTTTTTAAAACCAAAACTTTAAATTTATGAAATATAAAAATGTTTTCATAAATGCGTTTAGTTCGTAGGTCATATTGTTTGATTTATGAATTTGTAAACAAGTTCACTCTTCTGCTAAAAAAAGGGATTTTATTAGAAATATTGTTTGTTTTGTTGGTTATTTTTTACATAAACTTTTTGTTTTGTTTTTCTATGCTCTCCATTTCACTGGCTGATTTTAAAGAGTAACTAGATTGCAAAGTCCAATATAAAATTAAATCGAATTTAAAATAGCATGCATTTCGTTATCTGTTCTGTCTTCTTTTCCTTTTAAATTTAAAAGTCGAGTGGTACGGTTTTCTTGGGAATCAAAATAACCTGATGAAATCTTTTTCCATTCAAGAGTACCAATTTAATGCAGGTTGCGTCACGTTCCCATTTAAATCATCAGTTTAGGTTTAGTGAAGGGTATTTTCCCCAAAGGTAGTAAATTGATTTATCACATTAAGGGCAGTGATGTGATACTTAGCTGCCGTCGGGCAATTGAGTAGGGATTCAGGCGTGTAATAATAAATTATTTGTATTTAGATCTTTTGGTATTTGTTCGTCTTTGAAAATTCTCTCAATAAACATACATTACATATATGTATATGTACATACATTGGAGAAATACCATATATTTACAGTTTTAGTTAGCTATAGATTTAGTTAAAGTTTATTTCGGGAAAATTAATAGTTACAGAACAAGAAAACCTGCTTTTGAAGATATATCTTTGATGCACTGTCCAGTGCTATTTTATGTTATGAAAGAATTATTACGAAAATTCGATCCCATTTCTACAGTGTTTCCTTCAGTTTGATAAAACATATACTTTCCATAATGATTTTTCAACTTTTAAAAAATACGGTATCTTCTTGTTTGATCTTACAACTATAGTAAGGATTAAAATATAAGCTTTTATATTTAAATTTAATTCCGATAATGTGATAATTATTTAAAAAAAATCGAATCTAACACTACACCCTGTATAACTACAGTTTTTGTTTTTGTTTTGAATTTAATTTTAATTATAAAAGTACCTGTGAATAACTCTCTGCGATTGTAAATAATCTAAAGCTGAACCAAGTTCACATACTAGTAAGGCAACACTTTCTTCACTAAATTCGACCTGAAATTTAAAATGAATTCGTCTTCGATTTTATTTTTATTTATTGAAGAAGTGACTTACTCTTTGTTGTAAATGATACCTTAGATCTCCACCGGTCATTAGATCACACACCATAAATAAGTCTTCTTCATCTAAAAATGTTTTTAAATTATTATGTTTTATTTTCAAGATGTAAACAATTGTTTGCCTTGAAAAGAGAACCACAGATTGACTAGGAAAGGATGTTCTAGTGAGGCCAGTAACTCAGCTTCCTTTAAGACTCCGGCTAGAGCTCCTCTACTTTCACATGCCCCTCTACTTACATATTTCATTGCATAAAGTCTACCTGAATCACGTTTTTGAACTATGCATACCTGTGAATGAAAATAAAAATATTATTTGTATTTTTTTTATATAATTTCATTAAATTATTGTGATTTGCATTAACTTAAATATGAACATGGTTCAGTGAATTTTTGTGAATGCAAATTAAATTTGTTTCGGCCTCATTGAATTTTATATTGGAGGCATTATAAATTTTCCAGTTGCACGGCGAATATATTTATAAAAGGTAATAACTTGGTAATTTCCCACTAGATGAAAGTGGTAAAAACTTTATTCGTGTAATTAGCGAATTAAATGGAATTTCAAAAATATTGTTTTTATAAATCTGTTATGGTTTGAGAAGTATGAGTAATAGTTTTTTTGTGCAAATAAGTAATGATCAAATTTGATTTACTATTTTAAATACACTTAAATTGAACTTTAAAAAAAAAACACAAATTTAAAACTCTACAAGCTATGCATGGTTTTTTATATAACATCGTTTAAAATTGGGGAAACAACATAACAAAATAGCATTCATTATGTATTTATGGTATCATCAAGAAGCTATTTAATTTCAAAAAGTATTCTTTTTATGCATTGTATCCAACTCAACTTCAAACTTATCGATGTAAGAGAAGAACAAATTCGTATACATATATCATGAAGAAGCAAATAAATCGAAAATTACTCGTCTTCTCTCAAATTGCAATTCTTGAATTTTAAGAAGTTTGATCAAAATATTTTTCTCTTCTCTTTCCTTTAAATACCTAAATTCATAAAGCCGGGATTCCACTCCAAATGTCTTTAAGTGGGCCTACATAATATTACGCTGGATGATTTTTTTGAATCACAATGGGCCTTGTGCAGAAGAGTTTCATATTTTATGCTGTTGAATAAGCATCCATCCATTGAGCAATTTACGGTGATTTGAATAAATCAATATCTTTTCAATGATGGGTTATTCCCGGAAAGAATTTTAAGTAAAACTTCTCTTCATCTATATTTTTCTCGAAGATAACTAACATTTGGATCAACTCCAAGAATTATTGAGGACTTTACCTCTGAAGAGAACCACTGGAAAAGCAGGAACTCCATTGTATTGATAAGGAAGAAAATTAAAAAATAAATTATAGAAATATCGAAGAAAATACATATACGCAAAATTGACTCTCTAAAATAATTACTTTACTATAGTCTTTACAAAGTTGAGAGACTATGCAACTTTTGATTTTTTGTCTTTATTTGCTTTTTCAATAGCCACTAAAAGTTGCTTTTGTTCATGAAAAAGTTATAAAGTTTTTCCTCAAGGAAAAAGGAAAATGGGATCGGAGAATTAAAGAGTTCTTTCAGTTTGGCTATAATAGTGTTTGTTCCTATACAATTTCCATCCCTTCTTGTGTTTGGGAACCTGAGAGGAACAAATTTGATAACCCTTTAGTTGAAAAGAGTCTTACGATTTCCTCCTTGTAAAATTAGATCTTTTTTTGATAAAGGAATTTTAATAAAACTGATGCTTTTATTATGATTTACAGTAATCGTTACTATATGTACAGTTGGCAGTTGGAAATAAATGTGAGACTCTTTAAAATCTTTACTTGAATAAACATTTGTTTTGTTTCCCATACGGCGAATATTTTCTATTCTTTTTACCAGAGTTTTGTGTAATTTAAAATGAAAAATGTGACCTTTACCGAGCTCGTGGAACAATCTGTAAACTAACCTATCCATTTATCAGAAAAAATATAAAAAGCAGAAATAAAAATTTATCGAGGCAATAATCCACCTGCATTATGTAGTTTTAAAGTGATAATTTATGGTTGAAAATAAATAAATACACAACAAATATGTTGTTGTTATTGTAAAATACATGCTTAAATGTAAATAAAATAACCAATAATAATCTAGTTTTTAATTAGCTACATTTTAATGACGATATTATGAGGCCTATTTTATATTAATTAATTAATAATCATTTGAAAATAATAAATTCATAAATATTGCCAAAGTGCAAAGGGCTCAAATCATTTTAAAACTGTTTAAAAATATTATATTTTGATGTTAAAAGTGGTTAGGAAACCTTTTATGTGGGAGCACGCCCCAGGGTATTTATTTTGACTGGTTTTAATGCGATAATAAAATCCATTAAGTTTCATGCACACAAAATTATACTGCGCAATATCATCAAAAGAACTAATCATAACTTTATTTACATAATGCATACATATGTAGGTATAAAAATATCCTTACCTTTCCAAAACTTCCCCGTCCTATCGCCCTCAATATTTGAAAATGATCGAAATTTACTGAAAAAGAGATATTAATAAAAAGCCATTTCATTATTATCCAGAACTGTTATTCAAGTTTGCTATTATGTTTTAATTGTTGTGTACAATAAATATGTCTCCAATATAGTATTATATTAATTCCAGTCTAGGGAACGCTAAAACTTTAAAGCTTTTCCATACTATTCAATGCTTCCTCGACAAATATTCCGAACTCTCATATTGAAAACTTGTGGATATCCCGCCATGCAAGACAGGATTGTGATCAAAGGAATTTTTGCACGTACATACATATGTACATACACATACCTGACATGAAGGGGATTTACAATCAACCAACTAGGTATACGTTTCCTGGGAACTTTTAATTAAACTCGCTAAAATCCTTTCAGTTCTTGACATCGTTTAACACTTTATACAGTCACCAGAACGTGCCTATCATCCTTTAAGATTCCTTTGATACCTCATGTGGTAATTGCCTTGTGGCATTTTCTACCCCAACTTTACGATGTTGATTAAATGCGGTTGTCTTTAGTTCAAGAGGTTTTGGCTTATAGGTATGCAAAACTAAAATTATTATTCCTTTGGTATGACATGACGAGTTGTTCTAACTTGTGCAAATCAATTTTAAGAAACAACATAAAGGGGTTCCTAGAATCATTCTATAAAATGTTTTTTTTGTTCGTCCTTTTTTAAATACATATACATAAGTATCAGCACTGTTTGGCACAAATTTTCAACAGGAAATTAGAAAATGTTTATTGAAAAACGAAAACGCTACTTGACTTCCTTATTATTGCAATTGATGGTAAAAGAGTCAGGGAAACGAAAACATCTTGAATTCCCAAGAAAGAAAACCTAAAGTGCTTTTTCCTTTTCCTTTTAAAATTTACCAGAATTTTCCATTTAACATTTTATTCAATTCTATCTAATAACAGAAATCCATATAGACAGATCCAAAACATTGAAAGAGGATTATTTCATTAAACTGTTGTTATAAGTTAATTCATTGCTTTCGCAATATAAGCCTCTAAAACGTTCATGTTCTTTGTTAATATTAGTATTATAACTTACCATCATCATCCGAAAGAAGGCATGGGTCCGTTCGGGAGGATGTATTCGCTCCCATTGTGTTATCAATATATCATAGATTTTTTAGTAGTAAACAGCCTTTTCATAATTTCCACACCATTTCTCATTTCATTTCTGTAAAAATGAAAAAATCGATTAGTTAGTTGATTTTCCTTATAATAATTTCGTTTAAATAATTTTTTTTTCAAAATCTCTCTCTCGTTTTCCTAATAATTTCTCTGACTTTAATAAATTACAACTAATACTTTGCAGCACCGCCTTGTGTTATAAACGGATTCTTGTAGGTTTAGATTTTCTAATTTTTGGGGCCTATACAAGGCATCACTGAATGCGATACTGATTCAGATATAATAAGGAAGAGAGGTGGGGTTAAAATAACAACAAGATAATTTTTAGTTCTGAAAAAAAATAATTTACTGAAAAAAATATAATTTTTAAAAATAAAACAATAAATTTACACTATTCAAAATCTAAAAAATTATAGCATTTTAAAGCAAAACTACAATGCAAGAATGTTCTATGTGGAAATGATAATTGGTAACATATTAAAAGAGTAATAATTCAAAAAATCATACAAAATAATTAAAACTGGACTAACTATGTAAATAAATAATTCATCTACAAATAATAACAGTGATAATTCAATGATATAAGTATAACGGCTGGAATGAAAAGAAAACAAGAAATTTAGTTGTATAGATTTGTGATATATATGTAGATAGCGAATCCGAATGTGTTGATTTGACTCTTGCCTCCCGTATTTATACGATTTCAAATTATGAGGCAAGAGTGTTTCTGAGGTGGAATAGGTAGATGGCGCTAGACAAAATACGGCAAGATAACCAACATGGCGGATACCAGCCGATGTCCACCATGCTCGAATCCGTCATGACAGATCAGCCGGTGTCTGCCATGAAAAAGTCTAGTGATATCTAGTGATGTGTAGTGATAACAACTCTAATTTAACATTTTTTCCATTTATGCATACATAAGTGTAATGTAAAATATTCTTAAGTCTACAATTATCTTTAAACTGTCCTTAAATTAATTAAATTTGTGAAAAGCAAAGAATGGGTAAGTTTTTATCTTATTTCTTCTGAAAACATTTTAAAAGAAAGAATTAATCCGCTTCAGTATTTTTCTTTCTGGCAACAATAAAATAATTGGATAATACGATTGATTTAATGTAATATTTACTCGAATTGAAACGAAACATGGTTACAACAGGAAATTCCAAGTGAACAATTCTTTTGGGATAAACTTACCTGCCGGAAATTTTTCAATTATTCTCTTAACAATCAAAGAAAAAACAACTCCCATTATGAAATTTACATGCGAAAGCGTTTTGTATTTAACCAATTCATGTGAAATTTTTCACACAAAACTGAACAACGAAACTTGAGTATACCTCGAGGGCTTCGTGAAGTTGTTTAGCAAAGCCTGCTGTTGGTTCCCCAAAGGGAATTTGGATTTACAATATGAAAAGAAAAATTACGGTAGAAATTTGAAATGATAAGATAAATGATTTCAGTTTCAAATCATATTTAACAGGCAAAACAGCGACATAAGTGGAAACATAGTAACTTTTAAATAACATACCCATTACTTTTATATCTGATAGCGTTACTTGCCAACAGTTTATGATTTACAGTTTTCAATGTTAAATTCAAATAAGCTATAAATCCAATGAGAATTAAAAGTGGTCATACTTGAACAGTAATAATTTGAGGAAAAGTTGCAATAAGCTGGCTAAAATATATATGTACATATTACATTTCAAAAATTCATTTCTGAAAAGCTACATACGAGTATGTCATTTTTTCCCGACAATGCGAGAAAAGGGCATCATTTTTATTTCAAGCGTATGATTTTCATAGGAAAACTAAGCTTTGAAAATTTTAAAAGTTTGCTCAGCAAGAACGAGTTTTGTGCGGTAAAAATATTGTATTATATTCTTCAACAGAAGCCAATTAAAACTGACCGCTTCAGTTAGAATGCAGTTGATATGAAATGAATGAAATTAAAATGAATTTGGTGTCATATTTCACTCTGCAGTACAAAGTTATCATAATAATTAGACTAGCTCTGACTATAATTTATATTTTAATTAATTCAATGTAATTTATCATGTATCCACTTAAGTTATGTATACAGTGATAAAACTTCAAAATTACAAGACACTAGAAGCTAATTTCATTTTAAAAATCCTTTAGCCTTTAATAAATGTTGTCAAAAGCACTATATGTATGACAAAAAATTCGTATCTGCATCTACCTAAAATACCTAAAAGGACAACCTGACGAAAGCTTAAGGAGCTATTTATCTAGTCAACATGAGTTGATATTTGGAGTGGTCCACCATTAAATCACGTCCTGGAAAATGAAAATACACAACTATTAGCCCACAGTGGGAATAGTAATAGGACATGGCTCTGCTTAATTAATCCATAATTTCCCTTTCGTTTAACATAAACCTTCTTGAAAATATTACCTCCAAATGGAACACAACCGTTCTAAGCACATAGTAGCAGAAAACCATACCCCTCATACTTAATGCAAAATGGGTAAATCTCATCCTGCGGAAGTACTTTTGAATGAATGAAAAGTGCGAAATTTATTCGAAGTAAAATTATTCCTGCACAATGTTTTAAAGTTTAAACGAATCTGACCCCCTAGAGGCAGTGAGGTTTGAGATTAGTAAACCGATATTGCTATGCGATGATGAATTATTCAAGGAAGTTAAGCTTTATGCAACTTTTTGATCCATTTTGTTAGATGAATAACTTTCAGTTCATAAATATACACACTTCGATTTTCAGTCAGAAGTCTCGTTCAGTTCTTTAGACGAAAAACGAGGACTCTTATGCATAATTCCAGGAATTTTTTTACGTAAAACTATTTTCTCCTACCAACGCTCTAGTTGCACCTTTTTTACGAGTAGGTCGATAAAACGTGCAAACTCAAAGATTATGGATAGTGCGAATCCTTGCCTGGAGGAGTATGATTGCATTCCTTTTCCTATCGTCAAAAAGGATATGAGGATAGGATATTTATTTCCAGAGAAAAATATCTGACTGGGTCATTCACTAAAAAATCTTAATGAACATTCGATTTCTCTTGAAATTTTATGTTGTAACTATAATTAAAAGTTTTTCCGGAAAATCCTGAATGGAACACAGCAGATATATTCTCTGATTTTACTAAAAGCGTTAGTTCCTCAAATTGAATGCTAATTAATTTTTCCGTCATCCGCTCGTCTATAGCGGAAGTTCATCGTGACATCAATGAAGGGAAAGTTTCTTTACTTTTACTAAAAACACCGGTAAACTATGTAAACTTTCATTCACATAATTGGAGGGATACCAGAGGAATAGGGAGGAATTTGCTTATTATCACGTTTTTATTGGCTGGCTTTCTTGTCGGTCTGTTTGTCGGTACAAATTTTGCAATTGATTTTTGGAATATTTCCGTTTATCCGATCATGCTGAAATTTTGCACACAGCTTTAGTTCGGATGACAATAATATATACTTTTTAGTTCATTTTAAAAAAACTGGGATATTAAATTTTTTTTTATTTAAATAATTATTTTTTCGTATTTACTTAATATGCCCTCTTAAATATTTTCAAGATAGGAAAAAAAATGTTTGCAAAATATGATTTTCGATCAATATTATTACGTGCCACCGAGTGATTTGAATTTACCAAGCAAAACCAAACCAAAAACTTTTATTTAAATTATAGTTGAACTATTTTAAAGAGACCTCAGTGTACATCTTTGGAGAGTTCACATTACCGCAGCGAAACTTTTTGGAGTAAAAGTCGTATTATAAAGATTGAAATAAGAATCGATTTTATCAGTATTTTACAGTAGAATAACAGTTCTTAAAAATTTGAAAAATAAAAAATTAAAAAATAAATAAATAGAAAAAACTTACATGAATAAAAGCAATAAAAGATAATAATATAATGTACATATCATATCTAGACAAGACATGCAAAATTCACATTACAGAGATCATAATGTTGAATTTGGGAGGCCATATTAGCGAAAGAGTATAATCAAATCAAATCAGAGCACAATTTGTTAACAGTGGAGCATTTGTTAACATAAGACTTACTCGTTGTTCAGTATACAATATAATATAAATTGAAATTCAATTTCTAACTGTGGGAAAGGTCCGAACTGTTAATGCTCTTTTAATGAAAACCAGAGGAGATATCAGGCTCATTACTTTATTATCCTGGTACCCTTTTCTCTTAACAATAAAAATCAAATTAATTTTTCGCCGTAGGTATCTCAGTCCCCATACCCCAAGGCTCTGAAGCACTTGAAAATTCCACTCAAAGTCAATGCGTTAAAGAGTACCTAAAGGGCTGAAGCTGCGTCTAATTAAATTACCATTCCAAAGTCGTTCATTACAGCGATGGGACATTGATTTTTATCCTTTCCTCGGTTTTGTTGGTCCTTCAGCTTCAGCTGTTCTTCGTTGGCGTCTTTCTGGCTTCACCGAAAACAAAATAAGGAAATGGGATTTTTATTCAATATAGATTCGGTAAAAAATTGAAAGATCAGAGCGAGGAATATTTATTTATATAAGATGCTGGGGAGAAGATTGGGTCTTCGTTCAAATTTTAAAGACCCTTAACAGCTTTGGTTAATTGACTATTGGGGATAACGTCGAAGACATGGACAGATTTCTAATGAAGATTGCTTCTTATCAAGGGTTTAAAAGAAAACTCGATTACTGGGAGGGTTTAAGTGGTAACCACTTGTTCCTTTGCTGTTGTTGGTAAGATAAAAGTCCCTGCGTTTGCAGGCAATCAATTTTTATATATTTCTATAATCGTCAGTTTAGTCGACCATTTCCCCTTCCGATTATTTTATTTTTTTTATTTTCATTCACGAGTTATTTCCGTCAAATTGCACATTAAACTCGTAGTGAACTATCTGCATCATAAAAATTGTTATGGTGTCACTGAGAGCATAAAGACGAGAAGTACGTTCTCAACCGTAACAATAAAGCGCATAGTACCAAAGATATTAAATACATACATATATGTATATGAAAAGGCTTCTGCGAATGTGGCATAGTTTGTTTGTGCTCCGGCAGCAGGAAAAGCCAACCATCGTGAAAAGCATGAGAAAAGTCATCGTTTGTTCTGCTCCTTTTTAATCTGCACTCGTCACAAATGGATGAAATAATTGCGTTTTCTTGAGGCTATTTTTTTCTATTATGTATCAGGAAAACTTTGTAGGCACTCTAAGTCAACAATCGCTTGATGGAAGCACTGTGAAGGAAACTCTGAATTCTGAAAGCATTCACATTTTCAAAAAACCTTCTTTAAATTCGTGTAGTGGATCCTGAAAAGGCATGTTTGCGATTTTTCATTTATAAATACATATTACTGCCATAAAGCAATATTTTAGTAAGCAGATATTCTTTGTTACCTTTGTTTGTTTACCAGTATCGCGAATTGTTATATTTAAACCAATTAAAAATTCCATTCAGCTGTACATTTTATGGGAAGGAAATAAACGAGCGGCAATAAAATTATTCCCAGCTGGAATACCGCAGATAGTAAGCCCTCCAAGCAATCCTTAAAAGACGCGAGTGAAATATGTATGTGAATGGGCTTGTTCAAAATATTTAAAACGTTCTCAGACCTTTTATGGGAGTTTCCATGCAGACTTAGCCGCAAGTCATAACATCTTAGAAATCTTCCAACGACCATCATCTATCTGAGCATAATCAGCTTGAGTAGGACTGAATGATATCAAGGGAAATTTTTAATCAGACTTTTACCCTTTCTACTACAGTAAATATAGCCTTGTGGGCAAACTTTAAAGCTGCTTACAATTTTTTAGTGTTTTCTTTTCCTTGGCTTTGAAATGAAATAGTCCTTTCTGGTACTATGAATAGTGTTTAGCGTTTTCATTTCCATTGCTTTGAAATGAAATAGTCCTTTCGGGTAGGTACTATGTATTCATTTTTCATGTGCTTAGAACTTTCTTTTATAGGACCCTAACAATGCGTTAATAAATGTCTTGTAAATTTTATGTCACCTTACGTTGTCGTATTTGTATGTAAGTAGCTCCCGCACTCACTAGGCAAAAATAATAACGCAATGAACTATGTTTTACGGAATACCTTTTGGGCTATTGTTCTGCACTTTCCTTCAAACGCTTTTCCGTCCATTTTAGTACTCCTTACCCTTAACAAATAAAACGTTTAAAGAATTTAGAATTACAAAATTTTAAATAAAATAATCTTTAACTTACAACAAATCATAAAAAACACATCATGCAGCAAAGGATTTTCGATTTCCATTCTCTGTATAATCAACAATTTTATACTTACTACCTACCGTAATGAAACTACAAGAGTTGGTCTATCTGTTTCGACTTCAAAACTATTTAATCGATTTTCATTAAATTTGGTGCATATAGTACGTGCACTGTATCTGTACAGTACTTAAGTCGGTGTGAGCTTACGTCAAGGTTAAGATTAAATTTGCATTTTTTTTGCGGTGCAGATATTGGGGATTTTCGAATATCAATTAACAATGGTTTAATGTTTTACAAGGATGTTTGTTAGGCTATAGTTAGTATACGTGAAAGCAATTATATTTAAGTCATGTATGTAATAGCTAGCCAATGCAACATCACCGCATATTAAATTAAATACTAATACAAATTGTCATTCTTATTACTACTATCGTAACTTGGGTCATAGATGATAACAAAATGATTTCGAGCCGCTCTTGTATGCAATATAATGTATTTTCGACGTGCCTTTAATTTACATTGAACCTTAGCATTCACATTTGATAATATGGGTAATGAATTTACTTTCATAGCAAGAATAATTACCTATATGTATATGTACCATCTGCTTTAGTTCTCAAAACAGTCAAAACTATACTTAATAATTTTAGAAACCTATGTATATAAATATACCATATATCGAAAATTCTTTCATTACGAACAATATGTATCGAACTTCCAATGATAGTTATTTATAGAAAATTACTTTTTATATCAAAGTAAATCATTTAATTAACAGTGAAATCTGAATGAATTTAGCACCTGTTGAGTCAAGAAAAAGTGCCTATATATGTAGGTATATGATATTCGGTATACGAAAGGTCGAAAGGTTACTTTAGTGAGAAAATTGTCCAAGATTTCGCTTCATTTATTCTATTAATGCCTACAAGATAATGTCTATGGAGGTCCATTCAAGCTACCTGATTTTGATCAATTGTTCGACTTTGTTCCCTCAAAGTATTTTACTCCAAATTTCTGGAAAAGCCGGGATAATTATGGTTTTAGGGAAAGCCCCTTTATTTGGTTCTCAAGTGTGGGCGAATATGCATAATTAAAAGTTATTACTTTCTTGGCTTTGTTGAGGAAGGGGCTTTTAAGTGAACAATGGCGACCGACATTCATCAGGTACCCATCGATCGATTCGAGACCGATAACACAGTCCGAACACTCTCAAGCTACATACGTTAATCAATAATGTTCGACTATGACAAAGAGGAACTGGAAAATATACCCTCAAATGGACTATGGATTTAGAATGTTACCATCTATGTAGATCAACGCTTTCGTCCCTTTTTTTGTAGATGTTGTTCGAAAGAAATGGTGCTAAATACACCTCTGCATTTTCCTGTTTAATATTTATACTCAACTGCTCAGAATTTAATAAATGGAAATCACGTTTCACTCACCACAAGCGGCATTGAGCTTAATTGTTGTTGACAAAGGACACAAAGGTATTTCTGCTCATCGTGATTGAGCAGAAGACGTCTGCTGTTATTTCATCCCTCATTTTGCAGTGTTTTTTTTATTTTTTGTTTGTACAGCTTCCACACAGAAAACGGCCATTTCGTAATAATTGTATTTTATTCTCATTTTAAGTAGGAATTTCTTAGACAACAGCCAAATTGCTCAATATTATTATGACTGAGATCGATTCTAGAGAATTTCATTTCAGAACTATTTTTGTTTGTCCAACGGGCACAGAAATGTATGGTAAGCGTTATACCGTTAGAATCGATATAGTAGCAAGGGCTAGGGATATTCCGTCGGTTAGGTTTAGGATTTCGGGAAATGACGTGGAAAGCTTCGTAACATAATTACAGAGCGGTGAAATTCATTTACAAACTGCTGAAATGTGATTAGGAAATTAAGTTCATTCCGAATTTCCAAATAGTTTCATATTACTAATTGAGAGGAACCTTCTAGGTAATAGTCGTTATCTCAGCCTTTATTTAGCATTTCCAAAACATGCAAATCACAAGGAATGCTATCGAAAATTCTTGGTTAAAGTATGAATATTTAGAGGAGAAGTTTAACCTTTTAATTTTAGATTAAGTTAATTTACCAGATTCGATGTTAATGTTAGCTATATATGTAGAGTGTCATTATTGACTATGCTGTGTGCGATTGTATTTCAATATATAGCTTCTACCTTCTACCTTGCTGTCTTCATAACTTTGATAATTATTTAAAATGAATATATTTTTTTTCTTTCTATGCTTAAGTGCCGTCAGTTTTATAAAACTTTATAATCTAATGTATAGAATAGAATTGTGCGACTTCATTTAGCAAAAAGGCAAAAAATTACGCTGTTTTCCCTTTCTTATTAACGAAATTCGCATATTTATTTCATGAGTGGAGGTGTAGTATTTGGTGTTTGCTTTTTTGCGATTGTAAAATTTTTTTCAAATATTAATTTATGTATGTCCATATGTCCATATGTACAAACGCTTCCTTTATAAAGTTATTGCTAGCTTTTCTTTCTTTTCTGTCTGTTCAATCTAACTGGTATTAACTCCTAAAACCATCAATAACCGATAGGTGAGTTTTATACTCTATCTTACTACATGAGTGTAACATATTTTATTTTCATGCCATGTCCCGTCATGCGATTTACAACGAAGTAAATACAAATCATATTAAATATGAAGGACTCAGTGGTTTCAGAAAGCTGTTCCTTTATTTTATTGATTTCAAATTCCTGCTGAGAACTATCATACATACTTGTAGACAATTTCAGAATTTTGTAGTTCTTAGAACTCTGCAATTCAAATTAAATCTTAAATGCAATTATATTAGTCAACCTTTTATCTGAAGATATAATTTCCTATAAAGATATATAACGAAATAGAATCATATATCAATTGAAATGGAATCCATTTAAACAACGAACGCACTTTCGAAAATGTGATTTCTTCAAGTGCGGAAAATTCACGAGTTCGAACAGGTATAGTAGAAGTAAAATTAATTAGTGACGCGTCTCTTTACCAACTCACAAATCTTCGGAATGGTTGGTAAAATCTTGAGGAATGACTGAACAAATTCTGTAAGAATTGTTTTTTGGTCTTTATTGGAGGGGAGAAAGGTTGCGTCAGGGAGCAAGATGCCTTCCTCATTAATTTGATGGATCGTTTGAGCTCCTTTAGAATGAAATATGTGTTTCCACAAGATTTCAATGTGTTAGGTTGAATAAGGAGATGATTTTTAAGACGCTGAGCGTAATAACACTGATTTTTTGATTTCCCACAACAACTCTTCCCCTCCTTTTCTCGCTTTTCAATTTATGGTAATATAATATCGGTTTATCGAAGCCAATGAACGTGCCCTACATTATGAATTTTTGGAAAAAATCCCAAGCGAATGGAAAAGCCTCTTAACAATATTCAAACGCAGAGTATTTTTCCGGAACTCGCTTTGTTGTTTTAGGATCGGAAGATTGATAGCTTCATCTTTAATGTGGTCCAAATTGAGTCAACATATAGAAAATATTTTCCTTCACAAAGCGATTAAATTAAACAAAATATTTGTTTCTCATCTGAGAGCAAAGACAACCTGATGACGAAGATTATGGATTCCGTTCACGGTTGTGCATATTAAATATTTATTAAAATTCAATCTAAGGAATGTTATTTTATTTTTAACTTTAGAGTCAATACAAAAAAATTTTCGTGTCCTTGCAATGTATGTATTCGCGCATCACGTGAAAACCACCACATTTCATCACTGGGACTTTTTCTGGTGTGCAGCTTTAAGTTTGATTTAATAAAATGTAAGGAATTTCTTATTTTAGATAAATAAACCATTCATTCATATGTATGTAGGCATAGTATATCGGTTGTATTTATTTACCTGCCAGCAAAATGTCAGTTGTATATATGTTACTAAATTTTATTTTTATATACTGTTAGACAGGAAATTTCCTAAAAACGGCATACAACACTAACATATGTTGTAAAGTTTAAGAAAAAGCAAAACGACTTCAGAGAAATTTAACGTCGCTGTCATGAAAGGTTTTAGAGTCACCGGCTTGTAGAGAAATTTGTTAAGTCATCATTCGACTGTACAAGTTTTTTTTCTTACATTTGCTCTGCAAATAGAGGCGTTTTTCTACACAGCTAACTGAGAGGAGGCGCATTTTATTTACCTCTGCTGGTTTTTCTTTTTGATCGGTCATATTAGTAAGATAAATAGAAAACATACCGCAAACGTTTCTTAGTACAATCAACTCGAAACTTCGGAACGTACTTTACTAACTTTTTTCGCAATAAAACGAATTTATTTCGTGGAAGAGTTGAAAGTACAAACAAGGAAAGTGATATTGAATAAGACAAGTTTATGATATTTGAATAGTTTTACAAGTTCTCTATTATATTTTCTTATTTAACTTTTACAGTGCAGCTGTAGAAAAATATGGTTAACGTTTAACGTATGAATGGCCTATCTTCTCCATTTACGATACTGATTTTCTTACTAGAAATTAGTTTATTTTTATCTTTAGCATAAAACTATTTAATTCTTAGACAAAAGTAAATCGAGCAATAAATGATTTACCTCAAAATAAATTGGTATACTGGGCTGAGAAGAGAGCAATAAAGTATGCAAACTCTATTAAAAATAGTAATAACCAAATATTTAAGAATTTATAAGTAAGAAACTCAAGTATACAGGACAGCTGGAAAGAAAAGCAACACTGAAAAAAAATTAAGACAATGTACATAAGTACTTCGTACACCATCGATGTACTTTATTTTCATTTTATGAGAATTGAACATATGTTATGAATTTTTCCGTTTTTTAATGCGATGAATAGGTCTGGAGTTTACACTAAAGAAAACTTAAATTGGTGAATTGTTATAAAAGTTATAAATGGTTTCAAGAAAATTTCCCTAATCTGGAATATGGAAGCAAACATTAGGTAGTTAAATCTCGCATATTATGGAATTTATGAATGAATTTATTTAAAATAGTTTTGCATTAAGAGATAAGAATTAGTGGGATACACAAGAAGACCCAATGTACCTCGGCTTTCAGAAGAGGCTGCAAAAATTACATCTTACCTTTGGCTTCTTCCTTAGAGAAAATTTTCAATTGTAATAGGATCTTGCTACACCTGAAACTTAGTGCGGTGAGGTGATAGCTTGTTGCTATAAGTACACTTACCTTAGTTTGTAGCTCTAGGTAGTTTATTGCATCTCGTCTTTCTTACGTACAAAATTCGAAACTTCGAAAGTTTCAAGAAACCACAAATGCTCTATCACCTGTACTTTATAGTAAAGCTCATGGTTAAATTTTAATAGAACGAATATTTTATCTGGGATTTAAAATTCAACAGTTTGCTTCAACGAGTTATGAAGTTTTCATATTATCCTTTCATAGCAGCATTTGAATAAGTGCGTTTTGTAGACCAACTTAGTTCACCTTGAAATTTAATCGAGATTGCCTAAAGGCTCAAGTGAGTTTAGTTTATTCACTCAATGTATGTATACATTGTACATATGTACAGACATATGTATTATATGTATGTTAATTTATAACTAAATGTGTATATGTACATACATATGTATACACATATAATGAAAATCAGAATCTAGTTTTGAGTAAATAAAATGTGTGCAAGTTCTTTATAAGTTGATTACAAAATCACTGCAAAATTGCGTTACATGAAGGGTAATCTTATTATAGAACCTAAGTACGTAACATTTTCCTGATTAGAGCTTTGCGTAATAAATACATACATTTCTTTTTGTGAGAGCTATACTTTCAGAATGATTTAATGATTGGAAAGCTCAAATAGGTTACATAATATGAATGGAGCCTAGTAAATTATTAATAATGAAAATAAAACGTGCTTGTTGGTTGTTTGAAAGTTAAAAGAAACTCGGATTCATGCTGTTTTCAATGAAATCAGAAATGTTCTAATTTTAAGGACACTTATACATATAACCTTTTTAATATAATTCAATTTTCCAATCAAAAATGTGCCAACAAAACACTATCAAAGATCTAAAATTTTTTCAAATATGTAAATTAATTTAGAAAAGGGCCCGTCAATGCCCAGGGAAGAGAATTTAATTTATATACATACATATTATATGGTGTATGTGGTGGGCATTGAGATGTCACGAAAAGGTTTTTCACGTTAACGCTCTGTTAATGTTTAAGATTTTCTGTTATGTTATTAAAATTATTATTAAATTTTTATTTTAGAAATGAAGGTTGAATGTCAGCTGACGTCGAAATTTCTTGACTGAAAATTGTTTTAGATATGTACGTATGTATATAGAAGACAATACTTAATCTCATAAGGCAGATCAATCGTATATGAAGTTAAGCCTGACGAACCGTATGGAAAATTTTCCAGTCCAGAGACTGTTGTTCCTCTGTACATTTAGCTATGTTTGTTTATATAATACTGATTTAAAGGTCCACACAGGAAGTGGGTTGCTTTTTTATTTGTTCAAAATATATCAAAAGTACTTTTCTCAGATACACATGTAAGTACTTATATGGTCTTATCCTCATAACAACAACTTTAAAAAATGGTAGCTTAACCGTGGATGAAATTTGTTGTAAAAACGTATTTTAGTTTTAAAATTGGCTATACAATCCTTGTAACACTTTAGTTGTTCTGAAGAGTCTTTTAAACTATAAAATGTTTATAACAGAACGTCATAGTTCTCATGGTTTATAAATATCTTAAACGAACGTTTTGAGAGACACATGTTTACTTACATATGTATGTACACTTTAAGAAACGAGGGCGTTAAATGTTTCCACTTAGCACCCTACGCTGTTTACCCCGTTGCCCTGTAGGTACAGGGTAGAATGACAAGTTTTGTTTACAACAGCCCCCGGATTTGGAGCATCTTTTGGAAAGGCACTTCACATTTTATTTGGATACTCCAAAAAAGTTCAGGTTCTTGATGGTCATCTTAAGTTAGGCATGCTTGCGGCTTAATAAACAAAATACCTTAGTGATATAGAGCAAATATAAACTATTCGATAATAATTCAAATGCTAGCATTTTGCAAATTTCTCTGAAATTAATTCTCAATTCTTTAAATGTGCTATACGTTTTACTATAACAAAAAAGAAAATCTTGGAATACAATCTCATGAAGAAAATGAGGCGTAAAAATCACTCTCCACAACAAGTAAGAAATGTTGAGGGGTCAGCTCTTGAGCAAAGAAAATTAAAGATGGAATTGGGTAATTTACATCTTTTGTCGGGTATAATTAAAGAAAAAGATTGTCGACTTGAGACGCACCTAGCAAAGGAGAATTATAATAATTGGATGCTAAGGACGCTGGCTCGCTGCGGATACAATTTGGGTAAACATTGTCTGAATATTCCGCATTGGAAACAAAGAAATAAACAACAGAGAGGAAGTATATTTTTTTTTGAGCAAGAAGCATTTCAAATTTTCATTTTAATATTAAATATGAACTTTACCAGTGGTTGTTCTCAAGCGTGCTGGATTTATGGTTTTTTTGAGTATACTTTAAGAACTTGCTTAAATATTCAAGATTTCAATTTTTCTCTTTGAAAGTGTGTACTATTTACCTATTTAATGTGTAGATTCATGTTTGTTACTACGGTAATATTGTTTTAGGAGCCATCTTAGTTATTGAGCCGTATTGTTCTTGGTAAAGGCATCTTTCTAGTTATTGCCAACAAATACATATAAATATTTTGCGGCATGTTTAGTAATTCTTGTAATTCTTTGAAATTCTAAGCTGAATCTAAAATTACATAATATAAGCGTTTAAGCTAATTTTCAGCTTTTATTCAGTAAAGGATTTTAGTTGTTAGTGTTAGACGCAAACTTGTTTTAGCCGCACAGAGTGATCTTAAGCTAAATATTTGACGTTGTAAGAGTATATACATATGTATGTACATGCTTCACAATTTCGCATTAAAAAACAAGGGAGTTATTAATTTTATTAGGATGGCCCACCTTTTAATTTGGGACTGTTTAAAATATTTCTAGCTCTTATCATCCGATATCAAATGGATGAGCAGAAATATATGTACATATGTCGATATAATGAAAAAGCAAAATTTCAAGCAACCAAACTCTTATTAAAATAATGAAGGATGTAATTGAATTATTAAAATCAAGAAGGATGTAATTGAAATATTAAAATTAAGAAAGATCTAATTACTGACCGTAACTATATCGCAGTTAGAATATCACAGAATGTTTTTCTAGAACTGTTAAGAAGTTCAGTTGTTCGCATCGACGCTTTTCCAGTGCAAACCTAAATCTGTACAATTACCTGGAAGACGAAGCACGATAATGCAGCCGCTCACGTTTCCAGATTAAAAAGGGAAGGCTTGCTTGATGAGCGAAAATTAAATGTTACTTTAGAAAATGTTAAGTTCATGCCAAATTGAATTTTTTGTGTAATTAAAGAGGACGGATATTAACTATTAATTAAATATTGAATAATTTTCTTAACAATTACATATTATGTTCAGCTAACTCAGATTCGTTATTTGATTATTTTTAATTTAACAATTTGTTTCTTTCTGTAAAAACTACTGCATAAATTAAGATTATTATTAAAAGACGATATACATAAAGTATATCATAATCATTTTATTTAGAATAGCGTTTTACGCTTTTTTACCCAAAATGTTGATGGAGCTAAAAAAATTTCGTGCACTATACTTCAGTGAGTAGTCTCTGTTCTAGTTGCGATGACCTTTATGACTTCATGATTCGAACGTTCGATTTATAGAGTAAAAAATACGTCGTTTTACCCAAATCGACCTCTTAACGGAGGGCCAGGGTTTTGGACTCTATTTCTCGCCAAATTGTCTTCATCCACATTTTACTCTTATACATAAAACAGTAGGGGCAAAATCCATTTGTATCAAAATAATAACCTCTCATAGGACTCTTAAACCAACATAAAATCTGTCAGGGAAAATTAACTTATTCTATTCCGTAATTGAATTACCATCTTTGCTGACTGGCTGATATCAAATTAACCGCGAAATTGAAATATCACTTATAGTATCTTTAATCGGTGAACACGATCTATCAGTGCCCAATTTTTATGTCTGCGGAAAATTCATATCGCCCGAGGGACTTAAAACGGTCTCGGTTAATGTTTTTCTCGTGCAAACGTACATATAACTTCATTCTCATATTACATGTCCTCGGGGAAACGAAAATAAATTCCTTCATGCAAGCAATAAACCTTGTGTTATTTGTATTTGCTGTGGATTCTTGAGAACGGAACTCCGAAGACTATGTCGTGAAAGGTAGCCTCATTAACAAAATCGATAAGCAAGTGCGTGTCGGGAGCACTAAAAATTGTGTTCAGGTTCAATTCGTGACAATTTTCCGGGGATAGATGATCTTGGCCGTGTATCTAGGTATCAGTGGATAAGCTATCCGAGGATAGCGTGTACAAACACTCGCAAAATATAAATTTATTCAGTGCTGATTCATGATTTTGCCAAAAATTGTATCAACGTATGGGGACAGTACGCACATCGTCATTCCTTTTTATTTATACATTGAGTGATTTATTTGCGGTGAATACTGAATTCTGTGATGGAACACAGCACTCGTCCTGTGACGGACAACTATATTATCTCTGACACTTTCGCAGAGTTATTCAAGAGCTGTGATTAATGTTTTTATTACATTATTGTGTTGTATTATGTACATTAAACATTAACGAAGGCTCTGTCTGAACTTCTCTGAGTTTTTTTTACATATGTATGTACATCCCAAAAAGACAAATATCTTGCCATTTCGTTGTTTACATGTACATAAATTAGGGTATCCCTGTAAAAAGTGAATAAATTAATAAGTAATGTCCTCAAATCAAAGCTATACTGTGCACTTGTTTCTCAACTTTACATTTAGTCGGAGATGTCCGTTTCTTGCTTAAGAGATTTTAATTTAAACGATTTTTTTTTAGCCGTGAGCGGAGGCTTTTAGCAAACATTTCTAAGATGATGGTTGAGCAATTGATTCAATTTAAATATGTACCATATTTTAAAAATTAAGGCCGCTTATGAAGTGTCTTAAATCTTGTACTTTAAAAGGCTTTTGATTAACAAAATGTAGCGCTTTATATTATAATATTTAAAGTATCCTTTATTGTTATCATCAGATTTTAAATAACATAAGAATTATGTATACGTATAAGAAATTCGTTCGTTCCATTTCACATTTCACTACTTTAAATGTTTTCAAGGGGTTTAATATGCTTAGTTTAAGCTCCTTTCACTACCGCAAATAAAACAACGTTTAGGTCATGTCCTTGTAATAAACGGCGATATTAACATCCTTTTTCAGCAGCCCCAAATATGCAATGCAAGCGTATTTAATTAGGAATGCTTAAAAATGCAAACGCATTCTTTGTGGTAATGCCACGCTATGAATTTTAAAGTAGCTGCTTTCATTCCTGCCTGCGAATTTTATATCTGCATACATTTATGTGAATTTAGTTCTGCACATCCTGATTTTCTGAAATACCCCAAATTATTAGCCATTCAGAAATGCACTTATTTCAATGCATTTTCACAAATATCTCGTTTACAGGAATATATATCTACATTAGTTGTTTTCACTATGTAAAATGGAGGTGATACACAGCGTTTTGCATGGTTTTTGAATAATAATTTGTAGAACTGATGCTAGAGTTTCTCTAAATGCCTGTGTAACCGCACGTTTATATGCATGCACGTATATCTTGCGTCCCTCACCTACAATTTAAGCTTTAATCCGGATTTTGCTTAAAAATCCATGGGGTAGAACCATTCTCTAGAAAATTCTTGCTTTAAGAGCAATTTACATCACCCTTGAAATCAATTTTAAGACGATTACATGAGAAAAGTTTCCATCGCTCAAATTAATTCAATAATCAATACATAGATGTTTTTTGCTCTATATTTATTAGGTTTTATTGGAGTTGTTGCGATATTGTTAAAGAAAATTACTTTACATTTAGTTATTTAACTGATTTGGCTACAATTTAACTAATAACTAAATCAGAACTCGTAGTTTCACGGAAAATTCGAAACTGGAATTTATTTTAATTAGATGCCAATTCTCTAACTATAGGTACCGAAGAGGATTGCGAATAATAGATGTATATAATTCTAGAGGAACTCAAATTATTATTAATATGAACAAAAGTATCGAATCGAATACAAAGTACTCGAAACCGAAAATGATCAATGCATTCTTCATACAGTAAACAGTTTACAATTATCATGTTGTTATGCAAATATTTTATATCTTTGAAATGTTATTTTGTCCACGTTTTTAAGGTTGACATATCTGCAAATAGTGAAATTTCGTACAATTCGGTGTCGCCCTCAAAAATATCGCTCAAAGAATCATCTTCGTCCTACTCCTACGTCCTTGCGGAGTCCTTTTCATTGTTACAAGCAACAAATGGTTTAGAAAATCCGCTAAGCTTTGATGAGGCTTGTCGCAAAGCCTCATCAAAGTGTCTGTTAAGTTTTATGAAGCTCAAAGTCGAATCAAAAGTGAATGGGGGATTAGGCGTACAATAAAATTTTGGTCGAGGCATATCATTTCGTGACTGCTAGGCAACTTCTAACATTAAGATTTCCTTGTATACATGTATGTACCTGGATACCTTTATGACTATTTATGAAATAAAACTACTCTTCTATCTTCATATCGTGCTCACTTTGTGCGGTTCTTGAAGAAGCGTATCATAAAAGGAAAAATCATAGGGGAATTTTTTTTGATACGCAGGCTTAAGAAGGAGATTCTCTGGAATTTCAGTTGTCACCCAAACCTGTTGACCTGTAGGCTCCTTTGGGAAAGGCCATTACTTTCGCCCCGTCAACTTAAATGATTGCGTTATGGCATGTGTCAAAAGTTAGATATCAAATGAATAATTATGTCTGGGCTTCAGTTTATTTGTCATTTTAAAATAGGTAAAAAGCGATATTTGTGACAAAACTGCTTCCTCTTCATAAAATTGTTTAATATTATACATACAGTATATATGTATATGTATGTCTCTTTTAAGAAAGTTTGAAATATAATACTTCACTTTAAAATATTTATGTATAGTTATTTCCTGAAGGCCATCGTTAGAAATTGATTTAATAAATTTTCATGAAATTATAATGAAAGAATTAGTTTAGCCATTTTTCGCCGTAAAAACACAGTGTTTCTAGCAATTTCGTTCGTTTGTTTTTTGAAGGCTCCTAAGGGTGCAATAATTGGCACATACATAGCTATAAACCGCAATGTGAAAAACTTATTAAAAATGTTTTTGTTCGTACAAAAAGCTGAAAAACTAATTACGCATGAAAGCCAGTTGAATACACTCGGATGCCCTTTTCACAAAAAATTAATCCCCAAAATAGAACCACTGCAGAGAACAGAAAAGGCCTGCTGGGGGTTATATCCCCTTTGTACGTGCAAAGCGTAAAGAGCTGAATAAGCTTCATCCTTAAAGATTAGGCGTACGTAAATCCCTCAATAAGGAAGGAATGGCAGCGTTCCCCTCGTATTTCATCCAAAGACAGACATTTTATATCAAAACAACTTTTTATTGGTTTCCACCGTTTTTATATATTTTTTTAAAATTGTCCGTTCAATTCTTCAAGCATTGGTAACTATTAAAAATAGCAATAAAGTAATGAATTTTACAGGTACAGGATGTGTTCAAATATTGCTGGATGCTTCTTTGAGTCTGCTCTTGTAGTTTGAGCAGGGAAAATCAATTTATTCATGAGTAGATGAAAAAGTCGGATGTTTCAGTGAGATTAATGGAAATGAATTCAGAGGCTGTTTTTGTGCTGGAGTACATCAGTAGCGTGACGGGCAGTTTGATAAACTACCTAATACCAATATTCATTAAAAAGTTAGTGACTCTAGGAAACTTTTTTTATATAAATGTATGCATGTTAGGCATGCAAACATTGAATGACATCACAAAGAGCACTTCAACATTAATCTTTGTAACAATTTGAAAAGGCTCTGATTCCACAGAAGTTTTTTAATAATAGTAATAAGTACACTCACAAAAAAAAAGAATATGTAAAATATTTCAATTTATTCATGATTGAATTTACTATCGACAATAAGTGTGGATTTGGTATGTAAACAATTTAAAATTGTATTCTTCCATTATGATCTAAATTTTAAGCATTACCAAATTTATGCAGAGTTTCATTTAAATAAAACCGTGCGTAAAACATTATATCACGTGACGGTATCAGTCCGCCTTCAGCTTAACCCTTTCCTTACCTTTTTGCCTCCTGCAAATGATCCAATTTTATTATTCCAGGGCAACAAGACAAGAATAGAACTGCAAACTAAAGACGTGCCGTGAAGTACATGTGTACACGGATCACGGGTGTCCGTGTATTTCACGTGAAGATATCGGATATCCTCGTGATCACGTGTAATTAAATTTTTAGTTCACGTGAAATTATATTTTCACGCGTTCACGAGTACACAGTTAAGACATGAATATATAATTTAAGATGAATTACAAATTCAACATGTAACAAAAGTTAATATAACCATTTAGATTTTGGAATTTTTTACTTTGACTAATAACTTTCATTTACCTACCTCATGCATATGTTTTAACCAGAGTGTGGAAATGCTCGCTTAGGAGCTAACTTTTTAGGTATTATGTACTGTAATTGTCCTATACCTCAATACTCATCCAATAATATTTCGTAAATAAATGTCTGAATATTTTAATAATTCCTGCAGAGCTCCTGCCATACTTTGTTGCTGCCGTAACAAGAATAATATATGTATAAATAAACTTTAAATAGTTACATTAGAAACACGGAGTTGCCAGTTCATGGATACACTTGCATTATAGTCACGTGTAAAAAACGTGAAATATATACACGTGAGCTTAATTTCACGTGATCACGTGAACCAAATTGCACGTGTTTAAAGCATGGTTCCAAAAAATACACGCGTTCACGTCTATCCGCGATCACGTGAAATAGCGAGCTCAAGACGAGAATATGTATAGAATGTATGTAGGTTAAACTGCAAGAAAGGGTCGAACAAATCGCCTGGAAAAAATTATAAAGCCTTAATTGAGTTAGCCCACAAGCAGAATGAAGAGGATTACTTGATAAGGGTCTAGTTATTGTTGCGGTTTGGTTTGCTCTTAATGGCTAGAATCAATTCACCGTAAGCTAATATACTTAATAAAACTTATATTCCGCATATTATTCCTCAAGGTCGATAAACAGTCCTTGTGCTAAATTTAACTTACGTTTTGATTTAAAATGCTAACCCCAAACCCGACAGAAAATCAATAAATATTTTATAGCTGTCCCTATGGACTGGTCCTTATAGGCTTTTCGACATCAAATTTAAAAGGCAAACATGTATTATATGTACATACATATATAAAATACCTCCTGACATACCTTTTCAAGTGAGTGAATACTTGAGGGATGCTGGGACACTATGCTTTCATTTTCCACAGTAATGGGGACGCCGACACGCTACGTTCTTATCCCTTTTTAAAATTCGTGCCACCCTTTTCCGGAAAACCCATCACACTCAAACCCATCACCTTTCTTTCAGGTTTAATGAAACCACTGACATCGGACAGCATTGGCATTTCCTACATTGCCTCAACTGCCAACATAATGGCTTTTCTATTTCCAGATTGGTGTTTGATGTTCAAGTCCATCAATACCGTAGCTAAGTAAAGTACATAGTTCATTTGATTGAAGCAGTGAATCTATGTTTCTATGCACACTATCGAAAGGGATGGTAAGATGATTTCAATCTTACTTCCTAAAATTTTACTATGTATGTATGTATTATTATTGGTATTCCATGTTGCAATAGTTGACCCATTTTCCATATCTAATTGTATAATGCAGTCAATAGAGAATGTTTTCTGACCATGTACAAATATATGTATGTACAGATATTTGGATACTGAGATCAGTAACATAATGCATTGCCAAATAGGCAGAAAATCAATTAAGTATTCAGTTGCTGCTCCTACATTATTACATTAAAGGAATAATTGTTCAAATTTGTGATTTAATTAAGAAGGACACTGTTTTAATAAATATATGCCTAAGAACAAATTTGATAAATGCCAGGTTTAATCCGACATTGACACACAGCAGAAAGCTTAGAAAATTTAGTGATGTGAGATGTCGGACTTTTATACACTTATTGATTTTTTAAAGAAGTTTTACTTGTTTCTATAGTAAATACGTACTCTTATCGTATGTCTTACATGAATTAATGATTTTTTCTGTAGAATAAAATGGGACTTTGATTTCTCCAACTAAGAACAAGAGATGTTCAATATAGAGCACAATTAATTATACATATTAAATTGAATCGGTCATAGGGACCATAGAAAAGTTTGTATACCATTTTTCGTAATCATTTATTTCGAATTTCTGCTTGGTTTTTGCAATTACCATACTTTCCCCTAGTGGTAATTCAATTAATGCACACGCTTAACTTTTGATGTGGACATATTTATTTTATATGCAACTTCACCACGCTTCCACTCGTGTTAGGTTTACTAAACTTGATTTACTTTGAAAATTGAGTTTTGAGTTTGCGAAAAATCTACCCTAGTAAACGTTTCACTCATGTCGCAAACTTTTTAATTGATTTATATCGTAATTTAAAACGTTGGTTAGGAATAGAAATTATGAAATTTTACCAGGAAAGCTCATTCAGATGTTCCCATTCTCTATCTCAAATAACATACAGTTTCTTTGTAGTAGAGTCTGAAAAGTGTCCTTAACAAATTTAAATGTTTATTCTAAAGAGTTTAAATACTTTAACATATATAAAATGTACACATACTTTAATATGAATTCGCTAAGAGAATAATATTACGTTTTATAATTTTGCCGATTTTGTGCGCAAAAGTTTTTATATTTGATTGTTATCAGTGCAAATATCTGAACCTATTTAAATTTCTGTATATCTTTATAGATTAATATTATTTGCATTTTCTATAAAATGTATAAAAATTGAAAGTGTGTTACCTTTACTTCGTTCTGCACCCTGTGAATGTGAAAGTACCGATTTTTAAAGCTAAAACAACTGCTCAAAATTTGGCTCAGAGTGTTTCATATACAAAATCGGTAAAAAATCTTAACGCATATTGAATTCATGAATCCTTTTGAATCCAACAGAATTCGAGTGTGCGCCTATATGTAGTAGTTTTATAGATAAGTATAAAGACCCTAAAAGTAGACATTCCCTACGGATTCATTGTATAAAGAATTTCATTCATTACGAACCCCGACGCAGTGCTACACAATGATACATCAATAATACAGCCGCAAGGAAAAGTAAAACAAATACTTCGAGACAAGCCTGAATTACTAAACGAGCAATTGTAAGCTGCCACATTTGGATTGCAGCTGAAGACAAACGGTTAGAACAATCGTTGTATAATTTTATAGAAAATATTTTTAATAAAATATCTTATATTAATTCTAAGTTATAAATGTTGTATGCCATGTCACTAAAACTAGTGAAGCCATCGATTTGTAGAAACGATAGTAACATTGAAAATATTTTTCATAACACTATTGATAGCGGAAATTTTCAACAATAGCACCTTATATCAACATTTGCAGCTGTTACATGATATATTGACCTAAGGTAGAGATTAACATCCTGAATTTCAAAAGTGCTAATGCCTGGAAAGCGATAACATTTCTACTTACCAAGGCCAGCTTTAATTTCTCTGGTCTCGTAAATGCCCGCAAAGTTTTAGCCGGTCGCTGAGACACCTTGTATATAATATTTTCTGTTTTATTATTCGTTCTTCTGCATTGTTTTATGAATACATATTTTTTCTTAATTAATTTATTTTGAAGCCTACATTTTCTTTCTTCCCACGCAATTTTGCTGCAATAGGATTTTTCTCGAAATAGGCAGAACATTAGGTGTGAGGTTCATGAAATTAAATTGAATACCTAAAATAGAGCATTTTTCGAAGGATTCTAGAATAATGATAAAAATTTTGTAAGAACTATGTAATTGTTTTTCTATATGGATTAATAATAGTATTTATGTATTTTATCGGGGGTATGCAACGCTTACTTAAGAGACACGGCCCATCTTAAAAAAATATGTACATTACAGAGAAAATACACCGCAAAACCGGAGCCTTCAGAAAAGCTAACAATTAGAGTCTTTTACCCCTGTCCCGTCTGCGTACGAACAAACAGCCTTCATATTACTCTCTTAATTAGAAGAGGACTGGGCCCGGCAGAAAAAACTTTGCACTTAATTAAGTTTACCAGAAAGTCCAACAAAAAATAAATTATTTTTCAGGGTCGAAAAATCTGTTTCGTGTACTATGCTAGTTAATTTCAGGCAGTATATCAAACGCTCAAAAGGCAATTCATCATTTGGAATTTCCCCGAATTTGGCCCATCTTTTAAGACCCAATTACCTTAATCAAATTCAGCCGGTGTTTATTAAATGAAACGATATAAGTAGGACTGATTACAGGCGGTGACAAATTCCAACTTCTCCTTCAAACACAAACACAAACAAAATTGGAAAAGGGGCACAACACAACGCTTTTTTACTTTATTTTCCTTACAAACTGCTAAAACACTTTGTTTACTTTTATTTACGGGGGAAACACGAACACTTGTCACTACGTAAAATTTAAAACTTGTCTCTATCGTCCTCTAAAGAGGGTGGCAAAACCAAAAGTCCCAAACGAACTTTTGGCTTCAAATTAAACGATTATAACGAGACATTTTGCCTTGAAACTAGACAGTCGACTTTAAACCGTTTTCGACTAAAAATCAGATTCCAGAGGTGCAAAGTCCTTGCGTTCGCCACCAGCACTCAACTTCTAATGAGAAAATGAATGGAGTCTCAGTTAGTCTGATATCCTTCCTCGCTCTGCTGCCACTACCGCCGTATATTTCAGATTGATTCTGGTTGCGCAGATGGCAGCAGAATTGCTTCCCTCAAAGGACGAGCGTTTCCTGCTCTGAAACAGACTATGGCGGTGCATCCTTCGAGGACGCAGGTCCAGGAGAGCGCTGTTAAATTGAGCAAAGCGTCCTGTTTTGGCTCCTCCAAAGATGCAAATATACTAAACAGAAGTCTCAATGACTGAATCCTGCAATGGGCCTTCATTTAAAAGTGTGAAAACATCCTGGCGCCAAAAATTGCCAACGATGAACGTCTGCACCACAACCTTCCGGCGAGAGCAATTAACGCTGATTTAAGCTGCTTCGAGGGGGTGACATCAGACGGGAAAAATTGCCCACATATTCCACATGGATTTAGCATGTCCTTAAGGCGATTGCCTTTTTAACATCCCCCTTATCGCGTGGAACACGTTTTGGAAAATCCGATGGGTGAATTGGCTGGTATTCAATCTGTAATGAAATATTAAGTAAAATTAAACTTTTTCTTTTTCATTACAAATATTTTATTTATTTATTGTTACACCGTTCTTCTCTATCGGTGGACCAAATCGAACGGAACTGAACTTTTTATTTTTACATTTATTTTTTAAAAAACAAGGTACCTTAATTGCAATTTACTTTTCAATTACTAGGTACTTGCATACTACTTAAAAATATCTAATAATTCGTTATCACAAAGTTACCCGCATAGTACGCCACAACACTCCCCCACCACTGGAACGTCTAGTACCGCGATAAAATTCAAAAACGAAAGTAGAACATTTTTAAATTTAAAAATTTGGTTTTAGTCATTAATTGAAACTTTAATAATTTTTCCTTTTATGTTAAGCGTGTAGGTGTGTGCTTCTCTAGAGATGATAGGAAACGATCCATCGTATGGGCTTTGTAAAGGCAGATTTAATTGTGTCATTTCCAACGAAAGCGTGAGTACATTAACTGAATGATTTGAAGGTGAAAAATTTATTGCTGAATGGTTTGTTGGTGGCATCGGTCTAAATAATCAAACAGCATCATTACTGGAAATTTGAGTGTTATTAAATCTTTTTTCAACCCAATTCAAACAAAGGACACATTTAAGTTGTTTCGAGGGGGTGACATCAAACGGGAAAAATTTCCCGAACATCCCTCAGGTATCTAGCATGTCGATGTCCTTGGTGCCTATTCCAGAACTCGACTCGATCGAATTGCCCATCGAGAAGCTCAAATCGGTATTCCGTAACTCGATATCGAGCTTATTTCAGTGACACTCGATCGACGATTACTTCGACAACTAAATGGCAGTCGAGTGTGCTTTGTGTGGTGGTGCTGTGAGTGTTTTTCGAATAAGATTTAAGTATTTAATCCTTAAAAGAGTAGCGTTTGCATTGTGGATGTATTTAATTACACTAGTTTACAATAATTTTGCCCTAAACAAGTGATATATGGTTTGTATAGGATTTTTTCTGTAGATTAGCTCAAATAAATGTTTGAACCTTTAGCTTTTATATTAAAATACTGAAGTCCTTAAGACTTTTCAAAATACTCTGTTAATTTAACTTTTCTTTATTATAACCAATTGCTTCATACAGTTGGTGGTGAATGAAAATCACAATTAGCGCACGCTCGTGAAAAACTAATTCCCCGTTTAGTATGAGCTATGGAATTTTTGTATTTCATACCATAAATCTAGAAAACGTTGCATTATTTTTTAATTCAATTTTCAAATATAACCAAAATACGATTTGTTTTAGTTTTCATCCTATTTTTATCAAAAAAAGTGTCAATTTGGTCAGTGAAGTTCGCTGCACTTCATTTTTGAAGCAAATTTTCAATGTTTTTTAGGGCCACACTTTTAGCTGCTCTCGATCGAGCTACATAATACGAAAATGAAATCGAGTCGACAAACCAACTCGACTCGAGTTCCCAAACGAGTCGAATTCTGGAATAGGCGTTTTCAAGAAATTTCTTCTCTATACATATAAAACAAATTTAATAAGTCTATCTTTCGCCGATGAATTTAACTAGCTTTAACTACAGACTGGCGTATTTTAGACTCACCTATGATGGAACTATTTTTGCTTAATTATACTATAAAGAAAACACAAATTTTTATCATTAAAAAAATAAAATACCTGTACATGGTATTCACTCAATTTCTTACAATTAATTTTCAAAATTATAATTGAAAACTTTCTATATTACATTTTAAAACCTCAATTATGCTTTTATGTTCGCATTAATTTAAAGTTCTAGCCAAATTTTGTGATATCTTAAACGGTTTAAAAAGTATCGTTTTTTGATCGTGGTTACTCCGTTAGATCTATGTTATAATGTTTATTTATACTTACTCTTGAAATAACACAAATAACAAGAATATTCTTAGTTTGTAAAACAGTATAAAATCATCGTCTCAAAAGTTCCAGTAAACTCGGTTTAATTAAAATAGACATAATCATAAAAGATATGACTTTCCAGCTCATGTTCTTGATATTTTGAAATAATTAGGGCCAGTAATAATGAAAATATGCTTCAGATGTTTAGGAATAATATGGAGTACTTTATTTTCCTTAAATTTTCCATAATTTGACTTTTATTTAAATAATGCTGCAATTGAAGGTATCGAACAAATAATCACAAACTATTTAAAAAGAAAAGCATTTTCAATTTATAGTTCAAAAATTGACTAAAGTTTTTTACTATTTGTTAAATATTTAAACGATTGATAATGCTCATCTTTGTAATCATCTGATGAAGGGAACTGGAATGTAAACTAACTAAGAACTAATTAATTTGCACTTAAACTACTTCGGAGGTACACACACAAATTGGAATTGCATTTCATAGCTCTTGGAGTGTACTATAATTGGATTTGGAGTGCTAATCCGGCTAACGAGTTTTAATTAGAAGAGAAATGTGCTCTTTGAACTAATTATGTAGAATTAGTCCAACATACTTAATTCAACATATTAAGAAATGCTTTTAATTATTATAAGTAGTTTTCTGGAATCAGAGAGAATACTAATATGTATGTACCTACTTTTAAATTTATTAAAAATATATTTCATTTTTATTTTGCGTAGCTAGTCGTATTAGTTGCTTTTGAATGTTGTTTGAAAATTACAAAATGATGACAACAAAACCTTAATTGTGGCTCTTAATGAAGAAATTGATTTTTTCCTAACAAGTTAAATTAAAATATTTATACTTTGTAACGAATGCGTTTAGAGAGTCAGTAAAGCAATCAGTTAGTTGAGAGCCCGAAAAATAGTACACTAGTAATAAAAAAAACTTAATGGTGTACATAGTATAAAAGAGAAAAAATTGCAAAAAGATTTATATCCAAAAAACTTAAAAGCGAAATTGAATTTCACATATTCTGCATTCATATGATCTCAAGTGATGATGCTATCCTTATCCAACTTTATAAATTAAAAACATAAAAGGTATAACGACGAATGTTGTAACGAGCAATAGCATTAGTATTTAAATAAATTATTTTTAAACTGCTACAAATAGGAGAAAACAAAGTTATTTTTAGGAATTGAAAAGACCCATTATATTTTTTTATGAATTTTTCTTTATTTCACGGAATTCACACATATTTTGTTTAACAACATTCTCACGGCTTATTCCATTAAAAAAATAATGCATTTTCTTGTTAAAGAAATACTTTACGTCTAATTCAGCTAGTCATGCTCTAGGGGCGGCTCCTTTTGGAGGGTAACCTAGAGAAACAATTGGAGTTATGGTATGTGTGAATGTTGTGTATGTTTGCATTTGGTGAACCAGAGAATACTAACGCAACTGTATGGAAGTAGCCGCAAAAAAGCTTTTTAAACAAAATCAAAAAGATGTCAAGGAATTGTATGCTATTAAGAGATACTCTTTACATAAGGACGATGCTGCTATTCGAAGAAGTCTAATCGAGGAAGTAACCAAATCGAAAATGGAAGTAGTAACTAAGGGCCTTACGCAATAACTTACAAATAATTCACTAAACATAACTCCGATAGTATGTAACTAGAGCTGCTATGAATACTGCGCCGTCCCGTGTAAAATAAACGCCCCTCTAGTTCATAATCAGCTGGTACAGTTTAAAACAAATTGCCTAACAGGATAACAATACACAAATTTTGGAGGCATTCAACGCAGGACCAGCGTTCCTTAGGTCTTAATTTAAAGATAACGTAAAAAATGGAAATATTAACAGAAAAGCAGTAACCTAAAGTATAATCGTTTATATTACAATCTACGCGAAAAGGGGTAAAACAAGGGACGTAAATACAAATAACACGAATGATGTCTGATTTTCATTGTTGCCTTATATTACTCGTTTCCGCTAGGGTTTTCCTCTGCTGCACATGATTTGGTCGCAAAATGGACTTTCAAGTGTTATACGTGTATCTTCAACAGCGCAACAGCGATTCTTTGCTATATTTTACTTCATTTACTTCATACATAAATAACATTCGTATTCAGTAGATTCGTGAAGAGATTTATAAACTTAAAGCAAAATTATCTTATTTTCTTTTAAACTTGAATAAATCTGAATTTAAATACAACGGCATATGCTTAGTCTAAGTTATCCTGGAAAATTAACTTAATATATCCAGGAGAACCATCCAGCGGTGTTGCACAAAACGGGCACACTGCCTGAAAACCATTCGTTCCATGAGGAATGTCTACGTTTGCCCAATATCTGAAAGATAAGTTAAAATTTAAATCAATCAATTTTCAATAAAGTACATAACTTATGATGCGAATTAAAATATTTTTAAAATTGTAAAGAGGTCTTCAAAAAATATCATCTTAAAAGAAAGCTATATTAAAAATTGGATTCGGTCGAAATTATATTTCTGCAACATAAGTACATATATTTATTTTACTACATCATGGGGCGATACAAATTTTTTTTATAATTTCCACCCCAAAAGAAAAGCGTAGAATATGATTTGTAAAAAGAGTTTACTTCCTCATCTTTGGAACACGCGAAAATATTTCGAAGAATAAGTTGTAAGCACAATTTAAATATATTACACTCCCAAATTCCTTGAAACCGATTATCGATCGAAAATTAATTTGAATGTCTAATACATACTTTGAATTCTAAACAAGAAAATTTAATTAATTCATAACGTGGAAATAAAAACCCTGGTATTTAAGTTAGCGTTTTAGCGACTTTTGCGGATTTTACAATGACTAAATAATATCCTTTCTAAGTTCATTCTGCATAAGACACTTTGATATTATTTCAGACAATTAATACGTAGCACAAGACATACATGTTGGAATTCGTGGGAACATAAGTCGACTTTTGGCATTATGGTTTCTATAATAATTAAATCTATTTTTTTATTGGGTAAGTTTTTGTTAAGATATGGTTTAGCCTTTCCAGGGAATTTTTATATTTAGTAATTTTTATTTTACTCCATTCACATACTATTTTCCTAAATATATATAACGAGAAATTTGTAATTTTTCGAGAATTATGGACCGTAGCTTACCCAATTAGGCTGTGGAGGCTGATTTTACTTCTTAAAACCCTAGAAATTGATTCAATCAAGAAATAGGTTAAAGCATGGTAGTAAATTCTTTTTTAATAACAAAAGAAAGTGATTAGTTTGACTTTTTGGATTGAAATCTTCGCTAGCCTCCTTCAATAAACTCAACTCATAATATCTTGGTAAGATTACAAAATATATACGTATAAACAAATTAAAACAATTATCCTAAAACAATAATAAAATACTAACTTTACTGTTTTTTCTGTCGCCATATGTCCACAAGGATTGAAAGCATATGTTGGTGGGCCAGAATCAACATAGAATGCTGGTTCTAAGCCCATGCAAAGCGTAACTACGGGTCCTAACTCTAAGCACATTGGACACCTTCTAGCTCCGGTTGATTTGTCTTGGCCCCAGTCATGTTGACCTACAAAGAGTAGTAATTAAAAAATTATATAATATAAAGAATATAATTTTATTGTACCTTGGACATGGCCACAATTGAGATAAACATAAGGCTGGTTGCATTGTTCTCCTAGGCTGACTTTTCGAGGTATCACTAAAGTATTTAGACCCACAGGGCATTGAGGTCTTCCAGCATTAATGTCATCAATAAGTTTTTCGAGATCTCTTTTTGTCTAAAAAAATTCATCAGAAATACAATTTTAAAAAGACTAAAGCAATCGGGCTAAAGGATCGTACCGGTGAATGCTGTAAACCTTCTGCGGATCTCCATAGCAGCGTAGCACCACATAAATCAATTAGGGTTCCATCTTGAAGAACATTTGACTCTTCGTATATCTGTAAGAGTAAAATTTATTTTCAGATTTATTGTCCCCTAGTTGGGCTGAACAAATTCAAGTAAAACAAATAATTTCCTTACCGGCTGACCTTTTTGTTGCGCAGACCTTGATTCTCTTAGACTAAATACATCCCCACCTACGGAGCATTCCCTCCACAGCCCACATTTCGCATTACCTCCACAAAACTGACCTTTAGGGTGCATAATTAGGACACCATTTGTAGTCAAGCCATCAATTTCAATATTATCCTGCCATTTGGTCGCTTTCTCCTGCAATGAGGTAAGCAAATACAGTAAAATGTAGCTGTGTGCCACCTCAACATTTCGCCTTTTACAAATGTTACATTACACAAACTGCAGCCGAGGGGGACAAATTAATGAAGGAAAAATAACTTTGACAATTCCAGCACATTCAGGTATCATGCTCTGTTGCGTTGATAAGGGATAAAGAAATTTAGAAAAAGCGATGTTTTTCCCCATTTTGCGACTGTAATTCTCTGAATTTTTACTAATTGGCAGTTTGATCCACTTCACATCTTTTTAGCCCTCATAAGCCTGAATTTTATGTTCGTAAAGGTGGAATACTTGGGGATTTTAGGGTATTACAGTGTGATTACCAGATAATCATACAATGTACGTTGGCATTCAATAAAACATTCCAGGGATTGTGGATATAATTGACTGGAAGTGGTTCTACCTACGGTAGGTTAATCAATATTTGATTTCCAAATTGAATTACTCAAGTCTCATTTCTCGCAAAGTAGGTTAAATATTTTCCAAACATTGGGAGAAATTCATATTTATAATACTTACACCTAAGAATATATTTCTGCTAGAATCGAAACCAGCTGCATATATTCGCGCCTTCGACAATTCTCCTCTGTTTACTAAAATTCTGCACGCAAAACGTGAAATTGTACTCTGCATAACTTTTGCATCCTTCTTGTCACCAGGCAGCGTATCCATAACAACGAAATCTATCGGAGATTCTGATGATCTGCCAACCTGAAAATTGAATATAATTGGTGTATTGATTCTTTCATAACTATTGTATTTTTATCATTTGGGTGGAGACGCTATTTTAAATTAATTGATACTTTCCATACCGATAATTACCGAGAAATAGGATAACTGAAACAAACGGGCACGTTTATTTTATTTTTCAATCATCAGATAAATTTATTCGTTGAATAAAATCATCCCAATAATCAACCTGGCTATGATTTAAAATAGCTATACTTAAGAGGGATAAACTTATTTGTTCCTTAATGCAGCAGATAAGGCTCATATCAGTTAATTTTTGAGAAATACAATTTCGCGCACTAAATGCGCAATTTTGAATATGGAGTCTGGCACTGGCTGAGTGATTTGGAAGTTGTGGACCAAACCTGGCCTAACTCCAGCTTAAGATTGGACTAAGGTTAAGTTAAACGAATCGACAGCTGGTGCATGTGGAAGTATGGTAAGCCTGGCTTAAACCAGATAGTACGTTATCAGTTTTATTATTAGCAAGGATTAAGAGATTATCCAAATTGTAGTTATAATTTAAATTGATTGGTATTAAAACTCAAAATTTGCTCATTCATTAATATAACTGAATTTTCTATCAATGCAAATTTCCCACAAATAAGCTAACCACATTATAGAATTCAAATTATATTAATGAGGTTAATCTATTCACTTACACAATGAAATTTTCTCACATTTCCTAATAATAACTTCCTGTAAATGAAATCCAATTATTCAGTACCTATCAGTACGTTTAAATTATAAATACTTGTTCATTAAAGGAAAAACTGAAAATTATGTAAAAAAAAAAAATTACTGGTTATGCGTATATTGTTAATATCGTTAGCATAGAAAATGGATTTTTTAACCTGTTTTCATTCTTCACTGACCAGGAATGCAATGCGAGAGCCCTTTACTTCGTTAAAAAGTAATGGAAAAAAACAAAATAACAACAGCAAGAAGCAACTAAAAGCACAAGTCTATAAAGGCCTTGCATTTCCAAGGCTTTTAAAAATAGCCCCCGCGTACTGCATGACGGCGTTCGGCATGGCAATAATTAATGCAATTTTTATAAAACTAGCACAAAATGCACCAAGCTAAGTGCCTTGAGGCATGAGCATATTTTAAATCAATAATTCGATTTGACCGACAAAAGAAAGCATGAACGGCACGGCACGCATATTGTCTGGCCGAGCAACAATAAAAGCGCATTTCCTATTAATATAGAAAATGAAGGCATTTCCCTCGTGTATTCTGGTGTTAAGTGCAAGGATGGTATTCGCTTCAATTTCAGTTAAATTAATACCCATTATATTTTTTTTTTTTGCACATTATCGACTGGGAATGTGCTGTACTGATCTGTAATTAACTCATTGCATCCGTAACAATTGTCACGGTTGGCAGTTTAAAACGATTTCATCTACGAAACACTCACCAGGCCCATTGTGCAAATTTAATAAATATGTGAATATTGAGATAAAAAAAAATCAGTTACACTTGAATATTTTAGAATTCTCGTCTGAAACATTTGTTGCTTTTGATAAATGTATGTATATAAATATACATAAGTAATGTATGTATTTATCTACAAAATACCTAAGTTTAGTTCCAGTAATCAATACGTCTACAAAGAAATTTCCAAGCCTAAAATAAAGATTTGCGATGCAAGGAAGCCCTTTATATGATCGATTTTCTTTCGATTTTGAAAACGACAAAAAGTTTCTTTAGGCTTTATGATAATAGTAATTAGTTGACGCGTACCGAAACCCTCCAGTTGGCGCCAATCAAAGAAATAAGAGGCAAAAAACTAATTACCAAACTAATCAATTGCTGCGTTTGCCCTCTTTTCTGATAACGCTATTCGGGTTTTGCCCTACTGCCTTTTAAACGCATGCATAAAAAATGTAATCTTTTTCTGCTGCCCTACCCGCAAAATTAGTAATCTGAGGAGCATGTCAATCTTAAAACGAGTATGGTAATTACATGAGACAAAACTGTCAACTAAAATCGATTAAATCGATTAGGGTGCCTTTTCAGCATAAATGATATTGATGTTATAAGAGGTACAATTCTCGTTCGAGACAAAAAAATCGCGTAAATATGCTAATGAGGTCATTGAGTGGATTGTCACTCAAGAACAATCGCGTCAGTCGATAGGTAGGTACTAATAGGTAATTACAGTTCTATCAATAAAAATAACTTCTAGCTGAATAAGGAAGTTAGCGTTCAATCAATCATAAGGCCAATAGGCAGCTAGAGTAATTCAAGTATCAGATTAATGAGCCTAAAGCGCCAAACTCACCTGAAACATGTCTGTGTCTGGATCCTCTTGATATTCCACGATTACAGCCTGATTTCTAGACAAGGTGTACGATATTGAATGCTGATTGGCATCCAAGATGGCTTTTGATGTCTGTGGTGATTGCACTATATAATGCTTTGATCTTCTTACCCCATTCGGTTCTGTACGTTTATATAAAACGAATTTCGATCGCCTCCTTCCTCTGTCGCCTTGTGGGAGGTATCCATTATAACTAAAGTAGAAAATTCAATTGCATATAAGTATATTTTTGATAAAAAGCTAAAAGCTAAAGAGCACTCAAAATAGAACTGTTCCTTTAAGTAATCATGATGCCTGACATTTTTCTGTTCTTTAAAATATAACATTTTATTTTAAATAAAGGGATTTGGGTTATACAACTTTTGTCTCAAATACTTTCCGGAGACAAGATGTCGTTCCTTTGCAAAACCCAAATAAAGATTTTCATCTAGGGCACCCTGTTTACGCTATGAAGATAATGACTATCGATTTTACAAAAGCTTTAAAATCGGTTCATATTCAATCCATTTTGTTTTAAAGATAACATACATTACATATTATATTTTTTCCAGGGTATCAGAGAGCTAAAAGGCTAGAGCAGAACTAAGGTTTGTTGGTATTCGGATATATTGAATATATTTTTTATTAGCGCATTCGCACCAACTCCCTTTCTACTTTTAAAAAATACGAAATATCAAAAGGTAAATGTAAAAAAATTGTTTTATAAATCAGTCTATAAAAGTTCTGTATCGTATCCGGTATATGAAGTTTATTAAATGAATTTTTGATCATTTTTAGCGTATTTAAATTCACTGGAAAAATTTACATACATTTGAAGTTGGGTCAACACCGCGGGAAATATTTAAATTTCAGTAAACACCATCATTCTACCTCATGTAAGCCTTTCATCATGTTCGCTATGAAAAAGTTGGTGGAAACTAAAAGTGAGAAATGTTTTCATGCCTCCCATTTTCGTTTTTATTTAAAAGAAACTAAAGTAAAATGTTCAACCAGCTTGACCCTTGATAAAATCCCCACAGCAAAATTTCATCCACTTTCTACATCGTGCCTTTAATTCCGTCTCTTTCTGCATTTTAATGCAATTTATTTTTTAATAAAAAGCAATACCTTTTTAATAGTTTTCATGATTTCTTTGAGCGGTTTTGCTGCAATAATGGAAACAATTTTGACCAACACGAACAGAACGTTCTGACATTTTTTAAGAATGCAAATTATCTTTCACAGGAAACAGTGCAAATTGTTTATCTGAATACTGGAAAATATTGGGTGTTGCCTTTTTAATAAGTAAAAAATCAAATTATCTGTCTTAATTTTTCTGTATCTGCAGTTACAATTTTTCATATAATTGGTGAAATTATCATAAAATGTAATATTTGTTTAAAAATAGCAATATTCGTGTAAAGTAGAAATTAACTCACCCAAGTATGACTAATTCACCATATCTTACTCTGGGTTTTTCATGGCCTTCTGTGTCTGGTTCCGCGAGAATTGGTGATTCGGTCCCGTCAGTGCTGCAAAATAAAAATAAAGTGTTATACATATATAAATTTTGAAACTGAGTATTTTAAACTTAGCTTATTTATATTTTACTAATCAAAAAATTCTAATGTAATAATTTGTATTTTATCTTGAAAAAAACAACAATCCCCTAAATACCAATTTTCATGGCATTCACTCGAAATTTCACCAATAAGCGAAGTGTATTTTGGATGGAGGATTTATCATGATTAGTATGATAAATAAGAATAGAGGTCCGAGTAAGATAAACTGTATGAACTGAAATAGATCATATTTTCTAAATGTGTGCCCTTAGCTGAATTCAAGTGAAGGTCCACATAAATTTAGCGATCAAGGAAAAATGTGCAACATGTTTCCGAAATTATTTCTAAACCTGTTTTGGCGAAAACCTGCATACACACAATGATTCTTACTTTTTTCTTTTGTTCACTTTATTTCCTTCTTTAACGGCTGCATCGCAAACAATTTTTTGCGACAAAAAGGGTCCGGTAAGAGTTCCGCCCTTATCTCAAGATGTTTGGTTTCTTTTTAAAAAAGCATTTCCAGGAAGTTGTGCATTTTGTTACTTTTGTTGTGCACAGAGAAAATTATTCATGGAATTTTCCTTTAAGACAACTTGCTATTTTTGTTACTTTTTTTTATAAATATTAAGTAAACATACATATTTATAAATACGTTATTTATTAAATGATGAAACCAAAAACTAAGAAACATAAAAGACTGAAAAGCTGAAGAAAAGAAACTCATATAGTAATTCAGTAAACTTAATTATCTAACTGCTTTCACTCAAAAATAAATCCCATACAAATTTACAACTTATAATAAATAGTAATGATAGTTGCGCTGGTAGTTACGCAAAAAATCTGCACTATCATCCTATTAAAATCTTTATAATGGTACCTCCTATCCAAAACTCTTAAATAGTTTTCTAATTATAGACCGTGGAGCTTTGATAATCCTAAACTTGCGAGAGGTAAATAAACTTCTTATTTATTCAGGTCAGTTGCCAAATTAGTAATTTTGTGGTCAATCCACCTCTGAATTGAGACTAGACGCTTTTCATTCACATTCAATAGCAAAAAGTGGTTAGCATGCACATTTTAAGATGATATGTTAAAATTGTAATATAACTTTCAGCCCGTAATTCGTTTGTGGTATAATTTTATCTTATACAATGTATGAAATTGTTCTCAGAATGGGTAACCATATCTCAAAAACAAGTATTTTAAAACACACTCGGTTTCCTGAAAATGTTCTAACCGCAAAACAATAATTAATAAAAACCAGGATCATTTCAAGAATTGCAAAACACTAAGTCGTACCTATTCTATGTGTTTTTAAATTTTGGTAATTTTATATTTAACAGTGAGCCGCATTTTTTTCTTTTAGATTCTAACTAAAAATAATTTTATAAAACTCCAGTAATTAATAATTAATTATTGTACATTTTCATTAAATATTATTAAATTGAAAATGAACTCCACAGTAGCATAATTGAAATGAACCCCATAGTAACATAATTCAAGATCTTGTCTTAAAATGTTTTTCTTTATTATGTCCAACACAAATGGAATTATGTGACTTTATACAATAATAATGTTTCAGGCTTCAGCTCCCACACGACATAATTACCCTCGCGGTGAAATTTAATCAATGTAGTTAGTATTTTAGTTTTACACCCATACTCCGTCTTCAACCAATTTTACCTGTAGAATGCCGGAAGGTAGTAAGTCCGAAAAGGAAATGTATTTCATTAATAGTTTTACTTGAAATATAAAAACGCCGCAACTATCGTAGAGAAACATTTCTTATAGTATTCATAAGCTGGTTGTAAGTGTTTAAATACAATATAAATAAGTCACGAAATCCAAAGTGCATGAAAAATGCATACAAATCACAATGTGAGCCACCTTTCTGCTGTTAAGGAAACATATAGCGTTCACTGCGAAGATATAAGTGCAAAAGAAATTTTCGTCTGCACGTAAAATCAATAGGTAGCTGTGGCGGATTACACAATGGAAGGCAGCCCAAGATCTCGTGGTATTTAATTAAGAGTATGATGGTAAAATGCCGGGGTGCAAAAACAATGGACTTTCCAAGAATAGCATGTTAAGGTGTAATTCATAAGAAATCTTGTTGGCTCGGCGTTTTTGTCTATGTTCGTAGCGTCCACCATACAACGCGCCGCCAGGGCTTCTACACATTTATAAATTATAATTTCGGGTAGAGAGCATAATTTTTGTAAAAGTTAAAGGTGAAAGGTGAGTTCATCGATCTCGTTTCCATAGTATGGAGGCATTGCTTCCCAATTATGGGCAAATTGAGCGAATTAAATCAGATTGTGTATGCCCAAACCACCTCCTTCATTATAAACATCGGCGGAACTATCAACAAAGTTAATTTGCACTGTTTCCATGCTTAGAAGACAAATGTTTATAATAATAATTAGGTAATCTGTTGATCGATCGCACCTGCGTAGAATATTAAATGAGGGTATTTGAAGATTTATTTACATTTTTCGGTAATAAAAAACTCAAATAAGGTATAACCAAAACAAATGCGTCATAATACTCTCGCAAACAGACTTTAAATACAACTTTTATAGAACTTATTACAAGAAGTAAATGAACTTTAGAGTATATGTATTTATATAGTTTTGTGTATACTTGTACGAAAACAAAAATAGAATGTTGTTATTGAAAATTTCATGTGATAATTTTAATCAAATTAGAAAAAATAGGAACAAAAACTTTATATTTTTCATATTCTTCCGCTTGCTCTGAATAAGGTAGTTAAGTTTATACCGAGTTTTGCAGGACGTTTGATCATACACATACATACGCAATTCAACTGGATTTCATATCAAAGTTTTTCCAAAATTCTCATTCCGCTCAGATCATCATTAAGAATTTTTTTTGAAGGAAAGATTAGACTTGCGCAGCTGTTTTAAAATTAAAACAAAAAGTTACTCAACAATATTATGTATATATTTCTGCAACTGATAAAAGTCATTACAATTAATAAAATTAACTTAATATAGAAGAGATTAAGCCGCAATCATTTAATAAAAATATAATGTTCTTTATTCTAACAGACTGTCTATAGTCAACTACTATCCACTTATCGATAGACGAATTTATTTTGACGAATGTATACAAGAGCTTTATAAATATTATAGCTAAATAAATACATCGTAAACATTATTTACTACTATTGCCCGCGATTTTGTTCGAATGGTTCTGTTTAGTAAATATGATTTTTCTTTAATTTTTCTACATTATAAAAATCAGAAAACGATTTTTAAAATTGTATCATTCAATTTCCTTCGAAAAGAGCGATGATTCATGTTTCTAAGTAGCGATGAATTCTAAAAGTTAAACATGTTTTACTATTCAACTAATAATTGATGCGCGCAAATATTTGCAAATCTTTCAAAGACTGTTTTGAACTCAGTATCGTTCCTATTGTTATTATTTACCACGATTTTACATTTTCAATATTGAAGCAAATCTAATATTCCTGTACATTTATTTTAACCACTTGTAAACATTAAATATCAATTCCGAACATTGCCCCGGAAAATCATCAACAGAATTTTCCCATTTTGTTAATTTTGTTTGCTGTAATACATTCCTCCTCCAAAAATAGACGACATCAGAAGAGCGGGCGAAAATGCCACACTGACGGTGCAGTGGAAACATTAACCGAAAATTCCACCACGTCAAGTTGACACGGTGTCCGAGGCAATTTATCAAGCAATGAATTTTCGTGTATTGGTCCTGTATCCTTCCGCACAGACTGGTAATTAAATAACACCAATTGAGTGGCGTGTCTAATTGAACCAAAAGGAAGTTCTTGTTGCAGTTGTTTCAATTATACTCCATGATTTCCTTTTTATTTGGGCTCGATAAGTCAAATAGGGTTAACTGTCCCATATTTTAAAAGACAGGTCCAACAGGCATTGTTAATCATCCAAAAGTTACTTGTACCGCAGGTGAATTAAATTTATACTTAGAATTCGAATCAAAAACATGCAGGTCTACAAAATTTGAAAATATTCACATACTAATAAGGCATTTAGTTACTTCTAAAACTTGCGGAGAAAAATCGGTCAAGTTCAAGTAGTTTATTACATATTATATAAGACTATTATTTTGGAAAGATAAAATTTTTTGATATTAAAATTGATATTGTGAAAATAATGCAAGTAAATCATACGAAAATTGAAATATGCATCAAAACATTTTTTAGCCTCTGAAAGTGTTAACAGTGACGACAGGTTTTGAGTACTCTATATGACATACAGTACATATACGCTTAGTGATTTAACTTAAATTGATTTATAACGGTTTTCATGTTTATGACTTGGAAACGAAAATAAATTACCGGAAAACCAATTTAAATTACCCTATTTCCACTCAGTTCTTCTAAGACTTGTGAATATAAAGTATGGTGCGAAATACGTGTATAAATTTTTAATCACCATCATTTCAGGTAAGAAGCAGTTTTAGACCTGTTAATTAAACGAGTTCTTTTCTGAAAAAGACGACTATTGACTGAATGGGAGGCATTCTGTTAAAAAATTGAAGTAGTAAATTTTGCAACCTTCAATTTGGAACGGACAAATTGGTTATTTACTTTTATTTTTATTTTAAATTATGGAAAGTCATTTGTAGTATTAATTTAAAGGAGCATAAAAAATTTATTAAAGGCACAATAATAAGACTTCATGATTGTTCAATAAATTAAGAGGTTTTTTTTTAATTTTCTCCAAAATGTTTCATTATTTTTGAATTTTTTCAAATACATATATTGATTTCGGTAAAACATTATAAATTAGTTACGTTTTTTCACAATCAAATCCGGATCAAATTACTTCGAAAATTTTTCATTGAATTGAAGCTTATAAGCCTTTTCTATACCTACAAATTTTAAAATGTTGCCATGATTTTTACCCACCCAAATGCAATTCGATTTTATTTTTATAAAATAAAAATTATTTGATATGAGTAACTGCGCATAAATTTTAATGCAATACAAAATATCCTGCTGAATCTTATCCGGATCGGATTGTAAAAAAAAAAACACAGCAATTCTAAACGAGTTCATATTAATGTTATTATCTTGAATGGATTCATACACCGTTTAATTTTAATCTCAGTATAACCACTATTAAGTGAACGCAATCTAAATAATTGACAAGGGTGTATTTAAGGCCTACTCCAACAAACGACAACTCATTAAAAATAGTCAGGTTTAAATTTAGTAAACTGCATTGTCGGTTTGTCGGCCAAGGTCAAATCAAGCAGTCAGCTAGAAACCAAAAATGAAATTTAAAGCGTTTGCACGCTCTTTAAAGCCATAGAAGTATGAGCGTCATTTAGCAAAAATTCCTTATGTAACCCAAATATCGATTTCAACAAAGTGTGTTAATTTCCCCAGTGTGCGGTAAATGAGAGAACCAAATCCTCTTAATAACGCAATCGTCAACTTCCATACCTCAGACATTTTCTTTCGAATACATACATCAAGTGGTCCTCCTCCCACTTGTGAGGACGATTAAATCGCCTTACTGTCGGCCTGGTCTCTGAGTGATAATTTTATTAAAAAGGCTTATAACAGCAGAATCTTATAGAAAGACAAGAATAGCTTGTGTACCCGGCAATGCGATCCTTAGCATACACAGAAAAGGGGTGAAATCCTCTAGAGCGGATTTAAATATTATGTCATGGCCGTGACCCTAGTTCGTTCGCAACCTGAATTCGACGGCGAGGTCTCCGCTATGCAGTCAACCGCACGTAGAACTTGGTGTTTGTATTAAAGTGCACCATTTTCCCATAGAGCGGAGGTTACTTCATATGCACTATGGCGAAACATAGATAAAGCGGCGGTTAAATAGTCGCCGCCCCCGCCGTGTAGAGTTACACGTGGGGCGGACCCTGTCGCACGCATAAGCCCAAAGGTGAGCCTTTTGGGGCCTATAGTTTAATATGATTTGCATGGGAAAGGGTTAGAAGCCCACCTCCCAAGGCCCTTTCTGATTGAGAAGACAACCACCCGACGACGTTCGAATTCGGAGCTGATTCGGTTTCAGTGCTCAGTTGTGAGTAAGGTACATGTGTACTAAAATGTGCCCAAAAAAATCGATGGATATTCATTTCTAGATGCTAGCTACAGAAGAGCTGCTTTATTGAAACGTGCTTCGTAGGAGTTTTGGTATCGATTTGGTTCTCGGTGACGTCACCGCTGTTGAGTGATGGGGGAAGATACGGCTGCAGCATTTCCATTTCCTTTGCAAATTAAGTAAGACTTAAAATTAGTTTAATTGCCAATTTTCCTGGAAATGGACTTCGATGCCTTGTCTTGCACTCCGACTGCAACGCGGTGGAAAAATTAAAATGAGGTGTCCTTTAGTGGGCCTATAGATTTGAATTTTTACATCTTTATATGTTGCAACTAACAAATTACTATTTGAAAAATCAAATCTATTCAAAACATGTTTGTAATCTAATTAAGTAATCTAAATTTATCAACGTAATTAAAATTAATGTTCATGTTCACTTACAATTTACAAAAAAAAAAAAAAAATAGATTTTGGTTTCTATTTATTTCCTTTTATATATGTACTTTGAATTATACTTTCGAATTAGTACAACGACTGCTCACTTGCATACTCATGTATTAATTTTTTTATAAATTGAAAAACATTTTTTCTTTTAAATTCTATTAATAAAAAACAATATCGTACAATTTTAGATATTAGAGATTATAGAGACAGAGACTTGTATGGTAGAATTTCTTTTAGTTTCACAATAATAATTAATCTTTTTAGCGAATCGATGGTAACACATTCGCGACCGCTGACCTTAATTCACGTCCTTCAAGTTCTATTCCTGGTTGCCGCTGACGTGAATTCACGTCATTTTAAATTCTATTCCTCATTGCTGCTGTCGTGAATTCACGTCCTGCAATTTTTTTTATTTTAAGCAACACATAGTTGCAATATTGATATTTCAAAACAATTGTTATCATTTTTATCATTACTTTAACGATACAAGTTTGCGGCAACCAGCTTCCGAATTTCATTATTTTCGCCGGTACTAGTAGGTATTAGAAACGGAAAAAATATGCCGATCGCGAATGTGTTAAAATTTCTCCAGCTGAAAGAAAAAATAAAACTTGTTAATTAAATCATTTATATATGTATTAATATAGGCACTTATAATAATTTAACTTTCGTTCTATACATATATACATACATACATAATCGCCGAGATTTTTGGGTGGGTGATTACAAAGCCAATGTAGATTTCTAAAACTCAGTGTATTGAATGTAAATTTAAGTAAAACGGGAGAAAGCGAAAGAATTAGTATATTTAAATTAAACAAAATCATTAACTAGACTAATCTTTAAATTAATAAAAAATATGTTTTTTGAATGCATATCACATTTTCATACTCCAAATGCCAGTGAAAAATAAGGAACAAGTATGTATAAATATAACGGCAACATTAAATTCATTTATGACTAATGCCCATGATTAATCGGCTACACTTTTATAGGTTCTTAAATCAGATATTGTAACGCTTTCCTATAAAATCTCCAAATTTATATCATTAAATGCTTTAAAAATAAATTATTCAACTTCTTCCATAATTTTACTTAATTACCCTGCGTAATTTCCATTCATCAAACATCATAAAGCCTTCAGGTTATTCTTAGAAATAATGGAATATATATGTAGGTATTATTTTTACATCGCCCAGAGACTATCATATTTTTGTAATTACTACGTATGTTTCCAGGTACGAATAATAACTGTCGTCAATTTCAACACTCTCAAAAATGAAAAGAGGTTTAACGACTGTTTTATCACATGGAGGCGAAGATTAACACCAAATGCGCTCTGTGTCTTTTTAAGCACGTGCGAGATGTGTGCCAAGCATAAAAGATTTACACACTTTGTGCCTTTATCTTTTCTTTAACGTTGAAAATAACTTCGATGTTTCCCAAATAGAACGGAAGTTGTAATGTTTTAATAATGTCCCGGCACTTAATGAACAAATAGTTGAAGTTTTTCATTCAGATTGGAAAAACTTGCAATATTGAATGAAAACCATGTCTAAGTAGATTGTACAAGTACAAAGAAAATAGAAAAAATAAATAGTTAAGTGCGGAAATGTGAAGCAAATGAGATTCAATTGTCTTTGAGAACCATTGCTTCCCCCAAGAACAGAAATTCTTTCAGTGGCACATTCTTGCTGCGCTGGCTAATCTTACCTTTAACTGCCTTTGATTAATTAAAAGTAAAAGCAGTTCAACGAACCTATAAACTTTCATGCTTGAATGACGGCAAACCGACGACGGTGACGCCGGCGGTGGATTTCCACCGCCTTTACGCGAAGGAATCATTTAAAATGCCAGCGGTGAAGCTAACTTGAAATGCTTCCCAGCCATCGACGTCCTCTGTCCAGCTGTCCATGGTTTTTCAAAACAAAATCGGCTTTTCCATAATTCTGTAAGTTTGTTGCTTTCGTTTTCTAACCACCTACCACCATGGTAAAAGGACGTGGACAAATGTAACTGATCCTAAAAAATGTCGTTTAGTTTCGTACCAGTCTGCGGCGGGGCTGCGGTAGATTGAGAGATTCTTATAAAAATAAAGACCGATTGAAGTTCATTTGCCGGCAATGGCCCTAACGTGATCGACAACTTTTGTATTGATGCGCGAATGTGGCAGGTGTATTCACTTTTTTCGTGATAACTATCTTCGAAAGCTTAAAATCGTTTATTCACGGCAAAGTCCATAAACTTTTCATATAGGAGTTTGTTCTATCCCCATGCCAACTATTACTTTGTTATTTACTGAAAGATTTCCATGTCTTCAAGGTTTTATACGTCGTTTGTTTAGAAAAGACACAAAAGAGTCTTACCGTCGATAAACAAGTTTTCTTTGGGCGCATTTTATCACATTCATTGCTTTAAATGTTAAAAGTTGTCACATAGATATTGATTAATTTTCACCTCTCGCTGTAGGTCATATATGAAAAAATTTCTTCTTCTTCATTCTATACTGCAATTTATTCTTATATGTTGAATATTTCAAATGATAAATTATTATAGATGTATACAAATAAAATATACATACTCCCGGAATAAGTTTCGTTTTATAAGGACTGCTGCTATATAAATATAAATAATAATAAATAAAATAAATATTAAAATATATTTAAAATAAGTATAATATTGAATTTTCTTATAGTTATCATTTTTAAACATGACCTTGAACAGTTTCCGACAACAACAAAATGCCGAAATATCAGCTTTCTAGTATTAAAAATAAAAACAATAAATTAATGGATCCATGTTGTATTTATTGTAAAAAATCCTTAATAATTTTTGAAGCTTCATGAATAGTTATAAGAAAACAAATTATAACGCTATAAAGATCGAATATAGAACAGCAAAAGGGGTAATTTTAACCCTTTTGCAATAACTATAGATATTTAACTACAATTACAGCGACGGTGACAAGCACGCATTTGTCGTGTAAAATAGAAAATTGAAGCTATATTAAGTATTTTTTTAATTTGTTCCTTTTTCAAACTCGCACAGTGTTTTTTTAGAGAAAAAGGATGTAAGCTATGAAATGAATCCAGGATCTTCTTAAACTTCTAATAAAGGCTATCAGGCGGGATAATCATTCTGTTATAAAAGAGAAGACGCATCAGTATTAAACTTACGAATCTTAAATTATTGAAAATGCCGATTTCCAAAAGACCTTCAAATAACGCAACAACCCTTAAAATTTTTAATTACAAATATCAATCAATATGGCGCAAATTTACAAAAATATTTAAACGTTGCACCCAACGTCCTCCAAAGTAAAAGATAACTAATGTAAACTGTTCGCTGTTTAACGTACGCATTTCAAAGAACAGCGAGGCGTATCGCGTTGCAACTCTTATCTAAATCTGGTATTGTTTTGTTCGCTTTCATCTCTCTGCCTTTTATCCGCTGAATGGTCCATCTGTATGCTTATGGATTTGTTTACCAATTAAATTGCGCTGAACTTAGGCTTGGTTAGAGGCAATTCAAAGAGTTGAGAGGTATTTACAAAAGTGCTACGCATTAGCCGCGCTAATCCACAATGCTAATCTTTGGATCTTTCTTTTACTAGACTTATGCAAATAAAATGTAGTTGATTTGATTAATTTAATAATTCAGTTGGGTGCTTGAATTTAAATTTTTTTAAATAAAATTCTCAGCGTTTTCTTGAGATACTTACGACGAGTATCTCTCGAATGAAATTCATCTGAAAACACTGGGAAACATTTTGTATTCTGAAAGTGTCTGATTTCAATCTGAACATGTGGTTTTAACCAAACAAAGCGTACACGAACACTCAGCTGATGCTGTGCCTCTTCTAGCCGCCTCTCGGAGTGATCTTGCCCACAAAAAACACTGCAAGCAGAGTCGCACATTAAGGTGCCTTGAGGTAGTCAAAACTTGTTTCAAGAGGAAGTTCGTATCCAGCACTTAGCGTTTCTTTTTTATTCATTTTGCCCCTCAAGACATGTGTTTTTTTTTTCTTAAGTCACATTTCAAGAAGTTTACCTGGCACATACAAAAGAAACGCCCCTCTCCCCGCTGATCTGCATTAGGCACTCAACTCGCAGATTCATATTTCTTGGATCCACTCACGGTGCGAATATTTATTTCGTCAATTCTTTTGATTCACATCGAGAGATGGCTGCGAGGCCTTTCTAAGTGAAAGCCTATCGATCAGCATCGACCGCCAGAAGAAACGATTTTTGTTTTCGAAAAATTTGGTTCTGCTCGTGCAGCTGCCTTCGCTGGTCCAGCGGATGCTGAGCTGCCCATGTGAGCGGCAGATTTTGCTAGCAAAGCTAGCTAAATGATTTTCTGTTACGATTTCACTGATTTTAGTACCCTCAAGCCAATTATCGGTATAGCGTTAATTAGAGGAATTAGTTTAATTATAACGAAAATAATTAAGTTATCTTTCTTGGGCTTTGGGACGGCGCCGAAACGCTGAAAGCAGCAAGGTGCCCTTAAAATTGAAAGTCAGATTTCTTATACAAATAAAGGTGGAGGAAAAAATTCGCGCATTTTTTTTAGCTTTGGCTCCATATTTCAAGGTAAAATTGAAGTCTGAAATGTTTTTTTTTTGCGGGATGAGTTTACTTACCAAAGTTCCGTTCCAACTTTCAATAATTTCCAAGATAGTAAAACTATCTACATTTGTAACAATTAAAAAATTCTATCAGAAACTGATTTTCTAGATCTGAAAAGAGGTCAGTGCTAACTGGAGTTGACCTTTTGCTTTCTCTTATAGTCGAGAAATTGACCCCTGCAATAAATAATGTGGAACATTAAAATTAATTTCTTAAATTAGTATAGGGCAACAGTATCCTCATTAAACCTTGACTCTTAACGTTGACGTTCTTTTCGCCTCGAATAATGAAAATAATGAAAGTTATGAATGACAATAGATAAAATAATAAGGTTTTTTTGCTAATTTAAAAAAGTAATTCTGAATTATTAAAGGAATCTACATACTTTTCACAATCACTTTATTAAAATTTTTAATTTTTTTTTTTTTAATTACGTACAAAAGAAATATATGTAGTTTTGGAATCTGTTTGAACATCGTAGGAGATATTTTAATTAGGTTGCATGGAAGTCATACCGTTTATTCGTTCGGGTCTTGGTCTGAATAAATATTGAATGTTGATCATCGTAAATTTCCCGTCTCAGTTCGACAATAGTAAGATGTGTTATTAGGTCTTTTGATGTCTATTTTTTCGCAATGCAGGAATGGGACAAATTAGGGTAGGATCTGGAAATAAAATCAGCCGTCAAAATTAACTTTTGTTAATATTTAGAAGCAATGATAATGTTTTCTAAATAAAACAGTAGTAAAATGCCAAGTGGTCAATCGTTTTGTAAATTGATAAGTAGTTAACCAGAAATTCCATCAATCATGAATTTTGAATAATTTGGCTACCATACAAATTATACCTACATACATACATAAGCTACATTATACCTACATACATACATAAGCTAGTTTGCAAGAATATTATTAATTGTCTGAATGGACTATTTTCGTCCTAAAAAAAATCACAAAAATCGATTAGACTATTAGCAAACTTTGTGACGTGAACCCATAAGCGTATATCCCGAGCGCCAGCAAAACGGTCATATTATACAAATTCTGACTGCTTTACCCGCGTATGTGCCTGAAAAAGAGCATATTTTTCAACTTACGTAGGCGCGATTTTTACTTTTGATAGTTTGTTATAATTAAGTATAGTTTATTAATAATAACATTGGAAAACAAAAAAGCTGTAAAAAAGTATGGTCTTCATTTTCAATTTTCAATATAGTTAATACCTTTTTTTCTTAAGACGTGAAATTATATAACTATTTTTTTGAAAAAGAACAATTGGGCGAGCTGTAACATTTTATGTTTGAGAAGAAACCCCGTTTTTTTGTTCATATTCTCAAGATTTAAATGAGAAAATCTCAAGAAATCATTAATTTACTAATAGCTCTTATTAAAGCGGCGGAAACATGCGATGCAAATTTGGAATGGAGCACCGCAGATTTATTGAATAATGAAATATGAGCTTTGCTCTATTGTGCGGTGGAAACGGGGCCAATCAACTTAACACATTATCGCAAAGCTGCATAGAAATTTAATATAATGGAAAGAAGCTCGACCAGCAGAAATTATGGGATGCATTCAGCCCAGACGTTGGACTCCCCGCTAAAGGCGCTTAACAAAGGAAACGAAAAACGAATAGATAAGACAAATATCCAATTCAGCTGAATGCATAAGGCGGCGGCAGGAGGCCCCATCCAGCGAGCTCCTCTTGAGTCGAGCACGATGCACGGTGCGGGGAAGGAAAACTCAATTTTCAATAGGGCGGAATGGGACTCAAGGGAGAGGGAGCCTGTCTCCAGAAGGATTCGAGGCAGAAAATTTTCCTCGGGTTAGAACAAAGCCAGTAAGCGCTGAATCACCCGGTAAGTCAAGATAAGGTCTTCGTCGATAGCCCCTACATCCGCACGGCTGTAAACAATCTGAAGTCGTCTCGTCGGTGCATTCAAACAAGTTTGTGGCGCGACTCTGTCCACTAAATGTTAAATGTGCAGCCCCCAACAAGCGGCAAAATAAACGTCGCACTTAGTTCAGAAGCGTCGTGAGACCCAAACAAGTACTGATAAGAATTTCAGCGAATGTGGGTCAGAAGAGATGGCACCATGTCTTCGACGCCGCAGCTAGACCAAATATAATTACACGCAATTCAAGCCGAACTGGTGACTTGCAGCCGTTCCTAAATTGCGACAGGACTCTTACAGCTGTGTTGTGAAAGGAGTAGGGAAAAAAACGAAGGAAAAACATTGGAAATCGATTTTGCAGTCACCCGCCAACCATCATCACGTTTCTTTCCTTTTTCACTTGCCATTCCGCTGCATCTTTGAGCCCTGGCTGTTTCCATGCGCCCATCATCGCAGGGAGCCCAAGGATGTAAACAAAACCCTTGAAGGACACCGAAGCCACATCGCACCCCCTGCAAAAAGTGGTCTTCTCGTTCCGTCGTCGAATCGAAAGGAATTTGAAATATTCGCAAAAAATTAAACTACTCACCGCTTGACCATCTTATTGTTGGCCGAGGGATTGTTTTCCTGGAGAGATCCTATGTCTTCTGTTTTAATGTAATCCAGCTTAGACGAGTTTTAAATTCTCCAAAAAAAAATCGAAACGAAACGCAGCTGCGGCTGGGGGGATACGCAACTTCATACAAAACTCAAAGGCAAATATTTTTATATAATTCCAGCAATATTTCTATCGGGTTACATGGATTATTCACAAATTAGCTCTTCACTCGCAAATTGCCACGACGAACACAAAAATTATTGATATTTGAATTCCGTCGCAAATGCCTAAAAACGAGACTCCCTGTGGGGGACAATGACACAAAGCACCTTTTTGACACTTCCAAAAAAAAACTTTCTTCACTTTTCCGTCGCTCGTATCCTAAATCTGAATGATTTTGAATTTCATTTTCCGGACAACCACGGAACACTGTGCAATTTAAGCTCAATTCAGTACTGGCCGGAACGACTTTAATTTAACAAAAACTCCGAAACGACCAAGAAGGAAACCCGATGTACTTTTGCTAATGAAAAAGCGAAGCCGAAAAGTGACAAAACAGACAACTATCCTTGGAGATGACAGCGCCGCTCGCGGCTGGAATCGAGTTACTGGAGAACGCTGTTAAGGCTCGATTCACATGCAAGAGTTTTTATTTAAAGAATGAAAAACTTGCTCTTTTCCATTTGTTGAACTTACCTTTTAATTTAAGCCAAATTTTCGTGGACGTCTTATCATAAAATGAAAGGGCCTAATTTGAGTTTGCAAATGAAAATGTGGAGAATTAAAATTGTAAATAAATCTCTATCCCTACAGCCAATTTAAGAGAAGCGCGAAGCAGTGCCAATAAAAATTTAATCTTTAAAGGTTTGCTCCGTCCGAAATTACACCGTTATTGCACTCAAGATAAATTCAAAAAAAAAGGAACGAAAATCAACGGACACATCTCCAGTTTCGGTAATTCCGGATAAAAACGAACATTTGCAAGATTTTCCTCACCACCTAAACCGTTCAATTGTTGCACACCGCGAAATGTCACAGCCGAAGCTGTCAGCTGTCACATCGTTCAAATCATAAATCTGTCAAACGATTGATAAGTTCGGGAGTGTTTCAGTTTCCTGAACTGGAAAGGGATCCGCTTCAACTGAGGTGCTGTGCTGATTGAGCGCGTGGAGGGAAAATTATGTCCGGGGATGAACCAGATTGGCGTCAGGCCCTAGTGGGCCGGCTGCGGGACAGAAACAAGCGGGAATGCGGCAATTATCAGGATTTAATTAGTCAAAGTAGTTTCTCATACCATTCTTGATCTAGTCATGGCCATTAACTTCCTGCGTCTTAAATTCCGTTTCAGATAACCGGCTGCTGGACATTATCTCCCAGATGAAGGCGGACAACCTCCGGGTGTCTGTGGAGAATGAGCAGCTGCGGACGGCGATCGCGAACGGTAGCAAGGACCCATCCATGGCTAACATGGCCATCGCAGCCCTAGAGAAGAAGTTGCTGGCGCAGCAGGAGGATCTGACCGAGCTGCACAAACGTAAGGGGGAGAATGCCCAGATGATCGTTGATTTGAACCTGAAGGTGGAGAAGCAGAAGAAGGTCATTGCCGAGAAGGAGCACAGGTAAACAGAGGGAGCGGTGCTTTCTGCCATATGCGACGAGAGTGAAAGTTGTCTTTTCACTTTCCAGTCTCGCCGAACAAATTCAAATTGACAATAGCCTGAGGGCGGAAATTCAGATGTTTAAAAGCAGTCTGGAGGAGCTGAAAGGCCTAAACACAATACTCCGGGATGAGCACACTGCCCTGCAACTCGCCTTTGCCTCGCTGGAGGATAAGCACAGAAAAGTCATGGTAAGTTTCTTTTAAACCGTTATTCGTCAAAAGTCACAGCTGCTCCTGCTTGTTTTCTCACAAAGACGGCGGTGGCGGGTGATACGTGACAGGTTTTATTAAAAAGAGAATTTTAAAATTAATTCTCTGCGTGATTTAGCTGTGACCTAGGATAAAAAGAAATTTATCAAGCCTAAAAGTAGTCTTCAGTGAATGGTGGTTCTGTTGTGTGATTGAAGTATTTTTAGTTTCAACTCTTAACCAGCGAAAACTCCAAGAAAAAAACTTGTGTCTATTATAAGTGAAACGTCATACTCTCTTTGGTTTAAATGTAATGAACTAAAAATTGAACAGATTGAAATATTTAAGAAGGTAATGACCATTGTGGATTTACTTCTTGACTAGAAAATATTGGGGAAGTCCCTAATTAACTTTGCCGTACTGTTTTTAGCTTTATTTGAAATCTTATCTGATGAATTGCAAGTCTTCACCTTTTCTCCTCGATTTGTGTCTTACATTCCCACGTTTAAAATTCTAAATGAGCCGCATATTATTTTACAACTCTTTTGACGCTTGGATCCACCCTTGAAAGAATTATTATTATGTTTTAATAGCCACTTGTCTTTAATCCATAACAAGCATTCAGAGATAACACCATGCTTAAGTTTCTGTAATCATTTTCTAATTTGTCTGATGTTGTCTATCGACGATGTCTGATAAGATTAAATTTCTTTGAAAATTTTTTTATCGTAATCGTATCATAGGTAGAAATAAGTTAAATAAACTTACAAAAAGTGCTACTCAAAAATTGAAAATAATTTGGGAACATGTTATACAGATATGTATTTGAAATTTAGACATATTTGAAGTCAATTTATTTTGTAGCTGAAATTTTACTGCGGCATTAGGTTGAAGTTTTCTTTAGTTATTCATAAATCTGTTGTTTTTTCCAAAATTAATACATAATACAATTTGAGCATGTAAAAAATCAAAATGTTCCGGGGGATGTTGTTTTTTTGTATCGACTACAAGTTAAGATAACACCTTTGTTTATTTGCGTACAACGTTAAAACCACCCAACAGATAGTACTGAGAAAACTCTAAGCTTGATTTAAAACTTGGGCCTCGAAATTTGGGATACTGTAAACTACAGACACAAGAAAAATCAACTACAATAATAATTAATAAGCAAATGCAATGATTTGTAAGTTGCTCGACCGATATCAATTAAAAAACAAAAGCAAATGACTAACTGTTCCGACAAAACACCAAAATCAGTGATATCGGTCAGAAAATATTATCGGATAAATAGAAAAGAATGAAGAACTGACTTTCCTAGAGTATCTAAGTAAAAAAAATAAAATTCAAGCTACTGATTTCAAAATTACAGACAGACACACATATTTTATGTGTCTGTGAAGTTCAATATAAAAAAGTGGAAAATTACCTGCTTGATCTAGCTTTAACCAGAGAAAAGTCGTCTTCAGGAAAAAAAGACATTCTACCGAAACGTGTCTGTGAATTAAGCTGGAAAAGCTAATTTTATGAGATCAATGTTTAAACAAATTATAAATACGCATAGTGTAAGAAGATGTATATAATAAATATAAGTTGAGAACACGAGAATTTGAAAAAGATTACCTATCAAACCTACGCATAGGATTTCTGAAATAAAATATCGGTAGCTTGAAGATGGTTTTAAGCTTTAAATAGTTTGGTACATGCAAACAAGACTAGAGAAAATTTTCTTCAACGAATAAGATAGGCACAAAATTTGTTTTTGGTTTTTCTCTCAAAAATATTTTTCTTGGGGAAAAATTCCAAAGATCAAAATAATTCTTTTCACAATTTATGAGAATTTATAAAAAAGTAGTCGCTCTAAAAGACTCTGTTATAAATTGTGGCAATTCAAAGAAAATCGTTTTCTTAATGTGAGTAATATTTTAAATCTAAAAAATTTCAAGCTGTCCTATACTTTATGAATGAATCCTTGGCACCATGCCAATTGAATTTGGAATTAATTGCAATTTTGCATCCGCGCGCAAAGTGAAACTCTTCTCGCTTTTCGCGGGTCTAGCCTACAACACCTTGGGTTACTTCACAATGACCTCACCACTTCGATCAGTACTCCTCCAATTTTCCTCTTTTTCCTTCATCTTATTTATCATTGTTTTGTATGGTTTTGTGCTGCGTGAAAACATAGGCACTTAACGTGAAATGCTGCTCATTACAATTACTCCAGAGCACTTTACGGAGGCGAATGAATATTCATGCGCATTAAATAGATTTTCAAAATTATTGTCGCGATCAAAAATTTCTCATGGTGGGATTACTCGAGATTCAGTCGGTCTTGTTATATCACCGGGTTCGCTTTGATTATTTTTTTGTGCTACTACAGTAGGAAGTGAAAAAATAGTGAAGAAGGTTCATTAAAAAATGTTTAAGAAGCTTAAGGATGTGGGGCTCAGACGATCATCTGTTGTAAGCATGTTGCATAAATTATATTTAAATTATTGGCTTGCATTGCTGATGATATATGAACGCTTTTATGATCAGTGCACAGATTTTTATATTTATTTTTCTTTTGGAAAGCTATTTTTGAATGAAGTATCTATTTCACATAATTTTTAATAAAAATATTTCTACAACGCTTAATACATTTTACAATACATATGATGAAATTTTTATTAAAAGCAATGTCTTTAGATGTTTGGCTTATTTATGTAGTTTTTCTTATCCTTATCTTTACCTTTAAACTAGCGATTTAAGTGAAACAATGACACAATAAGAATTATTTCCGTGTGGTTTGGACAAAGAGAATTTAGGACTGTTATTGACGGGGTCACCGTTTGAGTGATTTTAGTTTGAATGTCGTGTACCTACTTATTTATCAGTAGTTGTTGAAATTTGGAAGGATATAGCATTTTTTTAAATAAATTAGAAGGGTGAGTCATGTTTTGTTCAGTACTCGACTGAACACGAAATTTATATAATAGTAAAAATGAGAATCCTGAGAACTTAGTAAATTAGTTTACATATTTATTAACAATAAAGATTTACTATGCTTGCCTTCAACAATTTTAGCGAAATAACAACTGAAGTATCATATAAGTTGTTTTTAACATCGTAGTATAGAACAATTTGATTTAATATCATTTTATAATATTCAAATCGGATCACACGAAGTTGCAACTAAGTTAGGGTATTAAATATAGGAACAGGGCTTAGTTTTATGGTTAATTTCAAGCTAATGAAATAACTTTGCATGTTATAGTTGCTCTGTTGTGTACATAGGTTAGTAATTTAGTATTCAATCTGCGATAGATAACTAACTTTGATATTAAAACAATGGCTGTAAAAAATCAATTTTGTTGTGTTCTTGACATTTTGTATAATCTTTGAATTTTCAAAAATATTTATATACAAGTATTCGAAAAGGCAAAAGAGTTATGACAAGTTTTACTCTGAAAAAAAAGTTTTAAACATGTCGATCTTGAAATAATTTTTTTCTTGGAAATTAGCTAAACTGATATCTAAAACATTATTAATGTATATGTATGTACATATAATAAAAGTTATGTTTCTAGTGGCTTCTTGAGAAGTTTCTTTTGAAGTTGTGTGGCTTAAGTTCCTCGGCTACTTCATTTCTGAAAAAAATTAATTTCTCTTTCAGGACGAGAATAGAACGCTTGTAGAACGGATAATAAAGTATAAAGCGAAGGATGCTGATAAACTCAACGAGGAAAATGAGAGCTTCTTAAAGTAAGTATCAGTTTTATCGAAGAATTGCTTGATTCATTGAGTCATTTTTAATTGGATATGAATTGCTTAGTGCTTTTTTGTTTTGTGCTGAGTTTTTTGTGTTTTAAGGTTTGTTCCCTCTAAATGAAGTGGTGTTTGCACGCGTGACTTTACTAAACAGAGTTACATTGTGACGTGTCTTGGAATAATTCCTATAGCAACATATGTAATATACTCATATCATTAAGCATTTAAGCAAAAAGAAAGAAAAAAATATATCCTGCACGGCACGTGAATAAAGGCGATATTGTTGTGTTCACATTTGTGTCCATTCCTTCTATCCACTGGCAGTTAATTCCAGCGGCAAATTAGCATTTACATGTGATTAAGAAGCATATAAAATGGTACGATGATTGCATAATTGTTTTGCACAGGAAAACATATTAAATTTTGGCAACAATATACGGATATGATGGGCGACTGCATGCAAAACTGAAAGAATATCTAAAATCGCCTCATACGTATACTAACGGCTCTACCTTACCAAATTCTTTTTGTATGTACATTCACTAAATTTGAGAAAAAGACTTCCGTCGTTCTTCCACAGAAAACGTTCCGATAAGGTTCGCCGTGATTTAGAGGAGGCTGCGCGGGAGAATCGGCGCTCAATTAGTCCTATACACTTTCCATCAGATCGCAATGACCCTGATAATTTAAGTGATCTTTCTGGAGCTCCTACCAAGATGACGGGCTTCTATAGTCAATCGATTCCAAATAAAGTGCATTGTACGATTGTAAGTTGCATCACAGCCCATTCTTCTTTATAAATTTTACCATGTCTCCTTTTTTTATCGGAATTTAGAATGCACATGACGGTGACGTAAATGCTGTGCGCTGGAGTCCAGTTGAGCGGATAGTCGCAACTGGAGGCGCAGATAGGAAAGTTAAGTTATGGGATGTTGGAAAAGGTAAGCATAAAACCCAACTCTTTATTGCAGTATTGTTAGCTCAAATTAGAATCAAAGGATTAAAACAAGAAGTCTACTTTAAATGTAATTCGAATTTTTAGTTTCTTTCAATGGTTTGATTCGAATGCAAAGAAACAATAATTAAATGCATCGAGTTTTAGCATTTTCTGAATAAAAATTAAATTTGTTTATTTTTCCAGGTGATGGGGAGTCACGTGGTGTTCTAGTCGGGAGTAACGCTGGCGTGAACTCAGTTAACTTTGATTCCACCGGTAGCATGGTTTTAGGTACATCTAATGACTTTGCAACACGTGTCTGGACCGTATCTGATCAACGACTTAGGGTGAGTCCTGATCCCTCTTATTCATATTTTTGAATAAACGATTTCGTATATATACAATTAATTTATTGAGCCTTTGAAATCCTTGCGGGTCTATGGTCACACATTTGAGAGCTGCAGTTGTACTAATTAGAAACATTTTTTGGGCTTTGAAAACATTTTGTGCTTATAATGTGGGCACGTTAAAAACGGTTGCGAGTTAATAGTGTAATAGTGGTGCCGAATCAATATTTTGAATACAATTTAATATTTGTCCTTTACTTCGCTTTCGTAATTTTGCCATTGATTTCTGAAATAAAAAATTGGATTTCTCAAAGTGGAATATGTACTTTGAAAGAAAATTCAGGATATTGAAGTTAAAGCAAAAACTTGATATTATTTGAATTATTTATTTTCCTTTTGATTATTTTATTACAAAAAGCAGTACATTATATGAAGTTTACTTTTCGGAATAACTGGGAAGGAAAGTTTTTCTATACTATTTTGTGTTCAGTTGTAGATGTTACAAATTTAAACATATACAATTTTGAATTTATTTGTTATTCTATCATAGCATTCTTCTAGTTAAAGTCACATTCATCTTAGAAAAAAGGACAAATGACTCGAATGATTTCTCTAACAATTTCTTGTTTTATATTGTAATTTCTAAATAAAAATAAAAATCTTATTTTAAATATAAATAAATATAATATTCCGGCCATATCCTTCAAAATGAAACTATATAAATTAAACACAACATAAAAGAGATTATTAAAAAAATAAAAATAGAATTGTTTTTTTGGAAAAACGTACTGCTTCTATAATTAAAAAAAGAGAAATAGGAGTTACGATAAATTTGAAATAATAAACAAGAACTAAACAGCTATTGTTTTACTTAGCTAAGTTAACATTTAGTTTCTGATATGGTTAATTGGACTTATTTCGTAAACTTAAACTTCTAAGAAATTAAATTACATAGTAAAACATTAATATTCACTTGATGTTTTACTATTATAAATAAAAGAAAAGTTTCAAGTGAATGCTAATGTTGCGTTACGTTACACGGTAATCAGTCGTCCTTTTTTCTAATTTATTGTCTGACTAAAACTTTTATTTACTGTAAAAATAATGACAGTAAGAAGGAAAGTGAAGGTGAAGAAGGAAAGTAAAGCGGGATTTTTTCCCGGGAAACAAAAAATATCATATTCCCAATTTTCTTTGAGAAAGTTGGAAATGAATATTAAAAAATAATTGCACAACTAGGAGGCCTGGATTCAGAAGTGGAAAACACTAATTGTAAAAATTAAGTAACTGCTACACGCTCTACTGTATCGGGATATTGTATTGTTATGTTCAGATAAAATATCTTATCACATATGGATTATAGCGATGATTTGCAACGGATTAATCGGAATGCTACTTAACTTATTGGGCCCTAAATTGTGATGAGGAATTTTGAATAGACATTTCATGCCAGGTTATGATGCCTCCGGCATCTACTGATACTTTTGTTCGTCTTACGCCTATTTCTGGCAAACATTTGTTTTCTAAACATATTTCCTTTTAAAAATATTAAACACAGTTATAAATAAATAAATAAAATATTTAAAAATTAATATTTTAAACTTTCAAAAGGCTGGGAATTTTTCGAGTCTTAACAATTTTGTTCGGACACGCTCAGTGATTTTGATAATTTTGATTCAATATTATGAAAGAACGAGTTTTACACCGAACCTGTCCAAGCATCTAAATTAAAAAATGTAGCTTCATCCTTCTATTAATATTCAGTTTCAAGGACTCGCAAGTTTCTTTACCAACATGGTAGTTTATCAGCTAACTTATCCACTAATAAATGCTTTTGAATTAAAGATGCTACGGAAATGAAATATTGTAAATTTTCTGGTATTGCTTTGCGTGCGATATAGATCATTTTATGAAAATGATTTCTTTATTATATGTTTATTTTATTTTATTTTTTCTGTGTCGCATGCGCCCATTTTGACTTATGTCCGGTGTTGGAGTGTTTCCAGTAAACCCATTTTCGTAAATGTGAAAAAGTTGTCAGAGAAGTTACGATATAAACTATTTAACTACAAAGCGCAATGCAATTTTTTATATATAATTATAAGTTCTAAAATTGACGGCCATGTCTGCCGGCGAATCCACTATCGTACAATTTACATAATGAATCCGCCCTGCTTCCGGTTAATGTTGGTGTTGGTAATGCGGATGAGGCGAATGATGAACTTCCTTCGCCACCACAGGCGCGCTCTTTCCTGCGGCGTTGATAGAGATATGTCCAAATCGCAATTACTGCCAATTGTGCTAATAAGAAAACGGTTCCAGCAACGATGAGGCCTATTCGGGCGAAAATTGAAAAAAAATAGACACAAATTAGTGACCATCATACCGCCGAGAGACTCTTGAAATACCCATGTCCATTACTTACCAATTGCGTTGACGCAGAATCCTTGGACGTCGGCGGACATGAAAACTGTTTCGCTATTGTTGACCCCTCCGTTTGGTTTCGACGCCTGTTGCTTCTCGAAGCCGAACTTGTCTGTGATTTGGATCGACTGGACGAGGAGCATATCCTCGTGATTGGGTTTATTAGTGGTTTCCCTGCGCAGGCGGTGCAGCGACTCTGTGCGAAATTATATCACATTTAAAAGTCCGCCGGACAAGGGAATCAATAAAAAAAATTACCTGTGGCGTTAAGGGAACGCCTCTTGCGTCCAAATGAGATGAGCGACTTAAGTTCGCCACTTACATCCTCCTGGTCGCATTTAACTGGCTCACATGTTGGCATGCAAGGTGTAACCAAGGCACGGAACTGTACAACCTCTGAAGATGGGAACTTAAACGCATCAAAGTGCGAAAGCAGCACCTTCCCTGTAATCGTGCTCTTATAAATTGGCCCCATGATGAAGTGGTCTGTTGGGCAGCCGTCTGAATCGATCAGTGTGATCTCAGCATTATCGCCGCCATCCATAGCAACCAGTTCGCGGACAAAAATTTCATAGGGGCTCTGCTCGTCGAGGATCTCAAAACGTAGGGCGAGGGGATCACCAACTTCGGCCGATCGCATAATATCACTTCCATCACGAGATGTGATCTTCATGACGACATTAGGCGAATCAACGATCACCTCTTCTGAAAGTGCCGGCTCGATGTCCCCTGTCACCCCAAGATCAACTTCGTTCGATACAGTTTTGTTCGTCAGATCGTACTGGCAGGTGACAGCGAGACCCAAATCGGACGATGTAACAATCGTGTCATGATGCTGGATGACTACGTCGTTCATGTACCGTCCAGATCCGCTCTGGCGTACATTGCATTCTAAATCTTGGTATCCCATACGAAGTTCAAAATCGAGGGAACTCTTAACATCGACAGAGCATGATTTTGGAGACCCTTTAGCATAGACCTTGCCGTCGAACAGTTTTGAGGTACGAATTCGTGCAACCATGTCACCAGCTCGACACTCTATTGTGACGTTGTAGCACGAGGATAGTTCATAAGTAGCTGCTTCTGGTACATCCAGGTAGGGATCTTGAACGTCTGAGAGTGTCGCACGGCTGTGATGACTAAGACGGCACACCATATCACCAGTGTCACCGTAGTCATATGAGTGGCATCTATCAACCAAAGATTTCTGTAAGACGCACGACGTAATCGGATAGTAATTTTTTTATATATACCTGTATGGCGAGTTTAAGCACAAGTCGCGGCACTCATCAATGCTGGCGATATCTTGGTAAACAGAGTCGACCGTCTTCAGAATTCTGCCGGACAAACGTTTGAATTCGCACAATTTATTAGGCTCCTCGGCGCAGTTGTTCTCCAAGTAGTCGACACCATCATTAGGTTGGAATGCACTGGATCCAGCTAATGTAATACGATCCATTTCAGACAATTCGCATGTGCCGGTCGATCGATAATAGTTAGCTGATCTGGAAGTAATAAGAAAAAAACAGCCGGTGGTATGAGTAAATAGCCATCACCCAGTTATGAAGTTTAGTTTTATAATAAATGTTCCAAGTTGGTTCATATCACGAGCGGGGCTAGACGGCGGTCGTCTCGTTTGCTCGTTATGAATGTTTTTGCATGTGGACGCCATTAAAACGTTGTACATACACCTTGCGTTTAACCATTGTAGACAAAACCCATTGGCCTGGTGCGGCTGGACGGACCATCGTCGACTCAACTATGGCACAATACCAGGCCTTTGTCACTGCGATTATTGTTGTGGGTAATATAAACCGTCAATTATATCACATTAAAAGTATCGTTTCTCCCCTGTTCGAGGGCTTATAAATGCAAAATATCTGTTAGGTCTCGTTCAGGCCTTTTTATCTGATGCCTGACTGGACACGAGGTACATCTTGTGGTTGTTTAGTCTGTTCCTTAATAGCCCCCACAGATTGTGACGATTTTGGGTTTTTTTGTTTATGGTTTAATGTTTGAGATAGAGCCTCACTTAAACAACAGATTTTAAGATATAAGTATCAATATGAAGGCAGTAGTGACTTTGTTATTACCGAAATTCAATTTAATTTTGTCATAGTGTTTATTAGGACGGTAAACTATAAAAAAAGCAACTCCTTGAACTGAAAGGTATCTTAGTAACGATCTTGTTAATTCTAATTTCTAAAAGTGATCACAGTCACACTTCAGGTACTTATTAAAAATCGATAATTGTAGTCGTAATATGATCATTATTTTAAGGAAGAAATATGTTTGCCCTATTTCAAAGAAAAGCGTTGTTCCATTAAATAGTTCGAACCTACAACAGAACAACAAGTTTTATCAGGATTTTTTAAACAAAATCCATCGAATAAATATTTGTCATTAAAACTAAATTCCCTACATTGCTCCTTTCTTGTTTTTGGATCTGCAGACGAGTCACAAAGGTACACATGAGAAGTAACCAAAACAAAAACGAATTTTTAGTTACTTGTGCTCGAACTCTGTAGAACTGACTGTATGTTGATGATTATTAGTTCAGTAAATATTTAATCATCGACTCTGTGAACCTGACTGTTCGCTAGTTGGACGTGTCAAGATGCTAAATAAGAAAGAGAAATGTTCACAAAAAACTAGGACAAAAAAAAATAAATTGAAAATTTGTCTTAATTCCATTTTTCACAACATTCTTGCTGGACAGGTTGCCCGAATGAGTTAAAGGAAAATTGTGGTGTTCATTTTTTGCCTTGTTTGAAATTGTTATCTCGTTGTTGGGAAGCATATCGTTAAGTGCATGCCATGCAAACACACATGATGTGAACTGGCATTTAGTATAAACTTGGTGGTCTCTGAACCAAACTGGATAGGTATCGTGTGTAGCGTGCTTAGGTACTAATGAGTGTAATTGGACCCTTTGTTAGTCCCGGCTTAGACCTTCTAGCTTATAGAAATCTGAAATCTGTTCCTTAGGGCGCTGTCCGGATATTTTTAATAGCAGTTATGTAACTAAATGATTTTCACTAGAATTTTCAAACATGTCAGCTAAGTTAGAGTTTCGTGTTACTCTTAATTGTAGGATTGTCTGTTTACTGATATGAAGTCTCATTTTCAAAATTGTTTCTGGGAAGAGGAAATAGCGTGTTTGATTACATTTACTTTTCTTGTTTCCAAATTTCATGCATAATAATTTTAAATTTTACATAAATTTGAATAACTTAAGCGAAATACCCTACCATGATAAAATAGAATTCAGAGTAGTCTGAATATTGAATTTGTAAGATTAAAAGTCCAACATTTGAACATTAACAAAGTGACATCTAATAGTAATTATTGTTGAAAAGATCATCCATTTCGAACTTTTTCGAGTGTATTGCGACTATTTTTAGGTAAACGTTGAATGGGTCAAGTCAAAGTGGAGAGGTTAGTTTTTCCGAAAATGATCGGAGCAAACAAAATTTGATAATTCTTATCCAGCCAAATTGACCCTTAAATCGCATATTAATATATACCTACTAATTCTTAGGGCTTTAGGCCTACATATATTAAATTTCTTTTTTTCTGTCTTCATTTCTCTTTTCTTTAAATTTTGTACGGAATAGGTACTACAAATATAAATGTTTTTGTGATTATGAGTAAAAAACTCAGTGAAGTAGATGTTGAAGATATGGTCATAGTTTAGGGAAAAAAAGTTGAGAATTGATTGATGACCCCTCTAACAAATTCAAACAAATCATTTAAACATAAATATTAGTAAAACTTTTTTGAAACGCCATAATTCTCCTTAATAGATAAATTCCTCTACGCACAACATTAATTCTCAAAGGTAAAGAAGTGCGAAAAAGTCGTTATTGGAAAAACCGCAAGTAAGCAGTGCTTCCTCAATTTATTACCTTATCGGGCATTTCTTTTCATGATGAACATTTTTTTCCTTTTTTTTAACATCGCACCTATCGCGCCGGCCATTGTACTCGGCGCTATTACATGAACTGATCAGAACCCATACGGCAACGAAAAATACACATCTTAAGGTTACTCTATTCTTTACTGTCTTAGCCTAGCCAGATGAGCTCGCAAAGAAATGTAACGAGCCGACAAGAAGTGTTCTAGCCCATCTAGACTCAACCTAGCCGAACGGTAGCTGTTTCAGTTAGATTGTTTTTATGTGTAAGCCAATTATCGAAATATCTCGGGGTTTATAATTTTCTGGGGGTTCTGACTCTTAAATGGAGATCACATCATGATTATATGTAAAGTGGGTAATGAGTCGTCCAAATCGCAAATTAAGTAGATTTTGCAAAAGGTATGTTAATGAATCAGTTTTACTTAACCTTGAACTGATCTTGGATAAAAATTGCCCTCTTCCGAGTGTATACGTATCCAGGGCATACCAAATTAATTTAACGATCTTTTATGATCGTCTTGAAAACTTATTGAAGTCACTATGTCGCGCTTTTGGCAGGCTTCTGAAGGTTGTTAAAAATTGAATGGTATTTGTTGAGATTCGGAAGAAAAAAAAACGTAAACATTAATCATGCCTAAGATTACTGGCCTACTGAAGAATTCATCACAAAATTTTGAATGAGCGACAGCGCCAAGGTAAAATTATAATTGACCAACGGCGGCTATATGCCATTAATAATCATTTCAAAAATTTATGATGTTTTGCCATAGTAAAAATGAACCGCCCTATTGGCGCATTTTGGAGGTGTGTCATTAATAGCAATTTCAGTGAAATTTCATTTATAATAACGGTAACAACAATTAGCACGTTTCTCACCTGGCAAACGTGAAAGTTTTACTAGATCAGATTATGATCAGATGAGTTTATAACTCAGGTCCATTATATGAGTTTTGCGGTGATTCAAATTAGCAAAATGTCAGTTCGTTTACGCTTGGGGCGTTTTTTCTGATGTTGGATGAATAAAGTGAACAAAACATGGGACAATAATCGACAACTATTTATAGATAGCTCTTGATTGTGATCCGACAAATAAACTCACGTCAGTTGGACAGATGATCGGTTCCGCGGCATACTGAAGCATTTGAGAAAAAAGTAGTGAACACGACCTCGACAAAAACAATACCTTCCAGTTGCGTGGTAAATTCACCAATTGGACATGGATCACTGGGTAAAAACTATCGCGTCTAGAAAATAGTCAGGATTTTGACTTCTCGTGGTGCCGTAGTTTTTGCTTTAACCCGATTTTGATCAGCTATTCTGGGGCAAGTAGAAAAAGTGACGATCGCTAATAGATCATGGCCCTGGTTCCAAGGGGTTTTTCTGTAGATAATTTGGAAAGTAAATAAAAAAAAAATGCGTACAAAAACATTAAAGGTTGCGATCGTCGCTGGTTGTATTAGGTCCGCGTCTAGGCGGTGCGTTTAGTTTAATTACGCAAGGTAACGAATCTATCAAATGATTCTGATGGAATGGTGGCATACTGGATAAATTACCCTCTTTAAATTTCGTATATTAATTTTTATTTGGAATTAGCAATGTATGTTTACTGTTCATATCTAACTACCGGATAAATGATGAAAGACTTTACGGAAATTGCTTGAAGAGGTTCAGTAATTGATTAACTGTTTTTAACATGGTTTAAATTGTAGCCTACTTAGAAATAGTCGTGACCACTAACACTTCTATTGTTTTATTTCTATCTTCTCGTTTCTTTTACTCAATTAAATTTAAACAATAAAGTACAGAAAATTCAAAAACAATTCCAAATATCGATAACATTAACTGAAAACTCAGTCCGTTTAAGATCGTATCTAAGAAATTGAATGCATTTATATGTTAATGCAATTCCTCTTGGGACAAAATTTCAACTGTGAATACAAATTCAATATATTTGAAGTCAAGAAGTAACAACAATAATAAACTTGACCTTTTGCCAGTCAAAAAGTGGGACGAATGAAGACCATGCAACTGTGCTCAATAATCACGAAAAGTAATGGCATATAAAATGAGGCAGAAGAAACAGTGTCTTCAGCACGATATTGGCAAGATAGAGTCTATATGGCTCAAAAATTGCAATAAAAATAAAATTTAAAGTCGAAGAGGCAGGACGAGAATAATGAATTATAATTAAATTTAAATTAAACACGATGCACCGAAAGAAAGCCAACTCTGCCGGAACATTGCGGGGGTATAAGATATTGTTAACGCGAGGTTCCTAACTGGCCTAGCTTATGCAACCATAACTATAATCTCGTTCAGACTAGTAGTGATGGCGTGCGCTACGAGATAACCAATGATAATAGCCGACATGATGAATTGGCACTTGTACGTCCAATAGGATTATATGGGACCTGTAAACACTTATCCGTACGCGATCTCTAACATAGTGCGCACTATTCTTGCATAAATTGCCGGTGTAATCTTACCGCACTAGGAATGCGCGTGACGTAAACAGGGTATGTATGGTATGTGCCGCCTGATCACCCTGTTATGTGGTCTCGGTTGGTCCTTCCTAATAATAATGGTCCAAAAGTGTCGGTGCAAGTTGTTTATTCAAAGCACGTTCTAAATTTATCGTGTACACGACTTGGAAAATGGAAAATCTAGTGTACCCCACCTTACGTCTATTGTTGGGAAGTGATGATAAAAGTACACGATTTAAGCAGACATACTGGAAATGTGATATATGTTATACATGGTCATGCAACTCATGGCTAATTCTGCACTTGAACGAGAGCATAGTGTCAACTTAATGTCGGGTCATGATCTTCATTTCTCTTATATTCATTCGTCGTATGAGTTTCAAAGATCGCTTTCATTTGCTTCTTGGCACGAGCATTTTTGTGATCCTTCTTACGATTTATATTTAACATGATCAGACTGCGGTTTTGTGGTTCGAAAACCAGCAGGAGATCAATTAATATTCTGCTGGTTTTTATGCTCTGTACGATCAATTTTTTATGAATTCATTTTCCAAATACATAATTAACGGCAAGAAGGTAATCAGAATTTTTTGTATCACTTCACAGAGCCGCCCTAACGTGAGGCCTAATTAATTCGCGTGAATGGTAATTTCACTAACAATAACCTCTTTAGCAATTAATGACATAAAAACACTGCCAAATTTTTAATCAGTAAAAAATATCCATGTGATTGTAAAAAAAAAAATTCTATTACACAGTAAGACGCAGTGGGCGCTTATTATGATTTCCACCAAATATTCTTTATTAGACGGAAAGAAGAAAGAGTTTGGACGGTATAACCGAAAATTAGTCCAGCAAACACCAATAATTGGCTTTCTTGATCATTAAATTTTTACGCGCAATCCGCCTATGTAACTGTTGTCCAATTTTTGTCTAGGTGATCGTGAAATTGTTCCTTCATTTTTGTGTGCTTTACGTTTGGATGAATCGCAGTTTTGCTTGGCCAATTCTTGAGATTGTCTAGCGTAACATATCTTCGACGGAGATGAAGAAGATGCCGCAATAAATGGGGGGTTAACATTTCTGACTTTTCTCCGTTAATTTCAGCTGGAATAGACGAGAAAAGATGGAAATCTTGAGATTTTGATAGTGAGATTCTTTCTCTTTGTTGGGCTTTTGTTACTGCTTTTCTAATGTTTACCATGCCTTACCTGAAGATTCTTTATGAATTTTTTTAAAAGACGAAAAATTTATTCAGCGAAATGATCTTTATCACGATTTTAATGTCAAACTCTTGGAAATGAGTAGTTTCTTCTTGTAATCTTCTTGGCGTATCATTTCTTGCGGAAAATTAATGTAATTAATTTATTAATGAAGATTTCATGAGTTTAAACTGATCTTCATGTCTGGGAAATTGCAAATTTGATATATTGTGTGAATTCTTGAACATCATCATGATTTTTGAGATTGTCTTCATTTTTTGAAAGAAGATTCGTAGTAATTGGCTAGAGGAAGCACCCATATACGTACTTACGTAATTTAATTTAAATGGGCAAGAGCAACTTAAACGCTGCATGATTTGTCTTCTTGGTTTAAAGAATATTTTATAATTACAACAGAAACATAAATATTTATTGGAAACTAGCTAAGTAATGCCTACGATGCTGTTTCAACTGATAAAGATAACTGCATAAATGTGCAAACCTTAGATTTATTTCTAGGTTCTTAGGTCATCGAAAGTATCATCTTATCAAATAAACTTATACTAATCTAAAAGAACATTGCAATTGCTAATGCACATCCTATTAAGGCAATTAATTCTTCCTCTTGATGCGAATTTGTCGAATATCTAAGGAAATTCAAGACCCATCAATAGGCGATTTATGAGCCTCTTAATTTCCTGAACATCTTCTTGAGCTATTAAAGTTGCAGTGATTGCCGCCCAAAGAATGCTATACTTAACACATCAGCATACAACGACCGTAGTTCTATAATTAACAACAAACGAAATTAGATAACCAGACCAAGTTAAGGGTTATCGTCACCGGCACCGGAATATATTAATTCTACACCTAAACATCCGCGATCAGAGACGAGTACTTGTTTCCCCATCGCCTTTAACGAGACAGCATAATTTAGAAACTTCCTCAAAACATTAACGTTGTTCCCTTCGTTTAATTATTTTCCATTAAATTCTCTACCTGTGGCTAGAAATCTGCTGGAAATACCATTCGACAGGTGCGAAATTGTTTACATTTAACTGTAACTCTGCTGATCATCGAACCAAATCAGGTACAACTGATCTTCCACATCAAATATCCTTAGAGTGGAGCACACTTTAAATGGGCTACACATTTACCTGTCGGATGGTATTAATTTCTGCAAACGGCCTCGAAGAGGGTCTATGCGCCCGATTCATTTTAATGCTGAAAGATTGCAGATTTATTCAGATGTATCTCACCTTTGATCTTAATTAATATCCAATTGAAGGCGATTCGAGAAAACTATGCTGAGAATTAACTGCTGTGTTTGTTCTTAATTTATAACCCTAGCTTCTAGAAACAAGTAGCAATGCTCTAAGATAAATTTATTTCAACTTCTTGGGGAAAGTTATGGTGCTCGAGTAGGATGCTTGTAAATCTGCATTAATAGACTTTATCTGGGACTACAGTATGGTGGAAAAATTATTTAAGGTGCAACTGCGTTAGAGGCGCTTTTGTATAAAGACCGGGAATAAAAAGGTTTAAAGTGTAAACAAATGTTTTGCACTTTATTCCTTGTGGTGCTCTATTTTGTTTAATTTAATTCTTTAGATGCTATTTGGAACATTTCTAACCATAGTTAGATAAAAATAATGTCAGCAGAAGTTGTGCTATATTAAAAAAAACAAAAAAACGATATAAATCAGGACCCATTGAAAAGTAAGTAAATAAATCTGGATGCTTTTGGAAATTTATAATGCGATCCAAAGAACCAAAAGAATGTATGTATTTTAGAATACGTGTTTTTCCTAAAAGTGTTCATAGCTTAAAAATAACGTATTTATTAGTTTGTAATTTTGAGTTGTGTTGTACAACTTCTTCTAAAGTACAAATAATTTTTAATAATGAATCAAATAATTGTGGGTTAGCTTTCGACCTTTTGCGGTTTGGATTTAGAATGCAATTCGCCTGTTGCTAATAGGTTATGTAGGTCATGGTAATGGTGGTAGGCTGGCCTAATTATTCTAACAGAAGATCTTAATTGCCACAATGATATCAACTACTTTCTTTCTCTTCGTAAGACAAAACCGCCTTCTAATCAACATATAATAATTGTATTCTTCCTGCCTTAATAGAGTAGCAAATTTTTCCTCTGTGTCATGATGCTTTTATTGCAATCATATTTCAATGAGAAATGGCCTGTATTCAGCCGCATGCTAACATAGAGCATCTCCAGGAGCACCAAATTTGCATTGAGATAGAAATTGCAATAAGAAGACAAAAAATGCCAGAGACGGAATGAAGCCACAAAGAAGTAACCAGTGTACCTCAACAAGTTTTGAGTTTTTCCATGGCCTTCAGACCAAAGGTCTCTGCAGATCTCTGCCTGGGTAATGATCAGAGAAGCTCCTTTATAGAAACTGATATTCCGGCATCTTGTAATTTTCCATATCGTTATTGTGCACTGTGTCCCCCTTGCGCATGTGCGAGTAGTCAGAGAGAAAAAAGGAAGTCAATTCAATGGGATATTCATAAATTTATTTATTATTATTATTGCCGGCTGATTTTCATTCGTTTAAGATGTTCGGTCTATGAGCCAGCCTCGAATTACCATTCTCATCGAGCATTGAGAAATTTAAGAAAAAGAAAAAGAAGACTTTTATTTACCCATAGGGATTGTGGACAGAGCCTCGGTATGAAGTCGGGCATTTAGGCTTATCCTCAAGTCTGTTATCGTTTTTAATTTTGTTTTTATTAATACTACCTCCGCCTGCCCCTTGGGTTCGGTAGTTTTGAACTTGAAATGGTTATGGAATTGAAAAGATAAAGACGCTGCACTGGTTTTAATGATACATCTTGGCGGCAAGAGGAATGAATGAAACCCTCGGGAAGAAAAAATAAACGATTTTGCGCTTTTTTTGTTAAAAAGATATAAAGAATATATGAATTGAAACAAATGGAGATATCAGAAAATCAAGGGCCGGTATGCAATTGAATGTTGCGGCTCACTGCATCTCAATGATTTTCTCAACGATACAAAATTAATTTTTGCAGTTCATGTTGAATATCGTGAAGTGATCAGACTTTTTTCAGTTAATGCAGAACTTTCGCTTGACAATTTCCAATTAAATGTTTTCTTCTACCTTAGATTTTCTGTTATTGAGTCGTGCCAACAATTAGGTATTATTTATATGTAAACAAGTGACCATTAACCCACTGTCATCGTTCTGCCGTTCATTTGGCCGTGACACCACTGACATCAGCATTTTTATTTAGGTATCTCACCGGAATTTCCATTGTTTGCTAAGAATCTGGAAAGATTATAGCAAAAGCGGAGAAAGTTAACTGAGCTCATTTCAGAATTAACGATGACACGTTCTGGATATTATAAAGACCACTACGATATGTTTCATGTATAGCATGTGATGTTCTATTCTGGTTTAAAAATTGTGTGAAAGTCATTATGTTCGTAATTACCAGATTTTTAACTGGTTCACTTTGACCAGGAGATCAGCTTAACTATTTTTGGAGAACTTTCATTTTTTCATAGAATATGTGAACAATATTTAATGATATTAGTTTAAGAGGTGTGCAACATTTTTAATATATGTAATTTCATCACGGTAGTTCTGTCTTCCTGTTTATTTATGTATTTACAACTCGGTAACTAATAATACTAATGCTTATTTCGACTAGCAATAAGTTAATAATAGGGTCTATGTCTGACTAAAATTAATTTGCATGATTTATATAACTGTGCATTATTTATATTATTCTTCTTTAGCTGGTGAAAATTGTTAAGATATTTCTTGTCATGTTGGTATGGAAGATCATGACACACATCTCATAATCTAGTTCTCAACGATATTTACGCTAGATAATTAACAACTCCGAATTTTCAAGCAAGCTCTCTGCATTATATTTTTTAATTTATAATTTTAATGAATTTCTTGCTTAGCGAGAATGAAAAGAATCTGGCCGAGTTCATTCATGACGAGGCTTAATTAGCCGCCGTATAATAATTCACCGATGTGATTAAATTACAAGAAAGAGGTGTGTTAGACTGTTGTTACCATTCCCGAGAGGTAGAAGTTATATTTTTTATTTTATTTTTTCTAGCCAAGTTGCATTGCACTACCGCGCGGCATAACTAAGTTAACTTGCTCAAAGAGGAAAATGTAATTGTTTTCTGCGTATAGAGCGTGGAGCATGATCGCATCTTCTAATTCTTCTATCGCCCATCTTGATGGATAATTGTTTTTCTTCCTCTGTTTTTAATACGCATATCTTGGAAAGATCTAGTGGCGCCGCCGGAGTTTGTATATATTTATACAAATACACTGTCATGAAGGAAAATTCTGTAGGTAATAAACATACAAACGAGTTTTGATTAAACAAAGTTGAGCTCAAAAATTCTATCACTGGGGTTAATAATTTTGCTAAAAATTGATCACGATCAGTAGTAATTTATGGCATTTTCCATGTTCGTATTTCTTCTAACACTTTCGCGTTTTACCTCTTGCTAACATCAAGTTTCTATTGAACTTAACGTTTTGAAGTTGGCTACACACTTCCTAGAAATTCATCGAGGAATAATACGTGAGAAATCTTCACTGGCAGAAAAATAAGGAACGAAGGAAATCAGTTTTTTAAATACTTCCTGCCCCTGCTACGTACTTTTAAGGGGCGATCGTATTGAATACATAAAATTATTCGAAAAAGGCAATACATACAACAATGTATAATTTTAAAAGTATTCGGACCCACGGCGATTGTTGAATAGATTGTTTTATACTTAGTTGTGATAGTATTTGTCACTGAATAGGCAGGAAAGTCGAATAGGAATTTTTAAATGATCAATAATTATAATCGTTTAAGAATTCTTAATGGGTGGTGGTTACCTAAACGATCTCGCTAATTGATTTCAAAGTCTATTGCTATTTTAAAAATTTGTAAAAGGCAAGTCCGTTTAGGGCCGAGTGGTAATGAGCCAACAACAGTGCATCTTTAGAAGTAGTAAAAGACGGTAATTCGTTTCTTAGAATCCTTTGCTAAGGAACTGTGTCAGCCGTGAGCGCCGTTGAGTGCCTAATGACCGTCCTAAACTCCCATCGTAAACCAAAGTAGGTGGATACCGCATGTGGAGCCTATTCGCGATATTTGCAAAACTGTTAATACTGGCAGGTCAGCGGAGAGAACTCGTTAAAATTGTATTCTATTGCAGAATTGTCGGTGGAATATAAATCACCGGTCTACCGAGGTATGGTGATTGACAGATCTTTGAGGTTTAGCACAGAATGACAAATGGCGTGGACTCGAGTGCGATTTGTATGGATGCGTTCATGCGTTTTGGTGATTTCAAAAATATTTTCCTCCTTGCTTTTTTCGCACAAGTTGAATATTTCATAGATGTGGTCAGTTAAGCATTTATGGGTTATTGCTATGACCTACATCTGATCGCAACAAAGTGTGATGTAGTCTCGTGGCATATTAGTTATTTTCTTGATTGGTTAGCGATTTGTCATTATATGAGCAAAAACGTATAGGAATAGTGTTGAAATGGATGACGGTTGCGATTTATGAAGGCTGCAAGGAAAAGAATCATCGATTCGTATGATTCATCGGTTTGGTTATTTATGTGGCAGGTTTATTTTTCCTTTGGATGGATTTTCACTTTGTAGACTTTCTGGAATGCTTTTGATTTACATAGACTTTTAGAAATATGATTATTGGCTGACCTATAACAATAAATTCCTTTCGATTTAGAAAGCTAAAATCAAGTTCGAAAAATACTTTTGATAGAGTCCTTTCTTCTTCGTGTACTAATTTAAATAACAAATTCTGTAGGGTTTTTCTTAAAGTTATATTTTGGGTTATAAGAAAAATAAAATTTGTGAATTCGACACCAAATGGAAGAAAATGAGCAATGAAAGTTCAAAAACATTATTTATTTTATATTAGCCTAATTTAAATGATTTTTTACGATTGTTTTTTGAATATCATTATAAATATTTTCTTCTTTTAAAAACCTGTAAAGTCATTTAAAGATGTACTCATTTGCCTTTTAATGTCGTATTTCCTATTTCATATTGATTTTCCAACTGGACTAAATTATATTTATTATACTAACTACAATCGAAAAAAAATTATAAAATAAACATTCCAGGAGCATAAAAAAATCGTTCGCAATAAGTTCAACTAACAATCCAAATGAATTCTAATTTCCATAAAAACTAAAGCATAACCAAAGAATTCAAGCACATTACTATTATTCCATCTAACCTCATTATTCCAATTATTTTTTTTTTGAGTGATTCTTCTCAATTGCGATTTCGCACCTCTGACTCGGAACATAAAATATTGTTGCGGTCAACTTCGATTGAGCAATGGATGCCATGAAATCGAACTCCTTAAAATCAAAAGTAATTTCAAGGCTATCAAAAACTAGTTACTTCTAGATTCGGTGCCATAATAAGTCAAGTACCTTAGCAATTTTATGTTTTACAACTATCTTCTTCCTAACTCCCGTCGTGCATGAGCTATAAATAAATCTTTTACATTCTTGCTAACTCTGCAAGAGATTTAATGCTATGCTGGCGAGTGTGCCGTTTGCTTGCCATTTCCTATAACTCGTGCAATTTAAGGTCTGCTAGTGATTATTGACCCCTGAAATGTTCGATAAAGTGCAATCTATCTTGCAGCCACACAAATATTCACTTTTGTTAACTTTGTTTATATTCCTTCACTTCTCAAAGAGGAAGTAATAAACACCTTTGAATTAGCTTTCTTTGAAAGATTACTATGTCTAAAGATGGTTCAAAGCGAGGGTTACTGTCCTCTTGGTGTTTCTTTAAAAAGAATCGTATAAAAGAAATGCACAGATTTGTCTTCTACAAAAAAGACAGTGACAATATAGAAATCGCGTTATACTTGAGTAAATCATGAGAAAAAGACGCTTCTTCCAAAACAGATTTGAATGATAAGAAATGCAAACCTTTTCTTTATCGCTTATTTTTTTATGTTGTTTTTCTTAACATATTTTACGTTACAAGTGAAATGGTCTTTCAAAAGTCTCAAGCCGAGTCTCAACACCTTCTAATCGCCCAAAACAGCTTAAGTTTACCCCTTGTTCAAGAATTTATTACATGATGCGAAGAAGCATGCTAATGACTGCGAATGTTGTTACCCACATATCTTGTTGTTATGGCTACAATAAATCAAATCGCTTCGCGAGGAGTTTCATGCTTCGGTCACCAATTAGGAGATTTTATCAGAGCTTATTTGAATGCTTATAATGTGGTTGTGCATGCGATTTAATTAGGTGGACACATATGTATTGTATACATAAATTATATCTGGAGTAGTTAGTGTCACGTTTTATTAATGAAATTTTATTTTATTTTACGAAAAGAGTATAAAATATTATTTAAATTTATGGACTAGGTACCGTGGTCTATCATTTCTACTGTAGGAAAATATTAAAAAAATTAATGAAATCAAAAAATAAATGTAACAATACTTTTTTACTCTAGATTTACTTTTGCAATTATACATAGTCGAATTTAAAAACAAATCTACTTCTTTAAGTGCATTTTTTAATTATGGATGAATAATCGATCGAAAGCATAAAGTATACTTAAGAATTTACAGCTACATATCTATTAAGGACTCAACTACATCAATCTTAATTTTTTTAATGCTGATGAAGTTGCCCGTCTTTAGAAGATGTCTGTCTTTATAGCCGCATAGGGATATTCATTAGGAAACAACATAAAAATGTGGATAAAAGAAAAGTAGCAATGACCTCAACCCAATTAATAAGGGAATGAGTTGAAATAAATTTCAAAGAATGACTTCTCCAGAGCTACCCTATTTTTAAAATTGAGGATCATTGTCGATCAATGGAACTCGATTAGCATAAGCAAGACAGCGACCTCATTGATTTGAGGAATGGTGTAATTAATGTCATGGGGTTTGCTATTAAAATTTTTCTAAGAGTGGTAGGATCGATAACCTATCTTGCAAAGGAAGAGTTTTCAGATCGGGTCAAATGAATACAAAAGTGGAATGAACTAGAAGAATTTAGAGTATGATTGAGTGCAAAATACTATAATAATAACAAGATGAGATATTGCAAAAACTGGTACCAGTTTGAGAAATAACATAATGACTGCTTTTATCTGATATCATGTATCAGATTCAAATGTATGTATATATGGTAATCAAATTTTACAAAGTACTCACCTGCAAGTAAATTCGGTTTCTCCCAAGCAAAGTTCAAGGCAGTCACGTCTGGAGTTGGCGCTCACATTTCTTTTAACATGTCCATTCAATTTATAACCTTGAACCCTGTCAATGCACCAGGCCCTCGCACATGGTCGTACTCCCAAACATGATTTTTGGGCATAAATTGTGAAAACAGGGAACTGAGACTTGGTTAAGGCGCCTGAAAAGAGTTAAATAAAAAATTAACCGACCCATGTACATAAGAGTTCAATTAAAAAACATAATTTATTGAAAATCCTGATTTTTATGATCTGTGTAAATTACTTGATCACTTTAGATATACTTAAACTTGGATAGAACTTGTTCTTATCTAAATGGCTGTTCTATTTTTAACCCAACTACTTCTCCTAATTGGATAATCGGTTTGTCATGATCAGTGATTTCGTCGATCGTTACCGTTCCGTAAAAGATACAAAACTTTGTAATTAACTAATTTTCCGCGTATTTACAATTGTGCTGCGAAAAGTGGCATCGTCTAACATCTCTTGAACTTTAATTAAAATGTTTTTGGGACCAATTAACTTTTTGTAACAATCCACTGCTGCTGTATTCTAAGGTAAATGAAAAAAAAAGATCATTCATGTTGGAGAGACTGCGTGTGATTTAGCAAATTTTCCACATTTGGCTAATCATGTTTAGCCGTAGAAACGCAAATGGGCAAGCAGCGGCAGCGTCACTTTAAAAAAGCACACCTTTTTGAGTGTAAAGCGATGTATCCCCGTCTGTTCGTTAACATCACTATCGCGATTCCTCCACATGAGTTCGGTTGATCGAAAAAGTATTCTTTTACCTTTGTCGACATCCCGATCTTTGGATCGCTTTGCGAATCTTTCTGTGGATCTACATTATCTACCTGGGGGTTCTCTGAATTTAATTGAGATATCAATTTTTTCTTCCACCATCGCAGGGCATTGATATTTTATATCTATATAAATTTGTCAGAGCCCAATTTTTATTGCGATGTAACGAGATAATTGTAGCTGTTTCGGAATCGATGACGTCTAATGACGAGAATTTTTTATGGATGCTTGTGATAAAGTGAAGATACATACAGCTTCCAGTATTTTATTTATGTTTTGTTTTTCTGTCAGGTTCTTATAAGTGCCATATTCCTTTGAAATGGAGAATCGATGGCAATTTTAATTGTTAACCTTGAACACTTCTTAAGGTATTCAAAAATGAGGAGAATTCCAAGTGTAAAAGGTGTAAGGGAATTGGCATATTCAGCGTTTCATTCAATTTATTGTCTTCATGTAACTTTATTGTTGAATTTATAACATGAAGTAGTACCTACGTACCTTTTTTGTCTTTGGGACTCTGCGTAAACGATTTAATGGGTTCTTGTGTAGTTCAGTGATCTCTAAATTAGTTCTTATTTAACAGGCGCTAAATTTGAGGAAAAATTATGGGCCAATTTTCTACTTCGTAAATTTTGTTATTATCGTGTGCAGTAGATAGGTACACTAAATCAAATTCGTAATGGCTTATTTTGCGTATAGAAAATGTAAGAAAAACATAAATACTTTTCAGAAATATCGAAAGAATAAAAATAATAATAGTTTCTTAAGTGGAAGCCAAAACATGTTCTGTTCTGAACTGTATATTTATTTAGAAGTTGCATGCTTATAAAACGATGATTATGGATATCGAAAAAAGGATTAATTATTATTAAACATTTTTGTAAGCCTCTTTATTCTTTTACTACTCCTTGTTTATGCCTTTAACGCAAATTACTCGGCACATTTTTTAACCTCGAGCCTGATTTTAATTGGCAGCGTACTAAATTATTTTCGATTTTTATTAACGTTTTTACTCGCTATTTTTGTTTAGGTGAAGTAATGTGAATTTTGCCTGTACTAAAATGATGCTCGAGGCAGCAGCCACACATACTTAACGTGAAACAAGCACAGGACCAAGGTCAAAGTGGGTTTTAAATCAGTCTGTTGGTGCGGTCTTGATTGACAGGAACGTAGTTGTTTTTCTAAATTTTAATTTTATTACTTTCCAGACGTCTAATGAATGAAATGCAATGGAAATCGATTTAAATAAAATCGTTTAACTATTGAGGGTCAAAATATTTAGAAGCATTGCATAGAAATAATTCCAATCGAAGGTTTTTCCTTCTTGCATTAAAACTTACTTTTTATCTTTAAAGAAAAAGATCCTCGTAAAATTCAATAAATTGGCAGAGTCAACATAAACAAGTTTCCGAGTTACTTGAGGTCAATTAGGCAAACATTCGGTAACTTGAAATCTGCTATACACTAAATATATCAATGCTTAGGTATGTAGACATACATACATACATATATGCAGCTATAATAATGTGTATGTTTATGAGTTTATTGGACACGATTGTTTTTGTAATTTAATTAGCTTTAACATTTCTTAACTGAACAACTAGTTTTTGGGTACGTTTTGAGCATTTTAATTGGTTTATTTAGCATTAGCTATTGCATGAGACCTTGCCCGACTTGTTAAAACAGAAAGTTGCTTTTCAAAATGATTTTAGTACATAAATGTAAATTTTGTTCTATTTATCTAAATTGTTAAATTACGTTGTAAAAATTGTAACAAATTTGGTAAAATAGTGCCTGAACCCATTGGGGTAATCTAAGAATTTAAATCTTTTAAACTCATATCCGTTGTTTTGTGCCTTCGTATGCGCCTAAAACTAAAAATGCGTGGGATTTTGTAATTACGAGTTTTATTGGCTGTAATTAACCTTGAGTTAGATAAACCTACGCACTGAGGTACACTTAGGAGGTTGGAAGGATGTAAAATTTATCGCAAGCGTGAGAAAATTTCAAAGATTGAAGCATGTTTTATGTTAAAATATAAATTATGCATACGTAAAAAACTAAGAGACGTTAGGGAATTTGTAAGTTATCGGTGTTTCCCTTGTCAGATTTAAGAATTTCATGTTTCTCTGTAGGTTAAAGAAAATTGTTAAATTTTAGTTACTTCCGACAGTTTAAGTTTAATATGCGCGGCAAAACCAGTTAATATGGTGAATTTCTTCACTTAATTATTCATATCGTCGTGCTTCTTAGAAGTGAAGAAGGGAAGAAAAAAAATTGCTCAAAACGTGCCAATTTACCACTACCGCATTCCTAATCAGAGGCATCATCGTGCCGTGTCTTATCAAAATTTACCTGGCAATTTATCGGCGTTCGATGAGAAGAGCACACAAAGTCCTGTTTCGTAATTAACCGCACTGCAGCTCTCATTGCTCTGGCATGCTTCCAGGCAGTCTGTTAGCATCAGGGTGCCAGGTAATGAGTCCAGAAGTTTTCCCGGTGCCGAGAACACGTACCTGCAAGGATGCGGGAATAATAAAAATTTGTTAATTCAAAACGAAAAGCTAATGATGGCTAAAACACTCAATTTTTTCTATTTTTTCTTCTTCTTTTTTTTAGGTAAGTACATGATAATTATCGTGACATCTTACTTCACGAACTACTCATTGCGCGCGTGCGCCCTGCGATAATGGAAAGCGAGATGCACTTTGAGGTGTAATCCATTACTATTCGCTCCCTGGGCAACTTTGAACGGTGAGTGTAATAAGAAACTAATAACAGATTTTCAGCGAGTGATTGAGGATTGAGCCTACCTTCGTGTCTTTATTGCAATCATCGCATCGTGCAATTACTGATAATTGATTTCATTCGGAATAATAAGGAATTGAAAGAAATTCCCGGTCGCCTCTCCCCCATCCGTTGGGGAGGGGGGGAAATTATGTTGCACGCTCAGGGACCGATCGTGCCTCCTTTTATAATCCACTTTCGATTGCATTACGTAAAAATAATTATATAATATATCGTATTTACTGGTCTCTGCGCCATAAAATGGCAAAACTTACCCGGTAACGATCTCGAACCCAATCATGTCAGGATCACATTCTTCCTCGGCCTGTCCACTGGCGTTTGGCGTGTCATTGTCCTCGTTGGCGGTGCTGCCATAAGTCACCGCTCCCGGCGGGGCTGACGGCGGTACGGCCGCGGCTGTGGACGCTGATGGAGCCGCTGATTCTGCGGCTGATGGACCCGCTGATAGTGGTGCTGGCAGCTCCGGCGATACCGGCGCTTTCGATTGCGGATCTAATCCGGCGGCAGTCTCGATGTTATCATTATTAATTAGGACATCTTCCGAATTCGCTATGGGAACATCTATCCGCGATCTTCGTGCGTGCACCGAGAGATTTATTGATCCAAGCAGGATGCAAAGGACGAACGTGTGTGCTGGCTTTCGCGAAATCATTGTTGGATAGTAACTACTGCCTACTAGTCGCTACTGTAGTACCTATAGCTGCAATTTAAAAGAAATCAATTGATTAGCTCTTGTGGCTAGACATATAAAAAAACAATGTTTTGTTTCTTAAAAATGGATTCGAGACATATCAATCTATCTATCTATTAACGCTTTTCGACCAAAATTTTTAATAGCGAGCAAGAAATCAGAACGATGTCATACATTTTTTCCATATTTCATAATATTTTAGAAAACAATGAGTATTGAGGGCAATTTTTACTTTACTGCATAAAATCGTGATTGAAAATACTTTTAATTCTAAGCTTTGGCATGATACAAGTAACCGACAATAATCTTTTGAACAAAATAATAATTAATTAATCAATAAAACAAAAGATTCTAAGTACTTTTTTATCTTACTGAGTAGGATTGTGTGGTCGCTAGAAGATATTAGTGTGAAAGTCTTTTAAAAGGCAAAGATATTACTTCTACCAAAGTAATAAATTATGAAGAATGTCACAAATTAATCTATTCACTATCTAACCGGTGATTCATTCGAAAGGACAATATATGTATTGTATGTGCATATTCAATAAGTATGTAGATAGTAATGAGTAAAACAAAACCAAGATCAAGACAATGATAGTCTAAGTATGGGCTTTGGTTTTTGCACCCTCGGTTTTAACTTGATTTTGCATCATTTAGCTTGGTCTACGTATCATTTGACAAGTCATACATTTACATAGTATTTTTTGCAAAAATATTTATAACAAAAACAATTCTATGAAATAATCTTCTTTGATTTCATATTTATCATATTTATATAAAATTTCACTTAAAATAATTTACTGGTTATTAGCAAAAAGTTATGAAATAATCATGTCGTATTTTTTAAATAACTCTTTCAAGAATATATAATAAAAAGGAAGTTAAATTAAATTTTTTTGTATTGGTTTTGTATAATTAAAAGCTTTTATTCAAATTCAAAAAATATTAAATTAAATCATCAAAGGGCGTTGTTTTTTCTTGACCAAGTCTTGCATCATGATCTTGATCTTGGTTTCGGTTTTGCATGTTAAGTCTTAGTCTCTGTCTTGGACTTTCTGCTCATCATTAATTATATATAATACATAATATAATTTTCGAAAGGGTTATTGCTACTATTATATATCTAATAGAGTAATAGGTTTTCGTTTGAATTAGGTTACGAAATCTAAGGAATCAGTTTTTCAGTTGTTACATTAATTTTTCTTAGCATCTGCTTTATCTTCAAAATATTGAAATTTTTTTTTTCGGATATATGTATACTCAACATAAGATAGAAGCGTTTTTTAAAAGAGGCAGTGTGGTCAAGTTGTAAGACTTTTATGACTACCAAGCAAATTTGTTCGCATTAACGATAAATAAAATAAACGAGAATTAATCGGAATGAGAACCTCCCGCCACTTAACCCCCAGATACCTTTTCACTAAGCCCGATCACCGTGCCATGGTAGCCGATCGCTCAACAAATAACTCCGACACCCCACCGAGCTATATTCACTCCTCCTGCCATAAATCTCGTCTAAATAAACGGTGAGCCCTCGCGTGAAGCGCTCACAAACCATAATCATGCATAAATGAAAATATCCCCCGAAGAGTTTGCACAGAGTCAATAGTGTACCTGTGGCACCGGCTTACCTGTGCGAAATCTAAAACGGTGTCAACACTCAGCGTGAACTCCTTTATGTGAGAAAAATCGGCGAATAGTTTGTGCCATTTGGTCTGTTTGGATAAAAGTGAAACAATGTTGAGACTTCTTCGGGTCCGATACCAAACGAGTTCAATAAATCCCTGTAACATGGAAAAGCGATGTTGAGACCCGGGAAAGCAATGTTAGGTCGGGAAAAAGTGGCAGCGAAATTCGTGAGTGCAAGTCATAAAAGTGTGGAAAATTTATGCTGAATGGCAGTATATCCCTCCTTCGAGAAGTGATAGAAATTCAACCTGCTGCACGAGACCTTGATTTCAGTTTGGAAGGTAGGAGATACCCGGCCAAAAAGGCACCCACCGGTCCCGCCTGATCCCCGACCGAAATAGTGATCGTACCTCTTCCAATCGTCTTCCCTATCGAAACCGATCTTGAGTTATTTTGTGCAAAACATCTCGACCAACTATTGCATTCTTGGTACGTAGGAGACCGGCTACAAATGCAACATGGACCCCAACCTGACAATATTGAATATTCGTGATTTCTTGTTTCGTTAAATGCTAATAAACGAAGACATTACAACAATTGCTTCAGGGACCGAGTGGGAATATGACGTCGGTGATCACATGGAAGTCGAGATCGGGATAGCGCTGCCAGAAGGGATCCAGAAGGAATTATTTGTTTCATTTGAGGGGGATTTTAGCACAGGTCTATCAGCCGGGCATCGGGGACAGAGCATTGGAAAGAAAAAAAAAAAAAATCAGCCAAATCTCTGGATGGCTGGAGCATTCGGATGGATGGTTTCTTGGTATCCATCGCAATCTCAGTGGGTGGATTGAGCATTAAATTAAATGAGGAACTTCATTAGTTGCACTCAGATAGATTTGCATACGTAAAGGTGGGTTAATTGAAAAACCACCGTACGTTCGTCTATTTCAATGTATGTACGCCGCCGCTCTGTGCATATGCTTTAATCGCCAGCCAGCCAGGTTGAACGTCCGCGTGGTTTAATTGAATTGATATCTCTCACAACTGCCGCAAGAAGATACATACCTCTCTAATATGAGTTTGTAATGAGAAATACGGCAGTGTGGCGTATTTACCTAATTTTAAATACGGAAATCACTCGAGTCGATCTAAACAAGATATTGCGTCATAATAGACTTGCTGGGGCCGGCACGGATCGTTGCTTATTAATGGACAAATTTGCGCGATGCTACTGCTGAACGGTTCTCAGATAATATCTTAAGCTGTGCAAATATCGCCGGCTTATGATTGCAATTTCATATAATTTATTTCATTCGAACTACGAGTTCGAATTGCTTCGCCTAAATGAATGTTGGTTTTCTTGAGTGGCTGACTCAATCTTAGAGACACATTAAGAAATTGAGATAAACTGTCTGTCACAACTTATACTGTGACTATATTGCCAATGATCATATCTCTATTTCTTTACGCGAGTAATACTGAGGGTAGAATCACCAACGGAAGATAGTTTTGTCATTTGCATAAATTCATTTCATTTCTAGTTGTTCGAATCTGTCGTATTGTGATGTTTTATTTTTCTGTCTTCTACAATTCAATTCCATTCAATTGCTTAAAATAATAAACAATGCTTCTATTTTGTTCTTCTGATGCGATTTCCACCTAAGGTGTAGGAGTGAAATATGTATGTACTTTTATTATAACCTATCTTGAAAGAAAGAATCAATTGTTTTCTATACATATTTGTTAAAATTTTATTTTAATCTTTGCTCGTTATTTCCCAATTTTCTTAATATGTAATCCAACAGATTTTCCATGTCACTATGCTGATTACTCTAAAGTATGGAAATTTTGTTTTTCGAGTCATTTCTTTGTTATTTCAGCGCCCAAAGTGAAAGCATTAAATAAGTATATGTCCTCATTTGGAGATGGAGGTCGTTAATGGGCTAAAATCTCATCAAAGACAGTCCAACGGTCAACACTTTTTACCAATTACAATTGCATCCTCCTTCCGTTTTTTTGTGTGCATTCATTAGATGTTGTTAGTCGCGGTATCTTTTCGCTGACCCTTTGCAGAAAGTTTTTGTAACTTTCAATTTCATTTGTACTACATACCAAAGGGTTTTTCTTATTTTGTGAGAGTGGAAAATTGCTCAAATGAGTTTCATTGACTTGGAAAATTTTAAAAGAAAAAAGAAAGCATTTAGTAGGTTTTTTATTTCAACATTTCCAGGTAGATATACAGCCTTGGCCAAAAGTATTAGGCACCCTAGTTTTTTTCAGGTATCGTACAAAATAATTGCTAGAGAGATTTATTTTGTTTGTCAATATGTTCCCAGCAATCATAAATGGTAATTAATGTAATAAAATTTTTCCTGGAAGGACCATAAAACATCTTGTTGGGAAAATCTGTGATTTTGAGTTTTTTGTAAAAAAATTTAAATTTGCAATTACTGCTCGTAATGCAAGCAAGTGCCGAAATTTGTTGGTTTTTTAACAGAGTTTGAAGTGTTAGTCACTAATAGTGTGAAAATGCCTAAAACAAGGGAGCTTAATGAGCAAGAACGGATGCGAATTCGGTTTTTTCATGAACAAGGCAAGTCTCCAGTTGAGATTGCAAAAACTGTGAAATGTTTGCGTTGTGCAGTGCAAAGTGCTATTAAACGTTTTCTAGACACTGGATCACACAGTAATAGACAAAAAACGGGTACAAAAACAGTGAGTTCGAACCGTGATGATCGAAATTTGATTCGAGAGTACCTCAAAAATCCGAAGAAAACGTCTTCTGAGCTCGCTGCGGGTCTGCCTGATCAGATTGGCAGGACGATTAGTGCTCGAACCATAAGAAGAAGACTTGTAGAGGTAGGGCTGAAAGAATGCAAGGCTGGGAAGAAGCCATTGCTCTGAGCAACAAATAAAAAAGCTCGTCTAAAATGGACCTTAAAACATCAATCTTGGACGGAGGCCGTTTGGAATAACGTGATATGGTTCGATGAATCAAACTTTGAGGTAAGCTTTACTTTGTATAGTTTCAGTTATTTATAATGGTAGAATCGAGATCAGTCCATTTGTGAACACATTTCATGAATATTGAAAATTACGTTAAATTTTTTCAATTTTTCAGGTGTTTGGCACCCCTGGTGTCACGTTTATGAGGAGGAGGGTAGGTGAAGCTTACATTCCCGAATGCGTCGTGCCCACGGTTAAACACGGAGGGGGCAGCGTGGTGATTTGTGTTGTATGGTGTCCCTTGGAGTGGATGAAATGTTTATTTGCGAAGGACGCATGAATAGCAAAAAATATATTGCCGTGTTGGAAAAAGTTCTACACCCACCTATTACGAAGATTTATGGTGACACTAATACGGACAACATAAAAATCCAACAAGACAACGCGCCATGCCATACATCTGCAACCAGTATGCGATATTTAGAAAAAAAAATTTTGACCTTTTGGAGTGGCCTGCACAGTCACCAGATCTCAATCCAATTGTGAAACTTTGGTGCATACTGAAGCGGAAGATACATGAGCACAACATTACATCCAAAACCCGACTAAAACAAGTCATCCAGCAAGAGTGGAACGAAATTTCTCCTGAAGAGTGCCTAAAACTTGTACGTACAATTCCTGAGAAAATAGCTGCTGTAATAAAAGCGAAGGGCGGACCGACAAAATATTAATAGTAACAATAAAGGTCAATAAGTTAAACCTAACTATAGTCTTATTTCCCCCTAATTTGCACAAATAAACTTTATTTTACGATTTTCAGGGGGTGCCTAATACTTTTGGCCAAGGCTGTATTAGCACGATTATATACCATGCCGATAATTTCAATATTTCATAAAAATATGCTTAATGACATCATAAGTAGACGGTTTAGTTATAATGACCGTACATATTTTTTTTTTCAACGTCAAATACAAATTGTATTTGAAATAGTGGAAAATCGATTGTGGCAGATATTTTAGTAATATCAGCGATAGAATTAATTGAATGGTAATTGTGATGATTGGGATTTTTTTTAAAGATATTCAAATAGAAAATATGTTTTTAATTTGAATAAATATAGAAATAAATAGTCTTTAATTTCGTTCATATTGTGTCAGATCTTAAATATTAAAAGTAAAGAGAAACTTTTAAAGAGCAGTAATCAATTTCCTTTCCATTAGCAACTAGTATAGTATCAGTCATCATTTCAAGGCATTAAAAAGATTTATTGCTTGCCAAGACACTGTTTAAGAGGTGCAAAATTTATAATCTTTGTTGTCTGATGCCCACATGATTAAATCTCTGCTCAGGTAGAATCTGTTAAGATAATTAAAACATGCCTGACCTACCTGAATGTATCTCGCGAAAGGAGAAAAAGTGTGCGGTATACACACCGGTAAAATTGACGTAAACATCATCGAAATTGGCATTTAAATAATTCATTCAGGCAAATTCAAAAATTTATCGCGTTTCCATCGAAGTTTCCCTCAAGTGACACGGCACGAAGCTGTCAAGCTACTCTCGATTATGGAGATACATCTGAAGTAGCCAAAGGTAGCCGAAGATGTCTAAATGCGAGAGATGCCAGCAACTTTCTTGAAATTGTAGTTACACGCAATAAATTTATCGATATCAAAACATTCCAATCACTTATAGATCAGTCCTTATTCCCTTGTATAATGCTCGCGAATGTCGCGCGGATTCCTTCCTCCATCATTGGTTATACCAATCATGAAATAAGAATTTTTCGCGAGATATGTATGTTCGCATCGCGGTGCAGAGCACAAGCGTTTTGTACGGTCGCGGACCGCCAGAGTTTCTAGTCCAGTCCAGGAAAATCGAAACCGTCCGATTGTAATTTACGTCCAGAATGAGTTATGATGACAACAAGCGTATGTACGTACCTTGCAGGTATAAAAGCAAAAGCCGCGCGGCTACATGACCATCGCGAGCAAGTGAAGAGGCGATCGCATCCGATGCTGAGCAGAACGGGCTCTGCAGAAAATTGCGTAACAAGACCATGTCACCCATTTTACATGAAAAGTGAGTTTTTCGACCTTTCAACAAAATCTTGTTGCTGGCGTACCCCCGAACGCCCATATTTCGATGTCTGGGGTGCCACAGGTACTAAGATCCCGTCTAGGGCCGTTGTAACCACTTTGTGTTCTCAGCATCCGCCTCGGATTACTTAATTTCCGCGGCTCAGGTACCCTATACCTTAAGGTTGAGAGGCACTGCTGCGAAGATATTTTGAGATATTTCATGTTTTTGCCATGCCTCAGTTCCGCCTGTGTTACTAGATTACGGTTCTGGATATAGGAAAAGCAAAGATTGCCACTAATCGCGATGGGAAAATTCATTGCTCCTAATGCGGACGGGGTATTACCTTAATTTTTTATCTCGTTGATTATCTTGAAAGTTCTACGTCAAATTCACTTTCTCAAGACGTCCCCTGCCGCTGTGCCGCACCTTAAGACCGTGCAGACTAATGGCTCTTGAGCTCTGAACTTGCAATCACCCAACATCAAACAAGAACAGGAAGAAAACAGGGAAAAGTCGGAAAGTGCAACACACTTGCTGTGAACCGATTCCCTTTTGTTGAGGCGGGACGATATCAAAAGTGCTTTTACCTTCATTAGTGCAATTTTACATTATATTTTTTTTTTTTATTAATTCTAATTAATCCACCTAACTAATTAATTTAAAGCACTTCCCACATGTTAGGGATGTGCAAGACAACGGACAATTAATCCTAATGTGTTAATTTCACACCTGAAGGAGAATCGCAGGGAGTCTACAAGAATAGAAGAATTCTTCACTATTAATTGGGCTTTTAAGAATTTCTGTCTTTGAGTGAGTGTGAGCAATCACGGAAAAGTGCATTAAGATCACGCATTCTCATCTACTTGTGATTCTTCGTCAGAAATATATGGTAATTTAAAATTTACTATAGGATTCTCTGACACATTTAAAAAAAAATTATTTTCCCATATTTCTCACAATTAACATTTTCTTGGTTTTACTTTGTAGTAATTTAGTTAAGGAGGGTAAATCTGGTCTTGACAGGAATTTCCTGGTCGGATTTTAATAATAACAAAGAAAACAAACGTCTGGTATTAAATTATACTATAATAAAAAGGTTCAGCCGCTAAAATAAGAAAATTAATATCGCGAAATTAAGTACTCCACTCTCATAACCTTCAGAGCCTCATTATAGAGGATTCAAACCTACCACATTTAAAGAAAAAGAATTATTTTTTGTTTTTGAATTTTGAAAGTGATACTTCCCCTGAACTGCTTTGTTCATGCGTTTGTCGCTAAAACTGTCTTTTTCTACAACAATTACTTAGTCTGGACTACCAAACTAACATATTTATTTAAAAAGTAAAGGGTCTTTGAAGCTCACCCCTAATTCTTAAAAATCGGAAATAGTGCTTCCTTAGTTGAGAAAAATAATGAAGTTATATTTGTATTGTCCTTCTACACTTTATTTTTGCTGTAAATATAATCTCGGCATAACTATTAAGAAAGTCGTTGAACGTTTAATCTTATTTTGATTAATCTTTTCCAACCATCATTCTTTTGTTTACTAGAGCATCAAACCGAGTTTTTCGATATCAAAATCGAAAATCAGGTCAAGAAGTCGCTTATCTGCCTACTCGGAAACATTATGAATGCCTACTATGCTTAAAGGTCTCTTAACTTATGTTTCTGTTCAATTCATGACCGATTGTTTGATATCAGTAAAATTCCCCTAATAGCGGGATTCTGGAGACATTTCAAATTACCATCTCATCAACAATAAAATAGTTAAGGTTACAGGCAATAAAAGTGAAATGCTGTCCGATGTAACACGTGAGAAACCTCCAAAAGCAGTCGGTTGTGAATAAATGCCTGCATCTTTTATAGTTGGAATCATCGTCTTATGACTCACTGAAAATTTTGAATGGCACACTACGTCAGTGCGGTGCATTTCCGTTGGTTTGGCGTATGTTGGAGTCTCGTGTCAATTGCTGTAACTGAGTTAATTTTAATTAAGGCCGCCTTTGCCGCACATTGCTTGTTATGATCATTGAAACTTGCACCGTCTTTTCCGTCAACATGACCGCGAATTGGCGGAGATGTGGTGGTCGTTGTCGTCGCCGCGGCTCCGTCTTAGCCGTCCGCTGTGACTGCTCTAAGTACTTGATTACTTTGTAAATTCAGTTAATAGCCGAGCCGGCTGTTAGGCAGTCAGATGAAACTGCATTGAATGAGTCAATAAAACGCTGAAAATAATTTCGTGTATCGTACACGACCGCGCGCCGGCCAAGCTAAACTAGTTATGTATAAATTAAACGAGATCACGATTTATGCTCGGATTACCGAACAATAGCGTAAAGCCGATGGCTATTTAATCTCAGCTGTAACTGTTTAAGGCAATTGAACTAATTTCTTGCGTTCAATTCGAACATGTTTATGATATGTGTGCAAGATATAGCCCATTATAACGTGGCAAGCCCTTCCTCTAAGAACGCCTGCTAAACTTTTTCAATTCATTCCGCATTTCGCATATACCACTTTTATTCTTACTTCTTAAGATTAATGAGTTGAAATTTCATGAATTAGGAGGTAATTTTAACAAAACGTTAACGGAAAGGGGCTCGTATATTATTTAGGTAACCGAACAATTTTCCGATTTTATGGAGATTATATTACTGTTTCGGTTCTTATCTTTATTCTCAAGCAAATGCCAAGTTTCGTTTTGTAAATTCTGCAATTTCTGTGCGTTCTTTGGAATCCTTTAAGTTCTTAAAGAGGTTAATGGGTTTATAATTATAAATGACATAATTTAAAAAAACCATTTTTATTTCCATTGCAAAAGAGACCAAAATGTGGTTTTCAAATTTTAAAGTGGAATTATTAGGTCAACTGGGGTATCATATGAAAGGACTTTATTTTTACAATTTAAAATATTTTTTGCCACGACTTATGATGAAGACTGTCTAAAAGATACTTAAATATTAAAGTAAAAATAAAAGGATGTCTCCAACTGCCACAGTTTTTTTTTAAACTCAACAAAACTTCTTTATAAACAAATTTAGTTATGCTTACTCAAAGCTTGTTACAGAACAATAGCGTTAATCCGAGCTGTTGTTCTTTTTGAGGCGATTTATCAATTTAACTAAATAACTTTATAAGTTTCCTTCCAATAAATTATTCTGAGGTACCTTTAAAAAATTTTATAGTTCATAGTTTCAGTAGTGAACCACTTTCATATTTTCAGTTTTATTACTTTAGAACGGAAAAACATAATATAATATAATAAAGACTAAAATTAGTTTCTCATACTGACGAATCAATGTTTCTCATATTCTTCTAATTATTTACTTTGTCTCTTTGAGGTTTAATATTAAAAATATATTTAAAATTTCAAATACTTTTAAATTGAATATAATTTATGAATTTATCTAATATTTGATAATAACTCCTGGCTACGCTGATGCCATTAAATAAAAGATGAGCAAAGTGAACAAATAAAAGTCGTTCTTATACCAAAGTTGGAATTTTTGGGGTGCTATTTCTAAGGTAGGTGTTATACAGATACCAAGGTAAATTTTTACAAATTGAAAGTCTTAGTATCAAGTGCTTTAAGGTTATTGGTATGAGAGTACTTCTTAGACTTAACCTCCTACTCATATTTTATGCTAAAAAGGCATATTTCTCTGGGCAACCGCCAGCACCGGAAATATGTCTCGAAAGATCTGATCCTCTCAATAGCGCAGACCTCAAATATTTACCTAAATAAATTCATAACCTCGAGCCTTTTAAGTCACCTGAGGAATTCGAATGCGAAGAGCAAACAAACTGCAGTGCACGTCTCGATCGGTAAGATCGGCTCTTGTTGCTCCAGCGGTTATTACCTTTCTTGGGAGTAGTAATAAGGTGGTAATGAAGAAGTTAGCCCGCTAAGACTACACACATTCTTCCCTCGCTCATAGTCTGCGCTTTGATGTCTTGAACGGGCGCATAAGGTACCTATGTCTAACGGTTTCGACTGGTTATCAAGAGGAATTCGATAAATCAACCAGCAGCCCATGCAAAGTGTTTTAGACTGACTCAAGTGTACCAATCAAACACGTGAGTCAAACCGATGCAAATATTGGCCCACCTCGTGCGCATCTTGAGCGCGTTTACCCGCCACTTAGCCACTTCATCTTAAGGTGGCCGCAAAAAGAGTTACGAACAGGTGATTAACGTGAACACAATTACATTTCTTTTTTTTTTTTGTCTATTTATTTTTTTATGTCTATTTTTTCGAAGAGGTTGTACGATCAACTGGCCAAGCACCATGACGGAAGGCCTTCTACACCGTGGCGGTTCTAATAACCCATTTGTGGCGGTACAAGCGGCGGAATTGTACGAATAGTGTGTCCGGAATGTTTTAATGATCTGGCCACAATGGGTCCTCCGGAGGGCCCGCTCCCAGATCCCGGAGCTCGACTCCGGGGCATTTTCCAGGTGGAGCGTAGGAAGAAGGTCGTCGGGAATCGTAATGGTGACAAAATACGATCTGCGATTATGGCCGCAGAAGCAAATAGCTTTCTTACCGTCCTCGACTACAAATAGTTACAGTTATTGCTGGGGGCTTATCTCCCATCACTTGGACTAGTTTTCGTCCGGAAGACACGTTTAGAGATTCTTAGTGGCACGTTTGTTTTCCGTTTACAGAGGTACATGGATGCGTCGCTGTATCTTCGTCTTGTTAAAGCTATTTTTTTTTTCTTTCTGTGTGCCTCAAACTAGCGCGACTCGAGCGGTTTTTACCTTAACAAAAAAAAAACAAACACTTAAAATACAAAAAGAAATCCGCGGATCCCATTCAAACTCAGGACCGCGATAATTTAGATGGTGCTAAAAATTATGGGAATTCGCGGTTCTCTGGTATCTGGTTTCGAATTTGTGACACTGTTAGTCCGGAAGATGAACACGCTAAATGGTAAGATACACTGTGAATTGACAATTTCATGGGAATTTGTGGAATGGACTCAAATCATTATGTCGTCCGAAGACGTTGTCGCTTGTCGTTTCACTGAGAATTATTTTTTAATGGGGCAAACATCGTCGCTTGAGAGGATGAGCATTCATGCGGACAATTCTGGTTAATTGTGGGAATGATGTTTACATGTTTAACTATGTTAAAGAGGCGTTAAATTGCTAAATTATATCACTACGCTTATTAGGTAAATGAAATGAGATTTCATGTTTATTTACCATTTAGCAGTTATTGTATAGACAAACTATCGGTCAAGTTTCTTTGATGTCTTTTAACGAGTATCTCGCAACAACGGTGGCGAATATGCAAGTGGGCGTTTTTCGTTAGCATTTATTTTTCTTACCGTTTAGGCTTATATTTATATTACCTACATTTGCATAATCAATATTTGTATAAACAAGAAAATAGGTTTATTGCAAATTCTTTACATCGAGTTTGATAGTGAGACCATTATTTTTTACTTCTTAATATTCTTGGTTTCCGAGCTTATAAACTAATCAAGCGCGAATTGGATTTGTAAATAGTTAGAGTTTTGAATAAAATTTTTCGCACACGCACATAAAAATTAAAATGAGTATACCTGTCTTAATTTTGCTGTTTCTAATTTTAATAAAGATAAAACTGCAAGATCTTAGTTGGTTCTGCACAAATTATCGAAAAGTAAAAGCATGAGATTTAAGTCGCTATTAGAATTGTCTAAATTATTGGGTGTCTAATTTTTTGATAATTTAAGTTATTAGTATGAATCCCCAATTATCTTTGAACTTTGCTGTGCTACGTAGTATACCTAATAAGTTTTCATGAAATTAAAATTAATTTGCAATCAATTGTTTAAGCGAGTAATTTGCCTACCTATAACATAATCTGATCTGTGTCTTGGTTTTTCTTTTTACACTTTATGTTGTAAACATGTTTTGGTCTTCAAAAAAAGGAAGTACCTAAGCTTTATGGTTTTATAATTGCTAATTGGCGTTCGAGTTAAATGTGTCTAGTAACTTTAATTCTCGTGAAATTCGTCGGTACCTACCTTTTAAGTAAAAATATGTATATAAATGTATGTATATGTTTTTTCTTTCACGTGCATTCATTTTAAACTTTTCCATCGATTTTTGTGATATTTCACACAGCACAAAAATGTTCTTTTTTTTTATCTCGTGATTAACAAACAGCATCGTTAGACATTAAACCGTTTTGTCTATCGTGGGCACCAATCTCATTCTTTCATGTTAACCAGATATTTCAAAAATTCTGGTCTTTGATCTATTTCTATATGTTTTAAAAATCAAAACTGAAACTACTTTGTCTGTAAAACAAAAAGCTTAAATAACTCAAAGCCTTCGGTCATTTTCACTCATTATGACTGAATTTTATGGCTCGTAGATTTTGATCAAATCGATGATGGTGTTCAGAATGCCGCCGACTTTAAGCCGACATAAGGTGCTCGATCCGGTTCCTTATCACTTTAGTGATTGAGACGGAGAGCTATAAAAATTGCATCAGGCATAAAATCGCTTACATCTTCTCTTTAAAACTTCATTGGATTTTATCTCTTGGGAAAAAATTCAAGCAATTAAATATAGAAAAGAAGAAGAAGAAGCGCATTTTATCACGACCGTTTTTTAAAGGTTGTTATATTAAGAATATCGTCTCTAGGGCTTGGTCATCTTCATATATTTATTGAGATACGTGTTAAAGTGGCGGGAAATAATTAAGCGTTAAATTTTTATATTTCATATTTTATTCTGTGAAGAGAACGGATAAAGGATGTTCGCATAATTTGGGCTGATAATTCTGCATCTAATTATAATTGTTGGCGTTTTGCGGAGTCAAGTTGAGGACTATAATCGATTCGGATATGAACGATAAGTAAATAGAGATAAAATGTAAAACGTTGTGGAACTTGGGCAAGGGAGCAGGCATCGGAACCATCTCAAATTACAGTAATTGTATAGTTTTCATAAGTTAGACCGATGCATTGGCATTTAAACGGTACACACAAAATATCTTCGCAGAAAGTCTTAACCGAACGATTTTCATCTTCCGCAATTCTTCGCGGATAAAATCCAGCGGCCAGCTGAGCTGAGCTGATGCTTTGCCAACCGCGCTGCTGGAGGGTCGTCGGATTGATCGCGGCCCAGGAGGAGAGTCGTAAGATGCTCGGCGGTCGCGATGGACAGTTGATTTGTGAAGAATACGCGCACAGATCGATATCTTATAGTAGAATTTCCGTTCATTATGCAGTTCATTTTGCCAGGGTTTAAAAAAGATCACAGAATGAGGCCGGGTTCTCGATCGGTCGATCAAGATCTTTTCGCGGGACCGACCATTGCTAGAATGAAAAGAAATAAGATAAAAACAATGGGCTCGTTCTCATTCTTGAGCTGCTCTCTCTCTCTCGTAATGTTTGTAATGCGTGCAAACAATTTTGTGTCAGCAACTTGTAATTACGGAACCATGCAGGATTTACAAAGCCGCGCTGATTCCTCCGATTCCGCTGCTGACGGCGCTGCGCCTAAGATCAACCTGTTTTAGGCTGATCCGCGGCCGGATCGGCACTAAGAAAACAGACCACGGTGTGTCTGGGCAACTTTTAATTTCAGTTACGTATGTAATTTTGAAGTGATTGGGAGTTAAGTTAATCGGTGGGAGGTAAGTACTTGATGCGATGCCACAGGCTAATAATGCCCCATTTAGCCTGATAAAATGCAGAGAGCAAGGCACCGTGTGTAAATTTTCATACCTTCCCAGCCTTTTCCAATAATTTACTTCTTTTTGGGTATTCTGCGGTTCAAATTTTTCGAAAATGTAATTCGAAGCAGAAAAGCACTCTATCTATTTGAATCCTAGTGTTTCTGAAATCAATTAATTGAGTACTAGAGTACTTGAGTTCAGAGATCCGACCTTACGTAAAGGAGTTTTGAGTACTGAAGCTATCCTGGAACCCAAGTAAGGCAGTATCTGAATACTCAATTAAGGAACTTTCGAGTCCTGTAAAATGATTGCTCAAATATTCCTTATTTCAGCACGCAAATACCTTTTTAGTCGATTTCTCGAATAATTTTTCTCTCAAAAACTCAATTATCGAGACATTCTTGGAGTTCTACCCACTTGCCAATTATCATGGAAAATCACTCTAATTGTAAGTTTAAAATTATTAGTCTGTATTTTTTCAATTCGATAAGTTTGATCTCTTATTAATTATTAGTGCATCGGTTTCAATTTTCCTACAATGACATCCAAAATCCTATACTCCAAAATTCCAATGTGTAATTTTTATTATTTTCTCAAAACTTGGAGAATTTGTTTTTCAAATGTACAAACCAAAGTTATCGTTCAGTCTGGGGCAACATAAACATAATATCTTATCCAAGTAAGAAAATTGTCCAATTTGTCTATGATATTTTTTCCAAAATTCAAGGGGATAAAGTGGAAAAACGCTTAAAATAATTACGGCTCTCAAGAAGAATGTGTGGATTGAAGGATTTCTGTCTTTAATGCTTCATAGCTTCAATTTCTACTCTTTTACCGATCTGGAAAATGGAAGTTAATTAGTGTTGTATTTTCTCAACATGCCATTTACTGATATCAAGGTGGATTTCCTTACTTTGATGACTGTGCGTAACTCTAAACCTTGAATTATGAATTGCTTTTAATTCATGGGTTAGAGAGTTGTGGTTATATATCGTGGTGATTTAATTGCAATTTACGCATTTGATAGTTGTGTTATTTGCCTTTCACGTTGCATTGCTTCGATAGATCTTTAGATAATAATACCTGGGTAAAAGAAATATTTGAAGCAGATAGCGACTCTGTCTGAAAAATTAACTCCTTTCTAGAGAAAATCTGATCGAAATAATTTCATTTATTAGCTGGTTAGTATCAAACAAATAAACACCTGCATAAATGTAATATTGTGGTTATCAAAAATTGAGTAAATGATGGAATCTTTGATAAGTGTGTCGAACAACTTTCACAATGTAAACCTGAATTTTTTAAATCAGCATGCGAATGAGTGAATGGCCAGTTAAATGTTGGATGCAATTCTTGTAGAAAGGAATTTAATGCCAAATGTATCCTATATAAGATTTTGAAAGGTGAAAGACGTGCATTCTTTGACAGTTTCTTGCTCATATAATTTATGTTAGTAATTTTCACAGTAAATAAAAAAATCACATGGGAAGCAATTACGATTTCATTAAAAACATTGTAAGGAAATTTTGTGAAAGATTTTTGTAGGTTCTTTTACATGCATATGTATGTAGTTCTACTTGGCACTGTTCAAATTTTGAATTCTATGATTGGCTTAATTTCGAAGAATAAATTTCCTGAAATAATATCCGATTATAAAATCTGCTTTTAGAAAAGTGCATATGTATTTTTAAGTAGTTTTTGGCTTACCTATTTATATGCACCGCCTCACAACAGCAATCTGAAACAAAGAAAAAATTGTTATTAGTATACGTTGCTAGGACATTTCCAATTCTCTTTAAAATCATGCATGTGACGAAGGAACAACCTTGAGCCGTACTATAGAAAGAAAAAAGATAAACGCGATTGCTTTTGGATTTCAACAAAAATCTCCATCAATCCTTGATAATTGCCATTCAGAGAACCTTTGTGATACTTGTGGAATGGTCAGCATACCGGACTATGTGCCGGCCGATGGAAACTAACGAATGTAAAAAGTGTTTTGTTTTTTCTCTGATTGGATCTAGTTAACAACCATAAAACTCTGGCTGTAGTCCTTTTACCTGGAATAATTCAAATGGAAAAAATAAAAAATGTTACAGTCTAGCAAATAATGACTACGCGGCACTGAGTCCATGATCTGGCCTAAGTTGTATGCAGAACGATCTAAAAATATTCGTTGTAATAACTCTCCGGCAAGTATCAATTTAATTATTTATAATGGACATATGTAAATAGTTGAGATAAAAGGGAAAAATGTAATTATCGTCCATCATCGGGTCGGGTGAGTGGATGGAGTGGGTATGAAAGGGCTCGAGGTTGGGTACATTCGTCTACGCATATACGAACCACTCGAGCGGCTCGAAACTCATAAATAAGCCCTAGCGATGCTCTCGAGAGGCTGTGCAAGATTCCTCTCGAGATTCCTTTCGCGCATAGTGACGAGAAGTTGAATTCTCTCGGCGAAAAGAAAATTGTCAATCAATGTTACCATAAAACTTAATTTGCATTCGAAGGAAAATTGTTGGGTATTCCATTGTTGCAGCCACTCGAACGAATTCAAAATTCATCTTCCGATTAGGAAAGATACGGAGAGGACAGGACGCACAGGACTCGGCTAGGTTCTGCTAATAATTTATATTCTGGCCGGGGGTTTAGTAGAATCGATCCGCTTATTTACGCAGATCTTGAATGGTAGTCAGTATACAAAACAACTTTTTACAGGGAATGGCAGGTAAACAAAATAGAATCTGCATGCTGAGAGGTCCACTAATCAATAGAGACATGCTGCCGTTGGAGACGTTCTGAACGCATGTTTTTACAAATTAGTGATTATTCAAAAAAGAAATAAAAATACGAATACACTAAAAGAATCCGCTCTGTTGCACGTGCTCGGTTCTTAATCTTAGTTCCACCTTGACGACGAGTAATAAGATATGTATTTCCATACGAATGCCAGCTGATTCTGCCTGGAGGGAATTTTAAGCAGTGTCTCGAAACAAACCTGGAGGAGGTATATACCTTCCAGGGAAGAAGTACCTGAGCGCCTGGCTCTACTTGGCATATGAATGAGTACTGTGGTTATTATTCATTGCGAAAATTCTGTATTTTTCGTGGAAAGATTTCTGAGGCGATTTGTTCAGAATATTCCTGTCGCGCGGATGGGGCTTAACTGTTGAGCTTCAGTGGAATCCTATGTGACTTACCAACTCTCTTTTAAAATCGATTTTCAACTATCTGCAAATAATTCTGGAGATTTTCCCACAAAAGAATGCATTATGGTAAGGGCTTGGTACGACATTTTGTCATGTTTCGGATAATAATATGCTCACAGTTAAGAGTTAAATATCTGAGGTGTTAAAGAAACAGTGCAAAATATGTATATGTAGTTGGAAAAATGCAAAAATATAAACTTAACGTCGATATCGTATACCAACTTTCAGCGAGCTAGAACCGAAAAAGTACCTAAATTGAAAAATGAATACATCTTAATTGATCGATGTGAGATTTGGCAAAAAAAAAGAATTAATGGGACTATATCTTAACCAAGTTTATAGTTCATCCAAATTGTGATCATAATGAACAATGGAACAGAAAGATAAATCTGGGTAAATTACGTATTTTTTTCATGTGTAGCAAAAAATATGTTTTATCAAAAATGGTATCTTAAAACATTTTAATCTTAAATCACAAATATGAGAGAAAAGTAAACCATTAGTAAATTAGCACAAGAAAAATCAGTTGATACATTAAAGGCAAAAAAACTTCGCCGTAAGCCAAAAGACATTCTTGGAATATGTATTATCCAATCGTCGTAGCATAATTGCTTCCGTATCTTAAAAACTTGATCCGATTCTTGTTTTTTCTCCTCCTGTGCATTTAATTACTCTTTTTCTGGCATTGTCTTGAAGAAAATCACAATAATCTGCGATTTTCCGACCATACCAATGGCTTCGTCGACAAAAGCACCACCGGAGTGGATCAACAGAATGACCCATTTCCGAAAATGAACATTCTTAAGATCGTGCAGTGATATCTTTTAAAGAGACATCTCAAAAAAAAAAAAAAGGAATCCACTTATGATTTCACGGTACCATTACGTGTGGCCTTAACGGTCTTGTGGTTATCATCCAAATAAAGAAGAAGGCAAAAGAACGTAAAAAATGAGATTCACAGGGCTAATAAAAGAGTCATGGAAAAGTGTCTGAAGCTATGCAGTCGATGTCTTGTGGATTTAACTCCGGCGCCTTACAAATTTAGCCGGAATGGGGTAGGCTGCAATTGTGGCGCGCCTTACAATGGTCATTTACGTCACGCTCCCAAATTATTTTGTTATACGTAAAATAGTTGTTGATCTACATAAACCGCTTTCTGTCGGAAAAGTGTGGCGATCTCGTTAACGTCCATTTGACATTGTGACTTGATTTCATTCATAAAAAAAATGCACTTTCTCTGGCGACAACTCGGACGTACTAGCCTCAGCAAACAATGCAAAGAAAGAGAAATTGTTTATTTTATTTTTAGAAAATGCATTCGAGGCTTTGTACTTCTTATATAACGGTTTCATGATTGTATATAAGCGAAAAAAGTGTCTCAATGGCATTTAATTAGGGGAATTACGCGGAGTGCCTCCAGATTCAAATGAGCTTGCAAAGAATGTGGGTAGAAACACCGGACATCCACTGATTTCTTCGTAGCTGGTCTAGCAGAAAACAGTGATTTTTAAAACAAATTTGGAAAGAACTATAATAAAAAACGATTAATATATGATTAGTAAACGTATCTAAATTTTTGGGAAGCTTTTCACTAGAAACATAATAGGAATGTGACCAACTATGATCTCCTTAAATAGGTTTTCAGGCCTACATATCAAAATTGGAAGTCAAACTATAAAAATATCGTGGCAAAGTAGGTTAGATTTCCTATTTACAACACTCCTCATTATAATAAAAAATTTGGGTTCTGGTAGAACTTTCATTTTTTATGTTACTTTTTGGGAACGATGCGAATTCAATATTATTTGATATGAAAATGAAACCACGCTTGGATATGGTTTCTTGGCGTTTCTAGGTCGATTAAATTCCACTTTGCAAATGAAAAATTATTTTAATGTGATTTTGTCCATAGATTTCAAATCGCAAAGTTAAAATTTTCCAGAGCGTCAAATGTCTGTCAAATGTTGAGGTGTGTGACAAATAGTAGATACATTGATTGACAATCTGCGTTGCTGCAATGAAACGGTTTAAGTTTTTCTTGCTTGGTACTTAAAGCGAAATATGTACATTCAAGCCATTCTAAGGTTTTATTAATTGCTAGGTCAACTAGTATACATACATATGTGTGAATGATAATATAAAATTGTAGAACAAAGACATCAAAATATTTTTAAAATAACAATAATTTTATTCCGTAGCTACTCACTCTCACTCTCTGATCAGATTAAATGTTTATTTATGTATGTATGTATATACAAACATACATGCATGTTGTATACCTATAATAATATAATAAAGCAATTATTTTCAAAATTGCACAATGTTCATAGATTATACTTATAGTGATGATCGTCTTCATATATGTATAAGATGAAGATTGCCATCGCATTGCTTTTAATTAACGATCAACACGCTCCGCCCCGCCTTTAATATTATTTTACGATCTCAGATATCTGTTAACGGATTACCACGCTTCAACGGCATATATTATGCAAATTACTGAAAGTCTATATAAAATAATGAAATTATGCTGATCGTCAACCGCATAATTAACCAATTTTTAGTTTCTTAATAATTATGTCTTGCCCCTTATTCTGATCAATCGGTTCTATCGTTCCCCTTATCATGATTGTTTTGAATTTTAAAATTGCACAAAATTAATAAAATTTTCCACGTCATCACTGCATAACATGGAAAATATTTTTCCTTGAACTGAGCTTATACTTCGAAAAGACTATTAAATCATAACAGTAGTAAATAGCTTAATTAGCGTCCGTTTTTCTTTATTATGGTTCGCGATATGTATACTGTAAAAATATGTGACAGTTTTGTCCCCAATTCAGTTGGCGGATGGATAATAATAAACGAACTGCATCAGCGCTTTATAAATTCTGATTTTAATAAGATGTCAGCGCCGAGACAAGGGTATAATTATAAACGCTAAATGAAGCGCATAAACTAAATAGAGCTTAAAATGCAGGAGGAACATTGCTAAATTATAGAGTTGAGTATGTGCGCTTGCCAAGGAAACTGATTCGATCGGCGGCGATCAGTGGCGATCAGTGGCGATCGCGACTAAAGGGCAGTGCTCATTAAGCGGAAAAAGGTGCGAAAATGTACAACAATTAAAATACCTTCCGTCGTCAGGAGGTACGGCCGCTGTATGGCTATTTGTTAAGCCAGGAAAGGTTCAAATCCTTCAAATTCTTAATGCCTTTCCCGGCTCATCCGGCAGCTTTTAAATACGAACTTATCGCCACTGGGCATCTTTGGCTTCGCGATTTATTCTACTGTGTGGCTAGATTTTGATCTTTTTCCTATTCATATGGTACTTTCCCATGACTGTTGATTTATTCTTAAAAACGGTACTTCATTTCTCATGGCGTTGGCGACTCAACCGCCGATTTTAGTGTCTTCGCAAGTTTTTTTTTCCACTGTTCTAAGTCTTAATGCTGCAGCGACTGCGCCGTTTAAAGACTACCTATTCTTGTAAGTGGTGCCGAGATATATGGAATAAACGGAAAAGAAATTAGGTTGATACCAGTGCGCGATAATGTACTAGGTACAAGTTAACGTGCCACTGAATTAGACCTATATTTATCCGTCTAGCAGAGCGTCGGGAAGTAGGTACCTATATCTTATAGGCACCAGGTACCCTCATATGGTAGGTTGGTAGGTGCATATTAGAGCAATGCAGACAGTTTTAAAATTCACCTAAGCAGCGAGTAGAGCGATACGATCACGCAATAAATTTCGCTATGATATCATCTAATGCTCGCTTTATTGTGTAATTATACTCCCATTCAGGTAATGAATGATTAAAAAATTGTTTTGCGGTACATATCAGGTAGCTAGAATTTATAAATCACTTTCGTTGCGGCACAAACGTTCCAAGAAAAATTTGCTCAGTAATCCCTTGAAGATTGTGCAACAAATGAACTAGCGAATAATGAAGGATCCTAGCCGAGATCATCTATTAATTATGATCAGTCAGCCGTGGAAGGGCTTTTGTTATTCAGATGATACAATGATAATGGCAATGTCATTAGGTCGGGTTACGTCCATACAATGGGAGTATAAATTTCATTTAAGCTGTTTCGAAGTGCAATGAATTCCTCTTCCTCTCGACACTTTTGTTAGGTGTGATCACCACATTAAATTTAAAAGATGTTATATGATAGTTCAACATATTTTCTTCCCCATTTTTTAATATATTATTTAATTTCATACGTAAATGGACTTTCGGTTTTGTTGTATGCGATGTTCAAGCTCAGGATGATAGTTTTAAAATTCGACACTGAGAAGGTAATTAAAAGGTCATTATGCTGTTTGATTTAACGATGTATTGTATGTACGTCTCATTTTTTTCTATATATGTAGTTATAAGCAGTCTAAATTTTTTATATTAAAATTTGGTAAATAAGAAAGTAATTCAGAGATTTAAATTAATAAAAAATTCAATTCAATTTGATTGATTCGCGTTTGGCTTGGTTTATTGCTATTATCTCATATTTTTAAATTACTCAATATTATATTTATTATTGTATGATATAATATTTGCTCTAAAATGCACTTACGACTTGTTCAATTCAATTTGGCAAGTGGTTAAATATTTCTACAAAGTGACATAGATTTCTCTACTTTCTACGTTAGAACGTTGTTAAAAACGTCCTGTAAAAATTCTTGTCATAATTTATACCAGCTTTATGTTAATAAGGTTGTAGGTACCAACAATGAAATTAACTTAGCTACCTGTATGTCATGATTAAATTCAGGTGCTGCGTGGTCTGTTTTCTTAACACTAGAAGTAAATTCCAGCAATTCAAAAACAAAAAATATGTACTTGATATTCGCATAACTTTAACCTGTTGGCTATAGAATGTTTAATTATAAATTCAGCAAAGTCTGGGGAATTATTTGAATAAGCGAGCCACTTGGGAAGTCAGAATGATGGACTAGCAAATTAGCGTCAAGAAATTCCCGGGAAATGCCCACGCTCAGAATGTTCCTCATTGCGCATTCCAGTGTCCACCTTAACGGAAACATTTCTCACATTCGAAATTCACTGAGGTGCGATAAGACAATGCGTGGTGGCGCGGACATTTATTGCAGTGTGTAAACCCACTTAAAATTCCGCCCTGCCAAAAATCCCGAGAAGGGAAGATCCCCAGATTTATGCAGGTAGGTAGTCAAATCGTGACACCCATATTCTCACGTTCTGAATATTTATGCTATACGATCAATTCAAACGACGGATGAAACGTTAGAATCAATCAGGTAGTGCTGATCGGGAAATGCAAACAGCTCTATCTGAATGAATTTCTTGAAGATGCTCGATATCTTCTTAGTAGTAATTTGCGGAGTGGGTTAGGAAATTATGAGAGAATTCAAATTGTAGACTATTTCGAATCATTTCATCGGTCGATAGTGCGCGGCAGTGTTTTATGAGTGCACTATCGAGAAGTGAAAAACTTGTTCCAAAGTACGCATGTGTTGAGATTGCATGCGATGGTGCACAGGGGCTTATATAGCACACGCATGCTCACCTGAGTTATTCCGCATGCAACCTGACCTCAGCACCAGCTGGATTTATATGGCAGCAGTGCATTCTTCGTGCAGTAAGCAGAAGTTACCTTACCAGAAATGTGGAAATTACACTTCTCGCGAAGAGTGCGAACAGCCTCAAGAGTTCTCCTAACGGGAAGACGAAAAGTGCATTTCAAGATTAAGATGCAGATGAGGGTCTCAGAGCTGCAATAATGCGTCACACCGCGAGGATTATTACCTCAAACTGTATCACCTGCGATCAGGCGGGCGATGGCGGCGGCGGCGGTCAGCCTCAAGTAGAGGGTCAGGCTCATTACCGCAAAGTGATCGCGTTTAGCGGGGGCGGGCCCAGCCTTTGCCTCCTCTTTGGCGTATGTGAGGTGAATAATTTCGAGATGACCTCGCATGAAAGTGCCTGCCTCTTGACTTGAAAATGAGCCCGTTGGCGCTTCGAATGGCTCACCTTAGCCTCCAAATTACGGTGCTGCCGCGCATGCTAAACAATGGCTTGATCCACATTGCGGCATCGTCGTGTTCTCCTGCCATTGTTTAAAGCCGCCGTTTGTGCGGCGGTACTACCGCGGCTCCAGAATTTTTGGAGTTCGCAAAAATTGGGCAGCAATCAAAATTGGTTACACGTTTCTACAGCGTCTCAAGAGCGGCCGCAAAGACAGAGGCAGGAGAGAAAAAACAGCGCTCAAAACTTGTACTTGCTAAAATTACAGTTAGGATAAATTGAAAGCAGTACACCTCAATCTGGAAACGGGCGGCCAGGGGCTCGAAGACACCATTCAGTGAACATCACATAATTGAACCGGTTATCGATTTTTAATGCTGCCGCTGCGCGCGCAAAACGTCTTAAAGACGCGGGGTGCGCAGCAATCGGCCAAAGGTGGAGGGGAGGGGGTATTCTGCTTCCCGGCACAGGTATTATACACTACCGCATCTCGGATATGTTTACAACACTCGCAAGATCATAGAGCAAGAAAATTGTTTATTTTGCTAAAAATGTGCGTGGAAACTGTTAGAAAATCAAGTTGGGCAGCCTCTTCCTCTTACGAGATCAGATCAGCCAGATCGGCTAGATCGCGCAACTATCCCCCTGCCGTCCTGGCCGGTTCGTTCCTCTTTGAAGATTTTGCGATCGCGATCCGATGATGATCCTCTGCAGCATCTTTGCTGATAGGCATGATCCGTATATAAACCACTAATATCGCTGTTTCTCCGATGATGAAATTTTTCCGATATTGTTGCTGATCATGATCATTTCGTAATATCATCATAACGTAAATTACACGAATTTGTACCACATTTTTCCGCGAGTTGCAACTGCTGATGGGATTCTCTGTACCGATGGTGTGGCGGCGGGGCACTTAAGCCGTTTGTTTGACTTTTTTAGGCAAGTAGGTCGCATCAAATAACCTCTTATCACGCGAGACCCCAGAAGTAATGCAAGACGATCATCGGTGGCCAAATTGATGGGGATAAGCGCTTTTAGCTCAACGCTAAGCTGCTTTTCTTATTTATAGATCTTCTTTTCTCTGCAACTGGTTGCTGCCGAGGAGGATTTTTATCGTTTCGCCAAATCTTAGAAATAATTTACTGAAATTGGATCCTCTGACAGCTTGAGTAGTACAAACAGAAGGAGTTTTTCTCATCATACTTTTTTTTTTTAGCACAGTCATAATTTTCAAGTTTTAATTGCAAGATCAAAGGTGATCGTAGTCCACCAGATGTAGAGTGCTGGTACCTATTTTGCGAGATATAATTGCTTTTTAACTAGGTCTGCAAGGTAAAAGTGTTTGAGTCGGTCATATTTTCAAAGAATACTTTTAATTTTCCTTAAATAGGTTAAGCTGAAATTAACTGTTTTTTTTTAAGAAATATGTTTTCGATGTAAAATGATATCTGGTATCACTCTTGCTGTCTGCTGGAATACTAAGCTTAACAGGAATTTGAAGTTAAGATATAACGTTTGGATAGAGTTTTTGTAGTCTTAACTTAATCACATGCTATTTGATTTTTATTTTTTCTATTTGATATTTGAATTTGTAATCAATACTCAGTTAAATTGTATATATTAACTATTTTTGAAAATTAATTTCCTTTTTTGGTAATATGTTCTTTACTCATATACCTATGTTTTGAGCAAATAACATTTAACTAAACTACTATAGGCGCAATAAAATTCAAATGCTTATTTCTAAAATTCAAATGTACCAAACCTTTCTCATGTTCCCGAATTGCTTTTCAAAACATTCCTGATTTTTAGACTGGAACAGAAAATAAGCATTGATAAAAGTTGGTAAAAGGAACACAATTTGAAATCAATCCGAGCACTTGTTAAAGCTGGCACGTAGCTGAGAAATTTCCACCAAGAAATTAATTAATTACTAAAAACTTTAGCATAAAAACCTTAATTTAAATGAAAGAAAATTTTCAATTGGTGTCCGGCTAAGGTAAGCGCGACTAACCAGCAAATTGGTTGACACTTTTCAACTAGAACGAATTAAACATTTCGATTATATAGACAAAGTCCAGCAAATGTTTTCTCCTAAAAAGGTAAATAAAGTAAAAGTACGGACACACCTTAGTCTCGCCGGATTAACCTGAATTTAGCCGCTGATAGACTGGGAGCAAGTTCAGTGTTTTCTCATTAGCACTTGGGGCAAGGAGGAAGCGATGAAACCGACATTAAGTGGTAACCGGCATCAGTATAACCGCATTCCTGGGACTACCTCTAAAATAATTTCATCGGTGCATTTTCTCTGCACATGGCTTTGATTAGAGGCGATTAAAATATTTTAATTAAAAGCGCCTCACACTTTTAAATTGCGATAGAAAAAGGAAAAGCGAAAAATTTCAATTTGATGAAAAAAATTGCTCTGAATGCCCAACAAGCGTCGCCGTGTCCCGCTTGCCGGCTTTTCCTGCAAAAGGTTTCAAGTGCAAATCTAACACGGATGAGCGCCCAGATATAATGAAGATTGTTCTTTTAAACAATACCCGCTTTTGCGCAAATCATGCGTGTCTTTGGGCTAATCATGAAATTTAAATTAAAACGTCATTTCAAGTCGCACAGTACCCGAGGAAGAGGAAGAGGAGCCGCGCGAAAAGAAGACTATACTTATAAGAGTATATACATAGTTATATACTGCCGTCTTGGATGTTGGTGCACAGCAAAAGATTGAGACGTTAACAGGTTCCTTGATCTTTCTCTTGAGCCGGGTAACCCTGAGAAAATGGCACTTGTAGACTAATGATGATTTGAATTTACATGCAGCGCACTCTGTGATATGATGGTATGCCTGCATTGCATTCATTGTTTCATATTGCATTTCGACAGTTATCGTAATTAGTTCACGTTGAAATTCAAATTGGATGTAGATCTTATATGGCGTGTGCAATTCCACGAATGGAAATATTGTGGCAATTCATGAGGCCAAGGCTTACTAAGTAAACGGGCGTGGTTACTTGTGGTTCGTCATATTTTAAAGACGGGAAAGGGACTGAATTGGTCTTATGTTCTGGCAAAGTATTTGCATTTACTAGATTGCGAAATCATCTTCAAATAAATTTATTCAGTGCTTGAGCATTTGATCTCAACGTAAAATTATCATAGAAAAACCAAAATGTTAAGAACATTTGAAAAAGATCTGATATTTGTATGTGCCTACATACACAACCTTTTTTTTCTGCCTATTTTATTATTCTGGTTCTGTTATGGAAAGTTCTGTTTATTATTTAAAATTGAAAATTTATTTCGTATAGTATTTCCAGTTAACATTTTACTTAGTAATAATCACTTACCACTTATCGTGAATGTTATTTTCGCCAAATTTCTAAAAAACAAAAAAAAAAACAATAATTAATTCGTGTTACGAAAACAAATTTTTTAATTATTTATTAACAAGTTTGAAACTAACAAATAGTTTAAATTTTAAAAGTATTTAATTTTTATAAGCATAGTGTTGTTACATACTTTTGCCATAAAAATTTTCGTTCGAAGAGGCTTTAATTGACCGTAACTGATTAGATTTATTATCTTGCATAAAAACTATAAAGTAATCAAGTCAATTTCAAAAATTCCCCCACGAATTATATCTAATTTGACACGTTATCATTCGATGAAGTTTTTTCTGTTAAACGAGTCGGTGAAAACCAATTGTAGCATTTTTTTGCCTCTAATATAATATGAATGGCATAACCTCGAAACGTCTAAAGAAGATATCTCGATCGAGATGAAAAGAAAAGACCATTGACATACCAAATTGTACCACTATACTGGTAAACTCATTATATCCATATTAATTAAATTGGTCGATTATTTATAGTGCAATTATCTCTGCAGGGATCCCAGTAAAATGGTATTGAAAAATACAACAAAAAAGTAAAAGAATAAATAAAAAACAAAAACAATTTGTTTTGGTCGTCTGTTCGATTTGCTTTCATTTTACTAGTGCACTCTGCGTCTATGAACCCTTTCTGCTGTCAGTTCTTTTCCGTGCAGGTGAATCTAATTGATTCCGGATGGAAATTGATGGATTCCGCTAAATGCTGTGAAATTGTGTTAAATAAACCTGCTGCTTGGCAGATTCGAGTTGGTCTATGAAATTATGAATAATTTGACGTGTGCTTCAAAATTGAAACAAAAACTTATAGAAAAGTTTAAAGCGTTTATTTCTGCATAATTTTGATCGTTTTTATTTAAGATTAAAAAAAAACGATTTACTATTGTTCTGCAATTACTGTTCTACCTCTTTATTTCTGTGAACGGAAATTCTTCAAACGGCGTAATTTGCACCATCCTCTCGTTTGAAGGCTTAAAAAAAATAACTAGTATTGAATTCGTTGCAGCAATGAATTCTGCATTGAAAACAGAAATTAATTTATAGCAAAAAGTACTTAATAATAATAAAATTCCGAATATTAAGTATTGGTGGGTAAGTTCAAAGTGGTGATGTAAATTCATTAATTAGTCGAAGCGAAAATATGTGCATTTATAGCTTATTCGATGCATCAGTCAGACAGTGCCTCGAAAATGTATATATTCATGTGATAACATATGCTATATTATTAAATTTTGTTTATAATCTGTCCTTCATAACTACTAACCTATCAAATAAAACCTTTCCGTCCACTATACTGCTTATGTACGGCAAAAATCTCCAAATAGTTGACTTGGATTGCCGAATTAAGTAATTAGGCATTGGGGTATCTATCTTTGATGTTAAACAAAGAATAGAATTTGAAAATTAATAATGTTTTTAATTCCATATAGGGAATACAGAAGTTTAAATTAATCTACAGAAACTTCTTTTTAAGCGACAAAAATAAAAAATGACGTGGCTGAAAAGTATTTTAAAAAAAATTTTTGGTTTATTATGATCGTAAATAGCTTAAAGAAGAATTGTATTTAATTAGAAATGCTTTGGGTAAGGAACGTATTTATGTCTCGAGTACGCTTAAAGCGCACAGTAGTATTTGAAGCATAAATAATTTTATCGATTTGTATGATCGTAAATACCTTTGAAGCCGAAGGGCGAAGCAGTTTCGTAGTTGAACGTATTTTAATTTTATGATCATTAGTAAGAAAATCTTAAAAATTATTCGCCTTTTTACAACAATTCATTTTTTCTCTATATGTATTATGAACAACAGATTTAAGGACAAATTTTAATTGAAAAACAGAGCAAACCTCTTTTTCAGCTTGTAAAGGAAATGCTTTTGCCAGTGGGGAAGAAACGAAGAATGGGTTCTCGTATAAACGGTATAATTGAAGAGTTTCACTGCTACACGACAAAACTGGAACAATATTACCTCTAGTAACTGCGTCATTATTTCCCAATATATCGTGTTTTGTGTATGTACACACCTCGTAAATGCCATCTTCGTTTAGTGCATGTTGCAGAAGACCTCGTAATTATTTTTATTTACAACTTCCCGTCAAGCGAGCAAAGCTAGCTAATTATGGCAGGGGTTTTTGCATGAATCTGGTGGAGTAGGAGCCCCCGCGAACAGGAAAAAAAATAACAGAAAATTGAGTCAGACCTTGCCCTCCTTCAAGTGCTCGCGTTCTTCTCTTCGGAGAAAATAGTCTAGCGACCTGAAAATTACGTCTTGGGAACTTTGCGATCGCAAAAGATGTTTCCTTTGAGACTTGGTCAAGTTGAAAAAAAGAAAAGGCCTCAAACGTGCAGAAACACTCTGACTTTCTTCGATTGAAATTGGCTGAAGATGGGACGAGGGCCGGTAAAAAAAGCACCATGAAGAGGTAGCTTCAGGCTGCTCGGCCCTTGGCTCGCATTAAATTGAAAACTTAGAGAAATAGGACATTGGTTGATCACGTTTTTTAAGAGTCCACAATCGGACATGAAGCATGATTCACATTTGTTTCCACCAAACTAGCACGACAAACGGACTAGAAGGGATTCAGAGAACAAGATAGGCTCCGGCTACATGATACCAAGCTGGAAAAATATTTGTTTTTTCTATTTCGAGGTGCCTTTTTTGTGCTCCAACTCCTATTGAATTATATATCCAATAAGCGGGGCATTAAAGTGAGTTATCAAGTGGGTCTAGTGGGAACCGTCCTCCGCTCAGGTGAAAAACGAACAGCGAGCCGCGAGAGTCGTGATTGAGTACGGCAAGACAATGTCATGGCAAGTAAAATATTTGCGAGATATGTGCTGCACAATGCGCCCTGACGTGGATAAACATTTAATCAGACATTTCAATTTGGCCCTTCATGTCCCCCTGGATTATCCTCCACCGCAGGTCTGCCACTAAACGCTCTCTGTTTTCACAGCCATTAATTCCACTTCTTCAGTTTTAGCGGGGCAATGGGGTGCAATTATCTAGTAATTTTCAATTACCTCACTTTTGTCTCAAGCAAATTGCTAGTTAGACTAGACAGGCTTCTAGGGCAGGCTCCTTAAAGGTGTGCAACTGCCGCCGCGTGGCTGTACTGTACAGTCACTTTTCTAAACTAAAGGCAGATGTTGCACCGACATCGGACGGTGCGGCAAACATTGTTGAGTTAAGATTTACTTTTTAGAGAAGTCCCATAAGGCAACAGGAATAATTTAATGATCATTTGGATCCACCTGCATGGCTTCGAGAACTTTTGTGTAAAAGAATTCCCTTTGAAAGGAAAATTACTAACTCGGCGCAATGATGAATGTTCTACCCGTCGCGATAGTGAATAGAATAGTGAATAGATCCGCTCTACTAGCCGCCGCGTTCTAAAAAATTCTGTAATTTATATCGCTTGTTTCTATGTACGAACACGTTTTGATTAATTTGATGACATTTAAAATTCAATTAGCTTTAGGGTATTTCTTGCCCTGTCTCTTACCTTACTAAAGTTCTAGGTCAGACAAATATGATATAGTAATAATAATTGCCTTTTATTTCCAGCCGTTAGCCATAAAAAATCGTTTTCTTTAAATACATAGTTTTACGCTTCAGGTAAATTAAGTAAGAATTTTAACATTAAAAGTGTTTGAAAATAATGGTAATTTATGGTAAAACTTATTTCATACATTTAACGTCTTTTATTGCCGTCGACATTATGAAATTTAATTTTAATTTAACAGTGATATAAAGTCATTGAGCCGCAATTTTCTACGTAGTATTGCTTTTTCATGGTAAAATAATTGTCAATGATTACTAGGATTCTGAAATAGTAGAAACCAGTCTGAGTAAGCAATATAGCCTCAGGAAAGTTGAGATTTGATGAGGAAAATGCTTTTTTACGATAGAAATTATACTTTCAAAGTACCTACATATATGAAAAACGTCCATCATCATTAAGAATTTGCTTGGAAAACTCTTAGCTGCCGCGGGGATAAATTTTACCGTAAATCTAATAAAATTTCATTAAGAACAATTAAGTCAGTCTATAGTGTTAGATGTCGAAAGGTGCAATAAGAAATTAGCATTTTTAATTATTTGCCATGATCCGTCAGTGCATTTGCTTGATAGTCGCCGCTATTTCCTCCTGGTCGCTTCTAAATACCAACCAGGGAAAGCAAATAGCGCATAACTTGGTGGCGAAATCCGACATTGAATGTTTGAATCGTTCCTTTTTTACTTTGAGATGCTAAAAACGTTTTTCCGACACTTCCAACTGTTCGTTTCCCATAAAATAAAACCACAAGAATTTCAACAAGGTGGCAAGGTTGCAGTAGCTTGCATGCAGAATTTCATTTTATTTCCATGATCCCATCGCCCCAAAGTGCAACAATTTACCAGCAGCTCTGATGATTGCTTCTCGCGTCCCAGTTTTGAAGACGAAACGATTTTTTACCTGGTTCACGGTCGTATCCCCCCCCCCTCCCCTTACCATGTTTTGTTAGAGGAGCCCGAGTTACCGCGACTAACTTGGATTTCAACTTATCTTATGGTGCTTGGGTGCTACTGGCATTTCGCGCTGCCGATTGTGTCTCAGCCGGCGAAAATCATGTCATAGGCACTCTTTAGAGATTCTGTGCGATCACACAAGACAATCAGAAAAGAATGGAAAATTGAGGAAAAATTCAGCGACTATCAGCCGCTAACTGTTCTCTATATGCAAATTTTCATCGGAACACGACAGACGCCCAGGCATAAACAACATACTGAGTAGGTACCTCTGGGTGCCTACATCATCAAAGTCAGCCAGATAAAGCCAACATGCTTTGAAAACTTGCGGAAAGTGCTTAGGCGCACATAAGATTAGAGTGGCCTGTTACCTGTGGTACCTTCGCCCGGAAAAACTAGTCCTGGACCGACGCTAGCGCGACTGCGCTTGGACACAGTCGAAACTGGAAATCCGCGCAAGATTGGCACTCGAATGCCCAGCTTCAGCACATGCCGCGCTTTAAATGAATTTAAATAATTCCTTAATTTATTTTCAGTCAGCGCAATGGTTCATTATTTCGCGAGGTAGGTACCCAGGTATCCGCGGTCGCCAATCCGGATCCTATCGAAGATCCGCAAATGCGGTGTGTGTGCGCGCGAGCGCGAATGCGCCTGTTTCCGCGGTTGCAGCGTTTCTCGCATTGTTTTGGTGGCATGGTGCATGTGCGCATGCGTTGGTGGATTGATGCTACTTTACGGTTCTGTGACCCATTTAGGACCACTGCAATTTGGCCGCATTGGAAAGCAGAATGCGAGTTGGAACTTGTATGCCGCGCGCTCTCACTACTCCAAATTAGCATACGGCACAGAACGCATAGTCTCGCAGCACGCTTTATACGCTTACCCCGAATGGGGACGGCGGCACGCAGAATGTTTTGCGTGAAAATGAAACTTGAATAAATTATTTATAAGCCTCAGTGGGGCTCGACCCGAGAACCTGTTCAATCAATCTCATTCGGAGCGCCTTTGTTTACAGACCCCGGAGGTTCGCGGCCAGCTGCTGAGATCTAATAATTCTTCCCACTTTTGGTCGATTCTTTCGATTTCTCTCCGGTTGGTAGACCATAAATAGCCCGAACTATAGTCGAATAGTGAAAAATAATAATTAGATTTTCTGTCTGGGGAGCTATGGGAAATTAGTGGCTACTTCGTGGTGCCCAGCAGACCTGGGAGTCCATGTCTCCGGGAAGCGGCGCATTCAATTTTCCAATGTCTTGTTAATTTCGTTTGCGCGAACTCGGACTCATGTCCTGAGGCGGTCATGATAAATATCTTAAAATAATGTACCGTACAGAGATGACCCAATTCCGCTGATCGGTGAACACTGGCCAGTGAATCTGCAGCTGATTCACGCCAAAAAGTATTTTTGAATGTGCGAAAAAGGGTTGTGCTTTTTTATTTATTATATGCCTCATACTCTTTTGCGACGGGTACTCTTCCCGTTGGCGGTAAATTTATGAATCAAATGGACGAATAAAATATTCAATTTAACCTCGAGCGGCTCGTTCGTGAGAATGCAGCCATTGACTGGCGGCGGTGGCGGCGGTTAGGTGGTTCCCCCGACGTTTATTCAGTTCATTATCGGTCGTTATCGGAATGTCCTCTTCGCGACGGCGATGAAAAGGATTTTTCGAGAAGTGGGTTAGAAATGAAAGGCTCGGAGGCATGCTAATTCCAGTTTGGTATGCAGTGATTTTATATGACAAATTGAGCATGCTTTTTGATTAACCACAATATCCATGTTCTGTAGGGAAATGTACGAGGTGGTAATGGAAAAGGGAGTTACCGATGCATGAGAACTTGCTCTTCGATTTAATAAAACTCGTATTTATTAGGCTCCTGTCTATTGAGGGCTTGTATGAATACAAGCCTTCGTCTTCATTTCTTTTTCGTCTTGTTGTAACATTTTATGACGTCAGAGAACAAAATATGAACTAAATAGTAATTAAGACGAAGACAAGTGCTAAACTTTTCAAAATCGTTTTCTTCGCTTGACATTTGATATTTCAAATTGATCATAATAAATTAAAAATGCACAATTCGATAGTATTCAAGTAATGTTGCTGTAGGTATACCTATATCTTTTTCTCATTACGTCTCACAAAGTCAACCCAAAGCTTGATTAGCTTCATCAAACTAAGGAATTGGCTAAGTATAGAGAGGTTCTGAAAATAGAAAGTAGACTAGAATATGGTTGGTGTATGATAAACCCGAGAACGGTGTTATAGGTATTAAATTTTAAATAAACTTGCCTGCAATTTAATTAGTCAAGTATGCTAAACTGCACTCTGAACTTTTCTATAAGTAAATTCGACGGTTTAAAAACAAAAGGACTACGCCACTACTCAATACGTTTTCTGAATGATTGAAAAATTGCGAAATAGATTTCTATTTATTTTTTTTAAAGAACAACGCTCGCCTATAAAATGTATCTTAAAGATATTTACCTACATCCCCACGGGCGGCGCAAAGATCTACTTTTACAACCCATTTAACAATATTCAATCCTCGGTTGTATGGGGAATAATTTAGCACCTTTCCTAGTTTCTCTCCTACTTAAGGAGAAGGCAGGTGAACAAAGGCGTCTTTCATTTTTCATGAAGGAGAAACATACCATTTGCCGGCGACTCAGATATGTGTGATGTGATGTTCAAACAAAATAAAACGCATTTATTTTCATAAAATTCTCAACGCACATAAATCAGATATACTATATAATGTGTTTGGATCTATATGTGCTGACTGAATAGACGCAAGAACAACAGATGATTGATTCCCGACTTGAGATGTAAATTTTCTATTTATGGAACTGGAAGTGTTACAAAGTGTTATGTAGTCACATCGAATTGAATACATGAATAAATCGGCGAAACGATTCGGTTGTAATAGAAGTCTTTAAATAATTTCTGAATCGGTGTTTTTGAGATTAATGGATTTTGTTTGAAAGTAAAGTAAACTTAAAAGATTTCGAATTAGCCAAAAGGAATTGTGCAGGAAAAAGCAGTTCGCAAACATTTTACGCACTGTTATATACCTATTTGGCGCACGCCGTTTTTTAATATCTTCAGCATAAAGCACGAGATCTCATCTAACGAAACTCTTTTCATCTGAAGTAACCGTCGTGCTGAGTGAGTTAATTTGTTTGAAGGTAAAGATTAACTTTTATACTTCTATCAATTAACGGTATACAGTGAAAAACAAAATTTCTCATTAACTCTTTCCCATCATGTATTTTTCCAACTATTACTTCCTGTGAATCGATTTGTCAAACAGCGTGAAAATTAACTAGGAAGGAAGAATGATAAAAAAAATCACAAGAGAAATTTACGACATGAATTGTATGGTAAACAACCTTCATCTACGGGTAAATAATGGACAAACCGACCTGTACAAATTCATATTACTCGACAGTATGGGAGCGTGCTCTTACGCAAACAAGCCGATGGGAAAAAACACCTAAATTGTTTGATTAAAGCTAAATTCATCCACACGAAGTACCTCATGCTGTTTGATCAATTGTTACTGCATCGTGTTTATTATTTTACGCAAGACAGCAATTTTTTATAAATGTTATTAGCATTGAATTCCTTTGTGTCATTGCATGGTAGCATGAGTATAATTTCAAGTTTATTTTATTGCGATAATTTGATTCGTAAATTTTACCTTATTTTTATGTAGCTTTTCCGAGGAGTAAATAAAATAAAATGGAAAATTGCAATGGTGGATATAGTTGTATAACATAACTTTTTTGATTAGTGGGTGAATTAATGAATTATTCATATCAAGACCACCCAAGTTTTCATTGAACGTTGAAAATAAGAAGAAAATTAGTTTTATTCCGAAATCTTATACTGTAATGCATATTACAAGTTGTATAACTATTACAAAAACACCAGTACAATATAGATAGACTCAAAAAGTGTGCAAAAACTGGTACATATTTTGTCTAAAATTATATTTTCAACGCACAAATTATCCTGCGCAAATTGCCAATATTCTAATGCATCGCAATCAAAGGATTAAAGGTTGTCTAATGATATAATTGCTCTATAAGTATCTGAAATCTGTTCGAAATCAAGCACCACTTAGCAAAACCCGTCCTAAATTACGAGAGGACTACTGCCATCGCTTAGTGAGCCGGCTATTTGCCTATACATCTGGCCTCATTAGGACTGAAGATTCTTCCAAGTTTTCTTTGTAGTCTCACACATCAGGGCAAAGTAGCCGCAGACAAAAAACACCTTTTAGTGCGAATCAGTCCATAATAATAAAACTTACAGCGCGTCTCGCAGAAGCGAGCGTAAAAAGAGAAGAAGTGGCGGAAGATTTAAATCCGCCAACAGAGGAAAGGAGCTAATCAAATCAAATCACACTAAACTGCACACTGCACCGGGCGGCGCACAGCATCTTTAAGACGCAGTGGCATAGCGCAGAATCCCCGAGCTTAGGATCAGACTAGCGCACATCAGCCGAGTGTATGATGTCGTCCCGGGCGCATTACGTTACGCACTTCTCTGGGCCCTCGCAAGGTAGGTTAGGTAGATATACTATAATCAACCGCATTGGCGACAAGTAGCTGGAAAAATAAGTGAAAAACCAACAAAAAGGCATAAAACGAAGGAAAAATGAAGCGAGTTGGTTTTAGATCTTTCTGCACGTCTGTGATGTGAATGAACGGCCGATATACATAAAAAGGCATATCTCATCTTCTCCGCCGTCGTCTGCGTCCGTACGAGACTTCTTTAAATACATGTAACTTGCCCAGCAGGAATTTTCTAAAGATGGGGAAAATAAAAAAAAATAAATAAAAAATACGCGAAGGAGCGCATAGTCAGAACCTGCTGCATTAGGCATTAGACAGGCACAGGTTATATAAAATAAACCGCAATTACAAATAGAATAGGAAAAATCCCCCAAAGATATTGCGCCGATACAACTCGAATTGGACCTGTTTCGCGCCATCGTACCTGGAGGTGTCCAATTTGAAAAGTGAAGGCGATGTGTGTTCTCCGCATGTGAGCAAGCATAATTATGCCGCACCATCGCACACCTGGACGGACACAAACATTTTCACAATTAGTGGAATTGCATTAAGCTACAAAAACCGGTCAAATGTGCATTTAGCTCAGTTCCGTACTAACTTAATCCACAATAAAAAAACATTTTAAATTATGCAGATTTAATTCCTAAACTTTAAAGATGCCAAGGGTAAACTAACACGGTTTATATGATGATATGTTAAATAACAATAGTGTTATCATTTTGTTGTTTTATTACTGCACAATATTGCAAATCTATAGAGACTTTAATTCAAAAACTTTAAGTCCTTAAGCTATCGCATTTCGTTTGATGCAAATTTGAGAGTGTTTGTTCATATTAGCTCATTAAAAATTTTTTATTAGTAGTGATTTTCTAACAATTGAAAAAAATTACAAATTGATTGTAATTTTGATAATCATTACTATAATTGAATAGTAATTGGCTTTGCAAACGAATTAAATTAATGTTTGTAAAATTACTTATATTATTAGGAAGAAACTTCAAAAGTGCGCGAAACTCACAGTCCTAAATAGTTTTTTAAAGCTACAAATTACGCGTTCATTCGGAATGTAGAATATTTATAAGTAACTTGGAACTATTACAATCTTTAAAAGTTGATGAATTTTTTAAACTTTTCAGCCTACTTTTAATTTTCCGTCGTTCTGTCGGATTCTGAGTAGCAACCACTATTTATTGATTGGACGAGTCAATTTGTTTTGCGAAATAACAAATATTGAACAGTCTAAATTCCTAAAAAGTATTTAAAATATTAAAGTAAAGAAAAAAAGAGGTTTTAAAGAATGAATGCTCTAATAACAGCAGATTTGAAAGGCGTTGTTGATAAGCTTGATAAAATATAGTTTGCGTATACACAGTTCGTTCGACTTAAGACGAAGGATGTATAATCTTAACTTATCTTATCCCACTATACTAGCTGCTGTCTTTCAAATTCACAAGATTTCAATAATGTACCTACTGTCTATTTACGTAACTTCTGGGCAATTTTTAATATAAAAATTTGAGTATTTGATCAAAAAGTTTCATAAAAATTTGATAATGATTTGAAATGAGGTAAATTGTGATAAAACCAACAAAGCTTTTCCTTCTTCCTAGTGGAAATGAAAAAAAGGTCACCTCGCAGGCATGACGGGGGGGCAACAAAATATGCGATTATGCGCGGACACCGTGCTCGACATGCGGGTACGTGACCCGGTTGCGGCTCACTCCCCAGTCGTGGGCGCATGCGTATAACGCCGCAGTTGCCCGGTAATTACCCTGCCGGAGATTATTTAAAACGCAGACTTGCGAGCTCGTTTTGCAAATTATTAACTTTTTCTTTGGCGCGTCGAGGTGTTACCAAAGTTCAAAGGAGGCTGACAAGTGGACGGCGGCACGGCGGCGCGCACAAAAACGCTGCATTTCTCCGGCTGAAAAGCTTGGGCGTGGAAAATTTGCCTTTTGCACTGTTATTCGCGGCTCCGTTCTGAATTAATGGGTCCAGGCGTTGTGCGTGCTCTGTCGGTAGTTAATAGCAAAATGACAACGTAATATGACCTTTTTTCGCGTTGTTTTGTCTTCTCCCCGAACAACTGTTGTTCATTCAGGTGGATAATATCACCTGAGTGACTCGACGCTTTTTAGTACACGTGTCATTGTTTCGCGAACACTGAACGCTATCATCATCTTGGCCGCCGCCGGGCGGAGCCCTTCTCAAAGTGGCCAACATTCTCTAGGTGCAGAATTTCTTTTGTTGCCATATCAATGCAACTCGCGAGTTATTTAAAAAAATTTTAATGAACATTGATGAAGAGATTTTGTCATGGGGGTCATCCAGGCGCTTTTTATTATTTTTTATGAATAGTGTAGGTAGGTTTATTACCTGCATTAAACCCGGAAGCTCAAGCAACCTGTTGACTTCCATCAGAGAAGCCTTGTTCTTCCTTTGTAATTATTCATAAAAGCCACTGACTGAGTTTGCTTAGTAACAAAGGCTCATTTTAGGTTTTAAACACAAATGGCTATTGAAGTGTATAATACAAGTAATTTAAAAATTAACATATAGAGAACGCAGTAAAATTTGTAATAATTATTGTATAGGTACACTGGACATTCCCATTGAATCCAAGAAAAAACATTTTGATCCAGGACGAAAAACGCTGTTATAATTGTATAAAAAATAAAATAAATATTAGTGACAAAAAAACTCTTTTTGAACAATTGTTCAGCGTACTATATGAAAGGGAAACAAATATTTTATTATACTTATTTTAACAAAAGTGCATATTTTATGTAACGAAAGTTATTTTAAAAGTACTTGTCCCAGCACATAAATACATACGAGTATTAAGTCCCTTTAAAATAGTCAAGTTCAAAGTAATATTTATATGTAATATTATACAATGCAATCGAATTAAATGCTTTTTGAATTTTTTTTTCAATAAGTGTATTAAAAATAATTTAATTTAAAATAAAGAGGTATAAGAAATCTTATGGTTCGCATGAATTTTGCCGCATAAAGTTGAAATTTTAAAAATTATTGCCTTTATTCCTGTTTCCTATTTGAATTTATAAGAAGTTATTACTATTTTAAAACTCAAGACCTTTAGATATGAGTGAAGTATGTATATACATATTTTAATGTTAATAATGAAAAAACCAAGCTGGTTGAACGTTCTTAAAATATTGATATTTTATTTGAATTAATTTGTTTAATTTTCTCACAATTCAATTTTAGTGAAAATCTTAACTTTTAAAGTTAAATCTTAATTAGTGACTATGTTTGAAAATATGTCAAATTTTAAAATGAAAGAATTCTAACAGAATTCAAAGTATAATATTCAGGGAAAGATTTAAAAATCTCTTGGTCATTTCACTGATAGTTTTCATTATTGTACAAAATATGTTTCTCTTTAATTTTAACTCATAGTCTTTCTTGTAAAGATCTAAAATTGATTTCCGCATATTTAAATTTTTGCTAGTTTTCAATCGATTCTTTAGACCAGTTTTTGGCTGATTATAATTCTCCGTATTTTATTAGTTTGAAGCCTCTTAAGAATGAAACTAAAACATAGTGAAAGAAAATTATTCTTATAACGCGACCATTAGGTAAATTAAGAATATATATGTAAGTGAAGAAAATTTAATTAAAAATTTTTGCTACTTTTTAGCATAAAAGTGACTACTCACTCTGAAATCAAATCTTTTAAGAGATTTGATTACGTTTTATTCTCTATTCAAAAATTCTTCGTTACAGTAAATTTAGTATCGTCTACACCATAGTTCAGTACCTTCAGATAAATTTCAAGAAAAACAAAATCAGTTAAAGTAATTCACGAACGAGCACCAAAACCAATCGGGGTGAACGTTCTCGAGGCATCAGTTTGTGATCGTTCGTTCAATTTTCAATCGTATGGAAAAGAATTTCACCCTAGAAAAAGCACCGCTTCAAACAGTTTTCATGATTTTTGCAAATCACTCTAGAAAAACCGAATGCGGAAAGTGTCTCCAGCATAGCATAAGATGCCGAGGAAGAAAGCAAATTCTCTCTGGCCTAAGAGTCTTAAGACATGCTTCGCCTTTCGCGGGCTTCTTGACTCAAAGTGAGAGTAATAAATAAAAGTTTGACAGGAATTTCTTATGAATGATAAAAATCTTAATGAAACCGAAATACACCCGATAGCCAGCCGTGTCTCAACTTTCCTGCTCAACGTGATCCATTGAAGCGAATCAGAAACTTGAGATTGTAGTGAAAAAATATTTTCACCTTTATGCACGGCGCATTAGGTCTTGAAATACCGAAATAATTTGACGCCTCCGGTGCTCAAAATACAATCTTGGTAGAAGCATCTTTGGAGATGATTTTGAAAAATTGTCAAAATGTTCGAGTAAAATGGCACAGAGTGCTGGCACGAAACGAAAGAAACAGGTTTGCCGCCTGAGTCTTTCGTTCCTACCGTGCCCTCCGCCTAATTTGGCTTGCAAGGTGTCACGTCCGTTTGGGAGGTATGCACCTTGAACTTGGCATCCAAGTATCCAACTGTAATTGGCATCGTAGCCGGCAATTTTCCCAGTTATTCTCATTACGAGCCAACCCAAGCACTTCTTCCTTGATTCGCTTAATTAAGATCGCCGCAAGATGCTTGAGTGATCTACATAGCGAAAAGAATTAAGCGGGATTTCTCACCGGTCGACAGGTTGTGTCTCACCCGCGAAAATTAACACGTAACGACTCTTTACAATTCATCTTAATTTTGTTCTTTTTTCATTATTTTCTGGATTAAAATTTTTATGTCTTAACTAAGAAGAGTAAAAAATTTTTTTTTGGGATCACTTACAGCAATCTGGCGAGCACGATCACCGAGCACAGGGGAACTAGACTGTTTGATCACTTGAACTGTGTCAGTATTCTTCGACTGAACTTAATCCTTTTCGGATGCGAGTGTCGAATAACCAAGAACTTTTCACTGAATGCAACTAACAGGGAACAAAAACTCTTAGCATTGAAATTTAATATTATTTTTGCACCACTCTGGTTCTTGCGAATGAACGCTGGTATCCTTGCTGGATAATGTTTCAGCAGTGTGAATATCCTGGGAGTTGCAATCGGGATTTGAGGAGTACTATCGCGGTATTTAAGGATTACTATATATATTTTTTTTCAAAACGCACTACTCAGTCTCCTCAAAACCTCCTTTATACGTTCCACTTGTGCTGTTCTTGGGGGAACACTTTTCTGGCTCTGAAACGAACTTGACCGTGGTAAGGTCGCCGTGGAACTAAAGTATACTCGAAGGTAATGAGTTGTTATATAAGTTTGAAGACTTCTTCAGCAGTAGAAGAAGGTCTTTCGCGTACTCTCTTTCTCCATTCCCTATTCCATCATCGCCGTACCCATGCCATCGCCTCGATCGTCATCCTCATCATCATCAGCGAGGCCAGATCCAGCCATTGAGTTCATTACCACCATTTGTGAACAATATGTAGCCTGGTGCAGGGTTCTATCGCCGAGTCCGCGAAGAAGAACTTGTAAAAACGGCTCGTGAATGAATGCATAAACAGCAGCCGTGGAGAAATTGAGAAAATGCTCTCGAAAGGTAGATTCTTCTTCGGTTCTTCGATCTTCACCTGGTGCACAGGTACACCTGTCTCATTTTCCCGTCTCGCAGTTTACGGAAATGTTTATTGCCTTTTTTCCTAAAATTCTTTAATTTAACATTGGAAGAGAAAAAGAGTTCATTGAACGGCCAATCCGTCTCCTCAGTGGTGGCTCAGATTTTGTCTGGATTGGACTAAGATCAAAGCCTGCAAATTTTGTTAGCCTCGACACACCTGGACTGGTGAAGAGACTACCTAAGAGCTATTAAACCAATCTCTCTTTGTGCCCTTATTCTTTCCCGCATTCTCTTCGAACTTTCTTCCTGCTTGTTCTGGCCGAAGAGAATGCTGATTCTGCGCATTCCCAAGATCGTGTTTATCGTACATACAACACCGGACTAATTAATAACTTTCCTCGTGAATGAAATATAAATTCACTTCGGCCGCATAGTTACATGTTCATTGCATGTTTCACTCATTAACAATTCCGAGACAGCGAAATATTTCCGTATTCTGGGACTCCTGTGAGTCATGACTAGTTCTTGGCGATTTCTTACAAATTAAATAGGTGATTTTGCAAGTTTTACTTTTTTAGGAATTTTTAATCGTTCGAACAACATGAACATCTTTTTTGTTCAGTTCATAAACGAGGTCGTCTGTAAATGGTATAGATGATCGATTCAAGAAAAATTACGGGAACATCGGGAATAAAGATACAGTTGTATGGTTTAACGGTTGCCGTGGTATTGTGCAATATGCTCTAATTTTGTCCACATATTCCTTTGATTAGCCATCGAAGAGAATAGTACATATTTCACAGATTTCTGCATAATTGCCATTTTAAGCTGAATGGAGTAAAAAATTCGTTAAAAACAAAAGTTTTATCAAAAGCTTTCCTTATGATTATTTTGCTATCATTTGACTTTTTTCTTTTTAATTTTAGTCTACAGAATATCTTCATTAGGTACAGACTATAGGGAAACATTCATCTAATATTATAACTTAGATACTACCAACATATGTATACAAAAAAACATTTTATCTTTTGAATGGGCTCTTGAAAACCATATTTTGTTCTCTGATGACAATATATAGGGTCCGCATTTCATAAAACAATATTTCGTTAAGTTACTCAAAAAATAATACAAATAATTCAACAAAGAGCACTTCAATACTTTTAATTTCATATTTAGATCTCTTCCAATCTATCATAAAATATTCAAATTCTAAAAGTCCCGGTTTTGAATTAAATAGATTTCACTAACAACGTAATAAAAACCACAAACACCACCTGATTGCTTTACAACATAACTTTAAAATCATAATGTTATGCAATTTTTCTCAATCTGTTGGAAGTTCCTTAAAAAAAGCCACAAAATTAAATTAAAATTCGATTATCACCTAATAATACATTACGACTTGAGGCCTAACAATGGAAAATAGGATGAAGAGAATAAATAGCTTTGATGAGATAATGAGGGTTTTTATGGTTCGATCGTTACTATTTTGCAATGTGGTTAGCTACTTGGCATTATCACAAGCGTGAATTTTGATTTCCAATTTATTTCACCAAATATCTCTTTCAATTTTACGCGGTTGGAATTTTTAATCAATTTCTACCAGCTAAATTCCGCGAAGTAGGTGAGTTTGTGAATAGAATGAACGAATTTAGTAATTTGTGCACAAATAGAAAGAATAAGGTTTGAACATTTTCCCAAATTAGGGGTAAAATAAGGAAATAATTTAGTTCCATATACCTACATTATGCTTGTTTCGCAGAAAGTGTTAAAATAATAATTAACTGCTGGAGCATGAAGACAAAGAGTCTAAAAATGGTGGTAAAATAAAAAAATAACCATAAGTTAAATTTTCAGCTGAGTGATGAATGAGCTCGAAAATTGAAACTTTTATGACTAATGTCGTATAATAATAAGTTTTATAGAAGGTCATAAATTCTGCGGGTTCAGTCGTCTGAGTAATTGCAATAGATAAAGAATATTTTATAACAACGCCTTTAAAAGAGACAAAGGTGGAAACTTACCTATTGTGGGAAAAAAAAGCTAAATTGAATTAGTTTTTCCAATTATTTGATCTGTTCATCTTTAAAGTTTTATCTAAAGTAATTTATTTTTATTTCAATAAAGCAATTTTCGGAAGGGCCGACTAAATCAAATTATAACTGTTACGGCTTGAATTAATGGAAAAGAAGAATGTTCTTGAGAAAATTACCAATAATTGGTTGAGAAGTTGGAAAAATGAATAATTGTTTATTTTTAAATGGATAAGTTCCTGTTTCGTATTTTATAGTAGCTTGGCTTTTATAATATTTTTTAACACCATATGAGACTTCCGGATTAGGTTGCTTATCCACAATTGTTACATATTAATCCGTAATTGCCTTTAATTATTATCTATTAGCAAAATACGATTATCACGGATCTTTTAAAAAAAACATATACTTACACTTGTTTTGCCTTTTCTTTTTTAAAACCATATACTTATTCAAATTATGAGTACCTATAGCTTAAAAAATCTAAAATTAAAAGACGTAATTTGCATTTTTTCAATTAAGTATGTATAACAAACATATGTACAAAGAATTATGATATTGTAATTACAAAAAGTATTGTATATATTTTCTACACACACAATGCAAAATTTTCCAAATTGTAATCTAAAACTAGGTGATTGAAAGAGTTCTTGGATTAGTCTTAGATTAATTTTGGTATAAAAAGTGCTGTAAATTTTCGTGTATGGGATTTTTTTTGGGGTGCCGATATAAAATTTGTAGTTAGTGTGTCACATTTGAAAGTTTGAACGGGTTTCATGATTGAGGAATATTTTGAGGGAGGGGCCATTTTATTTCCCTTTTAAATATTGTAAAAGTATACAACGAAAAGATTGGACACTCATATCCTACCATGCATGAAAGGGTTAACGGTGTGAACAATCGTCTCCTGTCTTTCTAAATTATTTACCAAGATTATTGAAAGGAAACATGTTGAATGAGGAAAGAATACGGAAGTTTTCAAGTCTCCCGGTGATAGTAAATTACTTTTCCTCGAACGCTAATGAGATGATTATCGGTAAGAAACTCTTAATTATGTAGGACCACCCTTACAGCCTCAAGTAAAGGCTCTATCCCCTCGTTATGACCCGTCAATTGAATCTTATCTCACCTTACACGCGCATTAAACTGTTCCTACAAGAAACGCGAACAATTTCAGACCGTTTTAATTATATTGGAACAGCCGCAAGTGGCCATAATTTCACTGAAATCACGTCGTTTGCAGGTTGCAAAAACCTTCCGGAAAAAGAATTTAACTGCTGAAAATTGCAGCATGGTTAAAAATAGCCGGTAGCACCGGCGCATGCACTGCGACATTTATTTGGTATCGCAAAATTATCAATGAAAGTCTTATCCAACCGGAAAATTTTAATTGAAAATTATCGCGCTCACCAGTGCCAGTGGTGAACGAATTTTTTTTTTTGGGAGATGAAAAAATCATGGAGCCTCCCAGGCATTGGGCAAAACAGCGCACTTGCATAAAAATGGGACGAGAAATTAAATTAATTTTTTGCCCAGTTTCTCTCCGCAAAAAAAGAAAGTTGTCTTCCCAGTGCCGTTCCCGTGCCGCAGCGGTCCGTCGCCCTCCGTTTGTCCGACTGTCCGGCCGGGTACTTCACTCGTCCGTCGCTCCCAAGAACGCTAGCCGCCGCGCGCCGTATGCGTCCGGCGGTGTGCGGAACGGTCGCGCAAGTTCAAAACGTAACACGGTTAACAGCGATCACGTCCACGTTACCTGGATTGCATTTTAAATATTTTTTCTGATTTCCATGTGCATATCTTGACACAATTTCCGATTTTTGTTCGTTTCGCTTTTGCCTGGCCGTCAATCACATCGCGCGTTTTTGGAACTACCGCAGTGGGACTATCATCCAAAGATCGGATGACACTATGCGGTGTCACTTTTATAGTCGTGTAACATACGGACGTGATCTGATCAGGTTCATGCAAATTTCTAAAATCCCATTATATGCCAATTTGAGGCTAGATTAATCTTCTAATTGGGTCGTCAGCTCCTCTTAAGACAGTTCAGTCTAGCAATCAATCTAGAAGATTGCACATCTATCTAAAGAAGTTTTCTCTCGTATCAATCGGTTTCCCCTCCAAAATCGGTTCGATCGTGTACCTCTTTACTGCGATTCTCTTACTATCTTATACAACTTCGAACCTAAGAGACTTTCCTTAGTGCTCTTTGAAGAACATTGACTTAAGATCGTCCGTGACTTTGACCGCGTGAGATGCTGAACTGGGTGCGCAGGCGCAGTGTACATGGGAATTCTTTCTTCGGAGAAATGCGCGACCAGTTAACTCTGAAGGTCGAAACCAGAAGGCGAGCTCCGAGGCAGTTCTGAGTTCAGTGGCAGAAGGTCAAGGTAGAGGAAGCGTTGTGCTGCTGCCGCTGCCGCTGCCGACGACGCGACGCATGCCTCGTTGGAGTTCGAAACCGGCAATGAATTGAATTTTTATAACGCGTATTATTTATTATGCATGCTCCGTGCAGACAGTTTGGATCCAATGGAAATTAATTTTATACGTTTTACTATTAGTGGAGAGGCGTTAGGCGTAAAATAATAAAAACTCCGGGAGAAATTACTGGAGTGAATTCATTTTCATGGCAGTTTTTGCATTGTAGATTTACCGATTTTTATTTCTTTAATAGTTTGTAATAATGCAGAATTATATATATATTAGAATTATTAATATTTATGTTTTTGGGGTGGAGTTGGACAAATATGAATTCAAGGTCAAAAATATAAATATATGTAGAAATATAAAGAATATTGTTCTCTAACATGTCACAAACTCCAAAATTATAATTTTTTGGAATCACAAGAAAATAAGATTTATTTTTCACATTTTCCAAATTTTGAAGCGCAATTTTTAATTTAGAAAAAAAACAAGAAAAAGTATTACTCGAAGTTTAAACCTTAATTTTAAATTTCAAATATGATTATTATAAAAAACAATATTATTTGACGAATAAAAATGTAGTGTCAAAAATTTATTTCAAAAGTAGTAATTTCTGGAAAGTTACATTTAAATTTATTTGAATGATCTTCGATGAAGTTCCTAAAAATGAATTCTAAATATATTTTTCGTCGGATTTTCAGTCGATCGTGCCCGTGCCTCTTTTCTTAATTAAAAAACTAAATAATCTTACAGATAAATCAAAACTTAAAGAAATAGGTACTGTATAAGTAGATTGTAAAATTTTGCCAAGAATTATTTACCTGTGTACATACCTACTTGAATTTTGAAATGTATTGTGTCAATTTACTGAGTAAAATTCTTTTTTAAGCTTTTTTAATTTTAAAAATCTCTAATCTAATCGTAAGGTTTGATTAAAACATCTAAAAACCAATCTTGGATTTTTTTAATTGAAATCTGATTTTAGTAGTTTAGTTTTGAGAACAAATATTTTAAACATTTTAAAAGATAGATCAGTAATGACTCATAAATTTTGTTTGCATAATATCCTTACATTAAAAATATCAGTTTGATAGTCTGAAGGTAAGAATTTGCATTTATTACTGCAAAATTATTAAAAGTTGAAGTTGTTTAATTAGCAATACATACATATAAATACAGTTTATGCACAAAAATAATATCTTGTTTATTGCCCATAGATACTTGTAAAGAAAGCAAAATAATCGTGCGCATTTCAAAGTTTATGGGATTGTTAAAAAGGCAAACATTATCTTAGGCCTTGCTTGTTTTTTCGAATAGTTTCTAAAATAGATCACATTTCTATGATCCATGTTGAGGTAAATGCAGTTTACGATCACTAATTGCAGCTTTGTCGGACCTCAATAGACCTTCGGCGGTGAAATGATCTACTGATCGCGAAAAATGCCGCTGTTGCCCGACCATTAACCTCTTTTAATTATGTTGAATGAATAGCAGCACCCTTCTTGATGCGGGTCCGTTATCATCAAAAGTGGGATCATGTAATTATGGTTTAAGCCAAAAACTATATTAAGTTGTTCTGCCGGCTGGTAAAATTAATATGCTCATATTCATAAATTTCCCATGAATTTGCATCTCTGGGCGTTAATACAATTATTGGATCGTCCGCATGCCCGGGATGTATTCAAATTCCGCGAAGCATAAAAACTTTTGGCGAGATCTACGACCTCGAGTGCCTGTCTCCCCTGCCGAAAACATAAACAGCAACTGGATGAGAGTTGCTTTTTCGGAATTTTTTATCATTAAGTTTGCGGCGTCATGCGAAATTTTGTGATGCTTGAAGAAGGGAAGTGTTACTGGTAGCAAATGGCATGATATGGTCTGGTCACCTGTCAGCTTTGATGTTCGAATTACGTGGAAGACGGTGTCAAAGGTGGAAGCTAACAATTTTCGAGACTGTCCGGACCCAACGTTTTGTCGTAAAAATTTTCTTTTTTTAATTTGTAGGGTCTTTGCCATGATTTTTTTTTGCGCCTTTTTAGATATGGCGGTTAGTAATAAAACCCACAAATTATTGCTGAGTTATACAAGTTGCCAGACAAATTTGGGACTGTTGGGCGGAGTGAATAAACCAGTAATTAGTGGGAACTCACCATTGTGACCATAGTTCGGCGCACTTTTTACGCTATTTTTATTTTTTATTTGTAGAAGTGTAATTGTCCTGTTCAGCAATGCAAAAAGGCTAAAATTCTTTGTAGGTATAAATTTCGGATGTAATTCCAGTATAAAATTAAGGCAAAATTTTTCACAGCTGGAAGTATCAATTTGATTCTGTTATTGTCTACGAATAATGAATATGCATATATCTTGGAAGTTTTTCATCACTGGGTGTACAACGTGGTATTTTCGACGGGCAGAAAATTCAAATAATGAGACTTGCAAAGCGTTAGTTCCTTACAGATTTTTGAGCTACCAACCGAAAAACCGAAAAAATATGCATGCTACAATATTCTGGTGAGATAATTGTACCCTTTAAACGCATGTTTTTTCATTCTTAAATTTTATTTATAAAATTAAAAAAATATTTATAATATACCTATAGGAAGAAAGAATATAAATATAAAAAAATACTTGTTTATATTTCAATATAATTTTAATACAATATCAGGCATGTTGTAGCTCTGCAACACTACACATAAGTACATCGAAGAGAACGTGAAAAACGTGAACGTCAATTTTAAACAAGCCTCTTTTATCCGAACAGTTTAAAATTTTGCACACGTTTACAAGTCCCGTGACAATGTAATATTTATCTTTTTCAGTAAAATATGGTGAATTATTTCTTCCTTGTAAACCCTCTCGTTATAGATATTAAATGAAAAACTTTGACAGGTAAAATATAATGAGTTATATGACGTCATTCTAAACTCAAAATAGCAAAAGCCCCAAAACATGTACATTCAAACATTTCAAAATAAAAGCTTATTTTATTTAAAGAATAAAATTATCAGTGTTTTGAAAAACCGATCGTTGTTCAATAAATATTGTCCTCAATTCATACTGTTGTATTGCTGCAACAAAGTGAATTTGTCTTTCATTTTACAGACTAATAATTATATAATTATAATGGCAAAATTAGTTTAAAAAAGTTTCACCAAAATCGAAAACAATTTTATGTATACATAGCAAGATATAAGCTTCAGAAACCCATAATTACCTACCGATTGAAAAGATTTGTTGTATTTCTACAAAAATAGTGATTTTATAAAAAAAAATTAGGTATGTGCGTAAAGCTTTCAAAATATTTTCCCAAAACGTTTCTTATCAAAATATCTAAGGTATTTTGACCTTTTCGAAGAAAACACAAAATAAAAAGCTAGAAAAACTTCCCATCTTGCGTGTTCTTTCATGTATGAAGACAGGTTTGAATTCCAATTTTGACGTATATCGAGAATGATTTTGAAGATCAGTTTGTTGGAAAAAAAAATTCAAAAAGCTCCGCACAGATATAGAAAGTACGGAAAAGGTCTGTCTGTAAAAAAGGTTACTATTAATTTCCATAAGGGCAGTCAACTGACCACATGGAAAGTACGTGACGAATTTATCATTTATCAAGCGTGCTCCGGTTGAAATATGCCTGGTATCGAACCTAATGATGGGCTCACTTCAAGCTGTGTTGATTTAAAAAAATTTAATAACATGATCAGCGCGGGCTGGAACAAACAGATAAGTCATTCGTACCTAATGGGCTTTTTTGCGTTCGATTTCAATTTTCTCAAAGTGGAAGAAGACCAATTACCTCAAGAACTTGAGCTCAACAAGATTGATTCTCACCCATAGGTGGGATTAGATCTTTTTAGAATTGTCTAACGGATACCTTAGATTTTTTCTTCGGATGCGATTGTTTTAATATTCTGCTGCATATTAAAAGTTTTTTCCCTTATTTCAAGTGCACCGAAATGACGAGAGGAACGCTTGCACCAAACACAAAAAACTGACAAGAAAATTTCGGTAGGAAGCCCAGGCTATGGGCATGAGCCAGGAATGCACCTTTCGAAAACATGACAGCCGTAATGAATCCCCGGTCGTGCCTACTTATTTCTTTGGTTGTCAGATTTGTTTCTCTGCAGCGGTAATTGGATACTTAATACTTATGTAAGAAATAGCGCTTGGCTTTTTTCCCCCACTTCGACGGCATTTTTTAAATAATAATTTAATTCGACCCTTTTAAATACCAAGCTCGGTTTTTGCCACTATCCACAGGTCGGCCAGAAAGAATTCACTTGAGACCGGTGTCAATTATTAAGGCGCACGGTAATTGCACTTCTCGGAACACAAAATTGGAAAATTTCATTGTTAATGGTTTTTGGAATATTTCCTGTTGTTTCTTTCGGCAACCCAAGTGCATTTGTCAGAGTTATTTCGTTATTGAAGTTGACATCTTCGTTATATGTTTGGAATCCTTCAGCATTCCAAATATAGTTTAAAAAGATACCCATTTAATATGTTGAATAGCTCTTGCTCATACGATAAAAACCTTACATTTTTCGCCACATGCTGTGTTGATCAACTCCTGAATATTTTCATGCTATTTGTTGGTCAGACAATAAAAATTGTCGAAATTTAAATAATAAAATTTTACAACGCAAGTACTATGTCGTCAAAAATATGTTGACATGATTTTGTCTGCTTCGTCAGTGAAATATCATTCTAAACTAAACTAAAAAATTGCAAAATATGTATGCTACAAATTATTTTCAATATAATGAAAACGTTGATATTCAACAAAATTGTGTTTTGTTTTGTTTATAAAGTGTCAAAGTATGTATTCTTTTTTTAATTGACAGCACTTGCAAAACATTCAAGGTCATGTTGAAAAATTGTAATTTTAATTTATTTCCGATTTTAATTAAACTTGGCTAAAATATTCTCCATGTCGAAATGTTCGTAAATGTTGTGAATCGGTTAAGGGCGGTGAGGGATTCAGCATTACTTTCCCTTATGTAAAAGTCATTTTTACCACGACTTCTTCCTTCTGACTGCCGTCAAAAGGTCTTTTTAAATTAAAGTTAAAAAAAAGGCCAGCAATGTTTTCTTTTGTATACCACTGGAGGAATAACTGACACCCATCAAAAAGACCTAAGCAACAATAAATCGCCTGTTTAAAAATACCACACAATTAGTCCATGTGGTAGTATTTTTCAGTTTCTTTCAGACGTCAGAAGCAAATTAGATGCAATTCTATCAATTCTTTGCCTCTCATTATCCGAACAAACGAGCACATCGTGCAAAAACGTTAAGATCCATGGAAAAAAAAACCCAAGAATACCGCCAGGGATATCGGCTAACAAGATACAATTAGAAAAAGATTCGAGTCTAATTCGTAATAAAGTATTTATCGCTCCTACGCATGTTAACACGCAAATTTGCATATCTGCAGAATAAATTAGCTTCTTCTAAATCCAAGTGATGGCTGAATATATCTCTTTCGTTTTACGAACCTACGGATCGGGAGTGTTTGCGTGCGAGAAGAAGGCAAAATCGACAGCGATCTTTAGTGAAAATTTATCGCATTCGTCATGAAAGATGTTGCGGCTAAATTGGTGTTCAACGCGATTTTTTTTTATTTTCATGCTCCTTCGCTTTTAATTTGAATTTCTCTTGATTGAAGGAGCATACGGCTGAGAAAAATGATCGATTTGGTAAGAAGTATTTCGACACAAAGCTTTCGCAGTAGCTTATGTTATTTGAGAAAGATCATTTTGGGTTGTTTTTTTTTATGTATACAGATGGACTTCAAAAGCAGTAAAACTTTGCTATAAAATAAAATTCAATCTTTACACTACACTAAATATAATGCTAATGTATTTTTGTTGTAGCAAAACTGCAATTGTTTTTAGAAATGTCCCCCACTGAATTATGTAAAACTACTTACTCTCGAAACAAAATCGAACGCGCTTGTGAAATTTTTAATAAAACGCTGTGTCTCGTCGTTGTTTATTCATCATTCTCAGTTTTAAAAACTTACATTCAAAATAAAGAAAGCGTGATTGAAAGGTGCAATAAAACACAGTGACGGCTAGACGCGGTTATGGAACCCATGGTACGATTTTTATAAGAAACTGAAAATATACATAAATCATTACTACTTATAAAATGAGAGTTGCTTTTCGCCTTGTTATTCGCTACTCTTGCAAACCATTGAATTGATTTGAATTGACTTTTCACTGTTGGCTAGTTTCGTTCTTCGGCAAGGTTTTAAACTAAAAGTAAAGCAAACAATAAATATGTATACAGGTATAGGTACACTTTTTTTCCGGATTGGCTTTTATAGTATACCTATTAGTTTGGATTAATAAAATTGAAATAAAATTAAATTAAAATTAAATAAAATTAAAATTGTAAATTGAATTTCAGAGTAAAGGTATACATATATGTAATTGTTTTTACAACTTTTTTTTATGACTGTCTGTCTATGCTTGTCTTTAGTAATCTCGCGAATAGTTGAACCAATTTTGATGGGACTTTCACTGTAAGAAAGATTGTTTGGTCGGGCATGAGAGTTGGTTTTTAAATGAAAACCTAGCATTTAAAATATTTTTTGGGATACTTTGGAACTATCAAATTTAAGTCAATTAGATGAATAGTTAGATAATGAGTATTCTACGGCGGGCAAGGTAGTAAATAATAAAACAAAAATTACGAATATTTGAATATGTAAATATATTTACTTAATTTTTAAGAATTGTTAAATAATTCCTTTTCAAAGCAGACAAAATTTGGGAAATAAATAATAAAATTAATTCAAGTACAACCACACAGGCAGTTCGGTTAGTATGAAACCAATAAAAGTTGTGTATACAGTTTGAATTTTAAGTGGAATGCCAAAATAAATAAAATTAAGTTAACAGTATTTAATCGGACAGCATAATTCCGTACCGAATCAAAAATTACATAAATATAATTGCACGTCGGGCCTTATTAGCATATTCGCAACAATGCTGCGGAAATTAAAGCATAATTCATTGCCGGACGCATGTTCATATCTTCGTAACTCTGCACCACCGTGGCAAATCACCAGAGCGGGGCTCCGCGCAGAGACACTGCAATTTCGCTGAATTTGTTGAAATAATTCATCGATGCGGACGGAAGACGAGTGCAGAAGGAGATGAAATTAAAATTACAAATGTACCTGGCCGGCTGGACGAGTGGCTGGTGGAGATATTAGCGCTAATTAATGACCACAACGACTTATTAAACAAAGAATTCCTGATAAAAGGACACGGTCGCTGAGCTTCGCGGATTTCGCGGAAGCTGAGACACGTTATAAGAAATGTTTTTCTTATCGTGCGGGGGCCGACGGCACCCGGTGTGGGTATTAGCGGTAAAACTGAATCCACTTAAGCTCCTAGAAGACGTCTTGAATCCCTCCTGGGAGTCGCGACGTGGGCTGGATGGACAGTCGCACGGGGGAAAAAAGTGCACCTCATCTGTTCCTGATTTAATCTTCTAATGACAAACCCGAGGCCGGTCCGGGCAAGATGACGGGCGACTCCAGAAAAGGCGATCCCATGGAGTGGAACTGCTAAATTAAGACAAGTCGTGATGATATTCGACTGAATTGTCTTGCGTAAATTCCAGTGATCAAGACGACCGCGGTCATGTCAATATTTGTTCCTTTCACTTCCTGTCGAAGAAGACATTCGCCCGTTGTAATCAATTCCGAGACAGTAAATGCTCCGGGAAACATAATGACGATCTCATTTTGGTGCGTGCTATACGCACACCACGGCTGGAGGACGAGAAGTCGCACAGCCCGAATTGAGCTCAATAAAAAGAAGTAGAGTAGGGTTCGAATCGAAATCAGATTGCCCTACCTTGGGCCGAGCAAGAAATTCGAGTTAATCGCCAGAATCGCAGCCAGAAACCGTAGGCTTCCTGCCGGCAGATGACTCCGGAAGGGAACAAGTCCAGAAGATCATTCGACTGCACTTTCGCATGAGTGCATCACTTAAGCTTCGGTGCGCTCGATTTGCATAAACTTAAGACTTCCCTGCGCTCTGCAGTTCGGAATTTTTCTCAAGCCCACTACAGCCGACGCAGATTCTGGAGCCACAATGCATCACCTCAATTGAAATCTCACTGCTTCTTGGCATGAGTTCATGACCCCTCGGCTCTATGTCTGTTAGAATTTGCATACAAAACTAATTCGCACGGCCACCTTTCTCCACCGGGGCGGAGCTGCAGCACTAAGTCGCCACAATTTTATTTTTTTGTTATTTGTTTTTTTTTTTTTCGGAGGCGTTAAGATGCTTGTCACCGATACGCCGGAGCTTCCACGAGTTATTAACTTTGTTTTTAATTGCGGCTTCTACGAGCAGGGCTCCGACTGTTTGCCCTCTAATTTATCTCGTGAATTAACATAGCTTTCGACGCTCCGACAAACGGTATCCAAATGAATCTCGCGGCTCGAAGGAGGATGCGCTAATAACTCCGGTGAATCAGAGAACTCCAGTCCTCATGCTGATTTTGGGCATCGTTACCAAGCGCGCCACCCACCCACGAGTCTCTTAAGATGCCGTAGAAGATGCTATCACGAATTTTTGGCAGAAACACCGCTTCTGACCTATTTGCGGTCGACGGGCCTTCTCAATTGCCGCGGATAGAGCTGTTGCCGTTGCGTAGTCAAATTTGTGTAGATTGACCTTTCCGAATGTGTGCATAATTCTTTCACAAATAAATTTGGAAAATTCGGACAATTCCGGCTCTGGGAAATTGGGTCATCGCCCAAAATGAGATGAGAGTGAAAATGTTCTGATTAACGCCAATAAATTAGTTCACACCTCTTTATTTTGTAAACAATGGCTCTGTTTGTAAGGGAAAAAATTCATTCTCGATCTCGGTCAGAAGGTAGAACACGGATAAACAGTTTTGGAATTTTTATATCTTTTCACATTCAAAAGATCAATTGTTGCGTCAACTTTTGAAAATTTTCACCAAATTTAAAATTATTTTGAATAATAAATACAAGTTGTTCAATCGCATAGTGTTCCATGTTAATAACTGGAAGTCTTTCCCTGATAATTATTACAAAGGAAAATGCACTTTAGTACAAAACATATATATATTGCCGCAAACTTAAACATGACAATGATTTTTAAACTATCTTTACAATTAATATCAAATATAAGATGAATTACTTTTTCTAACAATATAGTCAATATGAAGTTAGGAATCAAGTCTGAAGAATAATTATCAAGACAAGACAAGGCACTTCCCTAAACATTTTTAATACGCTATAAACAGAATTTTCTTATGAGAAACCTTTCCGAATTCCTTGCTGAAATCTGTTTAAATGCGATTAATTTTGTTAGCACTCTTTATATTTTTTGGTTTTTTTTCAATGATGTTGGAAAATGTTTTTAAAACCAGGAGTTGGTACCTAGCGTATCCAATTCAGTTATTCTATCGCTACAAAATTATTTATACTGCAATTGTTGACTTAGAACATAAACATCTATTTTAGTTTTAACACTGATGGAAAGAATTTGGATTATTGATATTATAACTCAATATGAGGTGCCGTGTGCAATATCGTGTGCGATAAAGTAAAGGGCCAACAAATCATGAGAATTGATTAATGGTTAAACATTATAGCCTTATATGTATGTATGTATGTACATTAGGTACTATATAAAAAATCTTATAAGTAAAAATCTTCACCATTTTAAAACTGTCCGGCTGGACTATGCGGTGATCTCATGATTATAATCCATGAAATTTATTCTGACGATCAGCAGCGGTGCAATGCTTATCTACTATTTACTTTCGAATAAAACAAGTTCAACCTCAGGTGAGAAGAAGCATCACCAGAAACACCTGTTGCATTGATCCTGCAACATAACACGAGCATAAGTCATAAGCACATTAACCGCGGCAAATCGGAGGTTTGCACACGCTCGCAAAGTGCTTGCTCGAGTAACTCCAGGTGGAATGCGGTGCTGAGGTTGTTTTAATGGACAGCGAATTAATCAAGGTGCCTCGCAAGACCAAGAGACACCTCTTCGAGCTGCGACCGCGGTGCCGCGCGAACAGTCGATTGTCACGATCACAACGCCCGCAACTAGACAAAGTATCTAGCCGATATTTCATCTATTGTCGAAGTCGAGCATCTTTTCTTGTCTTAGACGCGCACTGTCCCTTCGCGACGTGCTCTTCTGATTCTCAGGTGATTCAATATTTGGTTAGCGAATCATAGGTGCTTATTATTGTTCCGTAACTGCCCTGAGGTGCTGGCCGGGTGTGCTATGCCCGTTGATTTTAAAACTAAGGCTCCGTCCTGCCTTGGATTTCTCCAGTTTGGCGGATACTCTCCGGCGTTTTGTGCTCATTTTCTTTTCGATATCAAGGTTAAAGACATCAGCAGACTGTTGGTTTTTCTTGAAATTTGTTGTTTTTGTTCGCTGCGATCTTCTATACCCGAACAGAAAGTGGGTGACACGTAAAAAGGCGATCTTGCGATGCAAAATGACTCACAGCAGAGCAAATTGACATTGATTCAACGATTTCGACAAGATTCCTCGGGAAAGAACCAAAATAAATGAATCACGCAAAATGTGGGAAATGCTTAAGATGTCGATGACGCGTTGTTTCAGTACTGACTCTTTTTTTTACGACTTTGGGCGCCTGCTAAACAGCCATTTAACCTAAATAACTCAAAATAACCAGGGAAGTTTATTTTTGTTGAAAAGAAGGAACTAATTAAAATTCAGTGAAAGCTTTAGGAGATTAATTCCATCACCGATTAATCTGTGATTTATTTTTTACGGCGATTGCTTCCGTTACATGATATTTCGCTCTTCCACCAGCCACATTAATACTTTATAAGCCTTTTAATCTAATGAAATTTAATTAGGGAAATTCTAAACGCCTCATAGTCATATCGCTGCTAAACAAAAGTCGATCAGCGCAGATTTTAACGAACCGACCAGGTAAGCACCTACCGGAATAATTTGAAAGGTGTTCGAGATAAGGTTAATTAGCACTATTCACATGAGAGATGGTATCCTAGGGCTGCGTAAACGTGGTACAGTTATATATGGCCATTCGTATTTATAGTTGCTAAAAGTTGCAAATTGCTACATCTTTCTAGCTTTAACTAGAAATAAAAGATTCTTTAGAACTTGAGTGATATATTACTATTTCGCGTTAAGGTCGATGGAAACGGAAGAATTTTCGGAGATACACTGATAGGATCATTTCGCTATGAGTAATTAAGCTGGCCCCTGGTAGGATGCTTTATGATATTCTTGGGCGATTGCAATCTCAAGATTTTCGAGGAAATTTCAACGATTTAATATCTAAATTTATGTATGAAGGTCGTTGCATTCTAATAAACATGTGATAAATAAGTCGTACAGCTATTTCGTAGTGACCTGAATTGTTTTTCTACCTGGTCCTGAAAAATGGCAATTTAATATGGTGTTAAAATTTATGAATTTTTTTTTTTTTCATTATTTGCATTTCGTGTAATATATAAGTATCAAAAATATTTCAATATAATGTTTAGAGCAATGACCCCGGCACTATTCGACTGTAATAATGCTTTGGGAATTATTTTCTTATATTCTGTTTTTTTATAGATTAATTTAGAGCGATTTAGAACTTTAACTTTATTGAGTTACCTAAGTTTAATTTATTGGACCATATGCATACAGACATGAATTCTTAATCATGATGTCATGTGATGTCATATTAATTCTAACCATGATATTGAATGTTTACAAAAATATTGAAGTATCCGATCGTCTTTAATCTTGAAATGAATGAAATTTCGGGAAAATATTTAAGAATACTCAAAAGTGGCCCAATAAGCAGCCAGCTAGTAAGGATATCGTGGGAAGTTTATCTTATTTTTACATAATTATTAGTCATTAAGGCAGTAGCGTGACCCTTGACCCGTCTATTTAACTTCCAGAATAACTGAAAGTAAATGTCCATAAATCGACATTAAAATCCAATCTTTTGTTGCTCAGAACTAGTGAAATGTTCCTCTGGAATTTCCGTACAGTCCATCCATGAAAACGTTTTTTCCACCAATATATGTTACGAGTGTCAATCAAAACTACTTAATTTTCGCTGAGCACAAATCCATCCCATGGCCTCGAAACCGAGTTTCCACCAAAAATTTCCATCTATTTCCAGTGGCTGAAGGCGATAGAAGAGATCGCTTCCTCCGTCACTAATTGCATAAGAAACAGCTCTCTGTCAATGATAAATAGGCGGAATGTATCACTTTAGAAAGAAAGTTGCCCGATCCAATTAAAGGTAAAAAGAAGCACTTACCATTAAAGTGTTACTGAAAGGCGTCTGAGAGTTCGGATTCTGGTGGTATAATCATCCCAAGTGGTCAGCAGCTGCCCACAAAGATTGCAAAATTAGAAAACCACAATCGGCGAAATCATCGGGCTCCCAAAAATCTATTCATTCACACGAAATAACAAGAATTCTTTTGGGGGGCCTAACGAAAAGTGTGTCACAAGATTCGATTACTCATCAGCACTTATCGAATGTTGATCGATTTATGCTGGGCGGAGAGGTGATGCATGCTTCGCGTAAATGCGGTCGTTGATCGTTTTATGCTCATGCCAGAATCCCACATATATTCCATTCTACATAGCATTGGACACGAAATCGTGAATTTTGTGGATTCCTGAGATAATATCAGTCGCAATTTTTTTCGCAATATAAACACTTTTGGAAACAGTTACATGTCTCAACATTAAACATGTTCCATGCTATATATGGTCCGTTCGCGGGTCAGTAGTAGGACCCGTGGGTCACTTGCGACTGAAGCAGCTTTCCCCATTAAAGTGAACGAAACAGATCAAAAATTTTGCTGAATAATTCCATTAAGTGATCATCAATCAAATGCGGGCGGCAGCAGTTTACTGCACTCTTTGTGCTCTACTTAGTTGGCGAAAAATAAAAATGAAAAAAAAATGTTATATTATGTTTATGTTGACCTTAAACGGTCGTGTCGTTGTCAGACCTTTCCGTACAAATTCAATTGGGTCTTAATTCTTAACGGATCGTTTTGAAATATTTATATCAGCCAATACGTGCCTTTTGTCCGAAACATTGTCCATTTGTATGCGGAACTGGTATCACACTGATCCTAAACAAAATACTCGCGATTTTATCGCCCTCCGCGAAAAGAATGGCTTGAGTTGACTTATGCCACGCTGAGATCACTTGAACAAGTACAACTCAATTTATGGCTCACCGAAAAAGTGCAGTATCATCGGGTATCACACTGGTAAAAATTTAAGGTCTTCCAACTGCGAAACATGCCCCGATTGACACTGATACTTTATGCAGGTTAAACCTCTTCATTAGGGCAATAACGTTCCCGGATTTTTAATTTTTGTACCTTCAAGAGCTTGTTGAACGATCTGAATCTGATATGTGATAAGGATAATGAAAAGAGTTTTATGGAAATATGTCATGATTCTCAGGTTGTTTTCCCCAAAATAGGGCAGATATGGAACAATATTTAAATGAAATCTGTAATCTGTATAATGATATGTAAATAGGTATTTTTGTTGAGTATTTGAAAATTGTTTTTATTCTTCGATCGCTCGAAAGTTTTTAATGTCGTTTCAAATGTTGCAAGTGTTTAACGGTAGGATCTCTATTCTAATTTCCAAATTCGTTCAAAATTCATTTTTTCACGGTAAAATCTGCTAAAGTTTAAAAAATGTAGCAAATGTATATTTTTTAGTCATGTGGTATTTTTACTTTACCTACTGATGTTTATAATATTAAACCAATTATTTTTTTACTTTCCTCTTGTAATAAAATGTATAACTCTGCGGAGTAATATTTGGAACCAATAATACCTAATTTGTCTTATATCAAAATTATAGCATTTAAATCATGCTCACACTGAAATTTGATTTCAAAGACTCAACATGCAAAAATAAGCTCAAAAGTTTAATTAATTTTTTTTTGTAAATGAGAATTGTGAGATATGTAAAGTTATATTTTAAAATAAAAAGTTGAACTCATTCTAGTCTCACTCGAAATATGTAATTAAAGCTTAAAAATTAATATGGGTACTTTTACGATCCTTTTAAATGTACCTATCAACAGAAAAATATATAAAATTGCTCTTAAGTTCAGTATGATTGATCTGAACTCTTAGAGTGTAGTTTTTGAATTTGCAAGTTTTTTAGTCATCATGAGAGTTTAAATATCTACTATCCACATTTTAATATACATAAATCTTTCATTCGGGAAATGAAGAGTATATGCGAATATAAAATATATTTCAGCACGAAATACTATAACAGTGTTGTAGGCCTTTTTATAGCATAAATTCTATTTTCGTGGAAAGAAATTTAGATTTGGGTGCGTCTTGTCGAGACCAGTGGTTTAAATTATAGTCTAGAATTGACTTAGATTCAGAGATCCGTTGGGTGGTCTATAAAAGTCTAAGATCTACGACCATACCTCAAGAATTTTAGCAAGCTTAGATAAAGCGATAAGTTTAGTAAATTATTTACGATCACATAATTTAAATTCAAGCAACTGAGAAGTTTTTCTTAATTTTCATTAACTAGTTAGAAAGATAAAAATCTACTGTTACCTTCATCGAGCGATATTGAACGCTCTCTCCATTTCCAAAACACTTTGCATCCCAAACAAAATCAAGTCGCCAATAAATTTCCTAACAAACAAAAAAAGTGTCGGACGTGTTTGAAAGTGACCAAACAAAAGGCAGGAAGCACCTTCCGATTAAAGTAAAAAATAACGTAATTTCCCTCCAATGTTGGCCTAATTGGCATCAAGATCGATAAATAGTTGCCAGCAAACTTGCAAATTTATTCAGCGCATCTTAAATTTTCCGCAAAAACGTGCCAAGCATCGCTAATTTTATTGGCCATTATTCGGTGAAATGACTCCCGCCTACACCAGAAACATCTCAAATTAAGAAAGACAAGTGAGGGCCGCGTCAATCAAAAAACGGAAATATTCTTGTAACGCGCGGAATGTCGTCGAGGGGTCTTTGGGTCACTATGAGACAAAGCGCGGCTTTTTTCGTTATCTAGCAGCATCACCGCCACCGGATTTTTTGGCGGTGTAATTTCTTTCCCTCTCTTTTCTTCCGCGGCGGCGTCTTAAGGCGCTTAATTTATGCAGACGAGGCGGCTCCAAGCACACGACAATTTTTTTATGTATGCTATTGATCATCGGACCACCTTAAGTTATCTAATCCGTTAGATTCGCTACTAATCTGGATCTTTGTATTTAATGACTTGTATAATTTGCTAATCGCAATTTTGTGTCGGAATTAATTTGAAATTTTTTTAATTTGAATTCCAGCACACGTTGACTGGCCACAGCGGCAAAGTGATGGCAGCAAAATTTCTCCAGGAACCTTCTAAAGTTGTCACAGGGAGTCATGATAGGACGTTAAAAATTTGGGATTTACGCAGTCGAGCCTGCATTGAAACTAAATTTGCGGGCTCCAGCTGTAACGATCTTGTGACAACAGATAGTTTAGGATCGACAATAATAAGCGGACATTTTGACAAGAAAATTCGGTTTTGGGACACAAGAACGGACCATTCTGCCAATGATATTTTAATGCCAGCACGAATAACATCGCTCGATTTATCAAAAGACTGCAAATATCTCCTGAGCTGTGTACGAGACGACACAATAAAACTCATTGATCTTCGCATGAATTCAATCATAGGAACATTTTCGTAAGTTGTTCTAACTATCTTTTTATGCATGACAAAAGTCTGCGAATATTATTCCTTTATTTATAACATTTAAATGAAAAATATTTTGGATAATCTTTCCGTGAAGCGATTTAACGTATTTTTGAACCCTTATAACTTCGGTCAGGAAAATAGTTGAGAACTCATATTTTTTTTCAGGATAGAATTATCAAGTCGCCAGGATAATGTAAGACATTAAATGCTTATAGTTCTGCTATTTAAAACTTTATGAGTACGTAAATTTAATTGATTTCGTCACTAATTTACTTACTGATGAGCATCGAAATTTTGGGTTATTTTGATTTGGTTATAATTTAAAAGATTCAATACCCTCAGTAGAACAGAATGGATGGGGGATTATGATTTATATTAAAATGTAAGAAAAAAACTTACCTTCAGTTACAACCTGTGGCTACAAATATCTTACAAAAAAAAAGATTCCGATGAATTGAGAACCTCCTCCTTTTTTTTGAAGTCGGTTAAAGAATAAACAGCTGATCAAAACCATTTGTTTTTTCATGTTAAATATTTTACAAAAGTATTTAAGACTTGCAAATTATTTATTCTTAAAATGTTATAAAAATTCATTTACAGCCAAGACCTAAGTAAGTTATAAATTATTTACTATTTACGAAAACGAAACAGCCACCTCTTTAATACAAAATCATTATGTTGATATGGGAAAATCAACTGTTTGATGAAACCGGCATGTCCATTTGATTGATTAAGTACATAGTAAAATAAATTTGCGTTATGATACGCAAAAAAAGGCTTGTGATTAAATTGACAAATAGTTATAGGCAAATATATTTCACAATAAATCCATTTGCCGCATTTAAATTATTTTATTGACTTATACGTGCTTATAGACACTAAAAATTCTAGTTCATGCATAATTTAAAATTAAAGTTGAAAATTTCGTAACTGACTTCACGATGCTGTTAATTCGTAAGTAGTATAAATTGTGTAATGGCAATAAAAAGGAATTTTTAAGCTTAATGAAGTGCCTTTCTTTTCTGTTTCAGACATGACGATTTTAAAGTAGGCTGTGATTGGTCTCGCGTCGGTTTCAACAACGATGCAACTAAAATAGCAGCCGGCGCGGCTGATGGCAATGTTCTGATTTGGAATGTAATGGATCAAAGTTACGAGGCTTCTCTTAAACACGACAAACCGTTAGTACCTTTGTAATTTTACTTAACTAGTTTCTTAAAGACGCTTTTGGTTTTGAGAGGCTTATGCAATTGGAATAATGTTTTTATTTAGCTGCTTTTAGTCGCATATATTGTCTTTTTCTACTAATCTGACCCAAAGGTCGGGCTATTCTTTTTTCCGCAGGTTCAGTGTTAACGCAATCAATTGGCATCCGTTCAGCTCAGCGATTGCAGTCGTCGATAAGGGAAAACGTTGCGTTGTTTGGATCGATGCGTAGCCTTTAATTATTTCTCAAACGTTTCGATTGGGATGTGGAAAGGTAAGACAAGCTTTCAACTTATCTATTTTCGTTAATAAATGAAATAACCAAAACAAACATTTTCTTTTTATTTGAAAAAGTTCGTTATAGAATGTCCCCGCTGCTAATTTTTTTTTAATATACAGACCTCAGAACGTTCATATTTCTGAAAAGTTTGGCAAATTTTTAGCAAATTATTGCTTCAAAAGATAATGTATTAAATTTTTAATACTTTTATTGTTAACATTAGTTGGCGTATAAATATATATTTTTAAGATATTCATTTAGTACATTTTCATTTATTAACATTACATAGTTGGTATATAAATATGTACAATATTTTAAAGATATTCATTTAATACATTTTCAATTATTACTCCATACAATGAGTCTGGGATATATTGAACACACGCACTATGTACTAAATTAATAGATCCACATTATTCTGGCATTTTTCTGAATCTTAAACTACCCGAATATCCAAATAGCCAGTTAGAAGGAGTTGATCCGAATAAATAATATGTAATTTGAATAATTCGGGTATCCGGATATTTTAGTTTGAAATAATTTTAATATATAATTAAGAAGGTGTATCCGTAACTAGCATTTTTCTAAATTATATCGTAAACATATAGAAATATTTTTTTCTTAGAGTGAAACATCCGCTATTCGAAAAAGGTGCCATTTCCAAAATGAGGTGTTAATTGTTGAAATGATTTCGCGTGATAACCTAGGTGTGGAGTTAAGCCCCAATAAAAAGTTGTTTGGAGTTCTTACGTATTCTAAAAATCGCTTTATTTAGTTTTAGTTACACCCTTAAATTGGAAAACGATTCAAAATCATGTTAAACTTTTTATTCGCAAATTTGCACCTGAATACAATCATTTTAATGTTCTAAAGAACTTTCTCAGTCAACCTACACGAAAGTGTTCTTCAGTGAGTGGCCGCTTGGCATAAATTAGAACGTCCATAAGCGATGGCAATGTTATAGGTGAAATTTATTCACCTAATTCGCCTTAATACTATCAATAAATAATTCAAATCAATACCGAGTAGAACAACACTTGACAGAGAACTTCCATTTCGCACATAGCCTGAGAAAAGCCTCGCCCTGTTCGAAAAGAGGCCAAAATTCTATGTTCCGAATCATTAACAGAATAATCATTCGAAAACTGCACCTACTCCTACGTTGAACGTAGAAGATTTGATAGGAAAAAATTTTTTTTTTTTTTTTCTTTCACACTTAATAAGCAATTCGCTTGATATCGACAGAGGGATTAAAAAAAATTTTTTATGGAAAACTCATAAAATGGTAACCCTATCGAATGCGGTTCAAATTAATTCAGGTACGGCATTCATCTAAAGCCCCAGACCCACTCCTGGGCGCTCACTTTAGTCTCGATTATTTCTGCCAACAGATTTAACAGTTGAGTGCATTCGACGGGTACAACACGCAAATTGAATTTTAGTCGACCGCTGTAAGTGATAATTTTCCATTATTACTAAAATTAAAATGAAAAGACCGCCGTCGATCGGTAATGATAGGAGTGATTGGACCACCTACGGGCAACGGACCTTTCACACGCCATCTATGAGGCCGCCCAGTGTCAATTAGACAATAATTCGTTTTCTTCTTTTTACAGGTGTTAACTGCAATTATTTACACGGTAAGAAGTGGCAACGTTTTTTTTTTTTGGTTTTTCCTGCAATCAATTCTCCGGCGCGGACCATCCTGGATATATCGAAGATGCCCTGGACGCATCTGGAGATGGACCCTCTCGATCGCGATCAATTAGTTCGCCGGCCATCACATTTTCGGTTCAACTCTCCTCTGTGACTCTTCGTCTAGTTTAAGTTTGTCTCTAGGCCTCTAAGTGCTTCTAGTTCCGCTGTTCTGTCGTCGCCCTTAAGTTACCTGTTTTTCCTTTTTATACTGTCGCCAGGCTTTCGTTATAAGACGTTGTGATATCCTTCGCTGTACATAGGACCTCGAGATATTGATAACGCTGTTTACTTATTACAAGTTTTTCATTACGATATATTTTTTTATTTTATAAATCTTGTATAATTACTCAGTTCAATAAATGAATAAAATGTTGAAATATTTTACCAGTATACGCATATTTTCGTTACGGTTTCAAAGTACGTATACACCTTCCAGTTTTAATAATGTTTAGTTTTATTGATTTTATTTATTTATGATGAACCAAGAATAATCTCCATGCCTTACAGGGTGATAAAAATCTTTAATTAGTTTTAGTTGTATACCTATTACCGATCATTAATATGAAAAAAGAACATTATAAAAATCTTTTACGATAATCTGCTAATTCTTTTTCTTGTGGCTCATAAAATTTTTGTTTGTCTTTCTGTAATTAATCCTTAATAGAGGCGAAGTAACATCCCAGGAGCCCTTTGTAGAATCGATATTTGTTGCGAAATTGTCGTAAACTTGTATTGGATACTGTTTAATTGATATTTGCAGTCTGAAACTGCTGCCCACAATTGAGTAAAAATAACTAGACCTTCAGATCATTGAATTTGTCCTCGGGGATTTCCATTTACACGCAAAGTCTTTATTTATTTTTAGAGAAGTTCATAGCTCCATAGCCATTGTAAATCAGAGCCTTCTATTTAGCAATAAAAATTAGCTTGGGACCTAAGATATCTTTATTAATCCTAAAGAGTTTTTTCTTTCAGTTAAAGGACCGGATTAAAGATTTTAATTTTCTTCTACATTATATTTTTACTTTTACAAGTTTATTTCGGAAAGTTACTGCTAATTAATGCAAAAGAAAAGTATTTATATATGTATTTTATTTTTTAAAACTGGATTATCTGTCGTTTTTTCATCAAAATCCGAGAAGTTCATATATTTAACTAATATAAATAATCTTATTTTACGTTCTCTCTATCAAATCACTATTAGAAAGTCTATGGAAAAACACCTTTTATTATTGGCAAAATGTGATTAAAATTTTAATGTGTCATAAAATGTTGAGCAACATGTTTAAAGTTAAAAGTTTTACGAACATTCATTTTCGGTAAAAAATTACGAATGTGTTGTTGGGTTTTTATTTTGAAAGATATTGAACTTCAAAATGCCGAAATATTTTGGAGAAAATTGAAAAATAAATAATATTTACATTACTTCGATTCGCTATCGATACAATTTTACGGTGGTGTTGGGAACATTTAAACTTTTGAAACGCATCAAGTGACATCGGAATTGAATTAACAGTTAGTGAATGAGTAAAACGATAATGGTAATTTAAAAAAAACATTTGATTTTAGTTTTTTTTTTGTATAAACGATTATTTTTCTAGGAAAATTTCATCATTTCATCATTTATTAACGAAATATAATTGCATCCCATTTTATATAATTTTCAAAATAGCAGAAGGAAATCAACAAATCAACAAATTAATTGTAAATAGAACATCATTCACGCATTATTCATTATACATACATATGTATGTGCCTGTTTAGACGATTCCTTTCCGCGAAAGTGGATGGCTCACATTCGTTTTTTATAATAATAGCGACTGAACCTTAAAGCGACACTTTTGAACGAAAGTTCGTTTCAAAAACGAATCATCTAAACAGGCATTATCACTTTACTTTCTTTCAGTTTTTACTTTGTCTTTTAATTATATTCACATAATTTAATTATATTCACATAATTCGATTTTATTTAACAGCAACACCAGTGCAACAGTGCAGCCACCCGATGCGACAATTTTGAGAAGTGCTAATAGCTTCAGCGACATCGTGACACATCCTTTTCATTTGATACGCGTGCTTGTCAACGTCGGTAAGTACATTTTATAAGTACATATAATCAATGCTAAATTAGAAGAAAAACAAATGCTGAATTGTAATTCTTTACTGAGTATATTATGCATGAAATTATTCTTATTTAATCGCTGAAAACATTGTGCTAGAATTCGTTCATTATATGTATGTACATGCATATATACCTTACTTAATTTAACTTAGAGATTGTTCTTCGAAAATACCTTGAGTTTGAGAAATGTTGATCGCCTCAGGTCTGTAATTTTAAATTTACACTTTCATAGCAAATTGGAAATCGAGTCTGGAAAGATGCTGTCGAAACGTTCAGTTGTTTTTACATAATGCTAGAACAAACAAAATTTTAAAAATTATTATTTTAATTAGAATCATAACCTTAAAAGAATATTTAATATTCATTCTCTTCACGAGCCCCTGAACAAATTTTTATTACAAAGTAAGTTTAGGCAATAAAACAAATTAGGCAATTTATGACCAAAAAATTGATTAACTATATTCTGAGACTTGCGCTTCATTATCTTTGTAGCTAATATCGTGTAAACTTTTCTATATAACTCTGTATAAATTGCGAAACTCTCTGCACTTGAATCTGTAAAATATAATCCATCTGTTTACTACCTCCTCGAGATCCTTTCCGGGTTAAATAAATTCTCTATTTCAATAAAACTGGTCATACATGTCGATAGTAAAATCTTTCATGATTGCGCCGGAAGCCAATAAAAGTATAGCTATAAAATAATTTCAGTTTGTGCAAAAATTTATTAGTGCCAACAGAATGGAAGGGAGAAAATTTTCAATTTTGCTAATTTCAATTTGCTCGAAAGAGGCTCGTTATGATTGCAATTCGTTGAGCAGCAAGAAGTACAACGTTTGCGTAGGTACCCGCGGCTTAATTGCTCCGCGAATAGAACGAATAAATTCGCGATCAACATGAATAATTATTGCGTCACGATCCGTGGCGAAATGGAATAAAATGTGAGTGGCAATCTCAGTTATTTCTTGGTAATTATTATCTCACCTCGGCCGGCTAATTCGAATGAATGGTGAGCGTCAGATTTACATGCGAAGTGCTCAATTTGTTCTCGCGCCGGACGACATTTATTTATCACCCTCACCTGAGCGGTGCCCTACCTGGTGGGCGCTGTTGCGGCTGGGAGCCAACTTTAATCTTGTCGGTGTCGGAAATACCTCGTGATATGGTCTTGGGTATTCTTAAGATTCTCTTTTGATTTATTTTCAGTACTTAGCGAATTTACGAGGTATTTTCAGAAGTCAAATTAGTGCAATATCTCCTTCACATTTCGGTCGTTCGTGATTTTACTTTTAAAGCATTTTTATTTTCTAAATGAGATCGCTTAATGAGCTACAAAGAGCCTTCGTGGCTCGTGGTTTCAAAATAGGTTAACCTGTCCATTACACTCGACTAAGAAAAATGAGAATTTTAGCAGTTGCGCTAAATATTTCATAGAGAGAAGAATGTGTTACAAAATTAACGAGTTAACTATTGGCTAAGCGATGAAGAATTGGCTGTTAATTAAAACGATTTGCTTTTGCCGCCTAACAGTAAGCGAAACGTCTTCTGCCTACCAAGGAGAGAAAATCTCCAATTAACCCAGTTCTCCAGGGACCAATTCCCCAGTGCAACTCGCGGTAATTCCTTGCTCACCTGAAAATCATACATGCGTTAAACATGAGATGCAATTTCTTTTTCCATCTGATTCGTAGATAACAAGGAGTTCTTTTGTACATAAATTCTATATAAACTTTTTCACTTATAGCAGTTTCTTATAATTTTTTCCAGAATATTTTTTTTTTTTAATCGTGTTAGTTCCATGCAGACACCAATTAAATGCATAATTCTAAGCCTGACTTGGATTGATTTTATGAGTGCTATTTCTATATTAGACAATACGGTGGTTAAAAAGACGTGAAAAGAAGAAATTCGCTACGCCAAGGTTGGTACAGAATTAAATTAGGATTGGCAACCATAATGACGCTGGATTGGATTTAATCAGTAGTACTCAAGTAAGGATGGCACCAATCAATTGTATTTATGATTAAAAGGTAATGTCTCATCAACCTCGATTTTCTGTAGCTTCTTAAACGAAATTCAATTAGAGTTAACAATATGGTATAAAGAATATATTCTATAACTTATTAAATTAAGGACATCGTATGTCCGACAAAGAACGTAACTCATGCCTTTAAGATTACAAAGAAATTTATAGCATTTCAAAAATTTTAATATTTATATTGAGAGCTGCGGTTTTCGATCGGGCAAATAATGTAAACTCACAATTTTCTTCTGGGCTGAAACAAAACAATCAAAAATTTAAATTTATTAAAAATTCTGTCATAAATTAATAAAACAATAGTATGTAACAAAAAGGCTTATATGTATAAGTTGAAGTTTGCGCCATTTTCTGAAAAAGATGTTATTTCTATGAAATTTTTAATTCTCTCTTTTTTTTAAAGAAAAGTAAACTAATTTTTGCAAATTGTCATTGCCAGCGAGACTCGTGTTATTTTCGTTTTCTGAGAAATGAGAACTGGGGACATGACACCGTTTCGAAATAGATAAATTTTTGGTGTTCGATCTACATACATACATATATAACATATATATATATGTATATGCACGTATATATGTTTAAACTTCATAGGTATATTATAATCTGCTTCCTTAAGGAATCTTTGAACCTAAATTCTTATAGATAAGATAATCTATGAAGCGGATAATTACAAAAGTCGAAGCCCCATATGCCACCAAAGATGGTGAATTTCTAAAAAAAATGTCAAAAATAATCAAACCGGTAAATTGCTAAAGTAATCAATTTACCAAGTATCCCGGTAACCCAGGTGAGCACGTTTCCCATTTCAGGAGCGGTGCACTATCGATTTAGCGCTAACATTTAAAGCTCGTCAGATTTTATCGGAAATTAGTGGCCATTTTCGATAATCGTCAAATATCAACAGTAATAATAATACAATTTGCAGTCTTGTAAGCGTACCTCACAACAAACTAGCGAATTGCTTTTACTTTTATATAATAAAAAAAAGTAATAAAAACAAAACCCACTTTGGCGGAGACGCTGCACCGTCAGTCTGCAGTGCAGGCCGCGCAGCGCTGATGTAATTATTTGCTCAGACTTCCGCAGTAATACGATGCGTGATTCGATTATCCATGGGATCAGACAACGTTCGCCTAATAAAAACTGCGTAGATAAGGGTCACGATGTTTATCAAGGTGCTCACATTCACCGGCATCAAGATATTGGTTACTGAGTCTAAGAAAATTTACGCCAGCCGCTAGAAAGATGTTCCGCTGCACCAAGGTAAGAGCATCTGTGGAAAATTTAATTAAAGGCAGGCACCGACTTCGACTCTGGTGCACCGGCCAATTGAAATTTTCTGTACTGTTGTAAACCAATTACCCAGAGATTCCTAATAGGGTCAAAGGTGTAAAAATTTGTTTACCGAATAATTAAGATAAAATTAATTTACAAACACTGGGCTCGGCCCCCTTAATTAATTCTCTTCTGCGTCTCATGGTGAATCTGTGATGGGTCCGATCATCGCGAAAACGAACAAGCTGACGAGGACCTTTTATCTATGGCTCATAAATTTGTAGCATAAGGTGAAGATGGAATAAAATATTTTATGATGTTAATAGAGTTTTAAATTGTTGAGAAAATTCTGTAAGAAGGATAAATTACAATTTTATTTTCCTCTATACAATGCAAGGAGAAGAAGATCTCAACTTCATTTTTTTTTTCAATCTCAAATATGTTTTATTTGCGTGACTTAATTTATAGTACCTACATACCTATGTCAATAAAATCGCCTCTGAACTAGTAGCCATCAATCCTGTGAGGTTTATAGAGAACTTTGTGGAATTTCTGAGACATCAAATGTTCCCTCGTCAGGTCAATAATTAAAACGCTCAAATTGTTCTGTAATTGCTGTGTGTGTAGTCAGAAGGAAACTGCCGCCTAGGATTCTGTGCAATCAATATTTTTATTTTTGTCTTCTTCTTCCTTAGGCGAGAGTGTAATCTTGAGTAAATTATACATCTCTGGTTCTACAGACAATAACAGGATATGGCCCTGAAGATAAGTTGAAATCTCATGCCAAGTGCTAATAAAAAAAATTTTATGGCAAGATTAACACACTTTGATTGAGGAAAAGGATAATTTTGGGTGTGGGGCAATGCGTTTAAGTCCAAGAGTAATTCTTAACCAAGTGATTCAATTTAGTCTGGAATGCTTGAAATTACTCAATCTTGGAACATTTTTTTAATGTTACTAGCAAATAAAATCATCTATATAATTTTTAATAGATATTAAATTGGTGGTACCTATATGTATACAGTACAGTAGTCATATGTATAAATTGTTAATGAACTCACAATTTTAAAGTCTTAGTAAATTTAAATAATGAAATAGCTTAAAAACTTAATTTATCCTGACACTAAGAGGTTTAGGAACAACTTGAGTTTTAATTTGATTTGTATCCTTTCATTGAATTGGTGCTCACAATGAGATCGAATCCTAAGGTGATGAAAAGTAAAATGTAATTCTAATGTATTTATGCATATGAAAACCAATGATATTTTTAATTATTTGATGTTTTCCAAAATCAAAACTCTGTAAAATATCATCACAAAATGACGTAATTACGAAATTTTGATAGACGGATGTCTCAAAATTATAAGGGTTTTTAGAGGTCATGGAATATTAAAAAAAGTAATTTCTATATCTACTATTAAATCTCGCTTTTAGTGTTTTAATAATATAGATAGCTTGTTTTTTTCATGTCTTAATTGTATGGTACATTTACTAAATCTTTGCCAACTGAGTTTTTAAATATGATAATAGTGAATATTGCGTCTTAATCTGCAGTCAATGGTTGTCGACTTGTAAGACATCAGATTCCAGAAATTCAGATACAGACAAAGATATTAAAAATGCGTCTTTCCGTTAGTATAAAACATTTATTTATGAAGAAATTTTGTTTTTAATTTAAAAAAGTTACAGCCATAGTGAATGGTATACTTTTAATTTTCTTAATTTTTTATAATATACCTACATAAAGAAAAGATTTTATACAGCACACTTATTTTCCCAGGTGTGAGGACTAAATTGAAATTTAATTGAAATAAAAAGATAGTATGAAAAACTTTCTCTCGGCTTGAAAATTGTCGTCACTTTTATTAATCCCACGCCAGTAAGCCATAAAAGTCTTGATCAGTTTGAACTCACGAATGGAAAAAAGTCGAATTTTAATAAGAATCCGCAGATATTATCGCCGCATGTAATCTCAACTTGAATTGGGTCATCGGGAAAGTTGTTGGAGTGGGACACCCGTTAATATGGGAATATTGTCCAAATTAAGCAGACCTCCACCTGCGTGACTCACCTGAGGAGAGGCAGCAACTTCTGCAACTTCTGGCCAGCTCATAAATCGTCTTTAGCAACTTTGTCTGCATGGACAGTGACATAAGATGCTGGGAAACGGCTGCAACTGGGTGCAGCACAAAAATTAGCAGCTCGCCAGTTTATTTAAATATCAATGGTTAGCTAAGATGTAAGTAATTAGAAATTCAAATTATGCTGGGACAGGTTTGTTCGACATATTGCAGAAGCGACGATAAGTGGCCGGGCCTGTATGAGATTTGTGGGCGTGTAGACTATTAATTGCACTCGTTTCCAAGGGGCCTGGATGATTCATGTCCACTTGTTAACATAAGTTAATGTACCAAGTGCGTGATGTTTTTATCAATTGGCGGCGAAGGTTATTGATTTTTTCCCTTGGCCAGGAGAGATTCGTGCGCGATATTCTCGCGAACTGGAATCCTGGTATCTGCGTCTAGGATTTTGAGATAAGCCAACGCAGGTTGTACTGAGACAGTGTCATTAATTTAAGTGTGAATAATTAAGCCCATTGGAATGGTACATACGCGAGTAGGTCGATTTCCCTTTAGTGGAACGTGTTCCTGCACAGGTGCATTTCGTTATCATTTAGACGAGATCTCAATACATATTAACAAATTTCATACGCTAATAATTCGTTCGTCCGCGATCTTTTTGCAGAATGTCCGTGAAATTGAAAGAGTAGCCAATTAAAGGCTCCCCTGGCTTTACCGATGGGGCCCCATTTTCCCCATACCGCCAGTGAGTTACCTATGGCTTACCTGTGATCCACTTTGCCAGCATTAGAAATTCCAGTAGTACACAGCTGTCGTGCTTGTAGATCTTGAGATTCAAGGACCGAGGAGGCTGCGACCGAGGTCCCAAGAACCGATCGGGTGTCACCGGCTGATCAATAAATTTTTCCTTTCCGCATGTTGGCGTCCCCGACTGGCTAGAAAGTTCGTGCCGTTCCTATAAAAACCGAAAAACACATGTTCGCAGCTCATTATTGGTTGTCAACGTTAGTGCCAATTATTGACACAGTGAACACAGAGGACTTGTTAGCCGGCCCCGAGGTTTGTCTCCTCATCTCAGGTGATTCAGGTAGGGCAAACCGATCGAAACGGTTTGCTTTTTATGTAAATCGCTCGTCTTCGTGATTATTTTGCTTGGGAATTTACTCGGCACGCAAAAACCATGGAATTACACTTCTCCGTTGAAAATAAGTGAGACTTAATCCAATTTGTTTATCACACAATGGTGATAGATAGCGATGCTCGGCGACGTCGCTGAATTGGTCGTTAGCAGGTGCGACAGTAATTAATGGTGGCACTCTGGGGGATTTTCTGTAAGATCTTAAAAGTTTCCAACTATGTATCCTCAAGGTGTTCGCAATTCGTTATTTCTCTCTCTGTTAAACGATCGCTTCACTTTAACTCTTTTTCTCTAATCTGGATCAGTAGAAGTACCTACATTAAAATGTACTGTCTTTATATGGTGAATAGCGTTGTATGTAGTATAAGATAATTTTATAAAATCGTATTATCTTAACGAACGAAGCAAGGTAGAAACATTAACAAAAGAATTGAAAGAATTTTTAAAGATCAGATCAAATAAACTTTATTTTATTTTAAAACATAAATACATTTTTAAACATCATTCCAGATAAAGTGTCATATAATTAATATACATCCATACCTACATATTTACAATTAATTTACGTATAGTTTAAGGAAAAATCCTTTATGGTAAAGAAGGTGTACACACGTACACATAATAATATTTCATACCAAGTTTGTTCCTGAAACTAAGAGTTTAATTAGAAATCTAATATATGTATTATATGTAGATACATACATACATAATCTAAATTTGTACGAAATTGAAACACGCAATTTTTGGAAACACCTTTATACATAAAATTAGGAGGTTACTACATTTAAATTATGGGATAGTAAGTCATTGAATTATTATGTGTATATTATTAAAATATTAGACTGTGTAACAACTTGAGATCTGAGCTCGGATTAAGCTGAAATTGAATTGGAGACTCCAGTATTTTATTAGGAGTTGCTTGGAATAATTGAATAATTGTTAAAACCTACCTTTACTATTGCGGCTGCAAGGATACCGATTTATTATTTTTTAAAGTTTTAACACTCTAATAATTTAAATATTGTGGATCTTTTTTTTCAATAATAGTTCGTTATCGTGAACTAAAAATCGCGTATTATATGTATTTTAAAAATAATTGATGAATCAATAAAGCATCATATAAAGCGGCACATATAGCCTCATCAAAAGAAGTGAAAGTATGTAGTTTTGAGTTAAAAATATAAACAAAAGTAAATGAGCGTAGATCCTATATTTTCTTTCTAAATTTAACCCGATTTTTTTTGGGTGAATGCTGATTAAAGAGTTTTGAAAACTGCATCTTTTTTCATATGTACGATTAGGATAGTATTTTTCACTATGGGATCATTTACTACCTATTATTCAAGATTCAAGTCTAACTACAGTCAAGAGTACAATTTTTTGAAAAAGTTGATTTTCGTGTTTTAGAGTTTTTCTCTTAAATTTAGTTTTCAAAATATATTTGACATAATCTAATTTTTGTGACCTTAAGTAAGACGGATCTGTCTCCAATCCTCGTTTTCTATCGTTAGTAGTCCATAAAAAAGCAGTTGACATGTTTCAAGTTGAATTGCACGCGCATTTCCTAGTTTTAAACGTATTACTTCAATTTTATCCTAAATCAGCCAACAAGTCACGGTATCGCGGGTCAGAAGTGCCTTAAAACGAATAAGAGTCGCATAGTTGCCACCTACTTAAAACAGAATCACGTCAGAGGTGCTCAGGCAGTCCACACAAAAACCTCGAATGCCCATTACAAATAGTTTTAAATGGGTGCATTTAACTGGCAAATCATTGTAATTATTTCACCTGTCTTTGGCCGGTCAAACGTACCCAGGGCACACCGCCGCCGACTGCGATGCACTTGCAGTTTAATTGCCCGACAAGTCAGGTGCAGTCGTGCACTTGCGGCCATCGGAGGACGGCCGGGGCTAAATTTTCATTTTGTGTTATTGTGCGATCATCCAGCGGCTTCTGATGTGTCCCACTTGGCCGTTGGCTCGCGGGGAAACTCAAACTAGGCAATCAACTGCTCGTCCGGTTCTCGGCGAATGCAATTTGACCTCGACAATAAATCCCGGATAAGAAAGATCTGACGCTGGATGGAATTTTAGAGGACACTTTCTGCCTGGTTGGATTGGTTTTATTGGCTTTAATGTGATTATGATTTTGCCGGGTGCAGACAGTTCGTTTATTTATAATATTTGTCTAATAATTATCAATGGATTCATCCACTTGTGAATTATTGACAGCTTAGTGTTTCATAAATATTTACGCAGTACAGTACAGTTTTAATGTTTCGTGAAGGTATACAAAATAAACTAACAAATAATATTTATTTATTTATTTATTTTTCATAAATAGTCCAATAATTTAATACCTTTTGATTCTTAATTAATACTAGTGAAGTTTGGTTTTATACATACATACATATATGGCATCTCGAATTCCTCGTGAATTCGGCCCATTTGCTCCAGGACTTGGGAAAACGATTCTAGGAGAAACACCGACTTCGTTTAGACCAATTTATTAATTGTTTGAAATAAAACTCATCCCATTATTTTCCTTCCTTATCCTTTAAGGAGCGGAAAACTAAAAAAATGATAGATATTAGATTCTTTTGTTAAGTCGGTTAAAAATCGTTTTTTATTATTATTTATAATAATTAATTATTATTTGATCGTTATTAACGAATTGAAAAATGAAAATCACTTGATTATCGTTATCGAGTGATCGAAAAATAAAAATTTGCCGAAAAAAATTAAAACTTTCATGTAAGACTACAAATGAAATATGTAATTAATTTTAGATTAATACAAAGTAATGATTTTTTTGTATTTTGTATTCAGAAATAATGTTTTTCGGTTATAATATCTTTTCTTCAATATTTTTGGTTAGACCTATACCTACATATCTAGATAATATAATGTTTGTAATTTGTTCACTAGTGCTATTAATGATTGACTCATAAATAAAAACTACTAGAAACTGACCTGAGTTTAGTTGTGTCTTTGCTCTGTTTCAAGAAACATAGATATGTGTATTAATTTCAATATACCCGCATACAACGATTTTAATGAAAAATTCAAGATGAAATTATTAATTCTTAATCTTTACTATACATATCTTCTGAATTAATAATTATTAGTCGCCTTTCTCATATTATTACTTATTTTAGTGGCTCTATTAAAATCGCTTTTCCGACTCAATTGCTAATTTATTGAGATTCTACGATCAGAAATGCTTCCATGTTGCGGTTTTATGCAGTAAAGGCATCAAAGTTAGATATATGTCTAAGCAATTAAGCAACCACATACCTAGGCGAGGTCTTCCCGGAAGGTTGGCATCTTTGTAGTAAGGTCGGTACGCAATATAAATAATAGCTTCCTTGGCTTAGGTCTCTAGGCCGATGTTAGTGCAATATCACGCTTGTAGAAGACAATTGTGACAATAAATTTGTTGTATATTCAACCACTGGAATCTTTGTTATTGCAGTCGGTACTGTGGGCGGTTAGTTAAGGCACGGAAAAATTTGATTTACGTGCAAATTAATTGAAGTATTCACGAGTGAAACGTCTACTGTGACATAGTTCTCGCAAATGCAAACCTCATTTTCATTTTTGAAGCCGATGAACTCAAATCTTTTTTTTTCAAATGTAACGCAAATGAAAGCATCTCGGATTTAGGCAACGAAAAATGCGTTTCGAAAAGGTAAATTCCCCTGCCATATGCGAATAAAATCTGAAATTTATATATGTATGTATAGTATATTACTTTCGCGACGCGAATTGCGCGTTTGATGAGAACACTGAAAATAATAATTTGCTTTCTTCGCGTCAAATAAGTCGCGCTTTTGCTGTTTCAGGAGAAGACTGTGTAACATTGTAACAATTTTTTGTTGATGGTCATAGCGCTACAATAATTTCACTTAGTTACGAACAAAGTACATAAAATGAATTAGGGGACTCCTTCATCATATAAATATTAGAATTAGTTTCTTAAATGACAATGATTGTGGTTTAAAAAAATATATATTTGTCACTGTTACAACCGTTCCTATGACCGGGGCTGTGTAAGTGGGGCGTGAATTCATTAAACATTTAAAAAATTATTTTGTGTAAAATTTTCGTTAATTTCGTAGAAAACTTTGTACAGTGAACAAAACATGTGCTTGTACCAAGCGCGAACGTGGCTGCAAAACGGGCGTATTTTTCAGTTTCAATGCCATTTTTGGGTATTTTCATGCATTTTATGGGCGTATTTGTAGTCAGAAAAGTCGATAGTTTGGTGCTTGTCTTTAAAATGAGTGATTGGGGTCAATTATAAATAACAAAGAAAAAAAACACAGTAGTATTTCAATTAGTGTTTATTTTTTAAATTTGAAACATAAATAAATCAGGTCTGCTCTTGGTAAGACGTAAAGACTCTGTTATGAGCTATTAATATTTTAAGTCCCATTATCTTCTTCGTTCCGTTTGTTAACTCCGTAAGTCTCAGCTGTTCTTCTGAAATAGGTCCCTTTTTAACGTCGTCGTTGCAAGGGATCCTGTACTCGTTGCTCTGAATCTGTAAATTTCATAAATCGTTTTATTTCATCTTGTGTATTAATATTTCCATTTCAAAAACATTAAAATGGACTTTCTCTTAAAAAATGTGTGATTTTTGTTTGTTAGACAAGTAATGCTTAGAAAATAATCTTTTTCTATTTATTCTTATTCAAGTATTATATTTTGAATTGAAGTCAGTGATGGTGCAAACGATATATTTATTTTTTAAATGCAAGTATTTTGCAAATCTTACCTCTTCTGTAGGGATTGGGTTCAAAATATGTTTGAAATTTCTGAATATGTTTTGAAGTACTAATACTTGGGTGAGCTGCGGTAATGTAAATAAAATAAATTGCAACAAGAGCAATAATAAATTCCGTTGAGCTGATTGATCGCAAAACGGAAGCAAAAATCGCATTTATCTTAATATAAATTGCGCTGAGACATGGCTGCGGCAATGCCTCCGACGCTATCCTATCGATGGTGCGGCAATAAAACTGTTGGTGCCACCCACAATCTAGTTGGTGGCTATAAATCACTGCACCGAAAAGTCGATAAAATGCAAATTATTATATGGAATTGAACAGATTCATATAGTAACAATAGAAGTCCCTCGGGAATTCTTAAGGGTAAGGCAAGTAGAAAGCCGCTCGCCGGCAATGTACGCAATTCGCCGCAGTGGACGATTTTGCATAATAAATCCGGCAAGAATTCGTTGTGGGAGTAACAAGCAATTCAAAGATTGGCGAATGGCGTGCTCCTTGGTGCACGGGACCGTTCAATCATCCAGCGAATGAGCCAATAAAGATATGGCTCCTGCAGGTGCCAAGTGTCAAGAAGACGCGATAGAACCCGAACGCTAATAAATGCGGTGACCTTTCGGGGTAATTGGGTGCTGTTAATGTTTGCTTAATTAGGACAGGTGCCTTAATTGGCTTCTTTCACTTGCAGAAGTTATATTACCGCCGAAAAGGTGCTCACTCCCGGAGTAAGAAAATCTTGAGATTCTTTCGAACTCAATTGCATCAATTAAGATGGAACTGGGGGAAGTCCAGTCATAAAAATATTGAAGTTTTGGGAATAATAAACCCGGAACATCTTTGTAGCCATATAATGAGTTCACACGCCGTGAAGAAAATCTCTAAGTGGACTTTGATTAAGGGTCGTCTGTTCTCCCTTGGATGATTCGCAAAATTCTTTAGGTACTTACGAAATTTATTCGCCTTCTAAAAGTTAATTAATTCCAAAAGTTATGGTCCTTTCACCGCTGGTGGGAATTAGACTTTGGTATTTCTTTAAATAATAAATCCTTAAAATGGCTGTGGTGGCCTGCTTTAATTAAGGAATTATATACAGCTCGGCATTAGTAAAATCAGTATGATTTCCACGGTTGCTTTTGAAGCATATAATAAATAAATGATAAAAATCCAACAATGGTATTCGAAAGTACATATCTTAAAATATTTTTGAAAATTCGCCGAAATACAGCAATTTTAGGTGTAATACATTTTTACAGCAATATATGCGGTGGTCACGATCACTTCCAACAAATGTTTTATCTGAAATCTGTAAAATCTGTTAGTGTTATCAATCTATGAAAGGCCTGAAAGAAAACTTATCTATAACATTTTTAGCGAAAAGTTCATTTTTCGAGTTGTTTAAATTATATGTGAATGCACATAAATTATGTTGAAATAAATTGCTTAGCGGAATTAAGAATAATTGGTTCAAGCCCTTCCTTTCGTTATAAGCCCTTCCTTTCGTCATAACAAACAATCACACAAATTTAAAACCGATCGCATTAATTGCTTTTGAGTTACTATGACCGGAATGGTTTTATTGAAAAAAGATAGATTCAAGTTTAAAATTTCAATTTAATTTTTCAGTATTGCTCTGTTCTTAATAAAATATGAATTTTCATCCATATAGTGCTTAAAATAAACAATCCAAAATCAACTACATTAGTTTTTAAATTTTCTATAATTACCTTTTAAATAAAAAAGAAAATACATACATAAAAAAGTAAAAGAAGGCAACATCGTGTAGAGTTTTCACACTAAATCCATACAAACTTTCGTGTTGATATCTTAATTACCAAAAATCAAAAGCGCGCTCTCTAATTATAATAATAACACGTTCAGAAATGCCCTTACGGTTTCGCTTAACAAAACTCAATCAAATATTAATTGTTTTATCGGGCCCACCTCTCCAATTAGGTTAGACACTGGGGCATATTAAAATAATGAACATTTTATCGAGACATAATAAATTGCCTTTTAAAAACACGATTTTCAACTCATAGACCGAACAAATAACTTACAAAAAAACAACCGAGGCAAAAAGGAAATTTATTGCCCTCAATTAGGTACTGGACAAAAACAGCCATGAAGTAATTTTGTAAATTTATTTAATTTATGTCTTAATATCGAGGTGGTTTTTTTCTCGGGATTTATATGTAAATTTTATGCAAATTGTCTATTTAATTAATGCTTGCATAATAACATTCAGAAGGAAGGCACAAAAATTGATTTACTGAGCTTTCGGCACCAGTAAGTTAATTATTTAGTTTAAGGTTTTTTTTTTTGTAGAATGTTTCTCTTTAACATAAAAATTGATAATTTTTTTCTTTTCTATAAGGCATCTTTGTAGAATAATGTTTACGCTCAATTTCGAGAAATCTCCCCAGGGTTTCAAACAATTTATATGTCTTATATGTAGCTGTTGCAATTTGTCGAGAAATCGTCTGAAGCCCTTTGCCACCTTCGTCTTCTTCTCTGGCTTACATATATTCAGGTATTGAAATTCCTGCGATATGCCGAACATTCTATTAAAAATACAAAAAGAGCATACATAGTACAAATTGCGGCGATCCTAGAAAATCTCACAGGGATTGACAATAAAATTGCTGAAATATTTGTTCGAGCGGCAATACGTCAATGTGTCAAACGCGTCGTATTTATAGCTCAATAAAATTAATAAAATTACGAAGAAAATGTCGCGATCACTCTACGGGTTGGGGACATCGGCAACAATGGGCCTCGAGCGTGCGAAGATGAACTTCATGAGTCATGGGCAAAAGAAATAGCGCCGTGAACGCAGGAAATTGTGTCGTAAATTTCCAACAAGACCATATAATTTTTTCCCCGCGGCCGCAATATCACACAATAAAAATCCCCTGCGATCGCGTCATATTGGATAGAAGGCGTAAAAGGATCAAAAAATCGCCCAGCTCCACTTCACGTGCGGCGTCTTGAGGATCATCGTCTTGGCAAAGAGATAAATCTGCTTTCGAGACATCCTTCAAAGGGCGCTGAAGTCTTTAGGGTGGCTAGAAGGCGATACCGGTTTTCAGGGCCCGTGTGTTTACCTGCCAATAAATAATCCGCCTAATGAAAAACCTGCCACACCGCCTGTCAACACTTGTCCGTCCTGGTCACGTCCGCTGTCGGTCATTGAGGTGTCTTTGGATGCAATTGCGCGAGGATCTGCGGTTTTGTGGTGTCAGATGAGCTCAGGAGATTTCAAATTGAGATCCATGTAAGATGTATAAAATACCTTGTTTGGTCCTCTACTCGAATGCTTCACTAATTAGGTACATTTAAAGATCAACAGGGGATAGTGGCTCTAATTTGTTCACAATTTAAATTGGGGTATAAAATTCTGTATTTCAGTATACTCAGAGCATTTTAAATAAAACCCATAAACAGCCAATACTAGAAAGAAAAATCAAGTAGTTTGTTTTTTTAATTAGAGTGTAATTAAAAAATTAACTTCTTTTCAGCACAGTAAATGTATTTAGTCTAGACATTAAAAAATAAAATTGTGGAACTTCTATCTATCGAAATAGTAAAAAGTCCTTTATTTGTCTACTGTTCAAGGAACCGATGATCAAAGTTAACATCGGTTTATATATGATTATAAATGAAAGTCGAGTAAGTAGGCATTTAAAAACTATAAAAAACTTTTTACCAACGGTGGAGTAAAAAATCCCACTTCAATTTAGAGTCTTGCAAATTTCACATTTTACGTTCTTATATAGGTATACACAAAAAAAAAATATTCTATACGTCATATTTCTGATGGTCATAGGAGTGCGCCCCGATATCGATTCCGAGTACTTTGATATCGGGGCCTAAACTATCAAGTGCTTTATAAGAAAATATTTTAACAGTAACAATTATTTAATCATCTATATATGTTATATATAAATATAAATGAATCTCTATTTCGCGTGGTCGTGGGATAACTTGAGAACGACTTTACCGATTTCATTCATCTTTTTTTTTAAGTTTTTAATGACTACTTAAACTTCGCGCGTTTGATAGGATAACGTCTGTCGGGTCAGCTATAGTTTTAAATAAAATCTAATAATTTAAATTGAGAAATTTTGCATTCAAACTCACAGCTGACTCCGCAAAATCTGTTAATAGTGTGAACAAGTTACAAGAGGGAACGAAAAGTTTACTGCTTTTAATTAAATGCTTACCATTATAAAATTGAATTGATAATATAATATATGTATAATAAGGTCGATGCAAAGAATTTAGTTTCAAATCCCAACGTATTGATAGCTATTCTGTATCGATACTATCGTTCAAACCCTATTTTACGTAACTGGCTCAAATTAAAAAACATAGGTCATAATCTTCTACATCAACAACATAAATTTCTTTAACGAGAATTCCTGTCAGACTCTCAATCTTAGATCAGCAATTACTTTATTAAAATCATAAGTTCGACATCATGTACACGATCCGCGCATTAAAGGCAGACCGCTGTTGACATCGGACTAATCCAGCACCAGTCGGGGTGATAAGTGGCGATCTGATAGTCCCTAAACACCACAATTGGGACCACCTTGCGACTGAATAGTGCTCATCAATCAAAGCGCTGGTTGGATGTCAAACTAATAGGCGCTATGATCCTTGCCCTCGCGGGGGGACAGCCGAAGAAAGGTTTTTCGTCAATTTGTCGGGATCAGATAACCGAGCGCAGTTCTTCAAATTGCTGCGCTGATCCCTGCGCCCAGATTAGCTGCGCGCGCAGCTCACCCAGGACAGCCCCAAGTACCGCAGATTCCGCGCCGGGCATATGAATTATGAGTCGGCGGCGCGGCGCGTAATCGCCATGTGAACATCTTCTTTGGCGTACGCGTAAAATTCAATTCCACTTCTTTCATTAGATTTTCTGGCCTAATGCGAGCGCCGTTTTTTTTTTTTTCACGGCTCCGTAGCCGGGGCGATTACAATCAGAAACAATTCACAGGTAGTGTGAGACGCCGAAATATCTTGGCAGTGATTTATGAACTGCGGGCGGGAGCGGGCCCCGAGGAGCCCACAAATTTGCAAGTCTCGCACCGCATTGGGGCTATACGCGTCGCAGTGAGATGTCGAAGCGGCGGCGTCCATTGTCGGGATGGATTATCTCAAAACACGTGGAAATTAGCAGCGATGACAGTTTCCCCATTTGTTTTGAGGGAACGTGAGCTCCGATGTGAGAACTTAATCGTGATTGATTTGATTGCCTCCTTTTGTGGCATCGGAATGAAAACCAGGGCTGAGTCGTGTTTGAACTATTTTTGACACAATGATTAATATAAAGTCGGGTACTGTTACGCTCGGGTTTTTGAATACAGTTAGAAGAAACTTTGGCCCAAGGAACGATTGAATTTTTCGTTCAGCCCAGTCATCCGCTGTGGCTAAGTTCGAATAGAAAACCGTTTAAAGTTCATAAAGAACATGCCAAATTTTAATTACAAATTAAATGAATAGGTATCATGCGGGGATTTTTCTAACTTTTAACATCTTTCATTTGATTGTGATCTTAGTAATTTTTTGAAAAACTTTTGTAAAATCGATCAAATGTTGATATTTATTTTATATTTTTAAAACATGTGTACATTCAATTGCCAACAAAATCAAGGCAAATTTTTTAAAAAAATTACCAACTTTTTCAAATTCAATTTATTAAGCGTAAAATTTAAATAAACCCAGTATTAATAATAATAACAATAATTTTCATATTCAATAACAACCTTCCACTTATTATTTATTTATAATAGAACAAACATAGAAGTTATATTAAACGGTTTTATTTAGCTCACCCCGTTTGTTTTATTCTTGGGTCAAATTTAGTAATTCAAATTTCACCCTCTTCCTGTCGACCGATTAATCTGAAATTTTGTATACACTTTGGATTTTGGTGACAATACAATTATGTTTATTCATTATTTTATTAATCCCATCAATATGGGTATCAAATGAAAGTGCTCAAGTGCTCAACCAGTAGAATACAATGTACTATATAAATAAAAATTAAAATCCAAGATGGCGGCCTCTACAAAATGGCGGATAACTTAGGTTTTATACAAGTAGAATACAATTTACTATGCAAAATTGAAATCTAAGATGGCCGCCGCTACCGTTTAAATGTCGATTACTCGTGGGAACAAAATGGTAAAAAAAATCTAAGATGGCCGCCGCTACCGTTTAAATATATAATTTTTAGACAGTCTATACATTAAAACTGAAATCTAGGTATCTAATTATTTTTTAGTCTTTGGAAGGATTAGGTATGTATTGAGGAGTTAGACTCCAACAAATTGACAGGAAAGAAAACTAGTAAAAATGAGGCACTAAATAGAATGAAAAATATTAGATGAAATAAAAACTAAAAACTAGAAAATAAAAAAATAGGTAAAAAAACTTTTTAAGTTAAACGGTTTTATGTTAAACATACATTGCAATGTTTAAGAAAAATGTACTAAAAACCAAAAAATAAAATAGATACAGTCGTGGGAATTATAAACATATGCATAGACTAGACTAAAATATAAAACCGTGGGGCACGTCAATTGTCTACAAATTCCTCACCGTCTGCGGGCCAACTGCCTAACGACGAATTAAACGATTCTTCTATCGCACATTAAGTCGATAATTTGTAGACAATTGACGTGCCCCACGGTTTTATATTTTAGTCTAGTCTATGCATATGTTTATAATTCCCACGACTGTATCTATTTTATTTTTTGGTTTTTAGTACATTTTTCTTAAACATTGCAATGTATGTTTAACATAAAACCGTTTAACTTAAAAAGTTTTTTTACCTATTTTTTTTTTTCTACTATAACTAAGAAAGAATGTCCAATTATCCAATCTAATGTTTTATAAAATTTCGAAACTATAATTTTTATATTACAAATGTCTTCCTTCAACCGTTTATTGTTTGCCAGAAGCAAGGTATTTTTTTTTTAACCAAAAGTTACCCTGCATTTTCCGACTATCACAGTTTTGAAGTCCAAGTTATGTAGATATACCTATCTGATTTAATTAAGGATTATGTAATTTGATTAGTAAAAGCTAAAAAGCATTAAAACAAATAAACAAAAAAATTATTGAATATACTTATATATGTATGCATTCATATGAGTTTAATATTTTTAATAACATTCAGTTTTTATAAACCAAACTCGCTAAAATATAGGCCACTGCACAATAAAACACAAATGAATCATGAAAACTTTTCAGAATATTATTCTGAAGACGCTAACAAGTATAAACCGTTTCTGACCACAAATCATCGTGTTTCCAAAATGGAAAAAAGTTCTGCTAATTTCTGCAAATTAACCCAAATACCCCAGACAGCATTGATTATATTGGGAGCGGCGAACAAAACAGAAAAACCTCGTTAATCACATCAATAAATAAAAACGCATTCACAAGTGATGACATTAAGCGACTGCAATGCAAGGAAGTGCAAGAAATTATAAGAAAGCCATGATTAATGACTATGCACTCAAGAGCTACCTGCCCGAGCGCTGTTTGGCTTTTCATGCGGCCCCAACAAATAACAGGGTGGGTAAACAAGAAAATGCCACTCAGAGTCAGATCCCAAATTTAAGGACTTCGAAAGACGGTACACCAAACCAATTGTAGTCAATTAAATAAAAGGCTTTGCAAAATTGAATTTGCCGAAAATCTTAACTTTGACTTCCTGCAATTTTTTCAAAAAGAGCCAGTGACCTTTTCGGGTAAATTGGATATTTTTGACTTGAGTCTGTGAGTCAACACAAAGTCTTAATGGTAGGTGGATGCAAATGAAAGGAGTAAAGTCATTAAAATAAATAACAATTCAATTAAATAATAGAAAGTCGCTATACGTACTCCAAACGGACTACGCGTTTACAGTATACGGGAAAATTGACCATCGATTATATAATTTGTACTTTAATATTGTCTCCATTAAATCTTCTAAATTATTCTTTTTCGTTATTTTTCTCCAAAGAACCCAATCGGTCGGGATCAGGACTCTGGGAGCTGACCTTTACCCCTGGAGTTATCCGAGGAAAAAACCATCAACTGAAGTAGGCCATCTGCTTTCAGAAAACAAAAAAAAATATATATTAAAACTATTATTAGAATTACATAAATGTTCGTTTTGTACCAGGCCAGTTTAATAAATTGTTCTTTTATTTGTATGCAAAAGCTTAGCTTTGAAATTTTGAAATTTCTCCATCTGCAAATTAAATAAATAATTATATGTATGTATTTAGAAATAATTTTAATTAGGATTATCTGAAAATTCTAAAAATGAATATGCATTCAAAATAAACATTTAACATAATCTGTAATCTTTTATTTACCAGTATTCTCCAGGGGGAGGTTTTCAAAAAAACAATTTGGCCTTGTTGCGGTTTCTGAGCTCCTGTTAATCAAAAAAACATAATATCAAACAATCAAACAATCACAAAATCAAAAAATCAAACAATCAAAAAATCGAAAAATCAATCAAAAAATCAAGTCAAAAATCAAACAATCAAAAAATTAAAAAATCAAATCAAAAAATCAAAAAAAAAAATCAAAAAAAAAAACAATCAAAAAAATCAAAAAAGTCAAAAAAATCACAAAAATCACAAAAATTAAAAAAATCAAAAAATCCAATCAAAAAATCAAAAAAATCAAAAAAATCAAAAAAATCACAAAAATCAAAAAAATCAAAAAAAAGTCAAAAAATCAAAACAATCAAAAAATCAAAAAAATAAAAAAAAATCAGAATCAAAAAAATCAAAACAAAAAAACAAAATCAAAAAAATTAAAAAAAATTAAAAAAAAACAGAATCAAAAATCCCAAACATTAAAAAAATCAAAAAAATCAAAAATACATAAATATCTGCATAAATGCATAAATACATAAATTAATAAATACATAAATACTTAAATACATAAATACATAAATACATAAATACATAAATACATAAATACATATATACATAAATACATAAATACATAAATACATAAATACATAACTACATAAATACATAAATACATAACTACATAACTACATAAATAAATACATAAATTAATAAATACATAAATACTTAAATACATAAATACATAAATACATAAATACATAAATACATAAATACATATATACATAAATACATAAATACATAAATACATAAATACATAACTACATAAATACATAAATACATAACTACATAACTACATAACTACATAAATACATAAATACATAAATACATAAATACATAACTACATAAATACATAAATACATAAATATATAAATACATAAATACATAAATACATAAATACATAAATACATAAATACATAAATACATAAATACATAAATACATAAATGCATAAATACATAAATACATAAATACATAAATACATAAATACATAACTACATAACTACATAACTACATAACTACATAACTACATAAATACATAAATACATAAATACATAAATGCATAAATATATAACTACATAACTACATAACTACATAACTACATAACTACATAACTACATAACTACATAACTACATAACTACATAACTACATAACTTCATAACTACATAAATACATAAATACATAAATACATAAATACATAAATACATAAATACATAAATACACAAATACATAACTACATAACTACTTAACTACATAACTACATAACTACATAAATACATAAATACATAAATACATAAATACATAAATACATAAATACATAAATACATAAATACATAAATACATAAATACACAAATACATAAATACATAAATACATAACTACATAAATACATAAATACATAAATACATAACTACATAAATACATAAATACATAACTACATAAATACATAAATACATAAATACATAAATACATAAATACATAAATACATAAATACATAAATACATAAATACATAACTACATAAATACATAAATACATAAATACATAAATACATAAATACATAAATACATAAATACATAACTACATAAATACATAAATACATAAATACATAAATACATAAATACATAAATACATAACTACATAAATATATAAATGCATAAATACATAAATACATAAATGCATAAATACATAACTAAATAACTACATAACTACATAACTACATAACTACATAACTACATAACTACATAAATACATAAATACATAACTACATAACTACATAAATACATAAATGCATAAATACATAAATACATAAATACATAAATACATAAATACATAAATACATAAATGCATAAATATATAACTACATAACTACATAACTACATAACTACATAACTACATAACTACATAACTACATAACTACATAACTACATAACTACATAAATACATAAATACATAAATACATAAATACATAAATACATAAATACATAAATACATAAATACACAAATACATAACTACATAACTACATAAATACATAAATACATAAATACATAAATACATAACTTCATAACTACATAAATACATAAATGCATAAATACATAAATACATAAATACATAAATACATAAATACATAAATACATAAATACATAACTACATAACTACATAACTACATAACTACATAACTACATAACTACATAAATACATAAATACATAAATACACAAATACATAACTACATAACTACATAAATACATAAATACATAAATACATAAATACATAAATACATAAATACATAAATACATAAATACATAAATACATAACTACATAAATACATAAATACATAAATACATAACTACATAAATACATAAATACATAAATACATAAATACATAAATACATAAATACATAAATACATAAATACATAACTACATAAATACATAAATACATAAATACATAACTACATAAATACATAAATACATAAATACATAAATACATAAATACATAAATACATAAATACATAAATACATAACTACATAAATACATAAATACATAAATATATAAATGCATAAATACATAAATACATAAATGCATAAATACATAACTAAATAACTACATAACTACATAACTACATAACTACATAACTACATAAATACATAAATACATAACTACATAACTACATAAACACATAAATGCATAAATACATAAATACATAAATACATAAATACATAAATACATAAATACATAAATGCATAAATATATAACTACATAACTACATAACTACATAACTACATAACTACATAAATACATAACTACATAAATACATAAATACATAAATACATAAATACATAAATACACAAATACATAACTACATAACTACATAAATACATAAATACATAAATACATAACTTCATAACTACATAAATACATAAATGCATAAATACATAAATACATAAATACATAAATACATAAATGCATAAATATATAACTACATAACTACATAACTACATAACTACATAACTACATAACTACATAACTACATAACTACATAACTACATAACTACATAACTACATAACTACATAACTACATAACTACATAACTACATAACTACATAAATACATAAATACATAAATACATAAATACATAAATACATAAATACATAAATACATAAATACATAAATACATAAATGCATAAATACATAAATACATAAATACATAAATACATAAATACATAAATACATAACTACATAACTACATAACTACATAACTACATAAATACATAAATACATAAATATATAACTACATAACTACATAACTACATAACTACATAACTACATAACTACATAACTACATAACTACATAAATACATAAATACATAAATACACAAATACATAAATACATAACTACATAAATACATAAATACATAAATACATAAATACATAAATACATAAATATATAAATACATAAATACAATAATACATAAATACATAAATACATAAATACATAAATACATAAATACATAACTACATAAATACACAAATACATAACTACATAACTACATAACTACATAACTACATAACTACATAACTACATAACTACATAACTACATAACTACATAACTACATAAATACATAAATACATAAATACATAACTACATAACTACATAAATACATAAATACATAAATACATAAATACATAACTACATAACTACATAACTACATAAATACATAAATACAGTGATGTGCGAAACAATAGCAACTATTTCAGTACAAAACCTTAATGTAGTTATTTTCGCCATTTTATTAGCTGTACAAAAAAAAAAATTATCCTGTGTTTTTCCTTTGATAAAACAATTAACAAAAATTTATTTTGCAAAAAACTAAAAATTCAATTTAAATAAATAAATGTAAAACATAAGCAACTTCCACATATGCTAGTGTGCGAAACAAAAGCAACCTAATGGTAAAATTCCAGATAACGGACTTTTCTTTCAAAATACTCTAACGGTGGTACAAGTGTTGCACCTGCACAACTGTGTGAAGGCAATTTTAGTAATTTCTGATCGGTCAATTGAAGCAGATCACTAAAAGTTAAAATTAGTATAATGGCGCGCAATAAGTTCCCTGATAGTTTCAAAATTAAAATTATTGAGGAATACATGAGCGGCTATTCTCAGTATTCACTCGCCAAAAAGTATAATATAAATAAATCTGTAATTTCGCGACTTGTAAATAAATATAAAATAACGGGAAATGTTAGCACGCTGCATTTGGGCGGTCGACCACGGAAGACTACACAAAGGACCGATATGAGAATTTGTGCGTTAATTAAAAAGGACCCCTTTATCACATCCAAGGAAATTGTAAATACTTTAAATTTAAGCGTACATGACAGTACTGTTCGGAAACGCGCCTTAGAAAATAATTTAAGAAGCTACAGACCGCTCAAAAAACCTTTGCTTACAAGAAAACACTTGCAAAAAAGGTATGTTTGACGCTATGGTACGTTTCTCCATATAAAATTAAATTTCCAGGTTAAAATTTGTTTCAGACCATTTGAACTGGTCCTTAGACAAGTGGAAAACAGTACTGTTCAGCGATGAGTCCAAATTTAATTTAATAAATTCCGACGGCATGACTACTGTACGACGCCGCAAGGGTGAGCGACTCAATCCACGATATTGCAAGGTAACAACCAAGCATGGAGGAGGTAGTGTAATGGTGTGGACCTGTTTTTCTGCTAACGGTTTGGGTCCTTTTGTTGAAATAAAAGGAATCATGGATCGTTTTATTTATAAAAATATTTTGGAAACGCATATGTTACCATATGCTGAATGGGAAATGCCGCTTCGGTGGGTGTTTCAACATGATAATGACCCGAAGCATACATCGAAGCTGGTAAAAGAGTGGATTAATGAGAATGGGATTCAAGTCCTTGATTGGCCGGCCCAATCACCAGACTTGAATCCCATTGAAAATCTCTTCGGGATCCTTAAACGGCGAGTCGGAGGACAACGTTTTAGAAGCAAAGCAGAACTTATGGAAACACTACAAAAGGAATGGCAAAACATACCTCAGTCTATTATTGAGAATTTAATAGCGTCTATGCCACGAAGGTGTGCTGAGGTCATTAAAAATAAAGGCTATCATACCAAGTATTGAGGACGCAACTAAAAGGTTGCTTTTGTTTCGCACACTAGCATATGTGGAAGTTGCTTATGTTTTACATTTGTTTATTTAAATTGAATTGTTAGTTTTTTGCAAAATAAATTTTTGTTAATTGTTTTATCAAAGGAAAAACACAGGATAATTTTTTTTCGTGTACAGCTAATAAAATGGCGAAAATAACTACATTAAGTTTTTGTACTGATATAGTTGCTATTGTTTCGCACATCACTGTACATAAATACATAAATACATAAATACATAAATACATAAATACATAAATACATAAATACATAAATACATAAATACATAAATACATAAAAACTAATACATAAATACAAAACTACATAAATACATAAATACATAAAAACAAATACATAAATACAAAACTACATAAATACATAAATACATAAATACATAAATACATAAATACACAAATACATAACTACATAACTACATAAATACATAAATACATAACTACATAACTACATAAATACATAAATACATAAATACATAAATACATAAATACATAAATACATAAATACATAAATACATAACTACATAACTACATAAATACATAAATACATAAATACATAAATACATAAATACATAAATACATAAATACATAAATACATAAATACATAAATTCATAAATTCATAAATTCATAAATTCATAAATTCATAAATACATAAATACATAAATACATAAATACATAAATACATAAATACATAAATACATAAATACATAAATACATAAATACATAAATACATAAATACATAAATACATAAATACATAAATACATAAATACATAAATTCATAAATTCATAAATACATAAATACATAAATACATAAATACATAAAAACATAAAAACATAAATACATAAATACATAAATACATAACTACATAAATACATAAATACATAACTACATAAATACATAAATACATAAATTCATAAATACATAAATACATAAATTCATAAATACATAAATACATAAATACATAAATTCATAAATACATAAATGCATAAATGCATAAATACATAAATACATAAATACATAAAAACATAAAAACATAAATACATAACTACATAAATACATAAATACATAAATACATAAATTCATAAATACATAAATACATAACTACATAAATACATAACTACATAAATACATAAATACATAACTACATAACTACATAAATACATAAATACATAAATTCATAAATACATAAATACATAAATACATAAATACATAAATACATAAATACATAAATACATAAATACATAAATACATAAATACATAAATACATAAATACATAAATACATAAATACATAAATACATAAATACATAAATACATAAATACATAAATACATAAATACATAAATACATAAATACATAAATACATAAATACATAAATACATAAATACATAAATACATAAATACATAAATACATAAATACATAAATACATAAATACATAAATACATAAATACATAAATACATAAATACATAAATACATAAATACATAAATACATAAATACATAAATACATAAATACATAAATACATAAATACATAAATACATAAATACATAAATAATTTATGAATTTATGAATTTATGTATTTATGTATTTATGTATTTATGTATTTATGTATTTATGTATTTATGTATTTATGTATTTATGTATTTATGTATTTATGTATTTATGTATTTATGTATTTATGTATTTATGTATTTATGTATTTATGTATTTATGTATTTATGAATTTATGTATTTATGTATTTATGTATTTATGTATTTATGTATTTATGTATTTATGTATTTATGTATTTATGTATTTATGTATTTATGTATTTATGTATTTATGTATTTATGTATTTATGTATTTATGTATTTATGTATTTATGTATTTATGTATTTATGTATTTATGTATTTATGTATTTATGTATTTATGTATGTATTTATGTTTTTATGTATTTATGTATTTATGTATTTATGTATTTATGTATTTATGTATTTATGTATTTATGTATTTATGTATTTATGTATTTATGTATTTATGTATTTATGTATTTATGTATTTATGTAGTTATGTATTTATGTAGTTATGTATTTATGTATTTATGAATTTATGTATTTATGTATTTATGTATTTATGTATTTATGTATTTATGTAGTTATGTATTTATGTATTTATGTATTTATGTATTTATGAATTTATGTAGTTATGTAGTTATGTAGTTATGTAGTTATGTAGTTATGTATTTATGTATTTATGTAGTTATGTATTTATGTATTTATGAATTTATGTATTTATGTATTTATGTATTTATGTATTTATGTATTTATGTATTTATGAATTTATGTATTTATGTATTTATGTATTTATGAACTTATGTATTTATGTATTTATGTAGTTATGTATTTATGTATTTATGTATTTATGTATTTATGTATTTATGTAGTTATGTAGTTATGTAGTTATGTACTTATGAATTTATGTATTTATGTATTTATGAATTTATGTATTTATGTATTTATGTAGTTATGTAGTTATGTATTTATGTATTTATGTATTTATGTAGTTATGTATTTATGTATTTATGAATTTATGTATTTATGTATTTATGTATTTATGTATTTATGAATTTATGTATTTATGTATTTATGTATTTATGAATTTATGTATTTATGTAGTTATGTATTTATGTATTTATGTATTTATGTATTTATGAATTTATGTATTTATGTATTTATGTATTTATGTAGTTATGTAGTTATGTATTTATGTATTTATGTATTTATGTATTTATGTATTTATCTATTTATGTATTTATGTATTTATGTATTTATGTATTTATGTATTTATGCATTTATGCATTTATGTATTTATGAATTTATGTATTTATGTATTTATGTAGTTATGTATTTATGTAGTTATGTATTTATGTATTTATGAATTTATGTATTTATGTATTTATGTATTTATGTAGTTATGTAGTTATGTAGTTATGTATTTATGTATTTATGTATTTATGTATTTATGTATTTATGTAGTTATGTATTTATGTATTTATGAATTTATGTATTTATGTATTTATGTATTTATGTATTTATGTAGTTATGTAGTTATGTATTTATGTATTTATGTTTTTATGTATTTATGCATTTATGTATTTATGAATTTATGTATTTATGTATTTATGAATTTATGTATTTATGTATTTATGTAGTTATGTATTTATGTATTTATGTATTTATGTATTTATGTATTTATGTATTTATGTATTTATGTTTTTATGTTTTTATGTATTTATGTATTTATGTATTTATGTATTTATGTATTTATGTATTTATGTATTTATGAATTTATGAATTTATGTATTTATGTATTTATGAATTTATGTATTTATGTATTTATGTATTTATGTATTTATGTATTTATGAATTTATGTATTTATGTATTTATGTATTTATGAATTTATGTATTTATGTATTTATGTATTTATGTATTTATGTATTTATGTATTTATGTATTTATGTATTTATGTATTTATGTATTTATGTATTTACGTATTTATGTATTTATGTATTTATGTATTTATGTATTTATGTATTTATGTATTTATGTATTTATGTATTTATGTATTTATGTATTTATGTATTTATGTATTTATGTATTTATGTATTTATGTATTTATGTATTTATGTATTTATGAATTTATGAATTTATGTATTTATGTATTTATGTAGTTATGTATTTATGTATTTATGTATTTATGTATTTATGTTGTTATGTATTTATGTATTTATGAATTTATGTATTTATGTATTTATGTAGTTATGTATTTATGTATTTATGTTTTTATGTATTTATGTATTTATGCATTTATGCATTTATGTATTTATGAATTTATGTATTTATGTATTTATGAATTTATGTATTTATGTATTTATGTAGTTATGTATTTATGTATTTATGTATTTATGTATTTATGTATTTATGTATTTATGTTTTTATGTTTTTATGTTTTTATGTTTTTATGTATTTATGTATTTATGTATTTATGTATTTATGTATTTATGAATTTATGAATTTATGTATTTATGTATTTATGAATTTATGTATTTATGTATTTATGTATTTATGAATTTATTTATTTATGTATTTATGTATTTATGAATTTATGTATTTATGTATTTATGTATTTATGTATTTATGTATTTATGAATTTATGTATTTATGTATTTATGTATTTATGAATTTATGTATTTATGTATTTATGTATTTATGTAGTTATGTATTTATGTATTTATGTAGTTATGTATTTATGTATTTATGAATTTATGTATTTATGTATTTATGTATTTATGTATTTATGTATTTATGTATTTATGAATTTATTTATTTATGTATTTATGTATTTATGTATTTATGTATTTATGTATTTATGTACAGTGCTGTCTAAAATTATAGGACCAAGCTTTAATTTTGCATATATGGTCTATTCCCAAGCCCATAACTTGTTGGTAAGGAGAAGAGGGATGGTGACAACTGGTATATATGAAATCGTTGTGTATCCTTTATTATTTCATAAATTTTTTTTTAAAATTCATGTACTAATTTTAACAAAAATCGTAAAAAACTCAATACAATAGTGTTTAAAATTATAGGACCACTTAATATGATGTCTTTGGCCTTTATATACAGGGTGTTTTGCTAAGGTCTGAACAGGGGTATGCCAATCGATTCTAAATGGTCTCCTGATCAACGTTTCTTCGGACACCCCACCCCCTTAAAATCGGTCCTTCCCCCCCAAAATCGCGATTGAAAATTTGGAGGGGGTCAACCTAGAAAATGCTTCATAAGTTCTTTCAGAGATATCCTAGAATACTGGTTGATAATGCATTAGAAAGCTGAGCCTTCAAGCTTTCCAACGATACCATCCGCGACCCAATCAGTACACAAACAAGCGGGGGAGACCCCGTCAAATTTCGAAAATGGCAATTTCAAAGCCCAAAATTTGACCTTGACCCTTCATTCTGTCGATTATTTATATGGGAAGATCGAAACTTTTCTTGAGAAAAAGCTTCCCTGTCATATGGCCTTTCTCAAGAAAAAAACCGTACTGGAATCCGACGTCGCGTTCCGAAGTTATTCGTGTTACAATAATTGATAGAACAACAAAACCCACTATCCGCAATGAAGTCCAATTGGAAAGTGTCACATCGAGCATCTGCTCCGTAGGGCTGAACCATCGAACACGAATAACTTTGGAACGCGCCGTCGGATTCCAGTGCGGTTTTTTTCTTGAGAAAGGCCATATGACAGGGAAGCTTTTTCTCAAGAAAAGTTTCGATCTTCCCATATAAATAATCGACAGAATGAAGGGTCAAGGTCAAATTTTGGGCTTTGAAATTGCCATTTTCGAAATTTGACGGGGTCTCCCCCGCTTGTTTGTGTACTGATTGGGTCGCGGGTGGTATCGTTGGAAAGCTTGAAGGCTCAGCTTTCTAATGCATTATCAACCAGTATTCTAGGATATCTCTGAAAAAACTTATGAAGCATTTTCTAGGTTGACTCCCTCCAAATTTTCAATCGCGATTTTGGGGGGGAAGGACCGATTTTAAGGGGGTGGGGTGTCCGAAGAAACGTTGATCAGGAGACCATTTAGAATCAATTGGCATACCCCTGTTCAGATCTTAGCAAAACACCCTGTATATAAAGGCCAAAGACATCATATTAAGTGGTCCTATAATTTTAAACACTATTGTATTGAGTTTTTTACGATTTTTGTTAAAATTAGTACATGAATTTAAAAAAAAATTTATGAAATAATTAAGGACACACAACGATTTCATATATACCAGTTGTCACCATCCCTCTTCTCCTTACCAACAAGTTATGGGCTTGGGAATAGACCATATATGCAAAATTAAAGCTTGGTCCTATAATTTTAGACAGCACTGTATTTATGTATTTATGCATTTATGTAGTTATGTATTTATCTATTTATCTATTTATGTATTTATGTATTTATGTATTTATGTATTTATGTATTTATGTATTTATGTATTTATGTATTTATCTATTTATGTATTTATGTATTTATGTATTTATGTATTTATGTATTTATGTATTTATGTATTTATGTATTTATGTATTTATGTATTTATGTATTTATGTATTTATGTATTTATGTATTTATGTATTTATGTATTTATGTATTTATGTATTTATGTATTTATGTATTTATGTATTTATGTATTTATGTATTTATGTATTTATGTATTTATGTATTTATGTATTTATGTATTTATGTATTTATCTATTTATGTATTTATGTATTTATGTATTTATGTATTTATGTATTTATGTATTTATGTATTTATCTATTTATCTATTTATGTATTTATGTATTTATGTATTTATGTATTTATGTATTTATGTATTTATGTATTTATGTATTTATGTATTTATGTATTTATGTATTTATGTATTTATGTATTTATGTATTTATGTATTTATGTATTTATGTAGTTATGTAGTTATGTATTTATGTATTTATGTATTTAGGTAGTTATGTAGTTATGTATTTATGTATTTATGTATTTATGTATTTATGTATTTATGCAGTTATGTAGTTATGTAGTTATGTAGTTATGTAGTTATGTAGTTATGTAGTTATGTAGTTATGTAGTTATGTATTTATGCATTTATGTATTTATGTAGTTATGTAGTTATGTATTTATGTATTTATGTATTTATGTATTTATGCATTTATGCATTTATGTATTTATGTAGTTATGTATTTATGTATTTATGTAGTTATGTATTTATGCATTTATATATTTATGTAACTATGTATTTATGTATTTATGTATTTATGTATTTATGTATTTATGTATTTATGTATTTATGTATTTATGTATTTATGTATTTATGTATTTATGTATTTATGTATTTATGTATTTATGTATTTATGTATTTATGTATTTATGTATTTATGTATTTATGTATTTATGTATTTATGTATTTATGTATTTATGTATTTATGTATTTATGAGTTATGTATTTATGTAATTATTTCATTATGTAATTATTTATTTATGTATTTATGTATTTATGTAGTTATGTAGTTATGTAGTTATGTAGTTATGTAGTTTAGTAGTTTTGTAGTTATGTATTTATGTATTTATGTATGTATGTATTTATGTAATGTACTTATGTATTTATGTATGTAGCGTTCAGAGCGTTCAGAGCGTTTAGAGCGTTTAGAGCGTTTAGAGCGTTTAGAGCGTTTAGAGCGTTTAGAGCGTTTAGAGCGTTCAGAGCGTTCAGAGCGTTTAGAGCGTTTAGAGCGTTCAGAGCGTTTAGAGCGTTTAGAGCGTTCAGAGCGTTTAGAGCGTTTAGAGCGTTCAGAGCGTTTAGAGCGTTTAGAACGTTTAGAGCGTTTAGAGCGTTCAGAGCGTTTAGAGCGTTTAGAGCGTTTAGAGCGTTTAGAGCGTTTAGAGCGTTCAGAGCGTTTAGAGCGTTTAGAGCGTACAGAGCGTTTAGAGCGTTCAGAGCGTTTAGAGCGTTCAGAGCGTTTAGAGCGTTCAGAGCGTTTAGAGCGTTCAGAGCGTACAGAGCGTTTAGAGCGTTCAGAGCGTTTAGAGCGTTCAGAGCGTTCAGAGCGTTTAGAGCGTTTAGAGCGTTTAGAGCGTTCAGAGCGTTTAGAGCGTTTAGAGCGTTTAGAGCGTTTAGAGCGTTTAGAGCGTTCAGAGCGTTTAGAGCGTTTAGAGCGTTTAGAGCGTTTAGAGCGTTCAGAGCGTTTAGAGCGTTTAGAGCGTTTAGAGCGTTCAGAGCGTTTAGAGCGTTCAGAGCGTTTAGAGCGTTCAGAGCGTTTAGAGCGTTTAGAGCGTTTAGAGCGTTTAGAGCGATTAGAGCGTTTAGAGCGTTTAGAGCGTTTAGAGCGTTCAGAGCGTTTAGAGCGTTTAGAGCGTTCAGAGCGTTCAGAGCGTTTAGAGCGTTTAGAGCGTTCAGAGCGTTTAGAGCGTTCAGAGCGTTTAGAGCGTTTAGAGCGTTTAGAGCGTTTAGAGCGTTTAGAGCGTTCAGAGCGTTTAGAGCGTTTAGAGCGTTTAGAGCGTTTAGAGCGTTTAGAGCGTTTAGAGCGTTTAGAGCGTTTAGAGCGTTTAGAGCGTTCAGAGCGTTTAGAGCGTTTAGAGCGTTTAGAGCGTTCAGAGCGTTTAGAGCGTTTAGAGCGTTTAGAGCGTTTAGAGCGTTTAGAGCGTTTAGAGCGTTCAGAGCGTTTAGAGCGTTTAGAGCGTTTAGAGCGTTTAGAGCGTTCAGAGCGTTTAGAGCGTTCAGAGCGTTTAGAGCGTTCAGAGCGTTCAGAGCGTTTAGAGCGTTCAGAGCGTTTAGAGCGTTTAGAGCGTTTAGAGCGTTTAGAGCGTTCAGAGCGTTTAGAGCGTTCAGAGCGTTTAGAGCGTTTAGAGCGTTCAGAGCGTTTAGAGCGTTTAGAGCGTTCATAGCGTTCAGAGCGTTTAGAGCGTTTAGAGCGTTCAGAGCGTTTTCGGGGATTTTGTAACAGGAGCCCAAAAATTGCAGCAGGGCCAAAAATTTTTTTTTCTCTTTTCAGATTCTCCTGGGGGTAGGGAATCGCAGCTAGGCGATCTATTTTTCCACTTTTTTCTATATAAGCAATTATTTCCTCCAGGACTTAATCAAAACTTACATTTTTGTCTTAAAAAGCGATCAATTGATGAATCAATTTCTGAAAATTTTTTGGAAGGGAGAAGGAAGAGCCGGTAAATAAAAGATTACTGATTCTATTACATGTTTATTTTAAACGGATGGAAAACTTTGGAAATTTTAAAGCTAAGCTCTTGCATTACAAATTAAACAACATTTTAATAATAATTTTAACATAATGTAATTTTCTTGATCTCCTTAAAGCAGGTGGATCACTTCAGCTGAAATGTTTTTCCTAGGATAATTCCAGGATTAAATATTAGCTCGCAGACTTCTCCTCTCAGGCGATTGGGTCCTGTAGGGAAAAATAAAAAAAAAAAAAATTTAGAGAAATGGAGAAAATATTATAATTATATCATTGATGTATACAAGATCAAGACCGAAATTATGTATGTTAGGCTTGATAACGGGCTTAGTTTTGGCACACTGGTTTTAGTGTCGTATTCTGCATTTAAAAAGTGATATTTTTCATATGTATTTTAAATGAACAAATAGAAAAAAAAACATCCTTCACAATAATTTACTAATATCTGATTCGATTCTACATAAAAAATGGTGTGTCCGGCTTTTGAAATGTATCTATTAAGTAAAAAATATCATTTGTGTTAAATATAGAAAATAGTCATAGAATGAAATGGCGCCGTTCTTTTTCAATTATTCATTATTTTTATCTTAACAAATGATTTCATTAAAATTTATAACATGTTTATTAAATTTGCAAATACATACTTGCACTTTCATTTTTCATTGCGTTGTTCTGAGAAGCTTTACTTAAAGGGTTCTTTTGTTCGTGTTCTTAGGTATCGGTCTTACAAGTTGAGTCTTGACCTGGGTCTCGGTCTAGCAAGTCGACTCTTATTTTTGATTTCAATCTTTGACTTTCTGCAAGACCAAGACCAAAACAAATTCTGCTCATCGGAAATTAACATTAAGTATAAGCTATAATTAATAGAACACCATTTATCAAAAGAACAGTCACGATACGTTCAGTGGGCACTAACTATTATTTAACTAAAGATTCTTTTGTTGATAAAAATAATGGCAACCATAGAGAAAATCTTCAAAAAACAAAAGGGAAAATGAAAATGTCCACCTAATTTAAATGTTGTGTCTGTCGTCAGATATTTTTGAAGCAAGACGAAGTTCTGTTTTCTAGTTATGTTTTTACGCAATTATCAAAAGCAATCGCTTTATTACAGTTAGCAACACGCGAAAATCGGTTAAGCGGTGGTGTTTTTTTGTTTTTGTTTTTTTCTAAACAGACCGAAATTCGTTTCGGCACGATAATCCGCAAACCACGCCATATCTGATTTCAGTGAGACTTCTTTTCCACGGCTAACCCGCGCAGGAGGTCACCTGATCTAATTATCTAAATTGCTTATCTGCGCCGCAGCCCATTCACCTTTTGGCGCTCCTAAGCCAATTGCTGGGATCCCCCATAATTGGTAGCGTAACTGTTTTTCGGAACCTACCCCACTCTGGGACGAATCTAACCATAAGTGATGCGCTCCAGCAGAGGCATCTTGTTTCATAAATAATAATTAATAACACTCCGGCCAGGGTGCCGAGTGGCTCGTTTTCAAATCACTTAACCGCCGAAGATTTCCCACACGCCTTCACGTGGTGTGGCCCACCGATTTCTTAACCAGGTGAAGACACTGGACGGCGCGGCGGGCGCGGAGCAGATCAGTGAACTTCAATTATTTTACCTGCAATTTGAATAAATTTCGGGAGTTACTTCAGCCGGAAATTGTCATAAATGGGGCCCCCCCGATTATGTGGTCAGTTACCCAGGCCGAGCTCAGTGCTGCTATTTCTAATGATTCTTGTCTCGATGCTCGGAAAATATTTCCACCGACTTCCAGGGGAGTCTCAGCGAATAATTGGGGGGTAATGTTATCGCCTGTAAGATGATAGTCTCTATTAATTCTTCACAGTTACTCGGCCGTTGCTCCTACGGCCTAGATTGCGAAGATGAACAGCATAAACAGCATAAACAGCATAAACAGCAAATGTTTAATTGCCCCTCGAACTGAAACAGATACTCGGTGCAAATCAAATCAGGTCGCCAAGACATTCTTACTTATGGACAGTGGATTTAAATTGAAGCGAAATATTAGAATTTTTTATTTTTTACAATGTTCCTCTTTAATTGGTCGGGTTACACCCAGTCAAGCCTTTTTTTCGGCTATCGAAACTCGATAGTACCTACAAATTCAGATTATTTAAAAAAAAGTTAGTTAAATTGGTTTACCTAACAATAAATATACATAGGTACCTTATATTTTAATTTTGTAGAGACTAAACGAAGGGTTAAGGGCGCATATATGAGGTAAAACCTTCAAAATATATCTTAAAAATATATCTTAAAAAAGGAGGGAGGAGCGGATGCTGGTGCAAAAACTTTGTCTTGACATAAATGAGATGACGAGACGGGCGTACCTACTTAACATGAAAATCGCAACTTGAAAGGACTTTTCGATTAAAGTGAGCACAACTTATAAGTAGGGAAAAGTGAACATTTTCTTGTGTTCTTGAGAAATAAAATTTCAGAAGCACTTTAGCTATACATGTTAAACTACTTAGAGAACCTACAATAGTCAGAATATCAATTATAATTATTTATTAGGTTAAATTCGTAATACAAGTTTTATGTGGCAAAAGCCAAAATTTTTCTAGTTATCTTTTGATTTCCAATGAATTTGGTCGAAAAGGATTTCTAAAAAAAAATAAAAGCTCTATTAATGCTCTTCGGCCAGTACAGCCCAAAAAAATATTACTACATATGTATAATAGTTTTACATATTGCATATTTCTTACTATAGTAGCATAAATGTTCATTGGTTGTATTTATTTATTTAATTTATATTCATCAACAAATTTATTACACTCTACAAATAACATAGAAAACAGAAATCAACCACAACGAATTTTTAATCAAACTTTGTGAAGGCCACGATGGATATTTTAAACAGAGCAACGATTTCAGGGGAATTTTAATACGGGAATCAATTTTATTTTTATTCTAATAAAAAGTATGAAGAATCTAGAACGAAATTTTGTGTAGTAGTATAACTTCATTAATTTTGACCACATCAACATAAAATTTTAAACACAACAGTTTACATATAATTTAGCTAATTTGATTTCAAAATGATACTTAGATAATTTCGAAAGGAAAACATGTTTGAAAATATATCCAATTACATTTTGGGTTTTTGGAAAATGGTAAACTTTTTTTAAAAAAAAGAAATGTTAATGTTAGTTATCAATTTTACTTCGGATAATGGGCGCTGGGTCTGAAAAGTTGACCGTCTCAGCCATTGTTGGTGATTCTGGTGCAAAGTGTCATCGTCGAAATTAAATTACCATCAGAAGAGGTCGTTGAAAATTTCGCACAAGTGGCCGGACGGTCACGTCACGTCACTTCGACTCTTATGGTAATTTGGCAGGGTGTGACTTAACCGAGCGGCCAGGGCAAACAAAGTGGACCCAGCTCTTCTCAAAAGACGACACCACAAAAATTCAAATTCACTTAAGTGTAAAATGAACGAGATCTCGAGAACAGTTAGCCGTATGTTTGTTCAGTTCAATGTTCTTTGGCATTATTTGCGATCTTCCAGACGCAGGCGGAGATCACAGACTGTAAAAATGTGTCGCCGCGCAATTCAGGGCTGCGTGACCGCGTCTGAGACAAGACGAGTCGAACTTCTTACGTCACCCAATTAAGTTCGGGTCGGAGGCCGCAGCCGCGCAACCGCCGCCGCCTAGCCGCTGAGAATTGGCACACGAAAGTAGCCTCGAGCGAGGATCGCCCCAGACAGCGATTTGTCAGCGCCTTCAAATTTCTCTTAATTGAAGTCGTCCTAAAACTCTTAGATGAACACCTTCATTAGCTCGCGCTAGCGGTTCTTTTCAGATTAGCCCACCTGAGCTTACCGGGACATTTTTCAATTTGCCGATAGTATCGCACCGGAAACCGCTGAAAGGCTGCAGCGGCTCCGGTGCATGAGCGAACCTCGCTGCCTCATTTGGGTCATGTCAACATGCGAGGAAACGGCCGGAAAACGAACGTATCCCGGGACCGCCCAAAGCAGACCAATACTTTCTTAAATTTTTTTTTTTTCAACTTCTTGCACGACGCTAACTGACTTTCATTAAGCAATTAGCTGAAGATTTCCCACATTTTGGGGCTTTTAGGGACGTGTTACTTCTGCTGACATAGAGATTGGGATCTGGCCGCGAAATGGACTTGCCAATAATTGGCTCGTGAGTCGGAGATTTTTTTTTAATCAAAATTATAATGATTATTAGATTTTATCTGTTTCAAACCGATACTCAAACTGCTATGTTTAGACATAGAAATTAGTTTGCGTTTTTATTTTCCACAAGATTTTCTGGTAATTAAAGGAAATGATATAATCAGTTTAGATGCTCTTTTTTTGTTAAAGTTTCGTAGATTTTAAGAGTGAAAATACACATCTACATAAGTACATTTTCTTTTCGAGTTAATTTAATTTTATGCCTTTTTATTGTTAATTAAACTTAATTTACTCCAACACCAAATTGAAATTTATACCATAATTTTTCATTATGTTAGTAAGAATCTCGTAATGAAAAATACACTTATGACTTTTTTTTAACTATTGATCGATGAGAAATTCAATTCGTCCAAACTGTTTATCAATTTAAACTGAAAAAAATTTAGATCAAGCTCCTTGGCACCTTCAGATCCAGAGTTTTGAATGCTATTTTTATATACATATAATATGATAATATTTATATAAGAAACAACGAAATAAAATAATTTTTTTGATTTGGACCAGCAAAAAAGATCGAAAAAAAACTTTCCGAAGTTTAATTTACCATTACCCCATTGTACATATATACCGATCCTAAAAAGTTTCCGCTGGTGCAGAACCCTGAAAGCCCATAAATACATGCATATAATTATGTAATGTTTTTGAAATGTCTTTTTCAAGTATCAAAATAATAAAATAAAATATATTGAATTGAATTTTTTTAATAATAAAATATAGTGGCTTTTTTAATTTGTTTTGTGTCATTAAAAATATGTAAAATATCGTTTTAGGATGGACCGGACCTATATTTTTTTAATTGCTCATTATTTAGTCTTGGTCTGGTCTTGAATTTTCTGCAAGACTGCTAATAAATATGCAAGCACTACCACGCGCTAGTACTTACATATATAAATTTTTATTTATAGAATAATTGGAAATATAAATTATGATGGCGAAAAACACTTTGATATTCTTAAATTCTCGATCTCCGTTTCGTGAGGAAAGCTTCTAGTGCACTTATAATTCGCGCTAGGAATCAATAGCGAAATGTAGGTGCCCCGATTAATATAAGGTATATGCTTTTTTTTTCGAAACATACCGAACACATGTCGTTCATATTCGTAACCTAATTTGATCAAAGCCCACAATTTCATCACTAATTAACGAAAAGAGACCAAAAATGGGAGCAAATTCGCTGCGGGTCCATATCACCAACAAAAGGTCAGTCGAGGCAACAAAACGACGACGGTGCGCTGATGATGAAGACATTTCGGAATTGGATTTATCCCGTGTAATCCGCCCACTGGCCGGCAGTCTAGACGGGCCCGAGCGATTTGTGAGTCGCCCGGTTCCTGTTATTAACTCAAGGCGCAACATATTGACATTATGCTCCAGTTTGCGCCTTCGGGAAAGCTAATCGCATTAGACGGACATTTCGCAGAGTGGGTGCGCGCTACAACTTCATGCGGTGTTCCACTGATGGGGTACATGAAATTAACCGGAAATGAGAGCGTATCTCGCGAAATTCAGATTTTTAATTAATTGTCATCGAATAAAATGAGAATGTATGAGCCGCGCCGCCGCGCCGGTCCATGCGACATATCCAGCACAAATTTTTTGACTTACTTAATTCCGGCAGCTGAACCCACTGCCATATAGTTGGAAGCATAAATACAGAAACTTTCTTGCGCTTGCACTTTCACCTCTTTGAGAAATTAAACGTGTCATCGCCGCATCTAATTGAAATTTATAGAACCTCTGAGGCCAGGACGGATGATAGCACCTCAGCGCCGCTTCGAGGGACTCGACTCAAAGAGATCGTTCTCGAGAGCCACTCTTCCTGAGTAATGGACCCAAACGGTTAGCAGACCGACGACGAGGTGTTTCGCGGTGTACCTTGACGGTTACTAACTTCCCTGTCCACGAGACATTAGATAACGCCTCCATTCGCTTTTCTTGCAAAATTTATGCTCATAGCGTGACTGTGCATGAAATTAGTTCTAATCCAGGCAGTGCGTCTTAGCGGATAGTCGTTGCGGGCATTTTATAGTGCTCTTAGCTAACTGATTCGCTTTACATAAAATCACATTTGCTTTAAGTCACATGATGCACGCGGGTCAAGTGTGCATCACCTGTGGGCGAATTTACTTTCGTGCAGTTCTTGATTTATTATTGTTACTTAATACCGGCCCCAAAGCAAGTTTTATAGAGGTATCTAATTAGAAAGCCACAAAGAAAGTGAGCGGCATTCGTGTACATACGGAAAATTTCAATCAAGGAAATTTTTCAAGGTCTTTGATTTTTGAACTCTCTCATCGCATTCCAACTTATGTAGGTACTGTCGACTATTTTAACAATTTTGCACAGTTTGTGGTCTTCTGCGACTTTCAGCTTAACACCTTTACTACAATTTCATTTTATTACAAGATTAGCAAGAAATAGGGTTTTCAGAAGTTCATGCATAGGTACTATGTATTTAAAATAAAGACTTGAATCTATTGGCAAGATAAACCAATAATTATTATTATTTATATGTTATGTATGAATGTAAAACACGTCTTTTAAAATGCCTTTATCCGGACTAGATTTAGAAGTCCATTTCTTTTTTACTCAGGGATTTCGATACTTAAATATAAAATAAGTCAATATTTAATTATACTTACGTATTACAAAAATGAGTGATATAAAATGTTGATTCAAAATGCTTTCAGTTTAGGATCGCGTAACAATATCGGAAATTAGAAAGAGGGATCATTTGAAATTTGGAAGACACTAAATAAAAATATATTAAAATGTAAAATATTTCAATTCAAATTTCAGTCTTCTTACGATTTTCTTATAAAGAAGCAAGTATTATACTCTTGATACTTTGTCCCGATGAAAATAAGTTGCTACAAAGTAAGTAAGTAAGTTTTTTATGTTATAGGGCTCCTACAGATTGCGCATTACAATTTCTTATTGTTCCATTTATCGTAGAATCTTCAAACAGATTACAAATCGAATTTGAAAAAAGAAACGTGTTTACTATATTGGGTTGTAAAATGTGATTCATGGCAGTTATCAAAAAATTAAATAGAAATTTTATTATAAAGTACCCGGCATTAAATTGTACTGGCAGTGCCATCAAAGTTCTCTGGCAAAAGGCCGCAACCGCCGACTGAAAGGAACCGACCTTTGGCCGACGTGCTCAAACAGGCATCGTTAATAAAACCCTGAATGCAACTCACATCCCGATAAATTGCAGCAATCAGCAATTGTCATAAATTTGCAGTTTGATTTATGCGCCTTTCCCGGGATTAATTACTGTGTGGATTTTTAAGGAGCACACCAATGGGAATGCCATTTAATTCGCAATAATGAATATCCACCTGGCGAGCCGTCAATACTCAATTTATCATCCCGGGGGAACATGGCTTGTCCATTTCAATACTTCCGCCGAATGCCCCATTTGATCCCATTAGGCTTGATTATGACGTTCCTGGATGAAAGCGTCTCAGCCCCTCCCCGGCCCTGTTGACCAACGAGAAAGATCCCGCATTATTCTATCTAAAGCAGTTACCACAACGATTTTTCAAACTAAATGAGGCTCGCTCGCCGTCCGCCGCGGGCCATTTATTCGATCGTAAATTCCGCCGCGGACTTCATCTATTACCCGAAATGTCATTATTTGCAACAATAACAATTTCCGCGTACACCCGGCTTGTCTCCGCGGGGAGTGAAAGCGCACTTTTGAGGAAATTCTTGAAACTTTTACTTGTTGACGGGCTTCTCCCGGCCGCCCGTGCAGCGGCTATGAGAAAATCGAACCTCCGGCTGCGCGTTTTGATGATTTACGAACCGGACAACGCGTCGGCGGAGAAGCTCACTCAGGTGGCTCGTTTATAGCTGATGGCGAAATTCGCGGAAATTTCATTTTGAAATTAGAATGATATATGTATGTGAAGTACATCCGTCCTTGAAGGCTTTTAGTCCTAATTTCTATGTTGATATATATCCCAGATGCCTTTCACCTAAATCTATAATCAAAACTAGCGACCCAAAAACCCCCAAATACTCACAGACATTTTATAACATATCCAACAAAAATTAATAATTTAGTAGGTATGTTAGCTACAAAGTAGTAATAGTAGCTAACATACTAAATTACTAATTTTTGTGTGGTATTTTACTAAAACGAAATATGTACCTACCTAATTTAGTGGATGTTAGTTACAAATTGAACAGACCCATAGACAGCTATTTTAGAGAAAAATTTTAAACGGAACTTGTGTATAATTGTTTATTACTAAATTAAAAATTTTATAATGATATCAATTTTTCCTTTGTGTTTTATGTCCTTAAGATTGCCTTTTCGCGCTTTATTTTTAAAAATAACAGTGGTTTTTAAAGTATCAAAAAAGCGGAATGGATGCTATCTTAAAAAACAGACTTCTAGCTTCAAAAGAATTTAAGTTATTCCAATTTTAAAGGAAATATCTCAAAAATCACATTTTTTAATCTTCAAAATATGTAGTAGTAAAAAAGTATATAGTATAGTAAATGTTATTTAAATTCAGTTAGGTTATTCAAAAAGGTCTAAGTTTCAATTTAAAAAAAAACAAAAATTGAAAGTTGGCTCATAAACCAAACGACTCTCCCGTGCCCTTTATAGCCGTCTCAAAAACATGTGGTGAAACCCATTAATTTTGCAAATACGTATGCATATAGAATAATATAGTAGTTAGTTACCTACTTGTTTACATTATATTAATAATTAATTATATGAAGAATGGCAAAACATAAAAAAATATTAGTGCTGAAATACAAACATAAACTTGCATGAACAGCTGCAGGAGTTCCAAAGTTTCCATTTTTTTTTTTTGCAAAATTTATACAATTATAATATTTATTAATATGTATTACAAGTAGGTAACCTCTTAAAATAGACACTAAAAGACGGTGAATTAATCATTGATATCAATTCACGATGCCTGAAGCCTAGTCGGTTTATAATAAAATCTATGCAAATCCAGTTCAAGTTATGACTTCACAGATTGGTTTATGGCAAATTTACGACAATAAATTTCCTATCACCTTAAAAAATCCAACTTCTATCTTTTATTCTTTTTCATTAGAAATATTTTCTTTATATGATCTTCATAAAACCTACCCACGCTGCTGATCTCCTCATAATAAAGCAGAATAATCTTTAGAGCTGCTTTCTTCTTTCTGGCTTCATCAAATTATTAAGTATTTTGTAATTAACCTGAATCCCTTACCTTTTGGAAAAATATTGCATGTGCCCTTAAGCAGAGCTATAATTGCTCTTAATTACACGATTTCTTATTCTGTGAATGCTGGTGCATGTCTCGAGGCAAAATGTGTACTCATTTAATTTAGATGTCTTCATTAATTCAATGTTTGTTTTTTTAATGGCTTGTGAATTCTTTCTTCGGATTTTTCTTGCTTTTTCCACAACTGTATCTACAATGGTTCATGTTTTACAATTACGATCGTAACTTTGAAAAGAAATGTTTTGTTTTATTTTAAAATAATGTGCTTAACTTAATATTTTGTTTTATGATGAAAAGAGTACAATTTATGAAGGATTGCTCGTCGATAATTCTATATAAATGTATATAAAACTAGAAAAATAATATAATTAAAGTTGTTTCCACACATTTATTTTAAACTAATTGAGATGATATAATATGTTAATATAGAAATAATGCGATATAAGTTAATTGTTTAAACTGTAACGAAGCACATGAAAATTTGAATATAACAAAATTCTTAATATTTTCAGAACCTTTACCAGCCACTGAAAAATTTGCAAAATCATTTGAACATGTTTAGTTTCATTGACCCTGAGTTTCCGATCAAACCAATTAGACATGGTCGATTAAATCTGTCTAGATAAAAAAAATCACGTTTCATGCAACTTTAACGACCACTTGATTTTTAAATGAGCGGCGTAACTTAAAATTTTTGAGATTTCATGGATGGCCGCGACTGGCAGCGCATTTTCTGGTTTTGCGGGGCACAGTCGTGGAACATATTTTCCCTGTAATTGAGTAATAATGCATTGAAGCAGTTCACAATAAACAAATCGAGCCAATCGAAAACCGATTCATTATGTTAAACAGAGCCAGTAAGGATTGCGCGCTGGACGTCACACGGTGGTCCGCTATTGTATTTAAATGACTGCAAATTGAATTCAAATTAATAAACTGGAAGCAATTGGCATAACTATGTGCCTGGAATGTTGGACCAGTCCGTTCCGGGATAGAAACGGGTCCGCCGAACTGACCGCGGCTAGTGCTAGTTAGGTTAGTTAGAAAAAGTTAAGCACTTCATCGAAGAACAAAAGCCACCGTTACATGGACCGAGCGTCAAGTAACCGGGCAAATGCAAAATGGACAAGAACGTAACAAATTATCTGCGCAATCGCAAATTGTGATCACTACCAGATCTCACCTGTTTTAATTGTCCTCGTGAGCTGTTTATATCTATCAGATGCATGCGAGGCATCTGCCCGGCCGAAGACGTGTCCCTCGAGGTGAGCCTTTGTATACCTGTTGTACCTGGCTTCCTAGCCCGGCCTTATCTGATGGAATTGTGAGAAAAATTTAAACGATTCAAACTGAATTTTATGCCACACTGCCGGCAAATATTCGACGACTCGCGGTACACGGCACCGCCTCCGTGCCGCCGCCGCCGCCGCCAATGTGACTCCCAAGGAGGCACTTTGTAATATTAGCGAGCCCGCGAGTCCGCGAGGAGGCCAGAGAAGTCGCGGCGCGGTGCTCTTGTCCATTTATGGCAAAATTGCCACCGCAGCAGCCGCTGCGCTGCACTCCCGTTCGCCTCCTATTAGTGATTTATTGATTCCTTCCATTCTTGTCATAAATTAAGTCCGCCAATGAGATCTCCCAGCGCTAAATGTTTACCCACACGTCACCAGCATCCTCCGGGCTCTGGGAAAAGGAAGTAAGACGGGAATTTACCTGGCCCGCGGGGTAATCACAGAAATCAAAGTGTTCCCGGTGCTGAGGGCTTTTGTGAGAAACGCGATGACGATTGATGGCGATAAGCCCAATAGCGACCTGTTTTACGAATTGTAAGGTACTTTGTAACACCACAAAGTTATAGCAGAAAATTAGGGAAATTGCACTAAAGGTTTTTGAATTTTTATTTATTTATTTCGTTTCACTTAACTCCTCAGGAGCTTATGTCGAGTGAACTTGTCGCAGAATTTGATATTTTTTTATTTAAAGTAGAGAGAAATTACGCTTTATTATTTATAGTATAGTAATACTTAGACAAAAATCCTTTAAACTGTGACTCATCAGTCAAAAATTCCAACTATGTTGGTGATTAGGTTTTCACTTTTGCGATTTTCTTGAAATTACTTTCTCCACGTTGCGTCATTGGAAAATACTTAACAGATTTAATTTAGTATTTAGTTTATATTTATATTCGATCTAGCGTACGTGTACTTTGATACAATGCTCTATGTTTTTAGGTTCTATTTTAGTATAGCAAAAAACAAAAGTTTTTATTCAAAATGCACTAATTTATACGTAGACAATTTTTTTTTAATTTTCTCGGCAGAGTTACATACATCAGACAATATATGTATGTATAATCATTTAATGAAACAATCATAGGTTTTGTTATTCCACATAAATTTTACTAAACCTATTCACTTCATAACATCAGCTCCACCACTTTGTAAAATTTATCATAATAATTAATTTTTTTTGCACAATTTATTGATCAATGTGTACATATGCTATATAATGTATGTACGTACATATATAATAAAAAAATTGTTTTATCTTCTGTAAACATAGAGTAAAATGTTCAGCGACCACATGGCTTAATTCTACAAATATTGGTAATTTATTTTATTCTTATCTGGTTGTTTATAAATATAAGGCCTTCGATCCAATACCTTTGTAAACATTTCACATTCATGCCTAAATTTACTGAAATGCTCTAAGAGGAGGAAAAAAAACCATAAATTAGGTGGTTCGAAAAATTAGAGTATATTCGAAAGTCTCAAAATGAAATTCGGATTCTTTCCACTGCTGTTCGAACTAAAATTAACGCTCTATCAAATACATACATAGTTAGAAATTCTGAACGCGTTGTTCCCCAAAAATAATTTTTTAATTTTCGAGAATGATAACTAAAAAAGAATTGACGGATCACTTTTAAAATTTACAATTGTGAAGAATATAAACAAATAATTTTATATCATTATTTAAATTTAGTAGGCATAGGAACTCTTAGATTGATAGCCTGTTAAATTTTCATCCGCAATGCTTACATTTCAGATCAAATTATTGTTGCGGCAAATAAATCATGCAGATTTATGACATGATATTCAAAAGTAAATAACTCTCTTAGCGTTGGTAATTGAAATTTATTTTCACACCTAATATCTTAATTGGATTTCAATTTTTTTTGACTAGTAGAGATTTGCCCGGACTACATTCTGAGTAGAATAATAAATGCTGTCAAGTTTTCAATCAAAAATTTATCCCCTACGGAGGTCGTGGTAAGGTAATGCACTTTCAAATAGGTATAGGTCCTACACTTTCTCAGTCTATGTTGCCCTACCCGAGTTAATTGAAAACTGATGATCGGATTGCAATTTCTCATGCCCACTTTATTGCCTATTAGGCAAAATACATCTAAAAGTCGAACGATTTATGACTTCCAATTTTAAGTCCTTGCCATATTTTAGCCTTTTCTTATACCATTAGTCAATGCTTACGGCATTAAACTTGTGGAACTGAAGCTAATAAATACAAAATGGATTATGTTCAACATGCGAACATTTCAGTTTTAATACTATTTCGCAATAAAATTTGTTGCCTATCGTAAATTAGCTTCCGTTCTATTTTTGTGGCGACTAGAACTATGTAGGTGAAATTTGTTGCAATAAATAAAATTTCTCTGGAACGGCACAACCTCGTTCAGTTTTATAGTAAATCACTTTGGAAACATATGATATATGATCCGTTCAACACTCCATCAAATTTTAACGAGAAGCCAATGTATTGACTATTGAGAAGTGGTCAGGAGTTCAACGTCAGAGCCGCCCAAAGCAGTCCCGATCTCTCACAATTTGTTCCGGTAGACTGGATAACTCGGTTCTGGAGCCTCGAACCCTATAACGGAAGGCCGTAATCCAGAATTAATTAAGCGGATATCTCATAACTCCCACAAATACCTTCCTCATATCGCGAGCGGCAAATTAATCACACCTTCCTCGGCTTCGCAACACCTGAGCATCGTTTTGCCCTCGCAAATCAGGCGAACGCCGCCGCCGTTTTGAGGAACATTTGGGCCCATTTGCTGGTCTTTTTTGGACTCGCAGGCCAACTGTTGCCAACATTCAAACAATCGCGTGTCTCATCTCGATATTTATATTTGTGCGCGAGCAGGCATGCAACCTTGCTGTTAATTACCGTCGTACCTCCAGTCATAAAATTGATCGGGATAACTTTTCCCCGTTCACATTACGCGCGGCGGCTACGTCTCTATCAAGGTAAAGTTTATGATTTTAGCACGCTCCCTGCTTGACTAAAGCTGTCGAAGGCACGAAAGAATTTACATTAATTGATTTCCTGGGCAGATTGTGTACGTGGTGAACGCTATTTAGATATATAAATTAATTATTACGCCGATTTAGATAGTCAAGATACTCGTATAGAAAGACTAGCATAGGTTACTTGCAAAGGCTATTTTTTAATTTTTATGTATTATTTATGGTTGTAAATACATTTTATTGTTTATTGCATATCTTTATCGTCAATAACCCCTCCATAAAAAGAAACATCTTTAATGTTTCACAATAATTGTTGTGTTATAAACATCGAAGAAGAGTAGAAAACGTTAAACCGTGATACAAAATTTATTAATATTTACTTTTATTATGATTGAATTTGTTTGCATATCAACTGTTGTATTAATTTGTTAAAACTGTTATAAAATTATTAAAATAACTATAAATAACAAATTCTCATTTCATATTTTCACAAAATAAATTTTTTTTTTATTTTAATATCTTTTTCTATGATCTTTTCAGATGCTATGATAATTCAAAATGTAATTAACCGATTTTATTGAATAAGACCTTAGACTCCTTGTAATACTTCCCTCCACAAACTCAACCAGAATTACTTAAATATATTTATTTTGTCGATTTTCTTCACTCCTCTTAATCGTTCTTTCTTTTCAATAAGATGCAATATTTTATTCGTAATTAAATTTTTAATTATTCTGGTTTAAGCAAAAAATGGTGTCTGAAATTTCAGTGCGGAGAGGCCTATTTCGAGCCTCACGTCTGAGGAAACATTATGTTTTCTAAAATAAAAATTTGGTAAAATCTTTAAAGATGAAACATATACATATGTATAGACAAAATTCTTTTAAAGAATTAAAAGTTGTTCAAAGTTGTTCAGTCAATCGTTTTATAATGGCAGGCTTTTTTGAATTTTATATTCTAGAATATATCAGTCTTTGCAGCTTTCTTTCATTTGAACAAAGTTCATTAAACAATCGTTTATTAAAGTCTAAGTCGCTGAGTTTGCAATTACTATATATGTAGTTACTATTACAAATTACAAGTGACACAAGTAAAACCCAAGATCAAAATACTTTAAAGAAAAAGAAGATTGACCAAAAATTCGGATATAATGTATGTATACGAATTAAAAATATCTGGAGTATGTTAAAAAACTATTTTCAGTGTTGATTATATTACCAATTGTTTTTAATTTAATTTTCTTTGTTGAAGGGTCTTACTATCTGAACATGTATGTAACAGCTATAAACATGAATTTATTAGAAGTTGAGAAGGAAATGGTCACGTAACGTAGTCGTCAAATAAGTGGTGAAAATGTGCATGACAAAGGCAAATCTAGAACTGGAATTCATTCATGCTGGCTTTGATGCAATTCATTGTGCAAATTGCAGAAAATGCGATTTACGGAAATGTTCGAAATTAGGTTAAGCACCTGAAAAGCGTTACACAAAATCGGAACTTTCCCAATTAGTGGAGTTGCATTGCTGCTGCTGCACTGTGCTCTGTCCGATTTCCTGCAGCCAATGAATCTGCGTCGGATAGTTGGATACGAGTTTTCGAGCGAGTTGCACACTGCACCGTTTTGAAAATTCACCTGCCAAGCCCGGCTTATTATTAACGTCTAGCTGGCCGCCCACCTGAGATCCGGCGTGCAGAGGCAGAGGTAAAATTGCCAGGACAAAGCGTTAATTAAAAGACCCCCGGACAATTGTGCCGTGACAATGAACCTGCCCACAGCCATCGGAGTGAAAACAATGTTTTGGCGAGTGCGGCCAAACGAAATCGAAACAATGCCGGTCCACACGCTCTGCAAAAAATCACGGCTTGTGACATGTCCCAGTTGCTCAATGGCAGAGTGCAAGGAGGTAATTTGCGTTAATCAAATGCAAATCGCAGCAGCAAAGAAAGCAAATGACCCACTGAACTTAACTGGGCTTGGGGCATTTTATCAATTTCGTCCGGTGCGTGGGAATCGTCGTGATCGGATCGCGGCGACTCAAAGTGCAACAAACGGCGCGGCGGATTTTCGCGATTTTCGGAAGAGCCGCAGATCGCTTCTCATTGAGGTATTGACTGGTGGCCCCCAATCGAGAATTGGGAATCAAAGCGACCGCTGACAGATCGTTAGCAAATCTAAGAGTTAATTCAATTCCTTAGCGCGGTCTTTCAAATCAAAGACTTTGACTTTTGCGGGGACGACCATCGAGGGCCTGGGAAAACTCAACCGCTCGGGCAATTAAATGAGGCAGTCTCTGCGCCAGGGCCGTATTTTGTATCTGGGCTTCATGACCTAGGGGCCCGCAACAAAAACATATTTAAAAAATCTAATTTTAAATAGACCAAAATATCAAACCAACTATAGCTATCCCATGAACTATCATTTTAAGTCTGATCCTTTAAAAATTTCTGTATGCATTTGAATTAGGTACATGTGTATATACATACATACATATGTATGTGTAAAATTTACTTGCGTACTACGTTTTTTATCTTGTATTTGCCTAAGATGTTTACTTACAATTACAACAAACTAAATTTTAAAATTTAAATTTCGATTTTTGTATAAAAACATAATTATAACCTTTTGTGTTATTTTTTGAATATAATTATAAATATCGTAGTTTTATTTAATTAGTAATTTAAAGGTTTTTATTTTAGTTCACTGTCAATAAATCGTCTTGAATACTTATAATGATTTTCAATTCTCTTCTTTTTCATTATTCCACTAACTAACTGATTATCTTTAAAATACTGTATAGTAAAAAAATATATACAATTTAATAATAAATTTTAAAAGATTGCTTTTTGGGGTTTTAGTTACAAGATTGTTCTAAAATACAATTTTTGCAGGTTACTGTCCAAAACCCTCCCCCCGTAGAAGCCAAATCGCATATTCAGTCTAGGGGTCTGCAGACTCTCTAAATACAGCCCTGCGCTGCGAATTCTCTCCTATTTCTTCAGAACTTCAAGCTTTTGTTTCGCAGGATTCAAAAATCATATTTCTATGCAAATAAAAACTGCAACAAGGGGACGTTTTATTTACTTTGAAGTCACTTATTTTTAATGACTTTTATATAATTGGGTTTCTGTAAAACAAGCCTTTTATAACAAATGGATGAAAATATTTTAAATCAAAGATAATTATTAAAATCTATTTTAAGTGCTGCATTTGGAATGTATTTTATAAAAATATTTCTGGAAGTAGGACGCAGAGGAGTCAGTGTACTTGAGACAACAATTTGTTTGTAGCATTGAATAATAAATTGTGCTCTTTTACCCGCTTTTAAAAACACCTCTTTTCTCGGTATGCCATATGCGTCACAGTTATGTTGCTCTGAAAATTTAATATCTCAATTTTTGTGATTAATATGGTTTCATTATGGCTCGTTATCTTAATTTTATTAAAACGCCACCGCAGTGCTTTAGTTACTAAGTCACAGAGGAGTTCTATCGATTGAAAGTCTGAATTGACTCCTTCGGTTAAATACTACACGCTCTTTTCCAAGGAGCAGATAAACACATTGATGTGATTTTAAATCTAATCAGGATGCGTTCTTGGGTTTTCTGATAAATCTTGAGTTGTCGTCCGACAGAGTGCGGAGTGGATGAAGCTGATTCAGTGCTGGGACTGAATATTTTAAAAATAAAACAGTTTCCGCAGAAGCACCTCAACTTTATCAACCCTTTCAGAAGGATGCAATTACATATATTCCGGGTGCTGTCTGCTTCTAAAGGAAATTGTAGCGAACGGAAATGTTCAATGAAATTTCAATTTTATATTCCCTCAGAGGAGTTTAGTGCCTTATTGTAATTTGTAATTTGTTCGAACATTTTCCTCCTCTGAAATATTTTATTTTGCTATGACCTACATTTTAAATGGCTTTGATTTGTATATGGTACATTACATCCACATCCACCCTCTGTAGTCTTTTGTCTTTCATCTTTCATAATTAGATATAATGACGCAGAGAAGTTGGCAACATAACAAGGTATGACGAAAAATGTTCTAAAGGATTAAAAAATTGATAAATTATGAAGAATAACTGCTTATTGAGAATATTGAGAAACCACTAAGAAATATTTAATAATTTAATTTAATGATTCTATATCTGAAAATACCAGAAAGCTATTCCGTTAAAACTGAATTTCTAGCACGTTGTGAAAAACCCCCGTGTTTTAGTAGTTTTTAACTACAACTCTAGTGAAATTCACTGCATAATCTGAAAGTTGTTTCGTTTTATTGAAATTCCTTCAACTTAATTAAAATTCTTGTGATATTTGTAGGTACACCATCGCATATTCTATGATAGTTTTTATACCACTGGGAATTCAAGGAAATTGCACAACTTTGTCGGTGCAGGTTTAATACATTTTATGTTCGATCGGAGCAGTCGCTTATTAATGCAATTAAAGGGTGAATGTGAATAGTCGCAGTAGAAAAACACAAACACGCCAACAGCCGTTTAAGCAGATGAAGAAGGCAATTAAGGCGTAGGGGTCGAAAAACCCACCTTATAAATACTGCCGACAGGTGTGCGGTGGCGGTCGGCAAATCTCAGCGGCTGCAAAAGCGAGAAGCGCCAATTTGCAGGCCCAGCTGCAGAACAGTTTGTCATCATAAGTCATCTGCTAAGTGGTGCCTTCGCGCCACTGAAGACAATAGGCACCGAAAGATTACCATACCCCCCGCGGGGAGCCCGCTGCCCCAGGAACCATATCAGGAAACGCGAAGACGCCGCCTCCAGCAGGCTTAGGGCATTAACGCGATGCCGTCACAAGTCAATCAGGTGAACCCTTTGATGCCTTGATGAATATAGTTATTACAGGCACCGCGAGTTCCGTGGCCACCTGGCCGCGACCCGGCTCTGTTTACTCTGCAGATGCAGCGGTCGGGGGGCGCCTGCTCGCGCTGCCGGAAGGCTCTAACAAAGATCGCTGACGTTACGTAATCACTTTCGATTACCTCTTCTTAGGACCCTAATGATGATGAGCTTCCGCCACGATGTTTTGACATTATTTATTCAAAACGGTCCCGATCAATGAGCCGCGGGACAGCGGACTCTCCCGGCTCCCGGGACTGTTTCCTTGTGCGGGTTCGCCAATCAATGCACTTCTTAATGACTTATTGAGGCGGACCATTCACGGCCTTACAATGTCCAGCATTTCTATGGAAATTACCTTCTGATGAAGACCGCAGGACGTCCACTTGATGGGCCTCTGAGGATTTTATGCAAAAGCCTCGCCGCGAAAAAAAAATTCAAACCACAGGAAACTTCCCTACAGTATTATTACCTATTTTTAATTTAAAATTTAGAAAAATCTATGGAAAGCTTTTGATAAAACAAAATCTCTTTACGTAGATTATTAAAAAGTGGTTTCTATAAGAGAAAACAATTGACTAAACATTACGTCTTATCTAATAAACAAAGCATAAACACAAAATTAGAACTAAACAACTTTGCTTCAAGAACTTAATCTAATCATTTTTTCAGTTCATGACTTGAAGTTTGGATGAGCTCATTACAATTTGATAGATTTTCTGCAAATTTTTAAAACTTTGCTATATGGATAATTGTTTAGAAAATTCAATTCGATGAGAAGCTTCAGATCCAGATCAATTCATCATCATAAAATTGTTTTTTAATTATTATTATTATTATTAAAACTTTGGGCTTTTATGAATCTCCAACAATTTTTTTTTAACTTGAATTTATTCATGCCGAATGTAAATGATAACCACTTAGTAGCTGGCGATAGAAATATGGTAATAATTTATACTACAAATGTAAGTGCAATCCTACTGAGCGAGATTCGAAATCGACATTTACATAATTGGTACACCTATGTATGTATATTTTTTTTGCAAAATATCTGATATTTTACCAATATTTATAAATTAAGTGCAAATGTTTTTTTTATAATATAATTAGATACGTATAGAATTAGTAGACAATATAATTATACCTACGTATACTATTTTAGAAACGGACAATAATTTTATTTAGAGTTTTTGAAGAAATTTGGATTTTTCTGAAAGTTGACTGACGAATTTAGGGAAAAAATTGAATATCTTTTCAATATAATTGACAAATGACTACTCTGAATGTCCATTATTTAATGAAAAAAAAAATTGGAATAGCTTAAATTATTAATATCTATTTCTTTCCATTATAATGATAGTTTCCCTCGATTAAATTTTCCAAATTCAAAAATTTAAAATTTACAGTCTTCCTAATGCAAAATTTTACTTTATGGTCTACGTCTATTAAATTAATTCCAGCACGTTTCACTTTTATTTGAAATGCATTTAGTTAGATATGTATATTTTATGAAATGATTTCAGGACAGTTTATAGACAAAACCATCCAATGTGCGCCGTGTTAGCAGTAACCGTGTTTTAATTCATTCATTAGCAAACTCTAGTCTACACTAATTTTCAAGCCATTGAACTGCATCATATCAACATTCCCGGCAAATTTAGCAAAGCCTTGGATATCTTGAAAAGCGGTTTCCACAGTGAATTTTCGATTTGATCGCAAAAAAAGCCACTCATTTAATGATAGACTAGATCTGAACTTGCTTATCATGCAAATCAGTGCTGAAATGGCATCTTGGTGTGCTCTTTGTGCTCGACTATCTAGTGTTAATAAAATCGGAAATACACGGCCTCAGCAGCAATAAAGTAATAGAAATCAACTGAAATGTGTCCTGTCATGTGCGCGGTGGCACAGCCTTTCGCCAGCGGCGATGTTAGATAAGCGCTGAAGTAGAGGCCGCGCACAAAATCGAACCACAATTACCCATCAAATTACAACATTGATTAATGTTCAGACTCTAATTTAACCACATAAAAGTGGTAGATCAATTCTACGTCGATGGCGCCCCTATGCACCCGATAGTGTGCACCACCCATTGGCATCAGCGAAAGCAGAACTTTTCAGCTCCGTTTGGCGTGCATCAGGCACATCGAAGATCAAGTAATTCATAAAGTGCATAATTACGCGATACGCGTCGGGATGCATCTTGAAAATTAGTACGACAACCGGCCGCTCCTTGGCAATTAACCACTCAATTAAATCACCTCTGCCTTGCTCAGTCTCTGTAATAAAGTCAAAGACGCGCAGTCATTCCTCCAGCTCATTAATCCATGCAAACATCCTCGGCTGGGATTAGATTAGCCCGTCTGAAGATGCCGTCGTCTTCGACAAAGGGGAGTTTGCAGCGACTTTACCGCTACTTAGGAACACCTTCCGTCGCCAATCTCGCACTGATTTGCTGCAATTTTATACATATCAGTGTTTGTGCTGTTTGAGATTCTCAATTAGTTACGCATGACCATGGAGATTAGATCTCCACCCCGCGAACCCCGCGTGAACTGAAGTTTGTGGAGTTACTCGACTCAGACAGAGTCTGGGTTCGCAGCGACTGCAGAAATTAAAAGTGAAAAATTATTTTACAACGTTAGCGCGAAATTGAACCTCGTCGTTTTGAAATAGCAACGCAAGGGCGCTGCTGCGTCTAATGGATATAATCACGTTGAAAGTAAACCAAAGTATTTCTAATCAAGAATTCATTTGCTAAACGGATATAATTTTTTATACGAATTGAGGTAATGCCGTAAAATTGGGTAAATCAGGCACATTTCAAGACCGACTTTAGTAACTAACTATTGCATAATATGCAAAAATGCTTTTACAAATAAAAATATATAGACAGTTCAAAGAAGGAAACTACTAGATAGTGAATGAACTTGACCTTGACCAAATTAACACTGAAAATGTTGACTCCTTAGTTTCAAAAACCGTTGAATTAACGCCTTACAATTTGCCATATTTTGCTTTTAAAACGATTTATTAAAAGTAAAGTGTTCTTAAACGTTTAGGTAGAATATTTCTATTTTAAATTTGTGATTGTGAATATAGTTTAAACTATAATATATAAGAAATTGCTTGATAGGTTGATAACATATTGTAGTGCCTATAATAAAATATCAGTTAAATTTTGATGATCCCTTATTCTATAAATTGACGCCGTGCTCTATAATGAAACGGATGTGAAATATCGAATATTAAAAGATATTATTTAACATTAATGTTGTAATTTTTTATTTCCTCCGTATACTTACTAAATTTAAATTCGTTCAAAAGACTAGGAGTAACTTTATTACCAGTAACAAAATTGTTCGCAATTCAACCTGAAATATTTTGGCAGTTACTTTGAAAAAAGGTTTTCTTATTTGATAGTGACTTGACCCCAACACGCATGAAGTAGTCAGACATTTGTGAAATAAAATTTATACATATGTATTAATTTAATCAACCATATATAAATTTTTTTAAGAGGATTGGTTTCAAAATTAAGTAGTATACGTTTTGTTTAAAATATCATCGTTTTTAAAAACATTTATTTTGTAGGAACGAATACTGCTAGCATAGTGAGGAAAGGCATATTTGGTTGTAAAATACGACAATATATACTACTATAAGTAGTTGAACCCTAGATCGATTAGGAATAAGTTGTAAAAGTATCTTGAAATATGCAAAATGAAATTTATGATGGTGGGAGGAGAAAATGTGGTAATCGCGCCAAACAAGGAATTAAATGCAAGCCCGGAACGCTCCACATAACATTGCGTTTATGCCCTTATGGTCTAATGCACAATTCCGATTACTGGGAACCGATCGCGTACTGGAGCACTCCTGGTAGAAATCCACCTTAACAACCAGATACATTCTGCAGATTAGACTTATGTCATAAAGTTGTGCTCAAATATGCAAAAAGTCCATTTCCCGGCCTCAGTTTTTACCCTGGTCGCCATAAGCCCATATATCTGCGGTCCTCCTATTGTAGGCCTATCTTTGGTGGTATAAATTGAGCGTAGAAGTGGGGTCCGGGACTGGTGCATGATGACCCGAACCTCCGAGGAGTTAGCGAGTAAAGACCCAAGTCAACCAGAGTCAGCCACTCACTGGCGTGGCGGAGCACCTCGGACCCCTTTTCTTCGACCACAGGGAAGACGGCTCTGGCTCCACACCGCTAAGATTTGGATCACCTCAGCACTTGAATATATTTACATTGGCGATCGACTTCCTCGTTATGAACGGAGGAGGACATCGCGGGGGCGGTCCGAGATGGATAATTTTGCTTAAGTTCGAAGGCATCAATTTCTGAGTTTTGCCTATTCATCGGGGTTTGAATGAAAAAAAGATTATAAACATTACAAACAGATCATATTGATACTTCTCTTCTTTAGATTCTGTAATAATTGTGTAATTCCAATAATTAATTTATTTACAAAAGGTGATATTTATCGAAATAATTTGTTTAGAATCTTTTAGTGTTATTGTTAGATGAATACAAATCATGATATCATAAACAACAAACTAAATATATTTTGTTAACTTTCGTTTTTAGGCTTACACAAAACTCGTCAAATATTATAGTTAAAAAAACAGTTCTGTGAAATGTATTTTAATTAATACATAATATAATAGCCGTACGCTCGTCTAGAAATATACTATATAATGTTTAACCTTCTTCCTTCTACTTGACGTAATAACTTTAGTCTATTTTTTAATTCACTTCAAAAATATCGTGTTATCATGTCGACTTTTATGTATTTTTTAACAGTCTTACATTATTTTTTAATCGAGGTTATTAGCTTTTTATTGGAAAGCTTAGATGCATCTTAAATTAAAATAATATATCAGTATGAAACGAAAGGATGGTCGCGGGTCTCCATAGAAGCTAAAATAAAATATAATACAAATGTTAAATTAAATTCGAAAAAAAACTATACATAGATATGGTGGCTATATGTATCCAAATTTTGGGTACATCCACCTCCGCTCTCCTTCGCCAATTTTGAGATACCTAACTGTTAAAAGCAGGTCGCACTAATTATGTATAGTAATTTTCAAAAGTATAAGAGCTATATTTAAATATGATTTGTGCGTTCTTTAAATGATTGAAAAACTGTACAGTCATGACATAAAAATCTCTTACATTCCAGTAATTTTCCATATACAGCAGTCAATCGTTCAGCTCTTGGCTGAATTTGCGTAAGAATTTAATTACAAATTTTCCTCTAATGAATCTTAAAATACATCGTAAAAAATCGTTGGAATCTTAGGTGGATAATACGCGGGGGAATGGCGCCAAAAATGGGCAAAATTGGAATTAGTGAGTTATTTACGTGTCGCGGTCTATCGATCTCATCCGGGTCTAAGACAGCAACTTCACGTGTCAGACACCCGATTAAATATCTCCTCTCAATTGTAGTAGCCGTATCTGGGAAGTGTATCGCATTTCGGGGGAAATTCCTCCCGCGTTTTCCTCCCTGCCAGATATGTGGCGACAGCGCCAATCTTTATGGGCCCGCGAAGAATCGACCAAGTCGCGCTGCACCACAGTGCACGGGTGAAGACTACAAGGAAGAGATAGTGCTAAGAACATGAGTAATCGCTTGTAAAATTTTCGCAAACACAACATGAATAATTTAGTACGAAGAATACCGTTGTGAAACGTTAATCAGATAAGGTGGGATCCTCTTTGTTGCTTATTTCCATCTTGCGGTGCGGTGCCGTATGATAATTCACGACCCCGTCCCCCGGCCTAGAGCTTCCTCATCTTAGATCCAACCGAGGCGAGAACCGAACTCTCCAGACTCTAGGTACAGGGAAGAAAATGGCCTAGACTTTTGACTTTAACTCGCGAATGGCTATAAAACTCCAGACCATGCACTGGCTTTTGAGGAAGGTCGAAGATCTTGCGCTGTCCACGCTTTACCCAGGTGAGCACACGTGACCAAACATTAATTGAACACTTGCTACACTTTGAATGTAGCGCCACGGCCAACAATTTCTTTAAGGAGTGTCCAAAAGAGAAAGATACATAAGAACACAGAATTCTAGGTGCAACGTAACTCAGGCTCTGAATTGAGATTTGAGCGGTTTTTATATCTTAGATCTGCACGACAAATGCCTTGATACTTTTACTTTTTTCCCTTACCCTTTCTTCCAAGAAAGTCTCACGAAAACGATCGTTTTCGTATATGTATATCAGACCCGGAAGAGATAACCTGGCAGATACATACATATGTACGTATTGTATACATACATATACAGTTTTTGCTTCCCAGGTAAATTTATGTTCAATTATTGTTTTTCCAAAAATACCCCCAGGTCCAGAAATATTGCTGATAGCCACTAAACTCCCAAAAATTGAGTAATAACCGAGGTCTCAAAACGACGAAAGTAATTTCGCTAGCAAGAGAAGAAGCAGTCACTGCCCACATCCGACCGCAAATATCTTTATATTTAGCATTTAACATTGCGTGCAATCTTCATATAAGAAAAAGACCGAAGCTACATAATAAAGTGCCCAAAAATCGGGAGTCACATTCTAACAAGACTTTAACTCACACGAGTTACGTTCTCAACAATTAAGGAGAATTCGGCATCCAACGATCGAAAATGTTTCCTGATTCGACCAAAACGTAATTAGCATGACGATGATGGACCACAGCTTCCGGACTCTGTTTCTTAAGTGCCAAAAATTACAGCACTTGAGAAGACATACTAAAAATGGGGTGATCATAATCTTGGTGTAGTCTTCCCTGGTTAAATGCCGACTGTCGACCAGGATTAATTACTAAAATGCCTACTCTCCCATTACGTGCACGAGATCACGTTCGGTAGTCTGGCTCGATTCGGAGAAGGCATTCAGCCTCCCTTCCAAACAAAGCCCTGTCAATTTCGCTTATTTTCTTGAATTTGCGCGACTGTGAGACGTCGCCGCGGAACCTTAGAGCCCCAAACTGCTTACCTAAAGTCGATGGCGTGGCTTTCGGCCGTTACTGGGTTTTGCACTGATCAGATCCATCACAGCATCACAGGCCATTTAGCCGCAAGAGAATCTCTCGACGTTCGCTGATATTTCCGCGAATTTAGAATTTTTCAGCTGACAGCATACCCGCGGTATACCACAGGTGAATGCAATGTTCCCCTCCCTCCTCCCCCCACCTGATGGGGAATTGTCCGATGTTTCGTTTTTTTTTTTTTGTTTTTTTCGCAGGTATTTTGCCTAATTTCAATTATTTCGCTTTTCGATTAAATTCGCGAACCAGACCTTGACTTTCGTGCAATGTGATGGAATGTGTCGCCGGCAACTTTCTCTAATTGACTCGACAGCCCAGAAAGGGGTTAATTGCTGTTGGGAGGAGGTCTTCGAAAGATCGTTTTTTGCTACTTACAGTGTTGGATGGGTTGTTCGAAGTGGATCTAATTACTTCCATTTATGGCACTCCAAAACGGCACCGACTAATTGGTATGTTGATGTTGTGCCGCTTTTCTGCAGATGCATTTTTTCATATTTGTTTTATTTGCTATGGTTTTCACCATGTGGTCAAAGAAACATTATCGTCATTGCGTTTGACTTTTTTCTTTTACATAGCAGTCATTTTACCTCTATATGGTAGAGACAGTAAAAATCGGATTCACTTATTATGTGCCCCATCATTGAAAACGTTCAAATCGAATCGGAAAGAGCTTACAAAAGCCCTCTTTGAATTCAAATTCCTCAATAATGTTCTTTTTGCGTTCCAAATATTAAAATAAAACAATTAGAAAAATCCAATCAAATTGCTTTTATCATGTTACTTATGTAGGTATGTGCAGAAAAATAAATTAAAGCCAAAGGTAGGTAACTAACATGAATTTATGAAAATTTTAGAAATTTTATTAAGAAATTTCTAGTTAAAAAGGGCTTTTGTACACTTCTTTCGATTCGATTCGAACGTTTTCAATGAAATAGTGGAATTACAAAAATTATGAATTCTTATCATTGCAATGTGATCGATGATATTTGTAGAGAATTATAGGTATAGGTACCAAAAAGGAGAAAGTAGGTTAATATAATTTCCAAATTAATGTACCGCCCAGTTTTGATTCAGTCAATTTATGTATGTAAATAACAAATTTCATATTTTCAAATTAATTACAAGAGAAATTTACAAATACAAATCTTTCATTATTCGTCGTTTAAGTTTGAAATATTTCTTATATTAAAATGAGTAGAGTGAGTATAGAAGTGGAGTGATCTGTAATGATTACTTTCATTTTTTTATAACAATTTTATTACATGGAGGTAATAAAAACCGTTTCTTTATTATGAACATGTTGAAAACTCGGATAATGAAATAATAAATATTACAATCAGAAATGTCTGCTGCATTTCAAAGGTTTTCTTTAAAAAATAAAATTACACAAGCTTCTTCTCAGTTTAATTAATAAAGTAATAAAGTTGTTATGATTACGACAGTTAGAAAAGAGAATCTCCTGTTAATGTGCTTTCGTTTGTTATATGATTTTATACAAAATCAGGAATGCGGACGTACTTCTTCAAAATTTAACTATAGATCGTAAAAAAAAATATTGCAAAATTAATGCAACGAAATTATAGTGCATTTATGCGCTAATATGATGTTGTGAAGTCGAGTAAAAAAGATAGCTCCGAGTTTTTATTCGTTGAGTTGAAAAGAACACGAGTACTGCTCGTGTCGTGAATATGTTTCTCAGAATGAATCTAATTTCACCCGTTAGATTTTATTGCTTTGCAGAGCACTTGTAAGATTCCATATTTTCTAATTGCAGTCGGAGAGGCCGGAGCCCACCGAAGGGAAGTGGCATCGATGGCTGTTGAAAGCGTGGCTGGTGCCCCGTAGGATAGTTGGGAATTTCTGGATCTGTGGCATGCAAACGTTCGCCGGAGTCGAGTAATGATAGACGATAAATTTATTTGATTTGGTAATGGACATAATGGTTTCATTGTTGGGCTTGCGTGCGCAGTCTCCGCAAATTGCAGTGTAATCACCACTGGTTAAGATCCTGGGGGAGCGACTCAACGCTGATAAACGGGAATTAAGAAAACAATGTTGCGGCCGGGAAGAGATGATTCGATATGACCGAGAACTTGTGAATATTTGTCAGAATGTTTGCATACCGGCTGAGATTCACCGCATGTTTGATTATTCGCCTGCTGACGTAATCGATGTGGTGCAATCAATGGTTCTCCAGATGCTTGACCCAATCGCGGTCCAGGAATCAGTTCTCTTCCTTCGCGACCGGGCCGGGGCAGAGAATTGTGGGAATCAGGGAACAGAGCTATGGGAAGTGCAATGTTGTGGTATTTCTAGGTGATGTTGATTAATTTCTCGGTAATTGTAAAATTAATTCCTGAAGTGCTCCCGTAATGATGTGATATGAAAAATCATGTTGCAACCGCCGGACCTGCCCGGGAGAACCCCACGTATTGCGCGTAACAAGCGCAATAGATTCTTTCTGACTTTTGCACGTTGAGAGAAACACAAATTTTCCATTAGTGTCACTCCGCCTAGGCTCGCGGATGGAACCTTTGTCGCCGAGCTGTGACTCTGCGCGTCGCAAAATTACGTGATAGCAAACTTATGCAAAAGTCCTCTTCAGTTTCAAAACCCCCAGCCACCGAAGATCTATTCCGTCGCATTTTCTTTTCTTATGCGGTTACCGTCCAGAACAAGTCGACCATTCTATTCTTCCTGCGCTGAACATAGGCGAAAGTTGGCTAAAAATAATAAAAAAATAGCCGCGGGGCCGGCCAAAAACAAATCGCAAAAATCCAACGTGAGTTAGGTGGGAGAATCTTTCGCTTTTATCTGCTTTTCTTAATTGGATAAAAACACGATGATGACTGGACTTCTTGTTGTGACTATCCGTGAGGGAAATTCAAACCAGGAGGATTCCCTGATAGTCACTTGTACTTATAAGGCATGTGGGTGTTGAGCCATTCCTTGGACGGGAAACCGCGGCGTCCTTCGCATACTAATCGCGGCATTCACTTTGCGAACGAAATTAAGAAATATTCCTTAGCACTGTGTGCGGGAAGAACATGAATGCATTGAATTGAATGCAATCGAGCGAAGGAAAGTCACAGATTTAGTTAGGTATACCTATGCATTAAATATCGATTTTTTTACCAAGTACGAGCTCTGAAAACGTAACTACTCTTTTAAGTTGTTCAAATATTATTTATAGGATTATTTGCAAAGGTCCATAACAACCCAATTAATATTAAAGATCGGGAAATAAATAGAAAAGAATAGTGCTCGCGATTTAAAATGGAAAATAATAGATAGGTATATTTATTCTACGAGCTCAGAGCTATGTTACTACATAGGTACTTTATATGTATTATTATTGCAGTAATATTCTTGAAATATTAAAGGAGTGTGTATTGGAAATAACTTTCTATAGTATATTCAATATTCATAGTCAACGTTCTACAATATCCCTATATACACTGCGGGACACTTGATTACCCTCACTTGAAATTTTCACGTAAGTCCTAAAGTTGTGGGAATATTTCTTGGAAACAATTATCACAGCATTTATTACCTCTTGTTACATGCTACCTGCTGGCGGAAATAAAAAATTAAAAAACAGGAGAGGTGGAAATTCCCATTTTCAATTTTCTGGCTATTTAAGAAGGGACACTTGATTACCCTCACTAATCTGTTTTAGAAATTCAAAGGGTTAAGGTGCGTCCAAATTAGTCAAAGTGTGTTTTATTTAACTGTCGCTGCTTATTTGCCAGAGTTGGTTAAATTTTTATTGCATTGTAGCAAACATGGGTCGTGGTAAAACGCTGACGAAAGAAGAAATGGGCAAAATTCTTGCATTAAGGCAGGAAAATTTTTCAAATAGAGAAATTGCCAAAAAAATTAGGCGGGATCCTTCGACAATCAACAACTTCCTCAAAGATCCTGAAAATTACGGGAAAAACCGGAAACACCGCACTGCAAGAGCCACAACAGCACGAGAGCGTAGGTCCATCTTACGCAAAGTGGCAAATTCTGCATCAACCGTTCGCAAAATAAAGGAAAAAGTCGGAACTTCAGCAAGGGTCCGAACAGTTCGTCGAGTAATTAAACAGTGTCCGCATCTCCGACGGCAAAAACTTCACAAAAAACCACGTTTACTTCAGCGTCATAAAGTTGGCAGATTAGAATTTTGTCGATCTCACTTAAATTGGAAAGAGGAACGCCGCAAGTGATTTTTTCTGATGAGAAAAAATTTAATTTCGATGGGCCTGACGGTTTTTAGTATTACTTGCATGATTTGAGGAAGGAGGAGCTGTTTTTGTCACGTTGTCATACCGCTGTTGGTTCTGTTATGGTATGGCCTGCAATTTCGTATTATGGCGCAATAGATTTAGTGGTTCTAGAAGGTCGGCAGACGTCAACAGACTACATCGAACTCTTAGAAATCCAAAGAGTTAATTTTGATGAGATGTTCAATGGTCAACGATGTATTTTTCAGCAAGACAACACACCCATCCATACAGAAAGATGTGTAAAACAATGGTTTGCACACAACAATGTACAAGTTCTGGATTGGCCAGCCCTTTTTTCCGACCTTAACATTATCGATAATGTTTGGGGATGGCTTTCACGCAAAATTTATGCAGAAGGAAAGCAATTTGACACAGAGAAAGTCTTGTCGCAGCCATAAATGGTAGCTTCAAAGACATCTCTTTGGATTATCTAAAAAGTTTGTATAATTCTTTACCAAATAGACATTTCGAAGTTTAACTTACAAACGGAGGACCTGCAAAATATTGACATTAAATAAAACTATTAAAAAAATTACAGGTCTTTGTTTTATTCAATTTTTTTGCAGGTGAGGGTAATCAAGTGTCCCTTTTTAAATAGCGCGAAAATTGAAAATGGGAATTTCCACCTCTCCTGTTTTTTAATTTTTTATTTCCGCCAGCAGGTAGCATGTAACAAGAGGTAATAAATGCTGTGATAATTGTTTCCAAGAAATATTCCCACAACTTTAGGACTTATGTGAAAATTTCAAGTGAGGGTAATCAAGTGTCCCGCAGTGTATGTACATAGCAATCTTCAAAAAATTCGATATATTGATCGAACTTAAATACCTACACATGCTAAAAGACTATCAGATAATCTTTTTGAGTAACTTTGTTCCATATTAGTATATGTCAAAAAAAAAACAAATTATAATAAAGAAATAAAAAATAAACGATATATCGGTGCAGGTAGATCAAGATATTCTGATAAAAAATAAAATAATAATCACTGAGGGTTAAAATAATATGTATAGTATATAGTATATAGTAGATAGATATATACATGTACATATATTTATAAATAGTAGAATAGTAATATATGTAGAACCAACGGAATTGTAAAAACAAATTCTATTTTGCAGAAAATAAGTACCAACAATAAAATATCATTACGCTTTCACTTCTTATTTAGAAAAAATTAACTGATCTGTGATTCATAATAATCGGAATAATTCAACATAACCGCTTACTATTCAGTTGGCCTACATTACCAAAATTTGCCTGAATAAATCCAAAGTAATGCCGTTCGAATAGATGTTGATTATGAATTGAAAATTCCAATCCTCATTATCGGAAATATTCAGACAGAAAGGTATCAAAAAGTCGAACAAAATGCTTTTAATTTTGCACACAAAAGTACTACCAGTTGTATGTTATTAGCAAACTCCCACGACGTGATAAGTTCATTCATCAATTTTCTGTCCTACTGACATTTTTAACCTGCGACACCATCAGCCAGGCTCGACCTCACGTTCCGTAGTTTTTATAAAAATCAAGGTCAGGAGTGCTGACCTTCTTTAAGACCCCTTAACTGGCTCGTTTTGACACATTATAATCACCTTGACAAAAGAATCCTAGCCACTGCGTGTCCAATTAGCTGGACCGGAGAGAGTCTCCTCTCAATGAAGTCATTTCACCGGAGGCCAAAAATTCAAATTGCCTCCGAGTTCGACACCTTTTCCTTGACGGTGGGAAGCGCGCCAGTTGGCGGCCCAGAGCCAACCGAGCAGTCTCATTTGATTGTCAAGTCGTGTCCATTAATCGATCACGTCTTGGCAGCTATTTGAAGGCCGCTTAAAATGAGTTTGTTCTTCCCTGAACGGATTTCTTTTGATAGCACTCAACGGTGCGTAATTACCTGAATAGCCCCATGCCTGCGTCGCAGTGCGACTGAATACGGCAAATAGGCACCCTTCTGGAGTGGCATAGAACCAAAGTACGTTCGTATGACCGTAGTCAATGCGGCCATCCATCAATGGAATTTTTTAGAGAAATTATAATTGTAAATTGCGAGGTTTTAAGGAACACGTGGGAAAGTTGTAATTAACCTGAATAAGGTATGTATGTTCCAACGAAGGGGAAAGTTAATTACTTTCGCATCCAAACGGTGGCACAACTAACCTATTTCATTGAGTAAACGCAATAATTCGAGTGAGATCGAAAGAAATACCGAGAAAGAAGAACATTGTAATTGATCTTGTCATTCAAGAGTATAAACGACACTCTTTAGGTTTTCAACCTTAGGTCTGGTATCTGACGCTATCAAAGCTACGCCGAATCTATGTATAAAATACCCATTTTTATTAGATCATTTCATATTAGAAATTATCAAACATCCCCCTCATTATCGGTATCTTATAAAAAAGTCTTAGTTTTAACTTTCAAAGAAACCAAATAGGTAAGCAAATAGAAAAAAATAATTCAGAGTTGATTTTAATCCTCGAACCCCCGAAATGTTATGTGCACATTAAGAATTAAATTTTCAAATATTTCCGTGAGAAATGTATGTAGCTAGACACTAGAACTACGAAATAAGCCAAAATGAATCACTTTCATTGTAAAATTCCATTTGAAAAAAATAACCACTAAATCTATTTATATAAAAGTGATCTATTTGACTTCTTGCAATTGAGCATAAATTAGCTCTATAACTTCTTGAAATGTTAAGAAGAGTTGAACAAATTCCATTAAATGTTAAGCAAAATTTATCAATTTCCTATTCTTGTTAGTTATGTGAGTGAAATTTACGAATTATTTCCAAATGTATTTTTATATAATAACTTTAAATTTCAGCTATCATTTGAACAACATTATAAGCTCCTGGGTCATTTTTTTATTTTGTAGTGATTTTTCATAAATGGTTAGAATATGGTCTTTTGTACCTTTAAATCTATTTTTCTCGAAAATAGAAGCATTAGTGTTGACCATTTTTTATAAATAGTACAAACAAATATTGTATATAGTGCAATAAAACGTTAAAGTTTGAGTTGGCTATTTCTTAAACTCAATAAAAATTATTATTTGTGTATGGTTTTTGAGGACGCTGATTCTAAATCGTCTACATTATTAATTTAAGAAGAGCTATTGCGAAACCTATTAGATATACTTATACATACATAAGTATATAAGTATGTATATATATTTTTTTATACTTTTAACAAAAAATATTTTGTATTTGGTGGTTTATTAGTTTTACTTTGAAAAATTCGTTCTGCAAAGCATTTATGCAAAATCGAAAGAGCAAAGATGATATTTAAAACAAGTTGCGCACAGTCGCCTTCTATAGCATCGGCGCTGTCTTAGGTGTTGTCTGTCTGTCTGTCTATCTAGCTGGAACAGTACCGAACCCAGGTAATCTATTTGTTAGACGGCAATAAACAATCGCGATATCACGCAGGCAGAACTGATCTATTGTTGCGAGACGTTTCACTTAAGGTGGATTTCCGGCAAGGTGTTTAAGGCCGCTTCCCCAGCGGCGCGTGCAGCAATAAATTCGCGGCCAAGAGTTCGAATATGATTTAAGGAGACAGCCGGGATCGACTGGAGGAGTCCCGGCCAATCCCACTCAGACTATCGCTTTCGCCCTGCCCTATTTGCTCGCCTGCTGATGAAAATCTCCGATTAGATCGATCGTAATCGAAATTTATGGAGTTTATTTCGCACTTTATTGCACGCGAGCAACACTAGGTAGGTTCACGCAGCGCCGCAACGGCCGCGTAGCCGCCGCCACCACCGCCGCGGATGGCCAGTGGGAGCATCTGATAAGGGCCCCGCGAATTTCGAAAGGGCCGCGACACGTCCGGCGATGCTATTGAATTGTTTGCACGCCGAATGGACCTTGGCAGATTCCGCGGGGGAATTGAGTAGACGTAGGGCAGATGGTGCCAGCACGTATTACGTTACGTTTCGTGGCCCAACCCGGATCGGGTCGTCTACGTTGATTGCCGCAATTCTTAACTTTGCCGGAGTTTCGCGACTCAGATCTGCGGGGCCGCGACTTGTTTCGGTCGTCCTCAGTACGGTTCTAGGTGTGCTCTTGTCGATAGATTTGGATCAATTCGTTGGTAGCGGAATACATTTAAATTTCCAATGGACTTCCTCATTAGAGATCCCCGATAGGGCACAGGTAACCAACCACCTTCGCCCACTTACTTGTTCTCATTTGTTGGATTTTCCTCTGCTTCATGCGGTGTGGCTGGAACGAGTCCCCGGTCCCGGGCGCATGCAGTTCCAGATCCACACTTTTTTCAAACTTATTTTCCTAATTTCCTGTGGAACTAGTGGTGGTTCATATTAGTATAATTCTGAGATATCTCTACACGTATCTCACGACTTCGCCACTGCTCAATGTAGACGATCGGAAAATTTGCGTCGAAACCTCGTTGCGGTGGAATTTTTCTTCGCTGTCTTGCTCCACAACTGCGGGAGAATGACAGCGTCTTACCAATGAAATAAAAGTTCCTTTTCTTTTTTTTTTTTAAAGTGACAACAAACTTGACAATTTCTTTAACCACAATAAAACCCATTAAACTTAGTAAGTTTAATAACCTGCAACTACTACTACTTATTTATATAAATAAATATATACGTATTTGAGTCATAACCTTTAAAATTCATTTATTATCACTATATAAAATACTCAATGATTTCCTAATTTAAGGAGTTATATATGTATATATATTTAAAAAATTGCGAAAGAAGTTAAATTTACAAAGTAGAATAACTAAATTTTCAATAAAAGAAATCTTACCTTTTCAAAAGCTATGCGTGTTATTCCGAGGTTCCGTTGTAGGGGTCCTAGAGGTCGGAGCTGAAACAAAAAAATGAAATGTTTTACAGATTGATTTTTTAAAATTTCATAAGATATAGAAAGGACACTGTTGAAAATAAACAAAATTTTTTATTGCACTGTACAATATTTGTTGGTACTATTTATAAAATATTCTCAACACTAATGCTCAATTAGCTTTTATTTTCGAGAAAAATAGATTTAAAAGTTGTTTTTCGTTTTTCGTTTTTCGTTTTTCGGGTTTCATTGTTTTGTTTTGTCGTTTTTCGTTTTTCGGGTTTCATTGTTTTGTTTTGTTTTGTTTTGTTTCGTTTTGTTTTTTGTTTTTTGTTTTTTGTTTTTTGTTTTTTGTTTTTTGTTTTTTGTTTTTTGTTTTTTGTTTTTTGTTTTTTGTTTTTTGTTTTTTGTTTTTTGTTTTTTGTTTTTTGTTTTTTGTTTTTTGTTTTTTGTTTTTTGTTTTTTGTTTTTTGTTTTTTGTTTTTTGTTTTTTGTTTTTTGTTTTTTGTTTTTTGTTTTTTGTTTTTTGTTTTTTGTTTTTTGTTTTTTGTTTTTTGTTTTTTGTTTTTTGTTTTTTGTTTTTTGTTTTTTGTTTTTTGTTTTTTGTTTTTTGTTTTTTGTTTTTTGTTTTTTGTTTTTTGTTTTTTGTTTTTTGTTTTTTGTTTTTTGTTTTTTGTTTTTTGTTTTTTGTTTTTTGTTTTTTGTTTTTTGTTTTTTGTTTTTTGTTTTTTGTTTTTTGTTTTTTGTTTTTTGTTTTTTGTTTTTTGTTTTTTGTTTTTTGTTTTTTGTTTTTTGTTTTTTGTTTTTTGTTTTTTGTTTTTTGTTTTTTGTTTTTTGTTTTGTTTTGTTTTGTTTTGTTTTGTTTTGTTTTGTTTTGTTTTGTTTTGTTTTGTTTTGTTTTGTTTTGTTTTGTTTTGTTTTGTTTTGTTTTGTTTTGTTTTGTTTATAAACATTTATAAACTCTATCTACGGTCTTGGGGATCAAAATGGATTTCAAAGTATTTCAAAGTCGTAATTGCATTGGTTCTTGTTTAAGTAGTGTGCCTTTAGTGGAATCATTGGAATCAAAATAAAACTAAAATTTCGACCCAGGAAGTCTCTACCTTTAAAAGTTTTATTAAAATACATATACCAGCGATCACTTTTTAAAGTGAATATATAAAACTTTCTCAGTTATTTCAATTTCCTTTTAAGAAAATGCCAAAATTATTAATGCGTCCGATTATTTAAATTTAAAGCTATAATTTCTCTGAGCATAATCCCCAAAAACCACCAGCGGCACATTTCGCGCAACAACTGTTTTGCTGTTAAGTGGCAAAAATCGCATGCTTTTAAGTCTGCGCGATATGTTCCGCGTGATTAATCAAAAAGTAGTCCTGATTCGGCGGAGCACAACGGCTCCAGTCGTAAAAATTATCCTCCAATTTAGCAAATAACTCTGACAATATCTCCGGAGTATGTTAATCGAATCGAGGGCCTGGGCTGGGAGCGCGACGGCCGCAATGGGGGACAATTCCCGCGTGGATCCATTAATCTTAGTAGCGATCTTCAGTAAATTAACCGGCGATAGAGCGTAATCGCAGCGCCCCTCGGCTCGGGCGACTCTTCCGGCTTTCGCGGGCAAACGCAAATATTTGCGGAATTTGCACGTCTCAGATGCTGTTGCGCACGGCAATCTCCTCCGCCGCCGCGCCGCACCCGGGGACCTGTGGGGCAGAGCTTCCCTTTTAGTGGAGCGCCCGGAAGGTAGGGGGCGTGTGCATGCCCCGCTTCCAGAGCGGACTGCTGTTGCATTTTTAATATGAAGTTAATATGCAAATTAGCCGGTGACGGCGGAACAATGCGCGACCATAATATATTATCACTGCTTCGGCGGCGATGGTACCTGGCGCAGCATCCGCAGCATCTTCCCTGCCTACCTGCCTGGAATATGATTCCAAACCGTTAAAGGCACACGATTGTGATATTTTTTCAAGATTCTGGCAGTAAATTAGAGGTTCGGGCTGCGCCGCCGCCGTTCTAAAATAGGCAAGCGCGCGGGCATCCAGGAGCCCCCATGATCGGGCTGGGGCTCGGGCTCCATGTTGATGCGCCGCTTGTAACATCTCGTGTAGCTGCACGACACAAACGGTAACCATTGTATCTGCGTCCATTTACCTCGAATTTTTGTGCTCTCCTGTTGACATTTCAACATTTGTTGCAGCCACAGCAGCCGCCGACCGCGGCCTGTTGTCGGGCATTTCGGGCCGCTGCAAATGGATGTCTCCATATACGTGAAGAATGGGAGATTCCTCGGTGGGTGATATCTCGAAATTGAATTGATATGAGACGGAGGCCATGAGAACCTTAAGATGCCATTTCCGTCTTATGAGCAATTAGCCGCCGTCCTCAAAGGCCCCCGAGCGTGATGTGTTGGAACGGTTTCGAGGACAGAACACCGCCGCGGGCGTGATGTAAGCCGGGGATTTCCTGCTCACGAGCCGGCCTGACTATTTGACTTTCACCCTGCGTGAAGCATGCCATTTATTCTGAAAATGAGGAAAACACCTCCATTTCTCCATTTTCTAAGTCGTTGTCCCAACTCCTGAATTCCTCGCACCGGTGGACTCTCCTCTTGTAAGCTCTCTATTTCATATTAGTTGTAATCATATTCTCAGAAGCAGTGGAAACATCCCGTAACCTGTCAACTGGTTTAAGATACTCCTTTTTCGCGAATGAAAGAGACCTTGAACTAACATTAGTTCTAACCTAACCGAAATACTTTATTTTTGAGCAAAAACCTTTCCGAAAAATTTAAATTTCCTTAAATTTTGTACAAAATAGACATATCTCCCGATTTCATCTTAAAATCGCAAAGCTAAGATATGTATGTATACCTACCTAAAGGTAAAATCTTTTAATCAAAATGATTCCTTCTCAAATTTTTAGAGTTTTTTTTAAACTGTCAGAAAAATCAAGGTATAAAATCGTTAACTCACCACAGCAATCGTTTTTTAATCATTAACTAATTCAATTTTATTTCAAAACAGAATGACTTTTCACTCGTTGTTCTCCGCAAACAGGCAGAATTGTGAAATTTTATTAATACGTGAGACAGGCAGGTATACCAAATTAACCAAATCACAATGAAATACTAACCCAGATCGTTCTTTTCATATAACCCAGAACCAGATCCAGAACCTGACGAAAAGAACACAGCTATACTGTACTTCGCAATTCTTGTATCCTAAATGATCTCACAAGACATGACGTCATCCGTTCAACCAAAGTTCATAATTTCAGGAATGACCTCTTTAAAGTTTTCATTGAATTATATGCATATTATAAATCTACCTAAATCAATTTTCCAAGATCGTCCTGAACATCTTTACATCTGCCTGTTTAGTAGTTCACATGTCATTTATATAATTCATTTACTTAAGATTATATGTTAACGTTTATTCGAAAATATCCGTTAGAATTATGAATTTGCTCAGAAAGTGTACCTCTATAGATTGGTATAAAACCGGTGAAGACTATTGTTCTGCCGATATATTTTGCGTGAACACTGATTGGAATTTAACTAGGGATGTTTAGATTTAAATCTTCATTATTTATTACAATAAATTATTATTTTCTATGTGGGGATACGAAAAATTCTTTGGATATGCAGAGTTAACGTAACCAGAAGCACCATACTCACCAAGCAACCTTTCTTCTGATTAATCGGAACTCATACAGGACTTAACTTTTACGCACCTATTTCCGCACATTATTATCATTTTTGATATACGACACGAATCCCATGCACCCGAGGCCGGATTATGATTAATGCGTTGCAAAAGGCTGCGCACCCGTTCGGGCTGCCTACATGCTCTCCCCTGCTGGCGGCGCGATTATTCGATAGGCGCAAGAACAAGTTTCCGCATCCAAACTCCATTAATAAATGTGCGGACGTAATGAAACGAAATGAAATCCCGCAAAGGAGGAGAGAAGCCTTCGAGATTGTGCTCCTCGCTCCTTGCCCAGAAACAGATGCCTCAGCTAGGAATTCACCTGTCCCTCGCTGCTGCTACACGATCCGTACATTCATCAGGGCTGTTATAAAATTGAATCTTCACTTTTAATAACACACCTAATGTCTTCCGGTTCTGCATCTTTAGCATTCCGCGGACCTGGACGCGCAATGTTTTCTACCATTGCTGTGGTGCACCTGAATTTTCACTGCAACGATGTAAACAGTGCAACCAACTCACCGTGTCAATGCTAATTTAATTAATATTCCCGATGGACATCCCCAACAATTGTGCAATCAAGATTCATCGTGAAATGGGCGCGATGTATGACTGCAACTAATATCGCTATGCATCTTTCACCGTTAGTCCAAGAAGTCTGATTGACCATTAAAGAGATGAATCTAACCTAATTCAAGTTGGATGAAGGTTAACAAACCCCCGATGCAACGTGGTGGTCACTTGTACTGTAAACCCTGGATCACCAGGATTGACACCAAAATTATCCAAATGAATCAGATTCCTCGCATAAACTACGAGTATAAAGGGTTTAATAGTGCGTTTGTACTATCTGAGTAATCTTTGTTGGAATCTGTAAATTACTTTGAACTAACTCTCTGACAAAAAAACAAACCCGGTTAAGATCAAGTTTAAATTCACATCAATTCTATGAGAAACTTTGAAATTCTCTTAAAATTAGCAAAAATACAGGGTTTAACTCAAAATGTTCGTATACCCTACACCTTTTAATTTTATCAAGCTTTTTTCTTCGATTCATGTTCAAATTCAATTAGTTTCTTTTCTTTTTGTCCACTTGGCCTGATACAAGTCTAGCAGCTTAAAATTGTCTAAGTCCAATACTTGAAAAATTTCTAAGTACGAAATATGTAATTCTAAATCCTGAAGTATACATTAAGTTTCTTGCTGGTATTCAAATCAAAGGCAATAAATCTTTGTTCAGCTAAGGTAAAATATGTTTTCAGCCAGTTTTCAATATTCTTGTCGAAAATTAAATTTTCTTCGTCCTCTTTAGCCCTTTTTCAGTCTTGCATGAATAGAGTTTTCTTAAGGAATTATTTTAGTATTTTCTTGCAATTAAATGTAATTGCTCCTGATTGATACAGATATAGGAATAAATACCGAAGAAAAGGGTTTATTAAATATTTAGACAATTCACACGGAGGAAGCATAATACGCTCAAAAACGCGTTTTCGATTATTAATGCTATACGGAGATAGTTTCCGAAGCCCTCACGTCCTGTCCAATTGCTCATGTCCGACGTGCTGCTATCAGCATATAATTCAAATGTCACCTGTATACCAGGTGAAGAGATGACTGTCAGCAAAAACTGTCAGGGCCAAGAGTTTTCAGCAATTAGAGTTCTGACATGTAAATACGGTGTTTTTGCAATTTGTTAGCTGTTCTCTCTTCCGCCTATCCGTTGTTCGGGCATCAGACACATCAGCCATCTAACATGGCAGCGGCAGCCAGAAAAAAGCGTCGAACATGTTCAATGAGAGGAAGTGGCCACTGCACGGTGTAATTGCCGTGATGGAACCGCGGTTCTGCGACATGTGCCATACCGATCGCAGCTCAGGGCCATCAATCCGTCCTAACTTAACTAGTCCAGGATAGATGCAAATTATGTAGTAAAAGTAGCCACGGGAACGTGGATGGCTAATAAGCACCTTTTGAAATTCAAACGTGCAACAGATTCTCTTACACATACACCGTGCGCTCTACCCAATCTCCATCTTACATAAAAAAAAAAAATAATAATAATATGATTTTTACGTAATCACGGATTTACTTATTCTATTCGATGTACGGAAAGTGCAAACGCAAAACGCCAATCTTATTCCAATAACATGCACTATTATTTTAATCCCGAATGAAGGCACAACACTGAGAGAAATAAAAATTTCTTCAATTAAGAATCGTAAGCAGTTTTCTATTAAAAGAAGAAAAGGTGTCTTAATGTTAAATAAACTTCTATTATTTCAAGATCCATATAGTAACGAGAAAATCACGACAATTGATCTGAAAATAAGAACGAAGTAATTCTTATTTGAATACATAATTCTCTTTTTACAAGAACATTTTTACTTAATTTAAAAAATTGAGATATGTCTTGTTTATATTAATATATTTTTAACACAATTCATTCTTATTTTCAGTACTTTCTTACCAGGTTTATCCTTCCCAGATTAATTTTAACGTTAAACATTCTTAGTTTTAAAACTTGTTTAGTGATAATATGAGAAACGTGTTTGAATTAAGGACAACTCTATTAAACGCGCTTTAGCTTTAGTTTAAAAAGACATTTACCTACTTAATTTTGATGAATATGGACTATTCCACATCAAATCGATAAACTCAAAATTTTCACCATCTCTGAATTAAACCAGCGATTTTAGGAATGCTTATTTAAAACACTCTCCTAAATTGTAAAAATTTTAAAGGTTTTTAAATTATGATTTTTTATGTCTTATAAATTTCGTAATCCACTATTTGTGCTTTAAAAAAAAAGAACACATACATACCTTACATTTATTAATCAGTTCATTACTTAGATTTAAAAAAAAACAGTAACCATATATGTATTTGTGTAGCTAAACAAACAGGTTGTAGGATTGTGAGACGAGTATGCAATTACGAGTACCATAACTTAGTATCATCTTTACATATGTAAAATTTTTTTAATTGTAAAAAAGTGCAGTTTCATGAACAAACATATTTTTAATATTTATGGGCTTTTCAATTTAATTGCCCTTGATCTCTCTTATTATTATATGTATGTATATATTATAAGTAGATCAACAACCACAGTTCAATGCCTTTACCACGAAACCCTTTGATTACTATTATCAAATGTATCTCTAAATAACCTTAAGAAAAATTCTTCTTCATATCATTACATAGAAATTACCTTCCAAAAATGCCCCTAAGGATGCCTTTTTTAATAAGAAGAACTTTTTGATTATTTCTTTGCCTACCGGCAAACTGCCGTGTTAATGAAAGAAGTAACCTTTCCGTGACTAAAAACCCCGCATTTGTCCCCAGGGTGAGCTTCAAAGCAGTTATAGTCTTGATTAAGCATTTCTCTTCCGCAAATGAATAAATGCACCTCTTTAGCCCGAAGAGACAGTAAAAAGGAGGTATTCAAAAAGTTCAAGACTGTTAAATTTATTTATGTTTAAAAATATACAGACATTTGATTTAAACACTTACAACACAATGCAGAACTTTAATTGACTCTCATTAAAATTTTATCGGTCCATAAATTATACATATAATCTTTTGAAATAGAATTTCGAATCTCGAGAAACTTTGAACGATTTATTAACACACAAATGGTATATGATTGCAAAGCGGTAGGTCGAAAATAATTATTTCCTATAGCTAACCTTTATAGCCGAAGGTGCCACCTACAAGGGAGCATTAATAAAATTTGTAATTAATTATCCACCGATGGAGCTTCGTCCCACATCTCCTATAATCACAGCCTGAGAATTGTGTTCGTCAGGCTTGCCCAACTACAACATACCTCTAGAATTCTGAGATTCTTCTTGAGGCCCAACGCGAAGCATCTTAAGCTCTCACGTACGACGGTAATTTTAAGAAAAATTTCAAATTTCTAACCTTTGCCAAAGGCAACCTGGCGGCCCTTTCGTCATTAAATCGCAATTAAAGCGCACCTTTGTGCAGTTCACTTTTGGAAATTCCCAGAGTTGAAAATCTCGAGCCTTGAACCTCCCAATACGCGTCTTGAATGCATCACTAATTGATTCGTTACCTTCCATTCATCCTGCAGACAAATTCGTGGTGTCAACATTTTGCAGGAGCCCGGGTTCTCGCGGATTTGACCCTTTGACACGACTTCAGGTATAAGCAAAAATGCACCCAATTAACCCAATTCTCAGACTATGGAAATAAATTAAGCGGCAATGGCACGCCGATTCGACCACCAAACTCTCCCAAGACGGTCGACTCCTGGCACCGGTGACGGCAGCGTCTTTCTGGAGATATCGCGATCTTGTTAACTTGATTCATTTGCCTAGTCGCTTCTGGTGCTGCCGGGTCCGATCAAGCAAATCGTGGCATAGATAGGCATCGGCTTTAAAAGGAAATTTGCACCTTAGGAGGAACGAGCGTCTCCCAATTTTCATTTACCTGGCAGCGAAACGTCCAGATAGTCGCTAGGCGATCCCGCGATAGCTCTCGTACCGCAGCATCACATGTATGGCAAAATCGAAAATCTTCGGTGATTGAGCCCAACGGAATGTTGTGGGTGAGATATTAATTTATTCGCCTTCAAGACGGTGGCGGTGGTCTGCTGCCGATTTATTCGATATAATTAATCATAGGAGCCCTGATTTTTGCCCAGTGCGATTTTCTTTGATGCTTCACGCGACACGAACCACTTTTTAGGATCGAATATCAATCATAATATTGGTTTTGCCCCTCCTTTTCGGAAGTTAAAATTAGATGCGCCTTCTAGGCCTCAGTCGTTGACTTTAGGGTGTCTAGAACTTAGCAACGCTTTTTCTAAAGTCGTAGAGCGGTCATTACCTTTGTTGGTTTTTCCCCAAAAGTATTTGCTACACTTTGAGATTTTTATAAAAAAAAAAACTTGAATTTTGTTGCATTATAGGTACACGTATTTGCTTAAAAAGAATAAAATAAAGCGTTTTGACTTGAAATGTATTATTATTCGATTTGAATATCTAACGAAGTGCTAGAGTTTTTAATCAATCAATGCCTCTATAAAAAAAAAATTAATTGTTACGATACTGAGATAAAAAATAAATTTTAAAATTGTTATCTTGAAGTTGATAGGCAAAACATTATTTTTCAATAATAGAACAAAATCTTAGCTTTATCCTTCAGCACAAGTCAAACAACTATTTTGCGTATTCCATTTTTCTGTAAATTAATTGAAATTGGGCACGATACCATACATAGGGTAAGCTGATTTTGGTTTCAATAATTTATACATATATGTATGTAATTGTCAGATAAGAATTTTTGCTTTAGCAGCGGATAAGTTTAAAATATTGGAAGAGTGGCTCAGTCGGGTTTGGGACGAAAAACTTCATTTACATATTTGAAAATAACATAATCGACCTTTTATTCATTTCCCATTAAACTTTCTATATTTTTCTTTATTCTGAAAAAGAGTATACTAAAAGTCAAATCCAACCTCAGCCGTTAAAAAAATGTCTAAAAAACTTTAGGGAAAATGATTCAGCCATTTACTTTTTCTTTAAGTTAAAAGTATTACGCGAAATTAAATGAATAACATCTTCCTCTAAATTAAAAAATAAAATTGCCTCAAGTATACGAAGGACATAAAATGACAAGATTCGGGTTTAGCCTTTCAACGCGGAATCATGAAAACGTAGCCTCTGAAAGTGGAAAACCATAACTCGGTTAACTTTATTTTTAACCTTCTTCATCAATCACTGGTATCTTGCAAGATTTCAGTGCTTCAAGGAATAATTGGCCAAAAATGAAATGAAATAATTATTTGGGCATGATCGCGCTAGCAAATTTCCCGTCTGTTTCATTATTGCTGCTTTAACCCGAAAAATATAATATAGTATGTACAAAATAGCTGTAGAAGTGCAGCTTTTATAAATTCTGGCCGAGTCAACCGAATTCAGAGCAAAAATATACTGGCGATATTCTGCTAGAATGGTTATTACCCCTAAAAACATTTCCCAGTTGTCTCGGATCTCGGATTCACCTGATGTCCGAGTGCAGTACACCGGACCGGCATTTCTCGGCTTTGTTAAGTCACTTCATTTGCATCATCGGATATGCTGCAGCAACGGTATGCCCCAGGTATTCTGAATGCTTAATGAGATTCTTATGTTCCCCTTGGGGCCGTCAAGTGCACTCTGCTCTCACCGAAAACACTTTGCATTTTTTCTGCATTATGCCTTTTCATGTGTGCACTTTATTCTTGGCGATTTCTTATTTTTGTGGATTTGTCTGATTCAGCTGATTAGGTTGTAACCAGAGCAGTTCTGTCTTGAGACGAATTATTTTACTGCTCTCGGAGTGAACTGAATGCGAATGGGTTTTGTCACTTGTTAGTTCTGAGCAAGGAGTCCAAATTGGCAATTACCATGCTCGTGTGGTACAAATAAATTGTTGCGAATTTTCGTGGTAATGATCCCATCGATTTCAATTCAGAATCATAAAGACCGTGGCCTTTAAATTTTGGATAATGCTGCCTATAAGAAGCAGTTGGGATTTTTCGCGAATTGGTCACCGTTCTCGGTTAAATGGAAATTTTATAGCTTCTGTCCCATATATGCAGCAATTTCTTCTTTTAAAAATAAAAATAACAACATTGAGCGAAAATGGAAGGTTTTCATGCCAATTATGATAATGTTCCACCAAACGTTACCACGTTTAATTTAATTTAGCAGCAAATTTTAACCAGCAAATTGGCTGCTCTAATGATATGGTAAAATTATATACATAGGATACCTTTTATTTTAAAGGACATTTCGTAAATTTTCGTAAAATATTGGTAATGATTCTAATGTACATGGTGTAAATATGTAGTACGAAAATTACCTTCGTTTCCAATAATCGCGAAGGCTGTAATTTGGCGGAAATAATTTCAATTTAATGATGCGAAGTCTACAGCCGTAAGTTATCATGACTTAAATTTAAACCTTCGCACTGTTGTCGGAAATTGCAAGGGCAAGTGCACTAAAACAGCCACCACGGCCAAGAAGATAAACTTAAGACGCAATTGGACGTCCAAGAAGGTTTAAGAGTCTCAAGCTGTCGTCATAATTTTGCCTCAGACCACCATTCATTTTATCCAAAATCTCCATGCCCGGAAGCCGACACGCTGACCGTGGCACGTCCATTCATAATCGCAGCAATAATTGGAGTCCATTACGCGAAGAAGTGACATAAAGTCCACTGAACCCTCATATTTTCGGGAAGGGGACAATGAGGCAGTCAGTTAAGATTTACGATAATAAGATGCACCTGAAGTGCGTGCCAACGACACGAAAAATACCTTGTCACATCGAGCGATCTTATCTTAAAGATTCTCGAAAACCTCAAATTTCGCTGTTTGCGGAGGATGACACTCCCGAGCCGTGTCATCCAAGTGGACGATCGTTCGTAGCACTCAGGTGTTTAGATTTTGCCGATAAGAAAGGTGATTAGCAAAAAGTACGATCAATGAAATGACAAAATTTTTGCCCAAAAATTCTTAAGCCGTTCCCACAGTGGCGGCGAAAGTGAGCTTCGGCTATGCAGGCTATGTGGCCCCCTTAGCACCATTTAATTCGCGGTAATGCGATCACTAGAACAATGGGTTCTCGGACAGATCACGGCTGACAAAACAGGTTCGGATTAAAAAGACACAAAAGCGTGGCCGGCGCTTGTTTCATATGGGTTTCGGTGCGGACTAGTGTTTGTCATTGTTTCGCACTTTCTCGCTTTTTGTAATCGCCCCGCTACTGAACATAATTTCCCTGGCAGAAACTTGCGCCAAATTAAGCCATTAGACCTTTCACGCATCAGTGACCTTCAAAATGGAGTGATCCCGCTCGGAAATGAACGTCTCTATCTATCTATTATATTGTTGGCCAAGAAATTTCGACACTGGACGAATTCTAGCACAAGTTTGATGGATCTCCTCCTATTATTAACTTGAATTGGCGGACAGCGGTTGAGTATTGTTTCGCGGACTTTTCGAATTGGAAGTAGGAAAATCGAAAGTTTGGCAGACCTTTAAGAACACCATCAATGACTTTGACTTTCACACAGTATTGGGAATTTTTATAGTCGATAAGAGCTTCGCTAATGGAATCCTATTCCCATTGTTCATATTAATAACTGCCGCCGTGAGATGGAAAGTCGATCGAGGCGGACAACTGCAAATGATAGCTTCTAAGAGGCCAAAGAAAGTGAACCTCTCAAAAATCAAGAGTCATTCAAGTGTTAAAAGCGGGATACGAAAAATTGGCAGAGGCACTATAATTAAATAGGGCAATACTGACTCCCTCCCCTCCAAAAATCAAATAGGTTACCTTTAAATGAACGAGTTTTGCTTTTTGTATAGGTAAATGTGTTTCAACCGCACGAAAAATTTGATACTCTCTAATTATTTTAATCTTCAGCACGCCCATTAATATAACTAGAATTATGATCTAGGAGGAACCTAGCTGAGAAATTTCATCTTTAGAGAGATTAAGAATTCAAAAAACAGATCTATAAAAAAAAATGAATTGCTATTCAATTTATTGATTATATTGATTTTTTTTTGATGAAAGATTGCTCATTTATACAAAGTTGATTTTGAAAGGCAGGTAGGGTCATGACTTCAAAACAAATTTCATTTGACAAAATAAAGTATAGGTCCTACATAATTAGTCTAGGGAATCAAGACAAAAAACAGCCAAACTTTGGAACAAAACCGGATGATGAGAACTGAGGTTGATCGTCCTGAAGACAATAAGGCGAAGCTAGTTAGTTAGTAGAAAATTGGTCATACTATGTACTTTGTAGGACATTTTTTTAAGCTATAAATTTAATAACCCATATTTTTCGATAACGAGATCTTCATGAATTTTGGGATTTTATTTAGAACCACAAAAAGATCTGGTTAAGCTTAAAAGGAGTATGTATTATAAAATTGAATATCTAAAAATTAAAACGAAATTTTTTCTGGTCTATCGGAACATACGTACATATGTATATGTAGATGTGAAATAGTTTATATTTATATTTAAAATATTACATATAGGTATACAGTATTTAAATATTGACATACTTTGAGTCTCTATATATCCCCTACTTTGGAGCTTAATTTTATAATCTGAAAACGTAGTTCCATTCATGGTAACTACTAAATCCAGTTCGAAAATCTAGCTGCTACACTCTGAGTGCATAAATCGCCTTTGCACTCTGACCCGGTGCAACGAACCCATAAATAAATAAATCGGATCGCGGGATCTTTCCAGTTGAGAAAATGTGCCAGTAGTTTGTTTCAGTCGGTTTTAGTTGAGTCGAAGAAGCATACACTTGAGGCAAAGTGAAGATCGCCATGGGTACGTCTTCAGCGTGATTCCCTGATGTTGACTATATCTACCTATTCGGGCAATTTGGGTGATGTCTTTGTTTCACGAACGAAAACCGATCACGTTTCGTGCCGGCATACTCTAAAGAAGGCGAGGTCACATTGTTATGTTATCTAGCTAGACTAGACTAGACTAGCCGTAAGCAAGTAAGACTAGCAGTTACGACATGCCTGAGACGGTCGTTTCGGCTATTGAAGCAACTATTCGAAGTGAACAAGAAACCGCAACTCAAATGCATCCGTTTCTCTCACAATGGACAATAAATATTGGACTTTCGTTATATATCAAAATAATGACAATAACCGCCGGATGCTGTGCGATGAATGTAATATCCGTGACCGAGGTCACAGCTACGGTCATGAACGCAAGGGGCACTTTTTGGAAGCTAAAGCGCTTCATTACGAGAAAGCAATTTCCACCGAGAAATCGATGGACATGCTTGAGACGGGTGCTAAATATTTTCTATGCGGACGCTGGAATTCCTAGCCCAGCGATGATTATACACACGTGTTCTATTGATTTGACTCGATGCCATCCTGCCCAGATGAGGCCTCATTACCGCGGTCCAGGGTCACAACAGTAAACTCCGACGTCTCAGATGACGAGAAATGCATCGGTCCTTAAGTGAGACTGGTGCATTCTTGCGGTTCTCTCGGTGATCTTTTTGTGATAGCCAGTGAAAATCAGCGGAGGGGATTTACGTTTTTGTTTGAGAATTAAGGAATTGAGCATAAAACTCTGTATTTGCAGGAAAATTGCTATTGCTAATTGCATCGGTCCCGTCAATTTTATACCTGATTGACATTAGATATTTTCCTGACCCCCCGGAGAAACTCTTCATACCTTTGGCCTAAATTATGTACCGACGCGGCGCTGCTGTTGCACATGTTTGGGGCCTCCTCAATGAGGTCTCATGCCATTCCCTAGATCTCGACAAATGGCATGAATTATGAGCTAAGTAGTTATGATCCACCGATAAGGAGGGCAAACCGCTGAAAATTGCAGCTAATATCTTCCAACTATTATTAATAACGAGTAGACATGATCGCGCTACCACGCCAAGGCATCTCATTCCTGTCTTAATTGAAAGTGAAGCTGTAATTGCTGTTTTTTTATCCTCAACGCGCCTATTAGGTTTCCGTGGTTATCCAGCGCATCTATATTTGCTGAAAATTGTGAAATGTTAACTTCCCTGCGTTTTGAGGCCTTACTTAAGCGGCAGCACGGGCTTTATCTGGATAGGATCGCGGCTTAAGTACTATTATGAAATCAAAGAGCTAAATGCTCTACAATTTAATAACGAATCGATTAACAGGAATGCCCACGATGAAATTGTGAAAGGTTTGCGAATATCTTACTATTTTTGGTACGCTATTCGAGCGTTGTTTTCGAATGGATGGATGATGGCATGTCATTACTAAGAAATGGTTCGATCAAATCGACAGCTGCTATCAAATGTTTCGATCAAATTTTAAATTAATCGAATATTATGAGTTTTCTTATTGCGATAATTATCATGTAAATAGTCCGTGACATATTGGGCTTTCTCCAAGCCATTATGAACCGTAAACAATGAAATTATTTTTATAATTATACGATGGAGCACTCAAGAATGTGATGAACTGATTTTCAATATAAAAGATTTCATAAATAGGTTTCTCATTTTATAGACTGAAAACACTTCCTTAGTGAAGACTACCAGACTTTACCTGCAGACTAAAATGATGATATGGTAATAAATTATAAACCATTGCGTTTTTCTATCTAATTTTTCAAAAGAACAAATACAGCCATATATAACTAAACTTAAATCAATCTTAATCTGTAACTAATCATTCGACTCTTGACTACGATATAAAAACATATTTGTATTTTTTTATATTTCTAATATTTATTTCAAACAAACTAGAGTAACTTAAGAAGGGTCGTTATGAGACGAATATTTAATTATCTACTAGATAAACATACTTATAGAACTCACAGTAAGCCACTTTAAGACTTCACTATTTTTCAGTAACTTTTTCTGAAAATATATCAGAAAGTTATTCTGTTAAAATACAGATATGATTAATAATACTTACCTTTAAAAATATGAATGTTATTTATGTATTTATTTAATACTTCGAAAATTTGATTTCATGGTCTCTCTTATTGTTTTAAGGTCCAGGAAGTTCATTTATTAACAAATGATACCTATAGAAGCGAAATTGACCCAAACTTCCGCTTTATTAGTGATTTAGTCATTCTATAAAACGGCGCGGGCGGCGTTCACATGGGTATGTGTATCAATACTGCCCCTTATTATTGAATTCTCAGCGTCTACTTATAAAAGTTACATCATGTAATACCTATCATTTGTACGACATAATATATTTCTGGTGAAATTTACTGTATTTCTATAAAAACCAACCAGAATTTAATACTAATAAATTTTCTTAGATTTCATATGAGCTTTAGCAGCAGTAGAATTTGCTTGTCTTTTGAGTTATATTCCCAGAAAACCTATTTAGGAAACATGTAGGAAACTATTACAATTTACAATAGAACTCGAATGATTCGCTTTTCACCACATTTTGAACAGTATATTTAGTATATTTAGTTTTATGTATTCGAAATACACTTAAAATGATCTTTCAAATGATGATATCTATATAACTTAAAATATCTTTATTTACATGTGTATTCACGTCTTCAAATACATGTATTTGAAATAATCGAGATTTATTAGCCTATGTATTTCAGGGAAATTCAATGAATTATAATTTTACCAATTTTGTGTAAGATAATATTTGATATCTACTTTACGATGCCTGCAAAAATGGTTTTATTTCTTAATGGTGGGTAACTCAGGGAACCGTGGAGATAGGATCAATTAAAGCATACACATGTGATAAGAAGAGGTGTTAATTAACTCCACTGAGAAAGCGCCTTGTCCACCACTTGTACTGCATAGATTATTCTCCAAACCAGGTGAGGTTTCTGAGGAAATTCCTTAGGACAAAATTTATTCGCATTTTGCGACTAGAGGAAAATTAATTCACTCTTTCGCCGGAGCACCGCGGCGTATCGCCGCACCTATAAATAAAGTTGTCAACGATATCATTTGGGTGCCAGTGTGGGAGTTGACACTCTCAAAACTAAACGTCGGAACATTACCGGCACAGGTCATATGCTGTGACCATAAGAGTCTCCGACTTTTGGTGATTCTGCTCGTTAAGTGACGGAAAATTTATGACCTACAAACAATGTAACAATTGGCGCGCCGCCACCGTTAGACTGCGGGGCATATACATACATACATATATATGCGCCGGGCCCTAACAAACTGCTGCAATTTTCCAGACTATCAGTTTTTCACATAATTTCAGTTTGTTCTGCATCGGGCATGCACTCACCCGGTCCGGGGGACTATAAATGGCCATGCGCTGGTGCATAGTTGCAGTCGTTAGGCTGGGCCGCACTGGCCATTTGCAAGGTAAACATCAAGAACGCCCACCTGAAGGAATTCATTTGGAGTCCTCCGTTCTAGTTGCGTTAATAGAAAACAAATTGAACATTTCCATTCTGCTGTTGGCCCGTTATTGGATCTGAGGACAACGCGGAAACACCTCGCATATGGGAAGGGACCCCAGCGACGGTCCCGTACTTTATCGTTGCTGGGGCAACACGCGTTTACATTTCAAGCGACCCACTGCCAGCGCTGGGGGCTCCGCGCCACAATGAAGTTATTAAGGGGGCCGGGTGCTCCCGCGAGGGCGACATCTGAGGATGTGAATCAGACCGGAAAAGCATGCCGCGATTATAAACAGATTAGAGGCACCGGAATGCGATAATCGCCTTTTGAGGGTAGATGACACAGATTCAATCCGCGGCTGAAAGGAATGGGGCCCGTGCGAGATGCACCTTAAAACGATGCCTCGCATACCTCAGTCGGCAGATGCGATTTAAATTGACGTGGCCCAGGTGAGTTCGATTCGCAATCAACCACTTGCGGGATGGCAAACAAGATCATCGCGGAAACGCAAACAATGCCAAATGTATGCCAACAGTTGAAAACGTATCGAAAATTGAATAATTATTATTGAGACTTCCAATTAAGGTGCAGAAAATGAGACAGGCACAAATACAATTTCTTTTTAAGAAGCGTGATTAAAACTTCTGAATTAAATTTTAATAAAATTTAGCCTTCATAGAAAAACATTGACAAATTAACTGAGTATACCTACTAGCAATGCATTTATCTCGAGTTCATATTTTCAAAACCTTCCGGATATAGAACTCTGCTAATATTTATCCGATTGATTTGAAATTTTAGTTTCAGCATCTCAGGTATGAAAGGAATTGAATATATGTATTTCCGAGAGTGTAAAAAATTAAATTCAAAAATATTTGCAAAAAATTAAACTTAAAGTTTTAGTGCATAAAAGAAAAACTACTTAACGCTTTTACAGAAATTGGGTTGTGCATATTCTCGCGGAGTACGAGGCACAGCTAAGGGGTAATTTAAGCAAAAAATGCAAAAAAAACCTATCAGCATACTTCTTTCCGATTTCTTCTGTTTTTGTGCGCCTATAAGGAGCATAAGTTTGTGGAGGCCTGTTGACGTGCGCGAATTAGCCACAGATTGCAAGCCCTTGACGCCAGCACGCATGGGATTTGCCTCTGGACCACTAGTCCTACGCGGACGCATTTGACCACTGACAAGAAACTTATCATTTGGAAGAAATCGTGCGTAGCTGTCTTGGACGCACGCCTCACACATCTTAAGCATATATGGGCCTCAGAGCGAAGCTAGCGTCTTCAGATCGGAGGAAACCGTTAGATCTAGCCGCTATAATTGAGTCTGGGCCGATTCCTTCAGTGTTGCTCCAGTTTCAGAATTTCCGCACGTTTCGGTATTAAGTGAAATTTTAATTAGAAGGCAACAGTCTCGCCGCGACTGCTCGAATTGGGCACTATGGTGCAGCTGCGGCCAGCAGCGACAGCAAACTTCCAAAAATTCCCCCGAACGTGGGCAGCAGACGTGACCGCCTCGCTGTTGTTTTAGTGGGGCACCGCCGCTGATTGAGCGGGAAATCGATTTGGATCCGATCGATCCCGTCAGGTGATTGAGTTTTACTCGATCATGACCTACATGATGAGACGGTCCAGTCCAAAAAGTCCGAATCAATCGCATCGCAGAAAACAAAGCGGCTGGACTCTGGCCGCAATTAATAGCTCCTAATGGTGCTCGTGGCTCTGTTTGGGGCCCAGATCCCTCGGCTCAGCCCCTCAGCTGCGCGTGATGGAATCTTATTAATTTCGGCATCGATCTCGTATCGACCGGAGATGGAATTCGACAAGGATTGCGTGCGCGGTTCCATGGAGTTACGCATTCAGGTCATGCGGCAAGTGGTGCATTTGAGATCTATCTTTTTTCGCTTTCTAGCATTGCTCGTGTAAATCTCTACGAAGACGTATACGCCTGGCGAAATTGGAATTGAAGGAATTCGTTGCGACTTTTGACATCTATCTATTGGCAAGAAAGGCGCAAGTCGTGACGCAAACTTAACCTACATATCTCAGTCGAAGAAATACTATATAACTTTCGGTGAGTTAATTCATATAGGAAATCATAATTTTGAGTTTAGCAAAACTTGATAGGAATTTTTTTCAATTTAATATCTTTTTAATTTTTGGAAGCAGATATCATTAACAACCTATTCGTTGTCAAAATCAACAAAGCACGTTTTCTGTTATATCTAATATTTACATGAATAATTATATTAAACATAAGTTCCTATTTTTTTTAATATCTAAATTAATCTGTGACATATGTAAATACATTTGATTAAAGTTAATAAATTACTTTTCCTAGAAAAAAAATCTGCTTATAGTCTATTTTTGTTATAGCTACTATACTGCTTACTAGATAAATTTATAAATAAACTGATAACTATTTTAATCAATAAATTAAAAACGGCTTCAGTCTGCAACAAAGTCAAAATGGATTTTAATACCCGACTGGCTTGTTAATTATTTATTATTAGCCAGAAAATTTTCATTCACATTTTTTAACAAAATAAATTGTTAACCAACATTTCATCAATAATAAAACTGTTGAAAACAACAATGTTTTTGTTGATATTAATATAATCTATGCTTTGTAATACGTAATAAAACTCACCTTAAAATCTAAAACGTTGATTGTGGGAGTCTTTTCATATGAAACCTTTAAAATAAAAGCTTTAACAATTATTTCATCACTAAATGTTATTTCATATAATTTTTGAAATGCTTTCACATCATTTAATAATTTTAAAATGTAACTAAAAAGATTAAAAGTTTGAGTTTATTTTAAGACTAGTTTTCGCTGCTCTAGATGTAATTTTCGGAATCATGAATAATCGGGTTTTATATCACCTTGTCTGTAAGTCGATTATACATAAGAATGTATGTATATCGCAAAACAGTTAATTTTTTTAGAGTGTCTATTTTGGGCTTATTTTGTAGATATCATGATCATGGGGAAAATTGATTTTGGAGGATGACTGCCTCAAATAAAATCGCCACATATTGGCGGTCTCACAAATCAGCTTCTTCGAAGTATAGTTATGCATATAAATGTTCATCCCAAGCAACTACTCGGTGCAAATTGTTTAAACCCTTTTTATGCTAAATTTATTAAATCCTAACACTTTCACTATTTAAAACAGACAAATCACAACTAGCGCTTATAATATCTCAGAATACAATCAGTTAAAATAAAAAATATTCAGTGTCGTCAAAGTGTTTTAAAATACCTTTGCCGACTTTTCTTATGTTTCAAGATGGCATGAATTCGATCTACCACGGAAATCATGTGAAACGAATTATGAATGATATCGAAAAATTAATTGAAAATCTTTCTCTATGAACAATTGAAAGTGGCATATCAGCAGACTAAAAACTCCACCTTCGGAATGCAGAAATTCTGTTTTAATTTGAGCGTAAGTCACCGAGGCTGAAACCTGTCCGCTGAGATATATCAGAGATTTTGTAATTTCCCAGTCCCCGGTTCCCAGTTCGAAACACGCTACTATAATTTGCCGCGATAGCGAAATGATTGCACCGGGAGAAAGTTCCCGGCAAGAATTTTCCCGGAGATCCTAATGAGTGAACATTGATTTATGCGGCCATGCAACATCGGAGAATTCCCGGCTGCGTGCTCCTTGATGGGAAACTCGTTTTATTTAAAGCGTGTCTAGGAAATGCATCTTGACGATGCACCTCAACGGGTTTAATGACGTTCGAACATTTCACAAATTCGCGGGTTTTAATACGCCCCGGTGATTTATTGAACGATGATACTCCTGGCTAAACATTCCTCCGCGAAACTAAATACGCAAATAGATGGTAGTAATACGCTAACCACGCGATTATTTCCTCCTGCCCTCCAGAGATGAGGCGGTCCGGCACTGGCGATTTATCAAGCCGCGATTATTAAGCGCGATCAGCGGAAAACACGTTTGTCACTTGCGGGCGATCACCAATCGAAATTTGCCTCCGGCCCGCCAATCAATGGTAATTGAATCTTTTGCTGTCTGCCCGATAATTGAAGTCATTTGCATCGATCTGGCGAGTTTATTGCGCGACCTCCGCGCCTAAGGAGACCGGTCTCAGGGGGCATCGCAATTACACAATTTGAAATTCTCACCTCTTTGTTAGGCCATTGATTCGCAAGTCATAAGCCATTTGCTCGGCTTTTTAACAATTTGCTGTGTAATCCATGGCAAATTGCGAAAAAATTGCTTGAATGGAGATTTTGGCAAAACAAACATTAGCATAGCGCGGATTATTCAGGAGGTAGTCTTCTGATCTCTTCAATTAGCTTCGCAAATTTTTCGCTTACAGCGGATATGTGGCTGCGCTAAGTTAGTTTTTATTTTATCAGGTCATTAGCTAATTTGACGGTTTGAAATGATGATGAATTGATTCCGCAACATACCTCATATCGTGGGTAAATGAAGTTTTCTTGAATTATAGATAAATGGAAATGCACTGTCGAACTTATGAAGGTCGCGTCTCTAAAGTCAATGCTCTGTAATTAGGAAGATTTGAATAGAAGTGATTTTAGATATATGAGAATATCCAAAAAATGTACAAAATGTACAGGGTAGGTACTAGAAATAAAATCTCAGAAAATGTGAAGCAAATTTAGTACTAAAAAAGTCCTTATTTAGGTACCAACAAACCTAAATTGTTTTAAATTAAAATCCAAATTGATTTCAAAGCCCAATTAATATGTATAAAACGAAAAGTCTTGCACGTCACATTTGTTTTCGAAGTGTTTTGTCTTTAGTAATTAAAATGATTGTGTTTATTTCATTTTACTTAATAGAGCTGACTTTTCCAATGTTAAGTTCATTTTTTTATTTAAGTGTACGTACGGATAAAGGGAAAACATTGTTGCTATGGAAACCTTTTACGCGACCGAATTTAAACATCGTAACTGATCTCACACATTGAAAAAAATACTGACTCTCTTTATTTAATTGGAGAGTAGTATATTGTGTTCAAATCAAATAAATGGTGTAAAGAACTAATAATTTTCGACTTTAGAGTTCAAATCAAGAACATAAAACTTTTACGTTTACTTTTTATGAACCAAATTTGAGCGAAGGAGTTTTGAGTATACCTACCTACCCAACTCCTAGAATACTTGAGAGAAAATTTATAAATTGTATTATTTATTGGTAATTTTTAGGCCTTTTGGAAGAAGCTTTCTTAAAAGTGCTCGAAATCAACTTCATTTTTCTGACTTATGCCGGATGAGAAATCCTTCTTATTGATTATTATTTGTAAAGTAGGTACTCGAATACTCCTTAGTTGATTTTTCAAATACTCAAATACTTTCGGTGTATTCAAAATTTCTTTACTCAAGCTCGAAGTGTTATACTCGGATACTAGATAGGTACTCAAGTAATTGAGTTCAGAATTTAATAGAGTGCGACGAAATTTTTCAAAACATTAAAACTTATTCAACATTTTCAATTTATCTTTAGCTATTCAATTAGAAAACACATTTAATCCTATGTTGGAAAAGTGTTTTCATAATCTGAATAAATGTATAGTAACCCTTAAATACCCACTTTAAAACAAAATAATCCTGAAGAACTAGTGACCGAGATAGGCGAATTAAAGTAAACATAAGGTTCATGTCCCACTTAAGGCTGTCCTCTGCAACAATGACAAAATCCGATAAATATTGGCTTTGTGGAAACACACTGGTTGTAATTTAATAAATCCAGCTCAGCAGGACTGCTGGCTGCAGTAAAGGTGTCACTCGTTGGTGAAATATGGGAGCCCCACAAAGCGATTTGGATTTCATGAGGAGTCAACAAAGGCGTTCGAGTCATGCAATTAAGAAAGACCCCACAGCGGCAGCGCGGATCCCTTCGGCCGGTGCCCGCGGAGGATAACAATGTTTTATCTAATCGCGAACAGAGAATGATTCGCACATTCTCTGTTCAGATAAATGTTAAGCGATAAACTTTTGGCTGATCCCGGGCAATTAATTATCGCTGACAAGGCCCTGATCTTGCCAGGGTGGCGCAGCTCATTCAAGAAGGCGCTCCATGGGGCCCAGCAATTCTGGTATTTTCCCATTTGTGGCATAAGTCGGTGCGCCGCGGCATGAAGGAGGTGCCGCCAGATTACGTTTCTATGACACGATTTTGAGATATTTCATGGTCAACTGCACAGAAGCTGATTGTATTACAATCTGTTATCGTTGGCCCGCTAAACGCTGCCCGACCCGACTGCATTTCCTGATTGTTGCAAAACAGAATGCGATTCGTGAGAACTGCGGCCGGTCAATGCCGTGTCGCTGTCTTTGTAATGGATATGAACGCAGCTATGAATCGCTAAACTGCACACCTAATTTGCTTCTAATCCCAGGTTGATTTCAAGATATTGCGGTGCTTTTGTGAAATATGCTTTCGACCTCAAAACTCTTTGAACATGAATGAGAGTGCAAGAGGTAGGTGAGTCACTTTCCTGGTGAAATAGTTGCGAGCGGAATGAATGAATTTAACTTTATTGCATTATTTACTATAATAATTAAGTATAGTGCTCGAAACATGTATACGATTATTTTCATCAAACTCCATTGAGGTTTATAATCACCCTATTAAATCCACCAACCTATATAATCAAAACACAACTCAACATTTAAACAAAAAATATCCTTAATTTTAAAATATACCAATTTACTTAAGTAGGTATATGAAAATCTTGAAAATTATTGTGCGAATAATAAAATGAGTATTGTATGTACCTACATACATATACGAGTAGACATACATATTTCGGAATTCAGATTTCGAAATTTCTATTGTAGGTATACAAGGTTTAAAAAATTTTTAAGAACAAATAGAAGTTTTTTAAAATGCTTTTTTTATGGAATTAAGGAAATTAAGGAGTAAATAAAAGGTTTGGTTAAAGTACTAAGGTAACGTGATCAGTTAGAAGAAGAGCTTAAATTAGGGAATTAATATCTATCTAAAAAACCATAAATGCAAAATTATCAATTCTTATCTTCAACCGTTATGCATGTAAAATTTTAGAAAATATTAATAACTTACCAAGTGTTTCAACTTCATTCTAATGTTACTTTTTTCGGTGTATGATTGGGACCATATAGTTGATCTGAAATAAAACCAAAAATATGCTCATTTAAAGATATTATTATTTTTGCTGCTAAATTTTGAAAAAATTTCTAGACAAGTGTATCAAGTTTCAATTGATTCATCAATTTAGATTTAAGAAAAACGCGCTTCAAGCAATTAAAGTTTGACTTACTAGTTTTATGCGTAGACTGTGCATCAAATTTTCACTTCGCCATAGATACGATAAGTAAAAGTAATCTTCGAATATAAATAAACAGTTCAAATTATTTTTTAAGAGAGACGAATACTTTGTTATTTTCTATTCTCGACAATGAAAAAAGCCTGGCAAATAGGAAGTAAAAACGGTGTAATTTTGATAGAACATTCGACTTAGAAGCAGGAAGGTATAAAAACTATTGGCTAAGAACACGCACTTAACAAGTAATTCAATCCATCCTTCGCGCAATTATACTTTAACTGTTACCGATTTAACACATTACTCGTACTTTAAGCAATTAAAATGTTCGCTCTTCGCTGGCACACCCGCCCGGCGCCTTTCGGAGCCGCTGTTATTTGGCTATAAAACAAACAAATTCAATTATTCCACTTGGCTTTCACAGAACACGTTCTTAATTTCTCCGTAAGGAACGCGGTGAGGCGAGCCCGTTTTGAAAAAGAAAACCCGAACACATCTTCAGACCAAGCGCGAATCAGAACGTTTAACAGTTTTCCGCAAAGGATAAACGATCGCTGTTAGGGCGCCATTTGCTCTCGGAATAGAATCGTAAAATCTTCTAATAAAATGCACCGGACCTTGGTCGCAGCAGTCGATGAAAGCCGGTAAATGCCGGACGAATGTTAGTTAATGCAAACGTTTCGCGATAGATTACTAGATTATCACTTTTAAGGTGATCACTGGCATTTACGTGCGTGTTCCGTGATTGCATCTTTAGGTAATTTTCGCGTCCGCGGATGTTCTGTTCGCTCGAACGCGTAAACTGCCATGTTTTACTAAATTTTAATAGCCAGCGATCAAACTGTCAACAGTGGGAGTCGGCTGCACAGAGGCACTCAAACTACATTATCGACGCTACTACGCTATCGACGCCACAAATTTAGTTTAGTCGGTATTTACCTAGTCACTATTTGCACACACATCAATAGGCAAAGAAACGAAATTTTTAATTTCTGCTTCTAGAGCTGAGTTTTTGGCGTTAAATGGCCTTTTTTAATTAGAGTAAATAGATAAACAAAAAAACCCGAATTAAAATAGCCTTTTTTAATAATTTTTACAATTTTTGTTTATGCAGCTACTAAAAAATTATAAAAATCAATAGGCAAAAGTACGAAATTTTTAATTTCTGCTTCTAGGGCTTGGTTTTTGGTGTTAAATCACGTGTTTTAATTAGAGTAAATGGACAAAAGCAAAAAAACCGAACTTAAATAGCCTTTTTTAATATTTTTACAATTTTTCGTTTATGCAGCTAACTAAAAAATCATCTTGCGTTTGCTTTTGTATAGACGTTGTTCATCCACGAAATATTACAAATGTAAAAAATTTATTACGCACTATTAGGTACACATGTATTCGTTTACATCATACATTACAATAGAACTTTATAAAGCGTTTTTTCCGCTGTTATAAAGGTCACATTTATTTTCCGGACTCAGCATCCGGAATGCGAAATATCTCACGTTTGGTATCCGTTGCGGATTTACAACCAGATCCAAGGATTATATTTTTTAATTTAAAAATCGTATCTTATTTTTCATTGTTTTTTAATTTATTTAGATCGAATAAATGAAAAAAATTATAATCGTAGAGAAGAAAATATAGCGTAAGATAAAGTTTCTAAAATATTAAGTACTTATATGTATATCAAAATACCTTCAAAAACGAAGGGCCGGGTCCGACAATACCGACGCAATGCAGAAATTTAAGAAGTAAAAGCCCCACTCCAACTATTATTTAAAATTTTACGTTGTTCCAAAATTTTTATCTAATAGTATACAACTATGGGTAATTTGGCTGAAGTAGGAATCCAATGACCAAAGCGGTATACCTACATATGCGAGCTCGTTATTTTTAATTTCATAGTCTTCGGTTGGACTTGATCTTCTGAAAACTTTTTCTGCTATGATTAACTCAATACATTTATGACTTATTATCATGAAAATTGTTTATGATAGGTATTATGTATACTTATTAGTCTGCACAGAGTAACAAATACGAACTAGTAAGATATGTATATACTGATTTCGTTTTAATTTGAAAATTTCAAAATGTACCGAGATGCGTCTTAGAAGCTAAGAAAGGCTTACTGTTTCTTGGACAGTGAAATGAGATGGATGGGTTTTGTTTTTCCATTTTTGGAACGGAATTTTTAAGATTGCATTATATTGTATTTGAACTCATTTAAAATTCGACACTGAGTTAATGGGAAAAGTGAAATATATTTATGTGACAATCGATTTATTACCGTGTGATGGTGCTTTACGCTTAGTTTCACACCAAAAAGTGTACTAAAATATGCTATTCCTAGTTATATATAAGTTTGTTTGTAATAAACTCTATTAGTTCTTTGAATTCTATGCTACCTCATGGTAGTCATACATCGTTTAATAACCTTTTAACAGCTGCGAATTATGGGTGCATAACATGGTCTCGCCGTGTACAAAGAGCCACCGGCGCATTCGAATCGCATCTTGAGCGAATCGCGGTTGATGATTGGCATCGACTAATGACCACTTCCATGATGACCCCGTCGCAGGATATTAGCGACTATAACTGGACCCGAAAAGTGGGTCTATGCGCGCGATGGCATCCCCGGAGACAAAGCGTTCCCACGGAACCTGCATTTGTCCCATATTTTACGGTCTCATCTGGAATATAGTTGTACGGCGGTTTTTATATCGGAAATTCCCCGGTGCACATTCTCTCGAATAAATCACCTATGCCCTTTGACCTTATTGCCAGTGCACATAAATACACCTATCGGAAGTGTGCATCTCTATGGCTGGTCGGCAGGGAAATTGTGCCACTAGTGTAGCAAGCCCCGATGGAAGCCTCCGCGACTGCCGTCTGGGTCTGGGGCTTCTCACTTGCACGCCCAGACCGCGGCGGCACCGCCGACACAGCTCCGGAGTCAATTGCTCCCTGTCCGTGTGTACCGGGCCTAGGCACCAGCTCCGAGCGAATCTCGCATATTAGGCGAGCCTCATTTGGGCGATATGGGTATAAATTTCGCTCGGTCACGATTTCCTCAGCCCGGCATTTGTCGGGCTCCCCGATCCTGATATGTTAATAAAGAATATTATGCAGCGTGACATTTCATTACGGGAAATAATTGCGCCCGCGGTGCGCCACGCCGCCATATGGGCCCCATATTGGCGCGCGTTCCATTGGAGTCGTACACGCGAATAACGAGAAAGTAATTAGCTCCACGTTTGGGAGCCAATGTGATTACACGGCTAATGACTTCGCTGCGAGCTCCGAAATGATGATCAGATCCGCGGATTTTATCGACCGGAGAAATCAGAAATAGACGCGAATGCCCACTTTTCTTGCAGCCTTGTGAAATTCCTTAAAGTAGGCGTCGTCTAATAAAGTTATGCTATTTTATAGCTTAGATTAAACTCGCCCGAGGTACTTTACATACAACTCAAGAATAAAACATTTCTCAGGTAATCCAAGTATATTTTAATTTCATATTCTTCCTATTCTAATATTTTTTCTAATATCACTAGTTTACAAAATTTAATTTTTTTCTTGTCCTTTGCATAAAATGTAGTTTTTTGATTTGTTTAATGATAGCTAATCCTTAACGTGAAATTCTTTTGTTTCCCTCAAGTCCCGTTTTTGAGAAAATAGGATGAAAACTAAAACAAATCCTAAGTATTTGGAGTATGTTTATTTTAAAATTTAATTAAAATATAATGCAACGTGAAAAGTGCTCATAACATGGGTCAAATGAAAGCCTAAATCCTTGTCTACATTTATGGTATGAAATACAAAAATTCCATAACTCTTACTAAACGGGGAAGAACTTTTTCATGAGCGTGCTCTATACTTGTGATTTTCATTCACTATCAACTGTATTCTGTATGAAGAAATCGGTTAACAGAGAAAAGTTAAATTAAGAGAGTATTTCGAAAAGTCTTAAATACTTCTGTATTTTAATATAAAAGCTAAAGGTTCAAATTTTTATTTGAGCTACATTACAAGCTCTTATAATAATCCGTTATTTTATTATGAATTTTTGAAAATGTTCAAAATACGATATTTTGTACTCTTCAAACCTGTTTTTTTTTTTCAATATAACGTCATAGGAAATTTTCGTTTAATCTACGGAAAAAATCCTATAGAAACGATATATTAGTTGTTTAGGGGCAAAATTATTGTAAACTAGTGTATTTCTTTGATCAAACAAAAATTGCAAACCTCTCTTCTAAAACACACACCAAAAACCTTTCATTCAAAATGCTATTAAAAATATGAATTTTGAAAATTACGTTATATTTATGAAATTTTAATTAATTTTACTTCTAAGATGCCGCAATTTTGAGTTCTTATTAAAATCAGGCTCCGAATTTTAAGGCAACTTTTCTAAAAAAAACCTAAATAGACGTTTACAAACTGCCAAACACTAAGCGTTCGTTTTTAAGTCGATTCAAAATTAAAAAGTTTTACAATTGAGAGTAGGTATATAAGTACTAAAATCTTTTGGAGAACATTTTTTGTATGAGTGATTCGAACTAAATTTTTTTACTTTTTACTTACTTTTTCTTTTGAAAACATCACGAATTGTGGCATTTTTCTACTTATAGATTCGCATACCACATTAGTGTCTTGCTATAATAAATTACTTGCAAGAAATGTTATTCAAAACAAAAACTGTGTTTATGCATGTTGAGGGGAAAGTATTGATATTTGTCAAAAAACTAAAATACCAAGACTCACTCTCGCCCATTATTCATAAGCGTGGATACGATCTAGACAAATGATCAGACCACCTGAACTGCTTTCAAAGATACCCCACAGGATACTATCGCACTGGTCGCATCATCCCGCACCGCAATCTGGGACTAGAACATTTTGGAGAAACGTGCAGACAACCCGTATTCAGCGCAGATGTTACAAATTATGCTACAATTTATCTCAAGATTGTGACACACCTTCGCCTGCACGGTAATAGGATTAAATTGGATTTGAGCTGCAATTTCATCTAGTAAAATGGATAATTTAATGCCGTGGAGACGAGTTACTCCTGACGTGCTCATAAGTCGTCCACTAATTAAATACTTCAGTGTCAGGATTACCGCGATTGCCGTAATAAATAAGCGATTTTGTGGCATTTGCAAATGCTAACCGACTTAAAATAGGACAGGAACTCTTGCAACAAGCACGGGTCTGAAAGCAACCAAATTTCTTCACGCTCATGGCATAGTAACGCACCAATCGCGTCATGCAATTTATAAATTTACTCAATTAAGGTTTCTCATAGTTTACAAGTTTATTGGTGGTATGAGAAAGCCTCCAGTGTCCAGCCGGTCCAGCAATTTCTGGTAGAACGTGGAACGTGTAAATGGGCCGCGAATACGTGGGAGTTTATTGACCACACGCTCATTTTCCGGCTGACTTTTTGCCTTAATCGATGATTTATGAGGGCCCGTGAAAGTTTTGCGAAACTTTTGATTATTTCGTCACGTTTCACCCATTCCTTGACGTGATCCCGCCGAATGGGATTCGAATAAGTAGTTCATGACATCGCGTCTGGATAACGCTTTCGCGGCAATTTTGTCACAAAAGGTGCTATTTGGGCATTTGTGGGTCACCCAAGATGAATTGTCCGTAGATGCCATGATTTGTACCCCGCTCTGTAGTAACGACCCGGCAATGGACGCCTTTTTATTTTTAAATTAAAATTACTTACTCGCTGTGTCGGTATATCTGCGACAATGGCTGAATTGTGTTGTACGTAAATAGACAGTTTGTAATCCTCTGCGAGAAAGTAGGTCACGACCTGGTCGGTTTCATAAATGTCCCATAGAAACATAAATCGAAAAAGCTATCAATTACGAGAAGAGTATTGACATCTATACTTTAAGGTTGAAGGGTTTCATGCAAATAGTTAAATGGCAATCTACATAAAAGATAAAAGGCTATGGAAATATTTGAAAGAAAGTTTTAATAAAAATCAAAATAAGTTGCCATATCCTACTATTAAATAATAAAATATGATGTAAATTACTTAATTCAAATTTGGAGAAGCTATCAAAATCTATCTTTAGTTTTATTTTTAAAATGTATTATGGCTTATAAATACTAATAACTAAAAGCCTTTATATATATTTTACAAAGTATAGAAGTTAAAATGTCTCTCAAAAATCTATAAACGTTATAATCCAAGCTTTTAAAAATATTTTACATTTGCAATCGTGTCAATCTGAACTGTTTTAACAAGTTCATATAAATGGTTCGTAAGTAATATAACTCATAAATTTTATCAGAATTAAAAAATTAAATTATAATATAGATATTATACTACAGAAAGACGAAACTTCATGGAGAAGAACAAGTGAAGCCGGATAGTTGGATTTTAATAGTGGAAAATTATATAGCGAGCAATTTTTATTTTAATCTACATATTTCTGTTCCATGTTATTACACAGCCTTAAATTTAAGAACTTTGTAAATGTTACTAATTTATATTAAACCACTTTTTTAGGTTGTAACTGACTCTTCAATACCTACCCAACCCAAATCCGTTCAAGCTAGAATTATGAAAGGACAGTAGTTGAGTTTTAATGACAATTATATTTAACCCTTCTTGGAAGAGACATTAAAAAATCGCCAGAGAAGTTATTGAACTATTTATTATATAATATATAAGCTTTGGGTTTACGAGTATAAGTATGTATTAGCGTCAAGAAATACTATTAATAAATTGCAACCACTATTAAAAGCTAGAGGTAAAAATAAATAGAATGTGATTGCTGCGTCTATGAGGATAGTTCTAGTATGTCTTAAGAAAGTCCGGACAAGAAGAATTACGGAAACAGTTTCGACAAATCTCAACTGGCCGTTTAGCGACAGAGGGACCCGTTCAGCGAATCGATGACAATAAGTTTGAGCGGCGATCGCTAATCTTGACCACGCTTCTAGCACGGTCGCGGACATCGTTCTACACTATTTTGCCGTCAAGATGATAATAAAGTAGCATCAATCTATTGCCAGTACTGAAATCTCTGAATACCTTGTGTGCCTTGCGCATTCTTCGGCTGTTCTAGCCCAGAAAGGGATTCACTCTTGAAGTGAGAATCCACGAACCTGGCCACGTGCTTATCGCCTACATCGGTCAGCAAGGCTCAATCAGTCCACCGGCCTCTTATAAATTTCATTATTAATGGCGCCACCAGTCAAGAGGAATTTTAATTCGCCATCTCCGGAGTCTGGCCATCCGCGATATTTGAACGGGCACGTTCCGGCCAGAAAGGAGCCAGAAAATTGCCTTTGATATATGGGGGCTTGGATGAAACATGATAACGCTGAATTTATTTCGGTTCTCATGTTTATGTACTCGGGGCATCGTCGCATATTTTACAATTGCACTTGCTTCCCTCAATGACTCTTTCAGCTGTCACCGCCAAGCTAATGGGAAAAATTTATGCAGCGAAAAATTTTCTCGATTTGACCAAATATAGACCGCGAGCAGCGAGCTCTTCCCCTGTCTAAGCGTCCGCCAAAGTGATGACCTGAAGAGCAAGAACTCGCATATCAAATGAGATTTTACTTATAAGCAATTTTTCTCAGGCTTATTAAAGTGAAAGACCTCTCGTGGAAGACGTTGGAAAATTTATGTAAATGGGACGATGCGTTGCAACTGCCGGTGAGTTTGGTTTATGAAAAATGTCGATCTATTATGCTGCAGATTTTGCATTACAAAGTAAGGCAACAAATTCCTACTTTCTAGAATATGCTTTATTGATTGCCTCTTCCATTTATCCAAGAACTCGATTTCTACCTTACATTTATTCAAGTAATTTTTTAGCCATGTCGCCGTGTTAACAAACAATCAATGTGCCCTAGTTAAAAAAAGATTTCTGGAATAAAAAATAATGGTGGGATGAATTTGATATGAATCTTCCTGTAACTTATATAAATTTTAAAATTTAGTTCTATTAACAATAACAAACATTATTAGTCAGGCCTAGCTAAGGAACACCTATCGCACTATTTAAAAAATCTTGAACATTGATTACACAAATAACATTCTTAAATTACATATCCAATATATGTACATATGTAAACCGATAATAATTAGGTATTCGAAACGAATGAAATTTTTAACAGACAAGTATACTTTGATATTATTTACGTATAATACCTCAAGCATAATTAATACTAAAGAGACAGTCGATGCAGCTGAGCAAGCTGAGCTGAGTTAAATATTACTTACTTTATAATTTGCCTTCGATGTTAACCAACCAAAGCCAAAGGTATTTAATTCATTTTTGATACGTACTCTTATCGAGTGTCATGCAAACAAAATACATATTTGCTTCGGTCATTCTGCAAATAACATTCATAAATTATTTACAGCACAACTTTCATCTTTAGCCAGATAGTTGCGCGCAGTTGATTAGAAACCGCAGGGAAGATAAAGAAAAAAAAGTTATCCGTGCCATTGGGTCTTCAATCATGGATCAAGTTGGTTAAAATATGGGGAATTATCCCATCATCGTAACTGCTAATCACAGGTTATTTTGAGACCACCTAAATTCCGCACCCCAGACGGAGAAAGTGTGGTCAGTTAAAGTGATTTTCGGCGTATTTTAATCGGATGTGGAGCTTCACCCAATTTTGTCGCAATTATCAAAGCCGAATAAAAAAATTGAATCCCGAAGAGGCTCTAATCAGAGCTAATAATACCACCAACGGGTGCAGGTGTAATTGAAAGCAAATTGATTTGGAAGCTGATGGATCTTTTTCAGACATTGGGCGGATGCTAAGGCGTCCGTGAAGTAGGACAGAGCACCTTGTGAAGATGCTTAAGTGAGTTCAATGATGCTATCAGAAAAATTGTTTCTAATTTGTAAATTTTACAATCAAAATTGGGCACACCTGTATTTTTGCTAAATAATGCCCGTTTACAGCCTTAATTAGAAGAGACCGTTAGAATGTCCGCACCTACATATTTCCGCGATCCTACCGATCGAATATAACACGAATTTCGCAAATGCCCCGTTCTGTCCGAAAGTGAATTTTAGCGAAAAACTCCTCTTTGACCGGGAGCGATCGAAGTCGTTACCCGGAGCACCGGTGCTAGATGATGGACCACTTCCGCATTGGTGCGTGCCATCTTTTGTGCGGCCGATTGATTTCTGCAAATGTTACGATTTGAAATAGCCAGGTGAGAAAATTACGATCAATTTGTGCCCAGCGATCGAAATTTTTAAGAAGCCGCTCCTTTAGTTCTCGTCGAAACCACGTTATAGACCGTTTGCACAGGTTATGAATAAACCGCAACCGCTTCCTTCGGAGCTGCAGATGACTAGGAAAAGTATATCAAATTGGATGGTAGCGATTCACCTGTGGCGTGCCGAGAATAAAATAGTAACTACATTGTTCACCGCAATTTTTTTTTTTTTTTCAATTTCGGGAGTAATGGCCAGGTGAGGTGGCTTACTCTCTCCTTCGCTAAAGAAGCGATTAGTCGGTGTCCGCCCAAAATTTATCGAAAAAAACACCTCATCACTGCTCACACCTTGCCAGAGTCATTTTGAGGTCTATAGTAAACTGATTTCTTAAAGAAATTCCTAATCTCGCGCTTAAGTTGTGAGCCGATCGCGAAGTGTCGTAATGATCGATCTGGCAGTCCTCTAATTAAAAGGAGTTTTCTCAGAAATTAGAGTTCGCCGCACCGCCCAAGTTCATTAACATCTCTTAGATCATAGGGCTGTGCCGGGCGTTATTTTGTGTTTTGTTACTTCGGTGCTGAAATTGATCTCAAAGATATAGATACAGTTAGCACCTGGAGGCTAGTAGTCTAGCACGCCTCCACCGGGAAGAATTGGCGCAAGAAAGAATCTATGGAACGTGACCACTGGACACGGACTGGATTTTCTCTTTCATAAATTATAAGGGTGGTCGCGACCTTAAAATATATTCACTTCAAAAATTTGTTATGCTCCAGTCAGTCGGGCTGAACAGTTTCACTGTCGAAAGCGATTACATGTTTATGGTTTAAATGATTCTCCGCACGGTAGATGCTCCACTCTAATTTGCATGAAGATTTATTCTAACGCTCGGCGATGAAAAGCGTGAGCTTTCCGGCTATTGAAAAAATTGGATTAGTTCAATTAATTGCGTAAAATCGTATGATCCTCTGTCCGAAGAGAGGAAGGAACTCATAAATTTACTATATGTATGTAGGTAGGTACAACATCTTGATTTTGTTCGGAGGAACAATGAAGGTTTTTATCTTATTTATAATGGACAATAGCATGATCTTTATAGTAAGGCCTGTAGGAACTCAAGTTACATATGTATATTTATTATATTATATAAATATTTCAAGCATTATTTCAGATAAATGTGAAAACTTATCAAAAAATATAAAAATGGAAGAACAGTAGTATTTTTGATAATGCAATAACAATCGCAACGTATACAATCATTTCAAAATTTAAAACAAAAATTTTTCGACTTATAGCCTTGAGCAGATGTCATGGAATTCCAGCAAAACTTTTAACGCATTCTTTTTCGAACCCGTTTTTCTTTTTGTACAATATAGAAAAAATTAATTATGTAATTAATTTAATTTAAACAAACACAAGTCTGAGAAACTTGGCTAATCAAAAACTCTTTTCACTATTAAAAATTATTTTATTTTATATACATACTTACATAATTTTTGAGATGCTAAATACGAATCCAAACTAAAAATTTTCTATCGCATCAGCTTTTTTATTAGAAAAAAAATAAAATTTTTAACATTTTAGAGCCGAAAGAGACCTCTACGATAAATAAAAGTTCAGACAGACAGCCTGGACATAAAAATACGAAAAGCCTAAATTAATTTTTTTTAGAATCGTATCAGGTAAAAAGAGTATACCACGTCGAAAAGTAGGTATCTCTTTAATTTTACAGGTAAAAGCTGATAAATGTTATCAAGAATGTTGCTGGTTAATATACATATACGCCATTTTGTTAAAAACGAATTACTTATTTAAAAAAAATATATCAATATATTAATATGTAGGTGACTTAAAAATTACTAGACCCATAGTTGTATAATACTAACAACTATGTATACTCGTAATTGAGTAAAAATCGCCAAAGGCATTTCGGCTAAAAATATTTCAAAGAAAAATGCATATTTTTCTAATAAATTTATGAAAACCTTGCAGGCGACAATTTTATTATTACGCCCCTTAGCCCATACAAGATGCTATAAGCATGAGCCGGTTCTATTTTGGATTTATTTTATGTCGAAGATATTCAAATGTCCTTGGATATCCACAAGGACGTTCTATTATTAAAATAGCGCAGCGGTTTTATGCAAGATAATAACCACAAGACGTCCATGACGAATAGCCGAAAGGTCGGTGCTTCCATTCATCACCGGTGCCCGCAGTTCCGACGGTTATAATTAATTGATACAAGTCACCTGGCCACGCCGCCCAAAGCAAGGAAACCTCTCGACATTCCGGCCGCACGGATCAAAAATTTATTCAAGTGCAGCTCGCGCCGCCAGAGCGATGCGCGACTCGGACTGCATCGCGGCGCACCAGCGGCGCGCGGCGGTTGGGCCCCACCGAGACGAAGGTGCGCAGTCGCAACATGACAACGCGCTTTGGCCGGTGCCGCGAAGGCGCGGTGCGTACACGCGGGGCCTCTTATGCTAATGATTCTATTACAAAAATACTAATCACCGTGAATAACAATAATTAGCCCTACCGGAAAGAGTCCGCTCATTTGAATCTGATTGATTTATGACAGCCGCGATTGATTGATGGACTCATCCTTGGTGCAGTGCGGGAGTAGCCGTGTAATCATCGATTCAGCCCCGCCCAGTGGTCATCTGTCCACTCGAAGACAATCGGCGGCGGCGGTGGCGGCGGGCGAAGCACTTCCTGGCCAAATTAACTTGTTTTCAGTGGTTCGATCGCGTGCTGGGGCCGACTGATTGTATTTAGCGGTATTTCATCGTTTTAATTACCTTTCCTTCCGCGTATAACTGTGCTGCGGGACACGGGGATTAAACTTGTTTTTTAGCAATAATAACTAATTAGCGCCGCGAAATTCACGTTAGAAGTCAGAGGTTGGATCACAAACCATACCGCGGCAGCCACTGTCGGTATACGAAAATTTGAATGTTTTCGTTTTTTTTTTTTTTTTTTTTTCTAAACGGTAATCGGAATAGAAAGAATTTCGCACTCCCTCCATTTCTTCGAGAACGGTCGCTCCGTTCGCGGACCTTAAATTGATTTTTTGTATCCCAATCATTTCGGAATGTTTCTAATTATGCCCGCGACGGGTGAGCGCCACAACATGAATTTCGTGAGTGGCACTTTGGCACTTCGGCGTACTGCGACACGCTTCAGCGGCGAGGGCAAACTGTTTACTTTATGGGAACCCGCAAGGGACCTTCGGCACTCCTGGGCCACCTGACAAATGGCACCCGCCAAATATTTATCTCAAATCAGGGAACAATTGTGGTAATTTGTAGCAACAGCACTCGCGGCACGCAGTGGCAGATTAACTGATAAACGTAACAAACACGTGCTTGAGAACGCCATGCCCAAGAAAAAAACTTATTTTTATATAAAGAATATTTAGTATAAATCTTCTAATTCACAATTCCTCAAAATTTATATTACGATTTTACTGACTCCACACGATTTTACTTTGAGCTGCATTTTTTCAAGAACGGGAAGCATTCTAGATTAAAAACACCTTACATTCGTTCAGCAATCAATCCATAAAAATTTGATATTTTCTTGGAGCAAATTTTTCATCAGAAGTTCTCTAATAATAGCTCAGCTCAGGATTGGAAATCCATTAAAGTTTAAAGTTTTATTTGAGCCACAGTTATCATTTTATACACGTAATTAATTTTAAAATTTTAAAATGAACTCAACAGTATAAGAAAACACTTTTTTTTCAACCAAAGGCCTGATGGTATACGCAATACAGTAAACCCACAAACCTAACCATATATTATAAACCGAAAAACTTACATTTTTTTTTGCTCATTTCTCGTTTTACAAGCCTTCAACAGACAAATAACAAGCCCTGCATGGTGCCTGCAACAAGCGCGCATTTTCCTAAAATACGGTGCAACAGGCCCAGAGTTCCTATTTTCCCCACCTATACACACAAGCACATACTTTGAAAATAAATTATAGTAAATTAGGTAATAATTTGAGTATTAATTCCTCATAGCAATTTTTCTCTTGTTACATTATATTCGCCTAAAGAAAGGCAGATATACAAAAAGTCTACAACTATTTCTCTGTTAACATCCGAACTTTAAGTTTTTATTTTCATTTTTATTTTAAGCAAGTGGTTTGCAAGCATCTCTCTTCAAAAATGGTACGGGCGCGAATCGGGCGTATATCGGACGCTTTGCGGGATCCTTTTGGGCCTATGTACTTATACTCGGGAATGAAGGAGAAATAAAAAGAAGAAAAAGAAAAACTATTGATGGTTTTTTGGAAAGAGCAAGGTTTCGTTAATTTGGCTCTTTAGAAATTCAGATATGTAATCTAACGAAAGTTTACTTCAAATTATAGGAAACAATCGCAGCAAAAAAGTTAGCGGCACGCACCTGGATTAGAATCTAAATAAATTCAGCGTTAGAAGAGGCCAAGTGTAGAACTATTCTTTCCGAAACGCGTAATTTGAATGTACCGTTGGTGCAATCGTTGAGCAACATCTTAATGCGCTCATTTTTATAGGGCTAAAGATGGCTGAGAAAAATCTGCAAGGGATGCATCGGAGGCCGCAACAATGGACAAGAATTCCGGCGCAGGTGCCTCAGCTGCGAACAAAAGGAAAATGGCTCAACATGCGCACTGATATCATCTTGCGTGCCATGAATCGTAGATAAGAGGAAAAGTGAAAAATGAAATTGAATGTGACAGGCCACTGCTTTCCTTCGGATTTTCCGCAAAACTTTGTAAAACCAGCGCGACATGAGAGCAACGGACGAAGATGCCAAGAATAAGGCGAAATGATGGCGAATCGCCAGCCAGAGCGCAGAGAAAGCTATTTTTAAGGCGTCCGGGGCAATTATCGCAATGACAGGCTGCGCGGAATACCTAAACTTCAATTTCGCTATCTCGGCACCTGAGCAGGTATTCCCACTGGATTGCGGTTTGGCGAGGTGTAGTCATTAGCCTTAGGCCCGAAAGGCCATGGGCAAGTGCTCTCATTTGCATGCCCTTGCACTTGCCGGCCGGAATCTCTAGCAAAACAGAAGAATTACATTTTTACGGCTGGAAACTGAAAACCCTGAATACCTGGGCGAAAACCGTCGACCAATGATACCGCCTCGGCATAAGGCGTATGTCAAAAGGTATTAAGATTCCTGTCATCACAGGAGACCTGGGATATATTTAGAACTGGACAAACGCGGAATGTAACTGCATTTCAGGCTATAATTTTATTACCATTCGATTCACAGCTGCTGGACCTATAGGCGCTGAGTTGGCCATCCGACAAAGGCTAAATCCTTTCTGCCCTGGTCTGGTTAACTAGACTAAAACCACTTCGCAAAACTGCGCCGATAATTCCACTAAAGGGCTCTCAAGAAGATTCCATCGGCAATTACATGGATGCAAAAGCAGATAAACCATGCAGAATCCATGCTATCTTGAAAGCTATGCTCAAAGACCAAGCGGCTAGAATAGATGTCCTTGATCAATAAAATTTTTTAAGTGGAGAGTTCCGCCTTTTCGTTTACAAAAGCAATTAACAGAATGATGGCACAATTTTAGTAAAACACTTCGAATTCTTTTTTTTTTTATCGCTTTACTATAACTCCCTGGAAATCGTAATTTTTAACTTTAGAAGTCATCCGCTGTAAAGATTATAACCGGATGTGTTCTTAGTGTACCAGTTAATGCATTAAGATTAGTCACAAAGACCACAGGATAATAAGATTAAAAAAGAGAATATTCGAAAAAAACACGTTGAACTTTTCGTGTATAGTTTTTGCAAAAAAAAAAACAAACAAAAGCGCAGCAATCAATTTTTTCAAATCGAGAAGGAACACTTACTCATTTTTTGGGTAAACCCTTTTCTAAATACAATACAACATTTGAAAAATCGTTTAAGAAACTATATATCTTAAAACCTAGTTAAACACGAAATTAGGTTTAAAAAAAAACGTTACTACCTTGAAAACTGCTGTTGCACTAGCACTATGCAAAAGTTGACTTCTACCAAATTAATTGGTCAGATAACGTCAGTAAAAATTATATCTACATTAATCTTTACATAAGAATTCGTCCTTCCACATATTCTAAATTATTTTCGAAAATCGTAGTTCTAGAACCATAAGTTGCTAAACATTTAGACAGACAGACAAACAAACTTCTTTAGAAAGTACTTACTCTTTTCTAAATAATATCGTTGCTTAAAGCATTTAATAAAGAAATTCCATTTTCAAAAATACGACTATTAAATTATTCAATTATAAGGAACAGATGCCACCAAAAATGCCTAGCGTTTTTTTTCTATTTTCGGAAGGATACGCTTGTTTTTAAAATCTATTTTAATTTTAGAGTATATACTCAACAATATCGTATCAGTTTTGAAGGAAGACGGTAGTTTTTCAGAAAAAAATATACGTTTTGCATTATACCTTTATTGTTGTAGTTTTAGTTTTTGGACATTTGAAAGCAATGGCTGCTTTTTAAGAATTTTTTATCTCACCACAACGCCGAAAGGTCCACCTCGCCACTTTGTCCTTGAACTCAGACACCGACCGTCCTCGCGAGGAATTCCTTGAAGCAACCTCCTCATGTCTCCCATGCAATTAAAACTTCTATACATGCGTTCAACAATTGAAAAAATTCCGTTTTGCCCCAGCACACACCCGTTGGACTATTGTTGGTAACATTTTACCGCCAAGGATCCTATCATCGCTCGGGCTATTCTCAGCTGACAAAAAACACAAAATCACTCCTCGACCGCACTGATTCCGGCCGCAGATCACCTGAAGACGAAGAATTTAAGACGATCCCGGACCCGTCTTAGTCTTATTTACCTCCTCGTTACCAGCCCCGTGTGACCGGCGCAGGTGATGCGCGACTAAGCAAATTTGAAATTAAATGCGAAAAACTTCGCTGGTTATGTTTGCGCCGTTGATGCATTGATAAATGAGCGTCGCGCAGCAACTTCTGAGCACGTTCCGCGCTTTCTGCATTTGTGCATTCGATGACGATGATGGATGATGGTGCAACTCCGTCCAGTTGCATTGGTTAAAATTGACTCCAGCAAACCTTTTACATAAAAATCCCTTTATCCGGACCGCTTTGCGGTGTATAATCGTTTTTTAATGCAACGATACCCCGAGCTGTTCGAACATTGCCATTTCGTCTTCGCAATTATTCTTCGATTGGGTGGTTCCTTGCGAGTAATTCAGTAGCTATGTTATACCCGTTTAAATATGTAAGTACACCTTCTTTTTATATCAAAAAGTATATCATATCCAAGCCTTTGATAGCTCTCGATCGTTTTTACCATTTCATTCATATCTCTTCAAATACATACTCGTAATATCACGAAAAGGATTACTATTACATAGGCAGTATAATAAAAAATGTTTTATAAATTAATTTAATTCTATTTTTTTCAAGGCAATTACATTGCGAGGAATTTATACTTTTTCCACTTTATTTAATCCTTCGAATATTATCAGATCGGTAGCTGATGTTGCGATATTTGAATGGATTTTATAAACCATATTAAGATTGAAGTACTTATTAAGTAATTGCGATTTTAAATATTGGAAATGTTTAAAAATTCTAAACAAAAAATGAACTTTTAAATTCTCTATAGTCCGATTATCGATCTATTAAATTATTAGACATACATATTTTATTCTACCTCTATCAAGTTGCTCTTTAAGCAGCCGCTGCCGCACAATATACGAATATACATATGTATGTATACAATTTCGAAATTCAATTTTTCAGAATTGTTACAAGTACCTACCTATATTAAATTCGTTTATCCATCAGAGTTTGCGCATTACCATAGTTTCTAGATCCTCACATAAAATATTAATCATTTTTTGCTTTTATATCAACAGCTTAATTTTGCTATTATCATACGAGAGGTAACCTTAAAAGAATTATTTAAACTTTTGTTTAAAAACCAACTTTTTGCTCAAACAGAAAAAGGGATAAATTGGGAAATTATATATGTACATATTTGTTACAGAATTTGAAAAAGATAAAATTAGGAGTTAACTGCTCATTCTCGAGGCTGATATACATACATACATACTGCCCTAGAGCTCAATAAGTTCATAACATCGGGATTTTGAACACTATGTTCACCGCCGCCCTTATTTAACATATTTCGCGGGCTCGATCAATTACCTTTTTTACAACCGTTTTACTATTATTTTATTATTCAAAAGAGAAGCCACCCAAATGAGCTGAGTATTCTCGATAACAGTCGATAAAAAGGTAGAAAGATATTTTTCATGCGTGTGGCATGCACTGCAGCCGCTGTAATTATGCGCTGACTTACGACTCTCTTAATTTTGCTTTTTACGACACTTTACAATAGCCGGCGCTGCGGCGCAACTTTTCAAGAGGGATTAGACATTTATATCTAGCACCTGGTTGAGCGCAGATAAGTGAAGATTTTATAATCATCTCGTCTACACGATAATGCAAGAGCTCAAGGAGGCACCTATTCCTTAACAGTCATTTGCTCCTGAGTGAAATTGTGCACATTGTGAGACCTCATACAAAGTAAAGCATAGTTTATGTTGCAAACGGAAATGGAACATGCTCGATTGCCCGCTCTAATGGACTCACAGCTGCTATGGATGGTCTCTGTGAACTTCTAATTAGCAGAACAAACTCGTCGAGTTCACGTTTTATTTCGACAAGGTAAAATTCTTCAAATTTATGCATGTGCACGGATTATGCAGGCGAAAAAGTCCGGGCGATCGCTCAATAAGGAAATTGATCGGGAAGACGTTATATCGCCCAGCCTAATCTGATTGATTTTATTTTAAAATAATTTTATTCGTTCGCAACCTTCGATAAAAACCCCTCAAAATTCCCCTGGTACCCCCTCTGTCTGTCGCAAACCAAAAACTGAACAATAGGTTTGGAATAGTTCACAACGACAACGACCCGGTACCATCTGGCTGAAACCTATGGTGGTATATAAAAATCGAGATAATCAGCGGGACTAATTAAAATAACTTAGCAGCAACTAGAGCCAATAAAACCTGTGCTGGGCCGCATAACGAGGCCCAGAGATTGCTACAAGTTGCCTTATTAAATGTTACATATTGGGGATCTAATTATTTTCTGCACGCGTCCTTTTATCTGTGATTCGAGGCCGTGGCCGTGGCCGGGCATGCCGAGATCTCTTTGACCATTCGTCCGTGCCTTACCCGGGCCCGGGCTCTATGGCATTGTTGGTAGACTTTGGATGGTGCCCCACCGATGCCCAGATAGATCGGGAAAAACACCTTCACTGCCGGAGCGGATCCACGACTTTGATTTCCTTCGAAGCAAATTAACTTATTTGTTTGGAAATCCTCTCGGTATATACTATCGAAGAGCCCCCGGGGCGACCTCGCGCGGGATCTGGAAACAATTAAAATATTATTCGCCTATGCGCGCTAGATTTTGTTTGTTTAGCCGCGGAACGCGTCATCTACCGTCCAGCATTCGATATTTTACCCAAAATGGCAGGCAAAGGTATTTGCTCCACCATTTGGAGGGAGCTTTGCGGGGCCCATAATTCTTGCGGATGTCGAGCCCCGTATATATCGCGAGATGATTTTGTTTGATAGTGGAAACAAAAGGTCTTTAACTCCACGCTAGGGACAATAATTTCTCATTACGTAAATCCTACAAAAGAGCCCCCAAGGGTCTCTGTAAATAAAAGCGAAAGCCCGAGCCCGAGCGGAAGAGAAAATCGAATGGTTCAGCCAATTTGTTAGAAGAAATTGTACAGAACCGATAAGAACTTGAGATTGCATTCAAAGGAATCCCCGAGTCCCTTTTGTTGGTTAGAACTATCGTTTGCATGCACCAAATTGCCGGACGGACGCCTGGACGCTTTTCTGCACTTTGTGCAACCAGACGATTGCGAAATATTCCAGCTTTTGTAGTCTTTGGGCTGCGTTCGTTGCCTGCACTAAATCAAACCCGACCTGAGAGGAGCTGTTCCCGGGGACATGGTCAAGTAAAAGTAAGGCGAATGGGACTCCATGGAGACAGGAATGGTAAAGGCATGAACGGTGACATTTATGCATAAAATATTTCAAGTTATGTGAGGTGGGACAATTAGGTTCTGCCGCCTTTGTAGCCGCGAAGATCCACCGTTCGAGTGCACCTTTCGGTGCCTTCGACATCAAATGTGGCGGTAATTTTTTATTTCATCACTTCATGCAGTTAAATAATGTGGGAATAACTCTTCAGGAATTCTTTCTATTAAATGTTATTAGATAATAGCGAAATGGTCGTATATACCAAATTTATATAGTTCTTTACACGACTATAACGGCTATAGATACCTAAATAAATAACAAGTTTCTTGTTTAACTCTTTTGTTTGTAAGGCTTCTCATAATCTTACAGTTTAAACTGCAACTGTAGTATTATTCAATTTCCTTGTTTGCTTAATTTTTTTATTTATACATACGTATGTAGGTATATCAAGGGAAGTGACTTAGTAAAATGTCATCAGTTACCTACTTATTTTAAAAAAAATATTTTACTGTATACCTTTAATTTTCAAATTCACATATCTCCGCAAAATATTGATATATTGATTGATAATATGTTCTGCAGTATCTGTCAAAACTTGTGCCCTGTAGAAATTCTTCTGCCTTTCGGGAATATAATTCCTATAGTCCTTTTGGAGTTTTACTCGATATAAGCTCTACTACTAATAACTTATTAATTTTTATTTTTACTGCATCCAAAGCAGAATGTTAAAATTAACAAGTGAAGAATAACAAGTTCGAAGAAAAATCTTTCCTATTCCTATAGAAAAATCACTTCCCATAATATGATGTACTAGTAACCACACGGAAGTATTATTCAAAAGCCAAAAGCATCACTTTTCTAAATTTCTTTTAAAAATGACAGAAAACAAGCAATATTTTAAATTACAAGAATTGACTTCAGGATTATTTATTGTATGTAACCTAGGTTAACATAACCTAATGAAAACCAGTCCACATGTAGAAGATGTAGAGAGACTTAAGACTGACACTATCTTCCGTAGGAAATTTCCTATATATGACCAAAATCAATTAATCTGAAATACATGAAACTAAAATATACATAATATGATTTTTGTAATGAAAATAATATATGAAAATATATATATGTATGTACAAATGTTAGGTGTCTAAAAAAATGGAATATATTTTATATGACACAAATAGATATTCTATTCCTTCATTATTATAAGACTGCGATAGGACAACTCGGTGGCATCTCTAAATCAAATTAATTAAGTGGTCTCACCCAAAGGGCAAATGACTGAAAAGTTCACGCTCATGATTAAGCGTTGGGCTAACAAAAGAAACGTTCCAGCACCCACCGGAAGATGATATTAAGTAACTTAATTAAGCTTACCGCTAGAGATTTATCAACTGGCAGAACATTTTTCTCCCGGCTTTCTTTCATTAGCATCTTAAGTAACATCACGACGAGTGTCCCAAGCGAGGCTCCATGAGAATTCTCCTCGCTGCTGAACAAATTTCCCATCATATGAATGCGGGCTAGTGACACTCGGCAGCACCTACCTGACGAAGGGTACTCCTCCCACACAGTCTTTATGCGCTGCTAATCAAAATAGTGTTGGAAATCCAATTATCTTGGTAACGCTTCCTTAAAACATGATCTTTAAGAAGAAGCCCCTTCTTTGTTCGTGTCATTTCACATATGTCAGTTTGTTAACAAGTTAAAGACGCGCACGGTGGGCACTGTGGGGGTTTCTTGGTACCCCGAACGGATGCGGGTTCACAGTCGGCATCACCAAAGTGCCAGAGGGTACCTCTTTCGCTGTTTGCCATTTTCCCATTTTTAATGGTGGAAAAAATTTCCATCACCTCCAAGGAGGACTTATTTCGTAATCTGGCGATTACCAAGACGTTCCGGTCCACATTGCGTTAGAATTGTTTCGTGAGTTAAGCAATTCTCAGCCGCTGTTGTATCTTGGCACAGATCTTCCAAGTTTGGATTCTAATAGCATTGGTGCGACGTAAGATGGCCAACAAGGGCTTGAACGCAGCATGATTGGGGCTATTAAGGTGCAGGCACTTCCCGCGATGCACAAGAAAGGCTGCATGCTTGGACATATCTTACGCCGGTTTCCCACAATTTTTTTTAACACAAATTACTCTAAGTGTGATGCCCTGCAATTGAACCACCTGCAACTTAATGCAACTGCGTGCGAGGCGAGGAAAAACAATTAGCTTAAAATTGCAGGAAGACAATGAATTATCATCTTTATCTCAAGATTATATTTGTAATAGGAACTGTTTTCTATAACATTATCGCTTTTAATAGGCGTCAGTTGAACAATGTAATGTTCCCAATCGAACAAAGTTTTTTACGACAATTTTAGCAATCGCAATTGATATCGAATCGATTTTCGTGAATAAATCGTATTTAAAGATTAGCAAAAAGGCAACCAAATTACAACCAATATTTTTTAATTTAATAGGTATATAAAAAGGTCTAAAGTTTCAAATATGCCTTAACCAGCTTCTTCCGCGATCTTCTAAAGAATGATAAAATTAATAATATATGAGTCAGTATTTGATAAAGAAGAGAATGTGTTCGATCCTATTTTTTTGATATAAATTAAGTTTTTAATGAAGGACGAAAATACAAAAATTTTCTAGATTTTTTAAGTTTTATGGAACCTTGTATTAAATTTATATTTTGGTTTAAGAAATACCATCATCGAAAATTTAACTAAAATGTGACTCCCTTTGGCGCAGGTAATTCCCCTGGAATTTTTTCAATTTATGAAATTTTTCTGCATAAGCAATAATCCGAAAGAAAATAGTTCAATACTTAACTATTTCTGAGAAGTCAATGATTAATTCTACTAGAATCAAACTCAAACATTGCAAAATTACGAATTTATTGCAGAACTCCGCATTTTCCAGTTCCCCTCAAGCATTTTTTTTTATGAAAAGTATAATTTTATATTAATGAAACAGTTTTTGTTTTAGTAAACTATTATAGTTATGTAACTATTTATACTCAAAATTTTCCTAGGATAGACATTTATCTAAAAGCGAAATAGTTTTTAATGATTTTAAAAAACCGAATATTCATTCATACGTATAAAGAAATTGATCATAATCAAATAAAGATCATGGTTAATAAGGGCTTCTTTTTTAAAATAAAACTCGCCTTTTATTTTCCGGTGTAAACACATAAGTTTCCAATTTTCACAATTATAATAAGAATAGCGTGTGATTTGCTTAAAGTAGCTAACACATTTATTTTCTTATTGCTAAACTTCTAATGATGCAAAGAGCAAAAATGATTGATTTTCTGCAATCATTATTATTATGCCAGTTTTCATTAATGACTAGAAGAACTTGTCCATCTGGTATCCAGTTTGGTTCCAGACATTAAAAGATTAATTATTGGCAGGAAACCGAATAAATGTGGAATACTTAATTTCAATTAGTGTCCCAAGTTGCAACAGAAGTCCGAGCATCTTAATTTCGCACCACGCACCTGTCCATATTTTATTGTAAAAGTAAATCACAATTAGCAGAGAGCGTGGCACACTATTTTGATAGCAAAACACCCATGCAGAACTAGTTTTTTATGCCCTTAATTAGCTACTAACTTCTTTCCCATTTACTAACGAAGCAAGAAAACATTCCTAGCTAATCAAGAAAGAGAATTTCTTTAGCCGGTAAGTTCTTGCTTGGGTTTTTGAATGGTGCTGCAGTTAATTGCTATATCAATCTTCGTCGATTAGTTGTATCAACTTCTCATCGACAGATGCCTCTATCTGGTTGGGGGTACCATAATTTGTTCTTGGTTCGGTATTCGAATGCATCTTGGATACCAGAGGCCCCTTGAGGGTCCAGCAATGCGGGTTTTATCAAGGTATCGCCAGCGACCGATTTGTCTCTGTTAACAAAAACCGATAGAATTAGTTGGTGCCATTAGGCCAACTTATGGAACGATGTTTGTGAACATTGTTCTTTTTTTCTGAAATTATGAGACCCATTTAAGAAAATTAACACTTTGTCTATTTCTATAATAGTGTGCCTTATGAACCAGGTTCTTCTTATTTATCAAAGTAAATAAATAAATGGGACTAAATTTTTTCCCCGGTAATTGTTGTAATGAGTGTTTCCCGCAAAACAGGTGAACGGATATGGGAGGGCCCAGAGCGGCACCAACATAACTAGCCGGTCGCCTATCTCCGGTCATAAATAGCGCGTTCAATCAATTCGTTCCGGTTCTAATTTTTGTGTGTATTAAAATGAATTGCACAGGTGCAGCGGTGGTGCAGCCAGGGATTGCAATAAAATGGATTCGTACTCCGATTTATGATAACTCACAGGCAACCTGCAACCGTAATTGAACAGAAATAAATGGCCGAGTCAACGTCGGTTCGCCCTGGGGACACGTAATGAGTAATCCAACAATATTTAGCGTTTCCTCTGCCGTGGCCCAGGGCCAAGATTGCCCAGATGAACTGTCTGCCTTCGCTTTGTCTATTACGTTTATCTCCTGTAATTGATCTTTGCATAATGCTAATTGTAGCACAACTTCGGATATTCCCAGTTGCGCTTCGATCATGCAGCGCATTCGTGGCTGACCAGGTTCGTGGACTGGTGCACTATTATGAGCTTATGCACCGCCAGGACGACGATTACCATCTTTAAGTTGAATGGAACCCGTTAAAACTACTCGAGGCTATGTCAGAGCATCTTGAGTTTACGTGTGCTCCTAATTATAACTCCTAAACCCTACCAAACTGGAGTGGTGCAAGTGGTTCGGCTCCTTAGTGAGAGTGTTCAATCAGGTAGGAAATTCTATTAATAAATTCCGATCAAATCCATATCTTCTTTATATACTGCACAGACATATCACTGGAAAAATGTTTAAAACCTTATTGACCTTTAGTCTGGTAAAAAACGCCTGAAAAATTATTGAATCATAATCATAATCATTTTAGTAATGTTTTTTTTTTCAAAATTGAAGAATATCCCTTGTGTCTGATTAGGTATATGATGCAGGCTCATAAAATTCTAATTTGTTTGGGGAACTTTGTAAATATTGACTATCAACTTACTTACACTATAACTACCAGAGCAAATAAAAAATTTGATTGCTCAACTTCAACATTCAAAAACAAAAGAAATGATTAAATATAAGAATTTGGAAGGGTTCTGGAATTAAGCAAGGCTTATAGTTATGACGTTGTTAATTATGACCAATATGACAAAGTAGGCTTATATAGAAAATAGAAATAGTCTTCAAGATTACCACTGAAATGGATCTTAATGTCCACAAGGTGTATTTTTGTTGCACAGTTTTTAATATCACGTAACGTAATCTCCAAAACTTTATAAGTCCTTGGCATCAAAATACGAACAAAAATTTTTTTTTATGTAAAATATTAGCAACAAATTTAATACAATTACAAACCTGCAAAATTAAGCTGAAACTGGTTAATTATTTATATCGATTTACTACAATTCGTTTGAAGACAACATTAAATGCAATTGGTGGGTAAACTCGGAAGGAAGATAAGGAGCCGTCGGCGGAAAAGGAGTCGATTTACATTAAATAATCCCTGGAAGCTCGACGGTGGTCAGAAACGTCAGGTTATGTGATTTTAGGAGCTATTTAGAGTAAGCTCGGTGGTGGTGGGTCCATGGACAACTCCAGAGGGCATGCAATAAATTATCCACATGGAGAAAATTCGTGATATTTAGCTATCCACAGAACAAGAGCTCGAACAACCGTCACATGCCTAAAATGGGCTGGTTGCAAGTTCTTAGCCTGCTTACAATATGAACAATCCACGCTAACAATGCAATAGATTCAAGATTATAATAGACAATGAAAAGTTGTTCCTTCTCCAGTCTTCCGCCTGCTAACAACGAACCAACAATGTAACACTCACTGGCAGCCCCGAACAATCAGCTCTCCTTCGAGGGCCTTCGCCGCTCATTCGAAGATCGCACTAATTTGAATAGCCTATCGGATTTCGTGGCACCGGAAGATCAAGAAATTAACTCTATCATAAAACGATCATGAGACGGTGGAATTCGCCTGCATCTGGTGCAACTTTCTGCCAGCCCCCGGCCTCCTCAGTTCAGTTTATTGAGACCCTTTATTGGGGCCGTTGGGATATCTGGACAGGGCTGCGATTTAAGATTTACTGCGAATTTATTGAGGAGCATCCTGCGTTTATTGCTGATAGTAGGTTTTTTTAATGTGGGATGAATGCAAGATAAAAACCCTCTTGAGTTTCCGGGCACATAAATTCCTTGAAATGAGGCATGCAATGGCCTTCGACGATTATGTAACAGAGTTTAAGGCAGCTAGAAACAGCCAATAAAGTGGCTAAGTACTTGAAATTAAGTCAAAGAAAGAGCATTGCCCATTAAAGTGGTTTAATACATTTTAACTTTAATATTTGATTTAATTACAAAGCATTAGTGAGACTTTACACGCGATTCGAATTTTATTAGGTCAGTGAATTTAATTTGATTATTCTTTGGTATAAGAAAAAAATGGCAAAGAGAAGATAATAAAAGTAGTTTACATCGAAGGATATTTTTAATTTTATTAATTGGTGTTGTTAAAGTTATACTAAACAAGGCGATCTAACTCCAAACTGAAGGCTAGCTGACCAAGCAATTCATAAATAAGGAATGATGATTTTATGACGTAAAATGTCTTCTAAGCAACAATAACTAACAATGTATAAGCAATCAAAGAACATAGAAAAACGAAAAAGGTACTAAAACTAAGGAAATTTGTAACATTTAACCAAATATATAAAAGTGTTATTATTACGTTGTCAAGAAATGCAAAATAAGCTATTGTTTTGAAAAGCGAGCTATTGATTTTGAAAGTGCTACAAGTGCACTTTTTAACACATCTTTTTAACAACTTCTCTAAATAAATCTTACCGTATAGATAGTCTTCATATAAATTCTTCAAAAAGTGGACTTACATATATCAAATAAATAAATAAAATTAAATAAATTCAGTTTTTTCTGACAAATATCTGTTGTTGCATCAAACACTTTTTTTAAAGGACTGATAACTTTATCAGCTATTGTCACCACATAAAACCAATAAATTTATCAAAAAGAATAAGAAATTCTAATCGTGTCTGTTTATTCCCTTAAAATTTCACTTGTAATGAACGAATTTCGATTTCCAAAGTTACTAAGATAGTTAATTTTGGAAACTTTCAGTGTTATTAAGCTAATTTACTTGTGCGAAAGTTTCAATATCTCAACGAAATTTCCTCAAGCAAACATTCAGTAAATAAACAGTAAATTGAACCAATTCGTTACCGTCGATCGTTCCGATTTTCAAAACGAACTTTTCTCTGTTTTCGCCCAAGACAAATCTTAATTAGAAGCGAAACTAGAACGTCTAATTACTCCGCAAATACGAGAAATTTTCGAATTTCGATTTCATTTCAATTCGATTTACTTACTTCAGCATTCAACAGTCGTTCTGGCACGAAATGAAATTCGTAAAAGAAAAACGGGTGTAGAAATCCAAACGTATATCATGTCACTTTAGCATTACTGAATCAGACGCTGTAACAGTGAAATATTAAAAAACCGCGAATAGCCGTTATGGAAGTAATTGAAGAAAACATAGAAAAATTATGCACAAATTATGGAGTCCAATCCGGTGCAGCTAAAGAGAAAATTCGTCGTTTATACCGTCGAAATGATTTTAAATGCAAGACGCAACGGCCAGGAAACTCGTAAGCCACGAAGCATTTTATAATTGCACTGTAGCGTTTTTTTAAATAATCTTTTATTTGTGCGTTATGCAACCGAAACGAATCATGCTGTCCAGATCGAGCCGATCATCGATCGCAGCAAAAGCACAGGTGAAAGAGACACGGCAAGGAAGAGATGTTCTTCGATTTTCTTAAGATGTTTAAATCTTCTCTTATCCGGCGTATTTCATAAAGTGAAAAATCGAGCGAACCGGTTCGAAGGGGAATCTGTTATACCGGCTGATATTAAATTTTACACTATGGTTTGAGGCTGCGCTTTCGACTCCCTTGTATAACACTTGTGATAAATAACTCCAAAGAAATTTACTAGAGGAAATAAGAAAGTTTGTCGCTGAAGTCTTTTGTTTTGTACCTCGTTAGGATGATAATTAATTTTCGCTTTTCGCAGAATGTGGAAAAATTATATCTTTTGATAGCTTTGAAGCTTGTTTATTTTAAGGTTTAATAGTGAAAATAACAAATAAATCAATTTGATTCTTTTATCGTCTTTCATGCTCGTTTTTTTTTTTAAATTGTCAAAAGTAATTTTTGATTCAAAGGCTTGTTGTCGCACAAAAGTTAACAATAGATAGTCTCTAGAATATGTATGTAAGTCTTTGTTTTAAGCATTTATTGTGGAGATTTAATGAATGTTTTAAGAACTAAAATATTAGACCAAATAAAAAGCTTTAACAGAACTTATTAGATGATTTACTTTTAATACATTTAAATAATACCTCAAAAGCATTTTTTCTAATTTCTGTAATCTGGAAATTTCAAATACAAACGAAAGAGAGATAGAGAGTTGAGATAGAGGGCTCGCTGGGTTCAAGAAAATTACACAATATACTGGGGCTCATATCTTATAATTTCATTATTGAATCAACAATCTTTCTTAGATTATAATTTAAGAGTAGGATATAAAACTAAACGTTAACTAAAACCAAACAGGAAACTTTACTGAAGAGAGGTGCCAAAGAGACTGGAAAAATACGCCTACTTCAGTATTCTCAATTTATAAATTAATAGTATTTTTGATTGCGAACGAGTGTCATTAGTTTCAGTGGCATAAAGTAATCGCAAATGTTAGAGACACGCCTTGTGTGTACAATTTATGGAAGGAGTATACATTCTTACTCATGAGATAAAAACCTACGCAGATTGAGTATCTGTTAGGTCTATTAGATTTCCTATTAATTTAACATGTATCTATTTGCAGCAGATAAAATAGCCAATTCTTGTTGAATTGAATTTATCTGACTGGAGACAAATAAACGCATTGTGGCATTTAGCAGCCAATACAAACAGGTATCAAATAGTGTAGAAGACGCATAGGCTGCCATTCAGAAGCACCAAAATAGCATAATTTTATATGCTACCCGAACCGAAACAGGTTGAGCAGCCTCCTGGTGGATGGAGTACAAATTCCTGCGGTTCTGGAGACAATTTGGAGGCCCCGTTCCTTAACCTCTTGTGCAATCGGTAGCTGGCCAGGAGTCGGTCGGTCACTCTAAGACCATTAAATTTACGGTCGAACAATTACGCCCAGCGGTCAATTAAAGTAATTCATACTTTTGGCGTTTATCAATAAATTCGAACGGTGTGGTTGGATTTGTCGCGTTAATTTGAACTGGTTTTACCGCTTTACGCGGTGTCAATGAAAGTAATTGAGATAGAAGAGCGTTCCGCGGAATTGAAGTTACCGGACTCTGTAAGTAGTGGCGCGATAGAGCGGTAATGTCAAACGCTCTACACCTGAAGGGTCGCAAAAACTACAAGTCGTTCTACAGGTTTTCCTGGTTCCCTTGGTGCGATTTTCTCTTTCGTTTGCACTCTATATAATCCGCCTAGCCGTAGAGCTGTTGGTGGCGCGGAAAACAGTAAAAAGTGCAAGCGCGCACATATGTGAAAATTTGCATGCCCGGAGGCTGAAAGTCTTGATTAACCTCTTCTCCACGCGGTAAATATACCGTGGAGTACCGGAGTTAACATTTGACATTCTGGAAACGATTCCCGGCGGCCAGGCCGGGCCGCGATAAAAATATAGGTATATATAGAAGATCGTGGGAACACGAAGAGCGAACATGTCGCTTATCACAGAAGTAGGTTACCTGGCGAGGTACAATTGAATCAATTTAATCCATTAGCGAAATTGGCGCTGTGGCTTACTAAAAGAATATTTTCCGGATCTATGCACATTGCTCGATGGCTTCATCGAAAGATGCGCCGCCGCGCCGTGTGACCATAAAATGGGACACCATCCGATCATGACTGTCCCGCGCCTCCCCCGGTGGCCCATCGACAGTTACCACGGAACGACAGAGTCACCGATGGGTGGCCGTGGCAACATTTTTGAATAGCAAAACGTCGCAACGGGCTCGGAATCGGTCGCGGATTATTCCGCGCTCGCAGCGACCACCATTAAGCGAGATGTCCTATCTCAAACTTACGAGCTGCCAGGCCGCTCGGATAGATGCTTTTAATTAACATCTCAGAGTCAGCGAGCATCCTCCTCCGCAACGGCCGCCCATCGCAGCTATGCTCCGCGGGCAGGGCGGGCGGCTATGATCCAGCCCGCGAACCCGCGAACCCGCGAATGCCCACGCCGCCACCGGGAAGAGCCGGGGCGGGGGGCAAGTGCGAAAATCATTGTAAATCCGACATGCTTCAGCGGACCTCCAAAGTAAATAAGCATAATTACCCTGTGGACCAGTCGTCGCATCCTTTTTGGCCGCCCGTTTTATCTCCACTCGCCGGACTATCGCGCGCTGCTTCTGGGATTTGCTTGCTGAACTTGTTAGCGGCTGGATTTTACTATGTAGCGCAGATAAGCGCAGCCCTCCTCAAGACGTCGACGTCGAGTCGTTGCTCATTGTCGGAAGCGGTAATTTAGGTTTTGGACGTCTTTTTAACCCTAGGCAGCTTCGGACTCATCCAGGGGTTTTGCCGGGATTTATGAATAGTGCCCGTTGCGACTTACCATCTCAAACGGTTTTTACCCGAATCAAATGAAGACGTCGGCTGACAGATCCACACTCTGAGAGCCTACAGGAAACTCTGCTTGGTTAAAGGAAGAGTCGGGGAATGTTGACGTCTTCATAAAACCAAATTTATGCAAATACAGACAGAAAATATGAATTATTGAATTTGCGGTATACCTACATGCGGCAACTTCAATTTACCTTTTCCCCTTCCAAAATGAACTTATGTGATAACAACATAATGAATCAATTCTCCGTGACTTTGACTACGAGAAACAATGTTTAGGACTTTTTCCGCAGATTATGCAATTCAGAAATGAAAATGTCCCATAAGGTCACGTTTTTAAGACAACTACATAAGCGTATAAAATATCGCATTTTTGGCATTTTTAAAAAATCGATAAAAAGTTACTAATAAGAGATTGAACTGTGGGTCAAATAAAAGTTTGAACCTTTAGTTATTATACTAAAATACTAAAGCCTTTGAGACTTTTTTCAAAACTCTCTTTTCACTTGTTTCTGTTAACCTATTATACCTGCTTCAAATAAATATAATGAAGTTGGACATATTATTTTTGAAATGAAAATCTTGTCTTAATTTTATATCTCTTTGGATAAACCTATTTTTTGTTTAAATCAATTCAAAATTAATCAGTTCAAAAATATTCTATGTAGTGTTTAATAACTTTTCTTGCATTTTTCTGGTGAACGTATTTATAGTTGAAGATGATTTTAATTTTTTTAGTTTTTCTTTTCTATATGGATACTTATATCAAATTGTTGTTCTTGCCCCATATGTGGAATAAGAACTATTGAACTTAAAGAGCAAGTTAAACTAACTAGAGCTAAACAAAATATATTTGTCGAAATATTAGAATGAAAAGAAAGTCATTCTAATGTATTTAAAAAACAAATTATTGGAATTCGTTAATTTCTCAAGAATTCTAAGGTAGGTTTCCAATTTTGAAGTGCATGTACATATTTCCTTGAGACGAAATAGAGCTGGGGCGGAGTTTTTTTTTACTTATTTATTTATTTATTTATTTATTTCTTACACTGTTGATATGTACTTATACTATCAAAAAACCGAACTCATAAACAAAGCTTAATCTTCAAAATTCCGAAAAAGACAAGTGCAAAAGATGAAACATATCAAAATATGAATAATACGAGTATGTAATGAAATAACTCACCTAATATCCCATTTTTTCAGTAGTTTGGCTATCAATGGCGAGCACTGGAGTAACTGCAATTTTTCCCGAGGTAGTTTGAATTTAAATATTTATGAGATCGAGTGACGGTATTAATAAGACGTATATTAATAATCTTAATATTCAGCCCTCTCTTCCTCATGGTGCGTAACGCGAAACCGTTTTAATATGCTTCCATAATCTTAGCTGACCGGTGAAATACCCTCCGCAGCGCGCGAACAAAGTATCCACCTAGAGAAGCGTGAAGTTTCCTACCTGTGCACAGCTGGCCTTCGGTACGGTGGATATTTATTAATAATTATTACGCAATCATAGCCGGAGCACAATTAAAAAGCGAGAGGAAGTGCACCCACCCAGACTACGAACTCGAGGCTCCGTCCAGCCTCCTTGGGGCCAATGCACCGCGCACCGGTGGAGCCTATTTACATTTTCATGGGATGGAGATGAAAACGCGAAGCTCACGGTGAGGCGCAGACCAACACCATCTTAAGAAAATGCCATTGCTTTTCAGCAAGTTGGCGCACCTCGGTAAGACTCTAATTAGCAGGTAAAATTTCATCGCTGAAAGTAATATTTGGACGGGGCGGCGGCGGACCGCGCTGAGGAAAGTAATTACGTCAGGAGTCCTATGGGCTCTGCACGCCTTCGCCTTCGTAACGCGCTATAAATCAACGGTCAGATGCACGCAACTATTGCCGAGACGAATTGCGTCCGCTTATCGAATTAAGAAGTTGGCGCTGTTTAGATTTATTGCTTAGAATTTGCATAAGATGGGCCCGCTCTGGCCACTCGGGAGGTTAAGAAGAACAAATTACTTCAAGTGGTGCGGGCCTGTTCCTTAACCTTTTGCGGCGCGTTTAGAAGTCGAAAACAAACACTAAATGCTTGCAATGGAAATGGGCTTAATGGAGGTAAGCTAGAAGGAATTCATTTCAAGCTCCCTTAAATGTTACATCAAGCATCTAACACTCGGGGAAGCAAAGCCTTTCAACTTCCGTGCCATTAACTTTCTTTACTTTTACCTACCTATGCTAATCCGCGAACGCGAATACAATTCTATACTAGAACTAAATTAGAAGCAATAACTTGTTATGTGGCAAAAAACACGTTCCATGAAGTAACGCCTAATTTTTGCTTACAAAAACACGGTTAATTAGCATAGAAAGAATAGATGAAGCAATGTAGAAATTAATAACAATTATAAATGCTGGAAAATTGTAGACAAATTTAGAGTTCGTTATTAAGTTATAAATTCGATAGTTTATAGAAATTAATTAACTTAATGTTGAATTTTACAAAAAAAAGCAATTTCAAGAAAGGCCATCATCATATTTAAGAATGTTTTTATAGTAGGTATAATCATTAGTTTCAACACCTATCAGCTCACTCAAAGTTGATAGTCCTTATTCCATAGACGAAAATAAACGATGTTAAACTCAATATCACATTCATTTAAATATATATAATTCTTTTTAATAAATTATTAATTAAATTAAATGCTATGACTTATTTATTATTTTGTTTGAACATGATGAAAACACAAAAAAAACTTACCCATTTTATGCAAAAGAGCCATCTTTTCAAAGTTAACGATTCAATTAAATATAGATAATGCGACTAATCTGAAATCTGAAAAACACCATATAAGTATAGTCTTCAACTTTTTATTAAATCTTCGTTACCAAAGTCAATCATTATTCAATTTCACTAGTATGAAAATTAATGACGCCCGCCAGACCGCCGTAAACTTCTGTTTGGAACCAATGGATAAATTAAGACACCCATCGCGTCTCTGAGTGCTACCAACCCTATGTTGCGATATCCGCGAAATAGCCTGCAATTTTCGAATAAATCTCAAACAAAGGAGTGGCTGCTTCTCCGGCATATTTGTGGGCGAACCCGCAAGAAATTATGCAAATGTACTGAGATTGCTGCGTCCATGGCTCAACACATGATTTACAAGTCGAATTAATTTGCATAATTTGCACTAAAACGTGTACATAAACATGTGAAGGCTCACAGATGCTCGGGAAATTCACTTTAACTCAGTTTTATTACAGTTCTGATGACGCGCTAAAGGAGACCGACTCAGCAGAATAACGGTCACCTGCCATCAGGTATCCCAAGAGGAAGTGGACGAGTGGCCAACAATAGCCATTAATATTGATTAGAAAGCCGCACACCTCCGATTTGTTATTATGCAAAGCGCTGTCGGACCACTCGCACAATGGTTTTAATTAAGACATTCGGCTAAACATGTTGCGGCCATGTCATCGCATAAATTCGTCGCGAGCATCCAGCGTTTCGGATGATAGACCACTTCCTCGTAAATACCGCGGCAGCATGCGATCTACTCATTAGCGAACCGCAAGTCGGCACCTGAGAGCATGTCGTCTTAAGTTTTGTCATTTGGTATCATTTCACGACTCGGCGGGGCCTCACTAAGATGCAAAATAATTACCCAACGTGGAGGAATTTACGTGGTTAACCTGCCGCAAGCAGAAGGATGCTGCGACGCGACGCCACAAACGCTGGGGTCTCCATCACCCCAGACGAATCTCTTATAAAATTTAACGGTAGACTGTCCGAAAGTATAAATCAGCGAAAGCCTATGAATGGTGAGTAGAGGTCTGATTAATGTGTTCCAATTCTCAGGTACAGAGCACGTGAACAGCGGCGCGGCCCGGTGGACGGTCGCGGTTACCTAATATCGCGGCCACACTACCGCGCGATCAGCGATTCCGCCTATCTCGAGAATATTTTATCAATACAATTGACATCGACCGCTCTTTGTGGCACATACCATGGAAATATACTCTTCATTTCGCAGTCGCGCATCTTTCGAAGTTAGTCAACCGTGCAAACGTAACGTAGTTAATCCCGATGAAACATACAAACATAGGCCGCCGCGCCAATATATCTAGAGATATCTTTTCAGTACCCTTGCGGCTAGAGGATGAAAGATTGTTAGATGCGATAACGACGACGACACGAACATGGAGGAATACACCGCTTTCATTGTGAAAATTGCTGACATTGAATGCACCCAAGGAAAGCTCGGTAGCCTATTCTTGATGAACTGTTAGATCTAATGACCCACTTTACATACGGAACGATAGGATGGATCGGGAGAACTGGACAATTTCTTGCCCTAATGGAATTTCTGAGAATGCGCTTAAATGGTCAAGGCGATTTTACAAGTTGCGGCTGCCGTCGTCGACGTAATCGTCGTCGTCGTCACAACGACATCCGTTGGCTCACGAAATCGCCCGGGCCCCCAAGACAAGAGCACCCATAGCGGAAAATAGTGTCGCTTTGAGAGGAGCAGCCTCAATTGGATGCTGTAAAGACGACACGAGGCTGAAAAAGCAACTCAGCCGGACGCCTCCTCGCAGGTGAACTCTCAGGTGAATTAACAACCAAAGCTAAAACAGAGTTTGGGCTAAGGAGCAACGAAAATGCCTTGTTCTGCGCAACGAAAGAAGGAGGCTAAGTGGCTTCCGTGTTTCAGAACTTTTTCACATATATCTCTAAGAAAACAACTTGAAGAAAGCGCGCCTAAAGGGGCACACTTCTCAGCATTGCTCATACCCAAAAGAATTTAAAGTTGAAACAAACGTCTACCTCTAGGGAATTCCACCTAAATTAAATATTTTTACAGTCAGCTTTTTTTGCCGCCAACAGTTTGTTTGTTTGGATCATTTTGTTTATAAATCTTTTCATCAAGTCGAAACGAGGTCCAATCACTTTCTTAGAAACATACTTATACTAGCGCGAAATGTACTCAATTAATGGTCTTTCAGACATCGCCCCCGGCTGAACATAGCTCATATTTACCTTCGGGAACTTTTCGACGAAAATAACTTCTAATTTTCAAATTAGTGACCCAGTTTTTCCTGGGAAATAAATAGGAAAAAAAAATGTTTCCTCGAAACAATTATCAGTTTGCCTGTATGTAATTAGATTTTTAACATTTTCAAATAATTATGGGAAACCGATCGTTGTCATTAATCAACGCGTTTCGGTTATTTACTGAACAAGTTGTCAGAAACACTTATCCGAGTGATTTGGTATAAATTCTGAAATTACTTAAAAACAAATAGCATTATAGAGTTCCAAGATAAGCTGCACATATTAATTGACCCATGGCTCGTTTTTAAGGTATATTTACTCAAATTAGCATGTCGAAACGATTTGTGCTACTTTAGAAAGAACATAGGTACATGTTTCAGCAGCATAAAAACAGAGCAATTTTTATTTAAACTCTAGGCTTAATATACAAAAACTAAGGAAACACACAGCTAACCTGTTTTATAATTGTACCATTTTTAATAAGCCACCAAAACCAATTTCAAAACAGAAAATTTTTCCAATTTATAGGAATTGTTCCTTTTTAATGACATCACAGTCGTTTCAACATTCCGAGGATCTTATTTATGCTGATGATATACATACTATTATGTACCTTAGAATGTATATGTATATTTAAAAATTTAAAGATTATTAGTTTATTTGTCCACAGAAATAGTAGAACCTTTTGTTTTAAAATTTGTTTGTGTATGTGCGACTTGTCGGCTGAATTCGTGAATATCTTTAATTAAACTTATTTAAAGTCAACTAAGTTTCTGCTATTGTTAACTCTAAGTTTTATGTTTTCTGCTCTACTTAGAATATAATTAGTTCAGACATATACATATGTAGGTATATAATTTTCTAAGAAATAATGTAATCGGCTTTTTATTGTTCTAATAACTATTCTTGAACTACCTAATGAGTTATAAGGGAGAACCCATCACAATATGTCATTAGATTGAGAAAATCTTTTCACAAAATTCACTTCCTCATTAAAAAGATGCCTCTTTCGGCCCCAACTTGGCATTCATAATCGCACATGGGAGTTCCAGGAGATGGAGCAGTTGTTTAATATCGTACAATAAATCTTTATGATTCTTGGAAGGGTAATTTCCCGATGATGTTAATGTATAATTTTATGACGAGCATAACGCCTTATTGGCGCGGAAGGCTAATGGGCGTGTGGTCTGGTCATTCTTATTAAATTCTCAAGTAGCCAAGACTTTGTTTGGATTTTACAACATTAATAAATAACTTCCATTGATACCGAAACTCAACAATTCACATTTGTTAATTTTAGAAAGTATGATCGTAAAAGGTAAAGTTTATTTTTTAAAACATTATGAAATCAAGTGAATGCTTTTATGATATGAAAGGTTTCCTGTTGGATCTTTCTGTTCAGCTTCTGGTTTCAAAATTTATTGAAGTTATCATCCAACTGTTCGTTATGAAGACCGTTTTAAATTTTAACGTATCCAATTATACCTACGTTTCGATGAAAGTATAAATGATCGAATCTAATGAATGAGGTTTATATATTTTTCTAAGAGCAGGTCAACTCTCTTATTAAATATTTATAGTGCACTTGTGTTTTATGAATGAAAATGTTATTTATTGTGCTATACTGTTTTTCTTAAAATCTTGTTTAAAATAGTTTTTGATATAATGTATGTATGTATATGTATGTATGTACGTTGTAATTTTATAATATTTATTTAACAATACCCCCTTAACTTTTTATATTATCATTTAAAATTTATGTTTTTATTAGAGTTTATGCACATTATTTAGTAACGACAATTTAGATTCTTATTAACGTGTAATGATGTTTGATAAACGTAAGTAAGAATGTTTGATAAATTTGGCCTCCAATTAATTAGTAATAGTAATTCGCCTACCTACTTAAAAACTTTAAATTATTGGATATTTAGACTTCAATATATGTACCTACTAATAAATACAATAAGAAATATAATAAATAGTAAATTCCCCATCCCCTAATATAAATCAAATTAAAATATACATATGTAGATAAGTAAAAAAACCGATGATCCCCAATATTGACACAATTCGTAGACAATCTTAAGTGGAAGTTAATGAACTTGTTAATGTTTCCCACAAGACTGGCACACATAATTTAAGATAAAAATAAAAACGATGTAGATGCTAAGAGTATTTTTATTCAACAATTTTATGCAAGGTTAATTGTAGACTCTTGTCTGAGGTGGAAAATTCCGTTCGAGGTCTATTGAATCGAAATCAAAATAACCTCTGTTCAATTTACGTTATCTAACCGATGATCTTGAAATTCCCAGTCGATCAAGGAGGCGCATCCTCGGCGCTGCGATTAATTTGAAATCGCCCCGGTAGCAGCTCCGCGGACAGGTGATGAACACCGATCACGTTACGTTGGGGCTCCCGCGCTGGCCAGATTTTCATCTAAATTAAAGTGGCATCGCGGCAAGTCAGAGGGTGCAATAAAACAATGTCAAAAAAGTTTAATTGGATATTTTTCTATCGATCTCGCAGGTCTGATACCTGAATGGAATTTATTGTATTGCACACGCACCGTGCGCACTCGCCGGCAGCCTCCGGCCAAGGGCCGCAAGGAGCCCGGTTGGGGCCTAAGTGCGTGCGGACAGGTGGATTTGTTCCCTTGACATGGCGAAATAAGAATAACTCAACACGCAGCGCTATGAGTGGAGAAGGAGCCGTGCGCGAGGCTGTTGCCATTCGGGCGCACAATAAACTCGGACAGGCTCATAAAATACAAATGGCTAAAGAGCACTCATAAACAAGACCGAAAAGGAGCCTTAGAGAACATTAGAAAATGCAATGCAATCATAAAGAAAGGTGCTTTCTGCGTGCGGATCGCGGGTCCTGGTGATGCTGCGCGGAAAGTACCTACTCCTCCTGCTGCGCAACATGACAGACCTATAATAACATATTTAAAGTAGACAATTCAATGGAAATGATATCGGAAACACGATACTCTTCCTGCGAGCTGGCGCTAACAATGGGTGCGGCTTGAGGACCCGCACTGGTAACAAGGCCGCGGAATTTCGATTTGACAACACAAGAGAGGTATGACATGGGGTTAAGAAGGGCCACGCCACTTTGCCGTTCGATTGCACTTGGAAGTAACCACCGAGATGAATGCGAAGACGCTCAAGACGATCTACGAGTACCTGCCCGCCTTGTGGGTAACGCTCGCAGAATAATGTGCAAATTATTTTCATTTTGTTAAAAGCCACACTGTGCCTTGGTACCAAAGAGCATCGAAGGCGAGAAATTTTGATTTTAAATTAAAAAAATTATAAAAAATTAGAGTTTTACTTTATATTAATCCCTTCTTATCGTATATGTAAATTCGACAAATTGGGTAACCTACGATGTTTTATATTAATTTTGACACACTTTTATTAGCTTCGCTTGTAAACAAATCTTGGAAGTTAAGTAGGTATATATTTGACCCACTTCCCGGTTTCCGAATGAGCTGAAATTTTGCATACACGTTTAGTTTGGATGGTTAGCTAAGTGACGTCATTCTGAGTCCAATAGCAGGCTCCCAAAGATGGCGGACTAGTTATTTTTTATGCACCCCCATTGATATGGGTATCAAATGAAAGGCTTTGCTGAGAAGAATACGAAAAGTATAATGACGTCACACTAAATACAATATGGCGGACAAAATTTTTTTATCTACAGGGTGTTTTGCTAAGGTCTAAACAGGGGTAGGTATACCAGTCGATTTTACATGGTCTCCTGATTAACGTTTGTTCGGAGACCCTCCCCTTAAAATCGATCCTTCCCCCCTAAAATCGCAATTGAAAATTTGGAGGGGGTCAACCTAGAAATATTTTATAAGTTATTAGTAAACTTAGCACTTCTGTTATGCCCAATGACTAATTCAAAAAGTGTGGAGCGCTTTTTGGTTATGTGTACTTTTAATTAATTTAGACACACTTTTTGAATTAGTCATTGGACACAATAAATTGCTTAAGGGTCAATTTTTCAATAGCCAGATAAACTATATGATAACTATCCGTAGAATAAAATTATCTCGCTGTTTATCTGTTGGATAAATGTATGTACACCTCTGATTTTTCAATCGTCAGATAGCGAACAGATAACTATTCTAATATAAAAAAGCATAAAGTTCCACAAAATAATTTAGTTGATATGTATACATAACTAGCACTAATTTGCTGCGAAAGACGCTTTTGGCTTTCCTGCGCTGATTCACCAAATGCAATCGCTTTATTGTGCTTCCATAGTCTCTATGGAATCATGGCCCACCGAATTGTAAGCACAATAAAGCGATTGCATGGTGAACCAACGCAGAAAACCCAAAAGCACCTTTCGAAGCAAATTGGTGCTATATCAACTAAATTATTTTGTGGAACTTTATAGTTTAAGTAGAATTCCGAAAGGTGAATTATATGAATAAAAATAATTCAGGAGACCCAGGTTCGATCCCCGCTATGAGAATCAATAACCAAACTCGTTGCCTAGGTGATATTGTTTAATCGCCACAATTCAGGAGGCTCAGGTTCGAGCCCCGCTATGGGAATCAATAACCAAACTTGTTGCCTAGATAATATTGCTTAATCGCCACAAATAGATAGAACATTTTTTATATCATATTTGAAAACTTGATGAGCAGGAGATGAATAGATAATAATTTTATATCTTAATATAATGTCGATCAAATGTTTTTATATTAATATCCCAAGATTGTTCGTGCGGGCGTTTCTTCAAAGGTCTGGAGGCTATACTTATTTTTCTTATCTAATCACAGGAAGAGCTAATATAGCATAATGATATACGTTTTGTTCTTGGAATTTTATTAAGGAACTAAAGGAATAATCTTTACTAATTTTTGTAGGAAGTATAGCAAACAATAATTTAGATGCAAAATTGACTGTTTATACTCGTAAAAAAATAATGCATTTTAATTTTCAAAAGTTGAATTGTGTATTGTTAGAAAATCAGTACTATAGCAATGTCAAATTAAAAAACATATGAGATTTACCAACTGCTTGTCGGACAGCGACAGCGATTGCAATTTTACCTTTAATTTAATTATTTTTTAACTTTTAGTGCGTGATAAAAGCGTGTTTTTTAGTTTTTTTAAACTATAATATTTTTTTGTCCCGAAATTTTAATCTCGAGTTAGACTTATCATTTTCTAGACGAAAAATGTAAAATAGTAAACACCTATATGTAAACGAAGGTGATTGCCTTTATTTTTATTTAGGTATTTGTTATATTATAAAGATTAGTTAATTATAAAACACAGACTAAAACATGATCATAGAAATATGTACAACATTTTAAATTCGATACTACAATTAAAATACTTAAAACAAAAGAAAATTTATTAAAGGAAATTACATAATTCTAGATATATTGACGTAATAATGAGGAGACCATACCATACCAACTAGCATATTCTGAAATCGATTGGAGAAGTCCCACGCATCAAAAATTTCTAATAAGGCCCGGAAAAGAATCATTTTTGGTAACAGCACTCTATATAAAGCATGAAATAAAGTCTGTTGTCAAGGATAACTCCCAGATCTGAAATATTCTTACTTAGAATACGATACAAAATTGAGTCAGATAAGTGGTCACTAAATAAGTAGAATTTAGACTTAATTTCTGTATAGAAATAGAAGAATAATTGCCTCAATTGCAAAATGAAGAGTCATACAAAGACAAACTGTGACATACATATGTATATATGTATATAGGGGATAGAGGGATCTAAAAACCTCTGAATTTGCGTGACGTACATAGTATATTGGTTTTTCCTTAATCAAATATCTATTTAATAAGTTCCACGTATCAGGATAGTTTGAGGTTTTTGATGTAGCCTGCATATAGATATATGTATGTACATAGTAACATAAAAATATATAACAAATGATCGGTTATTGACTTTTAGTTAAATTGAAAGGACAGAATTTTCTTAACTAAAAGAAAAGCCAACTACTTTCTTCAGTCAAGGGTAATTTGCTTTGCCATTGTGGCATGTGGTGGAGTTTCCTACTCACGATCCAACTTATTACCTACCAACAATAAGCACGCAGCTCTGGTGGCGATCGGACCCCGGGAAGCTCCAGGTGATGTATGAAGTGATTGGCGCGGATCAGCATAAACAACTCGGAACGCCACAAGTGACAAATCCATCGCACTTGAATGGCCGGCTGTGTTAATTTAGCGTCAAAATTAACACCACTTGTTCCCGTCTGGCGGGCATCGAGCAGGGTGGAGTTGGCTTGGATCACCTGAGCCGCTAAGAGTTAGACTTCTTGGTCTGGTTTTCCGACGAATGACAAACGCGGAGTGGCTTAAGACAGCGACAAGTTAATTCAGTAACCGTAGGCCATAAATCAGTTTTCTCCACTGACAGAGTTTCCAGAATCGTTTCCGCAGACCAGAAAGAAGAGTGTCTTCCATGGGAGCCTTGGGACACAAGGAACATTGTGATGTTCCGGGGAGATCCATTGAAAGCAAAAATCTTAACGAAATGTCGGGAATCACCTGGAGCAAAGGAAAACTCGTTTTTTCTCGCAGATGAATTCTTGAATATTGGAATTCTTGATTCCGCTGTTGATCACAAACTCTTTGCCGAGGCAAGGCGGAGCGAGATTTGGTCAGGAAGCGATTATAACGGTAATTGAGCATTCAAATGCTCCTGAGGATCGAAGATATCAAAGGCCATCGAACGGCTAAAGTTTTGTTAAATATGATTTTCGTGCGCGCCGTCAGGTTGTCACCTGGTCGACACAGCGTCTTCGGTGGCCAACACCTCCTTTAATTGGCTTCGATTTTCGGTCCAGCACCGCGAGGCCGCAACATCCGTAGAACGTCTCTTGGCCATGGTAAACGCGAGAAAAGCCGCGAGCCAGGGCGATCGTGGATCGCAAGAGACGTCTGAAAAGATGAAAAGTGGCTGCCCGTGCCTCTATGGCCGGTACGCAGGTTAACAGTTAGACGGCTGCGAATAATAAAAGTAATAACAGGTGAAGCCAAGGTTTGAACAGGTTATCAGTCTCATTGTTGCGCAGCCCGAGTTCTGAGCGTTGTTTGTTCTGTAAATTGCGCATGGTAACTGTTAGGGGCTAGTGCATTCTGGCCCGATCGCCATAAGATGCATCTCGTAATGATGCCATTATGTAATATTATTGCAGAATTGCTGCAGTTGGCGATTTTATTCAAATGGTATTGGAATGCCCCTCTCTTGTGGTGCTGTTGGCACGCTTCACTGGGCAGTCCACTCATCATGTTTGGATTAATTTGCCAGCCAACGCTGAACAAGCCCTAGCCCCGCGGAATGTCAAATAAGAGGGAGTGCGCTTACCTGTGCAGGAATTCGCAAATTAATGTGACAGACGGTTAAATGTTTGCTCAACGATGGTTCTGGTTATTAAAAGATTGGTGAACAAAGGAGCCATCATCGCCGCGGCCTATCTACGCCTCATAATTGCATTAAACAGGGATAAACACATGCGGTTTACACTATCCATCTGTCGGCTCCACCATTAGCAAGGAATCCTTTTGTTAACCAGGTCTTTACGGCACGTAAAGGGTTATAATTAGCAAATCTACAGATGTTACTAAGATGAGTATAAGAAAGTGGAGCAAGTGCGGCCCAGCTTGTTTCAGACATGAATGTCGTTTTTCACTACGAATCATGAGCCTTGTGCTTTTCAAATAACGAATCTTTTGACGGATTGGCGTACTTTTAGAAACTGTTACTAAAATTTATAAAATCTAATTTTGCTCCATATAAAATCACCCCAGGCCCGGCGCAAAAAAAAAGTAGGTACATATCTGAAATTTAAAGCGATGATAACGATTATATGATTTCTTAAACGTGTTAATATTTATGTAGTGCTATTTTTTTAATCAGACGAAATATCATATTTTGTATTCATTGTTTTTCGTGAAAATAAAAAAAAACCTACCACAATTTTATGTTTTCCAATTTAAAAACCATATTTAAGAGACCTTGTTATTATAAAATCAGCCAAGCAATGTAGTAGAAATGAGAGTTAGAAAATTCATAAGACAAAGATAGAGAAACAAACAACTGTTGTATTTGTAATTAACACATTATTAATTTTCTATATCTATTAAAACATCATCTAGTCTCCGTGCGGAGTGTTCAAAGACATCTTAGTATCTAGCCCATTAAATTGACCGGTTTGAGCAATTTGCTTCTAATTATTACATTCAATTTTATTACTGTTTCTTATTTCACTTGCTTTCATCAGACACAGGATGAATTTTTAGTCTTTCTCCTCCTTTTATTTCACTATTCACTATTTCTTATTTTGGAAAAGAAAAAATTAAACTTTCATCCAAAACCTTGAAGTTTTCAGAATAAAAGGAAAAATTTATCCTCAGTCTAGACTTGCAGACTACAGATTCACAGACACATCAGACTGTTTTTAACGATTTTTCCACCTGCTGCTCCCAAGATAATTCCGTTCTTCCCACCGAGGGGCGCCCCTTATAGGTACGAATAATTGCATATCTTCCTGGAGGCTTCCCCATTTCCTTTTGCTGCGACTAATGCCACCTTTCACATAGGAGTCCTTAATGCCTCCAATTAAGGTTGAGAGCAATCTACTTAAATCCGCCTGCAGTCAGCCCTGCACTCGAGGAGGAATGATTAAATCTAGCTTATGCCCATGTACGCGACGCGACGCCAACGATGATGTAGAGTCATTTGCATATCAAAAGCGCCTATACCTGCAAACAAACCTCCACACGTAGCCTAACGCTCCCAGGTGCTGCTGGCAATTTGGATTCATCCCAGAGCACGTATGTTTTCCGAGTCAAATAATTTTATTAAATTTGAACATATTTCTCAAGGAGCTCCGCTGCTCGGGTTAAATAAGCCCCATTCCCAGGACAACTATAATTCTTCCATCACGACAGAGAAACTATGCGGCGTGCCGCAATTTGACCAATAAAATACCAGAGTCGAGTAAATCCGGCTAGTGGTCCGCCGATTTGGATAAAATAATAAAATAATCGAACTCTCAAGTGTTAAATTATGAGATGAGTTAATGCATACCTGCGCATAAATACCTGCGTGAATAGTTGATCAGCTCGACTGGGGTGCACTGATTTTCAGCGTTGGACGGGTGTGTGAGGTACGCGCTCGTTACCTGGCGCGCGGACCGGACGAGCGGTACGGCCGCGATTTGATATCGTTTCGCCATTATCGGTGCAGCGCATTCAAGTGTCACCCGTGATAATTTCTGCATTGCAATGGGCATAACTGTCAGCGGCGAAAATTCCCTGCTGTTAAATTATTGGCAGATAAATGGATCGACTCATCTCGCCGGATGGCTAAATAGAGAGTGTCCCATTAATTTGTAAAATCGTGAGGACTCCTGCATCTCTCGTCGATCTGCGCTAGTCGTCGCGTCTCAGACAAGCATCTACCTGCCGCGGCCGACAGCACGCCGCGGCAACGAAATTTCGCTGATTTCGATGCGCACCGACGACGCGCCGACGACGACGACGACGACGACGTCGACGGTCAGTTTGAATGGATTTGATCAGGTACGAGCGGGCTGCGCGGTGGCCGCGCAAGACCATCATTAGAAGATCCGGAAAGGGGCGCTCTCGGGCTCCTCCGGTGATTGACAGTCTCCATATGGACCCCTGGTCAAGCCGGGTACTCCTCCTGGATGAAAAATGATAATTATACGCGCTCTTCGACAAGTCCGCGCGGCGCATAATGCCCATTTAAAGCAATCGAAGAAGGGAGGGGAAAATTGGAGTAGTTAAGATTAGAATCAGACCTCTTCAAGACCTCAGGCTGGCTGGCAGCCCTTGCATAGGGCCTCAAGCCCGTTTGATTTATTTTCAATGTTCCACACTGATACCGAACTCGATGGTCTGGTCAGAAGTTGTCAGCATCTTCTAAGTTGGAAATGCGATCGTCCTAACGAGGAGTAAGAAACTGTTTCTTTACGAATGTTTGTATTTGAAAACCTCGCTTCTGCCTCTAGTTGACCTGATTTTAGCATTAGAAAGAAACACTTGTTGAGCTCACTAATTAAATGATTATTAAACTTATTATAGTATCTTTTATTACTCAACTTGCAAGAAATGATCCAGTAGCCTTTCTTCCAAAATCCATCGACCTTATTTTCTTCACTACCTACTTTAGAAATCTTTTTAAATTCCGTGGATTGATAGTAAGTGTATTAGTGTTTTTGTCGAGATACTATTATTATTATTTTTCAAAACGCTAAATTTATGAATTGACTTAAAATTTTAAATATATGTTCCGGACCCGGACGATATGTAGTTATAACGTAGAATATTTTCTTGTACCATTTGTTGTTTACAAAACTTTTTAAGAGAAAAATAAAACAAAAAGACTTCCAATTTTTAAGCAAACTTTTTAAAAGTTACTATCTTCGAACTTTCCGCGGATTACGGCGCGGCGTCTCAGGTGAATGATCAGAACTTTTATAAACATGAAGATATATATATATATATATGAACAATAATATACAAATAATTGTAATTAATTTTTTAAATAAGTCCTATTTTTATATAATATTATTATCAAAAGTCTTCTGCTTTTTCAAGCAGTCTTTAATTACCTCGCACTAGGATACATTTTGTAAATAAGTTATTAGTTAAAAATACAGTACGTATAAGTTAACTATATACTTACTTTTACAAATAATATAAAAAAGTCATAAAAAAGCACTAAAATATTCGATAAAATACTGCCTTTAAGACAAATATTTTTTATCTAAATACATATGTACATTATGTACATACATATGTATGTAGTTATAAATTTGCTTTTCCGTAAGCTTTGAAACGAAATATTTCTCATTGCACCTGTAAGTTAGATATAGGTTCTAGATATGTAGGTACTCATACCGCAACCAATTTCGCTTTCCCCCGTAACTACTAAGCCAATCATAAAACATCGATAGAATCGCCGATAGGAAAGGTGCGGTGCGAGTTTTTCAATGTCTAACAAGCATTCCGGGAAATCCTTTACCTAATCCCTCTCAAGAAAATCGATCTTTTCGCAAAATCTCGAAAAAAGTCCCTTCGAGAACGTCGATGAAGCACCTTGCAAGGTTATGCCCGAGCCGAGCACCTCTCCGATGGAATGCGCCAGTAACCGAACCGAACTACGCGCAAACGCAACGCACTCAACTTAACAGACATATCACAGCCAGTTATCTGGTTGCATGACGTCCCATCACTGCATTTTCTGCAGTGCATGCAGCGCGTAATGATTATGTAACCTGGAAAAGCGGCTGCCATATGGACAGCAGAAGGTTGCTTTATGGTCAGATCATGACGACTAATTGTTAATTAATAAATTTATTCCGCTTTGTCGCAGAGGCTAAGAGCAAATGCTGGAAAAGCGTCAAATGTTTTTCCCACATCCAAGTTTGGTCAGCCGGCTAACTACCTGTTCCCAGCCGATTCATAGTATAAGAAGATGCACTCTTAAATGGTCATCTGGTCATCAGTTAATTGGAGGTTTCCGTTTTTATACTTTAGCTAGGCATGTGGGGCAGTCTAGTCACATTCGTCTGATCATCTTGCGTTTAAGGAAACCCAGTCACAGCATCTTCTGCCGGAAACTTGCACTTGGTCTACTAGCAAAGGGGATGACTCTATTTTAAACCCGCAATCGTGCCAGAACTGGCTCTAGAAAAACGTTGGCAGGTTGCCTAGCACACTTTATCAAGGGGAACCAGCGCAGTCCAGGTGTTAAGTGTCCCATATAAAGGTAGGTTGCCAACAAAGGTTGACTTGACCATCGTGGGGTGTGAGGGTAAAGTACAAAAAGCGTGTTTTAATTAATGGAAACAGAACTTCTTCATTAGGAGTAAAAAGCCAACGAGAAGACAACGTTTTAGTCGACTCTATCGGGACAGGGTGCTAAATTGATCTGCAACATAACACAGCATCTTCATCCCACCCGATCGCGATCGTCTTAATGCACCACACCGCCCGATGGTGGCGAAAGCAATTTAATCGGCGCCAGCATCCTTCACCGCAATCAGCCGCAAAATGTAGCCACATACACGACGGTAGCAAATGTTTATATCTAGGTAACTAATGAGCAGCATGCGCTCGCGATAAAATGGAAAACCCATGAGCCGACATAATATCCTTCCTCCAATCAAAATGCGGCCGCGGACTCATTTATCCCGGCCGGGGACGGAACGATCGTGGGCAGAAGAAGGGTTTTGTGCAGTGAGCCTCCTGCGAGGTATTTCGAATTATAAGAAAAATTCTTCTTCGGTGTTTCTTGCTCTTAGGCCAGATCAACAGCGGATTTAGTTTCAATTAAAATTCCCTGTCGTCCGGAGACTGCTGCAACTGCAAGTCATCATTTAAAATTCGATTGTACTGCAGCGGCCGATCGCGCGCGATCATGGACATTAGGGAAAATTCAAATGAGCCATCAGCGATCCTTTCAACGTAATTGCTGAATGCACGCGATTCACTTGAATCACCAATTTCATCAGTTTCGGCGGCTTTCGTGAAAGGATTTAATAATTTGCATATGTACTAAGGCTCATGTACCTATACTTACCTATCATGTTTTAAAGTTGTTTCTTTGTTTTTATTTATTGATTTCTTGGGCACTATCATTGTTTAGATAAGTTTTCATATTAATAATTTGTTTAAAATAATGAGATTGCATTCTATTATAATTATTTTTGAGGACTAAACAATTTTATTTAGTAAAAACATATTTTAAAATTAAATTCTTAGGTACCTCGTATATTTAATTATTTAAGTCAACTCTATCATTATATTATAATATAAAAATATGAGGCTATATTTTTCTTTTTCTTTTTATTTCAATCGAATTATTATATTAAAACTATTTATAACATTTTATGTCGAGATTCGATGCAGTTTAGACTTTACAACGAATTTTGTTTGAGCGCCTCCAACGAGCTTCATGCAAATTGCAAAGCTCTAACTCATTTTTCTGACCAAATCATTCGTTTTTATTAATCCGAATAGTTTACTTTTCCTTCGATTAAATACTACGAGAGTAGTTTTGCGCCAATTTATACCCGTTGACATGAGAACCTCCACCTTTTTTCGTCGGTTAAAAATCAAGTTTACTTTCCATTTCGATAACAATACGAATTGCACAAAATGATATTGAATAGAAACCCACAATATTGGATGACAGTCTGTATCCATGCAAAGACATTATACCTTCTGAAACCGTAAAGGTAAAAGTCTACGCTCAATTAAATGATTTCTGAAATCCCAGATATAGGATAAAATTCGCGCAACTTTTATAGTGCGAATCAGCCTTAGAGCATAAACGTGCATATTATGTTTTATACAAATACTCTACAAAAACCGTTACGAGTCAGCAGCCAGCTGAATTCGCTATACTCTAGCTAGGAGCTCCCTCCGCCTATGCTGTGGGCCTAAAGGGCGCTAATGTTTTTCTTTCTTTTGAACAACATACACATAGGTGCATTACCTACAAATCATAAAATTAAGGAAGTGATGATATGCATTACCGGTCCAGGTGCTACTATCGTGCATCGGTGGCAATAGATCAATTTTAATAATACGCTACCGAAGGAGTTGGTCAGTGGCCAGCACTAATCGTTGATGCTCCTCCAGCATTTTCTCCGGTGAATGAGAATTGCAACAAATTCGCTCCAAGACAAAAAAAAAAGAGCTCACCAACTTCCTTCGATCATACGCATGAGTGCGCAAAGCATGCAGGCTCCACTTACGCATCCGCCCAGCCACTTCGACTCGCAATAATTCGCACGCAATTATACAGTCATGAAGACAATTAGCCGAATGATTGCCCCCGGGAACTTTTTGAACCCCGCCGTATTATACGTGAAGATATGGCAGGCAGTTATTGACTTCTTATTCTTAAGAAAGCACGAGTTGAGTAACAACGCCGACTGTAAATATTTGAAGAGATTTTATAGGTCCTAAGTTGCTTAATGACGCGGAGTAACAAAGGAGCAACTTTGTAACCTGTATGGACCAAGATCCAGTCTCATTATCTGCCTGGGGACCAACAAAGAGATGAAGAGCGTGCAGGCGCCAGCTGCATCTTGCAGCGGATGACAATTAGTTGAAATAAATTATATTGCTGCCCCACTTTAATTATCGCGGTATGGCGCACTGGAGGCCGCCCAATTAGTTTAAGGGCTTAGCAAGTACGCAATTACCTGGCGATGTGCAAAAGGAGCTAGGCCCCGCTAATGCGCCATAAGTGAACTTCAACAACATTAATCAGATGGGGTCTAATGGTACCCCAGCCGGAGCTACTCCTCGCTGCCTTATGCATATTTATGAGGCCGCCTCCAAGCCAGCAATACCTTACCAATAGGAAAACCAAGCAGTAAAATTCAGGATCAAGTTTAGAAAAAACTTAAAAGTTCTTAATTATATTACATCCCAAATTAAGATAGAATTAGGTCAAACGTCATGTCAAGATGATAATATTTAAATACGAAATATTGATGGTAGAAAAAAAATGTCTTGAGCTTCAATATTATTTTCTAAACTGTAATAAAAAATAATATAATATATAAAATAAATAAGAGTTCGTACCATCATTTTTGTTCTCGCGCCGACTTTTTTTTTATACCTGTTAAATTCCTGTTAGAAAGTATTATTACAAAAATTTTCAAAAAATATAGGCTAATCCCTATAATCCAAAACTTTTCGTGCGGTTCTTTTTCGACTTAAAGAAGCCATAACCTCGGGAACATCACTGGGATTTATTATGAAAATGAGAATAAAGGATTTTGCAACTTACTTACATTATTAAATCATCATCCAAATAATTCACTCAAATTTCACCCGCGCTGCCGCCCAGCCTGCGAATTCCGATAAAACGCGATTTAATGCCACGAACTTCCACCTGAGCACCAAATTGATTAACTTTATGACCGCATCCGGACCGGCGAGCATCTCGGCACTCAACACTTCTTCACATGGAATTTTAAGAACTTTTCCGCGACGAATTTTAAAAAATTTAATAATATTATGACGGCAAACTCTTAGCAGCTATATTTACGGAGTAATTAAACGGATTAAATGAATTTAAATAGATTTTTTCACTCCGAGACGATGCTGGGCGCGCAGTTTCTGAAAATGTCACTTCCAACTGGCAGAATGGCGAGAAATCGCCACTGAACTTAATGTTCAGGGGAAATTAAGAGGAGGCGCCTGAGCGGGAAATTTAAATTATTTAAATCATTGTGCAGTTTCTGCGGCAATGGAAAAATATATTTTATTGTTCCCATCGGCCTGAGTTTTCTGTTGCCTGTCCTAAACTTCACAGACGCTTTCCTTTCTGGATCATGATTCTTCTTACTACATAATATACTTTGAACCCACCCTGCTTGAGTCCGATAGTAATAAAGAAATTATTTTTTTTTCAAGAAATGGCCAGTTGAAACTTAGGCCAAACTAAAATCAAGTTAAGTATTTTTAGATTGCTACAATTTAGATATGTACGCATGTTTTATGGCCTGGACACAGAAAAAATTTGAAGCAAATTTCGTTACTTTTTTGGCTATATATTTCTAAGTTCTTTGTATGATGCATAGTTCATAATTTCGTTTAAGCCATTTTATAAATTACATATCTCCTACAAATTTTAATGAATTCCGCGGCTTTTTTATCCCATGTATGTACATATGTATATGTATCTTGTGATTTAATTTTAAAGATTAGTTAAATTCCATTATAAAACATTCGCGAATTCTGTGTAGAAAATAATACACTGGTTTGTAGAAGTGCCCGCGAAATATTAAAGCCCAATTTGGGAATTGATTAGCTAATGTAATGGAGCACTTGGGGGAGGTTAAGTATTAATTAGCATATTCCGCCGAGAATTGGACTGAAATACTTCTAAACCTAGTGACGGTGGAAACTCTAGCAGCTCTAGCTGAAGCATAATTGGTACCGAAGCCGAAGTGGCTAGTCGATGTTTTATGCATATGTATGAGGCGTGGGGCCGGCTTTTAACCTTTAACTAGTGCAAATGGTCTTTAAGGAGATTTTTAAGAAATCGACAAGAAACGGTGCTCTGACTAAATCGAACCGATTCCTCCTCAGCGAACAAGTGGCTAATTGGTTTCTGCGGGTTATCGACCCACGAGCCGCTTGTCGTCGTCATTTTAGCGCCCACAACCACACCACCGCGTGGAGCCACCCCTCGAGTGGGGCTCTGAGCTTTCGTCCGTCGCGAGTTGGAAACAAGTTCGCGACTTCTGGTGATCCGCGCATGTTCCGTTTCAAGATCCAACCATAAAAGCTCAAATCTCCATGTGTCTCGCTGGGAGTGTGTAATCCAAACAGTACGTGACCAAGTTAGATTTTTTTTACCTCTGGCTACCTTTGGTTAGTTTTCCATTTTTAGTCATTTCTCCCACAACAAAATCCTCCAAAAAGTGAAAGTGCATTCAATAGGTCAGGTGTGACATAGTGCAGTTCGTTTTTCGTCAGCGTCACGTGAAAAAAAAAAACATTCGACTACTGTGGGGGAACCGCGAAAAAAAAGGCTTTTTTGGCAACAGCGTGACAAAAAAAAAATTATCTCAGTGTAAAGTGGGTATAGAAAATTTTGTGATGAAGTAGAGGAGCATATGTCGATTGTCGGCACCTATAAACCCCGTTCGTCTGAGACAGGTGAGTCCCGTCCACGGTGCAGTGCTGCGTTACATTTCGCTGAAACCTCGCCAGTGTTTGTCTTGCAATTACCACGGCTTCTGTCGCTAGGCACAGCAGGGTCATTATACTTTGACACTCGAGCATAATACAACATAACAAGTGCCCGCGGCTGTTTTCTGACGTCTAGCCGCATGCCTACAGCGAAGCCCCCGCCTTTGTTCGGGGCTCGGGCTCCGTGCGCGAAGCATATAAAAATATGTTGTATACATATACTATCATTTTATTTAATTGCGCCAAAAAAGATCGCTCATAGTTTTAGCAATTCGGCGGCGGTGGTGGCAATCGCTACAATAAAATGATTAATCGGATGTCATTTCTCCTCTTGAACCTGACTCTGCCAGTCAGTCGTCTGCTTCGGCTGAGCCGATTACCTGGATTACCTTGAAGGTGGAAAATGCTAATCTCTTCGAACGGTGCACGTTGATAAGTGGCGCTCTTTTCGCTACTTGAGATGATCTATCGGTTCTGCAAAAATACATTCTGAATTTCCGCTTTGGTACCATTCTGGTTTTTTTGGGAATAACCCCCATGCATAGAATGACTTGTTTTCTGAAAACCTATCTCTTTTTGCAAAAGTTCATTTAAGGCTATTTATATTAATATAAAGCGCGTCCAATAAGTATTTCAATCTTCTATTGCACTTAATTCTTAAATTAATCATGAAATTAAAAAACCGGCCAAGTGCGTGTCATGCCACGCATAGTATTCCATAGTAATTTACTTCAAAATCTTAGATTCCTTATATAAAAATACTGTACTTTAATACCCTTATAAATTAAATTTCACTTTATGTGAACTGTTCTTGCATCTTATGCAACTATAAAAATTTTTTGTAATTGAAGTAAATGAATAAAATGAGATGAAAATGAAATAATGACTAACATTTGTTTATTTTTTTTTTTCTAGCTTAAAATTTCATTAAGAGTTCCCAGCATGGCCCACTTTCCCACTTACTTTTTGGGTCAGCGACACATTATTAATGACTAATAAAATTATGTTGTATGCAGACACTGCCTTACAAATGTAAATGGCATCTGTACAATAATGTGTTAAATATGAGTTGGGGTTTCCACTGGGCTCCGTAAGCATATAAGTTTGGAAACGCTAAGTCTATAGGTGATAGTTCTAAGCTCTATCGCCTAAATTCACTAATAAATTACAACGAACACTCAACGACTCTAAAAAAATTTAAATAAATTACTTTGGTGTCTAGACATGATCTTTGGGGTGAAAGGGGCACATGATTGATTCATTTTGTCGCATCTTAAAAGTTACATTGAAGTGTAATAAGATCAATTCAGTCATTTTGTGAATTTGAATTCAATTATTTAAAGTATACAATTTTAGATATGAATTACAAGCGCTTTCATTTTGTAATACATTTCATTGATTACTCATTCACATATTAAAAAAATATTATAAATTTCCCATTCTAAAATAGGAGTCAATTTATTATTTATCAATCAATTGAATCGATATGAAGTTTTAATTAGTTTTTTAAAACGGCGATATTTTTTTTATTGTCCTCTAATCACTTGTTTACTCTCTCAAAGTTTGAATTGAAAAGCTTAATAGAACGAGATATTGTATAATATATATTTTTTGATGACTCTATCTACATACTCACTGATTTTAGATTTTCTAAATCTGAGCATTTAAAAAAATGAAATTTATTATTGTCTCATTTTTATATAGTTTTATAACGAAGAGTCTAATTGTATTCACTCCCACCATAATAGCATTATTATATCAGTACATCAAAGTCTTGTTGTTCTGATTAAAAGAAAGGCGAACTACTTCACTTCAACTTCCCTAATGTTCAAGGTCATTTAACTTCCCCCTCCATACCTTTTGTAGTCCTGATTACTATTTGTCTTCTCAAACAATTTCCTAGATGCTTCCGCTGAACGTTGAATGTACCTGGGCCCTATTGTATTTCGCCACATTCTTTTCGAGCTTAGGCTCCTTCACCTGAGCTGTAACAAAGGAGGTGTATGTTTGTAACATATTGTATAGCTTTTTTATATTTTCATTTATCATAGAGCACACGTAGTACGCCACACCTTGAATGTGTATTAGAAATCCTCCAAAAGAACATATTCAAGGGCTTTTGTGGTTCTATTCCATGCTCAGAGGCTAAAGAAAATTGTTGGTTGCTTTATTAACACAAATTTTGCCGTCATGCGAATGAAACATATGTATGTAAATGTATCTTACCTTTACGAGGCCCATGTTGTGTCACCTGGAATGACTGACGTGCATGCATTTATGTCCTAGAATTTTGTCATGAAGCTTACATTATTCACTATACAAGCAGAATTACGAATGCATGAATATTTAAAAGTCTTGCTCCTTGGAGCCAAAAGTGATCAGGGCTCCTCTGCCATTTCGAATGCCGAAATGTCTATCATATAGCTTGCTCGACTAACTAAAAGCCCAAATCCAATTTACTTATTTTGCCCTTGGCATATGTAATGTATCTACGCACGCTTCTTTACGCACTTTGAGTCAACATAATTCCGGAAGAACGTCTTTATTCGATCATCTTATATTTACATACTATGCTGGTCCTTGATTAGAATTAAATGCTGCGTCCACCGTTTAAACGCCACCTGTCCCTGACCAAATGACTTAATGATTTTGTAAATTTTTTCCTCTTTAGCCAATTAATCTATGCTGCTGTCGAATTACTGAGTAATTTTCTTAGTAAGACTTTTGCTCCAGGGTCACCAATGACTCGACGTCTGATGTTTTACACTTGCACACTTTTAGCCAATTGTTCAATATTTTCATTTTTATTTGTTAAGCAGTTTGCGAACACTTCTCAAGTTAGAAACTGCTTATTATGTAAAAACCGAAAATACACTAATCGAATGCTGCGAAGGCCATTTCAGTCAAGATTTGTTTAAGGTTGAAACATGATCGCATTTCTGTTTAGACGCTGATAACAAGTCTTTGGTTTTATCGGAAATACACTGCACAGTGTAAAAGTTTATCTATACCTATGCAGTTTTTAATGTGTGATTAATTTATTAATGATGATTGAATTTCCAAGGTAAGATTATGTGATCTATGTTCGATTAAAACAATTAGTCATCGGTAAACGATAAAACTTTTTCTATATTATGCCAAAACAATTAAAAAGTGTAAAAAGGGTTAATAATTGGTTTTTAAATGCTGTAGAGTAACATGTGAAACATTTCGAACGTATTACATATTTTTAGTTTGATGTAATCATAATCAATCAATAGTAAATCATCCAAAACATAAACATTCTCAATTAGTTTTGTATCTTCAAAATGTATTAAATAAAATTAACCTGCTTTCACTGAGATTTTTTCAAATATATCTTCTCTTTGTTCAGAAAATTTGGGGGAAACAAATACACTGCTGAAATTCAAATAAATTTAGACTGAATATAATCATCAAACTCACTTGCGATGTTTCTTCCTGTAAAACCTAGTGGGTATGTGTTAAAAACATTTTTATTTAAAAATTAAGTGAAGATATATAAAATTTATTTCATTTTTACAGCACCGCTGAAGGTAACAGCGAAGACGTTCTCACGACCAACAACTCAACACAGACGCCAAGTGACTTAACCCCGCCGAGTTCTTATGAAGAAGTTCTTCCTCAAGCCCACCATCAAAATCCAGGACACTGCATTGCTTCATTTACGGCAATTAATCGGATGAGGAGTAACACACAGGTCAGATCTTTTAACAAAAGTTAACATAGTTTTATTACGTGTAGAGCTTAAAGAAGGAAACACTTCTGATCAGAAAGTAGCGGCTAAACCAAAATGGGTCATTCTATAAATAGAAAATAATTTCTCATATCGACCTCGAATTCAATGAAATTGGTGGACTTCAAAGGGTCATGCCTACATTAAAATACTTGAGCACAAATGAAATTTTGTATCTACATATACTCGTAACAAGGCCGTTATAGTAATTGATTTTTTAACCTCTTCAGGGATATTGGCACATATGTATGTATGTGTACCTTTAGTTTTTTAGTATATTTTAAAATAACTGGAAATTAAAATCTGTTAAGCAACTACTCCCTAAATTATATTTCAACAATAAAACCAAAAAAAAAATTACGTATAACACCATGGATAGCATTTTATTCTACTTGAAATTAACTGTTTTAAAAATATTGTTGCGTTTGATTATCCAAAGGTTTTTTTTTTAATTTATTGAAACATATCGTAAATCTTTGGTAATTAAATTATGCAATGTATAAAATTCAATTTTAACGATTATTTCTTTTTTACTTTTTTACTAATATCGCTTTTCTGTCAAATATGTCAGTTTCGTTTTGTACTTACATATTACTTAATTGTTTTTCCAATTTTTTCATTCCTATTGCTTCGGTAAAAAATAAATAAACAGGAAAAGAACCTAATTAAATAAAACTCATATCCATTCATTTATTCCATCTTTAAAAAAAAACTTCGTTCATGAAGAGATTCAACTATGTATTTAAATTTCAACTATAGCTTTTAATTAACCATTTCTTCAACTTATCGATTTATATATTGCTCCTATTTTCCAAATACTTCACGTATTTAAGAAAGTGGAAAACTAATAATTTTTAAAAAATTTTAAAATTTTGGGGAAAAGTGATTGTTTTAGGCTGATCCAACAATACAAATGTAGTCGCAAAAATCAGCAAAAAAAATTGAATAATTAACAAAATAAAGTACATGTTTTAAAACTTTTTAAAACCAGAGTTTTGTTGATTTTCGGTTTCCGCATTCATGCTTATGTTTTGCTTAATAAATGTTTCTAATATTTTGAACTGTTAAAAAAGCTATTAACCGGCATTTATAGCATCAGAATATAACTTGATATGTTTTAATTTTAATTTACAATTAATAGCAACTTTTACAATAGTATTTTATGCTTTCTACAGCTTTGTGATGTCTGTTTAGAAGTTGGCGGTGAAACTATTCACGCGCACAAAGTTGTTTTAGCTTCAGTGAGCCCATACTTTTATGCGATGTTTAATGGTAAGTACAAGAAGATCGGCTTCTGTTTATTGATCTTTTTGTATTATATACATATAATAAAAATGAAAATTTGAAACTAAACCACGGTCACTGTATTTAAATGAAGCAAACGGATTAAATTCCTGTAGTGACCGTATGACCAGTAAGAATCCAATAACTAATAATTACTTACCATTTTTATTGTAAGTCAAGCAAAAAATAATTGAATGTAAATAAATTTATTAGACGACATGCTCGAGCGCAACTTGATGAATGTCACTTTACACGATATTGATGCCACCGCGCTGCGACAATTGGTCGATTATACGTACACCGGTGAAATAACAATCACCGAGGACAACGTTCAAGTTCTCCTTCCAGCTTCAAGTCTTTTACAAATTCAATCCGTGAGGGAGGCTTGTTGCAAATTTTTATTAAGACAACTTCATCCATCGAATTGTCTTGGGATCCGAAGCTTCGCTGGTAAGTAGTTTTTAGTTACTTTATTTTAAACACATACATATTTCAATTTATTCAACTTTTAACTTGGATATTTTTTATTAAGTCAATATTTTTATCATATTTTAGTATCTACGTACATAATAGCTGTGTTTTTTTCACATTTGTTCCGGTTCTAGGTTTAACAGGAAATTTTGCTCTGAATTGAAATTTATGAGTAGTTATACTATACATATCAAAAAATGTTGGCTTGGCAAAAATAAAATCAAGTTGCCTGGATTTTATACCCATTTTACGTCAAAAGCAACCCAACAATTTATCTGGTTCAAGGGTTTGAAGGTTGTATGCGTAAATATCATGGCAATTTGATGCGCTCTCGCAAATTTTAAAATCTCTATATGTATATGTACGTGACAGTCTTTAAAATTTCAATTCAATGACAGCTAATAGCTGTGTTTTTTCACATTTGTTCCGGTTTTAGGTTTAACAGGAAATTTTGCTCTGAATTGAAATTTATGAGTAGTTATACATATCAAAAAATTTTTTCTTGGAAAAAATAAAATCAAGTTTCCTGTTAAACCTAGAACCGGAACAAATGTGAAAAAAACACAGCTAATATCTGTAAAAAATATTACAATTCATGCTACTAAGTTTAGGACAAAATTAAAACATATTTTCAAAATTTAATATCTCATCAGGGTAGTCGTTTTTATACATTAATAATAAAGTATAAATAAATTTCAAAAAAATGGATATACCTACATACATTATATGGAAATTTTAAATAGGTCGTCTTCGCTTAAAATAAAGATGTAGTATTTGTTCGAAAAATAAATTGGTGGAATATATATGTATGTATATATATTTTTTTACTATTTGTGAAAAATGGATATGTTCATGAAACTTTGATTAAAAATTATTTAGTAAATTAGGAAGATATATCAAATTCACCCCCAAAAATTTCATTTTAGATGCCCATTCTTGCAAAGAGCTCCACACTCGATCCCACAAGTATGCTCTTCAAAATTTTCAACAAGTTGTTAGTACTGAAGAATTTTTGCTGCTTCCCTTTGATGAGGTATTGAAGCATATAGTTATACAATATCTACATATTTATAATAATATCCTATGCCTCATTATTACTTAGGTTAGAGACTTAATATCCAACAACCAGCTGAATATATGCTCTGAGGAAAAAGTATTTCTAGCAGTTCTCAACTGGATCAAGCACGATTTGGGAGAACGACAAAAATACATTGCCGAACTCATGACGCACGTTCGACTGCCACTAGTGAGTCGTGATTTTCTAATGACATGCGTAGAGTCAGAAACGCTTATTCGAGAAGACTTCCAATGCAAGGAGCTCTTGCTCGAAGCCATGAAGTACCACCTTCTTCCGGAGCAAAGAAGCTTAATGACCAGCCAAAGAACGAATGAAAGGCGACCGGAAGGGATGAAGCCCTACATTTTTGCAGTGGGCGGTGGAAGCCTATTCGCAATTCACAGTGAGTGCGAATGTTACAATCCAAGGACGAATACATGGGTTCCAATCACTCCAATGCTCTGGAGACGTTCACGTTCTGGAGTTACATCACTTCATAAATTGCTCTATGTTGTCGGTGGGTACGATGGCGTCACGGACCTTTCCTCCGCCGAATTCTACAACCCTTTGACGAACAAGTGGACCAATATCACACCGATGGGAACGAAAAGATCCTGTCTTGGAATTTGTGCGTTTGATGGTCTCATATACGTTTGTGGTGGATACGATGGTGCTTCATGCTTGAGTAGCATGGAAAGATATGATCCTTTGACCGGGGTTTGGACCTCTTGTCCAGCTATGAATACTCGGAGGAGGTACTGTCGACTTGCTGTACTCGGTAAATTTTCATTTATATTTTCAAGATGTTTTCACAAACTTAAATACTTTAAGACAACTGCATTTACTCACTTGGTGGTTTTGACTCAACGAACTATCAGTCATCAGTTGAACGATTTGATCCTCGAGTAGGACGATGGAGCCCTGTACCTAATATGACTGCCAGGAGGAGCAGTTGTGGCGTGGCGCCCATGGACGGATATTTGTACTGTATTGGAGGAAACGATGGGACCATGTGTATGTCTAGTGGAGAAAGGTTGAATTTACGTCGAAATGCTTGGGAGCCTATTTCGGCAATGCATTCCAGAAGGTAAGACATTTCAAACCCAATCAAGAAATCAAAATTTGTTTAAATTTAATTTATTTTTATTCGAACAGATCAACTCATGAAGTTGTTGAAGTTGATGGATTTTTGTACGCTCTTGGGGGTAATGATGGCTCCTCATCGCTCAATTCGGTAGAAAAATACGATCCGAAGCAGAATAAGTGGACTATTGTAAGTTCAATGGTGACTAGACGTAGTTCAGTTGGGGCAGCAGTATTGGAGTGTTTCAATTTGGAAAAGAGCTTAGTCCAAACCACGAATTTATGACCCTTGTCTACCATTGTTGAGGCATCAGGGAATAGCTCAAGTAGTACTTCTAGTACCACAAATTGCAGTGCAAATGCACCGGCAGCGTCAAATAAGACAGCTTAATAATTGTTTAATTTGACAATAGATGTGGCCAAGTTGGGGTGTAATATCCTATCTGGATTTTGTTTTTTTCGATTTTTTGAAGTACACCAATAAGAGCAAAAACAATCTGGTAATAAATTTAATAGAGTAGTAGGAGTTTATTACATCGTATATATTTTAAAATCAAACCTTTGATTTATTTTGTGGATAAACTGATGATGGGGCGTATTGTTGTGCAAATATTTCTCAACGCCTCCGAAGAGAACCAAAAGATAACGAAATTATTAAAGTAAATAAATATAAATTTATTAGAGTTATGTAACTGCCTTTCGATTAAAGCAGTTATAAGTTATTTTGGCGTTAATTTCATACCAACCTACTTTGCCTTACTACTACTGTTCTAAAAACAGTATTTGAATGCCTTCTTGTTTTGTCTTCGTAATTAAATTTCAAGTACACAACACTAAAGTATTTTTGCTCAAGAAAACTTTAAAATAACAGAAATTTTAAATTTAGAAGAAAGCTATACAGCATAAATTTATTTTTAGCCAAAGGCTTCTTACAAACAGTCGTTAGCTAATTCTAAAAACAAATGCAGCAAACAGAACTTTTTATGAACTCATCGGACTTCCTTGAATAGTTTTATTATCTGAGCAGCTCGAAACGACACCTATAAAATGCTATAATAGTTGTTTACGAACTGTGCGTCCCACTTTTACTTATACTTAGTATCACACGGCTGACGAGACCAATCTATTATATATCAAAACAAAATTGATAAAAAAAAGTCGTTTGAAACGGTTTGTGTATGTTAGAGAACAATTTGAAATTAAATCTAACATTGGACTTGTTATTAAACTTTCTAGAAAACACCATGAATTTCATAATTCGCCCATTAAATGAATAACAATCTATCAGTAAAAACGCGTTTAGAAACGATTTGTTTGCACGTTTTAAAACTTAATGTATTAATAAATTGAATTTTTGTATTTTTGCCTTTAAAACTATAAGAGTTGTCTAAAACAATTTTTATGAAGAAGCAGTTTTTTTTAAAACTGCAAGGAGTACCTAAAAATACAAATCATATTCGACCATTCTTTCGGGACAAAATGAAATTCAACTACTAAACAAATCAAAAATACCTTCATATTTTGATAGTATTGAAAGTACTTTTATAAACAAATAAAACTATCAAAAAATCGTGTAACCTCTAATCTAAAATCCAAAGGGAAAAGAGATTTAAGATGATGAAAACATGTTTTTGGTACCGTCACAGAATATAACTGCACGAAATCAAAAACAAAGTTTACGTATTTTATTCGTAATATAGTCTAACTATGTTAAACATGCCAATTTATTTAAAAAACGAACATTCCGATTAATAGATCTTCACAAAATAATGTTAGTCATGTACTTAACAGTATTATTAAGATAAGTTCAGTGTTAGAAAATAACCGGCTGACCAACCAAGTCCCAGATAAAGGAGTTAACAAAATACCTCTCTTGGCCCCGATTGTCATGTTGCTAAAAATATTCTAACCATATACGCATGTTATTAGCATTGAACCGTTTATGCTCAGATCTTACAATAACTAACATAAAACATGAAATACAAATTTATCCCACACAACGTATGTCTGTAGTACAGAAATATATGTATTTATTGTAGATGTAACCCCTTCGATCATCTCCTTAGGTTAATAATTTACTGCCAAAGGATAATCTTAGAAAAATCTCACAGTTTCCATCTAAGTTTTTGTGTGACAAATTTTTAAATTATAGTCAAAATCTTGTGCATTTTTAGATAAATAAGACAGATTAAGTTTTCCCACATTGTCGTGTCTTTTAAACTGTTTTTGACAAGAAAAAAAAAAGTTGTTTGTTCGTTTGTTTGATGTTTTTTACTATTTGAAAATAAAAATTAAAACAAAAGCAACATTCTAAACACTTTCTAGTCCAGCAAAGGAGGGCTGCAAATTTTTGGCGAAGAAATTTTTTTAGAAAATTTTTTGGCTACTTTTTAGGGAATTTTTCTTATTTATAATTTATACACGTAAAATATTGTATTTGAAAATTATTGTATTCACATGAAATATATAACCTGTTTGCTAAATCTCGTCTTTTTTATTAAATCTACAAAACAGAATGGCAGGATTGACTTTCAATTTAAGGAAATCTATTTTTTGAAAATGTTAGCAACATTATTCAATTTAAGGTACAAAGGAATTTCGAATAATGGCAAATATTTTATTTGAAAATTTATGAACTAAACAGTCATTTTTTAAACTTTAAAAATATTTGAAGAGTTTTATACAATACAAAAAAAGAAAAAATATATGTACATATTTATAATTTACCTTAAAATTTCAACAGTTAAATTTTCGGCATCGATTTAATTCCTACATCAGCAGATGGTTGAGCAACTAATTTTCGACATTCATCAAATTTTGGATTATCCTTTTCCTTTAACAGTTGAAATATGACGCTTTCACTCGTTGTGACAACACACCCAAATTGCCTCAGTCGTTCCAGGGCCAAATCTCTATCCTGTAAAGTTCGTGACATGCAAGCATCGGCCACAAGTTGCACGTTCAGTCCACGTTCAAGTAAGTCCAATGTTGTTTGCTCGATGCAAACATGACACTGTAAAGAATATTTTCAAATGAGATCAATTTGATTTCCTACCATAGAGCTGTCCTATTTACCTCTATTCCAAATAAGACCACAGTTTTCAATTTATCATCGTAAATCTCTTCCATTTTACAAAGCACTTCATCTGTGGCCATGCTGAATTTTGTTTTGGTGCAAACAGCAGCAGCGTGGCAAATGTCGATTTCCTTCACAGTTTTCCCTAACTTTTCCGGATAGTGTTCGGTTACAATCAGTGGGATGTTGAACACTTTGCCAGCTTTAACCTAAACGATATAAATAAATGATTAGTCAAGCCTGTTACACATATTTGCACTTTGAAGAGAAAAGTAAGCTATTCCGGAATTTGTTAATAAACATAAGAAATAATCTAACCGCTTCTCCAATTTCTTAGCTTAAAATTCAATCTTTTACCATTAAGTTATCAAAGGTAAAATATTAGTGTATATTAAAAAACAGACCCTTTAATTATAGTAAATATCGGCGTCGAAATACAGACATAAGTTCGTAGATTTTATTGTGTAATGAATTAAGTGCGCAAAAGATAAGCAAAAAATTCGAAAACTTTTCGAACGTTCCCAATTTCATGTTTGCATTTCTGATAATTTAATTATTTTGGAAATGGAAGGAGAATATTAAATGCAGCTTTTAGTTTATCTGCATTTCTGAGATTGATGCCACAGTGAATCTTAAGCATTTGTCAGAAAAAAATAGAGGTATGTACATATGTAGATGGAAATTATCGTGGATGCAAAACATCACTGAAAATTGCTATCAGAGGAAAAAAAATATATGGGATGATTGGATATCTTCATAACGAAGGCGCATTGCAGAATATATTGGAGAACCCAGTAATAGACAGGTTTTCTTCAAAATCCTAAAAACGCTCTATAAATAAAATCAAAATTCTTGGAGGAAGCTATCAAACTTCATATATCAATATACAGTGGACCCGCGGTAATCCGACAAACGTTTTGCAGGGCGGTGTCGGACTATCGAATTTGTCGGATTATAGAGTACTGCCTAAGACCCCCCTATAGTCCGGAAGTTTTTGAAAAGGATTACCTTGTAATCCGACAAATTACAAATCAAAGATTCTATTTGAACTACAAATCATACTACATACATATGTATGTACATATATAATATGTACATATGTGGAATTTAGTAAATTAAACATCACAATCGAGCACAACAGTGATGGCGCGTACAAATTACAACCTGTTCAATCATGTAATATATAGTATGTACATTATTAGAGAAGAATTGCATGTGCAATCAACAGTGATAGGCATGTCGGATTACAGGGGGCGCCGGACTAGACAGGGGCCGGATTATCGGGGGTCCACTGTAATTGGTAATTTATCGTGCAGACAACCCTATAAACTGAGTGTTTGAAACCCCATTTCTTTTAGGACTTTTTCTCCACTCATTCAAATCCTTTCCAACTATTTAACTGATAAATAAATACATCATTTATACTCGTTATCTGAAAATATACACGTCGTTGTTGCTTGTAACTTTTTAGTCACGGCAACTTGGGCCACATATACGGGTCTTTTATAAGGTCCCAATCACATTCTTTGGCTTTTTATTTTGAGGGCCAAACAGTGACGGCAACCTTTTTTTTCCAGTCCTCGGAAAAATTTTGTTCTTACTTTTATAATCCCTTAACAAGTGACCAAATCTAAGGCATCTGAAACACCTAATTGATTTTGAGATGTAATCTAACAAGATAAGGCATAAAAACAGATGGCATTTTAGATAGCAGAAGCTTATCAGCAATTAATAAAATTCAAATCAGCAAACTTTACCATTTTGTTGGCGTTTGTGACCATTTCACCAAAATACTTCATAACCGGCCGGAATTTCTCCTGCACATCGCAAAGAAGAAAGAGAGTTGTTTTTGGATTCAACCTCCCAAGCTTTGCGGCGAGGTTTCTAGCCATCGTACTGTAGAAATTTAGCAAAATAAATAAATATGTAAATCTTAATTATGAAGGAACTGTCAAACAGACTTGAAAGCTGACAGCTTTTGAACGTTTTTTTTGTTGCAACAGCTGGTTGCACTGCTTGAGGTACTGCCATATTCAAATCTAAATGGAAAAAGATTTTGCATTCACTTGCTAAATTTTCTAAAGAGGTTAATTTGAAGTAATGTAAAATTTGTTTTGATTAATTAGAAATGGCTTTTAAAATTGAACCCTTTTTTATCCGCAAAGCCAAAAAACTGTAAATCATTAATGAGCTGCAAAAATAATGAGTGTACTAAAAAACGTATCTATTCTAAAAAAAAAAAAAACTACGGACAGGTATACCAACATCTGTCGATAAAAAATCAAATCTAACTAATCCACTCCATCCTGAAAGAGAAAACACAATAAAAAAATTGACAGGTAGAGTCTGCCACAACATCACGAGCAATAAAAATAAGTAAATATCGAGTGAAAACGATTGCGAAAAGTGCTTAAAAATGTCTCAATGAGCTCGCAACAGTTTAGCCGAATATCGAGTGTTAAAAGTGTCCGGTTGTGATGTGATATCGATGGAAAAATTGTCCCATAATGCCAGCAGTTCGGACAGTATTTGTTGTGTGAAATGTGATTCGGTTCGCCCTGGATTTTAGTGTTGGGCGCCGAAAATTCAACGCCAATGAGTCGTCGACAGTCGCTGGATCGGCCAGGTGCGTTTCGTTATGCCGCTAAAGCGGCGAGCGGGTTCCCAAATTTTGGGCCGCACGATATGCAAGTGGTTTTTTGGTTTCAAATCGAGCAAATATTTGGAAAGTGTCAGATTAGGGAATTGGCCGAAGAAAAAAGTTTCATCTTGCACTGTGCTAAAAATAAAACGAGTATTTTCGTGCGTTGCTCTTTCTCACGAATACATGCAACCGGGATGCATGTGTGGCTTTGATTATGTAGTACCCGATGTGAAATGAAAGTTTGCAATTTTTGCCCGTTTACGCATAATTCGTTTGTTCCAGCTGAAATTTTTCCTGGATGATCTGCGGCCGCACGTTTAGCGTCCGCTTAATTACAGAGTGGGGCCCTCAAGGGTGCTGCGGCCCCAGATCAGTGCACTCGGAAAGTGGAAAAGTAAAATGGCAGCCCGGAGTGGTTGGGGTCGGCAACCCTTTATTAGAAAGTGTCGCCATTATCGGCAGGGTTTTCTGCTTGGACGTGAGCTCAAGAGCGATTTTTGCCAGATTAGAGTGCACAATGGATGTAAACAAACCATAAAATTAGTAAAAGGATTTTTTGGAGCCGACCGACACTACCCCTAGGTCGTTACGCAGCAAGTACCCTTAAAATTTTTACACTTTAACATTTTCGTCGCTTGCAAGAAGGCTCCCGCGGGGACCGCAATTTGCGCGAGCGAATCAGCCGCGGACAGCCCCGGAACGAGTTTTTCTCGGGCCGCGCGGAGGTAACGTGCTGCAACATTTTCAACTAATGGAGGTGCCGCTAGAAGTTGTACAAATTGGTGTTTACATTTTTGCACTATCTGCCTCCGCGGAGCAGCGGCGGCGGTGCACTGACCCTAATAATTCTGATTCCGGCGGCGGGCCCCGTGCGCGTAAATCGGGTAGCGGCCACAAAGGCGGCCAGATTAAAATGTTTGTAAATAGCGTTTATGCGGTCGGACGGAGTTTCACTGGTGCTCCATAGCCAGAGCCAGGGCGAGTTCAAGTTCATGAGCTCGCCTCGCTGCCATCACCACCGAAGAGACAAAAGTTTAAATTTATTGAAGTTATGCGCTTGAACTTGAAATTTCAAGGCAATATAACCCATGATGTATGCACGCTGCTCGCAGCACGTGAAAACCACACCAGCCAAAATAATAATGAGATTAAGCCGCCTCTACGGGGGCTCTCGTTGGCGCGGGCTGCGACCCACTCCAAAAAAGAATTTGCATTAAATCCGTTTAGCGCTACCTACAATTGTTAATATCTCGATTTTTATGTAGTCTAGCTTCGAATGAACATCGCAAATTATGCTCTTTAATTCCACAGACAAATTATAGCAGTCTATTGAAAAATAAACAGAACAATCTTTCATTTGTTCTCACTATTCATCAAAACGTTGCATGTTATTTATTTCACAATCCTTAATTTTGAGCTAAAAGGACTCTTTCCAAGCCGACCGTGAAAAGACTGCATAAAAATTACTCATTGAGGTACTACACCTTGATTTATTTTCACATTTCATCAAAACAAAACGCTATAAGCTTACAATTCCTATTGAAACATTTTCCGAACTAGCTAGATATAATACATAACTACTTTCTTTCATTTATGATAACTAGTTTTGTAGCAATGTTATCACGTTTTTATCGTTCAGAACACCAAACACTTGCTTTTCTTTAAAATGTCTTGAACATTAGAAATCACGAATAGGTCATCTTCTCTGGCATTATTATACAAAATTTAATGGTATAGTACATATTATGATAAATTACATAGATTAATTTTATCGTATAGTTTTTCCACCTCTTTATTTAAAATAATATTAAGGTGTTTTCAATCAAATTCCTTTTTTTTCATTGACTTGTTTTATTTAATCCTCAAATCGGTTAGTTATTTGCGTCTTTCAAACCAAATGAGCCAGTTGGAACAATATTGGTACGAATAGAAAAATTGGAGAAAATATTCTTTATACTAATTTAATTAAATTTTGAATACCTCTATCCTTAAAGTTCCGATTTACACCTTTGTACGGTTTGAAGACTAATTCTGTAAAGCCTAAGATTTTCACTTAACATTTTACTTAATATCAAAGAACTATGTACATACATATGAACATTTTAAATTTTGTCTTTAGCAGATCTTTAAAAAATTAATGACAATTTATGCCATATCAAATTGTTTGCTTCAGAATCCTTTTACCGTGGTAACGAATGGGGTAATATTGTTTTATACATATTACAAAAATTTCATGGAATTCCTTCCACAGATTTCCTGAAAAATCAAGAATTTGGTTTTAATTCTGAAAATTGTTTTGTTTCAGAACTTTAAACAAATCCAAACCAAACGTCACATTCAATGAAAATCAGTAAAAGCACTTCCGGGAAATTACCTGAAAACTATTCTGAGCAGAATTCAAAGTTCGTCCTATTTTATTTATGGGTTTGTCACCAGATAATTGGCCACCAATTATAGTTATACAATATACATACAAAGAGATTACGGGAAAAGTGTGAAGTTGAATTGTTTTAATTAACTTTATTTTTCATGAATCTCCAAATTAATAGGCCTAATATTATTATCAATGTCAAACCTTCGATAACTAGAATCCGGAAACAAAATAGCAAATTAAAAGCAAAACAGCTGTTATAAATAGAGTACCCCGACATTAAAATTATGACCAACTAGAAAATTTAAAGAAATTCTATTTCTCTTCGATAAATACTGTCTTATATATGTAACTATGTAAATAACCGGAAATTGGGACTTTCCAATTTGTGAGCGAAGGGTGCAGGTAATACTCAATACATTCATAATTAAATAGACCGTTTTTCAGGAGAAAAGCAATAAAGTTGTCGCCAGCACACATTAAATAACAATAATTTTGCATACATGCCATCGGCGGGATACGTACTGTATTTTGTTTTTTATATCTGCAAATATCTCCCCAAGATTTGAATAAATACGCAAAATTGAAGTAGTTAAGTTTAAGGTGTGAAATATAAGAATTAAAGAACATTTAGTAGGTACTCAAATTCTAATTACGATAAACATTTGTCGTATAAATAAAATTTCTATTAATTAAACAATCCAACAGTAAAATGCTGTCTACGTCCAAAGCTCCAATCATAAAAATTGTGATAAAGGCACTGTAATTTCAGGGAACATGATAACAATAATGTGTGCATGTAACAAAACAAAAACTTCTTAAGACGTTGAATAAAATACAAAACGTAAGAAAATGCTAAAAAGCTAAGATGTTTCAAAACAGTCTTGAGGCAGCTTTTAGAACACTTGGATGCCAGAAGTGGCCGCAATATTGATTCAAGTGGGAGGTCTATTCACAGGCTCTCCAACAAAAGTAAGCTCCTCTCTGCGTGTAACCTGTTGAGACAATTAGAGAGCCTTAACTTTATTATTTCGTTCAAATTTCCCAAGTTTGCCCTAGATTTTGTCCTGGTGGCGTTGCACGCCCAGCGGCTAATAGAGTCCCCGAACGAAAAAACGAAAATTATTTTTATTGATTGGCGACAGAACGCCAGAGGCGACGGTCATACACACCCCAAATGTCCCCCAAAAAAAAAATTCGGGTGGATACGAGCGCGGAGGGAGGGAGGGAGCCTCATGAATTTTTTCGCATGTCGAAAAATTCCCGAAAAAATCAATGCAAACAAAGCACCTGTCGTTGCAAAATATCAACGTTGCATTTATTTATCTTGCCAAACTGAGAGACAAGCGAACGCCCGAAGTGTGGCCCCATCATCTCGGGGCGATTATCGCGCACATGGAAAATTCATCTTCGTCACGCGATTTGCATTTTCTCATCATCACACGCATTTCGGATCATACATACTATTACTTGATTTCATGTGTAAGCACTCAAATGTTGTCAACACTGATTAAATTTCGATATTTTTGTTCGGTGCGGTCCTCGCATCGTTCGCATGCCTCGTAAATACATACAAAGCCAAACAGTCTGGGGCCCCAGCCCGGCCTCCTCCTGTCCTGACTTGGGCGCCTTCCTCCAGATCGGGGGGCTCCGCTCCGCGTCCTGCTCCACCTTAAGAGTGCGCCCCGCTCCGATGGGGTACGCGCCGCGGCAGCGCCGTGCCTCAGCCGTGCCCGGGGAGCCCGAGAGCCCCGCCACACATCGGCGAACGGCCGCCACACAAAGGTAACATTTATAGATCAATATAATTGGCTTATTATCCTCCATACTGGTCCTATTATCGCGGGACGTGTTTACCTTTGTCTACAAGCGTCCGCTCGCTCGTCATGGTAAAAAACTTTGCGAAAAAAATGCGAAACTCTAAGAAATTGCCCAAGAAAAGAATTCTCCGATACAATCGAACCTGACCAGGGCCTGCTCTGGCCAAAAGGGGGGGGGCCTCGCTGTTTTCCCGTTGAGATCCGCGGAATCTGAATCTGAATCTCGCGGACGACGATGGACAGATTCATCTCGGTGCAGAGTGGCGGCTGCTCGCAATTTGCTTCACGTTCAGCGTCGGCCCCAACTCAAATCGGGTGCTTCCCTCCCGGCCCCGGTGTTGAGGAAGCCAAAGGTGGCTCAACTCGACACTTAATTTTCCACATCTCGGGAGCTCTTTCCGTAGTTGTGGGGCTCTCGCGGTCTCCTCCATGTGAAACATGCTGAAATCTCTTTGTGAGAAATTACATGCAAATTAGATGCGTCGACTTCTCGAAGTTTATCGTAATTATCATCAGAGATGAAAAAAACATTTTTTTTTTTTTAGCGATATTTCGAAGCAGTCAAAACAAAGGCGATTTTTGGATAAATCGAGGGTAATAGACTCAGCGGAAGAGGAGCAAGTCATTTGAGTTTGCTTAGAACCGTGAAATTACTAAAATGAAAGCGTCATGACATAATTTGCACATACAGCGAGTAATTTTTATGTATTATTTGATTTAATGGCAAAAAACAATAATTTATTTTTATTCATGTAAAATTTTTGAATAGCAAATACCTCATTTCATATAACTTTTGGAAATAATTATAATTTCTACTAAGCAAATACTTCTTAAAATGGTTTAACAAATTATTCCATATACAATCTGTGCAAAAAATCTATTTTAAAATGAAAGCGTTCATTTATTACTACATATTATTAAAAAAAAACACTTTGTGGTATTTATCCATTTTTGCTTAAAGAAAGACTTTTAACCTTTCCCAATTGAGACAAATCAGGTGTTAAATTCTCCTGAGCCAAAAGTTTGCCCTTTATAATAATGTTTGTTGGTTTATTCGTGTGTTTTTAAAAAGGTGTAACCATCGCAGTGTAGGCGAATTCTTCGAACTGCAAGAATTTTTATCTACCTATTCAAGACAATATGAATAGCAACCAACGCTATGTTGTAAAATTTCATGACAATTGACAATGAGATGATTATCTATTTCCGCGCCAAAAAGGCCTCACAATGATTAGGTAGATTCTCTTTAAGGCTCTTTTAAAGTTGGCTAAAAGTTCAATAATTTTTAACCAATTAAAGAAAATTCTTGTTTAAGTTAAGTGTACTTGTGGAAGAAATGTTACATGTTGAACAGAATAAATATAACAAAAATGAAATTTAATTATACCACTCCCTACTAAAGCAATTAATTGAAAAACTCATTCGTGGAAAATTTTCGCATTCAATGATTGAAAACTTAATGAAAAATGTTTTCAAACTTCTCTTCACTGTTTTATTCATTTACTACTCAGCGGCCATAATTTAATGAAAACATTTTTAATAAAGAAGATGATAATTTTAAAATATGTACATAATATAGCAAAGTAAATTATTTGGAACGGAAATATATTCTAAACTTATTTGTATTACATATTTCGTAATCCGTATAAATCATGCAATAAATGTACACAAATCTACATTGTTGAATGTTCATATGAGCTGCATAGTATAAATACAATTCCTGGTTGCCAAAAAAACACCTTATATGAAAATATTTTAAGGTAATTGGATGGCATCAGAATGAGAAAGACTAGTATTTTTTAATATGTATTTTATTTTTTTCGATTTAATTATCGTTATTTAATTACTTTGAAAGTGTACTTGACTTCAACATTATGCCATTATTGGCACTGAACTCACAATTAAACTAATAACACCATGACAAATATAATCAAATAGCTAAATAAATTTAACACCTGATATTAGCATTCAGCAAATATATCCCGCCCAATGCGTCATGAAGCCATTAAACATTCCTATCAAAGTGCCAACATTCCTTCCCGCACACTATAGAGAGGAGTGCTAATTGTGTTTATCAGTAATTTAAAACTAATGCAGTGTTATTGACTTCGCCGGCTAGCCCTTTGCAGCTCAAAGGGGAGATGTACATATATGGAAATTACAAATCAAAGCAAATTATCTCAAAGCTCCCTAAATAAAGTGTCGTATTTCTAGAATGGGAAATTCCACACGTTATTTCGTCAGTAATGAGTGAGCAACATGTGACCACTAATCACCAAAATGAAATCTCATAAAACATCTATGACCGGAGGTCAGGCGGTTACTAATGTAACCCGCCAGCTTTGATACAAATGAAATCAATAAGCGTCCACCCCCTCACGAAAAAATAAATAAATTTAATTCAATCTGCTGGCCCATAGGAAGGATGGTCGCTGGACCGAAACTGTTGCACAGAAGGGCAGCCAATTTTTCCAGAATTCTGCCCGATGCGAGTAACTTTACTTCCATTTGAATTATTTTTAGTTTTCCGCTTTCATCGAATTTGCTAGCTTCGGTAAATTAATTAAAATGTCGGTGGTATCACTCGAAAAATCAGAGGTAAGGGATCATACAGTGTTCAAACACTTTCATTACCAAACTGTCTATTTTAATTTGGCAGCGTTCGATTTTGTTTGATTCAAAGTGAGAGTGAACAAAATTTTAACTGCAGTCGCAACAAATTTCCAGTTTTTTCGCTGTTGCAATTTTTATTAAAAAATGATTTATCAATTTGTTTCAAGTAAATGGATTCAATATTTATGCACTGATGCAATCATTTTGTGAGAAACAATTAATTACTGATTCAGAGGACAATTTAATGCTGCAACAATAATTCAATCTCATAGCGTAAATTTTTTGGGAATGGGGAATAGGAAGTATACCAAACCAATCAGGTTTACATGTACTAAACCATTAGAGTTTTACTATACATTATAATTGAGTCCATTTAGAAAATATGTTTAAAAAATTCTATTATACGTAATTTTAAAAAGCAACATATGAAAATTGCGTATCAAAATTGAATAAAAAATCCATGATCTCGTGTTTACAGATTCAATAATGGATCAGTAGGGCTATTTAAATATTTTAAAAAATCACTTGCATTCTACCACCGAAAAACTGGTGCTCTAACAGGCAAGGACCTAGTTACCATCAATTTAATGATTCCAAAAACATGATATATATCGTGAACGGATATTTATTTTATCATTCCCCAAAACACTTTCACTCGTCTTCCCAATCACCATCGAACAGCTTTCAATCCCATCGAACATTTTTGGGAAGAGATAAAATCAAAAAATCATAAGTATGTACTATTTAATTAAAGACCTCAGGTTTTTCTGTTACATCGGTTGGTTAAAACGAATTGAGTTTATTTTGACATTTTCGTGAGGACATTTATTAGTGAATATCAGATATAATATTGTTTGCGACGCGACGTATATTAAAAAATAACCAGAAACACGAAAGGTTTAATTTATTGAATCTCGTACCAGCGATATAATTTTTTTGACGGGAACTTTTCCGCGTGCTGCGAGGACAGATGTACAAACAGAAAAGTTTTAAAAATTGGTGTTTTGGTTTTTTTTTTTTAACAAATATTTCTAGCACAGTGCTCATATTTGACGCTTACTGCAAATACCATAACCACGTCCATCCTCCATTCATCCGTTAATAAAATGTTGCAAATCGATATCGATACACTTTTCGTTATCGAGTAACTAAATTAAAAGTTTGCATGCACATGTGGTTTCCATGAGAGTACACCCAATTCTGTTTTTACACGGTTTTAACTTAACACGGTATAGAAAAAAAAACTTGATTCCGTTTTTACACAATTTTATTCGATTTAGCACGATTTAAATTTTAAAGAAAAATTGTATGTACATATGTACATGTAGTTTTATTAACCATAATCTTCTAGACTAGAAATATTTTTTTCTATCTATCTTTTAATTTGTTTTAATGTTTAAGAATTTAATTATGTACCTTTTGTTTATTTTGAAGGATATGGAACTAATACCCTTTTTTCTTATGTACAGTAATGTCTCGCTAATCCGAATTAATTATTGCAAGGGGTTAACCGGATTAGCGAATCATTCGGATTAAGTTATACGTACTACATTTTAATTACATTTGAAAAAATACGCTTCGTTGAATAAAATAAAGTATATTTCTTTTTAATATTTGTTTCTGATTATTGGTATATAAAGTAAATAAAAAAAATTCGTAAATCCCCATATAAAAATGTTGGTATCATTTTACTAACTTGTTCGCAGTCGATAGGTCATTCGGATTAGCGCGGTATTCGGATTAAAGGTGATTCGGATTAGCGAGACATTACTGTACTTCATGTCTTTTTTTACACGTTTTTTTCTGGAACGTATCTACCGTGTAAAAACAGAATTAGGTGTACAATAATTATGATATCATCAATCTTTTGTCCTTCTTAGTTCTACTTAGAAAGAAATCTTAATATTTAGTTATCCCCTAATAAATTGTATAATTATTTTTTTGAATGGGGACAGTTTTTTCCTTGATAATTACTTAAAAGATGCTAAGTAATTGAATTGTAACAGAAAAATGGTCGCAGACCACCAGGATCTGCAAATGGGGCGCAGGAGTAGAAAAGTAAAACAATCAGCGAAGTCGCTCATCGCTGACATCTTTTCCATATTCAAATTCCTCTCGGTCCCGGTGATGTCTTCGCGACTCCTCCTGTGCACACCTTCGTCGCAGTTGAGGAGCACTTGATGGAGAAAAAAACACCGCCCCGTGGGACCGAAGACGACGAGGGTGCGGGTGAGCGCGGAACACATGCCCTGCGTGCCCGCTGTATCTAAGTATCTAAAAGTGTCTATGATTCTGTGATTTTGTGCGCACACACCGTGCCGTGTCACGTATCACTCACCGGAGCCGCCAACTCGCATCTCGTTCGCGGCTGACGCTGCGGCCGGTCAAATCGCTTCAATTTTTACCTTTTCTAAGGCGGACTTCTCCGCTCCACGTTCTCAATAATCGGAGAACACTCGCATTCGATAAAAAGGGGAATCACACGTCGGGAGAGGAGGGCTCGAGGGCTCGAAGGCGCAGGAGGAGGATGTGGAACACGGCCAAGAAAATGACTGTTTTTCTTTTCTGTATAGAAGCGAAATTGGAAAGCATCAAATTGGTGAGCCATTTCCTGTGGGAACGAATATTTATTCTACTTCCTTTTTTTTTTATTTTGTGTTTATCTATGGCATTTATGATGCCTCCGAAGACGTGCTCAACACCGCGATTCAGTGAAGTTGCATCACGAAAGTTTTTCTGTAATTTAAGGTCGACCCATGCCGCCACCCCCCCTCGCTTGCGCTGTGCAGGTACTTTATTCAGTCATTGCGCCTAACTACCGCTGCCCCTGCTGTTTGGGTGCTGGGGAATTACCAGGTGGAAGCAGGTGCAAACTTGTTTCTTTCACTTACATTCATTTTTTTTCTTTTCTGGAAGCGATTTTCTTTATGTGAATGAATTTCTTTACGGAGTCTATCTGATCTTGAAATATTTAACAGTCAGTGAATTGCAAATTCGTTGGATGTTCAAATACTCATTTTTATTATATCTTCCGATTTGTTTGCATATTTCATTTCTTATGCAAATTAGTTTTTTTTTTTTCTTCTAAAAATATTATATTTAAATAAGTTAGTAATTCCATCCTTATTATAAGTACCTAATCTATAAAAAATTGTCTATAACTAAATTGCCTGTCAAATGATCATTAATCAATAATTAAATAGAACAATATTCTTGTTTGTTCCATATTTCAATATCTGTGATAATTTTATACAGTTGTTTTAACTGCTTTAATGCTCAATTGATATTATCGTCATTTAGTTTAATCAATCGTCAAATATCTCAATGTAACAGATCAAAAAAGATATGTAATTAAATTACGCACGCAAAATGTCTTTAAACCGTGAAAAACACATTTTTACCAAATGTCTAGGCACATGAAGTGAGTTATTTATTTTATCCAACTAGATTAAGCCTCTCAGACTAGTATTTTGTGTTGCTTCTTTTGTTTCACAATTTCGGTGCAAAATAAAGTAACAATTGTGTAAATATGTTTTATTTAATTTGTACAGCGATATGTTTTCTTTTCTTGCATTTAGAGTTTAGCCATATATACGATTTTACAAATTTTTTAGTCGATGAAGCATGTCGAATAAAACTTCTCTTGAAGTCATAAAGTTATTTTGATCTCAGAAAAGTAACTGCCATACATTCAACATAACATGAAACAGCTACTCAAACAACAGTCGATTGTCAAAGTACGTATGTACGTAAAAAAAATTGTTCTCTATCGAATGAAGGGTTATGCACTCGTCGTTATTTTGTTCGTCACCCGAGATGATGCAACCAAAAACTACTCATGCATGGTATATTCCTTGTGCTCGTAGATAAAATTTAATTCGATGGTTCGCAGGGATTAGCACTATAAGATTTCTCCCTTTTCTGCCTTTCACAATTCTAATCCCGCTTATGCAATTAAAGAATCTTCAAAGCAGCAGCCTAGGTTAATGTTTTGTTGTGTGTGGTTCTCTAGTTTTCGAAATATTTATTTTATTTGTTCTTAATATCTGCCCATGTCTGTAAAAATTATCCATTATATTTATGTTGCGTTACATTTACATATTATTTTTTTTTGAAACTGTATCATTGACGTAGGAGAGTCAAAAACACTTCATGTTCCAAAAATATTTTATTTAAATTGTGAAACAATTCACCGAGCGACATGTTTCGCTTTACAAGGGCATCATCTCATCAGGCTATGCATTAATTCTTAATATCCGTTATATTGTTTAAATGTATTAGAAAAATTGGTTGGGTATAAAAGTGGACTATATTTACTATTTAGAAAATCGAATTGATCATTTAACAATTCTTCTAATTTCAAATATTTCTGCTTTGTTTAATATTGCCCCTACATCCAGGCTATGCAATAATTTTACGTTATCCAATATACGTGTCACGTAAATGATTGGGTTCTCTATGTAAATATCTTAACAATCGTCATATTTAATTTCATAAAGCCTGCCTTTTATTTTTTCCTTTCAGGTAAATTTTTAATAGGAGAACCCCGCGAATTTGACCCTGCAGTTACATTTTTTCATAATTTAGAAAAAATTTCTGGCATTTCTGCGATGAACTCTCCCTTTGCCAAATTGTTATGCTTTCTCATAAAATGAGCTAGGTAATCTTTTTGGTTTATTTATGCCATCACCCGTTTTTCACCTCACAATATTGTGAAAATTGACTGGCCGTTTCAAATTACATGACTGCCCCCCAATTGAAATTGAATTGTGCGAGGTTCAGCCGTTTTTTATTTTGTTCGTTATACTTCCAATTAAAACAAAATTCTGAAAGTGTAGATGATGTTATGATTCGCGCTAATGAAGCCTCAACCGCACTCCGTGTCATTTTAAATATTTCCGTTTATATCGTCAAGATATTAAATTTCAGCTTTTCCCCCGGAATCGAATCGAATTAAAATTCTGAAAATAAACAATTAATGTCAATCGTTTAATAGATAGATTCATTACCTTGCGGATATTGAGAATCTCGTTAATTAAAATTCTCATCGGAAATTAAATAAAAAAAATACTTCCGACATATCAGATTACAGTAAGTAAATTTTCATCTGGCAATGATCTAATTCAACATCTTTGGGATGATGATTAAAATCTTAAGAAATGGCGTAAAAAAGATGTGTTTAAATCGTTCAGCAGCATTCATTCTATCGGTCGTTGTTGTTTTTCTTCACTTTGTTTCGGATTCGACCGCTTCCAGAAAATGTGTGTTGTGTTGTATTCTGCACAATGAACGGGAGAATAGGAGGAATCCCGAAACATTCAGGGGATGACTTCGTTGATACGGTCAGGAACATTTCACCGAATTCTGGAGGACGCGAAACATTCGCTGAACTTATGATTGGGAAGGAAGGAAAGGAAAGGAAAGGAACCGAGCCGCGGAGGACCACACCACACCACTTCCAGCGCGCTCTCCCGGCACTGCCAAACCTAATCCCGCTCATTCCCGTCCGTGGTGGTCGCACCGCACCGCACGTATCGGTCGCGTCGTACTCCGTCGTTCGTAGGTAAATGATCTCTCGCATTCGCACTGCATTCACGGCGCTGCGTCGATGTAGTGACCGTGTGCGAAGCACGCACACACCAAACGAGAGTGTGTTTGTATGTGTGCCAAATTGCTACATATACACAATAAATCCGGCAATATTTGTCCTTCGGCGACGGAACGTTGCGCTCGTCGAAGCGACGAATTTTCGTGAATTTTGTTCCTGCCTGGCCATGCCGTTGTGTCTTCGCGCGCATACCAGTGTTACCATTTGTCACAGCGCTCGCGCTTCATTTCACTCGAAGGCGGGTGGCTGACGGCCGCAAGACGAAGATGGATATAAAAAAGAATTTTTTTTTTTTTTATATAGGTATTTCGGCGCACTTACATTTCTGCGAGAGAGTGAGCACGCGGCCCTCAGCTAACGATGTGTAGTAAAAGTTTATAACACGACACACGACACACCGAATAAAATTTTCGTGCGACGGACGACGGAACGGCGAGAGTCTGCCGCTGTGTGGTGTGCACGCAAAACTTTTTATCGACTGAAGTGATTTTCCGTGGAAGATAATTTTCGTCAGGGCGCAAAACAAAAAAACGGTCGAGTGCCGCGGCGCGGAGGGCCATCACAATAAATTAATCAATTAATAAAGCGCCGACGACGTTCATTTTTTTTATTATATTTTTGTTTCTGCTCCGTTTTTCTTTTACTTATTATTTTTCTGTTTTATTTTATTTTTTTTTTTGGTACGGTGGCAAGAGGCAAGGTGCTGCCTCTGCCCCAAGTGGTGCGGTGCCTGCGAGAGATAAAAAGTGCAAGATTCGCGGCGGATGGCCGGATGACTGTGTCATGTCAATCGTCGGGTCTGAATGCATGAAGAAAGCCTAAGCCCGGATTACACAATCGGCCGCTATTAATCCGCGCGTTGCGTTTCCGTCTGAGCTCAAGTGGACTCAGATCGCGGCCGTTGTGCAATTGTGATTCAAATAATATCGCGACGGTGCGTTTTGTTTGTAAATAGCCGGTTTTGAACGGATAAATCTTAAATAGCAATCATTCGAGGAGATTCACACCCTCGAGTGGATAAGTTCCGGATATGGATTAATCGGACGACAGGTCTCAAAGGTGAGAAAAGTCATCGCTAAAAAATATAAATAAATAAAAAAAAAATTAAAGGGTCGCAACGATGGAAATCGTGATGAATTAATTTTTTCTCATCCATAGGTATATATCAGGCGGGGGGCCCCCCCCCTTTATAAGGAGGCCGGAGAGCAAGAATAGAAATTTCTCCCCATTGTCCTTTGTTTTAAATGATCGACGCGAAATTTTACGTGACCGCGCGCGTCCTGTTTACATTTTACATATTCACTTTACCTCACAAGCCGCTGAGAGCCCTGAATGAGATTCCGGTGGCTCTGGTACTCGGGATGCTGCGATGATGCCTCTGGCACGCTGAGCACAAGAAATTGATTTTTCTTGAATCCTCTCGACAGTTCCGATCCCGCTTAACTGTATGTGGGGCTCCTCCGTATGTTTTTCGTGGGTGCTGCTGCTGCTGCTGTGCTCTGTGAGTACCGGGGGCCCCGGGATTCGGTCAGGACGCGCGGCTGTCTTCTTTCCGCCTCTCCCGGTTCTGTGGCCCATTGGCTCCCCCACTTGAGATGGATGATGAATGCGATAAGATGATAATATGGTGGTCGCAAATGTCACGGGGCTTTTTTGGGGAATTCTACTCCTTTTTGCAATGCTCCGGGAGCACCTTTTGTGTATATACTTACACTCCTTAATCCCGAGAACAATCGATTGCTTGCGTGAACTGAAAACTATTCTTGGCGACGTTTTTTTAGCTGCTGCGCCCCCGCTCTGGAGTTTGGCTCCTTCATTCATTCTGGGACTTTTACGGCAAAATTTATTGGGATTGTTAAGTTTTTAAAGGCCCGTAAAATTATGTTTGTTTATTTCCTGGACGCTCCAACCAAAGTGTTGGGAAGCTGAGGAGATCTTTTCTTTCGCCCACAAACAGCAAATTGAATTCCTCCTGTCCTGAATGCAAGAAGTCCATAAAAGTTGGGTGGCATGGACGGATTCTAAAAGTCTCGACTTGTTGAGACGTTCAAAGAAAAAAGGAGACTCCTTCAAGTTGTAATTCAGATCCGGTGGCTGTTTGTTTTCGCAGTTTGGGCTGTCTGGGAACTTGGGTTTTTCTTTATTTTGAAAAATATCTTTATAGCTGTTTGAACAAGTTTTTTGCTCACCTACTGAAAAAGTGTCATCTTGTCGCCCAACTACAGACATTGGCTTACTGCTTAAGTAGATCCTTTTCTGTGGAGGTATTTCTTTGGCGTCGGGATTAGATATAATTAATCCCTTTAAATGCATAAACTTAATGTTTAATTAGTTCTTCCTTTAAGTATGAACAATTCTCTTTTCTGAAATATTCTAATAAAAGCTCCCTTACACGAATCAACACTGTTGTATGTGCTGCAGTTGGCTTGTAATTAATCAATCACCGCACGCATTCGATGTTTAAGCAATGATTTATAAACTAACTATCTAGAAGTTTTTGATAAGAACTATCTTACTCTGATTTGGCGAATATTATGCAAACGCCAGCAAGCACAAAGTTCGTTCATGGTATGGGGTTCCATTTCTGCTAATGGAGATGTTGATATTGTGATTTTACAAGGATATCACAATGCCAATCGTACATCAATCTATTGAAGAGAGTAAAAATAAAAATTAAGGAACTTATGGAAAGCTACAAATTGATTTTACGCAAGACAATGCTGCCATACTCATCGAGAAGGTGGTGAAAAAGTTGAAGAAAAGAAAATGTTGCAGTTTTAGCTTAACCTGCATATTCCGGGGACAAAATATTATTGAAAATGTCTGGGGATGGTTGTGGAAGAAATTTTATGAAGGTGGAAAATAGTACATAACGAGTAATGATCTGTTCTACTCTATTAAAGCTACTTGGAGAGAAATACCATTTGAATTACTAAAAATTTTGAATAATTTATTACCAAATAGGAGTTTTGGAGTTTGCAAAAATAATAAGTACAGTATAATTCCAAAATAGAGTTTTATTTGAAGAGACCATTCATGTGCCACATGTGCAGTCGGCTATTTATACATTTTCAGGAATTATAGCTAACTGTAAAGTTGAAGAAAGAAAAAAACGTTGCACGTTTCCTTGGAAGTATCCTTCCTTTTAAACAACGATGTACAATAATCGGTGGGATGTTTAATTATATTTGATATAAATTCTTGACTGGAAATTCAATTAAATAGAAATATTTTTCTAAGAATAAAATACTTCACGTTAGATTGGTCTTGTATGTTCCAGTCGTAAAGTGGGTGGCAGTCATAAAATAAGAGGCAGTCAGAAAAACTTGAAAAATTATTTGAAATTAGAAATAAATTAAAACATGCTAAATTCACGTTAAATTTGCAAAACAGTCTGTGACTAAATTGCCTCATTAACTTCACTTGAACCTTTAATATTTAATAAAAAATAACAGTGACAAATTTTCATTATCCACGACTAATTAACAACAAAATACAGTCTATTCAGCATTCGGTTCGGAACAGTTGTCTCGTTCACTTTATGTTATATGTTACTGATTATACCCCATTTTATGAAAAACTAGTTTGCTGTAGGTCGTCAGAAGTGAATTGTAAAATTTTTTTTATCTTGTTCTCAACTTCCAAAAAATCAATTTTAATTGTATGTACATAATAGTACAATGTTGGACAAAACTCAATAAACTCTAAAGAACTCTTGAATCTTCCTTAAATAAAAATAGCACGAGAAACAAATATTTTTTTCGAAAATTATGATTCCATAGACTGACAAAAGTGAAAAAGCTATAGAACCTTAAATTTAAAAAAAAAAAAAAATTAGTTATTTCAAATATGTTAATAATTTGTGGGGTTTCCTTTATTTTTCAATATCGCTTAGCATTTCTTAAACATTGAAGCAACTATGTTGTTAATTATTAATTTTGGTATGCGTTCCCATTCCTTTTTGGTAAGTTTCGAAGAGTTCATTCTGGTTTTGGAAGCTTTTGCTTCAAAGTTTACTTTTACTGTGTCCCATAAATTTTCAATGGGGTTTAAATCCAGCGCGTGGGGTGACTACTTAGGGCTCAATTTTGTCAGATATAATCCAGATTTTTTACTAAAGCTGCCGTATGCTTCGGATCATTGTTCTGTTGGGACCTCCGTTTAAGAGATGATGTTTTCTTAAATGTCCTTGTATTGGAATTGGTCCATTATTCCATTCGTTTTCTCCAGTTATCCCATCCTTTGTGCTGAAAAACACCCTCAGACCATTAAAGACCCATCTCCATGTTTAATTGTATAATTACAAAAAATATAAACGGGTCTTTTTCAAACGGATCTGCTTATGTTGGTCTTGAGATAAATTAAGCTTATTTTTCCTTCCTTCCTTTTCTCAACATTCCAATTGCCGTATTTCTTAGCGAAAGACAATCGATTCCTCATATTTTTATTTAACTGCTCGTTTTTGTGCTATTCTCTCGTGAATATTCAGATCAAATTCCTCCTTTAAAGCTCTGGCTCTCATGAGGTTACCTTCGATTTGCGTAGTTTTTCGCGGACGGCTACAACTTCTACCGTTCCACTAACGTTGTAATTTTTAATCAGTTTCGAAATCACGGAATACCATATTTCAAAGTGATGTCTTTTTGTGGGACACCACTCACCTAGTCTTTAACACTAGCACTACAGACGTTTAATAATTTATATCAATCAATAGAAGTGAAATCGATTTAGAATATTCAATTAAGCTTAGAGAATCAGACTTGGTTCTTTTTTTTATTTAGTCCAACGTGCTCCTTCCTCGGAGATTAATTAAATTCTATTTTTTCTACTTTTATAGATGCTTTAAATAAAATAATTCAAACTATAGACATTGCAACTTTGAGAAGGATCGGTTATTTTGAAACAATACTAATATCTTTGAAGTGGATAACTTCTTTACAGAACACCAATTTTATACATTGAGGAGAAGCATGTATTTTTGGGATAATTGATATTAGTAAAGAAAAATATATTTTGTCCTCAGACATTTAGTATAAGAAAAAAGCATTGTTAACTAATCATTTTAAAATACTGTCCATGTATTTTATATGAATTATTTTTTAAAGAATTCCCCATACTAGAAAATAATTTTGTACGTGTAGCATAAAATTTTTGCTAGTGCAGATTGTGCAGCTTCCCCCAAAAACACAATTATGTTTGATTCATTCAATTATTGCTGGGTTTCAATTATGTAGTTGTATTATGCGAATGGAATATTGAAAAGAAGAACTAATTTCTCGTAAATAAAATATCTCGACATTTACGAGGTAAATATTTTTGTATTCATCGCTGGAATCACAATACGTCCTACATAATGCAATTTAGCTGCGTATATCGCCAAATCAAGTTTAAGAGCTTTGACAAATTATTGATGTTATTAAATTAAAAATTCAACTAATTTCAAATTTGTTTACGCGATAACGACACTTTTAATAATTTCCCACATATTTTCGTGTTTTCATCTCGATTCCACCACATTCAGTTGAGGTAATATTTTGCATGCAGTTAATTGTTTGTAATTTTTTTTTTATTCTTTGAACCAACTCTCGTGCCATGTGCAAGTAAAAACACTTCGCCGTCCTTAACATCCTCCACCTGAATTTGTCACGAATTTCCTACCCCCGGTGTTTTTCAACCACAGCATATGAAATATATCAAACAGGGTTTTGCGTTTCCCTTTCACAACATTGCCGGAAATTTATGAGGTCCTACGAAGTAGGTGAGTGTTATTAGTGCGCCAAAATGCGAGGTTTAAAATAACGACGTTATGAACAAGAGTTGAAAAGGTAAAATTAAAAGTGCAGCAAATTTACATTTAACTAAAATAAGCTTCCAATTTTTCGAACAAGGTGAAACTCGTATTCTGCCGTTTTGCTTATCGATGAATATAATCCTGGATGAGGTGCATCCGTTCATCATTAACGTTTATAAATTGTAAAATCAAAAATTCATTGGTTGGAATACAAAATTCCTTCTTTTGGGTACACAACAAATATTACGCTGTGGTCGGTCTTTCACAGCTTATGGTAATCGCCTGGAAAATATTTCGAGGAAAGAACTACTTTCGGGAAAAGTACCTTGCAGCATTTTTCCTGCTAATTCCTCGGTTGGATTCTGTTTAACCTGAAAATTTCAAATATTTAAGGAGTATTCCGGTTTTATATGTAGTATACTTTTGACTCGGTTCTCATTGAAAATAATTTAAATTTATTAGGAAATTTTTTTTCCTACTTCTGGTCGTAGTTTTAATTTTGTGCAAAAGTTAAAGCTACAAGTTTAATTCTTTTGATTCATAGCTTACTTAATTCGGTATGATAAAATGCAAATTTATTCAGCTATAAAAATGGGATTCCCAAGTGCATACTTTAGTTGCGATTCATAGTCACTTTATTTTAAGTACAATGGCGTTTTATCCTCTCTCAAACCCGTGACAACAATTTTGTTTTTCATTTCGTGGTTTAACCTTAGGAGTTTGGAGCGCTATTTTAAAACTAATGGAGGTACATATGATGTTAAGTCAGCTACGCTTTAGAAGTAGGACGAATGCTTTTAACAAAGCTTTAAATTAGATTTATTTAATTATTTGTTATCATGATGTTTTTTTTTATTATCGGTTCAAAATTGAATTGAAATTTTTAAAAACATTTCGTAAGCTCTGCAAGATTTTCGTTTTGATTTTTTATTATTTATGGCTGTATTACCGTGGACTTCAATTAATTTGTTTATTCAAAGTGGTTAAAGTAATTTGGGAGAAAAATCTAATCGAATTATTTTGACGTTATATGGGGAAAAACTAATGAAAGTCAAAGGCAAAAAAAAATGAACTTGTGAGAATTTTAGAAAAACAAGCCCCAAAGTAGAGATATTTTTTTTTGCGTCGGACAAATTTACAAAATTTTATTTAGATATTAAATCCTTAGTTGAATCGATATTTTCTCGGCAAAATTTGTTTTGATCTTTTTCTCTGAACCAGAATTTGTATTATTGTTCGTCTTTAGCTGCATGAAATATATTTTCTTCAATACACATTTTTAAGAACTCGATTTTAAGACGGTATACAATTTATACTTAAATTCAAAAGAAGGATATTACTCCTTTCTATATTTTTCGATGCGGGAATACCAGTCTTCTGATTTTTTACTGAAATCATTGAAAAAGAACCATATTGCGAAATGAAAAAAATCAATTGTGTTAAATTTGTTTGACTTGTTGGTTATAACGTATCATATTCTATTTCTATTTTTAGATCTTAAATTAGCAGGATATTTTTACTTTCCGTTCTAAAATTGGATCTTTTAAAACCCTCCTAGACCTTTTAAACCGTCTAGTGATTTTTCCATTCCGAACATTGATGGGTTACTTTGAGGGCTTAATATGCAAAAGATTTATGACGATGCCCTCTCATGGTTGATAGTGTCGCACATAACTATTTTAACTTATTTTTAGTTTTCTGCATTCATTCGCTTATATTTATCTATGGTTAAACATAATATTAACTAATTATGGATTTAATCAACGTTATAACTCCATAAATTGTTCGAAATAACCACGTTTTAAAAAAACTTTCCAAATATTCTGCAACATCGATAGATTTTTGGTAAAAGCATTATTATTAATCTAATTGTTTCCATCTTAGGAATATTATCTCCTCCGGGTCCGTTTTTAACGCCCAGTCCCTCCCCATCAATCTCAGCTAGCCCAAGGCTCCAACCATCACCATCTCAGTCACCATTTTCGCAAGATGTACTACTGGTAACAAATAATACAATTACCAACACGACTCAAGAGCAAGTAAGTTTAAGCTAACTTTATTTGAAAAAAAGTGTTTTTAACGGTTTGCTTTTTTTAAATTAAGGAGCGTAAGGCGGCAACGCCTGGCAGACGGCCGTCAATTGGAATTGGTTTAAGCGGAAGTCCCAATGCAGGCACTGTGGTTTTCCAGCCCAGCCCGTCCCAGTCTCCAGCGGCTGCAACAACAGTCATTGGTGTCACTGGGAACGAGTTCAACACCACTCTCGTTGGATCGAATAACATTTCCTTAAATAAAGTAAATGCCCTGCTTTGCCTTTAATTTGATGAATGTTTAAAATTTTGGTATAATTCTAGAAGGGTGGTAATAAGCAGCGGTCGCAGTCTTTCGCTGGATATGGACATTCATCTTCAGTTGTTACTTCCGCGACGTTGGCAGCGTCGACTGTGGCTAGCAGTCCAAAGGGGACGTCGAAAAAAGCAACGGTTATGCCAACGTCGATGCTTAACTCTAGCAATAGTTCATTAACTGGTGATAGTCCAATTTCGAGTCCAAATAGCAGTGGATCTGTGAAGCCTCCGACACCACAACCTATGTTGCAGCAGCTCCCTGTAGTGAATGCAGGAAATCAACTCTTACAATTTATTCAAGGACCTCAGCTAATTGCGGCTGCGGCATCTGCTGCAAATCAACAGAGGCAACAAATGATTGGGGCAGCAACAGTTCAAAATTTAAACACTCCGCCGACAATCTCTGGTAGCAAAGTGGCAAGAGGGCCCCAACAAATCTTACCGAAGCCTCAAAATTGTGGAATGCAAACATCTTCTGATAAAACAGTTATAGCACAGACAAAAACAATGACTGTACAGCAATCCGGTCAGATATCACAATCTCCTCAACCCCAGCATCAAGCCCAGCCGCAGTCCCAACCTCAGGCACAGGCTCAAAACGTAGGTGCAACGACAGCAACTCAGGCTCAAAGCGGGCAGATTCTCCTACCTACAGGGAACCTAAATACCCAGCCGCTTCTACTGAACCAGATGTCGGTTTTGGTCCAGCAGAACACTCCGCAAGGAGTGCAGTTTATCCTGAGGCCGCCAACGCCACAGATAGCGACTCCATCACTTGTAATACACAACTCCCGACCTCAGATCCAGCAGCCTCAGCCCCAGCAACTTCTGCGTATTTTAAACACAAATGGTGCCATGCAAATTGCAGCAACTCCTACTTTCATAGTGTCCTCCCAAGCAAATTTAATTCAGCAAAACTTACAGACTATAAAAGCAAACACTCAAACAGCACCCATAACACAGCTCAGTGGCCTCCAAGTGCCAAGATCACAGCAACTGGCCGCGGCCATAAATAGTCACTTAATAGGTCAAAGTATGGCCCAGCTGCAATTAAACGGAAATTTAGCTCAAATTCAAATGCCAAACGGTCTAAACGCTCCGATAATATCGCAACTTCCGACTCAATTTCAGCAGAGTTTGGCCGGGTTCAATCAACTTAATCCGAACTTAAATTTAAATCAGTTGAACAGCACAAATTTGCAGCAAATTGCTGCTGCTGCTGCAGCAGGGGCGGCATTTCAATCGCCGCCACCCTCACAGGTTAGTGAAATTCAAATGCCATCTGTTGTTCCAGCACAGAACATACAATTTTCGACCAATAATAATCAAATAAATGCGGTTAACCAGCAAATAGGGATTGCATCGCCTGCAGTCACACCACAGCCGCAGATTATTCCTTCAGTCACTCCAGAACCAGTGCGCAATCCGACTCCAGTCCTGCAAAATGTCGTTGCTCCTCAGCAGACGACCACTGTACTTGTTCAGCCAGATAACCCCATGGCGCTGAATACATCTACTAAAGCTGGAAATATGAAAATGAACGAGGGCGAAATTCCTCCTAAGGGTAGGAAGCCGCCTAAAAGTAGAAAAAAGAAAATTCAGCCAGTGCCTGCTACAACAAATATCGCGGTCAACACAACGACAACGGCTGCAAGTTCGTCTGTGACGCCAGCACCGATCCCACAATCTTCAACGAAGCCTAGTGTTACTAGCACAGGTAAACTGGATTTAGCAAATGTAATGAAACTTTGCGGGATTATGGAAGATGATGACTATATGGATGCGGACGATCCTCCACCAGAGCAGCAAGAGGAACCTCAAACTGTGCATGCGCAGCAACCATCGACTTGTGCTCCAAATTCTAGTGATATTATGATAACTATTCCCAACCAGAGTAGTGATATACCCTTCACTTTTACAATTCCAACAAGTCAATGTGATAGCAAGGTGAATGCCACTTCCGCTAGCGTTACATCACTGGCTGGCAACCAAAATACTCTATCAAATAATTCCGATATAAAGAGTAATGCCGCCATCGAGTCGCAGAACATTGTGATAAAGATTGACCCAAACGACTCTGGTCAGCCTTACACCATATCGATACCAAGGGTGCAAAACGAGGAGTTAAACCAGCCGGCGTTGCATGTAGTCCACCACAATCCACCCCAACCTGGTGCGAATGTCTCTCAAAATTTGCATCAGTCTTCCCCGTCACCTGGACAACTACACATTCAGAAGTCAGTTGGAAATGTGATGAACTCATACCACCCAACAAATACTACGTCCAGCACTAACACTCTATGTGTAACTAGCTTCGTCAATTCAGTTAACACGCATGCTACACCAACCCTACAAAGTCAAATCAACGAAACACAAAATAAATTAATTGGTGTAGTATCCAGTGCGTCTGGAGTGCAAAGTTATTCGAATTCAGGACCTGTAGTGTCTTTGCCAACCTCAACTACGACAACGACAGCTGCAATTAAGCCGCGTCGGAAACCCGCTGTTAAGCGGAACGGAAAAAAGGTTGACACAATTCCTACATCTGTTGGAAATGTTCCTAGCCAAATTGGGAATATCCAAATATCGCAGATTGATGCAACGAAAATAGCCAATCAGAATATGCCAATTAGTAATGTAGTTGAAAATAAAATACAAATTATGCCGATATTGGACAATAAAACCAATGGGCCTAATAATTCTCAATCGCAACAGCAGGCGTCACAGCCAATCATAGTTAATCAGCAGCAACAGTTATTATTAAGTCAGCAGCAGCATTTACAACAACAACAACAACAACAGCAGCAAATACTTCAGCAACAGCAACAAACGCATCAGTCGCAGATTATTCAAAATCAAACCCATCAACAGCAGCAAATTCAGCAACACTCGCAGATTCAGCAACAGCAGCAGCATCATCATAATTTACAACCAGCCCAACAAATTCATCAGCAAACAACTGCCAATCAAAATTCATTTCAGAACAGCTTTATTCAAATTTCGCAGAATCAAAGCGGTAGTGCAAATGTGCCCGCCAACTCTGTGGATACGAATGCAATTTCCCACAGCAAAAACCAAAGCGAATCCAGCAATTTGGGACAAAGAAATTTCTCTATATCTTCCGGGCAGCAAGGCATTGCTGGTAATGTAACGCTTCCTGTTTCTGCAACAAATTCGGCTGCTGCTCTCCTCCCATGCTTAACAGGTAGCCTGAGCTTAGCATTTGCAGAAGACGGTGGCCGCTTATTACTGAAGCATGATCCCAATGGGCCTCAGGATCCGAATTCTCAAATAATCTTACAAGCAATACTTAGTGGTGCACTGCCTAACGTTGCAATAATAACTGATCCTTCAGATAAATCGAAAAATCAAAAAGTTAACTCACACATGATCAGTAACATTTCAGCAACATCGTCTAGCAATGTTTCGGCAAGCAGCAAAGTGAGTTTACCACAGATTTCGACTAATACCAAAACTGCAGCTAACTCAAATCCACCGACTATTCAAATGCAAGTAAGCGTCCAACCAACTTCACAGCCCAACATTACGCAAACATCCACTGCCACTGCTAACCCTACGAATGTCCAGCCGGCGCTAACTACTAATGAAAATTCCATATTGCCTCAAAAGAATGCCACCATTGAATATAGAAAGAGTGAGATGCCATCCTCCGTGCAAAATCAGCAAACAGCTCCAACTCCTCCTACCATTGTAATGAGTCCTAACTCTACACGGTTGATTACTTTACCAAAAATAGATGCAAACCAACAGCTGTTTTCCCTAAATACAATCACAAATCATATAACTCAAATTAATCCTGGTCAATCAATGGTAGCTTTGGGTCTAATGGAGCGAGTCTTAATCGTTTCAGCCGGAATTAACGCCCAGCAATTATCGCAGTGTTTGTCTCAAGGTCAACTTCATTTCGACAACATAGGACAAGCTCCTCAAGCGCAAAATGCAGTTCAGCCAACACCTCGAGTACAGCAGCAAGTTGTACATCCACAGCAGCACCATCCAGTGCAACCCCTGCAACCAGTTCAGCAAACAAAACAAGTTGCTAATGTGGCTCCAATTATAGACACTAGCAAGGCTAAGGTGGATCCAAAGCCCAGAAAGGCAAAACCCCGAAAGCCAAAAGTCTGTAATGAAAATAGTAAAGCAATAAAACCGATGCAAAAGTTTGATTCAGTCTCTAAGGCGAACACAAATCCAGTACAAATAGTGCAACCAACAACTGCTAAGGACCATAATATGATCCGGGTTTGTCCAGGAAATGTGTTTACATCAAGTGCTGCAACTTCGATGTCGAGTAACATTCATCCGTTTCAGTCCCAGACGGGAACGAAGCTAGTAGGCGTCACTGCACCAATGCAACAGGTAACACAGCATCGAAACACTGCCAGTAATCAGTGCAATAGCAACCTTAGTACAAATAACAGCAACAGTGGCAACAACATTGCAAACACAGTCGTAAGCAGTCCTAGCTCTTCAGTTTGCCAGCCACCAGCTCCAACATTCACAAACAATAACGTCATGTCTCAACAGACCCAAGCGTCTAGTACATCCCAGGTGATGTCCACTCAGAGTCCGGCGAATATCTCAAGATCTCAGTCACATGGTGCAAATGCAGTCCCTCCTTTAATAAGCGTCAGTGCTGCCCAGGCGATTCCTCGTGTTCAAACTATTCAATTGACACCACAACAGCAGCAACTTTTGCAGACTGTTCAAATGCAGATACAGCAGCTGTCTGGGAAGTTACAGAATAAGAGCTTACTTGCGACGCTTAATATTCCGCCAGATTTTGATCCTAATAATCCTATGTACAATAAGCCACTGCCCTCTTTGAATAACATGCAAAATATGAACGACTCAGACATATTTTCAGCGCTACAACGGCTTTTCATTGAACAACAGAAGATTCTCGCTTCGGGCAAAATAATTCCCACTATTCCTGCTCCGGGAACGCATGCTTTCCTTTCTGCTCCCATGATGCAAAATCAGTCCCAAGCACAATCTGTGGGAGGACAAGATCAGATTAATATGCCCGTAAACAGCTCTAATTCTTTTGGAAATAAAACTGTGCCAGTTTCAGCGGCTGCTCTTGTCCAGCCGAACATACCTAAGAGTGAGGGCCAATCGATACCTTCAAATGTTGTTCAGCCAAATAATCATAACAACATAAATGCGCCAGGTTCCACAGCCCATCGTATTCATATTTATCCCATGCAGCATCAGCCTTCTCATAAAATACAACAACAGCAGCAACAACAACAGCAGCAGCAGCAACAACAACATCAGCAACAACAACACCAGCAACTTCAACAACAACAGCAGCAACATCAAATTCATCAGCAACCCAGTCAACAGCCTCAGCAGCATGTACAACAGTCAACACCACCACACTATCAGACTCAGCCCCCGTCGATTATAATGAAAGAATCTCAGCCTCAGCTAAGCCAGCAGCAAATACTCCAGACAATTCCTGTGGCTGCAGCACCTACGGTTGCTTTGTCAAGTGCGCAAAAGATAACATCCATGGATGCTGTCTCTCAGGAGCAAGCGATTGTCATAAAAACTGAAAACGTCGATAGTCTAGAGGTTCAGCAGAGGACTCCATCGGTGCCACCACCACCCCCAATGGCGAGTCCAAAACCAAAAATTCCACGCCATTTTTTGTGAGTGTGATATTCAGCACTTGTAAAATTATTCGAAGGAGCGCAGGATTTTATCGTTTCATTAATTGCAGGTTTGAGCGGCAACTCGAAGTTGACCAGGAAAACTGTACAAAGCCTGACTATGTTACACCCTTCCAGAGCAAGGAGGAGGCTGTGAAGCGATTGATTAGGTGCGTTGGAAAAATTAATTGGGAATAATAGAATTGAGGAACTAATTAGGTCGTGATTGCAGGTATCATTGCATGTACCAGAAGGATGAGGAGATACCTTCCGATGAAGAGGATGAATTCGAGAAAGTGGCACTCAATTTTCAAGAAAAGTTTAAGTATTTAACAGCAAAATATCAGCATTTGTTGCTGCAAGAATCGATGGTAAGTAGCTGTTGAATTTCTCCTTTCATGTTTAATTAGTCATTATTGCAAAGCATTTCCTGTATACAGGGTGCTCCTTTTTCACTTTCACCTAATTCCTTTGGAATAGCATTAAATCAAAAAATAAAAGTTCTACAGTATTTCTCATAACCTTTGGTAAAGGTAGTAATGTCATTTAAAGTTTTTTGTTTTAAATTGGTATTTTCAATATTTTATGCGTTCCAAATTTGCACTTTGTTTCAATTAATAACATTTGAAAATGAATTGCCAAATCGAAGTAATTTAACATTTTGTTGAATCTTGAAATGCAGAACGTCCTTTTTCATCTTACAACTCGAAAAGATGCTTTTTTCAACATTCCGGTTCCCAAACGTTTCGACATTGTTTTGTTTAAAAATAAAACAACTTTTACAGGCAAAACGAATCCGATAAAGAAATTAATAATGTAAAAACATGCTGAACGGCAATTATGAAATCGATTACTCGATCCGCGTTTGTAGCTTTTAATCCAGCCAATTAAGCGACATTGGATCCACTCGATCCAATTTCAATCCAATCGATGTGCATATGGGATTGAATCCGGATTCAATCTAGATTCGGTCTTGCATATATACGTAATAGTTGTTTACTATGTCGTTATATTTAAAAAAATAGTTTCTTATATCTAATGCTGTCCTTCACTGCGTGGCAATTATAAAAACATTTGAAATTACTCAATTTTCTTGGTTGGTTTCTCAGAAAAACTCAACAATTTTCTATATTGGCTTCTTCGCTGCCGAATACAAAGATATGTCTTTTTTGCAGCGAATTCATCGAACATCAGAGCTCTGCCTAATTAACGACTTGCTCGTAAAAGATATGCAGAAAGAATTGATTGAAATGCGAGTGGAAGCTAATGAAATCAACTACACCTATCAAAGTAGCACAATATCAAATTCAATAAGCACTGCATATAATAACTGCAGGTATATAAAAAAAGAGTCTGATTTGTCGAATCAAACACCCTTCACACAACATCAGTATAACGTTCAACATACCCAACATAATCAGCAATCACAGCAGCACACGCTGCAAGAGCATAATCAGTTCCAACATCACCATACTTTACACAATTTGCAACATCAGCAGCATTATCATCACAACAGTGCTCAGATCCCGCACACTCGTGGTACCAGCAAAATCACAGTTGACACCAATCCAGTGAAGAGCGAAATTAAATCTGAGCCCTGTGATCTTATTTTCGATAAGTGTGACAATGAGAGCATTAAGAGTGGGCCCACAAGCACCAATGCTTCCAGCAGTTCAGGAGAAACAGGCACTAAAACTACGGTGCCCTATTCACAAAACACCAATGAAATGGGCAGCAGTACTGAACTGCTCCAGAGTGGAGAAATAAAGGACGAAAAGGACATGTTCTCGAATCACACCGATTTCTCTAACATAGTTATAATAACGAATTCAAGTTCCTCGCAAAGCTATCCTACTCAGCCTTCCAATAGCATGAGTAAATTTGATACCAGTGCTATTAAAAAGGAGATGGACAATTTTGATATTGAATCTGAAATCACCCCTAGTTTCATTATGAAAAAGATGGAGAGCTCAGCTTCGGTCGGTGGGATGACGGCGTCAGGGCAATCCAAAGGAGTCCCCCCATCGTCTGGTGACATGACGTCAGTGACTGATGTAAATACAGGAAACAGCGACTTTTCAATCGACTACTTCTCAGGTGCGACGTCTTCCCATCCGTCTTCGACATTTCAAACCAATCTTCAATTTACAGACAATCTAGATTTGATGAAGAGCAAAAAAGATGATCAATTGACGAATAAGAGCAGTGAACACTACGATGAATGGCTGTGCATTCAAAAAGAGCTGAATCTGATGACTGAAAAGAAGCACACTTCTGCTGGGCCTATGATCACAAATCACAACCATTGCGAGGATAGTCCACACAATTCGACAAATAAAACATCTGTTGAAAAACAGCTCTCTGAAATATTTGGATCGAGTTCAAAAGGTGTTGAAATTCAACTGTCCGAGCTCTTTACATCAAATTCGGGCACATCAAATTCTAGCACAAAAGAAACTACGCAGCTAGTTGGGAACAACATTCATCTTCCAGAACTCTTCAATCCTGACTCGATCAGCAGCAAATCTGTAGAGACACGATTGGAAGCTATGTTCGGCGAATCTCCTGTTGAAAAGCAAAGCGGGGACATGGAGACGCGCTTAGAGGAATTGTTTCAAGAATCTCCGCCCGCCCCAAGTTGTGTACATTCAAATTCAATGGTGGGTAATGTTCAGCACTATCCGATGATGGCTTCAAACAACAAACGATCGTGGAATAATAGTAACGATCTAATGTCCCCAAATGCTTCATCCTCCCCGATGAATTTTACGAAAAGGTCTTTTTTGAATGAATACGTTGAGGAATCTCATATAACTTCAAACCATCCCCGATGGGGGATGGACCAACAGTTTGATTTCATGACACAATCAACCAGTGACCAAGGGAGTCACGATGATATCAGGAAAAGGTCATGGAACGGTGATATCATAAGTAATTCAATGGACCACGGTGCTAGCAAGAAAATGTGCTTTAACAGCAAACCAGAGCCGGATCTTGATCAGGATATACTTGGATTACATGCGTCGTCCCCAGACGACACGATGGCTAATGAAATTATGCGGCACACGATGCAGCAGCAGCAGCATGAAGGCAATATTGAAGGTGTTCATATGCCAGAAAATCGTGGTGGATACCCCCCTCATATGCAAGTGAGCACTATGATGAATATGCAGGCGACCAATATTCACCAGCAAATTCAACACCACCAGCAAATGCATCAGCACCACCAGATGCCAGGAAATTCGCTGATGGGCCCTGGAACTGGGAATGTTTTCGAGCAAAACATTAATCCGTCTGGAGGTAATGCTAATTTAAGTGGGACCAGCAGCGGAAGCATATCGTCCAATTTTGATGAGGACATTAACCGTCATGTCCAGAATGCAATTGATAGCATACTGAATTTGCAGAATAGCGAAAGCGATTCACTGAATTTCTCCCTCGACCATTCGATGGGTTCGTTTCTTGCAGATAGTCCCCACGAGCAACAGCACACGAGCGTGGGAGGGACGATAATTCAGACACCTTCCTCGACCACACCCCACTGCGTCCTGTCGGGGGGGAAGCAGAGGGCGCAGGGACGGATCGATGATCTCAGCGACTGCCTCATAAGTGGCGGCGACAATAGCAACATGATGGTGGACTCACCATCCTCGGTCATATCGAACGCCGCCCCCGGGGGCGGAAGCATCCCAACCGGCGGGATCACTGACTTCACCTGCGTTGCGGCCATAGATGATGCCGTAAAATCAATTATGACCTCTTGACATATTTCCGGGATGGAGTTTCATACCGCAGCGTTGTGAATCAAGCAAATAGGAGCCCTAATGGATTCCAGCTTAGCGTAGGCAACAGGAGACTCATTTTAATTAGTCTAAGCAAGGAATGTTTTTATCATAAGGATCGACTTAGGAGACGCGGAGGATTATAAATAAAAGCAAAACGTGTATATAGGCAATTCTTGTTCTAGCGTAAGTTTTAGAGATAAAGACAGACAAAGCAAACGAAAAAGAAAAAATGAAGAAAAAAAAAACCATACAAATGATAAAAAACAAAGGATATAAGGAGCGTGCGGCCGACGACATCCTTGTAAAAGATATTAGCATAATGCAATTTGTAATTATATTGATAACTAAGCTAGCAGTAAAATAATAAACAGGATAATAAGTAAATTAAACAAGCAACTATTAATTTAAATCAATTCAAGTTAAACTATGCAGAAGAGATACAAAACAAAATCTAGTTGTAAGCGATCCGAGGTGGCGGCAGCCGGACGTTCAATTTCGACTTAACCAGCCCATGCTCACTTACTATAGGACGGCGGCGATTGTGGTCGCCGCCATCGGACTAGTGTTTTATATAATAAAAATATTTTCATTTTAGCGAAATTATTCGAGTATCAGACAAGTAAAACGAAACACTATAATTACTACTGTCGGAACAATTTTGTTTAGCCGAATTTTTTTATTTTTTCTGTGTTCCTCGACTACTTAAAAAAAAAAAAACCTGTTTTGTAGGCATTTTGGTTTCCGCTTATCTCAAGAGGGGAACACTACAAAAAATTTGTTATAAAATTGCAAAATTACGAAATTACACTTATTTATTGAGATTATGCGCTGTTTTTTTCTTCTGCTTATTTCTAAAGAAATTTTTCATATTTCTGATTCCTTTTCTCCTCGAATCCTTCATACAAAAGTATTGCATAATGTAACTTGTAAAAGCAGCCTAATTAAGGAATTGTGCTATTAAAGAATAGAATTTAAAAAGGGGAATTTAGTTCTAAAATTCGGAATATCTATCTATTGAGAACCAGGGTCAACAGTGCAATTCGACGATTGTTCTTAGGGGCAGTTGAGCTTTCTACATAAATTTTTGTATAAAAATTATAATAATAAGACTTTTCCGTACGGAGCAGCCAACATGTACTCAAAGGGATAAAAATGCCTTGGGTTAGGATTGCGTAAGTATCTGGCTGAACTTTTAATTATTTTAAACAGAGTTCCATAACTTCTGCATTCTTTTATATGTAAAATAAAATTTTAAAATTAGAAGTATGTATGTAGGTATATTTGTTTTAATTTATTTTTAGAAGAAGAAAAACAAATACTCTTGATTGTCCAGAAGTCAGCTAACTATACTTTTATTGATATTAAAAGCATTATTTATAAAGAAAAGCTATTTTGAATTGAATCTAGAATACATGCCAAAAAGTGGAATTTAATCCGAACAGAGTTCATTAAAATAATTTTAAATATTGCAGAAATCAGAGTCTTCTTTCTAAAAATGTAGTTGTATATTTTTAAAAAATTTCATCCATTATTTCCATAAATTTATTGATGTTTTTCTTGCTTTCGCAAAAAACGGATTTTTATAATTCATAACACGCATGAAAAAATAATTTTGAGTGGTTTCATCTTTTTTCAAATTATTTTTTTGGTGTGAACGGATACACGAATTTTTGAAATATGTAAAAATACAAAATCTATGCTTAAAGTGAAGCAATAAGTAAACTAACGGTAATCGCAGCATAATCAGCAGCTTCAATAAATAAGTGTACAAATTGAGATGATGTTAGCCAATTTTTGTAGATCTTTGGGTGAATTTTAAATAAGTTTGGCTTTACAATTGTTGAATTTGTGCAGTTTAATGTTTATTAATAAAACTTGTTTGTATTTATAAAAATACATTGAAAAACCACACGCGTATTTCTCTTGCTCGTCCAATCTTGTGATAGTTTGGCATGCAGAGCGAACGGCTCGAGCGACTACTTTCGAAATTTTATTGTTTTGTTTTAAACGAAATGCATATTATTAATAAACAGTCATTTTGGTGATTTTTGTTTGTCCCTTTTGTTGACGATAAGACCCACCCTGTGTATATTATTACGACGAAATCTTTGAGGTTAAATTTAGATAAATTTTTATGTTTCTAGATAAAAGATGCGTTGATTTGAAAGGTTCTAGTTTTATTTTTATTTATTAAAAATATTAAAAACGATCGTAAGATAAAGAGAAATTCTTTTTGTAATATTTCAAATAAAATAAAGATATTAAATGTCGTTTTTTAAGTGGTGTTTTACATGTTTCTAGTTTCTTCTGAGGGTTGAATTTTTTATTTCCGCTGTGATTTTCTAAAAAGTCTGCTTAACTATGTACAAATAAAAGGAAAGTAAGTATACCTAAATTACGCATTTGTAATGTATTTAAACAGTTTTATTTTAAAAATCAATTTAAAATATAACAGCAAAAAATTATTAATGTATGAAGTGTATAAATTTTGATTTCAAAAGTATTTTCCTTAATTATTCAGCGGAAGAAGAGCAATTGCTGAATTGCGTAGACGCAGAAAAAAAATGTTCCAAGTTCAATGATATTTAGAGATCAGTTTAAGCAAAATTATTAATTACTTAGGTATCATCGCAAATTTATCACTTTGTAGCTAATTTTATGTGAAAGTCCATTTCGAATGAGAATTTGTTAAAATGAGAAAGAAAAAATTAGTCAGTAAAACGCAATTGAAAATTCCTTAAAAATGTTTATTGAAAGGGACTAGAAAGAAGGTACAGAAATGTATGGATAAAACAAAATTGAGACCATCTAAAAGTTGTTGAATGTTATGTAAAAAGTGCGTATAATGAGCGCTACTTGCAATCTTTATTAATACTTCCCTTAATATTTTTACAAATTAGAAATATGGCTGTTTATGTTGCTCCTCCGTCGGGAGCTGCTATCTCTGCAAAATTTCTTAAAGCTGAAAACAAACTAAAACTTGCGCTTGGCCACAGAACATCTAAAATGTCCAGCACGATAATGGACCAGAAATGAAAAGTACCAACGAAAGTGTAAGCAATAAGTTAAAAGTTAATATGTAACAAGCAACTGCTAAATGTCGTTTTATCCCAGGTGCTTTTAATTTAATTCTATTGGTGCCACCACGCACAAGCACCTTAAGTCGATTTGCCCGAACCCTCGAAATGGCGGTCACTCTGTAAAAGTTTACTAAGAATAAATAGGTTACTAGTTAGACCTAATTGGTAACGGATGTGCTTCGGTGTTGAAGACGTATTTCTCGAGATCTATCTCGCTGCGATCATCGCTGAACAGCAAGTAAAAATACTTGAGAGTTTCTCCTAGCCAGAAGCTTTCCATCATATCACGGGGACGAGTATTTAATACGTTTTTAACGTTGCCAATGGACGTGTATCCGTACTTGACTTTGGTATATTTCTCAAAGGCCTGGAAGATGTGCCAGCCCATGTCTTGGTACGTTCTATTGCCGGTGATCGCGTAAAAATAGTACAAACTCTCTATAAACTCTGGCCGTAGCAGATTGTGCGAATCGTTGGGTTTAACTTGAATATCTGGCTCACCGTCATCTTGAATGTTGAAATACGTAATCTCAGGAGCTAATCTTGTGGGCTGCTTCATGTACGTTTGGTAGCAAGTCTCTAAAAGTTCTTTAGCAAGATGCAAATGAGAGTCCGGCATTCCGTACTTGTGTCCAAGTAGCAACGTGCCGGGGAGGTAACAGGTCAAGTGATCCATTTTTGGTTTAAAATCCTTTCCATTTATCAGCTCCCCAACGAAAGTGTGGTGATCCCTAGGTGTTTTACGTACTAAATGGGTCATAACACCTTCTATCGCGTTCATGTAGTCAAAAATTAAGCTGTAAATTAATATTATTGATTATTTAATGCTTAACATAAAATTAATGTGTCTTACAAATCATTTGCTTTGTGTCCTGTTTGGATCCATTGTTTCAGGAGATACTCGTAATAAGAGTCTCCACGAGCGCCTAAAGAAATAGTTGCGAAATTCCTAAAGACACCTGTGTTGGCATTTATAAAAATTGGCACCAAACCATTCGTCTTCTCCAAAGCGTGGATTTTTTCATTCACTCGTTGCACAACCTGCATTTCAAAATTTAATGTAAGTACTTCTTTTAAAATAAATCCTGTAGTTACTCAACTTTAGGCATAAACTACAAAAAATAAAAAATCATAGTACAAAATACGGTGATGGTTTTAAACTGGTCTTGCGTAACTGCCTGGCATTTATTATTTAATTTTAAAAAACTTTCAAGATATTTAAGTGCTTAACAGGTATAATTTTAATTAATTAAATTTGACAAAAAATTTACTATAGTGGTTGCCCACCTTTTAAAAGGTTATTATAATTTAAAAAAACGTTAAGATACACTCACCTCTTCGTACACTGAGTTCCCTGTACTTCTGGACAGATCTCTAAACTCAATCTGAAGAGTGGTCACCTCGCTAGTTGAGCTGTCTGGGGACCACTTTGGCGCATGGGCAGACAATGAAGATAAGTTAACATCCGAGTAGGGAATACCGGACGGAGAATTAAAGCAAGGCAGTAATCGATTACCTAAATCGACCTGCACATATTTAAATTATTAGTAAACGAATGAAATATGACATTTATGAGAAGAGATTCTTACCGATTTAATTAAAAACATTTTGTCGCCGCTTAAGTGATATGCACTGAGAAGGCCTCCGAGTACACGAATTGTGACTTCGAACAAGTTCACCTCGCGATTAACATCAAAATGTAAGTAAGATTCTATCCAATTCCTTGCTTCTTCAAATTCTGTATAAATTTAAATAAAAGTAGGCTAATTTAGAAATGTTTCCACAAGACTTAAAAACAATCTTACCCTCTTGCAGATCCATTATATACAAGGTATCTAGCGCGTCTACAATTGTGAGTCCAAGCCCGAACCAGTCATGCGATCCCATAGAAATGGGTTTAAGATTATCATGGCCCCACGCGAATTCCTTGTAGTTCTTCCAGGAGTGTTTGAAGGCATCCACAACAGCCTTCTGGCGCTCATTTTGAGGTCCTTTGAAATCCCTGGGGGTCGTGTCGGTGTTCTCTTCCAATCTGTTGATTATTTCGTCGACACCTGGACCGACGATTTGTCTTACGCTCGGTAGCTGCTCGTTTGAGTTAATCTTTGGCTCGTCCACTACATTGTTTTCGTCTGGCTCAAAATGATTCGCGGACTGATCGATTTGTATGTTTAATTTGGCCGCTTCGGTTGTTGTTTGTGTTTTGGGTTTCGCTAGTTCTTGTGGATGAACATCGTGGGGACGTGGATTTTGATTTATGTGCTACAAAATTTGTGATTTGTTTTAAAAATTTTACATTGAAAATTAATATTTTTTTGTAGTAAAACTGTAACAATTATAAAATTATACACATTTTAAAAATTATCTTTATTTAAGTAGTCTGAGCGATGTGATAGTTATGGGCGCAAAATACGCGAGTTTAGGTTAATACAAAATTTCAAAAGATGTTTCTTTTTTAAAACTTCTAGTTTTCTCTGCTGAAATATCCAAAACCAATAGGTTGTGATTATTAAAAATAAAATCCATTTTGAGTTTGGGTTTTGTAAAAATAGTCCACAGTTTAAAATTGATTGCTTTTACATTTTTAATATTAATATTTTATGAAGGGGAAGGACACATTTTAGAATTTTCGCTAGTCTAGTCAAAACATTTAATGTCGCAAAAAGTTTTTCATATAATAAACCGTCGGCTTACAAATCTTTCAACACCTTTATCTTTATTAAATGTTTTGAAATCTGTGTAGGTATAAGGTTTTTGTTTCTTTTCAATTTTCGAAGCCCTTCGTCCTGGCATAAGAAAAAGTGAAGCTAAGGTAAATTTATATTATACTTACGTTTCGAAATTTCTTGGCAATTTAAAAAAATGAAAATCAATTAACGTTTACACATCCTCTAACTTGCAAGTCCATAATCCCCTTGATCATAGTCAGTTTGTAATTGTCTTTTATTTTAGCGATACAAGGTTCGTGTGAATCCCCAAAACTGATCAGAGGTAAAACGTAATAACCTTGGGCAAACCAGTTGAGTCATCAAACATGTTGATATTTAATTAATATTCTAAATAATCGAAGAAATCATTACTGTTGCCAGATTCGAAATAAAATAAGCTTTTGATCTTATGTTGGATGGATTCTACGACGCGTGCCGAAAAGTGATAACCCCAAATAGTGTTTAATCAAGGAGGCCAATTACGCCCCGCTCGGCGGTGATAGACTTAAAAGATAAGTGACCTGTGCTACTGAGTTGTAGTTGAGCTTGAGTGGGCACAGTGCTTTTAACTGATTAGATAAGAGGAAATTAGACCTGCTCTACTCACCTCTTCTTTGAATGGAGCAATGTTGATATGACTGACGTCCCTCGTTTCCTCGGAGACGACTTGCTCCCCCGGCAGAAAGAACAGAATCGTGACGCAGACGGCGGTTAGCGTGAGGATTATAAGGTTCTTCTGGCATCGGGGCAATTGGTTCCAGTACTGTAAAGAGAGAAAAGTGCCCCCCGGCTTTGCTTAGCAACCCATCATTATTTATTAAAAAATACCACAGCAATTTACCCGTCGGAAGCTCTTTCTGGTTGATGGCTGCTGACCATCCGTCCCGCTAATAGGTAAATTTAGGGCGACGTGGTCTCTTTTTCCCTCGTTCATTTTGATTCAAAAAAACTCGGCGGTTCTCACATATCAGCTACAAAACAATTGCTAAGAAGTCAAAGGAAAAATCACATTTTCACTTTTCCCCCGCAAGGAGTGCACTCGCCGTTGCACTGGTCTCGGTACTCTCGGCACTTGTGGAAATTTGAAGCGATTTAATAATTAGCTGGGGGTTTTTTTTTTGGTTTTTTAGAACTAAGCCATTCCACAAAGCAATTTTCGTTTCTACTAAAATTAAACGAAATCCGGAACCATCCGCGAGGCCAACGAAGCACCCTACTGATCTACCCCAACTGAACTGAAGGAAATGTCAAATTATCCGCTAATTGACAGCTGTTGGGATTGGAACACGTCAACCAAACGGTGCATTCGACCGCTTCCGTTTCATTTTGAACCGATTCAAAAATCTCTCAGCAAACGGTCTTTAATTTGAAAACCGTTATTAACTTTTAAACCCTATAAATAATAATTTTTGTGATATCGACAAACTTGAAAGGTGTTTGAATCTTGATAAGTCGCGTTTCATAATTTTAATTTATGTAGTTAATTAAGAAAAACTAAACAAGATTTTGAAAATGGCAATTACAGGAATTTCTATTAAATTAATTGCTAAATCACTTTCATCCATCCACCGACTACACTGAACATCGACTCTACAGAAAACCGTGTTGAAATGTACATAATTCAGTATTTTACTAAAATTCTTTGAAAAACATTAATATTAGTCTATTTTACTTTATTCAGTATTACGAAAAATAAAATTTTTGGTGGATAGCACTTGATGCGAATCTAGTTTGATGGATGATAAATAAGATAAAATTTCACAAGTACCGCGTAAATCGAAGGATTCGAAAAATTTGTCGTTCTTTAAGGGAAAAGAAAAGCGAAAGAAACTATTCATTTTTCATAAATCAGGAAAAAATTAGTTCGTAGTTTTCTTTACATGAGATTCTTTTCTTAAGTTATGTACTTTGAATTAAAACAATGTTTACTTATAATTTTTTATTGTGTATGATTTTTTATTGTGTAAATATGTTATCCCAAAAATTCAGGTGGATTTTATACAATAGCAGTTATAAAATCATTCCCATAGTTTTCCGATTGTATGATAATTCTAAACAGAATTTCAATTATTATACATTTTTTCGATGTAGGTACCATTGCTATAAAATTAATAGGCCTATCTATCGTAAAATTAATACTGCAAAGCGTTTAAAGTCCCACAACGAACTTAGAGTGAATTTATAAGATAATCAAAGAATGTGGTTTGCGTATTAAAATGAACTATATTATAACTTATTTATTATTACAAATATAATAACACAATAATTCTTTTAAAATAGCCATAAAAAATATATCCACCAAAGGGACTCATTTGTAGCATTAAATAACGCAAGCAGAAAAGCGTGCTTGTACACAACTTTAAATATTTTGGTAATCATCCCTCAGTGTAAATAATGGTGGTATAAATAATCTTCAGTTCCTATCTAATTTTTACTTCCTGCTAAAGTTTCCCAGCAATTATCACAAACTCGAACGGGCTTAGCTTGCTGATCATGAGGAAGTATCGCGGTGTGATCAGAGCAATTGTGACAAAATATGTTCCCACAGCTGCGGCAATGGTGCCTCCTCCGGCTCATTTTGAATTCCCTGCTGCATGCCTTGCACTTGCTCACAGCGTCGTCGGGGGTCCAGGCCCCAGCATCATTTTGGTAAAAATTCTCTGATCCAGCAGCCTTCTCGTTGATCTCGGACAGCCGGAGTTTGCTGATGCTCAGCTGAATGCCGAGTTCCTCCATCGTCGTTTGAGCCTCGGTCCACTGCTTGCGTACCTTCTCCAGCTCGGCCTTGAGTCGCTCATTTTTCTTGTTCTCCTCGGTGAGTTGCTTTATGTAGTCCTTTAAGTTGCTAATTTGATCCTTCAATTTAATTTCCTTTTCTTGGAGCGATGCTCGCCACTCTCGCTCCAAACGAACATCAGTTTCAGCACGCGCTGCACGCTCTTCGTAGGAACTAATTTGCAAGGAAAGATTCTTTGATGTAGTGGACTTATCTGATGCTCTAAAAATTGGAAAAATTTTTGAGAATTAATTTACTTTAAGAAGTTTTTTTGAATGAAAAGAACAAGAAATCAAAGTTCCTTGAGTCAACTACACAGCTTAAAAAGGACAATCGCTGAATAGCCTGAATTGCGTAGCAATCTGGGATTAAAATCCTCATGACTTAATTCAGCAATTGCGTTTCTTAAGCTGAATTAAACAATCGGCCTTTTTTAGGAAACCAGCTTCTGCAGTTTTTGATTCACGCTGTCGAAAAAGGACAATTGTTGAATTTCATAATCACCTGCAGGAACTGAATTCTTGAAAACAATCGACAACTGCAAGGAAAATTTCTAAATGCAGCCTATATATTGAGCTGCTGAAAATTGACAAAAAATTTCATGAATTTATAATTTATAACGCGTTTTACCATTGATTGACCAGCCTTTAAATATGTTTGTTTTTTAATACATACTAAGTTTTTTCCACAATCGAGTACAAATAAATTTAGGAGTAAATTTTACATTGAATAGAAATTTATGAATAGACTCATAGCAGCAATTTTTTATTTCGCGATAATAATACTAAATTGTTTGATATATACCGACTTTACTCTTTAATCTGATCTCGATCGAATAATGAAACAACGCAACTATCTAAAAGTTCACAATTGGTTGTCGTAAAGTTCAGAATAAACAAAAATAAAGACACATTTAAATTAAATTATAAATTGCTGTTAAAAAACCATTTTTAATTTGTGTAATGTTTTTCGGAATTGAAAGCATTGATAAGCGGAGTAAAACTTGATCATCGCTTAAAATTTCAAAGCAAATGTATTTAATCGAAAATCAGATATGAACGGTTTAAAAAAATAAATTAAGTCAAATTGCAGCACCCTCAATATAAAAACTTTAAAATATCTGTATGAACTACAATGAAAAGGAAACCATAAACACACAAAGGCAAAAGAATCGATATGAAATTATTGCATAAATTTCAAAAAAATTTAGCGGTTTGTTTACATTTCAAAAGTTTTCAAAAAAATCATTTAGAAAAATTTCTTTAAGATCAAGGGTTAAGGTTTTTAAAATTGGCAAACATTAAAACAGTTCATGGAGAATTCAATAAAAAATAAAGTAATTAAAACGCATTTACAGCTGAATAGAAATATTGTATTTTATTGAAAACATCATTTATTTTTTTTTTTCAAAATATATGTCTGTATGGATCATAAAGAGAAAATAGGATTACATATCAAAGAATTATTCAGTAATATATTTAAAATACTTTTTTTCGTTACAACTATAATTTGTTTTCAGCAATATTAAGATTCTTATTAATCAGCTATTTAATAGAATATAATATTATTATTTCTAATAGCTTGATTACTCAGGCATGATGTGAAAAGGTACGTGTCCTCCTGGGCACTGATATTGGATCTTTCTTTTTAATGAATTGCTTACATAAGTATAATTCGATAAAATTTAATAAATTCTTAGTTTTAGTAGAATGTATTTCGGTCGGTATATTTCGATGATTGGTTTTCTACATTTCTTACATTTCGAAATCCAAAAAGGTTGATTCAATTCTCTCAAAGTTCGACAAGCACACCAGCAAACAAAATCTGATTTTTTGTAAAAATGAAAAAGTATTTGCAAAATTGTATTTAATGTTTGAATCCAGATAGGCTAAAATCAGCTATTATATGGACTTTTAGAATTAAACTGGATACTCGAAAAATTGAACTATTGAACAAATCTCACTTTAAAGAAAACTCACAGCAGGATTTCTGCGGATTGTGAAAGTTCTTATAATAAATAATATAGTAAAAAAGTTCACATGTTAAAAACAATAACTATTTGATAAGAAGCAATTTAAAAACTATTAATATCAAAACCCCACCCCTAGGAAGACCACGTCCTTTCAACGAAGTAGCAACAATGATTTTCATAACAAAGCAGCACATTGATCCGCGTTAGCATCTATCGCATCTCCCCTAGAAGAAATTCCATTGCTTTGCTTTAAAGTTTGCCAATTTTACTAACATCAGCAGCAGTAGTATTATATGCCTTACACCAAAACTAAGCGGTTAACTCATGAAAGCATATAACACAAAAATGATTGAATGCAGTTAACAAATAAAACGCTTACTGTTTCTCTAACAACGCTATAGTACTTGCGAAATCTTCCTTTTGCTTTTCAAGTTTCGTGAGTAACTCGGTTTTGTGCTTAAGCGATGCCTCGCATTCCTAGAATAATAACGAACGTTTTTAATTCAGACTTAATTACTTCGGCAACAATTTTGATTTGCTATCAGTTACAGTTTTGTTTCATTCAATAAAAAGCGGCTTTATGTTAACACACAAAATGTTTTGGGTAATAAAAATATATATAGAAGACATCTCAACTTGTTTTCTACATTCTACGGGTTAAATAGTTTTTCTCTTCAATTTTAGCGAAATATGTATTTTTCTCTCTTTTTTCTGTTCTAGTTTTGAGTTAAATTAACGGTCTTTTTTGAAACTTCAGTAACCTTCGAATCCACTTTATTGTCCTTGTCATCTTTGGATGAACTATTTTCAGTTGTACTTGGCGATTTACGAATTTTATTTGCATTAAACGGAGGTATCGGATCAACTTTTAAATGGAGTTTTTTCGATGGTGGTCCTGTATCATTCTTTAATTTTTTACTATGCGAACTTGTTTGAAAGCGACGAGATCCAGACTTTTCAGACGTCGATAAATTATCTTTAACGATCTCGTTTTGATCAAATTTTGAGTCGTATTTCTTTTCAAGAGTTTGTAGAATTTGTCCAATTTGTGATGCCTTCGTTTGCAAACGTGATACCATTTCACCTTTTTGTGTCAATTCATCTTCACATTCCTATTGTGATTGTTAGTAACAAAGATTATTATGAATCAAGCAAATGTTGTTAGTTATGCAAGCCATGGACTTCTATTTCTCTTCTAACAACAATTACTCTTATTACCAGAAAAGCAATAGTAATAGTAGCAGTATTTAATAGAAACAATAAAACTTTGAAATAAGTTCAAAATTGTGTGCTTCTGATAAAATTAGATACTTTAAACGCATTTTTCTCGAAATTACTTTTTCGTAGATGATTGTAAATAATCAATAAATTTAAAAATATTTTAATAGTCAATAAACATTAACTTATCCAAATTGTAACGCCTTTTAATCAAGTTTTCAGTAGTTATATTGTCCACGGTTTTTGTAAACATATTTTAAGTTTCAAAAATTCTGTCGTCATTATTTTTTGTTTAAGCTTATGTATTTGTATTTGATTATGATAAAAAAGTTAAAAGAGAAATTTGAATACCAAATTAAGCCAGGGAAGAATAACACCAAATCTTGTCATTGCGAACGTTTTAAGAATCGAATTTTAAAGAATGCATACGAAAACATAAATTAATATTTTTTAATTGATAGCCAATCTATTCTTTTTTCTACCCTGCATTTAAAATAAAACACAGTTCTGTATTACCAATTCCCATAATATGTAGCTATGGCAGATATTTAAAATTAGTATTTTAAAGAAAATCTTTATCAAAGTAATATCAATACTTGAAAATATGCACTTATTACAAAATGATTAAATAATTGCTACAACCCCGATAAGAGAGATAGAATTTCTACTTCCGAAGAAACTAAAAGAAAAAGCGATAAGAATTCGATAGAATACAACCGGGAAATTTTGTTTACTTTGATCATTAAAGAGAAATAGAGTCCACGATAAATAAATGTGAAAAAGCAGTATTAATGGCGTATTGGAACAAACCTGCAGCTTTCTATACATTTCTAAATTGATTTGCTTAATATCCTCCAATTGTCGCCTTAGTGAAATAATTGTGTCTTGTTTTTCATGAATATCTTTTTCCAGCAATTTCATAGCCATATCAGTTTCTGCTTTTAAGGAAACCTGCAACTTAAGTTCCTTTTCTAGCTCCTGGGACTTCTTACGCTCCTCGGTTAGAGCCTTATCTAAATCAGAATCACCCCGATGATCAGAGACATCACTCGTGTTTGCTTGATTACTTGTGTGATTCAATTGTCCTGTTTCTAAAATTTTATTAGTACGATAACCAGAATACGATATGGATAATTTTATTTTTATTACGGATAGTAATGCTCTGTCGAAGAGCTGAATTCTCCGCCTGGAGTGCGAGTAGACTATTCCGAGCAATGGCTAAATCTTCCTTCATTAATGCATTCGTTGTTGTAAGAGATTCAACTTTGGCTTGTAAATTTGTAACAGTGGCACTGAAAATTTATGTATTTCAAATTATAAATGAATATAAACAAACTAATAGAAGGTGTACTTTAAATGTCTGTTGAGTTCCTCAATATAATTTTTCTGATCTAAAACGGCAGTCATATTTCCACCAGGTCCATCTAAGGCATTCCCATCATCTTCAGGACTATTTCGGGAACTTGATCGTAAATAAAGCGAAAAATCAATCACACCTTGCTGAGAATCTAAATCCTCTTCCTTAACACAGAGATTACAGTCTATCACGTTAAGCCCAATTAAAATTCCCATAATAACTACCACCTAAGATAAGTTGGGATCAGTAGAGTATAAAATAAACAAAAATTATCTAACTGCACCTCATCGCTCATCATAAGTGCGTGTGGCTCATAATATTCAATTAAAGAGTCCTCCCTGTGATCGATTAACGCCTGCAAATAGTCAGCCAATTTTTTTTGCATTAACGCAATTCTGAGCCATGCTCGGGCACGTCCCATGTGCGTTCGAACTGTTGGAAGATCGCGAACACTCGCTGTAACATCTTGGGCCTCAATGCAATATTTTTCAACGCTCTGTAAGAGGTCCCACAATTCCTTCTTTGGTCCCAAGAGACCCTGTTTATGTTGAAAATTGTATTATACAATTATTAAGATATAGCAACTATTGATTCCACCTTTTTTGGCCGTAAACCATGTCTCAAGACGTGCTCAAGTACTATAAAGAAATGCTGCAAGGGCAGATGATCTGAATCGAGCATTCGCCCAAATCGAAGCGATTGTTCCAAAAGTTCTTTCACGACCAACTTACAAATATTCACTAAATTACTGCGCTCAATAGCTGCTGGATCCCGGGCTGGAATAGAAAAAATATCAAATTAACCAGGAGGCCTAGTGACAGTTATTGTCTCATTATAAGTCAAAAATATGAGGGGATCTATTATTTTATTTTTAATTATAGTTTTAGTACTTCTTTCTTATGGATTAGACCACCATTCCACTAAGAAAAGTATCGACGATGATTCTGGAGATCAAGATGACGATGAGTATGAAGACGATGATGATGACTATGAAAGCGAAAATTGTGATAACGATTTTGTTGGAACTAATTTATTTGGCGATGATTGCGACCCGAAAAAGTGCTTTTCTTCAACAGATGTTGCACTTCTCATGTCAAGAAAGGATTTTGAGGTAAGTCGTATTAGGAAATTTTAAGAGCTGACATTGTTTATATCTTCATCTGCAGAATCTACTTCCAAAAGACCTTCCTAAATGCCTTCTAGACGATCACCTTGTTGAAATCTTAATGAAATATTTTTATCGTGCCAACCAAATGATCGTCAGGATGTCCAAAGGAAAGTCAAAGCGAATAGTGCAATTAGCTTTCTACGACACTCTTGGAGGGTAAGTTAATCAAATTTTTCAAATTTGTCTTAAAAAAAAGAAAATTAAACTGCAGATACCTCCAACATTACCTAATCCCAGTAGCAAAATATTCCTTTTATGCTGGTCTTGTAAAACTGAAGACGGTGGTTAATATAATGCAACTATTTAATCAGTGCAAAATTTTCTTAAATACAAACGGTAATGGTTGGATTGAAGGAATTTCTGATTTTTCTGAATTTAGCCTTGATATCGAACCAATTAAAATTTTAAAAAATAAAAATGACAAAGGTTTTTCGTCAGCATGCGCTAATTTGGTTCTATCAGATAACGACGAAGATGAAGAAATGATAGTACCATTACCAAAATTAGAACGAGAAGAAATGGGTCTTCTGTCGAATATTTGGTTGCCCTTTAAAAGGAAGCATCACTTCAATTTGAGATCACATTCCTCAGCTTTTGTGCTACTGCGTTACTACGTTCTGGTGACGCGGTGCTATCAATTTCAAGGAGTATGTCAAGATACGTTCAATAACAAATTTAAGGAGTGGTACCAGCAGTGTCTCGAGATCCATTTAGACGATGAAATACTTTATCCTGGTTTGGGTGCTGTTTTGCGTATAATGGAAACTTTAACAAATCGAAAGAAATTTGCGTTCATGCCACACCAGCAATCAGAGAGATCATCGGGCTCTAGTAAATTGTGTCCATTTAATAAAAAAACTCATTCAATGGAGTACTCGAAGTTGACTGACAAAGTAGACAAGTACTCGAAGTTGAATGAAAAAGTAGACAAGTTGTCTGACCAAAGCCAAAATGATGCTCTAATCGGGCCCCCAAGTCGTGGTGGTTCTTCTTCTCCAATATCCGGAGACGTTGCAATGTTCGATGAGGAGGACAGTCCCAGCGTTAAGGCTAGGCGGAAAAAATACATTACAATTGCTGTACTGATTTTGCTGTTCTTACTTGTTTTCATTCTGGCTGTCGCCGTTCTAACCAAATATATGAGCAGCAAAGTAAAATGTAAGAAGAAGAAGAAGAAGCAGCAAGAAGCCGATAGTGATGCAAGTGGAAAAGCTGGAGCTAAGTCAAAAAAAGATAAGAAACATGAAAAAGATGACAAAAAGAAGCACGATAAAGACGAAAAGAAACATTCAAAAGAAGAAAAGAAACATGAAAAAGAAGAAAAGAAAAAGCATGAAAAAGAAGAAAAGAAAAAGCACGAAGAAGAAAAAAAGAAGCATGAAGAACAAAAGAAACATGAAAAGGAAGAAAAGAAGAAGCATGACGAAGAAAAGAAAAAGCATGACAAAGAAGAAAAGAAACATGAAAAAGAGGAAAAGAAGGGTGAGTACAGGTTTCTTTGAATTACTGTACTGCATCGCAGGAATAAAATATTTTATTCTCTTTTTCCTCGTCTACCAAAAAAGTGTTCGGGAGTCATGACACTCAGGCCTTGCTCAAACGTATTAAAAGGTTGACTTAAACCTGCTTTAAGCTTAGCTCTAACTTTGCTCAAGCTATTTCTAACTTAACTCAAAGTTAACTAAAGGTTAACTTAAGGTTTTTTTATCCCAAACCTTAATTAGAACTATCCGAATTTACCATTAATTCAATTTTTGCTTTTTTTCACACAGCTCATAAAAAAGAAAGCCCGAGTAGCTCACCTCGAAAAGGAGCAGGCAGTGAATCATCAACATCCTCTTCATCATCATCGCCACAGAGATCTTCAAGAACTTCTCGTCCTTCCCCAAGACAAATTTTGAAAGGAGGTTTAAAATTAAATTTGGTCGATGAAAAGGGTAGATCAAAAAAATTCAGCATTTCCAAAAAGAATAAACCGACTATGGCATCGTCAACTTCATCTCCGATAGTAAGAAAGAGATCCAACAGCATGGATTCTGGAGGAGTATAGTATTTAAAAGGCGGTAAATTATTGATTAAATTTTATCTAAACATTTTTTCTGCAGGGGATGCAACTGCATAAAAGTGCACTATCTACAAGCTGGGAAACTATCGAATAAGATAGATGCACGTACATTTTATTTCGGACGTGCACCATTAAGCCTCACAACAGTTATTATAAGATAGTATTACTCTGTTATTTAATATTGATGTCGTATAAGAGTATTAGCAAATAATAAAATATGAGGAAAGAAACCTTGAATAATGTTATCATGATGACCTCGAGTTGAACGTCGAGAAATTCTTACCAAGCTTTAAAGGATTTTGATGGTCATTTATTTTATATATGGAACACGTTATTTTGGAATTTAAGGTGACAAACTATAGAGCACCTATTCAATCGGGCTTGCAAATCTTCATATATAAATTTGCATTGCAGAGAGTATTTTAAAAGTTATAGTTAATTCATTAATTCTGTCTGATATCTTGAAAAAACAAAGGAAAGTAAATGAACTACAATACAATCAATCTTTTGGTAGGAACATAAAAAATGTTCAGGATTCGTTTTTATTTTTTTAAAGATTCTGTGCCAAAAATGGAAAAATGGACCGTTTTAAAGCTACAAGTATTAAATTTGGCGTAAGAGAAAGTGTATCCTTTCCTCTGCCTTCTTACTTCCAATGTTTCTCATTTGAAAATATTCTCCATCATAGTTTTTGAAAATATATCTTCATTGCAAAAAAGCTACCGTTCGAAATTGTCAATGTTAAATCTTTTCTGAATGTTATTTAATATGTAGTAACTTGTTTTTAAAACGGAAAATTTCTAAAGATTAAAACAAAGTGTATTAAACTATTTTACCATGTGTTAGCAAGATATCAAATGTGGAAAAAAATCCAATAACTTATATTGGCTTGTTTAATTTTGTCTAAAAGGCTACTATAGTTAAAAGTACATCCACCAAATCCAAATGTAATTACTTCCTAACCTTAATGACTTTTAATGGAAATTTTTTTTTAAACTTCTTATGTAGGAAATTTCTCTTAACTTGACCCACTAACAAAGGCAACAGTGTCGCTGTGCAGAAAGCTTAGGGCAATCAATAAGTAAATTGGCAGGCTTTCACAGATGACTGACTAAGATCTAATTGCGTGCAAGAAAGTAGACTATCATTCAAAGCTTCTTTCCCTCACGATGTAGGTATACAGATATATGTATCTATGTAACATGTAAGCACGTAAGTTTTTCTGAAAGAAGTGAGTAAAATGCGTGTCAGCGAGTGCACATGTAAGCGATAAGTTTTTGATGTGCCACCGAGTTACGTTACAAATATCTCCGACAATACGCAAATAAAATAGCTTAATCAATAAATTCATTTCACAAACAAAACATGTCCAAAAGGACAGGAGACGCTCACAATGGTGGAGTTATAATCTGACTTAGCACAGAATTAATTTTATAAATAAAAAATTTAAGGAAAATGTGAATAAAAAGCCACCTACAATAATAGTTAACCCAATCACGTTCGCATTTACTTAAGCCATCACCAGCAAAGCGACTATTCGCAATATCATAGTTTGCCACTTGGCCGGAATCATTACTTTCTTCGACAGCTGCCTTCTTTCCAGAACCATCCTGAATATCCAAATCTTGGAGCTCTTTTAGGCAAAGCCATTCCCCGTCAACAGATACCCGAAAATTGCAAAGATATATTGTATCCTGCACACCCCCAGATATATCTTCTGTATTATTCGCGTGCTGGGGCTTCGGGAGCGCTATTGTATTCGAATTATTGTTGGTTTGCATCATTGTCAGGCCTTCGTTGCTGTTTTCACCAACTTTTGTAGCTCCCTCAAGGGTACGCATGATATTACATATCTGGCGAAAAAATAATAACGAAAATACAACAATTTTAAGTAGCGAAAAAAATTCACTCAATTCGCAACATCGTACCTCTAGCAAGACTCATTTTTTGTGGGCACTTCATCAATTTTTAATGTCGCACAAAGCAAAAAAGGGTTTTTATCCGAACGTCTCACTCACGATTAAATTTTCAAAATCGATATCTGACCAATTGACAAAGAACCGAATTTTGGTGAAACTAAAGAAAATGGAGAATAAAACTAATTATTTGATTTGCACGGAGTCCACCATCTCGATTAGAAATCTTTAACCTTGTAACAATTTATTCTTACAGGTTCGCTTTATTCTGCTCTTCGGCAACGGAAGACTAACTTAACTAGTTTCATTCACATCACATTTCGGTGAGGACTGACTTTAGTCTGTACATAGAGCGTCATCGCAGGATATCGATTTTTTCTCTCCAAAGACAGTCCTCATATTTTGGTTCTACCGAGCTTGTCCTGGACTAAAGGTTTGTGCTGGGGAGAATGATTCACCAGGGGTAGTCGGGGTAGTGCCTATAGCGTTCTGGGCCCATAAAGAATACTTGCAAATTCTAACATAAAATTGTAACGATTGAGGCGATATTTCACACGTTTAGCAAATGAAAATTGAAATAGAATTTATGGGGCTTTTGGGTCGTTTTTAACACCCTTTCTGCCTGAAGGCACATCTCGCAAACACAAGTCTTCTGCAAGTACATATGAAGAGCTTTTGTAGGTACAGACAATTTTCTTTAAATAGACTTTTCTTTTATAAGCGAGTCCTTTTAAAAGTATTTTAAGGAGTTCAGAAAGATTTGATAAAGTTCATAAAAGCTTTATTCCCTAAATTTTTATTTTAGCAAAATTAAAAAGTTTTTCCTAATTACAATTAGAACGAAAAACGTGTAGAAGATAAAAAAAAAGAAATCCTCATACATCTTTGAAAAGTTAAAAAATACAAAACACTAATCAAATGCGACTTGTACTCATTGTTTTTAAAATTAAACCTAAAGAGAATTTGCTTTTCTTTTAAAGTCTTGGAGCTTCTTTATGTTATCAATAAACACCTCCTTAACCGTCATTAATACGAAAAAAATTATAAGAACCTCATTTGTTCAGCTTCGAATTCTCTACAAAATCTTTTTAGGTTTAATTTGTATAATTGATTTTTTAAAAGCGAGAAGGCTTGCTTATATTACTACGATTTTTTTATTATTATAGATATTGCGATTTCTCTAATCTATTGAGGCTCAGCTATCGCAGGCTTTGAAAGTAACTGATTACACATAAGTTTCTGTGATTTTTAAATTATTGGAAGCGTATTATGTATCCTCGATGATTTTCTTGAAAATCCTGAAGGCTGGACAACAACTGCAAAAGCTTCGTCAAATGACCAGTTTGTTTTCATATTCCTTCGATGATGAGTAATTTATAAATTTCATTAATAACTTGATCATTTTCATCTGCTGAAATTTTGCCCGCCGAGCGGTTGGCTGGCAAAACTGCAAATTCAGCTTCCGCTTACAATTCTTGATATGGAGACTTTTTACATTTTTGTTGAGAATGGATAGTGGATAGGTCTATAATATTACGAAATTAAGTTTTCTGTGAAAATAGAAGTTTGCATTAATTTTCCTATAAAGTATGCTTAAAGTGAATATAGGATCTTTTGAACAGAAACTCGTAGATAGGGACTTAATCCCACTCGGACGTAAGAAATCAGTCACCGCCCGGATGGTACTAAGCTTGAACTTAACGTCTTACGTAGCTTAAGATTACCTCAATTGTAATTGGTTCACATCTAGTTCAAGCTTAACTCGAGTTTGACCCAAACTTAGTTCATGCATGATTTTTAGTTGATTATATTTAAATCGTCCCCAAAGGTCTTTCAGTTGATGTTACTATAATTGTCGTTCTTGCCTCAAACAGGAAGAAAAAAACGAAACTTGTGCTCTACAAACGCCCAAGGTCCATGTCGGAAGGGCTACTGCACTTTGGGGGTCCTAATAACACCGGGTCGAATTATGAAAGACGACTCCACAAAACACTAAAATGGTGCACTATTATATTTTTTGTGCTGTTCTCAGTAATTCAAACTTAACAATTTCCAGCTCAGGCACCAGTTTGGAGCTTCTAATTTCTTAGTATAGTTTTGCATTTAGATGTTCTATGAACCAGGAACTTATATCACTCCCTTTCCAGAGTTTACACAAGATAAGAAGCTAAAACGCTTATCCCACAATTGCTGACATTGATGCCACTCTTTTCCGCAAAATGTTTCCTCGTGAAATTGTTAAACAGGGCTTGTACTTACCAGGTTTTTTCTTCTTCGGAGACTCATTTCTCGAACTACTGACACTTGTTTGAGACGAAATACTTTCCGACCGTCTAAAATTCTCCCGCAATTTGTTAAGGGAAGTTAAAGACTGCGAACTACTCGACAATAAACCGGAATCCTCCTCACTTTCAGTACGCACCATTAAATTAACGCTCTTCTCCGTGGTCATAACGACGACTTTTTAAGGGTTTTGTAGTGTTTTCTACGAAATCGGGGTTTTAGAAACAGCAATATCGCCCTGAACAATGATTTTTTCAAGTAATTAGCCAGGAAAGTTAGCACATAGTCCCGTATGGTAAATAAAAACACCTACAGCTGTCAGGCGATTATTTTGACGTTTTCTTGACAGTGTCATTTACCGGGTTTTGTGACCCGTCATTTTCAAGTTTTTTTTTAGTTTTCAAATAAGTATTTTGTGAGTCGTTTTGTCTATAAATAAATGAAAATTATTGTAATTTTAAGGCTACTAAATTACTTTTATTTTCTGAAGCATTTTAAAAATTCTGAACCGATTCATCTGGCGCTTTTTAGATGTCCACACTAAATCTTATTTTTCTTCCAAAACTTGTGGATCGCATGTGGATCCTGAAAACGACCAAATCAAGTGCAAGCGACGGGACGGGCACAGTTGCTAATTGTTGTTTACAGTATTTTGAACGTGAAAAGTTCGGTCTGAGATCTGTGAAATCTTTTTATTTAAAAACGGTACGATTTAGGAGTAATATTTTAACGATTTCAACTTGTATCCTTTGTGCATAGTTATCGAATTTGTCTGGCAGGGGCTGATTCTTCGGCAGGAGGCCCCAAAAACCTTCCATCTAAATTTTAATATATTGGCACGATAAGAAATCGCAAAATTCCCTTTGTATGCAGTGCCCGCTGCATCAAGTCATCGGTTTTCTTTGTAAACAAATCGTCGTGTCGTGGGCAACGGCCTGTGCCATTTTCCAAGAGCGGCCGCTTTCCTGACCGCCAGCCATTGTGTCGCGAGCCGCAAATTTTTCGAGTGCAGAGTGCAAAACGAGTAAACGAGTTGCTCCGGGTGATGCTTTCTCATTGCCGTCGCGCAATTGCGTTACACGAATTTCATCGAAAGCGATTGGCAAATAGTTTTCATTACGAATTGCATTGGAATTAATTTCGCCAGCGGGAAGGCGCCGTGTTCTTATCAGTCATATGTTTTTGACGTTTTCCCCCTGACCCCCGCCATTTGACGAACAGCTACTGGGTGGTGCGCAACATCTGGGGGCCGCTTTTTTTCGCTGGAGAGCAGCTGGGACGGGTTTTCGGTTTTCCTGTCGGTCAATGCCAACTAGCTTTCTAGATTGATTTATGTCACAAGAATCCACCCAGCCGATCACCTCATATTAAATAATCAAGAATATTTAAATCCAAGACAGTAAAAATACTGGTTCCCTTGGGGCGCTTTGTGGTGATAGAAAGGGGTGCTTCCCGGGGCGTTACAGTCATCATTTCGCACAAAGGCGGCTGCGGGTGATAAGGCTTCAGACTGCGCCACCATCCGACGAGGTTCCTCTTTTGGACTGCTGCCAGACGTTTTGGGGAGCAGCCTCCACGCTGCTGATTAGAGCCACTCTGGGCACTTCTGAGACGACTCAGACTCAGCAACCCGTTCGCTAACCGCTTTGGCTGGGACGTTCAAATTCCCAACAACCACTTCAGAAGTTTACTTCCAATTTCGCTGAGCCAACCTTGCAAGGTCTTTCTTATTTGACCGCAGAGGTTTCTTTTAAGCCTTATCAATTCAAGAGTACTATCTTCCGGCATTCGCAAAAAGCTGGTTTTTATATAAAAAACACAAATACGTTTCAAGTTATCATGTACAAATTAAATAAATATCTTTCATTATGTGATATAGATTAGAAAGTAAAAAATAGAACCAAATAAATACGTAATCAGTTCAAAAAATTGAATAAAATAAATACAAAGCCCAAACTGTTGCGTCTGAAAGGTGAGAATCCACAGCCCCAACTTTTTCTCATAATTGAAAATCATCCCAGGATTCGGATCAAAATGTATTTCAAATTATTATTTTAAACGTTCTAAGTCTTTAATAAACCTATTCGAATTGAATCGTCGCGAAGTAAAAATTGATCTAAATTAACTAAGCACTTATCCTCATCCAACGCTGTATTATAATGTTGGTTTCTAGAAACAACAAGAAAAGGTCCTTTTATAACAATTTTAAATAGAGCGTTCAGAGCCTTTTGAATGTTCCGAATTAAAAAATTGAGCAAGAATTTAAATTTTGGAAAATTATTTGATGTTGAAATCGGACGAATATTGGATAAATAAATTACGTAAATGGTTATCAAAGGTGGGTCTGTTTGGAAATTTAACTAAGACATGTCTCTTGAGAAATTAAAACTTTTAAACAAAGGGATAACTTATTCCAACCGTTCGTTAATATTGGTCTTTCTGTCTGTTTTCTAATTTTTTCTTCGCCCAATCAAGACTTAGATGACTTCTTAATTTTTTTTAAAATAATCTTTAATCTTTAAAATCGAATAATTATAGCTAGAGTTGTGACTCTCCAGATGTAGTACATATGAAAAATTTGAATTTGTTTAAGCAGTTGCAAGCGAATACTCCTTAAGATCTCCTGCATCAATAATTTCATTAAAATTCCTCTTAAGTTGCATGAGTTTTATAACATTTTTACGAAGACCTGATTTGTCTGGAGAATTATAGAATACAACATACAACTGCTTTAAATTACCATAATGTATGTTCAGATTCCAATATTACAGTTCCTGAATTAAAAATGTTAATCAAAGCCATTGATTTTTTCTAATTTAACTTGTTTCGTTTTGCACATATATTTACTTCTAGTACTGTGAACATTAAAAGATAATTTAAACATCGTTTTTAAGTACTTTTGCCAAAAAATAATGTTTTTCAATTTAAGGATATTCAATTAACTGAGAAAATAAAGTAAAATGTGCGTAATAACGAAAAATAGGGTCACAAAGCAAATTTCATAAATTAAGAAGCAACCATCTAGACGTGGCATGTAAGAAGATGTAGAAAATTTAAAGTTTATTGAGCATTGTGATTATTGCGGGAATGAATATATCGTACAACACGATTCTTAATTAAACAAATTTCCTTAGAAATTACGACGATAGTGGTTCGAGTCAGAGCCTTGATATTTGCCATTGCAAGGGGGATGGCATGGCAGCCAAATTAATCTTCAATTTCAATTTAAGAGATGATAAATGCAATCAGCGCAAATATAATTGAAACCACCGAAGAAATTGTTAGTGTGATTCATAAATTTTACTATTGCAGTTTAGTGCGATAACAAAAATGTAGCTATGTCATGCGTTGTATTTTTGAGAAGCAAGTTAAAAATAAGTATTTTGATAAGCGGATAGTACATTGCAAGACTAGATAATGCATGGAATTACCCTAAAAAATTATTATAAATATGATTCACAAGCCGATTTCGGATCTGGATGTTTTTTATTTATTTATTTAGTATTTAGGGGCTTTTCTCTCTGCTCTAAATGAGAACTTAGACCTCCAATAGTTTTAAGATTCTTTGTGGAACATCTACAAGCGCTAAATAATAAAATTCCGAGTAGAATGCTTTAGGAATTGATCTATTTTTAGAAGAACAGAATTCTTGGAAGTCTCGTGATCATTGTTCGTAAATATGGGGCTTATTTTTACAAATGAACTCCAAATAAAAAAAAGGTTTTTTTTTATAAACAAACATCGACGGATAAATACCATCTCATATAAGTGCTTTTAGATTAACCCGTAAATGTTTTGATAATGCACCTTATCGGCACCTCGTACGTGGTTAAGATCGTGGAGACTGATTGAGTACTTAAATGAGATAAATGCGAGGTGTGGAAGGAGTTCCGCATTTCTCAATATTTTATCAGGCCGGCAAGAAACCATTCAGAGTGCGATTTAGCGCGGTCGAAGAAACGTAAAGCCGCACTGGACGGTGTTACGTAGAGTCAAAGTTGACCAAGAGCTGGTGAAGTAATTGACTGTAGAAACAATCCGTCAATGGATCAGATTGCGACTATGCGATTAAAATCAATTGTTTACAGCGTGGAAAACGGCGACGGTGTTTAGTCCATTGGCTTCATTTAAATCACCAGACCCACTACTTCGGTTTCACTCTCATTTTAATAATTAAGAGTAGGAGCAAAAATACGAAAATTTAATTCCGGCCTCCTGAAGTGTTCTAATACCCCTGGCTGGTCAATTTTAGATAGTGAACATTTTTTTCTGAAAAGTGCAAATGATCAAAAGACCTCACGTTCGCAGAAACATAATCTCCTATGGATTGATAGGAAATTATCGTTGATCATTGTCTGCCTTCCACTCAAAAGCGTCAGTCGTCTAAAGATACTGTTCCCGACCAGTTCACTTAGGATTCTTAAATTTACTTCAAATATTTTGTACGAAAAAGCGCCTTTTCTTCCAGCTGACTGAAATTGATAAATATTTTGTTTTATTTTTTTGCTTTCACAGATACTTCATCGTTTGGCAACGAATCTCAGGAAATTTCAAGTAGGAATGAAGGAGGTGAACCCAATAATTAATTTAACTAATTAAAAAAAAATTTGTAATCGGTGCGAATTACTTCTCTTGTGCCGCAAAAATTAGTGATTCGGTTCCGGATAAGAATTGAAAAATAAATTTCAATAATTATGAAATTATACTATAATTGAGTTCCGTGTGCGGTCAAGCAAAAATTGATCGAGGCTTATTTCTTCGTTATCGTTTACTGGTGCTGCTTCTCTGCGGAGGAAGATCTTTTTTAAGGAATTAAGATGAATATTAGTGAAAATTTTTTCGACGAGACTCTGATGCTCATGTATAAAGAAGCCATGCACCACTATCTCCCGGATTTTATTAAGGGATTTGAGTACACCCCATGGATATTCTCACTTCTGGGCTCCGCACTCATTGGTTTGAGTGGGATTTTACCGCTGGCTATTATACCTTCTACCGAAGAGGAGTCCAAAGAAAAGGGATTTAAGGATCGTAAGTATTTTTCCAGATTCAATTAATATACAAATTGATTTCAAGTATACATATTTAAACAGAAATTTCTTTAATTCTATTTAACATTTTTACATTACCCTCTAAACTTTCAATACCTACTTTAAAAGATCGTTTTCAGTGCAGTTATTAAAGTCTACTAGAGGAATATTGAAATTAAAGAAGCACTCACCCTCACTGACGAGTGGCTTTCTCAACTTCAAGTTTAAAAGCAATTTATCAATAATTTTAAACAATAGCGGCTGTGGTTTCAATTTGCCTGTTGTTACGCATGGATTACACTTGTCTTTCGATTGCGTACACACATTGAATCATTTTTTCTTAAATACAGTGAATTCCAATTAGATCTGATTTGTGCGAAATTAGCTGATAACCTGCAGATAATAAAATATACACGATGAGTCCGGTGATAGGGAAGATTTTTATTTTTAGGATACATGTGTACTTTGATTTTACTTCATATCGGGGATAGATTTGGTAGACATGAATTTTTTTAAGTATGAATTGGCAAATTTTGATAGACAGAGGATATTGAAGAACATTTTTACGTGTACAATTGTTCCAATTATAAAGTTTAAGGCCGATATTTCAATAGGCTTATCTACTATTTTTGAGATAATAAAAGATCAAAAGATTTAGCACGTGCCTGCACGAATGCATTAAACAACATAACAAAATAATTTAATTTTCTTGCACACATAAATGCTTAATAGTCATTGGTCATTAGAAAGTCAATTTTTATGGATTGTCATTCTGTCTTCAAATAGGCGATATTTCATTAATTGATAATTTTGGTTACTAACTATTTCTGAATTCTCTCTGTGAAGTGGTCACTTTTGTTATTATTATCTTTCTTATGTATTTCTAATGGGCTTTTTTCACATTTAATTTTTTTATAAGAAAATTAGTTTTTCAATTTCTATTTATAAACTGCTAATCATAATAAACATTTCATTAAAAAGGAATTTTTTACTTTCAGCCGCTGAGTCTAAATCGCTAAAAGTATTACTTAGCTTTGCGGTAGGAGGCTTGCTGGGCGATGTCTTTCTACACTTATTACCCGAAGCATGGAGTAGTGATTTTGAACATACCAGTAAGTGGGTCCCAATAAATTAATTGTAAGTTTTTTCCAAAATGCACCTCTGAATGAATCTCAGCTCCAAGCGGACATCCATCACTACGTAGTGGCCTATGGGTTCTTTCAGGAGTGCTCATCTTCACGATTGTAGAGAAGATTTTTTCGGGATATGTAAATGCGGACGAGGATAATCCTCAGCCTAAATGTGTTAATATTGCTAATTGTCTGCTTCGCAAGTCTGGAGGAAAAATGGTCGAAGGTCAAAACTCATCAGGATGTTCTCCAAATGGATCATGTGATATTGAAGACGTTCCTAATGGGTGCTACCTTCGCGAACGAGAAAAGAAAGTCAAGGATCAGCCTAAAAAAGTCGCTGGCTATTTGAATTTGATGGCGAATTCAATTGATAACTTTACCCATGGACTGGCTGTTGCTGGTTCTTTTCTAGTTTCCTTCAGACATGGGATTCTGGCCACTTTTGCCATTTTATGTAAGTTTTAAAGTTTTTAATTTAAACTATTATTTTCATTTTGACTTTTTTAAAGTACATGAAATACCTCACGAGGTTGGAGATTTTGCCATATTGTTGCGTTCTGGATTTAGCAGATGGGATGCTGCTCGAGCACAACTTCTTACAGCTGGCGCTGGTCTGATGGGAGCTCTTGTTGCTATTGGGGGTTCTGGAGTAACTTCTGCTTTGGGTAATTCACCCTTCTAAAATAATCTATTAAAATTAGTATTAAACTGAATTCGCTTACAGAAGCGAGAACTTCCTGGATAATGCCATTTACAGCCGGAGGATTCCTTCACATTGCCATGGTAACTGTGCTGCCTGACCTGCTCAAAGAAAAAGACCCTTGGGAGTCACTCAAGCAGTTTGTATCGCTTGTATTCGGAATTCTTTTGATGGCCATAATGACAGTGCTCTTTGAATCATGAGAGACACGTCGATAAGTCCTAAATTTTTTGTTAACTATATTTAGACCTAGTTTTAGAGACCACCTTTAGACATTCGGATGAGATTTTTTTGAAATGTTTACTGTTTAACAGACTAGAGATAGCCGTCGAACACTGTTGTAATTATGATAAAAAGTTTTTCTAACAGCTGAGAAACGACAACTAACAGATCAAAATGGACATTTTATTTATTTTTTGTTTATTTGTTGTTTTTTTGCATAATTCGATCGATACTGAGGATACGTTGCGACTTGTATTCCAGTTCTTAACTGTGTTCTAACGATTATTTTTCGTATCTGTGGATATATTTTACAGAAAATGAGATATTTTGTATTGTGATAGAAGGTAAATAAAAATATTGAAAGCGTATAAGATAATATTTCTGATCTTCCCAATGACTTTATTTTTTTAGCATACAATGAGCTCTGACGTAGAAGAATGTGAACAACAAAATCATTCTTTTGTAATTGTAATCTTAAAATTAAATATAAAATACCTTTGTACTAGTTTTTACATCAATGAAAAAATTAAAGCTTGTAAAGATACTTTGTATTTTGCGCCGGAACAGTAAAAAGCTTTGAATCGATAAAAATATGGAAAATTTCAATTTTAAAAGCTTGTCCAAAATTTTATAGAGCATCCCAATTTTCCGTACGGTTTATTTGTTTGGAAATTGAAAAAATACCAATTATATTTGAATTATTGGAAAATGGTTGGTAATCGAAATTGCTTGTATTTTTTTCAGTTGTATTTAATCGTAGTTGGCCATCCAAGTGTTTTTTAATTTTGTGTTTAAAATGTAAAGTTCATGTTAGTAGGTTTGTTTACTGGTTTCCATAAACTTTTAAAATAAAGTATACATACCTAGTCAGTATAGGTATTTTAGAAGTCTGTAAAATTCAATTCAGCTTAGAATATAGGATATTTAAAAACAATTTAGAACTTTTAAACGTGGTAAGTTAATGTAAAATCTCCTACGATTTAAACAATTGAATTTCGTCGGTGAATTTTCTAAAAACTTCAAAAAGGAGAAGATTCTCAATTTGGAAGTTTTTTTTCTGTGTTACGTGATAGATACTTCCACGATTTGTGAACCGATTTTAATTATTCTATTTTTACTTAAAATCGAATTAAAAACAGCGATGATTATGTTATATTAAAAACAGCTATTTGAAGGCGGTTCCCAAAATATTCTAAATATATTTGTATGGAAGAATATTTCAAAAATTTGAATATCGTTTCTTTAGATTACGTTTACCTTTTTATTTCAAACACCGTTTTATCTTCAAAGATTTTAATATAGGCATTTTGTGTGGAACGACTAATGGACTAGTCCATTTCTATAGGTCAGTGCACTCCTCGGAGGAACGAACGTCGTTAAAAAACTTGCGGCAACACCTAGCGCCGCCTAGGTTTTGGTGTCTTCTCAACTGAAAACGAAAAGCAAAGTACATCTGTCAGTTCTCGATTTCCCGCGAAGTTAACTCATTTTACTTTCACTATTTTCAGTGAATAAAACTATTTAAAATGATTTGTAAGTACCTTAAACTAAATACAATTAATTTCACAATCTCGCAATGATAAATCAATAGATTTAATTCCCTTTCAAATGCCGCTAGGCATAAAACTCGGGTAAAATCGGGGGTATCGCGGATTAGCGGTTTTTTTTTTCACTGGAAAGACTTAAAAATGGCCGCCGGAAGTAAAAATGCCGCACTGAAAAGCCCGCTTGCCGTGTAACAGTAAAATTAATGTCGGTGTCGCATCTTTTCTCGTTTTTCACAATTCGCGAGTGTTCGTTTTCGAATTTTCAGTGCATTTTCAGGGATTTTCAGGCTGTAAAAGGGAATTCTGGTGAGTTCTAATTTATTTTATCAATTAATTATTCATTTCTGTAGTGAAGCGTAAATTTTGCGGAATTATTACATTTTTCTGAGCATATTTCTTATGCTCAACTCATCTTCAGTTAAAATTAAAAATTCAGTGAGAAATTGAGAGAGATGGTGCAATTTGTGCATAATTGATAGTAAAATTGTTTTTCTGCAAACATACATATTAAAATAACTATGTACTTTTATTTAATTTTTATTTGCATGTTAGTATATGCAATAAATATGTTATTAATACATATACATACATGTTCTGGGAGCCAATTTCAGACTAAAAGGTTTTTCAACTTTTATACCAGTTTTACACCTTTGTAAACTCAACAATTTTTTGAATATCTGGTAATCTGCTCTAGCTAACGAATTTTTTCTCTTTATAAAGTAAAAAAAAAAACTTCATAGGAGTGTTCGCATAATCCTATCCCCCCAGAGATGTGTATAAAATTATAAATTTAATTTTTTCAAAAATTGATAAAATGCAATCGAAGATATGCAAGTCAATTTCATCGTTAAACAATAGCGGCATTTTTTCTAATAGCAATTTCTGATATAATCGGAAAATGTAACAATAATTTCTTCAAAGGAAAAATGGTTGGTTTTTTAACTAATAATCAAAGGAAACTGAACAAATGTGTCCCAGCTCCGGCGCAAAAAAACCAGCTATCTTAAATTAAATTATTATTTCTTTCTTTTTATGGCAAAAGTAGCAAATCTTAGCCAGTTTTATGTTTTCCATTTTGTTAAAACAAACAGTTCTCCATAAAACAGGAAATATAACTTTAACAATAATCCTATAGGCAACATTTGTAAGGTTTTAGAATGCAAGTTGAATGTGACGAGTGAATTGTCAAATAAAAGGAGGAAAAAAGAAAATGAATTATTATATGTAGCTGATGAGTACAATATTAACTATGGCTTTTAAGTAATGGACAAAAATATATGGTTTAATTTTTGCAAAAAAAAAAAAAAACGATTTCTCCTGAATAGTAAAAAAATTAGCAATATCAACACGTTAGCCACTGATATCGAATTATGGAAATTACTTTAAATTTCAGTAGTCATTACAACTGATAATGTCAAAAACTTCTCTTTTGTGCCGGGCCTGGGTTGCATGGGCCGTGAACCGCCTCCTTTAAAAATTTTTTAATTTTCCAGATGCAAATTCACACAAAGCGCGACAAGTGTGGTAACGCCACTTTCAAAGCTTTTGATTCACGCGGCCGGCCGGCGCCCAGCTGACAATTTCGAGCAGTTTCCCCAAGTGCTCTCGTATAACCGAATAACTGTAACAGCCAGGGACTTTCAAAGTGCAATTTTTCGCGCTCAGTCCAGGCCACCATCGATTGATTGCCCGGAACGTCTCGCCTCGCCACACAGTCGGAACAAATGAAACATATGATCAAAAAGAGTTTTCCTACTTATGTTTAAGCGGTTATTTTGGTATGTAGTTTTCGTTTTATTTCCATTTTTTTGATCGGCTCAGTTTTACAGAGGATCCTTTTATCTAATTTTTGTGAAAAAATAAAAATTTTGTGTGTGTACAAGAAACTGTGGCCAATTCTTAAAAGTGTTTAAAGTGTAACCGCGCGGCAGTTAAGATTGTTTAAAAATTGGAGAGCATGGATTGTTAATCGGAGAAATGTTGCAAGTTGTATTATTTTGGGGAAATTTTAAAGGAGTTTTCAAAATATTCAATTTGACAAACAAATTTAAGTGTTTGCTGTGATTTCGCATTCTGCCCCAAGACTCAATTCTAGTAAAAAGAAAAAAAACTCCTCCCATATGTGTACATGGGTTTGTTTTGTATAAAAATCATTCTTTTTGCTTTACTTTAGGCACCGTTACACAATAGGTACGTGTGTGCTAAAAAATTTTTACTACCTGTTTGGCGCCAAATACATATGCATAAATGAAGTTTTAGATTCGGACTGTAGAGGGAGTTTCGCGGACGTGGCAGCGGTGAAGCTCAGATCAACAAAAGTATTCTGGCGTAAACGTCGCGAGTTTGCAGGGCTTTCACTTAGTTAAAGGTATTAAATCTCGGTTTTCAGCTAATATTCGAAGTTCCCTATCAAACCACAAAATCGAAAATCGAAATTATAATAAAAATCTCCGAAAATTTTGGGCGCGTAGTGAACAAATTGTCATTTCAATTATTAGCCAGGATGGTTGATTTCATTTAAGATTTCCAGGCGTTTCTTCGAATTAAGACGTATACATTCTTGATCTTTTTTTTTTCTGTAAATAATTTAATGTGCTATTTTTTATTTATGTTTTCTAGGTATCGCCTAAATGCGCTCCTGTAGAAAACGAGCACCGCCTCTGCACGTTTTAATTAAGCAGTCCTAGGCGGCATCAGAAGGTGAGTTCTCGCCATCTCTTATTTTTTTTATTTATTTAATTTAGTTCAAAAGCTGGAATTTTACAGTTTTAAACATCTTTAAAAGAAGATGAGTTTAGGGTTGCGTTTAATTGGTCCGAAAGATAAAGTCAGGAAAAAGTGGGACACAGGAAAAAAAAGTGACACAAGAGAAAGTCTTCGAACAAAGTCTTCATTAGAAATGGATTATAAGTTTACATCGGTTTTACAGAGTAACAGAATAATTTGAAATCTTTTAATATTATATTTATTTTCATAAAAGTTAGTTACTGTCTTTTATAACGCTCGACTTATTGGAAGTTTGAAATGTCACCGAACTCTTGTTTTTTCAAGTCTGCATCCGTCCAGGAGCTAGAATAAAAATAAAGTGGTTTTGTTCTACTTTTGGATTTTTGAAGATAAGATACACGAAAATTCATATCTTTTTCGAGGCAGCTTTATAAAAAGCACCAAGAAATAAAAATAGATTTTGCTTTTAATTTTTAACAATCTATCGGAAGAGACTCTCCAAAAATGATTTAGAAATATTGCTTCAATGTTACTTTTTTAATATTACATAATAATTAAAAAATGACTTTCGAAGAGATTTAAAAAATTTTTAAATAGGGTTTCGTATCTAGGAATTGACATGAATCTCCATCTTATATAGTATTTCTGTCTGTCTATCTGTCTGCGTCATACAGACCGGGTTTTTCTTAGTAATTATGACTACCTTTCTAAGTAATTTTTTAAAGTATTGTACGGAATCATTGGCGAGTATGACTCGCGCTTGTCCAGTTTTTCGTTTTGTGCTTTTGTGAGTTTTTTATTCAATTAAGTTTATCGGAAGATTCGGAAGAGTAATTTATTTTTCTTTTTTTTCTTTTCAGCTACCAAGTGCCGTCGCAATACCTTACGACATCTTTTGTAAATTATTTCTTAAGCGCTGCTCTTTTCTTTTGTAATAATATTTTTACAATGAAAATTCTATACAATTTGTGACGAACTTCGTGTTGATCATATTTTTCATACATATTGACTAAGTGTTGTAAAGACTTGAAATCTTTTTCTACTTGAATATTTTATACTTTTTTTGTTGACATTAGTATTACACTAATAAGACGTAACATATTATATTAAGTAATTTTTTTTAAATAAGTAAATATAGAATATAAAATAAATATGGAAAAGGGTGGACTGCTAAAGCGATGCAAAGAGGAGTTCAACGAGTTTGATAATGAGGATGCAAAACGAATTAAAGCAAATATGGAAGAATATTGTGAAGAATCTGGTCTGCGATCTAAACAGCTTTTGCATCTCTCAGCTGATTGTACTGAATCAACTATATCACCAATTTCGGAAATATCGATTAATTTAAGCGACACTATCATTGGAACGCCGTATAGATTTCAAAATGGAGGGGACATTGACACAGGTGAGTGTAATTTTATTTATAAGTTTTTAAATTTAGTATGGTTATTATTGGTTATGCATATTTAAAACGCTTATAAACTTTTAAACAGTTAGGGTTGCTCCCCCACATATAAAGGATAGATTTTTTTTATTCGCATACCCCATTGTGTAGGCCGTAGGGTATCATTGTTCACAAATATTGGAGATTTCATGAACACTTAGTAAGCTTTAAAGTGGTAATTTTTGTTAGAAATTACGAATGAAATTTATGAAAAATATTACAACAAGTTTATGAGTAACAGTCGACCAACTTATAACATATATGTATAGTTGGATTTTCAAAGCTTGATGAGGAACTCCGTAGTCCATACAAACAAATAACTTAAATATACATATAGTCGTACTGACTACGGAAACCTAACTGTGGTGGTCCGACCGATTTTTTCCCTAAGCCACCCATAATATATGTACATATGCATTTGTATACATTCATACATATACACGGTGGGCCATTTTAATCTATGCACCTGAATATCTCACCAGGAAGGTTCTCAATCAATAAAAAGTGTCAACAAAAGTTGTCGAACTTGGAGGGGGTCATCTAACGGTGACCTTTAATTTGAGCCTGAACTTGACCTGAAAATCATTTCTAGGTCAAGTTGAATTAAAAAAAAAAAAAAAAAAAACACCTGAAAACATCCAATTCATAACAGCCCACTAGCTGAGTTTTTCATTGAGCGGAACTGCTTGAGTGACCCCTGTGTTCAAAAAATTCCTAGAAACTGACGAATAATTCGTAGAACAGGACGAAGAATTCCTAGAAAAAGGGAATGGTCGCCCCAGCCGCAGGACGATGAGAGAGCGCCCGGGTAGCGACGATCGGGGTTTTTTTGTTGGGAGCTCCTTGCCGCACCTCATAACGTTCGTGTTCGGGGAATTCAATCAGCTGTTCGTGTGGACATTTGAAAATAAAGCCTATAAAGTGTGACCTAAGGAAGGGCGATATCACTTTCGGAGCGTAGTAAAATCCGACTAGTGTTAGTTAAGACAATTTTTGTGTTAGTCGAGTAGTGGAGGCGAGAATAAAACACATTCTGTAAGGGGGTAAACAAAAGATCTTACAGAGAATGAAATTTAATAATTAATAAAGTGCATTTTCATTATAATGCTTTTGTTAGTTTAATATCACTTTATTCAAAAATTGAACAATCTTCAATTTTTTGTGCACAAACCTCCCCGAAAATTCTTTTTTAACGCCGTCTTTTGAAGAGGCATCCCAAACATTGTGACGTCACAACCAAATTTTAAGTCTTCCGCACTTGCTGACAATCTTTTTCACAATCTATACTAATATTATAAAGAGGAAAGATTTGTTTGTTTGTTTGGATTGAATAGGCTCCGAAAATATTGGACCGATTTGAAAAATTCTTTCACCGTTGGGAAGCTGCACTATCCCCGGGTGACATAGGCTATTTTTTATTCGGGAGTTTCAAAATGGCGGACCCAAGATGGCGGTCAAAAATTGTAAATATCAAGGGATTGCCATGAAAATTAGTAGTCGGGGGTTTCCGGAGCTCCTGATTACGAATCTATGCTCGAAATTTGGAAATTCAAGATGGCGGATCCAATATGGCGACCAACAATTTTCACACTTTTACGAATTTAAGTGAAAATTAGTATTACGGGTATTTTGATACCACTAATTTCGAATCTACTGACAAAATTTGGAAATTCAAAATGGCGGACCCAATATGGCGACCATAAGTTATAAAATTTTTTACAAAAGTCGAGCATTTCAAGGATCTTTAATTAAGTAGTACTTATAATATACCGGGTGAAACCGGGTAACCCAGCTAGTCGTTTAATATAAGAGACGATATTAATTAAAACAAATTTATATCAAGCCAAAAACACATTTGACAATTCGGTCAGGGGGTGCCGCTTCTTCCGTCTCGCTTGTTCAATGACTGCCTCTCTTTCTACGAGCACCCGCATTTTTACTACGCTCAGGTACAGGGCTTTTACAAGGTACAGCGTTTCCTTAGGCTTTATTTTTAAAGGTGTGAACAACTCAAATAAATAGAGCTAAGAACTTGAACGGCTGAAAAGAAGCTGGCAACACGGCTGGGGTTCTTTGGGGCGGCTCACAATATGCGAATGCTGAGTTGTCTCTCTGGGGTTCTAATAAGCGACCCTAGTGGAAACTTTTCGTACAAAATTTCTTGTGGGCCTTGCAAGGTTTTTATATTATACTTTCTTTGCTAGAATTTTAATACTCGTATGTGATATTTAAAGCATTCTTATTTTGAATTGTAAACCCAACATTGAGCTTAATTTAGGAAGTCTCAAGAAAGCCAGGCTTAGAAACCAAATTTTAGAACCTGAGAACCCTCCTGGTGCACACACCAAAGTTCTTGTTCAGCTAAGAAATCCTCCTTGAGAGGTTCTTTTCTGGGGTAGGTACAACTGGCACACTTTCACTTTTTCTGCCGCTGGGTGTCATTGACTCTGGCCCGGTTGGTCTCTATGGAAATTGGCGCGTCTTTGAACCCTGTGTGACCTGTTTTTCCCCCTGCAGCGGTGGGCTCGGCCCGGCTCTGAATTGACGACTGATATGCATGCATGCAAAACAAAAATATGAAAAAGAGACAATCCAAGTCGCTTGAGGTAAAAAATTTGCGCGCGTGTTCAGCAAGCGGTTCCTCATCTAAGGAGACGAGATTTACCTGTTTCTTGCCCTTAGTCGCGGAATTTTTTCGAGATTGTTGCAAATAAATTAGTTTTTGTTCAGGTTTTATCGAGGAGATTGAAGAATTTTTAAGAGGATCATTTCCTAAGCTCCCACAAAATAAGTTTATGACTGGTATTGACTTCTGTATGTGGAATTAGATTACAATTTTAAAAAAAATGCAGATCAATCATTGGAGTAATGTATGTTGAAGTAGTAAGATCTACATAAATGTGATTTTTAATTCCACAAATCATACTCTGAAGACATGCCAAATTATGTTCGGTTATTTGAATTAAAGTATATCAAAAATAGTATTAGTCTACTTTTGCTAATTGTACAATAGAGTTCAAAAATTCTTGTATTGCAAGAAGTGTTTGGAGGGTCATTTTTATTTAAAACCAATCGATGATCATCTTTTGTGGTAACAAAGTTGAAACAAATTAAATAATATCACTTGTTTATGGGAATTCACCTTTTTCTAAGTAAGTGTAGTTATAGAAATTGAATGAGATTTTAATACAAAATTAACATTTATGAAACGAAAACTATTGTATCATATGTAGAACTGGGGTCTAGACATTTTTTGAATAAATTGTAAAGATATCCTATAGTAAGTAACTGTAGAACATAATAATATAATAATATTAAAGAGAAAAGCATTATATAAACGGTTAAAAAATTAAAGGAAAATACTCCTTTTTCACTGATTTTGACCTATTTCTTAAGAAAGTGTAACTCCTATCTTTTTCCAATTGACTGATTCAAGTTATTTATTAGTTATGTATTAAACTTAAATATTAGTGATATTTGGAATTGGTTCAAGATACTTAAAAATTCCTTAAGTTATAAATCTTGTTACGTAAAACGAGAAGTTAAGACGAGGACACTTAAGAGACCTTAAAACTGGGTCAAATGCAACATTAAAATTTTAATTTCGAAAATTTTAAACACCATTACGATTTTAAGGCTCCCACTAAGGCAAATAAGTGCTTAGCTTTCAATAAATTTGTCTTAACGCATATTAACGAACCTTCGGCGCCGAAATCTGTTGACACCAAAGTCACGGATTTATTAGCTAGTAACCGAAACGGCGGACGGTTCGCCCCGATCTTGCGTAAGTCTTGAAGAACTTTGTCTGGCTAATTCTGGTTAAGTTGTGAGCCGGGGGTGGCAGAACCGTCGCGGCCGACTCCTCGCATTTAAGACGCGAATCGCTCATTAAGTCCGGCCACAAGTCATTGGCACCTGGATGCTGGATGCTGGATGCTGCAGGGGATAGTTTGCACTGAAATCCCTGCAAGCAGCCGAAACAAAAGGGCGCATATGCCGCCTGCATTGAGGCCGTGCTTCGGATTGCAGCGGCTCATTGTTTGGGCGCACCACCGAGGGCCCCAGGGAGGAGACGCGAACCATGCCCTGTCCCGGTGAGTGCAGGCGCTGCAGCAGACGTTGGTGGTACGGCCAAGAAAAAATTCTTCCGAAAATAGTCCTATTTGGGGTGAAAAGTCACCGGAACACCCCCTTGCTTGTGCGACGGATAGCACGCGCCAAAAAGCTGAATAATTCAAGGAGCGGCCGTTTTTGTTGTCGCCGAGTCGAGAAAGACTTCCCTCGAAACGGCCTCGCAAGGAATGCTATTCCCGGACATTGTAGGGGTGACCACGATTTTAAGACGGCTGAACAACTGTTCAATGATTTCTTGATTCATTCCATGCAGGCGCTCAAAGAAAAACTAAAAATTTCGTCAAGGTGCGCACTCTAACTTATGCCCCCGACGACGAGATGAAAGGAGTCCCTGGTCGAATGGGACTTTTGATTAATTGTTTTCCTTCAAAATTAACCCTTTGTACTGCAGCCAGCGACTGATGAATCTCAGAGTTTTAAGAAAATGCAGGGAAATGCGTTGAGGAAGTGCTACAGGATTAGCTGACGACGGATTAATTTTTCAACTGTTCAGATGCATCCTTTTTACAGGGTCGACTGCAACTGCGGCACGAGTGGGCTCACCATGTGTCTTGCTAGTCGGAAAAATGTAAAAGGGGTAGTTGAAGTGGATAGAAAACCCTTAGTAATTAAACAAGATAAAATAACCGTTAGTAATTATGTGTATTGGCATTGCACTAATTACCAGTTCAATTTTGCCACTACTCAGAAATAGATTGCTTTAGAATAATTCTAAATTATAATATAAAGACTACAAAATAATTCTTAAAATAGGTGCTTTTGATTTCGGTTTTCGTGTGTATCACGTTTTTACAATCAAAAGTTATTTAACACGTATAAGTTTGTTGAAAGACTATAGAAGGAAGCAGTAACAAAATAAGTAAACCTGAAAACATGAATGTAATTTGCTTAGCATATTTTTCGTGAGCATACTTCGGACAGGAGTTGATTTCATTGAAACTGGAAAAAGTGAAAGGCAGTCCATTAAAATTAAAGGTGTTTTGTTATTTATTGAAATCGTGTCAGGTTAAAAGTTACATTTTAACTACAATTCGAAGGCCTATCTATTGTATAACATTTTTAAATGAAGTTCAAAATACACTTCATAAACATTGAACAAACAATGGTACACTAGTTAGCGAAATTTTTGCGTACGATCAATACGAACTTGCCTGTAGATAACTATTAAAAAAATAAGTTATTGGTATAATTAATTTAACCTTTGTCAGGGTTCTCGAATAACAAAAATTGTAGTTTCTATTATATTTGAGCTTTCTTCGTTTTCTTAACCATGCAGTGTTTTATTTATTAAAATAAGGGACAATAAACTTAAAATAACCATCATAGATAATTTGTAAAAGAAATCGTTTTGCCTTTCTTTTTTATTTTTCCCCATATTTTTGTTTTTTCGAAAGTTCTTTCTTTATGCAACATGTTTTCAGGAGATTAATTTAGTAAAAAAAAAAGCTTATTTGAAGTAAGTTTTTAAGTAAAATTGCGGTTTGCTTTATAATCTAGTGCTGGACTATTACATTGTTTGGTATCTAACCGCCAAAAAATACACATTTGTCGAAACATGAAGCTGCGTTTCCTTGCCACGTCAGAACTGCACCCTAGAACTAGTGTTCAGGGCAAATTTTGTATAACTGCACCGGAAAGTAGGAATTACGTGCATGCGTATTTTCCCGCTCTTGAAGGAAATAGACGTTACTACGTCGCTTGATGGAGTCTTGAGGGTGACTACTCTTGCATGGAGAATAGCTCGGTCTGTTCCGACTAATTTCAAGGGACTTCTAATTAACTTTTGACGTCCCCAAAAAAATCGCTCTCCTCAGACTCTAGCAATCTTGCATCACTCCGTCGAAGGAATCAAGGTTCGCTGCCCCAAGACGTTAAAGATTGATCAAGCTCCTATTGTGTTTTCGTCGGTATGCAGGAAAAGAAAAATATCTGTGCGGTGAAAGAAGTGTTATAGGGGCGAACAATGCACCACTAAAAAATTGCACAGTGTGACTTCGTTTCAGGGCTGCTGCACATCCAGTTGAAGTCATTCAATTTCATATAACTTCTATTGGCGCATGGATAACACCTTTCCACATTTATTGAAAATTGTGCAATCAAAATTGACGTCTGGGGCTTTTCTTGATCGCCACCATCCCTAAACATTCTCGCGTTTGAGATTGAGCATGTCTCCGCGGGCATGAGAAGTCACACTGAGATTCGGTTCCCTGGCACGTCATGATCATGCAACATGCATGCAGTAATTTATTCATGTCGTACTCATCCCGATCCGCCTGATCAACAACCAGATCCATGGCAATTTGCACGAATTTACCTGCTCCTCGAGAGGTCTGTGCGCGCGCATATCCTTGTCCATGTCGTTCATGCAGTTTTTAATGCCAGGCAAAGGTTGCATGTTTTCATGTTGATTGCTCACCCCTGGTTTTTGGGGTTCCGGTATAAATCAACCGGATTTTTCTTAATGACGTCGACATTTGGACGGATATGGGTAAAGGTTTTCTGGAGCTCGATTGCGCGCGCAAGCCATAGACCAGTTCAATCCCTTCGAAACCTCCTCGGGAGACTGACTGTTGAACAATAGTGTTTAAGGTCTGTGCACGGTGCAGTTTTCTTGATGACTTTTAAGTTGTCTCTGTCCAGGGGCTGACTGCCCTATGATTGGACTTTTAACGGCAGTTTTATGCAGAGTCCTATTTCAATTCAGCTTGTAGATTTGAAACTCAAAGTCAGAGTTTATAAAATTTGTACTGTCGAAATGGACATTGAAGTTTTTGCTAAACTTAGTTTAGATTAAAATTTCTATGAAAAACGCAATTTCTGTTTCTCGTACACTTTTCTAATTTTCGATAAATCAAATAATTTAATATTTGTGATAAATTGCTATATAGATCATCATACTCAGGCAATAAATTTTAAAGTCAAGCTTGTTAGGTTTCAACTCACAAGCAATTTTCATAAATCTGGTTAAGGTATGAAAATGAGAAATGGGAGCTATTAAAAGTCGTGCTCTCAACGTAGATGTAATTAACGTCCTGATTCGTTCTACTATCTTTTTGGTATCTTGGATGCCTATATCCATATTTTAAGATGTCTTCGTTGAAAATCACCTGGTCTCTTACACATATTAATCATCGTTTTGCCCTCCTGTAGCTGATTCGTAGAGGCTTATAAAAACCTTTACAACTCTCTTTCACGAATCGAAATAAAGATTCTAGCAATGTCTTACTTCCCTTAATAAAAACAGATTCAACGAGATACAATTCAGAGCCGAAAGAAGAAAACGAGTAAATCGAATTACACGAGCAATAAGGCAAAGAAAAATATTGCAAAGGAATCAATCGGCTGCATATTAATCGAAACAGGTAAATCACATCTTGTATCGATGTGCAGCTGCATTTACATGAAAATTGCATGCATAATTACCCGGGAAAAAAATTGAAGCGAAAAAAAGATTGTAATTCTTCTTTGTAAACTTATCTTCTTATTTTCCATCACATCCTAGGGCATATCAAATGCACAAATCAATTGAGTTCATGGATAAATTTATTGCCGCCAAATTACCCTCGTTTTTGCCTGTTCGATAACGGTTTTTGGTCCTTCCTACCGTTTGCAAAAAGAAGTCAGGACCAAGAGGTCCTGGTCAAAAAAGCATAGCCGAGTTTCTTCCCCATTATCATCATCAAGGTTCGCGGGATGGAAGACGATCCGATTTTCTTTTCCCTTTCGATGCCAGTTCCTTAGGTGCATATAGGGACCGGAATCATCTTGTGATTCTAAGACGTTGATGGAAAAATGACGTGCAAGGGAAAAAACCAGGTAGATTGCATAAAATCATGACTTACCACCACGAAGTTGCCCTTCTTGTTCATTTGCTTTCATAAGCAGTTTATTTAAAAATATTATGTCTCAAAATTTTTAACTTAAAAATAATGAAAGAGTAATGATTATGATTATTCTTACCCCTCAATCTAAATATTTCGAATAACATTTACATTTTGGAAAAATAATGACGTTTGCATATTTAAATAAATGGTTAGAACATTTGTAAATGAAATACTTTTTATAGTAAATTTATTTTGTAATGATTTATCTTACGCAACCATACGCTGCACCTTGACTTTATGTATAAACATTAAGTAAAATTATTCAAAATTATTATTGATTAATAAAACACTCAATAACAGCGGTAGACTAAATGAAAACAGGGCTTCAGATAGTCGTTAATTACTTAATATAAAGTAATTGTTATTTGATAATTAAAATTAAGCTGCTTTTCTGCTTGCCGTTCTAATGGACAATATCATCCAGATTTAGTTGAAGCTCGAGCCAGAATTGAGCCAGATTTAAGTCGGTTAATTTTCAGTCTAGCTTGATCCAAGCTTAATCAGAATTGAGTCAAGGCTGAACTAAGCTTAAGCTTAGTATTTAAAATTGCGGGTGCATAGGTAGGTAAACATATTTTAATAAATTAATGCTGGGAACTTAGTTTTAAAGAAAACTCCTTATTATTACAATAGAAAATTGTTTAGTATTATAGGACAATGTCCTCAAGGCAGTCACCTTCACTTTTACTCCCTCCCAGTTTGCATGGTAACATGCTAGCGCCATATGTGACATATGCTTTTGAGCAACATTCGGTACAAACTGCAGCTACCAAATATTGAAAATTTTACTTTACGCCCAAGAAAGACTCCTTAAGAGACCCCCTTTAATTGAAAATTGTCGAAGGGTGTTTCGGCTTTGTGTCTACACCACCGTCTAGGGCAAGGTAAACTTCTTAATTCACCTTCGCCGGGTGTTGTACCTTAACTCCGCGCGCACCGTAAGTAACGCATTTTCGCATCTGCCTCTCGGCAGTTCGAGACCCGACTATTAGCTACCAGCAAGATCATAGTAAGAAACTTGGTTGAGTGTTTCTGAGGTGCCCGGAGCCCTACCTTCACCCTCTCCCTCTATAATTTTGTTGCAAACCGAACGCATATGTCACAGATAAGGGAGTCGCGCGAACGCGGTACGGGGCTCCTTCGAGGCACAGCACGGGCCTCAAAGACCTCTTTGATTATTAGTTATTGCTGCAGCCGATATATGTCTTCGATTTTTCTCCACCTTTCTTAAGATCGCACGAAAGGCAGGGATCTTGGCGTGGCTCTGTATAAGGCATACCTGAAATGTTTGCAGTTTCTAGGGTTGGTTGTGCCGCACCACTGGTATTAATTGATTGTTGACGGTATCACCTCGAGTCAAGAGCGGCGTCTTCTGGATGCGTCGGCCTGCTGCGGGCCGGCCCCGTGATTTGTTCGGCCCGTTTCGAAAAAACACGTTGCGGTCGCACGCTTTTGTTTCCCCGACTGCAATTTGACCGGTGGTCACTTCGCGAGCACTTCAATCTTAGCTAATCCGTCTTAACGGCGCAAAGGGTTGCATGGGCCCTTCGCTTTTGATAAATGATTTGTGATGTAATTTGAATGATTTAACTGACCGTTTTATTGATAGGCCCTGGTCAGGCTCAGGTAGAAACCGGCGGTCCATAAAAATGCTATAAAGTCATTGCTAAGGGTTTGTTTTCATTCAACAAAATTCCATTAGTCGAGGCGACCGCGCTTTTGTTCGCGATTGCAATAATCAGTTTTGGGTGAGTGTTTTATTGCTATTTTGTTGCACCTCATATTCAAAAGGGTTATGTTAAGAAGTTAAGGGGTGGCTCTGATAGGGAAAAGTTTTTGAATTTAACGAAATTAACTTTAAAACGATTATAAGGTGGAAAATCAGTGAGCGAGAAAAGGTTTTTTTTTGTTGTGAGGTATTGTGATGCATTTATGGTTCATATGCATTCATAGGAGCTGTTAATTTGGTGTTGAAGGCCTTAAATCAGTGTAAGGCAGTGTAAGGTAAACTAATCTAAGAACTCAAAGAACGGCGCTTGTAGGGGAATTTCAGTTTTTATTGTTTGCGTTTTTAAGACCAAATACAATGTGAGACTTATGTATGCTAAGGCTAACATAAATGAATAAGATCGCTATAGTTCCCCTTTTGATTTAATTCTTTCTTATCCATAAAAATATTGCAGCAACATATATTTTTTTATTGGCCGATAAACCTTTATGAAAGAGCCAAACTATAGGCATATTAAAATAATTACATACAATAATTTGTCAAGGAACCTACATTCTTTTTTATTTTAAATGAAATGAAAAATTTTATATCTGTAGAAGGGTTTTTGGGGTAAAAAATTAGAGAAAAAGTAAAAAAAGGAAAAACGTTTTTGGGATTATTTTTTGGAAATAGTCCTGAAAAAAAATTGTTATATTATTAGAAAGAAAATTTTTTATGTTTCCAAACTGCTTTCATTTTTTTTTTATTCCACGAATTTGCAGATCATTTCTATAGGGTTTTTTCGTCAATTGCGAGTTCGTAAGTGATTGATGAAAAAGATGTTCGCCAAGATGTGTTAAAAGGGCTATAGAGATAAGTTGTACTTGATATTCCTATATTATGAATCAAGCTTTCATTAGCTACAAACTTCTACGATGAACTTTTATTATATTTAATTATTTTGCATGGTCCTCTGGCCCTTCGAAAATTGGCGCTTACTTTACTTTTAACTTTTACAATATATTGAATTAGAAGGTCAAAGTAAAGTTAAGATATTATAATAGTTAATTTTTCGGAGACCTTGCAACATTTTTCAGTCCAACCAATTTTATCATAACTTAGGTACTGAACTAATATTAGTTGTCTGTAACATTACATAGCTCGTGAGCTCAAACCCCATTGTTTTCATATAAAATATATCCTTACATAATGGCACGAGCCTTAAAGCATCTACTTACCTCAACACTCTACAGTTCTGTTTAATGCAAATCAGTAAGGTGAATCTTATCACAATGGATACCGAGTATTTCCTTCTCCTTTCTCTTTACCCTCTCAGAATATGCTTGAAATGATCGTACATGTATAATTTTCTTGAGGAATATTTTTTTGCGCATCAAATCAGACGGAAGTCCACCTACTTTTTATCTTTTACATGAATAAACACGTGCGTGACACAAGACGTGTAACAAGAGCCGCCAGTTCACATTCACATATCGAATAAGGTATGTATGTGCACTTCCCGTGCTTCTGGTTCTTAAAGGCCTCAAGTGTTGTGATGCAAATTTTTTTCATTGGTCCTGTTCAAAAGGAGCAAATTACTGAAGCAGGAAGAAAAGTTGTGCTCACTTCCAGTCGGAAGACAATCTGAATGGCGGCGCACCGCCGCCGTCCAGGAGGAAGCCGAACCTTAAAGAAGGATAAAAGGCGGCAAACGGAAATACGCGTTTCTTTAAATTAGAATAGCGCCCTTTTCGACTTAACGTGCGTGCGCACGTTGACCTCGCCAAATAGACCCACCTTTGAACTAGGAACAACCTGCGCAGTGGCATGATATGGAAATGATTAAAATTGAAATTACAACCGCGGCGGGAGTGGCGCAAAGTGCGGGCTGCCTGGCCGCAGGAGCCGTTGTTTTTTAGCATATAGTCTCACTCGAGTGCGTTCGATTCCGTCACCAACTGCAACGGCCCTCGAGGGCTGAGAAGCGTTGCACTGTGAACTTGCGGCGTTACGCCTGACTCTTGCTAGGAGTCGGAACTGCCGCGGAAGGAACGTGCCTTGTAATTAGAACAAAAACTCCAGAACTTCAGAGTTCATTGATTTTGGCTTGCCAAAGGACGCAGTTTGCCATGGAGAAATGCGACAGGTTGAAGGAATTTCCTATTGTGACGGGGAAAAACGCGGCAGGTTCACGTGGGGTCGTTACTCGACTGTGGTGGAGGTGGACGGTCGACTGAACTTAAGGGCAGCAGCGCAGGTTGCTTGTTACTCTTCCTCGCTTTATGGACAAACAAAACCGAATATTTTTTTGTTATTTTGAATTTCTACCCACTTTGCTTTCCTTTTGAAATAGCCCTTAATTTTTCAATTTTCTTAAAAGTTATAAGATTTCCCGTAAAGTTTTAGTACTCCTATGGTTTTCATAAACATTTATACAGCAGTATCTCTAGAACTACTATATTTATCTTACACAAAGTTTTGAAAGAATAGGGTTTGATCAGTTCTTTGGTAGCATCCTCTCCTGGCTCAACACATCATATGACTACTACTAAAGGTTAAATACCATAAAATCTGACCTCAAAACTTTCTACGATGTTCAGTCATATAGTTAAATTTATTATTTATATTCCTAAAAGTCGTAGAAACAAATGTGTGAATATACATAATAAACTTATTAATGAAATCAGTGGTTTTCAAAGAATCAAATAAGGGAGCACAATATTTATAAAACATCACTGGGTTAGTTAATACCGAGATAATTTTAATTAACTTAACTTTATTTTCATTTTTTGATAAATTTTTAAGATTATAAAAAAAATTACAATGACAAATTTTATAAAATTCTTTCAAAGAACGTATTACACAAAAAAAAATTGCATATCCATTTCTATGAGGTATTTTTAAAGAACAAAATGAGTTTGAAGTCTCTTTACGAATTTTGATGACGGTCTCGATGAACCCTAAATGAACGTGACTACAAGGAAATCCATAAGGAAATCTAAAATTCAATTTATACCATTCCTTAAAATTTTCTACCAATGTATAGTGTGCACTTCGATGAGAAACAAATTTTCGGGGGTTAAATTTTTATATTTAACAAAAAAAACAACTATGTACTTGATTACGAGTTCACCCAACCGCAATAAGACAAAACGCAAAATGAACAATATCCACCTATAGAATAAAGAGTTTACTCATATGCTTTTGCGTGCGAGAAATCTTCCATACGTGCGCGCCATATTCGCCGAAGGCAACCAGACGGAATATGTACGATTCAGAATTTTTCGATGGTAGCCAGGTGCTTGATCCCTTTTCCGTGGGTTACTACCCTTCACGAACAAAAAAAAAAAAAAACAAAACGAAAAACAAAAATAATATACCGCGACAGCCCTATGTCACAAAGTTGCCCTTAGTTGCGAAGGCGCCAAATGTATATTACGTACGTTTTTTTGAATCTTTGAAGATGGCGTAAAAATGAGAGGTGCCCAGCTGGGTGACAAATTTTGCAAAACCGCGCTTAATATCTTTTTTTCTCAATTTTCATTAAAATATGTTTGAATTGAGATGTGCAATGGGAATGAGAATTGGCTGCAATAGCCAAAAACAAAGTGTTCGGCTCCAGAAACACCATAAGTGTTTGCCCGAACATAGGGGTGAATTATTTCGTTTTCGCTTTTCATATGATCGGAAGTCAGGGAGCATATGGTGAGTTCCCGCGCTTCTTAAAACAATAACCTGATTAAATAGGACCCATGAAGAGACTGCACTGGGAACTTCACTCCAGAACAGCACGAGCCAAAAAGCATTTCTAAAGATCCTCAAGGAAGTGGGGCGCACAATGGAACCCCAGGACACGTATATGCAAATCTAAGGAAATTTTCAAGTCGACTTGATCTTAACATCTCTTCACGGCCGACAGTTCGTCTGCACATTTTTTATTTTTTATTATAATTTTGAGTTTTTTGTCTTTCAAATGCACGGAAGGTAATTACAGGGAGTCAGGAGTGCAGCCAGAGGTCAGTAGACTGATTTGGGGCCAAGATATGCTAGACGCAGCGGAATATTTTTGTTGCGCTACGGTGCGCACGTATATGTCAAATGGTTTGGGACTTGCGCGTTCGATTATTTTATGCATCAAGGTGAGACGTAATTGACCATATGTGTTTATTCCTTTGGCTCGTGTTATCATTCGAACTAGGAAGCCGCGTCTAGGGGTTCATGAACTCTTTTAGGGCAGTTGGACGAGTGCTGTTACACTACATTAATTCGCAGATGGGACTTATATAACTAGGATAAGATAGGTTACAACCATTGCATTTGCCTCTGGAAACGACTTTTTTGTAAGTTTTCGCATTACAAGAATAATGACAATTATTATGTAGACGTTACAATTGGTGACTTTAACTTGTCTAGAATTAACTTCAGGAAATTCTTAAAATATATCAGGACATTTCAGGTCCAGAGTACGATAACCTTATCTATACTAACGTCCGTGTATGGACCAAAATTATAGGATATCCATACTATTGAAAATACTAAGTATAGCATAAGGCTTTCCTAATTGGAATCATATTTAGGACCAAAGTAGTACACTCAGACGGTTAAAATGTCTTTTACAAAATTTCCTTCGTTTATAATTTACATGCAATTGTAGCCAAAGCTTTCGATACATGCGTTTGGGTGCTGTTACATATATCAAAAGACAAATAAATAGGAAAAATACTTTTTATAGAAAATGTAGCTGATTTAACATTACTGTAGTTTTTTAAATATTTTTCTACTTATTAGTTATTAATTAAGATCTCCAATGAAACCTTTGTTTCAAAAAATCGTATACGTACATAGACCATTTAAAGTTTTATATATACGAGTACGATAACTGAAACCATATTAAAAATATTATTATATATTTTATATTGTTTGTGTTGCTAAAATTCTGAAGTCAAGACTCTAAAATCAATTTTTAAATAAAATCGTTTGTACATATTGTTGTTGTTGTTGTATTTGTTTTTTCAATTATAAAGCTAAATTAAAAACACTATGTACATTGATTTGAAAAGCTTATTAATATAAAACCAAAAATAAATAAATAAATAAATCAAAACTATTTACTAGAATTAAAGCGCAGAAGCTATTTTTAGAAATAAATTTAAACGGCAAGATCTCGATTAAATCAGGACACGGTTGAGCGCCAAAACTTACTATTTCCGTTGAAAGGCATGAAATTAGCTCAGCCCCTTGCTAAGAAGTCGCTCCGCTCCCTTCGAAGAAAATTACATAAATTGCATTTCCTTCGAGTCTAAATTTAATCATTAGAAGCGTTTAACTCCTTGCTCGATGGCGCATTTGGTCCTCAGCTAAATCTGCTAAAAATAAATAGATTCTACGACCCACACGAGCTGCAGTTGCGCTCGTTCATAATAATTGTCGCGTTATTACGTTCCCAAGCAGCAATATGAGGACCCTTTTATTTTTAGAAGATTTAGCCGTTTTTCGTGTTTGCTCTGCCGGCTCCAAAAATTTTAGCCCATGTCCCTAAGAAATTGATTTTAATGGTGGGTTCACTTCCCTGCGGCAGAACCTCCTTATTTGCCAAATTCTGTAATAATTATTCTCTGAATGCAATCCCATCGGTGGGCACAATGCGGTGAATGAATTTAATTTGTGTACGTTCACTTCCTAATTTGCACCTTGAAGCCAGCATAATTGCAAAATCTTTCATGAGCTCTTTGGACCCTTGATTCGCCTAAAGATTTTGATTTACGAGATATGTAATTTTCGTCTTTCACTTTCAAAAGGAAATGCGCGGAGCCCAAAGGCATTATGGGCGAATTTTATTAGCTGGTAAATGTTGGATTGGACGGAATTGGAAAATTTATGTGAAGATTGCGAGTTATGTACGAGTATATGTGGGAAACTAATTTTACAGGATCTTTGCTGATAAATCAATTGCTCTACGGTTAATGAAATCTAACGTGTTCGATCAACTAATTGCTTTTCTTCTCCATCCACACTTATTCTTCTCGAAGGAAATTTTTGTGATCCAATTCCCAGGCTGGCTGTTAAATTTCCTTCACCTTTTTTTTATTATTTTTTTTTTTATTTATACCGGCCCTTATAACCCTTTTGACGCCGCAACCGCGAAGCTGAATTCAATCTGAGGAAGTTGTCCGCATGCTCTGTCCGTTGAAGCGTAGTACAGCACTTGTTGAGGATGATAGTCGCCGGGATAGAGTTTCATGTAAATAATATTTTCAGGAGAATCTGAGGGAACAAATTATTTTGACTGAATAAATCTGTGCACTTGATTTGCTTCAATATCCGATTTTTTCTTTTGATTTTCTTATCCGCAGCTGTTTTCTTAATGTGCGGGCCGATGCTGGTATTATCTTTCTTAGGTTTCCGTTAATGACTAACGAACGAGTTGCTGCTGGCTATAGAGCGCAACATTTATCAACATTAGGGCGAAGTTAACAAACTGTCTAATCAATTTGCCGGTTAACGGAAATTCCACTAGTAATAAAACTATTTACATACTGAAATAAAAAATTTAATCAAAAAGATAAATTTATTCAATAGAGCAGGAACACAATGATTTTTTTGTATCTAGACTTTGTTTGTTTATAATTGTTCATTCAGCATTTATTGTATATTATGCATATGTGCTTATAGGGTTCTCATAAAGTAGAGTTATGTAGGTCAGTGAGGAAGTTCTGGTCCAAGTGATATGAAATTGTTTTTCCTTTTGGTGATTGATATATGTATATAAAAAAAAAGTATGTGAAGGGGTTGCCTTGCCGGACAAATGCTTCAGATATTGCGTGAATTTGCGGGAGCGATTAAATTCTGTGGTTCTACAAAAACGTGCAGAACAAATGCTGACTTGACTTGACCCAATTAATTCAGCCTGCTTGTTGCGATATTTTAATTTTTGTGCTCGGGCTATCTTTTGTAAGACCCAAGGGTTAAGTATGCAAGTTGATAGGCAAAGTGGTACAAACACAATTCTTATAAAAAATTTATCAAATTGAGAAAATTTTATAGATCATAAAAAATATAAAATGCTTTTGTGATTTAACCTTAATTAATTAAAACTAATAAAAGAAAATTATATATACATATTTAAATAAGTTAATTCTTATTGGTTTTCGATTTCAAAATTGAGGAAAATCTGGAATTTAGGAGAACTTTGGCTATTTTTAAGTAGGTATTTTATACCTACTATTAGCTTTTATTTTATCAGCTGGAAGTGCTAGAGTTGGTTGAGGAGGTGAGGAGATAAGAATTTGTGAGAGTGAATAAGGCTGAAATTAATCAGCTTACTAGCATTACTTTATTTAACAACTTTTTATACAACATTGTCGTTTAATTTATAATAATAAGTCTTACCATAATTCCACGGATATTCTCTGTTAACCAATTTTTAGAGAAGTTTCTAACATTTAATTTGTAGGTACTGTTTTTGCGTTTCTTTTGTGCTCGTTTCTTTGATTAACATTCTTTATATGTTGCCTTATTAAAAAAGAATATATAATAATAATATTGCAAATTTTTTGTCTTGCGTAATTTTCTTTCATTTAGTACTTATTTTAAGACTTTTTTTATTCAAAATTACGATAAATTCAATAATTGTTTATGTTTTTAGGTGTAACCAAATTAAAAACAACTACGACAACAGGAATCAGCGAAACACCTGTAGGAAGTAAACGCATTTGGAAAAAAACCAGAAAGTGAGTACAAAAATAAATCTTTATATTCAGCCGCTTGGCGCCAGCAATTCTTTCCAATTAAAAAAGAAAATCAATTCAAGTCACCTGCTTTTGCGCACAAAAGCAAATCACCTAGCCGCTGTCGTCCATGGTGAGCGACACGGTGAAATTGTTTTCTGGGACTTGAAATCCTTTTGAAATCTTGAAGAAGACAAATGTACACCGAGGTGCACAATGCTAAGAAAGATTTCCCACAGCTTCATAACGACTTGTAGAAATTACTTCTTCCTTGGAGGATTTTTTTCACTGTCTTATTCTTTGCAGCTTTACACAATGTTACAGGTTTCGTTTCCTTTGTTTTTCGCAGTTATCTAGCCAAATGCAGGTTGAGGAATAATGTGAACGTGGTGTCCCTTCGGGCAAATTTATTTTCCAAAGCGCCGCCATAAATCTAGCTTCATCAGCTGCGACTTATATTTTTTCGGATTTCTTCGGTTTTGTTTCTTTAAGGCATTTTATAACGGTTAATTTTCGATATTGTGCTTGTCACAATTTACGCCCCTTTTATAGAATTTACAGATTCAGGGAATATCTTGAAATCGGGCAATAAAATCAACAAGAAAATAATAAAACGCAATGAAGCTTGCAAGTCGAGCATTGTTGCTTTGGGGCCGTATTCCATAAAAATAAGAAGGGGAAGTGGCTAACCCTCAAAAGAGCTTTGTGTTTTGAAAAACTGTTAAATTTCTAGTTAGTTTAATGGCCTGTATAATGCACTTTTGGAAGATATCGATTCTTTTTCGATAATAAAATGTTGTTATTCCGATTCCTTAAAATATCTTTTCTCAAGGGTCGCATGTTATAAGAACAAAGATTTTACTTCATGTCTAAAAAACAGAAACCGCCAATTTAGGTTTTTCTTGGAATTTAAGAAGTTCAATTGATCGCAAAAATGTCCTAGAACACATTGCCAAAATAACAAAACGCGGATGATCCTAGACTCTGAAGAAGGCTTTTCGCACATTTTCTATTCAAATTTAAATATCTGCAACAAAATGTTTAACAATCCTTGCATAAGACTAGACAGAATCACGTTGAACAATTTCAAGTGACAAAGACTATTTCATTTACCATCAGGGCATCCTTCCATCTCCTTGCTCAATTGTCCTTGCAAGAGGTTTTAAGATAAACGAAGGAGCATCTTAAGGTCTCTTATCATTTGCCTGAAATCCTTTCTAAGCTCAAATCTGGTTAGTTGAACAAAACCTAATAAAAAAATTTTAAGCTGACAGTGACCATAAATTGTGTTTTTTAAATAAATGAAAGGGAAGTAGGAAGAAGCGGCTCGCTGCTGTAGCATTGTTTAGTTTTCTCATAAAATAAAGAATTGGATTCCGCCGGATTCATGGCTTTCTTGAATATTCCTAAGGAGGCGGATGAAGAAAACCAATTCCTTCAAGAAAATTTCTTTCTCAAACTGAAATGTCTTAATCCTGGCTATAAGACAGACCTCATACGGTGACATTGTAAACCTAAAAAGTTAGTTTTTCTTATGTTTGGTTTTAATCCTTCAACACGTGAATGTTGTGCAGTATGACGTGGTGAAAATGGTCAAGTTTTAAATAGTAAATATATACAAGACCAGCTGCGGGCCCCAAGGCTTTATTCTATAATACATTTACAAAATACAAAATGTTTTTCTATTATTTTCACTTGAAATTCAGAAATGTTATAACGATTGTTTATAACTTGAAGGTAAATTAAAATTAAACAAATTAAATTTGTCATTTAAGCTTAGTTTGAGGCTGCGGAAGATTTAGGCTAACTCTGTGTCTTTAAAACCAACCTAACTTTAAAGTACATATAACGCTTAAAAAAGCAATTATTTTAAAAAACGTTAGACACGTGAACATTCATATGGAAAAACTTTAAAAATAAAAGGCATTTAAAAAGCATCTACACTTTGAAACCAGAGGGGTAGCATAGAAAAGGTTCGTAAATCCCTACGTAAATTCTTAGAATAATGGAGAACTTTATGGCGGTCTGTTATCACGGGCTACTTCAAAGAATTTCGTACCTTAAGCTCTATGAAGTGCTGATAGTAACCTGAAAAGTTCCCATGCGTGGTGTACCATTCACACCGTGCCTCAAATATTTCCCGGTAATGTGTGTAATACAAGCCATCTCTTCAGCTGGTAACTTAATTTTTATCTGGATGCATATTCTTGGCGGAATTCCAGCCGGCTCGACTTAAGTGTTGCCGCCAGATAAAGCAAGAGGGTTAAATAAACATTTAAAACACCTTCTCTATGGCGAGTGTTGGTAAGACAATATTCTTGAGAGTTTCAGTTATAAAACGTGGAGGAATTCGTCTACGTTTCAACATGCTGTAGTGTAGGCTACATCTGGTAAACATCCGACACTGGTTTTTATCTAATTTCAAAAGAAGTCCTCTATTAGGCAAAGTACTATTTTTTTTTGCTTTTTGGATTTTCATGAAATTCGTTAAAAAGTTCTTAAGCTTAAAAACAATTGAGTTCAGGAGTATGCGTTAATGAGATGAACCCTTGAAAGGCGCCCTGCGCACGTGTACATACATGAGCAAGTGAGTTATTACTTTCCCAAATCTGGTTGATCAACTTTCCCAGCAGGTCGGATTTATTTCATAGAAGACTCGTTCATTTAAATTTGAAACCCCCTTGCGACGAGACGTCTATCCATATCGTCCCCGCGTTTTGCCTAAATTACAGAACTGGTCGTGATAATTTAGTGACATCAAACGGCAGATGCGAGATTATCAGATTTATTCGAGGGGCGTACTCACGGACTTGTCTATTAGAAAAAACCCGATAGCACTTGAGTCACATAAATATACCGAGTGATTTTAGAGGGACTGCACAATTTCAGACTTAGTGCTGCTCGGGATCTTTCGATTAGTGCATTTGTTCCGAGAAAAAAAAATGTTGCAGTTGCAAACTAGAGAAAAAAAAGAGAGAAAACTGAAAACGAGGCATCCTTAAATTCTGCAAAATCATTAGACCGTGCAAATTACTTTCAATCTAAACATCCTTTTCTCTGGTATTACCATTAATTGTCTATTTTAAAGATTCTTCGAAGGATCATTAATATCCTGTTGGGATATCTAAAATTTCTTAAGCTTGCCGCAAAGACACCGCTCTAGTCCTGTGGAGTTTCAAAGGACTGATAATTTTCCAGACATCGGATGACCGTAGATAATTTCTTTCCGTAAAAAAGAACGCTTCAACGTAAATTTTGTTTTGCGTTTTATTTTACATAAGAAGTCATTGCGGTTAATAAATTTAAATTTAAAATAAAAAAATGTATGTATATGTATGTACATTATGTATATTTTTTAATTTTCTAATTTGAGCCAAAACGGGCTTAGTGCGTAGAGAAATGCTCCAAATTAGGATTCTGAAGAGTTACTATAGAAGTGCAGTTTAACTATATTCAAAAATTCGAAAATCGAATCTTCGAAATTATGTATTGTTATATTAACAATTACATACAACACTAGAGAGAAAAGTCCATATTCTCTAACCATATTGTATTTATTTTAAGACTATTAGCACGTAATGATTTGATTTCTTTTATTTATGGATGTAATACTTCTACGTATTTTCTCTTACGCCCATTTACAGTAAAAATATTTGTCAGAAATCTTAATCGCATGTTTAATTATTTGCACATGTGATTAAACATCTATGCAAACGGCTTAGTCAACAGTTGGCGCCAAAAACAGAATATGTATTTTTTAACACGTGGATTTTTCTTAAAAAAAAAAAAAACTTGCGGACAATACAGTGTGCTACCCAAATAAATTGAATTCAGAAAAAAAAACCCGTGCCACCCACAACAAAGGAGATAATCCGTCTATTCAATCACGCGCACACCGCCTTTAAGCCGGTAAAGAGTTGACAACTAACGGCCAAAAGGCGGGTCTTCTGCCCTGAGAAGAAAAAAAATGTTTTTGACCTGTGCCCGTCTGTTCTTTTTATGAGAATTTTCGTCCTTTTTCTCTCATTCGTTTCCCTCAAACGCAAATCAGCCGACCGAAAGAACAAGCAATATGATCCCATCAATTCACATGTCCACCTTGCCCGCCGGTGAAAGACAGTCGAATCTCCTGTAGCTACTCAAGTGAAATATTGGACCCTACCTGCATCTCGAGATGATGCTGATGCCGGTGATAGCAGCGATGGTCAGTCACTTTGTCAACTTTTTGAGAGTTTGCCAAAAATTCTTGGGATACTCTGCTAGTTATAAGATGCAGAAGGCACTTATCGGCAATCGTCTTAACAAGGAAGATTAGACTTAATTAGAGACAAAAGAAATTTAGTTTTATATACAAAAGAAGGAAGTCAGACGTCAGTAAGGTAAGCAAAATATGCTAGACCTTAACATTTTTTGTATTTTAAATGGTTCAGTGGTTCAAGCTGTTAACAAAGTTAATGCTAGTAATTCTGTCCACTTATTATGCTTAATTTCAAAATTTTGTCTTTTTCGATGTTTTGATAATGTTGAATTTTCTCTACATATGTATATTAATACTAAGACACTATATGTATGAAGTCGATATCATTTCACAAAACTAATATCCTCGCTAGTCAAGTTTGCCTTCCATAGGCCCACAACTTTTCTAAGTTCTTAATGATGATTTTTTGTTTATCCTTTATTATATTATATGGAATTGCAATCATTAGTTAATATCTATATTATATATATTAATATCTTAAATAGTTTTGCCATGATACTACTAATCATATGTTTCACGATAATCCAAGGATTAAATTCTATTGTATGATTAAATGGGTTTTTTAGAGTTTTAAAATTTAATTTGAAATTAATTTACCAAATTTATTGAGAAGGTCAAAATAATTTACGTATATGTAAATATCAGTGTAACTTAAGAAATCAAGAATAAGAATTTCCCCCAGATTAAATGCCAGCATAGTGAAAATGAATTAAGTCCTCTGCGCATATATCAGTCGCAGTAACTGTGGTCCATTAATTCAAAATGCCTGCATGTCTCAGACAAATTGAAATCCCGAATTTCTCTCCCTTTAGATTTTAATAAGCAAGTGATTGACATCTTGATCAAACCGAATTCTTCCCGCGTAATTGGTCTTGCCGCCACGAAGCGAAAATAGAATAAATCCACAGACTGACATGGCGGTGGTCGGAAGGCGCAGGCAGATAACCTCCGCCACGAACATTAATCCTAACATATTTCCACCTAACTCGACGTCCATGTGAAACCCGAGTCCGGCGTGGTTTTACCTTTCAGGCAAGTGTACCTAGCCACAATACTCTAGCAATAGAAGTCACATGGAAGACGGCTAATAAAACTTTTAAATGTAAAGAAACCTGTTTGCGACGACGGTTAAAAGTTCTTAGCCACAAAAAGGTATTCGAATGGAGCTGAATGTCGGTTTGGATCCAACCGACATTCAAACGCGACATCCGTTGAGATTTGAATTCCGTCCGAGAGGAGCCCAAGGCTCGATAAGATGAATGTGCTCTTCATCAACTCTATAGCTCTGCGGGGTCTGAATATATTCCTCGAAACAATCTCACAGTACTTCTTCTATCAATCCTTTACTGAATTAAAAAAGAAATTTTTTTTTTCTGGCCCCACTCTTAAGGGTTCATCTTTAATCGTAAATCTCCGACTGTAGGTTGTTGTCGCTGGTGTTTGTGGTATTTTGCCGCAGATGAAAATGCATCCCAGCTAAGACGTTAGAAAAAAGGTTCACTCACCTCTGAGGAGAGAAGGAGAAAAACCCTTCTGCCCACCATATTATTGGAGTAGAAGACCATCGCATCCATCCCATCCCGAAGAAAACTTGTCGTACAGAACCGGCGCGGCATTCCCGTCCCGCCGCAGTCGTTCTGTTTGATACCGCGCTGGGACGCAGCACCTCGCCTTCCTTCTGATCAAAAGAACGTGGACGGATACTGGCACGTCTGATTGCTCCTATAATTACCATATGAATGCAGTCTTTGTGCATACAAATGTCACGCTGGCACTGGATCAATATGTGCAGCACGTGGGATTGCCCTCCTCGTAGTCAAATCACCTCACCGAATTGACTTTATAGGCAATCATCTGCAGGGAGCAGCCCTTTTCGATATTCTAACCATTATCAAAGCCCCAACCATCGAGTGCACACATTCCGAGAATGCTATGAATAATCGAACACCGCTGAAAAGAAATCCAACTAGTCAAAACCCAGTTAGATAGTAAGGGATGCAAATTAATAATATCGAAAAAAAAAAAACGCTTGCGGCTATGCGCTTCCTAGTGCAGTGGCATACCCCATTCATGTGTGCGCCTGCTGTACAATTCATAAATTTATTCATTCCAGCCGCATTTGCATCACATTTCCTTCGGTTGAATCCAACGACTTCCTACTTCTTCCCGAAAAAAGAAACGAAGAAAGTAACCAACGTCTTCAAGACATTGTCGGTTTAGATGTTTACTAAGCAAATAACTGGTCGTACGTTAACCCTTCTTTACGTTGCACTTCGAGAAAATTTAGCTGAAATCTGCTGTATCTTTTACGTTTATTGATTATACTAATCTTTTTTAATGTATAAAATATTGATGAAGTATACATACATATCACATACAATTCAATTTTTGTAATTGTAAAATAGGAAAACAAAAATTGTCACCCAGAATTTGTCAATTCCTCAAGGATTAAAAGTGGACCAATTTTCATTAAAACACCATGGACTATAAGATTTATTGCCCTTTGGAAGTGCTTTTAGTGCATACAAAATAAAAAAAAAATAGAAAATAGTTTTCCAGAAAAAACTAAGCGAAAGAAAACCACCCTTTTACACATTTTCTTTTATTCATCTGCACCCATACACCGAATTTATTTCAAGTCTCCAGTCAATCCAAGGAAGCATTGCTTTTGCATCTACATAGACCGATGGCGCTGAAGCATTGCAATTTCTTGATATACCCCAAGATATAACGCCGACAAGAACATCCTCTAAAGGATTTGTTGCATTATGCTTTACTAGTGGACCTCCAGAATCTCCTGTACAATCTGTTGAATTCCACAAATCATTATTGCTTCATCAAAAATTGTTGTTTTTTGACTGCAAACTTTGGGATCCAAAATTAAAAGATCTGCTGCTTTTAGTGATATAGGATTGGGACCTTTATCCCATATTCTACCCCAACCAACAGTGACTACAGTTTCGCCTATAAAATCTTGATAGGATTTGGTGAAATTGAGGTTTATTGGGGCCACGGTCTTCCAATTGAAGTTTAGGTCATCCGCAAGGAACAGGATGGCGATATCATAGGGCTTATTGCCATTATAATATGCATGTTTACTAATTTCACTAACAATTCTTATTTGTTTATAATCACCTATTAATGGTAGGTCATGTAACATTGTTCCTGCCAAAATCATATACTCTTTTGCTGTTCCTTTTTGTACGCAATGAGCTGCGGTTATCACTGCATTTTTTTTTATAATAAAACCACCGCAGATTTTATAGTTATTTTTTCTAACAGAAATAACGTATGGAAATTCTCCCGAGTTATTTGCTATTAGTGTGTTTCCTTCTAGTGTTGCATTGGCCACGTATCTCCCATTAATTAGTGTAGAATTTAAAGAAGCTCTGCAGACGCTGCTTACAATTATTAAAATTATGATTAACCACACTATAGTATACAGCAATATGACATTTTAAACTTTTTAAACATTGCCTTCAACTAAGGAAATGGGAGTGAGATGCCTTAATTTATAGAAAACAATTTAATCAGAAACATATGTTTATTATATTGTTTGAACATTTGTTTTCGTTTGGCGTAATAAGAGAAAGTTGATGCATTGCAATGAAAATTTAAATATACGAAATCTTTTTTACAATAATTGATTTGAATTTCGTCATCAGAACTTTTTTGACGATCTAAAGTTTCACAATTTAATTTGGAGTAGGAGACCGAACAACAAAAGTGTTTGCGATCTGTGGGTTCTAAATTTAGCTAAAATTTCGATGAAATGTAATAAATATATGCAGACCACAAACAAAGGGTAAGTGGCCGTTTTTACTCCGTTATAGATCTCAAAATGAAGGCAAGAAGAAATGAAGCCGCCTTAACGACTTGCCCACGGAATTTTCTTGGGCGGTGTCCACTGCTTGACCAAGATGCGATCACGATCGTCGTGGACACGGTTCTCGTTCTTAAGGCGAGATCGCCATGGGTGTGCGCGGCCAAACAGCTCCAAAGTAGCGCTTCGTTTCTTCTAGCACTCTTTGTTTTTAGTGCACGCATCTGCAAGTGCGCAATAAAAACAAAGGTTGCCCTACTCGAACCATCGTTGACCAGAGTAGCCGCAAACATATGATCGGCACGATCGATTGGCGGCAAAGTGGTTAGGATTAGGTAATACGAGCTTGAGCGCCTACCTCCCAGGGGTTCCTAGTAAACTGCCAGTTCGGGGTGTCCTTTCTCTGCGCTGGCCACCTACTATTACTTTGCAGAAATCATCTGACTCACCGGATGTTGACTATTTACAGGCGAATGGGTCCTGTCTTCATTTGCCTGTCCCAGTACTAAGAATTCGGCCTGGGATTCTTTTGAGGCTGTGGGAGAAACTGCTTTATTGCTCTAGGCGAGATTGTCGGAGATAAAAATGTTTTCGACCTGTTATCCTTGTCCGGGAAGTAATTCCTTTTATGCTGTGTGTGTTCACACAAATCAAACTGGCATTTATGGGCCTGGTCCAGCATCAGAAGGTCCTCCTGGAGCATGAAGCGTAAAGGTGTGATTGCGCATTGTGTGAGGTCAGGCGTGTAATTAGACATACTACATCTTGTGATGACTGTAAATAGCCCTAAGAAAAATTAGTTTCAGCGAAGAGTGCAAAGTGATGAGTCGGTACCTCTTTTCTTACCGACTGTGATAAATCTGATTACGACCGCCACTTATGCTGAAAAACTAATCAAGGCAGTGAGCCCTTTGGTTCCAGAAAATTACACGCAGGTACGTTCGGCTGGAGACCCTTCCAATAATTACGTGCAACATCGCGATCATCGAATACGGCGCTTTTGTGAGCGGGAACAGCCGCAAAATCCTTTGCGCTGATCAACGTTAAACTTAGCGCACAGTCTTACCCGAGGAATTTCAATAGCCCCCCATGAATGGGGCTCCGGAGGCCCCGATGAGAAACCCTCAGCCGGGGCTCCGCTCTATTCGCTTTCATTCCTCGAGATCACAGAGAAAATTGCCCCTCGAGGGGTTAATGACTTCGAAAAAAGGATGGTTAGTTATGTTTACTTCGATATGCACTGGACCGAGACAGCCGGCCCGATCAGAGGAGCACGAACGCCGATACGAAAGCTGCTCAAGATCACCGGGAAGACGACGACGATGATAAAGAAAAACGTGCGGGGAAACACGTTATGTAACCGCCGCATCGACGTTGCACCTTCTGATTACATAATTACTTGGACTTGGGCTTCGATTTGAGCTGCCCGGAGGTTTTTTTTTATGGCCCCAACCTAGGCAAGAGCTACTCATCTCATGGGAAGATGGCAGGATGCTGGGATCATAAATGGAGCTGGTTTTCTAGCTTCTTCTTGGGCCGAAACCACTCCCTTAATGATGAAACATAATTTTGTTCTTCACGTTCGAGATAGCTAGACTAGACTATGCTAAAGGGTTTTCTGGGGCTTGTGAACGAAAGGGCGTCTCGCTTCGAAGCCAATGTACAAAGAAAGAGCTTCATTTTTTGTTTTTTCTTTTTCAACTGATCCGAAGAGGCTTTGGTTGAGTCCCATGCAGGAATAAACAAAGGTTTATATCTTCTCCTTAGCTGGTAAAATTTGAGTCAGAGAAAATCGAAATTAAAATATAAATATAATTTACATAAAGAAAAAAAAAATACAATCTTGTGATGTGACACGATAAAAATTCCCGAATTAATACTTTAAAAAAAACATTCTTTTAGTACTTGCGACATTTTTGTTTCAATTTTAAAGCCCTGATCTCTTGAAGTCTGCTAAACAATGAGCTGACATTCTATTTATAAAATAAGTAAATTTACAAGTCACATCCATTTGAAAAGTACATATGCATATGCCAGAAATTTAGCATTTATCGAATATTTTAGTCAGCCGTCTTATAACGAACTTGAACGTATATAGAGTCATTTGTTCTGTCGTATATAGATATTGATAACATTAATTTTATTAATTATTATTATAATGGACCGCTTGAGTTTGGGATTGATATATTCATGAACGTTATTGTTTGTATAATAAAACTTAGTTTTTCTTTTCTAATGAGCATTTAGAAATCGACTACTACTTTCTTGTTATTTAAATTTAGTAGTTTACCTTATTCGTTCGCATATCTCTTACTTTTTAGGCAAGATAAACTAGAGAAAAGCACGAACTCCAAAATAATTAAAACCTCCAGAATTCCAAAAATCTAATCTTTTCCGAACACCTACAATTTATAACATTTTTGTTGCAAAATAGCCAACGACTTCATTCATTCAGCTCGCAAAATCCGCCTTGGGGTGTTATTTATTTTCTCACGTGCTAACGAGAACAAACGATAAGACTCTATTCAAGCAATCATTTGCACATTTCTTATTTTACAGCAATAGGAATACATGACTTTAATGCATTTCTATTCCGTCTCCCAAGGACCTCCAGCGCGTTTGGTATTTGCCCTTTGGATAGAAGGATAATCTCTTTGGCGGCAGATCGTTCCAACTTGTTGTTATGAATGAAAAAATCCACATAGACTTCGTCGAACAAATGGAGGTAAAAAGGTGCACTGGCCTAGCAAGGTACCATACACGCAGTCACGTCTAGAGATGCCCTTTGTCCATCCGCCAGGTGAACTGCGAAATAGTTCACGTCTTCCTTTTTTGGAATTCCTACAAGAAAATTGATCCTCAAAAATTCCCATGATTCCTATTGAAACGACCACAATTTAGCGATATTTAGAAAAATTCCAGAGGATACGAAGGGATGGATAGTTTTACAACTTTTTATACGAATCCTACTTTTTGGCATCTTCATTCAGGGATTAATGCAGGGGCAGTGCAGTAAAAACAGGACATTCGGTGGATTAAACTTTAAAGGAATTCCACGCCAGCTCTAAGGTACCATGCCCTTCCTTGAAAATGGGTCGGATAGTTTATGTGAAAACGTGTGGCGCCGAAAATTTCGTTCATTCTACTTCAATAGGCGGGAAAGTGTTTTATAGCTTCTTCTATTTATCTCCGGAGAAAAAGGTACGTGCCTGAATCCTAGGCTCCTGGGCAGCATATCATTAATGAAGTAAAACCTACTATTATAAAACTCACCAGAAGCAATTGAAGACACTGTACATTTTCTGCGTAACTCCGCAAAACTGTTTTTATTGGTTGACCCTTTTATTCGCATTACAAATACCTTGAGTATTGTGGCTATGAAAGAAGTTTTGTATTTTCCTCAATGAGCATAGATTTCCATTCATTCATCGACTGTTTAACCGACTTTAACCCATTCAAAATTTCTAAAGGATGTCTAATAATTCACATTGAGACGATGCGTTCATTGCAAAGACTCAAAGAAAAACAAAATACACCACTTGAAGAAAGTCTGGCCACTCGAAAAAATTTACTAAAACTCTGCAAGACGCAAGAATTTTATGAATGAATCTCAAGAGCTGCCTGGCAGTCAAGGATAGTGCAATAAATCGCCACAGTGCTTTTCAGTTGTTTGAAATTGCTCCCATACCGAAAAATGACTTGCACATGGTCAAAACTGTCGGTCCATCTGAGATCTTAGAATGCCCTGGGATACTCCGTAATATAACAATTATTCCCTGATTGATCCTAAACAGATTCATACATCCGGTTTGGAACCGATTTTCTATTTTCTTCAGATGTTTTTTTGTCCAGAATTTGAAAGATACATATATTATTTTCTATCATGACAAGTGCGAAGTTTCAAGGGAATTGCTCTAGAATTTATAGAATCTAGCACTTTTATAAACACTAATAGGGTGTTTGACTTCAGTGCCGCCTCGGCCAAGGGCAGTTTATTTGTGTTGTAAATTTTAACCCCTCAAACTGGCACTGAACAATAACGTGATAATTTCGAAAATATTTAGAACTGTATCGTCCTTGGGCACTTTACGTCCTTTGGACTTTAGTAGTTTATTAGTCTAAAACCAAATGCGGCAAATATCTCCTTTCAACGGTACGATTACTTAATATTTTCCTTTTATTGCCTTTTATAAAATAAGGAATACTTTAAAAAGTGGGTTTTTGTATTATAAAATTTTTCTTTTCATATGTAAATCTCTTACGGCCAAGCAAAATAAGTTAGACAATTTTTTTACCGCTCTAACAACCCAAATCGAGCCATATAATACAACTTGCAAATATACTAAAAAAATAATCCGCGCCATTTATTGGTCTGGTCTAGAAACCATTCTTGAATCATTGTATAATGTGTCTTCAAGTGAATCCTGTTTAAAAAGAATTTTCCGAAGAAAAAGTGGCCTTGTTGTATTCAAATTAAAAAAATGTAAAGTAACACAAAAACTCATTCTTTACAATGTGACCTTTTTCAAGTAGTTTTTGAATAAGGTGACAAGTAGTTTGCAATTTTGCACAATTTGCAATGATAAAAGGTAACCGCATATTTTGCGCCCATTTTAAGGTGATCTCAAAATGGGTATTTTTGAATTAAACATTGCTTTTAGAAATTAAAGGACCCTATATTGTTGCTGAAACAGCAGGGAAGATTTGGTTGTGAATAAAAGCCAATATCTTGGGAAACTAAGGTGAAAATTTGATGAAATAGATTTATGAGTAAATAGAGTCTGCCTCATAAGGAAAAAGTTCAATACAAATTCTTTGAACTGTTCTATGAATATGGGCGTAATCGTAAATCAATTTTCAAAACTACGAATTAGGGTGTAAATTCGAAAGCTTATTAATTTCTGCATAAAATACACTATGTGTGTGCATTTTTTGTAGTGAATTTCCCTATTATTGTAATTTTAGATTAGGTTTCTATTGTTAGCTGGCTGTGTTCTGTGTTCTGAGCAGGTATTTTTAATGGGAGATGATTACTAGAATATACCAAATAGCATACAGTTTTAATTTAGCAGTTGAGGAGCTAAAATTGTAAATATTTATTATAAAAGACAAATTTTAATACCATTAACCCTTACATCCGGCTTGTGTAAGACAAGTGCTTTTCTGAAAAAAAAAAATTGTCTAGCCCATCAATCTTTGAAAATCCTCTTTCACACCAAATTAGACTTATAAATCACAAAGTAGAAACACGAGTATTAGAGCTGAAAAATACTTTTCTTCTTTGAAAGGGAAGAAAAACCCAAAATCATCATAATCATAGACTAGACACAGCCATACAATCTCGGCCGCCTAATCCATTCGTCCTCATCAGCGACGCAGCCTTAATCAGATATAGTCAAAAGTCAAGGAGTACATTAATTATGAGATTTCATTTCGTGTGGTTCTGAGAATCACTTGATCACCGAACAATAAAAAATCTGAAACGAGGAGAGGAACCTATGAAGGAACTTTTAAGATGGAAAGGTCAAGGAATGCAGGAGAATGGTATAAGAAAAAAAAATAAACAATTTTCTTGTATAACTACTTTCCGTGAGGCAATGATATTTGATTTTTCTGAATATTTTGATGGATCCCTTTTTTGATTTGAAGAACTTGATATGCCTAGCAGCCTTAAGAAGCGGTTTTTATGTTTTGGCGGGATTTCTTTCCTACCGCGCAACAAGTGATATATGCTTGCTGCCCTTTCTATTTGTATATAAAAAGGTATAGGTATGTAAAAAGGCAGACTGGCCCGATATTTGCTCTTCCCATGGCTGAGTCCAGTCACAAGTGCGACACGTTTCTGGAGTGTGCGCACACAATTCGAATTTACTGAGTTCGATTATATTCCTCTGCAGGTACGCGTTGTAGGTGTAAAAGGGAATCCGTTGAGTGCCCGCACCAATTTGACACAGAGCCAGACAAAAAACCTAAAAAATACCTTTGATAACAAAGGGCACTCAGCTGATCACCAGAAATGTTCCTTCCAGAAATTTTGCCGGTCTCTCCTTTTTCCTTATTAGAAGGAATCTCAATCCTGACCTGTTTCGAGGATAAAATGCGCAAGGGTAACGACTAACGACGACTTTGATCAAATGATTACCAGGAGATCCCTAGAATTCTCAATTGATTCCCAGGTCAGGAAAAAGGCGCGAAAATTTCTAGGGGCCATTGCCTTATTTTGGCGCTATTATGGCGAGTCCACATAAAGGATTCACTCAGGATGACAATAACTTTTCGAAGTAGATAAATGATCATGCCGCACAATTTGGTGCTATTAAATATCGGGGGTGTATTAGGACTTCTGAGGGCAGGTTGGCGAACTCGGTGGTCGTCGTTAGGGAGCATTTTGAAAAGGACCTCGGGAAGACGTTCATCTTGTACTTTTGGAATTTATAACTGTGGGTTTCTTGAGAAGGTCCATGTGAACGAATTTTTCTTTACTTTCCCTTTTTGCTCTGAAAGTCGTTTGTTTGGCGGGCTCTTAAGAGGTTTGATTCCTTTTTTTGCCTTTGTACTCCCAATTCGGGTTCTGTGAAGCTAACAGGGTAAGGACGACAAAGCAATTAGGAAATAGGTTGGTAAGTATCAATAAAGATGATTTGTATGGTTTCGTGTGAACCTCGTTTCGGCGGATTACGTTTAAACCCTGAGTCAGGTATTCTGGAGTTATTCTTCTCTTTGGAAATCAAATAAAATATATATTGCAGGGCCAAAGGAAAGGAATTATTTTCAAACATATACATATTTGTTTAAGTTATCCCTTTTGATATACTAAAGTGGATTATATTAATAAGCGGATGAAAGTGTTATATAAAATGATCTTTTCCGCTCTTCCGACATCCGTCCATTATTTTTATATTTCTAGTTTTATTTGTTGTAAATGTGAAAATCGTTTATCTACGTTATTAAGATTTTATTTGACTCCCAAGGTTTTAATGAATGTTTTAATGAATTATCACATATAAAAAGATCATATCTGTTACTTAAACCTTGCCATTTATCGGTTATTACCCTCAAGGCGGACCAAGTCTATTTTTAAGCATGTGAGAAAAGTAAAAGAACAAAAAGTTCTTAAAAGGCAAATTTACGTAAGAGTGTTATTGTGGGTTATACTACCTACCCCACGGATGGTTACGCATATTTTGATTCCAAAATGTTAAACCTGGAACAATTATGGTAGTAGTAAGAATCAACAAAACAATCAGCGGGGAAATCACTTAACTTCTGGCACGTAAAAAGTATATAAGACATTTTATTAAGATGGCTTACTAAGAAATACGCGTTACAATGCTACTTATTTTAAAAATTAAATATGTATCTTTTAAGATTCTTATTTTTGTGTTTTGCTCTTGCGAAATTATATTTATTTGTATATACATATACATATGTATGGTATGTACCTACTACATTCGTATATATTTATTAAAATCATTCAAGTTACATTCCACGTTCATGCCATTACTCATGAAACGATAAAAACGCAAAAAATGTGACCGGACATTCATTTGTAATGATGCACGTTGTGTGTATGCCTGAATGAATGAAAATTGTAATGGAGAGCCTGTTTATTGCTATAGGGGAATTTCTTAAGAAAACATAATAAATACTAAAGATCTTTCTTTTGAACCCAAAATGGTATCGGTACCATTAAGCTTTGAGTATATTTGTTCCCCGCCAAATATTTAAAATAGAAATATTTGAATGTAGTTAAATATACAAATTGACATAAAATTGGACGATTGTGTTGAGAATAAATATCTTAGTTTTATGAGTGAATATGATTTCCTATGTAAGAAAAGTGAACAGATAAATAAGTCAGTTAATTGTGATACCTCTCATACCTACAATTTTTGTCGGTAAATATTTCATACCCTCTGGTCATTTTTAATCTTCAAATATCAAGAGTTTAATTTCATATTCCGTAAATATTAAACCGTTAATTTAATAAAGTCGGCATTCTGTTTATATAACTGATTCGTCCGTTACATACAGGCCGAAGAAAGGCCCTTAACCATGATAGACAAGTGGATCGCAAATAAAACCACACTGACCAATTTCCTGCTTCGGATTTTGTTTCGTTCGCTAAAAAGGACGTTGGGATCATATGTCCTTTTTACTGTTTTCTTTCGGTATGTTTAGATTTTGTTCAGATCACATTTGTTGACTTCGGTCAAGAACTTCCGAGAAATCTTTACAATGTTTAGGAAATTGTGCGTGAACGAATACCGTTCCATTTGCGGACAACATGATAGTTAACAGTAGGTTAATTTTTGAAAAAAAGGAGCACTTTTTTGCGTAATAAATTATAATCTGTGTTTAGCTAAGGATACGTTTTTTGCCTATAAACTAATAAAAAAATTTAAATGAATTGGTACAGATAATATAGTACATATACATATTTATTGGAGCATTAACCACAAAAAGTATATAAGGTTCGAGCAATTACCTACTTCTTATAAATCTTTTTAGTAAGTATTCCGGGAATCCTTATAATATTATAATCTTTGGGTGTGAGGAAAAATTATTTTTCATTCTACCTATTTGTCAAAATTAACTGACGATAAGAGAGGGAGAATTTAATTCGAAGTATAAATTTATCTGCCGATCGATTGAAAAATTGCCCAAATTTCCATTTAGATGTCGATAATACAGTTTCAGAAATTGTTCGAGCAAACTTAATTGATAAAGTCATGACCTTTCAAAGTGTATTTTCATACTATTGATAGATTAACTAACTGACTGACACATGATAGGCTAAGTGTACTTCCCGTTGGCTAGAATCTTGAAATATGTCACGCAGGGAATTTCAAAATTAATACATAATTATAAAGTAACTAAACCTACTATAAACTTTATCTATATAACTGAACCTTTAAGCTGCGAGTTGTACTATCACTTGTCCATCTTTTGTTATGCAACTAATCTTATGATATGTAGATGCAATTCTTCTCCTAATCTGACTTATTACTCCAGCTAACATTCAGCCATTAATAATAAAATTAATTTCTATTCCAAATCATTTTCAATTTTATGTGACTCTTGAACTCGAAAAGAGGCGGGTAAAAATCCGTTACAGCCTAAATTTAGTTCCCAAATTAGGACAATTGCTGTCGTCAGCTGATTGTGACCTCGTCGTGAGATTCTCGACTTCGAATGCGGGCAACACACAGCAACTGATGTGAACCAGACGCGACAAAAGCATCTTTTGCTGCTTGGCCATACGCAATCTGAGCATATGCGAGTCGTTTAACCTTGGCGCGATTCTCTTATTTCTTCCTCGAATAGCATCACTTTATGTTGTGTTTAGCTGAAACAAATTGATAAGAGTTTTTGGGTGCTCCGCTAAAATGTTTTCTCAATAAAAATAATAGATATTATTTAAGCCCATTTAAAATTGTGCCGTATGAGATAAAACTTAATGTAAAAACTCATGTCGCAAAGAATTTTGCACGAAATCTCGCCTTACCTCTGCCTTAAGATCCCTTTTGATTCCCAAGGTGACAACCATCCCAAAACGGAATTTTTCTTCGTCGTTGTCTAATTTATGCAAATTGTATGTGCTACCGCACTGTAAACACTCGGAAGGAATCTCATTTTGTTTCACATTTGCTTTTTTTGCATACTGCCCCAGAAGAAATCACCGAAAAGGTGTCCTGTCTGGGAACGTTTCTGGGACGGTGGATACATGCGAACTGGTTGGTATATCTTCTGGAGTGAGTTTAAGACGAATTTTGATTTAGCTGAGGTAGATGAACCCTTTTTTGGGTCATACAAAATGATCAGAAAGGTTATTAGAAATACATATGTTGGAGTTGCACACATGCCCCGCTTCGGGTAATGAATTAAGAAATGGTCCGGTATGTTATCAAACCAGAAATAACGAACGGGTTTGTTGATGTCCTGTTCCGAAATAGACCGGGAAGATTTGTCAACGTCTGGGAAGAAAAAAAAACACAGGCAGACAGAAAGATTCTCAATGTTAGATTAATATGGATAATTAGGTATACATATATGTATAATAATTTTGTCTGTACTTGTTTTTTGTAGTGTTTTTTACATTATATATAAACTTTTATTTTTATATTGTTCTTAAAACCATTTTCATAGAAATGGATATCCATAGGGGTTATTTGTATCATATTTAAGTACTTTTATTTCGTATATTACAAAACGAATATATTCGTTGATTATAGTATGATTTGTACCCTTTAGAAACAGCAAACTTAATAGGGCTTAAAGCGAAGTAAATTAATTGAGTTCGCTTAAACTATCATTAAGTAGGTACATATGTTGCCTGGATAGGTTTTTATTTAAAAAATTATCACGCTTTGAACTTGACTGTAAGCAATTAGTTGATCAACAAAAGATCATTCCGACAGAGAATGCATACCTGAATGCACGTGAAGTCACAGCAAATTATCCACATCTAATATGTAAAACCCATTCTCCAGCATCCATCCACAGCCGCTGACTGCACCGAGCAAATCATTAGTCGAGATAAATATCCTGTAATGGAACAAAGGTCCACACCGGCATTCCTCATACTCATCGCATAAACTCCAAGTCTCTCTGCATTTACAGCGCTAACCAAAAAATTATAAAAAACTCCACGTAAACTCTTTGTCCAGCATCTTGAGAAGGCATAAAAGATTATGAGCCGGTGGTAAAGAGGGACAACAGAGCGACCAGTGTTGAGCTGCACTATGCTACAGCCGAGGAAGGGCCATGGGAAAATAGCTGGCCACGAGATTTTATTTTACCATATCAAGTTAACAAATGAAGATCGCCGACGTGCTGCTGCTGCTGCAGCTGAAAAGGAGGAATGGCGCAAAATTCAAGTCTGAAGATGTGCAACACATAAAAGAAACCAGATCCAAACCCGGACTGCTCGCTGGGAGACTCCTCTGACTGCAATTTAAGGAGAAAGCAACAAAATGAACATGACAATGGCCAAAAAGATCTTTGTCGATAAATTGATCTCGTGCACGACCTCCTCCCTCAAGCGACAGGTCACTGGTTGAGCACCTCTCTAAAGATCATTCTCAAAGTGGAACGAATTCATATAAATTAGCATGTGATCGTTCTACTTGCAGAAACCTTAGCGCCAAAAAGTATAGGGTCAATTATTCTTTAACCCCCAGATTTGTGCCGGGAGTTATCAGTTTAGGACCGGCGATCATATGTTTCTTAGCGGAATGTCGACTCCTCAGACTCAGATAACAGGGGCGAAAACACGACGACGAACTCACGCTCACTTAGCATTTCAAATGCGAGGAGGAATTTTGGGCGGGAAAGTCTGTTTAACGACTTTACCGGCCGGCCACAAGTGAGGCGGATTCCAAGAAAACCTAAGTAGCCTGATGAAGCCGCTCTCTCAACAGGTCCCGTCTCCGACTAACACACCAGGGAAAAAACATATGATAAAGTTGGTGATCGATGCCTGTGGGCATTCCGTGTATATGTCTGCCAGGATTTGATCATGTGTGAAGTGATCTCGTGCTCAGAATAACGATAAACAAGAATTTGGCGGTTACCGTCTTCGTCGAGGGTCCCAAAGAATCCAAGACTGCCCGAGATGGATTAGACCACTTACACAGAAGATCTATATAATATAAATCTTTTTATTCTGTAGATTCTTAAAGAGCTTAAAACGGGTGATAACGAGCAATATGGTGCGAATTACGAATAATGCACGACGAGCAAGAGAAACGATCTTGCTTTCATATCTCAACTTTACATCTCTGTCAGCAAAAGAATTTGATTGCCGATTAAACCCAGCGACGCCTTCGGTGTTGCAAAGTAAACTAAAGAACCCAATCGGGCGGGAAAGTGAACCAACACCACATCGAAGACGTCGGGCGAAATTAAGAATGAAAAAATATTTCACTCTATGGGGTCTGCACTGAGAGCCCACAACGTTTTTATGATTTTCTCTGTATGCTCGCGGTATGCTGTTTAGAGAAAAAAAGTAAATTTATTCCATCCACAGTGCGAGGCGATCTATAGAATAAAGTGACAATTCTACAGCTTTTTATTGCTAATTCGACGAGTAAATACAGGGTAAAAAAAGAAACTTAAACGACCATCGAGACGTTGTCCGCCACAAAATGCGCTCTTTGCTTTGCGCGTGCGCGAATGTCTCAAATGAATCACAATTCGCCGGCGTATCAGCGCCAGAGGTAGTGAGGTGGGTATCCGGGTCAGCCAGTTCATTCAAAAAAGGCGGGAAAATTTTGTAAGCGCCAAAACTGAATGAATTGGGCGGTATAAAAAAGATGAACAAGAACTCAACAAAAAAAAGGATGAGCATATAAACAGTTAGATAATTTTAATGAAAGTAAGGCGTGCGGGCAATCTCATTTATTTTTTAGTGATAAGGCGGAAATGATAAGCAAAAGAATTTTCCGTATATATGGAGAAAACTTCGGTCTTTGTCTTGGAGGTGTGAAATGCTCGAACGCTTGGAATTTAAATGTATCCCCAAAATATAACAGGTGATTACGTAAAGAAATTATGTTTCTTGACTATTTGTAGGTACCTGGAGGAATAGTATTCTTAAATTTTGAAAATAAAATGTATAAATTTTGATAACTAAACATGAAAAGGGAATTCACAAACTGAGCTATCACTAAAAATATCTTTTCAAATCAAGAGTCTAAATCTTATTTGTAATTTGAGACCTTTGTATTTGGTTGTTAGATAAAAAACATACATACATACAAATTACATATTTTTGGAATTTGCGATAAATTAACTTTATACTTAAATTTTTAATCATAAGTCATTTGCATTTAATACCCATTATTATATTGGTTTTAAGCTGACGTCGTCTTTTAATATTGTTATAATTTATCTCTGATATCCTTTGCTAAAAAATGTCCCCCGTCTACTTTTATAAAATTAAAGGAAAATTCACACGAATTTATAAATTTTGAGATATACTGAAATGCGAAAAAATTTACATCATATGTAGCCTTAAATTTAGATTCACCATGGTCAATTTCGGACGTCTAAATTAAATTTTTTCAAAGGTCACGTTTTATTTAATTTGAGTATGAAATGTTTAAGACCTTAAACCTTTTTGGTCGTTTCAAAAGGGTTTTCACTATGATACGATACCTATTGACTTCGTTGAAATAAGATATATGCATTAAAAATTTACGACAACTTCATTTGTATCAATTATGTAAAATTATTTCGAATTAGTTCGGCATCGAAATAAACACTGTCCCACGCGTTGAATTTCTACTTCAAATAGGTACCTCTTTATGTAACATCACAATTCATTTGTTTTTTTGTGATGTCACCTACTTTAAGTGAATTTTAATGACCTTTTTCCTCCCACTAAACCTTTCTTTTATGTGAGAGACCAACTCCAACGGACAATTTTTAAATAAAACGGCATGTCCGTTAAAAACTGGAAGCTTCATAGTGTCCAGAAGAGTTCCCCGTCTACTCAAAACAGGTTGTGGGGAATTTTTGTGTTCCCAACTACTTCGAAAGAGTTACACCCATATGATCAGGTCGTGAAGAGAGAGCCAGGGAAATGCTTGATAACGTCTTATATTCCAGAAGTTGAAGGTAGAACGAGTCGAGGGAAAATATTTCAAGTTCTATTCGATTTTGTATATGGCGGTTCCTAGGTAGTTGTGTTCCGAGAAATTCAGGTATATACGAATTTTCTCGGTAATTCAAAAACTCCTCGTGACTGCAATCAAACGGAAGTTATTTATTTGATCTTCTATACTTCTTAATGATTCTTATCAAAGGAGACAATTTTAACTCAAACCAATGCTTATAAACACAGGTAATCTGGTAAACAAGTATGATCAATCTAATTGATTATCGATATCATTAGTATGCGAATCTCGACAAGCCTGGAGGGAAAAAGGACGAAACACGTTTTGGGCTTTAGTATGTCGCCGTCTTATCCAGGGAAAACTTGAAACTCGATTACAATTGAGTTAACAAGTTAAAAATAAAAATTGTCTCAGCTAACGCGAAGAAACCTCAAGAGTTAAGGTTACGATGTAACGATCTTGCGGAAAGTGCTTGCTAAGCACCGTGAAGATTGTACTCAGAGAATATAAAGGTCGAAATTACGAACTAACAAAAGAGGTCCTCGGGGCCAGTTCGCTGATTCGTTGCGTAATTAGTGATCTTTAATGGGATATTGCGCTCGATTTAGACTTCAACAGGGTCATTAACGGATAGAATTTCTTGCCTCGTCGGGCGGTCTTTAAGCAGTTGATTTTTTTTTTCTTAAACCTTTCTGATTTTTTCCTTGATCACTGAAGATGCGGCAAAAGAGATTTCCTGGGTCCATTCTTTATGAACTTTTAGTCTGTCGGTCATATGGTTTTTGCCATTCTTTATCTCAAGAGGCCCTTTCAGGCGAACCCAAGATGTGAAGAAGTATATATGACCTGTTTTACCGTGACAGCAGCAGCACCACCAGCAGCAGATATGTTGTTCATGCAAGACGACCGAACAACGATTAAAGGGACTCCCATCGATGTCAGAAAGGACCTTCTTAGCGATTCCCACGATAAATAAGAATTTCACTTTGTTTTGCACTTGCCTCGAACATATTTCATTTGCCGCATGTATGAATTTTTTTTTGCGTGCCCTTTTCCTTTCCAGTAAATTCAAAGGATCAGCTGACTAGCTAGACTCAGGAAAAATTTCTTCTCTGCCTTCCCAAGGTAGTGTCAAGTACCTATACCTACGACCTTTATAACTTCATAGAAATAAGAGATATTTGTTCAGGGAAATATGTAGTAACGGAAGCTATTAATTTCATGAACGAAAAACAGGTGTAATAGGATCTTAGCACATTTTCATATAATTAGAAGACAACATTCTTCACATATTATTTTCTATTATTTAATTAGTTGTCATAATTCTCATACATTAAAATATGTATATCCTTTGAGAACCGAACAATATGCCAATTTTCAAGGAACCACCAAATTAATTGTATAAGGATATAAACATACTATAGAGGTCAAAAGGTCACTTCAATATAATTTTTCCATAGATTTTGAATGCACAAATAAAAATAGTCCATCACATAATGATTTTAAGAAAAATATAAAAACCTACATATAAGGAAATACAGTGTTTTGACGAAAATCATGAGTCGTTTAACATGTCGGTTCTCACGTTTATCTTTAGTGAGAATAAAATATACTGATAGACTTCTGTCTATGCAATTTAAAAAGTGACCTTCACAATAAGTTAACATGAAACATTATACAGAATAATATTTCAATTTTCTATCAGATCAGATATCCAACATATGTCACAACAACCAACGAACCGAAAAATATGTTCAAAAGCGTAACGAATTCGCGATCAAATCAAGATCCCCGAAATTCCCATGGATTATCATCTCATCCTCACCAAATTTCCGCCATGAATCGGAGTTTGTAGGAAGATCCTTCTACAAAAGGCGTTTTCATTCAAAAGAAATATAAAGGCTCCAGTCTCAAACATTTCTGTAGTATTGGACTAAACATAAAAAACACCGACTGGAATGTGAGCAAAACGTTTTACGCCTAGTCGAGATTTATGTGTGCGCCACCGCAGTTCCGCGAAATTTTTAATTTTTTAATGGATGAGAGAATGAATTGCATGGATCGCACAAACATATATCCGACAAGAGCCATATCAACAGCATCATGATTATTATTATGCTGTATCGTCGCGCCGCCTAATCGTGTCCGTACTTACAATTGAGGAGGATACCATCTCGGACCATCTGAGATGAATCGAATTCTTAGAAATTGCTTTGATTATTTTGAAGACATCTTAAGCATGCGAATGTTGTTTTGAATGCTTGTTCCATTCTACTCGTAGTAAGCGGGGCGGAAGTGATTCTAGTTGTCTTTATAAAACCAGAATGTTTCGGAAATCTTATGGGAATTTTTATTATCTGGTGGAAATTATTATTGTGACATTATCTATACTACTTATAGTTAGTCTACTATAAAAATTATTATTTTTAAAAAGAGCTCTTATCTAAAATATACATAATTATGTAGATCTTAAACGCAGACTCGCACTGAACCAATGAACTATTGCCGAATCTTTTTTTTTTTCTAAATTCATATTTACTAAAGCGAGCATTCCACCTATGATCTGTCTTAAAAGTGGCTGTTTTAAATTAGATAGAAATGAAAAAGGACACATTTTAAAAATTCAGCTACTTTTATAAGGAGTGATATGATGATATGATAATATATATGGAAAGAATTAGATGTTTGTAACCTTTACTAAATAAATATGTACAAGAAATAACTATATTATATAATAGCTATAATTAACACTTTAATCTCTCATTTGAGTTAAACATTGTATGGTAACATAGCAGATCCGATTATAAGCTATTTCCCTTTAAATCACCACATATCAACGTTTCCGCTGCAAAATTACCTCATGATTCTGAAAATAGCGACGATTTGATTATAATAAAAAGTGTGACGGTCAGTCCGTGTGTAAATAGCACGCGACTGCACTTTTTGAAAACCGCAAATAATATTTGCTGACCATGGCACGAACCACCCACCCACATTAGATTACTACGTTATCAGGACGTCGAGGAGAAGTCCACTTTGGACTGAGGCACCACTCCCTCAATGATAAGAACCAAACTGGCTGCCACTTAGGAGCTCGAGCTAAACGTTTGGGGCCTCCCGGCCGCGGCAGCCCTTATCGGTCTGTTCTATTTGCAATCGTTAAAAATTCATTGAGAGCTTCTTGAAAGGAATGACGGTTATACCGGCGATGAAATTGATTGAACAGCTGATTTGCCGTCTTGCTTATTTCTTTCGTTTTCAAGGCTAATAAAAGAACGCCGGAAAAAGAGTTTTTTGCTCTAAACGATAAGGAATTTTGCTTATCTGGTGAGAATTTTTTTTATATATGATTAAACGTTTCTAAATTTATTTGATGTCTGAAAATCAGTTTGGCCGTTTTGTGGGCACTACTTTGTACAAACACGAAAATGGAGCGCGTGCAGAAAAATAAATATGTGCCTAAGATTCTGTTACATATACAAAGTAGTTGTAATTTCGTATCGTATAGTCGAAGTGATCGAAAAATCCGCCAGAGTCCATTGATTTAGTTTCGCAGTAGAAATATTACCTAATAAATCAACTTGTAAAAGATAAAAGGCGCCAGTTATGTGAACACAATCGAGAAAATATGTATATTGTGATTATTTTAATAAAAAATTGCTGAGTTCATACATATTTATGACTGCTCGAGCAGAGAACGTTCAATTATCTCTTTAAGCAATATTACATGGCTCGAGAATTTCAAATCATTTAACTTAAGTCTGAGTAATCGTAATCGTAAATTTTTTTATAAAATTTCAATTCATGTTTGCCAATTTTTAGTTTCTTGAATTTCATTAAAAATTTTGCCAACATCCATTTACTTACAAGATGTCAACCTATATGAATTAGATTTTTAAATTTATTCTCACATAATTTCCATTATAAAAGATTTTTTTTAATACCACAAAATAGGCTGCTTGGAACAGTTATACTAGCAAATTGAAATAATGCCCCCTTAAGACAGTCACCTGCAAACCAGGAAATAAGGAATAGTTCCTGTCTAACAGGCTTAACACCCTGTTAAAACTTCCTGTTCGTCTGATGCTCCTTGCCTCATACCCTCCGAATAATCAGACTGCTGCGAAACACCGGCAAAGCGAGAATCCCCCATAGGGAGTCTCGTATAAAAAATCTCAACAGATGAAATCTGTCGCTAACTAGGCGACGATATTCGCGGATACCTTTCTTAAGTGCGGAAACTAAATAAAAACCACACCATCTTCGGAGAAGATACCTTTTACAGAAGTTACAGAACAAGTTCTGACGGCTTGCCGGGCCGCATTGACGTGTGATCAGAGAGGGTACCGTGAGAAAATAAAACAAACTTCCAAATCTGGAAATGGACAAAGTCACTCGATACCAATATAAAAAAAAAAAAGGAAGGTGAGATTCCTTAAGGTCAAGCAAAGAAGTCAGCTGATTGGGTGGACAGGTAGAAATTTTATTTAGTGGGGTTTTTTCTTGAGGGTGATCTTATTTTATTCTTTTCTTACTTAGATCACCTAGGGACACAACCGTAAAATTTGTTTCTGTTTTTTTTTTATTCGAATAGCATATCCACAAAGTGCCCCTATCAAATCGAACCAAAAAATCAGCTGATTAATGTCCCGGCTCTGTTTAATCCCCGATCATTCGAATTCTTTTCATACACCTTCATGGCCATTAAAGATTTCTCTGATTGCCGTGTCAGGAAACGCGTGGGAGGCAGCACTATCAGATTGAAATGGATTTTAAGAATCTCCCATTTATCATAAGCGATGGGGATGAAGTTATGAAAACGAGAAAATTTTATACATATGGTTTTCTTGTTACATTCAAACTCGATATAAGTATTTACTATAATATAAAATATCTTCAGTCGATCGTATGTATCTAAGTATAGTTATAATAGTCATAAATACAAATTAAATTCATACTATTCACTTCTACATTTATATATCAATTTTACTCTCGGGGATCTCTTAACTTTATTTATATATACCGCAAAGTGAGTAGCTCTTAAATCAGCCCATAATCGCTTTAGTGGTTATAGCCGTGAATTCCTCCGGTGAACGCCTAAAAAATAAAAGAAAAATCTACAAAGTCCCGCCTTGGAATTTGTTTTCGGAGTTTTAGCATTCATCTCAGGACCACCGCCACTTCCGTAGCTAAAAAGACCAAGCCACGATCAGCAATCGATTCGATCTTGCCGTGTAGTCCATTCTGTGAATTATTCAAGCTGGGCATGTATACAATTTATAAAAACATAGGTTGCCACCTTATCATCGTCCACTAAGTCAGTAGAACATTTTCGCGCCAAAAAGCCAGTTCAACCAGTTTTTTTAAAGGAATATACCCCAAAGTGGTGGATGTATTGAAAGAAAACATTTAAAAACAGACAAAAAGTTGAAGAGAGGCCGGCTACAGGCGGGCGCCTTCTAATATACAAATTTGAGCATCGCTGGATGGTGCGGGAATGGTGCCATGAATACTTGAACGAAGATCACTAAAAAATCAGTGGTTCTGTTAAAATGATCAATTGAAATTTGGAGGGAAACTGATACCTCTAAGATACATCTCTTTGCTAGTCGTCAAAAGCTTTAAATTAGGTTCTAATTTCTTAGGCTTCGAAAGAAGCGTGTTAGCGATTCAAAGATTATTTTTGATCAGAGTAATAGAATGCTTCTATTACTTTAAGTATATCATGCAAATTCTAAATTTACATATTGCTGTATTATTTATATACCTTCAAAAATATTTTTTACAGCTTACTTCGAATAAAATTTTTATAAGCCCTCTGGGAAATGGTATCAAAAATTTAACAGGTACCTACCAAACGAATCAATTTCATCGTTTGCTTCTTTTCACCTTTTTATAACTTCGTGAAGACTTTCATGCGAAAATTCTTGTTAACCGACCGGTAGGTGCAGGAGGAGATACGCATGATTTTTTAAATGGAACTCTTAAGGAAATAAACACGAAAGTGGTTCCGTATGAAGCTGGCAGCATTTGTCCATACAAAAAAATTAAAAGAAAAATGATTGTCCGAAGAAAATTGCAGATAATTTGGCATGATGCGTGGGTTTAGGCAGGCTCAATGTCTCAATTTATCATCTTAGCTGGTGGCCTAAAAACGTCGATATGATAACATACCATGTAATGTTCTTTGTTTTTTTTTTACTAATTTGTCCCTTTGTTTGAGAACAATGCTGTTATTATTAATTCTCTATTTTCTTTTCAATTTTCAGACTATTATTAGAGGACGATGATACCAATAATAATGAGGAAGCAGAGGTAGATGACTCTTCTTTCAGAAATGAGTAAGATTTTAATTTATTATAATAAAATTTTAGATAGCTATTTGCATTATTTAAAATGTGCCCGTCTTCTAAATAGATACCTATACATACAAGGTTATTTTAAGATATATCAATAAATCACAAAAGATCAGTTTTAAAGAAAGATATTCCTTTCTTTTCTCAATCGCTTATCAAGGTTAACAATTTTTAAAATCGTGAACTAGAATACGTGAACTTTGTATAAATGATATTTCTTTTTCTACTTTTTTTTTAATTTCCTTTGTGAAGTAAAACGTACGAGTAGCTATGAAGGGCCATACGCCATACCCGAAATAGTTTTCCCTTTCATTGAGATTTCTGCTTGGACTACGTAAAGAGTTACAACGTTACATATGTAAAATAGCGCGTGTTGTCGATTGGAATTCCGGACATAGCTCGAATTACCAATGACCTTTGAATTTTCATTATGTATACTTTTGTTTATTTGAAAAAGGTAATTATTTTTGTATAGATATTTTAACGTAAATGTAGAAATGTAAATGATTCAATTCCACCAATATCCTTTCCTTATAAGACTTAGTCGAATTAGTCAGACGGACAGCTCATCTTATAAGATGCATTTTATAACAGGGTCAGTGAAAGGATGACACTAACTTTGAAAAGAAAGACCCCATTTACACTAGAACAGGCATGAGCCAGTTTCATGCGCGTGACGTCACAATTTGTGGAAGAAACGAAGGAGAGGCAGGGGACGAGGCAGTCATGAGTCAAACCGTCTCTGAGGCTGCTTGATTCATGCTTGGGACGAAAATTGAGATGTGTGTGTGTGAAACGTGAAACTGGCTCATGCCTGTGCTAGTGTAAATGGGGTCGAAAGGTCTAACAATCTATGAAAAAACAAAAAGCAATCTAGATTCAAAAAAGAGCATTGTACCTTACTCAAGTCCATAACAATTTACAAGGAAAGCAAAAGTTATTGACACACACGCGACAGACGAGGAATGAACTATTCCAAGCATCGATTAACATACGTGTCGTAAATAAGAATTGCAATGGCGTCATTTTGGCCATTTTATATTGATTATTATGCAAGACACTTGATGCACATCTCAACAGTTTAAGCGGAAAAAACACGCGAAATGTTCGAATAAAGGAATAAATATTAATTTAAGTTTACAGAAACATTTTTCTGGTCACAACTTCACCTCAGGTAGTCAGGTTGAAGATTCACGATGAAGTCAGTTTCTCTCAATGTTTTACTAATGGATTTTAATGTTCCCTTAACATTCCAAGTGTTTGTGCCTTGCTTAGATTTTAAGAATGTAGGAGTACGTGAGAAAATTTTTCTTAAATGATAGTTGTTTTTTTCGGTTGGCTGGTATCCTTTGACTTTATTCAAGATTCGAAAAAAATTTTGTTGGAAGCTTATACACATTATCCTCGTTCGGAATTGTACCGAGCACGAGCGCAATTTAATTAAAATGAAGCTCGATGTTTCTATATAAAAAAATAAAAAAGAGGCTGAGAACTTAAAATAAGAACATAAAGAAAATGAACATAAACCGATTCAACTCCTTAATCATAATTGTTGAAAAGAACCGCATGCTCTTGCTCAACAGAAGTTTACTTAACTTAAAAAGAGGGAAATTAAGTCAAAATCCACAAAGAGTCGTTACTTAATTTATCACTGAAATTGATTGCTTATTTTTGCTTCCAAAAATCTTAATCCTCGTACCGAACATTTATCGTAGATTATCTCTTTATCAATGAATGGATGCATTTGTTGGCAGCTATTCAATGGTTCCAACTGACTTCTACTATTTTTACTAGAAACGAGAGCTCACAGCGGTTCCCCTGGTCTGGATTATTCCAAAAAAATTATCGGTGAGGTCTTAAATATTGACACAAGAAATACCATTACAGTTCGTGCGTTTTCTGACACCTTCAGAATCAACACTTTTAGCTCAGCCTGACTGTTTATATTTAATTTCCTGTTTTGGCCTCAAGTACTTATTTAAAAACGCGAAGCATTGAGCTTTGTAATGGTCGACAACAAATAGTTTGGAGTGGGGGCTTGTATGATGGAGAATACCTTCGCAAAAATTCCAGGTACCCACCATCAGTTGAAAAGATATTTGTATGTTCACCTTCTTAAACTTGTTTGCGTTTCAAATTTTTTCAAAAGTGAGAGAAGAATTTAATGGTGTGGATCATACACATTTCAAGATTTCTTGTTGCGTTAAAATTAATTAATTTTAAATAAATTGACTGTCCATAATTGATTTAAACAAACAGTGAACTCAGTCTAAGTGTAAACAGATAAATTTTCCAATCCAGATCTAAATAATAGCAGTAATTGAATTGAAAAGCCTTCTAGAATCAAGCTCAGCAAATCCAGCTTGTATATTTTTGAACCGAGTTTATTATGCTGAGCGCTCAATAATATCTAATCGCTTAATCAATAAATTCTTTTAAGAAACACGTGCATTTCTCCGGTCATTTACGACAGGAAGTCGCCCTTGCCAAATTCCATGAATACATTTACCATAATCGATGTTTGGAGGTTATATAACAAAAGCGGGAACACCCCAAAACATGTAGAAATTTTGGCGCCAAAATGGACCAATTTCGCGTTTCATAAACTTGTTTAACTGGTATTTCTGCAGTCCTTACGCCTTTTTGTTTTCAGTATTGTTTTATTTTTGCGGATAGCCGGAGGCACATACCACACAGAGGCTCCAAAAGCGATCAACGTAGCGCTGAGGATCATCTGGAATAAAATAAGCAAAATAATCAAAACCCCGTCTGAGCAAGTTTCATTCAAGAGGAGAGTCCCGAGGTGGAGCCCGAGACCGGCTGATTTTTTCCCACTCATCCCCCGTTTGTGTCCCTTCAGCCTCCCAGACCAAAGTGTCTACGGCATTCCAAGGCTACAAGAATTTGCTCCTTTTAAGCGATCTTGCTTGCGATCTTCCACTTCGTCGTCTCCTTGAAACGATGGCTGTGACCGGCCTGTGTTTTAATTCTATGGCATTTTTCTGATTCGCTACCGCCACAACGTTCGCATTTCCTTTAATCTGCACTAAGTCAAAAGTTACGGCGTTTATGGTGCAAATTAAGATCATAAGCAAAGGTAATTATGACATATGCGTGATGAAATGAAATCACTTCGAATGGGCTCTTTTTTCTTGGCGATATAAGATTGGCGTTAAGGATATGTTTTTTAATTGGTAAAAGAAATGTGAATACGTTATGTGAATACCAGTTCTTATTATTACAGAAATATGTCACAACACCGATCGAAAAGTGCGAATTATGCATATAATTAAAAATTCTACCGGCACTCTTATGAATGGCAAGAAAATTAGCGGCATCTTAAAGTATTCTCCGTTGAATTATTATCAACCAATAAAACCTGTTCGCCGTCTTTTAAAATTCGCACAGCACCGCTAAATAAATTGCAAGTCCCTCTAGAAATAGACAAAAAGCAAAAATGTCTGCCTTTGAACTTAGAAGTCTTTACCCCTAGAATACATTATGTGCTAAATTATCATAAAATAGACTTAAAGGTTTTATTTGTTTTAAAGTATGAGTGCCACGCCACGGTCCTTCACATAAATTTAAAGTCTCCCCAATAAACAATCATTCGTTGCGTGAGGCACTCGTGTTTATTTACATTCAAATTTTAGATCTACCATTTCTAACAGAGGAAGCACATAACTTGGTGAAAAAATCTAAGACCAAACCACCTAATGGTTTAACGCCCACTCGACTTATGCGTGAGAGAATTTTTTATTTCTAATGTTATTAAATAGGTGGATGTAGTGGCATATGGATTTATCTGAAATCATTTTTCGTTTTTTTTTCCCGTATCACTTCTGAGCAAGCATTTGAACTTAATGGGGAGATACAAATAACAGCAGAACAATTGAAATATTCTATCCAAAACTTATCGTCCATAGCAAATCAGTTTTTTTCTGATATCAAAAGTTCGTTACGGTCTTGGCTAGTATACTAATCTTAAGTGTATGTATATAATTCATAAGAATTAAGGTCAATATGCAAAAGCATTACGACATTACTCCCTATTTTAATATTGAAATCGTTTGAGCAAAACTGTTATGGTTCTTCGAAGCTCATTTGTTTACTAACAGTTCACATTTCCAAGATAGTGCATGCTTATCTTTGAGTACACAATAAGAACTGTGTCTTGAAGATTTGGGGTGTCTTTGGCGCCAGTTTCATTCATAGTTTCTTTTTTTTTCGAAATATTGTGCGCTGTTGTCATACATTCTACTCCAGGTGCATTGTATGTTAACATTTTGACCCAGTTTTTACGACAAAAACTGTTGTGACTGAAAAACTTATCAGATTAAAGTTATTTGTAGTCTTCTTATTTTTTACCAGCATTTGTTTAAAATGTTGAGAATAAAGTAATTCTGAGTGATTATTTTATTTAAATAAATAATAATTGTTTTATTAAAATTAAGAAATAAAGAATGCTTTTGAAGTTGCAATTAGAAGAAAAAAAAAGTTATAGGAACTAAATACATATTTGTCAATTAATCCTGACGTATGTATGCTGATGACTCCTTTGAATTGGTATATATGTATGTAGAGATAAACAATTTCTATAAAAGCAATACAACTAAATTTGTGTTGATTATGAGTCATGCTACATCACATAACTATGTAACTAACAACAAACATATTTTGCATTTTCAAGCAAGCATAAAATCTATGTTAAAAGCTAATATCACATTAAACACTTGAAATCCTCATAGCAAATGCGGTTAATAACTAAAATCTAAACTGCAGCTAGCTGAGAAGTGTTTAAAGTGTTTACAAAATTGACCATATCTTGAGCTACAGTCGAACGTTAAACGAACTTCATGTTATGATGATTGGTCGATTCTCGCCATTCTCTCGCCTTCCATCGGTTTGTGTACCTTCCCATAAACAGCCTTTTTGTTTTTTCCAATAAATCCTTATTCACAGAGTCCTCTCGAGGCACATTGTACTTTTGTTGTCGTCTATATAGATTCAAAATAATAAGCACAACAGTGCACTTTAAGTCGGTCTTAAGAATCTGAAGAACAAAGACCGCTTAGAACCCTTTTTGTCCGCACAGAGATCTTCAGATCAGTGCTTCTGAGAAATTTACAAATAAAACGACAGAAACAGGGGAGGAGGAGGAGGATGAGGACGGTGGAGACCAGAGCCCACCAATGGCAACTACAACCGCTGGCTCAGCGGCAACCGGCAGCTATAGTATACACAAGACTTATATACGTTATGTAATGAAAATGCACTTCGAATCCATTGCACCAGCATCTCGAGATGTTTGTTTGGATTAACTTGTGCCATTAAAATAGGAGGAAATGAAGACTAAAGCTGTTTACTCGCCAGCACACCGCGATTTTTCAACTTAACACCGCATTCCTTGGCCGTGCTGATAAGAAATTAACACCCAACGAACTATGGACAACCACAGCCAAGGTACAATGTCGCAATGAAACGATTTAAGGAAAGGTGGAGATTGCAGAACCACAATCACCGGGGCACCGTTGAAGCTGTTAAGCGAATTTCTATTCTATAGAAGTTTTTCTCACCGCATTTTCTTACTCTTTTCAAGATCCAGCTGAGATGATCTTGTGTACCGAACGAGCTTGAGGGAGGCAGGCGGGAGGGCTTTAGGAGATAGTAAGAAAATCAAAAGGACTCACTTGACTACATTCCAGCCAAGCGAGGGGAAAGAAAAAACAGAAAGGAAAAGAAGAAAGAAAGACAGATCACTCCTTGCGGTCGCTAATTTCATCGAAGACTGCTTTGAAACTTCCCGATGATTGTGGCGGAATAGCGAATAAAAGTGAAGCATATGCGCAGTAATATTTGATCCACCTTCATTTCTCTTCGGAATTTCTTTTATTAATTGATAGGCGTTCCTGCTAACATGACCTCCGAAATAAATTGGAAATTTAAGTTTGGAGAGTTCAAAGGGATAAGTTAAAGTAGCCGTATTTCAATCTAACCAGGTATAGCTATATATGTAGCATTCCTTTAGTCGTTATGGGTTAAACTTTAGGCCCCGTGCTATTTTAGTGTACTTACTAAATTTAAAATAATAAATTTTTGCTTTAGCCTGATAGGAAGCAGCCAAAATTTGATAAATAAATACCAAATTTCATCCATATTATTATGAAATAGTGTTGTCATATAAATAAAAATTTCAATAATTGATATTTGGAAAGAAAAATGGCCCTTTACAATTCTACACAACAAATTTATCATTCATTATTTCAATCCTCGGTTAGTTTTTAAATAACCTTTTAAAAATACGTAGCGAATTTTTTGGGGAAATACACAGGGTTGATATACTGCTTCTACCTCTTGCGCTCAACAAAGAACAGAAGATTTTAAGTTCTAGTTTCAAAAATATCTTCTTGAATGTTTTGCATATCATGTAAGCAATCAAAAAAATCTTGGCGTCGAATTCGTTAACTGTCATAAATTAAATCTTCTAAAATAATAACATTTGAAAAGTGAATAGCTCCAAATGCATCTCATCGTGAACTTTCAATATTTTTTTTACCTGAATGAATCCAAACCTTCTGGGTACACGGCGGTAATCACACAAAAAATCATCTTAAGAAACGAACCCATTACAAGATTCAACCCTTTAAGAAAACATAAAAAATGACACCCTGAAGAGGGAAAAAATTGGGCGCTACTCTCTCCCTAGGAATCCTCCTCTGTCACAAATAGACGTATACCACTTTTCCTCAAGGGCTCAAAGGGTGGTAATTGCATTTTTTTCTATAGGTCTCAGTCTGAAATAATGTGCACCATATATCTCGTGGTGTTGTACGCATTTACGCGCGGTATTCAGCCGCTTTTTTGGTCTTAACTGGTTTCGGGCAGCGGAAGAGATCTAAAAAATTTAAAAAGTTTTGTCCAAAGTGTGACTGAGGTTTGCTTTTTTTCACACCATTAAGTAGGAAGTTCTCCGGAGGATATTTTCTCCCCTAAATGCAGTTGCATTATTTATAGTATAATTGCAGGTAATAGTTTTTTGTTGTAAGTGATATGAAAGCGCAAAAAAAAAACACTCCCATCAGGGAATAACAAAACGTTCTGATTAATTTTCTTTACAGACCTGTGACGACATCGTATTTAAGTTTTTTATGGTACCTACGTCAATTTTTTCGATGTTTTTTTTTAATCTTTAAAATACGCATCATTTAATTTTTGTAAAAAATTGCAAAATATGTTACAATTTAATAATGTTACTAAAACGCATCATATAAGAGAAACCTAGTTCGCTAGTTCTTAAATTAACATTCATAAGTATAATTTGCCATCGTTAGGGGCAAAATAATTTAATTCTTTTTGCTATGCAATTTTAAATTTGCATCATAACAAAATTTTCCACGTACTTAAATTGCATTGAACATGTTTAATTAAATCAATTCTGAATTATTAGCATCAGAAAGCAACCCATCGATATGCAATTTATCATCGAATCCAGCGTAAAAATTCCTTAGATGTTTTCAAGTCTAACTGTTGGCAATTTTGAAAGTATTTTATGATCTTGCCTTAAATTAAATCTTTTGTTACGAAGAAAATCCTCCCTGAAGGGATCAAGCGCTTTCTAATGTAATAAAATATGGGCATGGCTAACGTTAAGATAGGGATGTCGCATTTTCCCTGCAGTGACTGTGAAATATTCGCAGATTATTCGCATGGGAAATCGTCGAAACTCAGTAACTCACGTATCTCTCTCGTAGGTATGCATCTTGAGCTAGGGTGAAAGTCTATCCAAAATAGCTGAAATTTGTATCGAATTAGTAATGAAAAACCCTTGCGGTTTAAACGGATCCACAAACGTTTATTTTGGGGTGCTGGTGGCTGTAGTAAATTTATGAGGTCAATGATCTTAGGCCGATTTGTGATTAATAGAAAACAACTACATATACACATATAATATTTAATTTAGGACCTATTTCATTTACTTATTTATATTTATTTATTTTTTTTTTTGAATTCATGCACCTTTTCGATGCCTAACTTTTTCGCCTGAGGTTGGCTTTATACCAATATCGCGAAATAATAATATAACAATTGTAAACTAACAAAAATATTTCATATGCAGGCACAATTCCTTTACAATTTTTGTCTACATCTACATTTGTGGTAGCCTATACTTATTAGTCCAAAGAAATTGAACATATGCGTATTAAATCCTAAGTAGTACAAGATAGTGTTATATTGTATTAAAATATTAATACAAATTCTTTAAAAATATATATATACGTATGTATATGGAATGGAATGCTTAATTTTAAATATATGTAAAATTGTCATTTCGGTGGGGGTTTTTTTTGTATTGTTTACTATTTTGTTTTAATAAAAATATTGGAAACCAAATTTTCTATATAAAAAACAACCCTGTTCGTAAATAAACTTATTGAAGTGAAAGCAAAAACACTTGTACATACAAATAGTGAGCTCTTGCTCTGTAGTATTTGTTCAATTGTTGTAAAGTTTGCTTATTATGTGCGGATAGCCTCTTTAAAACTAAGGTTCTTCATTTGCATTTCTTAAATTCTTCAAATTTATAAGCATCACATACATACATAAAAATGCCTATGTTCCAAATCGATGTTTAAATTTAAGAACATTTATAGTTTCAATAGAATAAGAATCTTATATTATATAATTAATTAGAGCATGTATTTATGATCCGGTATAGAACAAAAATGGTTCACTTATCTTTTAGCCGTTACAATCAGGCCGGCTTGGATTAAATGATTCTATTTCTGAAACAAAGCTAAATGCAAGTAACGAAGCAAATGTCCTTGTTTGGATACGGATAACGTGCACCCCAAAAGTGCACCCTTACAAATTGCACCCATCGAGCACGCGTAGCAAGCGACCACCCTTCCTTGGACGCGGCGCTCCTATCGATTAATAACGGCCATTCGACGTAACCGAAATATCGATCGGCCGAACGCGTGGCACTCCGCCAAACCACGCACAACTGCACTAATTCCCACCCGACTGACTGACTTACGAGGGTGGTCCTGCCCCGGAAATATATTGGGTTACGATGAGCTCACCCGGTTCATCCCCTTCAGGGCCGCTTTGTTTTTTTTTAAGTGCGCTCTGCTAGAACTCATTCGGCGCATAGGCCAGGCACATGCGCAAACTGATTAGTTAGTGGCTGCGCTGCTTTTGATTAATTTCGACCTTAACGTCGGGCTCACTACACGCAACCACTTGGCCTAATCTCGCGGCTCAAATGGATTTTTGCTGGCCCCAAAACAGACACTTGTTATTTCTTTGGGGACATCTCCTCAAGCTGTGTCTCAAGACGTTAAGAGGCGTCTGGCACTAATGCTAAGCACGGAAACTCCCTGATTTACGATGTGCTGGAGCTATGATGGGAATATGATTACTTATAAAAACTGCGGCGCTGATGAATTTTATTGAGACTTGTCCTAATTCTATTTTTAAATGTGGTCTATGACTTTTAAGCCTCTCGTAAGCATCCGCTTCCAATTATACCCCGCATATATTTTGACGAATTCATACTTAAATGAAAAATTTTTGAATATAATGGTGCAAGTGAAACCTTAACGCTTTTAGACCAAATTCTCCAAAAGTATATAATTTTTTTTACGTATGGTTTTGTTTAATCGTATGATTATTAACAGTAGATAAAAAAGAAGCAAAATATATTTTCAATTTTTTAAATTTAATAATCTTAATGATACGAAATCACGTTGGATAAAATACCTACATAAAATATTATTTTTTGTAATATAGCATAATTACTTTTTAGTTTATTTTATCATTTTCGTCTTCACGTTTAATTGTACAGTCTATTAATGAGATCAATATTTATGATAACTAAAATAACTTAATGAAAATTCACATTATATTTTTCCTTCCTTTTCGATCTTTATTTGAAAAACGATTTCGATTTCGCTTCTAATATTAAATCGTTGTATTTTTTGGGTGTTTTAAAATGCACCTTTTTTTGCATAGTGAAACTTGATTTGCAAAGCAACCTTCCCATGGAATATAAAATATAAAAAATCACCAGCATAATACCTCCTAATTATCGCAAACGCATCCTCCGTTGCCAGTTGCATTTTAGTTGCTATTCCCTCCTCACTTCGGCGAGGTCACAAGGGTTCATCCTCGGCGGATTTCTGTTGATATTCACACGAACAAAATACATCCGCTGTTTGTCGCTTTCCGATGTGCCCCTGGGTATCCTTGCGCAAACAGAAATCCGGAACTCTCGGTGCAGCTCCTCCAGCTTATTTACATTTTTATCGCGTAAAAGTGAAAGCAGCCGACAAGATTTCACACGGTAATTGCATATTTTAGTAGGACAGGCAGCTCCGTCTACGACGTCGAATTCTTTGGGACAAGGTGTGCCTTAAGTCCTTCCTTTAAAGTCTAAACGATCGACATACGAAATATGTGCAGGCGGAAAATTATCTTTTTGGAGAAGTCAAAAAGCAGATGACTTGGCCGCAGACATTTATCTTCCTAATTTTCTGGGACTAACAACGGGAAGGCACGCGACGGAAACGCGTATGCGTCTGCTGGACGTTTTTTAAGGATGCGGGGGAGGAGTGTTGTTTTAATAAAGCGCTATAGGGTCAGACGAGGAGGAATTCCCCCTAGATGGAATCCTCTTAAATTCCTTATGATTTAAACTATTTTTGGAAAGCAATTTCATTTTGTAATGCATCTGCTCGCTTTCCGCCACGTAATTAAACTGCGTCGATCTTAAGCTACTAGCTATGATTAGACGTTAGTTTAACGGAAATTTAATAGTGAGACTGCTCTTAGGAGTATCATATCTGGAAAATATTGTGAACTTGTATCCTGATAAAACGCAAAGATTTAACATTTTAAAATTTGCTAGTGCTTCATCGTGTTAGTACTTAAAGCAAATTTATCTTCTGAAGTCGTATGGCGCGATTCTAAAATTTTTTACTAATTAGAAAATTGTAATTATAAGAGCTATTTACTCTTTCTTCTTGTTTATACATACTTCATATTTTTTTTTCATCAACTATAATAAAGTATTTACTATATTTTATGCAAAGCATTTATTCTACAATACAATTCTTAAACGTTTATAACAACGTGTTGGAGACGTGAAAAACGTATTCGAGACATATGATCAAGATTGATAAAAAAACATTTATAAGATTGTTATAAGAAGTTGCTCAAATCTTGCCGTTTGAATCATAGTGCAAAGCGTTAAAATCGTTAAATCTAATGTTTTTATGTACATATTCAATGTTATGTATCTTGTAAACAAGGTCTTTTAAGGTAATTCCAGCACCTATGAATTAGTAGATTAATTCTAAAATTGTTGACTGCCTTATCATTAAAATAATTCCATACTTCCGGCTCGGAATTTTATTAAGGGGTGATAATTTGAATTTCCTGATTTCGTTTTCAAGTCAACATTCTTAGGAAGATTTATCAAAATCACCAAAAGACCGATAATCACCGCAACGTCGGAAATGCAATCACATTCTCCCGGACCCCTAATCGGTGCATTATCAGTGCAAATGTGATAACATGCCACTTGGCATATGTGATTTTTTTTAAAACGAAAAATAGAGTGAAAAATCTTAGAAAAATGCAATGTCGACTGAAGAGGCATAGCACAACAAAGTAACGATATTTGCATGATCAAAAAGCATAACATCGTCTCATCGTGGCAATATCCTCCAATTCCGAGCCCCGCTCGGTCGGGCTCCGTCGCGGCATGAATAACCACAGGAAAGAAGACTTTAAATGGGGAGTTGTCTGGGCTTTAGGCTTGTTTTCCTCCGCATATGGAGCTCTTCTTTTATTTTCATTCCTCTGACGACGTTTGTCTTGTTCGTTTTGTCCGTTACAAAAATCTTTGATACAAAGTGGATTTCCTCCTTCGGGTCTCCCTGGGAGAGTTCCATGAGCACCGGGCGGGGGATTGTTTTGTTTGTTTATACATCTCGGCAGCATAAAAATATATGCTGCTCCCAAGAACGGCGCGCTTCGTCTCCTACTTCGTTATGCTCTGCACAGCATCGCAATGTTGGGACTGAGCCAACGGCGGGTTTGCAGCCTCCGCGCGAGCATAATAACAACCGTCGAGGCACAGAATTTCAAAGAAGAGTCTCTGGGAATTATGGGCATCTTTCGTGTGGGTGACGCCGCACCAAAATCAAAGGAAGTCTGCTATATGAAGCTCTGCCACGGATTTGCGAAAGTAATTTCTGGCGACAGCAGCTCTGGACCAGCGATGCTGTGGGCCCGGTCCTTTTGGTTTGGCGGTCTTCCAGCGAATAATAATAATAAAGGCGGCGCAAATTCTGGTAATCAACTGATATGGAAAGGCGGTGTCCGCAATAATTAGCGCGAATTGCCACGATCACAATGTGGCAACAGTTTGTGGTCCCCGAAAATGGATTTTGAGTGGAGCACGAACCGCCGCTCAATTTTTTGGTATTTCGTTTTTCAAGCAGCTTCTAAAGTGGGTAGCTCGCACAAATTACGAACGATCTACATGGAATTCTCGTTAAGATTGTCGTTTGCAAAATATTTCGTTCATCTTTTTCAGACCATAAAATTGCATTTTGAATATTATAATGTAGTAAATGAAAAGTGTCGCTGTTCCGCAACTTAACGCATAAACGCGAAAATCCCGTAAAGCATCTTATACATCGAGTTAAACGGTCCCATAAAGCATAAAACATATGCGCTCCTCCTCATGGGTCCGAAGTGCGTAAGGTCAGTGAATTCTGGCGGTTGCCTCGGTGCGACAGCGGCACTCAGTGATTCGCATCCTCTCAGTGGACACTTTTGTTTTATTCAAGAATCCAATTGGCTCCAATTAATCCCCATTACGTTAAATGTATGCGCGTCTCTTATGTGTGACTATGCGCGCGGAGCCTCATGGCATCGCATCGCGCAGCATCCATCCGGCAGTGGCTGGGATAAAAACGCAAACGCGCAAAGATACTGGCCCTCGTCTCCATCAAGCCGCGCCGCCGCAGTGCGTTATTATCGTTCGTTTTTGCCTCCTCGCCTCTTTTATAGTTTTTTTCGTAATTAAACAAGCCCACCACTTCCGCTAGCAGCGCGCTTGATTCAATTTAACAAGTAATTGTTATACATTAGGCCGATAAAAAGGGACACTTTAAGGTCTGCAGGTCCATTGCCACTTTGAGGAATGTGAAAGCGGCAAACCGCCTCTCTACTGCGCTTTTTCTGCTTTTCCCAAGGAATTTCTTCCTCGTTCTGAACAATGGGTCAAACTGCCCAGCTGCAGAGGCACAACCTGGCAGCATAATTGGAGCGAACCTAATGCCCCAAAGATGAAGGTGTTAGAAGCACTTATGAAGGTAGTGCCAGCTATTTTACTACACAATTAAAATCTAGATATGAATCAGAGTTGAATATGGTTGGTACTACAGTCATTCTATACTACGCACTTATAAGTTCATATTTCACTGCACTTTCAATTTCAATCAGTGGCCACAAAAATCCAATTTCACACGTATATACTATACTGCTATTAATTATTATACTACTTCGTGCCAAATTTCAAGATTCTAGATTAATAGAAACCCTACTGGTTTTGTAAGTCAGTGGTCAGTGAGTTAGTCTATCACTATAAAAATACACTTTGAAAGGTCGCATGTTTTTAATCATTGAAAGCAAATAGGTCGCAGACAGTGTAACTAGCTCGAGTTTTTTTAATAATAACAACTCCAAATAGAATTCCCAAATACGATTTTTTTTAAACTTCGATTTAGCTGCTTTACCTTATTGTTCTACCAAATTCAACATTACTCAAAAATTGTTGATTAAAGTAATGAAGATGATAAAAAATCAATAAACGAACCCAAAAAACGTCTACTCACTTTAAGCTGATATAAGGTATTATGAAATTCTCTTTATACATTTATTTTAAAAATATTAAGCGTTTAACATTTGAAACTACGGCCTTTACATACATATATGTACATATTTAACTAATGGCAACGCCTAGTCTAATCTATGCTTGATAAGAGTTGAACATTTTAAGGTAAACTGATTTAAACTTAAATTTAACATAAGTACCTACCTAAAATTTCAAAACATTATTTTTTTTCAATTTCATTATACATACCTCTGAAGCGATCCGGAACAGACAGCGTTCACAGAAAGATATTTAACTTCTTAGCAGGAAATTGTACAAAACATGACTAAAATTAAGTTACGAACCAGAGTAAATTGCGCCAAAGAATTCAGGTTGGGTATCGGGTGTGCATGCAACATAAATCAAAAAATTGGAATTCCCTAAACAATGTTCAAATTTAGGAAGTCGTCCAAAAATCACAATGAAACATGAAGAAAAAGCAGTTTTTTTTCAACTGACTTTTCGGATCAGCGGTTTGAAATAGACGCCCCAGTTTCATCCTCCATCCAGGTGAAGGCTTCTTGGCCCGTGCTGTCGCTGGCGCTTGTCAACATCTGCCGCCGTCTTATTACCCACCGGTGGAAGAAATCAATTGGCAAAAATAACATTTCTTGCGGCTGCAAGGATACCCGAACGACTTTCTTCAGGCAAGATGCCCATAATTTCTTCATATTCTTCGCAGTTTATTGATCCTTGCCATCTCGGTAGAGCAGTTTTCTCTGGCATTAATTGTTTTGAATTAATATGCAAAAGCCACAAAACGTTCTTATGAAAGTGAAGTCGATCGCCCAGTTATAGTGGTCCGAAAAGATCCAACGATTTTGACCCATTTTCACTTTTTAGGTGCAAATTACCTCCGGTAAAAGTTCATTGCACCTTTGCTTCCGTATCCTGAATCTTTTGCATCTTCCAAGTGGTATGAAGATGATAAATTTCCATTAAGAAGGATTCTCGGGAGAGTGAGAAGCAGCTGTATGATCAGAATTTTTTTTATTTTGCCGATCAGAAGGAAAATGCACGCGTAAATAGCGTAAATCTTAGGCCGGGTGTCCTTATGAGGCTTAAGAAATGCGCGCTAGCGCCCCTTTAGTATTTACGCAAGGAGCTGGCAGTGTATCCTTAGGGAAGAAGTTGTCCAAGGAGGAAGTAGCATCTGCCAAGGATTTTGAAGGACATTTGATTATTTCTATTGTCTGTCGTGTCCTCTGGTAAAGGGATCCGGCACATTACCGTCTCGATGAATATTATATTTGCTCAATGGGCATCTCGGCGGACAATGGAGCCAACTAACCGAGATAAATAATCATCGGCAAACTTTGATCGTTAGGCTAGATTTTGCCAAGCGACCCTTCTTCCCACCATGTCCATTTCAAAATTTTTGCTGAACTTCCTCACGACACGAGAAACAGGAAGCAAAATTAATGTGGGATACATCGAATGAGGAAGCTCTCATAATTCCTGTCAGAAGATGCAAAAAGTTGGAAGGATCCAGGAATAGGTAGTCCCTTGCGAATTTCACCGGTATTGATTTGTGGTACGTGCTAAACCAAGGGCCGAACCGTTACTTTCACCTGTGCTGCAGGCAGCCGGCCAGGTAAGGAACGTCCCAAAAGGGTCCTGCAACAGCAGGAGAAATGCGCACTCAAGGCGAACGGGGAAAAGGATTTTTTGCCTGTCGAATCCCTTATTTGATTTTCCAATCGCAAGAATTAGTTATTTGGTCTCTGAAACTTTTTGTGTCCTGTTGCGATTGGCAACATGACGGAGGGTATCTTGGAGGTCTGTTGACTGAGGTTTCTCCAGACAGAAGGGTTAGGCTTCTTTGTTCGGTGATTTTCGTTAATCGGAGGTAAAGAAAACTAATAATCCTTGAAGAGAAGAAGGATCCTGTCAAAATTTTATTTGGTGTTGTATCAAATTACGAACTGAATAAAAAAACTGTGGTCTCTACGCTCATTTTGAGGTACTTCGTTATTTTACGCCTTGTGATTCTACTCTACAAAATTGGATCACCAAATGCTCCTTAAATTTTATAATTAATTTTTTTTTAGAGTTCCGTATCAAAAATGGAAAAATAGCTCCAAACGCTGTCCTCTATTTTTACGTAGGTATACCTCCAATAAAGCAATTAGAAAAATAACACAAACTAATATTAGGAATTTTCGAAAATTTCAGGTGTTTCAGTTTGTTGGAAAAGACAAAATTATTCATATTTTTTGTTTCTAAGGGAAATTTTATAATATCAAAAAGTATATTCATGAAATATTTGTTTGTGTAAAAATAAAATGGTAAGGATATGTTCTTTTCCTCCACTGTCCCGCCGGCTTCTGTTGTCTTTACATTCGGTTCTGCATAGGCTTACAACCTTTCAAAATAATTTTCCTGCACATGTACCTAAAATAATTTAAATAAAACTTCTTTGCACAGCCGATCGTTGAAAAGTTAAAGACCACAATTGACATTTCTCGACACCAAAAATCATTTTAAAATGCAAAAAGAAATTCGGGTCAAGAATACTTCCATAATTTCTTAACCCTTAACATTTTCTAAATTAAGCTGGGCGCAAGAGTGCAAATAAATATGATGAGCATATACCCGCAAACAATCTTGACCATCATAATTTAATCGCAGTTAACCCTTTGCTTAAACAACGTGCTGTGGTCAAGCACGCGACTGACCTATGTCCACTCCTCCTTTATTACAAATAACCTACAGCGCAAAAACGGTGAGATATCAATAAAATTATGATTGCCCTGAGGTTTGTAATCACCTTAACCCTTTCTTCATCTCCTGTGAAAAATATCCGTGTGTTTGTATGGCGCCAGTAAAATGCTTGTGAGATGAAAGCATGCCATTAATTAGTGCCATCCATGTAAAAAATGTTTTTTCTCGACATCAAGGAAGTCCAACCGAGGATAGGATCTTTTGAGAGTTCGCTTTTCTATTTATCCCACGGTATCCGTAGCAGATCGAATAATCCCTTGAGATCCCTTCGACGTAATCGGGACGTTCGTTGACCCTTAGGGACTTAGTTTTGGACCCTTTTCCATGGGGCAATGTTGTCTTCAGTTTCGCTGTATTCGACATATATAATTTTACTTTCTCAGCGGAGGTATAAAGCGAAAATTTGAGGCGAACAGGGCTTCAAAACTCATCCCAATAAATTTTTTGTGTATAGTCTAAATATGTCAGTTGAATTTGATGCGCAGATACCGACTGAATTCGCTACCTGGAAAGGAGATATCGCCAGGTAGATTACTTCTTTTAATTTGAATAAAAAATTCGAATTATTATCTCAGAAGATCGGAAGTAAGGAAGTTCAAAAATCAGGTTTTGGACGAAAAAGGACTTTCTAATAGTGTCCTAGCATGCTTTTTATAAAAATTATTTCTTATAAAGAAAAAAAAACAGCAAATAATTAACGACTGAAAGTAAGAGTCGATAGTTTTTTCGTTACAATTAAGGGCGAAATTCACCCTCAAGGGGAGCGACGGACCACAAAAATCTATGCTGGTAGACCATTTCTTAGAGCATATGTTGATGTTTTGCACAAACAACAGGGCTACGCTAACGATCATATTGCGCCAAAAATGAAGTACTTCTATATAATAATTTGGCCATCCCTGCTAAGAGCATCTGCAGTTGATCACATAGCGCAATGGCGGACAACAATAGCACTACATTTAGACGAATTTCATTTGGGGTGATAAGAATGGCCCGGAACTGCTTGTGAGTTGTGACTACCTAACGCGGCACGTGCTTCTTCCCAGAGTGGAACCGTATATGTGCCTTATCGCCTCAGCAATAACGTCGAAATTCGTTTATTCGCAAAAAGGACTCTCGCTCCTGGCCGCGTAATGTATTCAATCTGCTGGGCTGCGTCCTTTGTTCTGCCCCTATCTATCGAGCCAGACCAGCTAGTCATATTTGTGAAATTCAGCAGTTGCAGCGAGAAATTATAACAAGTGGGTTCGCACTGCTGGCCGAGGGTGGTGGCTTCTAGGAAAAAGGGGAGAGATGCTGCTGGGATTCTCCAGATGCGCGCGTGGATGAAACTAAGCTGGCAGGTGTCCTCTAGCGATCAATCTTTCTAACGGCGCAGGATATTTATTTTACACAATAGTGCGCGTAATGTGGGTTCTAGGAATGAAAGGGTGTTAAGTATGGATGCATTTTCAACAGGACAATGACCCCAAAAAGATGAATTAGGATAAAAATTGTTTTAATTCATCCTTAATGTAATTGGCTTGCTTTATATTATAATCTGATTTAAAGAAAATCTTATATATTTAATATACATAGTAGTATAACAATTTAAAATTAATTTCAAGCTTATTTCAGAATTCCACTGGTATACAGACGTTTTCTTATTAAAAATATGCTGTGATCTTTATTCTCTGTAGTGTTTGATTTTTCACACTACAATATATAGATTGCCATTATTTACTTAAAACGACTGGTTTTCATTTATAAATGATTCATGAAGAACACTATATGTAGTATTAAAAAAAACAGTGTAACCATCTGAATAAACTCAAATAGTTATTTCATCCATCTCTCTGATACCTATAAAAGCGAAACAGGTGCATTCAAATTCAGTATCAGAACAATCTTTACTTGAATCTGTACAACAAAATGTCTAAAGTTATTTTTCACGCTCTTACATTATTAGGGCTAATCTTCACTATAGCCGGTGAAGAGGTCGAAATTCAGCCGCAAATCGTGAACGGTGAAAGTGTAGGAGCTACTGGTTCTGATCCAAATGGGCAAGAAATTATAAAAAATACCGGAGAATTCCCCTACATGGCCTCTCTTGACGAAAATGGTTTTCATGTTTGTGCTGCTGTTATAATTGGCGAAGACATGGCTCTAACTGCTGATCACTGCGTCCATGGCGTAGATCCAAGCATTCTCCAAGTCCGAGCAGGCTCCTTGAGTATTTACCGAGACCAGGAAAATACAGAACAGATTATGGACGTTGAAGCTATTACTTCTCATCCATATTTTAGACCTAGTGACAATTTGAATGATATTGCTATTTTGTGGCTGAAAGGAAAATTCAATTTCAATCAGTACGTTAACAAAGTCAACATGTCGATTATGACTGGAGCAGATTATGTTGGCGAGAAATTGACTGTGATTGGATGGGGCAGTGATAAGAAATATTCGAGGACCACAACTCTGAAAAAAGCCCAACTTACTGCTTTAGACCTGACGGAGTGTAGGAAGATTCTATACCAATGGTCAGTGCCTGACACTATGATTTGTGTCGTTGATCCTCAGAATGTTCAGACAACTTGCAGTGGAGACTCAGGCGGTCCAATCATTCGTCATAATCCAGATAATGTTAAGGAAGATATTCTGATTGGTCTTAAATCTGGGGGCTTGTGCGACCCTAAATGGCCAACTTTATACGCTGATGTGGGGCAGCTACAGGGCTGGGTACTCAAAGAATTGGATAAAAAGATAAGGGGATGTTAAAGAAAATTTTCTTTTAATTCAGAAATAAAATAATCAAGGAGCAATTTATTAAATCTTTGTTGTTTCCACCCAGAGTTATAAACTTCTACAATTGGCATCGCAAACAGCACAACATTAGTTAAATGAGATACGATTTTTTTTAAGATTTTATACTAAAAATGGAAAACGGAACCTACATATAAAAGCAAAGAAAAGTAAAAATCCGAGAATTTTGAGACAAAAATGGTTTTTATAAATTCACTATATTTATTGAATGAACACTTGTAAATCACTATTTTCATTTCACCCAAAATTAGCAAACATTTTCTCTTATTGAGAAAAACATTATAGAAATAAAAATTAGCTTATAAGTATGAAGAAACTCCTTAGAGAGAGAATAAATTCCAATTTTCAAGTGTTTGTTTAAGAAAACTCGCCTTGTAGGAGCCCAAAAAACCAGAATACAGTTAGATCGTCCCCAAAATGGCCGAAAAGGGCTAAAAAAACATTTTCTTTGAAATTAGTTAGTGTTCATTTTTCGATCCTGATTAAAAGGACGCGAATGTATGCTTTTGAGAGTAATATGTACAAAAGTTATCCTACATCAATATTCATATTCACACAATTCAATTAAAAAATACGCCCGCTTTGTACTTTGACCTCGTTAGACTGACTTATTCCAAAATTGAGATTATTAGTAACAGAAGAACTTAACGGTATTATACACTAATAATCTCAATTTTGGAAAAAAAGGTAATTATGAGATCAATGCAGAAAGGGGACGAATATCATTTCTTATAAAAATCGTCTGCATACAACATATAATATTTTGTATTTTTTAATTCTTTACATAGGAGTATCTAAAATGTTGAGCAATTAACGTTATACATATGTATCTATAGTCACTTAATCTGATTTTGCCTTTTCCATGTAATTCTAAAAGATATAAAAAAAAGGAATATCTTCTTATCTTCTGCTCACAACAAAATAAACAGGAAATCAGTTCCCACAAACGTATTGTTCAAGTTTCCACATTTTCGAATCACTTTAAAACATACCACATATTGCACTTGTCGAAGAGTCTTTTCCTTGAAATACATCTTATATCCAAGCCAATCGAAAATGTCCTAATCACAGAAAAAAAAAAAGTAGAACGAAGATCAAAAAATCGAAAACTGAAAAATTTGGCGCGAAAACCGCCCTCTCTCACACATGCCGAGCACACGAATGAGACATACGTCGATCTCTGAAGAAAATTTACCCCTCTCTTAAGGGAGAATTTACCACTCCGGCAAGCACACAATTGCAATCAGCTGTTTTGGCAAGGTCACGAAACCTTCCGCCTTAAGGCGCTCATATGACTTGAGCTGTTATAGGCATTTTTTTGTTCGGCTTGAACGCATACCACTTCAGGAATTCACCCATCTCCTGAGGAATGAATGTGTTAAAATTTTGTTATCAAGCCCCTGTAAATTTGAGTTTTCCCCTTTTTTCCCGGGTTTTCTTGTTGGTCCTGTAGACTCCTTGAGATTACAACCACATCTTAAGAAGGAGCGAACCATACATAACGGAAAGCAACAAAAAGTGGAATTTGTTGACCCTTAATCGGCCGTTCCTTCTCTCTCTCTTGACCATACCTTGGTAGGGTCGATCACGCGCCAGTTTGCGCTATCTTCGCCGACCAGAATCCTATTCAGTAGGAGCATTCAATTTGATCTTGTCTGCCTAGCTGGATGCTGGATGCTGGATGGACCGGCCGATAGTCTTGCTGCTGATTCTTTCGCTCAGCTGATTTTTGTTATTGCTTCGATGGCCAGTGCTCTGATAGTGCTGCGATGAACATACATAGGTACGGTAAAATGGTAAATGAAAGACGGGTTTCCATCGGGTCCAGCTCATGTATGTAGGGCTTGCAAAACGACAAAATCATGGATCGGATGATCGTGATGTGCAGTCTCTGCCCGCTCTCCAAGGAGGCTCAGGAAGGTATATACATAGAGCCGATCGTGCACTTGTATACCCTATCCGAGGAGCTCCCATGCGATCGGCCTCTTGTAAGATGGTAGATGGTTTTTTTTGCTTGCTCCCATGGGAGACGGCAACAATTTGGAATGTTGTTTTGGCGGCAAACCACGGATAAATGCTTTATGAGGTCTTGATGCGGGGTATGCCTCCTTAAAGGGTTTTAGAGGCATGCAGTTTCAGCTTTATGCTATAATGATTTAACCATTGCTTGCAAATTAATAGAAATACTTAATTAAGTAGTAGTAGAAGAAGAAAGAAGAAGAAATGTTTATCTATACGTGAAGTTGATACCATACCATCATTAGATAGTAACATTTAATAAACCATATTTGTTTACTTGAATTTGTCTCCTTCTTAGAAGCAGTTAAAAATGATAAAAACACATAATAAATAAAGAGTTGGACGAATGAATGTTACAATAACAAAAATACAGCCCATAACTCTTACAGATTTCAATGAAAATTATATTATATACATATATGTTATTGTTATACAATATAAAATTGATATTCGTCTATAATATATATGTACGATGGGAGCTGTTAGGAAGGTACTGAAGCATTTCAAATTTGCAATTTTTCGCGTTGATCCTTTTGCCCAAACTTTACCATTTTATGACCTTCGAAATAAAACAATCGTCAATCACCTTCGGGAATATGAAACAATGGAAACCTCTTGTTCCGTAATACTTTTCTTCTATCCTTTCGCGTAGGTCATTATTTAATGTCTTTATGGAGTGCATTAAAGTAAATAAAAACAACTGCAAATTGACCTGCTAGCGATTTATTGCGAGAGAAAAGAAGTACCACAATATGTGTTCCTGGAACTACAACTGAATATGTGTCATATCTGCGAGGCAACATAATAAAAACAACAATCTTGAAAACCTTTACATGCTCTTAAAATACCCCTGAAAGATTAACCCAAGGATTTCAAGTATGTTTGCAAATTAACTACCTCAGTTCTAACTAATTGCTTGGCTTTATTTTTCGTTAAAACGAACTTTTCAAGCAAAATAACCAATGTAAAATAAAAAAAAATGTGAAGAAAAGTTTATTTATAGTTCTAAAATATGTATATTACTATATGGGACTCAATTTTGTTCTAAATGAAGGAACATATCCTGCCTGCTTCTTAAAAACGTTGATGGGCATCTTAATTCTTTCTTAGTATGTAGTTTTTTTGATAAAATTTTCCAATAATTTTTGACCACGGGATTTATAAATAATATTTAAATAAATTGAAGATTCTAGAATAATTAATATCCACTAATTAAATTAATATCGCAGGATATGATTTATTGTATACTTAGAATTCAGTAGTCTAAAAATCGAAGTTTTAGCATATAAATGTTGTCGTAGACTAACAAAATATAGAAAAGCCATAGCTATTTAATAATATAATGCCAACAATAATTATTGGCACCCTTTTCATGAACAAAAGGGCTTTCATTCGAACTTTAGAACTTCTAGACATAATGATAATATCGCTAACCTATCTAAATTTAATCACGATCAATGAAACTTTTTCAATTCACTAGATTTCAAAGAAAATCAACGAAAAGACCGCTGCCAGACCATGATAAAAATCGTTCTTCTCAACAAAATGATTGATTGATAATAAAATGCTCCAGGTATCCAGCCAAAGTCCCCACCACCATTTTAATGCTGTAAATAAATTAACGTGTAAACCCAACGATTAAGCTTATGAGAAAAATTCTTTAGAGCTTTGTACGTCTATCACATGATGGAGGTCTGAACTGGTTTTACTGGCGATCACCCTGAAAATAATAACTAAACGCTGTATCGCCACATGCAAATAGATCTCTTAGCCGATCAGTAACCCCTGGCATCAACAAGATCGCGGTGGAGCAGCACCAAATGTTTGGGCGTTAGTCTAGCTGAAGCTGCCAGTGATCGTGTCAGGAAAATTAGTTGCTAGAACCAGGAAGATTAGAGATTCAATAAGTCACGATCGTTTGATATCCCCTTTTCTTTGAAATATAATTGAATTTTGTATATGCAATCAAGACAAGGAGGCATTGGAACAGTAAAGGTGTATCCTTGAATCCCGCCTTTCTGTACCTGTTGCACTTATCTGTTCGGCCCAAAGTATATAGGGCACCTACTCGATCTCGATCACCGTCCCTACCAATCTCAGTTGGGGATCTTAAACTTGAGTAACGTCTATGTATTGACTCAAGTTGATGTCCCTATAGTAGATATGCCCACTGGATGCAGCGGTGGGTCGCCAAATTGAGAGGGAAATTGCGCTGGTGAATCGAAAAGGGTTCCACTTCCCCTGAATGCTTTTCTAAACCCCCGCGTTAACCCTCGAGGGTTCTCACCCCTTGTTGTAGTGTGCTAACCAAGTTATATTCATTCACATTCTCCGCAGGGATTGGGAAAGGAAATACATGAATGCAGCGGCTGTGTGTGGATACTTTATTGAATGCCTTGTGCAACATGTGTGGAACACAAATACACCTAAACTAACTCTTGTTGATAAAAAGCCTGCGCGGCTGATTTTCTTCAGTCATTTGAGTCAAGTCGTTGATCTTGGGCGTATGCGCTGTTCAGTTTCCGGATAGCGATTGAGACAGAATCAGCGGGATGAGATGATAAGAGTTCTTTAATCGGAAGATCACTCCTCTTAAAGTAATTGTTTAAATCAAAACGGGCGACCGGTTCAGTGATTTTGATTTGAGCGATTTACCGTCGGTGGGTGGATTTTTTTTTTGTGTGTACTTAATGAATTTCTTAAGAACTAAAGGTGCAAAAATGGATATGTTGAACAATTTAATTAAATAGTGATGTTTAGACAATTGTTTGATGTGATGATGTTTACTTATCAGCATCAACTGTTTATTGCACCATCGCCCATGTTCAGTCAGTGATCTTGGACTATTTTGAGGCTTTTCTTAAATATTTGAAACAGTTTGAGAAGTGTTGATTCGTTAATCATCGTAGGGACCCTGTTGAAGATCAGAATTGATCGTTACAAATATATCGAAATCTCGGTAGCATACAAATATGTTGTGGGAAAGTAGTATACCTGAAGAATCCTGCGATGTTATCGAATGCACAAGGTAATGATCAATTATCTTTTCTTGTTGTTTTTAGATATTATGTTTTAAAATTTGATATTGTAGTCAACTATTAATAATAGTTTTTTGTGAAAAGCTGCAACTGATTCAATTAGATTAAAATCGGTTTATTTTTCTTAAATGGCGAATAGATAAACTATGCAGATCATTTTGCTAGTATACATATTCAAATTGTGAGCTATACAACTGATCCAAAGCAATACGACAAAACGACAAAACCAAACAGATTAATATGGGAACAAACACTAATTTAAAAAGTTATTATTAAAGTCAATGATCTTCTCTAATAACAAAACTTATTTCAACAAGCAAATTGGTCTATCAGTTAAAGAACTTTGATCCTCCGAAATTGCTTCAGCTCTAGAACCACTTTATCAAATGTGCGAACGTGGCCGCAATGTGGGTCAAAATATTATGACTGAAAGCGAAAATGAATCAAAGGTGAATGACTTAACAGAGTATGACGGCGGTCCAAATATTTTCTCCATAAAATTCTTCATTAATCAACGACTCCCGCTAGATGTTCACTGAATAATTAGCGCAGAGGGCATAACTCACGCGAGCTGATCTACACGGCGAATTAGCATTAATTCACTTTTTAATTTCACTTTTATTTTCATTTTCATTCATAGCGAGTGCGAGTTGCTGGAAGAAGACTCAAAAGCATATGGGAACAGAATTTTTGCTGAACAGAATTTTCCTTTTTTATTTTGTTTTTTTTTTTTTTATTGCTTTGCCTTTTAGTATTTCGTTTGTGGTGCCGCAAAATAAAAATTCTTAAGGAACGAGAACGGGTCTTACCACTGAAATTCTTTTCACGGCCTCCAGTCTCTTCTTGACCATCGCGTCTTTTGCAGGCATCTTCGTGCTTCGTCTGCGTTGTCGAATGATTCGCAAACACAGCGGATCTTTGATTCATAAAAAGTGAAAATTTGATCATGCCAGCCGGCTTCTTCACGCCAGAGTAAAACGAAGGTGACTTCATATCTTTGGCTTCCTTATGAATTTTTTTTTCATTCTTCAAAAGACGTTACCTCTTACCGAAATTGCAAGGTAAAGATACCTGCGAATTATATTTCTTAAGTAGACAAATATGTATGTGTCTTCTTTTGGCTGATCACGTCGTAAAAACGAGCTTTTTTTTGAAGATCGCCACAAATATGTCTAACTTTAATTCTTAACGGTTACGTAACGTTAATTTTTTTCATATACATATTAAAACAGTGATAGATGAAATAAAAGACCTCTAAATAAATTGCCCTACCTTCGATAAATCTTAAAGCAAGATAATTGACCCAACAACAAAATATCACCTTAAAAAACACTCTTACAAACTTAAACCCCACTACAAGGCCAAGTGCTATATTTAGAGCAGCTGAACTTCCTTCCTTTCCGAAAAATTCAGTTCCGAAAACCTTAGCCATATCCCCCGATTAATTAAGGCAAAAGTAACAGAGAAAAAAAAACGACAAAATACAAAAATGAAAAAAAAATACACGCCTTCATGGTCCGTGCCTTTGCGTACACATAAATTTCTTCGTGAATTTAAATGAAGGAGTCAAAAAAATTCTTCGAATAAAACAAAAAGGGCGACGAAAGCAACGGAAAGGGAAGAAAGACGCCGTTTAAATGCAAGAGGAAATTCCACAGACTTAGCATAGGTCGGGTTGCAGGTTTTGTGCCACCCTGTTAAAATACTTTATACTCGCACCACAAACAAAGTGGAGTTGGTAATATCTATATGTTTGACTTAATATTTTCGGCATGATTTAAGCCAAAAATTAGCCGGTGTTCATAAATTTTAATGAAAATCCTGTCCCTTTAATCCGGTTTCTTTCTTACCTGCCTGTATTATAATTTTCTAACGAAAAGAAACAAGAATGCAAAAGATTCTTCTTGAATGCTCCTTCTCGGTTTTCTTATAAGGAATGTAAGATGCTTCGAATGTGTAGGACAGACATAATAGACCCTATTGTACCAAAATGCTGTTGTTACAGCACAGATGATGGTTTAGAAAAAGCATTGGCGTACGCCAAATTTATAGTATCTCTTTTGTAAGAAACTCGTGTTAATGATAATTATAATTGTTGATAAACAAAAGGAATATCCAAATTTTACATAAGGGGAATTTCTTGTCTAGAGCGCTTCTGGAATTATGTTTGAATGCAAAGGAAAAGAATTAGGTTTTAAAACTCTTTAATATTAACAATATCTTTCTAAATATATACAAAAGAATAATAAAAACAAACTTCTATTCTATTTTGTTTTTGGTCGTTATTCAAATGTCGATTACAAAATTAATTAAACAAAAACAAATTTTTAATAAATTCTATAAAAAATTCTCCATGCATGAGATCAACGTTCGATGTTAGTTGGTATAGTTTGAAGGACTGACATATATTTTGAAAAATCAGAGGACTTTAAATACAGTTAAAGATCGCAATTTTTTAAATCGTTTTCAACTAACTTTTTGGAGTAATGTGTTTTATAATCTTTAAATTAGATGAAAACTCAAAAAGACTACCTTATGCAGGGTAGATCACTGATCAACCTGCTAAAATGGGTTAATTCGGTAACTATACTTTTATATAATTTTGCACTGTTTTCCCCCCTCTGTATATTTCCTGTGCACGTCACTGCGCTTGGCATCCCGCGCCCATCTGTAGACATCCTTCTTTGATCCGTCCACGCTGAGAAAGACCCCGAAATCGACCCAGACTTCAACTAGACACCGAAGTACCCCTCGCTGAAGAGAGAGGGGAGGACGTACGATGTCCAAAGGGAACATATTTTTTTTTATTTTTATATTTTTTTTCAAAATTTCCACTGGGAAGTTGCGCCTGTTTTGAGCCGAAGGCACGCTGCTTCCCCTTATCGATTTTTAGGCTGCATATGTCCCCTCGCCAGAAATTGTGAGCACCTTTCCCCGAGTGGCACTGAAATGAAGCCATGCGTGCCGCTTCGCTAGGAAGAGGGTAAAAACGCGCATCCCCGGCTCCGAAGGAAGCGCACCGGTGGCTAGGGGCTCCTAAAGCCTGACGGAGTCGCAACGCGCCGAGTAGGTTGAATGAACCTGGCGTACGCGGTGGTGTCTCAGTTCAGTCGATCGTGGGTGTTTAACATTTTCAAAATGTCCAAAAATAATAGTTATCTGCTTCTTATCGAGAAGCCAAGTAGGAGAATTGTGCTTCTGTAATTATACAAATTTTATTGATATTACAAATAATTGTGCAAAAGTTTTAATGTGATCTTTTTCGGTTTCTTTGCAGTCTCATTTCGAGCAGTTTCACCCTAAATTATGGTGGACGGAATGCGGAGACGCAACGAGGAGTGTCTCGTGGCCGCGGAGCCCAGAGGCGTCTTAACATAGCGCCCCTGGCGCTGGCCTTCGAGGAGGACGCTGATCTGCATGAAATATCACCAGATGAGGGAAACAGAATGGCTGTCGATGAAATATCATTTTATAGCAGCCAAAGCCCTCAACCAGGTCCGAGAGTATGTCCATCGAGTCCCCTGATGAATATTGGCCTACTTTCGCCAGAGGGTAGTCCGAAGCGATTTACAGTCGTACAGAACACCGTGACTATAGTCGATAAAAGACGATCAGTAGATGAATTCGATGGATGTTCAATCGATTCTGGCTATGGAATGTCGTCGTTCAAATTCACTGAACCACAATTGCCGAAGAGATCAGAACCATCACCATGCAAGCCACAAAATTTACTATTACTGCAGGGGACTCAGTGCCACAGGGAGGCAAAAACATCGCCGAAAAATTTCCGAATTTTCCACAGTTTAAGCTCTGGCTCAACAGAATCTATGGAGGATGACTACATGGAACTGTATGATATGGACCAATTTGAGGATGAGGTACGTCTGCCCAGCAATCTAAACTCTCTCATTAGTGGACATATAGTTAAAACGCCAGAAATGAAAAGGCCTAAAGTTCGTCGGTGCTTAAGTATGACTGAAAATAATAGCATGCAACAAGCCCGAAGTGCATTATTCGAACCAAAGACACCAGAAATTTTGAAACCAGTCCAAGACAATACTACACCATTCTCATCAAAACATTTGGAGCGATGTTTTAAACGCCCCGAACCACCCAGTTTAAGTCCAGTGCAAAACAAAAGGTACAAAATTGACGAAAAAGAGAACAAGGAAATTGAAATTGTACAAAAAGTCGAAGTAGCGCGCCCCATTTTAAGAAAATCAATATCACTAAATGAAACTCATATTATGAGCGCTTTGGCGAGATCATCCTCTGAGCCTGATCTGATCGGCGATTTCAGTAAACCCTTCTGTCTACCTTTGATGGAAGGCCGCCACAGTGATCTTAAGTCGATATCCTCTGAGACATTGGCTCAATTGATTCGTGGAGAATTTAATGAGACTGTGGCGTCGTTCAAAATAATCGATTGCAGATACCCGTACGAGTATGAAGGGGGCCACATACGCGGCGCCCAAAATTTGTACACCCACGAGCAAATCCTGGAAGAGCTCGTGAACATTAAGACTGAAGTAGCACCGGAAGCAGTACAAGAAGGACCAAAGAGACACATACTCGTATTCCACTGTGAATTCTCCTCAGAGCGTGGACCTAAATTGTAAGTTACTGTGCCATTCATTTACTCCGCCCTTTTCAAAAATTTCTAACGTCTCGAAAGAAAACAACTAAAACAAATATCTTATTTTTCCTCTTACAGATCACGCTTTTTGCGCAACCGCGATAGATTGCGGAATTCACACAAGTATCCCACCCTCAACTATCCGGAAATCTATCTCCTGCATGGCGGCTACAAGGAATTTTTCGAAAGTTACGCCAATTTGTGTGACCCAGTAGCCTACCGGCCAATGTTGGATCCCAAATTTGGTGCTGCTTATAAACAATTTCGCGCCAAATCGAAAAGTTGGAATGGAGACATAAAAGCGTCAGGCAGTACGAACCGCCTCATGAAATCAAGGTCCCGCTTGGTTCTGTAAATATATGTAAAAATAAAAGCCATTAGACACTTAAGTCTCCCTAGACGAAAACAAAATTAGACAAAAACTACCAAAAGTTTATGGAAATTAGTCAAATTCCACCTATTGTGCATTATGTAGTTAGACAAATACAAAACTTTTAGGTAAATGGGGCGTCACTCGGAAAGAAAAAAGAAAATATACTTGCGTTCGGCAACATTTTAAAAAAAAAAAACAAAATAAATCAAAATTTACAATATTTTTGTGTGTAAGTCGGAACCGAGGACGCTTAAAGCATTTTTCGTTTTTGTTAAAATCTTTTAACACTTTTATTTTGTAAAGAGTATGAATTTGATTCATTTATTGTATTTAGTACTACTAGAAGAAATTATCTGACTTTAAGTAAGCCATAGTCTGAACGTAGAGTGCTTTGAAAGTGTGTAAAGTAAACTAAGCAAAAGCCCGAAAAAAAAAATTTGTTTCTTTTTTATTTTTATTTTATTTTATTTTATTTTTCCAATGTAAATTAGCTAACCGTAATAATTCAGATACAATTAATTATAATTATTTTATTGTCTACCACGGGACCTTATGCATTATATCCACCGCACTAAAAAATTTCACTTGCGGTGATCTTAATCTGTGATTTTGTTAGTCCACCGATTTCAGTTTTATGCATGTGTTAAATTTCATTACATTTATTTTCTAAGGTTTAATTATATTTTACTTAAGGCAGACACAAATGTAATTTAACAAAATAAATATAGACTTGTTTTATAACAGTAACTTATGACAAAGCATTTAACACGAGCGTATGGAAATGATTAAAGGATTTTTTTGAGTAAAACATTTCTTTTTCTATATATATAATATTACTGAAAAAATATGCTTTTTAGAGCTTTTTTAAGAATCTGGATGGTATAATGCTAATAATAAAGCTAAGTAATCCCTTTTTTTGCGAAATTTGTGGGCCAACAAAATTTAAAACGAAATTGTATACGCAGATTGTTTGCTCAAAATTTCCTCTTATATATTTTGTCTGCAAATTGATGAATAATTAATAATATATAATAATAATCGGTCCAGGACGAAAACGGTTTATTCATAAAATACTATGATTTAAATTGACAGCAATATACGTTAGAGTTTCGGTCAGTATGAAAATACATATGCGTGAGCAGGCTCTAAATCAGATTCAGCCCACTAGAAATATTGTATTTTGCAGGACTTATAATTTTTGTAAAAAAATTGTCTCCAGTTAATAGTTATTTAGTATTTGTAAGTCAAAAATATTTTCCTTGTAGACCAGCAAGCATTCGTCTTTTGAATCAATATAAAATTTAATAGAATGTAAAATGCGTGCTTCTGCCCATATGAATTATCAACTGCCCAATGTAACCATCCAGATACTTGAAAAACCCCTTAAATAATTACATACTTCCGATTGTTAAATACCTAATTTATTTTATATGCTAGGCTTTGAAATTAATTTCATATGTTAGTTCTACTGTGCGCAAATTTCGAATTTTCGGAAAGCGATACTAAAAATTCTATTACCATACGATAAAGTTGTAAATTGCAAATCTGGAAATGAAAATAATCCAACAACTTGAAATTTATTTTAAAAATTGATTACACATTATAAATGGTTGTTTGATTTGTAGGGCCTATACGAAGTTTAAGTCCTAAAACCTTATTAGCAATATCCTTTGATTTTTCATCAGAAGTCTTGAATAGCGGCTCAGGATCGGATTCCATTAACATTAAAGTAAGTTTAAAATGTTCGTTTTTTATCCTGCGCAAGAAATCTAAAGCACTTCGTAAAATTTCAAACCATTTCGTATTTTATGAAAATAGCTTAAGCACAAATAATACCTATTGTTATTATTAGTATTATCTGTGATTTAAGGTTCAAGGATTTATTTAAACCACATTAACATTTCACATAACGAATATGAAATTTCTAAAATAAATTCAAATGTGCCTGGGAAACGGTTCTGGAAAATGTTGGAATTTTCCGCAGACACAATTCGACTGAAATTATTTTATTTCTTGTTCTTGAATGTAAATAAAAGAACGTAAAAAATTTAGCACAAAATTAATTTTCCGCAATATGTATGACTGCAAAATGCATATGTTTAGGCGAACAAAATTTATTATTATGGGCATGAACGATTGCTTTTCAGAATTGATTTTCGAAGGTTTGTGTCTTGGGAAAGTAAGCTCGGCAATTCGATTTTCGTTGACAATTACTTACTTTTCATTTGTAATTGAAATATATCAATTGTGAAATTAAAATATACCTTTAAATATTTTAAAATTATAGAAACAAAATACAGGTGTTCCATGTAAGATTCAGATGACAATGAAAAGTAAATGAAAACAAAAGAAACCGCATCAAAATCGGTCCATTCGTTTAAGAGCTACGATGCCAGGGACAAACACACAGACACGTCAAACTTTATAACAGCCGTCTTTTTGCGTCGGGGGTTAAAAAGCAAACATAATTAAATGGCACACCTGCAGTTCTGAAAAATGCTCGAAAAGGTAAGTTTATTATTATTATTACCCATATAGTGAGCACTGCGATCAGACGGCATTTTGTGCCAATAAGAAGAAGAAGAACAAAAATCAACAGATTTGCTGTAAAATGTTGTATCGTGTAAAAGCCATGTACGTAAGCGTAGTAAAAACGCCCATAAAAAGAGAAAGAAGATTTTAATAAACGAAAGCACGCGTTGACTTCGCACGATTAGGGTGCTTTTTTTACAGGTTGTTTTTAAAAAGAATTTGTTTTCGGACTATACCAAGCTCAGAGAGTGATATCGTGCTTCCTTACGCTTTATCTTCATAAAGGCGATCCACTACCCTAAGGAAGTAGTTTAACATCAGTTTAATAAATATTTCAAAAATATAACCAGAACATGCCCACCATGCAATATCCACATCAAACTTATTTCATTACCAACTGTTGCCATCTTCACTTGGAATGAAATCTAACTGTTCTTCGTGAAGGAGTGGCGTGGAGTTCAGTTCATTCTGAAGAAGGCGTTCAATTGTTTCTGTGCATTCTGCTCGCGTGGTTTCGGTAAAAATTAAAAATTTTGTTCATATAGTTTGCTTGCGGAGTTCGTGCTGCTAAATATGTCGGATCAAAAAGGAGTGTGCGCTTTGTGCGGAATTCAAGGCACGTTGATGTGTCAGCGTTGTTACGAATGCTATTGCTCCGTTAAATGCCAGAGGGAAGATTGGGCGAAACACAAGTTTATTTGCATGCCCATGCCGTAAGTTTTTTATTCCTATACTTTTTTCATTGTTTTATCTAGTAGCAGCAACCCACTCAAAGTGGCTAACTTGCGAAAAATGCTTGGCTACAATTCCAAAATATTCCTTACACATAGTACTGCTATAATGCGTTGAGATCTAGAAAGTTCTGGGAAGTTGTTTTTCCAATAATTCACTTAATTCTCAGCACAGCAAGCGAATGAATGAATCACGAATTTTTAAATTATTAAGAAGTTTTACAATGGCAAGCTAAAAAAATATACTCTACCTTAAACAATGTGCATTATACCATGTTTCCATCTCCCGAAAATCTTAAGATTTTTTTTCTTATATTGTCTTTTTTCCACTACTTTTTCCATTTTGAATCACTAAATGAAATGAAAGTTACAAATTTGTCAATTTTAACGCCTGGCTAATAGGGCTGAATAAATTTTTTGGGGATACAACAATGAGTTTATAGAATTTGATTGAAGATTTTCTCAAAATCTCAAGATTTCAAAATCAGATTTGTATGGAAATCTAATCGATTGTCATATGGATTTCGCGAACTTTCTTACAATCCCGAGATTTTGGGGAGATGGAAACATGGTAATAAACAGCTCATTTTAAATAAGTATTATATATGTACATACTTTTCTAACAACTATGCATAAAATTTAATTTTGATCGCCAGTAAATCAGTATTTAAATTTCGCAACATTAAGATTCAGAAAAAAAAATGTGCTTCCTGGATAAAATGCTGTTATGTGGTTCACAACTTCCAGCCATATTTAAAAACAATTCTTCAGGATTTTTAAACGAAATGAACTTTCGCGTTAAAATAGGCAATATTCATCCTTACAACTAACGTCGAAAATTTATTTATGCCATATAGAATAAATAGTCTTTTATACATAGCGGCAAAGTTTTATTATACTGTTCATTTTTTCGGTATTTTGCACGAATCTTTAAAAATTGTTCTTGTTTTCATTGTATAGATTTATTATTTACAACTTACATAAATCTTAAAACTTCTGCGTGTTTAGTCATAACAACTAATATAAATCGCCTGTAAACAGTACAAGTATTATGCAGGCTCTATTCACAATGCAAATGAGATTCGTAAATTAACCTCGCCCATTTCTTTCTAGAACATTATTACATATTGACGCTGTGAGGCCTAAAAAGGTGTCTGTTAATACCAGACTCGAACGGACAAATTTTCAAAATAACTCAATGGAAGCCATGATTGGCAATAATCGCAATATTCCCCTAAGAATACCCCAGCGGTATAACCAAAGTGGTGATGATCATTCCGAAAGCGGATTTGTAACCACCTCTAACTTAAAAATAGACAAAAGCGACATTTCCAGCTTGGCTGCGCTTGATAACAATAATAAAAAACAAACACCAACTTTAAAATTGGGGAATAAAAATGGTAAAGATGACTCTATTTCATTAAATGCTGACAAAGTTATTGATAAACTAGAAGATATCTCCATTTCCAATGCATCTGAGAAGATCAACAGACCCAATAAAGCCTGGAAAAATCACTTTCCAATTCCGAAAAATGAATTTTTTGAAGTAGTAGTACAATATGTTTCGGAAACCGATCCCACACTTGCCTGGGTAATGGATGCCCGGTGGGAAGCAGCGTGTACTTTACTACTTATAGAAATAAATAAGAACATCACAAATGCGACAAGCCCATGTTCGGAAGAAATAATATACATTGGTAATGTTGTGGCTGCTCCTTTCTTTGAGCTTTATTATCGGGCTATAGTTCTTGAAGAAAAGAATCCTTTAAACGAAGTCCGCGTGCGCCTCTTAGATTATGGCAATGATTTTTACATCAATATAAATCAACTGAAATCACCTATTCCGGCGATGAAGAATTTGAACTCGTACGCCTTCTGCATTAAGTACAATGTTAAAGCTGATATTGGCCATGTTCTAAAAATAAAAATAATTGATAATATAGTTGAGGAAGAAAATAACGAAAAAGAGGAACTTCCCATAAATATGAAAATAAAGATAGTCAACGTCTTTAACAAAATATTCGCAATTGCGATCGTTGAGCAAAATGAAATAGCGGATCAGCTTTCTAAAATGAGACAAGTCCTTGCCGGAGACACTGAAAATAAATTTAAGTTATTACCTCCTGTGGAGGGTTCTTTTATCGTAGGTAAGACTTGTACCCAGTGGGAGCGCGGATTTCTCCTAAGTTGTTATGAATCTCACTATGTTATGTACTGTGTTGATATTGGACAAATAGAACTCTTGAGTGAGGTGAAGTCAATTCCCAACGACTTTAAAAATATTCCGCGACAAGCAATACTTATCAGTACTGAAAAAGAAGCGGACTTAGAGGATTACTGGGGCGATGGGAGCACGCTTGAGCTTAAACCTATTACCAAAGATGTAACAACAAATTATGAGCTGTATTCCAATGCAAACAAATTAGCAGGCAATGTTAAAGTATCAAAAGATTGGAACGGATATTTTGCAGATATTTCCATCAAGTATTGGTTGGCTGGTCCAAAACCAAATGATGAGGTTCAAATAACCCATATTCACAGTCATTCCGAAATTTCTGTCTGTAAGCATGACAAGGGAGAAATCTACTCTAAAATATTCGACCAGAAAGGTCGGGAAGCAGCAAAAACTGACGCTGTAAAAGATAAAATTGTTTTGGCTTCTAACCAAAGCAGATTTGTTCGTTGTAAAGTTCTTTATAAACTTCCTAATGAAAATGAATTTCTTCTATTAGATCTTGATTCAGGTGAGTCTTTTAAAGCTAAACAAGGCGACATAAAAGAAGCAGATAACTTTGTTAGATACGCCCCGGTGTTTGTAATTAAAGGTACACTTTTACACTTGAACAAAATAAAAGTGTCCACATTAAACAAAGCTGTCGCGTCGTTAAAGAGTTCCATTAAAGAGAGAAAGAAATTTACAATTTCCTTTTTGAAAAATGAAATCGAACTATTTATTGATGTAAATACTTCGTACAATAAACAGCTTATTCCACTTCTTTTCGAAGAGACTACGAATGACGAAGAGAAAAATTTTTTCACAATTGAGGATATAGAGCTAGTTCCTATTCTTACGGGACACTCAATCAAAATATCTGTGTTGGATGATAGCCTGATTGAATACGGAATATTTACTGCCGCTGATTTTAACCCAGAGTTGCTGTCAAAGTTCCAGACAGTATATGCTGAAAACATTATGAAATACTGCTTAGATCCTTCCATTCCTCAAGAATATTCGCCAAGGTAATTAACTAATGAAGTTTTTATGTTTTTAATCATATTTTTTTTATTAAAGAGAGAACGAACTTTGCTTCTCAATATATGAGGGAGACAATCAGTGGTATCGTGCAGGTTGCTTGAAAAAATACGGCGATGATGAATTTTTAATGTTTTTCGTGGATTGTGGAAATACAACTATAAAAGGGAAGAAGGATTTAAGAAAAATAACCAGGGATTTTCTATATCGATCACCAGCCAATAGTTGTTCAATTGATGGTAAGTGAGTGAGTCAAGCGCTTTGAACATATTGAATAAAACTTTTTTTCTAACCAGGCCTACCACCTCAAGCCATGTCTACAGAACTACTCGAAAGCATTAAAAGTATTGTTCAGCCTGATGTTGTGCTTAGGGCGGCCAACATTAAAAAATCTGTATCTGGAAAGGGCTACATAATTACCATAGAGAAAATAAAAAAATTACTGCCATAAGATTGATATATTAATACTTTTTCAACAGTGGAAATGTTTTTAAAGAATTTAGTTATGTTTTTTTAGTATATTATCTTGTAGATAGGGTGACCTTATGTTCTGTTTTTAAAGGAGGTAAAAACGCGTTCGTAATCTGTGATACTAAAAATTCTATTACCATACGACAAGGTTCTTGTGTAAATGCAAATCTGGAAATGAAAATAATCCAACAACTTAAAATTTATTTTAAAAATTGATAACACAGTAGTTTTGAAGTCTTGAATAGCAGCTCAGGATCGGATTCCATTGACATTAAAGTAAATTTAAGATGTTCTTTTTTTATTCTGCGCAAGAAATCTAAAGCACTTCGTAAAATTTCAAAATATTCGTATTTTATGAAAATAGCTTAAGCACAAATAATACCTATTGTTGTTATTAGTATTATCTGTGATTTAAGGTTCAAGGATTTATTTAAACCACATTAACATTTCACAACGAATATGAAATTTCTAAAATAAATTCAAATGTGCCTGGGAAGCGGTTCTGGAAAATGTTGGAATTTTCCGCAGACACAATTCGACTGAAATTATTTTATTTCTTGTTCTTGAATGTAAATAAAAGAACGTAAAAAATGTAGCACAAAATTAATTTTTCGCAATATGTATGACTGCAAAATGCATATGTTTAGGCGAACAAAATTTATTATTATGGGCATGAACGATTGATTTTCGAAGGTTTGTGTCTTGGGAAAGTAAGCTCGGCAATTCGATTTTCGTTGACAATTACTTTTCATTTGATTTTAAATATAACATTTGTGAAATTAAAGTATACCTTTAAATATTTTAAAATTATAGAAACAAAATACAGGTGTTCCATGTAAGATTCAGATGACAGAAAAGTAAATGAAAACAAAAGAAACCGCATCAAAATCGGTCCATTCGTTTAAGAGCTACGATGCCAGGGACAGACACACAGCCACGTCAAACTTATAACACCCCTCTTTTTGCGTCGGGGGTTAAAAAGCAAACATAATTAAATGGCACACCTGCAGTTCTGAAAAATGTTCGAAAAGGTAAGTTTATTATTATTATTACCCATATAGTGCGCACTGCGATCAGACGGCATTTTGTGCCAATAAGAAGAAGAAGAACAAAAATCAACAGATTTGCTGTAAAATGTTGTATCGTGTAAAAGCCATGTACGTAAGCGTAGTAAAAACGCCCATAAAAAGAGAAAGAAGATTTTAATAAACGAAAGCACGCGTTGACTTCGCACGATTAGGGTGCTTTTTTTACAGGTTGTTTTAAAAAATAATTTGTGTACATATATGAAAATTTATTTATTCCTATCTTCACTGCTGACTAATACAAAAATTGTCTGCACTAACACTTTTCGGACTGTACCAAGCTCAGAGAGTGATATCGTGCTTCCTTACGCTTTATCTTCAAAAAGGCGATCCACTACCCTAAGGAAGTAGTTTAACATCAGTTTAATAAATATTTCAAAAATATAACCAGAACATGCCCACCATGCAATATCCACATCAAACTTATTTCATTACCAACTGTTGCCATCTTCACTTGGAATGAAATCTAACTGTTCTTCGTGAAGGAGTGGCGTGGAGTTCAGTTCATTCTGAAGAAGGCGTTCAATTGTTTCTGTGCATTCTGCTCGCGTGGTTTCGGTAAAAATTAAAAATTTTGTTCATATAGTTTGCTTGCGGAGTTCGTGCTGCTAAATATGTCGGATCAAAAAGGAGTGTGCGCTTTGTGCGGAATTCAAGGCACGTTGATGTGTCAGCGTTGTTACGAATGCTATTGCTCCGTTAAATGCCAGAGGGAAGATTGGGCGAAACACAAGTTTATTTGCATGCCCATGCCGCCGTAAGTTTTTTATTCCTATACTTTTTTCATTGTTTTATCTAGTAGCAGCAACCCACTCAAAGTGGCTAACTTGCGAAAAATGCTTGGCTACAATTCCAAAATATTCCTTACGCATAGTACTGCTATAATGCGTTGAGATCTAGAAAGTTCTGGGAAGTTGTTTTTCCAATAATTCACTTAATTCTCAGCACAGCAAGCGAATGAATGAATCACGAATTTTTAAATTATTAAGAAATTTTACAATGGCAAGCTAAAAAAAAATATACTCTACCTTAGAAACAATGTGCATTATACCATGTTTCCATCTCCCGAAAATCTTAAGATTTTTTTTCTTATATTATCTTTTTTCCACTACTTTTTCCATTTTGAATCACTAAATGAAATGAAAGTTACAAATTTGTCAATTTTAACGCCTGGCTAATAGAGCTGAATAAATTTTTTGGGGATACAACAATGAGTTTATAGAATTTGATTGAAGATTTTCTCAAAATCTCGATTTCAAAATCAGTTTTGTATGGAAATCTAATCGATTGTCATATTGATTTCGCGAAATTTCACACAATCCCGAGATTTTGGGGAGATGGAAACATGGTAATAAACAGCTCATTTTAAATAAGTATTATAATATATGTACATACTTTTCTAACAACTATGCATAAAATTTAATTTTGATCGCCAGTAAATCAGTATTTAAATTTCGCAACATTAAGATTCAGAAAAAAAATGTGTTTCCTGGATAAAATGCTGTTATGTGGTTCACAACTTCGTCATATTTAAAAACAAATCTTCAGGATTTTTAAACGAAATGAACTTTCGCGTTAAAATAGGCAATATTCATCCTTACAACTAACGTCGAAAATTTATTTATGCCATATAGAATAAATAGTCTTTTATACATAGCGGCAAAGTTTTATTATACTGTTCATTTTTTCGGTATTTTGCACGAATCTTTAAAAATTGTTCTTGTTTTCATTGTATAGATTTATTATTTACAACTTACATAAATCTTAAAACTTCTGCGTGTTTAGTCATAACAACTAATATAAATCGCCTGTAAACAGTACAAGTATTATGCAGGCTCTATTCACAATGCAAATGAGATTCGTAAATTAACCTCGCCCATTTCTTTCTAGAACATTATTACAAATTGACGCTGTGAGGCCTAAAAAGGTGTCTGTTAATACCAGACTCGAACGTACAAATTTTCAAAATAACTCAATGGAAGCCATGATTGGCAATAATCGCAATATTCCCCTAAGAATACCCCAGCGGTATAACCAAAGTGGTGATGATCATTCCGAAAGCGGATTTGTAACCACCTCTAACTTAAAAATAGACAAAAGCGACATTTCCAGCTTGGCTGCGCTTGATAACAATAATAAAAAACAAACACCAACTTTAAAATTGGGGAATAAAAATGGTAAAGATGACTCTATTTCATTAAATGCTGACAAAGTTATTGATAAACTAGAAGATATCTCCATTTCCAATGCATCTGAGAAGATCAACAGACCCAATAAAGCCTGGAAAAATCACTTTCCAATTCCGAAAAATGAATTTTTTGAAGTAGTAGTACAATATGTTTCGGAAACCGATCCCACACTTGTCTGGGTAATGGATGCCCAGTGGGAAACAGAGTGTACTTTACTACTTTCAGAAATAAATAAGTACATCACAAATGCGCCAAGCCCATGTTCGGAAGAAATAATATACATTGGTAATGTTGTGGCTGCTCCTTTCTTTGGGCTTTATTATCGGGTTATAATTCTTGAAGAAAAGAATCCTTTAAACGAAGTCCGCGTGCGCCTCTTAGATTATGGCAATGATTTTTACATCAATATAAATCAACTGAAATCACCTATTCCGGCGATGAAGAATTTGAACTCGTACGCCTTCTGCATTAAGTACAATGGTAAAGCTGTTGATATTGGCCATGTTCTAAAAATAAAAATAATTGATAATATATCTAACGACGTGTATGAAGTTGAGGAAGAAAATAACGAAAAAGAGGAACTTCCCATAAATATGAAAATAAAGATAGTCAACGTCTTTAACAAAATATTCGCAATTGCGATCGTTGAGCAAAATGAAATAGCGGATCAGCTTTCTAAAATGAGACAAGTCCTTGCCGGAGACACTGAAAATAAATTTAAGTTATTACCTCCTGTGGAGGGTTCTTTTATCGTAGGTAAGACTTCTACCCAGTGGGAGCGCGGATTTCTCCTAAGTTGTTATGAATCTCACTATGTTATGTACTGTGTTGATATTGGACAAATAGAACTCTTGAGTGAGGTGAAGTCAATTCCCAACGACTTTAAAAATATTCCGCGACAAGCATTACTTATCAGTACTGAAAAAGAAGCGCACTTATTAGAGGATTACTGGGGCGATGGGAGCACGATTGAGCTTAAACCTATTACCAAAGACGTAACAACAAATTATGAGCTGTATTCCAATGCAAACAAATTAGCAGGCAATGTTAAAGTATCAAAAGATTGGAACGGATATTTTGCAGATATTTCCATCAAGTATTGGTTGGCTGGTCCAAAACCAAATGATGAGGTTCAAATAACCCATATTCACAGTCATTCCGAAATTTCTGTCTGTAAACATGACAAGAGAGAAATCTACTCTAAAATATTCGACCAGAAAGGTCGGGAAGCAGCAAAAACTGACGCTGTAAAAGATAAAATTGTTTTGGCTTCTAACCAAAGCAGATTTGTTCGTTGTAAAGTTCTTGATAAACTTCCTAATGAAAATGAATTTCTTCTATTAGATCTTGATTCAGGTGAGTCTTTTAAAGCTAAACAAGGCGACATAAAAGAAGCAGATAACTTTGTTAGATACGCCCCGGTGTTTGTAATTAAAGGTACACTTTTACACTTGAACAAAATAAAAGTGTCCACATTAAACAAAGCTGTCGCGTCGTTAAAGAGTTCCATTAAAGAGAGAAAGAAATTTACAATTTCCTTTTTGAAAAATGAAATCGAACTATTTATTGATGTAAATACTTCGTACAATAAACAGCTTATTCCACTTCTTTTCGAAGAGACTACGAATGACGAAGAGAAAAATTTTTTCACAATTGATGATATAGAGCTAGTTCCTATTCTTACGGGACACTCAATCAAAATATCTGTGTTGGATGATAGCCTGATTGAATACGGAATATTTACTGCCGCTGATTTTAACCCAGAGTTGCTGTCAAAGTTCCAGACAGTATATGCTGAAAACATTATGAAATACTGCTTAGATCCTTCCATTCCTCAAGAATATTCGCCAAGGTAATTAACTAATGAAGTTTTTATGTTTTTAATCATATTTTTTTTATTAAAGAGAGAACGAACTTTGCTTCTCAATATATGAGGGAGACAATCAGTGGTATCGTGCAGGTTGCTTGAAAAAATACGGCGATGATGATTTTTTAATGTTTTTCGTGGATTGTGGAAATACAACTATAAAAGGGAAGAAGGATTTAAGAAAAATAACCAGGGATTTTCTATATCGATCACCAGCCAATAGTTGTTCAATTGATGGTAAGTGAGTGAGTCAAGCGCTTTGAACATATTGAATAAAACTTTTTTTCTAACCAGGCCTACTACTTCAACCCATGTCTACAGAACTACTCAAAAGCATTAAAAGTATTGTTCAGCCTGATGTTGTGCTTTGGGCGGACAACATTAAAAAATCTGTATGTGGAAAGGGCTACACAATTACCATAGAGAAAATAAAAAAATTACTGCCATAAGATTTATATCTTAATACTTTTTCAACAGTGGAAATGTTTAATTTTGTTCGAATTTTAAAGAATTTAGTTATGTTTTTTTAGTATATTATCTTGTAGATAGGGTGAGCTTATGTTCTGTTTTTAAAGGAGGTAAAAACGCGTTCGTAATCTGTGATACTAAAAATTCTATTACCATACGACAAGGTTCTTGTGTAAATGCAAATCTGGAAATGAAAATAATCCAACAACTTAAAATTTATTTTAAAAATTGATAACACAGTAGCTGTGTTTTTTTCACATTGGTTCCGGTTCTAGGTCTAACAGGAAATTTTCCATTGAATTGAAATTGACGAGTAGTTATACATATCAAAAAATTTTGGCTTGGCAAAAATAAAATCAAGTTGCCTGGATTTTATACCCATTTTACGTCAAATAGCAACCCAAAAATTTATCTGGTTAAGGGTTTGAAGGTTGTATGCGTAAATATCATGGCAATTTGATGCGCTCTCGCAAATTTTAAAATCTTTATATACGTGACAGTCTTTAAAATTTCAATTCAATGCAAAACTTACTGTTAGACCTAGAACCGGAACAAATGTGAAAAAAACAGCTAATAGTTTTGAAGTCTTGAATAGCAGCTCAGGATCGGATTCCATTAACATTAAAGTAAATTTAAGATGTTCTTTTTTTATTCTGCGCAAGAAATCTAAAGCACTTCGTAAAATTTCAAACCATTTCGTATTTTATGAAAATAGCTTAAGCACAAATAATACCTATTGTTATTATTAGTATTATATGTGATTTAAGGTTCAAGGATTTATTTAAACCACATTAACATTTCACATAACGAATATGAAATTTCTAAAATAAATTCAAATGTGCCTGGGAAACGGTTCTGGAAAATGTTGGAATTTTCTGCAGACACAATTCGACTGAAATTATTTTATTTCTTGTTCTTGAATGCGAATAAAAGAACGCAAAAAATGTAGCACAAAATTAATTTTTCGCAATATGTATGACTGCAAAATGCATATGTTTAGGCGAACAAAATTTATTATTATGGGCATGAACGATTGCTTTTCATAATAGTTTTTCGAAGGTTTGTGTCTTGGGAAAGTAAGCTCGGCATTCGATTTTCGTTGACAATTACTTTTCATTTGATTTTAAATATATCTGCCCATGTTCTGCATTCCGAGTGAAATTAAATCGAAAAGAGCTTTTAAAGCTTCTTTTCAGTTAAAATTCCTTAATACAAATTTTGAAATTATAACAAATGCATTGTAGTTACCTTTGATTTCAATAAGTTTTTCCAAAAGAAACTTCAAAAAATTTCACTGGATTTTTCTAATCGAATTATTTAAACTACATAAAGTGAAACACTTAGTTGAAGTCAGAGGTTGCTGAAATGATTTTACGAAAATTTTAAAAATTTTATATGGAATTTCAACTGAAAAGGAGCTTTACAAGCTCTTTTCGATTTAATTTCACTCGGAATACAGAACATGGGCGATCATTTGTGAAATTAAAAATATACCTTTAAATATTTTAAAATTATAGAAACAAAATACAGGTGTTCCATGTAAGATTCAGATGACAGAAAAGTAAATGAAAACAAAAGAAACCGCATCAAAATCGGTCTATTCGTTTACCCGGGGGCTACACGAGTCAGTAGAGCTGACAATGACACTGACTCGTGTAAATGCGCACTGTCTGTCATTTTTTGCTGACCCGTCATTTGTGATCGGACATTAATCTGGTCACTACTGACTAAACATCTGTCACCGGCACTGGCCGACGACATTTTTAACATGAACTGACGGTCAGTTGGTCGAACGCAACGGAATCGGTGTCAACAGATTTGACATTTTGAAATCAGTACTTTCCGTCAGCACTACTGACTCGTGTAACCGCCGGGTTAGGAGCTACGATGCCAGAGACAGACACGTCAAACTTATAACACCCTTCTTTTTGCGTCGGGGGTTAAAAAGCAAACATAATTAAATGGCACACCTGCAGTTCCGAAAAATGTTCGAAAAGGTAAGTTTATTATTATTATTACCCATATAGTGCGCACTGCGATCAGACGGCATTTTGTGCCAATAAGAAGAAGAACAAAAATTAACAGATTTGCTGTAAAATGTTGTATCGTATAAAAGCCATGTACGTAAGCGTAGTAAAAACGCCCATAGAAAGCGAAATACAATTTTAATAAACGAAAGCACGCGTTGACTTCGCACGATTAGGGTGCTTTTTTTACAGGTTGTTTTTAAAAAGAATTTGTTTTCGGACTATACCAAGCTCAGAGAGTGATATCGTGCTTCCTTACGCTTTATCTTCAAAAAGGCGATCCACTACCCTAAGGAAGTAGTTTAACATCAGTTTAATAAATATTTCAAAAATATAACCAGAACATGCCCATCATGCAATATCCACATCAAACTTGACTTCATTTTCATTACCAACTGTTGCCATCTTCACTTGGAACTGTTCCTGTTCGTGAAGGAGTGGCGTGGAGTTCAGTTCATTCTGAAGAAGGCGTTCAATTGTTTCTGTGCATTCTGCTCGCGTGGTTTCCGTAAAAATTAAAAATTTGGTTTATATAGTTTGCTTGCGGAGTTCGTGCTGCTAAATATGTCGGATCAAAGTGTAGTGTGCGCTTTGTGCGGAATTCAAGGCACGTTGATGTGTCAGCGTTGTTACGAATGCTATTGCTCCGCTAAATGCCAGAGGGAGGATTGGGCGAAACACAAGTTTATGTGCATACCCATGCCGTAAGTTTTTTATTCCTATACTTTTTTCATTGTTTTATCTAGTAGCAGCAACCCACTCAAAGATGGCTAACTTTGAGTGGGTTGCTGCTACAATTCCAAAATATTCCTTACGCATAGTACTGCTATAATGCGTTGAGATCTAGAAAGTTCTGGGAAGTTGTTTTTCCAATAATTCACTTAATTCTCAGCACAGCAAGCGAATGAATGAATCACGAATTTTTAAATTATTAAGAAGTTTTACAATGGCAAGCTAAAAAAATATACTCTACCTTAAACAATGTGCATTATACCATGTTTCCATCTCCCGAAAATCTTAAGATTTTTTTTCTTATATTGTCTTCCACTACTTTTTCCATTTTGAATCACTAAATGAAATGAAAGTTACAAATTTGTCAATTTTAACGCCTGGCTAATAGGGCTGAATAAATTTTTTGGGGATACAACAATGAGTTTATAGATTTTGATTGAAGATTTTCTCAAAATCTCAAGACTCAAGATTTCAAAATCAGATTTGTATGGAAATCTAATCGATTGTCATATTGATTTCGCGAAATTTCACACAATCCCGAGATTTTGGGGAGATGGAAACATGGTAATAAACAGCTCATTTTAAATAAGTATTATATATGTACATACTTTTCTAACAACTATGCATAAAATTTAATTTTGATCGCCAGTAAATCAGTATTTAAATTTCGCAACATTAAGATTCAGAAAAAAAAAATGTGTTTCCTGGATAAAATGCTGTTATGTGGTTCACAACTTCCAGTCATATTTAAAAACAAATCTTCAGGATTTTTAAACGAAATGAACTTTCGCGTTAAAATAGGCAATATTCATCCTTACAACTAACGTCGAAAATTTATTTATGCCATATAGAATAAATAGTCTTTTATACATAGCGGCAAAGTTTTATTATACTGTTCATTTTTTCGGTATTTTGCACGAATCTTTAAAAATTGTTCTTGTTTTCATTGTATAGATTTATTATTTATAACTTACATAAATCTTAAAACTTCTGCGTGTTTAGTCATAACAACTAATATAAATCGCCTGTAAACAGTACAAGTATTATGCAGGCTCTATTCACAATGCAAATGAGATTCGTAAATTAACCTCGCCCATTTCTTTCTAGAACATTATTACATATTGACGCTGTGAGGCCTAAAAAGGTGTCTGTTAATACCAGACTCGAACGTACAAATTTTCAAAATAACTCAATGGAAGCCATGATTGGCAATAATCGCAATATTCCCCTAAGAATACCCCAGCGGTATAACCAAAGTGGTGATGATCATTCCGAAAGCGGATTTGTAACCACCTCTAACTTAAAAATAGACAAAAGCGACATTTCCAGCTTGGCTGCGCTTGATAACAATAATAAAAAACAAACACCAACTTTAAAATTGGGGAATAAAAATGGTATAGATGACTCTATTTCATTAAATGCTGACAAAGTTATTGATAAACTAGAAGATATCTCCATTTCCAATGCATCTGAGAAGATCAACAGACCCAATAAAGCCTGGAAAAATCACTTTCCAATTCCGAAAAATGAATTTTTTGAAGTAGTAGTACAATATGTTTCGGAAACCGATCCCACACTTGTCTGGGTAATGGATGCCCAGTGGGAAACAGCGTGTACTTTACTACTTACAGAAATAAATAAGTACATCACAAATGCGACAAGCCCATGTTCGGAAGAAATAATATACATTGGTAATGTTGTGGCTGCTCCTTTCTTTGGGCTTTATTATCGGGTTATAGTTCTTGAAGAAAAGAATCCTTTAAACGAAGTCCGCGTGCGCCTCTTAGATTATGGCAATGATTTTTACATCAATATAAATCAACTGAAATCACCTATTCCGGCGATGAAGAATTTTAACTCGTACGCCTTCTGCATTAAGTACAATGGTAAAGCTGATATTGGCCATGTTCTAAAAATAAAAATAATTGATAATATATCTAACGACGTGTATGAAGTTGAGGAAGAAAATAACGAAAAAGAGGAACTTCCCATAAATATGAAAATAAAGATAGTCAACGTCTTTAACAAAATATTCGCAATTGCGATCGTTGAGCAAAATGAAATAGCGGATCAGCTTTTTAAAATGAGACAAGTCCTTGCCGGAGACACTGAAAATAAATTTAAGTTATTACCTCCTGTGGAGGGTTCTTTTATCGTAGGTAAGACTTCTACCCAGTGGGAGCGCGGATTTCTCCTAAGTTGTTATGAATCTCACTATGTTATGTACTGTGTTGATATTGGACAAATAGAACTCTTGAGTGAGGTGAAGTCAATTCCCAACGACTTTAAAAATATTCCGCGACAAGCATTACTTATCAGTACTGAAAAAGAAGCGCACTTAGAGGATTACTGGGGCGATGGGAGCACGCTTGAGCTTAAACCTATTACCAAAGATGTAACAACAAATTATGAGCTGTATTCCAATGCAAACAAATTAGCAGGCAATGTTAAAGTATCGAAAGATTGGAACGGATATTTTGCAGATATTTCCATCAAGTATTGGTTGGCTGGTCCAAAACCAAATGATGAGGTTCAAATAACCCATATTCACAGTCATTCCGAAATTTCTGTCTGTAAACATGACAAGGGAGAAATCTACTCTAAAATATTCGACCAGAAAGGTCGGGAAGCAGCAAAAACTGACGCTGTAAAAGATAAAATTGTTTTGGCTTCTAACCAAAGCAGATTTGTTCGTTGTAAAGTTCTTGATAAACTTCCTAATGAAAATGAATTTCTTCTATTAGATCTTGATTCAGGTGAGTCTTTTAAAGCTAAACAAGGCGACATAAAAGAAGCAGATAACTTTGTTAGATACGCCCCGGTGTTTGTAATTAAAGGTACACTTTTACACTTGAACAAAATAAAAGTGTCCACATTAAACAAAGCTGTCGCGTCGTTAAAGAGTTCCATTAAAGAGAGAAAGAAATTTACAATTTCCATTTTGAAAAATGAAATCGAACTATTTATTGATGTAAATACTTCATACAATAAACAGCTTATTCCACTTCTTTTCGAAGAGACTACGAACGACGAAGAGAATAATAATAATAAAGAAGAAATGGTCATCGAAATTCACGATAATAGCCAAAATTGTTTCACAATTGATGACATCGAGCTCATACCTATTCCTACGGGACAATTAATTAAAATATTTGTGTTGGACGATAGCAGGATTGAAGACGGAATAATTACTGCCGCTGATTTTAACCCAGAGTTGCTGTCAAAGTTCCAGACAGTATATGCTGAAAACATTATGAAATACTGCTTAGATCCTTCCATTCCTCAAGAATATTCGCCAAGGTAATTAACTAACGAAGTTTTTATATTTTTAATCATATTTTTTTTATTAAAGAGAGGAAGAACTTTGCTTCTCAATATATGAGGGGGACAATCAGTGGTATCGTGCACGTTGCTTGAGAAAATACGGCGATGATGAATTTTTAATGTGTTTCGTTGATTATGGAAATACAACTATAAAAGGGAAGAAGGATTTAAGAAAAATAACCAGGGATTTTCTATATCAATCACCAGCCAATATTTGTTCAATTGATGGTAAGTGAGTGAGTCAAGCGCTTTGAACATATTGAATAAAACTTTTTTTCTAACCAGGCCTACCTCAAGACATGTCTACAGAACTACTCGAAAGCATTAAAAGTATTGTTCAGCCTGATGTTGTGCTTAGAGCGGACAACATTAAAAAAGACGAATCTAGAAAGGGCTACATAATTACCATAGAGAAAATAAAAAAATTACTGCCATAAGATTGATATCTTAATACTTTTTCAACAGTGGAAATGTTTAATTTTGTTAGAATTAAAAGAATTTAGTTATGTTTTTCTAGTATATTATCTTGTAGCTTATGTTCTGTTTTTAAAGGAGGTAAAAACGCGTTTCATAATACATAGCATCTACTTTTTTTTTAAATTCATTTCTGTATTTTAACTTTTTTATCAGATGCTTAGAAATTATATATTGCCGATAACATTTTAGCAAAAATTCTGTTAACAGAAGAAACTGAACTGTAAACTGATTTCTAAATGTACATATTTCCAAATACATAATTTCAACATGAAATCTGGGAAGCTGTTTCCCATGATAGGCCTTCATCTCAATTTGATGTCTGTACGAATCCTGGAGTTTGTAATTTTTATTTGAGATCAATAAATAATAGATTTTTGCACATTGCCTTATTTTTCTTGTAGTTTCTTGTAATAAAAAACGACAAACGGCGGGGATGAGATGTTTTTTTGACGGACTTATGAAGTGGATTAGCTGCCCGCCCCTCTCATACGATCATTGATGTCGAGTTTTAAGCAACAGAGATTTGTGAAAAATTATTGTCGTCTTACTACCAGACCTGTGAAGTACTTAAGTATATTAGGACTTAAGTACCACTTCAAGTACCATTACGTGGACTTAGAAAATTTCAAATACCAGTACAAATACCGAGCACTTGTACTTGTACTCAAAAATTTTAAGTACTTGTACTGGTATTGGTACTTATAATTCCCATATAACAATTTTAAGTCCTGCTCAAGTACTTCAAGTACACCTCAAGTCCAGCGCAAGTACCGCAAGTTCAGCGTAATTATCGGAGATTAGACAATTTAAACTCATTCAGAGTAACTTTTGTGCACATATTAACTTACTTCAATCATCATTATATGAGACTAAAAAGCAAATATTAATTTACACCTGGAAAAAATTGATTTTGTTCCAGAATGGGTGGGGCTTCATTGTAGAATTTACGAATTGAATTTTTTGTTTCTAATTGGCCCGAGCTGCTTGTAGGAAAAGTAAAATCAAGGTATGTCCCGTGAAAATTTCCAAAAAATATTACTTCTGGTAATTTATTTAATTGTTGGAAATTTTGTTCCATAGGTATTTTTTTATATTTTTCCTCAAATCCTTGAAGAGTTTACTTTCTTCTAAGATAACAATTTTAATAAAATAATTGACTTTACTTCTTCTGCGGCCTAAAATCCGGAGCGGAATTTGGGTGTGGAAGTACAGATTTTAGCATAGACCCAGGAATAAATTAAAACTTACCTTTTTATCTATTCATTCTTTAGGAGAAATTCAAAGGGAATAATATTTAAGAAAACAACTCTTCTGATAAAATTTATCGTTTTATTAATTACACATATACAATATTGCAAACATGTTTTTTTCTTTGTGTGGACTTGTTTCTCCAAAATAATATTTACATAAATGTGACATTTATATCCATCTTATTCAGTAATCATTAAGGATTTTCATCAGTTTCCATTTAAAAATAAACATATATATGTACGTCATATATAAAATGGCATCCACTATGTTATCAATCACCATTTATTTGTTTGATAGGTAAAATATACGTTTAAAACATTTCTTTACTCTTGTATTTCTTCTTTCATTTTTTTTTGTGTAGTAATAATTAATCTATTGAGTTTCCATCATAGTTTTTTTACTCTTTTATTCGTTAGCTCCTCAACTTTTTATCTCCTCTCTCTTAATTCTCAATTTTTTTCTTTTAAATTAATTTTTTATTTATCTACGAAGCGTTATCAATTAGATTCACTCAGTTGCAATCGGTAGTACGCTCTGCTTATAAATTGTTATATGGGACTTATAAGTACCAATACCAGTACAAGTACTTAAAATTTTTAAGTACAAGTACTCGGTATTTTTACTGGTATTTGAAATTTTGTAAGGCCACGTACTGGTACTTGTACAGGTACTGTTACTTGAAATTTTACAGGCCTGCTTACTACTCACGAGTACTCCATTCTCCATAAAACGATTTTTTTTTCAATCAATTTCACAGCACAATTTGCATTCCTTTGTTTTTTATGTCATTTGGTCGTAAATTAACTTTATGTGTCATTATTTCATATTAAAGTTAACCGTCCTCTGTGTCTTGTGCCACCAATTTCATCTATTTGAAATCAATTTTAAACTTAGACTTCATATAAACGTAGTCCGACGACTCCCTCGTATTTACATTCAATACGTCAGATCTATTACGTTATCAAAAATAAAACAAGATGGCCTCTGTAAACGAGGATGAAAATGTTCTGCAAGAAGAAACTGGTAAGAACATTTTCCCGCATTTTATTTTTCGGCTTTTCGTAAAGTTAACTGTTGTTTAAATGGTTTTACCAAAAAATTTCCATCAATCTTTTGTGTATTCCGACCGCTCTTGAGTGTTGTGCCATCTCAAATAATTTTCATTTTCCGTCATCCGCCAGGAAGAAGAACTCGGTCGGGAAGAAAAGTGGCAGCTGCAGCTCCAGTTACGAGGAATACGAGGCGCTCATCGAGGAGACTAGTAAATGAACAGGTAACACAAAATACTTATTAGAATTAACCTAGAAATATTTGTGATGAAAAATAACGCTAATGTGGACGCGGGCGATTGCTCGGTCCGCAGATGATCCGGTGATTACACGCAAGGGCCAACTGACGCGGGGGAACTTAAAATAACAATATTTAACTTTTCCGAAGTAATAACTAGCAAATATTTTCAAGGTTGAGGTGATTGAATCAGTGCCGGAGGAGAAAATGGTAGACACTCAATCGGATATAATTAAAGAAATGCTCGCTGAGGCGGCTAAAGGAGTCATTTTGGACACTAAGAGCATCCGGGAGGAGAAGGAAGAAATCGAGGAGGATGTGGTAATGCAAGAAGTTAATCTAATAATGCAAGGAACTGATATGATAATGCAAGAATCGGATGTAATAATTCAAGAAGCCAACATATTAACTCAAGAAACCGAAGTAGTAACCCAAGAGGATGACGCAGAAACACAGGAGGCGGACATTGTAACGCCAGAAACAGATTTACTAACACAAGAGGCCGACGTCACGTCTCAAGAAGATGAAGGAATAATACAAGAAGCCGAAGTGTCTGAGTCCGATTTTAAGATTGAAGACTTGGTTACACAAATGCAAGACAATGATGCTATTACTACGCAGGAAGATGAGAAAAGCTCTTCTTTTCCATTTGGTGATCCTCAACCATCGGAAAATTCAGATGGGAAAATGGAAGAGAACTTAGTACCCAACATCGCAGAGTGCGTAGATAGTTCTTTACTTGCCAGTTTAGTTGGAGATAATGCAAACAGTCTTCCTTCTGTGGGAGAAGAAAGTCAATCAAAGGAGAACTTTGAAGAAGCCGGACCAGTCCAAATTATTGAAAGCCAGAAAATTGTTTTGTCTAGCAACGGAGATGATTCGGTTTCGCGACCAGCAATCGTGGAAGACCTACAGAATGGAGAAACTACCAGTGATAAAACTAACGCCGACATAGACGCAGAAGTAATTTCTGAAGATGAGCTCCCAACTCTTACACCAAAAGTAACAGATGCAGAAGAAGTGTCGGACGATGAATTACCTGCACCAAAAAGAGCTGAATTGCCAGCTGACACAGAAGTTGTGTCTGAAGATGAACTTCCCTCTACTAAAAAAGATACTGTTAAGAGAAAAACTAGCGAAGAATACAATCCTAGCAGCCCTACGGAAGAAACTACAGACATACCAGAGAAACGACCAAAGCTTGAAGAAGGTAAGTGCTTAAAATAATGCTAAATAGAATAAAAATTTTATCAAGCATTGTAATTCTAGGGAAGGAAGATGGAAAAGACAAAGAGAAAAAAAAGGAAAAAGAAAAAAAGAAGTTACCTGAGCTCGACAAGTATTGGAAAGCCGTTAATGACGACCCAGCTGATTTTACAGGCTGGACTTATCTGCTACAGTACGTAGATCAGGAGGTAAGGAATAACCGCTCATTGAATAAATATTTCGAAAAAAAAAAATGCTAACAATTTCGCTTTCTTAGAATGATATTGATGCTGCAAGAGAAGCCTATGATGCGTTCTTAGCGCACTATCCCTACTGCTATGGGTATTGGAGAAAATACGCGGACTATGAGAAGAGGAAAGGAAACAAAAAGAAATGCGAAGAGGTAAGTAAAAATGAAGCAGCTTACAATCTTTTATTTAAGTTCATATTTTTTGTAAACCGCTATACATCTCTATAAACAATTTTGCATTGATACTTGATGTCTAAGCAAAGAACGATTGTCATGCCTATCACTATAATTTCCTACAGCTTACGCTCAGGGGCACTGTTTGCTGTATTTCTGCACTCGAGCTCCTAGACAAAGTATACAAAAAGCGGGTTGCAATATATGAAATTTGTTGTACATTTTTATATGCCATTGTTATAAATGTGTTGTTATATAACAGGCAAACAAGTGTTGATGCTTTGAAAACTCATCTTATTCCTCATTTAACCAGTATTTTTCCAGTTGGTATTGGATGATATTATGTAACCGAACTTAGTTTAATTTAACCGAACTTAGAATTTCTTAAAACATCGCGCGAATTTAATAGCCTTTACAAGTTTTCATTGCCTCAACATTAGTTTTGCAAAAATGAAATATAAATGAACGTATTGTGATATTTAAATTAAATACAAAATGTCATTTAATAAATGTAATTCCACCCCTTCAACCAGCACCCTGTGTTTTAAGCGGTAATTCAAAGAATTCGTAAAATTTCTTAATGTTTATTGAGCATCATCAGTAGATTAATTGTTAATTCGAAATGCCTTAAGTAATACGCTATAATTTTCTCTAATATGTATTGTAAAATTTCAATTCTAAAACGCCGGTATTTGATTTCTAAACTTTCACTAGATAGTTTTTTAATAAGTAAAAGATGTGTGCGATATACGAAATTAAGTGGCGAGGAGTAAGTACGTACAATATCTTTCAATGAAATTCAATGAGTTATTTACGCACTCTTTTCTGCAATAATTCGAATATTTCCTTTCAGCTTCCCAGCTAGCGGGACGATATATGGCGATAGGCTACTTCGCAACATCTTATGAATATACCTTAAAAACTATTTTTAAATATTTAGAGTCCCTGTTAAATCTCAAATATCAATTAAATCAAGGTGTATTTCTAACTATGGTTGGCACACAACAATTCTATATTCAATTAAGGTTTATTTCTGGATTAAGAGAAAGATTTAGCACTTATATATTATACCGCAACATGATAAGCTGAACTGATTCAACAATTATGGAGCTCATCTTGTGTTTACATCCACAAAGACCGATTTTATTTAAGTGTTTACTGTTGGGTATCATTTCCAAACAGAACCAGCTTTTTTTTTTTGTTTTTTTTGATTCGTTTGCTGATTACTATTTGTTGGTATTCTCAAATCGCCCCAACTATGGCTCACATAATTCATTACAAATATTGTTGCAAATCACTATCCGATGCGGAAAATTTCTTCCCATTTTTATTAATCTTAGGATTACAGTGACGGAATGGAATGCTAAAACTAATTTTTCGGCACTTGAGTGCATTTATAGAAAATTAAAGATTTGCCCGAGCATTCCTTTATCCCTATTTACAGAGTTTACAGGGTGCATTCCTAAGTAGTTACAGGATAATTATTAAAATAAGACAAGTGTTTTCATTACCCTATTTTTCCACAAGAGGTACAGCCCCTTTTCCATATATATAACGGTTTTTTGACTTTACTAATCGTCTACAATTAGTTCCTATATGTTGGATATCAATTTTATTTAAAATATGTCTCATAGTCGATCAGATTTTTTTTAACACCAGCAGAAGACAACTTTTTACGGCATTTATAATTTCTCCTAATCTGCATTATTTTCGTATTTCAAGAAATGTAACAGGTATACTTACTTAATCTTTGTAAAATGACCACTGTTCATTGAATGAATAATATAGTATGTATATACTAATTAAAAAATTTAAAATTTCGTTGCGAATATAGAAATAAAAGGTCAGGAACTGTGAACAATTTGATTGTGTATATTAGACACCACGAAAATAGAGGATATCAAGTACTTTTAATTTATTATAAAGTTTGCCTCTCAAGCGCAATAACCGAATAATTTCAAGCTTATCAACAATCCAACGACCAATTAAGTGATAAATTAAAATGAGTTGTTCATAGGTTTCATCGATTTTGCAACACCATTATTAGCGACAAAATTAGATACAAGAAATAATGAAGTGGAATTATTCCTAAATTCTCGGCTAAAAATGTGAAAGCAAAAACATTGACATTTAGCGGCAAAGTCTTTGTATACAAATTAACAACAATTTGCCATTTACTATATTTTTCATTATACAGTCACTATTAATTGACAGCTAGTAACACTGGCGAATTTATTATTTTATTTATTTTTCTTTTAAAGTTATGTAATAATACAATTTTTTCTATAAAAACTATATCCGTAAGCACTAATAAACTTATCTCAGTATAAGTATTGCTTCGCACAATACATTTCCAAAGAACGGTTGCCAATCACGAATCATGAACGAATGTTTATTTTATATACGGACATCAATCGATGTCTTTTTATCTTGTTTATAACCAGCTTCGAAAATAGTGGTTCAAAAACTGTAACGCTTTGTTAATTTTCAAAATCCAACAGTGGGCACGAAAACAACAAATAATATGAATTTTGTTTTCTTATGTCGCATGATGCATATTTATCGAAACACTTATTGTTAATAGGGTAAAACTTTTATATTAGAGCGATATTTATTGGGAGAAACCAATTCTATACACGTCTACATCATCACACGAAGGTTTTGTGATTTTAAAGTTATTTAAATCTAAGAATAGTTAAAATATTTTCTTTTAGGTAGTTATAGCTAACAGGGAGTTACGCCATAAGCGATTCATCCTTTGCAGGCATATACAGAACATCACATATTAATTTCCAAGATATAAGTTTTAACTAAATATCGCATATTTTCATTTCTTTTCTCCCCACTAAACATGAAAGGTATTTGAGCGTGGACTTAAAGCCATTCCGTTGTCCGTTGATTTGTGGATTCATTATTTAACGCACGTTAAGACGACTTGCTCTGATAACGAAGAATTCGTGCGTTCCCAATTTGAACGGGCATTAGCTGCGTGTGGTTTGGAATTTAGATCCGATAAATTATGGGAGGCGTTCATCAAATGGGAAATTGAAGGGAAAAGGTATTTCCATGTAGTCAAAATCTACGACAGACTGCTCGCCATACCAACGCAAGGGTATAATGGTCATTTCGACAGGTAAATTATATTTTTTAGAGTGGTCTTGAAATAATTTGAACATTTTTTTAACCGTTTTACTAGTTTTCAAGATTTAATAAATAATCATCCAGCGTATGTGACCGTTGAAATTGAAGAATTTAAAAAGCTCCGCGCCGAAGTTCGTGAAAGCGACAAGTCTGCGGAACCCGAGGAAGCCGCTGAAACTGAGGAGGCCGATACGCACGTTCGAAATGAAGAGGAAATGACCGCTATTAAAGAAAAGATCATCGCTTCGAGAAGGAAAATTCATAAGGCTACTATCAACGCCGTTACATCTCGTTGGACTTTTGAGGAAGGAATAAAAAGGCCGTATTTCCATGTTAAGCCGCTCGAACGGTGCCAGTTAAAAAATTGGAAAGAATATTTGGATTTTGAAATTGAAAAGGGGGATCGAAAGAGAATACTCATACTATTTGAGAGGTGTCTAATTGCTTGTGCTTTATACGATGAATTTTGGCTTAAATTAATTAGATACTTGGAGTCTCAGAATGACCCAGAACTCATTCCCGTAACACGTGACGCATTCGAGCGTGCCTGCAGTATACACCACCCAGACAAACCCAGTTTACACTTAATGTGGTCAGCGTTTGAAGAGTGTCACAATAATTTCTCTAAAGCTGCCGAAGTATTAACCAACCTCGAAAAAACTTGCCCAAATTTACTTCAAGTAGCTTACAGAAGAATAAATCTTGAAAGGCGCAGGGGAGATTTCAAAAGGTGCCAGGAGTTTTACGAACATTACATTTCCACCGCTAAAAACAAAAATATTGCTGGTAGTCTATCTATCAAGTTTGCTCGATTTTGTCATAAAATCTTGGGGGACTTTGAAATGGCATTAAATGTCTTAAAACAGTCCTTGGAGAAAGATCCAGCTAACACTCGAATTGCCCTTCAAATGATCGACATCGCACTGCAGCGGAAGCAAGTTGATGAAGCAGAAATTGTTTCAATTATGGACAAGTTCACCTCTCGTGATGGTATGGATCCGGAACAAAAGGTTCTCTTCGCTCAAAGAAAAGTGGAATTCCTTGAAGATTTTGGCAGTACTGCTAAAGGACTCCAAGATGCACAAAGGGCCCTCCAAGTAGCTTTAAGTAAGGCAAATGAAGCTAAAAAGAAAAGGTTCGTTGAATTGTTCTATTAATTTTTTACCAAGCTTCCTAAGATTTCATTTATTGTTTTACGTAGTGAAGCTAGTCCAAATAAAAAACCAGCGAAAGATCCAGCCACAAACCCAAGCGGTGGGTCGTCTTCGTCTACATATAACAACAGTGGTTACGGTTACGGGTCCGGAACCGGGTACTACGGGAACAACCAGCCGTATCAGCCGTACGACAGTTATGGGTACAATCATTGGCAGTATGGATCCGGCTACGGCGGTTATGGGCAATGGAGTGGCTACGGAAACTACTATTAACTTTTCTTAATATTTTTTTCCACTTCAAAGTGTTAGTCATACGATTTTTTATGTTACATTACTTTATATAGGGTTATTTTATCGCATGACCAGATCCTATCAAAGGGGAACGATTAAATAAACAAAATCATTGTATTAATATTAAACTGGTCTTCACATATTTTGTTAAAAATAAAGCACTACTCAATAAATACACCTTGACTGCGTTATCCTTACCACAAAAGCTAAGTAATATTAATAATTTAGTAATGTGATTTCTTATTAAATATCGGTTAACAAAATTTTAACCAAGAATAGGACCCTTATAGTAAAAATTTTTAAAAAGGAACACAAGCAAAGGAGAACTCTAATTTCTTTTCAATTTAGCCAGTCACTAAAGCTTGACTCTTCTATCAAAACTTTTCCTTTGATTTTCAATTGATTTGTTTAAAAAAACTACGGGAAATGAAATAAACTTTTTAATTACAGTTAATACAAATTTTAAGATTATAAAAAAACTTGAAAGTTTTATTAACAAAAAAAAAACCATTCCGAGATAATCACTTTTAAAGTTTTTCCACTAGCCTATCCAAGCCAGACGTCTAAAGGTTTATTGTTTTATATTATATAAATAAATTTTGTTTGAAAATTTTTGATTAAGGGTCCTTTTAAGAAACAATAATTGCAATACAAAGTAAAAGAGAAGATTATAAATGCGTTAAGCTAGCAATTTAAAAAAAAAAATTAATAACTGCATACTTAAGATTTCTTTGTGTTAGCGAAAAATTGCCCACCTTTAAAAAGAATAACGCAGGAACTTCAGTTTTTGTATTTTTAACGATTTGGCAAAAAATGAATAATGAAAAACATCAAAGAATAAAACCAAACAATTGCGATTTTAAAAAAGTGTATTCCAAAATCAATTTACAAAATACATAAAAAACAAGAATTACGATATTCATCATCCCATAGCACGTTCCATGAAAATTTTCTAAAAATCAAATTTTAAGTATTACACACTTTAATTTTTTAATTTAAATTCAAGCATACCTTGAGCGGAGTCATATTTTGTGTAATTTGAAGTCCCAAACTTCTCAAAAGAACAACTGGACTAAAAGTAGTACTGTACAAATTATGCAAGCCATGAACACCTACCATCAGTGGGACGTTGTTCACCAGGCGCTCCCTTTCATATTTAGCCAAGTTGTTCTTATCATCTAAAACGTAATGTAATAATAACACGTGCATTTTTAAAGTCTACATAGTTATAGTATTATGGCTTCTTTTAACTCAAAAACGCATAGCTATTATATTGAACACTAAATCGGAAAACATCGTGAAATTATGTTTTTATAGTAATTGTATGTATGTTACACATATTTTACCAAAAAATCTTAAAAGATCTAGGAATACATTCCGAGAAGGAATTAGAAAAATACTTGGTTTAATTATTGAGTTCAATTTTTATAGCATTAAATTCTTTCTTTTTTTTTAAGAAATATACGCTAGTGTTGAAATGTCTCAATTAAAAAAGTTTAATTTTTCTCACATGATATTTTCCACTTAGGGTTTTATTACTTACCTAATTTAAATCCTGCATAAACCAATTCCGCCAAAAGTTCGGTTAGACAAGATACATCACCGAACCCTAAATTTACTCCTTGACCAGCGAGGGGATGAATCCTATGCGCAGCATCTCTGAAAGAGCAGTTAGTAGTGTATTCAAATGGAACCTTTTTACGTCCCCTACCCAATGAGAGCAACGCCTTCATCGATGTAAGAGGATGCGTGCAAAAATCCCAGAGGAAAAGATGCCCTTGACCCTTTAAGTACGTTTTTAACTCGTGGAGGATACTGCCTGATGGATCTCGTTGATCCGCCCATAAAAGAGTCAATCATACTCAGAGCGTTTGTGACTACGTTGTCCTTAGGATAAACCTTCAGCTAATGGAAAATTTACCTTTTAATAACAAGGACAACCGTTAGAGCATCTTAAAATTTTACAAACGCGTCGTTCAGAGCATCCACAAATTCTTCTGGTTTCATTGACTGCAACTCTTTCGCGCGGGCGGGTGTCGTAGACCAGACGAGTGAACTCATAGTATCATTTAGAGGCAACAGAGCAACAGGACCTGTGGGTGTGAACCTCTGCCACGCTACGGAATTGTCGCCGGCCTTCAAAGGAAGATTTAAATTTCTGAAAATGAATTCGTTTTTAAATAAAACTTACATCGGTCAGTTCAACGTTCGCTACAAGTCCAAATTGGTTGTAATTTGTAGTGTATGTGTTTATATTCATTTGTTTACGAACAACAGAGTTGAAGCCATCAGCGCCGACCTGAAATTATTTTAGTTAACGATGTTTAATGCAGACACTTAAAGATTTTATTTATAAAAAAATACTAGAGACAATTTGTTTAGAACAGGGACCGATTATAACAGTTATTATTCAAATTTTATATAAAAAAATCATTTAGAAGGAGTGGTCCGATTTATAAAACACGTAGCAATATATGATCCGTTGGAAATGTATTTTCCATTAACATGCAAATTTTGAGATTTATAATTTTAACTGTAAAAAATTAAAAGTTAATCGTTATTTTTACTTTTTTTTTATAATCACAGCTTTATAACAATTATCGGCTAACTTTTAATAGCCAGATCAGGAATAAAAGTTATCAGATGATTTTTATTGTTTTAGATCGACAATAAAAGTTATCAGATGATTTTTATTTTTTCAATCAAGAATAAAAGTTATCAAGCGATTTTAATTTTTTTAGATCAGAAATAACAGTTATCAAGTGATTTTAATTTTTTTGATCACGAATAAAAGTTATGATGTGATTTTTATTTTTTAAGACCTAAAACATAAAAATCATCCAATAACTTTTATTCCTGATCGAAAAAAATAAAAATCATCTCATAACTTTTATTCCTAATCTGAATAAATATAAATCATTCGATACCTTTTATTCCTGATCTTAAAAAATAAAAATCACATCATAACTTTTATACGTGATCAAAAAAATTAAAATCACTTGATAACTGTTATTTCTGATCTAAAAAAATTAAAATCGCTTGATAACTTTTATTCTTGATTGAAAAAATAAAAATCATCTCATAACTTTTATTCCTAATCTGAATAAATATAAATCATTCGATACCTTTTATTCCTAATCTTAAAAAATAAAAATCACATCATAACTTTTATACGTCATCAAACAAATTAAAATCACTTGATAACTGTTATTTCTGATCTAAAAAAATTAAAATCGCTTGATAACTTTTATTCTTGATTGAAAAAATAAAAATCATCTGATAACTTTTATTGTCGATCTAAAACAATAAAAATCATCTGATAACTTTTATTCCTGATCTGAATATTAAAAGTTATCCGATAATTGTTATTCCTGATCGAAAAAAATAAATGTCAATTGTTAACTTTTATTAGAATATCGTAACAAAAGAAATCGTCATTATAACAGTTAAATTGTAATTTTTTTTTATTTTACTTATAACCGTTTCGTCCCTGGTTTAGAAAGAAAGTTTGTAAAGTCAATATGAGAAATTTTAGTCATTACTAAAAATGTATCCTCTACAAAAATGATTATACAAATTTGACGCACAATCAAAAGTTACTGGAATAGTTTCATATCAAATTATAGGATAATTTCTGTAAAATATTTTAATAAAAAGATAGGTTGAGTATTTATCTACTATACTAATCTTATAAAAATAAGAGTGTAATTTTATTTGTAGAAATATAAATCAATATTTTAAATTCTCTCAGCATAACTAATACAGATTGACATTGGACATATTTTATTCAATTCCTTTTATAGTGCAATACCTATTCAATAATTTTAGTAGGAAATATTTTGTATAATTATTTAGATAAGAAGTAAAAGAACCGAACCCTCAACAGTTGGTGGACCAGCAAATTTTCGTAAAACTTTAGACCTTTTAAAAAAATAGTCAGTCTTCTTTGTCTATCGTTCTAATTATCAACATTTTAGACGCCATAGTTGTCATCCGAGAAAATTTATAGTATTAAGTCTTTTAAAAACCAAAAATAGTTTCTACTTAATCTTTTCCCAAGACAAACTCTTAGTTTGCAAAATGAATTGTGGGTAAATTTTATGGTACATATCCCGCCCACAAAACTGCATTTACGAAAAAGAATGACCAAATAAAATACAAATCAAAAGGAAAAATCTATTTTTAATTCTTAACATGATTCACTGGCGCTTGCCCTAGAAAAGAACATAAGTCGACCAAAGCAGTATAACAGCTGCGGCAGTCGGGCATTTATTATTTTTTTTCCATCGATTAAATCTCGATTATATTTAAATAGGAGATAAGATTGCGCGTGAAATCTCTTAAGCGCTTTAATTGGCCGAAGAAGCGCACCACCACCTCGCTAACTTGCGGGCGGTGGTCGTTATTTTGGATTTCGGCCGCACTGGTGGCCTTAGAGCTAAACAGCATGTTCGGGGATTTCTCCGTTGGGGTTAAAGAAGCCAATTTTTAGGCATTCGGTTCAGTTCAGCGACTCGGTGAAGTGATTTTGTTATTTTGAACCTCAATTGCTATTTAGGAGGTGTTCGAATAATGATTTATAGAACGCACACAAACTAAATAAATATTTTTGTTTGATCAATTTTGCGGTTGTTATACAAATATCTTAAAATTTTTGGGGTAGTCGTGTATATACTAAAGATTGTTTATAGTTTTGTTCTACGTTCTCTTTATGTTCAGTTGGAACGCACTATTTAAAAAGTTGACTTGATCAATTTCAGGGCAAGTGTTGTGATTAATAACAAAAATATAATAAAATAAAATTTTCTGCTGAAATTGGTTAATTTTTAAAGTTAACGTAGTTAATGTAGTTAACTTTTGAATCGGTGAAAATGAATTTTTATACCTTTCTTATTCATATTTAGTTATATTAGTTCACTTTTTATGAAAACAAGTATAACAGATGCGCTTAAAAGTTATTTAAGATTCAGAAACAAAGTTCGTTAACTCAACTTTTGAAATTGAAATTTATAAAAACGTTAATCTGACACACTGATAACTGAATTTGTTTTATTTCTTTATTTATAACAAATGTTATTTGCATAGAGCTCATTCTATTAAAATATGAAAGCATATCAATTTCCGACAAATAATGCAATCTTTGTTACATTTGCTGAATTGCTGAAAAAGGTCTATTTCATAAATTCCGCAAGTCTGCGAGGTGTTGAATACGAATCTGAACACGAAACATTCTCATAATTTATTGTTTTTAAAAAGAACAAGTAAAAAATTTAAATATACATATGTATTACATAAAGCTTAAAAGATTTTAGAGCTCAATAAGAACTTAATTCTTACGAAATATATCGTTAAACAATCTTTCTCTAATAGACAGTGAATGAACTTTTTAATTTGTCTAAAAATGATGATGCGATGCAATTGATCCACAAATTTAAATAAAATCTATAAAAGAGAAATGATTTTTTGCTAATCTATGTTATTATAAATTAAAATTTATCTAATTTAAATTCCCAAATAAACATTTTTATAAGCCCTGCTCATTAGAGTGCGCATTAAGAAGTAAATTATTGTTTAATACAATAATAAATTCCAATCTTTAATTTATTACGTCATCGTTTAGACTTTAGAGCCTTACTTCGTCTACATTAATAACAAATCAATTGTCACACATTTCATTCAGAGTCAGTGGTCGCTGTAATCAGGAAATGATCATGAATAAAGAACACTAGCCCCTTGATAAAATATGATTGCATACCAAAAGATATCTACGTTTACACATTGCATTCTTTTGCAATTCATACTGTAGTTAAACCCTAGATAAATCATTCGATAATGAATAATCAAATTTATTATGCATATGTACATACATGTAAAAATTATATTTGCAAAAGAAGACCTCATCGTTGTCATATGCGATCAGTTCGTGTTTATGATTAATATTCAGGTGTAAAATTTCATCTATTAGAAGCTTTGCATTAAATACAATTCCAGTTGTAAAAATCGCTCTTTTGTTTAATGGTGATGATCAGCGCATTATTCGTGGTAAAGAATTTCGCGGTGCATTTAAAAATAGAAAATGTTTACTTCTAGCAGAATATTGGAAAAAGAAACAAATATCGTATTGTGGATTGAATGTCTGAAGAAATCATACGAAAATTCAATTTAGTTCAATAAAGTGTGCCAGTCTTACAACGCTTCTTAAAAATGTTTCGCGATAATTAGAAGTGGATGTGAACTAATTAGTGAAGTTTTAATATATGTATGTACCAACTACAGATTTTGTCTTAATGAAATAAGTTCTTGATTTATTTCGATGGTAATTAGATAAGGTGCAAGGCCATTTATTAAAGAATTTCCTGTAACTTGCACAATATCAACAATGGATAATGTCCGATTCAGTATTATTGTAAGTATAATTAAAGGAGAAATTTCCAAAAATGGGCATTTCGAAATTTATTTTCAGAGTCTAATTTATATTGGTTTTTTAATGGTTAGTAATCGATCTAAGCTATAGATAAAAAGAATAAAATAATTGCCTCTTTTGCAATTTGTAATTTATATATAAATTAATAGTAAAAAAAAGCAGTACATAAAACTATAACATTGATCAGTTCAAAAAATTGTTTAAGGAGTTCCAAGACGTTTGGACTCTTTCATTAATCTTTTCCTCTAAAAAACCACATATTTGGAGAGAGCCAAACCTAGACCCTACAGAAAGTGTTTCTTACACTTTATAAAATTCTTTTCAATAGGAAAATGACTTGAAGTGGAGTTCACAATCAGACTCCAATTTTCTGGACGACAACCGAAGCATTTCCAGTGAAAGCAGTGGTGATGCTATTCTTAGTGAAGATACGCACACAATTTTCCATAGAAACCAAAATTTTCAAGCTGTTTGGGATCATGAAGAAATCGAAAAATCACTCAAAAGTTCACCAAATAGCGAAAAAATTATGAAAGAAGTTGAAAGCGGTCACTTTGACGGTAAAATCAATTGTTAATAGAAATTAATATTTTTTTTAAAGAAATCTTCTACAGACTTAATATCTGGATCGAACGATGTAAATCTAGCCCTTTTACTATCCTCGTTTTATGGATGTTCTGACAATGTTTACAGCCTTTTAGAAAACCATTTAGCCAATCCAAATTGTACAGATTCAAGAGGTCGTTCACCACTTCATTTTGCCTGTTGCATTGGAGAAGCCCAAATATCTAAAATTTTACTTGATCACGGAGCAGACCCAAATCGTTGGGATAAAGAAAATAAAGCAACTCCGCTTCATTGTGCTGCCAGGTAGGTACATAATAACATTCTTAATTTATATAATATACTCTAGTTAAAGTTAACATTTCAATTATTTGAAACTTATTGCAATGCTATGTAACGTTACGTTATTTCTTTAATTATTTTATTTTTAGTGCTGGAAGTGTTGAATGTATTTTACTTTTATTAAAAAGGAAAGCCCATATAAATGTTGGAATTGAAAAAAGGACAGCTCTGCATTTTGCAATTGAGAAGAACGCTATTGACTGTGTCGAAGTTCTTCTGAAATATGGTGCTGACCCAAATACACCACAAGTAAAATAATATTATTTACAAATTGATAAACTTATAGACTCATTCAATATAAGGTTTTCACAGAAACACCTCTTCACACGGCATGCGCCCTAGGTCATAAAGAATGCGTTCAATTATTACTCTCCTATGGAGCTGATCTCCGGTCGCAATTCGGGAAAAGAAGATTGACGGCACTTCACTTGGGTAAATACCTAAATTTAAAATCTTTTCGCAAGGTGATAAGTTGTTATCACCAGTCATTCATCCAAAATTAACTTTCAAAAAGTGATGCATTTTCGATTAAAGCTAAATAAATTAAATTAATATAATTGCTGAATTTATGCAAAAATTCCCATGTTTATTTTTTTATGTAAATTAAAATCGTTAGCTGATCCCCATCGATTCAAGCCATCAGACAAAAACTCTAACGTTAAAAGTAAGAGAATTTCTAGAGAATTTTATTCTTTTAATCAAAAAATTGATCATTGGATAAATGGTGATCATCGCAATTTATCGCGGAGACAATCGTCACCTATCACCTTATGAAATTTGTATATTAAAAAAAATAAAATAAATTAATTATGTTACCAAAGCTGCTGAGGATGATTACGTGGACTGTGTCCAATTACTTTTGGATCATGGAGCGGAGGTTGATTCAAGAAATGCGGACAGCCAAACGGCGCTCCACCTTGCGTGTTTCGCACAGTGTACAGAAACCGCAGAATTATTAATTAAATGCGGTGCCAACGTTAATGCTACATATAGAGATGGAAGAACAGCTCTGCATGCAGCCATCGTGAAACAGTCTAGATGTCTCGAGTGTGTCAGTCTGTTGCTAAGTGCTGGAGCACTAGTTAATCAGTGTGACATATACGGGTACACCCCTCTTCATATGGCTGCTCTAAATGAATATAGTTCCTGTGCTTATTTCTTAATAGGTATACAAAAATTAAACTGATGGAAATCTTTACAAAAAAAAAACAACGTTTTCTACTTCTAGAGAACGGAGCAGATATTACAGCTCGGACTAATGGCGGAATCTCAGCTCTTAGCTTCATAGTTCGAAGGACCCCTGAGATCATTCCTAAACTGATAGCTAAACTGGACTCTTCAATAAAAGTGAATGATCATGAAATAGGCGATGTTGACTGTGAGATTAAATTGGACTTCCGGTTGTTGGTGCCAAACATGGACAAGGGGGAGACTGAATTGCTTCTATCTTTTATAGAAGTTGGACAAAAACGAATATTAAGTCATCCGCTGTGTGAAACATTTTTGTTTTTAAAATGGAAGCGTATAAGGAAATTCTTCCTAATGAGTTTATTTTATCACGCTGTCTACGTTTTGATGTTTACTCTTTATGTAACTGGAGTATACATAAAACACTGTGTAAATGATAAACCATGTAAAGCTTCGAATTATGCGTCTCCCCTAGGATACATCGTGGTATTTTTAAATTTGGCTCTCTTGGTTAAAGAGATATTTCAGGTTAGTTTTATTTATTCTATTTCCTCTACATAAACTATTTTAAATCTTTTAATATTTTTACAGATGAGTCACGGCCTATATGGGTATGCAAAATACTGGGAAAATTGGCTTCAATGGTCTATTATTTTTGGGGTATTTCTCTGCGTGGTAAAGTACAGTCATTTAGCAACATTCATATTCAAATAAAACATTTTTCCTAGACTCCCGAAACTCTTACATCCAGCGACTTACTCACAGTTCCGGATTGGCAACATCACGTGGCTGCTTTAATAGTATTCTTAGTTTGGCTAGAACTCATGATGTTGGTGGGAAGATTCCCAATTTTTGGACTTTATGTGCAAATGTTTACAAAAGGTTGCTCATTATTATTGAATCATATTTGCGTTACAACTTGTCCATATTTCAGTTGCTGTTAATTTTTCTAAATTTGTATTGGCTTACTGTTGCCTTCTAATTGCATTTGGACTGAGTTTTTGTGTTCTATTCAGCAATTATCCTTCCTTTGAAAGTATTCCTTGGTACAAAAAAAAAAATCATTTTTTTAAGAACTTTGAATAATCTTAAAACGTTTTCAGGGGACTGTTAAAAACAGTAATTATGATGTCCGGTGAACTAGAGTTTGAAGATATATTTTACGATAATGATCATCCAATTCAATATGCCGGTACATCACATATTATATTTTTAGCCTTTGTAATTTTGGTTACAGTCATCCTTACGAATTTACTAGTCGGTTTAGCAGTAAGCGATATTCAAGTAAGTACCAACATTTTAATTAAATTAATTCAAAATTTATAAAATATTTACAGGGTCTACAAGTTTCGGCGGGTTTGGATAGACTAATTCGTCAGGCTGAATTAGTCGCTCGTTTAGAAAGTTTATTTTTTTCAAAAGTTTTGCATAAGGCTCCACCCAAATTAAAAGCCCTTTGCCAAAGGAGTGCCCTTTTGAGAACATCTCGCTACCAACTTAAATTTATTACTCGACCTAACGATCCTAGAGACACTCAACTTCCTGAAGAAATAAAAATGAATATTTATAAACTCGTCGCAGAACGACGTGACCGTAACCAAAGCATTAAACGGAAGAAACGTGAGGAAAATTTAAGTTTCTTTAAAAGGAGTTTGGAAAAACAACACACAATAGATGGCGATGTCCAAATGAGACCCAAATCGCTTTCAACGGTTAGAAGTAAGATCATTTCGGGAATCCCTCAGAATGTAGGAAGCTTTAAAAAAGTAGAGGCTCAAAATTCTGGAGATTGTCTGGATATTTCTAGTTTAAAGGAACAGATTGCTGAACTTTCACGGAAATTTGATAAGGCAAATGAATGTGTGTTAAAGAAGCTTCGCATAACTACAGAGGAATTGTCTAGAATTAAAATGCAATTGGACAGGAGAACAATTTTCTAACAGTATTAAATTTTATAAAATTTTAACTAGATATTTGGTATCTTTATAAATGAGATCAACGTATTGTACAATATTTGTTTCCTGTAAAATATTATTTATTTAATAAAACAGTTTTTCAATTAATAGTTACTTTCTTTGTATGGAATTTTTGGTTCCATCTGCCGGTAGTTTTGCAGAGATTTCTTAATATTTTTCCGACAAAAATGTATAAAGGATAAAATGGAAAAAAAAGGGAAGGCGGTATCCAGAGCACAAATTAAGAAAGGAGTTCTGAATTTAAAATGCGATAGATTAGAGAAACACCTTAATTTCGGCTCTGTCCGATTAAGGAAATATCCGGACAATAGAAGGAAAATACAGTAATACAAACTTACCAATAATTCGCACATAAACTCCGAACCGTCTTTTAGGTAAACAGTGCTCTTTGCAGCCCCGTTTTTAGGTAGCATTACGCGTTCGATTTTGGATAAGTTTCTAACTTCAACATTAGAACACTTTTCGAGCTCTTTGTAAACAGCATCCAGAATGAGATCGTTTTCAACAATATAAGCAACATCATCAGCAAAGTTATCATGGTTAAATGTGATCATTGCATCTGAGTTTGCATCCCACACCTCAAATAAAATTATGTTTTAATTCAAACACATTAATTGTGTAATATTTCTGTTACTTGAATCTGTTTTACAGCCTTATACCGAGCAGACTCAATGCCATTCCATGCTCCGATGCTCTTCATCAACTTGACCGATGAATGGTTTATAGCAGAAACTCTGTTGCTGTAGGTCTCGCATTTAAATCCCTTAAATTTTTGCCTGCCTTCCAGGAGAAGGACGCTTTTGTCAGCTAGTGTTTTGTGTTTTCCTAAAAGGAAAGGATATTAATCGGAATGTTTCTTATGAAATTGTTAAACAATGTACCAATGGAGCAGGCTAAAGATGTTCCCACAAGACCGCCTCCAGCAATGATGATGTCATAGTTTTTGGCCGGTTTTTTGCATTCATCGGCTTGCGCCTCAGTGCTTAGGGCTCTCGCAATAAAATTACAGTTCCTGGGGGAAATCGCCGCTTTCCAGAGAAGCACCTGTCGTGGCAAAAAATGTCCCATCTTTTTCAGTTTCTCTTGGCTTAGCCTCTGATTACCTATTGATTAGCATTAACAGATTACATTAAACTTGTTTTTCCTATATTTAATCAAGTACTTAATTTCACCAAAAAACAAAGCAACAGCATAAAACTTTATTTATTTCACACCAACCCAAGCTGGCAGAATGTCAACGGAACAGCTGATTTTGTTGTTATGCCGACTAGAGCAGGGTTGGGTATCAATAATTGAAAGTCAGTTCCTCTTCTGACGATTCAATTCAATTTTTATTGAATAGTGTGAAACAAGCAACTTGAAGCAAACAAACCTTTGAAAAAAGCGAAACGGACGTGACGTCACTTAGGAGATTGAAAATATATTTAAAATTATAGGTCTGTTCCATGGCAAAGTCGTTAAAAAAAACCTGGGGCGACCCAGGGCGCTCCATGTACTGTCAAAAAAACCCAGGGCGCCCTGGGTTTTGGTTTCTCATGGAACGACTTCAGAGCGAAAAAGAAGAACAAGAGTGGTTGTCAGTTGCGTTTGTGACTTTGCGCAGAGTTTAGTCGAAGTGAAGTGTTTTTAAAGAAATTAAAGTGTTTTTTGTGGCAATTAGTGAAGTGTTTTAACATCAGGCTTCATCCGCTCGTCGTCGATTCGCAAAGTTGCCGCTGTGTCTGTTCGTTAAATTTCAAACTTAACAGCTCTCTTTCGCTCCAGCATAAAACCCAGGGCTAGTTGGGGCGCCCCAGGTTTGCTGTGAAAATTCTCATGGAACGCTTTCAGTGCACCCTGGGGCGACCTGGAGCGCCCTGGGTCGCCCTGGGTTTTGTCATGGAACAGACCTTATGTCTAAGAAAAGCCTCAGTTCGTCTTGAAAAATATTTCGGGCGAAAATCAAAACGATGTTCGGTAGATGTGAATCCAGAATTTCAATTTGAGGGTAAGGGAAGACATTTGTTGATTCTATATTTTTCGTATCTGCCAATTCTATAATTGAAGAAATATTATAGAATTGGTAGATATATGTATGTAGGTAATTATTCTATTCCAGAAAACGACAGACATTGTATTTAGTTCTTTAGAACCAAAATGACGGTTTACTTACACTTACCTCTTTAGCAAATATGTAACTAAAATTAGAATATCTTTCAACCAATTTTGCTAGGTTCTGAACAAAATAAAAGTTTATTTTACTTTACGCAGCTTCAGGTAAATATTTAACCAAGCCCTCAGTACCAATTACATATTTAATTTCGGATTATTTTAGTCCATGGGCCATTGTTCGTAACATCTTACTTAATTTAAACCATTTCTTACTGTTATATATTTTTCTCTTCGATGTTTTAATCTTGGCATGAACTAAAAATTATACTCTAGTCTAGAGTCTAGCAGACTATTAAAGAAATTTATAATTTTGTAAGAACTCAATTTTAAACTCTGAATTTCTTAATACCTTCTTTCAATTTCCGCAAAGCAAAGATTTTGATATTAAATGCATTACAATTTCAAAGCAGTATTGATAGTTTTCAATTGGAACAAATAAATAGCACGTTAATGTAAAAGAGTCATTTTTCCATAATAATTACATATGTATATGGAGAACTAAAGGTCTGTTTCGTTCACAGGTTTAATCTAGAAGTCTAAAAAGTCGGGAGGATTAGTGGCCTATAGGATATGTATATGTATGTAGGGCTGAAAAAAGGAAAAAACATGCTTTAATTTATATGTTACCCCTTTGAAAGTTTTTTAGAAGCCAAATCGGATTAAATTAAACATGCCCACTTAAAGATGCATTACCCTTAAAAGGCATACCGTATCTTTTAAAATAAATAATGCGATAATCCGTTAAATAGTTAAGAAAACAATTAATATTAGTGGTTGAAAAGGAAAATACCGATAAGAAAAATTATTGCACACACTGCCTCGCATTGTTTGTGGAATGAATTTTACATTTACGTAACGAAAACATGTGGTAAACACAAACAAAAGGTTAAAACCACCGCCCTACTTATTAAGGCGGGAACGAAAAGACAAAATTGGCAAACGTCTTGTAAGGGCTCTTTAAGTTCGTCTCAGTTGGAAGTGTTCTTTCGACCAGGAAAATACATTTTTTTCATACGGGCGTGGGTGATTTTGCTTGCATATTCGGTTTTTTAAGTGAATTAGGCGCAAAAGAAACATAAATAAGTAAAAATGGCAGATTCAGCATCGGCTGCTAAAAATCAAAATTCAAATAATCCTGCAACAACGGACCCAAATGCTCCACCACCTGAAAAGAAACCCGATTTTTTCGAATCAAAAATGTTTCGTCTTCTAACCGTTGGAATCTATTTAGCAGGAGTTAGTGGACTTGGAATGACAATTTCATTCTATTTGCTTTTTTTCTGGGACTCAAAAATGCCAGACATTCCTATTGTGATAAATCATGCGGGATAGACAAATTAAGCAATTGATGAGCATTCATAAAGTAAGTATCTAAGCACCGGAGAAAACTTAATTTTTATAGTTTAATAATATTTCATAATACAAGTAGCTTTGCAAATCCTGAATAACCTATTTACATTTAAAATCCATAAAAAAAGTTCCATTTTCAATATTTTGAATACGGCAAAGAATAATTCACGTCAACTTATGAAAGCCTTTGATTAAATATTTTTAAAAACAATCCGATGTTTTCTTCACATTCATATTTAGCTTAGACCGCGACTACACAGAGGGATAATATTAAAGATGTGAAAGAATTGTAAAGCTTTAGTAAAAATAACAATAAGAAGCCAAAAAAGAGTGTGTTGAAGAAACTTTATTTGAAGAATTAATCGGTCAGTGCTAATCTGCTAATCTAAAGCGATTGCATAAACAAGATTGATAGAGACCCTATAAAATTTTAAATTATGCTTGTGGTCAGTAGACATACCTTTATATTATTATCAATTAATAAAAACTTTATTTTTTAATAATTGTAGCCGAAACGAAGGCATTCTCTTTTCAATTAGCAGTGGCAACATTTTGTTCTTATCATTTTTAAAAATTCATAATAATAACTTTACTAAATAAAAATGATTATGCGGAAATTGTCGAATTGTTAGGAACCTATATTAACGAATCCAAAATAGTTTTCGGCTTCAAGATTTTATTTAAATGTAATTGCAACTATGCTCGGTTGTTTATGTTACCGGTTCCTCACCTCGGCCTTGGAGTCAACCGAATATTAAATATATCTACCTCAGCATCGCATTAGCTGCGGACTACCTAAACAAATTATGTACATTTATCGCCAAATTGTTTAATTTATACCGCGATATTGTTTATTTTAACAAGAGGAACCCTCCCCTAAACTTTTAATTTATAATCTAGATTCTAAATATACTTTCATTATTAGCGTGCATTTGATTTGTTTTGTAATATTAATAGATATTGTATGTCTCACAGCGAATTTATAAAAGGTGCACCTTTAAATGATTAAAAGTACACAAAACTTACTAAAATCATGAAGTAGAGTAAGTGAATAAGTTACTTCATAACTCTTCAGGTGTACTGTGCGATTTAAAATCCATAAAGTCGAGATATCGATATCGTATAACAATCTTTCAGATGAGAGTATTAAAAACACTTTATTTAAGATTCATTATTCATTTGTCGTAAAGTTTTCTCTTATATTTCTGTATTTGACTAATAGTTTTGCGGATAAGATAGGACAGGAAATTTTAAACCTTTTTTCAAAATCTTTATACGGTTTGCGACTACCTCAAAAAAATATTTTCGGGAACACTCTATTTGACTTTCCAAAATTGATCGCTAAAGTTAAAATTCACTTTTTGAAGTTCACCTACTTATACTATAATTTTTCCAAATTTGTCTTTGTAATATTAGGTAAATTTTTTAAAAATTATACTTACCTAAAAACAAAAATAGCTATATACATATGTATACACAAATTAGTAAAATCGAAATAAAGGGTTTCCGTTTTAAGTATTGTTCTCTTTCCGCTATACAATATTTACATTTAGAAAATTTAAACATTTAAGCATAAGCCTGTTGAGCAAATCAATAGTAGTTAAATCCAATAAGCGGAAAGAAAATAAATAAACGCACTGTTTTGAGAAGAACCCTCATACAATTAAACTTGACTTATAGATACTACCCTGAAAATAAACGATCGAAATCGATTAAAAAACGCAAGGGCTATTTCTGCAGACCAACCAGACCGTTTTCGACAATATTAATATTTTAAGGTCGCATCATGAAGATTTTTGAAAATCGGCCTAAATAATATTTTGAATTTCTAATTTTAACTTTGTGGAAATACAGAGATCGATAACACGTGACTCAATAATAAACACACTGAACCTAGTGGAAATATGCATGAATTAAATATATTATTTTAAATGTTAAATTTTTAGTAAACCTATGTACTTGTTGTAATATTTTACACTGAATCATTTAGATAACATAACGAATAAAATTGTATTCTCCTCTTAACTGGATTAACCGTCACGCACTTTGCGGCACGTACTTATGTCCCGTGCTTGGAACTTGGAACGAACTCGAGGTGTTGCATGTGAAATATACACCCATCCCATTTTTTAACACGTACTCGAGTTTGTAGCAAGTGTTCACATTTAAATGACACGAGTAATTACTCGATCGAAGTTTTGATTCAATTTAGTTTGTCATGAACATTCGCAAAGTGAAGATAATCAGTAGAGAGAGGCCAGTGAGTTGTGTACAATAATCGTAAAAAATGGGAGAGGAAAATCAAGCCCCAACCTCGGAGGAGAACCAGGATAAACCGCAGGGCAAGCAGGAACTACCAATTCCCGAGGAGACCCTTAAGGATAAAATTATTAAACTAATTGTCGTGGGTGTTTACATTTGTGGCGTGTCCGGAACAGGATTCACGCTAGCTCTTTATTATTTATTCTTTTGGGACTCCCGCATGCCCGAAATTTACAAGACATTCAAAAAGTTCTAAGGACGATTGAGTTTTATCAATCGGTGAATCCGATAGTGCTTTTGAATACACGAAACGGTCTCTTGTAGTTGAGTTTTTGTTTAAAGTTATTTAACAACAAAAACTTGCACTAAATAGAAGGTGATAATTTCATAATAATAAATAAAAACATAGTTGCTAATTCGTACAACACAAATATCATTCATTTCCAGAATTAGCAGTTAATATGTACGATTACAAACAAAATTTTATAATCTTTTGTTTAAGAATACTTTTATTTACTGTTTTCAATTAATGGTTTTTAGTGCGCTTGAGTTTACACAACCTCTTTTATATGAATAGAAATATCAATTATTGATAATACATATAATTGGACAGGTTTTTTTCAGTAAATTATAACAAAGTACAAGAGTAAATAAAATTTGTACAAAATTCTGCTCGCAGCTTTTGGAAATACTAAGAATATAATTTCAAAAATAAAATCCAATTGGAAATAAATTAAACTCTTAATTAAATAGTAAGAAAATCACCTTAAAATATGAAACAAGTGATTCAATTTTATTTTACAATAACAGTTTTCTTAGTTTTTGAATTAAAGAAATGAAATATACCTCACAAAAAATTTGTGAGGCAAATTTTAATAAAAGGTACCACTAATACCTAAATATAGACAAACAAAATCATTGTAGAATTTATGCATTAGCTTTGCATTATAATTGATTTTCTAGAATTCAAGGTTTTCATTTGTTAGCAACCAATTTGTATTGTTTTATTTTTTAAATTGTAATAAAATTATGCTTAGAGTTTCCTGAGTGTTTAGGAAAATATCATCAGTGTTTTAATTCTCAAATATTGTTTACAATTTAATAATATTATATGGACATAAACTGAATCTTGATATAATAATATTTAATTATACAATTTTATCAATATCTACTGAAATTTTACGTTTCAATGCATTGTATATACTTATACCTCGTGCGCATTGCAAAATTCCGATGGTATCCGAATCGATTTTATACGGAAAAGTGTTTTAAATCCAATTAGTTTAACATTGAAACAAGTTTCATGACTCGACTAAAGATACCTTATAAAAACAAAGCAGGGATGCAACAATTCTACTATGTTTGCATCATTATTTAAATCCGCCTGCAATTAAAATTGATTTTTTCAAATTGAAATAGAAAAAATGTTGCGTGTTTCTTTTAAATTAGTTCTATTGATTTTGAAAGAACCATCAAAGACGAAAGACGGTGTTCACATGAAAAAAATTATGCAAATTTTCAAGACGCTTTAGGTACTTGGGTATCTATGCACCTACATATACCAAATGAATTTGTGTCCGTAGATTTTAATGCTTTATTGAAATAATATGTTTTGCGATTCTTCCTTCGTCCATAAATACTAATTAGCCTATTTGCTTCCTCCAGTTCAATTTAAGACTTTCAGGTAAGCTAGATTTCTCCCACGCAATCTCCACATTTGCCATACTTCAACTTCGAGTTTTTATTTACAAATTCCCTACCGAGTAAAAATCGAATAGTACAAATGATTGAAACTCAATTAATAGTTTGCATGCTCTAAAAAAAATAGACAGCACTGAGAACCGACTGAATTCGAGTCACTAGAAAAAATGGCTTGTGAGAGCATAGTGGAGGAGCCCAAATCGTGACCTACTGACCCCGATTGAGTTTATTTACCCGACGATACCTTTAAAGGCATATCGATTTGTAAGAGGGAAAGGATTTGCTTTTGTGTATTTCGCTAGGTTTTTTTTCGCAGTTAACATCGAATCCTGGACAGGAATTGTTTAGTGCAGTGGTGCATTTCTCTGTGATGATTACAAATTATGAAGACGCTTATTTTAGTGCGGAAGGAATTAAGGAAACTGTGCCGTGAACGAATTTTAAGTTAAGTGAAAGAAAAATGGGATCGAAAGTTAACTCTTTCGAGGATAAAGTTAAACTGCCTGTAACAGAGACGATAAGTCGCTTTTATCAGCCGCAAGGTAACCGAAAAGCCATTAGAATTCTCACAGTTGCTGTTTACGTGCTATGCGTCTCATTAGCGGCGATTATGCTTTCACTCTATTACATATTCATTTGGGATCCAACTATTAAGACTTTTATACCAGGCAAACCTTTAACTAACTGCGGTAAGACTACATTACAGTTTACACTTATTCTAACTTTGTATACACTTCCTCAAGGCGGACCTTTTTCATGAAATGTTTGACCATCACCTATTTTACTTTACTGAATTATTTAAAAGGTTAATTAAGGTAGAGCCAGTGCACGATTCTCATTATTTCGAAATTTCTCTTCTAGAAACTGAAATGAACATTTATATTTATAGAATGTAAAATTTATATAAAATAGTGTAAAAACAAAAACAATACACTCTACTACTGCTATATTACATAATATGACATAAATAAAATTCCCTAAAATTTAAATTATTTTCAGATAAATTCATCATACCGGAGCAGATAGCAATTCGCTTAATAAATTCAACAGAAATATCAGTGGAGCAATTTTATAAAAACATTCTTGTGCATTACCAGCTAAAACATAAGCAGCATTGGAGAAAGAAAGCAATTCAAAATGAGGAAACTTTAAAATCCGTTCCAAAAACGACAAGACATGCAGCAACAACGACCCACGTCCCAACATATCCAAAACCAGTAAATCATATCATTCAAACTTTTTCAAAAATCCGAGAAGATGACGAAGACTATACGGACATGGATATTTTGGAATCCAGTGGACAGTATACGAAGATTTAATTTCAATTAATGTCTTTAGCAACTTAATTACAACTGCCCTGCCTTCTTTGAAATGTATTCAACAAGTTATAATCGTTTCAAATTGATCGCCCTTATACAGATTTTGCATAATTTTTAAGTTTAATAAAAATAATTTTCCAAAAATTTGTTGATAATCAGCCTTTATAGGTTTTTGTGATATTAAATATGTTAAAGAAATTGTCCTTTGAAATAAGTTTCTTTACAAAACTGAAATAAATTGTTCTCACAATAAAACTTTGTGTAAAGAAGTTTTGATTTGGTTTGGTTTCAAGTATATCTTTCAAAAATAAAATCATAAAAATTTTTAAATTTGTAGCTACGCAGTTTTGAATACCTAATTACATATACATATTTGAAAATAAATAGAAGTTATAATCTTTAACTACATATTAGAGAGAAAGAAAAGAAATTTTATATATTAAGGGACTGAATAAAAATGTAAAAAAATATTGCATATTTGCGCTTATATATGTATATACTTATATATATATATTACATTTTAGGGTTTTGTTAAAGTTTTTTAATTGATATCCGTTTTATAAGAAAATGTATAAAAGTTTTTAATAGTTGCTGCATAATTAGCCCTGCAGAATGAGTATTTAGAATTTTGTGGTAATTTTTAATCTACTTTGTACTGTTCAAACACATTTGATTTTTATTTTAAACTGTTGTTCTTCGAGAGGGAAGACAGTTTTATATGTATCTATTCGAAATATTGATAAATTATATCATTTAAGAGGTTTCATCACGTTGTAATTTAAAAAACAAAAATATATTGCTTTTGTTGCATATTCTAATAGAAATGGACTTTTAAGAGCACATTGGTGCAAGTAAAATTTCTGCTCTATGAATTTTTAAACGGACGATGATCACACCTGAAGGCACCATGAAAAAAGTTCGAACGTTGTTTTCTCGAAAGTACTCTTTCGGAGACAATGAGCATTAACTCAACAACCTTTCAACAAACATTTCTTAATAACATTCTACATCAGTTCACAAACGAGATTTAGAATATTATTAAGAAATTGTATGCAAAATTTAAATTCAATAAGTTGAAAGGTTGTTGAGTTATTGCGCCCACCATCTTTGAAAAAGTAGTTTCTAAAAAACGTTTAAAAGTTTGGTCCTGGTGCGCTCAGTTGTGATCTGTAAATATTTATAGTGCAGCTAATTCTGCGAATGTTTACATAGGACTTGAACCAAAATATCCTTATAAGTTCATACTACTAAAATATGCACCTCTTAAAAGATGCCTCTACTTGCTTTGTATCCATCCTAAACACTTTTGTGTGCATCATTGTAATTCCTGTACTTCACATATTTTTTAATTACGGAAAACAAATTCAAAATTTCATTGATTTTCAGAGATTACAAGCAAGTGTCGTCGTGCAGAACTTCAAACTTTCAAATATAAAGAATACTATTTAATTCAATTGTTCATATATACATACTTATGTACATTTGTACATTCAAAACACGGTTCATAATTTTATCCTTAATTTTTACCTACGAGAAACTGAATGTAGTGAACGTTCCAGCTAAGATGGATTTACTAATACTAGAATTTTGATATGAAACAATGTTTCCACAATAGTACAATTAAGGCTAAAATTAAGAATCGTAATTGTTTAAAAACAATTTTTTATATTTGAAAGATTACACAACAATAAAAGGTGTTTGTTTTTCGATTAAATTCAGCTACTAGCTATATTTTTTAATTCGTTAAATTCTTTTCTAATTTGCTACCAGTAGAAGATGGAAAAATCAGAAGAAACCCCTAATAGTATGTTGTGTATTAAATAAATATCCTCTTTTTCTTGCCACCACTAAATTTATTTATACATTACAATGAATTGAGCGAACTAAATTTAATGTAAAGGAGTTGATCGTTTTCTATATAAACGTCTTTCTAAAGGGGCATTAATTCAAGTTATATTTTATTTTGAAAAATACAATGAACATATTCGATACAAAATGTCCGCAAATTAAAGTTTAAAGAAAACCCAAATTCTACAACAGAATTAATTACACACCTGCGGGCAATTTGATACGAATATTTCACGAAATTGTAGTTAATAATTTAATTAGATTTATATGAAATTGTTTTGAAACAATATAAAGCAATATACATTGAGGAATTGTGAAAATACGTAATATATTGTTTCGGAGTACTTGGTACAATCGAATAGTAAATTAAAACAATTAGGCATATTTTGATATTGCGAAATAAATAGGTTTCTTGTGAATAAACTGAAATGAATTTTTAAATGTTTATTTGCTTGTTTGATTCATATGTCTGTCCCCCAGAATTTAAGTCAGATCAACATTCATTATAATGACAATAACATCTATGTATAACAAAAAAGATTCTTTTCATTTAATTGTATTTTTTATTTCAAAAAATTGAGATTTTTAAGAATGTATTGTACCGCTGAGTGCTTACACATTAAATTCAAAAGCTGCCAACGAAAATCGTTAGTTCATTTTGTTTAAACAATATTTGTTTATTTTTTGTCTATCAAGTTCAAAAAATTACCAGTAATGAAAAATGAGGGGATAATGATCAAAGAATCCTTTGAACTTGTTTTACTTAAGTTGTTAACATTAGAATATTACCTTAAAAGAAATTAACATCTACACTTCATTTTTTCTTCAGAAAAATTAAATGTATTACAAAAATGATTTCCCTTACTAAATGATGGCTTACTGTAACTTACTGACAGTCATGCAAATAAAAAATGGAAAATGGTTTAGGACATACCTGTTCCACTCACATTATCCAGGCCCATCTATGCATAAGATAAATCAGACAATAGTTGAAATAAAAAACGACACAATAAAGTTCGATCTTAAAACAGAACTTTACTAGATTTATTTATTGACTATAAATTATTAATCAAAACAAAAAAATATATATTTAAGTTAAATTTCCTTCAAAAATTAGGACAAAATTTATTTGATCAGCAGTCTATAAAATTACGTTTATTTTTTTTTTCTTTATTATTATTTATAAAATTCTGATTTGTGGGCGACACATCGAACTCAAAAAAGATAAATTGATTTCTTCCTGCACCTGTCTACTTAAGTTATAAACGCAATCGGCGGTAGTACAAATACATAACTATAGAAACGAAACAGTTATAAAAAGAGTTAGTACAAAATTACTCAGAAAGTAGTACAAAAACAGAGTGAAAGAGTTAAGTGTGCCCAATATAAATGTACTTTGGTGAACAATTTGCTTTATTTACGGAATGACCCATTTACCACTTAGTCAAAAAATGAACAAAAAATGAAGAGTGATAATACGTAAAATTATTATTATTGAGACACGACTTCTTTATAAGTAACTACAGTAACACATTAAGTAACTACATACATACTTACATTGCTGACTTCACTTGCTTCTTTTTAATATTTTTTTTAAATATATTTTTTTCATTTTTTTTTTTTAATTATTCTTTTTGAATGTTTTCTTTTTGGTTTAGGTGTTTCTCAATGGCAAAAAGCATTTACATATTTCTTTCTCTCTCTCTCTCTCTCTCTAGTTGACATTGGACATTTTGTACATTCATCGATAGCAATGATAAAAAAAGGCTTATTCTGGCAAGAGGCTTAAATTATTATCCTTATCAATTATACGCTCAATATATTATGTTACGTTTTGTTGAGCCCACACACGTAATGCATATAAAAGACGTTGCTCTATGCAGTTTCTTGTTCAATAAGTAGTTTGCAAAATTTTCGAAACGTCTGTTCATAAGGTGTATATGAAAAATTTTCAAGGAAACGTATATCTAAGACTTCTCTTGTCTCGCCCATATTTCTTTTATTCTGCTATTTTACAGACTAGACTAAAAATAAACGAAAACTTAAGTTTTTGAATATATTGAGACTTTGTATGTCTCATAATATGTACAAATTCCCAAAATCCTTGTTAATTAAAATGAAGTTTATTTTGAACAATTTTTTCAAGCAAAGCTTAAAATACTCTAGACCTAGACTATCCCAAAGATTCATTCATTAAAAATGCATTATAATACTTAAATACATTAACTAATCTGCATCTAACTATTGTCATTAATTTAATTAAAAATAAGATTATTTAGATTTGGTTCGATTGGTTTCCTGAATTTTATAATTGGAGAAAATAAAATGAACTGAAATAATTCATCTTTGTGATATAACTTATCCTTGAAAACTTCCAGATTACTACAGAACAGAACATCCCTGCAAACTTATTTCCAATTGTTTTTTTTATTAGAAAAGTAGATATGAATTTGAACTGTTTTAAATCGCTTAAATTCTTACATAAAAATAAAGCTTAATATATCCTAAATCCTTAGCTTAGAAAAACTTATAAAAACCGCAAATGTTAAAATTATAAAAATAACATCGAATTTTTATTCCGGAAATCGAAATACAACAAAATCATAAAAATAAAAGCTTTATCTAAACATCTCTAGCAGAATTCGTTTTTTACGTTAAATTTGCGACAAGTGAAAAAACTCCTACTTTATTTTCGTACTACGCTCAACCGGTCAAGATAAACTTTTGTTTGCTAAAATTTAATTTTATCAATTTTGTTAGGAACACATAACTTATCCGATTAATATTTATTTTTTATCTTCTTATCCACTATAAAGACGTAAGTTTGCCCTAGAAGTTACGTTGAACCCTTTCGGGATCGACAAGTTTAGCCCAAATAGTAAGTCGGCTGTCGGAATACAACTCAGATCGTCAGCCAGTTTTCTTAAACGTATACTTTCTGATATGATTTTTGATACTGAGTTGTAGACACAAACCACCGATGCAATCTTTTATGCACGGCTAGATTGTAAGGGCAACTTTTTTCACTTTGCTCTAAACAAGAATACAGAGATTATATTCTCAAATATAAAAATTTGCCCAAAGGCATTATAAGAGGTTCTTTGATAAAATACCTTTTAAATCTCTTACACAATGTAAAAATGGAGAATTAATTTTCAACCTTTAATAAATGAAAAAAGATGCTGGGAAATCAATAATAATTATTTAATAGGAAATCCAATTTCAGGTGACTGACGTGTTTGTGACGGCTTTAAAAATAATCGCTGTTCTCTTGCTGTTCGTGTAATAATTTGAACTTAATCGTTAGAATTCTCGTCTTCGCATGTTGTTTCGTAGACTCCGTAATTACTCAAAATAGATATAGGAAACCTCGATCTTCCAGGATATATCTGCGTAGAATAAAAACAATTTTACTATAGATTTTACTAGCTACCATTGTTCTGTTAAATTTGAAAAGCTAACAATATTTGCATAAAATTGTTATATTTTTTGCGAAATTTATGCCTGCAGCAACTACAGGTTTATTTGCCATGACTTTGTTTTTAAGAAAGGTAGTTAAGCGAAAATACAATTCAAGAATTCTAAGAGGTTTTACTTTAATGCTTTTAGTAAAAAACAATGATGAATACGACCGAAAAGTACATTGCTTTATTAAAATTATCTCTAATAGCCACAATTAAATATAAAGATGTACGCTACTATAACATGACTTAACTGCTTTCTGGTATTGTGTAAGACGCTACAAAAGGCCCCAAATATTAGTTACATTAAAAAAAAAATTGGGTTAGCATGTTTTTCTGAACGTGAGCAAACTGCACTAGGACTCAACAAGTAACAGTGGTACATTGAGACGTATAAGTTCCCGAATATACCTTTTTTCAAAAAAGTAAAAATTATATTAATATCAAGTACATAATACGCATCTTTCCGTGAAAATTTTCTCTTAACGAAGTTATTACTTGTTTCTCAATAAAATAAAGCTACAAACGATTTATAAATAAGGCAAAATACAATAATAATAAAACAGTAAAACAAACAAGACTAAAATGTTTAACAAACTAGTTGTACAATGGAATATTCTTTGCATTTAAAATTCACTTGTTTACCTGGAAAACGAAAGAAAAGAAACCTACAATTAAGAATAAGAAACAAAAAACAAAATTTAAATTCAACACATTTATCCGGCCTCAAAATAAAATTGTTTTTAAAATTTATTTACTGATGGAACGATTCACTTAAATTTAGTATTTTTGTTGACGATGTTGTTTATATTTTTATATTTGTTTGTAAAAATTTCCTTTTTTCTGTTTAATGACGTGACATTAACGTAATTTAAACTAATTTTACCAGGGAGAAATGAATTTAATCGTTCGTCGGAGATCAATGGGTTGGACTCTGAAAATGTGAAAAATGTACAAAAATTGTTAGTCGATACTTCTAGATGTTTTAAGTACTAAGTTTACATACTACATAAATCTTACGAATTTATACAAAACATGCAAGTGCCATTACTAATATAATTTACTTCTAGTGTGTGTTTAGTTTGCTTTCATGCAATTTGCAATTAAAATAATTTCACTGACATTTTGAGGAAACATTCATATTTTTCTTCTCCAAATAAAATGATAAACAAAACTTATACTGAAACTCAGCATGGATTAATTGTTTGAAGCACTACACTTAAAGGCGTAACGGAGGCCTTCTGATTTGCCATGAATGTTCGATATAAAATTATTTTAGTTTTCTATACTTTAAAAAATATTAACTCATTTTCAATTCAATCAATTAAGAAGACTTTAAAAGGAACAAGCAATCAAGATCCGTTATTTCAATTTGATTTAATTTACTAAAGCTCTTCTATTAACATAACAATTTGTAAATATAAAGGTGAATAAATGCGAGAAATAATCTGTTTTCTAATCGAGTTCCATTATTATACACATAAAGAGTATTTAAATTAAATATATTAAGAAAAAGATTTTAAAATCTTAACATTTTTCAAACAATACTTTCATGCAGAATAGGACCAATTGTTTAATAAGTAGCGTATATCTCGCAATATCTTCTATAGATATTTACTAAACTCGATAAAATTGAAAAGTGTGACAAAATCATAGCATTAAAAATTAAATAAAGCAAAAGCTAATATACGTGTATATTTCTGGTACGTCTCAATTTCCAGTTTATTTGTTAGGCTGGTGCACACTAACTTATGATTTGCGAAGTCAATTTCAATCTTAATTATCACCTCGATATATAAATACTACATAGGATGGAAATTAAGATTATCAAATAAAACTTTCTAGCTTTTAGAATAGTCTAGAAAATAAGATGCATTCCGTTTTTATATAAAATTATCAATTGATTTGATATTAACGAGATGTAAATAAAGATATATATTTGACCAGGTATTTCGCATTGCAGAAGTTAACATTTGTTGAATAATTTCTATAACAAACACTATACTTAAGTTATTTTTAAAAAATTATTATAATTTGCAATAAATTCCAAAGTGTGCAAGTATGGAAGAAAACATTATTATTAGGTAGCAAGATCGCGCTCAAAGCTCAAAGAAAAATATTCCCATTCTCGTAAAAAACCAATGAAAAAATTATCATTACTCGATTTTAATTTATAAAAGGATAAGGGAAGATAAGCTCTGCTTGCGAAAATGATTCTAATGTTAAACTACCAAGTTATCTAAAAGTATAAAACACGTTTCCTACTTCACATTGTTCTTCCAGGTGGGGCCATAGTTCTTTGAATGTCCTTTCAATAACTTCATACCTGGAAATCCAGCAAAAAAAGACCAATTAAATAGAGCCCAAACTTGTAATATTATAAAACCCATTGCATTTCAGCTACACAAAAACAACACATTTCTGTAATTACTCAGCTGATTATGTTAATTTTATGTTTCACATCTTTCAGTGAATTTTGTTGCAATGCAAAGAGTTAATAAATTAAAATTCAATACATACTTTGCTTCTAGTCCACCGCCAGGAGGTAAACCCTCGATTTCTTTCATATTAAGTGCTTCAAGTAAGTCAACATATTCATTAATTTCATTGCACATATGAACTTCTGAAAAGAAACAATTTTTTATTAAAAACAGTAATGGTAGAAAAAAATAGCTACAACTTTTATAACATAATCTAAAAACAGTAAAATCAAACAAGGGGAAAACAATTATTCTTATTTTAACTATTTAGTTGTAAAGTTATGTTTATGCATTGCTGGCATTATGAATTTTATTAACACTTAAATGATTTGCATTTAAACATGAAATATATGTGCTGTTTTTCATTTATATGGAATAGTGCGAAGGTTTCTTAAAAATATTAAATATTCAAATGTACTCGATAGGCAGAAGCACTCTTATTATAATAGAAAAAAATCATGCTTTTCAAGCAGGACATTAACGAAACTAACAAATTGATTGAATCTAAATCTAAAAAAAATGTTAATGTGGCAACATACCTTATGCTCACCGTCAGAATATTGTTTACGTTAAAGAAAAGGAAAATTAGTATGAAGCTTTCAGTGAATAAAAATATAGGAAACAGTAAATAAAAATCCAAAACAGGAAAATCCGAGCTTAAATAGAAGAATACTGATATTTAATACTTCTACATTTTATTTACAACAACAATTAAATCGGAACAAATACATTAAAATTTCCATTTTACAATGATTTCTTACATATTTACAACATAACAAGAATTTTCAACTTTAAAGCTTTATTGGTACTTCTTGTCAATTTACAAAACGTGAGCATAAGGTTGTCTAACTCAACAATGTTTCAGAGTTTTCTTTATTCTAACTAGACTAAGTCTTTCTATTGCTGCCTCTTTAATTAACTTATATCCAATCAAATTCTATATTCTAATTGACTTTGTAGTCATTGCCTCTGATTGCACATTTACATATAAGACACTTTCAATTAGGTACTTATTCAAAAAAGTGTATAATAACATGGCCTGAGCATTATTATTTAAAAAAACATTTACGTCGCTAAAACATTGCCATAAATATATTCGCTTCAAATATATTTGTCTAAACTTTTATTAAGGGATGAATTTGGCTCTGTGTTGGTAAACTAAAATTAAAACAAAAGTTTTAACAAAAATATAAATTTTACTACTCGAGATGTTTTGATTTGAATGATTAATACTGTTGGTATTATAAAATGAACAAACTAAGCGGTGGTATCTGATCTGGATATATGTGGTAAGTCAAAATTTAAAAAGCATGCGATTTCGTTACGACAAATATTTTTAATATTTGGCAACATTTCAAATTTTAAATATCGACATGCACATGAAACTAATACATCTATGAACATGTATTGAACTTTAATTTGTTATGGTTTTTTTTTTACAAACAATGTTGAGACTTAGCAAAGTAATCACCGATTATTGACACTATAATAACTAATTTACTCTCTCGATACCAGATCAAAATCCGTTCAACTTTAATACATATACATGTATTTTATTTCTGACAACTTTCCTAATTTCTGAAATTCAGGAGCAATCACGCAATTCGTTTCGATTTAATCGAAAAGACCTTAATAACTGAATTGCGTATCAAATTCCTATAGGAATCATATGACAGACATTCATTCATAATTGAAACGAGTTTCATAGAACTCAGTTTTCAATTCACTTTATATAATCTAACTACAAATTAAGCGCCCTCACAAAACATTATTTAAAAATAAATATTTTGTACCCAAATACGATTCATTTTTTTCATACGTCTTAAAAATATTAATTACTAATAAAGGCTTAAACTATCAACAAGACGGTTTTATTATTACGTAGTAAAGGTCAACTGCTTTCATAAGTTAGTTTAATGTGTTAGAATATAATCTACATTGACTAGCCTTTTGCTCTTCAGGAATTCTACTCTGGAAGACTAAAATGGTGCCATCTGATACAGCTGAATTGTATACGATATTTCATTGAAATTTATATCCAACTCAGTTATAACAGAGCAAGGTTCCAAGTATAGAAAAAGTTAAGTTAGTAGCTAACAAAACCATTCAGACTTATACATAAGTCGTTTGTATTTATCACAATAGTTTTCTTGAAAATATTTTAACATAAGAAAGTTTTTGACTAGTAATAATTACTCTTGGTTATACGTAATTCCTAAGGTATACTTTTCTAAAAGTGAGTAGAACAAGGTCGACTCTACCTATCTTCTTATTTAGATCTCTCAGTTACTTTGTTTAAAGATCAATAATGAGAATTCTCTTTATTCAGAAAAATTAGTAGCCGAGAATGTATTTAAGGGATATACAAGGAGGGTCGGGCCTCTTTGCAATATTTTTAAAAAATATTAATGAAACCGAAGTGTTCCGGAAAATGCACAAATTATAATAATGATCACTTGTTTTTACTATTGTAAAGAATTTTGTATTTTTTGTGCTGATTGCATTCACTTTAAATCATTTATTTTGCATCCGACGCATGCCGACATCCAATATTACTATCCTTCGAAGCAGATTTCGCTCTAAGCCTCTTTAAGTATTTTCCGATATCTTATTGTTTACACCGCAATAGCAGTTTAAGGTCCAAGCACATTTTGTTAATGAATTAATTTATTGAAAGTCACTTTTTCCTGAACTTGATTAAACACTTTTCTTTGAAGTAGGTAAGTTCGACCTTATAGCACCGCATTACTATAATATGGCTTCGTTAAAAACTAGAAATATAAATCAAGCCATAATTTTTTAATACTGGAAATAACAGCAGTAGTTATTGTTTCGGACTTCATAACTAACTGAAAAATCGTTTAGTCGTCTTTTGTGATTATCTAAAATTTATATGAAATAAAATTGTATGAGTTTTATAAGGAATGGCAAATTTAATACTATTAACTGTTCACTCCACCATCGTAACGATAGTAATTTTATAATACCGATTGCAATTTGTTATTAATTATTATTAGATTTCAGTCCAGACACATGTAAAACATTAGTTATCTCTATCCATATCTGTTGAAAAAAACAATTAATAAAAAAAACGAAATTCGGGAAAATCATTAATAAATAATTCGATCATGCATATCCCAGGTTTTTTCATACAAATGTTAGTCCTGAAAATTGTTTAGTATTTTATACGACGAAAGTTTTAATATTGAAAATTATTTCGATTTTAACGAGTGTGAAATATGCTACTATGTTTGTGTTTAACTTGACTTTCACATAAATGATATTAAAAACAAATAATGCGTTTGAAACAACCTCTAATAATGTTTTCGATTTGCTGCTCCAGACGTTTTTCTGCTTCAATGGCCTCAGTTGTAGGACTTGGTGCTCCAGGAAATACTATTATTATAATGCTCATGTTATCACGACTACCCTGTTGAAGAAAAGAGAAAATATTTAGAACAAACTCTGGCACAATTTCAGTGTAAAACGTACCTTATTTAAACAAGTATCAATGACTTGGTTCGACACATGCTCCAAATCACTAGAAATTTTTAGCCTCGATTCAATGAAACTGCATACATCCTTATTAGTCATAACATCCCATATACCATCACAAGCAAGAACTAAAAATTCATCAGTGTCTTTACGTTCTTGGCAAAAGATTTCTGGCTCCGGGGAAACCAATTGTTCGCACTGTCCCTTTTCTTTAACATTTTTGAAGTCGTAATCGCCAAGAGCTCGAGACACAGCTAAACTTCCGTTGACCCTTTGTATCATAACAGTTCCACCAGCCTTCTGGATCCTCTCCGTCTCTTCTGGTAGAACGGGCTTGTGATCTTGGGTGGCGAAAACAGGCTCTCCGTTTCTACATAAAACAGCACGAGAATCTCCACAATTGGCTATATAAATATGTTTGCGCGATATAAAAGCGCAAACGGCCGTAGTTCCGCCACATTTTTCTTCATCGGCTGTAAATTCTGGTAACTGGCGCATAGCCTCGTCTAGTCGCAAAAATCCTGTTCGTATTCCTTTATCATAATCCCCACGTTTAAATTCTTCCGTCTCTATTATACATTCAAGTAAGTGTTTAGCACAATGTTCTGATACTTTGCAACCGGCATGTCCATCAAAAACGGCAAAAAAGCTCCACTCATCTAAACTTTCACCAAGTCCTGTGCGAGCATAGTGAGCATCTTCCATTTCACAACGCCATCCTTGCATAGAGGCAACTGCATAGCGGAGCCCATTACCTTCACCATGTTCATTGTGTTTAACAGTTTTTGGCTTATCCAGAAAACCTCCCATTTTTATCTTTCATACTGAAGTCACACAAGCGGATTTATCATTGAAATTTCACTTCCTGTTTTAACGAGCCTGAAAAAAAAAAAATTTTATCCTATTTAATATTGTTCATTTCTTATTACTTAGGTTCGAATCTAAATTTTCTTGAAAACGTACTTAGAGATCACCAAGTGGGTAGACCTTTTCCGACTTGGTTATTATTACGATTGCTTTAACACATTGAAAGCCAAAATTTTCCTCAGCTAACCTGAACGACATGGCACACAAAATGTTAAAATACACAACTCATATGTAGCTGAATTGGGTGCTTTGATTCCTATAAAAAAATATTATTCATAATTCAGCTACTACAAACCAAACCATTTAACATGACATGTAATAGCTGAATAGATGGGTGAATAATAAAATGGAACAGCCAAAGTGTGTCAATCATAATAAGAACCAGTATTATTTCTTTAAATATTGGGCCCGATTGTGTAATCCGATCGGATCGAATCAAAAGAAGCTTACAAAGGCCCGTTTTGAACTCCTCTCCTCCTCCTTAATGAATTACAAAAATTTCAGTAACCATTGACTTTAATTGATCCAAAAAGGGCTTTTGTAAGCTTCTTTCGACTCTATTCGAACGAATTACACAATCGGGTCTATTATTACTTTTCCACGAGATTTACCAATGATGTAGTTTAGTAGAATGTCTTACAATTTACGGGTTTACTATTTCTTACTGTTCTATAATATTTATATGTGGTATGGGTTCTAAGTAATTTAATGAAATTTTATGACCATGAAAATCATCCAAGCTATGCAAGTAATAATTTTCTGGATAAACAAAGTCATCGGCAAAAAATTAGTCTGAGGCACTCTTGAAGAATATCACAATCGGCGCCATGCAGTCTGTTTCAAGTTACGAGAGCACTTTGAAATTCGAATTTTATAAATTAAATTTCATTTGTACTTACACTTAAAATTGACTGCTAAAAATTAATAAGTTTAATAAGCAAAAATATGGAAAGCAAAAATGAGTCAATATATTTTTATTACATTTAAATTCATTTAGTTAGAACTAACAAACTTTTATAGTTACTTTCCAAATTAGAACTTACACTTCTGAAATACATACTTTGGATGGATATAGTCCATAGAGTTCCTACACAATGAATGCACTTAAAATTACAGCATTGAAGCAAAACAAATGCCATTCGCCACAGAGGGTAAATAGAGAAAAAAAAAATAGGATAACAAGAAAATTCTAATTATAGATTATCGCGAGACCAGAATAAAGCAGTTCAATCAGTCCATAAGTAAGTACAAGAAACGCAGGTCGAGGTTTAGTGCCCCGCGTTTATGTTTAGCTAAAAGGTGAGCAATAGCACACCATTTGTATTATTTATCAAAGAACACGCGTGCAGTGAGTCATAGGACACCTGCTGTGATATAAGTGCATCTTTTGGCTGAAAGATTTCTTTTCATAAGACATGTTTGCCAAATTATTTCATATTCATAATTTACAAGACATTCCAATTAAAATTAACCCTGGTATCATCATAGCATAGATTATGATAGATAGAAATTAGAACATTTTTTGATAGTCATCGTACTCAAAGTATTAAATATGATAAGATGTTCAGTTCCTCTCTAAGATTTCAGGCTTAAGTTGCCCATATATACTTTACACTTTAATCCAAATTTTTAATTCAGCTTCACTTAACCCATCATCACTTTAATTGTTAAAGATCAAAGTAATGTAAAAAACACGTAAATGCTGCCCACAACACAAGTACACAACTCAACACAATTATTAACAAATTCTCTCAATCAAAAAGTACTCTTCATCAATAAACACGTTTAAAATCGGAAAGGCAGACAGAAACTAAAGCCATAAAATTAATTTTGTATCGGCTTGCAACTCAAACTTATTCAGTGTACATGAACGCATTTTATTCTTAATTTAGTGATGATGACTACCTTTAAACGGAAAACAAAGATTCTGCTGTGGTATTTAAAGAAATTATCTACAATTTTTTGCCAATTAACAATGATAACAAATTACTCTTACTTTGAACATGGGCAGTTCTTAATTGCATTTTTTCGGAAATATGTAAACGATTTTTTACTTAAGAAATAAAACAAGCATAAATTCTCTTAAAGAAAAAGTCTGATTTAAAACTTCGCAATCTAATATTGTATTATTTTTACAATAGGATTAAAACAATTCTTGTTTAAAATTTGCTAATAAGAATTAATAAATATGTATATTCATTAATAATGCTTAGCATCTACTGCAATCAATGATTGTCTTTCCCACCTGTAAACCTCGATTCTGCACAGTGTTTTATTACTGCAGCCACTTTTGAAATTAGGCATTAGGAATATTTACTCCTGCCAACATGAAACACAATAAAATCTCAAGATATGTTCCTTATCTCTTAATCTAAATTTTTTAACTAATCGAAAGATAAACAGCAGATTCACAGTTATTAACTTGCGAATGTTACAATGATAATCTTACAAATGAACGCCGATCCGTGGGATACCTCTGTTGCTAATTTATTTATTGTTTTACAATTTATTTTTATGATGCTTTATTAAGTGTTATACATACGAGATATACATACATATGATATATACATATTACATATGTACTAATTTACGTTTCTTGTGAAAGGACGATTTGGAAATATTTTTCATTACTTTCCAAAATAATTTCCTACCTACCTGAGAACTTACGCAATATAATATAACACTGTTTTTCTTTTTTCTCCGTAATGTAAGAGTAGAATTATTGAACTTATTTCATTAATAAATAATAATTATAAATATGGAATCATTTTATTAGGTTGCGTTTTAACTTGTGTATCCTTCCGTTCGTCTACCACTTCTTTTATGTAAGCGAAGTATTAAAAAATTCGCCTAAAAATTATTGTCTTTTAGTAACTAAAAGCTGTTTTTTTCGTTTTCCGATTTGATTCAGGTTACATAGCAAATTTTACATTGAATTGAATTTTAAATGTTGAAGAATTTAAATTTTGAAAAAGTGCATCATATTATTATGATATTTTCCTTTCGAAACTTTAAACGTTGAATCATATAAATTTTTTGATTCTGAAATAAATAATTTCTGATATAGGTAACTATTCCTAAAATTGGATCCAATGTAAAATATCCGGAAAAACCCAGAGCCGGATGCGATGTGAAAGGAACCACAGCTAAAACACATTTTAAAATATTTTTTTTTATGATGCAATGAAATGAAGTAAATTAATATAACCTTACGATAAAAACCGTTAAAAACGGAATTCAAATTTAATTATAAGATTATACTCCTATGTTCTATTATAAAGAATCACCACAAGATAACTGAAGGCGGAGTATGGTGAAAATTTTCAATTTTGCAATAAATATCAACATCGACAAAAAAAAAAGGATTTCGTAGTTTAATTGAGCAATATTACCATTACAATTATTATAAATGTCATTTGTGAAAGGAACGTCTATCAAATTTATTGTGACTACACAGACGGAAGTCGTGGGCAGCAGCTAGTAGGTTATATTAAACAAGATAAATAAAATAATATAGATAATTCCCATCCTGAAAATTTACTTAACCTCCAGGTGATATTTCGTGCCCTTTCCTAAAAATCCGACTACCACCGCGGTATTTAATTGAAGTAAGAAATTACTTGAACATTAGCAGAGGATAAGCATTTTTAGTATTATACAAATTGTTATATTGGAACAAAATTAAATTCCTAAAATAATTTTTTCAGCCATGATCCTGTGTAACTCTACCTGCGAATGAAGTACTGACCGCAACTATTTCGGTCCTTGGATGTTTTAATATGACGTACAAGATGTAATATGCACACTTCCTGTTCAGTTTTAAATAGAATATTGATCCGCAGGAATATGCCGTGTCAGGTATTGCATTCCTTCTACAACTATTGTGCAGGTGCTACTCCACTCACAGTATGAGCCGGAATCTTCTTTAGCATTCTCTGATTTCAATCTGAAAGGAACTAAACTTTCTTCGAAATAAGTTTGAATGATCTGTTCCAGTCCAGCTCCAATGAAATATTTATTTAGAATAATCGAAAGCTAATGGTCCAAATCGTTGAAAGTACGGGCAATTTAAGAATTAATTTTTCCATTATTGACACATGGACTTGACTTGACTTACCTAGCTCTCTTTTTTTTAAATATGTATATGAATAAACAGGTGGATTAAAGAGTGAATCTTGCATGATTTTCGCATGATTCTTCCTACGCTCGGAGGACATTTTGGTAGTAAACCACACCGCAACTGCATAAGAGTAAACTGGGATTGTCTTTTAAGATTTAGGCAAATTATCCAAATAGTTTTAAAGGGTTAAAAGGGAGTTTATTTTTTTATTTTAATTTTAAATGTCTACGAATACCTCGCGGTTTTCTGACGAGCTGAGAGGTTACGTACATTGTAAATGACCCTAACATTTTTTTATTTCTTTTTGTAGGGCATTAGATTGCTTGTTTTATACCCGGACGCGGCCGTCGAATTGCCTGCGAGTGAAAGTGAATTTCAATTGAAATAAAGTTAACACTTTTATTCGAAAATTAAAATCTCATTTTGTGACCATTTCTAGCGGTTCATTTCTGAAAAATCACGGGGGGAAAAATCGGTCTTAGAACAGCCTCTGGCTCGCCGTTTGTATGTTTACATTCATGCGAATAACGCTGAAAGATTTGCATATCTCGACCTAATCGACTCGACGTGCGGGTTATTACAAAAAAATTTGGAAAAAAAAAAATACCTCACACAGCCCGAGGTTTATCTTTTTTACACAGCTCGTTCACCATTTTTCCTTGGTTGGAACTTTTAAGAATTCACACACAGAACACCTCAGACGAACTAACTACGATTTTTCTACTAAATAAACACAAAATACTACCGATATGAGTACAACTCAGCGTCCCTGTTGAATTGCTTAAACGCGAAAAAGTGCAAATTATCTCGGATCTGGCGTACTTTTTATTGAATGAATGGCGGAATCGAAGTGTACTAAAAATTTTTTTCACTGCTTCTTTTTCAAAACAGAATAAACACACTGCAGTTGCAGATGTGTTTGTGACTTAAAACTGCGATTGTGTGCTATCGAAACGCACAACGCGCTGGATGAGTGGCCGCCTTCTGGCTGAGAGAGAGCGAGAGAGGGAGAGGGTGATGTTGCACGCGAGAGTGCGCGCTTGCTATAATTAGAAAACTTCATGACAACATCGCTGGCCAATCGAAATTCTCGAACAATAATTTTGTTGTAGTTTTTCGTTACTTTCAAAATTCGCAAATTGATTTTACCTGGCTGAATAAATGACTAAAATTTCGAGAAAATGTTCACTACGCACATGGGAGAATGAAAGAAAAACTACCGCGCACTGACAGTTTGAAAAAAGGACCGAATGTATTTATGGTGCCAAGACAGGGTGATAACAATTGGCACTTCCCCGCGATATATGTAGAGGGCACTGACATATAGAAATGGACCACTCGCCCCATACAAAATGCCTATGAAGCGATGGTGCACTTTCTCGTCCCCTCTTGCTCACACCATTAACGGATTTTGAGCAGTCAGCTGTGGGTTTGAATTGCTGTCAAATGCATTTTTGGGGCATTAGTCCGTTTTATTTGCATAAATCCATCAAATAATTACTACAAAAATTATAAAATAATTCCTTTTGTATCTTAAGTCCCTTCAAAGGAATGCAAACATTAAATTACCCCTTTGTAAGATACAATTGAATTTTACACAATTTCTAATTTTTCGGTAGAAATTGTGTTATTAAATTATGAAAATTAGTCTTTTCTTATCTCATATTTCAAATTCTTCTTATCTTATGTCGGATTTGCGACAAAAATGGCACAAAAACCACAAAAAAACCTGAGTGGCGTAATACGGCGAATCAATTCGGAATTAATTGCATTTATGTCCTTTTACTGTAACTAAATTAAGTGAAGTATACAGCAAAAACACAAAAGTGCTCTAATTTTTACTTTTCAGTTCTTAAAACAGTTGTTTAGCGATATAAATCCCATATCCAGAAGAGAGCAATTCAACGTTTTGCTGAGAATTTTTCAATGAAAAATGTGTTATTCCATAAACTTTTCGCCGCGAAATTATTTGAGATTTGATGCTACTTTCAGGGGAATCAGATTTAAGCGTGCAGGTTACAAATAAAATTAATATAATTTTTAAATTTGCCGCCTTTTGAAGCCCCCTATCTCGCATAATGCGAAAAAAATAGACAGATATATGCCTTCTATATCTGAACTCTCCTTAGGTGAGAACTTTCAAAAGGTGCACCATTTGAGATAGCAAATCGAGTAGTCCATTTCTATATGTCAGTGGTAGAGGGTCACTTTCGGTGTGGCAGCTCTTTCGATATCGAAAATTTTACGAAATCGAACTCACCACGATTCAACAAACGGCAGGGTTCACACGAACAGCAACTCGTTCCACATATATAGTTCTGCGAATATTAGTTTTCTTTTTATGTATATAAAATAATAATTTTTCCGCGAAATATCGCAAAGTGAATGTTACGTTTATTATGCTATTCTAATAAGATATGAAATTCTAGATAATACAGCTAGTATAATTTTATATTTCATATTTTTAGATAGATAACTTGATAAAAACAGACAAACAATTGAATTTAATTTTGCCACGCATATTTTATTATGTAGAGTTCTCCAAATTTTTTGTTGTTTTTGGCAACATTCACAAGATAATCACACAAACATCACACTTTTAAAAAAAGAACAAGATCTCAATTCAATTGGTCCTTTGACATTTCGAAGTTTAGTATATGGGAAGAGGCTTGTTTTAATCGTTTAACCGTTTTTAGTAGCACACCTTTTAACAAATAGGCAGTCGATCAGAGTGGAACCGAACTAGTAGGGCGCGAATATGCCTGATATTAAAATTACGCCACTTGGTGCCGGACAGGATGTGGGCAGGAGCTGCCTTCTCCTCTCGATGGGCGGAAAAAATATAATGCTCGATTGCGGAATGCATATGGGTTACAACGATGAGCGACGATTCCCGGACTTCTCCTATATAGTTCCCGAGGGTCCGATCACAACGCATATCGATTGCGTGATCATTTCACATTTCCATCTTGGTATGCCGGCTCTTAACTTTTTCACTATTGCTGACGTCTGACTATAGAATTTCACAATTTTCAGACCATTGCGGAGCACTGCCCTACATGTCCGAGATGGTGGGGTACAATGGACCAATTTACATGACACATCCAACCAAAGCAATCGCCCCGATTCTCCTCGAGGACATGCGGAAGATCGCTGTCGAGCGGAAGGGCGAGTCTAACTTTTTTACTACACAGATGATCAAGGATTGTATGAAGAAGGTGGTCGCTGTAACCCTCCATCAGAGCGTCATGGTGGACAACGAGCTCGAGATTAAGGCTTATTACGCGGGCCATGTCCTGGGCGCGGCAATGTTCTGGATTAGGGTAGGATCCCAGTCCGTCGTCTACACAGGGGACTATAACATGACTCCTGACCGGCACCTAGGTGCGGCCTGGATTGATAAATGCCGGCCAGACTTGCTTATATCTGAAAGTACTTACGCTACCACAATAAGAGATTCGAAACGTTGCAGGGAGCGAGATTTTCTTAAAAAAGTCCATGAATGTGTTGCAAGCGGAGGAAAAGTCCTGATCCCAGTTTTCGCCTTGGGAAGAGCTCAGGAGCTTTGCATTTTGCTAGAGACTTACTGGGAGCGCATGAATCTAAAATATCCGATTTACTTTGCTGTGGGACTAACTGAAAAGGCTAACGTTTACTACAAAATGTTTATTACATGGACTAATCAGAAAATACGAAAAACCTTTGTTCAACGGAACATGTTCGATTTTAAGCACATAAAACCCTTCGACAAGGGCTACACCGATAATCCAGGTGCTATGGTAGTTTTTGCGACCCCTGGAATGCTTCATGCTGGTCTATCTCTGCAAATCTTCAAAAAATGGGCCCCCCACGAGAACAACATGGTCATTATGCCTGGATATTGCGTACAGGGCACTGTAGGTCATAAAATTCTTGGTGGAGCGAAGAAAATTGAATTCGAAAACAGGCAAGTCCTCGACGTTAAAATGTCTGTTGAGTACATGAGTTTCAGTGCCCACGCAGACGCTAAAGGTATAATGCAGCTAATCCAGTATTGCGAGCCAAAAAATGTCCTCTTGGTCCATGGAGAGGCCGAAAAGATGAGTTTCCTTAGGGGGAAGATAAAGGAGGAATTTAAGATCGAATGCTACATGCCGGCGAACGGAGAAACGTGCTCTATAACCACCCCAGTGAAAATCCCTGTTGACGCATCTCTGTCTCTTTTGAAGGCCGAAGCAAAGCAGTACAACGCTCAACCGCCTGATCCAAAAAGGAGGCGCTTGATCCATGGCGTTTTGGTTATGAAAGAAAACAGAATCATGTTAATGGAACTCTCAGAGGCTTGCAAAGAAATTGGAATTAATAGGCACATCCTTCGCTTCACCTCAACATTAAAACTGGACGACCCCGGCCCCATGATGAGAACCTGCGAGAAGCTCTACAATCTCATGCAGGAGAATTTAACTGGTTGGACGGTGAATTTCAAAGACAACTGTTGCATTTCTATAGAAACGGTTGAGATAAAAATTGAAGGCGAAGATGAACAAAAGAATAAAAATATACTTGTTTCTTGGACGAATCAGGATGAAGACTTGGGTGCATACGTTCTGGGGCTTCTGCAAAATATGGGATAGCATTATAACAGGTAGATGTAGTAACATGTAGATTTTAATATAAAAGTGAATTTTGTTGCTTATGTGGTAACGTACCGTTGCAGCAGGGCTGCTATTCTAAATTCAAAAATAACTTGTACGTAGTGTACATTTACATTATACTATTCTTAAGAATATTGAAACTTTTTTGAGATAAATTCAAATTTTTTCTAATTACGTGTTTTTCCATTTTAGAACCTTTGATCCGTACGTTTTCTACAGTTTTCTTTTCTATTTACGGACGCTAGAGCTAAAAGCACAAATCGGGTAGGATTAAATCTTAGAAGCCTTAACTGAAAAATATAAGAGCTCAAACTCAAAAAATCAACTCTTTGAACCACACGTGTAGTTCTAGCAATTTAATTTGAGTGAAAGTATACAAATTTTTTGTATTGCGAAGGAATCAATCTAAAGGATTTTCGCATAGTCTGAAGTGAATTCATACTATACTGCATGCACTTTTCAACGCAAGGTGGTACGTATATTAGAAAGGTACTTCATTCTATTTATTCTAATTAAATAACTAAAAATGGAAAGTTATTCAATAAAAATGTCAAATATATTCCTCATCTTTTTTCTTTTCAAAAATGAAAAGGTGATTACGACTCAAGTGTAAACAAATTAACGTTCAATTAAGCAAAATGCTCTTATGCCGGGAATTTGGTTTTCACAGGTGGGTTTTATTCATTATCCCTTTGCAGCTTTTGCTTTACTTTTTGCCTTTTTCAAACGCTTCAATCCGTCCATGTTGCTCTTCATAAATTGGGCGTACATAGACATCATCTTCGGGACTTCCTGCCTCTTGACTATCGTGGATATCTATATGCAAAAAGCATTAATGAGCCAAGCTGGAAAACGAATTGACTGCGGCTGGGAAACCAAAACCTAACTCGGTTTCTCCTTACCTTTTTTGATTTGGATTGAGCTCTAACTAAACATAAATATTCCTCTGGCTGTGGGAGCGGCGGTTTACCCTCTCTCGGCTTAGGCCTTTCGTTCCCATCGTCTGCAAAAGCATCGCTCTTTTTAATAATTTAATTCAGAATTTTGTTGGGGCTTACTTACACCTCTTAAATGTCACAGTAAATGAGGAATCATTTCTAGCTGTCGTTGCTAATTTCTCCAGCGATAGTATAAACTGAAAGAAGGAAGAACAACGAAGTGTTTCATTTATTGTAAGCAATTCTAGAAGATGCACGTATTTCAGAAATTACCGACGAATTATCAACTAAAACCATTTTAGTCACTGTAAACTTATTACGTTGCCAGTACTGATTAAACGTGTCAAAAAAGAATTTCGAATTCGATACTCATGTTTTGGGTTCCCAAATTAACTTCGAATAAATAATTAAACACGAAAAATAGGTTGTAAATGTGCTATTTGTTAGTTATATTTTCGTAAATTATTTATTTCGTAGATGCAATCACAATTTATTGACTATTTAAAAAAATATCTCAAACAAAACGAACGCAGTTAAGTTGAAATTTCGAAATGGAGCACGTGCTGCGAAAAAATTGACAGTGATTTGTTGTTATATACGCCTGTGACACAAACACAAGGGGTTTTGTGGGATTTTTGCTAACAATTAATTGGTAAAAATGCCACCGAAGAGGAAAAACTATTCTTATCATCATGGACAAAAGAAAAAATTCAAAAAAACAACAAATCCTCAGGATTTTGATAGAAAAAAGAAGAATATGAAGTTTATAAAGAGAAGTAAAGAGACCGAGGATTTGCATAGAAGGCAGAAAATTATTGAAGATAAATATAAAGAGGAAGCTCGAGGCAAGGAGAATTTATCATCAGAGAGTGAATCAGAAGAAGAAAATCCTTTTGAGCAACTTTTGTCGAGGTTGAAGCCAGGCACAGGTAGATTTCGTGTTAAAAACAAAACAAATGGCCCTTCGTTTTTAACGTATTTAAATCGTTGAGTTGGGGATAGAGCTCATTTTAGGTTTAAATTTTGGTTGAACCATATTAGTTCAAAAAAAAATATTCCCTTTTAATTTGCAGATCGTCAACCCAACATAATAGATAGTTCTTCAGATGAGGAAGCTGTAGATTCGGAAGTTCTAAGTGACGACGAATTGGAAGATGATGACGAAGAAATAGAAGATGAAGACGAAGAATTAGGAAGTGATGAAAGTGAAGCTGTTGGTATCGAACTAGGCCAGAATGATGATTTAGCCAGTGAATACAGCGAGGAAGAGTTATCTGAATCGGGAGGAGCCCAAAAATTAGACTGTGATAGTTCAGGGGAAAGAAATAAAGTAGAAGAACCTGAACTTATTGAAGAGGAAGAGCTGGACGAAGAAATTGAAACATCAGAATCTAATTTAAATTTAGATCCATTTTCTATCCACTTAGAAAAATGTCTTGCACAGTCACATATCGATAATTTGCTCTCGAAACTACCAAATATCGAGAAAACTAATTTATCATGGAATGAGTTAGGCAACCTCATTGTGGAAATACCAAAAAAAGGACTTTCAAGCAAATCTGAAAACATTAAGGAAGAAAGGAAGAAACTCTTATTAGACGATGCACTAGAATTTGCTAGTAAAGGTGTGCCTCCGTCGCTACTTGACCATAGAAACCTTGATTTAAAAAAGAATTTTGTTAAGCAACAGTTGATTTCAAAAGTTTCCGAGCCATCTGAAAATTCAAAAGAATCTATGCTCTCGCCGCTGCAAACGGAAATATTTTCTATTATCAACAATTATCAGGATTTATTTTATTCACAAAGAACTTTAGACAATGCTGATGAAATTCGCAAGGTATATTGCTTGCATTCCCTGAATCATATGCTGAAAACTCGGTCAAAGATTCTTCATCATAACGCTAGGCTTTCTGCTGAAAGTAAGAAGGATCAAGCCATTCTCTCTGATGTGTTCCGCGACCAAGGCCTAGTAAGGCCAAAGATTTTAATTATTTTGCCTTTTAAATCTGCTGCTTTCAAAGTTATTAATATATTATCGTCTTTGCTGTTTGGTCCTGATGGTACGATTAATTGTTTTTTTTTGTCTTTACTTTAAATTGCTTTTTTACAGAGAAAACAAGGTCGAAATATGTTCTACATTACAACCGCTTTGTGGAAGAGTACACTGGAGACACAATTCGATTTCCTAAAACGAATCCTAAACCTGACGACTATGAAAAAACATTTTCTGGAAATACTGACGACACATTTAGGATTGGAATTGCGCTAACTAAGAAGTCTATGAAACTCTACACTGAGTTTTATTCGTCAGATATTTTGCTAGCATCGCCTCTTGGCCTGAGGATGATAATTGGAGCACCGGGTGACGCAGAACGCGATTTTGATTTTTTAACTTCGATTGAAATCTTGATACTTGATCAAGTAGAGCTATTTTTCGCACAAAATTGGGAGCATATCATACATGTGCTGGACCACATGCACCTGCAGCCACAATCAGTTCGAAACACTGATTTTTCTCGAGTGCGAACTTGGTGTGTCGATGGATTATCAAAATTCTATCGCCAGACAATACTTTTAATGTCTCATGAATTACCTGAGTTTCGAAGTTTGTTCAACAATAAGTGCTTTAATTATAGAGGAAAGGTGAAACAAGCAAATCTAATTGTAGCTGGGAGTATACGGAATGTTTTAGTTCAAATTCCACAAGTAATTTATATGCAAACAAAAATCATTTTTTCTCAATAGCTAATACAAAGTTTTCACTTACAGGTTTTTCATAAAGTAGAGGTCTCATCAGTGCAAAAGTCATTCGATATACGTTTCAAGTACTTCATTGAGGAAATTCTTCCGCAATTTAAAAGCCCATCTATGTCGCATTGCATGATTTACATTCCCAGCTACTTTGATTATGTGCGGCTGCGAAATTACTTTAAGTCGGAAAGCGTTAGTTTTGTTCAAATATGTGAATACACAAAAGATGAAAAGATAGCTCGAGCTCGTGACATGTTTTTCCACAGCGGAGCACATTTTTTGCTCTATTCGGAAAGAGCTCATTTCTTCAGAAGAACAAGGATAAAGGGAATTCGGCACCTGATCATGTATCAACCGCCTAATTGGCCTCACTTCTATCCTGAGATGCTTAATTTGATGCATGAAGCGAATCAGAACTCTAGAGATGGTTTAGATACATCGATGAGCGTAACCGTCCTGTACACAAAGTACGATATACTCCACCTATCAAATATTATTGGCACAGAACGAGCGCAGAAGATTTGCCAATCTGCGAAGAGTTCTCACATGTTTATGACTGGAGAGTAGCATGTAAAGGGGTTTTTAAATAAAATGATTGATATAATATTTACATTTGTTTTTGGTATAATGGTATAATAAGGTTTTTATATTTCAGTGCTAGAAAGTTTTTGGAGCCAGACGATATTGCGACGAAAGAAACAATGTTGGTCGAAATGGGTTTTTCTGTTTTAGGATAAATCAGGGAAATATTAAATAAAAATGCCAGAATTATTTATAAAATGTTTCTTATAAAAATACGAACTTTTCAGTCTTGCTAAATTAGGAAAATAAAGTTAACTCAAAGTGATCACAATATTTCGAAATATTTAGATTTTATGTACAGTTCCTAAACGTAGAACTACAAAAACCAGAGGTATTGTGTGATTTAGTTGAGGAGTTTCGTTTTATGAATTGAATCACATACCAAGAATACAACAGAAAAACTGCATGATAAATCGTAATACCACTTTTGGACAACTCTTGAATTACATTGCCTACAGCTTTAGATTTACTACATTCTTAATAAAGTTAAGGACTTATTTAAACAAATGTTTTGCGGTAATAACTGTATACGAAACTGGTTAATCTTAAATTAAAGAAACAAAATTTCTTACGAATTGTTTATCGAAAACCTCGCGAAATAATTTATTACGAAAGAAAACGCAATTTGTGAGACTACTACCATATACTAAGAAATAACATAAAGACATAACATAACATAACATAAAGATCACATACAAGAAACTATGAACGCTTTTGCCTCAGCTCGAAATTCGCGATGCATCGAAATTTCCCAGCAATATCCCAGCTCTAAAAGAGAATCTGGGAATTCTGTGAGGTTCTTTCTGAGCTGCTCGTTCGTAGCTGATTGCGCTAGGGGAGGGTAGGGATATTTGGTGCTGTGGGGTGCGGGCGCTCATCAGGCAGCCAGAGACACAAAAAATTTCAATAGGATGTAGCCTGTGCCGTTTTTCTGCGCAAGGGGCTTGTGGGACTGCCCCAACGTGAAGCGTGAGGGAGTTGAGTTTTTCTACGAATCCTCTGAGATGTTATTTCTTAGTCTATGCTACTACATACCTGTACCATCCGATACCCATGATTACCAACTTTTGCATTAAATATTACACCAAAATTAAGTGGCTTATTCGCTTTGAATCTGAGTTTGGCCTGATTTATCTGTGTGCATATAAAAATATTAGAACCCAATCCCTACGCCATTTAAACTAAAAATCATCACGACGATATGTTGACGAAGAAGAGATGATATTCGAATGGATATAAAAACTGTTGGTGAAGAGGGCTCCTTTTAGGAGCGAAGGGCTTGAGTTAAAACTCCCAAGTTTTCAGCAGTAATAAAGGCTAAGATCCTTGCACAAGCTCTGATAAAACATGATTATTTTGACGCTTTGATCGAAAAAATGTATTTTAGTCAAAGGTTACTGAAATGATTTAATGAACATTTTAGGCACATTATTAAGGAATTTTTTCCCAAAAAGATCTTTTATACTAGTCGGTTTTACTGCCAAGGCCAATAGATGTTTCACATCAAAAACTGTTTGAAATCGGTTCAGCTAGCTTAGCATCAATGCTACACACACACACACAGACAAAGCCATCAAATAACCCTCTTTTTGCGTCGGGGGTTTAAACCTAAAACCGACTGACTCATATTCTAATCGACCCAGTTATCTTTTTAAATAACAAATATTACTCACAATAATTCGTAGGGTAAGCACACATCGGTATTATGGATATATGTATATATTTTTGACTGCGCGCAGTAAATCAGAAGAGTAGATGCTTACGAACTTAAAAAAATATATTTATGTCAATATTTAAAAAAAAATTATTCTTATGTGGAATTTACTTACCGTACTAATGTTTATGTCGTTATTGAGTGGACTACAACTGCGAGATACTCCACATGGTACTCAGTTTCATTGTAGAAAAATCTAATAGTACTTCTAAGAAGAGTGTGTTGTCCAAAAATGTTATGTTATAGACAATAAAAAACCATAAATTAATCACTGACTTTAAACCTAAGAAGTATCCTAAACTAGAGCTATTTAATCACAAGTATTTCTGCGAAATACTCCTCTACTACACGGTCTCACAAGCAGTTTACCTTAAAAATCTGTTTGCGCTTTCTGATGACTGAAGGCAAATAACGTTTCAACGGACGGAAGTGTCGTGCTTGTTTTTAGGAAATAATTGTTAGCTGTCATTGTCGCAATTGGTGGCAAAGGAGCGTAGTTCTTGAATTCGTAGTTTGGCGAAGAGAATGGTGAAGAGTTGTATGAGCAAATTTCGTCTTTTACGTCTGTTTCATGAAAAAACAAAATGTGTAAGCCTAGTCCTAGTAAATTAAAAGTGCAAAAGGCTTACCTGTATTACCCTGAAAAGTGAACTCCGGAGGTATGTTAACATTACTTGAAGGCGTATACATTCCAGATTCTCCCATCGGTGAAGAGAATGGAGAAGAATCATACGAGGAAAATTCCTTTTTTATACCTGCGGATGCATACATTTTGCAATTAAAACGTGGGAACTAAAAAAACGTCTGTTACCTAAAGTATCACATAAATTAAATTGACCTGCGATGTTTTTATCATTTCTGCTTGTTGCAAAGAGTCCAGACTCTTCTAGCTCTAGAGCCTGCTCCATGATTAGATCTTCAGCGCTGGTCAGTGAACTGGTTCGATGCTCATTTGTGATGATTTGTTCGATATTTGTCTTTTCAACAGAACTTTTCGATACACTAACAGTTGCAACAGCCGCTGTCTTTTGAGTTCGTTTTGGTTTCGAGCTATATTTCGGTACAGTTTCAAGTAGTTCGCCTGTTTTGTGATCAACTTTGTGACGTCGTCGGGTATGCTTAAGCCAATTCGGAAAATTGGTGAAATCACGAGAACAATAATTGCATTTATATGGCCTTTCACCCGTGTGAATATTTGAGTGCTGTTTTAGTTTTGAGCTGCTTATAAAGCTTTTGTTGCAGACTTTACATACGAAAGGTCTTTGCTCTAAGTGAACCAGATTGTGTACTTTCAGACAACGTTCAGTTTTGTACATTTTACCACATTTTTCACATTTAAATGGTCGACTTGATGAATGATATCTCTGGTGTCTGAGCAAATGAGATCGTTCCGGAAAGCTGAGGTAAAGGTATGCAAATTAATTTACGAATGTTTTGAACCTTATAATAAGAATAATACAAGGAATTATAATAAACTTATGAACAAATTAGATAGTTAAAGTACTTTAGTTTCGTTTCTTGTGTCTTTGTCATGTGTTTCCGTTCGTTGGTTGTGATTGATATTTTCGAATTGCACATATAGTGCAGAGATACGAGAAATAAAGCCCAGCAATTTTTGTTCGTAAGGAAAATTGTTATACTGCAGTTTGGAACTACGGGAGGGACAAAAGTGTTAAATCGCTTCGAGTGGTAAGAGTAGCGGTGACCTGTTCTACTGGTTTCAAGTTCGTAGGGTAGAACTGCGACTTTTTTTAATGGTGTTGACGCAGCAACTAATTTATAATGCAAGAATATTTAGTTAGGTAAAAATGTTACTTACGACTTCTTGCATTGTGGGCACTCGAATGGCCTCTCTCCGGTGTGGATCTTCGTATGATGCGTTAAATTGATTTTCTGAACAAATTTTTGGCCACAAATATCACAGCAATACCGTTTACTATCGGTGTGGATCTTCCTATGCATCCACATACTACTTATCTTTAACCTGAAAATATGTCGCATTAGACTCAGAGGGTATGACGCACTTAGCACCCAGGACTTACAGTTTCCCGCAATCCGGGCACTCCATCACAGAATCTCTCCTGGTGCCACTCTTGTGGCTCTTGGCGTGTTTCTTTAGACTGCCTTCGTTGCTAAAGGCCTTATCACAATCGTTGCATTGAAAAGCCATTTCGTGGGTGCTCTCGTGTACGGATAGCTCCTTGACGGATTCGAACAGCAAATTGCACACCTTACATTTAAACTTGAAATCCGTCTCATGTTCGTCGCTGCTCTTATCGCTGCAAATTTCGGAAACACTCGTGCTCTTCTTCGGCAAGGTGGACTTTCTTTTGTTCTTTCTTTTGTCCCCATCAATGTCCAGGAAGTCGGCCTCCTCGGGCTCCTCAAGCCAAAAATCTGGGGTTAGACTGCATCCATTGCTGCTGGTCGAGGGTATCGTTGCACAGGCGGATAAATCAATATCTAGAGATTCCTCTTTTATGCTATCGAAGGTGCCCTTGAGCAGTGAATTTAGGATTTCCTCCGGTTTGCTATCCTTCATCTTTTCTACCGCATACGAACTACTTAAGAGGTTATAAAAATTCCTAATTGACCTTCTGCTTATCACAAACTTATTTTATCACATTTGCTAAGCTTATTGAGTTAATCACTGCCTTAACTTTGTTTTCGTAATTATTATTTTACAATTGCGCGATTAACCGGCACTTATTTTGTAAAAACAGTTATGGACTGTCAAAGCGACGCTTTGTTTACTCCGCTGCCATTTTTGTTTCGTACAGCGGCACTGCGTAGCTCAGTAAATTATGAAAATGCGCAGAAATTGAGCTATTTTCATAAAACCCACCAAGCGAGTTTTTAAACAGTTCTGTTGTTTTCCATCCATGAAATGCATTAATAAATTTTACTAGTGGTCGTTTTTGTACGTAATTTCTTTGTTTTTCTTATCGAAATAAAAATTAATAAAACGCATTGCTCCGATTGAATCTACACTCCTAAACGCAGCAAATACACAACCCTTTTTAGCCTGGAAAGGGAAGAGAAAACTTCCACTGATTTGTCACTTACCATTTTCACAGGTGTCAACTTTCTGCTGGCAAAGAATCAGATTGCATCAATTTTACGCCAGCCAAGTGTACAAAGGTGCTTATTTTCGTTTCTCGTTTGCTTCAGTGAGTCACACGCATCCCTGGACGGAAAGGGTTTCGTTGTGCCTCTGACCAGAGCATCACCTGAGACCAGCTGACCAGTTAGTGGCTCCAGACAGGTGCGCTCTACCTTGGATTGAATTGCGATCGGGCTACATAATGTTTTTTTTCCATTTTACAGCTTTGCGAAGTGAAATCGCGGTGTAAAATTGATTCAAAGTCACCTCGGAGAACGAATGGAGTAAATGTGTCCAAAATGCTCTTTGTTACTGTTGCCACGATCGAAGGTCTAACCCTTTGTTGAACGACACCCACTCGACGAAGTCTCTTGAGTCTGCTGCGTTTCGTTGGCGGAAACTTTCAACTTTTCGCTTGCAATGGCTCAACCCATTCCTCCTCTGCTGTGCAACACACCACCACCAATTGATTTTGACGACGGCAATGATGACGATTTCGGGGACTTTGAGGGCGCAAGAACTGATTACGAAGGTAAGTGTCCATGGCCGCAAAAGCGGGAGATAACAGCCGAAAAGAACTAGGCTACTTCTAGTGCTCATTTCTGCATTAAAAATTGATCAAGACGGATGTTAATATTTGGGAATGATCAAGGTCGGCCTTATAAATAGTTCCCCTCAAAATTAGTCGATACGCTTTCAATCAGAAACCACCGAAAATAACTGCTGCATTTGCTGGCTCCCTCATCACGCGTGCATAGGCCTCGATGATTTTTTTTTTAGTCCCGCTTTGTCAAGCGAGAGAAGATATATCGCCCTTTCCCAGGAGGGCTTAATGAATCTTTTTGCTTGTTTTAAACCACTGCGGACTGCAGTGCACTTCGTTTTAAGTAGGAATAGACTGATAGGGATAAAAACCACCCTAACATCCTTCCATTCCTGAGGGATGTAGGTCAGGTTGTACCTGGCCCGCAGAGTTTTAAATATGACCGGAAGTAATTATTCGTTGGGTCCCTTTTGCAGTAGTGCTGGGAATATACCATCCTCCCCAGAAGACTTTTAGGTTTTCCTGGAGTTATTATACGTCCAGATATTCTACCAGGTTTTTTAGCTCTGGTGCCGGCATTTATTACTCCTAATGACCTAAAAGACCAACAGATGCATATTCTGTTTATGACTATCACTAATCTTTTCTCTCGTCTCTATTATAAATTGCTTCTTCCATTACGTTCTAAGTTTTAAGAACTAAGTACTTAGTTTTTTTTGCTGTTTTTATATGTGTTTTATTGTCCGGGCCGCCAAGCAAGAAGGTTCTGAACTTTGAGGTTTTTAAATGAACGACGCTGCAGTAACAATTGTGTTAGGATTCTTCAAAGTTGCAATTAAGACGTTTGCATGAAAATTGGGAATTCAATTTCTATGAATAAACATTGGTCTAATGTGTGTACATATTTACAACTACTTACATATTTCGATTGCTGCTGTTGTTAAGCTTTCAGTAAATTTAAAGCAATCTCTCTGGTTAAGCTTATAATAATTTAATTTTAAAGCACCTCTCTGCTGTTCTGCGACACTCTTGATTGCAAAATTAAATTAAATTATAGATGCCTAAATTAAATTATTCTTTTAAAGGATCACTTTCTGCATCTCCGCGACATGAAATTAAAAATGTGGAAGAAAGCTTCGAGTTGCCTCCTTTGCCGAATGATGTTGAATACTCTTTATACACGCCTATAACTCCATCGTCAGTTTTTGAAGCTGTAGCATCGACATCAGCAGATTACAAAAATCCTCTAGATAGTCAAAGCACTGAAAGTGGGAAGGTAGAATCAAATTCAGTAGAAGAGCAAAGTGGAGAAAGTGTGAAAGGTAAATGCGGTTCAGATGGAGATCTTGAGAGCGAATTAAATGCAATTAAATTGACTGAGACACAGATTATCATCACTAGCGATGAAATAAATAGGTCCGAACGAAAGACTGAACGATTGGAAAAATTATCACGAGAAGATAGTCCACAATCCCTGGACTTGAGTACAGCTAATTTGTCGGATGATGAGGATGATAGCATTGGTGAATTTCAAGTTGCAAGCGAAGCAAAATATGATGACAATACAAGTCTGCCGTCCCTTAAATTTGATTCAATAGTTGTGTCCAAAAGTACGACACCAATTTTTGATGAGAAAGCAAATGAATCCAAAGAACAGGTGGACACTCTTCGAATTAAAGATTCTACTTTAAGTGCCTTGCCATCACTTATATCTAGTCAAACAAACTTGGAAGATAAACTAGAAGAGAGCAATGCAAACGAAAACATTAATGATAATCTTGAGGTGTCTCAGGACAAACCAGAAGAGCTTTTTACTGACTTTCAACAATCAAATATTAAGGAGGAGGCAGGTGAAAATACCACGACGGCTGTTGCTGCAGCTACCATCATAAATGAAGAAATTATTTTAAACGAAACTAGTGATCATACGGTCGTAGATGACTTTCAGTTTTGTGAGTTTAATGATTTTACCTTGGATAAGGATGTTCAGGCAGAAGATAAGACAGACATTTGTAACGTGGAAAATATTGCAACGGATAATTTGAGTTCAACTGAAGACAATGTTGTAGATAATTTCACTGGCTTCACTTTCGAAGCTGATTTTAGTCAATTTGAGTCAGTAGATGATAAACAATTAGTATTGGGCCCCGAACCTGAGAAACTACTGAAGATTGATGCGCCAACTATCCTACCGGAATCGTTTGAAAATGATTTTATTGCTGGGGACGATGATGAGTTTGAAGATTTTCAAGATTTTACGACAACCAAAGTGCAATCCGCTCTCGATGATGACTTTGGTGAATTTAGTGATATTGATACAATTAATCCAGATTCAAGCAGAAGGGACAGTTTTAAGTTAAGAAACATTGATGGCAAAGTGAAGCCAATCTTAGATCTCATGTTCCCTGAAGAGCCTGAAGGAAGTGAAGCCTTCTGTGACTCAAAAGGCAATTCACAGCAAAATTCCCAAAGTTCCATCAGTCAGCTTACTACGAATTTGCAGGAAATTGACACGGCTCAAGCGCTAGAATACCAGTGGGCTAACTCTAATATTAAACAATCACTGATTAAGGCGCTTGGCATTGATTCAAGAAATATCGTAAGAGAATGGTAACTAAATGATAAGTATATTTTGTGAATATTTATTTTCTTTAAAAGCTTTATGGTGAAAAGTGGAATAGTTCGGTTCCTCGCTTCGCAGCAAATTTAGTATTCAACCCGCTTGAACCTTTGAGGCCCGTTAAAATTGGCGGACATTCATCAACTTCCTCGGCTAATCAGGAGACAAGACTTGCTGAGAACTCCGTTCCTCCTAAGGGGAATGTTCCTGAGGTCGAATTTGATTGGAACAGCTCGGGTCTAGTGAACCCTTTGGATGGTATGATTTTCTTTTTTGTGGATTTATTTTTCATTTAGCTTTTTAAGCTTTACATGTTACATAGTTGCTTTTGGTTTAGTTTTTTGCTTCATATTTTCACAAAATTGCTTGTATTTTCTTTACTACACAAACCCGAACATAAAAATCTTTACACTGTTACACATAATCCCTTTGCTTTGATATATTCTACATGCAAACTGGTTTCTGTTTTTAGTTTGTACGTATTTATTTTTTGTATTTTTGTTTTTCACTGATATATTAAAATGACCACCTTTTTACTCGGGATGATGATACAAAAACAATTATAATTTATAAAGAAATGATCGTTCCAAAAGTGATAATATGTTTAGTGGGTGAATCAATTCAGAAATTTTTGTTGAGTCCAAGAGGACAGTGTGAGAGGATTGTAATCATAGTTGATTTAAATTTAAAAGAATGAGGAAGCGAGCAAGTCAAATGGTTTTCTTCATCATATCCAGATACAAGTTTTGCGATGCTGTAGGTTTGTTCATCAACTTTCGGATTATGTTTTATCCTAAAGTCGCGTTAACATTTTAAGTGAATTTAATATATTTTTGTTTTCCAACCAAAACGACTTCTTAAAGGAACAATGTTTTCAGTATAGGGAATAGTTACCGAATCCGGGGTCAAATCTTCGTTGATGAACATTTTTTTGTTGCTTTTCCCGCAACAGAATACATACTATAAACGTTTAGACATATGGGATGCATAGCTAAGAAATTTTACATTCATTTTATTGATGAGTTGCCGCAGCGAACTTATTTTATTCCATTTGAGTTTGTTGATTTTGACTCTTAAGTTAACTTCGCCTTCAGTCTTACAGCCTTCAGCTAACAAAACTTATTTTAAGTGCATGAGAGAACAGTAAATATATTTCATAAAATACAGCACTTCCCCATTATCCAGGCTTGTTTTTGAGTCAAAGCTGAATACATAAAAACTTAATCCTCCATTGCAGAATCAAAATTTCCCGTAAAATGCAATTAAATTAAAAATCTATATCTCGAAAATATATATTTTCTTCCTTTGTTCAAAGGCACTGTTTCTACTTTCGTATAACTGTCGTCAATTTTCTTTCTTAATTTATTTTCGTTGATTTTTTAGTTCGGTTAAACGTATATTTTTTTCTATCTCTCATTTAACTGTATCCAGCATCACACGCACACACTTTACTATTGGACCTAGATCAACTAGTGGTGGTGGCTAATCTAGATAAAATAAAACTTGATTCCTCCTCTCCATGTTCATCTGCCACGTTGGAAACACTTGATTATATAAATGCAACTGCATCTACGCGTAACTCTTCTGCTAAACCAAATGTTCCATCAAACACACATGTTCCAAACCATGAATGGTTGGGAAAACATAAAAATTTGATGGACAACAATATAAATGGCACGCGCCCAAACGATTTTAACAACATTCTTGTGTCTGGTGCTAACTACTTTGATGGCAACGTCTTGTTTGGTGATGGTCCTATTTGTATTAATCGTAAAATTTGCTCTTCTGCTAATATCGCCAATACTGTCAACATGATTGTCGCTAACGCTACTGCTTACACTACTAACCCTCATCACGGATTTGATAATGATTTGCGTAATGACTTGTTCGACCGATGTTTGGATTTTAGTAAGTGTAGCCTCTATTCATTTCTATGATATTTCATTTTCTGTTGTTCTGCATGCTGTACTTCGAAAACAGCCAAGTTTTGTAGCACCTCTGTTAAGACGCTTATCAAGACAAAATTAAATTTAATAAAAATTGAAATTGAATTCGCTATCGTAGTTTAACTAAGTGTTTACCTAAACAAATTGAAATTGAAGGGAGTTTCTTCTTGGTTGGGTTTAGAGAAAGCTAAAGATAAAAGTACATATGTATATATGAACATACATATGTAATAATAATCAGATATGTTTGCGCATTAAGTAGACCAGAATAAAATAACGCTCAATATTCAGTTCTTTGTTTATGCAAACATTAGTTTCGATGTTATATTCATTACTGAAGTCTATATTATGTGTTTGTATGTACATTATTTTGGTAATTTTTTCGACAGTCCTAATTGATATTAGGTTATATGAACTTTTTGATTTTATTGATCTAAGTTTCTAAACTTGTACAAATGTACGCTGAACCTTATTAACTTGGAAAGTTTTGTACACTTCTTAATAAAATACGGAAGGAATATTTTCCAGACAATAACTTTAATGAATTCGATATTTGACAGTAAAAATATTTATATTTCTGAAAGTGTAAAGAAATTATTATCATGTTTTTCAACCAAACATAGTAGAAACTCCTTGAATCATATCCGACCAGGTTTTCCTATAATTGGTTATTAGTTTTTAAATGCTTAATTAAAGTAAAATTCTGATATAATATATTTTGTAATCTAATTACCTACTTTATGTTATATATGTTTTTCTTTTCATTTTAAAAGGCTTCTAATGTAAAAGTACGTACTTGGCTGTTTTTTCATCTAAAAATAAAAATTATAGCTTTAAAATACTCATGTAGAGATTGTTTTTGGAAATATCTTATTATTCCTGTTTAGGTGTCAAAGAAATCATATGCGAAAGAAAAACTCAAGCGATTCACCCGTCGCAGTCTGGTAGCATTAATGAATCCATCGAGCAGCAAGCAACAGAAAAAGCAATCAACCCTCAGAGTAACTCAACCAATGCGGCCGCAAATTTATCAAACATCAACAATGATTTAACAAATGAGTCCTTCACGATGCAGAATTTCACAAACGGAGAGGAACATATCATGCATCAAATAAACAAGCCTGGTTCTGATGAGACTCACTCGTCTTCTACACCAACAGCGTTTGTGTTTCCGCTCAAGGAGACTCATATTTACACTCCGAGCAAATTAGATTGCGTTCCTCGTCACATTAAAACTGAAGATAAGGATCCGATTGATTTTGATTATAAAACTGCAGCCGCGGGGATTATTATAGATGAGAAAGTTGTAAAGAAGGAATACAGAGATGTGGAATATAATCCGACTGATTGGAACCTGGGACCGTTGGAAGAGAAATATATCACCAATTCTAACAGCCAGAATATGTGCACTTTAAATAATTTTGAGACTTCTGCAGATATGTTGAGTAGTAGTTTTTCATCTATAGCTGAAAAAATCGATGATTTGAAAAACATTAAACAAACGGATTTACCCGATGACTTCAATAGTTTTCAGTATAATTTAACGAGAAGTAATTCCAATGTTAAGAACAAAGAAGCTATTCAGAAACCTCATGAAACTAATGGTGATAATTTCGAACTCAATATGAAGATAACTGATAAAAATGATAGTGGGCTAGATGATGACTTTTCTGATTTTCAATCTGTTCCACCACCTGTTATAAACCCTATTAAAGTAAACAACCAAATGTTGAAGACCGCAGCTGAAGAGAAGGCTAAAAGTAGGACCACAACACCAACCTTGAGTGATGAAATGATACTTAGTCCTTCTGTTCTTCTCCCTCAAGCAATTAAATTAGAAAGTGGGCCCAAAATAGATTGGCCAGAGCCTGGTATTAATCCTGAAGAATTGGCACGAATCGAGGAACTTTTTCCACAATCAAAAAATAATCCAAAAAGAAATGTAATACCCGAAAATCAAGCACATATTACAGGAATTTCCGCAAATGACGATGATGACTGGTCTGATTTTGTTTCAGTTCCTGCAGCAAGTCAAAGCAACTTGGCACAGATGCAGGCCCCATTAGGAAGTAAATCCAATGCAAAAATGACGCCCACTCAATCCAATGATGATGAGTGGTCTGATTTTGTATCTAGTGCCCCAGTTCAATGGAATCATCCCTCAATGCGACCTCAGTATAATGCATGGAATCACCCTACAGCAAAAAATAATTTGTCACAACCAAACCTGCAATTCCAACATAAAAACAACGTGCCAAACAATTTTTATCGAGGAAACAATGTTAATAATAATATAAGCCAATATCTCCTGCATAGCAACTCTGTGATTTCTGATCATCGTCCAAATCATTTTTTGCCACAACAACAGGAACAAATTTTTCACAATTCTGCACAGTATCAAAACCAACTCCAACAAGATCAGAACGCTATAAAAAGTCAATTAAATCAAACGCCAAGCATATCTCTGATCCCTGATTTAGGATTCGTCGCCCCACGAAATCTGATTAACATACCAAGATCTGCTATAAGTAAAAAATGATTGCTAATGTATGACCAAGCGGAGAACATTGATGATGTAGTTATGTAAAATTCTTATTTTTCTTCTTTTATGTATTTGTTCTGTGAATTGCGTTTTCATTGCTGTTATCTTTGGACTTAATTTTAGTTTACTAAATTAAAACCAAATTGCTCAAAAAATTAAACAGACCATTTTGATGCAATAATTACTCCGTTTGGTCATACAGAAGATTGTTCTAACTTAAATTGTCAAGTGATAATAATAATGAACTTAAAGAAACAACTTATTAATTATAAAATGTGTGAATGCTGAGATTTTGAAAATAAATATTTGGTTGATTATAAATTGTATGAGTCCAGAATCCAATTAGAAATTTTATAGTTTTACGAGTCTTATGTCTAACACAGAAACATTATGTAACTAATTTGTTTTTGACGAAAAATTTTTTGAGAATCGAAACCATCAAAGGTTATGTGTATGCACTCTATGTGTTTGTTTAGGTTATACGTATAGCAAGAAGTAGTTGTAGTAAAGAAATTTATCGTGCTTATAGTTATTTGCTGCAAATAGCTGCATTGAATATAATCACTGTATTATTGGACCACAGTAGTTTTTGTGTATTTTAATTTATTTTTCGCAATAGTAACACTACTTATGTTTAGAAATTGCTGAAAACTTAATAGAGCAGCTAGTAAATGTAAGTCTTGTTTATGTTTTTGTACTATAAGAGTAAAAAGAGGGAAGATTAAATGTTACTTTGTATCTTAGAGATATTTATATGATGTATATATGTAATATTGTATTATATCTGTAACAAAACCATTTGTTTTTAACGGTTAACTGCAAGAAATTGTAAGATATTTAATAAAATGCGATAATAGTAAAACATTCCACTTCAGTCTTTCTTTATTATTTATATGCCTTTTGTAACTCCAAGCAGAGGAAGACTGAATTTATGGAATTGAAAAAATACTTTGTGAAAGCATCCTGGATTTCGAAAGCAATTGGGTGGGCTACCAAGATTTTTTTTAATATATAGACAACAAGAAATCACTTTTGAGCTGACGTGGCGTTGTGCACTAACCATATTATACATATATTTATTAAAATACATACATCCATTAATTGTATGGTTTTCTGACATTTTGTTTTTTCCACATATGTAAACCATAATGGAAGAAATAAAACACAGTTAATAATTTGAAAACATACAAATTAACATTGAGATTTTTATTGTATTAATAATTTACAGAATAAAAACATCTATTACCTTAGTCTGTTCAAGAAGTAAAAATTTGTTTACTTTACCATAACTAACTTACAAGACTGTTTTTAGATTTAAATTCGTTTTTTGAATATTTCACGATTTAACATTAAAATTACATTGAATAGGGATGAAGAGAATTACCTGAAAAGAATATGATGAATGAATAAAAGTGTGAGGATATATACTGAATAATTACAACAATGTGTGAGACTTTATACATCAATTGTGAGCGTGCGTCTACTTTAGAAAAAGTGTATGTCCATTGATAATGTGAAAAATAAAGAAAAAGAATTTCATCAGAGAATAATTTGGCTAAAATAAATACATGAAATAATTTCGCTGACTCTTCTCTACTACGCCAAGGAGAGCAGTGCGTGTGAATATAAAAATTTCATCATCAAAACGAGAAATTACATAGCGTGAAAATCTACAACAAATGAAGTCCTCATAAATAAAATACTTTTAATTAAAAAATAAATTATATATAACGTTATTTATATCCTATCCATTCATAAAAGATGCAGCGGATTGGCCGAATCCCGTTAAGCTTTACATCTTAATTAAGACTAACAAAAAACGTAGGGGGTTTTCACTTTTCACATCAAGATGAGTTACGAACGATGAAATTGCTAAAAGAATACTGCAGAATTTCTAAGAAGCCGATTAACCATCAATTTGCGGAGGAGATGTTGCAATTTTTGAAGGACTTCCCTGTGGGGAAGAACATGATGGCTTAGAGGAACTGTTGAGGTTTGTGTCAACTGAGTCCTCCTCGCCAGCGTCATCGTCCTGGATAATTTCTAGGATTGCTTGAATGTAACTCTCCACCGTTTTTAACAGGCATCGCTCTTTTTCCCGGTCTTCCGCCAGCTTCTTTTCCGCAGACTTTTTAGGCGTTTCTTTATCAACATCCATATCATCTTCCTCATTTTCCTCGTCTGCTTCAGCACTATTATCAAGCGGTTTTGCTTGTTCTGAAGCTTCACTTGTAGCGGCCGATGAATCCTTTGCACTCTCATCAAGTTTGGATGATGTTGATTTTTGCGTACTCGTTTCCGGTGAGTCTGTAGGTGTTATTTTCGCTTTTTTTATTGGTGGCATATCATCTAATAGTGACAAAATGAAGATTATTCGGAGCTCTCAACTTTAAACATGAACAAGACTTAAATCTTAACACGCAGGGGATTCTTACCTTTTTCACTTGTTTCATTGCTACATTTAATTAATGCGGCTTTAAGTGCAGCTTTAAGCTGCCCACGGACGGAAATTGGTACACCTGTTGATTGAGCTATAATACGAATTGCATGAAGATCTCCGCATAGTTCATCCAGATCTTCTTTTGAATGCAAAGAATAACTAATAGAATAAATAAGTCGCGAAATAGCAAGTCGTGAAGTTATCTGAAAGAAAGTAGCATGTTAGAAAATAAAGAAGCAGGTAAGCTTCGCTGCAGTTTACCTTGGGATAATATATTTCTAAAAAACTTCTTATTACTGGATCATTTAAGGATATTCTTTCATCCCTTAATAAAATGTCGACATATTCAACCAAATTGGAATTATTTATGAGAAGTTCCACATATCTGGTTAAAAAAAAGGAAATGTATAAAACCATTTTAAATATTCTATAATTATGTAATACATACTTGTTGGTGTTTTTGTTGTTATAAATTCCCACCCAAAATTTTGGGAATAAGTTAAAATGCAACGGGGCTGCCTCGATAGCAGCTAAACAGCTTAGCTTAACTAAAGATTCATTTAATTGATTTGTGTTCACAGCCATTCGCATCATAACATCAAGAAAATCATGGTATGGTTTATAGAACGCTTCCAAGTGGGTGTCATAATCTTTGTCAATCCCTTTTTGGATTATTTGACTCTGTGGTATCGACATTTGTACCATTGGTCTCGGTGGTCGAGGTGTATTCTTTGATCCTGAGGGCCATGGTGTTTTTGTTCCGCGCCTCGGAAAGTAAGGACCTAGGGGGCCAAGCGAGTTAGGAGCGTTTTGTGATGATAAATGGCAGTGTGTTAACAGCGGAGCCAAAATATTTGTCACTTCTAAGTTAGAATTTCGAATCATTTCCTTGAGAACATCCAGTGTCAGGTTTCTCATTTCGGGTGGGTTGTACGTGTTTAAAAGAGTTGCGAGCCGTTTTACGGCATCAGGAAAACCCTTAATAGCAGGAGAACCATTTGGAGTTCCCGGTGTTTGAGGACGTTTCTTTTGTTCCTGACGAGTACTAGCTAATCGTAATGTACCGACAAGCAGCACTAGTTCAGTCAAAAGTTCTTGAAGATCTCCAGATACATGGCAAGCTGTTGCTTCATGGTACATGGAATGCAATGTATGTAAAGCATCAAAGCACATTTCTATTCCACCATTGTACACAACAAATAGACGGTCCTCCTCGTTATCAACTGTTTTAAATAAGATAAATTTAAAGAACATAATGAATGCACTATAAGTATTTACCTAAAATTCGAAGAGCTGCAATTAAAGTCCCCCAAGAAACTCTGGCATCCAAACTAGTTAAGTAAGCAGAGAGCGTAGTCCTTCTAAAAGTAGATACCTCTCGCTGTTCTTGTTCAGAGGCGTCTGCATGTCTAGTTGCAAAAAGAGTCATTAGTCGAAATAACTCATCAACGGCCTGAGAGTATTGAGTGGGATGAGGTGTTATATTTTTGAATGCCCACTGTAGATTCTGATGTGCTGCTAATTGCCTGGTAAGTGTTCGACTCTGTTGGCAACAAAGCCTTAAAAGTCCATAATATGCCGGCAACATTGCACGGTTGTAAGCTACGATTTCTGAATCATCATGATCCGCTCTGCATTAATATTTATATAGTTATTGATCAACTTTGTTAGATATTTCTCAAACTTTACTTACAAAATATAATTGAACGCAATGTTCCTCGTTATATCCGGACAATTAGCAATCAACAGTGCGTTTTCTGGACAGTCTGTAGTAGCGTGGTGCCAAAATGCTAAAAGAGCGTGTTTGTTGTGGTGTGCAGGGACACTGGGCTCAGACAAACGAGGATGAAATAAATCCCACAAAGCCCTCATGTACGGACCAAGCTTTAAATGTTTTTCTTAAAAAGGAGCACGATAAATTATAAATATATATTACCATTAACTTTTCAGTCTTTGAAACCATACAGTAAGTCAACAGAGTAAAATAGGCAGTTAACTTTGCTGTTCCGTGTACAGCGATATCTGTGTACGCCCGAGCAGGCCTAAGTAGTCTCAAGAGCAGATTCAAAATTGTGTGTAAAATTATTTGCGCATCTGTGCTTAATTCCCTAATCATTAACAATAATTATCAACACTATTTTTATATTAAGTAAAGTACAAACCTATGCGGAATATTTATTGGTAACTTATGCAGCGAATGTGCCCTGTAGTTTGTTCGAAACGATTGTGAAGGCACCAATGACACAAGAAGATAAGATGCAGCTGCAATAAAGATATTTTTTGTGTTTTTTTTTTATATTTCACTTTACTTAATTTTAATATTTTATTAGTTAGGTTTTCATACCATTACGAACTCTAGAATTGTTATGAGCCATCAAAAATTGTTCAACCCAATTCTCTGCGGATTGCAAAATCCAAGCATGAGCAATTTTATTTCTTGGTGCTTGAACAGCTAACCAATCTAGAGCAGATTGTGGACAATATTCAGCAGCATCCCAAACTCGTTGTAGAACGAGCTGAGAAAAGCAAGGCAGACCAGACGGACCACCTTGGGTTTCTGTTAATAATGTCAATAACTTAAAGAAAGGTCCACAAAGTTCGGTGTGTTTTGTCACAGATGCAAACAACATTGTAATAATTTGATTTGCCAGTCTTTCATCCCATCGACAGAGAGCATGAATTAGGTGACGAGTTTGATGAGGATTTATGTTGTCTTTGATTTGTTGATAGAGAAAAGGGAATCCCTAAATTAATCATGTAAATTAACTGAAAACGACAAATGTTTATAGTACAAACTTTTCCTCCAGCAATTGCATTATAATCTTTTGGTGATAAATGCAATCGCAAATCTGGACCTCGTGAACGTTCTACTAAAGATGCAACCAAGGCGATCATCTTATCTAAAGAAGCAGGTCTTGCCTTATCCACGGACAATGCTTCGTCCGAGGAGTTGTCATCATTGTCGGAACCTGTGTCCACCTGAATAGGAAGCAAAAGTTTAGTAGTATTTTGGAGGAATGTATATTATTCATACGCAATCTTGATTTTTGTTTCCCAAATAAAAGTCGGCAACGCTACGAATAACACTGATTCGAAGCAGAAATAATGTTTCTTCATCACCCATTCTTGAGAATTCATACAATAGGCCGAAAAATTCAGTTAAATGTCGAAGATGAGCCTTAGCACCGTGTTCCATTAAAAGAATCAACGATTTAATGAAACGTGTTACACAAGAAGCATTTCCAATAATGTCTTTTCCATCTTCACCGGCGTCTGTTTTCAAATATAAATTGTAGTGGGACTGCCTGTAATTATAAATTTGTATTTACTTTCTAAATCATATCTATAACGATTATATACCTTAAACGTTGTATAACATGTATAACTAGTCTTTGAAACATCTGCCGCACCATTTGATTTGGACATTGAATTAAGACTTGAACAGGCCACCATGGCTCGGTTGACATATGCGTTAAGAACCATTCACAGGCTTCTTGACTAGCATTAAACTGTTTCGTTAGCAATTCTACCCAGAGCACCATTGTGGGCTGTAAGATTTATGAACATTTTTTTAATTATCTACTATGTGATATGATTGCAAAATTGCACCTTTTCTTTTGCATGAATAAAAGTTTCAATGAAAAACGAGACCGACAACTGTGCCGCCATACATGTTACGTCTGAAGACTGCATAAGGAGTGTTTGGGGTATTTGTCCGCAAATTTGCCACATAAAACTGTTGATGAGGTGAAGAATAATTGATAATAATTGAATGAATTGAATGAATTAAAATTGCTTACTTAAAGTACGTGTGCTCAAATATATTTTTGTCCTGCAGAAAATGTCTATTATCTTGCCATATCCACTCTTCTAGCTCTTTGCTCAACAAACACTTTTGTTCGTGCCCTGCCTTAAGTGATGGTATAGTAAACGGTGTATTGTGAAATGAGGCTTCGTTGGATGGTGATGGCGGCATATTCAACGAAGTATTATCCTTAATATCTATATCACAAGTACTACTAGAACTAATCCCTCCTAAATTACCCTTTACTAGATCACTATTGATTGATTCAGTCTCATTTTGGATTGTTTGCAATTTTTGTAGTTTGGCGTCATCTTCTTCGTTTAATGAAGCGTCCAGAATTAGTTTAGCCTCTAAGGTTGTTTGAGGATATCTCTTGCAATTTTGGATGTTACTTGGACCACCAGAACCATCGCTTGCGCTAGCGTCATTACGGTTTGTACGACGTTCATAAAACAACATATAGGCGGAGTTTGTCTTTTCAAAACTAAAGTCTAAATACTTCTCAGTTACTGAATCGTAAGTTTTGCTCTAAAAATAAAATTAATAAATGGTTATGGGATTAAAGGAAATGTTTGAATGCACAAACCGTCATTTCTCCGCCAAAACACTCTGCTGCTATTTGTGATGGATCAAAGGGTTTGACTTCAGCATCGTTGAACAAAAACCATCTTTCTTGCTGTGAGCTTTCATTTCTTTCCTTTATGAAACTGTAGTAATGACCACCGTCAGCCGTGCCGGTATGAACTGTGACACCAACAAGATCGTAGCTTAGGAAAAATGAAGGTTTTATTAAATATTGTGATTTTATTTTAAAGTACTTACTCATAGCACTCTCGAAACTCATCATCATCTGAATTATACCCATCCAGGAATGATTTATTTTTTTGTTCTTTGCCGTCTTCCTTTGAACATTTTTCAATTTCTGTTTTTGCATCTTGAACATTTTCGCAGTCACTCAATTTTCTGGTGCTGTTTTTTCGATCCCGCTTCTGCTTTTCTTCTACAAAAATAAATAGATTTAACAAAATACTATCAAATTTTTGAAATACAATTACCCCAATAGTGGTGAGGCATCAATGTCTTTTCCACGTAATCAGACATGTCCAGTCTCATAGGAAATGAAAAGTGGGTGTTGACTTTTTCCTTCAACATAGTCAACATATTGAAAGTGTACCGCATTGTGTTAAAGCATAGAATTTGTGGTAACTTTTTGAAACAAGCTCTTTTTTCAGCTCGTACCTTTTTTCCACACTGGGAGCAAGTGTACATGTTATCGCCTTCAAGAGTGTCTTTAACAGTGACTTCATCGAGGGATTCTTGTAAATTCCTCATATCAGCGACTTGACAACGCACTGTATAAAATTCCTCTGCTGTTCGGCTAACATGACCACAGTCCAAAGAAACTACATTATTACTCAACGTGCCGCAGAATAATTTTTTCACAAGAGTTTTAAGCTCAGGGGTCATTTCTTCCAATTTAGAAACTAAGTCAATAAAAAATTCAGCCATATCTTTTTGTTCTCCAGTATTAAGTGGTTGATGATCCATTTGATACACACGGCAAAAAGAGCGTGGATTATACGATTTTCTTTCAGACTCCTTAAAAGGTCTTATTATAGGAAAAAAAAATATGCATTACAAATATTTTGGACTTACCAATAAATACGCAAACATTCTTTGAAGTTCATGTAGAGTTGTAGCGTGTTTTTGCGCGGCTTGTGGAGGCACACTCAGAATTGCTTCCCGTGCCTGAGGCATCATGTAAAGATGCTGAATGCATGAAGCCATATAACAGGTCGCCCCAAGATTTGTTAATCCGACATAACCACATTCAGACCGACCATCATCTCTTGGCCAATAATCCCATGGATATGGAGCGTGAGGACCGGGTCTGTGTTGTTCAAGTAATTTTGCATGTAGTAAAGAGTAATTATGAGGACAATTTTTGCATAATTCGACAAGAAGATCATAGGCAGCAGCTCGAGATGTTTGAGATTTGCATTTTGGTTTTTGCCGATTTTGAGGTGATGGCAAATCAAAGAGGCAATCGAATAATTTTTCAATGAATGTTTGGGCCTCTAAGCTGAACTTGAACGGTGGATCATATTTCACTAGATTTGACATGAGATTTATTAAACCAACCAATCCATCATCCTGATATCCATGGCGAGTTTCATAGGATTCTCGGTCCAATATACTTTTCGAAAGAGAAACACAAAGCCTTTCGATATCTATAGGAGCAGACTGTGGATCTTCTAGATAATCCTTAACAATTTCCGGATTAAGTGTATCAACTAATCGACATAATAACCAGAAAAAATCCCTACAAGCAGGGCCGTATGGTTCCTTTCCTTCATCTGGGTTTAAATGCATATTTGGTATTTGATGAGACATTTTTTCAGCAATTGGAAGGAAAGAAACTAGTTTCTGCAGCAATGGCGCCATAAGTTCCTGGTAGGACTTCACATTACCCATACAGATTCTGTACAATCCAGCACAAATCTCGCGCCTTACTGTTGGCTCTGGATCTTCAAGGATAAATTTTTGCAGCCATCCTGAATATTCTGGATTTGCCCATAAAATTTCTCTCGCTTCCTTACTAGAATGAACAAAGCTTACTAAAATATTCATGACAAACTGAACGACTTGTGCTCGTCCCCAGAATCCTGTTCTGAATTGTAATTGCATTAAATTATGGTGATGCGCTTCATCGTTTATGATAGAGGCTAATCGCTTAAGAGTCGGTTGTACATCCATCATCTCTAGCATAAAAGGAAATGGTTTTGGGATCACATTGAGCATTTCGTCCGGCCTTAGCTCTTCGAATCCCAATAAGCACATAATGCGCAACAAACTGGCCAAGCAGTCGTGCCTCCATTCGCTATAACTATCCGAAGGATAATGGCTGTTTTGAAGCATTCCAGACATAAATATTTCGAATAAGTGACGCATTCCGCCAGTACTGATAAAAACTTCGGTCCACTTAGGACTTTGGATGTCTGAAGATGGTTCCTTCCTATCTTCCTTAACTTTAACATTTTCCTTCTCATCATTGCTGTCGTTGATCACTTGTTCCTTTTCTTTTGGACTTTCGCTTGCCTTGGACGACTTATTGTCTTCCGTAATTTTGTCTTCGCTAGACGAATCTTCAGATGTCTTTTTGGGAAAAGATTTTTTTGGTTGCACCAAATTATTTTTAGAAGAGCAACTACCCAATCTACTTGTTCTTGATTGTATAGGCTTAAAACTATGTTCAGCGCTACAGCAACTCGTTGGTTTATTTCTAGTGGCGAGGCTTTCTACTATATGTAGAGCATACATGAATTTTTGTAAATTACTTGGATCAAGAAGTTCAGCAAGTTTTTGTCTAGCTCGATCCCGTTTAGTTTTTTGTTCTAGTTCGCTATTACTATCACAACCAATGAGATCTTTACTAAGACTTTTGAAACAGTCTAACAAGTTGGAATTTGTGGGCAACATTGCTAGAATATCCCAAACACGGCGGGAAAGCAGTTGTGCTTTTGTGTGAGGTTGCCAGTTACCGCATTTTCCTCGCATTTTCATATCACCTAACGTTTGCATTAGACGAAAAAGTTCTTCAAAATATTTCGGTTGCAGAAGTAAAACGGTTGGAAGGCATTCCTTCGGTGGCGGTGGCTGAAGTGAGGGATGATCTGGAGGATCCTTACGACGAGCTCCACGGCCGCCTAAGGATACGTAGACAATCTAAAGAAAAAAAAATTTAGTTCGATCTAAGCCACAACTAAAAGAGAAACATACCTGATTGTCTTTAAATCCAACGTCCCCCAAGCTTCTTTCATCATATTCTGAAGTGAGCTCTTGGCCTTGAGTGATTATCCTTAACGGACCTTCGCTTAAGAGCAATCCAAGGACAGGAGCTGCAACCCCAGAATTTTTTGCTCCACCTTGCAATGCCTCCCACCTAGGAGAAATACCTTATAGATTCCATTCGGTAAACATGACGTCCTCACCATTTTGAAATTTCAGCTTTAAGCTCTGCAATAAGATCGCAGGAATGTAGATGAAGAACTGATTTATCCGATAATCCTGCGGGCTGAAGTATTATGCGCAGCGGAGGTCCCGAACTTTCGTTCCTTAAATTGCTATGAGAACCAATACCTTTACCTTCTAAAGCCCAGCGTCTCAAGTGGAAAGCGTACCGTCGTCTAAATGTTTCGAGATGGGTATTTAGCAACATGAGCGCTCTTTGTACGCACATAAGTGCGTGTTCCCGATTATCAGAGCTTCTTAAAAAAAATTTTAACAATAAACAACTGTCTCAGAAACTGCAACAATGTGAAATTACTTGAGATCCTCAGCAGCTTGGATTAGGTGATCCATGCAGTGAGACACAAACTCCTTTTCAAGTTTTAACTGTTGACCCATGTAGTAAGAGTTTATGTACTGGATTGCAGCCAAAGATACTTCCGTGTTGTGAGCTCTCAGTGCAATTTTCCATAAATGATTCATTCCTACTATGTTTGCTGAGGAATCTGTTTGTCGCTCATAGTGAGCTACGGCTAATCTGGCTAAGCTGCACAACTGTTGAAATAATCCTAAAGCGACCATAGAAATTCCTTCTGGTTTAAGTTCAGGTAACTTTTTAAGATACAAATGCTGTAAAGTCTCGATTCCTAAGGCATGCTGATCCACACCTTTTGCTTGAACTTGAAGCCAAGCAAAGAGACAATCGGCACATTCAGCATCATTAGCTAACCACTCCCAAAGCGAATCCACTTGTTCTAGACTTAATCTAAGTAGGGAAACGATGTTTTACAGTGACCAAAAAGCTAGTTTTATTACTTACCTAAATGACTTGGGTGAGCCAAGACTGCTGAACACTGATGTCAGAAATTGTAGTCTAACTTGCACTTGACTAATGTGAGAATACATTGCAGAGCCATTTTGATTCAAAATCTGTCCATGAGGATTATTTTTGACGTGGTTAGTGTAGTATTTTAAGTTGTTAAAAAAATGGTACATCATCCTGTGTTGTCGTTCTGCCCACATAGTAACTTGGTGGGTATCAGAGGCACGAAATTGTTGGAAAGATGCGAACAACTTCGGTAGTAGTCTTAGGCTAACTATAACACTTTTATTTGACGCCAAATTTTGCAGGCAACCTTCAATAAATTTTGTTCGCAAAGGACGATCAGTACTAAAACAAAGTAGCGTTCCTAGAGCTTTTTCTGCTTCCATGGCCAGAGATTCTCCAAGTTGTCCCTAAAATGATTTGCATTAGTTTCTGTCTTTTTATAGCTACCAAATTTACAATTTTATCATCTTGGAGTAAATCCCATAAAAGTGTGTTGCCTGGCTGACACACTTCCGAAATTTTAAATACCATTTGAAGATCTTCTTTAACAGCTGATGATTCCATAGTTTTGCCTCTTACTAATTTACTGTCGGTCGATGAATCTATTTGGGAATTTTCTCTAACAGCTACAGGGCGAGATCTTGATAGTGTGAACTGTGTAAAACATTGAGCTCTGCTTGCAAGTTGAGCAAGTTCTTCCTCGCAAGGGGACTCATCATCATCAAAATCAGCCATATTCTTCTCAGATTTGTTACTCATAGGTGAAGAATAACTGCCATCATTTTCACCTCCACTAAGGAGCTCATTTAATTGTCGAAGTAACGGCGCCTCATTGTGTAGATGACTCAGAACTGAAGTCTGCATGTGAGTTTCACTGCAGTCGCTATCATTTATCCCAACATCACCTTCACTGGGAGATTCTCCGCCCCAAATGGCTTCAACAAGTTCATGAGCAAATCGCGTTAAAGGAATGTTATTGTTTTTTCGACGCTTTCTAATTTTCTTACGCAAACCCTCAGTTATTACGACTTCCTCTTCACTTGTAGAACCTTCTTCAACATTGGATATTCTCGCATTTTTTATGTAACCCCTAAATCATTTAATTAACATATATTTTGCGACTGCCTTTTTTTTACTAATCTTTACTTACGTTGGCATTTCTTTTGATTTTATGCATTCTATATCTTCAGTGATTTCTGCTTTGACTTTTCCAATATCTACAGGAAATAAAGGAATCAAAAAAGTTAATTATAATATTAAACACTAACCATCAGAGGGATCGCAGCATTGTTGTTTTCGTCGAGCTTGCTTGCAAGGAGGTGCCCCACTGTCTGAACCCCCACCCTCAAGATCAATAGGGCTTTTCTGGCTAGTTGAACTATCATCATCTGGCTGCTCTTCATCCGTATTACTGCCGTCTATACTGACACTATTTTCTGAGCTTGTAGCAGCAACATTACTTTGAACAATATTCTCCGGTGGTAATTCGACCTGTGGACGTGTCCCATCTCTTGACCAAATTAATTTTGTAAGTGCTGATGCAATATAAATGCTCTAAAAGGATAAACTTTTTCGATTCACTCTTTTTATTTTATTGATAATTGAAATCTTACTTGTTCAGTATGTTCCTTTGGATCTAATCGACATAGTAATGAATACAAATGCATGGCGGGACGTGGAGCTAAATTTTTAACTAGCGACGGTAGTATATCATAAACAGGCTTCGAGCAATGCTTAAGTTGTGCGGCTTGCCATATGAGATTAATGTGCTCTTCGGTTATTTGATTTTCAACAGCTAAAAAATTTAAAACAATATGTGATTGTTTGATTACTTCAACGTGCAAATTTGGGCCAAATAAATGTGAAATAATTTGATTTTCTGTAAGCCAATCTGCGAGCCTCTGTCCAACGACTTCGACCTCTCCAACGGTCTCTGTTGTACATATTTCGTTAAATAAATTTATGTGAGTATTGATTTGGGCCATTCCTAAAATTAATGTTAGATAATCACATTTCTTCTGAGTTTATAATGTGAATAAACGCACCTGCTAGTCTCATTGTAAGAGTCGATGAGTTAAAGTATTTAAACGCCAGCGCCAGACCTTCCACATCAAAATTGATTGAAGAGTCCAGTGGATCTCTTACTGCAGACCAAACAAAGTCAGCCATGGATCTTGTCCCTGGTGACCTTAATTCTTGATCGGAGAGCTTGCACATGTACTGAAGGACTTTACATCTTAAAGGTACAAACAATTGGATAATGCATCGGTAATTAAGCCAAAGCTTTATATTCGAAATTGTTGCTGTGATAGCATGAGCGGTGGCAACGGGTAAGTTTGGCTGTTCAAAACATAACGTCATAGATGTAAAGCCTCCACTGTTGCAGAAAAGTGTTACATTGCGCAATAAAAACGCTGGTATTTCATTATCATGGAGATCGCAAACAATGCTTAAATTTTGAGCTTCTTCTGCATTTATTTCATCTAAACGTGAATGAACACCATGTTTGTAGGCAATATAGAGCGGAAAGTTCAATAAAAATGCTTTCGAAACAAGAATTAGTAACTTTTCAACTTCCTGAAGGGACCATTTTTCTTCTGGGATGGAATGGGTTTCCTCACTTGTCTCCTTCGCAGACTGATCGCTTTTATTTTTACCATCTCCTACTACGTTTTGATTATTATTGTTTGTACCAGCGATTCCAGCTTTTGCTTCTTCTATTAAATTTTTTATATTCTTCAAATTGCATATAACCAAGCATATCATAGACTGCACAATCAAGTTAAAACGCTCGTAGTTCTTTGTATCCCGGTAGCAGCACATACATTGCCTAAAGAAAAATATGCTTAGTATTTATTTTAAATTTTAGGATTGAATTATTTTGGGTACCTCTGCGGCCATGACTGAATGTAACCAAACGCAACTTCGATCTCGCTTTTAAGTAACGCAGGGTATTTAATTTCATTGCTGGCTACTCTTAATTCATCTGAAAATATTATTTTAACTTAGCTATTTCGTATGCATTAAAATTGAAGATGTTCCAAAAGAAAAGTTTTACATTCATGCAATAATTTTGGAAAATATAATGAACAATTTTAGAGCTCACAAAAGTTATACTTCTTCAGATTCAGATTATTATTGGCAGAATATAGCCAAATTTTAATATGCCAAATATCTGCGCGTGTGGCCATCAGATGTTATTAGATGGATGGCAAGAATATAATAAACTCTCTAATACGGTATTTTAACACGCAATTTCATCAGCGGGAAAAATTAAAATTGATTTATTATTGAGAATGATACTAAAAATAAGTTTTTTCAGTTAATTTTGATTGGAATTGGTTTAGTATAGTCAAACTATTTCCGTGTCCAAGTGACAAAAAAGAAATAATTTTATTCATTTTCAAGCTCAGCATATTTCTAATCACAATGCTTAACAGCAAACTAATTAAATTAATAAGCAAAGCTAGAAGTTAACTGGTAACTTGATGAACTCTTTTTATTATTCGCTTTACATCGCTATCTATAAGACATGGTGGTTTCATAGTAGTTTTCGAGTCTATTAGTTGCAAGCGATTTTGAGAAATCCTTGTCACGCTGAGAATGCATTCAAGCTGCACGAACCTTTTTTTTTAAGTTTATATTTTTCAGAATGTCAATAACTTTGTATACCCTCATACAAGTCTTTTGGAATTATTAAAGTGCTAATAAAACTGCAATTTTTAAATGTATGGAATTTTTATTAATAAGCCACTGTAAAAAAATTATTTGATTTTATTGTAATGGTACGACGAAACAATATTTATATTTAAAGGTCCTGTGTTATACAAGGTTGGATTGATCCAACTCCAGTTATAGGTAGACCGCATCTCTTAAAATCGAAATAGATTATCGGTCAGACTAATGATGTCAAGAATTTGAATGGGTTTTTGAGCCGTTGAGAATCACATTAGCTTATGTCAAATTGTAATTGGAATATGGTATCTTAATAAGGTGTTGGTTATGATTATTACATATTTTCTTAGCTCAGTTGTTGACCTACACCACTATGGTTCTCAACGGCTAATTTTAACAGCTGTCATGACTAATGCTATGATATTTAGTGGATTACTCAGCTGCAAGGCGAATCGATTGGTCAGGGCTTTTGTACTTCTTTTTGTAAGTGATTTTTTAAAGCAATTGCAAATAGTTTATGAAGGCAAAAGTCAGTATAAATTAAAATATAACAAAATTTATGATTAGGACAGGCAAGGCGGTGGAGAATCAGTGATCCAGTAGGACATTCCCAAGGGTGAAGAGCAAAGAAGAAACTTTATTCTACGACCATCGTTTTCCAAAAATCTTGACCTAACTGCTGGACGTCGAACAGCTGATTTTAGTATTGGAGCATTTCTTTATTCCAAACGCAGTTAGCCCTCTTATATTTGTAAATATCTCATTACATTTACGCATTTTATCATTTTCACGGAAAATTCAAATTGATGTGACATTTTCCTTGATGGCATTCCCCTCAAAGCAGGATGGGCGCAGACAAAGAGCTCTTCACGATTGCGACAATCCCTTCACTAAAATATGTTTTCGATTTCTATTTCCTCACACAATACTGGACGCATTATTTTGTTTGCAGTTTGAATTGTGCAATTTGGCAATTAAAACAGCATTTTTGCGGGGAAAACTTACAAGATACAAGAAGTTGCAAAAAATCAGCGCACACGTCGCACATTATTCAATTTTTTCCAGTATTCCATAGATATAAATGATTCCTGATGTTTTCATTAACTAGCCGGTTTTACACTAATTCAATTTTGAATTCACTTCAAGTTGACTGCATTTATTGCAGGCAATTATTGGCGAATTATTGTTTAGTTGTCAACTCTGCACTTCGATAACTTCTTGTCACAAATCAACAATGGCCGTTCACAAGATTTGAAGTCATCTGAAGTTGGTAGTAATTCGTGATCTTCCTTCTTCTCTGTTTTCGGAACGTGACCATTAACAACAGGGTGGTCGTGTGTGAAAAATAAAATCAAGGAAACTACTTGCAAGTTGTGAACTCATTTTGTAGTGAAGTGCAAAAAGTAATCTTCTTGTAAATGTGTTTTTCAAAGCCTTTTCGAAACAGATCAGTGATATTATGGACACTAGGAGAAACAGTAAGTTTTAGTAGTTTTATACATAGATCTCAAGGTCTCGGAAAAAAGTTCTCTCCAATTTCGCCTTCAACTTTTAAAGGTTAAGACGAAATCTGTACGATTAAGAAATGAAATTTGACTCCTTTTAGGTACTATGCAAGTGAAAACCGAAAAAGATAAATAATCGATAAGCTGTTGTTTGTTTTCAGAAAAAATCTCAAATGCAAAGTTCCTGACATTATCAAAATAAGGGTTTACGTAAAAGCTTCGATGATCTCCAACCAGCAGAAAATGGTGGTTGTGACATCGAAGTTGTAATCCAGCCTTGAAATTCTTTGCATTACTTTTTGCTCGACGGAATCGATTACATTTATATTCTGATGTCTTAGGACGGTAAGAAAATAATGAATTACTTCTTTAGGAAATTGTAATCAATGCTTTCATGGCATTTATAACAATCTCACAAAGAGAATGAGTAAAATGAGTATAATTCAAGCAGCTGCTTTATATTGTGTTTTTTCACTTTCAGTAGTTTCTCAATTAACTAGCCGATTTTTAATTTTAGCAGATCGATATCTACTCAAGCGTATCGTCAAAAGATTTCTACACTTTGAGCTCTAGTATTTTATTTTTTTTCGAAATCTATTGCCTTTCCCCTGTATTTTCCTTTTTTTGATTATATAAGTTATTGACTTTCTGTTTCTTGTCTAAAAATCGCAAGCAACTTATTTTTATATATGTATGTAGTTTCGGAAATAATATTTCTGACAACCATGAAAAGGATCTTTATTATTATTAGTAGTATTATTAAATGAATTAAATGAATAAATCTTAGAAAAGGTTCTCGCCTGCACAAAGAGAAATTAAAAAAAAAATTAAATAATTCGGCTGCTTCTGCTCCGAGCAACATTGTGCCATCCTGCACAATTGTGATGTTCATAGATTCTAATAAGTCTATTATTTATTTACCGGTAATAAAATCGTTATCTAAAGATTAGAGTCCAATCATTAGCACCTCCACGCATGGTGAAAACAATTTTCCTGTCGAAAGGACAAACTCAACAGGCACGGGAAGACAACAAGTCGAAATCTTTTCGAGCCGTGATAGGCTTTTTCCTGTTTCGTTCGCTAAACTGGTCAGTAAAAATCGTTTAAACAGGAAATTGTTTTCTTGTTTTAAAATGTTTTTTTTTAGACATCCTGATCTCCAGAAATAAGAAATCGTGTCGTTGTTCGTTTAAAAATGAATTATTTGAAAAAGATCGATATCAGTTTTTTGGTTCTATATAATTTGAAAATTTATAGTTAAATAAAGTTGAAACAAATATGATACCCTTTTTCAGTAAAATGTATTTATAGAAATAACTTATACTAATTCTGAAAAAATAGTTTTTAATTCTTTATAATTTGCCCTTTTATATACACCATTTCATGGTTCAGAAAATACATCGGTTAAAATGTTATTACCTTTGTATACTCTTTGTTCCTCTTGCTTACTGAATTCATGTCGGCAAAATCAAAGAATTAATCCATTTTTCTACTTTAAAAAAATTCCCCGTTCAATCCCGATAACTTGTTTCTCTTTAAAATAAAGCAATATTTCTTGGATTGAGTAGAAACAAATCTGACGCCCATATTTTCTCGGCTTTAAATGAAGTCCTTGAATCTCATAGTGTTTAATCAATTGAAATAAGTAAATCGTTGCTTTAATCCAATAAGTCTAATATAATCTATATAATAAATCAGAACACTTTGTAGATGTGTTACATTCCTCTAGCAGCAGGTGTAGCACTTTTATTTATTTCACCCCATTGCTTTTCTCTAGGTGCCTGTAAAAGGAGATAAACAGCTGTAAGGAAAATTACAAATATCCTCGAATTACCGAAATATTTGTGGTGGGGTTTTTATTTATTGCATATTTTCATCTCACTAAATGTACATAAATATATATATTTATTAGGACTGGCTTGGAATTATTTGGTAGACGTATAAGATACATGTAGTATACGCTGCTTAATTTGTATAAGGGCTCTTGGTAACGAAATATGTATCTGTGAAAGAGCTTAGATTACCTCGCCGGTAAATGTTAGTTGATCAAGAATTATCATTATCTCTTTTAGATCTTGAAGGAGTTAATTGCAAGAAATCTCTGTAAAGAGGAGTTACGTTTTTCCTGTGTTTGTTTGGCCGTGAAAAGTAATTAGGTCACAAAATACCTTAAAATATACCGATATTTGTAAATAATTATAAGCTTCAAAACTTAACAAGTGGTAATTTAAAACTATAAATTGCTTTTAAGGTTTTTATTTCACATAGATTCGTTTTGTTTCTGCGGGGCAATATTTGTTTTTAACAATTTTCAAAAGAAGCAAACACAATTATTTCTTTCATCTTTGGGGGGAGTATGATTTTTCGGTTGAATTATAAGGGTAGACTATATAAAGAATTTGGAGCATGTAAAATTATTTAAGTTTTTCGAATTCAGTATTTCTGTTTCTCAACTTATGGGTTATTTTGTCATAGGGTTTATAAGAATAAAAATAGTTTTCCTTTAAAAATTAAAACAATTTATTGAATTTTTCTAACTAGTAATCTTTTAAAACTCTGTTAAAAGTATTTATCTGCAAGGTCAGATGCTCTTTATGGGAATTAACTTTATAAATATAAACAAAAAATAAAAAGTCTCCAAAAATACTAAATTGATCGATTTAATTGGCCGCAGAAAACGAAAACAAACTTTTTGTTCACTCCAAAACAATTTGCGATTATTCTTCAACAGTATCCGAGTTCGTGTTCTCTCCTATTCATTTAGCGGAAATATAAAAAAAAATTAGTGCCTTGAGATAAAATTGTTTTGGCCTAAATATTCTGAAATGCTGGCGGGTTTCGTAATGGCGAAACGTAGTCCGTCCCCTTGAAAACTCTGTTTGAATGAAAACCCGACTTAATACGCAATTTCTAAGCGAATTGATTAATGAATATTGAGAAAGTTCCGGAATATCTTGGGGAGTAGATTCTCAGCCTGATTAATTTCCCATTCCAAAGATGAAGTGTGAAATTTGTTTGATTCTGATTTCAATAGTCAAATCTATTCATTGAAATTTTTCTTTTTGATTTGATACTATCAGCTTTGAAGGTAATTGAATTTACCTCGAATGGAAATTGAAGCCGATGTTGTGATGGAGGTAATGTATAGACGCTTTTTGCATACCTTGCAGGCAAAGAGGATGAGGATTTTTTAGATTCATAAAAATTCTGTCAGTTTCCGTTAATATCAGTTGAAAATATTTCAAACATTTCTGTTACTGTATTGACGTTGTGATTTGAAATGTTTGAATTGGGTTGACTTATGGATATAAAATATCATAAATTCATGAGAGGCATCATATTGTTTACAGAGTTCTATACAAGCATTTCGAAGAACCTTTGTTAATCACGTGTAGGTACTGGTAGTAAATGCAAATTCGACATTTTCATCTTCACATCTATTCAGCTTCATTAGTGGCAGATAAACTGACATGATTTAATTAGTACAAAGTGAAACTTAATAAGCCTTTTAAAGCTCTCTGTAATTTACCAACCTGTAATTTCGTCCGCATTGAGATCTTCTAGGAGTCTGAAACTGACAGGATATGTATATCGCAAGGAGCACTTTCCATCCGTGTAAACCATTGCTCCGCTTAGGGTAGTTGTTAAACCTTCGGTAAGCCAATGTTATCCAATACTCACCGATTTAATTGATGGTGCGACATGGGAAGCCACTTAAAATATTCCTCGTGAATTTGCACAGTTGTCTCGAGGTGTTGTTTTAATGAATGAGCCGTGAATTTAAAAATTTAAAGATACTTTAAAGCAGGTGTGATTTTTTTTTAAATATTTTATTTTGTTTGAAAAAGAATTAACATTTCTGTTGAAAACTCTACATTTTTCTTTTGAAGGAGATTGCCACGTAATGTTCCTTTAAGGCGGGTGAAACAAGGTTTAATTCTGGTGTGAAAAGATGACAAACACGTCAGTTTTAATTATGAACTTTCCGGAGAGGATATTATGCTACGAAGGGTTCTATGAAGTACAGGGAGCCGCTCATGCGGAATTTATGAAGACTTTCCAAGTGTTGAAGTTTGGATAAAATCGATTTCACTTAATATTCTACGTGGCTTTTCTTTCGCAGACATTTCACTTTCTTTTCGAATTTAATACAATAAAGTTTAATATTGAGGTAATAAATAACTTGCTATGTTTCTTATAATATACGTATAATATGTACTGTTGTGTCCGTTATAATTTAAATTGAGAAATATTGAAGAGGCTGTATTCCCGAATTTGTATTTGGTAAGAAATATAAAACCTCATTTGATGGCTAAATAAATCGTTCTTTTCTTCACCTTTCAGTGTGTAGGTATTATTTTCAACGTACATTAACACACAGGACTACGTTTTCTTGAGATTTCAAATGATCCTGTCTGCTCTTACTTCTTACATTTTGGTCTGATACCACTAATTAAGGAAACTAAGAGTACCTTTCAGAGACTTTGCGTAACGCAAAAAACCGAATTAGTTTTACCATTTTATCATTATACTGATTTCATAAAAGACAAATTGAAAAATATAATTTACCATCCAAATCGTTTTATTTTGTCATAATTTTTTATAAAATTATAAGGAGTTACTCTCTGCAAAGCTGCTTTCCATTTACATAATTTAGTTATCCATATTATAAGAGTCCATTGCGGTTGTGTTTGAAAACTTATGCACAAGGGCTTTAGGTGCTCGAACCAAAATAATTCTATTAAGAAAGCATAATATACAAAGTCCAGAATAAGCGATTAGAAGTAATATGATAAATGGCGTCAGTAAGACGAAAACGACAACATTGTATTCACTAGTCGGCGCCTTAGTAGATGATGTTCTAATCCAATTCCAAAGGAACAGGATTGCTTTATCAAAGTACATTTTCGTTGACTTGAGAACATAATTTGTGGAACGCAAAACAGACAATATTAACAAAATACATACAAGGAAAAAAAAGGTGTAGTAGTTATATTTTTGATATTGTTCATCCCAATGGGCGATATCAAAGGGGCTCCGAAGGACGGGCAAGTCCGTCTCGCTGCATTTTAGTTCTATTAGTTTTTTGTCATCTAATTCATTAGTAGGATTGCAATCGATATCAAGCATTTTCATTATTCTTTCTACAGCATCATCTTTTTTAGCGGATCTTGGTGTTAGGTAAGAATTCGTGCAGTCCTCTTTCGTTTCATCCATTTTCTCTTCACGTAAATTCATACTGATATTGCTATCGTCGCCTCGTTTTATTTGATTTGCAATAAATGTTGAAGTTCTTGGCATCAAGGGCTTTTCTATAGTCTTCTTTATATTACGAAAGGTCTTACCAATGAAATCCATTGAATTATCCAGGTCTATGTTTTCGGGTTCGTTAGCTCGTACAATTGGTGGAGAGTTAGTCTGATAAAGCAACTCTCTCTTGTAGCTAGTACATTCTGGGGGTGAATATTCTTCAAGCGCCTGAATTATTTTATTCGATTTGATTGTGTATGAGTCCACGCATCTTTCCTGGTTTGCAGTGTTCTTGTTTAGTTTTTCATCTAGAGAATACTGCAATGAACTTGCTTGATTATGCACATTCTCCAGATTGCTCTTAATTGCCAAATATTTTTCTAAAATACCAAAATTCTCCCTTGAGTCAGAGTTAATTTTTTTCTTTAAGGAGGGATTCGAATAAAGTTTGTATAGGTCCGTCATTATTCACTGTAGAAGTTGGAAGAATTTATTAAACCAAATTCAAATATTGTCCAACAAAATTTAAGATCTTTATGCAACTACAGAATTTAAACGTTAATTCATCTAAAAATGTTATTAGTTATAGCAGATATAGTTTTATTTCTTCTGACACCCTTTTCTTTCATTTGTTTTTAAATTGACATCCTGATTTATCTATACAAGTTTCCGCTTCCTTAGATTTGAAAATATTCCTCAGTACCTACTAGTGGGTTTAATTAAGAGGTTTAGAGCTTATCAACTATTATGAACTCTTTATTTTAGTGATCTCAGTTTAATCAGATAAAGGAAAATGATTTTTAAATAGTGGGACACAGTCCAGCGGCTTTCGTTATCGCGCTTATCAAATCTAATTATTTAAATTTGAATACTTAACATTTATTGTCAATATCCACATATATAATAGAAGAATGGAAATAGATTTATTTTAGGTATTTATTAACCTTTTTTAATAATTCGAATAGTACATTACTTACATTGAAAATATCCTAATAGCTAGGCTGTTAATATCGAAATAATTAATGTTCAACATAGATATCGTCGAGATTATGTTTGTATATGCAAAAGAAAAGCAATTTGTAATATTGTAGGTTTAAGTAAACAATATTCCAGGAATTCTGATGTGTCGTTTTCATTGAAATATGATCTACCCATTAAAATAATCAGCTCCAGTTTATTCAATGTTCAATATTATTAATTTGCGCTCTTGTTTATAACAACTTTCGTGCAAGGACGAAATTAATAAAGTCAGAACAACACAATCTAAATTCACGCCCTTAATAGGAAATTTAGATAAGGTCCGTTAGCCTAATGAAGGACTTTTTCAGGTCAATTGGTTTGTCTTTTACGGTCGGGTTAATTTGCCGTCATCTGTCATCACAACCGGGAAAGGAATATGAAATGAAGCTATACGCAACATACATATAGCTAGAGCTGTGCTCTAAATAGATTAAGTAAAATAAAGCACTTTTGGTCTGTCTTTTTAGATTTGAACCGTTTTTACAATGGTCGATCAAAATGCTTAAAATTAAAATATAACATTGAGTTATTTGGTGAAAACTTATAGTATCTAAATATTAAAGTAAAAATAAGCATAAAATAATTAGGAATTTAATTTGAAATCAGCAATTTCAATAACCATTCCAATTTAGTAAAAGTTAAAATTAACTTTGGCGTTTGAAGTTTTGAAATACTGTGCCAAACTAATTTTGTAATGAACATAAATTTTCAAAGTTGGATACTCTCATCGAATTGACAGTTAGTACAAGACAATGATTCCAAAATAATACCTTGAGGTACCATACCTTCACTCTGTATACATATTTTGTTAGTTTAAAATGACCCAAAGAAAACTTAATGCCTGTATTTTAAAAACTTTTAAGAGACTCAAGCAAAGCTTAAGTTAGTTTCTCTTCCAGGAACTCTTTTAGAGGAGCCAATAACAGCAAAATTAAAAAATAAAAAGGCTTTTTTATAGTTGTATGCAGCAACATGTTTCTAAATTAAATTAAATATTTTTCCACAAAGAATGAACACAAAATATTCAAAAAATTGACTTCATAGTGATAGTGGAAAGATATTCAAAAATACGGATTTTTATAAAGTTCAGGTGTTTTAATATACATATGCTACATATTATTAAGAAAAAAACAATTATTACATTCGAAAATTCAAATAGGCATAGTGAGTTTGTGTGAAGCATATATTTAATTTGAATTATTTTGTGTTCTGTATATTATTATATATAATTGACCAGCCGCTAGCACATTGCATAATTATTGAAGATAATAATATAAAACGTTTCTGGTAAAAGTTCGGTAGTTAATTACACAAACTAATTCAAAATAAGCACCATGGGGAAATCTTACAAATGCATATATCAAATCTCAATGGGAGTTTATATAATATATTTCATTGCTCTATTCTAGGAAATATACAGGTACCCAGATACAATTTTACTTTATTTTCCTAGTTAATGTATAGAATCCTGGGCACGGATAATGAACACAACTCACGAGTCTGGTGATCCGACCTAGACGTTGGCTTTAGATTAAAATTAAATAAATGCTGCTGGGGGTTTACAAAATGAGAATTCAGTAGTAGATAGACCCAAAGAAAATTTGTACAACTAATTTAATTAATAAACCCAAGGAGTTTTGTACTTAAATTTCCCGCGTGGAAAATTAAAAACATGCTAGCACTGGAAAGGAATGCCTATAAATTTCGAATTCTTGTGTGGTATGATAAGATTTTAAACAATTTTTTTAATAGATTTAATAGTAGAAGCAATCAAAGTATGTAATCTTATTATTTGGAGGTGAAACACTTTAAAGGACCGAGATAACTTTGTAGCGTACTTTCAATAAAATGAATGTTGTGTTTTTTTTTAGTTATGCTTCTATTTTTAGTTATTGTTGGTATTTAAATTAAGAGTAAGAAGTTAAAAGATCGATTTAGTTAATTGTTATTAAAAAACACAATCAAAAGATTGCGTTGCATACAATTAATTGACTTTCCTTTTTGGAAATGGCTTAAAGTTTCTATTATGCATAATTCAAGTGGAGTGGATTTCTTTCCTTACAAAAATGATAAGATGTACATACATATATATTATATCTCTTCAGTAATGATTTGCAGATGCAGTTTATGAAAAGCATTGTAAGAGTTGCTTGAATTGCAGTTCTACGGCAAGTGCCACTTGACAACTTTATTAAACATCCTTCCTGCTTCTATTTTCCTCCTCTATAGCAAAGCGGGGAAATAATATACTTTCTCCTGTTAAGCTTCCTTATTTTCCCCGTAAGGATATTCGAAATTGCGGCGAATTCCCTTCTGAAAAAGCTCCATAGGAAATGCATCGAATCCTTCAGTCGTATCGCGGTTCTAACATCGTTCGAACTTGTTTCAGGTGTGCGCGCACTTTCGTTCATCTTTGAGCCGGAGTCCAACTCATTGCCAAAAAGTGTAATGCAATTTAAATTTTCAAAAAAAAAAAAAGTTAAAAATTGCACAATATCCTTGAAAATCGATAGTTGTTTTGATGTTGAGTGTGCCTTTATGTTGCCAACATTCAGGTGTAACCTGTGTGGCGAATGTTATTTTTTTTAGTGTTGTACGAGCTTGTGCTTTTAGACCTATGATAGTTAAACAGAGGATTGTTACTGTTTGATTTGCTGCTGTGGATAGTTTGAACGGGAGGATTTGTATCGGTCAACGTGCCCTCAGAGGACACTTTTTAAAATAAGCATATGATGCATAGTTCGAAATAGTTCCCAGTAATTTACATAGATACCGCAGATAAGGACATATTAAATTTCTATTTTATTCCCTTCATGTAACTCCTGTGAACCATAAATTATAAATTTATTGAGCAATTCATGTATGCATACACGACAGTGCTATTTTCATTCGTAAAAAATTTATCAGCACCATTTACGCTGCTGTGTCCCTGCCTCGGCGTTTTATTCTTCAAATATTTATCGCGGTAGCTTCTAGCGCTATTTGAATATGGACTTAGTTCTGCTTGAGTGGCAAAGAATGTTCAAGTGTGCTTCCCGGTCTTCTAGGTTTCTTTTCATTACTGCCTAGTGCCTGTGATATGAAAATTTTATCAATATCCAAGATTACACAATTGAAAATTCGCTCTGTATAAATGCAAAAAAAAAATGATTGTTTGCCTCTTCATTTTTATGAATTTTCAGTTATCGGGGCAATCAAATGTTCGAAGAAATTCAAGTTTTCTCATATGTAGGGAACTGGTAAATACTTAAAGATTTTCGTAAGAATGACAAAACTGAAAACACATTTTTTTTACGACATGATTAAGTGCGTTGATCTGTTAGAACTTTTGAGGGATTGAAAAGATTACGGTTGGGATTTCCTGAGATTTGTTGAAATCTTTGCATTTGTAGAAGAATGACATTACGCGCGGTTTAAAGATTTAACGATGGTCTGTTTATTATAAGAGCTTAGTCAAATGGAGCTTGTTTTGTTGTAATAGATAGTAGGCATGCTGGAGGAAGTGGTTTTGTTGATCCTTGGTTTTGCATACAAACATTTACTACAAATTATAAAAAAATTTTACAAAAACCAATTCATATTGCTTTGTTAAAAAGAGACATAGTTCTAAGGCAATAATTAGTTTAATAAAGAATTGTTTTTTAAAACTAAAGTAAATCAATAAGTGAAATATAATTTAAAAAAGAATCTTATTTTAGAGTTTTAGGTATTTCGAGATACGTTATTGGTCATTATTCTACAAATTTATTCTTCAGGTACCCTTTTAATTTAGTACACTCATATGTACATATAAGCTAGTAACCCTAACCGGCGTAATAGTGTTACCTGAATAGCTAAGTTTTTTAGTTTTTATATTTACAAGTATTTAATTTTTAATTTAAATCTTTTGTTGGGTCGTGTCCTTTATTTTATTTTATGATGAGTGGTCTTTAAATAATAAATTTATATTAAACAGTTGTGTCGGAAAGTTTTCCATGCTGGCTGTAATTAATAAGCGGAAATTAAAATCATATGGGTGCTTTTAAAAGGTCACTAATTATAATATTCCTTTAATATTAATGTGACTCCAACAACCAGTGGTTCCGTACTTTCATTTTCCTTTTACTATTGAAAATGAGAATTTAGATAACCACGGGGTTTTAGGTTTTACATAACTTCCATCATCTTATCAGTTATACCAATTATATCAGTTAACTTACGTCATCTTATCATTTATTCGAATATAAATTTTATACTTTTATTGGAGATTTAATGGTATCTACATATTAGTACAGACGTAAAAAACTAATTAACTAATTACTGAGGATTCGAACTTTCTTGACATGATAATCTCTTTGTATCTGTTACAAATTGCTTCTTAATTAATTGTTGTTTTGATTTCTCAGAATAATTGCTGGAAAACAAAAAAAAGAGAATTTATTTAGATATTAATGCAATTAATGAGAGTTTACTGTTATTTCGAAAGGCTAAAAGGTCGGCCAGATGAATACAAAGTGACCTTCACAAAATACTCCTGTTTTGCGGTTCGACAAAAACGGTGAAATGTGTTTTAAATTAGAATTAAAGAACATCACGAATAAAGTTGCGAGGAAGAGAAAACCTTGAGATAACCTGGTAATTGGTCTTTTTCATTTTACATCGTTAGGACTTAAGGTTGCTTTTATCTCCACGCCACAGACATGCCCCTCACATAATTGAATTTAATAAATTCTTAGCAGCAATTCCCTCAAACTAACATGTATCTTCTTAGATTAGATGTAAAGTAGATCACATCAAATGAAGTGCAGATTGAGAGGTTAATTGCATGGAAAATGCTCCCCTTAAGGTCAATACCCGCTTATGAAACAGTGCTGGTCAAATTATGTTCCTTTTTTATGGTATACACAACCTTGGAAACAAAAGATCTAGATTCTTGAATATTTCTTAACTAAATACTTCTAATGTAGCAGAGCTGCGGCTACGTCAAAGATGTGTCCTTCACCCTGTCATAATCAGGACAATTTTTAAAGGCATTCAGTTGAAAGGATGAACATTGTAAACATGTTTTTTGTGCCTCCTAAAAGTTTGGGGTAAATTTAAAAGTTGCGGATAATCACTTCAGCACTATGTATTATGTGCGGTCGAATGAAAGCAAAATAAAGGGCTCTGTTCTGCGGCGCCGAGATAAGAGTGGAATAGCGTGTGGAACCAGTATTTAGCCCTTTTTGGAGATTATTGTGTAAGTGCTTAAATTAATATTGTTCGACCTAATTTAGTCGCACTTCACTTACCCTTTCTGCAAAATTTTAGGGAATAATAAGGGATAATCCGCGTTTTTCAACGGTGTAATTTTTACATACAATTAACCAGGGTTAGCTGCTAATCGCATTTTCTGCTCGTCTCAACATAGAAAAACACAATGATAAGGGTTTTTTGGTTGTCTGTTGGTACAATGGCCGTGTCAGCAAAAAAAAAAGACTAAAGGATTCAATCATCTCATATCAAATGCAATGTTACTAATTTCGGATACGTTTCAAGTTTTATTTCCAAATTATTTTTATTTGACTATATTCTTGATTTTGTACAAGGACATGTTCAGGGCTTGTCATATTCCGAATTTAAATTCGCACATTCGCCATTGACTGATTTTCTCAAAATAAAAAAAAAATGTAATGAGCGAGTTTCTGTTCTGGACTCTTCATATAAGATTATTCAGCAACTTAAGAAAGTTGCAGGATGAATTATAAAAGTATAGATATACAATATACAAATGTAAAGATATATTTATACACATGTACCTATAACTAGTGTAGTCAGATTCTAAAATTAAATAGATTTTTTGAGGAATATTACACATACACACATATGTATGAAGTATATGTTGTGGTAAGAGACAAAGTCTAACATATTGATATTTTACAAAGTTTTATTGAGGTTAAATTTATTTTCTTTTAGAAATAGACATTGGTTCTCAAATAGTGAAATAGTTTATTCATATATGAAAGTTTTTGCTATTATATTCTGAATACATATAAAATGAAAGGAAGAATAAAGTTATAAAAGTATATACATACATACTTGGTCGTACATTCAAACATTAATTAAATAAAAACGGAATAACTTTTTCTTATATCACTAGTTTTTGCAACGCTTTCACTCTTCCATATGTCTGAATACATATGTATATATAATATATATACATATGTATGTAAATATATATGTATTTTAGTAACATCTTCATGTCCTTGACAACAAATCACTTCGCAATAATCGCTTTATTCCTCACTTCTCAACGTCTTTGAGACTTCTGCAGAAGAGCCAAAGAAAAAATTTTTGTTTTCTATTCCAGACACATTCATTCGCGTGGCGTCAACAAAAGTGATTTCTTCTTTTCCTACAAATCCCTAGCAGGACATGCCGGGAATCGATACATAACGACGACAATTCTATTGGACGAACATGAAGAGTACGTTCGTCGGACTTTGTACACTCAAACTTGCACCAAATCAGTTCTATTAAAATGGATATTTGGCCCCACGCGTTGCCCTTGTTTGCAGAATCTCTTGTCCGGCACTGTTTGCTAATGGAACCATTAGCCTTCCTGGTGGCTTTATTAGGTCATTAAGTTAGTGACATGGTATCAGGACGTATTAGGCCGCTGACAGATATAAATGGTGGCCGTGTCAGGAATATGTATAATCCGGGGAAATCAATCCAAGCTGCTACAAACTTTAAGGTCCAGGAAGGAGTTTGTACTTTTTCAGCTGGCTGGTTATGGCAGCTAAGAGCATCTACTTCGCATAACATTATCCCAACATTTTTCACTCTTTTAACCACAAAGCGGTGGAAAATTGGATAAATTGCCCGTACTACTTTTGATATATTTAAACCAGTTACCGTTTTGCTCCAACTCCAAGGATGAGAATAGTCGTATACTTTATATGAAATACATACATTACATACATATATTAGCTGTAATAGAGAGGGTTTTGAATTTATTATAAACTGCGAAAAATCCTTCAATCCTTAAATCAATAAAAATTCTTTGTTGAGTTATGCCGAAAGGGTTTTAAAAGGAAATTCCGCGAGAAAAAACGAAATTTCAGTAACGTCTTTACTCGTTTAAATATTCCAGAAATGTGTATCTCCTCCGGCGTCTTGGGTGGTACAATTGAGTTGAGATAACAAAATTTGAAATTGTTTTTATTATTGTAAATAAGATCAAGGGATTGACACGGTACCACTGGAAGTGTATGCATTTATAATTTGGTGGAGTTACCCGCATAAGTAAGCAAATCATATTCTTCAATTTTTATCATTTAATTATTCTGTGATAAGATTTTGTTTATATCGTATTCGTTTTAAAATTGGGTTTATCAACGTTGTCTTACAATCGTCGTTCAAATTCTGTTTGCGAATATCTATCATGAATAATAAATAAAGAAAATTATCTAGTTAATTGCATCACTCTTATAGAAGGAGGTCTTTTTTAACTACAGTGATGAAGAGGTTAATTCGGACAACTGCAAGTAAATACTGAAGCCATTATATCTTAAGTATTTCTAACTGTGCACATTTTTGACTGACTATTCATGCTAAAAATAAAAAGCGAAAATGGAATAATATTTTATACACGTTGCGTTGTTTCACGTCTATAAAAAGTTATTATAACTCTTTCCCTCAAACATATGTACATATTGAAATTTGCCCTGCATATTTGCCAAAATATAAATAAAATATATTCGCAAAAAGAAAAGTAATAAAAAATATCCATGTCAACCTTTTTACATCATACTGAACGGTTTGCAAAGGGTTGGATAAACAAATTTATAGTATTTTTTTGAATATAGATCTCGTCCTTGCTCAGAATATACCTGAACATATTACTTACAAAGATACCTTTGCCCTTATCACAAAGTGTCACCACATTTTAAGAACATTAATACTCGTACATAGGGACTCCATGGGCTTACCATAAATTAATTATTATGGTGTCGCCAGTGTTAGATTAATGGATATAATGCGATATGTTTTGGACGTGAGGTTATAATATTGTATTTCTAAAATTGGAACTCTATTTACGCCTGATTGAATTACTAGGGGTTTTTTCAATTTAAATGGTTGTTTAAACGTAAAAAATACATTTTTTAGTCATACTTAGAATGCTTAATTTATTAATGTTTTTCTTCGAAAATGATACCTCGAAGGGCCAATTCCTCTTTTAGAAATTATGATAGTTTGTATGAAAAGTCGAGGATGAAGTGCTTAATTGAATAAAACGATACTGAATTGATTTTAAACGCTTTTGCATATGCAGTTTTATTTTCCACAAATGTTTTAAAATGCGTTTGTTCATTTTACGATACATTTTCATTGCACTTTTTTTTTCCAGAAGCTTTTTAATGTGCTGCGTCTTAGAAAATGTAAAATGTAAATAAAATATGTATGTACATATATAGAAAAACAATATCGATTTAATTGTTCCTGCTGGATGTTCCTTTAGTTTCCCAATTGCTTCACAAAAAAAAAAAATTTATAGACCAATTTAATTATTTGTACCAATGTGTGATTAATGTTTTCAGAATTAATTCGAATAAGTGTTGTTTTGTATGTACATGTTTTAATGTACCCTTGATGTTCGATGTGCCTGCTTAGATATTAAGGATTTTGTTCGGTGAACACTTAAAATATGTGTCTAACTAATAAATAATATTAAGTGATTTTAAGGTTTAACCTAAATTAAACTTATAAAATAATAAAACTCATTATTTATGATGAATGCCAAAAATAAACAACGCAAAAAGCGTGAGAATTTGTGTTTCGTGTGCAATCTTTTTGGAGGATAACATAATTTTTGACTCTCCTACTCAGAATGGAGTTTAAAAACATTTTTGAATAAACTCGAAATAAAATTATAAAATATGTTTTTAGAAAGTTATTCGAAAGAAAGTGAATCCACTTGGGGCTTGCTTCAGGGACCCTGAGGACCTCGCGATGGATGAGGCTCCTAAAAAAGGGAACCCATCGCTGTCCATCGATCGGGCGGCGTTCCTCTTGCTGCGTGTGAAAAAGGCGTTTAAGAGGAAACGGCAGCAACGAAAGGAAAAGCAGTGAGTACAATTTTTCTTTTCTTTTATTAACAAAATATTTGAATCAGTTTTTTGATTTAGAAAAAGGATTACTTGCCTATGTGTGATGATATACGAATATTTTTTATATATGCGGGTATATGCGGGGAAATATTTCATTGAATTTGAATATTTCCGGGTTGGTTGCAAACAAAAATACATAAAAACAGATCAATTTTCTTGAGGGAAAAATATAACATCTTATTTATCTGGATTCCCTGCTACGAAAAAGCACATATTGCCATATTTGCTCATTCCATACTAACTGAATTTACCGATCGAAGAAAAGCACAGGTTAATGTAAACAAGGACGTAATTTGCATTGAACTTTGAGAAATGTAAAAAAAAAGAAACGTTCGGCCCACAAAACTCCATCATAGTGTAGAGGTGAAAAATGTGACATGAATAAACATAAACAGGAAAATACGGACGAGCTGAAGCTGCCACGGCATTATGAATTCCATCCAGCCGGGATGCTGCCTTTCCTCGTGAATTCGATTAGTCAACTCTGCACTTATTGCTACTTTGGCATACTTTTTTATAAACTGAAAATATATCTTCGACCTGGCATCCCTTGGATATTATATGTTTATGCGACGACGATACTTGAGAGTGTTGGATTGGATGCTCCTGATTTGTGAAGTTTATTAAACTTATCCAGGAAAGTGGAGAGAAAGCTTCATGAATATATTTATTTGAAACCGTGTCACATCTGCAAGATTCAAATAGCTCTTCTACTTTTCCTTGTCGATCTTATCGTTGTATATATCGTCCCTTTTATTTACGTAGGAAAGTCACGATGAGTTGTAATAGGGCCCCTTCCCAACATTTTTACGGGTACTTAAGGAAGAATTAAATTAAGGTTGAGCTGTCTTAACATTTGTTTCAGGATGCTCTTAAAGCGACAATCGAATTAAATTTGCATTTGCGAAACGAACCGAAAGGAATTCAATTGCAAATTTTAACGGATTCGCATACGATTTTTAAAGAGTTTAAGTCAATCGATATTTACATTTAATGCCTTAACATTTTCTGTTTCACATCTTTCATTCTTTACTTGAATTATTAAAGGGATAAGTAGTTTTAAGGGAGAATTTTAAACCAATTCACAATTAAGTAGACATTACTTAAGTTGTTGGTTTTTATTCAGAGATAGGGTATCAAAGTTTCTTCGTTGTTCCAAATAAATAGAAGACGACAGACAATACAAGAGGAATAAAAAATTACTAAAAAGCAGACGAACTTTTTATAATTAGTCCATATTTATTATTATACTTTTCATTAAATGAAAACCCCTTTTCGCATATGCGTAAAATGATCCAGAACATATGTATACTTAATTATTTTCCAAAACAAATATAAAACCAAACTCCAAAAAATCTATTACCAAAAGCTTCAAGCTTAATGCTCAATTATCTTTGGTGAATTGATAAATGCGCATAATTCTTCAGATAGCGCTGGTATTATTTGTTCAGCAAAGGGCTTTATAATATCATTCGTTATAACAAAGGTACTCTTTTTTCATTTTAATGAGATTTTTCCAATTTACCTTATCGCGATTATAATAGATGCGATAGCATCGAGTACGCCAAATTCGAATTTAATTGGATATTTTCACTAATTGATTTTGCTGTTATTCATTAGAATAAGAGGGAATTTTATCAATAAATTACCGTATAAACAGTCTTAACAAGCTCCATTATGTGGGCACTTAGTTTGAATACTTCAGTCTATAATCCTGTAAATAAGAGCCTCACTTAAAGTTACATATATTTTGTGGAACATAAAATCATAAAAAGCAACAAACGAAATTGCGAACCCAAACTTTAGTACGTAATTAGTAACACAGTAAAATCTATAGAAATTCATATATATTTTCAAAGACACGTTAGCTTGAGATAGACTGAAGTGTCCTTTGAGCTGTTTCTAAGCTAACAACATCCATTAGGGACCGAAATAAAATTTGCCTTCCAGCACTTCAGGGCTATGAAAATACTTGCACGCAATGGCCTGGTTGCTATGCTCCTAAGGTGAAAAGCCCAATCTTCGGGAACATATTTTCAGATTATGGACCTGCACGAGGACATAAGCACCTGAAATAAGAACAAATCTTATTATGTATCCGAAAGTAAGTTGTTCCATCAGCATTTAAGTTCCGAAGCCTTAATTGATTTAGCTTTTGGGGAAAAATATGGGCTCGGTGTTGATTAGTTTCTTAATGTCTTTCCTTGATGCATACATATGTACAAATATGTAAACATTTAAACATTGGCTTTACATAGTCCATGGCTAAATAATTAAAAAAATTAATGTGAAGAAAAAGGATATGTTCTTTACTTTGAAATTTTTAAATTAATATCTTAAAAAATGTAATATATGTATGTTTAAACAAACCAATCGGTTCGTTAAAGTGTTGCGACCACCCTTTGTGAAAAGATTTTTCCCTATATAAATTAACTTTTTTTGAATAGAGGCGTGTTTATAAAAATGATAACTCATTATTAACAGATAAAAACAAACATACTAATAAAACATAAATAAATAAAGCACAAAGAAGTCTCAAATTTTATTTATATTTTTGCGGGTATTCTTAATTTTATGTTTTCTATATACTAAATATGCAAAGGTATGTTTAACAACTTTATAAAAAATGAAAATAATTCGTTTTCCTAATGTTTCCTATGAAGGACGACAAAAATTAAAATTTGTCAATCACGTTGCAAAGTGTACAAACATAGATACAGTATCTTTTGGGTACAGCTTAAATACCTAACTTAACTTTTTTTTCAGTTACCTAAGTCAATAAATTCTACGTGCACTCAGTGCGGGAAGTTTAAAGTTTTTAAGGCCGGTGATTAAGCAACTGCCTTGTGCCTTTGGTGAAGAAAATGAATTAAAATTTTTTTACGTATTAACTATTTTTTCTACAAATCCCAATATCCTACAAGGAAATCGTAACAATCTCATTTCTCGCTTTAAGCTTCAATGGTAATTTAAGGGAGGTTTCAAAATACTGATTTAATTATTCGTAAAATTAAAGTCTATGTAGATTCTTCTGTTTTTCAAGTGAATGTTGTTTCCTTTTAAAGAAAGTCGGTTTCCGTTTCTGAGAGTAATTTCAATAGAATTATGTACTTCATTGTATTGGCTAAACCTAAAATATTCACGTGAAATGCTTTTTCCCTACTGAGTTTTCTTTTTATATTCAATAAAAAGCACTTTATGGAAAATTTTAAATATTTGAAGAATAACATTCGATTTCGGTTCATTGAGGATAATCTGACCAGGTATATTTTATAGAATGCAAACGTTCTATTATCATTCATTCAGGCACTCTCTTCAAAGATCTTTTATTCATGTGATTCTTTGAATATTTTAATTTTATTCAGGATGATGCATGTAAAAATTCTTTACGATGTCGGAAATATTTTGTATACACACAGAAAAACATAAAATTATCTTTAATAGTAGTACAACAAACTATGTAGGCGTTTTTACAAAATTCATTACTATATGAGGAACTGGCGAAAAGAACTATCTCATAACATTTTTGGTCAAAACATTTTTTATTTGAGTCCGGCTGAACATGGAGGTGCTTCCAATTTTTTACTCGTTTTCATTTAAAACATCCTGAAGTCGGAGTGATTTCGATCCAAACGGTGTAAGTTTTAATAAGCCGAGCCCATTTTCGTTCAAAATGGAAAAACTCTTAATACAAATCTATAAGATATAATTTCATTTTTGAATTCTTGTACTTTTATAATAACATTGTTTTAAATTAGGCACCAATACATTCGAAACTCTCTTATTTTTATGACAATTTTAATTTCCTAAAAAATTGTTTAGTTTCGATGTGTTCAGGTAGGTCTGTGCAAACTGCAAACAAGTGGCAATCACAACGTAATTATTGCACTCAGTCGCAAATAAAAGGACATAATGTATACATATGTATGTATGTAATTGCATTATTTAAGTTTAAATATACATACATATTCTGTTTTATTTGAACGTTATTTTGTTTTTTGCTTCTCCTGTACAATTTAATAGATTGTTTTGTTCGCTGGCTCCCCATATATTTTTTGAAAATCTTTAAGAAAAGGTAATCTTTGTTGCGTATAATATTAGCGCATAACAATGAAAAAGACCACAACATAAGCTTTTACCTTTAATTGAATATGTTTATCATTATATCCCTTTGCAATATTACTCTTTTCAATTTTCCAAAAACTCTTGAACTAATGTTAAATTCACGGAAGCGATTGCTGATCAAATTGTGAAGCATTTGAAAATGGATTTGTTGAAGGCGCCCGAAAATCAAAAGGATTTCATAAAGTCTTGTCACGTTTTCCGACACCCTACTACGAAGTTATGGTTGCGCCGCTTTAAATTGTTTAAAAAATTCTTTAAAATTTTTTAGCAAACCCTTAAAGAAATATATACATCCCTTTCACGCATGCTGACAAAACTTTCAGTCGCACAAATAATTAATTTCTCGACATTTCCGAAGAAATTCCTAAATTATCCATAATAGGACTTATGTTAACTTTCTGCCAGAGAAATTTATCGTAAAACTTTCTCAGCATGGTACTCTTCCGCCTCCCTAGAGGGGTGGATTTTCATTCAGGAGCATCTTCATTGGTATCGGTGGCAGCAACTGATCATCCCGAGGGAGAATATGTTATAATATATGTATGTAGCACTCCTCCTACGCCTATGCATAGATATACCCGTAGACCTTTGCAGGCTAAGAAGGAATGGAATTTCATTTTAAACTTCTTCGCAATGTTTTTAACACGGACAAAATACTGTCATTGCAAATGTATGAATATATCACTTTTGCACACTTATTACTTATCGTTTCATATTGCGTTACGAACTTTTTGAAGCAGTTTTTCCATTTTTATCTAATTGTCGATAATTAAGTGATGGTAATTTAATAGTATATGTATCTATAATTTTAACTTAAGATATTTTAATTTGTTGGCAATTATATGATACCATCTATCTGTTCAGATTTCCGTTTTAATTGCGTGTTTTATAACACTAAATAGTTAAGGGCAATTGTTTTGATTTAGGTATGTATTTCATTTCTATTTTCGAGAGAGAATTGTAGGGAAATGTAATTTACTGCGCCTTTCAAATAGTGTAGAATTACCACTTCAAATGCTTAAAGTTAATTTTGTATTTTTATTCATCATATTCTTATTACCTACTATATGTGTGTATTCAACCCTCATCCTGTGTTCGAAAAAGCTAACATACAACGTGTTTATGGGTTAAATCAGCCCAATAGATTTTAATTCGTTATTGATACATTTAACACATTTTATAGCTACATTAAAATGTTCTTTGGATATTATTGCACTTCATTGATTGCATCTGCTGGAGAGTTTCGTGATATTAGGCAGTTGAGAGGAAAGGTAACAGTGCAATCTTTTCAGGTTCTTCGGTTCATTGGGCAATTTTGACCCATAAACACAGGACAAGGGTTAAAATCATTGTATTATATTGTTATATCTGAGTTTATGTATGTACATACATATGTACTTAAAATCAAATAAGTAGATAGTATATTTATATATGTATTTTTGAAAACATGTATGTATGTACATGTACATACCTACTTTTACCAATTAAAAAAAAGTTCGTCTGTCCTATGTTAAATACTCAAAAAACGTGTCTCCGCCTTTCATGGATTCATTTATAATTTCCAATTTTTACCAACAAATATAACCCCTATACCTATATAGGTTTCATGATTTCAAAATTTATTGTCTGAAGATATTAAATTGCTTATTTTGAAAACTCGTAATTTGATACAAAATGAAATTAATGATCCTAAAAACATTTAAATGTTTATCAACATTAAATTGTATAAAATAAAAAATTATATGTCTTCCAAAAATAACATTCTGCGAATGATCATTACAACAATTTGGTATTATTACCATTGTAGGTGTTATTAATTATTAATATGTTATATGAATACACTCATAGATGGTTAATATTTCTTGGGTATATACTTTTTCTCGCTTAATTTGATATATTCTGTACACTTAAGTAGGTTCTCTTAAGATTACATTTAGTTTGGTGGAAAAATATTCCATAATGTACTTTACGAACCCAGATCAGAAAGCCTTTTTAGAAAAGCACAAAATTCGTACATATCTCATATTCATTTCAGTTGTCGAAGAAAGTGACGAGAAGCCCTCCTATTGAGTAACTGCTAAGAATGAAAGCGTCGAAACTTTTATACCTTCCTTAATTCCACAAAACCCCAAGTAATTAACTTTGCCAAAGTTTGCAATTCCTATTTCGAAGCTGTTAGAACTTCTAGAAAAATTGAAAGCCTTTTGTTCCTCAGATTATGTCTGGATTGATTCGAAAGGATTTCACCACCCTAGAAAAGAAAAAGGGATGGAAATTGGTTTGTCTATAAAGAAGTCGTAAATTTCTTTCATCCCTTTCATTTTCTCCTTTTCGGAAATTACATCATTTTTCCAATTCTTGGCGCGAAAAGCCTATTTCGCTTCCAGAGACTTTTATTAGGAGGATTTGTCATTTTTTTTTTATTTTTCTCTCTTGCGACGATAAATGTCTTCTGTTAAATTTTGCTTTTTATTCCATTTTTCGGTCTTTGTTTTACCACTGGCGCTATCAATTGCCATCATATAAAGTCCTATATTGCTAGGAATTGAAAGGCGCAAAACACAATCTACAGTCAATTGGATCCCACTATCTCGAAGGGGAATAAAATCCATAGGTATCCATATAAGATATAACAAAAGGCCGGCAGGATGTGCGAAAAAGTAGAGAACTTTGTCCTAGCAAAATTGCAACACAGAATAAAAATTGGCTGGGCTGTTGCAAAGAGTCGGGTAATTGAAGATTTCATAAGGGAGGATAGACGATTGTTTTCATTGATTGAAGAATCTAAATATTTGAAATATACATATTTATACCACTGCCCTTTTCATGCTACGACTTGTTTATGAATTGCTTGAAAATTGTTTTGTTCTCTTGAATATTCGAACCGTGATTTAATTATATTCCTCAGTTCTCAAAAACTTAAAATACTTGAATTCGGAAGACGAACAGAATGTTTAGTTACATGCCTGTTTTAAATTGGTGTTTTTGCGAAAAAAAATTTAATTTTTTTATGTAGAGACAGAAGGATTTGATTAATCGAAAAATTCTCATTTAGTAGCAAATCAATAACAATTTATCACGGGACGATATAAGCGGGGAAAGTTACGTACCAGCTAAGGTCAATTGGAAATGTAATAAATTTTGAAACAGAACGTGATGGGAATTGGGAAATTAAATTAGAAAACACTCTACAAAAATGTATGTGTTTAAGGCAACTAAAAGAAACTATGCGTTGCACGGTAGAGTGCCCCATATAATTGGGTTGCTATTTTATTGTTACGAGAATAGGTCTATGGTGTGAACCATTTGCGAAAGTATCTAAATTTGATCTAGCATAATTTTCGGAAAATAATATTATAATATAAATATTATCGAAAAAATTATAAGCAAGTTTTGAGAAAGCTATTCCTATGAATAATTTTATAGATAATCTTAGAAGATATCTTTTCTTTTCGCATTATGTAATCAAACGCAAGAGAGGAAGCTAAAGTGATCACCCAGCAATAGGTAAATCGAGAGTTATGCTACATGAAAAATAATTCTAGTCTAGGTCTAGCAATTCAAATAATTGTATTCTTCGCTTTCAGGACAAAATCTTTAAATTGTCAATTATCGTTGATTTATGACGAAATTGACTTTAGCTATTTTTAAATCAGATACAGTTATTTATTGAATGTAATTTTACAATAGGTAGGTAGAGTCCAATTTTAATAATCCAGAGTCCAATTTTAATAATCTGTCCAGGGTCTCTGCAACAAATTGTGTGCATTGTCATACAGCCATAAATACTGTTATATGTACATACATACATATATGTTGGTTAACTTTAATTGATTGATTAATTCAATGAATCAACATTTTACGGGATAATGCAAATCCTTTTACCTTCACAGTTGTTGCAATTCACGCAGGATTGCAAATTTTAAACCTTTTAAGCCTGTTTATTTGACTCTGAAATTAAATCTTTTATTTATATTTCATCTGCAATGCCAGTTGTGCTGTCAGAGTAACGACAATTTGTGGGCTAGGTAGGTTTTTGTTGATTATGCTAATTTTAAAGATCCTAAGGGAATTACAATTAATATTTTGAACAAAGCATCATGATTAGGTGACATATTTTGTACCATCAAGATTTTATTTTTAAATGAATATTAGTTTTATATTTAATTAATTCTAAGAAGAAAGGCAAAATATTTTATATAATAATGAAATATTTAAAATGTAAAGGTACCGAAAGAATGTTGATCCCTGTCCGCAAAACATTTTCCTTTGAAGAGTTAGGTGAAAGGAGGAAATTGAGCCTTTTGAAAAATGAAAAGGACTTTCATAATTCGTTGAATTTCGTTGTTTGTATGAACTTTGTTTTTTTTTTGTACCATAATTTTTCAGAGAATTGTTTAATACATATTTGGAGATACAGCCAATTTAACATTATGCTATTATTAGAATAAGACATATAAAATTAACCAAGGTATTATTTTTAAAAATTTAAAAGAACCTTTTATAAACAAGCAAAATTACATCTAATAGGGCTTAGAGCCGCGTGCCACTAAATTCAAATATGTACCTTTTGTATTTAATCTATAAAAGTTGTTGGATATTAACACAAAATATTATTTTAAAATTAAGATTTAAATCGAATTACTCCTATAGTTTTTTTATTCTATTTTACTACCATTCGCATTATGTATACATATGTAATAGCGAAGTTATCACAATCAAGTTTTAAGGAACTTTAAATCTTCTAAACAACAACTCAAAAATATAATGCGAATTTTCCCAATAGTAATAAATTATAAAAGTCAAGCATCATCAATCAATCATATAATCAAAAATTACCTTTTTGAGAGTTTGAGAGAAATTTATAAGGCAGATAAATACATATAAGACCCCTTAAGAATATAAAATGTTGATTAATGTTCTTCTAATTCCAGGTAAAATGTGACGGGCAAAAAGCTTATGAAATATCAATTAATAATTCATTTTTTCATCTTAGTCCTAAATTTTATGAGTGTCTTTAAAAAAGTTTATGGGAAAATAAAGGTATTGCCTTTAACTTCCTTTTTTTCAACATAAAATACGATTTTATTTTTTTTGTTGCAATTTTGTCAAGATAAATTAATCTTGATTCTCATTTATGTCTATGAAATTTTATATCACCGCTTGAAAAGATAAGAAGATAATAATATATGTATTTGATACAGTAGCAATATAATAAGTTGTATTCGTATTTTGAACACATCTATTAAGTTTGCTGTTTATAATTTTGAGGTAACATAAAGAGAAATGGCTATTCCTTGTTTTTTTACAATAAAAGAACATACATATTACATATATATGTTTCATTACAGTGCAATTTAATTTCAATTTTATTTTAGCTAAATGTGACATGTTTGAACGAAATATTCGTTTTAGTATTTTACTTAAAGCATGTCTTTAATTCAAACTGGCTGTCGCCAAGGTCAAGGCTCCCGGAGCCACTTACTTTTATTAATCCCTTTATGATGGCATCTGGCACGAGAGTAATGAAATATAAGGGAATGTTCAAACATCCGGCGGCGGGGTATAGGTAGTAACAAAATGTATACGCATTAAATATTTCTCGAGTGAAACTTTTACAGCTGAAATTTGCCGCCGAGGGGTTTTGACTTCTATGCCATAAATATGTGGGCTCGTATTGACACCAATTATAGTGACAAGTGAGCGTGGGGCATGTGAATTTATTAGTCAGTTAATTGTGTAGAATGGCCCCCCAAGTAAAAATAATACCGGAACAAATTAAACACCCGGCACTATGTCGTATTTCGTGAATCATTCACCTTAATCGGTGTCCGACTAAGTATGCCTATTTACTTTTGGGAGAAATTTTGTCGGTCAAGTGGTAGTTGTATTTATATTGAAATTGTGTTTTATAGAATCAATATTATTTATGTATGCGTAAACACTTTAGTAATTTTCTGTTATAAAAGTCATACGGCATGCAAAATAAAGCTAATTCTCTTTCTCTGTCTATGTTTAAACTTAACTAATTGTCATATTTATGAATGACAAACTTAAGAAAAGGCCAAAGTAAATTGATAACATAATTGATGTATTTTTCCGATTATTTCTTCCATTGAAATGCATTTTACAAATAAGGGTTCGAGCTCCAGACATTATATATTTAGTAATGGAGAAGTCACTAGGTAAAAGGGACGCTATGAAAGTGTACAAACCCATTGTACTTTCAGGAAATAAATGTCAGTCACGATATGTGATATTGAATGTCGTGTCACTTCATCATCCTCTGCAAGCAATACCTCTGTAATTTTCCACATTTTATAGTGTACGACGAATGCAGCTGGCAAACGTACTTATCTGTAAAATGAATTGCTTTTATAGCCGTATAACGTCCTTTTCAGTTTCGAAAATGGAACAAGCAATACTCGATAGTCGCTAAATTCTTCAGTTAATTATAGAAATTGAGCCCAGCGATGTGGATTCGAAAGCAATTTGGTTGGTTCTTTCGTGTCACACATATAATTCATGCATATCGATCCAGTTATCACGGATCTATTAGTGAGTTAAAACTCTATCTAACTCCATACATGTTTGGTGGTCATTTTAGGTCATAATGCCCACATGCATTCTTTTAGTTCATTGACCTCCTTCGGTGCAATCGATAAAATCAGAGTAATTTTAAAAAACATAATATGTGGAATGCTTATTATTTGTATAGGCCCAATGTAATTAATATAATACATACATTACATATATTATTTGTGTATGTTTGCACTGAAAAGGGCATAAAATATGAAAGCAGCCTGTTCTGTTATCTAAGCTCTGTCAAAATTGTGCACATAAAGAGGACTATGACATTAATTTTTGCTAATTTTCGTCAGTTTTATTTATTTTTTTTTGTCTGTGATTAGATGTGGGTTGAAGAGATGGTTGAGAGCTTATTAGAACGAGTAAAAGGGTTATTTATCGCGATATAAAAAAAAAGATCCCATGAGGTGTTAAATTGATGCAAATTCATAATGGAGAAAGTTGCTTTTACGCTCTTACCGTTGTTGCTGATACAAAAGTAGTAAAGGGGGCTGAATTTGTACGTTGAAATAAAACAAACGTTTTTTAGAATTTCTGTTTATTTATCTGTCTATCTGTTTGATGGCGCATCATGTGAAAACGTCTGGATTGATTTCAATTAAATGTACCGTATCTTCAAATTAGACTACTTAGTATTGAAAAAGCAAAAACTTAAGAAATACAAAAATGATGCAAAAAACTAAACAATGCTTACCAATAAAATAAATACCACGCGACTGCAGTCGCGGGCAATTTCGTTACTTAATGTATGTACAGAGGGTATGCGAAAAATAATTTTGATGATCAAGTTTGGTAATAATTTAAAAAATTCAACAACTTTGATCTTTCGTGTACATCATCAAAAGGTAATAAAACATATGTATATGTGTACAAAAGACTATTGACTGAAAAATTACTGCAGAATGACCTTGTATCCGTAACATAATAAATAATAGAAATTCCAGCTGTCAGTTCTAAATTCAAACCCAAGAATCTTTTATCTAAAACCATTTCAAATGAACTGATTGATGGACGACTTTCCTAAAAAATGCCACACATTCCTGCCTTTCAAAGTGTGTATCTTGCGTGTCAAATCTAAGCGTTTTTCTGATTATCGCTTTAAATTGAACACGTACAAAAGAACTTTTTTTGTCCTTTGTAATGGCGCCATGAGGATTTTCTCTTATCGAACACAAACGTTTCTCACTCGGCAATTGAATAAAATCGATAAGAGCTTTCCTAACTAGATAATAAAGACTAAGGTTTAGTACATATAGCATGCAGAAAACAATAACAAAGGAAGTTCGGTGATTTAGAGTTTTATACGTGTATTGGGAAATTTTTGAGATCTTACTAAAAATAGTCATTTATTAAATTTTGTTTATAGAGCTGCTCAGCAAGCCGCTGCCGCCCTTGCCGCACAAACTAGAGCTTATAAGAGAGGACCTCCGCCCCTGCTGCGTTCACGAACTTTGCCGGCAATTGTGGTTCCAGGGATTTCCATTCTGCAGGCTCAGATCGACCCATCTCGGCTATCTACAGGTAATTTACCTCTATTTTTCTCTAATTAATTGAAAGCTTACATCTTAATAAAAGGGTAAATATACATATTCATATGTGTGTGCGTTTACCTAAGTAGTTAGCCAGGTAAAAACAAGTACATGTACATACAGTCTGACCCTTCACAGTTTGTGATGTGGGCTGGACATAAATCTTAGGATGTGATACTTAACTAAGAGCTAACCGTCGATATTCAAGCCAAAGGGCTTCTTACCCAAAAATCTGGAATATGGGAACATGAAAGTACGTTTAATTGCAAATTCAGGGAGTTGAGGCACATACAAAACACACACACATTTCAATTTTGGTCTCTGGAAATCTTGATCGAATTTCACACTATACATACATACTAATTAAATCACGAGCTTTAAAGTTAATATAATACGTTTCATAAATGAACTGTGTTAAGCATTCGTGTGTCAACCCACACGTACTCAGTTTTGTTTTGAGGTACTTTGCTTTGATAGTTATAACCGAAATATCTTCACTACCTTTGGCATTTCGTGGTATCAAAACGGCGCTTCCTAGCGCTAATTGGTACCTGCTCGGAGCAGGACGCCACTCAAACCAACCAACCAACCTTTGGCATATCCCGTTGTATTGTAAAAAAAAATGCTATTAGATTGATTGTATTGGCGTGTCATTATGATTATTGCTAAGAAATTTTAATTTGAAACAATTGATATTAATAGATTAGGCTAAGTCAGTATAAAAAACATGGTATGTGATTTAGCACACAATTAGAAAAAAAGTGAAACGAATAAACTAATCAGTATAACTGATTTCGCTTTTTACCCAATTTAAAATTTAAGCTAGTTAAATAAAAAAAGGAAAATAAAAATCGTCTTAACGAAAGTGATGAAGTAATTGATGTACTGTACAAGTAAACAACACTATACTATTTAGTTATCACGCACATCCTTTATTATAGTATGTATATAGTATCCATATCTTTTACACAATGAAGCAACTTGAAATTGGTTCCGTTTAGGTGGGTAGAAGCACGCACATTACCTAAATTTCTAAGGCTTTCATATCTTGGGGCAATTTATTTTGGAGTAAAGCAATTTCACCAGAATGGACTGTTGGGAAAATTATGTATGTAATGTACAAAATAACCTACATATCTATTAGTACTACTGAGAAACTTAATACAGTTTTTTGGTTGAGTTTTCGGGTATACGATATTTATTGGATTTTTAAAAAAAAATTTGATTGATACTGAAACACTGACGAGGGTACGGGCTGAAGAAAAGTTTCAAAAAGATAGAGGCAAGCTGATTGATCATGTGGAATAATGAGTTTTGGTTGGAGTTACTTAGAATATCGAATAAATTTTATTTGATATATAGAGAAATAGCTTAGGGATTTGAGAAGTTCGTTATCCTAAATCAATAGTAACATAATTTTATTTAAATAAGTTACTGCATTAGAATGAGTTAAATAAATCTAAACTTAATATTACTTTACAGAAACAGAAAGTAATTTGATTTATATTGTGAAATTTCAGGTGACAGTGTTGGAAGTGTATCGTCGTATAGTGCACGATGGTCTTTACAGCCGAAATCATCGCGAGCTTCTTTAGTGAGCGACGACAGTACTTTGGAGTTCAGAAGGAAATCATCCGGAAGTAGCCACAGTGGTCCATCGCTGGCAAACAACAATAATGCAGAACCTTACATTTACGCCTGCGATGATTACGAACGTCATCCGGATGGAAGTGTCGTCCTCAGGTAAATTGAATTTCTACTTTTTCTGAAAGTTCGTTTCAATATACGACCTAGATGTGCCCACTTCTATTTATTGGTACAAATTCATTTTTATGATTTCTTTCTAAATAAGAGTAAGCAGTCAAAGTTAGTAAAACTTTTATACCTTTAATCATCGTATTTCAGGTATCACGTACAGACAAAAGGAATCAAGTAGATTAATTTTCTTTGAATAGATGCGATTTTAAGTTAAATAACAATATTGGTTAAAGTTAAAGTCAAGGATGGTACACCCCTTTCTCATACTTTATGTGTTTTTCTTTAAAGGATACCAGCTCCTCATGTTGTCGCAGCACGTGCATACCGGGTGTCCGCGGGTAGTAGCACGTCTTCTGGAGCTGCTGGAATTTTCTCACCACCGGCCCAACAAAATTTAGCTGCAATTCCGGGCTGTAGCAGCACCACTACCATAAGTAGTAATACTACACCACTTTATAAATTGGCACGACTCTTAAATCAATCGACGAAAACTAGTAGAGAAAGCCCTGTACTTAAAGATGATGCTCCACGACGGCTCTCCTGGGAAAGGTAAAGGAAACGTTTGTTTTTCTCCACTAGTTTTCGCCTATCTTATTTTTATTTTCGACTTTTGGGAAATTGACATGGTCTTACATAATCTCAAGCGATTTGTGTATATTACGAGTGCATATAAATAAATAAAAAGCACGAATTCGGCCTCAATATCATTTACCATGACTCAATTCACTTCGACTGTATTGAACAGCCCCTTGGAATTGACTAGCTTAAATAATTTGCAAAGTAAGTAGGCAACCTTATCATCTCTGACAATTGATTTCACCAATGAGGGATACTTAACTTCGATTGAAATGGAGTGCCTCCTTGTCTTTGAATTCAGTTCAAGGAGGTCAACAATCTGTTAAATTACCTCATAATGCCTTCTTATGTGAGTATCTGCGCACTGAAGCAGCCTTTGCAGTTTTTGTCATCTTCAAAGATTGCGATTCTTTACTTTCAATCTGATGGGGGTGGGTTCATAAAGTACCTTGAACTTATTTAAAGCACTGCCTGCCTGTTTTTTGGGTTTGGCGGCAAATTTAATAAATCTTTCTAAAGGACTTTAAATATGCACAGAAAGCTCATGATTTTCAGTGCATACCCGAGACATGTAAAATTCAATTTTATCCCCTGAGCCTGAGGATTTGCTCAGTCAAGCAAAATCTAATTTTGAGTGAAATATTTTTTTTTTATAATCAAGTTTGTTGGATAAGTATAGGGATTCTGTTTTCAACGTGCAATTAAGAACATATTTCTACGTGCTATTTTGAAAAATTGTAAGTTACATAGGAGAAAAAAAATCGTCATCGATAAAGTTTAAAAAAAAAAAAAAAACAATGTTTTGTTCCTCTTACTTTAAAATATTTACACAGAAGCGGTAAGCATGTTACTTTATGACTCCATAGAGAGCAATCTGCTATGAAGTCTCTTACTTAACCTTTATTAAATTGTATGAAAGTTTCTAACTTCGCCATATCTTAATTAACTTTTCACACTTTGAACTTTATATCACCACTAAATGCATAAATAATCAATAATCAGAAAACGTTGGTATTCTACAAAGAGTATTGAATTTGTTCCACGGGAACTAAAGGAGAATTCAACGTGCATAAAGTTTAACTTTAATTAAGACTGTCCAATTAAAAATGTAAATTTTTGTTATAGCGCAACATTCCAATATCGTAACAAGCTAGAGGAGGGTTGTTTCCTTTATTAGATTCTCCTCAACATTCATTCATTAATCGTTATTACGCTTTCTCCTATGTTCTATGCTTTTTCTGTTTCTGCGACGGGAAGTTGATGTTTACTAATTAAGTTTAACTTTAACCTATCTCCTGAATACGTTAAATAATGAGATGTGTGAAGGTAGATGGAAAATATGTTTGCTAATTCTCCAAGTTAAAAATAGGTGTTCGAAAAGAGTGGAATACTTTGTGTTTTCACAATTTTGAACACAAATTGTTGCGATGAAAGTTTTGGGAATTTTGGTGATCGAAGCTGTAGTGCAGTATATTTTCCTCGACAATATTTTTTATAGTAATAAATTAATGGTCTTTATTAAGAGCCATCTGTTGATACAAAGTTTATTTTCCAAAAATTGAATATAAGGATAGTATTTTGTTTTAAAAATATTTTGAAGACCGAACTTTGCATGAACTCTTGTTTAGAAGATAACCTAAAATTCGGTAGCTTTTTAAATTTAAATCGTATTTTATTAACAATTATTTTTCTTATCATCATAATATTTCTAACCTTCTGTTTTTTCATTAGGCGCGATAACATTAATAATCGAATACCACGATCTGCAAGTATTGATTCGATGGTTGAGGCTGTATGGAATGATACTCCCCGTCCTTCATTAAATGTTCCTAGAGATGCGACACTCCAACAATCCGTATCTCAACATTATATGCAACATCATCCAACATACCAGCTTAGCACCAATTTTGGAAGTTTTAGCGGCTCTTCTTCGAGTCGACGGGAGAGTCTTTTAAGTCCATCGTCGGGACGTAGAACGAAGCAAAATAGGGGCATCACTGGTAAGTTTTTTTACTTTCTTTGAATTCATTACCTCTTCTTATATGAAATCAATTTGAGAAGCAAACGGATTAAGTGTGTTAACTCATCACAACACTAAAATACTTTTTGAAAGGTTAATACTAAACAATAGGATTGTGCTGCAATGCAATAGCATCAAAAAGGACTTAAAAGAGTGCCCCATTTTATTTATTTATTTTTTTGTACAAAAGCACTCTTCTCTTCATAAAACGCAATCCGTGAAGTATCTCGGAAAAATTTCACTGATGAATGGTTGGGCAAGTAAGCACTTCGTCAACTCATCCTTTTTGCTAAATTCTACGGACAGGCTCATCATCTATGGTCCATGAAATGACCATGAATTGAATGCTCTTATGAGCCGAGACGCCTTTCAACTTAGCCCAGGGAATGTGTAGCTCGGCGGAAATGATATTACCTTTCAGGCTGAGGAGATTACAGAAGTTTTTCCACTTCACAACTCAAGTTTACTTGCGCCGGAGCTTGGTGATTACTACAAAACTTTTTCCGTGCGAAAGAATTTGCCGGGTAGAAAATTGACATGAGGGGATCACGCGAACGTGGACAGCGACACAGGGCTGAGGTAAGCTAAAGTATTGGCAAAAAAAATAAATCGATTCTAAGCCAAGTGGAACAGAATTGTGGGAAAATATTTTTGAAATTTGTCAAGGGGATTTTTATGATAGAGTATAATGGATATTGAGAGACTAGAAAACGTGGAACATTTTCTTCTTCAAAGTCAACTATGAAATTTTTAAAATTTCATCAACTCGACGGGAGAAAGGTTTTAAAGTGAAGTAAAAATTATATTGCAGAACGTTGAATTTAAATTTGGTAATCTTTTCTAAGTGCTCTGGAAAGCTTTATCATTCTTTATTGAGGAATTCGTTTTAAGGTTTTCAAATAGGATTGAAAATTGAAAGCGGATACCAATTCCACACACTCTGGAGTTACCTTTCAAACGATTAGTTTTACATGAAATTTAAATTTGATAGAACGCTTTGGAGTGAATTTGCGTATACTTTTTTAAGGAATACGCAAACAATCGTTAGTCGTTAACACAGTCGATAGTTTAGATCTTTGTCCTTTTTGTCGTGAATTGTTAGCAGATAACTGATTTAAATTTCAGAATATATAGATGTGAGAGATCTACTCTACTTAGAAACTCCAATACAATGAGTGTGAATATTTCGCCTATATAAAATGGAATTAATTTTTAAGTGCGAATATATTTTGTTCAGTAGTATGAACAACGCCTTTCAGAGCCAATTCTAAAAGGACTTAAAGACATTCATTATTTTCTCAGCAATAATTTTAGTAGGTAGAACGACTTCGCTATTAAAAGCACCTGCCCTTTTTTAGGTCGCATTCAGTCATGCACAAATTACTGACAGATGTGAGGTCGTCATAAATTCCTTATGCTCTCACTTCAAGCACCTGTGACAGTTTTATCCTTGATACGTGAAAGAGAAAATGAGTCACACATCCTTTTTTCGATGGTCCTTTTGACTGGCGTCTGTGGAAGTACGTGCAGAATTGGAATCGAGTAACTTGTTTGCACTGTTTGTCACAGAAGGTAATTTTATCTTCATCATATGTATTGCCTTCTGGATTTGATGTTTCTTGAAAGTGTGTTTTGCGTGTGTATTTGTTTTTTGTTCCCTCTCTTAAAGCCCAAACGGAAGGCTTAGTGAATGAGCCATTGAAATTGTCTTAATAGACATATAAAATCAGACAATACATAATGTTATGTTAACTAAACAAATTTAATTAAAAGTAATGAAAAGACTGCGGAGGATATTAATTTTTTATTCATAATAAACTCTTAAGATATTTTCCTCCGACCACAAGCATTTAACACAAATTTTAATTATTGTGGTGCTTATTAAATTAGTGAATCGTTTAGGGTTCTTTGATTTTATTATCAAATTATATTTAAAAGAATTCTTGTAATTTAATATTCAAAATATTTGCTAATTCAAAAATTTTATCTTTATTTTTTATATCGTGTGTCGTAACTTTAAATTCATACCATCGTTTTATCTTTGGAACAATGTTCCTCAAGTTGCGTGATCAATTACAAACACACTTATTTGGAATTAAAATTACCATTGAAAGCTAATGAAAGGCTTGAGCTTAATTGTTCGAAACAAAAGACGAAGTATACATAATCAATTCAGGCAAGTAGTCATTTTGCGAACTCTAGAGGGGATCCTTAATTGCATAAATTGACATAAAGCTTGCGGAACCTTGTCTCTTACAAGAATATTGATTAATTGATTGATATAATTGCAATTTTAGAATATTAAAGGAATGATTACAGAGAATGATGATAGTAGGTCGTGTTTTGATCGGAGCGCGAGTAGCAATTTAAAGTGTACTCGAATAATAATGTATCTACTTCAACATGAATACGTAGAACTTATAATTAAAAGTGATAAGCAATTGTGCTACATAGCGATAGCATGCCGTAATCCTAGATTGTCGTAGCAAAACCCAGCAATTATATAACTGAATTGAAAACAGCACTGCAGTGTGTTATTTATTTAGATTGCAAAAGTTTTTTTCCCGTTTATTCTGAAAATCATAAATCAAAACATTTCTTAATAAGTTTTCATTTGTAAGCCGGATTTCGTCATAGTCGCTGGTAATCCTCTCCTGCACTAATTATACTTACGCAACGTAATCGTTCAGTTCAATAAAAAAAAAATAAAAGCACATGACCCCAATTTTTGATATTGATGCACATGGCAGAATAGGACTATAGGAAAATTAGATTGTAACTATAAAAATTCGAATTATGGAGATACTAACTTTTATTTTTTATGGCACAAACAGGACATCCGAGCCTCAAAAATCGTAATTGACAAGGCAAGAAACAATTGAGAAGATAAATGTTTTTTTTTAACCTCTTTATGGCACATATAAATTCTTTTCATTTATTAAGCCCATAAATAGGTTTTTATTATTTTATATGAAAAAGTTAGTAAACAAATTCTAGATCTATTGGTCTGAAATGAGGCTTGCGTTAAAACGATACGACATTTAAATGGAAAAGTTAATCGTACAATCTACTCCAAAGAATTCGTTAACATATCAAGGTTAACTGCTTACCTTCATGCCTAAATCTCGGTTGTGAATTTAGTCCATAGTGTTGTAACAATTCTTGTGTTCAATTTTATTAAATTCCTAACCTATAACTTTTTTGCAATCAAGTAGTTTAATATCCATTGTAAGTATGAAAATAAGAAGACGTTGCAGATTAGTCTTGACATACCTCAAAGGGTAGTCAACGCACCATCCAATCTATCTCAGGCACACTGAGGTATGCTGGTCTAAACTTAAACTCGACTTAGACCTTATATCGTTTTCGATCGTAACAGTAATCTTAAAATATTTTGTACTATCACCGCATACATCTTAAGACGCTTTAGACATTCGGCTGGTCTCTTTTATGCTCATAAATAACACTTGAGAATGAGAAATTGTCGGAAAAGAGACGGCCAACTCATGGAGCAGTTGTTTCTTGAGTTCGTATCAAGACCTACTCCGCGTAACAGGTTTGCTACCTTTACCACAACCAAGGGGGAAGTGTAAATATTCCCATGGATGCATGTGGAAGACCCGGAGGTTGGTTTTGTTGTATGGCGTTCCACTCCCGTGCCCACCTCTATGACATGTGAGATCGCAACTATAATCAAATTGTTCTTGTTCCCATCGCGAAGCCAATACAACATGAATCGTTACGCGAGATCGGTTTTGTAATAAGTTTCTTCCACGACTCTAACTGGATAGTAAAAATAAAAGTTTCATCGATCACCTGTAGCGAATTGCAAACAAAGGTGGTGATACTTTCACTTATCTTCCGGTGCGACATTAGATTAAAGATTCGCGGTACTATGGTTATCTTTAAAGGCATTGTTGATATGACCAGGGTTGTAAAACGTTTACATTTTTATTAAATTAAAATTGTCATTGTAAGACCTTTAGAACTAATATCTGAAGCCGCAGAAACGTTAGTGACGAAGTATACGCGATCAGTGATCAATCATTATCGTTACATACTTATATGGTGTGGAAGTGATGCGATTGAGCGCGGTGTGAATCTCAATCACCTTGCATTGTTAAAAGGTGAAGTGACCTGCAAAAAGAAAAGAAAACAAGTCGCAAGCTACTATTCTGAAAGTGCAGGCACCCAACACACTGTCGTCTTGGTCGTGTTCGCGGTGGTGTGTGGCCCCTCGCGATCGTGTCAATAAGATCGATCATAAGAAGGTAAAGCCACATTTCCCGTCTTAGCCGCGAACGTGTCTCGGTTCCTAACTGTTTGTTTAGTGATCGCGTGTGACCCCTATTTTTGCAACTTCGAATGTGTAATTAGTGCAGAATGCACCTCGAGCACCTACTCGCAGGTAAACTCGATGGTGTTTAACTCTCTTTCGTGCTAATGCTGCTTTTTTTTACTTGTTTTTTGTGCTAAAAGAATTGCACAAGAGGGCCTGTACCTGTGCCCTGTTAATGTGTAGATGTGGTTTCTATTTTGAATTACTAAAACCAGTTTTTGTAAGATTTGGAGTAAACTGGGACGGCGGAATATCGCTAAACTGCCATCGTTCAAGTGGTACACCTCAGGACGTTCACCTGCCGACAGTCTGCAATTTGATTCGTTCCTGTGTGCACTCTGCTGCACTAATTGATATCTTCCCAGAGGATAATGCGGAGGTAATTTCAATTACACATGACATTAGCCACTTTTACTTATGCACTTCATCTTCTTATTCTTCCTTTTCGAATAAAATTAAACAAAACGCCACCGTCGACAGGTGTGTTGCATGGGGGAAAAATGAAAATTTCTTAAAGTTCTTCGATTTTTTTCACTTTAAGTCAGGAGCGTTTTTAGTGCAGTTTTAGGGCATACATATACTATGTATGTAAATACATATCTTCATGGTTTGTTGCGCATCTATTAGACACTAAAGTCTTATTTTATATTACCGACATATTTGTATACCTTGGAGAACAAACACACCTTGCTACAAACGTTTAACTGAGCCGATTATTTTGAAAATAGGAAATAGGCTAATTACGTGTTTCTTCTTCCAGATAAAGAAATCATATATGTATGTATGTGTAAATAGTTCAGTTTGTTATAAACTATTAAATTCATTAAATTGTTACAAAAAGAGGAGGTGATCCATATGATCTATGTATATATGTTGATGCTCATTCGCGCATAATTTTGGAACCCAAAAACTGATATACATAGTTATTATGTTTTTCAATATCTGATGTTCCTTAAATTAGTACAGGAAAATACATATAAAAAAAATCGAAGTATTCCGCAATAATCCAGTTTGAATTAATCATATAGAAAGGATGTATAATTGAAAGCTTCAACTGTATAGAGGTACCTAATTGCATAATAAAGTAATCCATACAACTTGATTCCTAATTTTATTGAAACGAATTTTGCATTAAGAAAATTAGTTTTCTATAGAACTGACATCCTTTATAAAGAAATCAATGTGAGCATAGAATTTATAAACTGAATCGAAGCTCTTTCTTTGTGGGGACAAAACATCCATTGGTAAACCGAAATCAGACCTCTCATGCTCAGAGCTCGCATTCAACGAAGTTGAAATTGCAATCGTATTGCAGTGCAGAATTTCTCAAGATTGAGCTCCAAAATTAATCCGAAAACTTTATACCATTATTCAAATTGTTGATTCGTTATTCTTAGTATATGTAGTGTACACAGTACAAGTGCAGTAAAGTTTTAGCAAAATTTAATAAGAATAGCCAGTCTTCACTTATGGCATCATTCATTAGGGACAATATTGTGCGAGGAATCATATGATCTTAATTAAGGCACCTGTTGTCTTTAGATTGAAATGAAGTAGAATGGGAGACTAGGCTTTATTTCATCATTGAAAATTTCATATTCAAGTTTTATAGATTTGTTTGAGTGAAACTCTATTTTATAATTTTACTGCTCTTCGAGGAGCTGTAGAAAAATTAATGACTGATAAGATGTCAAATGATCATTAAAATCGGCTTTTTTACGTCATTAGATATTTAAATAAAATAAAATAAAATTCTAGGATAATGTTAAATGACTTTGAGGGAATTTCTTTACCTTACCTAATTCTTTAATTTTAAAGTCACTGACTTATAAAACAGCCCCGCATTTAGAAGGACAAATGTGTTAATACTGGAAGTAATATTCCTAGATGTAGAAGAGAACTAAAATTATGAACATTAAGCTCTTTTACTAAATTCAAATGTATAAAGTTTGAACGTGTATGTTCAACCACGAGTCGACTAGAAGAACAAAATTTTCAACGAAATTACACAGCTGAGCAGCAGAAACTATTCGGCTTTGGCAAAGTTCTAAATGTTGCGGGAATTCATCGCACCAAAAGCGAGTGCTCGTAGAATAGGATGATGTGTAAAGTGCACTTAGGGACATTACGCTCCCATTTTCCTTAGTCGTATTTCAGTTCTTAATGAATGTAAACCGAGAGTCATGTATGTTAAATATTTACTTGGGAAAATAAGAACTCGTAACATTTGACCTGGCAGTATATGGCACTTTCTCCGATGTCAAGAATAGTTTTCACCATAAATCTTTCTCTTCCTTTTAAAGTTTCTTAAGGTGGCATATAATGCATGTGGAGCACACTTTATCGGAATTTTCAGAGTTCTTAGAAAATGAAAAATCGTCCCTATTTTTTTATTTAAAAAATTGTAAATTCTAAGAAGTGAAAAATTATTAATGGATTTGGGTGAAAACATAATTGCAATTTCTTTACTATCTTTAAATTAAGTCGGCGAATGCAAGGAAAAGAAATTAACTTTAAATCTTGGAAGTTATTGCACAAACATTTTTTTTATGTAGACATAAATTTCCAGTTATAGTTCTTACTCTAAATTCTTGTTCGCATTGACCAAAAGAAAGATTCTTCGGATCGTAAAAGTAAATAAGAAACGCCTTCTGTGATTTAGCACCGAATCGCCTTTTACGTTATTATTGTATTTTTTCCGTATTTCTTTTACAGGATTTCTTAGCGTTTTCTGCTTGAGTTTATGGCGGAAATGTACATAACAGGGAACTCGTAAAAAGCTAAAGAGGCTAACACTCTTATTCGTTCGATTGCACTTTACTGTTTTGGCGTATTTTTGATTTTACAACGAGCAGTAATTTAAAAGGTGTAAAAAATCAAAAATAAAAGTGCATTGGTTGGTTAATGATATTCACGAAACATGTTCATAAGGTTAAACAGTGCGTATAACAAGTAAGAAGTATTCAAAAGTGGTTTTCTTTTTTGTGAACAAACGTTGATTAGGAGACCATGTAAAATCGATTAGCTTACTGCTGTTCAGACCTTAGTAAAACCATAGACAAACTAGATATCTAGTTTGTCTATTGTTTTACATTAATATTATGTGTATATTATATAAATTTGTCGAGAATATAAGTAATGCTTTAATTTAATCCATTCGTCGAGAGCATTTTCAGCCACGTTAGTACTCGTGATCCTGAAACTCGAAAGATAAAAAAAACGTTAAAGATTTTGCTTGAGTGGGCTTTTTGATCACTTCGATTTAGAATATAATCGTATTTGGATTATATCGCACAGAATCACTCAAAACATTAATAGCACAGGTCTGCAAAGAAAATTTAATTTTAGTTTTAACAACAGCTTTCAATATTAGGTATCCAGGTTTTTAAAAAAAAAACAAAATATGACCGTAATCCTCAAAATACTCATTCTGTGAATTTCCTGTATTATTTGCATTCAATAACATGTTACCTAGCCGGTAGTCAAGTGTTACGGATGTAACGCTCACGTGGACTGGTCTTAAATCGTGAAAGCCTCGCTAAATCCTTTAATATTATTCCCCGAAAAAGGCTCTAAAACCACTTAAAAATTCAATATCGCATCGCCGGCCTCCCAAATCTTCCAATTCAGCGACATAACTTAATAAAATGTGAGGGATGAACAAGAGTAGAAAGTGGATTTGAAACTTGGTTGCCTCTGGATATTTAGAAGGATACGCGTCGGCATTTTGTGGGGGTTTTACAGTCACGTGCGTGAAATGAGGTAACTGGTTCAATTATTTTGAGGCAGTATATGTATCATGGCTGCCATCAGGCCGGGGATAACAAGCATGCTGCCGACGAAGCCCAAGGGTAGAAAAGTTTATCCCGGGGGGTTGTAGACTTCATTTCTAGGAAAAACACCCAACAGGGACCGTGTCGAACAGACAATTCGGTTTTCAAAAAGGTAGGCGTTCTAAGAAGCGCATTTTTTCTGTAAGCCCTTTTCTCTTAGCAGCTGGTGTCGAAACAGAAAGGTCTGGGTCACGCCTTGCGAGACATGCTTTATATGTTGAAAGAAATTTTTTAATCTTCGTCTCGAAAAGCCCTTTTTTTTGTGAAGAAAGCTACCAGGCCTACGAGTGAGCCTCTGAAGGAAATTGAGTGAGTAAAATTCATCTTGATTAATTTAAATTGATCATGATGCTGGGTACCGCCATATCCTCCATCCAGTCTGGGTCGTCTTTGCGCGACGTTCACTTAGACGACCGACTGCTCGTGGATATGTTTTTATTCTGTAACAATAATTGCGCGACTTCAATTTCTTGGTGATAAGGCGAAGAGTGTTGAATGTGTTTTCTTACCTCCCTAAATGCCATATGTGCCGAGGTCTGTCGAGCATTCGCATCTTTGTGCATGTGACTTCTCTTGAGGAAGCTATCGCAGACTGCTCGAACACAACCGGAAACCCCTAGATAAAATATTACCAAGAATAAGAATATCTTTGCATTGCAAGAGACATTTTATAAAATTGTCCACTCAACAGTTCTCCATCGGTCAAACTGTGCACATTTTGCGAAGTTACATACTTTTTAAAGATTTTGTTTTCGTTCTTCTTTTTAGTAATTCTGAGTATTTTATTGATTCTTGTTAAAGTGGCGGGTTTTAAAAGAGCAGTGCTATCTTAAAGACAAATATCTTACATGTGCGGAAATAAGTGCTTTTTAAGAATTAGCCGGAGGTTCTAGCATATAGAACAAAAGAAGCCTTGTTTGTTCGCTGATTTTGGTTGAATTTTGCTTAAGAAATGGGCCTTTTAAAAATTTTAGGTAAGCCGAAGTTAAAATGCAAAATCATTCTTAAATTTTTGGTAATTAGGTTTATTTATATTTCTGACGACGTTTTTGTCGTCAGTATTTCTCTCTAAAGTGAAAGCTAAACAAGCATATATTTGTGCTTTAAATTAATTAGTTTTTAAATGATTCTCTGCGTACGAAACTTTTTGTAGCTTCCAAAGTGGATTAATTCTAATTTCCATAAAATATACATTAATAAAACGGAAAGGCTTTGCTGGAGTAGTCAAGGGGAAATAAACTGCCTATTAATCAATATCATCTTTATTAAAATATAAATTTAAAATGTAAATTTGTATCCTTGCATAAAAACAAATATCTTTTGAATATCAGAAATGGTGTGGGTTTAGGTAGAGTTTATCGATTTGACATAGAATACTTTATATTTAGTAATATTATTTATATGTATCTTTCCGTCTGAACTACGTGTATTCTTCCTCGGAGAAGAAGTATTAGGAATGGCCAAGTGTCTTTTCCTTCTCGTGCTTTGGGACTCTGGAGCACTATTCCACTTTGCCCTATGGTGGCTACACCACTGGAGAAATAAAAGTAATAAAACCCGAAAAATGAAGAAATGTCTCATGCGCCACATCAATATTCATTTGCATAGTAAGGGGCATTCAATTTCATTTTTAATTAAAATTTATATTCAATTGTATTGGCAACTCTTATCCGCTTATTGGCTTACTATTGTGTGGAAAAATGGAAACTTCCTGAAAGTGGAAAATAATGATTTTCAATTTCAGAAAATTCTTTACATTTTTCGGATTTAGTTCAATATGAACACTTCTTTTCTTTCTTGTCTTTTCGATCAGTAGGTATAATATATAGATTGCGTAGGAACTTTGGTCTTAAGCATACCTATTCAGAAGCTCAGAGTAGGGTAAATAGGTTTAAATCTTCTTCATGAGGTTTTTACATATAGTATTTTCCTCTATACATTATGTAATTAATAATAACCGAACAGAGTAATTTTGCAAAATCAATATCTACATAAGCTGTAAAGAATAACTTAAGAAATTCTAAACTATTAAACAAATATACTTTACTCTGTAAACGCTGAAGAATGTATAGTAATAATAAATACTTAAATTAACAAATATGTATAATGTATAAATCTAATATAAAAATATCGATTTGCAGGCGATTTAACAATCAAAGTATTATTTTTAAAATGAATGTTGTTGACTAAAAACCGACAGCAGCAATAGTTTAATACTTTTTTGCAGAAATTTTACCCTGGATTCGGATTTTTTTGTTTTAGATGTATGTATTATATTTATTTATTTCACAAGAAATATTAGGTACTGAGGTATAATGATAGTGCTGACAATAGTTTTCTTAGTTTCTACTACTAACTAATTGCTATTATTTATGTAATTTACTTTAGTTTACGTCGTCTCATCGTTAACGATTTTTTTTAAATAGATTGTCCGCCATTCTAATAGCATAATTTGCATATAGATACCAACTTATTTAGGAGTCTACATTTAAAATAAATTTAAAGTGTGACATGCTTGGGGAGCGTTTTTTAATAGTGAATATCATCTATTCTATAGTAATAAAACGCTAACATAAATTTCCGAATACTTTCACAGAGGAGCAAGCGCAGCATTTATAATTCCTGTGCCATTGAGAGAACTAAAGTGCAAAATGTTGGACGTGTAAAATGTAGATGTACGAGTATAGTAAAATACCTCTCCACAAACGAGTTCATGAAAGACTTTTGTTTACTTGATAAATAGTGCTGGAATCTGGGTAAACATTTTTAATTCCTGCAGCAAACAGAAGCGCGGATATGCGACAGCAGACAATCGCTCTTTGCTCGGCAGTTGAATGCTTCAATGGTGGTGAAAGCCGACCACCCTCAACTCCATGCGACACCACTCAGAATTTTGTAAGCGTAGTAATTTAATTTGCATCTCAAATTGATGTTAAGATGAGCTTTGAAATGTCTGCCAACACCCTTTCAAAATTGTATATGAAGTTGGGGCGGATGAAAGTGCATCACCAGCCTTCCTGTACCGTCGAGAAGTAGTAGTCAAAAGAAGAAGAAAGGGTAAAGTATTTGATTGCAACTAAATTGAATTAAAAATTTGATTTTGACTCGCAAGAGAACGAAGTAAGTCCTTCCTTTCTTGCATTTTTAGAGCTCTTAAATTCCTTAGAGTTCTTAGATCCTTAAGGAGCTTCCACTCAACTTTTTGTGTAATTCAATCGATAATTCTTCCTGGTGAGCAGGTTGTTGACATTATTTCGTAAAGAGCAATACTGCAAAATTTTTAAGATTCTTTTTATTATTATGTTTATATGTAGATACAATATCATTGTAAGAAAATAATTATTGTTCTGTACAAAAAAAAAAGGAAATATCGATGCTTGAGGGGCAATCATAACTTCCATACCTCAAAAAGAAATTTCTATTAATGAAGCCTGTAATAATAGAAGAGCCTTTCTTACGGAACATCAAAATATACAATTACGAGAGGCATCATTATCAAGTGCTGGTACATGCACTTTGTTTGTGATTGACTGCGGGTGGGATGGAATACCATCATTTGCTCATTTCTAGGAACTCGTATTCATCCTCTGACGTGAAGGAATATTCCCTGGGGGCAATTATTTGATCAATTCAGTCTTGATTACTTTTGTACATGTACACATGTACACGTCTAACCAATATTTGTATGCCGCCGGAAGCAATTCACAATCAAATCCGATTATTTTATGCTCTATAATAATCCCCCATATATCCAATGGCGGCCAGGATTATCTATCTTGGAAGTGGCAAAAGCCCTTTACCTAACGATGATAATTTCTTGGAGGAAATGTATGCGGATTCAATACACACAATTATTATTCGGTCTCGAGTACGGCTGAATTGCCGATTGTGTTGAATTGAAATTAGGTCAAAGGTGTTTTTCACCACTACGGCACTACCTCAGATTGATGTTTAATTAACTTAATTGATTCACTTATTGCCGTAAAAGGCGGTTTACCTTGTCTTCCTGCAAAAGGAAATAGGAGCAGTACGTAAAGTGCTTTATCACGTCCATATTAACATCAAAGGGATCAATATAAACCATTCATTCATTAGTTATTGCACAAATACGAAGGCCCAAATCAAAAAGAGTCCATGAGCCGTGTAAGTTACATACATATATGCACATTAAATCGGAGCTTATTTACCTCACTTTAATTATTTCAATTCGTGCCTCCTTATAATCATTGAAGGTATTTATTTTATTTTTTTAGAATTAGCTTCATGGACAGACATCAACAAGCTGAAATTCAAAATAGCATATTTAAGGACCACTTTGCTGATGCCCGAAGCAATGAAATGAAATATAAAATAGGTTTGATTAAACCTTTTATCTATTTCTTAGAAATTCGCCTGCTGTGGGCTGGTTACACCGCCACACGTGCCCATGCACATGAACTCATGCTGGGATAAGATGGCTTTTTCAGTGCCAGCCGTAGAATGCATTTTTAATTTTGTCTGCTTGAATTAGATCCAATTGGCAATCTCGTGACAAAAGATAATCCTCAGACAGATGTTGTTATTTGCATATTTGTTTTTATCAGCATCTTAAAAAATCTAGAACATTTTATCATCGTGCCTCTGCGGTAAATAGCGTCTAAGCTAAAGCCAGCGTGGAATTACACAATGACCTAGTTTCCACCTTTTTTAGATGATTTACATAAAAAACAGTTCCTTGGGTAATAGCTTCAATTTCCTTTGTCGATTTGATGAAGCCCAAGCATACTCTGAAAGTCTTGCTTTAAATTAGATGACTGACATCCTGACAGATTATCGGAACGAGACGGCTCAGCGGTTAGTTTTCCTGTCTTGATTCAAAGGCGTGTTTGGTTCTAATTTTCAATTAACTTTTTATATCCACATATCCCTTGCAGACGTTGTGGGCTGCTTCAAAAGCAAACAGCTTTCTTCAGGCTTTACTACGGAGGACATAAGTGCCCTAGAAAGAGAGAGACATTGCTCTTTTAGAAAAGATATTCTAATACGAAAATTATGTGCTACTGATTTGTAACACCATCATTTGCATATGGTGATTCCATTTCAAATCTTGGACACGCCCATTTTTAATTTAATTAAATTCTATCAAGGGATTTTGGAAAATCAAAATTTTCAAAAATTATTAAAAAATTAAGTTTTGTTTAACGGTGTGTCGATTTGAAATGGAATCACCATTTAAAGCAATAAATGTTGCAATGTGTTCTGTCTACCATAATTATTGTTATTGTTATAATTATTTCTTGTATTCAGTTATTTTACTTTCCCTACTTAATAATCCGCTACTTACTCTACGAAATATGAATTTATAAAAAACTGTCGTTTAAATCGCCCTATTGCTAAATATTTATTATGCAACAAAAAACAGCTCAATTTTATTTATTTATTTATTATTTATTTATTTGCTTCGAACTATGACAACTATAAATTTACAGCCTATAAAATGAACTCGTCGTATAAATAACGGATTGAGAGATTGAATCGAGATTGGATTGAGTGTTCGATCCGCGTATTTAACTACTTGTGATTGAAGGATCGAATCGAAGATAAATCCAAAACGGATTGAAGTGACATTTTAACGGATATCAGAAGTTTTAAATAATTTCAAAAAGGGAGCGACACAATGCAAAATTAATTATTAATGTCTATGAACGTTTTATTTATGTATTAGAAAATCTTCCATACGTTCCTCTCTACCATTTTCTTTTTTTTAAATAAAATAATTTTTACGGGCAAACATTTTGGACACAAAATAATTTAGTTACAACACGCTCTGCAGCAATTAGTTCGATTACTGAATTCGCGTTTGTAGTTGTTATTTTATTTCGATGCAATCCAGCCAGTTAAGTGAAATTGGATCCAATTGATCCGATTTAAATTCAAGCTAGATTCGATCCTACGTGTATACGTAGTAACTATAGTCGCTCTAGCGGCACTACGGCGGATGGTAATAAGAATAAAGTTTGGAATTGCATAGTAAAATTTGTATATTGGACACGCATTTTGAGTATAATGTTTTGAGGTAGATGTAGATCTTCATGATTCACTTTCATTAACATATTTTTATAAAATAACTTTGTGAGAAATTTAATTTTCTTGATTCTTAATTAATATATTTTTGTAAAAAAATTATTAAAATGAATCAAATGAGAATTATTTCAATTTCATTGCTTTATTATAAATTTGAAAATTGCAAGAAATATGTATGTATACATGTAGTAATTTTCCTTCATCGGCAAAATTCTACTCAATTGTTTTCCAGAAAAATAACAATTTCTTAACTACATACTTATAAAAATCAGCAACAATCCAATTCTGAGAAATAAATAGCCAAATTGCTTCCTGAAATGATCTCATATCCACTCATTAGTGGGTCATAATTATATTGCTTTGGGCTATTGTTTTAGAGGTTGAAAAAGAGACAAGTTTTTTATATATGGCATAACACTTTTACGATATTCATTTCTTCCAGCTGGTACTGAAATATTAATTGAATTTTGATTATTTCCTGTCTGTAGAAAGCTGAATTAAGATTATGAAAATATGTATGTACTTCCGTAATTTTAAGTTTATATTATAAAGAGGGTAACAAATGGCTAATTTATTATGAGAATCCGTAATAATTTAGTCAACATTTTCAACTGGGAAGTACTAATTACCTGGGCTTTCCGGGATGAAAATATCGAAAAGAAGCTAATGGACGGAGAATTACTAACACAGGTGTTATTAATTACTGGCTGGCAAAACATAATCATACTTCAACTTTCAAAGGATGAACGACGGGTGAGCATTTTATTTTTTAATTCAGAACTCATTTACACTCCCTTGATACCAGAACAGGAAATATAACATGAACATTATATACATACATAGAAGGTCTTCTGCACAAATAATGTATTGTGTTGTATAAAGGCATTTCGAAAGTCGGCAGGTATTAGGTAAATAAATACAACCCTTTATATCTAATGGAGAACAAACTTTGTCCGTTTTCATGGGATTTAGTGTTTAGAATTGAAAATTCAAAATTAGATGGGCGTTGAGATATTTTGGCTTTTGCTTGAGATTCGCTCGGAAATATATATGTACATAAGTATAGCGAATGAAGAACTTTTGTAGGGTGGGACAACACTGAAAATCCTATGTTCTTAAATTAGGCATTAAAGAGGCTTTACGGAAAGTGTTTACTAGTAATAAGTTACCTACATAAAATCTAAGTGGGCGTTGTATGAAGGATTTGATAAGGATTTTAAGCGCAATAACATTTTTAAGGAGAATTGTTCCAAAAATACATAAAAAAGGAATCAGGAATAATAGAATAATTTTAAAATTTATGACATTTTAATGCAGTTCCTCTACTCAAATAAAGCGTATGTCTGTATAAAAAGAAGAGTGTTATTCTTCTTTAAGAGTTGAACTGAAATATGTATTTTTCGAAATACTTCTGTTCTCAGCGTGGCAATAAAAAATAATATTATAGTTTAAGGTAAATAACCCACATATAATTCGTTATACACTTTAAAATGAACATAGTTGTATAATATGAAATATACGAGAAAATAGAAATATCAATGATTTAATTCGTCATATCTTTTGGATATGTATCAAATAAGACTAACGGGTCCAAATAAAAATAACGAGATTTTCCATTACATTTATTAATATGTATTAAAAGCTGTAATATGACAATGTTGCATAGTAAAAGAATTCAGGATACTATTTTTAAATGTTTTAGACCAAACCGTAAGAATATTCAATAAGAAAAGTCATCATCAATCAAAATCAAATTAGTAAATAAAATGAAGAGTAAAGATACTGAAATCCATTTTTTTTAAAAAATGTTTTGAGACGGCTTAGAAATCTACGCCCAATCAGAATTTGATGCTCCATGATATAGTACACTGGTGTATTGTATTGTAAATAATAGGAAAAATTAAAAAATAAGTAAATAATTTTAAATACAAGGCTATCTCCATATAATGCGACTATCCGATATTCAGTTTATTTCTCCACCAGTTAAAGTAAACACTAAATCTTAAAATTTAGTTTTAAAAAATTCCGTCTGTAATGTATGTATGAGAATTTGAATAAGGGTGTGCTGGAATATGAATATGATACCTTTTAGGTATGTAATTATTCAACTGCAATTCTGATTTTCAAAAAATCTCCTTCTGGCAACTCCGCAGCAAATGATCTTTGAAAACAGGAATCCCTTGATGTATTGTTCGGGAAGGGCTGAAGGTTTTCCCGAATGAGTCAAACGTAGACACAAAATGGTCAGAAGGGAACAGCATGAAAAAATCTTTCCCTCGACCCTCGGCCTATTTAAACTAGCAAGGGAGAGTTGCCTCAGTTTCCGGCCTATGGATCCCGTCGAAGGACAGGCGTTGATATCGGGAAGTTTACTGAATTTATATTTTCGTAATAAAATTCTAGTTAAACTGGACGTTTATGTATATCTCGCAAACGGACCCTTTTAAGGATAGCTCCTTCCGAACAAAAGGCCATCAAATATGTCGCGGTTGAGCAACGTGTTTATCATCCAAACCACGAATATGCTACAAAATGTGCACGTGTCGGCGGCGGCAGTTAAGTGCAAAATTCGATTATTATGACGGCTGTGAGTGCTTAAATTTATGGATTTCATATTTCCGCACGACATTAATCCATTTGGTGCAATTATGCGATAAATTATTGCGATCAGTAAAGCGAAACAAAAGTGTGATAAAAACGTGAGGAAAGTTCCATAATGATAGCCCCACTGCGTGATATGTTCTCATGTGCATTTAGTACGCAAAATATGCGAGGCACACATTGCAAACGTACAGAATTACATATTTATCTTAGTATGATACCGAACCAGTAGTTTTGTTTGCTTTATGAATTGAAAATCCGTACCTTACCGTCGAAAGCAAACATAACATCGAATAAATCATTTATGCTTTGTGAACAAAACTAAAAATATTTTTAAAACAAAGAATTCTCAAAACAGCATTTCTTACCGAAGCGCGATTTGAAAGGTCTGATCACGTCTTTTAACAGTCAGTCCTTTTCGACTTTTCACTATTGCCCTTTTCGAATACAACAGCAAAACGGGAGCAATTTAACACCACATCAAACCGTACATATCTGGGTTCGGTTTTATTTTATTCCCCTCATGGACCTTTTTGGACATGGAAATTGATGTGTAAGCATTTTTACCCTACGCATTTCAGAACATTTTTATAATACTCCTAAACATCAACTTTGCATGGTTGTTGCTGAGCAATGTACAAATTTTTTTCGTTCTACAATATATAAAAGTTAAACTCCCAGGTAAATGCATCAGAAAAATATTATACTGCAATTTCAAATCGAAATCTTTAAATGTGAATAACAGGAGCAAAGATAATTATTTGTCTTTATGTTCAGTATAATATAATGCCATTAGTTAAATGGTTCAGAATAAAAAATCCCTTTATACTGCGTTAATGGCGGAAGTGAACTGTTGTACTTAAGGATTATAAGCTAATTAGAAATCGTCCTTACAGGCGCCCAGGTAGAATGTGCAAAACCACTCCGGCTATTGAGCGGCAAAATGAGATTACTTTCATGGAAGGGTGTAGTCATTCAAAAGGCGCAGTAATTAAGCTATTAAATTAACGACGAAACACCCACTCCGTGTGTGCATGACCACTGGATGGCTAGTAGAAAATTATGGTTGCTGCATGGCAAGGAAAATGAGAAAATTTAATGATTAGCTATAATATAACGAGACTCAATTTAGTAATCGATTGCTTGTTCCAATTAGGTTCAATTATTCTTAACGAGGTTTCAACTGCAGCTCTTCCGCTCAACTTTAGCTTTAGCTTCGTTGTACGCCCCTCACATTTACTTCAACGAAAGATTCCTTTTCAGGATGCAAGTTTTCCACAATCCATTCGATCCTCACGTGCCGAGTGTTTTTATACTACTTCAATTCTATGTCGTAAAGTTTCAAAATGTTGCAGTTTCTTTGTATCTGAAAGTCAGAAGAATTAATGGCGAAAAACTTCGACCAAAGTTTTTTTGTAAAAGTGCTATAAAAGAAAAAGTAAATTGCATTTTCAAAGCAATACCTTTGAATACATAGCTGCTTTAGAATTGCTACTTAAAAAAGTCTGTGTATCTGGCTCTCATGTGGGATTATCAGACTAATTATCTAAACAAAGCAAAATGTTTGAAGGAATTAAGTCTTATTGAATAATAAATTAAAAAGAAATAAATTAGATAACGATCAAAACAACATATTGTTTAACAAGCTGAAAGGTTAAATGAAGTCTGTAATTAGCATATTAAAATTCTGAATCGGTGGGCCTTACTCTGCCCAAATCCTAAGTAATTCTGAAATCTTTTATGAAATTACTTTTGCGTTTAGATAAAGTAACTGCCAAGTAAAAATTAATATTTTATTTAATACCATATTCACTTATGTATATATGTATTTATTTAGTGTATCCAGGTATATTAGGCTTTACAGACTAGCTCTAGCAAATACAATAAAGGTTATAAATAATTTCTTACATGCTATTATTCAAAAATATTGTTTTTAAATTGATGTACGAACTGTAACGAGAAGTATAATGATAAAATGGTGTGGGGATGCTTAAAATTTTTAACATCATTCTTTACAAATCCCAAGGATTTAAATACCTTCGTAATGGTCGATTTAATATGGAATTGAATTCTATAATAATGACAGGATGAAATGTAGTATACATAGTAAACGGAAAAAAAAAATCTAAAAACTATTTTAATTTCTAAATAATATATATACCTAATAATATCCCATAAAGTTTAAAAGATAATATTTCTGAACAAAAATATTACATGTTTGCCCTTTCGTCCTAAATTAAATGCTTGCAACAATAAAAGGGTTTCGAATGAAATGGCGTTGAAGAATTAATTTTGTTTAAAAGAAGACATTGAAAAAACGTTATTTTACGTTTCACTGAATATCTATCACAGGAAATGTTTTCTAATCCAACAACAGAAAAAGATGAAATGTGAAAAAAAATTCACTTTTATTTATATGTACATATGTACATATTTGCCTCAGAAAGAAAATTATACAATTGAAAGTGAAACGTGAAGCCATTGTGTTTGCGCCAGACTGAAGCCATCGTGAAGGCGGAGAGATGTCTGCAATTTAACGTGATTTCATCAAGTAACCGACATCCTCTGAGCAGAAATTTCCCACCTGTGCCTCGTTTACCTGGCCGTGATATGAAAACATTTCCAGTGCACCCCGCCGAAGGCGTAACATTCGTTATCGAATGAGCATCGCTCCCGCACCGCACTAAGGTGAAATGTTACATTTCAAGTTCACCCGATTTACTCGTTGATATTACGCGAGGAGGAACAACGACCGCCTCGAGTAAGCAACAAAAACAGGGCTACAGTCGCGGTTTTTTTCCCTGATGATATGCAGTTTTATTACTCCTCTAATGAGCTTGAATAATGAAAGAAAGTTTCCACTCTTCCCGGCCTGAGTAAACAGCAAACTCGCTTTAAATAGGGGAAAGTTTTTCACTTTGCCGGACTGGGAAAAAACTTTCTAGGCCTTGATCTTCGCAATATTTTATGCGCCCATCTCGGAAAGATGATGGGATGTGTCTCGGAACAAATTGCTTTAAATGTTTGTAGTTGCCCTAATGGAGATTGTAATAACATTCACCAAATTTAGTTGTTTTTCATTTAAATTTAAAGCCTTCAATCGATAATTCTAGTCGGATCCCGACAGCCATAAAACACCAATTTACGAATTATCACGTATCGTCCGTTGGCTCTATCGATATCCTCGTTAGTGCCCCGTCATTCATTACCTTTCGTGTAATTCAATTAATTTCGCTAAAGTAGAGGAGCGCAATTTATGGTGTTGCCCAAGGAGATTCTCTTACCCCTTCCATTCGTTTTATAGTCCTTCTAGAAGGTCTTCTTCAAAAATAAGAGTAGAACAACGAACCGAAACGATTTAATACGTTACAGTATACAGGTACAACAAAACGAAACTCAAGGATCCCCCAGGGAGATGCTCGAGCTCCCTCCTATATCCCAACAGTCGGGCAATGAAAACAGTCAAAAGAAGCATTTTCTGTGGGCTTAGATGAACTTTGAACCGATGCTGAAATATAGACATTCTTATATTGTATATGCCTCCAGTCTACCTAAGTACATATGAAAGTGTGCACACCTTTGGGATTTTAAGATTTTCCAATAGGTATTCCCACGCCATCTTCTAATCTGGATTTGCTACTGATTTCGATGTAATATCCCAGTTTTATGCTTACATGAACTCTGGAATCGTACCGTGGAGGAATCAGAATTTTTTTCAGAATGTAGGAAATAACTTGGCTTCTGGAGGATTTCGGAAAATGTACATTTTTAATCTAATTTGTATCGACTGATATGTCGGTTCGTTAGGTAAATTTACTTGTTATACTTCAAAGAACATATCTCATTTTTAATATTCTGAATTGTTAAGAAAGCCGTTTTATGGATTTATGTAGAAATAAATAAATAAATAATTAAATAAATAAACATACATTATATCTCATCATCATATTAATGTTCTAAAGTAAAGAAGTTTTTATATCATTTCTTTCTTTAATGTTTCAAGAAAATGTTTACATGATACAAGATACATTTCTATTTTAAAAAACTTAAAACTTATAATTATATATAATGTCGCGTTCTTTAATCCTATGAGTGGAGTGTTAAATCGTCACCAATTTGCAGAATCTAGGCCAATTTCGTCCCTCCTTTATGCATTTTCTGGATTAAACATAAATGAAAAATATGTATATTACTATGTTCACTTCAATCATCTAACAATTATTCGAATGCACAATTCTTGTTTTAGGATGTTATATGTCACTTATATTAATATTCAATTTGATTCAAAACTAGCATATTGAATTAGGTGGGAACTGTAGGTACCTAAACATTGAAATGATGTCATGTCTCCAAAATAGGGCAATTGCATTTTAAGGAAATGTCTGTTCATGATGCCAGAAATTAGAACATGTCACTGTGAAATGTGTTACATTCGGAAATATGTGAAGAAAATTTGCATATCACTTTTGTGCGATAGGATGAATGAACTCTGGATCTAGGATATATTTCGTTGCTCTTCTTGTAAATCTCGATTATGCTCAGAAGTGTAAAATTTGAACCGACAATAACGCCCCCATTCAGTGGTAACTTAAAAATAAAATTCAATTTGCGGCGGAACAAGATCTGTCTCATTTCTCATTCAATTTATGCATTTATTCGCCCTCAATATTTTTATGAATTCCAGAACGCGTTGTACCGAGACTGTAATGGCGTTCTGAATTGAAATTTTATATCGTCCTGAAATCTCTGCGCGGGGATGGTCCAGTTCAAGTGGAGCTAGTTTTGCTCGCTTCTATACAATTTATGGAGCACTGTGAAATATTGAGTCAAAACCATGCACTTCAAGCCATTTATAAACTTGAAGCTAAGCTGCCACTGCAGAAATGTTTAGGGTGCTCCAACTCTACCTTGTAGTTGTTAAATCCGCAGAGTTTTGGGATTAAAGGAACTTTCCCCGAACGTAATTAGCTCGTCAATGCAAGAAAGTTTCTCTTGTCTAATACAACATCTTTGATTAACTGGTAGTTCAAATTGAAATTTCCGTCCTAACCGTGCAGTTGCCTAATTACGATGGTGCTCGAGAGTTTGTTGTTACTCAGGTTTCACCCACACAATTAAGAGCGGTGCGGGCTCATCTCGAGTTCTGCGGGATTTTCATCAGCTTAACTGCGACATCCGCTGCATATGCCCGCTTCATTGGTGAAAGCATAAATTTATGTTGATGCCACATAATGCGTTCACCCGGCATTTGAATAGGACATTATCATACCAAAGAGGATGCAGACTCGATTTGCTGACGTGCGTGCAAACTGCAACCAGCCGATTATGTTGCACAGTAATTAAGCATACGTCAAGACCACACTTTGGATTAACCATCTTTAGCTGGCTATACCCAATTTGGTAACGGAAGCACAAAGCCACGCGCTTTGGTCCCAATTTGGCCAGATCTGGTCATATAAGAAATTGCATGCTGGCTATTTCTGGCTAATTCCATTGTTTGGTTTCACATGAGAGTGCGGTCAGCACGAATAGGTGCTTTATTTTAGATTAGAGCAATCATGCTGAACGACGACTTGGTTTTGGTTGCAGAACTCAACAATTTTTATGACAAAGAATGCGTGAATTCATATTAAAGGGTTTTACTTAGCTCTACATTCCGCATGTTGGTGGTCCTTAAAATCTTGTGACCGAATTTTCAACTTTTTCTATTTCAGTCCACATGACAATACATTACATAATGTTAATTAAATTGAATTTATTAATTAAATCGGATACTTCATTTAATTAAGCTTAAATAATTATTTTAATATTTGTTTCAAATTTTGCGGTCAAATTTTTAACTACCGCTACTTAATCGATTTTGAGATATTTCATTTATTTATTTATTAGTTTGTGTAGCACAAAGTTACAAATTTTACCTTCATTAAATCAGTCCAATTAATTCGATAACCTTTCGACAATAGACAATACATAAGTAGTACTAATTAGTATTTAGTAGTTGTTGATTTGTATACATACGTAAATATTCTTAGAAAATTTACGCTTAAAAGGATGTACATATGTATGTATATACACTGATTTTTTGTCTAATACCCTTCAGGAGCTTATTATATTATGTAGTTTCAAACGTTTTATACATAAAAGAATTTTGGGAGCTACTTAAATTTTATTTTTATAATCTAAAAGCGTTCATAATTCTAAAAAAATTAATATGTTAACCGAATAACATACTTTAGATGTATCTTATATAGATAACAATTCATTCTCGCTTTAATTTTAAAACAAAGAATATTGCATTGTGGGCTGACCAACAGATATTTGCTTCTGCCTTACATTTAATTTTAGCTTGATATGATCGTCTTCTGGTTTTGAATTGTTAAAAAAGGACGCAAGAAATGAGATTTTGTACAATAACATATATACATATATACCTACATATTTTTCTTGTTTTCCTTCGTATCGGATTCGTATTTTAACATAATCAACACAAGATTAAATATTATAAATTTAAAATCTGGGAGCCAAAATGATGTACAATAACATTTCTACTAGGTATAACATGTTTCAACAAAATCACTACATTTTTCTATAGAAATAAACAAAAATATAGTCAGACATACAATACAATCTTAAAAATATATTTCAATCGAAATTCTATTTTTCAATTTAAATATTTTATCAAAGCTACCAAAATGAAAAGCACTTAATGAGTTAAGTGTTAAACAATTGTACTCTGTTAATCCATATTTTCGGAAAGTACGTTAAACGTAGAAAATTAATATCTTGATGCAAAATCGCGTGAAATGATATTACTTGTATGTTGTAGGTATACCACTCACTATCTTGACTAGACGCCAATGAATCAATAAGCTGTCTGCGGTCAGCTTGTTTTTTAATATTAGTTGCTATTAATATACGACTAACATTTACGGTTGGATATTTATTTTTTGTTTAACTGCAAAACCAATATCAATAACATTCTTCATTACACCCTCGAATGGAGAAAGTTTCGCTTATAAAACTAAATTGTCATTAGACACATTAAATTGAATTTGCGCCCCTGTGGAAACGTAATTAAAAACTCTGGCCCAGGGCCGATGAGGCAGACTGTAATGAAATTTTGTATTTTAATGATTGCATCCGAAAGGAGTATTTGTTACCGCGCGAGGTGGCAATGGGGGGAGTTATTGAATTAAAGCTCACGCTTCTGAGATTTCCCAGAATTTAATTAGCTGCTTACCTTCCGTTCGCATTCACACCGCGTATCTCAAGAGTATAAATCTGATATGTTAATGAGTGCGAGCGCCGCACTTCACAGCTTTTCTATCGCACTATCATCACATTACATAGAAAGTCATCGTGCCCCACAGTTAGCATATAGACTTCTGGGCCTAAAGACATTATCAGGAGTGCTCACGTACTTTTCGAAAAGATACGGGCGGTTTTAATAGTTGCCGATGCTCTCAATATTAGCATAAGTGTGCCCGTCGGGTCATAATATTTAATGGCAATATCCATAATCACCATTAAGAATTTAAAGGATTTTCGTATTTTCTGCAAAAATGTCTTTATTAGCCTACCGATTGAACTGAAGTGATTATAGACATTATTGGATAATTGGGTATTTAATTAATTAACTTCTACAAATTACCCACTGAATCATAAGAATGAATCGCATTAATTGAACCAAATTAGATGAATTTCAGCTATTGACTTCGTTACTGAATCTTGTTGTGCCATGAATTCAAGAGTGCTTCATCCAAAAGAAATTGAAAGTTAGTGAAAGAGTGGATTATTACTAATTTACTGTGCAATGGAACGAAACAAAGAGCGGAATTCATACCGCAAATTATCGAATCAAAACCAAATAAGCAGTTTCCGAAGAACTCGATCTGTTCGTGCATCGTTTAGACTTTTGAGACCACGATATAAGGGCTTTAGTAGTGGAACTAAAGTAAATGATCCTCCATTTAAATTTGAACCAATAACCAAAAATTTCAATTTCCAAAAGTGCGTTAATTTTAGTGAAATTGTGAAAAATAAGGTGAGTGATCGAATAAACAGCAATTCAAAATTATTTGATTTGTTTGCAAAGGAGAACTCGACAAAAAAAACTCAGAAATTGAAGCTCTTACCAAAGCAAGTATTAAGTGGAGCAATCATGAAATCCACAACTACTTCCGAATGTAGTTCTAAGGACGACGATATTTTTAACAATTTGTTACCGCTCGCGCCTGATGCGAGAGTTCTACGGAGGGCTACTTCAACCAATTTAGAACGGACGACAAACAAAACCGCGACCATCCGTAGAGGATCGGTTTGGGCCAATTCAAATAATAGTAAGATTAAAAACTCTTTTATTTTATGTTTGATTATATAATTCCTTTTTATTCACTTATAAGTTTAAGTACATACTTATAAATCGTAAAGTTGTGGTAAACTTTCAGTCGTGATGTAAACAGTTTTAATTTTTCATTTTGATATTGGTGCATTTTAAATACACATACATATGTATATCTTGAAAAAATTCGCTATAACCAAAAAACTTTTTAAATACATATTTGACGATTCGTTGCACTACCTTCCCCTTATCTATTGACGTAAATTAATAAATTAAAATCATATTTTGAGAAATTTTACCATAAGTATTACCTACTTTGTATTTATTCAGTTATGTTTTCGTCATACATATGAGGCCTAATTTTTGAAATGTGTATTACTTTCACTTTTTCAAAAATCATATGAAGACTAACTATGTATTTGGGATTGGATTGAATTTATACCACTTTTAAAAATACTGGCTTCTTTGTACGTACGATTAATCGATGAAGGCAAATCCTAATTATTGACACACATGTTATAATATATCTAATGCTAACAATATTGTTTAAGAGTAAATAAATTAAAACTGGATACTTTGATGTCTACTTAAACATTCTGAATAAATTGTTCTCGGTAATTTATAATGAATATCGTCACTTTTCTGGGAATATTCCTGAATACTTTGGATAGTGTATAGGTACCTAATATTGGTCGTATTTGTGAAAAAAATGGGAACTTGAAATAATGTTGGCATTACCTCCTACAATTTTTAATGAAATCTCCAGCTCCAGCACTTTCAATACATGTGGTTAAATTTTGGTTGGGTTTTGCAACCCTAATTTTTTGGGTGAATGTTATTGCAATCCAAAAAAAAGTACGATGTCTTAAACGAAACAAATAAAAAATTCGGTATAAATTTACCTTTTATCATTTTTCAGGTGTCAAGGCCATGAATATAAATTTCCACTGCACGGTTGTCTCCTTTCTCCTACTGTCGTATTGCGCCAAAAGCCCTTCAAAGGTGCCTTTCGTCAAACAAAATCAGAAATTTTCCCAACTGGTAAGATAAGAACTATCGGTAGTTGGGGCTGATGTTAAAATTTGGTGGATGATGACTAACAAAGCTAATGCTTCTTTTATAATTAACTCTAATTTTATCAAGAGTCCCCTCTAGCAAAAATTCTTAATCCTTAACATTCATTTTCATTGAATGGCTTCTATCTATAGGAGCAAACTGCAAAATTTATTAAAATTAAATGGAGTTAAGCTCTTTAGAAACAAAAATGTGAGGGCGCTATGGTGGAGAATAATAGGAGTTATTAAAAGAGTTCAATAGTTTGGTTTTATTAGGAAAGTCGCTTCCAATAATTTAAGGGGAAAAATCATTTCAAAGTTCCTCCAGATATTCAAGAAGGATTTATTTTAAAAACTTGATTTATTTAAATCACTTTTGTTTCTCTCAAAAAGTCAAAAAATTAAGTTCGAAAATTGTTCCTTTCTCAAACCTTAGGCACTTCTGTAATAGAACAGGAAAAACTTTTTTAAGGAAAAGGAGGATTATAGAAATGGAATAATTAATGGATGACTTTCAAAAAAGATTGAAATGAAGTGGACTTGCTTTCGATATTGTCTGTGGAATTGAAGAATACAGAAAAATGGCTAAGAAATATTTTTCTTAATAAATTAAAGAGCCTTATTTTTGCTGATTCCTTGTACTAACATAAATCCCCATATTAAATGCCTTCTTAAAACTCCAGTCGAAATCGTTTTGAGGTCGAAAAGGACAAAGTTGGGCAATATATAAATCCTGCCGAATAAGTCGATAAAACGAAGCTCCTTGACTAGGAAAGGAACCCCTTGCTATTTGTTCTTCAACCCTTCTAGATTTAGGAAGAACACAGTTTTGTATTGTGTCCCTAGATCGTAAAAATTCCAAATCAGTTGTTTTTGTCGTGGACAAAGGCGTTTTCTGCCCCTCCATTTCCTCCTTTTAATAGTATCCAGGAGAATTTAAGCGAATGAGGCCAACCCTTAGGTAGTCTCTATCACAAAATTGAATGCAAAAACATTTTCACACTATCTCGCTTCGCTCCTCCAACTCTCCCGTCTGGTGTGAAATTTAACTCTAGAGGTCCCTTCAGGATTTTTGCCGGATGCCTAAAGGGTCGGAAGCAATAAACATTGAAAAGGCACTGATGTGCGCCGAAATGAATGTTCACTGATGCGAATAGGCTAGAAATTGATACGTAGTAGCATACTAACAATCTTTTACCTGCCCGGTGAAATTTTTCAGGTGTCTCAATTGTTAATTTGCATAACGACTTGATTTTGTGAACTTAATGTTCCCTTTTCACAATACAATTCATTAAATTCTGGCGCTAACAAATTATCTTCGTAATTTTTAATAGATGTTCGACTATTTAAACATTTAAAGAGTTTTCATGGGCGCAATTAAAAAAATGCAAATTAGCTGAGAAGAACGAAGTCACTCTAATTTTAGTGCAAAGGATATTTTCGTGGAAGCTTAGCTAAAGTTTAAATAATAATAATTTATGAACGACTTTACTGACAAGAAGTTTTGTATGATTGCAAAATTAATAAGAAATATTAATTAATATTTTAATTGCGTTGTAATATCTTGTTTTTATGCAAATATATTCAAATTTCGCTGCAATTTCACAGAATCTTCGCACCAATTGCATCGGTGAACTGTGAACATCACGAGAGATTTCTCTTGATTAAAATCCCTTCACAGCTCTCCTTGTATTTAGAATGTTTCAAAAGTTTCGATTGGCAAGAAAAACATTAAAAGTTTTGAGTTTCTTAATGCAATTACAAGGTAACTTTTTAAAAGTTCACTCTAACTCCTTAACAGTTCACTCACGTGTACTTGCAGTGGTCGTAACAAAATTACTTCTGGGAAGTAAACTCATTTCGCAAACTTATATGTAGGTCACAGTTTATTTTGGTGATTAAGTCTAAGGCAAAGTAAAACGAATTATCGCAATACATTTCCCTGTCTTTTCCAATTGTAACCTGTTGTTCTTAATAAAATCTTAATCGGTGTTTTGTTATTTGTTTTGGTGTGTTTGAAGTGATTGATTGATGTAGTTGTTTTTTCTGAGAAAAGGAAGTTTCCAGTTGTCCTGGAAGTAATTTTCGACACAGCTAAATTTTCCTAGAAACGATTAAAAGGAAATATAGGCTCTAATTTATGAACCAATAAACCTTAATTTAGTGAAGCTATTAACTTGCGTTAAGGCGGGTTTTACCTGAGTAAACCAATTCCTTATGAGCTGCGATACCTCATAGAATGAACACAATCCGATTTTGAGTTAGTTTGATTTCACTCCTGCTATCATCATATACCTACCTAGTTTGATTTGCATTGATTTTGAATTTCGTGTTTCGCTCAATCGCTCTACTAATGGAGGAAAATATCATAATTTTAAATTTGTCTACGACTTTAAAGTTTGTAAGAGGTGAGGAAATCATGCAATTTGTTAAATGAAATGTTCTTTCTAAAAACACAATTACATATCAAGTTGCCACATTTTGTGTTTTTAGTCCAATTTAAAAATATTCTAGTTTAAAATTAAAAAAATATTCTATTAGTTTAAAATTAAAAACACTTTTTTAACTAATTGATTGCTCCACAACGCAACACTCTTTTTTCCTGGGAAGTACATTTCACTAATCAACTGGTGCTATTTATTAATTTATTATTAAGAACTCACCCCTAATTCTTTATAATTGAAGTCATCAGTAAAAAAAACTACTAAGTTATCCTTACCTTTTAAGTTAGCTTGCTTGGCTTTTAAAATTAAAAATTATATGATTTAAACATAATATAAATGTGAACTTTTATTTAAAAAATACATATTATTCCAATTTTGTACTTTTAATATGTAGAAGTAATTTTTTTTTTAGTTTTGGCGGAAACTGTTTAAACGTTCAAAAAAGGATTTATTTTTTGGAATTTTAGCTAATTTTATTCCTTTAGTATGAAATTGAGTGAATTTTGTATGGTTATTAATGAAGATTATTTTAATATTAAACTCCTTCAAAAACCTTTCTCGTAAAAATTTGGAGCTCGACGTTTTTTAATTAGGAATTAAACTTTGGAGTGATTTAAATTTTTACTTTTAATTAATTTAAAAAAATTGCACCTGAATCGCAATTTACGTACGAATATGAAGGTACTTGCGTATTAAACGAACATTTTGTTTTGAATTAACTTATATTTAGTATCCAAATTTCGTTTCAATTATTTAATTATGATATAAATCTTTCGTTACGTTACTTATTACCTTAATGTTTATTGCTTCTTATAATTTATATTTTTTTTTCTTTTCCTTTTTTGTGTTTTATTTTTAGAAATCACCTTACCTGACCTAATAACACGTACATCGCTACAATCGATTTCACCACATAATTCTTCATTATCTCAACCCCGGACACCCACAACAGCTACTGAGCCAACTAGTCCAATATCAGAGCCATGCAAATTTCCACATTCAAAGATAAAATCGCCGCTATTTAGGCAAATTTCCAAAAATCATCATTCACCTCAAACACCCGAGGCCAATGCTATGGAGTTTCTGATACCGCATCCACCGAGGCAAAATAGACTATCTCAAAATGGGAAAATTGCATATAGTAGCGGACTTCATTTGCCAGTGCAGTCCAACCACCCACAGATACACCAATCGTTGCAACATCAACAGCAGCAACCTGCTTCCAACAAAATGACAAAAAAGCAAATAAAGTTGGCACAGGCCCAGCTCGAGAAGTTAACACAAATCAATATACACTTACATGGTAGGTTCCGCAAATTTAAACGTCTTTGCAATTTCGATTTGAAATGGGAACGTTCTTGGCACCTGACTTGTCCTTTGTACGCTCAAATTGATTTCGTATTTTCTTAAAAACCCCTCAAGAAATATTACTCTATGTACTGCAGTGCTTTGGCTGTTATTATATTGAACCCTTCTTTTCCTAAATTTGCAGCTCTTTTCTCGGCTGTGGAACATGGGCACTTGGACAAGGCCAAGACTATTCTGGAATCGACAGATGTGGATGTTAATAGGTACGAACGGTTGGGAACCTTTTTTTTTACAATTTAGTGTAAAAACTTATGTTTTACAGCTTAAACAGCGATGGTCTGTCGCCACTGGATGTTGCCGTTCTCAGTAATAATCGGCCTATGACGAAAATGCTACTTCAACATGGTGCTATAGAAGGTAGCCAGTGTAAGTAATTGAATATTATATTTATTTCTTGATTTATAAACATTCTCTATAGTCTATATTATTATTTATTTTATTATTATATTTTTTTTTTAACTTGATTTAGAAGAGACAAGTTTAGATAGAAACTCTGCTCTTTTTATTAAGGGGTCATTCTTGAATATTTATTTAGCCAACTATGAAGGTCTACAAAAAATTTAGTGGCAAAAATTCAAGCCCTATATTTCCACAAATGGTGTTAGAAGTATATTAAAATATACTCAGCTTATACAAATAGGACAAGTATGATTCAAAGAAAAATAATGTTTACCTTAACGTTTTCAGCTTTAAACACCTTGCAAAAACTACCAATTTATAGGTCATCATTGTATTTCGTAAATAACTTTTACTTCTTATTGAGCCATTGAACGTGGCTAGCGACTGTAGGGACTTTGCATTTGTTAAAATAGCAAAGTGCATGTTCGTGCAAATTGCACTTCGTAAAATAAGCAGTAGGAAAATCTATCGATTCACGTTTTACTGTGCCTAAGTAGAAGTAGTTTTTATGTTATGAGCACCAAACCGAATAGCGTACACTTAAATTCGATAAAAAATGCTTTAGTAGATATAAAAATGGTAGATGTGCCTTTAGTATTTTAATTTTATGAAGCAATTTACAATGGTATGTTCGATCCACTTATTCACTTAGCGTTCTGCCACGTTTTTAGAATATAAAACTTTAATAAAGTTCATGATAGTACCTACCTCGTACATCCCTAAAAATTTTATATGAGCTTCTTACATAAGTATGTATGTACATATATCTATTCTGGTTTTTCATAAAAAATATATCCATCTACATTCTACATAGTGCCTTCCCAACGTCTGAAAAGCTACTTAATTTAGCAATATTTCAGAGTGTTGCCTTTGGGCGTGATTAATGTAAGGGCGGGCAAATTATTTACTTTTAGGGTTCCGTGCTTTACACAAGACTTAGGACGCAGAAAGTTAAATATACGTTTTTGTAATAAAGTTTATAGTCCAAATATTTCTTGCTACACAATTATAACCTAAAAAATATTTTTCTGCAGGGTTTGGTTTTAAACGGGTCTGGCTAATAGTTGTTGGACAGAATCCTTTGGGCGCGAGTCACAGTCGTGCCTATCATTTATCATTAATAAATGTATCTGTTGCTGTCTCCCAAGAATTTAAAATGATCGGTCCAAAATCGCAACCTTTTTGTACTAAATTTCATCATAATTTAAGTTTTATAAATATAGGCACAAATTCAGTGCTCCAGTTGAAACATTCTAATTAATAATGGATCTAAAATGATTACTTTTTTTTTATGTACAACTAATTATTTTATTATTTTTTACAGTTAAAACTCCCGATTCATTGGGTAATCATATAAATGGGCTACTTCATGACGCAGAAAATCGGGTTCAAGATTTGAGCAGTGCAGACGAAATTCCCCAGCCGCCCATCAGTACAAGAGCTTCATTCTCAAGTATAATTGGTAAGTAACAAAGCTCCCAGTAGCAGAAGGTTTCAATAAATTTTAAATTAGACTTTTATATTCCCCATATTAAAGATAACCTTTTCTTTAGTTTCGGAGAATTTTAAGAAAAACAAAAGGCAATTTGTCATTACATAATATTTTCCTGTAGTAAAAAAATCAATTGAACCTTTTAACGAATAAAGCTCATAATAAAATATTCATTCATCTTCTCGATTCTCTTAAAATGTTTTCAAATGTGCCCAAAAGGATTTTATTTCCATTCAATTCTTGCTTCTTAGCTGATTCGTTTGTCGCATTTGTGCCTTATTCAATTGAATTACATAGTTGCTTTCACGTATTTTTTTACAACTTCTTATCCGAATAGATGATTGATGTTGACCTATAGATTCGCATTATAACTTTCCTGGGAGTGGCGTGTTGACGACCGATAATAAATCATATCAAGGAGAATTGTCTGAATGTAACATTCTTCCCGTGATGGCTATTTGTCATCATTTTCACTACAAAAAAATAAAATTAAAATTAAATTATTTCGGATAGATTGAAAGAATAGGTGATGAGAAGTATCCATAAGCTTAAGTTCATAAAATACATACATACATATGTACCTACATGTAATAAATATTTATTGTCAAACGCGAAATTCTGGAGAAAGATAAATTGTTTTTCATTTTTTTTACAAGAGCTATTAAGAAATCCTTGAATAATAAATTAAATACTTTTTACTTTGAAATATCTTTTTCGACAAACAGCATGGTAAGATTTTATATCCGATTACTTTTCGATAAACAGCTTACTTTTCATGTCGACTTTTCAATATTCAAAGCCCGTCTGATTTTTTTTTCTTCTTAAATCTTGTCTTTTTATGTAAGACAAGAGTTTTAAAGCTAATATCATTATTACAAACACCATGTTTAATCGATATTACTGAGAATGAAATTATCTTTCAAAGTTCTCTTTTATGAAATATTACATTAAATTTTAAACATTTTGAGTTATTTTAAGTCCATAACTTAATTTATAGCTCGGTTTAAATATCGGAGATGTTTTAAGTGAAATCTGCAATATTTCAGCACAGATGTTAAAATGTCCATTCTTTTGTGGAAGAAATTGAATAGGACTTTAAGTTAACCGTCGTGTCAAGTTAATGGCCGATTCTTAAGTTAATTAATTCCCCCACCAATCCAAACAGCCCAGCAAGAACCTAATAAACGGATTAAACAAAGAGGATTCCCATATCTTGAGTATCTTTATACCTTGCTGGTGGGCACCCTTTCAAGAAAACAATTTCCGGCTGAGTTAGCTTGTGCTGGCAGTTTGTAAAAGCTCGGTTGTTAGGAACTTTATTCTTATTTACTCATTTGATTCATTTCGATTGTTCGCTTTTTTTTTGATAATAATTCCACTGCTATTATAGCTCAACGGAAGGAACGCACCTCTTTCTTAAGACTGTTGGAAGGAAGAGGAGTGGACAGACAAAGAAAATAATTTGCTAAACTGCGGCAAGAGAAAAATTTGTAGGAAAAGTTATACAAAAATTTTAATAACCCTCAGGTCATTATAACAAATTCTAAATTTTAAAGGTGCATTTTTAAAAAACTTCCAGTTTGAATTAATTTCAGACAAATTTCTCTGGACTTCTTGCTTTGGTGATTTTACGAATATTTAATATTTGTCGCAATGAACCCGACGATTTCTTTTGATACTACAAAATATTCTAAATCTCGCCATATTTTAAAATCTTTCTAACTATTGTCATCAAATTATATTAGGATTTCCCTTCTCATCTCCATTTCAAAAGCATAGCTCCATTTCATTAGAACAGAAAAAATACACCTGGAATCACTTTTCTCCGCCTTCCATAGAGCTTCATTAGACTAATTTAATTTTTGAACAAAGTGCAACTCCAAGAAATTTTTATTACCTATGTTAAGCATTCCCCTGTTTAACCAGGTATAAAAATAGGGAGTAGCCTTTCGCCGCCTGTTTGTAAAAATTTTTCTAGTGCTTCCTGGAATTTCAAAGAAATTTTCCGTGAAATGTTTATTGGCATGGAATACCTTCACTGAATGCGGAAAATGTTTTCCCCTTTAAGAGCTCCGCATATTCTTTGGTAAATTTAAGCAGCGAAGATGTTTAAGATTGGGGTGGTTATAAGACCAATTTTGTGTTTTATAATCGACTTTTAGCTGATAATTTTATGTGCTCTCTTTTATAGGTAACAGTGGACCCTCGGTGACAGGCTGTGCTGGGACTGAGGCTGATAAGCAATTGGGTCTTTGGGAAAGGCGAGTTAAGGGCTTAAGACGAATGTTACTTGGCTGGGATCAAGCTAGACCTCCAGACGTTCCTAGTGCTATAACTGTAGACGTGGCAGGTCCGAATTCAGTCGCTATTTGTGTTTTGGAGCCAATGGAAGGATCAATAGCAACAAAGTTCAGAAGTGAGTACATACATATGTATATGTATTGAACAATTTGATTATCGACTAGAAGATTCATTTGGAAAGTTGTAAACCCCTTTCTTTTTTACGATTTAATTCTGACCCTTTTTGAACGCTCTTTATTTACATAGTCCTCCTACACTAACAAAGAAATGAATTTTTCTGAAATGAAGAAAACTGTGTTTTTAAATACCATTCTCATTTAAGACAGCTTAATTTGAAAACAAGTTCTCTTGATTATAAAAATAATTTATATCTCAAAAAATAAGTGGAGTTTTTTTTTTAACTCACCAACCATGCTGTAAACAAATACAACATATATAATAGAATGTAGGCAAAATGGACCTTTTTATATTTACCAATAAAACCTGGGAGGAAAAATGGATCGAATCATTTAAATTGTTTTCCATCCTTTTCACATGAAATTTTTTTCTCCATTTAAAATGTCTCCTTAAATTTATTGATGTAAAGAGCCTTACTAAAAATTGATGGAAGTGTTGCTTAAATAAGTCAGAGATTAGGTTGACCCTAGGGAAGTCATAAAATGTTGACTGTGAACAATTTTAATTTGAAAAATAAAATTCTATCGAAGGGTGCCTGATTTACATGGGACAATGCGAAGGGTACGTACTTGAGTTTTGGGTCTGTTTCGAAAATAACCTCGAAAGATTTATCACATTCAGGCAGTCGTAATGCTCCTTACGTGGATCACAGCTTTTATGTAGGCCGTAAAAATAAATTGACCACGTAAATCTGAGGACAGAGGCGATTTAATGGTCATTCTGGATATTTTGAGTTATTTGGAGTGATTGAATTTCCTTTATGTCGATTTTATTTTAATTTTTATGATTATTTAAGTTTTAATTAGTCTTGTTGAATTTGAAAGAATTGTAAGTTTTAAATAGTGGATTCAAACATATAGAGCTAGATATAATGTTGTTCGTTTAAAAGGTATATGAAGATTTTCATATTGTGCTTTACAAATTAAATATTTTTTTGGAATACACTTTCTAACATGGTCGTCTGCAATTTCTTTTGGAAAAAGGAAACTCGAGAAAAGGCAAATTGAAGGCAAGTTCTGTCGAATCTGTGAATGGTCTTTATTTACTTTGCTAAAATGCTACATACCTTGCTCAAACTTAGGAGTCATAAAGAAGTTTGAGGGTTGACCAACTTAGACCCACATGGTAGTTGTGTTTAGCCTCTGCCAAGAATCAACTGAATTCACTTCACTTTAATCGAAGTTTTCAGCAGCGTAGTTAGAAAGTTAATTTTTTAATAACGCAATCAAATTCCGATAATCTGGGGAATCCAATTTTGTTTCCTAATTATGTCGGATTGACGAACTTGGGAATGTTTTCTACTGGTCCATGCAATGAGAAGGAAAAAATATCGCGACAGTCCATAAAAGCAAAAAGCACGGAAACTGCATTTGAGATATGAGTCCTTGTCCAGCTATATCCTACCCTACGGCAGCCCACGTCTATTTCATCTCCAGGATACTTCCATCTGTGCATGAGAGGACGCAGTCAAGCAGGAAGGGAAAAGCAGACGAAGCCAACAGGATTAATGTGGAAAAGCACTTTTCCGGTACGAGTTCATGCTTCGTTTGAAAATTTCACCTGCTGGCGCCCCATGTGATGTCAAATTGCGAATTCTGCGGTGGGGAGAATTGATTGCGGCATAGATTTATTTAGAAATTCCGAAAATTCAGGGAAATAACTTCCTTTCCGGTTATTTAGCTATATACAAATGCCAGTGTAGGTTTATGTTTGTCTATTAGGACAGTGTTAAATTAATTAAAGACTTTGTACCAAAATTTAATATATATGTTTGTATGTATGCGTTACTTAAAACCTAGAGTTTCTGCAAATAATGTCTTTCAGTTGGACTCATTTCACCATTTGGTATACTTGAAAGAATACTTTCCTAATATTTTGGCACCGTAATTTCAGTAAAAGGTTTCAAGCGAATATTTTCAATTTGAAAAACAAATTTAAGTTGTGAGTGAAAAAAATGAGAGTTTACTATTAACGTATTTTTTTTTTTTTTAATGAAGGAATTGATGTGGTGATATTGCATTGAAATGTCTTGTCAATATCCTTTTTATAAGCTCTATCAACACGTATTCATCAATGATCTAATTTTCAAATATTATTTAACTTGCAAGACCACAAAAGCATTTGGTCTTGGTTCTTGAATTTTTAAAAAACAAAGTGAGACCGTTTTTTCTATCATTATTAAATATTGTTCTTTTCTTACTATATAAAAAATACAAAATTATGCAAAATCAAACATTAAAAAGCATGGAACAAATTTGCTTACAAATCAGGCTCATTAATATTCGAAACTACCGATTGATGAAAATATGTGTGTGACCCAATTTTATAATTAGCCCAATATGACATCTGCTAGAAATTATACCGCTAAAGCCTCCGATTACTGAATTGGTTTTATGATAGATTAAATCATTGGCAAACGGTTTATGGTATCAATAAATACTAAAATTGCGTTCAACCACATCGACACGGTGCTCTACTCTAATCCAGCAATGTTCCAGAAATGCACATACAAGAACTTAAAGTGCCGTAGTATCACGAATCGTATATTTATTATAGCTGCAGCGAATTTTATAACTGAACCCTCGATAAAAAAGATAAATGAGTCTTGCTCTCAATAATAAAAATGAAATGAAAATGTCTGTCATAAATAACAATTTTGTCTGTTTATCCACCTGGAAATTTAGGCAAAATGTAACCTATTAAAAAGTGTTTCGTGGTTTTTTTACTGAATTGTAAATGAATGAATGGGTCAACAAAATCCTAAAAATTCATCGCTTGACATACACACCTCCTAGCATGGGTTCTAATAAAATATAACACATTTTTCAGTTCAATGGTCAACACGAGCTGACTTTAGCAACATTGTTGGGGAGCGAGAACTTGTTGAATGGGCTGGCTACCAAGGAATTATGGGTGCTACATGTCGAATTGGCGACCTAACCCAGGGTCGGCGATACTTTTTTCGGTCAAACTGCGGAAATGTTAAGGGTTGGGGACCGTATCGAATTTCAGTACCGGGAAGTGTTATCCCTTCAAGTGAGTAAACTTATTTTTTATTTATTCGTCTTCTATTAAAAAAGGAAACTTTACATAAAGTTTAGGGTTTTATTGCTACTATTGTGATTTATACACAGGTTGGCGGGATATGGATAACAAGGAGCATAGGTTTGCTGGCAGACAACGAATTCTTGACGATCTTTTTACGGCTGTACGACTAGCTCGACCTGAAGATGCATCAGAACTTTCTCTCGAGACTCCTGCTGTCCAACGTCGAAATCCTAAGAAGAAGACTACTATAAAGCAACTCTTTACAGCTACTTCAAAATTTCAGAAAAATTTAAGACGGTAAGTTTTACTTATATAGGTACAATATTTTTGTTTAATTCACAGAATAAATTAGTTCTAAATATAATAAAAAAATGTCGATGAAGGGTTTTATAAGCTATACATCTATCTATGTATGTAAAATTATTGTTTGAGAATTTTTATTTGTATGATATTTTCTGTCTGTAAAAGAAACACCTCTTCAAAAGCCTACCGAAGTAAAGAGGGCCGCAGCGGTATTTACAAATGCAAGTTGTAAATATTTTTTAATTTGGGTTAATCTTAAAGAAATAAAAAAGCTGAAAATTAAAGCGTGCTTATCAAACCGTTTTCTTAAATTTGGACAAATTTAATAAATTGAAGTAAACATCTTTTTATAATTAAAATTAAATTCTCTTGCAGAGGAATTTACTTGGCCTGTATTTTGTACTATGATGATCGGATCCTTGTTACGAATGAGGACTTTTTGCCAGTCATTGAAATCGATGAAACATATCCGAGCTCTCTGCATAATGACTACCACTGGTTTATGAAGGTAAGACGAAGATTTTATATAATCAGTATTTAAATTGATACCATATACCACTTCAGGTGGCATGCACCTGGGACGACGTGAAGTCCCTTCGCACCGACATGGAAAGGAATTCGGCCTCGGCGATCCACTTCCGAACGAAACTGCTCTCTGCAGCGTGTCAGATGCAATCGGCACTTTGCACGACTGACCTGGGTCAATTGTACCACAAGCCGCTCCGGGACTCCCATGGGACTGTGGTCCTATCTTGCGTGAACGCTGTGAAAAGTCCCAAAACGGTATCCGTGCTAAACTCACGATGGGTTCCTTTGAATAAAATCCAGAAAAAGGTCACCGCGCTGCACGAGGACAATAATATCAGCGAAATTCTAATTAGTTCAATTGCTGAACAAATTAATTATCATCAGTCCTCAACTGTTAAGCTATCACGAGGCCTATATTTGGGGTATCTAAAAATGCAAAGTTCGGTCGATCAAATTCAGGTTGTTGTACCAGCGAAAACTCCAAACGTCCTTCCACACTGCAAAGTCCGGGAAAATCCCCACATATCGGCGGAGGAATGGAAAATCCTGAAAAGAGATAAAGCCGCACTTAGTCTCGAATTCAGGCCAAAATGCGAAGGTAATACTGAGGTGCAAAAAATGTTTTTAGAGGTAATGACTGCTGCGGCCAATCGACTCTTTCATTACATGAACATAAACCCCGAGGACGCCCTAACGCACAGGTTGTACGATGTCGAAGTAATTGAGCTTAGCAACGATGTCAGCTTTTTGGTGATATGCCCTCCAGTAGAATCGTCATGTGCTGTTCCCGGTCAACGAGAAATTCTCCTACAACGAGGGGACCTGCTCAGCCTCCCCCTTCAGGCTTTTGAAATGGTTCACCTCAGGACGTATCAAAATAGCATTATTCAAAAATACTCTCGACTTTCGTGCATTCTTGAATTGGATACGGCAATAGCAAATCACTCCCACCGCGAAGCCTTTTCCAGTTCAGAACTGCAGACAGCTAAAGAGAGATTAGCAAAGCTCCAGGAACTAACTTCGAACCTAAATTCAGTGTGGAAGGGTGTCAGGTGGCTAATGGACGTAATAGGATTTGCCCGTGATAGAGGCACGATTCCTGGAATTACAATTAGGGAGATTTTGGAGTTTAATAAAGCTGATGTAATTGAGGACGAACCGACTGTCTCCAGTAGTACACAACAACTGCTTCAACTACCACAGAGAGACAGTAAACTTGTAAAAACAAGTCCTGGTCGAGGATCCTGGCCAGGACCAGCAGCTAATAATAATTTGACCTCCCACTGCTTTCTCAGTGCAGAGCATTCGAAATCCGAGCAAAATTTAGAGTGTTCGATTTCAATAAGTTCTCGATTCTTGAGTGCCACATCGACATCGGGAATGGAATCGTCCTATAGAAAAAACAGTGCTGATTCACAATCAGGGAACAGCTATTATTCAGCAGGCGAGGGAAATGATCGAATAGTTCCAAGACTTCCACCATCAAGATCCGAAGATGCACTCTACAGTACGAAGAAACATCAACCTGCTCTCCATCGCAAAAGATCAACCACCGTTAATACAAATTTATCAGCAACATCTAGTCCTCACTTAAATTATAAAACAACCTTTAAAAGTACAGCTGACTCCTTGCAAAGTCTTTCGAGCGATTCAGATGGTTCATCTTACACTTTGACGACACCTCTGCCTAGTAAAGCCAAGGTCACGATAAGGACAGAGTGCGAGAAACTAAAAGTAGAAGGTGGATCTTTCTTAAAGCCAACATTAGCAGCACTTCAAAGTGAGATAAAGCTGTTTAAGGAACCCTTGCACATATCAGAACCCTCATCCCCTCTGAACAAAATACCAGTGGACGTTCTCCGGAAAAGCAGCATGCGATGCAGTGATGACGAAGATCTAGCAGCAGGTTCTAGTGGAGCGTCTTCGTCTTCAAAAATTACCCATGGTTCTGGGATAATTCAAGTTTATGCCGCGTATGAGACTGGCCTGGCACAGGGAACCAGCCTTAAACTCCATGTTACTCCAAAAACTTCGGCTAGGGAAGTTGTTGAACTTGTGGTGAAACAGCTCAACATGGCTGTGGTTCTTAAAGGGAAAGATGGTCCGATATACACTCCCGAAAAGTTGGATAATTTCTGTCTTGTTGCGGTTATCGGTGCTCGAGAGCGGTGCTTACGTGACGATTTTAAGCCCCTCCAGCTTCAGAATCCCTGGAAGAAAGGTCGTTTGTATGTTCGACAGAAACATGATCTGCTCGCAGCCATAGAACATTCGAATCGCGATGCTCAATTAATTTAAGTAGAAAAAATTGTTTAGAGTTAAATATCTATGTGTCTTTAACCGAATATATCCACCGCCTGACGTACCCAGGACAGTGAAAAAAGGACACCACCAACCAGTGCACCGTAGGCTTGTCGTAAGTATTTAGCCCATCACTCCTGAGTTTTATGTAGTCTTAGGTAAATATTTATGACTGTTTCCTTAGTTCTGTGAACTGAATGTCTTTGAGACAAAATGAATTGCTAGGTAGTTCCAATAAACATCGTTTCAGCTAAAGTATGACCCACGCGGAAACTATCGTTGACTGTAGACGTTAAATCTTATGACTAACTAATACTGCAACAAACTAAACGAATTTTATTGGACATAGGGTTGAATATATTTTAATATAACTATTTAATTTGTAAGCAACCTGTTGTGATCAGACATTTTTACACTTATGTAGGCTATTTCTTACTTTGTGTTTTCTTTCGTGAGCTTTAAACCAATTAGACATCGAAGTTGCAACGATGCAACCTTGTACGGATGTCCTGTTATTATATATTATACTATATATATATATATATATTTACATCACAGTATTCTAACTATTTTAGTAATTATGTAAGTCCCTATTTACTACGCTTTGTTCTACATCTTAGTTATTACCCATATCACCCTAAAACTCTTGAGGATCACACATGCAGCAAAAGCAGCTCATGCTCATGAGGTTAAAATATTTTACACTAACTGGCAAACCCAATGCAATGAATTTAAAAGAAAATGCAAAGTAAGAAAAATTGAAGGTATTTTTTATGAAGGGGATGAAATTATAAAGAGCGGTAAAATTTTAAGAATTATGAAGAAAAACGTACATTATTAAGAAACTAAAAGCTTTAAATATATTTTTGTATTGTTTACTCTTCTAATTTTTGGTTCAAATCTCAGAACTCTTAAATACAGGGTTTCATTTAATACTCTCTCTACAAAGACGACCAAACGGCGAAAGATGCACAGCTTTAGAGTGATTAAAATAGTTATCGATTTAGTTTTTTGTATTGTAAGAGAGTTCGCATAATTAAGAGAAAAAAAAAATCAAAATTAAGGGGAAACAAGTTTTTTTCTATTTTGTTTTTCATAATTTTTAAGCTCTTTTGAGAAAACAGTATTTTAAGTATAAACGAGTAAAACATAAATGAATAAATGTAATTATTTAGGCAATGATGATATGATATCAGCGACCTTTGGAAACTGAATTCAATTATAAAAGTTGCTAATTAATTGTTACTAGCTAATGTACACGATTGTATTTAGTGTAAATTTAGCGAAGAATAAGAGATACCTATTTAAACGAAAGTTGTATCTGCAGAAATTATGATTAAATCAAAGTAAGTGTGAATGGAAAATGCATTTTTACAATTAACCTATACTTCCTGAGAGTCCTAAAATAATTATTTATTTATTTATTTATTTATTATTTATTCTCTTCGCTAAATTTTTTTTGTCCGAGGGTTCCGTAAAATATTTTTTTTTATGAGATATAACTACAAATTAAGGATTTTCGGTTTTTTTTCTTATTTGTGCTGTGCTTTACTTCTTGCTAAATTTCATGCGGCATAAACGGCCGTATCTTTTGATTGCGTTGACTTAGAAGTTTGATTTTTTCACAGCTCCCAAGGTTTGCAGACTTGAGTATTTGATATTAATTTCAACTTGATACCTCCACGCGTTCCTGAGAAAAAGGGTCTTGACAGACAGACAGACAACGAAGTGATCCTATAAGAGTTCCTTTTTTCCTTTTCTGGTACGGAACCTTAAAAATTGAGTTTATCACGTACTAAATTTATCATTTTTATTTCAGTGAATAGAAAAATCCACATACAATTATAAATCAATCATTTTGATTTTCGAATTTATTCCTTCAATTGTGCCAAGAGACCTTGCTTCGTGACAAATTTTAAGATTGTAAGTCTCCGGGAAATATCCTACAGGTTTTGATGATCAGTCAGTAAGTTGGACTTTTAGTATGATAAAATGTTTTGAAAGGCCCATATATTTTTATAACGTTTAACTAGAACCTTCAATTTTTGTATGAGGCTATAGAATTTAGTATTCGATATTAAAGCCGTGTCTGGAAAAAGGCAGACCGACAATAAAGTGATCCTATAGAGGTTCTGTTTTTTCCAGTATGAGATATGGAACAAAGAACGAGGAGAAGTACATAGTTTAAACTTTGTGTTTTAAGAAGTTTCACTACAACGTCTTTTCTTAAAAATATTTAGTTGCTGAGTTGCTTTGAAAAATTTGTTGTGCAAGATTTTTTAAAATTTATAAAATAATTTTTTCCGCCCGACCAAAAGACTCGGTTTTAGTGTGCGGTACAGCAGGCGAATGACATTTTCAAATAATTTTAAACAAAGAAAATATTCTTCCTGACCACAACAAAATTAATGACAAAATCAATAATGATTTTTTTGCATTAGCATTACAATGCAATTTAATACAATTTAATGAAAAAAATTAAAAAAAAAAAAATAGAACCGACTCCAAAAAATCCCAAGCTCTAAAAAGTATAAAATAATTATATTAAAAGTCCTCTGATACTACTTTCAACATTAAATACCAAGACTTTCCTAGACTTTTGAAGTCGGTGTGAAAACCTGACTGATATTAATCCAATTAATCCAGACAAACTGATTGCATTCATAATTTAGTATTGGATTAAGATCAGTCAGGTTTTCACACCGACTTCAAAAGTCTAGGAAAGTCTTGGTATTTAATGTTGAAAGTAGTATCAGAGGACTTTTAATATAATTATTTTATACTTTTTAGAGCTTGGGATTTTTTGGAGTCGGTTCTATTTTTTTTTTAAAAATTTTTTATTTCATTCTTTTTAGTGTAATATGTTTTAGTAAATTTTTTTTGGTCCGCCATTTTGAATCCTCGCAATCGGGCACCGAATGTACAACCAAGTACCAAAACCTTATCTGTGTATATATTTTGTTTTTTGTTGATTTTCTCAAAAAGCGCTGAATCAATTTCGATAAAATTTATATGGGACCACCTCTGAGGTATGACCAACCAAACAAAAAAAGAATCATCAAAATCAATTCATAATTGGCGGAATTATCGCGTAACGACATACAAAAAAAAAAACATACAGTCGAATTGAGAACCTCCTCCGTTTTTTCGTCGGTTAAAAAATCAAATGCATTGATTTTTAAAAATTCAATGATAATGAAAAACAATTTCATTAGCAAGCACTGAGGTATTTCAATGCTACTGAAATTTAAAAGCACTATACCATTACCAAAATAACTATTTTCATTAAAATTGAAATTCCTCAATGATAATGATAAATCAATAATAATGTTTAAATGCACAACTTTGTTCTCTCATTTATTCGAATCTCGATCGATTGTTTCTGCATTTATACCAAATTAATATTAAAGTTCTTTAGTTTATACGACACAAAATTTCAGTAAAAAATATTTTCCGACGAGGATGGGATTCGAACCCACGCGTGCAGAGCACATTGGATTAGCAGTCCAACGCCTTAACCACTCGGCCACCTCGTCTACATCGCTCTCCACCATTTGAGTGGAACCGGTGTTTAAGGAAATAATTAATGAAGGATAACATCAAAAAAGAAATAATTTTGTCCACTACAAAAATAGTTAAAAAATAAACATGAAAAACTGCACTTTTCCCCAAAATGATTTTCATGCGACAGTGTGCTTTCAAGAAATCCGAAAGGTGGCACTGGAGTGTCCCTCAGTGTTTCGGGAATTTCCTCGAAATCAGCTGTTTCCACTGACATTCGCGACGTTAGCGTAGTTCTCGCGTACTTTCTTTGTTGACAAATTTCAGTGAGTGCATCTACAAAAGTGTGGAGTTGTTTTTGAAGATATATTGTTGGGAAACCGCAGGGTGATTTGCAAAAATGGCAGACGGAAAGACGAGTGTGCATTTCACTTGTCAGCGGTGCCTACAGCCGATAATTTTAGATGAGAGTTTCGATAACATAAGCGTTCATGCCATGGCAGAACTTGATCGTAATTAAGCTGGATTCTTTTGGGGAGCAATTTTAAGTAATTGCCATCGATGTTTTCTTGTTGTCATTGCAGTCCCTATTTACTCAAATACGGGGGCCGAGCTCGACTCCCAGGATACAACTTTTGACCATTTCGTTCAGCCGTACAGACTTTCAGATTCGATAAATGGGACAGGATTTTTGCTCGTCTCCGATGGCAGGGATCATCACACATTAAGTTCAGCGCTTAAAGTGAAAGCTGAGCTGTTTGACTACCTTTCCTCAAATTCAGAAGTCGACCATCCGCTCTGCGATGAGTGCACGGACTCCTTGCTAGAGCTGATGGATAGACAACTGAAGACGGCAGAGGACGAATGGAACGACTACAACAATTACCTTAAGAAACTCGAGTTGAACGACGAAACCCCAAACATTGAACAGCTGGAGAAGGAGCTCAATGATCTGCGGGAGGAGGAAAAGAGACTCATTGACGAATTGACCAGACTGAAGCGGGAGGAGGACGCTGTAAGGGCGGAAATCAAGCAACAGGAGGAGCAGAAGACGAACACTGAAATGGCCCAGGAACTTTATTGGCGGGAGTATATTAAGCACCGAAGGGAGCTCAACCACATAGACGAGGAGAAGAGAAGTCTATCCTGCCAGATCGCCTACGCCCAGAGCCAGTTGGAGAAGCTGAACAAGACGAACGTGTTCAATATCACCTTCCACATATGGCACGCGGGCCACTTCGGGACGATAAACAATTTCCGCCTTGGCCGCCTTCCTTCAGCTCCGGTAGATTGGTCTGAGATAAACGCGGCTTGGGGCCAGACAGCTCTTTTACTTTGCGCCCTAGCGCGAAAGGTCAACTTGAACTTCAAAAGGTACCGCATAGTGCCCTTCGGCAACCACTCCTACGTTGAGGTCCTGAACGAGGGCAAAGAGCTTCCTCTTTACGGAACGGGGGGCTTCAAATTCTTCTGGGATACGAAATTTGATGCTGCCATGGTCGCGTTTTTGGATTGCCTGCAGCAATTTAAGGAAGAAGTTGAAAAGGGCGACACGGGATTCTGTTTGCCATATAAAATGGATAAAGGGAAGATTGAAGATTCCTCGACGGGCAGTTCTTATTCGATAAAGTATGCCTATATTTTTTGTTTGTTAAATATTTCATTAAAGCTTATTTACAGGATACAATTCAACTCAGAAGAGCAATGGACTAAAGCCTTAAAATTCCTTTTAACCAATTTAAAATGGGGCCTTGCTTGGGTATCTTCCCAATTCACTGAGGAAAAAGTCGATGTACAACCGGTTTAACTATTTCTTGTTCAATTTTACTGTAGCTGTATGCTCTGTGTTTTGTTAATAAATCGTTTTTTAATACTTCCTCTTTTGCTACACTTCATAACATCATCAAACCAGCTTTGAAAATTTTAATGATCTGTATGAAGGTAAAAGATCTAAAGGTAACTATAAAGATGTCGCACGTCGGACAAATTTCTTGTCCACGAAAAACTCAATAGGACGTAGCACTACGTCCTGTGCAAAAACGAGCCTGCATATATCGCCAAGTCCTACTGCAGCCAAATAGCTGCCAATAGCATAAATCGCAAAAAGTGCTCAAATTGCCATTATTTTTACACCTTCACACCTTTTTTAGCGCATAAAGTAGGATAGTTATTTTTATGGCTTGATCATTTTTTGTTTATAAAAATTGCTGTTATATCAGGGGATTTTTACTCATATATATATAAAAGTTTCTGTTTCTTTCAGAACTTATGCCACGCTGTAGAATCTTGCCTAAAAGATTTTTGTTTGTTAAAAATAAAAATAGTTTTATTATTTTGCACTAATGATTTGGTTTTTAAGAGAATCAATTAGAATAACAAATAAAAAAAAACTATGTAAAAACGTGATAAGAGTAACCACAAGGAAACTGAATGGAATAAGTGCTTCAAAAACAAAATTAAACGTAGGCTTCGAATTCAACATAAAAAACTCGCTCTTATTCAATTCCAGAGTCGGCATCACGTCCAATATCAAGCTTGATTCAATGTAGGCATTGGCATCGAAAGCCATTCTGAAGATTGAAAGTGAATTTAACTTCAGCATCGCCTTCCGACGTTGGGCCTCGGCCAGAGCATTATTTAAGATCATGCGCGGAATTGGCGGGGTTGAATTTTTATGATAAAAAGTACTCTGAGAAAACGAATTACATTGAACAACTGTTGCGCTATCAATTCTCATATAAATCGGTTATTTTCGCTACTTTCAAAATTTTAAGATTGTAGAATAAAAATATGTTCAGCAAAAAACAAGTAATATCAATAACTCCTTTAAAGTTTAAGCTGCACTGTTCCTTCGTGAGTCTTTATGCTAGAACATGCAGCGATGAGTTCCCAAATTTTAACTCTTAAATTAACAGAAGAGAATTTGTCAAAAATTTCGAGTTTCGGAAAAATAGGTATAAAAATGAATTTTATTTATTTTTGAAAAAAAAGTAGTTTCGAGAAAAACGCAAAAGAAAAAGAGGTACCTACGACGTCTAATTGCTATATAAATTCGCTACTGGTAATTGTTATAATTTCGATAATACTATGAATTGTTGAATTGTTAAGCGCTTAAAATATTCTTAAAAGTATGAAGTCTTGAAAATTTCAGTTGAATTTTCTTCGTTATTAGGCATTGACAAAACCTCGACTGGCGATCGACTTATGAAAAGTGAGTCCATTTTGAGCGGAGACGCAAACCTGGATTTAGGAAGCAAGTGTGAGAAAAAAAACCATTAAATTATTTGCAATGCATGTTCAAATTAAGAAAATACACAAATATAAATTGTCAAAAAACAGCTCCTTTCCTTTTGTCCTACATTTTGAGCATTTATTAAAAATACTTCCGACATTGAGCAGTTCGGGGCTGGAGAAACGCAAAAATTAGATATTTAAAAACATATTCTACTTTGTCTAACATATGTATTTGCCTGGTGGCTGCATGGTGAAAATCTCTTTTCGAATCACATTTCAAAAAGTTTTTTCAATTTTATGGTGCAATTTTGTCCAAGATTAGCAGTCCAGTTTTATATATCAGTGGTTATTAGCAACAACCCCTGACATCTATATGTCAAAACAAAACTTGGCAATTTAAATAGAACTGTTCCGAAATGCCTAATCATTCACAAAGATATTTGGTAAGAGCACTAAATTCTTCGCGTTACGGAGTTCTGCGAAATTACGGCGGCTTGGGTTGCTCGTGCAATTTGGATGCAGTACGAGTTTTTGAGGTTGTGCTTTAAGTGAGTTTTGTTTAAACCGAAGAATAATCGCGGAAAGTGTTTGTTTGTTTCCCCACCTAAGTATTTCAATCAAGGATGGCAATGGCGAAACCTTGGAATCCAATGGCAGATGCGTACGGGAATCGGGAATTCAACAATTATCAACAGGGCCCTGGCGCAAATTTGGACGACAGCCATCAGCCGGGCGCTATGGCAAATCCCGGAACCAATAGATCACCCTATCGCCTCTGCCTAAAAAACGTTCCTAAGGACATGAATACGCAAGGTATCCAGAACCTCTGTTCTTCGTTTGGGAAAGTGACCGGTATCCACACCTCCCAAAGGACGCCTTTCATATTTGTGTCCTTTGCAACGTTGAAGTAATTGATTCCAGGAAATTTGCTTGCGCAATCAGTAATTTGAAATTGTTTCAATTTCAGTGATATGGAAAGGGTGTTGACGGGATTGAAAGATAATCCCCACGGCATCACCGCCGATATTGCAAAGGATAGTAAAAAATTTCCTTATTCTGGTTCCGAAAATGGTAAAGACGAAAACAAAAATCCTGCCTCAAGCTATTTAAATATGCCTCTACCAAGCGAAGTGGATATGACAAAGAGGTAAGCTTTTACACCGCGATTTCTATATGCATTGTATTCGACAAGAGCCGTTTTTATTTTCTAGATCTATTAAGGGACCATTTACCAATCCTCAGCGATCGCACCCTTTTCGGAGACAACCAATTGTAACTCGAAACGATCATGAAAATTCAGAATTGAATAATGTAGACGCAGACAAACATTTTTTAATAAACCATGACTTGTATGACGGTGATAGGGACAAGCCCAAACAGGAGCAGTCAACGAGGGGGAAGCTGATGCGCACGGGGAGGCCATACCACACGTAAACTATCATATAAAAGTTTCTACATTTATGCTTTAATAATTGCTTGTTTTCAGCGAAACTAAGGAAGCTGCTGACCGAATTAAGAAACTTTCCGAGTCCTCCAAAGGTTCATATGATCCACAAAAGGTATGCATAGTACAACAAATTTGGGAATTTTTTAGCTAAAATTGTTCATTTTTCCGTAGAATGAGTACGTTAATGAATCGAATGTTTCCATTAATGGAAATGTATTAGGGGATTGTGTTCGATGCTCAAAGCCGGCTAATAAATTTTGCCAGCGATGCGAAGACTTTTACTGTTCCTTTGAATGCCAGAAAAATGATTGGCCAAACCATAGATATATTTGCTTCAAAATGCCGTAAGTTCTTTGACTTGCAAGAAGAAGCCTTCAATTATAATATAATTAAATTCTAGACAACTTCTATCGTCGCACTCTAACAACATTGAGGTTCCACTTCCAGAGACTACTCAAAATTTACCAAATGCTTCTAACACACCAAATCAAAACAAACCAAACCAAAATAAACAAAATCCGTCCCAGATAAAAGGCGATCTTAGGAGACAACAGATTCAGAACCTCCAAGCAGTTGCAAATAAAGCTAACCACCCCCCACAAAATAATCAAAATCCTCAAACAACGGCAAAGGGTCCGCAGCAGAAACCACAAAATGCAGCACCGCCTAAAGCACCTGAACCGAAGCCTAAAGCACCTGAACCGAAGCCTAAAGCACCTGAACCGAAGCCTAAAGCACCTGAACCGAAGCCTAAAGCACCTGAACCGAAGCCTAAAGCACCTGAACCGAAGCCTAAACCCACAGTGAAGGGCGTTGATCCCCCGCCTAGTGGCTGTACGGTGGCCATAACGACCATATCCAAGACGAATTCGGTTTACATTCGATCCCTAGCCCATGAGGACAACGTTGAATACATTAAAATTCTCAATATTATTAATACCCATGCTAGGAAGTGTAAGGTAGTTGAAAAACTACCAGAGCGCGGCGATATTTTAATTGCTGATTTCCAAGACACTGGCTACTATCGGGTACTAGTGGTGAATAATCAAAACAAAGACAAAATTCTTGTAGCTTATGTTGATTTTGGAAATGTAGACACTAAGAAATTGTCTGAATTAAGGGAATTACCTGAAGAGGCCTATAATTGTCCGCGGTATACCATTCCTGTCAATCTAAAGGGTGTAGAGGATTTTCAACCCCCTGAAGAAATACTCACTTATATGAATTCATTTGCTGATATATCTGGAAGAGAAGTTAAGATGATTTACGATAACATTAAGGACGGTGTTGAATTAATTGATTTGTCGACAAATGATAACATAAATAAGAAAATCGTGAATATGCTAAAAGTTGAAATTCCTAAAGACGATGACGCTCCTGTAATGGCTACCGTAAGTTTAGATGATTTAATCGAAATTGATTTGTTTTCATTTTTGTATATACATAGGGCATTGAAATGAAGCTGATTCCAGACGGCGAGAACATTCCTGTTTATGTTTTTGATAATTCTTTCTTACAAACCGGATGCATTTCTTGTATACATGAAAGCGATATACTCACATTGGAGGGATTTAGCAAACAGATCCAAGAGTATGCTGAAAAGACAACTGAAACTTATACGCCGAGGTAAGCAGTTTTAGTTATCATTTATATAGTACCTACCTATTTACTAAAATCGTTATATTTGGTAGATGTAACAAATTTGAAAAGTAGCCTTTCTTATTCCCAGCAATTTCAGCCACTATAATCTCTTTTTATCACAGTCCAGACATTTCAAAACAATGGCCCTGTTTATGTGCACAAAAATGGCAGAGCTAAAGTAATAACAGACTGTGCTAAATTTGTACACATAAATGCTGATTAAAGTAGCAGAACAGGCTACTTTAGTTCTACAAACTACAACTTTATACAACGCTAAATTGGTAGAAGTAGCTAACACAAAAACAGGGTCAATGTAATGCGTTTTGTTCTTTTGTACATTTTCTGATCTCAGCGACTTTCGTTTCTTGGTGCGCGTTTATAAATTTTATTACAGTGGCACTATAGTTATTGATCCAACTGAATAAAGCCAATTGTGCTTGCACATTGTAGTTTTAAAAATTTATAACCGTGTCATCATCGAACAGCTCCTTTCGACTATGCCAGTGGACACGTTTCGATGGGTCATATTCTTGAATCCGTTCTAATCGGATCGAAAAGAGCTTACAAAAGCGTTTTTAAGACAAAAATTCCTTAGTAAGGTTGATTGCATTCTCACCAATTTATTTTAGTTACCGAATGAATCCAAAAGTAGAGCCCAATGCTTTACATCACGCGTGCGATAAATCTTCGTTTGCGCTTGAAATTTTGGGAATTGGGGCGTTATTTTTTTAATAAAGTTCCTGCCCCTAACTAAAAAAATTTAAAGAGGTCATTTTGTATTTTTTTTTGTTTTGTATTACTGGATCAAATTTTTTAATGGTTTTGAAAAAATGGTTTTAAGCTCTGCGACATTTGGTAACTTTTTTTTAACAACGACGTCTTAATCACAGTAGATACACGTGATATTGATAGAAACGTCGACGTGATTTGCCGTAGTATTTTAGTTATGTGTTACGAGTTCTAGATTATTCATATGATTTGAAAATATCGTTCAAAATTATTGTAAAATTGGCTGACTTAATTAATTCGATATCTCGCTATTTACAATTACAGGGAACAAGAAATGTGTCTCGTGAAATATGAAGAAGATGGTCTTTGGTATCGTGCAGAATGCATGGAAGTTGTAGGAGATGGCCATCCCTCTGTACTTTTTATTGATTATGGGAATGTTTCTTTGGCCAAAATTGAAAATATCCGAAAATTTCCGAAAGAATTAGCTTATCCTTGCTTTACGAGTACATGTCTCATACAGGGTAAGTTCGATATTGTGTTATCAAAATCAAGAATAATGTGATTTTATTTATAATACAAATAATATCTAATATTTTCAATTGCAGATCTTCCTCAAGAATTGAATAATAAGACGGTGGAGAGGTTGACAGAACTTATTCCGATGAATGAAAAATTGGTTCTTGAAAAAGTTGTAGGTGTTGTTGAAAGTGAAATCAACCAAGTTAATATTCCAAAAGTAATTAATATTCTTAAGGCAGAAAATTTGATATAATGTTATACAAAATATAATAATATAATCTCAATACATTGACGATCGTGACACAGTGTATGAAGTGAAAAAGAAGTTAATTATGTTAATTAATATTAATTCATTGAGTTATAGAAATTGAATATTGTTTAATTGAACCATCAGATTTAAGTCGACTAGAATCATCATGTGAGTACAGAAACTACTAAATATAAAATTATCTTTTCCATTTTATTTTATTCCCGTAAAATTTCGAATGTCAAGGTAATTTATGACATTTTATTACATTATTTTCTGCTTGTTTTTTTAACAATTGACCTATGGAAGGAACAAGTTATTTTTTCTAATTAACACAAAGAGGTGCGAGCGGAGAACAAATGAATATCAAGCTGTGTAATTGAGAGATTATGGATTTTATTGTGAATTGATGATAAATAAATTGGAAAAAGTAATGTTGGATTTTTGTATTTATCGTCATTTGATTGATTCTGAATGTAAGGAATTTAAAAGCAATTGGCTCTTTTAAGAAGCGCTATCTGCTTTTCTTTTTAAAATAATACCAGGGCTAATTTAACCTCTTCAGGGACGATTTTTTTTAAAGTGGAAAAAGTTCTTGTTTTATTTGATTATTAGTTTACTTACTTTTGTACCGATAGTTAGTAAGTATGAAAAATTTGGGAAAACAATTAGTATAAAACAGGAAACTGAGCTTACATATTTGACAGTAAAGTGTTATTAGCAAAGAAATATAAATTCTTATTTTATAAATTATGCTTTTAAAATAAAGCACTTATAAAAACTGATAAAATTTTATGCATTGAATAATTTCTTTCACAAAGATTAATGATTATATTTCCAATTAACAAAGAGGAACTTTGCGATAATCAGAGGAAACTTTGAATTAATTTGAAAGCAGTTACTTTTACGTAGATTAAAATGCTATATATGCTGCCATACTGCAAAGGTTTTGGCTTTATTTTTGAAATATAATCTAGGGAGTAATTCTTTAACAGATTTTAATTTTTTTTCCAGTTAGAATAACTTTAATTTCTAAAAAACTAAATGTAGTTATATGAAGTAACATTCATAAGCCTGATTCAAGTAAAATTTTACTACAAATAGGAACGAGAAATGGCGAAATCAAGTTTGTTGAATTTGGCTTGAATCTGGTTTAACTGAGGATTTATTGTATTTACGATTTGACAGTAATTGAATTGTCATGAATAGCCACATGTCCAGAAAGCTACAATGCAAATAAGAAGCAAATAATGTAAATGAATACAAATGCCCCAGAATGAAACGGCATTTTGGTTTTCCATATTTTAACTGAAAGCTCTAAAAATCCACAGGTATGCGAGTTCGCTAATGTAATCGATATCATCTTTAAAAATAGCGAATGTACATAAAGAGTTTAATACTAACAGGAAGTATGGGGTACACTTTGTATTCGATGATTTTGTTGTGAAGTTTTTAATTTTTTCAAGCTTTAGTATCTCGAATAGTTATAATTTTTAAATATTTTCATTATTATATTCACTTCTGTTCCACAACCTAAACTCAATAATTTCATATAAATACCGAGAATTGCAGATTTGGAATTTTTGAAAATAAATAATTTATAAACAGATTTTCCAAGTTTGTATTCCGTTATAAATACAAGTTTCATGAAAATTTATGCAGTAAATGACCGAGAAATTCCTGAAATGCAACCGTAAAGCAACCGTATAAAATTATGTTTATTAAATATGGCAAAGCTTTTATGACAGCTTTTATGCTGTAAATATCAAACTGCATGTAATTGCTCCCACCATAAATATGAAAAAATTGTGCGACTTTGATTGGAAATATGTCTCCATTGAACGACAATAAAATATTTTATGCATAAGGTGGCCCCAGGCTACATTTATTCCACCAAAACTCATAGGAAGTGGAAATTTCCGGAAATGTGCAAATATTGGTGCTCATGATATTGGTGTAACATAAAAACGGAAGAAATAAAAGCGTGTAATTGAACAGGAATTCTTTTGAATTTATTTTTCGTTATAATCTCTTTAACAGCAATTTTCCTTCCTTAAAATCCATCATTGTTGAAAGCTTCGTGATTAAAACTGAAGTCTGAGGAGTTTTACAAATTGAGAGTACTTATCTGTAAAATTTGTTTGTGTAATAATACGGAGGCATTATCATTTTTCTCCACTGAAGTAGAACGAATGAATAATAAGCTTATTTCAATAGGATTTATTTTGCTCCGTAGAACGTTTCCCTAAAGTGTGAATAATTGGTAAAGAGGAAAACTTACTGTTAAGTCCTCATCTCGAGCATATTGCAGCACTTAGAGGTGTTTTCTGAAAGAATTTCAGTTTTCTGAGGTTGAAACCCTTTTCCAAAAGGAATAAGTTATTTGATTGACGCACGGACAAAGGAGTACGCTGGACCGGTGTGGGCCTCGCGTCTCACTCCCACTCAAGCGTTCTTAGCGTCGGAACGTTATCACGTAAAAACTTCGCCCGTATAACGACTTTACAGACAACTTTACTTTTTGCAAATAAGTTATGGAGTGATTTCCCTTAGTTTACCCAACGTGTGAAAGTAACATAATATTCGTGACCGTACAGCCACTGAATAGTACTCCTCCCGTAAAAACGAGTTAATCTGCTGAATCTTACTAAAATGACCCCTTTGATTAGAACTTAATTCCCACCATGTGGTTTCCCTTTTTAGTGTGCCATATGAAAAGCTGTCTTGTCGCGTTTCATCGGTAATATCCACTCCTGATAGACCTATAGATTGGATTTTTTTAAATTTACCTTAGATTTCGAAGTTATTATTTACCTATACAGGGGGTAGCAACCGTTACGTCTACATTCATTTTTACGGTCGCATCAAGGTTCACATCCGGCTTGAAGATGAATTTGAAATTTGCTTCATTGTAATAAGATACTTCCTTGTATATTAGGATCAATATGAGAATTCTACTTAGCACAGACACTGTGAACGCCATGAAAACTTAGTAAACGAAAAACGAGTTTAAATTGCACTTACGTGTCCCGCCTATCAAACTCGTCTCGGTATATTCCTCAGGTACTTTGCGAAATGCATCTAGTTGCTTTGTGGCTTCTAGAATAGTTTTATCACCTCTAAATCTTGCCATTTAAATAATATAAAATCACTGAAAAAGTAATACAAATTTTAGAGCTACTTTCGACGTTCAACTCGGCTTGTCAGTTATTTTATTCTACACTACAGTGAATTACAAAATAGACAGGCTAAAAAATATACTCGTTAGATGGCAGGGCAATTATCTTGCCGTTTTGTGACATAAGGTCTGTTCCATGACAAAGTCGTTAAAAAAAACCTGGGGCGACCCAGGGCGCTCCATGTACTGTCAAAAAAACCCAGGGCGACCCAGGGCGCCCTGGGTTTTGGTTTCTCAAGGCCGTTCTCCAATGCACCGACCACCCAACCACGAACCAACCAAAATCGCGCCATCTCGTCCCACATGAATGTGGCGCCATCTTCCCACTCGCTCGTGTTTTGGTCAACATGGCTAACTTTTTCTTGGTGCGTGTTAACCACATAGTACTAGTTGACCATTCAGCAACGATATTGTACCAGAATAGTGACATCGCCGCAGCTTTTCCGCCGGTTGTGAAAACATCAGTGCGCTAATTATAACATGAAGTATGTACTTATAAAAATGTGCACGGTAGTTTCAGGAGAATAATAAAAGTTAAATTGATAAGTTTGTCCGCTTAAAAAGTGGTAAAAACTTCCACATTTAACATTTGCCCGATTGTGTTTTCGCAGCACGGGGACGGGATTCAGCATTTTCGTTCGGTGGTTCGTGGTTGGGTGGTCCGCACATTGTAGAACGGCCTTCATGGAACGACTTCAGAGCGAAAAAGAAGAACAAGAGTGGTTGTCAGTTGCGTTTGTGACTTTGCGCAGAGTTTAGTCGAAGTGAAGTGTTTTTAAAGAAATTAAAGTGTTTTTTGTGGTAATTAGTGAAGTGTTTTAAAATCAGGCTTCATCCGCTCGTCGTCGATTCGCAAAGTTGCCGCTGTGTCTGTTCGTTCAATTTCAAACTTAACAGCTCTCTTTCGCTCCAGCATAAAACCCAGGGCTAGTTGGGGCGCCCCAGGTCGCCCTGGGTTTGCTGTCAAAATTCTCATGGATCGCTTTCAGTGCACCCTGGGGCGACCTGGGGCGCCCTGGGTTTTGTCATGGAACAGACCTATTAAAATTAATTTCGGTGTCGCATCTTTTCTAGTTTTTCACAATTCGCGAGTGTTCGTTTTCGAATTTTCAGTGCATTTTCAGGGATTTTCAGGCTGTAAAAGGGAATTCTGGTGAGTTCTAATTTATTTTATCAATTAATTATTCATTTCTGTAGTGAAGCGTAAATTTTGCGGAATTATTACATTTTTCTGAGCATATTTCTTATGCTCAACTTAGGTATATACATACATGTTGTGCAACTCATCTTAAGTTAAAATTAAAAATTCAGTGAGAAATTGAGAGAGATGGTGCAATTTGTGCATAATTGATAGTAAAATTGTTTTGTCTACAAACATACATATTAAAATAACTATGTACATACTTTTATTTAATTTTTATTTGCATGTTAGTATATGCAATAAATATGTTATTAATTAATATATATATGTACATACATGTTCTAGGAGCCAATTTCAGGCTAAAAGGTTTTTCAACTTTTATACCAATTTTACACCTTTGTAAACTGAACAATTTTTTGACTATCTGGTAATCTGCTCTAGCTAACGAATTTTTTCTCTTTATAAAGTAAAAAAAAACTACATAGGAGGGTTCGCATAATCCTATCCCCCCAGAGATGTGTATAAAATTATAAATTTAATTTTTTCAAATATTGATAAAATGCAATCGAAGATATGCAAGTCAATTTCATCGTTCCTCATGAAATATTAAACCTAATCCCGGGCACACGAATTACAGCTCAGTAAAGTATAAGAACATCATTAGAATGGAATTTTGTTTGATGAAATCATCTTCCCCTAAATAATCATTTCAAATTAAAAATGTCGTTTTCCCCTATTCATTTTTAGTAGCTGTTTAAACGTAAAATTGTAAAAGCTATTATAAAAGTTTTGTCTATTTACCCTAATTAAATCGAGTTATTTAATACAAAAAACCTAGTCCTAGACGCAATAATTAGAAATTTTGTTTTAGTAAGTCCTTAACTATTTTTAATATGGTTTTGCCTTATTTAGAATATTTTTTATTTTTATTGCTTTTAAATGACACTTAATTTTTATTTTATTTCTATCTTGCAGGATTACCAGTGTTAAAGTGAACGAGTGTGATTTGTTTTGTGACGGCTAGTGAAAATTAAAATTGAAAATATGAGAATAAAAGCCGTTAAGTGCTAGTGAATTAAAGTTCTAAGTGAAAGTGATTTCGTGATAAAAAGGCCTGTTTAAAAGGAAAATTATCCTTTAAGAAAGTAAAAGTGTCATGTTATTAAAGTGTTTCTTTGTGATATTTTCAACAGGATACACCGAGGAGGAGAAGGAGGTCGACGTCAACGAAAAGGGTAAGTCTATATTCATTACAACTGTTAAAAACAAAAATACCGTCATATTTAATCGTAGATATTATTGGTTTTTGGTGCCTGAAGAGCTTTTTTGGTCGAGATTTTTTGCTTTTGTCCACAAGCCTGGCACATCTTGGGTCATGTAAACATTGATAAATAGTTTCAAGATGCTGACAATGGCAAGGGTTTTATGAGTTTGAACTTTATTTGCCTGTAAAGTTTTTAGGGATTCCATTTATCACCTGCGATAAATTATCGACATCAACTTCCTTCAAGGCAGGGTGATGGAACAAAATGTTGAATAGATAGAACCATTTGGATCTATATTATCTTGTGGCGGTCCGGTCGTTACTCCGAACCCGGGAGTCATTTGTTAAGTTGATTTTTCTGAGTGATAGGACGACAATAGATAAAAATATTTAAACGAGGTGGTGCTGGAATTTGAATTCTATTAGATAACACTAATATAACATGACGTAGCAACAAGATTCCGAAAAGATTTAACGTGTTTTAATTTTTTGTAAATTTTTACTAAAAACAAAATTATGAGAGTAGCCTCTCTGTTCCGTCATAATTTGTGCACTACTCAGGCATTAAAATGATTTTTAACCCCCTTCGCAAAATGAGGGGTGTTATAAGTTTAAGGTGTATATTTGTGTACCTGTCTGTGGCATCGTAGCTCCGTAAAGAATGGACCGATTTTTATGAGGTTTTTTTCTGTTTGAAAGCTGACGTAATTGAGATGGTTCTTAGCTATAATTTATGAAGATCTGTTCAGGCGTCAGGCGTCAGCTCATTTCCTACTTGACCAACTTACCAACTTTCACAGGTCCGACTGATTTGAAATAGGTTTTTTTTGTGTCGGGGGTCATTTAAATTTTTAATTTAATTTTAACTTTTTTAACTTTTTTATTAGACGCGAAATTATCGATTTATTTATGATGAAACTTTGTATGCATTGACTACTGGTTAAAGTAATATTTTTTATTTTTACATTGTTCAACATTTTAAATTGTTTGTTATCGAAAAGAATGTTACCTAAGAGAGATATGATGACATAATTTGGAGAATGTCGTTTTAGAAAACTGCGAGTCCGAGACCAGTCATTTTAAAATAAACGTAGTTAAAGTTTCAAACTAAATTGTTGAAATTTGGTTATTTGGTGGACATATTTTTGAAAGTATATTTTAGTTTAAAAAGGTTTAGTTAAAGATTAATATATAGTATATTATTTCGTCGAGACCTTTAATTTTATAGACGAAACAATAGCCTTCAATTGTTTTAAACTAGCATCTATTGAGACAAACCTAAAAATATTTGATTTATAAAAATCGATTGATCCATTCCGTTTTATTCCCAATAGGTTTCAGTAATAAACTAATTTTTATTATTAGAAGAAAAGATGAGTCAATTACTCTGGAATGTTTGGTTCAAATGTAAATTATCATTTTTTAAGTAATGTAAATCATGTTCCCCAACATCCTGTATTCATGAATTTATTAAACGATGGCTCAAATATTTAATACAAATATTTGAACTTGCGCGTTGCGGGTGTAAATTATATATAACCTTCATCTCCAAATTGGCTCTAGGGTAAAGACCACTAAAATATAAGTTCTCGCAGGTTTGAGGGTTGTGTAATAAATTTTAAAAACAAAATTTGCTTGCCAATCCTCAAAAAACGTTATTTCAATTAAAATGATTCTACTATGATCTACTATTAAACCATCTATCTAATTAAAATCACCATATTCCTCAATAATATTTATCTATGTAAATCCTTGGACAAAATTTTGACGAAAATAAAAAATGAATGCAGTGCAGAATAAATTATTGTTGATACGATTTATTCCAATGAAATTGAGAAATCCATTTCAGGTACGAATAATCGACATGAGTCTAACATTATTTGTACACACAATTTGAATGTGTCGGCCAAAATATGTCGAAGAATTTCTTCAGTAAATGCGACCTGGTTATCATAAATTAGTTAGCCATATTTTATCGGCTCAAGCACTTGATTTATTGATATGTCTGATAATAATCTTTGTTAACTGATTTGCGTGTGAAGATTTTTAGGACAAAGTTCATTGGAATAATTCATGAAGGGGATTGAAAATAATTCCAATATGTATAAGTTTTTATAAAATTTGTCTTTTTTTTACAACCAGGGATGTGTTTTGTATAATTGTTTTGGGAGATATTTGTATTTATTCAAGTTTTGATAGTCTGATACACTACATAAAAATTGTTTTGTTTATAGTATGTGTACAATTTATGTTAGCAATGTTTAGTTTAATTTTATGTTTTTTTTGTCGATTTCCTCCCACCTTGCACGTCCTTGAATTAATTTAATTGAATTGGTACTATGCGTTCATTCACGAAGTTGTACTGCTAATATTTTTTTTTTGTATTTGTAAAAAGCCCACGTGTAATGTCCTGTTTACTTACAATTCGTTGGTTTTATTTACATTGAATAAAAGCTTGAGATAAGTAAGTTTGAATTTGATTCGAATATTTTTAAACATCAAGTAAATTGTCTTTAATTCGAAAAGAATGTCGAGACTGCAATATAACAAGAATGCGTGTTTTGTTTGTTAATCAATTTCGTTTTTTCCTTAAATTTCATTGTGAGATTGTGGATCGATTTCGGTTCAGTTTTCAATGGTGTCTGGATTTAGGGTTCAATTCTTAAAGAATTTTATTTTTAAGACATTCGACAGCGCCATGCTGTTTCATATATGTACATACTTAATTTGTATAAAACGATTTGGATTTTACGATATATTTCCGGGAATTGCTAGGAATGGCAATTAATTGCTTTTAAAGATTTTATGTGAAGACGTAAAACAATAGTAAAGCCTTTATACTTATTTTTGGCGACACGATTTTTCTTAATACCACAGTTTCGGCTATTTCCATCCGTCTAAAGTTTTGGGGGAACCCTTAGATTCTAACTTCAACACAACTGACCAGAAATATATATTTGTTGTATAAATTTTTTGAATTAATCGTGTTTCCAATCATTAAGTAAAATAATGTAGACATTTGGGTTGGAATATATGTACAGTACATGCATTGTCTTTGAACAAAATGTAGACCAGTTTTGTTTTTAGAATATTGTTTAATGGATAAACTAAAAAGCCATTAATATGATTTTTATCAAAACACAGTTTTTCTCATATTTAACACTTTCAAGAAGATCTTTCGCTTATAAATTAAGTACCTGAAAAAAAGTAACTTGTAATCTTTCGTACCCCTTACAAAAAGTTTAGGAGTTTAGTCTATTTTGTTTTTCACGGTTAATTGCGTATGAGTTTATAAAAAAAACATTAGTTATACAATTGCAATTCCACAAATATTTGCTTCTGAAAAACATTCATATTACATACATATATACAAGTGTTGATGTTGATTGAATTTTTTACTAACTTTTTGGATAAAACACATTTTGTAAAAACGTAATGCATTTCATTTCACAGGAAATCTGTAAATGGAGTTTCCTTGTTTAATTATTTTTGGTACCATAAAATCTTAATTATTTAAACAAATTTTTATATTATTCTTAATTTTATGGAATTTATTTTAAACTTTAGAATAAGTTTAACAAGAGATTAAAGTTGTTCATATTACATCATGGCAAACCTGGTTTTTATTGATTGAATATAGAACAAGTTGCTCGATCCAGTTTGACGACTGTTGTGTGAAATTTTAGCATTTATAATTCCCTGCGGCTTGTGAATATTAACACCTAAAAACCAATTGTTCATGAATTTTCTTTTCCAACTAACTAAGCGGATTCCGTACACTTTGTTTTTCTCTGTCGGCTCTCATAACATTTTCGTTTTTAATGGTGCGATGGTGCAAAGTACGCAAGAAATAAATATTAAGATCAATTTAGTCTTTTTGTTAATAAATTACTTTCGTACTCATGGGTAATGAACGTTTTTTATTTGAAGTAAAAACTGTGAATGCTTCCGTGGCGATGGAGCTGTATCATACTCAGTAGCTAGTTTTTCTGAAACAATTTTTTTTTGTGATTTTAATGATTCACCAAGTGAAGAGAAAAATTATAGAGAAAGCTGCTTAACAACGAGCGCCAATGTTTTCAGACTGCTTTAAAAAGGTACACTTGTGGTCATTCAGCTTGAATGTTATAGCTTTTGTATGTTAATTTGAATTTGAATTATTTAATGATTGATCTTTTTATTAAACTAATCAAATACATATATTTACATATGATCATTAAATTGAAATAAGCGATTCATGAATGAAAAACATTTATAGAAAAATGAGAGATCTCGCGATATTGTAATATATACATATGTATGTCTAAATTTTAACATTTTAGAACCAAGGTCATAAATTCCTGAAGAGCTCAATAAATCAATATCATTTTTCTGAGAAAAACCAATTTGTATATTATATATATGTATATTTTGTAATATTGGTTGCGGTTGTATTGCAGTAGAATAAGGGTGAAATAATAGAGAAATGATAATGAAAACGCAATTTATTTGTATGTATGTTTATTAGTCTCGTTTAAAAATTCCATCTCAGCTCCTGAAATAGGGTTAAGAGGTTTAACACACGACATTAAAGTCAATTTCAAGCACATTATATAATAATTTAATTCAAACTATTTAATATTTAATTCCACTAACATTTCCCACCGAAAATGTCTGATGAAATATTTGAGCAAATATAATTAGTTAGTCAAATCGCTCGTGATAAATGAGATGCTTGGGTTAACGATTGATTTTCGTCATTATTAGCAGCACTGAAATATTTCAATGCAGTCTCACCTTCATGACCGCACTGTTTGCAGTGGTCTCATTTTGTATACCAAAATTTAAATAACCGCGAATAAAATTAAGTGGCGCTTTAATTAAAAAAACGTTTAAAATGGATAAATTTTCTCTTATTATGGGTACTTTATATTCGTTTAGGATGTCAATTAAAATAAAAATACTTTAGCGAATTAATTACACAGCACTAATTGGAAAATGTTTATATTTTGGTCAGCTATATTTTGCCAGCTTGCCGTTCCCGAGAATAAAGAATACTAATGGCTGCTTTTTGATAAAATCCTTTTCAGCCAGGCTACTATGATTTCCACTACTACTGCGATTGTTGAATTTAACCGAGTAGGGAAATCACAGTAGCAGGCCAACTGTGGCTAACTTCTGACGCCACAATACCAACTGAATTTCGTGGATCTACTATAAAATTAAAGTTAATTTAACAACAACAAACACTGTCTATTTTCGTCATATTGCAATGAACAATTTCTTATAAGAAAATACGTCTTTTTTAAGTTTAAAAGACATGAGAATATGTAAAGAAATGATTGTTTACAAAAAAAAGGAAGTTCAATACACTAAATTTGTAAACGACTACAAATAGTCTTTACTTTTGGTCTCCTTATTGCTTTTAATGGCTGATCAAGTTATGCCCGGACGTCCTGTGTATCCACGATTTAAGTATAAAAACAATTACATTCAATTAAGTATGTTAAAAAAGAAACGAAAAGTTTACACAAGTGCAAACATCACGTTTAGGGCAAATATTTTTCAGAATAAAAATAAAATTGTTTATAAAAGTCTAAAGGCAAACGACCTGGATGTCTGCACTCATGTTTTCTAGAGGTAAACAATTTAAAGTAATAAAACATCCTATCACTTAAAAGTTCTAATGTCAAGACTTTATGCGGTTAAAATAAATGGAAATTTTTGTAATCTATTAACCACCGCCACCGTTCCAACAAACGATTGTCATTTTTCACGGCGACTTGACTTGATAAAGCCTATATTAATTAAGGTAATTGATGGCAGAAATTTCTACACGCTTATTCCAACATAAATAAAAAGGAACCTTGTCTAGAGCCTATAAAAAAAGAATAAAAAGTTGTCCTTTATAGATGTTTCATTTCCTTCATAAAATCATTAGTGTTAAATTCGGTTAATAGGCCTTGGACATAATACTTTCATACCCTTTTTAAATTATTTAGGATTTCTCTTCCCTTTTTCTCTAATAATTAAAGAGAAAATTTAATCGGTTGAAAATAGTTTTGGTCACACCGATCCCGATGACAAGTTCAATATTTGGAGAAAAGCATTTTTTTAAAACGAATAAATCTTTGTCTAAGACCATATTGCGAGAAAAATGAACTGAGAATAGTTATAGTTTCAGTTTGTTTACTTAAGTAAAATAATTTTATTCAGAAACATTTTCACGCCAATTTTAACTAACATCTTAATCAATATTTCAAACAGTATCTTTTAAACAAGGGTGAAATAAAAAATTAAAATGTTTGAAAGTGCCTAAAGAGATTAAATTTCTTTTTTCTTAAGGTATAGGTACGAGACAATGAACTATCTGGCCTAAATGCAGTCTGTGAAGCCAACCTCCGGGTAAATTTATATCGAGGGAATAAAGTCTACTAAGTTCCTTCATAAATTAAAATTTATGCTTCGATGTTCTAATTAACTGAGCTACAGTTGTTGATGTCTTCGTGTAATTCCGAGTTGTGACGAGAAATGGTACAAATTCAACAGAACATTCTGTTCTTGCTATTGTTATAAAATTGAAAAATACTGAAAATTTTTATTTGCAAATTCCGAAGTTTTGTAATTAGTTATTTTTTTGAAGCCTTAGTTTTTACATTATTTACATATGTATACTATTTGACAAATGTGTACATATGTATATTCCTATCCAACTGAGGGCATTGTTAACAGAGTCGTTTTATGTCAATATAAGTTAGTTATAAAAAGTTTTATTACAAATGATCAACAAAGTTAAATTTGTTATATTCTTTTAGATTAAATTAAGATTTTATGAATTAAAATTTCTGATTGTTTCTAAATCTAACAGCATCATCGAATATGTATAAATGTATAATATTATTTGGGTGCATTCTTTAAATAATTGTTACTTTTCCAATTCCACCATTGACTTTTCTTTTTGGGATCGTGTTATGCATAGATAGATTAAAATGCATTTATTAAAAACTTCCGTGAATTCGTTTCTCTGAAGTAGGGTTACAAAAGTGAAGGAGATATGCAAATATCCCTTTAATCTAATTTCATCTTTCTGTAGGGAAAGAAAAAGCGAGATTACACTCCCACACTCATTTATCCACGAAGTGTACTTTGGGAGTTTTTTAGGAAATGTATTTAAATCAGAGCTCTTGCAAATTAGCGTCAGTAACAAGGACTTGAGACAAAGGTTAAAGGCGAAATATTGCAACATTTTGACCAAATCATACCTAATTTCTAGAAATTGTCGTTTGAAATGTCGTGAAACCGATTTGTGGAAAAAGTTTTAGCCATCATTATTTACGCAATAAGTCCGATTCCAGTCTGCCACTCCTGTTCACGATCTGGACTATTAAAAAATGACTTTATTTTTTCAATATCCGGATTTAATTGTTAGGGATGCTTTACTTGTTGACTTGGAAACGGTTTTCCAACACAGATCTATTGTTTTTAAGTGCAAAGTTTTTATTGTATTTCATAAATTGAAATCGATTACATAATTTAACTGAAATGATTACTTTTGATGTTAATTGGCTTAAAATGGCGAATCTTCTTAGACTAAAACATTTTAATGGTTTTAATAGGAACTTTAAGTTGGAATTGGTAATTATGATAATTAAAGCTTTTCAGTTAAATTTTTCGATGATAAGAATAATTCTACATTTTAGATATGTATGTCTGTATATTGTAGATATTCTACATATGTATCTGGGCCTGTCTTTTAAATTGATATAATGACAAAAGAGGAACATTAAAAAACCGTTTCCACAAACCGTGGAAAGTTCACGTTTAAAAAGGAATAATAGTATAGTGGAACCCAGAATTACAGAATCTGATTATGAGGTAAAACTTTTGAATGAATCTATAAAAGTTAAAAAACAATCATTTTAATGTATACCTACTGTGTAAACTACTGCTGCATCTGAAATTTAAGTTTATAAAATCTGTATAAACAAAAACACAAAATGTTATCCATACATACATACATATATATACACATATGTATATCATTTATTGACAAAAATTCGAAATTTAATTATAGGGTCATCTTTAGAGAACCAAATATGAGGTATCCCTTATAATTAGTTCATAATAGTTTGATTTATCAATGCAATACTACTCGTAAAAATTGTGTACTCTGACCAGAGATTTAAAAAGAAAAAAAATGGAAGAAACGATTAATTTCGATAAGAAACTGCAAAACAGTTAATTTTGATTGGAACATTGTTTCTTAATATTTCGGATGCCTTACTTCTCTAAGCTCATGTTTGAAAGATGTTTTCTCGTGTTTAATTAAAATCAATCGTAATAAAAGGTCAACAGAGCTGAGCTTCTAACAGACGTGAGTTGAAAGGTGCTAAAATCTTTTCTTTATAAGTAATATTTCCATGAATAATAAATTTAAATATTTTTGAGGATATAGATTTATACTGGAAGAAATAGCACATCTAAACACATTTAGGACGGAGGAATTTCAGATGATAGAAAAAAATTATTTCTCCCCAAAACGCAATTAAGCGAAAAATCTTGGCACTTCAAATATTCAAAAGTGTGAAAAACGAAAACATTAAATATGTTTTTGCATATAACTAGAACTTTAAAGCGGTACTATATTTGCAAATTTGTTTATGTCACACTAGAATAAATACATGAAAAATATACGAAAGGAAAACTCAAGTTTTTTTATAATTCCGCAGTAAAAAATCAAAACAAAGTGATTTTTTATTTACTTAAAATTTAAGAGAAACACGAATCCATTCTCCGCACAATGATTGGAGTAAAGTGAGAATTTCATTAGCAAACAATTACTTTAATTAAAGGATAAATAAATATTCATGCGGAATGTCTGCTCCGAAGGTAAGTAAACTCTTATCACATAGGGGTTTTATTTTATTTAAATTGCTTCTTCTATCTATATGCGATGTACGACAAAGATTTTGTCGAAAAACCGCAAACAAATCTCGATTCTGGAACCTCGATTCAATGATGCTGGGCTTGTTTGCAGTCTAGAAAACAGCACATGGGAGGTATGTAAATTGAAACATTTGAAAACATGTAGACGAAAAACGTGCTTTGGTTGTGGCAAGACAAAAATAGGGACAGTATCGTTAGTACGTAGATCATTCCCTAATGCATGGAATGGGAGATTTTTATAAATTTTTTCACATATTTCAATGACGAGCAGGACATGAACTTTATGCGACGTATGTTGCAAATTGTTTTGAAGGAAATTTATGTGTAACAGGCGAAAAAATATACATATCATATTTATGTATTTTCGCATTTTAGCCGTTCAACAAATTATCAATTACTAAAACTAGTGAACGGAACCATTTATTACTTTCTGATATTTCTTTCACATGAGAACTTTTCAGTTTCTAGAAAGCTTTGTGAATTAACTGAAAAGCAGTTCCGTTGAAGTTTACCTTAAAATTAAGGAATAAATAGGACTTTTTGCTAATATTTCGTATTTTCACATAAAACAAATATTTCTAAAGTCATGGTAAAGTCAACTTACAGACAATAAGGGCCAGTTTCAATTTTTCGCATTTCAAGAGAGATTTTGAAAAGGTCTTTTTACCCTTGTTGGGTTACGTTAAATCGGGGGAAACTGATTGAATTTGGATGGGGCCATTGAATTATTCAAACATTTTACATTGAGAGACACTTGTGACTGACAATTTAATTATGTAACAACAATTGGGGCTAAAAGTTGCGAGGAAATATGTATACCTTGTTTTAATAGTATCCCTTGTTGACTGTATTATATTATATGTTAAAACTAAAAGCTTTTTAACAAAACATTAAACCGACGAAAAAGGGACAGAAAAGTGAAAAATAAAATAAATCTTTTTAGTCTGAATAATTGAGCTGCTAAACTAATGTAAGTAATTAATTTTAATGGTACTAACTTCGAGGTATATCCTATGCAATAAAAAAAATTCGGACTACTCTGTAAAAAGTTGATATTGATGCGCTGTAATTAAAAGAGTACCAGTTGTACAGAAAAAGGTTTCAGCCAAGAATAATAGAAAATTTACTTCTTTGCGAAAATTTTTAACTATAGAATCAACAACTTACGAGATAATTGAACAAGACGGCTGATGTAGAATTTCCTTTCACTTTGCAAACTTTGTTCTGTGCTCAGGATTGACCCAATAAAAAATCTCAGGTATAAAGAGCATATTTGTTAAACTAAATTATGTACCTACACTACATACACTACATTACTTATGTACCTACACTACATAGTTTTCAAACCTCTACAACATATTTTTCCAAAGAGATATTTTTGGATCTATCAACTATTTATAAACAGGCAAACCTTCCCATTCTTTAAAACATTCCTCAGTTTTTCATTCATAACTTACTTAGCTATTTTCAACTTAAAATAGGCCAAATAAGTTCCTACATACGATGATAAATGCAAGCAATTGTAAGCTAAGAATTAAAAAAAAATGTTGTATTAAATTATGTGTTTATACATATGTATGTAGATAGTTGATTATAAAAATTTTTTGGAAGGATTAGTCTGACACTAAATACATATGCATGTACCTACATAAATTCAGAGGTTTGTGCGGTCACTGAATTCGAATCGAAATCTATCATGTACGTAATTATAGTATAATTAATAGTCATTTTAGGTAATATTCGCAAAAGACTCTGTGTTTTTACTGCACCTACCATTAGATGGAATAAATAAATAAGTAACAAATAATGATATTTGTTGTTAGTTCCCTAAAACAAAGTGCTCCTGAAAGGTTAAACTATCGTGGTGAACGGTAAAATATTATCTATATGTTTTATCTCTACATCCCGACTAGAAAAAAATGGCCTAAGGTGCTAATCAGGAAAGTTGTATTCTTAGTTCTTTTAATGTTTGGAATATACATATGTATGTACTGACATAGTGCTTTGGTCCTATCTTTGTTCTAACCAGGAAAGCCTGATGCTATTTAATATTTTTAATGAGTTTTTTGGATATCCTATTTTGGTCCATACTTATACCTGAGTAGAAATATCCTTTGCTGCTAAGACAATAGGTTTATCATATTCTGGGCCTGACTTGTTCCTGAGAAGGTATACGTTTTATGGCATATTTTACAAACGCTTTAAGGTTCTCATAATGTCCTGAAGTTTATTTTAGTCGGGGTATCGTATAATACAAATCCTTGAGATATAACAAAATAAGATGAACAAAAATAATTCATTCAGTTACATGATTTGTTTTTACCTTTCATTTCCATAATTCCAATTCAATTAATTCTCAATAGATTTTAAATTGACTTGTCTTTAAGGTTTCAAATCGATTTATTTAAAACATACCCGAAAAGACAAGAACCTTCATTTTGGTGGTATTAAATTTTATATTTCCCGCATTTTGGGAGGAAAAGTGTAATACCAAAGAATTTAGAATATGCATATGTATATGTATAATTATAAATATAAGCTATTTCGTATTTTAAATTGCTTTAGTAAGAAAAGAAACATTTTTACAGAATGTTCGTTTTCTGCGCGGATGTGCATAGAAAATTAATTCTAGCAAAAGCTTGTTCTTTTGAAAGCTCTCGCAAAACCTATCTATGAATGCGAATGGGCTCGCGTGAAAGTTGGTGAATTTTCGATAGCACGTGAGACGCCAGGAAAAAACCACCCGGGAAGTCTTCGACGGATGGTCGAGTTCCTCTCCTCAGTCGCCAGTTCAACACGGCGCGGCACAGTCGTGAGTTGGAGTTCGAAGGCAAATTTCTTATTCTTGTTTTGGCGGTTAGTGTTTAGTTTGTGGTTGTGCTGCACATACTTCAATTATCCTTATTTAAATTTAGTGATTTAAGAATGTTTAAGAATTTCCATAATAATTAGAATTGTTAAAAATTTATGTGAAAAAGTGCCACGTTAGGTGTGAACAAGTGTTTTGTGTTTTGGATTATATCAGACACATCCGTTGATACTCTTTCTGAAGATGTGAATTATACTTCTTTTGAGTGTCCCCATGTCCGAGTAGGAGAACTTCTCGAGATTTATTAGAGTCATTATAAAAGTGAGTAAAACATGTTAGCACTTTATTAAATTTAAGAAAGATATCTTTGATGAAACCAAATTTTTAGGTTCTTAATTATAATATCCGCGTCCCGTCAATGACATCTAAAAAGGTTGTTGAGTTCATGAACATTTTTGCGGCACTGAAATTCAAATCCAGTTTGCTTTTCATTAATTTGAAATTGCTTCTTAATTAACATTCGTTTAAATTTGATTTTATTTCCCATATTGTAAAGTTTGTGTCACGTTTAATTGGTTTCTGTTTCCCGCCTTATTAACCAGGTAAAAACGTGAATTAAATAAAAGTGTTTCGTTTAAATGTTTGTCTGATCTGATTGTGCATGCCCTCGATTTTAAGACTGATTCCGAAATACATAAGCAGATATAATTTTATTTTAAAACGGTTCACCGTCTCAGCTGGATGAATATCATTAATTTTTGCTTTCTTGCTTTTATCACTCTTATGAAACTATCAACAAGTTTTTAATATAACACTAGCATTCATCTTCGGGATAAAGATGCGAGGCATTCAACAAGTCGCCAAACTTCTGTTGTTTCATTTTTATAAAAAAAAAAAAAACGTGTCTGAACTAGCACTACGTGTCGTTTCGGAATTTCTTTTAATTTACTTAATTTACGACGTCGTTGTAATTTTTATATAATTGGATGAAATCAGGGCGAATTTTAATGAATTGCAATTTTGGAAGTTTTTTAATAATTTCGATTTCCATAGACCAAAACTTTTTAATTTAAAGTTATCTCGGACAGTGCGACTTATTTTACGATGCAGTTTTATCAACAGCTTCTATATACATATGTATGTATGTATGTAGAATTCTTCAAAAATGAGTGGGAGGTGTAAATATTTTTGGTGGCTATTCAAGATTTGGAAATGTTTTTGTTTACCTTTTGAATAAAGTGTTTTGGCGGCACTGCCTTTTAAGTTAGAAGTGGCAAAATAATTATAGCATTTACTTTAAGTTTCCCGTGTAGATTCTGTTTATTTTACAATTTAAAAATGTATCTTTATAATTCGTGAATTCACAATGTTTATAAGTTTAAAAACCCTGAGTACGGTTTAGAAATATAAAAATTATTTATTTAAGGATGGGACTATAAATACAATGACTACAATTTTATAGAGAAAATAAAACAAAAATAGAAATATTTTATTTAAGGAAACTAAATCTTAAGAGGTCAATATGGCTCCAGTTGTTAAACAGAATAAGCAACAACCATAAAAATAAATGAGTAACAAGAAAAGTTATGTACATATTATTTATCTCACTAAAATTCAAAAGGTATTACATACCCACATTATTATAAGAATATTTAAGGTTATTCAGTAAGAAAAGTAAAAAAAATCTATCTTAGGGGTTTAGCTTTAGGTAAACATTAACTTCTCTTTCCCATGCTTTTTTTTTTGTTTGTTTCTTTCATGCGCATAGGTACAATAATCACTTTCCTAAGATTAGTGCAAGTTTCAAAAATCTCGAATGAAAGTGAGTATTTTACGTTCGAGCAAGACAAAGTTGTATTTTAAATATCAAATAAAAAAATAAAAAATAAATGTTTCTACGTCTCTCGACCATTTAAAAAACTTTACAAGAACCTAAGCTATGTAATAATAACACCAAAAGTTGATATATAATGGGGCAATTGTTGAAATCGACCCTTCAAAGGTGGTGAGGCAAAATTTTCTTAAATTATCATTTTTTATCTCAAAACATAATTTGCCTAATTTTGTCCTTCCTAAGGTTAATAAAACTAGGAAATGCCCCAGTTTAAACAAAAATTCTCAAAATGACCGATTTTATTTCAGTAATTTCGTTACACGTTGTTTTTCGAAGCAAAATTCATATGAAATGAAACGTTTCGTTATTGAGTAAGTATGTAAAGAAACATAAAAACGCAATATTCGTATCATATTCTTCGGCTAGTCAGCTATTTATCAAAGGGTTTTCGTCAAAGTTAATTAAAATTCGAAATTACCCGTTTTATTTTTTCCTGCATTACCATAAAGCGTTATTTTTCCAGAGTTTTGGAGAAAATGATGCTCGGTGTATCACGATATTCCTTTTAGTTTACACAAATATGTACAGAAATGCAAAATGTGCATCATTCGGATTGATCAGTCAATCATTCAGTTTCGTAACCTGTTCAAAATGCGCTGACGAGTCTGAATCAACAAAGTTGGGTTTTTTAATTTCTTTCACCAGGAATTACATTGGCTTTTATTTATTTTTCCTATGTACGTCCTGCTCTGCTCTCAATTGAATGGATGAAATTTAAGAAAAGGGGACGTTCTATTTAGTAGTTATTTAGAATGACCACTTCCAATATCTTGTCGACTTCAATCCAATGGATTTTTAATTCTGGGGCCGGATAAGGATCAAGGTCAGGTCTATTCATGTCCAATTAAATAATTCCAGGGAGCACTTGCTTGAACAGTATTTTCGGTCTGTGAGAGACTAAGGCAGAATACAAAATTTGAGCTCCTTACCTTTAAGTAAGTAAGGCTCTGTATTCGTGAAATGAATTCACTCGTAGAACACCTCCGTTAAATTATAGAGAAATTGTTGTTTTCTAATCTTAATATGAGATCAGAAAACAGTAAGGAAGTCAAGTCAGGAAGAAGGAAGAAATGTAAATTTTCAAACAAAATTTTCATTAATATTAATTTTAAACTTAATTATTTTTCACAGTAGTAAACGGATTGAGTTACCGGTAGGAGTCCCAAGAGTGTAAGGTTTTAAAATTAGCTCTATTTTATAATCCTGCAGTGTTCTTGATCGGACTGAAGATAATTTAAGTATAAGTATGCTTATCGTCGGAGACTAAAAAAATCGGACCCATTCAATTGCGACTAATTATAAAGAAGGAAATACTTTATAAGTACATTTCCTAATCATATTAATTCCTGTTAAAAATTCATAAGTAAAAGATCTACGGAAGGAACTTTTTAGAAACACAACCACATTATAATTTTAGGTAGTTAATGTAGAAGAAGTCAACTTACACACTACTCCCTAATTTACTGCCAGCAGACTATTGTGGTTGAGGAATTTCTCCTTCTAAATTCAACTAAGCAGCGGGAGGTGAACTTGATAATAATTATAAATAAATAAATAATAAATACAATAAAGTTTTATGGTGGTGAGCTCTTTTAGAAAGATAAGAAAATGAATTTTCAGTAATATGTCTTTTAGGCATAATTTCGTTTTTCTGCGCACGCCGAACGAATTGTGGTGTTAAGTTTTTAAACAGAGTTGCAACAATTTTATACAGATACTCCATGAGGCGAATATGTACCTAAAAAGATTTTATTACCTACTTCCTACAGCAGCACTATCGAATATCCAAACTTGTAATTGTAATAATCGACACATATATTTCTTCTGGAGGACTTACTTAAATTAATTTTAAATGTTACTATTACATATAGTATGTACACCCAAAATTTAATTCATAATTAGTTTTAAACTCCTGGATAATAAGCGTAACCTAATAAAACTTAAATTTGCGATTAATTTGCACTACTGTACATAAAAGTTCTTTTACCTCAGTGAATATCAGACTAATAGATATTTATGAAATTGAACAACTGCCCGTTAAATATGAAAGTGAATAAATAAATTTTAATATTCGATGTTTCAATCAACAACAAAATCGGTTTTACATCTTTTAGTTTCTTAAACAGTTAAGTCAAATCGTTTTCTATTTATGTGGATTAAACAAATGCGATTTAAAGTAATAATGAAAGTATTACAGATAAAGAAGAATTTTCGTAAGCACAAGGTTTAAGAAAATATTGCTTATCTCCAAAGAATGGTGCTAAGTTTTAAACCATTTTAGTTCAGTATTATTGGGAAACATCGAATGTAAATATAAACAATTGCATAAGATGTTTAAGAGCTTTTGTGGAATAGAGAACATTTTCAATTTGCCCTTTTAATCAGTTGAGAAAGTAAGTTGAAGTAAAATGCGATTCCTTTCCAAACCTCTTACAATTTTAATGTTTAATATATTTACATGCAGTAGTTGCATTGCAAATTGCAACTTCTATATGGAAATTGCTGGAATTAGGCTCAAATACTGTCCAAAATTAATAGATGTTGATGTTGAATTTTCATTCCGTACACTCGTATACATACATACATAAAAATTATAAAGATTATCTTCTTAGCCTTGATTAAGCTAAATTTAAATATTTCAAAATTACTTTTTGTAAGTGAAAAAGTGATAATTTTGTAAACTATTAGTGAACAATATATTTGCTTGTATAAGCCGAGCTTGGCGAAATAAGATATGTAAAATTGAAGCGAAGAATAATGTTTGTCTCGTTATTCGAATCTTTCTAATTAATTTAACAAACAACAAAATTTAGCAACCTTCACAATCGACTGAAATAAGAATGTGTTTAAATTGAAAAAGTGAATGTAAATAATGCGGATCGGTTCTGCACATGTGAATAAATTGAAAAAATCATAAGCACAGAAATATCCATTTGTGTTAAGTGTAGTAATTAATTAATGAAGACATAAAATAATTGTCACATATTTTTTAGCCTTTCTAACCGGGAAAGGTGTTTGAAAATTATAAGGTAAACAAAAACGAGTTTTTCAACCTTGACATTCTAGAGTAATTTGGATTTTTCGATAGCTTATTAATTTTTAAAATTAGAACAATTTCAACTGGCACGAATTTAAATTAATTAGTTCCCGTGTCGTTTACAGCGTCTGATAACGTACAATTTGAAACACATAACATGATAACATAGGTTCGAGTGTTATAATATGCATGTAAGAACGATAGAAATAATTAATCATAAGTAGGTAACTTTTATGCCCTGTGATGCCAAAAACTTCTAAAATCAATATCAGGTATTGAAATATATTGTTTAAAATGTTGTATAATATACTAAAAATAATAAAAGTTGAATAATATTAACTGGCTCTTACAACTGCATTCCACACTGAAGAAATTATGCGAATTCACCTACAAATAAGACAATTAATTAAATTCAATTCATATCGAATGCTAAAAAAATCCGCTTGTATACATATTTAATAAGACGAATTTTTTTTCTCTTTTTAGCAGAAATAAAGTATTAAAAGAATAATTCAGAAGCCGGTGTTCAAAGAATAGCTCTAACTTGAGTATTAAAACAATTGAAGTGTGGAATTGCTATGAGGTAAAAGAGGAAAAAATTAAAATAATTTGTTGTAAGCTCCTTGCCATGAAATATAAAAGCGCACATTTATGTAAACATATAATAAAAAGAGAGGTTTTACGTCGTTAACGATTTCCGACGTTCCTTAGGACAGCATACCTTGGACCACTTTTTATACTTTATATTGACGATGTAGTCTTCCTGTTGAATAATTCTGAAATTCTTTGCTATATTGATGATGCCAATTTTATGAAAACTTCCTTAAGCTCTTTCGTTTGCTTTCGCCTGAAAAAATACCTGTAAATGATCTGATTATGACGTGAGTAAAACCTACATACCTCGATCCTTCAATCAAAAGTTCGGCCTCATTGACTTTTGCCGTTCTAAGAATTATCTTGGTTATCGTAGCTTGATTTTTTTACTAGAAAAAGGAGGCTTAATTCATAGTAATTTCTGGCATATGATATGGGTATAAAACCTAAATTTTAGGATATTGCTAAATTAAACTAAATTCTAGGCTTAAATAGTCAATAAAAAAAAAAGTTCAACCACCTTTCCTATAGTATGCTTTTGCCTTTGATTAATATTTTAGTCCCATTCTTCGTACTGCGATATTGAATCTGTATTGAAATCGTATAGTTATATTTTCGACAAATGTTACATCGTCTCCTGACCAACGTGTGTTTTTTCTGAGAAACATTTTTCCTGTCTTGTGACCTTTCTTAGAAAACAAACTGCCCTGGCCCTCGAGTCCTCGAGTTGCCTTTAATTTAGGTATTGTGTTAGAGTAGTAAGTACCAGTACCATGTAGCACCATTGGGGGTCTCCGTTGATCAGTAAATCATGTGGAATCGATTGGCATACCCCTGTTCAGACCTTAGCAAAACACCCTGTATATTCTATCCCAGTGTAAGTCCGTTTGATTTTATATTTACCTGATGGCCTGTTCAAATTCAATCTGTAATAGATACTTATTTCAAACAGAATCTTCTAAATGCTTTTCAAATATTTTTATGGATATTATTTCATTTTCTGAACTATCTATCAGCATAGTCCCAACAAAATATCACATTAGAAAACTATCGGAGGAAAACTTTTTTGATGGCAACTATTGGCAAAAACATTCAAATCTGGAGCGTTCTTTTGGGCGGAAATTTTTTTTATTGGGAAATTCGGAAATATCGCAAAACAATTAAGCGATAAACTTTTTTGTAAACAAATCGGAACATGATTTTATGATGAAATTTGAGTAGAAGTATACCTATGTATGTAAGCATGTAGTAGTAGTAGATAGGCCTTTTATGAGTGCAGATATGGAATATGCTATAAGTTCGGTATAATTTTAGATTTGCATATTTATGATACAAAGAAATTGTATAATATAACTTTTTAGGTGCTAAGATTTGTGTGCCTCATTTATGATAGAAACATTTGAAAGAGGCTGCACAAAATTCTAATTTGCCTATTTATGCATTTTTATTCGACAAATGAGTAAGTGACAGTAATAAGAATATGTAAAAAAATGTATAGCTTATTCAATCTAGCGGAAACATTTAGCAATCGCCTCTTCTGTTATTTACGTATAAATTTTATTAATAAATTGTTGCTTAATTATCGTAGTGCAAAATTTGCTCATCTTTCTTAAATATAAAGTATAAAATCTTAATTTATAATTGCAATACAAAATATACGATAAAAATTTTCCAACTATATTTTTGGGTATGTGGGATTAAATGTTTTCATTCTCGATTTTTTGTCAATATTCACGCCACAACACAATCTGTGAAAATTTCAATTGATTTACTTCTTATACCATTACTGAGATAGAGCCTTGTGACAGACAGATAGACAGACATCGTAGGTCTATATAGGGTCGTGTTACCCGCATGGGTAATGAACCCCAAATATGATAATTTTGCTTCTATCCTCAGTGTTAAAATGTGATTTTTACTATTTATGTTTCGGCTAAAAGTAAATCTCACTAATTAAAACTGATATGAATGTGGAATCAGCAACCTATCTTTTCTCCAAACAGGAAATTTAAATAAGAACGTAAAACTCACATAATAAAATGAATATTTGCACATTCTAGGCAGTACTTAATTAATTTTCTTTTAATTGAGTGGTACCTAGTCGGTAATAAAGTGAATCCATCCAATGTTTAATGCATCACGTAGCTCTGATCATTACTTTTACGTTTTTATGTATCTTTTCACATATAATGTAACCTCTGCAACTGTGACCATGAAATCGTAGTGATTTTTGGTCGAATTTAATGTTTGTTGCCTGGAAGCATTTCACATTAATTCAGTAGGAATGTTACACAATCTGATTAAAGTACATAATTTTGTCTTTAAGCGAGCAATGTTTATTCATCTGTTGACCCTTGTCTTTCGTGACTGTTGCAAATTTTTGGGTAATTTCAGCCTTTTGTGTTGCCAGGCAGTCACTTTTGCGGATATAATGTTAATATATGCGTTTTATTTCGACAGTTTCAGTGATCAGGTTATGCAATAAATTCGAGAGGTAGGTATAATTGTGGCATTTCGGAGCGACTTGTAACACTTCCTGGAAAACTAGAAATTTTAAGAAATTCTGTTTAACGTTGTTTTTTTTTAATTGTTAAAATTAAATCTGAATCTGATTTTTCATCGTTGAGGACAGAAGCTTTTAATGTTTTATTTCGCTAGTCAAGACTTTTAAGTTTTCTTTCTTTTGAGGCTAATATTTAGTAGGTGTATACATATACATACATATAGTTGTTTTCCGGTGCGGTGCTATTTTATTAAACGAGACTGGCATATGTAGTTGCGATACCGGAAATTAGTCATTTTCAAATGACATATGTATGTTATGTATGAATTTGAAATTTGCGCATTGTTGCCTTAAATAATTTAAATTGAAAGATGATAACATTATAAATAATTGTTTTATAATTAGTCCCCAAATGAAGATATTCCGAAGAATCGAATAGTGCATTGAACTTTTTTTCTTTAATTAGTAAACTGATTATTTTGCAGTAAAACATATATTTTCATAATAATTTACTTTAGTGTTACTAAAACAAAAGTGTTCATTTCATTTTCAATATCACAAGAATTTTTCAGAAGTATTGTATTATTAAAGAAATAGCTATAGCTCAGTTAGAGATGCTTAGGGTTTTGGACATGTCGCTTTGACGAGGAGTGCCCTATATATTTTAAATTTTAACACCTTCCGTTGTCAGAATTTCTAATAAAGATTTTGTGAGTTACATGTAAAAATGCACTTATGCACTTTAGAAGGGAGAGTTTCAATTCGTGATCCATTTGTGGGACACGCGGCACGACAGGTGTTAATTCTGAAGTGCCTGCCTTTCGATCAATAGGTGATTTTTTGGTTCAATATTAGAGCGAAAAGTGCGAACTCTTAGAATAGATTTTACGACATTTTCTGTTTAGTCTACGTGCTGTGTATGCTTGATGCAATTTTCCATTGTATCAGTTTATCTGAAAGGTACTTACGTGCAAGCAGTTGGACGAATAAATTCCTTACCCCTGCAATCAGACTCTGGCCCGTTATAGAATATCCGTTCTAAGTGTTTGCCTCTTTTGAAGAGTTGTCTGCTATACTTGTACAAAGCAATAGAAGTTTCAATTTTGTCCAAGGAGTAATATGGAAAATGCCAAACTGATCTGAAGTACGTGCGCTTCTGACAAAGCAAAACTTGCAGCATACTCCTTAGATTTAATATTTAGGTATTCGGTAAAGCAGCTGCTGGGTATTCAACAAATTTATGGCCATGAAAGTTTTGCGATTAATAATTGACAACATTGATATCCTATTACATGATAGTTTCTTTGAAGTAAAGTTAGTAAAAATAAAACAAAGTCAAATATAGTCCTTTCTGATGTAAGCTCCCTAAAATCTATGGACTCTGATTTCTATAACATGTCTACTTTTATCTGACATTTCGAATTTCGGTACTCTGTAATTTATATCTTCTTCAATTGCATTTCCTTGAAGCGAGAATTTACAATGATATATAGAAACTTTTGTACAAAAAGCTAAAGTTTCGTTTATCTCTCCCTTTCGCTTGTTAGATTTCAAGGAATTCGTCTCTTCTATGTGTCTATCGTGAAAAGTACTTCTGGTGAAAGGGTGTCAAATTGCAGGCTATTTATTGCGGTTTTTATCCATCTATCGTCTCTGCGGTCCAATTTTTTTCGCTGTCTTGAATGATATTCAAATACAATTCCTTAAGGAAATCAACTTGTTAGACAATTTGCACCCTATCTGCAAATTCTGCTCTTAAACGTGTTGGGATATATTGGAGTATTGCGCGACATTTTAAATATAATTTATTCAATAATGTTTTGTTTATACTAGACATATGGTAAATTTCAATGTAATAGGAATAACAATAGAAATAGCTTTTACCCCTTTAGTTTAGTATTTAATTTGATTTTTTTATGAGCGATTTTTTAAAAATTTACTGCGAATTGTTTACTTTAAAAACCTATTTAATTCTTTTTGTTTTTTTGAATAACTTCTTTTAAAGCCTAAGATACAAACTGATAACTTCCGCAAAATAAAAAGAATTAAATCAGGATAATGTAGAGCTATTTATTTTATGCGGCGGCGGCGCCCTAGAGGATTATATTCCCATCGAGATGCTATCAGCAATACAATGAATGAAACATAATACATAATCGTCTGCATTCAGGGAATAAAATCGACAAAGCCTTCTGTGAAAATAGCCACCGGAAGTATGTATATAGTCATCCTTAGTGTGATGGGAGTTCGGATAATGTACTGCTCTTATTTTGTTACTGTACTCTTAAATATTTGTATTACGTATTTGATGTACCTTATCTATGAGGCAGAAAAAATAAAGTTAGCATATGAAGAATTCTTAAGAAACCTTCAAAACTTTTACAAGTTGATAAAATTGGAAAGTAAGGACAAACGAATTGAGCTGATCAATCTAGCGCTGTTTTTGTTTTGATAGAAGTTTCTTCCACTATATGTTGACTTTGTTACGTTCCCAAAGGAATTTTATATTTGATTTGCTGATACTTCAGTGGAATTTTTCTAAAAGTGCTTAGCATTAAATTTGCATACATATATATGTATGTATGTACATATACATATATTACGAAAAACGTATATAAATCCTTTGATAATAAATGCTAGTTTAAAAAATATAAGTTGAAAAATAATTATTATAGCTAGAAAATGTAGCAATGTGCAAAGTATCGTAAATAAATTCAATTTTTATTTGGCAACGTAGTAAGGATTACTATTTCGTGAAGAAGTTAAAACATTTATTTCGAAGTTTCTTTATCTATTATATCCATAAAGTTAACTTCGGTGCTATCTTACGAATTATGTGGTCGTGCCTTAGAATTCTGTCCCCGTATAAGACCACATATAAGATAAAAACCTTATTTTACCCGAGTTATTCGTTTCTAAAAACCTATTAGCCTCGTTAATACTTAATACTTTGAACAGGCACTCTGATAAACACACATGAGGCTCTAAGATTTATTTCTTTTGGCACATATAAGCGAAAGTCTTTAGGATTTTCTAAAGAAGGCCATCTTGTTGAATGGTAACTGGGGTTAACTTTGATATTATTCGAAATTGTTTAATGAATTAAAAGAGTGAGTGTTTTTTTTTTCAATGTTTACAAAATCGATTTTATGTATTCTTCATCATAACGTGCTCGACAAACCAGTAGAGATTTTACGTTACGAAATATCTTCATAAATTAGATTAAATTGTGACACTAATAAATGCCTCGGATACGTACGATTAGGATATGAAATTTCATTTAGCCATCATTTAAGGACAATATAAAATAGAATATTGCAACATCACGTATGTATAGATTATTTATAGTAGGTACGATTAAAAAATTATTTGTTCTGTAACTTTTTTATATAAAACAATACATAGATACATCTATTTAAAAATTCAACAGGGTGCTTTAAAGTGGTTACATCGTTTTAGTTACATATTATTATTTTTTTAATGAGTTGAATCGGTTTAAAGTTAATAATAATTAATAAATTTGGAATGTGTGATGTGCTTCGCTTGAAGAATTGTACTTTCACGTGTAATCAATTTCAGACTTCTTAAATTACTTTCTGCTCTGCTTAGGTAATACCTATGTACATGTCTGCATTCAGACTTATTAAAGAAGCGAACATAAAACCTTCTCTGTTGAAGTTCAGGAAGAAGCAGCAAACCTTATAAAAAGAAAACAAAATGGAAAAGTTACTGCGGCACATATAAAATTTACGAAACTCTAAAGGTTAGATGTACTACACTTCCACTTTATCCATTTTATCAGGATGATACTTTTCAAAGTTCAAGTTTTTGGTAGAATTGAGTTTCTTCCCAATTCAAATTATATATATTTACTTCCAATTTTCATCGTGTTTCGAGAAATGATTAATTATTACCGGTGGTAAGGAGGGCAATAAACAATTAATTGTTAAAAAATGTCTACTCACTATAACACAATATAGCTTTTATAAGAGTCCCTACATTTGTTCTATTTCCTAAATATGCTTTTACATGAAAATTTAATTTCAAGTTAAAGGCAATCTCATACGACCAATTTATTTCGTTTATGTAGGTATATGCCTGTGTCATAATTCATTAGTATGTTTGTATTGAACATGTCCAATTGTATATGTGGAAATATGGATATTTCACAAATACATACATATATGATTTAACTTGTCAGCATTCCTCTATTACAAGCAGTAAATAAATTTGCAGTGTGTGTTCATCTTAAAAAAGTTCGTATATATTCGAATGAGAACAGACTGTAATTAAACCACAGTATCCAGGCATTAAATTAGTTATTTATGTCAGTGTCAACAATCATTTATTCCTGCTCTTACTGAAAAGTAATGTGACTTTTGGCGCTACATATCCAATTGTAGTGATGTGTCTGCTACTTTCTGTTTACATAGCCTGTAAAATTTATTTCTTCGCCTACGAATTTTGTTTACGTAAGACATTGAGATCCTGAGGGTTGTGGTTTATGAAGCTATGCCAGTGGTTATAAAGATGTTAATGAAAGGCATTTCAGTTTGATTGGGACCGTCTGAAAAACTTCTTAAATTTGGGGTCTTCTGAGTTTCTAATATTATTATTTGATGACAAATTTATATATTCAGAAAATGTTTGCGGCATAAAAATGTCACAACGTCGTCTCTTAGTTCTTTGCTAATTAGTTAGTTTTGCTTATTAGATAGCTTTATATTCAAAGGATACTGTCCATATTCTATAAAAAGTTAGCTTTATTATTTTCCACGATTACTTGATAAACTAGTTTTCAGTGAAAGTAGGTATATTGATTATGCACATATTATTATACAAAGATTTAATTTTTTTAAGAATTTCGTAGATATCAGAATAAATTTTAATAGTGTAATATTTTCAGTTCAAGTCGAAGTTTAAGGTATGAACCAGATTTTTCTCTTTTCAAATATTTCTTTTTGTTTTTATTATATTGTACCAATCAATCTGTAATGAGAAACTGTTGTTTATTAGATTGCTTACCGAACATCATAATTGAAATTATTTACATCAAAAATTTGTAGGTTTGTGTATATTTAGTTTTATTCGTTGAAAATAAAACAACCATTTAAGAAGTTTGTAATTAATATTTTTATTTTTATCTTATGAAAAAGAATTTGAAATTGTTGTCGCTTTAATCAGAAATCCCGCAATTAATTCTAATTTTATATGCATATGTATATGCAAAAATTTTCCATAGTTATAAGTTTCTAGCTGACTCGTAACCGGCCTTGCCCGGGCACTACTAATCTTTATATATATAAAAATGAATGTTTGTTTGTAATGCGACACTAAAACTCCTATTCCAGGACCTAAAGTAACTATTGCCCATATGTTCTGTATTCCGATTGAAATGAAATAGATACGAGCTTCTAAAACTACTTTTCTTTTGAATTGAAATTCCGTATAAAACTCGTCGTAAGATCATCTCAGTAAACTTGAACTTTAATATTTTTCATTCAAAGTGGTATAATCTAATCGAAGTAGGTATTATATGAAGTGTTTTTTGCAAATACCACTCGGATCCTGTTCGCACTATGTGGTTTGCGGAGGTTTAGTCAAATCGCACATTCTGTGAAAATTTCAGCTCAATAGAATCGCTTTCGAGTTTTAGTGTCGCATTACAAACAAATATTCCTTTTTTTATATATAGATTTGATTGCAACCTGTTCAAACCAGATACTCACTAATACAATATGTACATGCATGCAAATTTGACAAAGGATTCTAAATAAATGACCAAATTTACTTTTATTATTAAACTGTCCTGACCCAAGGGTTGACATTTTTTTAATTAGTTTTTCGTTGGCATACGTTTGCATTCTAATGAACTTTACTTTTGAATCTTTCTTTCGATTAGTTGGAAAGCTAATTCATTATAGAAGACCGAAAATATCTGTGGAAAACAATAACACAGTACTGAAATTTCTTTAATAATTTGTGCGCATAGGCACTAGTTTTTGATTACTTGACCACATCCATTACTTTTAGAAGTTTTTAAATTATGTTATGGTGGTAGATGTGCTATAAATTCCTATGACAATCTCTTTAAAAAAATTATCTAAAAGGTCAAGTAATGGAACTTTTGAGTTTTTAGTCCTAAACTTAACTTTTGATCACGAACCCTTATTCTATAGAAAAATCTAAAAGAATCGATGTTAGGTACTTGATGCGTAAGTTATAACGTGTGATGGTAGTTTTATTTATAATAACTTTTTAGTTATTCGTCTTTAAACAAACGAGTACCAATATGTAGACTATGCCACTTATATACATATGTACATATATGTAACTATACCTACTCAGTATATGCAAATTCAGAAATTCTTTTAAGTATTTGGTAGAATAATCTTATGGAAAAATAATCTCTTGTTATATAAACTAATATTACATGTCAATATTGATCTGCTGTACTCCAGTTTAGTTAAATTTCAACATATCACCTACTGTGAGTAAAATCAGAATAAAAAATAAATATCACTTTGACTTAGAATTAATAAAGTGGATTTTTTAATTAAAATTTAATTCAACCAGTTTGAGATGTCGGTTATGAATAATTCAGCTTTTTATGCGATCCAGTGAATGGTATTTGAATTTCAGTTATAAAAGTTTTAATATTAATATTTCACTCTATTAATATTTTCATGCCAGAAAATTTAAACTTTAAGATAAATTTATTAGAAGCTAGGTACATACATATATATTAAACATTTATCAACATTATTAACTTTGAAGGACTTGAGATAATTTTATTTTCCACATGTTTAATTATTCTCAGAAAATCGGTTATGGTTCGAATAAAATTGCATCCCAGAGTTTTATAAATTTATTTTCTAGTACATACATAATAAAGTTCAGTGTTGATTAAAGGACTATCGGTTGAAACTAAACACAAAATTGTTCGGATAATCAAAATGGGGCACAAGCATTCTGCTCTTGGGTACGATAAAAGCCTCGAAAACACTTAAAAAGCATTACGACAATTTATAAACTTCGAGCTTAAATAATATTTTCTAAATACCTACATATTTATTATGGCGCTGTCAACAAAATGCGGGGTATCTTATCTCTATATCTATTTTATTCCACAGGGGTTTAATTCGGAGCTAATGAAACACTTGTGACATTGCACTCCTCGAATCCTTAGGGTAGCCAGGCCGTTGCCTTACTCTGGAGTGCCATTCACTAAATATACAAGTTAAATAAAATTGGGTAAATTGGGAGCGAGCATCGGTGGCTTCTGAATTAAACCCCAGTGACAAATGGAAATATTCATAGTTTGCGACGATTATTTGCTTTTAGAAGACGAAACATTTCGACAAACATTAGTGAACACAAATACCTTCAGAAATTGCATCTATAGATGCAATCAATTTATAGAATTATATGGGTTCTTTTGTTTGCGAATGTATTATGTAGTATCTATTACATTTCCATGGAAATTCACTTCATTTTGCATTATACAATAGTTAGGTACCTTGGAAAATCTAGTTATTCTGTAAATTATAATAGGAATATACCCTTGAATTGAGGGTATTCCAATAGGGGTGTTCGATCTTTGACATTCTGCTGTGGCAATATTAAAAATCTATCATCAAAATTTTATTGTCAGTGCATTATATCATTTCATCATGGATAGTTACACATTTGAAGAACGCGAATAAAGAAACTCATTAAAATTGTATACAACTGTTGTTTTATTTCAGTTCAAAGTTCGAGCGTTCTTAATGGAAAACCCTTTATAAATGAATGTTTTACAAATTAATCTCTCAAATTGCCCAAATTTACAGGGTATATTAATTACTATGTATACTTCATGAGATTTTTATAAATCCATGGGAATCACCTAAAAGTTCATTTACTTTCCCATAAAATATTCATCTAAATAAAAAATGTTGAAAAGTAGGAATTTAAGAATTTTTGTGGCAATAATTATAAAATGTATTAGCTCATTTAATATTCAGCCATATTTTTTTTTTTGTAATAAAATTACGGTAATCCCGGGGGTTTACATAAACCCATTGGAAAATGTCGCACTGAGCAATATTTCTTCAGTAGAGATTTCATTTTCTCCATTCCAAAAACCTGTTGGACATTTCTTGTTTGAATATATTAGAGCTATACCAAAAAAATTTGAATATTCCTTTATTATTATTACTTGCAAATTAATTTGAAAGACAAAGAAGAATGAGATATATGTATAAAGCAAAGCAAAATCTACAGTTGAAAAAATAAAGAACAATTTATTTGTGGTTTGACATATTAAATATAGTACCAGTTTGCATTTAATATAGAAAAAAATAATTTTCCCAACTATCAATTTATATGATGGTAACATTAGTATGCGCTTATTAAATATTTTTAGATGTTTTGCAGCTATACAGTATGTGTGAACCTTTAACATTTAAGGCTTTGTGATTCTTGTTCTTAATTTAATTAATTTTATTGCCATGAACATACTGAATGTCTCTTATTCAATAGCTCGTATATTCGTCCGCATATTTTAGATTAATTGCTTACATTTTGTAGCGTATATGATTAATTGAATACTTGATAGCATTGACTAAATAGTTGTACTTAAAATAAAAAGAGTTAATGCTTTTATTTCATAAATTCATAAATTCACATATTCAACTTTACTAAATTCCAAATGGAGTGTAGAAGTTTTCTTTATTCATCTTAAAATATTTCTTCTATATAAGGAGCATTGATTTGTTACGGACAAAATAATGAGTGTGTAGTGAGATTCATTATTTTTGTAGTGTTTCGCTTTTTTGGACAGCAATTTTTTTTAAAGTTATAAACCAAAATCCCAAATTACACTGTTTCATTCATCATTTTTATTAACACAGCAATGACTTTATTGAAAAATTACAGAATTCACGTATGTATTTATAAGCATGTTTATTTAAATCTAAGTGAAAAGTCCTTGAAAGCTCTCAGAATTACGGCTTTGATTCAACTTTCTGATGAAAAGTGATGAAATACGATTATCCAGAAACTTTGTTAATTACACGCATTAGACTGAAAGTTGCATGGGTTATGAAGAGCTCACTACTTTTATACTTTGTAGTTTTCTTTATTCATTCCTGACACACATTTAGTATAGGTTTTTTTTTTTAAAAGGTACTTTCAACGATTTTTTTATGTATGACGTGGAATATGACTTTTTCAGCAACAGGGGGTCATTTAATGAGTCTAACATTATAACTTGTAATAAAGTAATTATTTAGAATTAAAATATATGATTTCAGTCTTAAGAAATTTTAATGTTTTGCGTGTAGGTACATGCATATGTATATACGTTATGGTTGAGCCAATTTTAATACAGTATTTCTTATCTGCCAATATAGATTTTTAAAATAAATAAATCTTAAAAATCGGATCATAGTAAATTTATTTTGTAATCAGTACAAATGCGGAGAAGTCAATCAGCGTGAAAGGCACCAGAATATGTGTAAGTCGCGGTAATTTGTCTCGATTGGTAGATATATGTACATATGTACCTACTTTCCCAAAAACCCATCCGATTTTTTAAAGCATAGTATCTATTACTGAAACATCAGACGAGCAAATTATAAGAAATGAGTGATAAGTATACATTTGTAAACGCCATGTACCTAATCAGTAATACAAGAAAAACATTTTCAATTTGTACAGTCAAATAAGAGCGTGTCTGCAACATCTTGAAAAAGGGAAATTATATGTATGTCGGATTAGAAGGCCTAGGGCTAGGGTAGCAAATTCAACGACGGAAATGTATATTTTGTCTGACAGATAATTAGATTCGCCCTATAATCCCTGGAATTTTTACCACCACTAACTAAAGATCAGAATGAAAACAAATGTGTGTCTAGATGAGAATAAATTTGAATTTATTGCTGTATGGGATAATATCATCTGGAAATTCCTAGATTTATATGATCGAAAAGCTAAAATTAGCATTAAGCAAATTAATGGGTATAAAAAGTGATCGAGGAAATTTAAAATATAAATGTCTGCCAGTTAAAATTCAATTGTTTACATGAAATTTTGTTTGTTTTGTTTGCGTCCACGGTCAAGACTATTAACTACTTTTATTTATAGGATTATGCGATTTTCGTTCTTTTATTGAAAATGTGCCATAAAAGTGATTTTCTAGTAGTAATTTTATGTTAGTTGCGGTTTTTAATTTTTAATAAATTATCAGTTTACAAGTTCATTTATCCATATACTCAACTAATTGCTAACAAATTGCAAAAGAACAAACATTTTCCAAAACATTCATGTCAATTATTTTGCTATACTTTTTTTGGCATCCATTTTTCCCGATGAAATGATCTAGAAGAAATTTAATTATAAACGCGAAATATTTTCACCAAAAGCATTGTTTCATTAGAAATTGATAACCTCGTTTTAGAAAACGAAATGACGAAATGAGATTCCTTTCTGAAAGTTGAAACGAAGATGAAGAAGTACAGTGGAGGAATTTCAATAAGGGTGGGTGTTGGAAACCAAAATGAATTTCATGCTATGAAAATACGTTTAGGAATTTCATTTGGATTAATTTTAAACGTTCATGTATCATACCCTACCTTGTCTATTTCACATATTACATATGTAGGCTATTGTTTGTGCAATAATATGTACCTTTCTAAATTTTACGAATAACATTACTTTATGGAATATATTAAAAGCATCAGGCTGATAGCCTGAATATTTTTATTACTGTATTCAAAATTTGCATATCAACGAAATAGGCAAAATAAAATAAGTGCCAGAAATATGCAACCGTTTCAAAATTATTACGATCTAAAGTTTTAGCAAACTACTATGTATATGCTTATTTTATAAAATAATTACACAAACACGTGGAATTCAAAGCTGAAAAATTGCGATGTCGAGGTATATTCTTTGTTAAATGAACGCATATATTCGAGTGAGGGACTGGTTGGAATTTAAGGAATATACAAATAAGACAGTAACTCAAACCTACATGGCATTTTACCTTACCTCTAGGAAACATTATAAGATTGCTGTTTGTCCTAGATTTTATTAATTCCCTTTACTGTGCTGCCGTTCTAGGTGACTTATTTATATTCAGGAATTTTAATAAAATACTTATAAACGTGGAAGATGTTTGTGTTTATACTCGTAATTTAAACTGAAGAAAGTTACACAACAGTTGAAAAGCGTAGGCTTCTTCACCTGTAAAAATTAAACTTATTAAATATCAGTCTGACTGTGAGTATAGAATAATTGAGTTTTTCCTAAAATTACAAATCTAAAGTAGCTTGCCCAGGCCAGGAGGGAACGAACTTCTGATGTAAGAAAAGTTTACCAATATTTCACGAAAACTTGGGTAATAAAAGTAAAAATAGAATACAACTTGAACCTAAATGCTAGGAATCGAAATTATCATAATTTTCGAAACTTCAGAAATAAGAAAAGCATGATGAGGTGTGGTGGCCATCATCAACCTCTTAAGATCATTGAAGTGAAATCATTGTTGAATAATTGAATGCAAAGAAATCCTTTGATAAGCTATTACAACATTCTTTTTTTTAAATACAAGACTTTGAAGATTATGTTTCTATAATTACTATAAATTTTTCTAGAGCCGTTTTTAACGAATTATTTTTATTAACCTAGAACACTAGCAAAGCACGGTTAATTAAAAAGCCAAACTCTCCAAGGTAATAATATTATTGCTTCAGGAATAAGCAGAATCTGCAAGCGGGATTGGTATACGAATTGTAATGTTAGAAATATTATTTAAAAAAGTATTAAAAAACCCAATGATTTTAATAGAGAATTTCTCAGGGTGAATGAAAATCATTTTTCGATAAAAGCTCTAGTTTGAAAGTTGCCGTGGTGTTTTTTCTATGTTCATGTCATGTGCCATAAAACCTAATGCATTTTATTTAAAAAATCAGACCACTTTGCTCAATCGCTGTGGAAGTTTTAATTGAACTAAAATTCCCGGGAACCCAGGCTATAAAATACCCAGTAAAAAATTGGTAGATACCTATGTAAATTTGAAAGACAATTTATAATCAGAATTTAATTTTTACATGTGGAAATTTTAAATAGTCAATTGGCATGGGATGTTTCAGAGATTTACAGTGTATATGTACTTGCCATCATTTACGGTTTTTGCTTTCTTAGGAAGAAGCAGTACATAAAATAAGGAGTACGAATATTTTCTGAGGAATCTTCATTTCAAGTTTTTTTCCCTAAGATGAAAGAGTATATTTCTTTCCAATAACGGTATACGTGTATCCAAGTATGGCAAAGGTTATTTAAGGGTATGAAAATTTTTATTGATCTTTATGGCGACATACATATCTACATAATATAATCCGCAGAAGCAACGAAACAGAAAAAATTATAATTTTAAAGAGAACATTATGTTCTACTTATTATATGTATGTAATGTATCTAGGGAGGAGGTTTTTCTTAATGAGACTAAAATTATAATAGTGCATAAACTATTACATGGTTATGGTTATTATATGAGCATATTATGCACAGTTTTGTAATAAAAAAAAAAATCTCCTTACCTGGCGAAAACTAGTATACCTACGCCTCCCACCGAGAACTGCCGTAGGTGTTTTTCTCGAGTGGTTCTGAAATGCAAAATTCTGTAATATTTGGTTCAAGTCATTATAATGATTTCATATCATAAGGAAAATATCTATTCCTTTACCGGCTACTGGTGTAGGGTGTCTAGGGTCCCGATTGCCGAACTTGTGTTTATGTTTACATTCCCTACAGTTTTGATCCTGCATATAAAATAAAGCCATATGAACAAACAACGATGTAAGCAAATTCAGCGGAAAATCACTTTTCCTATATCTTAAGTTATGACTGTCATGAGATTACAAGTAAAACTCCCTTAAGCCAATTTGGGCTTTTCAAAGGCAAAATCTATTCCACTACCAAGTCATTCTTGAAATCCTTCGAATGACTAATTTAAGAGATAAGGATATTTCGCGTAAATTAATTTAATATTTTAAATCCTTTGGAGAAAAGTTCTCTATTCTTTATTTTTTAAAGCAATAAAAACTGTCTATTTAGGGCTTTTTAGGGTAGGAGTATAATCGATTTAAGAATTGGTATCAGCTTTTTTTATAATGAGGTAATAAGGGGTTACAATTTTACAATTTAAAAAGATAAAAACGTGAAGGAAATTTTACGACATGCCATGATTACAAATTTGATAATAAGATAACTCAAAGTACCGGCATCAACTGAAGACATTAATTATAGATTAAAATCCTAAGACTACTCTGGTTGAGGGCGAAATTGTATTTTTTGCAGTGTAAAGGGAATCCAAACTTTTGGACGTAAATAATGTTTACAATACTATTTGGTTATAGAACATCTACGGATCACTCAAAATCAAAGTAGTAGTACATACATATGTATATTATTCTCAAATTTTTTATGTTCACAGTTGTTTCATGGTAACGAATTCAATTAAGGAACAAATTGTGTTAAGAATCAGGACTTTGCTGCGTCTAATTTTATATTTATTAATTTTCATAGACTCCGCATACATACTCGTTCATATCCACTTATAACTATTTATTTTTTAAGAAAAACATCGACTAATTAATCATACTTGGCACCACTTGTCATTGGAAGGCTTAGAGTTGTGATTTCACTTTGACTTACGATTTGAGCTTCTGGAATTGATGCTTATGCTCTCAATCAAATTATTCAGTATATTTCGATATTGCTTCAAGGAAACTTAAAATTCTTATATCGATTATTTAATTTTGTTAATGTCAATTAATATTAAATACATTCATATTTATTGGTCTTCTCTTCTGTAATTAAATTAAACCTCACGATTATGTTAGCTAAGCTTCAAGTGTACGGTCGAAGAAAAAGTCGTTTATTCTTTCATGTATCTTAACCTTAACTTCTCATTTTTCAGCAATAAAAGGGGGTTCCTGTGATAAACGATGTATTCTTTCACCCATTTTCTCTTTGGAATCCTGTTTATTATTCTCAGTAAAATTTATTTTGTCACCGGAGGGTATTGCCATAAATTTTACTCGTTATGTCCTGACGCTTTGAAACTTTGTTCATTTTAAAGAGACGATCATTTAAAATTCCGCTTAATGCATCAAAGTGTATGCCATTTGAATGAAAATAATCAATTTTAGAAGTTAGAATGGGGTTGAAAATATGGGTTCCAACGGCTCATAAAAGGGAAAAATGCTTTGGGCAATATTAAATATTTACGATGAGCTTCATGGCTTTCCCTGAATGTCATTTTTAGACAGACTTGAAAACACAATTCTTTCCAACATAATTATAAGTGTGAAGCTTTATGTTTTTTTTTTTCTAGAATTTAGACTTGTTTTAGTATTCTTATTTTCCTCTACGAAGTACGGCGATCGTCCTTTCCATTTGCAAAGCCAATTTGTACTTTTTATACTTGAATGGGGTTTTACGAGGGAAGAATATATTTCATAGCTATTGAGCAGAAGAATCGCTCTCCCAGAATCACGTCTTCATTGTTAACTGGTGGTGTCAATTCACCCCTTTTGAAATATTGATTTCCATCCTTCTGCTGTGAAGGATAAGAATCAATATTGCCCTTTTGTAAGCTAAAAAATCTAAGAAAGCGTCGCATTTTGAAACAACACATACATTGTATATATATATATTCAATTGTGCAACATATGAAGGTACATTGGAGCAATGTTTCACCTCAATCTAGGATTTTGAGCTTGCGCTGGGGTTGCAACCCAACAAAATTCTTCGAAGGAGCCAATTTCAATCTCTTTGAATTAGCTTTGGAAAATGAAATATGGTCTTGGATTTTCGTTTGGCCCCTTTAAGGGTAGAAGGACTAATAATATTGCAACGTAAATTTAACTTTTAGACAATCAGAGAGTGTGATTAACAATCATATCATTCATATTCTACGGGATCTCATCTTCTTAGAATTTTCTATTATGACAAGCAAAACTGTGTTGGAGTCAATATTATATCTTTAATAACGAGGACTATCCACCTTATCAGATGAGCGAATTTATGGATTTGTTATTTAAATTTACGACAAATATGCATCATGCACTTCCTTCTTGAGAGGAAAAATTTAACGAGGAATACGAGTTCGTGTGCTAAATATAGCACCTAAGTTGGATTCAAGATTTTGTGTTACAAATTCTGCTTATGCTCTGATTTATGATTTCGGTTAATGCCACCCTCTTGTAATAGTTTTGTTTTTCTTTTACAGTATTTACATACAGTTCCTTCTCTTGCAAGATACAGCGACTCTATTTTAATATGGTAATAAATATAAAAAGAGTATTGTGCTTATTCAACAATAAATCTAATATCCATTTTGAAAAATATAAAATATTTAAAGATGTAAAAACAAATTGGTTATCAAACTTTAGTATCAGGTGTATACAATGCAAATAACGACTATTTCATCACTGTCAAAGCTTCAGTCTTCGTATTTAAGTAATGTTATTAGAATATTAGAATATTATGTTTATGCATAAAGCTTAAATTCTCAAAATATTTAGCTTTAGTTTATTCAAAAATTACTACATAGTTTTGTGGAGGAGAAGACTTCAATTAATAGAGCTAAGCAGGTAGTCATTTCATTATTGGACTATTCTATAACTTTTATATATTTGTTTGACGTCATATATACCGACTTAGATCCTGCAATTAAGACAGTTCTAATTACACCTCATTTGCCAAAAGGACTTAAAACTTGTTTGAGAAATGCTTCACTTGGGGTAAAATTAATTCCCTTGTATACCTAGCATAAAAACACTTTGAAGTTCCTAAAAGTTTTTTGCTCTAAAACTTTTCAAATCCTTGGTAAATTCCCTTATGCATGAATAAATATTTATTTCGTAAAAAACAAAATTTAAATTTTCTGGTTCTGTAACGTAGCGGGTTGGCTCGTTATTTTAAGTACATGAATTTCTTAAAACTTTCGTACAGGAATTCAAAAAATATATTTTCTTTCTTTCATGAGAATAAATAAAATTGCATAACTTTTTATTAATTGAGATCTTACACAGCGTTATTTCGCAGAGTTGTTGAAAAGCGCCTCTTAAAATAGATTTAAAATATTTTTCTCAATTCACACGTTCAAGGATGAATCTTTTTACCAAATGGCATGAAATGAAGACACATTTTGGGTTAAAAATTCATCATTTTGCGATGCCAAGTAACGTTCATATGCATGTACATAAAAGTTACTGCTTGCCACGCACATATTTTCTGTTTGGGTTTTTATTGTCCTATTTTTCACGCAAAATTTGTATGCATAAATTTTGCCAGGTGGTGGCATCACGTGTGGTTTTAGTATTGACGTGCGCCGCTTGTAGCTGAAGAGATTTTGTGGTATGTTAATGCTTAATTCCCAGACGTAAGGCATTTAAAAAAGGATCATTTACGATTGATTAATCAGCATTTGGTTTTTTCCGATGTTTATTCAGTCGATGAAGATGAACAGCAGGGAGGAGAAAAATATTTACTGAACTAGAAGTTCGGGTTAAGTTAATTGTAGAATGCAAGTCTTTCTGGATAAAAAGATATCGCAATAATTTATTATGCATATGTAGGTATATTTATGTTTTATTGAATTTCAAAAAATACTTATGAAAATTAATTTGTGATACAAAGAATAGCCCTGTAAATTTAAAGTGAAAAAGTGAGTATTTCGAATATCTGACTCATCTGATTTTGACCCGCTTCCAAAAGACGAGTGTTTTATAAAAGTAGAAATTGGTTATATTTACACTTAACTCAAGACACATATTACTCAGAATTAGTTTTTAGTTTTCTCCATTCATAAAGATTAAAAATTTAGTTTCGTGGTTCCCAGAATTGAAATTGTGCCATGTATATTGTTATTTATATTCAATATTTACATTAAATATGGCAACATTTATCAACATTTTTTAAATTTCCCTACACTTAATGCTGTTTTTCTCTCAAATCTACCGCCCTAGGCTGCGACCTTCTTGGGAAATTAAATAACGAAATTTGATTCTTTTTATTTTTCAAGGATTTTTTAATACGTTCAAAGCTAATAAGCATTTATTGCGCATACACTTATGTACGGATAAAATACCATGTATGACTTGACTATAGTATGTAAGATACCAAAAACGCAATTTTTAGGAGCTAAAATCCGAAACTTTATATCAGCATAGAATCAAATCACCTATGGAAATGCCTGGAGGCATGGATGCTAAATTCCTTAGCGGAGCACAATAGAGTGACTCTGGATTAAATACAAGGGCATATATGTATGTACATATAGAGGTCAAAGAAGAGGCGGATGAGCTCGCCAAAAGGGAGTCAAATTCCTCTTCACTAAACCACAACCTTTATGTGATGAGCCCGGAAAAACCTATATTTCCGCCCATGTTCGGATCATGAGGAGAAAGAAAACTAGCCGCTGCTTGGAATAATCAGCTTAAATATGTACATAGTTGAAGATCTTGTAAAATCATCGAGTTTGTAATCTTCTGAAAGCTTTTGTCGCTAAGTACCTACAATAAATGTAGCCTGAAAATTATCATCGACCTATTTACAGGTCACTGCAACTAAGGTACGGGTACCGTTTGAAAAAGATAGGCTAGGATAGAATTATTTAGAACGTCCAGTTGCTGTTAGTTTGAACTTTTTTTAAGAGCATGATCTAATTTTTTTTTTAATATTTTATTTTAAATTAATATACGGATTTGTGATGTATTGATATTTGTACAAAATGTGCATATATATAAAATTTGAAATTTTTTTTCAAACAAATATTTTTTATTTAATATTTGTGATCTAAGAATCCAGAATCCAGAGTATGGACCCTTAATTTGAAATAAGAAATGGAAGCCCTTTCGGAGATTCTCAAACTTCAAACGTGCTTTTCTTGAAATTACCTTTTTTGGTGGCTTTGCTGGGATATCTTGAAAAATAATTAATCTTTTGACTTAAATTTTGTTGCTCTTTATTCGTTAATAAGTTACTCAGTCAGTTTTCTTGGCCTAATATGCACTTGTTCAATTTTTATAAGTTTTGATACCCTCTTTTTCGCACATTTTTATCCAAAAAAATTAATTTTTCGTAAAATGTACACCATTTTTACAATTTTTAGAATATTAATTTTATGATATTAACACACAACATCTGAAAAATCCTTTTGAATTTACGTTTCAGACGTCCTTGACTGCAGTTATTCAAGTGACCGTTTGATGGTACCTATTTTTTGAGATCTCTATACAGCGTCGCCACACGCCAAACGAAACTAATTTTTTTTTTTTTTGTAATCTTAAATGATGGGCTAGTACTTTAAAAAGAAGTTGTACCACAAGCAGCTGGCTATGCAAATCTAAATAACTATCAAACCTATTTTGTTCTCGAATATGTAATATCTTATTGGGATAACTATTTCTCGTCATGTCAATTAATGTGATTCAGTAAACCTATTCAAATAATAGACGCTTTACGCGGATATCAATGGTATGATTGAATATCATTTTGTATTATTCGCCCCACTGCCAGGAGCTTTTATTGAGTTATCTATTTCATTTTCCGTTCCACCATCATCGTCAAGTCCTCAAAAAGGCAGGGTGACACCAAAGATTATATAAATACATATATACATACATATATATTTATATAATCTTTGGTGACACTTTTCCGCCTTTTACGATTTATCTGTTTTCTAAAGAACACTCACGTGATGGTTTTGCCTTCCACAAATAAAAATAAATTGTACCTGATTACGGGACGGACCTATCTTAATATCCTTTTTTTAAGTTAAAGGCAGTCATATCGCATCACGTATAAGGGGAAACCCGATGATAAGGGCATATATCGGCTGTGGCGCGCTAAATGGCTGTGGAATTCAATCGAGTTTCGGTCGGAATTACAGACATTTTCTTCAAATGATAGGTAATATTTCGATCTGATTGAGGGCAATTTTTATAGCTTAGAAACAGCTTTGTCAAAAGGTGGATTAGTCAAGTAAGGACATTATTCATTTCATCACGTTTCGGGCATACCTCTAGCTATATGTATAGTTGTCGTAAAAATCTCGTTAATTTTAATCACAAGTATACATACATATGAGGATTATAGAAAAATAAAATAACATAAAAATGTCGGAAAAATTAATAGCTTCCAAGATATTGCACAAAAATATATTAATAAGGAAAATCTTAAAAAAATTGATTTTTTTTCGATTTTCTTAAAGCATATGTACGTACACTCTTAAAAAATTTTGTAAATCATAAAGTAGGTATTAATGATTTGAATATAGCAGAATTATAAATACACTGCCTCTATTATATTTTAAGCTTTAATCGCGCTTATCTCTTAATCACATTTTTTAGGCGGTTGACATAATAATTCGAATTCTATTAGACCGATTGGTTTCAAAATAGGTGTGAACCTTTATTATTATTCTATTTTTAAAAAACTTAAAACTCGAAAAAAGCATAAACAATATTTTTATGAACAGCCGCAATTTTGTGAATTTCATTTATTTTTTGTGTTTTGGGTTCGGTTATAATGACATCCTTCCTGAGTAATAAATCTTTTTTTTTTTTGTTTTCGACATACGGAAGCGGAGTTATCGTGTGAGCCACGACATAGCTTTTTCTTTTCCATGGCCTTTGTACAAACTTCCAACTCACTGAATTTTAATATCAAGAAATTGTTTTTTATTACTTCTTGAAATATTAATAAAAACGATTAAGTGTTTTCTTATATTCAACCCTATAAAATGCCTGACATACATATGTCCTGTAGACTAGAATACTCCCTTAAATCAGAAAGTATGTTATATTTACTTTCCTATAATGGCGAATTTGGGTTCATATGTAACTTTGTTCTTTCTAGCCAAAGAATCCCCAATGCTACGATTTATACCTAAATGCCAAACCCATTAATCTTCAGATTGGGTATTCCTCACTAAAATAGTTTAGCTATTGAATTGAAATAATGTACGTACATCCTACATATGTAGGTATGTATATACATATTTGACTCTATAAAGAAAAACAATTTTTTGCAATACCAAAATGTAAATTGTTTCTTTAAATATTTTATTTATATTGACAAATGAGTCACACAACAGCTCTGATGTTGTTCGTCTTTAATATACATATGCACATCGCATACTAAAAACTGTCGTTGGGTATGTATGTATAATTTAAAATGTTTCCTGAAGATCTAAGCACATGTAATTTTAAAGCAATAAATCTTTATATAGTGTCAGCAATTCACACAAAATTGCTGTTTCAGACGTTTACACTTAACCTGTCATCGTCTAAAGATAGGACAATTTTTTAGGCTTGAATACTTCACGGTTCAATTTCCTTGTAGGAAATTACTTACTTTTTTATGTTTTCATCACACTCCTAGATGTGGTTATTTCAAAATAACAACATCTCTGGGAAAGACTGCCTTTAGTTGAGCAATATAGACTAGTTTTATAAAGTGACCTTTTCGATTGTTATGGTAGTCACATATTTATTGAATATGTGCTTTTCTGATACTATCTTAGCAGCATAACATAGCTAACAATAATATATCCTATTATACACACAAATATACATGTATTTCAATCAACTTCTGTAGACTTACTTAAGTCCCTGCAACAGCTTATGTATGGTACCTTACCTTATTATTTCTCGGGGCTCCTATTTTATTAAGGGCCTGTTCGCTTATACGCCCATGCCCATGCACAATTCTATTTCCAATAATCTTAAAATACTGCGGTTATTTTGTCTTTGAAATCCTGCAGATGGTCCATGTTTTATTCATTGCACTCTTATTGTAATATTTGAATTTTTTGTATCTCAGCGAACACGTTTTCTGTTATATTGAAACCTTAAAGTTACTAGAAAATTCCAACAAGTCTATATAGACTTTTATACGAGTATTTAATTCTGCATAATGTTTGAATAAATATGAAAACATATTTTTATAGTACCTACTCAGCATAATTCCATTTTAAATATTTGTAATATTCTTAACATATTATGTTTATTCAATAACATAAGAAGAGGTCTTCACAAGCTTAAGTGATTGTCTTCTCGATTTGATGGAAAAACTTATAAATTTATAAAATTGGACTGCGAGCGATTAGTAAAATTTAAGCATACCTAAACTAATCACACTACAACAAGAATGAGAGACGAAAAGTTAATTAATGTTCAGCTCATTAGTGATTTTCAATGAATCGGATATGGTGACGGCTATTTTGCAATAAGGGGTTGCAACATGTCACGTCCTCGCCCTTTTGAATTATGTACATACATATATCTGCGGACAAACATTTCAATTTTTGAGTTGCGTTCAATAATTGAAAAGAAATAAAATTAAAATTAGTCTTAAAACCTTTTGAATGAATATTTAAGCTGTACGACCTGGACATGAAAAGAAAATGAATTGAAATAAAAATAAAATTGAAGAAGAAATGTCTTGTATTGAATTTTTAGAAGGCACTTGTTGGAATCTAGACATTTTAGGACTCACTCGTTTATCAAAAATATATTGTTGGACATTAAACAAGTGGTTTTATTCCTAAAATGTCTTGTATGTTTTTTATGTCGGAACCTTTTCAGACAAACCTCGTATGATAAGTTTTAATATATTTAGTTAGATATTTTGGTGTAAATATATCTAAGAAAGGTTCATTAATATTGTATCACATGCACAGCTCCGTGAGGTGATTTATTGTACAGTACATATGTACATACCATACATACATATATTAATTTTTTTTTTCATTCTTTTTTTTCATTCTTTTTTTTCATTCATTCATTCATTTCTTGAAATTAGTGTTTCAATAATTACAGTATTAAAAATTAACTTTTTTCTTGTAATGTAGGTATAATAATGTACCTACATATTTAAAGGGACGTGTCATTTTAAGATGTAATAAGTTGTAAATGTAAAATGATGCAATTTGAATTGAAAGAAATCTGAACGTAATTTACTTTATTAGGAAGGTTTATTATGAGCTAAGGCGCTGTCTTAGCATTGAGAAAAATTATTGAGCTCGATACATATTCCCTGACATTTCTGGATCAAAATTTAATACCCCCTGGGCCAAACTGTTAACTCGTCAATTAAGTGGTTTCCAGCAGCCAATTTGCCGTACATTTTCTCTAATTGTCTTTTGGTAAAACAAGTCAAAAGTTTTGTATCTCGCGTACGAGGATAGAAGAAAGAAATGCGTTTTTATTCAATTTTTGGCAACATCCGTTATCAATTAGTTTTGCACCAAGAAGGAGTTTGAACTTTTCGAAAGTAGAATTAAACAAATTTGAATCTTACTGATTACAAGTTGTTCGTTTTCCATTCCGTGGATATTTGGCCAAAACTGACATTTAAGTTGTTATTTAAATTTCCTGTCATCTGCCTGTCTATTACAACAAAACATTTATAAACATCGAAAATCATTGTAGCAAAATCTATTATAAAGGTAAGCAATTCTACTAAAATTGCCAAACTTTGTTTGATTTTTAGTATAATTATTATTAGGAGGATCATACATTAATACATAGCAATACCATTATTTTGAAGCTTAAATTAGAATTCATACAAACTAATTTCTGAGTACTTCTCAGTGTAAAATTATAAAATTGTAACGATACAAGGAAAAATTACAAGAAGTTTATTAATTTTTAAAAGCATTCTAATGTATTAGGATATTTTTTTCTTTTACTTATTCCAATTCTAGGATCATGATCCCATTTTAATTCCGTCTCCGTTGGATTTTTTACACAAAGTTATTGATTGTTATAACCGATTAAAACTTGCGTATATGTAAAAGCAACAAAAAGATTTTTCCTTATGACTACAACATATCAGTGACTATAAAACTATAACTACTATTACAAGAAGTAATTTATCTGCTTATTATTACAAAATGACTTACGTGTGCTTTTAATGTGCAATTTTGCGGGGTAATATTATATATATATTTTTTTTTTTTTTACAACGCAATCCTTAAACATTATCTATTGAATGTAATATTGTAACTTTTCCTTGAAGTGATATCTTATAAATTCTATTTACATTGGACAAAATTAAGACTGCCGCCCGAGGCACAGAGGGAGTGTATTGCCTTAAATATTCGTGCTATTTTGTCTCCCTGTGTTTAATGTTTTAAGCGGATTACCTGAGACTTTCAATTAAATCGAAGATCTCGTTCTATTGATTCAATGATACTCTTGCATTGAATGTAATTCCAAATCACGTTTTCTGAACACTAATTAAATTTAAAATACATCACGAAATTATTTTTCAATTCTTTTTAGATCGAATGGCTTTAAAGATTTAGAAAGTTAATTAACATTTTATCTTCCGAAAATGGAGTTCTAAAGTAGAAAAGCCGGGGTGATTTATAGTTACTCGTGGTATTAATTTGGGACTGGATAAAAATATTTTTTATGAGCTTTCGTTCCATGATTTACTTTTTGTACACCTAATCCTTTCAAAGCAAGTTTATTAAAAATCCTGCTGGTCATAATTGTCCAGAAATTTAATTAATAAACATTCTTCTAAATTACCCACCATTACCTTCAAAAATACTTCTTAAATCTCTAAAATCCAATTTCTTCTACAAATAAGTTTGCCTTCAGATACTCGTACTTAGTTCTTGGAATTCGAGGGTCTTCCTAAATATTTGCGAAAAAGTGCCAAGATTTGTATTCTTATTGACATTTTGCCTTCTTCATGAGATGGAGGTGTAATGTCGATTGACATAACATTCTGCAAGGATTTTCGGATTTCAGATTTTATTCAAATTTATTTCAAATTCGCCCGTTTGCTTTTCCTTCAGGACACCCTTGCAAAGAAGATGCAAAAGAGAAGCCCGCCTATTTATGATTTAACCACAAACTAATTAAAGCAAGAATTTAATTTTTTTTACTCAAAAATTTGCAGGGTGAATAAATTAGTTTTGTTATTTGCATAATTTAAAAGAAAGCAAAAGAAAGCTAATCTGGGTTGACTTTTAGTACAATTAAGCATCATATTTTAATAGTCTTGACAACCGACAAGATTTATGTACATCACTGGTGATTTTAATATATGTACATATATATGTATAAATCAGAAATTGAAATGTTAAATAAGCATATTTCATATCGGAGTACCTATTTCGATTTACAAAATAAAAATTACGAGGGACTTATTAGTTTGTACAATATGCTTAAAAATATCATTGACAGCCAAAGGGTATCTTCCTTCCCTGGTACTGAAAGCCAAAGGTCATCTTCGTTTGTTTGAAAATAAATAAATTTTAAGCTTTGCTTTTAAATTGACTTTTAGATTCCACTTCTATTTTTAGGTTAAAAAGTAGTTACCTTAATTTACTGTGTTTTTAAGCATAATTTTAATTATGTGATATGTTATTGTGATATCTTACTTTAAATAAAATAATACAGTAAATACCAAACAGGCTTTTTTCTCAGTTTAAGCATCTTACGCCTATTTGTTATTGCTGATACTTGCTATATTATAAATACATACTTTCTTTACAATGCAGAAACATCTTAAAAATATGTATATTATTACAAGTAGGTTCCCTGACGCTAATTTAAATTTTGATTCTTGTCCAAATACTATTATGAATAAGTACAAATTAATGAGGTAATCTGAATTTAGTTAATTTACAAAGAGAGATTATTAATATTAAGTACCAGTAACTTATTTTTTAGGAACTCAGTAAGCTTTCTCTGTTTGTTCTAATTTTAGGTTCAAAAATGATAATATTTTAAATCTGTTTGCAGCGATCAGTTCATATTTAGTTCATTTCATAAAAATTCATAAAGTAAAAGAATCGCCGAATTAGAATTAGAATCGAATTTGTGGAACCTAATTTACTTAAAACTTTTCTACTTCTACAAATAAACATTTGAAGTTTGCAATTTAAGCATGAAATTTTTTAATTTTATAAATTATTTAAGGATAGTCTTTAAAATGAAATTGATCTATTACATAAATACATATTCGATAAACCGCCGATTCAACTTCTAAAGATTTTATTCGCATATAAAAACTTGGAAAAAAACTAAAAGTACTCAATTCATATTTGACGATTGGGTTACTATGTATAAGTTTTTTAGCATACACATACACATAAAACATAACGATCGGAACCGGATAGAAATGATTTTTTAGCCACATTTTTTAAAACAGAGTGAATCATCAAAAACCTGTAGGAAATAACAATTTAAAAGGGTATTTTCAGCTTTGATTGATGTGACCACAAAAACGTAATGTAAACATATTTGGCAGCAAAACAAAAACTATATGTAACTAAAGAATTAAAGCTGAAGCGAATGAACTTTTGATTTTATTTATAAGATAGAACCAGTTTTGTTCAAATATTTTTCGCTAAACATTTGAAATAAAGTGTTCATTTTCAGGAGACTTATGTGGGACCGGTTTAATAATGCAATTGATTTAGTTTGTGGTATAATTATTTCAATTTGTTAATGACTGTCTGACATTGAAAAGATATTACGCGTAGAATTTTAATTTTCGAGAAGGTTTAATTTAATTATGCAAAGTGGTCAGTTACTTGGCAGACCTGACTGCAAGGCGACGACATCCTCAAAGAGTATATGAAATTTTTTTCCGACTCAGCGACTTACAGAGGTGGTCTATGAAGTCCTTTTTAATTATAACCATTTTCATGCAAATTACATCCTCAATCGCTCACATGCAAATTTTCTTTTGACTTCATCTTTAATTTGCCATGAATTTCATTCATGAATTTCATTTGGTTTTCATTTTTAAAGGTCGAGTTCAAGGTTCGCTTAATTTTTTTAGTGCGCTTTTTCATTAAAAATAAATTAGCGCGCAACTAGATTTTATTTTTAGTAATTTTTTTCATGCTTTCGTGGATTAGGTAGTGCAAAAAAGTGAAAAAATAAGTTTAATGAAATTGGAGCGAAAATTTGAAATTTTTTAATTATATTGCTTTCTCAAAAAATTGATCCTTAAATACTCTTGCTAAAATCTTACTATGCGCCAGTCACAAAATTTGGCGCAGAACATTTGTTTCATTACTTGCTTTCTTTAACTCACAATGTAGTTTTCAGTCATTAATATTTGTCTTCAAATTTTGCATCCTCCATTAAACACACTTCCGGTTGCCTCATTATGTTGAAATTTTGCTCACAACTTTAGTGTCGCTGACAATACAATATAGTATATTCAATATTATGGTAGATCCAAGCCATAAAAAAATGGCGGATTATCTTTTTTCTTTACAACCCCTTCGAAATGGGTATATCAAATGAAAGGGCATGATAAATAGAACACGATAAGTTGTGTGAGATAATTCTAAATCCAAATAGCGGACTATCAAATTTAAACACAAAACTGGTACTTGGAGGTTTTCGCGATCGATAATTTCAAACCATCAGAATTTGTTTTACGTTTTAGCGCGGCTTTTTTGGTTAGTTATTACATTATGTCTCAAAAAAAGCAAGTTTTTAAACATTTTTTTTATAATATAGGTACCTACTATTATTTTCTTATTGTTTTAAGAAAAATATCTCCAATTAAAAAGTGTATATATTTAATAATATTTCTAAATTCATATACCTTTTTCTTCGAATATTTTGTTATAAATTGAAATGGTGAAAATTGTGTAATCTATTTTTATTTGCACATTTGAAATTGAATATTAACTATGTTTATTTTCCGCAATTGTAGATTCTGAATTACGTTTTCTTCTTCATACTTTTGAACTTATGTATTGTATAATCCACGAAAACATCACAACAAGTTAAATATTAAAATACAAATTAGCTGGTGAAATTTGTATGTCAAAATTTTTTCGGGTTTGATTTCATTTATTTTATTCGGGAATTTCATAAAACTGCGGGGAAAGTGGCAATTCTTTCGAACTATGAACTTTCCGCCTTCCTGACACTAATATGTATGCTATATACTTATAAATGAGTTCTGACACCACAGAGTTATGAAAATATAGAAATATGCTCATTCAAAGATATGAAGTTCCTCAAAATGTTTAAGTTCATATTCATTTACACGTAAGCTTAAAAGATTCCCTTAATTTCCAAAAATTATTTCGCAGCATGGCTGTGTCGTGGCATTTATTCGCCTTATTTAATTTAATTGAAGGTACGATGCGGAATGTATTATACTAGAAATTCCTTCCTTATTACACTCCATTTCGCACTTAGGTATGTATGTCGAGAGATGTGCTTTTTCAGGCAGGAAGCACTTTGTGACTTTGCGTGATATGAGCTCTAAGCAGATTAAAACAACGTGAACGATAAGCTCTGCAAAATTTGGATATAAACTTTCAGCGCTACATACCAGAAAGTATGAATATTTAAAGTGGAGACTTAAGCTAACAGATTATGTGTGAGGCTAGTGATTATTAAATTTTGAAGTGGGTTAAATTTCTAAGTAATTATGCATTTGAATTGAAACATCTGTTTCATGCAAATTATAGTGAGTGAATTTTTTTGCTGAGAGTGATTTTGATAAGGGTTTAATACAAAATTAAATCAATTGTAAATATTTTATTTTGTATATGTACTTCGAAGGAAAACTTTTTCATTTTAAGTTAATTAGTGAAATGAAGCACCAATATTAATGGCCATTAGGTAAATCCTTTAATTTTTATTTTTTTCTTGTAAATGAATGTAAAAGTATGTCAAGTGTATACTTAAAATATGGCGTTTAAGATAAATAAATAATTTTTGTATAATACTAATTCGACCTTTTTTTAAGATAGCACAATATACATATGTTTTGAATTTTTTCTGTTACAATTTGTATTCAATTTCTAAAGAAGAAGGTTGTTGTATAAGGTGTTTGCTAAATTACCAGGAACTTGTACTGATCGAATTTCACAGTATACCCGTTAACTTTGTAGTATTAGGTGTACTCATGCATGATTGCTTGGACATACTTTTTAATGTATCGTTATACCAACTGTAGATTTTTCTATGTTTGGCATATTTTAATGAACAATTTTACTGGTAAAAGGCTATCAATTGCAATATAAAAAATTTAGTTGATGTTCAGAAAATTTTAACTAAATTTATAATTCAAATAAATTGTAAAGCATATGCCTGCCTGATGAAAATGCGATATAGTAGGAAATGCATATAGCATAACATATTAAATAATTTTTCTGCATTACCAAGTTGATTACCTACCTAGTTTTTCAAAGATGTAAAGATAAAAACTCTACCATTAGAAGTTCATTGCGACGCGACGTTTCGATATAAGTCTAATCAATCGATATCTTATGGTTCAAGATTGAACTCCATGTTCAATTCATGCTGTGAACGATTTTATTTATAGTATATGTATGTATGTGTACATCAACATAAATATTATTGAATAGGTTATGAAAGTAAAACCTAAAAAACTTTTTCATTTTTTATTTACAGAAAAAGGAAAAATGGATGACAGCACTGGATCGAATACAACACAACTGAAGAATGTGTCGATCGATTACGCAATAGACGTTAACTTATTCGACACAAATCCATTTTTAGTAAACAAAAGCGTTCCCGAGGACGCCTATGAATTCAATGTACTCGCGGAATTTGGCCCGCAGCGAGATTCCCTGCTGATTGTTATTCCAATGACAATAATTTATGTAGTTATTTTTGTGACTGGAATAATTGGCAATATAAGCACCTGTATAGTGATAAAAAAGAACAGATCAATGCACACCGCTACTAACTACTATCTCTTCAGTCTAGCCATCTCCGATTTTTTGCTACTGTTTTCGGGGGTCCCGCAGGAGATTTACTTTATCTGGTCTAAGTATCCCTATGTTTTCGGGGAGGTATTTTGCATTGGACGTGGATTCATAGCGGAGACATCCGCAAATGCTACTGTCCTTACAATAACAGCGTTCACAGCGGAGCGATATGTTGCTATTTGTCATCCATTCCTGGCTCACGCCATGTCCAAATTAAGTCGAGCGACCAAAATTATTTTAGTTATATGGCTGGCATCATTCCTGACGGCGATACCCCAAGCAGCGCAATTTGGAATTGTGAATTTCTCCGGGATTAATCGTTGTGTGGTTGTGCGCGTTATCATTGAACATTCATTCCAATTATCGACATTCATATTCTTTTTCGCTCCCATGTCAATTATTTTAGTGCTGTACATGTTAATTGGATTAAAATTGCATCAGACAAACATAATGAGATCTACAAATGGAAATATCTTATATCGCGCCACTAATGCTAATTCGGTTAGGACTCAGAGCCAGCAAGGTACCAAACGAGTGCTTAAGATGTTGGGTAAGTTTCAATTTAATAAATTTGTTACATTTTTATTAGGTTGTTGTGTATACATAAAAATAATAAACATTCCTCTGGTTTTATTATCTATGCATAATTTATGTACATAGGGCAGATCGGTACAAAATCGTGGACTGGGTAAAACATGGAATTGGGTATCGGCTTCATTAATTAGGTTTTCTATCTATGAGATTTGCTTGTCAGCAGAAGTCTGTTATTGCACGTATAGGTCAGATGTGCGGATTTAATTAGCAGTGGATGAAAATTGGCTCATAGCGCCTCTGGTCACAACCGTTTGGGGTAAAACCCACCGGGTCATAGCCGTATGGGGTAAAACCGCATATATAAGTATAGTACGATTTTGACACTACCCTTAGGAGCTGAGCTAGCTACCTCTGCGGTTTTGAACGGGTCTCCCCTAATTGTATTTTTTTCAATCGACTACAGTTCATGACCATCAATAAATAATTTCCACAAAATCAATATGATACTTGGCTTGAATGAAGGTTATTTCGAATTGGAGCACATATTAGGGTTTTTATATATGTATAATAGTTTAACTTATTTTGAGCTTTTCAATTAGTTTTTCTTTAGGTTGGTACATTGCAGTTGATTTTTTTAAAGCCAAAAGTATTAAATGATCTCTGTTTATTACTTTCAAGTAATAATAATAATAATAATAACTTGTAACATACCTATTTCTGGTGTCATTTCTTTGAATTGAATTCGTTATTTTGAATTTTGAAACAAAACGAGCCACCCTAAAATTTTCTATGTAGGCATTTTGATATAATGTACTAAACATCAATAATTTTCATTTCACTTTAATGATGTAAGTCTGTCCTATTACACACATTAACGTGCTCGCTCATTGCATTGCTCTAATTCCTAGTATGATAAAATAACTTAAACCCAGAAAGTACAAATTAAATAAAATTGCAATTTCGGAATTTTTCAGCAAAAATTCACTGAATTTGTTTCACTAATTAAGTATGTAGGTAAATAAAAATTAATACCTTAGTAATATTACTTAGGTATTTATCTCTTGTTTTCTACTATTTTTGTAAGTAGTCTGTCTAATTGATAATTCCAATAGGTGCATTTTTGAAACATTTTCTTTGCTACAATACGATATTACATTTAAAACTTACACGAGAACATTAGTCCGATTATATGTAACAATTCCTCGAAGCAAAAATCTCCTTCATCTATCGTGTATGTATGATATGCGTATCGTTACATTAACAGAAAATGGGTACTAATAATATTAATAATTTATACAATCAATCATTAATACATAATTTCTTGGTATTGTTTTCGGAACAATCTGTAATACATGCGGTTACTAAGCAAAGCCAACATGAATTTCACGTGCCACCATTTTCTGGAAATCATTTGTATGCTTACTACGTCTTCATTTATACATTCGAAGAATCTAATAATTGAATTATTTTCTTTTAATAGAGAATATTGGTAGGATAGGCCCATTAATGACAGGTGCAAAATTCCTTAAGGAATTGAAATCATGCCTTTAATTTACAATATTTTACTAATATTACGCTTGGAACAAACTTGAATAGTTTTCGTGGTATTTGATAGAAGATTACCCTAAAATTATTAAAAATATATCTATGCATAAGTATTTTAAAATTGTGCTGTACTTAATATCATTGCTTACAATACTTTTGTCATGATAAATAATGTAAGCTTTGTGTACCTATAATATAAGAAACGAATACGGTATAGAATTTTCAATTCAATTCAATTTTTACTTAGAATTCACGATTTACTATTTTATATACGTACATAGTAGAAAAGCCGTTTTAAGGATTTGAATTAGAAATTCTTTAATCTTTAATATTAGTACGTAAACATAGCCGAAATTGTATTCTTAAATAATATTTAATATTTAAATTCGGAAAAATACCGGGATAGAAAAGCTTCTTTTTGAATACTAAGTAATCGTCCTGATTAGCCATAATCCAAACATAAATTCTACTAATTTCTTAACTAAGTGTTATAAAATAAAGACAGTTTTTTTGGGTGTAAGATATGAATTATCCGGCGCATAAATGGCTTTTTTCATAATAGTTAATTATATTTTCAGCCTGCATTTAGATAAATACACCCTTCTGGTCAGCGCTATCCTTATAATATCTTATTTTTCCTTTTCACCCATTGTGTTTATCTAATGTTTTCGCTTGCGAATTAATTGCACATGACGACCGCCAAAAAACCATTAAGCTAAAGTGACCATTAATTCTTTCCAGCAATTTTCTGGATACGATTTGTTTTAACCATAACCCTCCTAAGACAGAGTTAAACAAATGAAAACAAGAACCGTATTTGAATGGTAACAATACATGAAAACTGAACTTTACGTAAATATCACCGCATCCGCTTACCATAAAAATATTTTCCTTGAGCGTTGTTACGGTCAACTAAATATCAATTACAGGAACTGCAAAAATTTTTGTGGACTAGACAAGACATGAGAGCCAGAAATGTCCCAACGTCGAATGGTGCACGTAATCGTCATTTTATTTTATAGCTGAAAGAAGTACATAAAATTTATGTACGTACATTAACTCCAGGTGTACAATGTAATTTGTTTTCCTTCAGGTGACAAGAATGAGAAATGTTCTCGGAAAATTGGTTATCTACAATTTCGCCGAAATATGAGTGAGCACATCCTACGCATAGCAATAATGATCAAAGACTGAAATAAAGTTCCCAGCTTCTGCCCTCAAGGGGAAGTTTGAGCTTGAGCCTATATAAAAAGACTTAAATCCTTTTTACTTTGGTACTAGGTATGAAAAGGTGAGAATCAAGATCTAAAAAAGAGGTATTCAAATTAATTCATAAAACTTAATGAAGTAATCTGTTATTTGCATTGTACCTAAATTTAAAATTAATGAGAAATGTTATCTTTTGTTCATGAATAAGTTATTTATGATGCTGTTCTTCTTTCTCCTTTTTTTCCTCAAACCCATAGTATGAAGTATCAAATGAAAGCTAATTAAATCGACATTCAAAAAATATTTTATATATGTAAGTATTTTGAAAGTAGTAGTTTTAAAAATTGTTAAACAATTTGAAGAAAGTGGCTCCAACTTCAAACATCCTTTTGATGTTTCTGATGCTTTCGCTTCCCCACACTTGATACTCAGACAATGTTGTAATTCGAGGTTGATACACTTACCGTAAATTAGTAAAATCACCTTGGAAACCATAATTTGCATTTAATAGCATTGAATTTTTTTTGTGTGCATTTTATATTACTCCACATGATTATGTGAAAGAATCCTAAAGATACATTTGCTTCATTATTTTATTAGTTTCATCAAACGAAAGCACGTTCTTTAAGGATTTGATACACAAATTGTAATTAATCTTAATGATCTATGATACCATAAAAGGGCCATCGTCTTGATAGCATCGCTAACGATGTTTTTATCTCAAGTGTGTCATATTAATTTAGTAACTACGTGTAACGCCGCAATGAAAAGATAATAAGAAACATAAAATAATAATTAGTTAACATTTTCTTCTTAATAATCTAATCTAATTTATACACATAAAGAAAAAAGTCGATTAGAAAAGCAAAAAGCATTCAGGATTAAATTTTTTCATCTGAAAGATAAAGAGAAAGTATACTTTGAAGAAATAATAATTTTAAATGTATAATGATTATGAAGGGTAAATTACTCCAAGGCAGATGTGCAAAAATCATTAGAAAAGAAATTTCTGTGATGTCGGTACAACTTTGAGTTAATATTCTATGTTAATGGAAAAACAAGGAAAAATCACCGATTTACGGGAACAAAAATACATAATAAAGAGGAAAGCATGTGCTTCATTTCAAAATGTGTTATATGACAGCATTAAGAGTGTTGGATCCCGAAAAGATGCACGTGTATATTATAATTATGCGAGAACGCAGATCCCATGGGGTGTATTCTCGAAAAGATTTCTTTCACGGCTGGGATGCCGAAGTTGACAGGCTTCAGTTGTCGATGATTTATACATAATAACCACAGTGAATATTCATGCACTTTTTGGTTGAAGCCATTTTTTTTTTCACTTTATTCCCTTTATTCCGACACAATTTTTTTCCTGTCTTCATGATTTGAATAGATTACAGCCATAAAACTTAAGGTGGGGGTCAGGCATACTTTTGCTTGCTTGTCGAAAAAAAGGTCAGATTGAAAAATAACACAAGTAAAATATTAAATTTCTGGTATATTTTTGATTTAACAAAGCAGAGCCGCCAGCACACAAGGATAAATTTAGAAAAAAAAAATATTTGTATGCCACGTACAAAATATATGTAGATGCTTTTTCAGCTGAAACGAGAGTATTTCCGACAAACTAATGTAAAAATTAACGAAAGCATCCGTTGAAAATCTGATAATTAACTATTTCGAATTTTGATAATCTTATGTTGAGTAAAGTAAAATTAGCAATTTAGTATGAAGACCAATACTCTTCAAAATATTTACTTCTTTCTTTTCTATTATTGTAGGAAAATTTCTATCTTACTTTACTATGTTGTTCAATGTATGCGTTCCCATGCGGGAATGGAAGCAACAATTTGTTATAATTAAGTGGAGCTTCTGCTGTGGATTCAAGTGTACTTGAATCTGAGGCAATAGGCAAATAAATTTCTAAAGATGCTTTTATTGGCTTAAAATTTACTTATGGGTATAGGACAAGACAAGACAAGACATTAAAATTCACTACACGTTGGTAAGCAATTTGAAATGATGTCTAAATCACGTAAAGAATTTCTGTGAAGAGAAGTAAATGGCTGTCGTAAGGTCAAAAAAAGTAATGATTTAATAAAGTATTTAGTTAAAGTTGAATGTAGGTGCTTTCTAATATTTTATAAAACAAAGACGGCATTAACGAGTCTTGTTTAATTTCTTCAACGTAGTCTTACCAAGGCTTTAGCCGGAAAAATATGTATCTCCGGAGGGAGGAATTAGGAGGATTTTTCGCAAGAAAGCTTTAGATAATAGAAAAGTAACCAAAGATTCTGTCTTAAATCTTAAGAACTTGGAAAGTAAAAATGAAATATTTTCCTTCAAATGTAGAAAAATTCGACTACATATACATAAATATTTGTTCGCCCAGACTTTGTTTAAGATGGTTGTGATTTTCCTGAGAAATTTGAGTTGCTATTTGTTTTGGAGAAAATCTTTAGGAAACCTTTAAAATGATACCCACCTTAACTTGTTTTTCTCGATTTTGTTTTAATTTCTTTCTCAATATTTATTTAATATTGGGAGTAGCATTTCCTTTTGTATGAAAAAAAACTTAATACCATATTAGTCTTTACTCAAGTTGACGTTACTTTGGGTTTGTATAGTCAGTCCCACACATGGCTTTTACGTCAAAACTCATTTGAAGCTTTAGGTTGGATGTGACATGTCATTACGATCCAAATTGACATTTTTAATCTTTCATAGAATACAGAATATGACTCCCTCAAGTTTAAATTGAGAAATGAGATTACACCTACTAGAGTTAAATCGAAGCTAACTTAAATTGTTAATGTAATTTTGAATCAAGATAAATATATGTATGTATATATTTACGGAAGAAATTAAACTGCAGAAATGTAAATAAATTGAATTTAGGACGTAAGTAATTTCTAACCTTCACGGAAATTGGTGGAAAATTTCTAAGGCAAAGGTCTTAATCAATCCCATATACAATTTCCTGGGCTATTGCGTCATTATTAACTTTATTTGCCTAACTACAATATCTTTTGATTGGGCAATGCTTTAAAAGATATTTGAAAACGTAAATCTCCCCAACTGTTTTCATTCATTAATATGTACAGAAGAATAGAGGGGTGAATTTCTTCCAGAAATCTCCTTTTTAAGATAAATTAAAGATCAAAGTCAGGTAAATATGATTGATTGAAAGATATAAATTGTTTTTGTTTCATGTTCGTTTTGGGATTGAATAGAAAACAAAATTAAATCCATCACAAATTTCATACATATAGTTAATCCTATATTTATTCTAGACTTAATTTAGTGTGATTTACTTCCATTGCCGTCAAGGGAGTATCTAAAATTAATACGTGCAACATCATAAATTTTATTGGTTAAAAAAACTTTTATGCGCTCCCAATGGCTTTGTGATGCCAAATTGAATTTACGTCTAGTGGAAATCGTGCAGCACGTGACGAAAGCTCGAAGAGATTTTCGTTCGACTCTTCTTTGAAATCTTGGCGGGAAAATCAATATTAGTTTATGGAAAAGAATTTATAAATAATCTGAAGACAAATTTAATTTCTCGCATAAGTCAGAAGTTTTACTATACATATATCTGGCGTGATGCCAAGTAAGAATTTATGTGATTTTAGGTAATTGGTTCAGTAAAAATTATATGAATAATAGAAAAAACAATGAAAATAATAAGAACTATTTACCCAGAATGTCTGACGATTACAAACTTCTATTTAATTAGGAAAATAGTTGTTTTGTTGCTTTAAACGGACAGATCTTAATTATTTCATACAACTAAAAAACTAAGAGCACCACCGTAATACATTACATATATTTTTATATTTATAGAATCAATCGTGTTATATTTCGTTTAAAAATATATTATTAAAATTTCAAAAAAAATACGATTAACATAAGTTGAAAATAGATTTAAATATATCTACGAAACTAAGAGTGCAATTAATTTAGGAGATATAGCGATATAGGATACATTTTAAATACGTTTGCTAAATAATAGGTAATAATTGTGCGAGGAACTCATTAAATGAGGCTGACCTATAACCCTCTAAATTGTAATTTGATAACATTTACTACAAAATTGTGAACTTTGTGTAGGTAGACAGCAAAATTAGCAATATCAGATTTACACATTTACAACGTGATATTCAAATTTCAACTGAATGGGATACCTATCTAATAGATTGAGGTAACTTTCCATTTTAGTTATTTCTGGAAAAATAATCTCAAGTATGGAAATTAAATATTAACAGGAATATTGTTCATTTCAATTCATGATTAAAATATAAATTGAACCCATAATACGTTATGTCAGTGTTCTAAAACTTCCGTAGGCAATGAGTAAGCAGAATAATTATTGCCTAGGAAAAATTTATCTGTAATCAACGCCTAATACGATAAAGTACGTAAAGTCGTATGAGACTTCTTATTCTTACTAACGATTTGCAAGTATAAATAGTTATACTTGGGAATTCGAAATAAAAGAAAAAAAACCTTGAATTGAGGGCAGCAAATCCCAGTCGAGGACAAAGACATTTTTTACTTTGACCTGCAATACCCCAATTAGCAACAAGATTGTTAGTAAGATGAGAAGAATTTTTTATACAATTATTAGCACTTGCTCGCAGTCACGTGTATATCTGCAATTCAGATAAGTGATGCAACGGTCACTTCGGAGGTCCCGCTTGACCAGTTCTACGACTTCTGGAAACCTTATCGGACTAAACTTCGTTTTATGCATTCGTGTGAAAATATGCACAATACCTCAATTGCTACTGTTTTTAAGACCATTCTAAACTTTTTATTTGCAGTTGCTGTTGTGATCGCGTTCTTCATTTGCTGGGCACCGTTTCATGCACAGCGTCTTATCGCCGTCTACGGAGAGGGCATGGACCAGAAGAAGAACAAACCGCTTATGGTTATCTTGTATAATGTGATGACCTATGTCTCCGGAATACTCTACTATTTGTCAACCTGCATTAATCCTCTGCTCTATAACATTATGAGTAACAAATTCCGAGAGGCTTTCAAGGTGTGTATAATTTTATTATCTTTGGCTAATGTTTTTCTTGATTAATTTCTTTGTGGTAATTATTTATGTACATATACATATATACCTATGTCGTTTTTAACCCCACAGAATTTGTGTTTTTTGTTTTTAATTTTTTTTTTGGATAATATGTTCAATACTAAAAATGTTTTTGCGACTGCTTTCGGCGAGGTAGTGCGCAAAACTCTTTATGCTAAAAAAAATATTTTTTTGTGAGGATATGTGTTCATATATGTATGTATAGCATAATGCGCATAATGGTCAAATATGAAAAATTGCTACTACATATTTTAGTCTGACACGACACGTGCTAACAGATTGTAAAAGCTACGCCAAATATATTTTATAAGGAATCAGCAAAAAAGCCCATATCCTTCTTCCACCCTGAAAATTTCGGAAATTTTAGAATTGTTTTTGTTAAAGGTTATGCCTCTAAATTCGTCGGGACCGACTAAAAATTAAATTTATTTTTATCGCGGAAAATATAAATCTCGGCCATTTTTCAGCCCAGCCCATATGATTCCTTGTAAATCTTAGTCTTATAGTACCTACCTTATGTTATTGTTTAAATAATGGATTTTTTCTAGTTTCATACACCACATTTGGCGAACTTTCAAATTCAAAGCCTTTTCACCCCATTGACCCTCCGGGAAGTCAAATTTTTGGCAATTTATAAAACATACAACGATTTTTACAATCATTCATTTTGCCACCTGCTTAACTTTGTATTTTCCTCTGGTTAACATATTTTAGATATTTTACCATACATGTTGTTTTTCATTTATATTTACAAAATTCCTTACTGCTCTATCGCATCGTTTAATCTCCTTGGCTCTATCGCTTGTAAACTCCGCATCCACCAAAGTTTAAATTTTCATTATTTTTAGTTACAATCAAGAATTTGCCTCTGACCATATTTTCTTACTGTGTAGTGTAGGTATACATACATAAAATGAAATAGAAATACACAGCAGCTAAGATACGTGTCTGTAAAATTTAACTATCACATTTACATTTAATAAGGAAGTACGGAAATGATATGTGAAAAAATGTGACTTAGCAACTCCCTCACAGTATAATTTCAATGTGAAATTCTTCATTTAAAGATGTTGGTATTTTATAAAATACCTCGCCTCGGTAAACAAACCGCGTTCTATATATGATAACAAATATATGTATAAGAAAATTAGCGGCAAAATAGTTTTTATGATTATGATATGATAGAAGTTGAAATGAAAATTAGGTCGTTTTAAAAATGTGAAGTCAAGTGAAATATAAATATGTACTCTTCCTTTTATATTTATCATCTGCTGAATTTCTTCAATGGACACTCCAAACATTTTAGGGTTCAATCTTATACCTATAGGTATATATATGTATACATAAATATATTCATATTGAAAAATAGGCGCACCTTTTTAAACCTTTATCAACTCAAGATCCAGGGCATATGTAAGATTAGTATTTTTTAGCCCAAGAATTCATACTCCTGGAGTAAATTACTATAATATTAATTACTCTTAATAATTTAATTAATCTATTTTTTAGCGTTTCTATAGTGTCTGTAATTCTAAAAATGAATTAAATCCATTTTTTTCATAGTATTACGATTATATGAAGTTTTTTGAAGATAATCGCGACTCAAGGGTTCTTTTTCTATTTTGTGAAACTCAATTTCCGTAAAAATGGCAGGAGAAGCTTAACGATAATATTTGTATTCATGTGTCGTCTTAACGAACATTTTTAACATCGAAAATCTTATTATATGTGAGTATCGTTTGACATTTAAGTTAAATAAAAATCGTCGTTTTTCACGGAAATATCGGGCTATTTATATTATATAGCATTTTTGAATATACAGGCATCACTCCTTGTCGAAGTTCTTGGTAAGCGTTGAACATATGATAACACGTGAAATATTTATATAACGTGAGGTGAATTTCAATTTATTTTTGAGTCTGAATATATTTCAATCATGCGAATTAAATAAATAGCGGAGTTTTATGAGGGTGCATCACTTTTTCGTTCTGAAATAAATGTACCAGTTTGACCTATCCCAGCAGGAAATGGGATCACTGAATTTTTAAATAACTTTAATGGAAAACCCATATCCATGATTTTAGAGCAATAAAATTATATTATACATTGATATATGTATTTTGCCTGTATAGTTTGAGATGCATAATTATTCAATTACAATATTTTATATCATTGTAAATATATGCCGTTTTCAACATTCTTTAATCAATTTTGATTTGAATAATAAATTCAGCTAACTTTATTAATACAATATTGGCTAATTTTCATTTGGTACCTGCAATTTGCAAATTAATAATTCAATGTAAAAGCTTGTTTGGTTGTATTATTAGTTACACTTTAATGATTTTAGTTGTGGCTTGATGTCATAGTGTATCGTCAAACCGTAAATGATTTAGACATTCGATTTTCAACTTCTTTTGCCAAGGTTTGAATTTTTCACTAACATTCTGAGTAGAAACGTTCACTTTTTAGAAAGCTGTTGACTTAAAATATGAAATACACTGATTTATTATTATGTCACTATCTTATGAATTATAATGTGATAGATAAGTATATTAACTTCGTCATAATATAAATTGAATTTCAATTTAATTAGGGCTATCAGATCCATTCAATTTAATTTCTCAAATAAACAACGTGACGATGTCATCAGATAAAGTTCCATAATAAAGGGTAGGTATGAAATGGCTAAATTAGGTATCTTAGCTTAGTGCTTATCGTTCATGGAAGTTATTTGAACTCGATCCTACGCCTTTATAATATATAAATTGTTCTTTTTTATAGGTAGTGTCGACTTCTGAAACAAATACGTTTATTTCATTTAATAGTTATGCTGCTTAAAATAATCGAATTCAATTTCGGAATGCACTTTACAAATTTATAATGCTATTTTCACATTATTAATATAAAAATTCATTTTGTTACACATCTTAAAATCACACTACCACAAAATCACTTCTACTACTAAACTAAAGAGTGGTACTAATATGTAACACTAATTAGTGATAATGCGTTTCAAATTAGCTAAATTCGCTAGTAATTATGTATACATGACAACAAATAAATTGCTCTCACAAATCACATATTTAGCATATAATAATTTTAAATATAGTGTATATAATAAAGTTAGACCTTTGTACAAAATTTATAAATTAACTATTGTAATTATTATTAAATCATAATTTGCAACAAAATTAGCCTTTCAAGTTGCATATCTTGAATTTTGCGTACAATTTACTTTTTGAACTTTTGAAATAAACCTTTTAAATTAGATAACGTTTTGTATGTTGCATGAGCTTGAGAACATACAAAATATAAATATAAAATTAAAATGATATTTATACTTGTATTAAAATATAATAGGATACATAAAACGCTGAACAAAAATACATATAAATAAATCTTTTGAATATGAATACCACTTAAAATAATAATAATGTCATTAATTCGAAATTGATTAAAACGAAGAGGCATCTTCAGTTAATATGAGATTTCTGTAATTGCGTGTAAATTGTTTTTCATTGAATGAATTATGCCATATGTATGTATTAATGTACATACAATACGTTGTACATTTATGAGAGATAAACAGTAATTAAATTAAATTAAAATATCTGTGCTCAATTTGAATCCCATTTGTTCTCTGTTTATCTGATTCCGTAGCTGAAATTAAAAATAACAATCACTCAGACATTTCAGGTACACAGTTCAGGTACAAAAAAGCCACGCTAACGAGTGTGTAATACTGGTAATACGTAATATGCAGATACCTACGTATAGGAAGGTTTAAAAAAATTTGAACTGGAGCGGTTTTAATTCGATATAACCCTGGAGCCACTCAGAATTTCTTTAAGTACAAGATTTCCCATTATGTAGGATTAATTTCCTGAGGGTGAAAAGGTTGAAAATTGATTAGTGTGATAATATGTATACATACTTAGGTAAAGTAAAATCAATTTTCCATTTTTTTTAATGTGAGCTCATAAATATGTTTAAAAATTAATAATTTCCTTGCTTGTAGCCAAACCTGCATTCAATTCTAATATTATTATCTACATATTATTTTGGAAAATTTTTTATTTTAACCCTGTAGTAACTCCAAAGTAGCACAAATGCCGGCACAAATTCCTTAAAGAAACAATGGGACCTTGCCTTCATTTGATATTATCTACCAAAGTAATTGTTTTTCTGATACGTTTGTGACTGTTGTCTAAAGAGCAAAGTGCAAAAGATATTGAAAGAGGGATTCATATTAAAACAACCAACAACTAACTAGCTTTTGAATTTACTTTGGACTTATATTGAAGTTGAAAATGTGTGGGCAAATTCAATGAATTATGTAAAGGGCGAAATGTTTTATCCAATTATTTTGCTTTTCTTTCTTTTTGCAGAAGAAATAGAAAAATTATTTCAAATAGCAAAATTTCTTGAAAAGAACACAATTTTCCTTTGAAAATATATAAAATTTTAATAGGATTATTTACTTTGTTGAATTTAAATTTCTTGCTTTAATAATATAATTTGAACTACATCATTTCCAGCTATAACCACCTGCTGGCACTTTTTCGCCTGTAATTTTTCTCGTGAAAGATTTAAAAATAATAATTGAAAAACTATCAGAATTAAAATAAATTTTCTCGAGTATACAGGGTGGGAGTAGGCGCATATTCCAACCGTTTGGGAGATACAGAGTAATTAATAAATTGAATTTTTTTTCTCCCCCTTTCGGAAGTGATTGTACTTGCATTAATCGATGGTAGATAAATTTTGGAAAGGATATCAGGAAAGTAGATTTTTGGCGTTTAGTAGATCACAAGGTAAAAATTAAAAATTGGAATTTACGAATCACTTTGTAACTCCTAAAAGTTTTATATGGCCTCCCTCACCTTCCCCTGTAATGCAATTTTTTGTCTAGATCTTTTATTCCACTCATTTTGGCATACCCTAGAAAACGCCGGCACAAATATAAACTACAAAAGAAAATCAAATTCTCTGCACAATAGAGGAGCACTTTATCTTGCCTCGTGATTCTATTCAATTTTAGAAAGTAAGGCGGTAATTCCACCAAGATGTTTTTATTATGCCCGACGCCACTTTTGTTACTTTTAGCACTCAAATCGATAAAAAAAATATATACACAGAGGTGAAATAATCCTATAATATTTTCAGGTTTGTTTCTCTTTAGGTATAAAGGAGCACTTTGGCGCCTGCAGAAATTGAGTTCTATAGTAATTATGTTTATGAAGTAAATTGGAAACACGTTCTCTTTTTTAAGCTGTAGTATATTTATTATTTATCTTTAATAAGAAATATTTGAAGGTTTTATTAGAGCAAGCGTACATTAAGACTTAGGGATATAATTTATGAATTCAGTTGTTTTTTAAATATATCCGTATCAGCAATAATTAAGAAAAAGGTTTCCGAAAACAGTCCCTATGTAATTTCCATAATAAATCAGTTGTAGGTCAAACCTTGTTATATTACGAAAACAAATTGACTGTTTTCGTGACCGCATTATTAAAGGTTACTCAAAGAATCGAATTTAAGTAGGTGAATTAATTTCTATTCATCTTGACGTGCTATTTATTTCTCAACAGTACCTTAGGTATGGATAAATATATGTAGATCCATTATTAAACCAGATAGGAAGTACTGATCGTGATTCTACACAGAAGCCTTGAAACCTGTAGAGCGCCTTTCATCAATAGAAATTGAGTGGACTATAGACTTTTAGTTTGTATATGTATTTATAAATTGTGTTTGTTCAATGATTTTTCTCTCAGTTTAAAAGAAAGAAATTATTATTTGTTTACAATCTTGCTCCTTTTTAAACGGTTTTATTTAGCTCACCCCGTTTGTTTTATTCTTGGGTCAAATTTAGTAATTCAAATTTCACCCTCTTCCTGTCGACCGATTAATCTGAAATTTTGTATACACTTTGGATTTTGGTGACAATACAATTATGTTTATTCATTATTTTATTAATCCCATCAATATGGGTATCAAATGAAAGTGCTCAAGTGCTCAACCAGTAGAATACAATGTACTATATAAATAAAATTAAAATCCAAGATGGCGGCCTCTACAAAATGGCGGATAACTTAGGTTTTATACAAGTAGAATACAATTTACTATGCAAAATTGAAATCTAAGATGGCCGCCGCTACCGTTTAAATGTCGATTACTCGTGGGAACAAAATGGTAAAAAAAATCTAAGATGGCCGCCGCTACCGTTTAAATATATAATTTTTAGACAGTCTATACATTAAAACTGAAATCTAGGTATCTAATTATTTTTTAGTCTTTGGAAGGATTAGGTATGTATTGAGGAGTTAGACTCCAACAAATTGACAGGAAAGAAAACTAGTAAAAATGAGGCACTAAATAGAATGAAAAATATTAGATGAAATAAAAACTCCAACAAATTGACAGGAAAGAAAACTAGTAAAAATGAGGCACTAAATAGAATGAAAAATATTAGATGAAATAAAAACTAAAAACTAGAAAATAAAAAAATAGGTAAAAAAACTTTTTAAGTTAAACGGTTTTATGTTAAACATACATTGCAATGTTTAAGAAAAATGTACTAAAAACCAAAAAATAAAATAGATACAGTCGTGGGAATTATAAACATATGCATAGACTAGACTAAAATATAAAACCGTGGGGCACGTCAATTGTCTACAAATTCCTCACCGTCTGCGGGCCAACTGCCTAACGACGAATTAAACGATTCTTCTATCGCACATTAAGTCGATAATTTGTAGACAATTGACGTGCCCCACGGTTTTATATTTTAGTCTAGTCTATGCATATGTTTATAATTCCCACGACTGTATCTATTTTATTTTTTGGTTTTTAGTACATTTTTCTTAAACATTGCAATGTATGTTTAACATAAAACCGTTTAACTTAAAAAGTTTTTTTACCTATTTTTTTTTCAGATATTAATTCATTTATGTTGTTTGCAAAATTAAAAAGACATTTAAAAAAATTAATAGGGAAACTTATCATCCGCTGTTTTTCGTAGGTTTTTGTAACCTTTAACATTCCCATTCATTCCACTTTTCAGTGTCGGTTCCTAAAGGGCTAGTTTTTTTTAATGAAGCCTTAATAAAATTGAATTAAAGGCCAATAACTTTACTATGCTCTTACATGAAAAGCCCTGAAATTGATAACTTATAATTAATTATTTAACAACGAGTGTTGCCTAAAATATCTTTAGACCCTTTGAATAGATTCGCTTGAAATTTTCTGAGGGAACAGAAAATAAAAACCCTAATACTATACTTGCCGGAGTGGTTTTTTTGAAATTCGTTCTATTCAGAAAAATGTTGAAGCCTTTGAATTACATTTAAAGTTCTCATTTCAATCGAAATTTCTGTCGTCCTCCGACCATGGGTGTATCCTTTTTATAGCGCTAAAGGAAAAGGCAAAAATAAACACTGCCTAGAGAATTTCCTAAGGGCAAACTAAGTTTGCTCAATCGAGCAGCATTGCAATCTATTTTCACCCACTGCGACTCCATCAAAGCTAAATTTCTCCTTGCAGTGTAGGTTTTTGCTTATTCGCGTTGTGAAAGCCATTGGGACGTTGCGAAGTAGCAAAAAGGATGCAAATGGAATAAGCTTTCACCAGAGGCACTACGGCGTCAATCAAACCTCGATATAAGTATTGCATATGGATATGAGCAAGAAAATTTTTTAAGGCTGAGGATGTTTAAGAAAATGTAATTTTAAAAACACTTTTTTCTCAAAATTGTTAAAGTATATGAATTTTGCAACACTCCTATACCTAAAATTTTACGTTATTATGTGGTGACTTTTGAAATCTTGTAAACCTATTATATAAAATGATTTGCTTCACACAATTTTAAGAATCGTTACGGAAAAATCACTTTATTACAAAAATTTTATACGATTTATAAAATTGTTCATAGAAAGTTGACGGTGCTTGCTATTATAGGTACCATTTTCAAGCAACATTTCACATTTTCCCACGCAAGAATATCTTTTTCCATTTCAAATGTATAAAAATCCATTTCAAAAGTACTCTTTTTTATTTCAAAAGTACTGAATTCCAAAACATTAGTATCGAAATTTCAGTATACTTTTGAAATAAAAAAGAGTACCTACTTTTGAAATGGATTTTTATACATTTGAAATGGAAAAAGATATTCTTGCGTGGGAAAATGTGAAATCTTGCTTGAAAATGGTATATATTTCTTAGAAAATTGTTTTGTCACACATGATGCAAGAATATATGAAGGTACATACTTAACCGATTTCATTTCTGTAGCCATTCAGATTTGTGTCAGCCCAGATTATGTTATAGAATTGTTTTGTGCCATTTTTGATCATCGTAATATGTTATTTTATGAAATAAATATATTTTTGTTTTTTTGTGGGTTTACGTTTAGGCGAGGATTTTTATTAAATTTCATTGTTATTTCATATAAAGAGAAAAATTGAATTGTAGGTTGTAAAATTTCAGCCTATTAGGATAACAGGAAAAGGTTCCAAATTGATTTGCGAGATTCCAAGCATACAGAGAATAAAGTGAATGTTAACTACATACAATATGTGTGAATTTTTCACTCAGCAATCAGCCACAACAATTTATAAACATTTCCACTGAAATATGCACTTTCCGTTTGATAAAATTTACGAAAGTATTTCATGCAATATTTTATATTACTGTAATTCAGCTTTACCTATTTTTTATTTTTTTTTATTCTGATAAATATTGATAAATATTGTTGGACTATACTCGATTTACTTTTCCTCCGAAACTCTTTAAATATGTACCTATATATTATCAAAAATATAAAATTTGTCCACGAAACAAGATTTATATTTTCTTAGAATTCTATGAAATTTCAGTAACGATGCTTTTTCATTTAAATCGATTTATTAGAAAGCATCCTAATAGGAAGTATAATGAAGTATAATATTTCAATAATATTCTCTGAAAAGAGGAAAATGCTAAACACCTTCGAAGTTACGTAATAGACTTACCTATAGCTGATTGAACGTAAAAGTTTATATGTTTGTCAAAACTTTAAACTTTAATACCATGAAAATCATTAAAATTTTCGACCGTTAAAGTGTACGCGAAAGGTCCCCTTAATAAAATTTAAAAGACCACATCAAAGTCTAAATTATTCATCTTTCGAGGTTGTTATTTCGAAGCTTAATCTTTGTCGTTTAATAATCTCATATCAAGTTATGTTTTTGATCTTCAAAGTCCTTTCCAGGAACGAACCAAATAAGATTTAAAATATTACCCTTAAAACCAATGATTTATCATGCTTATCAATATTTTTAGCAATCTGAAATTTTAACTTATTTCTGTTAACATAAGCGTGTAATTGAAGAGGATAATTGTGTTTTACCTCACGACATACATACATATGTAGGGTAGGCGATTATATAATACATTTTTAAAAGAAACATGTTTGCCTTTATATTATTCGTAATGATTCCAAGTTATACTCTACTGTATCTTAGCTACATTATTAAGCGTTTTCACATGTAAAAGTTTAAATTCCTTTTTATCTTGCTATAGCTGTGGCTTATCTATGAAATTCGTTTCTATTAATAATTCATTAGAAATTCGTTGCATGATTCCAAACAGAAAATGTTTCCATGGTTAACTTTATATACATCCGGAACCGTGGAATCTGGAATATGAGAGAAGCTTTTTAAAACAGCTTAGTTTTTTGTCATGAAGGACTGAAAAATTAATCCGCTGACATTTATCCCTCCCCTATACCTGCGTTTTCATTCGAAGAGTGAAAGCGTGGGATATATAAATTATAAATTGAAAATCTATCACCATATATGTATATAGTATAGGGTGCATCTTAAATGTCTCGGGAACGGTTTAACAGTACCACTTGAGTTTTCAATTTTATTAGTCCTTCTAGAACCTCAAATTTTTATTAATAGGATAATTTAAAATTGTTTATTCTTGAAGAGGATTATACAAATGATTCTTAATAGACAGTGATTAATTAAATACACCTTTGTTTACCTAAAAACTTTCAAGCTCTTTTCACTTGATTAAATTTATATTTCAAGTCACACAAATTTGTACTTTGGTTTGTCAATATTTAAAATACTCTACAATAATTTTTAATTGAAAAACCTAATTAAACAAACTAAAAGAAAATTTGTTTCTTAAGCAATCGATATTTTGATTTATTTTCGCACTTTTATACTTTGTCAAAATTGTTGGACGAAGAGGAAGAATAATATCTTTAATTTGAAGATTTTATTAAAGACGGGCAGGTATCCTTTTACTCTTATATTAAAATAAAAAGGAATTTAACTCGAATTTCTGTGCTCGCGATAAATTTATTTTGCTATTTTTGTGAATTTGATGGTCAAGGATTAATTTCACCTCGGCAATGGCTGGGGCCTTCCTAGAAACGGATCCCAAGTCAGTTGCAGTTGCTTTGTAAAATTAGCAGTTGGTTTAGTTGGAGAAGTTTGAGTATTTTCCGTAGTTTGCCTTTTTGTTTTGAAAGTTTTCCATAACGATTGTGCGAGGTTGGATTAAACTATTCGTTGTAAGTGTTCAAGTTTACCGTGGGTTTGCGATTTCTAGTAGATCAGTTCTTTTTAGTCGTCGGATTTTTACCTATATTTTAAATGTTTTTTGTTGTGGTATTGGTTTGATAGAAAATTCTTTTAAAATACCTTTTGCACAATTACTTTTGAAGCTCACCGAGGAGAGCCTTGTTTGAATTCTTTGAATGATTGGAATGATTGCGATATTGAATTTTTTTGCTGCGCCCCTCTTGTTGCCTATACGCCCAAATACATATGCTTTTTAGATGGTTATTTTAGTGTTTAAATCGAGGCGGAATTTTTTGTGGAGAGTCCAGTAGATGTTTTGGTATTCTAATTTTAGTTGCTTTCTCCCTTTTATTATGTGGATTTTCCAATTAATTTTAAGTTTAAGTGGAGTCCAAGATATTTAGCCTACTTGGCTTGTGTTATGTGCTACTAGGTAATTATTATGGGCCTTTTTAAATAATAAAAATAAGATAATGATACAGGAAAATTAATATTTACAAGATATTTTCAAGAACTTATTTTTCATTATCTCTTTTAATGCCTTTCACCCGATATAATAAAATTAGAAATTAGGACTGAAGCTGAAATACAAAAAATTCCTTCCGCCTTCTGAGAATTTTGTTGCAGATAATACTTAATGCTGAATATGTAGCATGGTAGTCTAAACTGTGTTGGTAATTAGTCATATTATTTCTATGATACCTATTTTTAACACGGCATGCTAATTTATATTTTCAAATTCGGAATACATTCGTATAATTACAATAAAAAATGCATGAAATTATGTTGTCATGTTACAGCTTCTGTTAATTATTTTCAGTCTATTTTATTTAGGAGACGTTGGACCAATGGAACATATGCTCTTCAACGTCCAGAAAGCCGAAGCAGAAATACAATGTCTTATCGGGGGCCAAGCGAATACGAGTTACCTTCCAAGAATCAACCGATTATACGAGTAAATTAAGAGCAATATTATAATTATCGATTTACTCATCCAAATCTTTCAGGTAGTTCTCAACGAGAAGAAAATTTCCAGTCAACTACTTCCGGTCAGTACAACGATTCAATAATGGGACGTTATTCGCGCTCCTTGCCGACGACTATTCATGGAAGTCAATTACTAAAGGAATGTAATCAAAAACCTGAGTTACCATCTAATTACGGTCGTGCCCCAGGACTTGAGGATTGCTCAGAATCGATTGTCAAAATAGACACCATCGATTTACCATCAAAGGATGCCAGCTTAAATGTGCTGTACACAAAGCAAGGCGATATTGAGATACGTTTGCTACGGAAAACCACAAAAAAGAAAAAATTAACAATATTTCGGAGGCTGTGCTCACTGTTTACGAGAACTTTGAAGTCACGACCATCCAATGTTGGGTTCTACACGCCCCCAGAGTCAAGTTCGGTGTGCAGCTTCTCCCTGAATACCTGCAAAAACAATGCCGAAAGGATGTGTGGCACAAACACTCGAGCACCTGAAAAAAATATCCAAACTTTTGATAACCTGGACTATCACAACGGCTAAGGGCCTTGAGATCGAAGTTCAGCCAAAAGCAGATCCTTTACTTTGTATGTAGTTTCTGTACCTACTTAAATGGTCTCAGCAAACGTTTTAATGAAATGGGAGTGAAAACTACATTAAAATGTTGATCATCATTGTGAAATTGAGGTTGGTATTGTACATTCACCTTTTTTTTCTATAAACTTCTATAAGTCAAAGTTGACTAACTGCGAGCACAAGTAAAGGTTGATAAACCAATTAGGAGCATAATGTGACTACCCCAATAGCAAAGCCATAAAATGTTCGCTTTATAAGTCAAAAAACAACTTGTGGATTCTGGAACTGAACTCGTACAAAGTTTTTGTCGCTAGGGAAAAGTTTGAACAACCAAAAGTTTTATTCACCACGTATACTAAATAATTAGCTCAGAAAAACTGCGGCATTCATTCAAACCTGGAGTGGTTGGGCTTCAGGTTTTAGATAACCTGAAAGGTCGTCAGAAGTTTTCTTTTATTGTTGGTTTGAGGTTTCCCTCTTGTAAATAACAAATAAAATTTAACCCCATGGGTAAAAATATTGCGGATGCTACTCGTACATCTTCAAATGGATAATTCATGCCAGATAATCATCTAATGGTGGTATTTCAGCGAAGATGTAAGCAGACCACTTATTTCCCTTTTTTTTTTATTCTAAAAGAAGTTGAGAAATTGAATAAGCGATTTTCTACCCCGTTCATAAAAGCTGGCCTCAATAAAGTGAGTGTTTCTATGTACCCATGCATGCGTACATCATCTCATATGTGAAACAGACGTAAAGAATGTGGAAAGTAGAAATTCGAAAGATTGAAATATGGAAATTTTCAATCAAATTAAATTCTTTCCACATACTTGCAATGTTTAGATAAGAAGATCTATTTTCTGTCTAGAGTCAGTTCATAACATGCACTTTTCCAGTCAATTGAATTAAGTAAAGTATGCATTCACATGAATATGTCGAATTGTGTAATAATAGCTATGTTTTTTTTTTTTTTAATGATCTGAAGTGAGTCAGGAATTTCGCATCGAATTGAATATTTTAATCTGTTGTCTATAGCAAATGTTTTCAAAATGTACAAAAAGTCAATCAAATTGCTTTGTTTTTGTTTGACCATCTAAACTCAAATCGCGAAAAAATAGAAAAAATTATTACATCCAGTTTTTGATGTAAATGGTATAAGTCAATGCTATTTGATGCTCTTTTCATAAAATTAAAATGTTTTGTTGGAAGTCGCTATTCGCGGAAATTTCAATTAAATACAAAATGTGCTGCGAAATTTGATTCGAATCAGATCATCAAAAAACACAATGGATGAAATATTAAATAGTTTTTCCAAATAAAATATATTCTCAATAAGTTAATTAAGTCCTTATCCTGGAACTAATTTACAATTATCTGCATTCATCAGAACTCATACATAAAATGCAATCTCATACGTAAATGGAATTCAGTTTCCAGCTATTTTTTAACAACTGGAATTATTCAAAAGACATCATCATAAGGGAAATTAATGAAATTATAAACAAAATCATTCATAGCATTGTTGAAATTGATATCCACAAAAACGAATCTTTATTAAAGAACTCGTAGTCGTAGCTGTTTTGAAATATTACCACACAATAATAAATTCGAAAAGCTTAAATTACAAATGCTAATTTTCTCTACACAGAACTTAAAAATCATTTTCATAGATTTATCCGACTACTGGCAAAATTTTCAATCATTAGATAACTTTATTCGTCGAAATATATTTTGATATTAATCAATCTCTCACAGTCCAGTTGATTTTTTATCTGTAGAATAAAGTTATCAGATAATTAAAAAATTGGCCCTGCATACAATAAAACAAATTTTATTAAAATCCTTTGATTCTTGGATTTGGTATCGCAATTATTTTGAATAGGCAACATTTGGATGTCGGATTAAAGACTGTCAAATTAAAGTAAAGAACACCTATTTAAGCTAGATAATGTAAGCAAAAGTCTATTTTGGAAATGCTTATTAATCACTTTACTAATATATTTTATTAAAGATTTCTCCAGCAGTAGTGAAATGTATGAATTATATATGTATGTAGCATCAAAATAACAATAATAATAATAATAAAAAATAAAAAAAGTTTAAGGTAAAGCATAATTTATTTGAACTGCAAATTTACAAATATAATTATTGTCGTGCAATATTGTAACTAAACTTAACCTCTTTCGTTAATTATGGAAATGGACGGCGTTAGTAATGCAACTTTACACAAGATTTTTTTTTTTAAAAGCTCTGAATTTTGTGCGTTCTGCTTGTTCCATTGTAAAGTAGCAACACACATAAAGAAAAAGGCTAACAATTCAAAGACTGCTATAATGTAAATAGTCACCTCCAAGCATTGAATTCTATCATAAATTATTTGGTTCAAAATCGGACCGCATCCCCACAGAAAAGATTCTTGTAGTGAACAATCCTCCAAGTTCCCAGGGCAGCAGGATTTCGGAAGGGATGGTCTAACGATGTTCCAATCCGACGGAGAGGCTGATCCACAGCATTTGTACTTTTCTTGGACAGTGTCCCAAGCCCTCGCAGAATTCGGCACAGAGTCGTAAGAAGCCATTGAAATCATGTGGAAAATGTCCGCGCTGAAAGTATCATCTTTATTGAAGTCAGGAAATTCTCTAGTCGAGTCCTTGATCTCATCCAACACTCGTCCGTAGTACCTCACTTTTACCATCCCACAGGAAAAACCAGCGCAAGCAAGGAGCACTACGCAAGGGATGGTCAGGGAAATTTCGATAGGCCTTTCCTTTTTATATTTGTTCGTGCACATTATTAAAATTTGACAAATTTTCAGCAATATGAGCGCGACTCCAATGAAACTGCAATAGGTGATTTCGTAGGGCCATGCGGCCACGACGCTGCTCCACTCTGCAAAAATAGCCTGAATGCAAACCAGGGCTGTGATTAGTTCCAGGATACAAATTCCGACCACGACGATAATAAAGGGGGTTTTAGTGGTTACCCTCATTTTACCAATCTTTTTAAATCCGGAAACCATTTTAACTATTTATATTATTTTTAGTTTTCTATCATCCTTCGGTAATAATTTCTTTGATATTTTTTTCTATTTCAAAGGACTAAGTTTATCGTTTTGAAAGCCGTGAGGTTGGTTACGAATAAATCGGATTGCAAAAGGATTTTGTTTTAAAATGACAGTCCTATTTGAACGGCTACTTGTGTTTATTTTTTAAAGTAGATCCTATGTGAAAATTTAGAACAACGACGTGGTGCTCCTTAAAAACAAAAATTTACATGATTTACCTAATTAGTTTTAATTTCTCTTTACAGATTCACTTGTAAATGTTGTAATGTTACCAAGAAATGTGATATTTTAAATTAACATGTTCGTGATTATTATATCAAAACGTGGTTTCCAAATGATTTAACCAAATCGATGAATATGCATCAAAACGAATATGAGGAATGTCTTAGTAATTACTTGCTAAAGTAGACTTTTGTGTTATATCAATTGTGATATTTTTTATATTTGAAAAAAAAGGCTTGCTAGCTTCCAACTATTGAGTTTATATTTGATAAAGCGAGATGAAGTGAAATTGCCTGTATACTTATATTATATTATATTATAAATATATGTACTAAAATTAGGTTTCACCAAAATTTGGTACCAATTGCTTGCGTGTTATTGTATGTAGAAAAATAAAATATATTTTTTCCCAATATAAAATGTTCTCTTTTTGAAGACTGAAGAAAAATATAAATATGTATATTGATGTTGTTAAATTCCTAATTTATCTTTGTTGTAAGTAAATGAAGTTTAAAGTTCTAATAAACCTCTTTAAAATATAAATGGGAAGTTTCATTGCCTTACGAGTTGGATCGAGTGTTACAATTAAAATTCATAAAACTTTAATTTCAAAATAATATGGCTTGAATAAAAATATGTCGATCGTTATTAGTATGTCTTTTAAATGAAATCAATATTTTGAAAGTGAGAGTTACTTTTGGTAATCACCTGAAATGTTGTCTCTTTCTAAAAAAAATGTATATAATGTTTAATTGACCACTTTAATTAACTACTTCAGAGGCGATATTTAAGGGAGAAAAATGGTATCATATTTTGCTTGATTTAGATATTTACTTTTTTTTTATCAATGTCAATTCAGTAAGTTGGAAACTGAATTGAGATGAGTTTCAGAATTAATGTTACTCTGCGACAAATCGAGAGCAAAGATATTATAATAATGTTATTATAATGTCTTTGCCGAGAGTCTTTAGGTTTTTGTAAAGAAGCACTTTGAGAAACGTAATTCTTGCAATTGTAGCGAGATTAAATTGAGACAGAATCTTTCAAGAGACTTCAAAGAGGAAAACAAATCTAAAGATTGGTACAAATGTAAATACATACATACATACGTTTGGGAACGAAATGAAGAGAAAACTTTGGGATGGGATCGCTCGCTTGTTAAGAAACTTCATTTAACTTTTAGATTCTAGTTTAAAGTTTAAATGAGCTCTAAATAATTTGAAGCGAGTGCAGAAAAAGATCTTAATATAACTTGCGAGCATTTAAACTGCTCGCAAGTTATAAGAAGATCTTTTTCTGCATTCGCTTCAAATTAATTAGAGCTCTTTGTGAAATCTAAATAAAGAACTATTTAATTATGTCGTTTATTTTAATTCAAGATGCTTTTACACCAAAGACATTAACCAATATCCGAAGAGCTTAAAAATCGATTTACCGCGTGGCTTGGCTGAATTTATATCAGAAGCTTTGATTCAGTTTCCAAAACTTGGTTGTAAGCTTTTGCTTTTATCTAGGTTTTCTAGGCACTCTCAAAATGGAAAAGTGGAGACTTACAAAAATCACAATTACATTTTTTGTAGTTAGTTGTTTAATTGTTGGTTATTTAATATGACAATTTTCATTCAAAAACACCGCATTAGTTTGTTAATCGAATAATATTGGTAAGCAACAAATCTTTGTCTACTCTTATCAAAATGTTCTGAAATAATAAAAGTGAATAATAAGTAAATACATACATATAAGATTTGATAATGAGTTATGAGATGACCTCCAAAACTATCTGAAATCACCGAAGTTGCACCTACATATACCTTACACCCTCAAATGTTTCCATCTAGATGCATCTACATAGGTACAGAATTTGTTAATTATTGGAACTTTGTTAATTACATATACCCAAAATCCGATATGTCCAATTAAACTTAGAGTAATATGATTTTATGGGTAAATATATATACAATATAATGGAAAGCAAGTACATATACATAAATATTTACATAAATTATTGCTCCCTACTAAAATTTTAAATATTCGATTTTGTTTTGGCGTTTTGGGCAAGAAACCATACTTTACTAAAAAAAATTATTAATTTAATAATCCAAACTTATTAGTTATCATTCAAAATTGCTAAATATGATGTGATGTAAGACCTTTAATATCGCCGAGCCTCCTTTACTCTACCTATATAATTAAACCATTTAAAAATTCCAATCATCTGAAGGAGAACGGGTAAAAGTAAATTTGAGCGTTTCCGAGGAACTTATTATGCATAAATATGAATATGAACATCTGGACAGAAAATATAAATTTAATGGAATCTGATTTTATATTGACCATTTAGCAAGTTTAAGGTTACTATCTACAGATATTAACCTTGTCGCAATTCCATATTTTTCTGCTTATTTATTAAATTGTTTCGATAAGTTTATTTAAATCAGTTTTGGCCAGATGTGACTATATCGGTTTTTATTAATTTTGTGTTTTATCCTTTTCATATGAACACTTAAAATTTTCATCACAATGTTTTTTAATTATGCTAACCCAAAAATTTCAATCTGTGCAATTATGATCAAGGGATTATTGAAAAAAGACAGTCATCACTTTTGATGGCTAGTTTATGATCTGATTATGACAACCATAGCTGGGAAGCAACAATGACGAGGGCTTGGCAACTACCTCACCAAAAGTGAACGTGTACGAGGAATACAATAATGTTACAGGTAAACCACATTTCGACAGGTACGCGACGAATGCCGGTGGAAATTTCAGAGTCATGGCACTTGATCACGCAGTTTTTGTAATTTCAACTGAACCCGTGCGCTTTGAGGCACGAACTCAAGCTGAGAAAAATGTGGCAGTAAATTTTGAGACTTCAGAAAGTTACCTTTTACTGATTTAATAAGAACTCCATGGGGTTTTGAAGACAGGTAATAAGATATTATGTGATAGTAATTACCTCAGCAATTGAAACTTTTTGTCCTTTACTTGATATAAGGAAAACATCGATAAAATTTAGGAAAGTTTTCTTCTGAAGATGCCGCCAAAATGAATCAGCGACTAGTTTTTATTATGTACTTATGCCAGCAATCAATGAAATTTTTCTTGAATATTGATCGGCTAAACCCACAATCAGAATAAATACATATAACAAATATATCAGAAATTATTGAAAAAAAATATATTTTTAAATTTTAAAGGAATACAAAGAGGTTTACCAAAAATATGGTCAAGATTGCATTGATTAATGACCTACAAAAAAGTCGTGAGCGCGATATTTAAATTTCCCTTCTGAAATTCTGCAGAAAATTACAAGTTGTAGCACAGAAACCAGACCAGATCAGGCCCAATTAATAAGTTAAGCTTCTTGTACTGCTTGAGGTAATTGATAATTGGCAGTATGTACCATGATAAAGTTATTTCTAGTTTGCTAAGTAAACAAAAATTTTCGTAAGTGGAGGTTAATCTAAATTTGATTTAATTTGGTCTCATTAGGAATTTGTTTATTAAGCGCGATTATGAAGAGACGTTTTAATAATATTTTAAACTTATCTAGGTGCAAGAAAATAGTATCTTACTTTTCTGGCTCTAATTTTATTTTACGTAGGTATGTTCTGTGTAAATTTTTGGTTGGTTTGCATTTTAATTCTGTTTATTCAAATCAAGATACGATCAAAATAAAAAAGTAAGTACCTATTGAATTTACAAATTTGGGCTTCTTTTTTAAACCTGTTTCTTTTTTGATAGGACATACATAGTTTTATGCGACAAGAATATTAGCCATAAGTTTACAGGGGAGGCAGTGTTAAGATACCTTTAATTCCTAGATTTAATTTTCCGTTATATTATGAATTTTATAAAGGGGTGTAGGATAATATTTTTCAATTTTTTTTTGTTCAGATCCTTTTGTTTTTTTTCAATCCCTCTATTTAGCAGTGTAAATGTTCGAAATGGAATCTAGGGGTGGAACAAAATTGTTCTTCTTTCGAAACAAATCCTGCTTTTGTCGTTGTATGCTTGTTATATTTGAGATGAGGATGTTCAGCATCTGCGCTGGAGCAAGTGACGTCACTTCACCCCCACCTCACGAAAAGCCGCCCTTGAACCACCTGCGTGACGGGAAGGTCGGAGGTGTTCGTTGCGACTCACTGTGGGCGATTCGAACGCCTTTTTCAGATCTTCATTCAAGTGCTCGTACGTAGTAAATGCGAATGCAGGAAATTTTTGTCATCACAATTGTCCAAGAAAAGAGAGAAGTGAGTGGCATCGCGTCTGTCGGGGCTAAGAATTGGCCAAGTTCTGTGAACTGCAGTGAACCAATTTGAGTTCTGAAAGTGTGGCATCCATTGAAAAATTGAAAATGCCTGAAAGAAGGTTTGATAGTGATAAGAGCTTGTGAAAAAGAAACTGGTCTTTTACATTCAGAGTTGTGTGTGATGCTCGTAATGGCATCACAAATCACAAAACACCGCCCATTGAGTTTTTCTTTGAAAATAATTTTTATGTCTTGGAGAGAGCCGTTCGTGCACAATGGATGTAGATTCTTTAATTGAACATATCCTCTGAGCTGTGCCTTTTTTTACGTTGCGATGTGATTCCAAATTATGCAAACCGCGGCCACCGAGATGCAGCGCTAGACAAGTTGTAGGTTGCAAATGAAGCGCTCGAGAAATATCAATTAATCAAGAAATCTCCAATTTCGGGGTCAGTGACCGTTCTTCTGCATCAAAGAGGTGTGCGTTATTATAAACTTTTTACGGATCACGTTACGCGACTTACCTCTGGAGTCTAGATGAAGCAGCGATTTCTCATATTCAACAAAAAAAAAAAAAAATGAAATGATTCAAACCAAAGATAGAAGAAACAGCCAGCGCCCGATCGTTTTCTTCTTCACTAAGATTTTTAAGTTTGCCGAGGTATCTTCGTCGATTCACCTTCGGGTGGTCCAGTGACCCAAAATTGCAATTGTGGAACAAAAAGCGAACCCTAAAAATTTCAGTTAGTCTGGGACTTTTTTTGTACGAGAAAAATGCTTTGTAATTTCGAACGCTATTGCATCATGTTGCGATTTTGCTCTATTGATGAACGACGTCCTTTGGTAGTTGATTCCGAAGCAGAATCAAAGAGCGCTTCGCGGAAAATATCATCTGTGATTTCTTGGGACATGCACTCAACTTAACCTTTCCGGGTGCATTCAAGTACAACGTATTCTTTTTTATGCTCACATTAATCCAGCGTAGCTAATGGTTTTTATGTTTGATTTATTTAACGACTTTTGTACTTTAATTGCTTGCGGTTATCAGCTTCCTATATAAGCAATTAAATCGGATGGGTTATATCGCAGTAAAATTTGAATGCTCTATAATTAGTCACAAATGTATTATTTTCTTAAAAGATTAAAACAATAATTTGATTAAAGCCCGGCATATATTTAAAAGAAATTATCAAGTCCAACACCACATTTTTAATATTAGGAATGTTTTTGACGTCATCAATGAATCAGTATCGATTAATTTTAGGTTCATTGGACTTACATTACATAAATAAGAACCTTGTTTAGTCTTCGCTAATGAAGTTTTCCAAATTGTTGGAGTGGTGCTGTAAGATTTTCAAAACTTTATTAGAAATAAAATTAAAAACGGATAAATTACAAAATCGTTCTATAGCCAATTTCGTAATCAGCTTTAAACTTTGAGTAATAACGTTGCTCCAGATTATCAAAAAAACAACAAATTTAAACATACATATTTCATATTTGACAAGACAGAAACTTCTGAAATATAATATAATGATTATAAAACCCACGAGTATAATACTTCTTATATTACCATTATAATCAAAAGACCGAGAAAATTTTATAAGTGTACCCAAAATAGTTAATCGATAGCCCTGCTATTTAAGAATTCCTATCCTATTCACTGATTAAACTTCTCCAATTTATAAGAATTATTAAGATAAATAGTCCTGGTAGAGTTTCAGACGAAATTAATAAAACTAATCAAGAAATTGATTCCTTGTTGTGCGGATTAAAATTTTATTTGGCTTTAAGAAGATCTGTAAATTTTTGCACATTAAGAAAAACCGTGAAATAAGCTACCGTAGCGCTTATAAAAAGAATTTTTAAACGTTTTTTAATTCAATTTAAAATGAATTGTTAAGCATTACCTATTAATTTTGAATTATCTAAGATGACAATTGATTTAAAATCCTAACTTTAATGATTCTTATTTCAAAAAGAAGATGTGGTTTAAGATGTGTACGTAATATTAAAATTTTCTGAATTTCAGTTCGTATCACGACTACTTTTTTATTGGTTTAATCTACCAACTGATGTATCGAAACCAGCATAAAGAATTTACTGTCGTAATTACAAAAAATGTTTTATAGTAGCAGCTGAGTAAATATTATCTACCTTCACACATATTTCATATGATCGACGCAGGTATCCACTATAATCAGCAATTACTAAATTCTAACAGGTTAACTTGAATAATTAATGTTTTTAGATTGCTACTAAAAAACAAAAGACAAAATCGTGGAAATTCTTGGAACTCCGATTTACTACAAATCAAATTTTTTTTATTGCTAAGATGAAATATAAAATGTTTATTCCACAAAAATCTAATTATAGCTACGGTAATAATTACTATGATAACCCGCGATTTTGTTCGTTTTAAGACACGTCATAGAGCATTTTTTAATACACAAAAATAGTGCAATCCCGATGGATTTTCGAAATATCGATTTTAGTAAAATCAATATTCAATTATGGTTTGTTTGTGTTTCATGCTGGTGTTTGAATGCGAACTTAGCAATTTCAAATTTGGATGGCATTTTATGTTTTTTTCTTATTTCATGGAAATAATCTAAATTTTTTTTCTTTGAGATTTTTGTGTTTCATAAAGCAGGTCAATATCAATTGTGCTGTCAATAGATTATGATTTCGCAAATTCTAGTGCAGTTCACTGTATGTAAAATCTAGAAGCTATTTTGTATATTGCAATAATTACTGAAGGTTTCTTTTCTTTATTGTCCAATTTACCACAATTCGTAATTTCTCATTCAAGTTCGATGTCGTACGGGTACGGCGCCCAATCCCTTGCAATGAAAGTACTTAACTAATGGATGTAATAAATAATCGCCCTATAATTTAACGAATATTGTTTTTTTATTACTCAAAATCCTATTTTATTTACTCACAATACTTTGCAACTCCAGTTTAAAAGTTTTCCTTTTTACCATATTATCTCGAATACTCAGAAGTTAGTTGGCTTTATCTAAGTGCACAGGTGGTTTTTGTGAATTTAGAGTAATGACTTCCAAGAAAGGTTGCGCCAACAATTATGAAATTAGCGCAAGATTTTTCAACTGATGTTTTAAAACCTTAAAGTTCAAGTGTGATGTGTGCAGCATTGTTCTAAAAATATATGTAAAACTTCAGCACAAATTGTTATGAGAAACACATCTTTAAAGTTTGCGTAAATGAAAATTCCGAGCCAAGTTAAGCATAGAAAAGTTATTATATGTTCTGAAAATGTTGTAATTAACATTTTATGGAAAAATATAAAAATGATTCTAAGTGTGATGGGGGCGACACATTTAAATGTTTATGAAAACGCTGCTCGTACTTAAGAGTTATTGCAATATCAGTTTGACCAAACCAACCAGAATTTAACATTCGATAAAATGCAGGAAATAGTTTAATAAATTTCTAGTGATAATATTTTTACATAAATTTTAAACTGCATATCTAGAAAACGAGTTTTAGAATGTATGAATTATTTGATAAGATTCGAGTAAAATCGGTATGCACCTGATTTATTTAGAGGGGCCCCCACGTGCCCGGTTTCTCTCGGATGCTGTGTCGCTGTAGCTTTCGGGGGTGGGGGAGCAGTAAGAAGGAAAGACACACTTGACTTGAGGATTATGCGCAAAGAGTAAAAAATAACGTAGAGAAGAGACAAGATTTTGGGGGGATCCTATACACCGGAATTTCTATAGAGAAGCTTTCCGGCCACGTCTGGCAAAACGTAGAGGAGCTCAGAGGCCACGTGCCGAGGGGCTCTCTTCCAACTTCGAAGCAGCCATCCGGGCCCAAGCCTCTCTTTCTTGAGACGTTGGTCGGTGTTGAATTGAATGGAAGACCAGCACCAGAATCCAACTCACGAAGCTAAGGCTAACAATTTCCGACCTTTCCGCTCCAGAATCAGTTAGCGAGAAACAGCCGTCGGGCCGTGGTAATGCCTCAGGTTGTCTTCGCGCGCACTTAGCCTCTGCTGCTGACCACAATTTTTTCGAGGGGGTGAAAATTTCCGGCGCGTGGATCGAACCCAATCCGATCGAATATCGAACGGCTCCCGCGCGGGTTTGAACTAAGTGATTTTTCGAATGATTTGTGGTCAAATGGTGTAGCTGTGCAATCCGCGAACTGCGAAGGATTTCGAACAACCATCGCAGTGCTATTGTTTTCAGAAGCGAGGATTCTATATAGTCGTTTTTTGGCCTTGCAGAAGGGGGTAAGTACGATGTCTATCACTTTCAGTCACTCGCCATGTGCTCCGTATGCAAAAAGACCTCGTTAGTGATTTACCCGCCAAATCTCGTTTCGCTATCTGAATCTGAACATTAGCGTCGCTTCTCGACAGTACAAATAAATCTAGATCCGAGGGGATGGGAAAAAACGAGTCCTGCACGCTAAAAACGGCGGCAGGATATCAAAACCTGATTTTCGGGGTCTTATACCTTTATTTTATGTATGTACATAATGTAGGTGCGATTAAGTACACTATCCCAGAGCGAAAATTATGTCACGATTAGGATCAAGTAAGGTCACGTTGTATAAAGGCTGCCAATTAGTATAATTGAGTTTTGAATAAATACCGTCAGTTTTATAATCCAAACGTAAATTAGATGAACTGTTACTCAATGGAAATTTATGCATATTTACACATTGCATCAGGAAGTGCACTAACCTGCCTGTAAATACTCATTGATGGATGCATTTAATGGGAATTTCATTTTCAACGGCTGTGAACAGTTGTGTATTAATCGATTTTATGGGAAACTCATTAACTAAAGTTCGTTTAAAGAAAAGGTCAGGCAAATTATGAATAGATATACTATCTAGTGCACTATATAGTATATAATTTTGGATCGAATTTTTTTCTATGTATTGGTATTATCTAAATATGAATTGGGATTACATGTAAGACCGAGGATTATGTATATATGCCTATCTTTGTGAGCAGTGAATTGCATATGTTCTACTAAAAGCTTTTGGATGTCATCATAATATCCACCCTCAAAAATGTTTCTATATTTTGTTATTATTGCTGTGCTGTGGCAATATTTTTAGCATAATGTACCTATTGTATTAGGATTTAAATACGATAGATTACTCGTGAATCATAAGTAATTCAAACAGTTAGATACCCCCTAAATTTATATAAAAAAAGGAAAAAATAAACAATTATTATTTTTGAATTTTTGCTTATAACTATGTATGTCTTATTTAAACAATATAAAAAAAACCATAGGATGGAACATTTCCAAAAGCCCTTTTATTTACCCTCCTTTTTACAAAAGTAACTTAAACTTATTAATTTCAAATATTTTAAATGTTTAATATATTTGCATATGTAATGTATTTATGTATGTAGTCGAAAAAATTACATTCACTTTTATATCCCAGAATTCCAGCATTCAACCTCAGACGATAAAACTATATGTAAAATTATGATCGATTATATTTCTCATAGTTTTATTACTTTATCAGAAATTATTATTACGTAAATCCCGACACAGACACAGACTGCGTTTCCAACTACGATTAAGTTATATCATTTCAACTATATTAGGAAGTGTTTAATAAAACTATTTTAATGCTGCGATAACTTGGAAAGGTTGCTAACTTAAATGATATAAATGTAGGTACCAAATGTTGTGCATTCATCTCTTAAACAAATATTTCAAGAAATTACGACGAATATTTTCTGTTTAAGCATAAACAAAACATTTTTTATATTGGGTTATCTTCTACAAAACTACTTCAACTAACAAATTAAACTAATTCATCAGAGTCACATGTGACCCTGAACCTGATCTCTCTAACTTACTAGAGATAGCATTTGTTATAACAATTTTAGTCACAGAAATAGCTTCATTAAATAATCGAACGTCAGCAATAAATAACTGTGCGCAGCATATTTGCGTATTCAAGAATAGTAATTATAAAAATTTCGCATTTCGCATTCAAAATTGTGCGACTTTATTTATATTATTTCTTATTTATGACGGGTGATGGTGTTGTCTAATATGTACATACATATATCAAATTGCGTATTGTTGCATTGCACAAATTTATAATATAATAAATTGAAATTAAAATGCCACCAAGGTATTCAAAATTCAAGGTGTTAATGTTTAAACTGATTTTAAGAGAGGATGTAATTTTAACAAAATAACCTTCATCAAAAGTTATTTTCGCTTTTACTTATTGATGAAAATGTTACGGCTATTTAAGTTCAATCGGAGCTCCTTCGCGAACTCTTTTAAAGTGCTTCTTCTAACAGTGTTAACTCAATCATGCGTAGCTGTTACAAATTTTAGTTTGAGATTGAGAAAATCACATTTTAGAATTTTATGTTTCTAATTTATCTTCACATGTTTCCTCTGTTAATTCACCTTTTTTATTTTGTGGTTATAGGGTAAATTCGATGTAAAGTGTGTTGGTGTATCTAATGAATCAGTTTCATTAAATATTTGTCTTAGATCAAACATTTCAGAAGTTTACATAGTTTTTTACCACATCAAAATAAACTTTTTAAACAAAAATATGGCTGATTTAATCAGTTTAGAAGATGTATCCATTTATCTAATTTAACTAGGCTCTTTATGTACATATTAATTAATCATAAAATGATCAGAATAAATTTCTCAATAATTCCTATGCTTAAACGTTTGTAATTAGAGCACTTAATAAATTTGTTTTCCTTTTATTCCAGACTTAATAAAATCTAAGAGCACAAAATGGAGGAAGAATCTTTAAATGCGAAAACTCCTTCAAGGAAAAATTCTGTAATGAGCAAAAATGATGGAGGCGAGGTCGGTCTCAAAGCAAAAATGAGCCTTTTGAACGGAGTGACGGTAATTGTTGGCTCCATCATTGGTTCAGGAATTTTTGTGTCGCCAACCGGAGTTCTTAAGCATACAGGAAGTGTAAATCTGTCGCTTGTGGTTTGGATTATTTCAGGCCTCTTCTCAATGGTGAGTGCATGCATTCAATTCTATTTAATAAAAGACCTAGCAACTACCATTCAAATTCGAAATGGAAAATTTTCTGAAGTTAATCACTCACATCAAAAGGCAAGCTGAGAATATTTAAATTAGGATAATATTAACGATATTCAAGAGAGATGGAACAGAAAAACGGGGGAGGATTATTGATTTTTGATGACAATGCAGACAGTAGGAAAATCCCTTATGATTCCGGAAATAAGGAAATATTGCGAATATTTCTCATAAACTTTTCGTATAACAAGTATAATTCTAAATAAATTCTAAACTTTCATATTCTTTTTGACCTTTTACTTAGAAACTAAAAATACATAACTTATTTCTTAGTATATGTACATATTATTTAGAGTTTGCCAAAAATTATTTGAATTATTTGGTATTCGTTAAATAAGGAAGAGGTAGTAGGGAAGGAACATTTTGGTTTTGAAGATTTTAATAAACAATTACGAGGAGAACTAGAAACCTTTGTTCAATATTGATATACAAAATAATAAACCTTTCTTTATTCCCCGTTGTAAATTTTCTCAGCTTAAAAAATAAAAATACTGCATTGAAAAGGACACAATTATTTATGAAAGGGGCAGTAGCAATAATAAGTAACTTGTACTCTACTGAATATTAGAACAAAGTCATCTTTGAAATTATAGGCCACACAAAAAAAATATTTTTGTTTCAGGGGGATTTGTAATATAAATTGTCCCCTTTCTGTCACCTCTCCCCTACACACTTACATATACATACATATGTATATGTATATGCGATATAATAAAATATAGACTTGTTTGCGTTAATGCATTCCTACCCTAGTTAAAAAGTTTAAAATATATCAACAGGTCCGGGCCCAATTTGTGACGTAAACCTTTCATTTTATATTATTCATCTACCTGCGCGAGTTAAAAATAAAAGTTTTGGCTGGCTAATGTATTTAAAAGGGTATTCACACCAAATTCGATCAGGCAGCAACAAGTTATCGAATAATTTCAATTAATTATTCGACGTAGAATAAAAAACTAGCGCCACAACATCTCATATAAGCTTAAGAATAAGAAGCATCGCAATTAGGTGGTGTTTCAATAAAAGTAAACATTTTTTTACGTAGATCATAAATTTATAAAGTCGACAGTTTTTTTTTTTTTTATTGAATCGTAATATTTAAAAATGCGGTTTTCCAGGTGCAACATCTTGTTGATTTTAAATTAGACTATTTCAAAGCAGCAACTATAATGCATTTTTGTGTTAGTAATTGCTCATTTGAATTGTTAATCTGCGATCGCCAAGTAAATTTTGATATCTTTGCCTTATAGCTAGATGATGATAAAAGCTTTGGAATAAACATTCTGTGCTATCACCTTTCAGAACAGGTGTGACTTGGTTGCAACTGAGATTTAGTTTTGTATAAGTTAATGGTTAGTTATATAATCCATCGAGAAGTATAGGTGGATGATTATTAAGAGATACTGTCGCTTGACAACTCGAAATTATTTATCTACTTTAGAAAGAAATTAGGTCTATTCATTTTATTAATGGGATAATTAGCTAGATACGGGTATGTATATTAATGTAATCAGATCTTTTGCTTAGATAGAATAATTGAGTAATGGGTATAGTTTAAAAAGAACACGTATTAAAAATCAATTATTATAGATAGTGTATTTAGAGTTATTGTGGAATTCGTTAAGGCTTGTAATTTTTGGGTAAATACATAATCAGGGAGTTTTAAAAATGTTGTAATAATATGTGGGGACATTTTAAAGCTATACACACTTAGAGTTAAAAAGAAATATTCAACAGGCGATTGCAATAAAAGTACTGTCCAGGAAGCTTTAAAAAATTTCTCCAAGCTTCACTGAGTAATAAAATGAATATAAACCCAGAATGTGTTGAGATTTATCATGCTATTTTGCATTTTATATGAAAGTTAAATCCGACATCAGCTTCAGAATAAAATGTATTCGAAATGTCTGTCGCATTCGCATCGGGCCTCTTAAATTTTATTAACAGAAAGTCTCGTGCTGAAAGAAAAAGCCCCATGAGGTACTGAAGACCAATCAAATTGGACGTAGAAGGATACCTCAGGGCATTTGCAGAATTTTGCAGAATTTACTGGTATGGGGATCACCACACACAACTGCGAAATTCCCGGATTTCGAACAACATCGTCCGGGTGGACGAAGTGTATCAATTACTGAAAACGAATTATCCGGGAAAAGGGTATTTACGTCGGAAACTGACTCACAGTGTCTCTCTAAATTTTCATTAGTCCCGCTGTCAGATGTTGAATCAAATTGAATTTCAGTGCTGTTTCCGGCAGATATATACATAAATTAGCATATCTGACTTAGCAGCAGCTCTTTCGCGCTTGTTGATCATTTTGGGTCCATTTAGTGCCGTCGCTATAATTATGTTATTGCAGCATCCAAATCGCAAGGTATCTATTTTCACGTTTCAGAGCCTAATCACTCACTTTTGGGTAAATTACCCGACGGCGCCGTCGCAATTCACACAAGATCTTTCATCAGACGCAATCAGACGAAAAATTTTCTTGCGAATTATTCAATTTAACAGAATCTTTTGTAGGGTGTTTTTGCTGCTCCTATATTTTTCCGACTCAGCGAGCAAAGAGGACTGCGGCTGGTTTTGCGGACGAAACGAATGATCGAAATGTCTGTTTAAAAATTTCAAATTGAGCTATTTATGCTCTTTTTTGTAGTGAAATTAACAAAATTAATTTCGAGTTGCATTCACGATTTTTGTTTCGGTTGTGGTGAGGTCGACCTTGTGATGCATCGATGAATGACGTAGCAATTACACGCTTTTATTATATGATTAAGCAAGATTTAATTGGTATTATAAGTGTAAGGTAACTGTTAATGAGCTCAACTGCTGCAGAAGGTATTCAATCTTTTACTCGGAGAAATAAGTAAGTAATTGAGTAATTTATCACTGGGAAAGTAAGCTTTAGGTATAGTATAAAAATGCATATGGTGTGTACAATGCATTCCTTTTGGCTAAGTAATATCGAATTAAAATTAGTTCTGAGTCTCTCACTCTAATTCATTACATTTGAAATTCACACTTGTTTAGTACCACAAACTATGAATAGAATGAAAAATTATACACTAGGTAGTTTTGTGCGTCTCTGCATTAATAAGTACCTATGTAAAATTTAAAAGGAGGAACCTCTAATACAAATTAATAAATTTAAATATGTTGAACTAAAGCAGTCTGAAATTCAATAAAAAATTTAACTTAAAAGTTGAGACTCAGAAGCAATTTAAAAATCTATTATGTAATGTTTGTAGAGCAGTAAAGTCTAAGATATTTAATTCATTTATTGGTATCCCTACAATTTTTCTTCCTGCAATAATTACCATTAATCCTTTCTTTTACCATTTACATTGTTCATCAGTTTTTGTCTGTTGCGTGAATACTTCCTCTAATTTTACAATTGATGATCCTGACCTTGGACCAGTATCAGTTTATAAGTCTTTTATCAGTTTTATTTTATTTTATCAGCTCGCTCAGAAATAATAAAAGAATGCATTCCTTTATTTAAACTAAAAAAAAAAATATTTAAAGAATAATTTCCGCATCTCTCTTGATAAAGTTAATATTTTTAAAATTGTTTCCATTTCCAATGTGAATAAATTTTGAATGTATTTGTTTGATAACTGATTTTGCGTCACATTATATTATTATAGGAATCATTTGATACCACATAGCATATATTATTTTCAGGTTGGCGCCTATTGCTACGCGGAATTAGGAACTATGATCACAAAATCGGGGGCAGATTACGCTTATATCATGGAAACCTTTGGCCCATTTCTAGCCTTTATCAGACTGTGGATCGAGTGCATGATCGTCAGGCCATGTTCGCAAGCAATCGTCGCACTAACTTTTAGTGTTTATGTGCTTAAACCTTTCTTTCCGGAATGCCAGCCACCAGAAGACTCAGCACGGCTTCTTGCTGTCTGTTGCATAAGTATGTTATTCGAGCTTTTATATCCCAAAATCAAATTAAATATGCTTAATAGCCAAAAACTGAATGGGAGGGTGTGCCTTTTAAAAATTGCGTCAATAAAACTTATCACGCAAAATCTTCTAGAGCAGTGACACTGTTTAATTTATTCCCTGACCTTTCGAGTCATATGTGCTGTGTCGGAAGTTACATAAATTTTCATTTTCCTGATATGAAAATGTGTGAAGAAAAATATTAAATCTTGTTTTTAATCAGAAAGTCAATCCTTGAATAATATACAAAAGATTTCTTGTCAGGGATTTTCCCTTAAATTGTGCACTTTTCACTGACTTTCTTTGGATATCTGCTGTTCAAAAGGCAAATGAATCGGAATGGTGTTATCAACAATTCTGGGACGGTATACGCATTAATAGAAGCTACAAATCAGTCGCATGATAGCAGCTAGTGACGTTAATTTATTCGCTTAAGAAGCACATCAATGAACTCTACAATGACAGGCAAGGCAAATGTAGTTTTTACATTAGTTAGTATATTCTGCGAATTAATCAAAAGAGCTGAATTAATGTGCAACGCAGTATATCACAGAATATTAAAAACAAGCAACAGATGATTCGAAAAAAAAAACAGGCACAAATATGATTTCATTGCTTTTTTACCTCCGCTTTTATTTATAGGGAAATTTTCCCGGACTATTCTTTATTTGTGCAAGTTTATTAATGATGCCTACCTATCACATTGCACAAAAAAATGTATATATGTATGTGTATAAAAATTAGCATTTCGTCGCATTTTACGACTTTTATGGTCTAGAGATAATTGCTTAAAAAGCTTTCAATTTCAGTGGTTTTAACTTTTGTCAATTGCTGGGATGTTAAGTGGGCGACAAATGTGCAAGACATTTTCACGTATGCAAAGCTTCTAGCTCTGTTTATTATCATCGCCACCGGAATTTATCAATTATGTTTAGGTAAGTTGCTATTTTAAATAAATTTTTTTTTGGAAACGGATTTCATTGTTGATCACTTTCAAAAATTCGTATATAAATTGAATTCAAATAATATTAATTATAAATAAAAGAACTGAAGTTTGATCAAAATAATACTAATACCGAAAGTAGCACCTTAAAAGGCTTCAACTATTTTGGTAGTCTCATATTCTTTTCCTTTCCTTCTGATGATCTCCGTTATATCAAGTATCAGTATTATTATACTTAAAATAAAAATCTTTATACAACTGGTTAAATAAAATAAAACCAAATGTCTATTTTTCACGTCTCCGACTAGCCCTAACTCCTTAACACTTTTAAAAATTAGTTGCTGTCGGAGAATTAACATAAAGTCACCTTCGTAGTTTTGAATGTTTTGATGATGGTGAATCTATTAATAAAAATTTTCAGTTAAAAATTCAAGTCATTCGGATAAAATTTATTTCAATTATACTGCCAGCCAATTCTGAAAATTGATTTAAAGTTTGAAGAGGCTTTTTTATTTATTTCTTAAGAATTCTGTTATCAATAAATGTTCGATAGCAACAGATATAAACCCTTAAACTCGTTTCCTTTTATGGCGAATTATAGTTCCATCTTAATTGAACGATTTCAAATATTTTAGGACACACTGAGCATTTTACCTTCGACAACACGAACACGCATGTTACGTCGCTCGCTTTATCCTTTTACTCAGGACTATTTGCTTACAACGGGTGGTAAGTAGTCAGCGGAAAATAAATTAGTTCCCTCGGGGAATCAGCCTAATTGGAGAGACGCTATCATTTTCCAGGAATTACTTGAACTTCATCATCGAGGAGCTTAAGGATCCAGTGAAGAATCTTCCGCGGGCCATCGCCATATCCTGTACTTTGGTAACGGTGGTCTACGTCCTTGCGAATGTCGCCTTTTACACAACGCTCTCCCCGGACGAGGTCCTCGGCTCGGAAGCGGTCGCCGTGACTTACGCAGAAAGGGCCTTCGGGATGTTCGCCTGGACTATTCCCGGTAAAGTTCAAAATGAGTTGCTAAGAAATTTATTTTTAAGACGACTGCCTATTTTCAGTGTTCGTGGCCCTGTCCACGTTCGGGGCTGTGAACGGCATCCTGCTGACTTCATCGAGACTGTTTTACGCTGGAGCCTGCGAGGGCCAAATGCCCGAAATTCTCACAATGATCCAAATCCAGAGGTTTACCCCCACCCCCGCTGTGCTGGTCATGGCCATCCTATCAATGTGTTATTTGACTGTCTCGGACATTTTTGCTCTAATTAATTACGTCGGATTTGCCACTTGGGTAAGCCTTTACCTAAATAGTTGCCGCCCATAGAATAATTATGTTTTGATTTCAGCTGAGCATTGGCGTCGCCGTTCTCTGCCTTCCGTGGCTCCGGTGGGCTCAACCGAATTTACCTCGTCCTATTCGCGTGCCACTAATTTTCCCAGTGATTTACCTGCTAGCGTCCTTATTTGTGACAATAGTGCCAATGTACGCGAGTCCTGTGGAAACCGGCTACGGCGTTCTCATGATTCTCTCCGGCATACCGGTCTATTTCATATTTATTTCGTGGAAGAATAAACCAAGGTGGTTTCAAGAAGTGATGGGTAAGTTGGTCGATATTTTCAAAAAGATCTTTGCACCACGTAGATACTGTAGGTAGAATAAAAGTAAATACTGGCTTTAATCAGCTAATATATACCTACGTAATTACATAAGCTGAAAAAAAGTATTTTACAATTTTATTCACTAAACACATTCACGCTTAATTTTCTTATTGTATTTCATATTACTTAATTGCAAATTTTCCAGATTATGTAACAAATAAAAAATCTTATCTTTCAGAAATCTACAGGTTGTTCCAGCTTACCTGGATTTGCTTCATACCACAAGATTCCCCACTAAGATTCGACGAACATACTTTACAAAAAAAAATATATATATACATATATAAACTAAATGATTTTTCTGAAAAACAGACAAAAAATACAATTTTATTTTAAAGAGGGCATTTTCCAAAGAGAGTTAGGCCCCATATTAACCAAACATAAAAAAAGTCTACAAACTTGATCGTTTTTGATCGACTTTGAAAAATTTCAATTATGTTTGAGATATAAATGATTTTCTTAAAAAATGGACAGATCTTCTTTCCATAGAGAATTGGTTTTCATAAAATACAAAGCAGTTGAGCCGTTGAGCCGTTAAGAATCATAGTGGTGAAAGTCAAAAATTTTCAAAAACTTATTTAAAACTAAAATTATATCATTCATCATGCGAAGTTTCATTTTACTCCGAACTGTTAAAACTTGATTTACGCCACTATGGTTTTCAATGGTTTACATTTTAGAGGATAGTTCCAAAATAAATTATAATGCACCAAAGTTTTAGGTTCCGTAATGAAAGGGACATAAGTTCATATGGAATCTTGTGGTATTAATAAATCCACGTTATATGGAACACCTTGACTAATTGTAATATTTAAGATTTATAATTTTAAATAGATTTTAATTAAACCCGGTCCAAATCATAGTTAAAACAATGCATTCCTTTATATAGTAGTAAATTTTTAAAATTCATTAGCAAAGGAACGTTTTATCAAAAATAATTAATAAGAATATCTCACTCAGCTGCAATTCATTTTAAGTTATTAAATTTTACGAATTTTCTCTTTTTCTGGGTTACAGTTCTTAAGCATGATTTCTAATTTTGAATGTACTTATATCAATTTATTTAACGTAAAATACCAATTTAGTTACCTATACCGGAAATAAAAACAAAATCTATTGCACATTTCGAATGCCTCGAAGAATAATATTTTACGTGAAGTGAAAGTCTTTAACTATGTTTTATTTATGATTAATTTGTAGAAAAGTAAAATTACTCAATTTAGAATCGGTTTGCAATTACTTCGCTCCGGGCTGCTGAGATATGCCAGTATTTGTTACAAAACACACCTAATAGCAATTTTTTTTATATATTATATTATAATATTGACAAAATTTAAAATGCCTTTTTTTTATTGGCTTGAGAACTGAAATGCAAGACACACTTTGAATTAAATAACCTAAATCTTTGGAATGCCGCTGATATTATGTTCTTAATTTGTCCTTTTAAAATAAAAATATAACCGATTTATTTTCATAAGAACCTCTTATTTATTAAATTTATTTTGCATTTGATATTTTATATTTTCACACTTGTATACTTGTTTAATCCATTTTAATATATTTTAGGAGGATATACGCAAAATTTACAAAAAATGATGATGGTAGTCCGACCAAAGACGGTTGCAAAGGTTTTAAATTATTTTACCTTTATTTTTGCACATATTATTATTTGCATGTTCACTAAATTAACACTTTCGCACAATTTTTCTCGGAATATCTCAGCACTAAAATTGTTTTTAATTTTTTTTTTGTTTTAAATACCTATTTTAAATGAAAATAATTGTTTTTGCTCAATTTATTAAAGAATTAAACAAACTTGCACGGTAAACACACATAAAATTATACAAATCATCGTAACAGCATGCATCGATTACTTTTTTCCGAAATTATGTAGTGTAACGTATATCTTTTCTAATTCCAGTAAGCTTGACAATATTTCTACAGAAGATGCTCATGGTCCTGGGAAAGACCAAACCAGCTCAGGTGTAAATGGATTCCACTTTACAATATAAAGAAAGAAAACATTCAAAAAATGTTGAATTGCAGAAGAAGAGAGACCGACAAAATGACTGTTGATACTGATAATAATTTAACTCGTAATCATAACATTCCAGTTTTAGATAATTTTACTATATTTTAAAGATATTTATATTGAATCGTTGCATTTTTGCATTAAGTGTAACTTTTAAGATTTCAGTTAAAATCCAATGGACCGTGCTTTTACAAATTGATTCGAATATTTACTGTGTTCTTGTATTGTTTCGATTGTTTTATATTTAAGGCTTTTGTATTGAATTATGTATACGTTTTTTAGTTTACTCTATTTAATACTTAACAGATTATCAATTAATTGCAAGCTTTTATCGGTTATTACTCTTCAAATAGAAACATATCCAGACAACTGACGAATTAGGATATTGCAATGTTGTCTTAAATTATTTAGCATAAATAAACTGCAGAAATTAGGCTTTCAAATATAGTTGGCGCTACAATAAATTGAATTTTATATATAGTTTTCGTATGTGTCTTTTAAGTTCAGTCTATGTAGATACAAGACAGTTTCCTTTAAAAGTTTAAAAAGTTATTTAGACGAACACATTCTTACACATATACTGCCGGCTTGTATAAATTTTTATTTAGATAAAATGTTAAAATTTTGGCTCTCATAAAAATCCTGCAAAATAGCTGCATCATCAGATTCATTGAACACGGCTTATTCTGGTCACAGCCAAAAAAAAAACATTTGTAAATGAACATCACGAGAAAATGACTTGAACATGTCAAATATAAATTGACATTGTACGTATTGGATATATATTGTTGACAATAATATACAGTATGTAGAATTTACACTATACAAATTTTAAATTAATATAATATTTCTTGATTCGGCGTTGTTTTGTGATTACAGTGAGTTTCTTCATTTGTTTAAATTTTTTAGCTCTAAGCAAAGTTGATGTTCCAAATCAGCCAATTAAGGAACAAAGTATTTCTTGCTGTTGTTAAGTTATTGAATTGTAAATGCTTTCTCAATTTGCCTTTCAATCTATCTTCATATCTAAACAAAAGGGGAAAAAAAATTAATGGCCAAAATATACAACGATACATAAATATGTATATGACAAAGTTATACATTTTCTTAAAATATATATTACAAGTAAGGATAAATAATAGAATTTTTATTAGAATGAAGGGCAATTTGGGAAGTAGTTAATTCATTAATGTCTGGTGTTTCACTGTATATTGATTTCCGAAATAAAAGTGCTTTCCAAGTAAAAATTGATTTTTATGAAAATTATTTTTAGGAGAAATGATGAGGGAAGGGAAATGAAACAAATGGTTTTAAATAGAGTTTCTTTGTTTCATATTGTTACATTACATATAGTTTCATACATATAATGAGTTTAAAATATACATACAATTTCAGTTTGACACAAATGGGACTCTAGGTAATTTCTGTGCGTTACTCTTAACGCTCCATTTTTTGATACATAGTAGTCACAACTTCTCCAAACAATAAAATGCATCTTTGATAAACTTTTTACACAATTTAATCGTCTTACGCAAAATATATATTCATTTTATGTTTGCCTGCGTTTTAATCGGCATTAAAAATGGTTTTCTTCATTTATTTTATAGTAGCCTTCATAGTTTTACTATAGGTAATCACAGAGAAAGAAATCTTACAATTTTTCTTCACTCAGGTTGTAGGGTGTAGGCTCGCATTTTTCTTGGTTTAAAAGTAGTTCTTTAGCTTTACATATACATATATAAATAACATTTCGTTTCGCATTGATACATCGAGAAATATTCATTTCCATTAAAGAGAGATATTAACCTCATTCAGCTCCTCGTTAAACTCTGAAAAAGTAGAAACAAAATAATCTGGTCGAAAATATCCCTAAGGTATTTTACATAAAATTTGTTTCATATCTGATAACATCAAACATTTAATTACTGCTCTCTATAGAAATTTAGAAAGCAACGAATCTTTTTCCGCTTCTCGTATGTTACGACAAATTTTGTCCGCATCGATTAATGCGACGAGATACGGCAAATGGCGCATCTTAGAAATGGGTTTTTGATTTTACTCTACAATCTTCGAAATAGTCAGAAACAGCCTTAAGTAAGTACACTCTTTATTGTAATGTTCCTCAGTTTATCTCGTCATAGAATGTCTTGTTCAACAATCTCTTAGTACTGCAGTTGAAAAAATAATTTCAATTCTTTTCTGTTAATGTTACACGTTGATTTACTCACTAGTAGAAAATTATTTACAGATCCTTTTATTGGCTTAATACACATATATTATTTAATTTAGGCCATGAATTTAATCAATTTCTCGAGTGTGTGCCTCTGTATTTTTCTAACAATTCAATTTTTTTTCTAAACTGGCTATAAATCTTATACAAATAGAAAATTAAATGTGGTATTATTACATTTCAAAAAAATTTAAGAGAGTAGGTAAGAATTTAATTAAGAAACAAAATCAAAAAGCCAAATTCTGGAGTTTATTTTACAAACATTTTGAATATTTTCCTCTCAGAGTGTATTTGGCATAGAAAACTGAAAGACGGTAGAGCAAAAACGTTTTTTGATCTGCAAATATAGAGCTGAAAAAATATTTTTTCCTACATTGTTTCTATACCATAGATCTAGAGATATCATTGAAAACATGAGTCAAAAACATTTTCGCGAAAACTGATAAAAAAAGCATAGGGATATATTAAAAATCTACTTACAATTTTCAGAAAAACTAGGTATATGTAGATGATTCTAGGTTTTCTACGTAGTTTTTTTGAAAAAAAAATACCCTATATTATTTATCAGTTTTGCACAGGAACTCCAAAAATTACTATCTATCCACGGGGCTTGAAAGAAAACCCCGCATTTTTTCATCATTCTTTTGGATTTAATTCCATTTGCCGCGAATCACGATAGGGTTTCAAAATATTCAATTGTTTAACTTTCTTTCCAAATTCAAAAACAATAGTTCTGCGTTTACAACTTATGTAAATATGACTGTTTGTGAACTGTTTGACTGCAAGTTATACGTACTTGCACTTGACGGCCTTTTCAAAATAACTGCTTCTATTATTTTATTTAAGCTCACATAAATTCGACAACTTTTAAAAAATTAGGTATGTGAATCCAAAATTGTTCTATTGTAGTATTTTTCAGTAAAATACAAAATAAAAGGTGCAAAAGAACAATCTAAATTGATGACTCTACTCGGTTGAACTTTTGGTTTTAATTAGAAAAAGGGCATAACTTAAATTTTAAGGGTAAAAGTACACACCCGATTTAAAAAAATAAAAATAACAAACTATGATTTAAACATAACAATACCACATTTTTTACGCTTACTAGTTTCGGGCCTCTACATACACGTATAACAATAAAATAGCAGAGATATTAAATAAAACATAACTTTCTATACAATTTATATAAAAAAGTATTACGTATAAAAAATTGATTGTTTATTATAGTAGAAGTTAATATTATTCAAAGTAACATTTATTTGTAAATAAAGAGGCTCTATTTTTGTCAATTATTTGTCTAGAAAATTTATTAAGATACTTCTCTTAGAAATAGATTAGTTATAATATAAATATTAAAAGTTTAAAAAAACTGATATGTCTATGAACTATTATCATCCGTTTCAATTTTATAATTTGATGTTTATTAACGCTTCTATACCGAAAATAATAACGAGAGGTAGGGGGCTTTCATTTAGTTATGATACCTAACAAAAGCAATTTATTGGGAGAGTTTAAATAAACAAAATTTTCTTACTGTTATTTAGCAAATCTTTACGTAATATTCTTCAGTTGAAAGAAATTATATATTTATTAATGATATATTTGAAATGAGCGTTTTTCTAAAATAAAAGTAAAAGTAGGTTTAGAGTTAAATTTTGCATTGCTTTCAGTTCCATTTCTGATTAACTTTTTCTTTAAAATATTTATTGTTACGTTGGCAAGAACAATTTCTATTATTTCATTTGGCTTCACGGTTAATTAAATAATTAATTTATTGATAGGCAACATATTAAAACAGTATCACAATTTTTTTTATAACAGTACAGAAAATTATGGTAGAACACATACCACATAAAAAGACGCTCTTAAGATAAGTTTGTGTAATAGGCCCGTTTTGTTGTACGAGAAAGTAGAAAGTAGAAATGATAGATACAAAGTTCGACAACATTCAAGTAGATTTGCATTCAAATTTACAATTGTAATGACTTCATAGTAGTAAAAATCACAACACAGAGCATTTGCATTTTACACTGTTATTTTACATCAGCTTTTCATGTGTTTTTCTTATTCAATATATGGTTATTTCTGTGTATATTTTCACTTATGGATAAATTATGTTATTTTTTTTATTTTGCACACAGGTACAGAGACAAGGAATAAATACACTTTTGCTATAAATCGAATTTTAGATGCTGCCTTCTTCATGAAATTAGAAATTAAAGAGAGCAACTTTTATTTTGTCTGCAGGTCTTCTTAATTTATATCAGAATTGACGGTTTTCGATTTATTCTGGCTCTTCATAAATATACACATGCATACATACATTAGTATCTCACATTTATTAATTAAATATTGACATGTTATTTACAATTAGAAGAAGGAAGCAATTGAGTGGATTGATTGTAGGAAATGAGAAATAAATTTTTTCTGATTCAGTTATACCATCCTAAATCTTAAACACTCGCTTTTTTCTTCAGTGTAACTAAAGGTAAAACAGTTTAGAGGCACTTTCGAGCACAACAATTTCGATTAACTAAAGTTTAATATGTAAATGTTTCCTTAATATAAAAAAGTTGTACAGAATTCTTAAACATTATCGCCAATTATTGTGAAATAATAAAAATAAAATTTATTTTTCCTTCACTTTACATTCCTATCCGAATGTTAATATTAACCCAACGAACACAAGTTTTTAGTTTCACTTTACCGAATACTAATTTCGAAAAAGTAGTAAATGAATTAAAATTACCTAAAAAGGCTAAACAAATAAATATTCAAATAAATTGAATTAAAAAATTCTTCTACATAAAAGCGAAAGTAACCATTTACAAACTAAAAATATTTAATAAGTAATAAATTCTATACGGGGTTTAATTATTCAAAGTTTGTAGGCTCATTTTTTAAATAGATCTATCCAATTAGGAAAAAAACAAAAACGAAAAATTATAGATGCTCTTTAAGTGTTATAGAGGTGCCCAATTGAAAGGTGCTCTCCAAGGTTATGGGAAAATTTAAAAATAACTATTATTCCTGAATCAGGCTAGAAGAAGCTCAAACTGGTAGAATTTTCTCACTTTTTGGGTGCTTAGTTAAAGACTTTAGTCATGTTAATTTATTCTTTTTTATCAAATAAACAAAAAAATAAATAAAAAATTGTCTATTTAACTGAGTTTACTAATTTTCAAAATACAAACTATTTTAGTTCGAAATAAGGAAAGTAAATTCATTGTTGGATTAATAAATGTCTACAAATATTACGATAAATTTATTATACTCGTATTTTGTCTATACATAATAAAAACCAAATTACGTATAAAATCAAATATTATTTTAGAACAGGCAACAGAAATTAAAAACCATTCGGGGGGAATACCTTCTCAATAAAACTCAAACAAAAACGAAATAATAATTTTTCTTTATTTAAATGAATAACTTTAAAATAACAGCAAAATATTTGCCTAATATTTGAAAAATCATAAAGTCTCAAATTAACAGGGAAGCGATAAGTACTAATCGAATAACTTAAACATAATTCAAATAAATAATCCTTACTATCTGCAATTAATTCTATTCAACGGACTCCTAGCGCTATTTTTTATTTTACAATTACATTTACTTCTGTAGCAGTTTTTATGAAGATACTATCATCTTATCGAGTGCCATTTGAAAATCGTTTTACTTCTATTCTATAAAATTTCGCAATGGCAACTTCCTCATACCAAAATAACGTAAACAATAAGGACGAAACCGGCCGTCCATCAATGTCTTTTAGAGTTTATAACTTTCCTAAACTCACTTAATCGCTATAGAAGTAAAATTAAGAACATTAAAACTAAATAATTAAGTTAGAAAAGGAAACAGTGTTTTCAACAACACATAACGACTTGTATCGCGAAATGCTTTTTAATAAAAAAATTTTTTTAAAATTAACTAAATAACAAAATGTAGGTACCAGATCAAAAAAAACAGAAAAAAAAAAACATAAGTCTAATCGACACTTAACGATGCAAAGTAATTCGGCCGCCATTAATCCCGTGATCGGTCGATAAATCTCGTTTTTTACAAACACTTACGAATAGTATTTACCTTACAGGAATATAGTGACTAATATCAATAACATGTCATTTATCTATCATTTTATGCTAGTGACTAGTCTAAGAATATTGACTTACATTCAGTTTATCTCACTCTCATCGGTATTATTAGTGAAATTACCCTCCTAAAATAGATTCCCAATTTTTTTAAAGTAATATAGACACATTAGCAATATTCATTTAAAAAATTTGATGAACAATGTCAGAAATTAAATACATATATTCACTAGATCATTCATTACTTACTCTAACTATGTACAAAATTACCCTCATAAAAATATTACTTCTGAATTATTCCTTTTTCGATTGTCATCTAAATACAATAGTTTATTATTTATTAGGTCTGTCCGTTTGATTAAAAATTTACGTTTACACTCTCCAAAATTTGTAAAATTTGGCGATATATTGGTAAAGTGCTGTTCCACCTGCCTGCAGCCATCCTTCGGTCAGAGGCTAGGTGAGCTTCATGTCGCTACTTTTTCTTTAGTTTCTGGATGATCATCACTTACGTAGAGTTCTGGCTCACATCGTTTTCCTGAGGACGATGAGATTTCATGTGGGCACTTCGACTTTTCACTTTGTTAAACACTCTGGAACGGTTACGGAGGCGATTATGTTGGAGAACTCGAAATTGTTAGGCATGCAACTCTTGCGCAAATAAAAAGGAAAATTTTTGAACAGAAAATAATGCTGCAATAACTTATTTTATTCATATTTTCTAAAAATGAATATTTTTATTTTGTGTAAAAAAATTACGATAAACATATTTTATTAAGGACTCTTAGAAACATGTGAAAATATTTAGCCGAAGTAAAATTGTTATTTGCTAATAGCAATCTGAGATTAATTATTTATTTTCATTTAATTAAGGACTACCTAGAAAATAGGGTATGTAATTTTCAAAACAAATTCTATCCATTTTGCGATCGGGTACCGAAGACTCAAAAGGTTAGAGTACAGATCCCCATCTTTTCTTGGATGGGTTCCGAGAAAAATATAAAAAATATTAGAATGGAGCAAAATGCTAAGGTGACCCATTTTTTCATGTGAAAGAGATTTTAGAGAAATAATTTTTACCAATAGACATTTTCCTTTGTATTAAGAGTGCACAAGAGGGCATTAAATAATTATTTTTGAAATAATTCCAAGAATTATAAAGCAAAAAAATATTGCTTTTAAGCGAAGCTTCCAGAAGTATCCTGAAAGTACTCCAACAGAAAAATATTGCCTAAATTCGTCCTTGAATCGCGCAATTGAAAGCGATGAAGTGTGAATAACAAGCAAATAATCATCATGCTGGTGATTTTAAGGATTCTGGGTTGATCTTACTTGCCGCACACCTTGCAGGGGAAATCATCCTTGACACTTAATCCATGTGAAGAAGCTTGAAGTGTTGACTGCCCGCTTTGATTGCTTAAACTACGTCCAATACAGTGAATTCTTGTGTGACCATGCAAAGCAGCTTTTGATGTGAAACTCTAAAATAAATTTTAATTAATATCAATTAGGAGCCCTTATCGAATTATTAAAGCCTACAGCTGAACAATCTGGCATTTCGCAGACATGTGGCCGCATCTCTGGGTGGGACGAGTGTGACTGTGAGTGGTCAGCCACTTCGGAGGGATCCTGTTTCAAGTGAGTTACTTTGTAGTCGATGCACAATTTTTTCCAAAAGTAATATAGCTGGACGCATTCACTAGTTGACTTTGTTATGATCTAGAAACGAATAGTTAATGAGTTTCCTCCACCAACCCTTATGTAACGATTAGGTAAAAATTGGTTCAATGAAAATTTTTATTTATTTCCTAGCAATTTTAGTTAAAAATAATAATAAAAAAATGTTAAACAGCTTCGAAAATATACATATTGTTACAAAATTACCCTTTCCTGTTATTCACACTCAGAGTTTTAATCCAGTGGATATGAGGACTGGCGTTCGTGCAATTTTAGAAGCGTTCCATTGAGGCTAAATAAAATTTGTATTCTAATTCTAAACACAACCCAATGAGGCCTGAACAGTTTTAAATTTCAAGGCCATTTTATAATGTTTTAGATTTAAGTATTTGAAAAAAATATCTAGTTCTGAAAACCCAACGTTTGTATGTTTATTTTACCGAATTGATTAATCATTACGAAAAAGGTAGTGTTTTTTCATCTACCAAAATTAAGCAACCTTGTAATATTGTTACCGGAAATTCTTTAAACGATATAAAAATAGTATATCAAATATCAGTACCGGGACATGAAAAAATTCAAATACAAGTAAAAATATCGAATTTAAATAAAAGTATTTAAAAGCCTGAATCCTAAATAAAATCCAGCTTGGCGTACTTCAAGTTTAGACTACTGCAATGTAAGTTCAATTAGAGTAACTTTTGTGTCGCTGGCTGGGACTTAAAGTTTTGATATAGGATTTGTAAGTACCAATATCAGTATCGGTAAATTTTTTAAATTACAAGCAAAAGTATCAGGGCACATACTTGTATTTCAAATTTTTCAAAACCAGCTACTGGTATTTAAACTGGTACTTGAGTTCTAGTTTCACAAACTTTATTTTTTTTTAAACATAAATGTGAGAACTGTGCTATGATGTCAAATCTATATATAGAAAGACATGTCCGTTTTGATTTATCAACGTCCAGCCTAAACAGCTAGTAGTAGAATAGATCTTTTGATTAAGCATTGACGTCATAAAAATCTTATAACTCCATGAAAAAAACGAAGATGAAAGTTTTGAAAGTTTTTGCGATGTGCGAAATTCAACCCGCTAGAATCAAATGGGGAGTAAAATCACGAATATTTAATTAATCCTTGAATAGAGCTAAAATTTAAAAATCTCCAAATTTTCGTAGACCCCTTAATTTTTACCTTTTCATGAATTTTGGTATAAGACTTACCTCTCTTGATATACTATAGAAGTCTTTTCCGTATTTCTCAAGGCCCTTAAGAAACATTTCCACTTCGTGCGACATCCACTTCAAGTGTTCGGAACTAGAGGGCGACTGGAGGAGGCTCAGGACCGCAACGTGCGTGTCCCCGCAGGCCTCCAGGAGGGCTTTTAAGGCAACTTCCTCCGAGTGGAACCCCAGGGGTACCGCAGACGACTTGCTCAGCTCGATGAACCTGCTCAGGAGCTTATCGTCGTTGACGACCGAGGGGTCCCACATCATTTCCTCGTAGTCCTTTTTGGGTCGGACGAAGCGGTTCCCACGGGTATGCGGGGTATTCGGGGGTATGCGCGCCTGGTAGGCAGTTCCTATGTTCACCTTCGATTCATCGAGGAACGCGGCCAGCGCGGTGTTGTGGTCAAGTTCTTCCGATAAATCGATGGCATCCTGCACGATTGATTTGTGCAGGCCCGAGAAAAGTCCCGGCGCCTTCCGGTCTGGATTGAGCATCGGCACGGGGGTGTAGTGGGTTGTCGAGGGCCTCCGGAGCTTCGACTGGAAAACCTCAATTTTCTTTGGGGCGTTTTTCTGGAGCCTCCTTTTAAGGAGGGAACTTGTGTGGGCGGATATCATCGGCTTCGGTATAGACGAGGTGGTGCTCGTCGGGAAATTCTGAATGGGCTCCACTTTCCTTTGGGGCAGTTGGCTCAATTGTACTATCGGACTGGGACATATTTCAGTTGTTTTGGGCTTTTTGGGGGTTGCTGGGCTGCACATTGGGGCTAAGTCTGTTCTTGCAAACTGAGATACTTGAAGACGTTGTTGCTGCTGAGGCTGCTGTTGCTGTTGCGATTGGGATTGGGAATTTTGTGGCTGCTGTGGTTGAGGTTGTGATTGTTCGATTTGCAGCAACTGCTGCTGCTGATAATTCTGTTGTTGTTGCTGTTGCTGAACCCTCACAGCAAAATCCTTTGGGGATGAAGATAAGAGAGGATCATCCGAATTAGGCATCATTTGCGACTGTAAAGTTAATCCATGAAGATAGTACAAATCAATATCATTATCACAGCCATCCACTCCATTCAAATTTTCATTCGTTAAAACTTCCTTTAAAACTTCTTTAACCTCTTCAGCGCTAGTAATTGGAGAATTAAAGAATGAGTCTGATAGTGGCGAAGTCGCATTTCTTGAATCGTCTAAAAAATTTTGTGCCTCATCCAAAAATGATAGGTTTTGGTGGCTAAAATCTTTTAGGTCACATTGTTCTGAATTTGTTTCATTCAACAAATCTTCAACTTTCACAGGGGTATCGAAAACATCTGAAGTAGTATCTTCAATTTTAAAAAAATGTCCACTGTCCTCAAGAACGGTTTTACTTTCATCAAAAAGTTCTTGTTTCAATTTTAAAATTTGTTTATCCTCTGTAAGATTGGAATCGTTTTCTTCCTTGAAAAATCCACTATTATTTTCCTCTAGAAAATTCGTGTTAGGCTTCTCGTCAAAAAATGCGTTAGCGTCTGAAAAATGATGGGAGTCATCAAGAAACGGAGATGCTTGAGTTACAGCTTCATGGCTAGCTGGTGGGGTCGGGTATGCCAAGGGGGATGGTAGGGGTGAGGCGGAAGATTGCGTCGTCGGGGAGTTGTTGCTCGTGCAATTGTACAAAATAAAATCTTTGGAATGGAGGGCGCTAAACTCGGCTAAGCTATCTGGAAGAGGTGAGTTTAGCACCGCCTGTAGTTGCTTGGAAGACGGCCGGTATTCCTTGGCAAGGTTTCCGTTCTCGATCACCTGGTTGGCCTCACCTGGTAGCGAATAGTCGCCGAGGGACGCAATCTCATCGAGCTGATCTGCTGTCGTGGAATCGTTAAGAAGTTGGATAGTGTCGACCGCCTGCAGAAGCATGGCGGTGTCCGCAACACCGTACACGTCGCTTTCGCTGAAGAATGTCGTCGATGAGTCCGTGGAGTAGGTCAAAGTGAAGACGTCTCCCCCAGATCCGTTTTGGGCTTGTGAAATTGTTAGGGCTACGGGGGTATCCCCGGACAGGGACAGGGCTAAAGGGGGCGTTGGATCAGGTGTGGTCTGGACTGAAATCGGCGGATCCGGGGCCAAGGTCATCGTGGATGCTGTGCTGGTGGTGACCGTTTGACCAAGGTCAGAGCAGGTTCGTTTAACCGCAATTTTTGTTCCTCTCTTCAATAATTCGATCAGAGTCGCATCTTTCACATCGGTGTTTTGTGCTGTTGATGTTGTAACACATCCGGTGGATGTTTTCTGAATGGTTTGTTTCTGTAGCTGCAGCGTTGTTGCCACTGTTGTGGACTGAAGGTTGTTCGTTATTGTTCCAATCGAGGTGCACGACGTCGACACCGATAAAGGTGTTTTTGGTGTTAAAAAATTTTCACTCTCGTTCGAGCGACGCGCTGTTGCTAAGGGAGGGGCAGGAACTACGAAGGCACCCTGAAATCAAAATAACTTGAATCATTTAATCCATAATTTGTATATAAATAAGGATGAAATTCTCCTTTATATCACTTTATATATTTGTTAACTTCAGTGAAATAGAGCAATTTTTTTATATGCCCTATGCACGTAAACTAAATTAAATTGATTTATACCTACATATATATAGTGTTACATACATATGTATGTAATTCTGAAAACTTAAGGAGTTAGAGTAGCTAAAAGACACAGAACATAAAAACTGTATAAGTATATAACGTTTTTCTTACTGCATTCTAATTAACCCTTCCATCTGCAATGACGAGTCTGACTCGTGATTCCTATTTAAGGCTTTACACATACATACTATCGCCATAATAGATTTATGATAGAGTTTCCATTTTTATGTAATCAAATTAGTCCTTTGAAATCAATCCATTAATGCAAATATAACTAAATAAAATTTTCACAATTCAATGGATAAAAAAGCCTGGTTCTTCCACATTTCGAATTCTTTTAGAAGCAGCTCCAACAATTTTTGCTTTCTCATTAAATTTTGCTCAGGCATGTTTGCTAATACTGTTTGAATTATATAATGTTTGCCTAACATACATAATTAAACCAGAAATTAAAACTTTAATAAACACAAGATTATTTTACTAACCTTTAAATCTTTACTTCTTTTGCTTATAATTTTTTCTTCAATTAACGCCCGCACACCAATGCTGGCTGTTTGTAGCGGTGGGCCCGGATTTTCCTTTTTCTCAAATTTCTTTGATTCAGATTCTTTTTTAAAATAGCCACCATGTAACCGCATGTGCCCATTTAAGGCTGGGATATTTTTAAATTTACGGTGACAGAGATTACATTCAACAGGTTTTTGTTCAACTTTAACTATATTCAAAGCATGAGAAATTTGCGATTGTTGACTAATTTGCTGCTTTTCAGACGTACTGTGATGAGATTGGTGTTGAATATTTTCATTTGATGTTATTGTGGTTACTACTGAGCTCACTGTATCCATATTTGATGATAATTTTATTTGACTTTGCTGCTGTAGTTGTGTCTAAAATTACAAGAAAACATACAAATTAACAAGGGATATATTTTTACAATTAACCTAAAACTTTTTGAACTTGTAAACTTTCTTGGTTTAGGTGTGATGATCATTATATTTACACTGTGTATTTAACACACCTAAACTAATTATTTTTTCAAAGTGGATATATGAGGAGCTGGCGAACAAAACGGTATAATTACATAAAATTAAATTTTACAGGAGCAGTAAAAACCTGAATAACATACTTACAGTGAGCTTTTGGCGGGGGTTTTAATTTATCCATATGAAGTTTGAGAATTCATTTGACATATGTTAAATCCAGATTGCTATGTCTAATACAACGGAAGATATTTAAATTTGTAAAATGCAATTATGCCGTTTTGTTTGCGGGCCCAAAACCTCCGGATCGTAAAAAAAAGGATTTTGACCAGATGCGTTTTGTTCGCCAGCTCCTCATATATAAAAATTCCCTATATTATTTCGTCGCTGTCTCATTGACTCGTAGGTCACAGACAAATAATTGTCTGTGGTTTTACTAAAGATTTTTGTATAACAAATCTTAAGTTGCAGTTCGAGTCCTTTTTAAGATCTTTTTTTCTTTTCTATTCTTGAATATTAAAGGAAAATGGTCTTTTTTATATGGAGACTGTACTCAGAATGTAATACATCATTTATGATTTTTATAGGTTCAATTTGGGTAAACAGATATAATAACATCGCCATGTACCTACCTAAACATAAAATATAATTTATTGCGGAACTTCTACGACTTGAGCTTTTTCTGTAGGTTTTAAATTGATAAACACTGAGTCTGAGATACAAAACTTGCATTTTCTGTTTTCTTAAACTCTGTATTTTAAGAGAATAGAAAATAAGCTGAGATAGTCCAAATCGTACGAAAGTGTATTTTGAGCACAATGTTGTCCTGAAATATTCTTTTCTCCTTAACATCTTACATAGATCTCTAAATTTGTTTCTATCAACTACAATAATCGATTCACATTTTACGACGAACCTTTTCTAGGATACATCTCTTGTATATCATGGCATACTTTACCACTTACATTTTATGTGAGAAAAAGAAACATAAATACCCCCACAAAAGACATTTCAGCGCTCGCAAACAATCTAAAAAGCAAAATAAATTTCAGTCCTAATTGGATACAAAATCTGCTTACAGTCGAATAAATACCTACTCAAACATTGACGTTAGATCACACAAAACAAACCCGTCATTCCTTATTTTACCCGGCACCCCCATCTCATCATCGAGCTGTCCCCTCCCCCTGGGTTCACCCGTGCTTCACCCACACAAGCACACAAGCACCCTAATTCAGAAAGATGCTGCTCTTGCGCCCCTCTTCAGCTCCAGCATCTGATTTTCGATTTTGGCAAATTTGTGAGACTGTCGTCAACATTTTTACTTTTGAATTTACGGCTTCTTTTGGGGCACTCCTCTCCCTGAAACGGGGGGCAAAACTCTGTCCCAAGGAAAAATTACAACCGGGCAAAATTGGTGAATTGTTACAGAAATCAAAGGGAATAATCAATAAAGGTTCTACAGAAAGAAAGGGAGCGAAGTTAAAAACGTCCTCATAAATATTGATGTGAATTGATATTAATTCTTACAGTTTCGAAGGCCACACTCAATAATATCGTCTACCACCCGCCGGGGGAGGCTCCAATCTCCGGCATGGACCCCGTTGAGATTCTATCGCCACCAGAATTCGAGGAGCGATATGAAGTCGTGCCATATTCCCGGAATTTATTAGACGAAGCAATCTCCGATAAATGTGACTTTGCCACCGAAGGACTCGTGCAGTGGACTCGGTCTAAGGATTTACAGGCGCGAAGGCTTTTTCAAACCGAAATTACTTTCCGAGCCGAGGCGAAAAGCTATTTCCGCAAATAAAATTTACTTAATTGAGGGATATTATTAAAGCTTCAACTTCAAGTCGACCCCTCTGATGCGAGTAGCCTCCGTTATGTGCCTGTGGAAAAGTGAAGTGCTTCAAACCAGGTCATTTCGATTTCATTTAGAACTATCCCGCTTAGAGGACTTACTCCTGCTGAGCTAAAAAGGACGAAGTGGGACAAATTATTAGGGCATGAAGGACGGTGAGTTGTGAGAAATATTTGCCCCACTTGAAGCATTACTCGAGTGCTCAGGGCGACGATAGAGAAACTCCTTTGAAATATTTTACTACTATGTTGTAGAAAACTCACCACTATAGGCCAAATTACTTTCTTGATTCCCAAATAGACCGTTTTGGAGAATTAAACTTTGGTCCAAACCGTTTTATTTACTATATGCGAAACAATCAGAGAATGTGAAATTACTTAGTTTTTGCTTTCTTAAATTTTCAAATATGACTGAATAATATCTCACCAAAGTTTGTTTTACATCAACAAAATCCGTATTTCAATTTACCTCTAGTACTGCTTGTGTTCTACTAGAAAGCATAGGAATGACATAGTATTACTTTCAACCTGGTTAGTTGTGTTGTTTTACGAAGCTGTAACTTACTTTTAATTTTTAAATGTAATTACTATATACAAAAAACACTCGAATTTCAAAGTACTTTTAAATATTTTTTGAAAGTAAAATTCCTGTCGTCTTAACTTATATTTAAGGAAAAATATTTAGAATTGTCAAATCAAAACATATTTGAGTTAAATAATATAATTAACTCATAAAACATGTTAAAATACCTTTATATGTTTACAAGTCTGTATAAGACACATATAAATGAACATAAATTAAGATATTTTCGAAAAGTACGGAATTTTCTTGGAGAAAATAAATTTAAAATAAACTGAGATGTCTCTCAGTGTCAAAGACGCCAATTTTCATCTCTGAAAACGTGTCTGGTTTTTTAATTTGTGCAGTGAACTCGTTTTTATTATGCTCCTCATACTAATAATATATAAATCAGTTTTTCGGAAATAATCTCAGATACCTTACCGAAACTATTTAAGTTTAAAGTCGTCTATTTTCAGATTTGTCATATACTACATTTTTATGAAAAATAAATACAATCTATTCAACTATTAAATAAAAATAATAAGAGGATTATTGTAAAGGAAAGTCTGCTTCCTTAATTATGTTAGTTGACCTTTTAAAAATCATCTTCAATATTCTATCATAAAAGTCCCTCTGGAATTAACTAACTATTAAATCTCATTATTTATCTGCTAAGATTGCTATCCCTGGAATTGAAAATTTAATTAAAAATCCTCGGTCAAAGACGTCTCACTTCAAAGGAAAATATACTTTTCACCCTCTCAGACATTCGCCTCTAATGGAAGAAATATCAGAGTTTACCACTCGAAGCTGTTCGAAGAAAAATTGTTGGTGCAGGCTTATATTCAATTTTTTTATGAAATTAAACAGCACTGGTAGATGAGTGGTTGGGTAAGGTTTTTATTTTCTATCTCAGATCCATTTACGATAGTACACCCTCAATAAAAATCGTTTAGACTTAAGGCTGGTATTTACATTTAATCCCCCTTCAAATATTGATTTCAAAGTAATAAAAATTTCCTCCACGGGTAAAGATATATGAAATCTATCCGAGAGTCCTTGAGCGATATAAGGACATTAAGAGGAATGGGGTCAAAGAAGAGAAAACCCTAAATTGGATTGATATTAAATTTTCAACCTTTACCCCCCGCTTCGTGGTATGACATTGGCGCAGTCGTAAAAAGTAACCGATGCAGAGCCGTGTTTTAATTACATTTTCCGCGGGGTGCTGTAAATGAGTGCAAAACACTTGATTACTTTGTGTGAACATTTTTCAAAAGTTTAAGGGTGGTTTGTCAATGCATCTGTATGCAAAATTTGTATAGTTACTTTTCCTGGGATGCACCTTCTTTTTTTTTTTTTTGCAGTTTGCTCAGTTGGTTCATTTCCCAGCAGGAAAGAGGAGCTCGCTGTGCAGTTGATGGGAAAAAATATAAAAACCTTCTGGGCATTTTGATAAAAATATACTTTGAGTTTAATTGGCTTGTCAGGTTCGAGTAGGTAGTTACTATCGCCTCCGTTCCGCTAAAAGGATTTTGAATTTGCGAAAAGTTAGACGTCGAGTGGAAAAGGCTTAAGGGCTAAAGCTGGAGGGCAAGTCCTGAAAACGGATCTGTTTTACCTGCATATTCCAAGTCCTGGGCCTCTGGTGGTGATGGGGCTGGCTTTTCAGTGCACTTACTGAATTCGTGGAAACGGTTACCTGGGCGGTGGTTTGCTTGGTCTGCTGCATAATTTGACTAATTAGATCTAGCTGCTGGCGGGTGAGACCTTCGTTTCCTGCGCGGGCAGGTGATCGAGGCGACGATGGCTTGCTGGAGCTGGAAGCCTCGTAATTGTTGACGTACTGAATACAGGTGGCACCGTGGGGCGAACTGGCATCACCTTAACAAAAATTTAACAGAAATGAGATTTCACATATAGTTTCAATTAATTGGGGGCGACTCCTAGAGCTCTGCATTGTGCAAGGATAATGAATCCTCCGCAATGAGATAAATAGATTTATTCCGCTTATATGCACATATATGGGAATCAATGGGGGGCACAATAACTCAGGAGCCGACAGGAAGGGTTGTGGTCTAATCAGTAGGAATATTACACGTCAGGGTCCCCAGGAGGCTTACCACTGGCAGTCGCCGGGGAGAGACTTAACCCTGTTGGGGCTCCGGTCGAGGATGACAACGACTGATTGGGCGTGGATGGTGTCATCACAAGCGAACTGTGGTGGTTCTCTGTGTGCCTCCGCAAGGAGCGTGCATCGCAGTAGGACTTCCCGCAGCCTTCGGCTTTGCATTCGTATGGCTTTTTGTTTCGGTGTGTCAGCATGTGTCCATTCCTAGTAAAAAATATGCTCAAATTACTTTTCTTTGACAATTTTTCTCTGCAACACTTACAAATGATCTTGTCTTTTAAAAGCCTTAGAGCACATGACACAGACATACTTCCTTTCATCGCTGTGCGTCAATTTATGCTTCGCAAGAGCAGACGCATTCCCAAACACCTTGCTGCAAATCTGAAAAAAAAAAAAACAATGAAATCTTAATATCCAGAGTTCGTTTCGTAAGTACTTTTTAGTACAACAATTGAAAATTGTATGTCCTTGAGCTTAAAATGCATTCAATGAAATTATTTGGTAGAGACAAAAAATAGTTATTTGAAAAGAAATGTTTTTTTACCAAAGTTTTTACTTTACGATTGAAAGAACAAAACGTGTCCATTTGTATTAAGTAGACGTCTTTTAAATATATTGTATAAGGAAAAGGTTTTCTTTTAAACCTAGATGTAATGCTATAAAATTAAATTAAAGCGTTAAATAAAATTCAATTTCATTTGGTGGCTGCCATAGTTCAGACCTTGTAAAATGAGTGAGAGGCAGAAAGTAACTTTTAAGTTATGGTCTTCTTAGATTCTGTCGAATTAAAAAAATACTTCTTAAATAAAAATATTAAAGAGGAGAAAAGTCTGATTTCTAAATTGTGTTTTATTGCAATTTTTTCTTATGCTATTACAAACAGAGACTTTTAAAAATAACACATTTGATTATAAATTGTAAAACTTTTAAAGTTTCTGGTTTTTATAAATAAATTTTAATTAACAACGCGAGTATACCTATAGAAAATCGATACACAAGAAAATATAATTTTGAGCTACTTTTTTTTAAATTGATATTTTAGATACTTTGTCTTGATAAAACTTTTTAAATTTATGAATTTATTATTAGACAACTTTTCATCATGGTTTGATATAATTAATGATAAATATTGATGTTCTAGTAAAACTTTTAAGTCCTTAAACTTTTATTTATCTGTTTGATCCTAAGCCACGTGAAGGATACAGAAGTGCTCATGAAACAATACAAAGGTACTCGAACCCATATTGAAATAGAAAACTTGATATTGTTTCCTGCGGATTTTAAAATAAAAATAGGGAGCATAAAAGCACTTTCATCCGCATAGGTACTCATATATCCGTCTACATTATCGATTTTCACAGTTCTGCTCGGCAGGTGAAAATTCTGGCGCCCAGCTGTGGCTCATAGTTGAGCATTCCAATTTTTTGTTTCTCAGATATCGAATACAAAATTCTGGGAAAAAACGGAGGTGCTGAGTGCCACATCACTTGATTAAATTATTTTTCTACGGAAATAAAAATTCTTCACCTTGTTTCATTCGGGTCTGTTTCCTTTGATTTTAGCTATCGAACAAAACATGCTCCATCTGGCACCTGATCAGGGCGCTTCGTGTTTTTCTTCGCAGTATAAGAGCGATGAGAGAAATGATGCGAAATTAAAAGTAATTCTCGGATATTGTTTTCATCTGGCATATTTAATTGGCCGTGTTCTTTTGCAATAATTTGGCCATTGTTAAGCTGCTTATACAAATTTACCGAACTATTGCGCATATTCTTGAAATAGGTGCCCTTCTTGAAAAATTTATGTTATCCCAGATACATTGTCGAGATGCTGACAGTTTGAAAACTCGAAAAATAAGAAAAGGAGCATGAATTGTTCTCAAGGAGCATTTAACCTTGGAAATGGTTTCCGCAAACATACGTATAAAATTTGTGAGCTTTAGACTTTTGTATCAAGGATATGTGTATTTTCGTACATGTATTAATGTTATTTATTATCTTAGAGTAGGATTATTCATATTCACCAGTTTAGTGTTTAAAATTTTATTTTATAGACAATCTGTATAAAGCGTAGGTATTTTGATTAAGATATTTTCCTATTTAGCTTCAACGGATTTCTATACACCAAACATATTAATGGACTAAGCTCTTTAGGTGTCTAGAGAAATCAATCATCATACCATCGAAGCTTCAACGAGTCATCATCTGAGTTATGCCATGCGATTTTTCTCCTCGTTCACATCACACGATGCTCGTTGAAGCTGAACGATATAATCAATTATTAAATATCAACCCACGTGTGTAAAGAACGAGTACCTACTTAGCGGATTTCGAGTATATATGTACATATGTGTATACTGTATACGAAGAAAACAAAGATTAGTCTGCAATAATGTCGATTATAATATAGGGAAAAAAAATATATCTTTTGTGAAGAGTTGCACGAAAGTAGAAAATGTGTATTTAGGGATTATTGGGTGATATAGTTGATCATATTTATTTTATCAGTAAATTTGGGCCGTTTTAATTTGTCAGTAGTCAGTATACATATGTATTTTAAATATACTTTTTACACTAAGTTCTGAAGTTATTTCTTTACATGATAATTTTCTTTCAAATATGGCAATAGTTTTTAAAATCGTTGAGAAAATTATATAATTATAGGTTAAATATTTCATTGTAACACACCTAACTATCAGTGTAATCATTTTCTACCGTACTGAATCAAATTAAGCTTATTCAGCAAAAATTTTTTATGGACTCTTCAAAAGTCCAAAGCGACCTAAATAAATATTTTGTTTAAAGAGTTAAAAAAAATCTGATAATTAATTTTTTTATATACTAAAAACTTGACGTTGCAGGCAGTATTAAAGCATAATCAACCGCAAACAAACAACCAATATATAACATCAAGGACTTAAAATCAAAGGCAGTGAAACGATCTAAATTGGTTTCACATGTAATGGTCGTCCAATGAAATTTTAAATAAAATTAGCACAACAAAGCGAAATTTTCATGAATTTTCCTCTAACCATTAATTATAAACCTTTCGAAAAGTAGAGCTAACATCCTATTTATCACCGTACATTCAAAATTAATTACCTACTGGCAGTGCTAGCAAAATAAATAATAGGATAATTTCATTTAAATTTTTAAATAAAAAGCATTTGCATGAAGTCCTCTAGAGAGCACATGAAAGGCAGTATTAATGTACGCCAGTACACAGTGAACAAGCTCATTTTATGTGTACTCCAAGTAAAATATATACATAGATAAAATGCAGATTGTAGTCTGGGAGAAGAGTAAAACAAATCGATATGAAAATTTCGTTTAACTTTGAAGTTCTTTATGTATCGTTTTTATCCGCTTTACAAAATAAATGACTGCTAATGAATTTGTTACCATGGCTTGTATGCCAAGCGAAAGAGAAAAGATTTTTTTAAAACCATTTTTCACAACAAGAACAACCTGTTTTCATAGTAACGCAGCGGGTTGAAACGATACCATTGGGAATAACACATGAACAATATATTAAGTTATTCGTTAATTCGAAACTTCTACTTCGATCCATCAGTGCGTGCATAGCCGCACTAATTTGTTATTGATCATTACTGCGCGCGCATGTGAATTGTTTTATTTTAGAATAAAATTTTGGAAAATTGCAACTTTGTGTTGTCTCATTTTTTTATTCTACGGAGAGTGAAACTTAATATCTTTGAAATTCTAGATTAAATAAACCGCCCGGAAATTAGTCCAAAGGTTATGATTTTAGACCATTTTCATGAAACTTCAATATTATTTTTCAGTTCATTCGTGTCAATAAAATTATGTGTTTTGAATTTAACCGTATCAGATTTTATTCCATTCGTATAGTGAAATTTATTTCATGAATTTGAGGGTTGTTATCTGATACTTTTATGATGGAAATTTACGTAAGTGAAATAACAAAGTGACATCATCCAAATAAAGTTTACAGAATAAAACTTTTTGGAACTTGTTGAAGAATCGGTTTTAAAATAATACTTGATCGGAAACGACCTAAGGCTAAAACTAAGATATAATTTATCTCTGTAGAAAAAATTGGGATTAAAAAATCAACTCTTCAAACTTAAACAGTTCAAGTTCACCAAACCTCAATTTGCGTCCCAAACATAAAGCGACTCACGTTATCGAAATTTGTAAAATTTTTGAGACAATATTAAACTACCTATATTTTCATAATTTAAGCCATCTTTTTTTGGTACTTTAGAGAATTTGTTCAAATACATATTTACCAAACTCACCTGGCACTGTTGTGGCCCGTGTCTAGTTGGAGAAGTTGCTTTGGGTCGAGACTTCTTAAAAACAATCGGTGGATTTTGCACAGGAACTGAGCTTTCAATGTTGGTGCTACTATTACTACTGTTGCTACTACTGCTGCTTCTACTGCTGATGCTACTGTATGTTTGGCTACTATTTGTAATACTGGTTACGCTGGGACAGATATGAGATTTACCACTGCTTCTGCTGCTACTTGGAGAACTTATATCTGGCGAATTTTCACTTCTTAGACTCCCGCAACTTGAATTGTTGGTATTGATGATTGTGCTGCTACTGTTGTTGTTTAAAGCTGAAGGTAGAACAAGAAAACTTTGATTTAAATAATATTAATTGAACTGTCCTAACTAAGAGTTTTTTAATCAATAACAGTGTAAATGAAATTCTAGAAAACTAAAACTAAATATAGTTTTATTTCCATATATTTAATTTGATCAATTTTTTAAATTATTATACAAGTGAATTTTCAGTACAATTTTGTAAAATATGCCCCGAAACTCCAAAATGTTGTAAATTACTTTTTTCATAAATCGACATTTCGTTCGCTATAGTGTGATCGTAAATATAAGAAAACTCCTCATGAACAAGTAGGTATACTTTCCAAATGTCTGTACTGGTACTGGTAAATAGAAAATAAATTCGATTGTGTTTATTAAAATAGTAAAAATGTAAATTCATTGTAATTGTTTCAGCAGAAGTATCAGATACATTCAAATGCGCTATATGTTCTTTAAAAAAAGCTTTATTATATTATACATATATGTATGTAATCTTAAACTCAGTTCTAACACCATATCAATTATTTGAAAATGGAATAACAAATATTTATGCAGAATTCTCTGAAAGGCCAAGTCAGTGCAATTTTTTCCTTTTCTATTTTTATCGTACATTCAATAAATATGTGGAAGAACAAATGTTGTTTAATGAAAAAAATATACACTCAAATTAAGCAATAATTTGGGTTTATTTTATAATTATTTCTAGAATCAGAAAATTGTAACTCGTTTGTTCTCGTTTTATTTGTATTCATGTTTTTTAGATAAACAGTGTTCGGAATTTCCCTTCTCAAATCGACGGCATTTATCTTCCTTCAATAGTTGTTCATTAAATCCTTTTGGCTTAGGAAAAATTTTTTAATAGCAACTTATTTTGCTCGTGATTTGATTAGATTATAAAGTATATGTAAAATGGGTAAAATGGTGTAATTCAGATATGTAAGTAAGAACTATCCGAGCCAGTAAAACTCGCTTCAGTTTTATTTTTTATTATCTCAGACTCTCAAGAAAATAATGTTTATAAGATTGAAGAATAAATGTACACTAAATAAACTGCTCAAAGTGAAAGCCTAAAACCCTGTTTTAAGGGTAAAATAATAAAAGAAATAAATGTCGCATAGAACTACTAAGACTCAGAATTGCTGTTAGGATCATAGTGACAGAATTGATAAAATCTTACCTGCAGCATGTAATGTACCTAAAACATCAGCTAAAATTTCTGGATCTGGATATCCAATGGTTAAGGCTGAATCCAAGGAGCTTCCAGATTCGGGTGCTTGAACGGCTTCTCGTAATTGAAGCGTAACTGAGCCTTCAGCACCCATTGAGGCACTACACATTAGTACTCTGGGCGGCGCTAATCCTGTCAATGGCAAGTGAAGGCCACCTTGTACCTGTTTGGAGAAGCAAACACATAAACAATTAATTTCGACCACATATATCTAACAGGGATTGCTATTAATTGGTTCAGAAAAGAAATATCAATTAACCATCCTCATGTCAATTTATCAAAGACAGTGAAAATGAAAAAGCCAAGAAAAATACCTAGTTTCTTTGCAATTTTTCTATTGATAAATCCATCAGGACCTTTATTGTCCGATGCAGACGCTCAAACTTTGATTGAGATCTACGGAAAAGTCACTATGACCCGGGATGGGATTAGTCGGAAAACTATCAAATCGATAATATTTCAGAAAGCAATCCAATATCAGGTTCATTCCAGAAATTCTTTTTTATTGATGCTGCAAAGTCGTTAGACGCTTTGACAGAGAGTTTGAAGTAGAAAATTCGAAATTAAAAATAAGAGGGAATATGAAAAGGGGATGAAATCAATCCCAATCCAACTATGGTCATTCAATCCACCTATCAACCCTACTGCGGAAGGAATGTATGAATATGTTGGAGCAATTTCCCTGAATATTTCATCACAATGGCGATCTCCTCCTTTGAAATATTATGATACTTGAGAGAGGTCCCGGAAAATTATTAATGGCTGTATATCATCTCTACCTGATTACGAAAAGGCGGAGGCTCAAAATGCGGTCTAGTCAAATGATAAATTGCCCGGCATCATGGCCTGATTGTGGAATCCTTGAAGGAAATTACGGCCAGAAGCCCCTGATTCTTGATATATTGTGGGAAAAATGAAACTTTTCTTTCGCCAGTCCCTATCATTGTTTTCATAAAATGTTAATGGCTCGAGAGGAAAATTTTTGGTTTTGTGATAATTTTTGCCGTGTTCAGTAGTAATTAAGCTCTCTGCGTTGAGTAAGGTAATATCAAAATGATACAATACATCACAAAGGTTTTCGCTAAATTGCCGCATTTGAATAATATCTTTTTATTTCAAACAAAGACAATTATACAAAAGCCCCCACCCAAACGTCGCGTCGTTCAAATGAATATAAATAAAACGAGAAACGAGCAAAATAATCACAGCATAAATAAATTTCTAGGACTGACAGTTTTAACTTAGATTTCAGCAATAATTAAGTTTGGACCAAACAATTTAAAAAAAAATCTTCTTTGGAAAAATTATTAATTTTTACGTATACCGGCAAACACCAAATTTTACTTTAATAAATAACAATACTTGTGCCATTGTCAGGTGTCTATAAGTGTTGAAAATTCTGCATAAAATTCATAAAATTCACTCGGTTGACTTTTTATAAATTTTTACATACAATAAAATTTAATTCTTCATTTAGCTGAAGCAATCAATTTTCGAAACTTAATGTTGTTTTTTAATGAAAACGAAATTTGAGATGTCATTGCAAGTATTAGTTTAAGCGTGGAATTTCGAACACGAAAATGTAATTTTGCAATTTTAAAGTAGTTGAAAATCCATTTGGGTAAAAACATTAAAGGGGTAGCTTCGATTTTATCTACATACATATGTATAAAATACAAATTGTTATAGAAAATTTATCTTATATTATTATTATTATTATTAAGCTTTAATAAAAATAAAAACAAGTATTTTGTAAAAGACTATAATGCTCCTTTTAATATATAATAAATAATTCTGGTGCTTAGAATTAATTTTTGAATTCTAATGCAATCATATAGTTACGTAGTCAAATTAAAAAACAAATACATTAAAGTAATAATAAAGAAATATTGAATCAGAAAGCACTTGAAGGTTAAATTTATTATGATATGGGAAAAGCGAAACTATTATTTTCCCACTGAAAGGGGTTAAGTAGTGCCAAATCGTATTATATAAATTATTGATATGATATTGGTTTTTTTGTTAGATACAGTGTTATTTTTCTGTGTCTATCGAATGGACCTATGAAAAATCTGGAAATATGTTATCCACAAAACTATCAATATCCTTGCTACTTTATTTTATCTTTTATGACTTGTACACAAATGTAATTCCCTAAAATACATATGTACATATGTGCAATTACAAGAAAATATTGAAGTGAACTAAATTATTTATCTATAAATGCTAAATAATGATACATGAAGAATAAGTGCCCGCATCGAAACTATTTTTCTACTAAATAATTGCCAGCTAAGCCTAAGATAAACTTACCAACATCAACATGAATTTAAAAGACTTAGCTTCAAAGTAGGTTTAGTCTCTGAAATGTTCTTGGATGTAAACTTAATTAATCATTAAAAACCTTAACTAGGAAAATGTTTTAATAACCTTGCAATTTGGATGGCTTTTTCTCGGTTACTCGCCGCTCAAAATGAAGATTGTGTATGGAGGTTTTAAACTTGATCACTGCAAGCAAGCGAGGAGAATCAAATTATCTCTTCAAATCCACGCACAAATGAACCTATCTATTCTTTTGGGTTTTTTTTTCATTGCAGATTGCACGCTTCTCTGTAAAATCAGCTCAGAAAAGAGTAAATGTAGTCGTTTTGTGCTATGATTGACCCAATTTCTCAAATGAAATATGCATCAATTACAATTTTCTTCTCACTGTGCATCGGCCAACAGGGACAGAGCATCGTCGCAAGGACGATGAAAGGATTAAATGCAATTTTTGAGAAGGATGACTGGATAAAAATGAAGGAATAAAAACTTTCGAAAAAGTTTGAAATTATGTCAAAGAACTGCTCAAAGTTGTTCAGGATAGTCTTAATGAAGGACTGACTGACTGTCTGAGCAGAACTAATGCGGGACTTGTAAAATCGGCGAAAGGAACATTTCCGCTGAATATAATTATATTTCTGCCACAAAATATGTCACCTGTGCAAATTCCCCCTCTCATTTGCCACAAGCCATAATTCAATAGAATCGCAAAGTTCGAGTGCCTCCGACTTCCATCAGCAGAAATGTGACATGTCTGCATCGCTGACGACTATTAAAAATAGGGCAAACTCACACACATGCCCAAAATTCAAAATGATTCATGCAAATCAGATCTCAGACAGATAAATCTCACACTCAGCACAATGCCTAATGATGTACTCGGTGGCAATTTATTGAAGTAAGCCGGCACCGATAAATTTGTGGCGTTAATCCGAACAGGTAGAGTCCTGCCAAGAACTTCTTGCCAAAGGCCTGCATTCAAAATTTGAATCGCATATTACTTCTTATAATTTTATTTCGCCAAATTCGTTCTTGGTCGATCGCCTCTCTCTCCTCGTCGCCTGGTTGCGATGCATCTAAAAATGCGCCTATGTATGTTTGTACAGTCACCGGTGAAGCTCGTGTTAATGCTAAATACTGATCGCATTATGTAAATATTATCCAAAAATGTTGCCATCAATCAGATCTTAGGAAAATCACTGCTTAATAAATTTGAACGCTTCGTGCTTTCAGATATATCCGTCCAGTGTTATATTGCACAAATATTTTTCGCGATATACATATTTACATATCTGCTATTTTCTTGATGTGACAAAAATAAATTGGTGGTTTTATTTTTGTCAAAACAAATATATGAGATATCATTTGTATTCTCGTAACTAATTTCCTGGAACATTGAATTCATCCTTATTAATTTTGCTTTCTTTAACTTTATACAAAGCAGCCTTAGCGCAATTTTCTTATTGTAATATCTTTTGTATAATACCTATATACAGTGCTGTCTAAAATTATAGGACCAAGCTTTAATTTTGCATATATGGTCTATTCCCAAGCCCATAACTTGTTGGTAAGGAGAAGAGGGATGGTGACAACTGGTATATATGAAATCGTTGTGTATCCTTTATTATTTCATAAATTTTTTTTTAAAATTCATGTACTAATTTTAACAAAAATCGTAAAAAACTCAATACAATAGTGTTTAAAATTATAGGACCACTTAATATGATGTCTTTGGCCTTTATATACAGGGTGTTTTGCTAAGGTCTGAACAGGGGTATGCCAATCGATTCTAAATGGTCTCCTGATCAACGTTTCTTCGGACACCCCACCCCCTTAAAATCGGTACTTCCCCCCCAAAATCGCGATTGAAAATTTGGAGGGGGTCAACCTAGAAAATGCTTCATAAGTTCTTTCAGAGATATCCTAGAATACTGGTTGATAATGCATTAGAAAGCTGAGCCTTCACGCTTTCCAACGATACTACCCGCGACCCAATCAGTACACAAACAAGCGGGGGAGACCCCGTCAAATTTCGAAAATGGCAATTTGAAAGCCCAAAATTTGACCTTGACCCTTCATTCTGTCGATTATTTATATGGGAAGATCGAAACTTTTCTTGAGAAAAAGCTTCCCTGTCATATGGCCTTTCTCAAGAAAAAAACTGTACTGGAATCCGACGTCGCGTTCCAAAGTTATTCGTGTTCGATGGTTCAGCCCTACGGAGCAGATGCTCGATGTGACACTTTCCAATTGGACTTCATTGCGGATAGTGGGTTTTGTTGTTCTATCAATTATTGTAACACGAATAACTTCGGAACGCGACGTCGGATTCCAGTACGGTTTTTTTCTTGAGAAAGGCCATATGACAGGGAAGCTTTTTCTCAAGAAAAGTTTCGATCTTCCCATATAAATAATCGACAGAATGAAGGGTCAAGGTCAAATTTTGGGCTTTCAAATTGCCATTTTCGAAATTTGACGGGGTCTCCCCCGCTTGTTTGTGTACTGATTGGGTCGCGGGTAGTATCGTTGGAAAGCGTGAAGGCTCAGCTTTCTAATGCATTATCAACCAGTATTCTAGGATATCTCTGAAAGAACTTATGAAGCATTTTCTAGGTTGACCCCCTCCAAATTTTCAATCGCGATTTTGGGGGGGAAGTACCGATTTTAAGGGGGTGGGGTGTCCGAAGAAACGTTGATCAGGAGACCATTTAGAATCGATTGGCATACCCCTGTTCAGACCTTAGCAAAACACCCTGTATATAAAGGCCAAAGACATCATATTAAGTGGTCCTATAATTTTAAACACTATTGTATTGAGTTTTTTTACGATTTTTGTTAAAATTAGTACATGAATTTTAAAAAAAAATTTATGAAATAATAAAGGATACACAACGATTTCATATATACCAGTTGTCACCATCCCTCTTCTCCTTACCAACAAGTTATGGGCTTGGGAATAGACCATATATGCAAAATTAAAGCTTGGTCCTATAATTTTAGACAGCACTGTATATTTAGATTCAGTGAACAATAAATTTTATAATTTAAATATTGATATGGATATAAGGGGATTTATGTAAGCAGAAAATTCTGGTAGCTAGTTTTCCTGAACGCTGAGCCTTAATTCTGAGTAAAAGTCGTCTATGAAAGTTTGCAACATTTCTTCCAAAATGCTTATATCGGATTATCTTTGCATTATCTGCACCTTTGAATATAAAGCCTATCTTGTAAAAACCTTGTATGCGAGCGTATATAGTAAAAACGGGAGTGCCCATAGAAAGAGAAATAGGATTATAATAAACGTGAGAGAGAAAGAGCGAAGTAGCATGGGAATTCGTTGGCTTCGCACTAAGGATGCTTTTTTTTTATAAGCGACATTAAAAAACAGTTTTTTGGGGGGTTTGTGTATACAAAAATTTGTTATATTACTGTCTCCACTGTTGAATAATACAAAAATTGTCTGCACTAACACTAGCCGGACTTCACACTATCGCTCTTTCTTAGGCTTACCTTATCTTCAACGATTTGCACATATGTATACACTTTAATAGTGTTTGCAGATAATTATAAAATGTTAACCACATCAAAATAAAAATTTATGTAGCAAATTTCAAAGTCAAGGTGACGTAATTTATTTACACAAGGATTGTGAAAATTGTATCTTGTTAATATTGCTTAATGTAAACAACCACTATGCCTTTCGCTGAAATAGCCGAATCATTAAAAAAGTTTTTTTTTAAATATTTTACAAGAAGTATTGTGCGAAGGTGGAGAAATGACAGGAAAGAAATATATTGACATCATTTGGCACAAAATTGTGTTCCTCCTCGCTTCAAATTTTTTTTATTTTTTTTAGTTTTTTTCCGAATGCGTGCGTACGGAAATGACAAAAAAAGTAAAAATTATTTTCAATCTGAAAAAGACACGATGAGGTCCTAAAATATCGAGTAGCACAATTACCTCTTCATTGTTTTCAAAACAATTTAAATGAAAATAGCTTATTATTTAGAACGTATCGAATATCAAAAGTGTGGGCGCAAACGTGTCTTAGCTCCTATTTCATAACGACAGTCAAAATGTTGGGTAAAAGCAAAGAAGTTTAGAAGTTCTTTGGTAAAAGACAAACTTTCAGACAATTGTATGTGTCTGGCTCTGTTATTATCATTGTCTTATCTATTAAAAAATTTGTCAAAAGGGAATCAAATCGCCATGATATTTTTTTACCCGTCCAAACTTTAAACCTTGAAACATATAAATTTTTGGATTAAGTTTTTGAAGCAAAGTGGGTATAAATTCAGGTAATTTAATAAGTGAGAAGATACGTATTTTTACCAATTTTAAAATTCGTGAAATACCGAAAAAACTTTAAACGAAAAATTGTTAAAACCAAAATATGGTTTGATCAGCCAAATTTCACAGTAGTTTCTAAAAGAAAATAGGGAAGTAAGATATTTTCTCTTTCAATACTTTAGTAGATATATATTGCAGAAATTAGTTTCTTGATGAAAATGTTTCAAATAAATAAAGAAATTAAGTTACCTACATATAGGATGGTTTAGTTTGGGTGATGTGGAGCAAATCAAAACGAAGGTAACTTGCGATAATAGACGAATGTTTATCAAAAGATTCAGCAATTTTCTTTTTCATTATTAATCTATTTTTCTTAGCAATGTATAAAATTATAGTTTATGTTTAATTATAAAGCTTTTAAAATTTTGCTCTTTTATTTTGCTGATCAGTGCGTTTATGCCAATTTCAAATAGAATTATTAGCAGTTTGGAAGGGGCTCAAATCAGTATGATTGTTGTACGTGAATACATATGTATTTATCTTAGTTTTTCAATGAGTATTCTAAGAATCAAAGGTAGAACGCTAGCGCAATTGAGATGGAAGAAATGTAAATGGTGTCTGAACCACAATCGAATTTTATGAACATAAAATTGAAAAAATAAAGATTCGGTCGGAATAAATGCATATCTTCCTCATGATCAAATCAAAGCAAACAGAACACTAAAAGCTTTAAAAGTTGCCTGGAAATGTTTTTATAGAAAACAAAACAAACCAAAACCACCAAAAACATATAAATAAGGGGGAAATTTTTGGATGGCACGAAAAACACAGAACTTGTGTGGAAAAGCCCGCGGGATTCGAGCACTTCGGCCATATTTTCCCTCCTGCACGGCGCATATTATTACTTTGTTTTCGACATTTGTACAGATTTTATATTTTTCTTTCTCCGGATTGCGCTCATGGTGGTTGTGTGGTGCGAAAGCGAAAATATTCAAATATGTTAAGGGACTATTCCATGTAAATATTGTATTTACGCATTTATCTGATACCTCTGAATAATTTTATTAGGGCAGAGTGAAGCTTTGAGTTTAATGGTGAAAAGTGTTCGCGTCCTCCAAAAGGGACTTAACCACTACTTTGCATAATGGAGTGTGCCAGTCAAAGAGGATGACGCCAAAGCGAGACACGCTTTGACAAAATTCAACCCTGGAATTCTGCTGCTGAGAGCTTCTGCAGAATTTATTAAAATGCAAAGCACTTAGCTCTTTGCACCTGGTTAATGTAAGCGGTTATTCACCGAAGCTCCAAGAAAATATTGAGAAATTCTTGCAGATAATATCTTTATTTTTCGCTTAATCTAAAATAGGTCTCCCCAAACATTTGGCGCGCTTTAATATTCTCTGGAATAAGTTATTCAGAATCACAAAGTTTCAACTACATGATATTGAGAAGAAACCCTTGGGACTAGTTCCTAATTTTGGTAAATATTCGCGCGATAAACTTTATCTTCTCTTACCATTTACGTCCTACGAGATTAAGTACAAGAAACGTATGGATCCCTGATAATTGCGTCTTTCGATGAATCAGAAAACTTAGCTATAAAACTTTCAGAGTAGATAGGGAGTAAAGGAATGCGTGGGATTAGGTAAACAATTAGACAAAACTATAGGTCTAATCTTATGTATGCCTCTATAAATATTGATATTTTCATTGATTTTGATAATGGAAAAGATACATATGTATTTTCCTGCAAGACTGTATAGCTTTAGTTAAGAGGTCCTAAATTCAATTCAAAAATAAAATATTGTAAACTGGTTTTGCAACCATATAATGTATAAAATTGTATTGTATTTTTATTTTTGGTGTATAAACGCTTCTAAGGGATGAAGCACTTCCCAAAGTTAGTTAGGATACTAAAATAGTGTTTAAGTTTAATATATTTTAAATCGAGATATTTGGATTGCATCAGTTACACAATAATCTTTATAATCAAAATCAAAATTAATAATAATAACACATTAAATGGATAAAAAGAGCAAAAGTTCAATGGGTGCATCTTATTGAAAAAATTTTATAAGTCAGAACCTGAACGAGTGTATGGCGCAACAGTGCTTAGCTATTATCTTATTATGCGTGTTTGGGTTGTTGAATTATATAGTAAAATTACATAAAATAAAATGTTACTTATTGCACTCTCCAGAAGTCAAATTATGACTTTAAAGCGTAATTTTACGTCTTTAATGAGAAATAATAATTAATAAGTAGTAAATATTTGGTATGTATTATAGTTTGGTGTAAAGTCTTAAGTTTAAGAATTATAGTTTCATTTTTAGGTATATCATGTTACAAGAGTACACTTTTGAAATGACATTTTCTAACGTTGTAAAAATAATTAATTTTCCCTCACTTTTAAAACAGTAATTGCACACACATTATTAAAGTTAAGGACAAAGTTATCAGTCAAATTCTTAGCAATTACCTTCTAATAAACGTAATTGAAAAGCGATGAATTCTTTATGAAATTAACAGTATATTCAATTTTACCACGATTATGCACTCAATGTTGAAAATTGTAAGATGAATTGTGTAAAGTAATATACAAGTAAAATATTACAAATTCTGAAACATAATTGAAACATGTCATAACAGAATTTTGGAATATAGGTATACAACACAGATTTTGTACTAAATAAATTACAAGCATATGTAGAGGTGAAAAGGGCATTTACCTGCCCTTTATTTCTCATAACAGTGAATGCATATGTGAATATTTGAACAACGAGAACCTTAGAATGTTAATTAAAGAAGCATTTTGCCAAAAGCGGTCCGTTATATGCAACCTGCTCTGTCGTTATTTATCTACGAGCAGACGGGCAGAGCTGTTTGCCCGCAGACAGCCGTGAGAAATGCTATTGGCTTTCATCCAATTAGCCATTGCTATTATTTACGTGTGGCAAACTGTACCAGTAATGAAGCATATATTACCTGGCATTAAGCGTTAAATCGAAAAAGAAAAGCGTAATAAAGCGGGCGGTGGGGTGCCGAAGGAATACCACAAAACTCCATGCTTCGGGTAGCATATGTTTTTCCCAAAATTTATCTCTTATTCAAACCAGAAATAACGAGTAGTCCAATTGAATCGTCTTATGGATCCCCGCACCAGTACCCGGCTGGTGGCAAGTGGGAGCCTGCCGGAAATTCGTGAGGCGGCAAAATCTATAAAGAGCTGATTGAATGGCTCCTTTGAAATTTTACGCTTTTGAACTGCTTTTACTATGGAAATCCACTTCTGCATGCTAAAACTCATCGAATTACTTGAGGTCAGGAGGAGCGAACAGATGCCGACAGACTGCATACATTTTTCGTATCTCTCATACAATTCTAGGGTGACTCCTTGACAGCAGCCAGTGTGGGAACAACCACTTGAAAGAGGAACCATTCAACTTTAGCATCGTGTTCTTATGCAACCTGAACAAATTTCCCGCTCTAATTACACATTGCTCTCATTAGTGATGGGTTGTTTGTTTTATGGCTAAGTGCAGACTTTCTGTTTACTCAGGAGTTTGTGTTTTTCTGCTAACATAGAGTTTATGGTTACTCGACTCTTCCACGTACTTCACCTAGTTACATACTTATTGTTGCTTCAATGACGCAATTTTGAACTTATTAGTGTAATCATCATTTGTACTTTTATCATTCACACTATACAAAATCATTTACAATAAGTTTGTTATCCTATAACATATTTTAAATAATTGACACGAAAACTCCTGTGCTGTGTATGTGCTCAAATTAGGGAAAATCCCTTATATATTGGTATACAATTTAAATCAAACTAAGAGCTATTGCATTAGCAAAGTTAATTAGATCGCATTAAAAAATATGTAATACACATTACAAATTAATATGATTCTTATAAAGAAATAGCAAAGTACCTACAAATAAAGTATCTAACTATAGCCTGTTTTGAAGTAAATTCGAATTCTCCACAGCGAAAATTAAATTCACAATTTAAAGTGATTTTATTCTATTTCATAAGAGAAAAATAAATATAAATCAATTAATTTTCATTGTAAATTTTTACATAAGTGGATTATTTGCAATCTTATTGCTAAACGGCAGCGTTACAAACAATTTGAAACAGCATAAGCAATCAAAAAATTTTAAATAAGTAAACAAAGTTTTAGATAAGCTTGACGATGTCAAATACGTATACATAAGTATATGGGATACCTAATTTTTTTAGTAACTGACTTCGATTAAAAAGAACCAAATAAGAATAGGTATCTTAAAATAGTAGACAAATATTTATTAATGTTAAAATAATTATCTGATATTTCCAAAAGTCCATTTATATGTGCATGTTGTATAAGAAGTAAACTTTAACTTTAATTTTTTGCATTCAATTCAAAGTGTTACATATAATGTAATCTAATCGAATTAGGTATTTTGAAGTTTTTCGATTTATTATTTGCTCTTTACTTTTTCTTTAGATTTTTTTCGAATTTTCTATTTTCTAAACCACCCCAGTATTGCAACGAACACAACAAAACAAGAATCATCCAAATCGGTCGAGCCGTTCTCGAGTTTTTGCGAGACTAACGCATGGCATTGATTTTAGTAAATATAGATGCATATTTAAAGACTTCATTATATCAATTTAATCTGATGCTTTCCATTTTAAGGTATTTTGCTAGATATTATATTTTATAATTGACTTGCTTTTAATCATCATTAGCTTTATTGCTACATAATCATTGAATATTTTCAATAGGAACACCAAACAATGTTTCATTCATTTACAGAAATAGCGACTTTCATTTATTGAATGACAAATACACCCACTCAATCTATTGATTTTCTGTAGAATTTCGGAAAATAATGATATTTTCAAAGCTTCAACAAAAATATTTATTTGTGAACATCCATTTCGGGGAATGAAAGATAAATACATCATTGTTTTCATTTTGTTAAATCAAAGGTGCCTCGAGTCCTCATATAGAATTAAAGCTTAAAAAATATTGCGGAGTTCATTAACTCATCCTTGAGTAGCAAGGAATATCCAACCAAATCGATTTTACTTTTTGAATGACATTATTAAGATTTTGAATGAAATTTCATTCATCTTTAGTATTTTTTGATTTTATTTATTAATTTAAAGAGTGTGAGAAAAATAACAACAAGAAGTCGTATAGGGGTATCGTCCTAAAATTAGCTGCACGCCCATCGTGGGACGACTATTCATTGCTCATTTCGTCAAATGGGAAATTAAGGGATAGACCACGGGCCACGTTAATGACCGTAAAAAAATATAATTTCTGTCGGCTGTTACCACAAACAAAATTCCATTGGAAAGAAATTAAACGCCTTGGTCCTTACTCCTCCTGGATAGAGGACGGTTGGCTTGGCTTTCCACAGGGGATTCTGGATCCATTTATATACCCATTACTAAGGGAGGGAGTCCCAAAAATGCCCAGAATTCCGGCGTTGCAAATTTTTTCCCCTTTCTTTCCTTTTTGTTATATTTATCTTTCGGACGAAATATTATCCCAGGGGGTTTGTGAAATGCCTTCCTTTCCCGATTGTCAAGAAACAAACATGCCTCATTTGCGCTTGATTGATGGCCACTGCTTCAGCTATGAGATGAGGTCGTAATTGAGGATCGCCAAACACGAGCCACCGCGCTGCGCTGCAGAAAAGGCTGCGACCTCAGTCAATCTTCAGACACTGGTTTATTTAAAGAAAGCTACAGCTGCACAAGATTAAGTGAAAAACTTACGCAATTCCTCTACCCTCATTTTGGAAAGTGTTCTCGTTCCTTTTTCCAGAACTGTAAAGAAACAGTTTGAGCTATCTTCACGAATTTTGAAAATCGTTCCATTACTTTTTTAGATATTTATCTTTACAAAAGTTAAAGATTTATCGTATTAAAGAATCAACTGCATCTATGTGAAGCTTAGCTAATGAATAATTTTTTTCATTACTAGTTGTATCGAAAATTTCTTAATTTTTATCACAAAAATTATATCAGAGCAATAACATTTGATAACTACATACATATGTATGTATGTATATGTATAAAAAACTAAATTACACAATTAAATAACATGAGAGGTTTTATATTTTTTTCGTCATGAATAAAAATCATTAACCGATTTTTATTTTTCCTGATCAGTAATAATAATATCATAATGATTTTTGTTTTTATTAAATTATAAATGTAACAGTGTGTAACAGAAGATTATAAAAGTAAATTAATATTCTTTGCCGTGTTGAATAAAATCAGAAGCCCAAAGACTTAATTGTAAATATGTATCTTGTTTCTATCCTTTAAGTTAGGTAATCTGGGATTACTGAAATTGGGTTTTTTGTTTTCAGTAATTTTTTTATTTACAAAATTAACGAAAACTTCTGCTCTTTCGTAAAACCGACAATATTTTTTACGGTAGCATTATTTTTTTTACAATATCTAGTATATTTCATAAATTTCTTTTAGGCCCTCCAGTTTTTTGGTATTTGTCCAAAACATAACTACATACATATGTATGTATATGGTAGGTGGGTAATTCAGCTAAAATCCCAAATGCTGAGAATTTAAAGTTTGATGAAAACATAATCGCATTAGGATTAAAGAAGTTCATGGAATTATGTAAATATATACATAAAAGAGATTAGGCAAGTAGAACTTTTCATTTATTATTTTTTATTTTTTTAACGGAGGTGGAGCGTTAGCTTTGTTACAACTTTGAAAGCTGACATAATTACTAGTTAACATGTAACGAACAGCTTGATGTATCGTAGGTTTACCATTTTCGTAATTATTTGTATCAATTAGCTGTTGGCCGTAAATTGATTGCGCCTTCGTCCTTTCTTGTTTGGGGCGTTCTCTCCCGGCAACCGAATTGAGTAAGTCGAATGTGAAAGTAGCATTACCTAAAATGGTTGGATAGGATAACGAAAGGGCGAAATTAAAGGAGGAGATTAAAGGGAACAAGCAAACGCTTTTTGGACAACTTCGAAAGGGAATTTCAGGGATCAGGCCCTGGATTCACTTCGATGTTTCCCGTGTTTTGCGAACATTGAATTCCTGACGAAAGACACGAGCAAATCACGAGGGAGAATTTTAAAACGGAGACTGTTTTCATTGGTTTTCAACGAAATAAAAGGTCTTCTTTCAGCTACATCTCCGTATAGTGTGGGAACCATGTTTGCCTTCAACTGCAGACTCAAACTCCCGTCCGTTGTCGAGTTTTCCGGTTGCCTTTGTAGAACATCTTGCTGTGTACATTCGACGATCCTGCCACATTCCCTCGTTTACTTTGGTAAATGTTTTCGCTGTCAGGCATTGTGCAAATTCGCCTGGGAGAGCGGCCTTTCTGTTTTTAACAGAACATAAAGAAGCCATACATCATAATCACCATCAGCACTTTGGATTTACAACGGGTGTTTGTGCGGAACTCGAAAGTTTGCTCTTCCCAACCCCCCACTAATGTTTTATGGTTGGCAAGTTCTAAAGGTGCGGGTGGGCAGATGGTGGCATCAGTTATCTGAACAAAATGAAAGTTGTGATTACACGATTTAATTGAAGTTCGCTGGACTAATTTAAATTTTGCGTTGAACTATTCTCCAACTTCCTTATTTAGAACGAAAATACCAAAGACAGGATTTCAATTTCCTTTATTTCTTCCCTTCATATACGTGGTACCCTCAGAATTAATAATTCTACCTCTCCTAAATATCCCACCCCTCAGTTCGAGCCATTAAATGACGGATAGAATGCTTAATGAGTTGTGAAGTGAATTGAAACAAATTTTATGCTCCTATTTACATTTCGCCTTTTCGCGCGAAATCTCGTCAACCCAGCGGAAGAAGCACAATGGCATGGTAATTGCCATATCGATTTTTCAATTATCATACCTTTGAATTCAGTATTCACAGCATTGCGAACTAAATGCAACGTGCAATTTAATATTACTTTTCATTGAATTTTGTCAACGAAATGAAATTTTCAGTCTTTTGTCGAACACTGCATTCTAAATATTTGCTAGGTAAGCTCATTCAATTTTTATCTTTTATTGCTCGAAATCGCTTAATGAGTACACAGAGCAATTTATGAAACCATCATTGATATCACATCTTTTTTACATAGTTACCTACTAAATCGTCTATGATCCACAGAATTACAGTATTGTAACATTAGCTAACTTTTATACTGACATGAGGAAACAATTCTTAATAATTGTTTAATATTAAGATTATTCGGAATGGAAAGGCACTCCAAGCCCTATGGATGTGCTAAAGTACTACATAGACAAGAATTGATTTAAAACTGATTCCAAACTTATTCGCAAACATTAAAAAATTTCAGTTCTTTTCTGATGGATGATTATTTTTTCTGGAGCTTACGATTTTTAAAAACTGAATGCATGAATCAGAATAAAATCAGCAAGTCTTTGATTCCTTCATTTGAAAATATTTGGGCTGTAATCAATTAAAAATTAGTTTCCAAAATTAGGTATTCTTGGAATTAATGGGTTATCAATTTGGTTATCGTAAGACACACTTATGCTAATTTTCGCTCATTACTTCCAGGATAGATTGTCATTGACCATAGCCTCGACTAATAATATGTGTCTAATATTAAGAAGAATCAATTTAAAATGAGTTTTCCATTAGTTTCTCTGAATCACCCACCCAAATGTTCCCCTATTTTGCTTTAAAGCAGTACTGATTCTTTGCTAAAAATTTACATCATTTTTTCGTCATCCATTCCAATTTCTATCTGATATATTTACCTAGTGAAAATTCAACTTCTAGACGTCAAATAAATAATTTTCCTTTAAAAACTAGCACCTGGGATTTACCTACATACATATACATATATGAATGTTATTTGTACTCTCTTAGAAAGTATGAAAGTGCAGTCGATTTCAAAAACATATACTTCATCTGCATATGTATGTATATGTATGTGTTTTCTAACAAATGAATGTCTTATGGACATAAAAGGTACAATCAGCTGCTTAACTTTTAGCATTCATGTGATTCAAACTCTGTCACGTCTTAAGTAAACTTTTCTGACACGTGATCGACTCGAGATATATATGAACACTTACCCGTACGTGAGAAGCGTTTTATATTAAATATTCAGAAATGTTCCATTCTAAATGACAGAAGCTCGTTACGGATGGGACATATATTCATAGGAGACATCGGTTTTCACCTCCGGCGACAAATTAGAAATATGTTTGAATGGTCTCTAAAAGTCCTTACATATCAATGTTATTACTTGTTACTATATTAACTAAATGTTTAAAGCCAATTTTTGGTATTTTATACCGTATAAATAGGATTAAACTGCAAAGTAGCCATTTTCTGGTACTGCGAACTTTTTTTTTTCCAGGAGTGTATGTTAAGTTTCATGTATTTATATATTTACCCATATATCTCAAAAGATGTTAATCATAATAAAGTTCCTGTAAGAACAAAATTTTTCGAAATTTTGTTACTAACGACAGAAATTATCGTCGATTTTATCACATGCAATCAATTCGGTAATGAAGTTTTATACTTTTATGCACCTTACAATATATATTACTAAGGTATAAGTACATATTAACAAAAAATTGAATGCTGGATAAATTCACCTCATACACAATTTAATTTCTTTATATTTAACTATGGTGGTACTTTTCGCTTTGATGAATGCATATGAGTGTATTATATCTAGTATTAGTTAGGATGAAATTTTTAGTTTAAAGTTTACTAGCAAATATTTTCTTAACCTTTGATATAAACAAATAGGTACTGATAATTGTAAGACAACCAAAATTCAATGAAAAATATTGGTTAGTATTAAAAATTGTATAGAAATCGTAACACGGTTACAAAAGGAAATTATATTAAAGTAAAACAGTTTGCTTTCCAAACTGACCCAATTTTAAAATATGTTTGATCATTAAAAGCCATTCATCATTATCAACAGTAAAAGGCTGTATATAAAAGTTTTTTAAAAATTCATTAAAACTTTCATATTTTCTCGGTTGGTTGGTTTTTAAAAAATAAATAATCCATCAGTCCAGACCAGTTTTCCCCATCAAGGCGGCAACTCGCCCTTGTGTTTCCTTTTAAGGACTCGTTTTGTCTCTAAATCATAATTTCGCTTAAGCCGACTATGACCGGACAAAATGCGATCATAAAAGCAGAAAATTTTGCAAAGTCATCGCATCCCCCATGGTATAGCATCCTCTCAACCATGCCCGAGCCCGATTTTTTCACAATAAATCTTTAATTTTGCGGCCGGAATTATTGATGGCCATGAAGTAGCAATTCTGGCATGACCCAGTGCTTGGCAGGTAGGTGCTATTTTGTGGCCAGGTGAGGTGCTTCCTTCGGTTGTGAAATATTAAGCCATTACCCCATGAATAATAAAGGCATTTTGACTTGTCAGTCCTTTTTGCTTCTGTTCTAGCGAATGTTGTTTATATGAATTATAAACGGGACGCTCCATTCGCCTAAAAACTTTTCGGAAACGACTCGGAGCCCTTTTATAATTTACTTTTTACAGTCCGTGAACTGACCCTCAGAAAGCAGTTGCGGGTCAGCTCGGGGGGTCACACTGATGAGAATGAACCCGCTGGGGCTGTTTTCAAAACTTCCACTTGAATTTGGGCTATAATTACCACCAGAACTCACAGTCTGAGGATAAATTATCAGCGCCGGACAGAACCAAAGAATATTGACTTTGCACAGGAGATGCAAATGATTTATGGCGTACCAGGTGCTGGGGTTCTGAAAGTTTTTGGCTAATAGTTTCTCTGCGGTTCGTTTTCCCGACTTCCCTTCGCCCCTTCGCTATTAGTTCCAGTTTGCATGGTTGCATTTCCTTTCAAGGAAATTTATTACTATAAGTTTCCTCGTTGAAAATCAGATATGAACGCGCAGAACGAGCTCCTAATGCTGCTTGTTTTTCAGTTCATTAATTATATGTACCTACGCAATCAGACAGGCACCGGTGCTGTTCGAGGTACTTAAGATATTTAAAATGGGCCAGGAAAGAAGCTTTGCAAAACTCTAATGAGATTTAAGACATCTGTTTACTTTTTGAGGAATTATTTTAGAAATTAAGTCAACGTAAACTTACAGAATTTACAGCAGCCATTGCGACTTATGAAGACACGGGATGTCTGTAAAAAAACAAAATTGGTGTTGAATTAAGTGAAAAGGAATTGAATGAATGTAGTTTTTGTAACATAAATAAAATTAAATAATATGTATTTACAAAATAAAATGTTTGTCTTGTCAGTGTACCTATATATGTATGTAGGTGTGCTTGTTTAAAAAGTCATAAATTTGTGGCATATATTAATAAATTAAAGAATAATTGAGGCTAATTGCCTACTCTTATAATACATATGTATGTATGTATATCTAAATTTTGAACATCATTTTTTCAGCGTCATAACATTCATAAAGTCGGTTTAAATCGAAAGACAATACAAAAAATATTCAATCTTAAAAGTGAAGAAACTTTACATGCATTTTTTTAAATTTGTTTTTGTGTCCAGAATATTGTACCTAGTTTTGATTTTAATTAAATGTGAATATATTTAGGATGGTACACGGCTATTTTAAATTAATAGATGAAAAATATATTATAGTATTTTAGGAAAGATAAAATTTGTGAACTTGTAGGTACTTCTTTTGTATAAAATTTATACTCGCATCTTCCAGATGTTGATTTATTCTTGACTAAACTGTTCATTGAATTTTAAAATTTTGAATGTTTTTTGAGCATTTCGCGTACCCATTAATAATACATTTGATCACATTGTGTAGCACTTATTCTAATTGTCGCAACTAAGATTCTTTCAACCAAATATTAAGTACCTATTTGTCCCAATTTTAAATTAACCAACAGTTCGATATTAAATTTTACTTGACTTATAACATATGTATACCTACATATGCATACTTAAGCGATTTCAACCTACCTACTAAAGTTTGGCAAAGTGATAAAACCTTATAATTCGTATTAAGTAATTATACAATAGAATAGAATTATTTGTATCTATACATAAGTTCGGCTTATTTAAAGCTTTTCTCAATATAAACTTCAGTAATCCTAAGGAATGTACCGGCAAGAATTGCTCATATATGTATTTATTATTTATTGATTTTCCGACACTAACATTTTATTCCAATACAAAAACTCGTAATCTACGGGAACATTTCCACATCTATATTCTTAGAGAGGAAAAAACAAAATACCAAAAATTTTTCGCACAAATCAATCACTTCCTACTAGAAAGTTGTGGAAAGAAAAACAAGATATTTGTTATTTGTCGATATTGGAAGTAAGAAATATTATTGGTGAAATGGCTATGATTGCGTGTCCTTTGTGCAGTAATGCATGAAATATCCTGTCGTCTCGTTTGGTAAGATAACACCAAAGATTTATACACATCTCTCGAGCAAGAAAAAAAAATTTTTTTTTCCAAAATCGTGCTTATCCATCCCTCATCAAGGATTTTCGTCTGAAGGGAATATATTGATTACTAATCTCCTTTTTTCCTACAATTTGTGGGGATCAATCGATATCCTGTTCAAATGTAATCGCAGATTGTGTATGTGATGTGATACCTTCATTTCCCCACCGCATTTCACCTCCCTCATAACTATACCATTTAAGGTTTATATATGCGTACTTTTGCGGGAGCCATATATGTATCTACATAAGTTGAACGAGATACACAATGTACCACAATTTATAGAATGCGAGCAAACGAGAAATCAGCTCTTCTAGAGCATCGTTAGGTTGTTCCACCTTATCAACTACTTCTCGTAGGTAATCAAGGAAGCTCTGGAGCTTTGCAAATTAATATATATATTTTTTTTGTGTTTCCATTAATGTGATGAATTATTCATGAAGTCAATGTTTATTGATTTAATCAGACTTCCCCGGTCGCTGTTTACTCTGATGAGACAATGTTGTCTTCGCCAACATTTTTCCTAGTTGAGTCGTCTACAACAAGCAGCTAATATATGTATGTATAAATTTTGAATATCGCCTTTGGTGCTGAGTTGAATAATGACATCTACGTTTGGGTGCTTTCACATTTAGAATTGTCTACTCCATAAAAGTTGTATCAACATTAGAATAGATTAGATCAAAGGACTTGCCCTGAAGGAGTTGCAGACTTTCTGTTTTGAATAGAGAACGCCTTTGAAAACAGGATTTTTCTAGAAAATAGTAAATTATATTGCATACACTAGAAAGGCATTATTATTAAAACACCAGATGGATAGTATAGCAAACATAACGTCGTTGAAACAAGTTCGAAAAGCCTCATTTGACTTAATGGTTTCTGTTTTGGACGCGTTCTTTGCGGTCTTGTGGAATAGATTTATTTTGAGAAATAGAAGATAATTATGAATTTAAATAAATTCAGATCTATGTATAAGACTTGCAAAGTTAAACTAATTTTAAAGGCTCATTTAAAACATCTTTGCATACCCACAAAAAGCGAATTAGATATTTGATATTTCATGATATGTTAAAATGAATTTATAAGATTAATTATGCTGCTTTCCAAGAAGACCGTGAACTTTCACTATTACACTTACAAAGATATCTATTCTTAGTAGCTATTAAATATTTGAAATTAGTCATCTTTTATTTCTCTATTAAATTGAACTATCTCCGTGTCTATAGATTTTTTTATTCATATCTTAGACTTAAAGTTTAATTTCAATTAATTTCCTTAGCTGATACTTAAAAGCTATCATTTATTAAGTGAAATTCCTCCTTTTTGTTTGTATTAAATTAAATAATGGCAAAGTGTTGGCATGATGAACAACAAAAAGAACAACCGCCAAAAATGTTAAACAGTTTAAATAAAAAACAAAAAACAAAAAAAATAATCACATGAAAAATAGAAACAATGAGAAATAAAACAAAAAAAATTAGTTAAAATAAAATAAAAATGCCTCACAAGGAGACTGAGGTGAGAAGGTGGGGGTTAGTTTGTACGCTGAGACATCCCACTTTGGAATGATGCCAAATTTTCAAAGAATTTAAAGGGACAATCTGTTGCAAAAATAACTATAGAAGCATCTTAGCAGTTTTAATTTATGTTCCTATAAACATAAGTTATTTGTAGTTGAATTTTTCTCTCATAGTCCTCCTTTGAACTGAGTTAATATAATAAATCCCATTGTCACAAATCTTAATTTTCGAAAGAAAACCTATTTTCCAAATATTAAGGGAATTTAAAAAAGCTTTGCATACCCATATAATACATATAAAAAGTATTTTCACTATGGCATTAACTTCCACAAAGCATTGATGCGGAATATAAAGAAAATAATATTATATTTTATTAAAAAAGGCAGAAACTGCTGGAGTTATCGTTTTTTTTACGAATCATGCCAAGTGATGCGTTGAGGGATTTATTGCCACTCATCGTTACATTCTCACAAAAAATTTTCGAATATTTATGTATTTCATTTTTATTAATTCACTGATGAAGAATTTAATCAATTCATATTTATTTTAATTCTTAGGTTAACCTAAAAGCGTAGCCAAAAGCGGGATAAAAGTATCATATTTACCATATTTACAGCATAGATGTGGCGTGAGAGGAAATTATTTCTTCTTAAATATACTATGAACGTATAAAATATGTATATATAAATGTATAAATTATATTAAATACTGTAGATGCTTGCGGATTAAAGGCATATATTGCACTTAATAGAATCCGTAGAAATTTAGGAGAACAGCTATGACGTTATTAGCCCAATTCGAAATTTCAAGTACAAGGAAGTACATTGTAAAAGACACAAACTTTTAAGAAGTTAAGTTAAGTAAGGTTTATTTTATTTTCATTCAATTTAAGTAAAACATCCTGTCACTCCAGAAGCTCAAAAGTAAACATTTTTCTTGAGCTGCAGAAAGATTTTGTCAGTTAGTCATATCTCAGTGGAAGCATATTTCATTCGCATATTATTTTCGGCTGGGGAATCTCATGGCTTTTTGTCTAATGTGTCAGTTCTATTTTCAAAATTTCATTTATCACTCTTCCACAATTGTGACAACATTGCGATTAAAATAACCGTGAAAATGAACTCCCACGTTTTTAAGCAATGATTGATTAGTATTACAATGATTTCCTGAATGACTGTGATTAATGCCAACTGTATTGTTTTGTTTCCTGCCAAAAATTTATCTAAATTTCCTTCGAATATATGTAATTTTATACGATTTTTTCGAATGTCCGCATCCTTGTAACTAATGATATTGTTAATAACTTCAAAGACAGTTTTAAATATTTAAGAGTTCGCAATTTATTGATCGAAGATCATTTTAAGAAAGAAATGTTATATATTTTTTGAAATACTTTTCTTCTTTTTATATTTGAATCTTTTTCCATTAATTATTTTGTTAAAGAAATAACATAAGTATAATAATTCCCTACATAATCCTAAGTATTTATCATAGTTACACATTCTTAAATTTTGAAGATGACCAATCGATAAATAAAAGGTCTCAATATTTTTATGACTACGTATGTATGTAGGTACATATATCCACATCTAAATCGAAAGTAAGAAGGCCTGGAAGACTTCTACAAGAACACTATGCATGTACATACATATATCCTTTATTGCTTTTCATAAGGACTAAGCAAAAATAAGAAGTGTCCTAAGAAAATTTGGATTGATTGTAGCATTTGAAAGTTACACTACATATATGTATGTATGTACTATGCTTATAATTGATTAGATGAAACTTTAATTACTCTGAATATAAATATTAAGCTTTACTAATAAATTTACATGAATATTACTAAATTGTTGGTATTAAAGTTTTTTTATATGACCATGCCAAACTCCTGGATCGCTTTTAGTAAGTAAAAAAAAATTAGAAAATAACTTAAATGTGCAATAAATTTAAGATGAGTCTCGATAGGATGAGTAGTGAAATAAAACGTGTGATGTATCAGAGAAATATTACAGTTTTTGCATGGCCAATTTAATCTGCTGCCAAAAATATTACAGAAACATTAAAATAATTTATGAGAGCGTAGTTCTCGCGAAAAATACTTTTCTCATTTTCATCAAAATTAATATACCCTATTAAATAAAAAATTTCGGAAGTTAAAAATTTGTGCTTATTATCGGAATGAAGACCGCCAATCGAAGCAGTTTCTATATGTGCATGACTCAATGAAAGTTTGAAGAAAACGTTTAGTTAATGCATCGTTTTATTGGTTGGTAATAGATGCCAATAAATGCGACAAATATTTATTATTTCATGTCATCCCAGTAGATACGCATCTTGCCTTTTTGATTTTTATTTTAAAGTACCACAGACACCGCTTTTTGCAATTACGCGACTGAACAAGACGAAATCAGTGCTTATGCCCCCACATGAGTCTAAATGTAAACTAATATTTTATACACCGGTGGCCCCGATGCTCCACAATTGTTGTTGATATCCAAAAATAAAACCAAATAGATGAACGAGACAGGCACGTTGTGGACATCAATGAAAATATAAAATTTATATTTACGGCATATATCGAGTAAATCCATCAGCACATATTTACGGTCGTCGTGGCTAAAACAGGACTAGGTGTGTTCACTCGGTGTTTATTTATTTATTGTTGATTGCGTAAGGATATTTGTGCTAATGAATTGCAACCGAGATGCTCTGCATTTAGTTCGTCTCTGCTATTGGAACAGCGGTTGTAATGCATAACCATGAGACGAAAATAAAATTACAAGATTTGTGCCTAAAACTTCCAACGCGAGTATCAATGGAGCAATCATTCTAAAAATGGATATAATGAATGAATATGGTATAAGGGCTCAATTTCATTTATGAAAGTTTTCATATAGCGTTTACAGCTATAATGCATATGGCTTAAAAGGCATAGAAAATCATAGCCGTCTTCTAAATTTCGCGTCAAACAAATTTCAAAATTGCACTGTTTGAACATATATACATATAGTAACATGTATTATAATTAAATACACAAACATATTTTACTACTTTTTAGAATATGCTAAATCTGGTAAACTTGCTAATGTTTTTTTTCCCAAAGTTAACTAAATAATAAATAGCTTTGCAAAGTTTAAAAATTTTGCTTTAGATTGTAGTTCCGAGATCCAGATCAGATCATCAAAAAAACACAGCTAATGATTCTGATCTTAAAGGTTTATTTGTATTGTTATCCTTTGACTTTTTGAGTATTAACTACAAAATGGGCCCTAATAGATATCTTACCTTACAGCATTTACAATCAAATTATAATGTCTTTATAAAAGACATTTTTTGTTATACTATGTATATCAAAGCATTTTATTTATGAAATGGATTTTTTCTGATTAGGTTTTTGCTTGCCACATGCAAAGTGCCAAAAACGTATGTATATTGATCCACGTGTATACATATTTAGGTAGCAGATTACATAAAATCATTATAGGTTTTCTTATTGTAAGTGTTTTATTATTATTATTTTTAATTCGGTGTTTATCTTTTAAGGAATACCCCGATATTGTTTTTTATAAATTTTATTTAATTTTTCGAAGTTTCGGGTCTTGATGTGTATACCCTTCATCAGGAGCTGTAGTAATTTTACAGATTTTACAATTAGCAGACAATATTAATTAAAGTTTATCTTGTTATTGTTGTTTAAGAACATCTCATTTAAGCCTCGTTCAAAACAATTGTTGAGAGTTTCATTTTATAATAGCTAAAAATTCCCTCTGAGTCGTCTCAGTCTCGAAATAATTCTATCGAATAAACAACTTTTTCATGCACATGCCGGACAAAATAAAGCATTGAAAAATATATTGAACAATAAAAATTTGCCAGGATTTTTCCAAAAGAATTTTAATTTCATTCGAATTTGAAAACAACGTTGGCGTACGCTAAGCGGCCATACCTCGGTACATAATACATTAAAATATTTTTAAGTGCATGTCTATCCGTATCTTCTAAAATTAACAAGAGTAAATTACTTCATTAGCGAATTTGACCTAATCTACTCAATTTAGTATGTACCTTGATTCTCGCTGTTTATTATATGATATGTCTGGTGAAGCACGGCTGGCATGTAAGACATCATGGTGGTAAAAAGTAAAGTGCAGAAATAGCACAGAATAGGCGACGGTGCCACTGTCCGTCAGAAGGACCTACCTCTGGTGCCAGCGGAATTAATCTTCTATCAAAACGAGAAATTTTAATTAGACCTAATAACAAAAAGGCAAGACAATAGAAGATGTTTATCCGCGACAGAATCGCGAGCAATAGAAGCACACAAACACGCCGTATCCATCACTATTCGGCCAAAAATAGTTTCGTTAATTTTTCAAAGAAATCACTTGAGGGCTGTCGACAAGACGCGGTAGACAACGCCGAGCGGAGTGGCGGGTAACCGCCACCTGTCGCTGTCATTTAGTTTTTTCGTGAGCGTTTACTTTATTTTTAACCTTAGGTTCACTTCTGGCTTTCGACTTGAATTTCTTGAGACCGCGACTGGCGGCGGCTGCCGTCGGGAGGGGGCGGGTCCGCGAAGACGGCTGGTGTCCACCTCATCTGGAACGGGTTTATGGAGATGCAAAATTACAACATTACGCGGAGACCTGCCAAAGTTAAATGCGCCCCTCGAAATTTATGTTATTTCGAGATGAAAAGTACACGAGCCATTAAAATGAGAATTAAAAGTATATGCCGCCGCGACGGCTGTTTGCAAACGCGTTCAATCAGCAATAACTGCTCGTAAAAGGGGTGTTGGTGTAGGGAGCAATCAAACATGGTTTAATTTGTCAACAATGTGAGTAGAGATAAAAATTTTATGACCGCTTTTTTCCGTGGAAAAATAATAGGAATCCCCGTGAAGAGAGGACATTCTAATAGGACTGTCAATCCTTCCCTCAATGAAAATATTGTATCATGCTGTGAGAAAAAGGGAAAAAGTCGATTTTATTAGCTTCATGAAATTCAAATAAATCACACGAATTTTGGCTAATATAAATGGAACGTTTTCTCACGCTGCGAGCAACAAGTTGTTTGATAGTTTTCTAGTAATTGCTAAAATAAATATTTGATATCCTTTATCTATTTATATAGATATTTATTATGTTTTTTTAATAAAAACCGAAATTAATCATATAGCAATAAAAATAAAATAATGAAAATCATTTGCGGTTTTTAACAGAGAATCGAAATGTGTTTTTACACTATAAGTGAGTACTGAACATTGTAAAATGCTCAATGAAAATTTAAAATGTTTCATCCAAAATGGATTACATAGTAATTTAAAATACCTTAGTATCGTAATCGCTTATATTTTTTCAGCAAGTTCGATATCTTTTAGCAGCATTTTTACTTACAAAATAAAAGCAGAATATGAACATTACGAAAATTCTATATGACCATATTTTAAAAGAGCAACGGTGACTAACACTCATTGCACTGTTGCATTAAAAAACACTACAATCTTAGAATAGTTATAGAGTAGTTATTTCTTATATGAAGGTAGTTTGGTAAGTAAATTCAGATACGAATAGAGAGCAGAAAAAGTGCTTTTATAGTGAAATTTTACTAGATGAGCTCTACTAAATTATTTTAATAAATCCTATCTTCTAAGTCACCTTAATCCTATTTTATTTACCCACACTTTGCAAATTTAATTTAAAACGTTTGCCTTTTACGTATTATTTTAAATTTCCATTACTTTCATAAATCTTTGTTACAAATAAAATATTGCAGAGTTCCCGTAATGTGATGGGGACGTTCATTTCATACTTAGTTGGGCCACTTAAAATCTCATCAAAACGCTACTCATATTATACTGTTTTATTTTCATTGAATTCTCAGCACCCATTTAAAATTTATTATTATTATTATTTTCATAGTAAAACAGCAGTTTGCTTGTCTTTTTATAGTTATATATGTATGTATTTCCAGAAATTGCATTGCATTAAAAAAATGAATAAGATACTTTCTAAAATAAAATAAGGGAACAAAATAATGCAAATACGTATATAATTAATAGTAAACGATTTTCCGTCTGTATAATAAATTTTATTGTTAGGTATAGACAAAATAAAATCATCTTTTTTAGATGGAATTTGGAACATATGTATGTATGTAGCTTTGAGCGTTTAGCAGTTTGTTTTAATTTACCTGCGTTTCACATAAAATGTATTTTTATATTTACAGGAAAATTCAAAAAGATAACAGAAACACTGCGTCCCACTTGATAAACTTTTCATTAAAATGAACCTCCATAAAAACAAAAAACAAAAACAAAAAATCCGAACTGACTTAGCAACTGAGTTCCTTGTCAGAGTATATCTTGGCTCCCGCGGGAGCTTTCACAATTTTCTAAACCATTTTACCTTCTCAAACGAATAAATCTCCACAAAGATATGAATCCTCTCGTGTTAAGAGAAACTTTTTTTTTCTGGCACACTTATGTGAGGCGACTTATTGCGCAAATATTTTTTGCCCTTCTGAGGGGATGCGAGAACCTCACTTGGACGGTTGTTTCCTGAAATACGTTACATTTATCTGCGAATGCCTCTTTATTTTTATTTCATTTCTTTTCCTTTTTACCTATAAACACAGAAGCGCGTATATTCCACCTTAATGTTTTCCACCAATAAGATGGAATTCGTAAATGCTTTTCTGAAATTGAATTCGAAATGAAACGTAAATTTTTCACCATGAACGCGTGTACTTCAGGAACTGTAGCAATTCATCAGAAGGGCAGTGAGATGAATGTGGTTTCTTGCTGTATGCTCCAGGAGAAACTACACCAACCCACAAAACCAAAATGCGAAACTTTTATCAACAAAGTAGATCTCGTTACATTGATTATTCCCTAGAAATTCGAAAAAGTATCAGATGTACTTTCGGTATTACTTACATAGAAAGATGTCGATATTATTTAGTTAGATAGTAGATACACTCTCATCTCGTGTGTTGTATATAAACAACACTCAGTAAATATTTACAACTATCTATATGATTGTATCTTATTTCCATTCCAGGAAATTAAAATGTCATGGCTCTTTTTGTGACATTAAAAGTAAGTAGATATATAGAATTTGTTCTATAAGTCTAAATAACCGAAAGATGCGAATGTTTTCTATTTTGAAATACTTATAACACAATGTCTTCATATTTAATATTGCCTTTCCTTTAGTGAGATAATTTATTAGATACATAGGGCAACCCCTATTTTTGTAATCGAAAGTCGAACAAATAGCATATCATTTCTATAGGTTTTTCTGCCCAAATTATGAGTTAGTAAATAAAACTGCTCTCAGCCCCTATATCATTTATTACTATTTATGAAAAGCTATAAAAAATTTGCGGTTGCCGCAGGAGCTGATAATTTGGTTCAAATGAAAACTAGAACCTTTGCCTATTTTATAAAAATACAAACAATTTTAAAACTTTTAGAACTATCCTGTGAAATTTTCTTATTTTCACAGATTAATTATTTTATAGAATACTTGGAATGGAATTAAAAGAAATATTTCATGAGACTTACCCTAAAAATATAAAACATAATATCTGCAGTTCTACATTAAGATTTGGGATATACATTGCAACCTTCTAAGATAAGCCTTTATTTTTAGGCTGTGTGCGAATATTGACTTAATGCCGACTAAACTAAAATTTTTTATATTTAACCGATTTTGAGTTTCATTAAAAAAAACCATTTACTTTGTTTTTAAAAAATCTAGTTGAACGAATTTTGAATTATTTCTACCTACATAGTCCATAAAATTACAATAATGAAAATGAAAAATGTTTAAAGTAACTTCAAAACTCTAAAAAATAAGAAACTCACCTTCAATACAGCATTTAAATGTTTTGATGGCACCAGCTTATAATGATCCATAAACCACTTGACACATTCCACTGCACTCCGATCTGTATTTTGATAAAGCAGTAATAAACTTTATTACACCAAGTCAAGAAGAATATAAGACGTCTAATTCACTTGCAGCACTGCACGGCACGTTACATGTTACATTTTAATGGCTTATCAATAGATTAGTTGCTTAGAAAAATATTTAAAACTTTTAAAATTTCACGTTATACAATTTACGTAGAAAATTTCAATTAAAATGTTTTGTAAGAGATTTATGAAAAGTATTTCCTTTTAAAATGTGATTCTTTACTCATTTTTGAAAAGAGGACGGCTGTTTCACTTATGTTACGTTAAAATAATTACCAATTACTTACGCATCTATTGAAAGATACCTCGAATTCAATTAAAATTACTTTTCCAGTTTTTAATTAAGTTCACAACCACTCGAGATTTGAGATTATTATTTTTACATATTCAGAGAACAAATCGTGTTTACTTTTTTTTTAATTTAGTTATTAAATAATTTCTTCTTAGCAATAACTTGGTAGGTGGACTCACTTTCCTCTCATATACATATATTCTCTGCTATATCTACTATAAAAGTATGTATTTGTACACAACCATAAATATTTTTTTCATTATTGTAAACATAATGTGATTTTCAATATATCTACTCTAAAATAATACTCATAACCAAAGGGTATTTTGCGCATTTGGTCATGCCAACAATGGAAAAAACATCACTAAGTGATGAGAAATAAATGATGATTTACGCTAAAAGATATCGTAACGGTGAGCACATTGATTTACTTTACTTTTTTATAATTGTTATTTTTTTTTATTTTACACTTGAACTAATGTAATTAGCGTAAAACATCAACCTTGTTTAGATTACTAATAAATATATTTTGATTATTTCCTTGATATATTTTAAACACAATTTTAGTTTTAGATTATTGCCGAAAACACTTGTTGGTTTAATTTTTGTGTTTTACCTTTTTTTTTACAGTGAAGGATGTTTCGCTTTCATTTCACTATATGTACAATTTTTGCATTCTGAAGTAAGTCATTGTCATTTAGATGTCTGTACTTTGGAGACCACAGCGTGAGATGTCAGAATCAGTTTTCTGAAAAGATGGAAATTAATACTGAATTAATAAAAAAATTTATCTCTGATTGTAATATTAAGAGAAGGCAAGGTTTGTTTATGTAAATATTTGAGGTAGTCACAAAAAAGTTTTACAAGTTTATCAAATTTAATGGATCCGTCGGTGTCACTATGCAATCTGAGTTCTCGACTGACTCTGGCAGAGAGATGCTCCTGCACGGACGATGCAGCGTGCCGTGGGGGGAGGAGTGCAGCCCTGATCCTGTGGTCAGACGGGAGGTGTAGGAGTGCTCCTAGGAAAGCCTACGATGCCCTCGGAGGAAGGTCGCTGGTAATTTGGTGCCTGTTCGAAGAGGGGAGGTCGGAAGGGAAGGGCTCCCCTATTGATACGGGGATAGCGGGAGGCGTAATGCAGGCGATTGTCTTGGTTATGGTCCAAGAACACGAACCCGTACTCGAATTAGCGTTCATCTTATTTCTATGGAAACCAATAAATCAGGTGGGGATTTAGGAGGTAATGATAATTAAGGGGAATGGCGGCACGCCTATTACAAACACCGGAGGATCGGGTACAATCGCGGGAGTCCTCGGTGATGCAGCGCGCAGGTCAGCTGTCAAGAGAGTTTCGGTGGCGCAGGCAGCACTCAGCCTGGAGGACAGGATGGAGGCGCTGGAAGCCCGCGTGGAGAGGGAGTTCCTATAAATGAGGAGCCTCGTCAAGGAAATACATCTCAAAGATTGTCAATGACAACCTTCCGGTTCTAGACAAAGCGCTTGACGACCTCGAACAAAGCAGGAAGGCGTGCACAAAAGTCCAGCGCAGCGTGGAGGCATTGCCGGGGGTGGTTGGAAGTCTCCCCCCAAGGAAGTCATCGGTGGAGTCCTCTAATATGCAATCTGTCCCGGATGGGGCGTGAGCGTGGTGGGTTTGCCGATGGTGGAAAAAAGAGGAGCCTCCAGAGGATGGGTAAGAAAGAAGAGGAAGGAGCCAGCGCCCACTTGGGGTAAGAAGGCCAAGGAGGAAGCGCGGAAAGAGAACGGGTCGAGGAAGGAAAAGAAAAAGAAGAAAAGAATAAAAGAATAAAACGGAGAAAGACATTCTGGGAAAGCTCTGGTTCCGGTTCCGATGCCGACACCCGGCCGATCAGCGGCTCCTGCGAGGAATACCAACCCGGAGACCATATTTTAAGCCCGCGGCGAGGAAGACATTTGCGGACGTACTGAAGTATACTGTCCGCAAAGCGGTCAACCTTGAAAGCTGTCGGGCCAAAACTGTCCTGCAGACTTGGTCCAGGGAAGTCCTGTTGGAACTCGGGCGTCAAGGAATTGGTCCCTAGAGCAACTCTAGAGATCAGGGAACTTTATATTTACACAACTAAGGAGGAGCCGTCAGGAAAGATCTAGGTCGGCAGGGTGAAGGGCACGATCCGCGACGGTTCACGCTATCCAGGAGATGGACGCGGCCCGGGTCACCGTATGGGTGACCTCTCTCCAATATACATTAAGTCCGGACATGAATGCAATTCAAATTATCGACAGTCAATTTCCTTCGGAATTTTAATCATAAGCCCAAACCTAGAACTATAAGTTAACATAGTTAACATGACAATGGATAAACCCAGTTCTGGAGGCCGATCATCAAATGTCCTTTGATAGAAGCAAACACAAAACGTTTCGCGTTAGCAAGAATATGCTAACTATGCATCTTATGATGTTCTTTCAAGGCCAGGTATGAAGAGAAAGCAGAGTTGGGTTACCTGTCTGTCTAATAAAGGACAGTTGCAAATTAGAGTGGGAGTGTTGGAGTAAGGTTTTTGCAGAACTAATTAACATAAATAGTAAGTTTATCTATATAGAAAGAAACTTCAAGATCTGGCACAGGAAGTAATATACATTGCGTCCTGTTGTGGATGCAATTCAAATTATCGACAGACAATTTCCTTCGGAATTCCAATCATAAGCGAAAAACTGTAAGTTAACATGATAATGGATAAATCGAGTGCTGGAAGCCGGCCATCGAAAGGAAGTGAAATATCCTTCGATGAAAGTAAACACGAAACGCTTCTCGTCAGCAAGAACATGCTAACCATGTATCTTATGATGTTCTTTCAAGGTCAGGTATGAACAGAAAGCAGAGTTGGGTTACCTGACTGTCTATTAAAGGACAGTTGCAAATTAGAGCGGGAGTGTTGGAGTAAGGTTTTTGCAGAACTAATTAACATAAATATTAAGTTTACCTACAGGAAGAAACTTCAACATCTGGCACAGGAAGTAATATACATTGCGTCCTGTTGTGGATGCAATTCAAATTATCGACAGACAATTTCCTTCAGAATTCCAATCATAAGCCTAAACCTATAAAACATGATAATGGAAAAATCGAGTGCTGGAGGCCGGCCATCGAAGGGAAGTGAAATATCCTTCGATAGAAGTAAACACGAAACGTTTTTCGTCAGCAAGAACATGCTAACTATGTATCTTAGGATGTTCTTTCAAGGTCAGATATGAGCAGAAAGCAGAGTTGGGTTATCTGTCTGTCTAATAAAGGACAGTTGCAAATTAGAGCGGGAGTGGAAGATTTTTGCTCAACTAATTAACATAAATAGTATGTGTAATCCCTCTAACAACTAATCAGAGAAATTCGTTTGTTTTTTAACTCATCAATATAAGGATTCAGTATAAAATTGCTTCAGTAACAGATATGCATTTTTATCATTTTAAATGTTTTCACTATATTTTTAACCTAAAAATAGCAAATTACAATAAAAACATCTCACAAAAAAAGTGGTAGGTACTTTTGGGGTGGCGTAAGATTAAAAATTGTTTTATAACAATTTTACTTTATAATTCTTTATTACAAATTATAATATTTTAAGATGGAATTTGCGTCAATAAATTTTTTATGCCTGAATTTTAGATCAACTCCACATAAATAATTTTATGGGATTTAAAAATTTTTCTAAACGAGTCTCAATAAAGTAAAATTTCATATTTTGTATATTTTTTTTATATTGCAAAGAAGATTGTTTTTAAATTTTCAATCAAATTACATGGAACATTAGTCGATACGAATCACTGTATGATACAAGATCGTTCTATTAGAACATAATTTACGTATCCTTTATGTAATTTTCGGTAGACGAAAAAATTTGTGTCATTCACAGTTTAAGAACGGTAGCGTAGTAAACTATTCTTTGTTCCTCGTATCGATACAAAAGAGATTATGAGACATAAGACTGTCTGATCATTTTCTTTAAAAACAGGCAAACTAAAAATAATAATTTTGAAATCAGCTAACCAGACACTTTAAGACCACAAACCAAGAAAGAGAAAAAACTTTGTTGTTGTTTTTATGTGTCTCAATCGTATTGTAACTAAAATAAAATAAATTCATATACATATATTTATATGTAGGTATATGAATATAAATTAAGAAGGGTTCAATTAAATTGTTAATTTATTTTATTTTAACCTCGTTGTACCTAATTAAAAAGATTCCACTAAAATTACAAATTGGGCAATACCTGATCATATTTTGTATAATTCACTTGAAGTAAACCGAATTAGCGCAAGTGAGGCATTTAACAAAACTCCAACAAAATTAAATGGCAAGATTAAAGTGAGTAGAGGCTCTTAAAGATGAACGGCTAAAAGATAATTAAAGTAAACTCAACACCGTTATCTTGCCGATGAATTAATTTGTAAAATTTGCATATCCTGTGCAAAAGCTCGGATACCTAGATCTACCTGAGCTGTTTTACCTAAGTGTTCTCTCGTCCTAAGGTTTAACGAAGTTATTAAATTCGAGACGCGCTCCTTAGTTAAAAGACTTTCTGCGCAGCTATAAGTAATATTTATTTCAACGGTGCTAGAAGAGGGTGGGCATGAGGAGTCTCATTAAATTATCTACTTCTTACGTCTAATACATTAAACCTAAAAAGTATCTTAAGTTGGCTTGCCTGCAACCACAAGAAGGAAAGGTAAATAAATTGTTGTCACGTGGACGAACTCCAAATATGTAGGTACAGTACAAAGTTTCCTGAGGACTAGTCAAGCTTTTCTTTTCATTTAATTTCTGTATTACATAACAAATGACTTAGGCACCTGTGTATTCTGATACTCTTAAGCCTTAGGAATTGAATTCTGAAAAAATTTATACTTTATTATTGTAAAAATAAAATTAAAAAATACTGTCAGAGAACAGTGTATAAAAAAAATCGCCTATATCTTATATCATTTAATCTAGGTATAGGGCTTAATTTATCTATACATATGTTCATATCTTGGTGGTTGGTGCTTAGGTGTAGTTCTAAGGTAGAGAAATGCCACGGCAAAACCAAGATCATTTTGAGAACATTGTTTTGAGTGATTTGTAGTTTATGATACGAGCGCAACGATATCGATAACATAATTGCTTTAAATATAGCTTAATGGCTGAACTTATGAAAATTGACTTTCTATTTATAAAGGAGCACATTGTCTTTATCAATAAATTTATCCCTGCATTGGTGCTATATAATTGGCAAAAGTATGTGTTTTATCTAGTTCGATTTCTTAATATTTCACACGATCTTACCAAGGCATTTCCTGGTTATTCAGTTTAAGCTTAGCATTCGGTAGAAAACATTTTTCCTCCTTCGTGTGAAGTACATCACCTGCATTTTAATAGAATTTATTTTTATTTTCCACTTGTGGAAGTACTCAGAAAAGAAACTATGTCAAGACTGAGCTGTTTGCATAAATATCAGCCACATCTTCATGTGAAATAAATATGACGGTATCATCCGGAAATATAGAGGATGAACAATTTGGTGTGTCAAGAAAATGTTACAGACTATGGAGAATTGGTTCTAGTGGCGAGGTACGAAGATTCTGTTCCTGTATACATACCTTTAAGCACCGTTTGCTGAGGATCTTATACCCTGTTGGAAATACTCCTTAATGTCAAGTTCTTCAGTGTTCGGCTTTAACTTATTTTTCAGGATATCGAAATATAAGTATTCGTTTGATGTATTCTAGATTGCAATTCTTTCCCAAACTTTCGACTTCTGTAGCAAGTTTTGAGCATTTGCTATCGGATTTTTCTCTATAGAATATAGAACTACATATTTGAGTTTTCCTTTCCATTAATTTAGGGAGCTTTTTTTTTCTTTATTACTATGTTGAATATCGTACGCATCACTATAAGATCTACGATCATTTCATAAATTAATACAATAATAATATATTTTTTCTTCCGGAGAAAACTCTCTATCTCTATCCATAGTATAGCTATTGAATAAAGAGCTTTATATTTTATTTCACAGCTTTATACATAATTTAAAATCTTACATGTTAGACATATTTATACTCTATATTATGTTAGATAAGTAAACATTTCAAAATTATATTTAATTTTGTTTAGTTTTCAAACTTTCGTGAATCCCTGTAGGTACATATATAAAGATTTGCCCACATACAGATCAGGTGTCCTCTGTTATACAAAATTTGGGTCGATTTTGTTGGTAAAATGAATTGGCTCCTAAAACAAAATTGTCCGTATTACATAATAAGAAGAAGACAGCTTTGTCTGTCTTTCACATTATCAAAAACCTGAATTTCCATTTGTAATGACGTTAAGGAGCATTTAAAATTTTACATTAAACTTCAACTAGGGACGACAAGTCAGAGATGGCTGAAGGCCATCCTGACGAAAGGAAGGTATTTTTTTTTCGTTTTAGATAGAATACGTAAAAATTTTAACAAGATAAATCTGTCAAGTCCTCCATTAAGTTTTTTTCACTGTATATAAAAGATACATATATCAGCGTGATTCGTTGGATCGTGCATTCTTGGCAGGATAAATTGCTCCAACAGAATTTCGTTGCGCTAAATCCAAGGATTTCAAAAGGTGTGTTCGTAAGTGAATAAATGAGCGTCTCGAGACTCGAGATAAGCAGAAAATGAAACAAACAATGCTTCTTTAGTTCCATTACTTAAACTTTCATCTTTTCAGCGGGATACCCCCTCGGAGAGATACTATTATGTGGGATCCTTTTATTCGAGCTCCTCGGAGTTGGACAACAAAAGACAAATGATGGAAATAGTGAGAACAAGAAGAAAACTACTATAGCAGCGAGGAGCTAAAAAGAATTGGAACAATCGCCTCTGACGGATTGCTTTTATTGCATCCCCTTGATAAACAATGCGGGGGAGTCGATTTCATGTTAACCGCTCACTATATAAATATAAAGTATACTTTGCAGGGGTGAAAAAATGTGGAGACATGAGAAAAGGTTTCACGTCCGTGCCTATGACTCGGACAGCTCAAGTGGTTCTTGTTTACGGCCGAATGAGGGCCAGCATCATAACGCTAGGGTCAAGGGGTTTCAATTACAATGGAAATATTTTCCTTTCACCCTCGCTGCAACTCTTCCCGGCTTTCTTTTGTAACTTCAGAATATTCCTTTTACTGTCAAAGTGAATTTGTTTTGGAATGCTTCCAATTTATCTCTGGTAATTTAGGTTTTGTTCAGGAAATTGATACAACTTTTTCTTTTTATTTTCCTTTCCTGCCCTTTTTAATAACCAACAGGAAGAAAGCTCCCAATGAATTTTTATTGAAATTTGAGAATCATGAAAAAAAATAGTTTTACTTCTACAGGTATACCCTACCTACTTATATTATTGATCCAGCTGAGAAAATGTTTTATAGCGTATTTTCCTATCCAGCTAAATTGAGTCGTAAGCCGTGTTCGCTTTCTGCCAGAACCTTGGGAAAATGATTGACGCTACAAAAGTCTTGAATGACGATAATCATAATTTATTACTCGGCTAATTGGAAAAGTCTCTGCGGGCGTGATTAATGATTAGTTCACGTTTTGCTTGAATGCGAATATACCCGACACCTCTCCTCCATGGCGCTTTTGCCCATTATGAGCATTGGCTTCCTTAATGATCTGCTTTCATCTCATCTCATTTCATTTTTCAGGCTTCCCTCATTTTTCTCTCTTATATAAGGCACATATTTTCTCACGTTATTCAGGTATCTGGCTTTGGATATTAAAAATATTTAACCTTCAAGAGAATTTGTATCTAATACCGATTTATTAAATTTTATTCATAGTTTCCGATAGTTTTTTACTTAATTTTATAGTGTGTTTTTGACAGTCTAACGTACAGCAGAAAACATAAATATAAGAAAGTCACTTTTATTTTTAAATCAAATAGTAAATAAATAACGGAACGAATTTTATTTGGGTATCAAATATTGTTTTCCCATTCAAATAATAAAACTCAATCAAATAATGATTATTCTTGGATATTAAAAATAATGAGGTGGATACCCACAGTAAAAAGGATTTTTATTTAACTTAACAAAGCAAAATTTTCATCCAACAAACTTGCTTTGTAATCGAAACCAGTAGCAATTAGAATGCAGAAAAATCTCGTTTTACATTTATTTTTATGGGTGCAACTGCAATTAACCGAAATGCTGCTTGGTATAAAATTGTGTACTTAATTATTATTTCCCCATAATAATCAACAACAATATTGGCACCTACATATATGAATGTATGTATTATGGGAAAAGCATCTCTTTTACTGTAAGCTTTAAAATATTACAGCCGTATTCATAATAATATCTTAAAATAGGTTTTAAGCGTCCATTACTTACAATACAACCCTCTTTAAGACTAGTGGGCGTTTTAAATGCATTATTCATAAATTCACTATAAAGTCTTTACAACCAAAAAAGAATTAAAGTAGGTTTTAGCGTTCTTAAATTGAAATAAATGTGTCAAAAGCCAGGATTTTTTGAATTGATTGATTGAAGAATAGGCGTGAGCCTTCTGTAAATTCTCTCAACTTATAAAGCTGTTGTAAGAGTGTTTTACCGATATTGGATGTTTATGAATAACATTTTAAGCACTTTCATTGTAAAGGCTTTATAAGTTATCTTTTAAGTTTTAATGAATACGACTTCTAATTTCATTTTCTATAATTCTTCAACCGATAAAATGGATATTTCCTTTCCGCTAACCGTTTGTCTAAGAAACGACGAAATGCTTTAGTTGATAAATTGATATTGTTCTATCCTCTTTAATATATTTGCAAGCTATTATAAATAAACTATCTTCTTACATTCGTATTCATTAAAACTTAAAAGTAACTATAAAGCCTTTACAATGAAAGTGTTTAAAATGTTATTCATAAACATCCAATATCGTTAAGAGTATTTTAACAGAACAGCTTTAAAAATTGAGAAAATTTACAGAAGGCTCTCACACCTACTTTAATCAATCGATTCAAAAATTCCAGGATTTTGATACATTCAATTTAAGAACGCTAAAACGTACTTTAATTCTATTTTTGTTGCAAAGATTTTATAGCTAATTTATGAAGTCTTAAAGAGGTTTGTAACTAATGAACGCTTAAAACCTACTTTAAGATATTTTTATGGATGCGACCGTTAGTGTATATGTAGGTATTTAAATTTTTAGCTTCATTATAGTAATAACTAAATCAACAACTACCTTGGATTTATGCATTAACATTCTTTTGGTATATTCCACACGTGGATTCCTTGAGGTTTTGTTAAGATTTCTAGGCATTAGACTTTTGTATACCGAAGTAATCAAAAATTTATTTGATTTTTTTTCAACCACTAAAGGTGTGAAAGGTGTGCATAAACATATGTATATATACCTACCTGAGCAATTGATTATTTGGCGTAACTAAAATTTTATTATCTAATCTGTTCTTCCAAGAAACTAGGCTATTTGGATTCAGTGCCTGAAACATCTATAAGTGTTGATACTTTAAAGTGTTACATAGCTATTTCTCAATAAGGTGGGTGCCCCAAAATGCAATTAATATTTAAATGTTTTTCAAATTTTTTAATAAATTATATTAAACTAAAATTCGTTTACCTACTTGGTCTGAATCTACAATAGCAATAGTAACTAAAAAACCATGAAATTAAAAAAAACAAAATGATTTAATAAAAGATAATAATACTTAATAAATAATTAATAGTGACAATAATGGAAAAAAGGATCTTTTCACGGTAGCCAAAAGGAAGAAGTAGATTTAATTGTGGTAAAAATGATTTTTACATACGAGAATTTAATGCTGAATTCCTCATCCCCTTTGCGAAAATTAGTTGAGACATTGCCATGCATAACATACATAGCCAAATTTAATCAAAATCTATTAAGAAATATACAGTCTACATAGAAATAAATTAAAATATATAGTGGAAAGCCCCAAACAAACAAATTTTATTTTTGAAGTATACGACCTCTAAAAAATGAGTTTTGGCATCATTCATTTTCGGAAATTTTTTCATCAAGTAGGCTGCAATAGGTAATAGTGCAACGCATTAATAGAAATAAGACTGAAACTTAAATGCATACTTTTAAGTTTCGATAAGTCTCATTTAATGAAAACTGAATAGAAATGATAACTTCTTTAAATTGCATTCAAATTCTGAATATTTATAGTTATTGGAGTTTTGGAGTTTTTCCGGAAGCGATTGAGCTTAAAGTCCCTTCGCGAATTTCGATAAAATGTTGTAAAAAGGTTCATTTAACATTAATATTGACGAATATATAACAAATTTTTGGCGGTAACTTGTACTGCCCATTATGTTAATTCGACTTATCAACACATTGGTCACATTTTGTACGAATATACAGAAAATCGTTTTTGGAAAATATCACTTTTCAAAATGTAAAAATTAAGTAGCTCAAGAATAACAAAGGGTCTTTAAATCAAAATTAGTGAAGTTTGAGATCTCCTGAATTAAAGCAAAAAGAAATTTCCATTACAAACTTTGTTTTTTTCCAAAGTTTGTGATCTAATTGGAAATTTCCATTAGGTGTCTAATTAAATGATATCTACCGAAAACTTTTGTCAGGACCTTCAATAGGATCTATCCAGTAGAGGAATGAATTTAACGCTCGCCAGAAGGCAACACATTCCCCAGGTCGTGTCATTAAAATTTCAGTGAGTCGGCCAGAACAATGTCTCCCTGTGCAGGTGGGGAGAAACCAGGGATCACTATCATGAAAAAGGTGCTCCAGACACATAATAAATTGAGTGTCCCATTAACACGTCTCTTCAAGGCACTTCCATACCTTTTCCTGTCCTGTGGCTTGGGAGTAAAAAATCAATACCAGCGGTAAATATATCATAAAGTTGTTATGCTCTCACCTGGGAGCATACCATCCTGCGAGGGTCCTTTCACGTGCCTGTGGCTCTGGCACGGACTGAGACCACTTATAAAAATGCGAAATCGCTTTCAAGAAGTCCTAATTAATTTAAAAATGCATCGCTCGCTTCAATTATGGACGCAAAAGGATGCAACGATAGGGAGGGGGGTGATATTTAAAAAGTAACCACAAGGTACTCACGTGATGACTGCAATTATCGTTCCTGTTCAGGTGGATCCGGTTTTATGCGACACACACAACCGGGAGTCGCAGGGACGTGTTTCAGAGACAACAATTCAAAGGATGAAGATATCCAGCGGCGGCATGGGGTGGACTCAGAAGCGCGGGGTAATCCTTGAGCCCGGCAGGATGCTCCTAGTCCTAGCTAGCTGCTGCCTGGCGTCGGGTACGAACAAAAGAACTCCCTTTCATACAGAATGAATGATTTGCACACTTTTCGAACAGAACCATTTAACAAAGGACGAGAACAGCCTTGGCACACTTTTGGGACATTTTGGGGCACCATTCACACATCCTGCGAGTATCGCACGGAGGGCGCTCCACTGCCGACGGGTCGCCACAATCGCACTGGAGATGCAGATTGGCGACCTCCGGGGGGCGACACGTTTTCCTTCTGATTGGCAGTTTTACAGGTAAACACAAACGAATTTGAGCGACTTGCGAACTCGTATTGGCTTTTTAGCCTCTATATTATTATTTTTCGCGGGGATTTAACTGGTCGCTGCCACCGATATTCCGCGGCTCAAACAAGCAAAGAAAGCATTTTTTTTTATTTTATTTTATTTTTTTTTACATTCGACTTTTACGGGTGTACGGATCTCAAATTAATCAACAATTTTTATTTGATGAAAGCACAATTTAATGAATTGTTTGTCTAAGAAAAGTAAAAACGCGCTGTGCAAAATTGTGTGTTGTGTGTGCATGCGAGCCAACTATGATCGAACACTACATGACAACGATGAGAGATGATGAAAATTTCGTTCAACCACTTACCCACACAGAGGCGCGCATAGTTGACACTGTGTCGCCGTGGAAAAGCGTTTTCCACACCAACACATTCGAGGGGCAGGTGGAACGAATTTTCCCTCTGCCAATCTCGAGATGCTCGCGCGAGATTTTCCCTCACTGGTCCATTATAGATTCATGCTCCCCAGAAAAGCTTTGGGGCCTCCTGCTCGGAGGACAGGCGCTCTGCGGAGCCCCGCGCCGCCAGTGATGTAGAGCAAACTTGGAAGATTTCGAAAATGAGTCGATCAGCTGCTGGGTGATCATTCGAACTAAGTGGTTGTGTCGATGCGATCCGCGATTAATCAATTTTAACCATCAAAGTTCTCCTCCAGCACAGAGGTGGGAGCCACTTAATCTGTAATTTTAATTCGGCCTTTCTATTTTTGTATTTCCCTTCCTTTTTCCGAGTTTTTTTTCGCTAGAAAATTATTGGCAACATCAATCTTCGAACCACTCCTTGGTTGATCTTGAATATTATGTTATGACTAATCTTAATACATTTAATAATATCTCCAGCCCAGGCATAGCAAGGCTCCTACAAAGTATATTTAGTTATTTCATTAAAAGACATCTGCAAAAACGCGAACACTTATACATAGAAAATTTTACAAGGGTCCTAGGTCAACAAAATTACCCTAGAGCACAAATTTACCCTTGATAACTGAAAATTTAATAAACTGCTTTACATTTGCCCACTTGGTAGTCTACTGCAACCCTACAGTAAATACCAGGGAAAAAGAAAACAGAAGTTTTAGGCCTAAATTGAATTCAATTAACTTTATTCAAAATGTCGCTCAAAGAAATGACAATAAGGTATTGCAAATACTTTTATTTTAATTTAGTGTATTTTTAAAATATTTCTAAAATATAAAATTGAAATAGTATGTTGAAAATTAATTGCAACGAATTTGCACAACTTTTAAGTTAAAAAAAACTCCCACAAAATTTCATGGATATTCGTGAGGTGACAAAATCAATCTGTCCCGAGTTTTATGTTTCGAATCAATTTAAATATTAATAACAAAATAATAAGTATACTTCTATTTCGTTTATCTCGCAACCGAGAAAATATTCAGGTTAAATATACATACAATCAACTTACACTTAGGCATATGTTCATTTAATTAGTTAATACATAGACACACATAGACCGTAATTAAGCAAATTTTATTTTGGGGTATTTTTTAATTACTATAAGTATTAGGTACAAGCCATTTTCTATTATACCAACCAACGTCTTAACGGTAACTTCGATTTTATAATAGTGAAGAAGGAATTATTTCAAGGATGTCTTGTAAGGGATTTTTCTGGTAGCTCTTGAATTATCAGAACACTAATGTACACTATGGACAACAACAAAAATGTCTTGAAATTCACCCAATGGGAGAATTTCTCCCCAAGTAATCTTCTTTACGTGTGCATTCTGGAATCTCAGAAATAATAAACAACAATAGCCCCAGTCTCCGCACGTCATGTACAGCTGTAAGAAACGCCACTGCTTAATTTGTTCCTTGCAGACGAAACGACGCCAGGCTCTTACAAAAGCTTTCGTAAATAATGGCATCATCCGTAAATGTTTACCTATATAAATACATTGGGGAAAACTCCATCCCTTCTAGCAACTGCAGGTGAATCGGAGGCACCCAATTAGTTATGCGAAATGAAATGTAAAAAATTGTAAGTTGTAATTTGCAAATGGATTTTAAGCTATAAAGAGTGCCACGTGCGCATATACCTGCATTTATATGATTAAACTCACTAATATATGCACGAAACACAAATAAAAATATTTTCCAATGCTTTGTGGATACGAAAACTAATCTACAACTTTACTCCAGCATCCCCAACATAAAGAATTTACGGAGCACCAGCATCATGGCCTAATTGTGGACCGCATTCAAAATGCGCATGCTGCTGGAAAAGCATCAGCTTTGATTGGAAAAGTGTTCCATATTACGCTTAAAAAGTTTTCCTTTTTCCTTCTCTGTTTTGGTTGTTTTTCTTTTCCCTGATCAACCTATATTCTGCTCCGAATATGTATTTTGGTCTTAATTTACAAGGGACCTATGGACGTCAGAAAGAAAATAAAGGAGCATCTTCGGAAGTTGTTTAACGTGCCTCTTATTTACTTTGTTTTCAATTTAAAATCGCAAGGATCCGTTTGCTTAGGATTTTATTAGAACGAACCTGCAGAAAAGACCTATTTTTTTTTTTTATAAAACTTGATAGACCCACCTATATGCACTTGTCCATGACATCGAGACAATAAATTACTTATACCCTTGAAAAAATATGAGATAGCAAAGTCCGAGTTCTAGGCAAAGTGATCATATTTCGTCCAAAATAGCTGCATGGTCTGCCATTATTATATATCTTTAGAATATTTTTTCATAGTTAGCTTATATAGTTTTCAACATATTAACCCTAGAAACGTTTAAAAAGTTGATTTTCGATATAATCTTTCGAAAATCTGTAAAATAATCAATATTGAGTCTTTTAACTAGTCAGAAAACAAAAAGATAAAAGCAAAGACCCCGACTGCAGTAATCTCAGATTATCAAAAAGAAAGAAAAACTAATAACTGTTTATAAAATATGACGCCAATCAATCATCAGAAAAAAGAATTACCTACATATGTTCATTGAACCAAATGTTTTTAATCATTTCATTCAAGTAATTTTTCTCCCACTTCAAAAATACCATCGCTGATATAAGCAATTATTTCATTATTTTAATGTTGGAGGCCTTAATAAGGAGATATATGCATTGATTAAAAGCAATCCATTCTTGATTAATATGTGGTGTATGTACATTTCATTTAAGCAATTATATGATTTTTTTAAATGTTATGATCTATTACGAACGAGTTATTGATTTAAATTGAACGTTACGTTCAAATCAAAAAATTGTCTATTATTACTATGGTGATTTCTCTTTATATAAAGTTTAGAGTATTTCGCACAATTTAATAATTGTTTTCTTACGATTACAGAATGAATGCAATTTAAAGCAATATAAGGTCTCTCTTAGAAAAGCGCCTTTACGAATATTTGGTATGAACGTTAATTGTTTGGAAAATATTATTTATTTCTAGTTTTCGTTGTCAAGCTACGTAGACTCGATTCGAAAAAATGTTTACAGAAACAAAATCGTAAAGAAATGTTTGTTCTATTCTAAGATACTTAATATTTAAAAGTTGTTGGACCGGATAAAGCCAATTCTGTATAAGTAGGGAGCTGTGTTCAGAGTCTGAACAAGTGCTGGGGATTCTGAAAAATACTATTCCATTCCTAATGTCTTAATTTTATGAACTTGTTGATAAACATAAATTAATTAAACTTTAAAGCCAACAAATTCAACATATTAAGTTTATAGATTTACCTAGTTCTGAAAGAGTTCAATAGTCCTTATATATGTATTTTCAAATCGATAAAGTTTTATCGCCCCGATATCACTATCACTTTAATAATTTTACCAAATTCTTAGAATAATTATAAAATTTTTGTAATGCATTTCTCTATGCACAATATATTTACATAAAAATCTCACTCAACATGAGCCGATTTAAATTTCTTATGTGGAACTATAGCTGTTGTGTCGTGATGCTTAAAATAAGTAAATCGCTTTTAGAACATTAATTGTGAGGAGCCAAACGATTTCAGCCAACAAGCCAGATTATAGTTTTGAGTTTTATTGTTGCGCCATCAGTATAGTATTAGAATACCCCTGAATTGTCTCGGTTCGCGAACACTGATGACTATAATTTTCTGAAATGCTCGATTATTTTCAAAGAAATGTGTTCTAACGCAACTTAAAGTTTTTGGCAACTTAAATGCTATAATATCTGTATGCTTACTCATTCACTGAGAGTTCACCATGTGCTTAAATTAGTATATAACACTGTCTACTATCTTTAAAGTAGTTCAATCACTTAAGAAGTCTTAAATTTGTTTCGTTAGCAGGCCTATTGCCAAATGTAGTATTTTATGTTGTATTATAATATTTAAGAATTTAAAATCAAATGAATTTTTTGACACTTTTATTTGCATGACATAAAAGCATTAGATATACCTGCTTAAAAAATCAAATTACACCATATTTTATCAAATTCCAATGGAAAATTAATGGACACTAATTTATTCCATACAGTGACACATATACAAATTATCTAGATTTCTGTCCACCAATCATTGTCAGTGAGTTTTCTTTTATTTTCGGTGCGGTCTGAAATCTTTGTGACAAAACCATTCGCGAAATTTTGTTACGCAACTTAAGAAAACAAGCAGCATAGAATAAAATGACGACTGCTCCACCAAGATTTACTTGGATTGGCACCGCAATAATTAGAACATGAATGCGTCATGGCCCAGCCCGATTAGATTGCGACTGCTCTGGTACAATAAAATCCTTCACGTCTGCATTGCTAACATACATAATTATATATTTCTGCATCGAGTTGGTGTCGCTGATCATTTGCCAAATAGAACTTGCGGCACACGACTTGCAAAAACCATGCGCAATAAGACAAATATGTATCTTGTCTTGACGGACAGCGCAGATGTGGACTAGACCTGCAGAAGCACTCCGATCTTGAGTAATAAAGCTTCTGCTTCTCGTAAAGGATATGCCAGGAATTCGTAAAGATACTAATTTAGTACTATTCAAAACGAATGAGAAAAACCTGACACTTCCACTAATTGACCTTTTTGATTTTCTCAAGACAGTTGCCATGCTATTGCAAAAGGAGCAGATGTGCCCATTTTGACACGTGCCGATTTGACGTGAAAATCTGCTTTTTCATAGACTTGTCTTCGTATTTATTTTGGAATACATTGAGCATAATTTCTGTAAAAGCCTAATTAGCCGGTCTTTTGGAAGTTGAAATTCCCCGAAATATTTTTAATTTCATATATTTCAATGAATGAGACATAAAACAAATTATTTGAACTATCACTATTTTATTTATTTAATCATGGAATTTTTCAATTTTAACTCGCCACTTAAATCTACTAAGAAAATGAAATACATCAAAAACTGTTACCACCATCAAAATCCGAAATGATTAATCTGCAAAAAAGTTATCTCAAGAAATATGTAAATTGCAACATTGGAAAATTTTACAAAAAATACGATGCTTGTTCATGAAATTTATTTAAAAATAAGAAGTTTTCAAATACATATATTACTTTGTACAAAACATTGCAGGCAAATACCTAGATTTGATGGCGTTTGAGGTAATTCTTAATTTCACCGTTTTTTAAATAAAAAAATTGGTTAATATCCATCCAATTTATCGGCTGTTATGATATTATTTTTCCATAAATATAATACAAAATTGTGCAGCATCGGTTATATTGAAAAGCTTAACTATTGCTCGGAGGTGCGCTATTTCATTAAAAAGGATCGTAATATTGAGTCAAAACATTTTTCATAAAATTACCTTTTAAATTTAGCAAACTTTACTTCAGAGTTCTGCGCTGGATTGAAAGTTTTAGATACCAAATGTATAATAATCCACTCCCCTTACAGGAAAATGAGGTCAAATTCAAACATATGACAATTATAAATTTGCATAATACCTTTAATCCGGTTAAATACTCAAAACAACTTTAGTATTCCATACTTGATGTAAAACTTTTTATAACCATCTGATATATGACTTGGACGCTGTGGGGTACAATTGCACGTCTACGGGGGTTTTAATGCTCGTATACAACTATCGTTAAAACCCCAAAAAGTTCAGTAACAGGTGCTTTGAACGGCTCTAGGTCCTGTAAAGCGAAGAATTAATGGTGCCCTCATGTTAAAATATACCCGGGCAACTTGAGCGTTTAAGGGAGAGATAAGCAGCTACGAGGATAGGACAAAGCAGGAAAAAGTGGGCTTCAAGCACTTAGCTTAGAATTTTCAAATATTTCATGCCTTTTTAGTCCACCTGAAAAGAAAGCACGATTCGGGTATGGCACACAAATAAAATATGTTATTATTTTTTCCTTAAGCACACCTTGCGATGCCATTAACAAAATTTACGTTTCGGTTAATCAAAACCCATAAAATGTAATAATGTCACTACTTTGTGACTCTTGACAATTTAATTAGAGCGAACGGAGGTAGGGATGTGGTTTCCCTTTTAGCGTAATTTAAAAACAAAAATTATTTATTTGGTATTTCAGGAAATTGAATACTATTAAAGCGCTGTTTAAATACAGCACGGGTCAAAAAGTTAGTGCAAGGATTGTGAATTACAGCTTTTATCTGCGAAAAAGTTTAACTCCATTATCATAAAAAAATTATCCACTGGAAGTCCTTTCTTATCCGGATTTGTGCAGTTTTGATTTAATCAAATACTGTTCACCCCTGTAGCCTTGTTGCCTTCCATAATGAAAAGAAAATTGCAGAAAGGAATTAATTAAATTTTTCTTAACGAACACAAAGAACAATAAAGTTGTATAAGCTGACCTATGTCTACACCGTCTTTTGTTCATTTTCTAAAAGGAATGTTGCAATTTGCGAAATTATTTCTTAAATTTATCTATAGAAGCTATGTCGACGTAACAGAGGCCCTTTCAGTTCGCTGGACTTGCTGGACTTTTACTGTCTCTTCTAAGAAGTCAGGATTTGCTCTAAAGAAACAATCAAGCAGTTTTAAAAAGTATTTTATTTCTTTTGGGGATGTTCCTACATTTTTTTGATTTTCTAGCTATCTAGTTTTCTTTTGTATTTTAAAGCAAAAGGAAAATATTGCTTTTCTGTAATAGCAAGGTAATAGCAAGTACATATTATATTTGCGAAAATGTATTTTAAATTATGGATATTATTTTCAAATTCTTATCTTATGCTGTTTTCATTATAAACAGCTTAAGCTTTTATAAAAACAAAGCGTTCTGGAATAAAAAAATATTCGTGATTTTCCGAAAACAAAATCTGCTTTTACTAGGTTATATTTTATATTGTTTATACCAAGAGTGCAGAAAACTCATGTCTCGATCGACACTGAAAAGTAGATAAGCTACCTACATATAAATAGTTATAGTTATAGTAAATTTGTTTTCATGACATATTTTGGCTAACACCAATCCTATAATTTCCCCTACTTTCAACTTTTTTCCTGTTCTATAAAAGCCCTTCCAACAGAGCGTATCTCAAAAAAAAAACTTACTCATGCCTCCAATCTTGTGTGATGCTGAAAAGTTCACGGTTTTATGACTTTTCTGGCAGAGTTTCAAAAATGTCTGCTTTCCCACACATTTTGTCACATCTGAAAGGTTGAATGTTTGAATATTTTGAATTGCTTAGATTTTCCAATGTAATCATAAGACAACCCGCCTCTCTTGCAATACATAAACTCATGCGGTATGTGTCCACGCGGCTCAAAATGATAAAAGCTTAAGTAGGCACTCTTTCCAATTCTAAAAAAAGGAATGGACTATAATATGTTCTTAAAATATCTTGATAGTTTTAACCCAGCTTCTTCTAATTAGACACTACGAATTTTATGTTTGAAATGGCATTAAAGTTCTTCAATTCAAACAAAGTATTTTTTGAAATGTACAGGACTTATACCCATTTATTCATATAGAATAGAATTGCAGAACCTAAGTACCCCCAAAACGGGTTTCAAAAAACGAATATAAAATGTTTGGTATGCAATTTTATGATCCGCAAATTTCGTTAACCTCTATCGACTTCACGATCAATAGAAAGCGAGATTTTCACGATAAACTTATTTTCGTGACTTAACCTGGAATATCTCTAAACTTTTTACATGTTGATCTAACGAAGATTTACACCAAAATTTAGCTCACTAAGGTTTTTCGCAAATGAAATTATACCTACTTAAATTAAGAATGTTGTGAATGTCTGTCTGATCCCTCTTCTTATTTACTTTGAAATAAAAGACGACTTGCTGTAAACATATTTGGACAGAAATTTTTGTTTTTCAGATTTATTCTACGGGCAATCATTTCTGATACCGCACTATATTTTGCATAATTCGCATGTAAATTTTCTTTGAAAATTGGGTCTCTATTGTTTGTGCACCCCAGAGGACTGCATTTGCTATTGATAGGCACGTTAAAATTTTGGCGTCCTTCGTGCAGGCATATACTGCAAAACGCCTGTGGTCATGAAAATGCTATCAATTTGGTGGTATTAGAAATTTCTGTTAGGTTTCCCCTTGTTTCTGAAAATCGGCTTATTGCTAAAATACTGTTTGAATAATCAATAATAATTTGTTTGCCCTTATCAATTCCACTAACTTTGCCCACGTAGTTCTAATAATTTAATTCGAACAAAACTATCTGAGCAAGACCATATAATTCAAACTAAAGTTTTGTGCTTATTTGAAGTGAAAATATTTTAGAATTGATAATTATGCAAGCACAGAATTTCTACGTCAATATTAAAATACCAGTGATTGTTTTCGATGTAAATTTGAATTAATGGAGCGAAATATGATTAAAATATATACATAATATTGAAGCTGCACTATGCCAATTAAATTAATAAAAATTGTAAATGTCTTCTCAAACACAGAAAAGTTTAGAAATTAAAATTTCGAATTGTAGTCGCAAAATATTAACTCATATAGCAATATAGCTTAACTTTTCAGAAATATTATAAACAATTGAAAATAACACTTATTTTAGTCCAAGCTTAAATATCATATGCAGTTGATTTATACATATACCTATTAAATCAAATTTCAGATTGATATATTTCTAAATTTGAGTGTATTTTGAGTTAAATTAAAAATTTACCTTTCAGCGGTAAATTTAAATTTTAAATAAGAAATGTATTGAAATTCAATACAAACAATAAATTATATAAATTAAAAGTTTCTTTGTATAATAATAAAAAAAATCATTTTAAATGAAAGGAGTAAAAGATTCATTTGCGAGAGAAATCACTTTGAATTAATTTTAAATTAAAGACAATTGATTGAATTGTAAAGCACAAATCCTCAAAATAATACTCCTTGCTCACTATACGTCTTTTTATACATAGATTAGGAAACTTGTCTATTTAGTATTAAAAGTACCTACTTTCGCGAAGAAATAAGTAATTGTGTCCCAATTAATTAAAATATCTATTGCACAGGCATCTCCGGCGCATGCCTCTTGTAATGTATATAATTCATTTAACAAATTAAATGTGATACAATTCGCAAGTGAATTCTCAATAAGAGAATTAACAAGAGTTCGAGGTTTGCCTTTCTATCAATTCCTTTCAATAAGCCTCTTAAATTTAATGCTCATTAAAAGTGACAAAGCGTAGCTTAATTTAATACGTTTATATATTTCAATTGAATGCTATAAATATAAGTTATTTAGCTAATTTTTACCATTGAAAAAAATTTATGAAACAGTAGGTACAAGAAAAATATGGAAAGGTAGACCATGATGTTAATAAATCAATGATTTATAAATAAATCATAATTACCCAAGTCTGATGAACTTAACTTTGAAAATATGCATTGCGTTTGTTAATTTTAAGAAATTTTAAGACGTAGTGGTGAAGTTGAAAATAAATCTAATAACCTTATAAATAAATGTTTATATGCGTCTTGTTTAATATACTTACTTCACTTTATCTGTTTACGGAACTAATTTAACAATTTAATTAGACAAAATCAAAGAACCTCTGGCAGGTTAAATTAAATTCACGCATATGGGCCTATTTTAAACAAAGTCCTGCACTGGGATTCCCTAATGATTTAGAGTTTAGAATTTAGAGCTTCTCTAATTCTCAGAAGTTTTGTAACTTAGAGCAAGACCTCGAATTCCCTAAACGACTTAGAGTGATGTATACTAAATTATCGAACTAAATATTACAGTTTTTCATTAAAAATAACGGTGACGGTCACACACCAGAAATCTACATATATAATAAACCAAATTCATACCCTTTAATTATTTCCCTAATCTATAATAATTAATAATCTCAAGAGCAATTAAAAACATAAATTCTGTCTAATATTATATGCATGCCACAACCTCGTCCGATAAAAACTCCTTCATCCTTTCGCCAGCGAGTTTTATTACTTCCTGGAATGGGAAAGACATTCTCAACCGCCGCGCCGGCTACAAACGTTGCCTATTCAGGTCAACATCAAAAGGATACAGATGATAAAATTTTTCAGTAAAGTTGACCTGTTCAGGCGGACGGCAAAATGTACAAATAATCATTCAATATCCGGTACAGTCATATCCCGCGTACAGGAACGGCCATAGCCGGCTTTATTTATGTCAGGTAAGGGTAAACTTGACCGGATATTAACTTCGGAGTAATACAATTATCCAGATAATTAGAACTCCCTGACGTTGACACATAAACAGGGCTATTTTTGATGTTTGATGCAAATTTACGATCGGTGTTTTCAAATTGTGAAGTGCATCGCTGTTTCGTTTGTTGTCACGAAGCTCCTCAATGTGGTCTCTCCACACTTCTATTATACTACTTTTTGTTCCAAACACTTTAACAATTTTCTTTTCTTCGATTTTTCCATACTTTGCAAATGTGCAAACATCAAATAGTTTAGACAGCATTCTCTTTGATAAGTTAATTGCTTTTAATAGGTACATGGGTAATTAATATTACCCAGCAATTTTTGAGGGTATTTAAATACCCCAAATTTACTCCGTTGTTTTGCTGGCTATTTTCAAAATAACCCGAGTATTCTATATGTAGTAACACATATGGAGTAAAAAGGGGATAATTTAAATACCCGGTAAAGTTTACCCCATGTGTATCATGAGTATACGTTATTATTTTTCAATTTTGGGCTCAACGAATCTATTTACTTCCTATTCAATTAATATGTGAGTGAAATCGTTCTAACTTAGACCTCTAAGTTAGAGAAGAAATGTTTAGAGAATCCCAATACTGCTCTAAATTTAGAGTGACCTAATACATTTATTTAATTCACCTAGATAATTACCGAGAGCGCCATTGTTGCATTTTCTTCTAACTTTTGTGTGCACACTGACTCGAACTTAGACTGATTTTTGTTAGAGAATCGCAGATTACTCTAATTTTAGCATTCGACTCTAAACTCTAACTCTAAATCGTTAGGGAATCCCATGAGCTGATTTTTTATTGAAACTGATTTTGCTTTAAATCTCATTTGCCAATATTTGTCTATAATGGAGAAATAATGCGATATCACTTTAATTTAAAGCTACCTCACGGATTTCCAATTCTTGTTTAGTTTTGATTTAAAGTAGCTCATGCATTTATATCGAAACTTTAAAGGATACTTCAATGTATGATAATTTTATGCACATTTGGTTTTAATATGCGGTTTTTAATTTATTTCGTTTAGAATCGTCCCAATAATCAACTTGACTGTGATTGCAAATTGTTTTTTAATTTATCTGTGATTTTTCATTTAAAGAATAAAGTTTTCAGTCTATTGAAAAATTTACCGTCAGTGCAATTAAAATTTTCGTAACAAATTTGAAACTTTAATTGTAAATTTTGAATCCTTTTTACATTGAAGGCTATTTCTGCTTTTGTGCCGTATAAAACCATAAATAAATTCCAATATTTTTGAAAACACACAATTAAAAAGAATTACTATTTGCATCCTCTACTCCTTAATTCCCTTCTTTACGAAAAAGTACATTTACCTACATGGTATAAACAACGCCAAAAATTGCCCACCCCAAATTACTTCAATAGCTCTTCCATTTGCAATTTGGTAGATGTTAGAATAATGCAAAGGGATCAGGAGTTTCCCCTTTAAGCCTTTGCCATTTCAAATAAAATAAAATATCAAAAATGAAAAAAGGGCCACGCGGAAATCGCTATAATTATACGAAATGCACTTCACCTAATCCCTGAATGAAATGATACCGATGATAACAGCTGAACATTTTCATTCTATTTAATAGCCCAACTGGCCATTTCCACCTTTTGCAAATGGCCTTTATAAGAATTGAAGCACAAAATCTGACAATTTGTATTCAAAACTCGCCATTTGTTTGCCGCCTCTTCAACGCTTGAGTGCCTTTTTATTGTTTCTTTCAATTGAGCTCCTAAAATATGACAAGAGCCTGGGATAGCGCCATTATAATGGCGGGTGTGATATTTGAAATTCAGCTGTCACTAAAATATATTTTTTTGAAAGATATGTGGATATGTATATTGTATATATTAATCCGCCAAGCCCTGCTGAATGCACGTTACGATATAAATACAAAATATATATTTAGGTATGTATTCTTGAAGTTGGTTCATTTCCTTTAATGGAGTTTGTTATTTAATTCAGAATAATCAAAAACAAGACGGGATTTGTTCATCGCTATAGTTTTCATGGTATATGAATCACAAGAAATTTTAAAAACTTTACCAAAAAAACGATTGAAATAATGATTTTAAGGTTGTAAGCTATGAGTTTTTGTATGTTCCAACGAATTATTTCTTAGGTTGAAGAATTTAAATTAATGTTTAGTTTTCTCAAAAACAAAACTAAAAAGCCTAACTATGGTTTCAGCATAATATATATTACTGAATTTAATTTAAAGGCTAAATTCAATATTGTTTTATAATTTTTGCGGTTGTTTTCATTTCATATCCAAAAAGAGTATCAATTTAAATAAAGCATCGTATGCAAAGAGGAAACTCACAATAAAGATCTATATTTAATGAAATTCAAGTTTTAGGGATTAAAGAAGATTCAGTATACCTTTATTAAGTAACCAAATTTAAAAAAAACAATACCTAGTAAGGTTTATTTTTTCCTCTCCCGTTGAAAAATATATTTCATTCAATGGCTTAAACACCGCTTAAGAACATCTGGATAACTCTTAAATGTACGAACAAAAGAAATTTTCCACAGGAAGAAATCATCTGCGCAAGAAAACAAGATGAAAAAATAATCAGCCGCGATAAATTATTCTTGGCGGAAAAATAAATTCAAATATAAGATTTATGTGCAAACAGAAGTGACACAAAAGAGCAGCATAAATCATTTTATGCGCAACACGACAACTCGAACATTTATCCAGGAAGCCCGCTTTACATAAATGTCGGACCGACTGTACGCCTCTTCCTGGCTAGAGCACAGGACGCAAATCTCATCCTACGAAGATATGTGAGCGAGAAATTTAGATTCAGATTTCGCAGGTTACATCATGGCTTCGGGTAAATGGTAACGCAATCATTGTTTTTGGCCCGAATACTGATCACATATCCTCCAACTTCTATGAATGAACAATTTTACTGTGGCAACGCAATTTGACGAAATTGTACGCCACAAAAGGGCATGTTTATTGCTAAAGTCGGCGGAAGGAGTCTAGAAGCTCTTTCCATAATTCGAAGGAACTTTCTTCGGTTGAATGCACTGAACTGGAAGTTCTGGAGGACGAAAAAAAAAACACAAAAACAAATAAAATGCTATGAAAGCCATGTGCCCAGAAGAGGTTTCGACTTCTAGTCAATCAGTGTCCCAATTTACTCAAGTCCTACTTCATGTTTTTTCGACTATCCTTGGCTGTGTCTTATGAATTATGTATATTTCGTCCTAATTGATTTTCTGAAACTCATTTTTCCTCCTTTTGGGTCGCCGTTGTATTCAAGTGTGTTCAAAAGAAAAGTTCCCTATGAAGGCCTTAACGACATTGAGCACTCTGCGGGACAGATTATGAAAGCGATGCTCTGTCAATAGTAACGTGATAAAAGCAATGACTCGTGAAAATCTTTCACCCAAATCCCTGACATTTTTTAGGGTACAAAATATTTATATATGCAATGTATCCACTGTACTGGAAAAAAAAGCCGAGAGATTCCGTGGCACGAATACATAAATATAAATCATCGAAGTAGGTAAATTAACCCTTTGTCTGCATTTTGTATACTGTCGCATGCTCATACGGTATTCTTTTACTCGATTCAAAAGCTTTGTGAAAAATCTGAATATCTCATTAAACGAAAAAAAAACGGAATCCTTGAAACCCCGATTTTTAAAGTTTCATATTCCCTGTAGAGATAACATTTCTCAGAAAATTTACTTTATTATTTCTTCTGTTATCCTTAAGAAATACAATAAATTTTCAGAAATTTTCCACCGTACAGCAGCGCACCGTATTTTTTGTCCCAATACTGAAATCTACTCCACCATCTTTTAATCGCATGAATTCGCAATAAACCTCGCCTTTAATTCTCCCTGGCAAACTTTAATGTGCGATGATACTACCCAGCAGAATTCGCAAAAAAAAACCATTTAGGATATACCCACCTCACCTGGCAGGACGTGCTCGTCAACAATCCTCAGTTAAGGGTTGCAATTCTACGATACATTGAACGGAATTCCATGTTGATGGTTAAATTTAATTGCGTTCTGGGAAGAGTACCATCACTCAAACAGGGAACATAAAATCCACCCGAGGAGGTTTTGGGGAGGGTAACGACCCCAGTCCGATGCCATTTATTCGGGTTGTGCAAAACCCAAAATACAGGGGTAAACTTTTTGAATGTACGGGCCAAATATTCGCTCCTAAGTGCTGTAATTAATACCCGCTTAATGTTTCGTCAAAATGTTTGCGGTTGTTTCCCGCCAAACATACTCTCGCAAAATTGAACAATTCGTGTAAGCTACCCTATCCGTGGTGAGACCATGCCCTGTTTTTCTCATAACTTCCTCTTTTAATGGGACTAAGGAAATATACACGATGGAGGATGGAATAAAATTCTTATCGTCCCAATTTGTCAGTAAGAGGTTTAGAGGTAGTTTAGACATTAATAGGAATAGTTAAGCTTTTCATTTCCCTTCTGTACCCCGTTTGTATAAATAAAATCGAATATACGACCGACCTAAGTTTTATTATATATGTACGTACATACATTATATTACATGATAAATTCGACCCTATTAGAAAAGAGAGGCAGAATTGGTTATCAATTTCATAAACTTCCGCCCCAATTTTGGATTTCTTATTAGGCACTTATCTAACAACTACCTACATAAAATAGCTTGTTGTTAAGTGATGCAATACCAATTCACAATCAACTCTAAACTTCTTAGTTAGAAATTTGAATTTCCTAAGTAATTTTTCTAAAATAGTTTAATATTATACTTAATTTTGTTTTCTGGTCGCAATGAAGTGTTACGGTTTGATTCAGAATAATTTTGAATCTCTATACTTTTATCTTATAAAGTAAAATTTATACTGTTTTTCGTTAAATTTTGGTTAAATTTTTTTAATTAATAGGATTCGAATCAGAATTAAGTATAGTGGCAACACTGTTTTAGTTTTTATTCTATAATTTTATATTCAATTTTGGCGAAATAAATTAATAAAAGCAAAATGTTTTATAAGGACGCAGATGTTTTGGGTTGAGTTTTTGCTCAAACAAAATTTTCAAAATATGAATAATAAATTTCAATTCCTCCTGCAATTTTGTTCCGACTTTCATTAATTTCACGCCATCGCCGATGTTATTTCAAACTGATTATGATAGGAACTTTATCTATAAAGGAACAAAAAATGTTTGACCCTGACCCTTGCAAAAGTCATAATTAATAATTGGATAGACGTCTTTCTATTAATTTATATATTAAAAATTAATCTTTACTAAAGAAAAGTTAAAATTAATTAATTTAACTGCATTAAATGGCTAAATATACCTAATAATATGGCTAAAAATAAAATGTCTATCAAACCTAGCAGTATAAATTTGATAACAGAAGATTTATTACCAATTACTTTTATATATTTATGTAATTTAGCATTAGCGCTATTCGTTTCTTAGTTTCTGGATTAAACCGATAAAAGTTTATGTTATCATATCAAAGATGAATTCAATTATTTTATAAGGCGCCACAAAAAATCTAAGGAAAATTTTCTCAATTTTTATGGTTTCGTGATAAAGTTGCGTTCTGTCGCCAATGCCTCCAAGGTTGTACAATACCAAAAATATATATAGTAAGCTTTAACATTGAACACGCTATTAGGTATTTCAATTTCTTAAAATAAATTAGACAAAATTTAATTTCGTATGCCAGTTTATCATTAAAAATGGCGTAAAATAAATATTTTCAGTTACAATTATCGCATACAAAAATGGTATGAAAGGAAAGCTTTCGTCTATAATTAAATTCTATTAAATATAAGATAAGATTTATGTTTTATTTTTTTCCTATTTGCTTTTTCTTCGCCCTAGTTATTAATAAGATTTGACAGTTCAAGGGTGAGACAAAGCACAAAAGTTTCCATTGCTTAGATACAAAAAATTGTTGTCAAACTCTGCATTTGCATCGCGTCGCACTTTATTTCTTTACCTTGCGTTGTCCAGAAGAAACCACAACTAATCAGTTAGAAAGCGTAATTATTCTTGATAAATTCCAGGTTAATCTTTCTGATTCAGAAACTCATAAAAGTTAAGAGTTTTATATTAAAAAGTAAAATTCTATATAAAACATAATCAGTTAGTAACATCGTCTTTTTCTTAATGTAAGCTAAATATCTTTTACAAAAGTTCACTCACAGTGCAAAAAAACAACTCTAGTGCGTAAGTAAATATATAAAATTCACAAGCAATGCAAATTAAGTACTATCGGTCAGTACTCCTGAAATCAGCTGGAATTCTGAGTAATCCTACAATAATAAACAAAAAAAATATAGTTATCAGACGATAATGAAGCTTTTATATGTATGTATGTCCAATTTCAGTAAACACCCAAATACAAATAGGTACCTAATCACTTTACATTTCTCACGCGATCAGGTTAAAATAGCATAGTAACCTTTGCAAATCATATAGCCTCTAAAAAGAATTTGAAAAATATTTTAAATCCCCTTTTAACTGAAAACATATGACATAATTTTGAAATGGTACACAAATTACTAATCAATGTCTGGGAACAAAACGAGTAACGTCTCGTGACGATGATTTTACATAATTTTTTTTATTTACACCACTTTGGTACAATCATGATAATGATTTTATTTTTTTCGTTTGAAAATATTATCTATTTCTCCTTCCTTCAATATAATTTTTTTCAACTTTTTTTTTCCAAATTAGCACAAGTAACAAGAAGCGTCATAAGTTCATATTCTAATAACACGTTTTGCGATAAATCCTAATCACGTGATAGCCGCTCTTATTAAATCTGATCGGTTTTTTTTTTTTTTTTACTAATCGAGGACATCAGATGATTCAAAAATAAAAATATATTTATTTATATTTCTCAAATCGTCTAAACAAATGCCTTCAATAACCTTGCAATGCAATTTGTTAAAAATGTGTGCACTTTAAATTAGATTGAACTGGTCTTAAAGAAAAGAGAAACACATTTCGAAATTTCTTATCGCAGCCAGAAGACGACGGCAGTGGCTACTGATTGTCGGCCGAAGTGATTTCGAGTCCACTGTCGTATATTAATTTTACGCCAGTTAAAATAAAGAGAACTTTATACAGATTGAGAAAACAAAAATTAAGTAAAAAAAAATAGGCGGGGCGTCACACACGCTGTGCCAATATCGAGTAGATTATTATGCTCCAATGTCTGGTATATAAAAGGCTCGTGCTTTTATTCTTATCAATCAGCGAGGTGCTTACAGTCCATTCGCGTCTTTTTAGCAGAAACAGTGTCCACAATGTCGAGAATGATCTTCGTTTTCGCGGTGATCTTCTCCAGTTATTTAATAAACAGCATTTGCGCTAAAAGTTTTGTGATTGAAAATGGTACAGGATACACTTGCATAGGTGCCGGTGACGAATTGATTAAGGTGTACATTTCCAGATTACGACCGGATGCATCCGACTATCAAATTTAAGACCACTGGTAGGAAGGATGACCGCATCAAACGCGACATGCCGATGTTGGTCTTCCAGCCTCCGCCAGTCGAGGAGTACTCTGATTTTTGGAATAACGTGGGCCAGAACATCTTGCTAAAGCAGCTGCAGAAAAATAAACTCAACATGAACAAGGCAAAAAATATTATCCTGTTTCTGGCCGACGGAATGTCGATCCCCACTATCACAGCGGGCAGGGTTTACATGGGAGGCGAAGAACAACAGTACTCATTTGAAAAATTTCCCTACGTGGGATTATCGAAGGTAAGATTAATTCATGATACCTACAAACATTAAGTTTACACTCTACCTAATCAACTATTTCGGGACTACGCCTAATAACATTCATTTTGTGAGAATTCTAAACGGTATGAATCCACATTACTAATTCTGGTCTGTTATTGAAAGCAAAACGTTTTCTACTAATATCTGAAAATTGAAATTCCAATACTAATTGGCCATAAACCCAACCCCCTTGATAAACCTACTGTATCAAAAACATAGTGCTGTAAGCTATGTCTTGCAAAATCTGATATTTCCTAGGCAACCTGTTAAAAGCAGATTTTCTGCTTAATAGAGCATAGAGAGGTTTTCCATGTTTCACTGTAAATTATTCCAAAGGAAATCGAAAATTTATATCAGAAAATAGTTCAGTTCCATTCCAAATATATCTGTCAACACTTCACTTAAGGCGATTAGGTACTTTGGAAATGACAAATAACAAATTCGATCCTATTGGACACCTCTGTAGAAGTTATTCAAATCGTCTACATACTATATATGCATGTTTTGGTGAAAAACAGTTTTCTAATAATATATCTGCAGAAAGCTCTGGAAATGCGTCAATTTTCGATACTTTACGAATGAATTATGGCGTTATATGATTATGTGCAAGCTTGTAACCGATTCATTTCTGTTTACTGATGCAACAGTTTGTTCTTGTATTAACCAGTTTTGGACGGCTATTCTGATGAATGAAGCGAATATTTTGCAAAGAAAAACATTGCTGAGAATTTAGCATTTTAATCGAACCTCGTCTGCATATGTATGTACATATATACAATAATTTCTAAAGCACTTACGTAGATAATATTTTCATTCATTTTCTATAAAGGAATTGATATGTTAATATTACTTGGATACAAGCTTGAAATTTGCAATATAAACTTTCTAAACTTAGCTTTACCCAAACAAATTGTGTGGCGAAATATTTATGTATGTTATACATATTAGGGAATATGATTGATAGATATCTTATCAAACTTTTCGGGTTGCACCTTTAACTCAAAAAAGAAGTAATCTATCAAAAAATTTAATCAATGTTAACCCTTAAAAAAAAATTGAAAATTTGTGTCGATATTTGACGACTTTCATTACATTGTTTTTAACTACAATTTTAAATAAATACAACCATCTCAATTCTTTATATGCGAATTCCAAAAGCCGTCTACATCCTAACTAAAAGGAAAATTTGGCATTTACTTCCACGAAGTTAAATAATTTTCGCAACATTGATAATGTGAATACTGGGAATCACTAAATTAATTTTCTCAAACAACGGATTCCAATATTTTCTAAGAAAAGCTTTCATGAGCACCCAACTCATTTAATTCTACATATGTATTTATATATTTGAATGGTAGGGTTTTTCTATCTTCGTTAACCGCACTTATTACTTCTTTCGTATACAAAGGAAAAACTGAATATAACTTTTATTTAAATATTTGCCCAGGATAGCCGTAGGCGTGACAATAGTGTCAGCATGATTAGTTTTAAATTAAGAAAATTTGTCTTTAATTGGGCATTGGTTTTCAACATATGACACATAATGAAAGTTTTCTTCAAATAAATCGACTTTTCTGTAGCCAACTCAAATGTGACTATTATTCTTAAAGAGCCTGGGTTTTAACTCTAAAATCGGATGGTTGTCGATTTTAGCGAAAATAGCGCGGATTATAGAATTTTAAATTAAATTAAAAACACATTCGCTCTATATGAATTGCAGAAATAATAAATTTTAGTATTTAATATAACAACTCTGCTAAATTTCAAGGATGGATTTCCTGAGAAAAAGTGCTATGAGACAGATAGCAGACCGTATTTTAGTAAGAACTCCTCATTATTACACAATTTTTGCTGTTCTTAGATAATTTACTGAAAATATTCATTTTTCGGCATTATAATATCTAGAATGAACGAAAATTGTATTGAAAGGGCCATGTTTTCATTTGGACTTTTTTTTTTATAAAATGCTAAGCCAGGTGGTGCGGATGAAAGCAAAACAAGACTGAATTAATTTTAATTAATTTAATGTTAATGGGTCTATAGACCGCCCTATCTGACTTCCACCAGCTGAACCCGCTCGAGATCAGAACGAAGGTTGTTTCTGGTAAACAGAAAAACAGAACAGGCTGCGTAATCGCTAGTATCAAGAAATTAGCATCTCATCTGTTCCAGGAAAATGTTAAGCTTTTCTGAGTACTGTTGCTAAGAAAATTGCCTCATTGGACAAACCAAGAAAGTAATCCAGCCGTTTGAGGAAGCGGAGATATGTAGATGATAATTAATAAATTTAGTTTAGTTTGAGCGCGACTTACAATTAGACTTTAATCTCTTGATTCTAGACATATTGCGCCAACACGCAAGTGGCGGACTCGGCGTGCACCGCCACCGCCTATCTCTGCGGCGTTAAGGCGAACTACGGGATGTTGGGGGTGTCCGCGGCGGTGGACGCCGGCGACTGCGACGCCGAGAGTGACACCACGAAGCACGTCTCGTCGATTGCCCAGTGGGCCCAGGAGAGCGGAATGGCGACAGGTGAGGTTTTGATTCGCGAACGTCAATCAAATTAATCCAATTAACTGCTGCAGGCCTAATAACTACGACCGCGATCACACACGCGACTCCGGCGGGAGCCTACGCCCACTCCGTGAACAGGAACTGGGAGAACGACGGTCAGCTGGTCCGAGACGGCGGGGACCCCAAAAAGTGTATGGACATCGCGAAACAGTTCGTGCAGCGACCCGTGGGTCAAAACATGAACGTGGTCTTCGGGGGCGGCCGCCAGGAGTTTTTGCCCGAGTGGCAAACTGACGTCATGGGCGTCAGCGGCAAGCGCCAAGACAATGCGAATCTGATTGACGCGTGGCGGAGCGTCCACGCCAACCACTCGACGGCCTACGTCCAGACGAAGGAGGAGCTATTCAAGGTAGGAAAATAAAAACCAATTCTCAACTGACCCTCAAAGACTTTCGAGTTTCAATTCAATTAACAGATAATTTTCTCCGTTTCATATTTATATCCCACCTAATAATTTTAAATTAATTCTGTCTGGAAACATTTTAGCATTATGAATATAATTGTTGAGAATCACTGTGAGGTATAGAATTAGGTTATCCAGAGATGCTGAGAAGTGCGTCATAATTCTGTTATTATCAAAAAAAATAAAAAAGCGAAATTATATCGAACCGAATTTGAAAACAGTAACTTTCTAGCTTTTATTAAATCAAATATACTTTTTTCATTGATTCTATACTAATTTCCTCAATAGCTCGAGTTCAAGATTTGCTCAATAAAATTGACCTACATATACTGGTGATTCCCAGTAGATTCCCGGCTAACAAGAATTCCCAAAATGTTTTCTATTGGGTTGAGGTCGAGTAAACATGCTGACCAATCCATTAACACAACAGAACTAATCAACCTATTGTTTGTTTGAGATCTTTTAGGTAGTTTACTTTTCATTCCGATTAAATTTTAAAATTCCACGCCTTTCATTTTGAAATAACAATTTTTCCTATTATAGAAATCAAGTTCTTTGAATAAGATTTGAAGTATTGAGGCGAAGGTAATTACATATACATATATAGGTACAGTTGATGTAAATTATCTATAGTTAAAACTGAAAAGTTTCACCTGTTCAGAAATCGCGTGTCATTTTAAAATTGCAATCTTTTCTTTCGTTAATATTTAACCTAATTTCCGCTCACTTGAACATATTTACTATAACATACATATATATGTATTCTATAATAATTTTAATTAATTTCTTTAATGAAATTTTTAGTAGGCAATCCTAAACTGAATATTTGCTTAAAAATAATTTATACATACACATGTAGGTATAGTAGTGAGTAGCTTTGATGTGCTAAATCAATATTTTTAATACATATTGAGCAACTGAGGATACCGTGGTCATTTTTGTGATGATTATACAATACAAGTAATACAAATGATAACCTCTAAACTGTTGAATTTCGTATTAATCCATATGCTGCCCAAAGACTTGCTAACACCAGCCCTTCAACCAAAGGTCACGGGGCACTCTCCATAATTTCAAAGTGAAAATACACGACCCGTAAACTTATATTAGCATATTTTAAAAGCCCAACATTTTTACCTCCAGGTCCCCAAAGAGACGGAGTATGTGCTGGGTCTGTTCGAGAGCGGCCATATGCCTTTCCATCTGGATGCAGATAATAAGACCCACCCAACTCTCGCTGAAATGACGGACAAAGCCCTGGACCTTTTGCAGCAGCAGGGAAAGCGCTATTTTTTATTTGTCGAGGGCGGTCGAATCGATCACGCCCACCACGACACCGAGGCCATCAAAGCCATCGATGAGACAATCGAGTTCGATAAGGCCATCGAAACGGCACGCCGAAGGACGAGCGAACAGGACACCTTAATTGTTGTTACTTCAGATCACTCACACACCATGTCAATTGCTGGGTATTCGAGCCGAAAAAACGACATTTTCGGAATAAATAACAGCCAGGTCGGCACTGACGAGCTACCATACGCCACCCTTAGCTATGCTAATGGGCCCGGATTTATGCGTAATATGCTTCAAAGCGAGGGTCGAAGGAGGAATTTGCGAGAAATTAACATGAGGGATAAGGTAAAGTGAATTTATGGTCTATGGTTATAGTTGTGTACAAGTTTCCCTCTATCCCTACAGAATTACAAATTCCCGTCTACGGTCCCCCTGGAGTCGGAGACTCATGGAGGCGATGATGTTGCCGTTTTCGCCAGCGGTCCCCACGCGCACCTTTTCTCAGGTGTCTACGAGCAGAACTTAATTGCCCATGCCATGGCATACGCCGCATGCATCGGAGATAAGTTAACAGCTTGCTCCAATTAGTAAATTAATCCGCAAGTCACAATTAATTTATGTAATTTATTGACAATATCGAGCAACTCTTATACTTTATGTTTTAATAAAGGTTCTTTCGTATAGCTACTGCTCTATTGGGTGGATGAATGCATATACCCCTCTCGATATGCTAGAATTATACTAAGATATCGCAAAGAGAAATAGCGCTTTCATTCCAAACTAAACAAAACGTAATCATTAAAGACTATGAAATTCTCTCGTTTGACACCTTTTCTTCGGACTAATCTTTAAACTCCCTTTATACTAATTTTGATTAAAACCCCTGGAATTTCAAAAACATCAATAGCCATTTTGATTTTGTACATTATGAAACTAAACTACTATTTTCACAATCAAAAAATAGAAAATATCGAAGCTAATGATTAACTCTCTTCCACCACCAGGGTGCTATAATTGTATAACCTTTTATATGATCCTTTTTATTCGAAAAAGTGCGATTTTGCTCTGAGTGCCATTCCTATTTATTAGAAGCAAATATATGGATTTTTCAAAAACATTCAGTCTATAGGTGTGATTCTATTACACGAAAACGGCTTGAAAACTTCGTGGCCTCACACCGAAACCAAAATCACTGCACTTGTTCTAAACCTTCTGTCCACCTAGGAAAATCTGCCGGAATTTAAAAAACGTGTCACAAGGAAAACTAAAAAACTTGTAAATGTAATAAGTAGTATTAATATATGTATAATATCTAATTGATTTCTATGTGAGACCACAAACTTTTTAATCTACCCTTGTACGAATAAATTATAACAAAGTTAATTTTTAAATATTTTGGCATTATTTGATTAGGCAAAATGGTTCGAATGGTTCGAAAAACTTCGAAATGTTTTGAATAATGAAACTTTCAAAATACCAAAATCTTTGTATACATATTTATGTATATGCGATTCCTATAAGAAATATATAATGTACTTTACATTTGTATATTAATCATTAAAGCAAATAACAAACGAAAAAGCAAATATGTAAATATTATCCTTTCAGATAACTTTTAATAACGAGTCCTACAACTTCCGTTATTCATCAAGAAAACTGCGCAATACTTGCTCCAGAATTTTAATTTCATCATCCTGACGGCAATTTTACAGAACATTTAAGGTTTCAAACTAATTCTATGTTTGCAGGCATGTTCGTAAGAACCCCAATGTAGAAATTCTGGTTAGTAAAATTTATGCAGCTAAAGTTTTCATAAAAGTTGAAGTAAAAAAGCCAAAGAATTCTTTGCGTAAGTAAATTTGCATGGTGCCACAATAAAAGCCATAAAAATGAGCACATTTCATCATACACTCCATTTGTATGCAAATGTTGATCCTCCAGCATGCACAGCTCTCTCAGAGATTTATTACGAAAAAATGCAAAAACCCTTCCCACCACGAATGGAGGGAACGTGCATATGAAAATAGATTTTCCTCTTTTACCTTGCAAAACCAACTCATCGTTTACGTTTTACCCAGACGGCGAATCACAATAAAATCATTTGAAAATGGTTCAACTTTACCAAGGTGTTCGGAATGTTGATAAGTAAAAGTAACAATGGAGGTGGGTAAAATTATATGCGTACATACATCGCTTTGTCCAAGTCGACATTGGATTTCTGATTCCTCGCATTGTGATTTCACAAGGCTCTCCGACAATGTCGACTGTACGCCACCACCCGCTTATTATTCACCAAGAAGAACGGGTTAACGTTGACTGGCTTTCACCAGTTCATGTAGGAAATGTTGCACATGAATGCGCTTTTGATTCCGTAATGAAAGGTACTTCTTTTATTCCAGAATGGATTTTAAGCTCCATTTTAGGGAGCATGATGGACAATGATAACATGATTCATATTTTAATACTTTAATCATACTATTCCTGCAACCCTATCAAACAGTCGGAGGAATTCATACCCTTTCATTAAATTTATAAATAGTTGAGAAAGAGTTCAAATTTCTGTTGAACTGATCATTCTTCGGAAAGGATATTTCAAGTAGGTAACTACTTAAACGCCACAATTGTTTAACCCCACTTTTCGTACATATGAATTATGTATGAATAGCAAAAGACACAATTTCTCAAAAAAGAAACTTATATATACTTATATTTGTTGTAGAAATTTTCCTCATAACAAATCCTTGACAATATTTTATAGTCCTATAACCCCAGTTGACGCATAAGCATCAGACGAGCTGTCTTCCCATCTTGAAAACTTTGAAATTGATTTTCGCATCGTTCACAGGTGCGATATTTCCCTTGGGAAATTGTATTTCATGAAGTATGACATATGCTTTCTTAACAATATATTTCGCTAAATCCTTCGTCACGACTAATGTACATGAAAATTGACATCTAGACGAGGACGACACATGAATTTTAAATAAATGTTCAAAAGCGTTGCTAATGCTGAATTGACCTTTTATGCCATGAGTTTATAAATAAAAACCATTCCAAAGTTCCCTTTTCTGTAGTTTTTATTAGAAGATTTAATAATTTACTTCGTCTATATATTATTTTTATACTTAATCCAGAAAAAGTTTACCCAATAGGTACATTACTTGTGGAAAATTGTTTCATTTTCCCCGAATTTTTTAGGAAATGGTAAACACAATTTAGCGCTTTTAATGGATGGCGTTCCGTTCAATATTCCAGGACGGCTGTATTAAAATTAAATTAACTAAAACAAAAATTGCACACAGTCGAAACTTTCTACGTTTAAATTCCGTAGTTAGCTATACTACCACTACCAAGTCCCTTAACAAAATGAATTAATAAATTAATGAGGTTAATTTGACCATACAAATATCTCTTTATAAACAGAATTTATACAAGACCTAAATGTTCTTGCCTTCGTTTGCGCTGCTGTAAAATGGAAAATTAAATTTCTTCCAAGTTAGCAGTTGATTAGTAATGCCTCAAGACAATGTTTTTGGGTCGCTATTTTTAGATATGCCCACAGTGTTTTCCTGCTTTTATCTACGTCAAAGTCTCCGTCATTTAATTTAAAATATTGTATATTACAAAATTTATTGTTAATTTTAGTGTTCCCTTTCAAAACTTGAAAAACGAAACATTTATGACTTTCACGACTACATACATAACTAAAGGAAATACAGATATGAAAAAACTCTAACTTTATTAGAATCATTTGTTATCCTTAGAAAAAGCATAGAAACCTATAGACTTTCTTGATTTTAAATATTTGCACATTTTTAAGCAAATTATAAAAATGATGCTTTGGTATTTATAACGCAACCTACTTCTTAATAAAGCCCACTTTCTACTTGGACAAAAATTTATTATAAACTAAGTGCATTGTTTCTTAAACAAAACAAGTTTCTTTATTTTTAACAATTATAATATACATTCGGAAATGGTAAAGAAATTTCTTCGTAATTTATAATCTTCAACATCAGTCAAAACTTAAAAAGTATGTAGGTACTAACAAAATTTATATAATTATCTGATAAATTTGCTATAAGATAATGATTTAAAGCACAAAATATAATTTTTACAATAATTTTTATATTTGTATATACATATATGTATACAATATATACAAATACCTCTCAACACAAATGAAATAAGATTAAAATAACATTAGCAATTGCATTTTGAACAAAATTCCTAGAAAACCTTATACATATAGTATATTTTCTTTTACGGTTTTAGACTCCAAAGGACAGATTTATATGAAGAGTTTAGAGTAACTAGTTATACAGGAAAAGAACAAGGTAAGCCACATTTACTTGAAAATGAGATAATCGAAATTAAAACTTTGGGCTTAGCGTGTTCTTAGCATTTACACTTTTTTAAGTGCTAATTTTTATAATCTTGAATTTCAATGGTACTTGTATCATTATCTCGACTTTGAAAAAAAAAAAATTAACGTACTTTGTTCTTTCCTTGTATTCTTCATATGTATGTATAGTTAATTTTAGTAGTCTTAATAAGGCCCGAATAAAACTTAAGTGGGCCCTATATTAGGAAAATTTAGCCGGATGCATTTAACTGCTTAGTAATGGAAAAATAAGATATGAAAAGATTTAAAGCACAAATTGCTCTTTCACAAACGTTTTATGTGTTGAAACACTGACCTGCGATGCGCCAAAAATTAATGTGAACTTTAATATTAGAACTATTTGTTATGTATGTATGTATGTTCGAAGAATGCGCTTATTTAGAATTTCATTACTGGATTGAGCAGTGAATACTTATAAATGACGAAACTTTTTCTCCTGCTGAACATCATAAATCACGGAATTCTGTTTGTTCCTATGTATATTATCTGGGGCTGATTTACAGCAAGACAGTAGATTTTTTTATATTCTCCTACATTTCTCCTTCTCGCTTCCTAGCTAAGCTGACTCACCTTCTATTCTGCAGCAAGAACTCCTAGGAAATCGTAAAGTTTACAAATTTCCATTAAAAGTAATTGCGTATTTCTTTTCGTACTTCTTTTCCGAGAGTTCCTTACTTTTTGTCTTTAACTTTAACAACACCCTTGAAAGCACTTGACGAAAGTTTTGCCTTCTCCCTGTGCTCCTCATGCTCGTCTTGTTGGCCAACCGAACCACCCTGTTCTGCACTACCCCACAGTACCACCCGGCCAAGCTGTTTGGGCTGTCCTTCTCTCGAAAATTCAAATAGGCTTTAATGATAAAGTGCTTTAAAAAGTTTTGCTCTTTCCTCCTTAAGTCTTCAACTTTTTTAATTCTCGTCGTTTTTTATGACTAAAACTTTTAAGCCGAAGCAGTCTTACGCCTTCGGGAGGTAAGTGCAAGAGGTGGCAGTAACATTAAGAACGAAGAATTAGGGAATGTTGGCAACCTTCTGGGATCCAGCCTCCAACAGGAGCTTTGTAACCCCAACTGTCGGGACTAAAGTCGACAAGTATATCCTTAATGGCATTGCTGACGTCAATGTATTGCTTTGTTTAGTGAGTGCTATTGTTCGTTTGCCTCTGTTTCACCCAACTTTAACTCACCTGAGGGATTAAAAGCAAGTGGAGGTGTGAACCCGGATAGCTTGGCGGCTTAAAACATTTACCCCAGGAATTGTTGAAAGCGGGGTTCTCTTGATTAATACTTCCTAAAATGTTTCTAGGTGCTATAGAGCTTCTGGCATTTCGCATTCCCTTATTGCAAGCATTTCTTTTTAAATATTCAAGATGCCCATTTGTCCAGTTGAAAGCTCACTGGACCATTTTAGACCAGTTGGGTTTTGTAAGTATTATAACGACCGAGACTGGGGGGTAGTTAAGTTTATCGATCTATTTTTAATGATACAAATTAAGAAACTACGTCCTTTATTTTCAGTTACTCTCCTTTCCTTTCCTCTCTATCTCATTCCTTTTTCGAGTAAATCCTACCAAATTTACTGATCCGTTGTATTCCTTGTTTTTTTTTATGTTTGTCTAAATTATCTTGACCTAAACAGTAAAAAAAAGAATTATCGTTCAAAGGATAAGCCATCAATTTATCAGGTTTATGTCATATCCCAACAAACAATTATTGCCCTAAACACCGATTCGAGTTTCAATTCATGGAATTCTACGAACAACATGTGGAAATTACATTGAAAATTTCTATATTAAAATTAGTCTCTGCATACACAAATGAATAATTGTAAGTCTTTTATGCTTCATTAAAACGAACAAATATTTTTAATTGAGTTTTTTCCACCACATTCTATAAAATTAACAGAACATTTTCCTCTGAAATGATGGCAATAATAAAAAAAACTTCATTCTAATCTTTCCTTCCAAAAATAAACGAAACTTCTAGTGATTTTATTGAATCTGCGCCTAAATACTAAATACAGCAAAAACTATAACCCTTTTTCTGTTTGAGTGCCTAAGCCTTTACATTAAATATATAGGTACACAATACAAAAGCCAACCGTGCCATGTACCATAATTCTCATTCACTTAAGCTATGAAAACCCTTACTTCCATCCTGTTACCTTCCTACAAAACGGATTCTGTACCCTACAAAAGATTTAATGAAGGATTTCATTTTTGATAAGCAATCTAACTTCAAAAGAGTTAAAAGCTTTCACCAATTTCCTCATATGGTGTACTTGTCGAAGTCGTGAACATGGTACACGCCAAATGGGTTCGTACAAAATAAAATCAAGAACATCATGACGACGACGGCTGGATCTTTCTCCTCCGATTGGTCCGTAGTACTCAAGACCAGAATAACAAAGCCACTTTATGACCCAAATGATGCATGCAGTAATCCCCAACAATAAATTTTGTTAATTTGAGAATTCCTCTCTAGCATTTGAACCCCGAATCATCCCTTTGTGTAACTTGGTCGGGAACTGGCCAAAGAGCAACCCTTCCAACTACGAGGTTATCTTATAAAATTTCGCCTCACATACGAGAATATCGGATGACGGGGTTTTGTGTATCCTTGCATATCTAGAATTCACTTAGAGAAGATAAATGTGACGTAAACATTTGGCATATTTGAAATCTGCAAGTGATGACTTCACATTTTGAAGCCACATGCTTGTATATCCCGTATTCATTTCAATATTGAAGTGCATGTTTTGCGGTGACTGGATGACATACATATCTACATATAGGACTAACCACACACTCCTCTTTGGCTAAGTGCTCCATATATCCTCTGCTACATGCTCGGCTACACTTGGTGGGAGTTTACATAAAATTTACATTTGGTATCTGGAAAGTCAAAATAAAATTTATCTTAATGCTCTGGGTATGTCGAAAGTAAAACTTGTGAGTTCTTTAAAACATACGCCATCCGGTACAGCTTGCATATATTATGTTCTGAGGTTGTTTAACTTATCCTTGAGAATTCTACTCGCATTGAATGTACTTTTAATGGCGTTGGTTTGGTTCATATAAAAATGAAACGATTATATTTTTAGATGTTGCCTTTAGCAATTTCAGGTCTAACTTATTCATTCAAGAACAAATTAAGTCAAACTTTAAATTTTCATCACTGCTTAATAATACATACTTGCTTTGATTTTTAGAGCTATTGTTTCTTTACTTAATCTCTTCACGGATACTGGCACATATGTACATATGTGGGTTTAATTTGCAAAACCATGCTATTTTTTTATTTTTTTACTAATAGTCTTTTACTGTCAAATATGCTACCGATAAACAGAACTTAAACCATTTTAACCACTTTTAGAAAATGTATCACTGAAGAGCTGAAGTAAGTTAAAAGTCTTGAAAATAAAATTGTTTTAAAAAATACACTAAAAACCTATTTGGTTTGCAATACTAAATTCAACAGTACCGACTTCGAAAAACCTCTAGCTATCAATTTGTATGCAAATACCTTATTTAGTATGGGAAAATATCTAACTGCGCTTCTGTATTGTCTCCCAAACTTATTCTGCTAAAGCTCACCTTGAATTGTCTGTCATTATATGTAAATAATATGTTTAAACACAATCATATTCAGAAAGGTAAAAACTACGCATATTCAAAATATTTATATACATATATGTAATGTAGATATCCAAAAATTAAAATTTGAGAAATTAGATATTTTCTCCGTATTATTGGACCTCTTATTAGTTTTAAGTTGTTCATTCCATACCTACATTTTAATTAGACAACTTATTAGTGGGATGTTTTTATGAAAGCTCCAAATAGAATCACAAAACATATTTCGCCATTTTTAAATTAAAGAACGAATCTGCAAAGCAAACTGGGCTTAGAATCAAATCCAAACTTGTTCGAGCCTTTTGATTCAATCGGCCTACTGTTTGTATAAAAACTTTGTTATATTAGAACACAATTATGTATATTTTTTTCCGAAAAAAATATCAATGTTAAATGACCTTCGAGTAAAGAAATTTTAATAATTTACTAAATTTCTTCCAACTGCCTAATTAAGTCAGTTTGTATAGTTGTATCTAAAGTCTGTGATGTGACTATGTTAAACAAATTGCATTCAAATTTATTCCACTAACCTAAAAATAAAATAACACAAAAAACCTTTATCCTTAGACATTCGAAGGTTGCTTTCTCGTTTGGCCAGTAAAATTCTCTCCATTATAAAACGTAAAAGCAATTGGAATGGATGGAATCAGTTTAAAGTTCTTTTTATTCTCTCATTCTTTTTCCACAAAAGGGTTGTGCAACTTGTTAAATTTATGGACGACAAAAACATCTGGGGAATTCTAAATTAAAAAACTTGAAAAAGGCGGAAAGCTTTTAATTAGTATTAATCCATTGGGTGTTTTTGAAATGACTTAAATTCAATGGGATAAGTGATATCGATTTGCGATTTGGCTTGCAAGATTTTCTATTAATTAAATTTTTTAATTAAATCTATTTTCCATCTCTTTTGTCTACACCGCAGTGTACGTTATTGACTCCAACAAATTAAATTTAAATTTATTCACTTTGACTTCAACGATGTGCGTTTGGAATTTTTCTGTCATATTATCCTTTATTACCCATGTGTAAGTGTACCTACATTCAGAATATGGTAGTCCACCATATAAATTTTGAAATTAGGCCCCGAAAACCTTGAATTATTAAGTTTTATAATAATTTCATAATATTACAAATTTAACAGTTTTCGGATAAACGCGAAAGGGTTTTTGTAGCACTTATAATAATGATATTATAAAACTAAAATTATATAAAAATTATTACATTATTCTCAGAGTTCAAATAGTTTTACCTCAAATATTTCGTAAATCAATTATCTACTTTGTAGAAAAAGATAACATGAAATCATTTCGAATAGGTATATTCATAATAATCATAACACTTCATAAATCAAAACGCTCGTCCATCAATGCAATCGACGTACTTCTTACGCAGACACTCCTGTGGATAACCGAAATTCGGCAGACCACTTCGATAGCCAAGTCCACTTGGGCATTTATTTTCTCGTAAAGTAGATCAGTCACGTACCAAAATAAATCAAGAGACCTTTCCAAAGATGATGCACGTCTTCTGTGATATATGATGAACCCTTCTATTATGTCTCGTCTCGGACATGCTCTGAAAGTTCCTAACCCTTTTCATGATGTAAGTAATAAATACCAAAGATGTGCCGATTTTTTCCTCTCTTATCTCTATTTCATTGCATAATTCAAGGTTTTATACTCTCTGAAATTATTCTAGAAAAAAAAGGCTCACCCAGACATTTTAATTAGTTCAACATTACCGCATAAAGAAAATTTAAATGTAAATAATTTCTGCAATTTCTGAATGTAAACAGGTTCTTACGAAATCATTTAAATTCCTTGCTAAACAAAAGAAAGGAAAGATTTAATTGTGGTAAACAACATTATGACAGGGGTGAAAAACACAAACCCGAACACTAACATTAACAAGTGGTAGAAATGCCACCAACTCCATTAGATAGCATCGTAAAAACACCGCGAGAAATGCAAATTTCCATAAATGAGAATTTATTTTCGATTTTCTGAGTTCATTCGTACGCCCCCAAAAAAAGAAGTTGAGTTTTACGTTTTAGCGTTGTACGGATCGTTTTACGACCACCTCCCGTGGGCTAAGTCGTAAAAAGCTTTCGTAAAGCAGTTACAAGCTAATACCACTTACTTGAATGGTTTCTCTTATAATCCGAATTACCCGGCCTTTATTTCATATGCTGTCGAGTAAGGTAATTTACACTTTTATTAAAAAATTTCAGCAGGAGAATGGCCAACTTTGTAATCGTTATTAACCCGTCTTTCATATTAAATCGCTGCGGTGCTTTTAGCCGACATACATAATTTAGTAAATTCTCTGGAGAATTGAAGGTACCTTCAGTTGGAGCCTGAAGGCACTCACTTCTTTCACACTTGTTGTGATTCTTTATGCTGGTTTTGAAAATCTTAAAGTTTAAAGTTTTCATCATTTACGTATGTAGATGTATATATGTATATTACATATTTTGAAAAATCTTCTAAATCATAAATAAGGCTTTCATTCAAACTGCTACATATATTCATGCAGTCTAATGCAATTGCATACATTATTCAACATAGCAATTATATATAACTTGGCTTGACAAAGTCAAAATCATTATTAGCTCGTAGCGATACTACGGAAACTTCTACCAAGAATTTATCGTCAATTTAATGTCTTCCAACTGAAACAACTAACGTTAACTTTTCCACATGAAGTCACAGAAAGTGAACTGAAACCTTTTCTATGCTATGCTGGGAAATCACCTCCTGGTGCCATCATTTTCTACGAACATAAAATCATACTCCAGACTCTGAGATTCCAGAAAGTTTTCCAAGTAAAGTAACCTAATGCAAAGTAACAAAGCAGTAAAGGAGTGCTCTACTGCATCGCTCCCTAAGAAGATTTGCATAGAAATGAGGAGAATTTGCATTCTGTTGTGAATTTGTATATCTATCTCGAGTGTACGTAGAACGAACGGCTTCACTTCCCGGAGGGACCGATATTAGTAACGCTTGATATCTTTTGAATTCGATTTAAATGTCAGCATCGTACGCCATCGATTGCTCCCTCAACGAATTTTAAATCAAATGAGATCAAACGTAAACATTTTCGTATACACCCTTTTTTATACGAATGAAGACGGGCACAATATATTTTATCAGCGAGTTTCATAGCCACTTGGAAAAGTTTTCGAAACTCACTATATTATGACCTCTTCCACACAAAAATTCACTTCATCATTTAGTTGTAGGAAGGAGTTTCTCAGCTTCAAATAAATTTAGTAAGTACAATTTATAAGTACCTACCTACTTAACTCAAGACTATTTTCTAAGTTTCAAAATTGAACACAAAATACATCAGTTTCTGTAGCGTGCTCGCCCATTGGTGGTTAGTTATTCACCTCTAATTGCTGCGTTGTTATCGTAACTGAAAGATTCGTCGAGTGAAGGTACCTACAATGATTTCCATAATTGCGCACAAATACCACTCATTATAATACCACTGTAACAAAGAGCTTCCGAAGAGGGAGGCATATCCTCAGGGGTGTAACAAGACGAGTCAAGGTGGTGCTCTTCATTCAAATAAGCCTTTGCGCCGTGAGGTAATTTAATTATATATATGAAACGTGGGGTGAGTTTCATTAGGGTAATAACACCCCGCATGTCAATTTCGTTAATGTCTTTTGATAAATAAAAGCACTAAGAACGTGAACATGAATTCAGGTAAGCATTATCAACCTACATGTAGCTACTTTCTATTGAATAAAATACGTATTTCGGTTATTCAACATTTAGAACTGATTTTAGAAGAAAAAAACCCATGCTTTTAGACATGTGTATGTAAAAATGAAAATGTAATGATAAAAGAAGATTTTAGCAAAGTACAAATTTACTTACATGTTATGTAGGGTATTTTAGTTTAATGTCTGCCATAAGAAATAGAGCTACTATTTCTACAGAAGTAAAATCTTGCCTATTTGCTCTGTTGTTTTCTGTGTTTCAGAACTCATAAACAAATTTATTTTCGAGGCATAACCGTATCTTATATCTATAAGAGGTTTACAAAATTAAAATGTTTTTCATCTTAAAAGATGCTCTCCTCTCTTATTTATATTCAATATTTTCTAAAAATTTGAAAATAAGCTTATTATGATTTAACCTTAAAAGCCACGATTTAATTATAATTAGGATAATTATCTTTAACAATAGAGAATTAAATTTATTAGGTCTTAACATTTACTAGTCAAATAACAATCATAAAATGTTACCATGTGTCTGAATATTACGTCTTCTTAATTCAAGTATACAAAGTTATTGAGTTTAAAAGCAGATATTATGCTTTAGAAACCACATAACAATGCTATCGACTAAAAGCACACTCAGTCGAATGGTCAAGGAAAATAATTTTCCGTGTGACCAAGTTTTCACGGACGAATACCCCCTTCCTTAGTGAATTAGATCAATATATATGACTTTTAAGTTAGACGAGCGTACTCCCTTCAATCCTTGCTTCTACCTCTCGAGAACTAAGAACCGCCGTTCTGTTGATGACAGTCACGTATCTAGTGGAAATTTTCCTCAGTTAAGGCATACGTGACTCCAATTTTCATCGATTTTCAAGGAAGAGCAAAAAAGCAGAATATATTCTGGGGCAGTATTGGTCCGTGTGATATGTGTAATCCACTCATTCAGTGAAATGTTCAATCAGCGTATATTTTGCGGCCGGAATACTTACGAGTATAACCTGGGCATGAAATTCAGTGAAAAGGGAAACTGACATAGGTCAGACATGGCATAGGCACGTATGCCATTCGCAACTGCAATTGAATTCTCCTCTTTTGAAAAAACAAAATGAAAAAAAAAATTCAAATCGAACAAAATAATTAGAAATCACGTTGCGAACTAAGTGGTATTCAATTAACTTTTCAATGCAAATAGCCATTGGGAATAACGAAGTGCACTTCGCTTATAAGTTTCCATTCAGTAGAATTAATAATGAGGAACTTGTCGTATTATATAGTCCAAGCAGTTTTGAATTTCCACTATTGTTCTTTTCAGTTCATTTGAAGCATTTTACTCTTTCTTTATATGGTACATATGTATAACCATTTTTTTCGAAGAAAGACATGGACTCAAATTATTTCAGTTTCCACCTTCAATATTTCATTTTCTCATCAAACGAGATATGGTAGTTAAAAAACGATGTTAATTTATTAAAAAAATGCTCTATGAACAAAAATTACTGCATGCTTTGGAAAAATAGTACCTACACATATACCTACCACAAACAAATCGCAAATTCGTGTGATTTAGAACAAGAAATACTGAACTTAGAGGTTAGAGTTCAATTCCATTTAATGCCTTATATACCAGCAGATGTTTTAAAGCAGATTTGCTTTAATGCGTTTATCAGCATTCACTGAATACCCTAGATAGCCATTAAACGAAGGGAAATCAGAGCAACATTAGCAGTAAAGTAAGGGCAAACAGCCATTTGCAGAAGGATATCGCCCATTTTAAAGGACTCCAAGGAGAATGTTCCAAAGTTATTTATTTTCTTTGAGAATATATTGGTTACATAGGTATCCGAAAACATTTGGATAAGAAAGTTCCATAAATTTTGATATTTTAATAATAAATAATGATAATGATGACTTATTTTGTCTTTGTTAATCTGGAAAGTTTCTTATAATAATCAAAATTATACCGTGGAAGATTTATAAATATTGTTTAACTTTTCTAATAGGGTTGAAATCCATCGGTTGTATAAGATTGAAACAATTAGAAGAAATTTATTTACTTTGACCCTTTGATTAAACGCATTGGCCTAGAATGTTTTACCCAAAATTACAAAAAAGTATTTAACCATTTCTTTCCTTTATCTTAACTACTTCTATACGAATACATAAATATACACATTAGCGGGACATTCCCCTCTTTAGAAGCATATATTCGCCTAAAAAGAACTAAAAAGTCTGTGCTTCCTTGATGATGATGAAGAATAACAATAATAGAAGAACATAATCGTAGAATGATAGTTTGGCTGGTTTTATTGTTAGTTTTATCACAGTACAACTGCTTGCAATTAAGCTTATTTGACAAGAATTATTATTTGCTTGTTATAATTATAATAAATTAAACACCTACAATTTTCTTTGATGAAGCTTAAAGATAAATCTTTTGTCTTTACGAACAGTGTGCTGCAAATAAAGAAGAATTCAAAATTAATTACCTTATTACGCTTGTCGCTTAGAGACGGCCACATAAATATTTTGACCTTAATTAAATACCTGCTAATTATTATAATAGAAACAACGAAAACGACGCAATAATCTAAGCATCTCGTTTTACCAATAAATTTTCTTATTCATAAATTAAAAATGTTTCTTCACACTGACTAGAAGGCCTTAGAAAGGATGATGAAGTAATCATCATCAAGGATAATTAATATTGGGCTTATCTGAGGAAAGGTAATTTACATATTTTTCGGGGTCAACTTCTTTATTATATACTCTTACAGAAATTAAAGGAAAATCAAGTGGCATAACATTCTACTTTATCTGGAAGTGCTTAAATTTGAAATATTAAATCATATACATACTCCTATAATTAAACCAAAATAATGGCGTATAACGATTATCGCATTTTCTTTACAAAATTAAAGTTTTGTAACAACCAGTATATAAACTTTAAGTCGAAACTGGTATTAAAAGGGGAGCCAACAGTGCAGAAAACTTCTAAAAAAGGTCTATGCCAGTTTTTCTCATTTCAGAAAAGGAAACTAGGACAAAAGTCAACGAAGTAAAATGTGAAAATGTCAGGAACTAATCCGGTCAATATGAGAATTTGTACGTAAACAAAACCCTTTTCTCGCTATCCTGATTTTGTTGATTTAGTCCTTCCGACTATCTACTTACATAGTTCGTCAACAATACGACAATTCCGTTTTCCATTCTATACGTGGTCCATACCGATGTCAAAATATTGAGCGCAAGCGGGACAATTTGGTGGAATACCATCCAAAATACAAAAAGCTCAAAGGAAGTAGTAAATTGTAAGACATGAACGAGTTAACGAGATGAGTCATACTTTAATACCATTTTGAAGCAAACAGGACGAAAAGCATGCGAAAATAGAACTGAAAACTTCGAAAAGCTTGAGAGACGCGTGCTACGCTAGGAAAGCAAGAGAAAAACAATTTCCAATCGTGAAATCTATTTTCCACTGAACATGCGCTTTTTCCCAGCATCCACAAATTCTGGTGTCATTCAAAGATTTTCATCTCCGACCTTTGGATGATGCCGCAGTGTGCGAATGTATCGTACTTAATCTGCTCACGGGAACCGTGCAGCCATTTTGATACTCCCGAATGGTTTCTATGTAAGCGTATATTGTCTCGATAATACGATAAGGATAAGAAACAAAACAGCTCAAGTCTGAGAAGTACCCATGGTGCACTTAGAGAGCACTCTCACTTTTAGAGAGATTTCCTCGGTAATACCTCTATAAAGAAAATATTGGATTTTCTCTACTCAGTTGTGTATATGGAGCAGCAGACAAGGAAAAATGGAAAACAACAAGCCGTACAAAAAATAAGCTAAAAGTAGTCGTATTTATTTATTTCTTCCCTGGTATAGGGTAGGAGATCTCAAATTATCCGTATATAAGATCCCTGAAGATAATAACTTTATAAATATTGTCCTATTTATTTCCTAATTAATTTTTAACAATACAATATGTATTATAAATATTAATTGAATTCTCACCCTATTTTGTATATCAGTACTTTTAATATTTTTTAGAAAACTAGCTCATCATCTCACTTGTCACAATCTGTGGAGGTGTGTTTAAACTTTAGTTGGAAACATATTAAATCTACATAAATACATTATACGTATACGTATAGTATGTTAGGCACATTACCCTCCTTTTGGCTTCGACGTAGTGGGTAACTAAGGAGAAACAACACAATCAGGCGGGTTTGCTGTAGTTGCGTAAAAACATTAATTAATTAATATGTTCTAAGGAGAATATCTACGTACATCAATATTGTTATCTAAATAATATATCACACTGCAATAGTAGCTTTTTCTTTTTGTTTTGGAAATGAGATGTAAACAAGCAAATATTAAAAATAAAAAACTCGATTGCAGTGATCTCAGATTAACTAAAAGGTTAAATGGACAGGAGCAGCGCAAGTCATACTATATTATATATTTATTTGCAATATACCTTCCATTTGATACCATACACGATAGGTATTTTTTATTTTAAGTTTTCGAAAGTTTTTGTCAGCCATATTTACCTTATGTTGACCCGCACCATTATGACGAATCGATTGATATATCATTTTACATAATTCGATTTGACGGCTATAATTTGAAAGTTACGGAGGAACATAAACGGACTTATGTATGTACCATATAAACCAAAAACAGTACCCTCCGCCGCAATCAAATAAATATTATAAGAATGATTTTAATGTTGATATTACTAGCTAACATAATTAGAAACCACTTTATATAGAAATAAAATTCAGAAAAACGTTTTCAGCAAAAGTACAAGGGCCAATTCCTTCAATCACTCATCTGCGTGATAATTAAAATTCTTTTTATCATATGCACGCAAACAATTAAATTGATTACAAATAAATTCACTTATTTATTTTATAACTGAAATTATTAAATCTGCACAAACATACATTTTTTCCCAAAATAAACTCCATATAAGAAGCTTTAAGAAAGCAATTCAGTTTCAAATTAATTTATAAACTTTTTTTTAAATTAGCCGGAAGTTAGGGGAGCAAATGTTGCTTTCGAAACACCATTGTTGCCAAAATGGTATTTTATAATTTTAATTTGTAGAACTAATTATGAATTGCGTAATTAATGTCATGAAAAACACAAACAATAATCAAATATATATATGTACTTCGCTTCCCTTGACGGTGTATGTTGTGAAAACAAGCAAGACGTTTTTGAGTTATGCATAACATAAACAGTCAGATTAGAATTTTAGTACTTCTTCTTCTGCCTGTTGGATTTAATTGAAACACACTTTACAAAAACAAGCTTAAGAATTCACAAGAAAGTAATTTACGTTGTTGTCTGCGACTTATCTTAAAACTTTTCAGAAAAACTCACGGTAATACGTTATCTTTTTTATCATCACTTTGTTTTTCTACTACGTTAAGATAATAAAATTAGAGAAGTAAATTTATACATATTTTCAAAAATACATATAATTAGTTTTTAAGACACACTAAACAATTAGAAAAATAGTAAACAACGAATGCTATAATTACCTTACACTAACTTAGCTCGCGTAATACCACGAATTTGAGTGAACTTACATGGAAGAATAAACTCCAGTTAGCTAGTCATTTCCAAAGTAGGTACATAAGAAGTCATTTCTCAAAAATGTAAAGGATGCAAGTAAAGTTTTATATACACTAAATTATGAAAAGTAATAAAAATGCTCGTAATTGAGTCCAAAAGTTTACTGTGTTTGGTCTTTATATCATAGAGTCAAAAACCTCTAGTGTAGGTATTTGGTTTTGTACAAAATTAAAAGGAATTTTTATAAGTTACTCTGAAAATCTGATAATAATAATTGGTATTATATGATTTCATATTCTACTCTCACATATCATCTTCAAATATAATTAAAGTGATCACCCTAATAAGGTTTATAATCATTAGTTAGTCCAAACCACACGCCTAACGATTTAACAAATTCTATTTACCTCATTTCGGTTTCCGTCTATTAATTTCAGGTAAACGACGCCAACCAGATAAACTACCGAGGCCAAATTTTAGCAGGAGTACTGCACGGTCAGTTAATTTCACTTCGTTAAAGAGGCACAGTAAGAGCTGCCACGGGCGGCGGCAGTGTCATCAATTGCAGCTAATTTTCGGGACACGGCTTTAATAGCGAGTTTAATGGGTACTAAAGGGAGCATTTTTTCGGTTAATCGATTGCGTAATAATCGTTCTTGTCTCATTAGGTGAAGCCTGTGCCGACAGGAGGATGAGCGGAATTGAGAAATGGTGCGGAGCCACCTCCTCCGCTCCGAGTCCTTTCTGTTGTTCTTACGTTCAAAATTGGTCGTTATATCTTCTTATACACCTGAGAGCGGCCCTGATATAAGATAAATAAGCGGTGCTCCTGTTAAAATGTTCTTGTTGTTCTTCTTCCGGCGTTTCCTCCTCCTTGAACGAGTCTGCGGTGAATGTAGACCTGTGGGGCTACAGTTTCCCTATTCTGTAAACAACCATAAGATGGCATTAATGTTGAGTGCTTTAGTTTGTTATGGACGTCTTTTATCTTGAGCAAAGCTAAGCGAAGAACTTCAGGGAACATGGGGAATTGTTCTCGTGGTCCAGCAAATGAGAAGGGACTGTAAAGGAAATGCGGTATCTTTGCGATTAGAACTTTTGTAAACACTTTGGCAATTTTCATAATATAACGTCTCGTTAAATTTACCTAAGTGCATTTAAGTGCGTATTCATTATCTGCTCTCAGTGTAATAGGCAATCATACACACCTACATATGTATATCACCTATATTTCAATAAATTCATTGTTATAATTACTGTCTGCAACTTCTCACCATGAAAATCTAACTTCCATGCAAACTATGTATAGTTTCAGAGTCAGCTAATCTTTGTCGCGTTAGAACATAATAGGTACGCAGTTGTTCTGAAGTTATATCCTGGGAATGCTTCTGATCTCTTCTCGGCAAGAAAGTGCCCGCAAACGAATTCTGCAAGCTAGCTGAGGGACTACAGTTACAGATTAATCAATCAATAGTTTAACTCAAACTATTTGATCGATCATTTTGAAATTTGCCACACTCAGATAACAAGATTACCTTCTATGTGAACTTAAAATTCCTTGAAAAGTTTTTAAAAAAATATTTTTTATTAACCAATATACATATACATAGTACAAAATATCCCAAATATTGAACATTTGCTTTCAAACTTCGTACCATTTTCCTAATTTTCACTTTTCTAAAATATATGTAATGTACCTACATACATTCTTCTTCTAACTTTATTACCAGCCAACTTAAATATAACCGGGGACTAAATTCACCTCCATCACTCACTCAATTATTCTAACGTTACAATTCTAGGGAAAACTACAAGGAAGATAAATCAAAAGTGTACCAAAGCCAATTGAAATAGCGACTCGTAAATTTCAAAGTTTCTCAGCGAAATCAATCAATTTATCACATCTCACAAATTGATTATACCGTTGTCAACAGAAAATTTTTTTTTTCCAAAAAAGTGGAATATCATTTCCAAAGAATTTTTTCGTTGATTCAGAATTCATAAATTAAAATGTTCCATAAATCCCCATTTTCGAGAAAAATAGGGTTAAAAAGTAGATAAAACTAAATAAAATATGGTTTACATTACTTGAAACAAAATTAAATTTTTGACCAATTTTCTATCTAATGGATTTTTCGAGGGTTAATAGAAACCCGAAGGTTATATTTTCGTTGGGAAATTTTTACCAGAAGAATTTTGTCAACATATTCTGGGTCAGTTTACCTGTCTTAACACATTGTTAAGCTAAAAAACTGCGGAAAATTTTGATGACGAAAATCCGCTGATGAATTTTATATTAATTAATTTATATTCCAACAAACGTTACATTATTTAAAAGATTTCATCAAGTGGGTTTGCTGCTGCAGGAATTGCAAACTTCTGAACCTTATTTTAGTTCGGACACAACATCATTTTTCTCCAAAAATTTCCGCCTACTGTTAAAAAGCAATGTATTAGAACTTTTCTTCAGATTGTTCTAAATCTAAACCTTACACCCCAAAAATTTCTGAGACTTCATTATCGAATAATTCTGCCTAGTTTTCGTAAATTTCAAAATGCTTACCTACATAAAATTTAAAAAAATAAAAAGATAATACTTATACCTAACTTGGACAAATATTAGTGCAAATGATTTAAAAATTAACTTGTACATACAAATATACGATGTGATGTTACAGAAAGGTACGCAATCTCTGTGTCTAACTTGATGTTGATGGAAGATGAAGGGTCTTCCTTCTTTAATCCGAAAAGGCAATTTACCTCTGCTAATTACAGATAAAATTTAGCCCAGAGCAAAACGGGTGACATTGGCAGCCCTTCACCGTTTAAATCCCAAAACTCAACCTTTTCATTTTTACGACATAATTTACAGAACAGCGTTCTTATGCTATACATGTACTACATATATATTTATACACAACCGATAAAATTTATCGTGTCCTCACACAACAAGACAAAAAGCATATAAAATTTAAACACTTTACCGACATTACAAGTTTGAAACACTTTAACTTTTCCATAATAAACTTTTTGCATTTACTTGGAGTGATATTGCAACTATCACTATGTATATGTATTGTACTTTTAAGTTTTTCTGACGATTCTTTTTATATATAAAAAAAAACTTATTATAGACCTTTTATGAAATAAAAAGAGTTCATTTATTTTTTCAATTAATTTTTACATGACTGCACACCCACCTAGCAATAATTAATTTGCTTATTGCTTTTTGGAATGCCACAGAACATGTTCTTGCAATATTTTGGATGTTAATTAGTATTTTTCATATGTGCTGTCCTTAATTGAATTGTCTTCATTATGCGCGCAGAAATTACCATAAAACTCTTACAACATAAAATTATAAATTGCGAGGATTAATAGTGACGCATATACATACATATATATACGCTGAACACAACCACTTATTTTTACGCCTGCCATTAATTTAATCGCTTGTAATTAAAGAAATGGGAAATGAAATTAAAATCGGGGAAAAATGTATTCCAGTTTTATCGGGTCTGAACCGCATTTCCGAAATTAATTATGGGAACCATTCATTCTTTTCCCAGGCTTCTGGGTTGCACTCAATTCCCCCTAGGTCTAACGAAGTTTAAAGTCTTTGATTGCTGTGAGCATCAATTCTAATCTTTACACTGTCGTAAAATATACTTTTTCATATAAAAAGGAAGTTATTTAGTATACTCGGCGAAAAATTCAATGCAGGCGCACTTTCCAAGAGATAGATTTCAATTACGATGGCACTTCACCTCGAATTTCCCTAATTTAAAGAGAAGACGTAAAAAAGTGACTTTGGTTGCTCTGTATTTCATCACCTGCCGTCAAAATCAATTCGTACTCCCCCAAATTTTCTTAGCGGCCCCTCGGTGTGCCATATATCAGAGACTTCATGTTCCCGACGACAAAACTCGTGGTGATGGGCTCAGGTTTCGTTCGAGTTCTTCACATGGTTGCGTGTGCGAAGCTATTTCCCAAAGTGCTTTGGGATCAATTCGCAAAACATAAGCCATATAAACAAGAACAATATAACAAAAGGTGTTAAGAAATGCGAGCGCCGAAGGAATAAATTTAGAATTTTTGAGGTGAACAGTATCTGAAATTTGTTATTTATGGCGTCATATTTCCCGCCCAGAGTCGCCTATACGGGTAGTTAGTGAAAAAGCACCTCTCAACTCAGCCTTGCAATTTTAAATGGAATGACCCCGAACAAAATTTGAATATGGTGAGTGCTTCGCAGCCATTCGGTTTCGATTGTGCTTTTTCACCCATTTCGGCACTCTGATAAATTATAAATTTTGTGATTTCCCCAGTGTTTCGGTGAAATGAACTGGAAATAATTTATGTTAGAGCTATTCACGGGCGATGGCATGGACTGGACAGCTTAAGGTCAGATTATCTACATACATATTTCTTACATGCCAAACATTAACGGAGGAATTTAAATATGAAAACTTTAATTACTATTGCAAGTAGATACAATATATTATGACAATTATCACGACAACTAATTTATTTAAATTTCAACTTATAAAAGTTGTCTCATTTATTCACAAGATTCTCGTCGATGTAACGTGTCTGAAAATGGGATGTCATAAAGGGAAAAACCACAGCTTCAGTCGTGATTCCATAAAAGTATCGTTATTCCAAATTTGATAGAGAACAATAATAATTACAAAAAATCGGTATACATATATGTACAGTACATATGTATGTACCACATTACATAAGAATTATAATTAAACCGGTTATTGTTTATACTAGTAAAAAAATGTGATATTCCTAAACAGTAAAATAGGCAATTTCCCTGATAAATAAAGTGTATACTATGTCAAATTTTGAATCTAGAAATAATTGACTTCTTAGTGGATAACTTTTATCAAAAACGAGACCAGTTATATTATAAACCTTTTAAATGAATTATATGTAAACGTTCAATATGAAAACCTACAATAATGACATTTTTTAATACATTTATTTGAGAGCAATAGTTTTTTGTTTGAATTTAAATATCTGTCCGTTCTGCCTGACAGTGCAATATTTCTTTTAATTTTCCCCAAGATGTTATGGTTTTTCATATTTTAGGAAACATTGAACGGCCGTAATGTCTATGAAACGCAAATTTATCAGATACTGCAAAACACCATAGTGCCAATGTAATCTTGTCTGAAGAAGTGAGGGCTGGAATTGGAAACGTAGGACACTGTTCAATTTTTAGGATGCGTTAAACTTGAATGAAGGGCGAATCTGCGAAAACATGAACAGAAGAAGCTTTCGTAATTTTCCAGTTCATTAAATTTTCCTGTAATCCTCCTAAAGTACATGATGCTGGGAGGGTGGTTTCATATTTTATTATTATTTTTTTTTGCTTCTTGGTATATTCTGAATAGAGATGTCAAGAGTTCGTTAAACCATCTTGAATCGTTCGTAAAAGATAAGCTGCATGGAAGGAAACAACTCAATATCATAAATAATAACTTTTTTCTGGACGGGCCCTTGTAGATTTAATTAAATTTTATCATTGGACTGATTCTGTATTAGAAAATTGCGTAAGCTCCTAACATTGGCTGATAAGCAAAGAGAAAAATCCAATCACATCATTTTCCATTCAAAAAGTTGTTACAAAATAAATTATAAAACTCATTGAACAATATGTAATACATACAATGTATGCCCTTCTTTAATGTTGACTTTTTTCTGGCATAGAATTATAGAAACTACGTACCATTGCGTTCCTGAACATATAAATTGTTGATTATGTATAATTAGTAGGAAAATGTTGGCATATGCAAGCAAAACAAAATTTAGCTTCTCGGATTTCGTACACGAATATGTGTTGCTGATAAAATGGAATAATGAGACCGACGTGCACACTAAAAAGGTGGAGCTACCAATTTGGGGTATATTTCCTTTATTTACTTCTGGCCCGCCCTGAACCACTAAACCAGGCTCGAATTCTGTGTAATATGTGCCTGCCACCCGAAATAATCTCGGCATGCTGAATCAATTCACTGCAACAAATTATCAGCAATTAGAATCATTTGAACGAGCAAATAAATCCGACCCGGCTGTATCCAGCGAGCCAGATGTAATTTATAGAAAATGCCCAATGGTTGATGCTTGCTGTTGTTACCAATTAATCCGGTAATAGGTTTGATGGAAATACTAGAACTGGACTGATTCTGTAAACAACTTTTGGTGGATGGTTCACTGTTTTTTGGATTAAATTAAAGAGGATGACGCTTTTGACGAAAATTTAAGCAGAAAGCCAAAAACCGGAAAAGGAAGGCTCTCGTTGTGCAAAATAAATTAATGTTAAATGACCCAAGGAGGAAACGTGAAATTAGATGGAAGTAAATTGCTTATTTATAGAGCAGCTAAGGAACTTTAATGAATAATTGAATATTAACTAATTTGCATAGATTTTACTTAGTGCTAATGTGCATAAAATTGGATTTAATGAGCTAGATTATTTTCCAACGCAGGAATAAGAGTAATGTGGCTAGAGGTTACTATGATAAAGACTTTACATTTTAAATGACTTCTATATTTATTTAAATATCAGTAGTAATGCTCTCAGAACAATACCAAAACCTAATTTTTTATAAAACCGGCGGCGTTCAGTTGTTTGGCCCATTTTTTATTATTCTCTCAAGTTATAATAAATCCTAAGTACACAAAATAAAACGGTTCTAAAAATAGATAATATTACCCACCATGATAAGATTTCAAATTTGAACAAAGACCTAAAGATTAAGCCAAAGGTTAGCTGGAGAAAAACCAATTAAACGTTAATCTTGCAAAAAATAAAAAAAAATTTCCTCAACTCAGTCATGTGTTAAGTTTTTAAAATCTTGAAGTACCCTCAGCTTATCTACGGAAAGCCTAAGGCTACACAACACTTAGGTATGCGAACCCTCGATGTGATTTCAGGTAAAATGAGATTTTCTGCTGCTGAAATGGATTCCTTTATAAAGGTTGCGCTGAAAAGGCATTTTCCTTCCCTTTATATGATTATGTGTCCTTTCAAAATGGCAAAGGGATTCTTCAGAACCTTTACGACTGAAAAGATTGGGATGCAATGAATTAAAAAAGGAAAGAAGAATAAATATAATACAAAACAAAATGAAAAATGTTGACACCCTTTTAGAATATTTACAAACGACCGGTCTGCACTTTAGCAATTTCAGGGGATAAGCGTTGTTTATTTTAAGAAAAAAAAATACTTGACTTGCTGTAAATCCATACGAATATAATGAAATTTGCATACATATATGTACTCGAAATGTCACGTGCGCAGAAGAATTTCCTGAGTTAATTTTGCCTGAAAAGATAGGAATCTGCAAGATTGTATATGCGGCGTACACAGCATCAACATAAGGGAAAACATAAATGCTGTCATCTGTATTTAATTTCATTAGATAAATTCCTGCAGTAAAAAACACGTGTGTCGTCAAATTGAATTTATTGTGTACTTGTCCTTGTTATTTATCGGTATGAAGTGACGCTGTTTCGTGCACTCCATTAGCATCTGGAGGACTTTTTAGGGTTTCGAATAGAAATATCTACATATACCTAATCTTATATGTATCTACATTTAATGCATTAATATGTACATTAGTATTCATTTCAACACAGAAAAAAACGATTATACAAACTTGTATAAAACTGACTATAATAAACAATAAAATATGCCATGATTTTCAATCATGCCTTCACATTTTTTATTTTAGTGGCACCAAATTCTAAGAAATTCCGAAATCACTCTCTATGAAGAAACCCAATATTTTATTTATTTTTTCTAATTGCATTCTACCAAAGAAAGTATAAACATATTTTCTTTGATTCTACATATACTCTTAAGACGTAAAAGTAGATAGAAGATAATCAATTAAGGTTAGGTTAATGTAACGTCATCAGAAGACAAAGCATTTTTAACCTATTGTGGTATCTGTGCGTACTTTTCAATTCATGTGCAAACATTACAATTTCAGGATATTGTTGCGCAAGAAACATTCCCGATTTTGAAAACTTAAGAGTATTTAACAGGGACGAAACGGTTATAAGTAAAATAAAAAAAAATTACAATTTAACTGTTATAATGACGATTTCTTTTGTTACGATATTCTAATAAAAGTTAACAATTGACATTTATTTTTTTCGATCAGGAATAACAATTATCGGATAACTTTTAATATTCAGATCAGGAATAAAAGTTATCAGATGATTTTTATTGTTTTAGATCGACAATAAAAGTTATCAGATGATTTTTATTTTTTCAATCAAGAATAAAAGTTATCAAGTGATTTTAATTGTTTTAGATCAGAAATAACAGTTATCAAGTGATTTTAATTTTTTTTTATCACGAATAAAAATTATGATGTGATTTTTATTTTTTAAGGTTAAGAATAAAAGGTATCGAATGATTTTTATTTATTCAGACTAAGAATAAAAGTTATGAGATGATTTTTATTTTTTTCGATCAGGAATAAAAGTTATTGGATGATTTTTATGTTTTAGGTCAGGAATATAAGTTATCATGCTATATAGTATTATCTATTTGAGTTATTTTCCCGTTATTAGAGAACATTTTCTTGGTAACCTTTAACTAGACCTATCAACGGCTCTGAATCTGAATAGAGGACTAGGTAAATAACAATGTTTGAAAATCATTTGAATTAATGTATATAGCATGATAACTTATATTCCTGACCTAAAACATAAAAATCATCCAATAACTTTTATTCCTGATCGAAAAAAATAAAAATCATCTCATAACTTTTATTCTTAATCTGAATAAATATAAATCATTCGATACCTTTTATTCTTGATCTTAAAAAATAAAAATCACATCATAACTTTTATTCGTGATCAAAAAAATTAAAATCACTTGATAACTGTTATTTCTGATCTAAAAAAATTAAAATCGCTTGATAACTTTTATTCTTGATTGAAAAAATAAAAATCATCTGATAACTTTTATTGTCGATCTAAAACAATAAAAATCATCTGATAACCTTTATTCCTGATCTGGCTATTAAAAGTTAGCCGATAATTGTTATAAAGCTGTGATTATAAAAAAAAAGTAAAAATAACGATTAACTTTTAATTTTTTACAGTTAAAATTATAAATCTCAAAATTTGCATGTTAATGGAAAGTACATTTCCAACGGATCATATATTGCTACGTGTTTTATAAATCGGACCACTCCTTCTAAATGATTTTTTTATATAAAATTTGAATAATAACTGTTATAATCGGTCCCTGGTATTTAATCGTCAACAACAGGACAAACATTTATATGTATACATAATTTACTTCAAATGGCATTTACCAGAACATAAATTTCACGCAGTTTGTTCATCTGACGGATAAACTTATCTTTTAAATATTACTGCAGCAGGTTCAAAAGGAGATAGTAATATAATTAGGTAGAACCTATATACATATTTTCACCATAATAATATACAAAACTAAACCACTTGTTGAAATATTAATCCAATTTCAATTAAGTTAAAGAATATTTAATGCTTCCGAGCGTAATGCTGGAGGGAATATATGAAGATAAAACAATGTGGTTAATAATTTAAAATACATAAAAACATGGTTACACGCACCTACTTATATTTAATTCTCAATATGAATGTAGCTTTTATCAATCTCGAACAACTCCGATCCTTTAATCACGAGACCATGAGGTTTATCATCAATTAGGTAAGCCGATTAGCTAAAAGCTTTAGTGGAAAAGCCGAATGCAAATTTTATGGTACTTCATGTTGAAACCATTTTCTACCTTAACAGTTCTAATGAAATTAATATTGTGCTGTGAAATAAATGCCCTTGTGAGTGCGTAAATATACAATATAATTAATATATGTATGTACATACATATACAAATCTCCTGAAAGTTTCTAGAGAAAAAAGAATTTTAATTGCAAATGAACGCTTAAATTAATTTTGTATTCTGTAGATATTTTCCAGGTATTCGTGCACTCTCCTGGAAAAGTTACAGTATATTTTTTTCTGCGTAGTACTTGCGCACGGATGGCACCAGGTAGACCCGGGTAGAAACTTGTGTCAAAACGTTCGATTTATTTCTTCAAGGGGCGGGTGAATGGGACGATCCCGGTATTTTTATCTACACAGACAATTTAACATTATCGGAGGGTAATTTTAAGGAATTACCTTTCAGGCCATAAAATAACGGAATCAATTTATCCCATCCTCTGAATCCGTCTTAAATTTGTCTCCAGGCATGAGAGGTTAGTTCAATATAGAAAAAAACAGTTTATGGATCAGGATGTCTTTAAATTTACATTTTGCTGTACATGGAATACCTAATGTTTTATCGATTCCATACCGACTTCAAAATTTTAACTAAAGAATTGAGTTGCATTTAATGCATGCTTTATATCGCTATTATGCGAATATTCTGATTTTAACTGAAACCATAAAGACCATCGAATTTAAACCTTAGAAAAACGTATTTTGAATGAATATAGATTAGATAGGTAGTCAACTCAACATTGCACCTCTCCGTCCGGGAGAATCGCACATTAGTTTAAATCGCATAATGTGCCCTCATGCCAGGGAAGCCCCTGCAATAACTTATTAGACGTTTCCTTGCACTTCACAGAAACTCATGTGGAAACTGAATTATCGTTGGAAGCCACGTAACAGATCCTTTGTTCCTCATTTTATTTATTACTCTGGAAAGCAATGGAGTTTCATTCGATTGAAAGCGTAATTGATGCTATCTTTAAGCTGAAGCGCGGCATGTGCAGATCGTTAGTAATTGTCCTTGTGATGTATTGTGTTTGATGTTTAATTCATAGGGGCCGAAAGTAGCAATCGTTTCGAACCGAATTGTTTATTATTTCCAATATTTTCCGTTCTTTGGGTCAGTATCAGATAATTGTAGAAGTATTACTTGAACTTGAACATAAGTTAATAGTTTGCACCACCCAATCTTTACATATTTTTACTGTAATATCTATGTGTAAATGTCATTTGCTCGTAATGTAACTATAAATTTTATTATGTTGCTTACGAAAAAAACTTAGGCATGATACTCCTATCCTAGCGAGTTCGTATCACTAAATGGAGGTTTCTCTTTTTAGATTAGATTTGAACAAGATGCCAACTTTGAAAAAGTAAAATTTAATTTAATTCAATTAGGTACCTACCGCATATTACGAATACGCAATGAAGAATGTTTTATCCGCAATTTAATAGACTTGTAACCCAAAAAGCAAATCCTATATAGACAATACATATTATTTCATTTGAATCCTTTTTCTAGTTCCTAAATCCTATAACATTCCGGTATAAATTTTTATAACTAAGATAACTTACCGCTACCACTTTATGGGATATGGTAGTGGTCTCGAATTTTTTCGATCTTGCGTATTTACAGGTGAATAAAATTATTTTCTTATATTTTCTTATTATACTTATGAGTACAATTAGTATTTAAACCCATCTTTATTCTTACTTTTATAAAAAATTTTGAATATTCTCTGTCTAATAATCCTTTTAAAATTCCAGACCTAATTATGTATCATTTTTACAAAAGTAATTTGTACATGATTTGTAGAATCAAAAAATTAATTTATACCACTATATGCATATTTTACATTTAAATTTCAAACGGGTGCACCGCAGACTGGAAATGTTAATTTTAGGTAAGCCACTCTATAAATGACAAATTACTTTATTTATCATCCTCGAATATGATGCGTTATTTATTGCCTCCAGAGATTTAATTAAACCAATGGAATTGCTCCTCCCTTTCATTTATTTATTACATCAGAATTTGCTACTCTCCAAATGCTTTATTCCATGCCATATGCGAGCAAGATTTAAATTTATGAAGAAATTATAATGCACGATGGAATTGCATTGCAGGTTTAATTGATAAAACCCTGGAATAAATTAAAATTGTTTGCTCCAAATTATTTTGAAATTGTTAGGGTTGGGAGGCACGTACCCTCGTACACTATAGCAAAAGCACCCATGCAGAAATGTCCAATAATTAAAATTGGAGTGGAATCACGCCAGGAATGCACTCATCGCATAATAGCAGATCCTTTTCGAAAATAAATTAAAAAAAAAAAATTGAAATCACTTCTGTTTTGCACAAATGTAATTTTCAATTAGTTAGTTCAAAAATAAACAGAACAATATCGAAATATATGTCCTTAAATATTAAAAATAGTTCGATTTTTTCTGAATGTTGACTCCCATTAAGTAAAATAATTTTTTTTTATCTGTTGTGCTTGTAATGTAATTAGTAAAGACTTCCCTGCAAAAAAAGATTCGAAGGTAATTTATTCTGCTATTTAAAAAAATGTTCAGCCATTATCGCCGACTATCTCTCTATCTTAGACTAAATCACATTTAATTAGGGGCACTCATTAGAGAATTTACAACAACTTGGATGTCCAGAATTACAGCATCCAAAGCACTGTATTATAAAACAAAATGAAAAATGGACCTTTGCTATAAAATTAATTAATTATCATCCCTTTACGGTGTGTCCTTTACGCTCTATTCAGTCCCTCGAATCCTGGCGGTGTCCTGTGATGTTTTTCTGCACTTTATTTTTATTTAGTTTTTTGTGCCTGTTTGTGTGTCTATTTATCTTGCAAAAGGAAAACGAAGAGGGAATGAAAATATTCTGCAGAAAATAACATTTGAGGACGTCTTTGAGCATGTTCTTCTTTGGAATAGCGAAACGCAGCAAATTGTATTGAGGTGAATGTTGTTCTGTAACTTGTAATAACGCAATTAAATTGTATGGATACACGAGAAACTGATACTCCACCCACGAGAACTTCAATTAGAAACAATTCCCAACCGTTGTTTTCTACATTTCATTCAGGGATATGGAATTTGATTTTCTTCTCACATCCTGTAGCATAGGAACTTAGAAAATTGAAGAGTATAGATACTCATATGCATACACGATTACTTACATAAACATGAACAACCCGTTTAAAAACAACAATTTTAAAAACCTTTCTTCGAATATAGCACAGCATTTTGTTGAGATATAAAATTCCTACAAAAAAGATTCTTAGTACTAAAATTTCTAAAACTATGTAGTAGGTAGTTTCAAAGTCATAATCTACCAATATACATTTTTACGATAATGTTCAAAGAATCATATCCTCCTTTATAAATACGTATGATATGGTTAAGATATCTCTGTCTACAATATTCCCCTTATCTCATTAATATAAAATTCGCTTAAAACCTAATTTTACACATATTTTCAAGTCCACTTCCGTAAGGCAGAACGCTAAGAGGAAAGAAGAAAAAATCAAAATTGTACAAATTTGGATAACCACATAACACAAAGCTAATTTAAAATCGTTGGCTCCCTTGGATTTGATAAATATATAAAGAAGCAAGTGGTTAAGGGAGATAAGAACCCCCACAAAGCCGCATATACGAGAAAATTTGGGGTGGCAAAATGTTGTTGGTGGAACCATTTACAAGAAATGGAAACTCTGCCAGAACACATTAAATTAAATCGCAAATGCCCTCAATAATGCAGTAATGCAGAAATTTTCATAATGGACATTCATTCCCTGTGGAGTATGCTCTTTACAAAATCCTTTCATTCTTTCGTGGATTTTAATAGGTACCTACATACATATAGCTACTTTAATGCAACGGAGCAAAGATGCTCTTAAGTACATATTTGTTCAGATAAATAACCTACAAATTGAGAAGAGTTGTTAGTCACAAAATGTAAAAAAGTTTTTGCTTCGGTCTGTACTTCTTGTAGAAGAGTAGAAGACATTGAACTTAAATATCTTTGCATAGGAGCTCACGCGATGTACTTTAGCATACTCAACAATCTTCAAAAATTGTGAAGAAGTTTTAAACACGAACATATACATATAAATACGTATATAAGTATACGATAATTCTAATGCATCAACTTACATAAAATGTAGGTACTTGTTTTTCCCATACGTGAGTTGGAACATAATTAGGTACAAGATTAGTATCTACCTAATAGTGATCCAGTTATACATTAAATTAAATGAATAAACATATTTTGCAACAATGTTATTTTATCGGCCATATTTTATCGGTATTTCTCAACTGGTGTAAAAGTAACAACAACGCAAACAAAAAATGATTTACATTTACCTTAAAAATTATCGAAATCGATATACAATAGGTATATTCAGAAGTTCAACGTTTTTGTAGGAGATTTTTTTATTATATTATTTCCACTAACATTTGTATGACTTTATAACACTTTAATTTCTGCAATTACATACATATGTACATATTAAGTTCAGTCATTAAAATAAAAGACCCTTTCTATGCCTTTACACGCTAAATTAAGTTATCGCAATTCCGGGTTCTTATATTTTATGTCTTGCGAGTAGGGAAGGACATTTGTGTTTAGGTAGTTAAGGCTCCAAAGACAATATCCCACCACTGTTTTTGTTATTATTTTAGGTTTTTTTTTTTACAAGAAAAGGGAAATTCAAAATCAACGTTTATCCTTGAAAAAGAGCCCTCCAGTCGGTGTCATAACACGCCCCAAGTAGCATAAATTACTTCGTCAAAGTACCTAACTCTTGTAAAATGGGTCATAAAGAATTGCTAATGGTATTCTGCCTCTACTGCTATTGTTGTTTTGCTATGTGTATTTTTTTATTCTATCCCATAATGGCTATCTGCTTTATATTTACAGGGCAACTGATAAATATCTTTGAGTGAAGGTCCCTTAAATTGCTTTCCGTAGCATTTTATTAAAGTTTAATAAGCTTTGGCTTTCGAAACTTTCTAACTATAAAAGGTCGGTATACTTGTAATCCTCCCTCCATAAATCAAAAAGTAACAGATTTTGAGGAATTTTAAGACTTGCCTTGATGTAATCTCCAACTGCTTTTGCCAGTTTGTTTTGAATAAAACTTTTTACCGCCGACGCTTAAATTTTTCAATTGAATTAATTTTTTAAGGAAGTGTGCGCAAAGAAAAGACACTGTGTTCTTATTCAAAATGCTTTATAGATAAACAACAAATTTTTTTAAGAAGTAACTTTAAGAATTCAAACTGCCTCCAATTTTTACCAAGAGAAGATCAAATATTTTCATACAATTGAATCAATACATGGAGAACAACAGAAGCTAAATTCTAATGACGTCATTATTTTCAAAAACAATAAGTACCGCCAATCCATAACCATGGCCTCCTTTGATGAAAATTTGAGCCTAACAATTGCTGTGTCTTATTATTTTTTATTATTTATTTATTGAAGACTGTGTTCTTTTCAGACAAATATCTATGTTAAGAGCTTTATGAATAAGATAGGTACACTTATAGATCAAATGTATAGATGTGGCTTAAAGTTTCAAATAATACCCAAACTTTAATCTTCTGCAGAGTAAGAAATTAAATATGAAATTGAATGCCTTATGCATGAAACACGTATAAGTATCTATAAATATCCCTGACCTACTATGTAATACCAACATTAGAATTCTTCAATCGATAAGTAAAGTAAAATCATTTGCATCTGCAGTCCGAATATGTGAATCTGACTCTTGACAAACTAAGATAATCAAATATCCACGCTGACACAATAGTTGCTTTTTCACCTCCTTTTCTCCTTCACCTCTGTACAAAACGATTGGCAATTTCCGAAACGTATCAACGGAGACAATAAAAGAATCGATTCTTCGAAGAGGCGAGGGGGAGTTGAGATCGTCATTTTAAGAATACAAATTGGTGTATTGCTGCTGACACCTTTTACCAACATCGTAGCTGTCCCGATGGCCCTTCAATTTTATTAACCCCTTCAAATTCATTTCAATTTCTCCCCAAGCACAAATAGCTTTCTGCACCAGCAGCATTCCTTCAGGTAACGCCAGCAGAGATATTCGGGAGGTTTATCTTCACAGGCAATTGAGCATCATTTGGAAGTCATTTATCGATTAAATTAACTTCGATAGGCCGGGGAGCGCCGTATTCCAATTTATTTCACTCCTTCACGTAAATTGGCCCAGAAGTACTGTTCGGTTCGATACGATGGAAGGGTACACTTCCTTTGCCCATATTTCCAGATTTCCAATTTAAAAGCGGCTAACAAATTATTGCGAACGTTCGCCGGGGCCCTTAACTTCAGAAATTCGGCAAATGGAATTCTCTCTGGGAAAAAAAACCAAATTTATGGGGCTTATTTATTTCCCCTTGCTGTCATATTTATTTTCCATACCCAAGTACACAATTTCGAACAACCAAAGTCCAAATAGAGTCGCAGGTTGTTTTCGAGTTTTTTTTTCTGCCTTCGGAACGTTTTTGTTCAGGGATAAAAGCAGAATCGTGTTGCGGAAGGAACCCATAATTCAAGAAACGCTGCTCTGCTGCCTTAGCTTTACCTGTCCAGCAACTGCACTTTACACTATTTCATTGGAAATAGGTTTGCCAGAAGAAAAGGCAGCATTTTAAATTGAATTAATCCCTGCGGAGATATGTGGCAGCCTCTTCCTTACTCCAGCAAAACAGAGAGAATATGGAGCAGCCTTCTTAAAATTTAACAATCGATCGCTTTCGGATAGACTTGAACAAAAGATGGATAACTCTTGTGCTATGTGGTGCGATGAATTAATTTGACTTCCTTAAAAAAAAGGCAAACAGCGCAGTTACATATATTTAAGTTAATCCAATTCTCATAAATTGCAACCGAAATATAATTTCCATTAATTTATTCAATTATGCAGGCGGACAATATAACCAATTCGTGGCTAAAGTCCGACGACTGATGGCAACGTTATTCGCAACCCAAATGAGAATTTGTAGTGCATTTTTAACACTCTCTTTTATGACGGAACCAGTAACCTTGTTTATTTAATTGAACCTCAAAAAAAAATTCGTGCATACACGAATTGCTGTTCACTGCAACACACCCCCGGCAACTCTTTGCATTGTAATTAATGCAGATCGTGAATTTGATTTATTCTTATTCCATTGCAGTTGTGTTTAATTGAAACTCAGAGGCAGGATGTCATGGAAAAATCCCATCATTTTTTATTACAATTTACATTTATTAATTTCGCTAAAGAAGCGAAAAATATATTCGGCAATGTTTCGAATTGAAAAGATTTTCTCTTATATTCAATTTGTAAATCTGAAACCATTGGCATTATACATAAGTATATTTTTTGTTTCATATAAATACATATGTACCTACACATATACATATATTTATTCTACATTGGTATTTTATAAAAGATGGTAGATCTGTGACATTAAAACGCTATTGCGGCAATTATTACATAAATTCCTCCTAATAATATTATAAAGTCGCTATTTTATACCCTTATTTCTAACCTAGAAATCCCTTATAACGAACTCTACACTATACCATACCTACTAATTTCTATTGAAGTACATATTTTAAAGTAGAATGATACTCCGCCGGATGGTTATAAGAAATATATGTATATGTACATACAACAAAGGTTGAATAATCCATACATTTGCTTTAAACGTCCAAAAATTAAGAGGATCGTGACTTTCTTTTACATTTTACTCCATCTTATATTGACCATACGTACGGCAGCACATATGGGTCAACATAATTCGTCAAAATGTAAACAAACATAAGTCATTCATCTCCATAAAATAACTTAATATTTTTTTGGGGCTGAAATGATGCTATCCTCGTAAAGACAACATTTGGAGCATAAAGAGCAAAGAACCCGCTCTGGGGCAGAGCCCATAAACGTCCAAACTTAACTGAGGCATTTTGCATTTTCCAGTAATGCTCCATAAAATATTATGCCTAGCAGTGTAATTCCTCGTTTGGTAAACAAAATGTCCACTTCAGGTGGAGGAAATATCATTAAATACTTGTCTGATATCTTAATTTATTTTATGACGTAATGCAAACACACCACGGAATTGCTGTGCTGTCGTCCATAAACAAACTGTGACCTCTCAAAAGTACGGGCCAGGAAACAGGACGAAACTCTCCTCACCTCCGATACCTTGGTGCTTTTGTATTGTAGTTTACACAAAGCCCCACAGGGATGCTTTTCAGAATGGGTGGTGGTTGGGATAAGCATTGCTGTTTGTTTTCGAGGAATAACCAGACCACCATAAAGAGAAGTGGTAGCACGTACTCCTAGCACTACAGACGTGTACCGCATAAAGGATAGTTCTTTGGGGTGATAACTTGTTTCCAAGGTTCTGGCAGTGCGCCAAAACTTTTGGACCAATTGCCTCGAAGAAAGTGTTGAAAACATAATTTACTGCTCTTGCACTTCATTTGAGCACATACAAGCGTACTAAAATGAACAAAAATTGATGTCACACCTCTCTCAGCGAATTAATTAATATTTTAAGTTTTTGACATCGCTTTGCCTGTTAAAATCAGCACCAAATTTAGTTAAACCCTCGCTTAATCAGTTTTCGTCAACTGTTTCAATCATGTAAAGGGGAATGGGTAAAAGCTTTGGACCACTGACGACTTAAAATGAAAATGATAAAGATAATTATAATAAGATAACCATGGTAGATATATTGCTTTAACATACTTACAACAGGTACTAAAATTGTTTCACCAGCGTTAGCAGCATTTAGTATAAGCGTATATCAATCATATCACTATTCTTATACAAACAAAACTATTAAGAATATCTATTATGTGTACAAATGAAATGATCAACATAACAAAGTCACTTTCATTCATTTTATTACTTTTCTTTTTAATATATTTAACTAAATAATACCATTTACCTAAAATTGCTGCAATTTTGTTTAAAAAAGCAATTTGAAATACTTCCCAATGAACACTGTTGGCAATTACATGATTAAACGATTAAGCAAGTATAAGACGAACAAAGAAGCAAGTTATTCCTTCCGAACGCATTAAAATGCACTACTGAACCCACCTTACACACAAATTTTTACCTCATGTAATATTAAAAAAATTATATATGTAAATATAAATGAAATAACATCATTTACTAATGGATTCGCTTGCAGTACAAGATTGATACTTTTATGAAATGTTATATTACGTTACGGTTAAATAAATCGAAAGATCAAAGTAACATATGCTCACATGAAACTCTGCTAATATCATAAAATATTTTAATTAATTTTCAACCACTCAAAAACTATATTTACCCAATACAAGTGAGATTAAAATTTCTCTTTTAATGTTCTATTCTATCGATAACATAGAAAGTTGAAAATAAACATTCATAAAAGTATTAAAAGCTGAAGGGTAAACATTAATTTTGTAAATTGCAACTTGGAAACTGTAAATAAACAAGAATGCTATTCGTTGTAAAATGTAAAGATATTTAGACAAGTGTGCATAAACACAAACACTATGTGAATCTTGAATAATGTTTTATTCTAAGGAAATTCCTTACACGAATTGCCGGACTATATGTTGGTCTCCTATAGTCATGAATTCTGTTCGTAATTTTCAGGTACGCCGAGTAATATCTCTAATGGATGAAAATTTACATTACCAACACTCACTACATACATTTGGGAATATCAAGTTCTATTCCGGGACAAAAGTTTATTGTGTGCATACAACAAAGACAATGTTTTCATGCACAAAGGACGTGGATGCATCTTCCGTATGGTTTATTCAAGGGAATACACGAAACCATGGTAACAACTCTGAAATTCTGTGCTGGGCTTAGATATGACCTTACCTGAAATAGATACAATCCTATTCGATTGCATTCAACAATTTAATATGTTCTTTCTATAGAGAGATAAGACGAATCTATCAGAGGATATTTTTGATGAGAAGTGGAGCAAAAGCTTCTTCCGACATGTGATATCTAACAAATAATGAAGCTATTGATCAATATTTCCGGAATCTGTTTCAAATATGGGTTTCCATTGAATTAAGATTTTTGCAATTGCGTAACCTACTACGGATATTGGTATCCTTTCAATACTCCGATACTTCTGTATATTAAAGTGGACAATTTCAGTATGGCAATCAATAATTCATTACTGTAAGGAATTTTCTTTAAATAAAAATCATTTTGAACTTGTTCTCACAATAATTGAGAATAGGATTAAGAAACATTTTATAAATAAAATTAATCGCACAAGATGAAGTAACCCGAATTATCTCCTTCAAAATACTACAAAACCTTCTTCAATGTTACGAATTTTTGCACTATATTAGGGTTATCCATGTACGTCTGCATGTATGTATGTAATATGTATAAATTCTAACTAAGTACCTATGTATATAAGTAGTTTAGATTAAAAATATAACCTTGGTACATATACAAATGTACATCAATTTGTAAAATCACAGGTCACACATAAGCAAAAATTTTAACAAAACATCCAGCGTCAGCTCTAAAACGACTGGAGCGATGGAGAATAATTTAAAGAGCTCAAAAATATTTAAAGCTGCCAGCAACAGCAGCAAATGCACGAATTAGTTTAATAACTCTGAAAGAAAAGAATATTCGAGTGAGAACGTTCAAAATTGTGTGCAACGACTGCGTTCGTATTCCACTTTGCACGGAAAGCATCAAAAACTTCGTCACCAAGGCGTTTTAAGCACCAATTTGAAAAGAATTTTTCACGCTGAAGCTGAAGAATATAGAAGTTGGCGTATGAAGGTATATGACGGGTTGCTTAAATGTGAATGAAACCTGGAAATTTTCACCGGCAGCCAGATGTCCCGCCAACCCCTTTTCTTCTATAATAACTTTTGACTAGAGCTGTTGATGTCAATGGTTTATACCGACAACGCATTTACATATATGAAAGCAATTTGCAGGATTTGTGGTTCTGCATTTGAAAGTTCCCTCCTTTTGTACATACATACATATAAGGACTAACATTATACCTATATGTACAAACAGTTGCTGCTAGCAAGACGCAAGGCATTTACATGTGAAAAGGATTTACGAGCATACAGGATGGCAGTGACGCTTCAAAATTTCCTAGAAGATTTTCACCGTAACAACGAACGCTTTGGATTTATGCCAGTTGTGTTTACCAGCAATTCTTCTTGATTAAGATCACAGAAAATCTTTGTTTTGCACTCTGGTACCAGCGATAATAAGCACACACAGAGCAGTAGCATGTGAGTTTTTTATGATTATCGCACAAGAACATGCCGCTGTCGGGTTTTAAACATCGCTTACAGTCTTAATTTCCTGTCGTGTCTGTTTTACATGTTGTTTTATAGATTAAATGCAGACATCAACCAAATATTTGAAATGATTCTCTTGTTAAAACACAACAATCATAAAATAGTTCCCTTCCCTTAATTTTACCTACACATACATACAGTGGAATTGTAATACTTGTGATACTGAATGATTACAAATTATATGGAATAAATAATGTCGCTTTGAAAGGAAGGACTACGTATTTTCGGTTCGAAAGCATCGTTACAAAATGCTGCCTTACCGCAATTACTGAGGTCAAAAACTTTAGAAATATAACAAAATGTATGGTATAGTATGTGCACTAATATAATGTAATCACGTATAGTGTAATGTTTTAATTTCAGCTCCAGAAATATTAAGGACACAAGTCACGACTAATTTAAAAGTACAAGTACTCCATTTTTAAAAATATGTTGGTTATCCAATGAAGGGACCAAGCGCCCAAGGAACCAAAACCAACCAATTTGCTGAATTGGCTGAGTGCGTGTTAAGTAAAAGTTCTGACCTGTAGTTGTGCCTGCCTGGAAGTTTTTCAACAGCAGACAAATTGCTCAATTTAACTTATTTTGCTAGGCTAAAATTACTGCACACATGTTTACAAGTATTTTATAAATGAATTTTATTAATGCAAGATATTTCGACAACCGATGAGACATAGGTAGATACTACATATTTTAAAGAGTCGGTTACATTTTAAAAATCCTACATACATATTTACGAAAAATAATCGGTATTAATACACAAAGATTCAACAAAAAATTAAAATATGTGCATACTATACATATACAATTGAATAACTTGAACATTGAAAAAAACGGGCTCACGTCCAGTAGTATTCGAGTAATAGTCGTTGCAAAGTACAATTTTGATATCACTCATAATTTTAAGTAGTGCTTTTTATAATCGCACGAAAGCATATCAACGTCGCCCTAATTATGGTGACCGCAAGTCATTTTCAATCAAACATTAAACCGTCAGTTGCAGACCGAAGGAGCATAACGCCCGAGCAGCTCAACGCCCCCGCACCGTACCGATGCAATGGCCCGTAAGTAATGTAGGCCTTGTTTTAAATTTTATCCACTTGCCGCTAACGAGACTTTATTTTCTAATTGAGGCCAATGAGGATATGGTGTGCCGTTGTGTTGGTAGTCGCCAGGGATGCAAAGACTGGATCCGGCCAATTCACACATCCGCTGAAAGGAAGCCCTGCATGGGAGGATAAAATGGGGTTAAATGTACGTGCTCTAGGGTAATCCTTAATTACGCAACTGCAATTAAACGAGAATTTATTGCAGCAATCGCCTAATACAATCACTTTAATGGCCTTGTGCACAGTATTTTGATATTGGAAAAAGCTCAATTAACTGCGATGGGGTTTTCTTTTTTTCAGATGAGGCCCATAGTTGTGGTACAGCGTGAATGCTGAGCAAGTGCAGGTTATGGAACGCTTTTCCACTCAGGTTGAGATCGTGAACGGGGTCGCCCTTAAAGGATTTTACTACCACCTTCAAGCGCTCTATTCATTTCCGGCTTTAAAGCTTCTTGATGTAATAACTTAATAGCAGGGCAGGATGTGGGTTATGATGAAAGATAAATCGGAGCAAATTCATTCGGAAACGGGGAGAGCATAATACCTGCTCGGCGCCAGTGATTTATGGGAAAAGTTCTTTTGAGGTGGTTTTTATCGATGAATATCGTTTGAATTAATGAAACTATTACAAAGTTCATTTTTTATTTCGCTGAAGATTACTTTATAGACATGCCAGTCGATACTGATGAAATCTAACTAAAGAAGGCACTGTGTGTGTTGTTCCAATATTAAAAGCTAGCTTAGTAAGTCATCACATGATTTTTATGAATTTTATTGAAACATTTTAGAAATGTTCATTTAATGCCCAAAGCAATGACACACGAGTCTTGTCGGTCGATTGTATTTCCCGAGATAGTGAGCTTATAACTCCGAAGAACTTTCTAAATACATATTGCCATAAAGTTTTTGTCTCAGTCTCTTTAAGACAAAAAACACTCAAAAGATTCCAGACAATAAAGAAATTGAAAAAATATTTGGAATACCTCAAACCCAACTTGTTCTCCCTTAGCACTTAACTGATATTGCTGCCCGAGTTTTCCATTGAAAGAAATTTTATTTTAACGAATCCAACCTGGTGAACGTCAAATATATTTGAACTCTTCTACCTCGATGTCGCATATCTGCAATATATGTATAGTTTTCTACGAAATACCTAAAAATATAAAATCATCAACACATAATGGACACGCTGCGCAGAAACCCGAATTGAATTTTAAGCACAGTTTTAATGAATTCAAAGCCTTCCAGAGAAGTACAATTAACAAATGCGTTATTTTTGTAAAAGGAAAGATGAATGCCTTCTTTTCCTGGGAAATAAAAGTTCGTATTTTTTAATAAAGGAATAATTAAATACAAATTTAAACACTGAATTCTCCAGAGTTCATACTTGTTTTTGAGCTGATCATCTTATAATACGAGATATTGTTAGAAAGCGCAAAGTGTTTGTTTTCAAATCGTGGAAAAGTTAATTTAAATTATTATAATCGCAAGGCTTCAAAGAATCGATTGAGTTTAATCAACAAGTCTTTATTGTTTTTAATCCACCTATTTTTGTCTTTTGTTTTGCATATCTCTCGAAGTTGGTTTATTCTTAAATTAGAATCCTGTATCTTATTAAAAAAAATTTAATTTACCTCTCAGCTCGTGAGACATATAAACATTGTATCAGTGGATTAAACTGAGTGTGAAGAGCTCTTGTGCAATTTCGGCAAATCTGAAAATTTTATTATTCGAATATAAAAGTCCTGTCACGGAGGGGGATAAAAATTCGCATAACTGAGCAATTATCTGAGAATAAGGCCTTTTTATATGCTCTCCATCTGCTTATTGTGCCGTCATCGAGGCTTGATGTTTTGAGAAGGCACATAAATCTGCCAAAAAAGCACCTATACTTACATGTCGCACTTGTTCAAACTCAAGCCAACAGAATTGGTCGTGAGGGTTTCCTGTTTCATATATATCTATCTATGTAATATATATATTTTTTTGCTCCTTTACAAAATAAATTATCATTCTAGGCACGAAGCGAAGCTTCCCTTTTCTCTGAACCAAATTCAATTTGAGCACAGTGCCGCAAGTTTGGTAGCCGGCTCCGAAGTGAAAATGTATGACATCCGCTGATTGAATTCCCTCTTATTTTAGTGGAATTTCTATTCGGACGTGAAAGGAAATATTTAAGCCAATCTGTGCTGCACCTTCTAGTAGGGTAGCCAATCATAGCAAATGATAAATATTACACAAAACAGACAGCTGCAAGGATGATTCCCAAATCCTACATAATGCGATGTTTTGCTGTTGTTCCATTTTTCACGTACCACGTACCATCAGACCATAAAAGCGCATTTAAATGAGATATTCCAGAAATAATAATGGTTATGAACTCCTGGGGATCTTTTTGAAATCGCACAAACATGCACTTGTGCCGCTCTGCTGTGCATCCCAAAAGCCATCGCTTATCGATCGTAATTTCCTGGTTGTAATTCTGAATTGAGTCTGCAAACGAATTCCCATGTGTAGTAAAACGAAAGTGGTAAGCTTCGTAGCCTTCCTGTATGAAAATTGCACACTTACACGTATTCACAGCATCAGCTCACGACTAAATTAACACGAAAGTTTTAATTTTTCCCAGATGTAAGCACTTACATTCATGAAAGTTTTATTTATTCACTGCTTATTTTATAAGTAATGTAAATATATGAAAGAGGAAAATTGGAACTCTTCCCTACCATACTTAATTTTATTCAACTCTTTAATATTTGGTTTCTCCGCTATCGTGCAGTTTGAAAACTTTCATTCATATGCACATATATACTTCTACAATATATGTATATTAAATTGCAGTGAAATCAGATAAAATTCAATACTCATACGTTTTGATTCGATTGTCAGAGCAAATTAATTAGAAATGTACTTTTTTTTTAACCGCTAACATTTACAAGTGTTAAGTATAACATATTTTAAATTGGATTAGGCATTTTTCTCATAATTCGATCTGAGCCATATTCAATATCAATTGCCATTGCATACAATTTGTCATACTAATAATAGCAAAATTTAATCCGATTATCTGTATATTTACATATCACAAACTATTCATTTCAATTAAGTGGTAAATCGGATTTTGGATTTTAATGGCCCAATACATCCAATACATACATATGTATGTATGTATGTAAGTACCAAGTAGATTATAAGTCGATTTATGTTTAATTACATCTATTGTTCTCATTTATTTGTTAATAAATTTATTTCAAATTCTATTCATTTTAAAATACCCCCAACCCAAAAGCGAAAAACAATTGATTTCTGCTATGTAAGCAGATCTGGCCCGAAATTAACTATTTTTTCATTTGGATATTTCTTGTTAGGGAATGCATGTATAATTTTTAATTGTATATTGTTTGTTTTGTTTAAAATTTAATTCAAAAGTTTTTACTTTATTAGTTTATTTTGCTCGAGAGAATCCAACTTCAACAGAATCTTTTAGAATTATGTGTTTATGTATTCTGCTGCTCTACTAAGAATATAACGATGCACTTATTGTACAATAATGTTCTGAGGAATATTGAATTCATTATGAAAAGTTTTCTTGCCCAATATTTACTTAAAAACAAATAGCAAAATGTACTATAGGTATATACCTACATCAAACTTAAATGTTAAAAGGTATCACAAGCGGCAAAATACCAATAACAAAAATATGTTGTAACTTCTCAAACTGAGCTCTAAAATTCTAGAGTTTTATTTTTTCCTTTCAGTTATTTGTGTTTTATTTTAAAACTTCCTTGTTTTATTTTTTATCGAATTGTTCAGTTCAATTCAAATATTTTGAGGTACATAAATGAGACTAACAGGAAGGATAAAAGTTTTAGAGAACAAGGAATGGATGTAACTAAATTTCATTTTTTGAAGTTTGTGTCCTCGTTTTATCAAAACTGGCTTGAAATTGAAACCCAGAAATGGCAGGAATGATTCTTATATACATATTTACATACATATATTGTATGTAAAAAGGGAAAGCGCGAACAACAGCTTGTACCTACCTATATAAATTATTAAATTTTATTTCATCCCACATTGAAAACGTAGGAAGGTACATATAAATATTTAAACCATTTCATCAAGACCTTTTATTTGATACCTATATCTGCATATTTGAAAGTGAAAAGCAGTATTCAAGCAAAACGGAAACTGATGGCGGCCATATTTATTTTTTGCAATAAAATAAATTTTAACCGTGACTTCGCTTCCAAGCAGTAAGTTATGAAATTAAGGCCACAACCAAAACTTATTTGGAGCATGAACCCGAAGCGAAGTCTGTGCATCGAAGCGGGCACACAAACCACGGGCAAAGTCGCCGGACGGGAAGAATCTCCAGATTTGAGCAGTGATGTAATTTCGCCCGACTTCTACGAGGAAAAATGGCGGACAGTGGAGAACGTAAACACGGCAGAGGTGAGCGCTTTTCTGGATAAGGGGGTTGGTTGGTTGCATTTCAGTGTCAGAAGTTCAAATTAATTTCGACGGACGGTGGCACCGCAAAACAGGAAGAGTGCTCGCAGTGAAATTGGCCGGTAACGGCAATTAAATTGGTGAACAACTTTCACTTGTCATTCCTTATTTGCATTTCAGTTGGATTATGTGGATCGAGTTATGTGACGTTTGTGAATTTGACGTTGCCCCTGTGGACTCTGTTCTCAACTCTGGGATGCCAATGAAAACAAAGACGAACGTCGATGTAAATTAATCGGGCACTCAGTTTCGTGTTATTTTTCTGGTGTTTTACTTATTTGGCGAAGTGAATTGCTTTTAAAAAATCTTAAATTTGGAATCCGTGAATTTTGTGAGTACTGGATTTTACAATTTTAATCATCGGAATGGGGCCTAATTCGAAAACGCCTTTTGAGGTTATAGAGTACACGAATCCGTGAAATTATTCAGTTTTTGTCTCCAGCTTAAAATGAAAATTCTTTCGATTATATTTCCTAACTTCGCAATTCGAGACTTTTTGCCGTTTTCCTCCAACTGAACGTGAACGGCTCATTTAACCAGAGTCCAAGAGGTTGCTTTGGGTTGACACTTGATTCTTGCGCTGAGGCAACTTTTTCACTTGATTTTTATTTTTTTTTTGTGATTCAAATTCAGTCACTCTCGTCGACTTTACTATCACTTCCCAGTGATCGCACAGCTCACGCCGATTTTGCAGATCATCGGAGACCATTTGGGAACTTGATTTTCTGTGACATATTTTTTAAAATTTTCCATGTAAGGAACGGGCTCGGAAAGTACTTGTTTATATTTTGAATTTTGATCAACTCCCGTTGCGTTATATAATTTAAGTGCTGCAGATGCAGTTAGAAACTGTTCATGCGTTCAGTTGGAGTAATAAAAAAAATTTGAACAACTCGGCTACCTGTTGCTGGAGTCATTTTTTTTATGAAATCTAAATTCCCCCGAAAAATGCCACATTTGCACTGGCTCAGCATTTATTAGGAAGTGCATTAGTTAATCAGTACGACGTGTCATGTTTTCGAGCACTTAAAAGCACATCCCCTTAAGAAGTGTTACTTTCTATTTTAAGGCAAATTTGGTTACATTTTTTAATGCTATGAATTATGTAATAATAACAAATAACTATCTCAACAAAAACGTGTGACTCTCGGTGTTGTATTTACATATATTTATAAAGAATAAAATTTAATTAATATTCACATGCGTACATACATTGTATGTAATATGTATACAATTTTTAACGTTACTTTTCACCAAAAATGGAAGTATTGTTTTAGGATTACAAAATCGTTTCCGACTAAAATTGAAACTAGATTCAATAACTGAATGTCATGATTCCTATAAGAATTTTGTAAAGAGTGCTTATGAGAAGATATCAATTTAAATCGTTTAGGATGGGCACGATTAAGATTTCCCTGGTCAGCAATATCAAATATTTAAATTTAAAGGAACATTGTACATACAAGTTATACTTTAATCCATGCAAATGGTGTGCTTAACGTTTCAGACAAAAATTATTTTATCTATCATATTATTCAACTAATTTTAGTACCTTGGTCATACGAAAACTTCCATAGTTAAAATTAGTTGAACATGATTTTTCTCTAAATATGAGCTAATAGCGGCTTCAACAAAAAGGATCAGTTTTTCGTGCCCCTCGTGATAATTTGTTTGACAATTTTAAACAAAGCAAAAAGAAAAACATAATATTTTCAATATTGGGTTTTAGTTTATTATTATGTGATTATAGTATATTAGGCTTTTAAAAAAATTAGTTGTTTGGGAATTATCTTTTTTTTAAACAGAAAAATTGAAAAAGTCTACATTTTTACGCTAAACTAAAAATATTATTATTCATTTGCATAGAATCATTGCCATAGATCATTATAGTTATTAGTAATCACCTTTTTACAATTTTTCATTTCATATCACATTCAACAACATTTGTAGTTTATTGTTTAATTCCTCTTTACTTGTTATTGTGCAATTCTGAAATTAATTAAAAAAAGTGGCCCGTGCTGTTTTGGCAATCGAGGCGATAGCTCTTTTTGTAAATCAGTCCTTCGAAAAAACCTTCGACACACTTTATGCTACTGCATGTATAGGCAGGGAAAATTATAACCCTTTATCGTGGTCAGACAATAATTGAAATCAAGTTATTATGTTTATAGTGGCTAAGGCATAAATAATATGTATATATTTTCAATGTTTAAAAACAACTTTCTTTTAATTACTTTATCAGCTTTCGCAATTATTCAGTAGCCAATTTCGCATAAGAGTTTGCTATCACCTCACCTTAAAAAATATCTTAAAGTACATTCTATCTTCCTTGTTCATAAATACATACTCTCGTGATTTTATATCTATGACAACATTTCAAAATATTTTATCGTTTTGTACACAAGGTACATGATGTGTGTACCGTATGTTAATGTAAATAAACTAGTCTTACACTTATCTTGGAAACATGTCAAAGATTTAAAATGCTTCAAATATTACCCCCATATTATTTATCAATGGGCTACAACAGCTTGGATCAAATCTCATTTCATAAAATAAAATAAGTGAAATATTCATCATCAATGAACTTTGTATTAATATTACATTAAAAGTGAAATTTATCAATGAATGTTAGGACTCCAACGTACATATATTTACGTCAAATTCAAGATTAGTATCACAAATAAGTTTTACGGTCGAGTCGGCATCAGAGCTTATCTCTAATCTCTCACGTAAATGAGTAATAACTTTTCACCTTGATTTGCGATTATGGATTTAAGTTATTTATGTTTGTTTCACTTAAATCTCAAACTTAATGGATTTTCCAAATTAGAGGAATGATGAAGTAATAAATTTATTATATCTATAATTATTGCATTGTTTTTATTATCAAAGGCATATTGTGAAACAAAATCTAAACTTGTGTCTCTTCATCATCCGTATAAGAACGGAAATTGTTTCGGTAGGATGATTGATTATTTTTATAGTCTGTAAGCAGACTTGTTAAATTACTGCATCTTAAGAAAATTTTTTGAAAAGAAAACAGTGTAATAAGCAGACTGGTTAGACATCTTCGTCTAGTGGAACTCATTCGCTATCTCATCAGAATTCAAAGCAAACGCAGAAGTGCAGCCGTGCTGGCCATCGGTTCTTAGAAAATTACGTGCGCTAATTAACTCTAAAGAATGCTGAAATGACTTTTGCGCTCTCGACCGTCATAACGCAAGAGTATTCATCCACGGCCGTATTTAACCGGTTTCTTTCACTCTTTTTTTTTTTATCTTTTGAAGTAATATAATTTCATGAGGCTATTGATGTGTGCTGTCTGCTGATTAAATCCAGGCACATCACGGCTTTTGATTTTTAGTAAGCTGAAGCTGTGAAAAATTTCTCGTTTAAAAAATTTTGCACTTCTCCATGGTTACTATTAAGAATTGTTAAATTCATAGATGGTCATTAACGATCTAGGCGTAACAAAAGTGACTCGACTCAGTCACGAGATTTTTAAAGCTTTCTTCTAATTGCGTATTTCTGCCATGTAGCTTATTCTTAATTGGATTTGATAGTTTTTTGCGTACTAAAACATGCGACGCAAAAACAAGTCTGTTCTATGATCGAATCAACTCGATTAGAGTTGATTTGAAGGAGGAATGAAGTCATATTCTGCCTTAGATGATTTGTTGAAAATTATGAGGTAATATGTTTTATGATACGATTCACTCACCTGGAAAGGAAATGCGAAGCTAAATTAACCAGAGGAACATATCTCTGTAGACAACCGAGATTTTCGAGATTTGGCCTACTGGTCTTAATAACTTATCGCTGGCTTGCATTTGACACCAATAGCTTGCTGCTCCACTGGTCAATGCCGCGGCGTTATTTTTCTCGTTTTCTTTGTATTAATTTCATTATTTTCTATTATGTATTTTTCACACAATTATAATAACGAAGCATGGCCTTAGAAAACGATAAGCCGTACAACAAAACTAATCTAGTTTTTTTTCAATCAATTCTGTATTCCAGCCAGGCAGTTCATTCGCAACTTAATTCATAATTCTCTCCTTAAAGATAGTAATGCTACAACAATTTGGGTCCTGACAATCATTTTTGTGGGGCTAATTTTCTGATTTTAATTGAAGGTTTAGAAAATATAGAAAACTGCTAGGCTACATTCAAATTATTACCAGTGTAATCACAATTATAGCCCTTTCAGGGGACCAGAGGAGACCGGAAAATGAATTATCTTTTTGATATTTCAACTTTGCCGAAAACATGTTGTATGATTACATTGAAGCAAAGATCGTTTCACATACAAGTATGCAGTGAAAAATCAAATACATTTTCAACTTGAACCCTCATTGCGTCCTTAATAAATGTTATTGTTTGTCCAAATTCTAAGTTTTAATGCAAAGCACCAGAACTTTACAATTTAATTCAATTCATTTACTGTGGAATTCGAATGTCGCAGATTCGAATCCTGCCCGTGAACAAAGTCGTTACTTTTTCGAGTATAAGAGTACATCAAATTTATCAAAAAACTGAAATCATAGGAAAGGAATTAACAAATTAAAAAATTAATGGAATACGTGGAATCATTATTTAAAACAAGTTTCTAGAAGTATGTTTTTAAAAATAAAAAACCCTATTTGTTATCCCGAAACTATTGCAAAAAGTTCTGTGGAGTGGCATTTCAATTAGTGTTTAGTCGTTAGCTTCACTTAAGGATTGTGATTTCGCATCCCTCACCTTATATTTCAAAAAGAGAACCTCTTAAAGTTTTCAGTTGCTTTTTCTTATTTATAAATTTGTAAATAAAGCAATTATATAAAAGAAAATTATAAGAGAAATCAAAATTTAAAAGCAGGGCAATCAAGCACAATTTCCTCTTGTCGAGTCAATATTTGCTAAAAAACACTGACAGATATGAAGGTGTACAAGATCTGATTTATTGCATATCAAAATAATCTTAAGAATCACGGGCACATTTATCACGATCCGTACGTTACTAAATTAAATTAATGGACTGTTATCGCCGTCGATAATGATGGCATACGTGTATTGCTTGTTAACTAAGAAAAATAGATTACTGTTTATAAATAAGTTAGGATCGGCTTTATACGTCACTAAACTCTTGCGTAAGTTAACACAATTTGTGTCAAAGATAATATTTTGAGTACAAAAGGGTATACCTAATCATTTTCCTACAAAGACATGAGTTGTTTATAGAAGCCGTAAATCGACGATGGTATTATAAATAGAAGACTTCAAAACGGACAAAATGTATTTGTATGTACATATTATGCTGAAAAATTCATCGGTTGTATTATTTAGTATTTATAGTATTCTACTGTGATAAATAGTATTCTACTTATGATAAATTAAATACGAAAATCCATAAACTGAATGCAATATTGTAGTATAGTTCTTTAAGTAGCTAATATTTTATCTCAAATGCCTTGATTCCGAAGCTATTACATTCACATTTTTAATTTGTATTGAGTTAATGGCCACCATAAAAAAACTTGCAAATATTTCCCATATTCCTTTAAGCTTTTGTAGATAACTCAATTTTTTCGCAAGTTTTCCTTAGACCCCAGCAGTTGATTGTAAATTTATGAATGGATCTTCTATTGCTGAGCATTTGCAATTTATTACATACTTTAAATGCGATGTATTCAAATGGATTTATTGGGTGATAATAAAGGAGAAATCTTTGAAATTAGAACTTTTATTTTATAAAAAAAAAAGTTGGCCTATGACTTATTTTATAGCACATGCGTCCGCAGACACTTCAATAAGTCTAGTCATTTCTGAGCTAAATTGAAGCTTCCTTGTCACCCCAAATAATCGACCGTATTTATCACTTAAAATTAGTATCACATTTTTCGCTAATGCTCGATGGTAATTATTCAGTAAAATTGCGATGCGTTCGAAATGCTTGACTTGGTATAAAAGCGAAACACTAAAATCAAAAAGGAACAAACACAGGCCCTCGAATTATTTTTGGCTCACAGATAGCATAATTAGCGCAAATTCGCTTTGCCGAAATGTTTTCTCTTCGTCTGCTTGTAGCTGCATCTTCAAGTGCCGCGGCATGTTTCAACACTGGACTTATGAAACTTTATGAACAGAACAAGATCGACGGTCTCTTTATTTTTAAACATTTTCTTTTTGTGTGACGCATACTTGTGTTGTTATACCTTTAATAATTAAAGTTTTTCTAAACTTCCGCGATCCGGGACGCTTCCGTTGCGACCCGAGCTAATAGGCAGTATTGAGCCTTAACTGGACCGAGTTACTTTTGGTGCGTAAATTCTGTATGAATAGTAAGTGTGAATATTTGCAAAATTTGTGTACCATATTGAACACAAAAATTTATTTAGTAGTTTCTGTGTTTTTCTTATGCTATAAATAGCCTTGATCTGTGTCTAACGAATATTTGCGGAAACATCAGGGGACATACTTTGCGAACTTTTAAAATAAATTATTTATTTGATCGTGTTTAACCAGAGATTCTTATTTTTTTTAAATAAATCCTATTATTGCAGAAAAATCAATAAACATCATGCAGGCCCGGGCGCTGCAAATTGTTCAAACTGGCGAGGACCACACATTTGTTCTGGATGAAGACACACTAACAGAAGTACTTCTGCAGGATGAAATCAAAGATCGGTATGTTTGCGTTGTATCAGTCGCTGGTGCATTCCGAAAAGGAAAGAGTTTCCTGCTTGACTTCTTCCTTCGATACATGTATGCTAGGGTAATTCCATTTGCTCTCATAACGATGTGAATAAAGTAACATTAAAATTTTTAGTATGTACAAAACCAAACAGGGGATTGGCTGGGAGATGATAATGAACCCTTGAAGGGATTCTCCTGGCGTGGAGGCTCTGAACGCGATACAACGGGCATTTTAATGTGGTCGGATATTTTCCTCTATGACTTTCCAAAAGGAGAGAAAATCGCCATCATCTTGCTAGATACTCAGGGTGCATTCGACAGTCAAAGTACGGTGAGAGACTGTGCCACTGTTTTTGCTCTCAGCACAATGCTATCTTCCGTACAAATATATAACTTATCACAAAACATACAAGAAGATGACTTACAACATTTGCAACTTTTTACTGAGTATGGCCGCCTAGCCCTTGCCGATTCTGGGAAAAAACCCTTTCAAAGATTGCAGTTTCTAGTAAGAGACTGGAGTTTCCCATACGAAGCCGAATACGGAGCTATGGGTGGGCAAAAAATTCTAAAACGCAGACTAGAACTATCGGACAAACAGCACCCTGAGTTGCAGTCACTTCGAAGACACATCACATCTTGCTTCACAGAAATTGCATGCTTTCTGATGCCGCATCCGGGTCTTACAGTTGCAACGAATCCCAGTTTTGATGGTAGGCTTAAGGATATAACGACAGAATTTAAACAAAGCCTTCGAGATCTGGTACCGATGCTCTTGGCACCAGAAAACTTAATTACTAAGGAAATTAATGGACAAAAAGTAAGAGCAAGGGATCTCATTCAATATTTTAAGTCCTACATGGCAATATACAAGGGCAACGAGCTACCAGAACCCAAGAGCATGCTAGTGGTAAGTGACTGCATATCCAAAACCAATCTTGGATTTCATTAAAAACTTATTATACAGGCGACTGCTGAGGCTAACAACTTAACAGCAGTTGCTGCTGCTAAAGAACTCTATACACAACTCATGGAGGATGTGTGCGGAGGGAATCGGCCGTACCTCAGCACTGGACATTTAGATGCCGAGCATATGAGAGTAAAGGAAAAAGCATTGTTCCAGGTAATAATACAAAAATTTAAAATATCATACAATTTTTAAAAATCTTTTCTTCAAGTTCTCTTCGAAACGAAAAATGGGTGGTGAGGAGTTTTCTGAGAAATACCGTGAACGGCTTGAAGCTGATTTAGAAGAAACGTTTAACAGCTTTAGAGCGCACAATGAAAGTAAAAATATCTTCAAAGCAGCTAGAACACCAGCAGTGTATTTTGCAATTGCTGTTATCATGTATATATTAAGTGGTATTTTCGGCCTTGTTGGACTTTATACGTTTGCCAATTTCTGCAATTTGGTAATGGGAATATCATTGTTGACTTTAGCGTTGTGGGCGTACATTAGGTAAATTTAAATAAGATTTTATGCTGATTATAAAAATATCCTCGATAGTAAAAATATATCTAAAAAAAATATATTTCTTCCGCAGGTATAGCGGAGAACTGAGTGATATTGGAGTCAAATTAGATGACTTAGCTTCATTAATTTGGGAGAATGTAAGTATTTTGACTTATTTCGCAATGAGTAATCCCGGTAACATTTGCAATAAAAGTTTTATCAGAAGCCGAATGCTTCTCGAAAAGAGAAACAAATTGAAGAAATGCTCTTTGACTCTAATTCTGACTTGAATTTGACAAAAAAGAAAAGCTAATTAAGGTACAATAAATCATATTTATTTTGCTTCTTTTTCAACTAGCAGATGTTTTTCCTTTTAATTCTATTCACTAACTGTTCTGTTATTGTCACAGTTTATGCGTCCAATATATCAAGGCTGTATGGAGAAAGGTATACAACACGTTGCAACACATGCAGCTGAAGCTGCAGTCAGTGGTGGTAGCAGTTCAACGCGGTCACATGCAATAAATGGAAAATTGAAAAACTTATGAGAATACGCCAAAACCGGGCAAGTAAAAAAGCAGCCGCAACAACAAAGCTACCAGCATTCAGCGCAGCAGCAGCAACAACAACAACAGCCTCATCATATCCGAAATCAAAGTGTTATTAGTCAAAACCCATCCACAGTTAGCTCAGGCGTAGTCGTATCAAATACAACATCGCTCCAAACATCTCCATCGGCGTTCAACAGAAAAAAGAAAAAATCGAAGAAATGTGTGCCTAAATTGAAAAATTAGTTTGTACAACAATTTTTTTATTATTATATAAATTATTTAACACAAATTTGACATATGTTGCATGAATCATTGTTTAAAAAATTGTCGTGACAGGGATCACAGAAATATTGCAAACTGTAAATTTTTAAAAACTTCGACTCGCGTGTTATGTGATCTTCGATTCTACCGATCGTTTACAGCTTATAAAAATTTTCTATAACTACATTTTCTCCCGTTATTTGGTTATGGGCGCACTCCGCGAAAAAAAAAAATTTTTTTTTGTAATAGTGTGTAATAGTGATATATTTGTATATTTATATTTACGTGATTTCGGCTGTTTTATAAAAAATTGCTTGTGGCCGCTTCCAGCAACTCAATTTTTGAATTTATTTCTCAGTTTATTAAAAAATTCTAAAACACATCTTTTGTTATTTTATTTTTTCAATTTTTACGTTCCAAAGCTAGTAATTCAATTTTTCTATTTAGCTGCATTAAAGTTTCCTCCCTAATTAAGCTAACTATAAATTAAAAAAAAGCATAAATAAAGTGCAACTGAACAAATATTTCAAATAGATAATAGACAAATATTTTCTGTTGATTTTAAATAAATACTTAATGTGCATATGTACATCTTACAAATGCTTTGGTAAAAATAGCATTAATTACTTACCTGAAAATTATTCAATGCTTGCCGTGACACTTTCTGAAAAATAAGAAATATTCAATTTTATTTCCACGTACAGTTCAGCTTATTTGAAAGTAAATAAATAATATGATGTATTACTGCCATAAAGAAATTAAATACAAAAACTTCATTTAAATAAGTAAAGTTAAATTTCACAAGAACTGTTGTGAAAAACTGTAAAGACATGCAACATACAAAGAAACGAGACATCGAAAGTAATCAACTTTTAGCTGAATTATATATACGTATAAAGAAGGTATTTTGATTTTGCACGTTCTTCGTTGCAAAGAGAGATCAGTCATAGACATAGATTCAGAAACAAGTTTCTCCGTCCCCGTCCGTTTCTTCGCAGTGCCATTGCCAAACGCATTTTGTACATTGCGAACCCACTGAAACACTGCGATGCTATTTGATCTTTACAAAAACCACATTTTCTCGGCTGAATATCATTTCAAATCAGCTATTACTTTATCAAGAACTGTAAAAATTATACACAATGAAACAAATTAAAGTTAATTTTAGTCTCAACAAGATGAAGCTTCCAACAATGGAAGACCGAACTTCTATTTGTGAGTAAAACAAATGGAAACATTTTGAAATTTGAGAACGGAATAACAAAATAATTTTATTTTCATTTCATTTCTTAGTTAGTTATTTCAAGATTGACATTTTGTTTACAAGATAAGAAGGATTAAATTTAGTGCTAGAATTATTGAGCTTCTACGTGTGACATTAGCCAAATTAAAAATAAGATAGTAATAAATCGATATAAACAATTTATTTTATAAGTTAAATGAATAAATTAAAGAAGTAGGTATACATTTTAGCACTAAATTTGTGGTGATGCGTACATGCATCATATACTAAAAGATGTAATAACAACAGTGGATGTGTGAAATATTGCACTTTGACACTTTTTTTGAACCCCAAAAACTTTCTGGTCCTTAAGCTTTTTCCATGAAGAAGAAATTTGGGAAACCATTCAAAAATAAAGACACTAGTCGTACGTACAGAATAGGGACCAATCGGTATTATAATTTTTGATTGTAATTACGAAATATAAAATAAAATTACTTTGTTAAACAGAGTGCGGAAATGAAGATAAAAATAATCCTAAAAGAGTTATTTTACATTAGCATGTATGGACAATTTAAGGACCATATCTATCCTCTAAAAAATTAATTATGAATTTGATGTGGTGATCTTTGCCACTTATAACGCTTGAAATTTGTTGTTAAATTTCTTTACAGTAGCTTTCATTTGGAACCTTTTTCAAATTTCGGGTGAGATTTCATTCGCAAGATCAGCGTTAAAATAAAATTATTATTTATAAAATATCTATTAACTTTTCCGAAATTACTGCCACTTTCCCATTATCACTTTTTCTAAAGTTTAAAAATAATAGTTCCGGTAGCACTAAAGTGGTCCTAAAAATATTCGTAAAGGGCAATTGAAATTTTCAATGTTAGTTGCCTTAAAATTGTATAGTTTTAATCAATATTTTAAAAGAAAAAACAAACAAACAAAAACTGCATCAAAGCCTCGCAACATTAAAGCACAATTCAACAACAATTTTGGAGGCGAAACTTGCAGTAACATGGTTTAAATGAAATAACATTTGTATTTATCTTGCATTGCGTCATAATTTTGTATTTCGTATTAATGCAATTGCACTTTAATTGCTCATTCAATAGTACACACAATGTCAAAAAATCTCCTGATGGTATACTATTTCCAACATAAAATAATCTCCGATCTGTATGCATTGGACTAACAGCGTATTGCAGATATGTATTTTAATCTGCTTTATTTTTAAAGAAATGTATCGGTTGTAATTCTTAATTCATCATATCGAAAGTAAAACAATGCACAGCCACTTTTCAGATAAATCGTGCAACAAAGGCTGAGACAGTCGGAGTATTTACGCTTTATAAACAAAAAAAAAAAATTCAAGCGATAATTAAAATTTAACAACGATACAGCAATTATCGAAAATAAAGGTTATGCAATTTCACTTTATTTTTTTTAATAAAAGTCCTGGCAAAAATAATATTATTGCTGAAAGCTTGGACTAAAATTACGATTATTAAAATCATTTTATTATTGTAACCACACAGACGAACCGCGGGAGCAAAACTACTAATCAATATAATTATACGATTGGCGCATACATATGTATATATGTTTAGCTTTATTAGAGTGGAAACTACAATAGCAATTTCATAAAAAGTCAAATCCCACCAAGGTTGTCTTGTTTTTGAATATGCTCATACTTTTTGTCATTTTTTTATTTAGCAATGCTTCATAGGTGGTAAAAGTTAACTATGTATGTACATGTAATTTCAATGAATTAATCAATTGTCATCCATCAATTAACAATTTAACATCATTAAATAAATTTTAGATTTGCTCATTTATTTATACACCTATAAATTGTTAAATTCTCTCCCCACGCATTGTGCAACATTGTAATTTAAGGATTCAGACGTTGTTATCTTGAATTGTAAAATTATAAATAATGGTATTTGCAATAAGTAAAGCATATGCTTTAAGCAATCTTTCTCAATCAGAAAGTGTTTAGGAAAAAATACTGTATAATGTAATTATACATTAATACAAATACAATATATTTTATCTTTATATGGTAGCAAATAAGAGAATATTGTTAAAAAAATGTTTTTAAGTCACAGTGAAAATCTTAAAGATCGCCGAAGTACTTCAAAGCAAATTATAAATTTTTTATATAAAATGTTAAACTTCCTTTATTTGTGTAAAGATTCTGTGTAATAAAGATGGACGTGAAGATGATTTTTACGTGGGCTTTTTTTTTTTAACTTATTTTCATTTTAAATCAACCAACACGCATATTAACTTCGAAAACGCAATAAGTAACTTACTAATAACCCCTCATAAAGTAATTCTTTTTCCATGTTCTTCATTTTTTTCAAGCACTTGATTGTCTCGTATCGTAATGCTGCCGCACCCAGAGACATTTTTAGGTTTATAGATATCACTAAAACTTTAGATCTTATTCTACCCATGCCAGGGAATTTTTAACATAAAATGTATTGTATTGTATTTAAAATCGGCTCAATTTACTAAACAGATACATATGAAAAACACACAAACAATGGAAAAACTCCATGCTCAATGGATAGTAATGATAGTTTATCTTTGAATTAGCTAATAAAATCGCGCTAAACATCTGTATTATACTACAATATATATTATTTTGGGGAGCGTTTTGTAATTGTTTTTTTTTTCTAGATTTTTCGAGTAAATTTAAAGATTAATAGAAGCTATGATGAAATGCGGAGATAACAATTTTGATAATGAAGTTAAAATTAGCTGAACCTGGTTTGGTTTACCAACATATACCAAATCTTTTAAGAACCATGTATGAGTAACTGTAATAATAAAAATGTAGGAGGCTTTACCTAAAAATTACATCTTATTCAGAATTTTTTAGAGGAATTTCAAATCACTATTAATGATAATTTATAGAATTTTGTGCGTCTGCTTTTTCTGCAAGTATTAAGCCGAGTCAAAAAAATTTGGTACATATACCAGGGTGTTTCAAATCTCCCGGAAACCCTGTTCACAAAAATAGCCATCGGACAATTCAATATAAGCCTTAATTTTTAGGAAAGTATTTAATCACGTAAAAATTATCCCACCCTCTTAATTTTCATAAAAAATTACTCTTTATGCCTTGTCATTCTGAACTGATTTAATGGACATTGGCTATGACTAACCGCATTAACGAATCATTAGATTTGCTTTGTAGTTTTGTGTCTTGTCTTACCAATTAGAATGGTTTTACAAAACTAATCTCTTCGTTTTTTAGTTTTATTTAGAATGTTTACGTTTACTCGATCTGAATAACCTTCAAAGGTAATATTTGATTTCGCAGCTTCGTGAATAGACACTAAAGAACAGATTGATTTAAGGTGCTTTATTTCTCATTGACACAATGCAATACTTTATAAATCGCCATAAAACTATATTTATTAAAACTAAACTAAAACCAAAAAACTCGGATTACGGTGGAATTGCTTAAGATTTTTCCTTGCAGCAGCCTTTCTTTTCTCCAGATTTACAAGCACACTTGCATGATTGGTCGCATTTGCAATTCTCTCCGCACTTTTCGGAAGTGCATTTGCAATCTGTAAAATGAAAAAAAATTAAGTGGGTTAAAAATCAATACCAGGAAATTATGTAATAGGAAGAAACGAGCTTCTTTATTGTTGGAGATTAATATATTAAAGTTTCATTAGTAACTCACCATTTCCACATCCTCCACAAGGCATCTTGTTGATTTTTGGTATGTAGATTTCCTCAAAACACTAAAAACTTTAGGAGCTGAATATCTCAGATGAACCACTTGAGTAACGAGCCTTGCTTTTTTCAGTTTGGGAAGATACTGGCTGCTACGGGAGCCGGCAGGCAATATATATACACCATCTGAAGTGGACGTGGAGACGATGTCACACTGCACACCACCGAAACGCGGCGCAAATGTCTCACGGAGTTGGGAGTTTTGAGCTCCGTAAAATCAGTAAAATGTGTGCTGTGTGCACTCGAGTCGGACTGGTTCGGGTTCTTGGGAATTACTCATCGCCCCGAGGTTCCCTTCCCAGCCGCTCAGCTGTTCTTCATACATGTTTTCGTTTTTTAAATTAAAATTAATTAAATAAAGGCAGACCCCTAGCGCTTCCCTCTAAAGGCCCCATGTCGCCAACCCAGAACCAGAAACCCAGAGATTTGCGGACCGTGCGACAAATAAGCAAACGAACTTTCGGGAAGGTAATGAATGTCGACGGCTTTGCACCCGGCGAAGGTGGCTTCATCGAGTTTGTAAACAAGTATAGAACCCAGGGGCTCTGGAATCGAACAGACAAAAGACCTCTTATCATACTTGGAGAAAATTACAAACGACGAGCGATAGAGGCAAGCATTCAATTTCTCCGATAAGGCAATTCATAATCTTCCGGCTCGCAATTGTCTTCTTGTGGCTAGAAAAGAAAGTAGACACTCACAGCAGTAATTGGTGAAGATTATTTCTGGAGATACAATAAAATGAGAACGAATTGTTTCAGACTTTTCCAGAGAGCTATTATTTATTAGTAAGGGGGGCCGCCCAAGCGGAGGGCACTGCAACCAGACGGTCTTTTGTGACGATTCCAGAGAGCTAAGTACATATATCTTTTAAAAGATTCGGCGCAGAAGTTCAGGAGAATTGTTTTCCCAATAGCAAATGTATAGGGGATTGTTTGTTATGATTTAAATGAAACAGTCGGTCACCAAATGATTGTTTCAAAACAATTCAGATTATTTGCATTACTTACTTTGATAACACTTGCTTCTAATAAAAGAATAATAATTTTCCAATTTTGTAATCTTACTTATTTCATGCAAATATATACACGTAGTTTTTTAAATGATGTAATACTCCCTAACAAAATAGATTTAACATAGTGCACTACCATCAAATTATTTAGAGGTAGTGTAATTTAAACGGTAAATTTATTCTAGCATATTATAGACAAGATTATTATTTTTTGACTATAAAAATACTAGATTAAGAATACGTATGAAAATGCTTACTAATAAATAAATATAACTGTATTTTTGAGTATTCTCCCATAAATTGGCCCTTCAACCGAATTTGAAATTTGAAATATTGTACATTTTGTGACGGCTTAAGCTAACTTTATTTATGTTGGCTTGATTGATTTAATTCAATAAAAATTACATGCTTTCGCATACTTTTGGTATGTATTCTATATATACTCCCAAAAAACAGTAATTTTTAACGCAATTTAAAAAATATCCCAATATCCTAACCATCAAACAATTGAGACGGTACTACCCGTGCAAGATCTATTTATTTTGTGCTCTTATTTAAACATTATCAGTGGTATATTAATAAAAGAACAAATTTGTTAAGATGACAAGAAATAAGTACGATGAATTTACAAAATTACCAAAAGGACTGGCATTAGTATTAAGTACATATATTTAGTATAGCATAAGTGATAAGTATTAAACATAACATAAATAAATCTATAATATCAAGACTTTTAAACATTTTCACTTACCGGTACTGTGAGAATTTTCCATAAAATCGGCCGCCCACGAAAAATATTTTTCAAACAGAACAAGGGTTTTAGAAAAGATTAGATATTCACTTTATCATGTATGCATGTACTTGCAGAATTTCATTTAAATTTGAGTTTGCGTTTATACCATTCAATAATGTTAATTTGGAGTTTGATATTAAAAAATCATCAATCAAGACTTTCGTGTGCTGATTATATTTGCACAGTTTAAAAAGGAAAATTAACAGTTAAATCAAATTTCTTTATTCATTTGGAATGTAGGAAAATTTGGCCTTTAAGGCTGAAAAACAAATCCAACTTTTTATGCCGGTTTGCAGCTTTATCGTTGCAGGAAAAAATGTGCAAAATAAATTGAAAAATCTACTTGTAGCTTGACAGTTGATTGATTTCCACTCCATTGCCTATTTTCATGACAATGTAACGGGAACACATGTCGTTGCCACATTGAAATAACATATAGCAAGGACACAAGCCAGGCGAAGATTTGAATTTTGAGCAAAGCTGAAGCTGGCTCGACTCGAATCCAGCTGAGAAGCAGAAGCTGCAAATTCGTGTTGCCGCAATCAATTCCTGGTTCAAAGCTTAAGCTGACTGAAAAGCTGCAATTGTGCCTCAGCCTTCAGAAAGGCGACATCTGGTCTTGAAATATTAAAATATAATTTATTTGTATACTTAGTTTTTGACAGTGCGCGCATTAGACCTTGCGTCGATTAAATCTGAGAAAGGAAGTAAACATTGGAATAACTTTGTAACTCACACCGTCCGTGTTGTGAAGAACCCTTTAATGGTCTCGAAAAATGGATTGTGGCCTTCCGGCCTATTGCACGCCATGAGAGACTCATCTCTGCTTCTGATAATTTCGCCCGAGGGGGTGGTAATAAAGGACAAGTACCCCAAAGCGAAGCACCACTTCCTTGTTTTACCGAACGAGGACATCCCTAGCATCTTCCAAGTAAATATAATATGCTTATATAGGCTTTGTACTCTATTGAGTTCGTAACCAAGAAGTATAGCTTAGGAGAAGCCACCTGGACCTTCTCTCAGAAATGCACCTCTTGGCGGTTAATGCAATTGAGGTGACCGGGGGACAGCTCGCAAATTTTAAAATAGGCTTCCACGCCCGGCCAAGCATGGAAAGGCTACACCTTCATGTGATATCGACTGATTTCATCTCAGACTGCCTGAAAACAAAACTACATTGGAATAGCTTCAACACTTCGTTGTTTTTACCATACGAAGGTAAAATTAAAATAAGAAACGAATGGTGATTCAAATTAATGATTTTAGATGTGGTAAAGGAGCTGACACAAAATGGAGCGATAAGAAGGATTGAAGAATACACAGCAAAACAACTGGCAAAATCTCCTCTGAAATGCAATAAGTGTAGTTACGCACCTAAGAACATGCCTGACTTGAAAATGCACCTCAGGTCGCATTTAACAAATAAATAATTGTTTTAGGTAATAATTAATAACAAAACTAATGTAATGATCTTATTACCCATTCACCGATATAATCACTCCAAAAATAAAACTATAACATGGGGATCTCCAAAAATGTTGTGTCTTTTTAAAACAAACTTCCCCTAAAACCTTGTACCTGTGTGGTACATCTTGATTACACTCCCATCCCCATGTCTCTAAACTTCACTTGAACTGAGTCGAAAAAATTGATAAGGTCCATGCAGCTCTTGATTTTATTTGAACACTTGTAGCAAACGCTCTGCGGATACCGGTCCTCGCTTGAAATCTTGAATAATCGGTAATTAATATAAGAAAGATATATTCTCTGATGGGCCGTTGGTTACCTGTGGCATAACCCTCGCTATGAAACTGCGCGTTTTTCCATCTGAGAACATAGGGCACATTTCGTACAGCAAATACGAATCTCCGCAGAATCGACAAACATCCCGGTTTAATTTATCAAAATATTCTCCATCAGTTACCGTGACCATTTGCCGCAGCGGAATTACTCCACTTTGAAGGACGTATAATACTTCACCGGTCGATTGGTCCAACTTGGAGTAGTCCTCCGCAGCACACACCATATTTGGAGCGCACTCCTCTTCTAGAGCTGTGTAAGAGTTTTCGGGGGATTCATCTTGATGGAGGGTTTCTGCAATTGTCGGGTCTTGCTTGCAATCAAAGGCACAATCGAAAGAAGTGTGATCCGCATTCAAATGGGGCTCAGTGTGCTTAATGCGCAAGTAATCTACTAAATTATTTTTAAATATCGTGGGCAGAGGAACTTGAAGTGGATTTCTGCATTTCTTCAGCTTCGTTTTAGTAACTGGATCCACAAAGCAATCGTTCGTAAAGTGATCAGAGCACAGGCAGTATTTAATTAGTGCCTGGATCGGCTTCTTCGTGAGGTCCTCCCGGCCCGCTGCTGTTGCCCACTTGTGTGCGCTGAAAATTCAAAATTAGAGGATACAGGACCAAGTAAATGTGGCAGAATTCATTAGAGAAACTCACAAGTAAGTGGACTTGGGAAAGCCTAAATAAGTCACGGATTTATTTGTTGACTGTCCGTTGTAGCACGTTTGAGCACAGCATCTTTTAGACATAATAAACAAAAACAATCTTCTTGTGGTTTTTTTCGACGAAACTGCACCGGAATCGCTCTGAGCTTGCTTTGCAACCGTGCTTTGCAACAAACTGTCATCGCTTTGAAAGGCACTTTTCTGTGTTGCCAGATTGTTTTTTCAACAACTTTATTTGTAAAGTGGTGTATTTTTAGCACTGACATATAGAAATGGACCACTCGATTTGCTATCTCAAATGGTGCACACTTTTGAAAGTTCTCACCTAAGGAGAGTTCAGATATAGAAGGCATATATCTGTCTATTTCTTTCGCATTACGCGAGATAGGGGGCTTCAAAAGGCGGACAATTTAAAAATTATATTAATTTTATTTGTAACCTGCACGTTTAAATCTGATTCCTCTAAAAGAAGCATCAAATCTCAAATAATTTCGCAGCGAAAAGTTTGTGGAATTACACATTTTTCATTGAAAAATTCTCAGCAAAACGTTGAAATGCTCTCTTCTGGATATGCGGTTTATGTCGTTAAACAACTGTTTTAAGAACTAAAAAGTAAAAATTAGAGCACTTTTGTGTTTTTGCTGTATACTTCACTTAATTTAGTTACACTAAAAGGACATAAATGCAATTAATTCCGAATTGATTCGCCGTACTACGTCACTCAGGTTTTTTTGTGTTTTTTGTGCCATTTTTGCCGTAAATCAGACATAAGATAAGAAGAATTAAAAATATGAGATAAGAAAAGACTAATTTTCATAATTTAATAACACAATTTCTACCGCAAAATGAGAAATTGTGTAACATTCAGTTGTATCTTACAACGGAGTAATTTAATGTTTGCATTCCTTTGAAGTGACTTAAGATACAAAAGGAATTATTTTATAATTTTTGGAGTAAATATTTGATGGATTTATGCAATTAAAACGGACTAATGCCCCAAAAATGCATTTGACAGCAATTCAAATCCACAGCTGACTGCTCAAAATCCGTTAATGGTGTGAGCAAGAGGGAACTAGAAAGTGCACCATCGCTTCATAGGCATTTTGTATGGGGCGAGTGGTCCATTTCTATATGTCAGTGATTTTTAGTTAGTTCCGTAAACACAAATTGGTGCAGACCATTCATAAATACCAAAATATTAAAATTTAACATTTCGTGCTATTTTAACTTTTATTTATGATGTGAAACATCTATTGGCGCGCCTTGGCAGTAAAACCGACTAGTATAAAAGCTCTTTTTGGGTTCCTAAAATTTTCCATTTTAGTAACCTTTGATTTAAATTAATTTTTTCGATCAAAGTATCAAAATAATACAGAAAGCAAAGGTAACTGAAATGTATCAGTAAACAATTCCCTGTTCTGTCCTGTCCTGTCCTTGTCCAGTCCTTGTCCTTGTCCCTGTCCTGTCCCTTTGGTCTTTAAAAAACTAAATAACCACTTTTGTAGAATACATAATTTCTCCACATTTTGAAAAGTTCACGACGGATTTAAAAAATGATGTATAAATATTAAAATATATTGACCATAACAAGCTTTGATTCATAATTGGTACAATAGCAAACATAATTTTTTAGATGTTACAGATAAATAGGTACTTTATAATTATAATTCTTTTATGTACAAAGCTAATCATAAATATGTAAGTACATAGTTCATTATAATTCCTTTTTCAGTTTGTATGTTGGTAAAAAGGGAACATAGTAGGTCCATTTCCACCTGAAAAATTAAACATTATAATAATAGGAACGAGATTCACGCCAAAATTATTATTATTAATTAATTAAAATGATCAAAATGAATTATTATTATTATTAATTAATTAAAATGATCAAAATGAAATCCTAATAAATGTTACCTCTTCAAAAGTTTCATGCCCATTGGAAAATCGTAATCTGTTGGATGTTCACTAACCTCCTCTGTTTCGTTTAGAGGCATTTCTTTTGCCCAATCTACTAAACCACGTTCTTCTGGTGTTCCTGGATTTAATTAAATTAAATCAATACACAATTTAGTTAACAAAAATATAATGTAAAAACTATACCTGGAATAATATTATCTAAAAAACAACCCAGAAGACCTCCAACTAAAATAGTTGTTCCAAATAGCACGGATAGAGTTGAATCGATAGTTTCAATACCGGTTTGAATTACACCTGAATGATTTTGCATCCATTTGCATAAAACCATGGGAAAAAAAATTGATAGTCCCAAAATGTACAAATTTCTAGCTGACCGTAAGTCAACATACTGAAGTGTAGATAAGCCAAAGGCAATTATCATTCCAAACATAACACAAAATATGCCGCCAACGACCGGATCCGGTATCATAATGAATATTGCGCCAAATTTTCCAATAACCCCTTGAATAACCATTATAAAAGCGGCCCATTGGATAACACGTCGACTTCCCACCTAAGAAGTTTGCAGTACATATGTTATATGTATGTATATGTATAGATAAAATCTTTAACTTACTTTGGTAACGCCAATAGCACCTACATTCTCTCCAAATGTGTTTGTACCATTTCCAGATCCCCAAAGCCCGGCTAACATGGTACCCAATCCTTCTGTTGCTATACCTCTGTTGATAGCGTGTAAAGGGGGGGATGCCGCCTCTTTAAATTATAAATTTAACATCTTTTCTCAAAATTCGTTTTTTTTATCAATCTTACCAGACATTTGTGATACAGTTGGATAGTAGCTTATTGATTCCACTGTACATGCCAAAACACCGGCTAACATACCTAGCACACCTATCGCAAAAAAACCTTCGTCACTCTTATTTCACAATATTTAAATAAAAGCTTAGATAATGGTGCATACTGCAAACTCTGCTTCAATTAGACAATTTTTGAATCAAGTTTCGTCTTAATTCCTAAATTTACCATTATAAAATTAGGTACCTGACAAAGTCACGGTAGGTATTCCAAATTGCCCTGGATAAGGGATATAGAACCAGGAGGCGTCATTAAGCACCCGAATTCGAACATCTGTTCGAGCAAGATGACCTTCGCTAAATACATTTGTCGCTGTTAAAATTCCACAAATTCCCCACATTATCGCTATTGTTAAAAGAACCTTCAATCAATAAAATATTAATTACTTATTAATATTTTATAGGAATTATGATATAGTACCGGAAACATTTTGAAGAGTTGAAATTTTCGTATTTCTATACCAACTCCTTTTCTGTAGAGCACGATAGGCACACTAATATTAGCCATTATTTGAGAAAATAGTGTAAGCATCGCTGTAGTTCTTTATAATAAATAATAAATTACGTAGTTTAGATAGGTATCTTAAATAAAAATTTACCCTATAGCTATACCCCAGTGCTTTGACGCAGTCTCAGCGGCATGCTCGAACAAGGTGAGTCCCACGAGCGATACTGTTGGAACAATCGTCAGGGGTGTAACGAACTTTAAAATTTTTCCAACAAGTCCTGTGTACCCTATAAAAACTTGAAAAAGTGCAGATACTGCAATTGCACCAGACAACTCCCGCATACGAATTTGCCACAATTCGAGCTTTTCATCTTCCTGAAGGGCGGCGATTTCTTCTGTTGGAGGACACTTCCATTGTGGCAAATTTAAAATAGCGAGAGTGGGAACCAGGAACGAAATTGTGCCTCCTTGGACTATAGGCAGTCGCACGCCCCAGGTCGCTTGGAAGTAAGTTACAATGCCAGTTACAAAAATCATAGTGGATATAATTACACCTCGATTTGGGTCCTCGTCTTGCATACAGAGAGCTGGAGTTAAAATGAAAGGTATGGACACAATTGCTCCAATCATCGTTAAGTAATGCTGGAAGGCTAGAAATATGCTCAGGTACCATGGTGGTGTTTCATTTATTGCATATAGCAAATTTGATTTCTTTGTGGTATTGCCGTTCTGTTGATTGCTTCCACCAATCTAAAAAAAAACATGTAATCATTAATTATACGGTAACCTACATATTTAGTTCTTTAGCCCCTCTCTAAAGGGATACATTTTAAATTTCAAATTTGATTTTAACGAAAACAATTAAGTATTCTTTAAAATACATATTTTTATCGACTAAGTAAGGATTGAAAATTAGGATTTGCATTAAGATTTTTTCGTTAATTATATAAGCATTACAACAAGAAATTATTAGAAATCAAATAAAAAAAAAATTATTTATAGTTACACTTAGTTCACCAAACTTTTCTGGAGTACCGTAAGTAAAATGTTTTACAAGATCTTTATTTTTATTTTATAGATAATTTTTAATTTTAAAAGCTAAAAAGTATCCAGAGTAAAAAGCTCAACAAGAATTTGTAATGAAATATTCTTCATTTATCTATCACTAATATTTTTAACTGTGTGTTACGTCAAGGTTAAGAAAAGATAAAATTTTTCATGAAAGTCAATTGCAATTATCAAAACCAATTTAGAACGATTAATAATACCCATTCATTTGTTTATTTGATGAACACGAGCTTTCCAAGTTATTTGCTATTCAGTAAAATAATAAAATTTTCACATTCCCACTCCTATTATCACTCAGCAAGTTTGATCGTACTTCCTTTAATGAATGGTTTCATCTCGGAAAGGAAAAAAGACGAGATATAGACAGACACATCACGACATTATTAATGAGAGTTGACTTAACAACTCAAATCATGATTTATTAATTGTTTGGATTTGCACCATTTCAGATAAAATCTTCGCCAAGACAAATTATGTAATTAAAGCCAGTATCTATGGTAAATTTCCGTCTTTGATTAATATAGTGAATAGGTAATCATTGTAATTTTACTAGAGCCTATTATTAATTTGCGTACAAAGTACTTTACATTTTCCACACGACATTATTTGTTTAGCACTTCTCCGGCGGCATGTATGTGCATATATTAAACCTTTTTTTATAAAATAATTACTATTCGCCTTTCCTCAATTTGAAGCTGAGTCTCAACGAGTAATTTATCATATTCATAAAATAAGCTTATAAGTGCATATATTAACCGCTTTATCTAATGAAAAAGAACCAATTCACGTTTGATTTAACTCTACACAAAATTTCATAAAAATTTTTTATCCTCATTTCGGAATTAATTACCCGGCGATCTCAGTGACATTGGTAAATTGCTGAACCTTAACTGATGGTATTAATAAAAGAAAACAAAAAAACAATAAAGACCGCATAACTATTGAGTTTTTTCGTTTGCTTATCTTATTTAAAAAACATAAAACTGTGTAAATATCGCGATGGTTTTAAAAAATTGTATGTACATAGGTACTACATATGTATTCATATGCTTAGCGTTTATCTTTAAATTTTGCTATAACAAATTTGAAAGTTAGAGGAACATTATGTATTTGTGCAAAAAAAATTTGAAAATAAGATTTTTAAATCTTCACCTAATCGTCAGGAGTCAGATAAATGGTAATTTTCTTCTTATTTTTAAGAATTCTACATTAACGAATCATTACAATGCGATGCTAATATTCTTATTTTTAAAATATGTTTTTCTTAAAACATTTAATGAAAGCGATGTATTATTTATAAGTACCTATACATCCATATACTTTTTAAGTGCAGAACTTCACTGAAACATCAAACGTGAAAAACAAAACCAATCTTATATTGTTATTGTACATTGTTATACTATAAAACAATTACCATCACGAAAAGCCCATTAGAACAAAAATTCCACGAGGCGTTGATTGAATATGATGAATGTAATTAAATACTATGAAGTTCTGATTTACTTTGTAATTAAGGTTTCTAAGATCTTAGGGCGCTGATTGATTTCTTCAGAGCACTTTCTGTTGTGAGATGAATGTGGATTGGGTATGAAGATTAAAAGATTCATTTAAGTCAATTAAATGTTATTTCCACGCACAAACTGTAATTGAGGATAATTGGATTGTGCTGCCCGTTTTAATTTTCAGTTAGCAGAGAGAGATTTTATTTAAAAGAAATTTATTTTTGTGTTCAACAATAAATTAACTTATGATTGGAGAGATAACTGTGCCACAATATTATTCAATAATTGCATAAATTGCATTCGTTTGTTAATAAATGCAAACCGAAAAATGTTTGAAAAACAAAATATTTCCGATACACAAAGTAAAACTTCGAGAGCGCGTGAGTCCCCACAAGGTTATAAAAATTGATTGTCTTAAATATTTCATTTCCTAATTATTAATTTAATTTAATACATATTCTAAAATATACACACACTTTTATTTTCATATTTTAGTTTCGTTGAATTTTGTAATCCTAACATAAAGTGAGATTAATTCCATTTTATTTAATATTTATAATATATAGACAACAATGCTTGGTTAAAACCAAAAGGCAACTATACATATATGTACATATGTATGTATGAATATGAAAACGGTGCATACTTGTCACTATACATCACAAATTATATCTTCTAATGATTTTTATTACACTTTCTACTTCTCACTTTTAATTACTTACAGGAACTGCAGTCGATATTTCTGTAAGTTCCATTATATTTCTAAAAATTTTGCAACAAACAAGGAGCAAAATTATTCATCCGAAAATGGAAAAGTTCCATTATCTGCATAGTCCGCGTTCTCGAATAAGACTGAGAGCTATGATCTTAGCGGCATCTAAAGATCGCCCTGGGGCCTGTGAGGCACCAACAATTACTGAATAATAAATTTGTATACACTTAAGCAGATAACAATTAAATACTTACTCGATTTTTTTTTTAATTTTTCACATTTATTACACTAAGAAGTGTTAAGTAAACGAGTTACACAATTGAATGACGAAATCCTTAGCAAATAATCAGCGATTGTTATATGGAAAGATTCACAAAACTTTAATGAGAGTAATCCTTAGAAAGAAAATAATTTGATGCTAAAACAAATTATAATATAATATAATATAATTATAAAACAAATGTAGACAAAAAATCACTTTAATATTCTTTAGTCTATAACTACATTTACATACATATTTAATTTGAGATATTACGAATCTCCTTAAAATCTTAAAATAAAAAAATTTTATAAATCATTTCATAAATTAAAAAATGGAAAGAAGTCGTTCGAAAATAAAATCCGAGAATAAGCAAAATAGAAGCAGATTATGACAAGATATGATATGGTTACATATATGCATATTTAGCACTCTCTAATTTATCAGACCAAATCAATCCATATCCAATTATTTACAGTTATATCATATTATATATTACTACATTTTATTTTACCTGACTATATGTAATGTTACGGAAAAAACTAGAAGTCGAAAATATATAAATTAGAAGTTTTTAAAAATTAAAAAAAAACTCCTGAAGAGATTTTCTGTAAATGAGAAATCTCGTTATCCGAAAGAAAATTATTGGCGGTTTTTGAAAAAATTAAATTTATAATTTTATACAAATCTCTGGGGGGATAGGATTATGCGAACCCTCCCATGAAGTTTTTTTTTTACCTTATAAAGAGAAAAAATTCGTTAGCTAGAGCAGATTACCAGATAGTCAAAAAATTGTTCAGTTTACAAAGGTGTAAAATTGGTATAAAAGTTGAAAAACCTTTTAGTCTGAAATTGGCTCCCAGAACATGTATGTTATATACATTAATTAATAACATATCAGTTGTAATGAATATAGACTTACCCTTTTCGTTGACGTCGACCTCCTTCTCCTCCTCGGTGTATCCTGTTGAAAATACACAAAGAAACACTTTAATAACATGACACTTTTACTTTCTTAAAGGATAATTTTCCTTTTAAACAGGCCTTTTTATCACGAAATCACTTTCACTTAGAACTTTAATTCACTAGCACTTAACGGCTTTTATTCTCATATTTTCAATTTTAATTTTCACTAGCCGTCACAAAACAAATCACACTCGTTCACTTTAACACTGGTAATCCTGCAAGATAGAAATAAAATAAAAATTAAGTGTCATTTAAAAGCAATAAAACTAAAAAATATTCTAAATAAGGCAAAACCATATTAAAAATAGTTAAGGACTTACTAAAACAAAATTTCTAATTATTGCGTCTAGGACTAGGTTTTTTGTATTAAATAACTCGATTTAATTAGGGTAAATAGACAAAACTTTTATAATAGATTTTTTTACTTTATAAAGAGAAAAAATTCGTTAGCTAGAGCAGATTACCAGATAGTCAAAAAGTTGTTCAGTTTACAAAGGTATAAAAGGTATAAAAGTTGAAAAACCTTTTAGTCTGAAATTGGCTCCCAGAACATGTATGTATGTACATATATACATTAATTAATAACATATTTATTGCATATACTAACATGCAAATAAAAATTAAATAAAAGTACATAGTTATTTTAATATGTACATATGTTTGTAGAAAAACAATTTTACTATCAATTATGCACAAATTGCACCATCTCTCAATTTCTCACTGAATTTTTTATTTAAACTGAAGATGAGTTGCACAACATGTCTGTATGTACCTAAGTTGAGCATAAGAAATATGCTCAGAAAAATGTAATAATTCCGCAAAATTGACGCTTCACTACAGAAATGAATAATTAATTGATAAAATAAATTAGAACTCACCAGAATTCCCTTTTACAGCCTGAAAATCCTTGAAAATTCGAAAGCGAACACTCGCGAATTGTGAAAAACGAGAAAAGATGCGACACCGAAATTAATTTTACTGTTACACGGCAAGCGGGGTTTGCAGTGCGGCATTTTTGCTTCCGGCGGCCATTTTTAAGTCTTTACAGTGAAAAAAAACCGCTAATCCGCGATACGCCCGATTTTACCCGAGTTTTATGCCTAGCAGCATTTAAAAGGGAATTAAATCTATTGATTTATCATTGCGAGATTGCGAAATTTATTTGTATTTAGTTTAAAGTACTTACAAATCACTTTAAATAGTTCTATTCACTGAAAATAGTGAAAGTAAAATGAGTTCACTTCGCGGGAAATCGAGAACTGACAGTTGTACTTTGCTTTTCGTTTTCAGTTGAGAAGACACCAAAATCTAGGCGGCGCTAGGTGTTGCCGCAAGTTTTTTAACGACGTTCGTTCCTCCGACACTGCCTTGTATATCTGAACTCTCTTTAGGTGGGAACTTTCAAAAAGCAAATCGAGTAGTCCATTTCTATATGTCAGTGGTAGTAATTCAAAAGTTTGAAGAAATTGATTTTACTTACTAATCATTTAACAAGCTTTAAAATTCGATTCCTCAGCATTGATAGTCAGGTTGAGCAACAGCAGCACAAAATATTCAATGTTTACATCTACTTTCCTGTGACGACCCTGCTATAAAAAATTATCCATTCCTTTCCCTCTAACGGGTATGAGTGGGAGCACTGGAACATTACTGTCAAATTAACATCGCTACTGATGGCGGATTTAGTGTTAAACAACGGAGGCCAGTAAGATTTTGTGAAAAATGGGCGATTACCAGCGCATATTGAAGGAAGATGGCTATTTAAATGTCGCAACAGATGCTAGTAGCATAACGTATCATCCGAGTTTAAACGTAATACTTGTGTTCAACGGGAAGACCGAGGTGAAGGTGCTCGATGTCAATTCGGGTGTCATTTTACAGTCATGCACATTACCAGGTAATTTTTCAAGCGAACCCCCACTGTTTCAGAATATTGGGAAATGTTGCGTCGAATGCGTAAAAAGTTTATGCTCTTTTGTTATTTGGCGATGGATAAATGATTTTCTGCACGATTGCATTGTGGGATGGGGTTACAGCATTTTAAAAATGTGGTACGCTTAGCCGTCTGCAATTGAACCGTCTGTTGCTTCTTGTTTTTTTACTTGAACGCAGTGGGATATTAATAATCGGATTTTCTTGTAATTGCAGAAGGCAACGGCAATATCTGCGGCAGATGTATGCCATTGCAGGAAAAAATTCTGTTCTGGGATTGGAAAAATATCGGCCTTCGGGGTGACTACAACGGAGTGCTGCTGCTCGACACTATTTTGCAGACGCCGGTTTTACAGAACGACGACCTTGTCCGAGTTGAAATGCTCCTTTCCGAGGCGATTTTATTTCAGCAAAGTCTCCAGAATCTGGAAGAACATGGTGTAGAATGCCCCTCTGACGTGAGCAATGAACTTCTTGAAAAAATTAAGGAGTCGCAAACAAACACAAAAAAGGGAATTAAAGCCCAAAGGGTAAGTTTTACAGAGAATATCTGTTAAAAATTAACTAGTTTGCATTTAATTTCGTTTAGTGGAACACCATCTGCTTGGAACTACCTTACTCCAGTCTTAAACTTGTCGCAAACAACGTAGTTTGCAACCTAAAACGTTTAGATCGGCATATTCCTGCCTTGGCGATTGCATCTGCTATCAACGAGCGTCTCACTGATCTCCTGACAGGATCCAGAGTAACCGATTCTTGTAATACAGGAAATTTTCAAAGATTCTTAATGTACTCGGAGGCGGCTAGGCGGCAGACTTTTGAAAAGTGGCCCCACATGGACTATAAATGGGCGCTGCCAGACCAAATGGCACAAGCGGGTTTTTACCATCAGCCCAGCGTAACTGGAGAGGATCGTGCAATGTGTTTCACTTGCAGCGTCTGTCTGGTTTGTTGGGAAAAGACTGACGAACCCTGGAGCGAGCACGAGCGGCACTCTCCTAGTTGCCCCTTTGTGAAAGGAGAGTATACCCAAAATGTTCCTCTTTCTGTTACTTACGCAACAAATCCAGCGGTGTCGACAAATGGATTTCATGTCCTTTCAAACAGTGAAAATTGTCATGTATTGTGCACTGCCGACAAAACAACAGAAATAAATGTATGGAGCATTGAGCGTCAACTGAAAAGGATGCATGCGTTCAAACTGAAAGATCAGCTAAAGGAATTCTTTCCGGACGAAACGGAAGATTTTTTTGCCACTCTGGAGATCACGGCAATGTGCACGATACCTAATCAGGGCTCTGGTTACCAACATGACTCACGGAAACTAAGGTCTATAAGCCTCAAAAATGGTATGCTTGGTTCAAAAATCATCGTTGGCTTCTTTGCAAAACCATCTAAAAAGATTCAGCTATATATAGTTATGCTAGAAATTAAAGATGAGGAGCACGATGATGAAAATTTAGATCAATTAACAAGTGACTCAAAAGCAGATATAATAGATGATCAGAAAAAGAAAGTTGAAGACCAGAAAATTTTGTCTGGAAGCAAAACTATTCAAGATGATAGTCTAAATGCAGAGGTCCTACACACATCAGACCTCTGGAGATGGAAGTTTGATGATACCAAAACTGTTTATCTTCCCAGCCTTGACGATGATATAATTAAAATTGAGAGCGAACTTAAGCAGAGCACAGAAAAACTTCTTCAGACGTTAACACAAATCAAGACAACACAAAACAGAATTATTCCTCCGGAAAAATCAGAAGAAATAGCCTGCCTACCTTACTGTTGCATCCCAGTTTACGCAGCGGAAAAGGACATGGTAATCACGGAGATTATTCCTACAAAAAACTGTTCCAAACTCTTGGTAAAGTTGGAAAAGGTTGATAAAATCGAGAAGGAAATTGTATCAGAGGAGGATTCCGATGAGGAAGTTTATTCCCAGCTTTTATCATTTTCAATTTATGAAAGCGGTTACTTAGAAGAAGCATCTGACTGCTCACGGACTTTTACTAAATTGAAAACACCTCGCGAAATTTGCGTTTTACCACAAGCTGACACTTCGCCACAAAAAGAAGAAAGCATAGCAAGTGACCCTGGCGCATTTTGTGTAGTTTGCGAAGATGGATCGTTGGAACTGTTATTGCTTAATAACTTTGTACCAGTCGCAATTGTAATGCCTAAAAATGATCGTTTCATTTCTGTTGTATACTGCAAAAGTTTAGAACGACTTTGTGGTTGCACTGAAAAGGGGTCTTTGATATTTTATTCCCTTCACGAGACAGATAGCGATTCAGGAGATGAGGTTGTCGATGATGAAAATTTAGGTTTATTGACCTCAGACACATCCATGACTACTTGCGACATTGAATTATCTGAGACTGATGGTGCATCTAACAGTTTGAAATTTAATAGCCAAAAACATCAGGAAACATTGCAAGCTTCATCGTCAAGTGAAAATTGCAATGCCACGGGGAATTTTCCATTTTTAGCTCAGAAATCAGAACTAACTGTGGACGATTTGAAATCTTTATATTCACTTACACTTTTTGATGAGCAGTTAACTCCATATACAGCAGAAGTCCCTAGCTGTTGGAATGAGCTAGTTCAAGCTCAGAAGCAGAGGCGACACCCGCAGCATTTACGACCTGGTGATGATACTAATTGCACAAAAACTTGGCGGCTTCACAACGACGCGTAAGTAAACTTACGCGTAAATATAACTATCCTTAGTAATAATAATGTTTTAAAGGACTACCTGGGATGAACATATTATTGAATTGACACTGTCCAAACCTGCCACTTTGGGTCATGTCGACTTAAAATTCTCTCTTTACCAGCAATGTCCTAATCCTCCTGCTATTCAAGTTACGCTTCTAAAGCAAAATACAAGTGGTTTCGGATACAGGATGAAGGCTCCTAATGCTGAAAATATGAATGAGCATATAGAAGCTGCCGTAGATGAAAATGTTGATTTCACTTTAAATGGATGTGATGGTAAGTGAAAATAAAACACATTAAAGCAAAGTGCAAAATGTAGAAAAATGATACTTAATATATCTAATAAAAACATTTATTGAAATATTTCAATTAATATTTGTCCTATTTTTAGGTATCCATGATAATCCTGTACTAACTGAAGAATACTTGCAATCGCACAACGGTGAAATTTTAGCAGGTCCAGTTGAGCTTGCTTCTTGTATGGATTTATGTGATCAAGGCGGTCTTGTGACTCTCACTAGTCCAAAACTCTTTAAAACGCGAGCAAGAAATTTTCTACTGCACATTAAAACAATGGTAGATCCCTCAAAAGATGGTCAAGGGAAAACCAGAGGTAGGGTTATAACTGAACTAAATATTAAATCATTCGCATACACGTGTTTCATGCATGCTTTTTCAAACTAAATGGTTTTAAAATTAAATTAGTAACTGCTATTCACGAATTAGATTAAACAGCGGAAGTCATGATTAACGTAATTATTTCAGTTCCTGTTAGAAAAAAAGGTGTATTGCGCATCCTGTGTTCATCATTCGCAAACAATGCAACACAAAATTTGACTAACGCAACATATTCTCAATACTCTTCAACAAAACAATCACGAAATGATTATTACATAGGTATGATGATTTAATTCCTGTTTTTGTGTAGTATTTTATTTTAGAAGCTTAATTTGAAAAAGCAAGCATGCTCCTACTAACATATCACATCTTTCTTTTATCATTTTATTCAGGCTTTAATTATGCCTGAACTAATCTTTTATCCAACTTATCCCCTCTAAAACTCGTCTAAACTCCTTTGCTGTTATTATAAGCGTTTTCATAAAGTCTACCATTTCATGTATTTTTATAATTGGAAAACAAAAAATATAAAAAAGTATTAATTCCAAACATACCTACCAATTAATTAAAAAACCATGGAAAATTGTTAATAGCAAAGCAACGAAAGTTTCATTTGTTAAAACAGAGAAACATGATTAATTTATTGGGTCGATTATTTCTTTACGGGATTTTCAATTATGTCCATTTTGCAGGTTGTGATTGGCTGCATGAAATTTCCATAACTGTAAGAAGTACAAAAGCCAACATTAATGTTCCAAATGAGCGGCTACAAAGAGTGGCCATGCTTGAGTCTAATAGCTTTGTTGACAATTTAATAGCAATCATATGCGACAACAAATCAACATTACAGCAAAATTTGGCGTTAGACATATTATTGTGGGTAGTCACCGTAAGGCTGATGCGATTTAGATCACCAAAGTTAACAGATCGATCCAAAACAAAAGATCATGACCAGAGTCAAAAATCAGGCTCAGGCACGAACATAAAAGACAATTCAGCTGCTGACATGTTGGTGCAGCAAAGAGACTGCATTTTGTTGGTAGAAAACAGCCTTAAAGAAATTATACTTAATTGCATCGTAAAAGGCAATAGGATCTTGGCTCATAAGGCCGTTAAACTTGTTTTAGTGGTTTCAGAGTAAGTAAAAGCCCTATTAAAAATGAAGTAAATGATATCAAAATGTTTCCTTTAATTACAGAGGAGTGCGAAATTTTAATACTGGAGTCAAACACTCTTTCGAAAATACTTTAAAAGAATCAATCATGGCGAGCATACCTCTGCTTCAAACTGCTAAATATGCTAGCGCAGTTCGTTGGTTCACGCTTCTAACGTCTGCAACTTCAACACCTGAATCACATATCGCAATATCGGAAAGCTGTGTAAAAGTTTTAATGGATGTAACAAAAGAAATTGAAAACAGATGGGACCCTTTTTGCTCCCTTTTGGGATCTAGGTTCGTCCGTATTAAAAAAAAACATTGAGGTAAAATAAATCACAATTGTTTTACAGATGTGGTCTATACGGGCTTCCATTCGAGCCTGATCTATTTGAAGTTGATCTCCCTCAAATAGTAAAGGGTAATGCAACTTCGCCGAACACGCTTGTAAATATTATCAAATCAAATGCTGGTCTTTTGCAACCTAATGGAATGGACTTTAAGAAACTTAGTTCAATAGGTATTTTCACGTTGTACCTGTTTAATATTTAATATTAATTTAATTTAATTAGATGGTGTGGAATTTCGATCATTTCCACATTTAATTAAAAGTAAGAGTGTCAGCAACCAGATGCGCGGATTACTTGAAGTGGAACCTTTACACTTCACATGCTTTGCAGCTTCAGAAGCAACAAGAATTGAAAACATGGATTCCTTAGCATCGAGTACTGCCTCTAATATTAATATGGATGATATAATTGTCACTCCACTTCAAAACAATGTTGATAGTCAAAGTGACGGCAAAAAGGAGAATGATAAGGATAATGTAAGCTCCTTTAGCAAACACATGTTTAGTTTTTCGAACACTTAATCAATTTTATAAAAACTATTTTAGATAAATGGCGACATTGTAAATGATATGAAAAATTTCGTAGTAGAATCTTTGAAGAAACACAAAGCCGTTTTTGATTCAGACTTAAAGCCCAATGGTGTTGGTAAGACAATTCCATATCTCAAACATAGCATCTTAAAACAGGAATCATTTCTCTTACAGTTGAACATTTGGAAACTCCACCATCCGATAAGCCAGGATCAGGAATATATTGCGTACCCAAATTTAAAGCAATATGCCAATACATTGAATCCTGCGACGACAACTGCAACGACGAAACGAGTGCTGAAGCAAAATTATCTAATAAAATCCAGAAATATTTAAGTGAGAATAACTGTGATGATAATAGCAATCTACTATCATGGCATAAATTGTTGACTTCTCCTCCGAAGCAAATGGTAGTTATTGAAAGGATTCATTCCGGTGCTCGCAGATTCGTAGTCATAGATTTTGGATCACCTATTTTATTAACTGATTTGGTAAATTTTATAAATTATTTATTTCTTCAATAAAATCAAAAATGTATTTTTTATAGGTAATTCCTGCTTGCGATGAATTGGCGTCTTTATTTATTGATGTTTGGTGTTTTGATGAGGAAACCGATAGTGTTCGACTTGTCGTTACACAAGATATTGGAACAAAAACTCTTGTCTTGAGCGATCTACAACCGCCTCCTATTTGTAGATACATGAAAATCACAATAATTGGAAGATATGGAATGTCAGCTACAAAATGTAAAATTCCAATAGGCTCATTTTATGGACATGTGGTTATTTTAGATAACGATGCTTATGCTGACCCTTGTATGCACCATTGAAATTTTATTTAGATTAATTAATTAATTATTTCTAATATTTCAGTACTGCGGTATATGAAAACCCCACCTGCTAATATTCTTGCGCAAATCAAAGCCCTGAATGCTCTTTATGAAGACGTGCATTGTCGGTATAGCTTATCGAGTTCGAAGATGATTGAGGTGCTTTCACCCATTTTGAATAGTGAACTATCTAATTTAGCACATATGCAAGCTTTCATCAATAAGCAAAAAGAAGAAGATTCCTCAGCAAACAACAACAAAATTGTAAACATTTATGAGGTAAGACAGAAGCAATTTTACTAGTTCTAAATATTTTCGTCAAACGCAAGGTTTAATAAGTTTTTATTTTTAAAAATCTCATTATTGGGGGGGTTTCTGGTTATTGTAAAAAGTTCATTCTATTAAACAGAATCTTTAAATTATATACAGGAATGCATCAGCCTGCAACATCAGCTAAATGTAATTAAAAGTGTTATAGAGCGATTGGAAAATTCAATGGAACAAAAGCCAACTGAGTCACTACAACTCACTCCACAATCTTTACCACGAGATAAACTTCGTGTCCTTGGAGAGTCGTTGGTGGAAATAATTTTGCATCTAACTCTAGAATATGGATTAAAGGTAAAGTAAAACTAAAAATTATGATAGATTTTGAAAAAAACTATATTTACTTTTGTTTAGAACATATTTACATTGCATTCGCATTTCAACATGGATGTTGCTAAAACTCTTTTTAACACACTTGTCGTCTACGGAGATGCGCACATTCAATTAGCAACATGCTCCTTACTTGTAAGGATGTGTTGTTTTCAGAGTTGGTGGGGTGATTTTTTAGCAAATACATTTTGCAATTTATTTTCCTCACAAAACAGCAAAATATTTCCTCAAGATAGGTGATGCGAATTTATATATTTTGAATTGTATTTGAAATTTATTTGGAATATTCTTTTAGAGTATTCTTCTTATTGACTTACCTAGGAAGAAGGAGCATTGCAATGGGAACCTGTCGGTCCATTGTGATTGATTCCATTTTAAAGACTGTTGCAAAATTAGTTGTTCCTATTTCTCAACGATATAATTCTGGAGAACATTCTTCTGAGAGTAGTAAGAATGAAGCAGGCAGTTTGTGGACTAAATCTGATTTACAACTAATTACTTGGTTGCTACTATTTTTGTCAGTATGTTTGGATGAAAATGCTGAGAAAAAAGATAAATGTAAGTTTGAAAATTAGTTAAAATAATCGTTCATTAAACAACCAATTTCTAGCCGCTAGTCGCTGGGAGTTTATGTCTTGTGAATCAGATTTCACAAGGTCCCGTTCTCAAGCTAGTACAAGTGGAGGAAAGAATTACAGACCTTTTAAAAAAAGGATCATTCAACAGCCGAAATATACAGGGTTACAACAACAATATAACACAGATTGGAGCAAGAAAATTTACATGATACAAAATGAGCTACCCGAAATTTTCATGGAGCTAACTGGGAAGCCAAAACCGAAAATTCCAAAAGCAAATGCCCCACAGAAAGCTCCAAAAGAAACTGCTCCGGATACTGAAAACTTCTTCGACAGGGGATTGAAATCAATAAGACTCTCCAATATTATAATTGTGATTCGTGGATTAATTGCTTTAATATTAGAGATGGATTTCACGTGCAATATGGACTTGTTTCTTCTAACTTGCAAAGTAATAAATTTAATTTAAAATGCCCTAATAGTTAACTTATTGGTTTTGTTTTGTAGGTCATTGCTCGCTTAGTTTCCGCATGTCGACCATCAATTCAACTTTCAAAGGTGGTAACAACAAGTCAACTTGAACAATTAATTCGATTGGCTGTTTGGAATGATCAACAACAACCGTGGGCTGTTCATGCAGTCACTTGCTTAGTGCAGGTAAAGGGCATATTGCTTCTGTAATTGAAATTTGTTCATTTTTTTATTTCTTAGGATTTATTGGATGCCGATAAAAACTTTAAAGAAGCTTATGATAATGAAAATGATGTCAGTGATGTGAGTTCAATGGAAGTCGGTGTAGAAGCTGAGGAAATTCCAGTAGAACCTCCAAGTAAGTCAAATAGGCTATAATACGCGTTAACATTTAGGGTTTTGGTAAAACTAAATAATTTTACTTGGCGGTTAACCTTAAGGGAGTAGCAAGTTCAATAGAAAACAACATGATTTTGAAGATTCAAAAATCCTTGAACTTTCATCTGCAGGGTTTGGAAAAAAAAGAATAATTAAGAAAAAAGAAATTTCCTTGAAGAGTAGAAGATTATGTGATATAGTAGTGCGCTTTATACAAAGAGGTAAAGAAGAAAAGCTTCTTAAAATTCTTCTATTTAATTTAAATGAGACAAAAATTCTTTGAGTTTGGTGATTATTACTTAAATATTTTACAGGTAATATGCCGAAAAAGATATATGTTGTGAAAGATATAAACTACGCTGATTGTAAGGCTTTTAATATGAACAAGTATAAGATAAATTACTATTAAATATCTTTCAGCTGTAAAGTACGGACAACTGCCTTCTCTAATTGAGTGCGAGGATGCCGAAATAGATATTGATGAGTTTCTCAATGAAATAGATATTGTCGATCGTGGCAAAAATTTGATGAAGAAAGATAATTTGTCTCAAAACAAAAACACCTTTAATTTCTATTGTAAGAGCATTTCAAATGCATTTGATTCTCGGCTAGACTGCGGTCTTGATACAAATGTTGAAATTTCAATACGACGATTAACTATGATATCTTCGATGGATATGTACGCTTCCCTGCCGCAATTCCCGACGAGTGAACTAATTAACACATCGTCTGAATTGCCCGTTTGGCCGGAGTATATTACTAATATTTGGTCAGGTCCGGAATACAATGGAGGGTTGCAGACATATCAAATGTTTACAGATGTTTTCGATAATATATTTCAAGATTTACATATTCAGGTAAGTGATTGTTATTACATATTTTAAAGTTTTATTGGCATTCAACTTTTTTTCTAGGATACTTGGGTACACTTAGAGCAAGTGTTACAAATGTGGCTCACTTTGAACAGTGAATTATCAGAGAAACCTTATAATATGGGCATAAATCCGAATGATGTCCCAAAGATACCATTTAGGCCAAACGCGGTTCAAGGACTTCTTTTGGCTTTAGCTTGGCACAATGATATAAAAATACGCACTTGGTGTTTAGGTTTTCAATGTTTAATATTAGCCTGCAATTCACAAACAAATTCGGATAAAAGTATTGTCCTTAATTAAATTTTAATTGAAAGGTTTAACAAATAATCTTTTAGGTAATGAAACAATCAGCAATCAGCGAATAGGCGAGATTATAATAATGGATGAAAACTTCGAAAAGATGTTGCTTCGGTTCTTTTCTGGCTACGGTATGAGCTCACCAACTAGTATGAAAAGATGTGTAAGTTTAAGAGGATTACAATATTATGTAACTATAATTTAAATAAATTCTCTTCCTAGGCTGGACCGACAATTTGTAAGTGCCTTCACGATTTGCTTTTATGGTTACAAATGAAAGCAGAATTCTCGACAATGGGAAGCATTGTTAAAAAGAAATTAAAGGATACTTTACTGAACGTAGTGCTTCAGTTGGTTCAGCCTGGAGGTGCAATCTGTAATCAGCAAGGTCCTATGGATGCTCAAAGTCAACTTGTTCGTGATCTTATATCAATGCAGTATGATAAAGCCGATGTAAACGTAGCAATGCAAATAATTGAAAGCGTTTGTACGTATTAGCTCAAAATTCTTTTTACATGTTTTAATAATGTTTATTTAACAGCATTTTTAGTGTTCAACAATATTTCGAATGCAGAAAAAATTCAGTGTCAACGTTCCTGTGACACAAATAATTCAAATAATGCTTTTGGCAGTTTATTTGCTACAGTTTTAGGAGGAGAAAATTCCAAGCAAAATATCCATGTTTCTGATAATTCATTAGTTATTAGTTTGCTTAAATTGTCAGCTTCATTGGTTCAAACTGAACTTGATTTGAAGGTTGAATTAAGGCCAGAAGCTGAAGTGGATGTGCATAATGAAAGCCAAACAGATGAAATTAAAGCTGAGCAGCGGATAAGCGAACATTGGGTAAAAGTTCCCTGCGTGGCTGATACAGGTAAAATTAGTAATATTAGTTTTAGTTCAAATATATACTCATTCGTGTTATAATATTTCGCAGTATTGAAACATTTCCCCACGATGAAACGTTTGCTTGGGTCACTTTCTCATAGTTGCAGCACTACATTTACTTTATTAGCTTCGCCTTTGTTGTGCCCTATAATTAAATCTGGGGAACATAAAATTGCATTAAATGAACCTCAAACTACCACTGATGCTGTGTTCCATTTATTAATGGTTCTTTGCGATAAGGCTTCTTGTTCGAAACTTATAGTTCAACCTATTTATCAGTACTTAGAATCAAGTAAGGGTAGACTTTTCTAAAATGAGTTTATCTTTATTACAAAATGTTTAAATGCAGGTTCGTCTCCCCGAAGTGTTTTACCACGTTTGCAGCTTTCGGAACCATTCCTTTTATATGCCCTTAAGGTTTTAGAGTGTCCAGCAGCAGTAGCAGTGTTTGCAGAGATGGGTGGAATTAAAATTCTGTGTCATAACTTAATTAAATGCAATAAGCTCTTAATAAACATGCAATCTGGTTTGGTAACTTAACATAAAATACACAAAATAAGAAATTGCTTTAAATGATTGATTTTCTAGATATCTCTTATAATGCAGCACATGACTAGGAATACTAAAATTAAATACCCTGCTGCACCAGGTTCTTCTAATTCAACAAAGAAGTCTTCTACCCAAAATAAAGTGCAAGAGGGCCTTATAAATTTTGCCCCATTTTGCACTATATCTGCCGATAATAACACGGCTCAACCAGCTGAAGTACTCATACAGGCTCCGATGGCTTCTCATCGACGTGCAAGGACTCCTGCTTGGAGCTACATGTTCTATCCGAATGAATCTCATGTTGATCTTACAATTACCCTGCCCACGGCTGTTTTACTGAAAGAGATTCAATTGCAACCACATCTACCCAGCCTCGCTTCTTGTCCAGCTGCAGTAGCACTTGAAATATCCAGGGATAATGGTCTTGGATCTGTTCCCTTTGGACAACCGCTAACCACAGTCGGAATGACTTGTATTAGGCTGAAACTTATTAAACCAGAAATTGCCACCAGTGTTGTACTGCGTTTATATAGGTAAGTTGATGCAATTACAGAAATTTTTGTATGTTAATTTATATTAGAATTTACTAAGTTTAATCGTAGCCTTTATTTACAATAGTAAGTTTTAAATAATTTTATTTCAGACCAAAAGATAGCTCTAGTATTGGGCTCACTCAAATTTCTGTGCTTGGGACCACAATATTCACCAACAGTTCTCGATCTTTAGGAAATAACGACATTCCATTTGTAGAAGAAGATTCACTTGCAAAAACAAGTATCGGATGGATACGCCTGTTGGCGTTGTGCTTTAGTGTAGCCACGTTTAATCCCAATAGAAATCTATCAAGACCAGTTATAGGTTCAGCAGCTCAGTATTCTGGTTTCCTGGAGGCGTGCTGCAATTTAATGAATGTTGTTCCATTAATACCAAATTCTGCAATGCAAAATTTGGAAACCGTACTCCTTAAATTAGGAAATTACAACAAGGATTTGGGCTTGATATTAATACGTACACTTTTGTGGAATACAACCCCTCAAAGTACTTAAAATTTTTTAAAGCAATAAATTTAAATTTACAACTACTTTATTACAGCTTATCGCGTAACTAATGAGGCAGTGTGTGATTTACTTTACGAGCTCTGCACAAAACAGGATAATTATGCCACAGGCAGAGTTGCCCTTCTTTTAGATTGGATTTTAAAATTGCAGCGTAATTTTAGTAACCGAATTATGCGGTGCACAAACCCGCAAAGTGGATTCGTTAAATGTATTGCTTCAATACTATGGACACTTTACTCAAAGAATCCTTCTTTAAATCTACCTGACCTAATAACAAATGAAGTTTTTGAGGCTTGCATGTATTGGATAGACGTCCTTGAAGACAAGCAGCCGTTAAAAGTAGCTTTTGACTCACTGTTGTGTTCTTTCTGTTACATTAAAACAGAGTTCTTTAACAAGCTCCTATGCAAAGTTGGCTTCATGTTGCCTTTCCAGCCTTCGAATAATATAAATACTATGGACAGAGATAGGGAGTCTTCAGGAATAACGGATGATAATAAGGAAGTGAGTGGGAGCGAGTGGTACAATACTGTTGCTGCACAAAACCTAAAAATGGTACTGAAACCAACCTATTTGAACACGTTAGGAATGGCTTGCCAATCTACTTTAGCGATTTATCAATTAGCTGATTCCGGACTACCAAAATTACTTGCCCATGCATTATTTGAATACTGCTGTTCGATGTCACCTGAAATTCGAAAAATGACTTCAAACAGTGATCAAACATCGGATTTTAGCTGCTTAACAGATGCAGATAAAGCAGAAAATTGCGATAAATGCGACGTCAATCGAGATTTCATTATAGATTCAGATCAAGTTTCTGATATATTAGACTTCTTCTCAGAGTGCTGTTCAGAGGGTCATATGAGAGATTGGCTTGGATCATATCAGGGAACGATATTTTGGAAACCACTCCTTGAATTACTGTGCAACTATCGACCATCGATTGATTCTGGCGAACCAATGCAACAATCTTTTATTCGAATTGAAAGATCTACCGTGCATTTCCTCACCCGTGTTGCCTCGTGCCATCCGAAAAATCAAGAAACCCTCACCCATATATTAATTTCTGTAATTCGAAAACCGCATTTTAATAATTCTGGCAGCAGTAAATCAATAATTTCTGGTTTTACTCGACGAGTTGTTTTACAGCTTTTACTAGAAAACGAACGAATTTTAGTGTCTGTAAAAAGTAAAATACCAATGCAGAGAAAAGATTATAACATGCAATTGGTGAATAATCACCCATCAAAAAGAATGAACTCATATCATTTGCTTTTCTACTTGAGCACTCATACAAAATGCCAGGATATTCTGCAGAATTGCATCTCAGGTAAGAAGTGTGAATAGTGGGAAAGGAGTTCGAATTTTTGGCATACTCTTTTTTAGCTTACAGTAACATTATCCCACCTATAAATGAGAACTCACAACAGACGAATATTCCCAACCCTAATCAAAAATGTAATCAGTCGAGCGATTCCAGACGTGATATTTTGGACGATTTTAGCTTCAGTGGATATGGAATGGAATTATTGAGTGTCGCTGCTGGTGTTACTGCAAAAGACAAAAGGTTGAAAGATGTTCGCAATCAGGCAGCTGTATTAAAAGATAAAGATATTTTCCCCAAGCTCTCAAGTATGAAATATTGAAATATATCTAAAATATCTAATAATAATGAAATTAAAAGCCTTTCCAGGACTTTTGAATAGTAACGACTTAGCCGCATCTACTAGCTCAAATGTGCGAAATTGTGTTCAATTGGTACACCCCGATTTACCTGATGTTATTCTATCTGGTGACACAACACTATCACAAATCTTAGCAACTTTATATAATAGAGGTCTTTCACTATCCACTCCATGCATCACATTGAAACTGGTAAGTACACGGTTTCCTCATTTTAACTCTTCATCGACAATAGTGACCGCTTCAAAACAAAAATTAAAATGTTATGTGCCATATTAAACTCTAAAAAAAGCTGTCGATTCGCAGAAAAATGTCCTTTAATTTATTAGGGACGATTTCGCTCAGCCAGCTCTCCTACTTTTAGTTAGACGATATTCAATTTTGTGAACCAAAACTTTTTTAAGTAGTATTTCATTGGATAAAATTTAAATTCAAAATTTTGCATTCTAAAAGAATGTCAGATTAGTTTTGATTCATCGAATTATTGTAGTCACTATCTTATTCTCTCTCTCCGCTTGTCTTATTCTGCTTTTATCTTAAATTTAGCGATTTTTAGTTTTAGCAACCTAGCTAAAGCTTCCAAATGTTTAAGTACATTTATAAAGAAATTTTATCTTAATGTATTACATATATTACAATAAATTATTATTTTTATTAGGTGCAAAAGATTCACGTATTATCTACGATATTAAACTTAAATTTGTCATTAGTATTTTTAATAATTTTATACCTGTGCAGGTGTCAATGAAAAACAGCAACGATGATTTCATTGATGAATCACAAATAAAAGCTGCCAATATGGAGCCTCTTCCATCTCCTTTGCAAAGATTTTCTACCAGAGGTGGACTTTCCCTTCTGGCGCACTATCTACCTGTAGTCTATTCGGATGGAAATAAGCCTTTTGTAATGCCTCTTGAAAAGGACCGAGCTCCGCAAGTCACAGATTGGGTTAAAGTTGATAACGAAGACATTTATGAAGATATCGAAGATGCTATAACTGAAACATCATCCAGAAATCCTGGAATAACTTCTGTTCCCCAACACTCTCTCGCGGCATTTGGATTATTCCTAAGATTGCCAGCTTATTCAGACATTTTACTCCGAGATAAATTGAAGGCGCAGTGTCTTCTGCGGTTGGTCTTAGGTGTCACTGGTGATGGAGAAGGAAGTATGTTAATAAATTTATATAGGTATCGCCATCGGGACTAATGGTTTTATATTTTATATTTTTATAAGACGACATATACACGTTATCATTAGCACCAACCCTACCAACGTTGCCTTTTGAAGTGTTTCGGCAGTTGTTAGATAATTCTCCCCTTACGACCGATGATGGAGTGTTACTGAGACGAATGGTGATCGATGTTGGCGCCATGCACTTAATCTTAAATTGTCTAGGGATATTTACACATCAATCCCAAAATTATCAAATATTAGGGCCGCAATCTGAGGTTCGTAAATATATACCCAAAATCGTTTGTTGTATTGAATTAATGTATTAAAAATATTCCTTAGGTAACCAATGGAGTCAAAGCGATACACTTGGCCGATGAGCAAGTCATATCTGATGATAAGAGTCACGTGTATTGGGCTAAGGGCACTGGATTTGGAACAGGGTCTACGCAACAGTCTTGGGACGTTGAGCAGGCGTTATTGAGACAAAAAAGTGAAGAGGAACATGTGACGGTTCTACTTCAGGTAATTACTTAAATAATATTAGAGAGAATCAGATTACATTGAATTGTTTTTACTTTAAGGTTCTATCAAGCTACATAAATCCCGGCGACAAAATTCCGTCGCATATGAATTGTGATGAAATTATAAATTATCACGAACTTAGCGATGTGAGCGGTGAATTACCGGCAATATTTTTGGAATTATTACAAAAGTCCTGCTTAATACCAGCGCTTAGTTCCTATTTGCGAAATGATTCGGTTCTTGATATAACGAGACACATTCCGTTGTACAGATCAATTCTGCAATTACTTCGAGCAGTATCGCTTTCGACACAACTCGTCTGTATACTTCAGCCAAAAGAAAGAACAGAAACGCATATGTCGATTGCTGCGTTGCTATCTAATATGAAAACTTGTGTGGATACCTACGCAAAGCGACTAAAGTAAGTTTGATAAAAAATTTTCTATATTTTGAAATAGTAAGTGATCTGTTTGCTTTTTAGAGTAAATAAAAAGTCAAATATCAAGGGTCAAACCCAAAAAGTAACCGTAATTCTCGATGACGGAGATGATGAAGGCTTAGCTCTTCTAATCCCGGATATCCAAGAAACCACAGTATTGGTGCAAAAAGCGACAAACGCTGATCTGCTTTTGAATCAAAGTCAGGATGAAGATGGTGAAGCGGTTGTGGAGCGGCCAGTTAGCAGTTCAATCGAGCAAAGGTATTTAGAAGTGATGAGGAAGCTTCAATTCGACACATACGAAATGATTGTGGAGTCAGAAAATGGTTTTCGTTTTGCTGTATCCCATCATTTTGAGAATAACATCAGAATGGCAGGTGATCGGGGTCATCCGTCCCGAGTGAAGCGATTAGCTCAGGAGGCAGTTACTTTATCCACAAGTCTTCCTCTATCCTATAGCAGTTCGGTTTTCGTACGCTGCGATACAGATAGGCTAGATATAATGAAGGTAATCTCACATAACATACTTCTGAATATGAAACATAAATCGATTATTTTATTTAGGTGCTTATAACAGGCCCCGCTGATACTCCATACGCCAATGGTTGCTTCGAATTTGATGTATACTTTCCTTCGGACTATCCCAATTCCCCGATGTTAATTAATTTAGAAACAACTGGGCGTCATTCAGTTAGATTTAATCCTAATTTATATAACGATGGGAAAGTCTGCTTATCTGTTCTTAATACTTGGCATGGAAGACCCGAGGAAAAATGGAACGCACAAACATCTAGCTTTTTACAGGTATTTCATATAGCGCCCCCACTTTAGTAATTCAAATTTATAACGAGTATTATTTTAGGTTTTAGTGTCCATACAGTCACTGATTTTGGTCCCTGAGCCCTATTTTAACGAGCCCGGATTTGAGAGGAGTAGAGGCACCCCGAGTGGAACTCACTGCTCCAGGGAGTATAATAGCAATATTTACCAAGCCTGTGTAAGATGGGCAATGTTGGAACAAATTCGAAATCCTAACCCTTGTTTTAAGGAGGTAGGTATTTGTATTGATTTTAGGAAAAATTACTTAGTTAAATTCTATAGGTGATTCATACGCATTTTTGGCTTAAGAGGCATGAAATTTGCATACAAATTGAAACTTGGATTGAGGAGTTAAGTAAACCACAATACAGTGAACGGAGTGGTCGCACAATATCGTTCAATTCGATGGTGTTGCGTCGTCAATACAGGCAACTAAGAGAAGAGCTCGCCAAATTGCCTGTTCCTGAAGGTCTAGAAGATTTAAATAGTCCACTTAATCCAAATGTTACGGCACTGTCTGCAATAAATGAAACCGCTGTGCTAACGAAACTAGCAACAGAAACATCTGAACAAAATCAGTACAGCCCGCAGTCACCTCCGGCTTATGAAACGACAATGCAAGAGACTGAAACAACCAACCAAATTCAAGATGATACCAATAACGATAATATTAAATCGGTTACCTCCACATGGAATGAAATGGAGTACGATTAAATGTCTTTTGTATCTGTAACACTTAATGTTAACGCCATTCGTCTGATTCTGTTTAAAAAAAAAAAAAACTGAAATTAAAAACCCGTATAATTTATATTTCAGATCCAAAAAATTGTATTTTTTTTTCCGTCGTCGTGTCGAACTTTCTATACACCTACTGTTTTACTTGTTTAGAAAATAATTTCTCAAATGCACATACCGTGGCCCACTTCTCTAAAACTTCATTACCCGTTCCGACTTTGCTTGATAATAAATAAGTGGAACTGATCGTTTATTGTACAGACAGAGTCGTTATTACAAAAAGTGGTCAGGTCCACTTTTTAACATCTTCCGTTAAATTTGTTTTAAAAAAATGGACTTATACCATTCCATTTAAATTTAATTTAAATTGTGAGCTGCCGATTGATGGACGAAAGATGAGACCATTATAAACGGGGATCCAAATTTTGCTTAGAAAACTACTTCCAATTTATGTTAACGATTTTTTTGTTTTTTGAACCGTATTTTTCTACTTGATTCGAGTGATAATCGAAATTCCCGTCAGCCAATCTAGTTTAAATTTTGCGTGCTACACAGTTGGTTATCGTCCGAACTAAAATACTACTTGAACTTCTACAAATGTATACCTTCTTAAAACATCGGAAATTACTAAAAATTTAGACAAAAATGAGTGTCCGTTATATTTGAAATTTTTAAGTGACTGTAGTTCCTACGATAGCCAAAGATAGAGCAATTCATAGAAAATTTCAATTTCTGACCACCGCAGTATCACATAAGACATTTGGATGGGTGCTAAGAGTTGTAGTTGTATGAAGCATCATTTTTACATTTCTTTTAAATATGCTAAATGTAGTTGAAACATTAATAAACAAAATATAAAAAAAAAATAGCAATACCTGTTTCTTTCCGCCACGATGACTTCATTCTACTCTTCAAAATCATCAAAGAGTCTCATTCCATTCCCAAAGTGTGGTCTTAATCAAAAACGGAATCAAAGGTGTTTCTGTTTAAAAAACTTTTATTAAATATAATAAAAATGAATATAGTTGATTTACAGTTTATAAAATCATTCCAAAGTGTACGTTTCAACGTTTTGTTAAGATAAGTGATCTAATTCGGTTTAACATTTTCCTATTTAGGCAAGTCCGGGAAAAAATATGTACTTTTAAAACTAGAAGTATAAAAATCATAAAATTTACTATTATCAATATTCTATGTACTTGAACATCAGCATTTTGATTTGGTTAACACTACTACATTTTGTTCAGACAATTCGTAATTGCTAAAGTATCTCTATGTAGTTTGCTTTGAAGAAAAATCGGTGTCTAGATAATGCCCTTTCTTGGGCACAATTCTACTGAGTTTCTATTTGTGTTACATATAAATCACAATTCGTTTTTAAACATATAGTCCTAGGCATAAAACGTATAGAAGAGCAGCTGCTGCAATCTTCATCTACAATAATTAATGCAGTCGTTACAAAAGTGGAACCGATATACATTTCATCGCATCGAATTTAAAATACATTACAAAAATTAAGCGCTCTAAATGTAAAATGTTAACTAGATTGCATTTAGAAATTGTCGCATTTATCGAAATTAAATATTAGGAAATTAGCAAAAGGCAGTTTAAATAGATCCTTAAAGGAAATATAATATGAAAGCAAGACAACTAATCCATCTATTATTAAATAACACTGCTAAACGGAGAAAAACATGAATCTTTGTATAAGAATTAACCGAAAAACAATAATTTATTGCCATATATCACAAAATTTGCTTTGTTTCCAATTAGGACAAATAGAAGCAAGTCTTAATGATTGCAAATTTTACCTATTGCTCTTTAGAGACATTTCCCAGTATAAGGTATTACTATTAGTTTTTTTTTTCTTTTGATTATTCTTCGAATCCAGTCGTTCAATTTCAATCTTGAAAGGTCAGGAACGCTAATATCATGCTCAAAATCGTCATGAGAACACCAAATAAACTTTTGCTTGAAGCATCCATGGTGTACTCATTTGATTGCATAAAAATATTTTCAAAAATATAAATTAAAACAAAAATACGATAAAACAAAAAAGGACACAAATCTCACATTTATTTGTCATACCATGAAGAATTGAACTTCTTACATTTGTTCGTTTTTACAGATACAATTTTTTTTTTTCAATTTTGAATCAAACCCACTTCAAATATCTAGAATAGCTAAATGTTCACATGAGAGTAGTATGTTTCACCTAAATGGCTAAATATGTTGTTTTCTGTAATTTCCAAATAATTTCGGGTCGCTCTTACATTTAACGTAATACGCGAGGCATTAAACACCCAAAGGAAATCGAATTATTGCTGTATGCTTATATTTATTAGTTGAACTTTCATTCAAAACAACGAACAATCTTTCGCGGACCCTTTTAAAATCAGAGGAGGACACTGACGCAATATTTTTCATCAATAAAAATTATGTGAATTGATATAATGCGCAGCTGAGCCGTTTTCTCCCAGTTTTAATAGCATTTATGTTCAGTCTCAAAATTGGAAAAGTTTCATTGCGTTTCGTTTTAGTTAATCTGGCACAATGTTCCCTATTCAGTTTCCGTTCGATAAAAAAAAAGAAGTAGATAAAGTTCGCTATGAACTCATGCCACCTACAATAAAAGTTAAAAGAGAATAGAAGCGCTTAAGACATTTTTCTGGTCTCATGTTCGCTGCCTTTGTTGTGAATTTTTGCAGAATTTTTCATCTCCAGATAGTAGCAGAATATGCAAAAGGTCTCAGAGGGTGTGGATCAAATGTTTGTTGGGCTTCTGGGTACAGACGATGTTCGAAGATGCAAGTTGGTTCTGAAAAATTAAAATATATTACAATGTTGTAGGTTTAAATTAACTATTTAAACTAATTGTTTCACCGCAATAATAAAGTACAAATTAAAAAAAACAACAAATGGATTAGAACAGTAGTTTCCTAAATTACAGTTCGTGAGTACAATCTGTGAGTAATATAGTAGAAATTAAAAAATTCGACCACATGAAACTACATATAAACAATGTTTTTTTTAAGGCAATTGTAACAGCCAAATTGTCTTCCACGTTTTTAAATATGAATTTGTTTATACAAAGCTAGCAATAATATAGTTCAACGAATTTTGTATTCTAGCACAAAATTGTACGATTTCTATTGTATATAATTGTAAGGTTGAATTGGAATAAATAAATTAATAATAAATAAAATTCGCGGGCACTCACCTCGAATAGTTTCCAATATCGGTGTTTGTTCGTTGGTCACGTCGTAAGGCACCGGAATTCGGCGATACATTCGAACACTGAGTAGAATCCAAAGTCGAGAAACTTCTATGGTCATAGGGTCGAAGTCTTCTACCTAAAGTCACATAACTTTCGATATTGCTATTGGAGCTTGGAGCAATCCCATTAATTGTGAACGAGGACCTCCGTTTTGGGGTGTACGTATTATAGTAGGAGGTCGAATTTGTGTCGTGGCTGCCATTCCTCGTCCGACTATAGTCAGCCTCCGAGTATCGTTTAGTGGTGCTCGGTGGATAAATATCATTTAAACTTTTTCGTGGCTTCGCATAATCCAAGCTGCTCTTATAATGGGGAGGTTTTAAGTCGCTGCTAGCTGAACTTAGCTTCAAAGGTTTGAAGTACTCATGCGTTGTGCGAATTGGTTCGATATCAGGGGATATTAACCTATCAGGAGGTCTTGCACGCAATTTTGCAGCCGACTCCCGGTAATAGTCCCTGGCAGCTGGACCTACAATGCTGCTCTGTCGCTTAGGTTTCTTTTCATTGAACCGGCAATAAAAACTCTTTCGCTTAATGCGATCAATTACACTTTCCGGCTGGGATTCTTGAATAGTTGGCGAAGAAAACTGAGAAGCCCTCGAAAGCCGTGACACATTTGGAGAAGGTGTTGAAATGAAATTATCCTCGGAGCAAACAGACCAATTGTCGAAACATAATTCCGGCTCCTCGCTTGGGGAAAGGAATGTGCTCGACGAGGCGCAATCATCGTAGGGACTTCTTGAGTCTGAAGAATAATTTGCAATGTTCTCATTGGACGGAGTGAGTAAATTATTCCGATTAATCTCGTGCAAGCCAATATGGAAATTGTTATTATTGTAGTTTCCGTAGGGCATGTCTGAGTAGTGCAGCAAGTTATCGTTGAAGTAGCTCTTGTGCCTGCTGTTGCTGTTGTCCAGTTTTGAAAAGTCCAAAGTGAGCTCCTTACGTTTTTCTTTAGTTATGCTGTCTGCTACCGAAAGTTTTGCTTCAACCATACCAACATTAGCTTTTACAGGAATTGCTTGAATTTGTTCTTGTTCGTGTTCGCACTCAGGACATTTATTCTGTGCTGGCGATGGGACATCTGAAATATAATTTGCATCCGTTTTACTTTCTGAAGCGTTACTGCTCGAGCCAGAGTCCTTCGTGTTACTGGCTGCGGCAGGGGCAAGAATCTTGGAACTAAGAAAACCACTGGATTTTGGACGATCCTTTTGAACTATATTACCACTTTTCATTTGTCTTTCAATATTGCTGGTAGATCTAGTGTTCATAACTCTTCGCTCCGAAGAGTCCTTTTCAAATTTTTTAAACAAACCAAGAACTTTATTCACTCCTGTTTTGTTAAATGTTCCAGGCATATCTTCCACACTAACCGCCCTCTTGATTAGACCGGATTCTGTTATTACGGGGGCTCTTGTTATAGATCTTTCACGCAGTGATCTTATCATTGAATCAATGCGAGATTTTTTATCTCCTTTACTTTTTTCCTCTTTACCTGGTGTAGCCTCACCGGTAGTTGACTTACTTTTTTTCTTTTTAAGTATATTACCATCAGCTTTTTCTGTAGTTTCTACAGCTACACCATTTTCCTTACTTTTTTGTAATTTATCTTCATCTGCGATTGCCGCAGCCAATTTCTTATCTTTACTTTTTGTAGCATTTTCTCTCAATTTTTCGAATTTCTGCCCTATTGCATAAAGAAGTCCTTTCCCTGCCTTTTTTTCTGGTGATTTTTCCTTTGGCTGTGGTATACTTGAAGACGAACGAATTTTCTCGGTTTTTTCAAGTAGTTTTGGTTCACTACTCTCAGACTTTGTCTTTTTCACAATCTTAACAGTTTTCTTTGCTGGCACTTTGGTTTCTAAAGCCGTAAGTACATTACTTTTGGAAGATGTAGCCTTAATCTCTGGAACATCCGTTTTACTACTTGATTTAGGCTGAATAGGTTTTTCGACTCTATCCATTATTTTATCAACAACAGAAGTAATCGCATTGCTACTTTGGTTGTTTCGTTTAACTTCTTTTGGCGCTATAAGTTTCGAATTAGGAAAACTTTTTGGCCTTATTATCTTAAAGTCCCTACCTTCAGGTATACCAACTTTATTCGCTGTCTCGTCCTTCTCCGGTGGCAATTCGTTTGGTGCAATTTTCTCAGGTTCTTTACTGGGATAAGATTTTGGCCTAATCAATCTCGATTCCCTCTTCGATTTATCCGAATCTGTCCCCTTAAGTTCTTCTACATTTCCATTTTTGAGACTATCGGAATTGGTGTTCTCTTTTATCTCAGACTTTTTACTCTTTTTCACCTTAGTAACTTTCTTAGTAATGCTAGAGGAGCTTGATTTTAATGGTTCTAATACATTTTCTCTAGAATTTTCCCTTTCTTTTGATTTCATACTTAGTGTTTTCGAGGATCCGCCGGATTTTTCAATCTTTTTGATACTCCCTGTCTGTTCCTGTATATTTTTCGCAGCGGACAGCATTTGTAGCTCTTGCAAAATTTTTTCTGCAATATTAACTTTTTCAATTTGATCTTTTTCTTGGGAAAGTTCTCTAGGCCTTGATAAACTTCTGCGTCGTATTTGAGGAATTTCCTTTTCAGGATCAGTTGTATCATAAAATCTTTCCAAACTTTTATTACGTACGTGTCTTGCATTTGTTGTTGACTCTGTTGCTCGACTTAAGCACTCTTTTCGGACACGCTCATTATTAATCATTCCTTGATTGTAACTATCTTTAGATCGTTCCCTACTCTTCTCCCGAATCTCCTTAAGGACACTCTGAGTTTCCCTTTCCCGTTGTTTCTTTTCCCGCAAAAAGGCGCTTTCCTCTCTGGATTGTTCGTAAAAATCTGGTCGCAAGAAGCGCGATATTCGACGCTGCGTAGAACGCCGACGTGCAGAACTTTCTGGGGGTGGCGATAAACAACCACTTGGCGGTCTTCCATAGGCCTCCTTCGTTGGACTTAAGCAGGGCTCTCTGGAGGGGTTTTCGTACACCTTACAACTTAATACTGGACAGTCCACTTCGCTTTTGTCACCCTTCTTCCCTATGTACGGCGAGTAGTATTTATACTTATCGCTTATATCACTTGAGTAAGACGAGCAAAGGGACTTTGCGTAGTCGTCGGAGCTTTTACATATGCTGGCACTTCTAGACTTAGAGTCCGCGTCAAAATCACAGCGTCCTCGGCTTGCGCTTCGCCGATATAAAACACTACTTCTATCAGAAGACTCCTCTCGGGAGCTATCACTTTGCTTTGGCAGTGTTTCCTTTTCCTTTAGCGAATCGGAAATTATGGGTTTATTGTCATTCGCAACTTTATCAGTTAATTCACGTCCTCCACTGTGACTCCGTTTATAAACCTTGACCGGAACAGTTGGAGCATTATTTTGCATCGATAATGTGCGTGATAATTTTCGAGCTTGCGTCGGTGGAAGTTTTGCCAACAATTGCTCTTGAAAACATTTTGGAAGTCCAGGTGTTATGCTAGACAGCGTTTCAAGATCCTTTTTAGTTAAACGTAGTCTCGATAAATCTAAATCAGCCAAATCGAGAGCTGCTTCTTCATCATCTTCTCGAACTCCTTCATTTAAACTTCTTTCCCTGTCAGGGATAGCTTGCAGATTCTTAGTTTTATTTTTTCCTGGAATAAACATTTTTAATCGCATCTAATACATATTAGCCGATCGAAATTAATAATAAAATAAAACTTATTTCTAGGTCTCCCTAGCTACTTACCGTATGTGTTAGTAATCAGTCATTTTGTTAAATATGTATTTAAATTTCTTTTAATTATGCTTAATTGAATGATGTGTAGGTAAATATTTGCATCATTTTAATATTAACTTTGTAAGTGTTCAAATGACTAAATTATACTTAAATTGTAAAAACTAGGTAAGTAGATACATATTACAAAATTTTATTAACATTGAATAATAAATTGAAAAGGTATAACAATTTGATATCAACAGCTAATCAGAAAATTACACAAGTTCTTAAATTATTGAAGTGGTCCTAACAAATTTCATTGACTACATATTTAGGAAGTTATAAATGCGTATTTAAGCCTATGCTTTTAATTTAATTAATTTGCACTTCAAATTTTAAAATAACTGAGTGTTTCAGATGAGTGTCTTTTTCCGGATTTTAGACATAAATTATAACCTACATATGAAAAATTAACAACCTCTGTGTAGCTCCAACTATAATTGCAGATTAATTTTTCATTGCGCTGATCAATGAAATTCTAACTGGACACACCCGAATCTAATAAAAAATCAATCAAATTATATAAACTTAACACACATATAACATCTATCAAGTAAAAATTTATAATTCGCTAATATCTTTTACCCAGAATATTTTACACAACAAAAATATTATTACAATAGTTTTTCTGAAAAGATGGAATACAACAGATTAATTTTCACGGAAATGGGCACGCATTCAGAAATATTTACAAAGGTGTCCTTTAGATTTTCAGAAAAATGTTCAAGGAGTTCAAGCCACCAGATGGTTTGGTTTTCCAATGATCTCCTTGTTACACAAGCACAAAAAGTTGAGTGTCGTTGTATTCATACCTTCTAAAATATGATAATCTATTTGCATCCGATAGTAAAATTTTGTGTTCAAACTCTACTGCCGAAAAATGCTCGATTAAAAGCGTCCTGAGTTTAATTTTAGAGTTAAAGCAATCAAAATGTCTATATTAAACTGCTTATGTCTCTTAGTTTAAAATGCCACAAAATGACTGATTACTGGCTTACCAACGTTTGTTTTGTCCTCATAGCACTTCTAAGCTCTAATGGCAGACTTACATGGCATATTTTAGTAACATCACAAAAATATTCCAAAATAAAAGAAGTTATATGATATCCATAAAATCAATAAAAATATAAATAAAAAACAAAAATAACTCACGTGCTTTGACTTGCTCGCAGTAGTAGTAGTGGTAGTTAGGAGGGCGCGCGTTAGTGTTCAGGTTTTATTCTTTCTAGAGGTTCGAAGTATTTATTTCAGTTGTTGCATTTAAAACATGTATGTATATATATATTTTTTTGTTATATTCTTGTTTCTTTCGTATTTATTGATTTTGCAACAAATTGCTCCATTTATATTTATTTGTTGATCTGGTTGTTGGCAGATTGGGGGCTGCGAGAATTTTGAGCATGCGATAAGGTTACGCGGAACCCCACTGCAAGCATAAAAATAAATAACCACAAGCAACAATCAAAATTTAGTTTACATTAAAAAAAATAATTAAAAGTAAAACACTATTAAAATACGCAATTGTTAGCTGTGCTCGAAACGGACATTAAGCTTCAAGAAAAACATTCGTAAGCTAGCTGTTTTTGAAAGAAAATAGTAGAAGGCGGTAGCTAAATGATTATGATGGAGGTATGAGTTCAAAATTAAATAAACTTCTCGATTCTTGGTTTATTTTTTATGAGATATGCTGACTTTAGAGTATAATTGAGGCCTGTTTTTTGCTTCGAAAAATATCTTTAAATGCACTGGCCCAAAATTCTAGTATTCACTACTGTGGATACAATTTCGAAAAAGAAATAAATATTTATCCTCAACAAATACATATTTTAATATCACATCCCTAGGTAAGAGAAAAATCTTGGAAAATAAACACAACTTTAAGCATGAATCAATGGTGTTAAATTTTTTATGTAAAAATTGTAAACTCAAAGGGCTCACCGTATGATCCAAAAACTAATTTGTGAAAGGACAACTTCTTGACACCGAAATAATTCCCTTGCAACTGCAGTGCCTTAAAAACTGAATCAATACATATTACCTTTCTCTTGTAAATACTACTAGTTTAAAATGTATAATGAAATTAAAATAAAGCGATAAAATCGCTCAGTAAATATCGGCTTTATCAGCACCAGTTTAAGTGCTAGTTTTAGAAAGATTATGAACAATTGAAGTGAATCAAGTGTTTTTATTGTAATGGATTGAAAATTTGAATTTTCTCACTAGTTAAATATATTATAAGGTTTTTTTTTTGATATATATAAATGTTTTATCAAAAATAATATGCTAAATATGGGACCTGATTCACTTTAATTATTTAAAATAAAGTCGAACTATCGCTACAAACCACCATATATTATTTGTTACTACCACATAATATTGAATACACAGTTATATAAACATGTTCATGTTCTTGGCTGATGTCTTCCATCTGCACATGTACATCTCCTTGTTCTTCGAGTATAGCTTCGATATTTCTTTTCCGAGAAACTCCTTATTCTGTTTGTGGCTTTTCAACTCGAATTTTTGTGACTAGAATGCCGGGAATATAATAAAATAAAAGCCAATTACTTTTATTACCCGTAAAAGTGATTAGGAAGAATGACTATTAAATTCTACGTCAGACTATTTAACCTATTCCATGTATAATTAAATGGCCTTTAATTAATTATGAAGATATGTGGTAAAGTGTGTTTTATTAGGGTCTTTAGTGTGGTAGAGCCAATGTAAGTGAAAATGGATAGAATTCATTAAAATTGTATTAGCGTTCTCATCCCTCCACAGCTTCTACTGCAGTTAAACGAAAAGTTATAGTCCAAGACGTTAGGAGTAGTTATTTGCAATACCAAAATAATTTTCGTCTTATATGTAAATATTGCTTTTAAGCTAACAATTGCGTCGTTCAGTTTCAAGTATTAAATAAAACCAGCTACTGGCAAACTTCTTTAAATGTACATATAAACTCTAATTAGAAACATCAATTTCTTAATTTTCGTATTCAAAGTTATTATTCATTAAAAAATCCACTTATAAAAAGCTGAATTTAATTTCAATTTCATTTGTATTTTGGTCAAGACTTGTCTGGTCTAATCATTTGCTTAAAATCTTATTGAAGACGAAAATATGCACGATTAGAGTTAAATAATCAAATCAAGCAAATTATCCTTGTTAGAGTTATTTCATGCTATCTATTACCTCTTGTTATTTAATTATTACCTTTAAAACCTTTAACATTTTTTGCAGAAAAACAATAACATTTTAATTGACTGATTCAATCTGTAAAAAATGTCTCCGGAAAATAAATCTAGTATTCTTATTGGGATCGGTATAAAATTGTTACTAAGAAAAGCACTTTACAGAAATCAAAGGAAACAACATAAAAGCACAAGAAGAAAAGAAACAAACATCAAATTATGTTGTAAAATTATCCTTTTATTTTAAAAGAAGCAGTGCTTAATAAATATCATTCTAACAAATTTCTTAATAGTAAAATAAAAAGTCAAACTTTGAATACGAAACGCTTCTATGTTAACAAAATGACATTTTATAAATGATATGCTTTGCTTAGATTGAGAAATTGTCCTAGAAACGATTACACAAATATCAACAAGGTTACTACGGAAACTATTGTGCCGAAAAATGTAGAGATAAGGATCATTTCCCATGATAGCTCAACAGCTCTATTCTATAATTTGTCATGTAACAATTAAACACTGAGCAAAAACATAGTTAAAATTTTGATTTGTTTCTACCGATAATTGATGTATCCATAGAGATAAGTTACAAATTAACACATCAAAAAGGTTACAGAGAGTAAATCAAAATAAATGAAAAGTTTTACGCTATTTGCTTGATAGCCTATTCCGCACGATAATCACGAATCAAATTTTAGAGAAATTTGCTCTTAATTCTGTGATATTCACCTCTAGGCAATGTGGCACCGGTTCTTGAGAACATTGAGTCCATATCTGACCCTATATCACGGGAGAAACTGCGTCTCCACGGTGCTCCAGCGTTGTTGTTTAATCGACTGAAATAAAGAGTTTTAATGTGAATATTAATTTATGTCCCTTGCGCAAGGAATTAATGCTTTAGTGCGTTTAAGATCCCATCTGCAATAAATGCACCCAGCCCCACCTGCCCACAACGTTATACATAATTCGAAGCAATGCAATAAATTATCAAAATTTCTTTAAATCCATAACTGATTTTTTTAAACACAAACACAATAAACTCAAAAGCAGTACTTACAGTTGCTTCTTCTCGACAGTTTCACTTTTGTATGAGTAGCTGAATTGTGACCTGTTTTCAGCAGGTTAGTGTGTCAAGTGTATTTTGTTAGTTCAATTAGTAAGAGCAGCATGAAATCACAACTGTTAATATTAGGCGACATTGAAACGAAACGCCTACCTTCCAAAAGGCTCTTGATTCCAGAAGGGGCTATGTGTCTGTCTCATGTTATTCAACAATCTTGAATTTGAAAAACCTGATGTAATATCATTATTCACATTTAACCGATTCGTTAGAGCCCGAACCTGAAAGATAAAATAAAAATATATATAAATAAGTTGCCTACAAATTTCACAAGGTATATATTTACCCTCTGGAGGAGAGTCGAAAACAGATTTTCTGCTGTAAGAATTTCAAATCCATCTTCGTCATCATCCTCTCCAGAACTCTGAGAATCGTTCGTGTCCTGACTTAATTTCTTTGTAGGCCGCGTGCTCCTATACAAAGTTAATTTTACAACCGATTTTTAACAATACGTGAGTATATTTACCTAAGCCGATGTAGCGTAAATCTAGGCTCGTCTTCTGACTCTCTGTTTATGGAAGGGGTGCGTAACTTTTGGAATGGAGATTCATCTTCCGAATCAGCCTCAGTTAAAAGTGAACTAAAATTGGAAGCAAAAGTTAAAATAAGGCATTATTTATCAATTTGTAATTTGTCTTACCCCATTCTCCTAGGTTTACTGATTCGGCTGAAAGTACTACTTGTAGTATGACTGGATTCTGTTGGTTCTAGGCTACCACTCCTTGGGGTAATAAAACCACCACCTTCAACAGCAATTGGTATGATAAATTCTCGAGGACTCTTCTTAATTGGCTGAGAGGATCCAGCGATAGTAGACTGGGACTGATTAGTGTCCGTGTCTGATTCGTTGGTAGACTGTCGAGACAAAGATCCTGACCTATTCATTCAAGGAAATTAATTCATCTCTAGCACGTAATGAGAGTAAGATTATTAGGACACTACCTGAAGGAGTTAGAACCTGTTCGGGTGTATGCCAGTGGTCTTTGAATTGGAATTATGTGCTCCCTAGTTTGAGGCTCTAAGCTTGTGGCCCGATGATGTATTGAAGGTGATATAGGACTGTAAGGTGTTTCTCGGACTGGAGCACTTCGCAAATCCGGCACTTGATGCTGCATTTCTGTAGAAAATCTCATTGGTTGCTCTACAATTCTTGGTTTGATGTCCAACTGAATTTCTGTTTTGGCTGATTTTCGACGCGGAAGTGTTGCTGATTTTAATGTTATCTCTGCTCGTGAAGTTTTCACACCAGTACCAAGCTGCTGTTGTTGTGGTGGTGGTGGTGGTGAACTATCAACTAAAAGGAAAATTAGAAATGATACTAAAATCTTTAAAATATGGGATGGGCGTACTTGGGGGACTCAAAGGTTCCTTTTCGAATACTCTCTGTTCTGGTGTTGAAGATTCCGAAACTGTTTGGCGAATAGGACGCTTTTCAATATTCACCGGGGGTACCACACTTCCCGAAATTGATCGACCATTGATGCCAAATGGTACAGGGGGTTTCCTAATTCCTATTTAAAATGAATCACATTACGTAGCGCACGTCCAAAAGAACATTATATTTAAAATATGATACATACCCATGCATAACCTGCCTCCTGGTTGAATCGCGTTTCCAATAATTTCTCGCGCATTTTTTAATTTTCTTTCCCTCTCCACAGTAGGGTCTGAGACTCCAAAATTCTCTGTTTTCGCACACAATTGATCTACTTCCTTCGAAGTTTCGTCTTTGGCTTGATTCAACAAGGCGATCGAATTTTCCATTGACCGTCTCGCTTCTTCAAGGGAGAAATTCACCAATGAATTCTTTGAATCACTTGCTTCAATTTGATCTGATCGGGACCCAGACAATTCGTTCGCTTCAGATTTTTCTTCTGGGGACACACTAGAATCTTGTCCGGCTTCAGTCTGCTCCATTTTTTCTTCCAACGAACGTCGTTCGGAGGGAGTAATGCTACTACTGGTAAGCGATGCTTTTCGTTCAAACTCTTTCTTGAAATTACCTACACTTACTCCAGGAATTACAATCTTTTTAGGCTTTTCATTGTTAGCATTGCTCATGTTTTGGAACTTTTCTGCAGTTTCCAAAATTCGAGAACGCCTACGCTCTGAAAACTTGCCTAAATTCTCATCAGGCAAACTATTTTTACGACTTGATGGTCGTGATTTTGGCTGATCCTCTGATTTGTCTGGAGGGATTTTGCTAATAGCAGCTACGAGATCTGCTGTTTTATGCTTGTTCACAAATTTCTTAATAACTTTCGTAGGATTTATCTCTTCAGGATTCTCCTCTGCTTCTTCTACAGAGTCCAACTTTGTTAAAGTTTTTTGTTTTGCAATGGGTTTCTCGTTGGAAGCTGTTTCATCTGTTATTAGTTCTTCACAAATATTTTTAACTTTTTCCAAATCATCCATCGAAACCGCTTGAATTTCTGAACTTGGATCGATATCCATTTCAGCAATCGATTGTTTTGATAAAACATTTTCAAGACTTTCAGCAGGCTTTTCTTTCTTTTTAGCAGCACCAATAGCATTTTCAGTTGAAACAGTAGTCTCAAGTTTTCGCTTACTTTGGATCGGGCTATGGGCGGGGGTTATTGTACGAGTAGGCGATGGCATTAAAGCTGCTTCCCCACCAGCTTTTCAAGTAATAAGTCTTTATAGAAAAAGGTTTTTAAATACAAATAAAAACACTTACCAGTAACCATATCGATAATTCGTCTCTCAGCTTCAGTGTTTCCAATATCACGAATTGATCCAACTGAATGACTACGCGGAACCCTTTCATTAGCCTTCCCATCAGCAGAGGGTACCACAAGCTGATCCGCTGTAACAGCTGTAGGCGAAAGCGATAATAATACATCCAGTCTAACAGGGGTTTGATTGGCCAAGTCTTCGGCTAGATCTAAACATGATTCCTTGTATCCTTCATTTACCCACCTGTGATATGTATTTTTATTTTTTAATAATTCAAACAATTAAACCAAGAAAATTATTACCAATGATTACATATTTGCTCTATAGTTGCTCGTTTTTGTGGGCAAACAGTCAACATTTCTCGAATCAGGGGTGAAGCACGAGAAGGCTTTTTCGGTTCATAGTAATCACCCTGGCTGATTTGTCTCACAAGACGCTTAAAATTTGAGCCATCGAATGGCATTGAGCCGTACACTAATGTGTAGAGTAAAACACCCAACGACCAACAGTCAACTTCAGGTCCTTGATAAGGAGTTCCTTTAACAATTTCGGGCGATGCATACAGCGGTGAACCACAAAAAGTCGCCAATAATCGTTGATCATCGAAAACATTTGAAAGTCCAAAATCTGCGATCTTAAAAAGTTAAAAATTAGTTTATTTTATTAATGTTGTCCTGGCTGATGTAAAAACTTTACCTTGGCGTTTCCATTTTCGTCTAGTAAAATATTTTCTAATTTTAAATCTCGGTGGCATATCTTGTGTTTATGGCAATAGTAAACAGCCGTTGAAACTTGACGAAAAATTCGACGCGCTTCTTCCTCGGCAAGGACTTTTCTTTCCGATAAGTAGTCATAGAGCTCTCCCCCGGCCGCAAATTCCATGACGAGGACCATTTTCTCGCGGTTTTCAAAAACTAATATAATGCTCTTCAACAAAAATCCAAGGTAACATAAATGAAATTTTGTTTACCTTCATAAATGTGAATAATGTTTGGGTGTTGCACGGAACTCATGATCTGAACCTCACGCCGTATTCTAATTAGATCTGCTTCAGCTTCAATTTTGCATTTCTTAATCGTTTTAATAGCCACTTCCTGACCAGTCTCCTTATTGATTCCTAACTGTACCTTGCCATAAGTACCTTGGCCGAGCTTTTTAATAATATCAAATCTAAAACAATTCTCAAGTGACTATCCAAAGTCCAGTATGCAATTTGTAAACGTTACCTTTGTCTTAACTTCTTCCTATGGTTATTCATTTTCACAGCGCCGGTATTGCTTATTCCGCCCATAATGTTGTCTATTCGGTCCTGTGAGACTCCAGACGCCTTCGTCACCGCCACATTTGTTTCTCCTACGACCATTTTGAATCAACCTAGAAAGAATCGTATTTTTTTTTTCAAATCTCGAATCAACATAAACACTGTATGATTATGAGGAACTATTTTCGGTTTTCAATACCAATATCTTGGACGCAGGCATAAGGCCACGACGACTTATATTTCCGGTTGGACTCAGCGCGCTTAAGCAATTAAATTTAGTGCTGTCGCACACCCAAGCATTATGCACCACATACATAATTAATTACAACTTCTGAATGAATAAGAATGCAAATAATGATCACTAGAAGTAAACTTCGTCACCGCAGAGCGTCGCGACCGGTAATTGGGTCGCCCTGCCTAATGGCGGGCTGGTGCCTGTATTTTGGCAATCGCGCGGTCAAATTCATTGGCACAAATTGCATCATGATAAGCAAGAAATCATGTGCTGCCCTGCAATTGGGCGCTGCCACCACTTCCTTGTTTATATTTTATTTCTAAGTCTCAATTTTAGTGCAGCTTTTATCTTTCGAATTGTTCCCAAAGTCCATTGGACAGATGATTAAAATTCACAGGAAGATTAAACAAAAGAATCGTATTGGAATATATTTACTGCAGTTTTTTTTTAACTGAACTCGATTTTTTAATATGGTTCGAATAATTAATTAACAATTTAAAAGCGGATAACAGAATTGTAAATAGGTCGTTGTGCTGTAAACTTTATGAAGTAAACTTTAGCACAAAGGGAGGAGGGATATAAATTATACAATAAGCCCCAAATCCGTTAATACACAGATTCATTCGTAAATTATAATTCTCGTACCTAACCACTACGATAAATTAAATCATAAAAATCGGTTGTAAAAATGTGTTATTGAAGCAATTTTATTTGCAGGTGCAGTAAATATGGTGTTCTCCTAGGAAACAGAGCTTTTAATTTAGAAATTGAATATTCAGGATTTATTCAGCGTTAAGAACGGAAACTTAATTAAATGTCATTACTTTAAAGATGAACATTCAGTGCTTTTATGTCGAAAAGGAGAACCCTTTTCTAATTCCCTTTTAGTTACTTCATTTAATATTATTACTTTCACCACTCCACTTAATTAGTAGAGTAAAAGCAAGAGGCTCCAATCAAACAAGGGAACTTTCAATGAACTTCTTACTTTAAGGTTACTAGAACCACTTAATTGGCTCAAATGAATCATTGAGATTTGTGTTGTTAACCCACTTTCAATTAGCCAACAGCCGACATATTTCCGCTGCCCTATTGGAAATCTTTCACTTCTGGGTCATGCTACCAATAAAATTTGCATTAAAAATCCTGGCCCTTCAAAAGTATTCCTTTAATGAATATATAAATATAATGGATATTTAATTAATTATATTTAACGGGTAAACTTTTTCGATTTTAGAGAAAATTTTACTTATTCATTTAATTACGGTTTTTTGTTCAAACTTCCAAGTTTGTTTAAAAAAAAAGTAAAGTTAATTTAATATAAAAATATGGGCCTCCAATTTCCTCTCGTTAGTCTTTAACCCTGCGGAAACTAAACAGGAAAAGGTCATGGACCGGAACCACACAAACTTTTTACTATAAAAACAATAAAATAATAATTTAATAATAACTCAAAGATTTTACCTTCGCAAATATGTAGTACAGAATTTAAAAAAGTTAACTGAACTTAGCTGATCTACGCAAGTAATGAATGTTGCTTAATTAAACTCTGAGTGGAGCCGTATTTAAAACATTTGACTGATCAAAGAATACATCAGAGATTTACTACATGTATTTAATTTACATCGTCTTTTCACCGCTGATACATTATAATTGGGCATCAATTAACACTTCTCTTCAAAATTTTATGTGATCGCACAAAAAAGTTCCAGATAGCAGACAAAATATTTCCACCATCATAATCCTAAAAGCATTACATAATTCAAAATTAGTCGCATATGCGCTTGGATTCTTACGTTTTTTAGCAAGTATGTACGCCCGACTTTTATTGTACATTGTTCTTATTTTAATTATTATTATAAATATCACTAAAAACTTAAGTTTATCTTTATAAATTCGGCCATTTGGGCGGTTACTCCAGTCTAATTTAGAAAATGAATGTACATTTTACTTGCTTTTAGCTTCATTATGAGATCGAGAAATGGGTTCGTTGATAATTTTTAAAATCCTTTCTTCACAACTTACGGTAGTTTCAGGTAAAATATTAAGTATATACATAAGTTTTTGAAATGGAAACGAGAGAAATTCTATCATCATTTCTCGTCAGAGATTTATAGAAGAAGTGTTATTCATTCATCTCAACATCTTCACTTTTAATACAATATGATCAACCCAAGCCAGATATGGATAAATTTTTATTAAAACTTAACTCTCAATTAAAAATCGTATTTACACATTATGTAGTCTCATAAAATAGATTAATTTTTATAATCTAATGTACAAGTAATGTATAAATAAATTGAAAATTAACATTGGAAAGAAAAAAGTTAAATAAATTCTAGACCACATAAGCTAACATTTTAAAAGGAAAATCTTTAAAAGTGTATACTCTGCGAAACTAAACATACTTTAACAAATTTCGCTTCGATTAGTATAAAGACTATAAGCTAATGATATACCCATGTATATACAAGCTGCAGAAGTGCTTTTGTAGTGCAGCTATTCCCATTTAGACTAAAAAACATGTTTGTACAAAATGACTTTGTTAAAAATGTGAATATTGGACATTCTCCAAAATATTTCACCATGACTTTATAAGCTGATTACAAAACATATGCCTACCTTCTGCAATATAACAAATACGATGATTTTTGTCTGGTTCTTTACATTAACATGTTTACGTTCCACGCACCGGAAATTTTGTAATATATTCACTTTTAAGTTTTACGCTGCACAATAGGGCAACTAACTAAAACTATTAATACCAGACACCATAACGTAATATTGTTTCACAACTTTTATAAAATGATGATTGCTAAGAATGCAACAAAAGTAAGAATTGGTGGAGACATCTTAATTTAGTATATATCTATAGAACACCATTTCGGCGATTTTCACAATTTAAAATTATAACTTATTCGTACAGACTTTACACAATCTCCGGCTACGAGCGCGAATGTATGGATCAGCCGACTTCTACAAAGAATTCACTCAATTATAGTTTTAAATTTTCATCCGTTAAATATGATTAAACGGTACGAAATGAATTAAAAATGCTTTTTTTATAAATACAGAAACAGATCGAGCCAATGTAGTGAAGTTTTGACACTTCGGGTTTTAAGTGCGTAGACAAATTTTGACTCTGTGATCTGAAAATAGCTTCAGAAAGGGAATGTGTTATTTTCGGACACGATGTTCTTCTCTGTGTTTCAATCGGATCAACCAGACACCGACAGGGTGTGCAAGTTGCAAACCAGTGGGAATAGTTTTTTGCACGAAAATTTCATTTCAAATACAATTTCTGAGAACGAATTCATTTTAGGCACGATGCCAACTTATATGCCGTGACACTTTCCTGAATCCGAAGATTTTCATTTAGCATATAAGCACCCTGTACATATTTTTCACATGGCTCTACATTAAAAAAAATAGTTAATGTATTTGTGCCGAGCCGATGATGCTCTTCTGTTTAATTTATGTTAGTTCAACAATACTAAAATGAATTATTAGAAAATAAATCGCGCACACTTGCGAATTTAAAAAATTCTTCATTTTTTATGTAAAAGACCAAAGAAAATGTCGTTGGATTTTACATTCCACTTTATTTTGAATATGATTTCACAAGTATAACTCAGTTTTATTTACCGTAAAATTAGGTATGTAAACTATTTTTATTGGTAAAGGAAACAAATAAATTTTAAACAGGAATATTAAGTAATAAATAAATAAACCTTAAGCTAAAATTGCCTATCAAAAGATATTATGAAGCAACATTTTTGAAATAATAGACGGATGGGTTTTTAAATACCGAAAAACAATATGTTGCCAAGTTGCCAAGCCATAATTTAAAAATTAAGAATATCTTTCTTTTACGTCTCCCTCTTAAAGGTTATAGTTCATCGATGTATTTTTTATCACACTTTTACGGAGGTTGAAAACAACAATATTGAGAGGTGGAGACACAAAATCAGTTGTTAAAAAATATGACAAATTTGCCTTTGTTCTTTACATTCAAGAAAGCTCTAAACGCAGAAACTGAGCGTTATTACTTCTTTCCCATAAATTATTTAATTTTAACGATTGTGCCCAGATTTTTGTCTTAAAATAAATTGAAAAATATTTATTAACAATTCAACAGTAATGTGAAAATAAAATATTTTCTACTTTTCTACCTAAATGAATTTGTCCGCTCTTTGGCAACTTAGCATACACGGAATAACACGTAAGTGTGAAAAATATTATATATATGTAAATCTATATAATATACAAAAAAGGCAAACAGTAATTACACAACAACAACCAAAAATTAATTCTAGTGGCCTATATTTCAGAAGTTTAAGCGACGCGTGTCCTCCTATCAAAACGATTAGAATTTAGTATTTTATTGAGATTGATTTAGTTCATATATGAGATTGAATTTTCCTTAAAATAAAGTAAAGTTTCAAAAATGCATTCGAACCCAAACTTTAGATTTTTCCGCCGACTATTTGATGAGTTGCTTTTACCTTTGAGAGAAAGTTGGAAGTGTAAGGTCCTAGGAGAAATAGTGTGTAGTGTTGACCCAATTAAGCCCCATACCAACCAACTTTGAGGCCCCTTCACTTCAACTGATTTTTTTAAACTCATATTTACATCTTTATTTTCTAGTAGGAAGCGTGGTTGAGTAATGTCGATTTATAATGTCAATAGCTTATGTTAGCAATTACAGAATCGATTACTTTTATACAAGGATGTCCTAGGGTGGCAAGTACTTACAAAAGACTTACATTTGTAAAAGGTGCGAACTTACTTTTCTTTGATTTTTCATACCTGAACTCTCTTCACATAAGCGCTTGCACTATTTCCTACGGGGTTAAGTATCGCTTTATTTTATGGTGTTTTATCAAAACATATTGTAATAAAATAACAACATACTGGCAATACATACATACATACTTAAACTTGTTAGTTCTAAAAAGAAATATACGTCGTTAAAAAGGTGATAAGGCAAAGGAATGTTAATAAGCCCAAGAAAATCCCGATTTCACGTACTCTCCTCTAAAACACTAGTTTCGCAAAAATGTTTACTTTCTGCATCACCTGTTTTTACTCTCACTACACAGCTTCCTTCAAATATATCGAGCGTGTTTAAAGTTTTTCATTTTTCTTATTAATTTTTTACTATATAGTTAAGTTTATAATTCTTTCAATATTTTTAATAAATAACACTAGTTTATAATAATTTTGTCCCTAAACAACTAATATATGGTTTCTATAGGATTTTTTCCGTAGATTACAAATTCATAAACGAAAATTTCCTATGACGTCATATTGAAAAAAAAAATAGGTTTGAAGATTACAAAATATCGTATTTTAAACATTTTCAAAAATTCATAATAAAATAACGGATTATTATAGGAGCTTGTAATGTAGCTCGAATAAAAATTTGAACCTTTAGCTTTTATATTAAAATACAGAAGTCTTTAAGACTTTTTGGAAATACAGTAATGTCTCGCTAATCCGAATTAATTATTGCAAGGGGTTAACCGGATTAGCGAATCATTCGGATTAAGGTATACGTACTACATTTTAATTACATTTGAAAAAATACGCTTCGTTGAATAAAATAAAGTATATTTCTTTTTAATATTTGTTTCTGATTATTGGTATATAAAGTAAATAAAAAAAATTCGTAAATCCCCATATAAAAATGTTGTATCATTTTACTAACTTGTTCGCAGTCGATGCAAATTCGGATTGCAGAGTACAAAATTTTCAACGATTCGGATTGTAGAAGACAGTGGAATAGAATAGGTCATTCGGATTAGCGCGGTATTCGGATTAAAGGTGATTCGGATTAGCGAGACATTACTGTACTCTCTTAATTTAACTTTTCTCTGTTAACCAATTGCTTCATACAGTTGATAGTGAATGAAAATCACAAGTATAGAGCACGCTCATGAAAAACTTCGTTTGTTAATTTTCGCAGTTATAAATTCTACTTCCACGTCGCGTAATCCGAAGTGAAGAAATGCCAACGTAAATTTAAAATCATACTTAATATTTTGTTTTCTATAGTTTGCAACTTTTTTATATAGCAACTTATATGTACATTCCTGCATATAATATAATGGCTTGGGATATTGGTTTGGATATGACAAGTTTACAGTTCTAGAGATATTTCTAAGAAAATCTGTCAAAGATATGTTGCCTGTTTTTTTATCTGGGAAGTCATTTACGCTAAAATTATGAAAAAATCTATTATTATAAATTTACCTTAATGCAGGAAAACTGCAGCAATAATATTAGAAGGGCGCAATATTATAAAAAAAAAAAGTCACTTTGCTAGCATTAAACCGCGAAACCGCGCGGAAACCGATAATGTACACCACCGATTCACACAAATCACACTCAATTCTGAAGGAAAAGCGAATTAATATAGATATAGAGATAGCCTATTTTGTAGCGCAAACTAAATTTACAAATAAATTTTAAAATCGGATTAACTTAAAATCATATAACTTAATAAAAATCCATTAAAACTTTAAAAACTACATACTACTCGTGAACCCATAAACCGAGCAACGTAATACTTATTCACAAAGAGAAAAGCTTACAATAAATTCCCATTTTTTCCATAAAATGAAGAGGTTGCAATTCTAAAAAGCTTCAGGTAAAACTAAAAGGGAAACCATTTATCTCTCAGTGTAAGTGGAAAACAAAGGTAACAGCCTGGTAAATTTGTTCGTACTTTGCCATTCTGATTAACAAGGCTGTAAAAACCCAGGCTATATCGTAAAATAATTTTTTTTTTTTTCAGGAAATCTTAAACACTGACAATTATTAAGTTGCGGAGAGAATGAATTCTTTTCAAAAAGCCCACAAAGAAATTTTTCATAGATTTGGGAAAATAGGTCAAAGACGGCTATTGTGCGGAAAATAAGTCGTCACTGTTTGTGATGTTTAGAACATCTTGATAAAGCGGGCTAAAAGTTAAGAATAATAAGAAAAGTAAGCGATTCCCACATTATGAAAATATGTATTTCTATAAACACTTTTAAATAGTAAAGAACCCTTATATTTGCGTTCAAAGTTAACAAAAACGCCATCTTCAATCGTCATTTCCACGAAACAGTATTTTCCTAACCGGCGCGGGCGGCTGTGATTTTTCAACAACTATTGAGCAGATTTCACTTCAATTTTGTAGACTTCTGCTAGATACATACAGTGTGTATTATAAATTATAATATTTGGTTAAATTGTACAACCGCAGGTAACTGAAAACTCACATTTTTGAGTAAATTCAGGTAGCTTTACTGTACAATTTTTTTTTTCAATAAATAAGGTCTTGAGGTTGGGGTCGAAAATCGAAGACAAGTAATCCACTTTTAGCATTACACTTTAATAATATCGTGACATTCTTCAGCGTTTACAAAGTTCATTTTTTTTAAGAGTTTAGAATTTCTTAAGTTATTCTTTACAGCTTAGATATATTGATTTTGTTTCAAGAACTATCAAATGGATAAAATTTGAAAGATGTATGGACGTGGACTAAAGAGAGATCTTCTAGAGTTTTAAATTTTTTATATGTAAATAAAAACAATATCGATTTTTTAATTTTAAATGGCTCTCTCATTATAAAATTGAAATTTAATAACTCGACCGGATCCAATTGAACGCTGAATTAGATTTTGGATAGGATATATTCTAAACTTTCTCCTATAAGCCTAGATTGTATAATATTCCACTACTAATCTAGTCCAAATAAGCACTTTTAATTGAACTAATTGTTCTAACCGCCCTGTGAGTGTGACCAATTATCAGAAAAAAGTTAAAAGCGAGCCACATTACTCAAAATTTATATTGAACTTACATTACAAAAAATATCATTAAGTGCCATGGACTTCTTGTACCTATACCATGAGGTAGTTCAATAAACCTAGAAATAAGGACAATCGTTTTTTCTTGCTCACACGTGCCTGTAAACAACTTTTAGTAAAAACGTTCGAAAAATCTAAAGGTTGAAAAAGCACTTTCTTTCTAAACAAACAGTGGGTAAAGAAATCCTATCGTTTCAATGTTTTTAAGGGTGCCGGCTCATTTATAGAGTTAGTTTTTACATCGGAGTTTAAAGGGGACAAAATTGAGGAGATTGCTTTTCCGCAATTATACGAAATGACGTGATGAATATAACAGAAAATTCTCGTTTTAGAAATCTCGGAAGTGGCTCTGAAACCAATTAAGACCGCTTTATTGGATTTTGAAATGTTAATAGGTAGACAAAATAGCATTTAGTAAGGGGAAACCGCATTTCCAATATCCCACAAATCTCCATTCGGAAGCAATTAGTGTTTGCGTGATTACCTTCGAGTGATAGTCTTTATCATTTCACTGATCTAATATCAGTACTCTTGGTTAGTTATCTGAAATGGGATAGTCCGTTTGATATTGCACTAAAGAAAATAAATAAAAACCGAAGCAAATTGTGTGACTGTAAAAATTTAGTCACTCAAGTGAAATATAACTTATTCAGAAAAGATAATGTTAGTGAGTCTACCCACAAAATAGGACTGTGTTGCATTTCGGAACAAAAACAGAATCATGTTTTTCATTAGAAAGAGGCCTTTGGAAATGAGTAAAACATTTTGCGGTTTCAGAAATGCAGCACAGGTCCATTGCACATTGCGCGGAGCCGCAACTCGGGGAGGGAAGTTGAAGCAACACCTAATAGGGAAAGTTATCCAGCAAGTTACTCACACACAGCGTACTCGCTTTTTCGCAATTTTCCCAACCTTACAAACCTTACAAAAAACTACGAGCTCAAAAGCGCACAGATTGCCAGAGATGCAGTGCGCCCTTGACCCGTGAGGTAAAATGGAATGGAAGTCTCAAGACTTCACTTAAGTCCACGCCTCCGCCTGCTGGCGTTCTCGACCCGACCTGGTGGTGCTGCATTGCCAGGTTGCAGTCAGCCTGTGATTTTTATTATCGCCAGGGATCTTATTAGTCATTTTGGCCGTTTGAAAAATTTGCATATCTCTGGTCAACGCGATCCCGGCCAGCAGGCCACGACGATTGTAGCCCGAGGCATGCATGGCATGAGCTACATACAGTGGAAGTAGCCCGCACTGGCACATCACTTGGGCATTGAACTCCGCAAGAGCACACTTTTCCTAATTTCACCCGGAAACGTTATAAAAATAATTATTTCCTTGCTATATATAGCAGTAAAAAAGTTCGATTTTATTATTTATTGTATGGCCCCGCCTGACCACGTTATTTTCATGCTTTCCTAGTAGTACTGAAGGAAGTCGCGTAGCGATTTGCGCCCATTATATAACGCGGATGCAGGCCGATTCTGCGATCCTTGAGAAAATCGTCTACAAGAATTTATGATTCGCATTGGAGGTGGCCCCACTCGCGTCTCAAATTCACCCGCGCTGGCCATCGGAGCCGCGGATGTGTTGCAGGAAAATAGGAAATGGGTCCTTCTTGGTTGGCAGCAGCGCACCGCCGTGTACCAAAAACGCTATATTTAAAAGAGGACGCAATGATTCCCAGAAAAATTTGAGCGGCTGAATGATTTTTCTTCCCACACGAAAGTGGGCGTGATATTTCTTTTTCTCTTTTATGAAATTCCAACAGAACATGAAAACCACATCTGACTCAACTCCATCCACTACGCCACTGCATCGAAGAAAAGAAAAAAAAAAGGAAAATTTACCTCTTTGCTTCATTCGTATCTTATGCAAAAAGAAAAAAAAAAAGAACTAAATTCGGGGTGGCCTGTACCGTCGTCTGCCACTATTTGGAGCTGTTACTTTTCGCGTCCGCGGAACTTCTGAAGCCCAGGGGCCCCAAGATTTCTTTAAGGAAAATGTACCTACTCACAGATGTTTCGATAAAATGAATTTGTCGCATGTACAGTACAGACACACTACAATTTCTGATTTAATTGAGATAACAAGGCGTTTATCACATCATTGAATCAATTTGGAACTCGATATGCACCGGAACTTGGGAGAATTTTTAATATTTGTACGCACAACACCGCACCACCTCCCGACACTTTGCCATCTTCAAGAATTCTGACAGATTATGAAAATTTCGGAATCGTCGCTCCGAAAATACTTCAACATGACAGAACTGTGACATTCCTAAACACAGCGGTTTACAAGCATAAGTTAAAACATTGAAATCCAGAGGGAACACCATGCTTTTAATTTCAATTAAATAAATTCTGCACTCCCACCAATTTCGGTTAAAAAATATCGCCTGAAATTATAAAAACAAATTATTTTATTATTTTCTATTTAATAATACATATCATAAAATTTCAAAAACGGAGAACAGCAATAACTGCCAATTAAATGTTTTTATCCAGTGTCCTATTCTGTAATCCTCGACAAATTTCTGTTAAAGATTTCCTACGCATGCTATTTGAAAACCAAATGTGCTGTAAAATTCGTTATGATTCTATAAATCTCCCGGTAACTTTGAAAAAGTAACAAAATATGTCTCATAAAAATTCCTGGAGTTAAAGCAAACGAGCGATTACCATTTAAATCATATATTTCGCATTCTTTTCGGACAAATGCTTTGAAGAGCGCTTCGCATCCAAAAAGAGTGCGTGAACATCGGTTATGTCGTCCTTCGATATCAAAGATCGGCCGTTTACTTTGCACATTTGATAAGCAGGTGTTAGCAGTTGCGCGGCATAGCGTAGGGTAGAGCTGCTTCCAATATCACTGAGCAATGCGAATGCAGGATCTTCTAGCTGCAAACCCTCTGTCTGAGCTCGCAACTTAATAATTTGCTCGATTTCCGACACAGAATAAGGCAAAGTGCGAATGATCAGAAGGCGATCCAAAAGATCCAGCGGAATTCCATGTGGTGAGACAATATCATCTGTTCCCCTGCGAAATTAATAATGATATCGTAATATCTTCTTAACTTAATTACGCTATTCAATGTTGTATAATTTTTGCATTTATCACTCATCAACAGCAACAATAATAATTTTTGTAAAGGTGGTCAAAGATAGCTCTAATTTTGTATGGGGCAAATTGTTCTTGATCAAATCGTAAGGCAGGAAAATTAGCTCTTACCTTATAACACATCTTCCTCTGTTTGTGGCGAATATTACTATTGGAGCAATCGGAGACTCTAGAGATTTATGCAGGTAAGTGAAGGTCTCCAGATCAAGCATGTGAACTTCATCAATGAATAGAACTCCCGGAACAAGTTCGGCAATTCCTTGATCAATGTATTTGTTCACAACCTTATTTATTTCCATCCGCAATTTATCTGCAAATCAAATTTTAAAAATATATATACTTATATGATATGTATTTTATATAACAAGTATAGCTTATATGATATTATTTAAGATTAATCATTGCACCAAATATTAAAACATTGATTAGATTAATGTCATTTCATTAGTAACATACAAGGTTATTTGTTACCAGTTATTTCAGTTTTCTTCGGTTTCATTAGTTGACCCATCATCGACAAAACGTCCTGTCCTCCTTGCGGTCTAGCATTAGCGACATCCAAATCATGTAAGGTCACATCTTGAATAACTTCCTTCTTCTTGTGGACATCACCCTTTGGGAGGGGCACATATTCCTCAGTTTCCAAATCAAATTCTGTAGCAAAAGTGTCACTGCGTCCTTGGCGTTTTACAGCACCACTGTTCGCCTCAATGTAAATTACGTCCCCAACTTCAACCTTTTCCTTTTGCAACGATTCATAGATACTTGGGTCGAGCTTCAACTGCTTAGTACCCTTAGCAGTTTTTAAACCGATTACAACGTTGCTGATGGTTTTACCATATCCGCCCATAGGGTTTTCTGTTTCAACTGGTGTAAGTTCGGTGACTTCGCCCTCGTATACCTCCTTCGTTTCGCGAATCCTGAGACCTATAGACCTTCGGAAGTTCTCCATAAGAACTTCAGTTTTCTTTATTTCACTGCTGAAAACTTCCGAACCCACCATGGGGCAAAATGGAACTTTATTTCCTAGTTCCTGAGCAATTGCCAGGGCAATGGCTGTTTTACCGGTGCCAGGAGGCCCCGCTAGAAGCAAAGCTCTTCCTGCCATTTTCTTACTTTTTATCAGATCAACGACAATCCCTGCTGCCTGCAATTATATTGTAAAGTTAAAATTAAAATGTAAAAAAGTCTAGAGAAAAAAGTTCTCCGGGCTTACCTCCCTTGCTGCTTTTTGCCCTACTAGTCCTGCACCAATTTGTAGAGGAATCCCATTCTCGTCCAGACCCAGTCCTTTTACGTGGCTGTGAGCAGCAATTCTTTGAGTACGAACAGTACTTTTAACTTCTTCAATCTTCATTTCGCATTAATTTCACACACTGGGTAAAAATGAAACTATTTATCGATAAAACAAAACACGCTCTCGGCCGCCTACACGCTTTGTAATATTTTGAATCTGACATGCACAGCTAGTCTTCTTCTTCTTCCGGACCGGATGCCCACATTTTGGAGACTTGTAATTTGTAGATATCAGTAGATATGTGTTTAGCGTTTTTCTTTTTTTGCTCTGAACAGAGCAAGAACTGTCAAAAAAAGCTCTTGTTTCTTTTCTTGCTCAGAGTCTTCCACTGACATATAGAAATGGACCACTCGATTTGCTATCTCAAATGGTGCACCTTTTGAAAGTTCTCACCTAAGGAGAGTTCAGATATAGAAGGCATATATCTGTCTATTTCTTTCGCATTACGCGAGATAGGGGGCTTCAAAAGGCGGCAAATTTAAAAATTATATTAATTTTATTTGTAACCTGCACGCTTAAATCTGATTCCTCTAAAAGAAGCATCAAATCTCAAATAATTTCGCAGCGAAAAGTTTGTGGAATTACACATTTTTCATTGAAAAATTCTCAGCAAAACGTTGAAATGCTCTCTTCTGGATATGCGGTTTATGTCGTTAAACAACTGTTTTAAGAACTAAAAAGTAAAAATTAGAGCACTTTTGTGTTTTTGCTGTATACTTCACTTAATTTAGTTACAGTAAAAGGACATAAATGCAATTAATTCCGAATTGATTCGCCGTACTACGTCACTCAGGTTTTTTTGTGTTTTTTGTGCCATTTTTGCCGTAAATCAGACATAAGATAAGAAGAATTTGAAATATGAGATAAGAAAAGACTAATTTTCATAATTTAATAACACAATTTCTACCGCAAAATGAGAAATTGTGTAACATTCAGTTGTATCTTACAACGGAGTAATTTAATGTTTGCATTCCTTTGAAGTGACTTAAGATACAAAAGGAATTATTTTATAATTTTTGGAGTAAATATTTGATGGATTTATGCAATTAAAACGGACTAATGCCCCAAAAATGCATTTGACAGCAATTCAAATCCACAGCTGACTGCTCAAAATCCGTTAATGGTGTGAGCAAGAGGGAACGAGAAAGTGCACCATCGCTTCATAGGCATTTTGTATGGGGCGAGTGGTCCATTTCTATATGTCAGTGGAGTCTTCAGAGTTTAAAAGTGTTTCTTTTTAAGCTCAGAGCATGCTCTACGTGCTCAGTCAATTGACCGAGCACTTGGAGCAACGAGCAGAGCTTTCAATTTGACGCTGAAAAATGATGGCAGAGCTTGTTTTTTTCCGGTGCAGAAGGTATTTAGCAAAATAATTGTAATTAATATTAATCTAGTTTATGTTTTAAATTTTTTTCAGCATTCCATTTGATAATGACAACAGGCAGTGCTCTAAGTGTTTCTTAATCAAATCTGAGCGCTCTGAGTACGCGCTGTTCAGAGCGCAGTTCAGAACGAAAAAAAAAAGAAAAACGCCTATTAACGTATTTGTTGGCCGTTTTGACTGGTAGTGATTTAATTTCCAAATTAAGATTAAAATGAGAATATTATTCCATTTCTAGCAATTGGTGTAGTTTCTTAAAAGGATGCACGTTGTCAAGTAGAGAAAGTCGATAATTTCAACTTACTTGCAAGGGTTAAGTGGAGAAATGTAGCCCAGTTTCGAAAAACATTCATTCTCTAAATATCAATAATAAAAAATGAATAATAACAAATATTTTGAAAACAACACAACAGTAAGTAAATAAGGGTAAACAATGACGAATGTTTGTATTTGAATTTTCACTTAATTTCATCGTTTATTTTAAACGGTTTTATATTCTAAACGGAAGCATGTCGACTGATTGTTTAAGAAGAGATATCTTGATTTGCAATACTTATAATATTTGAATAAAATTATGATGCTATTGGGTACTATTTTCCCTAATGAGAAGAAGTTCAACGCTTAAATAAAATTATTATATAAGTGTTATTTACAAACCCCCAAATTTTGCCTGCGTAACATAATAAGTACTAACATTATGTTGTTTTTTAATAACAGTAAATAATATGACTTAAAATCATAAACTTTCGTGATATTAAAACAAAGTCTAGAATTAATGGAAAAATAATTAAGAGGGATATTTTTGTATCGGCCCACGGTCTTTATAGTATCACTATCTTGTTATTGATGAAAAGGAAATCATTCCACTAAAGTTCTATATTAGGACTCTTTTCGAGAAAAATTAAAATTCACATTGGAACAAATTAAATAAAATATTCCAAAAGATGAATGAAGCTGCAAATGTGAGTTTTCCCGTTTCAAGCAAATAATTTGCTTTCTAAGTTAATCGCAGAGTACAATCAATAGTTAAAATTACAAAAAGATAACTTTCTCAAAATTTAGCACCTCCTAATGCTCAAAAGCAAGGCTGTGTGCAGTTTTGCGCCTCTCAAATTGCTCTGGAATTTCAACCGACTGATAAGTGATAAGGAAACATTTATAAGAGGACCCGGCCGGAGTAAAACTACCAGTCTTTCGGTTATCTCTGCTTAAATAACTTCTCTTTGGTCTTTCTAATACTCGATAGCGTAAAAAATGTATAGAGTTTCGGCTAATCGTTTATCGAACGTTTTAAAGGTGTGCGAAAGAAGAAAAGATATTACAAATCATACACGATGTCTAGCCACTCTCAAGGAAGTGTTTCCTAATAAAACAGATTTTCCCAGTCGCCACATTGGTCCCAGGAAGACTGATGTGGTGGCTATGTTGGATTTACTGGGATATAAGGTATGATAACTATCAATGAAAGTTAACTGGAATACTTTATTGGATATTATCCACAACAGTCCTTGGATCAGCTAACCGAAAAGGCAGTACCACAGCAAATACAACTAAAACGAGACCTTAATTTGGATGAGCCACTGAGTAAGTAACAAAATACGAAATAATATTTACCTAATTGTGGCGAGCCGAATAGACATTATACTTTTACGACCAGACTTGATGTCAGGAGTTCAATCGTTATCATGTTGTTAAGGTCAAACGTGTAAAATTGATAAAGTGTTACTAGCAGTGGAGTCAAAAGACCCCCAGCGAATAATGCGTGCAGATGCCGTGGAATCTTATCAGTTTTCATTTGGTTATTTTCGCTTTTCAGATGAACATGAATTAATTGACCGGATTCGTGGCATTGCGCATAAGAATGAGATTTGGAGATCATATATTGGTATGGGATACCATAATTGTTATGTACCGCACCCAATTCTAAGGAATATTTTCGAAAATCCAGGATGGTATGCAATTTTATTAATAGATACTTTTTCAATTATTAATATATAGTACATATTTAATATTTTAATTTTTATATGCCAAGGTTTTTTTTTCTTTTTTATATGAATAACAAACGCAAAAAATAAAAAAGTGATAATTTAAGATATTCATCTGATATGTAGGACGTAGGTACATTCAAAGTATTATGAAATTTTAGTAACAATTAGTAATAATCAATCGAACTAAAGACAGCAAATAAATTTTAACTACAGCTAGGATTTTATATAAAATTTTAAATGTATGCATTTCCTTAAAATGTTCTAGCTTAATTTAGTAGTATCTAAATATCATTCTTGTTTTTACAAGGACAACACAGTACACACCGTACCAAGCCGAAATTGCTCAAGGTCGTTTAGAGTCGTTGTTGAACTACCAAACACTGGTTTCTGAAATGACTGGTTTGGATATGGCTAACGCATCACTCCTTGATGAAGGAACAGCCGCCGCTGAAGCTATGTGTCTTTGTACGAGGTAATAAAAAAACAAATATCATTGATCGATGAGAGGCATTTACAAATAATTTTAAACATTTAGGCACAACAAGCGTAAGAAGTTATATTTGTCGGAAAAGGTACACCCACAAACTTTATCCGTTGTTGAAACTCGAGCATATGCCCTAGAGTTAGAAGTTATAATTGGGCCTATTGAAAAAGCAGACCTCCTAAGCAGAGAATTATCAGGAATTTTAATTCAATATCCCGATACGCACGGTGATGTTAAGGATTTTACAGAAATCGCACAAATGGCGAAAAAGAATGGAGTATGTGTTTGGCTTTGAAGTATCATAGATATAAATTATATTTTTTCGACATATTTACAGACATTGGTAGTTGTAGCGACTGATTTATTAGCACTCACCCTTTTGCGACCTCCAGCTGAATTTGGAGCCGATATTGCAATAGGTACCTCGCAAAGGCTGGGCGTTCCTCTTGGATATGGAGGACCACATGCTGGTTTCTTTGCATGCAGACAAAATTTGGTTCGACTAATGCCGGGTCGTATGATTGGCGTTACTCGAGATGTTGACGGACATGATGCTTACCGCCTAGCCCTTCAAACTAGGGAGCAGCATATTCGTCGAGATAAAGCAACCAGTAATATTTGCACAGCGCAAGCACTACTAGCCAACATGTCGGCAATGTATGCTATTTACCACGGAGCCGAAGGTCTTAAAGAAATCGCCAATAAGATACACTATTCCACTTTAACCCTACAAACTGCTCTAAAAGAAGCTGGCCATAAGTTAAAGAATGAACTTTTCTTTGACACATTATGTGTCGAACCAGTTGGACAAACATTGGAAGATATTCGTTCGAGGGCGGAAGAAAAGAAAATTAATTTCCGGTATTTTAAGAATGGATGTGTTGGAATTGCGTTGGATGAAACTGTGAAAACCAACGATATTTCAGATTTGCTATGGATATTTAAATGCCAACCGTTGGAACAAATTCTGCAAAACCACGATATAATGGCAAATTCTATAGAAAATACAAAATTCCGTAGGACATCTGCATATCTCAAACATCCTGTTTTTAGTAGTCATCATAGTGAAACAAGAATGGTTAGATATATGAAACAGCTTGAAAACAAGGATATTTCTCTAGTGCATTCGATGATTCCATTGGGGTCATGTACTATGAAACTTAACTCTACCACAGAAATGATACCCTGCTCTTTCCGCCACTTTACCGAAATTCACCCGTTTGCACCAGTGAATCAAGCCAAAGGATACCATTTGATGTTCAATGAGCTCGAAAAGGATTTATGTGAAATTACAGGGTATGACAAAATATCCTTTCAGCCCAACAGTGGGGCTCAAGGAGAGTATGCTGGACTTAGAGCCATTAGGAGTTACCACGAGCACAGGAACGAAGGGCACCGCAACATTTGCTTGATTCCTATTAGTGCACATGGGACTAATCCCGCTTCTGCCCAAATGGCTGGCATGAAAGTCGAACCAATTCGAATCCGCACTGATGGAAGCGTTGATATTGCGCATCTCAAAGACAAGCTTGCCGAGCACGAGAAGGACCTTTCTTGCCTCATGATTACATACCCTTCCACAATGGGGGTCTTTGAAGAAACTGTAGCAGATATTTGTGACATGGTTCACAAGCACGGAGGACAAGTCTACCTTGATGGCGCAAACATGAACGCCCAAGTTGCACTTTGCCGACCTGGCGATTATGGAAGTGATGTCTCCCATCTTAACCTTCATAAGACCTTCTGCATTCCCCATGGAGGCGGTGGTCCTGGAATGGGACCAATTGGTGTAAAAGCGCATTTAGCACCTCATCTACCAGGACATCCTGTAATCAGTCCTCTAGAGGATGAGGCTCACAGTTTTGGAGTAGTTAGCGCAGCACCTTTTGGCAGTTCTGCTATCCTTCCCATTTCTTGGGCTTATATTAAGGTAGGTGTATATGTAGACTTAGTACTTTAAGCCTACATACATTCCTCATTATTAGCCCACATTTCTTTAAAAATGATTTTAGATATTGGAAATTGTTGGGAGTTGAAACTGATCCCATATGCGCTTTATTTTTCACTAAAAATATGTGCAGTTGAAGAATTTGTATGTACTTAATTATTTTAACGTATCCCCTCTCTTTATAGTTAATGGGTGGTCGAGGATTGAAGCGAGCTACACAAGTGGCGATTTTAAATGCTAACTACATGTCGAAACGGTTGGAGAACCACTATAAGACTTTGTACAAAGATCCAAAAACAGATTTGGTCGCCCATGAATTTATTTTAGATGTGAGGGACTTAAAGAAAACAGCTAACATTGAAGCAGTCGATATTGCTAAGAGGTTAATGGACTATGGATTCCATGCTCCAACAATGTCTTGGCCAGTTACAGGAACATTAATGATTGAACCAACCGAATCTGAAGATAAACAGGAATTGGATCGATTCTGCGAGGCCATGATATCTATTCGTTATGAGATTAAGGATATTGAGGATGGTAAAATGGATAAAGTTTTGAACCCTTTAAAAATGTCACCACACACTCAGTTCCAAGTTATTTCGAATGATTGGAATAGACCATACTCAAGGGAACAAGCAGCCTTCCCTGCTGTAAGTCTTTTATACATACATATATTTTTTGTTAAATTTCTATTTATTTTGAACTTTGTTTGCAGTCTTTTGTTAAACCAGACTCCAAAATTTGGCCTACTGTTGGAAGAATTGATGATGCCTATGGTGATAAACATTTGGTGTGCACCTGTCCTCCTATCTTACCGGATATTCTAGAATAATATTTTTAGATTTTAAGTTTTAAAAGCAAAAATATCGTCGTTTTAACACTTTATTTATTTTTTGTTTTGTTTTTCTACTTGATAATAAATTTTTAAAAAAATGAAAACAAATATAATCCTACTACAGAGAATAGGGAATAAAGAGTTCATTTGATTTTCGTCAAATTTATTTCAAAAAACATTTCACGACTTTAACCACAAGATAAATATTTGTTTACATAAGAAATTAGTTTACGCCTTACCTAATTTGTAACAATTCAAATGATACATACATAAATCAGTCAGTAACGAGAGAAATCGTATAGATTGTAAAATGTTTTCATAGAAGAATTGAGAAAAGCGTACAGTTTTTTTTTTTTTAGAAAACTTCACGAATCCGTCGCAACGTTGAGCTGTAAGAATAAAATATTTAGTTGAATTCGCCGAGGGCGGGACGTACCTATTTACAGCTGGGAAATATAATTTATTGCTTTTTTTTAGTCTACTTTCTTTATTTTATTATAAAGCAAACAATGCGCTAAGAATAGAGGGGAAATGCGAAAACTCTCGACGATATCGAAGGCGTTTATTAAAGGAGCAGCTAATGCGAAATTGGAACGCTTCAGCTTTTCGAATCGTAAGTCTTAGAACCGTCGTAGATGCCCAGCCGATAACCAAAATCGGAGGGCGGTTTCTCTTTCTCTGGTGTGGTGGTATACGTTGATGAGGTCGTGGTTTTACTTGAGGAGGTTTTTAATCTTAACAAAATATTATCACAACTTTTAACCGTTAGGTCTTCGCAGAAAGGTCTATTCACGTTGCTTTTCGTACTTGTTAAATAGGGCGGGGAGGTCTGCTCCTTCTTGCGTGATGGCGAATTTTCAGCTGATTTTGAATTCCTATTGGTAAGCATTGGCTTTAAAGTATCCAGGTAAGCGTTAGCACCATTTTGAGGTGACTTTTCCGCTTTAGCAATCCTCTCCTGTTTCTGGGACAAGTATCGGTCATAGAAAGTAGACGTTACTGTGGTGTGCCGGAGTTCAATTTTGGCTGGAACATAAACAGTAGAACTCGGTGACTGTATTTCAAAAACTGTTCCTGTTATTGGGCGATTTGTGAAGCTGGTATCGTCCTTTTTGTAAATATCACTTGAGTCAGGAAATTTTTTATAAAGACTACCATAATCGGAGTCATATCCCACTTTACTGATGTTATGATTGTGCTCTCCGTGTAAATCTATGGATTTGTAAGCAGTTGTGGTTTCTGAATCTTCTGGGTCAGTCAAATACTTTGGCATTTTATCGCGTCGAACACGACTTTCATATTCCTCTCTTTCTTCATCCTTGCGACGTCTGGGGGAAACCTCTTTTCTGAAACTACGAGCGGAATGATTTGGGGAACTATCCTTTTCGGTTCTATCTAGTAAACTACTTCTTGCATTAGAAAGAATTTGATCAGTCTCGCTAATCTTAATGCTTGGCGGGGATAGAATGGTTCGACTAGTTTCAGTGGTTGTATTGCTAAAAAGTGAATCAATGTACCTTTGACACCTGTCCCGTTTGTAGGTATCCTTTTCTTCGCAAAGGGAGTCTATCGATTTAATTGTGTTCTTTATAGAAGCTAGTCTGTCTGCGATATTATCATCAGAGCGAATTGCTCTGGGCGATGTATCCACAAGTCGGCTATAGGATCGACTATAATCTTCGGCGTCTATTTTTTGTGTTCTCGAATTATTGACGCTTTTTAAATCTTTTAATAAATCAATAGAACTTTTAGTCATATAGTCAAAAGTAGTATTGCCTATTTCAGTACTTCTGGCTTCTACTGGAGTTTCTGGGACTGATTTAATTGTTTGTTCGGGCACTGATTCTTCATATAAAGCGATTTTACTTAAGTTTTCCTTGTTTTGCATAGGACTAGTAGTAGGAACGGTCTTTCGAAGTATTCTATGCAAAATTAGAGAGTTCTCCTCGATTATTTTCAAAACACGATCGGATTGAGCCTTTTTCTCGACAATACTCTCTCTTGCTTCTGGACAAGATGTTGGCCTCAATTCCTGTTTTTCCACAGTCGAGGAAACATCAAATGAAAATGATTTTTCTTTGGAAATGTTATGGGAGAAAATGGAGCCGAAACTACTGCTAGCTCTACATTCTGAATATGACATTATTTCGGCATCTGCTTGATCGAGACTCTCATCAGTACATATGATCTGATTTTCTACAATGTTCTTCATGGAGGACGATGTGTTTAATGAGTCCGTGGTTAATGGGGTTATATTTGGTTGCAGTGATCGTGTAAGTTCCTCATTTACCTGTTTTACCTCCTCCTCTGGTTGCTGTGATTTAGGTGTGGTCACATTCGGAGTAGGTTCCTTCGTCATTGGTTCATAGTCCGAACCTTGATCTTCATTCAACGAGTAAAAGAGCTCTAAATGTGTTGGACGTTCCACCAAATTAATTCGCTCGAAATATTCATTAGTTACACCTTCGTCACTCACATCAAATTGACCGACATTCTTTTTGGAATCATTCGACAAAAGATCTGTATAGCCAAAAAACGAAGTGGGAGACTTCAGTGGGCTTATACTAGAAGAGCTTAGATACTTGCTTATATCCGCAATTGGAGAAAGTTGACTAGTGCTCGTAATAGTTAAAGCAGATTTAGAAACTTGAAGATAATCGACAGTTTTCTCAGCAGGCGAATCAGGAGAAACTTTCAATGAGGCACTAAAGGAATCAGTTTTTTGAAGCGTATTGTCTAGAGTCGACAGTTGTTCTTCAGTGTTTGAAGACGTTACAGGAAACTCAGGCGTATTTTGCGAGACGACAGTCTTGCTGAAACGGTCACATTCTGTAGAGCTATCTTCATCTATTATGGCACTAAATGTGTCCACCATGTTCTGCTCTTTCGGATCAAGCAACTCCATGGGATCAGTTAACTCAATGACAGGAATTTGGCCGATTGTTGTACTATCTAAATCTTGTTCCTTATTACTATCAATAGGAAAATCTTCTAAAGATTCAATGTATTTGCTAATATCCTCTAGTTTCTTATCCTCTTCAGGCACTTCGTTTTTAGGTGATAGCACATTTCTGAGTGGGCTCGCCTCCAGCGAGGAGCATGTATCTGGATTGTCGTTCTCATCCTCATCGCACAAACTTGTGCTAGTGCTCGAGTTAGCATCACTGTCCTCGCTGTAGGACGAAGATTCACTCTTTTTTCTAGACCTGGGTGGTGTCGATGTGCTAACCTTTGATTGTGACTTAGGTTCAGTTTTCGAGGTATCAGCGTAGGCAGAGATATCAACTTCCTTTAATTTTATATTGCTTTTACGTCGTTTAGTGGCCTCTGTGTCGCGCCAGTGGAGGGTTTCGCCCCTTTTAGCCTGCTTCGTTACGGCCACTGTCGGTTTTAAAGTTCCGGAGAGTTTGCGGGCCGGCGGTATGGCCCCCTGCGGTGGTCCAATTCGTCGGCCTTTATTTGTTACAATTGCATTTCGGCCCATTAAAAGTTGATTCATTTGAATAGAGGATGATGGTGTTGGATTCACTGCCTGCCGCGCCACGGCTGCAGTCAGGATTATATGTGCTTGCCGCTGTCTTTCTCTTAGTCGGTCGTATTGCTTCTTCAGAAGGGAAATATCGAGAGCAATGCGATCTTTGTTATCTATTGGAGGTTTACTGCTCGAAGGTAGACCGGATGAGCCTCGTCGATTGATACGTAATCCCCAAGCCGTGGTTACAGCTAGCCGGGAATCATCGTCTGAGTCTCCTTCATCATCTGAATAGTACAACCTGAATTTAAAAAAAATATAGAAACTTTTTAAAACATCCTGCAATTAATGAATATTGCGATGATTTTATATTAAACTGAACTCTTGAACATAGAAACAATTTGTGTTGTGGCTTATTTAATAAATTCTTACCTTAGACCTTTCTGATCCCTCCAAGGAGCAATGTTATAGAGATGTTTATCTCGAAGTTTTTGCAATTCTGGTACAGGTCCTAAATCGACCACTTTCTCGATAAGTCCATTTGAGTCTATTAGATGCCCATTGAGCAACTCACCGGAAAGCATTCCCATCTTACAATAAAAGTCGTCTGCAGTTTTGGCACTCAAAATTTTACTAAAAATTAATTAAGATTGAATTTCTTAATCATAGTTATAAAATAGTCTCGCTCTTACTCTTCTAAAATACTCCAAATAGCTAAGGCTGTCCTAAGAAGGACGTCGCTTCCTTCTATCAAAACCAAATCCCACACTCTCAGGACACAGTTTATAGGCAGACAAGTGCAGAACAATGTGAGGAACCATTGCATAGTGAAGACGTTCGTTAAGGGGGGCTCAAAAGAATCTTCTCCATTCCGGCCCTGAAGACGTTGTAAATGTTTCGCCAATTTCGGTAGTTTTGATGTCATAAAATCTCGGAAAACGGCCATATCCGCTTGAAGTCCACCCAAAGAGCCACTGAAGTAGCCCGGAGGCAAAACACCTTCCACTAGGAAGATCATCACCTTCATCGATTCGACTTCGTTCTTGTCCATTACTTGCAGAATTAAAGCACCAAGCATGTTGAAACCCTATTGAGAAATTGTTTCTGCTTTAACCTCGCCCTACCAGTTGTTCTTTATAAAGAACAACAAATTTCATGGTTCCTGCCCAGTACTCGAAATTACATATGTACATATATGGAAATTGATAATGAGAACAATAATTCTTGCTTTCATAATATTAAAATAATTTCGATTAGAAAATTCCAATCGAAGTATTTTAACGTTAAATGCGGAAAAATTAATTAAAGTCAAATGTAACTAAAATGAATTTAGGAAAATTTTAGGAACAAGGAAGTTTTATTCAAAAAGAGCTTTTCAATGATAGGGCTCCTGTAAGAACTTGAACATTTTTACGAGGAATTTTTAATTTTGTCATGGTAGTTTCTTTCTTGGATATAATGTAGTTGCCTTAGATGAATCTTGCTGGTCACTATCATCTAAAAATCATATTTTGAGATTTCATACCTAATACCTTTTAGTACTCGTATAATGAAAAAACGCACACCCCCGGCTTTACAAATGGTGTAGAATTTTTTTCTTAACAAACAAAAAAACAAAAGGTAGATATCGATTCCAAAGCCACGTTTTTCAATTTAGTAAAGTCTTCAATTTTATATCCCGAAAAAATTAATCTATCATGGAAATATTTTCTTTGGGTAGGTAGATATTACTTAAAATTCATGGTCTTTTGAAGAAGGCAATGGGAAGAGTGGAGGGCAAGACGAGGTTAAAGGAGTTGAGGTAATTGGACAAACATTCACCTGACAATACCCGACCTCCGGATTCCAGCGGGCGTATCCCAGGAGCACGCGTTTTAGCTTCGCCTGGTTAATGGATCCAGCGGGCCCCGAGCACAGGCTGGAGCCTGTTCTGTGGAGGTCCTGCGAATAAGATTTAGTTTGTAAGACCCGAATTAAATTTAAGAGAAAATCATTTACGTTTTATTGGACATAGAATTTAAATGATTAAAATTTCATCAACAATGATTAATATAAAGTAAATTAGTATCAAACCTTTCGTTCTCAGGTGACCAACTTTACCTTAACAATTTGAATCCCCAGCTCCTCGTCGTCCTCCCTCCACTGCTCGCTGAAGCACTTGATTTGCTCCTTCTCCCAGTCAACGTTTCTCGTTTGTAAATATTTTTCCGACAGCGCCAACCAAAGCTGAGGACCAGAGGGTATTTTGTTAATTACAATCAATCAATAAATACCAAATAAGAGGAACCTTCTTCCGAAATTCAGGTGGCATTCCTCCAGGAAGGCGGGCGACCATCTTCATAGCATGAAGCCATTGGTCGAAGTCCGACGACGATGTTGACCCGTCCGTTCGACCAGAAGATTCACCACTTGATTGGGGCGGCGAGAGGCTGAATCGCATACTCCTTGCTTCAGCTTAAATTAAAACGTAATTGGAATGAATGTCGTTAGAGGCCTGACATCAGTTCAAACTGATTAAAAGGATTTTGATCATGCACGTGGGATAACAACTTAAGCCTACCAATCAAAAACAAAGTGAATTTTGCTTAAATGAAAATAACCGAAATTTTCTCAACAAGAACATTTTATGCTAGGAGGCATATTTAGTGGGACTTGAGAGGTCATGAACGTGTGATGTAATGGTTAATCCGTGCTTTATTTCAGGTAATAAAGCAACTAAATAAATTAAAACAGATGAAAGCTTATAAGGTTGCAAATTAAACATGTATACTTATTTTAACACGTTCCCCATAGTTTGATGAAAAACACAATAAAGATATTAAAATTTTTCTTTCAAAATAACTATACGTTTAAATAGTTAAACGGCTCAAAACATTTTGGTTTTAAAGTTTAAATTAATTATCATTCTTAATATGTACCTATTTAAGATAAAAATTGTTTGAAACATTTCATTGTAAACAGGTCTTCCTTTTCCTATTTTTCTCGAAAACAGTTAATAATTAAAACTTTTTGTATTCAACACCTTACATAACATCGGAGCAGTTGTTAAAATTAAAACTGTTAGAAACGAATTATTTTGCATTAAGTGATAATGTTTCCTCGTGAGCACGAAATTATTGGTCGTTTTCTCGAATTTATTTGCGAAAAATCCAAATGGCGGCAGCTCTTGCAACAAAACTATTTTTTTTTCTTAGCCGTAACTCTACTTCTACTCAATTTTGCATCAAAAACATAAAACCTAAAAATTTTTTACCATATTTTTCAATATCTGAAAGTCGTAGAATCTTTTTTAAAATATTGATTTGAAAAAAATGGCGTGGATACAGTCAAAAAGCTCTCGAAAATCCGATTTAAAATCAATTAAAATCGATCAATGAAAAAATGAAAAAATATTCATTCTAATGATTTCAATTATCTTACTTAATCCACGAAAAATGCATCATGAAATATAAAATGTTTAGAACTTGTATCTTTCACAATTTTAAACCTCAAGGATTTAATCATTCAAATTTTACAGATATGTGCACAGTGTTATGCGAATCATTCCAATACAAAAACTTAACGAGTTTTTCCTTCATTTTATTTATTGTGAAGTAAAAACCTACATAAATCCACTTTTTACTCTTAAACATTACAAATGGTTGACGTCGCAACAAATTCACAATTCAATTTAATTAAAAAAATCTAATAAAATAGCATGTGTGTGTGCGAAACTAACCTTTTAGTTGCCTCCCTAGTGCTTCGTATGGGAACCCTTTATTTTGCACAAAGCCTTCGTAGCATAGACGCACGCTATTAGATTCAATATAGTATGTAAATTGAGTTATGATTTCGCGTCCCTTCCTCAGTGTTTCCATTAGTTTTGCGTTATTTTAGCAACCTTGTCCCAGAAGAAATTTTCAATAGAATACAAATCTGGTGATCGAGCTTGCCAATTAAGAACTTGAATCCCATTTCGCACCCTAGCATTTACCGACGTTTCTTATTTTTTTACATTCTTTTAATTAAATTGAATTGTGAATTCGTTGCGACATCAACTATTTGTAATCATGAAAGAAGTAAATAGGATATAGCTTTTTACTTCACAATAAATAAAATGAAGAAAAAACTACATAAGTGTTTGTACCTACTGGAATGATTGCTATTGTTTCGCACAGCACTGTACATACAATACTTTTGAAAAATAACCTAATATTATTATTAGATATTTGTTTATATTTTTACGTATTTGATCAATTCAAACTTCAATGCTCGATAAGAAAGGTCTTATTCATTTTATCAAATACATAATATATCTTCATATGTAAGTCTACATATCTTATACTATACGTAGCAATATGCATGAAAAAGGAAATTAAAAAAACAAAAGTGTATTATTGAGTATCTTTAACCGTGACTCGATCAAATTTGCTCATTGATCTTTTAAAAATGTTTCCCTAATTAATCAAAAATGGGTTGTTTTATTCTTATCCCTAACTCCTTAAAAAGGAAAACTTAAACATAATATCTGATTTTCGCCTTTATATTTGATATTTTTAAAAATACCACATTTTTGTTGAAATGTTCAGATAAGGTAGAAAACTTCAAAGCAATCTCATTAATAGACGATTTGTGCCCACAATTTACCCGAACTTCCTACTGTCAACCCTTATTATATTATAAAGACTTAACCGGCCTTATTGAAACTGAAAAAGGTTTTGTACATAAAAACATGTGTCAGCATCCTTTTACAGGAGGCACCTTCGTATCCTCTGAAATACAAAGAGCTCTCAACAATCCTACACTTTTGAATAAAAGCCATGGAATCTTATATTAAGTACTTTTCTCTGAAATCAAGTTAATATTTCTGTGAATGTTATGACTCAGACTCAGAGATTATCCTTCTACAGAGGATTAAAATAAAAATAATGCCTTACTTTTAGAAAGGTAAATATAAAAGAAACCGCATCAAAATCGGTCCATTCGTTTAGGAGCTACGTTGCCAGGGACAGACACACAGACACGTCAAACTTATTATATAACACCCCTCTTTTTGCGTCGGGGGTTAAAAATACTGACGTTTTTTCCGCAAAATGTTCTTGTCGTCTGGCATTGAAGTGCTTTATAATAGAAACCAATTTGAATGTCTAACCTGAGAGGTAATTCGCGCCATCCGAAATTAAAGAAATCCTTAATTGGATTTGTAACATAAATAACATTGGCAAAAATACTCTGGTTTGAAATTTATGAAGGGATAATGTCAGTTTTCTCAAGTTAAGCTGAAAAATGGTTCGTAATTTGTTAATAAAAAATTATGGTGTGAAGAAAACAAATTATCATTCAACTTATAAAACGAAACAGATTAGTTTGCTTCAAGCCTGTGACACCTGATTTCATTCCTAGGGGAACAATTTTTCAAAGCTGGCTGTTTGCTTTTCTGTGCCGAAAGTAGGCACTTTTAAAATGGTTTTCTCCTTACCTTAAACACTTTACGTTTCTCTACACAGCCGTAAATGTTCTTTTCTCTTCTAATAAAATAAGGTAGGTGGTCTGAGACATTTAACACAGAAAAGAAAGGGGCACAAGGAGGTCATGAACATGCTCAAGATACTGAAAATAAACACAAGAACAATATCCCTTGGCATAAAATACACTTGTTATAGCCCAGTAAACGTCGCTACATTTTGAGTTAAGACCGTGTTACATTGAAGGTCAAAAGTGTTGGACTTTCGCTGTCTTCGCATCTTCTCTTCACGTCTTCACGGAGTTTACTGAGGATCCTTGTGAGGGAAACAGCACTTTCTGAAGGGTCTGCAAAAGCCCTACAGTAGCAACTTTTGCCAACTTATAGTGCTAATTCATACCTACTTTTATATTCCGAGGATAAAGAAAATCTCACCGGATTAGGTAATTGAGGAATTGTTCTTAAATATTTATGCGAGGGAAGTGTAAAAGCATGTTCATAAGACCAAAATTATAAGCATGTACTTGGAATTTCTCCCTAAAACAGCCGGATGTAATAAAATATTTATTTTGTGTACCTGCTCCATATCAAATAGCTCTGTTGCCGTTTATGCTCATTTTCAGGTTGTAAATGGTAGGAGATTGAAAAAATCATTTTGTCATACAAAGTGAGAGAAATAAGTAGAATGCAGAATTAACTTTTATGCTCGTTTTCACTTCAAAGAGAATCTAGCAATCTTGACATACCCTGTTTAACCATCCCTGAAATATTTTCGCCGAAAAGTGGGAGCTTAGATACCCAATTTAAGATCGTTATACAATTGCTACAAATATGACCATCTTACGTTTATAGCCCAATAAAATTAAATCAAATAATAACATATATACATATGTATATAATATGTAAAATTTTTCTAAAAAGAAAGATTTAATTTTAAATTGAAATTGTTTTTTCTAAATTCGCATTAGCTAAAACGCCTATGCAGATTATTATATGTGATTGGATCCCTTTTATAGCTTCAACGATTTTGTAAATTTAAATTTAACTTAGAGCTAATTTTACTGTAAATTAATGTCAGAAATTGTGTAATATATGTTCAAATAAAAATAAATGACTTTTTTCGATGATACCCAAAAGTTTGTACAAAAATAAAATGAATTCAAAGTTGCTTGCATATATTTAATTAGAAATTTTAAAATTGCGAAATCAACAACTAATTATGTATATCTAGCTAATCTGTGTAAACGTGTAACTGTAACAGAACTAATTGCGAGTATGCTATGCATTAAAAATTGCAAGAAGCAAAGCGTTTCAATTAAATTTCTAATTGTTGTGTTACCTGTTTCTTCAGCAAGATCCTTCTGCGCGTAGCTACCCGCTAAAGTTTTTATCGAATTAAGGAAGTAGCTCATATCAAGACGTCTTATCTGGTCTACTTTTCGTCATTATAAACGTTATCTTATGCAAGAATACTTTTTTACATATTTTATCGTATGCCGTATTTGTGTTTTTTATTGCATATTGGATGACTCAAACATTTCTATTTTGGTTTTGCATTTGGTCTTTTATGTCGTCATTGTACTATAAATTGCATAAAATTTCTGTCATCTATCCATAGATTAAGAATTTTAATAAATTTTTCTTTACCAGAAAATTATTGTATGCACATTACATACATACATATGTATATTATAAATAGTTAGCTTGAATATAAGCTCCCACACTGTTAGTGTGTTTAAATACGTAGTATGTAGTTTCTTTATATAAGCCAAAATATTGTCGCTTATATTACAATATCGGAATTATCCATGAAAATTTTCGAATTGTATGGAACTTTAGAAAACTACAAAACATGTGTCGGAGTCACTGGTCGGAGTACAAAAATATCGCGTTTTATTCCGCAATATGACTACATATAATACTATAATAGTAGAGATTTCATTTTCTTTTCTATAATTTCCTAATTTAGAAGGTCACTTATTTTTAGGTGATATTTTATCTTTTGTTGCTTTTGCAATTGCAATTTATTTCTTGTCACCTAGCTTAGTATTTCGAAATTTTTTATATTCTCTAAAGGTCGAAAATACTAAGAAAGGAGTAAATCGCGAACTATGCCTAATAATACCACACTCAACATTTTATACCCTCTGTTTATAATCGCAAAATTTCTCTAATTTTTCTGTATCTAAGTACTTGGGAACAAATTGATATTAGTGGGTTTATCCCCGAATTGGATGAAATTTTGCAAGTGTTTTCCGTTGAGGCTAGAACGGAAGAATATGCAAAAATTTTGCGGCGCGCGCCTATAGTTTTTAAAATATTTAACTTTTAATTTTGACGTTTTGTCAAAGTTGAAAGCTAAATATTTCGCCGCAAAATTTTTCTCACTTGCACAATTTCTTCACAATTGTTAATTTAAAATTACTCACTCACACTGTTAACTTCCACTCCACTGCACAGCACTTCCTATTTCCCTATTCCTATTCGTTGTTGTTGTTGATTTTATGTTCGACCAAGGGCGTCACCATATGGTGATTAGTTGGTCCCGGCAACAGAGGTCATATGGACCACCACACTGCAAGTCAATCGGCCAATCAGGAACAGTTAGACCTATTCCTATTCCTATTTAGCTTTATCTGAAAGAAAATAAATATTTAGTAAATAAAAAGTGGCATGACAGTACTTACCACTTTCTCCGTGGAGGCCATCACTGATCAGGTTCAGTGGAATTCTTTTTCATTAAGATGGCTACAATGGCTTCGTTCGGAAAATTGAAAGTTCACAAATGTACAAAATATAAATTTGCATACAATTATAATAATATTTTTAATATTTTTTAAAATATATGTTTCTTTAATTATATTGCATAAATTTGTTTTATTATACCATTTTCTTTACAAATATTTTATAACTTCACTCTTGTCGTTTGAAAGAAAATCATTTTATATCAGTATAAGTGTGCATTTTGTAAAAGATAATAATTACATAGTACGGATTAAAAAATTATATATATATTATATATGTATATATAATTATTAATATATAATTAAAGAAACATATATTTTAAAAAATATTAAAAATATTATTATAATTGTATGCAAATTTATATTTTGTACATTTGTGAACTTTCAATTTTCCGAACGAAGCCATTGTAGCCATCTTAATGAAAAAGAATTCCACTGAACCTGATCAGTGATGGCCTCCACGGAGAAAGTGGTAAGTACTGTCATGCCACTTTTTATTTACTAAATATTTATTTTCTTTCAGATAAAGCTAAATAGGAATAGGAATAGGTCTAACTGTTCCTGATTGGCCGATTGACTTGCAGTGTGGTGGTCCATATGACCTCTGTTGCCGGGACCAACTAATCACCATATGGTGACGCCCTTGGTCGAACATAAAATCAACAACAACAACGAATAGGAATAGGGAAATAGGAAGTGCTGTGCAGTGGAGTGGAAGTTAACAGTGTGAGTGAGTAATTTTAAATTAACAATTGTGAAGAAATTGTGCAAGTGAGAAAAATTTTGCGGCGAAATATTTAGCTTTCAACTTTGACAAAACGTCAAAATTAAAAGTTAAATATTTTAAAAACTATAGGCGCGCGCCGCAAAATTTTTGCATATTCTTCCGTTCTAGCCTCAACGGAAGCCACTTGCAAAATTTCATCCAATTCGGGGATAAACCCACTAATATCTATTTAAGCCCTTTACACTTACAATATTAAAAGTAAGAAACAAAAAACATATATTTTATCAGAAATAGTTTGTTCTCATTTCTTTTAATACAAGCAAAATAGTCAAATAATTTGCAGAAATTCTGCAAGTCAAGCACTATGCATGAAAGCGTTTAACCTAATTTAACCTTGAAGCGAAAACTTTGAATGGTTGACCCTTTAAGGGTGGGTGATAGAAAGTATCAAAGTGCGTCACCCTTTGAACTACCCAACATAAAAGGTACATAGAGTACAGCCACCACCACAACATAATTATTATACAAATTATAATCATTATTCTGTTACAGCTCCTTCGGTCAAGGATACATATGATGTATAAAATAAACTTAAAAGATGTTTTTCGTAAATTTGGAAACAAAGTTCTGAGAGTTCAAAATTCAAGTCCCTGTACTTATCCTAAGTTACATATTTCATTTCAAATGTCGGGTAGAACGTCCCCAGGGCGTGCTGTGTGTAGTCGGGAAATAAAGGTCACAATTTGTTCAGATGATTTCCTTGGGTAAAGCAACGAGATTAAGTTCAAAATTACGTAAATTGCAAATGTATCTAATTAGGGTTCTTTAAAGTCACCGAAGAGACTATTCATCTTATTTGCAATCGAGTCCGCCAAAATTTAAATCTTTGGAGTCCCCTCAAAACAAACCATTAGAGCATTAAATCAAGTGATTCCAGTGGCGACCTTTTAATCATAAATAAGTGTCTAGGTCAAAAGAAAGAGACAAAGAACGACAAAGGAAAGGACAAAACAATAATTTTAAGTCACCCTTTTGTCTGGAAGTCCTCCCTTGAGACTGCTCCATTGTTAATCGCTTTCAATTTGCAGTATTTAATGTGAAGCGATGTGCAAGCAACACCTGATAAAAGTTCCATCACATTCAACCCAATTACATTCAACTCATGTAAGTTTTATGAGAACATGTTTGCTGCGAACTACGCAAAGTATGAATCATTTTCTTCCAATCGCACCACATAAATACTCGCGACATAGTTCCTGGATTTGAGCGATGCATTCCAGTCCAGTAGCACATAAATTTTATCCGATATGTGTGCTACCACAATATAACAAAAAAAAAATCACCAGACAAATTAAAAATAGCCAAGGCTAACTAATGTAAGAAATTATACATCGCACAGAGGAACTGCAGGCAGATTCCTCGATCAATACTTCTTAGGCAAACGGATTCTTTTTTTTCTCCATAAAATGATTTGCATACCGAGACATTTTTCACCTTAAGCTTAACCACTTAATAATCGCAAATAGAAAATAATCGATATGCAATGGTCTTTCAAAAACACTCAAATTTTCACATGATTATCACTTTCTGACTCGTTTATCCTGCCATGCATCGAACGTTATTACATGAAACTTCCGCAAAATACTGAGGAATTTCATTCAAGCCTATGCCTCGCCACCCACACTGTGCCCCTTTGACAAAAACAAGTCATGCGCCTTTCCGAAAATTTAATCCTCATCACTGCCAACAGCCCTTTTATTCTGGAATCTTGATAGTGCAAAAAAACTAGATACTGTCGACTATCAACCCTTCAAAACGAAACTAAACTTGCCTTCTGCAAAAACTTTTACTTTCCAATCAAAAGATCATTAATTTATACCTTTTCTTTAACCTAATGTTTTCTTCATTTTTATTAATAACTTTGTAATTAAAAAAATTTTTTGGATGCTTTTTACACAAGGATTGGTCTGACCGAAAATTGTTATTTTCTTTATAAAGATTTTTTTTACAGTTTTTGTAAAAATTCTAGATAAATTTAATAAGTTTAGGATGTAAGTATGCAAAAATCCTTTGAAATTTTAAACTTGCGATATAACTTGTCGGTTATATTCAAGTAAAAAGTGCTATTTTGGGGACCTAAGTTTGTTGATATAGTGCAAATTGTAATTAAAAGTATTCTATCGATTTTATCCGAAAATAAATTTTTTTATATATAAAAAGACACAATAATTATTAACTTATCGTTACCTGTTGATTGAAATTCTTTCAAGTGTGCAGTAATAATGTAACAAAGTGCTTCCTGTTTGCGCAAGAGGTTATCTCTCCCAATGAGAACTCTTGTGAGATATGTTCCTATAATTCGAATTTCAATTCGAAGAGAAGCACTGATCTCTGTGAGGATATGAATGCCTTAAAATTAATTACAACATTTAAGCATAACGACCTCAAAATGTACATAGAACAAAATCATACTTTGTCTCTCCAGCATTTCTGCAGAGTACTTCCATGAGTTGGTATCACATTCTTGAGCACTTGTTACTTGCAAAGTTCTTCTTTTCTTCGCTAAACACCGGAAGGATACTTTACCATAAATATCCCACAGTAGGGCGTCTAGAAGTTGTTGAACGGCACTATGATAAAATATTAAATCTTTTTAAGAGTCTAACAAAGTTACACTTAGACTTAGACTTAAACTTTACCTCATATTCGTAAAACAGATATTTTAAAATACTTTTATAAATATTTAAAAAAATTAAAATATGCATAAAAAAACCGAAATTCGTTTTTGAAGTATTTTACTCGGCTATCTTTATTATTTTACTTAGCATTGCTTGATATACATACATACATATGTACATATAAAAAAACGAGACGTTCTTATTTCTTTATAAGCTTGATGTAATTGTTCTTCAAACTTGACATCAGTTATAGATTAGACCTGATCTAACTATGTAAGCCCACCTCAGGGTCAAGCCGAGTTAAGCCAAATAATTTAAAGCCTATTCTTTCCTTTGACTCTATAATCAAACCGTAAACAATACTAATTACTAATTGATTGAGGAGTTTAAATGATATGAAGGAATAAACAGCAAAGGCTTTAGAGTTATTAATATTAGTATAAGGATAAGGAAAGGATATGGCAGAAATATTATCTTTCATGTAATTGTAACTTAAACTTGTTATATATGTATGAAAAAAAATCATATATAAATACAATCAATGTACATACATACATATGTATTTAATACTTTGGAGTCACGTTCCTTAAAAGTGGCACTTTTCGAATCTTAGGCACCAGCAAAAAATAACCCAAAATAATCATTTCTGCGTAAAACTGGTATGAATAGGTAGACTCTTCACTCTTGCGCGGTTGTGGCATTTTCTACCTGCCTAAACAAATTTCAATGGCTCGAGAGATAAATTGCAGACGAATCTTTAAGAATTCATCGGTTAAATGCCTACAAACTGCTTCCATTGTCGCAGAGCATTCACTTTACTTGTTTAGGGGTAAGCTGTAGTTATTTCGGGGTGCATTGTTTTTTGTTCATCGGACCCTACAATTCCATTGTTTTCTAGATTAGAAGTGGCGTCTCAAGTATCTGCGTATCTGTCTTTGCTTTAACGGGGATGAAAAAGGTGCACAGAGTTACTTTTTGCTTTCTGTATTTATACGACCTGAGACATTTTTCCATTTTTAGTCATTCAATAAACGCGGTGCAGATTTGGTCTTGTTGGTAGAGTGACTCTGATTTGGTTTCAGTCTAATGTGAAAATTAAATATGAATTTGTTTAAGTGCTTAGTGCTCGCATTTGTGGTTAATTATGCGCAGTGTGCGCAACGAACTGATGTGGCTGAAACTGAAACTGCGGTTTCTTCTGGATGGTTGAAAAGCGCGCAGGACACTTTAGCTGGTCCAGCTGGACATATGATTGTCCAGGTTGCCAAGGAGCTCATCAATAGATCTCTTGGAAATAGTCAGGTTAATTAAATTGAACAAATCTATTTTTTACCTCTTTTATTAAAGGAATTTATATTCTATAGGTTCTAAGTTTAAATTTAAGCAATTTGTTCATTCTTATATTACTGAAAGCATTAATATTTGCCGCTGGTTTGATTGGAGCTGGACATTGGAGCAATTATGCAAGAGGTCGCAGTGAAACAGGTAAAGGTGGGTTACTGCATTTAAGTAAAATGATAATAATTAGGGATAGTAAAACGAATTCAAAAAACAAAAACTAAGCTATAGTGTCATAAAGTATAAAAAAATACATATAGATGTAACACCTACTGACACTAAATAGTTAAAATTTAAAATTTTTTTCGTGTAACATATGCAAAATTTCCAAAAAAGGCCAAAATTTGTTTTCTTTTAAAGAAATTTCACTTCTTATACAATGAGCATTTTTTTGTTTCTAGAAGTTTCGTGACCGGCAGAATATTTAAATTTTATAAAAACGCTATCCAACAAAAATCTTATTATATTTTTCCCTTAGCAACATCTCTTCTTGACGAAGGGGAGCCGATGCTTTTTGTTGGATTTCTGGCTTCGCAAGGTTCCGGTGATAGTGCGTGTCTTTACAAAGCAGCCTGCCATGCTCCAGCAACAGCATATGAATACGCACGAGCAGCAAAAGCACTTCTCAACAGCATAGACAAGTTCGGAGGGTAATAATTTTTCTTTTTAGACCAATAACATTAGACGCATTATACTAATAGACATTTTTTAATTTATTTTTAAAAAATTCCAGGAGCACTGACAATAAATCACAATACGAAAATTTAATAGATACCTTGCAACGGGCAGCATATGATGGGTACAAAGGGTCGCCATGCGATCTTATGTACCGCTGCAATCTCTGAGTACTTAAATATAGTTATTGATTATTAATAGTGATAGTAACCAATAAAGACTTTTTTATGAATTCGCCTCAACTTCTTTACTTTCTATGACCGCCTTCATATATTCTGGATAGTGGAGCAAACCATCTTTATTAATATCGGCTATTTTAAAAAAATCGTCTATTACTTCTAAAAAAAATGAAAAATTTTATAATGAGTATACTGTTCTAATAATTTGATTACGTGATCTTTACCAATTATGTGATCAAGCTCTTTTGAAGCGTTTTGTAAGTAGGAATCTCTGTCTAATTGAGCACTTCTATCGTCCTGGTGAAGAGCAGCTTGGAGCATTTCTAAGCCATCCAGGGCATTATTATTATCGCTGTCATGAACCTAAATTAAGTGTAGTTTAACATAATTAAAGAAATATATAAAAATATATAAAAAATTACCCTGAAATAGTAAAAATGTTTCTCGTCATCAGTCATGGAATCGGGATCCAGGTCAACACCCCATCTCTCCTCGATATCGTCTTCAATGGGACTAAAAAAATACCCCTCTGTGAAACGTACATATGAAATAAATTTGCTCCTATTACTGCTCCTCATGCGTTAGGTGCTGGTCGACCTTTGTTTTGGTTTTTGACAATTCACTTCGGGGATGGTGAGGGCCTCGTTTAGTTATTGCACTGTTTAAATCTACTTTAAAGGCAATTAGCAGAAGTATATAAAGCAGACGAGAGCTACGCTTTTCCATTTTTGCTTCCTACTAAAATTCTAGGATTATTTCCTTAATGAGACGAAAATAAAAAGCATATTTACCTTTAAGTCACTAAGATTATCTGAAGCACTATCTATGACATGTTAAGGAAATCGATAAGTTTTCAGCATGCGCAGAGCTCCTCCAGGATATCATATTTGATATAGAGCGTTTTTCTGTTATTTTAAAGCAAATACATAATTTTAAACTGTTGTTAAAAAAATATGATTTAAGTAATAAATTGTATATACTTTAAAGACATTTTTAATAAAGGGGTAAATACTGTTGAACTTAAGTCTTCCAATGTATATCTTGAGAAATAAAGTTATGATCCCACTTTAATTTAAACCCTACCAATTAGAAACTACTATACAATCTACTAGAAATGAAAACAACGTTTCCATAGAATATTAAATCAATAAATATTCAATTCAATCGAATATCAATTTATTCGAGTGGAAGAAAGGTACGTTTTTCCGTATTACACAGTATATTTTGATATTAGTAAGTAATTAATCATGTGCGATTATAAATGTGAAGACGAAGACGATGCAGATAGGCTTAAAAAGAAATATATCCAATATCTTTATGACAAGCCAAAGATAAACACATCTCAATTGTACAAGAACCTCAACATTCCGAGGCGTTTTGAAGGCTCCTCCTGTAAGTGATGACTGTTTATATAAAACTGAGCTTACACATATATTATTTTTTGAATGTCAACAGATTTATTCACTGGTTACGGATGTGAGCGGAACGTACATCCTTTTTATAAAACAATGAACTCTCAGTATGGATATTATGCTCCCAATCCTCACACAGTGCCGACGCGATACTTTCCCCGTAGTCAACGATTTTCTAGTGAGCTTGCAAAATCTGGAATGTACCGGAATTATAGTTTGAACACCACCATGGATAAATCTTAAGCTGACTAAAGATTTTTATAAGATTCTTATTATGTTTGCATTTTACCTCATATTATTGTTTATAACATAACACTGATGAAAAAAATAAAAAGTGTTTTATTTACCTTCCCAATGTTTTCTTATGTATTTAATTACCAATTTTAAAAAGAGATTCCCTAGTGAATTTCTCTTGTGGAAAATAGTTCGACTTTAAACTCATCTTAAAATATAAATCATAAAGATAATCTTTATGAAGTAAATATTATTTTACGCCCAACCATAATGTTGTTTCTTTTAATAATGGGGTGTCGATTTTTATTTATTTATTCCTATTATGCGGAATGTCATATCAAGCTTATTTAGAAGGATCCGATTAAAAACAAATAAGTAGCCGAAAACTATACACACTATGTATTTAAAATATAAAAACAGAGTTTGCATGGATTATTACCTCAATAAAAAATCATGTTAATCATTTGGATGGGGATAAAAACTCATTGAATGGTTTTTTTTTTGTTTTTTCACATATAATTTTGGGACGACGGGTAGGCAAATATGTGTGACCTTAAATGTGATGAAATTGAGCCGGCAGATCTTGAAAAGACCTTCATTAAACATAACCTTCAGAAGCCAGAGATAAAAACATCAGAATTGTACAAGACCATCAATCTGCCGAAACGTTTTGAGTGCTCCTGTAGAGACTTACAATGTTTATAACAAAAAGATCTTATATATTATTTTTTTAAATTTTAATAGATTTATTCACCGGATACGGATATCAGAAAGAAAACCAACATCCTTTATATAGAACAGTGAACTCTGAGTATGGATATTATGCTCCCAATCCTCACACAGTGCCGACGCGATACTTTCCCCGTAGTCAACGATTTTCAAATGAGTATATTAAATTTGGAATGTTCACAGATTACTCTTTGAATCGTTTGTGAAATTATAAGACAGAAAAAATGGGAGAACCGTAAAATACAACCAAATTTACTATTATCAACCAGAAAAAGGTTTTCAAACATTTTAATTCACCATTTTGGGACAGGATTTGTGGTATTTAAAACATAAATTTATATATATGTATATGTATGTGTAGGATTATTTTGTAATACATTACGCTTATATAATATACCTATATAATATAATTATTGCATTAAAATTTCCAATTAAAGTCCACAAAAATTTTAGTGTAGCCTCTTCAGAGCATGATTTAAAATAATTATCATATCAGGGTACTAATAGCCAATTATTTGTTTCGATCACTTTTATTAAATTATATTAAAATTTTTACAAGTTATAACTGGATAATAATTTATTTGAATAATATTGAATAATTTCCTCTAAGGGTAAACCCTAAACTTCTTCCTCCCAATAGTTTCTATAAACGTTAAGCAAATATATTCCAGTTAAAAAGAGCGAAAATGCTTTCAAACGAGAATTTTCAAACTCAAAAAACAACTTAGGAGATCATCGCAGCACCTCGGTCTCAGAGTAAAAAAGTTAAAAACATCATGTTAGATTAAAATTACGTTTCTTTTTTTAGGGGTAATAAAAGAATTCACCCAATATTTTAGGAATAGTGGCTTATTTCCTTTTTCACTGTTGCCACCACGACCACATTATTTTATAGTGCACTTAATTAGAGTAGGTACCTATCTTAATTAATAGATCAAAATTGGTTCAGATTTGGGGGTTTTCGAGGTCACTCCGTATGGCGGACTTTCAATTTTTGAGGTTAATTGGATTTCTACTTTACTTGGTACCTGGAAATTTTCGAGGTAGTTGATTTCATAAAAAGGTATTTTCAAAAATTTACAAAATATGGCATCTATATAAAGCGAAAGTTTACATAGGCTACTGTTTCTGTGTCCGTCTAATTAAGAAACGGAAAGGGGGGTAAAGGTCAGCTAGTAAATTTATAAAAGTTAAACAAGTTCTGACTTCTACGAATTCCAGGTTTACTGTATATTGCGTAAAAATTTACTAGAAATAAATTAGAATTTAATAAAGTCAAAAATTCCCTCTTGTCCTCACTGCACTCAACGACTCACAGTTGCCCACATTGTTACTGCTTACCCTAAATCTCTATATATTATTCCCCGCATTAACCTCAAAACCTTTCTTGAACCCCAACAACTAAGAAATTCTGACCTCTTCTGACTTCTGGACTGGACCATTTCAAATTCAAAATGCCCCTATAGGAAAATCCAGCAATGCTTCATAACTAGTCCTACATTATTTCTATTCTGGTGCGTGATATGGGCCGAAAGGCCACGATTACGCCCCTCGTCAGGTTCAGAGTGTTAAGCCTCTATCATTAATAAATAAATAAATAAATAAAAATCAAAAATTTATTGTATTCGGAACCTTACAGTCTTACGTGGCTAAGCGCTTTGCCCTCCAGTCTAAGAACTCATCGAAGTCCTCATTTTCAGAATTAGAAGCTTCACTTTCCTCACTTTCCTCTTTCAATTTCGCTGTCCTCTGTCGAGCCTTGTTAGAGACGACCTCCTTCTTTTTCTCTAGATCTAGAACTTTGGACCATTTCTGAATTTGTTCGTCGATCTCCTCAATTTGTCTCTCGGCCGTAGCCTCCTCCCGTTCCTCAGCAATAATCGCATTGGACAATGTTGATTCCTCTTTAATTGCACGCTGGAACCGTTCCCATTCCTCTTCCTGGGGATCCCTGTACTCGAGATTCCTTATCTTCGCATCTTTGACTGGATCATCGAAAAATCCTTCGGGAAGAACTTCGTCCTTACCTTCTTCGAGGTCGAGTTTGGCAACTTTCTTGTGAATTTGGTCGCTATCCACAGCGGGGCGCTCCCTTTTAATATTAATTAAATCTTTCCTAATACTTGTTTTCTCGAGAGTTGCCTCAAAGTATGATTTTGTTTTGCGGTTATCGAAGAAGTCGCTTGGTATTTTTCCAGGTTGCTCTTGTGGTTCCTGCTTAACATCGCCGTCCGCAGTGTTGCCCGCTGTAGTCCGAGGTATTTTTCCAGGAGTAGAGGTTTCGACAGGTTCGCCGGCTCGCTTGGTGGGTTGTTTCGAAGCATTTTCCAGCTTCTCTTTAAGTTTCTTCGCGGCAGTCACATTTTCCTTATGTATCTTTGTATTTACGTGAACTTTCCACACAGACTCCGATCGAACCACGTTCTTGCATAATATGCAAACGAGTTGACCTAAATCGTTATATTTGTTTCTTAGTTAAGGAAAACTAAAATGATTTTACTGAAAGGAAATAGATAATAAGAAAAATGTTAAAATTGAAAAGGATATTTGGCCAATGGTGACTCGATTTTCTGTTCCGACGGTGGCTGCTTAGTTTTAGATTTTTGCTCTTGCATTAGCCGCCGCAAATCATTTTGCGTGTACTTCTTTTTCGCTATTTTAAAGGTCGCCGACATCGCGTACCCACTTGTGGTAAATAATAAAAACATAAAAGTCAAAACCTGATTGACGTTTTGATATCAGCTGTAAAAATTGCCAAGGCTTGGTTCACATCACATACTAAATAATAATTTCGTAGTGTAAACCCGGTCATATTTTTAGTTAAAACTTTAACCAACTTCAAGGTTGTTTTTGACATTTCTGTGCTCTACGAAAAGTTTATAGCCGCGATGTCGCAGCCGAACGAAATTAATGGAACCGATGAAGTGCAGCAAGATAAAAAGCAGAAAAAGGCCACAAAACACGATGGAGGAGCGGCCGATTTAGAACGGGTCACGGACTACGCTGAGGAAAAAGAAATCTCGTCCGCGGACATATCAAGTGTAAGTGCACGCTGTCAAACAAAACCAAAATATTGGGGGGCGGCGGCGGGCGCAGCACGTGAAGCGATTTGGGGTTACTGCTTCTGTTTTTGAATTAAAGCAGCTATATCCAAAGAGTTTAAAGACTGAGTTGTTCGTAAAATTGCTAATTTTTCCCCGCCCCAGCAAATATTTATTTTAAATTTTATGAGCCTTCATTTCATCCTCGTTCATTCATGTTTTGCACTATTAAAAAATGCACCACTTTCCATAAAAGATTTGGAAAACAAGCACTATATACAATTTTACTTAAATAAGGGATAGTATAAAATATTGTTACAATGTTTGCCTTTGCTTATACATAACATTTTAAATGTTAATTGTGCCTATATAAGGACTTGCGTTCGGTCCCCTGTAGCACGAACACCGAGCCCTAGCCACACTAAAGAAGCATTCTTAATAAATATGCACAAAAAGCGAGTCGGGCCATTTGCCAAGCAGCCGCTCGGCTAGTAAATCTGTTAACAATATTGTGGTACTTCATGGCTACCTCCAAAAATTTGGTAGAGGTTTGCGAACCGTCCTTTTATTTTAGGTAAACTTCGAGCAGATTATCTGAATCTATTCTTTCGGAAATTAATTATAAATCTGTTTCCTCCTTGATCCCTTAAGCATTTAGCACTTGTTTTTAACTTGGATGAGACAAATTTTTCTTCATAATAAAATAATTTATTTCCGAATACTAATAAAATTTATTCCTGCTGCAATTTGTAATATGGCCCGTCAATAAATAGGAAAATCTTAATCTTTATTAGATTATTTTTAAAATTTAAGGAATAATACACGAAAACCATTAATTAGATGTCTAAATATTATTACAGGCTGTAGAGCAGTTCGGGGACAAGCGAATAAAGGAGAATGAGGAGAAATTAGCCAAAGAAAGAGAACTTCAAAAAGTCCACGTGAAGAAGGAAGACATAGAATTAATTGTAAGTGTTTAAATATCTCTTCGTCTGTGGGTTTGCAAGTCTAACAAAGTTCCCCTTCAGATGAATGAAATGTTAATATCAAAAACTCAGGCGGAAAAAGTACTGCGGGAGAACAGGGGAGATGTTGTTGCTGCGCTAGAAGAACTAACTAACTAGGTATTTGCGACACTGCCTTTAACTCGTTTTAAAAAAATGTTTTGTACTATAAATGATAAATTAAAGTAACTTATCATCGAATGAGAAATCTGACTATTATTTAAATTGTCCCTTAAATTATCGAGTAATTTAACGGAAATCAATCAGATCATCTATCAATCTATTTGTTTTTTTTTTTTATCTCGGTAGTTTTGCATTTTTTAATTCTAATTAGATTAATAAATTATTCAATTCATGTACAAAAAAAAAGGAGGACACATTGATTTAAAATAACCAATAAAAAAAATTGATGCAAAATTCGGAGACCAACAAATTCGGGGCAAGCATTGAATTTTAAATTCCAAGTGTGCAATGAAATATTTTCTTTTGATTGGTTGCGCTATTTCTTTGAATAGATAATTTCATTTGACCGCGTTAGTAAAACAAGTATAAAAATATATATAAAAAAAAAAAATCAATTTTATGATGGAAACTCAATAGATTAATTATTACTACAAACAAAAAATGAAAGAAGAAATACAAGAGTAAAGAAATGTTTTAAACATATATTTTACCTATCAAACAAATAAATGGTGATTGATAACATAGTGGATGCCATTTTATATATGACGTACATATGTATATATGTTTATTTTTAAATGGAAACTGATGAAAATGCTTAATGATTACCGAATAAGATGGATATTAAGTGTAGTGTGTCAAATCCGAACCTATAAGATCCCGGTTCGGGTCCTGGTTTCGGGGTAAAATTTCAGCCGGGGCCCACACCGGACCGAGCTTACGTACTCGACCGTAAGCTCGTTCCGGTTTGGGACCCAGCTGAAATTTTAGCACGAATCTAGGACCCGAACCAGAACGTTAGCTAAGTTCCGAACCTACAGTGTTCCCGGTTCGGGTCCTAACTACGGGGTAAAATTTCAGCGGGGGCCCAAACCGGAGCGAGCTTACGGTCGAGTACGTAAGCTCGGTCCGGTGTGGGCCCCGGCTGAAAATTTACCCCGAAACCAGGACCCGAACCGGGATCTTATAGGTTCGGGTTTGAGCTAAAATCCGGAGCGGAATTTGGCTGTGGATGCTACAGATTTTAGCATAGATCCAGGAATGAATTAAAACTTACCTTTTTGTGAGAAATTCAAAGGGAATAATATTTAAGAAAACAACTCTTCTGGTAAAATTTATCACTTTATTAATTACACATATACAATATTGCAAACATGAGAAAATGCATCAAACTAATTCTTATTGTTTTTTTAATTAATAATTTTAAAAATATTAAGGCCAATCAACCTTTTATTCAAACATTAAAGGCATTCTTTGGAGCTTATCTGCTAAGTGACTTAACGAGCTTTAGAATGGAATTTTGAAAATCCATTTGTAGATACTCCTCACTGAACTTTATAGCTTATTGAGCCACATTGTAAAAAATGAACTTTTTTTTTGTCCTTTTGTGTAATTAGCGCTTATCTAGAAGTTCTAATTTCGACCCAGACTAATAATATTTGTGTAGGCCACGTGACGCACTCCGCTGCTTGCTTTGGCTACGGCCGAGAAGAAAGTATCAAAGTTTATTTTTTCCCAGGTAGAGTCAATAAAAAAAGATTAACCGTCTAGAAAGTAATTTCGTTGCAAACTCCCTATATGGAAAATTTGTATTATGTTGTAAACTAATTAAAAAAGTACGGATGGTTTCACAAGTCGTTCTTCCCAAAAGTGTTTTATAAAAAGAAACTATTGAAAGTTTATTTAGTTTTAAAAACATTGTTCATTCCCTGAGCCTAATAAAATTGCGACTTAAAAAATGCTCACAAAATCAGTAGAAAATGCACCCTCACAAACGTTTTGTAAAAGATAACATTCATTCGCGGAGCTTTGATAAAAGATACCGCCGCTGATAAGACGACGATAAAAAATCAGTTCGTAACGTTCGCTAACATGCCCATTTCCGACTTTTAGAGTCAGTCGACGTGAACTGCATCCAGTGCGTGCTCCAACTACCTCCGCCGCCGCGATTAAGTAAAATCGGTTGTAAATAATTCGCAAATGAGAAATCGGTTTTTGTCCGCCGACAAGTTATGTCTGTTTCTTTTGCAGAAAGTGTTTAGGATATGGGATTCAAAATGAACAAGCATCTCCCAACTGGATTTTGCGTATATGATGATAATTGCACCACCACCGAGTTTTGCAGAGAACATTTTTGTGATTGCAAGCCAAACTACGAGCGAGTGCTCGGTGTTTGTGAGCCTTGCCCAGGTATTTCTGGTACCTAATAATTTTCATAATGTTGCCAAAATTATTCAAATTTGGTAGGTCTGGGGAATCCGTGCTCCGCCTGTTGTTATCTCGGACTTACCTGCATTGGGAACACCTGCGTATGTGCCGGGGATAACACTTTTTACAGTATGTGCCAGTAAGTATCAGGTAAAGTTTAAAATAAGATACGATAAGATTGCGAGTTGCAGTACTGCGGCGTTTTAATATTTGGCAAGAAATTCAAGATTGGCGTAATTCCGTAATTTGTTTTTCTTTTCATTTTCCTTGTTAATAATCTTAACTGATCATCTTCCTTTAACTGATTTTTCGGTCCCTACATTCTACCACCTTTTATTTCAGTTTCTAATTTTGTAACTATGTACCTCATCTACTTGGTTTTTAAAAGGAAATTTTCTGAAAAATAAAAATATTAATACAATACCCAACCATCCGAGAAACCTTCATTTGTTTCAATAGAGGTACACTAATAAAAATCGTTACATTTTTTTCAATAATACAAAATAATAATAAAGAACGTTTTAAAAAATATACACTTTGATCCTGTGATTCCCTCATGAATGATAGATACATGTGTATATGTACTTATTTTTTCAATTATCAAAGTCTTTGACACGCGCTTATGATATTACCTAGCTATCAGAAGTCCTGAAAGTTATACCACCAATTTCAATTTCATACCAACTTTAATTTTCTGCTGTATAATGCTAGCGTTTTAAACGCTACTTGACTGTCTGTTAGTATAACGAAGCAGACTTTATTGTAATTAACACCAAACAAGTCGAACAAAATACAAATGGTCGTCCCATAACAAAGTTTACAAAACTATCAAAGTAAAACCATAAGAATTTTATTTTTATTAGAGAGAAAAGCGAAGGACTCCATAGCTAAAGATTTGGATGGACGTGTATAAACAACGAACGCAGTTAACTGGTTAAAGATCTGCGGAGTCATTCTAGCGAAATTGTGTACTTTTAATTTCTCTTATCGCGGTTCTATTGCCACTTCAATTAAGCTAATGTTAATTTTCCGACTTAATAAAAGCGCATCGAAAAAGTGCATGGGACTTATCTTCAAGAACTATGTATGTTAATTATTTTTTAAATAATTAATAGCTCTTTAAAAAGTAATTCTAAGTGGGCTGCTTAAAACTGTATAACCATCGAATTCAAAAATAATCTACTAACCACTTTAGAAGCAAGCGAAGTATTCTAGACTATTAAATCTAAAAATAAATAATTGTGGGAAAGTGAAATATGCTGGCATATGTCTGCGATAAAAGTGAACCCCTTAAAGTGGGGCTTTCGTAAAAGACCTTGCTATTGTTCACTGCGACAATCTAGATTCTAGATTATTATACCACAAACATGAACTCTCTATAAAAATATTTACAGAAAATGATTACGTTTTTCTTTTTATTAGTAACGTTTTTTACGGGTGCACGCATTCGCATATTATTATTTAAAATATTAGTTTGAAACATCTTAGCAATTGTTGTTTCTTCAAGGTCTTTATTACTTGACTGTTAAAGGAAAATTATGTATGGTCTCGAAATTATGTATATGTAAATACATTAAAGTATATTGACGAGTTTTCCGCGGAAGTATTCAGCCCAAAGGCAAAGCATTTTAATCGATTTAATTCGAATCATTGAGTTCAAAGAATCTTGAAAATACATAAATACTCTGTTTTTCGAGTTTATGATTTTAAAACCTTAATGCTAACTTTAAAAAAAATCCGCTTACTTCGGAAGTACGCTTAAGGTTTAATGTTAAAACAAAGTCATAATGAATATGCAAATCTCTCACATTTGAGAGCTGGTCAAATTAATTTGGAAAACGTAATTCTAGCAATATATTTATCTAAATATCTTGATACTTTATGGTCGCCTATAAATAAATTATTGTCATTCATAATCTAAAGCCGACAAAGCATGCTTCTGATAGTTCGCATGGTCACATAGCAATAGGAATTCATCATAAACTAAACAGAATGTTTTAAGCCCTCTAAAATTGGATGTTATACCGTGTTATAGAAATATTCTCCGCACTTCTTGGTATTTTCCGAATGACTCACTTGGACTTCACAAATTTTATTACTATAGATGTAATGTATGCGAACGTTTGCTTGCTATACCAAATAAAAAACCGAAGATATCTATCGATTTTTTTTTTTTGGAGTGATGATAGCTTTTGAAATGACACGTACCTTACTTCAGGTCTAGGTAACCAAACATTTCCTGGTTATTTTCGGCTTTATCAGTTTTATAAGTTCCATAAACAGAAATTGGCACCTCTTCAGCTTATCGTGAATTTAAATGCCCCTCAATTGCTCTAACCCAGTTCAAAGCCACGTAACTTTAAATTCCATTTTTAAGTACTGTAAACAAAACAAAAAAGAAAATAATAATAATTGTACCAACCTGGTCAACAAGTTTTTTATCGCAAAACATGTAATAAGTTATATTTGGTGACTGAGAAGATAACAATTAAACAAGACAAAAATGGTATCTGCAAGTAAAACTAGCCATTTTTGTTACAGTTATGAAATTATTTTACAAATTATGGAAAGAGTATTTGATAAGAAACCTTGACTTTAGTTTTTTATGAGTGTACGGAAGCCAGAATAAGATTCAAAATTCATAGAGTATTTTATGAAGATAGGGGCTTTTATTTGAACCATTCATTTAAATTTGAAAAAATTTAAAAACTTCCAAAACAAATATTCTTTTTCATATGATCTATTTACCACCACCTTGATCATTATTTTATGCATCAATTCAAAACGTATTAAACGCGAGAGTCACAAGAAAACTAATATATTATTACCTTTTTTTTAGTGGCCAAAATGGGGTATTCATAACAGCGTCCCAGATAGCGCTATCTGCAGGTCTAGTCATGGGGATTGCCGCCCTGGTGATGGTCATATATCGGTTATGCACGAAACCTCGGTACCTTTCGTAGGTTACTTGAGATATAAATTTGATTCAAATGCTTCTAATACAAAGTTTTTTAGCGTCCGGCATCAAAGAGTCTCACAGAGGCTTTCGGACATTCCTAACACTCGCCGGGAGAATTTCCTGCGGGCCTCGCTATCATCCATACAAATTCGAGTGTTGTCAAGGTTGCGGGACAGACCTCCGCCGTACGACAGCACTGGAGGGCCCAGAACCGTTTCTCAGAGTGTCGAAAGGCAGTCAGTTGGGACCAATATACCAGAAGCTCCTCCGCCCTACGAAGTCCGTGGAAGTGAATTAATTGTAGCTATTTTACATCCTTGCGATTTTAACAGTAGAGTTTAATTTAATTTTACTTCTAGCATACTCACCTCCCTCCTCCATACGCAGAAGTGATCATCAGTCCAGGATACCTGAATCCTTCGTACGCTGAATCAGAGCGCTCCGCTAGCCAAATGGAACAAAATCCGGAGACCAAGATAGTGACGACTGAAGCAACGAAGTAGCTATGACAGACCATATTATTATTATGTATTATTTTAGTTCCTTATATTCTTTTATAATAAATTGGTATTTCTTAAGACTATGTTTTGAATATTTCACTTTTGTAATTAAGAATTCGTAGTCTTGATCTTAATTTATAGATAGTGTGATCAAATTATAAGTCCTTCTTTTCAGGTCTTTGAACTTTTCGTAGAAGTTATAGTAAATTTAGTAAAAGCCCAAAGTTCCTATTAATATTTGAAAACTCTTAATAAGGCAAGCTGAAACTTAACTATCAGAAATTAAACAAATTAATGATATGAAATTATTTAGTTTTAAATATCAAACCATTGTGTAGTCCTTTGTAAATTAATAGAAAATTGGATACAAGGACAAGATTGGGTTAAGGAAGACAATAAAAGTCCTTTGTATTTTATTCAATAATTTTGTATTTTTAAAATTTTAATGTGTTTATCAGTTACTTTTAACTAACCATAAATTATAGTACCATATTTACAAAAAATCATTAAAAAACTGCTCACTGATCAATTTGAAATTTCCATATTAAAATTTCATGTAGACCTTACTTGGTTAAATTATGTTCACTATTACCTCTGACAATTCTACTACGGAACCTTTCACTTTTAGTAAATTTTTTTTTCAAGTTTCTTCTTCGAAATCGACCCTTAAAAATATTTAACACGTACACAAAAATGCTCGCTTAAAACCAATATACGCGCTTGCCAAAATGCTTTCAGCGTCTAGACTTCTTTGCTAAAAGTGATTATTTCCCAAATTTATTTTCTTCATAGAATTTTGTTTCCTTTTATTTTATTATAATACAATCAAACAAAGTCTTGTGTCTAATAATCGTTTACATTATTCTTGTTAAAACAAGATAGAAATGGCTGAATACGTTCACTCGCTCAAATTTAGCGCTTAACTAAGAAGCAAAAGTTTCTAAGATATTGATTTACTTATTTTTTTCTTCACTCGTCTAAAGGACTATCAAATTCGTCCTTACGAGTTGCTTCTCCGGATGATGTTTAACGTCTGGACTTCCACACAAAATCATCAAAGATAGTGTAAAATCGCAGAGTCGTCTTAATGAGCGGTGAGGCGCGGTATTTGTTTAGAACGGGAGGAGTTACGTTAACAATTAGCAATTAATGAAAAAAAAACACTAAACATAATTATGGAAATAAAACAAATCGCTCATTCTTATTCAATTGGTGGGATATTCTTCATTTGCAATGTAAAGCTTAAGAGTTACATCAAAGTGGGAATACAAATTAAAGAATGGATCTACACGAACAGATTTTTTTTTTTTATTTCGTATTTTTATTTATTATTATGTACTTTTTTTTTGTTTCATTTTTTATTTTGATTTTTTGTTTTTTTTTTTTGGATATTTGTCATTTGCTGTGTGACTCTGATCTACTAAAGTTGATTTAAACATTTGAGAAGATTTGACTTGTTACATTTATTTTTACAACGGTTTTTTAAATCTGTTGAATTTAATGTGAAATGTATTTTTATAGCTCCTATTCTGCGCAGATTTATCTTAAACGTATTAAACAAATGAATAATGAATGTTAACAAATTTAAACTATTGTGCATTTGTCTTTAATGTCTTTAAAACTATTGAATGCAAGCATAGAAATTGAAGAAAACACAGAAAGAAATACATCACAAAGAGTTTAGTTTTTAAATTATAAAAATCTGATGTATTTCAAGGATAAAAATTATAATACATAATTTAATTTTTTCAGAAATTACTCTCAATATAGCTTATAGGATTTTGGATATAAATATGCTACTAAAGCAGAAATATACTCTTTGATTTATCCAAATTATATTAAATTGAAAATTACCGGAAGTTTAGTTTGATTTAATGCGTATAAAAGTATCAGTTGAAGACCGTTACTTTTTATATCTAACAGATATTATTAATTTGTTTTAATGTGTCAAGCCCACCTTTTGAGACTATTGCACGTGATTAAGCTATAATCGCAAAATAACTGCAACATTTGGCAAGTCACAAGATCTTTCAATCTATCACAATGATCAAGTGCCTTCTTAACTTCTTTCGATTAATGTGATTAACCTATGAATTTATTCAGATCCACGGATTTGTCTTTACAAAGCGGTGTTAATTGGATTAAGAAAAAGAGGACATCCTAGAAAACAGAATATTCAAGCCACACAGCAACAGACGATTTTTTGTCCTCTAGTTTTTTTTTTTTTTTGTATTTTTTTTTATTTTTTTTTTTATTTATAGATTCTCTATTACACTAATTTTTTTCTTTTATATAATCTATTCACATTTACAGTTTTGCGAGTTCCTTGACGACGACAAATATGCAAAATAATTGTAGTAGTAGTAGTAGTGTTGCCAAGGCGGCTACAGTTCCGTGGCAGCGATCGTACTGTACAGCGGTTCCGTGTCAGTGAAATCTAGTGGCTACCAGGAAAGTATGCGTGTAATGCTCAAGAAACTAATTTTATGAGACACGAACAAATAAATACAAATTAAATGTCTATAGATGAATTATTGTTAATTAAACTTAAGGAATTACAGTAATTTCCGAGTGGGAACCGGGGGATAGGAGTGTTTGTGAGCACATTCAGTGGTGTAATGGGAATTAGAACGAAAAATATGAAACAATTAAGAGAGAGGGAAGGGGTGCTGATTCGGACAAGTGTGAGCTAATCAAAATGCAAATGGCTCGCGGGATGGGTAAAGTAAAAGTAATTGATTCCCTCTGTTTACTTAAATTTAACATTGAAATTACATTTTAGAAATCTTAACGAATTTATAATGATTTAAAAAATTGAACAAATTTCACATATAGCTAAAACATTACTTTATACAACGCCTGAGAGTGTTTCACGACAAGTTTTCGGTTACTGCTGCGCACAATGAGATCGGAGGTTCTAAAATTTTGTTTGTTTGTTTTGTTTTAAATCAGAAATCTTAAAAGGTATGAAAAACGAAAACACAACGCAAAGGTGATCATTTTAGTTTGTTATATAAAAGAATTTGTGAGTTACTTATTTTCCTTTTGATTTATCACTTTTATTTCTCAGCTGAGTCAGGTTGGGGTTAAAGCCAAGGCCGTTCACTAGTTTTATACGGCCGGGCTGGTGGATGTGTGGTTTTTTTTTTTTGATATTTTTTTTTGATTTTTATTAATTTTTGTTGTTGTAGTTTTTACGATCTTCAATATTGCATCAGTAGGAGGGCTGAGCGCGTCAGTGGCCCTGTTCGCAGTTGTTTAACCTTCTCATATCCTTTTTCGTCCTTCGCTTCCGCTTCTCCTCGCTTTAGTTTGATGGAGTATAGTACTTGCCGTTGATGAAGAAGTTGTTGATTTAATGATCTAAGCTTATGCGGTAGATGAAACATGCATAGTTTTCAGCTCATCTTAACACGTTTTCTTGGTGGTCCAATTGGTGGGATTTGTTGCGTTGCTAACGCCCGAAATGCCTCCGCTATGAGGTGCGGATGTGTTGCAATCATGTTTTTCCATCCGACTGTTTCCGTCACATCAGCTGGATGACTGTAACAAAGAGTTTATTGAATAAATTATACTATGTATTAAGTTCAACAAGGAAAAATTAGTTTAACCTTCATCCGTCCGTAGTGTTAATTTTACACTATTTTCTACTGCAATAAATGCAACATATATATGTACAAAGTATGTATGTTTGTGCAAAGAACACAGTTTTACTGTTTATAAGCATTGTAGGAAATTGTAAAATTTGAAAGAATGATATCGAAAAAAAAAATATAGCTAAAATATGACAAAATCTTTTAATTTGTTCAATATGGCAAAATGTGGGACGGATAAAGATTAATCCGTGAACTATACCATCATATAAATTGCCACAAGACCAAGCGCGGTCAATTAATTTAAATTCGATCAATTTCAGCGGCTGGCAAAAGTCATTTTGTATCACATCAGTAGGAAATATAATGACAATAGAAAATGAAACTAATAAAAACTTGTTAATACTAGGAAACGAACTTACGTATTAATGAAATCTATAGTTTGTGCTTTCAACTGATCTGCACTATGGAGATCGGCTAGGATAAGGGTTTCAGCAGCTGTTTCTACTGAAAGGTTGACACACAGCGCTTCCTCACACATCACTTTTAATTTTTCTAGAGCATACTGAAAAACAAGTATAAAAGGAATATGTACATGAAATCATGTTTAAAAATATATCCTTTATCCAAAAACAATCACCTTATCAGCAGCTGCTAGGAGATCATCAGCCATTTTTTCCAAATTAGGAGCTTTTCCAGTGTAAATGAAGCCCAACATTTCCTTTAGGACTTCGTTGTCAACATCGGTTATAGCTACTCTATTCAACTTTCTCTCCTCCATTTCATGTTCAAACATTGCGGCAAAAACGGGACTTCTCGCTGGAAATTTCATTCATTAATTTTTATACCAATTAAATATATTTTTATAGTTTTACCTGCTAAAATGGCTTTATGGGCTTGAAACTCTCTTCCGCCAACAGCTAATGTTACATCACTAAATTTTTCATTATCGAATAAATTTCCCAAATCTTCAGACAGTTTACATTCGGGGACTTTAAATTGAACTATATTACTCTGACCAGAGATATTAACACTATCAGCTACCACGCTCACTTCACAGTATATCGTTAATTTGTCTTCGGGCAAAAGGCCGTTGGCTTCGTCTAGCAGGAAATCTCGCCTGATGAATTTCTTAAAACCCCAATCTTTACCTTGTACAAAACGATACGCTCTGAAAAAGTTTAAAAAAGAATATTATATTATCTTGTTTTTATAATAGATTTAAATTATTTTAAAAATTCTAAAAGAGGTTACATAGTGCCGCCATCCAATGTACTAAAGGCGCTGTGCAGCCAGAAAAATAAAGTTTATGGTTTTACGGCAGTCTTACAGATGCAATGATTTTTAAAACACTTGCTAAACCTTTATTTTATTTTACTAGTCGATAACAAGAAGGGTACGTCGAAAATATTTATTGAGTTGATTCTTTAATTTATCAAACTAATGCATAGACATAAATCCTAGTGATATTATACAACCAAGCGGCTGCAAAATAATGGGGCCTACTCTGCTAATATTAACCACTGGCTTTCGCTTAGCCACTATTATTGTCACTTTTGTTGGATTTCGATCTCGATTTGAAAACCAGTATAAGCTGATTGACCCCCTCGCATAAATTGAGTTTGAGGTCTCCTCATTAAATTTGTTGAAACTTTATAGGAATGTCCGTTTAGGATAAAAAATGACCGATATGCAAAACCAAATTGTTAGCCTTATATTTCTATATTTCCTGATTTCCTGAATGCGCGCTCGTCACCGTCGATAAGTCCAAAAAGATATTTACGTTTAATTCGTTAATTATAAAGATTCTTGAAGATTTTTTAGAATAAAAAGGTGAAATTGTCTTAATTTAACGTATAATATAATTTGTAACGAAATTGTCTGGGAATCTGCAAAAATTATATCTTGTTAAGTAAAATTAAACAAAGTTTTTTTTTACATACATATGTACATATTTGACACTTTTGACTCCAAATAAACACTCCTACAATGTTTTATTAAAATTCGTGTGAAGACCTCAAGCAAAATGTTAGAATTTCGAGGAATAAAACTACTCCTTCAAACTTAAAATCAATCTCAAATGATATCGTTAAGCTATCTTTTATGATTAAGTCATAATTAGGAAAAACCGGAAATTAAAAACAAACTTCGTACTCTTCAATAAATTATAAGCTCATTAGTCTTTTAAATGGACTTGAAATGGAATTAATTCCCTTGAAGGGAATACACAATACAGGAAATCATTCGTTAAAACTTTAAGCTTTGTCCTGTTTCTGATATCACATTCGTATGTTATCCACTTAACCTTTATAGAAACACGAAACGCGAATTTTAAAATGTTGACCAACAATAAAGGAATTTTATCCAGATTCGCCATTGGCATAAATTGATCGGCAAGCGCAGAGATAACGGATAAACGCTCCACTTGCCAATATTAAGCACTTGATGAAATAATTCTAAAAATAATTTAATGTCACTTATAACTCAAAGGCAAATAGTTCCTTATTAACAGAACATGTGATGATGGCTTGAGCGAGTTGCTGGGGATTATTACAGCGGACTCGTAACCTACCTCTGTGATTCCATTGCTTTGGTCTCCTCTCGTTTAGCATTTAAAATAGAAAATTTAAATTTGGCTCTAACTTCTGATTTATTACACGAGACTAATAGTAGGTATAGGGATAAGTAATCTTTGCTCTCTTCATCGAGGCCTTTTGGATTCACCCGTAAACACCTAAAAATAGAGAATTGAGACAAATGTTAGTTTATACCACATTTAGTAAGTATCGCCGGAGCGCAATGAGAACTTACCATTTTAATTTGTCACTAGCACCCGCTGAGAAAGTGGACGATTTCAAAACTTCACCCATTTCTTCTCGGCAAAAACTAAAATTATTTATAGTCCACATATAGCTGAATTTAACAACTTTGACCTGAAAAGAGGAAAAAATATTCAATCAGTTGTGACTTGCGGGCAAAACGTTTAAATTGTTTTTGTGTGGCAATTGTGCGAGGGCATGGGGGAAGCGCTTGCTGCGACTTGCTCCTGATTTTTATTTTGCTCAATGCCGAGTGTTGATTTAACCCAGAAAAGCCCGGATTGGTTCTATTTCCGCCCAATCCAGAAGAGTGTTGATCGAATCAAGTATTTTGCAACGATTTAACAGCTAAAAGAGCTAAAGTGCGAAATATATCCACTGGATACTGCTGAATAAATATCTGTTGGTGTTTCGCAGGAAAACATCAATTCGCCAATGTCTTGAAGTTGGCAAATTTATACTTAATTCGAGTGGGACGTGATGATTTAGTTAATGCAGGGACCGACAATTTAAGAGATTGTTTTCAATACGGAACGTTTTATAGAAAACATTGGAATTCTTCAAATTTTAGTTTACGGGAAGTACTTTGCTGAATTATGTCAAAATTATACAACAATAGTGTAATCTCACGAAAATTAAAAAAGGAATAAATGCAAAAAATACAGAATTCAGGGTCATTTTCATGGATTTTTTAATACATACATAAAAGAGCGGCAATTTCTGATACAACATAATTAAGCTCCCAAATTGATTCGTATTAATCATACGCTGAAAATTTCATTTTAACAATACAATTAATTATTATTCATTTGATAGGTCTTAGGGCTCAAAACTAGGACCATTACTATTAATTCTATTAAAGTGAATTCGATTTGGCTTAACACTTCGCATTAAAAGACGTATTGAATACCTTTAAGACTACAAATTAGAGAAATTAACTTTCCTCATAACTTGTAAATTAAAGATTTCAATCATTTTTCTTCATCATCTCAATTAAACCGAATTTCTACCGAAACCAGCGACATAACTTTCATTCAATCCCTTACATAATGGGAAAGTTGAAAAGATGTAACTAAAAATGGAGAAAAAAATCGACAAAGCAAGTAAGCATCAGTGACTTCATGCAATGATAGACTTCTAAATTTAATGTAGTACCTTTTTCAATCATCATATGAAAAATGCAAAGTAAAGTCCCAAATTAGCTTGAAATCGAGCCGCATGGGGCCACAGCCCACGCGAAATTTCACTTCAACTGAATTATCTCAGCGACGTAACAATTTTTAAAAGCTGGGCTTACTTTCGAGAGTGTGATTTCGCTGCAACACACAGCTCTTACAATTAAATTTCGTGCAGGTAAAACTTTTCTCGAGTTTCTTTTCCCTGTAATTATTGCACAAGTAGCGACACAAAATAGAAAGAAAATTGTTTCCTCAAAGACGGTGTCCCTCGCTGGTCTTTGGTGCTCTGTTTTACAAAGTGCTCGAGCCCTTTCCAAGTGAAATTTCCTTTCTAGAGCTTCCAACCGTACGAAATTCATGCGATGGTGAGGCAACCGGGGGCCTTCGCTGGGTCGATTTCGTAAGTTTTGTTACATTTCATTGTTCGCTACGTTGCGAGGCTTTTGTACTTGTTAGAAAGTGTTTTCGATGCAAAATAGAAAATCAGCTCCGCCGTGCGATGGCTAACTTTGATTTGCTCACCTCTCCGTCGTTAGCAGCGAAGTCGGTGACGATAGTTAGTAAAGTAAAGTAATAGCAGCAGCTAACCAAAGACGAATTTTCTCCAGGCACAGATTACAGTTCCATTGGACCTCAAGATTGCGGACAGAAAAGGTAAAAACGGGCCACCTTTTCACTAAATAGTACACTCGGGTCCGATAAAGTCCCTTATGTCTTATTATAAGTATAAGATATGAAACCGGGTCGGGCCGTGTGATACTAAAAATTCGTTTTCTAGGCGCTCACCGACATCAGTAACTGGCGCTTCAAATTAAGCCCGCAAGCGCGATTTCGAAAGGAAAGTGAAAGTTAACGATATTTTCGCGGGATTTTACTTTTATGAAATTTTATTAAATATTAATACCTTTCGAAAGGGGGTGAAATTTAAATTAATGAAGTAACTTAATTTTGCATAGTTACGAATTCATCGCCCCTTGATCGCATTACATAATCATCATCGAACTGTAATGAATTTCTCTCTTGTTTTCATTTTTCGCAGCTTTTTGCAACCAAAACAAAAGGTTTGCGGTGATAGATTTAAATCGTTGTTATTTAACTTTTTGCAAATTAAAATGTACCTGCTTCCTACTATTTCAAGTTATAATTTTTTATTACAAATCAAATGATTTAGTAACTATGAGAAAAAATGTATCTCAAAAATTTCTAGATCATTTTATTAATTACTTAATTACTTTACGGATCACGTATTTAACCTTTTGACATTCGGGTTTAATTTTTGCCTTGAACAGTGATTTCCAAAAATAAAAACAAATTGCAAACACGCGCCAATTAAAAGGCAACAGGAAACCAATAGAAATTCGTTGCCAAAACATTCTTAACTAATCGACGGAGCTGGAACAAGAAGGTTTCTTACCAAACGAGATTCTCTGCTTTTTGCTTACAATGATCATCTGCGGATGTACTATTTATTTATTAGTCATAAATAGCAGCCAGTTGATTTTCAGCTTTTACGCTATTTAACTATCATAGAACCTATTAAGTGTAATGTATTTTAATCAGTCTTGAAATTAAAATGTTAAGTCACACTGGTTTCGAGTTTTAGATATTCATGTTATGTTTATTTCGAAAAATAAAACGATACAAAAATAGGACTCGATTGATTTAAAGCTGAGCAACTTTTACAGATGTTTTTTTTAAATATTCATACAAATTATGCATTGAATATCAGGAGTTTTTCAGACTTCAGTAAGTATCATAAGGATAAAAGTTCCTTGGAATCGTTCTGATTTGTTTGTTTAGATATACATATGTATGTACCAATCATTAAAGCCCGAAATGCCAAAAAGTCAAAGTTTTTTAAATAAAAATGTATAGTCAAAACCTGAAAGGCGTGTCAGCAAATTGATAGATAGACAATCTTGCATTCAATTTAAAATTTATATTTATGGATATTCATTAAAAATCATCTGATATCAAAAGTATTTTGTACATAAGGCTAAAACCCACAGATTTTTCGAAGTCGCAGAATTTAAAAAGCAGTCACAAAATGAAATCCTCTTCTTAAGCGTAATTCACATTAAAATATATGTGTTTTATTATGTTTAAACACTTAAATTGGTATCTTTTCAAATTGCTTTAATTAGTATGGTCCTGAAGCCTGACTTGTGGAATGTCGACACTCAGTAATTTAGGAGGCCAGTATGATTCAAAGAATCCCTTATTCTTTAAGTGAAGAAAACATAATAGAATTACCTAGAGAATTCCCTTCTTAGTGATTTCTAACTGATTTCTGCCTACATATATATTTCCATCACATTGCGTGTTGTGCATGCAATAAGCATTCTGCATTGAGTGCATTCACACAAGATGAATTCAATTAAATACAAAATCGGAAAAAGTGCAACAGACTCGATATCATATGAGCTCTAGTCGCTGGCTGGTTTTAAGTGCAGTGGCCGGCAAGAAATGTTTTGGCTCGGTGTCAAGAAGCGAACCAGTCTATCTTATTGCGACAAAGATTTAATAGCACGTGCACGCAAGAAAATAACTCCAGAAAATGCTGGTCGCTGCCACCGCGTGCACCGATGATGGTACACTCTTATCTCCGCAATGCCCGCAATCGCTGAAAGAGTCGCAATTCGCGTATTTAATTCAATTAGCGTCGGGCGGCCTGGTGTGAACGTACTGCGCGGCTAATTACACTATTTGTTTTTTAATAAGCCCGCAGACGAGCACGTTGTACTGGCGGGTTTCCGATCTTCTGGAGCTCCCTAAAAAATTAGAAGTACATGTATGAGGAGCCTTCCTTGTGGCACAGTACTACTTACGTACTATGTACGTGGGGCAGACAGACAAACATGATATGGTTCGATGCACTGACGACGGTTCAATGTCCCTCAGAACGGAATGGGGCTGGTGCCTTCGCGGGGCTTGGTCAGCCCATTCAAAAGCGATAACCATGACCCGGCTGTTGAAAGTGGTAAGTGCTACACTTAAAAAAATCCCGCCGCGGTTAACATGCTTCCTCCTCAGGTCTTTCTTGAGGCCAAAAGTCGGAGAAAGGTACTAAATATGGGACTTCCTGGGAATTGAAGGATTCCAATTCCACCTGCCTGAAAACGACTCCTCACCCAGGCCAGGAGCATACTTCTCAATTTCAATTTTAAATCAGATCAGATATATTTTTGTGTGCAGCTACAGTGGAGCTGGTCTGGTGAGCAGCCGCCACTGGAAAATAAATACCTGTTCAGGTGTATACGCGCAGAGGTCCCGTATGTTTTATGGAAATACGAAAAGAACATTCACCTCCGATGGGTTTATAATTGCTGACGATGCCCACTGGCCTGGGGCCTCAATTCCGCCATAGACGAGGAAACGATACCGCCGAATGTAATTCATTGATGCCGGACCTTGAGCGGTTGATTCTCTCAGATATTCAGAGGTCATTGCTTAGTGCGCGAGCGAGCGCGCGCTTTTTAAAATAGAATTCAAATGGACGCGGCATGGCATTTTTGGAGTCAAGTGCGTGCGATTTCATGGATTTTTCTAAGCAATGCCAAACTTTGAAGAAAAAAAATCTTACGCGTGTCGGCGAAATTTTTGCTTTTATTTTTTATTTTTTTTTTTAAAAGTTTTTTCCAAGGACGATGGGAACCGCATCAGATTTCGGTCTATTCAAAATTTACACGCGCAGTAAACCGTCGCTGAAAACTTAATCTAGTTTAAGTGACTTTAAGAATTTTAGTTTGAAATAAAGTGGGCACTAACTTTTAAATCACGATTTATTCAGGGGTCACGGTTATGCTTAGTCAGAACTTTGAAAAAATAATTCAATATGAAGTAGATCATTTAACCATCATATTAACTCAAAAATTTAAATTGATCTGACGATAATTTGTAAAGTTATAAATTTTCAAAGTTTATCAAGTTTTTGAATGTTCTTAAGTTTTTAAACATGAAATTGGTGAGTACGAAGCACGATTGCTCTTACTAGACTTATATTCAATTTGTGAGAAAAATATATAAAACCCCCATACAAACTAAGACACTTGTATCTGGGGCATTAGGGGGATGAAGGACCCTTAAATTAAAGAATATCTCCTTTATTTTTCGTCTAATCCTCACAAGTTCTTGATGAGAGATACTGGACAGTTAAAGAGCTTATATATATTTAAGAAAAAGACCTTGAAGTGATTCCAATTAAAATCATTTATGATTTCTCTGATATCCATTTACCAAAGCAAATCGCACTTATTACTTTGTATAGAAACCTGAACATTCTACCTCTACGCATCGAAGCGTGTGCTAATTATTACATATTTTTATATATTCATTTTGAAGCTATAAGGAATATTATCATAAACAAAAAAATATTTAAGTTTAATAAAATAACAAAGAATTGCAAGTAAGGGTTTTCAATTCTGGGATACATCTATATCTATCTATATCTATCTATTTATACATAAGTGAAACGCGGTTTAAGCGTTTAGGGCTCAAGCTGATGGATAAATAATATAATATGTATAGTTAATGAATTAATATTTCATCACGATCAGCTAGTGAATTCAAATCAATGCTCTAAATAAATTGATAGAATTATCAGAAATCCAAGGATAAATTCGGCTCTGTTTCTATACTTAAATAAAAATTCGTTGGACTTAGCGTTAGAATTTCAAAATTTGTTTGTACACGCTTCAAAGTTCAAATTCCAAATAACGACTTGGTAATTTTGGATTTAAAAAACCATGTTAACAATGTTAATTTAGATAAAAACTATATAAAGGTTATTTATTTCTTACGATAAAATTACAAAAACTCAATCGAAGCAACGACCTAAAAGTATCCGCGTACGTTTGATCTCATTTATTGCTTATTGCTGCACGATCACCTTAGCAATCGAAGACGCGATTTATGAAAGAATTCAGCTTACGATCCCATTTCATCGCGATTCCAAGTCTAAGAATGAAGTGATCGCGATCAATTGCGAGGTCGATCTAAGTTAAAGAGATTCGCACCTCCTCGGCTTTATTGAAAATTTCATTCACGTTTCACAAATGCTTTTCTTAAAAGCGAAATGACCATTCCGTTAAATGTATTTAAATATTCACCAACCTATGCACGATCAAAGTGCGATCGAGAGCATTGTTACAAAATAAACTCACGTACTTTGGCCGTACGTTAAGCACATCTTCATGAAGGCAATTTTATTATTTTTAATATCCCAGCCCAGAGAAAAGACACAAAGTACATTCGCCTGATACATATATATTTTCGTGCTGGGCAAAAATAATCCAAAGTATATTAACCTTACGGAAAGAACCAGAGGGAAAGAGGAGAATAAGAATCAAAATGGGAATTGCTGGACTTGAAAGTCTTAAGAATCACGTCATTTCGCAGTCGAAGAAGATTTCAAAGAAGACCTTTTGAGTGTTTACCTTGAAATCGCGTCACCGTTTATTGAACTTAACACAAAATTTAAGTTGACTCTAACTATGGCCGTACGTGAAAAAAAAGAACGATAAAAAGGAATGATATTCAGTCAAGTTTGAACATGATATTTTCTTCGGGAGAACTTGTGGGACCTTCTCGAGAAGACTGCTTAATATTTAATGTATTTAAATACCAAGGCATAAATAAAGCATAATTATGTTTTGCGCGCAAATTTATGCTGAAGGACATTAAGATAAAATTCAAAATTAAGGGTGACAATATAGGAGTTCAGTCCTACGCGTGAGAATTTAATGATAATTAAAACTTTTACGGTTTCCTTGCGATATCCAACACCAGTTAATAAAATATTGGATGATCTAAATCCTTCTAAAGAAGTATACCTATTCCTTTCTTTTGATATGTTTGTAAGAGAAAAGTTAAAAGTTAAGAACATGTTATCCGAATAGGATAAAAATAAAGTAAAAATCTGAAACTATCAATCAAACCCCAATCAAATAGATTGTTTTCATATTTGGTTTTACTGATAGTACAATATTCGGAACTGTACTACTTAATTATTAAATATTTTTAAGATCTTCAAATAAATAAAAATTTTTTTCTTATACCAAAATTATTTTTGGTACAGTATAGTTTAAAGTTTCGTAAACCTTGTTAAAACTTTTTTAACCTTCCACAAAATTTCAGAATCTCTATTAAAAAATATTTTTCCTGCAATTTCGATTACCAAACATTATCTGTATTGTCTTCTTCCTCATATTATAGAACTAATTATGGACACGAATTATGGGATTCATATTCTTCACATAAGTTATAACAATTTTAATTTCGAGGTATCCTATGGACCAAATTAATACGATAGTTATCGTTACCTACTAATTAATTATTATTATCTAACTAAACTGAATTCACTTGATTTACATGTTTTAACAAAAGCAAGCTTTCCAACAAGACACTAAAAGTCAATAGCAATAAAAAAATAGCTTCAAGAATTCCATGTAAGAACATCACGGCGATCTTGTTTTTTAATGGTTTGTTTTTACTTGACCCGAAAGCATCTACAAAACAATTACATACATTCTTTGCAATACGAGTTCCGACACGTTTGCATTTCCTACAATCGTCTTTTAACATGTAAGCATCGTCCGCGTGTTTCGCAATACAGCGAATTTTACCTAGTAATTAAAAAGTTCAATTACCAATAATGCCATACAATAAAGTCAAGCCTACAAATTTATTTATAATACTGCAAATTAAGACTTTTGCTAATACTACTGCTTCCCACGACAAATAATAGTACTATTATCTGGTTAATTACACTTCAAGCGAGCAGTAGTCACGTGCACTACTATCCTTGAAATCAAGTTCGAAAAATATCTTGTATTTTGAATTCCAAACTTTGCTATAGGCTAAAAATAGTCTGAAGACGTATATTTCACCAAATTAATTTCATCCCGTACAATTTTCACGGGCTGCCAGCAAAATTAAACAGATCAACGATATTTTGTAAATAATTCTTTTTTGTCAGAAAGTCCATTCGTTGAGCCAAAAACAAACAAAAACTCATTTCCAAGTACTTCCTCTGTGAGCAACTTAGCGAGAGATATCCACTTTTATAATAATTCAAGGCTTAAAAATTGAATCACGGAACTGTCTGAGCAAAGCAAAAACCAGCAGCAAATTACTTTAATAGCCTCCCCCTTTAGGCTGGGGCTTAGGGAGGCATTAAATGAAAGAAAAAAAAAATTATTTAATGAGAACAACAAGGCGATCAATAAAAACACTTACCTGTGTGTAACACCAATTTTCAGCAACTGGTGTGTTTACTTCTGGTAAAGGCGGCGACGGAACTCGACTGACCGCCATTGTACTAGTGGACGAGTGCAGATTCGATGAGACTCTAGCAGTCTGGCCTGCCGGACATTCGTTAACTACCGGCAATCTGAAAGTGGAAAAGGGAAATTGAGTGGTTTACTAGTACCAGGACAGAACTTTGATAACTAAGTTTAAACCCAAAGTGGTTTAGCGCTCCAACCCAATGAGGACGTTTGAGAGCCAATCGATATTCATCGAGTTGCAATCCTGTGAAATATGAATTTTCGCTACAAGGTAAAACCTGTGGTATAAAACCTAATCATGTAGCAGAAACTCGAGGACTTTTCTGTTATCTAATATTGCGTTTGCAAGCTTGCCAAAAACGCCGATAACGTAATCCAGTAATTCAATATAAAGCAAGGACACTTTCTGCACTTTGAGGCAAAAAATTTAATTATGTCTTTATAGGAAATTGATACTAGCGTTACATACAAATACATATTTCATTATTCAAACAAGTGACGAATTAGTGTTGAATATTATAGAAATTTTGATTTAACCTTATGTACATGTTTGCAACTATTAAACATTATCATATTATAACTACAGGATCTAGAATTAGAATAAAAACAGTTGTAGAATGTGTAAAAAGAAGGGTACTCTACGTGACCTAGTAGTGAAAGAAAAAACGTATCTTGCTTCCAAATTTAAAATTAATAGCGTATGTAATAGACACTAAATTCTTAAATTAAATTTAATAATATTGATAAAAACATGAAATTAATTCGTTATTCTACTGTATTTCAAAAATTGAAGAAATAAGCTAAAATATTTTCGTTTCCAAGGTGTTTGATCGCGACTAACTTAAAATTTTCCCACTGTAAAAAATTTCGACATATCTAAATACAGTTGCATGATAGTTTAATATAATTTATAAAGATTAAATATTTATTTTAAAACATGAATAGATCTAGGCAATTTTGAAACACACGTTGTCTACTGAATAGCATAGTGTACTCTACAAACACAGATGTTTTATACGAGACAATAGATCGAGAAATATAAGAAAATAACAATTGTTCTTATTGTTTCCAACCGATGTTCAATTATTAAAAAAACACATTTTTGGCAACAACAGCTATGCTTTTATTCAATTTTGAAAACACGGGGCTTATCATCTTTCGTTACCTTTTAAAAAGGTAGTGCATTTTAGATTATTTTTTCACAATTTAAATAATCACAGTTTAACTCCACTGTTTAAACCTGACATTGTGTTTTTCTGAGCAAATGTGAATTTATTTGAAAGTTCTCGAACGATGCACAAATTTGCAATTGCCACACTCGAGACTGAAGAGGAAACGCTGTTCGATTGCAAAATAAGTTGAGCTTATCTCGCCTCGGAGGACCGATGTCAACTGCATTCTCGTCCTCGGTTCTAGCCCCTCACTCCCGTCGTGGTGAAAAAAACAGACAATTATATCCGGTCGTAATCGTCTCTGGGAATACCTCCAGTTTCTGAAGCAGTGCGCAGGATTTGAAGGAAACTGGAAAATGTGAAAGATGTTCTTTCACAAAGGACTGAGGACGAAGGGTCCTGGTTCACGGTTACCTGAGGCTTCGAATGGGATGAATTGGTGCATTAGGTGAGGCATATACCTGTTCAAGGTAAGGTAAGGGAGCACAAAGTGTTTTATCCTTAACCTAAAAGGGAATATATTTTAAAGGATAAGCCCAAAGGTGCACTGTCACAACTGAAAGACAAGACTGTAGTGCAGCTGCGTAGGTTATTTCTCAAAAATTCATCGAAATGCTATTTGACAGTGTCGAGGTTTTGGAAGGATTTCTCAGTTTTGAATTTGGCAAACCACATTCGGACCATTGTTCCACCATTTTATAGAGAAAAAGTATAATGTGTCGGCAATGCAACATTTCAGCACTAATTTTTACCACAACATAAAAAAAAAACATGGATTGCAATGGTACCAATATACCATATGTTTTCCAGCAGTACGGTTCCATAGGCGGCGCTACAACATATCTGTCGAAAACGCTCAGAACTTTTTGGACCACCCAGCATAATTTTAGTAATCTACCTAATATTTAAACGGAACTTTAAAGCAACAACGTTTTTAAACTTCAAAACGACTACATTTATTATTCTTAGAACTTGTACAGGCTCTGTCTGTTTTACTAAAACTTACATTTAAAACTATACTAAAAGTATTCTTCTTCAGGAGACCTGCATTTTTGAGTTCCACATATTTGAAGAAGAGATATTGAAATTTGTTGAACTTCAAAATAATCTTCGTCCATAATGTAAAAATATAAATATTTAAATACCCCAATACTATTTTGGTGTATAATCTAGTTTTTTATATAATATATATTTAATGAACATATTATAAGAACAAAAATTAGATGGGACGATTTCGGGCGGTTTACTTGTTAATACAAAGGTCTAGAAACAAAAATTAAATTTTAAAATATCCCCTTAATTATTTTAAACCCTAAATATAACAACTAAACGTATTACGTGATGTTTTAATATACCTTTTATCACAGAAATTAACAGAACACAACTCCTTAGAATTAGGACATTTCACAAGAAGAACAAGACACATAGGTCCTGAGGATTGTGGGCCATTGTTGTTGCTGCTGCTGCTGGACGCAGGCGAAGAGGCGGTACTAACGTTGCTGCTACTGCTGCCGCTTGTGGAACTGTTGTTGAACGGATCGATCGCGCAGTACGCAGCCTGGTTACAGTAGCAACACCTATGTATCGCATTTTTCTTTTTTATTTTCACGTAAGGATGAAACATTAAACTATTTTAAAACTGAACAGTCCTTCAAACGAAAAATTTAGAAGCTGGCACAAAGGCACGAGTTATATCAATCAATCACTTTCCACACTTAGGTGCTTATGATTACATATGAGAACCGGGCTTTTTATAAATTCTATCTGCAAAAACAATTCATAAGCACTACAAGATACTCGTTATCAAACGTGAGGCGTGTTAATTGCACAAAAAAAAGCACTATAGTGAAACACGCGCGCAACACGATTAAACTCTTCTCAAGTGGTTCGAAACGCGCCACCTTGACTCGGGCCCGACCGCAGTTGTTGGAGGATAGGCAACAACTGAAATTCGACTTGTTTTCGGGCTCAGCTCAACCAACACGGGTATTGAGCACTTTTCTTCTGCCTTTTCTTTGCCCAATTCTTTTTTATTTTTCCGTCAACTGCACATTTGGGCGGTCGAAAGACTTCTTGGGAAGAGTGTGCTCGACGCGACCAGATAAAGGTGAAGAATTCAAATAATACTGAAGACGGACGTAAACAAGGCAGCCAGACTTCGACTGAGTTTTCCCGCCGCTTTGTTTATTTTACGCCCGTACGACAAAGACTTTTTGATTCATCTCGGTGTGGTTTCTTTCGTTTAGGGAAATTCATTTCTGGGGGTCTCAAAAGACGATGATGACGACAACTGGTGTTAGGTTGACTTAAGGCCGCTCTTCAGTATACCTTTCATCCGAGCCAAGCCATTATTGCCTTCAATTTTAGAAAGTACGAACTATGAACGTTTCTGTTGCAGCCAACTCTCTCACCAGGTGAGTGATGAAAAACTTGGTGTGATGTAAGAAAATTTCTCAGCGGCGAAGACGTGACACCACCACAACGACTATAACCACTAGGGAGTGCAAACCACGCACGACATTTTCGAGATTGGATAATAGTTTAACTAAATTATAAGAAGAAATTGAAAACCGAGCGCGATCAGGCACTTTTTTTTTACATTTTTTTTTTTTTTAATATTTCTACGATTTCTAATCCAGTGAAAAGAAAAATCTGTTTTCACCTACACAACTCTCGGTCGAGTGCCATTCGCGAAAGGAAGGACTGCCGCGACTCAGATAAAAACGGCTGTGTTTCACTCAAAATAGCCACAGCATGCATACGAGGCTAATTAAGTTTATTTATTTTCTCAATATCAATTATAAGACATTTCTGACATATTGTACAGCGAATATTTGTTTCAGACGAAATTCTTGCGACTTGCAAAATCCCACTCAATAGCTCAGAGGAAATTTCTTGAATAGATTCTCAAGTGTAGAAAGATACTTAAGATCGTACAATTTGTAACATTTTGCTTCATGCCTTTTATAAATTTTATTTCATATTTGCTTAAAAATTAAGAGCAATTTATGCTGCTCAAATAATGCGTAAATTTTCCATCACGCTGTTTATTTTAATAAGAGATTTCCGTACTCTTAAGATAAATATCAGAATTTACACTTTGTTTATGACTGTTGGGAGTTTCTTATTTAAAATTGTGACATCATTATGAACATATAAAGAAAATTAATTTATACAGGGTGTTAAGTGTAAACATATTTTTTGAACGGTTAGAGGGCAGGATTAGGGAAAGTACATTCGAAGTTAAGTTCCAAAGCAAAGTCCTGATGAATTGACTGTTTCAAATAAAAGATGTAGTGTTTTGAAAATAGACAAAAATAGTAATGTATGTATATTGCTTTTCACATACTTTCTAACGACATCCTTGAAAAATGCGTGAAGCTTTTAGATCCCTGAAATTTCAAATACAATTTTGACAATACTTTTTTCTTTAATTCGCGTTTTATATTATGTTTTCCTTATGAAAGAAATGGATATTACATTTAAAAATGCAATCAATTTTTCCTAACAAAACTCTCATACCTTTTAAACGCAGTCCTAATAAAAATATTAGTACAAGTTTTATTTATTCGTTGTTGTACATCCATCAAAATGTTTTAGATATAAGGATATTTCTAGCAACAAAATATAGTAACATAACTTTATATATAGACACAAGAAATGTAAAGGTTAAAGGGCTGCTATCACATACAACTACATAAAACGGAATTATCGCGTATCCGCTATACCTACCCAAAAAGAATGTTTACCACTGTTCAAACCCAACCCAAAATTTCAAGATTAATGATCAATGCCCTATCTATTTTGGATTCCTGTTTTACAGATACCTGGCGCCAATGACTCAAGACTCAAGAGTGGTAAACTGTATTGGGATTGGGGCTTAATTTGTTTTGTTGCAATTATTGAAATATTTCATTTCCCTTGTTCGCTGCAGTGCTTACTTGAAACACGTATATGGGAACTTCCTTTGAGGTTATGCAAGAATTTTACCTGGACGACAGGAAAATATACAGATCATGGATTTCTCTCCTACCAATGTCTACTCATTACAGAGTTTAACTTTCACAATTACTTTCCCATTAAGGTTTGTTTACCGGGTGAAAATGTTTACGAATTTCAAAAGTAAAAATAAGACAACCCAAAGGGCATTGTTCATCTTGCCCAAACTTTCTCGGGGCAGCGTGAGGCCTTAAGTGGCTTTCATGGTGAGTAATTTAAGTAATGTTCTGAAGGGTTTCTTAAGATTCGTTGATAAGCACAAAAGGTATTGGACCCTATTTTTAATTTTATATCGGTTGTGTTTGTGCTGTCTTTTTGTATATCTTATAATAACGACGAGCTGTTGAGCGGGCAATTTCACCGTCAGAAAACAAGCAATTAAAAGCGTGAAATTGGCATTTCAGAATTACATAAAAAGCGGCTTGAGAAATGAGTCCATAGAGCTGCAAGCGGCTCGACCGAATAAGCGCCTATTGCATAATCGACCCGTCGCCCGCCCGCCGTTCCCGCCGCCGCCGCCGCCGCAGCTGAACGCGACTGATTTCGTGACGGGGCCGCGGTTATCATTTCCGAATTTCTCCGGCCCATTGTTTCCCCCTGAGACTTTCTTCCGTTTCGGAGCACACTTTCAAATTTTACTATTAATTTTATCAAATTTTTCAACGAGTCGAAAATGAGCCGTTCTGGAATTTAAGTGAAGTGAAAACGATTTCATTTGAGATGTGGTCGGAAGGGAAAGGACGGAAGCGAGTGTGGGTACCGCGGACACGGGTGCTGCGCTACAACGCAGGCAGCGGCAGTCGGCAGGCGCTGCTGAGTCCGCCGCGCCGCCGCGCTTGAGACTCCGCTGTCGGAGTACCCAAAATGAACTTGAAATGCGGCACACCAGCAAAACTCGAGAGAGTGTCGAAACTGTGATGTAATTTTACTTTTTTTTCAACAGCAGAGCGGCAGCTGCAGCAGCCCCGGGTACCCCCCGTGCACCTCTATGTAGTTAAAAAACGAAAGAAGAAGAAATAATGCAAAGCAGTATGAAAATTGCTTGGGTTCGCGTCTCCCAGTTTCAATTTCACTTCATAAACGAGGCCACCACGCGGCCCCATATGTGCAGGGGAGAGCCTGCCGTGGCGGAGGCTCCATCGATGATCAGGCCGTGACTGGGCTCCGCCGAAAGCATAAAGGCCCTTACCTAAGAGGAGAAATCGAAATTGGAAATTATGACACAAAAATTTTTGAGGAAATTCTCAGCTCGATGGCTCGAGCGACGGCGGCGGTGGAGGAACATCGGTTCGCCGTGACGAGCCCATCGATCGAGTTGCTTCACGCTTCTTTTTTCTCTCCTAAGGTGTATATCGTCTTTGGTGGAAAGTTGCCAATCGCGCCAAGATGCGCCTTCAGCGGGGCCCCTCAAGACACAGATCTGGAGCCCCATCTCAGCCTCCGGCACCACGGCAATAGATCACATCGAACGTCTTCCTCTCGTGCGGGAGGAGCGACAATCATGATTAATTAGAATTTCAGAATATTTAAGAGGCTCGCTGCGGACGGAAATCAAGGCTTGGAAAACGATACCTCGAGCGGTGCGTGTCGATCCGACTCGACGGTGAGGAAACAGCCCCCCGCGCCATGCCACCAGCTTTTCTCATTTCTGAGTCACGATTCGGTGATCATTTGAATCGTGCCTCCTCGCCGCCTTTAAGATTTCTTTCGCTATAATTTTTGAGACAAAAGAGGTAGGTATTCGGGATAATTTCGAAATGCTCGCTCGCTACTGGCTTCTTGATGATGATAAAGTGTATCAGCGACCAGAGGCAAATAGGGTCAAGCTTGAGGTAGGGGAGCGCAGGCCGCATATTTTGGCATATTAAAATGTTATTTGGGTTAATAATATTTCAACAAGACGGTGACTTCCTCCGGTCCCATTTCCGCGCAAGTGTGCCTCGTGTTTTGCTCGAACTGCACAAATTTGTTTTGCAGCTCAATTACACCATCATACACGAGTAAACCCGTGCATACATGGTACAAAGAAAAGCAATGAAATTGCTTAAAAAACTTGAGAAATATCTTTTAGCTTTACATGTCTTCTACTTTATATTGTACTAGTTTTTACGCGCGACTTCGCCCGCGTTATACATATGAAGTTATAGTTTATGTCCGTCATTCCTTCCCCCTTATAATTTAACAATTCAAGTCTTATCAACAAAACAATTCATGAAGTACCTAATTACATTTCCATCTTACATTTACGTAAAGAATTGCAATGACGTCATGCCGAACGATAAAAATTAGTTTTTTGTAGAACAGTTTACAGTTGAAGTGTGTTCACTGTGTGATTAACTATATTGTTATTACATGGTGAATTTTTAATAAATTAACATTAAAATTCAAAATCTTCCCCAATCTCTTTTAGAAACTTTAAATGTATACTAAAATATCCTAATTCAGAAATTCGACACAATGTTTTTAGAAACGTCGTGTAATTTGCAGCCTAAAAAGTCCTTGGATTTTCTGATTTAGCAATAATAGCATAAAATCGTGTTTCTTTACTTATCTTATCAAGAAATACATATCTAAAATTAAAAAACCTAAATTTTTATTTAGATATGTACGTTTATTAAAAAAAGCGCTTTCTTAAAAGGCCATATATAATAAATGAAATAACCTACTCTAGTTATATTGTCCATCAAATCTCTAAGGTCAATAATTAAAAAAGTGCAAAACCTCGAGACTTCAAGCATTATCATTTTATAAAATGTTATAAATTGCCGCCACAAAGCAGCAAGAAAAAGTGATCTTAAGTTCACATTGCCTTCGTATTCGGCCGATAACCTTTATAATTTATGACAAACACGGGATAAAGGGAATGAACTTAAAATTTACTTACGATTCCTTCTGCTACCACACCCATACCCTTTTTTTTCGCAAATCTTATATTCTGAAGAAACACGTTCCGGATTGAAGAGGCCTTCGGAGCAGCAGAAAACAAAAAGTTGCGCCCACATTGACTGACTAGAACCTTTTTCTAACAAAATGCTCAACTGTTGACAAAACAGGTCATCAGACGTTCAAGGTAAGAAACCGAAAATATCCTCAAGGCAGAGCAGTCTGCTGATCGCATCATCTTTTGATCGACCTTTGGGGTGGAGCTGCTGAACGCTGGACACACCGCCAAAGATTGCACACAAGCTCAAATGAACAGGGCCCTTCTAGCTCCAGCTCCCATCCGCCGCAGTATTAATCACCGCCAATTTTTCGCGAGATTTATCAATGCGTCTCGCGATTGAATGACGCCCTTGAGTTGCGAAAAAATATTCACACAACGGCGAAATGAAAAAAATTAAAAAAAAAAAAAAAAAAAATAGCGATCAGAAAAAGATGGCTCGTGTGCGTCGCTCTATGGCCTGCCCAATTTTTTCGTTGGAGCCATGGGAGCCGCTAGATCAGGCGACGTCTCATGACTCCCCAGGCGCACAATGGGACCACTGGAAAAAGTGACCTCGAAATGATTTAGCCAAATCTGCCATGAGCAACAGAACCACCTCCAATTTCGGCTATTATCAGCTGAGAGTTGCCCCAACAGAGCTGGTGGTGATCGGAATTGATAATCACAGCCAAGCCAACAATAGGAAAAAAGATTTGCTCATGAGCTAGAATCCGCTCAGAACACCGGAAAAGCGTGTTTTCATTTGACTTTGGATATATGACGTCAGACAATGTCGTTCCACGCTTATTTGCTGCCTGAAGTAACCTTGGCGATTTCAAGGTGCAATCGCAACATTGTGTGTTTTACTTCAACAATATGTTTCTATTTGCAGCACGCACACTCTGTGCGCTAACAATTATCGTAGAAGTCATAATGACACTCATATTCAACGCAAATCACATATTACGGAATGCTTTCTAGATGTGCGCTTTCTATAATTATAGGCTTAGATGATATAATTGATAAAAATAGGCCAAAAATGCCAAACATGTTGCTATATTATAGTCTACTCTACAGGCTAATCAGCTCTTTAGGAATTATAAACTGTCGAAGCATATTTAATATAAAACCTTCTAAGCGAAAAATCATTCTAAACACACAGTTTCATTAGAACCTGCTATACTCTATACTCTTCGATGGAGATGTTGTAAACATTACATTCTTAACCTTTATATCATATTCAAATTTGAAACATCAAACATGTCTTTCTTTCCAAAATTGCGATTACTTTTTATGAATTATTTTACTTTGCAATAGTCTCTACAGTTCAAACTTCCATTTATATTGCGATATAAAATTCTATGACTCATTAATCATTTGTTCAAAAACCGTATGGATGGAATTTATATCAGTAAAATTTTTAAACTAAAAATGTTACTTACAATAGATTCTATTTATCTCTGGGCTGAATATTCTATTTTCACTATCAAATGCAATATTGATTCCATTTGGTATATAATTTAATTATCATATCGAATTATACTCTCTCCGCGAAATCATCTCCGATTAAACTGTTTGTTGGCATCATCGCACGTATGCGTCAATATTTAAATGTCCTTAGAACATTATTAATTCTTTCTTCAAGGCGAAGAGCAAGTCTAATGTTTTGTTATAAAGCAGAGTTCGGTCTCTAAAAGCAATTGCTTAGTGTTCTTCAACGGAGGCGCGATCCGAGAGCTTTGATGTTATCAAAATTTGCTGAACAGAACGTGTGGAAGAGCCATTCATTTAGCACATCAACGGCCTTCTGAAATCAAAACATTTCTATCGCAGCTCGTAGTGAGTAAACATCTTGCCAATTAGGAGCGGCGCATAGCAACCAATCAAAGCCCGAATCGCAATTTTCGTTATTTATGCTTTTCGTCGGTTCTGAGAAGTTCTATGTTAACCCCCAGAATCCCACGGCTGGTTCGTTAAAAATTCAAAAACGGTCAGCTGCCCATAGAGGCACTTGATCCGGATAAAAAAAAAGGTGGTAAATTATGTATATAAATGCGACATAAATAAATAAAATGGCACCGGCCCTACTCGTTTTATTTTTAACAATAAAATACTTAACAGACCCCGAAATAAGCGAGGAAATGTTAAACTTCTCTCGAGAGGCTTTAAGCATCCTCTAATTCAATCTCGCGTCAATAAAGAATGTTTTCATTTCAACCTTGAAGAAAGTGGCCACAGCCCGGCAAGGTTCTAGAGCTCGGATGATGTTATCTTATCGAACATGGCCAAATTTGAAGGTTTCTGTGTGGTTTGTGTGTTTGTTAGGGGCCTTGAAGGCTGATAACGTTCAAGCGAAGCACAAAGAGAACTTTTCCTACTAAAGAACTTCGCGCCTGTTTTCGTGTAATTTAATATGTAAATAACCATAGAGCAAAAACATGCTAATACTTATTTTTTTTCTAAACTGTTATTGGTCAGGTGCAAACATCACTGCTGCGAGCACTACCAAAAAAATCACATTAGTCATGGTAAACCTTTGAATTTTCAGTTTGATAAAGCGTTAGGCCTTGTTCTGTTCAACTATGAAAGTAATTCTATATAACCCTGCAAACATGTGAGTCAGCTAAAGTGCTTTTGTGCCCAAAAATTGCGTCAACTGTTGCGTATACTTTTAATTTATTGTTGTTTTCTGCGTCTAAAATCAGTTATGGTCTATAGCAAATATAATATATTAGTAACTCAGAAGAATGTTAACTATAGTTATTTGATGATTCTTGAAAACAAACGTGAACACCTATGTGACCATTTACCATTCTTAGTTATGACACACCTTATCAAATAGGAAATATCAGGGAGATAATTAGAACGATTTCAAATAAGTTTAAAAACATCTACACTTTTAATACACAAAAAAGAAGAGCTACATATATTTATAGCTAATCTAGTGGAAAAGTGAGAAGCTTTTGGCGGGCAAGTAAATACATCTAACAGGCAGAATTTTCTCTTGGATATAATTCACACTTCGAGTTTGCATCGAGCGCTTTTAAGTGATCGCAGAAGTAAGAAACTTTGTCATCGGTAGGTAAAAACTGACGGTTTTTACTTACTAAAGCCATGTGATGAATATGGATTATGAAATTTTTGATTATAATCCCGCCACGGTGCTATTGAGTCTTGCCACTTAATAAGCCCTCGTGGATTTTCCCTGATGGCTTTTGATGACCACCTCCCCTCAAATATTCTTAAAGGTTAAGCTTCCATGAAAAAAGGCGAAAAACACTAAGTATTTTATTGTTTTTGCCAAGATCAGAATTTCTCTCATCGACTGGCCAGAGTGGTAATTATTATTATTTTTACTCTCTCTTTAAGAATCTATTAAGGTCCTGTTCGAATTCAAGTCCTCGTCTTATTATTGTTGTTATTTTTTGAATAACAAATTAACTTTAAATATAAACCTCTTAGTTTCTGGGAACTACCAAGGACCACAATACAAATTTCATCTTAAAGTTATTTACTAATTTTTATTTGAGGGCATTTTTCAAAATTATTGGTTTATTCAGGTTTTAATTAAATCTACAGATTAATATAATTTATGTTTTTTCTCGAACTCAATTATAATTGAACATAGAATAATTAAACTGCTTTAGATCTCGTTAAATCCTTCAGCTAAAACAAAACTTCTCAAACAAGGCGATGTAAACCTTGCCACCTTTCCTTTTCATTTCTTTTCCTTTTTTCCATTCAATCAGAAATAGGAAACTAGGTCAATCCAATCAATTTAATTTCTAGCATGACCTCGCTGTCCCTGTACAATCAGACATATTAGGTTTTGTGTTCGGAAAGTCCTTCTGCGCCCTGAAAGGCAATTGAAAACGGATAAGCCCAAATTAACAAAAATTCGGTCGAAATGCGTCCTAAACCAAATAGAAGAAAACACTGAATCAATTAGGGGAATAACAAAATGTTTGATTCTACCGATTGCCTTCAGAGCTTTTGCGTGATGGAATCGTTAAAAGCGAAAAAAACGTATTGAAACTAGATTACGAAATTGAAGTATTTCGGGAGAAAATGTAAAAAGTGACAAAATGAAAAGATAAACAATAAAACACTATCTCTTACCAATACTTTGTTAGATAGCTTCTTTTATGTGTTCAAGTGCTTACCTGAAAAGAAAAATTGATAGTATTAAAGTAAAATTTCAACTTTATATTGTAATTAAACCTATAATACTAATAATTATAAAGAAAAAGCTTATGATACTACAAGAAAAGCTGATATTTTTAAAATTTAAATATGCAAAACCTCTACCGAAAGATGCTTGTGCCCTTATGCCTTATAGAAAACAAGCATTCAAGCGATAGTGTCACTATCTCCCACACCAATCGGATTTTTAAAAAAAGCTGCAAAACAGTTGTGAACAACTCGTTGCCTGCAACTTTTAATTACGAAAACATGGGGCTCTGCATTACGCACCCACTTGATATTATCACATGAGGAAGCAAGCGCCACGAAGGTTAAGTAAACGTCTTAATTGGCGGGTTTAATCAATACGAAGACGACACACTTGATGAATGTACTCCCTCCGCTCAAGATTAGTTAAGCAAACCCAGGCGATAAAGATGCACGAGGGGACTAAGCACGCCGCTTGGCCTATTCGAACCGCGCATTTTTCCAAGCAGATAAAACGGCCATAAAACAAATCGCTTGGCAAACCTCGTAAAAGCGACCAACGAGCGGGACGCTGGAAGGTGGTGTGCTCCAATGTCAGTAGATTGCAATTAAGATTTTATTTTAGTAATTGATTCAGTGCTAAATGACCCAATAATTGCTGATAAAATCTCCTTTATTTCATGGAGCACAACAATGTATGGATTCGATTAATAATATTAAAAAACTAAAGGGAATATTACACTGCCTAAGATGTGTGAACAGTACACCGGAAGCAACTTTCTTAAATTCGTTGTGAAGGCAACACCCTCACCTTAAGAAGTTGCCAGGATAATAAATATCAAATTACCTTGCTTATGCGGGAAAGTGCTTCGGCCGGATGTGAAATTTTAATTTCCCAACATTTGGAGAGGAAGAGCAAGAGAGGCGACCATTGACACCTGCCGCCTGAGTTATGTGGAGTACAAATTACATTTAATCATCATTTAAGAATTATATTCTTTTCTTAAAAAATATTTGCTCTAGCAGATGTACCGAAGGAGTGAATGTACGATATGGTGTAGAGAGATGGCATTTTATATACAATCTTATTTTTTTATAAAAGTATGTACATAGGTACTTGCATAAATATTAAGATAAGAAAACAATCTAATGTTGCTTACAACTGATGCAAAATCATACGTTCAAGAAAATGTTGCTTTGAAAAAATCTTAGAAATATTTTGAAAAAAAACTATGTATGTTAATATGTATTAGGGACTTTTTAAATACATAAAGAGAGTTTTCTAAAAATGTATTTGATTTTTAATAATATCTTATTCCTTAGGATATTAGATATAAGCTGGAATAGCGATTCTCAAATAAACCGAAAAGAAATTGGTCAAGCCCTAAGGAGTATACCTATCTTGTTTAGCCCTAGAACATGAAGAAAAGGCTTTGTTTGATAACCTGTAACATCACGATTCTTCAATCAAATTAACAAAAGATTTTTGTTATACCCTTAAAAGGAAGTACAATAAACTCCTGTAAACGAATTTTATATTATATTTATGATTTTTTAATAAGTTAATTGAAAAATTAATTTTTTTATGTCACCAAAGTGGCATTACCTCAAGCTTTTTCGAAAAATTTGTATACCGATTTGATAATCTCCAAAAAGAAATAGATTAGCTTATTAAGAGCATTTCTTTTAAATAAATAATTTTAAAATATGTATATTCCGTTTTTCATACAAGTCCAAAATTCTGGAAGAACAAAATTAATTATAATGCTTGAACATGTACTACAAATTGTGTTTTTAAATGAAAACATCGTTTACATGGAGCCTGCAGGATATTTATATATGTAAATGTGAATTCATATATAAAAGTCATAATATCCTATACGAGTTTAGCTTCTCCATTTGAAAAGTCCACAAATCGGACAAATTCGCCAGCTTTAACATCATCAAAATTCGACTGATTTCGCACTAACAAATTTTCCATAAACTCAATCTTTTTTGCTAGAATTTGCAATCAAGAAAAACGTTATCAGACCATTAGCGAATACCTAAAGTACAATAAAAATCTAAATTACGGACCCCGAGACAATCGAACCCAATTTCATTTTTTCCTCTTTATCAATCCCATAAATTTATTAAACAGAAATAGGCTATATCATTCGGGTTACAAATGTGGAACTACTTGTGGAGATAAAACCAATCAATAATAATTCGTCGACAATATCTCTCACACAAATCAATTCGACACACATAATTTCGTTCAATGCCTCATCTCCCACGATAATAATAAAAAAATTAAAATAAAAAATCGTTACTAAGGAAAAGGTAACAAAAGGTTAACGTGAATCAAATCCTTTAATGGAAAACCTGCTTAATGGGTGGCCTGTTAAAGTAGCGTTGCTTTACTTAAACCAGGCAGCCTCCTCGTTTTTCTTTGAGAGTTTCCTAAGTGTAAAATCAGTTATTTATAATATCTCCTTGTAATCTGTGAAGGCGGAGGATTGTAGAAGAAACACGGCAAGGACGGAAATCTCAGGCGGCTCCGGCATACGCACACAAACGTATTTACCTACCGCAGTATCTGCAGATTAAACAGAGCATACTCTGGAAGTAAAATGATCCCTTCTGCGGCCGCACACGAGCAAAATGTTTTTCCCTAAACTGGATTAGGGCGGAGGGAATATTTTTTGGGTAGAGTTAAAGTATGCTACAAAAATTACACCACGAAGGTTGTTTCAGAATTAAAGGCAGCAATTTTCATTTTTTTCCCCTCTCGGAAGTAATTATTAAATTCAGCGAAACAACGGCCTTATAAAGATAAATGAAAATTTTAATTTTCCAGATAAATTTTGTTGCTCACTGTTCTACAAGTTGCCCCCATTAGGGGACAGCCCTCTTCCGCTAAAGCGAAAATCTCGTATTCTCTGATTCAATCTCCTTTATCACCAATACAGAAGGCAATTCTTCCCTCTGGAGGTGGTAGCGGAGGAAGAAGAGGTTTGGGAACATCGCTTTCCTTATCCCTTTTGGAGTGTATGTACCTAGTATCATTAGGGGGGTACCTCTCACCTTGTCGTCAACAAGGAGCGACTCGATTCCTAGTCCTTCTGGCATACCAGGGAGAAACTTTGTGGGACGTGCCAAGTATAAAACTGATGCTGAAGAGGAAAATATAAAAAATGAGTTTCCAATCCTTACCACCGTAGCTGTTGTCGTTCCCACTTGATTCAAGACTTTAGCAAAATGGGGGGATTTTTCAACGCTAGCTTCCCTTAAACTTTTTGAGTAAAGGAACGATGGAACAAAATTCACGGCAACATTGTCTGTTATTGAATTTCGATTTGGTTGTAACTTTCTACGTGTATTTCGCAAGCATCATTGCCATCAAAAGTGGAATTATGAAAGTTCTGCCAATTTATAAAAGTTAAAAACCGACATTTTCCCTAGTCACTAGGTATATCGATTTTGTCAATTCAAAATGTTAAGAAGGTCGAAAAGAATAACAGAAGACATATTTGCGCAAGTACCTAATACAGTAGCTTCAATTAATTTTTAAATACAAATTATTTGCTTTTCATTTATCGCTCCAACATTATATGTAACTTATAATTTATAAGTAGGTATAAGAGAACAGAATTATCAATTTTAGGCGAAGAAAGCAAAAACATAATGGCACTACCCGGGCCATCGTATGATATAATCTACACTCTTAGAAATTTTTCCTGACTGACTGATTCGTCAACGTCAAGTCAAAACCGCTGAAGCCAATTACATAAAACTTGGACATAAGATTCTTTTGTCATGCACCACTGAGAAAGGATTTTACGAAATTCTTCTCCTAAGGAGGTAAATAGAGGATGCATGTATGAAATGAAATGAAAATCCTTCATTTTTTAAGATACATATATCCATAAAAATTGATATTTGACCCTTAAGTTACAATTAAGAAAGACGTATTTCAGGATTTTTGAAATTTATTCCTTAAGGGGGTAATATACATACATACATATATTAGATAGATTATTTTTGTAGTAAAAACCATGAAAATTAGTATTTAGCCTTATAGTTAGAAATAAAGAATGGCGTGTTTCAGCGTTTTTGGAAAATCATGCTCTAAGAGAATAAAATAGGGGATGAAATTTTGTATGGGAGTTCCGTTATTTTTAAGGTTAAAAGCATAAAAATTGTTATTGAACGGTTTATTTTCCTACAACCCTTGATCATGGGTATTTAATTTCAAACAAATTGTATAAATACCAAATTCAGACAAACGTTCATCGCCCATTTTATTCCTATTTTATTTCTATTTGTATTTGTTTCAAGATCCACGCGAAAGAAGCCGCAGGGAGAAAGCTAAATAATTCCTTTAAAGTTCCTACTTTTCTAACAAACTCATTTCAGTTAATTCAATTAATTTTTCAGAGTGATGCTATAGAAAAATCCAAGAAAAGGGCACAACTTTGTTATTCAAATTCGATCTCTGTCTCCAATTTCCTATATTTCAGATGAACCTATTGCAGTATCAATTGTACGTTAAAATGTATTTCTGGCAGAGTTTATTGAGGCAGGGAAAAGCTTTCCTATCTTTGTATGTTAGGTATATTTCCCAGAAAAATATACTGAAATAGGAAATACATTACAATAGAATTCTAGTTATTCGCTTTTCACTAGAATTTGAAATGCATATAAGGGAGGAAATTACCTCTGGTTAAGGTACGCTGTATTCAGTGAAAAAATGTTTAGAGTAACCGACGATATCTTCAAAATAAAGCTACGTCATTAAAAAATATAACATTCAAATTGGTATATCCGGTTATTGGAAAAAAGAGTTAATCAAACTTATAAGGTGAATTAATATTCCCAAAAAATGCTACTCATTATAGTTATTATCAATACGATAACCACGACAGTATTTGAACAGGCATTATTTAAGCACAGTAAAGTAAATGAATAGCGAGTACAAGTCTTGATAAAACCTTATCGCATCTTCCATATCAACCATATAGAAACAATGAAATTTTCCAGATAGAACTAGACAGAATTGAAAGACCTTCGCAATCTTCAGGCGCTTACAAAGTATATAACAAAGTCGTCGAACTGAACTTGAACTCTCTACGAGTCGCAACTCAAAATCAAGCCAGGAGGAAGACCTCCATCAAATCGGAGCACGCATCCTTATCGTTCAACTATTAAAGTGTGATTCTCCTTTATTATACGCTCGAAGGGACGCTCATTGTCGTAAACATTTTCGGGGCCAATCGACTGCCATCTGCCGATGCAAAATGTCTTTTATCACTCTGCCCGGCCAGGGCTCATGGTTCAATAGCCTTCGTGTGCAGCGCAGCTCAACGTGAACTCACCACCGCCACGTACCGAGGACGTTCACTTGCGGGAAAACATCAGATGTAAGTGCCAACAAAAAGTATTCAATGACACCAAAGGCGGGCGACAGTCGGCAGCAGGGAGCACAGCCCCGGCACACCGCACTTCGACTTCCTTCAGCCATCCACCGGGTTAGTTAGAACTTCCAGCTGGCAATGGCCTCGATGAGCATAAAACTAGAGGAGAGCCCAAGACAAAGTCCAGCGCTAGGGCAAACATACAAATAAATGAAAGCACAGAAAAAGAAATTCGCTGAATCGGTGCCCGCCAACAAACGACGACGGCTCCTATATAATAATATACTATAATACTATAATACTTAATACAGGAACGGACAGAAATGATGCGGACATGGCTACACATGGAGCGGACCCCGGACGGACGGTGAGCCCAACTCCAAGTTCCAAGTCTCGTAGAGCGTCTTCGTCCGGCTTGGTCAGGCCGGGCAAGTCTAGACGTCGAAAGAAGGAAGAGCAAGTTCACAGATTTCGGACCGATTCCGACACACCGCAGGCATTGGTCGGTCGGTTAGTCAGTCCCGGGGCCCCAGAGCCCGACTCGGACAGCCAGTGACCATAATATGTTTTAAGTTCATGCACTCATCAGAGACGTTTGATAGGTTGCAATTAATGTTTAGCACTTTCTGTGCTATATAAAATGAAAATCTAATTCAATTTGAATTCCCGCGATGCCCGATAGTTGCAGCGACGACAACGCCGCCGCCGAGTACGGCGGATAAACCTCAAGGCGAGTCAGTCAATTACTCCGGTCCCGTCGTCGTCGATGAACAGAGAATTAAAAAAAAAACCCCAAGGGCCCCACGCCATAGTGCGTCGTTGTTATTCGCTTGGAAGAAGGGCCCCTGGCTAGTGTCCGACGGTTGCGAAGGCTCTTTAATATGTGCCCCAGACAATGGAGGGGCAGTGACCGCTTTGTCCCACCGCAATTAGCACTCTAAAAGCAACCGAAAATCGCCAGTCGGTTCGTTAGTCTGACGGGCACTGGAACATGTTACGGCAATCGATCAGAATTTCAAGGAGAGAACTATGCACAGAAAGGTGAGTGCAAGTTATGTCGAAGAACAGATATAAAATCCAGTCCATTTCGAAGGCTAGTCGATAAAACATGGAAAATATAGGTACCTTCTATACAGATACAGCTTTTAATTGGATGTGCTTTCAACTAATAAGGAATTTATAATTTAAGCGCTATTCACTTTCGTACTGTATGGTTGTAAGAGATCGTTTACTCTATCTGTTTCTATAAACAACTACATATAAGTATTCATTTTACACTTGATACAGCGATAGAATAATAAATACAATAGGTACAGGTGAATTTGTAATTTTATAAATCAGATAAACAGACAGACAAATTCATACATAGAGAACTATGAAACGCATACGACAGCACAGGCAGACAAACCAAATAGATAAATAAACTACTTATGTGCACAACATTAGCACGGTTTGACGACTTTTCAACATAGCTTACTTGTGAAAACACATTTGAGGAGCTGGCGAACAAAACGGTATAATTACATAAAATGAAATTTTACAGGAGCAGTAAAAAACTGAATGACATACTTACAGTGAGCTTTTGGCGGCGGTTTTAATTTATCTATATGTAGTTTGAAACTTTATTTGACATATGTTAAATCCAGATTGCTATGTCTAATACAACGGAAGATATTTAAATTTGTAAAATGCAATTATGCCGTTTTGTTTGCAATCGGTGCAATTATTACGTTTTTGATTGTCACGAGGATGCAATTAAGCCCTTTTGATTGCTAACAATAAGTTTTTTGTGACTTAGGTTAGGTCAATCTAAAAAAAAAAACAGTAAATTCGTTTATTTATTACTACATTTCTTAATCAACAAAAAAAAAAAAATCTTCTTCTTTAAAAAAAATTTAATCTAATAAAAGTTTCACTTAAAAAACAAAAAAAAAGGTCACCTAATCCATTTTGATTGACATCTTGCAAATTTGTATGAAAATTATTCCGTTTTGAACGAAAACGCGCTCGCTTATTCAATGCTGTTGAAGCTTTATTGTAATTATACCATTATGATCGAAACCATGAACTTTGGATGCAATTTTAACCCTGTTTTAGGAGGTTTTTATTGAAAATGAGTTGAGATTCAAATTCAGCGGGCCCAAAACCTCCGGACCGTAAAAAAAAAAGGATTTTGACCGGAGGTGTAATTATACCGTTTTGTTCGCCAGCTCCTCATTTGGTACAATATTAGGTATAATACGGGATTTTATTAATCTCTCCTTTTTCTCTGATTGATAAAACAAATGAGAACATTTCATTCGTTCATAAACAAGTTATAAACACATATCCTTCATAAGTCCGTAAACACCTGTACAAACCGTATTTCCTATGTTGCCTTGCCTCTAAGTTTTGACAACATATCAACACATCCATGATGGCATACAATTTACTAACTTAAAAATAACACCTATTAATATCGAATGGGAATGATTTTGATGACATCAAACAAAACTTTTTTACTCCGGAAACGCTTATGTCCAGCTTAATAATGAAGTTCTATATTGAATACAAATCTACATTGCATGAAGTCCATTTTCTGAAATTCAATATCGTTCGTTCTCCATCATTTTTTTTTTATTTATTTTTATTAAACTCAAAATTGCTTTGAATTACAGAGATTGAACTTGCAGACGGTGTAGGACCGTACTCTGGAGTGGTGGATGCAAATTTAATTTGTGCAATTCAGATGATATTCTATATGTGAGACAGACAAGCCGTTAGTGAACGACACATTTTATGAAATTGCGTTCTCACTGAGAAACATGGCGATGAGCACGTAATAGTTAGAAGATTTTTAGGAATCATGGATAGCTTCCAATGGAGGAAAGGGATATATTATAGAAAATTATGTTGCCATATGCACAGGATAATTATTATATAATTTTATACTAAAATAAGTAAGCCATCTTTCCAACATTTCAAAAATTCAGAAATGTCTAAAATTAAATATGAATTTCAAGGTTCGCAGAAGCCTCATTTCAAGTGTAATTTTATATAAAAATTTATCTCAACTCGAAGCATATGCAGCACTTAACTCAAAATACAATGAACCTTAAAATATACATACATTTTCAAAACAGCGTCATGAAATAGAATCACTACCAAAATTAAAGAGCTGCTATTCTATGTAATATATTTTCCATCAAAATCATGGAATTTTATAGATTATTGAACAATTTAATTCAAAATTAAAAGCAATTAATCTAAAAAAGCATCGAACGCGCTGCTACCACTTAAAAGTTGGAAAGCTCAACAATTAGCTTCACAAAAACTGACTATGTCTAAAGCTATTATTTTCATAAAATTTAATAACATACTCTTACCAAAATCGAAAACTAGTAGGACATACATATGCATCTTTTACGAAAAACTAACACGCGCTTTAAATAACCTTGTTGGACAAATTATACCCCATCGAAAAATAAATTTGAGTTCATAAAAATCAAGAGTTTTTGTTACTTTAAATTCTGCATCGCATTTGAATAAAATAATAGCTCCCGGCCATCAGGGTGAGCCAAAGAAAGCAACAGACCCGTCCGAGTTTCAAGAAAGAAGTATTTAAGAACAATCAGAACTAAGCCGAAAGACGACGGCGATATATCCAGCAAAATATGCCTCAAGGACTTTTTCAATGTCAGACACAGACAGACACATCATGCGGTAAAAACTGCCCGATTCTCGGCGGCATGGCATCTACTGCAGACGGCACGCAGTTTAGAAGTTTCTTAACTAAAAGTTTAATAATTGATGGCTTGCCAGACGGTCGACGTGCCTCGGAATCTTTAAGAGAAGCGACGATTGAAGAGAAACTTTTTATTTTTGTCTGGCTAAGGTGAGTCTTTATTTCAGATAAGTATGCAGCGGCGCGCGGTGGCAGCCGTCTAAGTCATCGTTTGTAAATATTTTTATAGCGCCCTGGCGGAAATGTCACAGCAACTTACGAGGTAGAGGCACAGGCTCTTTATGATTGATTATAGATTTGAGCATGATTTTAATAAGTGTAACTATCTCACAGATCATCTAATAAAGTAAGAATTTAGAAATTCAAAATTTGGGTTGTTCGTAAAGAAATGCACTTACTACAAAATCGCTTATTAATTGGAAATTCCAATTGCGAACTAGAATTTCCATTACCTTCTGTCTAAATACCAACTTGCGTCACAAATTCTTTCACACTACCATTGTTTGGATCTTATTTACTATATTATACCTCAATACCTGGCACTATTTACGCACTGTACAAGTGTAAACACATAAATTTTACGCTATTTCTATTGTATGTCGGAACGAACATGTCGAATATCAGATTCCAAAGTCACTAGAGACATCTTAACACTGAGTTTGAATATTATCAACCGCGTTTTGATATTCTTTTTTCCTACACTCTAGTCCATATGAAGCAATTATATTTATGATGCCTTGAAATTAGCAACATTCTGAAAAGTCGGGATACCTAATTATTAAATTTTTGTAGATACATAATATGTATATGAATGGACAAAACTCTATCCTCAAATTTTTATAACTATGTATAAATAAGTATACGAGTCTGACTCGCACTTGCTTGCTATTTTAATGTTCAACACAATTACTCTTTAAGTTGAACTTATTTGTATTTCTTAGTAAACTATAAAAATAACATGCTTGTGTTAGGTAATTCATTTTTCCATTACTTTTCAATTAGTAATGAAAAGTACCAACGGCAACAATCATTGCAAGTAATACTATATACTGAAATTGTTTCTAAATAATTACTCCAACTAAGTTTAAGAATCATTGGTGCTATAGAATAATAAATTACCTAAATCCTTGATTACCAGAGTTGTCCTAAAACCTTTGAATCTTTGTTTGACAAAATAAGCGTATTTTTATACCTGATGGACTTTATTATGAAGAAAGCCCTTATCGGAAAAACTAAAATCGAATGAAATCTTTAGAAGCAAAAATCAGTGATAAGTGCAACAATTAGTGAGTTGTCAAAAGATTTCAAAGATATGCAGATTCCTACATGATTTAAGTGATGAATTTTCAGCCATTAAAGTTATAAAATTATAAAAGAACAGGATTTCCGAAACCAAAACTAAAACTAGTAAATTAAAATAAAAAATAAAATTAATATCAAATCCCTGGCTATGTCCAAACACCATAAAATGATATAAAATGTGAAATTCTTGAAATGCTTATTAAATTCAGCGAATTTTATTTTCATAATTTTTTTTCAAGTAAGTTTCAAACCTTGACTGGTTGCGTTTAATGAAGACAAGTCGCTGAACTGATCCGAGTGACCCCTTGAAGGTCTCTCTAGGTGATGTGTTTATTTGTCTGAAAGAAGTTTCAAGAAACAAAAATAAAAAACAAATTTTTGTTGGTTTTTTTATATTAAAAAAATCGTAAAGAATTGAAGATGATATAAGTTATTAGACAAATCGTGAGTTCAACAATCTCAAGCCCGGTGAGTGGGTTGACTTGAATATTGAAGCAATACCTAAGATTGATATTAAACGGATCCGATCATTTGAGCCGGTCCTTAAAATGTTAGGGGAGCTAACTGAAAGGAATTTACAATTTCCCTTGAATAATCCAAAGAAAATTTATGGACTGCCACAGTTGTGCTCTCCACTGCATTTCTCCGCCGAATGCACTGAAATTGCAGCAGATGGCCTTCTGTTTCTTCACGTGAGTTTGCAACTGGGGTCTTACTTTCTCTTTTCTTCTGCACGGTTTTGAGCGCTCGGCCACAATTTCCACCGGCAAGTGAGAAGTGAACCAAATTAAAATCGTCAGCTAATCGCCAGCCTAATCCACCTTTCGCTGGGTTGCTCTTCTTCGCGTGCATCGGCCAGATTCAGATAGAAGACGAGGGGCACTATCTCCCGAGTCTTCGGAGGATGGCGGCGGATAATAGACCGACGTTCGGCGTTCGGTGCGCGGTGACATGACAACACCGCTGGAAAAGAGAGTGCACAGTTTCGTTTCGAAACTTACTTTCTCTTCCTCTTGCTTTCCTATTCCGATTCACCTCGCCGCAATCGTTTCCGCCATTTATTTATTGTTAATTTTTAGAATGCCGATGCGCCTCCAGAGCTGTGCCAGCGCGCGCAGATCTCTCGCCCTCCCAGAATAAACCGCGAACTTACTACCAGCTTAGTTTCTCTCCGCTGTTACTTCTCTCCTTAAGTCGGGCGAAATTCAACTTTTCACGTATTTTGCACGGAAATGGCGATTGGAAATTTAACCGAGTTGTGAAAGCAGACTGTCCCACGCAGCCTCTGTTTTTCATATGGAGATACTCGCCGAGGTTACATATTCAAACATTTAAGAGATGAAGCCAGCCGTTCACAAATCGACACACCGCAGATCGACTTTCACAAGTACTTTCCGAACCCAATGCCTCGGACCGTGGAGGGACTTTAGCAAAATTTTAAACACAAGAAAGCTTTCGCGCAAATATTTCTGAAGTTCCTTTCGCTTTTCCTAAAAAATCTTTCCTTATGGATATACCTAACCAATAAGAAAGCAAATTTTCTCAAAATATATTTCAAACCCCTCTAATGGCAATAGCTTTTTTGACATCACACGTTGTTGTAGAATGTTAAAACTAAAATAATTATATACGCATTGACCAACATACCAAAAACAATATACATAAACTGCCAAAGGGCACAAAAATCCAACATTCTTAGATATTATATCACGCGCTATGTTTCTTTAATTTACCTCTGTTGCCTTTTGTATTAAGGTATAAGAGCAATTTAGTAAAACACAACAAAGCCATGTACACAAAGTTAAAATAATATCCTTGAACATTGTTCGAAAAAGGTATATTTAAAGGAAACCACTGACTACTGAGCAACGAGAACTTAAAATTGATTTTGAAATATGTATATGCTCATGGTTATATTTTTCATTAATTGATTTTTTTATTTCAGAACAGGCAACACTTCGTATATAATTAGAACACATTCATTAAATTCTGCAAGGGTTTTGTTTGGTATAATGAATGAAATCTTGGTTGATAGAGGTCAAATCAAATTAATAATTCTCTCCCTGTGAAATGTCGTAAATTTAAGTTTAGGACATGGACAAGGTTTTTCTAAAAATAAAAGTTATTATAAAAAGAAAAAGGAAAAATCGAACCGAATAGACTTTATTTTTGTGAATAAATATTTTTTTCGGCATCTTTAATCGAAAATATGTCGAAAAAATATCTTATCCGGAAAATAATCTAAAGTCTAAGTATAAGTACCAGCTTGAGACTTTTTAACCTTGAGTTCTTTATCTTAAAATATACCTGCTTCAAAAGTTGGACTAAGCTAGTGACTAAAAAAATTAGATTTATGAAAAAAACGTCTATTGCTTTACTCTACAATGCGCCTCTAAACGAGAAAGATTATTAGAATTTTCTTTCAAAACCATTTTTTAGTGTTTTTTATATACATAAGTAGATATATCTTGTTTGTTTCTATTATTAATTCATTTGATGACGAATAAATATCCTCAGGCTTCTAATTTTATTCAGCTGTTAAGTCGTAAGTGCTTAGTTCGACTTCAATACATTTTAATATAATCTATTTATGTATATGTACATTTAAAACAATCTAATTACGAATACTATAGAATTCACTAAAATCTAAAGTTCTTTAATTTCTGCGTTGCTGAAGTAAAATATCGTTTTTTTTTAATTTTCAAAAAGATTGAGGCATTAAAAACGTGTCATTCAAATTTGAAGTCGACATTTGTTGACACAGCTGGAAGCCATCGAACAAATAGATATGTATACATGTGGGTAGAACTTATTGCGTTGTTGAACCCATGTTGTTAAACTTACGTGTATAGAATGGTTTTTTCATAGTATTTCAAATCTTAAAATTTCATTTTGAAACATATCTCCAACCCTACATCAATCAATTGAATGCACAAGAAAAACGGGCGAACGTAACGAAGTTGTAATGATTTAATGTTTTAACATTGTATAATATGAAAACAAGAAAACGTTACTAATTTAAGGAGAACTTAAAAACATATATGTATCTCCATTAGGGCAGATGATATCATACAAAATAATATTTGGAAATGGGGTATTTTTACCTCAGCGTGTTAATAAGGTCACATTCCAACAAAGCTTCTGCCAAATAAATTAAAGCACACCGGTAGTGTATAGAACCTAAAAACTGTTTCGATTACGCAAACGTCAGTTTATAACATATTTTTAAATAAAGTTACGTCACCGAAACCACTGTCAGAACCCCAGCGCGGGACGCGACGGACTCGTGCATACGCGTTATAAAACGAAAAATTACTTAACCCATGGATTGCACCTAAATTGAACAGAGCGAGCTCTGCATCTGCTTTTCGGTAAACATTTCTAGATGACCTATTTTTTTAAATAAAACGAGAAGCACCCCTCGGGTCGTGGTGCCCCGCCGACAATAAGTAAGAAGAAAACTTGCTCGGCTCCAGTGATCCAATTTTTCGTCACACTCCAGGCAGGCGCGCGCTTATCTTGCGCGTGTTTCCCCGAGGCGTGATCACTTCACGTTGGAGTGCCGTCGCGTCGTGCCGTTGTCGAAGCGGCGATTTCCGAATCGACTATCGCTAAGAATCGATTTCGACAAGCGACCGTTTCGACGCGGGCGAACTCCCACAATTCGTGTCTGGACCACGTACCGCCACATCCGGATGCTTTCTTGAGCAATATCGTGATTTCATTCGCTGCCTAAAAGACTCATCAAAAACCTGACAAAAGACCTTGACCCAAAAACTCCGATCAGCGCATTTTTAAAGGTCTACAAAGCAACCACTGCAATGGGTCAGCAAGTAGGTTTGTCGGTCACCAAAATTGTCGCTGTTATTGTTGCTGTTGGTGGTGCTAGTGCTGGTGCCGCCACAGCCGTATTTTGCTCACTGGGTAATTTGGGCATTTCGAGGTGGTTTTCATTTCGACGAAATTTTCACTCTCTCGCAACACGTGATGACCGTGTTATAAACGAAATAGCCGCCGTTGCGTCTCTAGTTGCATTTTGAAAATTGTTTACTCTTTGTTCAACGCTCAAACCTCAGGCCCTGCGCGATTTAGATTGGTCCGAGCGCCGTCAACCCAAATTTATACGATCACTGCACGAGAAATCTGATGAAAGCTCTGAGCCAGAATGGGGCTTTGCTCCACTTTCAAAAGGTTATGTATTGACCCAGTTCCATATCCCGTTGAGCGCTAGGCATGCGCGCCAAAAGGTAAATCATACGGCGGTTAAGTGACGAAAGCGCTCATGTTTCCATATTGGCGCTGATCTCTAGGCTTCGGCGGCTCCGGCGGCGACTGTAGCGTTTTTCGTTATATAACCGCGCAAATCGCCTCTCGCACTTTGCACATTTCACATCTCCCGTCCTCGGCCCCAGTCGCGATAGCGCAAACGCGATTTGTCCAAAATTGCCGAAAGTACTCAGTGCCGCAATTGGGGCTCCACTCAGTCGGCTGCTGCAGCGCTTTTCAGCGGTGCGCCAAATCAAATTTGAACTGCATAATGGCGGTTATCGGAACATTATGGCCGGAGTGATTCATGGGCTCGATAAAAGTCGTTTTATTCAAGATGAGCCTCAGTTTTTATTCATTTGCATACGATAGCTTATTAAACAGCAGGAAGTGAATGCCTTATGTTTTTTCCCAGCCGTTTTCACTCAAATAGTAATTTCTTCAATCTACGAACGAAATATGGCGGCGACGGTGGCTTTGCGCCTCTAATTCATCAATGCCACAGAATTGCGGGGTTATGTCGATACGTAGAAAACTTTCGAATAACTTTGGGATTAGTTAGTACTTGGATTAAAACTCGAGGCTCAATTTTCAGCGCTTACTTCCTGAGTTCTTTCCCAACACACCATTTGTCTTCACCCACTTCTGGCGGATAATTATGAGCTGGATTCAAATTCAATGCGCGAAATGTAACGAAAGAACATTTTGACAGATGATGACAAATTGCAACAACGAGCGTAACAGAAGCGAGTCACCACATAAACTTAAAATACGGGTTTTAACATAAACTAGAAAGAGTAATGATTGGTAGAGGTTAAACACAGAGAGGGCAATTACAGTTGAATATTTGAGACATACGTACAAGTATATAAAAAGAAGTATAGATCATTCTTTTAACCAAAGTACATATATCATTTTACGATTTTTTGAACTTCGGAAAATTTCGCATAGAACTGAAAATTGGTACAGATATTAAATAGGTACTTATATTACAAATGACTAGCCAAAAATTGTTATCGATCCCATTTCTGTTACAAATTTTATTCAATTAAAGTTAGAAAGTCAAAAGTTAGGGTTTTCTCATATATATTATAATCTCTTTAAACGTTAAGTTTTATCGTGAAAGTATTTTATAAAAAGTTTGTAGATTATGCGATTCTCTACAAATAAAAAAGGTCTAAATATTTCTTTCTATTATGCATTTTGCGAACATATTAAAGATCAATTTGCTCATTAAAAAACATGTTTCTGACTAGCCCTACAGTTCATACCCATGGCGAAATTCAATAATCCGGAAATCGATACCGGAATGATAACTAATACGAAAATATATAATAAACGTGAAACGTGAAAATAATTAACAACGCCCAGGAAAGAAAATGAGTAAAGGAAGGGCGTGTTGTATTCTGTGTCACCACTAACAACAGGCGTGGAAACAAAACGCCGTAAGGCCGCCACAATAATCAAAATTATTGCAGTAATCACACAATCGAAGATATGTATATTTGATTGACAAAAACTGTTGCTCAGCTTTTCCGGATTGACCAGCCAGGCACACCTAAAATGAGGTAACCTCGTTACGGAAGGTCACAACAAATACAAAAAGCCCCCGCAGCAATCAGACACGAGTGTTGGCAGCCCTATCTCTCGAGTTCTGGGGTTTCTCTTCAATTAGAAATGTGTGCGCGCACTTAATTGCAACATAATCTCAGATTAATTGTCCGATACTTGAGCGAGGCTTAAGTGTGCAAACCTCCCATTTTTGTTTCATGCGAAGTTCGATTTGCGAAAAAATAAAAAGAGGGAAATGCGAAGAAATGTTTCGCTGCACCATGGCTATGGATTCCGCGACTTGTACCAAAAGCCCAGCCGCACGTGTACACCAACACTAGGACAAGCCACCTTAAGCTCGACTTTCAGGCGTGCATCGGTACGAATTTCCGCTCTCTTGCCGTTGTTTAAAGCGTGTAGATGTTTGGACGCAGCTTTAGCTCAGGAGTAGTTCGTCATACTTTTTATATCAAAATGAAGCAATCGAATTAAGAGAAAAATAAAAGTGAGAAGAGCTGTTCCATTCCAACCAGTTCCGAGCTGCTGCAACTAGCTGCGGAAAGAAGTACGCTCCATCGAATCGAGTGGGGGGACACTTTTAAAGATGGTTTTGTGCTTTTTGCATGAATTAGTGATCAACAAATCGTCAACCGCGAGCTTCCCGTTTCAGGGGCTCTTGCGAGGCGCCTCTGTGTGAGAGTTGATATGGCCTTATCGCCGCGTCAGCGGGATGATGATGTACAGGTCCATGAATCTTGAATGGGAAGTGGGTGGAATAGGCGGAAATTAGCATAAAATATTGCTCGGAGGCTCGAAGCTCACAGGGGGGAACGCTTAGCGTTCGCCTCAAGTGTGTTGCACGCGTGTGTGATTAAATTAAAACTGCCTTTGTTTGTTATTCTTTCTCAAGGCTACTTGTCATTATTGGAAACTCGTAAAAAACAAGACTTATTGAAGTAAGTTGCTTTGCTGTGTTAATATGACAGATCAGGTATTATTTTTGGCAATTTGTCAGATGACGACAGGATTGTTAGATAACAAGGATAAATATTAAAGATGTCAGTCTCTGAAATTCAAAAAATGTTTGCTCAATAGATGTCGCATAGAACTCTTTGAAACTTTTCTCACATATGTTGCAATAAATTAGCTCAGAATCGATTTTATCAAAGCTTTCAAGATTCTATGTTGTCATGACTACGCAGCAAGCACTAACGCTGATGTCACAATTTGGTATTTCAGAAACTATGTGACGTCCGATTTATTTCTGAGTATTTTACTTTTCGATAAAAAAACTGGAAGTTATATTTTGTACTTAGAAGACAATACTTGTAATATGCTTTTATGCAAACTATTTTCTAGAAACGAAATTGCTCATACTTTACGACTTTTTCAATTAGCTTTTCTTCGAATTCCACATTTGGCTTGCAGTGTCAAGTTGGACTGAAAATGACTAGTCCAAAACTAAGCTCTCCTCAAATTTTGCATATAATCACGAGGAACAAATGCATTTACTAATCCTTTGAGATCTTCTTCAAGGTTATTTCCTCATCTCTATACATATAATAAGTTAGTTAATCCCAATTTATTTTTGTTTCATAAGTTTTCCATTAACTATTTGCCATTTTATGAGACACATGTTATCAAAATTCTTTTAAAACACACGTTAGCCTTCAAGTGGTTTGCGTTCATATGCAGACACCTGCTTAATTCTTTGTGTAAAATTATTTGTACAAATGTGCTGTCTTCAAAACAGAACCATCTGCTTTATGGATTGAAATTTATCAGGTTGTTGTTTTCAATCAGTATTTTTCTATTCATTTTATAGGAACAATATACCCACAAGCATATCACAATTGCAAGAAGAAAAAAATAACTTTTCATTTTGTAAAATCATTCACAAAGTAATATTTATGTCCTTGATATTAACACCCTCATAGTATTTCGCACTATACTTCAATTCACTTAATCAAAATTCTTTGAATTGTCTATGGTCGCCTAGATATGAATATTCAGTAAAGGGGCCGACATTAGCCGCTGCAAGTAAAGCACCTCACGAATACAAACTGAGTTTGCCACTATTAAAAATTGATCAAAAAAGTGACAAAATCAAAGAGGACTTTTGACATACTTTATTCAATGAATATTTTAATGCTCCTTTATACCACCATTTAAAATTATTAAACGACTTTCCTGTGTCAGGGCGCATCAAAATTGCGCATGATTGTTTGGGCTGGCACTCACCAAAATATGTGTGATCGATCAACAATAGATAAAGATAAAAGGCATAGCTATCTAAAAATCACTTTGGCAAAATTATTTCTAATTCCTTGATTTTGTTGACGCCTGTTCTCGCGGCAATTGTTCATTAATTAAAGATCGTGATTGCATCAAATCACAAACTTTTAGGTTGCCAAAGTTTCTTCTTCTTACTCAAGGTTCACTTCCCCTGAAATTTTCTCCGCCAGAGGTATAGCCGTTTTTTTTACTGTAGTTATATATTCAAATATGATCACATATTCGGATGCCTGATCTGTAATGCGGGGGCCAACCAACCAATTTGATGAGTTTGCTGAATCATGTATAAAATATAAATCCTTGTGCTGACCTTTTATTAAAACATCTTATAGCTCATAATTCTAAAAGCCCTTCACACGCTGAAATTGCTCTTATTGTCAACAGTTTTTTCATACGTGAGAAATAAATATCGAAAGGTTATTCGTTTTTCTATCTAGCTAATACGTCGGAATTTCTATTTGGTAAGCTAAATCTTTCTTTTCCTTCATATCCTCAAACTTTCCATGAGTTTAAATCGGAGACTACTATGAGCTCGATAGATATATTTAGCTTCAAGGATGATTGTCATTCTTTGAAGCGGGCGCTGTGTTACAATCTCTCTAGATCGCGATAATATCAAATTGTAAATTTGTTCCTTATTTGAAAACGGAGCTATTATAAAGAGAAATGAATTCTTGTGAAATCCACATGCCATACTTTTTAGTAGGCTGTTTTTTTGCTTTTAAGTTAACTTATTTTCGTCTCTCTTACTGCCTGAGCAAATTGCTACTTCTTACTTTGAAGAACTTGCGCTTGCAAATAATTCAAATAATTTTCTAACGGCCTTACATTACTGCATTAATTCATTTTCTTTTTAGAATGGTTTAGGTGTCGAATGAATTTGTATTTTTCTTCACCGAAGTATACCTTGGATTAAATAAAAATAATTGAAGTAATGTATTTTTCAAGTTTAATTTTACCAAATCTAGAAATAGAATTGTAGTTAGGTACTAATGGCCATTTTCACAAACAAATTTTGAAAGTTAACTTAAACACTTACTTTTGTTAAACTATAATTAGTATACAGTTTAGAGAATTTTAATAAAAACTGACATTAATATTACTGTACTCATAAATATGTTGTTGAAAATATAAAGTTTACTGTTAGTTCAAATCCAAAAATAGATCAAATCGAATTAGTTCCAATCAACCAGAACTTCATGCAATCTTCGCCTTAAAGTTAAATTATCCTCAAAGAGAATCAAAGTGGCGTCAAAACCATTTCTGTTGGGTCAATTAGTCAATAAACTAAATATGTTTCTTCCCTCTAGTAAATCGACTAACTGCTACCCTAAGGGGCCATAAACCGTTGCCGTTAAACCATCCAGCCACTGGAGCAATTACTGACCGTGTGAACTGAAATCTTTAAGGTCTGCTAGAACCTAGAACGGGGACATCGTACCTTTCGCTCCAGGGCAACCAATTACGCCACTACTCGTCTAAGCCTTGGCACTGAGCCATATCCCAACCAATAATTGACTCATTTTCCAAATCGAATTACGGGAGAAAATACAGTAATAAATTTAATAAACCTAACTCAAAGTCAATTCAATTTATTACGCCGAAAGCAAGCACCATGAAAACTAAATGTGACCGTGGCTCTGCTCGGGAGCATCACTTAGTGCACCAGCAGAAACAAACAGGATATTGTAAAATGCAATTTTAGACCGGAACAATTAAAAATCCTTTTACCTGAGAGCTTTGAAACATGTTTTCTGCAAACAAGACTATCAAAGGGAGAAAATTTCCGCAAAGCCAAAACCAATTCTCAACTAAGTAAAATCGATTGCATGCACCGCACCGCACCGCAGAACCCATTAGAAGAGTGTCACTCTCAGGGCATCCCCTTTAGAATATCAAGTTCTTTTGCGGTTTTTGTAATATTCGAGCATTTCTGCGCGGCCCACGAGGGACTTTTGGCCTTTTGCTAGAAAAATGAAAGGAAATTACCTTGCTAAAGCCATCCTAACATGAGATAATCCACCCAGAGGAAATGATATGGTATCCACTTTGAGATACTCGCTGGAGCAAAATTCAACGACAAAGGAGGTGATGCAAATTGATTTTCTGGAACTTTTTAGTTTCCCGTTTGAGTTGTGTTCGCGGCTGGACCGTTTTTCACTTTAATCACTTCACCACTTTAACAAATTTTCCGGAGATTTACAAGGGCTCTCATCGATAAAAAAAAATCTCACTTATCGGTTACAGTTATACGCCCGTGGGCAATCATTGTTGGTATATCACAAAAAATCATTATTTCTTTTTTAATCGGATAAACTCAGTTCGGATGAGGTCGTCCCGTCCGCGATGTGGAACCTAAAATGGTTTTCCAGGGATAATTTGGATTTTGTCGTATAACTGGCACGTAGGGTTAACAGGTCAAGGTGTAAACGGCAAGAAACGAAACACACACACTCTCGGGCGCCTCTCTTCAGTTTGACCTTAAGTTAATCGATCACTGATCCGTGTAATTTCCGAGAATAACGTTACATTTACACAAATGCGCTCTCTGACAGCTGTTTTTTTCACTATCAACCCTGTAGCTATCGCGTTTCGATAAAAACTTCTACCCTCCTGTAGATATCGCGGTTCCCCCGCAGAGATACAAAAAACTACACTCGCGCGACCTGAACTGCTCTAAAACGAGGACGAGAGGAAATGGACTAGATTCACGAATCTGCCCTGTGTCTGCGACGCTTTTATTTTCTGTTTTTTATTTTATTTTTCTTTTCTGGACTAAAAGAATCAGGTTAACAATTCCCAAGCTGACTGCCGTTGTGTGCCGATTGATTTCCACACATGTGCGCCCCGATTATTACGGCGGTTTATCTAAAACATAATATCTAAAAACAAATTTGACGTGCACATTGGCTGACGACAGCCCACCGCTCCACTTGTGGCCCGGTTGCTAGAGCGAAACGGACGTTCGTTTGCTGGTCTCTCTCACTTTCGAGCTCGTGTTCTACGCGCTCGGGTCAGACCAGAATTTGAATTCGATAGCCCCGCACAAGGCTCTTCCTACAGCGGTCGTCGCGGCTTCTTTAGGACCGAGCTTTCGACCGCGTCACGGCAACGATGCAAGCGAGCTTTCCCGAGTGAATCGAGCTAAGTTTTCATTGATTGGGAACTTTTCGACACAACCGAACGGGATGCTCGACACGACGCTGAAGACGAGGCGGTTGCAGGGAACGGGGAACGTAGCACTGGCCCTCCTGGGCAATTTTTAGCTGGCAGCTGTGCGCTAGCGCTTGGCAGGTGCTGGCAGTGCTCCTTGAACTCTCTGGCACCCTCCTCTAGGCTCGCACTGGTGGCTGAGGCAACGTTCACACGACGATTCGAATCAAATTGAGAACTGAATGTCACAACGACCACTTCCTCACGCGCAGCAGCTGATGACTGAAGAGCTTCCCAAAACAACGGTCCCGGTCACACAAGAGAAGCGGAAACGCACAGTGCACTCACTCACTACAGACACAACGCACAAGCTTTTCGCGATAAAATCGGCCGCATCACACCCACACCACGAACGGACGAAACGAGACGAACAAGGCAAAAGAGACATTTCATGGAGCGAAAAGAGAGCGGTGCGCATGATCGTTAAACGATTTCGCCATGAAACGAGGCCAACTATGCGAACACGGCGATAATTGTTGCCCGTTTCGTTCTCATTTTATTCCGTTCCACCGAAATCTGGCAGAGAACAGCCGATGCCTGTTAACATTCTGAATTTGAAAGCTTTACTGTTCAGCGGGACCGGGGGGGAATCATGCAATTATTTTAATTTGGAACGCCCGCTTTGACGATTGGTGGTTGCGCTCTGTGTGCAGTACCTAGCACCCCTTTTTTTGCTTTTAGCTGGCAAAGTTCACCCTTTGTGGAGTCAATACTCTGCGAGAACTGAGCAAAGGGGAATTACCGCAATATTGCAAAAGGTGAACGTGTTTCAGGGTCGTTATTACGATCTTTTTAAAAGACAAGAAGGTTCCTTGTCAAGATACATCAAAGATCAGTTAAGGACAACGGGGACATATAAAATTTCTATAAAAATATATTTTAAGACAAATTTGTGGAGCCGATAGTATTATTTATTTATGAATAAGGAAAATTTGTTCTTTGTTTTTTTCCCAAAATTGAGACTGGCACGAACTTACTGACAAAGCCGTGAAAGGCTATCTTTATGTATAAAAGTATAAATTACAAAACGAGATACATTTTACAATATTTATCCTAAAAAAGTTATCCTAAGGTGATAAGCACGGCTATACACCTGTTACATTTTGAGATTTGCGGCGAACAAACGCAGGATTTGTACTTTCTGTCCATCTAAGAAACGCAGAATGGCAAAATACGTATGCAACTACATACTGCAACAAGGCTATTTGTTGAGAGCACACTTTTCACATCTGCCAAGAGTGCAAACGATAATTTTTACCACTTTTCTATTTTTTAATTGAAATATTTATAATACTTTTTACCCGACTGCGCGACAGCAAAGGCAGGGTTATGTTTTTCACGTGTATCTGGGTATGTGGTATTCTTCATACCCTCGAAGCATTGATTCGTCTAAACTAAACTAAACAATGCGGTGGTTGCATTTTTTAAATATTTTAATACTTAAAACATGAGTACTATCATAAATAGAAAACCATTTTAGGAAGGCCAAAACGGCAATTCGCAAATGACTCATTTATACATATACTATTCTACTCAAATCTTTTGTGATTTATCCGGGAATATAATAATTTATTTAATAATAATGGGATATGTAGCTTGAAAATGTTTGATGCATTAACAGATCAACGAGAATTTAGAGATCAAGTTCTGTGCGGACAATTTCCAGAGTGACTCTATTCAAAATATGATTTCGACGACAATGATATTAAGAATCTAAAAATCAAACTTTTTAAATATTTTAATGGTACGGCATTTTAATTTTAAGTTGTAACACAATGAAGTGGTCAGCCCTTAATATAATTATAACATACATTTTTTTCATCCACACATAATCCACATCATTCACGTAATAAATCTGGAACCCCATAGCGACTCTAATCAGAAAAACCATTACAAATTTTTAGAAATGTTTCAAGACCAATAAAAGTGTATGTTTCATAAAATGATATCAAAAGGCACGTCCGTCTTTTGAGGACTGTGTGTATGCTGAAAACCACGCCTGCCATAAACTTGATGTGCGATGAAACATTAATCAAACCTTTTATATACCGGAAAAAGTGCTCGAAGTTCAGGGGAATCAATAAAAAACAAAAAGACATTCAAATCTGAATGCATCTACTTAACCTGTGAGTGAACTGAGTTTATGAGTCTCATTAACAAATTGTCGGAACACAAAGCAGAACGACCTCCTCGGGCCTATTACTTTAGAAATTTTACATTGAGACTGGCGGCAGCGCGCAAGATGCGAGAGCTCACTTTCAAAATGGGCACAAGGAACAATTTCAATTCAGCTTGAAACTCTACCTCACGCACAGACAAAAAGTGAAATGTTCATTGAGTTTTATGTTTTCTCGTTCAACATAATTTCACGGCGATGGAAAAGACACCTTCCTCTGTGTGTTCGCGTTACTCTTGAGATACCATCGAATGCAGGCGCAGTAATCGTGGGCATTGGGCCAAGCATAGATTATGCCCACTGATACCGGGCTCGGACTCGGGTGCCCAGCAAACGCGGGAAGTCACTGGTGGGCCTTAAAAAGAGCACTATTAGCCACAAAATTCATTCAATTTCTGAGTGCACCAATGGCATTGGGGACGGTGATTGTGCTTTTCGAATAAACCCTCCCTCACCATACTTTCCTATACGGTGGCAGAACGGAGCTAAATCGCCAAGTAGTAATAGCAGGTTTGTGTGATTATTTTCACGGCTAGCATTTGGTGGATTTAGACTGGGAAAAACAAACATTACGAACAGACATGCATGTCCCTTTACAAATTGTAAATCTTTAATTTTTTTTCTGTGAAAAAATGTAATTAGTTTTCACAAGATGTAAGAGTATCAATAGCCATATAAAATTGAACCAGTTTATGTAATTTTACCATTGCTTGTAGGTGTTACTTTCATAAATGCCGAAACCCTAGACGCAATTATTAAAAAAACATTTACACGGTTTTGAATGTTTTGCTTTATAAACTTAAATTTCAAATTAAATCTTAATAGTACTAATAATGCAAACCTTCGATAATCAAAGTCTTGATAGCTCGTAGGCGAGCTATCCATTAACTACGATTATTATTTAAGGACACTCCTTTACTTTACTTACTTTATGAACAATCCTTTACCTGCAAGAAAAATATAAACATATTATATACATGTTTTTTTTTTAGAAATAAATATAAACAGAAGTTAAATTAAAGACTCATTTTTATAAGCCTAAAAAATATACAGCTCTTTCAATATGAAATGACGGCGCTTTAATTCGGGATTTGTGTTTAAACTCAAAGCTAAAAACTGGAACCTTAGTAAAGCAAAGTATTTGTTGTATACTTATTTTAAAATTAAATAAAGAAATTGTTTATAGTCACTTTTATTATAATAACCTACATATAAAGCAATGTTAACTCCAATTTCTAAAAATTTTATTACATTACCATATTAATGAATATGTACTTTGAATACTAAAATTGTGTTTAATGTTTAAAAGTTCAACAAAATTCAGTGCTGGTAGTCACAATATTAAAAAGTAGTGTCAGTCTTTTCTTTCCGTTGCAATCGCGTGTCGCCCCATAAGTCAAAAGCTCAATAATTCAGAATAGACAATTTCAATGTTACCTTGAAACGTATTTAATTAAAATATTTATGTGTGAAGAAAAAAGCTATTCTTTTATGCAAATGCAAAGCGATACCATAAACTTTTCAACTTCAATTAAATTAAGATCGACTTGTTCTCACATGCCAAATGAATAAATTCAATTGATTCTGATTAAAATTCTCGTTTTACTTTACAAATTTTTTGGATCAAACTTGATTGCCAATCAAAGCGCTATTTAGACAACCGTTATGCATCTAAAATGACGCGGAATCAATCATTGTCTCCGGCAGCCCGAACGCGGCCACGGTGCCCCTTCGAAGCGAATCGTTCGCTTTCATAATTTTATCGCAATGAAATCAAAGATCGCTTCGAACTAGTTCGAATGGTGCCATCACAAAACATGCTAAGTGCTAGGGACAACTTCAAAGTTTGCGAAGAACACACCTAAGCGGGTCACGATTTTTTTAAGTTGTCCCAAGTGAAGGCTGCTTTGGAGAAGAGTGACTTAAAGCAGCAGTTCGACGGGAATAATTTTAGCATTACTGAAGCGGATGGGATTGTGTAGGATTTACTGCATTCGGATAATTCATTCATTTGCAGTAATTCGATATACATATATGATTGATTCCAATTAAATTTAAATTAGTTGGAAAATAGAAAGGCTTTAGCCAAAATCCTTTTCTTAAGACTAAAAGGGAGAAAAACGGAAAGAGCACAATTACATCTTTTAGCTATCTAGTATATGAAAATATCTCTTGTAATAATAAAAACTTAAAAATAATCATCGTAAACTCCTTGTATTCAAAGACTAAATTTGAAATAAAATTTTAATTCTATTTGATAACAACTTTTCACCTATATGAAGTTAAAATTAAGTACAGGTACACTTTTGAAAGAACCAATAAGCTGAATTATTCATACAGATTACTTAATACCCTAACAATGCACTCAATTTTGTATAAAAATAAGCAATACTTTTCTACATTCTATAAAGATTAAAATCTGCTTTTGAATATCCCTCGTCTCGAATGGAAGTGAATTCCATTTATTTATATATTTTAAAATGTTCTCAGATGAAATCAGAGATCTGTCTTAATCCAAAACGGGAACCTTTTTACGTCCACTCAAACGATTTAAGTCCTTTAAGCCGTGGGTGATTACATACATACAATGAAATAAAAGACAAAACAAAAACGAAGAAAACATATCTTCAGCTAAATGGAAAACGAGATGGAAAATATTATGTAGGTACTCCAAAGTAATAGAAAACCATAATCTTCTGGTTGTTCACAAAAGTCTGAAAAGGTCCTTCACGGATACTGAAACTTAATCTGTCTGCTCATTTTCTCCCAAATAGAACAGTGACACGGAAAGAGCTAAACCTAAAGGTATTAATCATCTTAATTTCATTATACAATTTACTCATTATAGCTCTTATCTCGAAACCCCTCTACACCAAAAAGTAAAGCTTTTATCTAAATAAATTGGCCGACTAGGCAAGGAGGAGCACGAAAACCAGCTCATAGTCATAACTACACCAAATCCAGAAGAGAAGGCGAATTCTGGAAGTGAATGATGGATTATGTGACGCATTATAAGAGCCGCTGGGAAGGACGTCGTAATTGAGGGCACAGTGGTGGAAGTTATCCACCCGAATTTTGTCATATTTACTAGGTGGTAGGCACCTTGAAGTATGGCCACAAACATTTTTCCCATTGTGACGTTCTGAGAGAGTAATTGACCCCGACACACATACGAAACGTTCTGCAGTCCTTGAATCAGCACGGAGAGAGGTTCTTCAAAAGCCACTGATTCCTAAAAATAAAGTGAAATTTAGGGATTATGTTCGTGGGGAAAATTTTATGAATAACATGTCGAGGGTTCTTCAGCGACCAGCACAGCCACCACCAACCACCCTTAAAGACATAGGCCTACTCGGGCATTTAGACGAGGCCGTGCGTATGCATATATGAAAATATAAAAGTTGTATGCGCCCCGATGCACCCTGCAACCTCTCAACGAATGTTTGGCTCACATCGTGTTAAGATGTCGCCTCATGGGTCCCACAAATTCCTCCGTTCATAACGACATCCGGATTTTACCTTGAAGTATGAAAAGAACCCCTAAGTTGACGATTTTCCGTGCAGAACACTCTAGCTAGGCTAGAGCATGGGGAGTGCTTGGAAATCTCGCAAATAACGAAAGGTTTATACTTCAATTACGGTAGGGGAACGCCGCGCCGGGACGCGACATTATTATTTTTTTTTTCCCTGTTCATTATTTCCTTTTTTGGTCCCTACAATGTAAATGCCTCTGCTCTGGGAATCGAAGACAACGCCCTGCAATCGATACACTCCTCGGTCTTGGCTCCCCTGAACTTGTTACACGTCTTTTGAATAGATTCTGGCTGGTGGTGCAGAGAGCCCCAATTTAGAGCTATTCATATTAAGCACTGAACCGTCGAGGACGGAAATAAGGAGGAAACTGGGCGTCATGCCCAGTACAAATGCCTGCAACATTTCCAATTCCATCGTCGACGTTCACGTTAGGAGTAACTTTGCGGGAAACACTCCCAGAAGGAATAAAATGAGACTTAAGTCCTTGGGAGCTAAAATCTCTCAGGTTCTAACAGCGTGGAATATGACCCCGAAAAAATATTACTACTGCTAAGCTAATGTAATTCCCCTTACTAAATGCAATTAAAGAAATAAAATATGCTTGAGGTGTAATTACATTACATGTCATGTATTTCAGGAACGACCAAAAATAAAGGCTTTTCATGTTTGATGCTGATGCTCTGTAAAAGGGGTAATGTGCCCTTTGCATAAAACCTACAGACAGCAATTTATAATAATAAAGAAAGTGCCGGATTTTGTACACTTTGCAGCAAACTTACGGATAATTCCTGGAAACTTTCCAAATCTGTCTATTTTTGGGGAATAAATGGAACTTGAGAAGTTTTATTTAAAATTAGTGCACGTATGCGTATAAAGGCAAACAACTCTTATATAGTTTCAGAAAAAAGGAATTAGGACTGTAATTCATCTATTCCTAAAGCAAGTAAATGGGCATCAAAATGCTTTAGTTTTTCAATGAACTAGAAGAAATTTTCAACTAATTTCTTATTAATAAAACACATACTCCAATTACTTGCGTAAATGGTATAATCTGAGCTTAAAGCAGCAAATTGAGAATGTATACAAAATTACTTAACCTAACTAAAAATTGACTTAGAAGCAGTAATCAACTTTTAGTTACCTCAGCCACAAAAGTATATGAGATAATGTTGTTGTCTTAAAAGATAAAAGACAGTGAAGCTATATACTTATCATATATGTAAATCCCAAGCTTCTATTAACCAAAATTTTAAATTTGTCATGACAATGATTTCAGATTCGAAATCCAGTTTGAATATCAAATTAAAGTCTTTGATTTCTTCGCTGTAAAAAATTTAGAACGCGCCTCAAATCTTCTGACTATTGATTTTGATAACATTTGGCTTCGAAAGCGTTGCTGCGCCGGATTTTTGGCTTAAGGCTAAATAAATATGAAGCCAGCGAAGCTTTATTACGTATACATTACATAGAGTGTCGTTTCACATTTCAAGTCAAGATAAATTTTTAAGTCAAATTAATTATCAAGTAGATCGAATTACTGAATAATTTTATTACTATGGAATATACTTGATAAGGCTGTGACTTTGAAACAATCTTAAAAAATATCATTGGCTGTTATTGAGTTCGATACAGTGCAAAAATGCCTGGCTTAAATTTTTGAAGAACAAAGTAATGAAATGTTTTGGCGTAAATATAATTTAATTTAAGAAATTGTTTACTCTTTTAACCGAAGGCGTCTTAGAGGACATAGGAATCAGAGTGAATTGGATGACAAAGAATCTCAAGAATCTCTCTCATCAACAATTTAGAATATTACGACGGCAGATCTGATTTTGGGCTTTTTCAATTAAATTCTAATTTATATAATATAATACATACAGAATTTTGTCAATGTGTTGGAAATAGCAGTAACTTGTAATTTTTCACTTGTTGCTTGCTACTCTTTTGAAGTACTCCAATCTATACTTTCAAATTTCCTACATTACAAATAATGTTTTAAATAAAATCGCTGTCTGTAACCAGTGGATTTTTAAAAATAATTATTTATCAGTGTAATGGCGTGAAATTGAAAAAAATTTAATAGGGTGAGATCTCAGTTACACACTTTCAGAAGTTGTGGACTTAAAAGGCGAGTGTGATCAGCCCATTGTTGTTTCACGGATGTGCGGTTCAATTGCGCCAACAGACTATGGGGAAAACGAAGAAAAGATCCATTTCGCTTTGAATAAGACAAAAAGGAAAAAAATAACGAGCCAAACCGAAATGATCACATCTCAGTGCTTACACCCAGCCAGGCGTTATGCACTAGTTGGCGCGGCCATAACGTAACACCACAGCATGTCTCCTGAGTGCCCAATATCGCAGACGTGTAATTATTCAAATGTGGAAAATAATAAAATTTATTGCCGCATTATTTCAGTTAACATGTCAATCCGTGCATTACAGTATCGAACCGGAGGAGAGGGCCCCGCAGTCCCAGAGCCCGACGGTATGTTACCTGTTTTCTCGGATATCTCAGTCAAGGAGTATTTTGCAAGAGCCCCAAGTGGAGCTCGTCTGATCCTACAGATACGCTGCAAAGACGCCAAAACGAAAAAGTTCGCATTCTGGGGGCGGATTGCCTCAATTCCGTGCCTTTCCACGCTGCTTTGTATGCAGTCCCCGGCATCGCTCAGTTTTGGGCGATATTGTTCGAGACCAGCCAACAGCGCCGATTTGCTTGGCCGAAATTTATTTTATTTGCTGAAACACTTCCAGTCGAGTCGTGCTTTGCGACTGCTCACTTTTCAAATGAAACATCATTGTTTTCTGGTTTATTGGCGATAATGGGGCCCAACGTGGAACGCTAAATGTTAAGAGGGAACTAACTTTTGGCCAAACTGACTATGCTGGCTCGAGGTGCAATTTAATTGATTGCACAAATTCTGAAAATGTGGCTCAAATAAAATTTGTCTTGCCGCACAACTAAATACATAGTTTCCTTTCCAATTCAGATTGGGTATTACGTTAATTTATATATTTCGCAAAAAAGTTCAAACATTTTTTAATTCAAAGTTGGACGTTGACTTTTCCTTTATACAAAATATAAATTTTCGTAATTTCGAAATTAGACAAAATGTGATAACCATATTTCTAATTACTAATTTGAATTAATTTAGGGTATTCATTGTTTTTGGCTTCAAAGACTATTTGACAGAGAAAGTTAAAATTAAATAAAGCTTACAGTATATTTTCCCATTAACAAGTATTCTTTTGAAATGTTTTATTCAAAATCTTATGTAAGGTAATTCTAGAGAAATTGCTGAAAAAGTGCATAAAAAGCATATAATGTACATAAGGGGTATAGAAACAAAACTGTCAATCTTCTTTTCCTCCAAAGAAATTTAGTTATTAGTTAATTTAGTGTGTTATGTTCAATTTTAAAGACATGCATAAGACAGACAGTTTAAGAGAGACGGTTGTTTCGTTTTTAATAAATGTTTTAACTGAATAAATGCATTGCAAATATCGTTCAACCTTGGTTAAAAAAGGTCGAATAGGTGCTTTAAGATAAACTTATTTATACTACCCACACGTTTATCTTCAAAACGGCATATGACTTTAAAGATAAATAATTTTTAAAGTTAAATTAGTTTTGTACCCTAGACTTTTAGTACTTATGGTTTGAAAATGTTTTTTGTTTGTTTTTGTTTTGAGATTGCACGTACGTATACCACTTAAATCAAAATTAAAATATTCTTGATACATATGTACATATATAAATAAAGATCTATTTAAGACTTAGAAAATGATACGTTTCAGCACTTCCTTATGTTTATGTTTTAAGATACATAGTAAAAATACTATAAAGTGAGATACAATCCAAAATAGACATTGGTTAATGTAGCTCTAGTTGCCGTGACCCTAAAGTCACCCTTGTGTGACACCCTCCCTCATGGCAAACTAAAATCAAACAAACAAACAGTAATTTTTAAAGTCTGTATCAATTTTAGCTCTATGCGAGTTCCGAAGTATGCAAATTTTTTAATATTTTGACTGTACTAATGGAATTGGGATGGGATACTGAGTATGATTAAATTTTAAATTAAGATGAAATGAATTTTTAAAAGTATATAACTTTTTACTGTGCTACGAGTTATGCACCTAAGGAGGCATACTTACATATATCTGAACAAATTTATTTTTTGATTTGTTTAGCTTCTGTAATGCCCTTTGGCTAACTGCAGGCAAAAATCATTGTTTGATGTTTGTTAGTGAGGTTCCACAAATACCTCAATTTTCTGTGAAGCAACAATTATCAATGAATGTGAGATTAGCATTGCGCTTATCATTATCAGGCTTTAAAAAGATTTCCGAAACGACGACAGAGACGAACGCAGCCTTGAAAGCCACCTATCGACTGATTGCTGCGATACCACCTCAAATTGCACCTCGAGGTGTCCCCAACCCAATGCTCCTTCCCTCACACCCTCAATAACGCAAAGGACAAAGTTCCCGCAAGTGTGGGGCTCCTCTGATAAGTGATTCTTGCAATTTAATGCAATTTTAAGGTTAAAGCAAGTCTGCGTGCAGTTGCGAGCCCACCGAAGGCTCCAGACAAGAGAAAGTTGGATGTGGAATGGATATTTCTCAGGGGACTTCAGGAAAGCGAAGTGAATTAGATTATATCCATCGTCTAGACATTTCTCGGCCAAAACCGCTCATAACTCCGGTGGCAATTAGGCCGACGACGACAGAAGACAGAGCACGTAAAACCGAGTGCAAAGTTCCACTCGCCACTTCTCCAGTTGTGCATCTGCCAATTTGAGTGCAGCAGAATGCAACAAACTGCGCTGTGGCCGCTGACAGCGCAGTCCCAATCGATCAAAAAAGGGCATTGAGTGCGTCCTTGCAGACAGATATGAATAGCCAAATGCTTATTGAAGATAATTTTCGCACTTTCTTTACTGACCTTATCCTATTTACTGCAAGAATCGAGACGTTGATCTGTCACTGGCCACTGCAAATACTCCGAAAGTCGGAATTTTTTTTTTCCACACGTCCTCCGGGAAAACACAAACTTAGCACGGTCCTTTTCACTACGAGTGGGCGAATCGATATTGCCACGATATTCTTAGAAATTGCCTGTTTCCGTAATCTGGATGAAAACAAAAATAAATAACAATTCGACTCGTCCCCACTGACAGACGATATTTCAAGCAAAACTTGTGGAGCCACTGCTCTAACTGAGGCAGTGCAGCCAACATTCAAGAAGGTAATTTCATGCAGGATGTGAACTCTTTTTAGTTATTTTTTTGATAAAATTTAATAAATGTATCACAGCAGTGCTTTACAGATTCAGATCTTATAATTACGTAAATTCTATGAAAATAATTATCTGATTATTCCAAATTACCATCGGTTAGAAATCTTCTAGGAGCTAAATTAGCATTTTTAAGGTGAGAAAATAGAGGGCGCTATAATTTCAGAAAACGAACAGAAAAGGCGACCTTTAAAATATTTCAAAAATCACTAAAAAGTGAATAAATTAAACTACCCTAAAAATGAGCATTATTATAAGCATTTAATCATACAAAGAATATTTCTTTCATTTCTAATTTTTGTACGAGACGTTAAAGCCATGATTTCAGAATGTACAGACAAAAGACCCCATCCCATTCGGCACTAATTTATTTTCTGTTTAATATAAAACATTGAGCAAAGCTGTAACTTAAACAATTAACAATAATTCAATAAATAAGCATTTGTACTTCTACCGCAGTAAATCACTACTGCTGCTCGATAAACTGTTGGAGGAGGCCTGATTCGATCGGTATTTGGAGATGTTCAGCTCCATCGATTGTCCGCTTGCTTTTAACCAATTTGTGATCTAAGAACTCTGTGAGCTGCGCTCGAAGGGCCAAATCTGAACTGACCAAAAACGACTCCCTACAAGCGCTGTACAGATCCTTAAATGGCATTCCTAAGGAAAAAAAATTATTTTAGTTTTTTAACTTTCTCAGAATTCACTATGAAATTTAACAATAGGCGTTTAGCTTATGTCGATTTGCTTTGTTTGCAATATCCGAGTGAAAAATACACATACTAACCTTGATATGTCTGGTTCCCCTTATTATTAAGCTGATATTTCACGATTAACATATAAATTCCCCGAGCATTTGCTGTTAGAGACTGGACAACGTTTTTCATGGAAGACAGGGCTAACTCTCCCGAGTTCTGAACGAGCAGAGAATTCTCAAATGCCGTCTCGTCCTTGTAGGGCAGCATTGTTGTAACGTCCCACCAGCTAAAGTTGTAGTTGCTAAGCTTTTCATGGTCCCATACTGAAATATAATAATGAAATCTATAATAAAACTGGAGATAAATAAGAGATTTTGAAATATTTACAGAGTGGAGTATTAATGTGATCGATGGACGCCAGCAAATGAACACTCGGCACCTTGGCTAACCGGCTGAGGATGTCCTGCGCCTTTGCATTCCTCAGCATAGTCCCATCGATATTGTGCACTATAAGAAAAATGTGCACATGATTCTGCACGACCAGCTCTTCATCTATGCTGTCTACGATTTCGTGGAGATTCGCTGAAACGAAATTGAGGCCTAGCAAATCGTTTGCGATGCTGTCCAAAATATCTTTGATGGTAAGACTTGGGAAGAACCCATTTACGACTACGACGTGCTGGTTGGATAAGCAATCTTTGTGAAACATCTGGAGGAGATTTCTTTTAGAACCAAGTCCATAGAGTAGGATGTTGTAACCCTCGTTGAGAAGGTACAGCCACTTGGCAAAATAACTTTTGTACTCGTCTATAAGACCCGCAATAGCTTCCTCATGTTCAGAGGATATTTTCATTGAAGCGAGAAGACGGAACAAGTGATCAGCTGGGAGCCTGGGATTTTTCAGTCTATCCAACGTATGATCGGATGTTTTGGCTTTGCTGCTCGCGTGGGAGGTGAAGTAACCGTCGCTTTGGGGGACATATTCCTCAGTTTTCTTTTGGGAGCCCCTACGTTTTGGGGTGGGCTGTGAAAAGGCGGGTAGTGTAACTGCTCGCCTCGGTTTGCGCGCTTGGAATTCTTCAGAATCTTCATCTTCCTCGCTTTTCTCATCTTCGTCACTGGTCTCCTCTTCTGAGGAGTCAGGATTGAATTCACTTTCATCCTGCGAAAAATCCGAATTTGAGCTGTCCTGGATCATTTTAGCAAGCTCTGCATACAAGAGAAATTTTAGCATTATTTACATATTTAAAAACAACCCTTCGCAAAGAACTTAATAGTTTACTACAGAATTTACTAGTTCTACGCTGAATATTTCTTAAAAATTAAAAATTATAAATTCCGAAATAATAAAATGAATGAACGAAAATAAAGAAATTTTATAATAAGTACCTACCTTCTCTGATTTTGTTCCTCACATGGCGGGGTGTTTTAGGTTCGTTTTCGATTCCTTTCTTCCTTTTGCTGTCTGGCGTAGATAGATCGAATCGACTAGAAACCCTGCCCTTTGGAGTCTTGGGAGTTTTTGGAGTCCGAGGAGTGTTCATCGCAGCCAGAGCCATGCCGTCCCTCTTCTTCGGTGTAGTGAAGCAGAACATTCGCTTACCTTCAACATCCACTTCGTTTTCGAAAAGCAGCTGAGCGGGTCTCGTTTCTGCAATGTTTTCCGGTCCTGATCCTTCGTCTGATTCAGAAGTCGATGAAACCTCCTCCTCCGGACTCTTCTTTCGCCTTCTGGACATTTTCTTGGTGCTGTTCGACAGGTTTCCCTCATATTTTCGGTTAGGAGTAACCTTACGGGAGGATCGACGGGTTTGAGACTTCTCAGGCGTTACCTCCCTACTCCCGCCAGCCGCCCCCGATCCATAGGTGTTTGGTTGTTTGGAGGGTGTTTTTATATTTCTTTTAGAAGGTGTTTTGTGGCTTTCACGCGAATCCTGCATGTTATTCACGTCGTTCTCCTTGTTCTCGCTGCTTTCCAATTCATTTGCGGTTATTGATGACTTTGGCGGTGCTTTGGTCGACATTGGTAGTAGAAAGGCGACGTCCGATCCCCACTGGCACTCTTCTTGCCACAATTTTGATGAAAACAAACAAACAAGACAAACTAGTTAAATCGGCGGTAAACAACAAGAGTGGATGTCAACGAAGGTTTGAAAGTTGATGGCGGGCAATTTGAAAATATTTTTAATTTTCTAATTTTAAGTGAGGTCAACTGCACTCGCTGTTGCATGTTGACGTCTCCGCTGTCACACCAAAGTGAAATTGGCGGCAATCAGTCGGAATGGCTACAAAATTAGAGCAAAAGATAGAAAGGGAAATCCGTCCTTTTTTTTCTTTTTGTTTATTTTTTTTTTTTACAAGATTGATTTTTTAACGGTTTTTCGGGGAAAAAATTGTAACGGCTGAATCTTTCCTTTGAAATCACCTTCGCATTGCAGCAACCCATTTATTCGGTTTTTTTTTAAAAGGGTGTCTCCAGTAACCCTAATCCCCCAATTGTATATGCAAATACATATAATTTTACTCTTTGAAAATTTATTTGGTAGTTCTGAAAAGAACTGTTTTTTTTTTTTATAAATCCTTACTGTTTTTGCCTTTTGGAAGGCCCCGCCTGATCATTACTTTCTTCCATCTGGGGTGCATCGGAGCATTGGAACCCTGGAGAATATTTCGCGGCTAAATCTGTGGTGAACTGTAAAAACAGGTCTTCCGAATTCTTATGCATTTGTAAATACATAAATTGTGCCCAGTACGAGCTAAACATGCCCACAGTACGATTGCAATCCGGAAACATTCGTTTTACTGTTCCCCACATTCCTTTTACCGTATTATTGTGTGCCCCAGTTTCGACATTTTTAAAAGTAATAGAATGGTTGACCGTCAGGTGTTTAAAGCCTTTAGATCCCAAACAATCACAGGCCTTCCAACAGTCACTAATGATTGTTGTACCAGGTGCTATGTGCTTTTGAATAAGTGGCACCAAAGTGTCTGCCGACCGATTTTCTACTACTCTTAAAAAGCACTTATTTGAATCGCGTTCGACACCTCCAAAAACCCAGTGTCTTTTCACGTGCTTACCCCGATGGTATATCCTTTTCCCGAATTCGTCCATTTCTACTATCTTGCCTGGGCCACCTATTTGAATTTCATTGCTGGACACAACTTCGACGCAGATTTCTCTGCAAAAGTTGTACCAGTCAATGACCGTATGTTGAGCACAAGGAACTTCCTTTACCGCAATACGGGGAGGGTACCTATGCACCCACATATATGTCAGTAATAATATTTTTGGAAGCGACAAAGTCGATTTCGAAAACCAAGTTCCATTTCTAATGGATTTTTGTTTTCTACAAATCGAACTACACTTCCAAGAATACTTATCACCAGTATCACTACGCGGGCTCAATTTCATGGTTAACCCACACGAACAGGTAACTGTTCGAGCGAGTAGACCAAGATTTTGAGTAAAGGTAATAATCTCCAAAGGAGATTTATCCTCCAAATTCACAAGTTCGCGCAGGCAAGTCATTCCGCGTTCAAAACGTAGCAGAAAGAGAGATATTTTAAACGTAAATAAATATTTACGCGACTAAATAAATTTTGGGTCAACTACAATCGCTGTCGCAGGCAGGTTGACGTCTCAGACCAAAGTGAAGTTGGCGGCATTCATTCGGAATGGCTATAAAATTAAAGCAAAAGACAAAAAGGAAAAACCTGCCATTCAATGGTGCGCTCTGGGTTTTTTTGACAACATGGAACAAATGTTCGTGACGTTAGTTGACGTATAAATACGCAAAAGCATTGCCATGTTAGGAAATTATCCCTATAACGTTGAAACATTTGTGAAAGTAGTACTAAAATGATAGGAACAACAAATTTAAAATGTTTACTGTTTAAATCTATCCACTTTTTGTTCTTTAAAGCACTAATGGCACAATAATATAAATAAAAAGCAGAAAGCTGTTTGCAAAGGTACATATTAAGCCGCTTCAGTTCAACGCGGAATTGTCATCGATCAGCTGTTCCAGAAAAACAATTCTAAGGAAGTCTTCCCGTTGGACTCTTGCAACACGAGGAGTAAGCGGTGCGGTTCCTATGAGATTTCTTTTTCTTTGAACTTTGGCCTTTTGCTAACGATAATGCTGGTATTCAAGAGTGTCCTCTGATACGGCTCGTCTTATATTATGAAAATAGCACAGACGTTCATTATCGGTGCATCGTACATTTGTTTGTTCCGGAGCAAAATCACCAGAGTCACAGGAGCCCTAGCGAGTAGTCAACAAACGTGCAGTATGTCGGAGTCGAAATGTGCCGCAGACGAGAAGTACGAGGTTGGGTCCAGTTCGGTGGCGTTTGTTACGACTCCTGACGCGGCGTCGGCGAAGAACATTGCCCACGGGCTTCTCAACCAGAAGCTGGCTGCCTGCGTGAACATCTTGCCCCAAATCACCTCTATCTACCACTGGGAGGGAAAGATCAACGAGGACGAGGAGGTGTTGCTGATGATCAAGACGAGGACCAGTCGGGTGGAGGAGCTGACCAAGTACGTTCGGGAGAATCACCCCTACAGCGTCGCCGAAGTCATCACACTGCCCATCGAAAACGGAAATATGCCCTATCTCAAGTGGATCCACAACACCGTCCCCGGAAAGCAGTGATGCCTTCAATATCGCTTTATTGAATAAAAGTTTGTTTTTGTTTTTGCCACTTACATACATACATATGAGTTTTCGATCAAAAGCCCTGCCTGAAATTCCTTTTACAGCCCTTGAGTTAAGAACATTTGTACTGCCTTGAAGAAACTTTTGAGAAACATATTCTATACACATATTGCACGTTTTCGCTTGAGAAATATTCTTATGGTCTACCTTTCATAATATTAATTTTAACATACATATCTATAAGACACATTTGAGTTTTGCTACTAACTTTTGGAGCATCGATTATTAATTTTTTTTCAATAATTTCAATAGTTTTTGTATAATAATGAAAGCAATAGCTATTAAAAATCACTTTGGCAGAAGGATTTCGAATTCCGGCTTACCAGTGAAAAGAAATTTTTTGTTTTTGTCGAAGCTTTTTCTCGTGGCAATTCTTTACTACATACACACTACACTATCTTGCACTATCTACACAATAAAAAAAATCCAATATTCTACAAACTATTTTTTACCATATTTCACCTTCTTTGCTAGTAATTTTAATTCAAAAAATTAATTAAAAAAGTTGTGATCTCTTAAAATCACAAACTTCTTAAGTTGCCTAATAAGTATGTATCTTATTCTTACTCAAGGCTCCCCTGAAGTTTTTCCCGCCAGAGAATTTCATTCACGCGGATTACACATATGTATGTACATGGTATAACTATGTTCCTTTACTATTTATTCATTGACACGAATGTTTAATAATTGGGCCCTTTGCAACCTAATTAAATTTTATAAGTAGTGCTGTTCTTTTTCAGCAGGACGATAGCTAAACAGCAGGAGTTGATTATTCACTATCTAGTGTTAATTATCACTTGTGTGCCCCGCAGCACGCGGTTAAAATAACAATAAGTGTAGATAGTTCTTAGAAGGTTAATGAATCAAAGAATTAAATTAGTTTTTTAGGTAACGAGCACGATGTATTTCTTGACTTTAACCGAATACAAAAAAAACAAAAAAAAATTTAAATAAACGACTCCTACGCATATTTTCATAGTCTCCTATCGGCTGATATCTTTTCTTTTCAATCTGTGAAAAATTAACTATGATGTCACACACGGGGTAGGTCAACAAGGTCGTCAATTTATATTTTAATTATTCTTTTCTAACCACTCTGTAAATCATCACTTTATGTAGTTAATAATTTGTTAGAAGCAAAGTCGAATTGACCGCCGTTTTCTAATTTTAGTTTTTTATTTGGTGTGGTGTGAATTGTCGTAAACGTTAGTTAATACGATTGTAAACAACATACGGTGTGATTGCGGACTTGTCTAAAAGTAGACACTATGGGCATTTTTTTTGATTAATTGGTCACATTTTTTGATTAGTTTCTCCTCAAAAATTATAAAGCAATCTTAATAAATAGCTTCGATCGTATGATTGATTTTTTAAAATCCCAAAAACACTATCCTTCATTTAAACTTGCATTTTATTTCTAATCATTTTGGAGGTAATCTGTTTTAAAAGAAATAGTCAACGGTGTGAATAAATAATATTCGAGAAAATCGCAAAGAGGTTTTCTTCGCTTTTCTGATCAAATTGATTGATTGATTGATTTGCCGTTTTAAGGTGGAGGACAAACCAAACAGTAATGTGGGTTAGGTATGGGCTTGCTCAACTTTTAATAACCTTATTCGCATGACATAAAATAGTAGGGTAAAGTAGCTTCGTTATACTAATAAAAGTTGCATTCAGCGAAAGTGCACTTTACTATCCTACGCCATCCGCAAGAGCTGAAACGTTCCGTCCGAATTTGGAACAAAACAATGTTCGGAGAGGAAATACGTAGGAAAGAGTGCTCAATAATACGTTACATAATTTTCGAAACCCGCTAATTTTTTTCACTTACTTGAATGAAAACAAAAACAACCGTTGAAGAAAAAAAAATCATGTACAAGTATGCAAATCTACCCACCGGCAAGGTGTGGTCTTTCCGAATGATTGATTATTGTTATTATTTTCGACTACAAATTGTAACAAAGGTTTCTTCACTCTCGCAGCTACCTGTCCCCCCTTTAGTTTTGTTAAACCAGAAAGTTATCGGGGGACCCCCAAGGGCTGATGAAGAGATTCAAAGCAAATTTAGCCGCGAGTGAAATGGCTGCTCCCAGGTAAGAAAGCGCAAGGTGGAAGGGGACTAGGTAAAATAATAAATGAACCTCTTCCCCAGATTCGCGAGTTAGACAATTCACGAAAGCCGGTGGTTCTAGACGTGCGCTGTGGCTCCTTTTAACGAAATTTTTTATAAGTCGCGCGAAATCTGTGATCTATCGTATAATTGCAAAAATCAAGTTTTCAACCGGTGGTTAAATTCCTGTCGCCCTTTTAGAAAGAAATTAGTCGGTCAGTGATGCAATCCAAGTGAACTAAAGTGCATATTACACAACTGCAATAGTCTAACTATTCTACCTTAGTAAGTCGATGTAATGCCAGTTAACTGATTAAGGCACTGCTCAATGCTCATGAAGTATAAATTACCCGGTTGAGTTCACATTAATTCAAAAACTCATTCAAGGAGAGAAGTCGTTTGATTTTGTGCAGAAATTCGAAATTAAGTACCTACATACATACATACATACATATATGTATATATTGCCATAATGCCCTTGTAGAAGAAAATATTTCAATTTTTCAACTGAGTAACGATGCAGAATTGTAATATTGTTTTTATTTAGCATTTCAATTTTTTGTTTGTTAATTGAAATATGCAAAATGTAATAAGTCTCCAAAAAGCGTGAAAAGGTAATTGGCCCCATGTTAAGCTGAGGGTTAAATTATATTAGGTAATCTGCGTGATTTTCATTAACTTTTTATGTCTTCCTCTGTTTATTAGTTAATAACTGGGTTGTTAAAAATGCAGTGGTTTCACTTTTTTTGCTAGTTCTCATTATGTTAATCCAATCATAAATTACATATTTTTCTATGTTATGAAAATATTATATGTAATAAATAATAATTTTTTTAAATGATGATAAATGTAATCATTTCGAAATTAATTTTTACTGCCTTCTGGATTCGGTATTTTCCCTTGAGTACCATTCATCAACTGAGAATTTATGATAATACTTACATCGAATCGCATTCATTACGCTTGTAAAAAATCATGATTAATTTTATTTGTAAGGTCACCAGTTTTAAAGAAGCTGTCAACGATAAATTAAATTCCTTGTGGTAAAGATTGATTTAAGAACGAAATTATTAAGATAATATTTTTAGATCGTCCTATATTGTTTAATTATATGTAAATTATAGCGCAACCCGATGATATGACTTTGCAAAGAAAAACACCTACGCTACTATCGAACAGGCAATCATAAATTCGCTTAATTTTATAATGTGCAGAATGGGAATGTAGTTTTAGTAGACCGCTTTTTTTAATATTGCATTAATATATGTATATACATATGTATTAAGAAAATGGTATCTGAGAATTTAAACTGTTAAACTAAACTCTTTTGGCTGCATTAGCTCGTCTGAATGACCTCCAAATCTACATTGAAGGTTTCACAGACATTACATTAATAGGAAAATGGTTTAGTTTTGCGGCCTTTAATTTATTTTTCAACAATACCCAATAATCAAATAGCCTAAGATTTAAAATAGTGTTTTAATGTACATATGTTTTTGCTATAATGTTTGAATGAAAATTTGTGAACATTAATTTTTTTCCCCCTTGTCTCTTACATCTAAGTGATTGACACACTAAAATGCAGGATTACCTTTTTTATGTGTATATTTTATTTTAGCATTTTAGGCTCGTTTCAATTTCACTCCAAGCATAGAAACACGAACACCTTTCCGTAAATTTAAATGCTTGCTGCCTTAAACAAAAAGCCGTCTACCTAGACCACTTGTCTGAAAAATGAAAGTGTAGAATGAGAATAACAAATTTCAATTTATAACTCTTTTTATAGCATTGCTCCATTAACGCTCTTCGAATAGAGTCGCGTGAAGAAAATGCTAAAGGTGTTGCAAATATAGATCACAAGACATGCGATAACGTTGCACGTATAATTTTAAAAGCCTAGATAAATTTATTTTCCAATAATAATTCAAATTTATATTGTACTTAGCAGAGATGACATAAATACTATAGTATTATAATAATGAAATTATTATTTTTTATTAGCAATTTCATAACATATGGATGGAATATTTCAATATCTACGTTTTATGCAATATCATTAAAGTCTATTTTTATTACTCATTGTATTTACATAACTTTCCTCACATATTTGGTCGTAATAATTCTGATTATTTTAATCATGCCCAATTGTTTCCTTTGATTGATGCTATAAAACTCATGCTTGACGAGAATATGACCTTTCATAGTTTGATAATTCGAGCGTGTGCTTTTCAACCAATTATTTTATTTTATTAAAGTGAAAATATTCACACATCGGTCATTTTGATACTATCTTTATCTTAAAAATATACTTTAACTAATAATGAAACGTTGAGAGAAAATCTATAATAAGTACATTTGCTGCGAAAAATAATTACATGTGCTTTGACCTTTTCGCTGATTTTCTCTGCCCAATCGTTGATAATAGCTAAATTACGAATATGAATGATTCTTATCTTAAATATTTCTCCCTAAATCTCTGGCATTTTACAGAAGTCATTGAATAGATAGAGAGCTTAGCTAATAAAGAAAGGGGTGCATGTATGCCTTACTCCAGGAAATTAAATAAAATCAGAAATTTCCTCATACGGAGAAACTCTGAAATGCATCCTACCTGCATAATTACAAAAACTCGAACGGATTAACAGATTTCCGCAAACGTACCGTGTAAAAGCCTGAATTTGTAGTCTCGGTGGGCAAACCGATAAGAATATTATAAATTCACTAAAGTGACGCAGATATGTGACCAACAAGTTCTTGAACTCGTGCTAACTGGACATAAAAATAATATCGGTTGCAATTGAAACCTGTGAGGAAGTGAGGGTTCATCAACCCAATCAGTGCTGTGCATTTGCATTTTGCATACTACCTTACCACCACCTGACTCCGGCAGATGATTCAGAAACGTTTGATCATTAGCAATTCAAAAGAACGTAAGATGCAAAACTTGTTTTCTCTGTTCCTGCATAAAATCTACTCAAGGTAGTGACCCGTCGTACGAAGGCAGGCTCCTCGTTCTAATTCATTTAGCAAAATTTCGTAGCAAACAATTGTCAATATATCGGCTATTAACCTGGGCACGCAAATTTTGCTTCCCAAAACGTGTGTGTGACCCAATTTTGAAGAATGGTCTTATGAAAATTTTGGGAGTTGAAGCCAACCACTAGTCAGATCAGACATCATAATGCAAAACGAGATATTTTTAGTGGCAAAGGAATATCTTATAAATTAATTTCTTCATTGTCTGAAAACTAATTTTTGGACTTAATTGAAAGATGAAACTTATTGTTTTATAGTTAAAAACGTATGTCTTTTACAAAATGGGGAATTGCAATTACTATACAAAAAAAAAAATTGCATTAAAAATATGTTTCTTTTTTATTTATAATGGAGAAGTGATTTATTATAATTTACTAGGAATAATTTTAAATTACTTTAGACCTTGATTTGGAGTCTTTTCTGTTGTCTAGTGAGGCCTAATCCGAGTTACCAAGTGATAGAATTACTCTATTAATGATAAAAACAATAATCTCATATTCATATTTGATGTATCTACTATTTTCAAAGAAAAATTTTTTATTGTGTAGTTAACTGTTTCAATTATTAAATCACAACCCTGCGAAAACTACAAAATTCGCGAAATGCAAAGCAAGATAAACTTTTTAAAATACTCCTTTAACGTGTTCATGCTAAATGATTTGATTATATATACATATATATTAATATATATGTATTTGGATTTTAACTTTTTCTGTTTATATAATTTTCCTTTCTCAGTATTCAGGAAGATCAATCAATTTACCTATGTATATATATACATACGATAGAACGAGACAGTTCTTACCTTAAATTTTCCATACTCTTTTGCCTTAACGAACTTAATTTCTCGACTATTAATTTTTAACAATGTTTAAAACATAAAAGGCATATGACACTGATCAATGTCGCTTCGTTATAAATTTTCTCATTGCGTTAAAACCGTGAGGTACTTATCGAGGCACTTAAAATACATTTGCGGGACACCACCTCAATGTCGTCAGTACTAAATATTTCGGTCACGGCGCTACATTGCGAACTGAATTAAAAACACATTTTTTGTTTATACACATGTATCTTAAACTGAGTTAATATAACCGTGAGTAGAGGGTTATATTAACTCAGTTAGCTACAGTCACAAAATTCAGTAGAATGCCATTGCTACATTTGAACTCTTGATTTATCAGTGTTTCGTGTTTCCTCCTATTTTCCAGAGATGCTGAAGGTTGTATTAGCTGTTTGCCTAGTAGCAACATCCGTTGCAAGGGCAAGTGAAGAAAGTTCCTATGATCATTTCCGGCTACCAACTTCCATACGACCGGAACACTACGCAGTGAAGGTGACAACTTTCATCAATGACGAAGAAAACGGATTCAAATTTTCAGGACTGTCTACGATTACTTTTAAAGTGTATGAGGACACTATCAACATAACATTGCATAGCAGAAATCTTACTATAGACTCGAGCAAGATCTCAGTTCGTAGCGTAAACGACGAGGCCAACAAGAAAAGACAATACACAGTCAAGGGAACCGATGTCATTCCGAAGCACGACTACTACGTGATTTTCCTGGAGGAAAAACTGATTAAAAATGAAAAATACAAAATTGATATTCCATTCGAAGCGGAGTTAAATAAGAACCTTAATGGATACTATCGTAGCAGCTATGTTGACAAGGCAACAAATAAAACACAGTAAGTGGTTAAGAATGAATAATGGAACACTATTTATATTCCTACATATTGATATTGCTAATGTGAATACTGAATACTAACTATAAAAGCGTAAAACCAGGGATTGTTAACGAGTTCGTTAAAATATTAAATTTAATTTCATTTTACTTCAATTCAATATTTCAGTAAAGTCGAAACGAAAACACATACTATGTATTTAGGCATTCTAAGCAACATCAAAAGCAGTTGTTAAAATTAAAACAACTGTTCACAAACAATAAAATTTCCCAAACTTGTAGAATTGTTAGAATTTCGCATTAATCACTATTTAACATTTATCACAGTTGGCTCGCAGTGACCCAATTTGAGCCCACTAGCGCACGTATGGCGTTCCCCTGCTTTGATGAACCAGAAATGAAGGCAAAGTTTGAGATCATCCTGGGACATGATAAGAAATACCAGGCCATCAGCAATATGCCTCTCAAATCGTCTAAAGAAATGTAAGTGCACAGATTAATAATAAATAGATTTTTTGGGGTATATGCTAAATTGTTATTTTTTAACCTGACGATAATATTTTCGGCGTGTTTTCATACTATAAAATTATATTATTTTTAAATGGCTGGGTTTTTAAACAAAATTGATTTTTCATAAACAGTTAGGTATTTGAATACTTTAATCTGAAATATGATTTCGTAACGTTACCAAATTTGTATTTTCATAAATATACTTCATACATCGAGTAAAATATTAGGATATTATAGTATAACTAATTTATTCTTTTTTAATATTATATTTAAGATTATAATTTGAAGATGGTTACTTTTCTTAAAGTTTTTAATTTTTAAATCTTACTGATCCCCAAAGAAATCACTGTGGTCTAATTTAATTTAATTGTATAGCTTTGTTTAAATTTGTGTGGGTCTTTCACTAACTAATTTAAAACAGTACTATCTTAAAAAATATCTACGGTATAAAATTAAATTCATTGTAAATTCCGACCTTCCAGGAAAGATCGCGGGGACTGGGTATGGGATCACTTTGAGGAATCAGTTCCAATGTCCACTTACCTCGTAGCATACACCATAAATGATTTTGGATATACGGAATCATCCACTAAGATGCGGGGCGACGTCCTTTTCAAAACTTGGGCCAGAAAGGATGCTCTTTCCCAGGCAGAATATGCTCGAGAAGCTGGACCGAAAGTCCTTAAATTTTATGAAGAATACTTTGACACAAAATTCCCCTTACCAAAAATCGACCAAATAGCAGTTCCCGACTTTTCAGCTGGAGCTATGGAAAATTGGGGACTGGTTACGTACAGGGAAACAGCATTACTTTACGCTCAAAACATTTCGTCATCCAGTAATAAGCATCGAGTCGCTGAAGTTATATCACACGAATTAGCCCATCAATGGTTCGGAAATTTAGTCACAATGAAATGGTGGACCGATCTTTGGTTGAACGAGGGTTTTGCCACGTATGTGGCAAGTTTAGGAGTAGCCTATCTACACCCTGAGTGGGATTCCTTAAAGGAAGAATCTGTAGACAATACCCTCAACATTTTTAAAGTTGATGCCCTAAAGACTAGCCATCCAGTCTCAGTTCCCATTGGACATGCGGCTGAAATAGCTCAAATTTTTGATGCTATTTCGTATGGTAAGGGATCTTGTGTAATTCGAATGATGCATCTGTTCCTGGGCGAGGAAACCTTCCGAAGGGGGATTACAAACTATTTGAAGAAACATGCGTACGGTAACGCTGAACAGGATTATCTTTGGGATGCTATCACAGAAGTTGCACATAAACTAAAGACTATTCCAGAAGAGTTCACCATTAAGCAAATAATGGATTCCTGGACCCTACAAACTGGATATCCAGTTATAACTATCACGAGGGATTACACAAACGGCGGGGCGACCATTGCGCAATCCCGATATTTACTGGATACCTACGCAGCCCGCGATGGCAATGAGAATTGCTGGTGGATCCCATTGAGTTACACCAAAGAAAGCGAGGCCAATTTCAATTATACCCAGCCCCAGAAATGGCTGCGGTGCAACAATAAAGAATCCGAACATATTTCCATTGATTACCTCGCACCACCTCAAGAATGGGTTATTTTTAATATCCAACTATCGGGACTATATAAGGTGAAATATGATGATAAAAATTGGGACCTTTTAATCGACGCTTTAATGGGACCAAATTTCGAGAAAATCCATGTTATCAACAGAGCACAGCTTATAGATGATGCCCTCGATTTAGCATGGACTGGGGACCAGGACTACGACGTGGCCATGAGACTGATTGAGTACTTAAGGCAAGAACGCGAATATATTCCTTGGAAAGCGGCACTTACTAACTTAGCGACCGTAAACAAAATGCTGAGAATGACCTCAGAGTACGAATTCTTCAAGGTAAATTAAATTAATTTCATACTTCAATCAGTCGATTAATCCCCTAATTTTTTAGAAATACATGAAAAAGATCCTCTCTCCGATTTATGAAACATTAGGTGGACTTAAGCCACTCGATTCCCCCACAGAAAATTTGCATGCCGTCAAGCATAAAGTCTTGGTAGCCAGTTGGTCGTGCAGATTTGATGTCGGTGACTGCGTCCACAAATCCCAAGAGTATTTTGATGCTTGGGTAAAAACTGAAAATCCAGATGAAACCAACCCAATTCCACTTGATCTAAGGTCCGTCGTCTATTGTACGGCTGTTCGACATGGAGATGAAAAAGAGTGGAACTTCCTTTGGGAACGATACACAAAATCAAATGTGGCTTCAGAACGACAAACAATTTTAACATCGCTCGGTTGTACTCGTGAAATTTGGCTCCTGCAGAGATACCTCAATTGGTGCTTTGATGAAACTTACGGAGTGCGAAAACAGGATTCTTTCATCGTCTTCAGCTCTATCGCTAAGGGTGATGTTGGCTTCCACCTTGCTAGAGATTACTTTATAGAAAACATTGAGCCCATTTACAAATAGTAATTGTTTTAACATATATTTTCAACTTTATATTAATTCTAAATTGTTTTCCGCAGCTATTCCCCAGAAACATCTAAACTAGCTAGACTAATTAAGCCTCTAGCGAACCAGATGAACACTGAAAAGGACTACATGCTGATGAAGGACTTCACAGATGCCCACAAGATGTACTTCGAGAAAGCAATGCAAGGCGTTCAGAGGGCTTTAGAAACCATTGAGGTGAATAGTCAATGGACAGCGAGAAATCACAACGAATTCTCGAAGCATCTTCAAAAATTCTTAGTTACTTAAATCGATATTATTAATTTTAAAATCCATTGTGGGATGGCTTTTGCCTTGCAGAAAAAATAGCGTAATAAATAAATTTACAAATGAAATTCTACTTTAACACGTTCATATTTTTGCCTCCACAAGAAATTTACAAATATAAAAAAAAATTACAACCCCTACAAAAATTTTCATTCGACCCCAATATTTAAGCATAATTGAAAAGGCGATATTAATTTTAAGAAACAATTTAATTAAAAAATAATACAGGAATCTTAACAGAAAATATATATATGTATCTACTCAAAAAACAGAGTTAAGAAAAAAAAAGCTTTTCTTTAAATATTTATCGCCAATGAAACGTACTGACATATTTGAGATGTTCTCCTATAATAAAAGAGCGAGAGTCTACGGTAATTGGGCCGGACAAATTGAATTTTTCCCTCCTTAATAACAAAGCTTTGAATAAATATGGTCTATAATTTTTTTACGAAAAAGAAAAGCTGTAACGGCTTAATACTGTACTTAATACATAATACCTATTGTATTGCATTAAGGCTGTAGATATAGTGAGTAGTGATTACAACTTTCAGTGCTATTGTAAATTGCTCCTTGCGTAGAACAGCAAATATGGAGTTATCATGATTTTGCGATTCGGGGACAGTAGCTCCTCGAATTCCCGCTGTGTCATTACTTTAATTTTGTCATCATCACACATGTACCACACGGGCTCGTTCGAGTTCTGTACTTTTGTTGTCCGGTTGCCCATTGCGACATTCAAAGGATTGCTGAAACTAGTCGAATTGTATGAGTGGCTTCCTTGGGTGTCTTCCAGATCTATGTACAGTCCATTGGTTGTGCTGTTGCATGAACCATTGTTGTAACTCGGATTGGGGCAAGTATTGTTCCTCAGTCGTACGCCACAGCAGCTTACACTTTGGCATGTTGTATTCACTTTTTCCACGCCATTTGTCATCGTTTTGCTCGAAATTCCATTGATATTCTTCACAGTTTTGCTCATATCGCCACTACTAGACGCCTTATTGCGACTGAATAATTTCTTCTTTACATTGTTCACACTATTACTATTTGTCGATCCTATAGACCCCCTTGCGGGAATCAAACGGCCCTGCTTTTTCCGATCTTTTGGGCAATTCATGTAATCATTGGCCCAGTCTAGAGAGCATGTGTAGGCAATGTAATGACCTACAGATATGGTGGCACCAACATGTGTGATTACACTGTACAGTTTATATATGTGTAGTTTATGGCTCTCATCTAGTTGGCAGCATTTTGCACAAAAACACTGCAACGTGAACGGTGTCGGAAGGTAGCTGTTAATCTTTTCCATTCCGCCAGAGAACCGGCTGAGCTGAATGACCAACAAACGAGGCAGCACTTCATATGATATTGATCTGATGGCCTCGGTATAGCCAATGCATTGCTCACATCGGTACTTATTTTCTCCACGGAAATATTCCCGAGTAATGCAGGAATTCTGAAAATTAATGGAAGCTATCATAAAACAACTGCAAGAAAAAGGGTAAAAAGGTTTTCTATGCATCCCGTATTTCATCACAAGTATGTAGATGACAAAATGATACAGATGATGACGATCGCATAGAGAAAAATTCTCTAATTTGCAGGAATTCCCACAATTCACAAATAAATCTCTACTACTGCAAAAAGTATGAAATTGTGAACGCATACAAAAAACAAATAAGTTCCCTCATTAATTAACTTCTATTATAAATATAACTTCAAATATGTAAAGCATTTAAATAAAACCCAATCATTTTTTGACTTTTGATAACAGATATTGTTGATTTGTACGTAAATGGAAGAAAAAAATATATCAATAAATCCCCTACCTGAATAAATGAGTGAGTTTTATCCTCCATATCTGTATTTCCATAACCAGAAATAGGCACTGCAATGTCTATCATTGTCTCCTTTTGTTCAGTCACTGTTTCACAGCTTAAGCATTTGGTGGTCGATACTGTGATACCCTCAAAATCCTCTGTGAAAAAGTCCAGGCCTAATTTTTTTATCTTCTCACTAATACGTTCCTTGTCCTTAATCGTAACATCATCGTCTAAATTGGGGGTCGATTTGGAAGTGCCCTTATCGTTATTCAATCCATCATTTGAGTCCCCTGATAATGATTGCATATTGTCTTTGAAGGGAGACTGTAATCTGCTATTTTTTGAATTTTTTGTATCATCTTTCCTCTTCGACTTTCTAAAGAACGAGGTTTTAATTATATTTGACCCACTACTCTCCCGCTGTGAGGATTGTTCTTTTGCTGTTGGCACCTCTGCTTGTTCGGGAAGGCTCACAAAACTTAATTGAAAGAATAACCGTTAAAACCAAATTGTTTAAATATGCATTTGAAATCTCACCCATTCGATATCACATCTGGACATTCTAAAACAGCCTTTATCAGTGACTGGCAAGTTTCCCGAATACTATCCAATACACACATCAAGAACTCATGGGCGTCCTGCTGCTGATTCCCTTCAAATATTGCACTCACCTCCTGGATGGCGTGAAGAAATGTATCAGCGTGAAAGGGCTCCGTCACCTCATTGATTTCATTTCTGTGCAAATGCATGTATAATTCGTGCAACTTTTCTGTCGCAACCTAATTAGAGTAAAAATATGTTGCATATTTTAGCCATCACACTATTTTATTGCATGTCTAAAAAATGTGTCTTAGAAGTCGTAACATGAAATTTAACAGCGTTTTTCAATAATGTAGTTATAAAAGACAAAATGATCTAGTTGATATCAAATTACATGTTGAAGATTAGGAGTGGTAGGGGTTAGGAGTGATAAATACCTGTTGATTTGATCTCGGAAAATCACAACTGGAGGTCTCTAAAGATGCCAGATCCTTACTGCTCCAACTACGGGCGTTCTCCATATGAACGCCACTAACATTTCTGCCCAGCGAAGATGACTTAGCACGATACTTTCCAATACTGCGCTGGACATTCGAGAGATCATTTACTAAGTGATGGAGATTATGCAAGAATTTTGGTGCAAACCGGAGAGTGTACACAACTGAATTCAGATAGCAAGTATTTCCAATGTTGCATAACGTTGCCATCGTCGGTTGCGAACAAGAATAAAAATGATTAGTTAAGGCATTAGAATTGTCGTCGTTGTGAGTTCTCGATATGAATCCATTGCCCACTATGGGCCGTTCATCCGAAGAAACCCGTCTGTCGTACATCGACATAATTCCAGGTTTGGGCTTTTTTTCGGCAATGATGTCACTCTCAAGAACTATTTTTGAGGACACTTGGTCCAATTTACGTTTAATATCACGTCGGCAGACCGGAGTCCAGTTTCTGCTGTAATTTATTGCTTTTGGCTCTTTTGGCAGCAACGGAGACTCAACTTGTAGGTTTTCCTTGTCCAAGATAAAATTCCTCTTACATTTTCTTAAAACGGTCGCCTGAGCAGTCTGAACTTTATTGAATAATAAGTCAAATCTTTTCTGTCCGGTGGCAAGTGGATTATTATTCAGTGGAGCATTATCAGATAAGTCGACTACATTAAGTTTATTCTCTTTGGAGTCAAAGCAGTTTGAGAGTACTGATCTCTGCAATTTTACATTACACTTGGGTAAATCTAAGTCACTTTGTCCTAAATTCGAAATGTATTCATTTTTGGGTCCTGTATGGAGATCAGTTAGATCTGTGACTAAAGTGGTAAATGGAAGTTTGTCCTCCTCGTCATCTGGTTCGCGTTCATATGAAGATATCCGCATTTTTTGGGAACCTGTAGATCGGTAAACAGAAAACAGAATTTAAATGTGGACAAAGGGAAAAAGTTTGTATTTGTTTAAATAATTTTCTGCAATAACAAATAAATTAAAACATTGTACAGTAATGTAGCTGAATGTGGTCCAATCCAATGGTATTTATACAGCATCCACTTAATATTAAGTCTTTGCATGCAATAATCGATACAATATACCATATTAAAATAGTCAGTTTCCATTTTCGCTATGTCGGTCGGAAATAAACGAATTACGGATATACATATAGGTATGTATCATTTCCGATCGGTGTTTGCCTTTTCTTAAATGTTCTGAATTGCTAATTAACTAATTAAAACAAGAAGAATAAAAGTCGTTTCGCAGCGGTGGAAATAAAAATTGATTTTATTAATAATGGCGAATACCCGGTGTGCGCAGCTACGCCTCAATAAATAAAAAATCGAAGAAGAATGCAAAAAAATAATTAATCGTATCGTTGTGAGTGCACTCCTTTGACTCCTTTTATTTTCAATAATAACGTGGTAAAAATTTCAAGATGACCGTTTGAACGGTGTAGGTAATCCATTCGTATCAAACACATTCGCTTTTATAGGTGTAGATAAATATATCAAATTATTTGGTGACTACTCATTACAATTTATAATAGTAGGACAGATAAAACAACTGTAGATGAAAGTACAACCTGTCCAGATTTCGTTATACATATTTAATAATGTATTTTAAAACTTACTCTTACATATCGAAACTATCGTACTTCTCCCTTATGAGAAAAGATTTTTATAGACAGCCGCAAACAGTGGAAACCAAAAAACATAACGAGGAATTTGTAATCGCAAGACTGCCCCTCGATGGGATTATTAAAAAATGAAACTTTGACGATAGCCGAGATAAAGGCATATCAATAGCACAACCCCATTTCCCTTACCCTTGAAAAGGCATTATTCCCCAGAAGAAATGAGAACACCTCTCGTCCGTGCAGCCCCCACAACGATGGGACGACAGACTTTAGGTATTTCGTTTTCAATAGTGCGCCTATTATTGAAAGATTCGAATCAGTAGAGAGTTGAAGCGGAAATAAAGCGATCTCAGATAGTTCGCCAAACGTGGCGTTCGTACAGGCTACACGACGACAGGAGATTAATCCTTGATTACATCCAAATCGACACTTTAAAATTAGAATGAAAGCTCCGAGAACGAATACGAAAAAAGGGGAGTAATAAGTAAAACAAGAAACGAAACGGGGCCAACATCAATAAAAGCCAAATCTACTGCTGTTCCGGCCGTGAAAGGAAATTGGTTTTCTTGATTGCCGGTTTTACGAACAAATATGCCCAAAAGCTGTTAATAAATAATTAAGAGCATGCCGATTAACACGTATGCACAGGGGGACGTATAGGATGCTTTCAAGGATTCTCACAAAATTGAGACCGAAACCTTGAAATCTCTTCCATTGGAAGAAAAATCTGGTTGGCTTATATAGTGCTGCACCTTCAAGTTTTAGGGGAATACCATTTAAACTCAATATTAATTTGATTAAATGCTCACATCTTCAGTTCCGCCAATGCAATTTATTTCACTCGGAATTATGATTTCCAGCAATTTCAATTGTCATGAGAAAACAAAAAAATCGTTTTCACTTCGCCTCCGCTATCCCGAAATCAGTTCACTAGAGTGTTCGCGGAAGTATTTTACCACGTCTTAGTACTTTATCTCTAGATTGAATGATAACGGGACAACATTAAATGATACAATTCAATTTTTTAAGATAATTTTCAACACTAGACGGCCGGCAATGACAGCTCGACTACCATTTTACTTCAATTTTTCTCCAATTGACAATTGACGGTTAGATGAACTGTGTTATCGACACTTTCTATGGAATGTATATGTTTATATGAAGAAAGTTCGTTTGCATTAATTTATCATTTTATCCTAAATATAGTGAAGAAATTAAATATTGTATTTTGCTTACGTCGCCTACGGTGGGGGCTAAGTAATTAATCGACGTCGATTAGAGGTTTGAAATTAAAAATGCAATTATTGCATTAACACATAAAAAGCAACATGGCAACCCTTTCAAAATAGAAATTGACATTAAAGATCTGCCGTATCGACATCTCTTCTCCGGCGACTGGCAGCGATGGTGGCAGGAGTAAGTAAAAGATTTTGAGATTATTTGGAAATATCCGTGTAATCTCGGCCATTAGCGAGCCGCTTTACACGTATTTTAAAAGAGTGAAATTTATTCTCTATAATACAAGCATTTTTTCCGCAGACTTTATACACTTATCCGGAAAATTTCCGTGCCTTTAAGGCACTGATTGCGGCCCAATATTCCGGGGCGAAAGTGAAATTAGCGGAGAATTTTGTATTCGGTGAAACCAACAAATCTCCGGCTTTCTTGCAGAAATTTCCAACTGGAAAGGTAAGTGATCGATTAGATTTTAAAACAGCGTCTCCTGAGAAAGGCAGTTTTGGCGAAATGCAACGTCAGCGCAGCAACTCTGGGAGGCAGATAAAAATATTCCTTTTTGTCCGACGCCGCTTAGTACTATAAGATGCGTTTTTTAAGTGGAACTAACAATTCTCCAAAAACAAATTAAAATCAATCGTATCGAATCTTATTCAATTAATTTTTAGGTTCCAGCATTCGAAACTGACAATGGAAAGTTCTTGAGTGAAAGCAATGCCATCGCCTACTTCCTGGCCAACAAACAACTCCGGGGAGCTGATGACTTGGCACAGGCGCAGATCCAGCAATGGATAAGCTTTGCCGATAATGAAATCCTTCCGGCGTCTTGTGCCTGGGTGTTCCCACTGCTCGGGATCATGCCCTTCAACAAGAACTCCATCGAGAGGGCAAAGGAGGATGTCAAGTTTTCGCTAGATATCCTCAACAAGAAGTTGCTGACCTCGACATACCTCGTCGGGGAGCGCATCACTCTGGCTGACATTATCGTGTTCTGCAACCTCCTGCACCTGTACCAGTACGTGCTCGAGCCTTCCCTGCGCGCCCCTTACGGCTGCGTGACCAGGTGGTTCACAACAATCCTGAACCAGCCACAAGTCAAGGAAGTTGTCAAGAACTTTGAAATTTGCACCACCACACTTCAATTCGATCCCAAAAAATACACCGAATTCCAAGCCAAATCTACTGGAAAGGATGAGAAGAAAAAGCAGGAAAAGAAAAAGGAGGAGAAGAAGCCTCAAAAGCCTAAGCAGGAGAAGCCTCCAGCAGAAGAGTTGGACCCAGCTGAGGAGGCCCTCGCCGCTGAGCCCCAATCAAAGGACCCCTTCGATCTCCTTCCAAAGGGCACATTCAACATGGATGATTTCAAGAGATTTTACTCAAACGAGGATGAAGCGGACTCAATTCCTTACTTCTGGACAAAATTCGATCCAGAAAACTACTCAATTTGGTTCGGCGAGTACAAGTACAACGATGAGCTGACCAAGGTATTCATGAGCTGCAACTTGATCACGGGCATGTTCCAACGGCTTGACAAGATGCGCAAGCAGGCGTTCGCCTCAGTCTGTCTGTTCGGTGAGGACGGGAACAGCTCCATCTCAGGTGTTTGGGTGTGGCGTGGACAGGATCTTGCCTTCCCTCTATCTCCAGACTGGCAAATTGATTACGACTGCTATGCATGGAAGAAGCTCGACGCGGGCGCTGATGAGACTAAGGAGCTCGTTAAGCAGTACTTCTCCTGGTCTGGAACCGATAAGCAGGGTCGCAAGTTCAACCAGGGAAAAATCTTCAAGTAAATCGCTAAGGCAAGCTTTGTTCAACTATTGCCAAGAAATAAACTTTCAATACCTTAATATTGTCTTATGAATCACGCCCTGTTCAATTTGAAAAGAAAGCGTCTAATTTTAATAACACCCAAACAGAGAAGAGCTTATAAGATAGAAAAATTAACCACTTTAAATATATTTTTCGAAGACTTTTTCTCTTTAATTAATTCCGAGGTCATTTTTCTGTGGTCAAAAATACAAATAAAATTAATCTTAGCTCTTGTATAGCTGACAGTTAATCTGAGGCCTCTGGAAGTTTGAGTTAATAATTTAATCTACTTTAAGTATCAGGCCGATTTACCTGTTTTCTGGTACATAGATTTTGTATGGGCCAAGAGATTTCTTGGAAACAGCATACCGGCCTTTAGCTGCATTAGAAAAAACTCATTTTTAAATTCTGGGAATTGGAACTACTAAGAACAAACCTGCAGCCATCTTAATTTTATGGATTATAAATATATGCAATGGAAGGATTTCTCGCTTCCACTTTTACAGCACTAAGGAGAGGAAAAATGTTTCCGTCATGAGATTTAAAGAACATTTGCTTCGACCTCAAAGTATAATAAAGTAAGGGTAAACAGTAGACAAAAATGCCATATATTTCCAGAAACAATATGACAATTCTGAGTCCTGATGCGGACCTACTAAAGAACCCTCAACCCTATAAAATGCGTGAAACTTCCAACTGTTCTCTTAATATCCTAAGCACCTTTTCGCTTGACAACGACTGGACCCACGTTGTCCCCAGTCGACCGGTTGTGCTCACCGTGAGATCCGTCGCAATAAGGCCACTGTTGAAAAAATATCAGGTCATTCGGGCATTAAGCTGGAAGTAGGTGGCACACTTACATTTTTCGATTTCCAGCAGCGGCAGAAAGCCGCTTTCTCCGCGATATCCTCCACGTCCACCATGTCCACGACTTTCGGCTCATGCTTCCGGATGGCGGGATTTACCTTCCCGGTTTTGTCCTGACGAGCCTTCGGACAGAACGCTAAATAGGACATGTATCCGATCCCGGCCAGGAACGCCGTCGGAGGTATCAGCTGAAACCATTCCTTAACTAAAAGAGAAACGATCGATTAGAAGCCGATCTTGCGGAATGAGCCGTTAACTGGCGACTTCTTGGTTTGGTGCGTTTTCTGGTTCGATGAATATTCGCAAGTGAGTCACATTATTTTTTTTCTGCTAAGGTCTGACTCAAAAAGTTTCTCAAGTGACTAGTCGCACACACCTCTAAACCACAGCTTCACACGCGTCCTCAAGGTTGCATAAACTTCTTTTTACGCTGCATAAAGCGGTTGCATAACCACTGCAGTGCATAATTTCATATTGGCCCGCCTGTACCTACTTTTACTTTTTTTCTGAACTAAAAAACTACAAATCAGTCAGGTACCTCAAATATCTCAGCAAATTTATTTTACAGGAGCTGTTCTAAAAATAGCTGTTGTACTTACTTCCTAATTTAAACCATCCCGTAAACGAATCAGGCACCGGCAGATTAGATAAATAATTAGGCAGAGTGCTCTTCACTAAAGTTGATAAACCTGCCATGTTCGACTGCTGTCAGATTCCGTTAAGTTAAAGCCGCGAGCCACTGTCGCGTGATGTCGAGCTTTTAAGCTCAAAGGTCATAGAACTGTTTATTCGATTGGTGGTTGATGGTGAAAGTTTGTAAAGTAAATCTGTTAAGCTATTGTTGCATAAATTTCTTTGAAATTAGGAAAATACTGCATATTAATTTATTTCAAATTAAATCCTGCTTAATTTAATCCAGCAATCAACAATTTTGAAAACATTAGAATCGCACTACTTCTTATATGGCATTACTAAAGCACGGCTTATGGCTTTCGGCTCAAAAGGTGACCTGGCGCCGAGCCGATGATTTTCATTTCGAGAGCATTTCCGTTTGTTTATTGAAGGTGTTCAGTTTGCCGTGGTGCTGTGTGTTAAAAGAAAATTAAAAGATAGAAGTGTTTCTAGTTTTATTGATTAGAACCAAAGTTATACCGGGAAAAGTACGTTTGATACCTGCGGTCGCAGATAATTATCAGGAGGTAAGTGTCTAAAAATGAAAATCCGGAACTTGAAAACCGCATTGCGTGCGGGAGACCGCCATTTTGGATGGCGTGTATTTCGCAGACGTAATTTAATAAAATTTCATTTTTCAGCGAAGTTATGGTGGGTTCGAGAGTTTATGTTGGGGGACTGCCTTACGGGGTCCGCGAACGTGATTTGGAAAGATTTTTTAAAGGATATGGACGAACTAGAGACATTTTAATTAAAAATGGTTACGGCTTTGTGGTAAGTTAAATTAAATCTGACGAAAATTTTGCGTGCGCTACAATATTGTTGATTTAGGAATTTGAAGATTATCGAGACGCGGACGACGCTGTATACGAGTTAAATGGCAAGGAATTACTTGGTGAAAGGTATGGAAATTACTTAATTTTTGATAAATCATCAGACCAGTGTTATCTGATAGTCGCCGCAATTGCAGAGTCGTTGTGGAGCCGGCCAGGGGCCAAGCGCGTGGGAGCCACCGGGACAGATATGACGATCGATACAGCAGTAGGCGTGGTGGTGGTCGATACAACGACAAGTGAGTGCTCTTATCGATTTTACTTTATTTAACATTGGAGCAAATAGCTTTTTATGCAGGGTAGAATTGTAAATGATAACATAACAGTCCTTGGTTAATAATCAAAGGAGAAATAATTTCGAACTCATGTTCACACGCAAGATAGGAAATGGGCGTGTTTGTGAACATAGCCCTTTCGTTTCGTGTTATCTATTGCCACCATATATAGAAAATTATATAACGCGCCAAATTGTATAAAATGATATATTTTTTTTACATTTTTACATTAAGTAAATTACAATCTTTTAACTTTTTATTTAATTTCTATTTCAATGAAGCAAGCAAAGATTTCTATTATTAACTAGACAAGACATTTTTGGAGTTTTACCTCAAATAGGAATTGTTTACATCTAGTGATTAATGTTTGGAACACATAAGTAATGTTCAAAAATTTTTAACTAAATAACATCTCGACATAAATTCCCTAATATTTAAAGAGTATTAATTATTCGAGAGAAATAACGTGTTAAGAATGTGTAGTTGCTAATTCACCTTTCCTTTTTTGTTTTCCCATAACAACCAGACATGAAATTAAGTATTTTCGAAATATTCTCTGCGGCTATTTCTTGCAAACATATAGAAAATAACGTTATATATTAAGGTTTGATTTTGCGAATACACTAGATCTAAACATTCCAGATCGTCTTCAAGATATGGTCCCCCGTTACGCACCGAATACAGATTGATAGTGGAGAACTTGTCGAGTCGCGTTAGCTGGCAGGTATGTATCATTTACTTAATATATGAAAAATGAATCCTATAAATTTTGTAAAGTAACGCCAAAACGTGAGCATATTCATTATTTACTTTTGTAAATTTCTTTTTAAATATAAACGTCTGTATTACTGGTGTTTTCGAAATTGCACCTTTGGATCAGCGAAGTTTCTCCCCTTCTTCCACTCTTCGTCTGAGCAGCCGTGTGTGTGTCACATTTTTAACCTGGGGGTTGTCTTATTTTTTTTTATTTCTTTGATGTACCTGTGGCAGGGACATGTCTCCGAGACCAGAAACAGCACTTTTAATGCAGACGGTTTTAATTAGTCTTCCCCATCTTTAAGGTGCATGCTTAATAAATAATTTTTTTTTTTTTTGAATATGCTCACGATATATGAAAGTGGTGAATGGCATTAGATTGAGTATGTAGAAATGATTACATTAAATATTTCAGAATTTTGTATGATTTTATGACAAAAGTGAGTTTTTTTTCTGTGACGTAAACCATGCAATATGTATGTTGAGGCGATGGTCATTTGTACTAAAAATAAGTTGGGAATATGGTCACCAAAAACCCGTCATATTGGAGGAGCCTTGAACTGAAAGGATGAGTCAAAAAGATCTAATTCGTTCTAAAAAATGCAGTTTCACAGGAGGACAATAAAACGAAACTGGAATTTATTCAGAAAACTAATCTTGAAAAGAGAATTACAAGAAATGGGTATTCATCTTATGAAAAGTAAAAGAAAGGATTGGAATCACCTGGGTTTAAAATGCGAGGGAGGAACCATAAACAAAATCTGAAAAATCATTGCTGTGCCCGTTCAAGCAGATGGGAGGGCATGATTGATTTTGCAGCGAATTGGTCCATGTGGATTTTTTCGTAAGACTCTCTTTGTGGCAACTGGATTTTGGGGATGAATATATTTGTTTGTTCCGTACCCAAAGTAAAATTGGAGGTAAAGAGCTGATACTTTCGGATCTCGTGGGAAAAGTAGAAGAAATGAATAATTTATCATGGAACTAGAACTGGATTAAAGGATTTATGAAATAGAAAAATATTAACCGATCTGATAATTTTTAACAAAACAATTGAGAACAAAAAGAAAATGGATATAATATGACTGTATTTCTTCTTCATAAGTTATCGTTTTCGATTTTGCTAAGCGAGACTTTTTGTACAAGGGACAATAATTTTTAAGCTTTTAGTCGATTCTGTAAGAACTAGATCGCTTGGAATCTCGCTTTGGAATATTTAATGTAATCATTTTTTGATTTTGCATGATACAATTAAACTGTTGTAAATTCTTGTTCCTTAAAATCGAATTCTTTATTTGAACTTTTATATTTATATGTAAGAAAAATAATTCAAAAATAATTTAAAAGTAAATTAAATTATTTTTTCGAAGAAATGCTACCTTGAAAAGGGTCGCTGACAAAGAGACTGACTGATGATGATGATGGTTCTACCGATGAGACGTACGTGTTAGCCCAATCAGAGAGAAAGACATAATTGACGGAACGGGGAGATGAGGCTTGCTTGAACCTGGTGCCTTAGTTCGTTTTATGAGAGATAACAAGTAGACGCTGGCGGTTGCTGCCAAGGTTCTTCTACGATATAGCGATTTTTCCATCCAAATGACTTCTACCATGATGCGTGCATATTAATGGCCTTGGGGAGCCTGGGGCTTTACTTTAGACTCAAAAAACACTTCAACCGCTTCTATAGCTACGAAATAAAAAAAAAAAATAATATATCTATTGGAAATGAAGCTAAGATAATCATTAATAGACGGTTGCACAAGTTTTGCCTAGATCCTAGCGACGAAATCCGAGGCCTACCAAAATTGGAACTGGAGGTGCCAAATAACTCTTATGATAGTGGGTCAGGACCCAGATCATAGTAATTCCTGGTATATTTGAATTGAAATCTCTTTAGATAAAATTCGCCGCATTTTTTTGCATATGTGCGCATAATCAGGAGGAGCAGGCGTGTGAGAAGTCATGGTTCCCGAACATTGTCGTCGTCTCTCCACTCAGTCAGTCAGCGATTAATCTTGGTGGCTTTAGACGATCTCATGTATAGTTCAAAAAATGTTGTGGACCTTTGTGTGTGACCAGCCCTCAACCCCTCAAAAAAGACGTCAAACCATATAAAATATAAATCGAGAGTTGTTACGCTCGGTGCGCTTAAGGTCTCTGAGACAGCCAATCAATCTGTCGTACAGACGAATTTGAGCATTTGAACATGACAGGGTTTTGACTCAATGAAGATCTAATGTAAGGAACATATTTTTATTCATCGCTGTTTTTGCTTTCTTAGAACTTACAACCAGGAAAAAATTTAAACTGAAGTGGCTGTGCTCCTTACTTTTTACTTATTACGAAAGATTATACCAACTCATCCCTCACAATGTTGACGATGATGGTCGCTCTCCAACCTAGACACACACACTTGGGAACTGATCGCCTCGAGAATTCTTCCCCATGGTTACTCCAAACGGTCCCTTGTCCACAGGAAGTCAGAGTTTTTGACGTTTAATTGTTTCGTGTCCACACTGCTATGTCTCAGAAAGGGTTTCAGGCCAGGGGTGTTCACCATTCTGCTATCTCGCATTTCGGGTTGCCTTGAGTCATTGGTCCGAGGATGCCATCCACTATGGAGAAGACGAGTTTGCCCTGTACCAAAGAAAAAAAGTGAGGAGTGGGGAGCGATCAAGCCGCTAAGAGCCTTTTTAAATTTCTTCCTGGTGTAACATTATAGTGCTAATTGCCAAATTATCTAACACTTTTTGTCTGATTTAGGATCTGAAAGATTACATGCGTCAGGCCGGAGAAGTCACCTACGCTGACGCTCACAAACAAAGAAGGAACGAAGGGTAAGTGTATTTTTAATTATATATGTTTCATAAATTTAAAAGTTGTTTTATTTTATGCAGGGTTGTCGAATTTGCGTCATTATCTGATATGAAAACTGCAATTGAGAAACTTGACGACACTGAACTCAATGGCAGACGAATTCGTTTAATTGAAGATAGACGAGGAGGACGCGGTGGCCGTGGCAGGTCGCGATCTTCAAGCTCGAGATCCAGATCTCGGTCTCGCAGACGTTCACGATCCCGATCACGTCGCTCATCCAGGTCACGTTCAAAGTCTCGCAGCCGTTCCAAGTCACGCGCCCGTTCCAAGTCAAAGTCGCCAGTTAAATCTCGCTCCAGATCGCATTCAAAGTAAAATTTCATTAATTTATAGAATTCAATAATTTACTCCTTAAATTTGCAGCAAATCTAGAGATGGCTCCAAGTCAAAATCAAAGTCACGTTCACGTTCTCGCTCTATTAAACGAGATTCCCGCTCTAGGTCTCGTTCCCGTTCGAAGCGCGAATCGAGGTCCCGGTCTCGTTCGAAGTCGCGCAGAGATTCGCGTTCAAGGTAGTTTGTGAGGAGTTGAAATTCCATAAAACTTACACTTTCTATTTTTACACAGAGATCGTTCCGCTTCTGAAGAAAAGGACAAATCGCGATCGAACTCACCCAAAAATAACGGAATGTCCCCTGACAGGAATAACGAGAGCATGGAAGACTAAACACCTGAATACATTTTTAACATTTTAAACATAAAACATCTTTTCAAAGCCTAAGAAAAGGAAATGGGCATTAACGATAAGTATTTTGTTTTTTTTGAATACATTAAAGCATTTCATTCAGTTTCTTGCATATTTTGGTTTGGAAGTGTGTTGTAAATGGTAAAATTCCAAATATGAAAGTTTTGTATGTAGAACTTACGTATTAAGATTAGCGTTAATCATTGTATTACTTTCAATAAATATATGAATAAAATGATCACATTCGCTTGTTTTCTTCATAATTTCTAGATGGAATTGGTTGACTTTAGCTGATTTTATAACCAATTTTTGACAGAATCGAAAAATAAAAAAGTTGGTTATCTAAAATCTACGGCATTTATAATTCTAATCAATATTTAAAAAACTTGATTGAACTGCACGTGGAATGCACTCGTGTCCCACAGTAAACACTCATTCAACGCGAAAGGACTAGATATTGAAAAATAAAATATTTTAATAACTTAACCGGCCTTTTGTAGATAAGTTTAAGAAAATGACTCATAATTTTGTCCTCACAAAGTAGCATTTTACCGCTTAAGGAAATTCAAAAGTTGCTTTTGTTAATCTCTTTTCTATTCGATTCGAAAGGATTTAAGAATAGCATCTATTGATTCTTTTTTGAAAACTAGAGTGGTTAATTTTTTAATTTTTATACTAATGCTCTAATGTATCTAGATTACTTAGAAACCGATAGGAATAAATGGCTTCTTCTAAAATTCCATTTAGAGAGCTGCAGGTGCCTGAGCAGTCCGACTATTAAAATCTCCGTTGGTTTCTTTATTCAATTATCTGCAATTATGAAGGTTAAGCCCAGCTCAACTGTGCAGCTGCCTAAACTAAGCGTAAACGGAATTAAACTCAGTTCGAGCTGGATATATAATACATTACGGCAATTTCTTAACTTTGCAGAAATCTTCAATTAGTTTTTTAATGATTTTGTCATAAAAATTATGTAATTAGCTTCATGAAATATTTTATTAAAGCCTATACTAATCTAAATATTCTAAAAATATGCCAGTGATAAAACATGAATAATACATGATTTTAAATGCTCTAAACGGTTCCAAACAAGCTATTCGCGCGCGCTTATTTGAAGATTACAAGATTTTAAATTGCTAAATGGTGCCAAAAAACCTGTTCGCACGCTTATTTGAAGACTGATGCCTTAACTTTACAAATATAATCATATCATAAATATCTAACACTTGATCAGATTTTGTGTGCTTTAAGTTTTCTAGATTTGATTAGTTAAACTCAATCTTGACTAGAATTGGACAAGATTTGGCGACATATCAAATCGATAACGTCTAAAGAAACGCAAGTGAAATCCCGGGAATTCACTTAATTTAGCGCCATCGGAGGGTTTAAATTTGCTCAGCTTGTTTTAGCAAATTTATTTATAGTATCACTCGCACGCAAGGTAGGTACTACTGTTTTGACCTTTTTCGTCTTCCATTTTTCAACAAAATAAACTTTTTAAGATGTTTCTTCGTACGGATCTCGACTTAATTTTTCTCGTGCTGTGGTGCGCTTTTGGTGGCTTTAACGTGGCATTAGGCGCGAGTGTAGGAAAACATGATGAAAATACCCTTCAAATGATTTCCGCCGTAAGTACATTGTTGGCAAAAACATTTTTCGCAAATATTTTGAACCTTTCATTAGATTTTTCGGCATGGGGATAGATCACCCGTCTACACTTACCCCAACGATCCTTACTTAAATTATAACTGGCCTGGAGGTTTAGGATCTCTCTCACGGGTAATAAAATTAATTCATTAATTTTTTCAATTTGATTTTCTAACGTTTTAAAAATACTTCTCTAGAAAGGAGTAGGACAACTTTACAACTTGGGGAAGAATTTAAGACATAGGTATGGACACCTGTTACCAAAGGATGGACGTTATACCCAAAATAATATGTTCGTTAGGAGCAGTTACGCCGAACGCTGCATTATGAGTGCTCAAAGTTTACTGGCGGGTTTTATGCCTCCGCATAAGGATTCAAACCCTTTGCCCATTGAATGGCAACCCGTTCCCATCACCACCGTTCCGAAATATGAAGATGAAGTATGTAATAGAAACTTATTAATCTTTCCTTCATTCGATAACGTTCGCTTTACTTTTCTGCAGTTACTGTCGCAATATCGTCGTTGCAAAAAGTACGATAATTCATTAGCAGAAATACGCAAGAATCCACCATCTGATTTAAAGAAAATGAACGAGGATAATAAGGACCTCTATGAACTTCTAACTAAGCAGACTGGAAAGGTAAGTGAAAGAAATTTTTATCAATCGCTATAAGCTTTCATTATTTTGTTTGAATTGAAGTGAGTGTTAGCAAAACACAAAAGAGTTTAAACTGATTTATTTTATCAGAGTTTCCTGTTACCGTCTCTGATTATATTTTGAATTGATTTATACTATTGTGACCAATTATTATCATTTAAGATAGATAAAAATCGAACATATAAGACACACTCACACTTTATGCTTAAATTTATATTGTTTATATATAGCATATCAAATTTTAAACGACACTTATTAATCTTTAAGTATGTAAGTACTTCATTTTCACTTAGGACGTAATATGTATAATTAAAAATATAAATAAACAGTACCGTTAGTTGAATACATAAGAGTTTTGTTTTACGGAATTATTTTGTTTTTCCATGAAATAAAAAACTGCTATGTACTCCAAAAACAGAAATATTAAAGAGACATCAAAAATATAAAGGTTTTGAAGAAGTGGTGTAGTTTAAAAACTGTACAGTAATCAAAATTGTTAAAATCTCCTTAATCTCCTTAAAGTAACGTGAAAATAGATGTTTAAACTTACGTTTTTAGTGCATGTGAATTGCAACAACTCAGTAACCAAAAATTCAATTGAAACACATGTGTTTCAGCATTTTTGGTTCATTGTGTATTCGTACTTCAAAGACTAACTATTAAGTACAATTAAGTAAAGTTTCATAATGCATAGTTGATCCCGAAACTATCGGAATCTAAAATCTTAGAGGTACAGAATTTTCATTATAACTCTTAATATTTTTCGCGAATAGGCTATATCCAGATAGCTGAATAAACAACGAATCGAATGAAAATTAATAAAATTATGGTTTCTGATAAAAATTTTAGAATATCACAACATTTACGGATATTGAACAACTCTACGATGTACTTAAAATACAGAGAGATAACCAGTTAATTTTACCCGATTGGACAGAGGATATATTCCCTGCGAGGATGCTTCCATTTGCGCAAAGAGACTACTCAATTTTCACAGAAACACCCTACATGAAAAAGATAAAGGGTGGAGCATTTATAACAGAGGTCTACAACACTATGACTAAAAAGCATACGAGGACCTTAAAACCAGATCGAAAAATGTTCTTCTATGCTGCTCACGATCTGACATTGGTTGGAATTTTGAATTCTTTGGGTGTTCTCAGTCAAGCTGCCCTTTTACCAGAATATTCAGCTGTGATAGTGTTCGAATTACATACAAATCGAGCGATGGGTAACGATTTGGAAGTTAAGGTAATCAAGGGTTATTTTGGTGCTCCAAGCAAAAGAACAGCTTTCATTTTAATTTCAGCTTTCCTACTACCCAAATAGTGCAACTGCCGAGCCACGGGAATTAACACTACCAAATTGTAGTAGTCCGTGTTCGTTTCCCATGTTTGGGGCAGCCGTTAAGGATTTGCTGATTGATGATGATTTTGACAGTATTTGTGAAAATTTTCAATAATTAATTTGTACTGAATTCGAATATAAAAGTGTAGCAGGTGAAAAATGTTTGAATGCTAAAAAAATGTTTGTTAAATTTTATTTCAATTTTATTCGATTCTTAAAAAATTGACAAATTTGTCGGTTTTTGCTATGGAATCTCGTCAATTTTAGATATGTAGTGATTTTCAACGACCTTCAACGATATGTAATCGTACATAAAAAACGACTCAAAACTGAGGACTTCTTTAAGTCATCTGCCTTTTAAAATTGTTTACCAAACCAAATATTTGTTGAGTGATTTCAATCACATTCTTCTTTTGTTAACTTGTTGGCTTAATTTCAACAAACTTTTGATGTTAATCTTTCAGAGGTCGTCAGAATGTTTCACCTATTCTTTTCTTTGCATATACACGTACTTCCGTCATCCAATTGTGTAATTCAAAGGATTATAAACAAATATGTCTTGCCTTATATGTAGTATGACAATTTTTTGGGTATTTCTATATCACTGACAATCATAAGGATTATGAAAATATGTAATCAGGATTTAAAGATTTATTTAAACGTTTGAGTGCTTAACAATTTTTTCAGATATCATGGCAAAAATGTGGAGCTAATTTTAACTGCTGTTTACATAAGTACTATGCAGAAAGGTGAGATAAAAGTTTAAATTTATAGTTCAGTGCAGTATTAATAAATATAAAATCAATAACCTTGAAACATCAACTTTAAGTTACTTAACATAATTATCACTTTACTCTTTGAGGAATCTAAGGTATTCAATAAAGAAAGCATCGTTCAAATCAATACACGCCTTCCGAAGTTATGTCGGAACAGACAGACTTAAAAAAACAATACTATAGTATATGACTTCAAGAACCTTATCTGTACGGCGTTACTTAAAAATTATCATTAACATCATCACCAAAAAATCGATTGTTATTAGTTGTACGTCACACCTGATTTTGCACATTTGTTTTAAGAAGCTCATACCTTAGAAGTACTTAGTTATCATTTTAGACCTTTCATCATAAATTTAAATCTGCACTAGTGCATAGATGTTTATGTAAAAAAAATAATCAATGAATGATGATGTCATTGCGATCTGATATTGTTTTCGTGTGAATGATGATGAGTAAAAAAAGTCGCATAGAATACTATTTTTTTATTATTTATTCTAACGGTCTAATGCCATATTGAAGAACAAGGTCATATTGAAACGCATAATTTTTTGCAATGTACGAATAATCCTAAGTTAAAACACGTGATGCGATTTTGAGGTCTGTAGACTTAATGGTGTTATAACAAGTGCGCCAGTCCTTTTATTCAACAATACGATGCATCCATTTTTAGCGCCCACTTGCGTCTTTCTAACGTCGTCTGATAATCTGGTGTTAAAATGTTTATAACTTTAATACTCTATGTAGATACAGACGTAAAAAATTCTGCACACCAAAATGTAACATTTGTATATAAATGGTGCCGTTAAAGCTATCACTCGTCACTTACTGAGTGAACATCACGTTTTCAGTTTCGCAATATAATCACTTGTTAAATATCTAAAACTTAATTAAATTAGCACAATCTCTAGTCAATAGGGTAAGATTTAACAATAGATAGAAGTTATCAAAAACGATAAAAGAGAAAGCTTGCACACACGCAAGTGAAAAATTACAATTAAAAAGCCGGAGGTACTTAAATTTGCTCAGGCCTTTTCGGCTTTATTTATAGTTCAGGCATTCTGCAAGGTAAGTGCAACTGCTCTACTGTATTTATTTAGCTTTCAACAATTCGAACTACATATTTTAGATGATTCGCCTAACTTTCTTTATCGCACTCTCGTGCACCGTTGCCAACTTTCATGTCGCGTTAGGCGCAAGTATCGGCACATCTGATGAGAGTACAATTCAAGCGATATTTTCAGTAAGTAATGGTAGTCGTTAACAAAATTCTCGTATGATTAATTGGTGTATTCTTCAACAGATGTTCAGACATGGAGACCGTTCTCCTATTTACTCCTGGCCCACCGATCCTTATATAAATTATGCTTGGCCTGGAGGCGAAGGATCCCTTTCTGAGGTGAAAAAACAAACATTTTCTTCGAGTGCAATCCACATGGCTTTTTAAAATTAAATATAATTTATAGAAAGGAGTTCACCAACATTATAATTTAGGGATGAACTTGAAGAAGAGGTACGGACATCTATTACCGAAAGATGGTAGATACAGTAAAGACAACATGCTCGTTAAGAGTAGCTTTTTAGAACGCAGCGTTATGAGTGGTCTAAGTTTACTCACTGGCTTTATGCCTCCACGAAATGAGTCATATCCTATACCCTTTAAATGGCAACCTGTTCCCATCGTAACCATTCCCCAGTATCAGGATAATGTAATAGAATTAATTTACTATATATGAAATTAGAGTGACATTCTTTTCGTTAACAGATATTATCGCTATATCGCCCTTGCAAAAAGTACGATGCATTGTACGCCTATTTTCGCAAAAACCCTCCAATTGATATACGGAAGTTAAACGAAGAAAATAAAGACATCTATAAACTTTTGGAAGCGACAGGAAGGGTAAGTGGGATAGAATATTTTGTATATTGCGAACCTTCTTTCTTTGTTTCAAATGAGTAAAACCTAAATTCAAATTTGATAGGTAAAATTCCCCACGGTTTATCAGCCATAACATTTACTTTAGATTTTTGTTTGTTTATTTGTTTTTTTAAAATTCGAACATTGCGACAATTTGTTCAAAGCTTATTTTTTTTATTTTACCGCTGATTACCTGAAAGTAATTTGTGTTATCTATTTTTGATTTACATATCTACCACCCAATTTTTATAATTTCCTTGCAAACTTGCTGTTAATTGTTAACAGAGTTCATGGATTTTTGCAAGCCTTGTAAGACCAGCGAATTGTTTTCGTAATGATCCCATTTGTTGGGGAATACCAACTGTCTCTAAAGTAAAGTAATGCATCAAAATCGTTAAAATATATGTATATATATTTATAATTTATATTATATTTTGTGAGTACGCAAAAAATGAAGAAGAGATTGTGCATGCGTAACAATTTTTACATTAATTTAATTTCATATATAAATTTTGCCTTTTGAACTATTAAATCTTCATTCTTAAATACCCTTAAATATAGAAGAGCAGTTGTTTTAATATAACAAACGAACAAAAGTTTTAAGTATATAGGCCAGCCACATATGTATATTTATTTTTTTAAGAAACACGACAAAGATTTCTTAATTTTCCAATTATTCTTTTCCACAAGTTATGTACCGAAGATTAAAAACTATCTTATATCGCTCATATTTTGAAAATGATTTGTTGGTTCCTAACTGTTTTATTTTTCTAAATAATTCAATTCATAAATTTATTTAATTTCAAAGAAAAACATCACTTACACGGGTATTGGGGAAATCTACAATACTCTACTTATCTACAGAGACAACAATTTAACTTTGCCTGCGTGGGCAAAAAATATATTTCCTCAAAGGATGCGCCCATTTGCAGAAAGGGCCTATTCAGTTCTCACAGAGACGCCATACATGAAAAAGGTTAAAGGCGGAGCGTGGGTCACAGAAGTTTACAGTCACATGGTAGCTAAGAGGGCTAAAACTCTAAATCCGGACAGACAAATATTTTTCTATGCGTCTCATGATGCCACAATAATTGGAATTTTGAATGCTTTGGGCGTTCTCCATCAAGCAGATCTTTTGCCAGAATATGCAGCTATGATGGTATTTGAATTGCATTCAAATAAGGCTTTGCACAATGATTTTGAAGTTAAGGTAACAATTTATATAATTTTTTATACTCCAAGTATTAGAATTGATTTTTTTTTAATTTCAGCTTGTTTACTACAAAAATAGTGAAACCATTAAACCCAAAGAATTGTATTTACCTAACTGTAGTACGCCATGCTCGCTAACTAGCTTTGGTAAAGCTGTAAAAAAATTAATAATTGTCGATTACGATCAGCTGTGTAAAAACGTTTAAATAAATTATTACTTCTTAAAACTTAAATTTGTATGTTGATTCTTGGCCAAAACTGTACACATCTACTTTTGTCTTATCTGCATTTTATGAAGAAGTATAAAATTTCCCTGAGCGATTTGCTCCATGCAAATAAAATAAATGGGATTTTTTTTAACCACTTTCACAAAAAGCCTGCTCCTGTTACCGTCTCATTTGATTATATTTTGAATTGATTTATACTATTGTGACCAATTATTGAAAGGTTTATTGCCGACAAATTATTATCATTTTCTTGTTTATATATGTAGCATATCAAATTTTAAACGACACTTATTAATCTTTAAGAATGTAGGTACTTCATTTTCACTTGGACGTAATATGTATAATTAAAAAGATAAATAAACAGTAGCGTTAGTTGGATACATAACAGTTTTGTTTCATGAAATTATTTTGCTTTTAAATGAACTACAAAACTGCATATACTCCAAAAACAGAAATATGGATTACAGAGTCATCAAAAATATAAAGGTTTTGAAGAAGTGGTGTAGTTTAAAATCTGTACAGTAATCAAAATTGTGAAAATCTCCTTAATGTTAACTTTTTAAGCGATATGGGGATATACTGAGTAAAGTAACGTGAAAACATATGTTTAAACTTACGTTTTTAGTGCATGCGAATTACAACAACTCAATAACCAAAAATTGAATTGAAACACATGTGTTTCAGCATTTTTTGGTTCATTGTGTATTCGTACTTCAAATAGTAACTATTAAGTACAATTAAGTAAAGTTTCATAATGCATAGTTGATCCCGAAACTATCGGAATCTAAAATCTTAAAGGTACAGAATTTTCCTTATAACTCTTAATATTTTTCGCGAATAGGCTATATCCAGATAGCTGAATAAACAACGAATCGAATGAAAATTAATAAAATTTTCTGATAAAAATTTTAGAATATCACAACATTTACGGATATTGAACAACTCTACGATGTACTTAAAATACAGAGAGATAACCAGTTAATTTTATCCGATTGGACAGAGGATATATTCCCTGCGAGGATGCTTCCATTTGCGCGAAGAGACTACACAATTTTCACAGAAACACCCTACATGAAAAAGATAAAGGGTGGAGCATTTATAACAGAGGTCTACAACACTATGACTAAAAAGCATACGAGGACCTTAAAACCAGATCGAAAAATGTTCTTCTATGCTGCCCACGATCTGACATTGGTTGGAATTTTGAATTCTTTGGGTGTTCTCAGTCAAGCTGCCCTTTTACCAGAATATTCAGCTGTGATAGTGTTCGAATTACATACAAATCGAGCGATGGGTAACGATTTGGAAGTTAAGGTAATCAAGGGTTATTTTGGTGCTCCAAGCAAAAGAACAGCTTTCATTTTAATTTCAGCTTTCCTACTACCCAAATAGTGCAACTGCCGAGCCACGGGAATTAACAATACCAAATTGTAGTAGTCCGTGTTCGTTGCCCATGTTTGGGGCAGCCGTAAAGGATTTGCTGATTGATGATGATTTTGACAGTATTTGTGAAAATTTTCAATAATTAATTTGTACTGAATTGGAATATAAAAGTATTGCAGCTGAAAAATGTTTGAATGTTAAAAAAATGTTTGTTAAATTTTATTTCAATTTTATTCGATTCTTAAAAAATTGACAATTTTGTCGGTTTTTGCTATGGAATCTCGTCAATTTTAGATATGTAGTGATTTTCAACGACCTTCAACGACATCTAATCGTATATAAAAAACGACTCAAAATTGAGGACTTCTTTAAGTCATCTGCCTTTTAAAATTGTTTACCAAACCAAATAATTGTTGAGTGATTTCAATCACATTCTTCTTTTGTTAACTTGTTGGCTTAATTTCAACAAACTTTTGATGTTAATCTTTCAGAGGTCGTCAGAATGTTTCACCTATTCTTTTCTTTGCATATACACGTACTTGCATCATCCAATTGTGTAATTCAAAGGATTGTAAACAAATATGTATGTCTTGCCTTATATGTAGTATGACAATTTTTTGGGTATTTCTATATCACTGACAATCGTAGGGATTCGTTCAGGATTTAAAGATTTATTTAAACGTTTGAGTGCTAAACAATTTTTTCAGATATCATGGCAAAAATGTGTAGCTAATTTTGTTAACTGCTACATATTTACATAAGTACTATGCAGAAAGGTGAGATAAAAGTTTAAACTTATATTTCAGTGCAATATTAATAAATATAAAATCAATAACCTTGAAACATCAACTTTAAGTTACTTAACATAATTATCACTTTACCCTTTGAGGAATCTAAGGTATTCAATAAAGAAAGCATCGTTCAAATCAATTCCCACCTTCCGAAGATATGTCGGAACAGACAGACATAAAAAAAACATACATACTATATGACTTCAAGAACCTTATCTGTACGACGTTACTTAAAAATTATCATTAACATCATCACCAAAAAATCGATTGTTATTAGTTGTACGTCACACCTGATTTTACACATTTGTTTTAAGAAGTTCATATCTTAGAAGTACTTAGTTATCATTTTAGACCTTTCATCATAAATTTAAATCTGCACTAGTGCATAGTTTATGTAAAAAAAATAATCAATGAATGATGATGTCATTGCGATCTGATATTGTTTTCGTGTGAATGATGATGGGTATTTTTTTTATTATTTATTCTAACGGTCTAATGCCATATTGAAGAAGAAGGTCATATTGAAACGCTTAATTTTTTGCAATGTACGAATAATCCTAAGTTAAAACACGTGATGCGATTTTGAAGTCTGTTTTACTGTAGACTTAATGGTGTTATAACAAGTGCGCCAGTCTTTTATTCAACAATACGATGCATCCAGTTTTAGCGTCCACTTGCGTCTTTCTAACGTCATCTGATCATCTGGTGTTAAAATGTTTATAACTTCAATACTCTAGATACAGACTTAAAAAATTCTGCACACCAAAATGTAACATTTGTATATAAATGGTGCCGTTAAAGCTATCACTCGTCACTTACTGAGTGAACATCACGTTTTCAGTTTCGCAATATAATCACTTGTTAAATATCTAAAACTTAATTAAATTAGCACAATCTCTAGTCAATAGGGTAAGATTTAACAATAGATAGAAGTTATCAAAAACGATAAACGAGAAAGCTTGCACACACGCAAGTGAAAAATTACAATTAAAAAGTCGGAAGCACTTAAATTTGCTCAGGCCTTTTTGGCTTTATTTATAGTTCAGGCATTCTGCAAGGTAAGTGCAACTGCTCTACTGTATTTATTTAGCTTTCAACAATTCGAACTACATATTTTAGATGATTCGCCTAACTTTCTTTATCGCACTCTCGTGCACCCTTGCCAACTTCCATGTCGCGTTAGGCGCAAGTATCGGCAAATCTGATGAGAGTACAATTCAAGCGATATTTTCAGTAAGTAACGGTATTCGTTAACAAAATTCTCATAGGATTAATTGGTGTATTCTTCAACAGATGTTCAGACATGGAGACCGTTCTCCTATTTACTTCTGGCCCACCGATCCTTATATAAATTATGTTTGGCCTGGAGGCGAAGGATCCCTTTCTGAGGTGAAAAAACAAACATTTTCTTCCACATGACTTTTTAACATTAAAAATATTTTATAGAAAGGAGTTCACCAACATTATAATTTAGGGATGAACTTGAAGAAGAGGTACGGTCATCTATTACCGAAAGATGGTAGATACAGTAAAGACAACATGCTCGTTAAGAGCAGCTTTATAGAACGCTGCGTTATGAGTGGTCTAAGTTTACTCACTGGCTTTATGCCTCCACGAAATGAGTCATATCCTATACCCTTTAAATGGCAACCTGTTCCCATCGTCACCATTCCCCAGTATCAGGATAATGTAATAGAATTAATTTACTATATGAAATTACAGTGACATTCTTTTCGTTAACAGATATTATCGCTATATCGCCCTTGCAAAAAGTACGATGAATTGTACGCCTATTTTCGCAAAAACCCTCCAATTGATATACAGAAGTTAAACGAAGAAAATAAAGACATCTATAAACTTTTGGAAGCGACAGGAAGGGTAAGTGGGATAGAATATTTTGTATATTGCGAACCTTCTTTCTTTGTTTCAAATGAGTAATACCTAAATTCAAATTTGATAGGTAAAATTCCCCACGGTTTATCAGCAATAACATTTACTTTCGATTTTTGCTTATTTGTTTTTTTTAAAACTCGAATGTTGCGATAATTTGGTCAAAGCTTTTTTTGTTTAATTTACCGCTGATTACCTGAAAGTAATTTGTGTTATCTATTTTTGATTTACATATATACCACCCGATTTTTATATTTTCCTTGCAAACTTGCTGTTAATTGTTAACAGAGTTCATGGATTTTTGCAAGCCTTGTAAGACCAGCGAATTGTTTTCGTAATGATCCGATTTGTTGGGGAATACCAACCGTCTCTAAAGTAAAGTAATGCATCAAAATCGTTAATATATATATATATGTATATATATATAAATACATATATATATTGTGAGTACGAGAAACATGACAAATATTTAATAATTTTCCAATTATTCTTTTCCACAAGTTATGTACTGAAGATTAAAAACTATCTTATATCGCTCATATTTTGAAAATGATTGTTGGTTCCTAACTGTTTTATTTTTCTAAATAATTCAATTCATAATTTTATTTAATTTCAAAGAAAAACATCACTTACACGGATATTGGGGAAATCTACGATACTCTACTTATCCACAGAGACAACAATTTAACTTTGCCTGCGTGGGCAAAAAATATATTTCCTCAAAGGATGCGCCCATTTGCAGAAAGGGCCTATTCAGTTCTCACAGAGACGCCATACATGAAAAAGGTTAAAGGTGGAGCGTGGGTCACAGAAGTTTACAGACACATGATAGCTAAGAGGGCTAAAACTCTAAATCCGGACAGAAAAATATTTTTCTATGCGTCTCATGATTCCACAATAATTGGAATTTTGAATGCTTTGGGCGTTCTCCATCAAGCAGATCTTTTGCCAGATTATGCAGCTATGATGGTATTTGAATTGCATTCAAATAAGGCTTTGCACAATGATTTTGAAGTTAAGGTAACAATTTAAATAATTTTTTATACTCCAAGTATTAGAATTGATTTTTTTTAATTTCAGCTTGTTTACTACAAAAATAGTGAAACCATTAAACCCAAAGAATTACATTTACCTTACTGTAGTACGCCATGCTCGCTAACTAGCTTTGGTAAAGCTGTAAAAAAATTAATAATTGTCGATTACGATCAGCTGTGTGAAAACGTTTAAATAAATTATTACTTCTTAAAACTTAAATTTGTATGTTGATTCTTGGCCAAAACTGTACACATCTACTTTTGTCTCATCTGCATTTTATGAAGAAGTATAAAATTTCCCTGAGCGATTTGCTCCATGCAAATAAAATAAATGGGATTTTTTTTAGCCACTTTCACAAAAGGCCTGCTCCGAGGAGCATGGCTAAAAAGTGAGAGCGAGTCAAATGACTGATCGATCACTAGAAGTGTCTTCACGTAAACAGCTGTTTTTCGTATAGTATAATGTCGTCTTTCGCGATCAGTCGAAATTATTAAAACAAGTGTGATTGTGCAACATCAGTAATGTACTCTTATCGCAATTTTTATGATAGACCGCACTGATCTTCAGTGAGTTAAGAAGAACTCATCTTTAGAAACACTTGGTTACAGAGAAATTTCATTTACACGATCGTTTGTGAATAAAGTTTTGATTGTTAAATTTAAGTGATTTACAAACTGAGTGGCAAGCTCAATGGCCTTCCAATGTAAGCCGTCTGGACGCCGCGGTATGACAATTTCGGTGGTCACTCTCGGCGCTCTACTCTGTGCTGTAATGATAGCTTACATGGCCTTTGGGGACAGCAATGACGAACAAGGTCTTCGGACGCTTAGGATGATTTCGATTGTATAAAGAGTAAATAACGTAGTAAATTGTTTATATTAATGCTATGTATTTAGGTTTTTAGACATGGTGATAAAACACCTTCTCAATTATATCCACGAGATCCTTACATTCATTACGAATGGCCTGGTGGGTTGGGTGCACTATCCCAGGTGTGAATTTTTAACATTGAAGTGACAAAATTTGTTGACTATAGCAAACTTTTTTCTATAGAAAGGCGTTCTACAAACATACAATTTAGGGAAAAATTTAAGAATGCGCTATTATCGATTACTTCCACAAAACGGACTATATTCGAAAGATGAAATGTTTGTTTTAAGTAGCTATGCTGAGCGCTGTTTAATGAGTGCGCAAAGTTTGTTAGCTGGTTTTGTGCCACCTTTAGAAAATCAACGTGTCCTACCTATTCAGTGGCAACCAATACCTATTAACTCCATCCCTAGGGAGCAGGATCAAGTAATGCAATTATTAATAATTTACGAGCATATTTTCCTTTAACTCAGCTATCGTTTCAGTTGCTTGCGCAAAAGAAACCTTGCTTGAAATATGATACTATCTTAAAGAAAATGTATACAAATCCACCACCTGATTTAGAACGATTGAATGAAGAAAACAAAGATCTTTACGAATATTTAACAAGACACACGGGTAAGGTAAGGATTTAATATTTATGTAAAATATATGTCTGTTAAATGATACTTGGAGCTTAAAGGTCACAATGTTTAAAATAAATTACATATATATAAATGAAACAAATGTTAACAATTAATGCTTCATAAGCTCCATTGTTGGTATATAAAAGTAGCATAACATTCACTTCAAACTCGTTAGCGTAATACGATATATTATAAAAAAAATAATTTAATTCCAATTTCTAAATATAATATATTTAAAATTTTTAGAACATAACATCTGTATTGGATGTTGAACTTCTTTACGGAACTTTTGAAGTCGAAAGAGATAATGGCCTAGAACTACCAGCTTGGACAAAAGGAATCTTTCCAGAAAAAATGATTGTTTCAACTGAAAGAAGTTATGCCCTCTTCACAGAAACCGCTTTAATGAAGAAAGTCAAAGGAGGTGCTTTTGTAACTGAGGTACTTAACAACATGCTTAATAAGCAAAGGAAAAACTTGAAGCCAGATAGAAAAATATTCATATACTCTGCTCACGATGTTACTCTAGTTAATATCATGAATTCTTTGGGTATCTTAGACCAGACATCTAAAAAACCCGATTATGCTGCAGCCCTTGTTTTTGAATTGCACCACAGTTTTATTTATAAAAGCGATCTAGAAGTGAAGGTAAGGTTTCAATAGTTTTGCCTAAATCTAATATAATCTAATTAAAAAATGATTTTTACTTCTAGCTCGTGTACTATTATAATAGCGATGATAAATTCCCTAAAGAAATAAATATTCCCAATTGTGATTATCCCTGTTCCTTAACAAAATTCAAAGAGTCTGTGAAAGATTTGATTATTGAAAATTATGATGAAATTTGTGAGAATGTCCCTGCAGTAAATGTTACATGCAATCAGTAAAAAAGTAAATCGTCCGTTATATTATACATATGTGTGTATTCGATTTGTTGTTAATTTGTTTTATTTTTGTTGATGAAAGAAGAAAAATAATGTAGTAAATTTAGATGTAACAAACAAAAGTATTTGAAGAATAAAATGTAAAATAAATTGGGTTTTTTAATTCAAATAAAAATTTCCAGTGCAAAGAATTCATTATCTCTTTTACTCGTGTGGAGTGAACTGTTTTCGAAATAAGGCAAATAAACTAAGTCCGATCTTGATCAATGTAAATATCAGCAACTCAGTCAGGAAGATTTTCTGCGACTAATAAAAATAATCATTGCCCTTTATCCAACTATGAAGAAGTTAATTTGCTATTTTTTTACATTATATAGTTTGACTTTACTGATATCAATTGCTTTTTAGCAATTTTAATAAGTGGGTCATAAGGCTGAGATTTAAAAGGTTTTTCTTCACAACAAATGAAAAGAAATGGGTTGATGATTTTGCAACAACACATATATCTTCCTTTCAATTATTTTTAAATAACAATAATACTTAATCAAAATAACTGATTTCAAAGATTTCGCTGACTTCGTCAAATTATCTTTTAATGGGCTTACAGTGACGAGCAAAACAACCAATGATGGTACTTAAGGTTTTTGTAAGTTACTCATTAACTGTAATAGATATTGTAAAAATGTTTGCGTAATATTGTAGAGGCTAAAATTGCCTATACAAATTTGTCTTACAGTAAACTTCCTCCAAATACCAGTTTAAACCCCTGGCACTAGGTGCAGTTCTAGATAATTTGAAAATGACTAGATATCTTACTTTATTTGGGATTGAGCATATTCCACAACTTAGTACATAGAGCCCTTGTCTTCCTTATACCAGAAGCGCAAGATGATTTCGTTCCCGTGCACTTGAACGACTTCCTTGTACGTAGCAAGTTGCGTCGCTGCCAGCCCATAGAAAAACAATGGAAGACCTTTTTATAGGGTTAAAGTTAGCACTTAAAATTTCTTAAAAAGTGTTAATTAGTTACCTAGGTTTATAATCTTAAGAAATTTAAAGAATTTATCTTCCATCGACAGGTCCTGGTAGCTTCTTTTGCTGCAGTGATACTTCAGGTAAGGGTAGCAGCCCGCCCGTAAGACATGGTAATTTGTGCCACTTTCTAGAGTCCAGTTAAAGTGAGACATTCCAAATTGGTCGTTTACGACATCTTTTTGCTATTTTAGAGGGTTAATAGAACTGATTTCTACTTGAAGTACCTTGACGAAGTACGAGGTCCACGGAGGCTCGTTACATTGTTTCAGGTAGGCCGTAAGCACTTCGGACGCCTTGGGTTTTAATAATACTCGAGTTAATCGCATTGATTTCTTGCTACTCTTCTGGTTTTTAAGGTCTCTGTAAAGAAGGTTCGATTAAAAAAGACGTTTTGACGGAGGAAACGGAAGTTTTACTTTTCTTCCCTTTGACAGATGTCAGTTGTCACTAGTAAAGTCGTTATTATTTTGAAATATTTTCAATTCCGGTCGAATTATTATGTGTTTTGAGCAATAAATTCTGTTTAAATACAGCAATTCTTGAAATTAAATTAATCTATCACTAAATTTAGTGGTAAATTAACAATTTTGAATATTATACGACGCCACTGAACTTTTCTCATAAATGGCGGAAAAATGCGTACGTCACATTTTTCCAATCCAAGCAGCGATATCTTGCGGCAATTCGATGACTAATCTGATGACAGGCCTCTAGCCTGAGTGTTCTTCGGAGGGAGTTCACTGGAGTAATTCGTGCGAGAAATAGTTAAGTTAGTTACGGATAAGTTTAATTTACAATCGAAATGTTTAGCTGGTTAATGCGGGAAAAGAATCACGCGGAAGTTGTGGAGGATGTGATCGGTGAATTGAAGAAAATATACAGGAGCAAACTGTTGCCCCTGGAGGAGCACTATCAGTTCCATGACTTTCACTCGCCCAAATTAGAAGATCCCGATTTCGATGCGAAGCCGATGATCCTTCTTGTTGGCCAGTATTCAACGGGTAAAACAACATTTATCCGGTATTTGTTGGAACGTGATTTTCCTGGGATACGAATTGGTCCAGAGCCGACAACGGATAGATTTATCGCTGTTATGCACGATGATAAGGAGGGCGTAATTCCAGGAAATGCTCTTGTCGTTGACCCGAAAAGGCAATTTCGGCCCCTCGGAAAGTACGGAAACGCCTTTCTGAATCGGTTCCAGTGCTCTACATTAAATTCGCCCGTGCTTCAGGCTATTTCGATTGTCGATACACCCGGAATTTTGTCGGGGGAGAAGCAGAGAATCGACCGTGGATATGACTTCACCGGAGTCCTTGAGTGGTTCGCTGAACGAGTGGATCGTATCATTTTACTGTTCGATGCTCATAAGCTCGATATATCTGACGAGTTCCGAAGATCTATTGAGGCGCTCAAAGGACACGACGACAAAATTCGCATTATTCTAAATAAGGCTGATATGATTGACCACCAGCAATTGATGCGGGTCTATGGAGCTCTGATGTGGTCCCTTGGGAAAGTGCTACAGACTCCAGAAGTGGCGCGCGTCTACATCGGATCCTTCTGGGACCAGCCCTTGCGTTATGACATGAACCGTCGCCTGTTTGAGGACGAAGAGCAAGATCTGTTCAGAGACCTGCAGTCGCTGCCTAGAAATGCAGCTCTGCGAAAGCTCAATGATTTAATTAAAAGGGCAAGGCTCGCTAAGGTTCACGCCTACATTATCTCAGAATTACGAAAAGAGATGCCCACGGTGTTCGGGAAGGACAGCAAGAAAAAAGACCTAATCAAAAACCTCGGTCAGATTTATGATAAAATACAGAGGGAGCAACAAATTTCTCCAGGAGATTTCCCTGATATTAAGAAAATGCAGGAAATTCTGCAGCATCAAGATTTTACAAAATTCCATTCGCTTAAACCTAATCTGTTGGATGTTGTAGACACAATGTTGGCCAAGGACATCGCCCGGTTAATGGAAATGATTCCACAAGAGGAACAGACTCTCGTATCGGAACCAATGGTTAAGGGTGAGTACATACCATCGATAAGTTCTTATCGCTCCCGTTCTAAGTTCACAATTTTTTTTATCAGTTGGCACGCTTTTTTTCCAGCCATTAGAGTCCATATCTCTGTGCTATTATGTAAGACTTTTAATTACACGTTGACTTTATCTAGAGTTAGGATTGGCGCTAAAATGGTGCTCCAGTGCAGATGTGCACATTAACCACTATCTATAAATTCTCAGGGGGCTTTAAACTTAAAGTAAAATAAATATCACGGTCTCTGCGGATTGGGTTGGGTTGGGGGCCAGCGCTTTAGTTCTTTCTTACACAATTAGTAATTACCAACTACAGAGCTCGCGGGAGTTGAATTATTAAAGCAAAATCAATAAAACTTGTTGGATGCACCTGCCCACGATTTCCCTTATCAACCCGAGCTCGAGGGAGTTCGATGACGGGTCATCGGTGCGATGACTCTGCATTAAAATGCAGGTTCGATTTAAAAGTTCTATTTATAGGAACCCTTGATATTCCAAGATTTTTAAAGTAACTTTCCCTGCTATTGATTGAATTCCGAACCGGCTAATAAGAGCCGATTGCTTCATATTTTAATCATCAGTAAACATCTCACTCCGTCTGATGTTGGAACAAAAATGTCTATATATTCTTCTCTAGAGCTCACGCTGTGCAATTAGATTAGAAGTGCAAAATTCATAACATCACATCTCAAATTGCCCGCCAGTTATTTTTATAAGTAAATTGAAGATTTTTAGAACGCACATGAGCAAATGCCCAGCTTCCTCCTGTGTAGTGGCGACGACTGAATGATTTCTTTATGCTCTCGAGATATATGCCTTCGTGCTAATGAAGCCAGACAATGAAAGAATCGCTCCATCCGGATGTTATACAATTCACTTTTTGAAAAGCACGAGATCTCTGCAGTCGTTGAAGAGATTACTTGCTACACCACTGTGTAGTTATTGCATAATTAATTGCCATTTTGCATCTTTAGTTTAATATGTATAACTATTCGACCTATTTTATGTTATATAAAGGAAAGTATGTAATTGGAAACTGCCAAATATAAGAACTTACACTTGAACTTATTTTCCTCCTTTTTTTTGATGATATTTCCTGAAAAGAAGTCAAATTGGAAATGTTCTTAATAACAAAATCGCGGCATAACATTACTTTTGTTTTAATCTTTATCTTGAGTACATACATATACATATATAAATTCTTTCTTTTTGCTTTTTCATTAATGACTCATGTTATAATAATAATTAGACACATATGTATTTTCGTGACACGGTACTTTCCATATGGAAATGATTCATTGTATTACTTTATTGTTATGATAAAGTTAAAAATAAAACAAAGAACATAATAAAATTAACCCACTACACTAATTTTAAATTTAAATCTGTAGTGGCTTTAACTCGAATAATTTTGAACATTTTATTCGGTTGCTTAATTTAGCATCAAAGTATAAGCTACTTACAAAATACTAAAAGGAACTTTTTTCGGTGTAAAAATGTATATAGAGAAATCTAAAAAATGATGCCAGTTAGCTCTTTAACAGTATATATAAAAATTGAAACATCTTGAGTTTAAATTGCAGTACATTTTCAGCCCAACGTTGTGTGATTCTTTTAACATGTTGAGCTATACTAAATTTATACTTTCTGTTTTTCGGAGGCTTCTTAACAGTTAAAAGTAACAAACAAAGAACATCCTGTAGTGTCGGTCTCAATTTCTTTGCTTTACGCATTTTCAAATTTTGGAGAATGACCTATTTTATCGTCTTTCAGACAAATCAATCCACTCTTCGGGAAACGCGCGCGATGAACTTGACTACATCCTAGACGAATTTTGTAACTCTCTCTTGTGGAACTTCGGAATTGTTGTAGTTTTAGTCTTCGCCTATTTATTGTTTAAGTATTCCGCCAATATGTTAAGTCTTGAAAATAATATTGATTTAAATAGTCTGCCTTTCTCGAGTTGGAACGTAGTAAAAAAATTGTATGTTTACTCTTATGAATTGTTAAGTGGCTCTACTTATCAAGAAAATGTTTCCTTCGGGACCCGAATGGTGAAGTATTTTACCAAATTTTTTAATAGTGAACCCGAAGATAAAAGTATTTTTGCTTTACGTTGATGGAATTTATATTGTCAAAACTGGGTGCGGTCAAAAAAATTGTATTATTTTTTTATATTTTGCAATTATAAATTTTAATTCTATTTACTGCATATGCTATGTAATTAATTCCCTATTCTGATGTCTTCCTTAATATCTTATCTTATACATTCAGTGAAGCACAAGTAAATCTATCCCTAAATACTAAAATTCGATGCCTTTTTGCCGAGCTGAGATGCCAAAAACCATATTTTAGCACAAAACTTCGGAAAATAAATCCTCATAAAGGCGAAGATAAATTGTTCGGTAAACAGACGATTTTTTGCGTGTATATCATTCGTTATACATAAATAAAACTTGAGCCCATGATTATGGTCGTGCCCGTAACATAAAATTGGATATTTCATCATTTATGTTAAAGTCGTTTCCCGTTTGTCCGATAACTCGAGTAATGGAGTATTTGAGTCAATTATGAAGTGTATTAGAGTTTCGGGAATATTCAAGTACTTGCAAAATAAATTCTTAAAATGGGCTACTTACTTAGTTATTTAATGAAATAAATGTTGCTCGATAGTGAAGCAAAGGTCACTAACGTAGGTGGTTTCAAAATATGTGTTCAACTGAGTGGGATAAATCATCTAAAATATGTATTTTAATCAGTATTAATCCTCATATAGATTAACAACGCAACGTTTTAGAATAGAATTTAAAACAATGTGATTCTTGGCTTTATGGAACTATGAAAACTTACAGCATTGCGTATTCAGTCTATTAAAATACATTAATTCTCCTAATTTTATAAAACTAATTGATAAAAATGATGTCATTTCTGACTGAAAGAAATTATTTGTAAATTATGAATTATCGGTGGAAACTAGGTTCAAAAAACAAACATCCATATCTCTGGGCATATCAGCAATAATGTTAAATTTCATGGGCGATCGGTGTTATCAGAATGAGTCTTTTTCTTTACATAACGTCTAGCCGAGCCCTAAAGAATGCAAACAATTCAACAACTAAACTCGGTTTGATGGGAATTTATTAATTGAACACTTACTTGATTTATAACATTTTTTCGTAACATATTGATTCAGTGATTTATATGTATGTAGCGGGACGAAGTGTTTTCACTAGTCTTGGATACCTTAAATTAATATGGTTTGTTAACTGTCATATTAGAAAAAAGAAGGTTTCCTTACAAACAATATCTTGTAGGTACATATATTTTTATGTTAATAAAATTAAGAGATATTTATGTTTCTGTGCTTTTGGCGACTTGCTGAATTATGAAAAGAATGAATGAATATAACACACGAAGTTCAGCTAAAAACACCTCAAAAATATGTCTTGTGATTGAATAATTTCGGCTTGATTATGAAAATCAGGGTAAATTTCTTAATCCTACGCTTATACCTATGACACACATGGGGTAAACTTAACTGGGTATTTACAACCGAGTATTTAAATTACCCAGTTAATTACAACCCCCTGAAATCACAGAAAGTGCTCTAGTTCACATTCTAAGTAAGTGCGAACCAGTCTTCAAAAGTACCTGAATTACTGCAAAGCTGCGTATGGGAACAGATCCCATAGAAGCTCGAATTGAATGGTTGATTACATTGAGGTCGATCGGCAATTAAACGTGTGCATTTTTAGCCAGTCGCAGTTTTATTTAAATAAATTGCAAGTCACTACTTCCATATTCGCCGTCGTTGACTAGTATGGGGCTTGTACTTTATCTTCGCTTCCAGAATAGATTCAAGGTAATTAATTACACTCATGATCTGCTCGCTTCTTCTGCAAGGCAACTCAACGCTTCGTTTGTGAACAGAGTGCAGACCAATTTAACTAATTTGCATCTAGTTTAAGTTAGAGTTGTGGAAACCTTTGATCTGGAATGATTATGAGAAAGATTGTTTTCTTAGGATTTTTTGTAAACTTCTGGGTATGTTGTAATGTAACGAAGTTTCTTAATATCTTTGCTCCGTAGAACCTAAAAACAAGGTCACCAAGAGTATTTATAGTATAATCAAGAGGCTGTATGTCTTATTGAATAGTAAGATTTTCGATTTTTTCATCAATTATATTATACATATTAATTTTTAATTTTTGTTAGCTTTCAATTTTGCAAAGTTTTTGAGCAACTCCCCTTAATTAATTTTGTTGAAAAGAAAATACATAATAGCATATTGTTATGTTTGTAAGATTCAGTTAGTTAAAAATTTATGCTTTTCTATAAATGTTAATTGTATTTATTATAAACGATTTTATAACAAATGTTTACAGATGAAAGTAACAATATAAAATGTGTAAAAACTACTTAAATTGGAGAAATTTTAATTTGTATTACAAATACATATGTAGGATGTTTGCTTGCGTAAAATATAATTCATGAATATGGTCCCTTCCATGGTAAAATAAGTATCTGAGGTTTTTAAAAAAATATCTACTATTTTGGGCATTTCGACGGTAACTCTATAAATATTTTTAAAGTCGATGAAACACGAGTCAATTTCAGACTTTTTGCATTAATGAACTAAATATTTCAGGTTACAAGAAAAATTAAAATATACGGCTGTTTGTGTCATCTTTAATTTACTTAAACTATGTACTAAAATTCAACCTGAAAGGCGTTCTTAAATAATTCGAACAGTATTTTTAATAGAAATGTTGGCAGGCAATGATAATAGATACATAATATTTATTAAATAAATACATACATACATACATTTAATCAAATCATCGAAAATAGTGGAATTGATTGGGAAACGATCCTATAAAACTTAAGCTTAAGGCACAGTTTATAATTTTTAATAATATTATGCTAAAACCATTTGCTAGCAGGCATCTAATGGTTTTACATTTCTTACAGGCGGAGCCTTTGAAGGGGTTATAGACGACACTGTGTCACCATTTGGTTACAGAAAAGGTGAAGGCATCGATGCTGGTTACGGTGAAGTAGACTGGATTTGCAGCCGAGATAAATCTCGCACTGATATAATATTTGAGAGCTTAAATCCGTACGAGGGAAAGATATCAGGCGCTGGTACTTACCACATTTTTTTCTGGATCTAGTACGCAGTAGTAAAATTTATTCATTTATTACAGCTGCGAAGTCTGAATTGATTAAATCGAAGCTACCGAATTCTGTACTAAGTAAAATCTGGAAGTTGTCTGATGTGGATGCTGATGGTTTCCTAGACGCTGAAGAATTTGCGCTAGCAATGCACTTAATAAATGTTAAGCTAGACGGAAATGAACTTCCCAATGTACTGCCAGAACATTTGGTTCCACCATCGAAGCGCTGTTAACGATAGTATTTAAAATGAAAAGAAAAAAGAAAAACCAAATTCCTTGTTGAATAGATACGTATGTGATTGTCCTGGAAAATTAATGTGTCGTATGAGAAAGCGAGGGTGAAACAACGACATGCCTTACGGAAATCGAGAACTCTACAATTTTTGGAAATATTTACGATATACATGTGTTTTGGTAAAACTTTGCGTGGACCTGCGCCTTACACGTTCATTTAAAACTCCACCCCACCCCGCGCCTAAACATTATGAACATCAATCGAACCACCTGTTGCTTTCGTTAATCAAGCAATTCATATCACACTTGTCTGTGAAATATTTATGTAAACTTTAAGAATATCTCTTGCATAGGTTTTATTCTGTTTTTTTCCTCCTTATGCGAAATATTTGTTTAGTACTCCCCGTGTTATTTTTAAAATTTTATTAGTCACACTAGCACAACACGACAGAGGATCACTCGAGGCAAAACTGCATAAGACATTGGGGCAAGCATTTAGTAATACTAGCGAATATTTTTCGGTGTAATTCAATTAATTTTTCGTATTGTGCAATATGAATGAGCATGCGTCAGTTCCTGGAACCCAGGCTGCTTGAGTTTAAAGGTAACGAAATTTATTTTTGTACAATGCTGGATCATATTCTTAATAAATTATTAAACGGTTTATTTTCGTTATGCAACAAATAAAGAATATTGAAGTATTTATTGAGAAAATAAAATCCTCTTTTATTTCTGCTCTTCCATTTTAAGATGTTTGTGGACGGTATCTCAAAATTTTTGCTTAAATATTTAGTTACCGATTAAATGCACGTCTGGTTCGCAATGAGTAGGGCGATAACGTGCGTGAGATGTATAATTAACACAATTGTTAAGTTCGAGCAAAAATTAAACAACGCAAGATAAGAATGCTTCGCTTACTTAGTGACAATGCTGATGCGGATTAATTTGTAATCTTCTGCTCGTTATAGGCCTTTTGAGAAAATCACTTATTTTACTTATTTTAAGACCAAAGCGAATTGTTGAGGATTATTTGAAAAGTTCTAGATAAGGTTTGATGATTGCACTAATTTTAGCCTTTTGATGCACGGATGATAACGCGCTTTATTGTACGTCCTCTTATAGTAGAGTTCCTACAAAAATTTATTTTTTGTTATTAGTGAGGTTTATTCTAAAATCTGTGGTAGAAATTCCCCATGCTAAAATAATTGTTAACGATCTAAAGCGAGCTGAATTTGGTATTGCCGTTAAAAACTTTATCACCTCCACAATGGCGGCAAACTTAACTTCACTCATGGATTCTGGAATAGGCCTGAGTATTTCGGTTGTTCATATCTAAAGTGAGTTTCTTTATTGATTTTGTTTTTTAAATCTTCTTGAAAGTTATCTAAATTTTGTATTTTTATCTAAAAACGCATTTTTAGAACACAACTTTTTAATTCAGAGTCATTATGTAAAGGTAACACTTTTTTAAAATTCTGTTTTTGGTTTTTTTAATGTCTACAACATGATGATATATGTATGTATAGTCCACAAACAAATAAAATTTGATTTAATGAGAACAGGAAAAATATTAGTATATAACACAACAAATAGAAACAACTTTTTAATGCCTAACAAATTTTATTTATATCCTACTTAATTTAATCATTACTGATTAATGTATTTCGTTTCATTTTAAATTCACTCGTTTATACTCATTTATTTATTTATTTTTTTGATTGAAATAAAATTTCTTAGCTAGTCCCCGAACATTTTGCGGATGTGTTAATTCCAGAAGACATATAGATGTTTCAATTTTAAATACCTTTCAGGATAATGAGCAGAATAGAGAAAAAGATCAGCCCAAAATAATATTTTTAGAGTTTAGAGTAAATTAATTAGTGAATCTATAGAACAATTATTCACAGCACCATAACTCGAAACTAAGGCAAATAAGTTAAAGTATTCGACTAAATTGTCATAGGAAGGACCAAAACCCAAAAGGGATGAGCACTGGATTTATATTCAGTAGCACGTGCAGATTGTGTCTGGCTGGTGGTATATTACAAGTATTCGACTATATCACATTTTATGGAAATATTTGGGCAACTCTGTCCAACGACGTTATTTCGTCCTCTGTACCTGGGTTGTTTTTCGGTTAAAAGTTTCCTAAAAATGGGAAGGATCGCAGTGTCGCCGTCCAGAAGTTCAGACTCTGAGCTGGCGCCATACATCGAGGATTCAGTTTTGGCTCGATGTTTCCTTTTGTCCGGCGCAACATTTGGTGATGAGTGGTGGTGGGCGTGCTGCTGAATAGTTTTCCCCAATTTCCGGGTTTGCGTGCACTGTGGTGTCGGCTCCTTTTCCCGCTCACTATCGGTCTCACTTTGGCACACAGTGCCTTTGGCTGGTTTGTGTCGATGTTTGGCTCTGTTCTTCTCGGATACTGACCGCTGAATTGGTGAAGTGTTTGAATCGTAGGGGATGACGTGACTGTGTTCCGTGCATCGTTGAGGGTTGGGGTGGTTTCGGGGCGATTGTCGGGAATGTTGCTTAGCATGGGACAAAGTGTGTGTGTCCCACAAGTCGCTTTGGGATACCACAAAATTACTTTTCATGTTTGTCCCCATCTGGACACTGACTCTTCTATTTTCAGTTGGACCTGGAACTGCAGGGAAAGGGTTCAAGTATAATTTAAAATTTTTTTTTTTTTTATTTTCAGTCCACCTTTGCCAGCAGCTGTAGTTTTTGTATGAGGACATACGTTGTTTAATTCATTGTTCGAAGAGTAATGTAGCGTTGTTGTTGAATTACGGTGTAATGTGCTAGGCTTCGTTTTTGGAGTTGATGATTGACTTCCATTTTCCTATAAAAACATTTTATTTAAGAAAAAAAGGGCAACATTTAAATGGACTTATATAAAAAAAAAATATACCTTCGTTTCTCGAGTCCCTGTTGAGGGGGATCGTTTTCGTTCCCGTAGGGTATCTTCAGGTTTCATGCTATTGCATTCGGGCATTTTGGGCACACTATTTAGAGGATGGTTAATTGGAGAATCGGTTTGAGCGGAAACGGAATTTCTTTTTTCGGTTGTTTGGATCGGGTTGCTATTCTTTTGCATATTCTCGGAGGATTTTTGTACTTGTGTCGTTGTTTTAGTTATCATCGTAGTTGTCGGTTGTGCTGTTGCAACAATATCTTGAAGTGGCGTCACAGCTTGTACTTTTTTCTTTCTAAATATATTCGGAAACGTGAGTTTTATAACGAATTTAAACTAAAATACTTGTAAAATCTTACGGAGCTGCTGAAGTTACTGGAGTTGTATCTATTTCGGCATGTGTAGATGTAACACTATCTATAGAAGTGAGTTCCGTTACTTCTGTAAGTAATTACTAATATTAGTGATTATGATTCCAAAAAATTCATGAATTGAAATTATTTCGGCATATAGTTATGGTGGTTTAGAATGTATGTATATGTGTTCTATGTTTAATGTTTCAATTTTCATGCTAAGAATATAACATGAATAACTGGGGCATGTGTTTCGGATTTAAATTTATGTATACTTACTAATATGTATACTATACGTAAAAATCTTCAAGACCTATAACATTCTTTATACTTTTCTCAAACGATTTAAAGGAAAATAGTTTTACCTACTAAAATAAAAAATTTTAAGTTCTGAAATGAGATGCTTAACTTTTTCGAATTCTGTAAGAGAACCTTCCGGTCAAAAACCTTAAATATAATTTGTAAAATATGTACTTGTTTCAAAAAGTATATACATATAATTTAATATCTAAGCATTGCATTACAATATCTAAATTTTCAATTATAAAGACCGGAAGATCCTCCACTCCGCAACCGTTAATTAATAAACAATTAAAAATGTACATGCAGAATTGGATAATGTTTGCAATTAGTATGCTTTTAAATCATGTAATTGAAACTAACTCGTACTACTTAATTTAAGTAAATTGTCAGAACCAGTAAATTCAATTTGATTGGATATATTTAAGTTTTAAAAACATATTTTTTTTTTGATCCTACTAAAATTCACCAGTGGTACAATGCAGCTATTTTCGTTGGACTTAACCGAAGGTTAACTTGCATTTATTTACTTTTTTATAACTGTCTATAAGCCTTTTATAAACGGGTTACGTTAAGCTGTAGGTCGTATAAATCAAAAGAATTAATTAAATCTCTGCCAATCCAAAAAGATGTTATTTCGTCAAATGTATGTATGTACAATATATAAAGTATAAAGAAGAAATTTGTATTTTCTTTAGAAAGTAAATTAATAAAACTTTGTATATTATATGGCAAATTTTCGAATTCAAATGCTTTAAATCTATTAAATTCCATTTGGCTAACAAACATGCTCGGAACAAACGAATGATGTTATTTTTTTGTTGCTCTTTAAAATGAATTTGGTGTAATTTTCAGGTTTAACAAAGTTTATGAGATAGAGCGTTACTTACAAACGTAATTGTTGCAGAAAGCATGAATCGAAAATTTGTTTTTATAAAAGCAGAAACCATTGTGTAACAGCCTTAATGACTGGGCGTTATAAAAAATAATTCTATACCTGTTGTGCTGGCTAACTCTCTTTTAACTGGCGGGGCGGAGAGTCGAGTCGTATCGGTTAAAATAGGCTCACTTTCGCAATTAGATCCGTCTAGCCATTTTCTAGCTTCGGGACCGAGTTTTCTAATTAATGCCTGTAATTCTGCTTCCTTTTCCATAAGTGCCTTCCTGAATCGGCAATTTGTTGATTTAACATCTCTCAGCCTCTGCTCTAGCTCACAAACGGAAGAATCTCGTCGGTTTTTGGACATCGGTCGCAATGTTGCTCTGATTCGTTTATCAACATTTCCAGCAGGATTTCGTTTCAATTCAACTAGCTGGAAGGATATATCTTTATAAGGATCTATTCTTGTACTCGCACCATTTAAAAATTTAATCTAAACTACAAAAATTTACTACCAGTCTTACTTTCGGTACGAACACCAAACACAAAGTGGCCGTTGTACAAAAAATTATAAAAAATGATAGTAAAACAAAAACAAGATCTTTCCGATCAGCAAGAACCAGAGATATGGCCGCTCCGGCTATACAAGTCATGAAGACATTATAAACAGAAAAGCCAATGTGTTTGGAGTCGTTTAGTGCTGGAATCGATACATGTCTCGTCTCCCAAGCAAGAAAAGCTCCAAATACCTGGAATTTTTAAAATTTTCAAAATTTATATTACTTGCAAAAATATCGATTATACCAAAAGAAGGCCCTTGTAGGCGTAAATAATGCCAATAAAAATAGTTATTCGCTCGGACTGGCAGTATTCATTTTCTGGTATTACAAGAACGTCCTCCATCGATTCGTGATGCTGCAAGTATAAACTTTAAAATATTTCTAAAAGCTATCCAATTTCATTTCACCTTTGGCTCGAGCTGTTTCGTGTCCCTGTAGAAGGGATCAGCAATTTGCCAGGTAGTTATAATAGCGATATCAATGGCAAGTAAGACGCCCACTACCATAAACAATTGATAGTCCTTGATAACCTTCTTGTTCAATTTTAAGTCTGTGAAAATAGAATGCACTCGCCAAGTTTTCGAGAACATCGCCCCAAAGGCCAAGCTAAATCCTGCCATAAGTAACCATGCCCTTGCTGTGCAAATATAGGGAAAGGCAGCAATACTGCTTAAGGTCGTGTCTAGACCCAAGAATATAACGCTTAGGTAAGTCAGCATACATCCAATAATTATCAAATTGTTTAAATGTGGACTCGACATTTTAATATACCTTTAAATGAAACATGCTTAAACTGGAGATATATTTTTTAAAAAAATGCTTACCTCTGGTTTCTGTATTTAATATTAAAAGCGAGAAAAACAAACGCGATAACGACTCCAACTACTGAGCAGCTGGCAGCAACTACGTAAATTGTTATATTAATTTGGCTGTGTTCTATTATAATTAGAGTCCTATCTTTTGGAGGTGATCTTCCAAACTATTAATTTTGTAAAAGATAGTTTAATAATGCATATTTAAAATTATATTATGTCTTATTTTTTACCCATTTTACAGGTTTTCCTTGTGAAAGGTCCAATCGACCATGAAGAGAGTTGAACTCTCCTATTTTCACTTCTTCACCTGATTGAAATTGTTTAAGTAAAATATTTGCTTTACGTTCGTTGTTATAAAATCGTACAGGACCCTGAAAAATTCAAATATTTCCCGAGCAATGAATTTGTATAGGGTATGGGATTACGAAATTGATTGAACTTAAATAACTCTTTCAATTACCGTTACGCCTTCGAAGCTTGTATTTTTTAATGCTTCTAAAAATATGTTCTCCCAATCTTTTACTCGATACTGGAACTGTGTTAGAAACTGCTCCTTCCTTTGCGCTACGTACTGAATGGCTAGAGCAGCCGCCCAGATACCATCGTATGTGTATCCATGAAATCTAGAATATTCTGTTCCACGTCTACTGTCGTACTCAGATAAGTACTCATCAGCGGTCTGAAATTAAGAATTGTTACTAAAGGACAACCCTAATTATGACTCCAACTTACTATCCCAGAGACAGTAATATCACCGCTTGTAGACAGGGGAAGGAGATCAGTCATAATAGTAGTTTCCAGGGCTTTACTGATTTCCTCCACAGTGCACTCGGTGTCGGTATTGTTCCACCACTCGACTGAGTATGTTCCCATAATTACCCACTGATAGGATCGCCCAAACATTTCCAGCCTATACTTGAAAAATTTCACCTCTTTAGTACAACTCAACCAACTTCCGCTTAACGAAAATCGATTCTTTTACCTGTAAGCCTCACAGAAAACTCTTCGTGCCCAAAATTCATTAAAGTTGCCCAGGATAATGCGAACATCCTTTTCGCGTAATTTTTTTAGCGACTCGCTAACGTCGTTAACAAAACTCTGAGTTTCCACAACATCCAGCTCCAATGCGTCAAGGTCAGCGACCATGTGATTGTGCGGAAGGGAATACCTTGGCTCATTTTGGTATATCGTGCCAACTCGGGTCCAATTGAACTCCTTCAAAAGTGCAAGTCTTGGAGCATTGAACGCATTCTCTGATGGAACAACGCGGAAGAAATTTGGAAACGCATCCTTTGTGAACATGGGATGCGTGTCCGCGTACGACAGTTGAGTTAGATGCCAGTGTTTGCTGGCCTTAGCTATTGGGTCAGTGACATGGGTGCAGGCTGCTCCAAACAGCATGAGTTTATGGGGTCCGGAGTGCATCATATCAAAGAATGATTTAACTCCAACTGCTGCATTGCACTTTGAAGTTATTCAGAATGTTAAAAAATTCCGAATTAGGTTATTTAAGCAAGTACTATACCTCGGTATCGTTCCACCACATGTGCAGTCTATAGTTCCGTAAGATGCTTGCATGCTCATTAACGTGATCCAAAGCTAATTTAACACTTGGCATAACTCCTCGGCCTATAAACAATTGTTATTTTTTCATTATTATTACGCCAATTTTGAATATGTTGAGTGCTCGATAATTTCCGGATATCCTGGCTATATTCTAATAACTAGTCCGATTCTTTTCCTATTAAACTCTTAAATAGCAATAGAAAATTCCAAAGTAAAAGTTATTTTGATTTTAAGAAAAGCGTTTAACTGAATGAATGAATGAATAACTGCTTTTAAAACAATATATGTAACGAATATTTTCGTCCGATACGTATCTATTTTTTAAAAAACAGCGAGCCTGTTCCGAGACTTTTAAAATGCTTTAGTAACGTAATAATATTCTATAGTAAAAGAAGATGCATTGAGGCATACCTGTATCCGAGTTTTCAACTCCATCCCCGTAAGGAAAGAATCCCGCTATATAGACATCCGACCTTTTGCTAGCATCTACTTTAGCATTGAGAAGTAAAATAAATGCGGACAGAATCAGCGATATCAAAGAAAATTGTGATTTTCCATCTTTCATGGTTGTCTTTTTTTCCAAAACTGCAAAATAAGAAAATGTAAATAAAGTTTATAATTTCTATTGAGAAGTACGTACAATGTGCGGATAGTTCTGGATAAGTTTTCTCTAAGATTTTATTTGTCTAAAACGTTAATGAAATTTACATATGTAATGTACATATGTATTTCGCCTTTTAATAGCTTAACCCCTTTCTCAAAAGACAAACCATTTATTATTTATAGGGGTAAAGGAACTAATGATATAATTTGCCTAGCCTTGGATTGGATGAATGAATACTTATACAATCGATTAGGTTTCATTAAACATGCACATGCAATTTGCAGATAATGCCTTCTTTCCCTTCTTTCTAAATAACCTGTTGATTCAAGTGACTATAGCACAATTTGTGCTCCTCTTGGTGAGCTCTTTCTTTGTCCTTTTTTGAAAAATCTACCAAATACATATTTTAGTGTGAACATAAACATTTAATTTTATTTTTATAATATAGAATTACTAACTATTCCGTAGATCATCTGTTTTCAACACGCTGGTAATCGTCTGAATTGTACAACGGAAAAGTATAAAAACTCAATTGCGCAAAATTCACGAAATGTTCATTTCGAAAATAAAATGAGCCCTATCAAATAAACATAATTTTTATAAAAAAACAAAATTTCTATATTACATATTTATAAAAAAAAACTATCTACATTACGTATTTATTAGGAAAATCCTAATGGAGGGCATAATTGGTGCAATAGCCGTTTAAAATTAGTTATAGTTGCCCTTCGCGGATAGTTTTGTGTAGAAAAAAATTTATCCGATTATAAAATTGCGATAAAGCTTATCAAGAACACCTTTCCTGAATCTGATAAATGAACATTCAGGACATTATACGTATATTATAGTCAGGTAATAATAAATTTTAAATCAACTGGTGTTTAAATTATTTAAGAGTCAGCTCTTTGAGTTTTGAAACACTGACAATATATAGAAATGTGTATCTCATATACATATGTAAGTCTTTCAAAGTTTGATAAAGTGCAATGTAAAATAAATTGCACCTCATATTCCTTCACGGGGTTTTGAGCTCACAAAACCGAACTTTAAGGGGTATTCAAGAATTCAAGAGAAACATTTCAAACACAACATGACATTCAATTTCCGCGCCACAAGTAAAAATCTATTGATAAATAGAAAACTGCGACGTGTGAATCAATTTCTCGGTACTATGTATGTATACATAAAACGCAAAAGGAAGAAAGTCAGACACTCATGGTTGGTTCTGTTCATTGTTCCATACTTTTCGGCTATTGTAATATATTGAAAGTTTAAATTTTACAAAAGGGCAATAACCAGAAGGTAGGACGATTGGATTATGAATAATTAATATGATCAAAATGTTAAGGTAACTTACCGCAAAAAATTTATAGGTTACAGTGGGTACTTGTTATCCTTGCAGTAGGGATCACAAATGAATAATTTAGTTCAAATTTATCTTTATCTTCACACGCAAAATTCAATTGAATCCATACTCATATTATTTTACTTTTACTAAGTATGTTTTAAAGTTTGTAATTTGAAACAATTTAAAACCCTTAGGGCATTGTAGATAATTTCTGTGTTTGGAACACTTAAAAGGAAGGCATTGAAGCAAATTTAATTTATAGGAACATCAAGGAGGACATTTTAGACAAACTCTTTACACTTTCTATCCCGAGCTTTCCGTATCGACTAGCCCGGGGACGTAGTCCGTTTATTGTACGACGTGAAAAAGTTCTACCATTCCTCCGTCCTGCGCACTAAGAAAGCTGTTTAAATATTTACACGGAAATTTATACTGTGCAAGCTCGGCATTATCCTTACGTTCCTGTTACAAGAAATTAGATTTACGGGAGAGCTACCTTAAAATATGCGGGAGCAGAACGAAGGTGGTGACACGACATGCACAGGATAGCGATTTTTTTTCAGGTTGTTACGCTCTAAAGAAGATAAAGTCCTCAAACGATTTTTTTTTTAATGGAATAAAAACAAAGTTAAGTTACCCGGTGTGTCATAAGTACATACTGCTTAATTAAAGACTTCTGAAATGAGATTTGATATCTACATATTTCACAGAAATATTATTGGACAGCTTAGACTTGGATTAAGATGCCACTGCCAAAAATTATCTTGGAAGTTATTCTCAACAATATCTAATTCAAATTATTTATTGAATTGTTCATCTTCCGTTTCGAAATTTGTACAGCAAATACTATTTCCGAGTCCCTGAAAATCTTTCATGCTAATTTTACTTTTTCAAATTAAAATTTGATAACCAAATCTGATTTTCCATCTTGAACTCTCAAATTGAAACCCTACCTACCTGTATTGTAATTTATCAGAATAAAACATAGTCGTATGTGTTAAGTATGTTGTGTAGTACCATTTGAACAAAAGAAAAACAAAAGCAGTCATGCTTTAGGGATATATATGTATATGTATATATATCTAAAAGAATATATTTGTTTTAAATTCGCTAACAATTAACTGATTTAAAACTATATAAATACAGAGATTAAAGTAAAATTATCAACTAGATCTTTTCATTCTCTCTTGAGCGCGTAAATTTCATACCACAAATAAATTTTTCAGCTACATGTATGAATGTATTTTATAGCAAAGCTATAAAATTTGTGCACAACATCAAGAATATTTTATTTTTCATTATATAACTCCTGTAAATATTCATGTTGTAAGGCCTGTAAATATAACAAAAATATGCATTAATTAAAACAAAGTTTAAGTTAATACACGATTAAATAATATATGTATGTAGTGTGCAAATAATTAAAATAAAATTATGATAATAAATCACCTCTGTAGCTGTAAGTCTATATTTTGGATTATACACGACAAGATCAGCAACCAAATTTATTTCAGAGGGGCCTGTGAGGCTTGGGAAAAGATTATCCCATTTTTCACCTGTAGAATGAGGAAATCTGAAAAAAAGTTTCTCATTTTTGTTTACTTAGAAAATAAAAATAAGCAATCAAACCGAATTTTGTTATAATCAGGCAATGATTGAAGTTCAGGCCAATCAGCTTCGCTCGGTGTTCCAAGAGTTCTAATAACTAGTGCTAGTTGCTCAATATCTGTTGTTCCCTTTAAACGATTATTTAATGTAATTGCAGTTGCTAAATGTATTAAATTAAGGTCAAAAAGCTTAAAATATAATTAGACTTCTATAACACATTTTCGCCATTTTTATTGATAATAATAGTAATGCAACAGCTTTTAGAATGCATGATTATCTAAAGTAATTAAGTATCGTATCTCCATTTCAAATTTCTACAGAACCCAATAAACAAATAAAGTTATTAAAAGCTTACAGCAAAGAGGGGAATCCCTCGCAACATTTCCGCAAAAACACATCCAGCTGCCCACATGTCTATAGGAGGACCATATTTTTGGCTTCCCCAAAGTATTTCTGGGGCTCTGTACCACCTCGTCGCCACTTGGGGGGAATACAATTTTTCTTCTTCATCGGGGAAATAAAGTCTAGCAAGTCCAAAGTCACCAATTTTTAAAACTCCATTTTCATCAATTAACAAATTGGCGGGTTTAATATCCTGGAATAGTGTAAGTAAAATATGAGTTTAAGTTTTTAAGAGAAAAAGATTACTTAAAGGTCTTTTTTTTTTATTACATTTGAAATTAGAGCAAAAGAAATTATACCTTACCCGGTGCATTATTCCGAGTCCGTGTAAATACTCGATTCCTTTCATCATCATAAAAGTATACTGTCTTACTTCCTGCCGGCTCAAAGGATTTGCTTCGTTTTTAAGCTTACCATAAAGTGTATGAGGCATGTAGTCAAAAACCAATGAGAGCCCCGTTAGGTCAGGAAATATGTCATTTAGAGCTAATATCTATAAAAACAAAATATTATTACTTCAGGGGGTACACGTAATATATTTCGACCAACATATTCACTTTCGCAATTTTGAAGTACTTTTATTTCTCGTATAGTATTAAGAGAAATATTCCCATATTTATTTTTTAATGCCACCTTCTTTATAGCAACATCCCTGTTTGTTTGGAGGTCCAGGGCTTTAACAACAATTCCGTGTACACCTTCACCAATTTTTCCAATTAATTTGTACCTGCTTGATGTATATTCTTCCATGTTTCCCTCTGTTTTCAGTGTTCAGCTGATTTTGTTTACACGATGAAGGATGCATGGTTACCATATCAACAAACCAGTTCAAAACAGTAGAATAAAGCTTTTCTTGGCAAAGCAAAGAATAAATCGATTTACCATATATGCTATTGCGCGGGTATAGATGAGAGAATCCTCTATTAATATGAGTCTGCTTAGTCAATTGTATGAATATAATAAAAGTAATTAAAAATATTGGGCCACCTGTAGAGAAATCAGAAAAAATAGTTGAGTACAAAGGCAATTGGACGACACTTAGAATTCAGAAGCCTTTTAAAAGTTAATATTTGTACTTTGAAATCCGCGTTATAAATAATTTAAACCTAAGATGGAATTTAGAATTCTTCACTTGGGCAACAATTTCAATTTCAAGATTACCAAGATTCTCTAAAAAGGTTCACTATTCTACTACGCCTTGCACATCGATTTTATTTTAATGAAATGTCTATAAATCCTCTTGGGATGGTTATCCCCTATATACGAATTTGATTAGATTATATTAGTCTAATTGAATTGGTATAGTTCTTAGCGTGGCCCATTCACTATCTAATGATAACAATTTCGTCACTGCCATTTTCGATGAAGGCACAATCGTAGAACTCCGATACTGAACCCATTTAGGATATTAAAAACAACTCTTTTTGTGTTAAACAATTTTAGTGAACAAAAAAAATTAAATAAAACTCAAAAAGGAAACACGAAAGGCAAATGAAATTCCATTAAAAACTCATTATTTCACTTTAGTAGCTTCTGCCAAAGAGTACGTAGAATTTGGGCTTGTTGTGACAAGCTGGATGGATGCATTTATCGGCTGCTATAATGTTCGCAGGTTGATCGAAAGGAATACACAATGATTTGGCACCCATTGAAGGAGCTCCTGGCTCAGCATCTTCATCCCTAACAAAAAAAAAAAAAAAAAAAACATTTTAACTTTTTACAATCAAAGAAAGAAAACCTCTAAACCTTACCTTACACTGTCCGCCTTAATCTTGTCCTCGCATCCCATATCTCCGCAGAACGGTGATAGAATAATGTTTTTAGAATCCAAGTATTTACAGAAATCATTCCAATTTTTAGTAATCTTAGTATGATCCGTAAGATCTTTTTTCGCTTTAGCATACATACTATCGTGTATTGTTTCCAACAGCTGTGCAATCTTCTTTTCAGCATCTTCGCAAGACAGAATCAATTTCTCTCCTGTATCACGCCTCACAGCAACAAGCTGATTAGTCTTCATATCCTTTGGTCCAATCTCAATTCGAACTGGGACACCCTTAAGTTCCCAGTGATTGAACTTCCATCCAGGAGAGTAATTGTCCCTATAGTCTCCTTCTGCTCGAATGCCATTGCTTGTAAGGATATTTTCCAATGATTTGCAGCATTGCATCAGTTGCTCCTTTTCGTCATCTTTCATACTAACTGTTACGCCACATGGTACAATGATAGCTTGAATGCTAGCTACATGTGGAGGGAGAACGAGACCTTGATTGTCCGCATGGATCATGATCATGACACCAATTGTTCGAGTTGTTATACCCCATGAATTCTGGAAGACATATTCTTTCTTCTGCGTTTCTGGGTCCTCGTAAACAATTTCAAACATTTTCGAGAAATTCTGTCCCAAATGGTGACTTGTCGCTCCTTGAATAGCTCGTCCACTAGCTGAGATAAAGGCTTCAACGGTTGTGGTGTAGTCACCGCCAGCAAACTTTTCTTTTTCAGTTTTTCGTCCTTTCACAACTGGGATGGCTAGTAAATTAGTGTATATTAAAGCGTAAAGGTCAAGGATTTGTAAAACTTCCTCGTCCGCTTCTTTCTTTGTTGCAAACGCAGTGTGACCTTCTTGCCAAAGGAACTCCCTTGTGCGGAGGAATGGCTGAGGATGTTTAAATTCCCACCTCTGAAAGAAATTTATAATAAAGAATCATACTTCATTAAAAGATTTACCCCAAAAACATACCACAACATTATTCCACTGATTTAACCGAATTGGAAGATCTCGATATGATTGGACCCATTTAGCATACGCTGGATACATAACTGTCTCTGATGTTGGCCTTACAGCTATTGGTTCTGCAAGGTCTGATTCTCCAGATTTCGTTACCCAAGCAACTTCTGGAGCAAAATCAGCAATATGAGTCTTTTCCCTTTCCAATGCAGCTCGTGATACAAAAATGGGAAAATAACATTCCTTGACGCCAAGTTTTGTGATTTCACCATCAAACCAATTCCTGATAATCTTCCAAATAGCAAAAGACCAATGCCGGAGGATATAGCACCCAGAAACATCATAATATTCAATAAGCTCACCTTTTGTAATTACCTAAAAAACATTTAAGTTCTAATAAAGAAAATTTTAAGTGAAATAGAACAGCTACCTGAGAGTACCAGTCTGATAGATTATCTTCTTTAGTAGCCTCCAGACCCAGCCTGGTCTGCTTTTTAACACCTGTTGCAGATTTACTAAGCTCTGTTTTTAACCTAGCGCTATCCTGTTTCGGAGCCTTTTGTTTCTGGCTTTCTTTTTTTTCTTTTCCATCTGATTTACCCTTGGAGGAGCCTCCTCGTGGGGCTGTTGGAAAATCAGTGCCAGTCAATGATTTATACTCAGCTTTAAGCTCCAACAACGTCTTTACTTCTGCATCAACCTTCTCCTTAGGAGCTTTATTACTCTTTAGCTCTCGTACGAGATCTCCCTGTGCAGTGATTTTCGCTGTAAGTGCATCCTTTTCTGCAGAATTAGAACCAGACATTTCTGGAGGAGAGGAGGATGATTCGGCTACTTTTGGTGGAGAAACTGTTGCTTCTGTTTTAGCTTCCGGTGTCCAATCTTTTCCAGTTAATTTCTTATAGCTTTCCTTAAGCGACAAGAGTATTTTAACTTCAGCTTCTATTACTGCTTTAGGTTCTTTTTCGTTTTTTAGCTTTCGGATTTTGTCTCCTTGCTCTTTGATTTTATTTAAAACTTCAGGAACATTAGAATTAGCAAGTGGAGATTGTTCTTTGGATTTTTGCACTACTGAAGTATTGTTCAATGCAATTGTGCCCGGTTTCCAATCCTTGCCAGTTAAAAGTTTATATTCAGCCTTAAGATCCAAAAGGACCTTTACCTCAGCATCAACCGCTGCTTTATCAGCCTTTGCAGTTTTCAGCTGGCGAACCTTCTCGCCTTGGTCTGCGATTTTCTGAAGAATTTCAGCCTCTCCACTATTTGTATTTTGTGATGTTATTTTAGGTGGACTCGCTGATTTGGCTTTCGGTGGTTCTACACCCGGTTTCCAATCCTGCCCCGTCAATTCCTTGTATTGCTTCTTCAAATCAAGAAGGATCTTCACCTGATTATCAATATCTACCTTTGGAGCCTTTTTGGCTTTAAAATCGCGAACAATATCGCCCTGCCTTTTAATTTGCTCGTTCAATTGGACAGCATCACCCTCCGCTTAAGAACATTTTGATGTATTATGAAACCCTCATAAATAAAAATGATATATTACTTACCAGCGTTCTTTGTTACTGCAGCTGCTGTTGAGGCATTCGCCGCTGAAGATTGTGGAGCCGCTGCTGCTGCCGATGGTTTCCACTCTTTTCCACTTGTAGCTTTATAATCTGCCTTAAGACTCAACAGAATTTTAACTTCTTTTTCAATATCTTCCTTTGGTGCTTTTTTCGCCTTTAAGTCACGCACAATTTCCCCTTGGGCTTTGATTTTTGTGTCCAGCTCTTGAGTGTCTATTGCACTAGCAGCCTAAAAAACAAATATATTCTTTTATAGAAAATTAAATCGGTATGAGTTAATTTTAATTAGAAACACAATTTTTATCGCCGTTCTGGAAATGACAATGTGGCACAGATCACTTTCGCCTATATACAAAACACGTATGAGCTTGGTCGAAAAAAAACTTACTAATGACCCCGGAGAAGTTCAGAGCAAGCAATTTTAATTTTGCAATGTTACTTTTCAGCTTTAATCGAGTCTCTGATTGAATGAAAGATGTGATCAAAGCAAAATTGAAAAGCACGTGGTTTCGTACAGCTTCAAGTTGTAGAAGCGAAAGTGGTTTCACTTCAAACCAGTTATAGTGTGAGACATGCTTGCGTGCTGCAAAATATTGGATTGCTGATGAACTCTATTCGAAGATGGACAATATCCATTATTATTATTACATAGGAATTTGTTTTTCTAACACTTAAAGGATTAATCAACGTTATGCAACGTATATTTTGGTTGATTTTGTAATTCCTCAATGCTATTAGTTTGATCTAATTTACTTATAAAAACACAAAATATATATTTAATATTTTTGGGGAAGAGTTTTGAAATAAAAGCAAATAATACTACTTACTGTCTTGCTTTCTGCTTCTTGCCCCATTTTCTTAAGACCAGATGTAGGAACATCTTTGGTATGTCCATCTGGAATGGAAAACAGGACAACCGGAGAAGGAACACTTGAATATACACTCGGAGGGGCATATGCGGTGTCAACTTTGAAAAATCCTCTCCGCTGAAGTTGTATAATATCGCCTTTTTTGCATTTCTTTAATTCTGGATCACCAAGCATTTCAACGTCCTCCTATAAATTTAAGGGGACATATTATAAATAATATAACGAGAAAACTAGAAATGCTCTACTCTTGTTTTATGACCAATATACTGCTTAAAGTCCTCATCTTTTCCAAGAACTGCCTTACTTATGATATGATCAAAGTGAACGCAGAATGTCTGTGGGTATTCCTCTTTATCCAACTCACATAACCATGTAAGCTTCATGGTCTTCTTGAAGTCCTTATTATCCAAATTCAGAGAAGCATCTATAGATGTGATTTTCTCGCCTTCTTTATTAATCTTGTTAATCATCAAATTGCCCCAATTTATAAAAGTAGCGTTCTCGCCCTCCTTCAATTCAATAGCATCAACATAATCAATTAATATTTTTGGCCCAACCCAAACAGTCTTCATGCCAACATCGTTGTTCTTTGGATGGGCGGGTACTTGAATAGCTTCTTTTTTTGCACCAGCCACATTAATTACTACGTGATTATCTTTTTCCAAAGCAGTGTATCGTGGAGCGATTGGATCAATTACTTTTTTATTAAACGCCCAAATTTTGTCCCAATTCATGAAGACTACCGATTTACTAGATCCTTGGGCGATGATAAATTCTTTGAGACCTTCGACAGTCATACCACGTCGTAAGATACCACGTACTGTTGGGAATCGAGGATCGTCCCTAAAATAATGTGAGTTAGACACGGTGAGGTCTTTTTAAATTTAGAAGCAATACCATCCATCAACGAGTCCTTCATCAACGAACCAAGTAAGTTTCCGTTTGGATAGTACGGTATTAGTCATGTTTAGTCTGCTATATTCCCAAATGTAAGGTTTTCGCAGTTTCAAAGCATCAATGAACCAATAGAATTGGTCATCGCGGTCGTGGTATTCCATCGTGCGCAAAGTGTGAGTTACGTCTTCAATAGCGTCTACAATTGGACAGGCGAAGTCGTAAGTTGGGTAAACTCTGTAGTGGAATTGAAATAACTTCTTGAATATCTTGAAAGGAAATAAAAATTTTAGGAAATAACAAACTTTTATAAGGTTCCCTTTAAATTATTTTACATTTTTAAACAATTTTTACTATAACACTCGAAAGGTCAGAAGAAAGATTTTGGTGGACTTTTAATATTCATTTTTTTCTCTAATTTGTATAGATTTTTAATAATATTTAGACAATTTAATGTAACAAGGGATTACATAACTGCTTGCCTGGGGTTTAAGGAGTAGAAAAAAAAAACTTACTTGTACTGAGTTCCAGTGCGGGGATGGGGCTCATTTTTACACCTGTATATAGTTGGATCCCTCATACATCCGTTTGCCGAGCTCATATCAATTTTAGCTCGGACACAACATTTTTGCCCCTTTGCAGTACCATTCAACATTTCTTTCCACATTTCCATGTTCTTATCAACCGCTAAAAAAGGCACTTATGAGCATGATTCAGATTTAAAAGAAGAAATATCTTACAATTGCTTCTGTTCTGTGATTCAGTCCTCTGCTCCCTTTCCTTTTTCATCGTTTCTGGATCAGTATCATCGACGTAAGCCTTTCCTTCCTTCAAGAGCTGCTCACAGTAACTGAGCATGAGATCAAAGTATTGGGACGTATGGGTAAACAAATCTGGCTTGATCTGCAGCATCTCGAGATCCTCCAGAATAACCTTTTCGAACTCAACATTTTCCTTGGCTGGATTAGTGTCATCAAATCGCATTATTAGCTTCCCCTGGAAGGCCTGTTGATAGTACTGATTCAAAAGTGCAGCCTTTGCGTGCCCGATATGAAGGTAACCAGATGCTTCTGGCGGGAATCTGACTATAACTTTTCCCATTTCAGCACCCGGTAGCTCGACAAATTTGCCCTCCTGCTTTCTACCGCTCGATTCAGACTCCTTTTCTTTAGACACAGCCCTCTTTGGCTTCGGCTGCGTTTTAGCCTCCTCGGGTAGTGTGGTGATAACTTTTTGGATTAAAGGTTGTGACTTAATTAGATTGTACCACCGTTGGACATGCTGTGGGATGCCTTTTTTCGCCAGAACATCATGCCTCAGGAACATCTCATTGAAGAGGGCAAAATCGGCTATTGTTAGCTTGTTAGCCACTAAATAAGTAACTGGAGCGATTGATTTTTCCAAATACGACATCGCCCAGGAGATGTCATCCTCGCAGGTGAGACTGAACGATAGCCAGTGATCGATTTGAGTCTTTTCAATAGCAGACTCCCCGTACAGCTGATACTGAGGGGCTGCTCTGGCCAGGGCTCGCAGGACATCGTTGTTGGAGTGACAGACTAGTTTTGTGCCATCAGGGAAAACTAGAGACGTTTCATTGCCCCAAACAACTTCTACGGGATTTGTTTCATTAATGAGTAATGCCGTAGCCAATCCGCCTGAAAATATTTCATGATTTGAGGATTGAATTACAGACCACATAACCTTAAAATATATTTAAGTACTGGGGTTCTGGGCTAATTTTGAGGCCGAGTACTTACTAATTGGCGGATTATTAACATTTGCAGTTAACTTTATAGACATCCTTGCTTATTACTTTTTATGTAATTCACTGGAAACTTTCAAACACTCCTCAAGCAGAGCACTCCTCGAGTTACTCCGTGGCACCGACAAATCGCGCGTTTGACAGAAGAACAGTCGCCGGATTGGATTTTATAGAGGGCGCGCGGTGTGGTGAGATCTCTTCCGTGGTCCGAAAACTCAGAGTCGTTTTTATTGTGGGAAGTAAATGCGACAATTGCTCGGTTTTACTGACGAAATTTCTTATTAAATATTAATCAATCGTCGCGAAATCCCTCAAGAGCACTTTAAAGAAATCGAAAGAGGGTGGGTTTTTTTTCAAGTGTCGTTCCCGGGATTTTGGGGATCCACGGATCCACTTTCTGTAGGCAATTAGCTGAGCTATTGAAAAATTGATAAAAACCATGACCCAAATCGAGTTTCTTTATAATTATACAAATTACGACGGCGCTGAAAAGTCCTGCAACACAAACATCGAAATTCCATTTGATGGAGATGTTGAAGAGGTTTCCACCAAACTTCTGGAGCAAATGGACCCCATCATGAAGTGTCTAGATGCTGACTTAGGTAAATTAGTTACGAATTTCTTTCAATTTAACTCAAATTTTCAAATAATAATATTTACAGAACTAAGAGATTCGCTGCAGTCATTCGTTAAGATGAAGAACCAGGAATATTACGATGATAGGGACGACGAACTCATCCAGAAGGCAAAGGCTTCTGAGGTTGACATCGAGTCCCTCATTAGGGAGACTGAGCGATGGTACAAGGAGGAACTTCTGCAGTTTGCAGACAGAATTGGACCATCCGATGAAGATATCTTTGCCCAATCATTTCACAGGTAAAGCACTGCTGAATTTTATAATAGTTAAAAAGTAGAAAAGAGTGGGCGGCCCCGGCTTATCATAGAAAAAACAAAACAAAGTTACAAAGCAATAGAGAATTCCATTTCGCTGTTTTTTGTTTTGTTTAATTTCCAAGTTTTTTGTAGCTAAAAGGAAGGCTAGACTGAATTTACACATTCAAGTATAATATCTCTCTATGGTTCCTTTCTTCTTCGGAGTTTGTTTATAATCCTTCTTATTCTAAATTTGGATTTTACAGCTCTAAGTTGCAGGCACATGCCTCAATCCTGTCGATTTCACGTCTCCTCCATCCTTCCGCTCCATACTACAGAGTTCACAATTTTTTCCTTTAATTTTAAAGCTAATTTATTTTCTGCAAAATAGCTGGTGTATAAGCTTCTTCATAATCCCTAAATACCTTGGTCGTCCAGAGTTTCAAAAACTTATTGATCCAAGTTAATGCCATTTTCGTAATAACTCTTAAAATTGGAAACTTGAAATTTATTCCATTTGCCTGTTGTTTTGTAAGAACGAAGTTTTAGTGAACTAATAAGTCATTTCTAATTTTACAGACTTGTTCATTCCTCGTCACTACCAGATATTTTGGTTAAAGAGAAAGGATATGCAAGAATTGTTGCAGACATGATGAAGCGTATGGATGCAGAAGTAGAGGTCCTTAGTTCAGAACAACAGAAGGAAATGGACACCAAAATTGATCAATTGGATATTTCCACAACTTCAGAAGTAGAACATAAAAGGATATCTTGAAATACAAACGTTCTTAACACCATATTTATAGGACATTAATAAACTTCTAGCTCAACAATATTCAACTCAAAATTTCGTCCGGAAAAAGTTTGAGTCTGAATTAGAAGCAAAGAGGGGACATCAAAAAAATGAGTATCGGGAATGGATAACAAGTCAAGTTAGCAAAACTTTTCAATCTTCACCTGTTGCCACTCCTCTAGGCAACAGGTCATCTATGTTTGTCTCCCAGATGCCATCGATGGAAGAAAGCTTCACAATTCATTTGGGCTCGCAGCTCAAACATATGCATAACATTCGAATACTAAGTGCAGATGTAACAGATTTATGCAGTCCTTTACACGCTGAAGAAAGGTTTGCGATTATTTAAATTAGAATTATAATTTTAAACCTTTAATTATAGTTTGAATGGACTGAATATGGCTCTGGGATTGTACTCCAGTTCGCTTTGTGGTGTTGTTGTTCTCACTCCATCTGGTCAAATTCAGGCTAATTCAAAAATTGTAAAGAATGCTAATATGTCAACTGAATTCCACTTTGATCAGGTTTGATTCCTATTAATTATTTTTTTTTAAACATAAAAAATTTGTGTTTTTCTAGATTGATGATCAACTCGAAAGAATTCAAAACGATATAAAAGATCTTAATGAGAAGGGCAATAGCCCACGGAATTTTGATACTCCAGCAAGATTAAAAACGGGAGATTTCTTTATTACAAAGCACTCAAATTTATCTCAGTGTCACATTATTTTTCATCTAATTTCCGATGAACCATTCAACAGTCCTAGTGAAATTAATTCCCGACATCCAGTGATTTTAGGCTTAAGAAACATTTTAAAGACTGCAAGTCGTCACGATATTACTATGCTTACAATTCCAGCTCTTCTGCGACATGATATGTCGGAGGTTATTATCATTTCGTCGTTCGTTTTATCTTTATAACATTCGAGTATATTTTTGTAGGATATGACCGTACAATGGTGCATGCGAAGAGCAGAGCTGGTATTTAAGTGTGCTAAAGGATTTATGATTGAATCGGCGACATGGGGCGGTGCTGAGCTAAGGTAAGAAATATTTTTAATTTTTCAAATTTGATTATTGAATGAATTCTGTAGCACACTACAATTGCTGTTACCACATGATATCTCCGAAGAATTATTTACTACATTGGCTGGAATGGTGCCGAATGTTTTTAGAGTGGCAAATCCAAAGATTTTAGTTGATAATAGTAAGTAAGAAATATGAGTTTAAATAATTTGCTCATTTAAATATGACCCTTATAATGAAACAAAACAGTATATTATATTTAAATATATATCAAAAATAAAATAACTTAAACTATTGCATTTTTTTCTGTTTTGTTTCCGCAACTCTTTATTCACCTTTAAAGAGCAATTGTTATTGATTTGCTTTTAAGCAATTTATACCCTTCCCAGATAGATAGACAAGAATCGATGTGGAATTGATTCCCGGGTATTAAAGAATCGATTCTTTTCTGATGGAAAAGTGATTCTTTTGTATGGAGAATGTCCGCTTTTTAAGAGCTGTGATTGGACAGCCAATGAAAAACTGATTCCAGGAATCAGAATAAAATATATTATTCTTCGATTCCTCCAAATGGAAATATTTAGATGAAAATCAGTTCCAAAAGTGATTCCTGGAATCACTTTATAACTGAGATTCTGGGAATCAGTTCACAATTGATTGTGGGAATCACTTAATAATTATTTGTATTTTTTTAGAAAGCTTGTGTATGTTGTACTGTTCTGTTCTACAAAATCATTTAGTTAATATTCAATTGCGACGCATTTCGCTTTTGATGGTGAAGAGCTCTGTTAACAAAATACAATAACAAAATAACAGACTTGTCACGAAATAATTCGTAAAATAATCAGGAATCGATTTAAAACATTCCCAGCGTGGATTATTTTCATTGTTGGCCATGGAGTTGACCAATAATGTATGTGTCTGATAGTAGGAATCAGTTTTTCATTAGTTTTCCATTAGTTTATTTTGGTTTAAAGTACTTCTGATTCTTTTGTGCTCTTAGAATCGGTTATCTTCTATTCCAAAGTTAAGAAAAACTGTTTCCAATGTCTATCTGGGTTTTTTTATAAAGCGGAGAGAGAGAGAGAGAGAGAGACTATGTAAGAGAAAAATCTGTTGAGCCGTGATTTCAATCAGCTTATCCATAATTATCTATAATTCTGGATGTTTGATTTCAAGAGCGTAACTGGATTCAGAACACTTTTCTCAGTACAGCCGAAGCAGACAATTCCAGCTATCATGTTCTTCAAGTTATAATAACAAAGAAATCAAGGAATGGAAGTAAATTCCATTTTTGCATATTTAGCGTATTTGGGCTTTTATGTATTTACATATCTATGACACTAATTTTACAGCATAGCATGAGGTTATCTTAATCAATAAAGACAATAACAATAGATTGTCCTCTGTTCTGGAGCTCTGGCTGGCATCAAAGTTCCTCAAGAATTCAGCAGGATATTCAATTTAAAAGAGCAATTACTGAATTGAATAAAGATCAGTGTAACAAAACCCCGTTTTATGAGTATATCTCAGTGGATTTTGTTTTGTGATTTTGCCACATATTATAAATGTTTAAAAATTTGAATAGTTGTGAACGGCCCCTTAACTAGGAAAAGCTCCAGGAAAGCTCCTCTAGTCTCTACACACTGCGGAGGTACATGTGTGTGCGGCAGAGGCACTTGTATAAATTGTCAGAATTTTGTTTATAGCGTTTAGTTTACAGCCTGAGTTCCGCGAATTCGCAGTTTTTTCCAACGAACCGCGATCCTTCCCAAATGATAGTCACTGCAAATTAAGTGGTTCATCCAAACCGTGTGGTGTAAAAACCGAAAGTGCGGCTCCTTGATGCAGAAGAATCCCGAATGTGAATTTTACGGTAGACGTAATGGCGTTCGTTACTGTTTGTTCCTCTTCCGAGTAACAAAATGTTGAATTGGTACTTCAAGTTTTTAGCGCGACAGCCCCACTTTGTGGTGCTGGGCATCGAGATTCTGTCTTTGGCCTGCATGATAGTTTCCTTCACGACCAGATATTTTCCGGATTTTCGGGATCCAAGTTTGGTAAGTTTCCACACTATTGTCATGTTTTCCTTTTTGGCATCAGTCCTTTTGCTAAGTTGCACTGTTCTTGGTGGAAAAGGGATTTGAGGCTCGTGGTACGAAAATTGGCCAACATCTGACTGCATGGAAAAACCTGTTGAGGGAGACAGGTCCTTCGGGAATTCTTGTGGCTGATCCCAATGATCTATTGCTGAGCTTAGACGAGGATATGTTCAAAATTTCTCGTCCGAAGAAAAGGCGAAGGAAAAAGAAAAAGGAGAAGTTGGAGCAGAAGCTGAAAATTATCAAAAACTCCCAGAGTTGGGATTCACTTTTCAAGACTGATGTCGCGAGTAAATTAAAAACAAATGACACCTTCCCGAACCGGACGGAGCAGTGGGGTTTCGTGAAGACTGTAGCCGTAGATGATGAAGACGACGAAGAATCGTCCCAATTAAACAAGAACAAATGGATAAGACTGAAGAACATCAAACCGCCAGCCCAAAACGAGGACCATAAAATACACGATAACTACTTTTGCGACTCTCCATGTGAGCCGATTTCAATTAGAATAATAATTTTTAATAACACCTACTTTCTCTAGTAAGTGTCTTCTCGCACTTTGTGGTCGAACGGATCGGCCCGAATTCGGCAGATTCCCTATTTGAAATAAACTCGTTATTAGCGATGTGCCAACTAGAACACCAAATCCAGGAGGTTGGCGAATACAAGAATTTTTGTCAGAAGGAAATGTTGTCTAACAATTGCTGTCGCCCTTGGTCCCTTCCAAATTATGTTGCATTGTTTGCAAACAAGACTTCATGTTTCGATATTAATGTAAGTAATTATTTATTTTATTTATTCATTTGTTCGGTCTACAGATCAAAAACAACTCTACGGACTAGAATATAAACATAAAAAAAAAATCAACAATACCAAATAATATAAGAGTGAGAAGTTAACGAAATTATTAAAATAAAATAGCTTAATATCAAAATGCACTTATAAAAGAAAATTCGGAGTGTTTGTTCCGTGATACAAAATGTTATTAGAGAATGTGGAGCCATTTGGAACCATTGGCCAACGAAAGTGATTATTCATAAATACTATCTTTCCTATTGGTCCAACAATAATTTAAGTTATTATAAAAATTTCCCACCAAAAATACTTTCGTATCGACTGCACCACCTTGTATAAGGCAGAAAATTCACAAACAATGGAGATGTGGATGCAACTGTCCATAAATCCACTTTTGTTACAGTGAAATTCAATACCCAGGTATGCAAGCTTTGAATTTTTCAAGGTAAAGTTCACTATCCCGTCCGGAACTCTACTGATAAATACATACATGACTGCGTGCATAGGATATGATGTATACATAGTTCAATAGAAATCTAACATCGATTTCCGAAGCTTTGAAACGCATCGACTACTACGTAACCTAAGCCTTTAATCCTTTAATTAGTGAACTTACGGGCTTTTCAAATAACTTGTCCAATTAGTTCTCAGATGAATAGGATGCGAAATAGTAACTGTTTGTGACTTTGACCTTTTTAAACAAGAGAACCCGGCATGGCATCAATGGGAAATGCATGGTGCTTCTAGTGTTTGGATAACACTGGCGAACAGGTGTTTGTTAACTTCTCAGAATTTTATAATACAGGTGGAGCGGTCGACGAAAACTCGGACTTAATAACGAACAGGTTTTTGTGAACTTCATAGAATTTTATAATACAGGTGGATCGGTCTAGGAAAACTCGGACTCAATAATTTCACTTTATTTGAAACTAACAATCCGCCCCGGGTGGTGAGCGACATAATTTCATAATTTCACTTCATTTTCAATTCATAATTATCCAGCAATATTGTGTATTAGAAATCAAATATTGCTAAATAAAAAGATTCATGCTAATTATTTCTTTAGGCAAAGGACGTAGATAGGCTACAAAATCTTTTATTGTATTGCTTCGAGTATTATCATGATCTCAAGCTGAGAGACGATTGCTCACAATCAAAGTGTAGAGCCCCTTTGGAATGCACGCGCAACAATATTATTTTTAACATATTTCACTATTTGGCGGATATGAATTTTGTAAAAATTAATGTAAGTATTTGATTTTAGAAAAGAGAAAAATGTTTTTAAATTGTGTTTTTTTATTTTACAGGACACAACATTTTACTTGAAGTATGCAATGATATTTGTACCAATAGCTCAAAGTAGCTCAGTGCTGCCTTTATTTTACCAACTTGAGAAAAGGTAAGAGATTTATTTAGAATTAATTTTAAAACTTTAAATATAACAATACAGCGAGATATCCTACCTATTAGGTAAGGGTTACTAAAAAATTTCGGCTGTCAAAATAATGTTTAGCAATAAGTACTACTTAATTTGGGGCTCTAGAGTCTGAATAATAATAAAATAAAAACATAAAATTATAATAACATTTTGTAGAAAAAGTGTTTTGAAGAAGTTAAAGGGGTTTAAAAGTAACAGTTATGGTTTAAATCGAGTTTAATGCCTTTTTACGTATTTTTATGCAATTTCGTAACAACGTTTACTTGGGACATAAATGTGTTGTCACATTCATCACTTTTTGATTTAAATAAATGTTTCTAAAAAGTTCCATCAAAATCGTTAAGGAGACCTCAATATCAATCAGTTTCGTAGTTTTTTCTTTATGGTAAGTGAAATAAAATTAGTCTAAGTTACTAATATTGAACTCATTTTAAAATACTTTTATTACATTGTAAGTATGTAAAGTAATTTTTGTGTATTCGATCTAAGCTGCAACTATTACTCTACGGTCTTTTCTTTTTTATGCTGTAAACTTTTTGGGTAAGCTTATTACTCTGCGCGGATAATTGGATATTGTGAATTATTAAAGGAATTAGCAGGCCACACACGGGACGGTTTTTGGCGTACAAGCACGCGTACAAACATTTGATTGATCGTTTGTGGGCAACTTGGCGTACAAACTTAAAACCGTCCCAAAACCGTCCCAAATATTTCTCGCCTTTGATTTTTCTGTGGTTTTGCTATGTTTACCAACTGTTAAGATGAATCGCTCTGTCATTAGATCGTGGAGTCGCGATTTCTTTCTTAAGTTTGTTGGAATTTATAGAAATTCCTTTTTTGTGAAAAGTTAAAAGTCGGGAGTTCATGGAAATGAAAACCGACACCGTTTGTGGGTAAAATGGCGTACAAACATAGTTTGTCACAAAGATTGTCCTAAGTTTGTACGCCAAAAACCGTCGTCGTGTGTGGCCGGCTATTAGTTAAAACATAGTATAAATTTTCGTATATCAAGTATCCAAACTATAATATTTTTTTTTTTGTCTTTTTTATCAATTTAATACATTACCTTTTCATAGAGATCTCTCCATTTAGAGTAAAACTAAAGATATGTTCTACAACAATATAATACTTGAAGCATATGAAACTCAATTTCACTCTCAATTCCTAATTTAATTGGACTAGTAATTTAGGATCTATAAAGCCAAGAATTATATTTCATCAAAATGTAAAATTTGTCATAAATTATAGTTTTCGTTTAAATCTTTGTGAAAATAACTCGTAAAATTTTCGTATATTTTTCTATTAATTTTTTAAAAAATGAATCGTGTAAGAAACGAAGAGAAGCCACTTTGGGAAACCACAACCCAAAAAGATTATCCTCATAAGGTTGGAGAACGTCCTCAAATTTATGGAAGACAACCAGATGTATCGGAAGATCCACTTTTGATGTCTGGATGCTTTACAAACAATTTACAAATCGATAAAACGCCCTTAATATGCAATGTACCAAAACATCCTTTCGTTAAAAATAATCGTGAAGGCTATGAAAACTATCTTAAAAACCTTGAAACTGTAGAAGATGTTGTCTTTAATAAGTATTTTGTATGTCCGCCCGTCAATATACCCCTTGCTAAAGGGGAATTAGAAAAATTAAAAAATACGTGTTACCAAGGGGATTACTCCTCAAACGAATACTGTTCTACAAAAGAGAAGATTAAATGGCTAAATTATAACGTGGAAATACCTAAGAAATGGAAACTTGACTCTCCAACTACGTATCTTTCATCATATAATCGTATAAATGAAATTGAAGATAAGGACTTTCCGAGAAGGACTGAAAGTTGTAAGCCAAGGGATAGTAAATTGACGCAACAATTAAAAGAGTTTTTCAAGATCGGAAAAACCATTTATTATACTGATATATGTGAACCAGCTATCATACAAATGGACAAATTAAAAGCCAAAAACCTTCTGAGAGACCAACCATTGGACAAGTATACTCTTCGTCGGTTATAATGGAAATCACGAGATGTACTAAATTTAATAATTATGTAGAGGAAAGGGGGGGAAAAACAAAATATGCTCTATATACTACATATAAGAAATATTTAATTCGTTCGGAAGGAATACAAAATTATAAAAGATTTCTTTTAAATTAATTTTTGCATCCTACATTTAATAAATGAATAAGTAAATAAGTAAATAAAATTTCTTTTAATTGCAGCAATTTAAAGAATGATCTGATTAAAGTGGCCGCAATGAATTTAGGAGTAAAAAATGCCCTGTTCGACGAATGTCTGTTAAAAGACGGTTGGCTAATCGGACTTGGTGGAATATTTATAATGATCTGCATGTGGTTTTACACAGCATCATTTTTTGTGACTGCAATGACTGTAATCGCAGTATTATTCTCATTAGGAAACGCATACTTTATTTATACACTTGTTTTTGAGCTATCATTTTTCCCATTCATGAATTTGTTAGCAGTAATTGTAATTATTGGTAAGATCAAAGTTTAAGATCTTATGTTAGATCTCAATTCGTTCTGCTCCTAGGAATTGGAGCTGATGATGCATTCATATTTGTTAAAATGTGGCAGTGTAACCTGGCGGAAAGCATAAAGGGAAATCCCCGTGGCACTGCGTTTTCAGGGCCATCGTCCAGTGAAACTTTGTATCACTTGATGGCCACAACTTTAAAACATGCTGCTCTGTCGATGCTCGTAACATCTATTACCACAGCAGTAGCATTTTATGCTTCGTATGCAAGTTCAATAACTGCAGTAAAGTGTTTTGGGTAAATACATTTTTCATAACTCTACATAATATGTATGTATGTATTTTAATTAAGTTGAATGGTTCTTTTAGAATATTTGCTGGTACAGCGGTAATATCAAATTACATTTTGATGGTAACTTGGCTCCCAGCCTCCATATCTATAATGGAGCGAAATTTGTACAATTTTAGAAGCAAATTTTTGGACAAGTATTTGCAGAAATTTTTTAAGTCAATTAATCGACTGGGGTCCTTAATTGAGCGTTTTATTATTGGTGCTGTTATTAATTTTCCCCTTGTTTGGGTGATATTATTAGGTAAAATCATGAGCAATTTATAAATTACATAATTTTAAATTAAATATGTTTTTCTACAGGTATTATTGGAATTGTAAGTTCGATTTTAGTTTTATATTGGCCTGGACTACAATTACCTGAGTCACAGGATTTTCAATTATTCGTCAAAGAGCATCCATTTGAGCTTTACGAAGCAAAATTTCGAAATGAATTTTGGTTTGAAAAAGTTGTATCCGTAAGTTTTTATAATATAGTTTTTCACGGTGGTCTATTCTGAGATTCGCTTCACACTTCGGGTGAATGCATCTATTTTAGTAGGGGAGCCCACGATGCTAAAAGGGGATTTACTCGAGCGTCGTGGGCACCTATGGGATTTTGAAGATTAGATGGTAGGAAGAAAAATAGATTATTGCATGTGTACGCTTTCACCGGTTGGGGAGCGACTACAGGCTTTCAAAAATGTAAAAACAAACAGTCACATGGAAATACTCGAGCGCATCAGATATTGATAGTGCATATGCCCCACGTGTCGCTGATGACGGAGGTATATTAATCTGCCAATTTGGATGGTTGGGGCGGCGATACGGAAGGGTTAAAAATGGGGAAAAAATACGCTATTTTTAAATACTCGAGCGTGTCCGATTTTCATACAGACGGTTCAGCTTGATGTCCTGGTCGTGCTGATCCATAATCTGACGATTATTTGGAGGGATTTTCTTAATCTGACCATTTGAAAAAATTTTGTTTTCTTAAATAATGGAATGTGACAAATAAAATGCACGGAAAATAGCCTGCACATAAAAGAAAATAACAAATTTTGTTGAAATTTGTAAGAAAGTTTTTTATTGACGATTGACTTTATTGACAATTTTTGTTACTTCGGCTTGTGGAAATCGGCAGATTATACTTTTCCCGTTATCCTTGAATTATTTAATCCAAAATAAAAAAAAATTGGACCGCGCTTGAGAATGTCGAGGCGACGTTTTTTTTTTGCAAATTTGTGACCCTCCCACTCCCTTACGCCACGCTCAAATCGTCAGATTATTGAAAAATGCACACTTTTCATCATGTAATTAACTCACCACACCTTAATCTGAAGCGCTCGATTATTTCCAACTATCGGTTTTTTTTACTATTCTGATCGGCTAACGCGCGGCCCTATATAGAGAGTTTAGATATTATGGTAGAGGTACTCAACAGGGTCCAGGGTAACCCCCATATGGGCCATATGTTAATCTGCTGCCCTTGAGTAGATCCCAAAATCCCCAGTTGGGCTCCCCTACTATTTGGAGATTCACGATTCAACCGAATCGATTCTACATATATAATATTTTTTCACTTAAAAGAGTAACCAATACTGCATACTGAAAATATTTACCTTACATTACATTTACATATACGTGAAACATTCGCAGTGGACGAATATCAGAATAGGATTTTTCTTCATTTTTGATATGAAACGGATCTCACAATAGACCCCAAATAATGTACTTAATTTTGTTTTTGTTCGGCAGTCAATCGACAATTTTAAACTTCCACTGAGATTTGTTTGGGGCATTCTTCCCGTCGATAGAGGTGACTACATGAATCCCGAATCAAGAGGAGATTTGTATTTTGACAATAATTTTAATATATCTTCAATGCAATCCCAATTGTGGTTGCTTGGATTTTGTGAAAGGCTGAAAGAACAAGAATTTTATCAGACGACTTATGGAGTTCTTCTGCCTAATTGTTTCATAGAAAATTTTATAAAACATATGAGTCGACCGTTAGTATCTTATAAAATATCTACTATCAAAGCTTTAATTTTCTGTTATTTTTCAGATGTATCGACAATATGGACGGCGTAGATAGGTCTCCTTGCTGTGAGACATCGACATTTCCATTTGAGCCACATATATTTGATATTTGTCTACCGCACAGTATATCATCGTTATATGCAACCCCTAGGGAATTTTTTATTCCAGGTGTTGCTGGTCCAAAGTTTGGACGAGTACCAAGTGAAAATGGTAGTTTACAAGTAAAAGCACTAGTTGTGGAGTACGAAAGTAATGTGCCATATACTATGTCATATTCGGAGGTGGGAAAATTTGTAACATCGGTCCAATCATGGTTCGATAAAGAGCTTCTCTCAGCTCCCAAAGAAATGAAGGGCGGATGGTTTGTAAGCGAACTTGACTTTTTTGATCTTCAAGATAATCTTTCAAAAGGCACAATCATATCAATTGGAGTCGCAATGTGTGCATCATTGTTTGTCTTGCTCTGTGCAACTTCAAATTTATTGATAAGCCTCTACGCGGTTTTGACTGTATCCCTAACAATTTTTACAACAATTGCAATTCTCATATTGCTGGGATGGAGGCTCAACATTCTTGAAAGTGTGGCCGTCAGCACGGCTATAGGATTGGCAGTGGATTTCAGCTTACATTATAGTATTAGTTATCGTTTTTCGTCTAACACAGATCGGATTTCGGCAACAACTTACGCTCTATCCCGAATCATTGGACCCACCGCTATGTCAGCTTTGACCACAGGATTAGCTGGAGCCCTCATGCTCCCCTCGAAAGTGATGGCATACATTCAAATTGGCCTATTTTTGGTTGTGGTCATGACCACAAGTTGGGTTTACTCGACATTTTTTTTGATGAGCTTGCTAAAATTGGCTGGACCTCAGTATGGATTCATGCAGTTCAATTATTCGAGCTGCGGAAAGCGGTCTAAACTCGTAAATGGAAAGGACTTTAGCGAGAGGTAAGTTGTGGGCTTTATTTTTTTTTATAACATATAAAGAGATATCTTAGAAGATTGCAGAGTCAGGCCATGGTATCGGAACATTTGCTTACTCCTTACAGCTCAGCGGTTGGTGACTTAATTAACTCGGAATCACATGAGCTTGACTCTTTGGCTTCAAACTCAATTTCAAAGCCCGCGAGTATTTCCGACACGATTCGGCCGACCGACATTGATTCCGCGGTTTTAATGCAGACTTCTGCAAGGGCCCCAGATTATCCCAGCCCTTCAGCAGACAGTGCGATAACTGTTATTTTGCAGGATGATTTTGATGCTAAAATTATGTGCGCCACAAGCGTTCCAAGGAAATAGTCAAGAGGAGCAAAAGAGCTAAAAATATGGTCAAACATTTGTATATTTGTCGCTGTAAAACTTTGAACTTTGCATGAATATAAATTCACATATATTTCTGAAAAAGTGTGTCAGTAAATTGGATATACATAAATACATAGCTTGGATATACATACATACATAAATACATAGATGTTCAAACTGAAATCATTCCATTGAAAAATGATTTGTAGATACATATATGTTCTGTGACGGTGTATTTCGTGATATGGAAATGTTCCTGATTTTTGTTTAATCCTCATTTGACGACATACTTATAACTGTGATTTTATATAAAAAACTAAATTTAAGTTTGAAAAGTTGTGAAATATTATGAAATGTACAATAAATGTATTTCCATAAAATGTTCTTTTATTTGTTTTTACGGGCTTTGCAATTCATTGCGACTTCTATGTCTATTAATTTCCGTTTTTTGCAATATATCGGCTAATTTTAAGAGACATTTTATTATTATTTTCTAGGTAGATAATAAGTACTAACCGATGTCTTACTTAACAGTTTTTTAAGAGTCTTATCAGTACCTTAATTAGGAGCAGAACAGAAAACGCTATACTGAGTTATGTGACATAAATTTGGGTATTTACATTTCCCTAATTTTATAGTCTATAATTGAAAAAGAATTTGGAGATGGTGTGATTCTTACGGTTTCTGGATTTGTTTTTATTAGTAAACAAATTAATAATAAATGGGAACATCTTGAAAGCTTCCTTACTGTTTCTAAACTTCAGTTATAGTTCCGATCTGTAAAAAAGGTGATAAAAATGATACAGGCAATTATAAAGCCATAGCTTCGTTAAGGAAGATCTGCGAAAAGCTTATATGCGAGTGAATTGTTAAATTTGTTAATAGAAATGGAGGTTTTGACCATAATCAACACGGATTTCAAAGCTGAGGAAGTTTTTGACCCTAAGTAACACGGATTTCAAACCGGTCAACTTTGTAGCACCTAAAATTGATTAGATGGTAATTTTTCATAAGAGATTATGAATCCCAATCAACCTTCCAAATCCAATACTAATCTATATAAGTATATAAAAAGAAATTAAAAAAAAAATAGAACCGACTCCAAAAAATCGCCAGTCATAAAAAGTATAAAATAATTATGTTAAAAGTCCTGTATTACTACTTTCAACATTTAAATATCAAGCCTTTCCTAGATTTTTGAAGTAGGTGAGAAAACTTGACATATTAATTAATCCAATTAATAGAGAAAATAAAGTTGGTATATCAATAGTCTGAAGTTTAAAAGTAAATAGCTACACCCTATAAATTATAAATCCCCTCCCCCTCGCAGCCCTGCAAGCGGCAGCAAGCGATGTTTTCTGAACTTGCCCTAAAATGTCAAATGCTGTAGCATGGACATCCCGTTTTTGGTGTGAATTTCCATTTTCATTTCATTTTAGTTAGTCAAAAAAGTGGGCGCTGGATTTTATAAGCTAAGTCTATTTAAACTCGAAGTTCTCTATTTAAAAATCTGAAATTTGTTAAAATTTTTATTTGATAAGGTCCAATTCAAGGTAAATTAAGCCGAAAAATAAGAAATGTTCATAGTCACTTTTCCTAAGATATTTATTTTCAGCTCTTAGAAATGCTCCAGTGCTACAACAGAGGATGTGGTCAGAAGTACGACCCGAACGAAAACAAGGAGGGTAAGCAGCTTATTCGAGAAACGTTCAGGTTAGGATGGATGCTAGAAGTTTCTAACTTGCAGATTCCTGCCGGCATCATCCCGGGCCGAACTTTTTCCACGATGCCTACAAGGGGTGGACCTGCTGCAATAAGAAAACTGTCGATTTCACCGAGTTTCTAAATATAAAGGGCTGTACACTGTCGAAGCATTCAAACGAAAAGCCTCCAGAGCCTGAAAAGCCACAAAAATCTGCGGTTAATGAGGAACCTGTACCCGAAGTTCGAGCTCCAATAAGACAGGCGCTGGAAAGGCCTTCGTTCGAGTCACCTCTTACTGAAATATCGCCCAGTGTTGTTCCGGCCCTGAAGGAGGCAATTGACTCTCTAGTTCCTAAAGAGGCAGCTAAATCTTTAGACAAGGATGGACCAATGTAAGTTGGCAGGCTTACTAAAACAAATTTTTACCGAGCCCTAATTTAGAGAGATCCCAATCGGCACAAATTGCAAGAACGGTGGGTGCTCGTGCAAGTATACATCGCCAGAAGCGGATGAATCGGAGTGCCGGCACCATCCAGGGGTTCCTATTTTCCACGAAGGGATGAAATATTGGACCTGCTGTCAGAAGAGAACCTCTGATTTCGATGCCTTCATGAATCAAGCGGGCTGCTCTTATGGAAAGCACAAGTGGATCAAAGAGGTACATCTATAATAAATTTCAAGTTATTTTACATAAATCTGTTCTTTTTTTTCAGGATGATAAATCAGTAGTGAACTGTCGTTACGACTGGCATCAAACTGCGTCGAACGTGATAGTTTCAATTTATGCTAAATTGTATCATTACGCGAAGAGTGTAATAAAAGTAAACCCAATTAGGCTACAAGTTTGTCTCGTTTTCCCAGACCAGGAAAACGCTGAATTCAATTTAAACCTTGAGCTGCGAGGGGTGAGTAAAATACTTTTTGTTTCTTTAAAGATGTGTTACATTTTTCGTTTTCAGATTATTAAAGTTGAGAGCACAACCGTAAAAATGTATCCTACTAAAGTTGAAATTACGATGCCTAAGGCTGAGGCTGGCTTGTGGCCGAAATTGGATTTTCCTCGCACTAAACCTGCCGAACAAGTTTCAAAATCAATTGTTCAAAACGAAAAAAATGAGGAAAATGAATCAGATTCGGATGTGGATTTGGATGATATTGAACCAACTAAAGGCGCCACCCTCAAAAATATATCGTAAGATTTAGATCAATGTATCGCCAAATTAAAATTTTATTACGGAGAAATATTTTGTCTCGAAATATTTACAATATTGAAATTCATTTAATCGATTTGAGACTTTATAGCCACTCCTTTTTATATTTTTAATATGGGATAGTTACTTATTACGTTAGTATTTATATCGAAATGCATTTTTCGTTAATTTTCAACAATTTATTGTAAAAAGTTTATTTTTTGCATATTTTATTTATTTATCCTAAAAAAATTACTCGATATCCTTGCCTGGCACGTAGTCTTCGTCGTCCTCATCATCCTCGGAATCAAGTTCTAAGTCACCCAAATTTTGGAAGAGTGACTCGTCAATCTTAACACTTTCAATCGTATCGCCAGCCTCCAGGAGGAATTTGATATCAGACTCATTCAACGTGTTGTCGCGAAGGAATAGCTCCTTTCCAGTCAGCTTCTTTCCGTCCAGGAGGGCCTTTTCGCGCTTGACAGTGATGCCCATGTCCAGCTCGAATTCGTTTTTCCACTTCATGAAGGTTTCCACGTTGACGCGAGTGCCTTCGAATTTCTTCCGTTCAGCTTCCTCCACTTCTAAGAGTTTCTTCGCTTTTGCATCCTCTTGCTCCTTCTTGTGCTCGTCCCACCGGACGTTTAGCCACTCCTGAGCACTGCTCACCAGCGAGAATATCATTTCCATGCCGATGTTCTCGCTAATTGTATTCTTAATGTGGTCTAGCAGGAGCTTCTCGTAGGAATTCTCGAAGTTGACAGGAGCCTCTATTTCAACTAAGGGCGGTTCATCGGGATATTTCTCCGCATAAGTGAAGACTAAGTGGCAAGACAGGCCATTGGTTTCATCCTCAAACTCTTCCGTAGCTATCGGAATACGAAACTTGTAAAACGGCTCGACCTCGAGAACTGAAAGACGAAGAGTGTTAACTTTTATCTGATTTTTTACAATTTCACGGACTTACTTTCCATTTCCCCACAGTATATTGAATCAAGCGCCTCAACTTCATTTTTTTGATCTTCCTTGTAGTCTCTTTCCATTATAAAATTCGAGGCATTTAAGTTAGGGATCCAAAGCAACCCTCGCAGTCACCGATTTTTTGGTTAGCGGACAACTAATTGACACTTGACAACATAAGGAGGTTTACTGGTATTCTGTAAATTTTTTAAACAAGTTGATTGTTCATTTTTTTAAGAAACAAAACTATTTTAATCCGTTAAAATCTTCTATAAATAGTTAATAGAAGGAATAGAATAGAAGAGAATCATTTTTATGATGGAAACTCAATAGATTAATTATTACTACAAAAAAAATGAAAGAAGACATACAAGAGTAAAGAAATGTTTTAAAGGTATATTATACCTATCAAACAAATAAATGGTGATTGATAACATAGTGGATGTCATTTTATATATGACGTACATATGTATATATATTTATTTTTAAATGGAAACTGATGAAAATGCTTAATGATTACCGAATAAGATTGATATAAATATTATTTTGGAAAAACAAGCCCACATAAAGAAAAAAACATGTTTGCAATATTGTATATGTGTAATTTAAAAGTGATAAATTTTACCAGAAGAGTTGTTTTCTTAAATATTATTCCCTTTGAATTTCTCCTAAAGAATGAATAGACGAAAAGGTAAGTTTAAATTTCCTCCTGGGTCCTCGTGGACGTAAGCTCGGTCCGGTGTGGGCCCCGGCTGAAATTTCACCCCGAAACCAGGACCTGAACCGGGGATCTTATAGGTTCGGATTTGAGCTAAAATCCGGAGCGGAATTTGGCTGTGGATGCTACAGATTTTAGCATAGATCCAGGAATGAATTAAAGCTTACCTTTTTGTCTCCTCATTCATTAGGAGAAATTCAAAGGGAATAATATTTAAGAAAACAACTCTTCTGGTAAAATTTATCACTTTTAAATTACACATATACAATATTGCAAACATGTTTTTTTCTTTATGTGGGCTTGTTTTTCCAAAATAATATTTACATCAATGTGACACTTAAACTTAATTTTAACACTGCTGTTTTTTTTTAGTTAATTTAACATCGCCCCAGGAAGTGCTTAGTACACCAGACTCAATTCTCCAGAAACATGGCTGTACTTTTGATGATATTCAGGTTGTGAGAGTTTTATCTGCAAAATCCCTATGCCCAGGATTTAAAACAGGTAATTCAACCCCAAAAGGCCACAACCTTAACTACTTATTAATAGCAATCCTTCAAGTTCATGATGTTATACTGGCTACGTTGGCGAAGAGGAAAAATATTGGACTGATCCTAATTAACTCAATTGCTGCGATTTAGAGACTTGAGGAAAATATCATTACAAGAGCGAACCACATGAGGAAGCTAGCTGAAAACCTATTTCATCTAACTAAAAGATAATTACAAATGTGCTGTGCTTTGCGCAAATCAGGTAATCTTTTTTCGAAAATATTTCCCGAGAGCTTCGCTTTGGAAAATGTTGCAAGATATGTATAAAATATTTGAAACAAATGTAACAAATCATATTTATGAGCGAGCCCTCAGGCCGTACAACGCTATTATAGAATCAGAAGTATATCCCAGTTTTACAGATTACAGCGGATGTGGTGAACTCTGGCATCGATGTTCCCTGCTTGGGACTAGCCTGGTCTAATTTAGTTCGCACAAGATTACAAATTTACAAAACAAGAAGACAGTCAATTTGCAAACGTACAGGTCAAAATGTTCCTTTACGAAGATTGGAAGTCCTATACTCTTACAGAGTTTCATGTAAAGCCTGTGAATTCTTAATTACATTATAGGGTTAATTTAGTTTGTAAGAAAAAAATTATTGTTTTGTTTCATATCGTAGATTATTAAAAGTATACTTGAAAATACAAAATGTCAATCAGAAATTCATTAATCAACTACACTTAAGCCTTAAGTGTCCATCAAGATTTTGATTAAAACAGAAACGGATGGAAAATGTGAAAAATTAATTTAAAAAATTATTGCTAATTGGCTTAACTTTCGAATACGAGAGATCCTGAAGCGTAGCTTACACTGGAATCCGAATGGTCGGTACACTGGCTACTCTGCGCATACTTGAGAAATTTAAAGCTCAGATTGTATCCACGTGATTTGAGCACCTTAGCTGCATTCAGCATTACACCTATTGGATGGCGACCGCATATTGTGTTGTTGTACTGCTTTAAGTATTCGGTGAATGCAGTTGGATTGAGGGTCTCGATTATGTCCATTCCCTAAGAAATAGAATCATGAAATAACTAAAATCCTGGTTTCAGCGTTTTAAATCCATTAATATGTTTAGCGGTTCTCATGATAAACTAGGAAAAAATCTACATGATATTTTGACGATACATTTAGGAAATACCTACTCTTCAAATAATCATTAGTATGGTTGCTAAATGGTTTTTTGAATATTTTATGTATCGGCGAAATATTTCTTTATCTAATCATGTGAATTTTATCGTTAGCCCTTAGACTTTCATTGATTTACCATCTTATCAAGCTTTTCGATAGACTGGTAAATGGCGAAACATGACTCATCGTAATAAGTGTACCGGAACCTTTGTCCCCAGTGACAAAAGTCCGAAGATATAACAAATAAGTTCTGAGGGTCTGTAAAGTATTGCGAAAGAATATCTCCATAGACGGCTTCTTGGTTCGGCGATAATGAGCCCACCAAAATGGGAACAATTGTAAATTGGTCTTTAAAGCTAAAAATAAAATTTAGTTAATATCGGTTTAATAACTATCGAATATTTTACTCACTCTTCCATCACCTTAGCTATGTAGGGTAAATGCATTTCAATACTGTGCTCATTTTCGTCTGTTTTCATGTCCATCCATGAGAATTGTTCTGTCTCCTCCAACTGTGAGTTAGCTATAAAAAATAAAATTTTTAAAATAATGTGCTACTTGTATAAAATCTCACTTGATTACTTTGAGTATCTATTTTGAGATCATATAAAGGAGTTTTGTATTTCGTAGCCGTAGATAGAGCACAGCCACGAAGACGGACGTGATGAGATGGCCCCAGAATAAAAATCCGTTTCCTGTAAACAAAGGCTGCTTAAGCTCGAGCTAAATTAGGCTGGAAAAATTTAACTCACACAACGGCAGGACTAACTTGACGATATGCGTAACCTGCGCAAGCACCACAGTAAGTATACCCGGCATGGCTAGAGGAATTTTTTACATCAATGGGGAATGTTAAAAATTAATAAATTATACCTACGGTGCAATTATAGCTTTGGCTGGTCCATGAGTTAAGTCTGCGGCTGCTAACCAGTTGTCTAATTGCCTTGAAAGTTCAACAGCTAGAGGAAAGTGATTTATTTCATTAATGAAAGGGTAAATTTTGTGTAATTAATTTCATTATAAAAGATAGGAAACACTTTGTTGGTTAAGTTTAAATGTACTTGAATAAAGGTTACTTTGACCATAGCAACGCTGTTGCCTAGATAGTTGATAATGACAAATAAATAAACTTTTTGTGTTTCTCCTGCAGGGTCGTTGATTTCGTTTGGCTTGGTTATTTTCAGATATGGAAGGATCAAATATTTCGCGATTAATTGACGATTTGCGTAAAGACATCGCTCAGGTATTTAACGAAAGGTAATTTATAAGTTTTTTTAGTACCGTATATCTAACCCGTACACCTAAAGTCATGCTGCGGATGGCAAAATTCCTACCTCATTGCCTGCAATCGATCCTATCAATCAGGAAGATGAGACTTTACCAACATATCCAATTTTACCTGAGGCAGACCAAAATGATGAAGACGAAGAAAATTTTAAAAATGTCGGTATCGAGACTGATATCAACAAAGATGTGCGGAAAATGAGGCAGCAGTTGCAGCAAACCTACGACCTATTGATCTCTGCACGCGACGCATTGGAAGGAATTAATTTCGGAAATTTAAAAAGTCGAATCAATCATCTACGTATCGATCCTGTTGATGCTGAGGTCGATGAATTCATGAAGTTTCGCCCATTTAACGAGAATATCGAAGAGCTAACTGATCTTATGAAGGAAAAATTCAAGCATTACCCCAAGGAATTTGAAGATATTCCAGAATTGAACACATTTTGTCGTACTTGTTCTCAGTTGCAGCTCGGACTTGAAAAATTGACTACACAGACCGAAGAGTATGCAGATTTAGAGAAAAGGATTGGACAGGCAACAGACGACCAAGTATCGCGAATTATTGAAATTCAGAGTGATTTGAAACGGCTAATGGAAAAGCGTAATTGATATTGTTGATACATATTTATATTTTTATTAGTAAATCTGTTAATTTGCATTTTGATATTGAATGATTAAATGAAATGTTTCATTTAAAGAAAGAAAACCTCTATAATTCTATTGAATATAGGAACCAATGTATAGATTGTTTAAATGATTGGTCTTTAAAAAGGCTCGTTTTATCGCCTTACTTTTTATTTAGTCTCGATTCCTTTGGTAGCGAAAGTAAGGTAGATTTCAGCAAAACAAACGATTCCGCAAATAATTGATTAACCGATTGCCTTATTTTTTGTTTTTAATCTATACCATGGCACTAATATTTACAGCTTGGTGTTGTTTTCAGATATCTTCTTTCACTTACTATTGACTTGCACTAGCGACATTCTATATTTTATATTTATCACAATAGTTTTTTAGGATTACTCCAAAATAATTCTATTCTGTGATCCTTTAAAGTAACAAATAAGGGCTTAAGTTCTAAGTTTATTGAAAGAGAAATGCACGAGAAATTCCATTGCTGTGCTAAAGAAACTATCGTCCGTCCAGTGAATTTTATCTGAGCCGTGCAATTCACTAACATAGAAAATGTGAAAATTCCACCTAAAGAATTAAGTGGTAAACAAAAACGACACTTGTGATTAATAAACGAACAGCTGATGAATCGGACATCCTTTTCTACATTTTCCTAGACCAAATCACCTGACTTGCGTTTTTCTGATGTCGAGTGCTACCTACCGGAATCCGAGTACCAACTGCCAGCGTGCGAAGCTCTCCTCGACATTTTTGCGAAAAGTTTATTAACTAGGAAAGAAAATGTAACTTCAAGGAAATCTTGCGAACAGACGACTCGAGAAATTTTGAGGAAAGCAGCAGCCACTAAACCGCAGTTCAGCTCCCCTCAACTCGTTGACACATAAGTCGACCCGTCCTGCTCTGGAAATTGTCATTTGTTGCTGTTGAATAGTTTCTATTTCAGAAACTAGATAGACACACTAACGTTAAAGATTTTTCATTTGGATTCGGAAGTGCTCCTGCTTTTGGTACTTGTGAATTTGAAATATTCAATAAAATAAATTTTGACGTGATAACGTCTTATAAATTGATGGCATTTACGAAAACTTGCTGATGTCGAAAGCTACTGATGTCCGCTTTCGGCTTTCGGGAAGCTCACGCATCGGGACGCATCAGCCGGTTTGAACAATGGACTAGTCCATTTCTATATGTCAGTGCACACCTCGGAGGAACGAACGTCGTTAAAAAACTTGCGGCAACACCTAGCGCCGCCTAGGTTTTGGTGTCTTCTCAACTGAAAACGAAAAGCAAAGTACAACTGTCAGTTCTCGATTTTCCGCGAAGTGAACTCCATTTTACTTTCACTATTTTCAGTGAATAAAACTATTTAAAATGATTTGCAAGTACCTTAAACTAAATACAATTAGTTTAAAATTCTCGCAATGATAAATCAATAGATTTAATTCCCTTTCAAGTGCCGCTAGGCATAAAACTCGGGTAAAATCGGGCGTATCGCGAATTAGCGGATTTTTTTTTCACTGGAAAGACTTAAAAATGGCCGCCGGAAGTAAAAATGCCGCACTGAAAACCTCGCTTGCCGTGTAACAGTAAAATTAATTTCGGTGTCGCGTCTTTTCTCGTTTTTCACAATTCGCGAGTGTTCGTTTTCGAATTATCAGTGCATTTTCAGGGATTTTCAGGCTGTAAAAGGGAATTCTGGTGAGTTCTAATTTATTTTATCAATTAATTATTCATTTCTGTAGTGAAGCGTAAATTTTGCGGAATTATTACATTTTTCTGAGCATATTTCTTATGCTCAACTCATCTTCAGTTAAAATTAAAAATTCAGTGAGAAATTGAGAGAGATGGTGCAATTTGTGCATAATTGATAGTAAAATTGTTTTTCTGCAAACATACATATTAAAATAACTATGTCCTTTTATTTAATTTTTATTTGCATGTTAGTATATGCAATAAATATGTTATTAATTAATGTATATACATACATGTTCTGGGAGCCAATTTCAGATTAAAAGGTTTTTCAACTTTTATACCTTTGTAAACTGAACAATTTTTTGACTATCTGGTAATCTGCTCTAGCTAACGAATTTTTTCTCTTTAAAAGTAAAAAAAAAACTTCATAGGAGGGTTCGCATAATCCTATCCCCCCAGAGATGTGTATAAAATTATAAATTTAATTTTTTCAAAAATTGATAAAATGCAATCGAAGATATGCAAGTCAATTTCATCGTTCCTCATGAAATATTTAACCTAATCCCGGGCACGACGAATTACAGCTCAGTAAAGTATAAGAACATCATTAGAATGGGATTTTGTTTGATGAAATCATCTTCCCCTAAATAATCATTTCAAATTAAAAATGTCGTTTTCCCCTATTCGTTTTTAGTAGCTGTTTATAAACGTAAAATTGTAAAAGCTATTATAAAAGTTTTGTCTATTTACCCTAATTAAATCGAGTTATTTAATACAAAAAACCTAGTCCTAGACGCAATAATTAGAAATTTTGTTTTAGTAAGTCCGTAACTATTTTTAATATGGTTTTGCCTTATTTAGAATATTTTTTAGTTTTATTGCTTTTAAATGACACTTAATTTTTATTTTATTTCTATCTTGCAGGATTACCAGTGTTAAAGTGAACGAGTGTGATTTGTTTTGTGACGGCTAGTGAAAATTAAAATTGAAAATATGAGAATAAAAGCCGTTAACTGCTAGTGAATTAAAGTTCTAAGTGAAAGTGATTTCGTGATAAAAAGGCCTGTTTAAAAGGAAAATTATCCTTTAAGAAAGTAAAAGTGTCATGTTATTAAAGTGTTTCTCTGTGATATTTTCAAGAGGATACACCGAGGAGGAGAAGGAGGTCGACGTCAACGAAAAGGGTAAGTCTATATTCATTACAACTGTTAAAAACAAAAATACCGTCATATTTTTGTGTGTTAGTATATGCAATAAATGCATGTTGCATGTTAGTATATGCAATAAATATGTTATTAATTAATGTATATACATACATGTTCTGGGAGCCAATTTCAGACTAAAAGGTTTTTCAACTTTTATACCAATTTTACACCTTTGTAAACTGAACAATTTTTTGACTATCTGGTAATCTGCTCTAGCTAACGAATTTTTTCTCTTTATAAAGTAAAAAAAAAACTTCATAGGTGGGTTCGCATAATCCTATCCCCCCAGAGATGTGTATAAAATTATAAATTTAATTTTTTTAAAAATTGCTAAAATGCAATCGAAGATATGCAAGTCAATTTCATCGTTCCTCATGAAATATTAAATCTAATCCCGGGCACGACGAATTACAGCTCAGTAAAGTATAAGAACATCATTAGAATGGGATTTTGTTTGATGAAATCATCTTCCCCTAAATAATCATTTCAAATTAAAAATGTCGTTTTCCCCTATTCGTTTTTAGTAGCTGTTTAAACGTTTAATTGTAAAAGCTATTTATTATAAAAGTTTTGTCTATTTACCCTAATTAAATTGAGCTATTTAATACAAAAAACCTAGCCCTAGACGCAATAATTAGAAATTTTGTTTTAGTAAGTCCTTAACTATTTTTAATATGGTTTTGCCTTATTTAGAATATTTTTTAGTTTTATTGCTTTTAAATGACGGTTAACTTTTATTTTATTTCTATCTTGTAGGATTACCAGTGTTAAAGTGAACGAGTTTCTGTGATTTGTTTTGTGACGGCTAGTATGGAAATTAATTGAATTGTAAATATGAGAATAAAAGCCGTTAAGTGCAGTGAATCGAAGTTTTGAGTGAAAGTGATTTCGCGATAAAAAGGCCTGTTTAAAAGGAAAATTATCCTTAAGCAAAAGTGTCATGTTATTAAAGTGTTTCTTTGTGATATTTTCAACAGGATACACCGAGGAGGAGAAGGAGGTCGACCTCAACGAAAAGGGTAAGTCTATATTCATTACAACTGTTAAAAACAAAAATACCGTCATATTTAATCGTTGGTTTTTGGTGCCTGAAGAGCTTTTTTGGTCGAGATTTTTTGCTTTTGTCCACAAGCCTGGCACATCTTGGGTCATGTAAACATTGATAATAGTGCTTCTGCTTTTGGTTCTTGTGAATTTGAAATATTCGATAAAATAAATTTTAACAAAACAGAGATTACTTTGGGCATTTAAAGCTGCAAATACGTTTGTTTCAGGCTTATTAGTACTATGTATTGGAGAAGAAGGGTTCATTAATTCGAATTTTAGAGCTCAGCTTTAAATTACTAATTATATCGGAATAAGAAAAAAAAGGCATAAAATATTATTTTGTTGTTATCATTTAGAAACCTGTCCTGGAGTTCAAAAATTTTAAAATAGTTAAAGCATCAACAGATTGGGAATAACAAATTTTTATCTATTATTGCACAGTTTTTATTAAAACAATATTTTTATAATTGGTAATTTAAAGTTAATAGAAATTGATATATAAATAAAAAAACATATTTTGGCTTTAATTTACAAAATTTACAAAATTTCGTTGCTGTTATATAAAATTGAAAAATACACTACATACTTTAACTTATCTTCTTCAAAAAATCAGTGGAAAATATTGGTTTGAGATTTATCCAGCATTTTTTAAAATTCTCGGAAGAGTATTGGTTTTCCGTGAGAATGGGATATACTCGTAGTTTTAAGCTTAATTCTTCAGATTAAATTACAAACTAAGACTTTTCTACTATATGCTTATTATTTAGGGAGAATATTAGGTATATCGTTGAAAAAATACGTTGTAATGTAAAAGATGGCCACAGACGAAAGAAAAGCGGTGATGATTCGAAAAGTGCTCTGCTTTATTCTATATTTACGAGTATTACAAAACACTTCAAACAAAGCAAATTTGGTATTGCATGGTGAACATTTTGCAAAGGGCATCTAACCAAATTACTTCCAAAAAGCAAGTAAAATCTCCTTAACCTAGTCTGTATATCAAATATACACCCACTTCAAGGAATTTCTAGAATCCAGAAGGCAACGAAGCGTGTTGTATTAACGTGTTCTCTAATTAACCTCGCTCTCAACACCCATGGCTAAACACTTCAATTATGCCATTAAAGCATTCACGGTGAGTTTCAGAAATTCGTGAGTATTTCACTTATTTTTAGTGTTAGTAGTCCGGAAATAGTTCATTTTAATAGAGGAAATATGACTGATTTCCAAGAAAACTATTCATAGTGTGTTTAATGCACACTTCATTTGTTGGCAAATAGTTGCCAAGAGGTGTGTATGGTATTCGTCTATCGTGGCAGCTTTACTGCAATTTCTTGTTAAAATGAATTTACATATTTACATCACCTTGGGTGATTAATTAGATCAAATAGTAATTAATCTTGTGAGCCTCTTTCATAATAGTGACAACTTTTGACACTAGTATACTTGATTTTTAAGTTTTTCTTCTAAAGTGACTATATGTTCTCAGCAATCTCATATTATTAGAATAAAGCAACGTAAAAGAAATATCCGCATTTAAGTTGGTTTGACATAGTTTCTTCTTATTACAAATGCTAATTGCATTATAATCATATTCACTACAGTTGAAAACGGTTTCGAATTTCAGGTGGGGTTTAAAAATTCATTTCCATTTCATTTTACAAAATGTTACTAACAAAATTCGAATATCTCAAAAGAAAGGATCAGGGTCGTGGGTGGGAAACAGCAAAAGCGGGAAACGGGAAACGGGTAATTAAGAAATTACATTTAATTATTATTATTGGTTCAGGGGTAGTCGAACTAAACTCAAGTTATAATTAGGTGTTATCATTTATTTATTTATAGGTATAATAGGGAAGGCATATGCAACATATAATACAGAAACAAACAGGTTCCATTTTAAAAACTTTTATTTAACTCAGTTTTAATTTTACACAACACAGAGTAAGATAAGATTGAAAGGGATAAATGCGTTCGAATTGTTTTAAAAATGTTATGAACTTTTCAACAATATAATGGCTGTATAGGCTGATGATGAACAGGGTCATAACATCATGATAACAAATAAGCGAACAAGAGCCATGAGGAAAACACATTGATGATTACAATAATTTCAGGGAGAATACACTTATTGAATTTATTGTTTCCTAAATTTAAATTGTAAGGTAACTTGTGTAAACGTTTCGAGTTTTCCTTGTTTTCAATGTAACATGCAAAATTTTGTCTTTGGAGAGTAGAGTGATTATTCATGAACAATTTGTTTAAAATTTCTATTAATACAGTAAATGTATTTGTTTTGTTTCTCGGTAATGTTTGCTTAATTTTGCTGCGATTAAATATTGTTACCAGCTAATCTAAAATTGCTTAATTACGTAAAACATACATGTGCGCAACTAATATTTATAATAAATTGCAATTTTGTGTGTGTTTCTCTAGTGATAATGACATCTTACTCGACGACATTTAATACTGTGGTGTGTTTTATAGTTCGTTGTAGATGTATGAAATTTAATTTTAACGTTTTCGTTTTCTTCTGCATCTTAATTTTTGTCTTATTCTTTTGCAAATCGTGCACGATTTTGAGCACCGCACCATTTTCGTTGGTGTTTATCTTTTTTTTACTGTATAATATATGTATATATTTTGTTGTTGTATGCATAACGCTATTGGAACAAATTTAACTAGAACTCCTTTATAATTCTTTTTCTTTCAATATTTAATATGTATATAATGTTTCTAATACGAATATGTATATATTTTTATACTTTAACAATAAATATTTTATTTTATCTTTTATATTGTCATGTATGATATATAAATCTACCTTGTTCAAGTTTGGCTTTATGTACTTTGAGTTACAAGCATATGTAAGTGTGATATTGATACTGTTATCTTTTTTAAGAGAATATAGAATTAATAAACAAATGAGAAATGGAGGTTTTTAATTAAGTCAAATTCAAGAAGTTCCTAAAAATGTAAGTCATTGCTCAAAATGCAGCAGGTTATTAAACGAGTATTTCAACTTTCACCACATTTTTTCGTTGTGAAGTTAAAAACCTCATTTTAAAACTCCTTAAGAAATCTTAATTTTGTATAGCAAAAGATGCTGGTGTTTCGCAAGGCCGTTATTAGGAAAAAATAAAAATTAAATAGAAATTGCTGTAAATGCTGAAATTATATAGCGGCAAAGTGAAAACGTAAAAAAGTGAACAGTAAAATTTTCAAACAAATTAAATTATGAAAGATATGTGTGAGGTTACAACATAAGAAAGATATGTTAGCATAAAGTGCTCAGCTGGTATTTTAAAGTATTTTGCAGTAATAATATTAATTTATAAAAATAAATAATTCACTGAAAATCTTTCTGCAATAAGTAGCCAAAAGCAAATAAAGCCGAACTCGATCTCTAGTCAAAAATTATAACATCAACAGTTAGGTATCTGATTCACATTTAATGTTAATTGTAGTGTATATCGCATTATGCTTACTTCATTAAGTATAAATAGTATAATTTTATACGTTAAGCAATATTTACGACTATTTCTCATTTAAGCGAGTAACTTGTATAAATCATATTCTTTAAAACACATACATTCACCTTTGTTATTTTTTTATTATCACTTAGTACTTATTATCTAGGTGGGTATTGCCTTTATTTTTCTACAGTACATCCGACTTGAAGTAAATCCATCTGTGTAAAGTATAGTCTTTGTTTTATTGCAGTGCTGTCTTTATAGTAGATTTTTATAGCTTCCTATTCGTCCTTCAATATTTTACTCCAGAGACCTTACAAATTGCGTCTAGTGGCTAAAAGTGTTTCTCTAATTGAAATCCTGTTTCTGTACTTTCAGGGGTTTTTAGGGTCACGGGAATGTTTTCTTGATTTGTTTTTTAATATCATTTTGCAAGTCTTGACTTTAAAATTTGATTCTTGAAACCTGCTCTGTCTTGTTTTCATTTCATTTATTATTATTTGACTTGTAAGGCTTTTCTTTATGTTTGTTTTAAATTAAGGGTGTTAGTGATTAGTGGAAATACTTGATCAATAATTAAAAAAAAAAAAAAACAGCAAAAACAAAAACAATTTTAAAGGAAAGTGTAAATAAATTTTATTATTCAACAAATATTAAAATAGTAACAAAAATAAAAATAATCAAATGAAAAAAATGTGCTGTGTTTGCTGATTTTAAGATGTTTACTTCAAATCAATGTCATTGTCTTCGGAAGTTTTATTCCAACGAGTTGTTGGTATTGAAGTTGTACTTTTTGTTGGCGAATCGAAATCTTGAAAGGCTGCATTTTGAATTCCTTCGTATATTCGATAGTTCATTGCACGATCAGTTGGTTCTACAGATACACTCATACTTTTGGATAGTATTGCACTTTCATTTTTGTGATTTGAACTAAATCTGTAAATAAAAAATATAAAATATTTCATTGCTTAATTGTGAAAATTAGTGAGATCGAAAAACAACTATAGACGTTGTTCGTCATTGTTGGTCTTTCAAAGTAGTGAGATCACAATTATTGCAAAGTTATAGTATTTATTAGTAAATTAAAATATCTTTGGGTATGAGATATGATTAAGAGGATCCTTTAGTAATATTGAAAAAAAAAGAACTACATAACTCAAAATAAGTCTTAATTCCTTCATTTAAAATAACTATCATTTTTACTAGGGCCAAGTTTAGTTATTGTTATAGGCCAGTTTTTGGAACACGACGTTATGGATTAAATTCGTTATATCTTGTAAAATAAATAAGCCTTTAAGAAAATATTTTAGTACCTGTCAACCTTGGTAGGTCCTCCGAAGATAATATCAGCATCCGAGAGAGACCCTCCTGATCGACTGAAGCGGTTTGGTCCAATAGCAGTTTTTTTATCGCCGAAAATAATATCCAGATCCGTCGATTTGTTATCACCTTCATTGCTTGCAGAGCGGCTGTAAGATTGCTTTTCGCATTCCGGTTCTATTACTTTATTTTTCGTGTAATTAGTAGGTTGGCAGGTTATAGTGTTGGATCTTGTTGTCATTGGTACCCTATGCGACATTGTAGCAGTTGAAGATCCACCTTTGCTCGGAAATACAGGGGGTGTCGTAACAGACTTTTTGTCAAAAGAACTAAAATTATCTTTAGGTGGTATGTATTTTGAAACTATTTCAGTTTTTCTTAATATTTCGCTAGTTGTGTCCGCAGTTTTGTTTGGAGACCCATTCGATGCCTTTAATTTATAAGCATTTTGTGCTACTGTATTCTTTTCAACGGTACCCTGATTAGCACCGCCAGCCTTGTTTTCCTTATCGAAAGGATTGATCCGTTCTTGGGGCTTAAAATTTGTAACTGGCTTATATTTGTTCTCCTGCTCAAATGCTTCTAAAACGTTGGAAGGACTACTTGTAGCCACTGAATCGTGCCCATTTGCGAATGAAGGCCCATCTCCCTTCCCAATAGCGCCCAGAGGTTTAATTGAGGGACTTATGTCAGGTATTACGGGCTTTTCAGCTATTTTGCTAATCTCGCTAGTTGTCGCTGATACTTTAGATGACTGGAGTGCGTCGCTTATGTTTGTGGCAAACGAAAATTGCTTCCCCAGAATCGAAGCTCCAGTGTCACTAGTAGTTCTTCCACGTTTTTTCTTAGCTAATTCCTACATATCGCCGAATATTCCAGCAAAGGTCTTTCTCAAATTTTTCATCGTATCTTCGGCGTCCTCAACAACTGATGTTTGAGTTGTGGGCTTCTGGGATGATTTTGATGTTGAGGACACATTCGAGGCCTGTGATGCTGTAGAGGGTGGACGTATTATTGGATTTATTGTTGTCCAGTTCGAAAATACGAACCTTGTGAATCTCGTCGACCAGATGAACTACTGAGTGTTGAGGCCTTTTCAGATGGTGGTTCCTCGTTAATATCAGAAACGCTGCTTCGACTGCTTAATCGACCGATAGAACCCACTGCTGGCGAAGTTCGTTCTGGGATTGGTGGTGGACCTCCCATGGGTGCTGGACGCGGACCAGCTGGCGCAGGTGGGACTTCTTCAGTGGGACTTCCGCCGCGCGAAGAAAGTGATGTTCTTGAAGTCGCCTTCGACATTGGCGGGCGGCAGACGTTCTAATTGAAAATAAATATTGTAAGAAGATCTTGGGATGCTTTAAGTTAACACAAACCTGCATTCGGGCAGTTACTAAATCGGCTATTTGTCTGCGGTCCTCCTCTTGAGTGTCGCCCATAAGTGGGAATGTGCAGTCGCACGCGCTCAGGATGTGTTCACGACCATCCTTTCCAACAACGACCGCCAGGCCACAAACTTCCATTCCTCCGAACAGCTCAGATATCTAGAGAAAATAAGTTCTTATGATTTAGAATAATTTCAAATTTATTGTGGGGAGTTATTATTATAAAAATAAAAAATTGGTAAAAGGCGAAACCCAAGAAATTAAAATAATTGCATAAACAAAAACAATGATTAAAACCCTCATCTTGAATGCTATTCTTCATGTCTCTCATCAATAAAAAATATTAATTTTTATTTCCACAAATGCGAAATTCATATGTGAAGAATAAACCTTTGTATGGAAAATATTTCCTGGGCCTCAAAATAACTTCCATAGTGTTGACTTCGAGTAGTTATAAAAGAGATGTCAGCTAAAATTTTGAAAAACATCCAATATTTTACCTACCTAAACTTTCAGCAATTTAAAAATAAATTTGTTTTGCTTCAGTAGAATTAGATTAATCATGTTTTAGCCAAGTAGGAGTTTTTTATTTTTTCTAAATTTATATTAATTTAAAGTGTTAATTTCGAGGTTTCCAGTTTTTAAGTGTGAATTCCATTTATATAAAATATTTATGTACATAAGTGTAAGTAGTCATTTTGATCACAGAACAAGAGTAATTCACATCCGGGAAACATTCTGCGTAGACTGAGTCATATGTACATCTGCAGGTCATTGTATCATACGAGATTATCTACAGAGATTTGAACTACATATCAAATTTCAGAATGGATTTAATTCCAAATAGGTATCCTCCCTATATAAGAAATTGTTATATACCCATCAATCTTTAAAACTTTAAGAAAGGTCTCATTTTCTAAATGCACATTTCTGATTTATCAAAATGGTATAAATTATATATTTTGATAAGTACAACTTCAAAATTCTAAAATGAAAGGTTTTATTTACATTTTATTTTGAAAACAAAAAAACTAATAAATCAATTCAAACCGCAAATTATGAAACGTTGTGGGAGGTAAGCGAGCCCACCGCTGGGTTTCCTGAATTCGTAACAATAAAACGATTTAGTAAAATACCACTCGATCTGCAATTTTACGGCGCGGTAGTAAGCTGAAAAAGGCAATTTACACGGAGATCAGTGTGACTTCTTGAAAATTTCGCATCTCTATAAATGGATATGGTAAAAGCGTGCAAAAAAAAAAACAAAAGAAAATGTATAATTTAGCCATAACCATATTCTAATGAGTGCTCAACGAGTTGGCGTAGGCGCATTATGGGGCGAGTAAGAAGTAGACGCATTTTACTTGCGAAATGAATTAAATTCCAGAAAAACTTACCTCATCGACCCAGTGCCTGTATTTCTCCGTCATCGTTATTTGTTCCAGCATTGCGGAGCCCTGGTTTGTCTTCCAGTTGCCAGAAATAGATTTTCGCCTGGAACGAGTATTCACCACATATATGGTAAAAAGTTATGCTAATGAACGCTGAACTGATCAGCCCGAAGTGTGTAAATTTTTTTATAGGGACAACATCACGCGGGCTGAATCAAGCCGCATTCTTCAATTGAATATCTGAAAATTGCCAAGGCCGCCCAGTCGCGACCGGCATGCGATTATGTCGCGACGTTACTTACATAAACGCCTTGTAATTAGTTCCGATCTTTTGGATGTGCACGTCGAATTTTGCGTCGACGTATGGTTCAATGGTGCAGTAGCACTGGCCGTCGTTGATCACAGTTCCGGTGACCAAACCTGCTGCATCTTGCAACGCACTCTGGTTGTCCAGCCGAGCGGTGGCGGCTCCCCCGTGACAGTGTCCTGCTTTTAGCACACATGGGAATTTCGCCCAACTGAACTGCAGCAGGATCAGAGAAGGGTTAATATAATCTTTTATTTTAATATATCTACTGTTTTACAAATTTTCAAGCAGGCTCATACTTACAATCACAGTTATTTTCAATTTTTGGACTATGTATTATAGTGTTGAACTTATCGATATATGTACATTATGATCTAAATGAATAAGACTAATTTTGATACCGAATTCCACACGTTTTTCAAACTCAGGCTAGATTTTATAATTAAGTATGAAAAGTTTGGCTAGTGAAACATTTTTGTAGATTCAAATTCAACAATTATTTTAGGTGTTATTTAGGACCCTTAATACGAAGTTTGAAACGAAATTGAGTTTTGAGAAATTTTGAATATTAATAGCTATTATAGCTGTCGTTTTGTTTTGTCTTTTTTTTTGAAAAATGCTCTAGATACGAACACTTTCTCACTCAGTATATTAACTAACAAATTTACATTGACAAGTAAAAAAAAATACATATTTTGATCAATATATACATAGACTGAGGAAATTTTATAGGCACTTTCTTTATAAATTATTTTTATTAATTTCTTGATTTTATGTTCATAGCTAATTATAATTATTATTATTATAGTTAATTATTATGGCATAGCATATTATTATAATTGCACGTAGACATAAAATAATAGAAAATCACCAAATATATCTGCTAATGTCGTAAAACAGAATAGTTATTACACATATGCAAATTTCAAATATCTGAGGATAGGTCATCGTACATTAAGTTTATGCGTTAAAATAATCATAAAAACCAAATAATGCCACATAATTAATTAATTTCACCTCTAAAAAATATGTACGATACGAATCCTTTCTTCTGGAGAGCAGTATATGAAAAAGTTTTAATAAGTTTTAATTAAAATCACGTAGAGGTAGAGCAGCTATTTGAAATGTGTAAAAAGTCGATATATAATGACTTTTAATAGGTTTGGATATCTCTTTATGCATAGCCAATAACAATGCCCAAAATTAGATATTGGACTTAATTTTTTATGAGCCGTTATTTATGAAGGTGATATAAGGCGACTTTTTTAACATATCATTTCAAGAATTTCTTATCTTATCGTTTAGGTAGTTCTCACGTGAACTTTTCAAAAAGTGGACTTATACCACTTTCAAAAATAAAGGCTCATACATAGATGTTGCATCAGTGGTTATTTAAAAAAAACAAAATTTGTATCAGCATCCGGCGCAATGACGTCAGTGTAAAAGGAATCGGTGATAAATTCTGTTACAATTATGTCAGGAGTCCGCCTCCATTTAAATAATCGAAAACGACGACGGGATGACTACGTGAATCACCACAATTTCGTGTAGCCATCACTCAGCGAATTTAAATCTGTGGTGTTTACTCATTTAATAGTCTGGCGGGCAGCTAGATTTTTGCTATTTTGCTTTCTTGTACTTCTTACAGCTCAATTCTTAAGACATTTAAATAATATGTAACTACACTCCTCGTCCAGAAAAGATACCACCGAACGTTTGAATAGCGCGTGCCGTGGCCACGATCGCGCTTTTCTTGAGGGAATCTTGTCTTGAACATGTGTATCTTCACACTCTTCGAAGCATATTCGAGCAAAATTAATTTTCTCTTAACCTGGCGCCGATCGTGCCAAAGAAGAGCGGTTTTCTGGCTTTCGTGACGTTGCTGGTCGCACTTTATCATTTGCCAAGAAGCTGCTGCGCTAGGTTCTGCCGCTTTTAATTCGACCGCGAGCTTATTTTGATATTAAAAGATCGGCGGGAGTCCGGCGAAGCGCTAGTTCGAAGTCTACCGTCATCGCACGCAGCACGAGCCGCGGCCTAGGAGAGGATCGTCTTGGAGGACCATCTTTTGAACGGAGTCTCCCTTCACAGCACCTACATGTGTGGCACCCGTGTTGATTTTGTGAAAATTCATACGTCAGCTCTTATTTTTGCAAATTCGAAAGCGTATTTTAATAATCCGCAATGAGTTTAGTGGTTCTCAGAATTATTTGTTTTTAAAACTCGTGTAGTAAGACACTGAGCGTTTTTCTGTGAAAGCGTTGGTGGCATAAAAGCAAGGCAAAGGAAAACTTGAGAGAATCGGTGCTAATCACAGCACTTAACCCTCGGTGTTTGCTTTATAAACAAAATGCAATGCAATAAATCGCTCTTAGTGAACCAAATCGACTAAAAGGTTGTGAAAAAGTATCAAGTTTCGTCTGCTGATGATATACACTCAAAAGTTCACATACATTTACCTGATAACCTACAATTACCACTGGTAGAGTGCCAGGACGGTTTTGGTGACACCTGAGGACAGCTTTATTATTCAGTGGGTGGTTTAAGGATTAATTTCCACCGATATACCCGCAATCGGTGAGTATTTATGTTACCCCTCATTCAATTTACGACTCACCTCCAATTTTTCTTAAATTCTGAGGTATTTTGAGAACGAATTGCTTGAGTTTTTAGTAGACTTACTACACAATTCTACATCCCTTTTTCCAACATTATTTAGATGATCTGGTTTCAAAATTTACTATAGTATTGTTATATTGTTATATACATATAACAATTACTAATTTTCTTACTTCAAATAATTTTCATAAAAAAATTCCGTTAAGTTTTATAAGAGGGTTGAAAATTTACTTCTATAAGAATTGATTAAATAACAAAATCGTTTCTTTGAATATGTACCTATATTGAAATATTTTCTACTCTAAGTATATGACTTGATTAACAGTCGCTGAATAGTTCATGAGTTATCATTCAATAAAAGTATGTTAAGAACTTTCAAATTCTTCAAATAAATTTATATTAACTCAGAAAATATAATATGAGGTAAGTGAATAATCTAAATCTATATAGTTACAATTTGAAGAAATCTAAATTTTAATCTCAAATGAGTGTCTTTTAATAAAAAATAATTAGGTAACAGTGCTATAAGAACCTTGATTTTTTTTAAAACCCTAAAATCCATTTAATCAAATTATATTCAAATTACGTTTTAAGACCGAAAAAAATTTGTAGATTAGGTGCATCTGATTTAATTAAGATTCAAGGGGCACCAATGTAGTTTTACAAATTGATTATTATTATTTAAAAAATAATAAGTAGGTATAGTTCATACCTAATATAAATAAATATAAAAGGAAATACATAGGTTCTATATATTCTTCAAATGGTTAAGTTTTTAACCCTGAACCAAAATTATTACTTAGCGGGGTAAATGCAATGAAAAGGTACGGTATAAAGATATTTGCTCTTATTTATTATCCGTTATCTACATACATAATGTATAAATAAAATATTCAAGAACTACGTGTTCATAAAATTTATCATATAGGTATTATTTCACACCTTTCAATAAGAAATTCCTTCTATTCACACTTCAAGTCAATAAATAATCATATATAATTCTGAAAATTTGCATTTAATGATAAAGCTCGTGTGTTTATTTAATATTCTGGGAAATCAGGAAAGAGGGTCCCGCATTTCACTTAGTTTGCATTTTGTTATCAGCTGCTATCGCAAACGTAAACAAATCTCTAGATTAATTAGAACCGCTTGCTCAAATTTGTACTTGAAACGTCCGCTTGAAAGTGCAGGGACTGCATACGTTGCGTCGCGTCGGTGAAAACGGCTCGCCGTTGATGCAGCAGATATTGAAATTACAATAAATTCATCATATAACAAGTCTGGAGGTCATTATTTCGCATATTACCTGCAGAAGGTATTGTATGCACAAGTTGCTACCTTGTCTTCCATATTTGTGGCCAGCAAGTAATTTTAGGAGAGGTGCCTATCTTTTTGTATAGGTTATATGGGCATTCAAAATTGATGTTGCCTTTAACTTCGACAACATTCTCATTTTGTCTCGAAAGATCAAACCGTAACCTCTCATTTGCATTTAATTAATCGGCTGTCACTCGAGGGGACTATTAGTTGAAACAGAAATTAGTTGAGGTCACATGTGAAAGTTGAGTTCTCCGCCCCGCCCAACGTGCAGTAAAATGTCTCGCGCGATTTATTTATAGAATCATTATTTTGGATCGGTCTTCTTAAACAGCATCGTGCGCCGCCCCATCCGTCTCGTCATTAAGATACAAAAATATTACACCAGAGAAAATTAAGCTTTGCTGCAGCCGAGAGTTGAGGCTGCGACACCAAAGAACAAAAAAGATATACAAAAAAAAAAATTATTCGTTATCTACAAATATGTATACTCATACCTGACCGCAAATGAGAGGGATTTTACGCAGCCGCACAGGTAAATCCATGGCCCCGGGCTAAAAATTTACGGCAATTTCTCAGTCACACCCAGAACATATCAAAGTTTGATCAAAATATTTGCCATTAATTTCAATCGGTCACCAGCGGTTCGATACCATCGGTAAACACATGTTACTTCGGTCACGATTAGACGATCATATTAATTAGGTAAGTAGACTCTTTGCGGCGATGCGGTTACCCATTCAATGGCTATGTGCGTCCATCTCTATGGTGGAAATGCAAATCAGATAGACGCAGGCCAATTAATGAGTCCATTAACGATCGTTTGTTTACTACAGACCCACAATTATTGGCTTATTGCGAGCCGACATGGCGCATCGCCTGCGCCTCTGACGCTGGAAGTGGTCGATTCCCAAAGTAAATTTATGGATCTATAATTAGAAATTATCTCAGGTTAAGAAAGATTTCTTAACCGGCATATGCAACAAACAGATCGAGTCATCCTCTTAAAACCGCCGGCATTTTCGTTCCTTGAGAAAATTTTTATCGGCGCAGACCGGGGCTGAATCAGCACTTGATTTAACATTACTCGCGAGTGGCGGAGTTTGCGATCTCGACTCATGACAATCGGAAATTATAATTAGTGCACTGCGGTTCGCACTTAAATGCAATATTCAAAATGTTGTACTTATATTCGATGTTCGCAAAACCGCAGAAGCAGCACCGTGCGAAATCGTCGGTTTACCTAGTTTAGTTGCGCCAGATTATTGGCATCGAACCGATAGATGCAGTCATCTTCCAGGTGGTCTGATTTCCACGCTTGTTGCTTCCAGCAATACTCGATAATGGCCAGATTGTTGCAGTTAATTCAGGGTTTCGCGTCATATCTATGAATTATTGACGTTATAATGGCAAGGTACGAGGAAGAAAATCGTTAATTTATATGTGCACCAGTATTTTATCAAACTCGGGTTGAATTGATTGATATTACATACGTTAGATTTACCTTTCAGGCATATGGTCTAATATCTTCGCAAAATAGCATATTTTCTTTGGCTACGAAAAGGCGCTAGAAGCGCTTAAAACGTAAATTATATTCGTACCAAGAGAACTTTTTATTTATAAATACATACATATTTTGCTTTATTTGCCTGATAACATTTCTTTTTCTATCCTTGCCCCAATTAGCACAAACAACAATATATAAGTAATTAACTATCAGTTACAGTATGATGCGACCAATCAATCATTCATAGGAGATTTTTATATTTACCGAGCTTTTTTTTCTGAGAAGTGGTGATATGATTTGCCTGGCATGTCACTTTTTTAGTATTTTAATTAATCTGTTTTGCATAAATTGGAAACCAGTTTAGCTAACGAGAGGTGTTCAAATAAATATTAGAAGCAACTTCAAATGCATTTTACGTACGTAATGCAGTAGCAGTATATTATTCATATAAAGTTATTATGTGATCATGTCAGAGATTACTCCAGAGAAAATTAATTGGGTAAGCATGATGATAATGTTTTTTATGATTGGGACTAGTCATTAATTAATATAAGATATTGAAATTTATAGTACATATTTAAGTATTTCGTTGCAGTAACGAGGTATTGAATTTTGGCCTAGAAAATTTAAAATATGTATGTTTCAGTATGACATATTTCAGTTGATAGTCTAAAATGTTCCTTATTTAATTAATTAATTCTTTTTTGTATCTTTGTAAAAAGTATAAATGAATCAATCACCACAAAAATACCATACAAAATAGGAAATATATATGTAAAGAAAAATCGTGAGTACCCCCATAGATTAGGATGGAATCAAATTTCTATACTATGCAGAAACAAATTGATATTGGTTCACCAATTCCCTAATTCTATTACGATATTATTGTTTTAAGTTTTTGCGTAATCGGGTTTTAGTTTTGAAACTTTTATTTTGAGTCGTAAGGAAATCATTAGATTACTATTCTTAATCATAATTAATTTTTGTTGATTGATATTCAAACATTAATACTAAAAGCTAGGTATTAGCCCTTTCATCTATGTTTAGAAAATGGATAGCTTAATAAAGCCGCAGGTGTCAACTAATATATATATATTTAAATAAATAAGAATCATAAAGCATATTAGCAATAAAAGAAAAACGTTTTTAAAAAACTCACTTTCTGCACGATTGACTTGCAATTTTAAGTTTAGTTTATCTTTAATGCAAGAAAAGAACTTTTTTTGTAGTATCGTTAAGCAACTATTTAGAATCATCTAGAATCTTTGATGGTTAAAAAAATCGAAATTTCCAACGTAAATTAAAATGACTAATGTTTTGCGATAACTAATATTTTGCTGAAAATTTGTTCGATCGTCCGAGTTATCGTTTTGAGGTTACTAGGTCAGGTCTGTTTTTTCTTGGAAGGAATGCTAACACTGGGAATTTCAATATAAATTATAACCATGTTTTTATTTTTTAAGTGTTGAAGAAAGTACAAATAAAAAAATTTTGTTTTTGGACCCTTGACGTATAGACACGTTTTTAGTGGTTCCCAAAAAATACAATTATGAAATAGGACCAATCATAAACTGTTGTTTACTGCTAGTTTATTTTATAATTTGGCTAATAAGTACTATAGTATAGTGTTGTGCCTTGAAAGTACTATAATTTCTAATGTTTTGTAAGTTAAGTCACGTTTAAATTGACATTGTCGTTTTATCAAGTTAACTTTCGTTACTTAAAAGAATAAATAAAAGTGTAGAAAAAAATCAATTAAAATGTATGTGGAACCAAGCTCAATTTCTAACAAAGCATTGCAAATGACGATAAATGATGATGATGATACAATTCACTAGAATCCACTTGGTTTACGCTTCCATTTACGATCCATCTACTTGGAAATAGTAAATAGAGTAGGTTCGTATATGGTTAGACATAGAACGCATTCGCCTGTAACTTTCAATTGAATTATCATGAAGATCAATTTCCGTAAATTTCTTAATTTATTTTTAACGCTTCCAACTTATCAATGGACGGAAAGGTAATGGTGTACTGGGCAGCAAATTAAATTGCTTGATAATTAAGAGAATTGCTTTGTAATGAAACCATTTCTAGAGTGAATGAGGCGCACATGCTGCAACATCAATTTATGCCAATTGCAAATTGTTTGGTCTTGTGTTTATCAAGAAATTTCCGATGAAATTCTTCAAACGTTTCGATTTCATCTATTGTTTATTTATCGAGCTTATGAAGGCGGTGATGGTTATGCAATAAAGTGCGTCCGTCAGCACGTAGAATATCAATCAGATTAGGCGGAAGTATTCCGCCTGCTTTTATGTAGAACTCAACGCGGAGAAATTTTTCGTATTTTCATTTTATTTCTCAACACGGAGGGTGAATAGATGCGCCACAAGAAATTTATAGTCTCTTGATTTCAACATTGTGCGGGTCAAGTTCAAATTATTTTATTTTATGGCGGATGAAATCGCAATCATTCTCTTGGCAGTTTCTTTCAGTAGATTTCTCAGAGTTTGAATGGAATTTCATTTCTTAAATTGATTTAAAGATTCTTCTTCCTCAACTAAGTTTCGTTTTTATTTTTCAAGAGTTTTATTAAGACTTAAATAAAATAAGTAGTTTTAGATTCTCAATAAGTTCTTACAAAGTATATACTGAGTATCCTTAAGTAATTGCATGCATTTTAAATTGAAATTTGCGTGGCATTCTTACACGAAAGGAATTCAACCGTCATAAGTAGCGATTTGCATACCTACATACATCAAAACATTCATCATCCAAAGCAAACTTTTCGCAGTGCGATTTATGCTAGCTGCACTTTTATTCCTCTTACTTTCTTTGAATGCATTTCGATATGTATGTCAAGTGAGAAATAAAAGAAAATCCGAAAAATACTGCTTATTCACCTGAATTACAGTGAACTTGATGCGGATGAACAAATAGTCGTACGTGGCGTGCATAAGGATTAGTTTATTGTGTCATCAGCCGCAAGCCGCGATATGCACATCGCGTTTTAGTGATATTTTGAAAAGTGGCACTGTGCACGTTACTTTGGAGATTTATGTCCACATTCATCAAGGGATGTCAGCCAGCAAGTTATTCAAACAAAAATTTACACTTCAAGCTTCAATGATCTGCCCATCAAAAATCAAGAAGTTGTTTGGTTCCAGAAGAAAAATTGTTGAATTGAGAATTTACAGAATTTTGTTGAAGAAAATTTTATGTAGAGAAAAATAAGTGGAAAAAATTTCTTATCTCCAGTTTTGAAAGACTGTTAAAATAAATTTCAAATGAAAGAGTTTTAAAAACCCTTGCTAAAACTTAAAGGGCACAAATAAAAAAGAAATTCATCATAACGAAGCTTGATGGTTTTTTTTTTTTGATTCACAGACATTTCTTCAACTGTAAAAAACTTTTCTGCGAAATCAGCTTGTAAATTGAGAAGGCAAATATTTCATAATTTCAAAAAATGATGTGCCCTTCTTAAGAATCGCATTTTAGCCGACATAATAATAAAATGAAGAAAATGGCGATTTAGAGAAAACGTTGTGAGTCACTTAAAATTTCTGGAAAACCAAAAATAGTTCTTTTACAACACTTTTTCCTTTGGTTGTACTTTCTTAAGAGTACCTAAGAGAGAATGAAAAGGGTGTGAAGAATGTGGCGCAACCACTTTATGATTATCGTTATTTTGTTGCTGATAAAAATAGCTCGAGAATGCGGATAAGTACCGTGTAAATGAATGACAAACCATTTTCCCTTTACATAAATTGTCTTTAATTACTATTTTTAGAATAACCGCATGTTTTGAAGCATAAAATCATCAGGTGTGTAGTTTTTCGGTTTTATATAAACCCTTGAGTGAAAATAAGACACGACTGTCCATATTTTTGAAATAATTCTTGATTTTGAAGGTCCAATCGAATGTTTTTATTGTTTAAAATAATTATTGTCTTTAATTCTCATAAAATTATTTATTTAGATTTTTTTTATACTTATTATTTTATATCACTACAATGAAATTAGTCTGTTTAAATTAATTGGAATCGATGAACAATACATAGAACTTTAAGGAATGGACCATTACAAATGTACAAAAACCAAATAAATTTTCAAATCAAAGCAAAAGCGTCTTCTTGAGCAATACCGTAGATCTTGTTGATAACTATATCAGTCAGTTTTCCACTAAAATCGACTATGTCAATTTCTATTTAATTAACTGTCAAGCCGTTCGATAATTTACACACTCATAAATCCGCGGCTTTCAAATAGCTTCAGCGAACACATGAATCAAGTGTTTGGTTTAGAGCGAAATATCATGTTCACTTTGCATACCAAGTATGGTTTAATTTTATGTGAAAATGAGTGAAATCCAATTAAACTCGAATGAATGGCGATAAGGTGGCCAAGATTGACCAGTAGAAAATTTCAAACGAATAATAATCTTTGCCATTAAAACTACTCGTACATCGTTCGTTTTTCGTCACACTTTGCATTCAGGTAAATGTGTTCACTTGAGTGGTAGACCGTACTTCCCACACCTGCGAGAAATTAATTACTGTCCACTTAAATTACATACCGAGCGATGAGTATTAATTTTCAGTACTTGTTCCATTCCTATATAATTAAAACGTGACAACTACGAAATATTATATTTATTACTTTCCTAACGAGAAAGACATGCATGATGCATGGTTTAGATAAACAATTTGTGCCGACAAAGAATTAAAATTAGAAAGCTTGCACTTCTCCATTTACTCTATGTTAAATTGTTTACTCAAATTGAACATTTCTCCAAGATTAATTTACCTTAAGGCTTACATTGCTGTAAAGAAAATGAAATTTTCTTTTATTATTGAAATTTTCCTCTAACAAATTATATGTTTGTAGTAAAGCTTTATCCAATTTTTCCATGAATCTTTATAGTAAAAAAGAGTTTCAAAATGTTCAAAGAAAAACTTCGGAACGAAATTTCCTCTTAATTCGAGAAAAATAAATAAGCATTTTCAAACGATGCCCCACTCGACCACATTTGACCTTTCTTATTCACTTCTAAATTTATTTTTTTTTAATTCTGAGTACGCCAAGTTTAAAAATATCTTTGATAATTGCCGGTGACACACCTACAGACGAATAGAGAAATCGGACCAATAGAATTCCCTTATCTGTTTTGCTATTGAGTCCTAAAAATTCAAAAAAGTATATTTTGAATTTTAAGATTGTTAATTTTATCTTGAGTAAACTACATAGAATGAAAACGTATCCAAGGATTATTCTTCATGTTTTAAAAATCCTAACAAAGTAGTTGAAATCTTGCAGAAATTGTGAACTTGTGGCTTACTGCAGAGTTTTGCGGAGATCACATTTCGTTGAATACTCGTGAAAACCGATAAATATTGTTGTTAACAAGTAATGAAAATCTATATTATGCTGTATAAAAAATGAAATTCCTGTAGAATTTCATTAAGCCCAGGTGCCCACGAATAAAAAAGAAGAAAGCGTATTCAAAATAAATTTTAACAATTTCTCGTGAAACGTAAAAAATTTTCATTCATGTAATTTTTTAAAAGGTGAATATCAGTTATTTTACCTTTAAAACCATAAAATCCCAAGACTTATGTTGTATACTTAGTGACACATCTAGACTGCTAGAAAATGATGTGGCGCCAACATTGCTAGTGGCCGTTACCAATTTATCTCTTAAATAAGCGCCTACACGTCTTAAGAGTTATTTGATTGCTTGTGTTGAATGATTTAGTGCCTTCTGAAAATCTTCAGGGGTTTTAGCATTCAACATTCATTGCTACTATCTTGTGAATTAGGTTTTGAAAGTTAAACATGCATATGCAAATTCAGTGGTGTTGGATGTAAAGTAAACATCACCTTTACTAAAAAAATTGAATTTAAAACATTTTCTTGCATTAATTATCAATTCGTATTCATTATTATACACAATGAGACAGAACTATTTGACTACTATTATCTTTATTTTAATCGGTTTTATCTGCATTGCGATATATGTATGTGAATTTTGCAAGCCCTTTGTTGTTGATGAAATGTTATCTGTTGTTTGGTTTTCTTAAAGCAAACTATTATATTATAAGTTCTTTTTAATTATCTCTTAGTAAACTCTGTAGCATATACTTAAGGTCAACGGCACATTCTTTAGAAGTCTATCCCCGTACGAGTAGTAAATATAAAAAATTGTTGCGATTTACCATTTTCAGGGAATTTGAGTCTGCTATACATATTGTATATGTAAATACTTATGAATTCATATAAAAATTTCAACTGAAACTTCATTGTTAATAACCGGATAAGGTGTTTAGTCTGCAGGGAAAAATACAACGAGCGCCCCTAAAGTTCTAGCAAATATTGCGTGCAGTTATCTTATCGAACCTCGATCGATAAATTCTCATTATCCTATTTATGAAGGGTTATTTCATTTGAGTAATAAACAGCTTGATAATCCAGATAAATTAATGATTGCATCACTGCGCCGCGCCATTTGTCACATTCATCACACATTATTTATTGATACAAATTATGTAAAATGACATCATAAAAAGAGGCGCCAAATATTTGTTTTTAATCTTTCACTTGTTTGATGATAGCGAAACAGTGAAATGACTAAAGGTGCATATGTATATGCATATGGCTAAATGAAAATTAACTGTGGCATCAAACGACCGTGAATATATCAAAAACAATTGAAGTTATATTTAGATTATTCGCATAGATATTTTCCCTGAATATGGGGCAATAAATATCATCATATTGTTTGCAGTCATGCATAACAAATGCGTAAGAAGAGACCTTTAAAGGCCAGGAAAATTGTATAAAGTGAAGCGACATGCCGATCCCGTTGCTGTCGTGACTTTCGTTGAAATCTCTTTTCATTTCATGGGACACAACAATCTTAATTCAACATAAAAAGCATAGGAAATTCAACGTAACAGATTCGGTGCGCACGAGAGTTCATCTATTTTCAATATGATGCTAATTTCGCCTTTCCTGGGTAATAACTTTCATCAACTGTTGTATGATGCTGTGAATGTGCAGTGATAAAACAGTTTTATGCAATTCATGCGGATCTCTTTCTAATAATTTTTATTCATCGCGATGTCTTCATTAGAAGCATATGAAAGCACTCCTCGTATTATTAATGCTAGTCGTTTTCCCTGATTTCTTGTTACTAAACTGAGCTTTCACAATCTATTTAAAATTTAAATTGGCGGGAATGAGACAGGATATAACACATTTTGAAGAAAAATTTAAAATTTAGACCTAGTAATTATGATAATAAAATTAAGCTATCTCTTCAAAGTCGTTGTAAATCTCGCAATATATATACATACGAGAATAATGACGAAAAAGAAAAGTTTCTAAATCTGTTTCGATAAGGCTAGCTTGTAATGAATTATATAAAATTTATACTGATATTAGTAGGTATATTTTTAGTATAACTATTTTGGAATACATTTTCCAAGTAGTCAAAAAGTTATGACCGTCATAAAGCATTGGATAATTGCGTACTGATTATCAGAATAAGTTATAAAAATTCGATTGCAAACTAATACTAATTGTTTTATTGCTATAATGAAGTGGTTGTAAAACAAAAACAAAAATTTCATAGTTTTATTACTGCTAAGAGAATTAAATTTGCCGGTCTTTTAGCTTTTATATTGTACATACAAATTTGGTTTTAAAATTAATAAAGGAAAGAGTCGAAAAAGTTTTCCATCTCTATATAACTAAACACTTAGCCACTATTGTAAAAATGTGTATAAAATTGTGAACACAAACGTATATGTATAGATAAAAAAAAGTTAACAAAATATGTTATTCGAAGTCACTTTGGTTAGTTTTATTTGACTTTTATATCAGAATGGGGTTATAAATGTTCAAAAATAGCAAAGCTATAATACAATTGCAGAATGAACATTGCAAAGGTACCTGGAAAATCAAGTTGAAATCTCGCAAACTCAAAGTGACCACTGCGATAAATTTCCCGGGTAGCATGTTGCCCACGGAGACACCATTGGGAGCGAAGATATTTCCGCCCAATTAGATGGTCTTTCTTGTGCCACCAGAGGTGTCAATTAAGGCCATGTTCTCTAGCAGTTTTCTAACTTTAACTTTGCTCTAGACCGCTCACTAATGCTGCGATGGTAATCAATTCGAGTGGTCTCTGAAAATTAAATGAACTTTTCCTCTTTAACTTAATAAAATAATTTGGACCCTCATTCGATTGACATCAAAATGGAAAAGAGCTGGGCACTTTATGTTTATTTTATACTTCATAACTCTCTTATTTACTTTGAGAAAAAAAGTAAGTAAATGTGGGTGGCTGGAAAACCTATCTTCCATTTCGAGTTTAATTTGACCTTTAAGAAATGGTTAAGTTATTCTGGAAGCGCTTTTAGATGAAACCAGTGCCAGATTGTATCATTGAAGCAATTACCACTTGATGGGAGGGACAAGAGTTCAATTGGTATCGGCGGCGTTTGAAATCGATATTTATTGACCCTTTAAGAGTAAGTTAGAAAAACACCAGGACTTGTTGATAAGTTAAAACCACTTAATATCTGAGGCAATAAAAGAAAATTTTTTTAAATGCTTATTCTTATTTTTTAGACAAAATGACGACCACAAACAAAGTATTGGCCTTGGCGATTTTAAGCATTTTTGTACTTTTGACTTTTTTATCGGCACCAGTTGAAAGTTGCATGTGCTACCCCGCCCATCCGCAAACTCAGTACTGCAATTCTGAATTTGGTAAGTTTAAACTAAAACAGATATTGTTTTTAACATCCAGAAAAATATTTTCTGACAGATTAATTAGCACTTTGCGTTTTATATTTTCGTGATGAAAATTGCGTTAATTGCTATTACTACATTCTAGTTATAATTGCACGAATTTTGAGAAAATCGACAAGGCGGACCCGGGACAATAAAGATATCTATAAAATTGAAATAAAAAAAGCCTACAAGGTAAGATATTTATTTAATTCCCTTTTTCTACTGGATTTGTATAAATAACAAATACCCTCCTTTAGATGTCTGAAAAAGCAGAAGCTGAGCTGAAGCATGGACGTCTGCTAACTCCTCATTTTGATTCGCTTTGTGGAGTAGATCTTAATGTTGGAAAACTCTACGTTATAGCCGGCAGAAATCTTACAGTTAACTTATGTGATTATGTAAAGGAGTACTCATCAATGACATTGGTGGAGAGACGTGGATTTGCTGGTGCATATAAAAAGGGTTGCTCTTGTAGAGTAAGTATGATATTATGTCTAGTAAAGTATTCGGTACCTACTATCTTCTTTAGCTTCTTATAGAAAAACTAAAATCTGTAAATATTGTCAGAAAGCATTCGACAATTTATTTCAAAATTCTATGCTACTCTTATATAATACAATTCACTGTCTTTCTGCAAATTCAAATTTTATCACGGTTCAAAAAGATGTTCTTTAATAGATAATAAAATTTTTAACTATGATGGCCTATAAATGCTGAAGTGTACATACATATGTATGTGTATGTTGAAAGTTAGAAGACTTTTTGAATATAGTTACTTACGCTTTCCTCTACATTTCTTACTAAGCAAATATTTTTCTCTTAGGTTGACGCATGTTTCCGAGGAAATTGCCCACTTTCAATTGGGGCTTGTAATTGGGTACCATTTGCAAAGTGTGAAACAAATTACAGCGCTTGTGTGCCAGCCAGGGGATACACCACCATAGGAAAAGCGACGAAATGCCACTGGCGTCGGACACCGCCGTACAAAGATTGCCTACTCTCTTAATAACGAGGACAAGATCGAGTCCCGAGTTATTTTTTGTTCAACATTAGGAAGCTAAGTTTCGCTGTATATGTATATTTGTAATGTAATAGTTTAATATATTTATAATTTATTCTTTGTCCGTAAATTGAGAATAGCTCTGTTGTTTTAGTTGATTGCCTGCTAAAATGAAATGTGTACTTACCAAGTCCCTTGGGTTCGGGAAGTACGTTTGCTCTATTAATGGGAATGCCTCCTTTCCAATGCGCCGCTGAAGCTGAAGGAGATGGGCGAAAACCCATGGTTTTTCCTAGGGGATCATTTAAAAATGTATAACTATTATTTATTTAAGTCTTCGTAAAAAACGAAATGATGAAGTTTATAGGGCATTGCACAATAAACCTGTTTTTGTAGGACATTCACTTGGTATTTCTAAAATTCATATACCATTACAAATTTCTCGGAAGAAAATGAAATTGTAATCATATAAAAAAAAGAATAGAGGTTTTATTTCAAATCCTCTGTTTTAAATTACGCGAATGCGGCATTTTGGTGCAAACGTTAAAATTTATTAAACAGGTATTTTTTGCAGTCAAAATATCTTATCTAACTTCTTGTGAAAATAACAACAAGCGTATTTTATATTATTTGATTTTGGCGTACTAATTATACTATAATTTGGAATAAAATGGATATGTGTCAGCAAAAATAAGTTCAGTGGTTTTGTGACTTGGAATACATTATATTTCTTTAAAAAGTTCTCAAGCACAACTTTGGGTCTTACTCAAATGAATGAATTCTATATATTCTAAGAAAGTAGAGAAGAAGTTGTAAAGTTTATTTCCTTCTTCGTATACGATGTATGAAAATGTGGTTCTTTTGCATGAAAAAAATTTTGTAATTTAGTTTGGACAACTTTTCCACAAATAAGACTATAGAAAATATTTGAAATACTTTCATTGGGATTGTTTATGTACTCTAAAGTTTGTAATCCTTAATAGTCTTCAAAAGTTCCAACAAGGTGTTCCTTTACAAGTTTCTGAGAATCAACTTCTAGAAATAAAACAGTTTAGTTTTTATGGGAATATGGGAAAAAAAAGTGGTTTTGTTTTGAATAAAGGATTTTGGTCATTTTAACCTTGATATACATTTTTGAAATATTGAAATCAAATCCATGGGAAATGTAAAGCATATTACGAGTACTTATATTCGTAAAATCTCACTAGACCAAACTTATATTGGATATTTCTCATAGAAAGTTGTGCAACTTATACTTCTGAATTAATTTTAATATTTGTAATTCAAATTATGATAAACAATATTAATAATTTTATTGACAAAAAAAAAAAAAAGAATGAAAATCGAAATGCATCCTTTTGGAAAGAAAAAGCCAACATTATTCCATCAAATAATTGCCCCGTTATTTTTTACATATTATTAAAAAATAAAGTGTTACTTACCTGGAATTGGTACACTGAATGTAAAGAGTTAATACTAGGAACTCCTCCGTATTTTAGACCGAGTAAAGTGGATCGAAAGTCTCTTGATCCATCCCTTGGTGGTTGTCTAATTAATACGAAATCTGGTCGAAAAGATCGCGCTACCTGCAATATTTTAAATAAAAGAAATATTTAATTCATAATACATATAATGATAGAAGATAATAATTTTATTGAAAAGAAAATTTGAAACATAAGTTAGAATTAAAAAAATAAAATGACAAATTCATTTTATCCGCTTTACATTTTGTCTTTGTTTTCTTAATGTAATAATAATAATACAAGTACATATAAGAAATTTGAACATAATAAAGAAAGCAATTAGTACCTAAGTACCTACAAAAATATTTGCGAAGATTTCAACCCTGTCTTCTATCTTCTTTTTAAAGGGTATTTCCACAAATTGAACAATACTAAAAGCTCATCGACTAAATTAAAGGCTTATTGAAAATTTTCAACTGAAAGAGGCAAGATTTCCGAGTTTCGGGGTTTTGTGAGGAAATAATATTCTAGGGTTGTCGCTTCACCTTGTTATGTTAAGTCCTTAACAAGGCGGAGGACAGGATGTTCTCATCAATGAGAGGAAACGAACCGACAGTAATATCACCAAATTTTACTTCATGTTTAACACACTTTCCTTATAAAATCAAGAAATGAATGGAACACTGATAAGATGAAGGACAAGCACCACCTTTGGGAATTTACTTGTGTTTTAAGTCTGGAGTAGTTAATAAAATAAATTTTTATTTGAACATTTTTGACGAGGGACTGTGCACTTTCTTTTAAATGAGATTCATTTAGATAATTAAAGAATACTTGAGGAACGGTTCGGTTCGTCCATTGTTTGCTGTTAGATAATTGAATCCCAAAAATCAAATAGATTTACTGGATTTTTTCAGATCTGATTGTTTTTAATTTGTGTTGGGTTGGGTTTGTTCGATTTATATAAAAGCTTAACGATATTCTTGTTACACAGGAATGAGCACAAAAATATGTAAAAATTTTAAATTTGAATATTTCTTTTCTAATGAAGATACAAAATAAATACCATTAAATTTTTTCAAATATCGACATTTGAACATAACAATCTTGTTAAAGTACGAAAACATAAGTCTGTTAATAACTCTTGACTATCGATGAATTTAAAGCATATAGGTTTTAAATCAAAAGCAGTCAAACAACAAAATAATAAATATACAAGTTTTGGATCTTTAGAAATGTGAGCAATTTGATTTTATAAGCTTTAAATTACTTAACAAAATGCACTAAGAGTAGTCTTTAACCAATTTGATATTCATGGAATTCACAGATATTGTGTGTGTTCCAGCAGTCTCATTAAATTTAGAATTTATAGGACAAACTTGTGTAATTCTTGTTACCAACAAATATACATAATTATGATTAAAGGGGATGCTTTATGGAGCTGCCACAGGAGCACACGTACTCCCGTCCGTCGTTTCACTGTAAATAAATTAACCAACTAGCGAGTTAGCAATAATTTAGATTAAGTTTCGAGATTTACTTAGTTAGTCAATTTAAGTAGGCTGCCTGCTATAAAGTTAAAGAGTAAAAAGCTTCGTAAATTTTATGTAATACCAGATGAGAAATAATGAGATTTTAATAGATAACTTTATAGTGAAGCAAAATCACGGTTCATATTATCATGATTTTAATTTGATTAAAAATTGCGGAAGAAATGGAAATGGAAATGAAACTCATGCAACCACAATTTTTGAAGCGAGAACTACAATATTCAAAATAAGTGGTGTCAGATTCGTAATGAATTTTAATTATAGCAATCAGCCTAATAAGCTAAATCGCACTAAATACGAAGAAGAGGTAATAAGGCCTGAACTGAAGCACACAAAAATGGAAATGCGGCTAATTGATCAATTAATGAAAATTTATTGAGCCTATGTATTCAAGGAATTGTTGCTTTCGTTTAAGATAACAAGCAATATTTTTGCAAAAATTTCTTCAATAGCAATTAGCAAATTTCTGTGCCATAAATAAAATTTGTCAGGTCTGTTTCTGGAAGAGAAGGGATCTAGAAAGGTAAAATACGACTTTTAGGGGACGCTTTGAGTAAAGGGTTTTATAATTTTTTTTTTTTTTTTATATTTTAGCAGACCTTATACGAAAATTCTTCATTTCTGTTTTCAGGATATAAAACTTTGTATACCAAAGTTCATCTTAATTTAATAGATAAAATATGTGTAAATGAGGGGATGGGAGGGCTGTGTTATGTAGATAAACAGACAGACAGACAGACGAAGAGACCGAAATTTATATATACAATAATTCAAAGTTAATTAGATACTCCAGCGTAAAAAGGCTGGAAATGATCAGATAAATTTATCGCATTTCTTATCATCGTGCTTATTTAAAATACTCAATTTTGTTTTCGTTTAAAGACATTTTTTAATTTGCTCTAAAAATCCTCTCATAAATAAAGCTCATGCAAATTACTCATAATGGTTTATATTTAGGGGCTTGAATAATCAATTTATTTTATTTTTATACCGCATTTTTTAAGAAAATAAGTATATGTATATAAAGATAATTGCTAAATATATTTTCTAATTTTTATGGTTTTGGTATGAATTGAAGACGGTCTTGTTGTATTGTAACTAATGGTAACGAGAAGTGACCGCAACTTTCTTTGTAACTATGTAATTAGTTTCCCAGTGAATTCAATTCCCCCTCGTCTTTTGTTAATGAATCAACTTTTATTATCACAATTTTGTGTGAGGCATTTGATGACGATGCCAACCAACTTTCAAGAGGATGAGAAATTGTGTCAACAAAAAGAGTGTATGCTTAGGCAATATATGTATGTGGAATTTAACCAGAATTTATGTCGTTCGCAAATATTGATTTAGCTTCCTGCACGGTCGAAAAGGATCCCAATAATGTAAAAAACACGACTTAATTATTCTTACAGCGCCAAAAGTTCTGTTTTATTGAAGAGCCTTGTCAGCATTTTCTTATTATTTTTTTTTTTGTTCTGGAAAACCCTGAAGGGGTTGGAATTTTAAAGAGCACACAAATGTTGTCTCTGTTTGAATAGATCTTAAAGAAGACACAGAAAGTCAATTCCCTTGGTGCTTGAAGCGGAAAAATGTTGGGGAAGTTGTAAAAAAAAAAGAAAAATTTAAGGCTTTAAACACATTTAGTTCACTAGGCTTTGGGGAGCTCCAAGAAAAGCCTCAGTAAATAAATTTAAGGATAGGAATGCGAGCTCTTCTTAAAAAGGGGTTAAGGTGGGAACGGACTACTCAAAAGTCCCAAGAAAAGAATGGAAAATTAATTAAAGCTGTTCAAAAGTGAAGTAACGTACCTTAGTCCCCCCGCGATACACAGCCATTGAGATGACGGCCCCATTTTCGCCGTTTGCCGTGAGGGAGATCTCCTGTTGAGATTTAATTTTTTTTTTAGTATATTTTGTAAGTGGCTCTAGAGGTTCTTACCCTGAATTCAGCCTGTTCTACACGGATGTCGTAATCTCCGTGGAGCCTCTTGCCTCGGAAATACTTGGACCAATCTGTGTTCTGATCATCCAGGACAAGTAGCGTGAAGCACTTATCTTTATTAAATGCAGGACGTGTTGCGCTTTGAACAGCTGCTCCTGTAAATCCATTAAGCAATTATAAAAGTTTTTGGAAAAATTAAAAATTAAATGGAAAGTTTTTCGTTACCAATAATTGACGCTCCCTGATCGCGTGCGGCTCCAGTCAGGCTCTGGACCCGCTGGAGGAGACTTTCCCTGGATTTGGCTGGACTCGATGGTGCGCTTGTACCGCGAGCTGGTCCTTTGCCAAAACTTAAAGACAATTCGGGGGCGGCTGTTGTCGGCTGCGGAGGAACATTTGCGGTGTTTGGGGCTGGGGGCGGAGGCATATTTGGGGGCCCACCCTGCGGCAAAGGTTGCTGCTGAAGTGGAGGCGGCTGCTGTTGCTGCTGCAGAGGCAGGGGCTGCTGCTGTTGTTGCGGAGGACGAGCAGCTGGTGGCAGCTCATTTGGGTCAACATCATCGCATTCGGAAGATAAATCCCCCGAACTAAATCTGAAACATAATAACAAATGGAAAGAAGCTTATACTTAGCGCTTATTAAGAGCAAAAAAAAAACCAAAAATAAAGAAAGGCAAATCGCATTCCCTTTTTTTCCAGAAAAGGACGATTTTTCAAGGTGCTCATTAAAATAATCATGCTCACTAAATTGAAAATCGAGGCAGCTAACAAGGTTGTCTGGAGTTGATCTTGAAACGCTAGATCCCGGTGATGCGTATTGATTTTGAAAAAAAAAAATCAAAAATAAATAAAAATAAACATGAGCGCTAAGGGGATTGTCTAATGTAACAGACTGCTCCCTCTTTTCCCGTAAATAAAATCATGAGACGTGCTGTTTGCATAAAGGCGCCACCGAAGAATAGTCAAGGGGGTCGCTTTTTTATTACGACATAAATTATCGCCTTATTTCAAACGCCATAAAAACGTATTTAAATCGTTAAGCGCTAAGTTTTACCTGTCGATATAACTATATATTCTCTCTTACCTTCGCTTCAAGTAATTAACATTTGATGTGAAGCTATTCCGGAAAGATGAGAAATTCAGGGTGCCGGCTTTGTTGTCCTGTAAAGAAAAGTACACAATAAATAAGATAAATATGTAAGTTTTACACGTATGGGAGAAACTAGCGGTAGACTTAATTTTCTATTATGTGATTTTGTCCCAAATATAGTCCTAACTTTCATTATCTATGTATAGGCAAAATGAGCAAAAATGTATGAGATTTGGTATATTTCGGTCATCAATATACTATGCATAAATTTGGAAAAATCTTTTGTCGAATAAATCTTTTCGTAAAAAGTACATTATAATATATACGGAGGAATAGAAGTTATATAAAGAAAACTAAAAAAATCATTCTATATGTCCATCAGCAAAATTACATTTAAATTAAGCTATTATTAATTCCCTCGATAGAATGATACCACTTAAATAAATAATATTTGTTGCAGTAAATTGTATTTTTGTTACATCCACAAAGATTAATTAATAAGTAAATTAACGAGGTAAGATCACATTATATCAAATATTTGCCCTGATTTTATCCCCCTGCGACTAAATTTAATGTATATCTACTAAGACGTCTTTTGTTGATTGCTGTTTCAAAATAATTTTAGTCAACTTTATTTCAACAAATAATATAATTCGCAAAAGGACATCTACAAGATTTTTCCAATGATATTAATTATATTTGTATTGTATTGATGGACATTCCTTACACAAAAAAGTCAACTTTATTTTAAAATCGTAGACACTTTTACACAGCGTTTTGGTCACTCTGTAAATGTGGACTTATGAATATGTTTGCAGTGAATGAAGAATCTACAAGTGATTATTTATAGGAAGACATGTTAAACGCATGCCTTATCACCGAACTTGAAACAGGACACAATTCAGAAACTAAGAAGTAACACCGTGCAAATCAGAACAAACATCGAATTAAACTTTATTCGTCCGAACCTCATCAAACCAATAACTAAACAATGTTTGCAATTGAAGTTTTTGTAATAAAAATAGCAATGAATTCAGAATTTCATTTTTAAAATAAAACGAACATGCAAATTTCAAACGTATCCTTTCAGTGCCCAAGTTTTCGGTTATATAGTGTTATTACACTTTTAAGAAAAAAAATATTATAAAAAACAAAAAACAAATTATCAATTAGTTAACAGAGAAAGTTGAATGCCGACAATGTCACTGACTTACAGAAAGAGATTTTAACAATACATGGTATTATTGAAAAACTTGCAATGATGATACATTCGAGTGAAAGGTATCCATGTCATTTATTATTCAAAATGAAAATAAATCTTCAACCCATAAACAATTAAAGAGTTTAATGAATATTTTATCTCACATTTTGATTGAATTAAAATTTTAATTCGGGTTTGTATGGAGCCGCTGGAATGCATGAAATTTACTCTAAATGAGTGTGCTGTGCTCCTTAAAATATAATACAAATGTATAGCGATATATCTCTAGCAATCAACAGATTTATTTAAGTATATAAAGCAAATATGTAACAAATGTAACAAGATAACCAACGGTGTTTTACGTAGGTACAATAAGAAAATATATCACAGAAAGCTTTCAAATTTTAATTACAAGTACATACCATCCCTTGCGGACCCTCTATTTTGACGATTTATTTTGTGCTGAAATATTATAAAATCTATGTGATTCTAATTTTATTTGATTTTATAGCGATTCTCTCAAGAGGTAAGAAATTTAACGATAGATGAACAGTAGATGCAAATAAATTTCGATAACTTTAATTTGATATTTTATATTTAATATTATGAGCCTGGGTATCTCTTGCTTAGATTAACTATACTAAAAAGATTATTTGTGTTTAATTTTTATTTAGTGGCGATTTTTTGGAACATTAATAATGATATTTATATTATATTTAAAGAAATAGTGCACTAATTGTTTAACTCAGGTTTCCACTGCTTAATTAAACTATTGCAGTAAAATTCGGTTGTAAATGTAGAGGAAATCAATAAAACCCACGTCAAAATTGTACCAAGCTTTACATATTGTATCAAATCGCGGTTACATAAGATTTCCAAAATAATGTTGCGATTAAATTTGATGGCCAGCATGGTTTTCCCATGCTTATTAATAAAACTATCGCGTGTATAAAGTCCTCAACTCCTCAACGGGGTGCCGTGAAAAATGCATCGTAATTGCAAATTGCTAGCTTGCGTGAGTTCACATTCTCCCCGGTTTTATTAAAGCCACATATAAAATGTTCATTCATACAGAGCCCGTACTCATCTATAAGCCTCTAAGTTTGCAGTTTTCAAATTTCAAGGGAAAAGTAAACATATTCCAATAATTATGAATTACATACGAGAGCCCTAAAAGTTAAAGTTTCAACTTAATTAAGTTAATGGCACGCAAAGGACGTTACGGACAACCCTGAAGGTGAAATAAAGACAGTAAAGAAAGGGGCAATGAACTATTTAAGTCTATTTTCAGCTGGTGGACGTTACAATAAGGATTTCATAAAAAATTAACAAAGTAAACTTTTCGTAATGGAAAAGCAATCATTTTCGAACTGAACGTAATTTACTAAATAATTTATTCATAGGCCTTAAAACGGGATTTCATTGGGAAGAAGTATTAAGAGCATTGAATTTGAAATACAAACATTGAAAATTATGGTTTATTATTGCTTTTCTTTAGTTAAAAATTTTTTCTATTAATGATCATTGCGATTGGCATAGGAGAAAGTCAAACTTAATTAGGAACTTTTTTTGGAGAAACCTATAGATCGAGGACAATTCTATTGAAGTTGTATTAAAATATTGACATTTCGAGATTTTTAATATATAAAAGTTTTTGAATTTTACTCTCAGAAATACTTTTGAGTATAAAATTAATAATAATAATAATTAATTAAGAATGTTGCAAAATTGCAAAATTTTTCTTTTGGCTCAAACATCCTTAAATCTTTGGGGTACGGAGTTAAGTGTTTGAACAGGCCGAGCCAGTCAATTAATCACTTGCATTAGACAAAACTCTGACATAACGATTGCTAGTAATTTAAACGATAAAAGGAATTTCGGCAGAGTTCAGTGGTCCTGAAATTCTTGTAATTTGTTAAACGTTGCAGAACAGCTAAAGTTTGTGGAAAATTAGCACTCAACCTCACATTCCGAGCCGTTTGCAATATTCAAGCACCACCGAAAGCATCAAAGATACAGGATTTAGTTCGTACAATATTCAGGAGGTAACGTTTATGTCAGGGTCAAGAAAAGCATCAAATGCCACAAAACTTGAAATACCCAATGGAGAGAAGAATTGTTGCCACTTAAAAAGAATATGAAAAACCTCCATTAAGGCGAGATAAGGAGGCACTTCAGTGAGATGGAATTGAAATATTCTCAGAAAGGATGCCAAAGGATGTACCGGGGTTGGGGAGCAAAATCTAGATGCAGATGCTCCGCAAGGAAAGGCACTACTGAACAATCGATCAGGAAAGGAAAACTTAACTTTTCAAAGAATGTTGAGTCCCTCTGTTCCGCTGGTTGAAGAGAATTTTATTCTGTGGATTTCTTCATTCTCAAAAAGAATTTAATTTAAGACTTGAAAATATCTTTTCCTTTAAGGGTGGATTTCATATAATAATAAGAGTGCACAAAACTAAAACATTTTTTTACCTGTGGCGGGGCGCAGATTCGCCCACACCCAGCAGTAGCTATTGCACTAATATTGACTACTGAGAGTTAAACTGAACAGTTCTTTCTGTTCTTGTCTGTTTCTGTGTTAATATTTTATTAGGATATTTATCAACTTTTAACACTTAGAACCACAACCTTCACTCAAACCGAAAAACACTTTCAAATTTATGACACTATCCACTGGGAATTGTCGTTATATCTCTCGTTGGATCTTCTGGATTTTTAGGGATGTTTTCTGAAAAAGAAAAGACCATTGGTTAGAGAGATTTAATTTTAATGTTGGTTACCTAGTTACTTTTGACTTATTTTTATCTTTATAAAAGGCAAATTCACCTCGACGAACATATACAAAAAGAAATATTTTTTACGTGGTACCCAATTTATCAGTTTTTCCCGGAAAATTTAACAATGCAAATAATAAAGCATTTATTTCGCAGAAAAAGTGAATGTTTTGTTGCGCAAATACTTCCTAGAACGTTAATAATAGAGTGACATATTTCAAAGCTAATTATAAAGAAAAATTACTATTGACTACAAAATTTGAGCTACTTGGTGATTGTCTATACGAAAGATAAAAATAATGTTTTCAAGAGGTTTCCATTTAATAAAATTTAAAGTATGTATATCTTTAGGAATAACTTTTTTCTTTGTGTAATGGGGTATCCACTGGATTTGTAGGATTCAAGTATTCTAAGGTCTTTGAAATAGTGGTTTTTCTTGCACTTTTAAACAAACTTAAATTATAGTGATTAGATAGAAAGTTCAGAAAGTTTTAAAGTTTTAAGTTTTTTCTGTTATTTTTCGTTCGGCGAGTACCTTAAATTTAAATATGTGTTTCATTAGCATGTGCCGACTGAAACCAGTGAAGTTATAAATATGAAATTTTTTCAGTAGTTCAGATTTAACGGGGAATTCTTAAGTGAGAAAACAAATATTTTTCAAAAAATGATTACGTAAATATTCCAAATATTTCGTTAAGTACAAAGTCCCTAAAAAATTCAAATTTCTAAAATTCAAATTTCACAACATTTTTTAATAACAAGAATCACTTTTTATGCAGGATTGCTTGGGCATATTAAATCGAGAAGCGTTTAAATTTAAAAGTTATTCACGATGTTGATTTTATTAAGAAAATAAGGATGAGTTCAAGCATCTTGTTAAAACTCAATGGACTTTGCCTCCTCCTATCAAAGTCACCTTTACAATTTCCACCCTGGCATGGTCCACATTTTGCCTAACCCTCAATCGTTTAACACTTTCAAAAGATTTCATTTTCCCTGTCAGCAGGGACACTTTAAGTAAGGTAAAAATATAATTCTATAAAATATTGCCCAAAAGGTACTTGAAGGGACTAAGATGACTTTAAGGATTCTTGAGAGAGTTTTCCACTTATATTATCAAGAAAAGTATTTCTAGAATTCAGACAGATATTGTGTTCTATTTTTATATGGAGGAATTACTTTACAAAAATACGAGTAAAAGCTTGTAATATAATAAGCGTCCAGACTAATTGAATATCATGTGACGTGAATATTTATATCAGTGTATAAAGCATAATTGTTTCTGATTCATTCCTTTAATTTTATTTATTTTTTATACCATTTGATAGAAACAATGGGAGACAAGTATGTGTTCTATCATTTATATAAAATACGTATTTGTTTTATAGTTTTATCAATACTTTCCACGTGAGTGCCTTTTAGGTGATTAGCAATTTAACGCCTATGTGGGAGTCCGGAAGCTAACGGCTCTCTCCATGAAAATGCAAAATTCTCATGCAACCATACATAAAAGAAGGGACATTATGAAACGTCCTTCGCTTTAAAAAAATCAATGCAAAATGTTTTAGGTGAAATATTCCTTTACTGCTTCCCGCACCACTCCCACTATACCTACATGGGGAGGAGTAAGTGCATTCACCGCGTTCATCTAAGAAACTCATACGCTGCTCCTTTTGTTCTGGATAGGATATAAAAGGGAAATATTTGCTTTTTTGCTGAAGTATGTGGAATATTCGTTTTTTCTGGCTTTTTAAATGCCTCGTTATGAAACGAGTTCCTCTGCACTAAGTTTAATTTGAAGGAAAACTAAGAACGTCCCCCCAATAGGATAAATGTATAGTCACATACTCGCGTATATCACTGGGCTTTCACCTTGCGCGTATTTACATAGAAATTTTCCAGTGTGATGCTTTAAATTAAATATGAGTTCCTACAAATACAAATATACTGAAAACTGTCCTGGCACGCAATTTTAAAACAAGCCAACTCGTTCTGTGAACTTTGCATGTTGATGCCATTTTAATGATGTTGTTTGGGGAAAACTGTTATTTGAAGTTAACCTGTCGAATTAAAAATTCCAATTGGTGTATTTGTTTTGATTTGCTGATACCTTTTGTAAAACTACATCTGTTGTTTCATATTAATTATTCGTTAAGAAATTAGACTTCCAATTAATCATAATAACATTTCATAATATTAATTTAAATTCAATTACCTGTATCACAACTTCGTTGAAGTAAAGTACCCACACAAAATAAAATGACAAAATTCAATAATACTTGCCTACAGAGGCTTTTGTTTTGTATTTTGAAAACAATTGCTTTTGTGATCTGTAGAACATCAAATACATATGTATAAGAGCATATTTTGGAACAAGATGCAAGATGCAAATAGGTTTTGTATTGCTTCGTTGCCTACTTTATTGTATTGTCTTTCTTTAAATCAAAATATTATTTGCTAGGTAAAAAAAAGTTCAGTTTTGAAAGGAAAGGAAAAACCATTAATTTTGAAGTTCATCAAAATCATTCTTCTAAAAGCCAATGTGTGTACACATATTTATTTCAAAACTTTGCAATAATATACTTCCTGATTATAATCAATACAGCAATCTTTAAGTTTAATGTTTTGATATTTCTAAATATTGTGTGTCAATATTTGATTGTAATTAACTGAGATACCTAAATACAATTTAATTATATGTGTCTTGAGATTAACGTTATTTAAATCGTGTTAAATACAAAAGTTGAGATTGCTTATACGCAACACATAGTGATTGCTTCTAATTAGGTATATGTATGTAGGTACATATGATAAAGCATTCCTCTAACACAATTCTATGATAATTGAAAATTTCTTATGATGTAGTTTACAAAGTCAAAGGATTTCATCAGAAGCATTGCATTGAACAATTATGTGAAAACAAAGAGAATTTCTACGACTTCTGTACGCCTTACCAAATGTATTCAGGTTCAGAGGTTTTAATCATCCTTAATTAGGACAGAGAAATCCTGATTTCCGAATTAATCTGTCTTGAGCAGCTTTAATTAAGGCTATGTAACTCAATTAGAAAATTGTACCAACTATACAAAAATCAATCAGAGGTGGAAATAGCACGTGATATTATATAATCAATATAGAGGCCAGAGTCAATTTTAGAGTCAAATATTATTCCTAAGTCAATTTTCAGAAAGGATGAAAATACAGTAGATAAAGTCAATCAAAGTCATGTGTATTTGTTACATATTTTAAGATTAAAATTTTTAGACAGCTGCTGGGTAAATCAAAAAATGAAGAAAAAACATATAACAAATTTTATAATAAATTGAAATATTTGTCCAGACTGAGACATTTCTGATTCCTTCTATTGAAGGAATGATTTGATTTTCTGATGGTAACATGGAGCAGACAAAATAATAGCCTTTACCTTTACGAGTCCATTTTGCCAGAAATAGAAATCGTACAAGTACGGTTCAGAGGATATTATATTTATTGGATTCCTCATTAATTTGAGGCAATGATTTTAGTTTGCGTTAATTAAGGATTCATGAATATAGGACAGGTCAGACGTATTCAGCTAGTTTCCATCTATGATGCATTGAACATTTGGGCTCGTATGCATGTAAAATCTATTGGTACTCATCGAACTGAATTATTCGAAGGATAATAATGAATTGTATTTGATTGATGCGCCTCGTGACAGAATCCATTACCGGATCTATTCGAAATATAGAAGGTATGAATGATAGAACAATTTCGATTTTGCAAGTACTATTGTTTTTACATTTACTCATTAATTTTATATATTTACAACGATAATAAAACAGAACAATTGCAATTATATTCTACCATAAGTTATTTAAAACTTAGAAATAGTTCTATAGATATAAGTAATACAAAAAGTAAGAGAACACATTTTTTTTTTCATGTATTGCATTGGAGGAGGTACCAAAATCATTTGAACTTTCTAGCCTCGATATTCACTTGTATTTGCTCTAGCTATAAATATCGTAAATATCGCCACGGAACTACATACATATATATATATCCTATATGAAACACCGCATTAAAATCTGTGAATCTGTTCGTATGTTATGACTATAGTTAGACAACGAGACAAACAGGGAGAAAAGTGTTTCAATTTTATATACATAATATGAATTATGATTATGCTAATTTAAATAGATTTGTATATATGTAGGTACATATTTGCATAGCACAATATACATTTGGTTTTAGTTTTGTGTTATTTTCCCATTTTGCTCACCTAAAACATATTAATCTCATTTCTGGCCATTGGAACAAAAAAACTAGAAATTTACAAAGGTGAGCTTAAATTAAAATTTATAATTAAGTTATTGATTGGTAGGTAAGCGACAGGGATTCCTTTTGAAATGATTACATGTCGAGGGAAGGAGAGTTTCCTCTCATGACTAATTTTACAAAATTAAGTTGATCAAATCGAACAGAGATTGGCTTGCGTATTAAAGGATGGGTCTAACAACTAAGTTACCTGATTTCTGTAGACAGGTATGAACACTGTACATTTTCAATTTTGAATATAATTAGATTTGGAATGGTTTTAATAAGTCCTACGGTTAGCCCAGCTAAAATCCATTATCGTTGAAAAGTCATTAATCAGGAGACTTTATATAGCGGTTGTGCAAAGCATTTTGCCATGCGACACAAGCTCCAAACATAAACTTCGTTATTATAATTAAGCTGGGTCCGGATGAAAGCAAAGTGTTTTGTGAAGCCTATATATGTATATGTAGGTAGGAAAATAGACAAGAGATGTCAAAGAGTCAGAGGACAGTAAGCATTTCAAATTTCGTCTGCCTTTCAGAAAATCAAATCAACATAGTTACAACTGTGGCATAACAGCATTTAGCCTGGATATGTTGAAAAATCAACATTTTATTCGTTGGTTTTGCATGCGAGTCAAACCGTATATTTTTAAGCAAAGTCTCTGTATTCATTGGGTGTATCCATCTCAAGGCAAATAATTTGTTTTTATGAAAAACCGGAAATTAAAAACTAAACTAAAGTAAAATTTGATTAAGCTACATATAAGTAAAAATTATTCAGGATGGCTAGATTACTTCCCTAAAAAAGTTTATTTGAATCCAGGGGTTCACATTTTCATGTTATATGTATGAATGGCCAAATATTAGATCTTTTTATTGGAAAAAGCGATTGTGAAGAATATCATAATAAAATTTTTGTGGGTATACATTTACATATGTAGACATTGTTGGTTTAATAAAAGCAATTTAAACGATGTGTACCCGTATCGATTTCATGCAATATAAATTTCATAGGAAGTCAGAGTTCTATCAAAAGCTCTGTGAGTAAAATTCAGAAAGATTTTATTTGTTTAGTCGTATATTTGATCTGTTAATACATAATGACAAAATAATTTATTTAAAATGAACACTGTGTAACAAATAAAAGATTGATTCGGTTTAAATGCATTTACATACATATCAAACAACGTGCTTAGTTTTTGCAAGTTTCGAGTGTTTTAGGAGCCGATACTTTTCTTAGTAGATAAAAATAGTGATTCGAAATTATGTATTGTATAATTTGTAGATGTAGTTTTATGAGTTTCCCAGAAACTTAATTTTGTATAGAAATTTGTTATAGAGAAAGTAAAATTCTCCGTAATGGAACACAGCTTGAACTATAAATTTCGTTTTATGGACATCTTTCGCGGATATACAGAGCCATTAAAGTTTGTTATTGGGGACACTTTTTTGTATTTTATTATTATTATTTTGAGAGCACTCATGCGTAATGTAGAAAAGTTCGTTTATGTAAGGTTAGGTTCATTAAAGAGGTTAAAGAATTGCTAGGAATGAATTTATATAATTTGTTTCTTAAATATTTATTTTTTACTTATATAGAGATAAATTCTTGTTCAATTCAGCTTAAGTATACATATACATATGTATGTATCGACTACACCAAATCACCATTGAGTTTTGTGTTTGTAATGCTTGCGTTAAGCTGATGGTTAATAAATAAATACATAAGTTCCAATGTAGATCCAAACCTTAGAGAGAAGGCTGATTAGTTTCTGTAATTTCCCATGGAAATGGAACTCTATAGTCTATACATAATTCATGAAGCAAGTTAGCCCCTCTTAAACAAGTACCTTATTTGTTGTGTCAGCAAGTTTACGCCTAAAAGCCTCAGTTGCTTAAACCTTTATCAAATTTCTAAAAATATTTTGCGAAATCATTCACACCCGCCTCAACAAAAGGAGGACAATTGAAGCCAAACAATCAAAGGTTCTTTATATAGGTATTCGCTTCGCGCTTTTAATCCAAACAGAGATAAAAACCCTTTCTGTGTGTACCCAACAAGCAGGTAAAAGGAACAAAATTTTACAAATCAAAGGTAAAGGAAAAAACATTTTCGAGGCCTACACAATTTTTTACGTAGACGTAACGCACAAAGGTATTCAAATTCAGTGCCCGTGCATGGGTACCTCTAAACTATTCGGTAACAGGTACTCAACTCTTTCGAGTGTTAGAAAGAAGTTGAACAAATATTAATTTAAGTACGAACGTGAAACGAGCATACATATTAAAGTTGAAAAGGGAGTGACGTTCCTTACATAATTCATCAAAAAGTCGCCTCGTTTCTTAAACCCTTTTTAGATAAAATCTTTTACTTCGGTAGGGCTTCTTGTCTTTTTTTTTTGGGTAAAACACTCTTAAATAAAATAACATCAGTGGCTGCAAAAAAAAGAGAGCGTCTGTTGTGGAATGATATTAGATAAAAAAACAAACGCCCTCAAATCATAATGCCCGCTCCATTTCACACAAATTGGACTTGATTTTGAGCCAAGAACTTTTCAGCTCGAATAAAAGGTGGTGTGTGCGGGTCGATGATTAAATTTTGTCAATTTTCCTTGAGTAACAATTAAGCAAGCGCCTATTATCGCTAAATCTAATGATGTTTTAAAAATTACAAGTTTGTGCTAATTAAGTTAAGTGACCCTCAAATTCGTTCAATAAATTTTGAACGCGAGAGTGGTAGGAAAGTTGCAATTATGAGGCGTAAATTTATGCAATTAAGATATGAGCATGTTGGTGATTGCATTTGTTTGGTTAACTCGCTTGGGGGACGAAAGTATTAAGCGTGGTGCACGAAATCTGATAAATGTCCTGCTCGAAAGAAGCGCCGTGTCATTAATTCGTGAGCTTGCACCTCCAACGACTATGCCCAATTACCAGGGATCCTTAGGAAGGCTGCATGCATGACCTGCTCCGACATCGCCTCTTCTCGGATAGGCCGTAATTAAAAGGAGCTTTCTTTATTGCGTGCATTAACATGAAACACCTTAATGGGGCTATCTGAGGGGGGCAATCTACTCCGGGGAGTGGTGACAGTGCACGTGGACCGGGAAAAACAAATGCCGCTTTTAAGGCATAGTACAAAACGTAAGTAAAAGTAGAAATCACTAGTTGAATGTTGCACTCCGGGGCAGAGGTGCAGTGAAGGCGGCAAGTTAGAGTCCTTTTTAATGAGTGATTGCATAATAGTTGCTGGGTGCTATACGGATGAATTTTTTTCCCATCGCAAAAGGAGGCTCAACGGAAGCACTCTCTGCTACTTCACTATTTGCGGATTTTTCAGAAGGTTTAAAAATCCCTAAGCTTGTTACGAAAGCCAAAGGAAATACGATTGTTTGGGAGACGAAGCACTCTGTCGGCAGCAGAATCTGTGTCAGCATATATCTTTAAAATCTAAATCTATATCCAGAAGCATGAAGGAGTGCGAGGGTGAATTTCAAGTGAGAATCACTCAATCGATTTCTCAAGAAAGGGGACTTTACCCAGTTACACCCGCAATGAAGGGCTAACTTTCTTTTTAGGGGGGGATACTAACGAATTTCGAATACGTGAAAATAATAACTTGAGAAAATTTCGTATATATACCACCACCGCACACTTCGGTAAAGCTCCTATTTTTATGTAACTTGAAAAGTCTTCGACCTTTTATCTCTTCACCTACTCTCCGGCGCACACGAAAAAACCATCCACCTTAAAACCACTTTAAATGTAATTACAAAAATAAATATATCTAATTACTCACCAGCTCTCAGATATTCAACTGCTTGAAAGAAGTTCCGGGTGTATTTTGCATTTATACCTTGTACTACGGCTGGGAATTACCAAGACCCGATAAAACTCTCCGAGATTTTAACGCAGACTTGTCGGCGACGGTGATAAAAAATTTCGTATTTAATATTTAAGGGAATTTATATTAAAATCACTTATTTCACCTTTTCTTCTTAAGTTAATAGCTAATTCCCTTAACTCACCTAAACTGCCAAACGATATTTTATATTTTATTTTCTGGCAAACGCTGAAATAACCGGGACTCGATTTTTAACTGAACTGAATAAACGACATGAAACGCTCACTGGTCTTTGCGAAATCTACGAGACTTTCACAGTGCGCCGGTCTGCTCAATATCGATTCTTGAGCGCTTTGTCACCGCAAGCACTTACAAATCTCGGAAAAATCAATTTTCCAATTTTCAGACTCTGTGTCATTGGATCACTCTTGTAAAGTTGCTTTCGCAAGGGGCTTCAGATTCGTGCAATTCTGAAGATTTCCAGGTTCCACAGAAGCTTTCGCAGGTGCGATCCATCGCTGGTTTTAGTATCTAAGAAATAATCCAGAATTTTGGTTCCAGAGCTTATATACTGGTTGGAAAATAAATTCCCGGTAAAAATGTACAGTGGAGAATGAAAACGGAATAAAAAAAATTTGGTTATTACTTTATTTAACTAGAGCTAGAGTCTTACTTTAATTTTAGAATCTTCCAAATTAGGTTCCTTATATTGCTGTAGGTTGCCAAAATAAAACTTAAAATTTATAAAATTGAAAATTAAGAACGTCTCCTGTAAATTTGTTTCTTGAAGCACTTTTTTTAAAAACAATTTTTTAGGCTCTCGTATATTGAAATTGTACCTAATGTTTTCTCTGTCTGTCCATCAAGAGAAGTCATTTTTTCTAAGGAACGGCTCGAAGTATCAAGTTAAAATTAATAAATATACATTTTAAAGTCTGACTGAAGTCTGAAAACTGACTGACTGATCTTCAAAACCTACAATGGGCTGTTTATTCATTCTTCAGTCGTCATGCACAAGCACAAGCAAATACTGTTCAAGTTTAATAAATAATTTTAAAGAAACTACCTACTTACAATAATCTTTACGATAATGTAGATTCGCATTTTTCCATATTTTTTTGAGTACTAATGCTTATTATAAATATTATCTATTTGTTTCTATATATTAAAACCTCTATTTAAGTTAGCGCCAAAGTACAAAGCGAAGTTGTTCGCAGTGTGCTGAGAGCTTTACTTTGAGCTTTAGATTGAACAAACTCTAACAATGAAAATAAGTATGGGTTTTAGATTCAAGCATTTAAATGAAAAGTAAATACTAAACCGGAAAACCTGAATACAAAATTCCTATATCCAATGTTTACAGTCAGTCACAACTACAATCGTCTAACACCTGAACTGATGCAGTCATGCAATTTTGTAAATAAACAAAGTCGAACTGAATAAATACACAGAAGACGTTTTAAGGCACTACCTAAAATCCATATACCTTCCACAGGTAAAAGAACGAGTCACACACTCACCTGGGCAAATCGTTCCACGATCTTCCAACTGTATTTGATCACTTGGCTATAACTTTCCTGTCGGGTAGAAGTGGTCATGGAAGAACGATCTTCTTTGGGGTATAGCATCACACATCGCTGAAAGTGTTTTGTGACTCCACACAACCGCTCAGTTACCTGTGCACCTCGACGAACTTCAGGTGATTTCCGCGAAAATTAATCCGATGAATTGAAAGCTAACACTGCGCCCTCGCGTTGAATTTCAGTGGTGTTTTAAAGATCAGAAGGTTTAATGATTTGTGAAATTTTCGCTAAAGGGTCCATCGTTATTGGACCAAAACATAATTGTTAATCCGTTGCACAACATGTTTAAAAATAACTCAGATCGCGAGAGTGTATGGTGTTTTTTACTTAAAAGCCCCCAATGATAATTCTGCGTCGCGCACTGCCAAAATCAGTGTTTTTCATTAACAATAGCATTTTTACCTTAGTTAAGCAATATCCCAACGGTAATTGTGAAACTTATTCTTCAAAGCGAAGAAAAAAACTTAAATCGCATATAAATCTGTGTTGAAATTATGTCTGGAAGAATCACTAAAAATTTTGAGTAAACAAAAGTTGATTTTGAGTTTATGTAATTTCGCATCGGCGGCGTTCCCGAGGTGCAAATTTAATTATTTTCCCAGTCGTAAAGAGTCTTGCGACAATCGGTCTTACGATTGAAATTAAAGTGCCTTCCGGACATGATTTGCAATACTTTTAACTGAGTTTAGGCTTTAATCAGACTTGGCTTTTCACGACAGCGGTTCCAAATTTTTGCTGGAAAAACAAAAGACTTCAACGCGAAACAATGAGGAACTCGAAAAGTTACCGATCGCACTGTTGGGCGTGGAGCGTTTTACTTTTGGCTGGACTCTTTGTGAATGTAAGTAACTCCCTTGAGTCGCCTAATTGACAAATTTCACGGCTATTAGCCGTGATTCACGTACAAATTTAAGTTTGCATTCAATGAAGCCTCCGCCAGTGAGTGAATCTTCCCAGCCTCTTAATATTTCTTACACGCTATCGCATATCAATGTCTTCGGAGGAAGTTGTTGCGTCATTGTCAAATACGGCGACAATATCTGTAAACAATTCTTAATTAAAGTTGCGATTTGTACAAATGATTCACACTGTTGGCATTCCGGTTTGTTGTATTTAAGCAGAAATTTATCGATAATCAGACGCCATGCTTCGGCGACTCACTCACACACTGGAAATTCATGACATGGGCAATTTAAATTCCTAATTAGGAAAATTGAAAAAGTGAAGGATTTTTAATTTATTTAAATTAGTTTCCCTTTCACTTGATGCAGTCGTTTCAAAGTTACGTTGAAGTCCCTTTTTCAGTAAACGGCTATTTAGTTAAATTTATTTTGATTACCACTAGGAAAGGATGGTTACCCGGTAGCGTTAAATTTCAAAGCCAATTATAAGCCGTTTAAAACGCCAACAACTTCATATTTATGGTTTAATGGGATAAATCTTGGTAAAAGGCAGTTGTAAACATTCAAATTAAATTATTATTTTGGTTGTTGTGTTATAAGATTCAGTAACTTTTCGTGAAAGCAGCTTAAAATATTCAAATTAAAAAGCATATTTGAACATGGAATATTTGAATATAATCGAAATTTCATAGAACTATTCTCTGTGGTTGAAATTGTACATACAATTATCATTTTTTTATATTCGAAATATAATTAAAATGAATATAAGAAAGCCACACATATAATAAATGAATATTACTATCTAAACGGAGAATTCACATATCAGAAATAACGAACAAAAAGAAATTACAAATCACATTTTAGGATCTTAAGATTAATCATATTTGTTACTTTTCAAATACAAAAACTCTTTATTGCCTTTCCTTTAAAAGTTAAATAATAGTAAAATGATAGCAAAATGAGTTTAAGCCACTTAAGCTTTTTTATTGTTGTATTAACCTGGTAATTTTCTATTATTGTTTTGAAAATCGAATATGCGAATTAAGTAAGAATTGCTTTTCCAGTTTACAGCATTTTAAAGACAAATTTGCATATAGTAGATTTTTAAAGCGTTTCATATTATCTATACAAAACATCAATCTTAGGATGTAGCCCTTGAGACACAATTGGAGTTTCGAGTTATCGTTTTTTTGGTGGCTTGATACTGAGCTAACGACCCCAAAATTTATTTGGCAAATTAAAATTTGTAATCTCGTAGAATTCTAATCTTAGGAATTTGCTCCATTCAAGAGGCAAAGTTGGGTATGTAATTTAAATTTCAAGAATATATGTTTTAGATATCTTCAATTTAACTTGGCAAGCATCTTAAAGATGAACAATAAAAAATCATCGATTTTCCTTAAATCATCATCTGTAGGTAATACACTAGTTCAATTTTTCTATTCATTTGGGCGACTTTCATGAGTACAGAAGTCGTGTAAGATTAAGAGGATGCGCATATATTTGTTAATACTTTACTGCTACTTCGGGAAGCTTTCCCCTTGGGTATAAAAACGAAAATCAAAGGAGTACATCATTTGAAAAATTCAAAGATCCGCAGAGCATTAGAGACAGAGATGCAGCCATGTACGGAGAATTGGATGCCTAATAAGTATTCTTGATATATGCAAACTATAAAACAGTCGGATATCTTATTTTCCATTGTACCGGAATCTATTATGACTTTTTCTTATGCTCCACACGTGCACGACCAGTTCAGCCTCAAAATAAAATAGCCACAAAGAATTTTCTCGGTGGCGTTACCTTCTAACATGAGTATTTTGCTTAGAGCCAGGTAAATTCAACAAGTTCACTTTTCTTGCCTTGTCGACTGAGTAGGTTTGTAGGTTATAATCAAACGCGGATAGGTACGTAAATATTTTCCTGCAATGCATGACCAATGGATTCGTTAAATTCAATCCATGTCATCGAGCGGTGGCGAGCGCTCTGTTCTACCTTATTCAGTAACCACGACTAGGTCATGAATAAATTGTATAAGTAACGCAGTATTTTCCGGTGTGATGACCAAATGAATCCGCTTAACCTTGCCTACATTTTTGAACTATGCGAACCATCTGGTTCAAATGAACTTAATTTTGACCGCTTAATGCTGCTGATGATGTCACAGAAGCGCTGTACTTGAGTCTAGCAAGCTATTAACGTGCTTTGGTTAAAAATAACTTTAATTAAGCAAAACGATGAATAAAATACAAAATCAGATTCATTTTGAAGAAGGTGAAATTTCGAATTGCTGTTGAATTTGTATCGCCTAACAGAAACAGCTAGTGTGTTGTTTCGACATTTTTTAATGCATAGAAAATTCGAAATCTTATACTTGTTGGTGTTGATTAACCCAAAAAACCAAAAGAAGTGCCCATATGTTCCAACCAGCCGACTAAGTATGGGCCTGATCTTAAGAAGGCGATGCCAACGCAAACGAGTAAAAACGTCTGCGGTCTTGAAACTTTGCTCTTACGCAACCGATTGCAAATGTATCGATCGTGCACTGCAGGCGATAGATGCTAAAATAAAACCAATGTTTCCTTAGGCCATGTACCATTATTCTTCAGACACATGAGCTCTTTTAAAAAATCAAAAAATTCTCAATTCGCTATATAATGTACAAAATTTCAGAGATTGTTCACCTGGAGCAAGTCTGCGGTAGATACAGGTTTAGAGCGGTTGAAAAATAATCAAGAAAAAAGAAACATCTATACCCGCCTCCATCAAACATGGGCGAGTCAAAATCCTTGGGCAGACAAAGCGTTGTTATCTTTTTACATTTTTTTCGCGAAATAATCCTACGCCAGGTTTGCTGTGCTCAAACCAGTCTCAAACTCGACGAGATTTTCCATGGAATAATATCGGATCAATGGGAGCCGGACAGACCGTTTCGAATTATTCCAACTTCTGTGGATTTAGAAAATTGTGGAACTCGCCGGGGCTGCGGCTGGATTGCGACGGCCGGGTTCAATGGTCCCCTTCGGATCGACTGGGGGCTGGGGCCGCCGAATGCATATAGTTATTTATGCTGCACATAATCTCACGCCCTAATTGTCGCAATCGCCTCATAGAGATCCGCGACAAAATCCGATGTGACGTATCCCGCTGGATATTGGAGCTGCTCGCAGCTGCGCACTGATGCCATAAAAGCCAGATCCTCGGATGCATGCGCCAGAAAAGAACATTGCGTCACATCTTTTGCGGTTTTTTGAAATAAATTTTTACCTGAGCGACTCGCGGAAAGAGAAATGAAATGTGCATAGCAAAAGTTTTTAATACTGCAACAAAAGGTGGCTCATGCACCGGAGAAAACTTGCATAACATTTACTCAGTAATGCTTCATTTAATTGCTGCCAGCGAGAGCCCAAATAGCTCTCGATCCAAAGCTTAGGTAATTTTTGAAAGGTGGGAAATTTGATTACAGCAATTTGCATTACAGAGAACTCAAGGGTGCAGAATTAAAAAGGAAAGTCCGCTTCATTAACTAAATTTTGTAAAACACAAACGCACTGATTTGATTTGGATCATAATGACATAATTTGTTTAAATGAACCCTGAATTGACATAATTTAATTTGATGATTTTTGGTATCTCTGAATTAATGATAAATGTTGCACTTTAGGAAGTGGAAGTAAATTTAAAGTAGTTTGTATTTGTATCTACGTAACACTTTTTCTTATTGAAAAATCATAGAAACTATTTCTGTGTTACTTCCGTCTTTCCTATCGACCTGAGACCTCTAATTACATTCTGCACAGTAACAGAGCGTAAATAAAATTGTATTAAAATTAATAGAAAAGAATTTATTCTGACTGAAAACAATAATATACAATAGCAAAATTCTACGGAAGGGGCTGTTTTAGTTTCAACAACTGCTTTTGATGTTATTTAAGCCGATAAATAGCGGAAAAATAATTAGTATACTGCACATATGTATTTAAGAAAAATAGTAAAGAACCTCAAGATTATAGTTATATCATACGAGTATATGTTTGCCCTGATGAATGCAACAAATATTTCCGTGGGTATTAAATATCATTTTAATGTTAACTGCGGAAATATTTGATTTTTTTCTGCCTTATAAACTTGAATGTAAGTTTTAATATCAGCATGTTAAAGTTCCAGAAATATTTCCCCACTAATCGAAGCAATGGTTAAAACAAATGATTGGAGTTTGTTGCATCGTCGCGATTAAACAATTACCTTGACTTAATTATTTGAAAAAATTAAAATGCTTGGCTAGTTAGTAACGTTTGTAACGAGATTGTGAAATTGCACAAAACGGGTAAAAGTCCAAAAACTGTTATAATTTTTACTGTGAAGTAATCGCGCACGCAGTGCTTTATATCAAATTCCTCCTGTCTGAATTACCATTCCTAATGACTATTCTGAGCTCGTTATTTTGCATTTTTTATTTTCTTATTTTCACAGGTATCTTCGCAAGAAGGTGCAGTCGATTTCGCGCCTCACGTCACGGCAACGTGCAAGGCGGGCTCGGGGACGATGAACGTTAAGGTGCTCTTCAACGGACCGTACGCAGGGGCTGTGCACGCCCGCGACTATCGCAACTCGAATTGCATGACTTACGGGAACGGCTCGAACGCGGTGAGCCTCAGCCTTAATCTGCTCGCGAAAAAGGGCCAGCCCGACTACTGCGGGATTCTCGTCAGCAACGTGAGTGGTGATGTAAGCACGCTTTCTTGTTACTAATTCTACTAAAAAGAAAACCACGCACTAAATTCAAAGACAGTGTGGCTACTATCAGCCGTGAATTTTTAACGGACGAGCCAAGTTCGCACGCACCTGAGTCTCAGGAAGCCCGCGAGTAGGTGGAAGCAGGCGCGATTTCAGTGGGTTAACACGAAATTAGAATATTAAGAACGGGGGAACTTGAATGAGGTCTTCTTGCTGAAGGTTGGCTGAGGGTTGGGCTAAATCTAAAACAAAGCCATGGGTGTGAGAATGAATTAAAATGATGGATGGCGAATGCTGATTTTGTCGCATAATTTGTATTCAGAATGTTTTTGGTATTTTTTAACATTCAAAGAGACAGACAGACATCACGACGATAGCGGTGAAGTCTTCGTGACTTCTTAAAAGCAAACGATTTTGTAAGTTACCAGAACTTAACAAGAAATGCGTAAACGGGCTTACTGTGTGGCCTAAAAATCATGACATGAATAAAGACATATTCGTGGTTATAAGAAGATAACTCCACGTCGGGTGGTACAATTTTATAAAGGCTGAAGTAGTAAAAAACTGAATTCTTCAAATTGAATCGACTCAATTAAACGTTAAATTGATAAAATAATCGTAAGCAATCAAATAATTTTCGATAAACTCTAATTAGAACAAAACAACTTTAACGTTATACTCGTATCTAAGTTTACTTTAGCACTTAAGCCAGCAGCTGCGTAATAAAGAAAATATATTTTCCATCGATTTTCGTCGCACTGAAATCGCCAATGAAATTATATTATGAAAATTTTACCTATACATACTTATAGGTATAACAAAAAAATTTGCAAAAACCGATAGAAAAATAGCGAAACAAATTTTAAGGTATTGTGACTTTAAGGAGTACCTACATACTGTATCTAAAAATTTACTTTAAACGGGTTACAGGCTTTACTCCAAGCTTACACTAAAAAAGTAATCACAAGCAATTTTGCTTTGCGTTCTAAGAAAATTGCCAAGTCTCTGCATAAAATAAAAGTAACAAAACAAGAAAAAAAATAATAATAATAATAACGATGCTGTTAAGTAACACCTAACAAATAATGAAAGGTGTAATTAAACCGCCTCAAAAGTGCATTAATCAAATTCTTTTTTTGGGTTTTTGGGTTAAGTGCGACACAGAAAATGTTAATTTTTTATAAACATTTTAGCGAACCGAAGAAAGATCCATCCAACTAGCGGTGCGAGTGCACAAAACACTTGAATTGGCCGACGATAAATTTTATGTAATAACATGCGGAAAGACGGGCTTTTCAAGGTAAGTGATTTTCGTTAACAAAGGCATTAATTAGCGTCTAAATATGTTTCATTGACAAAGTCAACTTTATGACGAGGCCCAAAGTGAAATTTTCAATAAAATTTAATACGACTGATTACTGATTTTTTTTTTTCTAATTCAGGGATGATAACTCATACGTAACGCTTAAATTTTTGGAAAATGATCGCCGAATTGGAGAAACAGTCACTGGAAGGGAATACAAAATTAAGGCTGAAGTTAAAAGTCCAAATAGTGAGTGATATTAGCTCTAAATTTAAGACATGATTACTAAATTAAAATATTTTACACAGCTACCAATGGTATTAGAGTGAAGAATTGTTTCGCTTTTGATAGGAAAAATACCACAACTCCGCTCATAGATGAACGAGGGTATAAAATTAACTTATTATGATTAATTGTATCGGGAACTCGTAAGAATAATTTTATTTTTAAATTTTAGCTGTTCGCTTAGCCCGATTATAACAAGATTTGTGCCTAGTTCAGATGGAATGTCAGCAACAGCAGTCATTAGATCAATGTTTAAATTTCCAGAGGGTAAGTTATTATCATTTGAAATTTATAGTCTAGAAATAAGATTGTTTAAAACAAATTTTCTGTTATAGGATCTGAAGTTCACTTCCAATGCGATATAGTTGTCTGCTCAACAAAATGTATAGACGAAGATCCTTGTTTATCTATAGCCGGGTTTACTAAGACTTCTCGTCCTGGCGAGCCCGAAGAAGGCGTTCATTTAGCAGCAACGACAGTTTATGCTGTTGATTTGTCAGAAGCTCCGCGTAAGTATTTTAAGGTCTTAAAAAAATCTAAGATCAGAAGGTCTTGGATATAGCATACCTTATATATTTTATACAAAATCAAAATTTTTTTCTATTGGGATTATATAAGAAAGAATTTGAGATAATTTAAAAGTCTGGTACAGGGTCTATGGTATCCTGTACTTTCCCTATGTTAAATTAAAACGTTAAATATTAATTTTTCGTTAAATTATTATTTATTATATTCAGAAGTGTCAGCGATTTGTGAGCAGGGCGGAGTACGTCCCGCTTGGCTACTATGGCTAACCATTGCTCTAGGAGTTCTTTTCCTAATAATGCTATTAATGAACATATTCCTCTGCACTGCCATGAGCTGTAGCTGCGCTCGAACGGAGGTGAGAATTCAATTTAACGTTAGTAATTAGTTGAATATTATAAATTATGTAAAATTTAGATAATTGAAAAGGAACCGTCGATCATAGAAGAGTATGACCCTTATAGAAGTTGGCATGGTAGTCAGTACGGATCGAGGTACTCGCTGCACGGCCGCGACGGCCACAACAAAGGATATACCAGTGGGGGCTCGACCATTCACTCAAATAGGTCTGATAGATACTAAAATGTATCAACCATGTCGTATATCCTCTAACAGTGTATAACATTAATATCCTTAACGTGTACTTGAAGGTCGTTACCAATTGACTCTGATCACTATGCAATTGTTCATTCACGGCCGGGCTCAAGACATTCCGGCGTGCAGGGACACCGTTCAAGAGGACCGCCTAGCAATTTGTAAACATTTACGAAACTTAAAAGTCGAACGAAAACTTTCTAGTTCATCAAGTGCTCATAAATAAATAAACAAACAAACAAACGAAAAAAAAAGTCAAAGTAGAACAAAACGCCCACGTAGTGATTTTTGCAAACGAGACCTTCAACGAACGACTAATCGATCCCAATGTACACTAATTAGTTAATTGTTTCATTTTTATATGCACACAAGAATAAAAGCAAAGAAAAAGGTACTTTGTGAGCTCATAGTCGACACATCGACAGCAGTTTCTAGCCACGAGAATGTATTGTATAATTTTTGTGCCCGAATGTGTACTATTTGCGTTTACCAAAATCAAGTATAACTTGAAGGACGTACGTCGCTCGAATTTTGTTAATATGTCAATTAAGTCACTACTCCTAAGTTAACTACTTTTAAGTGATGTATAAACAAATTGTTATCTTAAGAAGGCGAAAATCAGCTGCAGAGCTCTAATAAATTTTGCTGTTAACACATACATTGCCATCGAATAAAATTCACTTCTCGTACATTTTACGGAAAATTCTTTCGTCTACTTAATTTCTTTTATGGTCGATTAATTAATCGACACGGGGTGAATATTCCATTACAGAAATTGATACGACTTTGAGTAAAAGGTCAAATATTTTAGAATAATTCCAATGTAGGATATCAAAATTTTATGTTATCCCTTCAGCTTAACATTTTAGATTTAATAATTTTAGGAATTTATTCACGGTAACTTACAAGGTTAAACTATTTCCACTTTCCTTCAAATCCCTTATAAACCCTGAAAAACACTAAATATTGGGGAACAATCCTTTATTTACATTATGTTTTGTGTATATAATGAATCAATAAAAGCTATATTGCCAAAATACAAAATATTTACAGCTTCAACGAACAATGACTCACATATGTATTTAACCTCATTTGAGATTCGAGCATTATTAAAAAACAAGGCGATTTACGTTTTGAAATTAAAAAGACAGCAAAAAAAAAACACAGCAAGAATGTTCGAATTATCCTGATGTTTACTTCAAAAATTTCCTTAGGCAGCAAATAACATCCACGAGGATTAGGAGTATATAATAAATACCGACTTAACGTTGCCTTATATGTATTTATACTTCAACAATCAGTGTAAAGTTTTATCTTTTTTTAATTTTAAAGCTATAATAATGAAATGCGACCAGAATTCTTGAAAAGTCAAAGTTAGAAGAAACATGAAGAAAGAATAAAAGTTTAAAATACTTCGAAATAAAACTAAAAATATTTTCCGACTAGTCGCAGTTATCACTTCCAAATTTTGTTCTTAATGTACGTATTTACGATTGCAAACATTTCGAGTACAACTAGCTAAGTAAAAGGATAATAAACAGCAATAGATTATTTAGTAATTTAGCAAGTGTTTTGCTTCCAGAGAACGCTCAAATATTGCTATTATATGTTATAACACTTTGCAAATCCGGAATAGTTCAGGAAGAGTGCGAGGACTTATATAACTTAATAATATTCATTTATTCAGGGCTCTATTTGGTATCTCAAGCTCAATACAATCAGTGAAACCGGTAATTTAGGTTCTATTATATTCTCATCATGTTGAAACTTTCCTTCGATTCCGAATTTTACTGTAATTTTCTTGGCTCACAACGAGACATTATTTTATAAAGAACTCTTTAACCATTGCAAGATATTTTAACATACTTTTCAATATCTCTATTATATTGAGTTCCAGTCACGTTGTAAAATATTACTAAAAATTAAATATTTGAAAAAAGAGTAGAAAAATCAAAACGAACAGAAAAAAAATATATCGTTGAGTTAAAATTTTAAATAAGTTCAATCTTCAAAACTTTTGGAATTTGGTATTTTTTTGGAAAGTTATGTGTGCGTTTTCATTTTGTCCGAAAATATGAAATTTTAAAATGAATCAAACTTTTTTAATTAATAAAAAATCCAAAAAAGTTTATGAAATTATCCATCACTGAGTTCGAAGTGTTGAGAAAAGAAAGAATTAATCCAAGATTGGAGGAAATAAGGAGATATTTTTTTTTAATTTGTTTTAAATAAAAGGGCATTACAAACATATGTACATATGTATGTAATAACCCACTACAATGGAAACTTTAACCACTGTGCAGATTTTAAGTAATCTAAATTCTTCTTTATAATGATGGACAAATTTCGACAATATTGCTTTCTGATTTATCGACATCGTTTTTATTGATTAGTCAAGTAAAAATATAAATACAAAAACTTTTTGTACTTAGAATGAGAGGGATTGAGTCGAGATACCCAAAATGATCCAGCTCTAAGTAATTAGAACAAAAAATTAGAAAAATTAAGTACGATCCACGGAAGGCTCAAATAAATAAAATGGCACTTAAAAAAAGTATGCTGGAGATAACTAACTATGGCACACAGCTTCGTTGGGTAGGAGTTCAACAAAGACCGGATTTTTTTTAAATTCTTATTAGGAGTGATTTTTAATGAATCGAAGAGCATATCACACATGATATAAATATATTTTAGTATCTGAAAGAAATTGGCTAATTTTCAGAAACTTGCAACAATCTCTGGCATACGATTGATTTGAATTTGACACTAAGGCTGTCGAAAATCTTGTCCGTATCCTCCAATTTATGCTCTTCGTTCATATCCGGTAAGAAGAAATTTTTGCATTTTTTATTAAGCTGTTGCTCCATCTCAGTATTATTATTGTTGAAGAATAGAACAAAAGATAATTCGAACAAGTAATAATCTAAATCGCTGAGCAAGAATTTTTCGCACTCGACCATGTCAAATTTTTGTGATAAAAAGTGAATAAAAAGTTCATATATAAAATATTTCAAGTCTTGTCGACGCATGGGCACTATGCTAGTATCTTTTGTAAAGAATTCAAAAACTTTTATAGATTTTTGTGCAGTTTGACATTCAGTTAAGCAAACTTTGAAGGCTTCAACGAATTTGAAATTGAGCATAAGAACTCGAATACGAAACTCAGGGCTATTCTTTGCGAACTCTGAAATTTTGTTCGCATCATATAATCCGTGGAAGATGTACAAGCAGTAGTGCACATAGTGGCGGAAGTCGTTGGCACTCAAATCCGATTGGAACTCCCTGCTTTCTTCATCCGGTGATACATCCGGACTGATGTATTTTAGACGAGCTGCCGTGGAACACAGGGAATCGTCCTCGTTAATGCTGACATTCTCAACGCTCGAGGCCACCTCGTCCGATTCCGGGTCCTGTAAATTTCCACAACTCGACACTGACCGACCAGTGTCAACATCCAACGAGAGCCCGGATCGCTGCACCAGCTGAGGCTTGAATTTCGGAACGGTCTTCAGGTACCGAATGGGCTCTGGGTCCATTTGAATGCGCGGACGAGGCAAATATATTTCGGAGGGTTCCTCCACGCACTGCCCTTCTAGACGCATTAGCCGCTTGGTCGTGGGAAGGCAAAACAACTTCCCTGATTTATTTTTGTCTATAGGTGGCCCCAAATCTCTGCCACACTGATTAAGAAATTCATAGGTGATGACGCCAAATAAAAAAGAATTTAACTTACTTGACCATTCGTGTTTCCTCCAAACGCCTTCACTACGTATTTTGTTGTTATAACCACTGTAAAGTCAGCTCCACATTCCACATGCCATGGATTTTCGATACTTTCCAAAGGAGTGGGTTTGCTTACAGCTTTACGCTCTTTATCTTCTGTACCAAGTTGATGTTCGAGGTTTTTACCCCACGTATATAAAAGCAACGTCGAAGAAATGAGGGCATAATGAAAGAGACCCGTCGACATCTGAAAGGATTAAATATTATTAATATTTACTATATACGTGTCAAAAATCCCTAAATACAAAGTTTAGTAAGTAAAAGTAGTAATACTTTTATCATCATTTTGAATTTTAAACGTTTCTATAGCAGATCCGCAATACTAGACCTCGAAGGAGGTCTTAATTGAGTAACGTAATAAAAAAATTCTTAATAAATAGAAATTAAGAATATAAAAACAATTCTTGACCTGCAATATTTGTCCAGATACTTCGCTAGTGTCTACAAGTAAGGGGAACAAATGGTCTGTAGACTCGGGTTCTATAGTATCCTGTTTTCTTTCTTGAAGCTTCTTTGAAGAACTAGCGCTAGCTTGAACAAGATCCGGTGCTGAAGCCTCAATTTTCTCTGTTGACACAGTTTCTTCTTCATTTGAGGGAGTAGCTACATAATCTATTGTAATAGAAGGTATTGTCGTATTATTCTCATCTCTGTCTTCTATCTTCAATTCTTTCATTTCAATTTCCATATTTTGAGCAGCCGCTTCTGTTGACGGCAAAGAAAATGTTTCCTCTTGTGTTTTAGCACATTCTGTATTATTTTCATTTCCCGAACAAATCTCTCCGCTTTTTTTCAAAAAATTCTTTAATTTCGAAGCAACGTCTTCCTTAACAGAATTAGTTTCAACGTCTTTATTTGATTCGATTCTTTTATTTATTTCCTTCCGCACTTTTTCTTCAATCTTTTGTTTAGCTGTTGCACGCCTTTTTATTTGATTCGCTAAACGAAGTGCTTGCGGTGATGATCCCCACGTGTATAATTCATTTTTTTGGTTAACCGCAAGCTGCAAGAATGCCCATGTTAGAAGAAATTTTATAAACAGATAAAGAAATTACATTCGAGAAAAATTTTGTATGAATCAGTCTTATGGGACTCTCAGAGAATTCTAATTTCAGCGGTACTGTACTTTTGACTAGATTAGTTTCTTTAAGTCTAAATGGATGTTTAATCCCCACTCCCAACTGCCCGAAATGGTTTGATCCGAAAACGTAGAGATTAGTCGATCCATTCGGTACACTGCACAAGACCAAGGAATGAGCGTGACCCAAACTCACTTGTTGCACTTTCTAGTAATTTGTTTATCATTAAAACTAAAAAATCACCAAATTGAAAAATAAACAAACCATTCCATTGAAAAATGAAACCTCTTTTGGCTGCAAACAATTTTCTGTATCACCATGACCTAATTGACCGTAAACTCCCCACCTACAATTTAAATTATTTTAGGAATTTTGTTTGCACTTTTTCTGTTGCATCTCACCCCCAAGTGTACAATTGATCGTCAGCAACCACTGCGTTGTGGTACTGCCCAGCTTCTAAAATAGTTATTCTTTTATTTTCGAATGTTTCAACCAACATTGGCTGAAGGGCACATAGCATTCGAGATTTGATTCCCAGTTGGCCGAGTTGATTTGAACCGAAGGCATATAGCTAAAAATCATAAAAGTTATTTTCTTGTATTATCATTAACGAGGATAAATATTTAAATTTTGTAGAGGCGAACAAAAATGAAGTAAAAACTAAGTGTGCTAGTTGTGTTGCGAATGCTAAAGATTAACAAAAGTTGCTTTATGAATAAAAAAAATTACTTACCCCATTGTTAGTTAACACTAGCGAGTGCAATCTGCCGCACTTCACTGCGTGGACCTCCAAATTTAACTGTGAAATAATATCCAAGCTTTTTATAGCGTGCGGTGGCTCCGGAGGATCTGTGGTTAAAATTGTAGAATAAAATGAAGAATAAAATTAATATAATACCTGATGATTTCGTCACACTATACACGAAAGGCACACCATTGGATCCCCAGAAATACGCACATCCATCGATCACGCACGCACTGTGAGAGCATCCCGCAGAAATTGGTGGAAATTTGCTTGATTCGATTGCGAACTGAAATTTTTCAAATTTTACACATTTGCATATATGTTTTGATCCAGCCGAATTTCTAACTTGATTGTCTTCATGGTTCAATTTAAAGCTCGTCAGGGCGTTCAATAAATTGTCTGGTTTGCTTCGCAGAGTTTCTAGTTGTAAAATGATCCCCAGGTAAGTTTCAATAAACACTTTACAGAAAGTGCTAAGATCGGAGTAGTTGTCCTCTGTGATGGAGTCGAAACTTTTTAATGGCAGATTAAAAACAATTGGTCGAAATGCCGAAGAGAATGGATTCAATTGCTTTTCGAGTCTCTGGAGATGTAAATTAAATATTTGGATAGATGTATTTACAAAATTAACGTTAAATTTAATCATAAGCCCTTAATTTCTCAATATAATTCATATCCAAAAAATGTTTTAGTTAGAAATCAATGAAAATATTTTCTAAATAGAACAGCTTACCTCTAACACGTTCGCTTCTATCTTACTTAATTTGTCTTGAATTATGTTGAAATAATCAGTTGATATGTGGCGTAAGTAAGTCACGCATTCTACGAAAATTGTATCACTGAGATTGTACAGAAGCACATTCAGTTCAGAGTACCATCCTGCCGAAAAAGTGTATGTTTATAAGGAACTCCCAGGAATAATAAAAAAAATTACCAAATTCTTGATTGGCCACACTCACGAGGCCCACAAATACATCCATACAGGCTCCTCGTACCAGAGCCAAAAGCAACGCAGAAGAATACAGGCCACTTTGGCAAAGAACAATGCTGGTCATATTCGTATGAAATTTGGTGTTGGTGACTAGAAAATTCCTGAAGGACAAATAGCAGTCTAGTGATTAAAGCCTGCGGATTAAGAAAAACATTTTATTTTCTTACCAGAGGGGAACGTAGTTCTTTTCCTTCACAGATCGCTCGGCTAGAGTAATTACCAATAAATTCGATAGATGAAACTGAGATGAAGCCGACATCTGTAGAGAGGAGGTGGACTCATGAACAGAGTAGTTGAAGTCACTGCAAGATTTGCCCTCGTTCACCATCTCGGAAGTGTCCGGTCTCTTTGGTAATAAATTTGATATTTTCTCCGTATGCCTAAAATCGGTGCCATCGAACAATAGTTTGATTATGGGTTTTGAGAAGTGCGTGCTTTTTAAAACAAAAACACATTTCAATGCCATAGCGGAAAGATGCATAAGGGCATAGTTCTCCCCGAAAATCGCTAACTTTAACGCAGTTCGCACTGGAGGAATGCGGGCTACGTTATACGTAACCAAGGCTTGTGTTACTTTTTTCTTCCGAAGTAGGTAATCGCCTGCAAATTCTATACACTGCTGAAAGTGCAGGTCGAAAGTAGTGCAAAACTCCTCGCATGTGGCCCAATCACTTCGCAGAGCAGAATTTAGGAAAATTTCATAGGGAGGAGCACTGAAATAAAAAATTGTGTAATTGTTATCTAAGGCGGAATTTGCCGACTTACTGCAGGTCCACGAAATATGTGTTTTTGTTCGTAACAACAATGCAAGGATCATAGTTTATTTTTGGGAACTCATTCTGCATAAACTCGATATCGCGCAGGGAGTACGTCTCATTTTTGTTTTTGCGCTGATAGCGAATGTAACTGCCGGGGGTTCGAAGTTCAGCGGATTGCAGAGTATCGTTGCTTTCTTCCTTGGGCATTTGTCTTTCGGCGATATTAAAAGAGGCCATTCGATAAACGTTAATCACGGTTTCGCCAGGGAAGGAAAAAGTACCAAGTAATGCTTTCTCATTGAATTCCTGAAAGGAGAATGTTACAAGGTAACAAAAATTTTGCTTCACAATAAAATTACAATTTCCTCGCCGTTTTTCATCGAAGCCATTGCACTACTTATGACTGAAACTGCATTTAACGTTCTCTCCTCAGTTGAAGCGCTCTTGTCCGAACTATCGCTTTCGTTGGTGTTCATCATCTCATCACTTTTTACTTCGCACTCTCTGGGAACAAATTCTGGCTCGTTATTTGGTACCAATTGGATCGCATATAACAAGTTCGATCCAATCAAAACTTCCTGACAGTATTTGGGAATCTTATATAGAAATAACGGGATTAAGCTAATGTCCATACTGTGGACAGAAAGGGTATCAGAGTAGTTGTGCAAGGCACTAAGTAAATAGGTGTTACGAAGGTTCTGAACAACAAAGTAAGGACCTGATGGGGTGGTCAAAATTTCGGGAGATGTAGTTGGAGAATCCACAATTGCAAATGATCCCAATGCTCCATCGGACATATCTGAAAAATAAATTACTTTTAGAAATGAAGAATTTGTTGATGGTTTACAGAAAACAAGTCTCTTCATTTTTAACACTTAAACTCCTACCGCAGAAATGAAAACCCCGAACAATTTTTTAATTATTTGATATTTTGTATTTACAAAAAGTAATCCAATATTTTGTTTAAATGTAATAAATAAGAGTATAATATAAAATGTGAGTAATACAACTCGAGGGAGCGATTTTTTAATAATAAAATACTTACATTCATCCATTTTGAATTTTTGTTCCGATAGCTTCATTTTTAGAGCGTTAAGTTTTTTCGTCCCCAGTGTTTTAAGTAAGGCTAGACGAGCCTTGGCAGCCGGCAATATTCCACTCCTATTATTTGGAACATCTTCATTTTCTTGCGACCTTTGGTCTGATGAACCACTAGAAGATTGCCCGTCCTGCGGGGAGCTTGAAGTCGATTCATCTTGCCTAGTATTTTCATAGTTAGTGGTTCCCTCCAAAATACTTTGTTCGCTTGGCTTTATTGGCATCACAAATTGCCAGTCTTCTCGACTGGAGTCATTCTGTTGATTTCCCGGTGGTGAGATATCTCCAGGAAACGTGTAGTTTATGCACTTTTGTTCAAGGAGTAGCTTCCACTGCTGTTTGATCGAAGAGTTTATCTTGAAAGAATATGCGTAATATTAAGATTGTTGAAAAAAACAATAAGTTTTAGATATTCTTACAAGTAGAGTAACATTTTCCATGCTGTTGTCACGGCACACAAAAAGTTTTAAAACCCCGCCACTTTCAATAGAAGTGTTCGCAATGAAAGGGCAATTTGGGCTCAATCCAACAAAACAAATGGAACCATCCGAGTATCCGATTACAGCTCGATTCCGTTTGTCTAGCGTTTGCCACCAAACAGCACTGATTGGATATGGGCAAGTGGATGACGTCAGGAAAGAATCGGTGCTATTTCGACTGGTTGCGTTCGTCTCATTCGAGTGGGAAATTGTACTCGCCGCATCATTTTTGGAGCTCTTTCGGCTTGTATCAGCACTCGATGGGTCCTGCGTATCCATAGCCATAAATGCAGCATTTTGGGGGACTGTGTTAGCGTCAATAATCACTGGTGGGATCGGTGCTGCCTTGGCGCTATCGCTGCTGGAGTCCTTTTGGGACTGTTCGAACACGTACTCTGCTAAGTGCACAGGTGATGAAGATGGTGTTGTGCTTAGGTCGTGGTTAGGGCACGTCTTGGAACTAGGACATTCGTGGGGTCCCACAAAAGGAATCACAAATGAAGTAAGCTCTGTTGTGCTAAACGAGTTGTTGGTCATCACTTGGGAGGCATCTAACAATTTCAGAGCAGGAACAATATGCAAAGTGTTATCAAAACCTGGAAGACAATAGACGATTGGGCTTATGTAAGTGCAAAAGTAGTCTTAAGATTTTGAAGGTAAGAATCAGAGGCCACCCGTGGAGTTGAAAAAATTAACCAGAAGTTTGATACTATCTCTGGTTTTATTGGGTAAGGTGATATTTCCTTTTAAAATAAGTTATAGTGCCATTATTGTTAAAATGTTAAAGCGAAACGTGTCTTTGTACACCAAACCAAGTTTCTAAATATATAATTTTGCATCTATGTATATGGTTTAAAAGTATTTTTTTCAAAAAAACCTCCTACCTGTGAAAATTAAATACTGAATGAATTCTAAAGAATTTTATAGAAAAAGAATACCATGTTGCATATTTTATGACTAAATCAAATATAGTATTAATATGCCATTTTTTTCAGAAGTTGTTTACAAGTACTAATTTAAAATAACCGTCATAAGTTGAGAATAAGCAGCAATTCAGCCTTCGACAAGTGGAAGATAGTCATTTTGTAAACTGATTTCCCTCCTTCCGAATTCGGAAGCCAGGATGTTATCTACTTAGGTCACGTGATCCCTCGCACTGCTCAAAACGCCTATGATAGGAGCCCAGCAGCTGACTCACATCGTTTATCAGAAAATAGAACTGAGAAATTATCAGGAAAATTGCGACTTACACAGCACTAGCAGCCAACACCCTGTGGGATCAAAGCAGACGTCGTGGATGACCCTCGCCGATTTGCTGAACCACGAGATGAGTTTGAGGACCGTCGAGCCACCGTCGTTCGTGTACCGCAGGAGGATCTCATTGTCCATGGAGACCACGCAGAGCACCTGCTTCTTGGGATCGTACTCTGTGATCGCGGACAGTTTGCAGTGGAAGTTATTTATCAGTGGCTTAAGACGAAATATGTTTGCATGGCGTAGCGACGACATCTTTTTTCGACAAACTTACGTCGTCTTATTTTATAACAATAGGATTTAAAATTAGACACTCCTCCGCCCGAAAGCCACAAGGAGACAATTTCGTTTCGAGAAAATCTTCCGGCCTGTCGTGTACTATTGCTTTAATTTGGATCTCTTGCGCCCCATCATTTAACTACCAACTTCGTATTGATAGTATTGCACTTAACTCGCGAATTTTTCCGCAGATGAACCAACAATTTTCATAGGATTTTATCAATACACTTTACGCCAAAATATGTCAAACGCCACCCGAACGTCAAAATATCCTCCTTCAGTGTGTCAGCGCTCCGTCGGCCTACTGCGGAATTTGTGAGAACTAAATGGATGACTAAACGGCCGTTAAAAAATTTTTCAGATGCAAGCTCCATTCCAAGGAACGTAAAAACTAATTTGGACTAAAAATATAAATTATGTGTAGCATAAAAAATATAAATAAAATACAATTTTTAAATTATAAATTAGCTAAAAGTTTCTTAACATTTTTAGCCCCTAAAGCTCTTTTGGAAGGGAGCTTATTGAAATTGAAATATCTCTAATTCGGAGTTATCAGTTGCACGAACCTTGTTCACTTGCTGTCCGATTTTCCGTGAGAACACCGCAAGGGTTTTTATTCAATCAAAATTTCCCCAAAACAAAAATATGCCAATCGCACAAATCAGGGCTTTAATATTTTAGACTATTACAAAAAAATATAATTTAACCCTTAACCACCTACCACATATTTCCGTCCCTTAACCACCTACGTGCGGTCCTGGAGACCGCTCATCAGGATGAGTACTTTAAATTCGGGTTCTACGGTATTAACGAAATATTAAAATGAATAAAATACTTGTTTATACTCTAGAGTTCTAGAGCTTTATTTTAGAGCCTCAAATAACATAAACTACAATAAAATCTCGAGATATTCTATAGACGCACTTTGTCCCACGACACGCACATGCCGAAATATTTGGATTCGAAAATACGTTGGGGTCTCAGTGACCGGTAGTAGGATGGTTAAGGGTTAATGTTACTTTTCCTATGGTTTCATATCTCTGGGCACTTTCACCCTGCGCAGTGGAACACAGCTATTTGCTGATCTCTTTTAAAAGTAAAGTTGTGCACTGCATTTAATTGTTATTTTAACAGTAGAAGAAGTATGTTCATATATGTTATACATACATTATGTCGTTTTTTACTTTAAGTAAATATTTTAAGCCGAAAAAGCAACTATAATTTGTATAAATCTTATGAAACCGTAAAAAAAAATAACTTAGAACTATAAATAGATATAACTATAACTGTGCGAAATTTGGATTCTTATCGTTTGGGGGAAAACAAATTCAAATTTAATTAATCTCTTTCTATTGTTAATAATTCCTCGCTTTAACATTATTTGGAATGAGAGTGGGCTTTAAATCCGTTTGCAAATAAATTGATGTTTCAGTTCTTCTATGATTTCCTAAGGTCTTTAAGCTAAGCTGGAGTTAGACCTTGCTTTAAATTTCATCCTTACCTTTATTATTCAATTTATTTTAAGATTCGCCTCGCCTCGAAAACCAGACTTTTATACCTACATAATGTAGATACATCTTAGCAATCAAAGTGAATCATTTGCGATGGATTTGTTCTAACGGCTCTAATATGTGCATATATGTATACATATGCATATATTTGAGTGGTCCAATAAGATACAAGTAAACCATATCTCTATAACAAAATTTTAGAACATTAAGTTCAAAAATCGCATCAGCGGAGAGCTCCATGTGAAAATGCATGAAAAATAATTAAATAAAGAAATTAATACAAATTTTATGAAATAAAAGAAATAAAGAAATAAAAAATAAAATGTATAACCCAAATTTCCTTATTCTGCCACTTCTTACTTTCAGACCAAACGAACGTTGCACTTATTAAAATTCATTTACCGCATGCCTTGGTTGGTCTTAATCTTAAACGGCTTGTCTTAACATTAATATTCGCTGCAGATACAAATTCGCTGAAAACCGATGCTCGGCGAGCAAATATTTAAGTGCGGTTCAGAAAGTTCGCGCGACTAATCGATTTTCGCACTTCATTAAGTTGGACAATATTTTTCACATACTCGCGACCCAACAGGTTTTCACATGACTGGTGGAGTCTGATCCTAAAATGGGTCTTTTTGGGTGCTCTAGACACGGAGTTGGTGTCTGCTAGTTGCTTTTTAATAAATGTATAATTGTAAAATAATTAGTGGTTGAAGAGACTGCGTATCTATTCGTTTAAAATTATAGTAGCTCAAAAATTTCTGAAAAGAAAATTTATGAAAAATCTTATGAGAAGTGTTTCCTGAAAAATGCTAAAACGAACTTTGACCTCAACGAAACCATATGATTTTACTCATCAAGACTTATTGTATCAGGAAATTTTGCACTGAATTGAAATTTGTGAACATATCAATTTTTATTTTGCAAAAGTAAACTGCTTAACTTTGAGTTAAAAACAATACCAAAGTTTATCTGGTTCAGTTCAAGGCTTGAAGATTATTAGATGGATAAATATCATCATCAATTTTTTTCATTTTTATCAAATTTTATATTTTTCGCAGATATGTATAATGTATGATGGCGTTTTAAAGTTCAATCCAATGCAAAAATTACTATCCAACCTGAATCAGATACATAGGAAAATAAAAAAATTGCAGCTACTATGCTAAACAAATTTATTCGCTGGTGTGGATCTTTTTCATCAAGTCCTGATCCAGGAAAGTATTCGCTCTTTTATTATCTATAAATTAATTTTATTACTCTTATTATTGTTTTGAATGCAATTTTCCAGTCTTTTAACTACCTATGTACTTGAAAAAGTTTTTGAAATAACATAATACGATAATACCAAAGAGTCTATTCAGACCATAAAAAGGTCATTATTTGGGGGTCTTGTGTGGGGTTTATGAACGAATTGAATATGTATAATTATAGATTACACAACAAACAAAGAAAAATATTTTTTTTAGAGTCTCGGTTTAATTCATAATTATTTTATTTGTCATGACGTATCAAAATAATGAAAAAAATACCCACACCCTCCGTAAAGTTTGCTTTTATAATGTTAGTAGCAAAAATTCAGATTTTGAAAACCGTATTTTGACCAGTTTTGACTAATCAGTAAAAACTAAAGGTTCTTCACACAAGTTTAAAATTTTACAAATGAAAGCCGAAGTCCTAGTCTAGGAATATCAAGCTTCATTTATCTTAATATCTAATTTTAAACATCATCAAATTAATCCATACCTTCGAAATTTTTTAGAAGTCTTTTGTGTTTTTATATAATAGTTTAAGATTTAAGCTTTTATTTATGTCATTTAGCTTCTAGAACAATTTGTTATTTTTTAATAATTTTTTATTTATTTTCGAATTTGTAATCTACGGAAAAAAATCCTATAGAAATGATCTGCTATTTGTACAGACTCAAATTTGGTATTGTCCTGTGTTATTTGTAGATAAGAATAAGTTAAGAGTTTTAATTTAGATCTCTGAAGTGAAGCTGGCAGCAATTTATTTACCCCGTTGAGCAGACTCAATACTGCATTATCCACACTAAAAAAAAAGTTAGTTTAGTAGACATTTGAGTCACAATTCGTAAAGAGCCTTAATTAAAGGCGGGAGAGCGGTGCGGAAATGCGGTAACGGGAATAAATTTTAATATTTGACAGAATCGAGTTTCTTCCATTCGTTCTTTTCTCGGTGCGGTAAGAGAAAGGAGGTCCGTGTGCCGCGATGTGGGAACCGAATCGACAGTAATAATTATCACCTGAGACGTAGGTGTAGAGCTAACACTGCGAGTGCGGACCTCTTCGCGGGCGAGTGAATGAATGAGGTGAGAAAAAAAGGATCTCGATAAAGAATCTGCGCCTTGAATAATTTCGTTCGATTCTCAAGGGAGGACGATGCAAGTGCCGACTTCTGCCCCTGAATCCGGAGTCCGGGAAAGGATCCGTCGTCCGCCGCGCTCGCCGCGCCCGCCGTCTTATTCCTCGTCGTATTAACGCAATGAGGCGATGGGTGGTGCCCCAAGTTTATCCACATCTGGGGAGCTCCATGCAGACCTTGGCACCGAGATAAATATCGGTCCGGGAAAAGTGCACGTTCGAAATTTTAATAATATACATTAGCGAGGATGGCCGGGATCCCATTGGTGTATAGGTGCATTTCGCGCGGTACAAATTGCGGCCCCGGCCATAGTCCAGGCCGGGGCTCCGCGGCTGTGTGGTGGAGGCGCTGCGGGCATTAACTGAAATTCCCATTTGTTGGGCCGCTAATGTGTGTATTACGAGCGATATAAGCGAAAACCGACGGACGACGGGAAGAAACTGCAAAAGGAGGTGGGTACCTTAACTGGGTTTTCATTAGATACATACCTCAAGAATATCGTGGGCACAACCATGGCACAAGTTGACTGAATGGGTAAGCCAATTTTTCGCTAAGATACTTCTTGTTTTCCCTGCGAGGCCTTGTTATCTGAACGGCTGTTTTAAGGTATACTGGAAAGTGGGATGGAACTCAATTTGCTGTTATTACAAGAATTTTATGGCCGCCCTTAATGAGATTCATGAGATTGAAGTACTTCTTGGGCTTGCTGGTGATGCACTGATCAAGATTGAGGGGATATATCGGTTTTGGAGCGTTATCGATTACAGCTGGCATTATATCTGAGATTAACGAGCCATAAAAAATGTGTTCTGAACGCATCTTTACCAAACAGAAGTAGTGGTTCCGCATATTAATGACCTTCTTTTCACAAATTTACTCATATTAAATTTCGAGCGGAACGCGACCATATCGGGGTAACAAGATTCTTGATTAGTTGGCTAGAGTGCGTTAGACCTTTTCTTTAATAATATAGGGAAAAAAGTTAGATTACTTTAAAACGAAGTGAAGACAAACTTACTTCGAAATTTTGAGTTACCTGCCATAAGGAGCTTCATCGGACAAGGTGATGAAGTTGGTAACCATATGACCATGAGTCCTTTAGAATTATTGTCCAGCCATCCCACATCAGATGGAAAAATTCCTTCTTTTGTGCATTAGAGCGATTCAAATTTCCTCCGAATTGAATATATATTATTATTATTATTAATTTTTATTACGTATTTAAGAGATATTAATTCTTATTGAGGAATCAACTGAGAAGGAATCAGAGATTTTGCTATGTTTGGTCATACATACATATACATACATATTTGGGTTTTATAGTTATAGAATATTTATTTTTTATATTATCTGTATAGCCATTCATATTTATATAGGAATCTTTTCAGTTTTGAAATCTTCAAATCTGGGAATGTTTGGATGTTTCGATTAATACTTTGAATATAAAAGTTATAATAAGTTAATACAGTTGTAAACGATTTATTTACATATAATAAAACTCCATTTTATAGGAAGTTAAAACTGACTTCCTTCACTAGAGAAGTATATTTAATTTTTAAGTCAAGTCTGAATAGTGTCCGAAGCAAAGAAAACTTAAACTAAAGCAGAAAGGAAAAGATGAAATGATGCTTTGGCACCTTCGGCAAAATGATGTTGTTGAAGCGGTCCCGGATGATGTCCGGATGCGAAAATTTCTTGGCTTATGCAATTATGTAATATCGTACATTATGCGTTACCTCACAGGCACCAAGTCAGTGCATGATCGATTTTTTATGATAATATGCTAACACTGAACAAGATGTGAACATAAGCGAAAATTGCCATCGACATTCCGCGGAGGAGGTCATAGCAAGATGTGTTCGCATCTTAAACTGAAGACACATGAGAGGAATATGCAAATCTTCAGAGAATCTTTTCCGGCGATATTTGCTCTGGTGCATATTAACTGTGCAAGTGGGGCGTACTTAAAATAATGTGGCCACTTAACAGGCCGTCACAGCGATTCGATCGGACTAAAAAGATGTCGTTGGTTTTGTTTTACACCCGTAGATATTTTAAAGAGCATAACCGAGTAAGAAAAAATTCAAAAACCACAGCAAGGAAGTGATTTACCCTATAAAAGTTCATTGTACGTAATTGTTGCGATCGAGTGATAGTAAGAGCTTAGGGCAGTCTAAGTGTTAAATTAGCTGCTCCAAGGAGGCGAATCGAAAAAGCTCGTTTTATGAGAAGTGCCTCGAGAGCTGCAAAAGTGGCACGTCGCGTCGCACGCCGCCGCACGCCGCGCGCAGCTCGCGAAGGCGAACTTCTTCGAAGGCGCAAGTTATTTGTATGGGAAACAAACCCCGAGCTGCCAAGAAACGATTAACCCGCCCACTTTGACAGGCGAATTTTCCAGCAAATGAGCATGATCGTGCTAATTGCAGATCTTTGTGAAAATCCGGAGCTCGAATCCGATAAATGAGTGTATGGGTACCACGTTCTGATCCAGGGATAAATCTTCGCGCCGAGGTACTCATAATTGTTCTGCGGCTGACCGCAAAAGTAGGAGTACCCGATGCCCGGCCAGATTTAATGTATTCACATTTTATATAAATAATAACACCATAAAACACATAACGGCGTGATTCCATCCAGATTTGGATCTCGCGCGGGCTGGATCGAGTAACAAGCCGGTAGGTCAGTGCTGCTATGATTTTCTCACAATCTCGCTCAGGTCGATGGAAAAATAAATTTAAATTTAAAGGAGGCAATCACTATTATTAAAGCCATAAACTTGACTAAATTTGCCGTCGATATTGTTTATCCACGCCGTGATAGTAAAAGGCATTAAAAGGAGGAAACCCGAGAGCACCGGCCGGGGGAATAGTGCGCAGCGCAAAAGGATGAATTTATCCAAAATGAAAAAAATATAAAAAAAAAAAAAAATCGAAGGAATTCTCCTCCGCGGATCGCTGGCCTGCTTAGCCCTTGGCCCTATCCAACTCCAACTCAAATAAGAAGAGGTCGACGAGCGGATCAGCTCCGATCGCATATTTGTATTTTGCACACGATCGCGGATTACATTAAATCTTAAACTTGTTATTAGTAGCGGAATAAAGAAAAGGCCATTTGGTACACTCTTGAAGGTAATATTTTATAAACTAACGATTCACTTGAGGCTTGGGGCGGATCCAATCGTTGCGGAGGATATCCGCGGCAAAATGCGTTACCGGCTCTCGGATCGGTGGTACCGCGAAGTTGCCGCCGATATGAATCTCGGACCCTCAACTGAATCCTTTCGAGAATTTCACAAATAATTCGAAATATTCTGGGCATCTTCGTTTCGGGAGCACAAAACATTTTCAGTAAATTGGATGAAGCGCAAAAATGAATGTTCGGTTCAACCGTTTGGTCAATGTGAATCAGACCAACTGGAGCAAATTGCACATTTTCCAGGTTAATTGCCTGCACCTGCTTTGCTATGGCGTTCTACCCTTCAAAATTGCAATTAAAAAACCAACCAAAATTAAAGAGAAAAGGTATCTCCATATATATTTTTAAAAAAGGCAGTATACAGTATAGGTATACATGAATATAGAAATTTTCAGTTTAGAATGATTAAAATTATATTTTACAAGCACCTCATTATTATTTTGTTTAGTGTAATCAGGTATACGTTAAAATTGAATTCTTTCATTCTATCAGCAAGTCTACCAACAATAAATTTTTACTTTTGCTGAAAACTATTCAGTGAGTCTTCGTAACCTTTGTTTTTGTTTCATTGAAAAATTATAAATTCATAGATAATTTTTCAATTTAAAGCTAAAATATGTCATTCTTAAATAGAAAAGTGAATAGATAGATAAAATTCATAATTCGATTTATTGTCAAAATTCCGAAAAGATATCAGACTTCCTTCTTTTTATGCCGAATTAACAGAATTTTGTCAGTTGTGAATGCGTTCATAGAATTTAACCCTATGATTAATGTTTGGCGCTTTAAAGAAATGATCACTTTATGGTCATTACGAGCAGTATTCACTGCAGAACAAAATTGCACTTAATTTTATGAATGTCTATTAAAATATTTTAATTTTTAGGGATTTCCAAACTGAAAGGAAAATAAGTTTTAGTAGAATAAAAGTAAATGTATTTGAATATCATCAATTCCATAATTTGTACAAAAATGTCTTTAAATCGAATTGCAATTTTTGAACTATTCTCTATACAAAGTTTCAACGGAAGTCTCTTTATCTACAATAATTCTTGCCTTCAGGTGTGGTAGAGTATACATGAATAATAAATACCCTTTTTTTAGAAATCTCCATTCCAAAATATGCCAAGGGTCAAATATACCGCTGTCGAACTATAAAATAAAACCTACCATCGAATATCCCACCGTAAATCCTTTGAAAATTTATATTTTCCCAATAAGATAAAGTCAGACGGGCCACTTCCTTAATGATACACGCGCGTTCACCCGTGAATCTGTTTGCGGCAGCCATTAATTGCCCTGTCCTTTGGCTGCGCAAATATTGCACGGAGAAGCAATTAAACCAAAAAATGAATCAAATTTCCACTCAAACAAATTCCAAAATTACTACTCTCTGCCGACCAACCGTATATAGAGCATTCGTATACCTGGTGCCTCGATCCGGGAAATCCAGGAAAGAGAGCACCAGGATAATCCTAAAGTAGTAAAGCCATAGAAGAAATACTCATAAATAACGTCCATAAATCGGACTGGGCTAAAAATTCAGTATTTATAGCCAAGTGATAAAAATGAGATTTATTAACATTCCAGTGGTGTTTTTATCCCCCGGTGCGGGGACAAAGTAGCCTTTTTCGCCAAAAAATTAGCACGAAACAATTTTTTACTGGATCGGGTGGCTTAATGTCAGTGAAATTTATAACCGAAAGACGTGTGTGCGGATTTGTCCTTGCACATAGAACTGATCCCACACCTACACCTTTCGTTCCCGGGTGGTATGACTTACTACACATCGAGCACAATAGTCGTTTAAATTGATACCCAACGATTTTCAGGATATATCAAGTGACAAACCCCATTCAGATCCGAGGGTATCGAGTTTCTTGGTGGCACCAGCCCACCGTCGCTCGAGGACCAAACCGCCCCGATTTCCCACTTTAGAGTGTGACCTAATTGAACTTCCTGGATGCTGTCTTCTGAAGTCACGTGGCGTTACATCCTGACAACAAAGACCGCACGCAGTTCTATTGATCTGCTTCAAGACAGGAATTAGCTGACATTTGCGTGTGCTTGTTATTTTTTTATTATACTCGTATTTAGAACAAGCCGATCATATAGACATAAATTCTTAATTCTACAGTATAAACCCAAAAAGTCAGCTTTAACTAACATTCTGAAGCAAGGAGTATCAACCCCACCTATGGCTCCAAAACTCCTTGCGATTTTTACAAATTTCTATCCATCCATTCGCTTGGCATAAAGTAAAATCCCATTCAACCAGGTACATTAAATCGTTCTCGAATGGCAGGAGAGTGTTAAGATCCCAGGGCCATTTGCTCGACTTTTCCTGCAGCTATCGAGGGAAGTCCCACTATATTCGATCTAAATGTACATTATCAAATAATAAAAATTTTATTACACCTCACTGGTACCCGGCAAACTGCAGTGCTGGCAGTTTTTCAGCTAGAGCACGGGGGATTTATTGAACAACTTCTTTTTACGATTGCGTTATCGAAATACTAATTACTGTCTGGGGGTCTGCAGTTTTCCTGGTGAAATATTTTTATTTTTGTCCGCTTCATTCGGATTAATTTTACTCGGAGGATTAATATAGAAAAATTGGGAGAGAATGGCCGCCGAACTACTTATCAATTGCATTTGGGACACACCAAAATTCAGCGAAAAGTGTCGGCCCTTTATGGCAGTTGTTGTCAGTGCCAACGAATTTGTTGATTTTTTCACCATTTCCCTGTTCACAGCCCATTTTTAGCGGCTTCTCTCTCTAGGATCAAATATGAAGTAATTGCCCGAAGTTTTTTTTTTTTTTACTTTTAAATATAATGGCTATAAATTTTCGAAGTTTCTTCAGATATTTGCCATTTTTTAATATCGTATATACATACATAGTTTGAAAGAGTGGTTTTCTTCTAATTTTAAAATTCAAATCCATTTGCATTTCAGGAAATTAATCAATACAAAGCATTTTAATCATATCAGTATATAAAATGGGACCAATAAGAACAGTTTTATTATAAGAAACTGAGCAGACCAAGTTAAATAAAATAAATGATTACTGTGAAAATCACAGAGGTATTTGACAGACCCAAAATTCTTTTAAGTTATTTAGATTTAGGTCCTACAACTTACCAATTTAGTATTTATATTCTAGCAATGCTACCATTAAAAAATTGGACCTTGAATTGGGAGTTTTAGAGGTGTGATATGATTGAATATTCTTTTTTCTAGTATCATGATTATGATGATAAGTTTTTATTTATCTAACTAAGTTTACTATATACAGCATTAGTTATTTATGCTATTGGTGACTTTACATTTTTAAAAAATTATATGCTTAATTTAACTGAATTTTATATAGGTATATTATTATATTTTTTTATATTTGAATTTAAGTGCAGAACGCTTTTGCCTGTTTTGTTTTCGTCCAAGAGTAGTAGGTACCTAATGCCAACAAAAATTTTTCATAAAAATTAAAAAAAAATTATCAAATCTGTGAGAGTTTTTAAAACGTTTTCTAATTAGGTACGTGAGGCTGTAGGTACACGTACTTGCGTAACGCACGTCATTGCAAATTCATGACTTGAGCCTTACCTGAGGGTCCGCGCCCTCTCGGGACGGTACCCCGGCTAAGTGTTGCTCGAGAAATGCAGCGATTGGGCCGCCCGCCCGGCCGTTGGTGCAGGGACGAGTATCCGGCGTCGATCCATCAAGCCAAGTCAGAAGTCAGTATAAACGAGCTTTAAATTGGCTTCAATCAGATCAATCACGGACGCTGTGTAAACATAATTAACGTGAATATTAAATAATTACAGCAATCGATCGTTTTATCGCCGGGTATCATGCGCATAATCTACGCATATATGAATACTAATTATGAGTGCGAGCAGTGGCCGCCCCGCAGACCTTCCGCAGACTGCACAGGCACATCCACTCGCACGCCGGAGTCAATTTGCATATCAAATGATTAAATTTGTAGGAAATGATAAGTGACTCCCGATGAGCATAGTGTTTGTGCCCGACTGCCGCTGTGTGCTGGGTTGACATAGAACTTTTGACTTGGCGCACTCTGAACGCCACCCAGCTCAGCAGACCCACCCCCGGAGTGAGCCGGCCCGATTTTTGGGGGATGAGTCCCCTAATCTGATGCATAGCTAAGGATCTGTAAACAGAGGATTATGTTGGGAACGGTTCAGCCCGCCTTGGGCACTGTGGCAGTATGTTTGCATAATCGCCTCGGATCTCGGTGCAGGGGAGGAACATGGAAATCAAAGCAGATTTGGAACCATGTAAGTGAATCGTCGGGCTGTTTCCGGACTAATGCAGGTGTCAGGAGTCTTGAACATTATAAATTCCATGAATTAAGGCCACCTCTATGGGGCTGGTAAGATTAGCGTCTTCGTAAAATATTTCCATAGTGCAAGTCGTCCGGAACAATTCACTTCTTGCAACAACCTCTCAACAATTTTCTTCTCTACATGCCCTCCCTAGAATACATGTAGCCACCCTCAAGATTTCTTTTAAAAAAGTAACTATAAAAACAATTTGAATTATTTCGGTGATAAGAAGTTATAAGTTGAATTTTATTAACCCTATATAAATACCCTCTTTTCTCTTGTCTCCAAACTATACCGGGGAGTTGACTGACACCCCAAAAGGCCTGGTTGGCCTTTTTGGTTTCAAGATTTTTATCAACAACAAACATAACATATTTAATTATAGCTCATGGAAGAAAGAATTATAGTAAACCTTTCAGGATTTTCTTTCGGGATTAAAACAGTTTGTTTTCGAAATGGAAAGCAATTATTGCAGTATTGATTATACCTAATACTGGTATTTGGTTTAAAAACTGATTGCAGTTTTTTATCCTCCATGAGAAGGAAGTTCATGATATACTCGTACCTATGTATATGCATTCTCGAAATAAAATCTTTTATAATGTTGTTTTTACAGTATTTTATAGAATTAGTATTAATTATTATATTCTTTATTTTGAAATTATAGTTGAAAAAATGTTTAAATTGATAACCCACTTGAGGGGTTTATGAATATAAAATTTAATAAAATTTATTTAAATGATATAATATAGTACCTACTATGTATATGTAGGGTTTTTAGATGCTATACTTGGGTACTCCTAATCTCAATTAAGTATTTGTGAACTCGAATTCAAAGATCTGAGTTGGAGTCAATTTTATTTTATTTTATCAATTAAAGAGTATTTGAGTATTCGAGTTTGGAAGTAGGTATTCAAGTACTTGAGTATTTAATTCCTAATTAACGCATTAAGACGTAAAAATACAAATGAATTAATTGTGGGTTTCAAATAAGTAAATAAAGACTTTCCAGCAAAAGCCACAAGAATGAAGAAAATTTCGTGAATTTTATAGTTTTTAGACGTTAATACTCGAATACTCCTTAATTTAGTACTAACTCAATTATTTATTTATTCCAGTTTTCCCAAATATTTGAGTACTCGTGTACTCAAAACCCAAAACTCTTCTACTCAAACTGTAGTAACTGAGCAATTTTTAAGTAATTTAGGTATTTTGATTCTATTTTGAACTAAGCTTTCCGAACCACATCCTCCGCGGAAAAAGTAATTCAGGATATTTGAGGTGCAGAGTAATGTCTATTCTAAAAAAAAAAAATAAAGGAGCTAGAAATAAGAATAAAAAATGCCTCGGAGTCCATAAATCAGAAAGTTGGCAAAGAACTGCAAAATTTAGGCACAACTTAGCCATTTGCTTGGTTGACTGCGAAACCCTGCTGCCACTACGCCACCAAAAGCGAACCCATTCAGAAACGGTGGAGGTTTTGCCGGGGTTCCGTGCTCCTTGCAAGTTATACATATATTGTCATAAAAGGAAAAACTTTGGGAAATGCAGCGAGATAAGCTCGTTGGCTGTTAGAAAAACCAACCCCTGAAATGCTGATCCCTTTTTCGTATTTCGTTTATTTTTTACGATTCTGTTCCACTCGGTTTTATTTGTTCCATTCTGGGATCCACCAAGATTTATGGCTCCTTCTGCCGCTTGAATGTATGGGGAGTGTGTTTTATTCCACCCAGAAAAGGTACAGATAGTCGGAGGGTAAACTCCATGACAAGGACGCCGAATTATGGAATGATACTGTCTTCTTAAGCAGGATTTATGTGAAAAGTGTGTATGTCCAGTGTTCGCATAAATATCATCGCAATGAGATAAATGCGATTCCAATGGGATTTTATGTCTTATGCGAATCAGAAAAGGAATTTTTCTCGGGCAAAGTGACCAATGGGAATAGAGGGAGTGGATCCCGCAGCTGGATAGTAATAAAATTCCCTGGAAAACTTAGCCAAATGGAATTGCGGGTTTGGGGATATTTTATAGGTTGGGATGGGATTGCAATTTATACTCTTTTCGAATCGTAGGTTCACTGAGTTTAATGCTAAGAAAACTTCAATAATAAGGGAGACAGTGGATTTTAAATTGGGACTCAATATTTTATTACATTTTAAGAAATTGGAAATCAACGAAGCAAAGCAAACACCGAGAAATAAAATAAATATTATACTTTAGTTGGAAGTTTTAAATTTTTAATGTTATATACATTTGCATTAGCCGTAAAAAATTCTCTTCTGGGCAATTTTATTAAAAATCAAATAAGTTTCGGTGCATTTGTTTCCAAAACGATTAAAATATCGTTTTACCAAATCTTCCGATTTGTGTTTATGATTATAAGAAGCAAGCATCTAGCTGGCGTAGTTTTTGCACTCATCTCGTTGTGAACTCATAAACAAATGGTTGCTCGTAAGAAGAGTGCAATTTGTAAATTGTTCTTGAAATCTGTCCCCAAAACGATCAGCTCAGCTACCGCTCTCCACATTCGACCCTGTATTTTATTAGATTCGAGCGATAAGAGAATCCAACTGATTTATCAACTAACCTTTAGCACTCATCTTTGATTCTCTCAATGAATTGAACGAGTGATTTGATTACGCAAAGTTCCAAGAAAGCCCAAATTCAGCGCGATTTGAGAGCGTTTTTAGAGTAAAATAAAAATTGTGCAGAAATCGCAAAACAACATCTTCGCTTTATATATGCACTTGGTGAGACCGCCTGGTCAGTCACTTGCGAATCGGCCGCTATAATTGAAATCAGAGCTTATTATTTTGTCAGTGCGAAATGTGTCCCAACGTTAAGATGCTGATATTAACGTGGTTGAGTTTAATGTGTCTCGCGAAATTCGCTGATAACGCTCCTGCGTACGGACTAGACGAACAATGCGTAAGCGAAGACTCCAAGTTGTGCTTGATTAGCAACCTCAGTCGAAATAACTCGATTAATTTTGGTCCCAACACACTGGGACAAAACCTGGAAGTGATAATAATCAAAAATAGCTCTCTACCGACCATACCTCCGGTATTTGGCGGTCATAATAAAATTCAGGTGTTCGTAATGAAACGGTGCGATTTACGGATAGTGCAACAGACGGAATTTGAACAAGCCCGATCATTAATGACCCTTGTGCTCCAGGATAACTCCATCGAGGAATTAACTGAAAAAGTGTTTTATTCGTTGATAAAATTGGAGGAGCTCCATTTGAACCACAACTTCCTGTTTAACCTTCATTCAAACACATTTTCTGGGTTGGCAAAACTGAAATACTTGGATTTAAGTCATAATAAAATCCGCCAAATTCCCTTTCACCTTTTCGGGAACCTATTTTCACTGCAGTATATTGATTTGCAGTACAACCAAATTGAGAAGATTGAAAATGACATCTTCGAGCACAATCGGAATTTACAGACGATACTACTGAACAACAACCGAATCATAGTGTTCGAAAGTAACAGCTTCAGACAACTGCCCAGTCTACATTTTCTGGATGTATCCAATAATCCGATCGACAAAGTCTACCTTCATTCTGTAAATGAGCTTCGTGCTAACAACATCGCACTGAAAGAGCTCCATATCAACGGAAGTGTCACCTATTTATCAGCGAACAACAATAATTTGAAAAATCTCGATATATTGAAGTGGAATTTAATAACAAAGTTGGAGCTCCACAATAACTTTGTTACGTCTCTATCGGATTTGGGCTGTATGAGGAATCTAGCCGAACTAGACCTGTCACACAATCCGTTGGAGAGTCTGGACGTGATCTCAATGTCTCACTTATCGAACTTGGTGAAGTTGAATTTATCTGCAACGTACTTAAGGAATTTCACAACTAGCACCTTTATATTCCAAGAAAAATTGATCGAACTTGATCTTTCCCACAACCATCTTCTCTCACTTGACTTAAATATATTTCGTCCATTAAAGAACTTGCGGGTGTTGTATATCGACACCCACAATCTTTATGAATTTGATTACAAACTCCTGAAGCATGCACTCCCTCGCCTGGAGTTGATTGTTCTTCAAAAGCGTGGAATAAGTTGTGTTCGTCTGTCTGAAATTGTTGACTATTTTCGAAGACACCACGTAAATGTAACACCTGGAATTCATGTGGATTGCAAACATAAATCTACCGATTCGGACATCAAATCAAACTCATCTGGTCAACCTGAGCATTCCCACACAATTGGAGTTGTAACCGAAATTAGCTCAAAAAAAAATCTTAACAATTCTGTCATAATTTTAGGTATTATAGTTTTTATCTTAGTAATCGTCCTTGTGGGCATTATTTTTAAATATCGAGGATTTTCTAAATGCGATCTGCCACTCGGCCGTATCAAGGCACAAAGGCCCACTCGACTGGAAGAGGAATCAAACTCTCTGTAAAGTTTTGTAGGATAATTTTTGAATTGTAAATATATGATGTGCATATGCCTCGTTATCAATAAATTATAATTGCCTAATTTTAAGCGATAATACCCGGCTTTCCCTAGTTTTTCTTGATCTAACAAAGCGCCAGAGGTTATCACACGATGGTATTGGAACGCTACCAGAGCTAATGTAATGTTATTAGACCGTAAACAAAATTGAATATATATTGATTTGATGTCATTAAACAATTACATATACATATTTTAAATTGTTTAAGGCTTTTGCAACTATCTCACCAGTGTGAATTGTTTGTTGTTATGTTAGGTGATATTCTTATAAGGGATTCCCAAATTGTGACTGTATGATCTAGTTAATTATTCCATTAGTTTTGCTTAATTTATAATGTTTATTATTGTCGAGAATATTTTTGCCATTGACCAAAAATTATCGGAGTATAAAAACAATATATGTACTTCAATACCTATAACAAAAAGTAATAGTAAGTAAAATTTTTGTTATTAATTATCTTCTATATGCGATCTGAAAATATTTCGTGCAATTCATTGTGATGGCGACGCTGCAATGTTTTAGAATAAGACCTAATCGGTAATCTTGTTGCAATACTAAGCTGCAATAAATCTTAAAAGCTATAGCGAGTTTCATACTTTACCTCGGTTTGTTTTGGTATAGAAAGTGTAACTATAACTATTAAATTTATATTCCACTGTACATACAATTTATGTACATATATATAGGAAACTGGAATACTGTTCACTAGTGAAGTCTCCTCACTATCAAAATAAAATCGATATAATTGCACTATGAAAGTTTTCTTGTAGTTTTTTTCGTAGATTTACAAACCTCATATTTTATACCTCGATAGCCTCTCTATCCTCAACTTTTTTGATGAATGTTACTTTATTGTATATGACAATGCCAATGAATCTTGCATGCATCTCTAATTGAAACAAATTCTGTTTATATGAAAATAAACAATCTGAAATTTTAAGTATATTGTTATTTCGAAATTAAAATTGCCGGAACGTTAAATAATAGAAAGACAAATGCTAAAGCTGAGCTAAAAAATTCATGAATTCGTGGGACAAAATTGTATACATTTGAAATAATAAAAGTTTACAAACTAAATAAAATTCCGCAGCTTTTGTCGTATGCAAGAATAGCTTTAGTTTTGTCACTTTGTTTTCAAGAAAATAATTTTTTTTTTAAATATTTATTTGCTTATGCTAGTTGAATGATCTTTGGATTCTAGCACTAAATTGTATGATTTCTATTTTCAATATTTGTAAAGTTGAATTGGAATAAATAATAATTGAATTAAATAAAAAAAAATTTAAAATCTTTCTACGCAAAAGTTTGAAACAAGCATAATATATTATAGGGAAAGGTCAAACTGATTCAATTATAAAGGATAGATTAAAAATGGCTGTAGTCGGAGGAGTTCTTTTAGATTCGTAGATTTTTGTTTTCGTAATTTCATAAAGAGTAATGTTTTCTAGAAGATTTAAAAAATATTTTGATACTTCTTTTATATAATAATAAAGTAGGAGTTTGTTCTTCGTTAGATAAAAGAAATTTTCGTTTGAGAGCTGTGGTAAATCATTTGAAATAAAATGCATTATAGAACGATGGAATTGAGGAGTTTCACAGGACTAAAAAGTAGATGTAAATATTTACAATTAGTAGGGAAATTAATTTATGTTTTTCTCTTTACATTAAATCCTTTCCTGTGCAAGAAAGGAATCACGCGAGTGTGCAGAAGATAATCACCACAAGTTCCGGTGCGATTCATCTTGCTTCAAACTCAATTTTCGAGTTTAGGTCCTGAAGCTGTGCATGGGGCTGGGCTGGACCGGGGTCGGGTTAAATTGGTTGATTCCCTCAGCTCGAGGGTTTTCCGCAGCCGCTCGGTCTTACACTTTAAGCCGGAGACCGTGTTTTTATCCTTTCAACCACTCGAAAAACAAAGTATGAAAACAAGAGATGCGATGCTGCGATTAGATACCAGCGACCATTTTTGACATAAAAGGAGCTGGACTGCCGCTGCCTGGCTCCTTTACATTGGGCCATTGGGGCGCTGTGGACAAGGAGCCGGCGGAGGATTCGTGGTACTTTTGTCCATGGCGAACCAGATGGAAACGACCACACTTGTCAAAAGCGACCGCATTGATGTCAAACAAAATGAAAAAAATAAACAGAGATATAAAAGCGCCCTGTCAAACACAGATCTCGCCCTTTGCAGATATTGTCTGTGAGACGCTCTTTGAGCAGGACCAACCCCCGTGCGCGCTGCTTGACTCTTTCATCCGCCTGGCCCCAAAATAACTCAGATGGTAGATAATCGAAGTAATTGATATAATTATGCTCTCATTTAGCCGAGAGATTCGCCCGTGCGGGCACACTAGTTAATATCTCAATTACAGATGCGATTAAAATCGCAGCTAACGATTTAATGAAAGGATTAATGCAAATAGCACCCGCTCCCAGTCTTGGGTGGCGCTGCAAGGACCTTGGCGTGGGCGGTCCCGGTCCAAGAACCCGGTTCGACCCGACGTTCGCCAGTTGCACAGGAAGGTGGATGCATGTGGACTGCGAAGGCTTCACAGATGCAGATGCAGATGCACTTATCCTTTTAACGTCGTTAACATGGCTGCAGGGGATGGACGAGATTTGGAGCTTTATCTGAGCGGCTGCGTTATTCCTTTAATTTTCCCATACTGTATAATAAGGGAAATCTTTTGAACGCGTGCCAAACACTTGTTTTGGGATTTTGGTTCAATTTTTAGCAGTATATAAGATTCTTCAAACTGTCGGTTTGTCTGTTACACAAATCTACAAATAGAGGCTTATACCTACCCTTTTTGGGGATATTGTACCGACTTTTTATGTTTTTGGGAAGACCCCACTTTTATTGACTTAATGAATTTTACTTCAATATCACGTCACTTTAATCTCTCATTTTGTTGTATAGAATATATAGAGTATTTCATAACTTATTTACGTAAATTTATAGGTCATTATATAACGTTATGTTGTCATTTCCTTCTGAAAAGTGATTAAGACTGCTAAGAGTAGGTACCTCAACTTTTTAAAATTCAAAAACATTTTGCTTTCCCTAAAAGGTCTGTTAATAAGATTGTCCAAGATGACTTTTTTGAGCAACAGGTAAAGTCACAAGAAATATTCTTGAATAGTTGAATAGATCCATTTTATTTTTATTTTTCAGAGTAAGACAAACCGTAATATCATCTTTCGTTTAGCAGCAATTTTTCGTTTAGAATTTCCAGATCGGCCTACAGGGCATAAGCTTTCAATGTCCGAATATCTGGTCCAGGCATGTTATGTATGAATTCATACGAAACAAAAAATATTTCCTTAATAAAAAAAATTTTCAAATCCTCTTCGTTGAAACCTCATTGTGGCTAATTGAAATCTTTGAGCAGTCTGCAATTTTCATCGTTAGTAGACGGAACTTTTAATAAAATTACCTTTCCGACTGGTTCGGCAGAAGCCGTAAGTCGTAGTCCATTAATTAGCATGTCAAAACACCCTTATGCTTGACCCTAATAATAGACCCCACCCATGGCTGAAAGAGCTTATTGAATCCCCGTGAAAATGGATCATCTGTCGAGGAGCCGCGCTGTGACTTGCACATTTTCTGGATGAGAGCTATTTTGCCATACGGCTGGCTTGGCTAACTACAGAGGGCCAGCCTCACTTAAGACTTAAGACTTAAGACCTCGCTCAAGAATGAGACTGAGGCTGAAGCTGATCAGTCGCCCAGGTCAGATATTGTTTGATCGGCTGCGGCCGGTGTCTTCTTGTCCAGTCGTCGAGACGCGAGCCATCCGGGGCATGGCGACTCCGTTCTTGGACCATTACTAGTTTGCATTAAGTAAATGGATCCTCCGCGGCCCACTTAATTATACCATACTCGATGCGGCGAGTGCTTTTAAGTTTTTTAATAGCTGTTTACATTAGTGGCATGAAACTACTCATTTCGAGCGGCAGCGGTACGGTGCCCGCGGTAACTCGGGATTATTAGACCTGGAAGAGAGTGGTTTCACGCGTTATTTATTTGGGTAATAGATCCCAATTTCATCCCAAGCTAATCTGGGCTTTTTCGAATACAAATTCGGGAGCAGTTCTGGGCCAGTCATTGCGAATTGAGTAATTGACCAAACAAAGAAACAATTTTTCGGTTGTCTCCTCCCTATGTGCCCCCATTTATCTCTGGTCTGTTACACAATCCGAAATTGATATATTCCACCCCCTTGAGTTTCGTGATTTCTATTCTTCAGCACAATGGCAACCTTTAAACCATAAAAAGAAATATTGTGAGAAATTCTAAGATTCTAGGGCTCAAAAAGAGAGTTTTGATTCTTTTGCGACACAAAAGACAAGTCCTAGAAAATGTCACCAATGACTGTTCCCTGCTTTCATATTTGGGTTAAACAGAATGCGTCATAGCCAAAAGGATGCCCCTAAATTGAATTATTAAAGAAGGAGTTAAGAGGTGCGCTCTGGGAAGAAAGAGGCTGCCTCAATAGAGGCGGTAGTGGCTCAAAAAATGATGCGACATTCTGGAGGGACAATGGCCTTTGTCCCTAAAAGTATTCTACTCATCGCTTTTTATTAAGAGATCTTCATCTGACCCTCAAATCCTTTAATCTTAAAACGCAGCTGAATTTCGAGATACTCATTTTTGGATGAAAGTGCACTTCAAATGTTTGTTGTTCTTGGGAGCTGTGATAGCCCTGGAGGTGTTCTTTGAAGTTTGCTGAAGGGCACTGATCCACTGATTCCTTTTCCGGGCAATTTAAGACACTTTGACCCTTAAGAAAGTTATATGTATAGATGTTTTTTGCTAATTTATTCGGATAATTTACTTTAATGCAACTTAGTTGAGCTGACTTATTCCGGTGTTACTGGCAAATATTTCGTTTTAAATAAGCAAATAACTGCTACGCGTTAACGTTCGAGGGAATTCAAAATTAATTTGATTTTTTCCTATTTCCTACAGAAAAAATAGGTCAGCGATATTTTAAACCTACATACCTTTAAACCCGCGTTTTCATGGTTAAGGATTGGTTTAGTAAATTAAGGTTCTTTATTAAAAACATTTTTAAGTTAGCCATCCTTTCAAAAAAGCACATAATTTAAAGGGCTTTTCTACTTTGAAAATATTACAAGATAATAAGGGAACCATGAATTCCGTCTTAACTTTCTCGAAGAAGTGTTTTCTGGGTAATAAATAAGTGTAGAATAGTGTAGAGTACCTTTTTTTTGTCTTTGTTTCTTTGCTTATTAGCATATACATATTATTTTGTTCCCAAAAACCTTTCTTGATGCAAATATATCATCTGTAGATTTGTATTTAGACAAAAGTTTTATGAAACTCGTTTTATTATGACTTTGTGTAGGTATGATAAGTATCACTTTTCGAGTTCCTAGTGATGAGTGTATATTTTACAAAAATGTGTATTTCGATTTTACGTTAGCCATTCTTTGACTTGTGCAGAATATGAAAGGAGCTTAGGCTTAATCCCCGTGAATCACAATCTTTCTCGCTTGAGTTCAGGGGCGCGTAACGCATCGTGCGTGCGTTCGCGCAAACTTCACGTAACGATTAGCCGTCGAAAGTAGTTTAACATTTATTAGGGCAGGGAAGGACCAACTGCCCGTCCCCCGACCGGGCTATTGAAAAATAGCAGCAGCACGCGCCGATGGTTATTTAAGATCTTCGCACCCGCTTAAGCGGCCTTACATTTTACATATGTCACCATTATCCTCGTGGGAGTGCGGCTTAACTAAGCGCTCTGAGGGGTGGACGGCATCAAAACCAACCCCGCGCATTTCGGCGCAAAAAGTCGACAAGTCATCCTAGTTAATCCTGGGCGGTGTAAATAATGTGATTAGCACAATGGGAGCCAGTTTGCAGCCCAAGGAGCCGTCGTCGATAAATCATCGTCCCCTAAACACCGCCGAGATTGGCCCCTGGCCGCTTTCTCAAGGGTGCTAAGCATCACGTGAAGTAGAATCAAATCCTCATCGGGATTAGAAATTCCGGGCTCGATGTAAGCCTGCCGGCATTTATCCTGAAATAAGAAATTATGCTTTTATAGCTGAAAATTCATAAGAATTTGCGGGGAGCATTGTGCAGATACAAGCGACAGTATGCCGGCCACTCACGTGGAATTGATTTTATTAACTCCGGAGAGCGTGTGCATCGTACCGCACCACGCCAACCGTGCGATGGGTCCTTTATGAACTGACGACGAATTCATTACCTCCGAGGGTGGCGAATAAATTAATTTACACCAGCCTGAACATTAACAGAAAATTTTAGGGGATCAAAATGTCTGCGTGCACTCCTGCTCGGCGATAAGAAGTTGCCTATTTTCTTAGCTTTGAGGCGTACTTCGCGCAAGATGCTCATATTTTAAAAAAAGTTTCAAACGCTTCATATGCACTTAACAAAAGGCCCAATTTCATGCATTATATTTTTTCACTGTAAAATGGAAAGATAATTTTTGCTAATCCTTAATTAAAATCCAAATATATACTCCCATGTATATACCTACCTTATGTAATTATATCTATAATCTTGTCTCATGCGTATATTTTTTTTTTATATGTATATTGAGAATTAGAATGGCTATAAAATGTGCGAGCATCTATACTTTTTGATTTCTCCATTTTTTTTAATAATTGAATCTTCTCTTCACAAACAGTTTTTAAATTTTAAGTATTTTCAATTCGATTGCTCTTTATTATTTCATGGATTTCGATTCGTGCTTACATATGCAATATTGCAAATGTTCAAGTAACCTTTTCAACTTGGATATAAAATGAATTTGAGGTGAGACCCACTATGCAACTCTATAGAATAAGAAAAAACGAAACATGTATAAATCTTATGTAATTTGTTTTTTTTTTATTTAAATGACAAACCTATAATATTAAGTTTACATATTTTGTTTTATTTGTAATCTTGTTGAGCAATATCTCTAATGTAGGAATATTATGGTACTATTGAGGTGCGGTTTGCTTATAGAGTCGGAAGATAGTCCGCAAAAAAGTAAAAATGTATACAATATTATTTCCTCAAGTTTGAGCTCTTTCGATTTATCTTGAAGAGTATGTTATGGGTTGGGTGATTTTAGGGTATTTTTAATAATTTATTAATTCAAAATGAATAAAAGCTTAAGCTTAGGTATAAAGTGCCATATTTTAGTGTTTCTTTGCAAGGTGCCATATTTTAAATTTTTTTTTGCAAATGTTTCTCAATCTACTATCGCGATTCGTCAAAAGTATAATAAGGTATAACTGATTTGTATGGAAAACAGAATTTGACTCCCGAGATAAGCTACTACTAGTAGGTATAACTTTATTATTTCTTTAATAATAATTTATTGTTTTTCTTTTAAAAACCATTTTGTAAATTTAACTTGCCTTATACTAGCAGTTATAAGACGATTTAGCTGTAATTGAAAAACAATGTTTAAAGCAAATATGGCGCTATAACGGTACTTAAGGAACAATTGAAAGGGAATTAACGGATGCCACTTGACAACTAAAAGTCTTATATTTTACTTGAATGCCTACTGAATAGTGAAAAAAGACACAAAAGGACGTCGCTCGAGTGACGCATGTACCGAACCAAAAGGGAGAAATCTTTTCCGTCTTCGAGGAAGTCATTAGGGCGCCGGAGTTAAACCTTGTCTGGCGCCAGTTTAAGCAGGCAACTTCTCTCCAATCCCAGGGATGTCCTGGTCGTCAGTCGTCTTCGTCCATGCGGGAAACACGAAAAAAGTGCATCCATTCAGGTCGGCAGGTAGTGCACCGCCTGCTTGCCCAGATTACCCTCGTCCAAAGAGGTAAAAACACATAAAATCACGTCCTCCCGCTGAACTGTCCTGCAGTTATTACGCACACCGTGTCACCGTTCAGCTGCCAGGACGATGGGTCACTCAATAATTTATTTGCCATAAATCTGTCGCTTTATTCTGCTCTAGCCCTGGGGATGCTGAGCGCTTTAGCTGGCTGGCGCTGGTGCCGGGAAAACGAAAATTGTGGCAGACTCCTTTGAGAGATGAAAAGTAGGAATCGAGGGATAATCCTGCAGTTAGTGTCCGAACAATGCAAGATGCTCCAAACATTTTTTTGCCATCTAAACTCTAAGGTGCACGCCCGATGGCTTCGATTGCAGAAAATCCCGTGATGAATAAGACAAAGGCGATGTTTTCGGTGATTATCGGATTCCTTATTGTACCTACAAATTGATATTTTTGTCTCTGAAGTACCTTGCCCTTGTTTCGCATAACAATGAGAGATTTCGGGATTAGACGCGGCGAGGGAGATTATGCGGACTTATGTGTCCGTTCCAGTACCAAAAGGATACTTTGCTCCAGTTTCGTGTCATCCGAAATGTCCTTAATCTCTGTCTAGTGTTTGCATTCGTTTTGTCCGGAATGCAACTGATCCAACCCTTAGATAAACACTTATCTTAAGGCTTAGATTATATCGCGAGTGATATCTGTCCCCGACAATAGTGGACAAGATGCCGGTATTCTGCTTAAATGGTGATTTGTAGATTCTTCCTTGATACAAAACTTTCTGAAGTGTGAAAAGGACTTTAAATATTTTTCTCTGTAAGATTATATCTCGAAAATATTGTCTTCTTTTTCAACATACAGATCCTTTTTCAGTTTTAAATAAAACTGGACAAAGATTCCATACCTTACCTGGTTTTAAATTCTTACGATTTTAAGTTCAAATAGTTTAAATAAACACAAAAGAAAATGTATGAAGAAGATACATATAGCTACTGCTGATAACTTTCATTCAAGATAAAAATCAGTACACACAGATTTGTCCAAATTTTTATTGCTAAAGCGTGGTTATAGGGATGGGAATTTGCTTTTATTGCTATTAAACTGTTTATGTACTTACATCATATCCATGAATATTAGGTAGGTATATTTTTGCATTACCTATTTAATATTATCTAAGTATCTATTTTCACTTACACTTACTAATATATTCCTGATTAGTTAAAAATTCGACCATTGGTTAAGGTTTAAAACGACAAAAATTTAGCACAAATGTAAGTTGTAGGTACCTACAAGTGAAAAGATCACGTAGTTATATTATTTTAGAATTGTTTTCTTAGGAAAATTACATAAAGCAATCGTAAAAACTAAAAGGAGATTTTTGCTGAACTGCTTTGGTTAAAGACATTATTCGTCCTTATTCGGAATTTAGAAACCTCGGCCCATTATATATTGGAGTAGGTTTTAAGAAACTACTTCTTTGAAATTTGCTGAGGATTGTTATTATATCGCTTTCTACAATTCTACTTAAACTTACCTTCAAGCACTGGACACATTTTAATGCGATTTAAAAAATCCTAATTGGATCTGATCATTTCAAACTTTAATTATTCCTCTCTAATCTACTTGGAAAAATCATTAAAAAAGTGCGTATATGTATATGTAAATATAATTCTCTTTTACACTATGAAATGCAGATTAATTTAAAGTTAACATTGGGATTATGAGGCAATATACAAAATGTATTGAAGTGATATGTTACATGCTCATGAACAAATGGGTACACGACATTTTAGACATATAACTTAATAAAATCGGTTACAATTTAAAAGGTATAGTCTTAATTGAGATAGAACCCACTATTAATCCAAAAGCAGCCTCACTTTCAGGGCATATGTGCCGATTGCCTTTTTGTTAGGCTCATCTGAATTGGTCCTGAAGCCCTCTCTCATCTAAGTGAACATGTGGTTTTATTGCCCAATTGTGGTGTAATTTGGGGTTCACTTTTATTTAATTGTCGAAGTGCAAACCAGAACAAAAAAAATCCCCCTCGAGTTAGTTGAGTTTGAAAGACGAGTTGTTTGCAATGCGACACTTGGGAAATGAAATAAATCAGAAATTGAGGAAAGATTGTTCAGTAATTGTAGAAGAATTGCTTTGACGTCTGTAAATCGACGGAGGGTACTTGTTTCCCGCAGAGGGTACAAGTGCAGATACATCTTACAAACTTTGTTTACATGATGTAATTTTTCCAATATTGGGGGATATCCCTTTCTGATTTTATGTTTGGCTTATGTTTTAAATATGTATAAATACAATCCCAATTCGTTTTGGTGTATTTTTTAAAAATTGTGAATTGTTAAAATAGTTTTCCAAAGACACAATAGAAAAGAAAAATAAGAATAAAGTTTAGTTTTGTAAGTATTATTATTAAAAATTGTAGAATATTGCATATTCCTACCATAACAGAGAGTTTTTTACAAAATTCAAGGTAGACGTAAAACTTCAAAATTACCTTGACTTTGTAATTGTAGGTAACTCCAAATAATTTCCAAAAAAAAAAGAACAGAAGGAAAACTGCTTTATGACAGTCATAAATAACGAGGTAACTCCCTAATGAAGGTACCCTTAAATGAAAATTACGGTGTCAGTGGTTTCGTTTGTATGACCGAAATTTATCGCAGGCATGCATTGTGGCATACACCTGAATAACTGATAACAAAATTCTACTATGCTTTGCGGCACGAAGACTTAAATATTCTTATTTTTTTTTTGTATTTTATTTTTATTTTTTTCTGTTGCGTGTCGTGAAGGAGTAGAGGAATTTGCGGAAAGGTTGAAACGCATGAGCGTACAGTGCATAAGGATTGAGGCCGACAAAACAAAAGCTAGTGCGACATTTTTATTGTTCAACATGAGCCACTTGTGAGTGAACCTCGTCAACTGAAGTGGTGTTGCACTGGTGGTGGCCTTGCACTCGAGGGGTTTGATGTATTTCTTTTGAAACAAAGCTACTACTTGAGGGCGAGTGAACTTGCAGCCCCTAAATCGTTTAGCCCCAAGTAGATCTTGTGGGTATTGTTAGCTCTGCCTGTTCTGCAAGTTGTTTCATATCAAGAGCACATTGTTGGCGCGCGCCGAACTCACTTATCCGATTTCAAAGTGGCTAAAATAGCGCCACACATGATGCAGATTTCAGTTTTTTCTATTTTCCTTTTTGGCACTCAAGGCAAGCATATGTGGAGGTATTTATTAATTGGGTCTAATTTGATCATACATATATGTATGTTGAATATATATTATTAAACTTGCTTAAAATAAGCATTTCTTGAGCTATGAAAGAAATATAATATAAAATAAATATTATTGAATAAAAAGAAATATAAAATTTAATGCGCTTTCCGATTTTTTTTACCCAAATATTTTCATCAATGGAAAATTAAAACAACTCCCAACAAGATACAAAAAAATCAGTATTTAGAGCACAATAAAAACACTTTTCTCAAAATTCATTATTTTAAAATAAATTTATACTCTTGCTTTTACAGAGGAAATATACTCAAAAATGTTGTTTCAGAATCTAATAATAATTATGTATTTGCATAGGTCTTCCAAACATCGTAAGATATTTTTTTTTACTAGTCGAATTAAAAAGTTCTTTCCCACTGTTGATGATTGGCTAGTGTCGTGATTCTTATTTAATTTTAAGATATTTAAACTGTATTCATTTATTTACCAATATCGAGGTTAACCAAGTGAAAATGTTTGAATATTGAATTATGATATCTAGTTATTTCAATCGTGCTGAATTAACAATACTGCATTATCCCATACTTAATTTCACTAGAAGGCAAAGCTATTTTAGAGCTATTTCCTTGTCATTGTTGTTACAAATCATGTTGGGTTAAAATTAACACGAAAAACTATTGAAATAAGTTAGGTAACGAAAAAATTTTAATGGTTTTTTTTTTGGTGTATGAAAAGAAATTTTAAAATTTAGCGAATTCCCAACTTTGCTAATTTCTTCAGCTTTATTCGATTGGTTTAAAACATGTTAAGTTTTACATTTTGTGCAATAACAACTTTTTGTGAAAAAAAAAATTTTTTTTCTTTACACCAAATTTTAGCTTTTAAGTTTTATAATCTTCAATACAAGCCTTAAAAGTAAGTGCTTTAGGAAAGCAGTGTATTTGATTAAATCGGTGCTTCAAGGGTACCTACTTTGCCGTATTTAAAGGCACTTTTAGGGTTACATTCGAATTTCGAAGAACAGCCCCAAGTTGGCTGGGTACGTGGCTACTTTAGAGCACCCCGACCACCTTTCCCCGCAGATAATCATTAAACTTTTCAAGTTGGCGGGACCATTCCCGAAGTGAAAAGAGTTTTTATGGCTGAAAATTTTCACCAGCGGGCCCGGAGCCTTTTGCACATACACAAACACGTAATTTAAGTCAGGCGACCGCACTTTATGGCGGCCATTAGCAAAAAAGTAATTAAGACAAAGGACTCTAATTACGCCCGCAACAAACGAACGGAGCCATAATTCCGTTTGTAACTTAAAAATTTCCCGCCTATAAATCTTGTCTTTATGTCACCCGTTTGCGGTGGCCGGACTTAGCTGAGAGGCTCAAGGCCTTCCAATGGAATTAAACAGTTCTTCTGGATGTTGGGTGCGAATCCGCCCGGCCACCATCGCTTTTATGGATGAATGTAATTTGGTGGATATGGTCTTGTAGAAATCGGTTATCTGCGAAGAAAAATGGCCTTATCATGTTCGTAATGTCTACAATAAAACACGTAGATTCGTTTTAACTGCCGGCCATTAAAAATTTTAACCCCTTGAATGTCCTGCCCCAGGGGAGCATTTCGGTTTGGGAGATGGGCAGGCTTTGTGCCAGTAACACCTTTTTGGGTCCTCCGGTGCTCCGGGGCCACGCTATCCTACATATGGATTATCTCTGCTCATATTGTTCGCAATGAGGAAAACGTTCGGAATTTTTTTTTTGGGAAGTTAATGAAATATTGATCTCAATCTCAGGTGCTAATTAAATGGGCTCGACGAGTGGTGACGGTTCATGTTTTGACTTAACTTCTATATTAAAACAGAGAGTAGCGAAGACAAAGATTATTTTAAATTATATTCAATAAAATTTGTTCTTTCGTTATTTAACTTAACCCTTCAAATATCCTACAGACCTTTCAAAATGTAAAATAGAATCAATACATTTTTCTATCCTTTTTCCCAATATTGTCGATGATCACGCTTTCCCTTTTCCTTTTTTTCGTAATTTAGGAAGCTTATTTAAGTAGGTATTAAAAAAAAACATTTCTTTTTGTGAGGAATGAGCTGTAAATTTATTGTACTTATTTTCTGTAAATTGGTATGTAGGTACCTAACATTCAGTAATTACATATCTAATTTTTATTCCGTCACTTTTCAGGGACACATCCGAGACGGTCTGGAAAAGTGTTTTAATGAATACAAAATATCCATTAATTTACATAGTTGCAATAACCCGCAGAATATAATATTCAAAAGACCAATACGCTCTCGTAAAACATCTCGGATTACCTTTTAATTTTGTGCCATTCTTCTCACCGGTGTAAAAGTTGGTGTCGTAGCCCTTAAAGCGAAAACTATGCCCGTCGGCAGCAATAAATCACCCCATGAATATTTTCAAGTGTGTGCATGTGCTACCGATGGATGTGTCCGGGCATTATTCCCTAATTTACTTCGGGAGAGTCCTTCGTAATTTATGGCGGCCACGTAGGCAGCAGCCTCAGATTTGTCGCATCTCATTTGGACCATACGAATCCATCAATCTGCGACGTTATTAATGTGCGCCATGAGGCCGAGATACCGATCACGATCTCCTCGGCTATGGCATCTAACACTTTGGTTTTATTTCGAGGAATTTCTCCATTTGTTCCGCGAGCACCGCGATGCAATGGGCAAATCCATCATTATCATTTTCTTGGTCTTCTTATGGTCCCTGCGGCGGCAGCATCGGTGCGAAGTATCTCGTTCTAATCTCGTCCTGGCAACTCTCATCCATCCGGCATCTTTGAATCGGGCATGAAGCAGCGAACAAATAGTGTGATTGTTTGGCCACCGCCGAACTCATTTTACTTAACCAGCAATTTCAATGATATCGGAATTCCGTACGCTTGCACAGAAGCAAAGACACCTATTAAACTGTCAGGTAAATTAATAGAACACCTTCGGAGGCTGGAATTCATCTCGTCGGTCCGCAGGAGGAGGACGTCGGATGAATTATTGACTCTTCTCGCGTATCACCAGATATCGTGGTTGATTTCTGATTTCCTATCTCTGCGCTCACCAGCAGCCCTTCAGGTTGCGCGACTTAATGTTGCTCATTATTTTATTAATTATGATCGCGGCTGATACGATAATTTGTCTGCACGATGCTTCAGTAATTATATCAATTTCCCAGGACGCCTGTCACGAGCTAAATAGGCCTACAATTGGCCGCGTCTAATCAGACCGTTCACGGCGGATTCGATCCGGTTCGATGCAATTCACGAAAAATGGTCCTCACAGAACCTGTGACGAATCAGTTTCATTTTATTGCCGTGAAATTTTGAGGGTCGGTGGAATTTGAAATGTACCAGGAGCAGGATGCGCCACCGGCCAAAGCCGTTTTGTTTTGATTTGTTGTGACAGTTCGGATGGTGGGAACACGCCCGCCAGATATGACGCATTGTCGATCAATTACGAGAATGCTGTTATGCAAAAATAGCCGCGAAATTTTATTGCTATTTTATGTCTCCTGCACGAGGCTGCAGCGAAGATCTAAATGCAGATTTCTCAGATTTGTTCTCTTTTCGCACGGTCTTGAACTAATGAGTTTTTGATTTCTTAGCATTCAGTCAAATACTCCTTCGAAAATTCTAAAAAATTAATTAATAAAATAAACCAGCGCCACTATAGCTACAAGGTCAAAAGAGATGATGCTAAGATAAGACCGCGATAAAGATTCAAGGCAAGTGAGATTAAGCTAATCGAATTTATGTGTCTTATTTTTAGCTAAATTGATTGTAGGGCAAATCGTAATTTCCAGGCGCGTTATCATTTTAAGCAGAAATAATGCGAAGGAAATTATTTTTAGGTTTCAATACCGGAAAAATTCTTGTTTATGCAACAATTTAAGGAAATCCCTAATCAATTTTGTATTTCTGATAATACTTAACGAAGTAAAAATACAATCTTTGTAAAGTTGTATGAAAAGACTTCAAACTTTACCCCGAAAGTTAACAAATGTGTAAGCAATTTCTTTGAAAAATGTACCTTTTGGACTTTGTGAGAAACCTTTAGTTTTAAAACTGAGTCAGAATGATGAAGTAGTAACAGTAAATAGACATAAGTTTTAATTACTATTGTAGTAATTGCAGAGTATAATACTCAACGGGTTTTATTTTCATACTGCTTAAAGTTTCTATTGAAATCCAAAAATTATTTCTTCTATTCTATTCTACTAAATTCGAATCGATATTCGTATAATATATATAAATATTATCAGTTTCTACGAAACCATTTCTTTATCGTTGAAAATATATGCTTATCAAATTCAATCAAAAATATGTAAAGAAATAACTAGTTATATATATTTATCTATACATAATTTTATTTATTGAACTCAATTATCGGTAAGGTGAGAATAAACCAATAACAAACAAGTATCTTATTTATCAATTAGGTATTCTATTGAAATTTGTTATACCTACCTATATAAATCTTCTCAGCTTTACCATAATCAACAAAAGAATGTCTGTTTTGTTAAATATTTATTTAATTCTTAAATGTATTAGTTGAAGATTCCTACAAGTTCAACGTGTAGATATTCTATTCGATTTATTAATGCTATAAAGTTTTCTTAGTTGTCGCTTTCTTAGTAACACAATATCTTATCCATTTAAGCATTTCTATACCAAAATCTTAAGACAAAACAAGAGCTAAACGACATTGTATCATAATTCGGAGACATAAAATAAGATTTACCTCCCCCAAACATTAGCCATGGCAACAATTTAACTGCGGCACATTTGTGACGGGTTTATGTGCATCTTATCGGAAAGTCTGCTATATCTAAAAGCTGTGTGTCCTTTGGTCATTTCGTACGTGCACTCACCAAATACACCCTTCAACTCGTTTTGATTTTACTTCTGGCGTTGTTATAGATAACAAAGTTCTCTTAAAGAAAATCAGACATTAAGGAGTGGATCCTTAAGTATAGAAAGTCTAAGTCTAAGCCAATGAGAAGTTTATCTAATTATATAAGAGATGTCTGGCGAGTTAGCATTGTAATTGGCTTTTGAACTGTCAAATAATTTTGCTTTTACGAATTACTTATAAAAAGATTGATATATGTATAATCAAAAATATAACTAAGGAATATAATTTTTATAAATATGATATTTAGTTTTGAATATATAAAATTTAGCTCTAGCTCTATTGCGTAATCATTGTCTGAGTTTAACATTACATTTAATAATCATTTATTTATAAAACATGATTGAATTTCACGAAATCGTAAACAGTTTTGTCAGTATATGTTACTTTAGCAACACGGTCAAATTTTAACTCATTTAAGACATTTCTGTTGGTTATTTAATTAACTAATGCTTAAGTAGGTATTCTTTATGAAATGACTACTTTATTATTAGTTTGTTTCTAAGGAGCTTTGTCGGTTGTATATACATTATCTATGAATTCAATTTTGTAGGTTCACTGCTGATAAGTTCTTATTGATATTAAATCTTAAATATCATTTAATCTTTAAAAGATAAGAAATCGGCGGTTCTGTCGTTTTGACTAAATTAATTTTTACACTTATTTAATTAATTAGAGTAGTCTTAAATATACATAGTATGAAATAATGCTTAACTTTGTCTTTAATAAGCCAACTTATCGTTCTTCAAAATGTTCAGAATGGTAGCTTCTAGAAATAATTAAGATTGCGTTAAAAATAAAAATTCAAAAGATTTTCTGCTGAGTGAGAAAACGGATATAATGTAAACCTCGGTATATTTACAATAGAATATTTTTAAAATGAAAAACTGCATCCAAACGGCTGAGTCAGTATAGATTGGCTTGACTTTAAGTTAATCAGGCTTAATTCAAGCGATATTGAAACTTTCACATAAGGAACTTCTAGAAATCGGAATTAATTTGGATCAGGAGAAAGAAATTACAGGCAATATTTATAGTTTTTCTTTTATAAATTTCGAGATTCTGCGTATTATATTATAATATGCCAACGATATATAGATTAAAAAGCATTTTTTTGTAAATATCAATCTAAAAATGTATAATCAAATAGCATCTAGTTTTCTATCTCTCTTAAGTGAGGCGCATTCGTGATAACTCATCTCCAACAAACAGAGTATCGCTGCGGTGAAATTTTTAATTATGACCCTTTCTCAAGTAATCCATGTAAAAGCGCCCTGAAACCGAGGCAACTGAGGCAGCAATCCCGCAGCATCCGCAGCAGTCATGAGATAAACCGAAGAAGGTTATCCGCCAGAGATTCTCGTCGAGTTTCTTTTTGTCATTGGTAGAACGAGTGATCAGAGACACCTTTGAATTCCCTCTAATTAAACAATTCGTAGAATTTCGTGTTAATTGAAAGAACCAGCCTGGATATTTTTTGGGTCTTTTTTAGATCGTTGCATCGCGCGAACAGCGACCAAGTCGAGGACTCCTCGATCGACGAAAAAAAACAAAAAAAATTAAATAAAGAAAACGAATAAAAATAAAATAAGACACGAAAAAGAAATAAAATAAAAAGGAAAAGGGAAAAACGAAGAAATTTCCCGGTTACCTGGAAAAAAGAAATGATACGTGTGGAATGAACAAACAACTATAAGATACAGATTCTACACTTGTAGTGCCGGACATAAGCCTTGCCACGCCGAGATTAAGATAGTCATGCCGGGGAAGAGTCCGACTGGATAATTCCTTGATTGAGATTGGATCAATTTCAGCAAACATTTCTGAAAACTGCGCGGTTTTAAGGGGCGATCTGCGGTCGCTGCCGCATGCCTCGCTCCTTCGCGTTATGGATCGATCGCGTTGTGCCATGCGAGGGTCGTGGAATAAGTCAACTATTCCTAGTTAGGCACAGAAACTTAAAACCTGACGAAGAGGCTATTTGAGGTATACCTAGGTCTCTACTACTTTCTCCGTTTACGACCATAATCCTTAATATTAACCCTTTCAGCGAATGTGGGGTTGTTGTAAACCCTAAGAATTTGTTTACGAATATTTGCATAAGATTGTTGATTTGATGAAGTGACCAAAATCCGAGTAAAATTGTCGGTTGCTTGTTATAATTCTTAAGACTTTGAAATTTCGAAAAGTGTATGAAGGAAGAAAAAAAATATGGCCCTTAAAATGCGCAACGCGTCATTTTCATTTTGCCTTAATTCAATCAGTGAACTGTTTGTTACATGCCATGATAAAGATGCAAACTGAGATTATTATTTTATTATTACTTTCTCAATATTTTGTAAAAATTATATCTTTTAGATTATGTTAGTACCTAGACTAGATAAAGGTCGATATTAGCACTTTTTGAGTTTCCACCTTTCCCTTTGTTACAGTTTGATCTGATCTTAAATTTAAAAATAAAAAATATATTTCTCTATACCGAACACAACCCAAAAATGATAACATGATAATCTTCCAGTCTCCAATGGCTTCCAGAAAAGGTACCTATCACTTACAACTATCAAGATATCAATCACCCTGTATGAAGATAGAAGCGATCTGAGGACAATTTCGATGACATTACCTAATCTTTATATTTAAACGTTTTTTTTAACTTTCTTTGTTATCTCTTACAAGTCTCTTCAATAGTGTAAAACTGCTTAATATGTATTTATTTAATAAGGTAAAAAAAAATAAAATATTAGAGATTTTCTCTACATAATATAATATATTGATATGTTTCTAACAAAATATGTAGTTAAAAGGTAATTTTAATTACTTCAATATTTGGAAAACACAATTTGAGTAATGAAACTTTATGAAGGATTTGTTATACTTATCCATTGTTATAGCTGCAATTGTTTTGATGATCTGATCCGGATAAGTTTTCACAGCAAATTTTGTAGGTAGGTATTGAATTGAAATTTGAAATTTATTTATTTATTTCGCTTAATACAAGCTACATACAAAAACAACTTAATAACTAAATAAATTTACAGATCTTATTAATATTTATAAAACTTGGCACTACTACTTACTGCTACGAATTTACTGGACTTTAGAATTGTGTGCGAAAAATTTCTAATATAAGTATAAATCGAAATTTCATATTGCTTAATTACTTACAATTAGTCACACATAAAAGCGTAAACAATTTCCTTAAACTGCAAGAGTTGTATTTTCAAACTTTAGAATTAAAACTAAGAATTAGTAAGTATATCTATACATACTACTACTCCGGCTATACAGCCTTTTGTTATATAATCCAAAGAAAATTACGTTTTTGGTTGCAAATATGTTTTTCACACCACTATCCAAGTATCAGAGAATTGTATGACAAGGAACATTTTTTAAAAAATTGTTCTTTTGTTTTCCATTTTTCTGTTCTATAAACTCAGTTTCCGCGATTCTGTGCAATTTCAACGTGGAAAAGTGCTATGGTAGGTACTGTAGATTAAGAATCAACTTAAGGATCTTACTTCTTATTGTAATATGCGATTTTCTTATATGAAACGGATCGAGCGTATTGATCGATATTTTTTGGTTTTAGTATATCTACCTAAAATAAATTTAAATAAAAATATCTTAATTTCTGAGCAATAAATCTGAAAATCTGGAAATGTATGGTATATTTCTACAACTTTCTCCAAATTTTGAAAGTTTTCGGCATTGTCTTACAATATTAGGTACTAAAATAATTGTCTTCGGGGAACGACCGACGTGTGGCGCCAGTGGGATGGTTTCTAACCCAATCGCTAAAAGGACCACTGCCCGGTCCAAGGGGCCCCAACCCGAGGGATCCGTGCGACCCGGTCGACTGCGACGAGGGCGCGCTGCTGCCCTAAGAGGTACACACGTTTATTTTTGATTGAATGGGATCTGCAGGGACAGAAGGGCGGAGACAATGAGCTAAAAAGAAGTGCTACTTTAAAACACAAAAGAGCCGCAGTTCACGCTGCCGGGCTCCTTTCAGCTGACGATGCAACGAATCCATCATGCCCATATGATTGCGACGCAGCCCTAGCGCTCCGCTCGCTCACCGAATCCTCATTGTTTGGCCCTGAATGCTATCGCGTATTCCCCAGATCTCATCTCGCCGATAACGCGCAATGATTTTTCTGTCCTCGGTCTCGTTTTTTTATTTTACCCAGGCGCTGCTTTTCTAGGAGATTGCTTTCCGGCGAAAACACATCTGTCGGCCGCGAGAGCAGTTCCGCGTCCGTCTTCAGGTGTGCCGCGTCACCGTCTGGGCAGGCCTACATTAGCATCGCATACGCGCCTTTTTCGCCGCGTACTATTTTCACATTTCTTCCTTCGGCAGGTCGACGCCGCCGCGGGAAAGTGTCACTCACTCCCCGTTCAATCCGCGACTGGCCTGAGCAGAATAATTTAGCACAATTTGGGCCGGCTGGGGACGCATAATTGATTGCCCTAGCAATGAAAAAAAAACTATTTTCCATTAGAAAAAGAGTTAGATTAAGGCTAACACTTTCCTTCAAATATAGTAACAATTCATTCAGAACCCTTATTGAAGATATACCTATTACCTACATAAACATAAAAACCTCGTTATAACGAACCAATTTCTCGGTATCTTACCTGAAATAAAAATCCATTATTTTATTACTATACTATATACCTACTTAGTTATAACGAATATTTCAAGAAATCTATATCCAGTCCATATTTGTTCGACTTGACACAAAATATCATAAATATTTCAAAATAATTTTCAAGATATGAAACTATATTTTTAAAAGTAATCTTCTAAGCGCAGTTACTCTACTTAGTAAACCAATTTATTCATGATCCCGTACACGAAGCATTGGGTTTTTAAGAATCATCATAGTGTGGTTTTCAAAAAGTCATAATAATACTTTTATGAATATTTTTTTTTTTAAAAACAGCCCTTTGAAACAAATCAGTTAAAAATTAGCATTTTTTTTATTTCAAAACTTGGAACTCTCTACGAAATGATGGTAAAAAGTGTTTGAACACTTTGCACAAAGCCTGAGCTAGTGGAAAAAATTTGAACAAAATTTGTAGAGTATACATTCTATAGATATACATGTGTATAGTATATTTAGAAGGGTAATAAATTAAATTTAGAAGAAAAGCATTCATCACCCTGTACTTTGAAAGTTTAACAAGAAAATATTGACATGAGTCTTTGAATGAATCTACATACATATATATTAATTTTTAGACATTTTCAGTAGAAGCCTTTTAGTATCTCACACAAAAGTTCAAAGCAGGATTATTTATATAATAAATTTTAAATGTTTGGAAGTCATTTATAACTCTTATGTAAAAGTATAGTGTTATTTGTGGCATCCAGAATTCTGTCTGCTCGAGATAACTTAAACCGAACGAATTATTTATCTTAAAAATTTCAACTTAATCAGTTGTTTATATTAGTCTAAAGTTTGATTTTAAAGTGCACTTATCCATGGTTCTAACAATGGATTTTACAGACTAAATTTATTAAATTAATATTTTCAATCAGTCACATATCACGTGAATAATCGACCCTTGTAATTTTTGATGATTATAGCCGAAGATAGTGCAAAATAATAATCATTTCAAATTGTCTTTTAAAATCACGGAAAAATCCTTCCACGATAGCAATGAAGAGATCTCGATAAAACCACTTTGCGATCTACGCACAAAGTCTCACGAAATTTTAAGTGGTTCCAAATGTTATCTAATCGCATGCCCGAATTTAGAAAAAAAAAATTGAAAAAAGCAACAACATTGATTGATATCGCAAGTGTAACGATACAAGGTAAAAAGAAATTGGTCTTCCTAATTTAGCGCTATCAGTCTTTTGATGAATTGATAAAAAATTTTGGAAGACGTTATCAGAATTTATAAAAGGTATTCATTGAAACTTCATCTAACTAACGTGGCCGCATGATTAAATTCTCCCTAAATTTTGATTTTTATCAACTGTACTTCAAACTGAGAGATAACCGAAAATATCTAAGCCGGCGACCTGATTATCTTGACACCTTCTTAGATACGCACTTGGCCAGCGTTATCAGCGTTTATCGCGAGGCAGACAATTTGTTTACAGGACTTTCGTTAAATGGTCACCTGCGACCGTCTGAAAGTGACCATTATCTTTTTATACTGTTGACACAATCAGGTGTAGCTGCTCCCGATTTCCGTTTTCAGCAAATTCAAGATTTTGGGCGCCCAATTTTCGAAGTAATTACCAAATTACAGCCACTTTTCGGGCAGTCAGTCTCAGCGACTGTTTGACGGTCGATTGCAAGTCATCGCGGAGTACGGTACTCTATACGCACTCCTGGTCCTTTCCCAAGTGGTCATTAAATTTATTTTCTTCGAACAGTGTCAATTAAGCGCGTGGACGGACGTAATTGATGGCCCAAAATTGGCTCTGCGAAATTTATCACCTGTTACTGAAAGTTTTCTTGTATATCAAGTCAATTCAAGAGAATAGTCAAATGATAAGTACATACATAACCGAATTAGTTTTATGTACATAGGTAGGTAGATGTTCCACTCAATATCAAATCAAATAAACAACCTCCACGATAACTGAGTCCCAACGTTGTCGGTCAAAGCCATCCATCAAATTTAATGAATAAAAGGGGTTCAAAAATTAATTTGTGAAAAGTGCTCTAGATAAATAACATAATATTATTATTGTCATAGATACCTTGGAGGCAACATTTTTAGTTTAGCTTCACTACAAAGTAGTAAAGTTTTGTGTAGAGAGAATTTCCTTAGCTTCGACTTTAAGATACTACCTACAGTTTTAACGTTATAGGTAAAATGTTTCTTTGCTTTGGAGGATTACTTTCATTTTCTGACTCTCTTTTTTGCTCCATCTTGCAACAGTCTTACATGAAGGAAGAATACGTAACCTTTTATTAAATGCAGTTGAAAAGTACAAAATTGAAACATTTTCAAGTGTGCACCAATTCAACCTGCAGGTACCAAAGAAGAAATTTTTTTAGTCTTTAAGATAATTCCTATTCCCAGCCCTCGTTTGATTCAAGCTGCGCCAAACTGTGATCCAAACGTGTGTCCTAATAAAGACCATAAAGGTTAGGCTCTCAGCAAAAACTGATTAGAAAAAAAAATAGCAAGTCACTCTGCTTGAGGTTTTCTTGCAGCCACCCCCCGCAGGGACAATAGAAACCACCCTGGAGGACAAACAGCCTCTACCCTTGTGAACAAATGAAATATTTGACATTTCATTTGCGGGTTGTTCTTCGACCCTCGACTTTTATTGATAATGCGAACAAGCACATCGCCGGTGTCTCTGTTCAGGAGGACTTTTTGTCCTGGCAAACGATGACGAGGACGCTGCCGTTCCGAAGGCATTTACCTGTGAAAATATTTTGGCAGGTCAGACCAAATGACAAATAATAATTTTTTGGATAATTTTCACGTCTCTGATGAAAAATGCGTTGAATTGTTATGGTTTGTTCCATTGTTGCTGCATTTAGCTGCTCCTTTCACGCCGGCCATCAGCTGGACCGCATGGCCCTAAAGTGGCACTATGATTCCCTGGCCAGGCGCACAATAAGGAACCTAATGATTTTTGAATCACCTCGGACTTCAATGTTGAGATTAATGCGCCTGTGATTTGTTGTCCTGGTAGGCATGGGAACACTCCGAAGGGAGGGCTGCAAAATGAGCAGCTCTAATGTTCAGATTTATAAGGCATATGCCCACAAAATCACTTAACTAACATCTTCATTCCCCGGGAAGCTAGCAAATAAATTGAGTCTTATACATAGTTTAGTCTAGGCAGCGATACTTCAGAAAAGAGACAGTCTTACGGGACCATAACTTTTTCTTTACTAAAATCTAATTTACACTACTCATGTATTTTGAGCCAGCTCTGGCATCTGGCCGTATGATTTACAACTGTCGCGCCGGTTGCCAGGACTTTTAGGATTATGATCGTCGTTATGCGAACTATGCGAGGATGGCGGTGGGACAGATCGTTTGTTATTTGAGAAAATCTGATAACGATTTTTGTGGGTCAATCTGCCCGGCTGTGTTGTGCCTCGCCTGTCAGTCACTCCCTTAAGTAGGAGAATCTTATCTTGGATCGCATATTCGACATTTTGGTCGCATTTTGGCTGCTTCTTTTCTTGTTCACCTAGATCTTCTGAGAAGAGAGAGAGTAACATCTTGTCGTCTGGAGGTGATTAAGATGTTATCAAAAACTCCCCTGCATCCACAACTGAATACGACCACAAAAGTGCAATGCTAAACCAAGAAAAAAATGCAGTTTTTTTTTAAAAAAAACATTTCTTTGTATTTACTTATTCTCGGTTCTTCGACGTTTTTGGCAATTTAAGATAGTGCGAAGTTATAACGCGTGCCATTTGAAAACTACGATTGCTTGAGGGCAAAACAAAACACTAAGCAAGTGGAGGATAGGTACTTCGAATTTTTATCTTTAAGATAGAATAAAAGAAGTGGCGGAAATTGATGTACCTACATATTTAAACTATGCATCAAACTTGGGATACCTACAAATATTTTTTTTAAAAAAAGTGTCATATGTCGCACGTTTTTTTTTTTTTTAAGTGAATGTTCTTTAGCAAAATATGTTTAAGATACATTTTATTATAATGATGTTTGTCATCTCTCAAACTGCTTCCGAGAAGTGCTAATTATGTATTGCATTCCGTTTTTCAACATAACGTAAATTCGTAAACTGCAAAATATAAATGAAATATATTTTAAAAATAATTAGGAAATTATTGTTTATTTTGAAAATGTTTTTAATACAAATGGTTTTGTTTTGCCTCTTTATAAACTAAATCTGAGTCTGCACATATTGGAAAATCAACAAATCAAATACATACACTTCATTTGAAAATAATATTGAATAATTTTGAAATATGTAGATTCAAAAACAACCTGCCTATGGTTTGTATTTTATACTTATCTTTTATTGAACATAAAAATTTTAGAGTTCATTAAATCAACTAAATATGCTAGTACCGCAGTATAGCCTATAAAGTAATATTCTTTCTACAATAAGAAATATGTATTGGGTTTATGTATATGAGTAATTAATATCATTTAATAGAACCAATCGGTCGGTCAAATTTATTATTTTTCCATCAAAATTTACTTCAGTATCGAGACCTATTGCGCATTTCATCTTATTTAGAAAGTGTTACAACACTTTTAAAGTATCATTTTTTAATCAGTTTAAAAAGTCCCAATTTTGCACTAAAATCGATTAACCCACAAAAAGAAAATTGAGGATTATTGATTTGAAATAATAATTTTAGCTTTAGTGTACCTACATATTAACATCTTCTAATAGAATTGCGCATTTTAATAAATAACATATACCTATACCTACATTAAAATTTGTTGATCAAAAATGTTTGTAATTTCTGCTAAAACGTTTATTTGTTTTGTGAATGTTACGCCCTTTTAAAATTACTATGTCGGAACTAGTCACCGTGGCACGGCCGGCATGCCAGGCTAGTTATTAATGCAAATATAATTCCAATCGAATCTAGGTCTAGGTCTATCAATAATTTAATGAGGAAAACCCTAAAAAAAGGGGTGCGAGACGCACAAAACACGCGCCTAATGACATTCGAATGAATGGGGTCTTTGTTTACCCAAAATATTCGTCGCGCCGAGGGTGTGCGCCTCCGCCACCGCATCGTTGCATACTGAGGCGGGGGCGGGAGGCGACCGCAAGATCTCGGTTTCCTCGAATTACAGTCTTCAGGTGTCAGTTTTAGATACAATCGAATTTGGAGCCACACGCATTGATGTTTCGCCCGAGATAGGGCTGGTGGCCTGCCCGAAATCCAGCGGTATACGCTCATTCAGAAGTTCTGGGAGGATACCAAGAATAATTACGGGTGTCACGTCAATGAAGAAATCAATAAATCAAAGCCCAAATATCAATCTCCGCGCGGGCACGTAGCACGCCACAGGTAATATGTCACTCGTGACCCCCTCGCTGGAGGTTTTATATACCTGGACGCGCGGGTGCATTCCTTGGGCCGTGCGGCCAGATTTGCGCAGGGTTCCCGGGCTCCGGGTTTCCCGAGGGCTCAGATCCGCTGCGTCGTTCGGTGTCAATTTTTCGGGCAAGTGAGTTATTCTGCGTGGGACAGCATCCGTCTGAGGCCACTCCCATGTCATCTCGTGTTTAACTTCTGTTCTGGATAAATAGTAGCCCACAATTATTTTTATCTGGTGATCAGTATCATTCCCGATCACCTCTTCCGCCTTGTTCCCTAGACACCACCGCCCCGACGTGCCGAGGCCGAGGCGGTTCGAGCGTTCCCACTCGCGTCTAGGGGGCCCCAAACTGGTTCTGGGCCTCTAGCCAAGTGTGTGATCATGTGTTTATTTACACAGATCTCTAATGCGATCTGATCTCGAACGGATTAACTTTCTGATTAATTAAATCGCTCAAATTTTGAAATTGGTTGATGGCCTCAGGCAGTGCGATCGGCTATCTTGATCTGCGGTTAAATGAATGACACGGGGGAGGAGGTTGGGGCGTTGAAACTTGCAAATAGATTATTAGTCATGGAAGTCAACTAGTTGTAAGCCTCATGCCCAACTGATCGGACGATAACCGACCGAGATCAGTTCAGGAAACAAAAAGACGCCCAATCCCCCAACAGTAGCTCATTTCTGTCTGCACGCACATGCCATAATGTCTGAGTGAAAAATTATTATTTTGGGGGCAAGTTATCAGGTATCAAGGAAGGGACCACCTACATAACATGCCATAAATAATTCATTGCCTCATGGACACAAAATATATTTATGAATTTTAGAGGCTGTCTTGTCTTTTGCAGCCACTCTGGAATGGAGATTCCTTTCGAGATAATTGAACAATTTGGGGAAAGGGATGCTGGGGGTTTGTCTACGCATATTGGTTTGAAAATGAAATATTGAAAATTTATTTAAACTAATTTTACATTTAACTTTTAGTCTTCCACTCCCTTTTCAAAAGCAATGAATAAATGGTTTGCCTTTCTGTCATACAAACGTCTAACTTTTGAGTGATTTGACCTAGAAAACTAAGATTTGAATTAACTTTCTGTTTAACATCTTATACTCTAGGAACCTTAAGATTTATTTACTGTTCATCAAAACCTACTTAATGCTTTCCGAAAAAAATTTTTCAATAGTATAACAATTTATTTCGTTTTAAATTGAACTTTGCTAAAATAAATCAATTAAAAGTTTCATGAAAATTTTGAACAACGAAAAACCGTTTATAAAGTACCTAGGTTACTCTTAAGAAATTGGGTACATTTTATTTTTCTTAACTAGAAATTTTCTCTTGAGGTAACACATCACCTGAAAATTTTTAGTATAGGTACTACAAAGTTACTTTTTTAAGGGCCTTAAAATTAAAAGCAGTACAAAATTCGGCTAGCCCAAGTACCTACTTATACCTACCTAAATTATTAGTACCTAATTTTAAACAAAAATTGTTCTTAAGATACTGAGTCTTTAAACATTTCGATATTTGTATACGTTTATTTCTAAGACCTATAAGTATAAGCCTAATTATTGTAGGTATAGGTACATATAGGTATACATATGAGTTAGAAAAGATACATACTTAAAAACACTGCACTTTATGCAAAATTTTGTATGAAATTTGAAGAAATACTTAAATTACAAAAATTAATTACAAGTTAAAACATCTAACATAAATACATAAGTTAACTTTATTTTGAGATAGTGCAACTTATTACTTCCATCATTAAAAATATTTATTGGAATCTATTAGGAAATAGTTTTAACATAATACATAATGGGTTAATTGTTTACTACTCCTAAATAATAACGGAAACAACTTTCCCGAGAAGGAGAAGTAAAATGTACCTATTCTTAGGTATTTCAAATATAAAGAAAGATTAAAAGTATGTGTAATAAATTTTTACTATTTTCTAAATAACTTTTTTAGATATAAACGTGATCAGTTTTATCAATTTCCTAGATTTTTTTCTATAATTTAATATGATAACGTTATGTTATCTTTGAATAAATTCATACAAAATGCTTCAAAACGTCTTGATCAGTTCGATGAGGAAAATATCAAGCCCGAAACCGATATCCCCTCAATCTGGGTTAATGCGGCTGGCAGACTTCAAAATTTCACGCTTGGGGACTGGTAATTTGCAAAAGACACCAGAGCGAGTCCCATCAGGGCGCATTAATTTCCGTCAAGCGAGCTCCAGAGCTCACCCAGCAGGAATTAGAGTCGTCGGGATAATCAGATATTGCCTTCGAAATTAATGTTCTGCCAGACAAGCCACTAAATCATCCTGATGTGTATCCCATCAAAAAACACTTACCGCCGCGCTATCTTATCGCACCTGGGTAAAGAGCAACAGATGTAAGATTCGAGCGACATTACCGTCGCCAATCTGCTTGTCCCCGCGCCACGCCAACCGCGATGGCCACTTTTCCATGAAAACTTTCCAATATAGAAGTGCGCGGGGGTGGAGGTGCGATGCAGTGCGATGCGGTACGATGCGGTGCGATGCTGGTGGGCATGGCATAGCATAGATATGTTTGTGACTCTATAGAGATTTTATAAAGCTCGAATTGTGGCTGCCGAATTTGGGGCAAAAAGGTCTCGTCAAGGAGACTGTCTTATGCGAAAAATGCCACAAGAATAAGACTTTAAGCGCCAGAGGAGGAATTCATTTTGCGAGATATTAAGGGGGAGCGCGGAGGGCCAGCAAGTCAGAATTATCTGGGCGCAATACTTCACCTACATGGATACGTCCGGAGATCTGATGATAGTCAGAGATATACCAACACATAAATCTAGAAGTGATTTATCTCAGAAGATTTCTTCCATTTATTCCCTCCCCGAAAGTAACCCCACCCCACCGTAGCATCCCCGCGCCCAGCTCAATGGGTGTAGCAATCTAAGAAAAGATGCTCCTGGAGTATAGACATAAAAAGGGAAACAGGAACGGGAGGAGGCACAAAGCGCCCATCCCGGGAATACATCTGTCTGCTATTTCTTACTCGGCCACCTATACTGATTTCTAGCCGGGGATATCCTTTGGGTTTTATATAAAAATCGGTGTAGGTACACACGTCCGTATATACCGCCGTTTGTATGGAAAAAGCTCGTATATTATCATAAAACAGGGGATGTGAAAAGTCGGCTCGTAAATCTTCTAGATAACACTTTTATGCGAAGCGATCCGGACAACACAGAACCAGCGACAGGCGAGCCATAACACCGCTGGGACTCCTTCTTTCTCCTCCTTGCCCGTGACGGAGGCGACCGGCTCCTTCTCCTCGGTGAACGCGCAGTGACCATTGGTCACCGGAGGACCGAATTTTTGGTTTAATGACAAAACATACTGTGGAAAATAGTAAGTATCGGTCGGGTAATTGGTTTGTCAATAAAGCCGTCGTCCTCGCCAATCTGATGCCAATGATCTAACCCCAAAAACCGAGAGTGCCCCCAACCCCTAGTCGCAGTCCCCCTCTAAAAGTAAATCAAACGCAAAAACTGCACAATTGAGATAAGAAAGACACGAGCGTATTACGGCAAACCACCCCCACATCCTTGTCCAAGTGCTATCCAGGCACAATCTTGTTTGGCTCACCCTCCACATTCACGGGGGTTCGGGGTGGGTTATGACAGGCAAATGCCTAAGGGACGTTTAATTCAAATCTGTGAAAGATTAATTAAAGGAGCTGCGAGTGGGCTGTTGCAGAAAAGCGTTTAGCTCTAGCATTACCACAAGGTTAAAAATGTTATCTTTGAAACTCTAAGTTAAACTTTTAAAACGACTTTCCTCTGAATCTCGAGATTCTTTTAGAAAAATGAAAGTCTGAAGTTCGAGTCGAAATATGTATAGGTATTTTTTCCAATTTCAATTAATTTCAAATGTTATGCTTAAGAGATTATTCTACATACCTATGTAAATACTTTTGAGAATTTTATTTATAATTTTACTATTTTTTATTACCAGTATATAGGTATTTGTAAATTTATATTAATTTTTATTTTATATTATTAAATTTGCTACGGACTATAAAATTCATTTGGTGTTTTATATTTATATTTACCAATCTTGATTTATTATTATGGCCAGTAGCACAAAATTATTCAGAATTAATATTATTTTAATGTTGTTAGAAAGAAATCAATTCAATAGGTTTGTCTTTATATGACAAAAAACCAATTTTCAAAAACACCAAATTTTTTGAAGCATACATATATGTACATATATAATATGAAGCAGCGATAATATTTTAGCTTAAACAATATCTTTAGCAATATTGAATTTAACTTGTTCTAATTTTTTATTTTTTATTTTCTCACACTATCGTTTTTACGTTTGAAAATCTCGATAGCAACAATAAATTCCTTTAAAGGAAAGGATGGTTTTCGTTAAAATTTATTTCTATTTATTGTTTTATACAAACGTCTGCCTACACTGTATCTAAGAATTGATAAATTATCAATTTTTTAAAATTGTTTTTACTTATCTTTACATTCATTTAGTTCAGTAACGCGCGGTATCAAAATTTTGGAAATGCAGATTGCTTGCTTGTCTTGAGACACTCAGTCTGCGACCTTCCTTTTGTTAGAAATTTTAAATTTTTCGGATAATAAACAAATGTACCTACTTAGTAATAGTAAACTTAAAAGAAAAATGCATAGATAGTGCACAAAATTTATAACATACATACATGATAATACGACACTTCCAATCTCATAAAAATCATGATATGCAAATTCTAAGACTATACGAATTTAAAATAATATAAAATAGGGTTATAAATTTAAAGTCATTAGGTACCCATTGAAAAATGAAATAGTGTCAATCACGCTTTTGCCCTGATTTAGTTAACGCATTAAATTCTCGACCTCCTCAAAATATATTCATGGGCAGACGCGTGCCGTATCGGATGGCTCCCTCGCGATCTTAATACAAACGCTAAATGCATAATTTCCGGCTACTTGTTCCCAAAAATCTACTTTTTTAAATGGTAGACGAAACCCTCAATGAGAGAGACACCGGCAACCCCAAAAACAAGGGCGCCCTGCCGACCCCCATGCAACTCCTGCACAAATCTTATTGTGCACAGCAAATCACTCTTATCTTTATCTCGCACACCCCGGAGATTAAAACACCACGATGCGTGGGGGTGCGTGTGTCACCGCCGCGCCCGGGCTCCGGAGGGTAAAGGACCCGCCCCAACCCGCACCGTTCGTTCGTCATTCAGCCGCTCAGAGATTTCGCCACAGTGCAACTTTTACGAGGATTTGCCTCTGTAATGGCCACCTCCTGGGTGAATTATCTTATGACTAATAATTTTGGCATCAGCCACCGAGATTTGATGGTGGTTTCTTAATTACCTACACAATTTTCGAATTACGAGGTTTTGAAATTTTAAACTTGTATGGTTCTGAGGTACCTATGGCTTGCTGGTGCTACAACATATGTATATGTAGGTACATATGTAGGTATACATAATTGAAAGAGTTGAGATATTTTAAAATACATAAATATTTAATCATTTGACCCCCTTTGATATTTTTTTTGTATGTTGATATCATATAGCAACGTCTACATACCTCGGAAAAAAAGTAAATAAAATATTACCAATACGTTAGTCTATTTAGAATGTAAGCCTATTTTCTACTTTATAGAACGAATTTCTTTTGATCTCGTATATAGAGCCATTATATGTATTGTACATTTAACTATGACCTTAAAATATATCAAATAAGTACATATTATTTATTTCGGTTTTGATTACATATAATTATCAGAGAGAAACAAGATGCCTAGACAAAAAATAAGTAACATAACGTTAACAGCGTAATAATAACAAGGATTAACAAAAGTAATATTAATTGTACTATTTATATAGTATACCTACAAGTGCGAATTAAAGATTTATCAAAAACTAACTCATAACTCTTACTGTTTCGTCAATGAATACGAAGTAAACAATTTTTAAAATGTTGTAACATTTAAAGTTAACTTTAACAATAGTGGAAACATTTAAAATCCGTAAAAAGTTTAAAATTTCATAACAAAACTTTTCAACATATAAATTTTCCGACAAAATCGGATTTTACGCTTCAATTTCTTTATAATCCCCCGGAAAACAAGAGAGAGAGTTGTGTTTGTTTGGTTTTTGTTCAAGAGTTTATCATATTTTAAGCGGACTTCGACGGGATCAGTTGTGAATCAATCTGTGTAGGTGTTTTGTTTAGTACATCATATTTTATATTGCAAATGTGTTTGAAATTAAATCTTCAATAAATGTGAATGTGAAGGTTATATAATTGAAGAATAGTCTATCGCAATCAAAATAAAATTAATGTTTTAATTTCACACACACTGTCATTCACAATCACAACTATAACAAATCAGTGTATGATTCGGATTCCTAATTAAAATGAACCTTGAAAAAAAATTTATCGTGAACAACAGACAGACAGACACATGTTTAGACACTATGTATCAAAATCAAACCCGAACCTCACATTTTGAAGTTTGTAGTCGTACAATCTAAATGTATAATATGTATGCTACCTCGGATAAGAATTTTTTACCCAAATACATACACTTCCACTTTCTTTTCCAACATGGAAGTTAATAAAGTAAGTCTTAGCGTATTTTTATACTATAACTTAGAATTAGAAATTAAAGCTGTTATAAAGATTTCGGCTACATGCAGCACCTTTTGACTAATGTGAACTAAAACGACAGGCGTCACATCCACAAAAATAAATGTGCTCAATTAAAGCGAATTCATGGCCTATCCGTCGCACCCATTTCACCATTTGCGGGAGCTATTTTGAGGCTGTGTCGCTGAGCAATTGAAAACTTAACCCGAGCCCTTAACAACAGATGGGGGCCCTGGAAAAGGGGTATATCGTGCGCCCGGGCTCCGGAGACTGACGTCCTTTCAGGATGACATTTCCTTGTCTTTACGATGGCCTCACCGAAGCACCATCTGGCTAAAAATGTTCGATTCAAGATAAGGCACGTTTCTCGGCGAGCGCTCCTCGCTGGCATTGTGAAGAGCCAGACAAGGAAGCAACATAATTTTGATTCCGTCACATGCAATGTCTTCATACTAGGCCTAAGGAGGTGCTCCACACGCACACACGGTCAATTGCAGGCGACGAAGACGCCGGGATATTCATACTCAAAGGCCCATCACTCCCAACGGCCGTGACGCGTAATGTGAATGTGGCTTTATACATAAGGATGAGCCAGGACTCGGCAGCAATTGATGTAAGCTACCAGCCCGGGGCAAAGATAACTTTACTGATTTTGGGAAGCAGTTTCCGCTGATTGACGCAATATCTTTTTAAATAGATAGCAGATTTCCTTTACAATTCACTCTATACATTTCGATTTTAATGTATACTTTTTAAAGTCCTATTTACAGTTCTAATTTTCAAGGTATTATAACTTACTCTTATACTGATTTAAATTAATTTCGGCATTTTCAGGATTATCTCTACTAAATTTGGTTGCTGCCTCAAAGGAAATTTTTGTAAGTAGTACCTATTTAATTAATATCGTTAAATAAATAATACTAATATTAAGTACCACGTACCTATTTATTAGTCAAATTACCAATTATAGTGTAACAGTCGAGAATTATTTAGTTTTCGTTCTCTTTTTCAATAATAAGTTCTCTACATAGGTATGTACCTACTTATATTGAGCGAAATTCCTGTAGACTTCTGCCACCTATACCTATTTTATATGATTGTTGAGAAAGCTCAAGTTTGACGAGAAAATGGCATCTCTAACTAAAATTTTAATCTTCGTGTGACCTCAAATATATATTATTGATTTTATCAAATATCCGCGCTAGCATTGATTTGATTTTGTCAGTGCTGATTTCTTCCAATAATTTTTCACGGCCATTTTCAGTTCGGAAAAAGTTCTCTATTTGTTGCCCATTTTTGTTATATTTCTTTTGATATACATAGGTAGGTACATATGATATCTCAATCTCAGAGATTTCCTATAAAGTTCAAATGGGACTATAAATTTTATAATCCTTATATAATTATATCTACCTTTCATATGCGATTCCTAGCTTATCTTCAGGATGAAGGTTAGATTTTAACCATGGCTGCTCAGTAATCTTTGCAAATATTCAAAATTCTAAATTTCTGCATCAAAAATGCAGTTATTATTAAATTTCCACAAAACGAATAAATTTAGAGAGTCAGATTGCTACTTGGAGTATACCCACCTTCAAAGATATGAAGATGTTCACAGCATTTGAGAAAAATTGTCGGCACTTCACAAAATATGGAGTGATGTTGTATTGTGAATCGAGTTTACGTTCGCCTGCGAATCGCTATCAGACACGAGGTCGGGGAAGAGCGCAGGCGGTGCACAACATCCTCGTCGATTTTGGCACAATACGAGAATATAGTGAAAATCAATTGCAGAGGACAAAGGAGTTTTCAATTCGCCATCCTCCGATTTTTCCCATAGTCGATTATCAACTGGAATTGATTGAATTCATCACGAGATAGCTCGATTCGATTTACCTACAAAAAGCGAAGTGCAGCGCCTAACTCGGGACGGGCAGACCCAATGACACTGTCGTCGCATCCCAGCCCATGTCCTTCCCTCGGAAATGACTTTTCCATTAAAGTCCTTTGTCTGTGGAAAATAATTGAATCAATCAGGGCCGCGATAATCGCCAAAAAGCAATTATCGATATGCAGTGGCCGGATTTGCTCCCTTACCGAGCTCAGGGATGCCCCGCTTCCTGGGGCTGTTAACTTAGTTAATTTCGCCACTCTCTTCAAGGAAAGGGCCTATCAATAATACATTTTTATTTTTTTTATTTTTGTTGGTATCCATTCGCCCGAAAGGTTCCCCGGGAGAGGAGAGGCCCCAAAAGGAATTTCTTGGAGCACGTCACTGGCGTGTTGCACCAGCCCACTCCACGGGGCCTGGCCCGGTCCTCCTGAGATGCACTCACTCACACCAGCGCACAACCGGTCGTGATTACATAAAATCTGAGCTGCAGTCGCGACGAGCGAGAAGAAGCACTTTCGTTCGCCATTTTCGAAATGGGCGGGGCCACGGGCCGCAGTCCCCGGTGCCATTGGTTCCGCGCAGCCGCACTAATCACGCGGCGCCCCCAATCAATTGGAATTTATGCGAGGCCAATTTCGTGGCATGGCCTGCACTCAGGGGGGGGCCGCGGCGCACCGTGAGTTGTGCGCGCGCGGGCACACCGTGCTTATGCCGTTAATGTGCGGGGGCGGAGGAGGAAAACGTTTAGGTGTATGCGACCGGGTCGATTGCTCTTTTTGCGTTCGATTTTCGCGTGATACCCGCGCACTTGGGTTCAGTGAACGTACGCCGGGATTTTCAAATTCGATAATTCCCTTTCAATTGCACAGAGAGCGAGGGGCCTGCGGGGCGGCTCCGGGGAGGCACAGTGTCGTGTCACATTTCCTTGCTGGAAAATTTCACGTGCAACGAAAAGTGCACAACTACCCAGCTCCCCTCACCTGCCCCCCCGTCAAGCATCAAAAACATAATTTATAAGGACCCTTCGAATGGCAGCCCTGAGCCCTGCGAGCGGCCGAAATAAAGGCGACCATGTTTTAAAGGTGGCTCAACCCCTTCCGGAGCCATCCATCATACCTTCGGCTCCTCGGGCAGTTGACCGTGAATACCAAGGCAGCGGTGTGGTTGCGCTCGTCCTGCCCTGTGAGTGCATGGACACGCACTAGTGTGGGGGCGGACTGTCCGGTGGATGCTCCGCTGTATATAGGACGCAGCCCCGTCGCGCCCTGCCGCAGCGCAGAACCCTCGCAAAAGAGGGTTTTTTGGGTCGAATGAAAATCACTTAAGCGGCACTATAAGGTGCAATGATGCCCTAAGTGCCCCAGCAAAATGTCACCGGCACTCCTTTTTGATTGGGAAGCTGCAAAAACCGAACTGACCGAATTAACACCTTCACACGTAAACTTACCCACCCACCCACCCAGCCCCCCGCTCGGGGAATGGATCTAGAGCTAATTACACAAGCGACTGTCTAGCCCTAGATTAAAGTAGCCGGGGGTAGTTTGGAGAAGTGCTGGCAATTTCTTTTTATTTTAATATCCTCTTTGACGTCTTATAGAAAGGACCGAGACAGTGGATTATGTACATTTTTTATAAGAAGGGGCTGTGGGGGAGGGCTTGTGATTTGAATAATATTGCTACACTAAACGCATCCCAATGGGATCTCCCACAGAGCTCGGGTGCTCCAGTTAAGCTTTTACAACACCTCGGGCTTTGATTGAGGGCGACAGGGTAAACACAGGAATAAATAGCAAACAGCGGGTGAGATGTCGCAAATTCAGGGCGAATTGTTTTCAAGAAAGCTTGTCATGAATCCAAAAGTAGTTGAACAATATTTATTGATTTTTAAACTAATTTAAGAATTGTTAATTTCAGAATTTTTTTATTATAGGTATTAAACGTTATTTAATATACCTACTTCAAATAATTATTTCTAAATAACAGACATTCTAACATTAAATTGCATAAATTATATTTAATTTAAGTTACTTTTGCCTATTAGTGTAACAAAAATCAATTAACAGGTTTTTCGTCGAAAAGACTCAAAAAGTTAAACTAGAATTCCATGAAATAAAATAAACTTAATGCTCAACAATAATAAATACCTAAAAAACCGATTTTCGTATTACCTAAACTAATTTCCGATGATGAATGGAAAAGAATCAAATAAAATCTAATGAAAAAAAATGAAATTTCTCGTCGGCCCGTTCGTCAGATTGCCTTTGTTCCGGGGTTGAATTTGTGGTAGAGTCCAGAGCTGCTATGTATGTACATATGTAGTTACCTTAACCTGTAGAAAAAAAAGATATAATAATAATAGTTAGTTATTATAGTTAATTTATAACTGAATTAGCCAATATAGTATATATGTATCGCCTTTCCAGTTTTCTCTGAGATTTTATTAATTATGTATAGGTACATATTAGTTATTTCTCTTATTTTTTAATTTTTAGCCGTAGGATACCTATTTCAAATCAATTTTTGATGGTTTGCCGTCATACGGATCCATTTTCCGAGTGCTCTTAGAATTTATATACATACTTTACATGAGTTAACTTTACATAAATAAGTAAATAAATGAATTAATTCATTAAAATGCATATAGAGGTATACTTATATTCTTTATATAGACATTTTTGAAAATGTTTCCTCAATATATTATCTAATGTCTCGCCATGAAAATATAGCACTTTTTTTGATTTTAATTATACATTCGTCATATATAAAAGAAAAAAACATTCGGTTCATCAAATGTACATTCTCAAAATAAAACAAAAACTTTTAATATCAAAAAATACAAATTAATCAGAATAGTTTGGTACTTATAACTAATAGAACTACCTACCCTACCCTAAATTATTTGTAAGTTGAATTAAAATTCAAACAACTTTTGATTTATCGTAATTAATTTGAAATCGCCATCATTTATTTATTTAAATTCAATTAGAAGCTTATTATGTTTACTTTCGCAACCACATAATATTGGCTTTACTCAGCAGTAATAAGCAAATTAAATAAGAAGTAGAAAAGTTATTAAAGCTATCATAATTTAGTTCAAGCAAAGATATAAATCCACGGTTTTACTATACGTTAGATAAGCGTATCTACATTTAACTCTAATTTTGGCTGAGTGAGTCTTATTAGGTATACACCATTTTAATAAATCGAAAAAATAGTCGATTTCGTCTAATTTTCTAGTTTTAGCCTTTCGGTGCAAAAAATATATATCTACTGTGAATGATAACTCAATCAGCAATAGGAGAATTGAAAAAACTGGTTTATGAAACTTTGAGTAGTTTTAATGTTGCGTTCACAGAAAGAAAAACCCTAGTCAGAATGATAAATTTCTAGGTTGAGTTGAAAAAATACCTATCAACATACGGTCAACAAAATTGTTTTTCAAATTGAAAAAATAGTACAAAATATTGTCATTATGATAAAAAGATAATAACAATAATTTGTCAAAAGTCATTAATGGGATTTATCAAATTGAAAAAAAAATTTGTCTTATTCATAGAGGAGGATTATCATTTTGATAAATAGTTTCGTTGAAATGAATGATTAGTTTTGTCAAAGAAACAAAATTTTATTGAAATTAGATAAAACATTTTGTCACATTGACAATGCACATTTTCAATTCGAATAAGAGTTTGTTAATATATTTTGTTAAATTGACAAATATAGGTAAAAAAGAATTCCATTCAAAATCACTTACGCCGTTACACCACATTTTTTATTTAGATGAAAATACCTTTGCTTTTATGATCTGAAAGAAGTATACCGCTTCTTTTAACAGATACTAAAAGGTAAAGTAATTTTCAACCAAACCAAAAATGTGGGGTAAAGGGGTAAGTGATTTTGAATGGAATTTTTCATACCTATATGGTATTTGCTTCTATTTTGAATCTGTGGAAATTGGTTAGTAAATAAAAAATTGTTTTAAAAAAATAAAAAATTCATTTATTTTTATTTGACTGTTTGTTTTAGCAAAAATTCATTTATTTTTATTTGACCAAAATGAAAATGTTATCAGGAAAAGCAGATAGTAAAAAAAAGTTAATTTTTCTTTGAGTTTACAAAAAATTATAGTAGTGGTAATAATAATCGGTTACTAAAACCGAATACGGGCCTAAACATGACACATATTTTGTAATGTCGTACAATTTTTATTCCAATACACCCAGCGACAATGAAATGTTCAAGTTGCAAACACTAAAATGTATTTCATTTTAACAAAATGTATAAAAATTTTTTTAGGTGAAGAATTCTGATTAACATTTCAAAATACAAAATCAACACTTCGAGGGAAGTGAGAGAGAAATTTTTTTTGTGTTTTCCCCAACTTGAACATTTCATTGTCGATGGGTGCATGTGTGTTTTTGTAAATAGCATTTTGTTTTATTCATTTTGCTTTAGCTCAGAGCAAAGTAAGTTAATACTTGGATGGCATTTGTCGAACTTAGTTTTAATACAATAGAAAAATTGTTGAATAAAATTCCAAACTAAGGTGGATGCTAAACGGTATTCTAAATTAAATAAATTAAAAATTTTAAAACAGATATGTATCTACTGCTTGAACAAAAGAAAAAAGTTTGTATTTTATGCCATCAAAAAAAACTATTATACTTTTAGGATCCGTGACGCTTCCAGTGATTAGCAGAAGTGGCTGAATTGCTTGAAGTTTTTCCAATTTGCTGGACAATATAGCATCAGCTCCATCGGCCGTATTTCCCACTATCAAGAACGAATTTTGAGAATCCTTTATTGAATGTTTAATATGAACCCTCTTTCCATTTTCAACTCTAACTGTCTTTGAAGTAGGCACAAGAACCGCATGCAGCAAGTATAAAATTGTTGCGTATCGTCCATCTGAAATCAAAGCAAATTAGTAAAACCGTAAAAAACTCGTATATTGATATATTACTTTCGGGCAAAGATCCAATGTCTCCTACACCGCTCAGAAGGAGTACACTCGAAGAATCCTTTATTCGCCGTTCCAAAATTGTAAATAATTTACTCGAATACTCGGGAAGACTGTTGATAAGACTGCCTGCTTCTGGATACAGTGAACAAATATGATATTGAATTATAAAGAACATGTAATGTAAATTATGGCTGAAATATTTTAGTAAGAAATTATTTAGCTTAATTGAAAACATTGCTTAAAATTGTTACTTACATTAATCTGTTGCCAAACTTGAAGACGCTTTTCAAACAGAATTTGAATTCCAAGGGGAACTCGATGCATTTGAAAGAACTTATCAAGATGTTTAGGTGTCATGTGCTTTAAATTTGATCGGTCGATTTCACACTCTAAAGATTTTATAATCACTCAGACACAAAGATAACAGTAATTTTATTTTCTTGATCACATACCTTTTAAAAATTGAATAAGTTGGCATTTTTTAACTTTTTCTACATCGAGATTGAGTTCCATCATTAAAATTTCCAATTCGTCGGCATTATTTACCATGTTTATTCCTTTTTAAATCAAAACTGCACTTGAACACTTGAATTATAATATAACTCACAAACCTGACTCGAGACCTTGAAACTTTAACTTGCAAAAGTGACTTGAACGTCTGGAATCTTCACTTGTTAGATCTGAAGTGCAGTTAAATGAGCTGACGGTGACGCTGCTGTCCTAAATCCAAATTCCTCTTCAGTGATTGTTGTTCAATTTAACAAAATTTTTATCACTTTAACTGTCAATTTGATCAAATTTGTCAATCGTACAAACAGGTTATAGAATAATGTTCAATATGATAAAATGAATTAAGAAATTTTGAAAGTCTTTTTATCATATCGACAAAGTGCTTTGTCTCGAACAAAATATTTATCGCTTGCGCCCCCGCGAGTGTCGGGAAGAATACAAATTCGATAAATTTCTTCAATTTAACAAATAGATGGAATTTGGTCGTTTATTTATCACAATGACAAACATTTCTTTCAAATTAACAAATTTTGGGATCATATTGACCAAATAGTTTCAATTTAATAAAATTGTTTTGTTAAGTTTTAACAAAAATTTTTTGTCAATATTACCTACGGTTTTTCTTTCAGTGTTATATAAATTTTATTTTGAAAACCAAAAACATTAAAGTTAACTGAAAATCTTAATTTTTTTTTAAAATGTGCGGTTTGGATTTTTTTGCTTATTCAAAGGGATTGTGCAAATATTTTTAACTTATTGTTAAATAATAGGTATAGGAAATGTCAATACGATAACAAAAACAACAGGTATATGAGTCATGACATTATTTGCCAAATTTCCTCATATTTCTTTATGTAAGACAAAGCTGTAATGTTTGTTTCGAGCCCACCCTTCTGCGTGCAATGGTACAATTGTGGAAAACCTTGTAATATATCACGCAGTAAAAATAATTACTCTTTTATTCAATGAAGTTCGCGATTGATGGAGGTACTGTTCTGAGTTCAATTTAGTTATTCTAAAAACTGAAGCCTTGAAACAGTTTCAACGCAAATAATTGCCCGCCCGGCAGATATTTGTACCTGCTAAATCCCATTAGGCGCGAACGTGCGTTTCCTCTCCGGGCAGAGGTGTGGGCAAAAATCAATTCATCGATTTCCACAAAATCATAAACATTTTAATTACCGCCCCACGATGGGCCGGCAGGTGGGTGGACTTTGTGTCTATAAAAAGCAATGGGCCTAGAACGGACGCTGGCGGTTGGCCGTGCGTCGTATCTTAGCGTCGCGGCGCTCGGCGTGACATCCTCGAACTCGAAAAACCGAGCCATCAAAGTTTTCCCATGCCTTCGAGGAATTGAGACATAAAGTTTGATGGCGCTCACGCGGAGACATAAGTTTCGTTGTAAATATTCCAGAGCACCAATTGTGACAAATCAGAGCGGAGTCCCAACATGGCAGTTGTCATGTCAAAACAGCCATTAAAGGTAACGGTTTCATCAGCACCACCGGCAAACGCAGCGCCGATTCGGTAGATGGCGCTGCCGCCTAATAGGGCCATTTCTATGCGAGGAAATCGTAAAATTACTAGAAAGACACGTCATAAGTTTCCTCGCAGCACCCCCGGGCGCTCATCGTCGTCCTGCTGAAATCGGGAAAAAGTAAAAGCGAGGGTGACTTTCTCCCGCATTAGCATTCAAAGCACAGTGACGGCGGCGGTGGGCCTCGTTTTGGGGGGGGTGGGCGGCAGGATTTGTGTTAGGCCGTAATTCGCAGCCGCTGGGGCTGGTTTCGAGACGGGGCGGGGGCCAACCCGGGTATCAATTTATTTCGACGATTGTGTGCGAATAGGAAACATTCTTGTGCACGGGGAGCCATAAGTCCACCGCGCTCCCCTGCCGATGGGTGCTCCGGGTGCAGGGCGAATGCATGTCCAGCGTCTATTCATTTAGCTGAAGGCTCGCAGCGACCATTAGCATAATTGACCCATTCGGAGCTGCGCGCTTAAGTCCAGGTCCGTTTTTGGATGAGCTTTAAAATTTGCATATCGGCTCGGGCAATACCTGTAAATGACCGACTGACTGCCCCTTCCAAGTTATTACTTCAGTTCCGACTGAGCGTTTTTTGTAGGGTCGGCTATTTATTGAGTGACCTCCTGGGCGATGCAAATCGATAGCATGACAGGCACCAGCTCCAGCGCAGCTCAGACGGGCTCTCTACGGTTTTTTACGAGCGGGTGGGACGCCAGTGGTCAAGTCGTTGAAAAATGTTCAAGGCAACGAGCTCTGAAAGTATCTTGAGCTACGGGCAAAGAAATAGCTGTTGATTAGGAGTGGGGTCAGCCGAGGTAACCTATGAACTACATCATATTACTTTTCATATAACTATTACTTTTCCTTTTTTTGCTGTTTTGTGGCAACATTAAACATATGTATGTACATACATTGGTTTTCGGATTACCAAACTTACATAGAGATCATAAGAACGTATGTTTAAAAAACACCCTATAGTTTAAATTAAATACATGTGTATGTATATTTACCAATGACTATGAAATAATTTACAAGCATTTTTTAAATTTATTTTATATAGCGACAAAGGCACAATGATTTTTTTCGACTCTCATAAAAAATGTCTAGGCTCACTGCTCGCAGACTTATTTATTGGGATATGGTCTCGTACTGAACCAATTCTGAAAGTTCAAACTAAAATATACCCTTTATACATAAAATCCGTTAAATTAGTGAGATATAGTCAATATGACTCTCAAGTGCCCTAAAAAAAAACATTATAACAAAAATTTCTACATTTCTGCATTCTATTCTCTTCATGGCAGCAGTAGTCCAATAGGCGAGTGGATTTTAAATAAAATAATAATAAATATAATCATATGAGTAAGTAGTTTTACGGTTTGGAGTAGGTACCTACGTACTGTGACAGTAACTATAGCTTAAATCCGATTTAGACCAAAGAGTTTAACCTTATAAAAATTAAAAACACTTTTGTCAGATGTGATGTTGTAGGTATAGCAGATAACCCTCGAATATTTCGTCAATTAATACTAATCTGAGGGAGAAGTCCGGTATAAATATAAAAACATTTTTACTTGCATCAAGTTATTCAAAATTATCCCGGGTTCTTTCAAAAAACCCTTTTGAAAAATTGAATTGGGATTTTAATTTCCGAAAACAGAATATAACATCAAATGTTTGCTGATGCAAAGATAATCTAAATTTTATAACTGACACCAAAACAATTTCAAGTCGCCTATTCAGAAATCGTATGCCTTTCGTTTTCTTCAAATTTTCTTTAAAAACTGTTAACCAAAAAACAAAAAGGCAAAATTGTTTTGACTGACGAAATTTTTGTTTGTTGCTTTTTAGTTTTTCTAAATAGGTATTCCTGAAAACGCGAGACTTGATTATGTGCTCCCATATACGGAAATAGTCCACCGCAGGCGTGCGAACTTTTATGAAAGTTAGTCATGCCAGGAAGTCGACTAGAGCCCACGACACTTTTCACTTTATCCCCGTTGAATGGATGGGGGCAGGTGGGCCCGCGGCTAAAAGCCCGTCTGAGGCGGGTGCGGAGCGGTTGTCTCCTTTCAGACTTTTCACACCGCATCAAAGGACAATGCACGAGGCGTAGGTGGACTATATGAGTAAAATTTAAATGAGCTCTCGGGTTCATTCACTCGCGCGCCATCTGTGTTCCGTCCTGCGTGCATTTAGACGCTTTTCACTCAGGAAAAGGAGCAGAGCCTTGCAAGAAAATCGATTAAAAAAATTATCTCGTGGATTATTCATCGCTTGAGATGTGTCACCTTTTCGCATATTCATACCTATGCCCGCATGATTACGGGGAAGGTAAATTTAAAGAGTCTGAAAGAACCCGCTATTAACACGGTGGCGAGGCAAGGTCTTATCCAATTTCTCTACTGAAATGTTCTAATTAAGTGTACACAAGAAGTACCATGAATACTGTAGCAGAGGCCTATTTATTTAAATTTAAGAAAAGAGGCCACAACCATCATCTTTATAGGAGGCAAATTGAAATATTTTCAAATATTCAAAAAGAGTTGTTTCTAGGGTACCTATGCGATTTTTTAAAGGCCATTTACAGCCTTCTGTAGATCTAATTTATCGCACTCAAAATTGGAGATAGAACAATTAATGATAAACCTAATTAAATTAGGTACCTACTAAACTCTATCGTAAATTTAAAAGGCCAATTCTTCAAAATTCCCCCTTTTAACTAACTTAGGGAGTATATGGTGTAGCTTTCACACAAAATTTATTTTAAAGGTGTTTTTGAAGTATGTAGGTATAGGGGGTTTTAACCAAAATCGCATTCGGAATACAGCTTCAAAATTAAAGTTTTACATATAGCCATAGTAATACCATATGTAGTTAAATTTTTGAAAAATGCCTCTTGGTTTCAAAAGCACCTTTTATTTTATTAGGTACCTAAGAACAAAAAAATCAATTTGCCTACACTTTGATGTCATCTACTATGAAGAGGGTTATTAGAAGTAACTTATTGAGGCCATTAATACCATAAAAAGGAAAAATAAAGAAATCAGAGAGAAAATATTGGCTTTTGGTTACGTATCTTTAACTTGTGCTGGAACCTAACGTGTTTATTTTTCCGATGCTGGCATTCATAAATTCTGATTAAAGAGATGAAGGGATGGTGACAATATTTATGGGATTTACAACAATAGAAAAAGAGGACCATAACATCCATCAGCAAATTCTTCTGATACAGAAGTTAAAGGCGGATTTCCTACAGTTTAGGTAATTAATTTTAAGCTTCTCTGTCAAAGAGAAAATATATAGTAAATTTTAATGGCTTCTGTAACGATTTGAGTGTTAGCAGGAGTAAGTTTCTTCTTTTTTTAGACAAACTTTAACATTCAATATTTCTGATATAAGTATATATATCTACCTATGTAATTCTACCTTCGAATAATGTATTATTTACTAATTTAGATTTGATTTAATTTTGAGCGAAGGCGTCTGATTTTTTTCAAATTTGTTATCAAAAAGAGTTCTTGCATAATTTTACAGTATATATATATTAAAATTAACAAATTACTAAATTGAGTACCTATACCTATCCATAAGTCCGAAATAAATACATCAATTTCAATTCAAGAGGAATTGTTTTTAAAATAGTACTTACAAAAAGTAAGGATTATTCTGTTTAATAAAACTCGAAGACTATAGGTATATTTAAACTTTCAAATTTTTTTATTGATGTTATTAAGCAATAATTAATTGCAATCTAAATACTCTGAAATCAATTTCTTCTACCTATATGCAAGACTAAGTATATGTTAAATAACTTGTAGAACACATTAAAACCTGCGCCGCCAGGATGTTCACTTTTCCATTTTTGAAATATTGTGCTAACTAAAATTAAGTGCAGAAAAAGTCTATTTTTTCTGAAAATTGCTTCCCATGATCGACAGAGGACTAACGAATTTCGTGAAAAAATTAAATATCTATGGAAATAACTAATTGGTAGTCTTACTTAATAGGTCCCAAAAGTAATAAATTAGGATCAAAGTTGCTTGATTCTTCTAAAGAAATTTTGTCAATTACATTTTCTTAATCAATTTTTATCTTCAATGTTATATCAGGCAATTCCGAGGAGCAATATAGTAATTTATTATTTTTAAATATTCTTCATTATATGAACACTTCTTATTGTTTTATTTGTATCATAACTTTAATTTTTAAGGCCTTTAATTTATCAAAAAGTATATATAGTTAAACTTTGTTAATGCGCCCTTTTGTGGTCTATGACCTGCTTGTTGAAAAAGTTTTTCTATTTGTGTTAGTAGGGTAATTTCCTTGAGTTAAATCGCTGAAATCAAGTATCCAAGATTTGTTTAAATGTGGGCTCGAATTGCGCATTTGTGGAAGAGTCTCCCATTCAACGACCGATGTTGCTCGCGACTTTGAGACCTTTTCGATCGGAAATAATATCGAATAAAGTCACCGGAATGAGTTTGACAGCGGAGACAAAGACACTGGTGGAGCGCCCCTTCCCTCCCGCGGCCTTCGTCGACGAGCCAATCAGGAGTGGCATCGTGGAAACATCTGCTCCGCGTCGTAAAGTTGCAATTTAATCATCAAAACATAACCTCTTTGTCCTCGGCATTATCGAGCGCGCTTAAATCAAATTCGACAGTTGGCGAGGAAAAAGGGACCCGGTGAGGCTGCTGAGGCGAGGCATCATACCAAAAGCTGAGCCTCTGATGGCATGGGGCATCACCAGCAAATTCGCTAACGCGAAAAGCAACCAAAAAAAGTATGTAAAATGCATACTTTTTATTTTTATTTTCCGTGAGCAACGGCCCCAAGTGCCCGCTGAATGTTCAAGCAGATTCCGGAGATGCAGATCTTTTTGCGGCGTAGCGTTTCTCAGGTTGTTTGGGGCAACTCCAGTCGAGCATTGTCGAGATTTGTCGAGTACTTTTGCGCTCTGTGCCCCCTCCGCCCCTGGTGTGGCAGCGTATCAAGCCGAAGAGCCGAGCCGCGCGACAAAACAAGCACGTCGCTCTGCGCTGGGTTCTGTGCATCGGTTGCGTCTGTGTCCGTCGGTGGCTTGTTCGCCTCATTCGAGAATCGAGACTCGGCGCGAAGATGGTCAAACGTTTTGCTCTTTTGGGATGGCACAGCCACAGCCACCTTCCCTGGATCCGTTCTTCCGAGAATCATTCCCACACCGCGACGATGATCAGGCATCAGGTAAAAGTAAAGGAAAAAGGCTGCCACAGTTGGGGCACCAAAACACGCGCAGCTCCCGAAAGTCCTGTTCCATTCCAAGGTATAGCTAAAAATGACGACGAAGACGAAGACGACGACGCCAACGACAATAAGAAAACCATGGCGAAGGAAACAAAGTAAAAAAGGGGCGCTCGTAGAGCAGGAAAAATGGCAAAAGACACGGCGGACCCAGACCGGTCCGCGTCCCCCGCAGAAAGCGCGAGTCCACCGTTCGGCTAAGAGAGCAGTGCCGCAAAAAAAAAAAAATGAAAAACAAAAAAAAAATAATTTAAAAAAAAAAAAAACGAAACGACGACAGAGCGGCCAGGGCAAGCCCGGCAAAAACTGGGCGACTTCTTCGCACAGGCCGCCACCGAGGAATTTTGATAAAATGAAACCAGGGGAGCTGCGACGCGGACAGAAACACAGAAACAAAACGCGGAGGCCCCGCGCCACAAAGAAACCAAAAGGAGGCACGGAGCGGCCCCGTGGAACGCGGCCAGGAGGAGTGCGCGCCCCGCTCGCCAGGAGGGGATGCGTTGCACACGGGTCCGCCAACACCATCGCAAAATCACACTGGGCCAGCTGGTCAGGTGGTCTCACTCTAGCTGCTCGCACTAGAGCGGGACGTAGCGAGATTAAAGCCCGACCCGACTGGCGGTAATTGTATCACGCCTTTTGTCGGGGATGTGAACGACCATTTAACTGAGCGCAGCTCGTTTCAAGCCGGCGTGCATTCCTCGGGGAACACGCCTTTGAGTCAGCCCACTCGGCGTGACTCGGGTAAAGGCTCCGGCGAATGAAGAATTCATGCGGGCCGAGCCGACCCGACCGAACCCGAACGGCTGCGTGTGTTGGTGGATACAGCGAAACCGGTGAAACGCAGCGAAATGGACGCGCGGCGCTGCGGCCAGCAAACGCCCGAACCGATGGAGGGCCGCCTGTGGGTGTGGTGGTGGTGGGTGGTGTGTGTGTATGTGCGCATGTATTCGTGTTTCCTTCATGTTTTTGCCAGAGCTTGTGTCGGGCCCAGCAATTTTCAGTTGGTCTGCGACCGTTGGCGTGTTTGCGTGAGTTTTGTTGTCGGCATTTGTGTCGTTTTCGTATTCAGGAGGATTGTCGCGCGACGCGATAATTGTTATTTGCAAAGTTTTGTGCACGGCCTGCACAACCTCGTCATTGTCGGCGGCCCGAGATTAGCATCTGATAGGGATCTAGGACTCCAGCTTATCTCCCTGATCGCAATGAGGTACTTGCACGGATCTCCCCAGTTCTCGCCTTTGTTCAAAATATAACGCGCGCCGTATCCCCGCACTTCCGCGTGGGTAATTAAATATCGCAATTACATAATACGGCTCTGGTGACGGATTCCCTGATTTTTATTTATTTATTAATTTTTTTTTTTTTTTTACTTGATCTTCTCCCGCCCTTGTGTCAATTCCGGTTGTGTTATCATCGCCCAAAATTCCTCCGTTAGCCGCGATAAGCTTTATCACAATGTTATTAGATCAGGTTGGCTTCTTGGATCGAAACACTCATCAATTTTATTTTTTTATTTTAAAAACTCCTTTTCTACAAAATTATTATAATTTTTGTGAAAAAATTTTCGTCAAGTGCACTCTCACATTTCGTTATCAGAGCCGCTTAGTTCCCATTCATCAAGTGTTTGAACTTAAAATTTCTTTATCAAAGCCGTCTGAGCCCGATAAATCTCAGTTTATATTTTACTTTTTGATCTGGATAATTGCCATTGTCTTGACCTAAACTACAGAAACTCCCGGGGGCGGCCGCAACCAGACCAGAGGAAGCTTGATCCTGGACCAGGCAATTGACCTTAAAATTTTCGCGGCTTTAACCGTTTCATTGCCGTAGCACCTCGATGGGTGTTAATCACCGATCGGGCGCGCGCCATTTAACGCGTTCTCAGCACTTTTGGGGCCACACCATAAATCATCGGTTTGGTTGAAGACCAAATCAATTATCGTGTCGTGCAGAGTAAAAAAAAATCAATCACATCGCTCAACGGCCTCATTAGCTAGCGCGTCCGTTCGAACTATTTATCTTTCTCGCTTTCTTCGCGATGCAGGGCTCCGGTCCATTCCTATCAGGCTGTCGCTGGAAGGGCCTCCAGCTCGGAACTGTTCTCAGTTGCACCCAAAACCACTGACCCCCTGCCCACGAGTTTTCCGACGAATCTCCTTCAGTTGATTGATGGTCATTAGACTTTGGCGCCTTGCCGCCTACCCACCTTAAGACCCGGCTTCCTCTGGTGTATCCCGGCCATAATACACAAAAAAAAAATACAAAAATTTCTTTTCAGGCTGCATTGCAGGACGTGTCCGAAACTGTCCGTTTCAATCAGACATTGAACGCTTAAATTCGCGCTCGATTCGCGCGTTCCTTAAACGTTTTCTTAAATAGTGAAAAGTGATCCGGCCGCTTGGAAAAAAAAATAAAAGTGCAACGCACCCCACTCTGTGAAATGTACATGGCGCGGCCAGTGGATTCCGCGATATTGAAGTGCTTCTACCTGTGCTAAAGTGCGTTCGAAATGCCCGAAACCAGAGTCGGTCAGTCGGCAATCCGTTCGTGAACCAGACCAGTGATTTACTCCCTAATCCAGGATTAGCTGTGTTTGCTTTGTCCGTAGTTACAGTCGCAAGAGACTAAACTCCCGCAATATGGATATGACCTCGACGGCGGAGGCTGCTCGCAGCTGGTACGAGAGCCCCCGTCTTGGCGGCTCCCCGAACAGCACCGGGCTGACGGCCAGCGGAGCCCACCAAACTGTGTCCGGCGGATCCTCCAGCGGCCTGGACGCTTCCGACATGGGCGCGTTTTACGCGCTGGAGAGCAGCGGCCACCACCGACGCTACTATTCGACAGGCTACCACCCTACGCACGGTAAGTCCCCAATTCCCCAATATCTTAAGATTTTAACAAAACCCTATGGCCCTATATCTCTCTAGTCCATCTAAGGCCCTTTTGTGATTTCGGCAAATAAATCAACGGGAGCCCTTTTTCGACGGAAGCCCCATACTCCATCAAAAGCGAACGTCGAGCTCGGCGCGGAAACGCGAAAGTTCGACTTGAAATGGGCAGGCATTCGCTGTTCGATTGAATTTCGGATCTAATGTGATTTTAATGACACTTTGAAGCGCGACCCACACCCCGCTGGCGTGCTAGCTGCTATTTTGCTGCTGCTGCGGCTGCCGCCGCCGGTGTCGTGTCGCACGCCCCCGCCCCCCGGCCAACAGCCAATGCGACAATTTCATCCATTCCAGGCAGCGATCCGACGACAATTACTCGTTCCCTCAAAACGCGCTGGAGCTGCCAGTTTGCAATGTAATTTGTTGATGTTTGCTAAAAGGTTTGTGGCTAGCAACAGTCAAGCGGTCGGAGGGCGGTACGTCGCGTCGTCGGTCACGGGACTTTTTAGGGCTGTCGCGAGCCTTTTAATTTGCGCAAGAAGCACCCATTTCGTCCTGAAAAATTTATCACTGCTGTGTCGTGCCCTGTCTGCTTTCAGCGGGTGGCGGGTGCCCTGTTGTCGCCGCGAGCGTTAATAATTTAACCCTTTCCGAGCTACATAGTCACAGCAAATTCAGAATTTTATACTAATTTTTCCATAGGTGATTTATAATACAGGTGTGCGCAAAAGTTTAGGATAACCATCACTTTTTCTACTACTATTCAACTGATTAACACTTTTTATTTCACTAAATAAAACTAAATGTGGGAGAAAATGCTATCTATGCAAATTAATCCACTATACTTTGCTAAAGAAATTCATTATAAATTTAATAGCTTGCAATCTAACGATCTTAGCGCCATATACGTTTCAATGTATAATGTGTATACGATGGTATTTTATTTATCCTCTAATAAAAATGTAAAAAAACTAGCAATATTTGTTAGAAAACTTTAAAAAACTACATAAGTATATGATTAATTTTTTATTAATTATGTTTTAATTGAATTTAAAATTGACCATTTAGAGAAACCTTTTTCTCTTGGCTTGAGTAGTTATGAAGATGAAGGCAAATATGTACGTATGTATTTACTGATAAAAATATGCGATATTTTAAAATTGGGACTATTAAAGTTCTCTAAATTTGAACGTTACAAATATGAGAAAAAATGTAGAATATGTTGTAGCAAATATATGTAAGTAGGTATGTATTTAAATTGTGAAGTTTAATGTTTCACACAAACCTTAGAAAACGTTATTTAAAGATGTGCAGCAAAAAAGGTCATGTCTTCATAGCGACGACACCGATTTCGAGAAAAAAATTAAAATGCTGCCAAAACGATGGACCGATCGCAAAAGTTTTAAAAACATTCGATTGTTTTCGATGGCGTTGGGGAAAAATTTATATTAAATTATAAAATTTACTCCATCGAGTACCTATAAGTGCAGGTCGTACATTTGGAGACAAGGTGTCGTATTTGATTAACTCTTCCGAAACCGAAACCATCACCCGCAAAATCACCTTTTGTCATGAAGACTTAATGCACTACATCCGACATTATGTTAGATCACCGCAAATTTCATGGTGCCTTGCTATGATCTAAACACCTTGTATTTGTCTTTGGCTTAATTTTGCGCAAGACTCTTAATCAGCTTACCTTATCATGAATTTATAACCTTACATGCAAATTGAAATGCCCATCCATAAAATAAGCTCCTAGATTAAACGCTTAATATAGGTACCTAATATAGAAGAATTAAAAACGTTGCTAAGCCTTGCACGTGCATTCATGGAGCATTTCATTTTATACTTCATAGTTCACAATTTTTCTTTAAATTCAATATACCCTAACTATTCCTTGACGAAATTAAAAAAATCCATCTTTTTCTTCGAATATAGGTAGGTATACTTATGTAGTTACCATTTCTATTACTTAAGGAAATACAAACTATTGAACGATTTTTTTAATTGTGCAGTGAAAAAAAAAAACTTTTATATAATTTGCATTGCATTCCTAGTCTTCACAAGTTAGTTTTTAAATTTGAAATTTTTACATTTTTCATTGAATTCAAAACTTACTAAATTAAATATGTATTTGGTATAAGAAATACGACAATTCAAAGAGCATTTTTAAAGTTCATAAGAGTTCAATTCGAAAAATCATAAAAATAAATTTAAAAGTTAATAATAACGCACTATGGATTTAATTTAAATAATTTAATTTACCAATTCAAAATATGGTGGACTCAATATGGCGGGTCAAAATTAAATTATTTCTCAAAATACTTTGTAACTTTAGTCTGATTAATATCAAAATTTGAGCATTATCAAAATATTACCTATTTGTTAACACTCCCGTTAAGATATAAATAAGAAGAAATGCAACTAGGTACTAAAACTGAAAGGCGTTGTAAATATAACTAGAATGGAAATATAATCGATACTGGTCACGCAAATACCTGTGTAAGAATATTATTGTTATCTGAAGCAAAACAGTGGAGAAAAATGTTAAGAATCATGTGGAAATTCCACGGGAAGTAAGGTAAAATAGGTCTTAACACGTTAACTCTTTTGTAAGTTACATATGTGGCTCAGAATAATTCGATTCATGCAATTGCAGAAAGTGTATGTGCCTCATTAATCTTTTAATTCAGAAAATTACATAATTTAATTAACAGCATTATTTTACATACACTTTATGAGTAATTTAATGATCACATACTGACTTAATGCAAATTTTTACATAAAATGTATCCTAATGGAAAAAAATAATAAAATAATATTAGGTACTTATAACTTACTCCCCTTCATTTTAATAATGTATATTAATTTGTAGTTTATTGTTTTCCTCCGTTTTGTTATATCTAATTACTTACATATACCTATTGTGGATAAGATCATTTCACAAAAAAAGTAAAGCATATGACTTTGTGCATTTTACGTAAAACCCCTGTACTTTATGTTTTAATTTTTCTATCTTTCCAATTTCCAGTTAAACCGGATATAACTTAATTTAGGTAGAGATAGCTTACAACGTGCTTTTCCTTATCAACATGATACTCTGGTTTTTAATTATTCACGCTATTCAAAATATTAATTTACCTATACAAATTATCTAGTTTAAAAACCAATTTGTTTAAAATGACTAAAGTTTTAATACCGCTAAGATATAATTAGGTACCTACATACCTACATATATATGTATACCTACATAATTAACTTTTACATATCTGTTGTTGTTCGAATTACTTGAATTCAATATTATCAATTTTAAACTGATTTAATTGGATTCCACATTTTTTCTTCTAAATTAAAAAATGTTAAAAATGTAGTATCGAAAAGAATTGATCAGCAATTGATTTTTTATACATTATCAAATATTATCCATTTTATATCACCTTGTTAAATCTTTGATATGTGGTTTCGTATCGAATAATTTTGCTAATATTTCAAATAGCTTTCCTTGCATAAATTTAAACGAAAAAAATAAACAAAAATCTCTCAATATTCAATATAAATTATGTAGGTACGTACAAAGTCGAAAACACGATAATTCTCGTGATTTGCTTCAAGCATTAGCATAGCGAACGGGATCATCCTCAATAAGAATTGGCTCAAATTGAAGGAAGGACGTAAGACAAGCTGCGATTTTCGCTTAAAGAAGCGGCACTTTTAAAACTTTCATTCCGATAAATCGTTTCACTCAATTTTACTTTAGAATGTTAAATTCCTCTAAACCTGTGTTAATTTTAGCTAATTTGCATGGTCTTGAATTTGGAATTTCTAAGTTCAAGGTATTACAGATTCAATGCTTTTATGAGATTTAAAAACTTCTTGTACTAAGCAGCAGAAGTTCCTTTCTTAATATAGGAAAAATTAAACATATTTGAATTTTAGCTATATATAAAAACTAGTTCTATTTGCAAGATTTAGCAATAAGGTAAAGCTTATTTTTTCAAACTCGAAATCATGTCTAAGAACCACTAAATCTTACGGCTGGGACCACAGTCCGCCCCGCAGTCTCCGTGATCGTCTTAGACATCGTGGCTTCCTTCGCCAGTAAACATTTTAATTATTTTCTCCGTAGAAAGGCTGCTGCTAGGAATGTAGTAAAGATAAAGGCTGGAATTCACGGAACCAGCAAGCGAGCCACTTTTTAGGATGCGTCCCATAAGAAGCGCGCTCGATTCCGAGAAAATATGTTTCTCACCTGGTTCTCAGGGCCGTGGGTAATTAATGACTCCCAGTGGTCAGATGGTGTTTTACGGCTATCGAACTCGCCGAACTCACCGAATTACGAGCAACATTATTCACTCTTAGTTTTATTTCCTCGTTAATTTGCCCGATGGTAATCAATCCGAGTCCGCGGCTTTATCGGCGAGTTATCAAATGATTCTGTTGATGTGTTTTTTACGGCCTCCGGACTTCATCTCTACTAAAAATTTTACGGAGATTAATGTTTTGTGTTCACAGAGAATAACTGCTTTCTTCGCTAATAGATTCCAAAGTCATAAGAAACCGTTTTTCGTGAAAATCATTCCGAATCGATCTAAGCCACGCTGCTGCCGTGAAAGAAAAAGTGAACCGAAAGTTACGAGCTCTCATTATGCGTGTGCGAGCGCGGAAAACAAAAGCACACATCCGTTAAAATTTTCGAAATTTAATTGGTTCGATTGGTTTGCATACTCATCAATCTTTCGCGGGAAATTGGAAATTTTTTGGAAATTCCGATTTTTTTCTTGTAAAGTTCACGCTGTACAGCTTTTGCTAATGTTTTACGCATTCGGTTTGACCGGAATTTAGTATACATATTGCTCTCAAACACTACTAAAACCCATCCTTCGTCAGTAATGAGTCTAAGCAAAAATAATGTTTTTACCATTAGGTAAATAGTTTTTTATTTGACGGAAATTTGAAAAGACTTTCTTAATTTTGGTATCTCTATTTTATAAGTACCTACCTATAAGGAAGGCATTCAAAATTAGTTCAGCTTTTCTTATAGAAAATATTTGGAAAATATTTTCCACTAGACACATAAAAAACCCATTTATTTAAAATAATCTGGGATTGAAAACTACATCAACCTTAATTCAAACCAAATTCGAAAATCGATATTGTAATTAAGTCGAAATGTAGTTTCCAAGCCTTTCATCATATCCATATGCATGTAACTAACAAGAACTTTATATCTAAAGTATGATTAGGAAATATTTGCCAAAATATGATATGTTTGCTAGATATTAATCCAATAAAAATGTTCTTAAGAGTTCTCAAAAGAAATTTGGAAAGTCAACCTACCCAGATATAAAAAAAATTGATTTTTCCTAATTCATTTATCCGAGATTAAAGAATCAATCTTTTTTTGATGGAAAAGAAATTGTATGGAGCATAAATTTGTAATGACTGTGGAAAATGTTCTTGATTAAATCTGTTAATCATTTTAAAAATAAAATTGTTATAAAATCGCGACGTGTTTCACCTACGAAAGCATCGCGATTCAGCATCAAATAAATGATGTGGTAGAAATTTAGTAACAATGAGTTGTTTTTTTCTATAATTCAGAATGAATACCAAAGTGTTACCTCAAACAACCAATATCACAGATTTGGGCATAATAAATCAATCAGGAAATTAACACAAATCAGTTTTAAATTGGTTTCAAACTGATTTCCAGTAATGAGTTTTCATTGCACATAGACTTAAAATATAATATTGTGTTCAATGTTGAGAATACGACTTTGAACCAAAAAAACCTAGAACCCGGAAGCTTAAAGTTGGTTATTTGAAGACTTTTTGTTTTTATTAAAAATAGCAAGCTTTTTCTTTCTGTTCATATGAGTTAAAATTTAAATATATACATACAATAAGTAATAAATTGCAGTTACACCTCGAGATGCATTCATTTCCTCCAGCAGTTTGCAAGTCCGCCTTCGAGGGCTATAAATACGCAAAACGAAAAAATGCTAAATTTGGGCAGCATAAAAAAGTGTTAACCAGCACAAATCACATACCCACACACTGCACAAGTTCCAACATTTTTGCCCTCTTTTGAAACAGAAAATCATCTGTTCAAAAATTAACAATGCAAATCGGTGCGAGTTGTTGCAAATTGCTGCTTATGCAGTTTTATTAAAATTGGTCGTAAAGTGTGAATTATGATTTTAAACTCGCCGGTTTGGTGAGCTTCTGTTGAAATTAGTGCAGAATTAATATAAAAAAATAAGCAAAATAATGCGAATAAACATTCAGCATAGCATTGGCTAATTTCCGGCGCTCGCGGTCTCAGAAAAGTGAAAACCCTCGTTCCAAATGCCACATGTGAGGTTATGAGAAACCGCCGCAGTTATTGGCGCGTTGAACTTGCGAATAATTTCCATCAACGAGGCGTTAATGAACCTGCTGCAATGATTTTTCGTTCGAAACAAAATATTCAAAAAAAAAGTAACATTTTAGTTGCGTTGCAAACTGATTTAAGAAATAAAAGGAGGCACGCAATACATCAGTCACTTCCTTGGCGTGTAACGTGCAGGTAAAATTTCAGAAAACAATATTTAGCAAGGGTGTTTCGATAATAAAAAAAACTGGGCTCCTTCGCGTGATTGGTTTTATGTCTTTCACTAAAATTACTAGGTGTTTATTTATTTGTTTACTAATGCTTGAAATTGCTAGCCTTTTGGTACTTTTTTATGCGATTAAAAAAGTAAGATGATGTTTTTATTGGCAAATCCGCTTTAGTGTATCTTATTTACGGCGATTAACGCGCTTCTGAATGTGAAAAGTAGCAATAAAATTAGATCTTATCGTGTTGATTAAACTAATAAAATCAAGACGATCGCATCCGAACACTATGTTGGACGGATGTTCACGTGCGTTTATTATAAGCGCAATCTTTATGTTATCGCAAAATTTGTCTTAAACTTTAAAAACTTCTTGATAGTCTTTTTGTGTTAATTTTTTTATAAACATTTTAGGTATTTAATTTAGACACGAAAGGTGAATCACGTCCAAAAACAAGAATAAAGTAAGGCAGTTTAAAAATAATTTTGTTGACTTTGTTCTGATGAGTTTAATTCAATCCCTATGTTATTTTTTGCCAACTATGCGAACACAATAATTAAAGTCTATTGACTTGACATTTATAAGCGTTATTAAAGTTTTATTCTTTTAATCGTAAGTAGACGTTAGACGTTGCAGTTTTTACCTAAAAATACCTACGATAAGAACCCTCCTGACGCTCTACATTTCTGTCGAAATTCCTGTCTTTTCAAAGCTTTGATTATGCATCTCTGAATAGTCTAAAAATATCCTTTATTTAACTCTTTAAATTTGATCATGCCCATCTGCTCCCAAAAATTGCACATACTAATATTTTTTCGTAAGGTAATTTGGTGTAATGTAAGTATGCTAAGCTACCTTAAAGCAAAGGTACCTACCTAAAGTTCTTGTCCTCTACGCAGGAATTTCTTTCACGAAATTAGGTTTTGGAATGCGTTACCTGATATACCTATTGAAGAGGACACAGCCACCACAGATTCAATCAATATACATTTTCAGTCAACATAATATTGAACTTATGCTGCATAGGTACTACTTTGTTACAAACACGTCGTCAGCTTTTTTAAATTTTAATTTATTTAACTTTTAATTATCAGATAAAAATTAAATTAAACTTAAACTCAGAAGAGCTTAACTTAGTACCTATATCATCAATTTAAAAAAAGGTCATCCCATAAATTGAGTTTGAGGTCTCCTTTAGAGTTTTTAACAAGTGTCAATTTTCCGCCGCGTTTTCTTCATATTCTCACAATGTTTAGGCGTGAATTAAAGATGATTCCACCCAGGTTTCCGTGATTCTTCGTGAATCCTGAAAATCGGTGCTTGTAACGATCAATAAATCGAAAATGACCTCAATCTTTGGATATTTCCATAATTTCAAGGATTTGTGAAGAAGTTTTTAGAACAAAAAGGTGGACGGTTTCACCAAAATCTGAACGAATGTCTTAAACTTCGTTCTGTTCTAAGAACTCGAAAAACTTAATTCCGTTTAACAGAAAAGGCAAATAAGAAAATTTTACAAAATGATAGGTAAATGTCTACTCTCCCACTTGGACCCCCCGCTAATTGGCTTCTTGACTGCTTTTCTACTTTTAATTGAAACCTACTTGACTTGGTATAGAGGCGGGAGGGGATTGGGTCCAGAGTTACCAGAGCCGTTTTGAGCAGGTCTTTAAGCTGATTTGCTCCGGAAAAGGTCAAGCAGAGCGGACCGGTGTCGTGTCACGCGATCGACCACATTCCAAATTGAAAAGCTTCTGATTGATCACATTCCCGCCGCCTCCCAGAAATCCCATTTCCAAGGCCCATTCCCGGCGAGTGTCGAACTGAATTTGAATAATGGCAACCTGCCCGTCAAATGACACACAATGCGACAATGGGCTTCAGTTTCGGAATTAGTTGGGGCTCTGACGGCCTTTTATTTTTTATTTTCCTTATTTTACCTCGATATTTTTTATTTTTATTTTTTTCGCTTCCACTCGAGAGCTGCCTCTTTGTCCCGGAGGTTGAGTGGGATCGCAAAGTGGCGCGTCGACGACAACGGCCTCCAGGTAATACACGCCATTTGGATCGCAGGAACGCACTTTGCGCGGTTTTCAGCGATTGGTCCGCGGGGCGGTCAAGATCCCCACGAGATGCGCATCTGCCCGCGCACACCTCAGATTACCGGAGCAGCAAAAGATGCTGGGATCCTGCTCTGATTTAAATCGTGATAATTCGACTGATAGACTCACTGCCATTTAACGTATAGTTGTAAACACGTCCTGCGAGTGGAGGTGGTGGGGCCGGGGCCCCGAAAAATAATCGGACCACTTACAGGCGCATATATGTCGGACTATCGCGGGGAAGTCGTTCAAATTAGCCCCGGGACAGATAAAACCCAAGTCCTGTCAAAAATGTCACAGCAAACATAAATCGATTGGGGAGATAGTTACAAACTAGAAATTTGATATTTTCCCGGCGGACCGACCAGGGCTAAATGCATGCAACCGTCAAGGAACACCGCTCAGAAAATGTCCGACGAGCATCCGCTGGGGCCTTTTCTTTTGCCCCGGTAGTTCGCGGCTGCGGCGGCGGCACGGCGGCGCGGCGGCCCCGACGACGGCCGTGGCGACTGCTCGTGCCTCATATTTGAATAGGTAAAGGCTGCGGGGCCCAAAAGGGGTCCCAAAGGGGGCTCCGCTCAGAGAAGCACCAGCAGCAGCTTCAGGCCGGGGCTCGTGGGGGCGCAGCAGAACACACGTGTGATAAATTTACATGAATGCGCGGGTTCGGTGGAAAAACGGATCACATAAGATGATTTTATTATGAAAAATCCCAGGGCTCCGTCTCAGCGACATCGCGCGCCCCAGCTGGCCAAAAAGACAAAGGCAGCCCCAGCGATAAAATAAATAAGCGCGCATATAAATATTATTCAATCGTTACCCGGCAGGGGGTCCATTTTATTGCTCCTCCGCACTCCCGGCGAGAGCCCCGGACAGCCGCAGCCTCACCGATCCGCGGCACCTGGTGGATTTCTTCGATTTTCACCAGGAACGCGGTGCGCCGCTCGCGCGGGACATGTACCCATTGCGGGACGGCATGGAAAATCCCTAGTCATGTTGGATGTCAAAAATCCATGGCTCGGACCGAACTAAAGTCACGGACATGACTAATGAGAAAAACGCATATCTGCGAAGTGATTTTCAAGAATTGTTCCAAATAACTACGTGTATGGTGTACTCCCCGCGGGCCCTCCAATCGGACGGCGCACGTGTGGTGCATTCGTCAGACTCGCCTAGCTTCTCATAATCAAACCTAATTGAGAGCGATTTACATACATGGCGGAGTGTGGCGATTTTCAAAAATCGCGGAACGCCAACGAAAATTTTCACTATTTATGCTACAGATAGATTGAGACATTATCTATCCACAACAATCGCCTTGTGGGAGGTGTTCAAACTTATTTTCTTTGCATCTATAAATCAGAGACTGTTGGGAACGGCGGGCTGTGTATTGTAAGCGTAAACTTTTACGGAAATTGGAAAAGTCTATTGAAAAAAGTTACTTCTGTACAGATTTAGGCAATAAAACTGCTTCCAAATCAGTAAATAAGGTTAGAGATCTCTGGATAATTCACAACTTTTTTGTAGAACTGATACGATTTTAACCGGTCGAAATTGTTAGGTATCTAAATTTTAAACAAAGAATTTTATAGCTTAATCCAAACCAACTTCATTATTGAAAAAACCTCATAATTTTAAATCTCTATTTCCAAAGTTTAAATGTTATCAACGTGCATACCATTAACTATATACAATACCAAAGATTGAATATTTTTTAGTTAAGAACAAAAGTTTTCTAAATTGCTTAACGAAATTGCCGAGACTAAAATATAAAAATATAAAATAAATAATTTTCAAAAATTTTAGGCCGCAACACTTCCTTAAAATCCATTCAACATAATAGTAAGAAAGAACCATTCATACCTATAGGAGACTATACAATAAATTCGATATAAACTTGTCACACATTTTTTCCTCCAAAGTTGATACCTTTTCAGTTAATATGTGTATATAGGCATTGCATATCAAAAGTAAAAGGATTTTGAGGTTACTGTAACTTAAAGTATGGATGATTTTTAATGTCAAAAGTAGAAAAGATGATGTTTTCAAACAATTTATAGAACATTTTTGTTCTTAATAAATTCAATTGTAGGAATCTAATTTTCTTTTTAGTTTAATTTAGTTCTATTTAATTTACTTCAGTCATGTTTTTTTTTTAAATGTTCATCCTTAAACTAAACATTGGTATAATTTTGGTTTTTATAACCTCTGGATTGATGGTTTGGTTAATTAGCCAGGGTACCTACTTTGAATCTTTATTCAGTCTAGAATGTTGCTTTTGTGCCTCGAGAACTTGTTTAAGTTAAGTTGATCACGGCGTTGTCCTGTTGAAAAATTTAAATATCCATAGATATGCAAGAAACGTTTGTCTTATAACTCAATTTTCTTCCACCCAGGATGCGATTTAAAACAACAAATTCTTAATTGATTGAAGTCAACTCAAAAACATATGCACAATCTGTGTGGGTTCGCTGTTAAAAGATTATTCCGCGTCGCGTGAAGAATGCATTTTTCTCAGTTTTGAATCGATTCGACATTTTAAATGCAGGAGGTCGTTGCATCTGTACGGCCGCAATCCTCTGACCCAGAGCTCAGGCTGGAAAATTCTAAACAGCACGGAACAAGGCCTTCGCATAGCGCGCTGTTTGTTTGTTTTAATTATAAAGCCAGCAGAATCCGCGCGCTTGCATAAATTCCCCATCACGTTCATTGTACGGTAGTTGCTCTTGCAGATTGCATAACGCGATAGCGCTCTCTTCTATGTGTGGTGCGAAATTGCCGGGTGCTTATTAAATAATTTTCACAACAACTTGATTCGAGCGTCGTCGTCGTCGTCGCCTCTAAAGCCGGCGGCGGCGCGGCAGAAAAGGCCCGGCAATCACTCCTCAGCACGCCAAAGAAAGTGAAAATCTTTTAATATGTAACATCTCGGCCGCAACCACCTCCTCCGGGCGGTGGAGCTATCTTCTAATGGGGCTCCGGGGCTCCGGGGCTCCGACACCCGACGTGGATGGGTTTTGTCGGTGACCACTGTTGCAGCAGAGTGGCTGCATTTTAATAATACCAGGCGTACCGCTGCACCGTCACCGCACCCGGTATAAAATAAAAACCCTGTTGCATGCGGCCAAGAGTGCGTGGCAAGGTGTTTGCAGGTGGGTAACTGGAGCACTTTGTACTCCGATATTATATGCAAATTCTTGTATAAGGTGCCTATGGGTTTTGGATATGAGGTCACTCCCACCCAGAGCACCTGACGCGCCCAGCGTTCATTTTGAACAAAAATCCGGCGGACCATTCGCCTGGTCCTGCCATCAATCAAGGACTCATGTGAGTGCGGGGAAAATCCACGCGAAAACGATGTTTTGCGGGAAAATTGCATCTACCCGGTGCAAACGGTGCAGTGGCGCGGGGTGCGGCAGAGCGGGACCCGTTCCCATTTATTTATTTTTGCAGTACTTTTATAGGCTATTCCTAAACCGGTTGCGTCGCGGCCGTTTTAGGCGGACGCTGTTGCATTGAAATTCGCCATTTTCTACGTCCCCGCGCGTCGTTCGGTCGGTCGGTCGGAGGGCCGCAGAAGCCACCACTCGGAGGCAAAACCGCATTTGCCATGCAAAATCGCGTTTCGCACTAGCCCGGGAATTATTTATGCGATTTCCAGGCTTAAATGCGAGCTGCTGCGGCCCCGCAACAATCACATAGCCGCAGGAGAAACGCACACGTTTGTTTTTCTCTTCCTGTCGTTCATTTTTCCTTTGTTTACCACTTGATAGATGGTTCTGTTATTTATTTTTCCGCTTGTGGTTCTGGTACCACCGGTGGTGCCCCATTCGCGGGATCTTGCCGACTCTGCACATATACATATAATACATTCACAATGTAGATATGCCCCGACTTACGGGACAGCCGCGGTTCCCGCGGACTGACATGCACCTGAGCCGATCTGGAATTCGCGCGGCCCCGCGGCTCTTCCAAGGATACGCTCATTCATTTATCGGACGGACGAGAATTATTATTGAAATGTGAGCGCGCCATCGAATTCGGGATGAGCTTCATAAATCCGTCCGGCGCTAGACATCCATAAATCCACGCAGGTGTCAGTGCATATCCAATTGGTCGGACGGCTCCTGAATTTCTAGGAGCTACTTGCATTTTTCCCGCTCATTATGACTTCGGCCAGCGAGAGGCCAGAATATCCGGGTTTCATCTCAAAAACATAATTTTTTGAGTCATATGTATAGTTAAGATGAAAAATACTAAACTGCAATCATTATCTTATACTTCTTCTTAAGTAAACAGTTAAATTTAAATAAATGCTGTTTAAAATCAAGACGAAATAGCAATTGGTATTTTATGGTATTAAACGATAGTTCATTTCAAAAGGTATTTTAATATTTTTCGAGGTATCTATATAATTTTCGGTGTGATTCATTGGCGATTTCAAAGGTAAGGTAAGGTATTGCATTTTTACTATATTTGTTATCAGCTCATATTTCATACTTTATTTAGCCTAAAAATATTACTATACTACTAAAAGAAGTCCTCTTAATAGATACTATAGGAACACTCTAAAACTGAAGTTTAGCATTTCGACCGCATTCAATTTCATAATTATTGCCCTATTCAGTACAGAAAACGACCAAATTATTTTCAAAGATAACTTCGTTTCAAATGAAGTTATGTAGGTACTTTATTAAGGAACTTCAATTCTGCAAGCTCATTGATTCAAGCCGAAGGGATTCGAGAATAAGGAGTTTGCTTTCAAACTTGAAATATGTATATACTTATGTTACTTAAACATAAATGCTTGACTTCTAATATAGCACAAGTAAATTACTTAGCTAGTTTAAATTGAGCAAGGAAGGAATGGAATTTGGCCTTAATTTCGTTTTTTATAGGTACATACTTATAATTTAATAAAGAGAGGGTGATCAAATCAAAATTCAATTTATAATTAGGCTTTGAAATACGATCTTCTAGAAACAAAAATTTTTTTTAACTTGCTACATTCTTATGAAAAACTTTTGGTTTTGGAATTTTGATAAGATTAGTTTTCGTGAGAAACTACAAACCTTCGGTAAAATTTATTGTAGTTGTCTGTATTATTAGTAGCATTTGAAATGAAAATTGTTTAATAATATCCACTAGTAACCTCTAAAGGCAAAACGGCGAAACAACATTTTACAAGATAATTGGTAATTTTTTCAGTTTATTTCAAAACCAAATACGGATAAATGTTTAATCTCAGCATTTAAAGCAATAGTGGTGCTTCATTATACTTAATTCTTATTTCCTATCCGACTTGATGTCGATTTCTGACAATTTCCAAATTTAATAAATGAACCATTTCGAATTGATAGTTATATTGATCAAACTCTCGATGATTTTTTTCACCAAATACGATATTTTAAAATAGCTATTCCAAAGCTTTTCTAGTTAGGGGTCAGTACGGTTGAATCGAGAGTAGGTATAGGAGTAAAAAATTTACATTATAAATCTATTTTAATTAGCGATATAGTTAAGTGATTCACAAAACTCCGTTAAAAAATCGCATACCATAAATCTGATGGCAGCTTCTGTTGCAAAATAGAAATTCGTGCCCATTAGGGTTCAGATAATTTGGCACTTAGGATGTTTTAAAATCAGCCGCCAAAAAGCGCGCATTTCTTTGATTAGTCCCTGGAGCCGCAGGAGCAACTATCACCGACTCCCACACATTAATTAATCCGAAAGTATTGTTTCCGGTAGCTTATGTCTAAAATATTCTTTTTAAAGTTGCCGCAAGTAGCGCGCCGGACAATGAGCGCCAAGAACAAAAGGCCGGGTCTTCCCGGCTGAGACCAGTTCTTCATATATTGTAGATAGAAGATAGACTGAAACACGCAAATTAGATTAGCCGCGGCACAGATTTGCCAGAATTTCAAATTACACCTGAGATGAACTAGCGGCTGAGGTCCGCTTCAGAAGTTGGCCGGCTCCGTGCCAGTCGAATAAACATAAACAGCCGCATAAAAGTGATTCGCGTCAGAAATGGCCCGACAGCGGGGGGATTTTATCAATTGGCCCGATCGCCGCATGTGCAAGCCGGGTGCCATAAATTAGTCAGGGAATCATAATCGGTATCGCATAATTAAATTGATAATCGTAACATAAAATTACTTAATCATATCCATATGCAAATCCACGACACATCCACACTCCTCCGGCCGAGCGGGCCATGAGCGCCTCATCCCAGCCCAGTGGAGCACCCACCGTCGGATCGGTTCGGTAGTGTCGCGGCGGCGGGCTATGGGCCGGGCCCGGGACGGGACGGGCTCGTTCAGCAGTAGGCGCGTCCTCATCGGGCCCGGCCACGTTCGGGGGCCTCTTATCGATATGCATCAATAAATGTTCTAATGCTAATTTGTATTACAAACGGCGATTTGATGCTAATTCGAGCGGGGCCGATACCATCTCAGAGCAGCAGCTCCGCTTCCGTTCTTTTGACTGAGCCCGCCCGGCCTCAATCTCGATTCTCGCCCGCTTCGAGCCGGATCCCGAATCCGGTAAAGGGCGCCCCGTCTGTCCGTTTTGACACAATTTGAGTGGTGCTGCGGTGGTACCTGAGAGGGACCCCAAAAATAAATCATCCCGCCACAACCGAGCCCGCGGTAGCAAAGCAACCGCAAACCGATTAACCCTGCCGAACTTGTTATTACATCAATTTACAAATCAATTGGGAGTCGATGGAAAAATTGCTGTAATCTGGCGGAGGTGCGAAGGGAATCGATAACGGGCCGGGCGTGGCCTCGCAATCAGACGATGTCTCAAGTCAGACTTGAAGAAGGACTTCTGCGGCGGGTGACAGGTGCGGCGCGGTGGTGCGGCGCGCGATTTTTGGACATCTTCGGACAGGCCGGGGGCGCTCGTCAGCCAGGAGATTATACCCGCAACCCGGGGCCCCCCTTAAGCAGGTAAGGTGCTCCGCTCCTGGTGCCCCTGTCAAATTAGAATTCACGAAATGTTGCTGCTGGTGCTATTAAACTGACACCTCATTCGCCACCACTTTTCTAAGTTCCGTGGAATTTTTTGTTGTCGCTCTCCCAGGAGAGGTGTGCGCTTAGGAGGACATAAAAATTCAAGGAACGTCTGTCTCCACGTCGTGTCGTCTTGTTAGCCGTGCTGCGCTGCAGATTGCGGCGGATCTCTCGCGTCTCGTCTTGCGACTGCAGCAGAGTGCATAAAAGTCCGTTTTAATTTTTTTTTTTTTTCCTTTTTTTTTTTTTCTGCACAAGACCGCGGCCACGATCGCCGTCATTCCACGCAGAGTGCGTTCTATTCCTCGTCCGCAGAAGACTTAATTGGCTGATGAGTGAATTCCTTCAGCGCAGGCCCGCCGCCGCGGCATGTGCGCAATGGTCCCTCGGATAACTTACAAACGCAGCAATTATGTCATTTAATTAGAATCCATTTGCGGGCAAGCGCAGCGCCGACCGAGGGAATTTCGCGTATTAAATTGCACCGACCGCGGCGATTCCAACGACGGACTCGCGAGTTAACGAGGACCCGAAAGATGCGGAGGTCCCCCAAAATTCGTCAAAGCTTGCCACTTCTCGAAGCGGGTGGTGTCTGGAGATGGAGTTGTAAATATGCAACCTCCAGGACACAGCCGACTGAGGAAAGATTGCACAAATTTTAATTAGTTCGGTTCCGAGATAACTCAGCGGCGAATATGTGTCAGCTTTTGATTCTGCGGCCGCATTTCTTACAAATTGGCCGCCGGACTTGAAGCCGACCATAATTGACTTAATTCCTCGGACCTCAGCTGCACTTGCTAACTGCGCCGACAATGGGGGCACTCTTTGAAAGAATTTAGATTTCTGGGGTGTCGCACTCCCAATTTGACCAGCAGTCTGCAGCCCTCATTCATTTTTCTTAAAATGGTAAAGTGCACCATCGTGCACAAAGATGTAAGACGAGTTTTTTAAGACCTTAAATAATTATAATATGATATAAAATATCCTGGAGCACTCCTCGTACAAGTCCTTGTTCATGGTTCTACAGCATAAAGCAAATTGTCCATGGTCTAGCTAGTGGATACCAAGATCAACCAACACTCTTCCATAAATATTGCTTGAAAGCATAACGTATTTTGCTTCTGACCGAAAAATAATTTCAAAAAAATATGACTATTAGTTTTTGAAATTTTTCACTCGATAAACTTGGGGCTGTCGATTCCTTCTTTTCATGCTATATATGCGCATATAAAATAAAATATTTCCAAAAACAAAAACGTCTATCCCAAAGACTCAAAACCCACCACACCGAAAATCCTCAATTAAGTATCGAATCAGATTGTAAACTAATAAAACTCATCCGCCATATTTCTTTAAAATAATTATCCATAAACCCAAAAATTACTCAATATCAGATTGGATTCAAATTGGTTTTTAATATATTTCGGTAAATTTCATATCTAGAAGTTTTTTAAACGACGATTTTTATATTAATGTATTATACATATAATATGTGTGTATGTACCTACATATATACCTGCTAGATTAAAAATTGAAACAATTACGTTCATGAAATTTTAAGAATTTAATTTTAAACGTCCAGAAAAATATCTAAAAATTGTTTTATTATGACGAATAGAAATTCTCACAAAGTTTATAGGAAAATCATTCGTTCACTTTTATCTCCAAAATTGCGCAAGAGCAGATTTTTGTTTTATAAACTTGAAAAGAGTTATAATCTCCATAAGTAGGTATTAACAAAAGTAAACTACATAAGTTATAAAGCCATTACAATTTTGCAGTTTGAAAGAAAAAGATTCTCAGATTCAGGTCAAAGAACCTAAATTGTTTGGCGATCGGTATGTAATTTATCGATTAAAACAATATAATAAACCAAATGCACCAGCAAAGAAAAAGAACTTTTCAATTCTTAGATAGATTAGTACATAAATCTAAATTGCGTACCAGGATTAATAAAATATGAATTGATTATCTCCGGCTCGCGAACTTAATCGCCGCAGGATAAAGCACAACTTGAAGTTAATTGGGGATTGCAGGGAGCTCTTTCCAGGAGGCCGGGGCGCGGGTTGATGAAGACATAACGCCGATTATCTCCTTTGTCATGCACGGGTCATTCCAGATAACATTGTGCGGCCTTGTCGCATTACCGTAAAGCATGCGAACCGCCTGAATGGGGCATAAAGCGGGGGCCGGTCGACAAAATTTCTGTCCAAAAATAATTCCGCGATTTCGCTCATAAGCATTTTTCGCGTTATTAAATCGGTCGCCCGATTGTCGACTATCGTCACAGCAGAGCGGAGGAGGTGGGGCGCGGCCAAGGGGGCGCTGATAAGAGGCTCGCCAGGACATAATCTGAGGTGATAAAGCGAAAAGCGGCGTGGGTCCGCGGAGACAATTTAATAGACGGCGCACACTCGTATTGATTTATTTCGGCCGTTGAATTTTTATTAGGCGCACTCGGGCAGGGCTACCTTAACACGGGCCCCAACAATATCAAATGTGGCAGCGGTCATAAATTGAGTCAGAGTCCCCACAATGGTGCGGACAAATGACCGTCGTCAATGGCGCGCATGTATCGCGCAGCAACGCACAAAAGATTGATAAATCGCGGGTAATTTCTTACCGCTCTGGTGGGATCCTCGCGCCAAAAGAGGCTCCCCCCCCGTCTGCGATCCAAGCGTCTGTGACATTGGGGCTTAATAAGGCGTCCCGACGGTCCCACCATATAGTTATTGACGCGAACTGGTTTCCATCAATACCGCGCGACGTCTTGGCGGCACCGCGACGGCGACGGCAGCGACTGATGACGAACACCCAAAAGTCAGGTTCTTCTCCATTTACCTGTCCGACGGGTGGATGACCACTTGTCAATTGCACGGGGAATGCACCGACCCGGGAGCAAGTCGGCAGGCAAGTCATTTCCTGGAGCCTCCGCCACCGCCGCCGTCGTCCGAGCCGCCAACTTTAACCAGGTGGGAAAGCAGCGGCCTCCAATTAGGAATCCCCCGTTTATGCAAATTCCTTTCTTCTGGACTGCTAGTCGCTGAGGTGTCTCGACCCTTGTGTTTGTTGCATAATAATTAATAAATTCCCTTCGCTATATGCGCACGGATACAAACCCTCGACGGCTCCACGAGACGAAAAGAAAAGAATTTTTCGTTTTTAAGGGCTTTATACACTAACTGCACCTGCCCGGCTGAGCTGTAACTTAAGAGATCTTAAAAAGGACACGTTCCTCGTCAGGACAGGTGAAATCGGGCAATTTAAAAACGTTTGTGTTTTGTTTTTGTGATGACCACGAAGACGTCGTCGTCGTCGTCATCGCTGCGCGCTCAGACGCTCCTTGCGCTCATTACAGAAAACTTAACGGCCGAAATGCCGAAGGTATAAACGGTGGTATGATTGATTGCCCGAAGGTGTCTCGTCTTCTCGGAGGACTTAAGGACTATCCCGCACCATAATTGCAAGGAGCTGCCGGGATGCAGCCCTTGGAAGGTGTGCTGCTGATGGAAGGGGGCTCTCCTGGTTCGGCAGGTGAGACGGGATAACTCCTATAATTTTTTAGGGCTCTCTGCTGGGGGCCACGACAGTGGTCGTATATTTGTGCTGGTGTTTCTTCATTTGTTTTTTTACTTCAATAAGGATTTCTTATGATTCACGATGAGTTCAGCAATTTTAACGATTCATTTTCATTTTCATTTCATAATTCTACATGAAGGTAATGGGTTTTGGGTTCGGTGGCACGAGGAAAGTCGATAAGGTGAATATTCCGTTGGGAGTTCTCAAAGGTTAACGTTTTTTAGGGCGGAACAGTAGTAAATGGGTTTATAAATTACTTCAGCTTTTTTTTTCTACAATTCACGCAAATTGTGTATGTTAATTGGATATATTTCGTAATACATTGTAGGATAGAAACAGCTGAAGATGTTTATATAAATATATACATAGGTAATGCAAGATAGGTTTTGTAAAAATAAATATCAATGAACACAAAAATTTCGTATTGAAAAGGTTTATAAACTTGTTTTCGTGCAACTGATAAATTCTATTGCTTTTATAATTATCTATTAAAGGTAAATAGTGAAGAAATGTAAACTATTAATTTTAATGCTCTATAATTATAATATTTTAAAAACACTTGAAAATCGATGCTCTAGATTATTCTATTAAAATTTTATACACGCATAGACTTTTCTGCAAACAATCATATCCGATAAATTATACAAAGGACAGTCAGCCATTCTCCGTAATTTGAACTTTGACCTCCTAAAAACGAACTACTCAAATTCAGCTCTATTTAAATCTAACATTACTAAAGTATAAGTGAGATTTTAAATTTCCTTCTCAGTCCTAGATTAGTATAATTTTAATTAATTTGAAACTACGGAAGTACCTAATTAAAATTTTGAATCTCTGAAATTGCTTTTGGTATACTAGAAGATGATAGACACTGAACCTTGGCTATTGCAAGAAAATATTTCAAAGAAATCTATTCAATTTTATTGAAGTGAGCAATTTTTAGAATGAAATTTAATAGGTATCATAATTGAAGGAAAAATTGTCTTTTCTAACAAAAGGAAAATTCCTTTAACTGCGCAAATTTAGTTTTCTTCGCTTTTGTTATATAACAATAACACTTAGAATAATTTGAATTCATTTTTCGTGCGATAGTCGAACTTCCTGATGAATTCTATGAATTAATTAAGTTTTATTAAAGTTTCTTTGTCTAATTTCAAGGGATTTGTCATTATATCTTATTCATTAAAAATATTTTTTAGAATATAGAATTGAAGCAAAACTTTTTTAATTTGAGAAAATCTTTTTGTTCCGTGAACACGTTGCTAGAAGATTTCTCAGGCTCCTGAGCATCCCAAAGAGGTTGTCGCTGGCTCGGGGACGTTCGGGGTTTGATTTCTTGACAGTCTGTTAGTCAAGTGTAAAACACGGTCGCCTCCTTGGACGCAAGGAGTTCGCGTCATTTTTTATTGACGAATTGATATTCCATCACCGGCCATTATAAATTCAAATGCGTCATGTTATTCCGACAGCTTTTTTTGCCTCGCTCCCGAGCCTCATAGCAATGGCTCAAACTGTCAAAAAGGTAAAAAGCCGCGAGCAAGCGAACGCGCCCGCCAAGGTGGAATGCGGCGAGGCGAGACGAGGTGGATCCTTTGTGCAAAAACTTTCAATATGATGTGTCGACCGAAATGTCCCTTTCACTCTTGCTCCGGGACGGAACGATGATAAATTAACTTGCGATGCTATCGCGGCGAATAAGCAGAATAAAATATCCGAATGACTACTCCAATTGATATTTCTCTGAATTATTTTATCCTGTGTGCGGTGGCCGGGAGGAGGACGCGGACGGATCTCGCGGGCTCCAAGCTCCAGACCTGGGGCTCCACGGTCCAGCTCCTTGTCCACCTTGTCCACCTTGTGGTCATTCATTTTTGCTGCCCCAGAAGGGCGGGCAGACTGAGCGGCTCTGGTCCGCTGTCCTCCGCGGACGTAGCGCGGTCCACCACCGGCCGACGGATCTGGGAAACGTATAAAAGCATCATAAAAATTCATGTAGCCGATTGTCTTCAGATTTTTTTCTGTTTAGGGCGATACTTCTGCGACGCGATCGACATAAGCGAGCGAGATGTTACCGGGGCATGTCATAGTGTCGAAAAAGCCGCCAATAATCGCAGATGAAAATTTTAGGACCTCCTGGAATCTGCGAATTGCTGCTGTCCTCCGGGCTCGCCGATGCGCATACCTTCGCCGCCGCATTGAATTCGTTCGTCAGCGCGCTCGTTTGAATCATTTCTGCGGCCCCGATGTATTTATGGATTTATTCACGTAGGGCCGGGACGCCCGATAGTTTATATATCGCTCCAGCGGCTGGGAAGATTTTGGAAGTGGTGTGGTCCATGGACCACGAGACTCGGCCGGCTGATCCCCTTCGCGGGGGGAGTACCTACCTATATCGCATCGAATCGAATCGATTAAGATTCATTTTTTGCAGTCCGGCGGCCGCGACGCAACCGCAGGCGCTACCTTAATGCATTCTATCGGCCAAAACATGCGCCAGAGAGAAGGGCTCGCAATTTATTGTTGCCTTAATACGATCACCGATCATTCCGGCGAGCCCAAATTTGGAAGCTATTTTGGCGTCTGCACGAAGACAATGAGATCGAGATGCCCTGCGCATACCTTTCGTCCACTTTACCTTTCGTGAAATTTTTTTTTCTGTACGGCCGCGGCCGGCTGTTGAAGCCGGCCCCGGACTGCTAGCGATCCTCAGTCGCGCTGCTCGTGTGCATTATGACGAGCTAACAAGCTGTGACGCGCAATATTTAACGCCATGAAAAATTATGATCGCGACGATCGATTAAGTTTTTGAAATATGATCACGAACTCCGGGTTTTGATCGGAATCAACAGCTAAAGACAATGATACTTGCGGGGTACTCCCTCGTGGATTATGTTCGAACCGATCAGATACCCATCAGGTACACGTCGATCGGCCGATTCCCGATAATAAATATATTCGGCGGCGGCAGCGGCGGCCGCGGGAACGCCAGGTATTGTGGGTCTTCAATCTGTGCCCGATGGGGGCACGGGAGATCCTGAGATGTGTGTGACGTGAGCTGATTGGCACATTAGAAATTATCTCAAGGCGAATTCCTTCAAATGCAGGGAGCTGCCGGCATTTCTTATTCAAAATCTTTTAATTCAGCCGGCATACAATTGTTTGAAAAAAGTGCAAAGTCAAAATTTTTATATATGTATATCGTCTGTACCTATTAGGTACTTCATTATTTCTTCGTGTTTAAGATATTCTCTGATGCTTCAATAACTGCATACGTTACATGATTAAATATGCATAATTTAAAAATGAAAAAGAATATAAGCATCCTTAACTTTTTTATAAGCACCTTAATCCGACTTCAACAAGGGTCAAATGTAAACAGTTTTGAGCTGAGCTGGAAAATCGCCCCAATTTTTTAAATGAAGTAACACTTTTTGAAATATTAACAATATGCAAAGAAAACATATTTACGAGAACTTTATTCCTAAACTAAACAGAAAATCATTAAAAAGTATTTTCTACAATGAAGGAAAATAATCCACTATGTGGGAGAGATGTGCTTATATAAGCTGTGAAAATAGTTAACCTAAGAAGTAAAAAATTCTTGTTAGAAAAAATAACTTATCAGCTTTATCGCTTAAAACTAAAAACGCTCAAAATAAAATGTGTATATTAAAAAAAAATTCAGATATTTTAAAATTTTTATAAATATCTTATTTTGTCCTACCCTTTCTTACCATTGAAATAAGAGTTAAAAATTAAAATTTAACCTAATATTCTTAAAAACAAAGTGTTGTTTTTTAAAGTGGGTACTCTTTTTTTAAAATATAATAACTATAGGTAGGTACCTAAGTAGCAGGCCGTTACCATTTTAGTAAGGGTCTGTAAAACCCATGCCTGTGCGTAGAAAATATTAAATTAAAATTAATATAATGACATTATGTGGTATTTAAAATGTTACTATAACTTCCGCCTAAAAATTCTTAATTATCAATTGTGCGAAATGACAGACAAGTTAAATAAAAAACGGAAGAAAGGAACAATGGCCGACATCATTACCATAACTTGCCAGAATGTTAACCTTGAGAATGATGCATTAAATAGTCGTGTTGACTGCAGAACGACACTCAGCATAGAGTGCAATAAATGACACTATCCACGATAAGATCCTCTCATGAAAGCTATACCTGAAGAACTTAATAAAAAAATTAATTAACTTAATTTTACTCATACCGATCGTCTTCAAAGTTAGCAGATGGCTTAGGCTGCGCCCTGGGGGTAATCATCGATTCTGTACGGAGCTTTTCCGAGTGTGAAAAATCCAAAGAGAAAATTCTAAGAAATTAACAGGACTGGAATTAAACTGAATCGCTTAAATAGCTTGAGGCGAATCGGACACCCGAACGCGCCGGAATGAAGCCACACACCGGAGATCTTGAATGAAAATAATTTGCATGCCGACTTTGCGCATTAATTGCGTATTGTTTAGCGATTGGCCGCTGCTCGGAGCGGAAGATGAAAGAAGACCGCGGCCAGACCTAAAACAGATATTTTTAATGCGACAACATTTTTCGCATGGGACTCTGGCCGCAAAGGAAAAATTCGCTATACGTGCATGTCATAGCAAATTCGATAGAAGAAAGAGAAAACCGAGGCAGGGCGACGAAAATATGTACGGGACAGAAGCTGTAACTGCGTGGCGCGGAGTTTTTCACGGCTCCCAGTTCGCTCCGCTTTAATGAGCCACGTTAATGGCGAGGTAATTTCCATGTGTCGTACATGCGGCGCGCTTATATAAAATCATCAAAAACTTCTTTCTATTGTGCGAGGAACGCGGAGCCGACCCCTGGCCGTCGTCTAATTGAAATGGGAGCACCGGCGGCGGCACCGCGACGGCCAGACCCGCGCTCTCCTTCCGTACATAGGTCCGAGTGCGATAAATGCTTTATATATTATTTTATGTAAAAGGAGCCCTGGCCGCGTTGTCGTTCCTCGTTGTATGCCATTTCAATTTGGAGGAGCTCCGCTCACAAAGCGGCTGAATGACAGCTGTGTCCGCCATGCCCTAGCTTTTGTATTTTTCTTGCTGCATCTAAAAAGACCTCCAAAAAAGATAAGATCGTCGCACGTAGGGTGTCGAACATGCACAACAGGCCAAATTCGGCGGAAAGGGCTCGTATTCGTCCATTAACCCTTCGACAGATCCCTTCCCACTCCTCGGTGACGGGAGCTTTGGACTAATTTAAACTGGCCTCAAATGACTACCTTTTTTGCCATCACTATGTGCTAAGGCGAGATATATCCAGAAAAAGTCTTTAGTTCAAAAACTATAGAACGCCGTTTTCTCTAGCTGTGCAAACAGAAAAATTGGCGAGAAGTGCTACACAGCATAATTAATTCGGGGGCAGGAGGGGATTTCCTTTTATTCAAATTAAGCCCGACCAGCCAAGAGATCCCATTTCAATCAGAGCACCCCCTCTGGTTCCGCTGCGACAGCGCACATACGGTGCGAAATCGCGTGTAAAAACTCAGATGAAGTCTGAGATCCGATGCCAAGTAAAAAGGTGGCCCTATCCCGAGGACAAGGGGATTAAACACTCAAAAGTGGAAAAATGATTTTCAAATAAACCAGCCAACGACCGATCCACATCCCATTCGATCTGCCGCCAGTGTGGCAGGCACTTAGCTTCCGCATGTCTATTGAAAGAGGGCTGCTTGTCCCGCAGGTCGGACTAGAGGAGCCCTCCATTTATCGTTTGATTCATTTCCCACAATCGGATTAGCCCAGATTTCCTTCATCCCCTGAAATGCGATTTCAATCATTCAAAGTTTGCATCAAGGGCGGGATGAAAGCCGGCAGGAGTACCGCCGAAACCGACGGTAACGGCGACGGGTGCTTGCTAGCCGTATTAAGGGCGATAGTCCCCTTTCTCAGAGCCCTTTGTGAGCGTAATTTACAAAGTGCTGTCTCACTCTAGGTGTGGTGCTAAATAGCGGTTAGGGTCTAGGACCAGTCCTCTATTTCAAATTACTTTTCTGATCGCCGATGTGCGTGTGGTAATGCGTTGATTTTGGTAATAGCGACAGGAAAGGCGGGATATACCGACTCCATTTTGAAAATTTTTATTTTGTCTATTTGTTTTGAATTTTATTTTATATTATTATGCAGTTTTATTTTGAAAATGCCTTCTTCTTTTTAACAAAAGCTAGATGCATCTGTTCAAAAACCTCTACTCAAAATTTCGTCATTGAAATCATAACTTTTTAAATTACAAAAGTTACAAAATTACAAAATATCGAACCGTGCTGATTCAACAAAATTTGGCAGTTTATTATTAATTAGTTCTTCAACTTCCAATAAAAAAGGGTTAATTATAGCTGCTTCATGATCGACATGATTCCGAATATTTCAAAAAGATTCTTGTAAAGTAATACTATGTACATATTATAATTTGAATAATTAGAATTTTACTGTCGAAACTTGCAGACCATATTGAAAAGAAAAACGCATTTTCTGTGAGGCTAGAATTATCTTTAACTTCATTAGTTGACTGAATTTTACAATATTTGTTTTTTTAAACAATTTTAATAACACTAGAATAATAATAGTGAAAATTGTATATATTTTTTTTAATTTTATGTTTATGTGCATATCTTTTTAAATTTCGTTACACCTAAAAAAGAGTAGGTAATATTGTATTTATTATGGAAATATTTTTAATATTGTTTTGTGCAAGAATTAATGAAAAGTTGTTCCTTTGGAATGAACAACAGAACCGAGAATTAGTGTTTTAGGCATTTCTTTGTAGGGTTTTTTAACAGCTGTTTAACACTTTTTATTTCAAATATTAGATACCTATACATCAAGTATTTACACTATATTTAAGATGAATTTCATGATAATTTCAAAACAAGATATTTTCTGGATTGTTAAACGCTCTTCTAGAAATACATATGTATAAGTACATATATACATATGTGCTCAAGCACTAATTTCTTAAACATTAACATGGTCCCCACCGTCTATGAAATTGTAGTTTTGATAAAAAGGCATCTGAAAAGTTTTGAAGTGTCACTATCTCCGAACAAAAGCAGAAAGGTTATATACAGTTTTTTAAAAAGTCCACCTATAAAACGACTTCCTTTAACCTTAGGTAGAATTAATCTAGTCTTATTATAATTGAATAATTACATCATTGTTTTTTTTTCTTTTGCAACTTTATACAAGTTCTAAATATAATTGCTTGAAAGATGGTGAGAATCGGCGATCGGTCAATTTTACCCGGAACCACCGCGTGCAATCGAATCAAATCATATTGACGATGCGGTCTCTGCGGGTTTTACGGCGAAACGTGACATAAACACTCCGCGCCGGCACACATTCGCACCTGAGCCACAGAACATGTAACGTTCCACCGATGGTTGCCGGGACGGGGCCCCAGCCCTGATCCCATCACCGGCCAGATGAATACGATGGTTTTCATTAAAAATCTATCGAACAAATTGTCGACAATGCAGATGCAATCAATGCAATCGGGGGCTAGGGCTAGGGGGTACACTCCGCAAAAGATCGTGGAGCCGGTGCGCCTCAGCGCAGCCGGGGCACTAGCAACACTAATGACAGTAATAAAGCAGCAGCAACAACAACCAGCTCGATGGCAAATAATAACAATCATAATGTGGCTCGGTAAATAAATACATACACGTAGTACTTGTTACCGGGGCACACAAAGTCGCGAGGAGCAAGTACATCGTTCGGAAGCACACGTCGCGGGCTTCGTTTTTGCACATTTTTCAGGCACGTAACTGGTGCCCGTGCCTGTGCCTGTGCCTGGGCCTGGGCTTGAACCTGAGCCGGGTTTTATGCGGTTGGGATTTGAACACGATGCCAGCGAAGAAAGCTCCGCTGGTCGCGCTTCCTCGGCCGAACCCTAGCCGGCGCGTTTTCGCAGGTATTCCCGTATAGCTCCAATATCTAGAATATGTGCCCCGGCGAGCATAGTCGCGGATACTTGACTTTTCAAGACGACCGTGTAATTTAGATGTAATAACTTGGGCTCTTATTCATCCCGTGACCACCACGGATTCTACGAAATTGCATGCCATTATGTGCGCGAGTAGGACTCGCGCAGCAGGAAGACAGGTTATTCTGGCGGGAATTAGCAGACACCCAGGCAACATCATGATCGGTGCACCGGCCAAAACTGTGTACGGTCCAGTAAACAAATAATTGTCATAATCAGAAGCTCTATTCAGGTCTCAGCCTTCCTGAATCGCGGGGGGATTACTGTTATTATAGGAGGCGCTCACCTGTCCTACAAAAGTGTGAAGTTGCTCAAAATTTAGTCCCAGAATATCCCTCTTCATTATGTATTATATATAGTCCGCGCGGCGACAGAGTTCGTATAGTCCATCCAGTTGGGGCCCCGATAATCACCATGAAAATGCGCAGCTCGCAGCAGAGGTGCGGAGGTGCCCTCGGAGCCGCACATCAATAAGGTACGATAATAGCGGGAAGGTAAATCTGCGGGCTGATCGCGCACCACAGATCCAAGAGCCATCGAATGCCTATAATCAGATCCACGTACCTATAATACAAGTAAAAAGCTGTTATTACGATAATCAAATTGGAATTATCGTTGTCCGGGATCGGGAGGGTGCAGAGGTGCCGCGCCGAAATTGCACCCGTTCCGCCATGCTTCACACTCTACCTGAACATTCCACAGTAACTGAACTTTATATCTGCGATGGTTAAATTGATTCCGGGCATCGTCGAACAGAAAAAATCTCAGATCCTTTGGGCTCCAAAAACATTCCCCGTAAATCTTGCATATGTCCAGTTAAATTGCTCTTTGGGACATTACCGAAAAAATGGTAAAATGTGCGCAATTCACCGGGCATTTCGATCCTCGAGGTGCGCATAACGCGATTGTTTATGATATAAATTAAACAATTTATGCCGGCACGTAACATATGCCGCCGGGAGCTCCGGGCATGACAAACTCGATAGACCCGGTGCTGTGCGGCGTGTCATCGAACCGGCACAGCGCGGCACAGCAGCGAATCCCCAGGTTCGCGTCGGTCGCACTTGTTGCGATCGGACAGCGCAGCCCGACCGGGATCGCGAGCCCGATCATCAGCTCGCCCCGGGACATGTTGTGATGTATGACTGTTCGAACTCATTCTTCTCATAATTCCACCTATTAAGGGAAATGTTATTGCAAAAAATTACACACCCCGTAGTGATTTTGGCGCAGCCTATACTTTAAGAACAGTGCGCGGCACTCAAAGCGGGACAATGCGCATGCCTCACTTACTTGTATTTTATAACTATAATATAGATACAGTCGCCCCGGGCGCCCCATTTCCAGGTTCCAAACTGACGATGATCTTTTTTATTTTTGCACAGCTTCCCGGATGCCATCGTCACACACGTCGCCACAGGTTTGTCGGCCGCACTTTCATGCGCCCCTCGCCCCCTGGCTGACCAGCGAGCACAAGTCGTTTCCACCTGGGAGCCCGTGGGGCAGTCCGTTCGCCTGCCCGCAGGACCCACAGGACAAAGTGGGACAAGTACAAAGCCATCAAACGGGGCAGCACTCTTTTCCGTTCCCTCCGACACCGCCAAAGGACTCAACCCCGGACTCAGTACAAACAGGACCCTCGGAGTATCAGGTAAGTTGACACAACCCTTGCAGCCCTAAGGGCACAACTTTTGAATTGAAACCAATTTAAAAGAAATTTAAATTATAATTTTCATTTTTGCACCTAATGCCCCACTCGCATCTGCTCGCTAAGACAAAAGATATGATACCATACCTTAAAGATATATTGTTGTAGATTTGATAACGCAAAATCTAGAAAATACGAAGTCCGTAAAACAATCTTTAGATTTAAATATATTTTATAAAAAATATCGTCTGATGTATACATATGTACAATAAGCTAGAACAATCTGAAAATTCCTAAATTGTTAGGTTTCGATAGATACAACAAAACTAATATTGTTGATGTAATAAAATAACGAATAATTTGAATAAAATATATTATCAAGTAGGTACCTACTTAGTCGAAAAAAGACCAATTGCAATAAGTTCGAAAATGTGCAATTATCGAGATAACAAAAATTGATATATTTGAAGCTTTTTTTCAACTTATTAATCTTTTATTTTTCTTTATTTGAATAATTGATAATACTTTTTTTGATAAAGGGGAGACATTTTTGTGATGATTTTGTGACTCTATAATGAAACGATCAATTATAAGGTTTCGAGGACTAATTAAAAAAATTTAATTTTTAACACAAAATGACGTATTTTTTTAAATCGCTATACGCGGCCAACAGTAAAGTGCCGTAAAGCTATACCTACAACAATCAACATGAAATTTGATACTAAAATATGTACTTACGTTTAGAAATAATGGCAAATTTGGCATCAATTTGAAAAATAAAACTTAAGTTTTTATCGTAAAAATTAGTCTGAAAATATGTTTATGTATTACACATATAATTATGATGTAACTTATGGTTTTTTGTCATTTAAGCCAAAAAGCAAAATATGGAGATTAAAATTCAAACAGATATTACTAATTATTTGAGTATCTTTCTTTCTTAATAATATATTTGCGAATCAATTTTTACTCTACTTCTACTCATTATGAGGGAATTACGAGTATTTTCCTTACAACTATTCTTATTATTTAAATAATTAGTCGTATTTTATTTTCAATTTTTTGGATTATTTGAGTAATTAATAATATTACCCGGCCAATTACTCATTATTTCAGTAATTTGCATTATAATTTTGAAGTATTTATTGAGAATTCTGCTTTAAGGACTAGGGAAATTGAAGCTTTTTAAATAGGGTTAGTGTGGAAATGGTCACGTGACCATGACTGGGTATGGTATTTACATAGTCTGAGCGAGTTTTAACAGGGTGCAAAGTTGCATTCGGTTTCAAAGTTTCCCCGGCCACTCTACCAAGTGTTTTCTGTTCCAGGCAGCCGTGAATGCGTTCATGCACCAAGCCCAGGCCTCCACTACCTCGGTGTCAGACACGAGCTGCGCGCTGGACATCAAACCCACCATACCAAACGGAGGCAGCCAGGCGGCGCCGAAGCAGCGCGAAGGTACGAGCTCGAATAACAATAACACGAGTAGTAGTAACCACAACGCCCACGCGAACTCGGCCCTCAATGGCGGCCTCTTCGACTCTACGCAGGGTGCGTACGGCGGCGGGTACGAGGGTGGGTACGCGTACCACCACCAGGCCAGCGGGATGTTTCAGTCTGCCGCCCGGCCGGCGATCGGGAGCCCGAGCTCAAAGCCCCAAAGGACGAAGCCCCGAACGAGTGCTGGTAAGACTTAGGCATACGGTGTGGGTTTTTCCTTTTCAGTTTATTTTACACAATTATTTTTACGTTAATTTATATGTTTACATCCCCCTCCCCCAAAAAAATTCGTCCTGCTGCACCAAAACCGAATCACCTCGGGAAGAAATTCATCCCCCCGAAATCGATAACGATCGCTTTTTATTATACACTGCACTCGAAATTTTCTGCTTTATACTCTCACTAACTCGTTCAGCCCCCCGCCCCCGCTTTTGTGTGTTTTAATTGTTGTGTACTCCTCCGAGCACCATCACAAATGGCGAACACCAGGAATTGCAGTGGTAATTAAGAGCACAGACCTTCAAATACTCCGCACTCGCTAATTAATCATAATTCGCGCCAGCCATCATATGCCCCCATTGTCCATTGAAAGATGGATGCATAGCGCAAGTGACGACAACGGCGCGGCGGTGACTCCATCCCCAACCCAGCCCTAGCGCTCCTCCGGAATTGTCGTTGTAGCCACTTGAGCACGGGTCTAGCCCGAGCCTCCTTCCCGGAGCTTTTTAGAAATTGCAATGCCTGCACTTTTGTCCATTTAAGCACATTTTTATGGAAAGATGTCACCTCTCCGCCACGGAAATAGCACGACAAAGGCGAGGCCATCTGTGGGTCTTTGCCTCTTAATTTGCAGCCTCACGGCGCGGCGACAAAAGAGCCCGCAGTTCAGTTTGCAATTCTGGGCAAAAAGTATCACGCATGCCTCCTTCGGGGTGAGCTCCCAAACGTGACTTCACCTGGGAATCTATGTGCAAAACCTGCACACTCTGGGAAAGGGGGATGTCATGGGAACCAAAGTACTTTGCAGAAATCTGCGTTGATTTTATCTAGATAAAAAATCCGAAATATTCTTGTACTGACCTTCAGAAAGGTCTAGGAAATATTGCGAAAGATTAGCATGCAATTTATATACAAGAATTCGATGGTTTCTTAGAGAGTACAATTTATTATTAAATTTTCTCCAGGGGTTTCTTGGTTGTAAGACCGTAATAACGCCAAACTTTTACAACACAGCCTTATTAAAAAAAGGAAAAGGTTTTGGCATAAAAAAAAATTAATATAACTCTTTTATTAAAAATCACTCCTTACTACGTAGCTTAGGTGCGTAATTAACCCAAAAGGAAAATTTATAGATTTATAACATTTTAAGTATAATATCATAATTCAGTTTATTAAAGAGAATTGTATCAAATCCCAAGAAATATTTTTAGTGATAGATAACATCATAGGGTAACTTTGTGTTTTGGCCATTCCTATAACGTCTAAATTTAGTACGGTGTCAAAAAACTGTCGGACTGCAGACAAAAATATGCAAATACTAAAATGATGATTGCGATGAGGGATATAATCGTCTCAGCCGCAGAAATAACTTAACAATTGCACAACATTTTGGCATGAACATTGAATTTTAGAAAGCCTTATTTTTGGAACTGCACCCAACACGTGCCTTTTTAATACCGTAGAACACTAAATTTTAAAAATTGTTACTCTTAAAATGTTCTCAAAATTTCCTCTCAATGTTTTAATAATGTCAGGGTGAATGTAAAGTCTGTATTCATGATGTCTTCAACTATTAAACTATAAAATGCATTTTTTGACTCAAATTAATTATGACTTACCTACATGAAATTAACGAAACTTTATAATAGATATTTTTGCAATTTTAGAAATTCCTAAGAAAATAAAGTAAAATTGCTGTTGTTCGCTGCCACAAGCACGTTTTCATATTTTGTTGCATTATCAAAATAAATAATTATATGCATCCCTACTTTTTATGATATTATCTACCCATTTGAATATTATAATCAAACACGATTTAGGACGTAAATGGTAATGATAATACAGCATATCACAATCTTGTAATATATTTAAGAAAATTTAGTCGATTTTATCGCATGTATAATAATAACCATTACACTGTAGTGAGTTTAAAATATTTGCATTTAATTAAAAAACTATAGTTATCTTAATTATTACTTAATAAACTAAAAAGTTTGCATTTAAAACAAGTGTTATTATGAAAACACAAATACGTAGATTAAGGGAATTTCGCATTTATAATAAACGTATTTGATATTAGTAAAGTCTTCAGTGATAAAATGCAGCTAGCAGCATACAAAAGTCATACAAAACATTTAACGATTTTGCATAATTAAGTTAATGATTTATTTCATTACTCTTATTATAAGAAGAAACTTTAGGAGGTACTAGAACCATTGCGAAATAATGTGACCCAACCAAAAACCGACAATAAATTCTGAAAGTAAAGAAACCAGAAATTAGCCTTGTAAATAGGCTTCAGTAAAATCGGGCTGGGCTACATGCCACCCTCTGCGAAGTCTAGCCAAAACAGCAATTGAGCCCACAGCTAGAACATTTTCGAACAGTTTGTGGACATGTTCGATCCACATCGTCACAGTTCTCCCCGAGGGGCTGAAATCGAGTCGATTAATCATTAAAAGTGTTCCCGACTAATTAGCGTGAGCCTAGGCCCACGATATTAAGATACTCGTCTCGAATTCGAAATCCGCTTGGTGCGCCATCCAATCAAATGGTCATTTTGGGCTCCGGCCCCGGCCCCATCTGGGTAAACAGAGTTAGCTACTAAGATTGCTGCGGGCCAGCAGCAAGACACCCACGAACTAATAAGCGCCACACAAGGTCCCAAATAAATCGTCTGCCCTGCTAGAGAATCTGGTCACATTCTGGATAAAAACGAGCTATGGGCCTGGGCCTAGAGGAGCGCCCTTAGGTGCCCTTAAGGTAATAATTTCCGAGTGGCTGACATGTTCCTCTTTTTCTCGGGTCAGGGCTGAGCAGGGACAAAAAAATCAAACACCTGAAAAAATGAAGAAGAAATGGGAAACAAGAAAATTTACTGGAGGACGGGGGATATATTTTTCTGGTGACAGTTTCTGGAATTTCGGTTATATCAACACGGCATTTGGCTGTATCCATCTATCTGAGCTCGGACCCGGCCCATGATACAGGCCGAGTCGACGAGATAAATTGGCGCGAGTCGAAGACTCATGTCCTGATAAAGTTGCGCCCCAATTGTTGGCACGTCGCCTGGATCCCGAATTTTGCACCACCTTTAATTTATTATTATTAGTATTTATTATAATTTATTTTAGTCTCCACCTTTTTGTTTCAATTAACATTAGTTGCCCCTTTTATTTAGTTATTTTCACAGCGCTTCTTGCAGCTTTCTTATAATTTTCTTTAAAACTCACATCATGTGTCTTTGTCTTTTTGAGCACAGTGCGTGTGAAAGGACAATGTCACGCGGGGGCTGCTGTGTCCACAGCAGTGTCTCCGGCCAGTGGCTACTTTCCACGCAGATATTCAGAAAATGCATGCCCGTGTAGTGCCAGCCTTATCGAGGCTATCTTATCGTGTTTTCTGTTGAAATGATGATGTTCTGATGATCATCGACACAAACGAGGGAGCCCCTGGCCAGTCGAGGAACCAGCACGGGATCGGGTTCAAATTTTTTGGAGTTATATTCTTGGCTTTTTGTTTTATTTATTTATTTTATTTTTTTTATTTTTTTTCTGTTTTGTTACCGGGGCCTCGGACATTGAGGAACACCGTGTTTGATGTGCCAGCAAAAGGTAAAACGAGCAAAACAACGTTAAGCAAGGGCGACGCAGTCCGGGAGTAAGATGCCCGGTTCTCATGGCTTCTACGACCATTAATAAATTAAAAAATTTCCACACGGGCCTAAATCAGATTCTGAGATTCAGCCAGGCGACAGACGGCAGGTACTTGGATTCTTTGTAAGAAACCTGGAAACGTGAGTGCCTGTGTGTCCCGCCGGCCGGGAATATTATATATTATGCATCTACCTGGTCACAAAATGTCCCATATCAATTCTCAGGCTCTTGAGTCTTGAAAGGAGGACACAGTTACGTTGAGCAAAACAACGGCAACAAAAAGGTCACATAATAATATTTAGTCGGGTAGCATCATTAACTGCCTGATTTATTGGCGGCCGCACGAGGTGGCATTCCTGCTGGACTTTTTTTTTGGGGCTCTCCTCTCGCCCTCGAGCTCATGTCTTGGACCAATAATAATTCGCCCCAGCAGCGCTCCTTTATGTTTGACTTATAAATTAATAAAAATTTAATTTATTTAACTGCTACCGGACTAAATGGGCATGCGCAGCATTTGGCCCTGGACCAAAAAATATTGGGAACCGGACAAATCCCCTCCTGCCTGCAGGAAGTGCCAGTGGCCCCGATCATCGGCGATAACATTCGCGCTGCATTCCTATGACGAATCGATTTTTCGATTAACTCCTGAGGAGTCAATAAGACCTGAGAGGATGCCGCGAATGCGCCCCTGGCAGGGGACCTAATTCAGCGCCAATAATCCCCATAATTAATCCACTGCTCTTTTAGTAATGTTGCGAAAATGTTTGCGAATTTCGTGGATTCCGATATTCGCTGCATCGGTTTAATTAGGAGGAGAAAATTATTATTGAATTTTTGGAACTCTTACTGCTTCCAATAATCTTTTGAAGAATACCTTTCATTCACCAAAAAAGGTGATCAATGCCAAACAAATTAATTGTGTTTGTCCTTCTTTAAAATAATTGTATAATTTACGAAGCGCAATTAAACCCAACATTCAATTCAATTGCCTAAATAGACAGTATTAACTTGATTTTAATATAGCTATTTTTGTGCGAATTTGTGGGCTAAAAACAATTTGTATTCCATTAAATGAGACAAATATATATTTGTAGCCATTTAAAATATTTCACCAGAAACTTTTGAAAACCTCGCATTTATTTAGGATCACTATTTGCGGCCAGACCTGCTCTGATTAATTTCATTAAAATGGTCTAAATGGCTTGCTTTATTTCAACCTTTCAATCCCCATTATCGACTCTTATCTCTTAACACTACATGTTTATCCAATTGGCAATTAGGGAATAAAATAACATTTGTTCTCATTAGTTTCGAAAAACAAAATTTTACAAATACATCATATGTACATATGTAATAGATTTTCCGGGTTAATACCCCTATATTTATCTTTACTTTCAAAATACTATACGAAATAATAAAACACCATAGTGCAATGTTTTTAAGAAATATTTTATTTGTAGGTATATTAAATTAAGAATTGTCCATTCCTGTATTAAAACATTTTGATCTTCAAAACTGTAGACAAGCAAAACATAACACTTGGATGTATCCTTTTAATTTCATCGATAAAATATTATTAACAGATTATCTTACTATACTACCTACTTGACTAATTTTAACAAACGTAGGTATAGACTATATATAGACTTACTGCTAAAACTAAGCTTTAAAAACTCTTACTATGAGCTCAGTTAGTCCACGCATTAATGAGTAGAAAGATGTTCAATTATTTTATTATTACCATTATTTTTTTCAGAGGGAAGGGAATGTGTGAACTGTGGTGCGACGTCCACTCCTCTGTGGCGAAGGGATGGAACAGGTCATTATTTGTGCAATGCATGTGGGCTCTACTATAAAATGAACGGTCAAAATCGACCTCTCATTAAACCAAAGCGAAGACTGGTAAGTTTTATATAGACAGAAACCAATTAGAATATTTATTAAGTTTTTTAGATATCACAAAAGCTATTGAATTTATTTATATCAGAGTTTATTTTCTCTTTGTATGCAAAATCATTTGTTTTGCTCCAAGAACCTCTATCTGAAATATATTTAAAAATTTCACTAAAAAATCACAAAATTTAAATACATATACCGCATGAACCTTAGTTCACGAAATATATTATTACAACCAAAAGTGTATTATCAAATGAATTAACGATAAAATACAGTAGGATTTTGGGATGAATTATGTCATAATTCATTTTCGAATATGCCCTCAAAATAATTTTGTTTAATCGAAGTTCATAATGTATTTGTAGTTGCAGAATTTGTTTTGCATCGAACCTGTTTCATGCAAGTTAGCTGAACCAACAAATCGTTGATTTGAAAGGTGAATTTTTAGTCATGAAAATATCAAAGTTCAATTCTCCTTTATATAGTATTAAATATATGTTTAGTAACAGGAAAATTTTACACATGAAATTTTTAAGCTGCTTGGTACTTGGAGACATCCACGTCTGGAATAGTTTTCTAATTACTAATTAAAAATTGACATACATATTTTTATAATATCGTTGAAAATTTGCGAACTACTGTTTTTCTGGCCTTGAAATTTATACCAAATCTAGCAGAATAATCGTTAAATGAAAGGTTCATTGGTTCGTTCTATCAATAAAATATGTATCTGTTTTGTGGAATTCTTACAGTTGTAGGTAGAAAAATAAGCTTTTTGATTTTCTTTTCAATTTCGATATCAAAAATTCATTTATTAAAAGAAGAAGTAAAAAACTTCTCAATTTCTACTTCCTTGAAATGCTGTAATTTTTGAAAGTAATAACTGATTGATTTGATTGTTTGGTAGAGGTCATTTAATTCTTTTCACACACAGTCTTAAAATATACATATGTACATTTATTATAAAATCTTTCATGAAAATGAAAAGTGCCTATACCTGGAAAAGTAAGATTTGAACAAAAGATAGTTAGACAAGGCAATAAAATACTAACTCTAGACTGATTTATATGGTGTCGTCATAAACTGTGTAAGTGGCTGGAATGAAATATACCTGCATTGTGCATATGTACATATAGGCAGGAAATTTGTGGATCAATCAAAGGTTTGAAAATTAGGAGAGGGTTTTAGTATGTCTTATCTTTGACCCTAGAACAGCGAACACAAATTTCTCGTAACTCTGGGGAATGAATGAATTTTTCTACAACAATGCGAGTTCTCGCACATTTATGGTCAATTCGTTATAGGTTTACCCTTTGGACGGTGAAATTCATATTAACAGGCACACGAGCATAACGTCGTTTGTTGCAGGAATATGAAAATTTTCCACCCCCAAAAATTACTTTCAGCAGAGGTGGCAGATATTAATGGATTTTTCTACTTTAATATCACCGCAATTTCCTAGCCCACTTTAATAGTTTTCACTACAAAAGCGTTCCCTGGTAATCGGTGACCAGGCTGGGAATCGATTTTTGATAAATCCCCAGTGGATTGCCTACAGGTTTTTGCTTCTTTTATTTTTTTTTTGGTATTTCGTGCGTCCGCCTCGAAAATATTCTCACGAGACGAAATTTCTGGTGCCGCATTTGGATGCGATTCGATCCTTAAAGGCAGGATTTCCGCGAAAATAAAAGGGGGGCCACACAGAGGAGGGTCCCCCATTGAATTGCTGCCATTGATTTGCTTACATATTTAACAAGTTGCCCTCAAAACGGTGCCGGGACTCGGAGCGAGTGGACAGCTAGCGTGCTGGCCGCATATATGCTTAATTACCATTAAGTGCCATGCCGCAAATACCTTAAGTGAAGAAGACGAGATCCCTGGAGCAGTGGCAGGAAATTGATTTATATTCGCATCGGGGCCCCGACCATTGTTTCGCGGTACTCTCGGGCTCTTTCTTGCGATAATAATTTATTGCCCACTTTAAATATAATATCGCCCTTACGATGTTTTCTGCAGGTGAACTGTCCGGCCGCCGCGATGCACCGGCAGCAGCAGGAGCAGCATCACTTGAGAGGTGGCCTCCGCCTTTCTTTGGGGGCACAAACGGAACATATGCGCGCGGCCGTCGCGTCGTCCGGCCGATCAAGAAATGTGACGCTGATTTCCAAATAATGGCCTCGAATGACGGTGCCTCCGTGAATTTTAAGTTTCCTGCATAGATTTTGCGCGCGGGGCCACGTTGCGGCGCGATTTTCGCAAGGAGCACCCGATTGGGGCCCTAATGATCGAGCCGCGACAATGCCGCTATCCGATTGCCAGGCAGTTGTAATCTCTTGACATTTTAATTTAGCTCCAGTGCATGAATGAGACTTGAAACGCTTTTCCAAACAATTCCCATAGCTCTGGGGCACTTGGAACAAATCTCGGCGCTGCACTGAGCCCCATGAGGGTATTACCTTTTGAATGTCGTGGATCGCAGAATACCGCGAGATTCTAGCTCTTAGCTTTCCCGCTGAAAATCGAGGACAATAAAAACTTAATACCTACAAGGAAAAAATATAAATAAAATGTATAAAGTCCGGACTCTCGATGGAAAATTCTGACAAAGTCGTCGTCGCCAGCGGCAATAATTAACTTGGAACAATTTGCGGGAAAGTATTTCAAGCACAATCGATGCCTCTCACCTTGACTTGTGCGGGGGTGTGGGCGGGGATCGGAGCTCGCGCTGAGTATTGTTTATAATTTTTAGCCATAATCCAGCGAACAATGTTGCAATAAAGCAAAATAAAGAGATATTTGACATTTAATGACATACCGTGCGCCATGACCTACTGTCGATTAGCACGCAAACGGTCGCTTAATTAACCGCCGCGATATTTGCAACCACCGCGCCCCGCATCGCGAGGAGTCGCGAGACCGACGAGAAGAGGCCGTGCCGGGATTTTCCGGCTCTAGCTCTAAGGAATTTTCTTTTTTCTTTTTTTCAAGTATGCATATAACTTTTGTTTTGGTCAAAATGTTATCATGACAACGCGTTCCCGCGCGTACTTCCTGGAGGAGGAAAAGTATATACGCGATTTGTTGGAGAGCTAGAGCTCATGGGGGCATCGCGGAGCACCTCACCATCAGAGGCCCGGGGAGAATGGAATTGGTTCCAATGAGAAGAAAAGACACGCCGTGATCATGCAGAAAATATTTTAATAACAATCTTTATCGAAGCCTTTCCAGGGAGTTTGTCGTCTACTCGACCACTGCACCTCTCTGCTACACCTGGCCGCACAGTGACCGCGGCCGCAGCCGCCGCCCTCTTCTACCCCCCCGCACCGCATCTTCACCACCTTCGCGGGCTTCTTATACTCTAGGCGCAACTGAGTAGGTGAACATGGAAAAAAATTCCGAACCGAAACTCGTGACTTATACGTCCAGACAGGCACCACATAACGCAATTATTCCCAACTAGCCACGCGGTAATTCATTACTTTGATTTTTTATTGTGGCACAACTCGTTTCGCCGCAATATGCATGAATAAAAATTTTTTTATTTTTTTCCGGCCTTCTATCGGGCTTCTAATAGCCCCGGCCCGGTCGAAGAGACTCTCCAGCAGAGACCCCAAAACACTTGATGGACGAACAACACATATACGTCGTTTTCTGGGCTACATTTCAATTTAGCCGATCGCGCTGGACACTGCCCAGATTTTGGCTACTGAAAATTCGTGATGGGTTGGGCCCCAAGAAAAAATATATGACAGCCCTGACAGCAGTTACACGTTATATTTCCTTACTTACGGCCGTAACGAGTTTTTTCCCCGATGCGTCGCTCGCTTGACTGAAAGCCAAACCTAATGCGCGTCAAGGTCGGCCGGCAAATGCGGGTCACATCGACTGATAGATAGACGCGGTGACTTTCGCTTTAAGTCGCTGCTAATGCGAAGGAGCCTTCTTAGAGACCATTCAAAGTTTTGTCCAATTAAAGGGAGAATGCTCTACTTCTTAAAGATGTCGACCAACTCAGAGTTCATTGAATTTTTTGACTTGGTCGTCAGAGAAGAATTTCAACGCTTTCAATAGGACCTAAGGAAAGTCATTTAGTCTTTGGTTTGATTGAAACTTTTCACGGTAATGCATTGTCGAGTTCCCAACCATTAAAAACTTTTGGATCATCTTTAGTCCCTCAAAAACCAATTAATGAGTCCTATTCTGAGTGTCGTTTGTATAGGCATGACAAGCCAAGATATACATATGTACTTACATTATCAAGACTAAAATGCCAAAACTCAGTTGTCGTTATTTTGGATTTAATTTTTAAAAGATTAGGTTTTAATGGCTTTTATTAAATGGATAAAACAACAGTATTTTTAGCGAGAAGTTCATTTTTAATTTGAAATTTCAGTTTTTTTTTACAATGCTCTTCATTTTATCGTATTAATAGCTTTTGAGTTATTGCGACCACGGAAATTTTAGTTTTGAGCAAACATAGTTTTGAAATTAAAATCTCATTTAAAATTTTAGATTTTTAACTTTTGAACCAATGCTCTGAATAAAAGTCTTTATCTTAACAATCTTAATTTTTGAATTGTACCATATTTTCAATCTTATATTAGCATCATGTTGTCGAAAAGTCTATTTTAATAAGTCTCATCTCTGAAAACATTTAATTGATGCTTAATGGTTTTAAAATTATGTATAAATTCAGGCGCGAATAAGGTTAAACCAGTCTTAGTTTTCCTTATAAATACCTTACCATGCGTAAAATCAACAAAAATCGTAATTTTAATTATTTTTCACAAATATGTAAAAGGTTAACGCTTCAAATCTTCCCATGCTGTTAGATATCGTGCATTTTAATAAGTTCCAGCAAGATCCTAAAACGATTCATCGGAGGTATACGAGGGTGGGTTCACCTCAGTGCAATTTTTGGGGCCTCACCTCCTCTGTCCGATAAAATTATTAACGAGACGGAGCGGTGCTCGGCAATTTTCTAAGGGGGCGTGATGGCCGAACGATTCACCATTAGCTCCAATACACCCGCCCGCCGCCCGCCGCGAAATTAAGGCGAACGCCCTTACCCCAAAAAAAATTTGATTTGTTTTCGGGCAGGCGCTACGTGTGAGAACTCATTACGTCCTCTTCCGTTCGAAAAGTATCGATCGGGTCCATGCAGACTCCATGTGCCGATCTTGGGAGAAATTCGGAGCCCAGGGCCCAGGTGCGTGCAGTCGCCCCGTTCGCGGTGTAAAAACACAGGAAATTAGCACAAGTGATGCACTCGCACCACGTGCACTGGGGATCCGAAGAAACGAAATAACGAGAAACTCCCAAGAAAGAAGTCAAAGTCGAAGTCGGAGACGGAGTCCGCGGCCGGGTGCCCTGGGTTCTCATAATTAACAAGGTGCTCGATTGCTTGTCGAGGCCATTTGAATGCGGCAGACTGTCGATTGGGCGTCATAATTTTGTAGCTAAATAGACGGCCTCAGATGAACTCCGACTTCTGTGCTGCACCGGGCGATCCCTGGAAGACGTAATTTCTAGCGTGATGGCGCCACATTTATAAGATGAAAATATGTTTATAGCTTGTTTTCTCTGCCTCCTCGATAAGGGACAGATATGCGGCCGATAAGGTTGAATCGTTAAGCAGCAGCCGGACGGTAGCGGGAAATCAGGTTTGAATTTAAAAACCATGGAATTCCGACATAATGAATTTCGAATATTTTTCCCGCTTGTTTGGAGCCCTCCTTGGTCGTTTATTTTGTTTCTGTTTCTTAAATGTTCTAACATAATGTGACAACATTCAATTTGTCAAATTACAGGCAGACCATGTGAAGGTAAAAATTCACCTATCCTGGGTCAAGCTTACTAATTTCGGCCTGTTGACAAAAATCGAAACAGTCTGCACAGCACAACTCTTGATAATGACCACTATGACTTGGACTAAGAAACATAGTAACCATTTATTGTGGGCAAATAAAATAAATCTCCCAGAGAGACAAATGGGCAGTTTTGAATTCTCGTGAATTCATTTTTTTAATTTATAATACAACGAAATAAGTCTATATCTAAGAAATTTTTAATTTACGGCTTTCTGTTGACGAAAATGTTTTCTACTTGCGTTTTATTCGGTAGGTACATATGAATTTTAGTCAACCATCCTTATATTTTAATCTTTCGTGGAAAAAATGCACATTGCGTTTTACTGTCATCTACCTATTATTGTATAAGCATGCTTAAGCTTTTCATCGAATATTTAATATACTTAAGCGAATCAAAATTCATTAATTCAGTATATTTTTTAAATATTCGCATGCCCATTATTTTTTAATTCATTCAAATTGTTCAATTAGAGAGATGTCAACTAACGAATGGCTAAACGAGAAAACACGTGAATTATGATAGTCATTTAAAAAAAGGTTTAATGAAAACAAACAAATCACCTTTCAAACGTGCCGACACCCTAAATATATTGAAATATTTTTAAACATAGTTTAGGATTATCTACTTCTCAGGTTTTATTTTGTTTATTAAGATTAAGAAGAACTTACCTAAAAATGATAAACGTAATGAAATTTCATTTTTATACGAAGGTTGTTTGAGAAATCTACGAAATATACGAGTATGTATGTTATATATGTATAATGAAAATTGTTAATTTATCGATTGAATTTTTGATATAAAACAACAGTAGCACTATGTAGTTACTGAAATGAAACTGAAATTCATAATTATTGTAAAAATATTTGCTTTAAGAAATTAAAAAAATATTAACGCATTTTAAACCGAAACTATTCTCGATTCTCTCGTATAATGGCAATTTTGATGGTCATCTCTGTTACCTACTTTATTGTCCAGATTTCATCAATTGCAACTTCTCTATAACTTTCTAAACATACAAAAATGGTTTTATGGAAAAATATTTTCAATTGAGTAACGGGAAAGCTTATTTTTTTAAAATTCGAGGAAGAGAAAAATATTGGAAAAGTTTTCAAGTTTTCTGACAGAGTATTCAAAATAGCTTTTAAATTTAATCTAGGACCCAAGGACATATTTTATCTTTTCTGGCTCTTGGGTGTAGCTCTGGAGGTGGATAATTGCCAAATTGCAGGTTCATGATGTAGGTACATACTTTAAGAATTGTGTTTTGAGCCATTTGTGATTTATTAATATGAATGCGATACTATAGAGGAGTGCATTATATAACATAATTGTTTGGAATACAACTTTAAGGTTAATTTTCTATTTATGAACCCTATGGCACCCAAGCTGAGTTTTGTTTTGAACCAAAAATTTGATTCATATGCATTTCAAAAATAAATTGAATATCGGTAAAAAAAAAATCTATATTAAAGTCACTGAACTATTTCAAAGTCCTGGTACTTGTTCCTTTCTAAAAATGTTTGCTTAATGGGATGCATCCCTTAAGCATGTGTAGTCCGACCGGATGTAAGATAAGAAACGAAAAAGAGGTTATAATGCACCGGTTCAGGAATAGAGAGCGCGGAAGGGCTGAGGGCGGAGGGACATCGATCGATCCGCGGATTATTAAAGAATCCCAGCCCCATTAGACCGTGGGAACTAGTGGAATCAATTTATGGACTGGCGAAACATATGGGTTGATCGAGTCGTCTCCAGGGGCCTCGGATCACCTCAAGAATTCCTATTTTGATTTATCCAGGCCGCGGCGCAGCCTCGGACAGTGGCCAGCGCTTCGCAATGGGGCCCATGGAGTACCAGCGGCAGCGCGGTTTTGCACTCGGAGGCGTAAAAAGTATGTAAATCTTATCGTATAACAGTTTCTCACAGGTGTTACAGCCGCTTACAATCTGGCAATTAAAAGAAGAAAATCAAAAGAGGGCGTGACAATAACGTAATGAACGAGCCGTGCGCTTCTCTTTTTTCGTATTTAGATTGCGAAACCCTCACCAGTTGTTGCCTGGGGATTTTACATTAAGGTGAGCAGTTCGCCCAGGTTTGCAAAAAAAAAATATATATATATAGGTATGTATATATATATAGAAAACCGTCTCGAAAAGAACCGCGAAGCTGCGAACACAAATCCCGGCAATTTAGCCCGAGAGAAGAGAATCGAGAAATTACAAGAAAATTTATACGAGATAACAGCATCCAGCATCCAGCATCCGCGGATCTTGGGACCGATACTGGAGGCTGGCGCAGCGCAACCGAATGCAGCGGAGGCACTGGGGCACCACCGGGGCTCACCACCGAACAGTTGTGCAGTTTGCGTTCCGCTGCGGCCCCAGCGGAGCCCCGGCCCCGCTGCATTGTAGTTTATAGCTAAAGAGCTGGTCGATATCTCCTTTTTTTTCCCCCATTTTGTCTTATTCGCCCGTTCCTTTTATTTTTGCGATCAACACCGTGTCTTTTGCAACAAACCCAGTCAAACACAATAAGCGCAGTGTGAAAACATCGTCATAAATTGGTCAATACTTTTGCTGGCCTCCGCCTCTGCCTACTCCCTTGCAAATTGCATTGAATAAAAATCTGAAATGAGTTGGATAATTACACAATCCGCGGTAATTAGGTTTTTGAGTAATTTACTATATGACTCCCACCCTTGGAAGAGGTTGCAGCTGAGCGCGTGCACGGCCCGTCGTAATTAATGAAAGTGCTCATCGCGCGGGCTCAGATTTTTTAACAATTTTAATTGCAAGAAAATCGCGAGCCGCCACCGAGGAGTCGCCGCGCCGTCGAAGCCGCGCGGGCCAACGCTAGACAAAAGTGGCTCATTAGACCTCCTCGCGTCGCAGCCGGTGCTCCACATTTTGCCGTATTGCGCTGAAAAGAATGCTAGCTATCCGCGGGGTTGCGTTTCTTTCGCGAAAACAATTAACTATCTAGCGGAAAGAACTCACCGACAAATTAAGTGATTAAGTAAATAATTGTAATCAATCGAGTTGAAAATAAAAAGGCTTCATAGAGTTACGGGCCCAAAGTAGCTTCACGTAATAAACCTGAAGGCTAAGTTAAGTGCATTCTAGAAATCGAACATATTTAATTTGTATTATTAATCATACACAGATAGGCAACATGGAACCTTATGGAAAAACAAACAAAAATTAGTTTTAGTCAAATTTTCTATTCAGTGCTCATGTATACGAGAATTTGCTTATTATTTATCAAAATTAAATCAAATATATTTTTCAGTGCGAATACGCTCAAATGTTTAAGTATAAGACTATTAACAAATATAATAAATTTGATACTGTTCGAAATCGGAAAAGTTTATATTGTTATTAAATTTTTGTCATTTTCATTCTTTTATTAGTTAAATTAATAATCACCTGAAGTTGACATATCCAAAATTATCAAATATTTTTGCACTAAGAAATATTCAAGTTGGAAAATTTCTTTTAAAAAAAAGTATAGCAATAACATTACACTGTTCCAGTTCTGATTTTTGGGTTATTAATTGGGTTAATTTGAAAACTTTTAACTCTATTGAAGCCCAATATCTATACATATTTGCAAATTTTTAGTATTAGAACTAGAACAAGTCAGGATAGTTTATTTTTAAATTTCATTTTCGTATACAATTTAGTCGTATATTCAAGCGAATTTCTTAAAAGGTATAGCTAGACTCATACCAATGTATTAAAAGTATTCCAATAACTCTAGATAACTTATATAAACATTCTTGCCTGAACTACCACTTTTCTATTTTTTAATTAAAATTGCTCCTTTTTTCACATCTGATCCGGATTCCGATTTAACAGAAAGTTTCGTGGAAATAATATCAAATAACTTAGATTTACCCCCATTTTGCGACAAAGTTGTCTCCGTTTCAAGGTTTGAAATATACGTACCTACCTATAATTTCTCAAATTTTAATATTAGGTAGGTATGCGTATACGTGAAAATGAAAAGAATTCAGCTATTTTATTACTTTTCTTAAGCTAAACGCTAATTTGTTGAAAATAAATTGCTTAGTTACAGAGTAACACTTAAGTTTAGATCTATAGGGTTAAAGAAAACCCAACTTAGTGCTTTCGAATACCTTTAAAATTTTGTATGTGACACCTATCTTAACCTACTATTGCATAATAAAATAAAACTAGTTCAAAAAGTAAATTAAGTTATTCGTTTGCTAAATGTATACGTTCAATCTATTGTTAGAAGTTCATCGTATTCCTGTGCCCGACTATCAGAAACTTTATTTTATGGCATTTTGAATGAGCTTTTGTTAATCCTTCATTTAAAGAAGAGAAAACTTTTGTTAATTCGTTTTTAATGTTGAGAATTTACGTGTTTACGTTGCACCCTTTTGACTAAGCCCTTTGTTCCGAGTCGAACTCGACTGGCCCCCGGGGGTGGAAAGGAGGTGGGCGCGGAAAGTGTGACAATCCTCATTAAATCGCCTCCGCGGACATTTGCTTAATTCTTAAAGCTGTCGGACGGCTGTAGAACAGATTTATCGGATGTCGAGGACGGTGGCACGGCACGGAGGCACGGACAACAATTCACAGCGCACCGTTTTTCGCCCCGGCACAGTGTGCATGCGTGCTTCCTTTCGCCTGTGTGTACATAAATTTTCCAGCAGCTGGTATATAAAAGTTTCGGAGGGTAAATATCGACCAATCACAGGACTCTAGAAGGCGCCCTAGCAACAACATAGGCGCCCTGGCAACGACACTATTTACCACGCCCTGGGAAGACTGCTCCTGCTTCTTTTGCGCTTTGTCTCCCGCTGCACACTCAGCTCCTGATAAATAAATTTTCTTAGATCCCGACGTCCTTTCATCTGGCGCTTCTTTCATCCACTTCTGGATCCCTCGGAAGGCGCTCCGCCCCACTTACCCCGGGGTATCAGATTCTAAAGGACATTGCCTCCGTGACTGACTGTGGCAGCTTCCTGTTGATCCTGGTGATGTGCCTAGCCCACCTTGGGGCCCCTAAAATCCGTTGAATGTAATGCAAATGGCCCTTTTGGCAAATTCTGGATTATCTTCGCCCCCGCAGCCAGCGGCGATTTGCGCGGCCAAAAAACCCGCTGCTGCTCTGCCCGACCAGCCGTCGACGTGGTCGTCGTCGTCGTCGGCGGCGGCGGCGGCGGCCCCGTGCATGTCCTCTCCATTCAATCAATTAATTTCCGAGTTTGGCGTGTCACTCGATATGACATAGATGGATGACCGATGCCAGAAAAAGGACGCACAATGCGCCTGTACTCGTATATACACGACGGCCCCGGCCATGGTCCCGGAGACCCCAAACAAAACTCAAATACCTCAGAGACAGCTTCTGCAGCTTCTTGTCCCAATGCGAAGCCCCTTGGAAGATGGCCAGCCATCAATTCAGGGGACCTCAGAATGAACATGTAATCTCGCTGTCAGTATGACTCAGATAAACTTTTTGTGCCTTGTTGACTCTGACTTTTAATTATTGATATTTTTTAGAGATGTCGAGCGCGGGCTGCGGTCGTAAAAGAGCAAAAGGTACAGGGCCTCCGGATGGCCGCAGGGGGATCAGCGCTTTAAATTTGGCTGATCCCCGGCTCAGAGGTGTCCGTGGCATTCATTGAGACATTTCCTGAGCCCCATAATCTTCTGCAGTGCTATGCCACGGTTGTAATTTGTTCGAGTAGCCATCGGAATTAGGTGCTTTTGGTTGCTTTTGTCCCTCTGGTGGCCGTTCGAACCTGGCGCAATTCAGGCACCTACCTCCGCGCCATCTTCGCGCCAGTAACGGGCAGACCGTATAAATTAGGCGTCCGAATGTGGCCCGATGCCAGAGCCAAGTTCTAATTAAGAGCTCACCATTCCCGTTACCTGATGGCGACGATATATTTTATCCCAATTAATTTAGGAGCCGAAGTTGTTCGTTGAAGTCCTAGCACCCGCCATAAAATACCCACCACCTTTCGGTTCAGGTTCGCCCCGCTCCCGACGAACATGTGTCTTTTGTAAACCGAACACTCTCCGGGAGTCTGTGGCAATATATTTGAGCAGCCGTGATTTTGGCTGACACCCACATGTGTCAAAAGGTGTGCAGGAGAAGCACTCACTAATTACCCGGTGACACTCGGATCAGTCAAGGGTCCGCTGATAACATCGGCCTCTTCGCTAGAGTGAAGACCAATTGAATGTTAGGAACTCTAACTAACAACGCGGCCTTGCTGAAGGGGGGTCACCACTTTTCTCAGCACTAATGAGACTCAAACTCACTTTCTTCGAAAACCTCATCGACGTAAACCAAATTAATAATGTTATGTTTTAAACTTAAATCTTAAACTTTAACATTTAAGTTTTCCTATAATATAACATTAACTAAGAAAATACTGACCCAAAATTCTTCAACTTCTTATAACAAATAGTTTTAGTAATAACAAGTTGACTTATGCTTTGCCACTTTACTAGATTTGAATATTACAACATAATATAACAAACATCCTTCTTTTCTGATACATATTTAAAATAATTCAAGAAGATTAGGGCTTAAACAAACTAAGAAAAGTTTAGAAAAATTGCCATATTACATAGATGTGTTAACTTCATTTTCCTAACCTGGTTCAGGTTAATAAGAATAGAGTAAATTTTTTGTTGAATTGAATTTTAAAAACCGTCACGTACCTATACCAAATTTTTAAAACCTAAGAAAACTGCATAAAAATTGCCATGATACTATTCAAACCTTGAACCGGATAAATTTTTGGATTTAGTTTAACGCCAACTGGATATAAATTTAGCTATTTTAATTTAATAAATTTCAATTCAGTAAACATTTTCTGCTAATTAGATGTGAAAAATCTATTCTCGATTCCGTAAATTCCGTTTGAATCGAATTAAAACTAGTACAATTTTTTAATAAAAATTCATTAATAATGTTCCAAAAAAGGCAAAATAATGCAATTGGATTTTTCTATGGAATTTTAACTATCTTACAACAAACAAATTAATTGAAGTCAAAAGTAACTGAAATGATTTTTTTTACATATAGAATATACATTGTAGGGTTCTATAAATAATATGCTTATGACTCTTTAAGACTTTAAAATAGCATATTAATAATAGTCATATTAAAAAAAAACTTTTTATTACGCCTTAAAAACGAATATTCTTTTTAGAAAAATGTCTATGTTCGGATTGAATTAATTATTGAATTATTTAACACAATTGAGATATTGTTTTTTACATTATTGAAATTCAGTGTTTTCAAGTCTAAGAAATTTAGAAATTTCTTATCAGTTTATCTTTTATAAAAATTGTATTAATATATAGGTATTTATAGAAATAAATCGGTTAGGTTCTTTTATAGAATAAATTAAAAATTAGAAATTAAAGTGGTATTTTTTGAACAAATACTTATTGTAAGGCATAATGTCCAAAAAGAAACGAACAGAAAAATGAATGAAATATTTGTTTTAAAAAAGTAGATTTATTGGCATGCATTTGTGATATCTTCAGATCTACATATTTTGTACATTTTTTACATTTTTACCATACTTATAATTCATTTCCTTTTCTGACTTTGCAGTCACTCCAAAGCGCTGCCAAAAGAGCGGGGACATCGTGTGCAAACTGCAAAACCACCACCACAACCCTTTGGCGGCGGAACGCCAGCGGCGAACCAGTGTGTAATGCCTGCGGATTATATTACAAACTGCATAACGTAAGTACTTAGAGCGGCGTCTTCCAGCTCTCAATTAGATCTAAGGGCGGAAAATTCGATAGTCGACTTTACGCAGCAGGGGACATCCTGACGTCCCGACGGTACTCCCAGAAAATCGGGATGGGGCTGAGTGTGGGTTTATCGCAAGATCAATCGGTCGCCTGTAAACTTTTTTTTTTTTTTTTGCTGTTCCCGCCCTGTCCGACGGATGCACCCTGTGAACAGGCGGAAATCTGAAGTGCGGGACGCTATCCCGCCATCCTGTGACACTATCCCCCAGGAAGGGCGGTGGCAGCACCGGCGGGCGAGGCGAGCTCGCATCAGTTAGATCAGTGCCATAATAATAAAACAGCGGAACTATTAACATGTAAATCCCTTGAATATGTTTGCTGATAAATTCCCAGTTGCCGGATTCCGCAGCCGGCGAGAAAAAACAAAGAGCAAGTCGTCGAGGCCGGGACTCTGATCCGGGAATGGGATCGTATCCTGATTCCCTGCTCCTGGCCTTGGCGCTCCTCGTTAGTTTGTTAAGCGCTTAAGCGATTTCACACACCATTTACCACGTGCGTAGTTCGCAAGCGATTACCGGGGCCATCGAGGAAGCAGGAGAATCTGCCGAGGGTTCATTTATCGGTTGGCTGCAGTCTGCCGATACAAGATAACCCCGGGATTAAATAAATATACGTCTCCTTGCACAGGGAGACGATGATGAACTTCGGATGCCTTGGGCGTCTCAAAGAATCCACTGGTGCGGAAGTTAAACTCAATTTCTCTTATGTGTCAGCTCAAGTTTTAGACTCGTAGAGTAAGCGGGAAAATATCTTCCGCCGTAGTCACATAACATTAGTCGAAAATCAAAAGGTCGGCGTTTCAAAGATTTCTCGTGGATTTTGTGTCTTACCACCGCCATCACCCGGCGGCAGACGCGTTTCCAGGGGGACATGCTAATAAATTGCCGACATACATCAGTGGCCCAATTGCGTACATTAAATACATTAAATCGCGAGCATACCTAGGTGAATTTCATAAAGATAAAATAAATTCCAGCGGCAGCCGTTGGTGGTGAATGGAGAGGCGGTTAATAAATTAAATTTACGCGCTGCGACCCTCCATGTTTGGGGCTATTTGTTTTAATGCTGATGTCTCTGTGAACAGGGGTGGCGGCGAACCCACAGCTCCTGGAGGCGCTCCAGCTGACTTCCACATAGGCACATGGGTCCAGCCCGTCAGCCAGCGAATGCCTTCCTTATGTTCACAAACACCAGAATTCGAGCGCTTTATATATAACTCAAATTGGTGGAGTAGTTGCCCCAAGGAGACATTTTCTCATTACCACCCCCTCCTTGGCCCGGCAATTTCCTTAAATATATGGCGGTGAAATTGCGTTGAAATAAGGGTCTCGTCCAAAGTTTACTTTTTTTAATTTGGCCGTACTTAGCAAGCAATGGCACAAACTTTGGACATTAACAAATCAGAAAGACTGAAGTGTGTGAAATTGATGGTCTTGGAAGGGCACCCAAACGGTTTTACGGCGCGGGTATTTTTCTTCAAGTGTCGCAAAAGAAAAAAAAATATAGGGCCAAAGGGTTGTAGGACGTGTGAAATAGCTCCATTTACCCTCCATCGATCGGTCTTAAGGTAGGCCAAGGTTCACGAACTGTATATATAAAAACTTAAAACGATTCAATTGGTTAAATAGCCAGAAATTTTCAATGCATTATTCCTCAAGGTTTAAAGCTAAGCCCGTCTTATAAAAATACATGTAATTGATTTAAGAAGACTTTATTTAAGTTTGCTAACTCTGCAATCCTAAATGATAACATTGTCTGGAAACTGAACCACCTCGGTCTGTAGTAGGTACATTTAATTCTTATCTGGTCCCACTTCACAGCTTGTAATTGTAAAAGATTTTGGCGACGAACATAAAATAAAATCTTGAGAGTCACCGAATTTGAATTTCAAATAGTCTGTCGTGTAGTTAAAGGTTAAGAACCGCTGGCTTTTCGCATTCATTGCATTCAGTGAATGATTTTTAAAATTTTAATCTCCTTAACATCTGGTGGACTTTTAGTAAAATTATATTGTTAAAAAAATCTTCAAAGGTGAAAATGGAAAACTCCTTTATTCGATAAACAAATTAATAACCAATATTTGTTAAGATTGTGAATATCTATTTATTTGTCTTTGAGTCTCGTCTATAGAAAATAGAGTCAAGAAACTTTCACGCAGTTAAAACAAGTTAATGAAAAAAATTTAAAATTACAACTGCAAAACTACCTGCTTAGGTAAGTTTGCCTAAAGTTAAAAATATAATACAGTGATCTGAAAAATCATAGCCCAACCTAAAATCTACCGTCGGTTCTACTTTTACTTGGAACGTGATTTTTCAAACGTGTTCACTGTTCACACGATCGTGTTATTGGCCATAACTATGTTTTTGCGAGTTTTACATTACAAGAGACCAGATATGTATCGTGCAAGGTGAGGACAGATAACGAGATTGTTTTATTGATTAAAAAACTTATAAGAAAGAACTATTATACTACTAATAGTGCATAAACAACTTTTTGTACAAAAAACATCATAATATATATTCAATAAAATCAATTTTAGTTTTGCTAAACTACTTAAGAACTATGTCGCCTTCAGAAAAAAATGTAGGTATGCTTTAAGGAGTTCCTAGCTTAAATTAAAATAATAGCGCTATCCTTTTTTATACTTTTATTTTAAAACAATTGGATACAGTAACGCCTCTGTAAAGTGAGAATCAATAATTTCACTATTGCTTTTTAAAAAGCAATACATGATTTGATAAGCAATTTTAATTTTTGATGATTTAAAAATAACATTAACAGTTTTGATTGAATTTATATGTAGGTAGGAATATCAAAATCGAAATTCTTTTATTTTACCACATAAATCCTTTTTCGACATGAAAATATTTAAATATACCTACCTACAATTCGAGAAATATCTTTATATAATTCTTTAAAGTTCTGCATAAAATAACTTTTACTCATTGATAGATGATTATCTCGAAAGGAGTATAGAGTTGAAAAAAATAATACAGTTAAAGCCTAAAAATTTTGAAATTCAAAGAAAGGATCATTTTTATGAAAAGTTTCATAGAACTTGATGCTCAACATTTTCAAAACTAATTTAGATATGGAGCATTTTCTTAAAATTTACTGTGGGACTTCCCAATCGTTTTTGTAACAGTCGGAAACTTTTCCACTGGATACGCAAAAAAGACCGTCGCATTTGCAACCTTCAGATTCTGTTGATGCCGTCGGCACCGGAGCCTTTCTAACCGCCTAATGTTCCACTTGATCGTTACGTAATGGCCCTGCTTATCGCCGGCGGCGGAGGGAAAGGGCGAAAAAGCGTAACGACGAGACCTCTTAAAGTATCAATTACTCAACAATTTACAATTGTAAGTGATACATCGAATGCGAAATGTAAATAGCACCGGGCCGGGCGCACAATGCGCTAAAAAGCGATCCGGCAGCGCATTGTACCGGCCCGGCGCGGCGGGCGCGACGGAGGAGAGGACCTTGGCTGAGGCTGTTGACGATGATGCGAGCCCAACAATGGAAAGTGGTCCAGGACGGGGTGCCGGGATGCTGGGAAGCTGGCAACCGGGAGATGTGAAAGCGGGATGTAATTGCAATTGTGCCCGGATCTAGCGAATGGTGGTGGTGCACTTCAAAGGCAGGACGAAACTAGCCGCTTTTGTGTGCCCATTGTGCGCCATGTCCCGACTTTTCATTCACGCCCTTTTACCTGTGAACCGATTTGGGAAATTCTATCCCGGCCGCACTTAACAGGGTGATAAGCGATCAACATTTCAACATTTGATACTGTTGATGAACTCCCTGTGATGCCTGGCTGGGCCGACAGTGCCGCCGCCTCCTCTGGGAGCTCCTCGCTGCACCTAATTTTGGCTGGCGATGTAGCGATGCTTCTTTAAGCGGGGGGCAACTTAATGCAAGCTGCTGCAACGGTTAATGACGCGAATTTGTTGCACTCCCAAGTGGCCGCCGCTCGACGCCGGGATCGGGACAAGATCAGGCGCGGGCTCCGGGCACTGGCTGTGCCGAGATTTTTCTTTCGACAACATCATTTGCAAGTGATTAGGGAAATGAGGGTGAAAGAGCGATTCCGCGGAAACGGGCCCGCACGCGACTTCTTCGAACAGCCCATGGCCCTGTAATGGCTAAATCGAGCGTGACGAAATGCGCGTGGCTCGATGCATCGCTGTTTTGACTGAGTGCCTCCTCAACGAGAGCCCGACCCGGCAAAGGGCGAGCAGCAGCCGCCGCCACTAAATCAGGGCCTCCCTGGCTCACTAAATGAAATCGCAATTTGGGTCTTCCGCCCGAACCGAGCCGAGCCGGGAACAATAGACGAAATTGAAAAGAAATTGCTCCTCGAAGGTGATTTTAATGTGGGTGCTGACCGCTCGACCAGCACCCAAAGACAGTTTGTCATTTCGTCGCTATTCGGCCCAGGTCACATGACCCACAGGTGAATAGAGTCACACGTTTGGCTGGGTCACCGCGAGGAAAGAAAGCTGAAACAAAGGTGGCAATCTCCAGTTTTACGCAAATTAAACTAATTGTAACTATCCTACTGTTTGAATTTAAATTAAGTACCTAGTTGAACTATTTGAAGCATATCATACTGTCACCATAGTACCTATAGAATAAATTCGATATACGCTATTATTGTTCTATCTTAGTAAAAAGAGTCCAATAAAATCCGACTTGTTTAAACAAAAGCGTTATTATTTGATTATATAGAAAACAAGGGAAATAACACTAATCAGCAAATTTTGTCATAGTACATTTGAAACATGGATTATTGGTATTTTTTGTGTAGATTGGCGAATCTGTAAATGGAAATTCGTTTAAAATACCTTTAAAAATTAACACCACATCGTATTTATAGCATCGAATTTATAACACAATTTCTTTTTTAAATTTAAACTGTATACAGTAGGTACCTTAATCTGTAAAACTTAATTCGTAATTTTCTGGAAATATATTTTGCTTAACACACAGCAATTTAGAATCAGAAATTCATTCAAATGTTTCAAAATGATTTGTTTTCTATTAAAAACTTTAACGTATACCTACTCGGTTAAATTTTGAGTTATTTTGTATTTTATGGAAATAGTTAAAGATTATTTTATTTAGTTTTAAAAAATTGCTTCCAGGCGAACGTTACCTGGAATATATTCCATATTTCCAAAATTTTATCCATATATGTATGTATATTAGCTTTACGGTTGATAATAACCTATAACCGGCATTAAGAAATTGGCAAATATCTAAAGGTAAACTTAAAGTATGCCTTATAGTAGTAGGAAACATAAAATTAAAATAGTCACGTTGCCAAAACTGCTTGAAGCATTAAAGGCATTTAAAATGCAAAAGTGTTAAACAATCGATTCCATGAAAGACATTATTAACTCAAACTAATTATAATATAATTTATTTGCTTCCGGAAATATAGATGTAGGTACCAGATTTGCACTTACATTTTTCTAAGATTAGTTGAACAAGTCACGAACTACTATAACTTGATTCTGTCTTCGCACACTAAATCTGTTAAGTATCAGCTTTGATATTTGAATTTGGGCGCTTTTCGTAAATCAAGATTTATCCAACAAATTTGTTTCGAAAATATAAAGTCCGGATTCTGAAATATTTTTAATTTTTTCATGCAGAACTCTTTAATTCATTCATATCCCGCTGGACACTGGTCATTATCATTACATAAATGACATTTTACATAAGCAATTGCCCGAATGTGCTGACAGCTAATACTTAATCACTTATTGCATGGATTAATCCGCGACACATTTCAGATTAAAACTTTATGAGCTTCAGAATCAGCAGAGGCTTGAAAAAAAAGCTGCATGCATGTTGAGCCTATGGTTGTTCGATAAATCAACATCAGGTTACATATTCATTGAATCGCCGGGATTGATAGTAATTTAATTTTGAAATGCAATACCACTATTAAGTTGATTACGCGTAATTTACCTACAGCTTGCTGATGATACTGATCATTTAGCTTTTACGAATTTTACGCTTAATGAATTTGCATTTCACTATTAGGTTTTTAAGTGCGAGCTGTAAATAAAATTGGGAAGGGTTTTACAAATTCGATGTCAATTAACATTTCTTTTTCTTTTTTGCTGAAATTTAAATGTTGTAGGTATGTTCAAGGGATGCTTCAGACAAAAGGATCTCATTTTATGTAAACATAATTTTGAAGAGTATGTCAATTAAAGTAATAAAATAGGTTTTAATCATTATCGCTCTCTGTGAATTTGTCCTCCAATAGATTTTTTCAGTAAAGGTAGTATATTTTCACAAACTTTATTTTCATTCTAGCTCTAGCTCTTTATTTTCTGACAATGTAATTAGTAATTAAAGTTTGCGATGATGATTCTACTAATTTTTACGTATAATTCAAGAAATACATGAGATATGCATAAATTGTAGGTACCTAATTCAAAGATTCATTCAGAATTAGGGTCATTAAGAAAATGATTTTCTAATTTCTGTACTTATAAAAAGTTAAAAACCTCAAATTAATTAATGTAAGTAAATATCACGAGTTCGATTTCGGGCTATATATTATACGCAAAAGTTGATTTCTAGTTAAAATTTAAAAAAATTGGAAATAAAAGGAGTACAAAAAAAAGGTTCAAATGCGTCCAACATAATCTTAATTAAATTATATTTTATCTTAACATGTTAAAATGCATCTTTGTATAGTTATGCATTTTGCAGCAGTTATCAATGATGACATCCGCTAGTGGGACTGATTAGCATTAGCAATAACTCTCCGTCGATCGATTTAATTGATTCGGGGGGCTGGAGGTGGACCGCGCTCCAATCTAGTGATAAGCACCTGCTAACTGAAAGCACTGTTGGCCGGATGTTGACCAGGTGCCACCCTCGAGTCAATTAGACCGCCATCAGCTGAACAAATTAAAATTATTAACGTCCACCCGGGTGAGTGGCACTGGCCTGGACTGGACTGGTCGCATATTGACCGAGGACCGGGTCGACCAGAATCCTCGGCCCACTCCAGAGTCGGGGCTGGTGGACGCTGCGGCGGCGGGGACGATGGCGGGCCGGCCGCCGCTCGGTAATAATCCTGGTCCCGGCCTGATCCCATCTTATCAGATCGGCCGATGTCCAAGTTTTTGACAGAAATAGAAATGTGCACACGTCGACGTCGACATCGACGTCGACGTCGCGCTGCTGGTGCACGTTCCCACATATGTTTGGCGCTGTTGCTGCTGGGCTGGGGCTCCGGTGGTGCTCCGGTGCCGCTTGGTGCCGTCCGAGCCAATCGGCGGCTCAGATCCATTCAGCGACCTTTTCCAGGGCGCGGGGAGAAAACTATATCTTAACAATTACTTTGCTCGCGTGTGTGGCTCCGGGTAGTCAGCAGCAGTGCGCCCGATAAATGCGCGGGGCCTGCTGATGGCTCCTACAGATAGATCCTGCTCATCAAAAATCTCAATGAATGACATTCAAGTGAAAAACGGATTTAATTGCGGCCGGGGAATTCGCGTTTATCGCGAGTTTTCAGCGGCTGATTTTAATTAGCGGGCTGCGGTGCAGCGGTCCTTTCACGGTGTGACTTCTCACAAATTCCCCGGCCTATCATCGCGCACCGCCCGGCCGCAGCGGCTTATCTCCCATCTGATTAGCTAAATTTATCATCAACTGATGCACGTCGCTGCGCCGCGCCGACGGATTCAAATCGCTAAAAATCGCAGGGACTGATGTAATTTCGCTTCTGCACATATCTTCACAACTCAAGAGATATAGCGAATTATATTATCTGTCTTTGCAGAGTTGAGATGTTTTGAATATTGACTTACCGGAATGTGATGAGGCCTTTCAACACTCGTCCAAGTCTATGCCACTTGCCATGTACCTTCATACTTTTTTTTTTAACTATAAAATCGACTTTAAAAATGCAAATATGTTTTATCGTAGCAATAGTCAATCTTCAAATAACCCCTACATTTCATTTTTTTGCCTAAATTTTAATCATCCGTAATATTTTTATTACGAATTCAAAAAGCCGACGGGATACCGCATTTTTATGCCAAAATCCTGCATAAAAAATCTTCAATTTCCGAATGATTGGTGCGAAAAATAAAAACGAAAAAACTTTAAAATCTATATTAACACAAATTCTCGTTGCACGTAACCGATTTTCGAAAAAAAAATATTTTTACAAAACGGTCAATGTTCCAAAAACACTCATATTTTTTTTACTCATATTCGAAGGGTAAAAGCAATGCTAAATTAAAAACCACGACTACGTGCAAGGAAAGCTACTACAACTATGTACAAACATTTTAGTTTTTTTTAAATTGGAAATCGAACATTTATAGCTAGAGTTAGGATTCCGGTGAGGGGATCATTAAGATTTGGTGACCTCAGATCAAGAAAAACGTGATCGAAAATTAAATTTTACATATGTACATCTCGCCTTTTTTTAGGACTTAAACATTTTTGCTCATACTTCTAAAAGTAAAAGTATAATATAACTTTCAGAAAATGCAAAAGGAAATTGTTTTTATTTTTTTATTTTTTGAATCCGTCACAGTGTTTTTCTCTTAAGGCGCCTAAAAACTTGGCTAAGTATGTCAAAAGTGAGACTGACGAGTCTAGCCGTTCTAAATATTTATCCCGAGATAGCTCCTATGACGTCCCTAAAATAATCAAATCACCTAATTTTCTAAAACGCAGCAGAAGACTTCCTCTTATCTTGTTATTCAGGATTGAAGTTTCTGTTAACTTTTTCTATTTCATAAAAAATTATTCCCATATGTACTTGTTTTACTGATAAGGTTGGTCCTTGAAACTGTGCTTAAGCTAGCACGACCCTCTCCAAAATCATACCTACCTTTACGCAATTTTCTTGAGAAATAAATTCAAAGATGATGCATTACAAAACATAATAACATTAATAGCAGTACCTAAAATTTGAAGTAATTGCATATTTTATACAACCTTGGTGTTGTATAATTCATCTTATTTTTTCTATCTTCATCGCCATAACAGCTCCCTAGATAACTCAAGGACATCCTCTGTAAATAAAGCACAAAATTCAACTCCTGAAAATGGTTAATGACAAAAATTGCCGCATAATTGCAAAGAAAATTTTTAATTTGCGTCTCATCCATGAAAATAACTCTGGACTAGAGGAAAAGAGTCCCGGTCCAGAGACCGATGCGCAGAAGAGTGGACAATAAAATATATTCCCGACTAACCAACCACCCCTCCCCTCTCTTCCAGGTGAATCGCCCACTGACGATGAAAAAAGAGGGGATCCAGACGAGAAATCGGAAGCTCTCCTCGAAGTCGAAGAAAAAGAAGGGCATCGGAGGCGCATGTCTCCCCATCGGAAGCCATCTTGGCGTCGGCGTCGGTATGAGTGACCTCATGAAACCGCTGGATCCCTCAAAGACATTCGGCGGGGGGTTCTCAGCATCCATGGGTAAGTTTTCAAGAATTTCATCCCCGCGAAAATTTCATCCCCGGATCTTATATTATTTATCTTTTATATTTATTTTCTTCCCGAAGGACAACACGGGCACCTTTCCGGCGGGCTCCATCCGGCGCACGCGCACATGCACGGCGGATGGTACACAAGCGGGATGGGGGCGCTGAGTGCGTCCAGCGGGCTGCAGGGCGGCTTCTCGACGGCCGGCTCCCTCGGGGGCGGAGTGGTGCCTCATTCACAATCGTATCACTTAGGACTTAGTTCAATGGTGAGTCCCGTGGGTTCTCCGCTTCAGCGGCCCGACTTCAACCAGGCCTCTCGTCTCTTCCAGGGCAGCTGGCGGCCCGACTACACGTGATGGAGCGGGAGCAATCTGAACAACAATTTGTTTAATTAGTCCTCCCCCCGCCCCGGACTCCCCGAAAGTAGTCGTTACGCATCCTAGACACAACAAAAAAAAAAAAACAAATATATATCATCTTCAGTTTAAAAAATGCGCGCGCGAGCGAGCACCCAAACCACCGGCCGATCAGCAGGAGCCCCTCCGAAGGCCTTCCCAAGGAACAGCCGCAGCAGCAGCAAAAGCAGCCTTGTCACCTGCCCGTTCCTATCACCGAACGCTTGGCGTTCATTAGCGATTTTCGCTGATCGAAAGAGTCTCCCAGCTCCTGGCCGTCTGCATAATTTAAATGAATAAATAAATCAATCGCGGGGCCCGAGCACTGGGTGCAGCGTGTCGTGTCGTGCCATGAAGTCATGTTGCAAAGTCAAGGTGAGTAGTTTATAGGCGCTGTATTCAGATTAGCACGAGGGAGACGGATCCCGGTCTTATGGGTCAAGGAGTAACTTCCATCGAACGCTATGACGCTTTTCCGGGAATTAGAGAAAAAACCACAGAGGCCAGCTTCCCTGCTGCTGCAACGTGGCCCACGCGACGAGAAGAAAATCTTTTCTGAGCTAACGGCCGTTTTGTGGATATTTTAGCGATTATAGTTTAAAACCCATATCCGAGCTGTCCCCTGGTCAGGAGCCCTCCCCCCAGATCGGGCCGACTATTAGCTGCTAGACGCAGGAGACACGTGTGCAATGATTACTTCTAAGATATTTTCCGTAAGGAGCAAACCCAAAGAGCCTTGTAATTATCCTGATTCTGCGCATTTGGCGCGACTTAAAGTCCCGAGCAAAAGAGTTCCCGTGTGTGTGGAGTGGAGTGGAGTGGAGTGTGGACCCCGACCGCAGCACCATACAACACAAATGCCATAAAAAATAAAAAAAATTGTATAGTGTATTTTAGTAAGAGGCATCCGATGTAATTGACTTGTATAGGAAAATTTTTTAAATGCTAAGTTATGAGAATTTGTAAATAGCTAGGCGTGTACATGTACCGGTAGAAATGGAGATTTTATATATAAATTAAAAAACACTCTGGCGACTGTAATATATCCAAGACCCCGGGACTCTGGGCCTCACCCGGCCGGAGGTGTCGCGGGGCATGCCAATTGTAACATACTTCGTACTTTGTTTTACTTGTACTTGCGAGACTGTGCACTTCGTGATCAATGGGGTGAATCTGTGCATTGTAACTGTAAATGGATCGGAATCAGACTTAAGTGGAACCTGAGCAGATGTGTATAACTATGAGCTAGTTAGTAAGCAGCCCTAGTGTAAAACAGTGAACAAATTGTCTTGATGTGTTGATATTAGTATTATGGCAGACTTTAATTCGTACTACGATAAACTTGCATTGTAAATTGTCATATGATATGGCGAAAACAAAAAAGGAATAAAAAATCAAAAATTTAATCCGAAACTCTTTTTATTCGACCAATCGTTTGCATCTTCTACATTGGCAGACTCATATCCAGATACCCTACAGAGTAACAGAGCTCACTTTTCCGACGGCTTTTGGTAAGTTTAACTGGGTAAGTTTTTTTTATATTTTAACTTAAATATTATCAAGTAAGTTTTAATTTGAGTGAATGAATTTGACCCAATCGCAACTTTATTTAACCCCTCAGTTTACCCAATATGCATTTAATTAAATTTAATCACCACAAATTTATTAAAATTCCCCAAGTGGATAAGTACTCCATTACTCCTGCAATCTTTTTTTGTTTTGTTAAAAATTTAAGGCCAAGTTAATTTTATATATTACATTTTTTAATTAATGTGATTTACGAAATTCTTTGGTTTATATTACGAATAAAAAACAGAATGAAACTTTGATTACTTAATTCTTAATTCAAGTTTATTTATGTGCGTTAGTGAAATAAACATTACATTTGCAAAACATATGTACTTTCAGTTTTTAGGGTTATTTAGAAAATACAATAAATAAATGTGATAAATTTGATTTCACGTTTTTTTTTTCTACCACGATCAAAGCTCTTGAAGTTCAGCCTTTATATGTATAATAAAAATGTCAAAATTACGCATCTCATGCAGATGCAGTGTAGTTATTAAAATGTTCTTATAAATATTAACTAAGAGATTTCAAGATTACGAATATATTATAAGTAATTTGTTTTTAGGATGTGAATGCTTTTAGCAGCATTATAATTATTGAAATTTAGTTCAACAGAAGACAATCTGAACTTTGAATTGAGCAGTTATTCACCTTTTCACAAGACTCTTTTCAACACGTAGTAGAATCTCAAGAAGCAGACTATTTTACTAAACTTAAGCATAAAATGCGTGTTTTTATATGTATAATTATATGTGTGATTAACCGATAAAGCATATTTTAGTATGCAAATAGCCCTTAACCAGGGGCGGATTAACGCACAGGCCCAACAGGCCCAGGCCTGGGGCGGCAAATTTGAAGGGGCGGCAAAAATCAAAAAAAAATTTTTGTTTTTCGATTCCATAAAAAAAGAAATAAATAAAATAAAAATTTTTCTAAAATATCAAATAAAATTCTAAATTACTTTAATGAATTATTATTAAAATTTCATATTAATTTTTAAAATACAAACATTTTAAATATTGCCGCCCCAATTTAATACAAGGATCAAAGGGCGCGCATGGAACATAACCTGAAGATCCACGTGAGGGTGAGTGTTGAGTCGTGCCACAGATAAATAACTATACAGATGTCGCATGCCATGTTAAAAAAGAGGCACAGTAGCAACATTTCCAATAGCCAAGTCAATCGTCCTCATAGCGAAGTTTGTAGCTAGATACGTATGCGTGAATAATCTTCGTGCGCATTTCTTTTCCTTTTCCTGCATCAGTGGCATATATTAATATAGCGCGATGGAACCATTGCAACATTGAAATTCCCTTACGCCTCACTTTCATTCAAGTCGGCGCCCACGAACACCTCGCTGCTCTCATGTCCTGACGCTCGACCAAGTGGGCAAGTGCAAAGGCTCCAACTTTGATTCATATTGCTGAAACATTTTCACTCGAACTTGGTTATAACGACAGGAACAGAAATGCGTTCTCGTTTTCCTATGCCGAGGCGACATCTGTATAGTTATTTATCTATGGTCTGGTCGTGCGAGGGTCGAGCAGGTGTCACTGTGTGTAGTATGAGTTACAAAAAGATGGTCAAACTATTCAGTTTTTAAGATCAATTTAAAATGAGTGACGGTAGAAAGCGATTGAGCGGACGTCAGTACGCGAAACTGCGAGAAGAAAAAGAAGTGAAAAATAAAAAGGATGTAGAAAAAACGAAGAAAATCAGCCAGTTTTTTCCGTCAACAGTTTCTACAGATCATTCTCTTCAAAAAAATGTTCCTGAGGAAGACGAGTTAGTTGATTTTTGATTAAAAAAATTGTTACAAATGCAGGGAAACAGTTACGCCATGGCGGGGGGGGGGGGCAAAATTAGAGCGGCAATTTAAGTTGGCCTACGGGCGGCAAAATGGTTAATCCGCCCCTGCCCTTAACTACCTTTGATATGTTGGCCACTTCAAGATCTTCCATATGATAAAATCGAACCCTCATTATTTTCAAATCATTACTTTATAAATATATATGTAAACAAATACTATGGAGAGACATTTCATAAATATTATAGAACTTCTTAAAAATATTATTATTCATTAATATTGATTTCAGATTTGCAACAAAATGGCTCAGTTTCGCTCACCATAATAAAAATCTTTCCTTCAAGAACTAGAATGTATATGTCGAATATAGATTCTGAGATTTTTAAGACTCTTTTCTATACATACGTGCCGATTATGCTAGTACATTTTGTCATAATTCCACTATAGTTTTTTTTTTTTTGATGAGGTAACTTCACATTTTCTTTAATTTAGTTATTTCGTTTAAAGTAGCCCAAATATAAAATTTTAGCTTTACAATGAGTTTAAGTTGTGAATCTTCAGGAAATAAATTCTTTTAATTCCAAACACATTTATTTATGGTTGTTTAATTCTTCGAAAATATAGTGTTCCAAATTAGATTAGATTAAATTAAATTAGAAAATTCAATGAAATTAGTACATATAGACAAAAACAAATTCAATCTGAAGAGAAATTGCCAGAAAATTGGACTATTCCGAAAGAATTGTATTTTATGCTATGATAGTGAATTATTTGATTGCATAGTATGTATGTTCGTACTTTCAAACCCCCACATTTTGAAAGGCGTGCCGTGCTTAATTCGACTGAAATTCGAATTATGTTTCGCAACTCGGAACAATAGCGACGAAAGTATTGTCCCCGGAGCACGAGCAGAGGACATGTCGCACGGGCGGGCGGACGGGGGGGAGCAAAACACCGACTCGTCATAATTAAAAGGTGTAACGTGTTTATCCTTGAAACGTGGAGGCAAAAAATCTCCCAGCCCGCGAGCATGTGCATGCAGCAGGTGAATTCCGTGCGACTAATTGGTGAATTCATTACCTGGGAGTGCGCGGCGAGGAGCGCGCCCGCACGTTTCTGGGCCGCACCGCTGCTGCAGCAAGCGCCAGCTTCGATAAGCATTTAAGCGGAAACGGATATGAATAATTTTCGTTCTTCAATGCACTTCCTTTGCTTTCTGAGCGGCCTGTGCCCATCCCGGGAAACTGCGAGGCTGCAGCCCCAACGAGTGCGTATAGAACTCGCGATCTGTGATCTGCGCACCGGGAAAATCTGGGTCTAGGTTTTAGCCCTCTCTGCCGACCGGAGCGCACGGAAGGAAATTAGAAAATGCGGCCCGGGAAAATAATTTTCCAATTGAAACGACTAATCCCAGGTGATCTGCTTGACTCCTGATTTGATCAGGAGGCTCAAAATCCCGAATCGCTCGACTGGTTGATTGAGGGTTTTCATTTTGCGGGCAACAATTGGTTTATAACCTCAGGTAACCAGATTAGCTGGATTAGTGCGGATTTCGATCGATCGAGCGGTTTGTTAACGGTTAGGCAATCTGTTCACTAGCGTTCTTTTATTCTCCCTTCGGGTTTTTGCGACTTTGATACGATTAAATCTGTTTGTTTTTGATTTTACTTAAGTAGTTAATATTAGTTTTGCGTTTTTTATCTAGTACATACCTATAAATCTTTCAAATATAAAACTCATTCGGAAATAAAATCGAATGGCTGCTTATTTTATATAATGAATTATTCAATCGAAAATTAGCTGAATGATAGAGGACTTTAAAGTGAACTGTATTAACTTGTGAAAGATAGAAATACCAAACTATTATTTTTTATACTTGCTTTTGTTTGTCTAGTTTTGAACAAAGCTCTAGCAGTAATGAGAATTTCTTTGGTTAGTTGCAGGATTATTCAGTGTTATTTTGCACAGAACCTGACATTCCCAGCATTTGTGGCTGTTACTACGTTTGAAATATTAAGTACGCTAAGATAAATATTTTCACGATTTTCCAAAAACTACTTTTATTTAATTTTATTTTAATATTACGGAATGTATGTATTTATATAAGTACTTGGGAGTGTGACTCCTCGAGATACTTAAATTTTGTCATCACATTGGTTTTCGGAGACGCGGATTATAAATCTAAAATCAAAATTTAAAAACTCGACAAATGTCCCGAATAAACTGAAATTTTGATAGGTAATTGGGAAATTTTAAGCCAATGGATCACATTCGAATATTAACTTTAATAATTTCAAGAATACCTACATAAAATAAAATTTATTCGAAAAGAGTATTTTCCAGTGTCACGTCACTTTAGGAATTGGTGCTTTTTCCAGATTTATTAAGTACCTAATTCTGCTCATTCATGGCTGATGAGCCTCATTTCTTTATCTAAGATTGATAGTAGCGTACACATATTCGTTGATTCTAACTTAACATTAAGCCTCATTAAAACAAAATTTTCAAAGACAGCCACTTTATTTTTTATGCGTTTCCCGTAAGTACATAAGCAAAGAATTAATTTCTAGATCTAGCTATTAGGTAGGTACTTAAATCGGCTAATCTGGGATTCACATTCAAGCTACAAAATATGTATGTAGTAAAATTTGTACCAAAACATAATTTTTGAGTGATGGATTCTAAAAATCATTATTTTGAGTTCTGCTCAAGCCATGCCTCCCGACATCTAAAATTGTTTTACAAAATATCACTATCATATGATTAAAAAATAAATTTTAACCAGTCAGCTTTTAACGTAATATGTACCTACATATATTGTATTTGTTTTTTAAAATTCTCAATTTGATGAATTATACATTGGATTGAATTAATTTTATTATTTTCGAAGAAGGCTCTATACTAAGGGCATATCTTAAGCTTACTCGACATTATGTGGGTTTTCTTAAATAATATCCAAAGAAAACCACGTTTCTATTTTCGAAAACTCCGTATAGCTCCTCGGAGCAGATTTCTGTGCAAGGAATAGTTAAGAACACGTCAACCTCTGCAGGCCCGGGCAACGTTCCCAGTGTTGCTCCTTATCACGAGCCGAATCGAGGCAATGCCTTTTTCGTTTTCCATCTAAAATCGAAAAAATCGGCACACCTGGCTCTGGAGCGCAGTGCTGGCCGGTGGTGGGTTACCTTGCAGAAGGATTCAGTTTTGTGACCACGCGTTTTCGTTACTTTTTTATTTTTTTTTTACAAATATCTCATTTTTACATACTTTCTTGCCATTTCTGCGAATTGCGAGGGCCATAAGGCCACATGCACCGGGGCCGGTGCACTGGCCATTCGCTGGCACCAAGCAGAAGTCACGATTTTCTTCGAAGCCCCTTCTGTCCAATCATTTTGCACGCATGCACGATGGCACTCATAAGCGAGCTATTTCGATTAATAGAATTTAAAATTACTTTATTTCTGGTAGTCGGGGGAGATACCGAGGGATCCCGGACCCGCCGGGGACCAAATTATATGGCAGCCCTATGGTCGCCCTTGTTAGCCCTTTCTTCTGGCTGGTCTCGTTCCCGAGTCAGGTAGAATTGGCCATTGTTTCGCGGAGCACTGAAGTCCCGGCGAAGTATCGATGTCATAAAACTCTCATAGAAAAAATTTCCAGGGACACATAATGCTCGACAAAGAACAAATGACTGTAGAACACTATCAGCCGTGTTAATCGCGCATTTCAAATGAATTGTGCTAGCCCAGGAATCGCGATGGCGGAGAACATACATGTAAATGTTCCCGTGTCCCGGTGGTACCCCGCTCCCCGGCCGCCCCCCCTGGGCTCCTGGCCCTTCGCATGATCCTCTTCATCTGATTTCTTATACCTTTGTGATTCTCGGGATTTCGTTCGACGGACCCCAAGCAGTCTGGAGTGCAAATATTTTGTGTTTGTGGTATCATCCACCGGCCACAGCGTGGCTGCTTTCAGGCATTCGGGGCATCAAGCAGCCTTGGGTCTTTTTGCGTTCCGGGCGCATGTTACGAGATTCCTACTTGAAGCCCCGACAGACTCCCCGGCGAAATTTATTAACCTGGGGGAGATCATAACTCATACACCGCCTCCTGGACACCGGGTTAGCGGGTCGAGGTGTTAACGTATGCATTTGTAGCCACTTCTGAGGAGGAGTGGAGTGCCAACCTCACTGCACAGACACGAACCCCCCGGGTATACACCCGCACATGGGGAAGGATGCGTCCTTTTCTAGAAACTGACACCAGTTTAAAAGTAAAATTTCGTCTTACTTCATCACTTCACTTCGTTTTTCTAGTTTATTGGAAGAATATCGTTAATCTTTGAAAAGTAAATTACCAATCTGAAAAACTCCGAATAGTGCGTAGAGAGTTCGAAAATAATAGTATACTTATGTAGATTGCTTTGCACTTACACTTTTTATCTACCAAACTTGAAGTGATCTTTAACGTAGATACCTAGGTATACTAAAAATTTCGCAGATATTTTGATCGAAAAAAACTTTAGAACAGTTTAATTCGAACAGCTTATTTAAGTGCAGAGAAAAGTGCCAAGAGCAAGTGCAATCTGACGAGTGCAAATGCATGTGAACTCAAATTATTATTGTTTTATAAATTTGTTCTTTCTTACTAAATATCTGTCCCTAAAATATAAGTAGCAAACAAGTAATTAAACAAAACTTAAAACTTTTCTCTACCTTTAAATACTCGTCTCTGAAGAGGTTAGACATTTTAACACAATTTAGTTTTTCGTTTTAAGTTAATTTAGACTATTATTGAGAACTAAACCCGGTTCTATAAACTATCTGCACCTGCAACCCTTTACTACTAAATAGAAATTGTGAACGGATTCAATCAATGTTTGTAAAATTACTCATATTAATGGAAAGAATTTAAAGAGTGCGCGAATTTAACCCAAAATATAAAGAACAAATTGTAAAGTTATCCTGAATTTCACTTAATTATAGTATAAATGTAATTTAGAATTCTTTTAAAACTTTATGCATGTATTTGCATGTTTCAATATAAGTTTGCGAAACTATTACTCAGACGTGTGAAACAACTATTATATAAGTAAAAATTAAACTAAGATTTTTTATTGGGTGCAATTTTGCGCCTATACGTACCACGATAGGTATACGTCGTTAACAATCCATTCATAAATTTTGATAAACACATTTAAATTTCCTTCACCTTAAAGAAAATTCCATGGGGTAGGTAAGTGAAAATTAGAATAGATTGCTAAGACTTTTTTCTGTTTATGATTCATTTGGTCACCCTTTCACCACACAAAATTTGTCAGTTATAGTTCACTCAGATTTGTAGTACCTACTTAGATATATGCAAGTATACATACCTATATTTTTTTTAAATATTATAAGCCTGTGGTTCACTATCCTTATTAAAAAGTTCTATCTCGACAGAACACGATCATTAAAATACCCTTGTAAATAGACAAAACTTATTTTAAATCTATCATAGATCGAATTTTTCTTATTTGCTTGTTCCCCAAAATATCCTTGAAATTAAAGAATTAAAAGTAAAATTTTTTCGACTTATCGACGGTGAAATAACAAATTTAAGTAGCTATAAACTTTTCTTTTAATTGTTACTAAAATGTTTTATCAAAATCCGTCAGAAGATCGCACACTCAATGTTCAATACTAGCAAATATTCGCTTTAAATTTAAAATATTTTAGGAAAGTGTATTTATAACTTCTTTATTCAAAATTGTTATATCTGACAAATTCAAGCCTGCTTAAGTAAATTACATACATATGTATTTTTAAAGTTCATGTAGGTGTTAAAATGAATCAAAGTCCATAATGGATTCAATCGTTTTCAATCAGAGGTAACTAGGCGTTTCGAAATTGAGTTAACTGCGAGTCAATTTGAAGACGTTGGTCGTTGCCATCGGAAGGCCCAAGGGAGGTTAGCAGCATCGAAGCGAACAAGGCGACGAGGGTGAGTCCCTCCGCTGGGCGAAGTCACAATTTCCAACACCAACCCTCCTCTAATTTAATTTTTATTTGATCCGTTCGAGATGCTCCCCGGATAAATAAGTGATGCGACAATAAAGAAAATCCCCGGCCGCATTGGCGCGCTCGCATTGTTCATTCAAAAGTCATAAAGAACTATCTCGCCGGCTTCCCAGATTCAATCAAATCCGAAGCCCGGGATTTTCTCAGCCGGACCTTATTTCACACAAGATTGGGCAATTATTGCGAGCGCACTGTGCACCCGCCGGCTGAGGAATTTGCGATTGTGTCCTCCGAGTGACCAACTGGATAAATTGCGCTATATCTCACTTGGCTCCACCGGCGCGGCGGGCGCGCCGGGACGCGTCCAAAAGAATCGAGTGGCAAAATATTTCATGAGGATTAGGTCCGGAGCTGGGACTTAGTGGGATCGTCGTAATCTGGGGTGCTCAGGCGGGTCTCGGCGCGCTTAGGCAAGGTGCTTCTCTGGCACGAGTGCGCAATTATGAAAATTCCTTTAATGATCTCAAAAATCCACCGAAGGAGCGCTGGGGCTCCGCGGCGACCGCACTCTGGCACACAGAGACGCAAAACGCCCGCTGAAGCCGTTTCACCTGTCCGTTTGATAATCGGGTTCCTTCACGAAAGGTGGATGAAAACGATCAACCTGCCTCGGGTGAAGATTATTAATTTCTTTAATTTCCCCTCGCGTGGAGGATCAATTCGGATATGCTGCGAGAAAAAAGGAAATTTATATGCATCTCGAGGTACCGCCGGGCAGGTGCAGCCCTCTCTCACATGCTCCTAACGTAATCAATTGACTGCGGTTTACGTAACAAGTCTCCTCCTCGCCCCTCGAATTATTGTAATTGTCCTGCTAATAGGTTACTTTGTATCTCTAATGATTGCATGGCTCGATTTTTCAAAAAGCGGCGTGGCCGGCGATTGTTTTGATTAATGTAGATTAACATCGGGATGATGGACCAATTTGCATGATCAAGATGTCCTTAAGATAAGCCAATTGCGGAAAACAAAAAACCACTACGGTTTAACAATCATTTACTTAAATTGTTATTGACATAAAACGCACGCTTTTATTTCAGCGTTTTGTAACATTCTGCAAAAATCTCAGATTGAATAAGAATATTTATTTATGAAGGCGATATTGTTTTTACAGCCAATTTATCTTTCAGTTATTATTGTTAACAAACAAAATAACAAATACATACATATTTAGTTTTTGTTTAGTGCATTTAATTATTTTTGTAATAAAAAGTCATATTGTGGTTTTTAGTATTGTTTTAAACACAATTTAACTCTTAATACGAAAATTCTCCTGTGGAGAATTATTATTTCTTATATTTTTCGAAAGAATAGTTATATAACGATTTTTGTCCTTGATTTGGTACCTGTCTTTCCGGTTTCTCTTAGCTGTTAACATTTTTTTGATTTTTGTAGTCCAAAAAGATAAGAAAACTTCCATGAGAGTGTTAAATGAAAAAGACTCCAATGATGTTTCAAAAAACTACAACAATTATGTAAAATTTTCGTTGCAACAAACTTTCCTTGTATAATGTTAAACCTGTAAAACATAATTTGACTCAAATTTAGCACTTAAGGCCACATTAAATAAATTTTGAGGTTGCATGTGTATGTAATTGATACAACTTAAATGAGTTTAGCGAATTTCTATTATGTTTTATGATGCCAATAGGGTGTCGCAGTGTGTGCAGATTTGCTGCTACTGATTTTCTTGATAGTTTCGAGCGAAATAAATCTCATATATCAAATATGCACGGAAGCTCGCAGCTATCAACGTTAACTGCTAATAAATAATGCACTTTGTTACCAAGCGCATCGTGTGTATGCAACACCTTTGGTATTTCTTTTTTAGCCTTCCCTACGAAATCACGTTCGAACACATTTCGCTCTTCATTTCTCATTTCACACTGAAGGCACACGATTGCGTGCCTTTCTTGTTCAGTTTGCTTGTTTCTCAAATGACTTTTGCCAATAATTTAATAATTTAGTTAGTAGCACGCTTAATTGACTCCATGACAAATACTTCCTTTGATTCAAGACAATGACTCATTTCCCCCGAGGAGTTTTGTTTTGACTTCTTCGAAAATCGCATTGGAAGCGCGAATTAATGGGCCTTGGTATGCGCGAGCAACTCAATTAAACTCCCTCTTTTCGAAATGCCGCCGCGCGCAAGCTTGAAAGGTGCATTTTTAATTAGGTTCTCAAAACAAAGTGACCTCTTGTGCGTAAATAATTATCCCCAAATCTGACTACTAAGCGTCTCATTTGAGCCATTTATTAGCATAATGGACCTCATGGCACCGTCAATAAACCCATCTGCGTACCTCCGAATGGCAAGAAACCGTAAGTGGTAATTTACCTCTTTATTTATTGAAACAACTTTAAGCTGCGTGGAAATGTGAAATGTCTTAAATTTGGCAGAGGAGAGTATTTTATTTGGATTCCTATTTTTCTACAAGTTTTTACGATTCACAAGAATATTTAAAATGCCTATGATATGTAAAAAAGAATAATATTTGATTTTAATAACCGGGAAATATTAAACAATTAACATCATTTCACAACTATAGTGTGAATTGAAAATAAAAAAGAAACGAATACTTATTACTAAACCAACTATAATAGCAAAACAAAATTATTACAATAATAAGAAGAAAGAAATATAATTCTTATTAATTTTCCCAAAAGAAAACAATAAATAACCGGAGTTATTCCGATTTCCAATAATTTCAATTTTAAATTAAAGGTTTAGTTGGATGATTGCTTCAATTGCGAGAGAATTTGTTTCATCACATTATAGGTATCTACAGAAATGAGCATTTCGCCATTTAACTCAGATTTTATCAATTTTACTATAGATGTTTTTCGGAGATAATTTATTTGAGGTTCAGGTTGAGGTTTAATTCAAGTGTGACATTTAATCGAGAATAAATAGGAAAATATTTGCTTTACAAAACAAAGCGTCAAATGGCCTCTCACTGACTCTGAGCTCATTTTAAAAATTACCAGGATATATTTAACAATTTATTGAGAATTTTCGCAATAGGGACAACATAGAAGTGTGGATTACCCTCTTAATTGCACGGCCAGGATTATACAATTATTGAATCATGATATTTTAACTTATTTTTTTTTATGTAGTGCACTTATGATTATGAGACTTGCACTTTTTAATTAAATTATTATAACTTTTTTATATAACAATATAATACAAATATATACAGGTATAGTAACCATATAATGATGATAAAACCGAAAACAAAATTCTCTGCAGTCTTTATAGTTTATTATATCCTACCGCCAAATAGAAATAGTTTCGGCAAACTTCAATAACTAATAAACCTATAGCGAGGTTTTTCGGTTACAAGAATTGTTTATTAAAAACTAAAATTTTCGAGGAGAGCAGGACCTATTTTAAAAATCACAAATAATTAGTTAGATCGAGTTTTGATGGGTGCGTTCCAGAAGTGCAACCTGTATTTCTTTAGGCCGTTCAAGAGTGCGTCCTTCCGTGCGGTAGAGTGACATAACTGAAGAATGTCGTACAATGGGGCACAGGTAGATTGAAGTGGTATGACTTGCTCATGCATTGTGCGTCCCTGTGATCTGCTTATCCCCTGGATTTAGCTAATTTATTTACTATTAACTGACTGGAGATACAAATAGCTGTCTGGTCTGGCCGAGAAAGAGCAACAAAAGACTGCTTTTAACTGATTTAAATGGTTCCATGAAATCGGTTTTATGTTCGTAGAATTGAAACGTTTTAATAAAACGAGCCAAGAATCAGAAACACAAAAAGTGTTTTTTGATTAATTGACAACCAATGACTCGGCATGTTCGCCAGTATAATCTCTCGTGGGCCCGATATTCGTTCACCTGAAAAACATTTGAGCACTATGCAATTCGTAGCATGAATCTCTGCCTCGCAGGCATCTTGCGCCGATGTGGGAGTGCGGAGCGCTAGCCGCAGCATATTAATGCGAACCGCGACCGGGGCCGGGCTCCGACTCGCCGGGGCCCTCGTCGGAACTCGAACCTCGGAGATCAGCCATATAGTTCCTGGCTGGGCGGGTGCCGGACTCCGGCACAGTGACCATCTACAAATATGCTAGATGGACTTGGACCCTATGTGTACCAAAAGCAACGCAATCTCCTCCGAGCCAGCCTCATAGCACCGGCAAAACAATGGATCTACGCAGTGTGGTGTCGAAATGATTTTTGGATGTTCAGAAATATTTTTGGGGGCATGTAAACTGTCCATGCATGATTTGGAGAATCGCCACACTGGACGAACTTCATTACTTCGCATTCAATTTTAATTTCAAATCTCATGGTTCAATTAATTCCTCTCCGCTTTCATCCGATTCTCGGCCGATCGCCCGAGTTCGCTGACTAGCGTATTCAAACGAGCTGTCAGCGTTTTGAATGATGGAATTGTTATGACAGGAATTTGCCTTTTACCCTTTGGCCCATGTCCGGACGAGAAAACCTTACAATGGGCGAAATTTGTGAATTTCAGTAATATGGCGCTAAGTTTCACGATTTCAAAATATATTCATGCTCTCATGAATTGTTTTCAGCGAATTATATTATTCAACGTTACCGCATAAAAGAAAAAAGGAAATGAAATGATGCAATTCTAACTAAAACTACACATTTTCTTATTCGAAAGGACAATATTGAATATTTAATATTTTTTTATAATTTAAAAGTACCAAAAAAGAAATATTGGTGTTGCGACGTTGATAATCGTCACCGATATTGAAGAGGTCTATTGTCAGGAAAGTGAAACGAAAAATTAAGAATGCTTAATGCTAATCTTCTTAGGTCTTCGTATTAGAAAGGAAACTTATTTTTGTACCAACAATATCTATCCGCCTGTCTGTTTTTCACAGGTGAGCTACTAAACGAAATAAGATAGCGACTTGAAACATAATAATAATATAATAACATAGTGTTATTTAGGGTGGCGCCCATACCTGCAAACGTGAGGTCTATCCTTGTGGAGTCTATCGTTGAAAGGAACCTTTTGAGTAAGTACATTAGAAGATTATTTCGCCATATCGAAAATGTGTTTTTGAGGAAAACGCATTAAGTTTTTTGCGTGCTCGAATACCTTCGAAATTTTTGACCATCTTATCTTCCTACTTCTGCTGATCAATCCTGTATAAAATTATTAAAAAGGACAATATTCCCTTAGACAAATTTGAAATTTCATCGATAATAAATAGTAAAAATGGAAGTGCATCGTACATGGATAATATGGGAATGATTTTGCTGAAACAAATCAAATAAAGAATTACCTAGATATGTATAAGTAATTTGCTTGCTATGTTCTGTAACGAATAAAAATTGGAAGGGTGTTTATTTTCCAAAATATATCAGTTATTTTCAAAGTGATCTTCATATATAGTATGTATGTATGTATCTATCAACTCTTTCACAAAAACTCTACATTGAACAGTTCGAATATTTCTTTCTTATTTCTCTCTAAAGATGAATACCACTAAAAAGTTTAGTATTGTGTGATGAATGAAATATTCAGCTAATGAAAAAATACAAAGAGAATATTTACAACCATGGTTCTTTCACTTTTGTAAATTTTTCTCTCAGTTTAGTAACCAAATGAGTATTAAAGATCTTTTCAATTGACTTTCATCAATTGCTCGAATGAACTTATAAGAGTATGTAGGTACATATTAAATGAAAATAAATTATAAGTAAGTTGCAGTTACTCACACCGTCGATACACCGCCGCAGAATTAAACTGCCAGAGATATTTCAAACCCCAATAAGATATTAGTAATATGGCAAATTTAGCTGAGTGAGTAAGCGCATTCTACTTTAAAATATGCTGCTTAGTGGCATTGTACTACTCGACAAATTAACATCACAAGCCTGGCCGCATTGATTGATGCCTTTTACTGTGGCACTTCTGCGCATAGTACGAATAGTGTGAGCCTTTGATATATGGAAAGAGTTAATAGCGTTTAATATGCATATTCTAACAGTTGTAGCTGCAAGCGATTACGCAATGGCAGTTAAGTCACTTGCGCAGGTATTCACGTCGGAACCGATCTATTGGCGACTGCTAAACCTCGCAACCTGCAACTTGCTAAGTGGACATTCGCTCTATGGCTCCAAAGACGATTGACCATATTTCGTAAAATGGTATTAAGACTGTAATCGTTATTAAATTTTTGACACCGCAAATGGCCAGCCCGAGGGAAACAAGATAATTGGGGCTATTTCTCGGGAGAGCGGCTGGCTAAATTTCACGTTAGGTCCGTTTTGTTTTTGGTTAATGACATGGTGGGTGACACGAATTATTCTAAACGCAGACCGCGATCGTGAATAGTTTTATGTTGTTTTTTCTCTATCCCAGTCATTTTCAAAAAATATAACGTAGATACTTCTCGCATTTCAAATTCATTTGCCGAAAAATGACCCCTTGGATAAACGTGCGCAGGGGAATAATTGAGCCGGCCGCAAAGGCAGCTAACTGCAACAACGAGACACCAACAACAAGAATAGCACCCAGAACTGTGCCGCGGGAATGCGAGTTTCAAATTGAGTTCTGTCCGGAGGTCGTGGTAATTAAAACAGTGGAGTTAGCCAAGTATGAAGATTCAGATAAGAGGTCTGTCTGTCTGCTTGCGTTAATACCTACTCCACTCCGCAGCAGTTAACCCCAATGGTGTTCAATTCAGAACTTTTCTATGCTCGGAGGCTAATGTACTGTTTCTGTACTTCCTGTCGCACTGGATCCTGTTAACTCCAGTTAGGCATTTTTATTTCTTATTATTTTATTTGAAGCATAAATTTGAATAAAATATCCCAACGTCTTGAGCCGCTGCTGAGCCGTTCTCAAACTGACGAGCGTTAATTCTGAACATCGGACGGGCGAATTAGAAGAGGAAGTCTGTGCAACTTACTCTGGTTTTCACCAAATGCCTTTTTTGAAGAAATCAACTTTAGATCTATTTTTTTACATAAATATTCTTCCTTTTCAGGGAATGATCTGAATATCGTTTGCATAAACCACTAAAAATACATTCTCCTTCATTCTAAACTGCACATAGCAAGTATCAAAAAAAATTTTTACCGTAAAAATGAATAAATAATTAAATCGTAATTTGCCAAAATTTGCTTCTGAATGCGACAGTGATTCCAAATTGAATTGAGCCCAAAAGTTCATATACTTATAATTTTTTAATTTGTAAGCCAATTCCTGCAGGAAAAGATCATGTAAGTATAAGATATAACAAATTTATTTATATAATTAAGTAATTTACCACTCACAATTAACATGGATCGCCAAGGATTTTATAACGAAAAAGCAAAGTGTAATTTTCAGGGAATTAAGAGAAGTTAAAATATATTTATGTATATATATGTATTCAAGAAACCTGCCTACCTTCATTAGCTTAATAAAAAACGTAATAATTAAAACTAGTGTTTATATACCCGTAATCGAGGAGCAATATACGTTGATATGGGTAGAGTTATATAATAATTATTGAACGCTACAGCTATAAACATTAGTTTTAATTATTGTGCTACTCATTCAATTAATGAATTTTGGCAGTTGTTCGCATTTAATTAAGTTTTTTAAATGCTTAATGCTTTAACCAATTGCAGTCTAATACATTATGTTTCACAACGTACTCAATATCAGTTGATCTTGATTATGCATAAACATGATGTTTTGAAGAATTGCACTAAGTTGAGTATCAATTTAGGAGTTGTAGAATTTAGAAGTAGATACTTCAAATCTTTTATTTTCGATATTGCTAAATACGGTATCGAAAGACGATGATATTGAACTTATTTATACAATAACATCGAAAAATACATAGAATCTCTTAAAAGAAAATTATGAGAAAACAAAATAGCCAAACAACAAACTACTTATAGCAGAACTGCGTTTATAGAGATTGATCTCATAATCTTAACAAAATTGAGGTAAGTAATAAAATATATTTTTCTATCAAGTTATTTAAATTTTTTGTAGAGATTTTATAGCAATAAATTAAAATTATAAGAGCGCACTTACATGGACTCTCGTAGGTTACCTACTCGGACGCATGCCGTCGATAAGGATTTGGACTTGCGTCTACTTGTAACCCAACGATCTCCAGTCACAATCTAAGCGAATAAGACTATTTGTGAATTTTAATGTTTTATCGATTTAAGATAAATTTTCCACCTCGATATGGTATTTGCAACATGAGCAGATGGCCAGGAAAGCAGTAAATAATTATTGATCTAAAAGAAATCGGCAAAACATATGTCAGTGCATCCCTTAAGAAAAATTTTTATAGCGAAAATAATCATCTGATGAGATCCTTGTAAATGTTTATCACATCGCACGGAGTTTACCTTATAAATCTTACAAGAAAATGTACAATGTTTCAGCGCCTAAGATTTGTTCTCGATAGGGGAAAAGCACGAGCTTCTTGGAGAGGATCTCTTAGTAGCCAAACACATTTGGAAGTGTGGTTATTGTTAACTCTTATCGCAGCCATAAAAGTTGTCAATCGGTTTTTGTGTTGGGCTCGCAACATTTTCTACTTTGTCATAAAAGCGCATCCCAGCATTAATGTCGTAAAGCAGCTTAAAATCCACTCAAAAGGAGAGGACTGAAAGTCTGCAAAGTTTCTCTAAGCATTTTATGACACTATTTTGTTAGGAATTTCACATTTTATTTTTTGCTAAAACCAAGTAATAAAATGCAAGTCACTATGAGATACATACGAAACTAGTTATAAATAACCTATATATATAAGTATACAGTTTAGTACACTAAAGCCAGGGTAATTGCATCGATCAATATTATATTGTAAATTCAAAAATATGTAGATGACTTACAATACAATTAGTGGATCCCCTAAAAATGCCGAAGAAAAACCTCTTAACCGTTGGCAAGTGATCAAAGGATACAAATTTAATTACAAATTGTTTCCTAATCCTATTAAAATTAATAAGTTTAGCTTGTCGATTGTTAAATTCTTACTACGAGTATACATATAACCTATAACACCCATTTTTATATAATATTCCTCTAGATTGCTATACTTTTGCCATAAATTATCTTCTACTTCTACTTATGTATACTATATGTATGTAGGATATTACAACATCTGTGAAGCAATGATTTGTTCAAAAATGATATTTTTAATAGCATTCGTTTGGGGTACCTATAAAACCCCAGAAGGAGTACCATCACACTTAACTTCGCTGCTGTTCGAAACGTTGCGACATTGATTTTGTAAAAACACGTTCAGCAAACAGCATTAAAATATGAATTAACGATTGACTACAGATTCTGATGCCTCTCCGTGTTTACCTGCATTGAATAACCCTCAAATTTACGACTCCGTGAGAGCAGCTTAAGCCGGAGGCATCTCATTCGTAACACTTCTCAAATGCATTTTTAAAGGTGGCAATTACCCCCAGAATGAAGTTGTAGTGCTGAAAATAATTCGATAGTATCAGGTGTGATTCGAAATCAGTCGTATACAACCGAAGGAGTCGGCCGATTAGAAGCCTCTAACTACAGTACATTTTGCTTTGGTAAAGGTAATTGTTCTGCCGTTTTATCTAGATTACCTGGAAGTAAATGTGAGTAACAGATTCTTATCGAAAGTTTTTGTCCGGTTCGTTAATGATAATTGCCAGTGGAGGTACCCTGACGAGCATAGTGTGGGCTCAAATAAGTGCCACTTTCTAAAATTGAGCAAAGATAAGATGGAACCAGCGTAAATAACACCACCGAGACAAAATTGTTGAACAAAAACTGAAACATTGAAATTACGCAAATTTTCTACACACATGAGCGAATCCGTTTTGTTAAAACATCAATTTGTTCTACCCAAAAATCTCAACCGTAAAAATTACACTCCGTTCATAATTTAGAACAACAGTGAGGCGATGCTCCAAATTATTAGCATAATTACATAGAAAACTAAATTGCCGTTTGTGGTAGCATTATATAAATTATAAATATATTTCTGTATAAACTTAAAAGTGTTTAAGCTGAAGGTGGAGCTTTACTGCTTCTTTAATTTTTAATTTATTTTTTAGTTTTGGTGCAAGTCCCATAGAGTAAGTAAATCGGTTTGCAAAATTGAAACTATTATAGTATTTTCAAAATTTATAGAAGAACATCGATGAGTATGTGCGTACAAGAATCTATTCGAATCGTATAAAATTAAAATTAAATCGAAAATACGAAATATACACTTTTAAATGTGTATGGATTTTTCGAAAGTCTAAATGGTAACTTCTACGCTACGCCAATATATGTACGTACATACCTGAAACATACCCTTTTCACGAAACAAAATTTCAAAATCGTTGAATAAAGAATATAAATAAACGACAAATGTCCAGAAAGTAATTTCAAAACGGCTCTCATGCAAAATGTTTCCAGGTGCTACATTTTAATCGTCTACCAGCGAAAATCGATGCGATGTGGCTCCTTAAAGGATGAGAACAAAACTTGAAATACCATCGAAATTCTTTGGCTATGTCATCAATTAAATCAGAAATAAAATTTTCACGCCTGAAATCTTTATTAGTCGCTTTGAAACGAAGGAGAAGGAGGAGGAAGCAAAAAAGAAACAATACTCAGGTGAGATTCACCGAAGGAACAAGATCACTTCGGGAAAAACATTCGTGGTCTGATTCAGTGGAATCCATCGAATGCTCGATCGACAGATAATTTAAATCTCGACGGCCGGACAGTACGCAGATTCGATAAATCACAGCTTCCAATGTTGTACTTCGCATGCATTTTCTGCACGTTCCCGTCTGTGGTCCTGCAATGGTCCCACTCATGCCCAATTAACTGAACACTATTTAAACATCTTTTACCTGGAATTGGGGGGCAGTTTTTTTCCTTTCCTCGTGCCTTCGAGGCTCTTGTTGCTTTATCTGTCCCCTAGGCGGTTGTTTGTCCCCACGGCTGGCCTTGATCAGTGATGAGCATACATACATTAAACATATGCACGACGGGAACGCGATCGGCGGATGCGGGACGCGATGTTGGAAACTGGGAAAAGTTTTGTTCCTTGATGCAAAGCGTAATCTGCATGCGGGGCACAACTTAAAATACATATTACTTTTGGGGCTGCTGTTCGTTGTCGTGACAAAACGATCAAACGATCGTAAATATAACTCGACCTACGTCCAGGACCATCTTATCGAATAGTTACAGTAGGATATTATTCCTAGGGCCTATAACGATCATATTGTAACGGCTATAGCCTACGAACCTTCAGGGACTTACAAAAGCCTAACAATTACATTTTAAGGAATATAACCTAAATAACAAAAATAACCATTATAATTGGTTTTTTCATTTCACTTACTTATTTTTATTTTAGGCAATCATACAAGTTTATAATCATAATAATCTTTATAATAAAATTATATATGTATGTAAAATCAAATATCATATCTTCAAATGTAATCTCTCGATAGTATAGATCATATTGTAGAGTCCTTAAAAAATAAATCTTGCAAAATGATCCTGAATTTTTTTCCACTGAGAAATAATAGATGCTCTATATTGCTGGATATAATAGGGGCTCGGTTTTTATTTTTTAAATGATAGTTGTCAAATAACAAGGTTAAAATGGGGTCCATAGAAAGTGGTATGAATTTTTACATATTTAGGCTAATTAAAGAAATCGGAGGCTAGGCTAAGGTTGAAATTGGAGCTGGGCTAACTGAACCTTCGCGGGTATTATTGCAGGAAATTTCATTCGATCTGGCAGCCAAAAAATATCATGATCACACGCCCATGGTTTTGTTAATTTACATTTTTGCAGAAAACAGTTAGAGCACCACCACCGTGCCGTGCACGGAGCAGCTGAGATGAAAATTTTCTTAAGCGTACCGAAGCGTGCACTATGTTGAACACCTTGGGACAGTTCTCAAAAAAGGAAAAAAATATGGGGAAAAACAAGAAAAATGAATTACCGTCCATTTGTTTTGCAAGCGACCTGGCTTCACACCTGCACTTCAGTCCCCCCTCCCTAAGAGCTGCCGCAAGACTTGAGACCTCTGACAGCACAATTCACACAAATTAATGTAAAAAGTTTATCTGATTAGCAATTCTAATGGAAATTTAATTATTACGCCCGGAAAGATAACTTAAGTGCGTTCATTTTTTGTTTTCCGTCGGATTAGGTACGGTTCTTTGGATGAGGGATTATACTTGGAAAGTTTCAATTCAACGTTTACCTTTGGCTTTTCAGTCTTGTAGGGCAGGAGGAAAGGTAAGTTATGTTAGTTAGCCCAGTTGCGCACACCTGTTTCATCTAATTCAATTCCGATTCTTTCACTGCACTCGCGATACGCATAAAAAAGGAAACCCAAGACAGCTGTACTTCACTTCAAAGTTATGATGCCCAGTTAATATCCCAAACATTCATCTTCTTTTGGATGAAATCAAAATTTCACATGATTAAAGTAAGTTACACATACAAAGGGCATTTTACCTAATTAATCTTAGCTTGAAAACTACTTAATTCCTAAAATGTTATTATGTGCCAGCTGTATGAAAACAACTACGGTTATATGTGTACCTACATAAAAAAATCATGTTGCAACGCCTACAAATGTTTTAGTAGAAAATCTTTAAACTTTGAAAGTTTAATATATTTCTGATCGTTTTTTCGTTTCAAAATTACTTTTTTGATTGCATGATGAAGATACACTAAAAAAGTATTGGCTTCTTCCTTCAACACTTTTCAACTATACTTTTCAACCTACTTTGCGATATTCTGTTGCGAAACCCCAGACTAGGCAATTTCTCTTTAATTTGCACTTGATGTCTGCATCTGCATCTAAAGTTCTATCGAAAGATTAAATTCTTAATTAAATAATAATAAAAATAAGCTTCTTTCTTTTAGAATACTAGAGTTAGGTATAGTAAAAAAAAACTTTGAATAACCATAAGATAGCTGCTTTTGAACAGACATTCCTCAATTTGAATAAGATAACTGTTTTTCTACTATTACATATTTTTAGAATATGCGGACAATTACTAATTAAAGAAGAACTTTTTGTGATCTTTATAATGATTTTTTTTCTAAAACATTTATATTTGTAACTGATTTCAACGAAACGAATAATCGTGAACGGCGGTTATGAATTATTAGATTAAGGTCCGAACCCTGAGGGTCTTGTTCAAGAATATACATATGTCGCTTATATTTGTTTGCGGGGTGTCACATCACTAATATGAATATCATATGGCAGGTAGTAATTTTTACAATCTGTATTTGTACTGTCTGATTTCTTATAATTAAACTAAGACATGGTCATTAGCGAGGCGAGGGCCACGATTTTTGATTTCCTGCCTTAGTTTGATATCTATAGAGATTTCTCCTGTTCGATTACAGGTAAAAAAACTGAATAACTGAAACCTGTAACCTTACACGACCCCACATATAGTATGTATATGTACATTATTATGTATGCCATAGTATCAGAGATTCAGATGAATCCAGGGGATTGAATTTTGCGTCACGAACTACTTCCTGTGATATTTGTTAACTTTTATTTTTGCGAAATTCCACCGACGCACTGCCTTTTCGGCAGAAGAAGTAACGCCGGTTAGTGCGCAGCTCAAAAGAATCGCCGCATACGCATGAGACATACCTTCGAGTATAACTTTTCTCCGTGAGTTGCAGTGAAATGCAAAATATTTTCCCATGAATTTTGCAACGTGTCGTCGATTGTCGTTCCCGCGGTGATGCCACTCAAAGGAAGTAAGCCGAAATCACCGCCGCCGCCGCCGCACGGCGCAACTTTAACTTTATATGAAAGGGCCAAAAATTTTGCATCTCTTCCGAAATTTTATGTATTATATTTCGCAATGATTGGAATTCTAATAATCGTCCCTGTGCCATAACACGCCGGATTTCTTAAATTCGCTTTTAAAGGGATGTGAACCGACGAGACAAAGAAGTCCGACGAGAGCGCAGCGTTAGCGGGCGGCTTTTAATAACTAATTTGTATGCACCCAGCGCAGTTGCATTAATGCATCACACCACCCAACGGTAGCACTAGTTGCATTTCACCAGGTACGCAGATGGGCTTCTTTCGACTGCGGTTTGTGCTGCTCGCAAGACGAAGCAGCGTTCGATGTAATTTATATAGGGAGGCTAAAAGTAAACGCCACATCTTAAAATTTCCTCAGAAAAGCTTGTGGGGCTGGGACCTATTCAGAAAGCCAATAGGCGATGACAGCCCCCGTATCGGAGCCCAGGGGCTCTTTTCTTCTTATTTTGAGTTGTAAGTGCTGCAGAGATCTCGACAGGAGATAACCGCCAGAAAGGGGATAATTTATGATTTTTAAATTTTATCTCTACAGTTGCACAAAACGCACGCAATCTCTCGTGGATATGCCGTCGCCATGCTCAGGACCTTGTCGTGCCCCTGTTTACGGCACTAAACAACAAATTAGGCAACTTACCTTTTTGTCAGAATTCGGCTGAGTGTCAGGTTAGTTAATTGAGTTTTATTGGGCACTATTAAAAATTTCACTCCTCCAAAATTCGCTTAACCGTGGTAGCAGGGCCGCTAAGCTTAAAGCTAGTAATTCCCGATTTTCGGTATTTTGGATGAAAGCAATCATATCTGCAGAAGTAAATTAAAACTTACCTTTTTGTCTTAAAATGCTATCAATTGATAAATTTAATATCTGAAAATTCTTGGGCTACTGACTAAGCTTCTGCATACATATTAAAAAATAACTTATTAAACTGGCCTTGTACAAAATGAGTAATTTTAGTAATAATTTTAACATATTTTTTTTCTTAAAGCTGATGGGACACTTCAGTTGCAAGCTTCCTCGAATAATTCCACGGTTAAATTTCAGCTCCCGGAATCCTTATCCCGGCTGATAGGATTTTGTGGAGAAAAATGAAGAAAAAGGATAATTTAGAGAATTTAAACGATTAAATATTAAATTTATATAGGTAATCGATATATCCAACAATGAAATAGATCATCTAAAATAAAAAATTTTTTGGAAATTCTCACGGAACATACCTTGACGTTACTTTTCCTAAAAGCAAGCAGTTCGGGCCAATTAGGAATAAAAAATGTTATTCGAAAAAGCCCTAAATCTACAATGAAATCCCATCGATATACGATCAATTTTTTCCAAGCGTAAAATCAACTTTTTCCAGGAATAAAGTGCGATACCGATTAATGTTTGTTTTAAAATCGAGATAGGTCTTACAAAATAATAAATAAACTCTACGATTTATAGAAAAACTGATTTTACTCGCTTAAATCTTTTCAGGTGTGGATTTTCCAGTTGTGGGCGTCAAGATCAGACAATAAATTATGCAAAGTTGAACATTTTGTTTGCAATATTTACGTTAGACATTTTCCCTATTGAAATTTTTCATGTCCACAGAATTTGTTCGGCGTGCGACATCTTTATAGTTATAAAGTCTTTAGTGCTATGCTTTTAACCCATATGATATATTTTGAAATGTAACCATTTTTCATTTAAATTAAACCATTTTCAAATGTAATGAAATGAAACATCAGAAACCTTTAAAAGTAACTAATTTAATTGTTTCATACTTATTATTTTTTTTTCATTTTTGAAATAATTTGAATACATATAACAAAATATTCATGTAAACTCAACACTTACTAATGGTACTAGTAAAGAGGATGAAGATTTTTTGTATATCTATGCTTTGACGGTGAAACTGTTTGCATAATACTTACTTAAATTAAAAAGTATTGTTTTTACAGTGTTATCATGTTGACGAATGAAGTTGGAAAAGCTCCTAAACCCTTCTCTCTATTTAAGTAAGGTCAGAATGACGAACATACGGCTTGCATGTCCCCCAATATGTCCAATATGGATCTTGAAAGGATCAGCGAGCGATCAAGTTTCATTGACCTGTAGAAAAATCCATCTTTACAACTGTCAATTTTAATTGAATTTCTGATATGTTTATTCTCGGCAAGGCAAATAAATACGTCTTGTCAGAAAGCAGCCGTCCACTTGTGCATTTTATAGCTCGAATTCTATCCGATAATTGTGCACGATCCTCGCTTTCAAGTGAAAATACACAGTATATTGCATGATCAGCTCAAGCTGACTAGCCAGGCGACTTGTTGTTGCCTATCATCTGTACGGATCAGAAAATTCCACCTTCCAGAAAACTCTTTTCTGTGTTGTGGAGCCTTATAGACGTCCAATCGAAACAGACTTTCCCATTGATTTTGTGTAGTGCAGACAGAGGGTTAATTTGCATATGCTCAATCGCTATGTGCCCCCTAACTGCCTGCAGACTCCTTATGGTGTGGTGCGAGCTAACTGACTAGATTTAGATTTGGTCAAAATATTATGAATAGGCGTTAAGGCGTTAATTAAAGGCAGATAGCGTCTAGATCGGTTCTAGATCGGTGCACGGGCTCCTGCGCGCTGCGCACGCCTCTTCTGCTACTTATCATTTTAATTTGAATATTTAAAAGTAATACGATTTCGAGTAGAGCATAGTCATATCTCCCCCGATCGGTTCCCACCGGAGACTCTGACCGATCCAGCCAGAGGTAAATCAAGTGCTCGCCAAAAAGATCAGACCCTCATGTAGTAAAAATTTTAGGATATTCTACGGACGTGTAACATATACACGTTGACGTACGGATGGTGTCGTCCGCAACAAAAGATCTTGAAAAAAACCGAGGAGAACGTTAATACTTGGGAGAAAATTGGATAATTTCCCCTGACAAGCAGATACATTATTGACATGCGACGATTTATATACGACCTAGAGGATCGCGTTTCTTTTCCTTGGCTCGAATCGGTAGCCTAAAGAGGGCAAATAAGTTAAACTGGGAAGAAAAGAAGTCGCTGAGTTGATTATTTTTTATTCCAAGTTGGGGCACTGTTTTCCTTTTCGCGTCGTCCTACAAGTAAAACATATGTCTGCTCCGTGCTCGCTGGGAAGACAACTGATGCTAAAAGGTTCCATGATCACCAAAAACGTGATAGGACCACACTGGTTCAATTACGAAAACAAAAGAAGTGTCGCCCAGATCGCTGTCAGTTTTTGCCTTTTGTTAAGCATCGAATTTTGTGGAGATTCTGTCGCAATGCCATTTGCATACCTGCAATCTGTTTGGAGTTCTGTTTGATCGTTTTCGTTTTTTATTTACCTTTTTATTTTTATTTTTACCTTTGTAACCCAAACAATGAGGACTCAACGAGGGCGCCTGGATATAGTGAGACCGAACTTCGTGGGCTCATTTTTGAAATGAATTCTCAGTAAAGCCCTCAATTGATCAAATCTTATTAGTAATTGGAACCCGTAGATCGGGTATACATAGATATTTGCATAACTATTTCTCATTTTCATTACGAAGCCAGTTTTCACATATAAGAAAAGAAGGCGTTAAACTGGTAAGATGAGATTAAGATGAGCACTTTTTATTAAATGGTACATTTTATTTAATTAAAAGATTCCAAAAGTATGAAATTACAATAACACATAATAAATACGAAAAATTACTCGGGACAGGTCGTCCTACTATGTATAAACAATTTTACACAACTTTTTGTAGAATCATCTTATGAAAAATTAAACTGTATAAAAGCGATATAAAATTGTATCGACTTAGTCTGTCTTTTCTAAAATAATATTTATATATATTATAGCTTAATAAGCAACACCTTATACAAATGGATGCATATCGATACTATTTACAAATATTGCAAATATTGTGATCGCGCAAGAAAAGTAGCACCACCTAAAAAGTATAAATTTCCATTTTCTACACGTATACTATTAAGACCCGAAAAATATTTAGTAACGTAATTCTGGATAGGTCAGATAATAACTTTTCTCTAGAAATCAGCTTGAAAAGATACATATATGTATTTTAAAGTTTAAAACAAAAAAGGCTATTGCTAAATACATATATTGTTGGCTCATTTATACATAATATAACTAAACAATTCAAAAAATTTAATTTTATTAGTTTGGCCGCTTTAACAATCTTTCCAATCTTAAGCTAATCTTATACGTAATTTGGAAATTAAGCAAAGCCGGTGATTTTATCTACTTTATCCACAAGCCCTAATGTCCTCAGCAGTTAAATGGAAGAAAAAACGTATGTAGAAAGTGGTCTTCTTAACTCAAATCTGTGAATCACAGCACAGCAATGACTTTATCAAAAAAAAGAATACTTCGTCTAAGAGATGCTGAATATTTTTAATTCATAGCACGTAGCAAAATGTGGAACACAATTTTTAAGGAAAACGGCCAGACTCGGGTCTTAAAGAAAAAAAAACGTAGGTAATGCCGGTACGTCTGTCTGGCATGTAATCGTGCCAAGAAACCTCGTAAATTTGCGGCACTTTTGAGGGTTTCAAGCGTGCGCTTTTACTAGTTGACCTGACCATTTTAATTTTTATTTTTTGGTTCGCTCTTTTTTTCACAAAAATACTCGCGGTACTCCTATGCCATTGGCATGTGCGAGACGGTTTTGATACTCGTCTAAAAACAAAATAAAAACTTTAATAGCTGGCATTTGGCTTCACAATAAACCAAAAATGCTTGACATGGATGGATAAACCGGTATGAATTATTTACTTTAATTTTTGACTCGTAATTTTCGCTTTATTATTTCCTTCGCTCTCGCTGACATTGTTAAGCAGATCGGCTTCTAATACGATTAGGTTCTAGTATTAGTATCTACATTATAAGAAACAGCAGTAAAGGTACATAGTAAAGGTATCAACATTTCAAAAAATTCTACAAATTTTAATTCGTTTACAGTCTTAAAACTTTCGTTTTAAAAATATTTATATTTAAAAAAAATAGATATGTATATTCAAAATTAAGAGTTTCATTATGACAATGTCAGATTAATCTTAAATTCATCAGTTCGATCAAATTCACAAATTTTCGACAAAGTTCAGCCAATCACAATAATTTTTCAATCAGTTTTCTTAAATATTCAATAAGTAGTTCTGCTTATCTCAATCGAACTACAGAACACCGAGCATTTGAATTATTTATTAAAATAAAATAACGAACTTTTAGAGATCGTAATTTTTCAAAGTAGTAAAATTTCAAAATTTCAGTATTCATAAAAGTCCACCCTGAGCACTTTTCAGGCGTTTATACATTTTCATTTTTTATTTGTACATACCATTATCCTTTCTATCAACATCACATTGAAGACCTGCTCGAATTGTTAAAAAATACCAAAATTGGAAATCAAAAGACTGAGTGACGTTAAATGGCATGTCCAGAGCACAAGAATACATCGCGGTGGCTCCGTTGCTCTTGTCGAACAGGATGCCCCATTTGTTGTTATTACCAAAAGCGAAATTGTCGAAATGATTCCTATTTCAGCTCATTTAAATAAAAGATCAGTACTCCTAATTAGAAATCGATTACAATACAAAAGGTTCGCCGGGATTTCGCTGTCGTTTGTTGGGTTTCTGCGTACTGCAATGCAAAAGACTAGTGCTTGCGGGTGAATCCACGCTCGAATGGACTTGGTTTAATCTGAGGCTCCGTCCACTCATTGTTCGATTATTGGGCCTCCTCTGCAGCAATGAAATGGCAAAGGCGACGTGTTTTACCCTTTGTGGGCCGATTTTGCCTGTGTTACTTACACATGTTCATGTATATGCGTCAGTGCGTCTTATCTGTTCTGAATCTAATCAGATACCTGAGTTTATTGAAGCTTTGTACTTCGATACTCCCGATATTTACGACAAAGACGGCAACAGGAAAAATCAGCCATCTCCGGAGATTACAAGACTGCCAGTCAGATTCTTAATTGTTGATCGAAATTAAGATTGACTGATCACCGATCGGTTTGCATTGTTAAACACTAGTTTACGGGTGAACGTTTTCGTTTCAATGTTCATTTGTAATACATTTTGTTTAATAACGTCGACAACAGTACGAAGGCGTATGCCGGTTAAATAAATGAAAATACTCATGTATTTCATGCTCTTCTTGCGAGGAGATCATGCCATTAAAAAAGCGAAGTGCATGCCCGATTTTGCACCCTATTGCTTCTGTTCTCGGTCTCATCCAAGACTATTAGCTCACACTCGCTGATCATGAACAAAAGTTATTTTGATGTGATCGATATAGATAAACCACTATCGGTAAATGCATAAATTTTTTTTAAAGGTGCAGTTTCATATCTTAGGAGTGGGATACCATTTTTGTATGGCTTTCACTCTTAAGGTAAGGATCAATGGTAAATTGACGATTTCGTCATTATGATAACGATCTCTTTAGGATTTCTTGCATTAGGCGCAGTTTTAGCCTACCTACCGCATGCCTGAAGAGCATCTGGAATTTAAGTGTTCATGAGTTGAATCTGATTTTAAATTCAAGGTGGGATGACAATCTGCTACGCATTGAATACTAATTTAGCGAGATGTGATTTAGACATTTTCTTATGTCTTTTTAATTGAAAAATAACTTAAATTGAAGACACCTACATGAGTTATGAGCGTCACTATCTATGAACTTCAGCGGAAAGCCCTCCTCGTAGTGACAAATTTTCACTTGGTTCCAAGCATACCAATGTCACCGGCTTAAGTACGATGTAATTAATTACATTCTTCTGCCGGACGCTTCTCGGGAATGAAGCAGCAGCTACTGGTGTTCCTCTCTATTTTAAAACCGATTGAATATTAAGAAGCTTACATGGAACCTTAACACCCAGTATAATGAGACCTGGACGGAAGTTAATTTTCGAGAAATATTTTACAATTGAATTAATTATTCATGCTCTTGCCTGAGGGCACAAAACAATATTAGTTTACATCTATGGTACTGGCAAGCGCCTCTGGTTTCGGTTGCGTTCTCTTATCAGAAGACGATTTGCAAGCTACTTGAAGGTTTGGGTTGATGGTATATTTATATTTGCTAATAATATTTTAAATAACTAAACAATGACTTAAGAGGGTTGGAATAATTCTTTAGTCCTTGCTCTCTATTATAGTAAAGTTCGAACAATACAATATTATGCTAAAGTTGCATACAAGATTTAAGTTTAATTTATCGAGTAAAACACCATGTAAACCAGGTAGAAAACAAGGTTCCGTAGAAAACACGTTTTAAGTTTTAAAGCCTGGTTACACGAGTTAAGCGTGACCTTCTTTCGGACTTTATAACTGTGTTACCTCAAAGAATTTTCAAATTTGTTCCACCGGCACATACCCCGCAGAAGAAATTAAATATAGTAGCCATCACTTCCGACCACGCTCTAAATATTTTTTTTTTCGGAATATATGTATATTTAATGAAGTTGTTAACAAATTAGTTGTTTCTATGTAGGTATTCCAAATAATTTAGAACCATTGAACATTCTATGAACAACCTAAAACTTGAAGATTGACATAATATCGGTCTTGTTAATATGATTCTACATTATGTCATTTTATTTTAAGGTTTTATTTACTAATAACATAAAATTAAAATCATCTAAATCCATTCAAAAGGAAAAGAATGACGACTTTATTAATTCACTTTATTCACATATTTTTATATTTATATAAAAGCGCTCAAGTTATTATAATATTACAACTTAAATTCGAAAATCTAAAAGGGGAAAATTGTCATCAAACAAAGAGCCTCTTCACTACCTAGGAGAAAAAGAAGGAGGCATGTGGTCTCAATCGTTAAAAGCTATTTTTCTTTATTTTATTTATTTACATTGGGATTCCTGTTTTGATTACTCTTTTAATACCTTCCAATACTCTACCTAACTACAAAAATGACAATATATGAAATCCCGAATAAAATTTATTGGCCTCGAACTATCTACAGAAATAGATTTGTTTAATTTGTTTAAAACGGTTACACCTTATTTTTCTCTAGAACATCTGTGTATCATGATGGTAAACTGGTGTTCGATACATTTTGATAACAACGAATAACTAATATAAGAAAGGTTAACCGGGTGAAATGGTTTATATAGTACGAGCGTTTTAAATGTATAACTCACACGCATGGTTAAAAATTGTTTACAAAAAAAGCGTTTGAACCTGCACTAACCACACTGTCCACCTAAATTTAAACTTTTTTTCACAATACATTAACTTAGTAAAACTTTTGTGCAAAAAATAAATTTTATGCTTTAAGAACCATGCCCGTGTTTGTTCTGCAGATTTGTAAAACAAAAAATTACTTATGGTAAAATCCAAAAAGCAGTGTGTTTTGTTTTTCTGTGTAAAATTATGATTGTATGGACGTGTAAAACAAATAAATACCATCTAATTTGAAATAGTTTTACTCTCTGATAAATAGAATCCGTATATTAAAGGATATTTTCTAGGAGCCCAATTGAGAGCTAAAAATATATTGCCGCATCTGGCATTATTTTACCCACCATCGTTAAAACTGCATTATATTTGCATTTTGGCAATTTGCAGTCAAAAAAGCACCAATGGCTATATTTTTGAATTTCATGCAAAAAATCTAAGTTAAACTCTTTGATCTAAAATGATTTGCTCGTCTATTTTTTGTCTCAAGAAAAAGAACGTTAAAGGACTTTTAACTTATATTTTACTTATGTCGCAACAAATTGAGATTATCGTTACCCTAAGTAATTACAGAACAATCTTAAAATAAATACAAAAATAAAGGGTATTACAAAACAGTTCAACGACTTTGACTCTTCGAGTGGGCGATCAGCCACTGTAGTGTAATGTCCATGTTGTCCTTTTCTTTACACGAGATGCTATAACAGCAAATTTCCCTATCTTGTATGCTGGACAAATTCCTTTAGAAAGAAAAAAGTAAATAGGTCATTTCATAAAATTTTTCAATTCCATTCAAATTCTTGCTTTCGGTTGAAATGAAGCACTAAGAATTATATTGATACACATTGGCCATTCGCAACTATTCAATTAAATTAGTTTTTGAATAATATTTCAACTTACATTCTGTCTATCAATCCAGTTTCATCAAGAGCACCAGGCAAATCTCTTTTATTTCCCAGAACTAGAACAGGGATTCCGGCAAGCTGAGGTTTATCCAACAATGAGTGCAATTCATTTCTTGATGCTTCCATCTTATCTAAGTCAGCAGCATCCACCATATATCTGAAGTATTTTAAATTTTTAAGTAAAATTCAAATTATAGTGTGAATATTTTACATACACTATAGCATTTACTCCGCGACAATATCTCTCCCACATCGATCTAAATCGGGGCTGCCCACCAATATCCCATACTTTGATCGTTACATTTCCCTTTGTAATCTTCCGCATGTTGAAACCCACTGTTGGGATCATATCGTCGCTGTAGTGTCCAGACTAAAAATAATTACATTACGAAATTAATATTTACTTGTTTAGATTGATATGATTAGCAATTCTATGTAACGAAAAGAACGAGATTAACATATGCATACATTCTTGGAAATATCCAAACCAATTTAATTTTTGATTTGCGGAGTTATAGGCGTTTAAACAAACAGTGTTTGAACCTAAAGATTTTTAGCAAAATGTGTTTTAAAATTTAAATTTTATAAGTGCAAAATGTAATAAAACCTCTTCCTCCTTGTCGTGTACCAAATGGTAAACGACTAGTAATGAGTCTTTCAATATCTGAAGCCAGACATATTATGATATCCAGTATTATCATTTTTATCCAAAACATCCGCTTTGGAAATATTGTTTCGGAGCGATATCTTCGCACTTCAAGAGATTCTAGCTTTTATTATTTCTTTCTTTTTACCAGAATCTAGATTTCCATTCTGTATAAGAGCATGGACCATTATAGCTTCGTTTTCGACTCAGTTTTTAATTTCGTTCTTAAAGAAGATATTCTACATATTCCTAAAAGACGTTCTTGCTATTTCTATCTTTGCGACTATCTCAACAATTAACCCAGCTTTTGAATCACTAAATATTTAATGCTTTTTCTCTACTAAAGGAATATTAAAGAAAATTTTATTACCAGTAGTAGGAGTATGAGCAGTAAATCAATTTTTGCGTACCGTGCAAAAAAACAAATAATATCAATGTGTTTTAATCGCTTTGATTTTTTTTATTTCAATTACTTTGTTATTATTTTGCTGAACATTCAGCAGGGAAACAGTGAATGATAGTGAAACGTTATCATCTTTTGAAACAATTTCACTTATTAGCCTGTTTATCAAATTTAAGATTAGAAAGTGCTAGTTGTTGCTAGAGAAACGATTGGATACGAGCGATAGCTAATCGCGAACTGCATAGTCCTTGTAACCAAATATTTACAGACATATTTATCCGTCGCTTTAATATTAATATTTCAGGTAAGTGACTGAAATTGTAAGAGTGTGCCCACATTTGCGGTGACTAATGATGGGCGAAAAAAGAGTCATTAATAATTTCTAACTGTTCTGCGTGTAACGATAGGCAACCGAACAATTCAGCAACTTTTTTCCATTTACGCAGCCAGTGGTTTTCCACGGGATATTGAATTTCAGCAAGCCCACAAAATAAAATAGATTATTCGAAATAACTGGATGTATGAGTTCTTTGTTCATTAGCCAAACCGGCTAAGCACTCTATCAAAATAACTTCGACTTCTGACCCCGTCGCACTGCAATCCCTTATCTACGCCAGCTGCAAAAGTCATATTGATTTTGCCAATAAATCCACACCTTGCGAATATCAAGGAATTCCTTTGATCAGCAACCACCGATGGGTGGACGGTCAAATTTTTTTTTTATTGTTGGATTTTACAGACGCATGCATTACATCTTACCGCTATAACATTGACGAATGTTGTTTTTCCAGAGTACTGCAGTCCCACTAAGGTCAATTCCATTTCCTCCTTCCAGAAGAGACTCTTGAACCAGTCCAGTATTCGATTGATTAGAGCCAGCATCTTGAAATTCGCTCACAAAATAACTCAGGAAACAACTATTTGCTGATTGAGGATATTACGCCCAAATGTAATATGCGGGCGCCCCTTTCTCCTTTTCCTATTGACAAAGTTGCGATTTTGACAAATCGTCAGTCGATAATTGAAGCCCGAACAGATGACACATACATCGCTTTGTTTCGATTGCAATAGGTGTCGCTGTAAATTTGCGAAAAGAACAAAATTTAAATCTTTATAAAAGATTGAGTAGATTTCTTTTCACCTCAGCGCTCCTTCTAAGGTTTGCAAAATTCACCCGTTGACTCATTACATCGCTTTTTTAAATAAATAATTCGTTTTGTAGGCTTAAACATACTGTAAATAATAAAATGCGAATTGTTTTTGTACTACCAACACGTAGCTATGAAATACTATCATTTCATTAATTTTCTACGAAACTGTCTTTATTCATTTTGGGTATTTTATAAAGTAAAAAAATTAAATCTTCAAATAACATCAATACGTAAATGAAATTTTATTCTACTCCTAATCCATACAATACTTCTCCAGAAGTTCTTGTTTTCTCTTTTTAAGTAAAGCCAGTTCAATATCCTTCTGTGTGGGGACAGGAACATGAGCTGTAAACCTCGGTCCAAGTAATTCCATAGGATCATCCTTATTCGCATCATTCGCCTTGTTAGAACTATCCACGGTACTCTGTCGGTATATTTCCTCCTCCTCCTCACCAATTATTTCGCCCTTAAGAACCTTCTCCTTCCACTCTAGAATAGCTTTTTCTAATGCTTCCTTTTCTACTTTCTCCTCGAGTGGAATTAGGATGCCATCGTCATCATCCCGATAGCCATAGTAGTCAGCGTCGATGTCCTTCATAAGTTCTGCCCTTGTTTTACGCGGTGGTGGTGGTGGCTCCTGCTCAAACAATTCCCTCACACCGGGTAAATCTTTTGCTGCTCCAAAATATTTGTAGCCACGATTCCCCGGAACTTCTCTACCTTCAGCATCAAACATTTTTGGGCCATACCGACGATAGTGTGGTCCACCGAGCGCTGATATTTGATTCTCCCAGTGGCGCTTCTCTCGTAGTAATTTGTTTATTTCGTCGTTTAAATCCCTTATTCGAAATTCACCTAAGCCAGCTGAAATATAAAAAAATTTAGTTTTTATTTCCCCCATTTAAATCAATCTTCTAATGGAACGCAAATTTCGCCATGCGGTAACTGAACAAAGGATCAAATGCGTTTTATATTCCTCTTTTCATTCTTAATAAGAATAATAATAATTGAATTCACTGTGCGTTCTAAAGGTCGTGTTATAGATCTGACTTTAAATTATGATAGAAAAAAGATCTACGATAAAGAAAGCTACCAAAGGCTGCACTTACCATTTTGAATCTGAGCCACCTTTTTTGATATCTCTCGTATAATTTCCAACCGATATTTTTCGCACTTAGACAAATCAGTGCACTCTGATGCCAGGAAAGGTCTTCGATCCTTCTCGCCAGTTTCAGCCTCTTTAGCAGCCCTCCAGCGAGCCAAAGTGGTCCTGAAAAAGTTACAAAAGTTTAACTCTCTGGAATACGATTTTCTTTTTAAAAAAAAACTACTTACATAGCCTTCTCTGCATTTCGCGCCTGTAATAGAAAAGACAAAAAGGTACAATTTATTCAAGGTTTGCATATAAAATCCAACTAACTTACCATTTTTTACTGATATTTTGAATGAAACATACAAAGCAGCCGATTTCCTGTTGCCGGTTATTGAGTTCTGTCAAACAAAAACAGCTGTTTAACCATGCAAAAATTTGCGGATGCGTTCGTTAAAAACCCTTTTTGTCGAATTGAATGCACAGATGTCGCATCAAAAAATCAAAAATAACCTAAAACAACAGTTCTGGATGTTATTTCAGCTAGTTTCCCGCTAGATTTATAACCAGTCTGTCGGAGGAGGTGGTTAACATTTTTTAAAAAAAATACTACAAATTCCACGAACATTTAATTTTTGTGCCGACGGTTTATTCTGTTCTCTTAAAGACTTTATAAAATAAATTTGTGAAATGAGCCGGTTTACGGATTTGTCGATGGGATGTATGGAGGTATTTCACAATATATTTACAAATGCGTATTTTCTAGAGCTGTAGCAATTATTTTAAACAGTATATATTGACGGGAAGCGACTACGACGCGCCAGTGCTTCAAATCCTGGGTACCAAGAAAATCTCAGGGACCGCAGGGAATGAACGCTATCGTCTGCTGGTCTCGGACGGGAAGTACTTGAACAGTTTCGCAATGCTCGCCACCCAGCTGAACGACCTTTACAAACAAGGAAACTTGGTCGAGTTCACAATTATTCGCGTCGACAGATTTATCACATCGGTAGTCAATAAATCGGAAAAGGGACAAGATAAGTACGAAAAAGCCATTCTATTTAACTCGCGTCCTCCAATCGAGATGTAACTTTCTTGCAGGCGAGTTCTTATAATCTTGGAGCTTACTATATTGCATCATGGCTCAGAGGTAGGCATGAAAATTGGAAATCCTGTTCAGTACAGCGGAGATGTATCGAGCAAACCTCTCCCTTCGCCGCAAACGAGCGGGAACAATTCTGGATCTAATCAAGGAATGGGTGGTGGAAATTCAATTGCAAAGAAGCCAACAGCTGCGTCCTCTTTTGAAGGTTCTGCTCTTTCCAATAATAGCAGCATGCGCGATCAAGCAATGGACCACTCGCTAACACATCCAATTGCAAGCTTGAGTCCTTATCAGAACAAGTAAGTCGTCAACGATTGACACAATTCCCCGGGTATATAAAATATTTGTTTACAGATGGGTTATTAAAGCCAGAGTTACATCAAAAAGCGCTATTCGAACCTGGAGCAACGCAAAAGGTGAGGGCAAACTTTTCAGTATGGATCTAATGGACGAATCTGGTGAAATTCGCGCGACTGCCTTCAAGGAAATGTGCGATAAATATTACGATTTGATAGAGGTGGACAAAGTCTACTTCATTTCAAAGTGCCAATTAAAACCTGCAAATAAGCAGTTCTCAACTCTTAAGAATGATTACGAGATGACTTTCACAAATGAGACTACAGTTCAACTATGTCATGAAGATGATTCGAATATTCCCCAGGTTCAATACGATCTTGTTCCAATTTCTCAGATTGCAAACATTGAGCCCAAAACAGCTGTTGGTAAGTCTAGTTTTACAAAAATCTAAACCAGGTTAAAATAAAATATTCCTAGATATTATTGGGGTTTGCAAGGAGGTTGGAGAACTGCAAGTTTTCACGGGAAGGACTAACAATCGGGAGTTTAAAAAGAGGGATCTTACTCTGGTTGACTCCAGTAATGCAAGTGTAAGTAATAAAATTCGAATTGATTTCTTATTTCTTGTACACTTTTTAACTAAATAATGATTTTAAGTTCACTTTAAGAATATTAATATTGTTAAAGGTTCAAGTTACACTCTGGGGTGATGATGCCGTTAATTTCGAAGGTCACGTCCAGCCAATAATACTCGTTAAAAATGGAAGGGTTTCTGAATTTGGTGGTGGAAAAAGCTTGAGTCTTGGAGCGGGATCATGTATAAAAATTAATCCCGATATACCAGAAGGTCATAAACTACGAGGGTGGTTTGACAATGGAGGTGGTGAAAATATATCGAACAGCGTTTCTATGCGGTGAGTTGTTGAACATGTTACTTTTGGTTTGAGTTATAATACTAAAAACAATTTGTAGCACTGGAGGAATGGCTGGTCCCATGAACACAGAGTGGCTCACATTCCACGAAGCTCGTCTTAAAAATCTTGGATCTGGAGACAGGCCGGATTATTTTCAAACAAAAGGTGTTATTCATATTGTTAAAAGTAATAATGCTGTTTATAAAGCTTGTCCACAACCACAATGTAATAAGAAATTGGTCGATGAAGGCAATGGGCTTTATCGGTGTGAAAAATGCAACGCCACATTCCAAGATTTTAAATATAGGTTACTAGTTAACGTTAGTATAACAAATGCTTAAACTTCGAACCAATCTTATTAAATATATTAAATTAATATTGCAGATGAGTATTGGTGACTGGACTTCAAACAGATGGGTAACATGTTTCAGCGATGTTGCTGAACAGATCCTTGAAAAAACCTCTCAAGAAATTGGAGAAGCTTTGGATCTTAATCCAGAAGATGGTCAGGAAATATTTTCCTCTATGAACTTCAAATCCTTCGTTTTCAAGATACGTAGCAAGATAGAGATGTTTGGGGTAAGAAACAACGCCATTTTTTGTATTTTATTTATTATATTGCGTTTGTAATTTTCACAGGACATGAATAGAAATAAAATGTCCATAGTTGCTGCATCCCCAGTCAACTACAAAGAGTACAACAAATACTTGATAAAGAGTTTGGAGGAGCTTACTGGTATTGGTAAAAAGTAAAAATTTACTATTTTGTTTATTGATTATTTTTGTATTATTGTTCTAATAAAGTAAGGAAGTTATATTGGTATATTCTGACCATAATCTCACTTTAATCTTTTCATTAAAAAAAAATTAAGCTGATAAGTGTTTTTGTCTGATCATTTGTTAAAGTCTTGGACCTTTTACTTTACCCAGCTTACCTTAGCTCAACTAAACTCCATCACCTTGTTTCTCTTAACATTACATTTCCGGAGACCATTACAACTAGAAGGAAAAGGTTTATGAAAAATAAAGAATTTTTGCCGTAATATAAATAGTATATTGTATTTGACTAGTGTAATTTATAAAAATATACAATAATAAAATTAACCGAGGTTACGAACTGTCGCCTTATATACAGCCGATCTAATGAACTGCAAATGATTTTTAAAATATATAAAATAAACGAAAGGGCGCTGTAGCCCTCAAAGATACCCACCATTTTGTGTGAGGAACTAATCTGATATGTAAAATGATAAATAAGAACTAAAGCTTCTGTAATCGGTAACTAACATTACTTGCACATTAGGCGTAGATAATAAGATTCACAAATCCCTTGTTCCTTGTTAATTAAAATTTGTTCGGCGCAAGAGAACAATGAGTACAAAAGTTGCGTATAATCACAAGACACCCATTAATATCAAATGTAAAATAGAGAACGGCTTAGGTCGATTTGTGCTAGTTAACTTCTGAGCTGCTTTCCGGCGTATGCTTCGGAATGCAGTAGCCATCCATCCCGTTTTGGGGTGCTGGTGGCGATGTTTTTTCAATGCCTTCTGGCATACTATTCCCTGATTTTGGGGGTATTGGGGGTGGTGGTTTCGCTGCATAGCTGTGCTCCGCGGATGGAATGTTCATTGCATCTGGATTTGCAGCAGCTCTACAGTGATCCCCGGCATATTCTTCCATAGCGTTAAAATTATTCATATGAGAAAGGTCATTGGAGCAAGTAGAAATACCAGAGTCCCTAAAATCACTAGGCGGATTGCATATATCGAAGCAGTTCTGCATGTGCATATGATGGTTGTAGTCTGCTTCCGGTTCGTCGAAGCTGATGTCAACTACCGAGTACTTGTGATTCCCTGACGATCTCCGTGGCACGTTTGACCACTGATGATCCGAAAATTCCCCAAATGGAATAGGATTTGAAGCTCGTTTGTCCGGTGTTAGCCCCCGAGGAGGCAACGGTGGTGCATTCGGTGAGCCCACTTTATCTCTCCCAACATGCTTCGGTGGAACCTCTGGACTTTCGATAGGCCCATAACCAGCGGATTTTGGACGAACTGGAATGGGAGGTGCAATAACGCACTCGTCTTCGGGCATTTCTGTAAAAACTAATCCATTTCTGCCCAAAGAGCCATTGTTTACTGATGGATGGGCCACCACACTCTGCTTAGATTCAGCTGGACGAGTGTATATATCGTCTTGCTCGTATACGCCGTATGTGTTACCCAAACTCATCGTTCTCTTTTCAGTAGGAAGCGGAGGAAGCGGTGTGTTCACAATACTTTCTGAATGTTGTCGCTTTAATTTTCCAAGACCGGAGAGACTCTGTTTCAGCTGCGAAAATCTTTCAAGCAATCTACTATGCAACGGTTGCACACCTGCAGGTGCCAATTGTCCATGCAATTTTAGAGCAGTGTCAACGACTTGTATTTGTTCTAATATCAAACACTTTAGCCTTTGCACGTTAGCTTGCTGCTCCTGACCGTGAGGAGACTTTAGGAATTGCTCATTGAAAAAGGCTTCTTGGTATTTGCTGATTCCGCCCATAACATTAGCGTCAATAATTCCTTGCAAGCGCATTGAAAATGGATTGATATTTCGCTTCGGATCAGTGCGATATTGTGCAATCAAATCGACCAATTCTTTTCTAACATTTCCCATTGTTTCACAAGCAAATTCAACAGGTGTTAACTCTTGAACCGACTTAGAGACAATTTCAAACCACCTCAGTATGCCTGGTAAGGGATTCGAAATATCTAAAGTAGTTCTTTCTATCCACAGGCTTTTAAATTCATTGTCTTTGTCAATAGGTCCTTTATATATTGGCCGATCGTGGATAAATTTGGTAACATCGTTCACCTGCACGGATATTTAAATACTATTTTTTACCCAACTATTTAAAGCAATTTTACGAACCTCATAGAATCGTGCAATCTTTTCCGGCACTGGTACCATCGATGTTTTTAAAGGTTGAGGATCCCCGATAGGTCTCACGTTACTAATTTGGATATACTGATCTGGTGCTGATAAGATTGACTTATCCGGAGGAGAATTCTTCGTTAAAATTTGTGCTTGTGGAAATTCAGTTTGCAATCTTTGGGTAAATGCTCCAATTCGCTCGTACTCCAGTCCGCGATATACGAATTGCTTGTTCTAGAATATAACATCATTGAAGCCTATTAAAATACTTTTTAATTCTCTTGTACTTACCCTCACAAAAAGCGGAAATCCCATTCCATAAAAACCCACCCTGAAATACTCAGGCTCCGGTCGGAGCTGAGTTAGGATATTTTGGAAGAACTTTGCCTCCATTATTAAAATTTCGCTTAATTTATTGTAATCAAATCGTTTGGTTTCGTATAAGTTGGCCAATTCTTTGCATAATGGTATTCCCTTCTCCCAGCATTTGCCTTTATCAAAATATTTCAGTATCTGGAATTGGAGCATTAAGCAATAAAAGTATAAATATATTTTTTAAGTAAGAAACTAACCTCGTGATACAGTCTTTCCTTTCGTTGCCATTCAGGATGACCTAAATTATCATTAGGTGCAAAAGCCAATGCTTCTCTATCCCAACTTAGCATATCGGCGTACAATTTCAACGTAAATCCAGCTTCAGTGAAGTTTTCGGCTTGCAAGTGGAGATCATGGAGTTTGTAAATATATCTGTAAAAAATAATTCACGTAAAATATGTTTGCACTGATCTATAAAATAACATTCACTCTTACCTCAAATACATTTCCTTTCTATTTATTTCGCTCTTGTAAAAATTGAGAAGGTTCACTGTGCAGGACATACGCTTATCCCTGTTTTCTTCTCCTTGCATGACGCTGCGGTAATCCAGCAATCTCTCTAGCAATCTAGTCACAGAAGATATAAAAGCTGCGCCGGTTTCTCGCCATGCAGGATCTTCGGATTGCACTTTTTCCAGCAAACTAAATAAAAGAAAATTGTTGGGATCAACTGGCTAGAAGTTTCCAATAATAATATTCGTTTTCAGTGCGTTAAAGGTGTGGTTACTTTTCAAAATCGCTACACCTCCGGCAATATATTTTCGTACTAGGAATATAACAAAAGTTCGATCAGTAATTATGTCTTTCGTAACCCTAACTTTCTGGTTATTCGTATATATGTAAATAAAATAAAGTATTCTAAAACGCCAGGATTTTTTAGGATCGCTTATTTCATGTTCGGTCCTAAGTTGTAAAAACTCGAAGAAAAAAATTCCAACTAAAACGGTAAACTCTTTATGGTTGAAATTACATTTAAATTTTGCAAATTGTGTTTATGAGCGATTTAATACCCCTTAGGTTGGAGTTTTGAAGGTGGTTGTATTAATAATTAGTCAGTTAACACCTTTTGCGCTTTTTCGAAAAATTGTCATTTATCATTGCAGTTTCTTTATCTGAACAAACGACTACAGCTCAAGATTTTAATGGAAGACAAAAAAAATTCCTTGTTGTAAAAACTTAACTATAGTTGTAGATCTGAATTGCTGCTATTGAACGAACTTCTGTTATATCCCCATATAAAATGAGAAAAATCACTACATTAAGTATATGTATAAATTTAAATGTCCTTTTATTTCTTTTAAAGGTCAGTAATTGTTGGTGATGTGCAGAGCAAATATTTCGAAAAAGGCGAATAAAGCATTAACTTACACTAAGCTGAGATGCTCCCTGATATGGTTGTTTATTCATTGAGAATGGAAGCGTGAATGTTTATTTCATATTAGCGCAATGTTTAGCAAAAGTCGAAATGATTTCCACATAAGTTTTACTTACATAGTACTGAAAAGCTCCCGGTACTCGTCGTCACCTTTATTCTCACTTATTAATAAATCAAGTTTATCAATGAGTTCGCTTTCCACCAGCCGGAATGAGCCTCGTGCTGACTGTAGGGACGCATATTCATATTATATCAAAATTTTAGATTAGATTCTTCATTAGATTTAACATTAGATTCTTACCTGTTCGCATTGCATCATGTCATAGAATACGGTTAAAGTTGCCTTTCTTAATGCTGGTTCTGGAACCAACGTTACTTCCAAGAATGGACCCACCATGGATGGAATAAAGTGCAGCTTATGTTCTCCTAACTGCGACCACATACTTAATATTTGAAATCCCATGAGAACACGCATATCGCCATGGGAGTGCAAAATCTTTCGTCGTTTTTGTTCGTGGTATTGCTCCAACTGCAGACAAGGCTGTGTAAGAAAGGCTACAGCCAAACTAAAGTAAGACCACCAAAGCTGAGAATCAAAGGACTGCATTCCCAGAAATCTATAGACTAAGGGTTTGGCAAATTCTTCAAGAGCCTTCCTCATAACATCGTTTGCCGCTAATTTCATCACTAACCAATCGCCAGGGAATACGTGCCAATCTTGGGTAAGAAGCTCCTTGAACACAAGTAGGGTGCGATGTAGGAAATCTTTTAACTCTTTGGTATCTCCGTTTGAGCTGAGTTCATCCCAAAAATGCTTATAGTGGGTTTCGTCCAATAATTGTAGTAATCCTAAAAGCACAGCCACTAATGAGGATAGAATCATTGGGGAGCTTTCCATAATTATGATAATAGTTTGCATGAGTATGTTCAAAATGTTTTTGCAAAGCGAATCCAAATCATGTTGCAGTGTATTCGTAACCTTTTCTTGCTGCTTTTGCTGTAGTTCGTACAGATGGTTAAGAATTTCCGAAAGTATCTCGGCACACAAGCGAAGCTCATCACGACGGACTAAGTGGATTCTTAAGTGTTTACAGGCAACTTGTAAAATAACTGACCTTGATTCTGAAACGAAACATTTTCATTCTTACAATAAATATATAAAATATAAATAAAAAATACCCACCATCATCATGAAAGAGTTGGCCTGAGACTAGATTTTTCACAGCATGTAGTTTCGCCTGTACTAAGGGTTGCTGAGCGTCGCGTGGAACCGAGTCTAAAATATTTCTTGCAAGAACTCCGAGTTCAGAGGCGGGAAGAGTATCTTTGAGTTGTTCAAGCACAACACCAATAGACTGAAGCAAAGCCTCTTGAGTTGGCAAAATAACGTCGTCGTCGCGAGGAGCAGCAAGCATATTGTTAAAAGAGTTAAATAGCCCATACAAATCCTTTCGAAAAGAGTCCTCATATTGTCCTCCAGTTGCACGTGCAAATAATTTCCTTGACTGTATAATTAGTTTAAAAATGTATTCCAGTGAGCCAAAACATTTATCAAATGGATCCGGATGACCTTTCGTTAGATGTATGGCCAAGTGTTGAACAGATGTAATAAGTCCTTTATAAACAAGAGCAGCAGCGAAGTGATTTTCGATATACGCATTCATAACAGGTTTAAAATGTTGAAATTTGCTGCTCTGAAGAAGACTGAATATGCTGACGAGAACGTGAAACACTAATCCTGAGTGGATTGTACTATTTCCTTCTTCATTCGAGAACATAGCAAATAGAGCATCTAAGACGTCTTGTAAAAATTTTACAAGTTCTTCGTCTCGAAGTCTGGCTACACCCTTCAGAGAATCTTCAATTTTTTCAGGATGTGCCCTCCACTGCAAAAGTGAAAGGAGGTCGCTATTTTGAGTTAATTTTGTGGAGCAGAGTAGTGATTTAATAGTGAACGACTCTTTGGAGCTTCGATGGAACAAAGCGCTTTGCTCCACTTGGGCTTGTATATCTTTGGCCTTGTAGGGAAGTTTCAAGTAGTTGGCAGAAATAAGCTTTGTTGAATCTTCACATTTGTATACGAACAGATCATGCAGACCATCAGTTAACGTAGCTCCACTTGGTTCCATTAGTCTTGCAAAACTGAAGCCAAAAAGTTTTGGTTCGGATTTATCTCTTGTCGAACAATGTCGGAATTCAAAACGTACATGAGCTGTGGAAAACTTATCAATTGGTACACTAATTCTAAGCGTTTCATTCCAGCAAGGAGAATTCTGATGGTATAAAATCATCGACTTGTAGCTGTTCTGAGGATCCATTCCAGAGGCACCCCACAAACATTCCGGTAAAATCTTACCAGATGCATCTAAGATAAGCACGGATACTTCGATATTTTTGGCTGTACTTTTTCCTCCCCTTTCAAATTCACCACGTTCAAGAGTTATGAATAAATCATTCCTAACATCACCCGGCATTATAACATCAGGGAAACCCATCTTTCTAGTAATTGTTATTCCTTGGAATAAAAGAGGTTGTTCTTGTTTTGCTTGCACTAATTCACCGTGGAGCAATTTTAACGAGACGACTATCCCATAATTACTTTGCCCTCCTGTATTAAGGGGTGAGAATTTTCCACTAGCCTTTTTAATTATGAGCTCGTGCAATTGATGGAAATCTTTTTCATCGCATTGAAAGATTTTAAAGCTATACTCCTTCTCCTCTGACTCTACTGAGCTATCATACTGACATATTTCCATCAATGGTAGAACTCCCACACCATATGGTCTCTTATATGTTAGATATGAGTTCTGTTTATCTCCTCTCTTAATAGATTCTGGGTGAATGATTTTTCCTACCCTCATCACATTCGCTACTAAATATAAGTCCTCTCCAAGCTCAGCGGCACCTGAGAAGGCAATTGTTTAATTTAAGTTATACGTAAATAAACAGTCGGATTAAAATACATATTCAAAGCACTACAATACTTAAAGTAAAGCAGACAATTTTGAAAGTTTTAAAAATATATTAAAGAATTACTCACCCAAATCAGCAAACGCAGTACAATTACTATGTAATTTTTCAACATAGTTGGAAAATCCATCCTTTGATATTTTAACAAGAAATCGTTCAGATAGTGCTCGCATTCTGGTTGGATAAGCATCATACAGGAAAAAATAAACTTCGGCATCATCTCCAATCCGGTGACCAAAATCTCTCATACAAAAATACAAGTGGTGAGTCAGTACCTTTTTCGATGATTTTCTTCTTAGAGTCCCGCGACTCTTCAATGTGGAAAAGTCACGTTTAAATTTACATAATTTTAAAGCTGGATTGCACCTTACCGATGAAGCTTTAGCGTTTTCGGCACTATTTACATGTACTTGATGCAATGATACAATTCCTACATCATGGGGATTTACTGCAAGCGGTCCAGATCGAGGGACAAGATCAAGACCAAGTTTTCTTTAAAATTAAATGAAAATTAATTGTTTAAGAAGAGGTAAAATGTAGCTTATAGTTATATTTTACTTTTTTAAAGATTACAACGCACAAGTTAACATTTTAATTTCTAATAGAACGAACAAATATTTTATAAGAAATTTTTTATATACATTACATAGGTACATTGTATATATATTATTACCATCTTACTAATCGGCAATTGCTGGCTAGTTATGGAATACCCAAATAACAAAATTTCTCTTACTGAAAGTTGTCTTTAACCAATACGAAACTAGGAAAGTATACCGCAGATAAACTAAATGCTGGAAAATGCGAGAGGAGACAATTTCAACTCATTTACACTAAATGAAGCTGCCCTGAGTTGTAATGATTTGAACAGACCTTCATAGTATAAAAGGTTTATAATTTCAAGCCATATTCAATTGCATTTCGAAGCTAGAAAAAGTGATCGTGTGCCAACCGCCACACATGGCAATATTACGATCAAATAAAAAAAATTGGCAACGTCGCTCTGGTTATTCACCTAAATGATGACGCACGCAAAGTATGCTTGCCGGTTTATAAAATTCTTCAAAGTAAAATAAGAGAAGCTTGAAACCGGCTTGAAACTAGATCAATGTATGTGTTTTGTCCCTGGCCTACAAATGTTTTAAATTTTATGACGTACACCATATGTGTGCAAGGAATGATAGAAGTTAAAATTATCCTTGAGCATGTATGAATATCACCTTTCAGGTGATCTTACCAGTTACCACATATGCATGTGCGAAAGGAAAGAATATTTTAAGAAGAATTCAGTAGCAAAAGTAATACATAGAAGTTCTGGTTACATCTCTCCAGGTATGTACAACACCTGAAACCAGCAAAATTGGCGCATGAAATAGAAAGAGATCTTTAAATTAGAATCACAGGAACTGCTCTTGCATAAAGCATGTTGCATTTTTACCTTTATAAATTTATGGTGCATTTGCAGAAGCTGCAATTGTTCGTACATATGTAGTGGTGTTGTCCAGCAAGTTTTCATCCCTCGCATACAAATAATTACCAAAATGGTATGCCGTGATCTTCGCGGCTCTGCTGTTTGCCTCTGGGTCTGGGCTCTGCAGTCTGTACGCATTCTTCTAAAGTAGAGTCGCGTTCGCTCTTTGCTTAGGCTTGGAAAGGTATTCAGCCAGTTTTGTGTTAGGTGAGCGTTGGCTTTTTCAGTGAAGCAGAAAATCGCATAAAATTTCCCTAAGTATTTTTTCACTTACATAAGCAAAATAAATGAATTTATTCCATAAACAGAGCAATTTTAATCGCTAAGAATAGCAAAGAAAGTCGTCTTGCAACTGTGCTCCTTTGTTTCAGGGTTTTACCCTAGTGAAATTTCACATTTTCTTGGAAACATGACTAAGATCTTCGTAAAAAAAATCATTTTATCTAAACTGTGACCCAAATATCGTGTAACTCAGTGACTTCCGATTGTATAATTAAGACGATTAAAATTAATAAGACTTAAAACCCCAAAAAAAAAAAACATTCGCTATAGACGAGGGTAGAGAATTTACATAAGCGAACAAGTGCTACAAAGCTTTCACGCTTATTTGCTTCACAAGACAAATGTAGCACCAGAGGTGCTAAACCGCACCGCACTCGAAAGGCTGAATTTCTTATCTTTAAAACATACATCTTTTTATTATTCCGCCTTTTTATAAATCAACCCGTTCCATAAAAAAAAGACTTATCACCGTCAACGACTTTATAACTTCTCAAATTCCAGGCAGGGCCGAACGCTGAAAAGTTGGAGCAACGATGGCTGTGTTTGGCATGCTGTCGGCTGTAGCCGGCTTTGTAAAAGTACGATATTTAATAGACAAGGCAATCATAGACAACATGGTGTTCCGGTGCCATTACAGAGTAACTACTGCAATTCTTTTTGTTTGTTGCATTGTTGTCACAGCTAACAACTTAATTGGTAAGTAGCGTTCTTCTCTCTAGACAATAATAAATGTTTCTCGGAGTCCAGACATGCTTTTTCGTCGCGTAGGATTTAATGTTGGATTATTGCGAAATGCAAATTTAAATTTATGTTTTTCTTAATAAATAGCTGGCGGTTTAATCAACTCACGTGGTTTTAGTTATTTCAAATACAAAACTCATATAGCTCAAGGTTTTGTGAGAGTCTTTTAATGTTCAGCGAAATAATTCAATAAGACCGTGAAGAGTTTCTGTGGTGCATGGCATACATGAAAGAAATTAATAAGCAAAACTTTAAATTTTATAATCAATGTACCTTATAATTCTATTACGAATGTACCGATTTTAACTGAAATAACTGAAAATATTGTGGTATATCAGAATAAAAGATAACCAAATTATTAAATCACCATTTTAAAATATTGACTTCGTTGACTTAAGTTTATTTTAAATTTTTGTTTTTGTTTTTTGTCTGTTAATAATTTTCAAATCATTAAGACTAGAGATATTAATCATAAATGCAAAACTTAATCTATCTTCATTTAGAAGAATAAAATCATGAAAAAAATAAGTATAAAAACGCTCTAGCGTACTTTACTACTTGCTAATTGTACAAAAAACAATTATTTCTGCATAAAATTTGATAAACAATAAGAACAAATAAGAAACATTTTCAGAGCTCAAAATTATCAGGGAGAGTCAAAAATAATAGTTTATAAAAATAAATTTCTTTGAGTTCGCTCGTTTCCTTTGAGCTCGGCTTAATTTTTGAATAATTCGACATTGTTATCTTTTATATTGATGTAGAAAGCGGTCTAACAAAAACAACTTTTCATATGTGTCTAGAACAATAATCTTCATTAATTTTCAAAACATTTATACTACACGAGAATAAACGAAATTATTTCTTACAGAAAAAGCCCAAAATTACATTGATTTTAAAGATAATTTCGAGACTTTAATAATAATAAAAAAGAAACCAGCCCAGTTGGTTTTTTATTTTAAGAATAAAGTTACGTTAAGTTATTGAAAAACCCCCACAAACAGTTATCTCTCAAGTTAAGTTAAAATTCTCTCTTCGACTTACATAATGTATTTGTTTTTCGAATTTTAATTTATATGGACTGTCAACTATATTATAAGTAATAACTTCTTTTTTTTTCGACAGGTGACCCAATTTCTTGTATTCATGATGGAGCAATTCCGAACCACGTTATTAACACATTCTGCTGGATTACATACACTTTTACAATTCCCGGTCAGCAGCACAGGCAAATTGGAACAGATGTGGCCAGCCATGGATTAGGCAACGAATATAACCAAGAAAAGAGATATCACAGCTACTATCAGTGGGTTCCGTTCATGCTATTTTTCCAGGTAATGCTAAAGGCGTTTTCTTTAAATACTTAAAATAACTCATATTTATCTGGCCAGGGTTTATTGTTTTACATCCCTCACTGGATATGGAAAAATTGGGAAGATGGTAAAATCCGCATGATCTCCGATGGAATGCGAGGTATTCTAACAGCTCCTATCGAGGAGCGCATCTGTCGACAGAGTAGAATCATTGAATACATCCTGGCCAGTTTACGAACCCACAACGCGTACTCATTTGGATATTTCTTTTGTGAAATGTTAAATTTCGCTAATGTTGTTGGAAACATATTTTTCGTTGATAAATTTCTTGGAGGAGCTTTCATGACATATGGAACAGAAGTTATTAAATTTTCCAACATGAACCAAGAAACCAGATATGATCCTATGATTGAAATATTTCCAAGACTTACAAAATGTACCTTCCGCAAATACGGCCCTGGTGGATCTCCACAGAAACACGATACGCTTTGTGTTTTGGCGCTAAACATACTCAATGAAAAGATTTACATATTTTTGTGGTAAGCTCTCCAATATATAAGCATGAATGCTTTTTAATAGGTTGAATTTTTTTCGCTAGGTTCTGGTTTATTATACTTTCTGTATTTTCTGGACTTGCTATTCTATATTCTGCCATTGTTGTAATGATGCCAACAACACGTGAAACTATTATCAAACGAAGATTCCGTCATGGATCCTCGAAGGAAATTGAACGCCTTGTACGTCGTATTGAGGTAAATTATAAAAGAATTTCTTCCTAATGGTTAACCTAAAATTAACGTATTTTCTGTTATTTTCAGATCGGTGATTTCCTTCTTTTACATCTTCTTGGGCAGAACATCAACATGACATCCTACAGCGAAATGCTGCAGGAATTATGCAATAATCTCGGTGGTAGCACAGGAGGAACACCCTCGGCTCCTTCGACATTGGAGATGCATCCCATATATCCTGAGAAATTTGGCAAAGAAACCGAGACATAGTTTAAAAATGCTGGAACAAATCAGCTAAGACTGTTCGAAGTAAAAGACCACCTTATTTTCACACACTTTTTACAATATTATCATTTTACTTTTAACAAAACGATGCATTCGCAGAACGGAATTTTAAATCTGTTCAATTCCAGCTTTCTTATCGTTTATGTATTTTAAGCCGCATTACAATTTACTCCTACAACCAATATTTCGAAGTGATTTAAGTAAAATATTTTAGGAAATATACTTTATTATAAATTGATATATCTGTATTTCGTTCATTTTATTTACAGCAAATTCTCTCGTGATTATTCATTCAAATTATGAATTGATGCGATTATAAACAAAATTTTACCGCGACTTGTTCACTCAAAATGTGAATTGATACGATCATATCTCTCCGTATCCAATGTTATTCCTTAGAGATCTTTTTTTCTATTAGCTTATTATTTTCTAAAAATATATCTCTATATAAATTCTCACTTTTAGTAAGAATTCGTACTGCATATAGTCCTACAATTCTGGCTTATGCGTATATCAATTCAAAGGCAAAAATGCAGTTCATACGCAAATCAGCAAAAATCCAATCAAGATGATATTGAGATCTTTCAAGACGTCGGATATCCGACCGAGCGAGCATCCGTAGTACTTTTAAATTTCAGGATTGAAAGTTTTAATTTCGTATAGAAAAGAAGTCTAAAGTGCGCTTGGCTTAAAAGGGCACCATTTCGTTTGACAAGGCTAATCGCAACTACCTAATTTGAACCCTTCGTTATTATTTATTTATTATTCTCAGGGATTCGAATGGAGAAATACGAGAAGAGTGACATTTGATCGCTTTTAGTCTCGTATCTCTTAATTGTTTCATAACAATTTGACATAATTTTTTTAAGGATGTATAGTTTTGTGCAATTATTTTTCGCGGATACATTTAACATATACACCTTAGTAAAAGCAAGAGGCGTCAATATTATAAAAAATGTTGGATTATGTTGCATAATAACCTCCAGATAAATATATTCGGAATGGAAACATAACTGTTGACTTATCTATAACAAACAACACCCTCGTCGTAACAGAGTGAAAATGACAACTAACAAATCTTATTTGTATTCCTAAATACATCACTCACTCAGTCCTATTTGCAGTAAATTGTGTTCCATTAAGTATTCATAAACCACAATTTTCATAAAATTGAATCATAAAAGTTCACTTACCGATTTCCCCAATCAATTTTCGATATCACACTCATTTGCAATTCCAAAGTTTGATCTTGTGTCAATGTAGCGCCAAGCAATTCCCTTCTGCTTTCTAATAAGGAAAACATCACCTTTCTCAGCGTCGTATATTTGTAGGTTTCTCGTTCCTAAAGCAATCAAAATGCATAAATTAATCAGTGAATTACGTACAAATATAAAATAGAGCAACTTACCACAAAACAACGCTTCCATATTTCTGACCATTCTCTGAGCACCTGGGTGCATTCTGCTACCACAGGATCAACTTTACTGAGGTCTTTAATATGAATATATGATTTAGGAAAAAGTCCAACAGTCCGAGGTTTCCTGGGGCAAGTACCCCGATACCAATAGTCACATTCTTCTAAAATTTCTACAGAATCACCAACATCCAATGGAAGACCGCATCGGACATCTCCATGCCAATTGTGTATAGCTGTAAAAAAATTAAATATCATTAAAATTTCTGGTACATATTTCAAAAAGTAGGTTTGGGTTTAAAAATACTTAAAAGCGCTCTTGCAAAAACGTATGCAGATTTATATCCATTTAGGTTGAAATGAATGTATTACAATCTTTCGGTCCAATAATGATAAGGTTCTATCTACCCCGATAACTTGAGTTGGCGTCGATTATGTGCCAATTTACATAAATCCTAAAGTGCTACAAATAATTACATAAGTGGAGTAGCAAACGAAACAAAAATCTAACAACTCAAACTGCGCGTCTAATGGAAAAATATATCGTTAACCAATCATAACAAATCTTTTATCAACCAGTGAGCTTAGAAAAAAATATGCTATTTAAAGATTTTTATCAGTGTTTAAAATACAGAAGGTTGAGCCGTAAATTAGTTTAAGATCTCCAAGTTCAAGCAAATTGCATCTTGACTGAGAACAAAGAATATGAATTATCATTTCTTCCCAGAATGAGATTTAAAATGTGCATGCTGATCATGGGTCTCTTCCGCAATAGCTGGTTGACTGGTCGAAGCCGAAAGCTCATAGATAAGATTATTTAACAGTTATTAGCGACTTAAGGTGTTGGATTTCCTCTTCCCATCAAGCTGCTTATGCACCTCTCAGCTTGATTCGATATCAATCCGAACCAGATGCGAGTTGAAGGGCGTACGACAATAAACAAACGATCGATGGCGTGCAGCCGAGAATATTCAAAAATAAAATTCTCTGCAGTCCGAACCGGCGATGGATCTTGAGTCCTACCGCTTTGGGGGATTCGTTTACCTCAGCCCGCAATTAGGTATTCCGTTCACATTAGCAGAAGTGGCTAATATTCCCCAGTCGACGCTACTTCCGTTTGCCTCTTTCCTTGATTCCACCGATACATGGGAGCGGGGGGAGGCCTGATAATATTTTTACGTGTGCCTGTCCAGAGATTTAAATTGATAAAAAAGTGTTAAAGCGTATGTCCCAAGTGGATGTTCCCATATCCTCCAGGGGAGTCAGGGAATCGACCCGTGACGGGTGCGACAATTTAGTAGTATTATTCCCTTTAGGAGTCAATGAATTCAGAGTGTTAATGACTCATCTTCATCATCGCGAATATTTTTAGATGTGCGAAGTGTTGGCGGCGAAATTACTGGCCGAATGACGCTGTAAGTCTCTAGGTAGTCATGGGCTTGGCAAATTAGTTGCACTCAAATATAATCTAAAACCCTCGCTAGTTTAGTTAGATACTGCGGTAGAATCCCAATTTCATCGTTATTCAGTAGCCCGACCAGTTGAGTCAATAGCTTCATTAAGAGTAATCAAAACAAGCACTGCATTTCCGGTCAAACTTTAAGTTAAAAATTTCGAGATTTCGTCCGGCCGTATCTCCCAGAAACCCTGTTAGATACGATACACCACTAGCACAGACGGAGCTAATTTGCATTGAAAGACGGCTTAATAAACAGATAGATGTCAACAAATTTGCAGCGACAGAGTGAAAACACTCCAAGAAATCGCCCCTTGCATTCATTGCGGCCGGGAGGAGACGGCCAATTTACTGTAATCCACATTATCCCAGGCAAAAGCATCTAGCTTCCGCTCTGCGACTGAAAAATTTGGACCGCTCCCGAACCGAAATAGGAACATTTTAAGGACACCACGAGCCACTTCCGCTCTTCGATAGTACTTACCAACTCCATATTTATTGTTCGCTGGTATCCACATTCTCTCGGTTGTAGCAGGGCGACAGCAATCGTATTTAATTCATTTCCACCTTGTTTAGCAACACAACTTATCAAAAATCAATAATTCCATCGAATCCTTCTAATACTTCTTGACAACCCTCGGTAGAAACGTCACTTTCATCGCAAAGCCACCAAACGACGCACGTCCGCTGCACGTACAACTTGACTGAAAAATCCGAAGTCAGTCAAGTGATTGCCAAACCAGGGCCCAAGAACAGTGTGACCGTCTCTTTGGAACAGCAGAGCCTTTGGGTTTAGCATATTTTGGCACTTACCATATGATGATCGTGGGTGTTTTTTTTTTTTTTTCTAAACGACTTTTTCGGCGGATCGGATTACAAAGAGGCGCGAAAAACACTGGAGGCAATGCTCGATGCTTTCATGTGGCACATTCTAAACAAACTTTTTCGTTGCGCATGGGAATAAACTCCAAAGGGGAAAATATGGACCAACATTAAATAATTTAAATGTTGGGCGCTGTAGAAGAAATCGTTTTTATTTCATTTATGAATCATTTTTGTCCATGGGCGCCGGGCACTGAAAAAAAAGTCACAAATTTACCAAAACAAAAAGGAAAATTCACTCATAAATAATTATTCAAAAATAGTTTATTTAGATAAAGGCGACGAATCTCAACCCACAACTAATTAATATATAATACCTATATTACTTAAATTTAATCGGTCGATAATTCGAACTAGCTCTAATTAATTGAAAATTAAAAAAAATCCGAAATTTTCAGTGTCCTGAGGCCTGACTAATAAGTAAAAACTATGATAGTTTGGGATTACTTAAAATTTGTAATAAAACTATAGGATAATCCTTTCAGAACATAAAAATCAATATCTTTTACATAAAAATAAAATATTGTGGAGATTTTTAATTAGAAGACGTAATCGACACTTTATTGGATACTTGACAATATTTTTCGGCACTCAAATCCAAAGAATTCAAGAAAAAAGGAAAATAAAAAAAAATAAAATACCATATTATAAAACCATTTATTACCTTAAACTACCATTAGTCTTGGAGCAATATTCATAGACATAAGTTCTTGGAAAAGTAGCTTGGCAGCATAAGGCAACCTTACTTGAGAGATTTGAGTTTTATTTTTGCATCCCTTACACTCAAAAGTATTATTCCTCAAATTTGCAATTGCTATTAAACCGCAGAAGTTGCAAACATGAATTCTGTACGGATCGGACACTTCAAATAGACGCTCTCTAAGAAACTGTGCAGCTCCGTGAGCAATTTGACAATCACGTTCCATCTCACCGAAACGTAAGCCACCATCCCTAGCCCTACCTTCCATAGGTTGTCGAACAAGAATTTGTACGGGACCTCTAGCACGTGAATGTATTTTGTCGTCTACCATGTGCTTAAGACGTTGGTAATACGTTGGCCCGAGAAATACCTGCTCAAAAGAATATGTCAATATTCAAAGTAATTAAAAATTGGGGAACAACAAACCTGGGCATTAATTTTCCTTCCTGTATGTCCGTTGTACATTACTTCGTTTCCTCTTAAATGATAGCCGTATTCCTGCAAGAATGTTGAAATCTTCTGTACGTTCACAGCATCGTTGAACGGTGTAGCATCACCAATTTCTCCTTTGTTAGATCCAAGTTTCCCTAAGTAGACACAAAACTTTAATGGAAATAATTCAAACTGGAAGAAATAATTTACCTTGTAGGCACTCAATCAAGTGACCAATTGTCATACGAGATGGAATGGCATGAGGATTGATGATGATATCCGGGGTAAGGCCCTCACAGGTGAAGGGCATATCTTCCTGACGGTACTGAATTCCACAAGTACCTTTTTGACCGTGCCGAGAGGCAAACTTATCTCCAATTTGGGGAATACGCACTGATCGTACTCGAATCTTGCAGAACTTGTATCCCTCACTGTTTAGTGTCAACATGACCTGATCAACAATACCAGTTTCAGAATTTCGCAAAAATGTCGAGGCATCTCGTTTTGTGAATCTCTTTGTAGTACCTTCCAACTAAAATATAATTTTCAATATTATAAATGAATACGTAACAGAGATATCAAAAGTTTTCTATAAATACCTCATCATCATTTTCCGGGAGAGTAATTGTTTTCCCAATAACGACATCATCACCTGATACACGAATGCCAGGTGCTATTATACCGTCATCGTCTAGTTTATCATAGTGAGCATTCCTCATTCCCTGGCATGTTTGGCGGTTAGGTTTTTCAAACTGCTCTTCCTGATCGCCAATTCGTTTATTTTCTGCATCTTTGTATGAACGATAAAAGACTGATCGGAAGAATCCGCGTTCAACAGCCGAAGCATTTAGAATGACACTGTCTTCCTATAATATAACAAAATATTAGTTAATTGATGCTTGTTCACAAAAATTACCCGGCATATTTACTTGGTTGTAGCCGGTGTAGCACAAAATAGCTACAATTGAGTTGATTCCAGCTGGTAGTTCTCTGAATCGCAAATACTCCATTGATCTTGTAGTAACAAGAGGCTTCATTGGATAGTACAAAACATGAGCTAGGGTGTCCATTCTGACATGGAAGTTTGTAATGTAAACTCCCATAGCTTGTTTCCCCATAGCACTTTGATAAGTGTTCCTGGGACTCTGATTGTGATCAGGAAATGGAATAATAGAGGCGCAAACGCCAAGTATCATAGCTGGATGAATTTCACAATGCGTATAGGTGGTACAATAGGCATAATCTTTGTCTTGCTTCAAGTCGTATGGAGACATGGCTATCATTACTGTCTCTTCCTCCAAAGTGTCTATGTACTCGACTACTCCGGAGGCAACCAGCACTTGCCAACTGTAGTTATTATAATCCCTTTCTTTTAGCATTTCAATATGGGTTTTCTTAAGGAGCAAATTTCCATTTTCAACAATTAGCAATGGCCTACAAATACGTCCAGCATCTGTGTAAATTCGTATTTCTCTGTCTCTGATATCACGGACCATGGACACTTCAGACACGATAATGTCCATTTGTCTCCTCAACTTCCTCAATGTTGCCATCAGTTGCTCTGGATCGCGATGTATCCCTACCCAGCATCCATTTACGAAAATTTTTGTGGCATCTGCTATAGCTGAAGGTGCAATTTCTTCTAGATTTTCCATGGACCACTCCTCCAAGAACTCCAAGATAGGAGAAGGTTGGGATCCAACCGAAATATAGGCCATAAGAGCCAGATTTTTCACCAGACCGACAGCTGCACCTTCAGGTGTTTCGGCTGGGCATATCATACCCCAAAGTGTGTTGTGTAACTGACGGGGTTTTGCTAATTTACCATCTCTACCAATAGGAGAGTTAACACGGCGAAGATGGGATAATGTAGACGCAAATGTTAGGCGATTCAACACCTAAAATAAGAATTATTTTTAAAATAAAAATAAATAAGGTAAATAAAAATATTCCTAATCTACCTGGGATACTCCAGCACGAGCCTGATGAGCCTTCTTCTGGTCACCCCAATTTCCAGTGGCTAAGGAATACCTCAAACCATCTGTAATAATATTGGTCTTGATAGCCAATTCGAGATTGAAGTCCTTTCCTCTGTCAATGAATTTCTGTGTGTACATCCGAACCTCCTTCATCAAATTTTTAAATAGTCCACGAAAGAGGAAGGCTAAAAGTGGACCAGCCAAATCTAAACGCTTATTGCCATAGTGATCTCGATCGTCAAGCTCGCGTCTACCCAAAGCAGCTAGCAGCAACCTGTGTACCATATAACCCAAGAAGTATGCCTTCTTGGTTTCGCAGAAATCAGAAACGCCTACATGAGGAAGCATTTCTTTCTGCAGAATTTCTTTCGCATATTTTATACGTTTTTCTTTAGTTACACCAGGCCGGGCACCTCTAGCGCCAATGAAATTTAGGGCAACATTTTGCTCTTGAACAACAAATGCTTCATCAAGAGACGGTTTAACCATCTCCATCATTTCTGGATCATCAAAATCATAAATGATGTGTTCCAAAATGTCCCTATCAGCGACGAAACCCAGGGCACGAAATACAATCATAATAGGTATTTCCTGCTTAATGTAGGGCAGGATAGCAATGATACGCTGCCCAATGGCTGATTTTTTAATACTTTGACCTCCCCGCGCCATCATATTTACCCAGAGGGTCGATGTAGGACGTGAGCTGTGTTCGAGACAAGAGCGAATTTCAGACTTGAACGCATACTTTCCGTCTTTCATGCTAAATACGTATACTGTATTTGTTGCCATCTTCTCCTGGGCAATAAGTACTTTTTCTGAACCATTGATAATGAAATAGCCACCTGGATCCAGTGGACATTCATTCAATTCTGTTAAATCACGATCAGTCAGTTGGCTAAGTAAACAGTACGTTGAGCGCAACATAATTGGAATCTTTCCTATAAATGTTTTTTGATGCTGGGTCTCAACAGGATCTTGCCCGTCTACAATTTTTGTTTTCGTGATATCAACATATAAAGGAGCTGAATATGTTAAATTGCGAAGACGCGCCTCATTTGGCATCATGGGACTGGGCGAACCATCTTTCTCCCAATGTGTTGGCTTCGACAAGTAAATCTGGTCGAATTTTAGAAGAAATCGAGGCTGCAAGTTAACGTTAAATAAAAAAATTGAATTTATAAAGCATGATCTCGAAGCACTTGTATTATTTTGCAATATTTCCAATGAATTCTTGGTAAGTGCTTATGGTTCTAGTAATCTTATACATATATATTATCTCAAATGAATATTTACCGGAGTTTCAATTTCTCCAGAGGTGTGCTGTGCCTCTGCTTGTAAATCAATTGCTGGAGAATCTTCAACAATACGCTGGACGGACATCTAATAAAACAGTTATTGGTTGAAAAATGTTACAAGAACGATTTTTGCAAATATTAGGTACCTGAATGAATTCATCAAAACTGTCCAACTGCTGACGCACCAAGCCCTTTTCATCAAAGTAAGCGTTTATTACAATCCAGCACGCTTCCTGCCACAATTCGTGGGAAATCTGTTCAGCATTTTCTTCCTCATAGTTCTCTGAAAATAATAATTATAAAATTATAATTCTAGCATGTTTTGACAGATTCAGCAGGACCAAATTTTAGGAATCCATACTACGCCGTAAATTTAGAGTTACACAATAAACAAAAGCAAGTGCGGTATTAGCTTTCCCAGACTATAATTTCATAATATTAGCTAATTGTTATTATAATAGTACATACAGATAAATCTCTGATATTTGTTATATGCTTTTTGATGCTCAAAGCCTTAATAAAAAGGCCAATAATTGTAAGAGTTTAAAAGTGAAAATCTTAATGGAAATACGGCGCTGTGTAAAAATATGCATCGAACATCGACCGTTTTTGAAACTGGTTGTCTAAAAGTATGTTGATACACTTTAACAATTTAAAATAACGTACCTTCTTCATTATCGTACATCATTTTGATGGTATTTAAGTAAAATTAATCAGCACTTCTTCACCAGATCGGCATGTTACCGCGACAGAAATGCAAATTGCTGTCAATTTGACGTTTTTATGATTTGACTCTATTTAGGGTCAGTTCCGAAGTTTTGAGAGAAGACTTATATTATTTTTAAATATATATTTTAAGTTTTATATTTATTGAACTCGCTTACTAATTGTTGTAATAAAATATTGACGCGTTGGAGAACACTTTAACACTAACAAGTTCATTTATAAAAAAAAAAGAATCACAAACTACGCCCATTTTTCAGCCGTTGCTCAAATATGCACTGCCAGGATAACGCTATTTTTCAATTGTTTCGATTCGACTATTTTTAAGATTGTTAAGGAAAGATTGCGAACCCTCACGATGGATATGTTGACTTTGTGGCAAGTAAGCGTGGAGAACGTACTAAACATGCTTAGGGAACGTGTGGTTGATGTTGGTACTAACAGGAGCAGGCGAATCCAATTAATTTGGGATGGAATAAATGTAGTCGACCAAATATTGGAAATGCAAGAAAGGACGTTCCAAGTATTAGTTGAGATTTCTTACCCATGTAGAACTTATTTAAGTACAACTGATTTATGTAGGTAATGTCTGAAAACCATACGAGAAGACTAGATTCGGAGGTTGGTCTTCCTGATTTTGCTCAAGATTCTGACGATACAGAGACAGGCCTGACTGATGGTGATGCTGCTCAAGATCCTGGAGATTTGGAGGCTGGCCTACCTGATGTTATTGAAATTTCCTGTGATTTGGAATTCGACTTTGACGATATCCCCGAGGAGGAAAAACGCGACTCAGAGGTGTAGAGAACACCTGAACATAATCAAAAGGCAGTTGGAAAGGGAACGGAATAAGATTTTAGAGGATATGTTGTTTGTTATTTGAAATAAAATCTCTTAACTACAAACTTTATGATTTTTCATCCAGGAGTAGCGTAATCTCATATCGAATTTCCAACATCCTATTTATTGTAGGAAAGCATTCACACATAGGCCAATTCAAAGGCGAAATGAATTTTGAATATACATATTGCAATATTTCTATTAAAAGGACAAGCGCTAAAATCATCGTGATCCCTAAAGAATTTTGTATATAGATATGTATATATATTTAGAACACAGTTCCTTCATTTTTAATTATAAATAATTTGGTTTTTTTTTGTCGATTTCTTTAATACTGATGTGTCTCAAGCATTACATTTAAAATTCTTTTTTTTAAATTTAAATATATAATATATTGTATTATGTTTAAAACAATTACATTCAGAGAAAACAAAATAAAAAAAAAACACTTTCCCACTAAATTATTAATTCTAATTGCTGAGCCTGCTTCGCTTCATTGGTGATGTTGTAACTGGTTGTGGTGTCTCTTTTGGTCTCAAGATGTGGCTTTCTGATTTTTTGTACTCCGTCACAATCATGTCCAGTCCTAAATTGGCATCCATAATACAAACCTTAAGAAAGGATAGGTAAAATTATTTTATAAAATGGAATAATGGTAACAATATTAATTCCACTATTAATACCATTTGTGCGGTATGAGTTGAAACATTGCGTTTAATCAATGTTAAGTTTATAAGTAAAAAAATTACCGGGATGTCTGGCCCGCAACATTTATGAACAAGCCAATTCTCATGGAGTTCGTGCAACTCCTGTAAGTACTTCAGTGGCACACAACTCTCCTCTTCACGTGCTCGTTTCCTCATTCTCTCTAAAACGACTTCAGGAGTTGTCCTCAAATATACTAAAAAGAAATATTGTAGAAACAAAATCAAAAAATTAGAAAATGGGAAATCTACCTATTAAATCTGCTCGAATGTTAATAGTTTTGTCAATGAACGCATACCAGTCCTGTAGTATGTTGTACATCCCCTCGTGAATGCTACCGTTTTTGAGCATATTTTGAACGAAGCAATATCTAGAAACATTTACAAATATTTTCAAAGCCACATAATTAATTTAACATTAAAACAAATTCCCAACCTTGAGCTGTACAGTGATCGCTCCATTAATTTAATAGGTTTATCAGTGTAAGTGGTATGTTGTTCGAGCATAGTTAAGGTCACATAGGTCTGAAAAGGCATCGCCCATCTGTAGGGCTCCTTGTACATCATGTCCTGTAAGCACAACAGGATCTTTAGGATTTTGCTCGAAAGCCAAAACGTGTTATTACCAGTAAGTTTACGCCGGAACAATTTCGCCATTTCTCCACCGGCTCCGTCAGCAAGCAGACTTCGTCAAATTTGCGAAAATGATTTAAGAATGTTGTCTTCCCGCTTCCTATATTGCCCTCAATTAAAACCGTGAATGGCTGAGCATTTTCAGCATATCTGGGTAACGTTGCCATGAAGCGTTCTAGAGTAAAATTAAAAATAAACTAACTTTAGGAAAATTAACACATATGTACTAATTCCTTGGATGATCTTCATATAGGGCTTTATTAACTTTATGTGTGCTGACTGAAGCAAAAGGGAGTTCGTTAAGCAAGGATTTAATAAATTAATTAGCAAATAATTGCAAAATACACATATGCAGCTCAAACTTCAATTTCTGATATTGCAATCCGAGATAAAACTGAGGTGATTGCAATTATATGACAGCTGTTCAGAGGCTGGGACGTAAAACTATTATCTTAATACAAAGCGGAATTTAACATCCTACTCTTAAAGCAAAAAATTTAAATTATTCAACCTTTATTGAACAAACCTTTCAGATAAGCAAATAAACTTACATTTTAAGAGTATACTTCGATAAGAACTTAACCAGTTCTATAAAAATAGTAAAATAGCAGGGATGAACCTTTTTCTGTTTTTATTTGATTATAAATAATCGAAATTGTGAATACATATAAAACAAAATTATCATTGAGAAAATTCAATTGTTTTTACCTAATTGATCTGAACGTCGAAATGATTAAACTAAACACATTGTACTTTCATTGTAAACAGGTTATAATTATGTAGTAATGTTTCTTCATTCATTAAGAAACGCTCCTTTAGTGGAGGCAAAAATTAATTAAAGAAATTGAAGAAGTGAGCTAATGTACTTTGAAACAATTTACATACATGGGAATAATTTCTGAGAAACTTAGGAAGAATGTTCTACCGCACTCACGCTTTTAAAACGAAAATATAATCGTAACTGGCAACTGTACTAACCTTTCGTTTGGACGGATAACTATATTACTAAATAATTTCTTTAAAATAATACTGATTTACGAGGACAGGGCAAGCACGCGAGAAACTCTGAAGAATTTCCGCCACACAATAAAATTTAAGCATCTCCCGCGCAAAAAGTGACAATTCCAAAAATATCCAGCTTCATCCAACTTCATGCAAAATCGAACATATGATCGAATTGTCAGTTAACTTTTATAACAAAATTAAAAGCATGCACGCTATGTCTTTTACTTACTCATTTTGCTATTCGGAATATGTCTTTAAAATGCACGAAATTCCAATGAAACGTTAGTTCCTGCAATTTTGAATTCTTTTTAATTCCGTTCCAGTTTAAAGTTTTAAACCTTCAAAGAGACGAAGTTGTGTAAAAGGTGTTTTTCACTTAATCCCCCCAAATTTTTAAACCCACCTATATCACTTCCAATGTGCAATATTGCTGGTTTCAAATTTTAAATAGTTTGACCTGATATTCATTCGTAAATAACAAGTTTTATAGCTTCCAAGTTCCAACCTACTCCTGTCAAAATGACTCTCACTTGGTGACATTTTGTTTGCTGATCCAATTGTATAACAGTTTAAAGCGGCATCTGCAGGAAAACATTTTTAAGTATTGTAACGTATTTAAATTTAATTGTTACTGAAACTTAAACGCTAGTTTTTCACTTTGAATCCACATTTTAAAATAAGTTTCTTAGAACCATTTCGGTGTGAAGCAATATCTTGTCTGAATTATCTTTATTAATAATTATTGACTCTAGGACTTTGACCCTTGAAAATTCACTGAGAGAACTTCTAAAATAACTGAATTGAATTGCCCTTTTTACTGCAAACAAATATAAAATTATTGGTATACTGCTATTGCATTTTTATATTAAAGTACAGACAATCCAAATTTGAAACAATTAACAGAGATGGAAAAGTGTATCAGATGTTTTATAACATAACAAAGAAACTTAAAAATCATCAAATCGAATAATTTTTAAGAACAGAAATTCCCGGACCAATCGACTTAAATATAATTTATTTATTCCGTTAATTGTTATGATGTTCAAAAAATTAAGATAATGATCGCAGAAATTGAATTGAATATCTTTTCAAAGTTTGTTTTATTAAAAAAGAAACACAAAAAAAAAATACGTTGGACATATTTTAATTTAAATGAAATTGTATTCTGAAAACATATCGACGCGGGGCTGGCAGTTTTGGTCTTACAAAGTGACGTAGTTCTGAAGCTAGTGGCGATTTAACTCAAAGATTATCCACAATAAGATGCGACACTCGTGACGTATTCGCTAAAATTTTAGTGACCTTGCCACCGCCACCCAAGCGAGAATTGAGAATTTTGCGAGAAGTAGATAGTAATAAGAAGCTCATGTTAAAGGAAGGGATAAAAAACTTCTCTGAGAGAATCAGGCCCACTTTGTACGCGCCCGCTGGAGCCACTCACAATCAAATTGGTTGAGCCGAAAAGCAAAAACAAAATCTGCGTATCCGTATTTAAGGGCCTCTGTGTGCTACCTGCTTCTTCCCCTTTGCAATTCTGTCATTCCATATCAGAACATTGCAACGGAGGGGACTAACACCATGGCACTGGTGGTGCCGCACGCATACATTCACATTGGTTGAATCCGGAAAACTCCATATAAAAAAAGTGGTCACATTTATTCTGTATAGCGTAAGCGCTGTAGGTGAGCAGTTGGTGGTTGCCTACTTTTGCCTCGTTCGCTCTTATGGGAATTTACCTAAGGAATGGTAGGCAGTATTGCTTTGCTGCCTTATCTAAGGCGAAATTTTATTTTCCCCAAGTTTTCGGAAATGCATATGGGATAGTGGTTTTGCTTAGTATAGGAGTGTCGCATCTTATTGTGGATAATCTTTGATTTAACTGGAAGCGGCCGTCGTTGTGTACGCTGTTTGCTCGTACCGCCGCCTGTTTTACGTGACACACAACCGCAACTTCAGCGTAAAGTCGCTTCGATTCGCGTGTATTCAGCGGGAAAGCGCACTGGCATGGTGTCTTACCTCTGGCTGGAAAGTTTAGTTTTAATAGTCGTTCGAAGTACGGAGTTCGATGCTTGTCGCCCTTGCACAGTTGTAAAAATACAGGAGGATAGTTCTCAAATTTTATTATCGGTTAGTGAATTCCTCAAGTGCGAAGTGAGTGCGAAAGACGTTTTCCGCTCAGGGGTATCCGCTTCAGGTACGTTAGAAAATCGAGATCTTGTCTCGGCAAAAATTACCACACCCTGAAGCACAGTTCGGGAATTTTAAGTGAGGCGCTATACATATCTTGTTCATAGCAGGTGCTACAAAGATTAAAAAAAAAACCCTTTTGTGTAAAAGGGTTGCTAATCGTTGAGCCATTCGGATGCAGCAGCGGCATTATAATTTTGCTCGATTATATCACCGCGGTGTGTGGTGGCTCGTCCCGTCGGAAATTGACTTTGTTTGTCGCAAATTTGTGTCGCTGGAAGCGTTCTTGTGCTGGATTTAGAGTAAATAAAAAGTGAGAAAGCGGCGGGGCCCCCAGGAGCGGATACACAAATAAAAATTAGTCTAGTCTCTGCAGCAGCAAAAATAAAAAAAAAAGTCACATATTTTTCCCGGCAGTATTTCACTTGTATGTTTGTCAATGGGCCAGTAAAGCGGCACTTTGCAATATTATATGTATTGCTGTAAATAAATCTGCGATAAGCAAAACAAGTGAATTTTTCGCAATTTCGGTGTAATTTCAGCAATTTCTGCTGGGCCATGCATTTTGGCCGGACTCTCTAGTGGTAAGAGGTCATGCTGCGATTCAGAGGAACCATTGTGCAAGAGCCCACTGTTGGACGATTTTTTTTTTATTTTTTTTTTGAAGTTCTGTTGGGTGTTGGTGCAAGTCTGAAAATCGAAGACCCCTAAGGTATTTAAGAGACGATTTTACTAATCACGGAATGCAGAGGAAGTACTCAACGCCCCCCCAGCACGGTCTGGATATGCGCACTTCAATGACTACTTCCCGAGGAGTTCCATGTTCTCGGTCTGTATCCTGTATGTAGGTGCCGTGGCAAAGCGAGCCCGAGGCGCTCTTCCAACTTAAAACCCATCAATTGAAACCACGCTCAAACATTTAAGGACTCGATCCATTTCTTCCCCCCCGTGCGTTGCATCCGCCGGTGATGCCCATCGCAGGTTGTACTTACATTTCCTAGACGAGCACCGCTTATGCTCTGACAGTCTAACCTCCAGCTCCGACCTTCTGTGCATGTGTAGCTCCCCAATGCTCCATTCCTTAAATTCTTCAAGTATTTGTGAATAACATAAATTTATAGCGAGAATTGCTCTGGCTGGTGATGTACATGCAGAGGGAAATCTGCTTCAGCAATTGCGAGAGAAACATGTCTACACCGAACCCCGACCAAAAATGCTTCGATTGTTCAGGGGAATGGGCTTCTTTGGATTCCGATCGATTTTTTGTCTTAAAGTAAAAAAAAATGAAATCTTCCGGAACCCGAACCACTGCCGAGGAATGTCCCTGAAAGACGGACTCCCCGCGAGGCAAGCTCCTGACCTGGCTAGTGTCCTGGTCTGAAATGAGGATATTTCTGATGACTTAGGGTTCACCGTATTAAAAGGGGCGATAACATATCTACATATCCGAGAAAAGGTCACTCAAGACGATTCCTTCACTCGAAGTCTTATCTTTCCTCTAGTCGGACATATTCCGGTAGTTCTGCGACCTCCTGTTTGAATTCTATTCTTTGCAGCTAATAATATACGTTCACGATAAGACTCAGAGCAACGCTTTTATGAAGACGAAGGAAAATTTATATATGGGAATAGCTTTAAGAAGCAAATAAAAAGAAGGATGGTGGGTGCACGTTCATAGATTTTTGGCAATGGGACTTCGCCCGTGGGGGTAAATTAGGGCTATTTCTGAAATTATTATAGGATTTCTGTAGCGAATGTTCCAATTTTGTTGTAAGGAATTCATGTTATACATGCTCTTTAATACAGAAGAAAAAGGAATTCTTCGATTCCTTTACCCTCACAGAGAACGTTCACTTTGCATTTATTTGCAATACATCGTCCTGTTTGCGCTGTATATTGACCTCTCATTTTAATTGATTTCTCGAGTTTATTTAATGGAATGCTGCTTCATTTTCTGATATTATATTATAAGACTAATATATCATTAGACTTATATAAAAAATTATAATTATCTCTTAAAAAACTGTGCAGTCGTTATATTCCAACGTTGTAAATATGTTTCCATAGATATGCCATAAACATACACTGATCTTTTTCATTCTCTTTCTTTATCTTTTCTAAGACTTGTTAATTTTTTTTTTAATTTTAGTAAATTATATTTTCACGGAAATTTCGTGAATATGAAATTTTAAAACCTCCATATAAAAACTTGCACTCATCATCATAATCTTAAGTTCCATGAAATTGAAAAATGTTGGAGCCGCTCATATATCTAGGATCGGTCATCTTCAAATTTAGAATTTTAATGTTTAATATTTCATTCGTTGACTTCACCAATGTTATGAATAAAATAGGAGCATATTTTGTTTCATCGTAAGTTGCTCAGGAAGGTTACCTTTATGAGTGAAATTGACTTCATTAAAGGGTCCTGTACCTGCAAAAAAATTCCCGGAAGTATGAAAACATTGTTCTTCGTTATTTCTTTGTGTAAATGACAACAACTTACGATGGGACAAAGTCAAAATAAGAAAGCATTAACCCTTAGCACACAGGGGAACTACAGACGTATAAATGTCCTCTTGCAAGGATGTCTGCTTTTTTTAAGCGCATTGGATGATGTTTAGATCTCTAGCCTGTGTAATCTATACCTATACCCAATTCTTGGCCACAGCCTATCATTAAAAGAAGAATTATTGATTCTATTTAATTTGAAGTATTGGTCTTTTAAATTTCGTCTAGGAAATTTCTGTTTGTAATAGTTAAAGTTGCGCGCTCGTAGAATCCGTCGTCCGTTAAACTTGACTGGTAGCTTGGTTGAAGTTCCTACTTTTTTATGCAACATGAGATGTTGATAGAAATAAATATGTCACAGCTACCAAAACCTCATTTTCTTGTATTATTATTTTTGTTGTTAAATTTGACTTGTCATTGTAATATGCCCGATATAATTTTATTTGAACGTGAGCACTGAACAATTGCTCTTATTATTTTTGTTATTTTTTAATTATACAATGCACAAACATAGGAATTACACGCCGTAAATATCTTTCATACAATTTGTCTTCGTGACCATTTTTTACAAAAAGTACGAGCTTCTCTTGCAAACATTATAAAATTGAAATATACTATTAACATTTAAAAAGCACCATACAACTTGATAGAAATATATTTTTGCTTTTGTTAAAAAATTTATCGGGAGATATATTAAAACGGAAATAAACAATCACTTTTTGAAGTGGTCAAAGAGCAATACTGAACTTCCATAAAACGCTTATTTCGGCCGAATGCTTTCATATTTTTTATCGGCGTGCTTAATAGGTTCCCTGTCACTTAACAATAAATCGGAAATAAATAATAAATTCATGACCGGAAAGTTAGGGTAAATAGTCACGCAATCAATTTTTTCTGATATTAATACATACATATTTAAAGGAAGGAAATTTTTTTAAAAATCACTAAATTATAATTGTAAAGCTCAGATTCGGTCTAGTGGGACTCAAAACGTGGCCAGTTCAAGTTTATTCTGGAGAAGCGCTTTTAAACATTATTTACTTCATATATGTACATGACGCGTATTTGACAACTTTAGATTAAAGGATCGAATCAAAAGTGAATCCAATTGATGAATGATAAAATGACAAAAAAATGTCTCTTTGTGTTCCCAAACGTTTCACTTCGACATTTTTTTGTTTAAATAAAATAACGTTTATAGGCAAAACCAATCCGGCAAAGAAATTAATGCTGCAACAACACGCTTAGCGGCAATTGTGAAATCGATTACTCGATTCGAATTTGTAGCTGTGATTTCGATTCAATCCAGTTAGCTAACTGAAATTCTACTCAATCCGATTTCAATCCAATTTGCGACCACATATGTATGCATATGGGATTGAACCAGGATTCAACCTAGATTCGATCCTGTATGGAACAAGTGTTTTAAAGTATGTAGTTCAAATGTAATATCAAAACTATGAACTGATTATTACATACCCAAATGTTTTAATTAGGATTTGGTGGAGAGACATTCAAGCGATGAAATCCAGGTTGTCAACCTTTTCCATGACAATTTGCAGAGTGTCAACGTTGATGGGCTAAAGTGAACTAGATTACACTATCTGGACTCTAACAAAGTCACTCTATGAGACATTGCGGGAATGCATTAACTTTGTTCTCAGCAAGCATTAGCATAAAGTTTCATGATAGTCTCATGTAGATAGCTTTGTCGGCAATATGAGTGCTACTATCCAGTCGTTGAGACGAAATCGGTGTAGAAAGACCCGCAAAGACGATGCCCCCAATATGCTAACCAAGTAAATAAAGGCGGTCTGAGAGACACTTGGTCCAGGGGATTGCATTCCTTCCTAGCAAGCTCCGTCTTTCGATCTTAAATTCGCAGAACAGCGTCCAATCAATCAATATATTCGCATCTGGTAGGCTATCACGACCCGCGAAGCGAAGCTCTCCCAATTTTGAATATCCAATTGGGTGGCCGCGCGTTCGCTAATTACCATGCCAAGAAATTGGCTGTTTCGATAGCGATTCCATGAATGATCCCGCGTCGAAGGTACAATTACGCAATAATAGGCTCTTGCCACGGCCGCCTCCAGACGAGCGTTAGTATCAATTACACTTATTGGTATTTAGCATCTCGCCTTATATCTGGGTCAAAGTTTTGCTTGCGTCAATTACGTGTTTATATAAATATCGAATACTTGTTAACATTTAGCAAGTGCCGAAATGTCACGTGGTCGTTTTGTTTTCATTGCAGTTTTCAGCTGTGCGAATTGAGGCGGCTGGATCCGCATCCGTTGAGACTTGCTGCCACCGCTGAATGACGTATATTTTAGCAATATTTATGAAAGTGCAATAATAATCAAGTGCTAAGCATAAGATTCGAGGAGCAATTTAGGTGCAACCGTTAAGCACAATAATGTCAAGTGCGTTAAGAAATATTGAGCTGAATTGGTGAATACCGTCGTTAATGGAAGATCAATGCCGTAAAGTGTATAAAACCGATAAAAATTCGCTCGTCGCTAAATACCTAAAAAGACGCTACAGCAGGAGAACGAACTCACGCAGAAGCGCTAAGTTACACTTAATTGGAGAATTTTTTTCGGACCATCGCCTGGAGATTATAAAAAACCGCCAACCTGGAACTAATGGAATTAGAGAACATCGTGGCCAACACGGTCTACCTAAAAGCTAGAGAAGGTAATTTAATGTTTTTACTATTGTTGTGTTGCTAAGTACGTACACGTTTTCGAATTTTGAAATATAATTACGATGCATTCTGAAGGGGTATAAATAATATATATTCAACCAGTAATATTTTCTTACAGTAAATCTTTTGTCTGATTAGTATAACTAGATCCAAAGACTTTTAAAATTTAAACTAGACTAGAACCCTAGGGTCTAGCGTTTTTCATAAAAACGAATTTTACTTTTTAAAACCTAAACCAAACTGAAATTTTCTGGTTTTCGATGTTTATGAATTTGTTATAAAAAACACGGGAGCTCCCAGATATTTTGTTTTCCTCTTTTTTAGCAAGAAGTGCATACTTGTATTTTTAAATTTTTATGTCTGCACACTTGTGCATATTCTTAATTTTCTTCAAATTCGTCCAGAATTTCATACAACTCTAATTTACAATATTAAATCAGTTTAAAAGTTACAAATTAATTAATTAATTAGCATATTAGTTGATGACATGTCGGAACTGTTCCGAATTTAAAAAATAAATATAATACTTACCAAAATATGATTTTCATTTTTCAGTGCTATTTTTCTTGCACAGGTGCTTGAATGTCAGAATTTCAAAAATGATGTTTACTTGTGAAACAAACACGTCCCGTATCACGTGTACTGAAAAAGAACAAAAGAAAGCGCCCTCTATCAAATGGATTTTGTTGCTAAAGTAATAACACATTAAGATAAATGTTTTTTATCTCAAAATCTTTTTTCTCAATCCGAATTGCAGAGCACCATATGTCTATTAGTGCATCGTTTTCGTTTTCAATTGTTCGTATTGTAAGAAAAAACCAAATACTATAAATGTTATGATCTGTTTTAATTGGGTGTCGAATATTAAGCCTATTCGTATATTTATTCTTTATTTTGGGTGTTTTTTAACATAGTTAAAAATAAATTCGATAACAAAATAAATTAGGCGATCAGAGTTCGAAATTCTATATATAGAAGCTAGTTATACTCATTGTGTAAAACTCGAATGAATAGTTATTGACATCAAAATATGCGAACACAAATATAAACAAACATAATCATCTCAACGTACAAATTAAACAGATGGCGCATTATCTTTGGAGAATAAGATTAGTAACTGCGACTCACATTTACTAAATATAAAACGCTAAAAGTAAGTTGCGTTTACAGATCTTTCTTAAATTATTGCGTTGATTATTTTATGTATATTTTAATAAATAGGGTGGCGTAAGGTTTTCTTGTTCAGTTCTTATATTATTTGTTCGTATGTTTTATGCATGCAACAGCACTAAATTTCAAGCAATCCAAACGTTGGAACTGTTGATGGCCACAACAGGAGATAATCGAACACTTGACGCAAAGCAATGACGCACAATGAAACTCTGTACAATTTACCCTATTTGAATAAATTTGAGCGTTTGTTCTCCAACAGGTATTATTTTGGCTCCATACCGTGTGTAAAAGACGGTTGTATATTTAAAAAGCAGTTTAGAGAAACATAGCTCCACTTGCCTTTGTTTTTTATTTTGTAATGATTAAGCGGTAGGTGGAAGAAACAGCAAACTTTTGGCGCTTATTTGCTTGATGGCTTAAAATATCGAATTAAGACGTTAATACAGGTGCGAAGAGTTTTTTATTTTATGTTTTTAAACAGTAGGATTAATTAATGTATCAAACAAGTAAATTTTTGTATAACCTGCCAAGATGTTCAAATTCTGGTTTATGATTAATGGTAGAGTTGCTGGCATGTACCACAATGAACCTTCTTTTGGGAATCAAAATAGCCTTAATAACTAATCAAAGCAGATGTAGTCGAACCAGTGACACTACATAAAGTTTTCAAATTCAATCGTTTGACGTCATTTAAACACGATTTCTATTACATATGCTTTTGTTTTATATTTTTTCTCGGAGCTACACAACCAAAACAATTTTCGTCTCTGTGTTCTGCTCTTGATTTCAATCACATCACGGCCTTAAGCAGTCATTTTGAGCACTGTTGCTGGTCGCTCATGTATATGATTACAATTCTTATTAGTTATGTAATTTAATTTTTTTTTCTCTCTGGCGCCGGGTAGTCGATCGGCTTTACGCTGTTTTGGACGAAATTCGGAATTTGTAATGAATAAGCCGGGCCTGCCTTATTTGGCGCAATTGTGTCATTTTGTGACTTGTTATTGATACCTTATCGGAAAGATAATAATGCCACGCTGACCTGAATTTTTAATCGTTTCAAATTTAGAACCGCCAAGCGTAACCGCGGTGCCCAGGGGAGACGTTCTTTTTGGTTGAATGCGTTGTGTGTCTCGTTTGATTTCACTCCAAAAAAGTAATGAAAATGTTTTATGGATTAAAATAGATTTTCTCTTGTTATGTTTATGCTGGGAACGATTTACAGTTGTTTATTGAAATGTAATTAGAATAGTTCTTGAATTAATTAAGGCGATGAGAGACAGTTAAGTTATTTTATGCAATATACAAATAATGTTTATTTTAACCATTAAATTCGTATTGTTTAATCACAAAAATGACCGTTTTTGTTAGAAATATCGTAAATAGGTATATGTAGGCGTCTTGTATTCCGGGGTGGTAGCTAAGGTTTAAAATAAAAAAATTTAGCTCCTTCACAAGTATTTGCTCATTGCACCAGTAATAAATAAATTACATTTGAGATCAAGTTTTAGAAATTCACTTTGGTTTTAAGAAACTCTTCAATTTTTATTTCATTCCTTTTGTTGACAAAAGAATAAATTATTATTTATATTTATTTTCTAGTAACCAAGTTTTTTCTGCTACTGAAATAGTAATTTTCTTAAAGTTTTGTGGCATTAAGAACATTTTTATAACAGTTCGCTCCATTTCGACTGATTAGATTGGTTTCGCGCTTCGGTTGCTCGGTGTAGCTGCTCTTTCAGCGTCATAGTTTTCAGTCTTTTTCCGGCTGTAAAATACTTCCGCCTAAATTCTGCTTTCATTTCCTCGATATAATAAATTTTCAGTCAGTTTTCAGTGCAAATAACAATTTCTGACTTGTTTCCGATTTTATATCTTAAATTCAATTTTCAGACTATTTTCTAGCCTAACTGACATCTTGATAAATTAAAAATTGGAAAGTGTACATACATAGAATAGTTTGATTTACCCAAAAATGGGTATATCGGATTAGTTATATGATTTTATTTATTAAATGTACATTCAAATTTAATAATATGCCGTTACGTATATAATATTTTATATTAGTAAACAGTTCTGGTACATATGGCATGTTATTTTTCGGAATGTTCGAAAATAATTGAAAGCCAAAAATTATTAAATGTCACAGCTAGAAAAATATTAACTTGTTATGATTCAAAATAATATTATTGGTATCAATCGAATGCCAAGCGAGTAAGACTGGAAACGAAAATTTATTCTTAGCAGAGGGTGTTTATTAAAACTTTTCCTCCTTGTACCAATAAATCCAAATCAATTAAATCAAGAATCGACGCCTGAATATGATAGCTATAAAATTCGCTCGCATAATTTAAACATAGCACGGGAAAGAATTATATGCTTTAATTTCAGATTTCAGCAATACAACTGGATACTTTCTGGCAATGGTTCAAATTTTATAATTGACTCTCTCTACTGCGGTGGTATATTAGAATTCTTTGAGCACTTGGGCGCAATCTGACGACTTTGTTGTATATCAATTTTCGCAGTTCCTGAGACATTTTCCGAGTTTCTTAAGGTTGCATGAATATTATATTGCCTACAGGGGCTGATTACTGCAACATTTTGCAATGATATTTAATAAGAGGAATGATGGCAAATTGCACAGCAGATAATGGGATTTTATGTTTTTGTTCTGCTTTTTTCATGGATTTTCTGTCAGAAGTTTTTATGCTGTTTTTCTATTAAAATGTTAGTGAAAAGATTCGTTTCTAAACTGGAAGCCGATACTTTGATAGCTTTAAAATTCTTAAAGTTATATGGGAGAGTCCTAACGACGGATCTATTAAAGTAGACCCCTGCGGTGCTGTGCTACCCTTTTCCTTTTTATGTCAGTCTTAAAGGAAAGCCAAAACCGAATAAAAAAATCAGCATAGAATTTTGCAAAGTTCGTTGAGTAACCGAAATTGATTTGGGTCTTTAGCTAAAGTGGGTTCATGTCATTCACACCACATTAACCACTGTCGGTTTCAAACTTATATGTATCTATTTATGTCTTATTTACACCAACGAGCACCCGTCGTGGCAAAGTATACATCCGCAAATGAATGACTTTCCCTTTAATCCTTCATCCGTTGAAAGGCTCCGACACGAAAACCGTATCCGTGATTATGTCATAATTGGAACCGTGTCACATCGTGTGTGTCACGGAAACTGTAAATGAATGTACGGATTGTATATTTAGCGCGAATTTCAAGGATTCTCAAGGATAATAGTTTTAGTAGACAAACAATTTCATGCCATACTTCCTTGCTGTATTATTTTGCACTTCATCCCCATCATGTGTTAGAAGTTAATTTGGATATTTTGATTTTTCTAGATTTATTTGGCTTTTGTATGATTGTTGAAGATGAGAGATTAGCTTAATACTTAAGCTCAAAGGAGAATGGGTAATTTGATATGGGACTCGTCGTCATGACTCACGATGTAGGAATCTTAAAGCAAAACGATGAACATTTTTAATTTCACTATTCCGGGTCCGTATTATATTACTGATTATATATACTGATATATTATTATAGTACTTACATATGTTAAATAACGTTTTAATTTTTGAAAAATTTTTTTTTTTAATATATGTATATGCAACATCAAAAATTCGCAAATAGTATACATACTTTCGCTATCTATTTAAAGAAAAATAACGAGAGAAAAAATAATACTTTTTTTGATAAATATAATCTCTAATTTAACGATAGGTATGCATACATACATATATGTATGTACATATGTATAATGCATATACGATAAAAACTGTATATGCGTTTGATCATAATCAAAGTAAAGTGCACTTAAAGGTAGTAATTTTTTGGGGAATTAAAAAGAGAAAAGCACAAAGCACCCACAACTTTTAAGTTTTTATCACATATGACTGTATTAAAATCATTTGTAAAAAGGAATATTCAGCCTAATTATGATCACGCTGATGAAGATAGGTAGTATAAAATAAAGCCATTAAAAAAAATGTCGTTATTTTATTGTTATTATTTTATGGACATCCGTTTGGATTGCTTGTCCATCAATAACACCCAATGTAACTATTTGATTTTTTGTCTCGATATATTTGATTGATTTTTCTCAACTTTTGAGGTGAATGTTGAGAGACTCAACTAGACATTACCCGGCCTTAAACAAAATTCAATTTAAAAACGAATTTTGAAAACCGAAGAATGGTATTTTATCTGATTGAGGTTCGCATCACGTTCTTCCTTCGGAGTTAATTGAATTTGTAAGTAAAATTGGATATACGTATCTACGTATACATACATATTTACATACATATTTAGTATCAAAAATGTTTTCTAAGACCAATTCAGCTATAATTGTTTAAGTTTTGCATTTCTTTTCTAAAACTTATAGGTTTTATAGTACAATTCAAAAGCTCCCATTGAAATCAAAGTGAAAATATTTGCAATTAAAATTTGCGCTCTGTATGTAAATTCGCATTTAATTTTCCGGCAATTTGAAATGAATCGATCTCGCATCGCATGCAATAATTGAATTTTCTTCACCGGCGCGTCGGCGTCCTTCTGGATCATGAGCATAAACAATGCAAATTATGGTGAAATGCAGCGTTTGATTTCATTATCGAGTAATATTCAGCGATGAAATTAAACCTAATCATTAAATTCCACCTAATGCGTCTTCTATGCGCACTTTCCATTTATGACGTTGGTATAATTGATTTAATGAATGTACTTATCACAAAATTAGTGTCACGATAAGTGTGGCAATGTTATAAATTAAATGTTTACTAAACTGATTTATAAGATGATTGCTGCAAAGCAGATTTTTTATTTTTCGACCTGCCTGAATGCGTGACACACTGTTGAAATGGCTGTTGGCATTTGCTCCATTGATATCTGTTCCTCAACTCTAATTTATGGCGTGTATTCCGTGCGGTCCACTCGGTTATTAAAGTTAGCACCAACAACGGCTAGATCTGTAAGCCCAGACAACGAGGTAATTTACGAGTCAAAAGCAAAGTGGCCGTAAATCGACGTAGGCTGTGTATCGCACAGAGTCGTGGGATCATTCACTTCAAATCCAAGGAGCATTTAATTCGCATTTTCTTCAGCTGAATTACTGCAATTGGTTTGCGCAACAGAAGAAAAAAATATATATAAAGGCACTATTTTGACGCACATAAATTATTCATATGTTGTCACACTTTTCCCCTTTAGAAATTGGCACAGAATTTCCACATTTCTATCAAAAGAAGTGTATGAAAAGAGGTTTTAGGTTGAATTTAAATTTTTTACTTTTATCTAAGCCTTCCGTATGCTTTAATATATGTACATATGTATATGATTAAAAATAAAGCATTTTTACTATTTACGAAATAATTTTCTGAAGTTAGTTTGATAATGAGTTTCTGTGTAATTTTAGTATACGTACATTGACTTCTTCAAACATGTTTAAACAAGTGTCTTTCAAGTCGGTCTACGGCCTAACTGGCCTCACTATAATAAGCAATATATTAGGCCTTATTTAAATACATTTATTCGTTTCAAAAATTATTTACTAATCTATCAATTTTTTTTTTCTTAAATACAGATAGAAGAAGTTCATTTCCATTATATTACAATTTGTTTACAATAAATAAAACTAAACGATTTTGCTGTTGATCCAATTTGATTCAAGTTTAATTAAGCTTTGATGAGAATTATCGCCGGTTTCACATTGTATTAATATTATATTATAAATAATTGTTAATTTAGACAATGCTAATTATTATTTGCCATTTTTTAGTATATGTTAAAAAGTGTCTTTATACATTCTCTTTAAAGTTCAACATTTATAAAAATATGTGGAGCGGTTTGAAAAGTGCCTGGTGTCATTTTGACACAGATTTTGTTACATTTAGGGGATCTTAAATGTTAAATATTGCTGGAAAAATGTAGCAAATATAGCGTAAAGTATGAAATTAATATCTAATTGAAAAATTTGAAATACATAATGGCTCTTAAAATATCTTCGAGCCATCGATTCTTTGTAAAGAATACGATATCAGTACAGGTTAACATCTCCGGTTATCTTTTTATAAGATTTAATCCCGCATACATTTATTAAAATTCGAAAGACGCTCTGATCTAGGCAGTTAATCTAATCTTGGCGTAGCTATTTTTATTGGGGTGATAAATAATAGCAGCTAGCAAGGTTAACCTATTTATTTTCCTCGACATTTTTACCCTAATAAACACTTACGTTACTGAAGCTAATGACGCATTTACCTATATTTCAGATAAAATGGTAGTTAACACCGTAAAAATGTAGCAAACCCAAAAATTGCAGAATTATCTAGACAATGAAAAACAAGTAACAGAGATACCAAGTTCTTACGTTGCCTTTGATTTTTATTCCTTCTGCGTAAATTGGCAGGTCATTAATCATTTTTTCATAGGAATTTTTCTTTGATAAAATCAATGAGAAACATTGCATTGATAGCTAAACGATAAATCAACGGAAATATTGACTGATGGATTTGTATGTAATTGGAGGTTCGTTAATTATTGTTGGAGTTGAGTTTAGGCTCTCATATGCATGTTAATTTTGTATTGCATTTTTTGAGCGGAGTAGTTATTTTATTCTGGTTAAAAAAAGCTGAGTTGAAAAAACACAAACAAACCAAACAAATAGTTTATTTTCAGGGTAAAATGCAAATTTAGTTAACTAAGAATTAGAATCTTTTTTATTACTAAAAAATAAAACTAGGAAAAATAGTAAACCGCATGAGTATGAATAATATAAACTTTTCCAGGTGGGTTAAAAAAATATCCCTTTATTAATAAAAGACGTGAATTTTGCAATCTAACCCTGCTAACCCCAAAGTGTTAAGCTATAAGCTAAAAACGGTTTTGGTTTAACTAAACGTGAGATTTAAGTTCGTTTTCTAAAATTGAATTTCAGATCTCATGTTTAATTCCTATTTCTACTTTTGTAATACATTTTCGTTAATATGTATGAAGCTACAGAAACTAAATAAACTACTCATGCCTACCACTTATAAGGTAAATTATTACCTTCCCTACCCATTTTCACTAATATTTATGTTTTTGCATTTCCTATATTTCTGATTAGTTATTAGGAAATAAAGCATTTTAATTTCAATATAAAATGTTGGTTCTCTTAAAAGATGGCAAATTTTTATATTTACCTACAAGGTAATGATATGACTTTATTTTACAGCCAGTCATTATTTCAATGAATCAATCAAAACATTTGATTGCTATTAAAGCGTGATTGAATAACTTTTATTGTTTCCATACATTGGTTACTAATGATTTATCAATGTGATATTTTGTCGCATTTATTTTAATAACTTTATGTACATAAAGATTATTTAAAAGCAAACTAACATTGGCTGTTCGAGCAATGCAAGCGTCGTTTTGAATAATTTTATTTTGCTAACGCACCATTTTAATTTGTTTACGGCAGGTGCAACTTGTCAATAAAATTGGGATAAAAACAACCCCAAAAACAATAATAAATTTATTTATAAGCTTTTATTGAAAATTTTGAATACGCAATTATTTTCTGGCCAATGACCGAAATTTAATGAAAAGATAAAAGGATAAAAAGTTTGAGCGGTGCAGTGTTGTTTTAGGCGGTTAGTAAAATTTTAAAATTCCTATTAATAGCGCAGGTAGCATTCATTTAAAACGCGTCATATAGTCAACGCTGTATGTTTCAATGTTCTGAGTGGGTAAACAAGTCAAAATGCTAAATTCAAATAAATAATTTTGAAATTAGTTGAATAAAGCGGCTGCAAAGCAAAGGCCTGAGCCATTTGAGCGCAATTATTTGCTAAAACAACATTCACACTTGATTTCGCATGATCCCACACCTCACAATTAAGTATTTGCAATTTCCATATGCGAACGAGCTCAAATAGGCGGATACAATTTAAGTACAGAGGAATTAACTATAAATCCCGGAGTTCATTTGGGATGTGGGACTTTTCCTGATGCTGCCCACCGTGTGTCCAATTTCCATTTACGAAACGCACACTCACCTCAGATTTGTTAACATACATATGTCATCAAGTTGAAAACATTGTCGTCACATTCTAAGATAAATAGAATGGGCAAACTGGACACAGATAAATCTATAAATTGACATAATTGTGTGCACCACGTCTGTCTACACAATTTAATTGTCAGCGACGAAAAGCTCTGAATCGATTACATTTATGGTGCCACGAATGTTTAGCGTACTAATGGCTACCTTCTCGGCACCTGGGCATTTTTTTCGCACTATCTGATTTTCATGAGTGTACAGTTCATCTACCTGAAACTTAGAATTCAGAGGTTAATTGATGTCGATGCGTATCTGCAGTGAAGGATGAAGGCTGCCGCTTTGATTTATTAATATTTCTGCGTTAATTTATCACTCTAGTGCATAAGTTTACACTAATTTCGACAAGCCACTTAAAAAAATATAGTTTTTCATTTTAAGTGCTTATAATTAGAAACGAGATGGCATGAATTATATCTATTTTTATTTTTGTTTAGACAATTTATTCAAATATCTCAATGCATTTTTACTTCTTTTTTCAGGAGGTTCTGATAGCAATAAAGGAAAAAGTAAAAAATGGAGAAAGATTTTACAATTTCCACACATATCTCAATGTATACTCCTCAAAGACAAAATAGGTAAGACTCTTAAATATTGATTTTAAAAGCTAATATACAACGTTTCTCTTTGGTGGCTAAATGTAGACGTTTGTTCGTATTATTTATTTAAGAGCATTATATATGTATGTAATAGAGTTTATACATTTGTTGTCATGCACTCTGTATTTTATAGAGTCTTCTTGTAATGAAACATTTTGTATTATTTATTATTTTCACTGAGGAAGAAGTCTTCCAAATTTAATTTTTATATAACTTTTAAAATAAATTTTTATTGATTTCTTTTGTCCATTATTCACAGATGTAAGCTATGGTTATGTGGTAGATCAACAACCTATTGGCCGAATACTATTCAGACAGTTTTGTGAAAGCAAAAGGCCTATTTACTATAGATATATTTCGTTCCTAGATCAAGTTCAAAGGTAATCATATGCTATTTAATGTGCCTCAAAATAACTTTGCATCTTACAGATATGAAGTTGAGTACGACGAGAACCGCCTTAGAATAGGAAAGGAAATTGGTAGGAGATTTCTCAATATTCACACAAACGACGACGAGCCTGAAAGTGATAATCACAAGCTAGATAATATTGCCTCTCTCGATAATGGGAACGACATTAATCAGGATGAGGACCATGGAAAGGATAAGGGTGGGGGACAGGACGGAAGTAATGTTGTCGTCGGGGGAAATTGCATCGAGATTAATGACGACACAACTAAAGAAGCTAAGACAAAAGCTCCGCACATATTAAACAATGGCAACGAATTAGTACTCGACGTATTAAACGATGACCTTATCGCGAAGGTTCGAGATAAAATAACGCGTATGTATACCTTACGAACAATAATCTCGCATATCCTATTACATATGTAATAAATTAATGGTCATGTGCTCGAGCTTATCAAGTAATCCTTTATTTCAGTTGGTAGCAAAGAGCTATTTGAGGCTTGCATGATTGCGGTAAAATCATTTCTGGCTGGTGAACCATTTAGAGAATTCGAGACATCAATGTATTTTCACAGGTGATTGATAATTCTAGTCTTATTGTAATAATTTTTTATAGTAAAAAGTTGTTTAACAACGATTTATCATAAAAATTATTAATTATTGTAAAAAAACTGCTAGTCAAAAACAATCACAATCGTACATAGTTGCATTTACATATATGTTAGCTTCAAATCAGTAACACCCTGAAAATATGCTTAGCATGTATTAAAATAAAATCCAAATAAGGTATTTATAGAAGTTGAGAGACGCCATAAAAATTATGAAATCAATGATTCGCCTAATGGGGATAAAATATGCGAGAATTCTTTTTAATGATTTGCGTCACAAAGTAAAGCTTTTTCAAAAAATTTGAATACATTGATGAAGAAATTGTTATTTGCTGAATCAACAATATGTTATATGAATGTTTTATAAGTCATAATTATTGCTTTGAGATTTTTTTCGGAATTACGTACATATGTTAATAGTAGAAGAACAAACTATATACAATACATCCGTTTAATCGAATATCTATTGAATCTTTTGATAAATTTGTGATAAGTAACATATGTAAAATCCAGGAAGGGCCATTTGTAGCATATACGAACTTTTAATATCATATTTAATAATAAATTCTACCGCGCATATTTTGCAAAATATAAATGTAACATTCGTTCGATCGGCGTTAAGTAGTAAGAGGAGTAATAATAATAATGACACTATTAAGTCTAGAGAGCTGAAGAATTTCCCTTATTATTAGTAATTAAAGGAAGTAGAATAATAAATTATTGTTACTTTTTTTAGATATTTGCAGTGGAAATGGCTCGAAGCACAACAAATTACATATAAAACGTTTAGAATGTATCGTGTTCTAGGAAAAGGCGGCTTTGGTGAAGTGTGTGCATGTCAGGTACAGAGCAATTTTCATTTAAAATTCGGTGGTATTTATAAAAAAAATGTTTCAGGTACGTGCAACAGGAAAAATGTATGCATGCAAGAAGTTGGAAAAAAAGCGAATAAAGAAGAGGAAGGGAGAGTCCATGGTTCTTATAGAGAAGCAAATTTTACAGAAAATCAATTCTCGTTTTGTGGTTAATTTAGCATATGCATATGAGACGAAGGACGCCTTATGTCTGGTTCTCACAATAATGAATGGTACGGATGTTAAAAGCTGGTCAATTCATTCTTGAATGCTTAATTCCCTAATAGGTGGTGATTTGAAGTTCCACATATATAACATGGGTGGTGAACCAGGATTCGAATTGGTCAGAGCAAGGTTTTATGCGGCTGAAGTTGTATGTGGACTGGGCCATTTACATCAACAGGGCATTGTATACAGGGATTGTAAACCAGAGAATATTCTACTTGATGACCATGGTCATGTCCGGATATCGGATTTAGGTTTAGCTGTGGAAATTCCAGAGGGTGAAACGGTAAGGGGGCGTGTCGGAACCGTTGGTAAGTTAGAAAATTATTTATCCTACCATTTGAATTGCTGAATCGTATTTCTTTATAGGATATATGGCTCCTGAGGTAATCGATAACGAAAAATACTCATTTTCTCCTGACTGGTTTAGTTTTGGATGTTTACTGTATGAGATGATTGAGGGTCAGGCTCCATTCCGTATGAGAAAGGAAAAAGTGAAAAGGGAAGAAGTTGATAGACGTGTTAAGGTATAAAGAAGAAAAGTTGATAATTCAGACTATTATTGGTACTTTTATGAATTTCAGGAGGACCTAGAAAAGTATTCTTTAAAATTTAGTGATGAAGCCAAATCGTTGTGCCAACAGCTTTTAGCTAAATCTGTAAAATTACGCTTAGGATGCAGAAATGGCCGCTATGGAGCACGAGAAGTTAAGTTACATCCATTTTTTAATTGTATCAATTGGAAGCGGCTTGAAGCTGGAATGGTGGATCCCCCATTTGTCCCGGATGTAAGAAAAATATGATTAGTAAATTTATCAAAACATAATGGTTTATAATTTAGCCTCACGCGGTTTATGCCAAAGATGTATTAGATATTGAACAATTTTCTACAGTTAAGGGTGTCAACATCGATGATTCCGATTCTAATTTTTACTCCAAGTTTAATACGGGCTCTGTTTCGATATCGTGGCAGAATGAAATGATTGAAACTGAGTGCTTTCGCGAGCTTAATGTGTTTGGTCCAGATGACTGCCCTACACCCGATCTACTTATCAATGCAACCCCTGTTGTGGAAAAACCTGGTTGTTTTCCATTTAGGCGGAAGGTAACTTATCAATGCAATTCAATACAAATTTAGTTTCAAATTCATCTGTAGGATTTATGTGTTTTCCTTTAGAAGAAGCAGCCGGCAAGGACGAGGCCCATACCCATTCCTGAACATTTATTAACTAGTCACAGTGTTCCCTCAACGCCAGCAGAAAGCTGATAGATTTAATTAAAATAAATTATTTTGTAATTTTAGAAACATAACTATTTAATTAACAACAAAAGAGCAAACATAAGACTTAATTACAACACAAAGCATTAGTCATGTCAGGCACTGCCGACGCGAGCTCGGCGTGATTTAATTACGGGCGTACTAAATGTACTTCTATTTTAGGAATTCTAGTTTATTCCAAAGGTTTGGAATAACCCGTATTTAAATCCCTTAAAATATTTTATCATTCTGTCGAGTGAAAGTGGATTTAAAATGTTCGCACAACTTTTCTTACATAATTGTATTCCTTGATTTGCTTTACCTCTTAGATGATTTTATGCAGACAATCTTGGAAAAGGTTTCAGTTTTAAAATTTGTAACAAAACTCATTTAGTATATACCTTTTTTTATACATGAACTCTTTATTATCTTCGGCTCAAATCAAGGATAAACAAAAGTACTGATAACAAGTGGATGAATTTACTTGTTTAAGTTTAACTTGTTGGATGAATAATATCCAGTTTACTTAATGTTTGTAATATACATAAGCAGTTAGCTGCGCACAAAATAAACAAATATTCATTCTGCAGTTTTACACTTAAATACTCTTGCTGCGTAACTACATATGTGTGATTTTATGGAAATCTAAAGGATTCAATTGCATTTAGTTATCACTCATTTACAAATTTTATAAATCCTTGCTTTGATCGAAGGTGCAAAGCTTTAAATTTGAATTTATTCGTGAGCTGTTTGATGCCGTATATACATATATTTCGAAATCCCAGCCTTTGACAGTATTATCTTAATAATACAAGACTGAAAGATGGGCAATTATAAAAATGACCATCCCTAGGTACAGGATTATAAAACGTGCATATATTATATGTTTTCTTACTTTTGAATAAGATCTATTAATTAAAACTATATTCAGTACAAATACGTTAAATTCTTCAATAAATCAACAATGTTTTGAAACAAGGTGTTGTTGTTGCTATCTTCTGCTGATTGTATTTATGGCTAATCTGCTGCGAAAACTGCATTCTAATGTAAGAAAATTTACAAGAAAAGCACGAATAAAACTACTTGCTGTGGCTGTCTTCAACTTAAGCATATCTGGAAATGATTTGTAAATAAAATTTGATTTGCAAAGAATTGTCGTTCCTAATTTCGTTAATATACCTTCAATCAATAAAAATGTTAATAATCGTACACAACCAAATCTTACCTTATAATAAGAAAATAATAAAAAAATTATAATTAATTATTGCACACATACACAATAAGTGAAAAAACAAGTTGCAAAATAGTGTCTAATAAACACAGTTTTGAGAATGTAATTTCTGGAGAAGAATGAAATATTTAATATTAATGGCTCACTTCACATCTTAATGTTTTCTACAGAATTGAATTCCAAAATGGTACTACATATATTACAAATTTTGGGAAAATTCGCACAATAAACGTAGGTAAATGATTTTGAAGTTTTCAATCCCGAGGCATAATTTATGTATATCTACCGTAAAATATGAAGAATTATTTTATTATTATTATTAATTTTTTTGGAAATTCAACAAATAATAGAGCCTATTATAAAAATAATTCAAGATTTGCTGCAACACACTGTTGTACACAAAAGTAAGATATCAACGAGTAACATTACCCGAAAAGGGTTAATTAAAGTATTCTATGTATAAAGTATGCTGGTAATATTAATGTTGTCTGTTTTATTTGTAGAGGTTTTTTGAAGAACAAAACATTCTAAAATCGCATATGTAGCTTATCTTTTGGATTATAATGGTATTTCGCGTTGTATTTATAGTACTCAAGGAATGCTTCCCTTGTTTTCGATATTTTCGTTATTTTCAGTTAAACATAAATTCTTCAGTCGTGTTTTTTATCTCGATTAACATTTCCCAAAAACCATATATTAATCAAAGTGGTCTAACTGTGCCCCGAGAGTTCCGTAAATAAAACCTTCACATCCTGTTTAGTTTCGTTATATAAATCAAGGACAAATATAATTTTTCATGTCATTTATATAGTTTTTGAAAATAAAAGAAGACTTTTATAGGAAGCTTTTTTCTTAGATTCTTTTGTGTAAACTCTATGATGCCTATTCTTCACTTTCTTCACGTTTTTTCAATAGAAAAAAAATGTTATTAAAACTTTTATATCATAGCATGTCCATTCAGCTACAAAAAAAACGGTGGTTTGAAAAGTTTCTTGTTTCAATTTGACCCTCATATGGGCTAATAGGTTTTATATGGAGGTTTGCGCTCAGAGTGTTCTTGGGCGTAAAAATATAAACGATGAAAATTAATGTTTCTCAAATGAATGTAAAACCTCACTGTTTGTGGTAGCATTAATTGTTCCTTTAGGGGATTTTTCCAAAGGTATTCCAAACAATGAAAAAACGCTAAACAAAGAAAATCATAAAAATAGAATGAAATGGGGCTTCTTTTCAACAAATATGTATACGAATTTATTTGTATTTTATTGTGAAACACACATCCCAGGCGATATTTGTTCGCGAACGCTGTTTACAAAAATACAATACTTACATTTAATTTTGTCACACATTTTTAGAAAACAGCTAAAAAATCACACAACTAATATCTCAAGGTGAATTTAAGTTTCCGAATAAAATTAAGTGTAGTTCAATTCGAACAACCTATTTAGGGCGGAAAAAAGTGCCAAGTGCAAGTGCGGTTGGAAGTGTTAGGTAGTGTTCACCTGCAAGTGCAGGTGAATTCGAAAACGGCCTTAGACTAATAATGGATGCTAAGTGAACGAACCGATAAATGTAGGAATATTTCCATGCCAATTATGAATATAACTTATTAATAACTTCGATTCTCATTTCATAACTCATAAGCTTTAAAAATATTTCCTTATGGTATGGTGCAAATTTGGTTGTAAAAATGTCTCCTACATTTTTTATAAATATAAAACCGAGAAGAAAAGAATTAAATCTGTTTGCGCATTAAAATTAGGATGCGCTTTTGCTTTCAGAACTTCTCCCTTTTTAATATTATTTTTAGATAGCTCGCACAGTTTCGTTATAAATAATAATTTTGAAGAATCGTTCGTGTAAGATGCAATTTTCTAAGAGAAATCACAAAGCACTTTTCAAATATACGCTAGTTTGTATTCATTTATTACGCAAAGCAACGAATACTTTATTTTCCGATAACATGGAATTTATCTTTTTTTTTATTCGTTCGAATTTGCAATGCACAAAACATAAATACATACAATGAAAATAAAAACAGTGTTGATCGCAAAGCAATCAAAGTATCTGCTTAAGCATAACGAGCAACATCAATTTCTCTCCCCGGTAGTCCACAGTTTAAAAAAAAGACGTACAAATCTTAGTTCGCTGCCTTCCCAACGATTCTTACATGAATGTTAAATATGCTAGTAATTTACGTTGAGTACTAAATTCTTTAAAATTTCTTGTATTTTTTCGTTATTTGGGAACAAACACTTTGCTTACATATGCGACGAGGAAAATTGAATCTATTTAAATAAAATATCCACTTTAAATAAGAAAAATAAAATTGATAAATCTTTAATATGAGTTTTTTTCACTGCCATATTGCTTTTGTTTTTAATATCAGTGATTCTTTGTAGTATGTATTTTAAAAATATTATGTATCGAACAGTTTTTAATAAGTATTCATCATCAAGGAACTTTTACGTAAGTCGAATCAGACAGCTCACAGTTTGCCGACAAATTAATTTACGAAAGTAAAACAACTGTAGAAATAAGTGCAGATCAAATAAACTGATTAAGGTAGCACAATTACGTTTTTTTAAAGAAACATAATAGTCGTAATAAATTTCTTTTGTGATTTAAACGTTTATCAATAAGCACATTTTTGTAGACGAATGTAAACGAACGAAAATATAACAGAAATAATAATTCTTAGTAAAGTCACACCTTTGTTGTTATTAACCTTTTTTATGTCCTAATTGAGAACCTAGTTATTTCTACACCACATAACTGATCGATTTTTTTTTACTTGAAAGACCGATAGACAACGGTTATTCTGTGTCACTTTTGATAAAAGATTTAATAAAACAAATGTACGGTCTTAAAAAATAAAAGGTTCCCGGCTTAGCAAAAAATGGTTGTCTCATTAACCGATTTCTTAATTTCGGGAAACTTTAAAAGGCGTATTAAGATTTATTGAAGGCAATTGTGATTTTCAAAATTTGTTTCATGCAATTTATGGTTTTTTTTGTATACACGAGAGCAGACGCCTTCACAGCAAAATTAAGTCATTCGCGGACACAGACATAGAGTTGCAGTCAGTGGATCTTAAAAGATATCCAAACAAAATCGTCTTGAGCGTTAAATGCGGCGCGTGGTCTTGATCTTGGAGTTGGCTTGTCCGCCCTTGAATATGACTCAGATTCAAGATTTACGATTGCATCGCAATGACTAAAACAAATTATCTTTGGCGACTGTTGAGGTGGCTCTAACGATCATTGCAAATGTTATTTGAGACATTCGGTGATATCTCTGTTGGATAACTAATAAAAATTATTCTGTAGATATTTTGCAGGCTGAAAAAGTCGTGATCGTCTGCGGCTATCACTTGACACCCTTGAGGCTGGAATCTGGATAAATGTTAATAAATTATGTTACGTAAACCCCTGTCCCAGAGGGATATTGGACTTGGACAGATGGCAAGCCCATAAAACTGATCTTTTGATATCAAGCGGTCAGCACGATCAGCTTTCCCCGCATGTTGAAGACATTCATTCATTCGGTCGTCTTTTTCGCTGCTGGAAGATCTGTTCGATGAAATTGTAATCGGTTAGCTGTCTGTATTCTGTAAACATCTATATAATGGAGACTGAGCCGTAATAAATTATCCATTGCCTTGGTGACAAAAGTGTCTCACAAACAAATTAGGCAAATCGTTGCGCTAAAGGCGATAGTAATAAAGACCTGACGGGCACATATGTGAGAGCCGGCGACGATGATGTCAGGACACGCCTCTCTTGACTTCCTTATATGCATTTGTACTATAAATCTATGCTTCAATTATTCTAGCGAACAGATCTTCAGACTCCAGGTCCGAGTAGCGGGCGCATACGCGATTTTGAATTGATTGGTGCCAGAATCGAAGACCACCTCGACGCGATTGTGCGAACCTTTTAACATTCTGCAATTAGTTAGTGACCCACTTCGTGTGAGGCAGATAATTAATATTAACGAAATGGAGGCGAATATAATGTTTAAGTGCTTAGTGATTTTAATTTGTTTTACGATCGCGACATGTGTTCATAGATCTTTGGAGGAAGCGAGAAATGAACGAGAACAATTAGTTAAAAAATATATTAAGACACTAAAAAAGGAGGAAGGTGCTATAAGGCTGGTTGGTGGTGATAACGAGTATGAAGGTGAATTTAATTGTTTTTTCCATCTCCATAATTGTAAACATTTTGAATCGATATATGTACAGTTTTAAAAAAGAATTGAATTTAAAACGTTGAAGATCACATCGAAAAATTTTTAATAAACGTTTTGTTTTATAAATTCAAATTAATTATCAATATTTAAAATATTTGTGCAAATTGACATTAAAATGGAAATGAAAATTCTGTTATTTTGTGAATTGCTAACGACTATGATTCTGTCGAATTTGCTTTCTAAGAAACGATTCCATTTTGGGAAGTGAACAAGGTCTATATAATTTTTGATAGACTTATAAGGGAAACATTTAGTTTCATACCTAATTTTGCTTATTGCTGATTTTATTTCGAATTTCTTCGTTTAGGAGTAGACGAATGTTGAAACTATGAATTCATATTTATTTTTCTGATCACTTTATGTAACTTCTTGAAATTATTTATAATGCTTCTGAAAATATAATTCATTAATTTGATAGTGATTTGTTTTAGAACAATTTGATGAAGTTTAGTAATTCGTAGCAATAATATGGTATCTGAGAATATTTTTAAGGTGAGGACGACTTCACAAACTTTGGGGAAAGCCACAAAACCAACAAGTCATGTTTCGTTTGTTTTAAGGAATAGTTATGGAAGATGTTTAAAAAAAAATAATGAATGTCTTTGAGAATTGCGTAATGCAATAATTTGAGAAGAAGGATGTCTATTAACATTCTTTTTTTTAAAGTGACTTAAACCTATTTTTTGAAAAACTTGCATGAGGATTATCTCTACACGTTAAAATATAATAGAGAAGTTGTTGTTCAAATGATTTGTTGTTCAATGCTTAAAAGAGTGGCTTCGTAAATTATGAGATTTTTTTATAACACAAATCCCTTTTCAAATCCACAGTAGCATTTAGTAAATTAAGTTTTTTCCAGGGAATGTCGAAATTCTTCACGACGAAAAATGGGGAGCTGTTTGTGACGATGAATGGGATAACACCGAAGGTGAGATCGTTTGCAAACAGTTGGGATTCGAAGGTCTAAAAAAGGTTACTCATAGTTCGAAATTTGGTCCAGCCAGAAGTAAGTATCTAATTTACATATATTTATACAATGTTCAGGCACGTATAAATATAATAATTATTTTTAGGAAAATTTTGGATGGACAATGTTTATTGTAATGGAAAAGAAAAGGAACTTGTTCATTGCCGTTTTGATGGATGGGCAAATAGTGATTGCGAATCATCCGAAGCAGCTGGAGTTGTTTGTATTAATCCGAAACCAAAACGAGTTAAACCACAAGTTTTAAAAAAACCCAAATATAAAATTCCTCATAAGTATAGTATGCAAATTCGGTTAGTTGGAGGACGCCTAGACACCGAGGGGAGAGTAGAGGTATGCGAAGTGTTCTTTTTTAAAACTATTGAATTTTGGTTCCTAATTAAATACCATTGTAGGTGCGATTCAACAAGGGTCCCTGGGGAACTATTTGCGGTGATGGTTGGTCCCTCCTCCAAGCAAACGTTGTCTGTCGCCAGTTGAACTTAGGGTTTGCAATTGATGCCTATCAAACCGATTATTTTGGAGGATCCAATGTTTCAAAAATAATATTAAGTGGGACTGAGTGCTATGGCAATGAAACATCTCTGGCGCAGTGTATGCACCATGACCACGAGAAACACTTGCACTGCCATGGTCATAGAAATCATGTTGCTGCTGTTTCTTGCACTAAATATTTATCAGACCTGGTGTTCGACCACCGAGAGCTAGAAATGACGGCGCATCTCGAAGACAAGCCTATGTTCTTTTTGCAGTGTGCCATGGAAGAAAACTGTGTAGCATCCGAAGCGTATGAGATTCAAAAAGACAATCCTGCTTGGCATCTTGAAACTAGAAGACTGTTAAAATTCACTGCCCGTGTCATAAATTCTGGAAATGCTGATTTCCGACCGTCCATTCCTAAGCACTTATGGGAGTGGCATATGTGTCATATGTAGGATTTAATTGTTATTAATATGTATTAGTCTTTTAATGCATTTTCATATATTTTTAAGGCATTACCACAGCATGGAAGTTTTTGCTGTATTTGACATATACGACGAAAGTAATAACAAAGTGGCTGAAGGACACAAGGCATCATTTTGTTTGGAAGACAACCAGTGTTTGCCTGGTATTGAACCGAAATACGCTTGTGCTAATTATGGAGATCAAGGCTAGTTACAATAAAACAAACTTAAACCATCTATTTATTGAAAATGAAAAACATTAATTATATTTCAGGCATCTCCGTGAATTGCTCGGATATTTATCGCTATAACATCGACTGTCAGTGGGTAGATATAACCGAAATGATTTTCGGTGATTATACACTCAAAGTTGCGATTAATCCAGAATTTAAGGTTCCAGAAATGTCGTTCGATAATAATGCTGCCTACTGTAAGCTTATGTATACTGAAAGTTATGCTAGAGTTTATGACTGTAAATTGGGACGTCCATAATTCTATCTCATAGAGAATATTTGGCTTGTTCCAACTATACTAATTTTATTATAATTGCTTACGAAAATTTGTGATGTATTTTAAACAAAACTTCTTTGTGTTATTTATTACTGATATTTTGTATAGTTTGCGTTATTTGTTACTTAGCAATGAGTTTAGTTATAAAATTATTTGTGTGGAATTAAATTGCCTTGAGTTTAACAGCTGGTTTTATTATAATACTTTTTGTATGAAATTAAATAACTTTAATTTAACAAATAATTTTGAGGAAGGTTTAGTTTAAAGCTTTTGGCTCCGTCCACTGATAGAAGATAATAAACCTCTAGTTGTTATGCAGAAAATACATTGGGTCCGAAATTTACTGGGTTTTACTTAGTTTTCGTATTCAAATCTTAATTTTATACTACACCCGGAACTTATTTAGCAATTTCCCTATTTTTTGTGTATGTTTTTGATTCGTCAGTTAAAATAATGAAAAACTCAATGACAAAACTTTCTGAAAGTTGTGGAATTATACCTATTATGTATAAAAAATATTGACCGGTTGTCTGAATATATTTTCCAAAAAAAATTCAATTTTGTTTGTCAGGCAATTTCAGAATGTTTCATTAATTATTAGGTATACGTACAAAAATAATTACGTAATAGTAGATTCGTAATTCAAATTTTGCTTTCATTATTTTGCATACCAATAAATCCCTACACTGTTAGGGTTTAAAAATAAAATATTTATTCTCTTTCCTGACATACATATTTTCCAGGAGTTTCCCTTCCAGAGGTTGTATTATATATTCATTTATGATATTCTGGGAATTTTACATATTGTGCATGCAATGAAAATTTCTGGGAATCCTAGAGGCATACGAATAAAATATTTATTAAAATATCACAAACGATAAAATATTATAGATTCTCCGAACTGAAAGTTCAACTAAGTAGAATAAAAAGTGAGAATATGCGCATTCTGATCATACCCTGTGGAGCGTTGAAAGAACTCAAATCGAAATCTGAATGAAAGTTCATATGCTCGGATATGCATAGTTATAAAGTATTATTAACATTTTGCTGTATTAATTTTTAAATGCAAAAGATAAGTTATTCTCTCTCTTTTGTTTTTCACTGCAGCAAAAGAGGCCAAATGTACATGAATATTTGTTTGTATAAATTTCTGTATTCTCACTCATTAAAAGTGTTAAATTAAAAATTTTTGTTTTCGCATCGACTTTAAACAACTTGTAAAATTTTAAGATAAATTATTTTGTACTCATTAGATTTAGAGCTTCTGATTTTTGGAGACGATTCTGTTTTTTAAGAGCTTCTAACTAAAGAAATCGTTAATTGTTGTCTGTTAGAGCAAAATATGTCTATGCAGGAATTTAGATATTTTTTATGGTGCCGTTTAAACCGAAAATTTGAGACGTAATACAAGTGAAGAAGATGAATGGAGACGTTCGCAGACCTTTTCACGTTTAGTCGTAAGAAATGGCTAGGAATTGGTTTGGGGTGGTAAACCCTCTAAATTTCACCCGATAGTATTTGTTCCCCTAAAAGTAATATTCACAGAGTTTGTTTTTGTTTCATACCCGCACGAAGGAGAGGGTTTTCTAATTGATGTAACGACCAAAATTCACACTGGTGAACCGCACTTTTCTTAAGGCTTCCATTAATAATAATCCTTTTCTGGAGCTTTACCATCACTGGAATCCCGGTCCCTAGGGAATATTAGAAGGAAAGCTCTCCTAATTTCCCCTGATTGTCGAGCGGAGGGTTGTTTACCCACCACCCACCGAACTCCGGCTGGTACCTTGGTCGCAGCGGAAGCCCCCGAAGTAGTCTGAAAGCTGCTGCCGACTTTGCAGAACGTGTCTTGCAGTCGTGTACACCGCTGTTGTTACCTTGTGCAACAAAGCTCGGTTCTGGCTAAGTGAAAAACACCATACAATTTTTCGGCTTATTAATTCGAAACGCTCGTTCGACCCAAATATTTTGTCGCGATATCGAGGCCATAAGCCCGGTGGATTGATTCAATAGTGTAAGTTGGAGCAGTCAATTGTCATTGTGAAAATTTTCTACTTTTGTGATTGGGTGAAAATAAATTATGATAGAAAACCAGAATTAGCTGTCTGTACCAAGATTAATATTATCCTAGCCAACAATAGTGGCTCAGATCTCGATTAGCAGCCCCCATTGTTCCTGGGTAACTATCCATCCGAACATCCCGGGATACTGAACTGAAGGGCTTTTCTGGAGTTATACAAAAGCCAAGGTTTGTTTATTATGTATACACGTAGGTGGTAACCTGCTGCTTGCGATAGTCTACTAGAAGCAGCGTCTATCAATCTTTTTGTGCTTTTCTAGCTCGACTTTCTTAAATGTTTTCATTTCCCGAAAGTGGGCCCACCGAGGCTACTTCACTGGTAGGTGCTCAAATCTCACGCCTCCAGCTGCCGCTTAGTCCTGATACGTATACGACCGCAGCTCTTAATCCTCCCGAACGAAGTAAACAAATCAATTTACGTAATTTTTTTTTTTTTGGCAAAAATCAATCGATAAAAATTTTGCGTAACATTGGGTTCATGCGAAACGACTCTCACTCCTGCTCAGTAGTGCGAACGGGGGCGAATAGAGCCGCCCTGGCTCCATTGGGTTTGTTTGGGTCTGCTGACGCCGACAGATGCGGTGATACATAAAACCAGCATCCCCACTCAGACACCATTTGAGCATTGACCAGAGAAAATTTTGCCGGGATTATGTATTCAAATTTGCGGAGATTGTGTCCCTTGGCTAATGAAAACTTAACTTGGCTAGAATTCAGCCAGATTCGACATAGCTGCTGCTACCCGAAAGCCTGAGGGTGGTGAGTCCTGCCAGTTTTGGTAGCTGCCAAGAATATTTAAGGCGAGTGACTACCGGAATGGGAATTATGCAAATGCTCGAAAATACACTCCCCGTGTACCTGCATGTGTCTTCCTGAAATTAAGATCCAACCGGTGGGTGGGACTGGGAGCACAAGTTCAGACACAATCATTAGACGGTTTTGACAAAACTGCTAGATTGATTATTCATAGAGTCATATTAAATCAATCAAGAATCTCGCTCGACTTCCTAAAGTGCCTTCGAGGCATTGCTAATCGAACAAAATCAATTCATTAGCAAGCAATTCACGCGCACGCCGAAATTTGTGCTCTGGAGCTATTCCCATGGTTGTGTTTCGAGCTTGTTTGATTCGAAACTTAATAAACAGCGATAGGGGGCCCGCAACAATTTGTGGCTGTCTACTTCGATTTGAAGCAACAAATTAGAAACGTCCTTAATGTTGGACATCGTATAATTAAGGTTGTATTTGTTGCGTTACCTTACTCTTTAACCTTAGAAACATATTCAAAATTCATATCAAAATTAAAATTAAATTTAATCCTCAATACTAATAATGTTTCTAAAGAGGAGTACCTATAACTTGGAGAGTAAGGAGATAAAAGAAACAGGAAAAAATTAAAATAACTTCAAAAACCGAACGAACGTACATAACTTAACACTTCATAAAAAGTATTCAAGGGAAATTTAATTTTTCCTTGAAAAATTAAGTGAAATACGTTACGTACATATCTATGTGTAAGTATGTTTTCGTTCTTTTAAATCTATGAGATTAATTTTAAGATACATTGTCTTTTTAATAGTTAATTTTTTTTTACAAAAAGTTTTAATTACTAATAAACTATTCAAATTTTCCTGTTTTTTTTTCAACTTAAAATGAGCCAACAAAGTCAAAGTAAGATTGTCCTATACCGACCGATAAATGCTAATGCTCAGCTAAATATGTACACATGTAAATCTATTTAGTCGGGATATGTTTTAAATTCGAGTAGTTTTTGAATAGTAAGCTAAAGGAAGATAAAATGCTATAACAATGAAAAAGCCTTCAATATATTCAGAATGCAGTTTAAATAAAAAATGTAATAAAGCATGTTTGAAGTACGATTTAGGGCATAACAATAACAGCCCAATATCACTAAAATCAAAAACTTGTTTTATTGATTTAAATTTTATTACCGAACGCAAACATGTACTCAATCAGTAGTATCGAAGGTGGCTCCCCAAGACATAATAGCCTTTTATAAAAACCTAGGTGGGAAATATACTAAGTAGGGTTCGCACAAAATACCTCTTTAAGTCGCGTTTCTTATGTAGAAAATATATTATATAAATAAATATTCTGGGGTCTAAGGCCATGAGTACGCTAATGAGACTAAGTCAAGATCATGAGCATTTCGCTTGCTTAAACATGTTTTTTCATAAATAAATCCAACTTATTGGGAAAATTATATTCATTTATGTATATGTATGTATAACGGATAGGAAATTATTATTATACGTAAAAACTTATTATATACATATATGTATGTATGATACTGATATTTAAAAACGTGTAATATTATTCACAAAATATAACAGCAGAAACTGCTTTTAGATGACCTTTTCTTCAAAGTTGAATGCAAGTATTTATACATACCACCTCCGTTAAGCATATAAAATGTTTGTTACTGGATAAGTATCTAAGGTGGTACATTTCCAACAGAGCTTCGCTGCAAATTAATATGTTTCTAAAAATATTTACTCCTTATTATAGTGAAAGGGCATAAGCCAGTGACATTTGCCCTTTTCAAACTTGAAGGGTAGCTTTCCTATTTGAATAGATCTAAAAAGCTATCTTTAGCTGAAAAGAAGACTTTCCAAGTGTAACACCTCGAATATTTTATAATCATAATTTTTTATTCACAAATATAAAGTAAGATACTTTGTATTTTGAATGTTATTTTTAATACCATCACAGTATTCCAAAAATTCATAATTGTGTATGACATAGATTTTGTAAATATATTCTTTATTAATAATCATTGTTTTGTCACACAATCACACATCATTTCAAATATAAATGAAACTATTAATTTAATTTAAACTTAAATATTATATTTAGACAATTGTATATTAACCGCCCCTCACTGTTGCTAGAACATTTGCGCCTTGTTGTGCAATAGCAAATGTCTTAACAGCTGCGTTTCCAATGTTTTTGCCTGCTTTTTCCTAAGATAAGTATAAATTAAACAATGTTATTCATCATTGTCTTAAATGTTCACTTAATTTGGTACTTACTAATTTCTTTCCCCATTTTCTCAATTTACCAGCTTCATTTAATCCGGTGAATACGGTAAGGAACAAAATGAAGAAGAACGATAATTTTAAGAAATTCATTGTTGCTAGAGCGTCCCGGCTTCAAGAACTTCTTATGATTGAAGAAGATGGAATAATAATCGGATAAACTGCCTCGAGTCTTATATAGGAGAAATTGTTCAATTTGGCATCTTCCGGGGATTTACCTGAGAGTAATTAGCTATCGAATTTTTTCATGTTTTCCCCAGAGGTTTTATTAGGCTTTTTACTTTGTTCAGCTCTAAATACATCTCTTTTTTTAGAACTGTTTAAGTGCTTACTATCAGCGTAAAAGCTTTCAATGAAAATGTTCACCCCCGTTTTGATAAAACAAGGTAAATAGAAAAGTTTTTGCGTTTCTCGTCGTTCATTAGAAGGGTTTTAGGGGTATACTATATATGCAATAAGGTATTGTAATTGGCTCTTACATATATTTGTTATTATGTTATATCATATTATATTATATTTTACTTCTGAGGCGGAAGTTAACTTTTGAAGGTGTTACAAACACCCAGAATGTGTATAGGTTTTCTTTGTATGATACAGCCTACACAGGTTAATATCTATTATAGTCTATTATATACATATGAACTATTTTAGTATAGTCTCTAGCTATTAAGCATTATTACACGCCAAAGAAAAATCTTTATAAAATTCATAAATACTAATATAAAATTTAGTCAAGTAAAAATCGGTCAAGTATGATTTGCTATGAATTACAAAATGTGCTATTTATTTGATATGTACCTTTTTTTGTGAAGACGGTCAGGTAGATTTGAATGAGAACTTTTTTATCTAGTAGGGAATTAATCATAATATCTCACGAATATTAATAATATGTAAATGGGCAGAAGTGTTGGGTTACACGCAGGCATATGTATGCACTATGCAGTAACATAAAAGTTGTGCAATCAGTTTTTTAAAATCAATTTTAAAAATTCAAGAATCTTTGTGATGCTTCAAAATTGAGTTTTTATTTTAACTTTTAAACATTAACTTTTAATCTATCTATTTTTAGATATTTGATTAATCAAGGTTATAAAAGGTTTGAGCCCATCCGGAAATTTCTGTTTGGCTATTGCCTTTATTTTATACACATGAAGCAAACATAAATTGCAATCATCAATTTCTTAGAATTTTTCTGTAGAGCATAAATGCCTCAGAGAGTTTTTGGGTCTCGTTATTAGGATAAGTAGAGTTGAAATAAAAAAAAAGAACATCAATCCTTAAAATTTATAATATATTGCTTAGGAGCTTCAGCTTGTAACGTGGCTCAAATAAAAGCCCCAATTCCACGAGATTGCCATGACAATTAGTAATCAAGGTCTTATGGAGTGTGGATTACGAATCTTCTTTTAAAGAGTGAAAATTAAAGGTGAGGGATCTTATACAGATCAACATTGCTAATTTAAAAGGCTTTTATTAATGAAGTTTTTTTTCGGTTGCGAATTTCGAATTGCCTATAGAAATTTGTGAATGAAAAATGCTACATCTTATCTTATATTATCAGTATCTTTGTCAGAAGGAAGTTTCGATGATTAAAAAATAGCAGCGAAATTTCGTGAAAAATTCATAAATACCTTATGTATAGGTAATACTTATGTTATGTTGTCTTGAATTACAAGAATAACGGGGGTTGCTGTAGTTAATGTTTGTGTAGGGTACAGGTATGTACCTGTAGCTTAGTGTCTACTTTTTAGAGTTTATCCTGTGTGACGTGTTTTCAAAATCCCCATTAATTATGGGTGCATTTACCTAAGTGCTCTGCATGAAAGTCTTCAAATCTAGAAGATTAAAGAGACGTGGGAGGCAAACAACGCAAAGTAAGAACGTTCGTATGTCTGCAATGGATCCAATCTCGAGATGGTTTCGCATCCAGCCCGAGTACTTCCCGTAAATCATTTCAGTTCAAGGCGGGGCTAAAATGGAAATAAAAAAATTATCCACGCTGTCGCAGATTCTTAGCGTTGTTGCGTTTTTTTACTTACAAGTAGTTGGGGACCCAAGCCACAAAGAAAGTTTTCTCAAGGCACGTTTGTTAATTACTCTGGGATATATTCAGCTGGGATAACTGAGGTTTTCCGACTCAAAGTTGAAGCGTGGTTTTAGGGATCCCCCGCGTGATTCAACTCGGCAAAAGTCGGAAGAAGAACTTATTAAGATGAAATTCCTCGAAATTACGGGTAATACTTCTTCGTTCCGGATAAATCTTTTTTTCTTTTCATGCATGATTAATGGAAGTGGTGCTTTAAGAGCCGCGGTTCTTAAAAGTTTTAGAGAAGTTTATTGCCATTTGTGCCCAAACTAGCAAGGGTTAAGATAAGACCTGCTGACGATGACGGTGGCATCAAATATTCACGAACTCTTGATCAATTTATGTTCACTTTGATTTCGATCGACGAACCGACCTAAGGAGAGCAATCGATTCGCTTTTTGAGATAAAAGATTTATTTATTGCTTTGCACGTTCCCTTTTAGCGTAATGCGAGCTACAATTAAATTATGAGCTGTGCAAGGTTTCTGCTTCAGAGCATTAATTTAATTATTTTTGATTTCTATATGGCATGTGAGTGAGCTCTATAAAAACTAGATACTGCAGGGGTAATATTGGTTGAATGTGCTTTTAAGGATCAACGTTTCTATTTCATGGCCTTTGGGGATGGAGCTATACTTAAAATTGTATTGCTTTAGTAGCATCATAAATCTTTAACTTCCCGGCATAACCGGATAAGACCATTAGAGATATTTTTGAGAAATTGCGGTACAAAAAAGTTCTAACCAATGGTTTTTTTTTATTCATTTTATACAAGCAGTTCTTAACATAAATATCATAAAAAAAATTCATCGTTTGTAGGACTCAAACAATTTTTTTTTATTAACTGTAATAGATACCTGAGCAACCCGGTTTCACCCGGTGTATTTATATATTAAATTAGTTAAAGTCTTATCAAATGCCCAACTTTGATATTTCCCCCAGTTGAGCTATAGTAAAAATAAACTATGACCGCACCTCGGCGGTACGGTGCAAGAGCACTGTTTTGAAAAAAAGCGTTTAAAATTTTGGCTACGTGTCAAATTGAGCCTTAACAAATTTTTACCTGCTATTTTACAGATATTGTAGAAAAAGTTTTAAAAAGAAAAAAAATCTCGTCCTCTTTATTTGTTTTAAAAAATCGTTTTAGATTAAAAACAATATCTACTCGTATTTATGGAAGAAAAAAAACAATATATACATATAATATTACAAAAAATTAACATATTTCTAGCATATTTAAGTTAAGACCGAATTTTATTTAATTCGTATGTACAGTACAATTAAAGAGATAAGGGGAAGAGCTTTTAATTTTTATCTAAAATCAGAAAAATTGATTGAAATTATCCACATCCTACAATACAGCAAGAGTGCTTTCAATTATATGGTTTCATTCATTCTTTCCCCAGTCTCGGCCAAAGCGTTGACATATGGAATTGTGTAATTGTAGCTCTATTTCAGAATATCTCCTTCCTGCATAAACGTAATCCTGACAAGGAAAGTTAGACCATAAAAGCTCTGTTATTTTTAGAATTTCCACGTCGATTACGAATAAAAGATGTAGTAGCACTAATTTACTTAACTAATAAGCTTATTGAACTATTCTGAAATCACGTCCTCCATTAAGGGACCAATATCGATCTAATTTCCTGACTGTGAAGAGTTCCTTTGTCCAGAAAGTCAGGTTCGTGGTGGCTAAAGGAAGGAATCTAATGTAGCAAGTGATTAAAGCATCGCTTTCACCCTTAATGAATACCCTGGGCACCTTTTTCTTTTCAATTACACATAAACAGGTATTCGTATTCGACTACGGTGTCAAGCTTCGGCTATGGTTTAGTCAAAGGCAAAGGGCTTATAAAGTTTGAAAGTGATAAGACCATTTAAGCCAATAATTAAATTAAAATTAATAACCCGTAAAATAGTCACACCTGTGTCCTACCGTCAAATTTTCACCTCTAGACGCATTCAATAATTTAATAATTTAAGTCTGCAAAACTTTTGGAGGGAAGATATCTTTGCTTTTCGTTTCCATTCAGCATCTATCAAATTACCCGCACATTAACTTCTTGTGGGTTTTTCTAACAAAAAAATATCTTTGTATCATTAAGGTGAATTCCCGCATTTCTTCTTTCTGAGTGGCAATGAAATGTGTATAAAGCCTCTCACCTTCATTGACACAACATCATTCAATTTAAGATGTCTTTAGTATCATCTCACAGCCCAAGATGTATTTCACGAAAATTTATATTTTTCTTTTTCTGTTTCTTTTGATATTTACCAGTCATGGAGGAGATGCTGGCAAGTTGAAAAAGTTTGGAAAAAAATTAGTAAGTTAAAAAATATTGTAAGAGCCTTTTGTAAAATGGTAATTTTTTATATTCTTTATAAATTTCAATAGGAGAAAGTCTGGCAGAATACATTTACGCAATGCGGCTATTAAAACGATTGCCATTACCCAGCAAGGGGCCAACGTTCTGGCAACAAAAAGGGGGTCTTAGCAGGACTAACAGAATCAAATTAATTACTTAGAAAGCCGCAACACTCATTTTATTAATTTCATTTAGAAAATATAAAAATGTCATATTTTGGCGAAATCACAACTTCTATGTTATTTTAATGTTTTGAGTTCTAAGAATTAGGAATGAATTCGAAGCAATGTTGGGAGAGCCGTTTTTATGTTCTTCCATAGATTTTATTTGTACTAGGGTGGGAAGAAGTAATTAACGTCTGTGCTAGTATCTAGATTCTTTTTCGCTTCATATTTAGATTGCTGAAGTGAAAGAAAAGCTGAATTCGTTCAAAGAAAATTTCTTTTTCTTTTTTTAGCGTCGTCCTTTTAATGAAATTACTATGAAGAAGGAAGTTGCTTTGACTGAGAGGTCTAAGACCCAAATTAAAATTTAAGATTCAAATGTTTTAAATAGAAAGTGAATTTCCAAGTATTTCTGCCTTCTTCTTCCCGGGAGAAGTGCACTATTTATTTCATTTTATTCAAATTTGCACAAAAATAAGCTCAGTGGATACCGAAGCTGTTCGTTGGCCAAACAAAAAATCTAGGTCGCACTAATGAAGACCTCATATTGTAGAGGCAGCCGGAGGAAGGTACGAAATCCGTGCAAAAATAGAACAACAGGAGTTATTCCGGTGTCTGCACATGAAATAAATTAAAAGTTCTTAGGGGGGGAGTATTTTCCATTATTAAAACCGAAGGAAAGGAGCTGGAATGGTCGATTAATAATCCCAGGAGCTGAGGGAACAGCGACATCGTTCAAGAGTTCTTTCAGCAAGGTCTTTTTGAGTGCATTCCTTCCTCCACTGCACTATGGCATTTTCACGTAAGTTTGGTTCAAACCACGGTGAATAACTCCGCAGAGGATTTGCCTGATTTATTTATTATTAGTCAGCATCCTTTGAGATTCTGCTTCCTCCTTCGGGAACTAGACCAAATCAAAGCCAACTACCCTCTCTTGTAATTATAGGAAAAGCGCTTTGGTTAGAAAATAAATATTTATCGAGGGAGAGGAGCTTGAAATTATGTATTTAAATATTTCCCCAGTAAAGTGAAATTCCACTGACTAAAGTAGGAGCTATTTGCTAGGTTAGGCCAGGGTTCCATAGTTTGGGCAGCTGCCGTATCTCTCAAGCTTCTGCAATAATCGCAGGATCAAGGTTAAATGATTTTTATTAGGGATTTCTGTGTGCGTGGAATACTTACAAGTTAAGTTTCGTTACAAAATCCCTTTGCCTGTTAGCATCACCTGAGCCCATGAGAATAGCAAAGACAGCACAGAGGGGGAGAAGGGCGTCTTTAAGAAATTCATGGCTAAGGCTCCTTGGGTTAATTTTGTTTAACTGATGAGAGACAATTGGGTTTCAGGATTTATATAGGAGTACGTGTTGCCGCAAATTGTGGAATCAGTGAATTGCCTCTGGTATGTTTAGTGCTTAGCCCTGAAATTTATCTTATTGACAAAAAAAAAAAGAACAACTGTAGGTTTTCTTTTGCATTAAAGGAAGGAAATTGCTACTTTTGTTTACTTTCATGTTTAACTTAAGATCGTTTAGTGTTAAGTCCACAATATCATTTGCATTTATTATGTTTATCCCTTTTGGGGACTATATTTATTTGTCAACTAATTACACAAACTAACGACAATTTTCCCCCGTACAAATGATATATGTACATATGTGTGTACCTACATATGTAAAAGATATTTTTCGTACATTACAAGCTGAAACTGAAATTGTTCCATCACATCATATTTTTGAGAAGCAGAGCTTCAAAAGCGAACAAGTGCATATTTTGATCATTCATTTTTGAAAATTTGCTCAAAAATACTAAAGCACCTTCAGCTATTTGCAAACAAATTTCACTTGCATCGTGTTTTTGAAAAAACCGCATCTTTTCTTTTTACTTTATGAGTAATTTATATAGGTACTACATATTTTTAAATTATATTTATTTTGACGCTCATAAATATAACGAGTGTTTTTTGAGTTTTATGTTTTCGCTGAGAGTAAACTATTATTGCTCGAATTTTATTTTTCTACTTAATAATAAAGCTCAACAAATGATATTTTTCTCCATCAAAAAATAAGTATAATTAATCCTTGTGAAGAAAATAAGAAATTGAATCCGTAGGTATGTAATGTAATTCGTTTTCGCCCGTGCGTTGAAACCGGAGGTATCTATTTCTGAAATGGAAAGTCATTCAAGCAACGTATGTATGGGAATGGGACATTATTTAAAGAAGCTTCCATAAAATACGAAATTGATTAGACAACATCCCTTGTTACCTGCATTATTCCATTTCATGTAAATTGATACACTTTGCTGAAAATGTAATAATTTTATTGCCAATTTGTTTTATTACAAAAGCAGCATTCATCGTGAAATTAATTTAATGTGAAGTTCGGATTTCGATATTATGCTTTAGCTTTACAAACTGTTTAATAAAACTATACATTGTAGAAATTCCAGACAATCTTTTGATATAAAAAGGGCCGTTGTCGTGGGTTGGGGTTTATAATTGTTAATTTTAAAGAAGACAATGACATATACATATTTACAGTGATGTGCGAAACAATAGCAACTATATCAGTACAAAAACTTAATGTAGTTATTTTCGACATTTTATTAGCTGTACACGAAAAAAAATTATCCTGTGTTTTTCCTTTGATAAAACAATTAACAAAAATTTATTTTGCAAAAAACTAACAATTCAATTTAAATAAACAAATGTAAAACATAAGCAACTTCCACATATGCTAGTGTGCGAAACAAAAGCAACCTTTGAGTTGCGTCCTCAATACTTGGTATGATAGCCTTTATTTTTAATGACCTCAGCACACCTTCGTGGCATAGACGCTATTAAATTCTCAATAATAGACTGAGGTACGTTTTGCCATTCCTTTTGTAGTGTTTCCATAAGTTCTGTTTTTTTTCTAAAACGGTGTCCTCCGACTCGCCGTTTAAGGATCCCGAAGAGATTTTCAATGGGATTCAAGTCTGGTGATTGGGCCGGCCAATCAAGGACTTGAATCCCATTCTCATTAATCCAGTCTTTCACCAGCTTCGATGTATGCTTCGGGTCATTATCATGTTGAAACACCCACCGAAGCGGCATTTCCCATTCAGCATATGGTAACATATGCGTTTCCAAAATATTTTTATAAATAAAACGATCCATTATTCCTTTTATTTCAACAAAAGGACCCAAACCGTTAGCAGAAAAACAGGTCCACACCATTACACTACCTCCTCCATGCTTGGTTGTTACCTTGCAATATCGTGGATTGAGTCGCTCACCCTTGCGGCGTCGTACAGTAGTCATGCCGTCGGAATTTATTAAATTAAATTTGGACTCATCGCTGAACAGTACTGTTTTCCACTTGTCTAAGGACCAGTTCAAATGGTCTGAAGCAAATTTTAACCTGGAAATTTAATTTTATATGGAGAAACGTACCATAGCGTCAAACATACCTTTTTTGCAAGTGTTTTCTTGTAAGCAAAGGTTTTTTGGGCGGTCTGTAGCTTCTTAAATTATTTTCTAAGGCGCGTTTCCGAACAGTACTGTCATGTACGCTTAAATTTAAAGTATTTACAATTTCCTTGGATGTGATAAAGGGGTCCTTTTTAATTAACGCACAAATTCTCATATCGGTCCTTTGTGTAGTCTTCCGTGGTCGACCGCCCAAATGCAGCGTGCTAACATTTCCCGTTATTTTATATTTATTTACAAGTCGCGAAATTACAGATTTATTTATATTATACTTTTTGGCGAGTGAATACTGAGAATAGCCGCTCATGTATTCCTCAATAATTTTAATTTTGAAACTATCAGGGAACTTATTGCGCGCCATTATACTAATTTTAACTTTTAGTGATCTGCTTCAATTGACCGATCAGAAATTACTAAAATTGCCTTCACACAGTTGTGCAGGTGCAACACTTGTACCACCGTTAGAGTATTTTGAAAGAAAAGTCCGTTATCTGGAATTTTACCATTAGGTTGCTTTTGTTTCGCACACTAGCATATGTGGAAGTTTCTTATGTTTTACATTTATTTATTTAAATTGAATTGTTATTTTTTTGCAAAATAAATTTTTGTTAATTGTTTTATCAAAGGAAAAACACAGGATAATTTTTTTTTTTGTACAGCTAATAAAATGGCGAAAATAACTACATTAAGGTTTTGTACTGAAATAGTTGCTATTGTTTCGCACATCACTGTACATACCAGACAAAGGCATATTTGCAACGGTTTGTTTTTCCAATTGTAATGCGAATTCAAATTATGTTAAATCGAATTAAGCACAAATCAAAGGAAATTAAGAGACGGAAGCAGTTTTATAGCTTATGGATAAATGTATTATATAATTTGATGAATATTGTAAAAATTAACATGATAGGACGCTCCTGTTATTTATTTTATTTGTTAGAAACTAAGGAATTAAAGTTTCGAAAACATAATGTGAAAAATTAAATTACTTGGCAATATTAACCTTTGCACCCAAAGCTTTTTTTCACCAATCTTAATTTATACATTGTTGTGGACTGTGGTGCCTGCGAGGCGTCTGTCCAGTGCAAAGGGTTACAACAATTCACATTTGAAACTTTTACAACTCATCTTCGTTGCAAGAATGCGGTTTTCATATTATGTTTATTCAGCTCCCTTAGTTGTTAAAGTTTCTTAATATTCTCTTTTCTTGTACTCTCTAGAAGCAAAGTATTGGCTCATATTCTAAAAGGCTGAGCAAAAGTTCAGACTCGATTTTTGTGTACCGAAAACCCAGATTATTAAATTCATACTGAGATATTTCTTACTTTTTTTAGCATTTGAATCCTCATTAAAATACTTTTAAATTAGGAATTACGTCTTGAGTTTTTCATTATTTCAAAAAAATTAAGATAACAATTTCAAAAGCGAATTTCTTTAATTAATCTTATAATCTTTGGCAGTAATAAAATGTCTCTTGCAGCTATGGAGCTAAATTATAAGTCTGTATAAGTTTTTTTATAATATTCTCATATCCTTCTTATTATAATAAAGCTCTTTTGGGTTTGAGAATGATGAGTTTAATTGAGTGAAGATTTTCTTGGCTTAAGTTAAAATTTTAAACTTCAACCAAATCGATTTTTCCGGATTTTTTTAATTTTAGATTAGCATCTCTTAATATCTTCTTTGCACGTATCAAATTTAAATGTTTCAATTATGTTTTTTTATTTCGGCATCCTTTTTAGTTTGTTTATTTGATCAGATTTTAAAATTGTTTAATGTAGAACGTCGCTTTTTATTTAACAAGCGAAATTTTCTATTAAGACAAATTTTCTAAATGTAGTTTTTGTTGTTTGTTTTGTGTCATTGTGGTTGGTTGCTGAATGTCCTATTATTAGTTTTATTTTAGGCAAAACTAAGAAATCATCAAAATATCGTTTTTTTATTGGGTTTAAAAGTCGAAACTCAGATAAAAATTCTCGCAATGGTGGATTTCAACCAAGGTATGATTAGTACCTCTTCCCACCAAGTTTATTTGTTCTTTTCGTATAAATTGATGGGCAGTCCTAATCTCAAAATTTTAAACCGATCAAAATGAAATTTTGGGGATCCTTTAGCTTATACAAAAGAACAATGCTTTAGCGTATTTATATAACCCCTGAGAAAATACGACGTAGCACACAGACAGACAAAAAGATATCATTGTTTTTCTGTTTTCCCTAGTTTGGTAATAATTAATTTTTTTTCTCTCCTGAAAGATTTCAATTTTCGAAATGCATATTAAATTATTTGAAGTATAAATAATATCATTTTAATAAAATTTCCAGGATGGCGGATTTGTGAGGTTCATAGGTATAATAAATCAGACTAGAGGACGAGTTGAGAAATAAGGAAACAGCTCCGAGGATAAAATCGGCCAATATACAGGAAATAGCCGGCGTTTTCAAATCCACATCGATAACAATGTAAAAGTGGTCTCTTTCACCAGGCACTCCAGCCCATAGAATGTGGGGGTGCCAAAATGACAGAAAACACTTCGGTGACCACATCAGGTGGAGCCGAAAATAGAAAAGCGCTAGATAAGCTGTCGAGTCAAGAAGGACACTCACCGTCGAATCTTAGCGCGGAAAGGTCCGAGGGTCAGCACAATGGCGTCCTCAATAAAATCCCATCACCCATCTGCACGGGCCACGGGCAGGAGCCTGACAAAGGTGTGAACCGAATTGAAATTTATAAATTGGAATCAATTGAGGGGGGTCAAGTAAACGACCTGTCACCCTCCGCTGCGAACGCAAATTATCTCTCGCCGCAGGATGCAGAATTACAAGGAACGCATACTTTCGCGAACGACGTCGCGACGTCGAGTGACGTCGATGAAGTCGCTAGGCTGTTCGAGGAGAAGCCAGAGGCTTTTGAAAAATGGTTGACGGAGAGAGCACCCCCCGAAGTCATATCCAGGCTCCATGATTTTGTTGAAGGGAAAAAACCGCCAAAAAGTCCCAAGAGAGCCTCCGTCACCTCCGATTTGTTCCAGCAGTGGTTAGCGTCATCATCGCCAAAGGTAAGTTCTATTTTTAGAATGAGGAACATTTTTTCTTTGAAATATCGTTATACACCTTAGTTTCACCTCAGATTGAGGATTTTTCGCCTCGCAGATTCCATTTCGTATGAATAACTTGGCATTTGTCTGAATGGTCTCTTGAACAAAATTACATTAATTTTACACAGCACTTTCGTCCGTCACTTTACATTTTGCAAACCTTCATTAATTTAAAACAGGAAACATTTCAAAATAAGGATTTATTCAAAGTGGAAGAATTCTTATGAAGGAAACACGGCTTTTGTGCAGCCACACCATTGTAGTTCATCAAACATTTGAATTATTTATGTTTGTAATCCGATTAGTATTTCTTATATTCTAAATAGCTTTGAGGAGCTTCCTGAATGCCATTATATATTCATGGCTTTGCGCATTGGTTACTTCCGGCGTTTGATCACGAAGTAAAATTTCTCCACGAATAACCGAGTTCCATTGAATCTGTTTCACTGACTTAATTCCCATGTGTCGAGCATATACCAATTTTTCATTCTAACTTCCTTTGAACTTTCGCAGAAATCTTTAAGAAGTCGTCTATTGTAAACTAAAGTAGGTAGTCAATTAGCGCTTCGAAATGTGGGCGTAATCATTAAAAATAATGAGAGCGCTATTATATTTTTTTCTTATGAAAATAGCTTCAGCATACGAACTCTAAAAGGGAAGCTTTAATTAGTTACATATGTATGTATGTCTAAATATACATACTCATCTTATGGAGCCTGAGAGAAAATCCTTCTCCCCTACTAATTAATTTCCGCACCTTCTCGCAATATTTTTTTTTCCTTTTCGTATCGATTAAGTGCCTGACATTCTTCCGCAAAGTCATATTTTCAGATTTAATCTCTCATTCCAGTACGGCAGATCAATCGAAATCATTTTTTGCATACCAATTCCTACAATGCTGAGGGAAACCCTGCAGACTCCGATTCTGTTCACTATTTGAATTTCTTCGGAATTCTGCACGGGGTAGGTACTTATACTAATAAATTTATGGGGAAAGTTTGCAAATTACTTGAAAATTGAATAAGTGAGAGAGCAACCGACTTTTAGAGGAATTTCAACTCGATTTGAGTCATTGATTAAAAATTAAGATATTCTGCTCTATTATTGCGAACAGTTCGTTGTCGGGTCTTCTTTTATTACGTTGAAAGAGATGCAAAAATTATATAACTAAATCATACTAGATATATGTAAATACATATAGTTACGAAGAGATTTTTATAGGTGAATTAATTGTGTGAGCAACGCTAAATTAAAACTTTTGTTTCTATAACAACAACGAGAAAATGCTTTGTGCTATTGGTAAATCCAGATCTGGTAATTTTAGAATTTAATTTAACGGCAAGAAAACTTTTTAAAAAGATATGCTTTCTAAGTATTCTGAAGCCATAAAAATTGCATATTAAATAACTTTATAACGTATAAGAAGGGAAAAAGTTACTTTGCTGAAAAATTCCTGTTTTTCTTAGCTTTTATCATCATGAAATAAGGAAGACAGGGGTTAAAAATTCCGATTTCTGGAGATGACTAGTGAAATTTTTTGCTAAACTTTCGATTGCTGACTAATTTATTTATTTTATTAAATGGTCTTTATTAGATTCATATCGTACGAAAGAAGCCATTTATTAACTTCTCATTTGGAAGTTATAGCAATACGTTTAACTTTTTATATTTAAATCAGTAAAATAGTTTTGTTAAACCTCATAGCATCCCCTTTATGACATACCTTTTTAAATACATTTATAAGAAAATATATTATGGTGTTATACGGATAAGCAAATTGTAAAGAATCGATTAATGGATTTGATAAAATATTAAATTAATTAATAAAATGTAGAGAGTATTAAAAGATACTAATAATACCGAGAAATATTTATAACTGGATGAAAATCTAAGACTACCATATTGTATTCCAAATGCGCCATAATATTTTTCACTAGATATTCAAAGATTTAAACGTATTATAAACAAAGTACTTTCAAAAAGTGGCCCTTCAAGTGAATTTTAAAAGTTATCGGTATAAAAGATTTAAAAGGACATCTGCCACTCCACTTCAACCATGCCTCAAATAGCTTAGTTAAGCAAGTACGGTCGATTTTCTAGAAGGAGGAGGATTTTAAATTATCATCCGTGACTAACTTAAAGATGCTACACGTGCGTATGTGGGAAGAATCGATAGTTTCAAAAGAAAATCCGGAAGGATATTTATTCGAAAGGCGTTCACCAGAAACAAAAGTTTATTGAAAAAAAGCGAAATTGCAAAATAATTTCGTAAGCAGAATAATTTATGTATTCTCAATCTAAATCTTAGGACATAATCCATAAATATATTCCGACTTTAACCTTGACCTTGGAGTGGGTAGAGGTAGACCCACATTGATTGCAAATACTTGTTTATTCCCAGGGTCGAACTTAAGCAGGAAAAAGCTAATTTAAAAAATTTTCCTTGCCACAAGGACTTCCGTGCACTAGAGATTCACTTAAAAATAGATCCTACCTGGCGGAAAGAGGAAAAATTGTAAAACTGGAAAAAGTTTTTCTCTGCTGTTAAAATAAGAGATTTGATTCTCTCATGAATTAAGTCTTTAAGTTTAATGAAAAAATTTGTACCGATGCAAAGCTTCATTCGGGATTGAGAAGTTGTTGTCAACTTTTCAGGAGTCCCTCGTTACGCCAGAAGTCTTTCAGAAATGTTGTTGTTCGGCAGAATTTTTTTTTTTGTAATTTATTTATCCCAGACGGTAAACTTTTCAAATGAAAAATTTTATTTCTGCATATAGGTCAACGCTTAAAGCTTTTACGAGGGTTTAGCGGCAGTTTGACGAACTTTTAGTAATTTTAGTGGAAAGCAATTTAAAGGAAGTCGATTGTCGTTAATTATTTCTCTTTTTTCGTGATAGTTAAAGAAAAAGGTAATTACGCCTGGTAGAAATCTCATATTTCATATTTGATATCCCAACTGATACCGAAATTGGTAACTTTGCAAATTCATAAAGAAAAGCTGATAGCCATAAAAGTCGCTGTCGCTGTACATGTATTTCGCATTAAGTTGGGATAATTCAAGGAAGTCGCAAAAGTATTTATGACAACGGATGATCGTAAATTTTGTCATGACATGTCGTGAGGGAAATTGATTTCTATTGAAATTCATGTTTAGCTCCAGCAAAATATAAATGAGAATATCATGAGACCCATCTTTCAAATCGGCAAAACCAAACTGACAGAATGCAAAAAGATACAAACGTTTATCCGAATAATTCGACTTAAACGAATAGTGCATAATTCATCTTAATGTAATTACGCTGGGGACAATTATTTCCTTCGGATGTCTGTACTGAAATTGCTTATAGCACGTAGGGGTACTAAATCTAATTAATTTGTCACAATTTACGTGTGGTCGACGGTGGTTGCGAAGGTTAATGGGTCCATTATTGCTACTGTATAAAAATTCACATAGAACCATTCGGTGGCACGCGAAATACAATAGCAATTAAATGCTGTCGGTATGGGGCCACAGTGAAACGTCTCCCTCGTTGAGAGGCCTTTTGTGAAAAATATATACCAATTAGAATTGGTGGCCACAATCAGCCCAGTTATGACTTGAATGTTTGAAAGCGGAGGTAATTTTTTGGGTTGCTTTCGGAGATAGTAACCAAATGACAATGGCATCGATTCCTCCATTGGTATTCTGCACGAAATCGCTCCAATGTTGTCTAGTTTAATGATGTAATTGCGAGCAGTCCTCAACTCTCGATACTAAAAAGCCTTGTTAAAATTGAAATATTAATGACACAATTGTTTTAATTTACTTTGTATTCGGTATCGTATCGGCAGTATTAAATAATTTATTTTTCAGTTATATACTCTTGCATACGGCTGACTTTGTACATACGCTTTTTAAATTTCCAGTAATCAACCAAAATCGGCATAACTATCATTAGATGTTTGTTTTCAACTGCAATTTTCTGTAATTTAAAAATAAAATATTTTTATTTACCCTTACTTTCTAAATATTTTAAGCCCCTCTTATACATTTTCTTCTGAAAGATTTCTTCAAAAACAAGTCAGGTTATTTAAATAAATTGTTTTTATATTTTATTAGTTGATGAATATTTAAACACATTTTATTGCAAATTATTGCAGAAATTTTAAAATAATTTAACCTTCTCAATGCATAATATGTAGAATAATTTAAATCTAAATAATTTTTGAATATCATGCAAGATTAAATTCAGTTTACTTTTATAAAATTTAATCATGAAATGTTAGTAATTATTCATTTTATCATTTAGGAACCTATGTAGATTTTCACCAACTTTTCTGAAGTTTTTTCTTTTTGATTTTACGTACATATGTATGTATTTATGTGATCAACAAAGACTGATCTTGATAATCACCGCAAAGAAATATAAAGTTAAATTTACTTTTCATCTTCTTCAAATGAAACGAAAATTATGTCTGTATAAAGGAACAGAAATTTTTCGATTGTTTAAAACATTAATTTTCGTTTTGCTTGTGCCTTTAGCAATAAGACTGACCTTTAGGAAGCGGTGATTACATTTCAACTTTTTACTGAACAATTCCTGGCGGAAGCATTAAAAACGACCATAATTTGACTAGCTACAAGTAATAAAAACCTGGTTTGTAGTGGGCGCCATGGCGATGTACCATCATGTTTAAATTACTTTATTTTAACCGCAAACTTTTCAACTTCTGTATTTGCCCAGAGGAGATTTAATTTGAAAATAATAAAGTGAAAGTATACCTAACTATCAGCATAAAATAAATATTAAAATGTGTAAGGTATGAGTTGTTAACAAGATTCCAGTGCTGGCGAGAGCACGTAAATGAGTCTCCGTAGTAAAAGAGCAAGGTACATATATAGTAGAAAAATTTAATATGTATAAAATAACTGTTCTCAGAATTGTGCTTCATTTAATTGAAAATTAAATATTTATGTAATGTTATGTAATCCGTATATGTAACATCACTACCGAAGCTGTGAGTACTTCTTTGTGAGGTAAGAAAATAAAACTTAAACAAGGATTTTGAAGTTACCACTGAATTCAAAGTACTTGTAACTAATTATTATAAAACAATTTGGAGACAAATAAAAGACAATTCGATTGCAAACCAGTAACAGGTCTTTCAGAACTCAGTGTCAGTTTTGGCTGAATTTGCCGATTAATTTAATGATAAGAGAGTTTTTTATTTATTTTGTAAGCTCATTAAAACTGACTATTCGGAACATTTCGCCCACTTATCTTCTATAGAAACCACTTTGACTCAGCCTTAAGTGCGCACACTTATTAAGATGTGCAAATGAGCGCCGTTCATGCCAATTATCCCCCAAACGAACTGCCTGAAAATGTTCTCGCAATATCAAATATTTGCTGGCGTTACAATAACGCTCCATGGAAGGAATAAGATAATTTTAATGTCTTGAACACAAATGGCAAATGGTGAATTGCAAAAGGAGCTAGAATAAATTAACACCTCTAAGCTACCCCCTTCACTTGGGTGAATAGATAACAGCGGAGAAGCACCAGAATAGAACAAGAAGAAGTTGTAGTAGCAAATTCCGAGCGTCACATCTTGAAAAACCCTCTTGTCTGTAAAAATAAGTATGCGAAGGGCTATTAAAACTCTTAATGTGTTTTGAGAAGTAAAATCCTCTGCTAGCTCCTTAGGAACATTCGCTTTTTTTTCTGCAACTTCAAGTATTTCATGTTTACAGAGAGTTGAGATGCTTTTCCTTGAGATAATTCAATTTTAAGAGGCATCGCCTTTTTCTACAACAGAAAGAGCACAGCATCCAAGCCTTTTTCATGTTGACTCCGCTAAGAAGGATTATCTTGGTGTTTTTAAATCAAACCTAGAGTCAATTAAGAAGTAAGCACTTTATTTTGATGTACAAAGCAATCTTTAGCAAATTCTCCATGTTATTAGAAATAAGCGTAACTATGCTGAGGAGGCAAGCGTAATATTTTATTGGATTACAGTCGCGATGAAAAGGGTAATGAGACTTTATGGGGTCTACCAGCTAGGGTTAATTAGAGGAAAACTGTTCATAAATCTAACATTTTTCTCACTTTTGTTATTTATTAATCCAGGGGATAGCAAAGTTAACGATAAAAATGGTTTTGGATAACCTACCCATGAAATTGGAGATTTCAGAGAATTATAACGAATCGGAGAGAAAATTATTTTATAAAAAAAAAACTATTCTGTAAAGTTATATAAATTAATGCCACTTTAGTTAATTATCTACAAACAATTTCTTTCACACAAAACCTCAACATTTTTGACACTAATAGAGCATATCTACTTCAATAAAAAGTTTTCTACAAGATAAAAACTCTTGAAAATTGAATTTTTTTATCACCAATTACTTGATTAACACAATTTTCAATACTCCTTCACAAATACGAAAATCGTTCTTTTTATTGAGATTAAAGTTAAGATTAAAACACTTGATGTGGAGGACTCAAAATCGATTTTTATTCTTTCAGTCTCAAAATAGACGGTTTAAATTCATTTATAAAATATTTATAGAGAGATATTGAACATTCAAATTTAGAAAAATTACATTTTCTCATTGCCCTTTTCAGCATGTTCCCAAAACGGTTTTGTTAGAAATTGTCAAAAAGTTAAGTAACTTAATTTCTATAAAAGTTCTCAAGCTAAACGTATTAAAGGGAAATAACAGTTTCGTTTTATAGCCACCAGCATGCATTTATGTATGATGTGAATAACGAATCGAAAGTTCTCTATTAATTACTGGAATCTATCAGTGGTTTTTGCTCTAAAAGAATAGATTATAGTCGATTATAGTCGATAAATTTTACATAAATTCATAACTTTTTAAATCACTATCACATCACAGTAGGATAACTTCTTAATTGAAAAAGGACAACGACGAAGTTAAATTAGTTATCTTTAAAAAAAAAAATAATAATAAATCGCTTCGATGGAAAATCCATTAAAAATTGTCCAAAAACTAACAGCAACAAGTGCTAATGCAGAATAATTAAATAATTTAAATATTTTACAGAAATGCCGTTCACCGACGTTGAGGGCTGCACCTGTTTGCCGTCGATACCTACAGGGGTTGGATGAAGGTGAGCTATTCATGGAATTAATCCGTGATGTGGCCAACGAATTGGATATTAATGTGCTCTGCCACAAGATTCTCGTTAATGTTGGCTTATTAACCAACGCGGATCGAGGCTCCTTGTTTCTGGCAAAAGGACCACCGAATAATCGCTATTTAGTAGCAAAGCTGTTTGACGTCACACAATCCACAGGTAAACGCACAAAACTTTATTAGACGCTAATCTGGATCCCATAAAACTCTTGAAGTGCCCGAAAACAAATCAAATGTTTACTTTCGTCCCAAACAAGAAGTTGACTTTAATATCGAATTAAAATTTTATTTGCGGAGATGCGGAATAAGCCTTCTTACGAGTATTGTTCGCAAGTACGTAAAACTTCTTTCGACATTTATTTGAACAACTTCTGTTTTTTAAGTGAATTCTTAATTTTGTTTCTTCTCTGTTTTGAATTTAAAGTTCTGATACATCTGATGGTATGTGGTGGGCCACCATACGAGCTCCATGTAGATGTAATACTTACTTACGTATCTTTGCCGTAATTTACATGGGAGATAAGAGTTGGAAATTTTTGAATTTAATGTCATCGTTCGCATCAGCACACAAAAATATGTAAATTGTTTGTAAATTTAAGACAAGGCGGAAAAGCTAGGAAATCTCGTCCCCGAAAATGTTCCAGTTCAATTTATTTAAATAAGGCTTTCGGTGGGCTCATATCCTTTATCATAGCGTCGTCATAGGTTTGGGTAGACGCTCTGATTTCGTCATTTATAAAAAAAACACCCATTAATGCAATAAAGTCCCGAAAATAAAGCAAATGGGATGCTTGAGGGCAAAAGGACGCAACAAGGGAGTCCTAATAAATTGCGGAATTGAATTTTAAGTATGTAACCTTTCTTAAGCAGGAGATTATTGGTTTCTTGGTAATCTCATTCTACTTTAATGACACTTAAAATCCCTTTACGTTCGGGTTAAAACAGGAATAGCTTTAAGCTATTCAAGTGAACTCCACTGTTTTATCCTTTTGGTTAACTGACAAATTTCGAGCTCACCCAAAAAAAGGGCTTTTAATACGCTCAATCCCACAGAATTTATAATGATTTTGGTATTTTGTTTGTGTTTCCCCAAACTAGATACGTTCCACAGAATTTGGTAGTGCCACCTTTTTAGGTCACCAAAGCCTGTTTTGGTAATACGAATATTCAGAGATTTATCTGAAGCCCTAACTAAAAACCATAGCGATACGCATTTGAATAATATGCTTAGAGCATTACGTGCGGACACTCGCTACTTCGGATATGTATAATAAATGTTGGATATACGGATTTTGTTTGCGCATTTTATCAGTCTCACATGGAATTGTATAACATATATCCCTATCATTCTCTTTCCCTTTTCTTATCAATTTGGTTCAATGAGATTTATTTGAATTGCTGTGGGACATCAAAGGCCTTTTGTCGTTACATATGTATATCGTTAAAAAGTATCCAATGTCACTGATAAGGGCTGAGTTACGGTGCGAATGGCTCTTTGTACTTTGGTATTACTGCAGCATCACATTGCTCTACAGTACATACATATTACATACAAATATATATATGGAATAACGATCTTTTAGTCCTTGTGATGTACTTCTGATTTACACATTTGTATGAACATCTGCAAAAATATATGATCTAATTCCCAGAGTGCACTGTCAATGCAGGGTAATATTTCAAGGGTGTTGGATATCAGGATGGGAAGCAAATTGGACGTTTGCGACTGGAGTTAATGCGCAGAAATATTTTTGCTGACGTGCAAATAACGATTTTTGCAAAACGAATCCCACTTTTTAATTACTCCCATCTCATCCCATACGCTCAAAGGAATTCCATGGTAATGCATATGTATGTACATGATTTGCGTAATAATCGGATATTGTAAAATGAAATCCTTTCCTTTACAGTAGCAAAATTAAAATCATTTTATATAATTTCTATTTTTAAAATACCTCTTACAGAGCTAAGTGAAGCTGTGAAAAAGGCAAGTTCGGAGGAAATTTTAATACCATTTGGTGTAGGTATTGCTGGTACTGTTGCGAAAACGAAAGAGATGATAAATATAAAAGAGGCCTATAAAGATTCACGATTTAATTGTGAAATTGATTTAAAGACTGGATATAAAACGAATGCCATCCTATCGATGCCTATATGCAACTATGAGGGCGATGTTATTGGAGTTGCTCAGATTATTAATAAAACATCTGGTACGTTCTAATATTATGATAACAATTTAATTTAATTTTGACTTTCACTATCTTTCTTTTTATTGTCAAAATCTCTATTTGTGAAGTATGAAATTTTTTCTTATTTTGTTCTGTATACTACTTACTTTTTACTCTAAAAAAGATCTTATATTAAATTTAAGTGTCTATACCTAGATCGCTTGAAAATTACACATTTTTAAAATATCAATATCTTTTCATAACATAAGGTCTACCTATGAGACAATAACTAACTTATCGTTATTAATTTTATAACAAATAACACTAATTTAAATTCTAAGTTATTTTATAAATCACAGATCGCGAGAAGCTTTTCTTATTTAGTAATTTTTCATTCTGGCTTTACTGCAATTTGTTAGACTTTGGAATATAAGCGTTAAGACAACAATTTGAAGGAACTTCCAAATTAATTATTAAACTAATCAGAAATGGGAACGATAATTACACTAACATTTTTTAATGATTGGTTAAAATATTTTGGGAAATTATTATCAAAATTATCAACGCTGCAGGGAATTTTTTACCGTTGGTACCGTTGATTTAAATAGATAATAGAGTAGAATGAATATTGGATTTTTTCTTCGTTTTATTTATTGAATTACTCCCAAAAGTTTCAATAATAAATTTATCTCTCACACAATTGCAAAGGAATTCTATAAGAAATTTAATTTGTTCATTCAATTATAATACATAAAACATTATTATTTTTCGTCGTAAAATTGGTGAATTAATTGATATCGATTATAGGTTCCGGTGAATTTACTGATCACGATGTGGAGATTTTTCGTCGATACCTCACTTTTTGTGGTATTGGAATCCAAAACGCTCAACTTTTTGAAATGTCGGTACAAGAATACCGTCGGAATCAGATATTACTTAATCTAGCCCGCAGTATATTTGAAGAACAAAATAATTTGGAGTGCCTGGTAACCAAAATCATGACGGAGGCAAGGGAGCTTCTTAAATGTGAACGATGCGCGGTATTCCTTGTCGACTTGGATTGTTGCGAGGCAGTAAGTATTATAATCCTGTGGTGAAAGTTATTAAAATCCCAAAATTTATGGAAGTTGCTCATCGAAAACTTTTTATTAGCTTGATGTAATGTACGAGACATTCGCTAGTTCGGCTAAAAAGGTAAAACCAAAATAAGAGAATACAGAAAATCACTCCAGTTCAATGCACAGTGTGTGAAAAGGGCACCAATCGCCACTATGTTAGTACTTCAATAATCGCAGTAGAAAAGTCACGAATGGTAGTGCAGGTACACATAATTCACATGCCACACACAGCGTGAAATATTTATAGGACATGAACATGCTGTTGGCTCTGGATTTATGGGAAGAAACGCTGTCTCCAACAGGACATAAGTTAAAAACGACCTGCACTCAGTCAACTTGACAAAAGGAAATGAATGAGTCGTTTTAGTCGTTTGGGGAGTCTTTCATAAAAGCTTGAAAAAGCTATTAAAACGTCCTTTTCATTTTGTGGATACCGCACAAAATACACACCTCACCTCAGGGGAAGGCAATTTTTGTCGAGCACCTTTACTCATTCTAACTGGTAATTATAACGCCAGGATTACGACTGTTAAATCGTTCCGAACGTGCTCAATATTTCTCCCAAGAGGGTAGAATTTTAAGTTACCTCATTCACAACCATTCTCTCAATTGGAATTGTTAATTAAGTTCAATTCCCTTATGAATTGCACAACGCATGCTATTTTAAGCATTCAGTTTCTTGAAACATTATTTTTTTAGTAATATAATCGAAATTCCTGAGATAAACCAAATATCAATTATTTTTAAGTATTTCGTACAACTAACTTATTAAAATGTCCAAACTATTCCTCAATTTGTACATTTCAATTTATATCAACTAACGAGTTGAAAACTTGTTTTCGGATACCATGGAAAATCATTTTAAGAGAAGAGTATTTAATTCTCTTTTATTTTGAAATGCATTTCCATTAAAAACTTTAATAAGGACTAAACACAATAGTCCTGCTGACGCATTTCATTACGACTGTGTCCCGAAAACGAATCTGAAGTTAAAATGAAATGAAAAGACATAGAGTGCAATTATCATAATCAGCAGCAGAAAGTAATCAAATTAAAGTGGTAATACGTTATATGTTCGTCAAATTCGACATTGATGTCTTTTTATCCGTGTCATATGCAAATGAGGGTTTTTAGTGACAATGACGTATATATGTATGCTCATACATGCATTTCATATTTGCAAAAGGTACCCTCTACAAAATTGATTTCTTTTGAAAACATCTAGGTAAGAGTAAGAGTTTTTTTAAATCGATAGGACTAATTTTCTGGGTCTTTCATATCAATAATAGAAATTTATAATACATATTTATAACTTAGGCTGTGCATAAATAAAGAACACTTGTATTAGAAAGTTTGTTTTCAGTTTATGCGTTAGGAAATTAGGAGAGAAGGTAATGAAACTTAGTAGCTCTAAAAATATTACTTTATATATTATCTAACTAGTAACTACATTAAATTTCAGTAATGAGCGCAGTAAAAATCAAAGCTCTTATCCTATAAGGGAAATGGGAATTCCACTTTTCATACATCCAAATTATTTTGTATGACTGCTTGTAATGTCACATAATCGTTAAAATGCTTTTCACGAAAGCACCTTAAATGCAAATAAAGTGCGTACATAATATCTTATGTTCCAGGTGTATCACAGAGAGCATTGTATCTGTCCTGCTTTTAAATTATTATAACAAAAAACGAGAAAGCCTTGTTGGTATACTAATAAAAATATAATTTGTGGTCCTTACAGAGTCATTTAGAAAAAATCATTGAAAAGCCCAGTGCAGGTGGATCTATTTTGTTGAGGAGACGAAGTAACAACGTAAAAGTCGAAGATATTTTGGAACGACAGGTATATAAAAGGCATATATGTTGAAAATTTATTGATATTTACCTGAAGTACCTTTCCCCAAATATTGTTTAGAAAAGCACCCGATTTACGATATTGTTTGAACTTGGTGCAGCCAATCAATCCGCGAATGTTTCCCGACCCTCTACGGATGATTTAAATAGCTCAACTCTTGCTCAAATAGCACAATGTGTTGCGTCAACTGGGCAAACTTTGAATATAGCAGACGTTAGGGAATGGGTGCATGAACACAATCAAATCCAAAGCGATTGTGAAATTGATTGTACTAAAGCCATTTTATGTATGCCAATTGTAAACGCTCAAAAGAATGTCGTGGGAGTCGCTCAACTTATTAATAAGGTAGGTCAGCATATGGCGCAAAATTGATACCATTAGTAAGTTGTTGGACTGGAACATAATTTGTTATTGCATCAGGGAAATGGTCTGCCATTTACGGACTCAGACGTGTCCATATTTGAAGCATTTGCAATATTCTGCGGCCTGGGGATACATAACACCCAAATGTATGAGAATGCATGCAAACTAATGGCAAAGCAGAAGGTGGCTCTAGAATGTTTGTCATATCATGCGACGGCGGGTCAGGATCAGACGATGAAGCTGATCCAGGACACCATCCCCTCGGCGGAGGCGTACAGTCTCTACAGCTTTAAGTTCATTGGTATGTTTGCAAATAGGTCACACAAGTGCACCGCATCCTTTTAACTTTTTTATTATTTCATAAATGTTGCATAGACTTTGATCTTTCGGATGACGACACTTGCAGGGCGGCAGTTCGTATGTTCCTGCAATGCAATTTAGTCCAGCAATTTCACATACCCTACGATGTAAGTAAAACTCTATTTAAGGGGATTTCTCTTGGCATAAAGTGTACATTAAAATCGATTAATAGCACCACATGCCATGTACGGCATACTGAGTTCGCTAATACTTTTCTCGTTTATATTTGTATGAGAAGCTAACTATACAACTAAAATTTGTTATTGGACTTTTCTAGGTTCTATGCCGGTGGGTGTTGAGTGTTCGGAAGAATTATCGCCCTGTTAAGTATCATAATTGGAGGCATGCATTGAATGTCGCCCAAACAATGTTTGCTATGCTAAAAACCGGTAAGATGGAACGATTTATGACTGATTTAGAAATACTGGGCCTACTGGTTGCATGCTTTTGCCATGATCTTGACCATAGAGGGACAAATAATGCTTTTCAAACAAAAACAGAGAGCCCTCTGGCTATTTTATATACTACAAGCACAATGGAACACCACCACTTTGATCAATGTGTTATGATACTTAACTCAGAAGGGAACAATATATTTCAGGTAATTTGTTTCTTCAATGTTGTTCCTATCAATAAATTACAAAAATATAGTTTTAATAAAATATGTAGAATAATTTAAGTAATTTTTATTTCTTTATATCTAATTCTTACTGATATCCTATTATTTGAAAGTTCGATCTCATTATTTTTAATTCGCAAACAATAAAAATCTTATGATATTATAATTATATATTGTTACAACTTTGCTAGGCGAGCGACTGAATGCTCGTCAGCCAAAGCTGAATATTTTCCATTCCCATATTTCGGATAAATGATTTCATATTTAAATCAAAATTCTTGACTTATTCCAATTAACGTAGAAAGATACGTACAAGTCATGCAGACCCGCTTTATCAATTTGGTGTGGGAGGAAGGATCTCATTAATTTTTGACGATTCTTTAATTGCTTCACCGCACACTTCACCACTTTTCACCTTTCTTACTCACAATTTGTACGTGATTTGTGCTCATTTGACTTATTAAGCAAAAGACGATTTCAAGAGTTCAGGTTATTTCTCCTTATTCCACTTCCTTGGAGTAATGTGTCTTAAATTTTAACAAAATAATCGTTCTGTTATTAAAATATTCGTCTTCGTCGTTGTATTAAAAATTACTTTTTATGCGTTGTTATATTTCCTTAGACTCCAATTAATAAATCATTTTCTTTTAAATTGGTTAATAATTCATTTATCCTATTGGAATAGGATGTCGTTAGATATGTGTTTTATAACACAACATAACAAATTTTTTTAAGTTTAACCCTTCAGTTACAAAATATTATCAGAGTTGCCGTTTGCTAAGGCTCTTCGGACTAGTGCATGTAATTTATGTAATGCATTTTAACGTACTTTGTATCATAAGCCCAAAATCGACCAATAACAGTCATATTAAAAACTACTCGCGATATATGTATTTCAAAGGACCTGCCTATGTAAATATAACTGATTGACTTTTTTAACAACCTCAAGGCATTGTCACCCGATGATTATAGGAGAGTAATGAAAACTGTTGAAAATGCAATTTTGTCAACAGACTTGGCCATGTATTTCAAAAAAAGGAATAGTTTTCTCGAGCTGGTGGAGAACGGAGAGTTCGATTGGCAAAGTGAGGAGAAAAAGGAACGTAAGTGAATTTTAGTACTAATAAATTCTTATTTAGATTTTCAAAACCTTTATTATTTTATTATAGTTTTATGCGGGATGATGATGACGGCCTGCGATGTAAGTGCCATAGCAAAACCGTGGGAAGTGCAACATCGTGTTGCAAAATTAGTTGCAGATGAATTTTTTGATCAAGGCGATTTAGAAAAATTGCAGTTGAATACGCAGCCTGTAGCTATGATGGATAGGTAAGAATCATAATAAAATAATAAAATAAACCATTTGCTACTTACACCCTAATTATTGTAATGATGGCTTTTTTTCTACTAATGTAATTTGAATTGCGTGTTACTTCAGAGAAAGGAAAGATGAACTCCCAAAAATGCAAGTAGGATTCATAGATGTAATTTGTTTGCCCCTTTATCGGGTATTATGTGATACTTTTCCTTGGATACAACCGTTGTATGATGGAACATTAGAAAATCGCAAACATTGGCAAGATCTTGCAGAAAAGGTGGAAATGGGTTTAACATGGATAGATCACGACACCATTGACAAGCCTGTAGAAGAGTTCGCCGGTAAGAATACAATATATTTTAATTTTTATATGAATCCCGATCGAATTTTATCAGACTAAAAAATTTAAAAGTGTAAGAGTATGAAATTTAATAAAGATATATATTGTTGTTCAGGGTAGCAAAGATTTGAATATCAAAATAACACCGATAATTTTTTTACATTTCAGCATGCAAAGAAGAAATTGCAGATATAGAATTCACGGTGACGACTCTTAATTGTCAGCATAACGACAATATTGAAGCCACCAGTCCTGAACATCGACAGAAGTACAGCAGCATTCGAAAATCGGGCGTTCTTGCGAAAGCAGTTAGATCTAGACTATCAAAATCTTTATATGGTCATATGGACGGTAAGCCGATAAAAGATAAAAATATTGATGTCGAAGCAGAGGGACAGAATCAGCCAAGTAAAGAAGCCCAGGGAAAGCCAGAGAAAACGAAAAAGCGCTCAAAATTGTGTTCACTTTTGTGACTACAATCCCTTCATTAAAGACAAATAATTTTCTGTATTCAAAAGTTATGTAGGGATTTTTGCAGTAACATCCTTCTTAGCCAAAAACTAACATAGGAAAGGAAATTCAATTTTTTCTACTTGGGTTTTACAAATCAATACTACAATACAAATTTTTTTTAAATAGCTTTTCTAAAGGTTTGGGCTTTCACATAGTACCGCAAAATAATACCTAAACTCTTCTTAATTATAGAGGGAATACAGTATAATAAATATAACAGCACAAAGATATCAAACGCAATGTTTATCCAACTAAATGCTTCTGTGGTTCCATGGTTACACTTTTACATTTCTGTACATATCTCAAAGATAGTTTAAATTTTAAGTAAGACCTGAATTAGTTTTATTTATTTATTCTCTGTGTTAAATCTTCTAATTTTATATATATATATATGTTTATTTTTTTAATTTGTCAAAGGATAAGAGAAAAATTCCAATTAGGAAAAGTTAGATAGCAAAATATATATAAATGAATTGGTTGTGTAATAGGCTTATTTGCGAAAGGAACAGGTTCCAATATTTTATAAAAGACAACAGAGACATGATTTAGCTTATTTACAATGGGAATGTTCCTGATTTGTATACGTGAATGATTGAAAGAATTTAGTAATATTTTATCCCAATCTTATAATATATTAATGGTTTTGTTTCGTACTTTAAGGGGGTAGTCTCAACTCTTGGATAAGATTATTAAAGATATTTATATGACTTTTGTTTACTTTCTCTATTTAGCAATTATTTAAATATATGTATGTAATTCTGGGGCGGATAATAACAAGTCTGTTGCAGCTTTATACAAAATTTAAACATGGTTGATTGGTTGAGTAAAATTTTAATTAACATCTTAACACGTTTGACACACTGACCAAAACTATTTAAGGCTTAAGAAATTCGTTGAATTAAAGAATTTTGAAAAAAATAAATAAATCATATACCAGTATATTTGCTACAGTGTAAAGATTACTAACAAAAACCCGATTTTTGAAACCAACATTTTAGACTACTCCTTTAAATTGGCAAAATTATTTAAATCGCTTAGATTGTTCAAATCATAAATTGGAATCAAATATACACATCTGCAATTCAAATTTTATAGATAAGTTGATCGTAAATAAATTAACAAACTAGCACAATTAAAAAATGTCCCACCCAAATTACTAAAATCCTGAAAATGAAATATGAATAATCAAAATGACAAGAAACTTATTAGAAATTTCTCTTTGAACAGTGATAAAATATTTCTTTGTCTTTAATCGCTATTTTTTATTATGTTTAATAAAAAATATTTCTGTGAGTAAGGTATATAACTGAAATTTTTTACAAGTTCAGTTATGCAATAAAAAAAAACTTTATTTTAATTTCACATATAATTGGAGTTTAAGTGGCGCGCCAGAGGCGCCAGAAAATTTCAAAATTGATATCAATTCTTATTTTTCGCATTTGCTTGTTAAGGGTATTTCAAAATGGATTGCAAATAAATAAATAAAAAAAAGGGTTCAAAGCAAACTGCAAAATAAGTTTGTTTTTGTTTTCTAATTACTGAATGTGGTATTTGACTTTTAAAGTTAAATTCTTGAATGTGACTTTATTTTAATTTTATCTGCAATCAAGATTAAGGAATATTACCACTAACTTAGACCATTGCAATTCCTTCTTACTTACAAATATATGTTTTTTTTAATGATTCAGTGACAAGTTATTTAGCCAAAATAATTTAAAAACAGTGGAAAGGACGCCATATTTAAGATACCCTCGATAAAAAATGTTTGCGCTAGTACTCGCATCAGCTCTAAAGGGTCTACATGTTTTCATCAACTGCATGCATAATAAAGAGCACAAACCTACGTGTAAATCTTCATAGATATTTCATTCGAAACAAAAAGATAATTATTGTAAATAAACATTGAAATAATATAATTTAAAATGTTCAATAAGCTCAAATAGAGGATTTCTCAAATTCGAACTAATAATTTTCCGCTCAACTAGGGCAACTTATGAAGCCGGTAGTTCTGTGTAGAGATAATCGCCGAAATAATAAATGTCAAAAAATATGTGATCTATTTAAGGTCGAAATTACGTGTGCAGCTCACACCTGTGTAAAATTTTTGCTAGAGGTAGTCTTGAAATTTTGCACTTAATCTGTATGTTAGGTGTTTCATTATAACAAAATGACAAAATGAACATAAAATACTAAATGACATTGATGATGCAACTTTTAATGTACTAAAAAAAAAAAACTAATGTTTGTGCTCTAGCCAAAATGATGGCAAAGCAATAACACTTTAATCCCATGACACAATCTCTCATCGCAGCCTTTTCTACTTAATATTGTAGTGCAATTATTGGACTTAGAGTCAAATTACATACAACAGATGTTGTTTCTAAGATTAAAAAACTAATTTCCTAGTTTTTCTGCCTTTCGTCCTTTTAATGTAATTGTATTTAAATTAGAATATAAAATAGTCTGAAGTATTTGCGATACGTTTCAGTCTAGAAAATAAAGATAAGTTGTAAATAGATTTTGAAAATGATACCCATTGGGTGATAAAGGTCAATGTTTATATTAGAGAAAGTGTAGAAAAGTTGTACAAGATGATTTTGAAACATATTTTAATTTTTGTATATTTTTATTGAATAAAAATTTCAATCTGTTTTATGAGTAGTCAATGTGTTTAACCCTCAATTTACCCCTTTATTTGCAACCTCTTGACCCAATTTACTTTTAAGAGAAATGCTTAGTAAACGATCTTAAAACTGCAGAGTTTGAAAAACGAAAGATTTTATGTTTTCAATTTACTATTCTTTAAGAAGCAAATTGCTTTATTTAATTATTTACAAATAACTCAATACTTTTTTGAAGGTTAATTATCAACAAAGAAATGAGGAGCTTTAGACATGTGGACTTGAAATAAAATCATTTTAAGCAAAAATAGTTTTAATACAGTCTTAGCACATATTGCAAAGTTTAACAAAATTCTTATGGGTAGAAATTAATAAGTACGAAGAACGATAAATCACAAATAAATTAAAATATAAAGCAATGATAATAAAAAAAATTTTTCCTTTTTCAACTTTAACTCATATTCAGTTTATTAAAAGATATTTGGGGAAAGAGCGGGGGTTTTCCAGATAATCCTTCCGACATCCACACTTCGATTATATTGTCCTTAGTTAGAACAACAAGGTGTTGGTAAGCTGAGTAAGTTAAGCTTTAATATTAAGAAATATATATTAATTCTTAACACTTATAAAGAGGTAAATATCGATGGTGTAGTTATTACAAATGCAAATTGTGAAATTAGAATTTTGAAATTCGGAATGACGTGAAAAGTGAAACGAAGTTGGGAATAAAAATATGTCTTACCTTAAAATTTGGGAATTCAATTCTATTTCTCTTACATACGCCAAATTCCAGCTGGACCACAGTTTTATTACACCATTTTCCATAGCAGTTGCTACAACGTTGACTCCAACTCCTTCTCTCACGTAAGAATAGCACACGGAAATTATCTTTTGAACGGAAACAATACGCTCGATGTATTTCGCGTTTATTGAGTGTAGTCTCATCATTGATTTTCCAGTTAAACTCATAGACACGTTAACGAATCCATCAAAGCTATCCTCTGTAACTTCGAAACATTCGTCATTATTATTACCGCACCGCACCTGCTTCTCCATTGTATGGACTGTAATTATGTCGCCCAGTGTCGGACTAATGGCGACTAAGCTAATAGGCAAATTATGTACGTCAGAGGGTTTTTGAATCGTTCGTATATAAGAGAAGCTGCAAACCAAAATAATATTTTACAAAATAATCATAAGGTGATCAATTTTTAATACCTGTTTGTGTCCCAAATTACCGCAAGACCATCCTTAGCAACGGATACAGCTATTTTAAATTCCGAAGATAGTGCAAACGATGTGACCTCATCCGAATGTCGGGTCAAAATTATTGGAGCCATCCATCTGTAGCTGCTTTCATTGAATCCTCCATCACTTTTATCACCGTTTGGAGTATCCTCAGATTTTTGTGTGAATTTATTTGGAATTATCCGAAATGCTGAATTGTAAGACAATTTAATACCAACATGATTTTGTCTACTCTTGCTTGTCTTGTGCACTTTATAGCATTGATAAACACTAATTCTTCCGGATTTGTGGCCAAACCAAAGGGAATTCGTGTTAACATCCGATCCGCAGCATGTTATTTCATCGAGAGGATTATTGTAAAACAAAGGTTTTGAAAGAGCATTCAACCCACTAAGCGATTGCAAGCGAACAACTTTGTCTTCATGGTTCCATGATACCAGAAGATATACATCATTTTCTGGACCTAGACGACAATAGCGTTATATAACATTATTATTATAAAGTAAAGCTATTATAATCAATACCGAAAAGCATGGATACTTTTTACTGTGCCATTATGGATAACCCTAATCCACGAGAATAAATACAAAAATAAATATTTCAACATACCTTGCATAACACAGCATTTTTCAGGTACACCGTAGATAACATTTGTTCGATTAAACGATACAAGTGATGTAAATGTCGCCGCGCTCAGTGTGTGCCGGCTATTTAATTCTGGTTCTGGTAATTCTGGTGATCCAGTAAAAACACCCCAACGGAGCCCATCAACCGTGGGCAGGACTTTTAAACTGCAGAAATTAATTGAGGTTTGCTTAGATGGCGGATGGGCTAATTTAAATAATTGCCGCGGCATCTGCCCATAGGTGCGAACCATCGTCTCTACTGCTTTTCGTTCTATCGGATCTGATATGTTGTACATGTGAAACTCTGCATAAGTCTGAAATATAAATTATTATCTACATATTTCTTCTAGTAATTTTATTTTGAATATTAGCTTACTGCTGGGTGAAAAACGTTAATAGCTTCCACAGCCTGTGGGCCAGACTGTTTGCAGCCAAAAATTAAATCAATCCAGTCGTTGAGTTTATTTCTAACAATTTCCGATTCAAGTGCTTGTCGATGAATTAGGACAAACAACCTTGCATTATGCGAACACCATGAGGGCAGTATGACATCATCGACCACTTCGCCTGACTGTCGTGCTCCAAAATTGAATCCTTCGAAGTTTTCAAACATTTCGGGGAGACAATAAAATTCTGGTATTAATTCCTTGACGTCAGTAGGACTATCCCTGCTTGCTAGACGCCATGTGGTATTAATAGAATGAAAAGTCCTGTCCGGCAAGTCGAAATTATTATCTACAAGCACAAAATACAACTCAATCATAATTGAAGGTAATATTTTAATCAAATACCTTGATAGCGTAGAAAGAACCCGGTAAAAGGAGGAACACGAACCAAAAAATGCAGGACAGTACCAGAATTCGAGTAATGTGAACTATAGTGATATGGTTTCATGGGTAATTCGCCCATATTTGTCATCGTATTGCTTATATACTAAAAAATTTAATTATTATTACTTTAACTTAAGTTTAAATTTATTATATTAACGTACCGAATAGTTGTTCATGTAATGAGGTTCATTTTCTTTATGCTGAACTGCAATTGGTTTTCTTAATTTCCTGAAATTGGCAGGATCCTTTAGATCTAAACTATCCGATTCAAAATTTGATAACACCCAAGGGAAAACCGGATACTGCATTAAGTCGTTGTAAGTTCGACCAGCCAACTGATTTAAAGTCATAAGATATTCCCAGTTGGTTAATTGCCCGTCTCTCCACTGTTGAGTTATAAGGTACAATTTTCCTTGCTCAGGGAAATGAATAATTTTATCCGCGAAAATTTCTTTAATTGTTTTGAAATCCACACAGCTTTTCAACACAAAAAATTTCGATTGATTTGTGTCGAGAAATATTTCAAAGGCATTATCCTGATGTTGATACCGTCTTAACCAAATATCTGTGATGCTATCGATCTCATATGATATACAATAAAAACGATAACGGTAGGTTGCTACAAAGTACATTTTTTCATCAGTTATCAAAAGTTCCCCATCGATTTCCCCATCAACCGGAAGATAAACTGCTGGAAAATTAAAAAGGACTTGAGCATTCTTGGAGAAACTCAAATGATGTTCATGTCCTGCTAAGAGATATGCAAGTGGTAGCTTGTTTTGACCCTCAGCATTCTCCGGTTCGGTCATTAGAAATCTTCGATCGATGTTCAAATGACACCGTCTTAATCGCACTCTTGTTCGAAAAGGCCCCTCCGTGTCATCGAGCTCCCACGATCTAAGCAATACATTTAAGGTCAAAATAAGAAAAAAAAAATTCGTAGAATAACTCACTTTGGATATAATTTCTCATTGAACCATGGGGCCCCTTCATGGGTCATTCGGTGCACTACAGAAGTCCATTTCTCATAAATGTAATTCTCATCATATTCCTTCATTTGGCTGATCAGGGCTTTTCGCTCCGAATTCTTAAAAATGATAAATAATAATGTTTTCAAAATTTGTGTAATTCTTACCTGTAGTTCAGTGACGACCCTGGTGATCACCATAGAAGACTCAATGCAAGACTGGGCAAGTGTTTCATACTTATAAAGCGCTTTCTCAGTAGCACTCTTTTGCCTGCTTATGTGTTGGTCATTATTTAAGTCTATTTTGTCTGAATCAATGTCAATGCTCGGGACATCAGTTTTTGAAATATTCAATTTTTCGCACAAACTCACAAGCGGTAATGTCTGGTTTTCATCAGAGTCCGTTTGGGAGGATTCTATCAAGTGCAAACCAAGCAATGATTTAATCATTTTCAAATCATTTAAATTTGTTGGAATTGTCTCATCTCGACACGTCCTCCAAAATGTCTTAATAGCAATGTTTTTATAGGAACTGTGCCGCATCGGTAAAAGCCCCCAAATGAGCAAATTAGAACATTTTGTATTTCCTGAAAGTCCAATTGAAATTAAGAGCTCAAAAAGGTTTTCTTCATTAATCGTAGGCTGATATGAAGACTTGGAGCTAATCAAAAGCTGTAGACTCCTGTCTATGATTAAATCAAAGCGCGTTCTAAGTTCTGCTGGAGATAGAAAGGAATCCGAAAGCCGAAAACCTAGTCACAAAAATAAACTTTTAGAATTACAGTGGTTAACTCGAAAATATATTATTTACTTTGATATTTATTAACTGTAGATGGTGTTGATTTTTTGGTTGTAAACAATTCTAGAGATCTAACAAGGATATTAGCCTCCACTGATCGGAAGCCTGATACTACGCTTAAGATATCGCTTTTCTGATTGAAAGATAATAAGTTCAAAACCTCCCATAAAATCTGGAATACCAAAACGAATTTCGAATTAAGTGATGATCGGCAATTATTATAAGCACAATTATTCTTATACAAATTTATAAAATATATGTTTTTTTTTTGTATTATGGGTGTCAAGATCAAAAAGTACATACCAAAAATATTGACTTACATTTATATGTCCTGACGACTTAATAGACTTTTTAGCAATTTCAACCAATACGTTAGTTATAGAAGTCTGAACGCTACAGTTGGTAACTTTCTGCTTAATGAACAGTCTGTAGAGCGTTTTCACTGAAGATTGAATCAGTCCGTTATCATGGAAATAAGCACAACAGGAGATGTCCCCCGTATACAACTTTTCCACAATTTGAAAAGTGTTGGTACAAAGTGTTCCATTGCGTAAAGTCTGCGGCAAGAACGCAATTAGCGAATTAAGGCCGTATTTCTTTGCGGCTTGCAAGTTGCTGCATCGAAGAAGTCCTTCAAAATTGTGATACGTTCCCGTAATCCACTGAATACAAGCTTCAACCAAGTTTAGATCGACTTGGTTCAATGCTAACTGATTAGCTAAATGATGCCAATAAAATTTTTTTGTAAAGTTATGCAAGTCGTTTGTTGGTAAACGATCGCACAGCGCTGATATCAATTTTACAACTGAAGCTCTAATACCGCAGTTCTTGTGATTTGATAAAATAATAAGAATTTCGAGCTTGATATAATGAGTTAGCACCTAAAATATAAATACTAAATTTTTGTCCAATATACTTTTAATAATTTACCTCATCAACAGAACCATCAGGTAAAATTAGTAGAGAGTCCTTGAGGAGCATGAATAAGCCTTCTTGCATTTTAATTATTCCAGGAAGTTCGTAAAAATCTCGTTTTGACATAAAGATGAATTTCTTTGCTCGTCCAAGTTTTGGTTCTTCTAAATCCGACAATTCATCTGATTGCACAATATCATACTCACCAGAAATAAAGTAGTCGTTCTTTGCGTTGTCTTCCAACAAAACCTTACCTACAAAAAGTAAAGTGATAAAAAGAAATAATGAAATAAAATGGTATTTACGTTTCTTTTCGATATCACTATCACTATGAGTTAAAGATGCACTTCTGATCCTTTTACGGCTTATATTTCCTATTTTATTATCCCTGTGAAGCTGGTATCCCTTCACCCTAATTTTATTTCTGGGTGGCCACACGCTTTTAAAATTAAATGGTTTCCCAAACTTAAGCAAATTCATGCTTTTCTCATCCAGTCTTGAGCAGTTGGCTATATCTTTTAAATTCTCAAAATTATCTATTTGGAAAACATTATTCGCCTTGATCTCCGATGATTTTTTTTGGTTTCTTCCACTGTTTAAACCGCTGATACCCGATTTGTGCCCTTTTTCAGGCATCGCTTGCTCAGAAGTAGAACTCGTATTTTCAAAAGACGGTTCATGTGTCGATGTTGTTCGTTTCCTTTCCCGTAGAATCTGCTTCATGTGCTTAGAGGGCAGAGATAATCCAATTTTTTTATGTTTAATAGGAGGATCAGGATTAACAAGAAAATAAAATTTTGATCGGTCATGCGTTACGAAACATTCACTTGGCTTTTGCAAAAGAAGCAATAGCTTCATAATTTCATCAAGTAGTGAGGGTGGAGGCGGTGAACCCGCAAGAATATTAAGTATGCTTACGTATGACAAAGCAGCCTCTTCTGATATATGAACAGGATTTGGAGATTCAATTACGTATATTTTACAAAGATTAAGCATTTCTCGTATCAAGCCGGCTTCGACCAGTTGGTTTATATTAAAGTTCTGATGAGGATGTCTATCGCGTATTAGAGCTCGAATGCTTTGCAGGAGCATTTCAAGCACCTTCGATTCCTTAGAACCTGGGCGGCACCAATCCGAGTATCTCCTTATTACACTGACTATAAAGTTTGGATAAATAACGCATGCCGTGGTGTTTTCCATTACTTGCAACACGTCGTTTCTTTTTGAAATTACTGGCAGTGTACATGCGTTATTAACAATGCTCTTGAGCAAAGTGGTGTCCTTTGAGCACTGATCTGTTCTTATTACGTATCCTATCATATCTAAATAATTCTGTTTTACAAATTCTGTATAGAGACCGCAGTCGTATCGAGCTATACAAAGAAGGGCATCAAGTGCTGTTGCTTGAATTGCAGGATCCGAACTCAGCTCAGTAACCTTTGATAAATAAAATTAAATAAAAAAGAGAATTAAAAGAAGATCCAATGAAGAGCCTATAGTGGTTCATATTACGAGTTTATTTATTATAAACAGCTACTGTGAACTTAGTGTTTGTTTTCTTTTCCCATACCGTGGAGTGAAAAACAATTTAATAACACAAAGATATTTAATTTCTAATTTTAAAATAAACCGTTTAGCATAAATATTACTTACCCTTGCAAACAGATATAAAACAGAAGATAGTCCACCGGTCAAAAAAACTGCAGTCTGAACTGAAGGTATGCTATTCACAGTAAGTTTCGCGTCAAAGATAACTAAGCCACTAATAAAACCTATGAAATTTCATTAGTAATTTAACCATGTGTTACGAATTAAAGCGAACCTAAAGTAGAACCGTTTGTGTCCTTTTCAAATGAAGTCACATGCCATGGTTCATGCGCCGAATAGCTAATAATGAGATTCTCCTTCAACTGCCGCATTGAGTCTCCAAAGTCGTTTATCTTTAAATTAAATGTCTTACCAAAATTGAATAGACCGTAGTTTGGATAGTTATTTCCAACCTGAAAATTTTGCATTAGTTAAACACAATTTCCAATTTATTGGTGAATCTACCTGGCAATGTGTGAGGTTTGTGCAGTCAGGACCAAGTGCAGTCAGATTGGCCAGAAGACTTTTATTATTAAAACTTTTGTGGAAAAACATCAAGTTCGATAGGCTGTATTCCAAAAATTCTTCCTCATCCGGCATTTGCGCATGTCCCAAACATATTGCTTGAAATTTATCACATTTCGCTAATTGACTGATGTTGCACGGAAGGCTAATTATGTACTGTTCAGCACCGTTAACAGTAACAGTAATCTCTAATGCTTTAGCAGTAGAGCTAACAGCAAAACATAAATGCATCCATTTCCTTTTAGAAAGCCGAAGATATTTAAGAAGAATACTAGATTCTTCGTAATCTTCTGCCGGAACGAAGGAAGACGTTGGAAATAGTTGAAAATTATTGAGACTGTTGATAATCGCTTGCTTTGTGTTGTGCATGGCACTGGCTATTTTCTCTGAAGTTGTAGGGATTTGCTTTTCAGGTAGTGCAATTTCGTTGTCCGTTTCTTCCTCATTTATTTGAGGTACCTTATTTACTTTTTTCATTATCCTTTTTCTTCGTCTTAACATACAAAAGGATTGCTGTTGCTGAGGTTTAATATCTTTCGGCTTTCTCGCTTCGAATGTTTTTACAGGCTCCTTCAGATTCTTCCCTTCTTTGTTTGGTGTGCTGATTTCAAATGTTAAAAATAATTCATCGGTTATATAAATACTGAGCAGTACTTGGTTAGACCCGAACGAAATTAAATGGACCTAAACAAAATTAGATTTATACACTATTTTATAATTTCAGGTACTAAATAAAATTATTTACTTTTTTGGTAGACCTTTGACTACATCTGCTATACTTGTTGGATGGGTTTGACGATATGCACTCTTTAATTTGCAGCCAAAGCGAAGCCGTAAATCCCCCTTCATGCCACAATTTATTAGCAACAAGAGGTATAATACCAGACGCTTTTGTGAAAGGAGTCTTTAAATTATGCGATTTATGGTCATTTCGCACCTGTTTCACTTGTTCACAAACAAAGCTACTATCAATTGCTGAGATATACTCTTCTATAAAACAATTTACGTCGGTTAGTAATAGTTAAGTTATTGAAAATGAGAAAGATTTAACAAACCACTTTGACCTGGAAAAATTAGTTCGGCACTTGGTTGAAATTGCAGGTTACTAATACAAGCGTAGTACAAGTGCTTGATAAGAATATCAACGGGACAGTTATCAGATCCTAGAATTTCATAATATGCCAATAGGGTTTCAGGGCAATTAAAGTTTGTTATTAAATCGACAATTGATTGCTGGAAGTCTGGAAATTAAGCTGTTAGTACATTCCTATTTATTGCAAGAAAATAAAAATTAAAAACCTCTAAGCCTAGAGTCGTTATTCTTTAGCACTGGTGCAAATCCTTTTAATAAAAATAGAGGTCCGCCCAGAAATTCTCGTATAACATACAATCCATTAGTTAATTGACTCAAGCTGTTTGCCCACCGGGAAGGATCTTCGATGCACCTCATCGATAGCTCCATTAATATTTCAATAACAATCTTACATATTCCTTCGTGAACGACTACTGCTCTAAATTGTGATGATGGCACATAGTTTTGCCAAATATCCTTAAGTTCATCATCCAGCTCTGATACATCGGGAAGTTCAGCATCGGCCTGATATCCTTCATCGGCGGTAATGTAACATTCTTCTGTGTCATTTTCGCTAATTTCAGTTTCACTGTCCACGAAACTACAACTCATTTTTGAGGAGTAATAATCAGCATCGCTGTCTAGAGAAGTGTTTCCGGCATGCTCCTCTGGCGATTCTTGTCCGTTTTTATTATTCAAGAACTTTGGACGATTTGCTAGTTCAGCTACTTTTAAAAGAGATTGCAACGCCTGAATTACAGCATTTGTATTATTGCCTTTAATATTTTTAGAGCAACAAAGTATTGCTTCTTTCAATTTGTTTAGATATACAAAGCTGTTACTGTCTGAAAAGTTGTTGAAAGAATTATATTGAATTTTGTGCATAATACGTAGGTACTATAACTACATTATTAAGAATAGATTTCAAAAGGATAATAAACCCAAGTAAAGCAAAGCAGAATCTATAAAAATATGGGTGGATTCGAAAAAAATCGTAATCCCTCATACTATCCTTAATTAAATATTTATACCTTAGCATTTGAGTGAGTTGAGTTTTTTCATGCTTTATAAAAGATTCAAAAATTCTTAGTTTGTTCCATTTCGTACATCGGTTATGGGGTAACCATCGTCAAAAGTTTTAAAAGCGTTAAAGTATAAGTCAGTACACTTAAAGCAGTTTTGTTCTTAATATTTTATACGATAATGCTGTAAAGGAGTACCTACAAGTCAAAACTGTTTTAAACACTACAATTTTTTTCGAGCTACTATCAAAAATCGGTGGTATAACTATAAACTATAAAACATGAACTGTTATGAAAGAACCTTCATACTGAATTAATATTAAATAATACCCTGGCAAATATACAAAGAGAAGGGAATGTTTTAAGTTGAGATTGTGCTCAAATCTTCTTATCTTACTAGAAAACCGCATGCCGACTTCTCGTATTACTATTACGGAAACTAGATTAATTACTTCAGTATAAGCTTAAGATATAGAGGCAAGCATAAATTGCGGTTTTCTTCTATCATTAATACAACCCAAATAAACCGTAGGTTACCTGACCACAAAATGAATTAAAGTCTTATTAAAACAATTCAAAACAAAAAGCTTATCACTTACCGCTCTTCTCCCAGTTGTCCATGATGAAAATGCACAAGGTAAACTCGAATATTTCAATTAGTGATTTTCTGCACCCAATCGACCGCAATGAGTCGAACATATCACTTTGCACAGTGTCATATTCATTGCACTGAGATTTAAAGTTTGTTGCACCGAAAAAATATGTAAAACTCGATGATAGAATTGAATTAATTTTTTGTAAACTACCAGTCAATAAACCACTTTGCTCAGCACCATCGCAATTTGTTTTGTAGTACGATGCGCTCGTATTCTGGTTTCGTATATCAAAAATAATGTTACTATCAGTCGACTTAAGCTTTTCTAGAAATTCACTGTGCACACTCTCACCATCGGTTGGATATGATTTTAAGATAATTTCCACAAAACTCGTATGCAAAGAGGTGTCGTCGCTGAAAATCTTATCTCGTCTGTTGTAAGTGAACGAGTACGGAATATCTACGTTGTTTTCAGTCCATTCACCGCACTCGGAATTTCCGTCGTACTCCAGGTAACTATGAGTGAATTCCTCATTCTGAAGTAGTGCAACTGAGGTGTCTAGAGAAGTTTTTCCGCCGGCATACCCAGAAAACAGAGAATCTCTAGAAGTGCCTCCGACGTGCGACATCGATACACGGTTAGGTGAATTCTCTTGCGGATATTGGCGTAGAAAAGTTATTAAGGTACTGTAGATCAGGCAGAAAAGACTGCAATCGGCTGTACTTTCAGAGCTGCATTTCCCTATTAAATATTTTGGATGGAAAAATTCGCGAAACCGATCGTTCGATGAGTATAATTCAAATGTTGCACCCCAAAACGTGTTTGCAAGATGGAAAATTTCGCTAAGTGATAGTTTGCTTCGATTGAAGACGGGACGCTCTAAGACTTCGACATGTTCCTCCTTTTGAGCTTTATCATTTTCTACACCTTCTGTTTCATGCCTCGAAATCCAATAAATGTAATTAAGATCTTTGGATATATCCTCCGTTGCATTTAATAGGAGCTTAATTAGATGCTCACTTAGTTGGACCATACAGCTCTCACTTCGAAGAGTCGAAGCACTCTCGATACCAATCCTGATTAGATCACAAGCAGCCCTGCATAACTCCGGCATGTACATTATTTCTTCAATATGTTTTATATTCTCTTCATTGTACACAGTCTTAATCAGTCTTGGATCATTTAAATAAATAATAATAACATTTAAACTATCTAGAAGTATACTAATTTTTCTTTCATCCCCTTTCTTTTGCTTTTCGTTCCAGAATATCGGAAGGATAATTTCTTCTAAAATTCGGGACAGTATTTCAGTTGGAAATAAGCGTCCTGCTCTTATTAAATGTTTTAAATAAATTCGAATCTTTGCAGGGTTTGATATGTTTAGATATTTTTGCTTGTACAACTGGAAAAGATGTTCGTGCAAATCAACAGAAGAAGCCTTTTTTAGACAGTATTCACAGGCACTTTTTGACAAAAGATTTCTTAAAAAGATTAAACATATGAATTTGTATACTGATTTTTCGATTTGAGTATTGTATGGACATGCTAAGAGTAACGACATGTTATTTAACGTACTTAAACAGCAACAGGGATTATTTTTATGAAAATAACTCATAGCGACTGTTTGCAGATATGATGTGGTGCATGTTACTGATTTGAGTAAAATTTCCTCCAAAAAGCAGGTAAGATTCCTTCCTTTACAATGTACTTCATTTTCAGTCAGATACTGTGTTTGCTTTTTTTGCCTTTTCCTAAGAGTATTAGTGCTGCTTGCACCTAATTTGTTTATTAAAATAAAAATGAGGCGAAATAAACTTTCAAAAAAATGTTGATTTTGAATTTGAAATTCTTCTGGCGTTTTAACTATCAAGTTTACAATAATTCGTACTTTATCTTCATTAAAAACCTTTAAAAAACATTCAACACTTCCAGGTTTCCTCGGGCGTAAGATTATAAAGTTATAAACAATAGCGATTGTTGCAAACAAACAACGGTATGCAATATCCATTCGGTTTGAATTCCAATCGTCGCTTTTATCACAATTTTGTAAATAAGTAACGAATTTTTCCAAAACGCCTCTTAAATCGCAGAGCAAAACATTTGCTTTATGAGAGTACAAATTGTTAATACATAATATTATTAACGATAATAGCTTCAGTCTGAGGCTAACTTTTCTCGTTTCTTCAAACGCATTTGACTTTTCAATGTTGGCAAATATTTCGGCCGAAAATCTTAGGGTTTCAACGGTAGTAGAGTTTTCATTCAGAACAATATTTTTTTCTTTTGAAACGAATTTTGCAAGGAGATCTAATATAATTTCTGCGATTTCATCACTGGTTTTCTGTCTGGATTCGAACAACTCGAAGTCACTATCGTTGATAGATAATATCGCTTCATCCTTGGTATCATTGAGGATTTCTGGGACATGAGAAGGAATCACAGTTTTGTTTTCTTCTGATGGCTGAGAAAGTGGTAGGGCATCCTCGAATTCATTCTCATAAGCATTCAGATCGAGCAAGTGTATACTACTACAAAATTTGTCTAAAGGAATTGGCTCCTTTGAGACATATTCTTTGCCCTTGTTCTCCCATGGCGAATTTGGGAATAAATTAATTAACAAAACTACTAAATTTCTCTTTGATGTTATAGTCTGGAAAGAAAAACGGAATAATAATAATGATAAATTAATGAATTGATTTTATGAAACGTAAAAGCGGGGTCCATATTTTTAAAAAACCAACAGTTAAAATGAAGTCTTATTACCTCTATTTAATTTATTTAAATATAAAGAATTGGATGGGAATTCGAACTTCTAGAAGAAAAATTCACTTACCTCGACATCACAAGATAAAAGAAAATCCAGAAAATGATGCCCCAATCCATCGGTTAAAAATTTTCTTAACGATATAATCGCTGTAATATCACTAGGAGTGTTCACCGTCAACTAAATTTTTCGCAAAATTAAACCCAAAACTCTAGTTAAAAAAGTATACTGCAAAACCTTCGATAGATCTCCTGAATTTTCAGTTAGTCTGCAGTTATCCTCCAGTAATTTGACAATTAATGAACTTTTATTAAGTTGCTCATCGCTTTCTGAGCAGCATGCACTTAATTCTGGTTGAGCAGCAGTCACGGCATCTTTTATGATGCTATAAACAAGTTCAAGCATAAAACTGCACAGTTTTGTTGGCACATCCTTAAAGAAGCTGTAAAACAAGGAAGTTACTTAAATGTGATATTCACGTGGGGAAAATATGTAGTAATGGGCACAAGTTATACAATTGATGAAAAAAGTTCGGAATGATGCATATAAAATCTAAAAGACGAATATAAACTGCTGAGAAAAGTTTACGACCTTACGTTTCCTGCGAATTTGCAGACAAGTGCATCATCTTACAACTGCATACTTTAGCTCCGTGCTCAGACAATTCTCAAGCGAGTTGCACGGGTAAATTAAAAAATACCCTCCAAACAAAACAACTTATTTTATTCAGCAACCATATTCTTTGAAATTAGACTTCTGTCGGCAGTCCCGCGACTATAATATTATTTTTGGAAGTTGTTGCTTTGAGTTTCATATGCCATTCGTAGAAGGTTATAGCAGCATTATAAATCAATGGAACTGAATTGATTGAATTGAGCTATTTTCATATATTCATGAACAATTAAAAAAAAATCATTAAAACAGTTGGAAACTAAAATATAGACAGACAGTAAATACTTTCACTTATCTGTGGTGAATCATTTCGCTTATTTTTGTTTATTTCATTGACTAATTTGCAATCTCAATTGGGGGTCAAGAGGCTAGTAGCAGAAGCACCTCTGCTTCTTCCTGTTTTAATCGTGGAGTTTGCATTTTACGTAGCATTTATTTTGATGACGCAAAGAGGTAAACGTGCTCTGTAAAGACTCACCTTTCTGATTTCAGCACCGCAGGATCCAATCGCTGATATGTATATAAGAACAGGAAGATCCAGCGCTTCTGCAAGTAGAAAAAAAATCATTCGTCTCATCGTTTCAATTTCTACTGACCGTTGGTACCTTTTCTTCATCGCTTTCCTCTTTTTCAAAGTTTACCCAGAGTCTTTGGAGCTCCCGGAGTAATCCTCCCTGAGGAATATCCATGCTACCTCCACCGTTTGATCATACAACGAATCAAACGCCCGAATTTTCGCGCAGTTCTTTACGAGACACAACCATTTTTCTCAGAATCTAGTGTGGAACTGAAAGAAGCGTGATTGACTCAAGGAAGTTTTCTTCAGACGAAAAAGGGGCTTTATCGGCGCCGGATTACAAATTCATTTTACTCTTGACTGAATGATAAGGATTAAACATTTTCGAGCTCTTTACGCAGATGATGATAATGAGCCGCTGGTTATGGTTACGAGCGATCTGGCACGGTAGCACCAGAGGTCATGTTGAATTAAAGATACGAATCGATGCCGACTAAGCTGATATTTCTATGATTAAGTGGGTGCGTTAGGAAGTTCAATTGATTTCTCAAATGTGGTCTTGGCGGGTAATAGTTTTACGATTTTGGGGGCAGATACCTTTTGAATCGCCTAAATCAGTTCAGATCAATCGACGGATAATGGTGTGATCGCGAATTGGGTAATAAATGGAATGAGAAGAATTTCTGTCAGAAATATCAAATGAAGTTGTGGTTTTCTTCTCAAGTTCAACTTTTATAAGGTTCAGTAAATGATAGAATAGAACTCAAAGATAAATTTTTGGAAGCCAAAGTTATCTCCCGGTTGCGATAGACTTGATTTAGGGCTATTGGTTAAATTCTCTTAAATTAAATGCGTTATTTCCCGGCTTGAACTTAAATGGATAAAAAACAGAGCAGACCTAAATTAAGCGACCCAAACAAAATCGCAATAAATTAGAGAGTGTAAAGTAGTCAACGGCATACTTTGGGAGAAAGTTTACGGGACTCAGGAACAACGTAAACTTGTAATGTTACTAAAAGACACTTTGCAAAAACATAACAATTCCACTTGAAAAACTTTCAAAAAACAAAGCTATCTGCGCAAAATTAAATTTATTTTTACAGCTGATCACAGAAAGTCAAAACAGCTCCAATACTTCTTCTTACTTTTGGATGAAAATTGCACTTTGCAAGTGGAAAAATTTGCCTATACTGGGATTCCAGTGCTTCTTCTGTATTTGTATAGGAAAGATTTAAAATGCAATCTGTCTCACGAAGTTTGAGCCTGTACTAAAAATGGTTTTGTTTTTCTGATGTCAAATAGTAGTCCAATCTAAAGTAAGAAAAATAATAAAAGATATTACTTGTAATAAAATAACAATTTCTCGTAAAAATTTTTGGATAATACCGAAAATTTCAACTCACATTAAATTGTATAAAAAGTAACTTTTGATTCGAACTGTAGATTTTCAACTGACGTACGAGTTTGCAAATTGGCGGTAAACAGTGTCAAGGTAAAATGTTGACATTTTCCAAATGACCTATATTTATTTATTTTCTTTTATTTCGCCTATTGGCGGTTAAGAAGAAGTGCAAACCTTTTAATCAATTAAGTTCAAAAGCAAGTAGCTTTCAAGGAAGCCGGACCGCGCTAATTTCATTTAATGATGAAATCGCTTTGATTTAAGACCGCAGGCAGTTCATTTGTTACAAGTTGGTCTAGTGTTTTTTATATTCATGGCTTTAAGCAGTTTTGCAGATTTATTAAACTGCTCTGAAGATTTAGGATGTTGTAGTTAGTTTTTGAGGCATGTAGCTTTGTATTGAAGAATAAAATGATGCTAGTACCTATAAAAAAAAATATGATGTTAATTCCGCTGAAATGAAAGTAAAATCTTTCGCGATTCCAATCCAGTCAGCCTGCTTTCGAATACACTTTTTTAATTAAGTAATGCATCAACTTTTAGTTTCATACAATTCCTGCTTTGGAAGTCTAATTTGGCGATATTGCAACTCAATCTCTGAATAATAATTTGTAGGATAGGTAGATACCTCAAAAAGGCTAAAATTGCAGCTTGGGTCTTTGCCAATAATAAAACGACCTACAATCCACTTTAGTCGAAAAATTCCTTCGAAAGATATCTAAAATGATAGATTTATTATTTGATAAATTATTAAACTAAATGCCTTTAATCTCTTTGAAAACGAATTTGTTAAAGAGGGAAAAGTGGTTCTATATTTTATTTGATTCAACATCTATACAGTTAACAAGAAAAAATTGCAAAATAATTCGTATAAAAACAAAAATTAAGTTTACAAGTTTAACCTGAACGTAAAGCGACATTGGTAAAAAAAAATAAAAAAAGACATATTACAAATCATGCTTTTAAAAAAAAGTCCTGGTAATTTATTTTTTAAAGATTTACATTATTTTTTATCTTCTTCCTGCAATCAATTTATTCTTAAAACACCGAACCAAGAACCTCGTACTTTGGCATGACTCAGGACGCGGTCAGTGGCTCAAATATCAACTTCATTCTATTTAAGAATTCTTCATTTCATCCCTCCAAATCTTCGACACACGTCTGTAGAGTCATATTACGAACTTTCCCATTTCATCACTTTCTTATCTAGTCAATGCTTTAGGACACATGACCAAATATAAAATTTTAAGAATCGGACTTTCAGATTTAGATTAATCTTATTACTGCACAGAACCTAGCACATATTAAATTTCAAAATTTTTCAGATTTAAGCTGAAACTCCGTCACATGGAAGGAATCGACAAGAACTCATTTCTAGCCAAGCTCCCTACAAATGAAAACTCCAATTTTATTATACTCCACACACGTTGGACCTATGGGGACGTAAAATTTAAATTAGTAGAAATTTCTAAAGAAAAAGAGAGCGAATGGACGGGACTCCTTCCAATTGAAGAATTGAGAAATTCAGCAAAAGAACTTGATATTCTCGATGAGGAATTTATTCAAGAGTCAAAGAGGGCACTTTGCACATCTGGCGGACTCGAAAATTTCGTCTATTCAATCGAAGGTACAAAATTTATCTGGCGAAAGGTCGGAAAATTTCGTGTAGTCTATGGTGAGGTGCCACTGGAACCGGCGACGGACGTTAAAACTCAATTAATACTAAATTCCATTGATGTTATTAAAGATTTGAGAGACAATAATCAACGACTGCAAATGCAGTACCAGGCACAATCTGTTGAGTTCCAAACTAGTCTTGCGTCGTACAGAAAATATGTAGAAAATACAAAATCGTTGGAAACAACGCTATTAACTAAATTCTGTGTTATTCTAAACGCTAAAAAGGATAAAATCGCAGAACTGGAGGAATTTATTAAGGAAAAGAAATTAAAATTTCCGAAGATAGATGAACCTAATGAAACTAATCTTGATGGATCCACTGATGACGAGCTCACTCCTAAAGAAAAATCTAGTCTGAAAACCTTACCAAAGCGCAAGGCAATAATGGAGAGATGCGGGGGGAAGCAATTGATTCCTACTAATGAAACTAATAAAAATAAACCTGGATGCAGTTACGCACCTCGAGAAGAACCCCAAGAAGAAATGGATATTTTCGATCAAATGTAAATTGAAGAATGTTGCTTAAAACTGATTTTGCATTCTATGTGTGGCATGTTATTTACATAAGTTATTATACATTAAAGAATTTTTACAATGTTGTGAATGGCAGAAAATAACATTTGTTACCTTAGTACATGGTATTTGTTTATAGATTGGTATACTTTATATTCCCGAATTTGTATCGAAAACCTTGGGACTCATGTTTTTTAAGGGGGGCAAGTCAATATCAATGTATATCAAATTTTTATTTAACTTACAAAACCAAATCTGACATGAAATAGAGCGACAATGACTAAAATGCTTTTTTAATTGACCAATTCAACGGTTCTCTTACTTAGAATTATTTTTAAGGAAAAGACATTCAGTTGTAATATCTTCCTGCGATTTCTGGTTTCATTTTATTCAAAGTTAATAGAAAAATCTCTTTAGAGCTTAGGTACATTTTTCTCTTATTTTCTTTTTTCATCTGACAACAGTTATTATGCAAAATAATTTATATCATTTGTTTATGAAGACCAAGGTACAACGATTTTCAAGACGCAACGGTAGCAAACGGTTTAAAAGAAATAAGACTAGCAGATATTTCTCAAAAATGCCAAAACATACATCAATTTATTGCACTACTTAACTGTACAACCTGTGGATAAAAATTGCTATAATTAACATAAATCTATTTCGGTTCCATGGATACTTTTTAGAGAAATATGCAAACGGTGGAACGCGACAAACAGCAGCAGTAGTAGTAGTAAGTAGTGTTATGCAGCTTAGTAGTACAGCCAATGGGGTAGAATGTAAATTGTTTAGAAAAAAAGGTCAACTCTGTGAAGTTATTTAAAATTTCTAAGAGTACCTCAAATTACGAAATTACTTTGCACATCACAGAAAAAAACATTTATTTTCTTCTACATCAGAGCCTCCACTATATTATAGAAAAAACGATAAAATATTAAAATCTAAAGTAAATGGAATCGGATGCAACTAAAAGAGATTGCTCGATAATACATGTGATCTTACGATTAAATTCTCTATATTCCATTTGTTTAATAAATTTATTGTATTTATTATAAATTATAAGTGTCTTGCTTCCATACTTTATATATTTTACTTTATTACCATTTATGTGTTTTATAAATTATCTTCTTTACAGGAAACTGATAAAAATGCCTTTATCTGGTTTCATTGCAATTTCCTTGTTCGCAAGAACAAACACTTTAAAAAGTTAGAGAAGGTGTGAATGAGTCTCCCTATGGTTTTCACGAATAGAACGAAATAATAAAAACGTTTCGGTGAAATTATATAGACACAGACCTTTTGTTTCTCAGCTTGCAGTTGTTATTATCCCTTAAAAATTTTCTTATGTTGTGTATCTATCATGTGGTGTAATTTTCTTTAAGTAAAATATCTCTTAATCTTTCGAAATTTTTTTTTCTCATTTTTTTTTTTTTTTGGATTCATCTGTATTTTCTGCATTACTTCAAACGAAGCGCAAAAGTAAAAATAAGGTATCAGATTCAGCAACAACCCGACTTAGTGTTCTCAACTGGACGACCTTGATCAATTTTAACTTTGCTAGCAGTTTCTGTAGCACTTGAGGGTGGCCCCACACGATTCTTGATTTCTGCAGCCATTGTCATGAATGCTTGTTCCACATTTGTTGCGTTTTTGGCGGACGTTTCAAGGAATGGAATTCCCAGCTGATTTGCGTATTCCTGTTTGATAAATTTACTTCCATTAGATTTAAATTTACATAACGAATAAACTAACTCACCATAGCTGTGGTGTGCTCGACAACTTTTTTCGTCGTTAGATCACATTTGTTTCCTACAAGTAATTTGTTTACGTTTTCGCAGGCATAACGTTCGATTTCCTCCAACCACTGCTTAACGTTATTGAATGATTCTTGATCTGTGCAGTCATAAACGACTATGATACCGTGTGCACCACGGTAATATGATGAAGTTATCGTGCGGAATCGCTCCTGGCCAGCAGTATCCCACTAGGAAATTAAATTCACTTACATATAAAGGCCCATGCTCTTTGAGTGCGTTACTTACAATTTGCAACTTAATCGTCTTTCCGTCTAGTTCAATGGTTCTAATTTTCTAAAAAAAACAAGAAGGGGAATATGAAAGAGTTGAAAAGGTGCATAATAGTGGAAACTTACAAAGTCTACGCCAATGGTGCTGATGTAGCTCTCTGTATAGGTATCATCCTAAAATAATCGAATACATTAGATATTCACGAAAAATAAACTCAAGGAAATACTCACAGCAAAACGTAATAAAAGGCAAGATTTTCCCACGCCTGAGTCGCCAATCAATAGCAGTTTGAAAAGATAATCGCTGTAACATAGAAATATATTTTTTTTAGAGTTTCAAACTTATTTCCAATTGCATGTTATAATAAAAAAAGAAAAGAAATCCTGACGATATTTTAATTTGCCTAATTGATCGAAAGGGTTAATGGTATAAATATGTATCATCTTAAAAGTTATTCTGACTCCTGCTCGAGAAGAAAAAACCTATTAAATTCTTAATAAGTTGTTCATCTGAAAATCCCACGCATTTGTCCTTGTAACGCACTTATCTGTGGTGCACAGTGTGCTTTCAACAGTGGCGTCTTAAAGTTGCAGATAAGTGTTGCTCCGCACTACCTCATTAAATTCGGATGCATAATCGAAATCGATGAAGTACAACATTGTGCTATATTAAGATCTGAGAATATTACTTTTAAGCACGTAATTAAGGTTATTCTCTCCCTGATACCTACAGCAGCGAGTGGTACTAAGCAAATCTTGCATTATAGTGATTTTAATTAAAATAGAAGCTTCAATTTATAAGATGAAATTTTTTCAGTTGGGCTGTGCAAAAATCTTATCAGTGTCACATCCGTCGCAGTTTTTCAAGAACGAATAAAAAACATTTTGTATCAGCACGAGTTGCAACTTTGCTAGAATCTAACATGGACACTGGCGCCCCCCGAAAATATCTTGACCAGTTATCAATTTAAATTTTTACAAATTAGATTTAATTTTTATTTCAAATTTATCTAACGAATAAGTCAGACGATATTAACGATTCTTAGAAAAGAGGCTATTTGCTGTAAAATACTGTCCGACAGAAAGTTCAGATCTTTCCTGTGGCAACTTTCTTTCTGATTATTTCTTTAGCAATTCCTCTAAGAAATCCATAAAAAGAGCACAAATTAATTGAATTCTTTTCAATAATTACTGTTGATGTAAATATTTATTATAAATATTGAAAGTATGAAATTCAAAGACGAAATATTTACACATACAGAGTCTTTTGCTAGAATTTGAACCAGGGTATGCCAATCGATTTTATATGGTATCCTTTTGAAAGTTTTTTTTCGGAGACTCCTCTTAAATCCGTCCTTCATCCCGAAAATCGCAATTGAAAATTTGGAGGAGGTGGACCCAGAAAATGCAAAGGTTGATCAAGAGAGGAAATGCAAAGGTTGGTTAGGCCCTAGCACAACACCCTGTATATAAAACAATATTGGAAATTCCAAAGAGTTAGATAAATGTTTCCTTAATTTTATTCGGTACAGTAATTAACAAACCAGTTTGTGGAAATTTTAATAGGTACTAATATTTAAGTATGAAATTATAAATAAAACTTCGTTAGCATCTTAAAAGTCCTCCGCACCAAACAAAACCACAGAATTTAGAGGAAGGATTTCTTTAAGCATGACTTCCATGCATGAGGAGTTTTGAAAGAAATATGTATCGAACGAATTTTTATTGGTAGATGCTAAAGAATCTAAGAAAGGCCTTCAAGACTTTAGTTATAAAGTCGGAGCTAGGGTAAGAGCTAATATTTGTTTTGAAAATCAGACCACTTGTTACCTAAAGTAATGTTTTGGCATAAGGGTTTGCTGATAGCATCTGGTGCATATCCAAAATGATCAGGGATAAATATAAGATACTCTATAACTGGAAAAAGTCATATATTTAAATATATTAGGTACTACCAACTGTCTGAAAATCGATGGCTGATAAAATTACTTCATTGCTTTTGACAAGCACCAGTTGTCTTATCTGTTCACGGCGACTCCCCAGTCCCCTTGCCAAACTGTGGACGAAGCTTAACAAAATCCCTCAGCGTCGATTGTTTGAAAGGATTTCTTTCTTGCGACCGCACAAAGAAAGATTGAATCATTCGCCAGTTCTGCAAATGGAAAATATTTCGTGCTAGGTAATGCTAGCCTTTGGCTGCAGCCAAATGACGGGAGGTGATAAGGGGCCCTGCTATGCGATCTGAGGCTCTGGCTGGATCGGAATAAGATTTCTTGTGACCCATCAGAACACGTCATGCGTCGCCCCCAGGCAGCAAACATTTGATCAAAACTATTTGAGGTAATTACTCCGCGGAGCTTGCACCTGTTCACTTCCTTCAGCTGAGACCGCAGCAGCAGCTCGGTTGAGCAGTTCCAAGCATTTTTCTCTCGCCTCACGGCTCACGCCCATTTTACCCCGCAGTTAAGTAAAAAAAAAAGCCAGGAACGCGTCACCGCCGAGTCGCTGGGTCGCACTTTCTCCCTGCAATTGTACAAACAGTTTGAGCCTTTTGCGTTGGCCAAAAGTGGCCACGGCAGGCCGAGGTGAAAAGCCCCAAAAAATTGCAGAGAATTTTGACAATTGGAATAAAGCGAAATGCATGAGTCATCACCGTCTTCGCAGTTCTCCTCAGAGTCAGAGTTCTTGTAAATATCCGATGAAATAATTGCCTTGGCGCGTGCGACAAACTTGCCTTTGGATTCACTTTTCTACAGAATGATTGCTGCGGGGATGAATATTTGGGGCTGAAAAAAAAAACGACGAAAACAACTTACTACTCGGGACTCATTGCAGACATTCTGGTTGCGCTCTCTTTCGTGTTTATCCTCAGGGAACTTTTTCGCGACCGCACTTAATCACCGTGCACAAATCAAACTAGCTGCAATACTTTAATACTTCTGGCGCCGTTTCGAATCCACGATTTGGGCGTAAACGACCTGCGAAAAATGCTCCCAAACTCTTAAAAAATCTCAATTAACAGAACAATGGCGACCACCTATCTCGATGTATATTCCGTACTTTGTGATTGACGTAAGTACTTTTTGCCAGCGCGGACGCGAACCGCAAAGTGCCAAGTGGCACCAAATTCAAGTCGAACCACGTGAACGGCGCTTTCTGATGACTCGGCGCGGAACGGAACGGATTCGTGGGGCGTGTCTTGGCTTAATAGTTGGCTTTACCATGGGAAAAATTTTATTAAAATTTTTATAAATCGCTCAGAAAAGCTTCTTATAATTTATCAAACTAAGAACTCATTATCTGACTGGCCAAATTAAATTATACTTTACTTTGGTTGGCTACTGCGCTCCTGCGAAAAGCTCCATAAGCTGTGTCCCTGCACAGTGGTCCGGGTCGTGAAAAAGGCGGGAAAAATCCCACTTTTAATTTATTTAAATAAAAAAATATTTAAAGAATGATATTCTCAGATTATATTTACCAATAGATGGATGTTCCCGGTTTAAAATGTACAAGAAAAACATATAACAAATAACTAAGCAAAAATTACTATTATGTTTCCATGAAAAATTACGTTATTTACAATATGATCAAAAGTACAATTGCTCTAGAATTGATGCATTAAGAAACACGAAGGTAAGTTAATTAATTAATTGTAAGTTTTAATATGTAAGTATACATATAAGGCTTTCCAGTTATTAGTAGTTTGGTATGACACGGAATGTGCTCGGTATATTATATTTATAGAAAGCCCAGATTTAGATTTAGAATCATTTATTCGACTAAATTATACAAATACAATACAATTAAATTTTGTTACAAAGCCATGTAAATTCTCTTAAATATTTAAGTTATTTGACAACTTTAAATGCCTCTACTGAAATTCGGTTCAAGCCACTGCAAGTTGAGTTTCTCATACTATGTATAATTTTTACTACAATTCTTATAAGGTTGCCAAAAATTATAAATACTCGTTAAAGACTTCTCTGGTCATCTTCTTAAGGACAGACAAAATTTCCTTACAAAACGGTTGCTGTATTTGGCCGAGATATTTAATTTTCAGGTTTCATGCACTAGGACCAACTCGATGTTTTCCTCCTGTGGGAACACTAGGAGATTATCTGAAGCACATTTCGAATGCTTTAGAATTTAGATTAACCTTTACGACCTTCCAGCATATCCACTTTGGCCACCTCGAATTAGCAGGAATAAGCTGAGCTTGAAGTCGTCCAAGGTATCGTTGATCATGAGTTAAGGAAATTATATTTATAATTATTCATCACCCTACTTTAGAAAAATCGAAGCAGGTAGTGGTTGATCACCATCTCAGAGAACTTTGCCTCGATTTCACTGCAAGCCTCAGTTGTTATTTATCTTTTTTTTTCCAAAAATAAATTTTCAGATTGTTTAAAAATAATCTTTATAATTTTTTAAATGATAGATAAGTTCGCGAGGAAAAAGTTCTCAGGTGCTTTCGACTCGCTGAAAGTGAATATGGGGGTAAAAATAAAAAAAAACATTTGTAAACAATTTCATCATTAAATTTCTTTATGAAAATGGTCTAATAAAATTATTTTTTTGGGGTAGCGGAAGAAGAGACAAGTGACAAGTTTTTTATAACATCGAAGTACTTACAATATTTTCATTAATTGTTCCTTTTAACATGCGAAATATTATGCTAACATATTTGCGAAAATGAATATTAAAGATTACGTAACAGTATTCGCTTACAGCTGATCTTAACTAATTCAAAGGTACTTGAATGGTCGAATATGTGATTTCTAGGGATAATATAATTTTTAGATGAATATTTCCTCTAAAATATTAAATTGTATTAAACGATAACTGAAGTACTTAAGGAAAATGAAAGAGAATTAAATGCGTACGGGCATCTTTAAAATTTTAAATTAGTTACTCTCGATGTGTAATTATTTCATATCTGTTGTTCGAGGTAAATGAATGATACCTACTCATGTCACGTATTCCAGATGGCCATGAAATAACCAATTAAAAAATAATTTTGCGTTATCTCTTCAATACCACAAAAAAACAGCTACTTTGATTAAATACCAGGAATTTTATGCAAAATTTAATTTTTTGGCTGAATAAAAAAGTTAAGTTATTAACAACTAGCCGGTAGATTTTGTTTGTCTACAAACTACGTTCACATGTATATACTTTTCTAATAATTACAACGCCTTATCTTAAATCTTTTCGACGTTGATATTGTTTTCTTTCAATTATATTGAGTAAGCCGAATGGTTCTAATTTTTCTTCTCAACATAATTCTAACAGCTGTATTTATAAATACAGATAAGGAGTTTTGCTTACTTAATATTTTTCAAATATTATATATAATGTTAACTCTAAATAAAAGACTTTTTTATGTTGATTGTTTTAGGAATTGCAAATATTCGTATAAGGAATATACAATATCAATTATTTATTTTAAAATATGTATAAACAAGATTAGAAAAGTTACAACTTCAATGAGAATAAAAAAAAAGTTAAAGTTTGTTTTTATTTCTAATAATTTGTTGTAGTTCTGACATAATTTTGTCCAGATGGCATCGATACCCTTTCAATACCCTTAGGGAACAACTTGTCCGCTTGTTCTTCGGTAACATGAGGCAGAATCATAACTTTTGTGCCAGGCTGCAAAATAAGGTGAATTAATTAATTAAATTTATTTCAATGCTGGTCACGAAGGTACTCACAGTCCAGTTGGCCGGAGTTGCTACGACCTTGAGGCGTTCTGTAAGCTGAATGGAATCGATGCAACGAAGAATTTCACTAATTAAAAATTGGAAAAAATGTTTATGTTAAGTATAATACGAATAATAAGAAAAGCAAAAAACCTACTCAACATTTCTGCCCGTGGACATTGGATAGAACATGGACAGCTTGACCTTTCTATCTGGACCGATGATAAATAGCGCTCGGATGGTCTTTGCGATTTCGGGATCGTTCTTTTGGTCCTCGTCGAGCATTCCAAATTGAACGGCTAGATCGCGAGTTGCGTCAGCAATTATGGGATAGGGAAAATCTCCGGGGATATCCAGGCAATACGATTTGATATCGTTCACCCAGTCGACGTGACTTTTGATATCATCAACAGAATGCGCTAAAATTTTCGTGTTCCTTTTCGCAAACTCGTTCTGGTGGACGGCAATTCTGCCGAGCTCGGTGGTGCAGACAGGCGTAAAATCCGCCGGATGAGAAAACAAGACACACCACCTGAAAAATATTACTTTATCAAATATTTTTGAATCTGATAAGAATTTATCTTCAAAGTGATTGTCCGATTTGGAGCTATTCGTGTTCAAGTGGAATATTAACTTGTTAAAATGTTTATAAGGGCAATAAAATTAAAAATCGTAATAATATTTAATTAAAGTTTTTTTTTATAAAGCCACGCAAATTTTAAGAAGCACCGAGTCACTCATTTCAATATTCGCAGCACGTATTACTTGTTTGCTTGGTCCTCTCGTTACCAATTATGTAACGAACTTTTAAACGTGAGCAAGTGTCGATGTCACGGGAATAAAAACAAGTTAAGTACGCTGACGACACTTTCTCTTCAATTAGGTGGATCTGATTTCACTTTAAAATAACACAAAATGTAATAAAAGTAATTGCTGGAAAAGTTACACTTTAAGATGGATTTCTCACTACTTCACCTTAAGGTCATTTATGCACTACTAATTAATTGATCCAAATATTAAATTATATAATGTCCAAAACTGAATGGTTTTATCACTTTTATTTTTATCACTGTTTATTATAATTTTCAAAAACTAGAAAAATATATTATGTATGTATATGAAAACTTACGAATCACCCTGCCAATCGTAGAACTGGATAGGTCCCTTGGTGGTATTGGCCTTGAAATTCGGCACGGTCGTTCCTAGCCGCATCTTCAGAATTAATTAGCAAAAAATACAGCTGAAATTATTAAGCCAAGCGCGAACTGCTACAGCACTAGTCTAACACTGAGTTAAGATGATTATGCCGGCGAATTTATATGAGCACAGCGCAGCCGATGAGAAATGCCGACCAACACCGGCATAATTAACAATACTTGATGAGTGGCTTAATCGTTATTATTTAACATATGTAAAAGCTTGATAAAGCGCTGATAGGCGTTCAGGTTGATTTGCCTGCATGAAATAAAATAATACTAATTTTTTTATTCTAATCATAGCTGCAGAATCTGTTTCTTTAAGTATATGGTATAACATATTATCACAAAGGAAACAGATTTGGCAGCCGGAAGTACTTACATACGTTAGGTATTATCTTTTATAGCAAGCATAAATCGATTTAAAGTGTTTATAATTTTTATCCAAAGCTCTGAAGTGGAGGAGGCAATTTGTTTAATTACATATGTGCAATCATGTCTTTCCGTACGCATTTTAATCTGCAAATGATGGACGGGCCTCTTGAATATATGATGTAGGAAAGATTAATATGCTCATAATTTTCTGTGTATATTTAATAAGAATTTTTTTTATGTTCTTTTATTATTTTTGTTTTTATTTTATGACGACTAAGGCTAAATATCAGCAGTGGAGGTTATCTAAAGAAAGGAAAATATTAAATTATAATTTTGAGAGAAATTTTTAAAAAACAGAAAATCATTTGATTGAGATATTTCTTTGTTTTATATTGACTACAATTCAATCGAAAAAAAAGTTGGTACAAGAAATTGTATGTTATTATGTGAGCATATTTTTGAAAGTTTATGGTTGTATACTTTAGTATTGGTATTGGTATTAATTTCAACTCGATATCACTCCGTTTTTGAGAAAAGGAGCTCGACGAATAGATAAACGGAGCCCCAAAAAAGGATAGTATGCCCTGTCTATAACCATAGGACCACGTTCTTAGTTACGGGCTGATGAATATGAAAACCAACGTAATCTCTAAAAGAATAAATTACAGAAAAAGCTGTGCTTAAATAGGATGAATTTTATTTACAAAAGGGTTCAACTCAGTTTTAATTTCTAGTGCAAAGTATGTCAGCGATTTCTATAAATATTTAATGGTGAAATTATCAATTGGTTTTATTAATCCAAAATTTTTAAATTTCATCAAGGCAAGGTTTGCTTACCTAAATTTTACAGCAGCCTGAAAATAGGCAAAAGCGACTTATTGCAAACTGACATCTAGCAGAATTAAAAGAAAATAACTTAAAGTCAGTGATGGAGTTCCGTCAAACAGAACAGATGACATTTTAGAATTGAACTAGCTCTCCGGGAAGTTGACTGGTGGGTTTTTGGATGACGGGACGTGAGAGTTTCTTCTGATTTCATATCTAATCAAAAATTACCGAATAAGGAAACGAGCAGGAGTGAATCTAAAGTGCGACCGATATTTGTCCCAGTGCCTTGATTTGCGATTTGTAATTTAACGGAAAAACACTATTTGGAGGACCAGTAGCTGCAAGGATGGAATCCACAGAGTAAGTCCTAGAAGTTGGAGGAATCACAAAGGAATATTGAGAATTGGGATTTCATAGCTTAGATATGCTTTCCTATCTCTATAACTTCACAGGCACCTCTAGGGATTAAGATAAAGTTTTACCGAATTTATATTGAATTTTCCTTCTTCCATCTATCTTTTGCTAAAAGCTGATGTAACCTTGACACTAAGCCGGAGATAGAACAGCTTAAGTCTAGAGGTTAATTTTACCAGAAATATTTCACTAGTAAGAAGATGCTGGTTCAAAAGTGCATTGCCAAAAGATAAATTCTTTTAATCTTTCGTCTTATCTTTGGGGCGTGTGAATGATTTCAAAAACAAGGAGGCAAGTGGCCGATAGCCTGCGATATCTGAGTTCTAAGGTTCAAGTATTATCTTGTAGCTGTTTTTAAAATAAATTTAACTTAAATGTTTGGTATTTGAAATATTCTAATAATTGTATGTACATTATATATACATAATATAACTGCAGTCACTTAATCCACCTCCAACATTCCAAAATCGCCTATATCTTCTAGTAGTTATAAAGTACGAAAAAAAGTTTTATTCCCTTTAAAGGTCATCATTTAAAAAGGCTTTTAAAATATAAGGCTAAAATTAGGAAAAAAAATCAGTGTTATTAAAACTATACATAATTAGCAGAAAAATTATAAAGATAATTTTGGGTTGGGTCTTAGAGGTATTGAATATTTACAGTGTAACAGTACATGGAACGGAACCTCGACATGCTCTTGATGCATTTTTTAATAATCTGATTTTGAATAACTTGGTTAACGAGGATTCCTTCAAGATAGCTACTAATTTTTAAAAATATACATAGCACATATATTTTACATTTTTTAAAAACCAAAAAAGGAAAAAAGAAAATTGGTAATTTATTCAATCTCGTCTTAGCGTTTCAAAAAAATATGTGTAAAGCGGGTAGCCGTTTTTCAACAATTAAAATTATTTTATTAGCGCTTTTCTGAGAAGCATTTTATCAACCGTTTTTCATTTAATAAATCTATACTTAATCCTAAATAAATAAAACATAATATATATATGTCCTTAGTTGGTGCCCGTGCCCGGTGAATTTCGCGCCAAGTATTCAGGAGGCTCAGCATGATTTTATATGTGTTATCAATGATCAAGTTCCTTCTGAGATAGCCCGAATTCTTAAAGACTGCAGTGAGTGCGACAACGCATTTAATTCGGAGGTAAGAATCTTCTTATTACAGCAAATATTTTATGTAATTTATATTTTGTTAGATAACTTGTTTCAAGAGTTCAACCTTAAAAGTGCCTGTAGTTTACTCCCCTTTAGGAAATTTAACCGACTATCACGATGTAAGAGTGTATCAAATAGCAGCTGGTAAAGCAGTTAATAGAGCTATTAAGGTAATGCACATATTTTATATTACAAAAATAAGTGATATACATATACCTTTATTTTATTATTTTGAAGGCTGGAGCTAAGAAGCCTTTACTTTTGATACCAAGCAATAGTAGTTTTAAAAATGCGGCCTTATGTACTATTTTGGGGGCATTACAAGAATTGTATGTGGTAAGTTTAATCGTCTGTGCATGTCATACTTAAAATTGTATTTATTGAAAATATTGTTCTAAAGCCAATCCAACTGAGAGAAGATGTACCGGAAAAGAAACAACGAATTCAAGCTTTAACTATTCATATGTATGGACAGGATTTAGGAAAGGCTCAAGAAATTTATCGTGAAGCTTTGCTCTTAGAAGCGGGACGATTTATTGCAAGAGATATTGGTAATTTTTTGAAAAATGCCTTTTAGAAATTAGCTGGGTATAATTTGTATTTTTACTGATTAAGGTGTGGGGGATCCTGAACGAATGGCTCCTCCGAGTGTTGAGCTATATGTGAAAAATGCATTTCCTAACTTGAAAATAAGTGTTATAAGTGATCCTCTTGTTTTGCAAAAGGAATATCCTCTTTTCCAAGCTGTGAACAGAGCAGCCTGCTCAGTTTCCAGGCATCAAGGTAAATTTGTAGTAATTGTAGCAATATATAATTGAAAACTAAACACATTTGTTTCCTTAGGACGGATAATCTTCCTTGAGTATATTCCTCCTCAAGCGCCGAGGAAAACTTTGTGCTTGGTGGGTAAGGGAGTGACTTACGACACGGGTGGTGCTGATATCAAGGCTGGTGGTGTTATGGCTGGGATGTCTCGAGACAAGTGCGGAGCAGCAGCAGTTGCTGGTTTTATGAAGGTATGATTATAAGGTTTTTGTTTGATTCGTAATTTGTAAATCTGTTCAAGGTTTTACGTCGAGTTTAGTTCACCAATAACTTTAGAATTTTCATAATAGGCCTTCAGTATCTACTTTTACATGTAACTGTATTCGGCGGTTTTTCTTTTTCTTTTTCTAGGTCGTTGAAAAAAAGAAGCCTACTGACATTCGTGTAATTGCTGCACTATGCATGGTAAGGAATTCGGTTGGGGAGGAATGTTACGTATCTGATGAAGTTATTACTTCCCGTGCTGGTGTTCGAGTTCGTATAGGAAATACGGATGCTGAGGGCAGAATGGCTATGACCGATGCTGTTAATAAAATGAAAGAATTAGCATTGAATGCTCCAGATCCACATATATTTACCGTGGCAACATTAACAGGACACGCGTGCATTGCGGTGGGAGAAGGGTACTCTATTGTTATTGATAATAGCGTGGCTAGAAAGTCCCATCATGCTGAGAAGTTACAGCAGATTGGAGAAGAAACTGGAGATCCTTTTGAAATTTCCATTTTAAGGCACGATGACTTCGATTTTAATGATGCACAGGTTATAGGAGAAGATATAGTTCAGTGCAATAATCTGCCTTCAAGCAAAACACCTCGAGGACACCAGGTAATTAATTTCTATATTAATTAATCGAACTTATTTATTTAAACATTTTATTTTTAAAAGGTTCCAGCGTCATTTATGATTGTAGCATCTGGTTTAGATAAAAATGGACTTACATCGACGAAGCCCATTAAATACTCTCATCTCGATATTGCTGGGAGTTCTGGCGAGTACCCTAAGATCCCTACTGGCGCGCCAATTATAGCACTGGCTAAGACTCACTTAAATTTTTGATAAATTGATATCCACACAATTTGATTTTGTATAACAAGAGTACTTATAATTTTGGGAATAAAGGGGTAAATAACATACATATTTAATATTATTTAATATTTATTCCTTACATACAAATTCGCATAAAATTTTCTTCTAAAAAAAACGTAGAGGTTTAGTAGAAAAATACTCTAGTTAATAAATTCACGATATTGCCAATTCTACTTGATGATTAAACGATAAAAGTGTTTATCTTGTTTTATTAAAGATACAAGGTTTGACGTTGAAAGTTTGGATTAGCCTAAAGTTAAGCTTAAGCTATGCTTGAAGCAGGCTTGAATCAATTAGATTTGAGTTAATCTTTTAGCCATAAACTGAGAAACTTCCACGACTCTATCGAATGAAGCTCGGTTTTTCCAACCCCTACTTTTAGCGTTCTTATAAAAAAACGATTACGCTACGCCGCCGCCCTTTGGTTTGCCTTTTAAAGGCTAACAAATTATTTTCGGAATGGAATTAAACAATTTAAGTAATAGAGAGAAATTAGAACATCTCATTACAACGTTTCAAATTATCATGATTATTTTGATTTTATGCTATCAACGTTTTTTTGGACGAATCAGAAAGGCCGACCTAATTTCTCTTTATGTTTTCCTTGTATCTATGCGACATTAAACGACCAAGTTACAGTTATTGGTTACAATGTTGATAACGAGGAGTACCTGCAAGCAGAATCGCGTTACTATTAAGGTGACGGTCATTTCGTACGCAAGGTAAGAGCTCATTCTAACGATCGCACTTTGTGGTCTAGCAAGTGTGGCACCCATTTCAATTGCCAACTCGTCTGGGAAGATCATCTTGCTGAAGTTGTAGAATGCTAATGGAAAAAAAAAAAAGTAATCGCGATTTTCATATGCGGTTGCTCTGAATTTGATGTATGTATGTAGTAAATTTTAGTTTATTAAATAATCACATTTTATTATCTGGGCGTACGCTTGTCAGATCATAAATAGTTTTAATGCAGTTATAGCCTAAATATGATAATTAAAGAATATAACGACTGCTGCTCGATGCGCATTTCTTAATGTTGAGATTATAAAAAACGAACGAAAGTGCATTATGACTTTTATATAAGGGGCATACATAATTTGGGCTAATAATTAATTTTTAAATGCAAATTGCACCTACTAATTCCAAGAGGGCGTTTTTCTTTCCTCGATCCGATCTGCGTACTCAGAGCGCTCAGATTTCATAAAGAAACAGTTTGAGCACTTGTGACAGTCAAATACAGTTTTAAAACTTGTGACTTTTGTATTGAGTGCGCGTGGAGTTTATTTGCTGAGAGGGACAAATTAATAATTGCTAAATAATACCTTCTGCGTCGGAACAACCAAACTCGGAGATTATTTTTAGGGTCCTTACCTCAAAAGGAAAATAAGAAACCCTTATAGGATCACTTCGTTGTCTGTCTGTCCGCCAAGACAGGGAATCAAAACCTATAGGGTACTTCCCGTTGACCTACATAGAACTAGAATCATAAAATGCAAGAAGCAAGGTCTCACAGCATAGGAAAAAATCTGAAAATCGTTTATTTGTAGTTACATCTCATAAAAAAATATATTTTACAGAACGCTCGGTGCGCGATTCAGATTCGGAATTGCTCGGTTTTTTTCGATTTCTTTTCCCTCTCAGCCAAACGTCAAATTGCGTGCAGTGTTCGGTTCATTGTTCCGCGTGCTAGAAATCGTTTATTATCGCGTTTTTGTTTCTATTCACTACATTTTGTAATACTTATTAAATTTGGGGAAAAAACTAGTTCTGAAATTTACTCGCGGAATATATTAGGATTAGATAAGTTGTGTTGTGATTCTCGACAAGGCGATCAAAGAAAATAAAAACACTATATCAAATGGGGCAGCATATAACAGGTAATTTTTTACAATTTTTAATGCTTTTTTTGTTTTAATTTTGAAGCTATTCTCTTACATAATTGGGGCTAATAATTAATTTTTAAATGCAAATTGCACCTACTAATTCCATTAGGCGTTTTTCTCTCCTTGATCCGAACTGCGTACTCAGAGCGCTCCAGATTTCATAAAGAAACAGTTTGAGCACTTGTGACAGTCAAATAAAGTTTTAAAACTTGGTACTTTTGTATTGAGTGCGCGTGGAGTTTATTTGCTGAGAGGGACAAATTAATAATTGCTAAATAATACTTTCTGCGTCGGAACAACCAAACTCGGCCATTATTTTTAGGGTTCCGTACCTCAAAAGGAAAAAAGGAACCCTTATAGGATAACTTCGTTGTTTGTCCGTCCGTAGAGACAGGGAATCAAAACCTATAGAGTACTTCCCGTTAACCTAGAACTAGAATCATAAAATGCAAGAAGCAAGGTCTCACAACATAGAAAAAAATCTGAAAATCGTTTATTTGTAGTTACATCTCATAAAAAAATATATTTTACGGAACGCTCGGTGCGCGATTCAGATTCGGAATTGCTCGGTTTTTTTCGATTTCTTTTCCCTCTCAGCCAAACGTCAAATTGCGTGCAGTGTTCGGTTCATTGTTCCACGTTTTAGAAATCGTTTATTATCGCGTTTTTGTTTCTATTCACTACATTTTGTAATACTTATTAAATTTGGGGAAAAAACTAGTTATGAAATTTACTCGCGGAATATATTAGGATTAGATAAGTTGTGTTGTGATTCTCGACAAGGCGATCAAAGAAAATAAAAACAAAATGGGGCATCATATAACAGGTAATTTTGTACAATCTTTAATGCTTTTTTTGTTTTAATTTTGAAGCTATTCATGGTATTCTTGATGCACTGGTAAAATTGAACTTATTTTGAGCATCCTAATTTCAATGATTTTTTTTTACCTAAGACACAATATGATTTAATCATCCATGATGAAAAAGTAAAGTTTTGCGAATTTACATATGTAGTTTTGATCCAAAATACACGTAGTTTTCAAATCAATTCCGCAAGAATTATAATATATATTTGCAATGGCTACGATAATCAATTTGTATCTCCCCATAATGGATATAAATTTTAATTAACTTATACATGATAGCTAAATAACGTAAGTGCATATGCAGTACCATACATATTTTATGAATTTTAGAAATTTTACTTAACTTCTTCTAAAAACTACTTAATTTCTTCTAAAAACTACTTAATTTGTACGGATTATTCCACTTGTCAGAGGAATCTTGGTTCAACAAACCGATCCTGGCTACAAATTGATTTCAAAGCCAGATTTTAATGAATTTAATCAAAAGAGAGAGAATTTTAAATAAAAGAGGCTGCATGGATATGATGAATTTATGTTTTGTTACCGCTCCATTCAGATACGGGTCCGAATTGCGGAAGTTGTCCCAAGAGGTCATGAAAAGCCGCGATTCATAGGTAAGATGTGATCTCTCGTGGGGGAGTGCTTTCGTGGCAAGAATGTCTTTTTGGGGGGCAGCGCTTTCTTAAAGAAGCTACATGCGCCTTCACCGGTACATACATGCGAGATGCAGAAGGAAATATAGTTTTGATATCGTGTCGTGGGGGAAACTGTTGAGGAGAGTATGTACCTACATAAAATGAAAACGTTGAAGATTAGGTGAGAATTCTCTCCTGAGATGATTCCGAGCTTCCAGCTATTCTTAGCTGGAGCCAACCGCGACTTGCTGCGACTACATTTCTCAACTTTCTTCACACAGGTACGCGTCTCGCGGCGTTTATGTTTGTGTACGTGGGAAAAGATCAATGGTTTTTGCAACCGCGGGTAATACGTCACAAGGTGAGTGTACTCGCAGATGTTAGTGGGTCACTATTTGTGCGGCCATTGACCTTTTGGCCGTTTGTAAATACAATACTTTGGTCCAGGCAGCTAAGACATGTATGTGCACATAAGTGGATGGAATCACACACGTACGGGGGGCACATGGCCGCGGTAGAAAACTTTAAGTTACCTGTAAGAAACTTGCTCCATGCAGGAATTGTTTATGACTTAAGAACTTTTCCCGCTGTAGGAAGTGATCTTGTCCGGATTTCTTGGCTTTATGCAATGACCGCGTCTTATCAAAACGTGTATGCGTTTGCAATCCAACCGATAAGCACTTAATACAGTTTCCATTTACTGCTTGAGATTCCTCTAACTGATGGAGTTGAAAAATAATTGCTGTTTTGCTACTTCTGCCTTAAAAATAAGTTTTCCCAGGGCAAAGCGTCGCGCTTGTATGATACTAGCCAATGGGGGGACACTTTGTTGCGTTGGGTTGCATTGCGTCTAGTAAGGTGCGCAGGAGAAACGCAACGTTTTGAGTTTGAGCAGTCTCAGCCGTTTTTCATAAGAAAGTCGTAAAAATGCGATCACGCCTGCGTGATGCACATACATATGAAGTTGGAGACCTCTTCCAAAGCTCGGACGATTTTTTTATATTTCTATTTAAGGTGTCTTTGCTCTTATCTAGTCTTTACGTAGCTGAGTATTTACTGCATAAGGAGGTTATATAACTTGCGAAGTAAAATTTCCGGGACGCTGAAGCTAGTCAGCTATACTAGAGGACAGAACAACTACACTATGCTACATATTTAAAAAATTTATTTGAATATAACGGAAAATTAAATAGTTTGCGTTATGTAAGTATTTTAGTTGCCGCATTAGTCAATTAAAGATAGTATGTGTAACAAAATTTCTTAAATCATACCTTCCAATAGGTAGCTCTAATTATAAAAATTATACAGGGACTCCTTATGTAATATACTTCGAAAAACCTCTGAGGAATTTTTTAATTTGACGCAACCTGTTCGAATAACTATACTCTGATTCTGGGTATGTTGTTATAACCCTATAACTTTCTTATTATTCATCGAATAGATACAGTTTTTTTGTATCCTTATGTGATAGTAGATTTTCTTCTTAGAAAAATTAAAAGCCCTTTTAAAAAAAGTGGATTTTTTAACGAAAAATCACTTCCAATATGTCTTTATGATTGATTAAAATAATCTTTTTTTATTAGAGAATACCATATTGGCATAATACATATGAAATTCACCCCTTTTAAATTTTTGCCATTCCGCTAAATTTAAATCGTGCTATGCGTATTTGTCTAGAAGACAACATAAATTAGAGAAGACTATGTATTAAGATATACATAATTGTTTTTATCTTTAAATTTTTATCTTTGTGATTTGATATTTATATGTTTCAAAAAAGCTAGTATACATTCATAGTTGCAAATTATCCTCATCAACCATTCAGAAAAATTTTGGGTTTTTTCTTGTTATATTTCTACTATACATGTACGTGCCATAACGTAGGACAGTATAATTTATTCAGTTGGAAACAAAGCTAAAAATTAAAATGTCCTCCAATTTATATTTCTCTTGTCAACAGAATATACTCTTACTACTGACGCAATAACAGATGTTTTAAAATTTCCAGAATGTTTGCACAGATGTATTTATAGTAGTAGTGACATCAAGAATTTAAGCACAAATTAAACATTACCTAGCTTGGCTCTTTTCATTTCGGAAGTGGTTCCAGGTTTAGCAGGAAATTTTACACTGAATTGCAATTTGTAAATAGTTACCTATAACCAAACATTTTTTATTTCGCGAAAATAAAATAAAATAGTCCGGTTACCCACTTTGCATCAAAAACTTCATCCAGAAATTTAGTTGGTTCAAAGTTTGATGTTTAGATTTAACACTACTATTGTTCGTTGATATATAGTACTACTATCTACATATATACATATATATGTATGAATATTCTACATCTTTAAAGTTCAATGATGATATTTTTTTTTTGTATTATTGAGAATTAATCTCTTTGAAATTAATAACAAACAAATTCGTTGGTTACTATGCCTTGGCTTCACTCACATTTGTTCTTAGCAGACATATTTACATAAATACTACATATATACATATGTATGATTATGAACAGGTGACATTCTAGATTTAATATTTAGCTGACAAAACATAAATGAAACGACCATGACAGGATGTACATATTTGTAAGAGTACTCAGATTTCACTTAGCAACTCGATCGAACATTGATAACTGATTGAAGGCATATGACTGTCGTTAATTTCGAAAACGACAAATAAAAGTTATGGTAACTTATTTGTTGAAGAAAGTAGATATGTACATATGTATATTTTATATTTAATTTATTTTCATAATTTAATGTAAGGTAATATAATATTATTATAATATAATATTAATTAATAATATTATAATGTATTATGAAAAATTGTAAATACCTTCCTAGCGTATGGGATCGTTTTTAACACACTTTTATTAGCTTGGTCTGTAACTCCCTAATATTGTAAGCGAATACTACAACTCACATTTAAACTATTTCTAATTGTTGTATCGATTTAAAACTTATATAATTCTTGTGTCAAAACAATAATATAATGCCATTAAGCTTGTATGATGATAGAGGTGGCAGGTGGTCATAGGAATTCCTCAATGGCTAACAATAAGTTCATCGAGTTTGGGCTCATTTGATTTGTCTAAATGAGTTTAATGTGCTGGTCATAAACACGTATTTTTTTTACTTTTTCAGATTATAACTCATTTGTTACGCTAAAATTTTATGTTGCTTTCAACTTTTTCTTCTTGATATTTAAGGCCGTTTTATTGCTGTTTAGTTAAGAACCACAAACGTAGCTTTTTGGAATAACCTTGAAACCTTGAAAAATGATAAAAATTAACTAAAAGTATTGACCTCAAATTGGTTCCAACGCTACTATGCACTTTGTGTGACGTAAGAAGATAGTTTCTTATATTTATATTTGAGTCCAATGGTCTTGCAAAACTACAAATCCAGCCTTTTTTGATCGTCGAGTCAGAGTAAGAAAACACACAAAATCAGCAAATTGGTAAAATCAATAAAGAATAAAAAAAGTTTTTTGAGATGGGTTGGGTAGGGTTTTGACCATACAACTAAGTTATTACTTTTCGATAACCGGAGCATCAGAGCAAATCAAATAAGGAGTAGATACAGCATCAATTTTAGAAATTTAATATTTAAACGATTTTTTGTTGCTGGGTCTTGTGATGTAAATCAGTCAGTGACCTTTTTCAAGAAATCTAGGTATCTGTATTTATTCTTCCCGACCGAATATAGAAGTCAAAGTAGAAAATAAGATAGAAGAAATCATCGCATTTTATGGTGAGGATAAAAAGCTATTCATTCGAACATAAGTGACTGAATAGTTCTCTCTAACTAATTTAAAAATGTGAAGTTTTTGGAATTTTATTTCATCTTTATAGAGATGTTTAACAGAGAATTAATTTAATAAATATACAAAAGCGCGTGTCAATTCTATTTGCATAATTTATTTACTGAAGCGCCGCGATGAATTTAAATTTAAAACTTCCGCTTTTTTATGTTTTGTGAAACATTTTCTCTATTCGGAAGTGATAAGGTAAATTATATTCTTCAAAACTTGAGAAAACTAAAAGTTTTTCTTTCATTTAAGTTGTTCTGAAAATGCTTGGCTCTTTGAAAATTATGCGAAATTAGGTGAATCATAAAAGAAACTTAATTAGATTTTAAATAAACGTCTTCTACCACGAGAGACCCATTTTGAGACGGCGAAATCCCCGGCTACACCATTTTTGTTCAGAACCTTGGCGGTCGTCTAATGAAACAATTTGCAAACTTGGAAGATCTCTTAATGCGCGAAAATTATGCACTCTGCAGTCATTCTGGAGTTTTCGAATAAATTAATTCCACATAAGTATGGTCAGACTGATGTTATATATTTTTTTTTTTGCCAGTGGCAATGGCCTTGCTTTATCAAGTTCCACGGCCATGGCCATCTTGTCTACGTGATTTATTTCATAGACTATTTGCCAACGTAATTTGCAAATTTAATTTAATGCATGCCGCCCCGCCGCTATAAATAGCTTTGTTCTGAAAAATCCTTACCTTAAAAATGCACATTATGTATGGGGCATAGGAGTATCAACCAGAAAGTGTACCCACATTGCATCATACATAAGAGCGCGGGAATATCTACATACTTGGGCATGTTGTGATGTAAAAGTACACTTCCTCGTTCGAAATTATCTTCTTAATAGCAAGAAAAATGTGAGAAGAAAAAGCGACGAAATTTCTCAGGTAATCCAAATGAAAGGTAAACAGAAGGGCACTTGTGACGGTGTGCTATGTACTCGTGGCAAATGCTTCCGCGACCCGTGTATATGAGTCAATCAGCTGTTTTCAATTAATTTAAAAGCTGTGCAACTAAGCACGGTCCGAGCGCATATCGCGAGAACCGGTGTTGAGCGTTTTAATCAGCTGAGGCTCAGGTAAAGCTGAGTTCTCTGCTCATCTACCTGGTTACCTGTCCGAGCTTGGGAGTTTAACGATTCTTACAAGAAAGCTTTAAAGACGACAAGTATTGCCATAGTTGTTAGTATGGTGAAAACGAAGATTGGCTCTGGATGTCTTCTAAAGATCGTTTTAGTTTCATGGTATATGCCGACCTTCTAAATGGTAAGTCGGTACTTGATCCAACTGAGCCAGAAGTATGGCGCGAAAATCAGTTCTTCGGCGTTGGTCACCACGATGTTGGGGATTAAAACCGGACATCCAAAGAGAACTGGCAGCTCAGGTAGAATTTTATGCTGCAAGAGCAAAACCCATACCCCTGGAGGTTAGTGTCGACGAATGTGATATTCTAGGTTCGTACATAACCGAGGGTATTAAGAATGTATTTGGCTGCAAAGAGCAGACAATCTGGGTCAGAATTTGCCATTGAACCGGTGACGTCACGGGGCATTGACCCGACGGTATTCCCTGGCAAAAGAAAGACTTGAATTCCCGCATTTAAAATAAGCCAAGAGTTACACATATGTATATACATTGATCCACAGCTCCCCACATAATATATGCTGCAGTACTATGTAGATATGCTCCACTCGAGCGATGTACGAAAAAATGCGCTAATGGAAAAGAGACACAGGTAAATGAGAATTTGATACTGGAAAAGCGAACAAGCCGCGATCGCGAGCTCATCTCGCGGTCGTCGGAATCTAGTGGACGACGGTGTGAAGAGCGCGATCACGTGGGAAGAATCATTGTTGCTGTTGCGCTGGTTCGTTCTCCCAAAAAGAGCAAGGTACGCAAGTGGTATTTAACGAATGTGTTCAAATGATATGACCATTACCTGCAATCTTTGATGACATCTTAAATTGCTCGCCTTATACAAAATTGCACTCACGTCGTTTTTTTTTTAATATGTGAAGTTTTCGAGTTTTTTCGCCGGTTTTTATAAATTTCTGAGGTAAGCTTCGAGCTCAAGACACGTTTCAAAGAATTTTCTTCAACAGATGCACAAGAACTGTCGATGGCGTGTTTTTCAGTTCTGTATTTGATATTCAGTTGTGATTCTCATGTTGACTATATATATTTTTTTTAAATATTTGCAACTTCAATGACTTTGCTAAGATAAAATTTTTCTTTGGCTTCTACTCTAATCATAGATATACGAAAATTTTAATATCCTTACAGTATTTAAAAAATGATGGAATATTACGTAAGTGTTCTATTCCAATCATATTATTAAAGTAAACTGAAAGGCGAAATGCTAAAATACTGCTCTTTTGAAACTTAACTAAGTTTCACTGGCCATTTTGTATATGATTGTAGACTATAATGATTATAAAAGCTATCATTTCATTTCGTCAGAAAAAGAAAATTTGATAATTTCTTTTAAAGTCTCGGCCAAGTATGATAGCATATAAATTAAACCCCTTAATATAAGTTGTCAATGGTGCATAGGTATACAATAAAAAAGTCATAAGAATTAAACTTTATTACTTTGAAGCGCTCTATTCATTTAATGAAAATCGCAATGAACATAAAGTGAAATGTGTATACTTCATTAAATGCTGATAGGTTTTTTAAAATAATTCGATTGACGAACACTCAGAATTTGTGTTTGATTATTTGGGCTTTCAATTTAAACTTCAGACTATGTAGACAGCATTAAAATGAGTATATATTTCAATTTTATTCTATGTACAATAGATGCGAAAGGATATTTATTAGAAGGAAAATGCAACAAAATTGGCTCAAAATTGATTAAGTTACATACTTACATAAATGTAGGTATGTCGCTTTAACTTTTAAATTGCGAAGTTTATCTATGATACATTTTATTTACATAAATGACTTGTCTTGAAACTTCACTGTAATTATAGAACCTTAAATAAATCATATTTATGTTTAAACCCGTTTTTCGCAAAATCATTTGTTCTATAAAATCTTTTGGCGATGTCCACGATATCTTAGGAACTATCTATACTTCCAATTTTCATGAAATTTGGTATGTATGTATAATATGTACCTATATATCTTTTCCAAATAAACAGCTACATCATGAACGTAGCATTAGAGTCTAATGCTTAGACGATCAGTGCATTGCTATGGGAATCGAAGAAAAAACCTTTATACACGGTGATATTGTAGGGTTTAGCATGTAGCAATAATTATAGTAATAATAATTCCACAACGTTGAGAGCGATTAATAAATAATGATTTCTATATTACCACATCACTTTCAGAATAATAAAGGTAGATTTTACATACATATATCCATTATACATATGCATAAAGGAGTGAATCTATACATGTATATGTACGTATGTATGTAATGTTGTATATAATGTTTGAAAAACGTAGAATTTCCTATTGAAATTGACCACCAATTTTTCCAATGAAGCATTAATCATTAGCATTCAATACAGAAAATGGTATACAAATCATTATTGACAATGACAATATACCGTTATGCACACTACGGTATCTTTGAAACAGAAAGCCATTATAACGGTACATTCGAGAGGGAAAGGTAAAAGATAAGATTAGCAAAAAATCTTCACAACCTAGTGATCCCGCATTCAGAAGGATCAACAAAACCAGGATATTCAATCTCAGGGTGGTCGTCGCACGTCTACCTGGATGGAGTGAGTCTGCGTAAAGGTAAAAAAATCAAATGTGCGCATAGGTCGCGATTCTGAGGCGGTCATAAGTACCCACAAGGACCATATTACCGCTGACTGATCACTAGGGTAGTACTTCCATGATAATATAGAAAAAAAATTATACATATGCGGAAATGTCTGCGGTTGGAATCTTTTATTATCAAAAGGCGGAAACGGCTAAAAAACAGAAGGCACCCATCATCCGCTTTGCTTTTTATAAGGCAGTCAATTTCGCTGGCCAACGCAGCCTGAATTGCGGGGTCACGATGCGCTGATTTTGAGAATCGCACCCTCAGGAGCATGTGCCACGATATTTTTTATCTGAAGGAATAAACCCTGAAGGAACAATAATTAGAGTTCGAATAAAAAAATCTCTTATTTCCCGTTTTTTCTCTAACCACATTTACTTTCCCTGATGGACTTCCTAAAAAATAGATCCTTCAAGGAAGTAGTGGAGCCAGTTGGAGGAAAAGTGAAAAACATGTGGTGGGCGTTTTTTCTTCGGCTTTTTGTGAATGAACAAAAAGGTGGCTCGTGCCATCTTGAGCGGGTGGGCACATGCCGTAATGACACGCTTTCATTTTTTCCTCACTCATTTTCAGAGTGATCCTCTTTTGAGCACATTTTTGATGGCATCTGCACAGTAAAACTATTTTCAATCGAAAAAAATCAATTTGAATTAAGAGCTGGCGTACGTTGATGCTTTAGCATAATTTATTACAATTAATGATCAGTGAAGCAATAATTTTAAAATTTTGATTCTGGTTCTAGATATATGTTATGTAGGTACCTACATACTCAGTTATGGTACATCACGACAAAAAATAATCTTTTATAATACAAAAACTAAGCTGGAGATACGGTTAATTAATTTAAGGTACCTTATCTATTAATTATTATCTATCTATTGAATTAATATCGATATTCCAATTCAATTTATTGTATTACTTTAGTCGATAACACTCAGAAAAAGGTACCTAAGTGTGTATACAAATATAATTTTTCCCAACAATGAGAAAAATCGGAAATAGAAATTCTTATAATTCTTAATCAATCGATCATCTGACCCTCGCGCTGTCATAATGGTGAATTTTAATGTCGAACTGTTCCTGAGGTAAGTCTGACATCACTCTACGTATCCTGTTGAATATGGCATTGAATGCAGGTACCTACAAATAAATATACAAATTTACAAAAATCCGTGCAATTGAAAAAAATAGAAAAACACATTGTGCAAATGATTAGAATTTACTCACTCCATAAAGCATAACAATCTAATCCCTGTCAATCGTAGATTTATTTTTGCACAGAATAAGTTGCGCCAATTACAAAGATAAAATGTCACGTTTGCATTGTTTTTCTTCACCTAAGTTAGTTGGAGAATAAACTGCTTATATGCTATAGTTATTGAACTCGCTCTTAATTACACCCCAACGTCTTTCTAACTCTATTTATAGTATCCGGACGTAAAGCTTCAGAAGGCGCCAATTTTTTCTAGCATAAACGTCTAATTACGGTTTTAGTCGTTAGTGTCGTTCACTTAATTAACATTTGAAAACAATAAAGATTTACTTTGGCTTGTTAATTATGCAACCATTTGAAAACTCTGCTAATATAATTCTGTGGTATTGGAAAGGGTGTGACATGCATCATATTTTCTATTTTTTATACCTACTTCCATGTTCTATATAAGGAGTTGAGTAATATATGTAGGTCTGTATAAAAAAGGATATCTACAGATTTTCGTATTGGCCACGTAAAGAGAGAGTCGTTGCTATCAAGATATAATGCTGACAGTTGCCTTCAAGTAATTAGGCGCACCTTGAATATATCTTGTGTCACGCCTTGGTACAACACTTTACCTGTTCTTATACAATAATAATTTTAAAGCAAGTACGTACATATAATATCAAACATTCTATTAGACTTGAAGTCGAAAGCCGAAAACCAAATCGAGAATAATATATAATTGCTACGTACACGTCAATCATACCCGTAAATAACGTTATGAACAAATTATTCTAAAAATCCCATATATAAACTAAAGCCAAGAAAAACGCATGAAGCCATAGAAATTCAAATATAGGTACATATAGTGAAAAAAAATGTATTTTTTTATTTCAATGCAAAAGCCAACATTCTTGTTAAATACAAATTCATTAAGGTAGTATATGTTTGGTCACTATGTAAACATCGCTGAAAGGTAGACTATTTATCTCAATAAGGTAAACGACAAAAATGCCCTTTGTAAGGTATAATAAATATAATATATGTACATATATAAAATAATACGATAAATGTAAAGAAGAGGGAAATTTTATCTCCAATAAAAATTATTTGTACAGTAATTGTCGTACTCTGCGACGTAATTTGAATCAATAAAACGTATAGTAGGTAAATGAGAGGAAAGACGAATACAATTTTGTTTGACGTGCATACGTTACCAAGGCGTGCGTCGAAGTGTGGGTTGTACATCGATAATAGGGTATGAATTACGATTTTTGGTTGCGACTGCAATCAATTAATAGGATGTTTCGTTTAACAAAATGTATATTTTGGGATATTTATATCAATTTCATTTCAATTCAATATCAGAATCAGAAAGAAAGTGCAATAAAAATCCCTTATCAGCATAAGTTGTTCATATTTTCATCTTTAAGGACGGCTCATTCAAATTGTCCAAAATATAAGTGCAGGTACCATTGAGCCTATAGTATGATATATGTACAGTAAATGTATGCAGGTACGTAATCTGTATCGATAGTCATAATAAAAGAATCGATTTCCTTTTGTTTTGGTTAGATAAAGAAGCCTTTTTTCCAATTTCTTATCTACATTCTCAAGTAACTAGGCTTTCAAAATATGTAGCAAGCAAAAATGCTCGGAACATTTTAGAGCAGGATTCCACTGCATCTCCTGCCTCCCAAAAATCAATATACACTACCAGCAAAACAACTCCACCTGAGAGAATGTATCGTTTAAAATTTTTGTAGAGTGCGCAGGACATGGGTCCAGGAATAAATGGATTTTATATTCGCAAAACGCGCTCTTAGTTCTGCTATCCTGATAAGGAATCAAGTATATATGTGGGAAGTGACACTGTTGCACTGGCTCCCCACCTTGTGTTATATTGCAGCGCGTGGAGGAAATTTGTAATACTCCTTCTAATAGATATGTTGTTTTAGGAAAATACTCTTCAAAGGCTTTGGATAGTCCTTTTGGAATTTTGACCTAATGCCACGTGCTCGTTTACGCTGGAGTATTATCAAAGTCCTGATTTTGAGGTATTTGCCCAACAAAATGCTCCTTTTTGCCTCGTTTCTGGTTTCATGAATCCCTGTTAGAATAGGCCGAAAGATTGATGACTTGACACTTTTATGACGTGAGAAATGACAATAAAATCGAATCGGTGGCATTTTGCTTCAGCAAAAATAATTAGGAAGTCCTGAGAACTTCGTTCTGCTTTAAAGAATTTTCTCGGCGCTCTATAAAAGAGGAATTAAAGTTTTTACTTCAGGACTGAAAATCTACTTAGTCGTGCTGTTTTCCTGGTCCACTAAAGCGTTTCAATGGCTCTTTAAGAGCAAGTTTTTAAAGTGAAAAGAGAGAGGTCAAACATTGGGTGGGGTCCATCTTTGGCTTTTTACCTTTCCTTCCACTTCATTTGCACAATCTTAAGTAATAAATAAATCGTAAAGAAAATCCTTTTCATTCATCAAACGTGCCACCCTACTTTAAACAAACCATGATCAAAGCGTACCCACAAAAGTTCACAGAGTTTTAATTTTAATCAAAGGACACTTATTTTCCCTTTTTGCTTGCTAAGCTAAAGAGCCGGATATTTTATCTAGCAGAGTGTTTATAAGTAATTTTACTCAAATTGCACTTCAAACGGCTTATAAGCAAGTTAGTGTCTTCAAAGCTCTAGAAATGTTTAAAAGCCAGGCTCCCATGATGCCCAGGAAGACGTGGAATGGCCCCAAAAGATGTTATTTCGTTCTGGAGCTATTGATTTTGGGGAGTCAGAGTACACTGCAGCATCTCTTCTGTTTTTGCGAGAAATTTCGTTGAATGCATCGCAATAATATAGCATCACGTCAAATTTCTGTTTTCTTTTTAGAAATTCTCACTATGACGATTAATCTCACTGGATTTTGTGCCGTATTCTAATTTCTAATATTTGGCGTAAAAAAAACAAAACGAATAACACAAAAATTGTTGAGTCCTTAAACATTTAAATGGCTTATCGAGTGCAGTCCAATATTATTTTTAATCCTAATTTCGAATGCAATCACAAATACTTCTACCATTTCTGTTTCAGTTTCTGTTTAGCAGTCTGTTAGTCTGAATTTCTACACAAATTGTTTATTTATTAATTTTATATGTATGACATTTTTATTTAGTATTTATTACAAAAGAAATTCCGTGAAATACTTTATTTTTATTTCATCTTAATCAATAAGTTTGCCACATCTTAATAGCTGAGTTTTGCTCCAATGCTCTAGATTTAATTTTATTTAGGACCGATTTTTTAATATGATAACTTTGTTTTCGAGATAAAAGAATTAACCTAGCCGTGAGGAAATACAGGGTGTCTCAAAAGAAAGTTCACATTTAAATCTTTTTTTAAAAGAAAAGTCTTAGCTTTATTGAAAAAATGTTTATTTTATATTGAAGTACACTGTTTGGGAATTTATTTTTTAAAAATAACATCGTCCAAATGTAAACCGTTGCGCTCTCGGCATTCATTTAGTCGGGCACTAAAATTGCCTATGACAGCTCGGCAGGTAGTCTCTGACCAGCATCTTGAGGCTTCAGTTCTTGCACTAACTGAATTTTGTACGGGTGCAGCTTTAAATCTTTGTGTAAAATGCCCAGATTTTGGTTTCTCCAGAGTTGACCCAGTCTCTTCAAACTTCTCAACCCATTTTGCAATGAGTCGAGTGCTAGGCGCATCATTTAAGTGACGAATATGTCGAATACTGCAGAATTTTCTACGCGCTACAGTCGCCGAATTACCGTTTTTGTAAAACTCACGTACGCACAACGCACGGTCCGCACCAGAGAAACGCTCCATAGCGACTAAATTCCCAAGAGCCAGACTACCGACTGACATACCCCCCGCGCCCCTCAGAATAGTTGCTTTCGCGTAATAAGATAAGCAAATGTGAACTTACTTTTGAGACACCTTGTATTATTTTTTATTCTATTTATCCAAATTAACTGACGAATAACGGCTACTTGCCGATTTAAAGAGAAAATAAGTTTATCCGTCTAATAGCTTTTTGAAATCAAAGCCAATTTGATTATTATTGGTACAATTTGAGTATTAGGAATATCTATATCCAATTAGGTAATCTTTTGCTATTTATGTAAGATATAATTTGAATAATGCAGTTTGAATTATTTGGGTTCCTCATTCAGCAAATACCACACTGTAGAAACCCCACCTTCAAATATCAAATCATCCTTTGTAGCAAATCTCAAGAACAGGAAAGCAGAAGTCCTTAAGAATAACTCCTGAATAGAGTAAGAACAAATATGCGCACCTTCAACGACACGGATGGTAGATTAGATTTGAAAACGAATAAAGGTGAATTATTTTATGTAAAGTAGCTTACTTTGTTAAATATAAAAGTATAAGTATAAGTCCAACTTTCTCTTGTTAGGCATTTTGATAGGGTCCACAATAATTTTGTTATCAAATTTTAGTAGTTAAGATTCCTTGCCTGTTTGAACCTGAACGTCCTTTCAAATCGATTCAGAGTCCTCCTCGAGCTCCTGAGATCCTGGCTACTTCTAATATTTTACTTCCCTGTACTTTCAAAGCATTCTAACAATAATCCTTCGAGTTCTAGTGTTTCATTCATTCGCTTCTACATAGTTCAAGGATTCAAACATGCCCAAAGGCGCGTTTCGCTTTGCTTTCCTTGTTTAGTTTGTTTCTGGTATCCTGGTAAACACTGCTGGAATGTGTGGCAAACCATTTTTCGCAATATAAGGTAAACTCCATTTGACGGCCCCTGCCTACCTGAAGAAATTAGGTCACGCAAAGAATTATCCACACTGATAAGAGGAACGAGCTCCTTACCTGAACTAATCTAACGTTGCCGTTTTCCTGGGTTCCTGTTCAGGACAGGTAAGTTATGCACTGTATGAAATTCATTTCAGCAAGCGACAATTGGGTTTTCGTTATTTTAATAAAAAATATATACGTACAGGTAGAGTAGAAAGGTAGGTAAATAGTACAACACGGCTACAACAAACACTCTGAAACTATTTTATCGATTATTTTACCTGGCATCTACATATGTGCTTTAATTTCGATAGAGAGTTTAGTTACATGGGAAGGACGAGTTCTCTCACTTCTGCAAATGTTTTCTGCATGGAACATTTCTGTTAGCCTAATATATTCATATGGTAATATTGATAGTTTAGCTGATTAACACCAACAACAGTAGTTTGAGCACCGGTGAATCTGGTTCAAACTCGTTATGTTCTAAATATTTATTTTCATAGGATTCCATAAAGGCAGGCAATATCATTTACATAACAGCTGATATACTGCACTAAAGGGTTGTTGTTTCGTTATGTAGGGTATATGTACCTATATTCCTTCTGTAGGTCACATTTTGATCAGGAGCAGAGGAAATGTTTGCAGAGAAGTAGAATTCAAGCAGATGTAATGTAAGGTTGCGCGTTTACTATTGAAGGATTGAAATAATTGTATTAATTTATGTATAACATAACCAAATATTAACAAGCAATATAAAATTGCACGGGGCCGCACAGCAAAATATACTAATTCACAAGCTATGTATATATGTACTTTAAAAATAATTTATACCGGCGGGCGGTTATATACAAAAAAATATACTAGAAGTAAACAATTTTATACCACAAAGGTTTATTAATGTGAATTTACTTTATTAATTTCTATCAAAATTACCCTTCTGCATCTAATTAACTTACCTGTTGCCCTCTTAAATAAAAGTTCTACTTTTAGTTTTTTAATTTGTTAAAATGTTTTATGGAAATTTGGGATAGGAAAAAAACCTTTTCTGTTTACCCACGTAGGATATTTTGGAAAAAATTTTTAACGAAAACTTGATTTAAAAAAAGAAAAAAAGTCACAACAGGCATAGTACTTTCATAGTCTAGATCTAGAACTTATGGCAGCTGCAGTTAAACGCGATATTTAAAATTCTTTGGTGAATTTTAGAAAGGTTTTGGGCACTAGCCCCATATCAATCAAAATTTATTGAAAACATCCATGTCTATCCTTTTTATAATCCAATTTTAAGGAAGCCTCGCTGGTCAAAGGTGTGCATGAGCAACTAAACGTCCCGGCGAAAGGTGGTCAGTGGTTTTGAGCGATTCTTCATCGAGTGACTTAAAGATAATGGGAGGAAGGGCCGGCGGTCACCTCAAATGCTATGGCACTTAAATGTGCACAGCATGAATTGAATGCAAATCACGCGATTAACCCAGCGCCTAGGTACAATGTCAGGACTGAAATCAATGAGCGGTCAATATGTAGGCAGACAAAACCGAGCGCGGGTGGCTGGCCACTGCCGGACTATTATTAGAATCACTCAGGCAACTGCTTATCACCCGCCGCAGGCCCACAGGTATGCAAAGGTAAAGGTGAGTGAAGTTATTATGCACATTGTCTGGCTTTCAGTCAGTTGTCACCAGCGTTGATAAATCCGTCTCAGTAGGGACAAGGCTGGACGGACGGGCATTAGAGCGCAGAGCGCACTAGGCCATGCACATTTTATGCTCTTTTCAGCTGGCTACCGTCCAGATTCTATGCAAGTACATATGTATAACTCATTCGAGTTAAAAAACATAGAAAGTTTTAATTTAAGAAAAAGGTAGTGAATAGATTACCATTGTTCTCTAACTATCTTGAGAAGGTTGGAATTAGATGCGATGCTTGACTTGGCTAGAAATACGAGTATATATGGCTATTAAAAACAAGTAATTCCTTTCTTGGAATAAAAACCACCTTTTGACAATTTCAATTGATATGATTTTTCTTATCAATTCCTATTTGTTTTCTGAATCACACACTGAATGTAAGCTAATGATACATATTTTAATCGCATTATTAACAAATCATTTAAATTTCGTGGTTTCATTAATAAGTAGTAAGTATGTATTTATATACACACTATATATTTCCCGCACATATTGGAAAACTTCAAATATGTACCTCTTACAAAACTCTCCCGAAGTATATAACTAGAATTTTCACCTCGAGGACTATTATTAATTTTTAAACAATAAAGGTATTAATGTAATTTTATTCTGAAAAACCTTTACAAATAAGAGTAACATATGTAAACATAATTTTAGCCATATTATCATAGAAGCAGTCAGCAGTGCGTTACAAGTTTTCATTAGTAGGTTTTGTATTATAATTTTGTATTTGAAATCCTTGTAGAACTTAACTTACGTTTTGAAAGTCTAACTTTCTTTTTATGCTTTTCTGTGCTATTGGTATTAAGACTATTATAGTCTTAAAAAAGTATCGTCAAAATTTGTATATACTTTAGGGGAGTAGGACCAAAACAAAAATAATAAAAACATGTTTTATATGTTGCTTTATTATGACTATGTTCTATGACTAAAGGGCAAATTTTAGTAATAACAAAAAGTTGCCAATCGTCATCTTTGTTCTAATGATTTTTATTCGCGCTATTTTAAAGGCAATCGTAAAAAAATTATATGAATTAATTTCCCCTGACAATAAAGTATTTTATAATGACTCATCAAAGGTTGAGTTTATTGATTTAAATTATAATTAAAATACAAGGAATATTCATCCTTTCAATATTTAATCGTATTCTTCTCTTACTCTCTTCAATTGCGGATTAATACAAAGATGTAGAAAAGACAAATTACAATTAAGAGCCCAATGACCGCGTGAAACTGAAGTAATCATTGTCATACCTTTGCTTGAACACGTAGCTTACACGAGTTCATCAGGTACAGTTTAAAGACCTTGCTGCTACGCTTCACGTGGCGACCCCATTCAAGCTGATATAACTTTAAGTACGAGTGGAATAAAGATGTCTTTCCTTTTATTGATGACAGTCGGAAATGCGCTTTAAATGCCTTGTGCCTCTTTGTCTTTTTCTGTATTTATGTTGTACTTGTTTCGGATGATAATCTTATAAAACCCTACGAAGTATATAACACGTTCAAGTCATCATTATGAATAGGAATAGGTGACTATAGTTAATTCGATTTTATAACTTACATAAAGTAAAATTTGTCATTGTACTGTTTAGTACATATAAATAAATTGTGTTGCCCAGAAACTTGTCTATTACAGAATTTATTAAGACTCCGTTTACAGGCAACTATATGTATATGCAACAACAAAAGCAAAAGAAAATATAATCTTTCATAAGTTGATCAAATACAAAACGATCATTCATGCTCTAAGCTTTGTTTAAAAAAGAAAAAATTCTATTAGTCATATTTCCACGCTCTTTTAATGATTTTTAATTGATGTAGGTATCTATAATGACGATTGATTGTCATTTAATTACCTCTCAGTCAAGAATATGGTTATTAGGCTACTGTTTTCTTTCGATTTACAACGATTCTTTTTCTTTACGTTATACAGCGCCGCCCTCTTGGTGAACACTGGTTTTTATTCTTTATCGATTTTTAATGGTCATAAACATTGATAAACCAGAATATGATGTTGATAATACTTTTTGATGAGCCAAAGTGAAATGATCTCAAGAATTTTTAAGCGCGATTATGTATGTTCTTCTTCTCATTCTTCAAGTTTTTCTTTTGAGGTAAAGTTTCTTTACAGGCAAGAGGAACAGAAAGCTTTATATGTAAAGTAAGGTAAATTTAACAATTATTGCCACATATTTGGTGGAGTTTTAATCTGCTTTTGATTAATAAAAACTCATAATTAAAAAAATATTAACAAAAAAGAAATTATAATGTAAAAAGATACAATTGAAATATTTCCATCATAGGAGTGAAATATGTAGTTTCTTTAATAGATTTTATACAACAGCGGAAAGCGATTTTCAACGTTCGAGCAATCTTTACTCAAGTGATAAGAGCGACTGAATCGCAGATATATTTATAGCGAAATAACTGATCTATGGTGCGGAGTTAAAAGTTACAGAATCGTTTATTCTTTAAATTGTCAAATTCTGATAGTTGTATTAAGTACACAATAAAATCGTATAGGTACATGAATACAAAGTTAATTGGTTCTTATATCTTCAAATGTACAAATATCTTAAATTATCTTTTAGATTACATGTAATAGTGCTGTTTTGGCTAAAATGCCAATACTTGTCTCATGTCTAAAAATTTAATTTTATGTAACAATGGAACGAAAAAATAAAAATGTTCAAATTTGTATACTAAAAAATAAATGCGGTCAGCTGAATGAGACAAGAACTTCGATTGTGATCGTGCAGAGTCAGCTACTTGAGCATAAAAGACAAAGCAAACAAGTTCCCAATAAGTAATTAACACCTTAGCCGAAAATTTTCTTTTGCGGCGAGAACAATGATAATGTTTTCCGTAGATGACGATAGTCCGAATGTGGGTCAGCAGTGTCTTCCGCCTGAGAAGAACGCAAATTCTACAGCCGTTCTTGGAATTGTGTGCCGTTTTATTCGAAAGGTTTCTTATTTTTATTATTTGTTCATTTCGTTTGCTGCTTTTCGGGGAATTTATTATTATTATTTTTTTTTTTGAGTTTTAAACTCAAAGAAGTAACGGTGTCCGAGCAGGTAATTACTTTTTAATGCGCTAAGCGGGCATCTCGCCAGCGGCAGTGGCACATTATGTTCAACATTAACATAAACAAATGGCAGCGGCGGCGTGCACTTGGCACTGGCGATGAGGAAGTGCAGTCCAAGAAAACTGCACAGAGAAGCCCACAAACCCTCCGTCTTCCTGGTATTGACCTGAATTTGGGTCACTCGAACGCTTTATCATCCCGCTGATATTTGCATTACGTGTCGCCGTTCGATATTGACTGTGGAAAGAACCCGTTACCTGGGAGCTGTCAGTGTGACATTCTTGACGAGAACGGGTATTGGAGGTATAGAAGTTTTTTGTTGTAACCCTCCCATACCACTTTGGCGATGTTGGCCATGTCTTACATAGAAAAGTTCTTTCGGAGAAAGGCCCCGGCTCCCATCGCGTTAAATCGCAAATAGCACACGCCTGCGATGGGAAGTCACATGGGTGCCCCAGGTAAATAAACCACGGGCGCATGCGTGCGTCGAGAGGTCTGTAACTCGAAAGTAGGTTGACCGTTAGCTGGTGTGGTCTTAAAATTACCTAACTACAGATTCCAATCAGAAAAAGATTCATCACAAATTCTAGATACCGTCGAGGAAAAGGCGAGCGAGAATGACATTGTAATATTTGCTCGTTGTTCGTTGCTAGGCCACCTTAACGGTATCCCCGTGGAACAATACCTATCAACTTGAGCCCGTGAAAGCGACCGTTACATCGGGATAAATCGTTCAGGGCAATGGCGGATTTCATTAAACTTTGGCAGGTTTGAACTTAGGTCAAAAGTTGCTTGTTACCTCTCTATTTCTGGGGGAGTGCCGTTCGAACGATGGTAGCTCACCTGGGCACGATTGATTGATTCAATTGAATCGACAGGTTTTATGTTTCAATCGAAAATTTGCAATAACTGCACTAATTCCAGACAGTTGACATAGTTATAACGGTAAAATTGTGCAGAGCCTGCAAAGCGGAAGTTAGGCAACAAAATTCAATGAACTCCTTCATTCCGTAAACAGCCAATCGGCGGGTGCGCGGGGCATGACTAAGCAAGCGCAAATCAACGTCAGAGAGAAAGTTTTCGCAATTTTCTGACTATCTGACTAACAACTATTAGTGAGAAACACCACGAAACAGAAATTTCTCGATGCTCACATGCGAGCGCCACCGTCCAAAAGAGGAAGTATAATGCAAAGGCATTCCGTTGAAAATGTTTGATATGCAGGAAAAATGCGGTGTAGGTATAACGCGCACCGCGGATTTCCCTTTTGATTGCGCACAACGCAAATTTACTTTCGAGATAGCTAGAAAGTCGGGGTCTATTTTGACTCCACGTACTGTTGATTATTGAAGAAGCCGATCAGTCCTATTTGCTTGAAATAAGTGTCAGCTATATCTGACACAGTTTTGCAGTGGACATTTTTTATTATTTGTTTAAGGATGCCTGCCTTATAGGTAGAAAACGTACTTGTAAATATGTCTACCTACCATTTAAAATTTCAAAATTTTCAGTATAGTACATATTTGTAAATGGTAGTATTATCAAAACTTCCAACTAATTCAGGTTGTTCGGTTGACTCTTTTGAATAATTACTGAGGTAATATTTCATCTCGAGGTTAGCGCAAAATGTACGACGAGGGTCTATTTTGCTAATATTATACGCGGTAAGGTTTTTATAGCTTCTCTTATTTACTATACTCCGTAAATAAAAAGATCCAGATAAAGATCTTTTCCAGTAGCACATCTTTCAGTTTTTAAATTGTGTGCTCTATCACTGCACTATATCTATTATTTTTAGAGCTGCATAAATATGCCTTCAAAATTATCATTTTGTTAGTTTCCAGAACTTCTGAAGAATTGCTCTACATAATTTCTATATCCCAAACCCACCATATCTGTAATTGCTTCAGCCATAATCGGATTGAAAAGTCTCAGTCCTATAAGTAATTGTAATTTTCATAAATATTTCAATACTTTAATAATTATATAATATAAGTATCTACATAATTATATATATGTAGGTGGTGTAGAAAAAAATTTTCCAATTCCGAACGAGCGTTGCTACGATCAAGGGACACATCTCGAATATCTTCATACATATATCACATTTTGGATAATTCAGCTTATTCATAAATACGATAGTCAAAAGTCAATGGACTGTTAAGATCTAAACCAACATTCGCAGTTGGTTCCCTCCGACCAGTTGTAAACTTCCGGGCAGAGGGAACTTCGTTGTCCTTCCTGTCTGGACCTTAAAATAACGGCAGGCCGCTACCTTGTTTTTCATTATTTTCAAAATTAAACAAATACAGATGGTATTCATCTGGAGGAATTCAAGTCCCCCCGATCATTTAATTCGTATAAGTTCGATAAAAAAATACTGAGGTTTATAAAAAATTACGCTTAGCCATAAAAGGTTTAAATTTGATAATGTGTCCCTCGGCTAAGCTGCTCATTGCTATGAATAACGAAGGGTCCAAGGTGAGTGGCGCGTGCGCTTTCTATGCATCTAATTATGTGTTTGTTTCGTTACAAAAGGGTTCCATGAAGGGAACTGATCGGATTATTTATAGAATCGTTTACTACACAGTAACACCTGTTTGAAAGGAAGTAGGCAGTGGCAGGCACTTGATGGTTTATTCGTGATAGCTATATGAATTATGAATGCAATTAGTGTCTGTAATTTGTGATTCGTAGATGTACTTCTAACACCTGTATGTATAATCTATGCTATCGAATTTTTTTACGCCATAAACTTAAGATATTTAGATTTAAGCAATAACTTCGAATTCCTACTTTTCAATTATGAGTTTTAGTTATGTACCTATATGTTTGCATTTTCTGAAAAGTGGAAAAATTTAAGGAAAGGTCAATAATATTTTTTTCAATTTCCAATATTACAAAACATCAAAAATTGTGTTTAGTGTAATATATTATACTAAAATTACTTTTACATACCTTATGTTCTCGATTTTGAAAGAATATTCAAATATTCAGACATGCTGCTGTCTATTTAAATTTTGAAACCGTTCAAGCAATTAAAATTTCTATAACTTTTTTATGCGGAAAGAGTAACATGATCAAGAAGGTACAGGTATACGATCAGATATGCAATCTAAAGCCCACATAAATTATGAGTATTGGACCTAATCTAAGCGACTCAGACTTCACCGTAAATGGCATTCATGATCCAAAGGGTATACCGAAAAAACGATAAACTCAGGGCACGCGAATGTTTCACACACGCACTGCTCAAAGTCGTGTTCTACTAGTAACCAACCATCAGTCTCAATCCACATTGACTTTAATTATATGGAAAATAATCCGGCGCATGTCCCTTTAGATTATGTAACACTTTGTGTTATACAAAAGGCAGAGACCTTCGAAGTCACATCAGACTAAAACAAAAATCGTGCAGGTTTCTAAAGGTTTGCAAATTTTTTTTGGAATTAAGGTATACATCCAAATGTGGAGAAACTTTTTGAATCTTGTATAAAGGTAATGTAGTCTTAAAATTTGGGAAAGAGTTATGAATAATGATTACATTTTTTTACTTAAGTTACTTCAGCTCATAATAGAATCAGAATAAATTGCAGCGAGAATATTCAGTTTATTTTTCCAAATCACAAAGAGCTGATTTTGATATTCGGTACCAATGGTTAAACTGAAAATAAGATTTATCCCTCAAGCAGCGACAGAACAAGTCTTTTAAATTTATGCAGGGTCTAGGTACAACATTTAATTTCATTGGCATTAAACATTTATTTCTGACGATACAAAATAAATACAATAACTTTAAAAAAATGCAAAGGAATTATGATGAAATTACATATTATGTGGGCAGCGAAAAAACTTGATAAGCCTTTTATCGTAATATGCTATGTGAAATATTGAAATAATGTTAAAATAACCTAAAGAAAAGAGACAATCTGTTTTATATTAGTAGTAAAAAGAGAGTAAAATATAAGATTACAGTCAATCCTCCACAGTTTAAAGGGTTGGTTGTTCACCGAGAAAAACAATTTACATTTTCTTAGTTAATGATTCTCAATCCCAATTTAATTTTTATAGTTTCTTATCTTAGAGTAAAATTTTTTCTATGTGTGGGCGGTGGGGCTATCAGTCAACAGGACTGAGTTAGATTTCGCTGATAAATCACATGCCATTTGTTCATTAGCAGTGAGTTTGTTCCTAGCCGAGTTTGTGAAGAATCAAAAATTCAAATTAACCTTCTTTGGGCCCATGTAACTTTTGATTTCTAGTCATATATTAATATACCGAAATGTTTTAAAATACATTTTTTTTCCAAAAACGCAGTAAAACTTTAAGTTAAAACTCTACTTATAATATCTAACTTACTAACAATTTTCATAATTTATACTTCTATAGATGTTTTTCAGGCAAGAAAAAGCATATTTTTGTTGGTATATTTAATAATACAAAACATATGTTTAATTTTGCATTTCTTTAATCACGTTGTCTTTTCTGGGACAATGAAGAAGAAAATATTATGCTCAGCTTTAAGCTTATTATTTGTACTTTTTAATGAATAGTAAGAAATAATATTAATTCATCATTTACAACAATATTTGTTGTAAGTGTAAAGTAAGTATTATAATAGTGTAAACCGTTGATACTGCAAAATTGAAACATGCATTTCATGTTATGAAATTGATGAAATTGCTGAATTCATATAGTTTATCTGTTCTGTTTTTAATGTTGAAGTTATGTTTTATAAGACAAATATTCGGCGTATACATAGGTACTGAGTTAAATGGAATTTAAGACATAATGTTGTGATCGATTTAATTTATTTTCCCGATCTAAGACTAGAACCATAGCTGTTAGGACAGAAATTGGTGTCCTAAATATATCGGGAGGTTCGGGTGTGCCAGTGTATGCGCCAATAAAATAAAGCTCGAGTCCCGGTGTGAAGAGAAGAAAATCCTTCTTATTGGTGCTTCGCGAAGGGAACGAAGGGCACCTGGACGATCGCACCTATCCCCGATCGGCCAGGGCGAGGCGTCCAACCAGCAGGACGAGTCACCCCCGGGGAAGCGATCTTCAGCGTCTAGGTGCTACCTGTCTCAACCCTCCGGTTTCGGTGCACCAGTCGAAATAAACCTGAAATACCGACGTCGAGCTTGGGAGCGTTGAGAGCGCCGAAGCACCAGGAAAAATGCTTCACCGTCGAAGCCCGAGCGCAGAGTGAAAGAGGCGCAAAATCGCGGGAGAGATGATCCGAGTGGTGAAGATCACGTATGTCGCGGCGCGAATATTTACCTGGGCCCACAGGTAAACTTCTCGCCGTTATGTATTCGCGGCTGGGGCGACACATATACATATATGTTGGCCATTGCATGAGTACATATGGAACGATCGACGGGCGCTCCTCTGAGAGTGAGCGAACCAGCCAGCACCGATCGAACAGAGATTCATAGCGACTCCTCGGAAGATTTAAACTCCCGACTTGACGAAGATCATTCATAACATCAACAACTTTTGAGTGGGCAAGATCGTTCCATCGATCTGCGTAAGATATAAGATTAGTGTGCATCTACTAAATCGATCTGCTGATACGCGTCTCTTTTATCAGTTTTATTATCTTTTTTTTTCTCGATAAATAAAAGCCATTATCAGAACGTGCAAAATTCGTTCTGAAAAATATTTAAAAAAGAGTGTGATCGTGAGACGAAGCAAAAAGTCATCGAGTCGCGGTTCTGTTTTTACACCTGGAGAAATTTCGCGGGCTGAACTTATATTTTTATGAGTGTCAGTGACTCTCGAAGCGTGCGTGAAAATCAAGAAAAGAATAAACGAAAAGAAGAAAAGATCATTTTTATTTTGTGAGTGATCGTCAAATGCCCAAAATATTATTGGGACTCCGCTGGTCTGCAGATACGTTGAGCTGATTTTGGTTGAAAGATAAAATAAAAAAAATATAAAATAAAAAATATCCGGAAGAGGAGGTCAACACACTGCGCCTGAGCTGGTCATCAACATCTTGAGGAGTAGATTCAGCTGATCATCTTTGCGACTCCCACAAAGGCTGTTCGCATTATACTAGACGCCTCTGGTAAATATTGATTTGTGACAACGTTTCTTTAAGGAGTTTTTTAAGCTATAAAAACTCGAAATACGAACACTGCCAAATTTGTGATCGATACCGATCGCCTGTTTATCATTTCTGTTGCGATCGCGTAAATTCATCATCTGTTGCGGAAGCAACAAGGACACCTGGTTTACTTGCAAATTAAGTATGGACGGACTTGACCCGACTAACGTTTATTGATCAGTTCTGCTATTTCGATTGATTTCATTTGAGAAGCAATATTATCAATTTTACTGAAATCAACATGGATGGCTTAGACCCTACCAACACGTACTAAGACGTCAGGCCCAGCAGAGTTAAGATCTTCCCCATTTTCTTGAGATCGGTTTTGCAATAATCCAACATGGACGGATTGGACCCAACCAACACGTACTAAGAAGCACGGTTTCTCTGCCGTGAAGCAAGAGCGGACTGAATCACTGCTGCATTTCTTTAAGATATTCATCAAGCAGAACCATGAGCGGACTCGATCCAACCAATACTTATTAGTCGGCGCGCGCAGCCCATCACATCACATCACCCCCGAACCCGTTGCGAGCGACGAAATGGCTGCATTCGACTGATGTCCACTAAACTCATTAACTAAGAACTGAAGCAAACTCCTTTTCAACTTTAAAATAGACTGTGAACTGCTGGATACAAGATGGACGGCCTTGATCCAACGAACACCTACTAGACCCAGCACTGCCAATTTAAAGTGTTCAAGATATATAATTAGTTTTTTAAGGAAAGATCATTAATTTCTTAAGATTTATAAAAATGTTCCCTGATAAGCTAGACCCCACTGGAACTTACAAGCGTCCACAAAACGCTAGAAACACTGCCACCACTGCGAATAGATCCCTGGACCCCACCGGGCAATATTGACCGGGCTTTGGACAGCAAAAATATTGTCGCCTTAGCCGGAGCAAGATCGAAGATGGCCAGTATACGCTGGAAGAGTGTCCGCGGCAGGGAGGAGACCTCCAGCTGCAGACGCCGGAGAAAGCAGGCGAAGAGGGCAACCGCGATTTAGCGCATTCTCGGCTTTCCTTTTAATTATTAAGCTAATCGATTGTATCTCCTCTAGTACTTCATACTATGCTTAGGTCTACGTTTTAATGTATTCATTTCGCATCTCCCCACGTCCTATGTACTTAGTATCGGATCCTACGAAAAAGTATTAGTGTGTGTCATATTAGGAATTTCATATTTTTGTTTATTATCATTGTTTTATAATTTTACGAATATTTTATTGCGGTTGCGCCGCTGTGCGACAGATATATATTATATATTTTTTTTTTAATATAAAATTACCCACCTTGTCCACTTGATTCTAATAAAATTAATTATAAAAGAAAAAGAAAAAAAAACATGAAATTCTAGAATCGATTTTTGCCGAGAATAACCCCCCGCGACTGCGCTTGCTCCAGGCGATAAGGGCAGCCCGAACAAGTTCAGTGATTTCATATCTGGCATGTCGCTTTTGACACTTTCCGGAAGAGTCAGCCCGTGCAAAGTGATTAGCGCAATGCCGCTGAGTTTGCCTACTTGAGGAGCTCGGCGGTGTCTTGGAGTGCGGTGCACTGGCGCGGCGCGACTCACCTGGGCTCTCACCTGGGGCGAAAAGCCTCTTTCGCTCTTAAGGCTGAATTTGTTTGGGTCGTTTCGGTCCAGTCCGCGGCCCCTCCTCGGTGTGAGTGAGCCCCACACACCAGAATCCACCGAGCTGCGCAGACTCCGCCGTCTCAGAGATCTCTTGTGAGTCACATGGAGGAATGAGAGGAGTCTCGAAAGCGCCTTCTTACCGTTTATCACACGAAAAATGTTAATATTTTCTTCCGCATTTCATCACCGGCCTCTTCGCCAACTCCACCTGATATCTGATCTGAATTAGATACATGCGAAATTAACACATAATCGTCATGTTTACTTAACTTCGAGTTGACCGCAAACTGCCATTTTTAGACTGTGTTCTACTTGTTTTACTTTAAATTATTATTGTTGCTCACCGGCTGCGACTTCCTGCTTCACTCGATGCTACTTACCACCAGCATGCCCTACTCCCCCCCCTTCGATTTAACCAACCGCGCTCCAACACTACCTTTACTAATTTTTGACTTTTTAGGGTTTAACATATACTTTATTTCTTATATACCAAGTCTAAAACCTCGGATCATGTACATAAGGCATTTTATACTATACGTTTAAGATTGTACTGCTTAGGTGAATTGATACTACTCTATGAATTAATAAAACTATTTATGTATTTTTGATATTACTCTTAACTTGTTGTTTTATTTAATAAAATTTCTTCCATGGCTCTCTAATACAGCAATTATGTAAAGTAACATGTCTGGTTTAAATGGAATTCCACAAACGTTTGTAGCAGAAATAGTTCAAGTTTAGCACTTCGTGGAAGATTGGAATTTTAATATTCCTCCTCAGCAATTTAAAATGTAAAGTTATTGATATTTGAAGTGTTGGAAATCCTTTTAAAAATAATCAATTCGTATTTTTTGAACCCTTATTACGAAAAATGATACAAAATACAAACGAATTAAAAGTTCCATTTCAGTATTATAAGAAAAGAAATCATATCGAAAATGTGATCAGACTACTGCACTTTCGGTTAGCGGGATGGAAAGTCAAACAAAAGTTTTGTTTTGTATATATGTATAAAAGAATATTTTTATTTGCAGATATGTATAAGTTCTTTCTAAGAAAAAAAGTTGAGGAAACTATCTTTTTCTATTTCTCTTGATATGTAGTAAAACCAATGGTTTGTACCTAATGGCAAATTAATGTATTTGTAATATAGTAATATAAGAGATTTGCAGTTCAAAGATAAGATATCAGCGTAGAGACTTTATTCTTATTTACATATTTAGTTTGAGCAACTTTGCGGAGAGACGGTAAATAAATAATTTTAGTATTGGGATAGATGTTATAAAAATTATTAATTTTTTGAAAGACTAATAAACATTTTTTGGGATATCGATGGACTTCCGGTCAGGGGTGACTCTACCGGTATGGAAGATATGGAAAATTCCATATCTAAATTTATTTATAGTATGGAATTCCTTCCTTCATAATAGACCATATATTACACTTACGGAAAAATAGCGGTTTGAGAGAAATACTGTATGAATATTCTAAGTTTATAAGAATTTTGATAACTACACCTGGCTCTTCATGTACGCATGAAATGGTCGTTTTCAGCTCTTAGAGATCTTATCCGACTACAGACTCTGATATGTCTGTACAAATCTATCGGATATCGAATAATTATTCGTCGTAGGCTGTTGATTTGTTATTATTATTTTTCATCATTGCTGTTGTGGTTTTTTATATCGCGGTTATTAAACAAGGTAAGTAAAAATTAAAACAAATGAATGAACATTTACTACAAAATAATGGGCTAATGCGGTGTTTCTCACATTAAACTGAATTTGAGTCCACTACACCTTTGTTGCAAAACACTTTTGTGCATTATAGTAATTGAAATAAGATTTATTTTGTGATTATAAATAATCTTGTGTATCTACTTGTTTGAAAAAATCCTTTAAAATCGCATCACCTAGTGAGCTAATAGTTACAGTCCTTTTAATTCTTACTATACATATGATATATGGTTAAAATTATTGAAATTTACTGAATTCCAGTATCGATGAAATGAAAATAGATAGTTTATCGAGGTCAGACTATTTGTCTTAACAGATATATTCTTTAGAAAACTTATCCGCGTTGTGATTGTTTTCAAAACGTTTATATCGGTAAACAAGTTGGCAAACACGTGTTCCAGTGTTTAAAAATTATTCTAGTTTAGATCATAAAAATTTACTTTTCCTGTTGGTACCTATATGTTTGCTTGTTTGCTCTTAGCTTTGAAAATGCTAATTAAATTCTTCTCAGCGCTTTTGTTTATTCTATCTGCATATTCATTAAATTGATGTATCATTGCACCATGCTATTTTGGTATTCAATAAACTTAAGAGAAAGTTAATAAAATAGTCTTGTGCTTTGAAATTGTTACCAGTACCACCCATATATTTTAAATATTTTTCAGTTGTTTGTTGAACAAGAAAATGGAAATCGTTATACATTCAATATTAATATAATATAATTAGTAGTAGTTCGGTTTAAAGTGTTATTTTCACGCTCATGAAATGAAAATTTTGAAATTTAATAATGAGTTGCATTTGGTTTAATTATTCGAAAAGTATGAATAGTTTTGATTATTAAAGCATAAGGCGGAAAATATTGCTTTTAATTACAATTATTTCTTAATGAATTCCGAGTTTTTTTTTTTTGTTATCTTGAAGTTTATAGAAATTTAACTTCTGGAACCGTAATTTTCGAAACTTTAGCGAATCGGTTGATCAATCTTCTTGTAAAACGAGTATCTGTAATATATGTACCGAAAGAATTTCTGTTAAACTCTCGTCACGTGAATCAGTTCAGTTACTACATCTCTGGCGAGAACAAATGATAAAAATGCGCCGCAAGAACTTGATATATTTACATACTATCTGACAGAAGGTAGGTACTATTTGCAAACACCAGCAAAGGTTCGACGAAGGATCGCGAGGCGTCTAATTTAAATTTTAAACGAAGGTGTACCTATTTAAATATCGGAAGAAAGGTGGGGTAAATGCCCTCTTGACTTCTTGATAAATCCAAAATCAAGTAGATGTCCATCTTGTGTTAGAAGTACCTGAGATTCATTCTTTGATGACGAAATTAATCTCTATATTAGTCTACAGTTTTCTGGAACCAGATTGTTCCAAAAAAACCCAGTTTTGCTCAAAGGAATTTTTAAAGTCATGGTAAACAAGTTCGATGATGGTAGTAAATTTTAACGGTTGATCAATTTAAGTGGATCTGCACTATATCTTACTAGATGAAATCGATTGCGAATGAAATTCATTAAATTATGAAAACGACGTAAGTTTTATTGAATTTTTTATTCCCATAAATTCGATGATGACGCCTTCAAGGCTTGAGATTTTCGCAATTTTTCCACTTCCGCTTTGGTATAATATTAATAGGAAATGGTCAATGAAAGGCCACAAAAGGCCCGACTCTGCGCACCTCGACGACAAGTCTAATGAAGGCAGAGACTTCTGCCAAGTCTTTTATGTAAATTAATGGTGCGACAAATCAAGCAGGTTCGCTTTAAGAACACCAACGATAAGGCGGTTTTCAATGAACTTTGCTCCTATAAATCTCTTTTCGCAATATATTGCTTAAAGTCGTCAGGGCTCGACTGCCGGTATTCATATTAAATAGGATTTCATAAAATTTAAATCGATCACAATCGCCTGAATTAGTTAACAGCACGTGCTAAAAATCTACGTAAGGTTCGCATAGCCAATTTTTATCACCTTCAGCGAGGATGCCACCTGAATTGATAACTTCCGTCAGTATCAAAATTGTTATAGTCTTAAATTTCAACTGATGGAAAGATGGCAATGGTTTGAAATTTGCTAAATGATTTACAGGAGCATTTATAACTTTCGTTTTCAACGTAAACCTTACTTCTGGCAAGCTGCAAGCAGGCAGTCGGCCGTGCAACACTGAGGCGGTCATAACAAATCCATCGCGTGAGATGCATCTACCTTTTGAGATCTTTAGGCATCTCCTCATCATCTTGATAACTTCTTGAGATCTGGCTGATCCACGGGCGACTGCGAACGCACGATGAATCTATCCGAAGCCGCCTAGCCTGTCTCTCTTCGCTGGTCGGTGTGAAGGTGAGGGGACTTCATATTTATGCTTACGTATGATTTGTGTAAATTACCTGTATAATTGCGTTTACCGACTGAATTTTATATTTGCCTGTATTGCAGATTAATTCTCTCGGCTCTGCCGTACATCGCATGCGATTCCGCGGAGCTCCGTGCAGAGCGGACCTCAGAACGCGGCGGCATCGCTCAAGACGTGTGTTGGTCTGCATTGTACGACATTAAGCCAACCATATGACTATCGTATCCAAACATCGGGGTTCATTGAACCCCGCTTTCTGAGGTGTATCTCTAAGTTAGCTCTTTTTGTTTAGTTTATTTTTATTTCTGAATTTGTTTATGTGTCGTACCATGGCGGCGGTAGCGCGCAACGCGAAGGGTATACGATGGAGCCGGCTTCGTCGTGGTGTTACAATTTTAACAAGACATCAGCTGATTCTCGTTCTGTTGCGTCTTCTCCTCCTCAATTTTCTCAAGATACTCTCGAGTTTCGAGGCACTATTTTAAGGAGTCATCCATCTTGCACAGCCAACCGCGAGTGCGCTTCGCAGAGTCTTATACGAGCTTTCGTTTTGTGAAAGTTGAAAGAAACCGGAACAAGATCAAATTAGGGAAATCGATATGGAGCCTCAACAAGATATTTTGGACAGTGCCCTACGCCGCGGTTGATAAATCACTCGAATGGGAGTAAGACGCCGGTTCACGGCAATCTTCGTCTTAAAGAAAACCCGCGACTCGTCCAGAGGTTCGGACGAAAGAAGTTTTATGGCTTTAAGGGGCGCGAATCCCCAGTCTATTTTTGGGCGCTTTGCTTGCCGAAGTTAAAGCTTGTTTAACTTTGGGATTTAATCAGAATCACCCGGATGAGTTTGGAATTATTATTTTGGGAACATTCAATTCTTATGTCTTCTACACATTCTCCAGAGTTGGAGGCGTTTTCTGGTTTTAAATTCAGAAGCAAAATTACAAGATGTGCAATAGGTGAATTTAATATGTATACGTCACAAAAATTGTGTAAACTTCCACTTTTAGCGAGCAAGGGGTCAACAACCTTTCTTTGACATAAATAGCAACATAAATTCCGGAGATGAGGTACTCCGAGGAAGATTGTGACGTGGTGGCATGAGCAATCAGATAATGTGGAAAATTTAGTGGGGCCTCACCTAAAAAACAATTACTTTTGCGCTTACGATTTTAACCAATTTCCCCATAAATAAAGAGCTAAGTGATTCACGATGCTAATCAAACTTCACGAGAGAGAGAGTGGGTGTGCTCCGGGGAGAAATATTTAAGATACATCTGAAACTGAATGGAGACGTGTCGCCCTTGGAGTCTAAGTAGTTACCATGAAATTGACATTGCCACCATAGAGGGCCAGGTGACTTTGTCTTGCTTATTCATCAAAATGTGATAAATTTTCATGGTAAATATTTGCATAATCAGAAATTGAGGAAGACATCGGTTGAATAGCAAGGAAAACGTTGAGAAGATATTACCGTTTCAGATTGAATTAATTTCCGAAGAAAATTATAATATATTTCAAAAATATGTTATGACGATTCATACAGCGCTATGCTTAGACTTCGCGCTACTTAATGGCAAGACAAGCTGTCTTCTACCTCAGCTGGTTTTTAATTTGTCCATTTCGATAGTCTGCTTTAGTTTTATTTTATTTTGTAACAAACGATTTTACACTAATAAAAACTGGGTGGTGTAACCGTTTCTTTTGGAAGGGCTTGTTATTCGGGTTTATACCACTTTGATGTTTACTGTTGGTAGTTATATTTATACTTTTGCTTTTAAATTATATTGGGTTTCAATGAATTATGCAAAGATTTTAGGGATTTTAAAGATATTTTCAAGCAAATGCAATCTATAAGAATTTAAAAAAAATAAATCAATTTAATGAAACGTAATACAAATAAGATTTTAAATATTTAAATTACAAACATAGATTTCATCAAAATTTTACTATATCGAGTGTGACATACACGTAATATGGAAATAACGGTTCATATTATATTATGTATATTCACGTTTAAAATAAGAGACGTAAAAAAAATCTAAAAAAATTGACTCAAAAATATCCATACCAAGGATTTGTCGAGGGTCATTTGGTTGATGTGAAAAACAAACGCATTAATCTATTAATTTTATAGTTAGCTGACGGTATTTTTATAAATTTTAGACATTAGCTGAAAAAATATTCTACAATTTGCATTAAAATATTTATGTATATGCTTTTAGTATTTATGTGTATATAGGATTCCCTTCAATTCCACCAAAAACCTGCAGCTTCGAAATAACTCTATAGCGTAAACGAATTAGGAGCGGCCTTTGAACATTACAAAAGAAGTGTTTACAATCATGAGATGATAATATTTGGAAGGTGTTTTATCAGATATACATATACATATTATTTTAAAATATTTTTTAAAAGCTTTTTTTTTTAGCTTACCCTCTTAACATGGGAATCAAATGAAAGAGTTATTCCATATTTGAATAAGTGATGAATTACATTTTGGATTTTTAAACTCCAGTAAAAAGGCTCTATTAGTGTTGAATTCCCAAAATATTTATCTAGAATCTATAGATCGTGTTGAGGTATGAAAATTAAGTTATAAGTGTGATTTCGCGAAAAATGAAAAAATTGTGCCATTGATTGCATTGGGATAGTTTTGTTGCTTATATAAGCATAAAATTGCATATTGCGTAAAAAATTAGTGGATTCACCGGTGCAAACGAGTATTAATACTGGCCACTTCATGAATTTTAATATAATTTAGTCAAGGTACTTGCAAATTTTCAGCGTCCGGCTGGCCACGGGCTCTTGCATGTCTCTCTGTCCTAATGTAGGCAAGAGTGTGATTTCGGGATAATTTATAAACAATAAATGCGTGCCGAAAATCTGCTTAGCACTTTGGTGACACGTTTTCCACCACATGCGGCAGCCTCCTGAGTCAGTGAACTCGCCGGATCGGCCTGGCCTTTGCAATAATAGTCACATTTTGCCGGTGGTCGTTTTCGCGCCTATCAAGATGCCAACCATGATAACTGAATTAAATTGGCCACTTATTTTGCAATAAAGTTCGCTGGACATGTCTGTTCCGCGGAGGTTCAAAGTGCCACATTTAAAGGCAGCCATTCAGGTATCGTTCTAGTTCGATACGGGCGCACGTGGACCGGGCTTTCGGCCCGTGCACTGATCGGCCTGAATAAAAAATCAGGCGGCCCAGGTAAGGTTCAGGTACCGCAGGTACGTGCCCCTGCGGTACGATGGAGATCCCGCGGGGGCTCCGCACATGCGATCGGCGACTTCCTGTAGCCGCTGCTTGCACTGTGCCGCGGGAACCTCCGCGACCAGTGAGCAAGTGCCACCACAGCCAAAATATTCGTAGTTATGCGATCAAAATTTGGCCGTATATTGCACCACGAAAGGTGAGATTCCATTTGCATATGGCTCACCGAGGCCCTCTCAGCTGTGATATCGCTGTGATAAAGTAAATTGAAATGAGCGGTCATACATGCGAGCAAGTGGAACTGCGCAGACGGAGGAGCCTCAAAATTATACATATCCTCATTTATGTATTAAATGCTACACGTACGGAACCCGGAGTGGTGGTTGGGACTCTTCGCCGGCTCACCTGGTGAATTGATATTCCAATTTCACAATTGGCGTGAAAGTTCAACGTACGGCCAAAAAACTTTTAATTTGTTCTTTTATAGCGACTAAAGGCCCCATAACATTTCGCGCGAACGTGGCTGCTGGACACTACCGATTATATTGTTCAGTATGGGAATTCTCTTCATCATTTTGGCAGTTTTTCAAATAAATTATACTTTGTTTCGCGGCTAATTAATATTTTTGTTAATTGAGCCAAACTTCTATATGTAATTTCTGCAAAAAAGAGGAACTGGGCGTGAAATTGAGCTAAGTGGAAACTATTTGCTCTTAATGCTTTTGGCACAATGACTTTACCAAATTTGGAACTTGTTTTTGACCTTACTCAACGAACTTTCTTTCATTCTTTCGTTTTTGGGATGAGCGAATTTATTGGCGAGCTGGAATTTGTATAGTTTTGTATTTTCTGTTCTTTAAATAAATCGTTTCATTCACTTCAAATTACGGGATCATAATACCTACCATCTTAATTTTAGGTGTTGACAGGAATCACAAAATTATGATACCTACCTGTAAAGAAAAAATTCTTCTGAATATGTCACCTTGGTGTAAAAATGACGATGTTTTGCTGAAGTTGGCTGAATTAGCAGAATGTTTAAATAGTCAATATATTACGAATAGGATCTGTTTAGAAGATTGTATGTCATGCATGTCATTCAAAATATATTTTTTTCAAAATCAACCCAGGACTAGAGAATAATAAAGTCAGAATACGAGAGTAATCATTGACAATAATAATATAATAATACTAGTTAGTATAAAAGGGTTACCCTAGTTTGATTTGATTAATGTATTTCTTAGACTAAAGAAAATATTTTGAAACACATATGTATATGTATGAATCTGTTCCAGATACTGAAACACCTATTTAATTTAATGGTTTAGTTCGTTACTGTTCTTTTTTCATCTGATAAATTATTTAAGGGAATTTCAGATTCCTTATTAATTCAATATTCACTCCAGTCGTATGTTACACAATTATTACTCTAAAAATTAAAAAAAAAATTGTAACTGTAGGATTTGTATAAGCAATTACTGGAGTTGGCGGATGTGTAAATTATTAATTGTCATGAAATATTACTGATTACTCATTGACGTACTAAAACTAATATACCATTTGTTTGATTTATATCTTTCGAACACTGCGGTTAAAAAAATCTTCAAATTAAATAATTTCATTAATGTCTTGTCTGCCACCGTCAATCACATAAGAAAATTTTCAAGTGACACAGGTATTTTTAATAGCAGCGTAGCTAATAAAATTTAATTACAATTAATATTCATGAATCTATACTCTCCAGTTATCGTCTAATAGTGTGCTTAAAATGTTTTAGAACTTAAAGTTCACTTCATTGATATTCAAACAATAATTTGCATTAGCTAATAGATCTGATCTTAAGTAGTTGAAAATAGAATGTAGCGTTTGCAATGTACATTGTATTAACGGTTAAATTATTCTAAATAAATACCATTAGTGTACTACAAATTATTCCTAATTAGCACCTTTGCGTCTTGAAATATTATCATGACCCATGCTTTAATTCAGATTGTGTATGCCATGATTATGTTATTTTTAAGCGTGAGAAACATATTGGAGTAACTTGATTTAAAACTAGTTTCTTCAATATATCGTAATTATTTTAATTAGTACTCATTTTCGTCACATACTATTAAGTAAAAGTAAAATATTACCGAACGTTGTTTTATTGAACTTTTCAGAATTAAAAGTACGAAAATAACTTGGATATAATTGTTATATTATTGGGTTGTGATAAATTTTGATTCTCCTCTTCAAGAAGAGTCAATCCGAATTTAGGAACATACTAAACTCTCGTTCTGTTTCTAACTCTTGACTGAATTATAAATAAAAATAAAAAACAAAACGATTAAACAATTACCATCTACATATATGTATATATATATATACATAATATATACATATGAACAGGCTTTGCATGTTGCGTAAAGGATTAAAAATTTCCTCATTTCTACATTAATATCTGATAGCTACTGTTATTTTGCAAATTAATCGCTTATGAAAAATTACATTACGTACTATAATTCATCATTTTATAATTGGCGAATCAAATATGGAGTTTTTCAAGAAAACCGTAGAAAACTATAAAAATTAAATGACATTTTGTAATTAATAACGGAATTAATATGTAATTCAAATTCAATTAATTAAAAAACATGGTTCTCTCGGAATTTTTTGCATTCTATTGAGTTGTTTGTAATATGCTGTTATAAAATGCGTTTCACCATTGCTATATCAAGTAATAAAAATAGTATGATGCCTATAATTCCCGTATCAAAATCATCTCCCGTTGAATACTAGTGAAGCTTGATGAAACGGTATTAATTTCCTGTAATAGTTATTACTGTAAGTTACCACAGAATTGCATTCAATTATAGAATGCATAATGTCTGTGGCGGAACCTGTTTAAAATACCAAAGATAGTGAAGTCAATTGCAACTAATTCAAGGCTATACACAGAGAATTGTCCCGGCTGAAACTAATCATATGAATTAACGCACAGCTTTACGCTATCCAGTGGAATTTATGAATATTTTCAAGTGTCAGAGTTCTATTTAAAACACAATTATGAATATCTTCCAATTGGTGAAAATGACAAAAGAATATACATATGTACATACCTTTATTATACAGTGGTCATTGTATGTTGCATTGTTGAATGCCAACAATTAACCTTTGGAGTTGTGATTTTCAAATTTTGCAATTTTTTACATTCTAACAAAGTCTGTTTATATTATGATGGCTTTTATGTTACATTCAAATTATTTGACGAGACGTTTTTTAATATATTAATTTAATTATATGTAATGTAATATTTCAGTTTCCAAGAGTGTATTCACGGAAGTAAATTTTAATAGATAGTTGTTTACTCTATAATTCATTTTCTGCCGTGTGATGCATTCTAATTAAATTAATGAGGTTTTATCAATTTATTCAAATTCATCTCTGCAAGAGAGGATTATCTAGATAAGATCTTTCTTTTTACAAATAAATGCATTAAAATTGACTAAGCATCATGTCGCTTTTCATTTAATAGCCATTCTTTGATAGTCCTTTTAAGCTATGTACATATGTATATTATACTTCTCAATTTATCATAAAATTCGGGTAATGTTCTTAGAAACCTTAAAACCTCGCAGTTTTTTCACCGCAAATTATGTCACACTAGTGAAGGTTGTGCCTTAGTTACCTATTCTAAGAGAAAAATCATTAAATGTTTTTTCCAAACAGCCATAATAAAGGAAAAACAATTATTTGGAAAGGTGCCTGCTCTTCAATACATGTATGTATGTATGTAGGTATTATACTCGTATATTAAAACAAGTGAGAATTTTCTTAGTAAACAAGCAACGTTTTCGAAATACGTCATTTAAATAATGTAATAAAAAATTGGACTGGTCCATAATTTTCATCCCCTCGTTAGCAGAATGGCCGTAAATAATTCCATTCAAATTGTTTAGGTCAAACACTTCATGAATTGTCCCATTTTTCCCGAGAAAGTAAAATTTTGGGAAAGTACTTTCATTGATGCCGTAACGATCCAAGGGCACTGGACTGTTTGCATAGGATAAAAATCGGTCATTTATTCTGGGTCGCCCAGGACAACAAGGTACAGGAAAAGTGAGGTCTTGTGACCTCGACCATAAGAAGTTATGTTTTGCTCTTCTTTCAATTTCATCTTTTGTCCTAATAATTGCGATGCGAAGTGCTTATGTACCTTCACTTATATGTAAGTAGTTAGTGCAAATACAGAAAGACCGGATGAAATTTATGAGTTCTCACGCCGAATTTAATCTTGCGCAGAAAAGGTATTCTTGTTTCTTCAGACAGAAAACACCGGTTTGTTATAATTTTTGTCTCTGCGTGAGATATCGTCTTTAAGACGGTGGTGGTGACACCAGGCGAAGATCACTGGTTCGCTTGTTTCTTGGGCAAATCTTTGCCGCAAACCATGTCTGGTATGACGTAACCAAAAATCTCAAGGCCGTACTCTGGTTTGATAGGTTGCTGCGTATATCGAAAAATCCATAAATTTGCAATAATTGCTGTTACCATGCGCTGACTACTTGCATTGGTGGAAAATATTTATTTATTTTTTTTTTTTTCAGTTCAGTCTCTTTGCCGCAATACGTTTGTCCCATTGCAATTATAATTAGCATAAAATTTCTGCACAAGCTCTTTTTCCAGTGATTAATGCAGAATGTCGCAGTTCCTTCTGGCCGCGGCTGCGACACATTGCTCGCCCGTGAGAAATACCGGAACACGTAACGCGAATGTCTGGGCAAATTAGAGCATATTGTTATTAATCACCTGTTCGACTGCCCCCAGAAGTTCAATTATCCGCTAAAAGCTTAGGCTGCGCCGACCAAGAGACTCTAGACTTTAGCGCCGGTTACACCTTGTCCGGTGCCTTAAGTCTAGCTACCGGAGCTACCGCACGGGACTCTTTGTCTTTAAGAAAATGGTTTTTTCACCTGTGGCTTACTAGTCACTGGCGGATCTACGAGTACCAAACGTCTAATGATCCGTCTTAATCAGACCGCAATCATGAGCGCTCAAAATGGCTTCGAGGAACGGAGTACCTTGGGACCGAGGTGTTACCGGTTTACGGCTGATGTCCGCATTGTAACCTATATTTGCGTGAGTCACATTGTCACATTTGTCAACGAACACTTTACCACCGGTGACAGCTGTAATATTTTTGGGGATTTATCTTAGCCGGGGGATCTTGGCAGTGGGGTTTCCATATGTGTAACTTTGGATTAAGAAATTGTTTTTTTTATATCAAACATTAATTCAATTCTATTAGTAAGCAAAAACTTTAGGTATAGTGTCTAAACACAATAACACCGAAAATTTTACAAATTGGTTTGTTTGCTTTTGCTCATTAGGACCTGGAACCAGTTCCCATAACCTAATTTCTAAAATTTACATAAATTTGTCCACAACATCAGACTTTTGCTTTCTAAAATGTCAGTAGGTTATAGATAAGACTTGTTTATATACGAAAATCCAATGGACATTTTAAACAATATATAAAATCAGCTTAAACTTAGTTATAGCTTAGCCAATAAAAATATTTCGGGAATTATATCATATAAGAGCTGAAAAATTTCTGGATATAATCCGGCTGGAAATAATGAATCTAATTTGTATAAAGGAGATATTTTTTTTCTATTCCACGCGCAGTCTCAGACAATGACGGCCCATTATAAATTTATTCAAGTTCATTTAGGACAAAAATATAAGTTCAAAGTCTGAGTACACCACTTATGTGGGAGTTCCTTTAGTTTATGAGGTTCATGTACATATGACCGAAAAAAAAGTGATATTCATATTAAAATAAGTCAATTTCTAATTAGACTGATAAAGATAAGGTTTAGAGAACCTTATAAGAATAAATGTAATATAAATATATGTATGTTGTCGAATTTCTTGAATTATTTCAATAATTTACATATAAGTATCTCGTGTTGAATTATGATATGTGTACCTACATAAATTCAATTATTTTGATTTAAAAAATATAATATTAGCAAGAGTAATAGAACGTCAGGTTTTTGGGAAAAAACAGATGCTATTAGAGAACCTCTGATGAAAAATTTGCTCAAGAACTTAAATTTTATGAATTACTTTATATGCTTTGGAATAGTCCCTACAGTAGGTACCTACAAGTTGTTTTCTCATTATTTTTCAAAAACCGAACGTGTTGGAAAATTCGCATATCATATTTGACTGGTCTGATTTTGGAACAATTTTTTTCATTTTTAATATGATTAAGTTTACTGGCTTTTTTGAAGAGTAAGAAATTGAAGAAAAATTTAAATTTTGCAATATATGTATTTTAAATATATTTACATATATTATGGTTTTTTATAAGTAATTAAGGATAACTAGAAAGTGATTTCTTTTATTCTTCATTGATTAGGGAAGCAGCAACTTTTCCAACTACATATAATTACATGCTATTTCGCAAGACATTACAAGTAGTATTAACAGCCTGTCTAATTTGCAACAAAGTGCTGAATATCATACATCTTAATGGCATCTACCCGAACAGGCTCTCGGGAATTAATTTAGCCCGATAAGGAACGGTGCGGCGGATAAAGAGGAGGCGCAAATTGTGACATATTAAGCGAAAAATCCTTTAGCACATGCACTTAATCCGGCGTGCAATGTGCAATGCGTGCAGTTGCATTGAATCGAGCACTGTAACACAATAAGGCATAAATCACAAATCAGTTCCGACAAGATTTTAACATCTTCTGCACCATTCACATCGAGTTTGAAGGCAATCGAGTCAGCCGACAACACCTTGCTCTGACCAATTATATTCCTTAACCAGACCAATTACGACGATTTAAGCCGACTCACACAATTAGTCGTGAAAAAGAAGTTAAAAATCTTTGAATAAAAAGTGAGGGGTGTCCCAGAGATTCAGAGATTCAGTGATTCCCCGGGTGCTCGCGGGGGCATCGGGGACGCTCCTCTGTTTCCGCGCAACTTTAGTCGGGGGCATCATCACATCGCAATCAGTGCGCGGGTGACACGCCGGCCGACGGATGGCGTGAGAAAAGTTAAATCCTTTGGCATAAAACCGCGCGCGGCTCGTTTCCACATTCTCGGATAAATGCGAGCGGTTCGCCATTAGACATTCAATGCCATTAAACTGCATTTAAAATTCAAATTGAAATTACTCTCTTGCAATTAGGCATGCGTTGATTGAGTTATTCTAATCATTGGTAGCACTGCCGTCGAGCAGCTCGTTTATCGGCCAGCATTGGACTTGACCGCTTGCGGAACTGACTTTGGTCGCAGTCAATGCAAACCATATGAAAACTGGATTACGATCGAGTTCACAGACGCATGCCAGTAAGTAAGAAGTAAGTAAGTAAGTAAGTAAGTAATTCGTCGTTGTCGTACCTCGTAGCTGTGGGTTTTTTTAATACCACCCATAATGAAAACAAACCTCACCGCACTCTCTTCTATTTAATAAATTGCGTACGATACGAAGTATGAATGCTCTGATTTCAGGGCCTCTCAAGGCTTCCGGACGGGCATTCGATTTTCCTGTATTTTGGACTCTTGAAATTTACAATTTTGCAAACTTATATGTACTTTTACAAGGATATATTTAAGCGGTTAGAGTAATTTATTATATAACTACGAAGACTCATTAGCATTCAAATATTACACGTCATCTATCATTCTGCTTAAAATTGAAGAAACATCTATGAGAAAATCTTTAAAACTAAAGCTTTGAGTTTAATTTCTCTGGATACTATAGGATATTCCTATACTTATATATATGTATTATAGAATTAAAAATCTTGAGTTTTTATTCTAGGTTATACCTTCGAGGTTTTGCTTGATAAACGGTGATATAACAATTTAAAAAAAAGTTGTTGTATAGGTACTCTTAAAGGCAATGTACATTATTAACTATCAAGGTGCCTTTAAATTTGCTACGAAGTGCATTGAGACAATCTTCACTATTAAAATAAATTTTGCATTTAGTATAGAATTACTAATAATATTAATGTTAACTCTTGTATCTTTGAAATACTGTGAAACCGAAATTCAATAGTAAATCAAGCAAAACAAATTATACTGTTGACGACTATAATTTCCCATTCTGGAATTTAAAAAAATTTATTTATTAAATTGGTGATTTTTAAGACATCACATAATCTATCGATAAGTTTGATGAATAAATGAATAATATTTAAAACTTGTAGGCCTAAACAGGTCTACTATATTGACTTGAAAGGGTTAAAGCCACTAAAAGTTGATGTTAAAAAAATGTTCTCTTGCAAAAATGACTCAGCATGCTGCCGTCAAATTAACAACTTTTAGCAGAATAGCCGCAACGTCGACCTTGCAAAGAATTCATTCCCCAGCATGACCTCGCCAGTACATGTTTCCGAAAAGCTACTGCCCGGTGTTTCAATTAAATTGAATTATTTTGTACGGTTCCTTGCGGAATTATGTAAAACAAATCAGCAGGCGCCAGTCTAATTTAAATGCCATATTTTTTCTAAGCCCGATAAAAAGACTGAAGAGTTCTATCGGGGCCTGGAGACAAACTTCCTACTTTTGACTGCGCTTGGCTATACTAATTTTAATTAAACAAATGATTCAGGTTTCTGAATCGAAACCAGTTGGTTAGGAGATCGTAAACTTGTTTAGAGTTTATCTGTGAGATAAGTGCACTATGAATGCAACTCGGTTGTCTGGTGTCGAGAATCGAAAATGATCCGAAATTCATGTACTATAAAACCGGGAGCTAAAATAATACGGCTTAATTGTGAAATATCAGGCCAGTTCAGTTCACAGCGTTTGGTACGCTCTTAGCCGTGACAGACCGAGCGGTCTAACATTCCCTGTCGTCTCCAAGGTTGTTTTTCCAGTCAAGTTTATAGCATCTTTGAGAAAGAAACATATGTAATATCTTTTGAAACAAAATGCAGACGGTTTTATCTATGTTCCGTCGGTTGAAGCAAGGTCGAATTTTTTATATTAATTTTTTTTTGTCGTTCGTGTTTTTGCAATTTTTAATTTGTATCGGTTTTAAGGGAATTCAATTTTAGCGCGCGGAATTTTTTGAACAAAAACAGACTTATTTTTTTCTTCAAACTGTTTCCGTTTGATATTTTTTGTTAGCGAAATGTTTAGTTTGATAAATAGCTTTTTAATGCTATGCTCTGTTGTTTATTAATGTAGAGTAAAATATGAGGCAACAATAAAAAAAAAATTGCATTGATTTTACTTTTTTACATTGCACCTAGACGAAACTTAATTATACCTTTTTTTGAATCTGAAGAGAAAAATATACATATAAGAAGAAATGCGAATATTTTAAACAAATTATTAATTTGTAAGTATTTATAATAAAAACGGTAACGAGGGCAAAATATGTATTTATTTTTTGAATTTTTGTCTCTTTGATGTCTACGATTATCACGCACTGGGCGGATTTTGATGAAATTGCAGTTTGTTTGGGACTCAGTCAAAATCTGTGATTGAAATCATCACGCTGCTCCTAGTAGTAGCTTTATGATTTAGAGAAATTGCACAAAAATAACATTATTTTTGTGACCACACACGATGAACAACAGCTAGTAATAAATAAAATTGGCAGAATTTTGTAAATTTGTAAGCTCATTTATTTAGATGATAGAGTAAACCTTTAAATCAGGTGAAATTTTTCGTTATGATTACTTTTAAATTATTATAGCTTTAAATTTGTATGCAAATCATTTTCAAAAGTTTAATTTTGTTTTGACAAAAGTAGAGTTATATAATAATTAAAATATTGAAATAGTAACCAACAAATATAAGGTGAAAAAGATCTCAACAAAGAAGTGGTTCTCTTTAAAAGACATAATCCGGCTACCGTAATTTTGATTTGTTACAAATCTACATTTAACATAATTGTTGCTTTCACAATAAGTACATAGAGCTAATAAATAAAAAAAATGCATCACATTTTTGTCTAAAATGCAATCTAGAAACTAGTGCACAATCAGTAGACACTATGCGCATTTGAGAAGAAATAAATCAATTCTTCTATTTTGCGAATAAACCGGAAATTTTTAATTTAATTGGCAGTAAATCAATCAAAATCATTAGTTAAAAGTTCAAGGTGAGACTAGAGGGTGTTTTCCATTCAATATTTTTCTTTTTTAATATATAAAGACTTATCGCGCGGAATTCATTATAATCAAAATAATCAAGCCATATCATAAAACGGTATCTTTAAAAAAGTTTGGTACTACTGGATAAGATTTGTACAAAATTATTTCTTTCATTTTCAGTTGCAAATAGCGGTCTTGAAATATTTCCTATTCAAATTTATTGGTAAAAAACAAGATTTTCCATGTTTTCTTTTTGTTTTACAAAATAAAATAGGTGCGGAAGAATTAGTAATTAAGCTTGTTTGGTCGTCTCGTTGGCCACTGTTTGATGATCTGTCATTAAAGGATTTTAATACTGCAACTTGCAGAAGGTTAGGTATTTCAAAAAGTTAATTTATTTATATATTTGAAAGAGTCCTTCACATTTCTGTGGGTGGGTAGAAAAGAAATATATACATATAATATTGTTGCCACTGTTGCAATGTGCAAGTTAGTAAGTTAAAGTTACTGTTCAACTTTCACTAAAGCTGAATCTCTTTTGAATCTCATTAGCGTTTGAGAGATTTGTTAACAAAAGTGTGAATCCTTTTCAGTCATATTAAAACAATTTAATAACACAATAAATTGTTTTTATAAAATGATACTAATACTATATATATAAATGTTCCTTTCTTATATTCAAGATTATATATATATTTCTAGACGATACTCATTTATTAATTTTGGAAAAGTTTGGTCGGTATTTATTACCTAATTTTAGAAAAATTTGGTCAGTACCTATATAAACATTGTCTGAAAGATGAATTTGGTCTGAAGGGTTTGCGGATCTTTTGCATACTAGTTTAATTGAGTTGATAAATGGTATAGGTTCTTCAAATAAATGGCGTATAGACCTGAATTTTCTTAAGTATATGATTTATTGACACCCGATAACTCTCATATTTTTTAAATGATTTTGTCAAACTTTGTGAATACATTCATTGGATCCATAGTTGGTATATTGCTCGAGAAGGTTAGGGGTTGCACTCCTTTATGTATCTTAAACAAATTCCGAATGGTCAAGAGTACCTAAGCTACATTTTTACCTTTCTTGGGAACATCAACAACTACCTTTTACTTCCGGCTTTTATCGTAAGGTTTCTTTATGTTGCTCTTAAAATATTTTAATTTTTACGAGAATATGAAATTATACATAAGCACTATCTATAAGTATCTTCCAGAAAATTCAAGTTTTTTAAAATATGGTTAAATAAATTTAGTGAGGTACCTATAGAAAAGAGGAAATGCCGATTAATTAATTGTGCAATAGAAGAGTGTTCAGTGTCTAAACAAAAGTAATAATTGCATGGAAATTACATCTAAAATAATATAAACCTAATTAGATCTTGCACTGCAACGCTCTAAGTTACAAAACAGAATTACGCCAAGAGGTTATATCGTCTCATGTGACGCGTTCTTCTTGGTTTCACTCACCATTTATTTACTAGGTGAGGTACGAAAGATAGAGCCATGGCCCGCGATGAAACATGCATGGCCTTCCGCATTCTCATGAAAATGCATGCTAGTTGCATGTTTGTAATTTTGCATTTGAAATAGGCGACAAAGAGAGCCTTTGTATGCTTATCCATTATACGATTGTAAATATGTGTGCTATAACTTATACTTGGTGCGAGCATGACCTAAACGTGGCACATGCATACAAGGGGAAATGAGTTAGTAAGGGAAATTTTCATTTTCGACCGAAATACAAAACTGTGCTACTCGATTTCAAAGAAATCAAAACTAATTGCAATTCCAGATGCATATGCGTCCACTAGTAAGTAGGTAGGTAGCCTATACCATTTTGCTATTCGTTATTTAATGGGACAGACGCCTCGAGCCTTCTTCTGTCTGTAGCTCTTTTAAATTCAAAGTAGGTAACACTGATACTGCATATGCTTCTGCATAAAATGCACTATTACTGCATAGGTTTTTCACTTTTCATATTATGAACTTTCCTTCGTGCCTCTTTAGTGTCTGTGGTCGTTTCTGTCTTCGCAAAAGAAGTGATTAGATAATTCGAACGATTTTGACGGCTTCGTCGACTATCTTTGTCCAGGTATTTCGAGCGAAACCTATTTTTTTAAGGAAGTAGCCGTCAACTGCACCCAATTAGCGCAAATAGATTATAAGACTCGCTGGCGAGGCACGTTAAACACGAATTTGAGACGCCTTTGCGATGTATGAAACATATAGGGGCGATGTGCACTGAGTGTGGCTGCGGAATTCCTGAAATGAAAATGAGATTCTGGCGGAATGCATTCAAACGAACTTCGGACAGAGGACAAAAAATGAGTAAACGACATATATAGCGCAACATAAAAGCGGCTGTGCCATCCATCGATTGTCTTATTGTCTTACGCGCATCATAAGATATGATACAAGTTTGATTTCGTGGCCGTTTTTGATTTTTTTCCCCTCCCCAATTCTGATCAGAGTAGATTTGGCTCGAGCCAAGGGTATTATATCCATAGAGAACAACAACAATAATAAAAGTGAAATCCCTATGCCCATTTTCGTCAATCAACCTCCAACTTACTTTGTTGGATGCTGAGCTGCTTTGGACCGAATTTTGCGTCCGCCACTTTTTGCTTCGGACGGCATGATTGTTTTAAATTTGGTTATGGACCCATAAAGGCCGGCCAGCGAATTGTTTTGGGAATTGACGATAAAATGAGCCACCCGCCATACAGGACAATGATCTGTCTAATAGCCGATATATCCAACAGACAATTCAACTGGTTTTAATGCTCACAGACACTGTTGCATGTGTTGGGATTAATGTTTGATATCTCTACAAGTAGAAATGTTGTGGCATTTTGACAGATTTACACTTTTGTGTTTAGGTCTGTACGTGTAGTTTCCACTAGAATTGAAGAGATTTTTATGAGGAACATTTTTAAACATAGACTTGTCTCTGGTCGATTATCCTTCATAATAGGTAGATACAAAGATAATCAAGTAAATACAAAAACATATTTTTTAAAGCTTTTATTTAAAAAGGCACGTCCACCTTACTGGGTTTCGTACTTTACTCGTTAAACCCTTTCATTTGGTTTCCATATCAAAGAAAAAGCTACTCTGCGATCTTGGAATTGTCCCCCATATTAAATTTAGAAAGATGTTGAATTTGTTTATGTTCCCTATTATTACATATACATTGCATTGTCACAGGCGTTATATACGTGTGCAAAATTTTAGCTCGATCGGATAACAGGAAATGTCTCAAAATTGGATATGCAAGATTCCAAGCATATAAAGAATAACGAAGAAAGGTAAATAAAAGTTTATAAAAATATTAGAATTTTTTAAAATACGTATACCTACTAAAAAAAATTTAATTACAACTTTTTATTTTAATGCCTTTTTGGCGAGATAAGATGATACCTGACCTGTATTTGAACGATTAAAGTTCTATCATGAATCGGATTGGCTTTTTTAAAATTCTAAATCAAATAAAAAGGTCACTGGAAAAAAATGTACAATTATCATTTATAAGTGAAAGGAAACGCTTAGAAAATGTCATTAATTTACTCATATCTCAAACTCAAGGAGACAGCGAAACAATTATCCGCCCACACAATGGTTAAAAAACGTCAATTAGTCCAATGATTAGCACAACCGCAAATAAACTAAAGAACGACTTAAATTTGATTTAATGGCAAAATATTGTGATTTGAAACGTAAGGTATAATTTTTATTTAAGAAACTGAAGTCGATTGAAATGGAAAAGGTTCTATATGCGAAAGTGTTAAAACCGCAAAATGTGCCTTATGCAGAGGTTTTATTAACCGCGAACGCATGATTTTTTCAGAAAAGACGCTCGGTATTATTAAGCTTCAAGAAACACTTTGTGTAATTTATTTCAGTTGTGGTTAACTAGCTTTAGCGCGGTACTTCTTCTCATTTCATAGTGATACACGATATAGCTATTGAAAAAGATCAGGGGTATTACAAACAGATCTATTTATAGTTCCCATGCATCAATATTGAATTGAATAATACCAGGAAATGGAAAATATGAAAAAGATTTTGGATTCTGGGTTTCTCATAATTCTGGTCGATCTAGTAATGACCAGATAATGAAATCATATGATGAGTAACACCTTCAAATTGCAGTTTGAGTAAAAACCCAAATTAGTGTATACCTACACTGTATATCTTTACCTACACTACACTATACCTACACTGTATATCTTTACTACAAAAGCTGGAACTTAAAACTATCAAGTTCAACCCTTTTATAATTAAATTTTATTTCCTATTCTAAAATGCAATGAAGGTTACATGGACATCAGGTAGGTAAAAACCTTTTAAAAACAGATTACGAGTATGTCTCGAAAGGGAAAGGGTTAAGAAATTTTTCGTTTTATTTTTTTGCTACCATAAACACTTTCGATTCCTGGCAAGGATGAAAGTGTCGTAAAATTTATTGCTTCTAATGCAAGCAGCAATTGTAGAATGAAGAAGAGGTTTATTGCAAAAGTAGTAAAATACCATTAAGATGGAAAGGGTTACAGCATAATAGTTGCACCTTTTTTCATTTTTATTATACGTGCAGCAACTGGGAGGCAAGCTGCTGTAAAAGAAAGTAAAATAAAACGCGCGTCGCAGCATAGACAATTGTCTCGGCATCTTCTAGTTAACCCTTTTTTCTATCGACATGTGACCCGCCAACACCCTTTCATCTTTTTTAATAGAATTTCGATCTTTGGCGTGTGCTTCTCACTTCCTTTCGATTTCTTAAGGAATAAAATTTTTGGCAGATATCAATTCCGCGGCATATGGCCGATTGACAAAAGATAATTTTACCCTTGACTATGCGATTTTGTGCCACGAGCCAGAATTTGTCCATCTGCTGCAGACTTTTTGCCTATGAATTCGATTTTTTGAGGATCAATTGTTCCTCCTCAAATGTGTCGTACTTTTGATTTCAAGTTATTATCGGCTTTGTCGGTCCTATTCAGGGGTTTTATTGTTTTCTCATCGAATTAAGTATGATATTTTGATTTATATACTTATACATATTTTGGAGTTTTTGGAGTCGTTAATTTATAAATTAATAATGGATAAACGACGGCGAACGCTAATCGACAGATATCGACCAAATTTAATCACAGAGTTTAAGTTACTCTCTGTTAGAATTAACTAGACAAAAGAATTAAAAATTTAGGAATAATTTATTGAATGGAAAAAACTAATTTCTGTTCTTTTAATTTTTATTTGATAATTTACCAAACCCCGCACTTATTTGTACTACATCCATACATAAATTATATGTATATACTTCTTGACCTGGTAGTGTGTTTTATTATGTTATCATAAAAGTTCTTTTCAGAAATACAAATGTCGTTGGAGAGACAACATTAAGTCATTGCATTAATTGATTATAAAATACAACTAAACATAAGTATGTAGATCATAATTTAACATGTTTGTCAGGACGATGAATCTATTTTCTTTTGTCTACGATTTTATTTCGGATCTTTTAAAATTGCTAGGGCATTGCGTTTACGCTAATATTTCTATTCTTGGGAGTCCTGGAGGTAGGAACTGAAATACAATTTTAACAAACAATGATCATTGCGTAGGGTCCTTGAATCTTTAAATGTATTGAAAAGCATGCGGCCTTAGCTCAGCACGAGCAAAAGTATCCAGTTCCGCTCATATAAATAACAAATTAAAAGTAATTAATAATAGGCATTGATATTAGAATTTAAAAAAAAATCTTTGTTCTCGTAAGGAATTTGCATTTTATAATAATTATTCTTTGCTTCAGAAGATTTATTATAATCTTCCTGTTCATAAGTTTTACCTTGAATCACTATCATCTGTGTATACCTAATAATTAATAAAGTTTCATAGATCACAACAAATTCTTTCCATGAATTCACGAAACATTCAAGTATGTAATAGGAAAAATATTTGAGCATTTGATAACCGCGCCAAAAATTAAATATCAAGTCAGGTAGGTGGAGGTAGGTAGAATTTAAATTATTGCATTTTTTGTCTCAGTCCGGTAATCTTTAGGTGGAATCTGAATAGAAACTAAGAAAAAAAAAGAGATGAATAAATGTGCAGTGCCTCCGCTATTATCTATAGACTCGTCTTAGACTTCCGACATATTGGCATATCATCAAAGTAGACCTCGGCTTAAACAGGAATCAAAGAAACTGGACTAAGCCTCTGGTAAACTGCAGTACGACGCGACGTTCGGGGGGATTTTAAAATAGCAGATTTATCTTAAATTAAATGAATTGGGCTGTTGGAATGCATTTAACTTCGGAAATAGCACTTAATTCGAGGATTCTACCTAAATTATCGTCTGACTCCAAATGGCTGGAACGCTTTTTATCCCTAGGCCTTATGGCGATTTTGAAATAAAAAAAAAATTTATTCGGAAAGATCCAATATTTTCGATATTTTATTTGTCTTAATCTGTTAAAACGTTGCAAATATTTCGTGAATCCTTTCGCAAAGATTATTTAGGCTCTTCGATCAGGGCGTAAATGATACTATAGTTGCGTGGTTTTCCGCTAAAATTACCAAAACAAAAACTAAAAAAACTATCCTATTTCGCCAAATAAAAATATTTATGATTATGAGCTACAGACCGTGATGTTCGCAAATTATTTGCTATTGACTATATTCCCTAATAATGGGTTCCATCAAAAATCATAACCAGATTGCTCATAAAAACGATTTGCAAATGTTAAAGAGCTGTTCAGTTCTTTAATTTTTAACCCCGCAAATTACACCAAAACAGACATTTAACAAACTACGCATTACTTTTGTTTTCGAAAAGTTTTAAACTTTTGATAAGAAAATAAAGTTAAATTTTCGATTTTCTAAAAGAGTTTGCTAATTAAGAAAATGTTGTAACCTAGTTTTTTGTGGCATTTAAAATGAATATTGTAAAGGTAAACCAAAGTGTAATTTTTCTAGAAAAGACGAAAGACGAAAGACGAAAGACGAAAAGACAAAAAAATTCAACTAAATTGCGCAACGTAGAGCTGCTTAATTTAAAAAATTACTAACGTATGCAATATTAGTATTAATATATTTAAAAGCAAGCCTTTGAAAATACTGTTCAAATGTGTTAAAAAAATTATTATTAATATACATATTTAAAAGCAATCCTTTGAAAATACTGTTCAAATGTGTTAAAAAAATGCGACATGAATAACACTTTTTAATATGGTCGTCAAATGCATTTTACATGTGATATAATCACGGAAGTTTTTGATTTTAAAATTTTGGTACGGAACGGCAGCGTACTAAAAAGTTGTAAAATCATATTGCTTCTAGTAGGTATCACTCGTGTTCTTCAAAAGATATAGAAAACATGACTAAGAATTCTTTCTTCTGCCATATATGTACATATGTATGTATGTATTATAATCTTATCATTTCTGATTTCCAAAAAAGTATAAAAAGCTTTACAAAATATTGCTATAGATGTTGTTTAAATATAAAATATTTTTAACAAAAGTAAATTTAAATATCAAGTCAAACGTGGTTATATTATTTTTTGGCTATCTTCATTTATTATATTTCATTTTCAAGTTTAAAACCAAAGGTTGGCAATATCTGCATTTTTCCTGATCATTATTGTATAAGACCAAACCAGTTCACGTATAATGAAGGGAAAAAAATATATATAAAAGAAATAAAAAATAACTAAACGCGGAAAAATACTTCGCCTTCGACCTAGATATTATGGGAGTAATGCTGCATGTAAGCCTATTTTTTTGGACCATTTCTGCATTAAACGGTGTTACCTAAAATTAGCAACAAATTACTATTATCAAATAAGAAAAGATTTTGGAGAAAATGACTCGCACAAACAAATTCCGTATTTAATGTATGCCACTTCGGAGGCAGAGGAAGTGACTAAAAATAGCTGACATGTTGCATATGCAGCGTGATTTTTCGCCTCCATGTCGAATCGTTCTGAAGCTGAAATTTTCATATCAAAACCTGGTCCAGCGCTCAAGGTCACTTGTGCAAATAAGCTTTCGCTCAAGAAAAATCATCCGAGTCTAATCCACGTTAAATAAGCCTACAGTCCGCCCTGGTTCTAGAAAGCCCATAGTTACGACGATGTTGGCGACCGGTTGCGTAAAGGCGGGACTTGGAGTGAATTGTGTATTTGCGAAAATGCATAAAAATGCATAAAAATGCAGGTTTCACGCGCCATGACACGCTCTCGGGGACGGTGGTCTAGAATTCGGGAATTTGTGAGGTAAGACTTTATCAAAGGCACGTCGAGGCTCCTGAGGAGCTCAGAACTGGCCCCTGTCCTTGACCATAGCCACCACGAAATGCATACAACGGTTCTGTAGCACACATCCGCCCGGTGCAAGTGCACAAAGTCTCACTTAAATGGATTCGCGTCGCCGGCCGGCTTTCGTTTGCATGGCGACTTTTCTGTTCTCTAGATCGCTTACGATCAGGGGTCAACCCGTTCACTTCCTTGGTGGCTGCCCGGGGCGGCCACTGGAGGCTCAATTCGTTGATGTGATCTCCGACTCCGGGAGGAATAGGCGCATTTGGCGCCGCTAATGAAATACTTCTCAATTAGTGCAATGCGGGACAAAATGCACCCGAATGCAATTATTCCATCTTCGCCGACCTTGGCGTTGATTACGTAAATGGGACAGTCTATAGTGGGGCTCGATCGATTTGCAGGAGATCAGCGCTGATCCGGCTACTTTTTCTCTCTCTTTACTCTGGATTTAAAATGTATTAATTTATTATTTCCATAACGGGGACGGTTAAATAATATGTATTTGTTTTAAAAAAATCACAAGCTCGCCTGCCCTGTAGGTGTAGACAACATTATAACCTACTTCTTAGTGCATATGAATTTTCAATTTAAATGCAGAAACTATACAACGTAAAATTTTTGCGATTTGACATTATAATTCTATTTATTAATCCACCAGGATACAAACTATAGTTAAAAACAAATTGGGTACGCAAAAACTCCTTTTTTAAATGGCCATATATTTCATGTGGGCTATCATTTCAAAAGACTTGTTATAAGGAACACAAAAATATTTTTTTCATAATGTTAGATAGAATTATTTAAATGATATTCTTAATTATATGGGCCATTCCAAAACTCACGCTTGACCGCTTTTTTATTTCGTTTATATTCCGATCCCCAATTGTGAGTCTACAAAATAGAGATAAACAACTTGAAAGACCATTCGAGGGCCATTCGAGCGGTATGTATGTACACATAAATACTATCTAACTAACAATCTCAGTTTTGTTTTTATACGTAAAACTATCAAAAGTATAGTAATTTTTTTAAATATTAGATAAGTATTCGGCAGGGCAGACATTTTATAACAATAAAAGTAAAAAATAATAAGTATGATCTTATGAACGTGCATCAGATATGTTTATTGTCCTTTTAAATAAACATCTACAGTGTAAAAATACTGTAGGAGTAATTATGTCTAAAAGTTTATACCTGCTATATACAAATTTAGTTACTCTTAAAAAAATAAAAAGATACATTTATTATGTAAATTTCATAGGTACCTTTTATGTTGTATTATTTGCCATTTTTGTAATATTTTCCCATAACGAAAATGTTTTTCACACATTTATTTTTCCTTCCCAAAAGAGGGCACAATTATAACAATATTGTTTAGAGTGTAAATATTTTGGAAATATTTATTTATTTAAGATCGTTTTATCAACAAGGACTCTTTCTAGTCTTACATTTTGTTGAGAGTTATATAACGATAACTTATTAAATATGTATACGTATGTTAATGTAATTCAAAAATAATATTTAATTCGGTTAATCGAATTACATAAGGAAATGAGCGACACAGAGGCGTCTCGCCACAAATTACTCCCTCGAAGCATAAGCCGGTAAACAAAATACTCGTAATGTCGTATTCGTATATATAGTTTTATATGTTCATGAGCAGAAATTAATTGCTCTTTCGCAGTTAGATTAGCACTGATTTAAATAATTAAGTCCCCCTCAGACTCTAGTTCTTCTACTTATTGAAAATAAAAACATTAAAAAAGGTAGTAGGCAGCATGACTTCATGCCGTGGTATTGCGGTGTTTGTAGGACCCGTCATTTACAATCATCTCCTTGTTAAGTTAAATGAAATGTAGAATTCCTACTCCGTTTTGATCTCTTTACTTACCGGTGATATAAGTCCCAGGTAGAGCATTGCAATTTCTTTCAGCATTTTCTATTGACTTGAGACGTTTTCCGAGTGCGTGATTTACATACGTTCGGGGCTCACTCCGCATTGCCTAAGTAAATCATGGTGGGTCCCATTCATTTTTTCTTCTCTTCCCATGCGGTGCTCGCGAATTAAGTTGTTTACGTATCTCAGGTGACTAGATAGAAAGCAAAATATTTTGATACCGTGAACCGGTGCACAACGTACTTCGTCGCGTCGATGAGAAACTTTTTCTGGCTTTCCCCGTGATTGTTAGGCCCCCAACATCCGGAACCGGGTGAAAGTGCTCATTTTTTGCGATACCTGGCGTCGTCCGCTCGGGGGCTTCAATCAAGAGTTTCTTGAGCCCGGCAATTTGTGCAGTATTTAATGAGAAACTTTCTAAGCTACCGGGCACAAAGGGAATAAATCGAATAAATCGAATAAATCGATCTAACATCGAAATGAATGACCCTCGTTTAGCTGGAAAAAATAGCATTTAAGTTGCACATCATTTAAATTAGCAGGGAAACGGGTTGTTAGACCTTTTTTTTTTAAACAATTAATTTTATTAGTAGTTTTACAGATTAGATGATAAACATTTCCGTTGGAATCCTCAAATTTTATTAAGCAATAGAACAAATCCATCTTATCATTTGGATTGAATTTGATGTACATAAATGAATACCAGTCTAAGGACAAGGCTAACTACGTGATTTTACGTTTCAGATTTGGTCGCTTTTGAGTAGCCGAATTACATAACAAGTTGTTATAGGCCACTCTCCGAGTTATTGAGATAGGTCCGTCGATAACACTGGACTCGCGCAACAAACAGTTCGCTAATCAAATTCCGCATAAAAATATTCAGAGATGAATTTATTAATTTTACCGCACACTGCATGCATGCAGGTTATAAGATTTTTCGCAAGTTTGTCAGCTGGTGATGTGTTCTCTTAGCTAATTTATATTTTTGGAAATATAATAGTTTTGTGGTTTGATTATCATATAAAATAAAACTATTTTTAATTAAACAATGAAAACTGAATGGACTAAATTCAAAAGTCGTTTTAAGATAATTCTCAGAGAGATTTATTTTAATATGCAAATATATATAAAAAGTCTCTACAAAGGTTACTATGTGATTTAGTTATTAGACGCCAAAAGAAATTATTTCAAACTTGCGAGTCTTCTTTCTTAAAATATAAGTTTTTATAAATTATTCTAAAACTTGTTTAGCTTAGCAAGCAAAAGAAAACTGCATTTGCTTCTATAATCTGCTTTTATGTGAAGTGCGAACGCATTTAAACTTCAAAAGTCCTTGAAATTTTTGTATAATAAAGTTTTCTAGGCATAAAAACGGAAAGTCTTACAGTTTTATGCGAATTAAAAAATCGTCATACATAAAATATAGCCCACAATTAACTCTTTAAATGTTTAAATTCAAGCGATATTAGTAAATGTATTTCTATGTATAAAAAGAAAATAAGTAAAACTCCGTTCAATAGATACCAGCTGCTCGTTAGTACCTGTTCCAGTTATTGTTGTTATATTATATTATTTTATCTTTATTTTAAATGAATAAATATTATATTATTTTTGAAAAAAACATTTTATTTGTAAAAGCAAGCAAACCAACGTACATATACTATTAATTTTAGTGTCTCCGAGGCATTATTAAATTTAAATTTTCTTAATTGAATTTTTTTTATGTTTGGGTGAATGAAACATGCTCTGTACTTTCAATTCATTTAAAACATTCTTCTTAATATTGGAGGTATTATCCCTTCTTCATACATTAATATTATGAATTATTTTCAAAGAACAGAGAGTTTTTTTAAATTCGTAGTATATATTTTTGTTTGCTTTTCGAACACTTTATAAGATATAATTCTAGTCGATCTAGTCGAATTTAATTTCTTTGTTAGTCCTTAGTAAGGTTTGCCACTTCGAGGTACATTTGAGCCCATAGTGGCGTAAGTCAAATTTTAATGAAATTTCGCGTGATTTTAGTCTTAAATCAGTGTTTGAAAATTCCTGACTTACGGCCCCGCGCCAGTGATTCTCAACGACTCTTTTGAACTTACTCGTTTTGCAAATATATTTAAAAGTATTCCTGGAACTGAAATTAGAACCCACTTGCGACGCCGAGTAAATCTGATTTCATCTTCTGAAATTAAGTAGAAAACAGTCTCCCAAGATTTTCTTTGGTTTTGGCAAAATTGGAATGAATCATGTAAATCTCAAATTCAAAACACACAAACAGTGCAATCTCTCTTCGTTTCGGGTGTAGCGAGGATAGGCACCTATTTTGGTTGTGCCATCTACTGGAGAATGGAAAAAAAAATCCTCGTTAACAGAAATGTGAAGCAGATGGGAGTTTCCATGATAAAGTATGGTTTGAGTCTGTGATAGAATAGTAAAATCTGAGATTGTTCAATCTGTTGACCGAATTTTTTATATTAAATATTTAAATATAATACAAATTAACGAAATATTTAGTAACACTGAAAGTAAATAAAAAAATTAATTATCAAGTAAGTAATATCTAATATTTAAAAACAATAATTGCCTTTAATTTCATTAACCTCATTATGTTAAATATCATACTATGTACATATCATGTACATTTATCTTCTATCTATGTATATAAATAAAATTAAAAATCCTCACTGAATCACTGACTCATCAACGCCCAGCCCGAACCTTTAGCCGTAGAAAGCGGAAATTTTGCACAGAGCTTCCCTTTATGATGTATACAAGGGATAAGGAAGGATATTTCGAAAATCATCCCAGAAAGGGGTAAAATGGAATCTAAACTGCGTAATAATATTCCTAAAAGCAAATAAGTAAATACGTATTTCGCGATTATTCGAAAATCAACTTCTTAGGGGGTGAAATGGGGTAAATATACCTGAAAGTTCACAAATTGATAAAATATGACGACTAAAAGATACATTTCATATACTCGTAGATCTACATAAGATATCTTTGCTTTTGCTTCTCCACAAAAACTTTCGTAAAAAATGCATCAAATTACCATAGATCTAGGATACCTTTGACATTAAAATTAAAAATCTAAAGAGGCGAATCGGGGATTCAAAGGTTTTATTGAGAAATAAAATTAATTTTCGAGGGAATTAAAAAGGTTTTCTGTGCGAGCGAAATCGCCGGTAAAAGCAAGTTTTGTATATAAAGATTAAGATAAGCAGTTGTGCTTAAATTATTAATTCTTTTGAAAGATAAAAAAAAGAGCTTTTTAACAAAAAATTGAATTAAACGGAAGAAAAAGGAAATGAAAAGTGAAAAATAAAATAAACCTTTTTAGTCTTAATAACTGAGCTAGCTCCTAAACTAATGTACATAAGTAATTAATTTTGAGTTGGCGTTGTTTGTTTGGCGCCGACTCAAAATTAGTTATCTCTTCCTGAAATAAACTAAAATTTTGCATGTAGTCTTTATATTCTCCTATTCTTAATTCAGAGCAGGGAATGGCATCCCCCGACGAATTTTCTTTGGTTACTTACCTCCTTTTAGTCGGGGGGGTTTTAAAATTTTATTTAATCCTTTTTCTATTACGACGTTTATATCCGTCGTGGTTTTTTCAAAATTTTTAATTTTGTTATTTTTCACTTTTCCGTTCCTTGATCGTCGGTAACAAAAATAAGTACTTTCTTTAGTTTGCCTATTACAATTATTGATAGTTTAAAAGGTCTGTAACCCTTTTCCAATTAATAAGAAAAAATCGATGAAATATGAATTCATAAAATTATAAAAAATATTTTCTAGTTTTTTATGTGCAAGTCTATAAAAAAATAATTATGAAAACAGTTCAGCCAAGTCAAACAGGGTTTTATTCGTCAAAAACATATTTACACTATTCGGAAAACAAATAAATAAATAAATAATTTCGTGATTCGATAGATCCTTCCATTCGACTTCCTGGTTGCAACCTATGAGGAGTAGGAAGAGTAGGATGAGGAGCTGGACGGCGACGACGATGAGCCCGACGAGCTCACAGATGAAGACGATCCCGACGAGGAACTGCTGGGATAATAAGCGCTGTAAGCTAGGCTTTGAGCTGAAGAAGCGCTTGAGGGCTCCCAGACGCGGGAGTAGGGTCCTCCGCCACTGGGCTCCCAGCTGGGCTCATAGGAGGAAGCCGGGGTGGTTGGGGCGGGGGCCCCATACGCAGTCATCGGAGGCTCAGCGGGCATCATTGGCATCATCGACATTTTCAGTCCTCCTAATTTTTGTACTAAATTATATATCAGGAAGCCGAGAACGAGAGTGATAGCGATTTTGGATAAAATCAAAGCCTTCATAGCTTTGAGTCCAATCATAGCGACCATGACGGGCAGTAAGGCTTTAAGTTTAAGTTTCAGCAAGAGTAAAACTGGTAGGAGCAATTTCTTTTTAAGCATATCTCCTCGAGCTGAAACATGCAAATATTAGAAGAGTGCTATAAATAAATGAGGAAATATTCACCTTCTTCCTTCGGGAGTTCGAAATCAATACCTCGATCGGATCTGTAAGTTACGACAGATTTCTGGAACAGAGTTTCCGGTAGCTGAACTTTAATTTCGTTAGTGGCCAAGATTCGACCAAGTCTATCGAAAATGATCTTGTCAACGTTCTTTTCATTGAAGGACCGGGCGTTTTCCTTCAGTCCAGCGGCTGTGTCCAAGTAGGAGAGGACCTTTTCTTTCAGACAGAGCATGGTGTCCCCATAGAAGCACCTATCCATTATCGCCGAGATCAGGTCATCACCGCTACTAATCCTGGGCTCATCACTGTAGACGGAGTTGTCAATCGCCGCGGAATTCACCAACAGCACCACACACCCCAAAGTGACAAGAAAAGAGACGCGGACCGACATTTTGATTACACCACGCGAAATCCGACAACCAGATGACAGATAAACGACACCGACGAGAGTCAATCAATTGTGCCGTGTAGTGGACAATGGACAAATGATTGCCAATTGTGCGGGAAGTAAGTGTTTTATACTGCCGCTCCCATCGAACGGTTGCACGTTATCAGCTACAGGTGTAATCGAATTCTTTTGATTTCTTTGCCTTCATTTGTAGCGGTCTACTCTTACTTCGCCTCGATCATAGCCCAAAAATGTCCGCCGCGCCGTCCAGGGGCTTTGTTTCTACGCGTCCAAAGCAAACACTCGCACGCGTGCGTCGGTAGAAAACTGATTTGTATTCCGTAGGACATCGCCGGTGCATGTCGCTGCCGCGTTCGGGAATAATTCAAAAAGTAATTAGACAATAGCCGATATCAGCGAGCGAATATGACGATGGCTCGGAATTGGCGGTACATCCGTTACGATTTAATTCAGTAGTGCTTTTAATAAACGCGGCCCAGTTCCTGTTACTCGATCTGAATTCCTGGCGCGCGTATTTGGACCTCCCTCCGGCAGCCAAAGCGGTAACCAGGTTAAGCACTAAAAGTGTAAGTGACATATTTTTTTTGCTTCCTAAACAACTGGGATTTCAAGGAGAACCACCAAGCATAGGAATTATCGAGAAAGGTAGGTACATTCCGAAAATTATAGTTATCTTTTGAACAAAACAAACATAAGAATTTAATCTTCAACCACATCACGTCTATAGACTATCCTCCTTCAGCTCGATAGCAGGTGTAGATCTCTTTATTAAAACTAAACATGAACTTAAAAGTAAAATTAGTATTTAGTTCCGATTAAGACCTTTTAGTTGAAATCAAAATTAAAAGTTAGGATTACCTAAGTTTGAAATCAAGACCAAAATTGAGCACTCAAACGCTATTAATTTTGCATCCTACAATAAATAAATATGTAAATAAATTTAACTTTGCGTATATTATCGTTAAATTTTCTCGATTTAGAAGAAAGAATTAAGTTCTTATAATATTTATTTACTATATAGTACATATAATATTCACACTACAATGTTTTTTTTCTTTTTTTGTTTCAGTATCTAATTATGGTAAGTCTCATTTTCTATGTATATCTATTACGAATCTTAGAATGCTCTATTACATCAAATGTTTGAAAATATAATTGTCACGAAAACAGGACAAAACAATCCATTACTGGATAGGTAATAGAAAGTTCTTTATATAAATTTTAAAATGGTGCCTTATTCATTAAAATTAAATCATTGGTATTACTAATATAAACTTTAAACATTTTCCTATTCTATTCTATACCCTGACCTCTTTGTTTTTAAGTCTTTTATATTTCATTCCAATTACATAGATGTGTTGGGGACGTAATTGAAATTTTTTAAAAAATTCAGAAATTCCTGAAAGTCATAGATGTTTTACTTAAATGGAGATTTGAGGGTGTTACTGTATACGAATTTCGAATCAGATCTGGAAATTATATTCAATTATTATTATCTATATCTAACATTAAAAATCCAATATTTGCAACCAAGAATTATTTTCTAGAGATTTCCGCGAATATGTCTAAGTTTTGGAATTAAATGTTATTGCCAAAAAGAGAAAGTTTAATTTATCCTGTTGCCTTAAATTTTATATGTACATATGTATCCTCAGAGATCTCTCACTCTTTCGTATTTGCTTGCTTATTTGATAGTTTGGAGAGTTCGTACTACTCTTTATATCAAATTTTCACGTTCGATGCAAACATTTGGACAATTTTTAATTGCATTGGTTTGTCTGTATTTAAAGAATAAACGCGAATGAATATCAGAAGCCCTAATAATTTTAGTCTTTCCTTAAAAAAATTGCAGTGATATTGTTAATTTAAGAAAAAAAAAACTGGGAACGATTTTATATAACGCACTTTAGCATTAAAGGTAGGTAAATTTTTTAATGCAATAATTTGAGATTCTAGCTGCAATATCTACATATATAAAAATATTTGAAAAGAGGCTTTATTCTGTCATCAAATGTCCATACTTTGATATTATATCCATTTTCCAGCAAAGGGGTATTGTGTTATGCAACAAAAAAAGCTAGTAGTTTACTAATTATGGTAGAGCGATTTTCATGATAATTATTTCAAAGAGATCATCTTTTCAGTTTTCGTTAATACATATACCTATAAAATTTCTACAGTGTAAATAATCCATCGATTTTAGAGAGATGAGCCAGCAATTAATCACTGATCCTCTTTGTGGCTAAATGATGCCATCAATAAAGTAAATGGCTTGCTTGATTAAAAGTTTATTTCATTTTCAAATTATTTATTTAAGCGATAAATTACGAATCGAATTCCATGGATATTTGATTCGAATAAATAAAGTATTTGCATTGACAAGTGAAATATACCCATAGGTGCTAATGTAATGAAAACATTTTTAACGAGTGCAGTAGGTCTTTCACAGGACATGTGTAATACAAATAATTTAATTATAATTATTCTTCATAACGCCATATTAATAAAAATAAAAAATAATTTTAAAGATATCTACGTGATTCTAAAGTTATTTATTTATTTTAAACGAACTTTTTGATAATTAAGTAAAACAATTTTAAATTCAACCAATTAACATTCAATTCATTGCGTTCAATGTTCAGTAAGTTCAAGGAATTAATATCGCTAGTGAAAACATTTTAGAAATACACGATAATCCTTCGTTACCAAATTTTTTTAGGGCGGGCAAAAAGGTTAGAAAGGAAATTTCAAGATACACGAAAAAAATAGCGTTTCATCAAAGTTCCAAAGGAGTTATAAGGGAAGTAAATCTAAATTTTTAATTCGTTGTATCTTATGTATAGGTATTTGAAAACAGTTCCTTTTAGGAAAGCAAATAATCGATTGTATAGGTTTAAGCAAATTGTATGAATTACAAATATTTTGAGGGATATTTGGGGAAAAAGGTTTTTATAATCCTTTGACCCATCGTAATTGATTTTTTGGATTAATTTCGTTAAAGGATATAAAAAAGTTACGGACATAAATTAAAACTGTATTCCTTAGATTCTGATACTGTTGCAAGTATTTATATAGAAGAATTTGTAACTCAAATATGTTATGGTTTTCGCCTAAAATTATAATACACTTAGAAATTTGTGTTATGTAATAGGCCACTTTAATTTGTTTTCTATAAAAATATAAAACCGATTTTAGGGAAGTTTACAGTTGATTAACGGTTTCATATTTAAGATTAGAAAATCGTTACCGTTTTATTACGATTTATCTATATTTTAGTCATTATTTGATGGATTATCATTAAATAAAATAAAATAGGCAAAAACAATGAAAGGCATTTATTTCCGGGGTCGTTGAAAAATAAATTAAATAAATAAATTCACTTATTATCCCTATTCCTTTAAGCGTAAGCATTGTAGGCCAAATTTTGTGCATCGAAGTTGGGTACAGCCTCTTCGGAGAAGGATCGTGTGTCCCATGGTCCATGAGCGGCAATATGGGCGTGGGGGTGGTGATGCTCGGCGGCAATCTATAACGAAAGATATTACTAATAAAATTTCTATGACTTTGGCTTTCGAATCGAATACCTTTTTGCAAAGTTGGAAGATCGCCAGACCAACTGACACGATGAATGAGAAAAATCCAAGTTGAAGAGCATTCCATGCTTTGAGACCGAGAATACCAAGAGCTAGTGGGATCAAGGTCATGGCCTTGAGGAGGACGAATACCATGATTGGAATAGCGATCTTCTTCAATTTGGACTTGCGGCCTAGAAATAAAAAAGAATGTTGAAAATGTTGCCTAATTTCAAAAATGTTCTTACCTCTTCCTTCACCGCTCGACAGCTTGATCTTCAAGTTCAGTTCGTCGTCGTTCAAGTTTCGAGGAGAAACAGTGACCTTGGTGTCAGCAACAGGAAGCTTGAAAGTGACATCGTGGCTTTGCAGGTATTGCTCGACGGTGTCCAAGAGACCGTTTTCCCCCCGGGCAGTAACATCGTTCGTATACCCGTTCGCCCTGACCTCGACATCGTCACTCAGCTGATTGAAATAGATTTTGTTAGTAGAAGCACATTGGACTCTCGTTTTGAATTCATACTTGGAAATTATCCTTTTTGAAAACAGTGTCCAAGAAGCTGAGCACTTTCACTTTGATGCAAGCAATGGAATCACTTCCGCTATCACAGCTGGATCTCATTTCCTCAACCATTCCATCTAGGGGTGTGCCTTTCCAGAACGCTGTCTTGGCGGCAGGATTGGCAACCGATGTGCCAATTATCAACGCAGTGATCAAGAGAAATTTCGATGCCATTTTTCTTTTTCCAAAATGACAAGACGCCCCTCGTCGATTGATGATGTCGCCACTTGAATGGAACAACTATGATTGATAATAGATACCCCATTGTCTTCGATTTTTATACTTCGGCGAACTACCAAAACGGTCGGGTTTTGAATTACAATATAAACGCCGAAGTTGGCGACAAACCGCGTCTTCGAGCGCTCGGTGCACTTACATATCCCTCCTTTAAGTGCTCGTCCAAGAGGTTGTCGCACTTCCGATCGACCGAATTTTTCTTTGGTCGCTGTTTTAAAGTATAGCGACTTAAAGGTCGAATTGAAATTGTCATCACGTACCTATTGACTAAATGCTCGGAATTGGAATGAGAGGACGCTGCGAGATTTTACTTTTCTCGGCTCATGTGCTTGGCTCGAAAGATGTACCTTTTGGGGGATGAAAGCACATTTGCTGCGGCAACTTTTCATTTTCAAATAACTTTTTATAAATTGCTGAGATGCCGGAAGAATTGAATTTGGAAGATTTATTCGGCAACGATGGATAATAAAAGGTTTCAGTCTTGTTTATTTTTGCTCTTTTTCGGGGTGATGATTTAGAAAAAAATGCGTTTCCCCGAAAAATTTAAGCTTTTCGGTTAAATATTAATTTTATTCAGTTTATTTTGATTCATTGCTTATTGAACAATATACCTATTCATGTTGAAAATTTATGGATAAGGGGTATAGCTTGATTACTTCTATTCGAGTAACCCTGAATGATCCTTTTGAAGTGCATCTCAATCTTGAATGGACGATTTCGTTTTTTTTTTCACCAAATACATACATATAGAATGGTTTTTGTATCCAGAAAACTTTCTTTAAATGTGAGAAAAAGGAAAGGATATAAAATGATAAGCTAAAGATTTAGCACGGAAAAGGGATTGATAAAAGGACTTCTATTTTATTTAAATGAAATAGAGTTAGAAATTGTTTAACACACGAAAGTCAAAGCGATTGTATCCATTATATATGTATATAGGCGTAAATATAAAATCATCAGAAATATGTACCTAATAATAGAGTTATAATATATTTGTTGGCATTTGGATTCTTTAATTTTCACTAGAGTAAAATTAAAAGGTGAATGTAAGAAAATTGGATTTTGTCACAATAGTAGGTAATGATATGAACATCGATAACTTTATTTGCGTTTTTTATGTAATATTCGCAAAATTCTTCATAATTGTGTGATTTAAGTTAAACAAGTCTTTTGGGCATTTCTTATCATCAGCATCATTAGAATTTGGTCATACAACTCCTATCATCAGTAATTTGTAGACTATTAGATTTTTGGAGCTCCTCTTAGAATTGCAAAGTGCTTATCAAATATTTTGTCTACCAGCTTAAAATTATTATTAGACATTCCGTATTGTAAGCGATAAGCTTAAGGTATGGCAAAATAAAAAATTTGTCGTTGAAACTATTCGTTTTAAAGAACAACGTATCTGATTATGTAGTGTTTGTACCAAAAATTAATCGATTTAACGTAGAAACTATATTCTTCTGAAAGTTTCGGTGTGCTTAAATTGCATGCAAGTCGTTTCAAAATGAAAATATCATTTTTCTATGTACTGCTCCTAATATTAAACTAAACTCATTTACAAATAGCAACAGCACAGAACTGAAAGTTGTTTATGTCAATTGCATCATTCCATTGTATTTGAAACAATAAATTTAACGCACGGAGAGAAATGCCTGCGACGTGCATCAAGAATATGCAAACTAAAAACCTACGAAGAAAGTTAACTAAGGAGTCAAAATGTTATTTTATTTTTAGAAATGAAAGTAAAATGCCTCTCAATAAATATTGCCAAGATATCAATCGTCTGCCACCGACTATTTTCACTTATTGCCGGACGTAACATTCCCTATTTAGGATTCGGGACGCGTCCGTTCAGGTGTTTTGGAAGAAATGTTGTACATCGGTGGATTTTCGATATTCAGACTCACAGGCGATATATAGCCGCAAGAATTCTTTCACGAATTCAGAGGCCCCATTGATTGGAAATTCGAACTGATATCACTGATGGTAAGCTGGTACTTAATTGGTGCGCCATTCCTATCGGTTGTCGTTAATTTATTCTTTAAGCTTGTTTGTTCCTATTGTTCATAAATTACTTTCGAAATTGTGAGAAAATTTCCCGCAAAAATGGGGAGGAATAGGTACTTGTAGGTATGTGTGAGATATTGTGCCCTTGCTAACAAATAATAAGATTTATTCGTAAATATTTTGGGTTCTTTTGAAGGTAGTTAACAGATAATCGTTTTCGACAATTGCTTCTGATTGCACTTTCTATCTTTACTGAAATTGTTTGCTTCTTATACTCTTTCCAAGCTGCTGACTACAAATTTCTTATACCTTCAACGTAAGCCGACCTAATAATTTTACTTTTGTTAAGGAGAATTATTATAGGTACCTACATGCTACTTACTCTCCACAGTCACTTTCAAATCTAAATAAATTTGGCTATTATGAGTCTTTTGACTGAAATTTATGACGAGAGGATTAGCTAACAATAAATAAATAAAAGAAAGTAGGAACATGTGAAACGGTTAAGCAGTTATTTCCAGAATGTGCACATAATTTTCTCCTTACAACTAGAAGAAAGCATAGAAAAGAATATAAGCATTCTGCTTCATGGTACACTTTATCCAAGTTGCGAGCAAAGTTTTTGTTACCTACCCTATAATGGCTCGTGGCAAATGTAATTAATTCAAGTGCTTAAGATAAGTACTCATTGCAATTAAATTATACTCACAATCAGTAGAGTGCAATAAAAACTTGTATTTGTATAATCATTATGTTTTATTAAGTTACGATTGTTACAACTTGTTTTTACATTGTGTTATTAGTACTGCACGTATCATGCTAATGTAATGGGCTACTTAGAATATCATTAGTGTTTAAACAAGTTCTTGATTTATGACGGTATCACAGTCTGTAAAATAAATAATGCTCCTTTAGATCCACCTTATAAAGGAAATTTTTATTTATTTTAATTACAACAAAGAGATATTGCCCTTCGCAATTTTTCACTTATGCCCATCAAATTGAAAGAATCCTATCACGATAATGTTAATAAAAAAGTTTCAGAACCATTCGAGTTAAGATGAGTTTTCACTTTTGAGTGTTCTCGTGTAATCAGAAATACATAAGAGAGACAGGTTTTCTTCTCAGAATCTGAAGGATTTAAATCCTACATATATTGCCGGATATATTTTTTATTTCCTTTTTCTGAAATTGTTGATACACGTGTAAAAACACATGCCTGCCTACAATGCATGATTTTAATTGAAATTGAAAATAATGAGATTGAAAATTTTCCGGGAAAATATAAAATCAATATGAGCATGGTAATGAAAATGATGGGCAGAATGCGATGAAGGAAATTCTTTTTTCGGGGTGTAATTTTTTGTCGGAAAATTTCAGCGAAAAGCTTCCTGTTTACTTACTTACTTATACTTTTTATGACATAAAAAACTCCTCATGACTTTGAACTTCTGGTATAATCCGCAAAGAATTTATCGTGTACCTATGTAGAATAAAATATCAGTTTTAATTAACGATGGAAACGCTTACTAACGATATTAAAAAGTGCGCAGATCTTCATATCTGTTCATTACTTTAAAAAGAATTTATTGATTTTATCTCTTTCCCCATGACAATGAACTTCTGGTATAATCCGCAGAGAATTTATCGTGTATCTAGAATGAAATATGAGTTTTAATTAAAATCAAGGGAAACGCATACTAACGATAGGACAAAGTGGGCAGATTTTCATATCTGTTTATTACTTTAAAAACATTTTATTGATTTTGTCTTTTCCGTCTTTTTAAAGGATAATATACTTTTGGATAGAATATCCCAAGTTGAGTTATGTTTGCTTTAAAAAAAAATCAATATAAAGTTCTGTTCTCTTATGTCTCCTAAAAGCAAGTCACGAAACTTATTTCCATAATATCTAATTATTATTATATAGATACTAAACGCTAATAAAGAAAACATATTTTATGCAATTGTTTTGTTTGAAAAATAAAATTAACGCGTGATTGTAGGGTAGTTCGTTAAAATTTAATTCTATTTTTAAAATAGTAAGGTTCCTAATTAGTGTGAATAAAACTATGCCATATTTTTGTATTTTGTATTTCTGTGGTTAAGGCAACGTTACTTCTTGTACGGAAGTTTGGGTTTCCTTTTTTCAAGAAGCAAAACAATTTTTTTTTTCAAATAAATAATTTATTAAAGAAATAAATAATTTAGGTACACTATCATTCATTCGGTCTAGAGAAATTCTTTAAATTTGTCCAGCGTAAGCAAGGTCCTGTGCGTCAAATTGGCGCGCCCATCCATGTGGCTCCCATCCATGAGCAGGTGGATGAGCAATGTGGTCAATGTGTTCAATATGCTCGACGTGGTGGGGGATATGATCAACGTGATGTTCCAAGTGGTGAGGTATGTGATCTACATGATGAGCAATATGATCAACATGATGAGGTATGTGGTCAACATGATGTTCATAATGGTGTGGATAATGAACAACCTCGTAGTTGACAACCTTAAAAAGGAAGAAGTGTTAGTTTTGATCTCTAGTATTTAGTATTTAATATCCATATTTTACCTTTGGTTTAGCAATCTTGAAAATGACTAGAGCACCAGATAGTACGAGGGAGAGGAGGCCGAGTGTCATTGCTTTCCATGTTTTCAAAGCAATTAAAGCTAACGCGAGAGGAACAAGAACAGTTGTCTTGAACTTTAAACCGAGAAGGAATGGAATCATCACCTTTTTAACAAATCCACGACCTACGAAAAGCAATTTTTTAATTTATATTAGAGTTTACGATTTTAAAATTATATAGGTTTACCTTCTACGGCATTGCCATCGGTCAAGGGAACTTGGAGGTCTTCGGCCAGACTGTTTTTCAGGATGGATGATGGGAAAAGTGAACGTGCTTCTTCCGACTTTAGAGCTTCAGGTGCTTTAAATTTCAATGCGTGCGTGCTAAGGAAACTATCGATTCTATCGAAAAATTCCACGCGTGCATCGGCACTTCTTTGCTCCGAAAAGTTGAGCGGTTCATCGCTTCCAGTCCTTACTATGGACAGATCCTCGGTGATCTTAATTTCGTCCAGCTTCACCGCTCTGCTCATCCATCCCAGCGTCTTTGGTTTCACGCAGGACGTCGAAAAGTCACTTAAGCATGTCTTGTAGATGTCGGCGGCTAATTGTGCTGCTGACAATTCGGCACTGCATGCACTTAAGGCTGCTCCTATGAGGACAATTGCAACTCCGAAACGTATCATGGTTCCTCCGCGGACCTCGCACGATGTTGAGCAGAAAAAAAAATTCAAAGTGTGAACGCTTAGGAAACCCAATCAAATTTGCGTTTGATTAATAGTTGGCCATGGTTTTTATACGAGGGCTCCCGCGACATCAGCACTTGATCGAATTTTAAATTCCGGTGCGGGCATTTTTGGCATACCCGCGGTTCAAAATGGTCAGTGATAGTGGTCCCGTCCGCTGGCCGGATAGTGGAAGAGGGAAATCAGGTTGGGACGTGATTCACATTACTAACTCTGAGGTGGACAGTTTTCGATTCGAATCAATTTTCATTTCAATTGCATGCCCAGTGTCAACACAAAGTACTGGTAAACAAGCCGCCCCGTCAGTCAGGGCGACATAGTTGAAGATTTCTAGTCAATGGGCTTGTTAGGTTCGAATAGTGCAAAATTGAAATAGACCAATCAGGCGTTTTTTTAAAGGAGAACAAACTGTGATTTAGTAGTGGACTAGTGAGACAGATTTTTGGAGACATTTTCTTTTGAAATAGTGTTAATGTCTAATGATGAGATGTGTCCGGCTGTGCTGACCGAATTCATTAATATGAAAGGCATTCAGTTACGATTTTGCTTGATCACAATTTGTGCTTAAAGTTTCAGTAAATTTATTTTAAACATGATTCTCTGCTTCATTTGTGTAAAACATTTAACATGTTTTTAGTGTAGAAAGAATTATGCTTTTTGTAGAAATTTCTATGATATTATTAATTCGGCGCGTGTTTCTGTCTATTATATGATCATCTGCAACAATCACAGAATTCTTTGCGGAAAAGTGGTCTTAGTATTTGTAAATACAGGCAGGGAAGTTTAAGTCTAATCCTCTCCTCGCAATATGTGAAAATAAAGCGGAACGAAGTTAACTTCAATGAAAGTGTTTTCCCATAGTTACTCAATGAAACCCTATTTTTACATTTTGGATAAAAATTCTTGAAATATGATTAAAACGAAACTTTCGATTTAAAGCCACCACCAACTAATGTTTGACTGATATACGGATTGATTCAAAGTTCAATGGTTTTAAACTTATTTGAACCTTTTGTTTTTCCAGAATTATGCAGAATTTCAGTTTTCTGGAAAACATTTTAAAATTCAAAGACATTACTGTTGAGAGTGCGACTCGCGTTGCAACATACGCCAAACTCTGTTACTCAAGTAGAAGACCGACAATTCGAAGATTAGGTAAAGTATGAGTTGAGTTTCTTAGAGTTAAAATAAGTAAAAGTGTGGGTATTTACACCACTTTCAACGAAACTTTGTGGCTTTTCGAAATTTTTGGGTTGAATATATGTAGGTACATATTTGGAAGATTTCCAATTACAATTACGACATTTTTACCTTTTATGGCGTCTCAGTAAAAAACTTGGTGTATCAACTTATTGCCGAAATTGTAGAAAACCCCAAAAGTTCTTAATCATTGATCTTTTTTTTCTAGTGCCACATAAATTAAACAAGCGCAACTACAAATTAATTGATTAGATCAGGAAACAAAAGCTTCATTATTATTTTTTGCTTGTCAGACCCATAAATCTAGGACAGGGCCTTCATTAACGTGAATTATGATATATTTCTAAAATTATAAAAGATAAAAGTAATAAATAGCAACGTGCAACATAATTTATATGTATGTATTATTTGAATTGCTTTGCGAATTTTTGACGTATCTTACATACATACATTTACATAGTTAGAACTCTAAAAAATGAGTTGAATTTCCATTTTCTTTAAGAATTTTTATAGGTATTACGAATGAAACTTAAACTGATCTTAATTTCAATTTTTTTAATTTAAATAAGGGACGGATACAAAAATAAAATAATTTGGATAAGAAATAATCAAGCATTACACTTTTAAAAAATATGTTTCTATTTCACGTCCAGTGCATGAAAACTTTGCATTACATCAGATTTCATCATATCAGCTGGAGAATTAACTCTGGGTTAAGATCTCATCCAAATCTCAATTTAATTTGGTCTATAAAAAAGCGTAGATGTTTCTTTAATGTATACATATTTTTATTTAATTAAAATTTGTTTTCCTTCATTTCAATTTTGTTTTTTGAATATATATAGGTACATACATAAATTCCCAAGCTTTTTTTAAGTTTTTTAATTGGAATTCAAAATTCTTTTGTGTTCAGCATACATATTACCTTGTCTGGTCTTCTTTTAGGTTTATATCTTATACTTTTGTCTACTGCCTTATAAAACAAGAAGGTATTAAAACAACAGAACCTTCTTTTAAGTACTTTTCCTTTTATTAAAGCCAAGAGGATGCCTATTCCTTTAAAACTTATACATTTAATTAAATAACACCGCTGAAGATTCCCTAAGATTTTCTTTTAAATTATAAATAAATAAATTAACAGCACATTCGTAATACATCAATAAATAAATAAATAGTTTTAAGCGCGACACTAAGAGTAGTCATGAACCTTCCTAGAAAGCTCCTCCATAATGAAATTTTACAAAAATTACACATATTATATATTCAACTTTTATACCCAGAGGACTTATATCTACACACACTAATGCATTTATTAAAACCTATCGTAATCTCATTCCGTGCTTATGGAACATTGGGGGTATAGCTGCAAACAGTCGTGGCCTTCTTGTCCCTCCCGGGCGGCCTGCACGAATCGGTAGAACCTCACCATGGCCGCATTCGTTGACGGTGGATTTTCGAGCTCATTTGTATCTCTGTGGGGAATATATTTTTAAACATTTAATAACTTTACTATGCAACTCCTCAGAGATATGTTCAGTTCTGACATTTAAAAAAATTTAATAAGGTATTCGAGAGCAAAATACAGTGAGAATATAAATCCCCGAACTCTGCGAAATTACATATATTAAATTCCAGTCATAATGAAGAATGACAAAAATTCTGTACGCATCCTACATAATGAGCTCCTTAAGAGTGATGATAGGAAGATATAAATAAACATAAAACAGGTCGGACATTGTTCCCTAAGCGAAATCGTTTTTGTTTTTGGCAGGTAAACATTATTCCCAGAAGGGTACAAGCCCATTGTTATCTTGTGTATCATAAATTAAATAAACAACGCAAAGCCCGCTGCTATATGCTTTGAACATTTAAATTTGCACGTTCACTGTATGCGGCAATAATCTGAAAGATTTAAATATACCATTCCCAGATAAAAATTCATTTTATTTTCGCAATTGGGCTTGCTACATTTGAAAAACAACGTTTGTCATTTGCAATTGTGGTTGGTCGGGCTCATCTTTTTATTATTAGTTTTTTCATTGCATTTATGGTATCCATGGCAATCCAGCAACAACTTAATATTTGTTTTGCCATTATTCTTAACAATATAATTAACTCTTTTCTAAGTGTGGTAACACTATAATGTTAACTTTAGTTGTTTCCAAGGTAAGGAAGCGAAGAAATTCTTGATGCACTTTTTCAGCTATAGGTATATGTATAACAAATTTCTAAATATGATAGTTTGTGAATCTTTATAAGTTTAAACTATACCTATTTCCGAAGAGCCCTTATATACATATGTATGCAAATATAAAGTTTCAGTTCAAATTAATTAGTTAATAGTCATTTATCTATAAAAACTCACATCAGACGTGGACCTTCATATTCAAAATTTATTTAACGAAGTACACACATACAAACTTTCATGTTGCCATGCCTATATTTAATAATTCCTATTAGCTTAAAAAAATTTTCACCCAATAGTGACAAATTCTCGCCTATCATTAAGCTCAAAACGTTTACATTTTACTGCATTATTAAGGGATTAGCCTTCTGTAACAACATGAAAAATTTTCAAATATTGAAGGTAAGCCCCAAGCTTATGTGGTCTTTTCATAGCCATGCCCGGCAGGTACTCCCCCATAATAACGTAGAGTGCGGGAACAATAATGTTTTGTACTTAGTTATCTGAACCGTGAACTTGGCATTCAGTCAGAGTGCGGAAAATGACTCTGATTATGTATGGCTAGCTGCGCTTTGTCGATTTTCACCACGTCTCAAGTGCCGTAATTGCTTGGTTCAAATCTGTCGTGGGAGAAATCGCTATTATCGCCGCCAAACCACGCGGCACCCACAATTTAATTGAGTCGCTGACGAGATAATTGAGAATCAGTTGGAACGTGTATGTGGACTAATCCGTCTGGATAACGATGGATATGAGGCACTTTTAGAAATACGATTGCATCAGAACGAAAGACGGTCTCCTTGGTCTACTGAGTTAGAAAATTAGCGACAATAAGGTGCCCTCATAGCTGTTCCGAGGTGCAGTGCTAATGCGAAAAATAGATACTCGTATGCATGAAGAAATTATCAGGTATAACTATACCTGGGATAAAATGATTAGATAGTAATTAATTGGATTGAAATTTGGGAAATGGATATAAATTTCTGACCTTGTTCAATAAGCACAACGTATAGTATTCGAAACTTATTGCATATCCAGGTATATTTGTTGAGAAATAAGAATGTCACAAAAATAAAATTTTTAGAATAATATAAAAATTTGGAGTTATGTTGTTAAAAAATAATTTTTGAGTAGCCATATATAAATTTTCGATTAAAAGAAGCAGCCATCTACCAAGCTTTTAAAAAACTAACAAAAATATCTCATTTGTTGCGGTTTGCTTTTCATTACATTCTAGACATGAAAACTTTTTATTTCTAAAATGCATTGATGGATAACACTTTTCCAATGATCTTTTTATCTCACTTTGAAAGACTACTAAAACCGATCGCAAAGAACCAAAAATTAGAAATCAAGGTTAGTTCTACATGATGAACAACGAAAATCACTTTCTCAGCTTTGAAGAATCAATTTCACTTTTTCAACTTCGCTAGTCAGGTATTTAATAATAAGAAATATAGGAAATGGTTTAATTATGAATGAATGGTTGGGCGATGTAGTACATATACGAGCCGTTTCATATTATAGATTATTATTTTTTTGCAACATTTTTTGAAAGTTGAGAGAATTTTATAAATATCTTTATTTTAACTACTTATTCAAAATATCTTTGACCGCTATAGTGACCCAAAGTAGCCAAGAGTTTTACATTATAAACTTTTTTGAAAGTGTAGGGAGTGAGGATTCCCATAGCAAATTTCACTGATTCAAATCATCTTGCAATGTTGCAATGGACTCGTAACCGTTTTAGTCTTTGTATTCTATATCTTAATTGAAATCACCCTCACCTTAGTTTCTAATTCTTCCCATAGAAAGATAAGATCTCTGCATTGGGCAGTCTTAACGTAATGTAGCGGACGTGCTAGTCATTATGACAACAGAGATAAGTCTCATGAAGAGCAGAAGAATTGCCGAAATTTCGATTTTGTTATACCATAAAAAAGATCATCATTCATCCGCTGACAGTACAGCGTTCTTACATAAGAAAAATCTTAGAACAATTACCCGTTATGCATCTTGCGACATCAGAAACCGGCTATTGTCTAGCCGCTAATTCAGTCCGACTTACCTGCTTAATTCAGCTGAGATAAAATTGCTGTGTGGACTATAACGGGCCGGATTTTTGTACATGCTGCAAACCAGCCTTTCTTTGCATTGGTCATCTGAGAATCCCAACTGTAAAAATATTTTGTCCATTTTACTAAGGATGGGACTGTAGAACGAATCGTAGCCTTTGGGCATTAGCGGCTGAAAGATAAAAAAAAAGAATAAAATTTTAAACCATGTCATTGCAAATTCCGACAAAATGACAATTGAGGGCTAAGTCACCTCCGCGTCTTGCACGAACGGCTGCTGCTGAAGAATCTTCTGCTGATGAGCCACCAGCTTCTGTTCAGCTTGAATTCTAAGTGCTTCTTTCACCTGAGCTTGAGATCGCTGGATATCTCGAATCTGTGAAATAAAAAAATAAAATTCCCTATTATTGTGTGAAAGTGTCTTGTTCTTTTTGACCCTTGGCGAAGAAATGAAGAACATTGCCTCTAATCAAAAGACCCACACTCAAGCCATAAGTAAAAGTGTGTCACCTGGAGTCAGCGAAGCTTCCGACGTCTTTCTCAGTCTTCATCTTCAGGAAGCACGTCATGAATACATCCTGCCCGATAAAAATGAATCGAAGAATCTTCGAGCGGAAAGTCATTCATGAGGTATGCGTGGTAATTATCGCATTAATGAAACTATTCGATCAAGATCAAAGCGAAGACTAAAGACTAACGAGTTCCCTACCTGCACTTGTAGTGCAACGTATAACTACTCAAAGCAGTTCTAGTTTTTTTGTGGGTTTTATTGACCACAAATAACTAGTTCTCGTTCCCGTGGTAACGAGGCTAAGTGAAAACTAACAAATTGCCCCAATTTACATCGATCACCTTTCCACTTTATTTCCTCGAACTGTAGCTTCATATTTTGATCGCTAAGGGCGTATTTATATGCTTTCGATGCCGTAATCGAACCAGTATTAATCGCCCATTTTCACTGCTTCAAAGCCAAGGGGCGATTGCCTGTCTGCAAAATAATATGCTCCAGTTGCATCTAACGTTCACTGAAGAATAATCAGATATAACACAATCTGCAACTTGATTTTCTGCACGGTTTCGTGCAGTGAAATTCAAAAATGGTACCACAAATCGTTATCATGTAATTAATTAAATTATTATTATATTATTATTATTATTATTATATTAGAGATAACTTTGCAGATAGCTATCGCATTATCACCAATTTTACGGTAGTGATTGTAACACATCAGCTATTTTAACGGCGAAAGGGTTCGTGAGTACCATCTCTATAAAACAAGTGCCTTTGGGAAAAGAGAAAATTAATGCTAATTAGAAGTTATTGACTCAGGTGATTCATAAGAGAAAATTTAAAGAAGCGTTTTATTAAAGTTTTTATGGAGGTATTAAATAGGTTGCAATTATTTCGGAGGCCTGGATGCATGCCAAAGAATGTAGATAGTGTCGGTTGTGAGTATTTCAAAAAATCATGAAGAAATTCCACTAGCAATTAATTTGCAGACTTGTGGATACTTGTCTTCTAATACAAGTCCAAACGGATTTTGGCGGAAGTTATAGGCGCTATCATTTCGTGTTACATTACACTTTTATAACATTTAAATTGTTCGGTGAAAATTGCGAAATTTGATTATAAGAAAAACTTATCTTATAGGTACCTATTCTAATAAAACATTAGTAAAGAATTGAATTTTTCATACTTGCGTTTATATACATATGTATATGTATATACCTAATTTCGAACAAAGTTTCCGTATCTCAAGATGAAAATGCGGAACCCATTCTTGTAGGTATACTATCCGTCTGTCTTAAGACTTTTATATCAAGGCAGAGTCATATTCGCATTTGCACTTATACCTAATAATATGTAATAATGTAGCACAAAAATAATTTAAAAGCAAAGTTTATTAGAATTATGGTTTGATTTACAAATGACGCATAAATACATATGTGTAAATAGCTTTTTAGGTAAAATAGCGGAACTTTCAAATTTTTCGTTTTCGTACTCCATGACATTAATTTATTTTAATATAAAGTAAAGATAAATTTAAATTTTCTTTTGAGCGAACTTCATCATTTCATACATATTTCAACAATACCTACCTATATCAATTAAAAACAAAAGGCTGATGGTAATCATAATATTGCATTGCATTATTTAGGGCAGTCACATATAAAGGTACTTTATTGCTTTTCTCTTTATTCGTCATTTCATATACGATAAAGATTATGTGGTTATGGAGAAAACTGAATTCTTCGAACTGCAATATATCGAAAGTGTTAAAACTTTTCATATTTAGAACTTAGCTTTTATTTGAGCGCTAACTAGCCTTGTCTGATAAAATTTATGTTGAACATATGTAGTGAGTTAGTTAGTTTGTGCAATTAGAGTGTTTAATGGAAACTTAGCGGCAAGTTTTCAGTCTCCAACTAATGGAGTTAGTCACGAAGAAAAAATGTTAACCCTTACCTTGGCATTAAAAAATAATCTTCCGCCCCTGCACCAAGACTTGTCATTCAAGGTCTAGAGATTTTCAGTTAAGGAAAGCTGATTTAAACTTAGGCACTCGGTGCTTATAATGACTGTTAATTTTTCATTTCTATGATGAAATGCAGTTGCCTTCGATATTACTACTGAGGTGATTACCCCAAATTATTTTAATAGAAACACTATAAAAATAGAGATAGATATGCGTATGCGAGCTGTTACCAGCATTTAATTGTTGCAATTATTCTCATCGAACGAGCCTTCATTAAGGTCTTTAAGGTATGAATTATCTAATTAATTATAATCATGCGGTATGAATAGCGCTAATTTTTTAAATTGTTAATTTCCGAGAAGGAAACAAAAACTTGAATAGCAATAAGTGTAAGCAATTTCCTTCCAATTGGAGAAGTGTGCTCTGAAGAAATGGTCGAAAGCAATAAGTCTGCTATGGGTTTCGCGGTTTTTTTAACGCTTTAGCTTAGCTCGTCAACTGCTGTAATTGTAGAATATAAATAAAAGTTGTCTCTTAAACGCATCTTATCTTTGGTCGTATATATGTTTAAGAAAATTAACAAGCACTCGTTTCGGCGTCACTATTCGAATGCTAATTAAGCCGATTAGCACTCTTCCAGGTAAGGGGCCATTAATGCATCCTCAGAAGGTGCGCTCCGTAGGAAGCCCGCCGGTAGTTCGTATATGAATGAAAGTTTTGAAGAGGTAAAAAGATGGTCAAAGGGAAACTGTGCCAACTTACCATGTTCTGTTGATTTAGGCCCGGATCGTACTGAGCAGCAATTTGCGTTGCGACAGGGGAATTCTTTTGGGATCCTACAAATACCGGACCAGGGTTGTAAGGCTTCACCTTTTGATTGATACTGTTGAAAAGAAAGTTGTCTAAGACTGTAAATTTTAACACCGCAGACTGTGCCAACCTGGGAAGGTCTTGAAGGAACGGGTTCACATTAAAACTATGACTAGTAGATGGGGAGTGAGTGGTGCCCAGGCCCCATGCATTTATTTCGTTTGCGTCGTCTAACTTCGGCTTGAAGCCCACCGAATCTACGTGCGCATTGCGATGGATATCACTAATGTATCTAAATGGATAAGGAAAATGGAATAATTTATCTATGTGAATCTAAGGAAGCTCAATTCGGGGATTACTCTGATCCGAGTCCTGGTCCAGAATTCTCCCATCCGGTGGAGAAGTGGTCGTGGTGTCCTGCAGGTCCATGAATGAACTCGTGAGGTACAGACTTTGGCGGATTCGTGTAAATTATTTCAGGGGCATGAATCGGTGCGTGCTCGTGATCGGTGTACCAAACAGGAACGACCTGCAAATGATTGATCATCATTAATTTTTTTTTGTGTTTTATTTTTAAGCTTCTTATCAGCTGAACGAGAAATTTTAAAGACTACGTCAATCGACTGCAGAGCGCGTTTTTATAGAACAACTTTCACTGGAAACGCGCGCTCACGCTTTGACCGCGTTTGGCCCCGCCAATGTTGGAGTGCGCCTCAACGCTTTTTCATATTTTGACCCACATTCGGACCAAAAGACGTAATTTGTTTTGGTTTGCAACAAAGTACTAGTCATCTACTTATTTTTAGACTATGTTTTAGAAGGGGCATAAAATATGGAAAAAGAGGACCTTACCGTGTGGTGATGGTTGATGTGATGATGGTGTTGATGAAATTTCGTGTGATGGTAATTTGTGTGATAGTAGGAGCACAGCTTGAAGATATGTGCCAATGCTGGGAACAGGAAAAGCAGGAACTTTAAAATTAACTTCTTTGCTGTGGTCACGCCGACTATTAGCGGAAGTAGCCAGAATAATTTGACCTTGAGTAGTTTTATAATTACGACCAGTGCGAGAAATGCTAGTAACAATTTACTATGGAATATTTTTTCTGAAAGTCATAAAAGTTGTTGGGGTTATTTGCCTAAATTTAAAACATTCATATATTCTTACGAAGTTTTTTCTTGAAAATCCGACCGGTTTCACGGACTTCCATTTCCGTTTTCGGTACGAGCTCCAATTTCACAATAGCACCATTTCCCTCTAAGGCCCTGGGTGATACACGAAATGTTGCTCCGTCGAAGAGAATCTCTGGAAGTTTTAACTCTAGATCGTGTGTCATCATAAATTTCACGCTTTTTCCGTACATGGCATTTGTCACTTCCTCAATGTGGGAATCTGTGAATGTTTTATGTTTCTTTTTAATGATCTTCAAGTTATGAAATAAACGATTTCAACTTCATTTCGGCGAAAATTCTAGCCTATTTTACATTTTATGTTTTGCTTTGTTTTCAAATTATCATGCAGTAGATATTAAAGGTGCATATTCACTTAGGAAGCATAGAGACGGAATTACATCTTTCAAATAATATTCGCGTCAAAAATTTCTATTAAGAATTTTATGTCGAAGTTAAAAGCCCACCTTCATAAACATTTTGGGGCTATAATATTTTCTTTGTTGTTTATAAATTTATAAATTTAGAAATGCCCTCTTAAAATTTTTCACCTGACTTCTAGGATATTGTACACGGAAAATTTGAATTATTTAAGTACTAAAACCTTTATAGGTATTTTCATTAGTAATTTTTTAGTTTGATTCTGAAGAAAGGAAAAATATTATTTTATTATGTTCCTATCTTACACCATATTTGAAAATGGTAGGTATTCTGAATTTTAGTTCAAAATCCTTATTTAAAAATATACATATGTTCCTGATAAGGAAGCACTTTGTTGTATAAGAACAAAACCATTTTAATAATAATATTGGTTTAACTCAATAATAAAGTCGGTTTTAAAATTTGGTTCGAAGTATTCGACAAATTTTAATTCTAAAACATTTATATCCTACACTTAGTTTTTCCTAAATATTAAAACAATGTAAGTATGTATATCATAAAACTTGCTGGATTCTAAATCCAAGCAGTAGAAAATATAATTATATGAGAGAAATATAAAATTAGAAGCTTTAACCATGATTCAATCTGACGTTACATGGTTATTTAACATTATTTAGAGCTTTATAGGTTAGGTTTTAGAATAGGTACAGAAAATGTAACAAAACCATCAAAATCACACTAATATTTTCTGATGAGTATCGATTAAAACTCATACTGTTGTGCATTTACTAACCTAAACATCTCTACTATTAGTGTGTATATAAAACTAAAACTGTTGTTCTGGAAAATATATTTTCTCTTTTTTGGTTGACTTAGATTAATGATAACTTTAAATGATGCTGGTAAATCCCCTTAACAAATTTTACAGGAATAAAGTGGTGGCTTACCTGAACGCGCCTCCTCAGCAGATTCGTTAACCGGTTCGTTAGCTTCTTTGCTGTACTTGTTACTATTTTTTAAAAATTTTATTCGATTCGTCACATTCACGTCTGATGAAATTATAGTGGAGTCCAGGTAATTATAAACATTTTTCTGAAAGCACGAGAATGTCGGCTTTCGGTAGCAGTCTCCAATGATTCCATCCCACAATTCATTTCCAGTGGATAGCTGCTTGAGCTTACCACTATTTTTTTCAGTACTATTATTATTCACAGGTTTTACTATAAAGTTAGGACTAGGCAGAAGGATTTTGGTCACTGGTAAAACATACTGGGTGATGGGAGTCATTGGTGTGGTAATTACATTTATATTCTTACTCTTTGCATTTTCATCACGCACTTCACCAGCACAAACCTGAATAATTGCAAAAAAAGCACACATCGCGATCGCTGTCCTACTGACCATCATTCTCGACGTGAGCCAGGTGCGAATGCGTTTTAGCTTCATTTTTAAAGCGTAACTCGTTTGGTCACTGCACTGCATTTTACGCAAAAATTAAGCATATTTATTTGGAAATCATCTTTCGAATGATGCACAATTTCACTATAAACTTAGTCGGCTACTATATTTAGTCTCTTATACAACGGACGGAATGTCGCCAGCATGGAGCCCCAAAAGCCGGTTGTTGCTAGAGTTATCTTCATAGGTGATTTCGCGATGATCACGAACACCTAGATTAACCTTGGCACTACTGACTTGGTGCGGTCCGGATGTCTGTCTGTTGCTTCGCGTCTTCTTGCGTTGAGTGCACTCCTCAAGATATCTCCGGGTTTTCTGCTGTCCGGCGACGATGGTCGTCTCTTCCTCTTGAAGACGATGGAAACCTGAAACCAAACGATGCTTGTAAACATTTCCTCTTCTTTGTGAGAATTAGGGGTGTTGGTGTGATAAAATGAAAGTTTCGTTGACAATATCACGAAGTGGTGTCGTCAACGCATTTTCTGTGTTTTATTTATTTCGGCTGAGACATTTTTCTTTGCAATTTCGGAGAATGTTAGCTTCCTCTATTAATGCCGAAAGCGAAATTCATCTCTTTTTCTGTGCGGGCTTAATGTTGCGAATAAAAAGTCCACGGCAGATAATAGGAATCATGGTAAGGAGGACATAGTTATTATTCTTGACCAGTGATGTTGGGCTATCTTAATGGGTAAATGTTTACCATTTAGAAAGTTTTATGCTACTTGAGATGTGCGTATTTAAACTGGTGAATGAACATTTTAAATACGAGTAATAGGATTACACCCTGGACGTGTTTTTGGAATCCCTGGTTATTTTAATTTAGAAGGTTCTTTTTTCGCATAAGAATCCATGTAATTTATGATAAATCTGCGAATACTTTAAAAAAATAAATATTTCATTAATTTTAAAATGTCCGCAGATAATGTTAACTTTGTCGTCGACAACGTTAATAATGTCGAGAAGTTTGAAAGGATGACACACGCCATTTATTATGCAAACATTTTTATGTAGAAAAAAGAAGAAGACTAAAGTGAAGATGGGATAGTGTAAGAAAGAAATTAAAAATAATATTTATTGGGGTACTTTCAAATTGCTAAGCAACTTTTGCGGTTTCCAACAGTATAAAAATTGATAGAATACTTTCGAGTAAAGAATTCATGATGAAACAAGTAATGAAGGACGCAGAAGAATGTGTTTCTTCAACTTGTGTGTATATCTCGAATAGACTTCAAGAATATCCTATTATCACTCTTTCATAATTTCGCTGCATTTAAAACTTGTGAGTAATCCTATAAAATTCGATTGACTCATATTTCGTGTACAAATAATTAAGTACAATTGCCACATTCCTTTTTGATTCAAAGCACTTTGGTTATCAAGTTTCGAATGTTTTCATTAGAATTGCATAATTAATAAGAGAAGCTTAACTCTCAAATTTTAAAGTGAAATTGAGTTTTTCTTTTTAAATATTTCTCTAATATCAGTCCGTTTCTTGACACATTTATGCTTTAAATAAGTAGGAATAAGTATGCTGACTGAGGTAATAAGAAATTTTTATAATATTTTTAAACAAAATAAATATTTAGCAAACAATTTATCTAAAATTCCTGAAAACAACACTGTTGTTGCTGATATCCGTAATTCAACCGAATATTTGTTGTGACAAATGCTTTGATAAAATAACTATTTGAAAAATCAATTTGTAAAATTCAGATGTTTAATTAGAGTTATTGTTGGTACCCGACAGTGCTGAAAGGAAATCGCATACTTCAGCAAACTCCAATTCTAAATGATGAATCTGATTGAAGAGAAATACCATTACCAGAAGCATTCAATGACCACAGGTTAGATTACCATTTGAAAACATCTTCACGGCAAATTTAAAGATAATTGCGTTTTGAATGTCCGTCAGTAGTAGCCGCATGGGTAGGTGTTGCTCGAAGGTATAAGAACAAAAAAATTGTAGGTAATATATGGGACGCCATTACGATTTTTTCTACTTGGAAAGGAGAGCACCAGTGAATGCTGCAAGGTATCCAGTGAAGCTGTTCTCTTTGGAATTTCCGTATTATAAGGTGTTATTATCTTCAAAGTTTTCAAAAAATTGTCAGAAAGCTTTCCCTTTTTGCAAAAGATGCTAGCGTTCGAAAGCGTGAGTCACTTCTGATGCAAGGTTACTGTCTTCTGTCTGAATGTAACGGAAACCTACTTCCTTTAGTCACGGTTAATTGAAGAAATCAGATCTAATGAAATGTCAAGTTCCTTTTTTGTTTTAAAAACAGGTTATGTATGTACTTGTAAAAAAGGTAAGGAATCACAATTATTGGAAGAACTGCAACGGAAACAGCTTAAGTTGAAAATTAGAAGATTGACATGGTTCCCACAAACTTCTTAAAAATTACTTTCAGATTGATGCGGCTTGTATTTAAACTTTTTTACTAAGCCACATCTTATTGAGTAATTTTACTTTCTTTTGCATCGCCAATTGCTATTGTAATTTGGCGTGTTTGTAGTATCTTTTCCCTTTCAGTTTTTTTAGAATTGTTATAACCAACCAAACTACATCATTTGGTGCGGAGATGCTCTTTTAAAATCCTATTACACCGGCGGAAATAAAACTTTTTATACGAATTTTAAAACCCGGAAAATTTTCTCTTCCCGACTTCATAAATATAAATGGTTTGAAGCAAGTCATTTTCCCGTAGGTACATAAAAAATATAGTAGGTATAAGTATGTGGTTTCTAGAAGATTTTAAGGAAACAAAAAAAGTACAATGTTTTTTAATATGAAAATATGCATTATTAAAATTCTCTCAAGCCTAAATTTTCGTTTTTCGATGAAAATAGAAGTTAAGGGCCTGAAATTATTTATACTGTTTGTAGGAGATTTTGAATAGTGATGTAAAAAATTATCCTACAAAAGGACAAAATGATAATCACAAAATTTTGAAAATAAGGAATTCTCTATTCTCAATTTTTCAGCTAATAATTTTGAGTTTTGTAGCATCATAATAATAGACACGATAATTTTAACACATCTAAATATTACAAGTACTCCTACTATGGTTTGAATAATGAGATTTAATTTAATTTGGGAAACATAAATTTTCCCAATCAAATTTTATGGTAAAATAATAAATTTCCAACTCATATTTCAAACTTAAACTTTCATTTAAGTTATTCAAGTCGTAAAAAGGAAAGTAGCTTAGAAAATTTACGTGCACTTCATAATATTCTCCTCGACCTTGAAAATTGTTCTTCGATTATCTTTCGTGTACGTGATTCGTCTTGCCTATAGTACGAGTATCAGAAATTTCACATGGAGTTTTCTGTTTTATGACAATTTAACCATTTTTACTCGCATGCAATAGAAGGAGAAATTGATCACATCTAAATTGCTTGCGTTCAAATATAGACAAATTGCTGTAAAGGGATTCAAAGGGCGTTGGCTCATTTTTCTTTCGAGACATGCTTTCTTCTGTTATTATTTCTGTGTTATATATATTGTCTTTAGAATTAAATCACCATTTAATTCGCCCCAAATGCGTATAATGCTTAACCTTGACCGCAAGCCTAATCTTCATACTTCTTGTTCGGAAAATTAAATTGAGTTTGAGATAACCATCCCATACGCCTTGGAAAATCCTCAAATCTGGAGGGCCGGGCGCCTGGAGTGTAAACCTTAATGAGATTTTGAAAGATTCCTCTTTTCGCCAGTTGCCAGATAAGCCATTGTCACGGAGCAGTGAAAGATGAGTTAAGAAGTGCGGTAAGCCTTCGACAATTGCCACTCAAAAATATCTTTATGGATCGTAAGTAAACATCTCTTGTTAAAGCATTGCGTTGATATCTTTTTTCAATGCGGTATTTCCTATTTTCCCATATTTCAAATTATTATAAAAATTTCTTGGGAAGGAATCTATTCGTGTTCCAATTGAACTATGCTATCATCAGTGTAAATTTAAATGCTTAATTAGGTCATATAGATATAACTAAAAATAACCATCAACAACTTTAAATTAAATAAAAAAATCAGTTAAACACGCAAATGTAGGGTTTCGTAGACTTAATACGAATAGGCGCAAATTAATATGTCGCAACGCAATATTATATCAACAACTTGTTTTGTAAAATTTAAGAAATAATTAATTGTGTTGACGGTTCAGAATTTATTATTTATTAATTTAATGAATCTAGAAAAATAGGTTAGAATAAAAGATTGAGAGACTGAAGTTAACTGCGGAACCCTAAAAAAGGATTTTTAGTCTAAAAATAATATTCCTCTACGGAGAATGATTGAGATAAATGAACCATTCAACAAGTCCCGACCTGCCTCACTAGCTACACTTTATCTATGAGTCTAGTAATTTTTTTGTTACAGTCGAATTACGACTATCGTTTGTTATTTTGTATATAAAAGCTCTTTGACCTACTTTTATTATACTCTAAAGTTAAGACAGAAAATGGTAAACTCGTCTATTTCATTTTTGTAAAAATCTTAGATAGAACTCAATTATATTGTAGGTCAAGCTAACTTATATAAATAATCAATTATTTTGAAAATCGTTTAACAATAAAAAACTTGTAAGTTTGGACAGCCCGTCAAATAAAATTTTTCAAAAATCCACGATGTGCTTTGCAAGCATAAAGACAATGTGATGATTGATTTTTTTCTTACCAATTCTGACAGGTAGCGAAGTATACTCTTTTTTATTTAAACATTATAACCCGCGCTGATCAGGCTCAATTAAAATGGAATTTGCAACAAGGAAAAACGCAGAAAAGCATCTGCGAAATATGAAGTGTTTCAACATGAAAAAAAATGCTTGTTTACGCTCATACGAGCACATGGTAATAAATATTTTGATGGTTTTGTTTATTAATTTTCATATCTCTATCAAAATATGGATTCTCTCCTGTTAATCTAAGAAGAATAAAATAATTTAATTTTATACGATCATATACGCTTTAATTTATATTTTTCAATTTATTGTAGGTATGTAGGTACTTATGATGGTGACTTATTTTGAAACTTAGATAACAGTAAGTTATAAAGGACCTATACCATGCGTTTTGAAGTAATAAGTGTTGTATAAGTGATACAAATATTTAGGTATAATAATAATTTGGTAAAGAATTTTTTAATTACGGATATCACAATTACAGATTCTCTTTGGCTAACAACTTTGGCATATAAGAAATTATGCACCATTGAAATAATTCTTATTGTAGAATTTTTTTTTATAGTGACATTTTCATTTGAAAATTTGAAAATACCGATTATTTTCGAGCCCTGCTATTATTACTTAAAATTTCTTAGTTCTGGTATGATTCATAAAATTTATTCTGGTATTTTGGATTGTAAGCAATTTTTATCGATTAGAGAACAATGTAGAATTATATTAGTTTAAATAAGGGATCTTAAAAACTAATGAGTTTAATTGCATAAACAAACATTTATGAATAAATTTGTTTACAGTACCATTTAAACGCTTTTTACTGATATTTATTTTATGAATTCTGTAATTACAGAACAAGAAGCATAGCAGTGTTATAATCACATTGCTTAAATCAAAACTCGCTGAAATCATTGATAAATTCAATTAGTATGCTAAATCCGGCTATTTTAATTTTAATTTACTTTCAATATACCTACTTAAAATGAACCAAATCGCATTAAGTACTTTCAAAAATATCAAAAATTTTACTGGTACCTACTTCAAAGGGGCAACTCGAAAGTACTCGAATTGAATATTGGAATTAAAAAAAACAAAACCGAAAATGATGCAAAGAAAGTACCCACACAATCACCATCGCTACAAATCGCTTAAATTCTCCACTTGAGTTGGCTTTCTTCAATGAAAAGAGGTAGAGGGCCTGAATACAGGTTACAACTGAAAAATATGTCATAAGTGATAGTGGTCTGTTTAAAAGAACTGATAAACGAATAAAATTCAGAAATCGGTGAAAGTTAGCCAAACTTGCAAACTTTGAACGATGAACACAATCTGGGCACGAACGTGTGAAAACATGAAATCATAGAAGCAATTAACTAATAGCATTGAAAGCGGTTGAATGCATCTCTACCAAGATACCTATTAGAGCGGGATCACCTCTGATCCAATTAGCCAACATTGAGCGGAGAATTTAATTGAGAAAAATCTTTTCGTTTGTTTTGTGTTATCGAAGAGAAAAATAATAACAATTTAAAATCACACACCTTTATAGGGTCTTCTGCTACATATAAATTAGATGTAGAGCACGCACTGGAATCCGATTTCTTTTGTTTTTAATGTTGTTCAAATATTTGGACATACATATTTCACTCCACCGTTTAGAAACACGTTTTTGTTAAATCCCCGAATTGCACAGAATGTCTGAAGAGAGATGGAATCAACGACAAAAATCAACGATCGTTCACGCAACATAACAGCCGGCTGACTGAAGACCAGATCTTGGCCTCCAGTTGTTTTATCGACTTTCAAGATTCCTTAGTCTAACAAAGTGGGAAGAAGATATGAAGCATTAAAGAAATACGTACGGTGACACTGCTCTTCGCGAAGCACTGCTGAATACTGTGCTTGAGACAAAATTGCAGTGTCTCACATATCCCAGACTTTGACGACCTTATTGGAGTTACGCGGGCTACTTTTGCGATCATTGCCTACATTCGGCGCCAAGCGAGGGTGCGTGCTTTTTCGATATTGATGCTCTTTTGCAGCTAATTAATAAATTACTATTTAAATAAGGTACTCGATGACCTCTAAGGACATTTACGGACTATTGAACTGTACCTGAATTTTTACTTCTTCAAATTTGGTATAGCTTTGAATAAACTTTGCCGTGCATGTAAATCAGGGCGATACGTTGAGATCATCCATGAGAGACTATTTAGAAATAGGTGTAAAAATCTAAATACATAATAATGAAGTGCAATAAGACCTTATTTAAAACCAAACATTACTTGAAATCAAAAACAAGTTCCAGTAGCCTGGGAAGAAACAAGTGGACAAAAACATTTGGTACATTAAAGCGATCATAGGCGATGAGGGTAGAATTCAAATTTTGAGTCTCGCAACACGCGAACCTTTTAGCGCTTTTAGGCTGACCCTGCTCAGTTCTTATGACAGATTCTGGAAAGGTTATTGCTTAAGCACAACGATTATAGGAACCCCCGTTGAAATACGGCTGTTGCGTATTAATTGGTAACATAAGTTTTATGTTATTGTAAAAATTTGCCGGAATTTAATGATAAAATTTCTGGTCTGCGAAAGTAGAGAAGAAATTTATTTCAACAATATAACACGGTCCGAGTCGAGTCAGAAGTGTTGACCTTGTACTCTTAAATTGTGAGAAGTCTTAATCGAAAAGCTTGATGGTTTCACATAGATAAATTCAAGTTTAAAAAAGAGAAATTGATTGAGTATTCTTACTGAAAATAGCACAACAATGCTGTAAAGGGAAGTATCATTTCTAGCGTGGGCTTAAATCTCAAAATGCATGTGAAAATGTAGAGCCAATATGAATAATTTTAAACAGTTCTTAGCAGAGCGATTCTGGTTACATTTTAAAATTTAATTAAATACATATTAACCACGCGTTCAACCCCGATAAAAAGATAGTCCGGATAGTTGGATTCCTTCTAACTACTTTGAAAGGAAAACTGTTAAGAACTGCAAATTACTTTAATGCAAGAAATTATTTGATTGTTACCTTGTCCAGCAAAGCTAGTAATTTCCACGCTTCATGGCGATTTCTTTGTATTTTGCTGTTACTTTGCGGGTACTGTCCTTTGTTAGATGAATTTAAAAGAAATTTATTAAATGAATTAAAAATAAAAGAATGAAAGAAATGTCTGAAAAATTAGAACGATATACTTTCATAGAGCACTTATTATTTATTATCGCGGGGATAGATTAATTATTAGAGCACAAAAATTAATTTGATAAAGCTGTACATACAGAAAAATAACGTTGAAATAAGTGTAATAAAAAAAACATTCCAAAAGTAATTTTTACTAGATTTGGGGCAAATGCAGTCAAATATCGGATTGAAAAAGTTTCGTATGCAATTTTGAAGCCAATAAATTCCTTCGTTAATTTCATAAATAATTTGAAACAACTTTATTAAACATATTTCTTCCGCCTCTCTATATTATTAATTATATAATTATAATTACCAATCACCATTTTAGAATTTGAAATTGACATTTTTGCAAGTCCTATTTAATTTTAATGTGTTTTATCATGGTTTTAGATAGTTATGTATCTTATGACAAACCTTTGCACTATAGAAGTTGTTTAGTTTTTTTTTATGTTAGTCTAGACTAGAATTTCATATAGTATATACATATGTACATATGTATATACATAAATGTTTTATCAAAAAATTAATTTTTCCTGGCACCCAGCATCACAACTACTCGCGAAATGTTTATAATTGTTATAAATTGCCTTTAATTTTAACTGTGTCACTTTATGTAAATAATTCAAGTGGTTTTTGAAATTTTTCCTTATGGTAAGCTTTTCATAAATTACCAGTAGATATGCAAAATTTCGAATTTTCGCTTTTCGAAGATACAGAGCTTGAAGTTGGTTTGGTTATTTGATAGAAGAAATGTTCAAAAGCTTTATGAGTCGGTTAGCTTTGGTTTTATTACGATTATATTTTATTTCCTGTGAGATGTAGAAATTTATTGTGAAATTTAGAAGAAATACGAAAAAAAACTTAGCGACATTTTTTAAAAGTTAAGTCTTGATTAAGGGAGTAGTATTTCCTTCTGAAAGGTAAATTATGTGATTATATTTACTTAAGTACAATAAAAAAATATTCCTAATTTTAAATCAAAAAAGTCTCTTAACATGAGAGAAGTTATTTTATTTGCCACTTATTAATCAATTATATTAAACGCCGTTAAGAAGTAATACAATTCTTGATAATAGGTATTATATGATTGCTTTTATTTTCTCTTACTGGTTCTTTTCACAATGTAATTTCTTTTAGAGAAAGTTTTTTATAAAAGTAGTGATTGTCATATTTAGGTTTTTGCCTAAATCATTTGCCAGATTTACATTAAAGTAGTAATAAAGTTCATAAAATTGACAAGAACTTGTTTTATGTATTCATAATTACCAAAATTAATTAGGTTGAATACGAAATAAACAAATGACTAATAAGCATAAAAATAATTATGTAATTCATTTTGTGAAATTTGGTTTTGTAAATTAATAAGACTTAAGAATCCTAATTAGATATTTAAATACAAGCAAATGACAGGCCGATTTGGAATCTTTGTAAAACTCTTCAATATTAACATCAGATCAATTCTACCTTTCACGCATAAAATACATATCTCTTTTTAGCCTTACATAAATTTGAAAAGGATTCATGAATCCAACTAAAGGTTTGCTTTTAATGTGATTGCACAAAAGAAAATAAATTATTTTTAACTTTCAATTATGTATATACGAATTGTATGTGCAGTACAAATTAAGAAGATATCAACAGATTTGTCGTATTTCAGAGGATAATTGCAACAATTTTTAAAATGTCTCATGATTGAAATGAAATTATTTTTGAGATGGCTTTCTATAATCTTATATTTTAGAAAATACATAATTGAAAATGACTTAAAATTTAGGTATGTATGTATAAAAAATTAAAGACATATATAGCAAAAAGAATCATCGTATCAGTAGATATATGTATGTATTTGTATATTGTTTAAAATTTCGGAATTCGATTGTAAAACATTAGGCAAATAAATAAAGAGATTATAGGTACCAAAAACCGTCGATGCTTCTTATGCTTGACTAGTTCTCTTCGAAAGAATGTGGCAACGAATTTTGTCTATCAGTTTGGTACGATGAAATAAATAAAAACACTGTTCAAGGAACTTTAATTGGATGCTTTTTGTATTTGATCTTCAAAAAAGCAGCTAATTATATAGCCATTAGTATTTCCTGCGAGACTGCAAGACAGCTAATTGCATTATTTTTCAAACTAACTTTATATTTATAGGATAATGAAACTTTGCTATGTTAGCAAGTCCTGGATTTGGCTTCAAATGCGTTTTATTAAAATAGTATTGTTTGGCATGCGTTGACATTGTCGTTTGTATTCTGTTTGCTATGCTAATACATTTCGGACTCGTGCGAGATCACAGCATAGAGGAGTTTTAGCAATTTACAATATGATCGCTACATTAAACTAAAATAAATATCTCTGCTGCGTTATAAATACGAAATAAATATAATAAATAGTATTCGCTAGTGGATCTCTTAAGGTTTCGCCAAGTGTTCTGGAAGGGCGAAGTTCAGGGACCGTCCGTAACCGCCGTACCCGCTGTGACCGCCGTGACCGTGACCGTGGACATCCTCGTGACTTACGGAGTGACTGTGGGTGGAGGCGTATACTGGCTTGGCGACAATTTCGTAGGTCGTTGACTTGCTTCCTCCTCCGGAGAGTGACTTGAGGCCGGTGATCGCGGCAAGCATGAGGGCCATCATGCCGGTCATCAAAGCCTTACCTGCGAGCATGGCCAAGCCCCCCATCGCGACGGCCATCAGAGTACCTGAAATTCACTTTAGTTGCTTCGGAGTGTGGTGCATTTATTTTTCATACCTTTCATCATCATTCCTGCGGCTAGAATTGCTTCCATACCGCCCTTTTTTCCAATTTTTCCTTTCCGTCCTGTGAAAGTGGCACGTGCCTCATCCACTGCAGCGGAGTCCATGAGTTTCATCCTTAAGGTGTGAGACTGAAGGAAATTGCTCAATTTCGCAAAAAGATATCCGTTGAGTCGTTTCTCTGCATCGTTTGGGAAGCTCCGGGCAATTTCTGTATATGAACGAGATATGTGAAAATTGTGAACGAATCAATTTTATTCCCATATGTCCTACCCGCAACAATTTCCGAGGTTTTCGGATCACTGGCGTTCATTTCACGGACGACACTAACTCCGGGCAGGATGTCGTACTCCTTCTTTTCGGACATCTTTTCGATAAAGGAGACGACGTCCAGCTTAAGGCACGTCGCACTATACGCGGAGTCGCAGTCTAATCCGAATGAGCGTTTCCCGTCGTACGTGTCCTGCGGGGAGGCTCCGGCTAATCCGAGGAGCGCCGCTACGGCAACGAGGGTGGAGCAAATTAGTTTAGCCATTGTTTGGGTGCTTCTGCGGCGGCTTTAATCCTTGGGGCTGGCTGTTTGCGGTCGTACGGCCGAGTTATGTTCAAGTGAACGGACAAGGTTAACTGATGACTAAGTAACGAGAGCCGAATCTTTTTATACTGGCTCAAAGTTAGCCTAAAGAATGGCAAAAAATGGTTCGGAGCTCTTTCTCTCTTCACTTTCCTCAGAGCTTCTGTTCCAGTGTAAACGCATGAATTACCTCGGTAAGCCCCCAGGTCTCGATTAGTTTTTCCATTAAGATTATTTTTTAGCAAAGCATTTCTTTTCGGCCCGACTGCCACTAGCCGTGAATAGGAGCACCGCTTAGAGCGCTAAGCGAACGAAATCGGAACTCGACAAAATTTGCGCTGCCACGAGCCCTCTAAGTACACGAGTTCATTAACTACAACGAACGAAGCCCAATGAAACAAAGTGAAGGTAGAGCAGAACCGTCCAATGAATGAAACCTCGTTGTTTTTACATCGCGGACCAGTTGTTGATATTAAGCCCAAAATATGGCTAACTAGAGCATCAAATCAATAATAGAAATTTTTTTTTGTCACTTTGAATGGCCGGCCGTTCTATATTCTTCCACGGAGTTAATTGAGCGGATATCACTTTCTAAAATTCGGCCTGAACTGTGAGAGGAATTCCATTGCGAGCTAAAAGTACTTTTTGCACCACAGAAAACAAGTCATCAGTGAAAGCATGTTTTGGACGGCACTTGCTCAGCCACTTACCTCAAACTCCCTGAGTTCCTTAAGAACAATTTACTTTCACAGGTGCCTTGGCTACGGACGTTCTTTCGGCCTCCTCAACGCAAAACGCAAAAAGCGTTATATTCAGTAGTAAAGTATTCGCCATGCATTACCCGGTCATTATACCATCCTTTTTATGGTTCTTTTACGTTCTTTCCCGAGAAGGTCACTTTTACTTTTAATGAAACCGCAGATATTTTTGTGGAATTCGACGTTTCGCCTTCGATATCATGTTTTGTTCGTAAATGGACTTTTTATTTTAACTTGAAATGAATGTTCTAACTACTTATTATTAGAATTTTTAACGCTCGTTTCGTAATGTTGTAATAAGGGTGGTTACCCTGCACCTGCCCGAGGTATAAATTTATCACCATGTCTTTGGTGATGGGATATTTTACAAGAATGAATTATCAAAACCAAAAATTAACGTCAACAATTTTTCTAAATTTTCACTAGTATAGGTCTTATAAAAATATGGCTTAATTTTTAAAAATTCGTTATTATACTATTTTATACCTATCAAAAACTATCCAATCGTGAAAAAAAAGAAGTTTTTTTTATACTTTTAACGAGTTCTTCAGTTCACTACCTACATATAGTAACGATAAAAATGTTACCAATCTAAAAACCTCATGTTTTCATTATTATACCAAAATTTCAAACCTTTATATTATGCTTGTTACTGCGCGCCAAATCGTAGCATTATTCATTTGGAAAAAGGTTAAGTGCCGTGTGGTTAGTGTTCCAATTTTTCTAACCAGCAATTTTTGCAGTAGAGAAGTACCTACATCGCGTGATATGGTCCATGATGAACATCGTTAATGTAGACATTTTTGTTTCATGTTACTTTCACTTATATACCACAAAGAACATTTAGTCATGGACTTCCAGGAAGGTTCGTGTTTTATTTTTTAAAACAAAAGATATAGAAGAAATAATTTAACTATTTTGCGAATTTTAAAAATGTTTTACTTAACTGGATCAGTATTGTGAAATTCACATTCCAATGTATTCATGGTCAAATATATTTTTAATGGTTAAATTTTACCTGCAATTGATCTTAAGCGTCATGGTTTCACCTTACTCTCATTATCGTAACAAATCTTCAACTAATTTAGATACGCGAAAAGCAATAGCAATTTTATTTATTTCGATGAAAACAGTGATTTATAGCTGAAACAGTAAGCCCTAATTTAATTCGTTAAATAACGTAGTTCAGAAATGTTAACCGAGCTCATCTTTCGATTCATCGAAAAAGCGATGAAACTGATAAGTGTGATACTTATGTTATCATGCTCCGTTAATTTTAAGATTTTCTTATACCTTGAATGAAATCACGACAAGCTCTTTACCGAATCTTGTAAAGGTTCAAAAGGTGTAATGAATGGACTCTTTATGTTGCATGAAATACTTATGTTGAATATATCCGATGCCGTGAAAGGCGATCAGTGAGATTTAATTCATATTTTATTGAACGGTTTATTTTTCCCAAGTATAGGAATTATTGCAAACTCGTAGGTACAAGTTCCTTAAGTTGTAAATTTTTCTAATTTTGTCTCATGAAAAGAACATCTCCATTATTTCAATTGTCATAATTAAGGTGTTTGTTGGTCGATGCCACTTTGGTTAAACTCAATTAAAGCAGCATGCAATATAACATAAAATAAAATTCAGAAAATGTCCTTGTGAAAGTTTCGCAATGTGAAAAAATAAACATCATAATAACTAAGCAAAGTGCTGTTCCATAACTATTCAGGTGCCAACTATTTAAGATAACAATTCGAGTGGTTACTTATAACAATTCAGCGGTTTGTATTGCATTCAAATTCTCTTTAATAATTTACACGTTGCTTCGTTAGCCTCAAGTTCAATGGCTTTCAGAGTGACGGCCCTCGTAGGTGGCCGGTGTGCCTTTAGAAGCAATAACAAATGCCGAGTCACGTGAATGGCCTATACTCGGATCAGGTTTAATTTACACCTGAATTAATTAGATCGGTTTAGGGACATTATATTTTATATAAGTATATGTATGTAGATAAATCTATACCTGAATTATCCCAAATATGTAGAATTATTTTTAATTTCCACAATATAACGCAAAAAGGAAAAGTTGGCACATGGGCTGAAATTGAAAAATCGAGATGGTTTGTCATTTATCACACTATTAGGTACTTTTATATGTATAAAAGTTGGATAATTGGGAAGAGTAATTCGACAAATTTTGGGCTTTATATTTATAGGTGGAAGTACATATGTATGTAAGTAATTCAAGTAAAAATATCTAAATCTTTATTTGCACGTCTGTAACGCGCCCGGTATTCACCCAAACATTTTCAATTTTTTAAGCCCGTAAACGGCAGCACAGTGCCGCCCGGATTGTTACACAATACGCCCGCACCAGGCCCAGAATTTCTGTTCATATTCGTTCAAAAAAGCCAGATAGAAAGAAAGAGACCGATATCGAGCGCTTTTTTCAATTCCGGGGGTACTGCGGGCTCGTTTCACGCTAATATATTTTTATTCGTGAAAACTCGAAGGTTTAGATTTCTTTGAAACATCCAAAAAGAAAGTTCAAAGAATCGAACAAATTAATGTGCCCAAACTGATAAACATAAAAATACAACTTTGTCTTGCTCGCTCTAAAAATCGCGGCTCTATTAAAAGCAATAAGAGAGGCCATAATAGCCTTACTTATTTAGGGGGAAGTAAGAATTCCTTCACACTCACTCTTTTATAATCGAATTCATTAAAAAGAAACAAAGCCTCGTCTAAGCTTTCGACTAATACGAGATATTGCCCGTTTTGTTTACAGTAATAAGAGAAACAGTCTAATTAATGAAGAAAATTTTTAGGAACTTTCATTGCTTACTCCGTTCGATCTGGAGGCTTACAAAAACCGCACATATGGGCCAGTATTTAAAACACTTTCTATCTTGTATACGCCCATTTACCGTCCACAGATCATTTAATGGAAAAAATGAAAGTTAGTAGGGCAAAAATTTGCAATCAACCATTCAGTAAAAGTACAATCGCGAATTACAAAAAGGACAAAAAAAAAACATTGCGGCTTGACCACCACCGTCCGGCCACCAAAACACTTGAAGTTCAAGTTCGTTCACCATGACCAAGAGAAGGCTTTTCCTTTGCGAAATTGCTTTCGTTATGTAACCCCCAGAAGACGGTAGAGAACGTAACCTGCAGACTTTAGTGCGGAGTATGCTTCAACATAATCATTTCCGCCAGAGATTGGTGTGGCTAGTGAAGCCCCAGGCTGTGCAAATTTTATATATTTTGAGACGTCGAAGATGGAGCGCTGTCTTTCATTTGCTAATTATAGCTGCGAGTACAAGACCTGTTCAGTGCACTTAGTCCACGGTCTTGGACCACGGACTGCTGTAAAATATTCTCAGTTCCATTACCTGCACTCCTTGTTGTCCCGGTGACTCGCGTTTTGCTTGCATCTTCAATTTCATAAAGTTAGAAAACTGCCTATATCTGTACTATATAGTGCGTCGAAAAGTCGTTGAAGTAATTTCCATTATTACCTAATTAAACTTTTAGGTTAATTAGCCAACTTATCTGAGCATTGCTCCAGTAAACTATTGACCTAATTAATATTTTGGAGCGCGTTCAAAAACTTAACCATATAGTTAGCCCCGTGGTTAGCCATAGTTATGCTCATCGAAGCCACTTAACCATACAGAGTTATGCTTAACCACCAGGGTATTTTTGAACGAACCTTAGTTAACTCATTTTTCTCAGTTTGTATTTTACAGTATTCTTTTAATTAAATTGCACTCAGAAAGCTGTAAGATATTTCAAAAACTTTTCCTTCTTCTTTACGTTTGAATGTGTACTCATGGAGTACGGTTAAAATTAAACCACGGCATAGTTAACTATGAGTAGTTTATGAACGTCAAATAGTTATGCTCGTGGTTATGTTGTGGTTAACCTCTTAGTTTTTGAACGACCATAGTTAACTATGGTTAAGTTTTTGAACGCGCTCCTGTTCTGTATAAATTAGGACGAGTGGGAGTTGAGTGTCTTGTTATCATTTACCAGGTACCAGATTTCGCTACATATGTACCTATTACTTGACTAATTGATTTCCCATGTTATATCGTTTAGATCCGAAATTTCAGCTCAAACATAATTAAGTTATGTTCAAGCTGTCATAGGCCTGACTTAATCCGGATTATTATAGCCTATTCTTTGGTAGTCCCCTACAATACAACAGATTTATTATTGGCATGGATTGCGTGTTCTTACCTAGATATATTTACATACATATGTTTCACTTTCAAATCAAATTAAGGAGATGAACTATTAAAATACATACATATCCATATAAATTAATTTGCTTTACAAGGAATCACAAAACAGCTCATATTGAAATTCCTAGCGTGATTCCAATTAATTGTTCGTAGTTTTTTTTTATAAACTAAAGAAAACAATCAACTTTTTTTCTATTAAAGCAATAATTCAACTAAATTGCATCTTCTTTTATTAAGATTGACTAAGAAAATATACAATTAACTATTCTATATCTTTGGGACGCCTGAGTATTTTTTTATTTTTTTTTTTTAATAAATAAATTAATTAATTTTTCCGCTAACAATTCAAATTTTAGTAGTTACTCTGAGGAATTGTGTGATAGTTGTAGGCCAAGTCCTGTGCGGCCGCTTGTCCATTTCTATTCCAACTTTCGGAGTGAACAACATCAGCACTAAGAGGCACGCCGGTGATGTAAGCCGTCGTTACGTGATCCTTTTTCTTTGACATAAAGTCTTTGACAAATGATGCTCCTGCAAGAACAATGTATTTAAGTTCATATTGTAAATTTATTTTCGTAAGCTTAAAAGGAAATTACCTGCGAAAACCAAAGCCAAGAAGCTGTGAAGCAGGGCTTTAAGTGATATAGCCTTAATAATCATAAGCATAAGGGGAATGACAATGGACAGTTTTAGTTTCAGGAGCACCATCAGTGGAAGTAAAAGTTTCTTCAGTTTTCTTGTGCGAGACTCTGAAAGTGGAAATAATAATGAGCTCCAGTAAGTATGCAAATACAACTTTACTTCTTCTTGCATACGCTTCGCGGTAGCTTTTATTGTTAATTCAATTCAAACTGGCGTCAACTTTAGATATAGTTAATAGTTTTTAAATGAGGAATTTGTATGATTAAGCTAGGAGGTAACAGGTAGGTATTTTAAAATTAATCAATGAGGGGTGCTTTATTCAATAATTTGTTGAGTATTTAATTTACAAGGTATAATTTACAATGTCTATCAGTATTATTTTTGCTAAGTATATATTTAAATATCTTAAGAACAGGTCGTTATTTTTTATCTCTTCTATTTCTAGAGGCATTTTAGGGTTCAGCATGCGCAGCTTTTAAAAATGTAAACTTATTTTCTAGCACTAAACTCATGGAAAACATACTTTAAATTAAAATATTAGTAGCATATGGATTCTTAAGTTTAGCAAGTTAGGTAGTGAAAATTGTCAATATGCGGTAATATAATTATTCAGTATAAATTTTGAAATTATTCATTTGTATGTATGTTAACTATTCATTTGGCATTTTACAAAGTTCTTGGTGAAAATACTCCTCTGACTGAAAAGAGATTTATGAAAAGTGCTACATTTATATTCCTTAAGAAATACTTTCAGCTTGCCTTTTATGCAAGCTATTATGAATTTAGTCCTTGAAGGGCTTAAGAATGGTCTCGTTACATTGCCCTTATTTTAATCGAAAGATTGTTTCCTTGTTGCTTAATCGCGCCTAGCTGCTAGTGTAATAATTTTTTTTCTTTTCACTGAAAGTGAAAGTGAATTTCATATTCCAATTTAATATACATATGTAGGCTATTTTTTATTCAAGTAAACAAAACTCTATCAATATGACGACCACATCAAAATTTACCCAATGTAAGTGAAAACTATAGTATATGTATATTATGAGTATTGTGAAGCCATTTATCTCAAATAGGTACAACTATATTTTCAAATTTTCGATCAAGTATAACAACCTATATTTTTGAAATTCTAGGCTTTTTAAGAAAAAGTATTGTAAAGATACATAATGTATGTATTTTGGAAATACGAATCTACTTTCAATACTTTGAAATTCAAAATGATCGATCCTGCTAGCTGCAATCTGGGCTTTTAATTGAAGGGATTTAAAAAAGGTTTTATTTTTTGCTATCAAAATGTGGAAACAAAATTTGAAAATTCTAATATGAGAACCAAATTGTATAACAAAATATATTGCAATAGGATTGTTGATTTAACACCCATTAACTTATTTAGATGTTTGGCAATATATTTTGATTGTGGAATGTGCATACATACATATGTATGTACCTACATAAGTGTAAAGAAGAAATAAAGGCTCTTTAGATGCAAAATAGTTTTGAACTGAGCGAAGTATCAAACTTGAGCATTTGTGAACTCTGTAATTAAATAGTACTTTTGTTGAACTGGATGAAAGCGGGTTGCTCAGCTTGTATACTAAATACTTAAAAACTAATTAAACTTTTTTTGATATTATATTATAATTAAGTTAGGGTTTATTTTTACATTATACATACATACATACATAAATTAAAAAATCGTTTTTATATTGATGCATTTAAGCTTTAAGTAAACTACAAGATATGTAAGAAAAACAAAAATTGAGCAGGCGTTAGTAATAAATAATTGTTATTATCTTGTGTTCTTTAAAACGTGACGCAATAGAAATGTTTAGGATTTTAAATGAAAAAATCCCTCGAAGAAATGCCTTTTATGTAAATGTGAATTGAATTTATTTTTAAATTTTATTTTAGAAGAAAGGCTCTTGAAACTTCATATATCTTTTCCTTGAATATGGAACTTACGAATTTTGTTTTTTCTGCGTGCTCTGCGTGCAAAGGTCCAAAGCCCTCTGTCCGGGATTCCGGATCACTTGTCCATTTATACAAATTGAAAGTATTTTTGAAATAGAAAGTCTCCTTTCCAAAAAAGACGAAATAAAACATAAATAAAAAACTTAAAAGACTCTGAAGCCTTCAAAGAAAATGTTCCATCTCAAAATATTCTCCACCACAAACATTTTTGTGGGGCTTTTCTCGAAGCGAGTGCCGTGCCGTCAAACAGCAGAAGTTGAAAGAAGGTCGCGAGGCAAATTCAAGTGTGCACGAAGCCTGCGCCAACGGCTCGTTCGCGCTGCTTGAAAAGGCCAAAATGACGACCGGTTCAGGTATGCAGAGCCTGGTGCAGGTAATTTCTTTTTCCAGAGCCCGCAACTGCGATTCATTCAAGAAATAGTTTCGATTTCTCTTTTTACTCGTCGCGGAAGTAAAAAGTAGAACATAACGAATGTGTGTCGCGCACTCGAAATCCTCACGCAGACGCGGTTCGTGCCTCGTGCGGCAAGTGCCCCTCATTGCGCCGGTCTCACCTGGCGGAGTGGGGGGCGGCCGCTCACCTGGTTGCTTTTCTTCGGCGACGGAACCGCTCACTCGCGCCTATGTGCAGCGGAACCGCTATGTGCGTGCGTCGTTTCAGTGAACTTGACTTCGGTTACTTTCTTCTGTTTTCCTGTTTTCCGCGGGCTCGCACACCGCAAGAAAAGCCGCCACCTCGCCCCGACAGAGGGCTTCACGTGTAACGGCTGCACTCGGATCCGGCTCCATGTAGGTCAGTTTTGGTCGCTTACAAACTCCGAAGAAAGTTTTCTTTGCCGCGATGGCTGCCGCTGCTCAAGGAATTGGTGGCGGAAAAACAAAAGCTAAAAGGACGGAAAAATGACAAAACTCAGGTGGCATTCAAAAGCAGAAGATGACTTCTTCTTGGAATGCGCAGGTGTAAATTGCTAAGAGCACAAGTGAAAGTGACACAACCGCAATCAATGAAAAATGACTTCCAGCGTAAATAACAAGCTCAGTTTCAAGTCAAGCGAGCATCGACTGAATGGACATTTCTCAGACTTTTATCATATTATTTAGTTTGAATCTATTGACCAGCTTGCCCGAAGCGGTGTTGCTTAATTTTAATATGATAGTCCTCACTTACTTGACAGGCTTCTAATTATAGATTTCTAGAAGTCGTGGGAAGTTACAGCACATTTAGGGCAGTAGCTTTTCTAGCACTGAAAGAACAGCTCAGAAATAAAACTAAACTTTTCTCAATTAGTTATAAGAACTACATACAGTAGTTCAAACCAAATAATTTTGTAAATGTTGTCTAAGCTGTTGTATCAACTAATTTAATTAGCTGGTTGAAAGAATAATTAGTAAATATTTTCTTGTAGTATACTTTGATATATGTACATAAATGTAGGCAATACTAATCTAGAAAATTCCCAATCAGGGTCGTCTTCTATGATACGCACAGAAGGCACTAAATTTTATTTGCTTAGATTTTCAAAACAGGTGTCAACTACTAAACTACAAAAAATATATTCTTACAATTCTAGAGGTAATAAGAAAACTCGATTCTCTTTATTAAATAACTTAATTTTTATTAAATAGTTAAGAATTAGAAATGCTATTAAATGGTTAAATCTTCATGTAACTGTCCAAATTTTCGAGCAAACTAAATTGCTAATATTGCCACTATTGTTATAAATGGAAATTTAGCCCCAAATATGTAGCCTTTATATGCTAAGTGAAGTATTTACTAATTTTAATTAATAAATTTGTTTGAAAACTTATCGTTGACATCGTTCAAGGTAATACATACGAGTATATTGGAATTTCAACTTTTCGGTCCCCTTTTCGAATTTCCAAACTCTCAACCTACTGTGTCTTAAGCACTAAGAACACAACGATGATAAAAGTTTTGTTAATACGATTAGCGCCTTTTGGGTGCATACCTTAAAAATATTTTTAGTTGTTTTATTGAAATCGAATTCTATTATTTTGATAGACTCATCTTAAGTAGTTTTAAATAGGTTAATATTTCAACGCATGATGATTCTGCACTCCTTAAAACGTTAAATTGGTTGAACGTTCATATAAAAGTGGAACTTTTGTCGGTTTGAATGTCTTCTAAGTCTGTTGCAGAGACAGTGTACTATAATCCTTAAAAATTTGAACAACCACTAATTCAAAACATCAAATTTTACAAGAATAAGCTTAACTTCAAATAACCAATATTTATAATGAATATGTTTATTACATTAACTGTATGTCCGTTTGCTGAATTAATTTAAGACAATTATGAAGATTTAAAAAAGTGGTAAACAAGTTTGTACACATGGAAGCTGACACAATTATTTATTTTCCCCCATGTGTTCTTATTTCATATCTTCAGAAGCATAACCGTTCAAGGTAATTAGTTTTAATCACAGTGCCGCTCACTTCGAGTAGTAAGTACCTGCGTACCATTAAAAGAAGTAAAAAACAGATCGAAACAAGCTGGAGAAATTAGAAAAGCATATCGAATTTGAAAACAAGAAATAAATTCAATCTTCTCGTTTATCGGTATAAAATGGGTGGAATTCATCAGGACGAGATCATTCGCTTGTGATCTGCAGGTTGATCTGGTAACCGAGAAAATTTATAAATAGTTGCTTTACCTGCTGGTCTCTGGGCGCGTGCGGTTTCTACCTCAGCATCGGAATTGGTAAATTCAATCTGGTGGCTATCAAGATATCGTTGCACTCTATCCAAAACATTCTCTGCAGGGGGAGCAGGGAACTCTCTACCATTTTCTACTTTTTCAACACTCAATCCCCCAAACACTTCGATTGAATTTTCCTTATCCAGGTTATCGATTATATGAATTAATGTCCTTTCTACGTCCTCTGCAGCAACGTTGCAGAAAAGAACAAACAGTAATCCAATACAAAAGCTAGTCACGCACTTCATCCTGCAGGGTTTTACTAATGATCTGCGACACACAAAACAACTTCACTAGCACCGAATGTTGTTAACAAAATATCGGTTAGACTATTTATTTATTGGTTCATCGATTAATTAATTTTGGTGGGGCTTGTAAAAATCATATGTTAGATCTAATTGGCATTCCACGTGCGCGTCATCACCACTAGGGCCCTACGTGACATATTTGCAGAATTTCATTAAGGCGAGGTGTGGGTTACTTGCAGCAAAATATGATGTGCAGACATTTTTGTTGTCTACATTTCCGAGTTTGTAATCCGATATATTCCGGACTTATTTAAATTTACCTATGGAATTTGTTCTGGATTCCATTGAGTCGTGAAAGTGCAATTCTAATTTTTTGGAACAACTTTGGGTGGGTCTGGAGGTCGTTTTGGGAAGATATTGGTTTTCAAATTTGTAAATTTAGACATATCGAAAATTAATCAATTTCGTTTGTCTATAAACATTAATCTTGAATTAAACATATTAGTGGTTATCTTTCCAAAGCAACTGAATAAAAATTACTAGTCAGAAAAAATGGATTCTTAAAGGCTTTAGTTGAGTATATAAACTAATCTTGGACTTGTACGCCGAAACCTACTAAAATGGTTCTTGAAAGAAATTAAAAATATAAATTATGATAGTTGTAGTCTTTTTTCAGTTATTGATTAGAAACTTTTACAGCATAGGAGTGTAATTCAAAAGCTTTTGATTAATAATAACTACGTTAAGTACTTAAATGATATAAATGAACATTTGAAACGAATTAAAATCGTTTTTTGTTATAGTTATTGTCTGATAACATAAAACGAAGCCAACATGTAGGAAAAAATTAACAAAATCTCCTATAAAGTGTAATAAGTTCATAGATTACTTTACTGTTTGCCTTTTCATATTTATAGTTTTTCGGCTAAATTTAATTAAAGTTGTATAATGACATACTTTTCTTAAATGTGGCATCAACGATTCAGGATAGCTGTCTATTCTTAAACATGTATGGGAATGAAATTGAATTTAATATCGGATTACTAACGTCCTTCCCAAAAGACCGAAAGCCCTCTTGTAGACTCTTCAATTTATTTTTCTGAGAGAACTTCGTTTTCTTATAGAACTATGTATGAGGTATAACATTACGGTAAAAAGTCGTCAGTGCCACATGCTCCCCAGGACTTCGTTAAAAGTTATTTCTGAATGGCATGTAATACAATTTCCCTCCTCTCGAGATAAATGACGTGTAAACAAAAGTCAAAGTTTCTAACACAGATATCTCTGGAGAAGACGTAACCTACGAAATTCGTTGTTCCTTTATATACTGCTATAATAGAACATTGTACCAACTCGATTGGGAAATCAAAGACTCGGACGTAATTTTTGCTTAAAACTTGTACAACATTAAAATTCAGTTATTTTAAAAACATTTCCTAGAAATGTCAGTTCCCTCTTTTATTTTTATCTTTTATTTTATGGATTCCGGAAACGTATTTTTTGGATTCTCGATTTTTATTTCCCGGAAGAGTTTCAGTAGCTAACATTCAATTAGGTTTGAATTCAGAAGGACTTCTTTTGTATAAAGAGGGTAAAACGCAAAAGGGTCTTCAGTGTCACAGAGAAAAGTTTTCTCTAAAGATTTGTCATTTCAAGGTATTAAAATTAATAAGGAATAGGATTAATTTTTATTCATTGATATTTATTAATTTTAAAAGCTTTTTTATTTAAAATTCCTTTTGTATATAAAATCGAATTACGGCAACAAGATGTAGGTAAGCAATATTAGAAAAAATATGTCGACTGGTCAACTAGAATATTGGGCGATTTTTATTTCATTTTTATGTGGCAATTCTTTATACAGGGTTTATTGCAACAGCAAAGTGATGGAATGTGACTTATCATTTGGGTCAGATTTATGTAAGTAATTTAAAAAAATAATACACAAATTTTTCGATTTTAACTTAATTTCTTATTTATTTACATGATCTGAAAGATCAAATAATAAATTAAAATAAATAATGCTGTATAACAGAAGCTACTTAGGATTTTGTCCTTATGGACTACTTGGTATAAACAAGACAAATTTTGGTATTTTGGCCTCTACACTGCCTAGTTCTACTCAGACTTCTTGGAAGGAATTTGCGAGTTGTAGGCAAGATCATGTGAGTCTATGCTACGTGCGTAGGGATAACCTCCTGATCCTGCAGATCCAGACCATCCTCCTGTGTTGGACCATCCGCTGTTTCCACCCCAACCTTGACCACCTGAACCACCGCCAGCTATTTTGCCAAGCACCGAAGAGCCGCCTCCGATTAGTTTAGAGGCTCCTAAGACAAGAGCCAAAACAAATGCGATTTTAGCAACAATTAACGCCTTTGTGGCTAAGAGGGCAAGTCCTCCAAGGAGGATAGGGATGAGAGCAATCAATTTCGCACCAAAAGCCATCATTAATGGACCCATAAGTTTCTTCATCTTACCGCGACCTGAGTGAGAAGAAATTCTTAAGGAATTCAAAGAGTAAAATTCACCGAACTTACCCTCGTCGATTGCACGGGACATCTCTTGAGTGGCTTCTTCTGGTACTTTGATCTCTAACTTGTGGGTTGCAACAAAGTTTGTTGCTGATTCCATTGCTAAGTCCATGAGTTGGCCATTTTTCTCGTCTGGATTGTTGGAGAGCTTAGAAAGAATTTCCATTTCGGTTGGAGATTTTTCGCTTGGTGAAGATACTGTTTGATCTCTGAAATAAAAGAAAGAAGAGGTCAGCACTTTTATTCGATAATTCTTTTATTTGCAAGTAATTATTTTGCGGACAAAGGCATACGCGTCGTCTGCTCGTCCCTCCATGATGTAACAGCGCAAATCTTGCGCCGCCAACAGAACATAATTTTTTTCATCTCGGGAACGGGTTTGCGAAACTTTCTCCGCTGATGGTATCATCAGCGGAAGGAACGACAATTACTTTCTTTCGGGGTGACGTAATATTTAGAAGGCTTTTTTAATTCAGGAAATATATAAATTTTTTTGAGGTAGATACCTTGACAAGGTTACACCAGGCAAAACATCAATTTTGTTGCTCCTTGCAGCACGATTTAGGGCGGCTATTCCTTTCACTGCTAGACAAGTGGTTACGTCTTCTGCTTCCACACAGCTTCCGAGCATCTTAGCCATTCTTGAGAATCCGTCACTGTCCACTTTGTTATCCAATACACTTGGCGCTCCGAGGGCGGAAACCACGCACATGACCGAAATTATGAGAACTTTCATTTTCGACACGATGAAACTGCAACCGCACAATGTAAGAATTTCTCAAGAATTTAACTTTAACTAGCCGCCTTCGCACTTGATCGACTCGTCGATTCGTAACACTTGGACGATGGGAACGATTTGCGTACTCCTCCGAGCAGTGCTACCCTTTTATACTATAAAACCGTGTATCCGTCCTCCTGAGCATTGCATCAATATTTACGAAGAAGGCAAGACCTCGGTCTACCTTAAAAAAGAAATTATTTTTTTCTTTTCTTTCTAGGCGAGTCTTATTTGCGCATGGAAAGAGGGTATTTGTCGCAAGAAAGTAAGAACGGGACGGTGTCAGGGCGGAGCTCCAAATTGGTTTCTTATTTTCGTACACTTAGAGCCAGCATTGTGCATTGTCGCCATGTGCCCCACCGTAGTTGTGTCGCACCTGACTGACGTGATCATGAGGAACCTGACAAATTATGTATGAGAACTGAATACGGAAAACATAAAAAAAAAATCATTTAAAAGGAGAAATGCCAAATACAAATCCGACAAAAGCCGATATGTGATCTGTAAACAATTTCTCCAGAAATTTGTCTCACTTAAAGACTTCAACGTGCTTCATGCGTGGATCATTGATCAGTGACGGAATGCTGGGCTTGTCGTGCTAGACTTACATATCCGTCGTTTACGCACCATTCTCAAACGGAAGTGGTCGCTTACTAGGTTTATCGCTAGAAAATTGGCACCATCAGAAAGACAAAAGACTCTGCATGCAGATGCAGTACATTCTCTTAATTGTATGATTTTACCATGCAATCTCTTTCAGAAGTTACCTTCAATTTCCATATACTTACTTAGCTCAAAAAGATTTATTAGAATTATGTTATTACATTATATTAATTGTATATTAATACATATGTATGTACATCTTCAGGAAAATTTGAACCGACCCACCTCAACTAATAAATGATCGATAGTAGGTGTTTATAAGAAAAATAATTCTTATTTGCATAATGAATTCAAAAGTCTGTTATAATCGATATTCTTTTCTGTTTTAATCTAATATTTTTCTTTATACATACATATGTAAGTATATGGACTTAAACTTTTAGCTGGCACTGTGGGGTGCCAGACGGCCATTCAGCATAACGTCTAAAAATGTTCATGCATTTTTGATAACCACCGGATGTTGACAAGAATCCTCAGAGACGTAGAAAGTTACGTAAAAGTTGTTTTTGACACTGAAAAATAAGTATTTATGTACGTCATGTTTTTCAGACTCCAATTTTATTTGGATGCTCGCAATGATAAATTATTCCATCGGATATTTTAATTCGTATTGTTCATATTTTTTTTAACTTATTGATTTTTAATAAAGAAGCTCGATTCCATCGAACTAATAAAATTTAAGACAATTTTATTTCGAAATCATCATTAATATTGAAATTATTGTTATAAAAGATACGTAGGTAGGTACTTAAGTTACTTATCTATAATAATCAATACTGATTTTGAAACAAAAATTAGTATACATGAAAATAACGTTTCTCAGTATGATATATGTATGTAATTAGACACATATACATTTATTTATTGTTTATCCTTCACTATCTTGTTTTACTAATTGCTTGTTGTATAGTTAGGGTTATAGGAATTATATGAATATAAACTTATTTTTGTTGTTATAAATTATATCCGTTTATTAAGTTAAGTTTTAAGTTCAACATTTCGACCCATTTTGGACACTAAGCATATTAATTTTTGACCCATTTCTAATTACACATTATAGGTTTCTTAATTTGAAACAAAAAATATGAAATACTTATAATTACGTAACAATAGTAAAGTGGGCAATTTAAATAGCAACTGAATCATTTGTCTAACGGATTTCTCCTAAAAATTTAAATTCTTACTAAAAAGGAACCAGCATTGCTAAAATTACTTTCCCCGCTTTTCGTATTCAGCACTATTATGCTAATGACTTGGCAGCATAAAACGCAGCTTCTTTTCTACGCAAGTTTGTTGGCATAAGTTGTGTTAAGATCACAGCTCAAAATGAATGCGAACCTGCAAAGTATGCTGGGGAGGTGCGCCGCGCGAGTTTGTTTGTTCCTCTAAGGTACTTTCTAGAAACATAAACGCAATTTGTATTTAAACTACTTTGTATAACATTGCTCCTCATCTAAACGAAAACAATGTGGAAAGGTGTTTGTTCCAAAATATTACTTAGCATCAAATTCATAATTTCACTTTCACTTGAATGTCGGCATAACGAGAATATCAGAATAATGTAATTAATTAACGCCCAAGATTTTGACCTAATGTTTGGCGCAATTACGTAAATAATGATTGGATAATTTAATTAACTTGATGTTATTTATGATCTAAGGATGCTTGACTTGACAACATATTTTTAGAGATAACTTTAATGAAATAATGAAGGATTTCATGATGAAATGTTTCGTTGACAACAAAAGTGCTCGTTAGTCATGGTTCTAAAGGTTTGCCAAAAAAAAAATAGCTTGAGCATGAAATCGATAAAGATAGTTAGGCACGTGCCGTGGAGCAGAAAATATAATAATATAAAAAGGGAGTATATAAGCGACATGCTGCTATTAAAGGGAAGACCATAATCTATCGGAAACAGTCGTACAAGTTCTGCAGAACAGCAAAGCATTTAGTATGATTCGTAGATTTATCGGATTAATTTTATGCCTTTTGTGGGTTATATTTATACGAGTATCATGTGCAACTATCGGGAAAAATCAGTTAAAGTCTAATAATTTAAATAGTGTTGTTTATGAACGAGGAGTCCAATCGAATCATAATTTCTGGAGTTTAAGTGATTATAAATCTTTTGAAGGTATCACTATTTTAAATAAATTTAAGGACATTAGCATTATAATTTTTCAACTGATTAATTCGTTTTACAGGGCGCCAGTTACTTCGGAAGCGAAGAAAATTTATGCAGTATATTTATCCAATACTTTTAAGTATACTTGCTTTAAAATCAGTATTATTGCCTTTATTTTTAACTGTAGTAACTGTGGTATCTAGTTCTTCGTACATTTTTAGCAAAGTTGCAGTAATTTTGTCCGGATTGGTTTTATTAAAAATAATATTTGCATCTGGAGATAAGGAAAAATCCAAAATTGAAATTGCCCACTTCCCACTTAAAAGGAACACGGAGTGGATTGATAATGATATTTCACGAAATTTATTTCGATTGGGAACTTACCTTGATGATTCGAAAATCAAATCAAATTATCATCAAATTAGTAGTAAGAATCACGGACTATAAAAGTTGGGACATATGTTCCAAAATAATGATCTACGCATCTATCAGGAGAATAATGGTTTCACTTAAGATGGATATATGGATAATTAATAAATAAATGTAATACACTTATGAACTATATTTATTTGCACCTATTATAATTATCATAAAAGCCAAAAATAACCTATGAATTTAGAAATAAATAAATAAATAAATAAATAATTCAAAAACATTATGATTTATGGCCGTCTGATTTTAAACTCATCACAGCGATGAATAGTGCGAAAAAGAATCCTCCCAATCCTGTTGATCCTATTAGCAATGTTAGTCCACCCAACATTACAGGTATTAGCGTAAAAAATTTTAATTTGTATGCTATTAGAAGAGGTAGCATAAATTTCTTGAATTTCCTTTTGACCTTAGATCGTTTTTTGGTATAACTCTTCTCAATGCCGTCTTCGTTACTCGGATCTGCAAAGAATTTTATATGACAAATTAATATACCTAATGGTTAATAACTAATTTGAAATTTTATGTCATAAATAGGTGCAAAGCAATTAAATGCAAAACTTAATTGAAGTTTATGAGTGAAATTTGAAATCTAGTTATATTAATGTTATATTATTGATATTAATTCATAAAATGTTTAAAATTTAATGCATTTTTTAACAAATATTTTTCTTTTCTTTGTAAAATTGGTTATTTGCATGAAAAAAATTAGTGTCGGGTTTTCCCTTATCCATTATAAATTTCGAAGCCGCCTTAAGTAGTTCTAAACTTGCTTTTAAGAACTAAATTTCATTTTTGATGATAAAAAGTCCTGGATTATTAACGAGCGTGTATTTTATTTTACCTATTTATTACCTTATTTATGTACTTATTTTTATTTTACCTCGAAATATTAACTACAGGAAAATTATAAAGTAGAAACATATTTTGTATTAGGTATATTGGGTCCAAAATGACCAAAATGATGATTAAATTTTCTCAAAATGATCTTTTCGGCCATGGTGAGTGCAAAATTCGAATACAAAATTTCCTAATACACCGAAGCGTGAGTTAATACCGTTCATCGAATATAACGATTATTTTGAAATTTGAACTCTACAGAGATAAATAAATACTATTTACACACTAGTTTTACCTTCAAAAAAATAACTCTCAAACAATTCCCCTATTTGTAATGCCGCTTTGTAGAACGAGGTCTTACTTGACTTTGATAAATTTGCCATTGGCATGGCAAGACTTCTCTCCAAACTTTTATCCTTTGCTTTAACATTGACATTCTTTCCACTTTGTAACATTGGGACAGGTTCACTAATGTTTTTAGCAGCACCACTATCCACTTTATAATAAACAGGCATTGAGGAACTCGTTCTTGCAAGACTGTTATAAATTAAAGGGGTTCCTTCAAGTTCGTTATCACTCGCTCGAGCAGGAAACATGATCCAACCGTCCCAATGTTTAGAATTGTGGACTCCATCACTATATCCACAAAACATAGTCAATCCAATAAATAACACTTTCAAAAACAGGTCCGGAGATGTCATAATTTTAATTTCCAACTCCAACAGGAACTGCCTACGACGTGTTTACTTTTCGGCATCAATCATCAACTGATTTCAAAACTTTGTCCGCGATCTTTTAAGAAGTTTCGTTGTACAATGGAATACCAAAGTAAATTTTCGAGGGATTGGCAAGTACATGTAATAGCTATATTTAACGACATCATACGCTACAAAATGGAATACCCATCAGCACGGTTAAAACATTCGAAAACGAGGCGTTTGTTTACGGTTCAGATCATATAAATTTTAGATCATATCAACGCTATGATCCACATTTGTACAGAGGTAAGACAACTATCATCCGACGACAGAAAATTCTATAGTAAGGGGCCCGGGCATATTTTCGCCGGGAAGGTAACTGGCAATTCTGAATAAAGCATGCAATTAGCGTAACACAAATGATAGTTTTATTCGACAACATTATTTAGATGGTATCTTATAGTAAACCGTCTTCAGTTGACCTTCTTATCAAATAAACTGTTAAGTGTGGGTATCTTCTAGAGCTAGTGAACCACAGAGGCGGATGATGAATGCATCTTACAACTTTATGCATAACTGAAAGATGAAAAACATAAACAGCGCTATCTTTTTTCTGTCGGGGAGATATTATGAAGTTTTTTAATCGGGAAGTAATTTTTCTCCAGAAATGGTCACGTTCGCACCTTAGCGGGTTTATTGCGGTTCAGTTCTCGTATTTTGTGAAGGAAGCCAGTAGAACTTCATATTCACCGATGCATGCTGTTTAACTGCTTCAAATTACAATTACATTTTCGAATATATGTATTTATATGGAAAAATTATTGCCATAGCAAATAAATATTATAATCTTGTTTCGTTGAGTGGGTTAATATTTGATACTTGGACAATATGTCTCCTGAAATTGTTTTTATATAAATACATACATATACATAGGTATACATATTTCTAAAGTAAGTATAAGTACTGTATTTTAAAATTTTTTAAACCTAATATTTCGTTATTTTTTCATAAGTAGGTACCTAAAATCACTAAAATAATTTATTGTCCAATAATTTCCGGGAATTGTTAATTTATTTATACACAATTTATAACCAATAAGATATAATATTATACAATAGTATTAAAATGCTCCCATACGAGGAGTGAATCCGCAAATTCCCAAATAAAAAAATTTAAATAATTTTTAATTACGACAATCATTAATTGATTGGAAGGACCTTCCGGCTTGCTGCAACCAATATAATGTGTTTCTATTAACAAGTTGAAGTATGTATTATTTTTAATGTTCTAAATATCGAGAACTAAAATATTTAATTAAATACAATTAAAACTATTTATGCAATAAGATTTAAGAATATGCTGTGCTATTTGTGCCTTTAACACCTCTAATTGCTTCCTAATTAAAATATCAATAATAAGTTGTTTTATAATAGCTGCGTTCGACTGGGCACAGTCTCAGTGAGCCAGCTCACATTAAACCAGCTGTCAAATTGACTGGCTCAGTTGTGGCTCAGTGAGCGCGTCTGGCCCAGAAAAACGGACAGTGAGAAGTGGATTGTCAATTTTCAATTGTGCTGTCAAAATGGTGAGTTGGTAATAAAATAATCGTATGAAATTTTTACTACTCGAAATGTCACTCAACTCCAGTTTTATTCACCTTTAATAAACATATAAAACTCGAAATGTCACTTGCGAAACGAACTGAGCTGAGCAAGTGAGTACAGAATGAAGTGGCTCAGAAAACTCAGTTCTGGCTCAGAAAACACTAGCGACGCCATGCGGAAAAAAGGAGACATTAGGGGCCAGAAAAACGGTCCATCTCAGTGAGCAACTGAGTAACTGAGTTGGCTCACTGAGGCAGTGCCCAGTCGAACGCAGCTATTGTCAGATCAAAGATTCATGACAGTGATTTTTAATCCAATATAATGGTCATAAAATTTGAGGATATTGGTTTTAAATAGGTTGAAGAAAAAATCTGACTAAATAAATCAAGCCGTAATCCTAAAACGTATTTTATTAAATTAGTTTCTATCATCATATAGACGTAATTGTGTTATAAATGTGAAGAGTCAATACGAACGTCCGAACGTTTCAAATTTAACGTACCGCCTTAAAATATGCATTCCACATAGTCAAGCAACATGGTACAATTAGGCGACTTATAAACGCTTTCTATGTTCATCTTTTTGCGCGAGATATAATTTGAATTCGACTTTGAAGAACGTCTTTTATCTTTTCTACATTACGAACATTTTCTGTGAAGTTAACCTAAATCCGCTTGAAATGTTTAATGTACCATGTGCTACCTTAAAATCTTAGTCTTAAGATTATTCATTCGTTGCTTACAACGGAATTGCTTTAAAATGTTTAATAATATTTAAACGCAGTCGATTCGGCAGATTTGCCGATTGTTTGTCTACATTATTTTAATTCAATTCAATTAATTTTAACAAATACTTATCTTATAGTAATACACAATACTTTGCTTTGTGTACGAGTACTATAGTGGAAAGAATTAAAAAGCAAAAAGTTCATATCAGATTTTCGGCCACAAGCCTCCCTTTTGGACTAAGGCAATCTTTACAAAAGTATTTGATAGGTTTTGCTAATTTACCATTGTAAAGGCAGTGTTTATTTGATTTTTAAAACACTATGTTACCTGGTTAAGAAATGGAGTCATTAAGAGTTTATTTTTATCAAAAACATTGCTCGGTTTTCGAAATCCCCGGACTTTAACGTTTTTGGGTAAACTCTCCTTAAATTAACCATTCGACCATCATAGGTGGAATAAAAGTTATGCTAATTTAAATAACTTTAATATAACTGTTTATTAAATTTTTAGTTTAACGATAGGTACCTCAAAGATGTTAATCTATATTTTAAATAAAAGTCGTAATTTTTCAGAAGGATTTTTCAAATTATTTAAATTCAAAGGCTTATTGATGACTAAACTAATATTGCGTAGATCTTCAATTTGGTACGATTAATGTTTCTGAAACTTTGAAACGTCTTTGTGTACTTAGAAAAATAATAATTAGCAAGTTTACGAACAAACAGTATTTATTCGCTTTTTCCAGCTTTTTGTATTTACATACATATTCACTGTCAACATATGGTTGGTATATATCAAATTGACGTTATATGCGAACAGAATCAAACTGTGAATATAAAAAAAAACATTTTGAAGACATCTTACGCGTTTTTTTAACCCACTTCCTTATACTTACTTACACGTGCATTATGCATGAACTCATGACAAGGAAGTCAAAAACCAGTTATTCAAATACCATTGTTTTGATGTAGATTACATATAATTTAAATTTATATATCGTCATCAGTGCTGAAATTCTTGAAAAGGAGTAATATAAATTGTAGTCAAATCGTTGTGAACAGCACAACTTCTTGACTTCTGTGTAAAAGATAGGTAAGCTCAAAGCTAGAAATTTAGAAACATTTTCAATATTCACTTTTGTTTTAGAAATATGAAGATCCAAATTGTATTCGCTTTGTTTTTTGCGCTGGTGACATTGACCTTGGCCCATTACCCAAGACATGGTAACTTTCGGATTGGTGGCCCAAGCCCTGGCTATGTGAGGCCTTATCATACGGATGCCCTTCCTGGCGAAACTGATGAAACGAAATACCTCAGTGACGCCAAACTGAAGAGGCTTATTGAACTTGAAAACTTAAAATTGATTCGGTTACAACAAGAGAGCTTCCAGTCTGTTCCACCTCCAGCTCCTGCTCCAGCTCCTGCTCCAGTTCCTGCTCCAGTTCCTGCTCCAGCTCCTGCTCCAGTTCCTGCAGAACCTGCTCAAGACTATGACTATCCTGGACAATAATAATACATTTATATTTTTTTTAAATTTGAAAATGTATGTTTTTTCTCTAAAATCGTATTTTTCTTTGCAATTAATTAAGTGGGATAGCACTACGGTGGATTACTAATACTATACTCTCTGTCTTTTGGAATGTATATACCATTGTTTATTAATTTAATCAGTTAAATACACACATTACATTACAAAGTGTTCTCATAAATAAGAGTAGTACTGTAGTACTGTACTTACTGTACATATTACTTGACCTGACGAAAAATGTCCGACTTTGTAATCTCCGGAAAAAAACCTATAGAAAAAATGACCTGTATTATATCCTATTACAGAAATTATGGTAACACAAATTCAGTTAACGTGAATAATATACTAAAAAGTAATCTATATATGTACATGCCTACATAAAAAGCAATTGTTGTTTGTCATGAATTGTATAGTCTCCGACCTACTGAGCCGAGTGGGTACGAGGTGGTTTAGGGTTAAAAAGGTTTGAAAAATTTCCGATAGAGGACGCGAAAGAATTTAAAAAAAGGCTTTCTTCAAATAATTCTGTCAATTCAAAAATCGAAATAAGCATCGGGATATTTACATATACGTTGTCTGGGCGAACCCTATTTCTACGGAACTTTACACAGGAGGGACATAGGCTACTTTTTTTAATTGTTTACTATTGTTAAATTTTACGAAATTCTGAGTGCCAGTGATATACATATGTGTTTATCGAGTTACACAAAAAGCATTTATCCGATTGAGATGACATTTTACGGGCATGTTGCGCATAACCTCTTGAGTCACATAGGCGCATGGCTTTGGAAAGAGAAGAAATTCTGAGGGCGAATTGCGCTTAACCTGCAAAGTCATATTTTTTTTTAAAGTTTAGCTTTATTATAGGCATAGTTGTATTTTATATAACAAAATGTAATTTCTGAACATCAGTATTATAATAACTTCATACGAAAAAATTACATAATACCAGTTTGAACATTTCGATTTCTCGATTTTTAAACGAACGTCCCATGAATTTATTCTTATACATAGGTACATATGTAGGTACATATATTCATTTATCGAATCGATGTTAAAAGTTTGTCGTTTAATTGATGTTTAGGAGACGATAAAATAGTCGTAATGTAATGACTGTAATTTTTCCGACCCAGGCCGATAATCAAACGAAACGACTTAATATATTTTGTAATATGAAGGAAATGTTGTCTTGAACTAATTTTAGTACAACTTTTTAGGTCACTTTAATTAAAAGTTAAAATAAATTTGACGAAAATTGTTAATTTCTGCGTTTTAAAAATAAATATATTTTCCAAACATTAAGTACCTACTTCGGTTTAATTTTATACAACAATGCGTACTTGCTATCAACGATAAATTGAGTAAGATATTTCTTTTTGAATTTATTTATATCGTGTACACTTATCCTTATGTTAAAAAACTAACATAAGAAATAGCTCTCTATGAAAACAAAGCTTTACTGACTTATCCATATCAATTGGGAAAAAATAGTTCTACTGCTAAAGTCAATGAGCTAAAGTAAAACTAGACAGTTTTGATCGAACGAAAAGACAGTTTAACGTAGGACTTTAGGTACAAAAGTCTTAAGATTTTGTTTTTGTTTTTCGCGGGATACTCTTGACATCATTTCCATTTGGTTAACCCTGACATGACATCAATAATTGTCGTATGCAGTGATGTTCTATACAAAATCTATTGACGCACGCTAAGCGTATTTGTTCAATTTTCAAACAGATAAAATAAACAAAATTCAACATACGAATGACAAAGGTTTATAGGCCTTTTTATTGATTTCTCTGTATTGACATATTTTGAACCTTAATTCAAGGTCAAACAAGCAAATTGAAGTTGTTTAAATACTATTGTTGTTACTTTTGTATAGAAAATAAAGTTATTGACTGTAACAATCAGACGATAGAAGCCGGAATTATATAAAGAGAAGAAAAATATCACTGAAGCAGTTAATCTTTATTAAGAATTCGTACTTATTGTAAGTTCTAAATTTCAAAATTTTGTCAATTTCAAATTATAATACATACTAATAATTTTCAGAAAAATGAGGTTCCAGCAAACATTCATTGTGTTAGTCGTGTTGATGGTGACATTGACATTAGCGCATCATCCAAAATATTTGTTCCTGATGAATAATCCTAAACTATCACTGACAAGTGATGCACTTCCTGGGGAAAGTGATAAAACTAAAAACCTCAGTGACAAACAGGTGAACAGACTTATTGGGCTTGAGAATTTAAACTTGATTAGTTTACAAGAAGAGTACCTAAAATTACAAATAGAGGAATTAAAAAAAAAGAATGAAAAAACGATTCTCTCTCCTGTATTGCCTGCTGGTCCTGCTTCTCAACTTTCCGTTTCTACTTCCACTATTCACAGAAAGTGAAAGTAGTTAAACACTTTTATAATACATAGTTCTTTAGTGGGAACCTGAACTATATTTTGTTATACTTTCGAAAAATAAAAATATACTAAAATAAAAAGTGAACTGTTTTCAACTCTTTCTTAAATGTGTTTCTCAGAACCACGATAAGTACAAAAATATTTCATATTCCACTTACATTCTACTTTTATTTGGCATTGCCGGAAAGACAAAAACATAAATTTATTCATCATGCCTTCGTGCATCTAATCTAATTATAAAACAATAACTTTCTTAATTTTTTAAAAGATCGATTAGCAGTAGCATTCATCGCAAACTAGGAAAATCTCTATATATATCAAATTAATAGACTCAAAAACGTATCGCAATAGAATTGTTATGATTTTTATGCTGAATATGCACAAAATTAAGAGAAATAATGAAACTGTCTCTGAATAGCGTTCTAATTGCGATGTTAATACTTATTCCACGAATTATTTATATCCTGCTGGCCAATGAAAATTATTTCCCTTCATTTTCTTAAAGATCTGGTGATAATTTATAAGAAAGCCATCATAGATGTATAATAGTCAAAGCGAATTGCACAGAACGTTAGCGTTAATTATACTTATAGTAAAATTTAGTCACGCATTTTAAAAAGAAATGTGAGAAAGGGAGAAATTGATCGACAGCATCAAAACTGAGTCAGACTGTTTTCTAAATCATGAATAGCTTTTAGTTTTAGCAATATATTAAGAGAAAACATGTGCATAAAAACTGACGACACTATTATAAAAAGATCAATAAAAATAAGATTTTGATTGAAAACAACAAATTTAATTTAGAGAACGGTTTATACTATCGGGGGCAAATATACCGCACACGCGGCAGAAGGAGTTAATTAGAAATTTCACTTGTACTATAAAAAATAACTCATCTTAAACTGAAGTCTGGACTCTTATAGAAAAAACCTGGAAATTTAGAAATTTAAAATCTTTAATCCGGCTTCATAAAAGAAGCAAATAATTTAAAATATTTTCTTGTTATTATTACTAGTTTTAGTAAACTGTTTCTAAGAGAAATTCCACTGAAATTTTGAATTTTAATAAACATTCGATTTATGGCCGCAACAGTTTTATTGAACTTTAGGGCCAAAATACAGCTTTTTGTAATTGCAATGTTGGTAACATTCTAGAAGCTGTTTTATGGCTAGCAATATTTACGGAAATTTCCTAAGAGATTGCGCAATTTTTTTCGGGTCTTCACCTCATTTCGTATTCAATCAAGATCGATCCTTTTGTAAAGGTGAGACTTAAGATATATCTATGTATGTATGTACATACCTACATATGTAATGTATAATGCATAATTATCGCTGCCCGATTTCATGAATTAATTTAATTTAATGAATTCTCTGTAATAGTATGTATATGTAAGTAAATTTTTAGTAAAATCTACCAGTCTTTAAATTTTATAAATTTTCGTAGATTTCAGATAAACTTTTCTGGGAAAAAAAACGAAAGTTTTCTTGTTTTTCTAGTTATATTTCCGAAAAAACTTCTGAACTAAAATAGAAATGGAGGAAATTATTACAATATAATTCTAGTGATTCGGTTTTCATAGAGTTTGAATAGCATATTTAGGAAACCGATTCTAGTTGATATACATAGGTAGGTTAGAAATAATTTCGATTATACCTACTCAATAAAAATCTTGTTCGAGTGACTCTATCTGCTGAAGTTTGTAAGCTTATAAAAAATATTTGTGTTTGTGAAAGAAAACAATACATAATTCATTCAATAATTTAAGTTTTATTACAAAAATAAATAAGGTACATAAATAAACTAAACTACCGAACAAATTCGCTTGCTGATAACATAAAAGCAATGGAGAGACTAGCTCTCTTCGTACGAAGTGCTGCACAAAACTACCTGGCAGGTAACTAGCAAATATTGAAGTAAATAGTTTTCGCACTTATGAAATTATGTACAAAAGAGAAGGTGGTAGAGCAAGAGTGTGGCAAAGTCGAGGATACTAATCCAAATTAAGTTTTCTTAAGCTATTGTCCTTTGCTGTAACCGCTGTAGGCGAGGTCCTGGGCAGCGTCAAGTGACCTTCGATCCCAGCCGCCAGGACTGCCGCCAGAGGACCAGCCCCCGGAGCCGCCGCCTGACCATCCGCCGCTGCCGCCCGAGGACCAACCGCCGCCACCGCCGCCGCTGCCGCCGCGGCCCGAGAGGATCTTCTTTAATCCGATAATCGCGGCCAGGAGGAGCGCGATCTTTGAGACGATGAGCGCCTTTCCCGCAAGGACGTAGAGCGCTGCGATCGCAACGGGGATGAGGCCAACCAGTTTCATAGCCATGCCCATCATCATCATGCCCATCATTTTCTTCATTTTACCGCGACCTAAAGTCATTTGTAAGTCAGTGATATTCTTAAGAATGTCCTTGAAAACAACTACCTTCTTCAAGTCCTCGTCCAATTTCGTCGGAGGTCAGTCTGGGGAAGTTGATCTGGAGGGTGTGTCCGTTGAAGAACTTCGCGACCCGGTCAATTAGCATGCTGGTGAGGGTTGAGTCCCTGTCCTCGATTCCTCGCGGCAGGCTGCTCTCCAGTTCGTTTTCGCTGAGGGCTCGTTCAGCTGGGGAGTCTGACACCCGCATAACCTTAATCCCTTCGGTGACACTAATCGTTTCGATCGCCGAAATTTTATCCAAAAACGAAACCGCCTTCTTTTTTATGCATGCGGAAAAACCGCCCTCCGCCCGCGCACACTCATCGTACACTCGAAGTATAGGCTTTAGTTCGGGGGTGGTGTAATCCTCGGTTGCGCAACATAGTCGCAGCGATAGAATCACTAGCAGAGCACTAGATATTTTGAGCACCATGTTTTTTTTTTGTTTTCTATTTTTTATTTATTCGATTAATCCGCTCTAATGTGTTTTAGCCGAAATATTCGGAACCGTTCTTCCGCGAATGCCACCCGTCTGGTTGCTGGTGGATGGGATCGTTTCACGACACTGCCTCAAGATAACTGATGTTCGATGATATCAAACGTCATTCTTTTATATAGCCCGTTGGATAAACTAAGCATCAACGGGAATTTTCGCTACCGCGGCTCATATGTGTGCGCATCACTGGCGGTGAGAGATGATCCATCCCCGCGCGTCGACAGGTGATCAGAAAACACCACAAATAAAACACTTCGGAAGGCCGGCGCAGAACCACTGCGGCATTGGATTTGGCGATTTGACGGGGGCCTCCTCGCAAACTCCCCAAATAAAGAAAGCTCGTTATATGAGGTAGCGACCATACGACGGTTTCGGGTTTTGCTAGTCAAGATTCGCGAGTCTAGTGCCATCGTCCATTCCGCTAGCTTGCGGCTGGAATTGAGCTAAGCCAGAGGTCACAATTTCGATTTCTACCAACCAGAAGAAAAGTAGCGGGAACCGGGTTCTCACTCCACTTGAAGAAGTTCCCATTTCCCATACCCATGCCCAATCCACCACCGAAGATGTTCTGCAAGTCGAGGTCGCCCCGATGGTGTTCCTTACGCCGGTTCTTTGTCTTCTCGCACACTCCTTCGGGTCGGAGCGGTGTCGGAAATATCTAGCACCGAATAACATAAACAACGTGTGCCCGGAGAAAAGCCATTATCATATCTTAAGTTGGTTTCGTTCAAGACGCTCTGCTTGGCGGAAGAAAGGCCATCGAGCGAGCAACCGCAACAAAACTAGCAACAATAAAAGGCAAAAGCAAAACTTGCAGAGAGCTCCCCAAGATGGTTTTGTCCCGGTTTCAGCATGACCTTTCTTTATGTTAATGACTAACAGCAAGATGCGATCACACCGCCGAAGAAATTAGTTAATACTCTTTCTGGATTCCTCGACAGTGAACTAATCAAGGCCTCCGGGGAAAAGCGGGTACCGAGTAAAAATTTACAATTTTCTATCTCTACGGAAAATGGCTAAGTAGCACTTGCATACCATTCTACAGCCAAATCACTGTCTTGCACTATCGCAATTGTAAAACAACGCATTTTTCACATTTTCATCCTCAACGCGCTTCTCACTTATTCGCCTATTCGAAGAAAGTTCCTCCAAATCATTTGGTCATTGGCCCAATCATAAAATCATCATTTGGTTAGAAGATGCTCATTCCGCGGGTATAGATATGTATATAGATACGCATAGAAAAAAAAACGTTTTTTTTTCTCAAACTATTCAAATTTATCGCCCATTGGCTCTATCCGCTTTAAGATTTACATTAACAGCTGGAGAAATTTGTGAGTCGAATGAAATCGAACGCTTTCAAACCGCAAGTCAAAAGCAATTGACAACGGACAACTGAGGTTTAAGCTGCGTCCGAATTAATCCGTCGTTAGACCAACTCCGCTCAACTTCACCTTTTCTAATTGCTCACTGAACCCGCTCATAATTTGCTGTGAAATTTGTAAGGGAAAAATTCGCAGTTTTGGCACTCTGTAAATATCTATGACTCTTTTCAGGCCATTTGCGCTATGGCTAAGAACATACATACCTAAAATATGATTTATACCTCTCTTTGGTATTTGACCTCATTAGGAACACTTATGTGCTCCCTCTTTAGGTATTTGCCACTATTGACAGCATTATTATCTTGAAGCTCCATCGAAAATTTCTGATTTCCGTCAGCGATACAAGAATTGATCGATACAGTGACTCTCCCACCATTCTTCCATCTTTGCCTGAATTGGCGATGAATTTCTGAGCGAAATTGCAATAGACTTGGTTTTTATTCAATTCTTTTATTTGGAAGTTTGGTAGAAAATTCAATATTTATACAAATACTATGGGGTCTGAGATTCACTTCACGTTTAAATATATTTCCACCTAACTTCCACTGTGAAAGCATCTATTACGAGATTCACGTAAAACATGAATCAGATTTGAAAAATCCTATTCTGATGATCCGATTGACGTGAAAATTCTGATGTTCGTTTAGTGTGAATGTTTTACATGAGAATATTTTCGATATACCGTGAATTATTCATTCACTTCACTTTTTTAACTGAAAGAATTTTTTGTGAGGTATACCTGTGAAGCATTAGGATGCAAAATAGGACGAAAAAAATATCTATTATACTTACCTATTCTGTGAAACCGAATGAAACATTTTTATTCTATTAACGTGAACCTCGGAATAGATGCATTCACATGAAGTGGAATTTAATATATTTACACGTGAAGTAAATCTCAGAATAGTTCCCAATATTAATTAAGTTGGACACAAATCCAGATATGCAAAATTATGCAATTGCTGTTACTAAACTTAACAATACCTGAGAGAGAGGAACATCTTTGAATTTGCAATAATGTAATAAAATTATAAATAAATATGACAAGTCGGTTAGACAAGAACAATCGTGCAAAATTTACAATTTAATTAATTGCTTTCATCAATACCTGCTTATATTACAAAAATAATTGTACGGAGCGATCAGAAATCAAAAATGAAACATAATTCGAGTAAACAAATTAAAAATTGCCATTAACATGACACTAATTTGTTCTACTATATTAAGAGCTTTATTAGCAACAAAACTAATGTAAAAATGCAATAATTATTTTTATTACTATAGATTTCCACAGAGTTTCTACTATCCAATTTAATGAAAAATGTTCTGCTTTTCCCTTTCTTACTTCGTTAAACAAATAATAGAGAATATCTGACCAAATTGGTTTCCCTCGAAAAGTAAGAGTTATTATTGCAAAGATTTGGTTTAGTAATAAGAGCTGCGGATATATTAATTTAAATTAGCTTTTAATAAAATAAAGTCTCCAAATGGTAAAACACGATAATAAATTATTTTATAATTACTTTAAAATAAAAAATCCAATAATTCAACAAGTTCTTGCCCTAATCAAATACTTTTTTTATGAATTAAAAAATCTTATTAAGTCTTAGCAATTTTTACATCAATTTAAAATACGATATTGTTTAATTTAAATATATTAACGTTCTTTTAGACTTCTAATATGTACGAGTATATGTAGAATTTACTAGACATTTTAGAGAGAAATGAAAAATTTCTAAATAATGATACCTAAACCGGAGACTAATTAAGTTCAACGACTTTAAAATCATCTTTTAGAGTTTAGAGAATGAAGTAAAAAGAGCATCAAAAAATGAAATATTTAAATTAATCTCGAATATGAAAACCAGTGTGCAGAATTACAACTTTTCAAACAGAACACGTTTAGCAGCTAAATAAAATGAAAGCTTCTAAACATAAAAGTGGTATCTCGAATTTCAATGATATCTCTAATCTGTATAAATTAGTAAAAACGACTTACCTAACACTGTGTCGCTTCTGCAAATGAAAGTGAAACTTTCTTGTAAACATTGGCGCATAATTAAAACTCTCAGCGAATTCTCAAGTTAATTTTAAGATGATTTGAAGTTTTGGCATGGAAAGTTTTATTCATAATAATAAGTCTGGCATTGTAATTCTTCGTGCTGATGTCACAAATTAATTCAATGAAGTTTTATATTCTCCATAATGAAACTATATTCAGCTATTTCTTGCTGCTTTTGTAGAAATTGTTGTGGAACTACTTTATTAAAAAAACAATTTTTTTTATGCAGAGAAGATTTACAACTTTCACAGAATTTTTAGGTGGCGTCTATGGCATTGTTTATTCATCTAACATAAAAACTGTGCTATTTGAAAAGAAGTGAAAATTGAAAACAAAAAACTTTATGTGTTTTGCTTCGAGAATTTTAAGTTTATTTTAGTTTTGCGAGTTGGAGGTTACTTAAGACAGAATATAGTGGAACATTTTACCGAGACAGTAGTACTTGCTTTGTTTCTGATATTTTATAACTTTAAATAAAAGATACAAGTAAGAATTCTGTTTATTATTTTAAAATTACTCCTAACTTTTCCTAAGTAGTTAAAAGTATTTGGTTGTTTATACAAATATAAATATTTTAAAATTTATATAAAATTCTATTTAGTTAAATCATCTAATAAGTCACACTTGTCTGGAGTTGAATAATTCAACCAAACGAGCATACCTAATATTGATAAATCAGGTGTAAAAATGTTGTCTATGATTTAATCCCCGCCTAGCGACCTGGAGGTCTGGAGATCAAAGTAAGCAACTTTTTTGTGCACGAAGATACCAGTAACTACAAAAGTCGTGAACTTTAGCTCACGAAAAAGCGTTAATCTTCTGAAATCAATAATCAATTCGAAAGGCCAATTAAGGCGTGTAAACACTCAGCAGAAGCTTCTCTTTAAGACCATTCAATGAATTTTTGCTTCACATTCGAACGTGAACCGTCTTAAGACTTTCACTAGCACGACTACGAGTAAGATTTGAAATGAATGAACCACATGAAACGACCGTGACAATGATGGACCTTAGGTGCGGTCAAAGGCGGTGTTCGGCGCGGGGAGTGCGCGTCGGCGGAGGGCATTCGGCACCATCCAAAGGCATCTTCATCAATGCATGCTATCTTCTTGGCTGGTTTCTCTCTGTAAATTCTTGCATGTCATTACTTTTTTTCCGGTAATTTTGATGATGACCAAACGTGCGCATCCACACGTACTAACATACGATTTCCAGCCACTGATTTTGTTTGGATGACGAGTGATCAAGGAGCAAACTCTTGAAACTAGCGTCTTCCTGCACTTGGCTATTCAAAAAGTGATATTCTGCACTTGCGACAGGTGTGGGAATGAAGTTAGTAGGTAAACAACAATTGAGTGTGAAGAATAGAGCAATTATGCTCATGCTGCCACGAATGCTTTTGAGTGTTTTGCAGTTATCTCGTTCAATGGAAATGATTTAATTACTCTTGTTTTGAGGGCAAAATCTTTCGAGCAAAGTGGAGTAGAAATAAGGATGATACTCGAGTGGAGAGTAGTCATAAAGATGCAGAGCAGTTTACAAGCATTTTGGCCATTGTTATTAAGAAAATGACAGAAATCGGGAAGATGAATGAATGTTACGTGGTTAGAAAACAATACCTACTCCTTTTTTTAATGCATGTAGGTAAAAGATAAAATTCACAACTAAAGCCCTTCCGATTGACTATGTTTATAATTTTTAGACATTTTGTATTCCACAACATTTATGAAACTACAAATAGACTTTTAAAAATTTAATTCCGGAATTTTTGTTTAAAATAGTTTGCTAATTTTTAACACAATTAACTCTTTCCGGCACAGATTTTTTTCACCTTTAATTTCTGATCTACATGGTACAGTATTTAAATCCAAATAAGCAAGATATTTTTAATTTCGAGCAACGGGGGGTGAATAATGAACTAGTTGAGGTCACCGCTGTGAAAATAAATACTCAAAGTTAGGCAATTTACAAAACCAGCAACACGTAAACTATAATTTAAAAAATGCAATTTTGCGCTTTCTATAATATAAAACAACATAATTAATAAAATTGTACTTAGCAACGTAAAAATTAACTTTCTACAATAACAAACTTTGAAAATATAGCCACTGAAAAAAAGCGTTAACGCTTGTTAAAATTACTTGTGGGTCGTGTGGATCGCAACAACTTTTAAAAGACCACATTTCATTTACTATTATTTCAAACACATATGTATGTATACCTAATATAATATATACCTATACTAAATTTAATAGAATTCTACAAATACCTTAATCTGATATTCTGATATCTGATATTTGCGACTTTTTATTATCACTGTTGTTAAACTTTATAGTCGAGAGTGCAAATATTATTAATTTTATTTCATTTATAATATACCATATGAGTTAATTTACAAATTTCTGATATTTTTATATATTTTGAAACTAAAATTCACAGTCGTCGTCGTCCAATATTCAAAGCGGAAGTTTTAGGCCAAAGCCCAAAATCGGAATCAGAAGTTCTTTAAGATAGCCTGTCGCCTAAGATTAAAATTTTTATAAACGATAGTCGGTTTTGAGCATTACGCTCTGGAGATTATATTCATATTATATGAATTTGGGGTTCCCAACAAGACATTTTTGCTTATACCATATGTACATATATGTAGGTGCATACATATATCAACAGTATCAATTGTTTCTGTAAGATGAAAACAAAAGTAGGATGTGGCTTATTGTGACACAGTTATTAGCTTAATCTTACTAACAATGGGCCAAGAAAGTGGATCGAATCAAACAAACATGAGTGTATTATGATGGATATGGAATTTAAATAAAGCTGCATGGTGAGGCTATTTGAAGTAATTGGTTACTGTCCCTTTTCCTTTTCCTTTTCCTTTATAATTTTGGTAAAAAGTCCGGAGGCAAAGAAGGGTCCGGATTTTCTTTAACTGAAATAAGGTTGTTGAGGCATAGTTTTGTAAACAAATATATTGTATGCCTTTTTGTTTTCAAGCAGTATGTGAGGGTTTGGATAATCTCATTGGGTGCTGTCTTTCCCTCGGGTTGATGGAAATGAAAAATTTTATATCTCTGTAAATTTATGACATGTATCTACATATATTCTGAAAAAAGTTTAGTTAATGGTAGAAATATGTACACGGGAAAAATGAGCTTCGCTTTCACCATTGTAAATTATTTATCGTACAATTTTCATTGTTTTCATAATTGGAACTTCTTGGAGAATGTTTCTTTATAAATGGGTATGAGAAGTTTTTGTATGTATTCTTTAACAGCATATTACATGTCAGGGAAGAGAAAAAGATGCAAGCGCACATGACTTTCCAAACATTTTATCTTGAAGGAGCCTTTTACAGTAAAATAGTGCAGATCTCCATACATTGCATCGAAGCGCTCATCTCCATCCAACTCATCTGCCTAAAGAAAATAATTTTCTTGCACCGAGGAGAAATTGCACGAGCGCCTTATTTAACTTGTCCATTGCCATTTTTAAGAATTATACTATTAATTCCCGCGAGCTAAGTTTTGCCTTTGTTAATCGAGCAAGTGGAAGAAGAATCGTGAATCTCCTAAAGGCGCGTCTTGAAGCAGTTCTCTTTCGGGAAAGTGAAAATAATTTGTCCTCAACTGTGGCCCGTTTATAAATGGCCTTAGTTGGAGTGAAGATGTTTACGTTCCGGCTAAGGATTACCCGCCCATTTGACCCAGTGGAAGTGGAAAAACAGCGGATTCAATGGGAATATTCGCACGATAATTGAAAAGAATTTTTTCCTTTTGACTTTGGTGCTGCTGATGATAAAAGATTAACACTTTCCTTTGCCATGTCCCACGCTTAACCTGCAGGGAAATTCCGGGGGTATTTCTTCCACAGCTTCTATGCTTTGTTTGGCTGCCAGTAAACGAATAGATTTGAACTTGCAACCTTAGAAACTAGAGAAAGTTAACTATTAATTTTTCCTCGTTTTCTCGTGTCACTCTTTTCGATCAGATGGCATAAACGAAAATAATAATTCATTCGGTGTGGGAAAATGACCGACGAAATAATTGCGAAAACTTTTGAAAATTAGCCTGTTTTGTTGGACACTAAATATTGCTGATTACCCAAACGACAATGACGAGAACATAGAGAAAACGTCTCATTATATTTACTTATATTTAAAAAACTTTATATGATGAATAGAATAGAATATGACATATTTATATTTCAAAGATGATATAGGTATACAGATATTTATGTATGTATGTAAGTGGCATTATCTATACATATAATAAAACAGTAGAACCCGCGTGTCTATACATTGAATATATTTACCAAATATTGAGAGAGAGAGCGATAAAAAAGGTTCTCCCCTTACAAAAAAAAAAAAAGATTTTTAAAATTTTTGTCTGTCTGTCTGTTCACGCTAATCTCCGAAGCTACTGAAGGGATTTTCAGAAGAGAAATATTTTTCGTTTCAATAGATATTTGTTCCGTATTTTAAGAATTTGTGCTTTTTTGTTTATAAACTTAGGTATCCTTGGACGTTAAGATGAAAAATTGCTAAATATTTAAATGACCACAAATCGTGCTCAAAACCTCAAACCTAAACCAAGCTAAATATACCAAAGATCGAGAGGTTTTTAATATCTTACTTCTGACTATTCGTTTAGTGCAGTATACAGGGAGTTAATCGTTTTTGCTAAGCAACCACTTTTACTTTGGAGCGTAATTAATTATCACAAAAGCCGCACTTTTTACCAACTTAAGCATTACGCTCATGAAGATATGAACCATCGCTGATATTCTTAGTATTAAGGCAATGCTGCGATTGCTGCGGTTCGTGTGTTTTAGTTAAATATGTAGGTACCTTACCGCGGCGAAATAAAGTTGATGTAATTGCGCGCCTCAGATCGACAGTAATTTCGCACGCGATTGTCTGCCTCGAATCTAAACTGGTACCTAGAGAGGATAGTAGGAATGGTTCGGTAATTAAGTGGGTATTGGAAGAAAATGGCGATTAGATGAGGCCCCAAGACCCGATTAATATATGTGTTGTATCAAAATATCTGTGCCAGAAATTTTATGCACATATTTCTAAAGATGCACTCCACGCTCTGAAACGCTGCCAGACTGTGCCAAGCCGAGAAAGCGCGTTAAATTCTGGTGCATCGCAGAACAAACAACACTCGTATAAAACGTTTTGGAACGACCACACAGTGGTACTGTTGTTGGTTTGAAGTCTAACATCTTTCACCAAGGATGAAGATCCTTCTAGCTTTAGTGTTCATAGTCGAGTTGGCGTGTGCGAAGGACTTCCCAGGACTTTTCACCGACAGCAGTGTGGTGCGAATTTTGAGCCGTGTATACGAACAATGCGATACTAGCAATGATATTATAAAGTGCTTAAAAGTGCAAGGTGCAAAATTGGCAGGTCGTGCCCTTAAAGTGCAAAATATCAAAATCATCGATGGCATTTCGATAACTAAAAATCCGGACTCTAAAAACACCCAAAGATCGGGATTTGATACTTATTTAAACAACAATGACCTGGACAAATTGTCCTCGAAAAGTTTGGATAGTGTTCTGTACGGAAGACTGCTGAAGCTTGTTGAAAGCCACCAACTCCAAGTGAACATACCAAAACTTTTGTCGTTTGGGCAACAGCAAAGTAAACAATTCTTCGAGGGCCGGGGCAAGAAGAAAGATGATAAGAAATTTCTAGGCCCATTTATAGCCGCTGTAATGCTGAAAGCTGGAATTTTAAAAATGGCTTATCACTCAATAGCCATTGTTGCAGGGAAGGCTTTGATTGTTGGAAAAATCGCACTCATAATCAGCGCTATCATTGGATTGAAGAAACTCGTATCTTCGGAAGGACATGAGAAGACGACATACGAAATTGTAAAGCATCCGCACTACCAGCAAAGCCACACATACTCCTCCAGTCACGGGGAATATGAAGGAGGTCACGAAGGAGGCAGCTCTTACCACCGAAGCATCGGAGAAGAAGAAATGATGATGCAGGACAAAGCCTACAGAGCCCACATTCCACGGTCCTAACAGCCACAAGAAAGACAACCCACCTAGGAAAATAACCTAAACATTACCAAAGTTGTGAAGATACTCACTATAGGCGCCAATACAAAGTGTAGGGAAGGATGTAATTTCAGTATTTTAATGATAATGATATTTAATTTATTAATAACAAAACAAATGTTTGAATTGATGGAATAAATATAAATGTTAAGGAAAAGGAAATTAGTTATTTATTCTACTCGGCTCGTATTCCTCGTCAATAGGAGCAGGTCTGTAAATACTTCGCTGCCAACCGCCAGTTGTTCCACTAGAACTTCCTCCCGCATCCGAGTAGATGATGTGATCTTTGGAGGATGGAGCAGAAGATTTTTTGAAAGAACTCTGGAAAATAAAATTTATATTTCGCTATTAATAATAAAATAATTAAAAATTGAAATAAAGTGTTGCTGGGCTATAGACTAATAAAGTTTCAAAACATACAAAATTCTATACTATTTCTAGGGAACCCTAAATCGACAAAAAGAATTTTTTTAGTTCTGTAGGTAGGTACCTACTTCCTTTCCTACTGGCTCCTATTATATTTTAAAAATATTCTGCGTTAAAGATTTTAAAGAAGGGTTTTGATAGATGTATGTAATTACTTATTTTTTGGTATACATATATTATCACTGTTAATGTATAAAATAAAATATTAAATTAATAGATACAAAAGATACTACAACTTTTATATGTAAATGTTGCTTCACTTCAAGATTCATTTGTTTTAATTTATATTATATAAAAACCAAACAATAAGTTTTTATTAAATAAATAGCTTATCTTACGTTTATTGTCCTCAATATTACTCAAACCTTAATTTTCAATGAATTAAATTAATAACTCATGAGTTAAATTAATGAGTTATAAAATGAACGTACACATATATGAATATGTATATCACGTTAAAGAGTAGTTTTAGAACACCAATATTCTTCTTTGTTCATTAAATAAAAAAAAAAGTTACGATATTCTGAAAAACTCAATTCCAATTTAGTCAATTATACCATTAAATGCATATTGCGATTTTATTTATTTTTAATGATTTTTAAAGTTTGGCCATTAAGAACAATTGATAAAATTGTTTTAAAATATGTAGCTAAAAGGTCTATTGTATACTTGAATTGTGTTGTGATCTATTGTATTTTGAACATCCACTTACAAAAATTATCTGTCTTCAATAAATTAGAAGAAGGTTTGAGTGAAAAGGGTGAACATAAATAAGAAAGCACAAAAGCAGCTTCTCAGACGGTTTAAATATGGCAAAGGTACTCTAATGTTATCATTTTATCACTTCCAAACTTTCAAGATACATTAATATTTATTAGAGTTTAGAATGAACTGAAGGTAAAGTTCTATGGTTCTGACAATAAGTCAAACTTAAAAATGTTGGTTCTCTGCTCAATTACGGAAAGTGGGCCCACCCCGCAGCTAACTTTGATAGGGCCTAGAGAAAGTAAGTAAAATAAATATTTAAAGAAATATCGGAGAAGTTTTTATACCACAAAACATAGGACTTGACTCTTTCAAAAAGTTATACGATACACTCACCAAAATTGACAAAATTAATGCAACTTTCGATAATAGCAAAGCAGTTCCTGCAATCATCGCAATCTTCCCCATCATGATCTGAGCAAGAACTCCAGCTAGTCCCAAAGCTCCCATCATGGCAATTCCTCCTTTACCGCCCTTGTCCTTTTTCCGACCTTATAGAGAGACCAAATTATATCCAGATAATCGCCCAATCTGCATGTATTATTCCTTTTTACCTTCTCCAGACGATGCTGTCCCAACTTTTACACGCAGAGCCCTTGATTCAATTAAATCCTTAACCCGGCCTACGATTGCTATATTTAAGTTATTTGAATCCAGTGAATTGCTCTCGGGGCTCCAATCAAGAACTTTTTCAGCTACGACTGAATCACTTAAGTGCCACGTCCTATTGTCACTAATTGCCCGATCCAAGACGTCTAGGGCACGTCTCTTGAAACAGAGACTTATGTTTGTCTCCGAGAAGCACTGCACAATAACATCAGGAATATATTGATTATGGGAACGTGCCGAACTCGTCACGTTCATGTCCGGGATTTTCGTATTCACAACAAAACCGGAAAGGATATTAACATTTGTCATAAGAGCAATCACTTTAAACAGGATACCAGCTTCCATCTTCCAAATAGTAACCGTTTACCATAAAAGACCCCAAGTTAACCGAAACAGAACTCACGCTATACTGCCAAAATTGATATGCATTTAGGTTTTTATATCGAGCAGTTTCCAGCATTCAAACGTAATTGTTGTGTATTTTTTTGTTAAGACTTTACCTAAGTCGTTTGATCGTCTTCTCATTTGTAATATCTCGATAGTACCGATGCGTACGGATTTTCATATCAAAAAGAAGCCATCGGGCGGAAAATGGCTTTGGTTTCAAGACGTCTTAGAAACATAACAGTTTTTGTTCTAGATAAGAATATTTAGGTTACGCATGCCGTAAAAGTGGATGTCTACTTGTCTTCCTCCCTTCAGTGATTTTACCTCACAGAAATATTTCTTTGACCGACTTTCTAGTCAAGTCAATATAAAAGTTTAACTTTTATCTATTCTAATGTAAACTAAATTATTAACAACTTTTAGAGACATTGTTTTATATACTAAGATACAATTTTAATTAATATTGTTAAAAAACCGTTGTTACGCACAGCTGATTATAAACAGAAGGCTTTTAGAACATTATCACATTTTCGGTAACGAAACTTATCAATAAATATTTGCTAATCTTTGTAGTCAATGTTAAGGTTTTTGTCTTATTTTACTTCACTGAGAAGAAATTGGGTGGTTTCTAGAATTAAAGTAAAAACAAACTGGCATAGTTGCAAAAATAATTACTTACATATTCTGTATAATAAGTATTTTGTTGGAATACCTACTTTAGAATAGTTTGTCTTACTATGACGAAAGTAAAACTAAAAATAGCACATGTAATACTAGCTTTCTTAGTGATACCCCTAGTTATAAAAATGTACTCACAAGATCTTACTATTTTTCTCATTGTTGAGTCCTTTTGTAATGTAGAAAATACTTTTAAAACTGCAAATTCAACTATTCTTTTTCTTCTTAGCGTCCACATTATTCTTATTTATTCCATATCAGGAATGTGCTAAGCTACTTTTCAATGAACCAATAAATTTTCCTTTAAGTCAGCACGATGCAAGGTGCAAATTAAAACGATGTTTTCGAAATATTCAAATTCTATAGTATTTTGTCTTCATCGTATTTGCACACTTTTAGTTAATTACGGAATTCAGTAGGCTGGTTCCCCTACAATATTTTTCTATTTTTTTCCAAAACGATGTGTAAGCAATATCTCTGCAGCATTTATGCTGTAACAAGCAGTCCAACAGCGAAACAGTGCCATTAACTTGACTGATTATGTGGCGGCGTCAACAGAGTGACTGATTGACTAGAATGAACGGGCTAAAGTGTTAATAATTTATATTGTCATCATATGTACAATCTCAAACTGCTGACAAATGCAGGAAAAACAGGCGGTGTTTTCAGTCGAGAGCATGGTTAAAATTCCTTTTTGGATAGACACAGGACGAAGTCCGAATATTGTAATCACCACTAACGAGTTCTCTAATTTGTTGCCTGTATTTGATTAATGTGTCAAATTAATAGCTTGGTATTACAATCATTGTTACCATAAAAATTATCTTAAATAATAATATACTTACTTAGTTTAAAAAACTAAAAAAACATGCTTTAATTAATGACGCAGCACAAAAATAAAAAATTGGAGCCCACATAGCGTATCGTATTCGACTCGTCAAACCTTTTTATTTGATACCCAGAAAAAGTAATACACTATCCTGGAGGCGTATATCCTGAATCGGAAATTATGAATTAAATAGCAAATAATGTTATTATGATTTTTCTATTATAGAAGATCAAATGAAGTAACAAATAATTATTATTTCAAAAAAAGAAAACAAAGAGGGAATTAGATCTCAAAACACTCGAGTTCAATTCCCTATGCCTAAACAATCTATCTATGGATATAGAATAACAAACCCATGGAAACGTATTAGAAAAACAGTTCTTCTAAGCAGCATTTTTATTAAAAAGAAATAATATCACAAAATACGATAGAAGATGCGATTTTTCTTCTTACAAATTGGATTCCTATACTACCCCTATGCAAAATAGTTCGCCCACCCACTTTTCGAATAAGTATGTACTGGTAAAAAATTTAAATTTTTTTTAAACATTAGAATGTACATATGTTATATTTACTTTAAAGCTGAGTATAAAGTTCTGTTCATCATTATCTCGAAAAAGGCAAATGATTTTGATTTTAAAAAGTACTCTTCCAAGGAGATGGTGGGCGAACTATTCTGCATAAGGGTAGTAGAAACATTTCGAATAAAATTTTCAAACCGTTTTCCAAGCAAAATTTCTATAGCTCGGTAGATTATCTGCTCTGCCGTCATCGATTTGCTCCTCCTTATCCTTATTACTTAACTTAAAATTGTTGCTGTGCAATAACACGTTTTTCTCGAAATCATAAAACTTGTCAGGAACTGGTGTTGTGGATTCAGTGTAACCTCTCGGCTTGTTAAAGTTGTAATTACGTTCCGCTCTATAGTAGCCAGTCCCAGCATCATGGTGATGCACGGGTTCACCAAAACTGCCGAGAAATCCAGTCCCTGGTCGGAAATGATGCCCATGGCCGCCTTGAGAGAATCCATTAGTGAAACCAGTGAACCCATTTCCACTTGCTAATGACCCTAATGAAAATGCTCCACCAATACCAAAGATGCCGGATAAGAATATCGCAAATTTTGCCAAGAGTGCTGCCTTTTTGCAGAGAAGGATTATAGCACCAAATATGAGAGGAACAATCGTGATTAAGTTAAATTTCAGCCCCAGCAAGAGTGGCAGGATAAACCTTTGCGTCATAATCCGAGCTATAAAGAGCATTTATCATTTTTACAAATTTTGGTTGGATGCTTTTTATTAGAAGATTGTTTCCTAATATTTACCCGTGGACGGCTCTTCACCGAGGTAACTTCTATCATCAATTATTTGCGAAGGGTCAAGTGCGAATTCGAGGACGCTGCTAAGATCTGCAGAAGGTCCTATTCGCAAACATAGGCCAGGATATATGTTGCTAAGATCCCATTGAAGACTTCTTTGGCTAAATATTGCTCCAGCATTTTCAAATATCCCTCTAAAATTAAACTTTATTATATTATTCAAATTTAACGTTCATTATAGTATTTCAAATTGCGACAAACAACTGATTCTTAAACACTGATTAAAATTTTAATGATTGTAACTGGGCGCAACATTTTATTCACAATAATCTTTTAAATTTCAAATATATTTTTATTAAAATATTATATAGGTCTGCACATATGTTCCATGTGTATTAGCCAAGGCAATAACTTCATTATTCAAATTTTTAATAATTTGTTTCTAAACCGCTAATGTAATCCAATCCAATGAATTTGGAATATTTTCAAAATTATTAAAAAAAAAGATTTATGTCATATATGCATATACTTAAATATATTTATATATGAATAATGTAGTGTATATGCCCACTAAATTCGGACTGAAATTGAACAAAACTTTATTTAAGTACCTAAATGAAATGAAATGAAATTTGTGTCGTCTGTAAACGTCGATAAATTTTATTAGATATTTATTGGTAATTAATTAATTTCATGGATTAATTCAAGGAAATGTAATTTTAGGCAACTTTATAATTAAATTTCTCAGGGCGAATATAATTTATATTAATATTTTTTACATTTATCATTTTTGGTCCAAATTAGGTTGGTCGGTTTTTGAAAATCTGTAGGATTTTATAATTAAATCAACAATAATTTACAACAACACTATAAATATTTAATTTTGAACGAGAAAAATTTCAATAAACACATATTTTGCATTTTGTTTGTTTACGTCTATTGCAAGATTAGCAAGTTCTTCAACTGTTTTGACAAAGCACATTAAATTCTTTAACCACTGAACTAATCGTAATGTGAAATTTAAGAAGATATTAATTTTGATAATTTGAACAAAATAAAGTTTGAATGACTTTCTCACCGGAAATCCACAGGATCTTGGTCCATTAAATTAGCGACACTTCTCGCAGCAAGATTTTCATTTTTTTCCGTGAGTAATCCAAAACTTAGAGTGAAATTATCCGAGTCCTGAACTTCCTGAAGAAAGTATATCGCCTGCTTTCCCAGGCATTCTTTAAAACCCACATTTTTTGCTTCCTTGAGGCAATATCCAAAAGCATTTGTTTCACAACTCACTAACGCTAACAGCATACTTAGCAAAAGCAGAATTTTCAAGAAAACCAATAGAACCATTCTTTTAAAACTTTTAATTTACTTCGCGAATTCAGCAGCACGTTCAGTAAAATATTTTGATGAACTGAAACCGCGAATAGATCACCTTGTGCAATATATACCAAGTTTGATATGTTTCAGTAACCACGGGCCAACAGAACAAAGACGAATGAATATTTCGACCAGTGAAAGCATTTCATTTTCCACGAAAATAATGTGTGCGAAGGGTCAGTAACAAGAAAAGAAATATTTCTTCCCACAGATGTGAATTAAATTCATATGGTCTATGCTTCTGTAATTTTCGCAATGTGGACCATTTCATTTCACTTTCAAAAAGTATATACCTACCTTAAAATTCTCTTCTTTGTTTGTGAGTACTTTCCTCATGAAACAGGGTGGGTGGCTCTTTGTTTTTTTCTTTTTCCTGGAAATAAGGTATGCAAATTAAATACCAAAGTAAATTTATTGTACCCCGTGGAGTAACTTTTAAAACAAAACTTTGTACTCTGAACACATTTGGAGGGATTACATTTTAAAGCTGTATCTGGACTAGTGGTATTATAAAATCAAATATGTAGGTATGTATGTAGGTATACATATGTTCTATGAACGAAGTTCCAAAAAACTAATGATTTCAGAAAAAACATATCCTCTTTTGAATATGTGTATAATAATATAATTGCATTATTATCCGTTAATTTAACTCATCAAATAGCCCATCTTCATTCATATGTATTTCTGCAAAACGAGCTGACTCAATTAGAAGACAAAAAGTTAAACACTCGCGAAGCGGAAAATCTCACTTAAATTTTTTGCGTGACCACTTATCTTGCAAATCTGTTTTACCTTTTACTTTAAACAGCTATACCTAAAGAGCTTAAGTAGGTAACTAAGTAAATTCTGGAGAGTAATTGTACGCGTCTTACTCTAAGTTATTTACTCCTGAAACTAGGCAACCGTTTTTATCTCCACTTCGAAAATAAATTTAAATTATAGGCCTAGATTTCTTACGTGAAGATATAATGAACTTCAGAACAATTTTCCATCGATAGGACAGATAAAAATTTCGTAATCAGCTACACATAGGAAAAATAAATAAAACTTTCCCGCAAACTTCGTATACATTTTTGTTACTACATACATATATAGCAAAAGCTTTAATACTTAAATAAAGAAAATGTTTTACAATGGATAGAGAGTGAGTTATTTTCTATAAAATGAATGCCCCACTTAATCTTTAAACGCAAGAGAAAACGATTTTTTACAGAAATTTGTTAGATGAGGTGCAAAATCTTTAAAAATCAAAAAATAAGCTTATTAAAAAAAAAAATCCGTATCGATAATCAATTATTGGAACAAGCTGACGAATTTTGATCAATTAATAAACCTGTAAGATTCATATTTTCTTTTATAATATTCAATAGGTAAGATGTCCGCCTTATAGAAGCTATGTATGTACCTAGGTACAGTGTCGACTGAATTGTTTTGCATACCCTTGTCCTGTTAAACAGTGTATAATGGTTTTTGAATTTTGAATATATATGTAATAAAGTCCATTGCAACCTTAAAGGTATAATAAAAAATTTTAAATGCAACATTTCAAAACAGTCCCACTCTTCCAATTTTGCTGCAACAAACTCCCAAAAATGATTTGTTTTTTAGCCAGACGACGACCATAGTAATTTACTTGAATACAATAATGCAATGGATATTTTCTTCGTTTGGAGTTAATTACTCGCATGTCCACAATGTAATGAAATAAGGCTTGAATAAGTATAGCCAAACATTGACAAGAGTAAATTTTTAAAGAAAATTCAAAAAATTTGTCTATAAGAAAGAATAATTATTCGAGATCTCGAGTAAGTATTTGAGTACCTACTACATTAAGGACCAAACGGGCGAATTCACAAAATCGACATCATTCTTTTGGTTTATGCCTGCAGGTTTTGTTATTTAGTTATTGAAACCTATACAATTAGTTAACTTGCTTTTTTAATTCTTAATGCATTATTTCTAGGCTCAAATATTCAAGTAAGTACTGTATTCAAATACTCGAATATTCGTTAATTGAGTACTTAAATACTCCCTTACTCGAGTTCTAATAATCAAGAGTTAATCAGAAATATGATAATTTACCTTTAATCATGAACCATCTTAAGAAATCAATTCTTACATATTTTGGATATGGTGGAAATCACCTTAGTATGAACTCGTGCAAAAAGGTGTGCGATGTGTAAACAGTTGTCTTCCACCAGCTGAATGAAGACCCCTTAAGATGGAATTTGGATCAAGAGCGCGATATTGTGCTCCGTCGACATCGGTTGACTACAAATTAATCAAAGTGGGCGCTGCCGGCTCCTTTAAATAGCCTCCCGGCTTGTTATGGCAGACGAGACCGCTCCGAGTGGTTCTCCCCCGAATAAGTAAAGAAAAATCTGACGAAAAGTCAACAAAAGGAGAATTTAATAAAAGCAGCATTGCTCATCCGGTTTCGATGAAAGTGACCTTCTTCGACGACGTCACGGCACGGCCAGAGTCGATGCATACCAAACGAAGTAAGGTGAGCTGGTGCTGGAGAAAGTGTTTCTCATGTGTTCAAAATTCTCAAAAAACTTTCCTTTCGGCAGGTAAACGTGGGACTCCGAGTTAAGCATGCAATTAGCCAGGCGGATCCGCAGAACCCCGACCCTCATCTAGCCGATGGCTTTAAGACGCTTTTCCGGAATGTATCTGAAGGCGTCGGGATGCGTCTGAAGGCAGAGTGGGGTCTGCTTTTGGCTTAATCAAATCTCGGCGAGAAAATTCTGTTTAATTTTGCGAATAGAAAGGTTCTTGCGTCAAGTGCAAAGTTTCATCCACACCCCAAGAATTGTTTGCTTAGAATTTGTTGGTGTTAAGGCAGCCCTAGGGCGGTTTAATGATGTTTCTTAGTTTCTTCCGATGTAAATTTTTGGGGAATGAGCTTACAGTGCGTATGGCACTAAAGTGTGGCGTGTGGTGTCTTGCAAGAAAATACATTGACGTGGAGAGTTTATCGTGACCTAGAATTGCTAAATTGAGTTCCGTTACGTATACCATAGCTGCAGCAATTGCTAAGCCAGATCTCGTTCTGTGGATTCCACTTTGATACGCAATATCGCCGCCACGTTCCTCCCCCCTAAAGAAAATGTTCTCCGATTTCCTGGAGTTCTTCGGGTGAATATTTCATGTCCATGACCAACATAATTGAAATTTGTATCTTTCATCCCGTTCGTGTAGCTGACGGAGAAGAAAATATGCTGCAGATGTTTTTGATGGCTCTCTTAAATTATTTTGTCAATACCTTAAAATCATGCCCAGCCCTGGGGCGCAAATATTTGGTGGGATAATGTAATATTGAAAACAACAGGAAATGTATTTGTACTGTAAATATTCCACATAAGTTGCATATAGCGAATGACAATAATAAATAACATATTAACGCCTTAATGAACTAAAGCGACTGCTCCTATGCGAATCTCTTAAGAAGATACATCGCCTAAGTATGCTAATGAGCTTTTACAGTGGCAGAGAAATAAATAAATAAATAAATATATAAATAATTGTACATTAAGATGATTTACAAACTTAACCAGTTCTTAAGAGTACCGCTAAGCCTATTTGGTGTGCGCTGAGTAAGCCAAATCGTGCGCGTCGATTGACCGCGCATAGTGACCGGGTTCGTCGTAAGACGAAGAACTATGGGAGTAGTGCGGATGGGCAACGACTTCGTAGCTCTGACTAGATTGCTTCGCTTCTAGCAACTTTTTGAGTCCGATGATGCCGGAAAGAAGCAGAGCGATCTTCCCGATGACCAGGGCCTTAAGTGCGATTAACGCAATGAAGCCAATCGCCAGGGGCAGCAAAGCCACAGCCTTAAGTTTGATGAGCATCAGCAGGGGCAAGAGATACTTCTTCTTTTCCTTCTTCTTACCGCGCGCTGGAAGGAAAGAAAACATAATTTTTTTTTTTTTTTTTTGCAGACTTACTCATCTCATTTATTTTTGCTACCTACTTTTATCTTAATGTAATAGCAGATAACTGCCTCGATGGCGCATAAATGTACCGAGGCAACTTCCGCGCCGTGTCTTTATTATTGCATCACGTACTAAACCCCGAGCCATTGACACCGAAACCGGAATATCGTGCCCGGTACAAAATCGGAAAAATGCGTCATACCTTTTTACCACCCATATATAATATATATAACTGCCAAAAAAATCTTATTCCGATCTTTCTTCTACTTTCACGGCAAATTCACCAAATTCACCGCAAGAAGTTATCTGGTTCGGGACATTACGCAACACCCGTCCAGCAGCTGATTCGCAGGTCCACTTAACTCATGAATGAAGAACGCGCCAAACGAGCAGAGTTGCACCTGTATTTTGGGCGCCCTCTGTCGCGAATAGAAATTTTTTCTTAAGATTTCACTTTTCCTTGTGCCGAGCCAGACACGCGATCCCAAACAAAAAGTAAAATTACGCAAGATATGGACTCAAAACGTACCTTCTTCTAGCGATTTCTGCATTTCTGCGATAGACTCTTTTGGCACCTTAAACTGGAGGGTGTGGGAGCCAAAAAATCTAGCCACTCTATCGACTAGCAAAGAATCGATTTCATTTTCACGAGCTTCTGGTTCCGACGGTAAGACAATTTCGTGGAGCGCCCGTCCTGAGGAGCCACTGTCGGTTTTAATTAACTGGATCCCGTCCATAACCCTTACGTCCCCGTCATGCTGGTCGATGTAATACAAGGCACGCTCCTGCAATTATGAAATCACTTTTAATCTTTCTGCGGTCTCCAGAAGACGGTTAATACCTTGAGGCAAATCACTAGAGGTTTGTCACCACAGTCTCTTAGTATTTTGAGGGCACTCGAGAGAAAGCTGTCTGCCTCGGAGGGCGCGGCGTGCACGGCAATCGCACAGGCGAACAAAGTTAAAAAACATATCCTTAACATGCTTGATCCCCTTATTACACGACCAATGTCCACTTTATTTCGCGGATTATTATTATTATTATTATTTTTTAAACTCCTTTTCACGTGTAAACGAGTTCTTCGTGCACGGAAAGCAACCGGTGAACTGTGATTAGAAAATCCCGCTGAACGCGTTTTATTCTCTGTGCACCAGGAGACGTTATAGAATTTAAATTAACGTACGTTTTGTGGCAATATGAAGACACAGCACAATTCTCGATTATATGTACTCGTTTCAGCCGCACGCCGTGATAACAAGAAATGCTATTGGTTGCGTCTTACTTATATTTTTATTTATTTTTTTTCATTTACCTTACCGCCCGGCGGCGGCGCGACCGCTCGCGGCCGCAATGGGCAAGAACAACACATTTCGCATAATAAAAAGCGCGATTGCAAAAGAAGTTGAGGATTTGCCTTTTCACATCCCATCTTGGTGGAAAAAGAGCTCAGGTAATTGGTGGGATTAAAGACGACGCATCAAGCGATCAGTACCCACACCTCATCTCGGTGCACATAGGATTTTCATTAGCCTTTTTTGGAAAAGGCACATAAATCGCGACGTTTATAGTTTTCCCGTGCAGTGGTAGGAAAAGAGTTTTCCTTTCAAATAATATCACATTTTGACGAAAGTTTTCTTTCATTTTCAATCATTTTGTAGGGCAGTCTAGGGCCGAGAAAGTTTTCTGAATATTTATATATGTATACTTTAATATATGTATTTTATGCCTTCTAGTAAATAACATAAATAAAAATAAGCGATTGGAATAATAAGTAACTTTAGAAGTTTTCGGTCAAAAGAGATTACGTGCTATTTGATATTAAAATTAGAAATTAAACTAACCCAAAAACTAAGCACGTAAACATATGAATGCGAAATATCTGATCCAATATAAAAATAAACTCGACTCGAGAAAAATTAGAAAACATTCAACGTATTTTTTGTTGAGCCTTATAAAAATTATATAGTTTACCTAATATTAGGTAAATATCTACTCTTATTTATGAGAACACCTTATAATGTAATGTGTGTACCTATTTACATAACTAATTAAATAAATAAATACACATTCCAAAAGACAGAGGGTATAGTATTAGTAATCCACCGTTGTGCTATCCCACTTAATTAGTTGCAAAGAAAAATACGATTTTTGAGAAAAAATATACCTACATTTTTAAATTAAAAAAAGTATAAATGTCTTATTATTGTGGAGGAAACTATGGAGCAGGTACTGGAGCAGGAGCAGGAGCTGGTGCTGGAGCAGGAGCAGGAGCTGGTGCTGGTGCTGGAGCAGGAGCAGGAATTGGGCCAGCCTGGAAGCTCTCTTGTTGTAACCGAATCAATTTTAAGTTTTCAAGTTCAATAAGCCTCTTCAGTTTGGCGTCACTGAGGTATTTCGTTTCATCAGTTTCGCCAGGAAGGGCATCCGTATGACAAGGCCTCACATAACCAGGGCTTGGGCCACTAATCCAAAAGTTACTATGTCTTGGGTAATGGGCCAAGGACAATGTCACCAGCGCAAAAAACAAAGCGAATACGAGTTGGGTCTTCATATTTCTAAAAGAAAAAGAATATTGAAAGCGTTTCTAAATTTTTAGCTTTGAGCTTACCTAATGTTTTACACAGAAGTTAAAGAAGTTGTGCTGTTGACAACGATTTGACTACAATTTATATTACTCCTTTTCAAGAATTTCAGCACTGATGACGATATATAGATTTAAATTATATGTAATCTACATCAAAACAATGGTATTTGAACAACTGGTTTTTGACTCCCTTGTCTTGAGTTCATGCACAATGCACGTGTAAGTAAGTAAGGAAATGGATTAAAAAAATGCGTAAGATGTCTTCAAAATGTTTTCTTTATATTCACAGTTTGATTCTGTTTGCATATAACGTCAATTTGATACCAACCATATGGATATGTTGACAAACAGTGATACTTATGCATGTAAATACAAAAAGCTGGAAAAAGCGAAAAAATACTGTTTGTTCGTAAACTTGCTGATGAAATGTTAACTATTATTATGTTAAGTACATTAAGATGTTTAAAAGTTTCAAAAAAATTAATCATACCATATTGAAGATCTACGCAAAATATTCATTCAATAGTAGTTTAGTCATCAAAAAGCCTTTGGATTTAAATAATTTGAAAAATCATTCTGAAAAATTAGATACCAATATAGCTTTTGCTCGCAGCTTCGCTCACACAGAAATTCTTTTTAATTACCTCGGGAATTAAAATTATTTCTCCATAAAACATTTGAATCTCCAATTCACCTCTATATAGAGTTTTAATTTTATGTCCAAGGTATCAGTGAGTTCGTCAGGACTTTTACTTTTATATCTTCTTCTATCTATCTATATGAATGCCGTGAGTTAGTCGCGCTAAGGCTCGAGAACGGCTGTACCGATTTGAATGATTCTTTTTTTTGTTTTGTTTGTCTCAATACAGGGGTGGTTTACGACAAACGAAAATTCGGAAAAAACCAAAGGAAAAGCGCAAAAAGTAATAAATCGAAAAACAGCACAGTACTTTCTTCTACAACACTTCTTTCTTCTTAGCACTTTGAATGCAAAAAATTTAATTTAAGTCAGGTGGACCTATAATTTAAAATAGTTTTTTCATAAAAAAGTAGTGGATTTTTGAGGTAAGATTTGGTTAAAGAATTATTTTGCAAACAATTACTTTGATCAGCCATTGTTTTTTAGCGAAACTCGATTAGTTTTGTTAAACGAGGATTTCAAGATTGTAAAGCTTTCAGATAAGAATAACATGGTAATTTCGATAGATTTCGTTCGTGCTCTAATTTCAAAATTTTTAACGGTTTAAAAAAACAAAATAATTCACAGAATATTATTGCTAAATGTTAAAAGAAAAAAATACCACGAATATAAATATCAATGTTTGCGAAATTCATAAGGAGAAATCTAAATGTGAATGGCGGAAACGTTTGCATACTTCTAATAGATTTAGTATTGCCGGGCAAGACCCAAAACCAAAACAACCAAACGAAAATTAAACCGTACACAGTGCAGCCAAGATTGGCGATCTCAGTGAATTGGAGTTGGAACCTTGATTGGGATTCATAATCTCTTATGAAGAGTTACAATCATATCTAATTTAGGTGGTACGAAGCTCACCTGGTCAACTACCAAGGACTCAAAATGTGTGATGTTAGATATTAGAAAACTAAAATAAGAATTATTATTTTCTTTAACTATTTTATTACGATTGCGTTTTTGTAATGTAGTAGTATGTACATGATTATAAGAATTTTCTTAACCAAACATAAAAATTCACAATTTCTAAAATGAAAAACCAAACTAATCATATTTAATTCATTTATTTGTAAAATTATGCAATTTTTTCCTTAATATTATTCCAAGTTGCTTACAAGATAACATACGGTTTGCTTTGGCCTTAATCCTTAAATAATTTATTAAAGTACAACTTTAAACTTAACAGGCAGAATAAACAATGCTTGAAAATCTTACTTAATGGCGGCTACCGAGGTTCGCCTTAGCCTCTTTTATTAAATTATTGCATATATAAATCATCCAACAACGATCTTCAAATTTGTGTCTGGTGGGTTTACAACATAACGCCTGAAAAAAACTGAAGCAGACTTTAAGATCTCAGAGGTCCTTTAGATTTTTCCTTAAGGGCGGGATCGTACGCGCTGTAGGCGAGGTCAAAATCTCGACCCCATCCTGATCCTCCATGGCCGCCAGAAACAACTACTTCGTGCTGGGACTCCTTGCCGCCGCCACTTAGGAGTTTCTTGATACCTATGATTGAAGCCAGAACCAGAGCCAACTTTGAAACAATGAGAGCCTTTCCAGCGAGCATAGCCAAAGCTCCATAAGCGATGGGTACAAATGTACCCCCCAGCAGCAGAGGAATCATTATGTAGGCTCCACTTTTCTTATTTTTCTTCCCCCTTTCCTCGTCGAAGGACCTCTCCAATTCCTTCGAGCTGGGAAATTTAACCTGAAAAATTAAAACCTCTATCACTGTGAAAATGAAGAATTATTGGTCTTATACCTGCAACGTGTGACTTTCCAAAAATGAAGTAATTTTGTCGAAAATCATGTAGTTTAGAGCATGGTCCTTTTCACCAAATGATCGCGGGAGAGATGCCTCAATCTCCTTTTCGGTTTTTGGAAATGCTTTCTGGGAGTTATCTTCATTTGAAGTAAATTTTATTCCTTCCATCAAAGCCACTTCTTTCGGGTAGTAAAGAGCCTTGTCCAGGCTCAGCACTAATTTCAGCTTAAGACATGTTATCAAGTCCTCTTTCGAACACTGCTGGTATATTCTGTACATGAAAGATGCTTCGTTCCAAAATTGACTAGAACCATTCTCGGTAGATTTTTCCTCCGATAGACTTTGGAAATTGTGACCACTCGCACTGCGCGATGTTACAAAAGTCGTTAAGCACGGCAAAATCAGTAAAAAAACCTTAAACATTTTTGGTTTTATCCACGTTAATTGGACGGCAGCGTGAACACAACTGGGCCCCCGAGCACGATATATCAAATTTATATCTAAAGAACATTGCTGCCTCCCCTCAAGATGCAGTCCTTCATTGATGAAGTCACGCTAGCGCCATTGGGGGTGAAAACGGAGAACATAGTCGTTCTAATCTGTTGACTTTCGCTGGGTTTCTAAATTGCTGGCGCATTAAGCGGTGCACTCACTTGTGCATCTCTGAACGACCACTTGAGCTCGATGCATGCCCATGCCGTGTAAATATTTGAGGACGACTTAATTCCAGAATCACAAATCGCAACTGGACCGCGCCACATTCACTAATTATGCGCACAGACACTTCATTAATATGATGCCGAGCACCTCTTTCTTCTAACTCGATTAATTAAATTGTGGCGAATATAATTAATCAAAAAGAAATTTCCACCGCCGACAGCACTAGTGCAGTATTGCACATGCACTCAGAGAAAGCATTCATTGCATATGTGTATTCTGAGCACTTTGTGGAATTCATTGTGCCCATAATATGGAATTCAAGAATTCAAGAATTCAACTTAAATCCCCGTGGTCCGAATGAATAATTAAATCTGAACCCGTTTCCAAGAGAATGAAGAATTGTTTGGATTTCATTGATATCCTCTGAAACTTTTATTTAGTTACAAATAATTAAATCATATCGAAAGTTGCTGGTTTCCTTCAATGCATAAATATAGATATATTGATCCATCTGATCTTATTGTAGATTAGCAGATAGTTTAATTCCATATTTTAGGGAAAATTGTCATATTTTCATAAATATATGTACATATATTTATTAAAGATTTTATTTCCTTCGCACATCGTCCCAAAAATCCCACGCATCGCCTAACAACATCAAAAGCTCATAACTTTAAATAAATGAATGTTCCGACGAAGATGCTTGTTTATTTTAAATTAACAGATACCTAATGCAACAAAAAAGTCTGATTCCCATTTCACATTTCAGGGTTAATTGAATCCCAAGGGCATTGAACGAAAATTATTTGTTCTGAATTGAATTACCTTTTAAACAAACATCATTAAACTTTTGCAACAAAGAGCTTTTTGTTCGACATTTTTTTGATGAAAACAGAGACCTGGAGATTTAAAAAAATATCTTTTGACCCGGGACGTTTGAAACACAAGCGTATGCATAAATATGTATATCTCCTAAATGTGTTTTACATGAAGGTGACGATATACATAATGTAGAACCTCGAAAACTACTTTTTTCAAAACTGGGTTTGTTTGTATTATGGACAAATTGAATTTTATTATGGTTCTTTTTAAAGTTACATAAAACAATTTTTTTATCTGTCAACCTTAAAGTATTTTTGACCACAGCGGAATTTCCTATTATGTACCTACTAGAATATTTATTAAAAGTATAGGTATCATAGGTCTCACGTTGATTGAAACAAACATGAATTTTATTAAGAAAATCCATAAAATAAATGTTTTTTCCATTAAATAACAAAAAACATAACAATTCTTAAAAGATTCAAAAAAAACTTTGTATACATTTTGTATTTTTCTGAACCATACATATCATACATATGTTATATCAGTCTCCAAAATTAGATTGTTAAAAGAGATTACAAAAGTATGTTTTCTTATTCGTAACATGTAGAAAATTTATTTCCAAATATTCCTTAGAAGTTGATTTTAACTTAATATATAGCGCTGAGCAATTTAACTTATACAGTGACTAATTTTAATTTTTAAGTAAGCTATATTGCAAAACAAGTTTTAGGGATCGCGCGCCGGGGATATTTGAAGATGATTTTCACTTTTTCTAAGGAGCATTTGTGCAAAGAGAAAACTTCGCGAGTTCTTAGATAAATTGTTTGCACTAATAAACTGTAACAAAGTACGTAAAGAGAATGGAAAATATAATAAAGCTCACATGCAAGCTCAAGTCAACATTCAGCGCCCACAGTTAAACTAAGAGCACATTTCTATTGAATTCAAAACTTTATTCTTAAAAGAATAAATACAAATCGTTCAATAAAGTGAACATGGAGATAAAATTTAGTAGATACATTACTTTAATATTTTTACGCTTTGTAATATTTCTTAACTGAATGAAATTATTTTCAAACAATGAGTTTAACTAGGCTTTTCGACCTAACCACCTTTTAGGCGTCTTCTAAGAAATTTTTATATTCGACAAAAAGTATGCAAAAATTTTACGTATGGTATCACCGTTAACAAGATTTTCGCGCAAAACCGTTTTTTCTGACCTTTAATTATCGTAACATTTTAACCGGCACATGCATCGGTGGGCACTTTTGGGATATTGTTTAGAATCATGAAAGGAAGGTTCGTGCAAAACTTCAGGTTTCCCCTGACTTTTCCAAAGTTTGTACTATATTTTGTCTTATTCCCTGAACTACATTGTTTTTATTAAATCAATATAACCAACTTCTGTATGCATCAAGCTTTGAAACCTCCGGTAATTGGACAACATTTTTAGCGGCACATTTATCGGAGGGGACTATTGAGATATTTTTTAACCAGGAGAGGAAGGTTCATGCACAACTCCAGCTTTTCCCTAACTTATCCGGAGTTCGACCTATGTACGAGTATATGATTTGTCTTAATTCCCTGCACTACATTGTTTTTATTAAATCAATATTACCAACTTCTGTTTGCATATCAAGCTTTGAAACTAGTTATTACCTCCGATAATTGGACAACATTTTTAGCGGCACATTTATCGGAGGGGACTTTTGAAATACATATTTTTAGAACTATACGAAAGGAAGGTTCATGCAAAATTCCAGCTTTCCCCTAACTTTTCGAGAGTTGGACCTATGCTTTGTATTAATTCCTCCTGAACTACATTGTTCTTATTAAAGCAATATAACCAACTTTATATGCATCAAGCTTTGAAATTAGTAATTTCCTCCGATAATTTGACAAAAGCACATTTTGTAACATACATGATATTTTCACAGGAAAAACTTTAATACCAAAAAGGAGTTTAAAGATGCAAATTGCAATTGAAAGAGTTTGGATAACTTTTATCCCAGAAATGCTGAAGGTGGAATCCATGCCAAACAGAATTCTGGACGTTGTGATGACCTTGCGGGTTTTCACGACCATAGGATAATTAACTGAATTGGGGTCGATGTGATATCAACCATTAAATTAAAACCTAAAACAAATTGAAATGACTACAAGTAGGTACTTAAAATATTCAAATTTTGTACATTACATAATGACCTTTGAATATAAAAATGATCTAGTTCATAATTTATCAATCTCAAGAAAGTTGCAAAAATAGTGCAAGGATGGGTAAATATACAGCTATAAATTCGCAACGGTGTGAAAACACCGTTCGGTGCAGGCATTGTTTTCGTGGAAAACAGTTGCCTAGAAATCCAGTTTCGAAACTGGTTCCTTGAACTTGTTAAAATCTGCTGTTGAACCAAAAGCTGCAATAATTTGCTCGGCCAGTAGTTTACCTAGTTTTGAGCTAACTGACTCCGGTGACCAGTCGGGGAAGGAATGTGCAACACCGATAAAAGTATTATTTTTCACCTGCATTCGTGCTGCTTTTCATTTGCACGCAGATCAAGGAATGCAGTCCTCCGATTGGGAGCTATGTATAATCGTAGATCTCGATGCATCTGCGCACGCGATGCTCATTTACAGTTCGAATGGTATCTGCATAAAAATATGTAGATGAAAATCACTTGATTATGATTCCGATGGCCTGCAGCCGAAAGTTCTCACCTCCGGAAAGGTTGGAGACATCAAAGCAACGAATTTATAACAGACACGACGCTTGATGATAAACATTTCCTCAACAGGTGAATAAATTAAAGAGACGCAGCAGGCAGATGGTATAAGATTCAAGAAAGTCCAGTGTTCCCATGACACACTTTGGGGGGACAGCGACAGTGAATTTTTATGGAAGAAAGGAGAACAAATGATAATCGCACGCAAGACGTGTTGCACTTGAAAATCCAGTTTTCAAGTGTTGACCGACGCACGGCTGCACTGAAAGAGAAATTTTTTGAAGATATCCCTCTAAATTTAAAAGATTCGATGATACACAAAAGATGTTTTTATATATTTTTTTTGTTTGATTTTTCGATTTATTCTTGCTCACATTCATAATTTTAACAATAATTATTACGAGAATACGTTTTCAGTCGAAAATGAAAGAAAATTCTTAAAAGTCTACGAGGGATAGATGCGCTGGTGTAGATGGGAGGAAATAGTCGTGAAGTGGATCTATGGCAAGTTATGGCGCAATATGACCAAAACTAATGGAGCGTGGGAAATTGGTGACAGGACAGCTGATGGAGAAGAACTATGCTACAGAGGGGCCGGAGGTGAAGAAGATTGAAGTTACAGAATCGAAGAGAATAATTTAAATGATACAATAAAAAATAAATATTACAATAAGTTATAAAACTAACTTTGGGGGCGTTTTTTAAACAACAAACACCGCCAAAGCCCCGAGAGTATTTAAGGTACCGACTTCTCGCTCGTTCGGCAATTGCATAAATTATAAGTAAATTGTAAAATATCATAAAACAAAGTCAGTCCCTTAAATGGGACCAGGACGACCTAGCGAGAATTGGGTTTACTGAGGTTTCTGGGCGCTGTACGCGAGGTCCTGGGCGTCCAAGGAACGACCCCAGCCGCCATGTCCTGAGCTGCCGTAGCTGCCCCCGATGTCTCCGCCGCTGTACCCGCTTCCGTAGGAGTCGTGGCTGACCGAGTGGCTGGCAGTGTGGTGCGGGTGAGCCACCACTTCGTACGTCACGTGCTTCTCCTGGGACAGGAGCTTCTTGAGTCCAATGACCGCGGAAAGGACGAGGGCGATTTTGCCAATGAGGAGCGCCTTCCCGGCGATGAGGGCAATTGCGCCCAGCAGGAGGGGCAGCAAGGCTGCGGCCTTAAGAGCGACCAGGGCTAGGATGGGTCCTAAAATCTTGGCCTTCTTCTTTTTGCCCCTGCTCTCTTCAACGCCAGACTGCTCGTCGCCGAAGAGGCTGTCGGAGATGTCTTCAAGGGCACGACCAGTTGAAGAGACCGCGCTCACAATGTCCGCGCCCTTCAGCTCGACCTTGATAGTGTGCGACTGTAGGAAGGTTGATACTCGATTCAGAATCAATGATTCAATGGATTCGTCACCGGATAGGGCGCGTGGGGCACCGGTCTCGACGCCGGGCGTTTTAACGACCGTAACTCCTTCAGTTAGCGCGAATTGGTCCCGAGCGCCCAGCATTTTATCCACAAAATTGAATAACTTGTATTTCACACATGACACTGAGTCCTTCCGCAGGCAGTCATTGTAGATACTATCCATAATGTCACTTTCTCCGCCGATCGCATTCCTCGCATGTCCTCGAGACTCCTCCGTTGGCAGGGCTGCGGCAATTGCCACCAAACACAAAATACCAAGTACTCTCTTCATTTTCACTTTTTAACGCACTATCTCTGTTGGGGGCCGATGCCGATGCTATCCAAAATTTATCTCCGTCTAGGACGCTCAAAATATGTTTTTGGCAAAAAAATATAAAAAAAAAATCCCGAACTGTCGCCGAATGATTGTAAGGATGATATGATACCGTTTTCCAAACGAACAGCCAATTTATATAGGTACCTGTTTGGTATGAAACCCCACCAAGCTTTCTTCTAACCGTTTGCTTTGGTTTCTTCGCTGGCTTCCGAAGACATATGTTTGCGAAGATTATATACTCACAACTCACAACCTTTCTTCCTCCACACACACTTCACGCCGACTTTCAATGGCATGGCACGCTGCATAACAAGAGCCGGCCGCGATGGTCTGCTTTTCAGTGGCATGCCAAAAGATACCAGAGAAATGAATTTTTTTATTTTTTATTTTTTCATATCGTCGTTCTTTTATTGTTATTATTTTTCAATCTCTCCGCTCAACTCAAATTGTGGGTAATGATGATGTTTTTGAGAACTGGTCTCCCTTTCCTGGGGCCAGTGATTCCCGGGCCCCGGCACGTAGCACCCATTGGAGCTGTGGCATGGTCCAGACAATGACCAACACAGTCGTATAATTTGATTGCGGGGCTTGGGTTTATGTACAACAGCCCCCCGAAGCCCCTCCCGGACCACGTCTTTTGGTCATTGATATCAACAGCATCTTCAGTTTTCATCGCCGGATTTCATCATGTGCACTTTCTCAAAAAGTCCCCCAGAAAAACGCCAACATGGGACCCCGGCTGAAATGTAAAATAGTCCGGCTCGGAATCGCTCGCTTTTCATTCACAATTCGACCGGGGTCCACCCGGGCAGGTACAGGCTCCGGGGACCACGCAGGCTTTTCGTAGCGACAGCTCGAGTTTTCATAACGACGTCGAAAACGTCTCAATTGCGAAAGTGACAAAAGTTTAACCAGAGAAAGCGGCCACCTTCTTGGTGCTGATGCTGCGATTCTGCTTCCCCCCAGCGCGACTAATCTTCTCGGACGGGATTAGCTCAAAAACTTTAAATATAACTTACGTTGCCTCACGGCTGAGTCGCTTCAGCATAGATTAATTAAAAACAGGTGATGCCATCAAATTAGTGCACTTCAATTAATTGTACATAAACGACTCTGTTAAGCAAATTTACGGAGAAAATTAATGAGCCCCTGAAATAATTAAGACGATGCAGGGAAAACCACTTCACTCTTACCTCAGTTCATTTGTGTCCGCTTCTAGCTGATGGGCGCCTTTTTTTTGCATTTCACTAACTTGGACGACTTCTTTTTTCCCTCGAGTTAATGTGCTGTAAGCAAATTTTAGCGGCACTTTCTTATATTACGCCATCCGGTTAAAAAATGCTTCTCACTTTTTTCATCTACTAATTAATCATCAATGCCGCCGGCCAGGTTTCTCGAATTTCTCATTTTGATTTAGGAAGAAGACCTGCACGATTTCGCGTAAAGTGCCTTAAGGTTTTTTCGTTTTACGCGTTTTTATTAGATTTAATGAATTCTTTTGAACATAAACCAGCTGTCCTCTGCTTGTTAATTTAATAGGATATTTACTTTTTTATGCTCGAAAGCAACAATTTTTTGCATTTTTTAAAAAACTATTAGACGATTCCATGAATTAATCTCAAATTTTACTTTTCATCGAGTTTTATTATACTTTCGAGTAAATCGGCGAGGATACATGAGAAAAAATAAGTTTTTTGAACAGAGAAAAGTAAATTTTTTTAAAAATGTTCCATTTTTTAAATATTGCGAATTATATGTATATATAATTTAATTTTATAAGAAGACGTTTTTAATTCTGAAATTGATAGAGAAACTAAGCTAAATGGGTAATCAATTAATTAAATGAAACCAAATCATTAATTATTTTTGTTAAAGAAATACTGTTTTGGACCTAAACGTTTTAATAATAAAACTATTGATTATCGTAATTGATTTTAATATCGCTCGACCTATTTTTCAACTAAATTGCATATTTCATTTATTTGGTTGCCTTCCCAAACAAGAAGTTTTAATTACATTGGTCGAACTTTCTGGAAATTTTTGTATTTCAATATAGGTACTAACAATTAACAAAATGGATTCAATATTAAACCGATAACCCTTTAAACCACATGTATAAATTAATAATAAAATAAAGATTGTATTCTAGTAAGTTCCTGTTAGATTCTAAAAAAATGTTATAGATAATTCTAGCAACTTGCCACTTTTATATAAATTCTAGAAATTATCATTCATTGCTGGGTTTTAGTGGTTTTAGGTGCCCAATTTATAAGAAATTTTATTAAATTTAATAATAATTTAAGTTTGATGTAAATTCAATTGAAATTAATCTTATGAGTATGAACAAGAAAGTTTTTCAATTGTTCCAACTTTTGTTCAAGAAATGTTTTTAACAAATAATAAATGAATGTGAATTGTGAATGAGTACCTACCTATTTTTTCTGAATTGAAAAAACGATTAAAAACGTAAAACTACTTTGACTTGTATGTTCTAGTTTGAAGGATTATTTAAATCGACTTCTTTTATGAGACGGTAACAAAATGAAGAAAGGGAATAATAAGTGCAATATTCAAAACGAGTTTCCCACATTGACGTCTTCATATTGTTATATACCATAGTTATTCTTCCCCGCAATCAACCGTCATTTGAAATTATAATGCATCAAATCTTAATAAATCATACTTACCCCACTTCCAAAAACTTTTTTAAATTGCACATGCAAGCAGACTTAGATGTACAATCTCCACTCAATAAAAAAGATCCCATGCACCGCTGGAGCATATTAAGTTAAATCACTGTCGGTCGCATAGATTTCACGAATCGTGCAATGACCTTGATCTTGATTCAAGACCTATATTGCATCATTCTATAAAAAACTCGAAAAAATTCCTCACGAAACAACCACTGGATAATAAGCCATTGTTCTTGCGGCGATGTGGAGCATGTGTGCACGCCGATCGCGGCTTCTCTACGGCGGCGCCGCCGGCCCGGAAAGGCGTTTTATTTTAGCTGCGGCAGCAAAAACTAATTAGATCAGTTTAAACGTAATCGAAAATTGTTTAAAAAAAATGTAGACATAATATGAACGCAGATTTTGCGGTCTTTTTCCGTTCTTACCTAAGCGCCTTTCAATCTCCGCGAAGGTGAAAGTTGAACTTCAAAAACGCCTTACTGATACTGATTAATGTGTGATTCGAATTGGAAAGCATCGCGCTGAAGCACTTTGCTGTTTACCTGTAATTAGGTGTAAATGCTTCAATTGGAGAAAGCAGTCTCATCTCCGCACCAGCAAGAACTAATTTATGAGGTAATTTCCACTAATTGCCCCGAAGCCATAAAAAAAAAAATTCAAGTCTTTTTACCAGCGAAAATAAAACTTAATTCCGATAAATTCATCAACAAGACAAAGGTGGAGGAATGAAATCTCTCCGCTTTAATTTTTGAAATTTAACAAAAGTATGTGAAAGAATGATAAATATATTTATTTTCTGAAAGAATCATTACCAGCAAAGTTGAAGACCAAAATTCATGTGATAATAAATTAAAAGAGAAAACGATACTGGGGGTGTCAGATCAATTTTTCAAATATACCAATGTAATTTAGCCAACGAATCAAAACGTAACGATTGATGAACCAAAGCGTGAGAACTGGATGGAGATCATGAAAAACCCATCAGAAAAGAAATGCCAATTGCGTGACAGGATGACTATATTTCAGACTTAGGCTTTCTGCCCACTTTATAGAATTATCTACTCAAACGAAGTATTTACAGTGTGGAGGTAATTTAGCCCTCCCTCAATTATTTACTTAATGTTCTTGCCTATTTTCGAATACTCCACCTATTACACATTTAGAAGATTTATAGGAATCTTTGAGACGTCTTTGAGTTTTATTGGTTTTCGGGATCAAAAGAATTATTGAGCCCTTGAATCCTAATTACTATTCTTATACAAATATGTATATAATTTTGTCTCCGATTGGATATTGTTTAAATGTTTGGTAAATGCCCATCATTACAAATTAAATATATTATTTCCGGCGTCCTCAACAGTCTCTTATCGTATAGTTAAAATTCATGTAAACTGTCTCCAGCTGGTCGATTTGCTAAGCTAACCTATTAGGCGATTTTTTTATGAATGGTTGGTTTAACGCTAATTTGCCTCAGCGACAAAATGATCCAAAGTTATGCAAATCTGTTGTTTTCCTTTAATTTCGCAGATGTGAAATTTTAAAAGGGAAAGTGCCACTACTGTTGAATGTTAAAAAAATTAATGAAGATGTGCTTACATAATTAGTTCTTATTTTAATTAAAAAAAGTATAGAAATCACATATCTACAAGATGAGGTGAATGGGGAATGGAAATATTCACAAATTAATCTTCTTTCTTTTCTGATATCGAAAGAATAGCTTACCTAAAAGAGACATGGTATTTAATCAATAATTTATTTATCGACACTTGTAAAAAGAAATTATATGCACATTATAATTTTGATGATGTAGAAAATATTTGAGCATTTTTAGAATTCCATACCAAAATGAAAAAAAGGTAACTCTCGCCTATCCTTTAATATTCGCCATAGTAAATAAATAACTATTCAAATTAGTAGGTACTACGAACTATTTTACCAAATATATTTATAATTTAAAGGATCTCCAATATGTTTTCTTAAATATACACTTAAAATTTGTAAGGAAATTTACTCCTAGTAATACGAGACATTTATTAGTTTAGTTATGTTCTCTAAATTAATATTTCACAGTGTTGGGTAAGCTTAATAACGAATTTCTTAACTGGCCTCAATGTTAAGTAGGTTGATCACACAGTGATACTTATTATTGCGATCCTACCGACTATGATTCACATTTGTTCGACTCTCAAGTCAACTTTAAAAAAAAAAAAAACTACTCGCTCTAAAGCACTTTCTTCGGTTTATTAGAAAAAGCTGTAAGGTAATACGAAATTCGGACGCAGTCTTTAGTTTTGTCTTTATTAGGTATACCAATGCTTAAAAATAAATCTCTTTTTGTTTAACCAGTTTATGACTTTTTGTGATACGCAGTAGAAAATTATGAATTTGTTTCACAATGTCTTGCACACCATTGTAATGTATTAGAATATGGAAGGCTCTACTATACCAACGATTCAAATATCCTGCTTGAAAAATTAAAAATTCCATTGTATGTATGTATACATAATAATTTATGTCAACTGAAAATAATGTTTGAGAGAACAGAACATATTTTTGCTCCATAAAGATTAAGATATGTTTGAGTAGTTTATTAATTGAGTAACAGATTCATGAGTAGGAATTGCTTGAAATCAAGGCACTAAAGAATTATGTTACTTTTTCGACTCCGAGTTGTCTATTCCAATATAACAGACTAATTTAGTAATAACATATATCTCAGAAACTCAAACGTAATATCGTCTAGAATTTCTCCCAAAAGAAGAAGTTAAAAACGTAAAATTAATGTGTTTACGCTCTACATCTTCTTTTTCGTTTGGTTTTTATGTAACTAGTGATAGTATTATTAATAAATAATTCATAGTTTGCATTTCTCTCAATTCTACTGCTAAAAATCTCAGCTCAACGCTTACCAGAGGCCAGTCAATGACCCACCTGTCCAAATATAGCGTGGCTCACTTCCTAAACATAAAAAATAAAACTAGCTATCGACTCCAGTGGCCAAGTTTGTCCACTTCTGAGCATCGGACCAAAAGTCGCACACGTAACCGCGAAAATAGCAGCGACTAACTTCTTCGTCGCCTAACACTTTCATATGTTGGGAGTGGAATGTGAGGAGCATAAAACTTTTACGGTTACCATTGACATTGGCATTTTAATAAACAAACCGTGATCTTGGCTCTCTGTCCAGGTGACTCACGACGATTCGCGCGAACAAGGTAAGCAGAAGGCAGAGGTACACAGAAGTCGGAGCAAGAAGTTATACATGGAATTGTGCTCCGCATGGGTATGGTTTTGTAACACTTTTCAATCTAGACAATAGAAATAGTTTGAGAAATTTGCATATCTGTGTAATAGGGGCATGTTACAAATTTCACGATCTATGTACGCGATCTTCGAATCGCCTGCTATCAACAGAATTCAGGTGAAGTCGTCCGGTGACTAGACTACAAACCATATGGAAGAGAAATGATGGGAAGTCGCGCGGTCACCTATTTCAATTTGTCGCGGAAATTTGCAGTCTCCCCGAGCACCATCTTACTGGCACCGGATATGAAAGGTGAGAATTTGAATTTTGTTTCAATTGGCGCCCCAGTCTGATGTCGTCCCAAAATCTAAATCTCTTGAACTTAATTCAAAATTTAATCGGTCTCATCATGACCTTTGAGAAAATCCCAATTGTTTGACTGAAGTACCTCAAAAGTACTTGGCATTCAATTTAAAGAAAGCACTCAAACTAATGCGGTTGTTTTCCATGACAAAGCCGCAAAACAGTCGTAAGTCATAAGCAGCTCAGCAGAAATATTTAGATGAGTGTTTCTCTTCAGGCTCTCGGATGAATGCTCAGATAACATTAGCGCCCAAAATCGTAAAAAGTGAAATTGATGAAATTTCATCAGCCACAGCAACTCTTGCTTTTAAGATTATAATGAAGCCCCAGGTGGAGCAGCGCTGAATGGGAGACACAAAAACGGATACGAGAAATCGTGATCGTCCAATTTCCATCTTCCCAAGTTCTCAATTTCTTTTCTTTATTTCTTTCTTTGTGGTGGACGATAGAAAATCGAAAGTTGTGTTATCAATAAAATGCGTATAATACCTGGGTAAACTTTATGCTGGAACTTAATGGTCGATTCGACTCCGTTTCTGCTGCATGATACGCACCTATTGCTGCCCCGTGTGTCGGCTCACGGGCTCACAGGAGGCAGTGAATGAGAAATGCGAGTTTCTTATATACAAAAAAACAAGTTATGGAAATTTATGACTGGACATTTCGTCGGCACCGCCTTCAAAAGCATCCAGCGACACGCTGAGAAGAAATACCTGACCACCCAATTTTTCGCATAAAATTTAATTACTCCACGCATCTGACACGCGGAAATACCTGCGCGTTTTCGCCGATCTGCACCGCGGGCTAACGGGATAAAGCATATTTCCCACTCGTACCTTAATGAACAGCGCAACACATCGCCGCTGAAATCAATGTCAATGTTGTTTCTTGTGCACGGCTGCCTGCTTATTACAGCCCCGCCTTCCTTCACTCACCACTTTCTTAACTTGCATATTTCAGGTAAAAATGAATAATGTAAGCAAAACTCATCTCGGAACATGAATCAGCAGGAAGAATTTAAAGAAATAATTCGTAATTTCCAGAAAAGGCGATGCTTCATATGTAACCTCTCAAAACAATACCCTACTTTTAAGAGTCTTGGGCTTATAAGAAGTAATTATAAGGATACTTTGCATTTAAATCACTTAGGTACAAATTTTTGACATCGTTTTAGGATTCCATCTATACCCCAAATGAAAATAGAGAACTCTTATAATTTATTTATAGCATCGTTCAACAATTTGTACAGGAGATTATTTGACGCAATTTCCCAATAATATTATTTGAATATTTTGTGTCTAGGGTAGGGTCAATTTTTCAATAGTCTGGTAACTTTATACCTACAAACTTACCATAAATAACAGTTAAAACGTTGCCAATATCGATTTATTTATTGGCTTCGAAACTTCAAATCCCAGCGCTCGCAATAAACCATCGGATGTTGTATGTTTTCTGGGCTCTCAAAAAGGGAAATTTTGGGGATAATTTACCGATATACTAAACATTTTGCAGGACTAACCATAGTCAAAATATCGCAAGTATTTTTAATGTTAGATTTGTTAAATTCAAAATTTTTAGTTGCCAGGTGAAGTTCCTTTTTAACGAACCTTATTAAAAGTACTTTTAAAATTCTGACTATTGTTATTATAATATCTTGCTTAAATGTCCTTAACATTTTATAATTATCGGTAGAAAATAATTGCTCACACAGGATACAAAATTGATCCAGTTAAAATATTTTTTATAATATCTATGTATATTTGCAAACAAAAAACCTGACAATTTAATTAGAAATATCTTGAAATATATAGAAGAGTTATAATAAAACTTGTTTTTGTCAAAAAATGTCGTTCTTGCTGCTTTTTCAGAATAACCATATTACATTACAATAGTTTGTTTTGCACATTTTAAAATATATGAAAAATTCAAAATATTTAGTTATTAAGTTTACGTGGATTAATAACGTTCTCCCTCATTACATACTCCCTCAAAAGTTAAAATCGCTTTAAACCAAAAATGTATGTATATTAACTACAATATTTCCAAATTAAATTACAAAAATTAACACATTGCTATGCCATTGATATAACTCGAAAAATAATTACAACTAATGGTTTTTGGGATGCCCTGTACAGTGTACATACATACAATTGCATTATATGTAATATCGGTGGTATAAAAACTCATCCAATTCGCATACTGAATAACCGATTTCCGGAAGATACAATATAGGCAATAACATTTTTAACTCAAGTATTGTTTTGTCTGAATCTATTCTATAAGACTTAAGGCACGTTAATAAAATTATATTTAGTTTTAAATAAAAATAGATTATAGAGCGTGATGAAATTTTTTTTTTTTGTTCAAACTAATTCCATCTAAAATTGGACTTATTAACAATTTTATTTAATCAAATAGGTACATCAATAAGATTCAGAATGAGCATTTCTAAAATGGCGAATCGTTAAAATTTCGCAAAACACACTTTCGACATCAGAATGAAATGTGAAAAAAAGTAGAAAGATAAACAAAAGTAATCCGGTCACGCATTCCTTATTCAATAATCATCGATAGTTATTTCACTGCCACCTTTTTAAGCGTCTTTCGCGGCTCCCAGCGGCATCGGCGGCACTCATCGTTGCTGTGTGCATTTCAGCGGAGAAATTTAGGGTAATATGTAACGATAGAGGAAAGATTGATGGATGTCTCTAAGCGTCTAAGTCTAAGGCCCTGATCGCCGCAATTGTTATCTGAATTCCGCAGTTTGATGCATGCCAAGACGCTGGTTTTGGCCACTGGGTAACTCGATACACGCAAAAGTATTCCTAATGTGCGCCGGCCTGCCGCTGAACGGAGGTGTCAACATGCAGATTTCTCTAAGGTGACATTGCGCATTAGGCTTACTTTCTTGGCCGACATCCGACACTTACCGCACTGTGGATTCAACACATCTCTTAATGATTATGAGGTCAACAATTTAACACATTTTTCTGCGATTGTCCATTAAAGTGAAAGAGTACATGTGTTTGTTATGTTGGCCAGTCGGTGGTCTAGCGGCCAGATGGAGTTACAGTCCATTCCGGCGGAAGGGAAAAGCCATCTTTATCTTCACTAAAATTAAATTCCAGGCATTATGCAGATCTTATACATTCCCATCGTTATCAAAACAAATAGTCTTTAACTTCGATGTTTTCGGTCGCTTATTCTTTCGTGTCGAAAAGAGAAAGTCCTCGGCTTCCCTCTACTTCGGAAACCAACTGCAATTATGCGTTGACGAGAAGCAATTTTTGCTAAATGGGGAGACAATTTGTAAAACTTCATAAAGAGGCTCAGGAAGTGATTTCACGCTTTGCTCCTGCGAGCCAACCAACGATTTACATACATAAATATGAATGTAGACTATTTCGGTAATTGGTAGGCAGTCCAGCCAAATGTTTACCCATTAACATTTTCCTATGCTTTGATTGCAAAGATACGTTTACGATGGTGGAGGCCTCGGAGCCTTAGCACAACAAACACATACTAACTTTGTATTACGCACTGATTTCAACTCCAATTAACGTTCATCTGTTGCCATTTTGAAAATGGGTAATAACTCTTTTAAAACTTTCCATTTTAGTACTTTGGGTCTGTTTGGAAGGTTTTCTGTAGCCCAGAGCATAAATTATAATCCCTTCAATTGTGCCCTGGTTTTATGAAATTTGTCGTGCATCAAACCTACTTAAATAACAATGACAAGAGTTATTTCATAAATGCAAACTTTTTTATTTTACTGGAAGGTTACAAAAAAGAGCTAACTCAAACTGAAATTTTTAAAGTTCTTTTCAAATTGAAACACAGTTGAAGAACGATTTAAACTAGAGTTTTTAAATTGTTATTTGGCCGATAGCCCAGAGCTACTAGTATTCCTTGCATTAGATTTGTAATTTTATTTACCTTTCGCTTATAAATAAATAAAAAAATTGTTTTTTGGCTGGTATTTTTTCATCTTTTAAATATAAATAAACCTTCTTCGATTTCATAATAGGTATATAAAAATCAAGAGAAAATCAATTCCTTTAAGTCTAGCTTTAAAACGTTACAAATTACGCGCATATTTTTTAAGTACTATTGCATGTACAATGTACTTAATATCAGTCGTTTAAAGAAGCAAAATTTAAATGTTTTTCTTCTTTTCATTATAATTATTAAAACATATATTTAATTACTTCTAAAGAAGAGGAATTTATTCAAAATAATTTTCAAAGATTTCAAAATGTGTTTTGATGCGTAATTGCAAGCTTAATAGCTTTAGAGCAAAGGAGAAGTAAAGTAACTATCTTTGCATTGATCCACTAAGCAAAGATTCAAGAAACTGCAAGATTGCATAATTATTGGCGCATTAGAGGGAAATGAAAGTCTTCCATCTTTAGACATTTTTATCTTTCTATTCTTTTTTTTGAAATGTTTTTAATGTGTACTTTAGGAGATCTGTTACTTGCAAATTCACGTCTAAATTGCATTTCCTTTTGATCTCTTAATCATCTCGCATATGTCGTATGGAAGTAAAGTACATTATATATTACCTACCTAATTAATACAAAGCACGTGCTATAAAATAATATTTTATTTTAATTCAAGATTAATATTTCCATCCTTTTTAAAGTGATACTTTCTCAAATATTAGACTTTGTAGTTCTTTATAGAACTTTGTAAGAAGATAAAATTTATTTGAAAGTTAAAAATGAATTTTTCACATAAATGACGACGTTTTGAATTTTATATACTGAAACTTTTTGGATAACCACCGGCAAAATTGTATCAGCTTACACCTTTTGAGTACGAAACTTGTACGCATATTAATCTCACGTGTCTAAAAACGCGTAGGTACTTCCGCAAAAGTTATCTACAAGTTTCAGAAACAGATTCATGTCCGTCCCAACATATATATTTCCTGTTCAAGAACTTCTTGACTTTTGATGCGTACCTAAAACTTGTAAAGCAATTCTAAATTTTTCTAAATTAAAGCTGAACAAAGAAAGTTAGATAACAAAAACAGCTTGATATGTTTGTGGAGTATCTCATATAAGTAAACAGTCATAAAGATTAAAAATTGACAGTACAGTAGGTGTTCTAAGGTTCTACGCATGAATCTGTTTAATGAGTACCTAGTTCAAGGAATCATAGAATGTGTGAATAGAAAATTTCGCTGGAATATATATTTTCACTCATCTTATCTGACATGGTGTTTTTGAAAACAAATTGCGTTTTTCGGATTTAATTATATAAGTGGGTGCATATGTTAACTTGTTTATACAGTGTTCAGATTTGTATACCAAATAAAAGCACTTGTCACCAAGAAAAAATAAAAATTTGACACGCAGCTTTTTAAAAACTGCGTAAAAAAAATAATTGGAAAAATGAATTCTCTGTTAAGCTTAAAGATTAAAAACGGGATTCGTTTGGATCCAGTGAGTTTTTCAACACATTTGTAATTTCGTAAAAATTTAACAGTTAATTATTTGTTTAATTGTGTTAATGTTCTTAGGATGATACAGTATTACAATTTCAGAACATTTCTTTGTAAAATAGCTTGAAAAATAGTTTTTCTTTTACTTTATGATTTTTATTAAACTTTAGCCGTTGCTTACACGATTTCTAAAATAAATATTCCTCGATATACTATAGCAGATTGATGGTGTAAACCGGTCAAGAGAAAAAGTGTTCCCAGGAAAAGTCAAAGCTTAGTGTTTTTACAAAAAAACGTAGTATCTACAACAGAAATTTTAATACAAACTTGCTTAAATACGTTCACACTACATATGTATAAATGCATGTACATTTATGAAACTATCCCCACATATATTGTATTTTATTGGTGTTACGGTGTGAAGTTTCAGGACGACAAAATTTATAGAAAAATATTTTCTAAGTTCATACTATTGGCATTTTTGTTAATTAAACGAACCGGATTATCATCACAATCGGATTATAATATACATATACACATTATTTATTAATAAAAGATACACTTTTTGTATACATATATGTAGAATTTTTAATTCTTTTTGTATAGCGCAATTTCTGTCATTCATTTATTCAAGACATGTTTTATATTTGTTAACGTTTTTCAATAGTTTAAGATATTTGATTTGAACCTTTCCTGCGAAGTTACATCTGTAATACACAGGCGAAAAAATTAATTCTACAAAGGCCCAGTTTCTCTCTTTCAAAGTACGAACGTCAAAACAAGAATAATTTCTCAATAGTTGCTTTCAAATATATAGAAAGAAATTCAAAAAGAATTTGTGGCGTGATTCCTTGGTTCGAAAACGAACATTGTACAAAATTTAAAAATGCAATAAAACAATAAAAATAAATAATAGAGCCAAGGTGGTATTCAGTTCATTTAATGAGAACAGTGGTAACATTCTATAGTTTGAACAATCGTTCGAAACTTACTCCTACAAATGGCTATTGCATCTACATTGGACTAGGTAATGTTCGTCAGCAAAACTCTCTGCGCAGAGTTGAGTTTTTGTTTAAAATTTAATTTCTTAGAGTTCTAACTCAGGTATTTCTAATAATCTGCAGTTCTCTGTGCCTTACACAAATACATACGCAAAAAAAAGAATAAATTAATTCAATAAATAACACTACGTTCTACAAATCAACGTCTTTTTGACTACGTTTGCTTGTGCCCCGAGTAGGCGATAGTCTGAGCAACTGGAGAACTGTAGGACCCGTGAGCGTCCCAACCTCCCGCGCCACCACTCCAGCCGCCACCCCCATAGGGTGTCCACCCTGCACCTCCGCCAGAATGGTAACCGCTTCCACCTGAGTAGGATACAGAGTTTCCACCGCCGCCGCCTCCGAATAAGTTCCCTAGGCCGAGTCCGCTGAGGAAACCGCCACCTCCACCGCCGGTCCTGGAAACCACCCCCGCAAGCCCGGTGAAGAGACTTAGACCCAGAGCAGCAACAGAAACAAGAAGAGCATTTTTGGCGACAAACAGCAAGAAGATAAGAGCACCAATGGCAAGAAATCCAATCTTCGCCAAGACGCCGTACGCTATCAAGGTCAATTTCCTCATGATCTTCTTTTTCTTTGCGCGTCCTTCGACAAACAAATCGCGGATGTCCGACTTAAGTTCGTCTGGAATTCTTTTCGCAATGCTGCGGGCGGTGTCCGCGAAGTTAATTGAAACGGAACGTTCCTGGAAGAAATTCTTAGCGTTTGTCATAAAGTAGCTTTCGATTTCCTTGTTCCTTTCATCAACCGATTTTGCGGATTCAACAGCGATACTGTTGTCTTCGATCGATTTCCCTTTTCGGGATTCCTCAGTCTTTTTCAGGGACAGCCCTCCGAAAATGTCGATATTGGGTTTTTCGAAGAACGATTTTGCGGTTCGATACATCTGAAAGTATACGAAAAATGTCGATTAGAGCGCGTTTAAGAAAAATCACTTTTCACTGATAGTCCATAAAAATCACAGTATAATTTCACTTTTTGCGTACCGTCAGCTGGATGCAGGAGATGGAGTCCTTGTCCAGGCACGCGTTGAAATCTTCAGACACGTCAGCCCTAACTCCGCTGGCCACGAGAAGGGCGCAGGATATTATCACTAATAAATTCATATTCCTCGGATCGCGGACCTGGTCGACCTAGTTAAATTGAATCCAACCGAAGTCCCGTCTTCGTTTTGTAAGAGAGAAATGTTCGTTCGACGGAGACTGTTTACGTTTTGACACCTTTTAGATACGTCGTGATGTTTTTAAAGATTTCTAAAGACGGAACAGCTCCTGGTTTGACTATAACTCCCACTCCAAAATTTGTCGTGACCATTCCAACAAAGTTCCAATAACTTATTCTTATTTATTTACCTAAAAAGCTCCAACATCCAAAAAGAGCTACGACCAACTAAGGAAAAATAAAAAATAAAAAAAACAAATCTTGTAAAATCTTCACAATGCCCGACGATATACATAAAACGAAAAACTTGTCCCGCCGGGGAACAATGTGAATACGTTTCCGCTAAAAATTAATGTATGGATGAGGCTCGACATTCCGTCGCATCTCGGCACGTTTGTCGTCTTCTCTTCGTCATTTTGTCAAATGGTACACATCTTGGAGTTATGCGTTTCCCCATGGCACCGCCTTAAAATCTCAAATAATCTCCTCTTCTGGGAAGGGCATCCGCCAATCTTCGAGATGCAAATGAAAGAGAAAATGCTAAATTATCACTTATCATTATTATCCTGGGCATACCCCAGAGCAATCGATAGATGCTAATTGCTCTCCCATGGCATCTGGAGTATGCGGTCCAATCTCGTTATGTAAATAATGCGATTCCACCGCTGTTTAATTAGCGATGCGCAGCGGCCCAAAATGGTAACGAGAACATTCAAAATAAATTATTCAAATAGAAAAAGAGAGAGCTCCGGTAACATAAGGAAAGTGATTTTAAACACATCGAAATCTAAAAGCTTCCCACATTCTGAAGAGTCTGAACGATATATAGCATATACAGCTTTCGAAGCCGTGAGACTATCCAAAATAGGAAGGGTGCCGGAAGAAATTAATAGCAGAAACCTGGACCAATAAAGTAAACAAAATCCACGAAAAATGAAAGTATATACCTGGACTAGGTTCATTAAACTGTGGTTAGTCACAGCATATTTGACTAATGAAGGAGCTGAGTATTCAATCAAAATAACATATCCGCCCCGAAAACGGAAGTTTTTCGACAAACATTAGAAATATATGTATGTATAAACGAGTAGAACATGTCTTTAAAAATTTTACATCGAGTTTCCAACAAATAACAATGGTGTGACAACAGCTGCAATAATCAAAATATTTTAGCACACCATAAAACGTATCACAAAATGAAATCAGGTGGAACTGCATACTTTATAGCTTCATTTCACAACTCAAGAGCTCTGCACGTACTCATGCCTCATATGAATCAACCTACCGTGGGCAAATCCATTGAGTTTCTTTTCTTAGCGCATATCTCAAGTGAGTCGTTTTGATCTCGAGCAGACATTAAGAGTCTTGAATTACTTTGTGAGGGCATTCGTCCTTACACTGACGTGTTTCGTAACATCTTCACTTGCCTGTCCTTTTGCCCTTCTCTTCCTCTTTGACGGTAGATAAATTCCTATGGAACATGGTACACGTGAGAGTTATTATGTCAAGGTTAGACTTCCTACAACTGTTTACAAAATATAGATATAGCTTTAGGTTGTACACGCAACGTAAAACAAATTGCTCCTAATTGTTACTGAATAAAAGTTTTATTCACTCCTCATAAAACAACTAAGCTTAAATTTCTTAAAGGCTTTACAACCTGATGATGTTGAACTTATTAAATTAAGCTAACTCTAGAGAAAAATTGCACATAAAATGAGATTTTGAATATGTAGATAGTATACCATCAAAGTTCCGTCTTTAAGTTGTATTTAGTAAAAAATTAACTTACTATACCTACAAAGAAACATCCATCAGCTCACACCTTGCAGCTCTCCTTAATGCAATCGAGTGCCCTGGTAGATCTCCGACGGTGTGTTGCGAAGAAATCGACAGAAGTAGAAGAAATATGTAGGTTTGTTGACTTGCAATCTAAATAGGTATGTTCGGTGGTCGATACTTTATTACATAGTAGCAATTGGTGTTACTCGATTTTTTAATAAGAAGAAATATAAGAAGAGTGATAAAATATTCAAAGCAAAAAGATACATATATGTATGTATGTATATGCAATTACGTTCATATGTTGTGCAATATCGTTTTTGTTATCGCTTTGTAAAAGTGCACCCGCGCAATATTTCTGGCATTGGGAAAATATTTCTATTAAAATACAGAAATATTTCTCATTAAGAAAAGTTTTTTTAATTTTAATTCTCATGACTTTTTTATACAAAAAGATAGTCCTGCACGGGAAAGTCTGAAAAGTGTACTCCGCCGAGAAGTCTCCTCCTTTTTGGTTGAAAAGAATGTTTAGATTCAGACGAAACCTACAATGTTTCACCGTCTGACAGAACTGCTAATTTTTTAATTAAAAAAAAAGTCAGCAGTTGACTATACTTGTCTTCAGATTTTCGAAAAGACAAAGGTATAAAATTAATTAAAATTTTAAAAGGAAGATGTTTGGTGTCCCACAGAGATGTTGAAATTAAATTCTTTATTTAAAAAATTTTACAGACATTTTTTGCAATTAAAATGAATCTAAAATAACCTGGAACTGCGCATCAAAAAAACGTTTAACATTTGCCTGAGTGCAGTAAAATTAAATCTATTATCGCGAGTAGCATTCCTCGGCTTCATTTTATTTTATCTACCGAATTTGATATATACCCACAATTTCACTAAACGAAAAATTCCATCGAAGTAAGAAGAAGTTTCTCACTTTCCTCGATGCAGAAGAAATGCAAATATGCCGACTTCACCTGAGCACCAAGATAAGCATTCCCATCGACATAGGCTAATTGGAAAATTAAATGCAATCGGCAACAAAGCGGCGGAATAAATTTTCAATATGAGCGCACGCGTTCGTGTGTCCGTTAAATTTTCGAGAAATCTTTTTCGTGCTGCATTTGCATTTTCCGGTTCCTTATTAGATCAGTGGATCAACAGTTAAATAGCATTAATAAAGTTTGTAACTCAACTGGTGGTCGGCGTGTGTATACGCTGAACGCTCTCATGATTGCTTCGATCCTCACTGATTTAGTGCAGGCGAGCCACGCTGTCTCTCGCGCTGTACCACTGAAAGAAGTAGCTATTCATAATTTAATTATAAATTTTTTCATAGATTTGATTACTGAAAGCTTTATGCTTGGTCATGCTTCGATTTTTGAATCGTTTCAGAAACATGTTCCGATAAAAAGAGGTGGAACCCTGTTTCTACTTTCCTGAACACGCTCTAATTCCACTGAATTGCATCTACCCTTTGAATATGTTTCAGCATGAAAATTGAATCTTAGTTACAGACTCAGAGTGGTATCTGGATAGTGGATTATCTGCTTTTAAGTTTTAACCCTTTGCACTCGAAGTTTTTTTTACCAACCTTAATTTACACATTTTTGTGGTGCCTGATATTCACCTCTCGAGCGCAAAGGGCTAACATACAACATACATTTTTCTACATTCTGAGTTATTTGACCTAGTAAATTAAAATTCGGTGGAACTCTCTTCATATTCGGCGGGATAGATGCATCCCGATATTCTTGTCTGAAACATAAAATATGAAAACGATTTTTAGTTTTCATATAACTTTCTTCTTGGAAAATTAAGAGAACCCAGAAAAATTGTAAAGTTCGAAGTTTTTGAAGGTTTGAAAAAAAGTGTTTTCAACTAGCTACAAAAGTCGTTTAAAAATACATACAATACAAAATATACAATACTGAATAAAAGAAACTTTAAATGGAGTCCAATACGTCCTTTAGCTTTTTTGCAATCACGTCCGCCAATTGGCAATTAGAGACTTTATGGCGCTCTACGAATCTGCTTATAACTTGGCTTATAATAAATTTTTTATGTTGTACAATTTTTTTTAAGTTCAAATATAATATACATGAAAATACCCCAAAAAGTTCAATGGGCTCAATTGTTTTTTTTTTTCCTTTCCTGATTACGCAGTGAATTTCATTCGAGCTGCAGAGAGAACCGACTAAAATATCAATATGCTAGAAATTTTATTATGGAATAACTTTCCGGTATTTTCCAACAAATTTACGGAAAAATTATTAAAATAATTTAGGAAAACCCGTTCCCTTCCATATAATAGTATGGCTACTTTTAATATGTGAACGAATCGAAAAAATGTACTGGAGTAATAAAAATAAAATCGAAAAGCTTATATTTGTTTCCGATTTATTTATTTTCTTATAAAATAAACTATAATTATTTCATACGCAGTTTTATTTTTCTAGGTACTGCATAAATAATCATTATATCTGATTTTTTGATTTTGTGATCATATGAATACATATACTCATTCATTTCGTCCTCAACCGTCCCGATTTTTAAATTCTAAATAGGCATATTGAACTCATTCATTTACAGGTGCCAAATAGCTCATCCTAATAAAATGCTTTGAGTACGCAATGTTTACTTTAATAATTAATAGAAAATCAAATAGGCTCTAAACAAAAATCATAATACTTACAATGAAAATTACAAAGCTATGAGCTTCGGAGTCTAAATATCGCAAACATTTCCAACCAACCTTAACGTACATAGTTCTTATTTTAGTACCTACCTATATAGCTAGGAAAATTCATATTAAACCTTATTTCTTACTGTAATGTAGTTACTTTTAAATGCAATGTCTTATTATAGTTACCGCATGGGCGCACATTTAATACGCTAAAAACGTCTTTGTCCGCAAAAAGCATTTTGACCTGCAAACTGCAAAAACTCATTTCTACAGCTAGCTAATGAGCTACCTATAAACATTATTATCAGCCAACAAGTTCCTCTGAAACAAAAACGAGGCAATAAGGCGCTAATTGACGCCTATTTTATTAACTACACCTAGGTCAACGTCGTTAGGTGATTCATCTTACCTCAAATAATGACCGTTAGAAAAACTTAAGAAAACTCACTAATGGTGGCAAAAAAACGAGAGTGCTAAATGTCCGGGCCCGAAGTCTCTTAATTGCGGAATCGTTCGAAGTGCTAAGTGCTTACAGGTTGTGATTCATAATTTCTATTTACCTTAGCGTCTTGGCGTCTTCTCCGCTGACGTTCCGACGGCTAGACGCTTGCTGATTCCGCTCTGCTTCGGCTGGACACCCAATTTTACCTTAAGTCTTATTTTAACTCGCGGATGTTGTCCACTTTCACGGAACTAATTGTGTTTGCAGTTGAGGCAAATTAGCATCGAAAGGGAAAGTGCAAGCTGCGGGTCTCTCTTAGATAACCACGGCTTTGGCTAATTCTCGCCACAAAAGTGGCAAGCCGCAGGCATCCAATTGTGTTTCTATTTTCTTTTCTATTTATTTAATTTTTGTTTTTGCCAGTCAAAATCTTTCTCAACCTTGTTCACTATTCATTGATAAAATTTGCATACCTCTTTTAATCTGATATATGTATGATGCGATGCTGACTTATTGGCAATGTTTATCGTTGCGACTTTCTAGTCTTTGAAAATTAATAACGAAAAAGAAAATTTTAAATGAAAGTTGCCTTCAATTGAAATTTCTAAACAGAATTATTTTAACTATTTCTTTTAGTATTCGCAATTATTAAACCCATATAACGTAACATTTTCGAAAACCGCATTGAAAAGTTTTATTGAAACATAAAGCACTCGTGAAGAATTAATTAATTTTTCCTTTTAACTTTTTAAAAAGTATTTTCTAAACTGCACAAAAACCGAGTGTATAACATTTTGAATTTGATGAGAATGAGTCCATATAATAAACACATTTAATATGAGTTGCATCCATAGATGTTGTATTTCATGCAAGAATGCATTTAGTTTAAAAAAAAACAAAATGTTTTATAGATTATTTATTTTTTCTTTTTAAATAAGTCCTCAAACTTTCAACACATCATCTGGAATGGTTAAAACTTAAGCAAATAAAGTAATTGTTATAATTTGTTATCATGAACAATATTGTAAAAGTAAAAGTAAATGTATGTATAAAATCGATGAAAAGTTGTTACTTAAAAATATATCTACTAGAGACAATAATGTTTATAAAAATTAAGGAATGTTTTCGTTGAATATCCATCCAGGTAATATAATAATTATACCTGAGGTATGAGAACAAATCCTATATAATTTTAAGAATTGACTTCATTGATGCTGCTGTTGGTAGTTAATTTATTATAAAATTTATGAGATAATGAGATTATATACTCTCCCTGCCCTGTCGTCATCATTTTACTCGCTGTTAAAAAACCCTGGACTAAGAGAAGAGGTGTTGAAAATCAACCCGAAATTATTTAATTTTCGTCATTATTGTTTTTTATTTAATAAAGGAACCAAATGACCTAATAAGCTGTGAATATTGGCCTGGTTTCAACACAAAAGCCAAATATGTAAAAACAATTGACAGCAACGAAAAAAAAGCGCCTGGTTTGAGTAAACTCACAAAAGCATAATTAGCCGATTTTCCCGCGAAATATATAAATCAATACTGCAGGAAAGTCTGCAGATAAACAAGTCATGCTGTGAGAGAAAACAATAACCCAGTAATTGGTAATTGAGCTCTGCGTTTATTTACGGTAAAAAGCATTTATCCAAACACAAAGGCACCAAATTTCAAAGCGTGCTCAAGCTGAGAACAGGAAATTGGGTAGTTAATTAGTCCAAATCCAAAATAACGCGCAAATCGTAGAAACGAAATTAATTTTGAATGGGGCAACCGCATCTCACCTCAGTTATCTACCTGTTCCGTGGTTAATTGCAAAACCAACATTTGTTCAGAAAGGCTCGGCAGGCCACTGGTATTGAACTTGAATCCGTCTGCGAAGTCATGGTCAGTGGCAAGTCGGCCGCCATCTCTCCGAGGCTGGGGGCAACATTAGCCGAGCGGACTCAAGCGAAAACCAAAACGTCTTCGAAGACGTACAACAAACGTCTTCGGATGGTTCAGCGGATCTGCGCAAAGATCTCACACCGCAGCCAGTGATAATAAGAAAGTGAGAGCTTCAGTTACATTAAAGACCTTGCTTTTGGTCACTGACCCACTGTTCCACTTGAGCGAAACTGCGCTGTTTATGTTCCGATAGGCTCTTAAAGCGGTACCTCAGAAAAACTTTCACCAATGGTATTACAAAGTGAATAACCGAAGCTGATTTATCGAACTGAAATGTTGCCAGCCGCCAGTCGTTTATAAGTACCTCGAATCTGTGTGCGGCCGAGTCATTCATATTTCAGACCCCAAACGGACCATACTCAAAACACGTTTAACTTCTTTACAGGTGTCATGTAGGATGAAAGAAATTTGGCCGTTTTTTTTCACAATTTTTCTGCAGCACATTACAAATTTCCTGTTCTTCAATTCGTTGATTTCCATTCAATTTACTTCATCCAAAGTGGCGCGCTTATAACGAAGCATTGACTTGAGTATTTCATAAGAAAAGAAACTTGCATGCCCTAACTGTGTTACTGGGTCACATTCTTTGCTCATATGCAGCTTTGTCCAACAGCAGTTACATATTAAATTTAAATTATTCCTCCAGATGGTCAAAAACTTCAAACTCTTATGAGCGGTTAATTCTCACGATCACGGCATTTGGATCTTCTTACTTTGACCGGCCATGCCGCTTCTTTTATTTCAGGCGACTTCTTACGGGCTTGTCTGTTAAAACAACTTTCTTTGAAATCTCTTTATTTATTTGATGCGCACAAAAACTTATTCCTCTGGAGGATTTTGAATACAAATCTACATAAAAAAAACAACACTTCAAATATTTAAAGCTTCCCTACATATAAATTCCGTATAAATTCTTCAGAATGATATTTCAATATGCTTCTTTCTGAGAAAAATATAACCGTTCTGTTTTCTTTACTAAAAAACTACATATGTATATGTATACCAAAATCTTTCTTCAATATTTCATTTTCATTTCATTTTCTATTTAAAATTTTTGAAATGAGTCCAACATATGTATGTGTTTTAACGTAAATTATATATGTATGTACATAACTATATTCTTCATAATTCAAAATTCAACTTTCTTCAGAACTAATAGTTTCGTTACATCTGGTATACTCGTAGGTACATTATTGAGAATTTAAAGACATGTACGTGCATTTCTTTTCTTAAAAACTTTTTTTGAGTTATTAAAACTTATTCCTATACTAGTTATTTTAGATGTGATAATGCTCTTGGGAACCAACAAAAAAATTTGTATACACATGCACGTGCCAATTACGAGTATAGGTATGTATATTTATATCTGACAATAGCTGGCAGCGGATGGGTTAATTTTTATTCAGAATTTTAATTAGCTGTACTATTAATAGACTTCATGCTCATTATGTACCCACAAATATTGGTTTGAACTTGAAACCAAATTCAGCCTAACTTTACATTTGAAAGGCTTTATTAAATTTCCCACGTGCAAAATTTGACCTTCGCCTTCGCTGTACATCCCATAGTATTTCACAAAATGTTTAAATAATTACAATTCCTACAAAGTTCTCTAATTACTGTGCTCAGTTCGCTGTCATATTATTACTCACTTTTCCCGCAAAACCTCTTAATTGGATTAGAAAGTAATCCTGGACGTTGTTGTTTTTTTTTGTCCCTATCATAGATGTTCGGAATTTCTGCGAATTCATTAATTAATTTCTGTTATGTCTGTCAATTATATATTTACTTCCAGGGTTTACTTGACTTCTGATGGTTCCCCAACTGCTTCTGACTTCTGGTCTTTGATTAGAATCTTCAGAAGCATTGAAAGGTCCACTCGCGCGAGTCATCAAAGCTATAAATTACCATGGAACGAGTTAATTGATTTTAGTGTCTTTTAACCGCCCTATAATTTGTTTCATTTTAATAAGTACCTATTTAGTAAATATCTGGTACGAATTTCTTCCATTTTTCAATTGTGGTGTTTAAGAAAAGAAATATCTCAATGTGAAGATACTCGTCTTCTTATTGAAGTTCTTGAAGCATCTGCACGAAATCTGAACTATCAAAAGCGCTTGTGTTTTCTATATGTGTTATTAACCACAACTTTAATAGCAACCACACAACCACATAAATTAAAGACACAATCAAATAGGGAATTTACTGCTACTGGGTATACACATTCAATTCTAGGGAGTATTTGGAAACTTTAAAGGCGTCACATTATTCTGCTGCTACAGATTACTATCCCCATAAAAAAGAAGGTGAGACAAAACGTTAGAAAGAATCGTTAAATTACCTCACCACAAGAAACAACTTCGCATCCTTAAAATAATGAATTCACGAAATTTGTTCATGGAATTGCCAAAATTATCTTTCAAATAACTCGTCAAAGTGAAGGTAGGTGGTAATTGTTGGCGAAGCCATTTCAATCCCTTCTAAATGCTTATCGTAAAAAATTTACAAATATACAAAAGTATAACTTTTAAAGGTGGTTGCTTGACCATGTTTTTAACCGATTGCGCGACAGCAATGACAGGGTTATGTTTTTAACATTTTAAAAACGTATTGTGAGAAATTATGTCATAGCAAGTTGCAGGGACATACATACATATACATACTTAGAAAACCTTAAACAAGAAATCGGTACAGAATTTCACTTAAACTGTGAAGTTGAATTTTGCCATTTCTCTGCACAATTTTTAAAATAAAAATATTCATATCTAAGCAAAACAAGTTCTGGCAAGCATAACAAGAATAATCTTATTTCTGGCTAAAATAAGCTTTATTTTCGTAATCGCATTTATGTGTACCTACTTCGTTATTTCCTATCTCTAGGGTGTGAGCGCCTTCCGGCTTAAATTAGCTTATTTTTAAAGATGCCCATCTACCAAAATGAGCTTTCTTCTTGAACGCATAAGCGCCCAAAGGTCAAATGACTTCATTTTGCCGAATGAAGTCACCCACTTATCAAAATTAGTTTACTTTTCGTTCCGTATGCAGACCTAAAAGCCAAAATTAGTTTATTTTCCTGAGTGCATATACATATGTATATACGTTCATATGTGTATTGTTAATATGGGGACTCACAATCTATGATTCATTTTAGTAAATATGTTATAAGACTTATTAATTCCCTCAAAATATTTTGTATTCATTTATATTTTTATTATTATATTAAATAATAGTTCATTCGGATATGGTAAGCACATTTCAAATACTTTCTGAATTTGCTACATAAAAATTAAAATTCTATCCAAATATCCTAATTAGTTTTCTATGTAATGTACATATATGTACATAAAACAGTTCCGCAACTCACTGACAGACAACGCACAGAAAAAACAGCTGGAACTAAAGGGCTGAAAATATCACAGTGCATTCCTATAATGACATGGATAACCACTAAGAAAGGATTTTTTTAAATTTCATCCCTAAAGGGGTGAATCACGAAATCTTCATCCGGCCATGACAGCAATTCTGTACCTTGTGTTCTCGGCACTATGGGGGTGAAGTGGGACACTCTAATACATTTGAGTAAAAAATCGTATTCTCTGCGACTCTGCGACTATTCTCGCCGTCTCTTCTTTCCCTGTCTCCTTTAACACGATTATTCGTACCGCGTTATGTGGAAACGGTGTTATAAGAAATTCAGAATTATTAATTGAAATTAGGAAATGCGTTCTACGGAAATCACGTTATAAGAAACATAGAAATAACACAAATCAAATTGCTTCCTTGCGATAGAAATCTTGTAATTGCCAACTCTGATTGGAGGAATATGCGTAACCCGAAAAAGCTGCCTAAATTCCCCTTGAATTGTATTTAAAATGTCAGTAAATGCCACTTTCGGTAAACGAAATATGTAATTTGATAATTGAACCTGAAAGACGAGCCATGGAGACCTAATAAAATGACCAAAAATCTTTACATTTGACTTGGGATATTCAAGATTTAGAAGTGTCTCTTAATTTTCGAGAGAATTGTAGAGGTATATTTTCCTCTTGCACTGTCACTGCTGTTAAGAACTGTGTATGCACAATGTATCTATTTTAATTTCAACAAAACTTCATTAAAATTTTCCTCAATTAACAAATTTGGCAATTCAAATAGTAAATAATAGATGCAATTATAAACGTACCAGTTTGAACATATTTGTTATAAAGAATAGGAATTCAATTTAGTTTCGAATTTTAGTTTCGTATGAAATGCAGTTTAGTTTCGTAATAGAGAATAAGGCTACAGAAATGAAAGATGAAAATATAATTAAGTACTTCATGAATTGTTTTGTTGATAAGACTTGAATTATTAAATTATATGGAGGAAGGTGCGAAGTCGCGGGTAAAAGCTAGCTTTTGTATACGATTGAATGTTCTTAAAGGTGAATTCTTTCCAAATACACAAAAGTATGTTTTTCATGTTTTTATTTTACTTATTGCATCAATTGGTCGTTGTGTTTTTTTAAATATTGTACATCGCAAATAAATAAATAAATTAATTAGTTAATTGGTTTCTAAATTTTTGGTGTTTCAAGTCACTTAGGTGCAAGGTGAGCCCATCCTCGATATGGCAGGGGAACATCTTCATCGATTTCCCGCCGTTTTCTGTGGTGGCCGTCGTGAGCACTAATATATTGCACATGATGGCCTCCATCATCATTTCCACCTTCCGAGAGCTTCTTAATTCCCACAATGGCTGAGAGTAATAAGGCCATCATGGATACACCAAGGGCCTTCATTGCCAAAGCGCCAACGCCTCCAAGTCCCAAGGCCGCCATCATTTTTCCCATCATTAGGCCCATCATCATTACCATACCCATTCCACCCTTATCCTTCTTTCGGCCCTCTGAAATTTAAAAATGAGTTTTTTTAGAATTCATAAGCACTTGCCACTGCTCCCAAAAAAGAAATTAGCATTTCATGGGGAAAAAAGTTTCTGAAAACAAAGCAAAGTCTCTTCTTTGGCACATTTTTTCTAATTTGGTATCATCATCACTGTATCCTTAAGATGGTCCACATTTGCACTGATTGCTTTTATTAAATCATTGTCGATCACTATTTTTTGGGCGAAATATTAAGAATGTGTTTATAACACTCATCACTTTAAATTCACTTGTATCCACTTTAGATGCCTATCGTACATACCTACGACTTCCTTTCCATCATCAATATTTTTGAGGGTAGTGAGGAGTGCATCCTTAAAATCAGTTTTTTCCAACAAATCTGAAAACTTTATTTTAAGCTCATGATTCTGCATATAGTTGCTGATTCTGCCAGTAAAGGAGTCATCCTCGATGTCGTTTGATCTGCCATCGAACTCCTTTTGTTGCACGTCGTCTTCTGGAACGCTGACAATTTGTAGTCCCGGAACAATTGTGAGCGGAGCATTTGAGTCCTTCAAGGACTTCACCACGTTACGAATAACCCGCGTCCCATGACAAAGTAAGGCAGATTCGGAATCCTTACATTCCTCGGCGGAAATGAGGCCGATAAGTGCGATGATCGCAACAAGGACTCGTCCAAATCGAATTGAAAATACCATTTTTTGGGTTTAACGCGTTTCTACTAAAGGGACAAATTGCACGGCGTGTATGCAAGGTGCGAGCACTGACTGACGGCAATCCAAGTTATTCTCAGACAATTTATATTGTAAGAAATTAGACCGCAAAAAGAATGGTTCGCCGCAAACACAGTCGAGTCAAGCGCAAAAAAAATGATACACTTAATTTAGGATAACCCTCTTTCTCTGCTTTTTGTACTACTACTGTTTTTATTTTTGAGGGGCCCTTTCTCCATTTGTAATAGAATTCTCGCTAGCGCCGGTTAATGGAGCATGCCGAAAAACTCAAATAAACCAGAACCGAATCGAGTCATTTACGGCGCATTCTGGAGTTTAAACCTAGGCACAGGTACACCAATCGAACAGTTGACTAGCGTAACTTTTTTGCCTATTCACCAGCTCAATCGGGGAGTAATTTCACTGCAATGAACCTGCCATTCAACAGCGCCTCACCGTCGATTTCATCAGATAACAAGAAAGTAAATTGTTTCAGGTCGACCGGCACTTAGTAAATTTTGCAATACATTTACAACCCAGCGTATTCCAGATGAATGGACCGCGAGACTTTCGATGCCGTCGAGAGTCAAACAGTCAGTCGGAGCAAACGTCGTAATCAGACCATGGCGGTTTTTTTGGTTCAAAATTCCACAATTACCTACTATGCGGCGAATGCAGGCACCTTGCGTGCTTTGAACTCGCCCAGAGAAGGTTAAATTTGGCGGTCCTTGGAGTGAAAGGTTGCCTCTTTCTTTGCGGTGTTCTTTAAGATCGGTTAACGTACGGTTTTTCGGCTACTTGCTGCTGGTTAGAGTAAGTAATTCAGCGAAAGTGCAGAGAACGATCGTTTTTCACATTACAGTTTAATTTTCAATAACTTTCTACGAGGAGAAAAGATAGCGAAAGTTATACAGAAGCTCCGGTTAGTTCTGCTTCAAGGCTTCATGATTTTTTGTCTTAGTACCCAAGAGTCAAGACCATACTTACCTACTCCGAAACAACAGGAAAAAACAATTAAAGAGTGGGCATAATTAGCCTCACTAGGTCAGCAAATCACTTATAAATAGTCAGCCAGTCGTAGCAATAACAAGTTAGTTTGCAGAGCACTTGAATCGACTCATTTATATTCCAGTTTTTAAGAAGGATGTTATTGCCCGTGCGTGGTATTTATTTCAGAGTAAATTAACAAAATTTTCTTTAACCCTATTTATTAATAACTCATTTTCAACAAATTTGTAAAATCTGAAGATACCATGATGAGACGATATATAAAAAGAAATGTATTACTACTTACTAAAATAATACTCAAATAGCGATATTAAAATTAAATTTTTCTTTAAACTTCCCCAACTTCATCTTACAGAATATTTTTCATCGGAAGGTCATATACTTTCACTTTAACTCTTCCTTTTATTTGTGTTCTCATACTCGAGCATTTACGCGCAGCGTCCATACCCTTCACCGATTTCGCTTTTCCTTTATGTTTTCTTGTTATCAAACTTTGCCTTTCTACAAAAAAGTGTAAAATCCACTCAATACTTTTCCTTATATCACTCCCAAAGAAATAATTTTAATTGGTAATAAAACGATTAAATTAATCAGTGTTTTATTATATTTTCGTATGTTTCCTATTTGATGTTTTACTTCGATAATTCTCGTATGGTATATAAACAAGCAAGTATGAGACTATTAAAAAATTAACTGGCTTTAATTTTTTTAATTTTGAACAATTTCAGAAAGGTAGGAGGCATGTATAAGGAACGTTTCGGATTTTCTAAATATAAACTTGAGGCAATACTGGCGAAGCGAAGCCCAGAAAAATCTATATAAAGGAGTCCCTTTTACAGTCATCTTTACTTAATATAGCAATTTGTACCTACATAGAGCAACTCAACGGAAATAATTTCAGCTTGCTCGGATATTAAGAAATAGTTCAAAATTGACTTACAAGATTCCAAGCAGACAGGAAACGAAAGGGAGCTAAATAAAAACGTTTAAAAATAAATTTCCAATTCAAGAACTGTGTCACTTACATGCATATGTTTCGATTTTCAAAGTACAAAGTTTATTGTAATAACAACTAAAGAAATATCTTCTAAAGGATATACAACATATCGTAACATTGTAAGACCCAATAAAAAAGTATACAAAAATACGATACTGCGAAGCTGCATGGTTCATTTCCTCAGATTTCTATAAAAGCGTAAAAGTGCAATCATCTTCCTGAATAGACATTGGTATGTTTTATAAATATATAGAGCATGAAATTGACACAACTTCAACTTCCTTTATTGCATCCTTTTCCTTACTCAAAGAAATGAATCAATATCAAAATACACGTATATCAAATTTAATTGATACCTATATGCTAATGCTATGCCAACAATGATAATATTGTAATAGAAGACGAAAAATTACGGAGAGAATAAAATAGCAGTTACGTGGGTTCGTTGGAATATCAGATATTTTCCCTTTACAATCACCATAGCATATTTAGAGAAACAGCATTCATATTGAAATCATTTGTCCATCCTGAAATCGTACACTTTTCTGAATTTTAGATATCCTATAATTTTTTTATTCAAAGGCTAGGAATTCTAACGTATTGCATATCTCAATTTATGTAATTATCTTTCCTAACGCTCTTCCTTACGCAAAATTGCAAATATACCTAACTTATAAAAAAAATTTTAAAAAACCATCGCACATGAACTTCGAAGTAAAATGAGACTTTACAGAAATATTTTTTTAAAGAAAATTGTATTTGAAGTATTTATTGTAAAAGAATTTTCTTAAATTAAACAACTCGAACAATCTTTTAGCCAGCATCTGCACATATGCAATGTTTTTCGTTTACATTCTTGGAAAGTAGCTTGCCTACATCTTGGCTGCAAATTAATAGATGCTTACCTGTGGCTCAAGAAATGATTTTGTCGTTATTTAACAGATATTCAATAAATAACAAGGTCGAGAAAAAATACACGAATAATGGCTGGCAAAAGCAAGACAAAACTGTCAACTGCGCTAATATCCAGTACGAAAGCGGAAAATTGCTACTTGACTTTGTTCGTTCTTCAAAAACAATTTAATTCCCCATTCCAATCCAAGTTTATAAGGAGGCAATTTCAAAAACCCTTACATTGTTGACTTTCTGTCCTTTCAAATACGCCCAAAAGGTTTTGTTGACTTTCGATCCAAAAACGAAAATAATGACAATTTTCGGATTCGCCTGTTGAGAAAAGCGAAAGTCGTTAATTGCTAACAGTTGACATTCTTAAATTAAAATTTATCCAAAGTTAGCCAAAAATATATGAAGTAATTTTTTTAGCTCCTTTTTTAAAGCTCCTTTTTTCTTGGACAATATAAAGTAGCAGAGCAGCTTAGCATATCTACCCAATTATCTTGAGGTATCTCCTTGAAAATTCGAAACTTTTGCAGAAACACGGTGAATAATGGATATATTTTGCAAGAAATATTTAACCTTTATATACTCTGGAATCTCTTTTATCTAGCAACAAAAATGCGAGAAATAAGGCTGTAATTTATTAGCTCTTTCTGTCTACATCCTACAATAAGACAAAATTGCGTTTTAAATTTGCAAAAGTCAGTCTCCGGTTATTTTGCTTCTAAATACTTATATTTTATCAGCTAATGAAACAGGATAAAGCTAAGTACCTACATATGTGTAGCTGAAAAATTCACTCTACATAAAGAAAATTTTAATGCTTCCGCAGTTAACTGTATAACACGAGAGGTAAACATACACAAAGGTCCGTTATGAAATCATCTCACAATCAACAAAATTTAATATTAATATAATTATTGCATACACATATTGTAGGTATGTAGGTATGTACATTTGTATGTATGTAATTACATATATAGAAACTTTTTAAAATGTTGTTGTATTGTCAAAGGAATACTTTTCCCGTCTATTTATTTATTTATTTCGAGTAATTTCCTGCTTTGATCAGAAAGACAGAATTACTTTCAAATATTTCTTGTCTTAAATTCCATGTAAGAGTAAAAAAAATGAGTACGAAAGAAGTTTTGAAATGTCACTCGCGACGAAAGAATTGCTACAACCAATACTTGGTTGCAAAGGAATTTCTATAGACGGTAATTTTTATTAGTTCTTTGATCTCTTCAAAGTTGAAAGTCAGGGATTTGTAAAATGTGTGCGTGTGCCGTTATCTTTATATTTCATTTAGCCATTTTCCGATACATGCACCCGGTACCAGGTTTAGGGTGGTGTAACCCTGGACGCCATCCAGGGCCAAGGGGACGCGCGCCGTACGTTAGCGCAGTGAACCAACACTAAGAAAATTTCGAAATTTAAATAGCTATAGGACATCCCCATAACCCAACATAGTAAACACAAAAGTGAATATCCTTATTGAACCCTTAACAATAAAAACACGAACAAAAAACTGAAAGGAACTTCAGATGTGGAGTGTGATAACAAAATTAGTTTTGGACTATGGTTTTGTGGTGGACAAGTGTGCCTCGCCTCCACTAGCCACATTATTCTTCTCAGTCGACATTGATTTATGAAAAATAGAAGAGTTTGGTTTTTGAAAATTTTAGTAAATTCGTTTCTCTTTTGCTGTGAACTTTGTGAAGTATTAAAGTTCATTTGTGGTTTTTTAACATAAAAATATTTTATTTCCTTTATTAAATCTTTTTACGTAAAATATAAATTTTTTTTAAAGTTTATAGTGATAAATCTGTATCTAAATTACTTATAGATTTAGAAAATTTCGCCATAGTTCTACGAGTATGAATCACATCCACGTATTTTTGTAATACATACATACATACATATGTACATATGTATGTATATGCACTCCTAAAATTGGATGAAGTGTCAAACTTGAGATTTAAGAAGTCTTTTACTAAATAGTACTTAATAATAACACTACATGAAATCATATTGCGCAATTAGTGGAAATACATAAAACAAATATAAAAGTAAAAATGAAATTTTTATTTTGTTATACATATATCTATTACTAAATATTTTAAAAAACTTAAAAAGAATATCTCGAGATCATTCAAGTTATAAAGTAAGGGCACAGAATTCGAAAACTACAATTTATATTTACAATTTGATTGTAAAGATACGGTAATTTTAGGACACAAATACAATAGTCGCCCTGTAGTTAACTGAAAAGACTGATTTTGCCCGCGGTGCGCAAGCAAAATTATCTAGTTAATAATACCTACTTAATAAATATAGGTCACCAAAGAACTTCCTACCCGAGGCGCCCAATGATTAAAGCCAGTGCTCTTGATAGATAGATATTGTTGAAAAGCCAAATTTATGATGTTCCTGAAGCATTTTTCTCAAAGTATCTAGCGAACCTAATATTCCTTAAAGGTAAATTGTCTCTTTAAATTACTTTAAATAAGGAACCACGGACACTTCTTGAATTTTCCTTTTAACATCCGAAGCATAGTGCAGTTTTGTCCCTTTGATGTTAATGTTGTCATAAACTTATAACTCCACAATTTGTAGGCGTTCACAATCCTTTAACGATATTTGGGCAATAACAGTCATCTTGACGTTGCTATCGCATTTTCAGATCCTTTTGATTGTTATTGTCTTCTCCTTCCGCCCAAGTGTCAGTTTCAATCATTCCAGACCCCACTTAAAGTGGTGTTTATTTAAAGAATCCCAGATTTATCGCTCCCCCGCCGTTTCGAATTTGTTGGCCACTTTAAGGAAAATATACCGTGATAGAAATCCGAGAAGGTAAGAAAACTTTTTACTTGCCAGCGCATTTTAAAACGCTGTTTCTGGCAGAGCGTAAATGGTGGAAAATTATGTTTTCGTGAAATCTTCGGCGCGTCACCCTCGCCAGGGTTAAACTTTCAATCACTTTCGGGGAAGGCCTGGAAAACTTTTCTCACCAAAGATGCCCGCGGTTAGAATGAAATTGAATCCGAAATTTCAGTGTGACGGGTCCTGAACAGGACGAATGTTGAACAAATCGATTTAAGCGACTTGTCTTTAACAAAACCATTGGAGCACTTTATCTATTCCAAGTTTTCAATTGATTTCCCATAAAGCGAAATCGGTGGAAATCAGTTAGCATGGAAAAGTGTCACCTGTGAACATAGCCTTCACACGTTGACGACCACAATTGATCACATTTCGAGATATAATTCATGCTATGGCAGACTATTGCCATGTGCTTTGTTAGTTCCGTGGCTCAAAGGATTTAGTGTGCGAGTATATGAAAAATGGAATGTGGAGCGCATTTATCACTATAATTCAATCTCTCTGTTGCCATATTCGCTTCAAGGATATTAACTTTTTTTCAAGATTTAACTTACAATTAGTTTTTGCGTATTTGCTTGGACATTCTGAATTAATAAAGTAACTATAAAAAAAATTATATATTCTACATCTGTAAAGTAAGATAAAAGTTTAAAATCCTAAATTTATATTAAAATACAGATATCGTAGCTCAAACAAAATTCTGAAGCAGTTTTAAAATAAAAACTAAAAACAACTTTTGATCACCCAAATTTCTTGAGTAGGTTCAATTTTTCATATAAAATTAAATAATTGTATGTATTATGTTATTAGTTTCCTAGCCGTTCTAATTAACTAACTAATGTTTATGTTAATGTGTGTATAACAGAAAGATAATCTTGTTAATTATAATTTTAATTATAAAACACATGTTTTTTAATTGATTGCTATATAATTGCAATATAAAAACTGCAGCGTAAGGAAATTGAGAATAACCATAATATTATTATAAAGTTTTATAAAAAAAAAGAAAAAGCAATATTCTTCTACTTGATATTTCTTTCTATTATTGTAATAAAATATTTATTTCGTTGGAGAACTTTTCAATTTTACAACAAAACTTTCAAGAGTTTTCATTTAGTGTGTGGACAGCGCAGCAAAATCTGCAAATGTGTTTTTCAGGAACATAAATCTCTTTGGTGGCGTGCAAAGATATGTATTTATCTAGGCAAAGCTGCTAATTGTCGTTACGTTCATTTTATTGAGCTGTTTTCAATCACTTGTCTTGTGCTTTTGGCTTAAAGCAATTATTAATAAATGAAACTACAAAAACTGCAGGCGAACTTCGTTAACGAAGTGTTAAATGCGCATGCTATTCTTTCAAATTTCACGCTAACCGTCTTGAAAATTTTTTATCTTAAAGAGGCGTGAGACCTCGTGCTCAGTTTATAATTTAAATCACTTTCCCAAGTCTTGTAATTAATAGAAAATCTGTGTCACGAAAGTTGTTGTCTAAAGTGTTGCTATAAATCAGAAAGCAACTAGATCGGAAAATCTCACCACTTATGTATTACGCAACGTCGAAAAGAATTTTCTTGAGCGTGTCCAGTGCAGAACAAGTGGCTTGCGATAGTCTCCTAGGGCAATCCTTAGACTGACCAAGTTGGAAGTCCGGCAACTGAGCCGAGCTGAAAGAAGCACCCTTCACCTGACCGTCGTTCAATTTCCATGCTTCCTTCCATCTTCATTTCATCGGATAGGTGAAAATGCACGCATGAGGTAACACGGGGAATGCCTGCAAGTGTAAAAATGTTCGGCCGGTGTTGCATTGAAGATGCACTTAGCTCAGGTCTGATTACAATGACCAATTTAGAGATCTATCTGCTTTCATGGCTTCTAAAGTGAGCTGTGGTATCTCATTTCGCGTATATTACATGCTGCGTGCGCTTCTCAGTTTTTCACCTTCCAAAGGCTTCGGGCATCTTTCATTCTAACGAAAACCTTGGAGGGGCTCACCTGTCGAGCTCATGGAAAAAAATAATAAAATCAGAAGCTATTGTTTCGCCGTGAACAGTTTGATTCTTATCCTACAATAAAACGCTCTGTTCGAGCACATCCATCCTTTTAGGGCAACAGAAATTATCCTTACGCAGAATGTCCTCGAAGGCTGTGCCCGCGGTGTTGTTCTTAGTGATAATGCTCCTGATTAAGTGCTCTCTTTGCCATAACTCAAGAAGTTCAGTGCTCGAGAAGTTCAGTTGGGACTGTGCGAACAATTCAAGTTGTGTTCACTCTGTCGCCCAGAGCATAGCCAGGTCCTACAAGCAGAGGGAGCCTATCGATTTCGGATTATTTAGCATAGAGCCAGTGCCGTACAACTCCCAGCATCCCTTGGCCAGATCCTCAAAGGTCTGGGACCTTTTAAATGGGAATGCAGTTCGAGTTCCCCTCGGACCAATGGTTCTAAGTTTACAGCGTTCAGATGATGCCGATTATATGGAAGTAGCCCTTCTTCGAAAAGTGCCCTTTCAAGGTCTGACAATTTAAAACATTTCGAGTTAGTTGAATCTTAAATTTTTAAAAATATATCTCAGAAGGTCGAGGACGAGGGGGCAAAAAGGAGAAAAAACAAATGCAAATTTTCATACCAATGTTTCTGGCTGCAAATGCAATCGGATGGATGATGCTAGCGATTAAGGCCGTGGGTGTGCTCACTGTGAAGGCGCTTTTAGTTTCAAAACTTGCCCTTCTTGTAGCCGCAGCAATAATAGTGAAGAAGCTAATGGAAAACGCGACTGAGAAGTAAATTAAACCCGGTATCCTTATCCAAATAATAATATTATTTTTCTTGTAAGAATGTTCCTTCAACACTATCCCGAGCCACCCCACCATCACTCGGCTTATGCTATGCCCTACAACATGGAGTATGCGATTAACGCCCACACATTGCCTGGCGGAGACATCGGGCCAAACGACGTTTATGCTCTGCAGGTAGCACACCCCCACACGGCCCTTGAGCACCTCACGGGAGCTGAAAGTTCCTTAAGTCACGCTGTAGAAGTACAAAATGGCACACACCCCCACCTTGTGGCGGCGATGGGTGGCATCGGTGGCAAAGTGAAACGAGACGACTCACCCACACAGTGGACAGGTATGCCTCTATTAACTCTTTATCGTCCTTATAAAAAAAACATAATGCGGCATCTATAAAACATAATTGGTTTGCTTTCAAAATTATTATATGACTTTAAAAGGATTATTAGATGAACCGATTAAAACTTTAAAAAAATAGAACCAATTGCCAATGAAGAGGTGATAGGTACTTGTTTTACCAATATAGAGAAAATATGACGAAAATATTATATTTTGGTTAAAATAAAGTATCGGAAATTCTGATTATAGGTACTAGCTTCAAAATGTGAAAAAAAATTTCATTATATCGATTTTTGTATTTATTATCCCGTTTGTCTGCCCAGCTGGGTGGCTATAGATTTCACTTTTTAAGGTTCCATAGCAAAACAAGGAACCCTTATATAGTTTCCCATTTCCGTCTGTCCATCCGTCCGTATGTCACAGTCATTTTATCCAGAGACACGTATACATATGTAGGTAGATAATTATACCCGCTATAAAGATGTGTATTAACCTTTTGGAAAAAAAGGCTCGACCTACGATTAGGCAATTCTCTTTTCAGCTATTACCACATTTTATGGATTCGATTTTAATGCTGAGACCAATTTAAGACCCTCATTGATTCGTTTTTATCATGTGAAGTATAACAGCTACAGAACCCTAGGTACATTAAAAATGACCCGACACGCTCTTGATCGATTTTCATAATATAAAACAATAACCTTTAAAAGCTTGGAAACTTTTTTTTACGTTTAAACTAAACTTTAATGTTAATTGAATTGTTTACTAAATTATGCACATAACATGAGAAATATTTATTGTAATAATTATTATAAGCTGCCACATTTTTTCGTATAATGGTATGGGAAAAATAACAATGGTAAATAAAACCAGCGCTGCCAATCATAAAGCAATTGTGCGCAAGAATTTTATTTCAAATTAGAATTATAAAATTTAAATTTTTAGTTAGGAATTTACAACAATAATATCTACATATAAATATAATTTTATCTAACTCTCTCTTACTTATTTTAATTCTTAACTGGTTCATTAAAATACATACTAAGTATTTGAGAATGGATAAGAATCTTTCCAACAATTACTTACTTCTACAATCTACATTATTATTAAATAAATTTTTTATGTCATGTCATGTTACCAATCCACCTTATTGGAGCCGATTTGCCGCGTGTTTTATTGAGCTGATGCGGATATTGCCTCCAGTTGTTTTATTTCCTGAATGCTTTTATATCATCTTCGTATAAAAAGAAAATAAATAGTTCAATTCGATACGCATATATCAATCTGTGCGTGATCTCGGAAATATTTTCTATTTTTTTATGTGCTACGTTCAATTACATTACGCTTTCTTATGCTGCCGAGTTTAACACGTCGCACAGCTGCAGCAATGCTTGTAAGTAAAAGAACAACTTTCATGCAATTTCAGTATTAGAAAATAATTAGAGCTTCTGTTAAAATTGAGTTAATGAGTTATTTATTTATATTCGTTAGAAAATCAAATCAAATACATATTCATAAATGAAAATTAAACTAAAATCATTTGCTTATTAGAATTGCAACATAATTTAATGCTTTTTATTAAAATCTTCTTCAAGAAACACAATGACATAAACTTGTATTCCTAGATATATATTAATTAGTATTCAAACAGCACGTGTATTGATATACATACCTTAATTGGTTACTTCAGAAATATTCCGAAGTAATTTAGAAAATTGTATAATTATTCTATTTACTGCGGATAGCATTTGAAAAAAAGTTAACCGAACTTAAATGAGAATTATCGCGCGAAACAATCTTTCAATACATTTCTCTGTTTTATATATTTTTTACGTTTGTCAATTGCATCTTCAAGTCAAGAATTTTTCCTTAATACTCGTAATCACTTACATATTTGTTTCTTAAATTTTTTGTTTTTGTTTTTTTGTTTGTTTTTCATATATTTTCAAGCAATTGTTTTTTGAGCTTATATATTTAGAAAAGCTACTGCCAACTAAATTATGCCACACATTCTACCTGCGGATCTCGATTAAATCACATCGATACAAAGCGCATTACTCAAATATTAAGCCTGCTTTAATATCAGCAGAATTTTCAAACATCAATGATAGCATTAATAAAAATTCCGTCAACGAATTTTCCATATTATCCTAATTGCAATATCTTTGTCAGATATAAAGTCAGTAACAATCTTTTGAAAAATGATGGAGCATTAATTATTCACTGACTGATGACACTCATGTATTTTCTGACGCCCCATGACCTATTCACTTTGCTTGAATATCAGAAAAACGTCTAGCTACTTGAGTACCTACTATTGATTAATATCATGGCTTATATTTTGTGTCTCGAAGCACATTTTTCTAGCTATCTATGTATATGTAAAAACTTGTAGTAAATTCATTTCAATAAGTGTACCTTAATTTTTGTAGATATATGTATGTACAAAATTCTCTTTTAAATCATTGAATATTCTATTTGAATACATAATATATAAAAAGTTCACTATTAAATGTAAGCTAATTTTATTGATTTTGTATTTCATTAATATAATACATATACTTCTTTACAGATATGAAATCAAATTCGAAACTCTACAAGTACTTGTCGCCAAATAATCCAGCTTACTTGTACAGGAAAATATAAAAATAAAATTAATACAAGAACATAGATGACTCAATAATTAAATGCTATTTATTTAATAAACTTTATGATATACTATATTTATTGAAGCATACATATGTAAGAATTTTTTTATAGTAAAAAATGAAAATGTTTCTTTGTTTTAAAGTGTTAGGGTAGAAACTTAAACACCATTATTATACATTAAGATAAGAAATAACGTAGGGATCACAGACTGAAACAACAAAATATTTTGGGATATTGCTAGTCTTCGGAGAAAGTACTATATTAACGAAGAATTTCCACCGAAATTGTTTTTTGTTGCATTCATAAATTAGATTCATTTTTCAAAAACAAAACGAATAACAAATGTTGTTCTTAGAACACACAAGTGTATTATGTAAGTGTATGTGTATTATGTAAGTGCTATGGCATTTTTACAACAAATGCTGATTACCTATATACCTAGAGTTATACATATTATACTAAGTATAAGCTTGGAAGGAAGTTATCAAATTTTACACAACGGACTTCAGTTTAAAACATGTAAAAGTATCCTGAATTCACGGTAAGCCGAATTGAAAGGACGATATAAGCAGAAAGTAAGTAACTTGCAAATTTAGCAAATGTTATACCTACACCGAAGTGTCACTGTTTATAATACATAAACTAGTTTCTTTTAGAAGATTTACTCAATAAGTTACAAATTTGTCTAAGACTTTGGAAAGTTATTACTAAATTATTTTTGAATAAAAATCTATTTTCCGACAGTTACAGCGATTTTGGCTTCTGTTCGCCAAAGGCTAAGCTGTGTGAATCGATCACACTTGCAGGTACTTCAGCTAGCCCTTCCAAAAACCCATCGAAGGCTCTAGCCCATCCAGAACTGTACGAGTTATAGGGAACGGGGGAGGATTCGTGGGTGTGGTGTGAGTGTGAATGCGGAATAGCTTCGTATGTGACACGCTTTTTGCTCAAGAGCCTCTTCAGACCCATTGTCACCGCTACCACCAACGCAGCTTTTGACACCAGCAAAGCCTTGCCTGTTAGTAGCAGTAAGCCTTTAATAATAAGAGCGCCCAAAATTGCGATTTTTGTCGCAACTGCTGCAAGAATTATTCCTATATTCTTAATTTTTCCTCGTCCTTCGGAGAGTACTTCTGAAGGGCTTACCGATAAGCCAAAATGAAGTTTTCCCTCTGGTTCTGAACTTAAAACTATATCAGCGCTTTTATACAATTTATACCTCAGCGTTCTTGTTTGAATAAATTTTCGGATTTTTTCAGCAATCAGTAACCCTAGGGCTTCATTATCAAAACCTATGGCTCGTGAAAGCAGAATGTCGTCTCCAGGAACGTCTAAAACTTCACCTCTTCTAAAAGAGAAAAGTAAAAAAATTATATTAATGTATATGTAGTTACATACAAAATCTAATAGTTCATATATTTCATATATGTACATACATATTTATTATGTACGTAGTAATTTTAATCTTCAATAAATATAAGAGAATTTTCATTTGGAAAACAAAACTAAGTTTATTATTTTAAAGCAGCCGTACAAAATCATATGCATATTTTGTAAGTATATACTGATTTTCGTTTAATCTTCCTTAAAACTTATAATAAATAATTTTTAATTAGAGACCCATAAGTTAACGTATAACTTAGTTTAAATTTAAAATGAGACTTTAAAAGGAAATGAAATATTTACCTATTTTGTGTCAACTTTAAGTTTTCATAAATGTCGATAGATGGTTTTCTGAAAATTCTATTCATGTACACTATCAACTTCAGCATCATACAAGAATGATTTTCTCTTTGAGCACATTTTACATTTAATTTTCGTAATAAATTGTCCTCTAGTTGTTTACGATTTACATCGTTTATCTAAAATGATAAAGGTATTGGATACATATTAATTATCTTTGAAAAAACAATATTTTAAAGAAAACTTAAAATTATAATTATGATTATGAATACCAGCGTAAATTGGAATATTGAGTGTACACTTATGTATATGATCCTAAAAAAGTCGTTCAAATTGAAAATTCTGCATTTGTGAATTTACACTATATATGAGTACATACATAATGTATTACATCAACATTTATGTCCCTGATTAGGATTACTCAGGAAAAAAAATTAAAAGTACCACTTCTGAAAATGTATTTAAAAAGTAATTACATTTGAGAAGTTCTTTAAAAATCCCGGCTGTTACATTAGGCAGTTAGTAATCATTTGCAGTAATTAAATCAACTGTGGCAGTAAACAGTAGCTGGTAATAAATATAAAAGAATTTGAATATTGTTATTTAATCCCACAGCGGTAGTACAAAAAATTACTCAAACTTCCCGTTTTCATTTTTTTACAGGTCATATTTTATCGCCCAATGTTATTGAACATACAATTTTCATAGTGACCTTTTAAATCATATAGCGGTTTATAAATCTTCATACGTTTTAGGCGTTTTGAATCCTTATAACTATAGTTCTTTCAATAATATACTGTTCTTGTACTTTAATCAGAAAATCAGAAAATCAGTTTCCAACTTATATGGGGCGTTATCGAAAATTCATCCGTTTGATACATTTAATCACAATATTGCCCGCACCAATATACATATGAATGAGCCGTTGAAAGTCATAGTGGCGTAAGTCAACTTTTAATATGAAAATAGTATCTTAACAAGGTGATGGGTAGGCATTATGATTTTAGTCTTAACTCCTAACTCAATTCTTAAAAATTCTTGACTTACGCATAAACCTCGCCTACGTGATGAATTTGAGAACAAGGTAATGAAAAGTAGTTGAAATGTTTCACCAGGATGAATTTTCGAAGCCCGGAATTGAAACCCATTTTTCCACTAATAGATATAATTTAATGAAAATATTAAAACACTACTTTTACACTTTGATTTGATAAAAGCCAATGCCATTTTCATGTGTATTATCTTTTATCGTATTAGTTTAATTTAAATTTATAAAATAAACTAATTTTATTAATTTCATTACATTACCGTAATATTCGCACTATAGCTGTTGACAGAGCACACGTTGACACTCCAAATAAGTAATAAGAGCCACCACATCCTTAAAATTTTCTATTTAATGTTTTTATGAAAATGAATAACCAGATATAGGATGAATCTCACTCTGAATTAGATAAACAAAGTGCCACCAAAAATAAATTTAACACATTATTACACAATAGGTGTTATCTCCACCAGGAAAATTCAATCGCCAGTAAAGATGACATGATGAAATGTGAAAACTGAATGGAGGTCTTTGTCACCGGTCATCGTTTATAAGGCTTTTCTCAGCTGAACGTCTGCAGATCTAAATTAAATGCACATAAAATTGAACTGGGTTTCAATCTCACTTAGATGTTGCGGCTGTAATGTAAGATGGGAAGCAGCGAAGTTTATTTTCCTCACAGAAGTAGGTTAATCGGCCTCAGGTACATATGGTGAAAAACTCGTTTAAGAGGTTTTCGCGGATAGGAACGCGGGAAACTCCTGTATACATTTGAAACGTGTGTATGCTGCTTTCTTTGACTAAAGATGCAATTCATTAAAGGAAATACCGGATTTATCGACACACATGACTGCCTACCAGGAAGGCGATATATTTGTTTGGGAAATTGAGATTCCCCTATGTGAATGTAAAATATATATAATTTTTGTTTCGTTGTCTTTTTCTTCCACGCCCCGCACATTTTAATGGATTGCTTAATTTTAATTAGTAAATTGAGATCTAATACTCTCGTTCAATCAATCAAATCCCATTAAAAGCGGGTGCCAAACTAAAGAAAATGCTTTTAAACGTTTTTTTTTAAAGCCCAGTAAGCAAGCAACCCTAAAAGGGTTTTACTGAACAAAAAAAAATTGCTTATTTATAAAGTATAGTTTTACCTCGATTAATTTTGCTGAATGGATTTTTATGAAATGCTTAATAGTCACTTTTTCAATAGTGCAGATAAGCTCTAAATAACACATAAAGCTTAATACTGTTGCTTTACGCATATAGAGTGCTTTATAAAAAGGCTTAATTTGTTGAAATTTTGGCTCAAAATTGAACTTCATTTATTTAATACTTATTTAAACCAATTAAAATTCTTCGATTCAATGCGGTGTACAGTGGTCGCTGAGCAACTCAGAACAGAAACCACTTCCAGGACTAAAGACGTATTTCAAAGAGTCAGCCTTCCCCGATATCGCGAGATCTTTTTATTTACAACATATTAAAAGTGCCACTGAATTCGAAGCAAAAGAATCTCATTTATTCATTTATCTCACCTCGCACTGTCGAGCAAAGGAGCTCCCCCGATTGGCTTTCATCTTACGTAAATAAATACGAGTAGTTGCTGAAAATGATCACTGTGCAGTCACTTATACCAAGTACTTCATCGATTAAGGTTGGCTTAAGATATACAGCTAAAATGTTTTGGAAGAAGTCGCCAATCATCTCCAATTAGAGCTATCAGCTCATATAATTTAAAGTGAACTAGTCTTTCTTTAACAAAATTTAATTCAAAAATATTTCAACAAGAAAAATGTTGTTTGTATATTTGCGCACTAACGCTTTGTCTTTAATTCCCAGGAACAATAAATTGCTACCTAATTGGGAAAGATGGTGACCTCGGGGTAAGTACATTTTATGTAATTATTTTTTACTAAATGTACCTAGGAAACCCCTGCCATCTGATTGTTAGTAGTTTTTATTAATTTATTTTTTTACGAAAATTTCAATTCAATTTCTTTCATAATAGAGCGATATTTAGTGCTTTCAACAAAAGTAATAATCGGAAAAAAATTATAAAACGAAATTAAAGTCCTTTTAGCTTATTGGCTTAACCAGCTCATATAGCCGCACGTGAATTGAAAATGATATGAAATGTTCATTGTTTAACTCTTTTTATTTTTTAATTTAATTTAATTTCTCTTAAAAAACGAACCAAAACCTCCACCTCCTGAATGGGTTAGAAATGGGATGAAATGTTAAAGCGCATTTATAAAAATTTAGAACAGTCATATTCATTTTTTATATTATTTTCTTTTTTAATTTTCTAAGCGACATTTTATGAGCAATATACGTTCAGAAAAATCCAATACGTAATTTTAAACAAAAAACATTAAATTTTTTAAACTTTATATCACTTCACTAAAAAGCTTTTCGCATTTTCTATACATTTTTGCTGTCATGCGTAAATTTATTTAAAAGATAATGGTTGATTCGTAGAAACATTAATTTTCGCTGGTATGATTTCGTTTTGTCCCTTTGGCCCCACAAACACAAGGTCGTTTAACAAAATCTACTTTCGATAAATAATTAAGTTCCTTTTAGCTGGAAAGCACATCCCCATGAAAGGTTTAATTTATGACATAACATTAATCTACACGAAATCCTTACAATGGAGTGGAAAACGAGCTAAAATCACCTTAACAATTTAAAACAAATATGCACATATGTAATCTGTAATAGTCCTTAAAATATTGCGTCATGCAAACTTGGGATGCCTATTTTCCTTGTTAATCCAAAATTTAATTCGAAATTAATTATCATGTCATCACAAAGTGCTTTATCTTCTGAGGTTTTGGAATCTTATTGTCTTAGAATGAGTTGCCTATTTTGGGCGTTCTTAGTAATTTGCAGCAGGTTCGTTTAACTCTAAATTAACGCAATTAGCATGAATTAAATTTCCATAGTGAATTATTACATGTACTTTTAGTTCAGATTATATTTATAAAACAAACCTTACTTGGATTTGTTGCATAGGTCTATCAGCAGTCCAGTTAAATATTTCTACAACAGAAATCACTATAAATATGGTTACTTATTTTTTGATTTACGCACAAAAGAAAATCGGAAGTATTGAGCAAACTCATCATTTGAAGGATGGCGTAGTGATGATGTCATTTTCACTTGTCATAAAAATTTTATTAAATGGAAATTTATAAATTGCCTCATATATGTATGTAATACTTAATAAACCGAATTTTATCAATTTTTTTATGTCCAATACATACTAATAAAAAAAATGAAAGTGGACGATGTGCACTCTTTGGAGCATATATATGTACATGAATATCTACCACCAGTGCCAAAATTTTTAAGAATGAACATCAATTGAAAATTCATATTTTTAACTTTATCTCGAAAGAAACACTTTTCGAAGGTTTTAACTAATTATTTTGTCTTTTTTTTTAAATCCTAAGGAAACCAGTTCGATTGAACTTTACTGATTTTATGAAAGTACTTATTTAAAAAACGAATTGAAAATGACCGGTTAAACAAAAAGATCGTAGGAAATAGTTTTATTAAAAACGACACAATAAATAACAAATTAAATTAAATACCTACAACTAAAACTAAGAATTCATATATATAGCAACAAATGACTACGTAAAATCTTTATATGGCTAAAATAATTTGGGATTCTAGCTAGATTCCTTATTATTACTCCTATACTGAGAATATCCTTGGTAGGCAAGGTCTAGAGGATGTTCCCCGAATCGAATCCCATTCTCCACGTTTCCGGCCTTTCCATAATATTCTGTGTAGGGTTTAGCAAAAGTGGGTTCATGGTGAGCGAAGAGATTGCCCCCGGAAAAATGCTCAAATCCACCATAGCTAGCGGCACCCACGCCCTGGGGGGAATATTGCGGAAATCCATTATTCGCGTAAAAGCCACCAAAATTTTGCTGAGGGCGACAAAGCTTGAAATAGGCAAAAACTCCTGAAAATAAAATCCTGATTAAAATCCAAGTCCCCTTTCACTCTTAAGGAGGGCTAGGCACAAACATTTGTCCCCAAAGGCAGAGATATTGCGACTATTACTAACCTGGAAGAATGATAGCAGCAAGACCAAGGACTTTCTTTATACTTGCTAATCCCAAAATGAATGGCAAGAATAGCAAAAGTTTCAGTTTGAAGATTTTCAGCACCAACAGGAGGGGAATGAAAAGTTTCTTAAGCTTATGACGAGCTGTAAGAGAACAACAATTAAGATTTTAATATATTGTGTTTGTTTCAAAATTAGGATAAGAATCACTCACTAAATAATGGAGCCTTCTTGTCCTCAATCACGTCTAATTCATCAGCAATATCATCTATAAATCGTGGCGAATATCGACCACTTTCAGTCAATTCTTCTGGAACACGCACTTCGATTGCACTTGATTTTACAAATCTATCAAAAAATAAAGTTTTAGTACAGTAGTTATACGTTACGTCTTTTTCATTCATTACATTAATTTCATTTTAATTTAACGTAGATAATGCAATCTCAATAAGTCCTAAAAATTATTTAACACCCACATCAAGGCAAAATAAATTATATGGGGTTTTCATATCGGTCTTTTTAATGCTACAAACTTTTGGTTGAAAGCTTGAAAGCAGTATATCATTTTTATTGGCCGTAATTGTAAGTAATAAGCCATTTCAGGCGCGATAACATTTAGTCATTTTACTCCAGCAAAACCGCTTATGTGTCTTCCTGCGCACATTTATGCCCTAAATTTTTCCAAACAAAGATTAGTGACATTGTTAACACCTATGTTATATAAAAGATATAAAAGAAGAATGAAATATGTATCTGTAATTCAATACTAACAGTTACGATGAACAATTTTTCTCTTTCCTTATAATTCGCTGAGAATATCGTGAGGAAACGAAGAAAGGCTTTTTTAACTGATTGGTGTAATAATTCAAGTTTTCATACTTCATAGTACTAACTTCCTAACTAATTAATAAATTTTCCGCTTTTAATGATCTCTTTCATTAAGTGGAAGGAACTAATTAATTAAGAGGCTTAAGTATTATTTCGTTATAAACAAAGGAACAAAGAGAATTCTAAAATTTTAAGAATTTTTTAAGATTTCACTTTAAGAATGTCTAAAAATGTCTATTTTAAAAAGTATCAGGCGTTAGCTTCACCTGTAAAATTTTTATTATCTAAAACTATCAACTGAAAATAATGAAGAATACTGAAAAATTATTATTAGTTTACGGGTTTCAATTTGTGCAAGATTGTGTAGAAACTTTCTTAAAATTCAAGATCGGTCAAGAATAATGAAATAATAATTATTACCATTTTCTAATTTAGAGTACGGTCAGAAACGACCGGAATAATAAATCTCCTAGCTAGAATAAGATTTATCGGATTATTCGGTTTTAAAATGGTTATACAGCAATGATTCAGTTCCACAAATAATTTTACAATTTGCAAAATTAATGTACCAGAAAACATTTATACCAAAGATTTTTCGATTATATCCAATTTTGTAGGCCTATTTATAAGTATACACTATAATTCTTTAAGTTTTTGCTTAGATGTGGTTAACAGAGCGGAACATAGCAGGGACAGTGATACTGGAAATATAAGAAATTACTCATGCACTTACCTTTCTATTTTTCTGAGCGCAAACTTAACCAACTGATCCCATTCGGAATCCGAAGAACGAGCCTCCGACGAAAACTCATACGGCTCGCTATACAAAGATCGCTGATGGGTTTCAGGCATGCGAACAACCCGGGCAAAATCAGTTAATCTAAAACAAAAGGTAAGAAGAATTATCTTAGAGAAATTTCGTAGCGCACGTGACTCGAATACTTACGGGTATGCTTCTCGGACGAAAAACTCATCAAAAGTGGATAGAGCGTGAGTCTTGAAGCACTCTGAAAGATCTCCGCTCAAGCAGTTGCCATTGGTTCGGGCAACATATGGATCAACGTTGGGTCCGGTTCCCAGCCCAACTAAATCAAGCAGTCCTTTTCCTTGTCTTCGCCCTTCGGCGGCCACCTGAGGAAACGACGGAGCTTGACTTTGTCCAGGTTCAATGACTTGTGGCTGCTCCGATTGACGAAGATTTTGGTTTGGTATTTGGTCAGGCAATCGTAGACCATCCCCGTCACTTGTCCTCAGCGAAAGAAGACACGATATCAAGAAGGTCCAAACAAATTTTTTCTGCAGCCCCATTCCTACAAACGAATTATAAAAATATATATTCATATATTGCAATATGCACTATGTTACACAAAAAAAGATTTAACACTATGTATTAGTAAATTATCACTTTTCTCAACGTTTTTAATACAAAAAATTTTGGTGGATTTTCAGTAACTTTATAAAAACAAACCTCTTCAAACGTGTAACACTTAGCATGATTTAAAGAAAAAAGGGGAATGCAACCACAAGTTCGCTTGACGATACTCAGCCAGTTGGTTCCACTCATTTCCCAGAGAGACTAAACTCGACTCAAGACACCGAGAAAAGTGAAGACTTCGTAGCTCTTCTTAACGGAGCCCGAAGAAAGATTTTCGAAAATGAATCAGATAACTGTTAAATTCGAAGTTACGTGAGATGCGAAAGGTATTCACCGGTTGTGTGACTTCCCATAAAAGTTTTAGGAGTACTCAAGAAAGCGGGGAAATGAAGTTTAGTGTGAGTTTATTCCTAACGATCTTTCTTCAAGTTCAGGTTTCCACTCTTAAGAAAGAATTGTTTGCATTTTCAATAGAACAGACAAGGGGTCGTCTAGTGAAATTTCGTTATTATTTACCTGACCCCTTTGCATAGCCTTTCACTGGAAATCAGATGAAAGCGAAAAGGTGTTGATACATGATCTTACCTTTTTAGCACTTTCTGATTTCGTTCAGAATATCTTCTATGATCATTAACAAGATGCTCACAAAAATGCTATGTTGTAATCGAATTATATTATCATTGTATGTATCATAAAAAAAAAGTTTTTCTGCATTGCTTTCTGTTTATTTTTCGTATGTTGTCAATCACTCATTAATGAGCTTACGTAATTTTTTCAATTAGGTAGAATATTTGACTATAATTATTCAGTAACTACAAAAGCAATGGAATATTTATATCAAATTAATCTCTTTATTTTAGGTAATTCAGATAGTGCGCATTATTTTAGTTTACCTTAGTTCCAGGAATCAAAACGTGCTTTAACACGAATTGACTGAAATACATATGACCTGAGAAAGCAAAATTTAACAAAAATAAGCTTAAGAGTGCAACAATCGTCTTTTCTCTTTTGTCACTCTGTAACTTCCTAATGTCATTTTTATGCACTTATGAAACTTTATATTACGATTGAAGCGAAATTTCATAACTTCACAAGGTTGGCACATAAATCATTTATTAATGCAAGCTTCTATTATAAAACATAATTTGTGCAATAAAAATTCCATTTCATTGATTAAGGCGTTATAACCGAACCAATTAATGAAATTACGCACGTTTCTTCGTTTTAATGTATCAATTGAAGAATAGAGTTTTTCTATATTTAAGTTATTAAATTTTGAAATTTTGAAACGTATATTTATTTAATTACTTTATTTTATCTAATATTTTGTATAAGAAAAAAAACTCTTTTATTTTTATATACAGCCGATTTTAGGAACACCTGATCGCCGTTTTGACCTCTGGGAAAAACATTATGTGCCAGAATAACGTTAATCGGCGCCAGTTTGTTAAATAAAAATGAATGCTAATTTTATGTGCTTGAATATCGGTTTCACAAATACCTCTTCATCATATTACATTAGTATTCGTCATTTTATCAAAACAAATTCCTAATCCAACCCCTTTTTTAATGATTTCAAAGTGATGTGAAGTAGCTTTTCTTTGGGTAATTAAATAATTTTGTTTTATTTCGGTTTTGCTAGAACATGCGTAAAGCTGAGACTTAATTTATAATTAAATAGACCGTTGCTTTTGAAAGTGGTATCGTCGTCATATCATTTTAACAGTTTCGCTAATTAAATCTTATCGTGTAAATATCCCTCATGTGACTTTTCAAAAAGTGGACGTATACCACTTTCAAAAATGACGAAACAATTGGCATCGAGATTTTTTATTACACCCCACAGAGATATGAAGGATAAACGTTATATTGACATTCTAGAGAGCATATACTGTAAAAAAATACTATAATTTTTAAAATCCTTTCATCGTAAGAACCACTTCACATTTCACAAATAGCATAGGTATGCGAAATAGAACACATAAATAAATAATCAAGCAATTATGTAGTTACATACATACATATGTATTTATTTCACTTTCTCTCTGTCCCTCAGGCACAGAACATTTTTTTAAAAAAACTTTTTGAGATAAAGGAAAACTTCGAAAAAGCAATTTTGACTGATAAGACATTGTATATTTTTTAAATTAATTGTGGAAAATTTGAATTCATGTCATGTTCATTAAACACTAATCATACACACTGACACTTTTTTTTTAATATCATAATATACATTATATTCAAATTTTGATATAAACTAATAACTTTAGTATAAACAAGTAACTTTGCCCGTCTTTTTGAAGTTTAATACTTCCGCAAAATCACACACTTTGTATAAGGGATGATTCGAAATTTATTTACCTTCTGATATTGTTCCAACAATTGCCAAAAATCAAACTTCGCAAACGGAATAAGCAACACTGATTGCGACCTTTTAGCCATAGAAGACATTTTATATGACTTTCTTCCAGAGGCTCTGCGGAGGTAAGATTTCAATAAGCCACCACCACCACCAGCCAGACCGAAGTGAGAAAGGAACACCGGAGGAAGTGAGGTGCCATTGACTCACCTTCGGCGCCGGAATATCCCCAAGTGTAGTAACTCAATTATGCAAGTAAGTGCATAAAACGTTTTGACACTCGCGGCCAGAGTTTTAGGACTTGAAGTCAAACAAAAAGTTCATCCGGATCTTGATCGCCTGCGCCGCAAACGCGTCTCATGAACACCGGCTAATTGTTATAGCCTCCGTCCACGGTTAAGGTAAGACAACTTCGCGTTTGGCGTGCTTGCGTAATTTTCGTTATAATGACTCTCATTATGCTCTTACCTAAGACTTGTTGTGATGACGCACCTTCCGTGGGGTTTTCGCGATCTGAGGTTTCGGGAAAATGCTTTCACTTTCATCGCAGACAAAGAGCCAGGTATATGTGGGCAATTTTGCAGCAAGATCAATAGCACCAAATGTTGCGCTACGTTCGATATGCAAATGAAATGCATTTGGGTTTGTCATATGCCCCAAATTTTATACAATGAATATTATTTTGGCTTCATATTACGAGGGTTCTATTTTTTAAGAGTAGGTAATTCGCGAGTTTTTTAACGATTTACTGAATAGCATCCAATTTTGAATTTTACAAATAATCCCTCCTCCTGAATCTACATATTTGAAATTGTTATCGAAATCCGTCAATATTTGCAGTAACAACTATGAAAAATATGAGTTCAATTTGGATAAATAAATAAGAGAAAATAAAAATATTCGATAGTATAAATGGGGTTTCCCAGAAATATATAGAGCAATTTTACATTGCATGCATAATGCATTATTCATATTTGTTGAGTTCATCAACCCTCAAAAATTATTTTAGTGTGATTCTATGCGTCAAAGAGAGCGAATGTTTGTGTAGGAGTGATTTATATTAAATAGTGGTTAGTGATATAGCACATATCTTATACACGTGATTAATTTTATATGATCTGACGTTGAAATCATCTTGTTTTCAAATAACTGATTAATAATAAATATGTACATATATATTCAGCAAAGATTAGTGGTTTAAATAAGTATTTGTACTAAAAAATCACTTATGCTATCAACACGTTTTGAGAGCAATATAAACTATAACGGTTTTACGAAAGAAGAAAAGCGCCTCAGAAGAAAACCTATTCATCATCCTCTTTATATACGAATGCTAATCACAGTTTTTATGACAAGTCTGGTGGCAGTAATTTAGGACTCGTACCAAGCCCAATGGAAAGAGGAACCAAAATATTTATCCTGTAATACTTTTTATTCGGAAGACCACGGATACCGAATTAGAGCATTTGTCTGTAAAATCAAGCTTTGTGATTTTGCCAAAATTCAATTAAACTAATATTAGGAAATTTCAAACACAATTATCCGACATTTTAATTAAAATTCAAATTCAGTTGGGGCAGCCCAATTTTAATAAATTGACTCGAAATTTGAATTTAGAATTACCTACCTACTAGGTAATTGCTGACTCTAAGGTCTAAGCCCAATTACTTTATGTCTGCAGCAGAAACAGGACTCCTGCAAACTCGAGAATTCGACCTATATAGTTACCTACATTTATCATTTTCATATGTAAATTGATACACCTATCATATATAAGTAGATATTTATCTTTATATAGTGTTGATCTTTGTTAGTTTAAAAAAAAAGTACAGATGCCTGAAACTATGCAATTTGAAAGCTAAAAATTGCATATGTCATTGAAAAATACTAAATGTAAAGTATTAAAATTTGTACTGCCTATGTAAGACAAAAATATTTTAGTGAAATCAGACTCATATTTTGTAAACAATCCGCAATATAGGCATAGCCAAGTCGCATTGATTTTGTTTTCATTTTTAATCAACCATTCAAGTCGAAGTGAAAAGAACTTCAAGTTTCAACTGGTTAAATAAAACATGTCTTTGGTTTACCGAAAGTCCTATTGATTTTCGCTCTTATTTTTTGACTGTTAATGTCAAGTGAATTTAATTGAACGAAATATATGTTTGATCTAGATTAATTTGTCTTTTACTAATTAAGTAGTCAGATAACTATTGGGGGCCTTTCCCTTAATTCTGTAATTTATTGATAATTGCTGAATTAAAAAATTATTGATTATAAAAGCATATCGAAACAACGGAATTTACGAAAGGATGAAAATAATACAAACTTTTAGGTATAATAATTTAATAATTTATCTTACGCTCTAAATTGTATATAAATATAATTATAAATAAATAAATAAATAAATACACGAGATACCATACTTTACTAAACATTATCAGAACTTATCCGCACCAAAGTAGAAAAGTTCAACATAAAAACCTACACAAACCCATTCACTTAATCACACAAAACATGTCCTCGAAACCTTTTCCAATAGACGTCCCGAAGAAAAGGTGCCCGCATTTTTACATTTCACATAAATCGCATAATTTTTTCTATTTTTTCAATTTTCTTGCTTGTACTAGTTTATTAATATCATGGTATGTCGTCAGCATTGCAGGATTTTCCGAATCCTTAAAGTTTGTACAAGCTGAAAAAGACTGTTCACAATTAACGCCATCCTGTCCATCTTTTGCTGCCCTCATGTATTTGAAAAATCTTAAAATGTCCGGGTTATCACTTGTTGGTTTCCTTAATTCATTTAATTCCCTGAAATAGATAATGTTTTAATATTTAATTTAATCATAATATCAATATATTATTTTAAAGACGAATTTCGTATATTATACCTACAAATAACTAAAAACTAATAAATATTTCATAATATTTTTTATTCTTTTTATATTAAACCTGCGGGCAAAATATTTGTGCATATTGTATTCATCGAATATAGGTACTATAAAATTGTTTCATTTTTCATTTCATAATATGTATTTAGTTATTTCAGGATTCAAATTTTAATTTACATGGTAAAAAAGATCAAATTCAGTGGTAGAATTGTTAATTCATTCAGCTGTATTATTATCTGCGTATGACATTAGCCAAAGGGAGTAAATTAAGTGATATTACAATTTGGGAAAAATTCTGATGGCATGTTATGTTGATAGCTGATTCCAAGTAGGTTCGATTTTATTCAACCTCGAAGTCAATATTTTACTTAATCAATAACATATTTAATAGTCTACGTAAAAGAAATAAAAGACTGCGAAGGATTAATTGATCTGGACAATAAATTTGCAAGCAACCACCACCCACAAGCAGAAGCATCTTTTCTTTACACTGAAAGTCTTCCTAAACAGATTAATGTAGGAGCTAAAGGTAATCTAGTGGACAATGTTAAAACATTGTCAATGAAAACAGCACCATCGAAAAAGATATTCTCAAAAGTAAACATTTTCAATAATTAATGATTTTTGTCCTACTCAAGAAATGGAGAGCTCAATTTCAATAAAGGCCGAAATTCAAAGAACCTTTGCCATCTGATGATTATAAATTTTGATATCAAAGTAAAACATACTGTGGGATGTAGAGCATGAAGTAAAAAGGTACAAAGCTTCTGAGGAAATATTTCAGTCTTAGCAGAATAAGGAATTCATTTCAACAAAGCCCCAAAAAGACTCTTCATAATTTATAGCTCCTTTGAGTAGCAGGATAAATTCTTTTAGATTGGGGAAGAGATGCTTTGCCATTTAAGAGATTGTCAATCCTTTATTTGAAATAACTTCAGATTGCAGGAAATCTAAGTTTTCTATATTTTATCAATATTTTGGTTTTCCAAATTGTTCCATGTTATGTTAGAGTTGAGTAACATTTATAAAGAATATATATTTAAATTAATTAATTAAATTACAATTTAATCTCACCTGCTCAGCTGCGCTGAAACCAAATTGCTGTAAGGAGCATACTTTGCAGGATTTGCATACATAAGACAAACTAACTTTTCTCTACAGGCCTCATTTGCGGTACCCAAGCCTAGTTGCTGATAAACAGCATCAAGTCGGGAAAGTAAAGGACTATAAAATGGATCATAATTGCTCAGTAGAAGAGACGATGCTGGAATATCATGGAACACTTGGAAGCTATTTTTATTGCCAGACATCACATTTTTCTGTGGATTCCTCGAACTATAAACTCCTTCACCAGTGTTGATGAGAGTTGCCTTTTGATCCCCAAATCCAAATCGCGACAAAGCGTTATTGTTGATTGCAGCTGCATCATACATCTGGGTGGCAAAATGATTGGTTGATGCTTCTACAACAATTAAATTTGATCATTTATAATTTATTTGGTACATATTAAAAATTTATATTTACCAGCTTGGGGATACGCATAGTCATTAAACTTTGTATTGTCTTGCTCGAGGTTGTAGCTATTGTCCTTAAAGTCAAAATCACTAATTGTTTCTGATGGATGATTAAAGCCAGACACTGACGATAGTCCTGGAAAAATGTCATTTATATATCTCAACTTCTAATCAATAAAACTTGAAAACATTTTAATTATCTTACAGAAAGTCACAAAACAAATCGAAAATAAAATAAAACGTATATGTATATAGAACTTACTCAAAATGCGCAAAAGTTTGCTTTAAAGTAGGAAATGTTTTTGTTTTAGTGTTACGTGCTTAAAATACATGAAATGATCATAAAATTGTTTACTACAATATCTATTTATATAAATATACACGTAAGCAATTTTTAAAATTAAAAAGTTTTAACGTCCATTAGCAAAACTGTTTAGTGAACTCTTAAAATCAATACAAAAAATGCCCGCTAATTCAAACGGATTAAAAATTGACCTTTGTAAATCCAATTTTCCATTTTAAGAGGATTTCAATTATGAAATTTGCATAGTACCTACAGTACGAAATCCTGGACAAATGCAATTTCTAACGAACATGTAAGAATAATCCGAAAATACGCACCTTTTCCGAGCATTTTTCCAATAGAGCCCAGAATGCTCGGCAGGAACAACGCCAACAAAATTGTTTTAGCAATCTGAACTCCGATGAACAAGGGCCAGAGAAGTTTTTTCAAGCCTAAAAAATCGAACAAAATACCATCCGAAAGCAATAAATATAAAAGCATTTGTCCATACCCTTGAAAAAAAATAATCGCCCTGTTTCCATTGCCCTTGACTGCTTTGTGTCACCGAAGTAATCCCTGGCTGAATTGTATAATTTTTCTGCTAAAGCCACGTCTAGCGCAAATGCGGCCGTGCGGGAATCCGATCCTAGGCCCCTTCCCACTGAGGCGTTACTCCTGTCGGTTTCTATTTCGGGAAAGAGCTCATGTGCTTTGCTCCTCAAAGTGTCCTCCACGTAGTCCAGGACCAGACCTTCGAGCTGGTGCATAAGAAAGTCCTTTTTCTTCTGATTCTTGTCACGCGTCCCTAAAGCGGATTGGGTTGACCTCGAAGAGTCCGAATGAGGCTTCTTGATTTGTCTGCCGCTATCATTAATTAGAGATTCATCATTCCGATTAGTCAGACTATCATCCAGGGACGAGAGGTTTCCCCGCGAAATATCCTCCTCAGCGAAAATCTTGAACTGGCCATTCTCTGTGAAGATCTTGCTTTCCACGTCGTTGAGATCAACTGGTACGAGATTAATTGGCTTAAAAGTGTCGCTCTCTTCAAGCAACTTGCTGGCCTTAATGTCTTTTAATTTAACGCTTTTCTTCAACTCTTGACTGCAGTCGGCCAGGTAAGGTAGCGTGAGGGCGATCAGAATACCAAAAAAACTCCTCTTAATTGTGAGTAGCCTCACGTCCAGAGCCCGCACCTTTGACTGCATTATTCCTCATGAAACCGCGATTAGTCAGCGGGATTAGCTGTGTCGCTGCAACAACTCTCTTTTTACGAAATTGAATTTAAAAATACTGGGATTATTGCAATATCCTTCTTATCTACTTTCGCCGTCAATCATCCTGCCGACTGATATATTTCGTGACGTTCCCCTTTTGTAGGATTACCGAGCCAATTTTTCTCCCATAGTTTGCGGAAGTATCATATATCATCGGATTGGTTCCTGGGTCTAACGCCTGCAAAGATAAATATTTTTCGATTAGATTCACTTATTTTTGCTTTTGCTGAGTCAGCTTAATTGAAGAGGGCCACTAAGCTCTGACTTGACTGTCAAAAGTTGATATTAAATTAACAGCATGTTTTCAATTTTCCTACGGGAATTGTATTTATAGATATCTATACAAAATAAAGAGGTTGAGAGAATAAATCAGGAACTTATGTAATGCAGTTATTAAATTATTATAGGTACATCTACCATCAGCATATCGACTAAAGCAGATAGATGTCATATTAATTGTTTAATAAATATCAATTCATAATTAAAAATTCCATACCACTTAAGGTTTTTGAGATTTTCTAACTTAAGCGGGCATTCTGGCTTTATTTACTAACTTTTAAACGTTTTTTTCTTCATTAAAATATATTTTAATGTTAAGATATTTTGGTATATGAAAGTACACCTCTCGAAGTGTATAAAATAAAAGTAAACCGCTATCGCCGGTAGTAGAATTGTACAGTTTGGGTGGAAAAAAAAATGTCGGCTAAAAGGTAATTTTCATACATATGTAATTTAAAAAAACTTTATTTTGATTTTGATGTAACTCAAAATCTATACATGATGGAATTCTTTTACTTTCTAATTGTAACTCAGGAACCTTCACGGATAACGATCCACCTATAACCATGTCAGTTGCATTTTTTCACTTTTTATTTGTAGAGTAGTGTTATCTTTAGCAGTACAATTTTACTATGACACACTATTTTATTTTTTATATCATAAAATAGAAATCATCGAATAACCTAATAAAATTTAGAATCAAAACTAGCAAAAGGTGGTACTCGAATAAAACATCAGATAATGTTTTCAAAATTTTACTTCAAGATACCCGTAACTTAAAAAATTCATGTTATGCTACATGTTAAAAAGTTGTTGTTTAAGACATAAATTAACAGCTTATTTTGAAGACCTAAGGCAATATCTAAAACAGAAAAATATCGATACTTTAAAATTTTTACACGAGGCTAGAGGCCTTAAAGTTAACTATCAGATAGACTTTATTATTTGGTATCAGCTCCAACACGAAACCCCTAGTAGCGTGCCTGAAAAAAAAGGATCTTGTGCGATAGACGGACACCAAAGGGATCTTGAAACTCTTAGGAATATTACTTTTATTAAATTCTATATTTTAATCGAAAACAAATCAACTTTACTTTATCTTCAAAAATAAGATACGATTGTTAAACAAGCATTTTCAAAAGAAAACGAAACAGATTGTTTTTTTTTTTTTATGATAAAATAATACCCGAAAACATTCGGAACTCAACCACTATGCTGCAAAAGACGATAAAATTTCTAATTCGTGTTTGGAATAAAATCTCTACTTATGTACAATTTTAAAAGTATTGGGAAAAGCCAGAAGTGGTACAATGAAAATGAAGTAAATATCGATTCCTCCTTTTCCTGGAAGTATCATGAAAATAAACTTTCTCTCACGAAATTACATTTCCCAGAAATATGCCTATACAATATATAATACATATTGGCTTAACCTACATAAGAAGAAAAGCACCTTGGCATTTTCTTAAAAACACATTTTCCTATAAGTAATGAGTTTACGTAAATGGATTGTGCCTACAGAAGAAGAAAAGAAGTTTAGGCGAGGCTTTATTTATAAGTCACCGTCTGCACCTAATGCCATGGTAAGTATGCAACTGGATAGCTTTCAGCTATTGTTATCTTCACTTTTGAAATAATTTAAAAAAGACGTCGGCTTTAAAAGTCCCTACATAACTCTTCTTTAAAGATTGCCATAATGTGTATGACACTTTGTATAACTATTGTAAATTTATTATGTATACATAGATACTTTGTTATAAAACGTCGTTTAACTCTTACAAATATATAAATATATTTTTTGGAAAATGGCGTTTCTTTTAGTTTCGATAATTGAAACGTTGTCTAATTAAAAATAATTTTATATAACGAAAAGAATTGCCCAGCATAGGTATTCATTAAATTGTTGTTTGGTTACGTAGCTCTACTTAGTGGTAACAAATAGCAAATGTGAACTCTTCTTTGAATAAAAATGAGTTCCTTGTGGCGAAAGCAACTTATTGTTTTGAGTTTACCTCCATGGATTTCTCAATTTATTCCATCTGCTTCCTTTGAGAAGTACTATACAAAAAAAACAAAAAAACTCAAATGGAAACGATATAAGAAAATTGTTTTCGTTATCTCGTATGTTGGATTCTTTCAAATATTGAGTATACATTGTCAGTACCTAAGTGTTTTATTAAAGAAGGAATATACATATATTTTGGGAAAATCAGATGCTTTAAAAGAAAATCAAATCAATAAATATGGAGAGTACAAAGATTAAATCAAGTAATTTCACTTTTTTCTTGTCAAATAGAGGTATAAACCAATAAATCTTCCGAACTTTTATCTCAAAACTTTGAAACAACTGAAAGCCTCTCAACCACCCCAAAAAGGACAAGTCTATTAACCTATTTAATTATTCAAAATTTATACCAGCCGGCGCTTTTGAAAACTTAAACAGCTTATACTTCAGTTTGACTATGATAAACAATTTGTTGTGGCTTGTACTTCAGCCAGCAAAACTGTCTTTGCGATTACTTGAAAACAGTTTAATAACTTTTGTATAAAACGGGCTTAATTAACAATAAACCCTTCAATTATTCCCAACAAATTAAAAGAGCAAACTTTTGCAGTAAGCTACTAGAGTCCAAAGGGAGCCCTTTTAATTTCATTGTTTATGTAGGGCAAAATATCTTCTTTGCTCAATCACCCTTCCAATTGATTGATTTCACTTCTCTCGCTTTAGAAATAATTTGAATGTAAAGTGAAAGCACATCGGTCTTCCTCAATAGAAAGGGCTATTCCAAGAATTCGAGAAGGAGAATGTTGTTCTTCTAAATTACGAACAACTATTTCACGATCTCTATTAATTCTTGCCCAAACTTTTTAAGGCTTGATTAGTTTATTTGCGATTTTTGAAGACCTTTTTTGCATATTTATAAAAATGAAAACATATAATACTAAAAGTGAGTAAAACAAATATTTGCAATTCCAGTTTCCCATATAAATTTCGTTTTGGGAAGCAGTAGCTTAAATGTAATATCCGTTACCATATTAATAAAAGTTTCATTACTCTTCGTAAAAGGCTGCCAGAATCAAATTACTTAGTGCGTTTTCTTAATTAAATAAACGATATAATGCGAAAGTGATATTTTTTGGGATAACTGTGTATATTAAAAGATAAATAAAGTTACCTACCGAAAAAATAAATAAATAAAAATGTTAATTTAAGATGTCAATGAATCTATAAAATTTCTTTAATATTATATTCGAAGAATTGTTTAAGTATTTAAAAGAAGAAAATGAAATATCACTATCAAATCCAAGGAAATCTCTTAAAAAAAACATTTTAAAAACATAGATATACTATATTCTAATTTCATAATTATTAAGAATTTCCCAATTTTTACACGCCCTGAGGTGTAATTAAAAGGGCAACAACGGCTCATCTTTTCTCTCACAAAGTTATCATTTTTCTGTGTACTTAAATTTATTCATATTTTCTTTACGACAGACAGCTCGGAGAGGTTTGCTTGTTATGAAAACATTTCGTTTTTATTTCTGCTTATAAAAATTGGCAAACTAAAAGTGAACAAAGAACAATATTGTTCTAAAGAAGAAACAACATTATTATTAATGAACCAAAGAACAAGTTCAAAAAAAACGAAAATAACAAATAAGTGGGATTTAAATTTTCTTAAACAATTGCACAAACAGGTCTCCCTTCCCAAGATAATAAAATTATAATTTTTTCCTTATACCTAGAATAAAGCCACCCTAGAAAAGATTTGTTGATAACTTTTGTGAAATTTTAAAGATGTTTACGACAATAACAGAGGAAAAATTACCCTAAAAAATGTTATGAAGGCCGATTTTGGGAAAAGAAATTTGTACAAACGTTAAAATCCTTCTAGCTACACAAAACTCAATTTTCTTCCTTGCCCTTGATAAAAAAAGAAAAATCCTTCCCACCAACACAAAATTTTACGCTGTATATGAATCTTGTTTGCCACCCTAAAATTATTTTCGTCCTTATAAAGATATTACGACTGCAAAGGAGCATTACGAAATTTACCATAATTCCTTTAAGTTGCTTTTGCAGGTCAATCTTGTCTTTATGTACACGGACATCGAGATAATTGCCAATTATTCTTTCTTATAATACCTCAAAGAGCAATTCTAGTTCCGTGAATTTGTTTCCCTAGCAAAGGCCAGTAATCTTGTTGAAATGCGGCAGAGATTGCAGGACAATTTTTTGTGAGAAAGGCAAGATGACCAACTAGCATTGACTTAATTTCGAAGAAGGAAATTTTGGCAACGGATCCCAAGGGTAATTTTCTATGCTATACAAGCAATAAATTTGCCCTAATTTGAATTAATAAAAGTAGTACAAAATTGCTCTATTGGGTGAAGACTATATGTATGTATATCTTACAGCTTCTTTACGAAAATGTGTAGCTACTTAGTATCATCTACACTCTGAAAAGAATTAATTTATAATTAACAAATGGTTAGTTGATAATGGCGAAGTAAATATTCATCTATTAGGGTGCGTGGACCCAAATAATTATACCCCCATTATTAACTAACATTTTATTAACTATAAATTAGGTCTTGGCTCAGTGTACTATTTGCCGATAATTTAATTACGAAATAACAATATTAATTTGCAATTACACTTTGTACTAAATTCAAAAGTGAAAAAATAATCCAATACGTCTTGAAAAAAATGGTGGCGGTGCATTATTTATTTATTTTTTAAAAAAGAGGTTATTACGATAGTAGGCGTAAATGTAGTCAAGGGGCTATTGAGAGCAAACCCAACATAAAGAATACTTACCTACTTCGCGCATCAACAATGCTTGCTTTCTCTGATTAGTTATTTAAAAACCTTTATTTTGTTTTGTATTATTTATAAACTGAATTTTTCGATTCCGTCTATAAACAAACCTTCCTTATAACGAACTTCTCTTTTTACAAGGCATACGATTTCGTTATGTAGAGATTAGACTGTAATATTTTATGTTAATAAATACTCATTTAATGTCATTTTAAACCGAATTTGTTCAATGAAAAGAACGGACGCTCTTACAAATCAAAACCAAGGAATTTTCAATGATGAGCGATTTGCAATGAGTTTGCATTCAGTAAAATCTTAGGTGATAAGAAAAATAAGAATGCCAAATTTAAAGTTACCTATTTTATTACATTTTCTACATTTTCTATATTTTTTTGCTACAAAGTTATAGGACCCTATTTTTAATCCCATATGTTAAGTTTTTGAAATTCTGTTCAAATTTTGAAATTTGTGGTTCCAAAAGTCATCTTTCTACAATTTGGTTTTTAATGGTTTAGGTTTTGAGGGAGGTTTTTTTATGGCTTGAAATGGTTGATTTTTAGGATTCCAAATTAACATAATTAAATATTGACATGTTTTTGAATACTACTTTTGAATACTAACTAATGGTCGTTTGTTATACATAGAATACGATAATTTCTATTTGACCCCGGGAATAGGATAATAATAAAAACATAGATCTTATACCTACATGTTCGAAATCAATGAAATCTTTTTAAATTTTTGAAAAAAATGTAGGTATACCTATATTCATCAAATTAGTAGAATTCTAAAAAAAAACCGCTGCAAAAAATAATTTAATGAATCACACGAAGACATTTCAAAGCAAAAAAGTTTCTATCCAAAGATTAGTATAATAATGAAGTGAAAATTTCACTTTTATTACAAACAGAGTTCGATTTCGTCTTTAGATAATATATGGAAGAGCGTGCGTAGTCGCTTTTTCTTCCTCCGCAAACATTCCTTCAATCAACAAAATTGGCGGAAATATCTTGAATGAGATTCTTATGGAGATTGTAACCTGTCATCCATCCACGTCATCTCTCAGTGAAAGTAATAGATATGTATATACCACTCCCTACCCAAAAGAAAAAAAAACAAACATGTCAGCTTGTAAATATGTCTTTTAAGACTACCAAAAGAAGCAGGTACTAAATCAGAAGCCACTCATTTGTGGATGTCATCAGGTACACCTTGATCTGTGAGGTGACCAAGATTGCTAAGAAAGTTAACGTGAGCATAATTCATTAATGAGTCATACGGTGAAAGATTGCTTGCTTATATTGTCGCGAGATTTGAGTACCTTGATAAGAAAGTACTAATGCTCGAAACCTGAAACTAGAATAATTGGTTGAGTGAGAAGAGAGTTGCTTATAAACCAGCAGCTAATAAGAAAAATTGTCACACTTCTTCTGTTCACCGAATTCTGCGTGTATTAGGTTACTGGTTTTATTATGACACCTTTTAGAAAACGAGTTCCTATAGGTTATTGCGTGAATATAAAGGAAAGTGCTTTGCTCTAAACCTTCTGTAATTTTATTACCCAGCACCTCATACAAATTGCAATATAAAATCCAATCGGAAGTTCATTATTGGTTATTCTATTTATCAGATTATCACGACTTGATTATATGCTCTTCTAATGACATATTAAACTAACAAGCACTTTGGCTTTTTCTTTTTCATTTTACGTCTCATAAATTGCACACTACCTGATTCCTATAAGAGTTTGCAGCACGCTTATAAAGCAGCCAATGACCTTTGAGTGGCAGTAAATCAAGCGGAATGCTTCTTACGTTTCAAACATAAAATAAATGTAGAAATTTGCTTTCTTAGACAAATTTTGAAAAGCGACTAATACCCCAGACAGACGGGCACGGTCGAATGAACGTTCGATGAATGCTCGTTCTCTCGAATCTTCATTCGTTGCATGCATGACAGACGGCGAACTTCATTCGAGTCGAGAATTTTTGAGTTTAAAATGCGCACGAGTGAATCGGTGAAATTAATAGCAACTTTACGAAAACGTTCGCAAGCTACTAAACGTATTGCAACTCTTCCTGCTCCCTCCCCACCTCCATGATCACAGAATTAAAACTCAACTGGCTGGCTGGCAGTTGTCAATTCACACTTTGACACTGGAAATCAGCTGATTCTTCCAGGATTTCCATGCTCGTTCTCTGCGAATGAAGTTTCCGGAACTTCATTGATGAGAACGAGAATGTAGTTACGAATGTTCATTCAAACTTCATTCTTGGTGACAGACGACACGGCAATGATCATTCTTCGAGAACGTTCATTCGTTCGTGCCCGTCTGTCTGGGGTATAACGCCTTCAGATTACGCAATTGCTGAAAAACTGTAAAAGATGAGCACTTCCTACCGAAAAATCTCTCTTCTTCCTTCTTATGTGTTTGTTCTGGTTTAATGGTTATTTATGCACGAACGGATTTTAAGAATATTGGCGTCAGGCATCTTTTTCGTAGGTTTTTTTTCCAAAATCAATTTTCTTGAACATTTTTGCCTCAATTTAAAATCACCTCCTGCAACGTATATAATATGGAATCACACAAATGTAGGTTGAACGTGTATGTAATAACTTTGAGTGCGTAATCACAGTAATAATGCGTAATTTAAATGATTTAAATACATAATTGCAATTACAATAGTTCATAATTTAAAAACAAATAAATATCTAGTGATTTTAACATGAAGACAAATAGACTACACACCAAAATCACTGTCGTTGGAACGCTTGTGATAGAGGAAAAAAACAAAACAGAGTTCATGGAAAGCGTAGATTTAATAGGATTGAAGAGCCGAAAAGTGTCAGTCATTAAATGAGGAAAATCAAATATTCTATAAAAGAAATACTTAGGATCTATTTTTTTTTAACTCTCAACGAACCACATATTTAACAGATTTTGTCCCTATTCAATAGAATAAAAATTAGTTTTCAGGTAAACTTCTATGTAGTTTTTTGTTCATTAATGTGCGAATATTTTGTTAAAAAATATGTATGTTTAAAGTTATAACTAGCATATTCAATTTTTCGACTATTTTTCTGAATATCTCAGGAACTATACACTCTATGGTCAAAACTTAAACGAGATATTCATACAATGGGAAAATAGCAAATTTAATAAAAGAAACGCATGTTTTCCCGGTAAATCAGAAATAGTTAAGCTTCGAAGGAAAAATAGCTCAAAGAAGTTTCCTTTTTTCTTTGAATTTTAAAATACCTATTCTGTTTTTAATCAGAAGCCCTATTTTTTTATTGATATAAAGGTACATTCAAATAAACGTTCCTTCATTCTACCCACGTCTAAGTAAAGAATAGCATGTTGACACTTTTCCGACTCGTGCACGAAAACCAAATCCCTATACATAGTCGGTGCGGTTTGATTACAGGAATATCAAACACGTTTTAAATAGATTCTATTTATATACCACCATTATGGGAATTGTTCCGCTTAATGCTATTAAATACTTCCCAAAAGGGTACCGCATAAACCACGTTTTGGGTAATAAAATAGAATAGATTGAAAGGGATAAAAGGCCATTTACTTCGGATTTACACAGAGAAGCTCTTGACAGGTGAATGCTAAACAAAACTATAAGATGATTTAAGTAGTTGCTGAAAAGGAACCCATATGAAGCTGTTAAATCCAGAGGGATGTAAAAATATGTTTTATTTTGGGAATGTATTGTTCATCCTCCCACTTTAAAACTGGGTAAAGCTTTCATGACAGGTATACAGCCCCGTCGACCACATTTGCATAATCAGAACGACTTCCTGCGTGAAAAAAAATTTTTTCACGTGCTAAAAAAATAGTTCATTTACACACCCATTTAAAAATAGGCCACACATTTAAAAGTGGTTAAAGCCGAAACCGGCAAAGATGATGATCTCAAGTGAAATTCATATTAAGTGACACTTTTTAGTTGTCCCACTTCCGATTCTCACATATGGTCGTAGCTTCGCGGTAACCAAATTACTGGAGAAAGATACCTTTAGTGTTTTCTCTCGGTTGATTTTTTATGAATAATTCACGCAAGTGGGCAAAGCAAAATGCCTGCACCGACTTTCACATTTGTGTTAGTACAACGATGCACTCTTTTAAAACAATAGCTGCATAAACGATAGCCAATCAATTCCGACATACCTGTTTTGGAACGTGATTGATTCCTATAGTGGGAACTTACTTTTCTTGATCACTAGAACTCTTCAGCTACGCACTGCACAAGATGAAGAAGGTTGAACTAAATTGAAACCACAAATACATCAGGTCAATCCCACAATTTAATCTTTAATCCTCGTGATAACAAGAATCTTACACTATCAAGATGCACTTTATCAGGCGATGCAGAGGAGCACCGAAGTTTGATTATAGACCGGATCTAAGGCCGCGAGAAGCATCTAAAGTCGAGGAAGAAGCCGTTTTGCTTAGCGGCTGAATGTCATCATCCAAAGCACTTCATTAAAACTGACTCTGCAAGAAATCTATTGGATGTACACAGGTAAAGCCACTCTGGTTCCGAACCCATACACCTTCAGTCTTCTTGGACTGCTGCTGGCCGTCTTCGAAGACATTAAGACGAGAGTAAGAAGCGGGAAAGCAGAGCTATCAAGACCCCGAAGATACTCGGAAACGACATCGTCGTCGTCGTCGCTGACTCGATCAAATACCTCGGGCCTATAAAATCAATGTTATTTCAGTTACCAGCAGCACGCGAAAGCGCCCACAGAAGTGGTAAAAAAAATCAACACCAGTCGGGAAACTTTGGCGATTTTTGTTTTGACTTTCATCAAAACTTTTTTTTTTTTTGAAACATATTTCGACCTCGAATGGTTGGTTAGTCGTCCGGCGAGGGTTTTTCTCCAAATTGTAATTATTTATTGATACTCCACGTATCGCGGCGAATATTATGATACATGCGTTCGGCGATTATGTGGGTTACCAGGACACGCCGCACATTCATTTCGTCGCTTTGATGCTTTGATGCACGGATGGCTGCAAGTGCAGCACCATGAAGTACTTCGGTCACTCTTTCGTTCCGATGTGGCCAGGTAAATTGCATGACATGTCGGTGACGCCCAAGCATTATTATTAGCCGTGAACCGGTCGACTAGCTTCAAACGGCTCTTCCGCGATCTACAGGGATCAGTCACCTTTCCTAAATATTTCCGGAATGCAATCCCAAAACAGCTCTATCATGATAAGCGAAAAAAGACAAATCGTTACAGGGTACTTTCACAGATCGTGCGCCGCCCCGCACTAAGATTTCCAGTCTGGAACGTTCATTTCAGAGAAAGTATACTCACTTTATAACCTTCGTCGGTGTCAAAAAATACAATTTTTCACTTAGCCAATGTTTGTGTCGACCGAAGTCCGAAGCGCTCTAAAATAAGAACACTTTTCTGCGGAATGTGTCACAGTTGGTTTTCTCTGAAACAGTTCAGTTGAAAAAAGGCTATTTGAAAGGAAAAGAAACCTTCTTTTTAATTTTGAAAGGTAAGTTGATACCTTTACTTATCACTTTTACCTTCAATCTTTAAGGTTTTTCGTTATGAAAGCTTTCTTTTGAAGTTTAATTCTTATTATTCTTAATGTTTTAGTGATCTAACGGCTAAATATTTTTCAAATTAATAGGTAAATTAGGCAATTAAGTTGTCATAGTAATGAATGTTAATACTTAATTGATAGAAGACTAACTAATGTTCGATTTCACAAGAGATTAAAATCGACTTTAGTAAAGCTGAGGAAGATACCTTAAGCTACAGCTTAACTTCAATCGATTTCACAGTTGCTTTTTCCCAGTAGCTTAACTAAACTTAGTATGACGCTTTCTTTTGAATTATACCGCGATTTTTTATTTATATCTGCTTTTATATTTATGTATGATACCTACATATGTATAATATATGAAACTTTAGCCGGTAAAAAAGTGAGTAACTTGATTTTTGGCTAACAAGAAATTTAATGACTTATCTGAATCAATCCTGCTTATCTACGAATATTAGTCTGTAAACAATTACTCTGGAAATCTCTTGTTTCGAAAAAAAAATAAGTAACTCAATAATTAATATATAATACATTCACAAACATACACATATATACATACATATATACCAATTTGCTAGTTAATTATATTTATTATAACTAGAATTTTTTCAGTAAAGCAACGTGTTTTTTGGCCCATAAAATTAAGTGTTATGCACGTCGTTCAGCCATGCTAAAATGTCTCAAAACCCTTATAGACTTGGACGGTTGAGTGAATGCAACAAATTTATCAGAAATTATTCGTAACGCTCGCATTCACATGGGATATATGTTTTTATGAATATAGCTCCCTTAACCCCACGGCATTTGCTGCCGTTTGCATAATGTATAAGACCTTTCATTTATTGGGGCGAAAGAAAATTAAACCTTTAGCCTAACAGCAACAAACCCAAAAACTTTTTAAAGTGGCACATGACCGTATTCTGGATGTGTCACAATGGATCAAACAAGAACTATAAATACTTTGATTTAATTTACCATTCCAGTGGTCCTGAAGAGTTCCCCATAAATCTTTAATGAAAAGATTTCAAACGGCTCACGGCAATTAATTTAAGAAACCAAATCAATGCCCAAATATTAAATTGGACCACATATCCCCAAAATGGCAAGTAGCTTACGGAGGGGAGGGATTTCCGATTCGAAGGCTTCCATCAAAATATTATTTCAGTACAGCGGGATCCTGCCAGAAACAAAAAGCAACAGCACTCACTTTCCAACATCCAATTAACTTTCGTAAAGAAGGCTATAAGGCATTAGGCTCTCGGTTGAAAATTAAAAATTATCGAAACAAAATCTGGGTTTGGGGTCAATTAGCATGTCATTTCCTTTAAGTTACTTTTTAAGTCAAGTGATTTCCCCAAAGCATCTCATTAACCCAAATATAATATATTCATTCCCTTCCATTGGAAATTTTCGTTGATTTTAGAGTAAAGGTTTGTTATATGTAATAGATATACCTACTTTTTATGAAAAATTAAAATTCTTGAGAAAAGAGGGAGAAGATAATTCGCAACGGCGGGATTTTCTGGGTGTTCAGATATTTCTCAGAAAAGCAATTTCCGCCTTTTTCATACTTACACTGACAGTCCGAACCCACCTTAAGAACGTCTCTTATGTTGCCTATAAATATTTGGAAATCAATAATTGTATTTTTATCAAGAATTGAAGTGAAACAGAAAAGTTCTACTTAATATGAAGAAACATGTGCATGGATAATGGATATACGATTCCTTTTAATCTTGTAAGTTCTTTATTAAACGGTCAAACGTTCATCATTATACACAAGCCCAAATACTTTTTTTTTAATTCAAAGTGTCATTTACATTAAATAATTAAAGCTGATTATACTAGATCACAAAAATCAGAATTTAGATTTAGAACTATTGTTCCTTCCTGACTCTACTCCATATTCTACACAATAAGCTTCATAAACAAATATTAATTCTTTGATGAGTTATGCTTAGACTTCAAATGATTGGTTAGCCATTATACCTAAAAGATACCACACTTCAAAGAAAAATGAAATTTGTCGTAAATGCTTAGGTATATCTTAAATCCTATTAAATTCTATAAGAAAAAGCAATTTCTCACTTAACTACGTTTTTTCATTTTCTTATCTGGTTCATTTTAGATCGCAAATTTTGCATTAAATTGAGGTGAGTATGGCAGGCAATTTGATTTTATCTTCGTGAAATAAAAATTATTTGATATGGGCCATTTGTCATAAATTTCAATTCAGTACAAAATTTTCTGTTAAACCTATCAAGCTTAATTTAAATTTATTTTTCTTCAAATAAAATAGACTTGGAAGAAAATTTGGATAAAATCGTTAAAGGAATAATAATACTTTTTTGTTTAGAGATAAATTTTATTTGAAGTGAAAAAATATTAATACACATATGTATGTATTTTTTATAATCTTTAATTTGAAGAAAAACACCTATATTTTAAAGTTTTTATTAACTATCTACAACTAGGCGAAATACGTGCATAATTTAACAATCACTTTGGCAAAACGGCCAATTCACAATTGATTACCGAAAAAAGTTTAATTACTTTTAGATTCCCAGCATTTCGAGTTGGTCCTCAAGTTATTCTGGAAGTAAAACATAGATGCTTTTTATTATTTATGTGTAAATAGAGAACGAAAGAAACAATAACATATTTAACAAGCAAGGCATAGGAAAGTTGTTGAAAAAATTAATCTAATTTATAATTTTTGATAATAGCGGTTTAAAATACGAAATCGATGGTACGCATAAAGTTGTTTAAAGACGTTAAGACATATTTGTAAGTATAGCAGTAAATAGATTGAGAAAGTGAGTTTGACAAAGCATTTAAAAAAAACTTGAACAAAAGTTAAAGTACCTGTTTTGTAGCGTTCAAAATAACCAGACAATTTTCCCGCAACATCATTAAACTTCTTTTGTTATTGCTAAACTAAATTATACTTTTCGTCGTATCTTTAAACTTTGTTTTATTTGTTAAATGCTCTAAATAATATGAAAGCTGACATAAGTATAATGCAAAAACATTTCAATTCTTCGAATTTTAAAAATACTACTTTCGATCCACAAATGTTATAGCGGTTTGTACAAAGCTCAAACAAGACACAGTTAATTTAAAAACTACCTACATACATATGCCTCGATTTACAATAGGTACATATAAATTTTCTCCTATTCAGAGAGTCAGTCTACTACCTTGAAATAAATAATTTTATTAAAAACACGCTTTGACGCGTTTTGAAACAAGTGACATATTAAATTGCGGAAAGTGTTTCGAAAGTTTTGGCGCACCTAACATAAAAATGAATTCAAAAATCTCTGCAAAGTTTAAAACTACATAGTATATATGTTTCTATATCTTGTAAGCTTTTATAACAAACAAATATTATACAAATATGCATACATGTATTAAAATTAAGATGAAAAGTATTTTGATTTCACCTTCAAAAAAGAAATCCTTGAAACATGTCACAGGATTACATTATGAGAGGACTTTATTTTTACGTATACCTACTTTCAAATAAACACACTGTGCTATGAGAGGAAGTTTTAATGACATGCTAAACTTTTTATGATGTGAATTTATTTACAAGTTAGTGTAGGTCCATAAAATTCTGGAAAGCATTAAAAAATACTACTCGCAATCGCTGCATGTACATATTGTGAGCTACAAGAGCTAATATAACATTTTTGGTTGGTATTGAGGAATCGAAAACAATCTAATTCTATTATATTAGACAATTCAGCAGTTTAGGTTACTATATAGAAAAAACAAAGTCCCCAACGTGAGACCTCGAAACCTACACCAAATGGAATTTTATATTTCATTTGAAGTCCTACAGATTCCCTTGAAGCATATTTTACAAGAATTCGATCTATTAGTGTAATTGGCCTGGCACTATTAAAAAGAAATACTCTGTATACATATCCATATTAAAGACATAATTTCTGCGAAACCTCAGGAAACAGTCTGAAGCTCTCGATTTTATGGAACTTAATTCAAATGAGCAACTATACAAACTTTCGATTTACGAAATACTTAAAAGTGTCCTTTTTTTAAATTGATGTTTTAACTCCCATCTTGAATTTGAAATATTTCGGTACAAACAACCCAAGAGTCGATAGATTAAAGATCTGTCACCCCAAAATCTCCTAAATTGTATTAAAATCCTATCAGTTCAAGAAATTTTAACCACTGCTAATAATGTCAGTTAATAAATTGCTAGGGCTTACTAAATTGTTACTTATATTTCTTAATGTCACTCCATGATATTAGTCAATTTATTTTATAATTTTTTCTCTGTAAATGAAAATTTACTTATTAATTATTTTATGAATCTAAAAAAAGTGCTGTGTTCAACTTCACATGGCATACAAATACAAGAAGCAAATAAATTTTAGATTAAAAGCGCAGGACAAATTGCCGTTCTTCATTTAATTAAATAAAATAAGATCAAAGGGTTATGTTCCGCACAGAAGTAAATTTAGTAAGAAAACGGGTAGCTGAACCCTTTTTATCCAATTCAAGCACTAATGTAGGCATCATTCTTATCGCTGCGCCCGAAATGTTTTCCATGGAATTCTACTTCATAAAATAAAACTTTCCCTAATAAACTAAACTGCAATTAACCCTTCTAAAGAAAATATCTGTTGGGTACATTAAGTTTATTTAAGGGCTAGAAATTATCTAAAGTCCCAAAATGAAGTTTGTAAAACAAATTTCAACCGTTCCTGGCAAATATACAAATTTCAAGAAAATAAACAAGGAAAAGTGTTTTCATAACCGGATTGCCGATTAATAATACATATGTAGGTACATAAACTCAAAGAGACATTCTTAACTAAGTAAATTAAAAACGTATATAAAATTATTTTTGTTTGCACAAGAGTTTCCTTATCTCTTGTTCATATGAAGATATAACTTATTATTATTTCAAGAAAATAAGTAACTAAACTGGATTAACTTTTGAATAGTCTTTTAATTAAAGTAAGTAAAAGGCGTTTTCCCAAAGTTTCATTATTTTTAAAAGCTAATAACTTTTTACAAATTACGGAAATTGGTTTAACCTTATTTTTAAATTGCAACTTTATGTAGTATTATTATTTTTCTAATATAATTTGTAAGAAGAATAAAGATTCCAACATTTTACTTTACTTTCGAGGATAATAAATCGATTTATAGATCCTATAAATAATAAATGCACAATTATTTTATCTAAGAATACAACAGTTCAAGAATGAAGTAAATAATGACAAAATTGCTTGCTAAGAAACAACAGAATACTGGAAAATGCTTGTTACAAAATTCACAACACCACAAAGATGCTTCTTATCTTCTAAAAAATTTTAGTCACGAAACCAGTTTATATCTCCGATGTGCCCTTTTTGCAAGATTTATTACCAATAATTTACGGAATACATGCTTCAGAAAAACTGTCTTATATTTAAAATATCGAACTCGTTGCTAGAATTATAAACTTAATAATCGGCGATTATAGAAAATTGTTGATTATTCTGATGGAAATTGAGAAGTTACAGGTATCTTATAATTCCGAAGTCACAAATCTTGAAGGACTCATTTTACACCTATTTCCAAAATATACAGTGCATAATTACAATTTCGTACGATTGCAATCTTTAATTCAATTATAATTATTTATTCCAGATAACGCGAAATATTACTTAATTTAAAATGTGTATTAATAATTAAATAAAAAGTGGCAATATACCCTGCCACACCGTCTAAAAATGTGAACAGCATAAAAATAATATGCGACAAATAAACTCACCGTAATAACTTCTACTCTATCATCGAAGTCTTTTCAGCTGAAATATTATTGTCCACAGTTTGTGTTGTCTCCATCGTCTTAGTATTGCCAAGTAACTTCCGTCCAGTTTTTGATAAATCAGGGGTAGCAGTTTTCTTCCGCGTTCCTATTTCACCATTAAGAGCAATATTAGGTCTCATTGATTTGTGGCATAATAATTCTTCAAATTCTTTACGGAAATTCTCATTCAGCCATCCATAGAGCAGAGGATTTGAGCACGCTGAACTCATTCCAATCATGTGACATACAGCGTATCCAATTAACATTGGCTCGGTTACTGCATGCTTCGATAGGTAAATATCAGCGTAGAGATTAAAAAAGTTTAGGGGTAGCCACGATATGCCAAATATCACCGCTATACTTATTAACAAGCGATTTCTTTTTTTCATTCGTCGCCCACGTTCAACTCTTTGGCTTGATTTAATGTTAACAGCGCCAACTGGAATTCGATTACTTAATTTTATACAAATTCGGATATATGCCGCAGATACTATTAGTATAGGCAATAGATACTGCACGAACAGCGAAAACGCCGAATAATATATTCTTCCGTGCTCAATAGGCCAAGCTTCGATACAGTATGCTATATCTCTTATACCATACTTCTCTAAAGGTATGGTAAACGTTTCCAATTTTTTGAAAAAGAACATCGGAGATGCTAACACTAGCGCTATCAGCCATATGACAAAAAGGATCCCAACAGCTCCTACAAACTGAAGGCTATCTTTCGTTGGATAAACAATTACCTGCAATAAAAGAGACAAACGGTGTTAGTAGTCCCGTATGTGTATTTAAGAATTTTGAAGCGACATTTATTTATGTTTTTAAGTTTATAAGAGTTATAAATATTTATCAAATTTTTGTTTTTTAACCAAACCCTTTCAGCTTTGTTGTAAGCGTTTGTAGTTTTTATACAGATATGTATGTACATACTAAAAATTTTCTAACTTCCCTTTGCTACTGTCTTAACTTTTTATTTCCTAAGTATGTATTTATTAATATACGACCCTACACACTTTAGTAAAAACGAAAAACTAAGAAAAGGAGATGGGTGAAATGTGCCCCTAGATCGCCGTTGCCGTCCGTAAGAAAAACCTATCTGAAATATCGGCGATAATAAGTATTCAAATTCGAAATAGTTTTTAAATCCGATATCAGTAGCTATCGTGTTACAATATTTTTTTTTAATTTTTATTTACTATGAAATGTTAACATAATAAAACCTAGTAAACCGATGTTTCTATTTTTTTAGTTATTCTGAATTATATAGAGTCATGAAGAAAATAAATTAGCAATGATTTGAAATTTTAAACTAAAATAGTACGTAAACTAGGTAAATCACATTAAGTTGGTGTAGACCCCAGACGGTGCGCCATGGGCTGCATTCCCGAGTGCACTATTTCAATTCAGGACAGTAGATTAAGTGCGTTTGTTCTGAATAAAATAAATAAATAAAAAAAATTATTTTCTGTACTTTCATTAGGGTACTTATGTAAATTAAGTAATATCAAACAACAACAACAAAACATCATGACTTAATGTATTTTTTAGTATATTTTCTTTTATATTTAACCGTACTATGAAGACATCACGTCGAATTAACGTAAGCATATAACATCTAATTTATTTAATTTACTAACAGTCCCTAATTGCTACTTATTACAGATCCAATAAAGAACTTTCCTTTTGATTAACATGCTGTTTTCTTTAATCAGAAACTTTTTTTTTGGGCTCACAATATATTAGGAAAAGAAATTTTTTTCTGCCTCCATAGAAAAATATTGCATTAATTTTTCTCTCACAAGTTTCTTAGAAATATTTTTCTTTATGACGCAGGAAGACATGCTTAGCAGTCATTTGACCTCTATTCTCTAATGGAAAGAACCCACTATGTACGTACAGCCATTGATATTCGACATCGTTATTAGCTTTTTGATGAGAAAACATTTTATATGCTTTCAACAGCTGCTAAATTAATTATCTTTTCGCACTTCGCTGTATTTGTTAAAAGTCAATTTAAAAAATTGGCGCCTTTGTCTTCTTTATTAATTTAGAGTGATTTATGTTAGCCACTTAAAATTATTTAATGATATAAACTCTCAAGAAATTTTTTTTATATAGGCATGAAATATGACACTGACTTTTTATTGAATCTTTAAGTACATAATGTATGTATGTCAACATTAATTAGTAAATAATATCATACCGAAATATTGTATTGGATTTCTTGTTTTGAAATGAATTTTTGCCTATAAATGCTAAAAGTTCTACGTAGGACTTGAAAATACCTAATAAAAGGAAAAATCATTCGGCATATTGAGCATAGGAACCATCAAAAAAATAAATTTACAATTATATTTGTATATTAAAAGGCATGATTATAAAATAATTTATCTAACGTAAATAACTTTGTTCTTTGCTGTAAAACATTACAGAATAAAACTTACTTAAAAACCAAATCCAATCGATTGTTGAAAAGCTTCCCATAAGAATCTCTACTAACAATATAACTAAAATTAATACAAATTTTGCAATCTACAGAAAGTTTTTTCGATGTCAGTTAATCAATTTTGCAGTTTTCCGCAATATCGTCAAACGTTCCCTTTACTAAACATAAACTAATGATAAAACTCTTGTTACGAACATTGTGAAGCAAAAAAGGCATTTCATGAAAACCTCTGTTTCCTTTTTAACGAAATAACAAAGTGAATTTAGTTAATTTTATAAAACTTTTTTACACTCTAACAAAAGATCAATTTATAATAACAAAGGAAAATGTGTACCTTAGTCCATAATGTCTCACAAAAAACTTTCTGCTCTGATTTTTGCTGGTACCAAACCTTTCTACCTGGATTTTCATACTACAGATTACTCAGCTTTTCAAAAAGTCGGCATATGCTTTGAATGAAGTAATTTCATTTATACTGAAGTAAAATCTTCATGGAAAAACTTTATTAATTTATTATTTAAAAAAGTTTTCAAAAGTCTATAAGTTTCCTATTTCAGATTTATCTTTAAAAAATAAAAACAGATTTGTAGGGAATAACAAAAGAGTTATACATTATATAGGTATTGTGATGGCAATTATATAGAGAATTTTAACACTTTCATCAGACTACTTATTATTGTAATAAAAATAATACTCACTTGATATCTGTCTAAAGCAATAGCTGTAATGGAAATTGTTGACACAAAAATGCTTGTTGCTTGAAGAGTGCCAATCATTCGACACAAAAAAGCCTGTTTTCCAAATGGCCAAAACTTTGTAAGAATTTCGATCAATGTTAGGGGCATAGTCACTAAGCATAGAAGTAAATCTGTAAATCATTCATGACTATGAACATTTCTGTTGGCGCGATAAAAAATCTTAAAAAAGCTTACCTGATATAGCTAAGTTTAAAATGAACACATTTCTGGCCGTCCGCATTACTGGCTTACGAACAACAGCTATCACAACCAGTGTGTTTCCCAAGACGCCAACTGTTATCAATATTATGTAAGATGTAATAAGAACATAGCAAGCTGGATCCTGAACCTTGCGATTTCTTGAAAATTCTTCTATAAGAGCTGGATCTATACGCCTGCTGGCATTTATTATTAGTGCAGCTTCCGCAACCGTGTAATTAACCTTGTCGTTTACTATATCCATATCCATCTGGAAATTAAAAAAGAAAACCATTAGTATAATTTTCATATATGTAAATAATAAATAAGGCTGTAGCTGTTTTTATATTCTATCAAAACCAAAACGCTTAACTTTCAACCAATTCCAATAAGAATGCTCACATCGATGTTCATAATTTCATATCTATCCGTCCGATTAACCAAAAAATTCCAAAATTCTTGTGGCTTATGAAATGTACCCCTTTAAGTAGGGTATCACCGCTCAAGGATGCTTTATCATCATTAATCCCAGGCAGATGTGATCAATATCTCACCAAGGAGAAGAAAACCGAAAATCTTCGAAGTATAAAGCATAATCGTTACAAAAAACCACTCTCTCGCACTGGTGAAGTTATACTCTTTAAGATCGCAAAAAATCCTTTTTCTTTTACGCAGAAAAAGGGTTTCCTTTGTATATGAATAATTAAAGTAATTCCTTAACTCCCACCGTAGAATGATGGCTTCAGCGAATTTGCAAACAAACCAACAAGCCAAAGTTTCCGACCTTCATTATTTTTTCCTGCGTTCAAGGAAATTACTTCTACTAAAAAAACACCTGGTACGCATAATTAGAATTTTGTTGGGCCTTGAAATAACTTTAAAATTGAATCCATTGCTTCCAATATCAAGGAATACGTTTTTATCTCCCAGTCTATTGACGAGTCCTATTTTGAATAAAGCATCGATCGCAACTGCTAAATCTCTGAACTTTAAGATTCCTTATTTCGCGTGACTCAGATTAATAAAATGTCATCATTTAAATTATACTCCATCCTAGAGGAAACCTAATTAAAACTCAAAAGCAGAAAACAGGTGAAATGATACTTTTTCCAATGAGACAAAACATAAATTTTTTGTGACAAGGTATTTATTGTGAATGCAGGGTAGTGCTCGACTTTAAATTCTCATTTAATTTCACCTATGTATTTTAGTTTTTTGATTATTTGACTTTATCCTTTTACATGTACTGATAGCTTAACGAGATTATTTCTTGCCGAGTGTAAAAAAAGTTTTCCTTTGCTTAATTTAATCCTGTGTTTTTAATTTGCCATAACATTAAAATTGAATGGCTTTATAATGTTTTTCTCATCTTCACAATAATTTTCATTTAAATTTCTCAAGAACTTTTAAGGTCACATTATCGATATTCCCACTCAGATATTGAAATGAATGAAAAAGAATGTCGAATATAATATTTTTTTCTACAAAATCAGATTGAAATTTATTCGTTGCGAAATTCTGGGACACTTCTCATAACATTTCAATTATCACGGTTAGTAGGGCGGCAAATCTTCGTGAATCGATTTTCACTCACTAAGCGCTTAATGTATTTTCACGATACTTGATATTTGATCCCAACTACATATTAAACAGTATGAAGTATATACATATAGGACCAGCCTATTCAAGTTTAATATAAAATAAATCTACTTCCAACTTGGTTGTCAAGGCGACTGGCATTATGCTAGGACCGGTACATACATAAGTCGTAGAAAAATTGGGAATGAATTACAGAAACTTCTTAGTACCTATATTTATGAATTTTTTATGACAAAGTCCTCACGCATATTCTTAAAATACATCAAAAGAAAAAACCGTTTCCCTGAAAACGCTTGTTCGCCTTCTATATACGCATTTAAACGTAAAAGTGCTTTTAAATTATGAAGTTGAGTTGGTCATTGAGGCATGCACGTTGCTATATTTTAAAGTTGTTAACAAAATTTAAAAAGTCGATAACAATATACTACATAGATTAAGGGCCTGTCCAAATCCGAGTCTATGTCTACGTCTTCGTCTCGTTATAACAGTTTTCATTCCGTCTCATGAAGTCAACGCAAGCCTTGACTCGTTCATCAAGCTAAGCAATCTAAACTGTTATACTACATAGCTAAACTCACATCATAGACATGAATTTCAACAGAGATGAGCTCGGTTTGTCGTCATGAACTGTTATAACGAGACGAAGACATAGACATAGACTTGGATTCGGACAGGCCCTAAGTATTTGCTAGCAAATGAATGTATAATTATGTGAAATTAGATTTACATGAAATATTGTTTGGAAAATAATCGTTTAACTAAGTACGATTAGAAACGATACTAAGATTAAACGAGTAAAGTTTTCTTTGTATGCCTGCTTCGCTGATTGTCTGTTAGTCTAAGGAACGGATCATGGAAGAGCTGTTATGAATTTTAATAAAACTGCACGACTATACCTTAGGAACTCGCGCAACATAAATGATAGAAATTATACAATGAGAAGTAAATATAAGTTTAAATTAACGAAACATTCAAATAAATTAAATGTATAAAAAATTATAAATGTACAATTAATAGAATTGAAGTCAAAATTCAAGAAACGATAATGAAAATGAATGAGACAAATTCCGTTCTCCTGAAAATTTATATTCCTGGCCTGTTAAATAGTAGAGGAAGTTAGCAAATCTACTCTATTTCTAAAAGATGTTCCTCACAAATTTTTTGTTCTGCATGCGTGATTCTTTAAATTTGAAGACGTGCTTCTTGTGCTAAAAAGAATTAGGCTCCAACTTGTACGTGCTCTTTCATATTTTACTAATATGACACTTTTAAGACTTCGTTTTTACGTGCTTCAATTATTTTAAAGTGTTGTCACGTAAAATTTAGGAAATTGGTTGCTTTTTCCAAAGCCATTCATTAAGTTTCTTTTGAAGGTTCGTTAAACAGGATTGATATTTCTAGAATAAATAAAACAACAATTACATTTTATATAAATGTAGAGATTTTATTTCTTCTGTTTTGACATTTTATTCTATACGGGTTAATAAATAAAGGTATAACATATACATATACGATACATATACATATATATATATACATTTATAAATATAACGAATAATGCGAATAGGAAAATATTATAAATATATCTTAAAATGAAAATTATAGCAACAATGCAAAACTTTTGCTCCATTCATTCTATCGAGGGTAATAAATTAAGTTGATGAATCAAAAAGCTAATCTAAATTTGAATAAATTTGCGTCTTGACTAAACTCCCACGGTCCACGGATTCTATGAATCATAAATGAAACTGATGCTGTTATAGGAGAAGGTAATAATTTATTCATAATTGATGCAAATACTTAGCGACTTGTCGTTGTCCATCGGGAATATCTTATCAAAAGATTCCTTCCGTCAAAAATATTTTCCAGATTTCAGTTTCAACTTAAGCACAGAACTGAAAACTATTATATATGAAAATGAAATGAGGAGTGAGTGATTTATTCAAATAAAATTCAGTGGGCATTCAATATATAAATTTTCTAAAGCACAAAATTATAGGAGTAGAACGCTTTCTTCCTTCTGAAATATACAAATCGATTTTCCTTTATCAAATTGCTCCACTTAAAGGCCTTAGCAAAATTCAACGTTAAATTGAAAGAAAACTGTAGAATTGGAATCTTGAGCAATTGTGGTCAGTAGCTAGTATTAATTAAAAACAGTATTATATCACTAGAACCTGCTAACATTGAAGACAATTGGTTCAATTTCGTGCGCCATCAACTACATATAGGGCGATGTGTTCTACTTGGAAAAAACCAATTCCAATATTCTTTACCAACAATTACCCAAAACTTTTTACTTAATGTTTCCTTTCATTTCCCTTGAAAAATTCTGTTATGTATTTCTAAATTAATTGAGACAAAATTCCATTATAAATGTTTTCGTTTAATATAATCTCATGGTCTGCCTTTGAAAATAAATTAATACTCATATTTGTTTTTTGTTTTGATTTACTTAAGGTGTTTGCTTAGCTACTGCCTCTCTTTTAATATTCTTCAAAATTAAAAAGTTTTTTCATATGATAACAGAGTAACACTCAACGCGCTAAGAAGTGTGAAGAAAAAAGTTATTTTCTGTACAAATAAGGGAAAAGATTGAGTTTAAGGTCTCCTCACGGATTTTGATGAAACTTTGTAGGAGTGTTCATTTAAATTCTAAAGTGACGAATATGCAAAATAATATTTGTCGGTCACTTGCACTCTCCGAGATATTATTTTTACTTATAATTTCGAAATTTAACATTATTCCGCCACGTTTTAATTTTGTCATACATATTCCTGCAAAATTATGAACATTTCCATTTTTTCATTCTAAACAATTATTCAAAAATCTTTGAAATTAAATTGACAGTAAAGAACACGCAATTGTCTTATAAAATGATAAATCGAAGTAAAGTAGAATTTTCCTTATTTTCAACACTCGTGTAATTATTTTACAGAAATTTGGTGTAAACATTGTAATTCAAAGTTTCTTCATAATTTTTACCAAAAGATTACGCATATTGCGGCGGAAAACTATCACTTTTCAGAATTTTAAAGTTAAATATCTTAGAAAATATAAGACCGAAAAATTTGTTTTGCATATCTTATTCGCCACTTTTGACCCTAAATGAACATTACTACGAAGTTTCATCAAAGTCCGGAAACTGAATTTTTTTATGGCGTAAAATTTGCAATCAATATTAGATTTACATTTTAAATTATGTATTCAAAATTTTTTTTCATTAACATATTTTTTAATCCCTATACCTACATAGCATAAATCCGTTCATACTAATGGAATGTACATGAGTTAGGCTATTACGATTTATGTCAAGCATCAGCAATTTACTCAAATATAATTGCCACAATTTCTAAAGCAATTCTTCTGACTCGGCTCCATGGTTCGTGAATATACGATACATACAGCCATGGCACGAAAATAGCTTCCTTAAACTCATTCTGAAGGAGTAGCATCTTTGTATTAGGAATAACGATCTACTCACTTTAAAGGAAAGGACAATGGGTGCTCTGTAAGGGTTCCTGCACGTTTGATGGGTAAATTATAATCATTTTCTGGGTAATTGTTTACTTCATTTAACAGTTTCTCCGTTCATTATTTTTAATGAAAAGGCGTAGTTGAATGGTTCGAAATTGAATTGCGTTGGTACTTGGTACCTTTGATGTTACTGTTGATGTTTCAGAATCAGACTGAAGAAGTTGGTTAAGTATTTCCCACTGTGACATTTAAATTTAAGAAGGAAGCTTTATTTAAAGCAATATTTCATTAGAATGCTTTTATTAAAACAGCTTTTCGTATACAAATTTTTCAATTTCTAAAAACTGAGAAGAATGTTAAAGAATGTTACATCAATTATATTGAAGTAATTAAAGTTTTCTTCATTATTCATTATTCTGTCATGAATTCAATTTTCTAAGAAATTATTAAACCAATTTTACACATAACTACGTAATTGTACTAAGAATTTTTTTTGCATAGCATTAATCTAAAAAAATAAACTACGGTTCTCCAAAATACAATAGCAAATTTTAACGAAGATAGATATTTTAATTCAAAACTATGAAATTATATATTTTTATATTAATTTTTTCTTTTTTATCGTATATGTTTAGGGTTTACTTTCAATGTTTCATTTATACAAAATCTGACCACATATTTTATTTAAAAAGTACAGAGACTCGCAATAACTTTAAAGGAAAATTATTTTAATTTAGAATCAAAAAATTCCCCAATATTTAACCTAATCGTAGGACGCATTCCTTCGGGCAAAATGAATGATATTAATCAAAAAAAAATTAAAAGAAATATACACAGAAATATATACATTCCTGCAAATTTGCAGCACAACAGTAACTCGTAGAATGTAATTAGCATTCAGATCGTGGGAAGATAACTTGTTTACATGTAATTAACACTTATAGTTGCCGCAAAAAGGACTACGACGAAAAAGGGGAGTTACACTAAAGAAATTATTTCAGTTTGGATAGAAATTACACTAAAGTTTAGTTTTACTTACAAAAGCATCATTATGTAATTTAGAAATAATAATTTTAAGTTTCTTGATTCATCGGAGTGTTTTTTTATTTCATAATACCAAAAAGAGTTTTCATCTTTTTCAGAATACACTTTTTTATAGAATACTTAAGGAGTCCAGATCCCCAAGTAAGTGTATGTCTCAACTTGCTTGAAAGCTTTAAAGAGGATTGGCACCACCCAATTCCTTTAAATTAAAATTATCTACAGTAATAGCTAAATACCTTTCGCTTAAACAAAACACAACAACAGCCCATCTCAAGTTTCTTATTGGGACATTTTTAGCTTATCTGGAAGCCAAATGAGTACGAAAGGTAGGTTTCCTAGTCTTAGCAAATACCCCCAAGTTTAAATCAAATTAGTCCCGTTGAGGTTGAATATTTATCAAGGTTAATAAAATTCCTCTATCTTCGGTTCCAACAAGGAACACTCTCTGTACATAACAGCTTCTACACTGAGAGGAGGAAACTACAAACTCCGAAGTCCGATACAAATTTCACAGCCACATAGAGTGGTCACTTTATGAACAAAAACGTATTTTGTAATATATTCAGGCTATAGACCTTGAGACATTGTGAGTGATGTGATCGATTGGACAAAATTGTCTCTGAATCGTGATAAAGGTCGGCCTCTGCAATCAAATGCCAAATAACAGAGTTTATTAAGAAGGGTATCCCTGTGGGTCACGGCGAACTAAATAACATTAACCCTCCGGCTCACCACTAATGAGGTTTCCCACCTAATAAAGCAATCAAAAGCCTCCGTTCTAGGTGAATCGATTTATTTATTGCTGTGCGGTATTTCAGGTGTTAAATGTTCATAAATTGTGGCATTTTCCAGATCATTAGAAGTGGCAGCAATAATAAATATTAAGTACAGATAGAGCTATCTATTTGTTTAATTTAATATGATCTCATATGATGAATGATTTACTCAATTTTATTTTAAGGTACGGCAATTTAAATAATATTGTTTTAAATTCGAATTTAATTACTTTTGAAGTGAAAATGTTATAATTTAATAATGATCTATAATGGTCTATATCGCTTTGACATTCAGTCATTTTGTTAAGGTTTCTAAAAGAGATTCGATTTCAAATTTATTTTCACACAGTCGGGAAAAAAATCTACCAAGTATTCTTATCACTCTATATTAGGTCTCACAATAATTATATATTTTAATAGAAAAACATTTGAATTTTAATCATTTAAATTTTAAAGATGTGTGGAATGAATTTCAATAAAAATTTTGAAACGTTGCATGGATAATATGCCGCAATGAATAAGGTGTTTTCAAATCTAGAAAAAATTATTAAAAATTTTATTAGTGAGTTGGTACATGATTTCACGTATGTCACCCGTGTGCCTGTGACACGAATAAATAACATATTCAGAGAGTCTTGTTTTCATGAATATCTAACTCAAATAAAAAAAGAATCATTAATGTATAAGACTTCATGTATCTATCACGCGTTGTATTTTTTCTGCCAAAATATTTACAAAATAGCTTACATATTGTGTAAAAATTTTACATCAAGTAAAATCTATTCTACCTAAAAAGTGTGTAGCCACGGAAAAATGGATTTACATAACGCAGAGAATTTTGCACCATAAAATATTCAAAAACTCCACCATGCATGCATATGAATCGTAAGAAGGCGTCATGTTGACTAAATTTTACTCACGTGTCTTATTGACTTCTCGTTTCAATTCACACGCCAAATTTCAGACAAAATACGCATTTCCGTGTTTTAAAGGAAAATAACATATGACGACATTGCCTATAAGGAAACCTGGAGTTGAAGGCATTTCAAGTCATGATGATTCCACCGAGAAAAACGATTGAGAAATTTGAATATCTACAGGTTTTCCAAAATGCCTTAAGAGGGTCAAGGGATGAAGAAAATGAAGAATATTCAAGGAACATGCTCTGACAATTTAGAATGCTAATGCGAATTTGCAGTAGCTGTTCTTTAAATAAGAATTTTTGAAATAAGAGCAAACAAATTCTAATCGCATTCAAGTGAAATAAGTACATCGAAAAAATCAAGTTAAGTCAGAACAATCTAATTGATGCTCAATTAATCAATTTTCAAACCAATTTTCCAAGCGAGGATAAAAAACGTAATTTGTCTTCCGAAAATTTAATTTTCTTCCACTGTGAGGATGGATAAATTCGCGGTGCACCCACAGAATTAACTTCGCATCTCATTTCTCTTTAGAAAATAGCTGCACAAGGACTCGAAAGTTTTACAGGACTTTTTTTACTTCTTAAATCCTGATAAGTCTTGTAGAAAAATGCGAAAAGCTCGACAAATTTTTAAGGCGATCACGTTTTTATTTTAAGTTTCAAAGAACTTTTTTCCGCTAGATACATTTCCTACCTAATCATCGTTTGATTAAAGCTGCTTTGCATAATTCCAAGCGAAAACAGAACTTTAGTTCGCTTTTGGCTTGCTTTCGTGAGTTTCGCCTAACACTATTTGAATTTTGTTTTCAGAGCTAATTCAACGAGATACGCAAGTTAATTCAAAAATGTGTGTCTGTATGTGTAAAAACAACAATATTAATTGTAGGAGAAGAAACTTTAAGGACCCGACTCGCTAAAATGTCTTGGAACAAAATTGTATGCTCTGACCATTAATGACTAAACTTTATTGTTTCTCTCCCTGGACCTAGAATACTCTTTTTAGAAAACCCTACTGAAGATAAAATATTACCTTGAAACGCCAAATGGATTAAAAAGGGTCGAAAGACGAAAGAAAAATTGTTGTGTAATTCTTGTGAAAATCCAACAGATCCTCTTGTTGTTGAGGAAAGTATTAAACTTTTTTCAATTATTTTTTCAAGCACTTTGTACTCAAGTAAATAATAATACTGAAATAGAAAAAGATTATTCAAGGGCAATTTAATTCATTTCAGCCTCATTCTGAAGACAAATCTATATTTTTACATTCCATTTGAAAATAGGTAGGAATACTATTTCGGTCTCATTGATTATTTCTCATAACTTCAACAACATTTTCATGATTTCTTTTGAAAGAAATATTCGTAAAGTTACCTTCATTAAAGCACCGGCATTCCACTTTCAATTTTCGAGGATATCATCTAACCCAAAATAAACTTAGAATTTCAAAGTTTTAATCAAATTCTATTCCTGCCGCAATTTTACTACAACTGATATAAGCATCCCTAAAAAGGAATCACATAGAAGCAATAACTTTCTGAAAAAAAGCCCCAAGCCGACAGGTAACGAGACGATTAATCTCATCAATCACGTGAGATGTTGGAAATGCATAGAAAAACCAAACAGAAAATAATAGAGGCGATCTTCTCTTATCCTAAAAGCAAAAATAAATAAATTTACGAGGAATATCTTCCGACCATTACACGTTGTCGCAATAAATTTTGGAAGTAGAACAATATAATGTATCTACAACCAACAAGAAATTCGTAATTCCTAAATTGAGCCCCGCGATTGGAAGTTAAGTGGGATGAAAATCAAATTCCTGAATGCATTATGCATGCAATATCGGGTTACCTCTCATTCAACCATTAAATATGAGCATCCGCAAATAACCTAATGAACGAGCTTTAAATCGGCACACGTATCATAGCCACGAGGGCAATTCTGGCTGTCAACTCTTATGACATGTACAATGTACATAGATATAACATACTATCGGCTAAAGCAGCACGTATACACGTGGTCATAGTGTCACCCAAATTTAATAAAATTACGATGCCCGCACATCATCACGTACATAATCAAATTTCCTGAGCGATTTCGAATTTACTGGATGAAGCTATCGGGTTTTATTTTAGGAAAGCCTGACGCTGGCAGATAAACCCGATGAAATATCCCAATTTTCAAACTATTGTTAAAACGTGGGTAGACGGAAGAAATATATGTGATATAAAACCTTAGTGGTTCAATCCAGAATTTTTACTATTTTGAAGTTTTGGCACGAATATTTGTGAATGATTTATTAATATAATCTATAAATCGCAAATCGTAACCTCACAAGCCTCAAGAGGAAATTATACCTATTCGTATCCGATTCGCACATTATACATACACATATACATATGTATGTGATGTGTATATAAAACCATGATAAATTAAGTTTTATTCAACAGTGAAATGAAAACTGAAAATGTAAAATTATAACGCGAGACCGAAATGAAAACCCATAAGTCAAACCCAGAAAAAGCCATATCATTTATTACTGCGTCATCGAGGTATCTAATTTACGATAGCAGAATCTTCACGAATCATATGATTTGAGAAAGATATCCACCGCCTCCAACGAAAATTTGTCTTAATCAAATCCATGGTCAAATAAAAGTTGGAGAAAGCTTGTGATAGAAGTCCCTAATTTCACTCGGCTCCCCTTTTCTTTTTGCCAAACTTTTGCTCCAAACTTCTTATTCGGATCTTTTATTTGGTCCGAAAATTTGTGTAATCAACGGCTACTGCGGACATTGTTTATTATGACAAGGGTTTCATTGTGTGGGTATGATCAAAATGGACTAAGTTTTTTTTTTTTTATTAAGATTTGGGTCTTCCTGCCAAGCATAGCTTCTTTTTCCGATTTACCCTTAGTACTGTCGATGACATTTCATTTGTTGTTTTAATTGTAATAAGAAAATTAATCAAAGCGCTGTAAGTCTGTCCTCTTCGCTTATACTTCGTATACAGTGATTTATGGAAAACGATTCGTATTTGAAATAGGCTTAGTTCAGTGTAGAAACTTTTTGTTTACTACAATAAGTTACCTGCTAACTTCAGGACAATATAAAACGAAGGGTGTAAAACTTTTTTGATTGAACGATACCTGTAATTCTGCCGGCGTTTTTGCCGTAATTTTTTCTTCCAAAAAGAAGTAGGTATTTTTTTCACGTGTGATTTGTCCAACTAAAGTTCTCCAAACAAAAGTTATACATATGTATACATATTTATGTATGCAATTGATGTGTGCTCAAAAATTAAGGATATTTCAGTGAACTAATCTTGTATCAGTGATAAACTTAGGAAAGCTCTATTTTTTCTTATGCACAATTTAATAAACTGACTTTACTATAAGTACGAGTTTCGTTTCTTAAAGAATAACGAAATAGAAGTTTTCGTATCCAGTACGGTGCTTAACAATTATGTAGGCTAATCAGAAGCTTGAATGAAATTTGCTTTATGATTACCTCTCTAACTCTCTCTTCCATAGGCTCTTTATTATTATTAGTGCCTGATTAAGATACAGCAGTCTTTCCGCAAATGTTGATCAAACGTAGTAGACATTTTTATTTGATATCAAAACTGGTAATTTTTAACCGACTTCCAAAAAAGGAGGTTCTATGTTCGTCTACATGTATTTTTTTTTCCTGATTTTGGTACACCGTCTTATCTCAGGCAATCTACTCCGTCTGGATTATTAGATGAGTTCGCGAAAACCCTTCCCCGCTCACGTCAGCACTAAGAACTTAGAAAAGTTAGCCGAACAGAATTAGCATGTTTCAATTTCTTACTTACTAGATCACTTGATCAATTTCTAGTATCTAAGAATTTTATATAAATAAAAACACTCACAAAAATTTTATCCTAATAAAAACAACACAAAATTTTTTCGGTGAAGCACTCAGCCAAGGTGCTCAAAAGTTTACGTTTTGACTGAGAACTCGAAATTATTCCTCCTTCAAGATCACCGATCAGTCCGCGCTGTCAGAATGTTCGGAGCTCGCTCAATCGCGGATCATCTTTCGCGGTTCACCCTGATGAACTCGCGTAACGGTATCTCGCATGCTAATAATTAGCACTGATATCGGTCTAAGACGATAACGAAACCCCGAAATATATCCATTGCAAAATTCATAATACCTATTTTTAATAAAATTAACTGAAATAAATAAAACGCATATATCTATTAAACTATTATAAGTTAAATTTAACTTTATTTTCAACTAGAAAGTTTTAAGATTGACTCCTCTTGTTTTTGCCTGTTGTTTATCCCTAGAAATATTTTAACGGTGTCTTGTTATTGAAGAAAAAAATAAAAACAGGCAGTTTTCAAAACACGTGCCACTCGAAAGCGCTAGGTGCAGAAGAACCAGGATAAATGCGACCTTGAACAGGATCACTCAAGAAGAAAATAAACATGGATCGATCCCCAAGACTCGGAAGTCGGAAGCTAGAGCGACTCCAGCTCCAGGAGAGGCTCCTCCGTCTCACCTCATCCTTTGGTGGAGAGAGGGATGCAGCAGCCGGTCAGGACATTTGAATTTGCTTATGGACTGTCTCCCCCCTCGGCAGGGAGCTAAGCGGCCAGTGTATAAATAGAGGAGCGGATGGCTTCAGCATTCATTCGGTTCGGGGACTTCATCGAGGTAGGTTGACATGGCGGGATCCTCCGACTCTCCCCCCTCGGCAGGGAGCTAAGCGGCCAGTGTATAAATAGAGGAGCGGATGGCTGCAGCCTTCATTCGGTTCGGGGACTTCATCGAGGTAGGTTGAGTTGGCGGGATGCTCCGACTGATCAGGAATATGCTTGAATTGTCTTGATTTTCTGAATTTTTACTATTTTAGTATTTGTCGTGGTCATCTCGGAGCGGCGGGAGATTTGAATTTGCATTCGGACTGTCTCCCCCCCTCGGCAGGGAGCTGAGCGGCCAGTGTATAAATAGAGGAGCGGATGGCTTCAGCCTTCATTCGGTTCGGGGACTTCATCGAGGTAGGTTGACTTGGCGGGATGCTCCGACTGATCAAGAATATTCTTGAATTGTCTGGATTTTCTGAATTTTTACTATTTTAGTATTTGTCGAGGTCATCTCGGAGCGGCGGGAGATTTGAATTTTCATACGGACTCTCTCCCCCCTCGGCAGGGAGCTAAGCGGCCAGTGTATAAATAGAGGAGCGGATGGCTTCAGCCTTCATTCGGTTCGGGGACTTCATCGAGGTAGGTTGACATGGCGGGATCCTCCGACTCTCCCCCCTCGGCAGGGAGCTAAGCGGCCAGTGTATAAATAGAGGAGCGGATGGCTACAGCCTTCATTCGGTTCGGGGACTTCATCGAGGTAGGTTGACTTGGCGGGATGCTCCGACTGATCAGGAATATGCTTGAATTGTCTTGATTTTCTGAATTTTTACTATTTTAGTATTTGTCGTGGTCATCTCGGAGCGGCGGGAGATTTGAATTTGCATTCGGACTGTCTCCCCCCCTCGGCAGGGAGCTGAGCGGCCAGTGTATAAATAGAGGAGCGGATGGCTTCAGCCTTCATTCGGTTCGGGGACTTCATCGAGGTAGGTTGACTTGGCGGGATGCTCCGACTGATCAAGAATATTCTTGAATTGTCTGGATTTTCTGAATTTTTACTATTTTAGTATTTGTCGTGGTCATCTCGGAGCGGCGGGAGATTTGAATTTTCATACGGACTCTCTCCCCCCTCGGCAGGGAGCTAAGCGGCCAGTGTATAAATAGAGGAGCGGATGGCTTCAGCCTTCATTCGGTTCGGGGACTTCATCGAGGTAGGTTGACTTGGCGGGATGCTCCGACTGATCAAGAATATTCTTGAATTGTCTGGATTTTCTGAATTTTTACTATTTTAGTATTTGTCGTGGTCATCTCGGAGCGGCGGGAGATTTGAATTTTCATACGGACTCTCTCCCCCCTCGGCAGGGAGCTAAGCGGCCAGTGTATAAATAGAGGAGCGGATGGCTTCAGCCTTCATTCGGTTCGGGGTCTTCATCGAGGTAGGTTGACGTGGCGGGATGCTCCGACTATCAAGTTAATTCGAAAAATACGTGAGTGTATAAATGATTTAGTGCCATAATAAGAGATCAACAAATAATTCAAACTTCTGGATGGACTAGATGGACGAGTTCACTTCCTGGATTCAGGTAAGCTTTCATTTTTCAACGATTACGATTAAAACATAAAAGCAGAAGTAGCTTTTAGTTTTTAAATCTTACTTAATACTTATCTCCTTTTTTATTTTTCTCTATTTACAGGAATCACCCAGTAGCATTAACCCGAATTGGGTGTGCTGCTGAACTGTGAGTAAATTTTGAATTACATTGATTGATAAAAATATTTTGTTGATTTCGGAAGATCCCTACCCAGCGATTGGGTCTTCCTATTTAAATTTATTTTCTAATTAATACTTACATTTTTATTAACATATCAATTAAGACATTCGAATTGTTGTTTGGCCCAAAGACCCCTACCCAGCGATTGGGTCTTTCTATTTAATCAAATTTGTTCTCTAAGTAATACTAACATTTTTAACTAACATACTAATTAAGAAATTCGAATTGTTGTTGGGCCCGAAGATCCCTACCAAGCGATTGGGTCTTCCTATTTAATCAAATTTGTTCTCTAAGTAATACTAACATTTTTATCTAACATACTAATTAAGAAATTCGAATTGTTGTTGGGCCCGAAGACCCCTACCCAGCGATTGGGTCTTCCTATTTAATCAAATTTGTTCTCTAAGTAATACTAACATTTTTATCTAACATACTAATTAAGAAATTCGAATTGTTGTTGGGCCCGAAGACCCCTACCCAGCGATTGGGTCTTCCTATTTAATCAAATTTGTTCTCTAAGTAATACTAACATTTTTATCTAACATACTAATTAAGAAATTCGAATTGTTGTTGGGCCCGAAGACCCCTACCCAGCGATTGGGTCTTCCTATTTAATCAATTTATTCTCTCAGTAAGACTAGCATTTTTATCTAACATACATATAAAAATTATGAAATTCAAATTGTTCGTGGGCCCGAAGACCCCTACGCAGCGGATCGGTCTTCCAAAAATTAATTTTGAAATTAAGTGTTTTAATTTGTACATATTTCTTAATTTTTTTTATTTAAATTTTAAAATTGTATTTTGTCGCGTTAATTCGAAAAATACGTGAGTGTAGCAAATGATTTAGTGCCATAATAAGAGATCAACAAATAATTTAAACTTCTGGATGGACTGGATGGACGAGTTCACTTCCTGGATTCAGGTAAGCTTTCATTTTTCAACGATTACGATTAAAACATAAAAGCAGAAGTAGCTTTTAGTTTTTAAATTTTACTTAATACTTATCTCCATTTTTATTTTTCTCTATTTACAGGAATCACCCAGTAGCATTAACCCGAATTGGGTGTGCTGCTGAACTGTGAGTAAATTTTGAATTACATTGATTGATAAAAATATTTTGTTGATTTCGGAAGATCCCTACCCAGCGATTGGGTCTTCCTATTTAAATTTATTTTCTAATTAATACTTACATTTTTATTAACATATTAATTAAGAAATTCGAATTGTTGTTGGGCCCGAAGACCTCTACCCAGCGATTGGGTCTTCCTATTTAATCAAATTTGTTCTCTAAGTAATACTAACATTTTTATCTAACATACTAATTAAGAAATTCGAATTGTCGTTGGGCCCGAAGACCCCTACCCAGCGATTGGGTCTGCCTATTTAATCAAATTTGTTCTCTAAGTAATACTAACATTTTTATCTAACATACTAATTAAGAAATTCGAATTGTTGTTGGGCCCGAAGACCCCTACCCAGCGATTGGGTCTTCCTATTTAATCAAATTTGTTCTCTAAGTAATACTAACATTTTTATCTAACATACTAATTAAGAAATTCGAATTGTTGTTGGGCCCGAAGACCCCTACCCAGCGATTGGGTCTTCCTATTTAATCAAATTTGTTCCCTAAGTAATACTAACATTTTTATCTAACATACTAATTAAGAAATTCGAATTGTTGTTGGGCCCGAAGACCCCTACCCAGCGATTGGGTCTTCCTATTTAATCAAATTTGTTCTCTAAGTAATACTAACATTTTTATCTAACATACTAATTAAGAAATTCGAATTGTTGTTGGGCCCGAAGACCCCTACCCAGCGATTGGGTCTTCCTATTTAATCAAATTTGTTCTCTAAGTAATACTAACATTTTTATCTAACATACTAATTAAGAAATTCGAATTGTTGTTGGGCCCGAAGACCCCTACCCAGCGATTGGGTCTTCCTATTTAATCAAATTTGTTCTCTAAGTAATACTAACATTTTTATCTAACATACTAATTAAGAAATTCGAATTGTTGTTGGGCCCGAAGACCCCTACCCAGCGATTGGGTCTTCCTATTTAATCAAATTGGTTCTCTAAGTAATACTAACATTTTTATCTAACATACTAATTAAGAAATTCGAATTGTTGTTGGGCCCGAAGACCCCTACCCAGCGATTGGGTCTTCCTATTTAATCAAATTTGTTCTCTAAGTAATACTAACATTTTTATCTAACATACTAATTAAGAAATTCGAATTGTTGTTGGGCCCGAAGACCCCTACCCAGCGATTGGGTCTTCCTATTTAATCAAATTTGTTCTCTAAGTAATACTAACATTTTTATCTAACATACTAATTAAGAAATTCGAATTGTTGTTGGGCCCGAAGACCCCTACCCAGCGACTGGGTCTTCCTATTTAATCAAATTTGTTCTCTAAGTAATACTAACATTTTTATCTAACATACTAATTAAGAAATTCGAATTGTTGTTGGGCCCGAAGACCCCTACCCAGCGATTGGGTCTTCCTATTTAATCAAATTTGTTCTCTAAGTAATACTAACATTTTTATCTAACATACTAATTAAGAAATTCGAATTGTTGTTGGGCCCGAAGACCCCTACCCAGCGATTGGGTCTTCCTATTTAATCAAATTGGTTCTCTAAGTAATACTAACATTTTTATCTAACATACTAATTAAGAAATTCGAATTGTTGTTGGGCCCGAAGACCCCTACCCAGCGATTGGGTCTTCCTATTTAATCAAATTTGTTCTCTAAGTAATACTAACATTTTTATCTAACATACTAATTAAGAAATTCGAATTGTTGTTGGGCCCGAAGACCCCTACCCAGCGATTGGGTCTTCCTATTTAATCAAATTGGTTCTCTAAGTAATACTAACATTTTTATCTAACATACTAATTAAGAAATTCGAATTGTTGTTGGGCCCGAAGACCCCTACCCAGCGATTGGGTCTTCCTATTTAATCAAATTTGTTCTCTAAGTAATACTAACATTTTTATCTAACATACTAATTAAGAAATTCGAATTGTTGTTGGGCCCGAAGACCCCTACCCAGCGATTGGGTCTTTCTATTTAATCAAATTTGTTCTCTAAGTAATACTAACATTTTTATCTAACATACTAATTAAGAAATTCGAATTGTTGTTGGGCCCGAAGACTCCTACCCAGCGATTGGGTCTTCCTATTTAATCAAATTTGTTCTCTAAGTAATACTAACATTTTTATCTAACATACTAATTAAGAAATTCGAATTGTTGTTGGGCCCGAAGACCCCTACCCAGCGATTGGGTCTTTCTATTTAATCAAATTTGTTCTCTAAGTAATACTAACATTTTTATCTAACATACTAATTAAGAAATTCGAATTGTTGTTGGGCCCGAAGACCCCTACCCAGCGATTGGGTCTTTCTATTTAATCAAATTTGTTCTCTAAGTAATACTAACATTTTTATCTAACATACTAATTAAGAAATTCGAATTGTTGTTGGGCCCGAAGACCCCTACCCAGCGATTGGGTCTTCCTATTTAATCAAATTTGTTCTCTAAGTAATACTAACATTTTTATCTAACATACTAATTAAGAAATTCGAATTGTTGTTGGGCCCGAAGACCCCTACCCAGCGATTGGGTCTTCCTATTTAATCAAATTTGTTCTCTAAGTAATACTAACATTTTTATCTAACATACTAATTAAGAAATTCGAATTGTTGTTGGGCCCGAAGACCCCTACCCAGCGATTGGGTCTTCCTATTTAATCAAATTGGTTCTCTAAGTAATACTAACATTTTTATCTAACATACTAATTAAGAAATTCGAATTGTTGTTGGGCCCGAAGACCCCTACCCAGCGATTGGGTCTTCCTATTTAATCAAATTTGTTCTCTAAGTAATACTAACATTTTTATCTAACATACTAATTAAGAAATTCGAATTGTTGTTGGGCCCGAAGACCCCTACCCAGCGATTGGGTCTTCCTATTTAATCAAATTTATTCTCTAAGTTATACTAACATTTTTATCTAACATAAGAAATTCGAATTGTTGTTGGGCCCGAAGACCCCTACCCAGCGATTGGGTCTTCCTATTTAATCAATTTATTCTCTCAGTAAGACTAGCATTTTTATCTAACATATATTAATTATGAAATTCAAATTGTTCGTGGGCCCGAAGACCCCTACGCAGCGGATCGGTCTTCCAAAAATTAATTTTGAAATTAAGTGTTTTAATTTGTATTTCTTAATTTTTTTTATTTAAATTTTAAAGTTTTGTTTTGTCGCGTTAATTCGAAAAATACGTGAGTGTAGCAAATGATTTAGTGCCATAATAAGAGATCAACAAATAATTCAAACTTCTGGATGGACTGGATGGACGAGTTCACTTCCTGGATTCAGGTAAGCTTTCATTTTTCAACGATTACGAGTGCTTAAAACATAAAAGCAGAAGTAGCTTTTAGTTTTTAAATCTTACATAATACTTATCTCCTTTTTTATTTTTCTTTATTTACAGGAATCACCCAGTAGCATTAACCCGAATTGGGTGTGCTGCTGAACTGTGAGTAAATTTTGAATTACATTGATTGATAAAAATATTTTGTTGATTTCGGAAGATCCCTACCCAGCGATTGGGTCTTCCTATTTAAATTTATTTTCTAATTAATACTTACATTTTTATTAACATATTAATTAAGAAATTCGAATTGTTGTTGGGCCCGAAGACCCCTACCCAGCGATTGGGTCTTCCTATTTAATCAAATTTGTTCTCTAAGTAATACTAACATTATCTAACATACTAATTAAGAAATTCGAATTGTTGTTGGGCTCGAAGACCCCTACCCAGCGATTGGGTCTTCCTATTTAATCAAATTTGTTCTCTAAGTAATACTAACATTTTTATCTAACATACTAATTAAGAAATTCGAATTGTTGTTGGGCCCGAAGACCCCTCCCCAGCGATTGGGTCTTCCTATTTAATCAAATTTGTTCTCTAAGTAATACTAACATTTTTATCTAACATACTAATTAAGAAATTCGAATTGTTGTTGGGCCCGAAGACCCCTACCCAGCGATTGGGTCTTCCTATTTAATCAAATTTGTTCTCTAAGTAATACTAACATTTTTATCTAACATACTAATTAAGAAATTCGAATTGTTGTTGGGCCCGAAGACCCCTACCCAGCGATTGGGTCTTCCTATTTAATCAAATTGGTTCTCTAAGTAATACTAACATTTTTATCTAACATACTAATTAAGAAATTCGAATTGTTGTTGGGCCCGAAGACCCCTACCCAGCGATTGGGTCTTCCTATTTAATCAAATTTGTTCTCTAAGTAATACTAACATTTTTATCTAACATACTAATTAAGAAATTCGAATTGTTGTTGGGCCCGAAGACCCCTACCCAGCGATTGGGTCTTCCTATTTAATCAAATTTATTCTCTAAGTTATACTAACATTTTTATCTAACATAAGAAATTCGAATTGTTGTTGGGCCCGAAGACCCCTACCCAGCGATTGGGTCTTCCTATTTAATCAATTTATTCTCTCAGTAAGACTAGCATTTTTATCTAACATATATTAATTATGAAATTCAAATTGTTCGTGGGCCCGAAGACCCCTACGCAGCGGATCGGTCTTCCAAAAATTAATTTTGAAATTAAGTGTTTTAATTTGTATTTCTTAATTTTTTTTATTTAAATTTTAAAGTTTTGTTTTGTCGCGTTAATTCGAAAAATACGTGAGTGTAGCAAATGATTTAGTGCCATAATAAGAGATCAACAAATAATTCAAACTTCTGGATGGACTGGATGGACGAGTTCACTTCCTGGATTCAGGTAAGCTTTCATTTTTCAACGATTACGAGTGCTTAAAACATAAAAGCAGAAGTAGCTTTTAGTTTTTAAATCTTACATAATACTTATCTCCTTTTTTATTTTTCTTTATTTACAGGAATCACCCAGTAGCATTAACCCGAATTGGGTGTGCTGCTGAACTGTGAGTAAATTTTGAATTACATTGATTGATAAAAATATTTTGTTGATTTCGGAAGATCCCTACCCAGCGATTGGGTCTTCCTATTTAAATTTATTTTCTAATTAATACTTACATTTTTATTAACATATTAATTAAGAAATTCGAATTGTTGTTGGGCCCGAAGACCCCTACCCAGCGATTGGGTCTTCCTATTTAATCAAATTTGTTCTCTAAGTAATACTAACATTTTTATCTAACATACTAATTAAGAAATTCGAATTGTTGTTGGGCCCGAAGACCCCTACCCAGCGATTGGGTCTTCCTATTTAATCAAATTTGTTCTCTAAGTAATACTAACATTTTTATCTAACATACTAATTAAGAAATTCGAATTGTTGTTGGGCCCGAAGACCCCTACCCAGCGATTGGGTCTTCCTATTTAATCAAATTTATTCTCTAAGTTATACTAACATTTTTATCTAACATACTAATTAAGAAATTCGAATTGTTGTTGGGCCCGAAGACCCCTACCCAGCGATTGGGTCTTCCTATTTAATCAAATTTGTTCTCTAAGTAATACTAACATTTTTATCTAACATACTAATTAAGAAATTCGAATTGTTGTTGGGCCCGAAGACCCCTACCCAGCGATTGGGTCTTTCTATTTAATCAAATTTGTTCTCTAAGTAATACTAACATTTTTATCTAACATACTAATTAAGAAATTCGAATTGTTGTTGGGCCCGAAGACCCCTACCCAGCGATTGGGTCTTTCTATTTAATCAAATTTGTTTTCTAAGTAATACTAACATTTTTATCTAACACACTAATTAAGAAATTCGAATTGTTGTTGGGCCCGAAGACCCCTACCCAGCGATTGGGTCTTCCTATTTAATCAAATTTGTTCTCTAAGTAATACTAACATTTTTATCTAACATACTAATTAAGAATGTCGAATTTTTGTTGGGCCCGAAGACCCCTACCCAGCGATTGGGTCTTCCTATTTAATCAAATTTGTTCTCTAAGTTATACTAACATTTTTATCTAACATACTAATTAAGAAATTCGAATTGTTGTTGGGCCCGAAGACCCCTACCCAGCGATTGGGTCTTCCTATTTAATCAAATTTGTTCTCTAAGTAATACTAACATTATCTAACATACTAATTAAGAAATTCGAATTGTTGTTGGGCTCGAAGACCCCTACCCAGCGATTGGGTCTTCCTATTTAATCAAATTTGTTCTCTAAGTAATACTAACATTTTTATCTAACATACTAATTAAGAAATTCGAATTGTTGTTGGGCCCGAAGACCCCTACCCAGCGATTGGGACTTCCTATTTAATCAAATTTGTTCTCTAAGTAATACTAACATTTTTATCTAACATACTAATTAAGAAATTCGAATTGTTGTTGGGCCCGAAGACCCCTACCCAGCGATTGGGTCTTCCTATTTAATCAAATTTATTCTCTAAGTTATACTAACATTTTTATCTAACATACTAATTAAGAAATTCGAATTGTTGTTGGGCCCGAAGACCCCTACCCAGCGATTGGGTCTTCCTATTTAATCAAATTTGTTCTCTAAGTAATACTAACATTATCTAACATACTAATTAAGAAATTCGAATTGTTGTTGGGCTCGAAGACCCCTACCCAGCGATTGGGTCTTCCTATTTAATCAAATTTGTTCTCTAAGTAATACTAACATTTTTATCTAACATACTAATTAAGAAATTCGAATTGTTGTTGGGCCCGAAGACCCCTACCCAGCGATTGGGACTTCCTATTTAATCAAATTTGTTCTCTAAGTAATACTAACATTTTTATCTAACATACTAATTAAGAAATTCGAATTGTTGTTGGGCCCGAAGACCCCTACCCAGCGATTGGGTCTTCCTATTTAATCAAATTTATTCTCTAAGTTATACTAACATTTTTATCTAACATACTAATTAAGAAATTCGAATTGTTGTTGGGCCCGAAGACCCCTACCCAGCGATTGGGTCTTCCTATTTAATCAAATTTGTTCTCTAAGTAATACTAACATTTTTATCTAACATACTAATTAAGAAATTCGAATTGTTGTTGGGCCCGAAGACCCCTACCCAGCGATTGGGACTTCCTATTTAATCAAATTTGTTCTCTAAGTAATACTAACATTTTTAGCTAACATACTAATTAAGAAATTCGAATTGTTGTTGGGCCCGAAGACCCCTACCCAGCGATTGGGTCTTCCTATTTAATCAAATTTGTTCTCTAAGTAATACTAACATTTTTATCTAACATACTAATTAAGAAATTCGAATTGTTGTTGGGCCCGAAGACCCCTACCCAGCGATTGGGTCTTCCTATTTAATCAAATTTGTTCTCTAAGTAATACTAACATTTTTATCTAACATACTAATTAAGAATTTCGAATTGTTGTTGGGCCCGAAGACCCCTACCCAGCGATTGGGACTTCCTATTTAATCAAATTTGTTCTCTAAGTAATACTAACATTTTTATCTAACATACTAATTAAGAAATTCGAATTGTTGTTGGGCCCGAAGACCCCTACCCAGCGATTGGGACTTCCTATTTAATCAAATTTGTTCTCTAAGTAATACTAACATTTTTATCTAACATACTAATTAAGAAATTCGAATTGTTGTTGGGCCCGAAGACCCCTACCCAGCGATTGGGTCTTCCTATTTAATCAAATTTATTCTCTAAGTTATACTAACATTTTTATCTAACATACTAATTAAGAAATTCGAATTGTTGTTGGGCCCGAAGACCCCTACCCAGCGATTGGGTCTTCCTATTTAATCAAATTTGTTCTCTAAGTAATACTAACATTATCTAACATACTAATTAAGAAATTCGAATTGTTGTTGGGCCCGAAGACCCCTACCCAGCGATTGGGTCTTCCTATTTAATCAAATTTGTTCTCTAAGTAATACTAACATTTTTATCTAACATACTAATTAAGAAATTCGAATTGTTGTTGGGCCCGAAGACCCCTACCCAGCGATTGGGTCTTCCTATTTAATCAAATTTGTTCTCTAAGTAATACTAACATTTTTATCTAACATACTAATTAAGAAATTCGAATTGTTGTTGGGCCCGAAGACCCCTACCCAGCGATTGGGTCTTCCTATTTAATCAATTTATTCTCTCAGTAAGACTAGCATTTTTATCTAACATACATATAAAAATTATGAAATTCAAATTGTTCGTGGGCCCGAAGACCCCTACGCAGCGGATCGGTCTTCCAAAAATTAATTTTGAAATTAAGTGTTTTAATTTGTACATATTTCTTAATTTTTTTTATTTAAATTTTAAAATTGTATTTTGTCGCGTTAATTCGAAAAATACGTGAGTGTAGCAAATGATTTAGTGCCATAATAAGAGATCAACAAATAATTTAAACTTCTGGATGGACTGGATGGACGAGTTCACTTCCTGGATTCAGGTAAGCTTTCATTTTTCAACGATTACGATTAAAACATAAAAGCAGAAGTAGCTTTTAGTTTTTAAATTTTACTTAATACTTATCTCCATTTTTATTTTTCTCTATTTACAGGAATCACCCAGTAGCATTAACCCGAATTGGGTGTGCTGCTGAACTGTGAGTAAATTTTGAATTACATTGATTGATAAAAATATTTTGTTGATTTCGGAAGATCCCTACCCAGCGATTGGGTCTTCCTATTTAAATTTATTTTCTAATTAATACTTACATTTTTATTAACATATTAATTAAGAAATTCGAATTGTTGTTGGGCCCGAAGACCTCTACCCAGCGATTGGGTCTTCCTATTTAATCAAATTTGTTCTCTAAGTAATACTAACATTTTTATCTAACATACTAATTAAGAAATTCGAATTGTCGTTGGGCCCGAAGACCCCTACCCAGCGATTGGGTCTGCCTATTTAATCAAATTTGTTCTCTAAGTAATACTAACATTTTTATCTAACATACTAATTAAGAAATTCGAATTGTTGTTGGGCCCGAAGACCCCTACCCAGCGATTGGGTCTTCCTATTTAATCAAATTTGTTCTCTAAGTAATACTAACATTTTTATCTAACATACTAATTAAGAAATTCGAATTGTTGTTGGGCCCGAAGACCCCTACCCAGCGATTGGGTCTTCCTATTTAATCAAATTTGTTCCCTAAGTAATACTAACATTTTTATCTAACATACTAATTAAGAAATTCGAATTGTTGTTGGGCCCGAAGACCCCTACCCAGCGATTGGGTCTTCCTATTTAATCAAATTTGTTCTCTAAGTAATACTAACATTTTTATCTAACATACTAATTAAGAAATTCGAATTGTTGTTGGGCCCGAAGACCCCTACCCAGCGATTGGGTCTTCCTATTTAATCAAATTGGTTCTCTAAGTAATACTAACATTTTTATCTAACATACTAATTAAGAAATTCGAATTGTTGTTGGGCCCGAAGACCCCTACCCAGCGATTGGGTCTTCCTATTTAATCAAATTTGTTCTCTAAGTAATACTAACATTTTTATCTAACATACTAATTAAGAAATTCGAATTGTTGTTGGGCCCGAAGACCCCTACCCAGCGATTGGGTCTTCCTATTTAATCAAATTTGTTCTCTAAGTAATACTAACATTTTTATCTAACATACTAATTAAGAAATTCGAATTGTTGTTGGGCCCGAAGACCCCTACCCAGCGACTGGGTCTTCCTATTTAATCAAATTTGTTCTCTAAGTAATACTAACATTTTTATCTAACATACTAATTAAGAAATTCGAATTGTTGTTGGGCCCGAAGACCCCTACCCAGCGATTGGGTCTTCCTATTTAATCAAATTTGTTCTCTAAGTAATACTAACATTTTTATCTAACATACTAATTAAGAAATTCGAATTGTTGTTGGGCCCGAAGACCCCTACCCAGCGATTGGGTCTTCCTATTTAATCAAATTGGTTCTCTAAGTAATACTAACATTTTTATCTAACATACTAATTAAGAAATTCGAATTGTTGTTGGGCCCGAAGACCCCTACCCAGCGATTGGGTCTTCCTATTTAATCAAATTTGTTCTCTAAGTAATACTAACATTTTTATCTAACATACTAATTAAGAAATTCGAATTGTTGTTGGGCCCGAAGACCCCTACCCAGCGATTGGGTCTTCCTATTTAATCAAATTGGTTCTCTAAGTAATACTAACATTTTTATCTAACATACTAATTAAGAAATTCGAATTGTTGTTGGGCCCGAAGACCCCTACCCAGCGATTGGGTCTTCCTATTTAATCAAATTTGTTCTCTAAGTAATACTAACATTTTTATCTAACATACTAATTAAGAAATTCGAATTGTTGTTGGGCCCGAAGACCCCTACCCAGCGATTGGGTCTTTCTATTTAATCAAATTTGTTCTCTAAGTAATACTAACATTTTTATCTAACATACTAATTAAGAAATTCGAATTGTTGTTGGGCCCGAAGACTCCTACCCAGCGATTGGGTCTTCCTATTTAATCAAATTTGTTCTCTAAGTAATACTAACATTTTTATCTAACATACTAATTAAGAAATTCGAATTGTTGTTGGGCCCGAAGACCCCTACCCAGCGATTGGGTCTTTCTATTTAATCAAATTTGTTCTCTAAGTAATACTAACATTTTTATCTAACATACTAATTAAGAAATTCGAATTGTTGTTGGGCCCGAAGACCCCTACCCAGCGATTGGGTCTTTCTATTTAATCAAATTTGTTCTCTAAGTAATACTAACATTTTTATCTAACATACTAATTAAGAAATTCGAATTGTTGTTGGGCCCGAAGACCCCTACCCAGCGATTGGGTCTTCCTATTTAATCAAATTTGTTCTCTAAGTAATACTAACATTTTTATCTAACATACTAATTAAGAAATTCGAATTGTTGTTGGGCCCGAAGACCCCTACCCAGCGATTGGGTCTTCCTATTTAATCAAATTTGTTCTCTAAGTAATACTAACATTTTTATCTAACATACTAATTAAGAAATTCGAATTGTTGTTGGGCCCGAAGACCCCTACCCAGCGATTGGGTCTTCCTATTTAATCAAATTGGTTCTCTAAGTAATACTAACATTTTTATCTAACATACTAATTAAGAAATTCGAATTGTTGTTGGGCCCGAAGACCCCTACCCAGCGATTGGGTCTTCCTATTTAATCAAATTTGTTCTCTAAGTAATACTAACATTTTTATCTAACATACTAATTAAGAAATTCGAATTGTTGTTGGGCCCGAAGACCCCTACCCAGCGATTGGGTCTTCCTATTTAATCAAATTTATTCTCTAAGTTATACTAACATTTTTATCTAACATAAGAAATTCGAATTGTTGTTGGGCCCGAAGACCCCTACCCAGCGATTGGGTCTTCCTATTTAATCAATTTATTCTCTCAGTAAGACTAGCATTTTTATCTAACATATATTAATTATGAAATTCAAATTGTTCGTGGGCCCGAAGACCCCTACGCAGCGGATCGGTCTTCCAAAAATTAATTTTGAAATTAAGTGTTTTAATTTGTATTTCTTAATTTTTTTTATTTAAATTTTAAAGTTTTGTTTTGTCGCGTTAATTCGAAAAATACGTGAGTGTAGCAAATGATTTAGTGCCATAATAAGAGATCAACAAATAATTCAAACTTCTGGATGGACTGGATGGACGAGTTCACTTCCTGGATTCAGGTAAGCTTTCATTTTTCAACGATTACGAGTGCTTAAAACATAAAAGCAGAAGTAGCTTTTAGTTTTTAAATCTTACATAATACTTATCTCCTTTTTTATTTTTCTTTATTTACAGGAATCACCCAGTAGCATTAACCCGAATTGGGTGTGCTGCTGAACTGTGAGTAAATTTTGAATTACATTGATTGATAAAAATATTTTGTTGATTTCGGAAGATCCCTACCCAGCGATTGGGTCTTCCTATTTAAATTTATTTTCTAATTAATACTTACATTTTTATTAACATATTAATTAAGAAATTCGAATTGTTGTTGGGCCCGAAGACCCCTACCCAGCGATTGGGTCTTCCTATTTAATCAAATTTGTTCTCTAAGTAATACTAACATTATCTAACATACTAATTAAGAAATTCGAATTGTTGTTGGGCTCGAAGACCCCTACCCAGCGATTGGGTCTTCCTATTTAATCAAATTTGTTCTCTAAGTAATACTAACATTTTTATCTAACATACTAATTAAGAAATTCGAATTGTTGTTGGGCCCGAAGACCCCTCCCCAGCGATTGGGTCTTCCTATTTAATCAAATTTGTTCTCTAAGTAATACTAACATTTTTATCTAACATACTAATTAAGAAATTCGAATTGTTGTTGGGCCCGAAGACCCCTACCCAGCGATTGGGTCTTCCTATTTAATCAAATTTGTTCTCTAAGTAATACTAACATTTTTATCTAACATACTAATTAAGAAATTCGAATTGTTGTTGGGCCCGAAGACCCCTACCCAGCGATTGGGTCTTCCTATTTAATCAAATTGGTTCTCTAAGTAATACTAACATTTTTATCTAACATACTAATTAAGAAATTCGAATTGTTGTTGGGCCCGAAGACCCCTACCCAGCGATTGGGTCTTCCTATTTAATCAAATTTGTTCTCTAAGTAATACTAACATTTTTATCTAACATACTAATTAAGAAATTCGAATTGTTGTTGGGCCCGAAGACCCCTACCCAGCGATTGGGTCTTCCTATTTAATCAAATTTATTCTCTAAGTTATACTAACATTTTTATCTAACATAAGAAATTCGAATTGTTGTTGGGCCCGAAGACCCCTACCCAGCGATTGGGTCTTCCTATTTAATCAATTTATTCTCTCAGTAAGACTAGCATTTTTATCTAACATATATTAATTATGAAATTCAAATTGTTCGTGGGCCCGAAGACCCCTACGCAGCGGATCGGTCTTCCAAAAATTAATTTTGAAATTAAGTGTTTTAATTTGTATTTCTTAATTTTTTTTATTTAAATTTTAAAGTTTTGTTTTGTCGCGTTAATTCGAAAAATACGTGAGTGTAGCAAATGATTTAGTGCCATAATAAGAGATCAACAAATAATTCAAACTTCTGGATGGACTGGATGGACGAGTTCACTTCCTGGATTCAGGTAAGCTTTCATTTTTCAACGATTACGAGTGCTTAAAACATAAAAGCAGAAGTAGCTTTTAGTTTTTAAATCTTACATAATACTTATCTCCTTTTTTATTTTTCTTTATTTACAGGAATCACCCAGTAGCATTAACCCGAATTGGGTGTGCTGCTGAACTGTGAGTAAATTTTGAATTACATTGATTGATAAAAATATTTTGTTGATTTCGGAAGATCCCTACCCAGCGATTGGGTCTTCCTATTTAAATTTATTTTCTAATTAATACTTACATTTTTATTAACATATTAATTAAGAAATTCGAATTGTTGTTGGGCCCGAAGACCCCTACCCAGCGATTGGGTCTTCCTATTTAATCAAATTTGTTCTCTAAGTAATACTAACATTTTTATCTAACATACTAATTAAGAAATTCGAATTGTTGTTGGGCCCGAAGACCCCTACCCAGCGATTGGGTCTTCCTATTTAATCAAATTTGTTCTCTAAGTAATACTAACATTTTTATCTAACATACTAATTAAGAAATTCGAATTGTTGTTGGGCCCGAAGACCCCTACCCAGCGATTGGGTCTTCCTATTTAATCAAATTTATTCTCTAAGTTATACTAACATTTTTATCTAACATACTAATTAAGAAATTCGAATTGTTGTTGGGCCCGAAGACCCCTACCCAGCGATTGGGTCTTCCTATTTAATCAAATTTGTTCTCTAAGTAATACTAACATTTTTATCTAACATACTAATTAAGAAATTCGAATTGTTGTTGGGCCCGAAGACCCCTACCCAGCGATTGGGTCTTTCTATTTAATCAAATTTGTTCTCTAAGTAATACTAACATTTTTATCTAACATACTAATTAAGAAATTCGAATTGTTGTTGGGCCCGAAGACCCCTACCCAGCGATTGGGTCTTTCTATTTAATCAAATTTGTTTTCTAAGTAATACTAACATTTTTATCTAACACACTAATTAAGAAATTCGAATTGTTGTTGGGCCCGAAGACCCCTACCCAGCGATTGGGTCTTCCTATTTAATCAAATTTGTTCTCTAAGTAATACTAACATTTTTATCTAACATACTAATTAAGAATGTCGAATTTTTGTTGGGCCCGAAGACCCCTACCCAGCGATTGGGTCTTCCTATTTAATCAAATTTGTTCTCTAAGTTATACTAACATTTTTATCTAACATACTAATTAAGAAATTCGAATTGTTGTTGGGCCCGAAGACCCCTACCCAGCGATTGGGTCTTCCTATTTAATCAAATTTGTTCTCTAAGTAATACTAACATTATCTAACATACTAATTAAGAAATTCGAATTGTTGTTGGGCTCGAAGACCCCTACCCAGCGATTGGGTCTTCCTATTTAATCAAATTTGTTCTCTAAGTAATACTAACATTTTTATCTAACATACTAATTAAGAAATTCGAATTGTTGTTGGGCCCGAAGACCCCTACCCAGCGATTGGGACTTCCTATTTAATCAAATTTGTTCTCTAAGTAATACTAACATTTTTATCTAACATACTAATTAAGAAATTCGAATTGTTGTTGGGCCCGAAGACCCCTACCCAGCGATTGGGTCTTCCTATTTAATCAAATTTATTCTCTAAGTTATACTAACATTTTTATCTAACATACTAATTAAGAAATTCGAATTGTTGTTGGGCCCGAAGACCCCTACCCAGCGATTGGGTCTTCCTATTTAATCAAATTTGTTCTCTAAGTAATACTAACATTATCTAACATACTAATTAAGAAATTCGAATTGTTGTTGGGCTCGAAGACCCCTACCCAGCGATTGGGTCTTCCTATTTAATCAAATTTGTTCTCTAAGTAATACTAACATTTTTATCTAACATACTAATTAAGAAATTCGAATTGTTGTTGGGCCCGAAGACCCCTACCCAGCGATTGGGACTTCCTATTTAATCAAATTTGTTCTCTAAGTAATACTAACATTTTTATCTAACATACTAATTAAGAAATTCGAATTGTTGTTGGGCCCGAAGACCCCTACCCAGCGATTGGGTCTTCCTATTTAATCAAATTTATTCTCTAAGTTATACTAACATTTTTATCTAACATACTAATTAAGAAATTCGAATTGTTGTTGGGCCCGAAGACCCCTACCCAGCGATTGGGTCTTCCTATTTAATCAAATTTGTTCTCTAAGTAATACTAACATTTTTATCTAACATACTAATTAAGAAATTCGAATTGTTGTTGGGCCCGAAGACCCCTACCCAGCGATTGGGACTTCCTATTTAATCAAATTTGTTCTCTAAGTAATACTAACATTTTTAGCTAACATACTAATTAAGAAATTCGAATTGTTGTTGGGCCCGAAGACCCCTACCCAGCGATTGGGTCTTCCTATTTAATCAAATTTGTTCTCTAAGTAATACTAACATTTTTATCTAACATACTAATTAAGAAATTCGAATTGTTGTTGGGCCCGAAGACCCCTACCCAGCGATTGGGTCTTCCTATTTAATCAAATTTGTTCTCTAAGTAATACTAACATTTTTATCTAACATACTAATTAAGAATTTCGAATTGTTGTTGGGCCCGAAGACCCCTACCCAGCGATTGGGACTTCCTATTTAATCAAATTTGTTCTCTAAGTAATACTAACATTTTTATCTAACATACTAATTAAGAAATTCGAATTGTTGTTGGGCCCGAAGACCCCTACCCAGCGATTGGGACTTCCTATTTAATCAAATTTGTTCTCTAAGTAATACTAACATTTTTATCTAACATACTAATTAAGAAATTCGAATTGTTGTTGGGCCCGAAGACCCCTACCCAGCGATTGGGTCTTCCTATTTAATCAAATTTATTCTCTAAGTTATACTAACATTTTTATCTAACATACTAATTAAGAAATTCGAATTGTTGTTGGGCCCGAAGACCCCTACCCAGCGATTGGGTCTTCCTATTTAATCAAATTTGTTCTCTAAGTAATACTAACATTATCTAACATACTAATTAAGAAATTCGAATTGTTGTTGGGCTCGAAGACCCCTACCCAGCGATTGGGTCTTCCTATTTAATCAAATTTGTTCTCTAAGTAATACTAACATTTTTATCTAACATACTAATTAAGAAATTCGAATTGTTGTTGGGCCCGAAGACCCCTACCCAGCGATTGGGACTTCCTATTTAATCAAATTTGTTCTCTAAGTAATACTAACATTTTTATCTAACATACTAATTAAGAAATTCGAATTGTTGTTGGGCCCGAAGACCCCTACCCAGCGATTGGGACTTCCTATTTAATCAAATTTGTTCTCTAAGTAATACTAACATTTTTATCTAACATACTAATTAAGAAATTCGAATTGTTGTTGGGCCCGAAGACCCCTACCCAGCGATTGGGTCTTCCTATTTAATCAAATTTATTCTCTAAGTTATACTAACATTTTTATCTAACATACTAATTAAGAAATTCGAATTGTTGTTGGGCCCGAAGACCCCTACCCAGCGATTGGGTCTTCCTATTTAATCAAATTTATTCTCTAAGTTATACTAACATTTTTATCTAACATACTAATTAAGAAATTCGAATTGTTGTTGGGCCCGAAGACCCCTACCCAGCGATTGGGTCTTCCTATTTAATCAAATTTGTTCTCTAAGTAATACTAACATTTTTATCTAACATACTAATTAAGAAATTTGAATAGTTGTTGGGCCCGAAGACCTCTACCCAGCGATTGGGTCTTCCTATTTAATCAAAAAAAATTAGTAACTAATTAATTATAGGATAAATAGACCGCAAGGAAAGAAAAAATAACATTCAAAATACAGAAAGGAACAAAGAAAAATGTAATTGCACCATTAGAAATTATATTGAAAGTACACAAATAGAGTAACCTTTTTACGACGGTTCATCCATTTTAACAGAAAAATAACGGTTAGTGCTACTGGGTAATACACTGGTTAATTAACCTATTACTGGTCTTATGTGCTTAATATTTTATGCGTGTAATATTGCTTTCACTTTATTTCTTTTGCTATTTACTTTTTTTTCAGAACGATATACATCTGACACCACGCACCCACGCACAGTATTTTCTAATTAAAACCGAATTCATGAAATCCAAGATCTGTATGCGATGATTATAACACTCATTTCCGATATCAAACCAGTCTGGGAATTTTTCTTGTGTTTCTTGAATGCATTTATTAAAAATTAAACTTTTTAAATTTTTTTTTTGTGAGAAAACTGGTCAAAATTTCTTTTAAATTTTCTGTTGTTGTGTTTGCATATTTCATAAAATTTATATCACGGTGTTATCAAGCCTTTTTTACAATTATCAAATTTTTTTTCTTTTATCGATATATTTGAAATATCAGTATTTTCTGTGTCTTCTGTCATTTCTTTAGTACATATAGTGCAAGGTGCATTCATTTTTTTCATCAGTTTAGAAAAACAATATCCGGCAAAATATCAAAATAAAATTTTTCTGATTTCTACTTATATAATAGTAAATATATAGTAAAAATTTACACGTATAAATTAGTAATTTCGCAAATCCATACGAAACATGCAATTAGATGCGTAAAGTTAATGAAATTTTATTGAATTCAAGAAAACTATAAGAATCCTACACGCAATGTGTTGTGTAGCAACTTCATAATTTGTTCTTCGTTCTTTTCGTTTTTCGTCTGGGGATTATCCGGATAAGGAAAACCGTTCCAATTAAATTGGCCAAGCAGCTCAACCGTCTTTTTTACGGTGTGAGGGGGCTTGCGGAAGTTGACCGATTTTTTAAGGAAGTGGCGCGGCGGCAGACTATCAGGTCGGTCGAACTAAACGATTGGCTACAAAAGTGCGTAGAAAGAAATGGTCATTATGTAGAAAAATGAATTGAGCAATCCGAAAATTTAAGAATTTTTTTAGTATGACTTGTAATTTTTTTTTATTTAAATAGGGAAACTTAATTTTTGTACAACCATATTTCCTTGCCATAACAAGACTTTATTAAATTGTTACACTTATGATTTTATGAAAGGAAAAGATGTTCTACGATGATTGAAGTAAACCATCTCTAAAGTACAAAGAAATTACTTCAGCTTACTTACCTTATACAATCACGTAACATATTTATTTGTCGAAGTTCGACTCAAGCGCATAAAAGCAGTCTGGCGTAATGCTTTTCAATTGAAAAAACATAAAAACTTCGTTTTTTCGCGGCGAGTATGCAGACTGCATAAAATTTTATACTGAAAAGAAAAACGGGACAATCATGACTATGCAAATTATCAATAAAATCGAATCACTATATTGATAAATGGAATTTTTAAAATTTTGCATTTTAAAGAGTCACGAAGGAGGCAAATTCGAACTGTCGCACAATTTCACGCAGGCTCAAATTTGATTATGTATTTAATTAATTGTGAGCTGTAGTGCGAAGAAAAACACCTGAGAGCGTTCTCACATGTTTACCAATTAATACTCCCTATTCCTTATACCTCTGATTCCTATCTTCATAGCTTTGTTAACCTAACCATATCTAAGGAATTTACCTGTGTATGTCTGTCACATGGGACCAATATTTCCTATTATCAAATCCAATTAAAGGAGCTACACGCTGAGGCATACTTGGTGAAAGTGTTTTTCGCGGGTTAATGGAGTACCTATGTATAAGTCTTGTTGGGAAATTGAAGGTTATGAGAGCCCGCATTGTTGCTTGAATTAACAATTTAGGGGAAATGGCATCACAAGCTGAGAAACCTTAAGATTTGAACAAAAGAAAGATGCCTTGCAAAACTTTGGTTTTCCTTTGGAGGATAATTTGTTTTTTAATCACATCTATTAAACATGAAATCGTTTGCAAAATATACCAACACTGTGAACGCCTAATGGCGCGATGAAGTCGTCTACAAATGACAGAGGAAATTGAGTTTAATTAAACTACAGTGGAAAAATTTAATAAAATTATTTGATGGAAAGTCCTCTCAGGTAAATGTGATAATAATCTTTTCCATTGTCGTATTTGAAATATTCAATGAAGAACAAAGGCAGTAATTAATTAATATCTAAAGAGTTTAGAAAATTCAAAAGACCTCAATCGATTAGCGGGCGATAACTAAGCATCTAAGAACGCGCTCAAGCGTAAAATATGCAAAAGAAAGTTTCACAAATTACTTAACTTAATAAATTAGGTAGCTAGTATAATTAATTAATCGCATAAACTGTAATTAATTTTACATAAAACATTGCAAACAACCTACAAATAATAAAACCACAAAGTTAAGAAACCCGCTTAAAACTGATGTGCTAAAGAAGCAACTAATTGAATTAATGCTTCAAGTTCTGCTCAAAACAAATAAAGGTGTTTGTACAAGAAACCCCGCCAAGATGCTTTGTAATTCGAATTCTTACACCTTTGCTTCCACCGTAAATCATTGTGGGACAGGTGAGTGTATCCAATCGTATAAAGTAAATATTTTATATAAACAAACATGTGTGGGCTGCTTGACTTAACTAAAAGGGTTAATATAATGAATATTTCAGCCACTCCTTAATCTATCGCAATGCTTCTGAAAAAGCTGTGAAATATCTCTAGATTTAACAGCTTCAGAATTCATCTTGGAAGATACACTTGAACCTCATATCACCAAAAGAAAACCAGGAATATATACATACATGTAGTATAAGATAAATGAGTATGAGATTTGCTTTTTATCAAGACATAATTGAATATAGCCAATAAAATCGCAAAATTTATTTAAAACCACATTCCAACAATAATTTTCTGGGTTGCTCATATTACTAACAAGAATAGTGATCTGTAGAATAAATGATATACAGTACTTTGGCTATTAATATTATCTCGTATTTTTTTATAACAAAAAAAAAAACTCCGAAATTTGATTTAAAAAGAGATTACCATCAAAATCCTTTAAGTCATGAAAATCTAAAGATCCACCCTATCAGTTTTGGGAATGGAAAGAATATTCAGTTAACATCACATACAGGTGTTGTTTGCATACACGCTTATCTTGTCAATTGTTTATTTTACCTTATCGGTTGAATGGGAATGGGAATGACTGAAGGTTTACACCACTAAGCCTTAAATTGAATGTTTCGTATATCGAAGATAAGGTAGGAGAAATGACAGCCAACCATCTAACCAAAAAAGTATGTTTTACACGCATTACATTTAATCGCGACATTTTATCAGCATCAGATACCTACTAACCGAAAAATTCCTTAACCTATGGAGAACACGAATTTTAAATTACCTTTAATATTTTTAGGGCAGCTTCATTTTCTTTAGTATCTCTTTTGGAAAAAAGCTTTTTAACAAAAAATTAAACCGACGAAAAACGAACTGAAAAGTGAAAAATAAAAAAAAATTTTAATCCTAATAACTGAGCACCTAAACTAATGTAAGTAACTAATTTTGAGTCGGAATCATTAAAATTCGACTACTCTGTAAAAAGTACTCAGTAGGCGAAAAATCAATCGTCAAAATCAGATTACTCTTGAACAAATATACGCTTCAATTTGAGAACTTATCTCACCCACATATTTTAAATTATTATAAGTGTTACGATGATGTTAGCCTATACATTATGAATAATTTCATATTTTTGACGGCAACTTTTAAGCAGCGAAATAACGTGAACTTAGTTGAATTAGGGCTGTTTAATTAGTCGGTGAATTTAAAGCTTAAACCGACAAATTATTGTACCAAATATTTATTTGAAGAAAAATAAAATAGAAGTCGTCTGCAACACCCCTATTAAAATAAAAATAAATAATTTAAAATTCGGATGTGATGAAAGCCTTTTATTGGTAATTGTAACTATAGAAAGATTGCTATTAGGAATTAGTACTCAAATTGTGTTTAGGATAGAGAGAACAGAAACTCTGGCCCTGTTGCGGGCGTATCTTCTAACAATTCGGGGCAATTGCAGGCGTTTTTTATAAAAATTGGGGCTGTTGCAGGAGCGTTTCATAAAAGCCTATTGCTTACATATTTTAGGGAAATGCCGACCTATTGGAAGCACGACGCAGGCACGATGTAGTTGTGATTGTTCAACAACGGCATTTATTGCGAGCTTGAAAAAGGAAATTATTTGGGGTACATCGGGCGCATTCCGGCCGTGCAAAATAATTTAGATTTTTTCACTCAGACGTGTTCAGATAACATAAGCACCTTTATAACAATTTTACTAGACATTTTGCATATCCAATAAAACATTTAGTTTAAATTACCGAATTTTCAAATAGCCCTCATGCTGTTTAAAAAATGGGCAGAATACAACAACATTTCACCCCATATCCTAGAGCGTCTCTCAGCTTATTTTAATAAATTATAGGTGCCTTTCAACCCATGCCTGTTTCGGTTTTACCTTTTTGTTAGAATTTCACAACTTAAATTCTGCCAGAATCTTCGACGCGTGTAAGAAATGTTCATGAATCCATTCAGGTATCGATTACAAGCTTAAATTTTCTCAGGCAGAAAGGAAAGTTGCTTTATCGATTTCAATTTTCAAGCAGTAGGTACAGAATTGAAGGAGTGTGATCTGAATCCTCCATTAATGATTTTCTGCAAAACGATTCCTTTGAAATCAAAGAACACCTTTTTTCCCAAGCTTGTTTCCTAACTTGGAAAAGATAAAACAAGTGCAAAACTCGTGCAATATTATTGGTCCCTGTCAACGATTTTGGAAAAGCAAAATCGACAAAATTCAAAGCATGTAATTTCATGCTAACTTATACATACATATCTGTTACTGGTATTTGATTAAAGTTAGTAAAGTTGCACATTACTCCCATATACGTAAACCGCCGCCCGTTGCGATATCCCGATAAGAACGTTTATTTTCTTAATAATGTGTCAGACAGTGAGTTAGTCTATCTGCATAAAAATACTCTTTGAGTTTCCGTATCTTCTTACTTCATTTCTGAATTTTTTACAGGGCTATGGGGCAGTAAACTTTACTAATTGGTTTTAATTTCAACTCGATACCTCTAGCCGTTCCCACCAAAAGGAAGAACTTAGTCTGTAGTGTAAAATAACTATAAAAATATAGTATGTTTATTTCCACATTTATTCATTTATGGAATCCTGGAAAAACTTTCTCAACACTATAAACGACAGTTTCACTTACTTTTTTGAAAATTATTTATGCATGTAAATGTTACGCGGGTCTTCCAAAATCACATTTCCAAAATTCTTTATGGACTGAAACAATATACATATAGCAGTATTAAAAAAATTATTTGAAATTATGTAATTAAAAGCTGTTTTACAAAATATTACATAATTTTACGTATGAATACATCACTCTGAAAAATAAATTGCTATGAAATGCTTATTGGTGTGGGACAATATCAGACAACATCTTATTACGCAGATAAATAAGATATTTGATTAGCACTCTAAGGAGTGATGGATAAGTTGTTGGGTACCTACTAGACAACAATTTACAACGTATTTACTCAAAATATTTACCAAACACCTGCGTAAATGTTTTTAATAAATCTTAATTAGGTACTCTTTATACCTACCCCACGAAAGTTTTTTCAAGCGTATCAATTTTCACTTAACTTTAATTACTTTCTTCAAAATGTCTACCATTATCATGAATTATGATTTGGCACCAAACTCAGGTAATTATCACACATCAAATATGATTGCTTTCATTAGACACTTTGCGTATGAAATTTCAAGCTCACGAGTCACGAAACGATTATGTTCCGAAATCTACCTGATTATCGTTCTTAATTACACAAGGCAATTTACTAAGTACCTTCTTATTCCACATGCATGACTATTTAATTAGGACTTATGGATCCAATAGAACCACAAACTTATACATATATATTTTGCATGGTGTTTTTGTTTTTTTAATAAAAGAACAAAATATTAGACAAAAAATAATAATAAAAAAATATATGATTTAATAAAACATCGGATACAATATACTGTTTAATTCTAATAAAAGAATCAGTTAAAAATTCTATTAAATCAAGCGAAAAAAGCGCGAAAGCCCGAATATTTTTGATCTTCTATTACATTCCTTCCGGATTCCTTCAAATTTCGCTAAAAACTTATACCAAAAGGCGTTTAATTTAAAAAAAAAAATTCTTCGCTCTTGTATCTCGTCAACTTTTGATATGGATCGCTGAGACATGTTAATTTAAACTTAATCCCACCCCTTGGGATGTTTTATTCCCATCCTGTGACTCTACATAGCTGGTTTTTTTCAACAGATTACATTAAACAAAAAATTACAACAAAATAAAAACCAAATTCCAGAACTCAGCATTCGTTTACATTTTGTGGTTTGAAACAAAGTAAGGGTGGACAACAAAAGGACGTCGTTCATAACATAGCAAACCAAACCGAATTCCAAATGTGTTCGAGGAAATAAACCACTCGCTTTACTCCTGAGAGTTCACAAGGCATAACAGCGGTAGCTGCTTTGTTTAAAAATATCAAAGGAATGTACATTCTCTTGTTGGTTTTGCATAATCCAAAAGTTCGCTGTTCCTTTTTACATACATACATAACTTTTTCTAGGAAACTAAACGTAAAGGCTAAAATTCTACTTGCGTGTAAGATTATTAATTTTGCCGCCTATGAGTAGCATTGTAGTTTAAATTTAGAAAAGGATTAAAGATAATTTTAACAGATTTCGACATATATGTAGATACATATACGGACTCAAAATGTTACTTTCCTTTCAAAAATTTAAGTTCCACTATTCGACCAAGAATTGGAAATTTGAAATAATCATTTCATTGTTATTTAGTTACAGTGTTTACAATTTATTTACAAAGTAAAAAATGTGAAATTCACTGCTAGAAATTATTAATTCATTCAGCAGTAGGTACTCGTATTAATTACTACACTACGTATGACATTAGCCAAAGGGTGTAAATTAAGCAATATTACAATTTGGAGAAAATGCATAAAAAAGCCCAGCCTTGACTTTATTGACTAAATACTAACTACATATAATTAAAACCTAACTAATCCTACTTATTTGCCTATACTATACTACTATTGCTGGACGCTTGGTTTATTACCAGCTATCTGGTGACCGGATTATCCGAATAAGAACATTTTTCAAAAAATTGTTCTGCTATAGTGGTAAGTTTTACACTTACAGGTGTAACGTTTGCCAGAATATATGTAATTCAAAGTGCCAAGGTAAGTGTAAAATCATTTTATGTATTTTTTGGCATGACTTAAAGTTTTTTTTATATACATATATGCATACGTGAATATTGAAACCGAACCGGACCATTTCAATAAACCATTTCATTATAATATATTCGCCTAGAAAAACAGCCCAACAACAAGACTAATTTAGAAACAACCTTTACAATCAATATTTGCCAGAAACGATACCATTCCAAACAACAGAGTTAATCTGCGCCAACTATATTAATATTCATCAACGAGGGCAAGATATCTCATTTGAGGAGAAGGGCTAAATTCTGAATTAATCAAATATACCGTCAATATACCGTCCAATTTTTTGCAGAGCCTACTTCAAGAACAGAATTGACCTTCACCATCTTGACATCCCCTTGCTCAGAGCACCAGACACATATTTCAATTTTAACTGGGAAAATGAAAACTCATCCCTTTCAAAATACTTTCGGGAACTGTTTTTGCATTTCTTAAGAGCAAAGCCTATGCCAGACGAAATTTTTCAGAACTTTCTCATCATAAATTATTTAAACTCATGATCTTTATGTTATGAAATATTTAAATATAGATTATACTCACCTTTTATATCCAACTGGCCTCACACGTAGAGGCCTAATTGTCCCATAGAGATCAATAAAACCCAAAAATTACACTGGTACGCAATAAACAGCTTTGCGGGCAGGAATAAAATCCTCTGAGTTTTCCATAAAAGACACATCGTTTGTCACATTGCTACATGCATAATTTATACCTACATTCGATGAAAGAGTAAATAAGTGCAAATTTATATTAATGTATGTACTTGTAAGATAAATAAATGTTGCCTCGAGTTTCCCTTTTAAACCTGAAAAATTCAGCAATTGGTTTCCTCTTATTTTAGGCTGTTCAAACGACTTTTGCACGCAAAAGACGAAGCCGTTATTTAAACGTTGTTTTTTCTTCAGACATAATAAAGACCTTGGCCAAAATTAAAGAAGACTTAAAAAGTACAGGCGGTAATATTTACGTCATATCAATCTGTTAAATTTTACAGCTTTTGCCTTTTAAGTTATTTCATAAATAAATTCCTTTATTTTATTTTTTTTTTTTACTTTGAAGCGAGTTTCAAAAACATACGATTTCAGATAATTTGTAATAATTTCATTTTTTCCACTTATGTGCTTAATTTAATCAAAGCAATGTGATTGTCCTGCACTAATAACCATTTCTTTTTGAAAACAACTTTGAATTAATTTCAAATAATTTGTTTTAAAACTACAATATTTTATGAATAGCCTTTCAGTGCACTAAGAGTTTTTGAAATGTGATTTTTGAAGACGTTCGTAACATTTACATATGTATATAAATAATTTCTCAAAAAAATAAGTGTCGTTTAACACTATACTATACTACAGCTATACGGCTAAAGGTATCGAGCTGAAATTAATACCAATTAGTAAGGTCTACATATGTAAAGACAATGGGGCAGCATAGTCGTAAAAATTTTAATAATGCAATAAAAAGATACGGCCTCTCAAAGTGTATTTTCACAGAGACACACTGAGACACTGCCTTACGCATCAATCAACAACTGGCGTTCTTAACGTTGACCTAGAAGCTTGAAATTTGACATAAAAGAAGGACTCATATCAGAAAATACGAAAATCATCAATTTCTAATTCTATGTGAAATTTTCTTTTTATGTTAGTTAAAATAATGGACTTACTAAGCCACAAACTTAATTTCTTGCTTTCATATTTAAAACATAATTATAACATAACTACTATCGTAATACCGTAATACCGTAATACGGAATCACCCACGAAACATCAGTTCTACTCGCACTTGACCAACTTTTTTCTTTTCAAAAAAATTGGTCAATTTCCACTAGAGTATACCCTTTTTTCGCTTACAAGGTAAAAATATTTTCGTTTAATGTGTCTTAAAAATACCAACAATAACAAAATATCACAATAGCCCAGCTTTCTTAAACAGTAGCTTAAGTCAACAAAGACTCATGAAAAAAATCAGGCCCTATTGTTGTATTCGACGAAAAGTTCTTTTCGTGTTTTTTTTACTTTTCATTCAAATGCCTCCTTTGAATTTAAGATATCAGTATAGGAATGTAATAATAACCCTCCCGGAACAATATTTCATGTCGTAGATATTAATATCAATCAGTAAAATAAGCCACAAAAATAAAATTGTTGATATACAAAATGGTCTTTGCCTTCCGAATGGAGACTAGTTGATTCTTAATGCTCGAAAGAAATTTGAGCAGGAAACTCCAATGGTGTGCCATTCTGAAATGCCCTTTAATAGGCGAATGAACAATTTCCCAATCCTTAAGTGCGTATATCTCAAGGAGGGTTATGACTCATGCGACATTCGTGAAATTGAATCTTGAATTTGGGAATAGAAGTAGCTGACAACTTCGACGGAGAAAGCAAAATCTCTTCATGGAGACACTTTTTCGTTTTGACAGACATCGGAAATTTCTGAATAGGAAACACTTGGGGATTTCCTTTCACTTACTTTTGCTTTCAATTTTATTTAATACTGCAATTCGATATAAGTTAGGTACTCAGGAAGTCACGATCTATCCATTAAAAACACAGCTGATCCACTTTGGAGCACTTTACATTTTTTAAATAATTCTAAACACTTATTCAAATTTCATATAGCATCATTATTTGATAAACTTAGAACTTTATAACACTTAACTTCTCAAACAATCGCAAGACAAAAGTGATCTATTTTTACACACACCAAAAAATTAATGACTCCCAAAATTGTGACTTGTATTCAATTTACAAAGATCCCCGATTAAGGAGTTACACCTCAAGAAAATTGCGCACTCTTGCCGATAATGCTTTTACCGGTAAACACTTCACAAAAATCACATACCAATTTTCGAAACGGTTAAACCTGCTCTGAGTATTTCCTTATGATAGGAAACATTTTATATCAGGACGTCTCGACTGATTTCCTCGGTATACCGAAAAGCACTACAAGCTTCCAATTCTCCTTTAGAATCAATTCGGAATCAATTTGCCTCGCGCATGTCGCTACTTCATTCATAAATTCTTCTTCGGAAACCCACCTGTTGCCTTATCACCCGCTGGCTTACATAAATTCGGCTCATATAGTCGACCTGAGGACACCGACGCTATCATCGAAAGCACACAAAATATGCACTGCACAAGCAATTTCAAATTTTTAAAATATCTTACTTAGTTACTTTACTTTACTTTCGAAAAATATCTTAAAATAATCGAATTCTCTTACTTAACTCAAACAAGCAAACCTTAACTTATATTTAATTTTGTTTTCTGAATCTAATAATAAATAAATCCCTAGATAAAATTTGCAATATATACTTCGAATATACCAGTGTAAGGTATTCCACCGACATTCAAAATATTTACGTATCCTAGAGCGTTTCTCAGCATATTCATGCCTTTAACGTGTATACCTGATTTTTTCAAAACAAAACTCTAGTCTCTTCTAGAAATACATCACGGTAAATTTATTTTCCTTTAAAGTGTCTTTAAAAAACCAACAATAACAAAATATCAAAATAGCCTCGCTTTCATAAACAGTAGCTTAGATCAATAAAGACTCAAGAAAAAAACAAGGTCCAATTGTGTTATTCGATGAAAAGTTCTTTTCGTGTTTTTTAAATTACTTTTCATTCAAATGCCTCCTTTCAATTTAAGATATCGGTATAGGAATGTATAATAATAACACTCCCGGAGCAATATTTCATGTCGTATTAATAGCAATCAGTAAAATAACCCACAAAAATAAAACTGTTGATATACAACATGGTCTATGGCAGTCGAATGGAGACTAGTTGATTCTTATAATGCTCGAAAGAAATTTGAGCAGGAAACTCCAATGGTGTGCCATTCTGAAATGCCCTTTAATAGCCGAATGAACAATTTCCCAATCGTTAAGTGTGTATATCTCAAGGAGGGTTATGACTCATGCGACATTCGTGAAATTGAATCTTGAATTTGGGATAGAAGTAGCTGACAACTTCGACGGACAAAGCAAAATCTCTCCACGGAAACCGTTTTTTTGTTTTGAAAGATAACGGAAATTTCTGAACAGGAAACACTTGAGAGTTTCCTTTCAATTTTATTTAATACTGCAAATACCATACATGTTACTCAAGAAGTCACGATCTATCCATTAAAATCACAACTGATACACTTTGGAGCACAGTACATTTTTTAACTAATTCTAAACACTTATTCAAATTTCATATAGCATCATTATTTGCTAAACTTAGAATTTTATAACACTTAACTTCTCAAACAATCGCAAGACAAAAGTGATCTATTTTTTCACTCGCCAAAAAATTAATGACTCCCAAAATTGTGACTTAAATCCAATTACCAAAGTTCCCCGATTAAGAAGTTACACCTCAAGAAAATTGCGCACTCTTGCCGATAATGTTTTTACACCGGTAAACACTTCCGAAAAATCGTGTATACCAATCTTCGAAACGTTAAACCTGCTCTGAGTATTTCCTTATGATAGGAAACATTTTATATCAGGACGTCTCGACTGATTTCCTCGGTATATCGAAAAGCACTATAAGCTTCCAATTCTCCTTTAGAATCAATTCGGAATCAATTCGGAATCAATTCGGAATCAATTTGCCCCGCGCATGTCGCTACTTCATTCATAATTTCTTCTTCGGAAACCCACCTGTTGCCTTGTCACCCGCTGGCTTACATAAATTCGGCTCGTTTAGTCGACCTGAGGACACCGACGTTGTCATCGAAAGCACACAAAATATGCACTGCACAAGCAATTTTAAATTTTTAAAATAGTAAAGTCTTTACTTTCGAAAAATATCTTGAAATAATCGATTTCTCTTACTTAACTCAACAACTTAACTCATACCTGCTATATTTGCTCAAGGCCATTAACCTAAATGAATTTTTCGGGGATATTGCGGTGTAGAGGACTGAAAAAAAGAAATTTTTTCAAATAAAATAAAAAAGAAACAAAAAATATTTTTAGTACCTATACATTTTTTTATATGACGATTATTAAGATTTGAAGAATACAAAAAAAAAATTCATAATTCCAAGAGTTACAGGCTGGTGAAGTGGGGGCTATTAAAAAAAAGGGGTGTCTTCCTTGGCGTGATTTCAGCCCTCCTAGTGATCTGAAAAAAAACATCTTGATTAGAAAGGATGTCGCTATGAGTGCAGAACTTGGCGACGATTTGGAAAAAAAAAATTTTGATTTTACGTCTGTTTTTTGACCTTTCCGAATTTTTTAAAAATAGTAAAAACAAAAATGTTCTAAAATCCACGCTGCTGACCATAGAGGGATATACAAAGAAGGTTTTCACCAAATTTCAAGTATATCGGTTCAATAGAACTTGAGATTTCACGCCAAGCAAGTAGAAAAAAGTAGCTTCGAGAAAAACGCGTTTATAGTTTGAGACAAAGTTTCGCGCAGCGTAACTCAGATAATGGTACTTAATACTCACATTTGGTTAAACTGAACACTAAACATGAAAATATTCCAACCAAGTATATGTTACGTTAAGGAACCCTAAAATTAATTAAATTAAAATCCATTCAATTATACGAACATATAACATATATTTATATGTTGAAGATTTGCAATTTCGATTAGATCTTCTTCCGGGTTGGATTCTTTCTGTTTTTACACTTTTCCGTAAAATGTGTTGACTTTCTAATCCCTTGGGCTCTGATATTGGCTGATCAAGTGTAACATATCAACAGCCTTAATAATGCGCATAAATTATGCGAATTTTCCTCTTCCGTCTGAAGTGAGGATGGCTTAAGCTGCTAATTATGCGCAAGTGAAAAAGCAGTTTTAGTAAAGTACAAACACGGGATGAATCTGTCACTGCGCCTTTGGCGTGAACGAATCGAGATTTTCTAGTGTTGGGACTAACAATTTATGGGGCAATTAAAATTCTATCGTTTGAATACGGTCGAGGGCCGCGCATAGGCCGTTGGTTAATTGGAATCGCGAGCATTATAGGCTAATTAGGCTGGCACGAGGCTGCGATCTTCGTCTGATCACTCTTCTTACGCTTATTTACGCTCGTCTTCCATTTTATTGCCACCGTTTTGATGATACGATAATTGACGCTTTCAACATGATTCAGGTACAAAATCGTCCTTAAGAGCGTGGTGGCAGCAAAGAGCCCACAATCTCAACTTCTTTTATTCTGCTGGGACAGTTGACATCGACTTTATTTGCAGTTCTCAGATTTCCCTCGTACACCGACTGCTCGTCAGGCCGGCAATTTTCTTTTTTGTTATAGACGAAGACCTGGCACAAAGCCATGAAAAACTGCCAGAGACTTCCATCAATGCCACTATTCCAGTTTTCCCCTGTAGGATTTTGCTTTTAATTATATCGTTACACATTGGAGGTTTTATCAATGAATCGATTTCGCGGATTTTATCCAACGGCCACTGTTCAACAGTTGGCGTATCTGCTATCCTCTTGGTCGGAACGATGTTTTGATATTTTCTTGGAGGCTTAGGGCGGCAATGCAGAAAATTTTCTGGGCTAATAGAGTTCTTAGACCAGTTTTCCGCATATGTGCAATTTCACGTCAAGGTTGCAATGACCCACTCTACGTTAATAAATATGAAAAGGTTTGCCGATTTCTTTCACTTAGTCCGCGCCAACTGCATCCTTTGTATGATGCTCGTATAGTTTGTCAAAATGTTGATTCTTATCTTAATTCAGTTGCTAATTTTACTAAACACCGTGACTGCCCAAAATAGTACTTTGGAGGAAAAAAAAATTTTGGCGTCCAAGCAAATAAGTGATGATTTTTTACTTTTAAATCAGAAACAGTGCCTTAAATCGCAAAGACTGTCGTCATGTGTGAAGTTCAAAGTGGCTAAAGTTTTATTAAACTTTGCAACAAATCGATACAACTACTTCCAGAAAGAAGACAGCAGATCTGCACTGGAAGATGTACTGAAACCTGGATTAATTCAATTATCGGAACCCAGTGAACTACAACTGTTTGAAAATGTTCGAAGTGCAAATGGTAATTGTTTTTAATGTGTTTTATTGCCATTGGAAACATTAAGTGTTGAATTCAAGAAAACTAATGTACGAAGCTAGCATTTTAGTTTGCTGTATATTTTCAAAGACAATTCTAAAGTGTCATACATATTGTACAAAATATGAACCTAATTCGCTGCGACTAACAGATTAATAGAAATTTAGAAGTTTGTAGGAAATTCAACAGTGATTATTTTTCTTTTTGTTTAAAAATAGATATGTAATATCTCGGAAAAGTACAGACTCGATTTAGAAGAAATACTTTACAAAATGATCTTGATGCACTAAGGAAGTTTTTATATCTATAAACTATGACAATAATTATTAATTTTTTTAATTTTTTAGATAATTCCAAAAGTCTGTTAACACGTAACAGATTAATACCATGTTTTCGTCTCCAAAATCTCGAGATTTAGAATAAGCGATTTAAAAATGTTTCCATTTTATAGCGCGATTTCATTTGATATTTGATGTTTCGTGTCATATTTTAATTATTTTCGAAAAGTTTTTGTGCATAAACAGTTAATTTTAAAATGAGTGCTCTCGAAATCTCAAGATATCAAAACCGGCTACTTCTATGGGAAATCCAATAGATTGTCATATGGATTTCGCGAAATCTCACAAAATCCCGAGATTTTGGGGAAATAGAAACATGGTATACACAACGAATATTCAAATGTTTAATAAAGCTTATAATATAAATACAAAGTACTGTGAAAATTCTCTAATTCTCTAATTCGTCGGGAACTATTCATTTTCTAATGCATTTGTTTATGTTGAAATCAATGGAAAAGGACACCTTGAGGATTAATCCTGTATTGATTTCTCTCCTCTATCGAGCCTTCTGCTTCAGATAATTAAAAGTTCTCGAAATATTAGATACTACAATGATTCTATGATTCTTTTATTTTATTACTATAGAAAGTATTCAACGAAATTGTACGTACCTACATATATATAAAATTAGAAATGTCAACGAAATTTAATGTTTTCTACAGACTAAAATTATTACAAATTATTATAAATATCACATACTGAGAATTACCAAAGAAGCGTTTAGGTTATTGGAAAACTTGTGAAGACATGAAAGAATATTTTAGGTAGTTACCAAGCAAGGGTAGACCAAGAAATCGTTCTGGTCTTTTTTAATCAATTAAGAAGTTTGAACTCTTTTCTATCCCGAATTAAATTTACTACAATTCTAAAATGCTTTGGACGGTGTAATAAAAATATTTGATCTAATTATAGATGATATGGAAGTTACCAAAGCGTGGAAGTTTTTTAAACGAACACTTCAAACATTCCTTCAAGGACATGGAGTGGAAGTGCCTTTTTCAAGTGAGACAGGTACAAAACTAAGGGAAATGTATCCAATAGCCGACACACTAGGTAACTTTAAATAATAATCAGAGTAACCTGATTTTACGTGTAATTTCTCAAGAGCCCCGGGGAAATAAGAAGAAAAAGAAATGGACAATTATTTTCCCTTTAATAATGCTGGTTAAACTGATTCATCTTAAATTTACTGTAATACTTCTACTTCTCGGAATTGGCGGGTTACAATTCCTTGTATTATCCGGCGTTATTTATGTTATTCATCATCTGAAGGCGAACACGTTCTGTAAATTGCATCCATTCATAACCCAAACCCATTCACATCAGTTTAGTTCTGAGCCAGGTTAAATTTTCGGCGATAATAAGTTGCTCAGAGTAATGAGAGATATGTTACAGATTATTCAGGATATGGAGGAAACTACCACCCACATCCGAATCCCCATGAGTTTGGAGGAGGATACGGAAAAGACTGGGGCAACAATAAGGCATATGGTGCATACAATTACCATGAAGGTCAACCTCAAAAATAAGAAACGTTATCTGAGAATAATGTTGAATTAAAATTAAGTTCTTTACAATGATTGTTTTAAAAGGAATAAATTAATGACTAATAACATATCTTTATTTTTTAGAATTTACTTTTTTAGCTATATCAGTTTACATTTATTTTCTAGTTTATTTATATCCATTTTGCACAGCTCTTCTTCCTTATTTATATAGTTTAATTTTTTCTTTATTTTCTTTATTACGATGCGCAGTAATCTTTAATTGGATTATTTCTGTGGGCTATCGTTGAACACACATCTGAATTTCGAGTTATGCATTTAACAAGTAAAGAGTCCACAGCAAAAAAAAACAATAAAGGTGTTCATACCTTTTTTAGCCCATCTGAACCAATTCCAAATGCGCAACTATAACGACATTGAAAGGAGGAGGAGCTTTATCCCCCTCATGCTTTCAAATTATAGGTTATCGGGAATTTCGCCCGGAAGGCGCAGGCTCGCCTCTTCTTCCCTTTCTTGAGCGTATGTTCGAATAGGGCAACTGACGTGAAAGGACATGACTCCCGGAAAGGTGAAGTGAAACTCCTCCCGGGAAGGACACTTTTGGCCGTGTAGAATAGAGAACTACATATGTATTTTATTTTCATTCATGGTCTAGTATGGTTTTATTCGGTTAAGTAAATAAAACCTTAAATATATTTTTCTTTTGATGCTAAGCGTGTAAATGTGTGTTTCTCGAGAGATGATGGGAAACGGTCCATCGTACGGACTTTGTAAAGGAAATTTAATTGTGTCATTTCGAAAGAAAGCGTGAGTGCATGAATTGAGTGATTTGAAGGTTAAAAATTAATTGTTGGAATGGTTTGTTGGCGGCATCAGTCTGATAATGCTTAATGCCTTCTTTAAAGGTTTCACAAAATCGCTTTGAATGATTTATTTAGTATCTGACTGTTATATGAAATCTGCTGGAAGCTTTAGTCTTTCACCGTATATACAAGTTCTGCAGGTGCTACTGCGAATTCTTCCCGAAATGCTGTTCTTAGACCAGAAAGAATGAATGGAAATGGAAGTGATTTTGACCAAAAATTTGTGTTATATGCCACTATTGTTGTTTTGAGTGTATGATGCCATCTCTCTATGAATTCTGTTCTGTGTCGTAAAGAACCAAGAATTTTACCTAGTTCTCGACATAAAGCTTCTGCACAGGATTCGGCTGAACTCTCCGTCATTGGAATATTAAAAAAAAATTATTACCACAAGTAGCACATTGTAGTAGATATACCATCGAATGGCATTCAATTTTTTTGATATCGATGACGTGACGAAAATCGATTTTTGGTCACCCAAAGAACGTTCGTAACGACTATATTTTATCTGATGTCCTTCAATTAGAAAAATATATGTACACATTTCAATAATTGAAGTATTCGCATCCCGATACCGCACTAATTATTCAAACCAATAAATTGTGTGTTTTTCTGTTATAATAATTTTTTAAAGAGTAATTTTGAATTACAATATAAGATTTATATTATCGGCGGTTATGCAAGTCTAGCTGATGACAGAACGGAAGTTATTAACCAGTATTTTCAATTTCCTGTTCTTTTTACCTTTAGTCTGCGCCATCTACAGGCAAACTAAATTAGTGGATTATATCCTCTTTGTAAATACCGTGGCCAACCCTGCGGAGAAAGCTGTTTGCTGACACTTTTGACAGTTCTATCTCCGTTCTCCGCTCGATTGACGAAGATTTGTTGGAAGGCAGTGACCTAGCTGCAAAAATTGGCAAATCGTGATATTGTTGAATGCTGGAAAAAGAGTGCATGAAGTAGGGAAACCGTGCACTAACGAAGACGGACATTATCTAACCGAATTCGAGCACATCATGTCACAAACGGGGACACCGTCAACCACAGCACTCCAGTCGAATTGCACGAAAGTTTTCATCCAGCGGGACTACAGCGAAGGTACCGCAGTCAAATTTCACACGAGACTTCCCAGTGAACTCGAGGGTCATGTAAGTAGAGCCCCAGCTTCCAATGCTCCTGAGATAACATCGTTCCACCACTGCAGATCGAACGCCATGTATTCGAGGCCACAATCAATAGACTGAACGAATTCTTCGCCGAGGCCGAAAAGGGCTCCTGCAGCACCTACTGCGAGGGCTGCTTGGCGTGCATCACAGCGTACTTGGTGTACATGTGCACAGAGACCCACTATGAGAAGGTACGCCCGAGTCCCAAATTCAGAAGACGTTTCTAATGTGAACAAGTTTATTTTAGACTCTCCGGAAGATTTCCAAGTTCATTGCTTCGCAGAACGAACGCATATTCAACCCGAAGGGTCTCCAGATCACAGATCCCACATTCCGAGGACTTCGAGTCATAGAGATTTCTATATTAGACCGACCCGGTCGGACGTGACTTCCGCTTTCCCACTCCACTGAAGAATTTTTTATGTAACCCAACTAGAGGAGCCCCTCCTGAACGGGGAGTAGGTAATAGACTGTTTTCAGTGGATGCTCTGCTCCCCAATGGGGGATCAGACAAGATTTTTGTTAAGAATCCGCGGTAGCTTTTATTTCGCATATATTTTTGTATGAATTCGCCCCACCCCTCCAACCCTTCCATTCTTCAGGTCAATGACCATTAATCCCTATTTCTTGTAATCTTATAGTCTAGCTACTAACGAAGAGCCCCAAAAAAGTGGATGTGGGAACTTTTAAATAAGAACAAACAAACAAAATATCCGGAACTGTTGGTGTTCGTCACTGTTTTAATCAAATTTTGTATGACTAAAGTGTTCCGAGGCCAAGTATAGCTGAAGTTGTTTTTCTAGCGTTTAACAAAACTTATATTTGTACGCAATTTTAATTGGAATCGTTTCGATCTTAGTGGCTAATCTTAAACTGATTGTATGTAGAAATGTTTTCAAATAAATTTACTATCACCAAACACTACATGAACTAATATAAAAGTTTCACCACTCAAATTTCCTAATCTTTTAGGATTGAAGCGAATAATCGAAACACATTTGTCGTCGCCAAGTGCCTGAAAGTTGAAGAACTTTATATGAACTATGCATCGTAGATTGGCTTATGATTCATTAGCAAGAATGAATTTTAAACATTTATATATATAATTGCTGTAAAATGTTTAAACACCCTCTACTCAAAACAAGTCTTTCTTCACTTTTCCCAAATTAAACTGTCTCCAAAATCCCACTACCCTGTCTTTCCTTAATTTAAACAATCAATCCCTTTATAAAATTTTTTCTACTTTATTAAATTACAATAATATTTACAATTTGGATTTTGGCGGCTTGTTCAGCATATCTCTTAGCAAACGACGGAGAATTTTACCGCTCGGATTTTTAGGTATACTATCCACAAATCTAACCCCTCCCCTGAGTTTTTTGACTGGAGACATTCTCTCGGCGGCATAAGTAACCACTTCGTCCTCTGTTAACTTAGCACCAGGTTTCTTTACGACAAAAGCAAACGGTAGCTCTCCACTTTCTTCATCTGGAAGACCAACCACTGCAGCGTCTTGAATGTTCGGATGAGTTAAAAGCACAGACTCAACTTCCGCTGGCGGCACTTGATAGGCTTTATACTTTATCAGCTCCTTAATCCGGTCAACTATGAAGAAAACGAAATCCTCATCATAATAGCCAATATCTCCAGTATGCAGCCATCCTTCCTTATCAATCATGCTCTCAGTTGCCGCCCTATCGCCGACGTATCCCTTCATAATAAGATCTCCCTTAAAGCATAATTCCCCAGGTTGGTTGGGCCCCAATGGTTTTCCAGTTTCTGTATCTAAAACTTTTGCATACAGGCCGGGCGTCAAGCTACCTACACTTCCTGGCTTGGCTGTATCGTCGGTCATCCTTAACACGCCCAATGTGGTTTCAGTTAATCCATAACCTTGACGAATCATTAGAACACCAATTCTAAAGCACAAAAAAGCGTTTTAGTAATTTAAATAGATTTTGATAATTATGGAAATAAACCTTTTTTTAACGGCATCCTCTGTTTCCTTGCTTAGAGGCGCTGCACCCGAAAATAGAATTACTAATGAATTTAGATTATAGTCATTAACTAATGGGCTCTTGGCCAGAAACACCATCAAGGGAGGAACTAGGAAGCACATATTTACTCTGTATTTCTGAAACAAATGATATTACAACATATCTCAATATATTTTTGAATTTGAGTCTTATACCTCAATAGATCTGAGGAACGCACGCTCCTCGAACCTCGGTAAGAAAATGAATCTTGTTCCCACTAGGCACATTATAATCATCGTCATACAACCGTAGGCGTGAAACCATGGAATAACGCTTAGTAATGTCGCCTCCTCCATCAATCCTTTCGACTGGCTGTTATTCAATAAATAAAATATATATTAAAGGGCCACCTTATTTATGTATAAAAATAAATTATGTACTTACAACTGAGTATCCAACGCCGATAAAACATTACGTTGCGTAAGTTGCACACCTTTTGGAAGTCCTGTAGTCCCAGAGGAGTACATAATGAGGCAGACATTCTCCTGCATATCTGTGGGCTCCACAACGAAGCTGGTAGGATTTTTAATTTTTGGATCCATTATTAGATCATAGTAACTTCGAAGTCCTGGTACGGAACTATCTTTCGCTATTACGAAAACTTCCTTCACGAACGAGACATTCATTGAGGTTTTTGTTATTAAATTGACGTAACTGGGAGAAGTGAAGATGAACTTTGGTCGGGATAAATTAATCGCATGGAGATGTTCACCTGCAATTTAATAAACATTGTAATTAAATGATGCTTTACTTCCCGTTCCGTTCAATTAAAGAAAAACAATAATTTGCTTTTATTTTCTTAAAACTTATGGTTTTAAATATCCTCTCAGATTGTATCAAGGGATTTGCCCGTGTACGAAATAAAGACCCCATTAGAAATCAGCAAAGCCTAACCGAATCGTAAACGTTAATTATTTAAAAAGCAAAACTTTTATTAAAATCGTAGCAAAAATACTGATGATCCCTATTAATATTGTGATAATTGTGTCTTTATAAATAAGAAGCTACAAAGAACAAGTTACTATATCTTTCAGAAAAAATGAAAAACAGGCTACTTACTTGAAGAGAAGTTAGAGATAACGTGGGGCTAATGACATCAATTAGAATATTTAATGACAAACATAATAATTTTTGTACTTCATTATTTTTGAGTAAACAAGAGGTGTTAGACAAAATACAAAAACTCCAAATTAAAGCAATGAGAGCGATATTAAAGTTTATTATAATGATGTTTAGTATGCTTAAGTGGATAAATGTGAAAGAAAAGCTTGTTGTAAATGGTTTACTGTTTATTTTTAAGATTAAGAAAAGTCTTCCCTGGGTAAGTCTTTAAACTACGTTAATTTGTAAGGCTATAAAAAAAATGTTAATGATCTGATAGTGCATTTGGCAAATTGCGGAGGCTTTTATGGACAAAACTTTTTCCTTTGAACATCAGTTTTGAAATAACAATTTTTTATGCATTAATAATTATTTGGTACATATATGGTTATAGAATTTTTGATCATACTCATTCGAAAGGAACAGGAGTATCGATATCTACTAAGCATCCTGTTGTTTCAGAATCAGTATTTTGAATAATCGTAATAATCATAATGGTTTATCGTTGATTCGAGTAGTTCTAGGGTTTAATAAAATTAACAACGGCAACCTATCTACCTTAAAGCACACCCGTAAAATTAAGAAAACAAACTTTTGTTTTTCGGACGAGGAAAAACAACGTTACAAAAGTCATAGAGATTCAGGACCTAATCCTGTAACCCCCGGGAATATTTGCACGCCAGATATCCAAATCTTAAAATGCTGATAAAGCGAGCAGTGGATTCTCTGAACTGGCTTTTTTATGGGGCGATGAAATTATTAAAATTAAAATCAACAAGTCATTGCGGCGCCGATAGCCACTTGATAAGAGAATGGAGCTACTTACGCTCTGTGTAGGTAACGTTCAAGGGGGCGAACGTTGCGTTGCAGCAGAGCACCGCCATCGTGATCACAACGAACTCGATTCTGTTCTCGCTGCATAGGGCCACAGCGTCGCCCTCCTTAATCCCAAGACTCCGCAGGCAGGTAACCAGGCGACTGACCATTTCAAAAATTTCATTGCCCGAAAACTCCTCGCCGGTGTCCGCTTGGACCTGGAAGAAAACAAAATTATGATACATTGAGTTTCGCCTAGTGGAGGAGCGCTAATTTGGGTTTGACGGGGCTTACCAAGAACTTTTTCCCGCCGACCTCCTTCAGCTGCCGGATCACGAGGTCCCCTAGGCACCTGCAGTCCGAGGTGACACTGGGGGGCTGCTCTCCACCGTAGAGAATGTTGTCCTTCGCGGTCGTCATTATTTTCGTCCACAAAACAAACAGAAACTTGGTAATGAGTGAACTGAACCTAGTTAACTAATTTCACGGCTGTTGCGAACCCTTCTGAAAGCGGTCAAGTCCCTGACCCCTGTACTTTGGCTAGCGCTAGAGCACAAATTCAATTAATGCAGTGAGACACCTGAACCAGGTCGCGCGGCTGACTGGAAGCTTTTGAGTGATATTTACACGGGCAAAACTACCTAATATAAGCGGTTGGTCGACACGGTTCTTATCACAAACCGGAGAATTAAAAATAAATAAAACAAACAGCTCCGGCACGACAAGTGAAACTGATTCTCCCAGGTACAGTTTGATACAAAAGCAGTGTTATCGTTATCAAAACGGCAAATGTACAGTCCAATAAGAGAAATCAGAGGAGAAAAATTGAAATTTCCCTGGAGAAACATCCCTCAAAAACAAGGGAAATTTTGCTATAGAAGGAGAAATTACCTAAAATATGTCAAATTGAAAATTTTGTAAATGCTGCGGCCAATTTCGTGGAAAGGGGCACCTTGTATAGGGCTCCTGAGACAGACTAGGGGCTATATAACTTCCCTCTACCTTGGTGGAGACAAGGCGAAGCAGCAGTATGCAGTCCTCACCCCTTTCATGGACTTCAAGGGAACCCTCGGCGACCCGCAAATGGAGAAGAGCATCAAGTGGCGGAACGCCAGTGCGGAGCAGTTCCAGGATGTCAAGGAAAAATTTAAGATCTACAGCGCGATGAAGGAAACTATTGCTCGGCTGGAGTCGGAACGAGAAAGCATTGCTAAAGAAATCAGGGCCTCCAAGCTCGAGGTATGTACAAGTTTTAAAGACTTTATAATACATATGTCTTTTTTTACAGGAACCCTCCCTTAAAGCTAAAGGAAAACAATTGCGGGAAGAGGTAAAGAATTTAAAGGAAAACTTCTACCCCCTTGAAAGTGATTTCATCTGCCAATACCTTCGACTCCCGAATTACTTGCACGAAAAAACGCCAGAAGTACATCCACAACTACTTTTTCGAAACGGACTTCCATCAACTTCTAATAAAACTGGTGACCACATCCCAAACCACTTGGATCGCAAGGATCTTGTAGATTTCACCAACAAATTCACTTATTACCTTCTCGATGAAGCCGCAAATTTCGACTGGGAATTCCCGCAAAGCTGTGTTGATGTATTTCTAAAAAACAATTTTACTGCAGTCACTTGTCCAGACTTTAGTCGCAGTGTCCTCGTTGAAGCGGCACTGATTCCTAAAGAAAATGTCCACGAAATAGCAGAAGAGGATACCTCCAAAATTAACAGCCTACACCTGACTGGCGGTGGCTCCTTGCTAGGATTTCTCGGTTACATTGCTAAATTATCAATTTACTCAACCGTATTGCCCCTAAAACTCGTTACCTCAGGGCGAAAGTATTCTGAAGGGAACTGCACGTCTTCTAATCTTGAAGGTCTCTACACCACAGTCCAGTCGAATGTTGTCGAGGTGTTTATCGGTGCACAGACATCGGAGAAGGCTGATTTAGAAATAGAAGCTACTTTAAATCTAGTCGTTGATATTTATAAAGAATTGGGTCTCCTTTTCCGGATACAGTATCTACCTGCTCCCCAATTGGGGCTAAGTGAAATATTGCGTGCTTCTATACAAGTATATTCCCCAAAATACGAACAGTATATCGAAGTCGGTAATTTAAGCCACTATAGCGATTTTATTTCTAAAAGACTGCTGTTTAATGTGACCGGTAAAAAAGAGAAAACCTTCCCGCATATCGTGGCTGGAACTGTAGCTGATGTGACCAAAATAATTGCTTGTCTTATAGAAAATGGTAAATCTACAAAAGTTGTTAAGAAAACTACTTGCGTTGATAAGTTTGAAGATATCTTTAGTGTACGGTAGTTTTTAATTAATATTAAAGGTTAGAAACTTAGAAGGAAGTAAAAAACCTTTTCGGACAATATTTAAAAGCGTTATTTAATACACAATCCTTGCATTACATTTTATTTTCTTCTTTCAGCGATAATTCTTTCGCTTTTTCCTCCAGATCTTTTGCAAACTCATGAACTCCTACCAAAGCCTTGGGGTTTTCCAACCAAAGATTATATTTCGAATTAATGTTGAAGCATCTCCTGTACCTGCACTTTTTGCAGATGACTACGAAAACATTTTCATTATTTTCGTGTAACGATATCTCTGCTGTAATGTTTGGCTTTAGGGCAACACTACATTTCTTGCAAATTGTACGCTTAACTTCAGGGTCTCTGTAGGAATGCAAATAAGTTAGTTATATTTATTAAAAGGTGCTAAAAAACTCACATCCGTAAAACTGCCCTTTTGCCAACAGATTTGCACAAACGACCGTAATAAGATGAGAGCACTTCATTCTTATCAGCCATTAGTAAAGAGGCCTGATACAGGAAATTCATTCGCCCGAAAATATCTTTTCCATGACATGCTTTACCTTTATACGCCATGATATTTCATCTCGTAATATTTGTAAAAACATTTAAAATCGAAACGTTGCACATAACCTAACATTTCTGTTAGACTTTTGCTTTCTATTGCTATTCGTAATTATACAATTTTCACCATTGCCCGTTCTGAATAGTGTCGCCAGCATCGTTTGGGTGAATAATTGTATTTTCTTTTGTTACTTTTCTACACAACCAACACATCCTCGTGTAACCGTGTACATATGCATATGGTATTAAACCAACACAAATAAATTCTGTCAGACTACAGAAGATGGTGCGATTTGTGTGATTGGAGGAGAGAAGTGGATTTTCTGGAATAATTTTTCACATTTTTGCTAGAAATCTCGAACAGGGCGAATATATTTTAATCGAAACACCAATTACTGAAGGAATTTTCGAATCAAGTTGGCGTTTTAAGTGCAGTGAGAGACTTTCTGCCGACGGCTGTCGTAAGATGTAAAATGTTAGCAGTGTAATTAGTTGGCACAAATATAATGCATATAATTCCGCAAAAGTGGCGTTTGTAAGTGATAATTTAAGTTTTGAGCGATACTTCCTCCAGAAAATGCAGGTAATTTACATGAATTTCATCCTCCCCTAACCTAAATCCCATTCGCGGGCAGTACCACCACCTTCGTGCAACAGCCCGCAAACCAAACCCTGACTAACAAAAATGAGTTTCTAAAAAAAATATCAACAAATTACGTAGCAAGTTGACGATCCCCCATCATTATCAGTCGGAACGGAGGTAAGCGCTAAGTACAAGGGGGCCTTTTGCGAGGCGAAAGTTCGGAAGGTTGTGCGAAATATAAAAGTTAAGGTCGCCTACAAACAAGGACTCGGCTCGGGAATTGTCTCTGACGACACCATCAAAGGCGTTCTACGGGTTGGGGCTGCCGTTGAGGTTAAGCACCCTGAAAAGCGAGAGTATGTGGAGGCGACAATCACAAAAATCCAGGACTGCTCCCAGTACACGGTCGTCTTTGACGATGGCGATATAACGACCCTCAGAAGGACGGCGCTATGCTTAAAAAGCGGCAGGCACTTCAACGAAAGCGAAACCCTGGACCAGCTACCTTTGACCCATCCGGAGCATTTCGGAAATCCTGTAATAGGTGGTCGCAGGGGGAGACGGTAAGTACTTAAGTCCTTTCGGTAGATCTCAAAGTTATCTATAGTTTTGTTATAAATCTAAAATTGAGGTTTGGGATCTTTTCCTGAAGCTATAGTTAAAAAGTCTTATAAGAAACTAGCGTTGCCCGGGGATACCATTTATTGTATTGCATTTAGTTTAACACAACGCACGCGAAGATTATCTTTACCGTCATAGCTCGGTTTATTTACTCAAAATATTCATCAATTATACATCTATCTAATTTAAACCTTCCCTGTGAATCAATTTGTTTGATTGTGAAAACTGAAAAAAAATCTATTGAATAGCTACGGATACAATCGCGCACAAACAGAAAGCTGCGATGAGGGACATTGTTTTATAAGATGTAATGAAATGATGCCTATTTGTCACAAATGATAATGTAATTTAATTTAATGTAAACAGTGTGTAAAACATTTTGGACTGTTCCCAGTTAAAAATTGAAACATCGTAAAGCATAATTGGAGTCTTCTCCGGAAGCTAAGTATGCTGGTATTCTGATTTCCGTTCCATTTACTTCTCTATAATTAATTTCAATTGAAGTAAACGAGAAAAAGGATTATTTTTTATGATATAAAATTTTTTAAAAATGGTTCCATGTTCCAATTGCTTCTCTTCTTTAAAAACCAATGATTAATATTTTTCCCAATATTCCACCAGCCATTCTTTTTTCTATATTTGATGGTAATTTGAAATTTCTGTGGGATGGGGAATTAAAAATATATTTATTAAAATACTCTCGAATTTTAACTCGAACGGGAATTTAATTTGAGTTTTTACATTTATTCACCGAAACGAGTTTATAGTGTTTTTACATATTAAAGTGTGCAGGAGAAGACTGAACTATTTGTATAAAACGATTTTTCCTTTGATATCAAACAAATTAGGTTAGGTAGCTGTATGTTATTTAAAACTTTATGAAACAAAACATATTTGAATATAATTTATTTGCTTAGTTCGCGTCATCTCCAAGATGATAGTTCTGACGACGAAGATGAGAACGATTCAAAAGAGGTAATTAATGAGAAAGAGGAGCACATAGGAAAGGTAGTGTGTGTTGAATCGACGGAAACGAAGAAAAAGGACAAGGAGAAATGGTTTCCCGGACTCGTGGTATCCCCAACAGCTCAAGTAACTGTCCGCATAAGAGTTAAGGATGAGTATCTGGTGCGTTCCTTCAAAGACGGCCGATACTACACTGTTCCTAAAAAGGAAGCAATGGAATTCACCAGAGAGCTTGCAGCCAAGCAGGATGGACCTGCCGTACAGGCTGCCCTGGAATATCTAGATAACGACGTTTTGCCACCACACTGGGACCGAGATGCTCTCTTTGGACTCGCAAACAGCTCCAGTGAATACGAGGGCGAATTCGATTCAGATAGTTCTGATGATGAGCCGCGCGAGGAAAAAGACCACTTTGTCGCACAGCTTTACAAGTACATGGACGATCGAGGTACTCCTCTGAATAAGGTGCCCTCGATAGCTAATCGCGAGGTCGACTTCTATCGACTTTTTAGAACAGTGCAAAAGTTGGGTGGATACAATCGAGTCACCAGCCAGAACCAATGGAAGGCAATTACCATGCGACTTGGATTCGCTCCTGTCACCGTTAGTGTAACGAATTTAGTTAAACAGGCGTACAAAAAATTCTTGCAGCCATTTGTGGAATTCGATCGTAAGCTGGGCTGTTCGATGTCAATGACTCCGCGAAATGCGAACCGAAGCAAAGGAAGAAGCTTGGTACGAGCAAATTCTGTTGCATCACCAAAGCCAGAAGTCAAGGAAACGAAGCCGGTAGGTGTAGTCGAAGAATCGGAAAACACCAGCGAATCTAGCTTGGATGTAAGCAAATCCAAGCGAAAGACTTCAACGAGTAGCAATAAAGTTAAGGCTCTGGTGGACAAATTCGAGGAAAAGGCAAAAGAAGAAATTGAGATTCATAGTAAACCTTCTAAGTCAGCGTCAAAAGAGGAATTAATTCCTCTACCTCCTTCTAAGGACAAAGAGATAAACCATCATGGTGGGAAGAAAGATAAGACAAGTAAGAAGCAACCTCCGGTAGAAGATAAAAGAGGCCGCAAAAAGAAAGATTGTGAGAGCAATGAGAAAACCTCTGAAACGACTGGATCCACTGATTTTCCAGTTGAGGTTGGCGATAAGCTTAAGGTCTACTATCATGAAAAGAAGGTTACATACGAGGCAAAGGTTATTGAGATATCTGTTCAACAGGGAACTCCTCTCTATCTTGTTCATTATACTGGTTGGAATACTCGTTACGACGAATGGGTGCCTAGAGAGCGAATTGCTGAGAATTTAACTACTAGCAAGGCTAAACGGTCGAAAAACTCATCTAGCAATCAAAAAGGAGGCAGTAGCTCATCTCAAAATGAAAGTGGCAAATCATCTTCTGGTGAAAAAAATCCATCAATGATTACAATCACAATGGCTCCAGCAATCAACAAAGGGTCAATGACGTCGAAGAGAGGTCGCGGGAGAAGCGATTCACAACCACCGAGATCAACGACACCTTCTTCAGGTGTGTCCAATTCGAGTCGCACAAAATCACCCGCTACTCCTGCAGCACATCGGCGCACAACAAGGACTCAGCCAAGTACCCCACGTCGAACTTCGAACAACGTTTCCGACATTTCCATTCAGAGTGATTCGGATACCGATTCAGACGAGCCAGTTAAAAAACCAACGAAGGGTCCTAAGAATACACATTTAGCCGGTCCATCCGGCCATATTGCAACAAGTAAAGGAAATGTGACCAAGCTATCCTTGTCCTCCGCCGCTGCAAACAGTCCCAGCGAAACCGAAGAGGAAGATATCTCAACAGGAGCTAAGGGCCGGGACTATGACCTAAACCAGATAAGGTCAGAGCTAAAAGGCTTCAAGGAGCTCAAATCACCGTCACCAGACGTAGAATCTCAAACAGCCGAGAAGAAGTCTTCAAATGTTTTTGACTTTAACATCCTGGATGAGTCTGGAGCTATGAAAAGTGGCCGCTCGCACATCTCAAAATCATCTATTTCTGCAAATGATTCAAAGTCCTCCTCAACTGACTTATCATCGGAAACGGATTCGTTTGCTGATGATGATTCCCAGTCCTCGGACAAAACTACTACTTTGGAAAATATGACTGAGAAGTTGCAGCTGAAGATTAAGGCTGAAAAAATTGCTCAGGCAAAATGTATAGACCGAATCACTGTGGGAAAAAATACGGACAAAACATCTCCAACTAAATCCGCCGGAATGGAAAAGATAATTATTGATTCAATGGTTGAAAAAGAAACAATGAAAACAAAACCTTTCCTAATTGAAAAGAGCATTTACAAAGTTAGTGATAAGGAAGAAAAGCCGAAAATCCCAATTGAGATCAAACCTCAAATTATAAAAGCGATCACGCCTGAAAGGAAACTCATTCAAGGTATATTATCACCTGAGAAAATTTCAGTTCCCGTAATAGAAGCGAGATGCATTCCTTTAAGAGCAGATAGAAAGTTGCCTACTTTGGAAAAACCACAACCTTATTTGAAGCTAACACAAAAAGACACCGTACTGGTGGAGATGGTTCCGTCAAAGTCCTCAGTATTAATGCAAGAATCAATATCAAAAGATACACCCAAATCGTTCATCATTAATAAAATGAACCTTACTCCAGACATCTATGAATTTAAGGAGCCAGAACCCTTTGAGTTCGAAGCACGGAAACCGCAACCTGCAGCATTTACTATTTCTGATCTTGATAAGAAAAAGAAAGTTCCACTAAAAATTGTTGATTCTCAAGATATGAAACTGACTCTAATCGCCATGCCGGTTGCAAAGAAGAATAAGCGATCGCCAACAAAGGATCCAGACAAGGCCAAGCAGATAAAACTTGAAGAAAAATCTATGTCTTCAGAAGATCCTTCCTCTAGTACGACACATATGATTCCAATTAAAACTGAGGCTACCTTCGATGTCTTGCGAAAATCGCCCAGCTTTAATCTGAACATAAACGCTTTGAACGAGGAGCTTGCTGCGACTGTCCAAGAGACAACAAAAGCCCTTACTGATATTCCTGAAAATTTGAGCCCTATTGTGCTACCATCGCAACAAAAATCAATTCCTTTCATAAGTCCATTCATTGAAACAAAAACAGACATCTCCAACATTTTCGATCTTAAAAAGGACGTTGAGAATATCAAGGGGGATAGCGATGACGAGAAAGCTGCTGGCACCAAAACAGAGTTAGAAACGGTTAAGAAAATTTTGTTAAGTGACGCCGCTTTTGATTTAGAGCCTCCTAAAATTGATAAGCCTTCATCAATAGCTGACAAAGTTTTAAAGGCCCTCAACCAGCAAAAGCAGGAAGAAGAGAAGCTGAAGGAGGAGTCCGATGTTCCAGCGCCGCCGTCTCCTGCTCCATCGGCTAGCAAGCATTTGTTCATTGAAACCCAGAGCCCAGTCTCAAATACGTCCTTTATAAATCCGGAAGCGCCTAGGGTGCTCCCTTCGTTCCCGATAACGGAGCCACCAAAAATAGAGCTGCCGGCGGTGATCAAGAAAGATATCGAAGTTACAATCAAGAAGCCAATTCTTAGCAGTCCGGAACATAAGTTTGACATTCTCGAATCTATAGCCCCCAAAAATAACGATTTAAGCGAAACTATACAGAAACTGGAAAGTGCAATACAAAAGACATCAAATGTTGATCATTTCGACGAGGACTCCTCTGATAGTACGGATTCAGAGAGGCGACTAGTTATACAGGACGACTCGCAAAGTTCAGACAATAATCAGGCAGAAATTGCGAGCGAAATAACCGTGAGCAGCACTACAAAGAAGTTTGAACCAATGGAAGACAAGAACCCCTTTAATCTAAAGGAAGATCCACCGATCTACACTACAAAATATCCTTCGATATTCGGGCTACAATCCTCGGTGTACTCGGACGTATCCTTGCTTTCTGATTCGGGGGTCAAACCCATAGTTGATCTTGTCTCGCCTGTGAAATTGGAATGTGAGAGCAAACAAAAGCCAGATTTAATGCTACCCGACAGTAGCATTTTGTCTTGCTCTGGAATTAAGAAAGAGGACCTTTTATCTTGCCAAGAAAATCTGAATATGCACAATGAATCGATAAATCTATTACTTTGCGAAGAGACGATTCCAGGCAGCCCTACGCCGACATCGAAAGAGAATGTCGACACTAAAGTTAACACACATCCGATAGAATCAGACATCAAGCCGATTCCTATGGACATTGAATGTGGGCCAATGACTTCTACAGTCGTTGAGATGAATTCTATCAAATTATCCAAAGTGGATAATCACGCTCTAAGCAGTTCGCCACATGACTCTGCCAGTCAGGATGATAGCAGTGAAGATTTGAAGAAGCGGCTCGAGCAAGGAATTGAAGCTTCTCCAAAAAAGAAACGCCGCACAAGAAAGCATTCAGAGTGCGAGACTCATTCGAAAAGACGCAGAGCTACGGTAGTCAAAAAGACCAATGGTAAGAAAATGGACGTACATAGAATTGTGATCTTCTAACTAATCTTTGATTCATTTTAGGGTCTGACAGCGACGAAAATTCTGATGCCGATATATCGCAACGTTCCTCATCTTCAAGGTCGTCTAGACCAAGTCAGTATAATTTCTTGGTTCAATTAGGTAAGTAAAGAACAAAAATATTGTTAATATGAGCTCGAAAAACTTTAATTTGTTTAATTAAAGATCCAGGAATGAGTCCCAACCAGCGAATAGCGATTTTGAAGAAGAAAATCCAAGAGCTGAGAAAGACGTATAATATGATTAAGACCGAACTTGCAAGTATTGATAGAAGACGGAAGAAGTTGAGACGTCGCGAACGTGAGAAAAAGAACCAACAGAAAATGAGTTGTTAATACGTTAAGTTTAAAATCTCACTCTTACATTTGTTACATTAAAAACGTTGGAAAACACTTTCTAACCGAAACGAATAATTACTGGACATGTAGAGAACCCAAAAACTCTTGTATCCATTTTTTATGAAGGCTTTTCTCGGCTTCATATTCAAGCTGAATCCCACATTTGAAGAATAGAATTGTAGGGTTACCTCTAGAGAAGCTCCAATTTTAAATATTGTGGATTTATTCAATACATCCATTTTTTAATTGGCATCCTCAATAAGGTGCATCAAAAGAGATATGAATGTTTTTAAGAAAACATTTTATTGTAAAGAAATGTACGTAGGAGTGAGAAACTGTGTTAATGTGAACAGTTAATATTTTCAGTGTAACTACTTTTAGAATTTTGGATGTTTTACATTACTGTCTTAGTTTGTATTAAAATACAGTTGCAAAAAATTAAATAAATTATCTTTTTATTCAGCTTCATAACCTGGTAGTAAAACGGAACAAACTTGCTTTTTTATATTATTTACTGACTGGTCTTGGACATATTCTTTCTCGTTGGAAAAAGGTAAAAAAATCACTAAAGATATAACGATACAAAAAAAAAACAGTTTTTTTTAAAATATATTTATTCTTATAATCACTTGATAATCAATAAAAATTCTTTATAGAAAACTATTGGTATACAGTAAAAATCCTTTGTATAAAACTACAAAATGTAAACGTGATTAAATCAGTCCTTTGTACTTTATGAAATCTGGTATCAAGTATTGGAATTTGTTTTTTAATAAATTATGCTGGATCTTGCTTTCGTTGATCCTATATTAATGCACTTCCGATAACCAAAATTTTTGAAAATGTAATGCATAAGTTCAATAAATTTTCTTAAATTGTGATTCAGTCATAATTCTCATTTATTTTTATTTATTTCCAAGGTGGCTTTCCTCCCAGTTCATGTTTTTGTCGAGATTTTTCACATTTCCCCGACTGTGATGGTCTAGACAAAGCCTCCAATGTGTCAATATCTTGCGGGGATTTACTCAAGAGCTGAAATTAAGACATATTTTGTAATTAGATTAGACTTGATATAAACAAAAGTATGTTCCTACCATTTCGATGAAAGCATGCAAGCGTTCCTTGGTTCTTGAATTATCCTGCTTTTTATTTCGACTCGAAGTAGGCGTTTCAAAGGACTCATTCTCAGGATGCTTGCATTTCTGAGTCTGAACTCCATCCAATTTGTTGTGATCCATATTTTCAGGATTTAAACTTTGAAAGGATTCAGTCATGTTCGTACTTGGACTAGTAAGGATTTCTAATGCTTTGTGCCATTGTGTTTCCATCACGTTGTGCAATTTTTCTGCTATATCAGCTCTGGAAAATAAATTATTATTAATAAAGTTCCGATACGTAATACTCTGCCTGCAAAATCCCAACCTTCGTGTTCTATACGAATTAATTTTCTCCTCAAGTTCGTCAATCTTCTTGGATGCATTCAATAGTTGAATTTTATAAAAGTCAATTTCTTCGGTGTGTTTCTCATTCAGTAGCTTTATTTCCTGCTCATTTTTTTCATTTATTAATTCTACTTGCTCTATGGCACGCTGCGCTATTAAACACTCTCTGTCTTTCGCTTTTGTTTTTAAAGACTCTTCAACATGATCTAGCTGATTCTGAAATTCCTTCACCTTCTGTGAAACAACTTCTTCCAGTTGTTTCTGGTAATGAGTCTTAAGAGATAATCTCTGTGTTTCTAATTCCTTTTTAATATTTTTCTGTAAAATTAAAATTTATTTTAATTTTTTTTATATATCGTATGATAGATATTTACTTCTCTTTCTACAAGCTCTTGAACACATTGTCGAAGCTCATTATTTTGCTTGTCGAGATGCACTGCGCGTTCTCGCTCTTCCTTGAATTTATCATAAGTGTTTTGCTTTTGCTGCTTCAGCAATTCTATTTCGCCCTGTAGAATTTCTGATTGATTTTCCAAGTGCTGTTTCTTCGCCTTAATCTATTCAGATAGAGCAGACATATTAACTACAAAAGATTTTAAGAAAACCGATTACTTACAGCTTCAATATCTTTTTGATATTTTTCAAGTACATTTTTTATCCTATTTAATTCAGCGCGCTCGACATCTTTATCTCGTTGATAAGCGTTAAGTTTCAGCTCTAAATTTTCGATTTGCCTTTTATAAATATACTCCACTTCGGCATAAGCTCTAAAGTAAAGAGATCGTATGTTAGACGTGGATGTAAAACGAGAAATAAATTTTTATATTTAACGACCTTTTATTGTAGCTACTTACTTGTTTAGTTCTTCTACTTTCCCTTCAAGGGCCTGATTTTTATTCTGAAAAGTTGCAGCCAAATCCAGCGCTTGTGCTAACTCTTTTTCTAAATGTGTATTTTTTGATTTGAGGTCTTTATGCTCTGTTTCGAACGTCAACCTCAAGTCTTTATTTTGTCTACCCAATTCAGCTAATTTCGCTTCTAGATCTTTTGTATTATTCGTTAAACTAAAATTCAAAATTGTAATATTATAAATATAATAAAGGTTTATAAGGAGTAAACTACTTACGCACTATTTTCCTCGGTCAATTTGGCTATTATAGAATCTTTTTTTCGATCAATATGAAGAGCAACAGAAATCTTTTGTTGATACTCCAGAAGTTTAGTTTGTAATGCTTGAATCGTCTTCTCACAGTGCTGGCGACGCAATCTTTCTTCTTCTGGGGAACCGTTTTCACCGCTCCCCAAATTCCCCCAAAGTTCTTGCAGACTAAGGAGTTGATGCTTGCTTTTGGAATCGTTTTCGCGGGGGGCACAAACAGTGTCTGATCTGCACCACTTATTGTAACCATCATTAATTCGATATGTTGCAAGAGACCCTGGGGCCCCGTCAAACAAATTATTTTTATTTACAACGTTCATGCTAGGGACCGGCTTACTGTTCAGAAATTGGTCAATTTCGTGAATGACACCTCCATCTTCTGGCTCAATTTCGCTGGTTTCAGTGCACTTGGGAGTCGAGTGGACGAAATTCTTTAGCGGGGAGCACCTACTAAAGCCCTCGTCTTTGTTGTGTCCCCATCTATCGTAAGTGGAAATAGTCCGAACTGTGCAGTTAGAAATGGATGAAATTTCAGAGTCTGGAGAAAATTGTTTCTCAATTTTGGAGAGTCTTTCATTTATTGCCTGCAGTTCGTCCTGCTGAGGCTCCGACGGGAGGACGAAATGTTTGTTGGACATTGAGTGGCACTCTTCCAGTTTTCTTGGACATGTGGGGCTACGGGCGGACACACTTTCGTAGTCTTCATGAAAAAAATAGTCGGGCGGAATTAAAAGTAGAACGTCGGTGTCATCCGAGTCGCTCATTACAATTAAAACAGCATTAAATCACGAAATTTTCACTGAAAAAAATCCCGATCGAGACCAAAGCCGCCGCGTAGTGTTGACATTTCTAGTTTTTGTTTATTGTCATCACGTTTACTTCTCTTCTGTCATTCGTATTTTTCTTGTTTTTCGTTTGGGTTTCAAGTTACAAGTTGCTTTTAATTTTCAGCTAATTGAGGACAAGATTTAGGTGTGAGGCCAGGCTTATTTTGTTCGTAGCGAGGAAATATCGCAAATAATAAAGTCTGTTCGCGTACTTGCAGTCACTGTAAGCAACTTGCAGTAAACTGCACAAAGTCGATTTCTTATTTGGAAAATCGGATAAGAAAACGACTTTCTGCAGTTTACTGCAAGTTGCGACAACGTAAAGCTCACACGTAAATATAGTTCTAAAATTGACTGAAAGGGGGCCAGAATTCATAGAAAAAAAGTGCCCATCAATTAAAGCTTTGTCCGCCTTTTAAATTCGGCCATTTTGTAAACTCATTCGTTTGTCGCCGGCGTGGGATTGAGGTTCGATTTTACTTCTAAATTCGCTTGTTTTATTTGTGTCTATTTCTATTATAATTAAAAAATATAAAGTGAAGACCTGCAGCACACGGAGATTGCTGCAGAAGGAGTAAATTTAATTAAGAAATTAAATTAAAAGTTAAAATGCATTCGCCATGTGCGCGTCTAAAAAACTCTGTATTTACTTGGTAAAAAGAGTAGGATAAAAAAGAACTAAATGAAATGGAAAAATACAATAAAACTTCTAACATTTGTAAGAATTTCCAATCATTTTAAAAAAACAAACCAACGTTTCTGATTTTCTTCTTTCTAGAGTTCTACTTTTACCCATTCAACGGTGAAGTTTAAGGCGACGATGACCATGAAGAAGGCGAAAAGCAATTAAAATAAAAAAATAGTAAAATGAAAGAAGCTATTTTTAGTAATTAAATAAATCAAGAGAATTTAAATTCCTAGATGTGCATCCATGAAAAATGAAAGGAAGATCGTGGGTATAAAAAGGTTTTTGTATTTAATTATATATTTTTTAATAAATTTGTTTTGTTTTCTAGGAAGCAGATTTGCTTGTAACCGTGTGCGCGTCCACCTCATTTTTGGTGGACCAAGAAGTAATAGAAGCAGGAGGTACGAAGGAAACAACAAGAAAAAATATATGTATATATATGTACATAACGATGTATATATATTTATATGGTATGTACATAAAATTCATACATATATTTAAACTATTTTATAAAATTTTAAAAAATATATATAAACGCATTTTAATAAGAACCAAAACACACAAATACAGAAAAATATAATGAATGTTTTTTCAAATTTAACTTTTATTGGTTTTTGTTTAAAGAAAGAAAACCAGTAAACAATCTATCATTAATAATTAATTAATAAAATAAACGACAATGAAAATTGAAAATATATCGGGGGATATTATTTAAAAAAAATAAAAAATTAAACCAGATAAAAATGCCAATTTCTTACTCGTAATAATTTATATTTAAGGGAGATCATTAAACCTAAGAAATATATTAAAAATAAAGATAAATATGTATGCGCTTTCTGGTAATAATGGCTTTAATTAATTCAATTTCGATTGTAATAGAAATAAATGGAAGCGAAATGAAGAACAATGCAACAAAAAAAAACTAAAACAAAACATAAAACTTAGTTGGATTTGTGAAGAAAATCGAAGAAAAAAAAACTCTGTATTCGATTATTTTACTTTTCTTTTGCAAGAAATATTTTTTGCAATCTATGTATTTAATAAATAAAAAAAAAATGCAGTCAGGGTACAGATAACAAAATTTTGGCACAATTTCACTTTTGATAGCATTTTCTTTTGTTTTCCATGACACAGCAAGAAAACTTTTCTAATTTATTCTTTTTCTCTATTTCTCTCCACAGAACGAAATCGCCCGGATCAGGACTTTGGGAGCTGAAATTAGCTTCATCACTTGATCGCCTTTTTAAGACAAAAAGGTAAGTTTTAATTTACTCCTTGAGGATATGATTTTATTTCATAGAAAAGAGGAAAAATAAATTTGTTTTTTACCAATAACAATCTGGAGATTAATAAAGATATAATTGAGCCGCTAATTTTGAAAGTGGTCCAAGTCATCAGGTCGATTTAACCTTAAAAGAATGTAAATCTATCTTAACCCACTTTCAAATTAAGCGGCTCAATTGATGGACACTTTACTTCCAATTCTGGCCACGATCCGTCCGTGAAAAGCTTACAATTTTGGAACGGGGAAATCTCGTAAATATATAGAAAGTCGACCCTGTTCCCGGTGCAAAATCCAGCCTGGTTTCAAACCTAAATCTCGTTCTCAATTAGCTGAAAAGGGGCAGAATTGATAGAAAAGAAGTGCCCATCAATGAAAGCTTTGTCCCCCTTGTAAATTCGGCCATTTTGTGAACTCGTTTGACATTCATTGGTTTGTCGCGAACGGCCGGCGTGGGACTGGGAGGTTTTTACTTCCAAATTCGCTGCTGTTTTATTTATATTATAATTAAAATATATAAAGTGATTTATTTAAGACCTGCAGTATACGGAGATTGCTGCAGAAGGAGTGAATGTAATTAAAAAATGAAATTAAAAGTTAAAATGCACTCGCCATGTTGCGTGTCGAAAAAACTCTGTATATTTACTTGGTAAAAAGAGTAAAGATAAATGAATAAAATAAAAAAGAAATGAAATGGAATAATACAATAAAATTTCTAAGATTTATAAGATTTTCCAATAGTTTTAAAAAAACAAGGGAACGTTTCTAATTTTCTGCCTTTTAGAGTTCTACCACGTTCTACTTTTACCCATTTAACGAAGAAGTTTCAGACGACGATGAACACGAAGAAGGCGTAAATCAACTAAAGAAAGAAATAGTAATATTAAACAACGTAATTTTTGGTATTTCAATAAATCAAGAGAATTAAAATTCCTAGATGTGCATTCATGAAAAATGAAAGGAAAATCGTGGGTATAAAAAGGTTTTTGTTTTTAATTATATACATATTTTTTAATAAATTTCTTTTATTTTCTAGGAAGCAGATTTTTTTGTAACCGTGTCCGCCGCATCCACCTCATTTTTGGTGGACCGAGAAGTAATAGTAGCAGGAAGTACGAAGGAAACAACAAGAAGAAATATATATGTATACATAACGATGTATATATTTATTTATATGGTATGTACATAAAATTCATACATATATTTAAGTTTGTAAGTCCTCCAGAAATCCCCTTGCACTACCAAAAATTAAAAGCCATGGAAAAAGGTAAGAGTATCTACAAAATTTAATTGTAACTAAATTTAACGCACTTAGCTAAATCGATGCACACTGAAGTCCAGGAAGAAGAATCTAGCATAGATGTCTCATCACCTCGCGATAACAACTCTCCTATTGTAATTTATTTAATTAATTATTTCAAAATATAATTCTGTAGTATGGGGTCGTATCCAAGAACGCTGGCGAAAACGATCGCGGTAAGCTCCTGGATTTGAAACGTGAAAAGCAAAAGATTTGGAAGAAAGAAGAAAGGTTGAAAAGAGACGGGCTAAGGAGGAGCAGGCGAAACTTAGGAAGCTCCAGGATAAGGAGCGCGAACAGGAGAAAAAGACGAAGAGCTTAGAGTCAGCAATGTCCTCACTTACCGAATTTATGCAGTCCTGTGAATGCTGTGGCCACGGCTTTGAAGGATTTGTTTTCAAAGCGACTTCCCCCACTGTTTGACAAAGATTTGATGAGTGAATTGGAGGATATTGCTGGTAAGTTTCAAAATTGATTTTATTTATATTTACATAGATTAATAATTATAAAGGCATAGTCCGCATAATTAAATTATTCGACTACATATTTAGGACATGGTAAGATGTAAATGCTGCAATTTTTCGCAGGCCAAGAAAATATTCCTATTATTCCACAAACTTGAACTACAGGGCTTACAATTTAAAATACAAATAAATAAGGTTCAACTTTCTAAAATAATATTTTGAGCCAGGGTCTACGACCACTTGAAATTTACTTAATTTATAATTAATTTCAAAAATATTTTTCGTTGCGTTACTATTTCAAAGAAAGATCGTTAAGACAGAAAAAGAAGACACTTTTTCACGACCGAGCGCGTGAACGTTTATGAAAAAAAATTTTACTCGAAAAAATGTTAAATGTGATTTTACCAGTAAGTGTTTGACTAGATTTGTCTAAAACCCTAATTACTAATTACATTAAAAATTTAAAATCGAATACTTACGAGGGCAAACAGTTTGGTAATAAATTCTGGTTCATTTTAAAATTCCTTCAAATATTTAAATACATTTCTTTTCATTTATTTGTTTATAGCGAAATATATCGCGATGAGAAGTTAATTAAAAGATTTCCTTTTATAGCCAGAAATCTCTCCGGCCGCTAAGTCGTTAAGCGACAAAATGAAAACCGATTTTTTTAAATAAAAAATTAGTTACCCTGTTCGACCTTTTTGCAGTGAAAAACTTCGTATTTTACATAGAGACAAGCGCGCATTACAGAAAATCGCTTTTGCTTAGATAGTTTATATAGAATTGATATTAAATCGTAAAGAACGTAAATTAAAATTAAAAAAAAAAGTAAAAAGTAAAAGATGAACATGTGTATACGTAATGATGCTCCACGGCTATTTTCATGCTTTTTTAAGAAAAAAAAAACAATTTTATAAGCAAAGCGTACTACCGATTGCAACTGAGTGAACCTAATTGATAACGCTTCGTAGATAAATAAAATATTAATTTAAAAGAAAAAAATTGAGAATTAAAAGAGAGGAGATAAAAAGTTGAGGAGCTAACGAATAAAAGAGTAAAAAAACGAATCAATTTTATGATGGAAACTCAATAGATTAATTATTACTACCCCATAGCCAGGACCCGAACCGGGAAAATGGGAGGTGGGCTTCGGGTCCTGGCTACGGGGTGAAATTTTAGCCGGATTCCGCACCGGAGCGAGCTTACGGTCGAATACGTAAGCTCGGTCCGGTGCGGGCCCCGGCTGAAATTTTACCCCGAAACCAGGACCCGAACCGGAGTAAATTTAGCGCTTATCTCTTTGGTTTAAAAAGCGAAGTCCACGTACTGGTACTTGAAGTGATACTTAAGGCAGGCCGTACACTGAGTATTCAAATGCAGTACTCATGCATGCAGGCTGGAAAATCCACACCTAAAAAGGTTTACGCGAATAAAATCAGTTTTTCTATAAATTTTTAACTTCATTTATTATGATTATAACCTATCCCAATGTTAAAACATAATAATAATAATTTTCTTTATCTTCTCCACAGGAACCGATCGCTCGGGATCAGGACGGAGCAGAAATTTAACGCTGGAAATATCCGAGGAAGAAACTTTCAGTTGAAGTGTTCCACCTGCTTTAATAAAATCAAGAAAACATGTTAAAATTATTATTACAATTGCATAAATGTTCGTTTTGTTAAGATGCTAGTTTAATAAATTGTTTTTTAATTTGTATGCAAAAGATTAGCCAGTGTAGATATTTAAAATTTTTAAATATCTCAATCCATCATGTAAGTAAATAATCATATTTAGAATTAAGTTCAATTAGAACTATTGCAAATTTGTAAAAATGAATAAACGTTTAAAATAAAGAAATATTTAACATAATCTGTAACTTTTTATTTACCGTCCCCTTCCTTTTCTATTGCAAAGAATTTTCAGATATTAGAATTCTTTCATTTCATAAAATCATAAGGAAAAAAAAAAACATAATGGCAATTTTCCATCGTAGCCCGAAAATGTCGGGGCGGGGCGTTAAACCAAATAAAATAAAATCATAATTAAAAATCGCTGCCCGCTTGGAGATTTTATTTCTTTCTATTTGTCGCCTACAGAATGCGTGTGAGAAATCACTCACACACACACAGAACCCCATGTGCCGCTCTGCCCCCTTACCCACAAGCCAAAAAATTCCGCGCAGCGATTCCAAAACTTCGAAAATTCGACCAGGAGCACCAGGCGCCCAGAAATCGCAGCAGGCAAATTCCAACCTCAAAAAGTGGCGGGAAAAGAGTAAAAAAAAGATAAAATACGTCACAACACGACGAAAAATCGCCGATCCCCCGAAGAGCATCAACCGAACCATTTACCCACATTCCCACATGCGGCATGCACTACACGAATACGTGTGACGCACACCACCGCATGCGTCACTCAGCAAGAAGGCGAAATTCCACTCGGCCGGTCTAAAAATCGACCAGGAGCACCAGGCGCCCAGAAACCGTAGCAGGCAAATTCTGACGTCGAAAAACGGGGGGAAAAAGAACAAAATAAAATTAAAATTGTCCGATGACGCGTTTGACGTCAGAAGGGGAAGGATGAGATTCAGTGAGTGAAACCGCGATAAAATTTCCCTCCTATCTACCAAAAGTTGAGTGAATGCAACAGACAACAAGTGCGCAAGTGTGAGTGCACTAAATCATAAGCCGCCATTTTGTAAAATTTGCTATGACATTTAGTTGATTGCGAACCGGCGGCGCGTGGACTTTTGTTGTCTACTTTCTTGATAACGCGTCCCGTTTAATATAATATTAATTATTAATATTAGCAAAATACTGATTTTTTATTTAACTTTGACCTCAAATAAAAAGTTTTACCGGAATGGAATCGATGGGGGCTTTTATAGTTGTTTACCAATTTTGTCAATGTCCGTGCGAGGCCCTCAACTGGTTAATTGGAAAATATTAATTACAACGAATTATTTAAAGGCGTCCTAAGCAAGAATCCAGGTGATCGATCGTCCAGGATGTCACCGTGGTTTCATGTATATTGAGAATCATCACTTCTTCAACAGGGAAATGCTAAAAAGTGAGTTGACTCAATTAAGATTTTGTCAAAATGTGAAGCACGCTGAAGCTCCTCGTGCTCTTTCAAAATAATCCCTGCAAAAAGAAACCTAAACTCCTACTTAAAGCGATATATTCGGCGCAGACATCAAGCAAATTGAGAGAAATTTTGATTTGGGTCTAGGAATATAAAATACTAACAGACAAAATAAAAATAAATCCTTATTTAATCGCAACTTGCTCAAAAGGAGGTTCAACCGCTTTTATTTTCCATTTTAAAATTGTTTAAACATTTTTGCGGGAAATTTATTAAAATATGTTACAGAGCAAATAAACTTTAACCAGTTTCGGAAAAACCAAAATTTTCAGGTCTGTTTGGGATGCTACAAGCAGAACGTAAACATATTTATTTAAAAGTAATACAGACATTATTACAGCAAGTTTTAACATGTCCGTTTCAAATTATCATTCATTTACAACTCTGTCATTGAGTCCCTTATCTTAGAGTTGAATTTATTCACAAAACGATAACTACTATCGATAATTTGAAGTCTTAACATCCTTGTTACAACCATTTTTTGTGTAAAAACATGAGTTTAGTTCAAATAAAATTAATCTTGATAATATTAATCTTTCACCCGGAAACTCTTAAACATCGATTTTATTTAAGGCATGATAATAAAATCTTTTTCACCCGCATCTAATCTTGGATTAAAAGAATTTTAATCGGGGATCGACTATTAATATCTTCTTTCGAATCACATTCATTATCTACCGTCATGTGAATCGAAACTCCTTTTTAAGTAGTTGAAACATTAAAACCATTCTTCATCATTTCACCTTCTAATTTACTTGTTGTTTACGTGTTTTGTATTTTATTTCCCATTTTGATTTTCTTTCATGTACTTTTAGATGGACCAAAAGCAAGTTACACCTCCATTTAACCCTCGATTGGATTACAACAAAGACTTGGCCAATTTCCCTGCAGAATTCACAGACGCCAGATGATAGTAAGTAACCCTTTTTTGTATGTTTGATTCTCACATACCCATCGTAATTGTAACCGTAGTAAGGCTTTAAGGCATGCTTTTCAAAAATGTTGCTTTACTAAACTAAACATAAGATCAATGTGTTCGAGACATCCAAAATATTTTATGTGTGGCGAAACTATTAAAGGATTAATGTAATTTATATTAATTGTAATTTGCTTTTTCTTTTTCTTCTCCTGCAGGCGTGTCATATACAAAATAAATCAGTCCAAGTTCGAGGGAAACGAGTATGTGAATCCATTGTTAATATCATTGAACGATTTCGTCTGATACCACGCATCTTGCGAGCAGGTAGATACTTTTTGTTTTATCATAGGTGCGAAACTAATACTATTAAATTTTTTATCGATTTAAGAAGTTAGTCGCAACACTGATCTGCAAAAATTTTACCTCGAATATCTTTTATAGAACATTTTCTTTAGATTATGGTTCCAAAAATGAAAATGTTCCAGCACGTCACGTTTAGGAGAAACAAGGGATCGAAAAGTTAAAAAAGCCATAATTTGGTCATAGCAACTAATAAAACTTTTAGCTGCAAGGAAGGTCTCACAATACCAGGCTTTAAATGATAAAGGCCTATTGAACGAATTTGTAACACAACTCAAAAATCCTTAACGTCTATATAAATCAGTTATTTATATACTATTTTAAAAATTGCTTATCATTTTTATTTTTTTGCTTTTTCCAAAATAGAACCCCTCTTTCTTAATCACCAACAGGAAAAAAGCTTCTTTTGTTATATTCATCGTCGATTATTCTTGATATTAAGTTTTTTTTTTGGAAAGTCGTGCGTATTTTCGAAATATTCGTCACAACAATTTTCCTGAAACATTATTCAAAGGGCTTGAAGGGAAAATAAAATATGTATGTAATTTCATTTCTAAATTTTCGCAATTCAAAATTTGCTACATTCCTGGAAAAAAAGAGCATAAAGCGAGGGATGTGCGCATTAATTTAGGTGGAAAATTTTATTTCTTCTATTTTTCGCCTATAAAATAAAAGGGAATTAAAATTTGCCCACCCGGCCACTTGCCGAACTACCCCCAAAAGAGCGAAAAACACGCAAAGTTATGTGAGTCAAGTCGCGAGGTATGGTAAGAGTTTAAAATTCGCGTAAGTGAAACGGCGATAAAAATTTCCCCTATCCACTAAAAGTGGAGTGAATGCGACAGACGCATTGACGGGATGGGGAAGTGTGTCTGAGATAAACTCAAGAAATCACCGATTTGAGGCCGCCATATTGTAAAATTTATTTTGACATTTAGCTGATCGCGGGCCGCCGGAATGCGAGCAATTTTCGTCGCGTAGTTCGGTCTGCTTACTTTTCGCAAGAATTGTTAATTAATTGAAAAATTATAGAAATGTTTTTTCGCAGAAATGGCGACCGTGGAAAGCTCCGAAGACGTTAATTGGCGGATTGTGGAGTTTCCGCCATTTAAAAGGAGCAGCACCAGCAGAAGTTTTAAAGCAGCAGCAATGTAAAAAAATAATTTCATTTAGTTTAAGTTCAATTTGAAGTGTCTCAAATTTGTAAAATTGAATACCGTTTAAAATATACATTTTAAAAAAATTCACAATTTTTGATTTACCCACGCCGCTGCCTTAACCACTCCAAAAAAAATTTTCATTAATGAGCTCCACCAATTGATCGCTTCTTAAGACCAAAAAGTAAGTCAATTTGCTCCTGGAGGAAATTGTTGCATTTATAAGATATCGCATCATGGCTAGATTTTTGCTTATCTAAAATTTTATTTATCCAATAAGAGTTAGAAAAGTCATGGCGGCCGCCTACAGAGCCTGCAAAAGAGCAGAGCAGATTCTGTTTACAAACAGCCCAAAAATGTAAACAAAAACAATAACAAAGAGCACCATCTGGCCCCTGCTGCGGTTTCTGGGCTCCTGTTACAAAAATCGGATTTTGCTGCACGGTCGCCCGGCCCAGGCACCGATCGGCAAAATCTGAATTTAGCAACAGGAGCCCAGAAACGATAGTAGGGGAAATCCGGTCCAAAAAATCCCATAAATTCCTGCTGCGGTTTCTGGGCTCCTGTTACAAAAATCGGATTTTGCTGCACGGTCGCCCGGCCCAGGCACCGATCGGCAAAATCTGAGTTTAGCAACAGGAGCCCAGAAACGATAGTAGGGGAAATCCGGTCCAAAAAAATCCCATAATTTCCCCTGCGTGACGTCAAATTTCCCAAAACAAACCAAGGCCACGCCTCCTTCTGAACACAACTTTCCCCTGCCATGACCGACTGAAAACAAAAACATGAAAAATGGCTGAAAGGAGACATGAAAATTCTACTTTTCAGAAATCTTGCACCTTAGAAATTCAATAAAAAATACAACACCAATTTATTTCAATTTTTATTCACTAATTACTTGAACAATTTTAACAAATTGTTTGCTTTAAATTATTTGTTTGACAAAAAGTGGCTGGTCGCTACTCCTGGTGCTGCTCCTTTCAAGTGACGAAAAACTCCGCAATCCGCCAGAAGACGTGCTCCAGACTTTCCACGGTCGTCTTTTCTGCAGAAAAAACACGTCTATAATTTTTCAATTAATTTAATTCTTGCGAAAAGCAAGCAGACCGAATTACGCGACGAAAATTACTCGCATCCCGGCGGCCCGCGATCAGCTAAATGTCAAAATAAATTTTAGAATATGGCGGCCTCAAATCGGTGAAATCTTGAGGCTATTTCAGAAATCAGCTACTACACTACCCCTGCGTTTGTCGCATTCACTCCACTTTTAGTGGATAGGGGGAATTTTTATCGCCATTTCACTCAAGCGAATTTTAATTTCTTGCCGTACCACTTCACAAATTCTAGGTCACAAAAATTGGATAGCCATAAGAAAAAAAAAGTAAACAAAAAACGCTCTAATCGTTATTTAACTTATCTTTTTTAAGTATTATTTTTTCCAAACTTTATTTAAAAAATAAATAAATAAAAATGATGTCCTGGGTATAGTTAAAGTAATTTTGGCAAAATTTCAATTTTGATAACATTTTTTTTTAATTAATTGAATATCTCTGACTAAAATTTACTAGTGCAAATATCCATAGATATTTTGCAAAACGCAATGTATATTATTATTAATATTATAATAGCAATTCATAAAAATGTAATTTTTTAAAATAATTGAAAGTTCGAAATCGATTACATGTAGAAATTAGCAAGCTCACGAATTATTCTTCAGTGCATCATTACCCAATTTTTTTAAACATTTTATTAAAGAATAAAAGTTATTTCTTATCTAGAAATATAATTTCTTTTTCTATAGGGCTGCTGGAAAGTGGTTATAATATAGAATTTATGATACATATAATATGCCTTAAAGGTCTGTTTTAGAAGATTTGGTGCTTTAAATTTGAATTTTATAAATAACATTAAAAATATGCAGCAAACTTATGTGTTACAAAAATTTACGAATTTACTACACAATTTTACTAATTCTTCGATTGTGTAGGTAAAATTTAATTTGGAAAACTGCATAAATTGTGCGACAACGTTTTAAATTATTTTATTAAATTTTTAGTGTGTTAAGTGGGGTACTGCTGATAACAGAACTCATTCCATAAGCAAATTTTATAATTGTATGTAATTAACTGATTTATATAAAAGTTAAGGATTTTTGAATTGTGTTACAAATTCGTTCAATAGGCCTTTATCGTTTAAAACCTTGTATTGTAAGACCTTCGTTGCAGCTAAAAGTTTTATTAGTTGGTATGTATGATCAAATTATGTTTTTTTTTTAATTTTTCGATCCGTTGTTTGTCCAAAACGTGCAGGAACATTTTTATTTTTGGAACCATAATCTAAAGAAAACGTTCTATAAAAGAGATATTCGAGGTCCGATCAGTGTTGCGACCAACTTCTTAAATCGATAAAAAAAATTAATAGTATGAATTTAGTGTCACACCTATGATAAAACAAAAAGTATCTACTTGCATATTATATGAATAAGCTCGCAAAATGCGCGGTATCAGACGAAATCTTTCAATGATATTCACATACTCGAAACCCTCGAACTGGGACTGATTTACTTTGTCTATGACACGCCTGCAGGGGAAGAAAAAGAAAAAAGCAAATTACAATATAAATTACATTAATAATTTAATAATTCCGCCACACAAAATATTTTGGATGTCTCGAATATACATTGATCTTATGATTCTTATGTTTAGTTAAGTATTAAGAAACATTTTTGAAAAGCAATGCCTTAAAGCCTTACTACGGTTACAATTACCAAGGATATGTGAGAATCAAACATACAAAAAAGGGTTACTTACTATCATCTGACATCAATTGCACACCTTCTACTGCGAATTCTGACAGGAACTTGGCCAAGTCTTTGTTGGAATTTAATCGAAACTTAAATCAAGGCGTAACTTGCTTTTGGTCCATCTAAAATTACATGAAAGAAAATAAATATGGGAAATAAAATACAAAACACGTAAACAACAAGTAAATTAGAAGGTGAAATGATGAAGAATGGTTTTAATGTTTCAACTACTTAAAAAGGAGTTTCGATTCACATGACGGTAGATAATGAATGTGATTTGAAAGGAGATATTAATAGTCGATCCCCGATTAAAATTCTTTTAATCCAAGATTAGATGCGGGTGAAAAAGATTTTATTATCATGCGATAAATAAAATCGATGTTTAGTAGTTTCCGGGTGAAGGATTAATATCATAAGAATAAATTTATTTAAACTAAACTCACGTTTTTACACAAAAAATGTTTATAAAACCTTTAAAGAATGTTAAGACTTCAAATTATCGATAGTAGTTATCGTTTTGTGAATAAATTCAACTCTAAGATAAGGGACTCAATGACAGAGTTGTAAATGAATGATAATTTGAAACGGACATGTTAAAACTTGCTGTAATAATGTCTGTATTACTTTTAAATAAATATGTTTACGTTCTGCTTGTAGCATCCCAAACAGACCTGAAAATTTTGGTTTTTCCGAAACTGGTTAAAGTTTATTTGCTCTGTAACATATTTTAATAAATTTCCCGCAAAAATGTTTAAACAATTTTAAAATGGAAAATAAAAGCGGTTGAACCTCCTTTTGAGCAAGTTGCGATTAAATAAGGATTTATTTTTATTTTGTCTGTTAGTATTTTATATTCCTAGACCCAAATCAAAATTTCTCTCAATTTGCTTGATGTCTGCGCCGAATATATCGCTTTAAGTAGGAGTTTAGGTTTCTTTTTGCAGGGATTATTTTGAAAGAGCACGAGGAGCTTCAGCGTGCTTCACATTTTGACAAAATCTTAATTGAGTCAACTCACTTTTTAGCATTTCCCTGTTGAAGAAGTGATGATTCTCAATATACATGAAACCACGGTGACATCCTGGACGATCGATCACCTGGATTCTTGCTTAGGACGCCTTTAAATAATTCGTTGTAATTAATATTTTCCAATTAACCAGTTGAGGGCCTCGCACGGACATTGACAAAATTGGTAAACAACTATAAAAGCCCCCATCGATTCCATTCCGGTAAAACTTTTTATTTGAGGTCAAAGTTAAATAAAAAATCAGTATTTTGCTAATATTAATAATTAATATTATATTAAACGGGACGCGTTATCAAGAAAGTAGACAAGAAAAGTCCACGCGCCGCCGGTTCGCAATCAACTAAATGTCATAGCAAATTTTACAAAATGGCGGCTTATGATTTAGTGCACTCACACTTGCGCACTTGTTGTCTGTTGCATTCACTCAACTTTTGGTAGATAGGAGGGAAATTTTATCGCGGTTTCACTCACTGAATCTCATCCTTCCCCTTCTGACGTCAAACGCGTCATCGGACAATTTTATTTTTTTTTTGTTCTTTTCCCCGCCGTTTTTCGACGTCAGAATTTGCCTGCTACGGTTTCTGGGCGCCTGGTGCTCCTGGTCGATTTTTAGACCGGCCGAGTGGAATTTCGCCTTCTTGCTGAGTGACGCATGCGGTGGTGTGCGTCACACGTATTCGTGTAGTGCATGCCGCATGTGGGAATGTGGGTAAATGGTTCGGTTGATGCTCTTCGGGGGATCGGCGATTTTTCGTCGTGTTGTGACGTATTTTATCTTTTTTTTACTCTTTTCCCACCACTTTTTGAGGTTGGAATTTGCCTGCTGCGATTTCTGGGCGCCTGGTGCTCCTGGTCGAATTTTCGAAGTTTTGGAATCGCTGCGCGGAATTTTTTGGCTTGTGGGTAAGGGGGCAGAGCGGCACATGGGGTTCTGTGTGTGTGTGAGTGATTTCTCACACGCATTCTGTAGGCGACAAATAGAAAGAAATAAAATCTCCAAGCGGGCAGCGATTTTTAATTATGATTTTATTTTATTTGGTTTAACGCCCCGCCCCGACATTTTCGGGCTACGATGGAAAATTGCCATTATGTTTTTTTTTCCTTAATATTTTATGAAATGAAAGAATTCTAATTTCTGAAAATTCTTTGGAATAGAAAAAGAAGGGGACGGTAAATAAAAAGTTACAGATTATGTTAAATATTTGTTTATTTTAAACGTTTATTCATTTTTACAAATACGTCAGCTCGCTCCGGTTTGGGCCGCGGCTGAAATTTTACCCCGAAACCAGGACCCGAACCGGGGATCTTATGGTTCGGATCTGAGCTAAAATCCGGAGCGGAATTTGGGTGTGACAGCTACAGATTTTATCGTAGATCCAGAAGTAAATTAAAACTTACCTTTTTGTCTATTCATTCTGTAGGAGAAATTCAAAGGGAATAATATTTAAGAAAACTCTTCTGATAAAATTTATCATTTTATTAATTACATATATGCAATATTGCAAACATGTTTTTTTCTTTGTTTTTTCTTGTTTCTCCAAAATAATATTTACATCAATGTGACATTTATATCCATCTTAAGCCGCGATCCCAATGTATCCGCACCGTTCCGATCCGTCCGATCCGCACCGCTCCGTTGAGAAGCCTGGTTCCAATGCTTCCGAAATTTGACAATTTTGTTAGTATCAAAATGGAAAGAAATAAGCTGTTGAAATATTTTAAATTGTTTTGTGAGCTATACAAGATATAACAAGAATATAAAAAACTAAAACGGCAAAGAATCATGAAGTTAGTATTCATATAATTTTTATTTTTTTTGCCATACAATTCTGGATGTCTTCGGATATACTCGATAAATTCTTCTAAATTCATTTTTTTTTTACCTAACCGTCCTGCGTCCACTCGGAGCAGTACAAATCATTAAATTGTCTCAATAAAATTTTTTGTGAGGTTATGCGTTCCGTAGCAATCCGAAAAAGTTGAAAGTTAACCAACTCTTCCGTACCGATCCGATCCGTACGTGCCATTGGGACCACCTTTCCGAGCGGCCATATATTTCCTAAGCAACCATCGAATTTTAACTATGACAGCTGGTCGGATCGGAACGGTGCGGATACATTGGGATCGGGGCTTTATTCAGTAATCATTAAGCATTTTCATCAGTTTCCATTTAAAAATAAATGTATATATGTACGACGTATATAAAATGGCATCCACTGTTATCAATCACCATTTATTTGTTTGACAGGCAAAATATACGTTTAAAACATTTTTTTACTCTTGTATTTCTTCTTTCATTTTTTTTTTGTGTAGTAATAATTAATCTATTGAGTTTCCATCATAAAATTGATTCGTTTTTTTACTATTTTATTCGTTAGCTCCTCAACTTTTTATCTCTCTCCTTTAATTCTCAATTTTTTTCTTTCAAATTAATATTTTATTTATCTACGAAGCGTTATCAATTAGGTTCACTCAGTTGCAATCGGTAGTACGCTTTGCTTATAAAATTGTTTTTTTTTTCTTAAAAAAGCATGAAAATAGCCGTGGAGCATCATTACGTATACACATGTTCATCTTTTACTTTTTTTTTTAATTTTAATTTACGTTCTTTACGATTTAATATCAATTCTATATAAACTATCTAAGCAAAAGCGATTTTCTGTAATGCGCGCTGTCTCTGTGTAAAATACGAATTTTTCACTGCAAAAAGGTCGAACAGGGTAACTAATTTTTTATTTAAAAAAATCGGTTTTCATTTTGTCGCTTAACGACTTAGCGGCCGGAGAGATTTCTGGCTATAAAAGGAAATCTTTTAATTAACTTCTTATCGCGATATATTTCGCTATAAACAAATAAATGAAAAGAAATGTATTTAAATATTTGAAGGAATTTTAAAATGAACCAGAATTTATTACCAAACTGTTTGCCCTCGTAAGTATTTGATTTTAAATTTTTAATGTAATTAGTAATTAGGGTTTTAGACAAATCTAGTCAAACACTTACTGGTAAAATCACATTTAACATTTTTTTCGAGTAAAATTTTTTTTCATAAACGTTCACGCGCTCGGTCGTGAAAAAGTGTCTTCTTTTTCTGTCTTAACGATCTTTCTTTGAAATAGTAACGCAACGAAAAATATTTTTGAAATTAATTATAAATTAAGTAAATTTCAAGTGGTCGTAGACCCTGGCTCAAAATATTATTTTAGAAAGTTGAACCTTATTTATTTGTATTTTAAATTGTAAGCCCTGTAGTTCAAGTTTGTGGAACAATAGAAATATTTTCTTGGCCTGCGAAAAATTGCAGCATTTACATCTTACCATGTCCTAAATATGTAGTCGAATAATTTAATTATGCGGACTATGCCTTTATAATTATTAATCTATGTAAATATAAATAAAATCAAGTTTGAAACTTACCAGCAATATCCTCCAATTCACTCATCAAATCGTTGTCAAACAGTGGGGGAAGTCTCTTTGAAAACAAATCCTTCAAAGCCGTGGCCACAGCATTCACAGGACTGCATAAATTCGGTAAGTGAGGACATTGCTGACTCTAAGCTCTTCGTCTTTTTCTCCTGTTCGCGCTCCTTATCCTGGAGCTTCCTAAGTTTCGCCTGCTCCTCCTTAGCCCGTCTCTTTTCTAACCTTTCTTCTTCCTTCCAAATCTTTTGCTTTTCACGTTTCAAATCCAGGAGCTTACCGCGATCGTTTTCGCCAGCGTTCTTGGATACGACCCCATACTACAGAATTATATTTTGAAATAATTAATTAAATAAATTACAATAGGAGAGTTGTTATCGCGAGGTGATGAGACATCTATGCTGGATTCTTCTTCCTGGACTTCAGTGTGCATCGATTTAGCTAAGTGCGTTAAATTTTTTTGTAGATACTCTTACCTTTTTCCATGGCTTTTAATTTTTGGTAGTGCAAGGGGATTTCTGGAGGACTTACAAACTTAAATATATGTATGAATTTTATGTACATACCATATAAATAAATATATACATCGTTATGTATACATATATATTTCTTCTTGTTGTTTCCTTCGTACTTCCTGCTACTATTACTTCTCGGTCCACCAAAAATGAGGTGGATGCGGCGGACACGGTTACAAAAAAATCTGCTTCCTAGAAAATAAAAGAAATTTATTAAAAAATATGTATATAATTAAAAACAAAAACCTTTTTATACCCACGATTTTCCTTTCATTTTTCATGAATGCACATCTAGGAATTTTAATTCTCTTGATTTATTGAAATACCAAAAATTACGTTTTTTAATATTACTATTTCTTTCTTTAGTTGATTTACGCCTTCTTCGTGTTCATCGTCGTCTGAAACTTCTTCGTTAAATGGGTAAAAGTAGAACGTGGTAGAACTCTAAAAGGCAGAAAATTAGAAACGTTCCTTTGTTTTTTAAAACTATTGGTAAATCTTATAAATCTTAGAAATTTTATTGTATTATTCCATTTCATTTATATTTCTTTTTTATTTTATTCATTTATCTTTACTCTTTTTACCAAGTAAATATACAGAGTTTTTTCGACACGCAACATGGCGAGTGCATTTTAACTTTTAATTTCATTTTTTAATTACATTCACTCCTTCTGCAGCAATCTCCGTATACTGCAGGTCTTAAATAAATCACTTTATATATTTTAATTATAACATAAATAAAACAGCAGCGAATTTGGAAGTAAAAACCTCCCAGTCCCACGCCGGCCGTTCGCGACAAACGAATGAATGTTAAACGAGTTTACAAAATGGCCGAATTTACAAGGGGGACAAAGCTTTAATTGATGGGCACTTCTTTTCTATCAATTCTGCCCCTTTTCAGCTAATTGAGAACGAGATTTAGGTTTGAAACTAGGCTGGATTTTGCACCGGGAACAGGGTCGACTTTCTATATATTTACGAGATTTCCCCGTTCCAAGACTGTAAGCTTTTCACGGACGGATCGTGGCCAGAATTGGAAGTAAAGTGTCCATCAATTGAGCCGCTTAATTTGAAAGTGGGTTAAGATAGATTTACATTCTTTTAAGGTTAAATCGACCTTATGACTTGGACCACTTTCAAAATTAGCGGCTCAATTATATCTTTATTAATCTCCAGATTGTTATTGGTAAAAAACAAATTTATTTTTCCTCCTTTCTATGAAATAAAATCATATCCTCAAGGAGTAAATTAAAACTTACCTTTTTGTCTTAAAAAGGCGATCAAGTGATGAAGCTAATTTCAGCTCCCAAAGTCCTGATCCGGGCGATTTCGTTCTGTGGAGAGAAATAGAGAAAAAGAATAAATTAGAAAAGTTTTCTTGCTGTGTCATGGAAAACAAAAGAAAATGCTATCAAAAGTGAAATTGTGCCAAAATTTTGTTATCTGTACCCTGACTGCATTTTTTTTATTTATTAAATAGATTGCAAAAAATATTTCTTACAAAAGAAAAGTAAAATAAATATGTAATCGGATACAGTTTTTTTTTCTTCTTTTTTCTTCACAAATCCAACTAAGTTTTATGTTTTTTTTAGTTGTTTTTTTTGTTGCATTGTTCTTCATTTCGCTTCCATTTATTTCTATTACAATCGAAATTGAATTAATTAAAGCCATTATTACCAGAAAGCGCATACATATTTATCTTTATTTTTAATATATTTCTTAGGTTTAATGATCTCCCTTAAATATAAATTATTACGAGTAAGAAATTGGCATTTTTATCTGGTTTAATTTTTTATTTTTTTAAAATAATATCCCCCGATATATTTTCAATTTTCATTGTCGTTTATTTTATTAATTAATTATTAATGATAGATTGTTTACTGGTTTTCTTTCTTTAAACAAAAACCAATAAAAGTAAGTTAAATTTGAAAAAATATTCATTATATTTTTCTGTATTTGTGTGTTTTGGTTTTTATTAAATTGCGTTTATATATATTTTTTTAAATTTTATAAAATAGTTTAAATATATGTATGAATTTTATGTACATACCATATAAATATATATACATCGTTATGTATATATACATATATTTTTTCTTGTTGTTTCCTTCGTACCTCCTGCTTCTATTAACTTCTTGATCCACCAAAAATGAGGTGGACGCGCACACGGTTCCAAGCAAATCTGCTTCCTAGAAAACAAAACAAATTTATTAAAAAATATATAATTAAATACAAAAACCTTTTTATACCTACGATCTTCCTTTCATTTTTCATGGATGCACATCTAGGAATTTAAATTCTCTCGATTTATTGAATTACTAAAAATAGCTTCTTTTCATTTTACTATTTTTTTATTTTAATTGCTTTTCGCCTTCTTCATGGTCATCGTCGCCTTAAACTTCACCGTTGAATGGGTAAAAGTAGAACTCTAGAAAGAAGAAAATCAGAAACGTTGGTTTGTTTTTTTAAAATGATTGGAAATTCTTACAAATGTTAGAAGTTTTATTGTATTTTTCCATTTCATTTAGTTCTATTTTATCCTACTCTTTTTACCAAGTAAATACAGAGTTTTTTAGACGCGCACATGGCGAATGCATTTTAACTTTTAATTTCATTTCTTAATTAAATTTACTCCTTCTGCAGCAATCTCCGTGTGCTGCAGGTCTTCACTTTATATTTTTTAATTATAATAGAAATAGACACAAATAAAACAAGCGAATTTAGAAGTAAAACCGAACCTCAATCCCACGCCGGCGGCCCGCGACAAACGAATGAGTTTACAAAATGGCCGAATTTAAAAGGCGGACAAAGCTTTAATTGATGGGCACTTTTTTTCTATGAATTCTGGCCCCCTTTCAGTCAATTTTAGAACTATATTTATGTGTGAGCTTTACGTTGTCTATTATTTGCGATATTTCCTCGCTACGAACAAAATAAGCCTGGCCTCACACCTAAATCTTGTCCTCAATTAGCTGAAAATTAAAAGCAACTTGTAACTTGAAACCCAAACGAAAAACAAGAAAAATACGAATGACAGAAGAGAAGTAAACGTGATGACAATAAACAAAAACTAGAAATGTCAACACTACGCGGCGGCTTTGGTCTCGATCGGGATTTTTTTCAGTGAAAGTATAAGTGTTATAACTAGTCGAATAAAGTTGACTTGACTTGACTTGACATTACAGGACGTTAATTTTACGTCAATTCACGAACTGTCACTGCTTCAGAGCGAAAGAGAGGGAACAAAATTCCAATCGTAGGCTTCTATGAGAAATCGGGTACGTGAGCGGTCCATTGTATTATACGTCAGTGGTTGAGACATTTCTCATAAACGTTTTAAAAGTTATTTAAATTATTGGAATTGCAAAAAAGTTGTTTCTCTCTAGGCTTTCATGTAAACGTGAATGGGATTTTTTTTTTTAAAAAATTGTTTCTAACGTCAAAACTTACTGACGGTTCAAATTGTTTTTGGGGTGTATGTGAAAGCTACCGCTAGTAGAAAAGTAGAAAACAAATTGGGGCCCCAAAATGATGACTCAATATATGGAGGAGCTCGAACAGGTAATTGCATTTTGCTTAGAAACCCAGCAACCCTCCACTGGAGCATTTTTAATTCAGGAGCCGTTCAACGTAGCGGAGTTCATAGAGCGCCTCACCTGGAGGGCCAACAATGAAGTGGACTCCGACGAATTCCACCCGGAAGTCTTGCATGAAACCTTTGTGCAGACGATAAAAGATCTCAAAATACTGCAAGAGAAGCAGCAGCGGAAATGTGAGCGCTTGGAAGAGGCACTGAAGGAGGAGCAGAACCTTCATGCGAAAAACATCACTAAGCTGCAAGAGCGGCACCAGGTAAGTTTTTAGAAAGTTCTTTTCAATTTTCCTAGACATGATTGCAGCAGTTTAAAATCCTTCGATAAGTCTATAAGGTTCTATTTTCTTAAGCGTCCTTTTTGGAAGTGTCCAGAGCACTCTAATCTCTAGAGTCATACTGATTTCTCTTCCACATAAGATGTTTTTTTTATTTTGCAAATGATCCTCTAGCTTGTTCTATTCAGCTCTTAATTTTTGGTAGAAGGTTTAAGAAATTCACTACAGACACACTTGGAGCAACAGCTTTTTGGGCTTTCGTATTCTTCCCGAATATTTCTATCGTATTTAAAAGTAAATAGTCTTCGACATCTTTCATCAATTCCACTTAGTAGATGAGTAGATTATTTTATTTACATATCGGTTGAGGTCTTTATATCAAATGAATTCTTGTACCAAACATATAAATAAAATAAATTAATAATTTCCAGGTCTCTGTTGACTGGTTCCATCAACTAGATGAGAAAATTAATTCCGTCGCAGGCAAAATAATTCATTTAGGCGAGCAGCTGGAAAACGTAAACACTCCAAGAAGTCGAACCGTCGAAGCGCAGAGACTTCTTAACTACATGTCTGAATTTCTGGTTACTGGACCAATTGTAAACGACATTTTCAACGATAAGGCAAAACTCTATGAAGCTGCTGATATCATCCAGAAACTTTACACAATTTCTCAAGATCTTCCTGCTGAGAAATTTGGAGAAGCGAAACGTAAAATCGAGAGAAAGTATGATGAAATTGAAAGGGGACTAATAGAAGAATTTGCAACGGCTCAAAAATCAGAAGATATTGAAAAAATGAAGGAAATCGCAAGAATACTTTCACAATTTAAGGGGTACACTCAGTGCATCGACGCTTATATTGAACAAAGTCAAATGGTATTATATTTAGCTCGTTTTGTTTTTTTATTTATTTGTTCCTAACATTAAATATTTTAGACACCTTACGGTGGGAAAGATATCTTCATTGGTATCATTCCTATGTGCAGGCACCATTACGAAATTATCAAAAAGGTCTTCTCAAGTCCTGATCAAGTTATGGCCAAGTTTATTTTAAACATTTATCAGCTGAAACTAAACCAGTATGCTCAAATGAAATTGGACGACAAGAAGGATGAAGACAAGTATTTGAGAACCCTCTACGACATGTACTCAAGGTTTGCTTATCCTCTTATATTTCGACCTTTTCTAACAAACCATACATTTGGTTAACAGAACAATAAAATTATCAACAGAGCTGCAAGAGTTTATGGTCGGCACAGATGAAGATTTTCTATCTAAACTAACAAAAAATATTTACTCGAAAGATATTGTAACATATATTGAAACCGAAGTTCGCTGTTTAAACAATAAATGCAGTCTAGAATTGAAGCGATATTATGAAGGTAAAAAACACCAGAAGAAGCAAACAGAACGCTTTCAAGAACTGAGAAGGGATGTTCAGGCTCTTATTGGAACACGGGCAAACATCAATATTGCGCAAATCGACGACTATGGTGGTGAAACCTTCCTTTCCGAAGAGTTGGCTATCAATTTGCTACAAGAAGCAAAAGCCTCATTTAAAAGATGTCGACTACTTTCCAAAGACGATGACCTACCAACAAACATCATAAAGCTGGCTGACATTCTTCTGCGGTATTTAATGCATGAGCATGTTGATTACGCAATCGATCTTGGACTTCAAGCTATTCCTATTGCTGAAAGCAAAATATCTCCACAAATTTATTTTTTTGATGTTGTTCAAAAGTGTAATACTATTGTTCACTTACTTGAGAAACTTTATACAGCTACAATAATTCCTTGCGTTATGTAAGACTTCTTTTCTTAAAACAGAACAGAACTAATTAAACCTTTTTAATCTAGGAACACTCCAAAATATGCAGAATGCATGCAGAAAAAGAGATATATGTTGGAACATATTGAAAACAAATTGGATACAGGTCTTGACCGCTCCATAAACACAATTATTGGATGGGTTAAAATTTATTTGCAAACGGAACAGAAAAAAACTGACTTCAAGCCAGAAACCGATGCAGATACAGTGGCATCAGCGGTATGCTATTATAATATTTTATTCGGCAATTGTTATCTAATTTTGCATTTTTTTTAAGGCATGCCTTCACGTAGTTCAAACTCTTCAGCCAGTTATAAATCAAATAAAAAAATGTGTTGATGGAGAAAACCTTCAAGTGGTTATGACTGAGTTTGGGGTAAGACTGCACAGAGTTATATTTGATCATCTACAAACGTTGCAATTCAATACTTCTGGCGCCATGTGTGCTATCTGTGATGTTAACGAGTACAGGAAATGCATTAGAGCTCTAAATAGTCCACTCGTCACTCAACTTTTTGATATTCTTCATGCTCTCTGCAATTTACTTCTTGTAAAGCCTGAAAATCTACAGGAGGTTTGCACGGGAGATACTTTGGTAAGGCGTAATGTACCATATTATATTTTTCCCCTGTTGTGTAAATTATATGGTTTTTATTACAGAATTATCTGGATAAATCAGTCGTTCTTAATTTCATTCAACTTCGTGGTGATTATAAATATATTAAAATATCTAATTCTCTCAAAGGAATAACAGAACAGAGAATATAAAATTATTTCACCTTTTAATCGAATGTAAGTAATATATATTTGTTGAGCAGTTCAATACTTTTATTATATTTTTTATGATTGAAACAAAATCTATTAGAAAAATATCTAGCGCAAAATAAATAAATAAATAAACAGAGATTTAATTGAAACAGCAGGGCGTTTTCCGCCGAAGCTCGGCTCGATTTACCTTGCACTAGAAATATAAACGATTTTTCTATTATGGCTGAATTACATAAAAAACCTTATATTTCTAAAAAAAATTGTAGTACTGTATTATCTGGGCAGTATTTTCGTTTGCAATTGCATGACCTCCAAGTCTTGGTTAAATTTAGACAATATCAAAAACTTTATATCGGCAACAAAACATATGTAGATTTTATTTCGAAAATAAACTCTTTCTACGGCGCCTTACATGCCTTTTATGGCTCTCAATCCAATTTAGATACTTTGCAACATCTGTAAACAGAGCATAATGTCGAGGATTACACACGGCTTTGCCAGATTGTGCCACAGCTAAAGAAACAATTCCTCTTATATAATAAGAACCATTCAAATTGAAAAACATCCCTCCACCACTATCACCATTACAAACACTCGTCCCATTACGGTATCCAGCACAAAAGTTCGAATTCGTCAGTAAACCACCAAAGAAATCGGGATTGCTTTGCAAACACTCTGTAACATCAACAACAGGCATTGTCCCTTGTTTTAATATATCCGAAAGTTGGTCAACTTCGTCCAAACCCCAGCCGATGATCGTTCCACCGTGTCCAACAACGGAATTCAGAGAGACACTATTGCTGGGCCACAAGCATACTGGCTGAATGTACGAGCTAAAGGTAACACGATGTGCAAGTTTTAAAATACATATGTCGTTTTTCAGACTAGTAAAATCGAAATTTTCGTGTAGAATCGCATCATAAACAGGATACTCCTGGGCGTGGGAGTTTGCAACTGCCCTGTTGTGCAGCCCCAGTCTTACAGTAATTCTGTCTGGTGTTACAGCATGTCCACCTTCAGTAATACAATGACCTGCTGTTATTACTAGCTCCGAAGAAATTAGGGTTCCACCACAAATGTATCGACTGCTATCTGAACTCTTCCGAAGATAAAGAGCCGCATGCCAAGGCCATTCTCCCTCTTGGGTAGGATACCCGTGCGTAACAAGACCTTGATGATGGATTTTACGCTTTCCGCAAGTAGGTGCCTGTGCCTGAATTTCATCAGGGGAAAATTTATTGTCCAAATCTGGAGACGGATCAGTTGTTACCTAAGATATTTCATTTTTAATTTAATTTACTCAATGCTGAAAAACAACAAACCTGAGATTGTCCTTTGCAGATATCGATCCCGTTAAGATGTAGGGATGTAGGCGTCGGGAATCCAGAATTTGGATTGCCCTTTGCAGAAATATGAATGTTTTTAACTTGACCACTGGGGTATGGATAAGTTATTTTATATCCTCCATTAATAGCCGATAATTGCCCGCCCCCGTCTCCCTAAAAATGAAATTATTCTGAGATGGTTGTAATAATTATTATTTTCCTTGTTTCAAACATCAGCCTCCGCAATTAACTGCTCAATTCAGCTCATCAAGAGAAATTACTGGTTGGGTTATCGGATACAACAACTGAATTTTTGGAAAACAGCTTTAAAAAAAACGCCAATAAGCGTTTTCACTTATAATAAATACAATATTAATCACAAACGGCTAGTTCAAATGTATGAAAGCGATGGCAGTATACAAAAAAATACCACAAATTTCGATAATAGCCTATTTTTTAAAGTCGAAGAAATAATATAAAATTATATAAAATATCGCTGTTTTTTTCTCTTCATTACGTCAACTTTGTAAAAATTAATATCTAAAGTTTTTACCAAGGTATGAAGATCGAATATTTCCATAATAATTTATTGATAAGACCGTTTCTATAAAATTTAAACTTTTCTACCAATTTCACTTAGGATCTAAGACTTTTCGTTGGTAGCGATCATAGAGTACAATAAATAACCGTTTTTTTATATGTTGAAACTTTGATCGTTATCAGATTTAACCCTGAAGTATGTTCCTTGGATGTTGAATAAAGTAAAGCAGTGCACTGATATTCTGATTTACGATGTCCTACTTTTGTTCTTAAAAAAAATTGAAAAACAAGCTCTACATTTGTTCCCGTATTTTTATTAGAGCGGAAACCTTTAAGGGAGTAATTACGATAATTTTTTGACGATCAGCACGTTGGGCCGATTTTGTTTTAAGTTTTAGCTCGAATGTAAAATTTCTACCACACTTACCACTTAATATGAATTAATGAAATACTAAGTAAAATCGAGGAACAACAATTCTTGCAAAAATTAAATTTAATAAAAGTTTTTCTTCATCTTTTGAGATTATCGGGGTTAGGGTTAAACGTTGTAGATATTTTATAAAAATATCGAGCTCACTTATGAATTGCGATTCAATTTTCAATACCGTAATTAGATAACCGCGCGCAGATTACATAAATTAAAACTCAATACGTAAGAAATATTAATCCATTCTTCAAAACATTCTTGTATCAAATTAATTCCATGTAAAAGCTCAAAAATTTATTCCAAGCCATATTTAATAACTTAACCACCTTTTACTAATAAGAAGATCTCTATAAAAAATCGTCTGCGTCTTGGGTCAAAATGGTTGAAACCAGTATACTTTTAATAAATAACAGATCTATCTATAAATAACCGCCTTCCAGGTATACAGGAAGAACGTCATATATTGTTTATTATAAACTCTAAGCCATCATCAAAGCTAATTTGGAAAATTTAAACTTTAAACTATGCCGTCATCGTTCCGTTTGTTGACTTTAATTGATTACAATTCAGAAATAAGTTTATAACTTATCATTTTTCGTTTTAATCATCTGTGTGCACTATATCTAATAAATAACCTTACTATATCTAAGCAATAACCTTGGATCACTTATACTTTTAATAATTTGACTGTTTTTATTTACGCATGGTTAAGAGATGTATATCACAATTTTGTCTGCCTCGACACCTTTTTTAATTGTTTTTAATTCAAATCAAGTTTGCGCGACGCATTTTTTTTTTCAAAATGGCTTCTGAACCTATTTATTTTGTATCTCTTTCGATCTTTCGCTTATTACAAAAAAAGATATTCTCGCGATCCACTAGAATATGAGTCGTATTATTTTTTAAATGTAACAATTTTTATATCTCACCAAACTTAATTTTGCTGAATTGTCCAAAGTTAAAACCAGCTCCACATGAGGAAGATTTGGCCACCTTTCTAGCGATATAACTCCATTCCAAGTATTCCTTTTTCCTGGTGGGCCACCCACAGGCTTTTGAATAACTATCGCTTGAGAAGGGCAGGGACTAACATTCTGGAATGAGCCCCCTTTTTGTGCGCAACAAATAGTAGCACATAAAAACAATATAACTCCGCACAAGCTTTGCTCCATGACTGAAGCAGAACGATCAAACTACTGGAGAAGAGACTTCCGCCGCGTTTAAAGAAGCTTGGAATTTTACTCAAAGTAATCGCATTAAATGCAAAAAACCACAACTCGTCTTGCGAGATCTGTTCGGGGGTTTTTGGAGGTTCTCTGGCTGCTAATCTGCGACTGTGACGGAGGCAATCCGATGGAGAAAAAACCAGGTTCTTTAACAGCTTCACCTGTGTTTCTCCGTGGATCAACTTGAATGACCACTTCTTGGGATGACACTCGAGGATTTAAACACTGGTATTATTTAATTTAGTACACTTTCTTGCATAACTCCCAAATGCACTTTAATCGAGGAAAAAAAACTAATTAATCATTCATTTATCATTTTCATTGTCATGTGCTGTAGTAAGGCGAAAGGTTATTAACGAATGATTAGAAACAACGTCAATGTAAACTAATTGTTCGGAAGTGATTTTTTTCTAAATATGTAGTTATTTACTAAAGGCATTCCGAGCAATCATTTTCAGGGTTGTGATTATGATATAACGTATGTATGTACTATAAATATTAATTTAGTAAACCTTATCAAAACTAAACGAATTATCTTTATTTAAAGATCAGTTCAATCAAGGACAAGGACAGATATTTTTCAAAATGAAGATCAAATGTAAAAAGCAACATTACCTACTCAAATACCTGACTGCAACCAAACCATTAATTTCCTACTCTCGTTATGGTAGTTTATAATATGCTCCCAAAATAAGACTAAGAATTTTTTTAAAGGAAATAAAATTATTTTAAGAATTTAAAAGTTTAACTCGGTTCACACGATTTAAATTTATCAAGTACTATAATTAATTATTATTAATAAGTACTATAGATATATTTTACAACTTCATATACATTTGAAGTAAAGAAAGACTTGAGCCAACTTTAAAAAGAATTGTATCGCAAGTTTACCTATATATGTAAAATATGTCTAATTTTATAGTTCGTGGTTCCAAAATTGGTTAATTATTCTTAAAGACAGTTTTACCTAATGATATTAATGTTTTCTCCAACACAAAAAAAGAATAATCATAATTGTCAACATTTTTTGGAAGTTAAGTGAGCCTCCTAAAATCGCATTGGGCATGAGTGAAGTGAAATTAGTGCATATATGTATTTCTTAAAAAATATGCGCGAAATTGACAATTCCGTCCTCTATTCCAAAGCCAAATAATGTAACCATATTATTGTTTGATTCATATTTTTATAACTCCAAGGGATATTAATGCATTACACATTCATTAATTGCAAAATTAAAAATAAAAATTATAATTGTGTTAAGAAATTTTTTTTCTTTTCGTTTTTCCATATACTAAAACGCAATATCATACCATCTATGTATTAATTTATTTTATTAAGTATTTACAAATAAACAAATAAACCTAGCAGGTAATGTTTAAGTAAGGAAAGCGTTTCATCCAGTTTTCACAAGAAGGAGTACTGAACATTTTCATGCTCAAAATTCCGTCAGTGTCTTCTGCGCTGTCTGCGTTGATTAATCGCACAGTGTATTCCGTGTTAAATTTTAAATTATTAAAATCAATCTGATTTCGCTGCATTTAAAATGTTTTATTAAATTGTCTGTTTTTTCATAAATTTCCTTATATATTTATTTCAACCAACCTTTAGTTTTACAACGCCATACTCTTTAGTGTCGCAATCTGATGTTCCTGTACATAATTCCAGTAAGCTGAAAATGCGATAAATTCATCTGTTTTAATAATAAAATTAATTACACAATTTTATAATATTAATTATGTAATTCCTTCTAATTGGAAATGGTTAAAATTTTAACAATTTGAAGTTATTTCTCGAGACAAAGTATTAAAAAGACATAAGATATTACAAATTATTAAAATTATAATAAGGTTGCAAAACTTATACAACTCGATTTACATACCTTCCTCTGTAGAATTCGCTCCATAGAACTCTGACTAGCATGCCGAACTTGCGACTCGCAATAAATTTTATTATAATATCCGATTGTCTTGGTCGTGAGAAGTTTTTCAGACCGAGTTTATTGGATGTACCATACTCGGTTGCATTGATTAAAGCGACGAGAAGACCGTCTTGGGAGGAGGAAAAATTAGCCGATAATGTAGTATTAAGCATCAACGATTCCTTAGAGGACTTCAGACGTCGTTTACCAATCACTGAAATGGCCTGAACTTGAATATAGTACAGCGAGTTAGTCGCAAGGTTCCAAAAATCGTAGTGTCTTATCGGCTGAAATTAATAAATGCGATTTAATTGACGATCGCATTCAATGACAAAGCAATTAGAAGTTGTACCTCCTTGACGTAGGCATCATTCAAGAGCAGGGAGTCATTGCCCGCCTTGAGGTACAAGGCCCAGCTAATTCTGTACTTTTCAATTGGCAAATCAGATTTCGGAGGTGACCAGGCAGCTCTTACGTGTAAAGTGTTATTAGGCATCATTTCAATTGGAGTTACTGTGAAATTTCTTGGAGCCTTTGGCGGTTTTGGTCCTGAAATTTTATTTTCTAAAATTCTAGTGAGTTGTTTGCAACAAAACTCTCTTCCTAAATTACTTACCGTCAGAAAGTCTGAACTCGGAGGAGACATTCGAATATCCGCGATAGCCGAATTCGTTAACTGCAGCTATCCGAAATTGATACCACCTTCCCGTCTTAAGTTTCAAATTCGCTAAAATCCTGTTTAAATAAAAATTAATAAAGTTTATATTTAAGGAAAAGGTTAAAAAGTTCGATTTTTTTTATATGGATAGCAATAAATATTATCAAAGAATATACTATAATATGAAAATATTGATACAAAATTCACAGTATTTTCGAATTATATTGCTTCACGGTAAATCAATCATACTTACGTTTTCGTTTGGGTAGCATGACTCTTCATTTCTGCAATTTTATAAAAATCGTACCATTGCCAATCTCCCAATTTATGGTGTGAAAATATGCTTCCTACATGGGATCTCGCCTCTACCACAAAAAGGATAGGATGTTTTGTAATATGGTTTAGTGGCATTTGCCAGGATATAGCGCACATTCGTCCTTTCTTCTTTCTTTCTGATATTGTTAAGTTGCCGGGAATTGGTGGAACATTGTCGATATCCACGAGTCCAACAGGCTCCTGACATGACCAACCGCATGATTGTTTGCAGCACTTTTTTATTCCTGGACATTGATAATCAAAAGATCTACAGTCCTGGAAACATGCTTCCTCAAAAAATGAAGATGTGCTGTGCGGACATCCTCCTGGTTTCGTTAGATTTGCTATGTCGTGCAGGCAACTTTGGACAGAACACTAAACAAAGAAATGCTTTGTTAAATTTTTTTTTATTAAAATCCACACTGCATTTTCTAAATTTATCTGTTTTACTTTATCTATCGTCTTCTTGTAGCAAATCAGTTCACACCGCCTATGAAGGAGATTTTCGTCAATTTCAAATGGTTTAATTGTGTCTGGAGACCTGGACTCCACAGCAGTCTCACCAAAAAGCGTTAGTACGAATGGGTACAAAAATACCAATCTTTCTGCAGACATCTGAAAGTGTATAATTGGTAGGAAATTTGTATATTACATTACATGTATGTACGAGTATATGATTCAAGAAAATTTATAACAATTTCAGCAATCAATATAAACATGGTATTGTAGGAAATATTTTTAATATAGAATTAGTTATATGTATTTAAAAAATGAATTTGTATCGTATGAAATTAATTTTTATTTTGGGCAGTTGTTAATTTAAGGGATTAGAAAAAAATAGGGTAAGAATTAAAATGTTGGTAATGTTGTCTTTAGGTAGCCCGAATTTAAAGAAGATGATGAATTCAAAATTTGAGCATTTGCTACCTGATTGTCCAACATTTAGAAAAGCAAAGCCATCTTAAATCAATAGTTCATTCAAATTTCCGAAATGATCTTTCAAAATATATGACATATTAGGAAGACTTATTGATGATTTATTTTTATTAAAATTATTATTGACTTTTAAAATTATTTTGTATATACAAAAATATGCCTAGTCATGCTGTATCGGAAATTTCATTCAGAAAATATCAGGAGTTCCTCAAGTGTAAGAAAGATATAAAAAAATATTCTATTGGTATTCAGGTAAAAGCAAATGAAATTGACCACGAACTTGAAGAATTATGCAAGAACGAAAATATTTTACAAAAATATTGCAAATGTAGAATTCAGAAAAAGAAGAAAAAATACAAGACCCTATTTATTTCCGCGAAAAAGGCCGAATGTGATAATAATGAAATTAGTCCACATTGGGACACGGATGCGGTAAAAAATTATCGCCGGAATAAAAAATGATATTTATAATTGTACATTTTTCACAAATATAACTATGTATATAAAGTTGAAATTCGAGGTGTATTCATTTTTTCTAACATAAGAGAATACCGACTTCAAATGAAATAAAAGTTACTGATATAGAAAATCATACAAAAATAATTCTGTAGGTATTGATTTAATGTAAAAACTTATGGAACGTCTAAAATTAAGTTCGACAAAAGAGGATACGATGTTTTCACAATTTTTGTCAGAAAATTTATTTAATGACAATAATAAAAATGGAATCTTTGTAGAATGAATTGAAAAATAACGATCACCTGGATTTTATCACCAAGGCAATAAATTACTCTTTTACTAAATTATTATTTTGATGTATTAATAACAATTAAACTCCAAAATTCGCTTAGTGATGAACTGTATTTAATTTTTATTTTGCTAGGAAAACGTTCTACAACAAATGTTAAGAGGGATGGGTTTTACAATTGCCACTGCGATAAACTTAATATACTTATCTTCAGTTTTCTAAACTCAGTCATTGAAAGTTATTATTTAACGAAAAGATATTAAAAAAAATATTTTTAACAAAATAAAATATTAACAAGAGCTTGGCTGTGTTTTTGTAAAATTTTCACATTTGATAAATTGTAACAAGGGTGCAAAATAGAAGAAAAAAAACAGCTTTTGGAATATTTTCTGCTCATCTCGACACGGACCAATCAAAAACCACTAAACAGACTTTTACAAAATTCTTCAGTAAAATCTGAAATACAATTTGCCATTCCTTATTGTCTCACGAGAATATAAACGCGCTAATTTTAAAAAATCGATGTAACAATTCATATGTCGGTTAAGTAAAAATGCCACGGTTTTATGAGACAAAGTGAACATAAATTACAATAATAATATTATTTATAAAAATTCCAACTCTTCATTATTGCAGTTGCGAGGAATAACTAGTTTATTATAAAATGGTTTAAAAGTTAAAACTACAATATTAAAAGGACCAAAAAGTAATTTGTAGAGTCAAAAAGCAGTTTTATATTAAAGCTATACAAGGAAGGAGTTAAATCACGCGAATATCGTTAAAATTCCGGAATTAAAGAAAACATGTAAGATATAGTATGCCTATGCTGCATAAGATTTGAAAAAGATTTCAATGAATCCGGTTGGTAGACTCACCAGAAAATGTGAAATAATTTCCATCGAGGCATTTAACGATCAAACTGTAAAGCACAAATATTTTTATTATTTTTATGCAGACACAGCACAGAAATTTAAAGATTATTTAGTTTTGCTATAAACAAACCGTCGCGTAAATATGCAATTGACTGAGAGGAAAAACAAAAAGAAATTAAAAAAACGGCCAAATGTGTAAAAATGATCGATCCGATCCGGCACTAATCGCACATCTACCAACTGAACTCAACCGATCTTTCACGCAGTCTTTTCGCGTTAATCTTCTGAGAAGAACTGAAATTGCCGTAAGAAGCTGCACGTCTTGTGGCCGATGTTAACTTCCATTCCAGATACTGATTAACTGCCGTCGCCTATGCTACTATGCAGTATGCTCCACTCTTAAGTACTAAGCTTCTGGCTTCTGCAGTTCAATTTGCTGATGTCTTTGTTTAATAAATGAAATCTTAGCACCTTTGTGCCGGTAAAAGCGTTAAAAAAGTATAAATAAAGTATTACTTTCCATAATTTTCAGTGGAAGCTCACCCGCGGCCGTCTCGGGTGACCGAAACCAAGGAGCACATGCTAACTTCGATCCGATTCAGAGTGCGGCGGCTGAGGATGAAATTTCTCATAAAATATACAAAAGCATTTCTGGCCCAGGTCGATTCCGCACTCTTTTCTTTTGATGCATGCAGCTTAAAAAGAAACTGGCTGGCTTGAGATTCACGAATTCAGATGACAAGCGCCCAAGTGCAATTGCACCGCGATCTTCTCGCACCAGACGCAGGTATGCTCTAAATTCGCATAGCTAGCCGCAGCCGCAGCCGCAGTGATTTATTTCATCTGCTGTCGGTCGAGTGCAGCCCAAGTGGAATTTTAGACCCAAAACTGGTTCATTCATTTGATGTGTTATTTAAAGATAATCCATCGTAAGCTTGGCGCGATACGCGCGAATATAGTAAAATTTTTGCGATGCGGGCCCCTGGGGGGAGTCATTGAATCAGCGCTAAGTAACGATTAATCGCCAACACTTAAAATTTGCATGCATAAGCATCGCGAGTGTACTGACACTGTGCAGTTAACCACTGGGTGGCAGATTAAACACTTTACTTTTATTTTATTATTTATTTTAATTGCAATTTTCAATTTATTTATTTTTGTGGCTCTTTTCTTTTCGCTGAGAAGAGCCATTCAAGTGCGGTAAGTTCTAGACGAAAGAATTTCTCACAATGACGAAGAATTTGGTTTAGCACCAGCATCAGTAGGATGCAGCTACATTTCGCATTTCACTGCACATTCCGCCAGCGGATTGAGGAACCTTTCTTTTATTTACTAAAAAACATTTTACGCATATAGCATATATATATATTTTTTTTAACCGATAGATTGTTTTACACAGTTCCCCCAAAGATCAGAACGGGGTGCGCGTGGAGAAAATTCACAGACGCATTGCATAGAAAGTTCAATTGCTTTAGCTGGTGGAGTATATTGCCCCTTATTTATGTACATATTTCGATCGATTTGCCAATCTAACGCCATGCAACCAGATCGCACTTTTATCAATCATACACGTTCAATAGAGAGATCAGTTACAAGCTGACAAAATTACGCCTGAGTGCAAAGTACTCACTCAGCACCTTTTTTTTTATATTCTCCTGCTTTGCTGCTTTGTTTGTGCGTGACTAAAATAAGGCTTACGATACACCTTGTAATATAATAGTACATGTCTCTACGCACGTAGGTAGCTAATCGAAAACAGAGGAGGAAATTGTATCACCCTAAAAGCTTCTTCAAAGGTGGATTTTGTCACCTCGCCACTGTTAACTAATGACTGTAAAAATTGCTTGATATCTGCAGATTTCTGGCTAATCCACATTGTTCATATGTTACACAAGCGAATCATCGGACCGAGGTTATACCGGTAGCATTAATAATTAAATTCACTCATTTTGTGGTGAATAAATTATCCTATTTTTATTTGTTTAACCACAACTTTTTGTATCTCGCGATAAATTTTAATTAGTTAATTACAATACCAAAAATCGAACGAGGTAAACAAACAGTAAATAAAAAAGTCTTAGAAAAACAACAAACCTATTCTTATTTATCAAAACTCGAGAATACTCGTATTAAGTAAAATTCCAAATTAACTAGTCAATCATAACCGGATAATTTACCAAATCATGCGTACAGCCCTATAAATCTATCAATTTTAATAACGTCAAGAGCATCACTAGCACAGAATATTACATCGGAAAGAATGTAGAAATTAAAAACCCTTTAAAATTATTTCAAAGCAAAAAGTGAACGCAATGAAATTAGGGTTTTTGTCTAGCAAATAAAACGAAACACACTTCTTCACAATTCGTCGCATTCATAAAGTTGAAGACTTGAGATTGGGGTCCATTTGTTTAGATTAAGCTCACTTTTACTTGTTCTATAAAGATAAAGTTAGAATCACAATTGCAAAATATTAGTTTGGTCGGTTCAGAACGGAAAGTTTTGAAAGTTTAATCGCGGAAATACTTAAGACTGATTTTAAAAATTGACTAGACTGGTTCTTTACATCGATAGATCGAATTGATCTCTAAGTATTATGAAAATGAAATCCCGAAAAATAACTATTAGCGGATTTTTCATAATAACAAATGTGAGCTGTAAACAGTAAAACAATTTTGCAATTTTAAAAGATGTAAGCTATTTTGTAATATGTATTAACAATTATACGATATACGCTCATAAAAAATTACTATTTCGTTTCTTATACATATCAGTATTAGATATTGCGTGCTATTAAAACAACAAAAAGAGTGACAATTTGATCACTTTAACTATAATTATGTATATACCACCAAATCTTAAAAGATGATTTTATTTTCCTAAAGCCAATTAAAAATTATGTGTTTGCTCAAGAAAACTTAAAGGTATAATAACTCTTTCATGGATGTGGGTCTTTACTCTTAAGGTATCTCAGCTCTGGCTCAACAGATGATGTAGATTGAAAATTATTCGTCATTCACGCAAAAGGCGTTGGTTGCGTTGCGTTACACTTTTGTTGAAAATAGTAAACCAGAGCAAACAGTTTGTTATTCTTATTTCACATCAAAGATAATTTTCGTCGAGCTCGATTTGAGCTGAGAAACTGACCTCAGAGTCTGATGTATCACCGAAGTTAATAAGACTCATTGGTCACAATTTATGGAACAGAGAGGTACTACACATATCAGTTAGATAACAAACCGTGTTACTTTATGAAAGCAGCTGAAGGATGGCCTGTAACGAGGTCTCCTTAATTCCAATTTCATGTTTATTGCAACTTCTGGGTAATATATCTTTCAAGTTGGCAGGTGCGCAGGCGGAGTACTGAGACTATTTTCACAGAGCCCACGTGATATTGACTTTAAAGGAATCTAATAATTTCTTTGGTCAATTGGCGATTCCCGTTAAATCACACGGAATTTGTTTATAAAAACAGTTGTCGGTTAATATGATCAAGTATTTATAAGGATTGAAAACTTGTTGGTACTCTTGATCGGCAGTAAAATACTTCAATTAATGTATCTACATCTTGTTTTTTTTCACAGGAATATCATAAATGCGAATGTTGTTTGATAATGTCTTTCATTCCAAATGATGCAGTCTCAGAGGAGTTATTTCAGTCTGGTTTTTATGCCTTAAACAGTTGTTTCCTTTTAAAATAAAATAAACGATGTTATACCAACAAAAACAGATATTAAATATTTCCATTCCGCAGGTAGGAATTTTGATTCTTATAAGTAGAAAAAATTGTTCTCCTTTCTGACCTCTTCCCCTCTTCCAGCATGAGTTTTATTTAAAATATCAAAGCTGAAATACCGGCCAAGTTCGAGTTTTCCTCGTGCATCTAAGGTTACGTACAGATTTTTTTAAAATTTGAATAGTAGCCTTTAATTATTATTTTCATTATAATTTTCTAGGTCCCTATATAGGAAAGCTGATTTACGAAACAACGGATCTAAAATTATACCTTCTTTATTCTAAACGTTACTCAAATCTGGCAAAAGTTGGTATGAAAGATATTTTGGGGTAAATTCTATGACATTGATAATCAGTTTACTCTAAAATTTTTAAGTATTTTAGCAGATTAAACTATAAATAGACAAAGTTAAGTTATCATCTAAAAATAGTTAACTAATTATAATCCTACATAAATTTCGATTTGCATACGTATGCGAAAGTACATCCTCGTCAAAAGGGTTCTCCATGTTACCTGCCAATTTATCAAATTTGCGCCCATAAATTAAGAAACACCTCCAGTCCCGCCTTATTTTTTAGGTCTCTTTTACTCGTTTTATTTGTCTCTCGATGTTAACAAACAGTTGCCTTGGGATGCTGAAATTAAGGTACTGCATTGAGCACCCAAACCTTTAAGGAGTAATAACAGCAAACGAAAAAAGGGCACACACGATAAAACTTAATGGAAATTTGCATATTAAAAGAAAAGTATACACCGGGAGAGAAAGTAATGGAAATAACTCAATGAGATGTTTATTTTTTGTTCACTAGCTAATTACGCAGGGATGCGTCACCGCCTCTTCTCCGGGGTCCGGGCATGGTAATTGAGGTACTTTTACAGAAATTGTGTTTAATTTATATATTATCACTATGCTTCGCAATTTAAATTGAGGTATGCACCTCGCATCCGAAATGCATGCATTTCTGCACATTCGATCCAGGGTCTGTAAAATTCAGAATTCCTATGTTTCTTTTGCTCACGGTAGAGACCTTGAAAAGTTCAAGATCCGAAAAATTCCTGGCGTGAGAATCAACACTGGCTCTAAAAAGTCGAAAGAATAGAATCTCCATAATTTAGGGGTCAATGAAACTTGTCCTCTGCACTTTTCCTATGGGAAAAACGGCAAGGGTCTAAATCAAAGCAGGCATTTTTACGGATTTTTTTCTAAAAATGTTCGCCACTTAGATGTTAGGTGTAAACGCATAACACCTTCGAAATCTGGGATTGAGTTTTTGCAAGGATTTTGTCGCCGGTTCTGCTGGCCAATTTGGGACGCCTTGATTAGTGTCCTTATTCTATTCGAGCGTCAAAGGCATCCGAGCAATGCGAGTGCACGATTGAATGATTAGCCCCAGAAAAAGAAATGATCAAAACATACGTTAACGCAGCACACCCAGTTTTTATGCGCGAAGCCCTCGAGCGGGTTCTTCGTACCTGCGCCACTCTGCGTTGAGTTGCGGCTGAGGCGATCATTTCCACTCCGCAACGAGCAACCTGCGGACGCGGAATGTCGGCTGCACGCATTCTTTCGCCCAAAATGCCGGTGTGGAATGGCGAGGACCACACATGCGATTCGATTTTAGCACATTTGTCTTAATTATAGCTTTATTAACTACTCTCCGCTCTGCTCATTAAGGTGTGGAATGTCGATATTATCGAGGTCCCTCGATTTGCAATTAGTCTCCTTGGCTTCGCCCAAATGTGGCTCACGCGCCACAAGAAAAGTAGGGATTCAGTCTTGAACGTTTTCAAGTCATTCTAGAAAGCGAAAACGATTATTTTGTAACTAAGCTGATTGTAAGTTACCCGGTATCACAAGGGGTATAAAAGACTTTTCAAATGTTTTAGTTTGGAATATCCTCGAAATTGTTTCTAGATTAGGATTAGGATCTTAAAAATTTTCATACTAAATTCGCAAAAATTTCCTTTTCTGAATTCTAAAAGCGAATTTGTAATCATCTCCAAAAAACTCCAAAGTACCAATATTCATGGCCTTCACGCACAAAATTAATAGTATCGAAGTAAGCATTCAACTGTGATTGAACAACAAACAAATAAATATAAAAACGTACAAATAAACTTTGAATTTTATATATACATACATATGTAGGTATGCTCTTGTGTAGCTGGGATATTCAAGGTTGTTTTCTCGAACATTGTAATCTTAATTTCCAGCCTCCTTAACGTTGTCGTCATTTTATAACATAAAAAAATGTTTTGCGCATATGTTTTTAATTTCGAAGAATTCATTCAAAATATCGCCCAATCACTTTAACAATGAGTTCTTAAAAACTACCTGACCTTTCAATCTTCCTTTCACCCACAACAAAAGACTTCTGTTTAAAAAATTTATATCATTTGAAAAATCCCCTGACTTTTTTAAGTAAATAACTAAAACTTTTTACTAACGAAAAGTTGACCTTAAAAGCAGATCCGTAAGTTCTTTGTGAATTTTATTTTTTCATTACTTCAAGAAGTACGTAAAGTCCATTTACGTATTCCATTAATTCGTAACATCATCTTGGTTCTCCAGAAATGAAACATATATTATTTGTGATATTCTTTTAAGTTAGAAAGCACAGATTTAACATTTTATAGAGGTTTCTTATATTGGTTTTGTTTGATATCTATATCTAAAGTCGGATCCGGATTATATTAGTAAAAATTCCCATTCTTGAGAAAATTATAGCAATTAGAATCTAAGTACATATTTATAAGAAACTGGCTGGAAAAGATTTTTATAAACAGTAGAATTTCTCTTAAATATTACACCTGCAGTTTCAGAAACTTAATAGAAAAGAAACAAATTGTTTTAACTATGTGATCGAAAAGAAAAAAAACGATTCAATAGAGGTGTTTTTTATTTCTAATAAACTACTGATTACTGTCTTTTTTAATTTTACATAACTAAGCGTAGGTGCTTGACTTGAGTAAGTACTAAAATTTAAAGTCCTCAAACACTCAAATTATCCCTTTCATTCTTAGAATCCTTAGAAGAGTGCGAATGATTTAAAACATCATATCAAATTTATATTACTTCAAAAAACAACAAACTACTATTGTTTTCTAATTTAACTTTATAAGTTGGTCGAATGAGTTGTATAGAATTGCTCGTTTCACTAATCTAGTTATAAAGTTCAAGACGCTAAGAGGAAAATTTTATTGTGGTATTTTGCAAGAAAAAAATATCTGTACATATAATTTTACTATTATTTAGTTTTGGATGAGGTACCTACGAGTGGAGGTTGATAAGTCGTACAAGCCTAGGGTACTATTAGCATGTTACCCTATTGATACGGTGATCCACATGTTATAAGATAACTAGGTAAATTTTATGTCGGTATCAAAACTTAACACTGAATAAATTATCAATAAAAACTTAAAAAATTTCAAGTTTTTCAGATCATTTCATTTATATTTTATGTACTTTAGTTATTACTTTCCTAGTTATAATTTAATTCAATTTATTATACCAAAAAAAAAACCATCCTGGTATTTACATAAATACCTCCCTCCGAGTTTAAACAAATTGAATGATCGCAGTTTGGCAGCAGTTATATTTTTTTTAGGGAATAAAGCTGATGAATTCTCATTATAAAACGCTTGTGTTACAGCACAAGAACCAATTGAATTTTTTATTCTGGATAAGTAAGGTACATGGGTTTTACCAACTCATGCTCATTTCATGACCAACGAATTTCACGTGGTATCGTAAAATTCCCATAAATGTAAATCTACGTCATGAGCTCGCTTTATGCCCTCCGGTGTGTTCTAATGTTGCTGGTTGGGGCTAGTTTAAAATGTATACAAAATTTAACGATTTGTTGTTGTATACGTAATAGCGTTGGAAGAGGAGGAAGAAAAGTTTGTTGATTCTTAGCCGAACGCCAAGGAATCTATTTCACAGCAACTGGACATATGCTTGGCTTGTGGTGCTAGGCGCGGCTGCTCGGTGAATAACTTACAAAACGTGCAAAATTGCTCTTTGAAAGACGACCGACCACCCAGCTGCTGATTGGTGATGGACTCACAGGAATAAAACAAGTTTAAGTGACGATGGCTCAGCATGATTAATTGAATGCATCCAACAGGTGTGTTAAATCATTTTAATAGCAATTATTATATTGCTTCTGAGCGTAATTTGATCGTAAATTATAGTTAGATGAAGAGTGATACGATTATAGATTAATACCATTTTTTTTTCAATGTATTTACGCCTTTTTTATCTTTCCTATAAATAAAATTAGTTCCTTCGAAACATCTAGAGCAAAGTTATTATTATTAGTACTTCCAAATTTGAAAAAAATGATTTTTATTAATCCGGACTATGAAATTAAAGAAAATATAAATAATGAAAACATATTGAAAATATAATGAAAACATATTTAGCCTTAACGGAGTTTTGAAATCGAGTTCTAGGCGCTGCACTCCTGGGACTATTGTGGCGGAACCTTTGCTATCATTTTCTATCCGTAGAAAATTGTTTGCCAGTCAATTGTGACCCACTTTCCGATGATGGATTCATCTGAAATTTTTCATAGAGGTACTCTTTCGATGACAATATTATAGCACAATTCGATTTTGTTTATTTTAATTATTACTTCCTTACGTTTCTCGCACATTCGTTTTCCTTAAAGTTAAAATAAAGCGGGCTTCTTTTAACAGACCTACACAAAACAGCAACGACAAAAAATTCGAATTACAGAAATTTCGCACAATCTTAGAAAACATGTAAAGCCTTTACAACGAGCCTTGGTTCAGAAGAAACCGTTCCAAAAGGAATAAATATTTTGAGCAATAAGAGGTGGAATAAAAACTGTCTTTGCATATTTATTTTCTATTTTATTTATCCTCAAATATATTTTGCGTTTATTTTCATATTTTAACTTTTTTTTTAAAATTGAAGTTTTAAGGCCCAACGAGAAATTATTATTATTTTTTTTTTGACATATGTAAACAAATATCTATAACAGAAGTAACGAAAAATATAAATTTTATAAACAATTCAAAGCAGTTACAGAGGGGAGGAGTTTTATAAATGTCGACCTCTATAAGTCGTGTCTATTTTCTGTTTGAAACATATAAATAATATAAAATGTTCAAAAACGTCTATCAATGATGAGTTGAATAATTATGCCGTAGGTGAGAACGATGCTGACTTGGTCCTGGAAGAGGAATATCAAGCGATGGGGCTGTTTGTCGGCTGCTGCTGGCGGTGGAGGATGCAGTTGAGACCGCAATTGCCGAGCTCTTCGCAGTTGGTTTGGATGTTGTACTCTGCTGATAAGTAAATTGTTGCGTGCTGGATGATCCTCTTCTGGCCGAACTGGTCGAAGTGACTGTGACATTCGAAGAGACGTACTGTGCAGTCGCTGTGGATGTTGATAAAATTGTTGCCGATGTACTCGCTGCTGTTGTGTTTCCGCTGGCAGTGTTCGGTTCTACTACTAATGCCTGGAGGTTGCGGAGTTCTGAAACAGAACGTAAACTTGTAGATAGACCTTCACTTGATGCTAATGATGCCGAAAGTGGTGAATTATAATCCATTGAAGTGGGCAGGTCTGAAAAAAGATAAATAATAGTTGAAAGATTAGTTCAAATAATTTAAGACTAGGCGCAAAAAATCAATTTCCGCTTTTCATTCGTTAATATTTGTCTTAATACGGCCAGAAAACACAGGATCGCAAAACAAAAACCCGCAAGAGAATTCCGCGACTTTTTTTTTCGTTTTATGAAAAGAAATGGCATCGGTATGGCTCCACAACATTAGCCAACAAATTTGCTTCTAACAAAGTTAATTCAAAGTTTACGGTCCTATGAGAACAAGCGCAATATTTTGCAAGTATAATTTGTTTAATAAAAACTTAAATACAATTCCAAATCAAATGTTTTCACACAACAGGATAAAAAAATTCTTAACTTACCTATTCTCTCAGATGACTCAGGAGTGCTTGCTGCAGCTGAAAATTGACTTTTTGAAAGTTCTGAAATCTGCTCTTCCATTTGAAGAATGATGGCTTTTTGAATTTCGTATTTGTTATTTAGAGCCTAAAATTATCCGTCTTAATATAAAACCAAAACATTAGCTGAAATAAAATAAGGGCTTACTTTGAACTTTTCTTCATACTCGTCCTTGACGGACTTAGACAATCGCTTTTGATCCGTGAACATAACTTCCTTATTGGCAAGTTGAGTTTGGAGCTCACTCAAACGATGCTTAGCGCTTTCCAACTGGGCGGATTTATCGTCAAGGCTTGTACGAAGCTCTACATAATATATTAAAAATTATTTAAACAACAATTATATGTTATTATTAGCACCAACCTCTAATCTCATCATTGTAAACTTTTTGAAGTTGCTGAAGTTCCTCTTCCTTTCCCGCCAATACACCGAGCTCATTTAACTTGTCCCGACATTTTATCTGGTTCTCCCCCATCACCATAAATTCCAATTCTAATTTAGATAATTCTTGCTTATAATGCAATCCCAGTTCGGCATGAGTTTGTGCCTGTTGCATTTGATTGCTCATATCAAAGAGTTCACCTCGAAGTGCTTCAATGTCGTAGTTTGCCTCTTTCCTACTTTTAATCTCCTCATTCAGTCGGCGCTGCAGATTTTCTATATTAGCTCGCAATTGCTTGTTGTCCTCCATTTCAGTTTGATACCTGCACTTCCAGATGTTGACTTCCTTAGAAAGTTCCTGTTCACGTTCATTGAATGCCTTCCGCGAAGAATTCATCTGTATAGTAAGTGCTTGACACTCGTTCTGAAGATTGACAAGCTGATCGTTAAGCCTTTCATTGTCCATCTCCAAGGATCTTATTGCACGGCTTTTTCCTAAAAGACGCCTGTTTCTTTCCGCGTGTATTTCTCGACGATAGCGCTCATACTGTAACTGTAAATATAGCAAATGGATTTGATCCTTCAGGCCTTCGTCTCGATTTTTCGATTCCGCTGATTGCTTCATCTTAATAGTGCCTTCAATATACTGCTCAAGAACTTCGAATGGCTTTAGAACTTTTGTACTCGAGATGTTGCGAATTTTATTGTCTTCTGTGAAGATTTCAAGGAGATTATATTCGTATATTTGGGGCCATTGTTGGACAGTTTGCGTAGAGCACGTTGTTTTATATGTTCGATTTTTCAAATCAAACCTTTGCACCGGTACGTCTTTCCGCTCCCGTTTTTGTTGCAGTCTCTTAAAGTGCGTTGCAGCAGACATAGCATCATCGCCCGAAGGACTACTAGAATCCCCATTTGCTTGAACAAGATATTGATTCTGCTGACTTATAGTATTTTCCATTTCGGCACTCTCTTCCAAAGACTGCCGTCGGTCTATGGTAGGCCAAGATTTTGCCCGCTCTATTTTGGCACTTTGTGCAGCTGACGCATAGCTCTCTATACCGGCATCAGCAGGACTCGTGCCGTAGCTTAGATAGGAGCTAGTGTCGTTGTGGCAATAGCTAGCCATTCTATTCCTCTTTATTCCCCCAAGCCATTCTATTCCGCTTGATTCCGCAAGAATACGCATAGACCTGTTAGTGGGTACATGCAATCCACCCGCCGAACAGGGAGACCTCTCGGCTTCATCGCATTCTTCGGATTCATTTGAAATATCTTGTAAAGTGTCCGAGTGATGGGGTTCCATTTGTTGGCTGGTTAGCTCAGTAACCTCCTGATCTTCTTGTGTACTCACTGTGGGGTACGACGGGGAATCAAGACATTGAATCGGTTCTGATTTAAAAAAATTTCCAGTATTCGATAATTGTAGATCATGCAAATTTAATGGTGCAATTTGTGAATTTTGCCCATGTCGTGACCCCTCAGCCGAGTTGGATCTGCCAATGGAATAGAGCTGAGCCTGGTTTCGATCATAGACCATTTGCATATAAATTTTATTTTTTGCTTCCGGAAAATTAAAGGCATTATCCTTTCGCATTGGAGAAGAGGGTTGACTCGAGGTCAATACTGGACGCACCGCTGACGAATTGGCAGCAGAAGCTTTTCTCAAAATAATATCTTTCATAGGTGTTGTTTCTGGGGTCGCTTCTACTGCCGCTTCTGGCGGAGAGGCACCAGTTACTCCTAATATGGAACTGGGATTTGCTACCACTGGAACTCCGTAGCATGGAGTCGGTGTATGAGGAACTGTTCCTGTAGGCGGCGGAGTAGCTAATATTTCAATACTTGGACTCCAAATACTTTCAATCTTATGTAGATCGGTGCATTTCGCTCCTTTCGATATAGAGTAAAAAGGAGATGACATAGATGCTTTAAGTTGCACTGCTACTGGAGTATCAACCGTAAAGGATTCCTGCGTTCGCAGAGTTGCAACACAATCAGAACTCTCCTGAAATAGTTTAGTTGTAATGTCTCTATAAGTCTATCTTCCAATTTAAGGAGTTATATGTTATTGAAGAAAAAATTGTATAATTGTCTGATTGACCTTTTATTTTTTCTGGCTTTGTCAATTGTGTTGCTGGATTGGGAGAAAATGTTTGCATATGTATGTGCATAGTGTTTTTATAATTTGTATCCAACTTTATTTTCAAATTCAAATAATTATCCCTTGTCTCTAAAATACCCTAATGTACATCCACAAGGATTGATTTCATTTTATGCTGTAGAATAAACATCGAGTTTTTGAATTTTTAGAGCTTCTGTTAGCAGTCAATAATTTTAAATGAAATTATTACTTTTATTACTATAAAATTTATAATTATGCAGTAATTTTACAGTGCAACAATAATAATGTTTAACCTTTTAGCGTAATATGTATGCGCTAAACATTTGCATAGCGTAGGCCGTATGGAATATAAAAAAAAAGTTAAAATTTATTTTCGTAAAACTTAATGACGTATGTAACTACATAGCATAAGTTTTAGGCGGATATTTAACATCAGATAAAAATAGTGAAAACTTACCTGACAATACTCCAACGTCAATCTAGCGCACTCAACAACAACATCATGGGGCTCCATTTCCTTCCATCGGACACTATTAATTTCAGTTTCTTTTGTGGCGGTTACCAGCATTGGATGCATGCGAACAGTTTCAAGGAGCGGCTTTATAGTGTGTTGAAAAATGGCACCTTTTTCCTTTACAATAAAATCTCTCAAATATGTTACAAAATGGCAAGGGTACATGCCATAGAGACGATTAAAAAGCATACATAGGCCAATTTGCAGGTGAATCAGTTGGTTTTCAGACAATTTATTTGGATTTTGACAATTCCACGAAGCTAAGTGACTGAAAACATCAAACAAATCCGGCAAAAAATTCGGTACCAATGATGGAAAAGATGGAATTATTGGAAGGAGAGTTATTATACATAACAGCGCACTCATTAGCGGAACTATTTCTTTTTCGGTCTGTACGAAATAAAATTAATATTAAATATTTAGAACTTTTCTTTAGGGGTCTATTTACACATACCTGAAGTAGTTTAAGAATATCTTTAATCAGCTTATGCTTGGCTACTTTATACAGCCAAGTTGGGTGCTTGCGTATGATAAAACCGAAAAGTGTTAGGGCTGGAACTCGATTCGGACCTCGAAGCCATTCCGAAAGTCGATCGAAAACATAAACATCGTGGGGAGTTTGCACTTTTACTATAACCTCTATAATTCTCACCGAATTTGTTCTTAGGTAGTACTCCATCATACCCTGCATCAGCCATTGCTCTTTATCTGAAAATATAATATATCTTCATTCATAACTATAATTAACACAGCAACAGTAATGGTCTATTTTGGAAATGCATTAAAAAAATAACCGATTGTCATAGAAACTCATAATGTGCCCAATAAGTGCTATAGAAAAGTGTTATTTTAGTTTAGGTATACAAAATAGCTTTTGCTCGCAACTTTGTCCACGTGATCACAATAATAATGGAGTGATGTTCTTTTTAAGGGATACTATCTGTTTGAACCCTAAAAATGAAAGCGTTTTTGGGACTCTACTAATGAGCCGATCAACATAAGGTTTTAAGGTTTCTTTGCACATGTCTCAAGGTACAACAAACAAATTTTATTTTAATTTTCAAAACACTTGAAACGTATCTTTTTAAAGCTCTCCACGGCAGGTAGTAGGTGTCGTACATCTGTTCTACACCTAGACCAATAGCAAAGATGTTTTTCATAATCTACATGAGTTTGGCTACTGAAAAACACGTTTATTACAAAATATTGATTCTTGCAAACTTGGCATCAATTTGAAAAGAAAAATTTGCCTTAATTTGCATATACATAAATCATAATTGTTTAACCATGGTAAAAATTGTGTTTACTTTAATAGATTATCTACATATCTAAGAAACTAAAGTTAAAATATCAAATCATTGGATTTTGAAAACATGAACTCGACATAAATGCATTAAAATTTTGAAAATGTGTTTTAATTCTTAAAATAGAAGTTTGTTGATGATGTATAATATCATTTTTAAGACATTTAAGCCAATTATATTTAGATTGCAATAAGGTACATTTTCAAAACCTTTTGAATAAATCAACTATTGATATAAAATTTATGAACCTCCTGCCGGAGTTTAAAAATATACGGAAAAATGTGCTCCTCGAGCAGTAAGTACATAGTACAGTTACAAGTGTGATATTTTTATTTTGGTGAATTCTTAGCATAGTATAATTCATATTTATGCAACGTATGGTACATATTGCTACTAAGTAAAAAAGTAAGTAACAAATATTTGTTGCATAATATAGTAATTGGCATCCTAATCGTTGTTTTGAATAGGTATGACTATAAAATGAAATTATTGGGCACAAGTTCGTTTTCCGTGGTTGGTTAATTTAAACATACATTATACAATTTGTTCAAAATAAATTTTGTTACAATCTCGAAAACGGATTGAGATCGATATTGTAAAATAGTTTTTCATGTGTTTTTCGACGTCAAAGTGCTTCGGGATCTACTTTCAAATCAGCCGCGACCACGATCAGACCGTCCAATGTTTACGGTATTCTTCTCGTACAACTCGCACTTTACCGCTTTCTTGATAAAGTGCATCAAATTTTTGCATGAGAATGATATCTCTGGATATGGCTATATGTATTTTATTATCAAAGAATATGCTGACACAGTCGGCTTCAATAAATATATTTCGAAAATATGCAGATACGAGAAAATCCGAGTCATTTTTCGATGTGCAACAGAAAGAAACTACTGCACTTTTATTAATAGGAATAGGGTAGCGGCATTTAAAAATTGCATCCAGCTGGGGTAAAGGCTCACAAATTCATCTAGCAGCCGGCGTCCGGCGAGGCAAGTACAAAGAGCAGGCGCTGAGGAAGGGACGGGGGCAACGGGGGACGGAGTGCATTGCCGGCTTTTTTTTATCGAACGGGGGGCGCACCGGCAAATTAATGAAAAATTTCTGCACGGTCCCAGCATACGTGGACCAGAAGCAGAACAGAGCCGCCTGCGAGACCATGAACCGAGCTCCGAGGAGAGCAGCTGTACTTTTTACATAATTCACCTTGTCGTCGGGCGCGAATCTCCGGCCGCCGAAAGTTGCCGGCTATACAACTAGAAAAAGAAAAAAAAAAAAAACAACAGGCCAAAATGCCCGTCTTAATTAGCAGCAAATTGGAAAAACAGTCTTTGGCGAATAATCCGAAATATTTTCGGCGACAAAGAGCACCCAGGGGCACAGGCTCATCAAAACAGCTGTGGGGGTTTAGGTTAGAAGCAAAACTGTCAAAAGTCCGCTCGCAAGTCCCCGCACTGGCCCCGAGATAAGCAGGAATTAGTCGCCCGATCGATTTTTTTTTTTTCTTTAACCAGGCTCTGGGTGAACGGTTCACGGCCCCCTCGGAGGAAAACCGGGGAACAAAATGCACAAAAAAATTGAAAATAAAACAATGGATTTTTACTTTGGATGAAAAATTCGGCAAGTGTCTTCTTCGCCTCCTCATACTCCGTGGTGTTGTTCGATTCAAGAGCGTTGAAAAGCTTTTCTACATCCATTCTCTGCCGCCTTAGCCGAAATTATCACTAGATTTTTTCTACGCACTTTCTTCGTTCTCCTTATTATCATATTTTTGTGAAAATATTGCAAAACTTTTTACACAATTACAATGTTCTACCCCGAATTATTCATTCCAATGCGATTTATCCCGGTGCGCGGATACACGAGAATTTCCTTTTCCAATTAGAAAGTGAAAACCAAACTTCTATCCATTTTCCCGCACCGTTGTCCGCTCTTTACTTCAGCTGGTGTGAAGTTGATTTACGCGGATTCGGGGTGTGGGGAAGAAGCTAATTTCGTCCAATGAACTGCTCACCACAAACCTGAGTGGATTGTGGTGCTTTCGATGTTACAAACGGATAATAATTTGAACAACATTTCCAATGAAATAATTTATTTTATTTTACATACCTTTTATGCAGTGCATTATGCTTAAAATTAGCAATTTTAGTAAGACGATTTTCTTTTAATAACCGATTATAATTAAAGTACCCGGTAATTTTCTGAACACGTCGAGATGACATATCGAGCTGACCTTGAAAACTCCCAGTAATCGAAAAGTTGTTTACATATTTTGACATTTTGCGACATTAAGCCGGAGAGCTTTTATTTTTCAGTTCTTGCGACAAAGAATTAAAGATTCTGAAGCAGTTTACCCTTTTTAAATGACTTTCTTTCAAAAATTAATTCTAGTTTGCTCTGGTCGACTGAAATGTGCTGCCAATCAACAGATATCCCGAGCATTTGCAAGCAAAACGTACGAAATCTGAATAACCTCAATTAGCAAAAATTATTTAAAGCTCTATTAAAGGAAATGGAAAAGTGTTGTAGGTCTTGAAGTACACGCTCAAATAGCCTCAAAGACAAAATTATTCTCAGGAAGCAAAAATACCTTTGGCGCTCCTTTGAATTCCTGTGTTTCTCTATTTGATGCTTCAATCCCGGGAACCCTTCCAGTATAGTAACAGAAAAAGTATCATTTTACATTTAAAATGTAAAAATTATATTCTTTTGAAGGTGTTAAACAAAAGATGCGTAGAAGCTGGAATAAAAACTGCATTAGCTCTGCGTTGCCACATAAATAAAGTCTCAATGTTCGATAGAAAACACTACTTTTATGCAGATTTGCCGGTTAGTATAAATTAAATATTATAATACAATTTTAACATATATCTATAGGCAGGGTATCAAATAACCCAGCAAAGGATTCCTCTGGCAATAAACGGTGTACTGAATTTTCCTGTTTTCGTACCAGGAGTAACGAAAAAACCTTATATAAAATCCATCCGACTTCAGCAACTGCAACTCGAGCAAGACAGTGGAAAGTCTTTGCACGATTACGAAACTGGAAGGTAATATGCAAAAGATTACTTAATACAAAATTAATAAAGGTGTTAATTTCTTCTTTTTACATCTAGGAGTTTAGTGGACTTGAATCGGGCTGGAGTTCCCTTGATGGAATTGGTGTTTGATCCCGATCTTTCAGACGGAGAAGAAGCCGCTGCTCTGGTAAAGGAATTGTCTCTTATAATGAAACGGGTTGGAACCTGTTCTTGTCGTATGGAAGGTAAGATTCACGCAACGTCCTTATAATAAGGAATAAAATTTCTGAGCGCGCTCGTTTTAATGTGTTCTTTAAATAATATAATAGTACAAGATTTAGTCACGTGATTGGTTCATAAAAAATATTTTGAGGATATTTTCGAGCTCTCTTTAAAAGACCTGGTTAATATAAGTTTCATTACGATTAGAGGACTGCAGGGTATAATAGGTGCAAAATTATATGAAGAGAACAGGGAAAGAATAAAGTAAATCACATTTTTTTCTAAATTGATTATCTTATTTTCAATATGATTTAACTTGTTCTTTCCCAATACTCTTCATATAAAATGATATTTAAGTTTAGGAACTTTTAAAAGATTAATGAATCACCTTAAAAATTAAAATAAGAGAATTCATTTTTCAAGCTTCAGGCTTCTTGAGAATCTTAAAAAATCATGGATTTACTAGCAATCGGTATAGCATTACTTGTGCTTTATAAAAAGATAAATATTAAATAATTTTACTGGTTAGTAAAATTATAAACGTATTGTGGTATAAAATAGGAGAGGATTTATGTAGCATTTTTAATCTTCCTATAATAGCAAATATTACTTAAATTAGATTTTCTAGATTTTATTGGGGACAGATGGGCAGGTAAAGAAAAAGTATAAAACAGTTTAAATAAAACAAAAAAAAACAATTCCCCTCGCCCGTGACAGTGCTTTGTACACTGCCGTGACCAGGATTCGAACCTGGGTTACTACGGCCACAACGTAGGGTCCTAACCACTAGACGATCACGGCTAATGAGGGTTGTGTTAGCCTGTAGTTTAATGACATTAAACTGATGAGGTTAGAATGTTCATTGAAAAAATTTTTACTTATTCATTTTTCATAAGCAACCACGTCTTCATTAAACTTTTTTAAAGTAAATGGTGAACATTGTCACATAGGCAAAAAAATTCAAATTCATGTAAAATCAATTAAAGTAAATTCATAATTTTCTACCTACAGAGGGTGCATTTCGTGTCGATGCAAATGTGTCGCTCCATAAAGAGGGAGAGCCTCTGGGCACCCGAACAGAAATTAAGAACATCGGTTCAGTCCGAGCCGTTGCCCAAGCAATTGCTTATGAAATAATGCGCCAAAGAGATATTCTTGATGCCGGTGGAGTAATATTCAATGAAACTCGCTCTTGGGATGCGACGTCCAAAAAAACGGTAGCAATGCGAGATAAGGAAGTGCAGCAGGACTACAGATTCATGCCTGAGCCGAATCTTCCGCCTTTGCACGTCGACACGGGGTCTAACGACTTTAAGGGGCTTATAAAAGTTGCTGAAATTAGGAAGAGTATTCCAGAATTACCTGAACAGACGAGACAACGTCTTATTGATGAAATGAAACTTTCTCAAGAGAATGCCATTGTTTTAGTTGTAAGTTCTTTTTTTAGTTTAGATATTTTTAATTTAGCGATATAATTTCAGAATGAACCAGTCCTTTTAGAATACTTTGAAGGAGTTCTAAAAACAAATCCTAACGCTCCCGTGAAAACGGTTGTAAATTTGCTAATAAACGATTTAATCACGCTGTGCCACAAACACGATATCAACGTAGAAGATTGGTAAGTAAATAAGTAATATATAGATTTATGAGCTTACACGTTTCGTCATAATTGCAGTAAAATAACAAGTGAGCAGCTCTGCGAAATAACAGCCTATCTTCAAAATGAAGATATTAACTTACACGCTGCACGATTGATTTTGAATGAAATACAAACTTCTGACGAAATATCGGTAACCAAAGTATGATTGATTTCCTATTGGTCTTTCAGGTTTTATAAATTTTTTTTATTTTCAGATAATTGAGGAGAAAAATTTGAAGCAAATAAATGATCCAGTGGAAATAGAAAACTTATGCCTCACCTGCATTTCACGCAATGAGAAAGCAGTGCAGCATTATAAAGCCGGAAAGAAAAAAATTTTGTATGCAATAGCTGGTGAAGTTTCTAAATTAAGTAACCAGAAGGCGAACATGGAACTTGTAGTTAAAAAGTTAGAGCAATTGTTAAGCAAATAATTTTGTAAAGATAAGGTAAAAGAACAAAGAAAGTTTACCTAGTAATATCCAAAAAGATCACAAATATGAAGGGAAGAATTAAATGAAAGTTATTAAAGTGTGTAGATAATTTATTTATTTCTCAGAATCATTTTCAACTTTAATTTCTTAAACGTTATCTCGTTATGAATAAAATAGTATAGTAGTACTGGTATTCGTTCGAGAGTAATTAGTGATAATCTTCAAAACATTTGCCTAAATTTATGAGCAATCTCCAAAATTGGTTAGTGCACACAAAGCTGTGGCCAATAATTCTTTCTAAAGAAGAACAGGCGCAGCTCTAGATTAAATTAAACATTTAAATTATATAAATTAGTGTGACTAAAATATCGAACTACAGCCAATGATATAAATCTCTTTCCATTGCTCTTTTTTTCACCTATTTTCTACTCTTTGCAGCAAATTATATCATTGTCTTAGCAAAAAGACAGTGCAAAGCAGAAAACTTTTAGGTTTCACATAACTACTCTACCAAATTCGGAACCTCAGTGACAAAGGTTTTGAAGTTTATTTCTATGTTGTGAGGGTTCCTTTCGTCTACTAATAAAATCTAAATACAGTGGGAACAATGATTGGATATATTAGACTGCGAGGAATCGAAATATTTCAGGAACCAGGGGCAGGTATCTCATTATCTTCAACTACATATATGCGTTTTCACTATAAGACTTTCAAAATTTAAATAAAAATTCTCCAATAGGATAAAAAATGTTCCTAAATAGTCCCTATGGTACGATTTTTTTTTAAATAAAAGGTGTTTGTAACTAAATTAATAATGGCAGTGTTGGTACTGAAAGCTATCTTTTTGCATATCTATTTCTTGACTGTCTCCAGTTGACTAGCATCGATTACATTCTGCTTTCCTACTTATTTCCTTGGACTTATGCTATGATCATAGTCATGGCAAGAAGATGGGGGTAAGCTCATTGAGACTGCTGTGTCCAATCTAAAATTTAAAATAAGCTCTTAATTCCTTCTCTTGTAGTATTTAAATGTTTGGTACCTCCTGGTTTCATTCTCCAAAAGAGCTGGGTCAAGGGGATCCTGCGAAACGTGCCTTAAAGAGTCTCCAAGAGTGTGTCGCAAATGTTGCATTTCTCGATTCGCTCGAGAGCTGCGCAAAATGTACTGTTGGCGACGTTTTGCTTCCTGAGCTAGCTGTTCTCTTAGCATAGAAATCTGGGAAAAAATAAGGAGATTGTTGGAAATACAAAAAGTTATTATACATTGTATCGCACCTGATTTTCCAGTCTAAGGACTTGTTGACGATGTGCCTGCTCTCTGGCATCGAGCAGCTTTTCTGCATGCATTTGGGCACTGCGATATCGGTCAGAGTCTCCAGATAGACATTTTGAACTTTCTACTAATCGCGCCTTTGCTCTGGCTAGTTCGGCCTCCTTTTCAGCCAATAATGTCTCCAGCCTTCTTACTTTCATTCTCAAATCGCGATTTTCATGTTCTATCATAGCGTGATCTAATCCACAGCTAAATATTTGCCCTTTGCGTGACATGTAACTATCGGTTTCCATTCTATTTGAATCCATCTCGCCTCCGTAGAGACCCTTTTCAGACCTATCGAACTGTGTACGACCTGAAAATTTACTTGGCTTTTCAGATTCTAGTTCCTTTATTTTGTCTTTAAGGGATTCAATCTTGCTCCTCAGATCTGATTTATCGCGATTTGCATTAGCAAGTTGTCTTTGAAGGTCTTCTTCGGGGCCAGTTGACCCGCCTCCTTGGTCAGCATTTTCTTGGTTCCATTTCGCGATGCGAAGCTGGGACTCCAAAGATGATCTCTGTACCTCTAGTTCAGCGACTTGTTCTTGCAGTCGTTGGACAGCATCTTGTTGTGCTTGCTGATTGCGTCTTAATTCATTCACGTTGTTTTGGGCCCCATCGAGCCTTTCCGCCAAAATCCTCTTCTCATTCTCAACAGTCTGGAGAGTTTTTTGAAGCTGCTTTAGCTTATCCTGCCCTGCCTGGACGCAATGACCTTGTTCAGAGCGCTCCTTATTCAAAGTGTTTATCTCTCCACGGAGTTCGGTTTCAATAAGAGCTGCCTTCTGTAGACGATCTTTAAGTTGATCCACAGTGCTCTTCAAAGACATGCACCGATCTTCAAGCTGTGTTGCTGCTCTCGATTGATTGTCCAAGCGTTCCTGAAGAGCTCTGATGGTGCTATCTTTTTCGGTAAGAGCCATTTGTAATCGAGTTATATCTCCTTCTAGAGCGACTCTTTGAAGATCGAGTTTAGAAGCGCGTCCTTCAACCTTAGCCAGCTCTTCTTGGAGTTGGCGCTTCTCTGTCTCCAAGCGAGATCCATGCTGTCGGCATTTTTCCAAGCGTTCCTTTTGAATAAAAACATATTTATTAAATTATATATTGAAAACAGCGACAAAGAAACTAGGAATACCTCACATTGACCTTTCTCCTCCTGTCCTGCAGCTAGTTGCATTTCTAAATTAGCAACCTTCTCTCTAAGCGTATTAGCTTCATTCGTTTTATCTTTAAGATGCTCTTCAGTAGTCATGAGAGCAGTCGTTTTCATATTCAATTGTGCTTCCAAATTACTCTTCTCTTCTTGGCAATTTCTGAGAAGCTGAGTTAATTTCGATATTTTGTTATCCATTTTTCCATGCTCATCTGCAGCATCTTGAAGTTGTTTCTTGGCAGTACATAGCTGCATTTTAAAATCATCTTTTTCCCTTTCAATTTGAGCAACCTGATGCATGAGAGCGCGTACTCCCTTCCGAACTAATTCTGGGTCAACATCAACAGGAGCATCTTGGCAAATTGAAATGCTTCGATTATCGTAATCATGGGGACAACCTCCTCTCACAGGACTATATCGGCGTGATGGACTCAGAAGTCGATGGGAAAGGCTAAATGATCCATCAAATTGAATACCAGCGATACGTCTTAAAGTATGAGCGATAGAGGTGAGTTTATTCTCCACCTCCTTCTTATAGGCCTCAGTTGCGGCTAATTGTTCATCGAGAGCTCGTACCCTGCCTTCGGCGCCACCGAGTCGTGCTTTGAGTTCTTGAATTTGCTGGGTTGCATCCGCCAAACATACCTCCAAATTATGCTTCTGATCTTCAAGTCGTTTTTCTCGTCCGCGACCTTCTTCAAGCCGTGCAATTAATTCTTGTTCGCGGCAATGCCAGCGCTGCTCTTCTTGATTTGCATGGCACCTTGCTCTGCCTAATTCTTGTCTAGTAGCACAGAGGTTGGCGTCGAGGTCCGCAAGCTAAAAATTTATAAATGAATTAAAATTAAAAATTTACTAGAATAGAATCACGCAGAAATTTACCTGCTTCTTTGCTTGATTAAGTTCTTGTGTTACTCTTTCACGTTCTTCCATCTCATTCTGTAGTCGTGCTTGAAGTTCCTTTTCGCACGAATCTTTCTGACTTAGCTCAATCTGCATCTTTTGAAGGTGATTCTTTGCCACGCCCAGATCATGGGATGTTTTACTCAAATTGCTTTCAGTTTCTTTTAATAGAGTGCTAAGACGAGTCTTCTCATTGTCCAAACTGGCTTTAGTCTCTTCCAAGTTTGCAATCTTTTGAATAGCCTCCTCCAATGTACGAGCTTGTTCACGCTTGGATCCTTCGACGCGTTTAATGTGATCTCGCAATTCTTTGTTGCTTGTTGCGTACTTATCACGTTCGATATTGCTATCAGCTAACGCCCTACGTGTATCAGTTATTTCCTTTCGGGCACAATCGATGCCCCCTTCGGCTAAAAAGGAGGTAGGGAAATTAATATACTTTTAAGAAAAATTTTTAATTATTTCTACTCAACCTTCTTTTAATTTTCGAAGAGCATCCTGAAGTTGATTATTTAGAGATTCAACCCTGTCTTCCTTGAGACGGATTTCCATTTTAAGCTCATCAATTTGACGACAGGCACCGTCACGTTCTTCTTTCATGGAAGACAAGTGTAGTTCGAGCTTATTCACTTCTCCTTCGAGATGTGTTCTGTAAATTTAATGTGAATTCATTTAAAATAATTATTTTAAAATTATATCAATGTTACTTCAGTTCTTCTCCTCTCAGTTTCAGTTGTGCTATTTCGTCCCTAAGCTGAGCTATTAAATTTCGGTCCTTGTCAGCTTTTGCAGAAGTTTCTCGACGAAGCCGCTCACTGTTTTCTACTTCGATTTTGAGCTCTCTTGAAATTCCTTCAAGTTTTTCACTTATTGCTTGTTTATCTCTGTGGGCTAGAAGTTATAAAAGTGCATTTAGAAATTAGTAGCTTAATTACAATCTTCATTTCTATTCCCCTTATAGTTCGATTTCTTGATATTGAACTTATTTACCAATACTTTTCAATTAATAATAAGAGCTTCAGCTACCCTATGTACATATGTCCTATGTATGTAAATTTCTTAACTATCGATAAAACATGAAATTTTAATTTTATGATATGAAGACAAATTAACTTAACACTTATCTTAAAAATGTTTTTGTTTTGAAATTATCATGAAGTTTAGTTTAAAAATAGCGTTGATACATGGTATAGTATTCAAAAGACAAAAATTTATACAATGGTTAAAAAATTAAAAGAAGTGTTTATTTTTTCGCGCTTTAGAATAAGCATAAAAGCTTATTAAGTTGATATTTTCATAAATACGAGTATCTCATTATTTATTTTTTACTACATGAATGGCAATTAGGTGTGAATTAGTTTAGAAAATATTGAGAATTCCGACGACAAAGACTTACCCATTAAGAGCGCTTGCTGTTTTTCGTTTTCTGCCCGAATCATAGCCTCTTCGTGCTGCTGGCACAAACTTTCAACGTGGGCTTGGAGGGCTTCTAATCGTTCGTGCAGCTTATCAATTTCCTCATCTTTAGCACCTTGCAATGCCTGTAAGGCTTGTTGCATTCGCTTCTCTAGAGAGGTGCGCACCATTTCTTTTTCTTCATTTAACTTTTTGATATTATCCTCGCCAGAGGCTTTCATATTAGCAATTTTTTGTAAGAATTCAGCCTCCTGGGCTTTAGCAGAGTTTATAAGTTGCGTTTTCATTTCTTGCGCTCGTCTGTTGCACGTATCCAAATCTTTATTTAATCGAGCCACCTGATTTTTGAGGGCCTCTTCTTTAACAAGAAGATCTTGAACCTCGCGTTCTAATTGATTTCGTTTTTCCTCTGTAGCTTCCAATGTTGTATTTGTATCGAAAAGAACTGCTTCAAGAGACTCCTTTTCGCTTCGTAGTGAAGCTAGTATTTCCTAAAATTTCAAGAAATAATTACCAAAAATTTCTTTATCTTATAAGAAGTATTCAAGGGCGTCGGTGGTGTAATGGTTAGCATAGTTGCCTTCCAAGCAGTTGATCCGGGTTCGATTCCCGGCCGACGCACACGATTTTTTTATGTCAACAATTTTTATTATTTTTTATCATACAATTCTCAATTTTGGTGGATGGTTTCAATGGAAAGCAAGTTAAATCAATAATTTCCTTATTTGTCTAATATAATAAGAAAAAATAATTACCTGCAGTCTCTGCAATTCTTTTTCATGGCCTTCAATTACCACTTGTCGTTCCTCGTTTTCTTTAACTAATTCCTCTAAGCTTCTATTAAGTCGATTATTTGTTTCGTTAGCTTGTTCTAATCGTTGTCTCGTTCGCATTAATTCTTCACTAATAGCCTCCTTTTTCCTGTTAACAGCTGTAAGTTGATTATGCAAATCTCCTCTATCACGGGAAACATGAGCTAGTTCCTGTTCAACTTTCTCTTTTTCCATCTCGAGGAACTTAAGCCTCTCGTTAAGATTTAATTTTTCCGAATCCAAATCCAATCTCACTTGCTCAGCAGCAATAAGCTCCTTTTTCAAAGATGCTATATCAGCAGCATGATCGTTTACTTGACATCTCAACTTATTTCGTTCTGTTTCAACCTCTAGGAGGGCATCCTTTAATTTTCTAACTTCATCCGAAGCAGAATCATTGCATGTGGCAACTTTTTCGTAACGATTCTGTAGATCAGCTCTTTCCATTAGAAGTTTATCAAGATCAAATTCTAGATCAGCCTTTTGCTTCTCCAGTACTGATATTAGATTGTCGGATTCCAGTCTTTGTTGTTCTAATAGATCACGAGCTAAATAAAGTTTATTGAGTTCTTCACGGAGGGAAATTGTTTCTTCTCGTAAACGACTACTCCGATCTTCCTCTGCTCTGAAATAATTAAATAATATTGAGAATTTACATTACGGGTTGAGAATTTTTATGTATTGTATATGTTTTTAGTATAGATCTTTCCAATTTCAATAAGTTCATATCCAGAACCTTCTTGTTTTTTGTTTAATATTCTATGGTATGGAACAATGTTGAATTGTATATAAATTAGACGAATCGAGCTAATAATGCAAATTTGCTCAAACATTAGAAAAGTTTTTATTAAAAGCTATTCTCGCCTAGTGAATTGTTCAAACGTAACAAGCAATTTAATATGTATGAACATTTTTGGGCTGCTAAGTTAGGTTTTATTTTGATTACATCATGGGCACAAAACTGTTTTCGAAATCAGCTCCCCGCACACCTCGGGAAGCCGTGATCGTCTAGTGGTTAGGACCCTACGTTGTGGCCGTAGTAACCCAGGTTCGAATCCTGGTCACGGCAGTGTACGAAGCACTGTCACGGAGAGGTCGCTTTTTTTAAATTGTCGTCTTTATAATTTTTTTGTTATTAAAACTTGTAAATTCTCAAGTTTTATCGATTGAAATTTGAAAATGTGGATATACCACTGACATTTTTCAACTAAAAATTAAGGATTTTTTAATAAAACATTATTTCACTAAAATTTATTTGAAATTGTTGACTAAAAGAATTACAAGTTTTTTTGAAAACTTTTATTCAGCATAGGCTTAGGAAATTGAGTGAATCATATCAACATATTAGTGAAAAAAAAGTGTTGGTGTACATGAGAAGTCCTTATACCATTATTCTGGGATTAATAATCCCAATAAAGATTTCCGGTGGAACAATATGTCCTAATATTATATTTATGTCATTTTGAAACGCGGTGGGACATATTGCCCTAGTAGGAGTGAAAGGGTTAAATTAGTTACTTTATTTTATAAATAAACTAAGAACTTAACTCAATAATCAATAGTTAATGGTATAACTGAAAAATAAAAAGGGTTATCCAGATATCTGACCGTGTGGCCTAATGGATAAGGCGTCGGACTTCGGATCCGAAGATTGCAGGTTCGAGTCCTGTCACGGTCGAAAGTGGAGATTTTTTTATGCTTTTACTGAAAAAAGAAATTGACCGTGACGCCCAGCAGATGTAAAACATTAAAGTTGATAGTACTGGGGCCTCATGATGGAATCCGTTATAATCGAATCGAAAGGAGCTTAGAAAAGCCTTTTTGGGCAAAAGTTCCTTACAGTTCGTAAATTGTTTACTGATTCATTTCACTTACCTTTGCTTTCCGTATTATTGTGAAACCTTGATCGAATAAATTAATTTAAGTCAAAGGTTACTGAAATGATTTAATGAAAATTGTAGGAACATTATTATGAAACTTTTTCCCAAAAAGAGCTTTTATACTAGTCGATTTTACTGCTAAGGCGCGCTAATAGATGCTTCACATCAAAAAATTCGAATGAATTTTTAAAGTGAAATTGTTGACTAATGTATATAATTCTACAATTTTTTTGTTACCAACGCAGAGGCCTGGTTATGCAATATAAATGCTCAATAAATAATAAAGTCAATAACAGATAGCTATATATTGCTTGCATGAAAATCCACACTATATATGCTCAAGTTTACAATCTGCACTAGATTTATTAAAACGATAAACAAAATAATTAGGGGACACCCGGGTTTGAACCGGGGACCTCTCGATCTGCAGTCGAATGCTCTACCACTGAGCTATATCCCCATGAGGTCGGTCAACTCAAAAACGTTATAAGCCCCCAAAAAAATTAACGTTACCCATTTCTGAAACATTAAGCGCAAAAATCTAGTCTAGTGTATGCGTGTCTTATAAAAATTATATACTTATAATTTCTTACCTTAAATTCATTTCAGTTATATCTTTGTCCTTCAAAATACGTTGAATTTCGAGTTCTAATGCTTTTTTGTCCTCCTCCAGGGTATCAATGTACTTTTGAAGTCTTCCATGACTATTCTGGAGTTTTTCATAATCTGAGCTTAAGTTGTCGACCTTTAAGAAACATTTCAATAATTTATACTTCTGCATTATTAATAATAGATTTCAGAACTTACAATACTATTCAACTCAGCCTTCCCTCTTTCAACATTTTGTTTTTCTCCACGTAAGCCATCCAATGTCTTTTGCAAACTATCACGTTCTTTGAATAACTCCGACAGCTGTGAATTGCTTTGATCAAGCTTTTCTGTTAACTGTGTTACTTTTGAAGTCAAAATTTCTTTAGTATGTTCGGAAGACTCAAGTTGTTTTTTGGTAGCCTGCAGATTTTCATTGCTTGTTTGAAGTTTAACTTGAAAATCGTGCAGAGACAACTGATATTTATGCAATGCCGCCTGAACAGCTGATATAGTACTTTCAGCAAATGCTTGGGAAGTTCTTGATCCACGTCTTGGTGATTTGGGTGGTGGCACCATTCCCGGCTGAGAAAGATGCATATGCTGAATAGCACTATTTTCTTCCCCAGCGCCTGAAGTTTCTGAATCTTGGACAACCGCATGTGCAATATCCCTAAGGGCGTTGTTCAGGCGCTCGACTTCATCGTTAAGACGACCCGCTTGCATTGCCTGGCCCTCCGCCTGGGCACAGCGGTCTTCAACCATTTTAAGTTGCTGCATTAACTCCTGCAGTCGCATGTCCCGCTGATTAATCTCGTGCCTAGCGCTATCGTATTGAGCCTTAAGGGCGGCGATTTGAGTTTTCAAATCACTACTTTCCCGCTCAGCTTGCATTTGTTGTTGTTCACCAGCCCGAGCAACTTGCTTAGCGTTGAATAAAACCCCACTGCAAGCGCCGGATAATTCCCTATTAGCGCTGTTTACTTCAACACGCATTCTACCGAGCTCTGTCTTAAGCGAAGATTGCATGTCCTTGAAGGATCGTTTCACATTTACAATATCCCGCCACATTTTTAACAAGCGATTATGCTCGTTGTGGTAGTAGTCGTTAAATGCCTGAAAATATCAAAATTATTGGGCGTCCTTTAAGTTTGAATATTTTTTCTTTAAATCCTCGAAAGGAGTAAATACATATACAGGTCGGTTTATTAACGGTCAGTTAGTATTATTCAAATATATTAAACTGAATTACCGCTCCACACACTCCGCAGTATGTGATGGCTCCGGAAATCAATTAATTATCTATTTATATAACTCCGAAATAATTACTGACTAATTGCTTAAACGTATAAACATTTTTCCCCCACTCATTATAAGTTATAAATTCCAAATTTATTAAATTTTAAGCTGGGAGGGTATCCATTCCATAAAAATAAAACTTTAAATTTTGTTTCGATATAATTCACACATGAAATTTAAAAGAATCACGTAAGAACGCAAAAGAACGGTGAGCTCCCCGGTTCATAACGGGGCGTGATGATTGAGTTCTTGCTAGCAATATTATGCTAGATGTCTGTCGCTCAACTTTGTTACGACTATTTTGGCAGATTTGGCTAGAACTGATCCCGTTTAACCCACTATAAATTACTGAACATATTAGAAATTAAGAGGTTACATAAATATGAACAAATATTATGGGGTCTTCTGTAGCTAAGCTCACTTCACTCTGCAATTAACGCCTTATTTGCTCTTAAACCTTCGACTTACTTAAGTAAAATTGATAAGCCGCCGCGAAAAATTTAAATGCAACCGCTTCGATTGATGTGATTTGTTAATTTGAAACAGCTTATAAATAATTGCCTGGTAATAACATATGTACATATGTTATATAAATAATTTCCACTCGGCTTTTGTCAGAATACATTTTTTTCATCAAACAATTTTAACTCAAAATTCGAATGTAGAAAAAAAAGAAATAACAAACAATATTCATTTCATATATTCATTTAAAAAAAATTCATAAACGTACCTGCTCCTCTTCTTTGAACTCATCTTCTTTCGCCATTAGCTCGTCTCGCAAGTTAGCCCAATCATTGGTTAATTTTTGCAAATCATTAGTAAGTGCTTCATTAGTACGAGCAGATTCCTCCAATTGTTGTCTCAAGGCAGTGTTTTGGTTCATTAGTTGGTCGCAACTATAATTTGATTTTACAAGAAATTTTTGATATTCTACAGTAAATTATAAAAAGGTGCAGACTTACCGATTTTTTTCCTCCTCTAAATTTCGACAAAGTTCATCGGAATCATCATGATGGACAAATTCCCGACATGGTGGTGGTTCTATAACCGCTGTACATGGAGGTGGCAAAGAAACAGAGTGCAAGTGGGAAGATGCTGATGGCAACGTCATTGCAGCAGAAGAAGTACACTGCAATGATTTTAAAAGTAAAAATTAAAAGATAAGAGCATTTATACGAAAATGTAATTACTGGTACAGATGGTGCTGTCTTTGGTGGTGAGTAACTTGAACTTGGTGGTTTAACAGTTTCTTGCATTTTACCCTCTAGGTCTGTGCACCGTTGTTTATATTGTAAAACCTTCGCTTGAAGACGGCCGACGAGGGCGGCTTGATTCTGTTGGGCTGTCTTGTACGTATCGATGCGTCTTCTGTAATTCGAGGCTTCATCTTGAAGACGTTGCCTCAGTTCTTGATTTTGGCGCAATAATGTCGAGGTATCGGTTTGTGTTGGACTGGTCATCCTTGGGGTTGTTGGAATGTTGGTGCTTTCTATGCGTCCTTTATTAAATGGTCTAGCAAATGGTTTCTTCCGATCTGTTATGCCAATTGTACGTTTGGGTGAGCCTTGTGATTTTATACTAGATGCTGTATCTTTATAAGGAATCTGAAATTTAACAAAATTAAATTAACTTTTTAAATACTTTAAAAAATTGTGAATATGAGTCATAAGTCAATTAAATTTTTATTAGAGTCGATTTATATTAAATGAAATAAAAATGCAAAAAGACTAAATTGTTCATACAATATATGTATATACATATGTATGTACATAACGTTTCCCTGTAGCGATTACTAGCAAAAAAACGCTTTAAGAAAATAGTTAAGAAATTTTAAAGAATTCTCTAGGATTTATTAGATCAAGACCGAAGTACTGAATAATAAGTCTGGCCATAAAATGTGTCTACACTATTTCTGATAGAAGTTACCTTCCTTCGCAAGCATTAAAATAAATCAAGCACATCATTGCATGTATTGATATAGTTTTATTAATTGCCCATTTTAGATGCCTTGAAATATTCCAAGAATCTTAAATGAAATCAATGTTTTCAAACTATGCCCTCATTATTGTTATACTTGTAGAGTACGGACATATACTTGCGCTTCTTTACCACATAAATGTGATGAAAGGAGGGTTAAAGTTTGCCCGGAAACAAGAAAAGCAAAATTATATGAAATATGACTCCTCCTTTCAACAGAAACAGTTTCGATACATGCCAATATAAAGGTATTATTGCAACCTGGTGACAGTCCGTACAATGCGTGCGAAGAATCGGTTACCCCGCTAGTTGTGGGGACTTTGTGCCCGTATATCTCCTTACGAACGAAGGTAGCACATACCTTTGGGGTTAAATGCTTCCTTATAGACAAGGAATGTTTGGTAAAGCATTTAAATTTGCAAATATCATATTTTGTTCTTTTTTCGTTTATACGAAAATATTAAAAGCTGTACGGGTATTGACAGCTTCTCTAATAAGGGTCAAAAAACCTTTGATTCGAGAAGCTCTTAAGAATGTATGTTATTTTCGGATAAAAGGAGTACCTTGTTTCCGTGCCAGGAACTTTCAGCAACAGACGATTTCTTACTTCGTTAGCATATTTGAGCGGTAGTCATAATGACTTACAAATACTCCATTTGTTCTTATTAATTAGATGGCATTGTATGCGGAAAAAAAAACATCGCGTTTTTTGCAAAGTCATTTAATTAGATTATGTAATCTCTAATCGAACTGTCTGCAAAATTTATAGACACTTAAAAATTCATTTTCTCAGCTACATACATATTTCTGAATTTCCTCCGGAATATAATGCGAAAGTCCTAGGAAGCATATTTTCTTAATAAATTACCATTTACCTTTGTTATTATTCGTCTTATAGATGCAGTTGTGTCTTTATTCAATATTAAACACTCTACATAAATATATGACTTCGCTCCTAACTCTTCCTTGAAAAATAATAAACTGCCTTTCTTCTCCAGTTTTTTTGGGAGTTAGAAGTGCAGCACCTTGTTCTTAATTGCAAGGTAATCCTTAGGGATTTTGAAATATCAATTGCAATGCCACCTTAATATCAATTCTTCTTGAAAAATTATTTTCAGAAAAAAAAATTGTATTTAATGTTCTTACATAGTTTTTTTGTTTTTTTAATAAATCTATGAACATTTCCTGCAACACGCAAACATCTAAATTCAAACTGTGAAGCATTTCAGATAATACACGCAAATCAACCATTTCCTGTAAAATTCGATAATAAATTTCCATACTGTAAGTTTGTTTTTCCAGATCATCTTATTACGTATTTCTTAAAAATACGATTCGACTATGTCCTATTCAAATTTGTATTATTTAATACAATATATGTAGTTGTAATAATTAATCTGTCGTTATTAAGTGTACATAATAAATAAAACTTAGCATACTAGAAACGAATAAATAATTATGGCCTTTATACCTATTATGATAAAGATTAGATGAACTAAAAGTAAGACCCCCAAGGCTAAAGATTGCCCACACAGCAACTTTTATTTTAATACAGGAAAAAAAGAGCCCAGATAAGGCAAGATAATAAAAAGTAAGAAAAAAATTAATAAGCGCCAATGAAAGACGTCTGGCGATAGCGAAATGTAATCGAAAATGCAAAGTTCTACTTTTGGTTACGACGCAAAAGAAATATTACTCATTTGTCGTTTTACAGCTAAATCACGTGATTTACATGATTTGAGAGAACTTTTTTAATTTACAATTTATTAACAATTAATTAATATTTGTGTAAACTAAAATCACCGCTTGAAAATATTAAAACTATTAACGCACTATTTATCACCGTATTTAATTTTATTTCATTTTTGAAATAATGTTAGTAATACAATCTAAACGATGGATATAACGATTAAAGAATCCCTGCAGTTAGACGAAGATCTAATTTAATATCTGACTAAAAATTAGATATAGCATATAAAGGCTGACTATCTGGTTTTGTCCGTCCAGTGTTTTTAAACCCAACGGATTGAGAGATATTCGAGCTTTCTTTTGGACTTGATTTAGATTTTTTGAAAGTTTGTATATAGTAACTCTATTGATGTGATAATTGATAAATTAATCCTAGCATATATAGGTATATATACATATATATTTCTGTAATATAAAATTTTTCTTTGAAAAAATTCCGATTTGCAAATCTTTATTTGTTTTTCTCCATTCTTTTCTTTTACAAAGAAACCCCTTCCTATCGCTATCCAGAAATTCACATTTCATCCAATTAAAATGATTTGTAAAATGAAAATCCATGTTGTAGAAGTTCTACCTAACTAAGAAAATAAACCTTATTGAGTTTCATATATACATATGTATCTTAAAAAAATTGCTTTTTTATTTATAAGTTAAATAAAATGGCATAATATCGTACGGCCCATATTAGAATTCACTAAATTGTTAAAATTCAAATACAGACAGAGAGCATGCAATTCATAGCATGAGCATCACCCCTAGAAATACGGAAGGCCATAAAATATGTTTGAAATACCGGTGTTATGTTTGATTTGAAATTATGTCTATTTACAAGCCTAAATGAAATTTTATCACGCGAGCATTGATAGAAGTAAGCTATCAAAAGTTTAATTGCTGCAGACATTTCTGTGGCCACTAGTCAGTGATGATAAATCCGCATACAGTCTGGCAAGTTTAATTTCAAGGTATAAAGGATATCGACCCTGAAGTTATGAACAAACTTTAGAACTTTGCTTTTTTGCTTTTTCGCTTTTTCAGCCAGAAAAATATACATAAATTGTTTTTTGTAATTCATTGAGAATCTTCAGTTTCTGATCTTAGAGATCAGTGTTCACTAGGAACTAATAACGCTGAATAAACTCTCAAAATTTTACTCTTATATTTTATTGGAACTTGTAAAAATTTTGAGTATAGCACTCCACTATTGATGAAAATCAAAGAAAACCCAAGAAAATTCCGCGCCACTTTTCACATGATATTTGAAACATTTATTTCACTTACACGTGACATCTTTGTGTACAACACGCTAAGCTTTTGGTCCCGGTTGTAAAATTTTCGCAGTAGTGATTTCAAAGACTCACTGAATTTATTTAGCTTTTGCCCAAAATTACTTTTGCGAAAAATCTTCACTATAAACCCGAATGAACTGAGAGGAGTTTAATTCCGTTGAGACCAGAACATTCGTCCTAGTCGCGACCAAAGGAGGAACTGATTCCTTTACAGAAAAATTGCTACAAATGCCGTCCCAAGACGTTTTATCGAAAGTTGTTGAGGTGGCAACGATTTGTTGATTTCTTACTACAACGTCTCGTAGTAACCCCTACAGGAATTTTCGAACCTTCCTGTGATTTATTCCGATAGTATACCTGCTTTGGATTTGCACGTATCTTAAAGACAATCCTATTTTAGTATGCTATTGGTAAAGTTATCAAAAGGAATTCGTACTCATTATCTCCTTGAAATGCAAGCGAAAAACCACTTTATATGAAATGTTGGTTTATAATCAGTGCCTTTTACCTCTATTGGAAGGTCTTTCATCGAATTAACAGCTAAAACATGAGGTTGTCAAGGACAACTATGTTCGTTTGAGGGCCTCAAATATTCAGTTGGGGTTAATAGAACATATCCAAATCGGAAATCTTTTCCATACAACTTTCGACTTCCTGCTTCGTCACGTAAGTAAATGCCTGCACAAATATGCAAATATGTCATTAGAACTTTGATTGTTTGCAAAGTTTAATTCTGTTTTTGCCCTGTGTCAGAACTTTGACACGATAACAATCCAACTTGGAAGGTTAAGTTGATGTAGTCAATATATCTATAGTTATATACGCTTAAGAATATACCATATATCCCCAATAATTTAAAGAACGTCTACTATTACGCAATTATCTGATAGTTAAGCGCAAAATAAAGGGTGATTTAAAACTTATTCGTGCGGAGACCAGATAGCGACCTTTGTGCCCTATTTGTTTAATTGTAATCCAATTCTCTAACTCTAAAAATTCCTTATCACTATGAATTTATTTAATATTTATTAAATTGAAAAATATGACAATCTATTTTGATATTGCACAAGTAAAGCTAACATATATAGCAATGACAGCAGTTTTATGCACGCGCCGCTTTTGTAAACCAGAAATTTAATATTTTAAGGTGACATTCTTATCTTAAATTAAAATAAAAAAATAGCAATTTCCTGAGAGAGTTTCTAAGTACAAAATTGTTCTCATATTGCTCAGAATGATTTTGATTCTTATATTTTTAACATTACGCAACCAGAAATAATGTTCATCAATACTTCTCTTTTCATTATTAATTGATATCAGTTTAATTATGAGAATCAGCGAAATTCAAGTTCACCCAATGATTAGTTTTCGATGAAAGTACAAATTCTTGTATAGCACATGCTTTAAAGTCAAAAAGTCATAAGTAATTTTAATTTTAATTAATCGAAATCAAATTGAATGTGTTTTAAACGTGATTGAAGAAATGCATGCTAATATCGAAATATTTTAAACTGGTACATACGAGTATACAATAACAATTGTTTTTGAAGTGAAAAATTTTGTACAATTTTTGTGAATTATTGATAATGCTGATTTTTTGTTTAACACCAATATGTCTTTTCTCAATCGCTTGCTTCGTTTGCGCATATACAAATCAACAAAAAAAACACAGCTAAGATTGTTGTTATACATATGTATGTATGTACAATATGTATGCATGTATAAAACCTTTTAAAAATTATTTCATTTATTCACGCTATTGCATTATAAGAAAAAAAATTATCAAATCATGTCTAAAGTCGTGCTCGGTCCATCTTATACATATATATTTATATAGAATTGTTTATACATAGAATTATTTATGTAGATTTATTTATATAAATTTATTTATATAGATCTAGTTATATAGATTTATTTATATAAATTTATTTATATATATTTACTTATATGTATACATTTATTTATTATTTAATTATAAATACATACATATCTGATCGGTATAGATGAACGAATTACTATTTTGAAAATCGTTCCCCAACATGTGCTATGAATTATCAGTTTGAAAAACTACAGGATAAGGTGACGTAAGAACAAATAAATGGGTTCAAAGTTGGAAAACTTGCTGGGCAAACTTCTATTTACTCTGTTACTTTCCATAATCACCCTCAGAGCAGACACGTCTCGCACATAAAACACGTCGGAGAAATTCTTATCAAAAACGTATTATTCAATACTAATCGATAGATTTTACTTTATTTACACTTTCGCAACTATCGCAGATTTTAGGTTTTACTAAGAGGTAGGTGCTGATAGTAAAGTAGATTACAACACCATTACAAACGTTGAGTTCAAAAACTTGTTAACTGTCTTAGGTAGGTACTCGTTAATTTTCTTTCCTACTCTACAGGTTTTCAGCTTCCAAAAATAGATTTTTTTTACAAAAGGTAAAACTTTAAATTAGAATGATAACAGACGCTGTTTTTGAAATTAAAACAGTGTTTAAGTTCTTATAAAGAAATTTTATGTCGCCGTTGGTTTATCAGTAGTGCCCCGTTTATCAGTGGCACATCGACTTCTCCTGCTCTGTGAAAAAAAAGGTCAAAGTACAAAATAATAATTCTCTAGATTTTTTAGCTTCTGAACTTAAATGATGTTGTTTGTTTCAGATACGTTTAGTCTCAGTTACGCTGAGCTCGCGAAATAATGTACGGGGTGAAGCTCATTAATTTCATAAATAATTAAGTAAAGCAAGTAACTGTCAAAAGGACGAGAACTATTTAAAGTGGGTGGATTCGTGCAAATAAAAGTTATAACCCGAAAGGGAGTGATATCGTTAATAAAATGCCTGTTAATCGGGAAAACAAGTTTGTGGGAGGATGGTCCAGGATAAATGGTCAATCTGATAGTAACCTTTCTCTATCGTTACCACGGTCTTCGTTGTCTTCACCAAGAAGTACACCATACAATTCGAAACAAGGATCACCATCTTCGTATCCGTCGTCTCCTGTTAATATGACACCAATACCTATTCCTTCAACATTGCAATCATTACGGAGGACGTACTCAAGCACCTTCATGCTAATACCGGAAGATCGAGAAATCGACATAGTTAAACGACCTGAGCAAAATCAAATACCAGAAGAACCCTCACTGGGGATTGTACTCATAAGGATTGCCTTTTGGTGGCCTTTGTTCATATCGCGCTTGGCACTACTCATCCTAAGTGTTGGTCTGAAATTTTTACTCGTCCCATTTTCATTTGCGGCTCCCAGCTTCTGGCTATCCGCCCTACTTTGGGTCTTTTGGAAAACTCTGGCTTTCCCACTATCGGTCCTCAACTGGATTATAACACCAGCGGAGAACCACGATAAAAAAAAACGGACTATACTTATTACCTGCGGCAGCACAATTCAAACACTCCATCTTGCGAGGAACTTCTATTCATCAGGAGCAAGAGTTATCGTTGTCGAATTTGAAGGACTCTTTGGTTTGGCAAGATTTTCCTCAGCAGTAAGCCAATTTTACACTGTTCCAAAACCAACACTGGACACTGCACAGGACTACATAGCAAGTTTATGCGAAATAGTCGAAAAAGAAAAGCCAACACACTTCATCCCAGTTTGTGCTACGAATTCATCATATTACGACTCCCTGGCCAAGCCCCACTTAGAGCTCTTGGGCTGTGCGACATTCATTCCGGGAATGCAGGAAAATTTAATTCTGGATGATATACTCGAAGTGTTTAAAATATGCAGTGTGAATGCAATGTCTCTTCCGCCTTTTAAACTTCTTACTTCGAAGGAGGATTTATTCAAACTTTATGACATTGGATGGATGGCGGGATACAGAAATATTCTAGTTGCTGTTGGTTCTGAGGGCGTTTTAGAACGACACAAATTCGTACTGCCACAAAATCGCCAAGACGTTAAAGTAACCCATGAAATAAGTGACGACAAACCATGGATAGTAATGAGATGCGTTCCAGGAAACCACTATATTACATGTACGACCATTAAGGACTCTAAAATTGTCGCAAATGTAACATGTCTAGTAAATCAAGATACAAAAAATTTAATTCCGGAAGAGAACAAGAAAATTTCAACATGGCTTCATGACTTCTTCCATAAAGTAAGGTTTCCTAGGCCAGTTAACGCCCACATCAGCTTCCGATTTATAGAATGCGAAATAACTGGAGATCTCTTACCTATTGGATCTAGGGTTGGGGTCTCATTACCTTACATTTGTCACACAGGTGTTCATTCCCGTGTTTTGTGGAAACCATGTCCTCATTTCTGCAGACAGAATTCTGGACCTCTGGTGCAAGAAGGTGGCCGTTACTGGATTCATGACACCGTTCTTAATACCCTGAAACATCCTTCCGTTAATGCTGTAAGCAAATTAATTGGAACTGTTCTTGATAAGCGAGAAGCACTCTTCACATATTGGGATCCTTTGCCATATTGCGCATATTATCATTTCCAATTGCCTCTCAGGTCAATAAAATCATTTATACAAAAAAGACAAGCAACGAGGAGCATGGCAACAACGCTAGCAGCCCCAGTTCACTAATGGCCTCGATTGTTGCTGGTTCCAGAAATGGAGGGAGAATTATAGACTTTTTTAAACAATTACACTTTTAGTTACTTACAAAAAGAGAGCTCTTTATGTAAATCTTCGAGATTATTTGTGGTTGTACGAATAGAGATTGTTTTGTAATTGTAGGTCTAGACATTATGTACATATAAGTAAATTTGAACTTCGAGGAGTACTGTTTTTTTTTATTACATATACGTAATTTAAGATGTTTTTACTCGAATATAACTAATTACTACTTACAAACTTGTGTTTCTATCTTTTCTTTATAAATTCAGAGTAGAATTGAACTAAGATATGTATGTATGTATATATTTAGGAAAAAACGACTTAAGACGTAATATACGTACATATGTACAAGGCCCGTAATTCTCTTTTTATATAATTTAACCCTCCTCACTCAACTTCTACCCAGGCAAACTTCGGATAAACATAAAACTTTTATGTTGTTCTTGTTTACTCATCCAAATCTCCAGAAACAAGTTGTTTATAGTACGAGTACATCTTGATTACAGAACTTACAATTAGTTAAATATTATAAAATTCCTTGAAAAAAAAAGTTTTATAAAAATAAATTCTAAACTTATCCGTAATGTCATTAGAAATATGAATATACAATTTACATGCATCTTGTTTCTATCATGAAACGCATTTAATTGGCAAAAGCTAATTTTATTTTACTTAACAACTATAATTCTTTGACAACAAACAAAATAACTCGGCCTAATCGCATCACAAATTAAAATACTATTTGCATTTTAAAGCTCCTATAAAATCATATTGTGTAAGGTCAAGATCTTCATTGATAGCTAGGTCTTACTATCTCCTTAAATTTTATGCACAGGTTTTCAAGGCTTTAAAAATGACTTTATGAGAACAATAAACTTTGATACTTTCTTGTGAAGCATTTTCCTTTCTGGTATTTAAATTGTAGTTCGCGAACCTCTTTTCAAAGCAAAAACAGGTTCAACCTTGCTTATTAATCTCATGATATTTTGTGTTCATTGACTAAAAATAATTAAGCATTACCTTCGCATGATTTTTTCCATTTCTTCTCAAAGAATTTAACTTTAACTAGATAAACCCCCTTCTCGTCCACGCTACAGTAATATCATAGGCACCTTAGCATTGGTCAATGACTTCAATTAATTTCAAGGTTACTTAATAAATTTAGCAAAATAAAAATTTTTGCGAATTAAAATTTATTATCGGTGTTGTTTGCTTTAACTTTATAATACGATGGGTTTTATCTGAGTTGGCCCCTTGGATTTTATTCATAAAAATAAGCAAACGATCACAAGCTGCGATTGATAACAAAAATTATTATCATAAGTGTTTTGTATTATTTTCATAACAGAATGGCGTTGCCACTTTGAAAATAGTCTAGTCTAACGAAGATTTTATAATCTTGTTTAAATTCCCTTAGTATCTCTGCAATTATTGTTTGCACTGATAGTATGTAATTCAATTTATCTGGTGTGAAAAAGTAGCTATTTATAGATTATTTTGAAAACTAACATACATATATACATAGATACAGATTGCAGCGAAACCTCAATGTGTTGTTTTTAGATAATAGAGATACTCTTGATTGCTGATTTGAGAAACGTACTCAACACCAAAAATATTACTGTCCGATTAACTTATATAATTTCAATTTAAAATATTCTTCTTTTGTTTCTCTAATATTATTCATTACCTTATCTAATAATATCTATCGTAGTATTATAAAATTAGGTATGTACCTACATTTCGGAATAACTGGATTATGAATTTGTTCCAGATATTACAACTGGAACTTGTTCGATTTTTTTTGTCAATTTGAGAAAATAAATTTTTACGCTTTTATATTTTAATAATTAGTTTAACTAACATTTTGACGGGAAGATTAATTTTTTCATAAAGAAGCTTAATGCATTTCATACATATTAAGGATAGAATAACACGCATAGAAACTTTAAATATGTTTTGCGAAAATTGTTTTTTAATGAGAGCCTATGTATAGATGTACATATGTTTATATTTAAGAGCACAATCTTAATTTGTGAAAGAATATAAAACGAGAAACTATATTAAAACTGATCGCGAAGCCAAAACAACTAAATTAAAACAAATGTAATAATGTATTTTTACTATTTATTCATCAATCCATCAATATCGCAGCTTGCAAAAAAAGATTTTGGAATCACGAATGCAAGTCTCTTTATCATACAGACAGTATGCAAGGTTATCATGCGATTAGCGCCATTTCACTCAAATTTTACATTTTTTCCCATTTTCTAATTAATTACTTTAAAATGGTTTTCGCGTTTCACATTGACCTTTGAGCTTATTTTCGTGGAATCTGTCCTAGCAACCAGACGGTCAAATTCTAATTATTAGTGTGTGAAAATACAGCTGATATGATATTACTTTAACCTCACCTAATTTACGAAAGCAGTGATTTAATTAAAAATAAATTTTCACCCACGACTTAATGAGCAGCTGATAAGGAAAATTCAAGTGTGGGGTGGGATTTGGTTTTGTCCAATTTAAAAGCTTATCATAAAATGGGAGATACTATTATTATTTACAAAATTATTATATGTTCACATTAGCATCATCCGTAACGCGAGAGGCAATTTATCGCCTTTGCGCTTCACTTATATGAAATGAATAACTAAATAAATTATTTAACTATAATATCGTGATTCTACAATTTGTGTAGTTAGAAAAATGCTTTTAAATTTCCATTCAAATTTGTTGCCCCAAAGTGAGATTTTCTCCATATTAATAAGCAATTATGCATTTAAATTTAATAAGTAATAAAGGGTTACAGAAACAAAGGTGACTATCGCCACTTTTTTTCACAGATTAATTTTGTTACAGAAACAAAAAATATAGTTACGTATATTGCTAGAAAAACAAATTCTGAATAAGTGCCTTAAAGGCAACGTTTTTGCAGGACTTTTTCTCTTTACTTTTCAGAATAAATATAATTCTGCTACAAATGATGAAGCTTCAGAACAAGATAAGCTGGAGGAAAAATCATTTTAAAAACTTATTTAATGAAATCGTATAAATGAAAATCGCAATTCTTTCAGTTGGTAAGTTTTAAACAGATGAAATGATCTACTTTACCTGAACGCTATTCTTTTATTTTTCATCCAGTTTTTTATCGTAATGGACACTGTGCTCATCTCACTTTACTCAATAAAAGAACATTAAAAGCACCGCAAACAATTAAGTGCGTTATTTTGTTAATAACACTTCTTCCATCCCCAAAACAACACCATCCGATCCGAACCCGCCCACGAGATGTTTTGTTTACAAACGAAGGACTTCACCCTTTTTCTATGGCAACGCTTACGTCACTGTGAAAAAGTACAGTTCGCCCAAAATTTGGTCATAATAATTTTATTAATTATGAAACGCTCTAAAATATTAGAGTCAAGTAATATAATTAAATAGCAGTTAGAAATATCGATAACTTATCTTAATGCAATTAATTAAAAAAATAAGTAACAGAATTTGACGAAAATATACGTCAGATAACGTTTACAAAATTTCTGCATTCGCTGCTTGTTGTATGTTAGCAAGAAGAAGCTGTGAAAATAAACATAAATAGGGAAAGTCATATCTATTGACCAGCATTTTTAATAATTGCATTTTTCTGCAACTAAAATGAACGAAGATGAGAATTCTGAAATTGGATGGCGAAAAGAACTTCTTGAAAAGGAGCCGAAGAAATTAAAAGAGGGTAGCTGCAGCAAAAGTGGACATTACCGGAAATTGTCTTCGACCACTGATAGCACCAAATCTTCGAGCAGCGATTCATCGTCTGGCAGCGAAAATAGCTCCGACTGCCACCTAAAAGATGCGTCCTCCGAAAAAACTAAGGAGGAAAAGAAGCTACTGAAGAAGAAAATGCATAAGGAGGAAAAGCATCTTAAGCGGGAGAAGAAGAAATTAGAAAAGATCCAGCGGCGGGAAATGAAAAAAGCTAAAAAGGAGAAGAGGAGGGAGGAAAGAAAATTGAAGAAACTAGCTAAGAAAGCGAAGCATAATGAGACTGAAACAGTTGACTGCTCCATTCCGATCGGTTTTAATTATCCAACCTTCAAAGCATAAATCTAACTTTGAATTATTTCAGATCTCATGTACCCAAAGGCGAAGGCTCCTGAAACTAAAGAAGAGTACGAGGCCAGACAGAGTCGGATCCGTCGAGAACTTGATCCAGTCACCGGAAGGTCACGTCTTATTAAAGGGGACGGCGAAGTCCTCGAAGAAATAGTCTCACGAGATAAACACAAGGAAATTAATAAGCAAGCAACAGAAGAAGATGGTAACTTCTTCCAAACGAAAACAGTAGGTTGGAATGTTCCTTAATTTGCTGTTCTATGATGGTCAGCGCGTCAAAAATTTATCAATTAGTCGTAAGTTGAATTTTTTGGTGTTTAGGGATTATTGCAATATACAACTCTGATATAAAATCGTTGACCCAAGATATCTTACACAAATCCTCTTAAACTATTATTCTTTGTAGCCCTGACTTCCTAGTAATTTTTTATTTTTTTAATACCCTTTCCATCATTACCTTCTGAGAGTTACAACTATAAATTAAAAATACAGCCAGATAATTGGTACCCACAGAATAATTTGAGTACGAGTAACAGCGATCATAAAAATGCTAAAACCATAAATATAAAAAAGAAACATTTTTATTTGGAGCAATTATTATAAACATTAAAAGAAAGCATTAAGAACATCTATTCCGTCTAAACCAAAGTAATTTAATATTCACATTTTAATGTCCCTTACTCTATAAATACATCTGTTGATCCTTAACTCTTTAAATTCATAAAAACAATAGAATTTATATTATATATATATATCGTAACGCAGTCAATCAATCTATTCAAGTCAATAAAATTGCACATGGACTGCGGTGGCACCGCTGGCCCAACACAAATCTTCTTTCACTTTAGCCCTGCAAAGTGGGCAAGTTAATTGCTTACTGAACCAAGTCCCTACACACGTTTCACAAAATACGTGCTTGCAATCCAGTTTCACAGGTGAATTGAAATTTTCGTGGCATATTGGACAAAGTCCACCAGAATTGTCCAAGTCTTCTTTTGTTGCTGGCAATCCAATGTTCTAAAAAAGTAAAAAATATTTTGATTTTATTCAATCTTTATACCGTCATTTTGGCTTATATAGACCATGAAGTTTTATTAATTTTATGAATATCTTTTCCAAAAGTGGAGAATTTCCCCGAAAAGCTTGTAAAAAACTAAGTGATATCCTTTACAATCTTTACATAAACCCCGAAAAGGCTGAAATCGTATGCCCATTATAAATTACAAACCAACACACTTTCAGGAAAAAATGATTGTTTTCCATATTATTTATTTTTAATTATTTTTACTTACCCTGTTTCTAAATAGCCCAATCAACGACTTTCCAAAAAATTTTAATTGTGAAAAGAGATTGCAGCATTTAAATGTTATGTATGAAACAGTGAAGAAGACTCCTACAAACTGATATAAAACGATTAAAATGTGTTTACTCTAAAAATAATATTTTTACTTACACGTTCCCAATCGCGGTAATAATTGTACGAATAAATTAACCACGTCTGAATTGGCGCCAGTGACCTATATAATTGCGAAAATGACTCCAAAAATGTAAACACCCTTCCCTAAAATGCAGTAACTCACATATTAGTATAATTTAAATAAAAAAAAAATGCGTATTACAACTTACCCTCCTACAGTAAGGGATGGCATGGTTGGGGAGAACAATAATCGACATTTTAATCAACACAGTAAGCATCTTTATCAGTATGTCGGCATAAAATGTGCGACACAGGAGTTCGCTTAACGGTATGTTCTCAGGCAGAGGTGCAATTATGAGCAACCCATAGTCGTCCGGAAAGGGAAAAGTTAGCAGGCACCACCAGATAAAGATTAAAATTTGTGTTCTAAACACCACGAAAACTTCCTTGTCTCGAAATAACATCGTTTGCTTGCAAACAACCTTGTTTGCATACATGAACAGAAACAATGCGGATGCATAAGTGGTAGCGTATAACAAACTCCCAAAGTTATCGTAGACTGCTTTCAGTATAATAAGACTTATGAAGGGCAAACACCCGGTCAAATTTCTATAGCTCAACTGGACCTCTATGAAGTGCTCTGCCAGGGAGTTGAAGACATCTTGGTTTGAGTTGTTACCACCGTCTTGTCGACGGTTTTGTTCTGTGTTCGGGCTATCCAGTAAATACGGTGGATCATCCCGAGTTAATGCTGCCACCCTATCATGAATTGGTCTCTCAGGCGGTATGCCTATTTCGTTAAAGCTGGGCCTATTACTTTGCATCACGTTTAAAAGGTTCCTTCCCAAGTTAATAGGGGGTTGCTGTGGAACACCATTCTCCAAATCAGGAGGTTCATTTCTAGGGATTTGTTGACTACTGCTATTATTTCTCGTTTCATCATTCTCATTACGAGGCAAAAGTCCTTGCATTACGCTCCTAAAATTCATTTCCCATCGCCTGGGATCAGATTGTGATCTAGCTTGATTAAACAGCGAAGATAAATTGTTCTGCATTGTTGAAGCCAAATAATCTTGCTGATTTTGATCGGATGAAGGCATGTTGTGGATTTCAATTCTTATGTCCTCTGGCGGAATATTTAAAATGACGTCACTAATCGGCTGCAAAAATTCAGGTGCAATCGTATGTAGATCCCAGTGAGATTCGATATTTGTACCTTCCCTTCGTCCTCTATTTGAATTGGACCCATCCATTATCACATTTTATCGGCTGAAAAATAAATAAAATAAAATAAAATAAATATAATAAATAAATAAAATAAATATAATAAATAAAATAATAATAATTACCCTTTGAAGAACATATTTTTAAAAGTTTATGTTTGTTTATTGTTATTATCCGCATTTTGCTTATTATCTTATCATTCAAGAAACGCAGAGCCGATTTCATTCCGGTTTTTTTCTTGGAGAATTTTTAAAAATGGATAAGGAAAATTTATATCTGATAGCGCATTAGAATAAAAAAATTCTAAATAATCGGTATATTGCAGTTTCGGTCATTGGAAAATATACAAATCTAGTTTTTGCAATCGGACTTTCAATCTTCCTGAGATGTGATTGTGAAATCAACACCATTAACAAAAGTTTGTTAATTCTGAAAATAAGAGCTCGGGATGCGAAGAAACTATAGAGTGGATAACACAAATATCATAGCGACACCTTCAGATTTATATTAATACAAAATAGGAAATTACAAGTGGATCTCTTGCCATTCAATTAACTTACAACAACTACCAAGTAAAACTTCCTGTGCCCCATTTGGTGCAATTCTAGAAGTTAGTTCGCATCAGTGGTTACGTTGGTCTTGCGTCTACCCTCTAGTTTTATATACTAAACGTTAAAAAAGCTAGTTCTACTCACTGGGCTTCCACCATCGAGGAATATCGGTGCACTGACGAGTGCTGCAGTTCTAAGCAAAAATGCCAGCGACAGCAGGCCATCGATTTATATAAACAAGAATATTTGCTCAAGTGGAAGATATTTTGATAAACAAAAAAAAATTGCAGTCACTCGGTTGTTTTTATACCAAAACTCACAGTTCCCAGCTCTCCTCTATCTCCTCAGAAATACCTTATTGGTTGTCATTTTATTTGGTGACATATTTCTGCTGGTTCTCTCATGCAATGTCACAAAGTGAAAACGTTTGGCGATAGGTGATGCTTAAAGAGGCTAATTGAAATTTAACTAATTTATGAAATTGAGAAATATTCTACAGAGTAGGATATTTCAATAATATATAATTAATAAAAGGTTATTTATGCATTACATAAATATAAAAATTCAAGTATGGGACTGATATACTTGAATATTGAGTATTGAAAAATGTTTCTAGCTTTTATCAACTAAACATTATACATATAAATATTTATATGTTTTTTTGCACATTCGTTTTTGAATAAAAATTGGGTTTTAAAAATAATTTCCGTACGAAAAATAACTTATACAAAAGCACAGTTTACGAATTAGTTGAACAAGAATTTTGCGAACTTATCCAAAAACTTTGTATCTGCCGGCTTGGATTAGTCAACAGTAGCGCCACCATGTATTGATTCCTCGCATTACTAGCCCGTATCGCGCTGGTGGAGCGAAAAGGACAACAGTCTGTGACAAAAGTGAAGTGATTGTAGCTTGAATCGCCACGGAAAGAGGTACTGGGCGACAAAGGGAGAATTCTTTGGAAATAAACTGAATTTTGCCCTTTTGACACTTTTAGTGTATAGCTAAAGTGTAACCAAGTTGAATGTAACAACTGAATTAACTTAGTTAACGTTATTTAACTTCAGTAATGTTTATTTTAGCCACGTCATGTTGGCAGTGAGACGGATTTTATAGACGCCTTTTCTTCCCCCTCCGCATCAAGTGCCGTTGATGTTATTAGGCGAATTTTGTGATGAGTGTGAAAAAGAGAGTTTGAAAGCGGACTTCAAATAATTTTTTGTATGTGGAATAGGTTTCGACTCAAAATGGATGAAACACAGCCAAAAACCCTTTACGTGGGAAATTTAGACCATTCCGTCTCAGAGCACTTACTTGTTACCCTCTTTAATCAAATAGGGACAGTGAAGGGATGCAAAATAATTAGAGAACCAGGCAATGATCCGTACGCTTTTCTCGAATTCACTTCACATCAATCAGCTGCTACCGCACTAACTGCAATGAACAAACGGGTCTTCCTTGAAAAAGAAATTAAGGTAAGTGTTAATCTCCACAGGTCCTTCGGGAATATTTAATGCGTTTCGGCGTGAGTTTTCTGCCCTCGAAACAACACATTTCGGCAAGTATGCCCAAAATGTTCATCATTCTGCGACGAAACTGAATTTAAGCTCGCGACTCGTTTCTATGGCGGCTAAATGCTCCTTGCGGATTGGGTGCCCGAGATTTCCCTACCTGGGGTTACGCAAGTTACCGCATTATTTGCTAAACTCGAACCGGCCGTTCCGCTTTTGGTTGTTCGAATTTTTTATTTATTAAGAATAAAAAAAGCTTTCAAGCGAATTTTCTCTTTTTTTTTGTTGGTTAGCCATGAAAACCTGCTGCTTGAAATGATATGTCACTTCGCAGTGTTTAGCAGTTTTCTTGTTGGCATCTGCAGATTTTTGGGCGACAATACGCTATAAAATGAAAATTAATAGTAAATGTACATAATTTACCGATACTCGTTTGCTGTATTAACGATCTAAATTTAGTAATATAAAATTTATTAGATTTAAAAACTCAATCAAAGTAGTTTTCTGGCACTTACAGTACATATATGTATACATACCTTTTCCAGTAAAAAAGTTGTAATTTGTCTGCAAAATGCAAAATATTGCAAAAGCCAGAAGCGTAGTTCAAACGAAAGAGTCTGCAACACAAGACGTGCGGAATTTTGTTATTTATATGTATACATATATAATAATAATGGTCGTAAGGCGCCAAATTGTATATCATTATAGATTAATATAACAACTATTTTACTAGTAATTCGGTATAGTAAATTTTGATGAAATTTTTTTAGGTAGATAAAAACAATACCGCAATCTAAATATGTTAACTGGCATGCAATATTCGTACTTAAAACTAATTCTTAAATTTGATATATCAGTATTTGATCTTAATTAAAAAATATCTTCTTTTATTTAGTTATTTTATTCGCCACATAACACCAAAGAATTGGCAAATTGGAAAAACAAATTAAAGATGACTTGTATAATCAGCACTTTTTATATCAATTTAGCATCTGCAGATTTTTACTTTAAAAACAATTACATAATATATACAAACATATATGTCTATTATATTAAACATTAGATTAAATATACTCAATATTTTAAAAATCTACATATTGGACTCTGCGAACTTTTAAGAATTTCGCAAATTGGGTGGCCAAAATAGTGTGCCCTATTTATTGTTAAGTAAATACATATATTTAAAAATAAAAAATCAATTTCAGGTAAATTGGGCAACCAGTCCAGGCAATCAGCCAAAGACAGATACTAGTTCACATCATCATATATTTGTTGGTGATCTAAGTCCGGAAATAGAAACAGAAACACTGCGAGAAGCGTTTGCCCCATTTGGTGAAATTTCAAATTGCAGAATTGTTCGGGATCCACAAACGATGAAATCAAAAGGTTATGCATTTGTGTCATTTGTTAAAAAGGCTGAAGCCGAAAATGCTATACAAGCCATGAATGGTCAGTGGTTGGGATCCCGGTCAATTCGAACAAATTGGTCAACAAGAAAACCCCCAGCGCCAAGGGAACAGACAAAACCCGGGGGTAAATCTGGACGGCCAACGTTCGAAGAGGTGTATAATCAAACAAGTCCTACAAACACAACTGTGTACTGCGGAGGTTTCCCACCAAATGTAATTAGCGACGATCTTATGCACAAACATTTTGCCCAATTCGGCCACATACAAGATGTTAGAGTGTTTAAAGATAAAGGTTACGCGTTTATAAAGTTTGCAACGAAAGATTCAGCGACGCATGCGATTGAACAGACACACAATACAGAAGTCCATGGTTACCCTGTAAAGTGCTTTTGGGGCAAGGAAAACGGAGGAGACATGATGATGGCCACTGGTGCAGTTATAGGCCCTGGTGGTGTACCAACGCCACAAACGATAAGTGGACAAGTTATAACGCCACAAGGTGCACAATACCCGTATGCTGCCTATCAGCAAATGGGCTACTGGTATGCGCCAGCAGTAAGTATTTTTTGATTCCATTTCAGTTATGATTCTAAAAATTTTGCTATTTCAAATTACAGGGATATCCACAAATGCAAACTCAATATATGCAGCAGGGATACTATCCTTACGCCTATCCAAGTGCGCAGCAAGCAGCTGGAGGTGAGTTAATATGGTGATGTATAAGATTTTTGCTTGTCATATTTAAGAGAACCACCACTGTGACGATCTAAAAAAACGTTCCTTTTCGCAAATATTGTTCTACAACTTAATATTCATGGTTTGTGGGATTGATATAAAACAAGAAAATTAGACATGTTGGTCATGTATGTAGAAAGAAATTTATCTATTTTTTTTTTCTAAAAATAAACAGTACCTATTTAGTTATGATTATTAAACGCTTAAATGTTACATTCCCGTCTAATATAGTAGTAATTTAGCGACAAAGTTCAACGCTAAGATAGCATTTTCCTTCAGAGATTTTATTTTGAATACATTACCTTGCCGTCGCAGGAGTAATCCCTCTAAGGCAGCGCGTTTACCTACTGATTTATTTACATGAGTACACTAAATAATATCTTGTATATGTCAAATAATTTAGAATTTCGTATTGATTCTGCTTATGAATACGCATATGTTAATTTTAGTTTTTATGTATGCGTATTTTTGCTGTAAATACTTTTTAAAGCTAAGTACCCTTTTTTCTCTCGATTTCAGCTAGTTATCGTATGGTTCAGCCCGCCTGGGGGGTACCAGGAGCAGTGCCTGGCGTGACTGCAGCTGCCGCGGCAGCTGCAACAAACGGTAGTGCCACACCTCAAATGATGTATAGTGCGGCAATGCCTCAATATCAGACGCAATGAGAATATTGTTAAAAACACACAACAACAACAAAAAATTTTTTTTTTTGTTGAAAAGAACCACAGACAACGGTAACATAATGAAGTATGTGCAGAGTGCGAAAAGGTTTAAAATAAAAAGCAATCAGCTGTAATAAAAAATTAATTTTTTATTTATTTACAATTTGAGAAAAGGTCTACATGTTAACCTGATCTGAATGTTTAGTACAGTGTAACTAGGATTTAAAACAAAACAAAAAACAAATTGTGTAAAGAGAGAGACAGGTACGAAAGTGGTATTGCATATAAATATTTCAACATTGAACATGAATTGTCCGCTCGATCAGTTTTTAAGTTATTCAAACCGTCATGATTGTGGATTGATTTTGAGTGATATTTCCATAGGTTAAGTTCATCTAGGATTCAACAGTTTAAATATCACTTATCACTTCTTACCGTTTGCATATATAGGAAGAAGACTTTGAAGGCAAATATGAGACTTCAAATAAAATTTTGTATGAAATATTTCGCTCGGTTTCTTTGCTATTTACTCCTATCATAAACATTTTTGCAGGCAGGTAAGTCAAGAATGACTAATAATATGGAAATTTAAATAATAATTGTATTTGTCGTAATTTCGCGCTGTAAAATTTTTTGCTAGAAATTCTCATTTCTTTTAATATTTTCTTGTACCACACACAACATGTTTAAAGCATATCATGTTAGTAGTTGAAATTAACATAATCCAGAAAATAACTATAACCATTGTTAATTCCATATTACCAAAAATGAAAACATTTTGTAATCTTACACAACTAACCTTCTTGTTCATAGATAGCACAAACTAAGTAACAATTATTCGGCGGGACCATATTGATAATTCAATAAGGAGTTATGAATATCATCAAGGAAGAAAAATACAGTATGGGTTTTCTCTTCTACTTTTACAGCAAATAAATTTAATTCATGCAGATACATATAAAGGCTTAAAATTTTAAACTCCTTCCAACAACTTAATACACAATTTTCGATGCTTGTATGCGAAATATTCCTCTTTTGGGGAATAAATCATAATTTTTAGTTAAACATTTTAGCAAACTTAAGTATATTTTGTCATTATAACTGCCAGTAGTGATTTTAATTACAATTTGTAGATTATAAGATTGCCTGCGAAAAAAAGTCAAGTTTTTGTTGAATACTATTTCGAAAGATCGAAAAGTATTTCGCAAAAAACTAGATTTCGCTTATTGATAGAAAATTTACGTACTTTCAAAACAATCAGATATTTTATACTGGGGCTTTGGATAACGAGAAAAATATCTACGTTGTGACAAACTTGTCGACTTCAATGGACCGGAAAACAAATTGAAATATATTTTGAGTGAGATTATAGCCTTCAAAAATTTATTACATGTGTTCAAAATAAACTCATACTTTGCTAAATTGAATTGCCACTAAAGTTAGCTGAAAAAAATTTAAAATTGGTTCAAACCGTAATTGCTTTCAACACAATGATGAAAACGTGTTAACAACGACACTGAAAAATTTATGTTTAAAAAGTGCTGATCTTGCGAAATTCACAATTTAAATCACAAATCCATTTGTAAAAAGAGCGGTTGATGTATTTTAATGTTTTTGCGAAATATTTTAATAAAATTTGTCTCGAACCATAGTTATTCAAATGAATAAATTAGAAATTATAATTTGTTACATGATTAACTACCTCATTGACCAGAATGTTAAAATTAACAAAATAGCATAATTTTAATTAAATAAAAACATCACTGCTGTTTTGGGTGCTCGATTTTTAAAAATATGTAATGTAAACATGAAGTTCAAGTTCCTGTGATAGGCCTAAGCGAGACTATTCGAATCTTGTAGCTACATTTTAAAAAAAACTTCTGTAACTTTTCTGGACACATATTTCAGCTATAAGGAACGAAAAGTTTTATTTCATCCATACGAAATAAGACTATTGTTAACCCAAATATTTCCGCTTTAAATCTAACATATATAGGGCTTGGAAAATACGAGTAATAATGGTATACAAATTGTTTTCTTATATAAATACATTGGCAGCCATTAGGTAGAGTCGCTGAAATAAAAGTGTTTATTTGTCCTTAAACTCAAGAATAGGAATTTAATTTCATTATTCAGAATCGAAACAATCTCCTATTGTTGGAATCAGGTGAGCCACTATAACTGATATGTAATAACATCGGAGGAGCGCTAAAAATATGCTGCTCGCACCAACGGTCTTCGCATGATTATAGTTGGCAGTATAAATAGGTAAGGTAAATTAACCTTCAGCAGCAGGCACACTTTCAATATATCAGTTTTCGGTCATATTGGGTATGGTATACCCACATATTATATGTATATAGAGCTGCCTACTTTCAATTTAATTTAATTTCCTTCCACCACAAAATTCCCGAATTTGTATGATTTAAAAATGCCAAGCCTATTAAATTTTAGATTGGATATTCATTCAGAGTACCCGCGGAGAGTTCAAAAAATCAAGTCAATTAAGTCCATTTGCATTGTAATTGTGAAAAATGAAAAGTAAATCTTGTATGGGAAAATGTGGCAACAATAATTACAAAATACTTAACTTAAACAATCTCAATCGTTTCATCTCAGTTCTAAAATTTGAATGTTGTTAGTTAGTTCCACACTTTTTTCTTATTTCCTGCATTTCAATCTGTTTTTGTCATCTTCACTAAAAGTTTTTATTTGATAGAACGCCATATGGCTCAATTCATATTAATTTAACTGCAGAAAATCGTGTTGATATCGAGCAACAATCATGAATCGTATCAAAGCAGAAAAGTAATACAAGAAATTCATACATGTCTCTCTCGGCTAATCCGTGCCAAAATTCAATGAGGTGTAGCATTTTAAACACAAAATGAGATATTAATCAATGAATTGTACAAATTACTAATTTTTAAAGTAATGCTAATTTCTTTACGTAGCGTACTAACTCAAGGAATTTAATTTACAGCCACGGAACTTTATATTTTTTCGTACATAAACAAAATCCATGTGATAATGAAGCTTGCTTCAAAGCCAGGAAACTGAATCATAAATTTAAAATTTAAGTCAAACAACTACTAATAAATTTTTGAGAATAAAAAGTTAAATTGCACAATTGAAGACTCGGTGATTGTTATCGGAGCGCCGCGCCGCTCATAATCGCATGCATACAGCAGTTGTTGTTCTTTAAAAAAAAAAAACAAACAAAAAAATACTTAAAATGCAATTTGCTTACGGTTACGACAAAAACGAAATACTACTACTTGACGCGAATCCCTTCCCTGTTGAAAATCATCCTATTCGGTACTCGTTAAGTGTACATAAATACAAAACAAGAAAATGAATACAATGACTGAGTGAGAGTTCTTGCCATTTGTTAAATAAAAACGTTTTTAATTCTTATGTGATTCGACTGGGGCAGCAGTTCCTCACTTGGCTTAATTAGCGGGACGCGTAAGCAATTAAAGGCACGTGCAAAAAAATTTTTGTATTTACACGTTCAAATTTGGCAACGAGAACTAGCGAACTATTACTCTTCGTAAACCAGTAACGGTAAGAATGTATTTTACTACATTTAGTTTTAAGAGGTTAAATGTAATTTATAATTTTATTAAGTGACAAACAAAATAAATGATTCGATTACTTTTTAAAGAATTCGAGTCTTTTTATCCGTCACCTCTTTTTTGCAGCGAATAAATAAATCTTAAAAAAAATTTCGAATTTTTCTGACCCACAAATTTCCTGTTATAATAAAAATTATACTTATACTATAAATTTTATAACATTTATTAGTTTTACACAATCGTGTTATTTACCTGATTTATGACCTTTTGCATCCGATTGAAATTTAATCCGAATTGAGAAGTGTTTTAGTTAAACATATTTCAAAGGTGTTTATGCCCCTCGTTCGAATCGAATAGACAAGTGCTAAAAAAAGCCTTTTTGTACAAAAAATCCATAGAAAATTTGCTTAGATTTTATAAATAAATTTCAGTATATGTACCTCGACTCGCAATTAATTTTTTTGTTCAAAATTCAGTTTGAAAGAGGTCGTAAACTAGGTAATTAAAAAATTCATAATCAAGGAAATTTCACAGGAAAACAACGTAAAGTAAGTGTAAACACTAGCCAAACAATAAAGATGTGTAGCATAAAACAACAAAGGTCCCCCCCCTCGTCAGTAAGGAAATTATATTATTATTAAATCAGAGGAAGTCTAAAATAGAATTTAAGAATCTTTTTAATGCAAACTGAATCATACCATATACTTACCTCAGTAATATAGACAGAATTTTTGTCAACGTTTATAGAAAATATGTACCACTTCTATTGTAAAAATCGAGTTTATGAATTTTCTAACAAAAATTTCGACGTGAAGGATAGAAAATCCGAATTGAAAGATCAATATGATTTTAGTAAGGCTATCCAGAATCGGAAGAATAAACGGTCAAATGTTTTGTAAAAGATTTTTAGGTATGTATAAAAGTAGAAGCTTTCAAAATTTTCCTTTATTTTATTAACTTCCGATTTGGAAGTTATTTTAATGAGTCCGATTTTTCGAATTGAAAATGTTAACGTATCTTCACGTTTTCCTGCAGTTGGAATCCATCGGTTTCGTACGTTCGTGAACTTCTTTCGTCTCTCATATTTCGTGAACCAATAATGATAGCGACTCCGGACCAATTCCATTCGACGCACAATTACATAAAAATAAGGTTGCGGTTGCGGTTATTCTATACAAAAGAGCTACTAAAGAACTGTCGTAAAATGCTTTTTAAAGGGCAAAAAATGGGAAGTTGCAGTGGCACCTAGACTCTTTTTTATATATGTACATATATAAAACTAGCGCTGCAGAAAACATAATTTAATAATTTTTATTAATATTAATCGTATGAAAGAGCTTAACCAGGTGCGGATAAAAGTCATTGGAAAAAAAGCTTGGTAGGAATAAAACAGTCGATTTTTATATTGGAAATGGTTTCATATCACGAACATTTTAAAGCTACGTATAAACTCAGAACATTTATTGAAATTTAACTCGAACTACAAAAGAAATTAAAAATCCAGTGGCACAATGTTAACAATATTTGAAGTTACTTCTTGGATTGCTGATATCCCTTAATTTTGTTTTTATTACTATACACAAAATAAAATTATCCTTTTTACTCGAAAAAATAAACATACTTAAAATTTAAAACAATTAATTTTATAGTTATAGATACATAACTCAAATTACATTTTCTTGTGTTAATGTTATTAAGTTACGTTTGATGTAAGTATAATAGAAATAAATCAAGAAATTATTCAATTTTCGCCTATTTAACGTTAAAACTGCGCTTACTGACTTTAAGAGCTAATAATGAAGAAATGTGTTTCAAACTTAAACTTATCAAACTTGTGCTCAAACCAGTGAGTAAATAATAAGATTCTAAAAATCAAAAATCATTAACTATATTCCTAGCAGAAGGATTTCGAGTAAATGTTTGCCTATAACAAAACTATCCTCAATAAAAACGATAAAAATTTCCCGAACAAGTTACATCTTTCCTACAATATTATTTGATGATCAATAAAACAATCAACAAAAACGAGCAGCGCAAGTAATCAAAACACAGTATTTCAGAAATTATACAATTTTTGAAGTGCTGACATATCTGAATAACTTTCTAAAGCCCGTATTGACATCAATTGCATAAGCTTACAAGTGAAAGAAGGCAAAACGAAATTGTATGTTGAACGTTTTTTCGTTACGACAAAACCAAGTAGATCAGCTATTTACTCTAATGACAAATTCGTCTTCTTAGAATACGTTTTAATGTTAGCCTCCACTACAATGCGCAACATTAGGTGGGCTGGTTTCGTAAAAAAACCGAATACATTTGCCTTACTAACATTATTTTTAGCAGTCAGTAAAGCCAAATTTCTTAAAAATTATTTGTTTTTGTCTTTTTGTTAAAAGTATGTACTTAAAACAGATTTAGGCCTGACTTTCACAGATTGTTGAATCAACAATACTTTCAAATTTAAAACGTTAATTTATTAGGAAAATTAATAAAAAATATTTCCACTAATAAAACTATTTAAAGCAAAGTCAAAGAGTAATTAATTATTTTAAGTAATGGTTTACGGACACTTCTTGCCGAATCCATTCGCAGATCAATTGCTCAATCCTAAACTACGGTTACTCACACACACACATACATCCAAAAAATGAAATATTCTTAATATATTTATTTAAAAAAAAGTGCATATTCCCTTCAAATACCGATTTTGTAACTTCCTTAAATGTAGTTAAACCTTATAATTTTTAAAAGATAAATAAAATTAATGATATAATTTTACACCTATTTTCCTCGAAGTGGTTTTTGTACAAATGTTGTAAAAATTTGACCTCAAACAGCCACACATAGATCATATTTATAAAGATCTCGTGTTTATAGTAGTACAACGCGAGGAGAAAACCCACTGTAAAATTATTTTATTTTTCATTATCCATCATATTTACAATGTGAAGCTATATTGAATCAAGTGAAAAAGTCGGTATTTAATTTTATTGTAAATAAATATATGAAGAATACTTCATGTTCTACCTCTCGCAGAGATAATTCCCCCTAAATGAGCCGTTCATAGACCAAAGTGATTAACTCAATTTTCTTTTATATGTTAAGCTTCGGTTCTGCAATTAAAATAACTTTATTTACTTATTTAAGTTTATATAGGTACAGGATGTAGTTGTAGGCCCTACATATACAGTGGCGATCTCGGGATCACACTGCCAAGGTTTATGTTCAATTATTTTGTGAATAAACGATCTTTAAAATTCATTGCATGTAAAATCGTCAATATCCTTAAATTTTATTTGGCCGAGTTAATCAATTTGACAAATAAGCGGCCCAAATTTAGCTTTTACAATATTTACATCGTGATATCACCGTACTCTTCTGACCACTTTTCGTACGTGGTTAAATTTTGTGGTGCAACTGATCTACGAATGCGTTTTAATGAGTTATAAAAATCCATTTCTGTTATGGCTCGCACTGCGCTAATATCCAAATTTTTAACTTGTTCTACATTCAATTCTCGTATGGGCTCAAGCGCAGCATCTTTTGCAAGGGCGGTGAGATCAGATCCTGAATATCCCTCAGTTAAGACAGCTAATCGTTTTAAAGTTTCATTGTCTAGAGGACTTCCTTGTTTTTCCAATAACCGTTTAAGCAACAACTCTCTAGTTTCAATATCTGGTAGTGAAACATAAACTCTTTTTGTGAATCGACGAAGTGCAGCTTCATCAAGCTCTTGTGGACGATTAGTTGCCGCAAGAACAACTATTCTATCAGCATCTTGATTACCCGGAATACCGTCGAATTCAACAAGGAATTCCGTCTTTAACCGTCTTGATGCCTCATGTTCTCCGCTACTTCGTTCAGTAAGCAATGAGTCTACTTCGTCAATAAATATAATAGAAGGTTGCAATTCCCGCGCAACAGCAAATAAAGCTCTGACTAATTTCTCCCCTTCGCCTACATATTTACTTGTTAAGCTAGCTGCAGAAATATTTAAAAATGTTGCACTGCATTCAGTTGCCACAGCTCTAGCTAAGAGTGTTTTTCCATTTCCTGGTGGTCCAAAAAGTAAGAGTCCCTTCGCTGGCGTTCTCAAACCTGAGTACCAAAATATTTTTTAATAAAACTTTCGAATTTTTATTAAAGTACTTACCAGTAAATAGCTCAGGTCTCACGGATGGTAAAATAACCATTTCCTGTAGAGCTTGCTTCGCTACATCTTGACCAGCAATATCAGACCACTCTACTTTTGCACCTCCCTCAACAATCTCATCAAGAATAATTTGAACAAGCTTGGGATCCACGCCCTTTACATTAATGGGTGGCGTTCTTGTTCCAAGTGGAGTTCGTGACCGTGAAGGCGGTGTTTTCCTACCTGAGTTTGACTTTCGGACGGGAGAATTGGATATCTATTAAGTTGTAACAATAAACGTTCAGCTTTAAAGTAAATTAATGATTACTACCGAAAATTGTCTTCGCATGGCTGGAGGTGTTGCAGCTGTTTTATTTGGTTGTCGTTGTGGAGTACCATTCACAGTCGCTTTTGATCCTAAATTACGGGGCAATGTCTGTGACTTGTTTATTACGCCTATGTGCCCTGGACGTTTTGCGCTAACCGTCAGTTTTCGGCCAGATGCTGTTAAATAAATAAATTCAAATTTGTTTGAATAGATACAAATTTTAAATATATTTTTATCTATGCATTAAATTTTCGTATCAATTGCGTAAGTTTAAATCACTCCAGGTCAGACAGTTTTTTTCAGGATTTATGATTCTGATAAGGTTAACGTTAACACACTATTCTAATTGCGCGTGATTTAAATGTGCTCTAGAAGTAAAAATTCAGTTACAATTAGTAATGAAGTAAAAAAAACTATAAAGATCAGTGAGACTTAAAATATGGATCAATATTCAAATTAGTAAGGTTTTGATTGGCCGTTATTTCCACATGGATTTTTAGTTAATTAAAAACCATATTTTTATTGAAAACTTTATCCCATACAACACCACACGGAATTATTAGCTAACCTAAGTACGAATAAAAGAAATCTACGAATATATAGATTTGGTTTCAAAAAGTTTAGACACAAAAAATTTTCTTCAAACAAACAATGCCGACTAGTATAATTTTCATATTAGTGTATTGGCCAGCTCTATGCAATTTTATTTGCTTGAATTCTAACACTGCCAGCATTTCAAAAGAAAACTTAAATCAGAATTGAGTACCATTCAGCTCAAATTAATTTAATAAAATATCCTTTTATTAATGTGCCCAGAATTTTTTTGCTTAAATGTGCCATATGTGGAAATTAAGTAAAAATACGTTACAACTATTATTAAAAACGTTAAATCTACGTAGGAAAAACAATTTACCGCTTTATAAATGTTAACAGATATACACTTCGTAAGTAGCATGCGAAATAATAAACAGAAAAAGGAACAAAGAAATATAAATAAGCAAAAAGCGTGAGAACGTTTCCCCATCTTTTGAATTCAGTTCAGTTTTGATATTTTTTTAATTTACATAAATGCATTATTATTCTTACCTGATGTGGAAGCAGAGTCAGATCCAGACAATCTGCTTTTTAAAACCCATTTCTTACATGTATTACTTGAAGGCACAAGTGGTTTTCTTACGCTACTTCCACTATTATCACGAAATGGAATAAATCCATTATTCTTCATTATGCAGTGCGGTGCATGGCAGTTTCGCATATGCGTATAAAACTGTATTTCGTTTTTCTTGTAAATCGCAGGAAGGGGCAGAGCATTGTTCAGATTTAGTAACTCGAAACGTTCTTCTTCCGCTTTTAGTGCTGTACACATAACATAAAAGGAATTTTGAAAATAAATATATAAAAGAATAAGAAAGGAAATAAAACTGAAATTCAAATAAAGTACATAGAGGAAAAGTTGGAGGTTGGTGTCAAACAGTTATTTTACATTTATAGCAATTGAAAAAAGGTTAGTTTTATTTCGAGTTACCTAAAAAATGTAGTCGATCCCTAGCCATCGATAAATTTGTTTGCATTTTATCATGAAGTCGTTGTGCACGTTCCCACACTTCACCTCTGCCACTCCAGCAGTCGACCGCAATACCATCTTCCAGTTCTTTAATACCTTTACGATATAGTTCAATGGCAAGTTCTTTGTGCCCTGTAAGAAGAAAAGTTCAACTTTATACAAAAAGGCTATAAATGATTGGTTTCTAGTCGTCATAACACTAGTGACAAATACAGTTTAATTAAAACCAAACTTTTTTTTTTATGGAAAACTAAAATTCAAAATAATTTTTTCTAAATGTTTCTTCCTGCTGTAATTATGACATTTAATACACAAATACAACACCCAATGAAGCGAATAAAGTAGTAAGCTAGCAATATACCTACTACTAAAATATTAACCCTATAGGCCTAAATTTATAAATGATTTCCTTTAACAGTGCTCTCTACTTCATCTACTAAGAAGTGAACACAATATTATATCATTTTGTATGTCCAAAACCAAATTTTGTCCTGACGTTGTACTCAGCTGTCCCGTACTATTATAATAAGAGCTAACATTTAAAGAAGGTATTCACAAATTAGCAAAAAAACATAAACGATTTCCGAGATATTCCTAAATTAATACAATTTATGATCAAAACAAACTGAACGTCTTACGGAATGAGAACAATTTAGGAGCATTGGTTTACTTTTATTAATTTAACATATCAAATATTGAGCTAAGCAAAAGAATTCGAACAGGTTAGCTTTGTCTTCGCTTAATTATAATAACTAGTTCAACTTGTTTGATGACGTCATAAACTGGCATACCAACACGAAGACGAAAAACTGAATTCAGACAGGTCCTGAAAGTTATCTTTTCATATTCCTAAATTAATACAATTTGAGATTAGAACTAACTGAATTTAATGGTTAAGTTGTTATGCATTCTGGTACAAGCCTTTCCAAGTAAATAATACCGCTGAGAATAAGCGAAATAATAAAAGCCAATACACCACTTATAATTAAACAGATATCTATTACGTCAATTAACTTATAAAAATTAAAAATTAAACATTTTAATGTTCTATGCTAGTCACATAGATCTTTCGTCAGCTTAATACGAAAAATTAAGATTAATAGTATTGAAATTACTGCTTATATTAAAATTAAGGAATTACAAGATTCCATTTACATAAGTAGCGTTCTTAAGATCACATTGCAAGAGTCGTCTTTTATTATGCTTCAATGAAACAGGCGTTTTATTTTTATTAACATTAAACTGACGATTTAAAAAATTTCACGACCTTTCCCTTATTATAAATAAAATGAATTAAATGTCTAAAATGATATGCTTTAATTGCCTAGTTGAATGAAGTGATTTACAATTATATGAAGTACATATAAGATTTTCCAAGTCTTACCGCCTTGTAGTGATTATTGTTTTAATCCAAAATCCAGGATTAACAGATTAAATTACAGCACGTATACAGGTATTCTAAAATAATTGTTTCCGATAAGTGTATAATAATGTAATTCAGGAATTAAAAGATAGTTTTGGGCAATAGTTTAGACCTTGCTACCAGGGTAAGTTCGATTCTTTTAGAAGCTTTGAGAAGTCATTGAGTTAAAATTTTAATATATTTGAAAATTAGGACATTAGTCAAGGGACTGGAGAATGTTCTTCCTTGTATACTTTATTTGGTTATTTTTAGCGCTTTCAACCAAATCTGGCCCCAATCATGCCTTATAACAAAAATTATCACTAGCAATTTTAAGTATTTTTGAACATTCTGTCTCTCGTGTTTTTAGTTTAAATAATAGCAATACAAAAAAAAACCAATTTAATTTTATCAAGTTCCCAATTTTTCCTACTACACCAAGGGTTTTTGAGCCTCCCAATTTTTTGGTGGATAAAACTCGTTTCTATTGTCATAACTTGACTTTAAAATTAATAATGTGAAATAATTATGTTTGCGTTAACCACATCCCCTTTTTGAGGACAAGAAAGAAACCCTGCGGACTGCTTGAATAAAGCTTTCTTTTATTACTCAGTCTTTTGTTGGAAATATTGCTGCTATCGATTTCCCTTTCACCCCGTTGACGCAGGAAATCATGCCCTTTTAGCCTTGGGGAAATTCGTAATCGTCGCCAGGAAGGACGCGGCATCAGCCGCCGAAGAAGGGAGTCGCCCCTTTCCAGTATGATTCATGTAATAATGTGCAAACTATCGGAAATATCTCAGTTCTTCAACTTCTGAATTATAATGCGCCGTTTAGGTTCCCTTTCGTTGCGAATGTTTTGTTACGAAAATCTCCATAAAACTTACCTTCATTTTCTTCGTCGATCTTGAGAGCCTTTGAGATGTATTCGAAAGCCCGTCGGTGATGGTGCTTTTGTTTAGCCAGCAGTGGATCTCCAGGGCCTGGACTTACGGAGGATCCAACGCCGGACCTATTTTGCGACATTTCTAGTTCTCTGTGCTTATGACGGCTAAAGTGGTGGCTACTTAGAGCCAGTGAATTTTGTGTCTGATTTCGTCCCTGATTGTCACTGGAGCCCACAACTATTTCCAAATTGCATTCCTTCTTCGTTGGCCTATGGATGACTCGGCTTGTTGTACTGTACAAATACCGAAAAATGCAGAACAGCTGATAGATCAGCGAACGGAGGACATTAAACAAAAATATAATTGGAAATGATACAATGTATAAATTCTGTTTATGCACTGAAGACGCTCGCACTTCCGTCGCACTGCTTTGTGAGTTCACCTCGTCGGTGGCACTTGAATCACCGCTGCTGTCACTCTTCCTGTGGGTTTTTTTGTTCGGAGATTTGCTACTCGAAATGCTGCTGGCATTGCCCGAAGACGACTGGGTGCTCTTGTTCCGCACCATTCGTCCTTCCCCTTCTTCACTAGCAATAAACAAATTTGTGTTATTGCGAAGAACTGCAACTAGCTTATGCCTTCTACGGGACGATGCATTCACTTTCTCGATGTTAAATTACTTTTACTCAACATTTTCTTTTCCCTAGCCTTGGAATGGAATCACTCTTGAAAATTTCCACCCGCATTGATTAGACCTACACGCCTCCTTCCACGTAAAAGTTGACTTCTTCAGCGAAGCGAAAATCCTTTATAAACAAGGATGCCTATTTGGATGCGTTCGGCTTTAAGTTTTAACTTGTAAAGTTTGTTTTAAATTCTCTGGTAAATTTTGTTTATCAGATTTTAAATAAATGTTATAAACGATATTTTAGGCAAGTATTAAAATATTTAAAATTAATTAAAAATACATTTTTTATATCAAGGTAACTTGTAAGTTTTCGAATGTTGCCCTAAAAGCTAAACGTCAAAACAATTTCCTGAAGTTAAAATTTATGTATCCATCGCAGTCAAAGGTAAAAACTTTGTGTTATAAACCGCGAAATTCTCTTGTAATAATAAAAGCTAGTGCAAGATACTTATTATTATGGAAAAGCGTGTAATCTTAGGAAAACAAGAGTTGCTAATAACGTCAGATAAACTGAACGTGTTTGACGTTGAGAACGAAATATGCAGGCAAACTGTAAGCAGTCAAAAATAATTTAATTTTTCATTGTGATACCAAACCATATTTTCTTGCAGGGTATATCACCAGAGAGTTACTATTTGCTACAGAATGGAAAATTACTCAACTATAATGATGAAATCGCAAATAATGATCTTCATTGTATTCTCCGCACTTTGGGTGGTAAAGGGGGATTTGGCTCCATGCTTCGAGCAATTGGGGCCCAAATAGAAAAAACCACAAATAGAGAAGCTTGTAGAGATTTAAGTGGCCGGAGATTACGAGACATTAATGAAGAAAAGCGTCTAAAGGCTTGGCTCGAGAAGCAAAAGGACCGAGAAACTGAAGCTGAGGAGAAACGAAAGAAACAAATTGAGAAGCTCGTCGCTGTTCCAAAGCACGAATTTAAGGACTCTGCTTATGAAAGTGCAAGGAGTGAGCTAACTGAAAAAGTTAGCGAGGCCGTCGAGGAAGGGTTTAAAAAGGCTAATCTTAAGACTATTCCTTCAACAGTCGTTAAACGCAAGGCAATGGATAGTGGCAGCCTAACTAGCAAGAAAGCAGCTCTTTGGATAGCAGACGAACTCAGTTCATCTTCGGACACGGATTCCGATTTTGATTCAGATGACTCGAAGCCACTCATTAATAAAAATCTGTCGAAAGCAACCACATCAAGCGAAGAAGACAGTTCTTCAAATGAGAGCAACCACGGTGCAGCAAAATCTGAGGATGACAAGGAAACGAATGTAGTTTCCAGCACAACAAATTAATTTAAAAAAAAGGTGTAAACTCCTTTTAGTTATAAGTAAATGTCATTAAGATGTATGTGAATAAAAAAATTTAAAAAAAGGTAGTTCTCAGAACTACAAATAAAAAAAAAGGTGTAAACTCCGTTTAATTATAAGTAAATGTCATTAAGATGTATGTGAATAAAAAAATTAAAAAAAAGGGAGTTTCCAGAACTACAAATTAAAAAAAAAATGTGTGAAGTCCATTTAATTATAAGTAAATGTCATAAAATGTATGTGAATAAAAAAATTATTTTAAGTACTTTAATATGCCTACAAAGTTTGAATTTCGTTGTTGATTATCTTCACCTTAAAAACAAATTTTTCAAATGCCTCAAATTCCTAAGCGCTAAGCCATCGGTTTACGGTGTTGAATAAAGCGAAAATTTAAAATAACCAAATGAAAATTTACAGAACTACTAGCTCATACAACGGAAAAGTGCGGATTTTTCACTTTCCGATTACACCCAAAAGCAGGGTTGCGCAAAATATTAAGTAATTCATGAAAATAATCACTGAACGCAGCACTCACTCCTGTAAATTTTTCTTTCCTAACAGTTGGCAGCACAATTTGTCAAATCCTCCTGTTACGTATAAGTGTTTTGATTCGATTTGGAATTCTTAATTCTGTCTGGTTAATATTTTATTTTAGGCAATGGCAGCACAACCAGTTAAAAAAGGTGTTGCGGGGCTACTTCGGCAGGCGTGGAATGAAATCCCGGACATCGTAGGGGGAACAATCATGGCTCTGATAGGAGTCGCCTGCGCTGGTATCGGACTAACGAATTACTACGCCAGGGACCTCGATAACCGCAGGTACAAAGCAGGCCTCGTCGTGATGCGACCGGACGACCCACGAGCTTGTAAAGTTCACAAAGATTAAGCTTGCATATTTATTGAAATCAATGTAGAATAAAAAAAGAAATGACTGTTGAACTTCACCGGTTACTTTATTGATTTCATCGCCTTAAAGATAACATCCTTGGTTTTTTCATCGCTCTGGAAGAGCCTCTTCTTTTCATCTTCTAAATCTGGTATTAAATGCTCCCTAGAAGCAGTTTATTAGGTTTGAATTTGTGCACGGTGTCATGCATGAATTACCTGAAAATGTACGCTGATCCACAAGCTAATAGAAAGCTTCCAAATAAAAAGGGAAAACGTATGGTTTCAAAGCTAACCATCGTCAGGTTTTAAGAAACTTTTAAGGAAAATTAAGTCACTAGAACTGTCGCTTTATGACGTTTAGTAATGTCAGAATTTTAAGAGCACAATACAAATATGTAAATATAATTTTCGTTTGCATTTAATTGTTGAAAACAATATTTTCATGTATTACTTTAAGTATATAAATCAATTAATATCAAAAATATATTTAAGGTGCCATTCATTCCTTAAAAGATTCTTTTTCGAACCGACCCATCCGATTACAGAACTTTGAACAGCTGATGGAATTAGGTTAGAGCAGCGGTACCGGAGTAATAAAATTGGTAAAAATGTCGAAAGCTGCGGGCCGTTTAAAAAGTATGAAAAAAATCGTTGACAAAGTTATACACACTTCGAAACTTCGTACAAATATTCCAGCTGGAATGGCTGCAGCAGGACCTCCACTTGGCCCAATGCTTGGACAGGTATTTTGTCCATAAACATATTCTTCATTTTTTAATTTTGTCTTCTTTTCTAGAGAGGAATAAACATTGCAGCCTTCTGCAAGGACTTCAATGAGAGGACGAAAGATATGAAGGAGGGCATCCCGCTGCCCTGTCGAATTTCGTTGAATCCAGACCGAAGCTATGAGCTGGTTATCCACGCGCCTCCTGCGACTTTTTTGCTGAAGCAAGCCGCCGGCATACAAAAAGGAGCAATGAGTCCTGGACGGGAAATATCTGGAAAAATTACCTTGAAGCACCTATATGAGATCGCAAAGATTAAGATACAAGATCCGCCCAACGCTCTTTTGTCTATGGAGGTGATTCTTAGCAGTAGTTTAGCTAGAATTTGTGCTTCAATAATCTCCAGAAAAATTTAATGGCACTTTCTCTCTTTTAGCAAATGTGTATTATGTTAATCAACGTGGCCAGAACCTGCGGTATCAAAGTCGTAAGGGAACTTAAAGCGGAAGACTACGCGCAATTTCTGGAAGAGCGTCAAGTTGTTGTGGAGCAACAAAGAAAGGAATTGCAAGAAAAACGGGAAGCTAAGATGTTAAGAACAGGATAAATTAATAAAAGTTGTTATAAAACTTATTCGATATTTATTTTCTTTCTGTCCTTGGCAGCATTCTTCTTTCGTCTCTTTTCAAGATGTTTGGCTAATTTACCAGACTCCTTGAGTTCTACAAATTGTTGCACCAATTCCTTGGCTCTGCGTTCCTCTGTAAAACAAATACATATTAATTTATATTTTTGTTAATGAGCTAAGTTTTATACTTTTCTTTGGATAATACGGCTGTATCCCTTCATCAAGCGCCTTCTTTATTTTCGCCTTCTCTTCCTTAAGAACTATTTCTTTTTTCTTGCGTTTTTCTTCCTCGCGAATTTGATTCTCCAATCTTTGAATTACGAGCTTAATTTCGTCCCTTTTTTCATCTACGGCGCGTTTTAATTTCTTTTTAAGTAATTTTATTTCCTTCTTCCTTATGTCGTTAATAAATTGATAGTTATTTTTAAATATGTTTGAATCAAAGTCACCGCACTTATCATCAAAACGAGGATCTCGAATTTCGGTTAATTTTTTCTCAGCTTTAGAAAGCAAAGGGACTTGTCGTTTTGCACTTATTTCTCTCGGTCTATTTTTATTTTCTCGCTTGAAAATTTTCTTGGAAGGAGGTATTTTCTTTTTAGAGCTTGCGCCAAATACAGCTTCGTTATAAATTTTTGATCCAAGTTCTTCCTTCAGTTTAGTTAATTCTTCAAAGGTCATATTTTTTAGGTCGCCCCGAATCTCAACCTGCAAAAAATTAATATTAATTTTATACAATTTTACATGAACTTACTAATTTAGATCATATTTTATTTAGCTATTGGACAATTCAATACGCTGAAGAACTGCATTTTGAGCTTAATTAAATAAGTTAATCAAGGCTGGTTTACTTCTATTTTGAATAGTGAAATGATTCAAGAAGTTTAAGTTTTGGTGGCATGGGCCGTTGTTGTCTTTTGGTGAAGAATTATATATTAAATTCTGCACTAGTAACTACTGCGCCGAATTTATAGAGGCAACGAAAACGATGCAGCTATTTTCAGATATTTTACATTTTACCAAATCCGGTTAGGTCTGACAATTGGTAAAATGGAAAAAAGAAATAAATTGAACTTACTCGTTCATTATCTGATCCGCTACTTTGATAATCTTCTAAATCAGAGCCTTTGTCGCTAGGCTCTGAATCCGACGAGGACGATGATCCTTCAGCTGACATCCTGTGAATTATTTTTGTTGACACCGCAGTCGCTCCACTTCACGCACGTTTTTTTTCCGTTCTGTTCCGCTAGTTGAATTAGTCCTTCTTCTTTTTCTGTCATCGATGACCGTAGTGCATAGCAATTTATTTTTTGCACAGCAGTTTGGTTTAGAAGGTTGCGAGGGTCGATGGGTTGTTTTCTTTGGCAGTTTTCACCACCCTCCTCTTGGTTTTCCTTAATTGTTGCCTGAAAATGTAAACAATTTCCCAGTCTGCTTAGAGAGATATCCATCCCCTGCCCAGCTTCCCAGTGCCACCTGAGCTCCTCTTCTTTAACAGCGGACGTGCAGTTTCATGGAAGTCACAAATCATCTGGGTAGGAGGAAGTATGTTTTGGCTTTTTGACATTTACGAGGAGGAGCTTTGATTTTTCTTTTAGTTTTGTTATGGCCGCCAGTAGTTCAGACGATAGTAGCAAGGCACCAAAGAATTTCCATATATCATCCGCGTACGAGGGCTGTGAGGGCCACTTGAACAGCTATTTGTTTAAATGTCCATTGTGTGCGATATTTAGAAAAACTTTCTATTGCCGTAATTGCGTCAAAAGTGGTGATTTCATACATTCCGCGCATCACTTGCCAGAGAGGTAATTTTAACTTGTCCACATTCTAACAAATTTTTATTTTAAGTAGGCAGTGAAATTCGTTTGTGCGCGAGCCACCAAACCAAATATAGGCGGTAGTTTCAATTTCGGTGGACCCAGGAACTTATGCTGAATTTTAAATGCAATCGCTTCATACCCAAGAAGCTCTTCCAAAAGATTCTGCAAATGTTTCAGGTCGGCTGGGCAGCGAATGCAGTGGCTAAGTTGAAGACGGAAGAGAAAGTTTCAAATTAGCTGCAACAATCATCTTCAGCGAATCACACACGAACTGCTTTATGACACTGGTTTTTCCCATTTTCAATTAACTTCCTTTAAGATTAACTATCAAAACGTCGTTCTCTGATTGACCAAACCATTTCACGAATTTTATATATTTAATAACTTGTAGTCTGACCTCATCGTTCAGGTCCTCAAAATGTTGCCAAAAACATCCCAAGTAAAAGTACTGTAAAATTTTAATTTAATTCCTTGAATCTCATCTTGACTTTACGATGCGTATTCCTTTAGAAACAAATTTTTAACAAACATTCTTCCCTCATCCAACCCTTACTTTCTCTGATTCGACACTTTTGCAACGCAAAATTAAATGATCAAACAAAATATTCAGACTTTTGTACATGAAACGAGATTGCCAGAATTTTTGCATTCCTGCTAATTTCTACAAAGCCAGTAATTGAAAATAATATTCACAATTTTAACTGTTCTCTCTCCTAATCGTACAATAAATTAACCGAAAATTCATTTCAGGTTATCAGAAAAGCAACAAAAATATCAACACCTGCAAGCAAGCTTAAAGAAATGTAACGACCGTTGCACACAACTTTTAAAGAGATCAAAAACCTATGAAAATTTAAAATATGAAATTAAAAAAAAGAAAGAAAAGATTGCTTTTTTGAGTCAATTGGTAAGCAATACAAAACGAAGTATAGGCGACAACGAAATCTACAGGGAATCCCTATTAAAAGCGAATGATTTTGGTGATAAAGTTCTTCCCAAGTATGAGCTTAAAATGAAAAATCTTAATGACTATACAGCAGATCGACTAATCCAAGTTGCTAGTCTAACAGAGCAAGATTCTGAACTTAAGGTTGAACTTAAAAAAACCGTTCGAGGGGATATACAGAAGCTGATTAAATATATATTTCCCATTTATGAAGTCGTTCTTAGGGATGAGACTCAGGAAGAAGTACCGAATGTTTCCGACACTGTTACAGCACTAGCCGATGCCAAAAATACTTCTTATATCAGAGGTAAATGGATCTTTCATGGCAGTGGCATAAGTGAGATGCAGCACTGCATTGTAGCTCCTTCGTTACCTGCTAATGGCGATTATTCATCTTATTTGGATTGGCTGGCTGAAAATAAGGACGGTGTTCATGCAGCGACCGAAATTATACCGAGCAATGTTATGGCGTTTCGTATTACTGCTGCTTTAACGTATGCCACGCAATTCGTCAATTTGTTAAGCTACTACTTGGACGTTAGGCTACCGCATAAACTAGCCTATGGGTAAGTAATACATCATGAGACATAGTTGAATCGTTTCTAATACGCATTTTCTGTAGGGACTTTTGTAAAAGACTGAACGAGCCTCAGTTCACTAGGAAAGTATCCCGTTTGAACACAAATATTATGTACCTGGCCTATGCGCAACGCGTCAAATTAAGCCTTTTAAACGAAAATCACACACTGGAGAACATTCTGGCTATTCTCGACATCGATATTAGCGACTTAGGGCACATTGGCCCTGTAGATGTCTCGAATGCGCCTCTTACTCGTTCGGTAGACTCTCAGGTGTTGTTGGATCTCGAAACTGGAACCGAATCTGAATCCGAAGGTGAATTTTTATTTCTATAAGTAGTTCGTTTTATCATATGTTTTATAACAATATTTTAGATGAAAATTCAATTCGTTTGGATTGGGAAGCGGTTCCTTTGCTAACATTACACGACACAAGTCCACCACTCTTGTCCTCCAACCAACAAACAACGAGCATTGCGGGTGGCCTTATGACTAGCGCTGCCGCCAGTATAGCATCCTTTCTGCGTGGTTGGTCAAAATAATTTGCATCTTCAAATTGAATATACTACGGTTAAACATTTTCTATTCTATTTTAACAAATCTATTAACGTAGTTTTATAACACTGACGTAATTACTAGGATCAAAACCATAAGAATGTAAATATGAACATTTTTTAAGTAAATAATTTATAGAACCACAATTGTGAAGAGAAATAAAAATTTATTTTTGGTCGACTTTATTCTTTTCAACTGGTTTTTTTTTTCTTGTTATCTGTAGTGATTTTCACTGTAAAATAAGAGATAAAACACACTTGATGTAGGAAAAGTTTAAATTGTATTTGATTTGTAATTCCGTGACAAATTTAGTTTAAAGTGTTTACAAATGCTTCCTACAAAGCTAGATAGAACAGAACGATGTTCTAGTGTTTTTAATCTACATGTACTACATGTAACAACTACTACTATTACTTTCGATCATACGTATTATGAGTCTTTCACTTAAACATAAAGTTATTTCCACTTATTTGGAACAGAAGTTTACCAACGTAAGTATCACACAATAATTAAACCGTTAGTCAAACGTATCACAAATTTAAACCTAAAACAAATCTCAACTCAGTCATCTCTGAATAATAAATGCTTTTACGTTCATAGAACAAAGGTGAATGTTGTCGTCTGTTATAAGATTTTCCCTTTTTAAAAGAGTTAAAGGTGCTGAGTGGATCTCTGCGTCATCAGTTAGGTCAAAAAGTTTCCGAATATTCATCTGAATAAAATATGTACGATTTAATTAAGTATTGTTTTGACATCAGATTGTACCGAATATTTATTTATTTAATTCAATATGAAGAAATTATGAAGGAATGTTGGGTGATGAAATGAAGATATGCCTTAATAAAAAATAGCTTTTTACTTACCTTGCCAGAAACGTTCGCCATTTCTCCACACTTTTCCAGATAAGGCTTAAATAGAACAGAGCCAAAACAGGATCCTTTAGAATTTTTCATTTGAAGGTGTGGTAAGGCTCTTAAGACGCCAATTTCGATTCCATCATCTAATCCTTCTCGATCTTTACCAAAATACCCTACAGCTCCCACCCATTCATTCTCATTCCAAATCATTTTATCAACAGGATGCAATAGGGTTTGAAGCTCTTTATGGGACGTATAGGTGAGAAAGCCTCCCGGATACTCTGGATCTTGTTTAGAGCATTCATCTTGCTTTTCGAGAACTAATCGGAATATATGCAAAACAGCCTGATTGTCCAGTACTCCTTGCCCTAAACCGCGTTCATCGTCCTGTGCTAATCGTCTGTCTTGCATAATTTCAATTTCTCCAGATTTAAGTGATGATCCTCCCAGAGGTTGCCCACTTAAAAGCGTAAACCGATAGGTATCATCTTCTATAAAAATGCTTGACGGGACTGGATAGTAGTTTGCCTGCAGAGGTAGTTTACCAAAGATTTTCCTTTTCATTATCTGAAAACGTTATTGTTTAATTTAAGGGAATAAAATTCATAAAAAAATATAATTACTTGCATGCCATTGAGGTCAGTGTAAAATATATCTTCGCTATTAACATTCGTAGATATCCGCATGACAATTTCCGTATTATCCATATTGCCTATATCTACAAGATTTCTTATTTCAGGAGCCCCACCTCTCAGAATCGTCTGATGGGTGGCGAATGGAAGCCCTGTAGTAACACTCGATTCTAAGGGACCTTGACTTACTAAAACGGTCAGAGCACCTAGCATTAAAGGAGAAGCAGGTCCATCAGGTAAAAACAGATAGGCGCCACTCATTCCCTTGTTGTGCCTTACACCGTACTTTAAGAAGGATAAATGCGTAGGTAGGTGAGGTGCGTGTTCATTGATAGCCATAGATTTTAAAAGGCCATATTTACTGAACGCAGTAACCGGTCCATTTCCTACATGTAAGGACACCTCACGTGGCTTTGCAAAATCTACCTTTTGGGGATAGTCTCCAAGATTTACAGAAAATGGTACGTCTGTTAAGATCGTTATTTTCGAATAAGATGTTGTTCTGAAATGTATATTTAAGAATAAATTATTTCTCTCGCAGTTATTTAAGCAATGCCTACGGGTTTTTATCATCTGGACTTGTGGAGTGTACAATGTACGTTGCTAAACCCAGCGGTGGCACTCTGGCATTAAAGATTAAGCGATATTTAGTTGTAGAGGCTTGTGGTGCTGTTATACTATTTAAACTTTTGTGCCATGACCAGACAGGTGCTATTTGGCATTCAATTGGATTATTCTCAAAGTCAGTTACCTTAATGAGAATAAATTAATTAAAGATTTGAATAAATTTTAAAGTGCTTTGATTAACCTTAACATAAGGTTTCGATACGAAAAATTCTACAATTTCCTCCCTCCACTGCGGCAGCGAATTGTGTAAAACAATATGTTTTGTGGGTAATTCGTCACCTAAGATTATTGTGGTGCGACTATCTTCCGGACCAGGCCAACGGGAGTCATCTAGATGAAAGTAGTTGAACTCATAATCCGGTTCGTAGATCTTTAAAAGTTGTAGTTAAAATAATTTGTAAAACTGCTTTGAATAATAACATTACCGTAGGTTTTGTAAGAAGACGATATGTTGATTGTTGGATAACAAACTTGCTATCTTTAACTGCCTGCAACATTCTATTGGCGTAGTCTTGAACAACAAAACTCTTTGCTGTTCCTGTTATCCCATCATGATGCTGGAAAAGGCTGAGCTGCTGTCTAGCATTTTCTAGGAGTTCTTCTAGCTTAGAACCCGATGTCCACTTGCTCCAAGAATAAAGCATTTCTGCTGTTCGAATGTAATGCAATAGGACGCGATCCATTCTTTTGTGATATGGTCTTGATGTGTAATACCCGCTCCAGTAGTGATCGTCTCGGTCAGCATACGTGAAGAAGTCGCCACTCAGTGTTGGAAATTCTACAAGCTCCTTTTCTTTTCGAACTGAATCAAAATAATCTTGTAAGGTAGCAAATTTTGCTTCAGTAAATAAGCTCGGTTTGTTGTTAATATAGTCAAAGAGTTTTTCGTAATTTTTTCTTTGCGCTTCCCATTCTGTACTTTGGCTGTAGCGGAAGTCATCTCCCAGGGGTATAATAACGGAACGAGTTCGATATAGAGTCGATTTTTTCCGCCATTGGTCAACGATTAATTCAGCCCTAGAATTTGAGGATATTGCTTTATACTCAAGTTAATTCGGATTTTAGTGGTTACATCCGAGATAATGAAAACTCAAAATATTGTTTATTATTGAAAATCTCACCTATTTGCGACATTTAAATCATCAATTGCTTGCGGAGAAATTTTCCATGGACAAGTTAGCCCAAAGCCAGGCAGCCGCTTGAAATCGAACTGGCAGCAAATTTTTGGGTCAGGTCCACAAGTGTGTGGAATGTCGTACGAATAGAAAGGCATCATATGAGTAAAAAGTTCAGTATCACCGGTAGCATCTACAAAAATTCCTTCTTGTAAAAACTTTAAATAACACATTTCTTTAATGACCTACCCCAAACTTGTCGCCATCGAAACTCCAACTGCCTGCGCTGGGCTAAACGTTTTTTAACAGAGTAGTGAGTTCGTTGTATGAGAAGGTTTTGCATTCCGGACTCTTTTAGTAAATAAGGCATTGTGGGGCTCTGCCCAAAAGGATCAATTGACCAGGACGATGTGGGAGTCACGTTGAGATTCTTCTTCAACCACATTTGTCCTTCGGTTAGTTGCATTAAAATGCTTAACCAGTGTGAGTTAGCTTCATCAGGCATAACCCAGCCACCTGTGACAAATTCAAGTTGCCGGTTTTTTATTAATCTGAAAGAAAGCTTTGGTCCTTATTTCAAAACGAAATATTGTCCTTAATATTCATACTTTTGGACACTTTCTATAGATTTCTGGGACAGACTTTGGAACCACACGGAGAAGTATGAAATTTCTGCCCAGATAAAAGTCATGCCCTCGTTCTCCGACAAATGTCTAAGCATGTTGGACAAGATGTGCTTGGTGTCGTGCTCATAGTAATCGTTAAAAGTTTTTATCCATCCTAGGAGAAATACTTTAGAAACGATTAAATAAAAGTGCTTCTCTCACCTGGATCATTGTGGGAATGTGGCACAACAAAAACCTTTAGTTTGTGGTGCTTGTTAAACTGCATCGGGTCGTAGCTAACCTTCCAGCCTTGCTTCCACGGTCCTCCGTCGGGATTGTCGAAAGGGAGCTCATTGTACACGGACATCATCTGAAAGGCAGTGGCTGTAGCATGGGGAAAAGGAAATATTTAACGCACCTGAATATCAGGCTGTGGAACACCATCAGTAAGCAGCGGACACGTCTTAAAATTGTCTGCATTTATAACATCTTTGAACATTTCTTTTTTACTGAGAGCAGGTTTCAAGTCCAAGGATTGATACTCCTCCTGCTCGGAGCCAAGAGGCTTTCCGTTTATCGTTTGTATCTGCTGCTTAATTTTACCCATTTCCTCCTGATGTTGGTTCAGCCCATTCTCCAGCTGCTTGAGCTTCTTTTCAATGTTTTGTAAATTTTGCTGCAAATAGGATCAATGCACTTGAGCTCAGCTATTAGATAAAGACTTACTTGCTTCTCGGCTGGAAATGAATTATTTATCATTAAATATAGGAACAGAACCACAGTCACGAATGCGGCGCAGAGGATGAGTAAAAATTTTCTTCGAATGCGAAACATCTTTGCACCTCTGCTTTTGAAATGTTCTGAAGGGAAACTTTTTTACATGGTTATCCACAACAATGCTAGAATTCCAGTTTGCATTATTTTTACTAGATAAATGGGATTGTTTTGCGATTATTGCTTTAAGATTGTTCTAAATCTACTTTCGCTGATGTGTCCCACCGGGAGTTCTCCAAGGGTTCAGTCGACAACAACGCCAAACGTCAAAATCAACTTCTTACTTGTTCCAATCTGTCTTCATAGTCGAAATATCCAAAAACGCTTAGACAGGTTCTTCTGGTACATTTTTAACGGAAGTTGGATTTTGATCGAACTTCCTTGATAAAAATTAGATTGAAATAAAATAAAATTAGTTTTTAGCTTCACTTTCACAATGTAATTTATTTGTTTTATATTTTTCCTGGAATCTCTGAATATTTTAACGGATTTCAATGATTGATTTTTTTAAATACGTAGAATGATGAGTTAAATTAATATGCAGAATTTCATTTTTTGCCATTGATATTACATATTTATTAAAAAAGTAAAGTTGTCTGTAAAGTCGGTATACGGGCGAAGTTTTTACGTGATAACGTCATTGTAAATTTATGTATGTATGTATTGGCTTGTGAATTATTTTATTCTACTCTACAGTGAATTACAAAATAGACTAGTCCATTTCTATATGTCAGTGCACTCGTCGGAGGAACGAACCTCGTTAAAAAACTTGCGGCAACACCTAGCGCCGCCTAGGTTTTGGTGCCTTCTCAACTGAAAACGAAAAGCAAAGTACAACTGTCAGTTCTCGATTTCCCGCGAAGTGAACTCATTTTACTTTCACTATTTTCAGTGAATAAAAGTATTTAAAATGATTTGTAAGTACCTTAAACTAAATAACAATTAATTTCACAATCTCGCGATGATAAATCAATAGATTTAAATGCTGCTAGGCATAAAACTCGGGTAAAATCGGGCGTATCGCGGATTAGCGGTTTTTTTTTTCACTGGAAAGACTTAAAAATGGCCGCCGGAAGTAAAAATGCCGCACTGAAAACCCCGCTTGCCGTGTAACAGTCAAATTAATTTCGGTGTCGCCATCTTTTCTCGTTTTTCACAATTCGCGAGTGTTCGTTTTCGAATTTTCAGTGCATTTTCAGGGATTTTCAGGCTGTAAAAGGGAATTCTGGTGAGTTCTAATTTATTTTATCAATTAATTATTCATTTCTGTAGTGAAGCGTAAATTTTGCGGAATTATTACATTTTTCTGAGCATATTTCTTATGCTCAACTTAGGTACATTATGTATGTTGTGCAACTCATCTTCAGTTAAAATTAAAAATTCAGCGAGAAATTGAGAGAGATGGTGCAATTTGTGCATAATTGATAGTAAAATTGTTTTTCTACAAACATACATATTAAAATAACTATGTACTTTTAATTTTTATTTGCATGTTAGTATATGCAATAAATATGTTATTAATTAATGTATATACACACATGTTCTGGTCTGGGAGCCAATTTCAGACTAAAAGGTTTTTCAACTTTTATACCAATTGTACACCTTTGTAAACTGAACAATTTTTTGACTATCTGGTAATCTGCTCTAGCTAACGAATTTTTTTGTCTTTATAAAGTAAAAAAAAAACTTCATAGGAGTGTTCGCATAATCCTATCCCCCCAGAGATGTGTATAAAATTATAAATTTAATTTTTTCAAAAATTGATAAAATGCAATCGAAGATATGCAAGTCAATTTCATCGTTCCTCATGAAATATTAAACCTAATCCCGGGCCCGACGAATTACAGCTCAGTAAAGTATAAGAACATCATTAGAATGGGATTTTGTTTGATGAAAGCATCTTCCCCTAAATCACCATTTCAAATTAAAAATGTCGTTTTCCCCTATTCGTTTTTAGTAGCTGTTTAAACGCTAAATTGTAAAAGCTATTTATTATAAAAGTTTTGTCTATTTACCCTAATTAAATTGAGCTATTTAATACAAAAAACCTAGCCCTAGAAGCAATAATTAGAAATTTTGTTTTAGTAAGTCCTTAACTATTTTTAATATGGTTTTGCCTTATTTAGAATATTTTTTAGTTTTATTGTTTTTAAATGACGCTTAACTTTTATTTTATTTCTATCTTCTAGGATTACCAGTGTTAAAGTGAACGAGTTTCTGTGATTTGTTTTGTGACGGCTAGTGAAAATTAAAATTGAAAATATAAGAATAAAAGCCGTTAAGTGCAGTGAATCGAAGTTCTGAGTGAAAGTGATTTCGTGATAAAAAGGCCTGTTTAAAAGGAAAATTATCCTTTAAGAAAGTAAAAGTGTCATGTTAGTAAAGTGTTTCTCTGTGATATTTTCAACAGGATACACCGAGGAGGAGAAGGAGGTCGACGTCAACGAAAAGGGTAAGTCTATATTCATTACAACTGTTAAAAACAAAAATACCGTCATATTGAATCATAGATATTATTGGTTTTTGGTGCCTGAAGAGCTTTTTTGGTCGAGATTTTTTGCTTTTCTCTACTTACTATAATTAAAACACGTTATTATCCACCAAAAAACTAGCCCTAAAGGTGCATAATTGATAGTAACATTGTTTTTCTACAAACATACATATTAAAATAACTATGTACTTTTATTTAATTTTTATTTGCATGTTAGTATATGCAATAAATATGTTATTAATTAATGTATATACATACATGTTCTGGGAGCCAATTTCAGACTAAAAGGTTTTTCAACTTTTATATCAATTTTACACCTTTGTAAACTGAACAATTTTTTGACTATCTGGTATGGTAATCTGCTCTAGCTAACGAATTTTTTCTCTTTATAAAGTAAAAAAAAAACTGCATAGGAGGGTTCGCATAATCCTATCCCCCCAGAGATGTGTATTAAATTAAAAATTTAATTTTTTCAAAAATTGATAAAATGCAATCGAAGATATGCAAGTCAATTTCATCGTTCCTCATGAAATATTAAACCTAATCCCGGGCACGACGAATTACAGCTCAGTAAAGTATAAGAACATCATTAGAATGGGATTTTGTTTGATGAAATCATCTTCCCCTAAATAATCATTTCAAATTAAAAATGCAATTTTTCGCGCTCAGTCCAGGCCACCATTGATTTACTGCCCGGAACGTCTCGCCTCGCCACACAATCGGAACAAATGAAACATATGATCAAAAAGAGTTTTCCTACTTATGTTTAAGCGGTTATTTTGGTATGTAGTTTTCGTTTTATTTCAATTTTTTTGATCGGCTCAGTTTTACAGAGGATCCTTTTATCTAATCTATCTAATAAGAAAGCATGGATTTCAATACTTTCATGCATCAACAGCTTAAAGCTCGGCATCGTTACGTTAGAGAGTTTCGTTACTCGTCATTCGTAAATGCCATCAATTTATAAGACGTTATCACGTCAAAAACTTGTTGTTTAATCTATTCATCGAATGTCTGGAAAAATATGTTTCGTTTATCGAGACAAATTGTTAAATAGTTTTGCAGAATCGTTAGATGAAGAGAATTAACTTTGAGCCAGCTTTTTCAAGTTCAAAAGTTCACGACATATTAATTTCCCCTATCAGTTTCGTAGAGGTACATATATGTATACATATGTTTAATATTTTTGACCCTTCCGCTTACAATCGCAGCCGCTAGAATAAAACGTTTTAAATTAAAACTAATATCTATGGGACAAGAACGGCTATCGAAATTTAACTATGTATCAGTACTATCTTTAAAAAAGAAAACCTTGAGAAACCAAAATGTTCTTCAGCTATGGATAATATAATAAATAACTTCGCCGAAAAAGGGCCCCCTAACAAATGTTGATACCTTCTTGTGAGCTCTTCAGAAATAAAAACAATGTGCGTTAAATTATAATTTCTACCCCACCAGCAAATAGAAATGGATATCTTCTTTAAATCTTAATAGCTAGGCTCTATGTACAATCGGTGCTCACCTAAAATAAATTTACGGATTGGAGCTGGGAATTAAATGAAAGTACTAAGTCGGTTTCAAATATTATTTTATTTTCATTGGAAAATAATGTGGTGATAAAATATCCTTAAAAACAGACGTTACTTTTTGCAAATTTTAGCCAGCAATTCAACTGAAAGATTTATAATTTTGCAAACCATTCCTTACGAAAGATATTTTTCTTTTCTCTATTTAAATTTACATGCTTGGGTTGGGTCACAAGTTAGTAATCGTTTGCGATATACATTGCTTTAAAAAGATCTGTGTTTACAACATAACAATAACATATCTTACAACATCTTCGTAAATAATAATAAATCTCTTATGAGTCATCAGCAAAACATTTACACTTGGTGTGATTATAAGTCTACTTTATATGCTGAAGGGAAAATTATAATTTTAATTGATTGACTTTGATTCGAGAAAGCAATCACTGGACGTCACAATGTGTGTTATATTTTTTTTTATTAATAACGCTGTCGGTATGTTGAGGATGTTTTAAAATCATAATATAGAGAGAATGAAATTTATAATTGCGCTTTCGGTACAATATATCTCATTGCTAATTTACTTTTATTTTATATTTTATTAAATTTCTTCATCAATTTTTATCACAGTCAAATCATATTTGATTTGTATTTTCTAAAGATTCTCTATGCGATTTTTAATGTGTAATGTGAATGTACGAAATTTTATTTGAAAAAAGAATCCACATGAAAATGTATTAGATGGAATATGATTTTTACTTATTTTCACATCACAGATAGAAAATTATGTACTTTGAAAAATGTTCGTTATGAATGCCGAAAATTAAAATTACGCAAATGTTTGTGTTCTTCCTTCTTTTATTTCAGGGAACTCTTTCCTGCTCCTTGTTTTTATATTTCACAATTTTACATACATTTACTCGAATAATGAAGTGCATGTGTCGGATGAAAGTAGAAATTAAGCATAAAAATTATTATCCTCAATAATAAATATTTCGCTTTTGGAAAATTCTTTTACCGATAGAATTTAAATTTGGGAATTTATATGCCAGAGTGTGCCTGAATTGGGGAATCGAGGCATAAAAGAAATTATTTAAATAATTAAGGTAATTGTTACATTTGTGCAGTGCGTAAGCATTGTTATGTCCTTTATTGTCCGCATCATGCACATTTCTCTTTATTAATCTGTCCTTAATTAAAACTGCATTTACCAGCTTAATTATTTAATTGCGATTTTTCGTGGAATTATATGCTTTATTATGTGAAATATTTATTAAATACAATATTTTGCCAGTAATATTCTTAACTTAAATCACAAATTTTAAGCTGGAGAATTGATTAAATACTATCCGATATATCTATTTGTTTGCTAATATTATTATCATAAGCATAAGCCTCAATGGACGGACTTTTGCACTTTCGTGAAGCCTCATTTTTCGACGTTGTGATATTATTGGATATTTGGCTAAATTATAACTACATATTTAACTATTATACCTTTTTAAAATAGTGTTCATCTCTTCGATGTGCCAACGTAATTACAATATTGCAAGAATTTTGTTTTTGCCACAATGAAGTTTGTAGTCGGGAAATTTTTAAAATTCATCTTTCACTGACCCGATTAATAAAAAAATCAACTATGCTAAAGATGGATATTAAAAAAAATCGCTGATGTTCGAATTGCATGTAGTGTGTAATAAATTATAAATGCAGTTTTAAGAGGACAGATAATAAATTCAATTTTTATGGATTTTATACTTATTTAGGTACCTTCCTATGCATATTCAAAAAATTGTACTGCATAGTCAATACGACTCCTCTGCACCGACTGGATATAAAAAACTGAATAATAATAAGATGAAATTTTAAAACATCCTTCACTACAAATAAATCGAATCGAATATATGTATATATGTATACCTTTTTATAAAATACGCTTTTTAAGTGCTTAGTTTTGAAGAAGAAATTTAGTGTTGAAGTGACGACGATAACATGAATGGGTTAACAACTGGCAATATGGTAAAATATGACAATTATTAACAACAATTTTATATATGTATGCTTTTGTGTAAATTTATACTACTTAATAAACATTACCCTTACAAAAGGGGAAAGACACTCTCTAACTATTATACTTTAGAAGGAGAAAAAGTCTTCTTATTGCACAGCAATATTCTCTATTAGCAAAAAATTTTAATTTTCTTTTCCTTTCTTTTATTTAAAAACTATTATACACATAATTTAAGATTTATCGCTTATTCTACACTCCTTACCTTAAGAGTTTACATAACACCTCTCTTACGTGCAATGTCAAATATATAATGTTTAATTACATATCTCAAGGTCGAATTTATTTAATTTTTTTTTCGCATTCCGCATTTACGGTAGTTAGTTCCTCTTAACGCTTACTGTCTTCTTTTTCAACGATCTACAGAGCCATGCTTACGTACGAAGAGTTTTTTGATTTTAGTTGAAACACTTAAAATTGGGACGCGACCGTAATTTTTCACCGACAAATCGAATAAATGTCGCTTTGAGCAAAACATAATTTTCTGCAGTCACAGGAAGTTACGGAGTAGCATCTACATACATAGGTCTTCTATAAAATAACAATCGAATGTGAAGTAGACAGACATTTCTATCGATTAAGGCCTTTGTGAGAAGTTTGCTCTCTTATATGCAATATCTATGTTAATTGGCTTCTAATATATTTGACTAATATTATTAATTTACGCTAGCTTTACGTTGAAAATCCGCAGCATGCTGAATGTTGAAATAATTCATGCAAGAATAATAATTAATTAAAAAATTTCCTTCATGGTTGCTTTTCTGTTTAAATTGGCAGTTGATTTAAAGTTTCGCTTGTGATCGTTAAAATGCAACTTTAACCCTGTTCTCTTTATTTTGAGTTCTGGTTTTTGGAAGTGGAAGCTTGAAAAGCAGGATAATTTCTTTTGTAAATAAAGTTTTTGCAAAAAGAGTTGAGTTAGTAATGTGCAATAATTAAAGAACTTTACAGGTGAATTTTCGTTGCTCGGATATTTTTAAGGATTTTGTATGGATTTAATATTATCGGGAGTAGTCGTTGCTAATTCGAATATTTCTGCATATGATTTCCTTATTTTTCATGGTGGTATACATATGTTAACATTTTTTAGTGGACTTATACAATAATTTTGTCTGCTGAAAGTGCTTGTGCTAGTCCTACTGTTAAATGAAGGAAAATAAGCGATTTTTAAAGTTTAGGAAAGATTTCAATATAGAATATGTTTGTAAAAAATATTTTCATTTTCCAGGAATTTTCATGCTACCATAAAACATATTTAAACTGTGTTTGAAAATTACATAGCGAATTGTGATTAATATTATGCATCAAGCTTAAGTTGCTAGAACTTGGTAGCCCCTATCGAAAAATTTTTTCGAAAAAAACTTGTTTAAAATTGAAAGTACCTACTAATGATATAAAAGAAATCGATTTTAAAATCATTTAACAGTAGAATGGGTTTGGTTGTAGCTTCTGTATACTTTTATTTTTAGCTTGTAGAATATGAGTCTGAATAAATATAAATTATAATTATGCACTCAAAAACAAAATTGCCGTCTGTTTCGACATTAAAAATACAAATATAGGTCTGAAAAGAGGCTACTTTTGAAAAAAGATATTTTCTAAATATTCCTCAAAGATTTAAGAATATATCTACAAAATAAATTTTAAAATTTGAAAGTTACTCCCAGGTAGCGAAACTCCCTCGAAATTATCGTTTAGCGAAATTCAGCTTCTGTTTTCTAAAATCTTCCAAACTGGTGAGGTTTTTGAGCAAATTTATATAGATTCGAGTTTATATTTTTATTCATAAGCGTACAGTATATTTAAGATAAAGTTCTATCTACCCGTTAGTCGTTACCCATCGAGGGGTCTGCTTTTTATTGCTTGTGGAATAGAGTAAATCCTACTTGCTAGTAGAGAGAAGGCAGACAGACAGGCTTTTAATTCTGTACTAGTCAAAATATGTTCTGTACCCCAAAAAAATACAATACCAGAAAATAGGGCTCAAAGTAAGGTGTTAACTTTTTGCAGAAAAATCCGCAATGGATATTTAAATTATATTTATTTTTAGTGTGTGATCTGAATATGTGTATGTACCATAATAAGTACATTTTACAAAAGAATACCCAAAGATTTTATTCATGGTCTCTCCAAAGGTTATAATACACCAATGGGTGAAACATAAAAACGAAATTAATGTTTTGTGGACAAAGATATTTATAAAAATAGTGAATTTGTCCATAACAAAAAAATTAGTTAAGGATAATAGGAAATAAGTTTAATTCCTAAAGCCTACAATTTTAGTTTATTGGAAGTCACAATAGAAAAACCCTTTCAAAATATTAGTGGCCGTTTGTTTCGAAATAAAAATAGATCATTAAACTGCAATAAGCCGTATTTTCGTAGAAAACTACACTTCTACTTAATTATTTATAAAATAAAAACTTTCCTTTAGCAATAAAGCAGACAAATTCCATTTCTATCTAAGCGAGAAACTTCGAAACCATCTTATATAACTTAAACTAGCATCATCTAAGATTAAAATGATGAGTAAATATAGTACTTTGGGAAAGTGCAAGCTTACATTTTGGTTTTTCAATAGAATTCGTTACGTCTAGCAATCAAATAAATAGTTATTTAAAAGGGCTTTTTGGTAACACTTTCCAAATTGTTGTCTGCTGCTTCATTAAAACGTGAAGGCTCTGCTTGCACAAAAAATTAGGTGCTGATTTAATCTAAATACCACGATTGAACTGTGATTTTTAATTGATTAGAGGTTTATTTGTACAAGAGCACTGCACCTCGCATTCAGTCCAATGTTGTTTATTGAAGGATCGAACATCAAACTGGATACGAGTTAAGTGCTTAATAAAGGAAAATATTTGTTAAAATGTTTTCCAGTACCTATTGTTTATGCTTCAAATGCTCCTACAAAGGTAAATGAAAGCGCTCCACAATTTTGAAGAAGAGCCCGCTTTTTAAACCGTTAACAATTATTTTTATGCACGATGATGGGATGTGAAATTGCCGTAAAGGTGTGTTTTTGTGATTTAAAATAAAAATAAAATAAAAAACCGATTGTGTGTGTGTTGGAAAACATTTCGTATATTTGCATGTATTTCTGATGAGGAAAGGTTGTTAGTTTTGAGAGGCCAAAGAATTTGATAATATTACAAAAGTTGCTGCAGATTTCAATGCATTTGTAAATGAACAATGTAAATATAGCTTTTCATTTTTGTTATTGTTATTGTAACCGAAAAATGTATGTAATGTTAAATAAACCGAAAGTGCTTGTTAAAAAGCTTAGTAGAATCAAGAGAGTTCTACGCTACGTTGCCTATGATTAATACTTTAAAGACATTTTTATTAATTGAATTTATTTTAATACATCCTTTCCTTTATAAAACTACAATGTTATAACTTCGATAAAATTACCATGACTTTAAATTTGTATCTCTATTCGACGTAATTAACAACTTTATAAGGCAAAAATAAATTTATATGTTGTATGTATATATATATATACATATATCATTTATAATGTATATATTTGTTTCCTTACGTTACTCTATTTATATGTTTTTAAATAATTTTTTTTTTCGTTCGTTCATAACAATCTATAACATATTTGTTAAAATGAAATTATTCTAAAACACTTCAACGGTCATTATATAAAATTTAAAACTTTCTCAACACAATTTAACTTAAAAGTGCACGAAAACAAAATATATATCAGTTAATGCAGGAAACGAAACAACTAAGAGAGGTATAACATCGCATTACAGCTCAACGTAAATAGTCTACTTAAAGTAAACGTCTTTTATATTTAATGTATCATCTGCTCAAATGATAATCATAATAAGATATGAAAATATATGCATTTACTTACTTCACTTAAAATAATTCTGTTTAAATTTATTGGAAAATTAACCTTGCTGCGGCCGGCTGAATGAAATTGCAATTGATTCGAATACACTATTACTTTAACGAGTTAGCTATAGGCTTTCTACGACTATTCTGTACCCTAATGTAGTTATCTTCCATGATTTTATGCATATAGATTTTCTTTAAAATTATTTGATGTACTGAAAGTATAACAATAACACTATTATATACACGATAACGTAACGTTAAAACGTCGTTTACGATGAAATAAAATAATTTTACTTTATCACAGATTTATACATTTTGCACCTGAAAGTATATCACTTCTGTAGTTTGCTAATTATTCTATTTAGTGTTTGCATGTCGACCTCTGTTGGTTTTTTAGGCTATGACACCATAAAGACAAAGACAAACCAATTCGGATTTATTTAAAGTCATCGAATCTCTGCCGACAGAGAGGGAGGAGATAGACTGAGGAGGACCAGGGTCATTTTGTCTGGCTAATTGTTAAGCTACAGAAAGTGCTGCTAAATTCACTGATCTCCGTCGGGACCAGGAATTGGCTGGAGTCCTCCTAGAAAAACAACACGACCAAAAATTCCCTACAGTTTTGATTCGATCAAATCCTAACAGAAAAATAAAATTTAGCTTCAATAGTGTGGTGTGTGTATGCGTGTGTTTAATGATTGTTATAACTAAATTTCTACAGCAGCATGCAAACGTACGGAATTTTCTGAAATATATTTATGTCCTCTGAAATTAGAGAGAGTTATAGAATATTTACATTTCGTTTTTTTAATTTTAATCTGATCTTATGCTGTAAAGTTTGAGAAATTTGTACACTGCGATGACAATGTGTGATGCTGGGATGCAAATGTGAAAGCCAAAAACGTTTGGGAAAAACTGATGTGTTTATAACGAGAACGTAAAGCGCAATAAGAGAATGATCTTTACAAATAATAATAACAAAATAATAGATACCCACTTACTAGACACCTTACCGCACCACAAGGTTAACTTTCGCTGTTACTTTCACTTATAATTAAATAACAATATGATAACCAAAAGAAGTAAAATACAACTGTGAACCGAGATATAAGCAATGTGTAGTCAAAAGATGATGAGAGTTATATGAGCGTTTTCAGTGAAGGTCGACTGATCGGGCCTTATGAATAAAAAATTATACAATTGCGCGGATGACTGAGGTGATGACTGTTGAAGTACTATGGTAGCTAAATTAAACACTAGGCGTCAACTTGAAAATGTACAATAATTTATTCACTAATTCGTAACGTACTTCATATACAAAGTAATGTTAAAATATAAAATATTAAGAACTAGACAACACAACAAACTAAATATTAACAAACAATATAATAATGCGCTGTGCATGATGTGTTGAGCACTTATAACAATGTGCAAGGCATATTCTGACTTGGTTCGATTGCACAAAATTTAAAAAAAAAAAAAAATATACATATAAAAAACTAACAAAAAGAAAATTCGTCAATCATCAAAAGCAGAACTATTTAAAGGTATATCTTTTCAGGTATTGATAAGACTTTAAGGGGTGGGAAGGGGATTTAAAGTAAACTCCTGGCATAGAAATAAGGCTTCGTTTTTTCATTAGTTCAACTAAAAAGCCCATTTATGTGATGTATTACTAAAATTCTTCAGTTTAAGGTGCAAAACAAAAATGGCGCGCACAAAACTACAACTTTTCCAATTGTTCTGTTGTTACAATTTTCTCCATCTTGAAAGAATTTTTAACAAGAATTTTCTTCAAGTATTTCTAGCGCAGGAAGTATTTAATTATACTATATATTGGATGAAGGATTCAAAATGAAAATTACGCCACAAAGCAGTCAAAGAGATGTGCAGTGCTGTCATCAAAGCAAAAAGTTTGGTTGTTAGCAAAATGGGAATATTATTCGAAAAGTATCCGACAAGATGAAGTTATTTAAGCCTTTCTTATTTTGCATGTTGGCCTAGTGCTTCTCCCTTGTTAGTGCTAAACGGACGAAAAATGTGCAGAACGAATTTATTCCTTTTTTTTTTCTTAAAGTTCAGGAAATTATAGTATACTATTTCTTATTTTTCAAAATTAATTTCGTAATTACATGAAAGTTCTTTTCAGATGGTCGATATCAACTGTATGTAGTTATTGGATCATTTTTACATTAAATATATTCGCAAATTCAAAAATAAGTCGGTTAAGTAAAAATGTGTAAAATTAACCATGAAACGGTGGCCCATTCAAGCAAAGAATTATGGGAACTTTCTGCTATAATTACAAACTTTTTTACGGTATTTTATTAAATAACTTCATCCTATACATAAAATAAGAAATTTCTTTCTAAAAACTCAATAATACTGGAATGCGCCAGAAATAAAATCCATTAGGTGCAACAATTTGAAATTATTCTAGAGTAAATGGATATTGTTTAAAAAAACAGAAGAAATTGGCTAAAATAAAAATATCACTTGTTCGGATACTTTTTTGATTGACACAATGTATTCGCGGATAAGCTCCAAAAAATGAAATTGACCACTGTATTGTTTATAATTTTTAATAGACTGGTTAATGTGGGAAAAATTAGCTATTGCAAAGATAAAGAAAATTCTTGTTTTATAGTTAGCTCTTAAAGTGTCCATATAAAACTATCACAACACATTAAAATAACTGCAAAAAGAGCAGTCAAACCATATCACATTTATTTATAAAATTGTTTTATCAATTACCTTGTCTTCCTGTTTTTAAAATTCGGTGAAAAGTTTGCTTACTAAAAATTCTATAGGAAGTAATTGAAAAGTTTAATATTTAACGTGAGAAGCAAAATATAAAGGAAAGGTTTAAAATATTCTCAAAGAAGATTTGGTACACATTCACTGAAAACGCTCATTCGACATTGAATCTGGTAAAAATATAAATGTCTATTTTAAAAACTAGAAGATTTACTTGAAAGTACTAACGTTTAATAAGAGTAATCATTGCAACTAACCGTTTCGCTTGTTTCACTTCTTTACTTTTATATAAATGTTTCTTTTTTTTTATATAACAGTTTTTAAAAATATTAACTTTATCGTTTATTTAACAAAGTTCTCTTTAAATTTATCTAAATTTCATTTTCTTTTTAAATCAGTTGAATCGACAATTGCTGGCTGTTTTGCTGTTGCACCTTTTTAAGCGGAATGGAATGCAAACTGCAACTTTTATCACCGCCGAGTGAATTGCAGAGCAGGTATGATAGTACAATATAAACAATTTTACAAATATTATTTATATTTGGCCAAGTTGAGAAATTTTGCTAATCGTAAATAGTCCGCTAAGGCCAAATACTTGAAATACCATAGAATCTGCACTGAATTTAAAGGTGCTTTGCACCTAAGGCTCACCGTGCACTATCGGTTCTCTTTTTTTAAGAACGTACTATAAATTAAAAATGACTAAATGAAACCGTATAGTTACTTTTACTTCTTTTCGTCACGTGCTATGGCAAAGAACAAGTGCTAAAACAAACACGAAAAGAAGGAAAAGAAAATTCGCGCGATATTTGGGTACTAAGGAATTTTAGAATTTTATATCTGTTCTACGGAACCCCGCTCAGCAACTGTCGACTCAGCCTCAATAGGTACATAAACGCTGATATCCTCTATAGATTTAGTTAATTAAAAATATCTTTATTATCTTTTATAAGTTTTTATATCTCTAGTACTTTGAAATATATGTCATCTGTCTCTCGAAAATATTACTATTTATATTTTGTCTATTGTACAACATTTGTTAAGGTATTTTGACACGCCCTCTTTGCCTTCTCCTCGTTGATTTTCTGTTCAATATAAAACTGCGCCATTGCGATGGCGTTTGGTTGACCAGTTATTGTAACAATACGATTTCTAGTGCCAGGAGCGAATATGCCTTTTTTAGATATTTGTATATTAGCGCCAGACATATGCTGTATTTCAACTAAACTACGACCACTTGGACCTGGAATTTGATTGGTTGTTTGTTTTGTATGGTTTTATTTCATTTTATATTCTGTTTACATTTAATATAAGTATGTATTTGAATAACGGCTATAAAAACTCGCTAACAGGTAATAAATTGGAAATTATAGGTATTTTGTGTATGTGTTTTGAATGGTGCATTTGTTTATGTTTAAATTAGTTTTGCATTGGCTAGTGGGAAAATTCAAGTTTCCAATCCAATTAATTATAAGTTCTCGGTTTTATACAATTACTCGCATTTTAATTATGCTTTATTTTTAAAAATTATTCAAATGCTTGCTCTTTTTGATATTAAAACAACTATGCCACGACTTCCTACAGGTTAATGCATTAACACTACAAAATTAGAATGGTAATAAAGGTCCCGCGCGATGTCTTTTGAATTAAACGTTTTGTGTCTATGTTGGCACATACTCTTTTAATAATTAGATAAATATAGTATACCTATATTTTAATAATTGCAATTTATTGCTTGGTCCCTTGCACTTTATCAATTGTTATTTGTCTTATTTGCTTTATTTATAATTGTTGTGGTGTATTCAATAAGTAGATATATTCTATATTTTTTAGAATAAAAATTGAAAAGGTTGATTGGTTGAAGGGATCACTATTCAAAACAAAAGAATGTTAACGAAATTTTTCTGTGAGCCTGAATTATTTAGAGAAGGGTATCTCATAAAAAATAATTTGAAGAATTTGGCCTTTAATTTTGCCTCAGGAAAGAGCATTTTTCATTTTCATATTCAAGTCTTAGGAGATGGCACAAAGAGAATTTAGTTACATCTTTTCAATCTTTTATAAAGCAGTTTTATTTAATCTGTTTAGTATTGAATATCTTTGCGAATAAATTGGTATATAAAAAAATACCTATGGAAAAGAATAAACCACAAGAATTGTACTCGTTGATAAAAGTGTGCCTTGATAAGTATATAACTTCAATTTGCTTTGAGTAAGTTATGTTTAATATACCAACTGGAATGTTTTTGTTCACATAAATCACATTTAATTCGATGCCCAACTAACTGAGCCGGAATGTACGTTAAAAGGGACACAATCACAGGTATCTTGCGATAATCGAAGTTAAAAGTTTTGCTTTGTTTTGTACATAGAACAAGTATTTGGTGGAGGTACATTATACGCACGTAAAGGTTAAATACACTGGCAAGTAATTACTTGACTAGAATCCTCTCAAATGTTTACAAAACGCTTATTTAACTACTATGAAAACTGTTCACCTAAGATTATCGTTTATGTTAAAAATAATCCGCGCGCTTGGAGCATCCGTGCTCCAATTTCACACGGTGACCAAAGAGCAAGCAATTGATTTGTCGAGTGGTTTATGCAAAAAAAATATTAATTGTAACTTGTTTACTGTTGACCGTATCCAATGAAAATTAATTTTAAAGGTAAATAACAAATTTAAAGCAAAAACCATGACTATACCTAATGCAAAATTAAAAGTTGCAAAGGGTAGCAATACAAATGTAAACAAAAAAAGTTAACAAAATAAAAAAGAACTAAGTATTAATACGAGTACAAGCTAGTATTGGTAAAAATAATGTTGGGGCCCACCTAAAATAGCGCCTACGATGACTTCAGGTATTTCAACGTTTTTTGAGTCTTTAGCTCCCAGGTCACCAGGTGTTGGACTTTTGCTTAGTGCTCCTAGTGTTTGTGCACCTAAGGCTTGTGCTGTAGCACCACCGGTTGTAGCTGCTGCCAATCCAAAGCTATTATTATTAATTGAGATAGGTGTAGCTGCTTGCGATCCTGCATGCCGGAATGGATCGAATTGTGCCGCGGCCGCTTCTAGCGTAGGACGGGGAGCTGCCGTTGATTGGCCAATATATTGTTCCAAATTAACTTGACCAAGGGCACCGAACACACTCCCGGCCGCCGCCGCTGTAGCTGCAGCAGCTGATGGTTCTAGAGCAGATACACCGAGATAACTAACAGGAGCTGAATGTGCTCCATTTGTGTGTGGCAGACCAACACCTACCCCAAGAACTCCATATTTGGCAAGGACTCCTAAGGCCGTGCAAACTTCTGCGGTCACTGTCTCAGAGTACCCCATGCCCCGCATTGCAACCTGTAATGTGTCCAAAATGTTAGTGCTTACTCCTCCATCTTCCGCGAAAAATCATATTAGATAGTCCTTTTCCTAATTTATATTTTACGTTATTATGTGCGAACTATCAAGGAACTGAACTACTTGATTAATTCGCAAAAATTAAACAACACCGACGTGCCTTCTAATTTAACGTTTACATTACATAAAGTAGTAGTGCAGATCCTTGAGGGGACTTACCTTGATGGTATCTAGAAGCTGAGTGGCGAGTGCGGGGTTATGTGTGGGACTAGGGGTACCCAGGCTGAAGGACAAATTTATACCAGTACTATTAACGAGGAGTCCAGCTCCACTTACGGTTGTACCTAATGCAGAATTCAATGACGCCGTACTCGAGCTAATCGCGTTTTGATTAGTTGCGTAAGGTGAACCTGTTGGATTATAATTAGCTACTGGACCATTAACGTCCGCATATGACACATTAAGACACGTTCCCGACTGTGGATCTTCCACAATTTTCGCTAAAATCATCTTACATGCAATTTTGTTATTTTCTTTTTCACCAATTATTGTTATACAACGTTCCTGCAATGTAATATCTTTTGGCTTTTGTGATATCTGTACGTAGGAACCACTTTCTTCTTTGATTTGTTTAATATAGGCACCTGCTTTACCAATTATCATTCCTGCCGTTGAATTTGGTACTAAAATTTTCACTTGCTTGTCACGCTCTTGGGCTTGTTTGGCTTCGATGTCTGTTAATTTTGTTGTCAAATCGGGCTTCTCTCGTATTTTATCCATTATAAAATCTAGCACAGTCATAATTGCATCTATCGAACCTGTGATAAGGCAAACTCGCTCGGACGTTCCTAAAATCATACATAAAATTTATTCAAATTAAATTCAAATTAATTCAGCTAAAGATAATAGGTTCGGGCACATCGACTGAATAAGGGATTGTAAATAGAAGCGAAGTTGTGAACTAGTCTACACTTGAGGTTAAGTCAGCATACGTGGAAAATACGATAAAGACCCAACAAAAATATAATGCCTTGATGTTGCTAATCAGACAAACTCAAATGTTTTTATTTAGAAGCTTTTTAAAAATTCTAGTAATTGTTTATGTGAATCGTATTTCATACTATTGTAGAGAATAAAATTAAGAGAAAACTTACTAGGAATAATATAATAATAATATAATAATAATAATAATAATATAATCAAAAGCATTTTATTACATTCTAAATTAATAGGGATATTTATGAGTAATATATCATATTTTGTGTCAACGTAGAATCATTTTCAAAATTATAAACTTAAAACAGGTTTTGAAAACCAATCGAATCTTCGTTAATTCTAGAAACGCCACTTTACCGTAACGTAGAGTGCCGCAAGGTCGCTTAAAATTTAAAGTGAGGGCTGTGATATTTGATAAAAGAAAATATTCTTATTCTTGTAGTCGTTCGAATCGAATCGTAAAGAGCTTACAAAAGCCCTTTTTGGACAAAAATTAATTAATAAAGTTCTTAAAATGCTCCCAAATTCATTTGACTTAACTTTGACTTTAACTAATTTTTCTGCTCATAACATAAAAAAAATAATAGTTTAAAAAACTAAAAAAACACACTTTCATAAGTACTGCACTAAAATACAAAAAATCATTAACCACTCTGTTCGCACTGTTTTTCCTGTAAGGGTCTTAGTGTAAGCCATGTTAGTAATTATTACATATTATTATTTGAGATGTAAAAGCGATGGGGTGCTTTATCTTAAAAATAAAAGTAAAAGTATGTATAAAATATTATGTACCTAAACAAATGAAAAGCATTATGAGTTCTTTTCGATCCGATTTGAACGATTACAAGTATAGGACCTATTGAATACCGGAGGGAACACGTCTACATTTCAAAAACGTTACTATTTTGGTTTATTTACCGATTCTGTTTTCATTTTATCTTTCTTTTCGATTTAATGTACTGATTATTATTCCCCAAATTATACAAGTCATATAAATCTTTAAGACCTTCAATTAAAGTCATATTGCCTTCACTTTTACCTTACGCCAGTACGTTTCTATTTCGACAGTTTGACATCCGTAAGCTCAGTTTCGCTAAATTCTTACGTTACCTTACGTTTTCTTACGTTTCTTTTCTGATTAGGGCTTAAGAGCCTGTTACGACAATCGGTTTTCTGTCAATTCTATCATAGAACCGAAACAAATTTTGAGGACGGAAATGATGACACATATTGGGCTTTTAGGCCCTTAGTGACTTCGAGTGAAAATCGACTTAAGAAAGAGGCTTCTAATTGTAAGAGTTTACAGAATTTGTGGAATTTATTTACCTGGATAAAAATCATGTGTCTTGGACATTTTCACCCGAGCTCCTGTATCTCTCTGAAGTGATGCGATAGTTTCCCCTCCTTTCCCAATAATTGCGCCGGCTGCCACTGCTGGGACAAGTGTTTTAAAGTGATATGTTGCATCACCGCCTGTAAATTAAGAAAAAACAACGATTAGCAATTATTGGTTTTTTTTTTAAAGCTGAGCATTATTATCGCTTGACTTGTATTCCATTTCAACATGAGAATATTAAAACTGCATAAATATCTCGGTATAAAATCTATTGCAGTATAATTTAGAATGCCGCAGATTATATCTCAGTAGCCTATTTTAATGAATGCAAGCATTTCTAGCAAACAATGAAACACTGCACGCATTTCGATTTGAACTTGTATGTAGAAATTTTTCTCTTTCGAAAAAATAAATTTTTTACCAGAAAGTTTCCTTTGTGGAGTTGAACTGTTTTAAAAAAAGGAGACAATCACAAGAGTATATGAAACTTTACAACTCTTAAGTACTCTTACTATATAAAGCAGGATAAAAGTAAATTGTTAAATCTCTGTGTGCTTAATGTGTCGTGCTCATGAGAGGCTCGCAAGTAAATGGATGTTTCAAGACACACGTATACACACGTCGAAAAGTGTTTTCAATGAGTATTGAACCTGAAAGTGGAGCAAACTGAATCGAGTCGAGGGCGGTGTTTCAATTTTCTTGGTGCTAAATATATGGGGTCCACATTTTTCCAGGGTTAGTTTTGTCAACTTTGCCACCACACGGGAGATAAAACAAAATTTGTTCTCACCTATTTTATTTTATATTTTATTTCCAACTGAATTTTTGCAGCTTTAAAATCGTAGTATATTTTCAGTATACTAAAATAATTTAATTTAAAATTTGTCATAAGAATTCTCAGGTGGCGAATATTTCAAAGAAAGTAAATTGAATAAATTTTCAAATAGATTTGAATCTGTGCAGATGAGACGGCAAATTGCATTACCACAAATAAAATTCATGTAATTTGCATGAACTAATTTTATATCATCTCTAAATCTGTGTCATTGCCAGTTTCAGCACTCGAGCATTTCTCTGGGGCAATGCAGGTAAATAGCTCATACGAATTAAATCGCATGAGGTGTGCGCCGCCGCTACCAACGCAAGTTGAAGAAAAGACACCGAGAATGTTCTGGTATTTGTGAAATATTAGAAGTAGGTATGGTTGAAAATATTTTTATTTTTCATTTATTTGCGAAAAGGATATGGCTATTCATGTCTCATTTTACGTAAGATGTGACTCATTAATTCTTAAGAATGACCTCAGAAATGAAGAAATCTTTTGTGAAACGTGCTTAATTAAAATTATAAATAAAAGAATGATCTAAGGTATCAATCAACATCCAATTAAAGTAATATGTATATAATAATTGGTTTTAGGTATTTTCGAAAATATTTAATGTATATATTATCTCCAATTCCAATATTAGTATGTATAAAATTGCGTCTACCTATACAGAGATTCAGAAAAAATTTATATGGCCTTAATTGGGATCAAAACTTGTCGGTTAAAAAATGAATTTATCTGTTGATGCAAGTATTGATGTTATAAAATTTAAACTTAGCTCTCTCCGCAGATTTGAAGGTATATAAATTTATGGTATTATAGAATATTTACGTACTTTTCAGATTATTACTCACATTTAAGTTTTTCTTAATTTAAGTCACAATAAACTAATTTAAAAGTATTGCAAAAAACATACAAAACAAGCTAATGCTCCGCTTAGTCGGAAATTCGAGGAAATAAAAATACAAACACTTTATTAACTATCTTATAATCTCTTAATTGTCTATCTTGTAATCTGGAATCATATATAATGGAAAGGAAAAATTATGGTTAATTTGGAAATATTTTGTTGGTAGGAATTTTATCTCTGTATATAATTTTAGGCATGTTTTGGCATTGTCAATTGAAATCAAAACGTAAAAAAGCGGAGTAATTGCAGGTTTTACAATGATGAAATTGCTGAATTTGATATTTGAAAAAAAAGTGTATTTCAGTTAAAACAAACCGTCATAATTCGCATTTCAATAAATTTACATTAGCCTTCAGGAGAAATTTGATAAATTTGTATTTGCTCGGATTCTATCACAGTTAGTTAGTTAGTAAAGGATATTATTTTTTCCTTTCCTTGTGAATAATCAAACGTTTTTTAATTTTGCTGAAAACGATTTGAATACAGAAAGAATTGTACGATTGCTTGATAAAAGTTGCTAGAATATGCAAGTACAAAGCACAAGTACTTTACGTGTCAAATCGATTGACACAAAAAATTAGCAATATAGTCCAAAGGCAGTGAAGCAATTACTCAACGATTATTCTAATTTTATTAATTTCCTTTCTACATTTTGCGCGGGCAGCCGCTAATCAGAGCAACTCGAAAGAACTTGCATAATTAAATGCTAAAACTCTTGAAATTCATCAGAAATGTTGGAGAACTGGCGTAGGTCGGTAAAATATGCTTCGAACACAAGTCGACTTCAAGTCCAATGCGAATTGCGAACATTTATAAGACGCCGCAATCTGTGGACGCGTTTTCCATTCCGAGAAGAAAATAAAAGGGAAATGCCTTCGGTACCTACACAACATCAGCGAGGCAGGGAAATCATGCGGAATTATTTTGGTTTGTGTTACATACCTACATAATTTAAAAAAAAATCAATGCCGGTGAGATGTTCGACTTTTTGAACAAAGCTTGTTTACCTCACACGTATGCAACGACTGCCTTTTGTTTTACGAATCTGCACACTGCAACAGAACTGAAATTGGAGCAAGAACACAGGAAAGCTGCCAACTTGCCCCAGTTGTTCTAACATTTTTTTCCTTACAACCATTTTGTGAATGCAGAACGTGGAGCTCTTTAAAGTTGACAATTTTATTTTCATTGCGACGATATTCGTCCGCTTGTTAACGAATTTAACACGAAGATAATCAGCTGAACAGCACGAAATATTTCGCAGGTGTCTCAAAACAGCGCGAATGTTTTATTATATATTTTAGTTTTCATTTGAAAAGCTGTAATTATTACCACATTTATTTATGTTTTTCATCCTCTATGCAAAGCATGCAAATTTTGCTCCGCTACGAAAGAATTTATGCACGTGCTCATAATTTCATGCAATGACTCAAATCTGAGTTTTTAATAGAATCTGAGATATGCAAAAACAAAACCCCGATCAGTAAAACCTTATCAAAGGGCGTGACTCTGGGTTTGGGTGAAAGAGTCGTTGCGTAATGAATGTAATACGACAATATAAGACCATAGGTATGTATACCTTTATATTTACATATAGGTATGTATCATAATAATAAACTTTTCGCTTATCATTATGCACTAAAGTAATAAACTAGACTGAAAAATATCCCAATGTGATGTCGTTGATGTTAATGAGTTTGAGGATCAATGAAATATTTGATATGAAGGAATAATGGAATAGAACTAAACCTAAACTTTTTATAATGAGAACAATGTCTGTAAATTGTATATTAAACGCTTTAACTCTGAAATTTTTATATGTCTATATCATGAAATATGACGTTGCGTTATATCCGTCTGTAATTTAAAATTAAATTTTCCTTCGAATGATTTGAAACCCTCCTAGAAACCCCCGACCGAAAAGATTTTCACAGCAGCTCTCGATGTTAAATTTTACGTAGGTGATTACATCAGCAGTATATGTAATGCGTCCGTATAGATGTATTTTCAAAAAAGACTCCATAAGATTTAAAATTAAAACAAAAATAAATAATTTTAGAATGTTTACAGGATGATCTTTTATATGATAGGTACCCTTTTTGATTTATGCGCTGACACGTTTTCTAACTAAGACTTTAAATTGGATGTTATGTGTAGTTTCTGAGAAAAGTAGTGCCGATTTACAGATAGGCAGAGACACCGAAGTCTTTATAATAAAGCATCAGTTTTTACATCTTTTGGGATAGAATGTTAAAAACCTGACTTTATAACGAAGCATATTATATAAAGGTTGAAATTAATTTATAAGCATACTACTATGTATGTTTAGTTGTCCTCCATAAAATTATAAAATAGCATTGTTACCTCTGACTTCTAAACGTATAATCAGTAATTTTAAATCAATTAAAGGAATTGCATGTTTTTAATATCTCTGAATAACTTTTTCCAATACCAATTATTTCAACGGTGAAGTGCAACTATTAAGTAATTAACTCTATCGACTATCGACACTCTTATCGAAGTTAATGCACCGTGTTTCAACGAAATACAAAAAGCTCTCACACAACACGTACACAGATATTTTTGAAGTGCACGCGGATCGAGTACTTTACATTAAGCGACGTGGAAAAAAATATTTCTGCTTGAGAAAACCTGTCATAAACAAGTTTTGTTACGTAAAGTGACCGCCAGATAAATGAAACGTACTCGTGTTCACCTTGAGGGAAAACTGTCTTCTATATTTCCTCATGATTCTATGCCACAATGCCACATATTGGCCATTATGTGGCCACTTTTTATATGTAAAGAAGATCAAAAAGAAAAATATGAAATCTAGATTAAACCAATCTATTCAGCGACATTCTCTTTGTATGTATGTATGTAAACGCAAGCAATCTAATGATGTTTCGGCATATTTTCTTTTATCAGTTTTAACTGGAGTTGTGGCCTCTTTCAGTCTCACAGGCAATTAATGTTTACGTAGCTATTTTCATATTTAGTTATTGACACTTTATCGATATTGCGTAAAGAGTATAATCTTAATTGGTTTTATTTTAGGAAATTATATTTCGTTTGTGAGAATGAGAACAAATATCATAATTAGGTACGTTGTGTAACATTTTTTATTATAATTATTTTCAGGATTTTCAGGATTAAAATATGATATGTATGTACTTAGGAAAAAAAAACTATAAATACAAAATAAGTACCTATGTATGTATTTTTAGAGAATGGTAATAAAAGAGTAAAAAATTTTGTTTCCAGTTTTAAAATGCGAAAAATCATTTTACAACCTTCGCTATGCACGTCGAGGTACATAACATATTAAAAAATTTTTACAATTTTTTTACTGGAAAACTTCAGGAATTTTGAGTAATGGTAAGAACTTTTTTTTAATGACCTACACACGAGTGAAAATTGAATTTGAAATTAAGAACAGTTCTGTCGGGGAATTTCTTCATAAAATGAAATTTTTAAAATAACGTCATTAAGGAAGAACTTTAACTCTGAAAAGCGTATTTTCACTATGGAAAGAGATTTCAACAATTTTCTAATGTAATTGGTCATTAATTTCATTGAAAAATTAATTTATTTTCAGGTACTAATATAACGATAAATGTCTCAACAACTTATTAGCTGGTTAACATTAGTTTTGTTTTAAAGAATTCAGTAAATAGTGAATCTGTAAAATTTTTAATGTTTGATATTTTTAATCGTTGTAATGGAATAAATTTAAAACTCTTCTATTTCATAAGTATCACAATCTTCAAAGTCTCTTTTGTAAAACTTTACAATAAATTTTTTAACACTATAATGACTGGTGTTAGGAAATTGTAATTTTAAGAAAACGTTTGTATATTCAATATGTTCAAAGATGTACATAAGTATAGCTTGAAATGAGCCTTGTTCCTTTTAGATAAACGATATTTATATTTATGGAATTATATTGTAATGGATTTTCTATGCACAATTTAGTACTGAGGCCTTATTAACACTAAGTCACCATCTCGCATACCTCTTAATATGACTGATCTTTTGTTGTATAGAGGAATGCAAGTCGCATAACAGGCAATGTTTTGATGATGTTAAAAAATGGTCACGTTGAAGCCAACAAAAAACCGCTTCTATGAGATTCATGAATATTTCATAATATTGAGAGTTTGAGACCAACCGTCAGTCACAACAAAATGTTTTCGAAACATCATCTACATAAATAGGTAGAAACTGAATATTATATGCCGAAGGCACTATAGGGAGCTTAAAAAATGTTTTAGTACATTTCTTTTTTGCCCTGACAAGATGGTTTCACAAAAATTGCCACAGTTTGAATAGTTGCAAGAAAAAAATAATTGTGAAAAGGAAAGTCATTGATACTGTGATTTCATTCGAGGTTATCTTGCACAAGTCGTGAAATTTTTATCCGATTGAGAAAAATGTTAAATATTGCAACTGTGGATGCTTCTGCAACGGCCACTCGAGGGTAATTTGTAAAAAACACTTCACTTTTTTCGAGTGTCGTTGGTGTCATCATCGGTTCCATCGAAATGACCGTTCCGAAGCGTCCGTTCGCTGCTGGTGCAATATCCAAGGGCCGGCAAAAAATCTTATTTATTAATAAATCTAATCCAGCTCCCCCGGGCTGGCTGCTCGTTTGAATCATCCGGGCTGACGAAAAAAAAGAGCGTGAATTTGCGAGCCCATAAAAGTGATTACACGCATGGCATAGGCAGGAAACGTTTCAAATTCACTATCAAGACTGCTCCCGGGTCTCGAGTCGCAGCAAAAAGCAGTTTCCCTTTTATGCTGGGGCACTGTTTCCAGCTACAGATCGCAATCGCCGGTAATTGCACGAAAGGGAAAAGTGCTTTACCTGAGTTAATGATGTTACCGTGGCTCATGCAATTAGGATTTTGAGGTCGCACCTAGTGCCTAGGAATGCGCGCCCGCAGCGGCGCCGCCGGTGCATGAACCGAAACTTCGACCGTGCGATTTCCGATTCCATAGTTGCTAGCAGATTCTAAATATGGGACAAATCGCGAGCGCGACAGGAAATCGCTTATATCAATTTGGGTACATCTGCCTGTTCTTGTTTTCCTGTTTTCAAGTCCGCGAAAATATAGAGCATGTCAGTAAACAGCAATTTCGCAGAGCTGGTTGTTTTTTCCGCAGCGACAGAAATTAGTTTGTTTTTAATGTTGCTCATCATATTTGGAAAAATACAAAACTTATTAAATCACCACACTTACTGTGTGTCTGTATGCTACATTATATTTTTTGAGCGACATACATAGTTTATATATTTACATATACAGCGTTTTCCAAATTCATCATTCAAGTCATGATGTAAGCACATGGCTAGTAGAATGTAAAATTGCAAGTAAAATTCTGAATATTAATATTTTCTTAGTTATGAAGTATATATGTAGATATAAAAACTATTATGTTGCGGAGCATTTTTAAGTTTGGTCTCGTTATTTATAATTTCTTATTTGAATTTCCCGAAGGAAATTGCTTAAACTTACATTACTACACTACTACAGTAAAAAATTGAAGACGTTTAAATTGTCACTTGTAAAATTGTTTCGTTCTTTGATTAACAACTAACACTCATTTTTAGAAGGATTTTGAAATGGTTTGGGTTTATTGAAAACCACAATCTATTTTGGAAAATTCTAAACTAGTTTTGATTTTGTAATACTTCGGTTATTTAATAAGATTTTAAAATCCAATTTTAATCTATTAAATTATTTACTGTATTTAATTTTAGCATTGAAGAACAAAAAATACTGAATTCATACCACTCTTTTTCTCTGACATCACTTACCTGGAAAGAAAAAATAAAATTTATTATAATAAAAAGTTAAACATTATTAAGAGAAATTGAGTAACGGATATAAATTGAATGAACACTTGAAAAATAAATAAAGCTCATACATATACTATATACATATGTAGGTCAAAATTCGATCAGACAAGTGTGGAATTTAGTTATAATGCAGGAAGCTAAAAATAACAAACTATAAGTAAAAGGGTACAAGTTCTTCTAGGAGCTATAAATTCTCAAATTTGCATATAGTCTTTGGTCTTTAACGAGCATATTTGAAATGATAAATTATCATATTATCTTAGAGAACAAAATGAATGAATCGAACTCATTACCTTACAATACTTAAAAATTACGGAGACAGCCGCTGGAATATGTTCTAAATGTATATTACAGCTTGTATGCTAAAAAAATGAATAAAAGCTCAAACTCGATTTTTGTATATGTAGTATCTAACTAAACCGAGTATCAAATTGAGAATCGAGCTCCGTTTCTCTATGTAAAAATTAAGACTGAGCTTTTCTCAATATTTCAGCACACATATAAGAAACAAATACTAGTTTTAAATTTTTGTGTAGAATTATCCTAAAGAAAAAAAGTAGGTACTAAATCAGAGAAAGATGCACTAAATGATTAATCAAACTGAAAGACTGAGGGCCAATGTTCACATATTAAATAGCATTGTATACATATATACATGGCTGTTATACACATAAACTAAAACTCAAAAGCCATATAATTATGGCTTTGAAAAAATTGTTTTGTTGGAGGTAATTTTTTTCCAATTATTGTCACGGAAATAGAGAATGTCAGACCGGAAATTCACATCTACCTACTAGTCGGCTTAACTATACATACAACTTCAAATTGTGTTAAGTACTCGAAAGTAAGACTTTCGAGTTTTAGAACAAATTCGACTTTAACTTATAGAAGTATTTTACATTAGGTACATCTATGCTGAATAAATTTCAATTATTAAAAATAAGTTAAATGAATTATTCATTTTTAATAATCGTACGACATTTATTTAAATAGATTTTACTTGTCTATTGTAATTGAAAAAGTAAGTAATAAGGGGATTTTTTCATATTAATAGATGTCACGTGTGCGAATTAAATAGCCACGTTCTCTTCTTAGTTTCCTACAGAGCGTAAAGTAAACCATGAAATACCTCTTTAAAAGAAAGTGAATTTGGCTGTCGCATGTGCGTGTCTTCTTGCAGACTGGAACCGCCTGTTTACCTTCATCTAAGCGAAATCCATTTGAGCTCGTGACCGCGGCCGAAAACCACGGACCAAAACTGGGTCAACTTACATTATGTAGTTAGATTTTAGAATGTCTAGAACTAGAAGTAATCTCCGAAGACATTCTGCTAGTTTGGTGTATCAAAAATCAAGAATCGAGACTATAAAGACTCTAGACCTAGACTAAAGAGTCGCCTCGCCGGGAGCAAAGTAGTTAAGCCAATTTCTAGCAAGAGTCCACCATCTGGATTCGATCTGTTGGGGCTGCAGCGAATGATTTTGGCGTCGGTTTCCTTGGATCATTCTTCGCACAGAGGGAAATTGCGAACAATGTAAATTGGCATGAGCCCGTGTGCACGGAGAGAACTCACATTACACATATCGGCAGCCTCGGAATTCGAATGAGGTGGATTTGCATGTCTTCAATCCCTCCTAAGTGTGCTGCTGAATTAAGTTCTTGGAATAATTTATGCCGCTTGTTCCTCAGCGTCACGCCAGCTACGTAAATTTGAGTGCACTGCGGCAGTGGTTAATTGATTTCCCTAACGAATTCAAATTTGTTATTTTGCACGTGCTCAAATCGAACTTCGTTTAAACAGTTTAACCCATTGACGTCCGGTTAGCACGACTTTGCACAATTTTGAAGGTATTAAACCCATCATGCATTTGCAAAACTTAATGTATTTACAAACTCTTTTTTTAGGTACTTAAGATGTTTCATGCATATGCAATGTATGTATAGTATAAAAAGTGATAGGACATTAGATATTTATTAATTTTGCTTAATATAAACAATAAGTTTTAAAAGAGCATAGGTACTTCAAAACCTTCGAATATGTACATACATATACATATATTTGAATATTTCACATAGGCAGACACTAAGAAATTTTTCTAGTGTTTAGGCTCTAGTAAATTATTTTTTTGTCTGAAAATACTAAAACTGAATATCTAGTATCTACATTTGTTGAAAATCCTGATATACCTATGCATATATTTGTAGTTTCTAACTGCAATTCTAGTGAAATTCAATGGACAATCTGGAAGTTGTTTTCTAGGTCGCAATCTTATATAAAAATACATAAAAGTTCTGACTGATTGATTGACTCTCTGACTCATCAACGCCCAACCCAAAGCCTTGAACTTAGAGAGCTGAAACTTATTACAGAGCTCTCCTTTATGATGCATACAAGGGATAAGGAAGGATATTTCGAAATTCAATCCCTAAACGGGTAAAATAGTTGTTCAAAGAAGAAACAATATTAAATGAACATATCGACTCGAAACTTCGTAGGAGTACTGCTAAAAGCAAATAAGCAAAAGTATATTTCGCGATTTTTCGAACAACACTTCCATAAAAAATGCATCAAATTGCCCGAGGGAACTAAAAAGGTTTTTTTGCGAGGGAAATCAAAGGAGTAAAAGCTGGTATTTAAGAATTTTTAGGACCATAAATGCTGTTTTTTTTTTTTTTTTGTTATCAATATGTAAATCCAATTTTGCTAGATGTACCTGCAATATTAATTTCGAAACTACCTTTTTTATTTTTTGTAATTTCTAGGAAATTCATTCTTCATTTTATTGAATAAATTTCCCAAGGGGATCAGGTCCAAGTAATAACACATCATTTAATTTGATCAAACCTTGGAGACAAGAAACAACTGTTCCTTCACCTGGCACAGAATAGGTGTCATCAATTTGAATTAATTAATGCTTAAACACTATCGGAGGGCCTGTTTACTTTGACAACTGTTTAAATGCAAACCAGTTCGTTAACGTTAAACACCGTTTATAAGTAAGAAATTTTTTTAAACAGGTGTTTAACAATTAATTAAACTTAATCATCGTTTATAAGTAAGGCTGTTAAAGGTTACTGTTATATCAGTTGGACGATATAATGTATTTTTGGCGAAAACTGAATTTCAACACTAAATCAATGTTTTTAAGCAGTTTCTAGCGCTTTTGACTGACATCAACAGACTTGATTTCTTAACAAAAAAAAAGTCTAAAGTGAAGTAAAATCCTTCGACAGGATGTAAGAAGAATCAAACAATCTAAATAGAATTTAAATCGAAATGGAACTTATGTATGTATTTCCTTTAGTTAGATTGCTCTCCTGCATGTCCTTCTTTGGCATCTATATAAGTTGTTTTGTTCGCTGAAGTCATGTGAGATTTTCAGTCACTTTGCAAGTCTTCTTAAAAGAGGAAACATCGTAAATAAATTTAAATATGAAAGAAGCTCTGCGCACTATTCCTGTTAACGATGCAAAAAATCTAGCTTTCTAAATCACCATCAGCACATATCACTGTCAAGCCAAAACCCGCAAAACGACTTTAAACTTTTTGGAAAATCCCCGCTGCATACGAAGAAAAAAAATTTAATTGGAGAGAGAAGCTTTTGCGATGTGCCATATTTCATTTTGTAAAACCAGTAAAACGTAGTTTCAGTGAATAGAACGTAAGTAGCTAAAAGAGAAAATCTTTGAGGCTTTAAGAATATAAATATGAAAGGAAATTATTATATTTCGTTACGATGTTGGTTCATATTGACATCATTTCAAAATATATTTAGAATTCGAATCAAAGAGATTTCATTCGATTTTAAAATATCTTTTATTATTGATTTATTTCCAAAAGAATTATTTCAATCCTTAGAGACAAAATATGTTGTTGATTAATTTCCTTCATTAATATCACTGGTCAAGAAAAAATTTTTTTTCCAAAATATTGGCAAAGCATTTTTACAAGATTACGATTTCCTAAATAAAAATGATAAAGCAGCACTCATTTTTGATAAAAGGCATTTAACCTATACCACAATAGTAAATTGTTAACAATTCACAATTATCGAGCAATTAGGATCAACTGAAAACAAATCGATAACGATGATTGGCGCGAAATTCGGACAAGAGATTCCTGGAATTACCTCAGGGCTTCAAATAACACGATTAATAATTGAAATGGAAATGAAATCCTTTCGTTCCTCGGAAAATCTCATTGCAAACCAACAATTTTATGGTGAAATTCAGATTGATAATTAAGAGGTGATATGAATGAATTATCATTAAATTCATATTAAATTAAGCTTTTCGTAATTTGCAATTTTGTGGTTAAACGTTTGAGTTACAATAGATATTTTGTAATGGTTAAATTCTCCAAGTTTTTTCTATCATTTTATGGATTCAATATTCTTTTAACCCTCATCCTGTGTTCGAAAAAACTACCATAGAACAACGTGTTTATAGGACAAATCAGGAAAATAGATTTTTATTTCTTAGATACTGATACATTTAACACGTATTTTATAGCTACATTAAAATGTTCTTTCGATATTATTGCACTACATTGATTGCATCTGTTGGAGTATTTCATGCCATTGGGCAGTTGAGAGCAAAGGTAAAAGCGCAATTATGAAGACCTTGAATGATATTGGATTTCATGTTACACACTAAGAGACATCTGTCCTATTTTAATATTTTAAAAAGTTTATTTTATTTTTATTGTCAATTAGTTTTATATGGATAAATGGATCTAAATCTATGTAATTGTTTTTCTCCAAACCTCGTATAAATATCATTTCGTTTCATAAACCTGAAGATATATTAATTTTGAAGTGATTTCAAATATCTGTACTTACCAAATAGGTGTGTACCTTCTCAATAGGTTGCGAAATGGATATCTTTGAAGTTTTCTCCATAGATATCTAAAACGAAAATTGGAAGATAATTTTATTTTCAGTCTATATTGCTTGACTGAAAATAAAATTATCTTCCAATTTTCGTTTTAGATATCTATCTATGGAGAAAACTTCAAAGATATCCATTTCGCAACATATTGAGAAGGCACACACCTATTCGGTAAGTACAGTTATTTGAAATCACTTCAAAATTAATGACATTTCGTATAATTCAGGTAAGATAAGCAATCTTGTGTCGTTATCGACCACAAGCTTGTTAACAGGATGTACGTTTGCCTGTGGCACCCTGTGCCCACCCAAAACCATAGTAATTTCCATCCTTTCCTAATTTGAGAGAAAATAAAGCGAGAAACAAGTGCAATTATATTGATATTGGGCTCAGGGACATGCCGGAGAACCCAAGGACTTTGTTTGCAGTTTTGGGGCCCTTGGTGAGTCGGAACAGTCCGAAATGTAATTAAGGACTGCCGACGGGCAACGGGTCTACGAATTGGTCTATTTTCCGCATTGTACTAGTTTCCCTGTGACACAGAAACCCGGACAGATAATTTTCTCCCCCTATATGTGCTGTGTACCCGATTCCGACTTTAATTTTGAAATGAAGCAAAAATCAAACATCATGGATCGCGAAAAAAAAAAAATGAGATATTTTCTTTTCACTCTAACAGACTTAAGTGAAAGCTCGAGAGGCTGCCAACTTTTGTTCTAGACACTTTAGTGTCCCACATTGCTGCAGCGGAGTCCCATTCATCGTCAGAAGGAAGAACTGGGTCAACAGGCCCCAGACGACCCGTGCAGAAAGGACTAAAGCTCGAAAGCTCCTGCGAACTCTGCAGATTTAACCGGGGTGACTCAAGTGCGACTCCGACATAGAGAAAAAGGGGGCCTCCTTTTGCGGATGAGCCCCCCAACCTCCAAAGGGCCTCGAGCCCTGGAGCTTTCCGCGACGAAGACGACAACAGGACAGTAGTTTATTATTATTTATGATTTTTATGTATACTATGCCTGTGCTCAGATATAAGATAAAGATAACTCACCGAAGCACCAGCACGACTTCGAGGAGGAGGCCGACGGGTTGGTGGGCGATTGCGTCTGCAATTGTTGGAGTTGTTGGTGATGTTGTTGCTGCGACATGGACGTTGGTGAGCCAATCGACGACGAATTCGAAGATATCGACCGTTGCAGCTGGTGGTGCGACGCCGAGGACTGCTGCTGCTGCTGCTGCTGCTGGTAGACCTGCATTTGGCTAGACTGCTGGTGGAGGTAGTGCTCCACGTTGGAGCCCCCGGAACTATTCACCAACGAAAAATCGCCACCAGCGATGTTCGAGGAATTCTGCTGTGGGTGGGACTGGTTCATGTTGAACTGGCGGGGTGTGGGGGTGGTATGGGGGTGCAGATTCAGGTGAAAATGGTCACTAATCCTAGTTGAGGAGCCGTTTAATGAAATGCCTAAATTTAAGGTGCTGCTCGACGAGCGGGAGGATGGCGGCGAAACGGATGAAAAACGGTTTGAGCTCGATGGTGTGTTGTTGTGGCTGTTATTTTTGTTGGTGAAAGCAGCAGTAGCAAAAATTGATGTAGATGAAGATGGATGTGATGTCTGTAGAGAGGATGCTGGAATTTGCTCCTGCTGCAGGGCTGCAGTCAAGTCGTTGAATGAGAAAAGTCCGCTGTTGTTGTCATGGTTCGGTGGTGTCAACTGGCGGTGCCGACGGTACACATTTGAGTCTGAGTAAATAGAGGCTGCCGTCGTTACCGTGGCTAATGGCTCCTCGAGGTGGACTATTGACGAAGTTATATTTTTCTGCAAACTCGACACAATTTCGTGGCCTAGCTGCTGCTCCTCTTGATGGTACGGATGGTCCTCTTTTTCAGATGCACTTTGGCTATTTATCATTTGAATTACTTTCAGCTTGGACTTAAAGTCTATCGTTTAAGTACTTTTATCACATATGCTTTCAGTAGCGGACAGGACCTGAGTTCCCCAGATTTATCTATTTTCTACTACCACAGATTTTTATTTTTAATCTATTATCACTTTGTTGATGTGGTCGTCTAGCGTGGTAATATGTAAGATATTCTACAATCTAGAAGATGTTCCTTTATCCATCGGAGAAAAAAAAATCGCATTAGGAAAAATTGTTTTTTACTAAAAAAATCTTTGGAGATTTACAAAGAATATTTAAGTAAAAGATATGTGCAACGCACAACAATTTCCTATATCTTTATATTTTCACATTTTATCATTTTCCGAACTCCCAATTTTTCTTACGACTCGTGTGTGTTTTTAATGGGTGCCACTTTTTATAACTTTTGTTTTTTATTCACTTTATTGCATAAATCGTATGTTTCTGCATAGTTTCTACAGAAGTTATAAGACGATCAAACGACCGAAATTTCTATGTAAAAATGTTATGTAAAAAAAGAAAATGGTTACAATATGTAAAACATTTCCTATTTTCAATAAAAATTTCAGTATAATACCAACTATAATTCAAATAATGACAATTTCGCTAAACATGTATAATTTTTGTGAAAACAATATTATTAGTTTTACTCTAAGAGTTAAGCAATAGACTTCTTGGATTTCAGAACACTTTTTTTAAAGTTAATAAAAGTTTTTTTCCATTTAGTTCTACCCCAAAGATAAACCCATACTAAAAATGTGGCCTTATCAGAAAAGTTACCTTTTCTATTATTCCACTGTTCCTCCAAGTTATGAAGTTTCTTTTATAATAAAAGTCATAAATGCTTTTCAAACTTAACAAACTTTCAATTTATTTAATCCGAAAAATGATTCGAGAATTAAACTTAAAATGATGAATAGGTATTTCTTGTTTTAAATTCATTCGGTTCTTTTTTCTTTTATAGCTCTGAGTAAAGCGAGGAAAGAAGTCGTCCGTAGAAAGGTTAAATAATTCTTAGGTAGTTTGAAAATAACATTTGTTTAACTAACTATTTTTACATCTGACCTAATCTCGACGAAGTATTAAGTGGCATTGCACAACCAGAAATGCGGTTATGATGTTCTTCAGATGTTAAGTCTGCAGTGCATCCGGTTTTATGCACTTTAAACTTTGAGACAGCACTTAAGAGAGGAGAAGAAACTTCTGACGGACTTGAATGTAACTTCAAAAATTAAACAGCAATCAAATGCGAAGGAACTTGCTTTGAGATGGTAACAAATTTCCTGAAAGTTAAATTGTTTATAATGACAATATTTACATTTTCATTTGCATAATA